>BTCW01000002.1:20015000-25015000 GCA_033239725.1 Echinochloa phyllopogon
TATAACAAGTAATGGAGGGGCATACTTCCTCCGGTTTGGTAAAGGAAGTCGTTTTGGACAAGGTTTGAATCAAACATTGGGAATATAAATCATGAATAACATTTAAGTCGTTGAGTTTGGAAATGTGAAAATTATATAAATAGATTGATCTTGAAAATTACTTTCTTAAAAATATACATATATAACTTTTCAAGAAATATTTTTATAGAAAAGAGAATTCAAAGTTGTGCTTTGGTGACCGTGTTGCTGTCCTAAATGACTTCCTTTACCAAACCGGAGGGATTACCTTTGCTTTATTCTTTTGCATTCATCTTGGACCCTAGAGCTAAAATGAAAGGTTTTAATAGGGTGCTTAGAAGGTTGTTCTCACTGGTTCAGATTATCGTACTTATTTGGTTACCACTAGAGCTAAACTGAGTGATGTCTACAACAAATATGATGAGAAATATGGTGCAATTAGGTTGAAGAGGTCTAACCCCCCTGAATTGGCTGGTAAGTCAAGAACTGCTTGGTATGAAATTTATGATGATGGTCTTGTTTCTGGTTCTGGTTTGCCTTGTGGTATCTTGCTTGCTAGTACTATTAACATGTCTAGAGATACATCTGTTGTTTCTCTGCTGCATGCGGTAATGTCTGCAGCCTCCAATACTTCTGAACTTGTTTCCTACTTGAATTGTGACATTGTTGACCATTTGTCTGATGAATTTAACATTTTAAACTAGTGGCATCAACACAAACTTACATATCCAGTACTCTCAATCATGGCTAAAGATATTTTGACAGTCCCTGTGTCGACGAATTATGTCGAGCACGTCTGCCCAGGGGTACCCCAGAGAGTAGATTTGTGGGGATCGCCGGACCTGGAACTTGATGGTTAACGCGAAGACACAACACACAAGGATTTAGACAGGTTCGGGCCGCCAGTGTAGCGTAATACCCTACGTCCTGTATGGTGGTTTTGTATACTGCGTCTTCTTGATGTTGGGTGGTTCTGTTGAACTCTACCGAACTAGGGACCCCTGCCCTCCTTTATATATCCCAGGGGGCAGGGTTACATGGCAAGTATCCTAGTCGGTTACAATGCAGGAGTCCTAGTTGGATTACACGAGTAGTTCTACTTGGAGTAGGAGTCCTTCCGAGTAGTCCTGCTAGGACTTGATCTTCTATCTTGAGGGTATCCGGGGATGTATATCCCACAAGCCCCCGAGCATCTTGCACCTTCGCTTCAAGTATTGAATTTGCCTTAACATCTTCGAATACTTGGAGCTAAGTCCAAGACGCTCTAATCTTCTCTGACGAGTAGTTTTATTGGTGTGCAACTGATGATGCACCCAATGGGTGTAGCCCCCGAGCCTCCGAGTACTTTTTAAGTAGTCGGAGGTTCAAAAGCAGTGTTCTGTCTTCATCTTGAGTAGTTCAATGGCGTGCACCGAGTAGGTGCACCCATTGGGTGTAGCCCCCGAGCTTCGAGTAGTTTCATGAAAACTAGTCAAAGGTCTTGAATTGATCAACAATAGGCACAAAAAATGTGTACCCCTTGAGTGTAGCCCCCGAGCCTCGTAGCGAATGGTTTATATTCGGTCTGAGGGTCCAGAACATAATCTTTAAAGCAGCGACTTGTTTAAAGTACTCGGCTGGCACTGTAGCGCCTCGCCGTTTGAGTACCGACTGGTGCCAATACTCGTCTCCATGTCTTAGCTTGCGATGTGTAGCCCCTGAGCTTCAAGCATCTAGTTAAAGTACTCAGCATGTGAGCACCGACTAGTATGAGTACTCGATCGGCTCCGCAACGTCATGAAGAGGTGAAGTGGTGCTAAGTCTCACTGGTGTGAGTACCCAACTGTGAACCCTGCAATTTAAATACATAGGATTAGTAGTATCCGATCAAGAAAAAAGAAATAATAGCATTTGTAACGCATGTTTTTAAACTTATTGCTTTGTTGCCACTCATGAAATGGTCTTTTGTTATTTGCTAGACTTTCAACCACTCGAGTAGTAGCTCTGTTACGTTTAAACACTTGGTCCCGCTTAACCCGTCCTTTAACGTGAGACTGATGTCTTTATGGACACATAGGTGCATAGGTGTTGCGAAAGAGCCGAAGTTTCACGAATTAAGGTGCATACTACCGAGAGGTGTTGGTCATACAGTAGTCGGTTACGACTTTTCTCCTGTAGGAGAGGTCACGCGAGGTATTGTAACCCGTCGGCGAGGATTATTATTATTGAGGGATGTACTCTAAAAAGAGTAGTCGGCTCATGGCCAAGCATGTGTAGAACAAGCTGAAAAAATTATTATAGTAAAATAATTATTAAATAAGACTTAGCTTTATTCGCGGACGATTGTCGACGAAGCCGTGGCGGTTGGCGATGAAGCCGACTAGTCAGAGTCGATTCCGACTAGTTGTTGACGAAGCCGTAGTGGCTCCCGACTAGTTTTAATTAGTCGAGATGAGTAGTTGAGGTAGTCGAACACGAGTCGATGCAGCCGAGCGTCGATGTAGTCGTACGTGTGTACATCTTCTCGTGTGTGCCAAACGAAGAGCTTGTAGTCTTGCTGGTAGCCTTCGGTGTGCGCATAGCCAAGGTGCTGATTTTATGTTGAGAACAGCAAAGATCGCAGCACCGTACCATCCTGATGCTCGGCTTGCAGCTTTAGTTCTCGTACGCCGGGACACGCATGCATCAGGGAAAGCGGCGATCCTGTGTCCTTAATGCTTGCGCTTTTAACTCTCATCCGAATGGAACATGGAGATCGACTTGGAATCGCATAACAGGTTGATCGACCAACTCAATTTCGCCAGCCTTTTATTGCAGTCGTCGTCGGCGGTTGTCGCTAGTGGAAGTCGAATCTTCTTGATCAGATCGAATTGCAACTTGGAACAGACGCGTCGCGCTTGATTATTGATGGATCGAAACGCGCAGCGCCGAGTAGTTTGATCTTGTTGGTGTTTGGTCCATCGAGCTCTCCCATTGATCGCAACGATCGTGCTCCACGGTGGGCACCAAGTGTCGACGAATTATGTCGAGCACGTCTATCTGGAGGTAGCCCAGAGAGTAGATTCGTGGGTCTCGCCTAGTTATTGGTGCGACAGTACACGAACAACACAAAGATTTAGACAGGTTCGGACCGCGATTAGCGTAATACCTTACGTCCTGTGTGCTTGATTGTATTGCACATGTGGTTATGATTTGAGTTCTGAGGGGGTCCCTGCCCCGCCTTATATAGTCTGGGAAGCAGGGTTACAAGTCGGTTTGTACAGTCCTAGTCGTATATAACATGGAGAACTACAACAGAACACTTTGGAGAGTTTCCTATCTGTACACGACTACGCCGTCTTGCACCATAGCCGACTGGTTTGAGTAGTCGTGCCCCACGGTGGGCGCCAAGTGTCGACGAATTATGTCGAGCACGTCTGCAAGGGGGTACCCCAGAGAGTAGATTTGTGGGGATCGCCGGACCTGAAACTTGATGGTTAACGCGAAGACACAACACACAAGGATTTAGACAGGTTCGGGCCGCCAGTGTAGCGTAATACCCTACATCCTGTATGGTGGTTTTGTATATTGCGTCTTCTAGACGTTGGGTGGTTCTGTTGAACTCTACCGAACTAGGGACCCCTGCCCTCCTTTATATATCCCAGGGGGCAGGGTTACATGGCAAGTATCCTGGTCGGTTACAATGCAGGAGTCCTAGTTGGATTATACGAGTAGTTCTACTTGGAGTAGGAGTCCTTCCGAGTAGTCCTGCTAGAACTTGATCTTCTACCTTGAGGGTATCCGGGGATGTATATCCCACACCCTGTCTTTACAATATCTTCAGAATCTACGTTTAGTATGACTGGCAGGATCATCGAGGAGCGGCGAAGGAGGCTCACTCCAGACATGGTGGAGATGCTGCTGACCTGCATCAAGGACTGGGAGGTGGCAGAAGCAAGGCTGCAACAGGTTGTGGATGACAAGGACCTTGAAGAAGCATTTGCAGGACTTTATCTAGATTAGTTGGTAGTTCATTATCATTTATATAATGAGACTGTAATATTTTGGGACTGCTGAACCCAACCATTGCACTAGCTCCTAAATAATTAGTATATTGTGAAATTCTTGTGTTTGTGATCTCTTTTGGAGTTGAGGTTGTGATTATAATATTGTTGGTGAATTTTTGTTGAGTTTGATATATACATGTCTTTTGTCATATTAGTGCTAGTGCCGACATGACACTATAGTGCTCTTTGACACGGTACGACACTGGCCTTTGGCACGGCACTAGCCGCTGGCCATAGTGTCGTGCTAGTGCCAGCAGCACTAAGTGGCACGGCACGGCTAATCAGCTGTGCTACTTAGTGTCGTGCCTTATAGTGCTGTGTCATATAGTGCTAGTATCGTGTAGTGCCGGCACGGCCCGTTTGTCCAACTATAGCCGAGCCTTGAACATCTTGAACAAACACTACTATCGGTTAAAAGGAGATGAATGAACAAATGAAGGAAGGAATTCTCACATTTATATTAAATAGCAAATATGCGTGTAGCAAGACTAAGAACATATAAAATCTTTTTATGTATCATCGTACTACAATATTTAGTATTATTTTATAAAATTGTAATATACGATATGCTATATACTATATATTTTTAAGATATTTTGGTCACCTAAAAGAATAATAATTATAGTTTGATTTTATATTAAAACATTATATTGACAAGTCAAAACAATAATCAATAGACCGGGATCTATGTTCCTTATACTCCTGATAATCATCAAAGAAAACATACAAATAATCAAACAAATACAATAAGAATAGTATATTAGTTTAATAAAATATTATAAAAAGTGTACTAAAATATATCACTTTTTCCCTACAATGATATGAGCTCAAAACCGAGCTAAAACGTGAAATATATGACCATTTGAAGGTTGTAAGGGCTTAAATATAAATAAAATTAAGTTAATGAAAAACTGGGAAACTTCTTAAAAAAGAAGATTGCGGGTTGATTATTGTAAAATTAAGGGGGTTTTCTGAAAAATAGGCACGATATGGCAATAGCTTTTCTCCCGTATCGACGCAGAACGCTGGTTCTTCTAGTTTAACTCCGGTTTTGCTTTGTATTGTCGTAACCGGTTTTCTCTCGCGTATGGGCGCAGAACGCTGGTTCTTCTAGTTTAACTCCGGTTTTGCTTTGTATTGTCGTAACCGTTATGTATTAGGAAGCAGTGGCGGAGGGAGGGGGGCTCCTATCTGGCTTGCGGAAGCCAGATAGGAGAGGTGGCTTTGAGGCCCACGACGGCCCATCAGCGGCCTCCGCCGCCCCACCTCTTCTTCTTCCTCGCGCCGCCCGCTGCGCCCGCCGCCGCCTCCGCCGCCCAGGCCGGCGGCTCCCGCCGCCGCGCCTCCCGCCCACCGTCCGCCCCCGCCGCCTTCTTCTCACGCCGCACGACCGCCACCCCCGCCGCCTTCGTCCTCCGCCCCGGCCGGCGGCAGCTGCCGCGCCTCCGCGCCGCCTGCCCACCGCCCACCCCCGCCGCACGACCCCGTCCTTCCTAACCCGGTGGGCTCGCCGCCCCCGCGCCGCCGGTCCCCACCCACCGGCCGTCCGACCCCGGCCGGCCGGCGGCGCTCCCGCGCCGCCTCGCCTCCACCGCCACCACCGCCGGTCAATTCCTCCCCCCACCTCCTTCTTTTCTATGGCCGGAGGCCATTGGAGGGCCCTAAGCTCACCTCCACTAGCAGACCGGAACCGTAACCTCCGCCCTCCGCCGCTGGCCTCGCCCAGCGCCCGCAGCCGCCGGCGCCCTCGCCGTCGTCCGCCCCCGCCCGCCTCCCGCCCCTCCGTTGGCCACGCTCGCGTCGGGAAGAAGAAGAAGACGGAAGAAGGGGATCAGACGGTTAATAATAGTCGCATGAATCTCAAACACTGGAAGCTAGTTGGCCCAAAAAACTTGTGAAAGCTATATAGGATCCTGAGGGGGGCTGGGGGGCTCCTATCTGGCTTGTGGAAGCCAGATAGGAGAGGTGGCTTAGGGCCCATCAAGGCCCATCAACGCCACCTCTTCTTCTTCCTCCGTCCGACCTCCTCTTCTTCAACTTCTCTTCTTCCTCTGGCCGCCGCCCCCGCCGCCGCCCCCGCCGCCGCCTCCGCCGCCTAGGCCGGCGGCTACCGCCGCCACGCCTCCCGCCCACCGACCGCCCGCGCCGCCCCCACCGTCTTATTCCTCGCGCCGCACGACCTCCGCCCCCGCCGCATCCGCCCCCGCCCCGGCCGGCAGCTGGCGCTCCGCCCGCCCCTGCCGCACGCCCCCGCCCTTCCTAATCTGCTGCTTCTTCCTCCACCACGCCGCTAGTCTTCGCCCGCCGCCCGTCCTGCCCCGCCCGGCCGACGGCCGAGCTGCCACCTCCGCCGTACCTTCCCTCCGCCCCCACCTCTTTCTTCTTCTATGTCCGGCGGCCATGGAACCCCGACGACCCCGGCAACCCCGAACCCTAACCCTAACCGCCGCTGCCGCCGCCGCCCACGGCCGGCGGCGACCTCGCCGCCGAGCCGTTGCCGCCCGGCTGCCGCCCCTCCGCCCGCGGCCTCTCGCCGGCGCGTGAGCTCGCGGCGGCGCTCATGGAGGGAGAGGGAGGTGGACGAAGGAGATCGTGCGGCCCACGTTGGCTGCACGAATCTCAAACATTGGAAGCCACTACACCCAAGTAACTTCCGGAAGCCATATAGGATCCCTGGGGCGGGGGGGGGGGGGGGGGGGGCTGGCACCCCCAATGTTCTGGTAATCTCACAGTATAGTATAAATAATAGCCCATTAAGCCCATTAAGATTTGGCCGTGGCCCTTTGCGGTGGCTAAAAAAAGATCTTGGGGAAGGGTTTCCACTCGATAGGTGGCAACAGGCAGTTTGGATTTTTGTGAACCTGTTTGAAGTTTACATGACCGGTAGCAGGGTATCTGGATCTTGGGGGAGGAGGGAGTTTGGTTTTTGATAGATAGATGAATTCAATTGCAACAGGATTTGGTCTGGATGTTATAACAGGGCTGTTATCAAGCAGCTTCAAAAGGGTGTCGGGGGTGAATGCCATTGTTTCATCCCCTTTTAGATCCCTCTTCATCAGTGATTGATTTCATTTAGTTGAATCCTCGACAGCGGTGTGGGATGGGGATGAATGCTTTCATTTCATTCCCTTTTAGATCTCTCTTTGTCAGAGATTGATTTCATTTAGGTCATCCATTTCACGCAGGAGGGTATTAAAATACTGAATGATACTCTTCTATTGATGAGATTTCTTATGTTTATCCACGCAAATTGTGTATGCATATGTCAGTGATGTTTATGTTGCATATCTCTATGTGTGTGCCAGATTCACATTTCCGGACAATAATTGATAGTATTTACGAGCATTTTAAGTTGTGAATTCCAGGGTACTTGTATGCTGTATAGTTGAATCTGCACTGGCTGCAGCCTCAAACCCAGAATATGTGTTGTTTCCTGAACTGCTTTGTCAACCCTCCACGCCCACACAATGACACAATGCATATGCATTTTTATTTACTTATACAAGTTGTGAATATAGCTTCGTGTTTTGTTTCACCATATTGCCGTTTTGCTCAAATCACCTTACTAAGCAGTCTTCTCTTTTTGTTTTATCAGTTATGTGATCAATCTCCATGCCGCTGATGAGATCAAGCTGGGGGTTTCCTTCCTCATGTTCAACTGCAGAAGAAATGAAAAGCTAAGTTTCTACCATCTGCCCCTTGCCCATTCCGAACTATATTCTATAATCTATCTATCTTTTTTCCTTCTTTTCCCAGCCTTAAGTCTGCAATTCTGTAGCCATTTGATATCAATATTTCATCCGTGCCTCCCAGGACATGTTTGCACCTGCATAATCTGTTGTATTTTTTTTCTAGACACTGCATAATCCGTTGTAGAAGCAAAGGAAGTTAATTTTTTTTGGGGTAACTTAGTGTCTTTTTTTTTGGTAACTTACGTATACTTTTTGTCGACACCTGAACTGCCTTTTCGACCCTCCATGTCCACATAATGCATCTGTGTTTTTACTTATCCAAGTTGTGTATATTAATAGCTTTGTTTTGTTTGACAGTATTTCCGTTTTACTCAAAGCACTTCACTAAGCAGTCTTCCTTTTTTTATCATATCAGTTACCTGATCAAGCTGCGAGTTTCCTCGCTGATGTTCAACCTGCAAGGAAATAAAAAGATAAGTTTCTGACATCTGTCCCTTCCCCAATTTATATCAAAGCAGCTCGGCAAGGGTGTGGGGGTGAATGCCATTGTTTCATCTCCTTTTAGATCTCTCTTCATCAGTGATTGTCTGATTGATTTCATTTAGTTGAATGTTGAATATGCAGCCTCAAATCATGAAGTTGTGTTGTTTCCTGAACTGCTTTTTCGACCCTCTATGCCCACATAATGAATCTGTGTTTTTACTTATCCAAGTTGTGTATATTAATAGCTTTGTTTTGTTTGACAGTATTACCGTTTTGCTCAAAGCACTTCACTAAGCAGTCTTCCTTGTTTTTATCATATCAGTTACCTGATCAAGCTGCGAGTTTCCTCGCTCATGTTCAACCCCGCAAGGAAATGAGAAGATAAGTTTCTGACATCTGTCCCTTCCCCAATTTAAATTATTCTATAATTTCTATATCTTTTTTCTTCTTTTCCCAAACTTGAATCTACAATTTTGTAGCCATTTGTTCTCATTTCATTAATGCCTCGTAATTTGCAGTTGAATGTCCACAATTCAATATCATGATGTTCCTTCTATATTTTCCAAAAGAAAATACAACACTTGTCACTGAATAATGCATCTTTTTTAATGAATGATATAGTTCTTTAAGAAAAATGATTTTACGTGTACGGCTGTTTCTGTCTCTAGAATTCTAATCAAAGTTAAATACCATTTTATAAAAGTACACTGTCAACACACCTGAACTGTAACATTATTGTTCATTTCCAACTTCTTCCTTTGAGTTACTTTTTTGTTCCTGTGGAAGCCCAGTGTACCCTCCCCAATGATGTACAAGTAAAGAATTATGTTATCTGTGCAAACAATTATCTAATGATTTCATTGTTGCCTTTTTCATGAATTGTTTGTGCAGAAGAACATGTACCTGGTTCAGGACCTACATTGGTTGCAGGTATGATTCGTTGTGATCTTGGATCAAATGCATTTCTGTTTCCTATCCCTGCAGTGGGCCATTCATAACCTGGCATTTCCTCTTTTCCCCCATTTTTGTTCTTTTGCGATGATGATAGTCATGTAGATGGGGGTTATTTTTCTACTCCCTCTGAGTGCACTAATAAGTTCTTATGAATCAAATTGCAAAGAAAACAAGTATCCTTTTTATACTACAAAAATACTTTAAATATTGAACTGCAATATTTTTTTGTTTATTCTTCCAAAAAAACATTTTTTTGTTTATTTCAGACATATAAGCAAAACTGCATGATATGCTGCTGCATTTTCCACTGAAAATTGTGAACCCTGAGTCTTAAATTGTAGTTGCTTATCATTTGGTACGTGATAGTGTCAAATGAGCTGTAAATTGTACGCAAGATGACTTTTTTTGCGATTGTATGCAAGATGACTGTGCACAGTTAACAGATGGAGTGGCTCAAATGTTTGGAGTCGAATCACCATGGGATGTTGAGAAGAATCAGAAGTGGAAGGATGTGAAAAAGTGCTGACTTCAAGGAGGAGGGCTCGACAGCAATAGACCAAGTGAACTGGAGATCGGCACAACCTAGAACCTAGAAGCTTGCCTGAATGTGGTCAACTGAGTCGCTGTGACCAATCTTGAACTGTAATAGTAATGTGAGGAGCAATACTTGATCGAGTCTATTGTCCTTGCATTGAGTTCTTGCTCTGTAGTGTTCGGAGCTGTTATGCTCATTTTACGCTGTATGCATTTACAGTTGCTTATCATAAATTTGACTGTTCAAAATTTGTCATTTAGCATGTACTGTACTCCGTATGTTCATTTTGGTTGGGGATATAGTACCGCCATTCTTTTTAGTCCTGTTTTCCTACATGATAGCCTAAGACACTACCAAACTGTCATTCTTTCTTTTTGTGTCTGTTTTATAAATCATGTACAGCTCATGTGGTTGGTCTGCTTATAATGTTATATCAAGCCTTGTGCTAGCTGGAGTGTTAACAAGGATTAATTCTAACTGTGTTTGAGACCGTATGTGAAGAATATTTTCCTCATGCCATTTGATCATGATGTGGCACAACATTCCAGGGGTCAACTTGCATCAGTTATATATTCTGAAATTCTCAGGAAGTTTAATATTCACATCCAGAATATGCAGTCTCTGCACATATATTTATGTTGAAAACTGTACTGTGTAGATTTGAAACCTGCAGTTTCTGTGGAAATCTGGAATTTTGTGTTGAATCAGATCCTTTTTGCTTGTCTGACTGGTTTAAGCTGTGCATATGCACCGAATTTCTTGTGTCGGATTTTGTGTTTTGTAAACCGGAAACAACCTGCTGTCAGATGTCGGTAAAACACCCGCATGTCATGTATACCGTCTCTTTCTGTGCCCACGTCACTAAGGTCAGTCTCAGTACACAATTTCACTACACGGATACCTAGTCCAGAAACTAGGTAACTGTGCCAAAAGAGTGAGTTTCATGGTGATGAAACTCCTATCACAAACCATGAAACTCTTCCTTCTCTTTCCTATGCCACATCAGCACATTTAATGTCACGAAACTCCTATGAAACCCCCACTGAGACTGGCCTAAGGTCAGTCTCAGGGCACAATTTCACTACAAGGATACCTAGTCCAGAAACTAGGTAACTGTGCCAAAAGAGTTTCATGGTGATGAAACTCCTCTCATAAATCATAAAACTCTTCCTTCTCTCTCCTATGCCACATCAGCACATTTAATGTCATGAAACCCCCATTAAAACTGGCCTAAGTGGATTTAGCCCTTGGTGGTGGTTCATTCCCCCTTGGCCGGAGTCAGTGAGTCACGCCGGTGGACAGCTTGTGAATACCGTGCACCGCTGTAAATCTGTTGCCTGCCTCGTCACGCTGTGACATTGTGAAAAAAGGAAGGAATCCAAGCTCCCAGCGAGTGATGGATTTTCTTTTCTTTTTTGTCGAGGGAGTGATGGGATTTTCAACGGAAGCGGAAGCCAGCAACATGATGAGTTTCTGTTATCCGCGGTCTATAGGCCCTATTTTCTCTATCCTTGTGGTGCAGCCAACCATCTATTTCTATAGGCATAGTGACTAGTGAATCTTTGCTTAGAGCAACTTCAACAACCTTTTCAAAATGTTAGCTAAATATAAGGTTTTTCCTGCTTTGTATAATATAGAAAAGCATTTTTTTTGAATGGAAACCAACACTCTCTAAACTAGACTCTCTATTTAGGTGGACCCCACCTGTCATATAGCTTATCTTCTTCTTTCTCCCCACCGCTCGCTGCCTGCCCCTGTCTCGCCCCACCGGCCACCACCCGCTTCAGCTCCGCAGTCGCCGCTGACGCCAGCTCCAGCACAGCCACCGTCGCCCCATTTGCCCTCGGTGGCTCTAGCTCTGGCGCCCTCATCTCCCCTGCCTCCTCCGCCGCGCCGAGCCACCTCGCTCGCCTCGCCATGGCCTCTTCCCTCCCGTTCTCCTCCTCTTCACTCTCTGCCTCGTTCTCCCAGCCCACCCCACCATGGCCTCCTCCCTCCCCATCTCCTCCTCCGCACCGCCGTAAATCTGTTGCCTACCTCGTCATGCTGTGACCTGTGAGAAAGGAAGCGAATCCAAGCTCGAAGCGAGGGATGGATTTTTCTTTTCTTTTTTTTTGTTGGGGGTGTTTAGTTCCTGAAGAGAGGGTGAAAAGGGAGGGTGAAAAAGTCACATCGGACACTGTAGCGCACTGTAGCAATTTTCGTTTGTTTGTGGTAAACATTGTCCTACCATGACCTAACTAGGCTCAAAAGATTCGTCTTGTCGTGTATATCAAAACCATGCAACTAGTTTTTTTTATTTACCCACATTTAGTACTCCATGCATAAGGAGAGAGATTTGATGTGATTTGATGTGATAGGTGAATAGTGAAGTTTGGAGAGAGAAAGTTTGGAAACTAAGCCGTTGAGAGAGTGATGGGATTTTCAACGGAAGCGGAAGCCAGCAACATGATGAGTTTCTGTCATCCGCGGTCTATAGGCCCTGTTTTCTCTATCCTTGTGGTGCAGCCCACCATCTATTTCTATCGGTATAGTGAGTACTCGTATTTGCTTACACAAGATGTCTACAGGTACCACTCTTGTACAGCATGGTAAGGCTAGAGTTACATAGCTTGCACTCGACGTGGAGTATGAGACATGCCGCAGTGTTGCGAGAATTTGTTAAACAAAAATTATAAATTAAAAGTGAAACAAAATTATGAATTGAAAGTGAAATTAGAAATACTAAGATGATTGTACGACAATATTATTTTACAAACGTCATTATAAATGATTTTAAGGTAAAATTTGAAAGTAGAAATATTAAGATGATTGGATTGCAATATTCTTTCTCAAAAAACATAATACATGAAAATATGTTCATTTTGTTGAGGGAGAGATAGACTCTTAACTAATTGATCACCCATGTATTTCTACCGTAGGAATTTGAGAGCATTATACTCACAAAGACTAATAAATTATATGCATGGATGCTATTAGTCATATAGAAAATCGGTAGAACACGTAAATAAATGGTCCCAGTGGATGGTGATGTGGCATCTGATATAATGGGTTTCCATGGTCCTGTTTAGTTCCACATCACATCACCAAAAACCCAAACTTTCCATCACATCCACATCACATCACCATCACATCGAAACATTAAATATAACAAACGACGTATGCATGAAACATTAAATGTGGATAAATAGAAAAAACTAATTACATAGTTTTGATGTACACGATGAGACGAATCTTTTGAGCCTAGTTAGGTCATGGTAGGATAATGTTTACCACAAATAGACGAAAAGTGCTACAGTACGCTACAGTGTCCGATGTGACATTTTCACCAAACTTTCACCCCCTCTTTTTGGAACTAAACACACCCCATATAATGTCGATAGCTAGCACGTTGAAAGAAATAGAGTCAATGACTCTTAGTGGGGTGCATCAATATAGGTTATATAGATAGATACAGATTTAGAGTTCTCGATGAGGACGTTAAGGTGCGGATGGCCCTAAAGGTAGGGTGTGAATTAGGTGTTCTATTAAACTAAAACTCAAAACACATATAAAAACATATTCTAAATTCTATATAAATGTGCACTAAGTTTTTCTATGTCTTTCTATCTCTACGTTTAAAAATTTTGCACCCTAGGTTCCAATCCTATCAACTACATATGGCAATTCTAAAAAAGTTAAATGCATAAAATAGTGCAAAAAATAATGCCGAGTGTAGAGAACGCAAACTCCGGTATGGCGATTTATCCTAAGGTATTGAAAAGCAACGCTTTCTCCTAGAACTCGTTGTTGGAACCCCTTTTAAGGGAATGCCCGTGCAAGGGCCTTGCTCCCCGGTCAAGTAACTCTGTAGATAGCCGATGGGCTCTTCCCACGCTCGAATGGGTTACCACCTTGCCTCTCCCGGATGCTACTTACCGCTTCCACTCGGTAGAGCTTCGACAAAACACCGAGGGCCTCTCCTGCCTCTTACAACTACCAATGGCCACTCCACAAACACATATAGAGGGTCTCGCAGGATTAACAAGCCTCGGAATTACTACACAAGGTACATGCAAGCACCGATAACAAAGAGGTATGAAAACATCATCTAACTCTAGGCTAATCCCCAAAGAAATACGCTAAATAGCATAAACTAGCACTAATCAAGACCTAAACATTGTTGTTAATTGTCCTAATATTCTCTTGATCACTTTCGTGGATAAAGCACTCAAATATGTGTACAAGACACACCAGCAACTTCTCCAAGCTCTAACACCCTTGGAATGGCTGGTGGAGGTGTATTTATAGCCCCAACCAAAAAAACTAGCAGTTGCACCAATCGGCAAAAAATATGACACCGACTGATTCGGTGCTCGAAATAGTACACAACTAATGAATCAGTGTTACTGCTCAGGGTAGCCGTTGGTGGCTGTCACATGGACCTCACGCGTTACACCGACTGATTCGGTGTTGTGCTCATGAACATGAGTGAATAAGTCGGCCATTCACTCATTCCAGAGCCGAGCTCCTTGCAGCCTTCCAGCATCGATTGATTCTTCATGTGCAACACCGAATGAATATGTCCTTTGAAAACTCTTCCCCATCATTTGCACGTACACCGATTGATTCGGGGACCTTCGTCGGTCTTTCCATAGGCGTTTTCAACTGTATTTTTCACACACCGATTGATTCAGTGTTTAGCCTTACTCACACCGATTGAATCGGTGTAATGCGTCGGTGTGGAATCTTGTTTTGATTCTCTGCGAGTCTTTGTTCCAAATCACTTCATATCATTTTGAAACCTCAGAAATATTTTAACTCTGATATTTATTTACTACCATTTGACTGTAAATACTATTGTTTGAAAATCCAAAAATGTTTCTAAGTCATTGCATTTGAATGGCTTGGAATCAAACCTTGGAACCTACAAAACCTAAAAATATTCATTTAGACAAACTCATTGGTCCCAATAATCATGTTGTCACTCAAACATCAAAATCACAAATAATGGCATAGGGCCATTTTTCTTACAGCCCCATAAAATCTTACATGGCGGCCCATAGAATCTTACCATGTTACAGACGAGACATCTCCATTGCTTAGGCTAGTTTTAGTGCACAATTTTACTACACGGTTATCTAGACCAAAAACTAGATAACTGAGCTAGAAGAGTTTCATAGTGATGAAACTCCTCTCACGTACCATGAAACTCTTCCTTCTCTCTTCTATGCCATCTCGACATATTTAATGCCATGAAACTCCCCGTGAAACTCCATTGAGATAGGTCGTATAAGCTTGTCTTGTATAAATAGGTGATATCACATAACCACTGTTCTCTCTGTCCCAGGATGCAATTTTGATATAAAAAATTCTACAAAAGAATGCTATTCTAAAATTAATCCCATGTTTTATATTTTCTAAAATAGATAATTATCTACATTTATCAACAACCTACATGCCTAAAATAGTGGGATTGAGACAATTACTAAGGGTATCATCGTCTCTACTAACGGCATCAATCTGCTTGAAAAAAATTAGAATTGTATATTTTCCATGGAATAAAGGGAGTATGTATCAGTATGTATTCTATACTATTGTTAAACGCGATATTCCAATTTACTTTGATTTCTGGTTAACCACATGGACTCGAGCAGATTTTGTCACCAGCCACGTGGACTTAAGGTTGAGAACTATTATGAGAACATGCATAGCACATATTTCATTAACAAGAAGGGAATTACAACGACGCAGACTCGAGAGAACCCTTGAGACGCAAAATAACGAGAACTACGAAGACAATAGAGCACAACCAGAAGAAAAAACAAGAAAGAAACCCTACACCTCACCACCAAACCATACTACAATGACAATATGACAACCCTACAAAGATAAATGAGGCACACCATGACGACAAGACAACCGAAGCAACAGAGCAAAAGGGGTACAAAGGAAACAACCAGACAATGCCTTCAGGGAGGACATGACGCTAACAACGCCATCGTTGCCTTCACCAAGGTGAGTGCGCCCATGGACGTACCCAATGCCAGCACTGGCATCAAAGACAAGCAAAGTTTTCACTCGTGACACCCGTCCGTTGAGAACTCCTATCATCTTTGGATGAGCCAGAAATCATAACCCAATCTCTGCAGGTGGGATATAAGAATATAGCCATGGCTAATACATGTTGGTCGCTCGGATTTCAATGTCCATAATTGTCTCTTGAGGGAGCCTTATGAGGCTATATATGATTAGTGCCATGGCATGTGTTTGGACCCATTTCTAAAATGATAACATGGAGATCTTGGATGCCATTGGCATCATCTCTAAGTCCCATTGGGCCAAGGATAAATGGGTCTAAGGAAGGAGTCTATTTGGACCAAAGATGTGAGGGATGTTTTTAGGTTAAGCAAAAAGGCTTCAACAAGTGAAAGGGTCTCTAGCCTAGTGGTTAGATCACCTGAGTAGCAACCTGCAGACCCAGGTTCGACTCTCTGTGGGAGCGAATTAACTGGGTTTAGAATAAAAATATAAGAAAAATAGGTAGAGGCTTCCCCAGCTGACTTCGGTAAAAAAAAAGGCTTCAACAATGTTTTTGCACTAATAGTTGTGTTTTAATACCTCTTCCTTATTTTAACCATAGCAGTCGGCTTTATCTACCTAAATTTAACTTGCACAATCCAAAACACTCTCCATGTTCAATTAATTCCAATTTTGCTTTTATGTTGCCATGTCAAACTCCGTAACTATTTAGTGATAAAAGTCCAAATAAAGTACCATATGTAAAAGCTAACTATGGAAGGATTTGTCAGAGGAGGTCCAGAAAGAAGTGATGATATTTTGGGTTAATACCCTACACGTGGATCCAACAATATATTGCATTAAGAGTCATCGACATTTTTTCCTCCTTAATTTACACAAGAGCTCACATTTCTCTCCTTGCACCGTCCTTCGGCATAATCTATAATCATTCTCACCATTCAATCCATCTTAACTTTTTTTTTCCTATGTTGATAAGTCAAGTTTACTCGATAACGATAAAACTTCAAATAGAGTGTCATGCGCAAGAATCGACAATGATAATTACTCTCACCCATTCCTTTACGTTAATTTTGGGTTCTCAAAGTCGGAGTCCTCATATTTATGTCTTACTCTACTATGGTTAACTATCATCTTTAGTTATACCTATTTTTCATAAAATAGCGTGATTCTAATTTTATCTTTCTAGGTATATCAGTATTATCGGTAAATGACCATACTATTATTATAATTGTGATAAGATATATAGTTACTGCTAGGTTGTATTTTTTTAAGTTTTCTTAATCTTATAAAAATCATATTTTTATTTTTATGGAGCGAATGAAATATCGGAGTTCCCTCTCTACAATTTACCGAAAAAAAAGTCCACTCCCTACAAGACTGCTATACTCCCATCTTGGAACTCCAATATCCATTCCGGATAGAAAGAAGTCCCGCATCCTTTTCTCGCCAAGCAACAAAATCCCGGTCAGGTGCACCACCACCGCCGTCTCCTTTTGTCCGGCCGCCTCCGGAGCCCGGAGATTCCCGAAGCCGCCAGCGCGCCGCCACGTCACGGATCCCCCATCCCCTCCGCCCCCTTCCCGCTCGGACACGTAGGCTTCCCCACGCGTCCCGATCTCGTCCGTCCACAGGTGTCCGGACCCGATCCAACGGCCCCAGGCGACGAGGGTTTTGCCCCCGGGGTACAAATAGCCCTCCTCCCCCGCCGCGCCGCCACCGCGCTCTATTCTCTCTCCTCGCGACGCCGCCGTTGGGAGCCCTGCCCTGACCACGGGAGAGCCCCCAACCCTTATCAAACCCTAAACAAGAAAACTATCCCCAAAAAAATCCGCAAAAAAACCCAGAAAAAAATCCCCCCAAAAATCACCACCCGATCGGAGATGGCGGCGCAGGGGCAGGCGGCGGCGGCGGCTGGATCCGCGTCCGAGTCCGGCGGCTCCCCGGCCGCTTCGGCGGCAGCGGCGGCGGCGGCCGCGGCGTTCCCGGCGACCTCGTTGTACGTGGGCGACCTGCACGAGAGCGTGCAGGACGCGCAGCTCTTCGACGTGTTCAGCCAGGTCGGCGGCGTCGTCTCCGTGCGCGTCTGCAGGGACATCAACTCCCGCAAGTCGCTGGGGTACGCCTACGTCAACTACAACAACCCGGCCGACGGTGAGCCTCAGACTCCTCGACTCCTCTCCTGTTTTCCCGATCTGTCGGTTAGGGTTCCGGCGCCTGCGGTTGCGATCCGCTCCGCTAGGGTTTGGGCCGGATTCGGCGGCGGTTAGACTTTAGACGCGCAGTCCACGATCGGTAGCCCCGCTGCGGCTAGGGTCTGATGCGCTGTGGAGATTATTAGCGCTATTGCTCGGTGGCTATCATGGTTTAATGAATAGCCCACATCTGAGGTTTAGGAATATTGCTTTTTTTTATGTGTTGCTGTGATTCCAACACGTTTGGTCGGTGGTGAAGTCTGGCTATTTCAATGTTGTTTCATAAAAACTTGGCTCATACTCATTGCAATAGATTGTGAATTCTAGGGAGGTGTATGTTGCCTGGTTTCCTCTCTTGCCAAGTTAGGTTCTGGTGGTTGATGTTTTTTACTTAGGAGCCAAAAATGTCTCTTGTATTGCTTGCATGGTCTATTTATTGTTGTTGCTTAATTTTCAATCTGTTGGGTTTTCCTTGTAAGTGCACTGCTGATCTGTGGCGCAATGCTCAATGCATTTTTGTACCTTAAATGTGTTATGTAGGCTGACAAAGAATCTTTAGTTACTGCCGCAGATGTATACAATTGTTGCTTCCTTTGCTGTGTTGGTTACTGGCATATATTGGTTTGTTTATACTGTTGATTTTAAATTTTCCTCAAAATAAGGATCTTGGTCGCAAAATGATCTGTTGCCAAATCTTGTGATATAAGTTGATGCTGCCTATGTTTTGAGTGAGATGTTTTTTTCCTGTTTAGCTTCGCTGTTCATGTGAAGGTAGTGAGATTTCTCTTATTTTTCCCATTAGCTTCATGTGGTTTAATGTGCTGTTCTATAATTGGAGATGTTGAAACTGAAATATTTGGGTAAGTTGGGTCTGCTGTGATGGATATTAGGTCACTTCAATTTATTGCTTATTACTCATGGGGTGTTTGTTGCTTCTTCTTTCATCATATATGCTATATTTTTCTTGCTGCCAAAAAATCTCTTCATTTCCCCAAAATGTAATTTTCAAAACATATTGCGCCCAATACATGTTATGCTTGATATCCTGTAGAGGTCTAACATACAGTTCAAGTAACTGTTGTGGTTGGCATTGGGACTTCATTTGGGGCGCCTACCTTTCTGATTCACTTTTTTTTGCATATGATACTTTTGTTGTGAAGCTTCCGTTTCTTATTTATTATGGTCTTTTACTAATTAGAGATTTATTGCAGCTGCACGTGCCCTTGAACTGCTTAACTTCACTCCCATCAATGGAAAGCCTATCAGGATCATGTATTCTAACCGTGACCCCAGTTCGCGCAAAAGTGGCGCAGGAAATATATTTATTAAGGTGTGTTCTAAATTTCGATGCCTCTTTTGTGCTAATTGGAGGTTCTTACTGGTTTCATCTCTTGCCTCCAACATTCTTGGGAATAAAATGCTTTGTTGTTATGCTATGGTTGTGTATGACATGCCTGACCATGTGTTCTGTCTTTTCCAGAATCTTGACAAGTCAATAGACAACAAAGCTTTGTATGACACTTTCTGTGCTTTTGGGAACATCCTTTCATGTAAAATTGCTACAGATCCCTCGGGAGAATCAAGGGGCTATGGCTTTGTTCAGTTTGAGAGGGATGAATCTGCTCAGTCTGCTATTGATAAGCTCAATGGGATGCTTATCAATGACAAGAAAGTGTATGTTGGACCTTTTGTTCGCAAGCAGGACCGGGAAAATGTCTCAAGCAATGTCAAGTTCAGCAATGTTTATGTGAAGAATCTGTCTGAGACTGTAACTGATGATGAGTTGAAGGAGATGTTTGGACAATATGGAACCATAACTAGTGCTGTTGTTATGCGGGACAGTGATGGAAAATCCAGGTGTTTTGGATTTGTCAACTTTGAAAATGCAGATGATGCTGCTCAGGCTGTTCAAGAGTTGAACGGCAAGGTATTCAATGATAAGGAACTGTATGTTGGAAGAGCCCAGAAAAAGTCAGAAAGAGAGATGGAGTTGAAGGAGAAATTTGAAAAGAACATTCAAGAAGTAGCTGAGAAATTCCAGAACACTAACTTGTATCTGAAAAACTTGGAGGATAATGTTGATGATGAGAAGTTGCGTGAACTCTTTGCTGAATATGGCAACATTACTTCCTGCAAGGTCTGTTTATTGCTTACAGGCTACTTTGTTCATAATATGCTTCCTAGTTTTGGTTGCTGACAGGAACTGTGTTGTAGGTTATGCGGGATTCAAACGGTGTCAGCAGAGGGTCTGGTTTTGTTGCTTTCAAATCCGCGGAAGATGCTAACCGAGCTGTAAGCTTTATCTATGTCTCACATATTGTGGAATGTTGTTTTAATTCAAGAAATTGATAACATCCTTTTTTCTTGTCTTGATAACTCTCTTGTAGCTCACGGAAATGAACGGCAAAATGGTTGGAAGCAAGCCCCTTTATGTAGCTCTTGCGCAGCGAAAAGAAGACAGGAAGGCAAAGCTACAGGTAAATACACATCTGATCATAATAGCCGCTTCATGATAATGTTTGTATACAGCTTTTGCTTTTATATGCTGTTTCACTTCTCAGAATCTCATGTTTCTCACATAGTTTTGGTGAACAAATCTGGTGAATACATCTCCAAGCTATGATCAGCACGTATATTGAACTTGTTAATGTGCATGCTTTTTTTATGATTAAAATGTGCTTCTGTATTTACTACATTCTTAAGAGATTTCTTGACTAAAATGTTTATAGAGTGTTTTATTTTGGAAATGTCAAACTCATGTGGTTTTTCTCACATAGTTTTGGTGAACAAGTCTGGTGAATACATCTCTAAGCTACGATCACCACATATATTGAACTTGTTAATGTGCATGCTTTGTTCGTGATTAATGTGTGCTTCTGTATTTACTACATTCTTATGATATTTCTTGACAAATATTTACAGAGTATCTTATTTTGGAAATTTCAAACTTCCCATACTTTGGCCGACATACTTAATCAAATTATAGGTATTTAGTGTACAAAATATACAGCTAGATTCATATTCTAAATTGCTATCTATACATTGGTATAGCTGAAAAGGTATATCAATAAATCAATGACAAAAGTCTAGCTTCAGAGAATATAGGCTAAAATAAAAATATGCCTTCTGTTCCTTAAGCCTAAGGTGAACTCGATGTATTTTGGATAATTTTGGAAAATAGTACACTATGCAGATATGCTTTCTGGTTGCTCAACATATTTGGGTTTTGGTTCTTTTTCATGGTTCATGATATGTAAATTACATTTTGGTAGCATGTTGACTAGTTTTACCTCAACTACTCGGTAGAAAGTCATGTAATAAATGCGTGGCATGGGAATCACTACCTTTCTTCCTTTACACCTGCGCAATTGTCCCCACAGTTTTCTTGGCTAAGATGCTTTGACTTGCATGATCTTTTTGTGCTGGTTTATGTATAGTGTCAAGTTCATTTGTGTTATCTAGCTTTCAGTTTTTATCCTCATTATACTTGTTCTGTTGTAATTGTTAAAGTCTAGTACTAATTTTGCTGCCCCTTTCCAGGCACAGTTTTCACAAATGCGTCCTGTTGCAATGGCGCCTTCTGTTGGTCCTCGCATGCCCATGTTTCCACCTGGTGTTCCTGGAGTTGGTCAGCAGCTGTTTTATGGCCAGCCACCTCCAGCCTTTATCAACCATCAGGTATTATGCACTGATAGACTTTTATGATGTTATGCGGTTTGGTATATATTGGATAATTTATCCTTTAGTGTCATGAAATCCGAGTACACATTGCCATTGCCTATTTAGCCCTGATGTTGTAATGCAATATTGGAATACTTGTTGTGCTCTCTGTTCGATAGAGCTGGTGAAAGAGGTTCAGTTACAAAACATTCACTGTGCAGAATTATTTACTAATAAGTAATGTGTTGTTTTTTAGGCTGGATTTGCCTTCCAGCAACCTCTGATGCCTGGGATGAGGCCTGGCGGTCCAATGCCGAACTTCATGATGCCGATGGTTCAGCAAGGACAGCAACCACAACGTCCTGCTGGTAGGCGGGCTGGTGCTGGTGGAATGCAGCAGCAGCCCATGCCAATGGGTGGTCAGCAACAGGTATGATGTATTGGCAAAGATGAGTTACATTCCTTGTGGTAGTTTTTCAAATAAATGTGGCCTGAATTTTCTTTACGCTGCAGATGTTCCCTAGAGGTGGTCGTGGTTACCGCTATCCCACTGGACGTGGAATGCCTGATCCTGGCATGCATGGTGTTGGTGCTGTGATGCCATCTCCATATGAGATGGGTGGGATGCCAATTAGAGATGCTGGTGTGTCACAGCCTGTTCCAATCGGGGCACTAGCTACTGCGCTTGCCAACGCTCCACCGGATCAGCAAAGACTGGTATGAGAGTGAGCCATTGAATTGTAAGGCTGACCTTCTTTTGTTCATCAATGGTGATCATGACTTTGTAATGCGTTGCAGATGCTTGGTGAGAACCTGTATCCTCTAGTTGATCAGCTGGAGCATGAGCAGGCTGCCAAGGTGACTGGCATGCTTCTGGAGATGGACCAGACCGAGGTCCTGCACCTGCTGGAGTCACCAGATGCTCTCAAAGCCAAGGTTGCTGAAGCCATGGAGGTCCTCCGCTCTGCACAGCATCTCCAGCAGTCCAACGCCTCCCCCGAGCAGCAGCTGGCTAATCTGTCCCTGAATGACGGTGTCGTCTCCAGCTGAATGTTTCCGATGGCTCAGTGATCGGAGACTGCTGGCAATTTTTGCTTGATAATACCTATCCTATCTAGAGTGCAATGACTTGGTTTGCTTGGTTTGTTGGAGTTTTAGCTTGCACTATAATTAGCTGAACTAGGGTTGGTTTAGTTTTGTCGTGGATTGGTTATTTTGGTCGTATGGATATGTTTTGATAAAGCTGTTGTCGGTTATCACCAGATTCATCACCGTTTGTTCCGCGTCTTGTTTGGTTTGGTTATCGTGGGGTGCTCGTCGCCCGCTTGTCTGTAGTAAGGCTCGCTTGGGCGATGTCACTAAAAACCACAGCTACCGGCCTGGATAGGCTGAATGGCAAGTCTCAATGCTTACTCTGGTGCGGTACGGGGGTTGTATCGAGTAGTCGTTGATGTTTGCTGCACGGTAGGACTCAGAGGAATGGGAATTTCTAATCTACATTGGCTGATAAGTAGGCTTGGAAGGGGTACTGACCGTACAGGGATTTTGGAAGGGTAGTCCTTTTGCACTCTGTACGAGGGTTGGACCGATTGAAGGTGGATTAGCTCCTACGGAAATAGGAATGCTGTCATAGTTTAAGTCTTGGATTGAGTTCCGGCAGATTTGGGATCTCCTGCTCGATCAGTCATTGTCGAATACCGCGGATAGATTTCTTTGAAAGTGGACATATCTACTACAGCTTTAGCTTGCATTTTGTTGGATGCTCGACTACTTAGGGCAGGCCCAACGCGGTTACCTCACTGGTAGCCTTGTCAGGCCATGTAGGCTCGGATGCCGCGTGGACAAAAAGTAGATGCCTTGCAGTTGTCAGTGTAGCTTGCAGAAGCTACTACTGCCTCGGGAGAGAGAGTGAGAGAGCACTGAGGGAACGTACCGGGTAAAAAGAAAGATAGCAGCAGAATGCGTCAGAGGAGTGGGTGGCCTGCGATGGGAGACTAGCAGCCTCACCCCATCGGTATCTACGTGGAGGTTGGTAATCATGTGAGGCTACCACTTTTTTTAAAACACGTTGGGCTTGCCCTTAGGAAGACGCTGGTGTCAGCAAGATGTTGCTTTTTCAGCTGGTTGGTTTGTATGATTGTTCTTGGACCTTTATCCCGGCGGCGTGGCCTTTGCGAGAGGGACGAGTATGTTCTTTGTGCGCAGCACAATGAGACTTTGAATCACCTCCTTGCGGGTTACTACATAGCCGAGAGACTTGGTTCTTAGTTCTCCGGCAGGTGGGGCTTCTGACACTCCAACATACACAGACACCTTTCGACGAGTGGTGGATGGTGACACGTAAGAGATAATCAAGGAGAGTGTAAGATATTTGACTCAATTGCACATAAGACACCTTTCGACAAGTGGTGGATGGTGACACATAAGAGAGTAATCAAGGAGAAGTGTAAGATATTTGACTCAATTGCTTGCTTGGTCGCTATGGAAGAAACGCAACAGAAGGGTGCATAATCGGACGGGTGATCATGCCAGTGGCTTTAGCACCTTTGATTTTGGGACGTTAGGATGTGGGCTAGGGTTGGTTCTGCTGAGCTACGCACACTCCTTGGCGCCTAGAACCCTAATTTCTGTTTTGGTCGGCACTTTTCTTTTTAGCATCTATAATTGCTATGCAAAAAAACATCTTTCCTCTTAATGAAAAACGTGCCACGCACGTTTCCAAAAAAAAACAATGCAAAATCTGTTGGGCAGTAAGTTCAAGTTGCAACTGGTGAGAAAATGGAGAGCACCAGTGCTAGAGATTGGATATGAAACAAATCTTGTTGGTGCCTGATGGTCTGTATTGTTCAAATTCAAGTTCCCCACAACTGAAATCCACAATAAAGGCCCAGCTAATTATGGCATGCAGCTGATGGGTTGGGCTTCATAAGAACTTTTCTTAGCCCTCGCTGACATTAGCCTCATGTCTTCCATGGCTCATAAGCTGCATGATTGTTCTGAATAATCCATGCCTATCACCCAGCTTTGCGCAAAAAAATCTGAGGTCTTACCATCATATGGTGATAGCACCATAGGATAAGCACTCCTTTGCTCGATCATAGCAATGGTGTCGTGTGCACAAGCATGGCAAAGGCGACCGTTGTTAAAGAAGCTAATCCAGAGAAAAAATTGAATTGGATCTAAATGGTACAAGAAAAGAATCACAAGGATACAATAAAATGCACATCTTCCACCATAAAAGGCACGTGAGAAGCCAAAGATGAAGAATTTTTTTTTCAAGATTCAGGACTTCAATGCTCCATTGAATCTTCAAGGGAGCGACAATTTCAATCCATCAACACGGTCTTAGCTTCACTTTAAATCAATTCACAATTCATGATGCAAAAAAGTAGCAAATCAGATCAGATCAGAATGATAAAAAGGAACAAAACAATGTACTGAAAATGAAAAGAAAATTATATATTTAAAACTGGTACAGTAGTATTATTGATTTAAAAGTGATAAGTTTAACTTCACAGGATACATGATACATGAACAAATGATTATTAGATGAAATGAAATACCAGTTACACTTCAATGAGAACATATATGCTGAAAAGTGAAAAGAATTGTTGTAAATATTAGGGCATTCAATGAGAACATATATGTTGTAAATTAACCTTCTTCCATGGAAATATGTTTTTTTGTTGCTTTAATAAAATGGTTCCCATATTCGCATTCGTTTCGGTGCTCATGTAAGGGGAAGAAAATTTAGGCAACTGACAAAAAATGTACTACCAGAAAAACTGAAGATAGTAGGATCGATAGCAGATAGAAATACGATAACAATACTATGAGCATCAAATTAACATCAATGCAATTAACTCAAAGAAATCACTGATAATGAGATGATCATGGGACAATGGTTTATCTAATGGAACTAAATAAAGATTTAAACAACTATAAAATAAGTTTATCGGTGATAGAGTTGTAGAACACAACCAGAGTATGTTTGTGGTAAAAATTACTACTGCAAAAGAGGAAGTAAGGGTACTTGAGTTCAACAACATGCCGATCAATTTTAGAGAATTTTTTTTGGGAGTATTATTGCTCTCCAATTGTTCTAAGTTGACATTCATCTTCAGAGCTGAGTTACAATAGTACAAAGAGGTAATCAAAATTATCATGCCTTATCAAGATTACCATGCTATAGTTTGACTTTCTGCATCTGCACAACCGGCCCAACCTGCCAACTAGACTACCAGGTTCAGCTATTGACATACAAAATAAGGACTTACTAGAGAGCTCACACACAGACAAGTACTTTAACCGTTGGGTTTTCCTGTAAATAAAAAAACACTGTAAATGAGAATGAGATGAGTGATTAAAAAAAGAGAATGAGCCGAGGAAAATATGATTTTTTTTTCAAATAGAGTATGAAGCAGCAAGAAAAATCTATTTGAACCTAGCTTTTAATGAAGGCATGTATATTTAGACGTTACTAATCCTGTTTAAATAGACTCACTTAAATGGAACTAAAATTCTGTATCAGCATGTCAAATTAATCATGGAAATAATTCGAACCTAATTTCATCTACAACGCCTCATCTCTATGATGGATGTTGCCAGGTTCACAGTCAAGCTAGTGTAACAGAGCTACAACTTATCCATATTACAAAATTACTGGTAGAACATAAAAACCACAACTTTTCTGTCTACCACACATACAACTTACCTATAGTCTCAAACTTAGAAATGGTTGAATAATTTAAATACTAGCAAGAACGCACGTGCGACACATGTTCAATAGAAAATAGATTGACCAAGGCAGTAAAAAGAATTAAGAATGTCAACGTTCTCAAATCAAATTAGAGAGGTCATAAGATGGCGAGTAGGGGCATGAGTACGCAAGGAATGTAAACGTCCAAAGATCAAATAAGGTTAGAAAGGTCACAATGTGGGTACGCAAGGCGGGTAAGTTGTGTTGGCGGGTGAAAAATGTAGCTTTTAAATGAAAACACTCTAGAAACACTATAGGTGGATTCGACATGTGGGTTCTCTAAGAGGGATGTGTAAGAAAATTTTAGGTGGAAATTATTTTTAATTCTACTCGATCCTTATAAAGTTAATCCTAACGATTCACGTCACAAATTAATTGATACTCTCTCCGTCCCAAGTTGAGCACCGACTCAAAGCCAGGCAAGGATTTCTCCCGATCGTTCCCCGGTACAACTATATGGAAGGTGACCGGCACCCACATGCCGAGAATCTCGTTAAATCAATTGCGTTCCAAATTACTATTCATTGTTGATTTTTTTCATGATCTTTGACCATTCTTCTTATTCAAAAAATTTGTCAAAATATACAAACCAATAGGTTATATGTAAAGTATATACGATGATAAAGTAAGTCACATACAAAATAAATTATACTTGTGAAATTTTTTGAATGAGACGAATGGTCAAACGTTAAGTGAAAAAATCAACAACGAATAATAATTTGGAACAGAGGTAGCAAGACACAATGAAATTGGGCGACGCTATTGCCGGTCCGGTCCCAAATAGGAGCCAGTATATGGCCCTGTTTGGAAACCAAATTGCTAAAGTTTAGCACCTCAATTTAGAGTGCTAAAGTTTAGCAGCTGAGGTGTTTGGATAGTGGTGTTAAAGTTTAGCACATAGATGAATGACATACCAAATTACCCTTATTTACTGTCCTTGGGCCCGCGGGGGGGAGGGGTACTGGGTGGAAAATACCCACCAGAAAGCACTTTTAGCAAGTTTAGCACCCCTTTGAGGTGCTAAGGATTTCCATAGTGTTAAAGTTTAGCAGGTCACTTTTAGCACCTTTTAGCACACATATTTGGATCCAATCTACTAAAATTTAGCAAAAAAGTGCTGTGCTAAACTTTAGCACTATGGAAACAAACAGGGCTTATATCATTCGACCGGCAAGGATGGTGTCAGTGTGCGATGGAGAGAGGATGGATGCGGTCGAGCGCGTGGTCTTTGGGTTTTTCACCAATCTTCAAGCTATAATATCCGACGGACACGATACTCGTTAAAAAGAAAAGAAAAACCAACGGCTTGAATCGTAGTCATAAAACGTAAGAGTACCTGGCCGCCAGCACTACACAGCGCCGGACAATCGAGGCAGCTGGCTTTCACCATTTTCGCGAGGCAGAGGCCCAGGCCCCGAACGAGCAACACGACGCCTTTTGTTCAGCGCAGCGCTCGCCTGCCCTCCTCTCGTGCCGTCTCCGCCTTCAATAAGAGCAAAGCGGAGCGGAGCATTCAGCGCGAGGGGAACCGAGCGCAGCGGCGGAAGCGATGGCGCCGAGGCCCAAGAGAGGAGAGCGGCGGATCGACGCCGCCATTGACCATCTCGCGGAGTACGGCTTCCCCAAGCCCCAAATCCGCAAGATCATCAATGGACTCCTGGAGGTAGCTGCTGCTCCCCTTCCTCGGAATTCTTTTTTTCTTTGCATCTTTCCATCCACTAGCATGTATGTCCCGCCCTCCCGGCTCGTGTTCTTGTGATCCTTTGAAGTCGTTATCCTCCACCCCTAGGCCCTAGGACTTGTTGCTCTTGACCTCAAACGGTGGAAACGAAAATTCCGCCTCGTTTTCTGCCAAGATTGATTCTTGCGATTTCTTTGCGGATGGACGGCGTTGAAATTATTGTGCGCGTGGAGTAGAAAAGGTGGGCCCTTACCCTAGGGGCGGCCGAGATTCTACTACTTTGGTTCCCATATTTTTTTTTTGGTTTATCGTTGCGCTGCTGGATCATCTAGTACTGGCAAGTAGATCGCAGATGAAACGGAAATTCAGAGATGCTTGCTGCTTGATGTTCCTAGCAAAGAAACCCGATTGATTGAGGAGTTCCTTTTGTTTTCTGACAAATGTTTGATTGAGGAATAAGGAAATGTTTCAATGATTCAGTTGTACGGGAGAGATGGCTGGAAGTTCTTAGAGGACGGATCATACCGTGTTGTGCTTGAGAAGCTCCTGGAAGAACAGGCGCAGCTGGAGGTGAACCCGCAGCTGGAGGTGAACTTCCTTCCTCATCTCTATCTGTGCTCTGATTGCTTGAATTTTACATCGTAGTTACGCATACTCTCTTAAGCCAGAACATGTAAAATTACAACATTGATCCACTGATACAAACTGTATTGGAGTGCATAGAGCCCTGGATAATTGCATAGTGTCGTCAACCTTTTCCCAGCAGCATTTCCTATGATCCTGAAATGCCACCCCTGGCTTAGGATCCGTCTCTCAAGTTCTCAGCATCACGTTAGTATTGAAGGCCTGCTTTCAGTTGCCAGCAAAACTAGTACTGAAAATGCACTATTTGTATCAAAAGTTTGTCACAAACTGACCAGCACATCAGAGATCTTAACAAAAATAACATAGTTTCTCATTTTAACTAAGTCTCTCTTCGGATTTATTTTGCCATCTAGTCATATATTGATGTGGACTGGCTTTCTATGCAGGAAAAAAAGGCAGCAGCTGCAGACAAGGCACCAGCAGAAGATGATATGGAAGTATCACAAACAGTGCATAGTGAGGCACCGACTGAATCTCAGTCAGCCGTTGAACCGCAAGCTTCTCTCAGTTCACCTCCCCAGGAACATGTATTGCCACAGCCTCCAGCTACAAGAGCTGTTCGTGCAAGGCCTCCCTGCTATGGATGGATTAGCGAGGAGTCCGAGACAGAGAGTGAACCAGAGGAGGAAGAAATGCTTTCTGATGTACCAACACCGGCAATTTTCCCAAAAGAGGATATACCAAATCCTGCGGAAACCTTGCGTTCTAAGAGGAAGCGACCAACTAGATGGGATGTGCGCCCTAACTGGTAACAATTCTGACTGAACGCACTCTTGCTTCTTTAATTTGTTATTGCAGACACAATTACTGTGATTAGACTTTATGTTTCCCCGGAACGAGTTTTTAACGGATAGTAATATGTGCACTTGACATGACCTATTCATTTTTGTGAAGACCCCTAGGCTTAAATATTATCTTTATTTCTGTAAGAACAACACTTGAGCTTTGGAAGTTCATATGAATGAAATGGTCCAAAACATGCATAAAAGGAGTGAATTTTGTTAGTTGTATATACATTTTCTGGTTTCAAATCAGTATGTTCAGGTTGGTGTAACTTATGTGTCACTGCCGAAGTTCCATAACAATTACCCAAAATTAACTCTGAAGGCTACAAAATTTCAAGATAGCAGTCACTGGATTGGAACTAGTTGTCTTTTGGAATAAGGAATTTACTGGGCACAAGCTTCAATTTTATCTGGAACCTAAATACACACCATGCAATAGTTAGGAAAGGATTCTGCAGAATCAATTTATACATTGTGTCTGTCAAAACTGTCTCCGTACCTCTGTCAATCCATATTAGAGCCACAACATATATCTTATCGAAATCAGGACCATATTAACTGCATTTTTTTTCTTGTTGTAACGGCTGACCATATCAACTGCATGTTTGTCTTGTGTCCAGGGTTTAGGGGCTGAGATGTGAGATCAAAGTTGCAAGACGGTGACCTTCAAGGACGGAGAATTAGTCTTAGCGCATGGAGGGAGATGTTAGTCCATGGATTGACTTTCACCTGTATCCTGTAAATATAGGACTTATCTAGCAGGGATCAGTGGACAGCATGATACAATGTAGCTGCTCTATGGTTGCAGATTGACAGCAGAATGTAGATTGCTTGTGTCTGACAGTGCTTAGACCTATGTTGAAACATCGATCCATCCTTGTTATGCTGTATCGTATATGGCTAATTTGGTGCATTTGCTCTTAGAATCTTATCGTCGACTGTCTCTTAATTAGTTAATTTTGGCCTTGGAAGATTGATACCTGATTTGCATGGCATCATATTCCGTGGGGAAAGTGATAAGAAGAAACGAGCGCAGGTAAATCGATTGCAGGTAAGCTGGTAAAGTTTCCTGTGATGAAACTTGTAGTCGTGGCGTATGCGGTGACTTTCATTGATTTATCGGAGATGCTCATAGAGATATGTTTTGCGTGCGTGTATTCATATGGATGAGTATGAGCAGTGGTGGAGGCAGCTATTTGGCAAGGCTTGGCCTCCGCCATACCTAAAACAAATACAAAATATTGAATATATGTATAATATACATGATATATGTTTGCTTATTAGACAAAACTAATGATGCATGATATATTACGCAAATCTACTCGACTACTTTGACAGTTTGGTGTCTACCGGCCTTATACAGTTGATAGTTGTATTATACATATTTAACATTTACAGACCCGAAACACCTAGAAAATATTCTGCCTCCGCCACTGAGTATGAGTATGCGAGTATTATTGTAAGCGTGGTCAGCTCTTTCACAAAAAAAAAGAATGAAACAGGCATGCAGGTATTGGTATGTGATTTGATAGATACCTGATTTTCATGGATAATTTGGTTTGGCGTTGCATATACTCAACTCCCAATATTACAGACTAGTACTTCCTAGTAAATAACAATTGACGGTCAAGAGGGGAGGTTTCGTGAGTTGGCTTTCACATCAACGTGGATTACCTTAGATAGCAATAAAGCTTTTTCAGTTATTTGTAATTCATGATTTAATCACAAAATGTGTAACGCCTATTGTCATAATTGCTAAAATTAGAAAAACGAACCCATTGTATGGGAAATACTTCAAGAACACAGCCGTCTTGCAGTTGCTGTGCGTAGGTGCCCTGCCGGAGCGTGGCATCCGAGCCATAGGACTGCAGCAGTGGCGGAGCCAGCTTAGCTTTTGCTCATAACTAGGGCCAAATTTAGCCACCAAAATAGTCGTGTATATGACATGATATAAAGTAATAATAAAATGTGCAGCAAATGGTCTAAATTGAAAAAGAAACTAATAATTGTTTACTAATGTGATACAATAGTTGAGAATTGTATGGATTACAAGATTAGGGAACGTACACAAATAAATTTCAAGTGATAAATTCCTCATAGACATGATTTTTGGGCCAAAAATTATTGGGGGTATGTGGGCTTTCATGGGCCACGACGAGGGCCCCGGCCTGGGTGGCCCTAGGTGCAGCTCCGCCAGCCACCGAGTCAATCTGCAAATTGTGCGCTTTCAACTTGTAATGCTATTTTTTTTAATTTAATTTGATCTCACATTGTTTTAGTTGTAGAGTGACAGATTGTGCAGTTTGCTTGTTGTCTATAAGGCTATCCCTTTGAACTCATAGCTTGCTCTAGCTAATAGTACTAATAATCGTAGTTGCATTAACGGTAACACTTGCATATCATAATTTAGAGGTAGTTCTTGAACCCTTGCACGGTAGTTTCTGATACTGTCATATTGCTTTTCCTTTTTTTATTAAATAGAACATGTTTTGATCCTTTTATTAACTATAGAGAGAGAGAGAGAGAGAGAGAGAGAGAGAGAGAGATGAGCTTATGGGTTTACTGGCCTGCCTAGACTAAATATGCCTCACCATTTTTGCTTTTGAAATAATGGGTCCAGCTGAGGTGGCACAGAGAGACTGTAAGTATTATATGTGGGTCTAAGGTAGCATGTAACCGGCTCAAAGCAAAAATACTGTGGGTCTGTTGGTTCCGATTCTCACCGAGATACTCAAAACCAGCAGTAAAGAGATGAAATGAAGTAGACTCAATGAAATTCTCAAAACCAATTTCAGAATTTCAAAAGTCGTCCCCCTAAAAAGGAGTGCTAGGACCTCCTTTTATAGGGGTCACATGCCACATAAAGTACATACTTACCCTTTCACCCTGACCCACTGTCATACTAATACAAGAGTTGACTAATTGATTCACACCGATGGTAGAAAAGGTATTTCGTTTACATGACGTACACCATTTGACGACTGCTCCGAATCCACATATTACTTGCCCTGATCCCTCAAGGCAAGGACTTACCATACATTCTCCATCTTAGCCGAAACACTTGATCTGCTTAGCTCTGCCCCTTAGAGCGGCTATTGAAGGTACTGGGTCAATAGAAAAACCCCCAGCGAACTCCCCCGGACCTTCGCTCGCCTTGTTCTTCTCCGCATTGCTGCCTGGATGCAATTTTATCTTTGAGCTTTCGGATAACTTCACCTTCGCCACGATTTTGTCATGTCGTACTTTGAAGATCCCAGACCCGAAGGTCACCATGACTTCTCCTCTGCGCTCTGAGTCTCGTGACTACCTTCGATTGCGATTTCGCTAACTCCATCATGTTGAACCTTCGTCCTTATCCGTGCCGTGACAATGCCGGAGGTAAGACCTTTCTGAAATTCTATTCCCAACAGGGTCTATGAAATTTACGCTTTTGAATATCTTTGTTGAACCAACATTTAAACACAATATTTTGCTGTTGCTGTAGCAACGACCATGAAGCCTTTAGACATGGCACCAGAATGTTTAATAGGTATATTTACTGACCAAATGGACGTGGAGAGAATAAAATCATCCTTGGTCTTGAAAACTAGAAATCTTTTGTCCTCCATTTGCCAAAACCATTCGTAAGTGACACGTCAGCTTAGTTTCCAGTAGGTTTGTGGCATGTGGGCATGCTAATTGGGCAATGTCATGGACAGTTGTACTCATCATTTACTTACACGATGAACTTCAGTGAAGCACGTGCAAAAAAAAATTGAATTGGTGAATCAATTGTCGAATTGAATTTTGTAAAGAAGCTGGAAATTTCACAAAAGAAAATATAACAGATAAATAATTTTATAGGTTAATAAATCATAAACGATGAGGACCGACAATTATTTTCAAATTTTCGGAATTAACTCGAGGACCCAATCCGTTGAGGAAGTTGTCGAAAAGTCGACTTGCATGCATTTTCTTTTTTTTTAATCACAGGGTGAAACAACGTGCGTGAACAGTCAAGCATATAAATTTCGAAAGCTTATAGGACAGTCTCTCTTGGACTCTCCCTCCCGTTGCTCCCTCTCCCTATGCAATGCAACAGTAGAAGAAACGACGGGGACTGGGGGAGTAGGATGTTGGAAATTTGAAACGCTATTTTTCAAAAAAAATGAAGGAATTTGAAAACGTTAGCCTGACCGCAGTGGGGAACGGTACCCCGCGGCGCAGTACGCGTTTTGCGTAAAAACGCCTGTAGTGGGGTACTGGATCCCGTACGCAACGGTTGCGTTCGGCGAGCCGAACGGCAATCCTGGCGCTCATAGCGGGCGTACGCCACCGGCAACGTCGGCGTGGGCCCCGCGCCATCCCAACCGCTCGCGCAGGCGCGCCCGCGCCCGGCACAACCGCGTGCTGCCGGCTGCCCATGCGCCAGCACGCCGCCGCGCCGCCCACGCTGGCCGTCGCCGGGCCGCTCGCGCTGGCCTCCGCCGCTCGCGCTGGTGAGAGCAGGCGGAGGGGGCAGCGGCACAAGAGAGTTGGGGTGGGAGCGGCGAGGAGGAATGGAGAGCGACAGGAAGGAAGGGAAGAGAACCAGCCGCCCGCATCTCGGCCTGCCGTCGCCCCCAGCGTCTCGGCCGCACACAGCTCGGCCCGCCGTCACACACCGCCGACCTGGCCGCCCGCCGTCCCGGCCGCACGCAGCTCGGCCCGCCGTCACGCACGCCCGACCTGGCCGCCCGCCGCCGCGCACCGCCGTCCCGGCCGCCCGCTCGGCAGAGAAGATTGCCGGTGGCGGGGGTGCTCACGTGGAGCAGCTCGTCCGACGGCAGAACGGCGACGATAGCTGGTGGCGGAGGTTTGGCTCGGCGAGGGGATGCTCATGGCTTCACCCGTCGCCGCGACGCTTTGCTCGTCCGCCGCGCATGACCGCGCTTGGCTCTGCTCCGCGCCGCCGTCGCCGCCCGCCTCGCAGCCGCGCTGGTTCGCCAACGTCGCCGACGTCCCCGCCGCGAGCCGCCCCGCCCGGAGGCCGCGCTACCTCACAGGCCCACACGTCGGTCTCTCACTCTCTTCGACTCTCCCTCCCGTTGCTCCCTCTGCTCGCGCAGAGCTCGCACGCCACGCGGCCGGCGGCGGCGCACCAGACCCGAACCTTATCCCTCTCTCTCCACTGCTGCAACCCATGCGGAGCCACAGGTGTGAGCTTTTCGCCACGACGCCACGTACGATAGCGCCCGCACCGCTCCTCCGGTCCTCCCCCTCCTCCCTAGCTTGCTCGGGAGCCGCGCCGGCGGCCATGCATGCTCAGGGTCAGGGCGCCGCTGGCCGAGTGTTTGACCGGGTCAGCCGCCCCGGGCCCGCAGCACGTCTATTTTCCGGAATAAAGTAGTACTGTACTGAGAAAGTCGAACATCTCCTTACCGGATGGAGTAAAGACTGAAAGAGCAGTGTGCAGTAGTAGCCACTCTACGTACGTACTCGGTAACAGGGCAGGGAGGGGGAGCAGCTAGCAGAGCGGGAGGCGGAAGGAGCAATAATGGCGCCGCCGGCCGGGAGAGGCGACGACGCCCGGATCGACGCGGCCGTCGACCACTTCGCCGCCATGGGCTACGCCGCGCGCGCCGTCCGCAGCGCCGTCGAGGCGCTCCTCGAGGTGAGCGAGCGACCCTGTGTGATTTTTTTCTATGTGGATTTGTGATTCAAGAACAACCCTGTGTGGATGGATGTACTGGCGAGCCAATACTGACGGGGATTGGAGATGGTGTCAGGAACACGGCGGCCCTGCTGCGTGGCCCTTCCTGGAGGAAGGCTCCTACAAGGCTGTGCAGGACAGGCTGTTGGAGGAGGAGGAGGAAGAGGTGGAGCTGCTGCTGCTGCAGGAGGGGGCGCAAGAGCCTCAGGTTATATAAAGCATTTCAGTTCGTTGTTTATTACTGCCCCATGCTTTCGCAGGAGAGAGGCCTTCTCTTTGGTAATAACTTCAGAGATGGTCATCTGAGCATTGTGATACTGGAAGGATCACATCGGGAACTAGTTCACTCGAACCCACATAGGCGGGCACTAATCCACGGGTGCCTACAATTTCGAGTGGGCAAATGCACCCCCTAGAGGCACCTAAACAGAAATATTAGATGCCTGAACATTGCCAATTCGAAATAGTGCTCATACTTTGAAAAATCGGAGGACCAATCGATGGTGGGGCCAACTTTTGTCAAATACTTTAATACCTTGCTGCTACCAAACCAATCTAGTCCTCACTTAGCAGCGGCAGAGCTTGAGCTGAATTCCAGCTCGGGCGGCCTAAAGAAAATGATGGAGCATGATCATTCCATAATTTTCAACTATAAACCAAATGCTGATTGCAGAAAAAAAGGGGGCCAGAAACTAGCAACTTAGCAACTGTCTGATGCTTAAAGCTTACTGAAATTGCACCATTTCTTCTTTCTCAAACACTATGTCGTTTATTTTTATTTAGAGTTCCAGGTATCGTACCCCAATCAGGATGCACTGTCATAAGGAACAAATGTTACTGGTTCAGTTTACAGCACATAATCTACAAGCCTCACTTGCAAAAGGTCTGGCATGTAACATATACATAGAAAGATCAACCACACCCTTGAGAAACAACCACTGAAACGGCAAAACTCCTGCACCTGACGACTTTCCGACAACATGCGCTAGTACTTCTGCCATAGATTTCCCCTGGCGATCTTCAGATTAGCTCCCAGGTCACCCCCATCAACTGTCCGGGCATTGAGCCTTGCTCTCCTTGCAGGCCCCAGCCCCTAACCTCCCATCATTGTGAACCACCCAGTGAGATCATCTCCGGTTTCTCCGCCATCTCCTGCAACACTGATGACCAGTCCTCGTATCGCTGGAGATGTTTTGAAGGGTACATCTGCTCCAAGTTTTTTTATCATGGAGAGAATGGGTCGCCATTGCTGTGGCAAACGACGCTATCTACCATTCTGAAAAATACTCTGTTATTTCTTTGTTTCCAGATATGCTAATTGACTAAAGTCACTACTGTAATCAATGACCCTTTGCCTTTTTCTTCTGGAATCTGCCTCACAAGTCACGACCCAGTTACGCTGTTTCATGGTGAGCACATCCAGGTGGTGCATGACTCTGAAACAACTCATAATTGACCAACAATCGACTTATACCGGATGTTAACCATGGTTTCAAACCAGTGAACTTTCCATGGGTGTAAAATGCATAAATTGATTTCTACTTCTATTTGAATGCGTAAAATTCTTAGTAAATATAGTGATGATTATTGTGCAAAAAACCATCTTGGGTATCACCATGCAGTGTTATAACAGTCACATGACCTGCTCATAGTCACAACCAGCCAACACATTAAGAAATCTATAGAAAGAAGACTTTTGCTCATCTTTAACTAAGATTCTGGTTGTGATTGATGTTGCCATCACAATCAGAATTTCATGTTGGCTAACTTTTCTGTCTGCAGCTACCAGAAGCAGCAACGGCGAATGAAGCATCACCAGAACATGGCATGCAAATCTCACAAGTGCACAGTGAGCCACCAGCACAAACAATTTCACTGCTTGAAAAATCCAGGCTGCTAGATTCTCCTAACAAGTCGCCTGTTCACAAAGTACTACTGCCATTCCGTACTGCTACAAGCACTGCTCGTCTAAGGCCTCCTACCTATGGATGGATTAGCACTGAGAGTGAGTCTGAGAGTGAATCAGACAATGGAGAAATATCGTCTGATGTACCGAATCCTGCAGAAAGCTTTCTTTCTAAGAGGAAGCGACCAAGTAGGTGGGATGAGCATCCCAAATGGTAATGATTCTAGACCTCAAGCTGTGTTTATACTTGCTCTTTTAGTAATTCCAAACATATCATTTCAAATTGAGGTGTGATAAATGTTTGGCATGAGAAATCCATTTATCTGAACATGCCACAAGTTCAATGCTATCTATCTGCTAGAACAACTGTGAAGTTTTGGAGAACGTGCAAAAAAGAAGGAAAATGGGCTTATATTATATATTTATATGCCCTTGCTGCTTTCACATCAATGTATCCAAGTTTTTAAAGTCCATGCATATTCATACACAGATAATATCACACTTGAATCAGAATGCAGAAGACTTTAAAAAAAACTTCACATAGCGATTTCCCAGATCTGAACAATGAGGTCTATTTACTAGGCAGAAGCTGTGGCATACACTATTTTGCAAAAGAATTGGGCACGTGTAACATAAATTTAGTCAGTGAAGCCTGTCGAAATGGTTTCCTTTTTATTAATCTGTATTAGGGCCGCATCAAATCTGCACCACATTTGAATTCTTATGCCTCGTTTCCTTATTCTGTTCTTAATTGATTGTTGTCTTTTAACCTCACAGAGAAGCTGATATCAAGGTTGCAAGACAGTGGTGGAAGCTATAATGCTGGGAGATGTTTTAATCCATGAATCGATGTGTACCTTTATTTTGTATGTAATCTAGTTGAATTATCACGGAGAGAGCAAACAGTGAAATTGACCTGCTGTTTGGTTGCAGAACGACGCCAGAACATGCCTGCTAACATGGATAGATCTCTGTGTTGTTTATCTACCTTGCAAAGCCCAAAAGTCATAGGCAAGTGAAGGTGATTTTGCTTCATGTGGATGGATAGTGTTACGTGCAGAGATCCGATTGGATTTAAAATCCAAGTAGGCCAACTTCACCGATACGCGGCAGTGAGATCAAAAGGACAGGAATAGAAGGGGCTAACCCTAATAGATGATTGATATTCTCATTGCTTGATTTCAATCGATACATCCTCCCTTCCTAAACCCTAATACATCCTCCGTTCTTATATATGGAGATTGGAGACAGACTTAATGCCTAAGCAAGAGATCCAATATACCTGATCTAACCCTAATGAATCTGGCCCAATAGACCCAATCGGCCCAGCCCTTATTGACCCAGATTGAACAAGGCTAACATGGATTCATTTCTACTCCCTTCGTTCCACATTACAATTTGTTTTGCTTTCTTAAATACATAGATTTTGTTATATATTACTACTCCCTAAGTGCAAAATTACAAAATACATAGATTTTTCTGTATATCTAGATGCGTAGAAAAAAATTATATATTTTAAAAAAACAAAATAAATTGTATTGAGGTGGAGTAGTCATGTACTATGAAAAGTTGTCTGGCCCACTTTCCACGTTTAGGTCAATATGGATGGGTATAAAGCATCGAAGTACCAATTCTCTGAGTGATATTGTGATAATGACATAATGTACCACATTTTACCTCACTGTTCAGTGTGACATTGTACCACATTTGGCAATTCACAGATGTAGAGATTTTTATGCACCAAGAGTTGCCAAACCTAATCGCCTACTTGTATGATGACTATTAACACCAGCACAATGCATCGAAACTGAAATTATAAACAAACTGTTACAAAGTGTCTCAATGTATAATTTTGGTCTCAGTTGTCATCCAATGAAGGAAGCATATTCATGCTGTGAAATTCTTACATTATCTTGATGTATTTTGCAGCAACAAGAGCCTTCAGTGGATGAGGTACCAACAGAAAATAACATGCCAAATTTTAGAAGGGCATAGTGCGGAGCAGTTGGGATTGAGTCATCAGACGTGGAAGTGGAAGATCCTATGTTCATTGAAATGAACAACCTGCTCTTAAAGTTTTAGTGCCACTGGTTGTAAGTAGTAGCACATCTGTTTTGAAAGAAAATGGGACTAAAGTGGGGTTTGAGGGATGCAACTAAGCCAAAGGTTAAAGAAAACTGGAATCGTGGATTTTGATGTACATGCCGATTCTCACATTCTGCACACTGGTTCAGACTGGTACTAAATACCATAAATCCGTCCCAACCATGGATTGAACCTGGGGGACCTCGCAGAGGGTCTGGTGCTAGTGCTCCTGAGGCTCTACTGACCAACCGGACAAAGGACTCAATCATGAAGATATACTTTTATGAGTTTTATCTCCTGCCAATCGGGCTGATAACTTGATATGGTGTCCACCAATGTACTATTACGCAAGTCGAGAGAAAACCAGGAGACTCTCATTTTTGGTCGGGTCTGTTGAAGGTTAAACAAACCTTTATCAATTTTGGCACCTTCCACTTAAATGACGGAAAACAAGTCAGGTTTTGGGAGGACAAGTGGTTAGGTAATTTTACATTGCAACAACAATACCCATCTCTTTATCATATTGTCAGGAAGAAAAGCGATACGATGGCCTCAGTCTTCTCTAGGATCCCTCTTAATGTATCTTTCAGGAGAGCATTAGTAGGGCAAAATTTAAACTTATGGCATAACCTAGTCGCTAGAATTAGACATGTACAATTGAGAGACAATAGGGATGCCTTTAGATGGAACCTAGTTCAATCGGGTTTATTTTCGGTCAAATCGATGTATGCGGCTTTGATTAATACTGGCAATGTGCAACGTGACAAGAAAAATATGGAAGATAAAGGTACCATTGAAAATAAAAATTTTCATATGGTACTTAAAGAGAGGTGTTATACTGACAAAGGACAATTTAGCCAGAAGAAACTAGAATGGGAGTAAGTTATGTTCGTTTTGTATCAAAGAGGAGACAATACAACACCTCTTTTTTGATTGTCACATGACCACTTTTATTTGGAGGGCTGTCGAAATTGTTTTGGATCATCCAAAACCTCATAGCTTCAATCACCTGTTTAATAATTGGCTAGTGGGTTATAGTAGTAGGTTAAAGAATCAAATGTTGGCGGGTGCATCTGCTTTATGTTGGGCACTTTGGCTAAGTAGAAATGACTTGGTTTTTAACAATTCTCCACAAAAAACTTATTTGCAGGTACTGTTCCGGGGCACCTATTGGCTTCGTTTTTGGGCACAGCTACATCGGCATGAAGAAGACAGCCAAGCAATAAAAGATGTCTGCCAAGCTTTGGAGGCTTTGGCCATGCGTGTTTTTGCATACCATAGATGGAGGTTTAGTAATAGAATTACAAACTAATGCTTTCATCAATTCTTGGGTGTGCTCTTTACTTTGTTTGAAGTTTGAGTAAGCAGACGGAGGTGCTGCGTTTTTGTAATTTGGGCCGTAGCCATTTGGTCAAGGCCGGATAATATTTTTATCCATTATCTAAAAAAATGTAGTCAACCCATATGTTTTTGTTTTAGGCTAAGGCTAATCCTCGTATTAGGATTGACATATATGTTATTCTTATATTAATCTAAATCAGTGTTATGAACTACCTTATGAGTACTCACTGCTTAATCTAACCGCTGATCGTTGTTCCCTGACTTTGCCGGAGCATCTGATACGTGATACCACGCTGTGATGCTCTGCAAGGCCGGGCACAGAAACCTGGATTTAGGTAGCGTAAAATAATTACGCAGCCTGATAACTTGCATAAGTATTTGTACATAGTGGTGAAGTATTATGTAGAGCGGACAACCCAAAAACTGGTGCTTTTTTGGGTCCTTAGTTTGAAGAATGCAAGGGGACCATGTGATGCTACCTTGAACAATTGTTAACTTCGGAGATTGCTGTTCTGTTTAATTTAGGTGTTGAAATGTTGGAAAATCAGGTGTTTGTATGTTGGAAAATCAAAGAATTTCTTATAATCCATCGAGACATTGGTGTTGATTTGAGTGCTGATATTCTGAACCTGCTAGCTGAAGGAAAGTTCTTTTTTCATTCGACACAAAATTAAAACAAAACATGTTCTAAGTTCTCCCTTTCATTTTAGACAAAAAAATATTCCGTTGCCGGGACTCGAACCCGGGTCTCTCGGGTGAGAGCCGAGTATCCTAACCAGCTAGACTACAACGGATGTTGTCCTGTAACGTTCCATATGATAATGATTATATAGAAGAGATCCATTTTGGATCGTAGCATGCACTGGTGCAAATGTCAAGGAAACTCATATCAATTGTTTCGCTTATTCCTGGGTGGTAAATCGTAATCAATTCACCGTTGCTCTATGCAGAAAACCCAAATATTACCAGAAAAATTAACATAAATGCTACCGCTAAATGCTCACCTTTTTTTTTGGAACTTGTTAAATGACTAATTCTTTAGATCCAAATTCAAGGCTGGCGTGTAAAGTATGCCCAAGAATTGTCCTGCCTTGCATGTAATTTTGCTCACACCGTCCCAAAATGTAAAATGTTTTAATTTTATTTTAAGTCAAACTTATCAAAATTTGACAATTATTTATAAAAAATATAATAATATCTATAACAAGAAATAAATGTACTATCAATACACATTTTTATGGTGGATTCAACTAAATTTTTTGCATTTTTCATAAACTCAGTCAAGTGAAGTGGGGTTGTTTGGATCCACATGGCAAGAGCAAAAAAGAGCAAAATATTTACCCTAAAAAAAGATGGAAAATTTTTTGTCATTAGGGGTGCTTGGATCCAATGGCAAAACTTTTGGCAAAAATCCATTTAAACCCCATTCTCCTTCCTTTTGCCATGGGGTGTTTGAAGGCAAATGGCAAAAGTTTTGCCCTTTTGTCCAATTTTGCCACAATGTTGAGCCAAAAGGTTTTTACCATCTTATTTTTTATTTGCCCTTTTGCCATGGGGTGTTTGGAGGCAAATGGCAAAAAAAAGGCAAAATAGATGCCATTTGCTGTTTGCCCATGGATCCAAACACCTCCTAAAGTTTGACTTGGTTCAAAACTAAAACCTCTAGTGAAACAACGATGAGATCTATTATCTTACATTTATGGATTGTGTTCCTGCACATATGACATACAAACAATTATCATATCTGTTTGATGAGTCATGGAAAAAATTTGACGTATGTGTGTTACTGTGTTGCCAGAAACAAAAAATTACCGCTATTCTGCTGAAATTTCAGAGACATTGCTCTTGTAACATGAACAGCTTAACACTTGGTTCGCGATCATTACTGCACAATAGAAAGGGTGGATTGATATATAGGGAACAAGTTTCTGTATTACATCACAATAGTCCTAGCAAACCAATCCAATGCCACTTGACTTCTCTCATCTTTAGTATCAACAAACAAAAGAAGAGGGGGGAAAAGAACCACACTCAAGCACAAAAAACTTTTAACTTTCAGTCACCTTTTCACGCAAATCTATCGCACAACAGCACCAGAAAGACTTTACAAGGCGCCTTCCTTCAACAGATTTCTTTACGAAGACGAACACCGACTATTGACATCTCACCCAGTGAAGGCTGAAACATTAAGCATTGTGCTCAGTATTTGCATGAAAGAATGCCCATTCACTCTGCTCACACTCACCCACTCACTAATTTTTTTTCTCTACGTTGACATCTCACTTTATACGCACAGTGAATTTACATCCAAAGACAAGAGTCACCCTATCAACACATACTTGTCGATCCCGTGGCCAAGTAAAAACAAGCACGAAGGAGATCTCATGGAGTCTTAGCTGCATTGTTACCTTGTGCAGGTAGTTAGCTGTGTAGGTTTGCAAACCGTGTCAGTTCATGTCGGGACAAAAAGAAAAGTCCGTTTCACATCACTCTATGGGGTTTAGGAGGAAGAAGCTGAGGTCTGGGCCTAGTCCTCGTGATAGTTTCATCGCTGTGCCGGATCATCTCGGACAGTTTCCATGGCTTCTGCCACTTCCATTTGAACTGTAGCAGCCATTGATGGTGGCTCCTTTTCCATCTCCATAGCTTTCCTGATTGCCCTGCTATTGAAATTTTCCTCCCCACAGACAACTGTGCTATAGGAACCATCTGCATTCAAAATTGTCAATGAAGATATTAGATAGGTAAGATACGACGGTGAGGATGACAGGGAATGAGATATTGGATAGAACCTTAAGTTGCTCTTTGTTGAATGCAGCAATCCCTTTGCTGGGGCTATTTACAATTCCAGCAGAGTACTTGAGCTGCTTCTGTGCAGGAACAGCAACAGGGGACAGTGGTGTGCTGGGGTCATCAGCAGAGTGCTTGGCAGTGCCATTTCCACTTCTCTGTAAGTAGTGAAATTTTCTTAGTAACTTGGATGTCATATGTTCAGTGTTGGTTTTGTATTGTATTGTAAGAATTTAAGTGGGCCAATGTTATATATCAGTGTGCCCATCAGTTATATCCTAGAGTGCACAATGATTTTTCACCTAAATAGTGATTCCACATTGACATTGGTTGAAACTGATGATAACAATTCATGTATTATGTTGAGAGAAATCACACCGGAGGTGTAGTGGCCATTGGAGCTGTCTGTTCTCTTTGCTTGAGCTGCTTCTCCATTTCCCTTCTCCGTGATTCACTGTGACGAAGAATGCCCACAAGTTCTGTCATCTGCTCCTTCATTTCCTTAATCTCCACTTCCTTCTCCCTTACTTGGCATCTGAAAATCATTCTAATAGTTCAGAGGACCATCACTAATCAAGGTGAAACATATAACAAGGACTTGTTTGCAAGAATCACTCCTGTGGGGGAAAAAGATTGATGCAAGGAGCTATTGCCTATTGCTTAATACACTTTCACCAAAATGAAACCTGCAAGCATCTCTTTTGTTGAAATATTAAAACACTTTCAAGAAATAACTAAAGTAGAATTTCTAAGGTCTAGTTTTGCTAATAGATTAGTCCAGAGTCCAGACATGAGGGTGATATTGTTATATTAGATATCAAACACAAACAAGAGAACATGTTCTCAGTTTCTACTGTAAATGTGGTACCACATTCTTAGAAAAAACATCAGGCTGGTTTTCCATATTTTTCTTTTTTAATGGAAGATTATTTCAGTTACTGATTGGGAACTTCCAGAAGGCATCACATGATGTCATCATATTAAATGGCATCAATTCCCTGATTATTCTAGTGGCTTGGGAGCTTTGGAAGCACCATAACAGCTTCGTGTTTGACAATCAGATCCAAACATACAGGATGTTCTCTGGGCTGTGAACACGGAAGGGGATCTATGGTGTAGGGCCATTGCTTGCAAGCTTCAAGAGCTCCTATCTAGGTCGCTGATCCTGGGGGCTTAAGCTCCAGTGGTCGCTGGTAGTGTTTCCCCCTCTAGTTGTGGCACGGCTGTAATTTAGTTTCTTGGTGTGGGTGTGTGTGTGTTTTGTTTTGTTTTGTTTGTTTGGCCTGTTCTCGGGTTTTTGCTTTCTACCTTAATGAAATGACGTGCAGTTCTCCTGCGTGCTTTGAGAAAAAAAAAGAAGCCAAAAGAACAAAAAGGTAACCTTGCATCAGCAGCAACATTAAAGATGTACTGCAGTAAGCTCTTTGCCTCCCCCATTGACCGCAGTTGATTCCATCGACTACGCCCAGAGAAGGCACGCTCTCGTTCTTCAGCTTCTGAGAGTTGAGAAGCCATTGCGACAAGAGTATTTGAAGAGATTGTCACCATGCTCTCAAGCGATGCTATCCTAGCTTGTCTTGCATTCGGTGACAAGGTATTTGGCCTGAGAAATAAAATCAATCAAATATACATTAGTCTTTAGATGCACTAATTGTTACTTCAGATTAAAAAAATGCAGATTCAATATGTTCAAATCGTATTGGAGGACTGGCGGATTGGACATCTTGATATGTGTAAAGGGTTTGTTGTTTTTCTTATGTGAATCAGTTGCAAGCATGGAATACGTCAAGTATTAAACAAAAAGGGAGATACCAATTACCTAGAATTTCCATTCTTCCCTCTTTGGGGGCTAGATGCACCAGTCCGTATGTCTTCTTGTTTCAAAATGGCAAGCTCCTCACCAAGCGCAGCACGCCTTCAATAACCAATCTCTATTACTTATTGAAAATAAATAAGCCTAAATGTTTTCATATGACAGCAAAAAGGTAGATTTACATACAGTTGGCTTTGTTTTTCATATTCATTTCGGACTTCATGCACATGCACCATAACTTCAAGCTCTTGATCCAACCACTTTTGCAGTGATCTCTCACCCATCTGTGTTATATCAAGAATGGCTTTAGGGATAAATTCTAAATAAACATAAAAAGAATAGGTATGGATAGATCTTACGGTAGAGCCTGGAGAGGTACCATTGGTGCCAGCTATTTTTGGAGGGAAGGAAAACAATGGAGCCGTTAGATTGGAAGTATTTCATTACACATAAATATACATATCACAATGCAGAGAAAGGTACCTGAATTGTCACGTGCAGAAGATTTCCTAGCTTCCAGTATCTCTTTCAGCCTTTTGGTAGCCATGGCAGCCTCTTCAGTCTTCCTTTGAAGAACCTACAAACAGAAGTGTAGCAGTTAGAACTAAAACATGAAAAAATGTGGTATACGAAAGAAGTGTTTAGAAGGAGCTTTAGAATAAAAAAGTTCAAAAAATTGACATATATAAGAAAATGTTTTAGAAGGGAGTTTTGTCAAAGAAAAAAATACTGAAGAAAGTAAATGTGTAGTAGTTTAAGCCTTAAGCTAGTCCTACCAATGGTCTGGTTACAATATTGATAAAATCGAATTAATTTTTGGCCATGACTTTATACAGTACTTTCTCAGCATTTCCTTTGTCATGACTTTAGGAGAGAAACTGACCAATTTCTGTCGCTGATTAAGCGCTTGAAGCTTGTGGCGTTCATACTCATTTCTCCGTCCCTCCTTGCGCAACTGTTTATAGAACAAAATGTGAGGATCATGCTTCTGAAAATGATCTTACTTCATCTACTAAAATGCTTAATAAACAGAAGAATATTTCTAAGGGGTTATATATAATAATATTAAAAAGGGAAAAACTGTAAAAGAAGGTTCCAAGGATGAAAGAAAGGAGTTGTACAAAGAGAGGAAGACAGCTAGTGAAGACTACATATAAAGCCAAGACATAACTAAATTTCTAGAGATCTCTCTCATTCGTCTGCAGGAGCACATTAAACCAGTGGGAAACAAATATGAACATAGGTCTCCAAGTACATAAATCAGTTTAATCTCATTTGTTATGTTGATTGATTATACATTTTTTAAACTATCATTTTGCATTTAATTTTACTGACTACAGTTGATTGTTCATACCTGGAGAAGTTCCTTTTCACGGGTAGCTTTCCATTGCCTGAACTGTTCCGCTTCCTGTTTGATTTTGTGTTGTAGTTGAACCTGACAACATAAACGATTGGATTAATGCAAGCGAATTCTTATTATTGTCATGTAAGAATGATGGAAAAGTGAAATATCAAGATTATAGATGAGATGAGGAAAAAAAAGGAACCTTTTGCGCTTTTATAAAATGAATCTCTTCTTGCAGTTTCTTAGCAGCTTCATCACTCTTTTGCTTTTCCTTCAAAAGCTGAACTTGGTTTTCCTGCTTTTTCTTAAGATCTAAAATCTGCAAGCCAACGTTTTATTAAGTAACAAGTCTCATAGAAGTTAATATTTATTCAAATGCATTGTCAAATGCTATTCACCTGTGCTTCAAGGGATTTTAGTTTCTGCAGTTGCACATCTCGCAGTTTATGCGTCTGGCCATCAGCATTTAGGCTTTCAACTTCAGCCAACAATCTGTCCCTCTCTTGCTGAAATTGTTCAGATTTTCTTTTGTAAGATCAAGTATGTTCATCTGCAAGGGCTAGAGATATACTACTATTCAGATGATCTCATATGGTAGATAAAATAACAGACCTGTACAGCTATTTTCTCTTCTTCGAGCTCCATAAGTTTCTTCCCAAAGTGTTGCTTAAGTGCAGCAGTATCACATCCATACATTTTCATCTCAGACTGCAGGAATAGAACGATTGATAAACTTTATGTAAGTTTCTCAGACCTTTTAACCCAATACACATTGACTAGACATGTACCATGTAGAAGTGAATAAATGTATCATCAGAGAATGGACATTGGCTTTGTATTCATCATTTATAAGTTGAAACATGGTGATTGTAAACATAATTGTTATTGTTAGATGCTCAATACCTCCTTTTGCTCTAGCTGTCTGTTTAATTCATTCAGCTCTTTGCCCATGCTATCCTGCAGCATTGTGTGTTCCCATTCTTTAGCTACCTCATCTTCAATATCTTTAGGGTTGCCTGCAGCAGGCAGGGAACATCAGTGAGATATTTCAGAAATCGATTAACTATGTGAAGAAAACATGTAACTGGGGTGTTCTTATTGATGTCTAAAATCCTAGTGATGCATCTGTATACCATGATGAAGAAATTGTAGAGGAGCTAACAGGTTACCTCTTACTGAGTCAGTCATAGGGACATCAAATGGATCTGTACTTTGCAAGCTTCTTTTGAGCCCTTCACTTTTGGTAAAGCCATTTAAAGTTTTCTGAACACAAAGATCAGAATTAGTTATGGTCTAGCCCTAGCATTACTTGAGAGTGATTCCATAGAAAAAACAAATGTAGGCATGTGTTGCGTCATTATTTCTCATTTTTGTGTGTAAGGGGAAAACAGATAATGAAAGAGCACGATGTGCAAGTCATGTCATGTCTTTTAAATTGTTAAAGATCCAAAAGAAAGCACAAGGAATCAGTAACATACTTGAATTTCAGGTTCACATGGGTCAGTTTGGGAACGGTTGCGAATATCATATAGTTCCCTGCAAAGATCTTCATTTGTTTGTTCAAGCCATGATATCCTTTCTCTGAGACCCTGAAAATTGAAGCCTAGTTATTCCAATTCCTAGTGTGAGTGAATGCCTTCTACAATTCAAGTTTGTCGAGGACATTACCTGAACATCATCTGATCCGACTCCACGAGCCGAAACAAGCTCTGATTGCAAGTACTCAATCTGCTGGCGCATCCTTTTCATCTCATCTGCAATAGGATTTCTGTTGACCTGAAAATTCAGCGAAACAACACATCAGATATCAACGAAGAAGAGAAATTAGAATTCTGGATAAGCAAACAATCTAAGAACATGTCAGATACATTTATGAAGAGACATGAAGTAATGTACTCACAATTGGTTTGTTCCGGATATTACGTGCCCGGTTAGCATATTTCAAAGTGTTTAAGGTCTCTTCAGCATTAATGTCTGCTGGACTTATGCAAGCTGCGGCAGAAAAAGACAGGTTCAAGTCAGGTCACTGTAACCCAAGCAAGGCAATTGTAAGTCTTATTTTGCAGTCAAACCAAGGAAACTGACATTAAAATAAATCACCGGTTCTATGACTGTTAATTTGCAATATCCCTAAAAATCAGTATCAACAAATATATTTTAAGGTAGTATGAGAGGATAGCGTAGTAGTTCCCGACAAGATAAGTTACCTATCATTACAGTCTTGCTGTTTCCACCTAGGGAGTCCTGTGATAGTCAAAGTAGATGATACAGGAGTAGTTAGTAATATGACATCAACTAATTTACTATATAAATTTCAATAGCTTTCTATTAGACAAGAAAATATGAACTGCTGAGAGATGAGTTGGCATGGCTATTCTGTAAACACTATTATGAAATGCTCAATGAAATCAGTAAGATTTTTGCATTGGAGAGGAAAATCACACCTGCAAAAGACGAGTGAGTTTGCTGTCCCTATAAGGAACATGAGCACCTTCTTTCCTCTTTTTCTCATCTCCAAGAGCACTAATGACATTGCCGAGAGCGAGGAGTCCTCTGTTGATGTGAACACCTAATGACAAGAGGCATAAATTGCATTTAGTTTGGAGTAGAATTAATTGTAGAAAAAGAGTATAGATAATAAGCAGGAAATAAGCATACCTTCCTTGAACCGAAGGCCATCTGAACCAGTTCTCTTAGCCCGTTCTGATCCAGCAAGATCTACTAAATGAAGTTTGGCACAGAGATAGTCTTCATTCATCTCTTCAATAGGCATTCCATCTGCAGCCATGATGGGATCTGTTTTGCGCATCTGCTCCAATGTGATTGTGAAGATGGCATGGGAACGACTATTACATGATGAAACCAGAGTATAAGGTTCATTGAAAACAAGTACAATATACAGAATATGAAGGAATGTTCTCAAAAGCACTCAAGCAGAGCAAATTATGTAAACCAAAATTAACACATGGAACATAGAGGTAAACATAAAAGCAAGAATTTGTAATATCAATTGTGAAATTTGCAGTCTTAATGTTGCGCATATTGTCATCAAGTGGTATACCTTCTCCATCGTACAAAAGATAAAGAGTGGCTAGGATGATGTAGCTAACCTTGATTGGTTGTTCATGTTGGTACTTCCAGTTGCGCGACTCAGGGAACCTTGCTCAAGGCATGCAGTCATTTCCTTCTGTGTAGTGACATGGACTTCGGTCGATCCAGTTAGGGTTATGACCCCATTTGACGCCTCTCGGATCTGCACGGGGGGTTTCCCGGGCACTGACAATTTTGCATGCCCATTGCCATTCTCAACTTTGCCAACAGTAGCAGCAGTAGGGTCAAGCAAATCCCTCACCTCTTCTTTCAAAATCTGCGGAAACCAAATGCACAACAAAGTTTCACATATTATCAAAAAAATAATTTTTAAAAAAAGTTTCACTAAAAATGATTTCCACGTTTCACTTATATGGAATAGTTCTTGTACCTCAATGAATGAGACACGTAACTGGAACTCCACTTGGCTTTTCAGGCTCTCAATCTTGTCGAACAGCGCAGCCATGGCTCGTGGGATGATCCCGATATGGGATCCCTCCTTGCAGGCAGTCCCCATGGTGTATGTCTTCCCTGACCCAGTCTGTTGAGACACAAAAAAAGATTAAACCATCATGATTTGAAGGGTTGATTAGGATCCAAATCCCCTCTATCCAAACAGGGCTGAAGCAGAAATGATGAGCATTTTGGGGTTCCGGGAGCAGACACTCGACCCCATCATCATGGCACAAACAGCTGGAGGAAAAAAAAGAAAGAAAAAAAGAGCAAAGGAATTGGTGTTCCATCCCAGCACCAGGCCACATGCTGTGCTGCTGGCTTTTGCCGTGTGCTAGGCCCCGGTGTGGTGGTCCAAGCTTTTCAGCTCTTTTGGAAGCATCAATGGCACATGGGATGCGAGCCAAATAATTGAGGGAGACCCGAGGTCACGCGTGGTGCTCGACGATGACGACGACGGAGAAGAAGAAGAAGAAACATTGGTACCAACCTGGCCGTATGCGAGCACGGTGGCGTTGTAGCCCTGGAAGAGGCCGTCCACCAGTGGCGCCACGCACTCGTCGAACATGGCCACCGACGGCGTGCCGGTGCTGCCGTAGACATGGTCGAAGGTGAAGGAGTGGCTGCCGATCTGGACCTGCACGATGGAAGCAAGACAAGAAGTTTCAGACAAATGCCACTAGAAACGGTGGTCAAATCCAATGTCTGTCTAATGATGCTGAGCGTACTGTAGATAGAAAACCCGTATGCTAAAAACAACAAAGCCATGGAAGCCCACACATGTGCTGCATATCATCACCATCATTGTGTATGGGAGGCAAGGAATGAAAGTTACTTTTCATCTTCACCCAAAAATGACTCGGCTAAAAACGATCATTCACATAGATCAAGGAGAAAGATCATTGGTACGGTGAGGAACCCAAGAAAGAAAGGTACTCCAACACGGCTGCCTGCCTGGCTGGGTGGCAGCTGGAAATACAGAGCATCAAGTGTAGAATCTGATCCAGCAGATCTCAGGGTTAATCCTTCAACTTATTGAGGATTAGTAAATATTACACCTTTCAATTTTAAAAAGATTATTTTTTTTCTGAAAGAAGAAAAGGAAACAATCAGTGGGTGTGGAGAGAAGTGGAGAGGTGGATTAACAAGATTTGGCCAAAAAAAGAGAAAAATAAAAAACCGGTGGCGATGCATAAAACATAACTGCATGATGCTGACAGGACTCCTGCCCAGCCCAGATAAAGGAAGGCAAGAACATCAGCAAGACCGGGCACAAGTTCGCACCAGAAATGTGTAAGATTTGGCCCTGCCGACACTTCTTTTTCCCCATAATAAAACCGAATTAGCGAGAATAAAGCGAGAGGAAATAAAAGAAATTTGTGGGCATCTCTGTCAGAGCCAGGGAGGAGGGGTCCTGAAAGGGCAAGCAACCTAGATTCCTCCTGAATTTCACAAGGCACTAGTGTGTTTTCTTGGCCATGTGTGAATTGCATGACAGAGATAGGGAGATCTCGATTTTTTCCGAGAATGGGGGGAAGGTTTCAAGACGGTCAATCCATCTCTGCTCTGCTGTTCTTGACGAAGCAGAGTCACCGGTGCAAAACCAGAATAAAATAGAATAGAATAATCATCCTCAAAATCTGCAGACAGTGTCATACTGTCTCTGAAAATAGCAGGACGACCAGATTTCTAAAAAAATTGGTTGGCAGGAGTCAATCCAGAGTCCGAATTGGGGTCATGCATATCACCAGATAAACAGGGAACACATACACACAGGCAAAGAAGACAGATGGCCAAAGAATCCCATCCCCAGCAAAGAAGGAAGCAACAACAATCTCTGCAGCCGAACCCATACCTGCGGCTTTCCCGGCACGACGGCGACGCAGTCCTTACATCCCTGCAGCTTCTCGTCGCCGATGAGCGGGCGCACGTGGACCGCCACCTTGACGCAGCAATCCTCGCCGTGCTCCATGGTCATCGTGCCCACCGACGACCATACAACAACAACAGCAGCAGCTGGCCACAAGGACTGGCTGCTATTCTTGTTCCTCCCTCAATGCAAGAACAGGGGAGGGCAATAAGGCTGGGGAGGGGGGAGAGAGAGGGAGAGGGAGAGGGAGAGGGAGAGGGAGGGAAGAGGAGTGAAGCAAGGATTAAAGGAGGAGGAGGAGGATGGTGAGTGGCGAGTAACAGCAGGCACTAGCTGCGCCACTGATGGATGAATAGATCAATCTTCCTCCCCCGCCTGCCACACCATCATGGTTCCTTGGGTTGCACGTACTGCAATTCCCCTCCCTGTCTCTCTCTTTCTTCTTGCAGTCACAGCAGGGGAGGCAGGCAGTGCTCGGGTAGATAGATGGAGATGGATTCAGGTGGAGATGTTGGTGGCCTGGCCAAGCAACGGAGGAGGAAAACTTGACCGTCACTTCTGCAACCACTTCCACCACCACCACCACCAGCAGTAGCGCCACCGGCAATTCCTTCTCGCCGCCGAGGGCGATCCAACCGCAACCGCAATTGAGGTGAGCCTACAAATGCTGCTCGCGGCCTCCTGCTCGGATCTTCTCGCTCGATTCTCCCTCCCCGCGGTTCGGTGGTGCTCAGCTCTTGGGAAGAGGAGGAGGAGGAGGAGGAGGGGGAGGGGGATCCTTCCTGGTGTTGGTCTGGTGGTGGGTGGAAATGGAGGTCAGGAGGAGGACAAGCAAGAGAAGGGAGAAGGAGATGGGAGTGTGTGTGTAGGTGAGGGCGTGGGGTGCCCCTGTCTTAGTATTTTATTTTATTTCCTTCCTTTCGCCATTGTTTACTACTAATAATCCTCTGAGGTGAGTGAGTGCAGGCAGTGAGTGATTACTGCTTGCAGCTGCAGGCTGGAATGGATGGATGGATGGATGGACCCGATTGTTACGACCACTGCTCGTCCAACAAGGACGTGGCATCTTCTTGGTTGTTAGTGACCCGCACCCCCACTCTACCACCACCCAGAATTGACCGACCTTCTCTCTCTCATGTGTCGTGTCCTCCTGTGATGACTTGAGGCCGTTATTCCGGCTGATTTATCTTTTTACAGTTTCTCTCGCCGGCAATTCTCCAAAGATGTACTGTAATTTTTTTCCTAATATGGTATAGAAAAAAGTGCTCATACACGCGTACGTACAAGCGTCTCGTACTCCTATAAACGCCTGTAAGAAATTTGATAAGTTACCGGAAGCATTTTGCCGTACCGTCACTTGTACCTACTACTCAAAGAACAATTAGTGTACTTATTAGCTATCTAATATTGTTACTATAAAGATATATTAATCGCTCTGCAATCTTTTTACAGTGTTTTTGGCTGTTTTCTTCTCATTGCTAGGATTTTCTCTAGTAAGGGTGTGTTTAGTTTCATCAAACTTACCATCACATTGAAACATTAAATATAGCAAATGACGTATGCATGGAGCATTAAATGTAGGTAAATAAAAAACTAATTGCATAGTTTTAATGTACACAACGAAACGAATCTTTTGAGCCTAGTTAGGTCGTGGTAGGACAACAATTACCACAAACAAACGAAAAATGCTACAATACGCTACAGTGTTCGATGTGATTTTTCGATAATTTTTTAGTCCAAACACACCGCCTAACAACTGTTGCTCCGATTCAGTGCCTGTCAGTCGGTCGGGAGCCAGAACTGGCACCTGCAGGTTGTAAATTGGAATGGACAAGGGCAACGTGTAGCTTGGCAAAACAACACTGGGACAGGACAAGCTACGTGCACCATGGTTTGGTCACAAACAACAAGCCTCCAAAGCATGCGGAGCCAGTCGTGTATACTGTAACGTTACTCGCCCGGTTGCAACAACGAACAGAGAGCAGGCGTGCGTGCGTGCCTTGCCCAACAGACCCATACTATTTGCATGCATTTCCAGACATGATCCGGTTTGGAAATGTCACCCATGAGTTATTTGCAGGGTTTAACCCAAATTTGGAGGGGGCACATTTGGTTTCCTGATTCTACTTCTGGTTCAGTCTAAACGCAAGCTATTTCCCGTTGGAAAAATAAAAATAATCATTGTATTTAGTTTGCCATATCAATGTAGTCAACAAGTTCGGCAAGTTTTATTTCTGACTGAATCAGCACAATTTATTGTATTATTATCTCTCACACTAATTGTTTACATCTCTTTCCAATTTCCTAGCATATACCTGAATATAAAGGGGGAAAACAGAAAATACCATGAACTACTTTTTTTTATTAAATGGAATTGTTGTGCTTTCAAATTATTTTACTCGTTTCTTGGACATGTGGATTCAATGTGCGCACCGGCTGTTATGCATCAATGTGACTACATTATCAAATAGGCACAGTCCCTTAAACAAGAGAAATATAAATGTGCATCTAGTAAATAAAAGAATTATAGATGTGCATTTCTTGAAAAGAGAATTATAAATGTGCATCTCAACATGTACAATAAGCTCAAATATGAAAGCGGTTGTTTAAATCGAAATAGTTCTAAGGTGATCTAACTACCAGAATTGTTGAATCGGTCGTCACCTTTCTATGTCGCTTAAGGGAGATAAAAGCCGTTTTGACGAGGATTGACAACCTATCAAGTACACAAGAAAATTGGTGGGAAACATGCATTAAAAGCAGTAACTCGAGCTTTTAGTTAGATCCAAGAATCTTGTTCCATGTAGCTTTGGTCTTCAATTGCTAAGAAAATAACGGGCCCCATCTCCCTCAAAACTTGGACCTCCCTAGCTTCATCCGTACTCTATCTATCGTTCACCAAAACAGAGAACACAGAGCAACTTGTGACAACACAGAATTTTACTATTGCAGAGTGGAAAACATTGGCCCGGCCCTTTCACTCAAGCTCATGGTTTCATCCTCACCAAATCATATGTTAGGTAGACTAGTTGTTTGGTTAGATTATGATCTATCAGTGGTACATTTGTACAAATATAAGTACAATTTAGCATATCTGGAGCACCATGCCATTGCACAAAGTTATTATTTCTGAAGTTATTTTCTTACTCAATCTAGACGTTGTTATTTGCCGTGCGTTCATTAGTATTATTTATGCTTAATTTACCAATTTATCCAACAACTTTGGCAACTACTGTTTAGATTGAATTTGAAAATAGAATTGTTTTCCATAATTATTTAAATTCATTTTTAACTCATTAGTGGTCCTACTATTTATTAGCATACCTGAATTCGTATCTTTAAGGAAATCTAGGAAAACTAGATCATTAAACTTTTAAATTGCCTTTTTTAATTATACCATTTAACGACCCTAAAAGTCAATTTGACCGAGGCTTAACAACCTATAAAGTACACAAGAAATTTAGGATCCAAACATGCACTATCAGAGCATTAATTCGAGCCGTTAGATCGAGGAAGAATCATGTAACATGTAACATTTCCCTTCTTCAATCTCTAACAAACGCTGTCCCCATCTCCTCCCTCCTGATTTGAACCATACCTCCCTAGCTTCACCTCCACTCTATTTACCATTCACCAAAGTAGAAAACACATAGCTGCCCTGTGACAACACAGAATTTTGTTATTGCAGGATGGAGATATATGCCTGTGTTGTTGGAGTCTGCACGAAGTAACAAGATGCAAGGCGAGAGCATGAGCATGGCGACGTCACTCACGGGGCACAGACAGCTGAATGAATCAACACTTCTATCTCGGAAACAGCTGGGGCGTCAATTCAGTCTGCCACCATTATATTGGCACAAACAGAGGAGGAGGAGGAGGAGGAGGAGGCGTAGGCGTAGGCGTGGTGGGTTTAAACAGGTGCAACATTATATTTGGTCCGGGGAGAGTTACATGGGTGATGCCAACTCTTCACCTCTCCCTAACAGCGACTGAATGGCCTTGTTTATGCAGAGCAGGTACGTCTACGTGATGCCCCCTCTCACACACAACACCATTATCATATTGTTCTGTGAAAAGGGCTCCGTCACTTTCACGTCGAGATGCAGCTGGTGGTTAGCAAGTCCCATGTGGCTTCAAGAACAATTTCATTTATTTTATTTTATTTAATTTTGCTTTTCGATTTCGCCGATTACTTTTTCCCCTTGCAGTAAAGTTATATGTTCCAAGGAGAAACTTGCTGGTGAGATTTGGTTGTGGACTGCCTAAAGTTAGCTGTACCAGAATACACCATGGGCTAGATGACCGATCTGGCGAGATCTCTCCGTTTCATTTTCCCCCCTAATCCTTCTCTTTTGTTGCTGCTTTGCTCTTTCTTATATGAATTTTTTAATAAACCTAGTCATGGACATTACTTGGAATGTATGTGGGTGGAGGACCACACTATGCCACTAGCTTGTGAAATTATCAACCAAAAAGGCTATATGTACGTAGTGTTCACCGGGAATTTCCTGCTGGATCATATGACCCAATTAATTGATGAATTTTTATGGGGAAAGATCAGAATTCCAAGGCCTGTCGTCAATGCTTTGCACTATATGATTAAAAAATAATATTATTTTACAACATAAGTTTTAGAATGACTAGGTCTATTATGGAACACAATTTCATTACATGACATGGTATCCTAATTTTGTCACATTTATAAATGATGACCATCATAGCCTGACCCTTTACGAACATAATTTGTTTATTTGTCGTATTAAGTTAGAACAAATAACAGGTACTATTGGCATTATATCAGTTAGGAAAATAAGTTAACCAAGTAGAATAAACTCATACAGAAAGTTGTTCCTGTTTGCTAATAAGAGCAATTAATGCAGAAACCTAGCTAAGGAGAAGTACAAGTGTTGCATCTGTACTATTTGCTTGGGCTTACAAGTTAAGTAACAAGTGACAGTGGCTTGAAGAAAAAAAATGATTCCAACGACCGAAGACCAGTTTGCGTAGTTAATAGCCATAGACAAATTGAGAGTAAGCTTTGTTTGGACTTTGGACACATTATATTAATTGAGGATTTGACAACTAATTTATTTTGAAGAGTCCCAACCCATAGTGTTCATCGTAGTGTCTATACTGACATGTTATAAGACATCACTTTAGAAACTGTATTTTGTGTGTCTCCCTCCACTACTAGAAAACCCCCTGTAGCTACGCTTCGATAGTAACGCAGGGTAAAAGCGTCTCTACGTTGGGACTTAAAGACGCTATTTGACATGATTTTCGGACCATGGCAATGTGTCACGTTATTAGACACGTTTTTAACGTTAATAGTCTTATAAAGACATTGTTTTAATATGCTATTGAAATCGTCTCAAAATAACACAATGTTAGACACGGTTTAAAGCGTCATTTATCTTATAGACACACCGTAAAGTGTCTCCAACAATTGTATATAGTAATATAAAGACGATTTTTAACACGATTTTCAAGACGTATCGAAATGGCACAAAGTTAGACACGTTTGAAAGCGTTAGTATCTTGTAGACACATCGTAAAGTGTTTCAAACAATTGTATATAGTGATATAATGATGATTTTTAACACGATTGTAAAAACGTATCAAATTGACACAATGTTAGACACGGTTTAAAGCATTATTTATCTTATATACATATTGTAAAGTATTTCAAATAACTGTATATAGTGACATAAAAACGTATCCAAAATGAGACAAAGTTAGACATGGCCGTGGGGCGCAAGCACCGGTAAAATAGATAAAAAAACATTGCTACTGACAGCAAAAGGAATCGAACCCACAACCTTTCAAACATTTTTATTTCACCATTGGACTACAATGTTTTTGTTGTGTATTGAAGGAACTTTCTTAATTTATTGCTGTGTTGATATATAGTAGCATGCACTTGCAAAAATCAAATACTCAAAAAATAGTAGCCACATCCAAAAATTGAACACAAGACCAAAGCCTTCAATCAAACTAACCAAACCACTACACCACATGTTTCATTGCGTAAAATTTGGACCGTTAGCCTTTAAGTACCAATATTATAGTCATCTGTGCCACATCGGCCGCGATCGGCCATATCACCGGCTACCTACGCCACGTCACCCGGCCGTCGGCCACCATTGCCACGCCACCCGGCCGCCATCGGCCACGTCACCGGCCACCTTTGCCACGCCGCCTGGCTGCCGTCGGCCGCCTACGCCATGTCACCCGGCCGGATTGCCACGTCACCCGGCCGCTGTCGGCCACGTCACCGGCCACCATTGCCACGCCACCTGGCCGCGGTCGGCCAGAATATTAGTATTAGTAAAAAAATGAAAGAAAAGATGGGACGATGGAATCGAAAACCCAACCTCAAGCTTCAAAGGCTAGTGCCCTACCACCAGACCACATATTCATTTGTGCATGTACCCATTGGCACCTGTAGTAAAGTGAACAACTGGTGGGCAGTGCAGTGTTCCTTTCTTTAAAGCATGCATGCATGACCACTAGGGCCTGCAGCTTGGAGGTTTCATTACCAAGCAGGGGAGGGGAGGAGAGGGGAGAATAGAGAAGCATCTCCTATCCTATCCCTTGACAGCTGGTCAAGAGAAGTGAATAGGCACAGGAACAGCTAGTACACAACCCAGCATGCACATGACCACTAAATAATATACCATCACGCAACATGACCCCTCCCTCACATGCATCTGATCAACAAGCAAGCAAGATTGTTGCATGTTCTCTGCCCTCCCCCACTCTTAATTCAAAAGGGTTGGTTGGATGGATGGGGCGGCAATGAATGTCAACTTTTTTTTCCTTTTAATTCCCAGCTGAGATTAAAAGATGAAAAAGGCTATAGCCTTGCTTCCTTGCAGAAGTCACCTCCCAATCTCTGATTCACTTCCCTACATGCCTTTGTGAAGTACAGATACACATCATGTAGTGCTAGCTACTGTACTACCTTTCATTAATTTTAGAACAAATAAAAACACTAACGAGAATCAGCGACGGCGCATTCGTTAAAGAAAGTCTGGGATTAGTCGGAGGCAAAAAAGAAAAAAAAATCCGAGGGCTAGATGATCCCTTACTATAACTTGGATTTTATTGTGAAGTTTAACCATTGAAGATTAATGTGATGCGGCACACTCAAGAGCTGATCTTTGACTTGTGCACTTGTGTAACAAGGCAGCTTTTATGAAATTGTTTGCCAGTACGCTGCACGTTCCCTCTCATGAATACTAGTCGCAGGTGTTTCAGTACAGTTGCTGATCATGCTCATCTCCTAACATCTTGGCATTTTGAAAAAAAATATAAAATCTGTACTAATAATCAGCACCTAGATTGCACTATACCACGTATGTTTTTTTTTTCAGTTTCTTAGACAAAATGTGCAAATCCGAGGTAACTGTATGTTCAAAGGAGATCAACGAAACCCTGATGTACAAGCACGACATAACAGTGACCAAGGTGGACCTGAATTGGCCTTCCTGGTGCACAACATTAGTGGTCCATCGAAATAAACCTGGTTCTCGCACATTGCTGAGACAAATAATGTGCAACAGAATATGACGGCCGGCAACCAAAGGTTCATTATGCAGACGTGACCCAACTACCAAGTTAGAATTAGAACAACAACCAAACTAACTATTGAGGGTTAGAAAACTATAGATGTAAATATTATTTTTTTGTCATGATTCCATAATTTTATTGTTAACAAGGAACATGTCTTCTATATTTGATAATGTTTCATGAAAGTATTAGTATTAATTTGAAGGTCCTTGACTATAATCAGTTTGAAGGGGAATCGTGGATGATACTCATAGCGAATCTAGGGAAGAAGACATTTTTTTAATCCAGGATTCTTTTGCCTAATATAACATAATTAAGCTTAGAGCGTCATGTATTTTTTCTTCATTAAGTTGCATGACCGGGACTTATTTAAGAGTGATGTATAACTAATGCAAGCTAGGGCACAAGTTAAATACTTTTCGTTTTCTTTTCATTAGAAGAGTCAAAAGGACCCAATTTAGAAGGTTTCAAATTTTTGGTAGGACCATTTCTTGATCTGAAAATTTTAGTGAGCTGGCTACTGAAATGAACTATGCACAATATAAAATCATTTTTTCATAGCGTGCAGCGTCTGCACCAGAAAAAATAACTTTTCATGCAGGGTCCTTTTTCTTGGTCCATTGTGCAGATCTGCAACCGGTACGTTGTGACTTGTGACAGTGGCCACTGATAAAATGGTAGCCTCTTGAAGTGCGTGTTTGGTCAGCATAATTTCTTTAAGTTTTTCAAAATATCATAATCTCTCTCGTTCACATTTTCTATTACCTAATGTTGAGCTGCTCCTAATCGAAAATATAGTTATGTTAGACTTGGCCACATATATAAGAATTAAGGTAGTGAGCGTGTAGAATAATTAATGATGCAATCCTTCCATTATTGATAACTTAAGAATTAATTAGAGTGAGTTATAGGGCACGAGTACGGGGTAAAAGAGCTTATCGTTATTGTGATAAATGGAAAAAATAACAGAAACAGATTTAAAAAGAGCATAAAAATGTAGAACATACCATCTACATTTTGTATAGGAGCCTAGGAGGAGATGTTAAACTACAGTTACTTGGATAAAAAAATTCAGATCACATTATATATATTTTTAGATTAAGATCACATTATATAAATTGAACCTGTTCAGGCGGATTCAGACCCATTTGTTGAGTCCCGTGAAGCCCAAGTTCATCATGGCCTGAAGACCATGTCGAGTTAATTAGGGGTTGTTTTTGGTAATTTATTAGTGGAAACCACAATTTGGATGTGTGGTAAAATCAAGAATAATCTAGGACAACCTACCTACCTGGCCAGGTTAAAGTTGCATGGAACGCATATCCTGACTCCTGAGTAGATATTCAGGGATTAGACTGTACCTTAGCTTGTGGGTGAGATTGGCACTGGAATTAGTTTATGTGCTGCTAAAGTTTCATATGTTGCTGGTTCTAATGGTCACATGTCCTGGTGATTCATTTCTTAATACACAAGTGCCCACTATTCCTTCTATGTCACGGTAGGTGGATCAGTTGGCCGAGTGGAAGGATCCGGGGGTGTCAGAAGAGTTTGGTCGGCGCACATGTGAGCACAACGTGGCCAAAAAAGCTTGAAGCTGGCAGCTGATCCTCCTTAGCTTTTTCCCAAAGTAAACATCCATGGATGAGGCCAGTCTTTTATTTTGCTTGCCCTTTTTTTGCATTATTGTTTGCTTTTCTTGAATCCCATGTCCAACATCCATTTATTATGAATAATAAGTTACAAAATCTTTTTCATTGTTATATACTCCCTTTGTATATGATTTATATGTCGTTTTTGACAACGACACGGTCTCCAAAACGTGACTTTGACTTCTTATTTTTTTTAAAAATATTTATTTAAAAAATAATATATGTATATTTTTATAAAAAATATTTTTAAAAATAAATCTATTTATATGGTTTTCACATTTTCAAACTAAAAGACTTAAAAGTTATACGTGATTTATGTTCTCAATGTTTGACTAAAATCTTGTTCAAAACAACATCTAAATCCTATACGAATGGAGTATACTGCAGGATTCTTGACCTATGAATCTGAAAACATTTCTTGCAGGCAAGAGGACGAACCTGCCGACTATAATATAATCTCAATCATTTGTAGCCTGCATTCGGACTAGCTTTGATTAATGCATGACTTGCTACCAGATCATGTGGGAATGTTCAAACAAACGCGGCATCCATCTTATTGGTTGCATATATATTCTGTGATTTTGTCAAGTCAAATAATTGTCCCGTGTCCCGTGTAATACACGTATACAAGGCGTCCCTTAGTTTTCGTCTCAACTTCAGTCACTTCTTTGGTTTCTGTCTGCTGTAAGGATCGGAATAGATCACGACACGATCTCTTGAGTTGGCTCCACCCTTGCTAAACTATCAAGATAGCACTAAATATGTGCATCCCGCACTTACGGACCACTACTCGACCATATAAATTGGGCCTTATGTGACAAAATGCCTACTACATACCCTTACATTTCTTGATGTACGTTGTTCTAATAACGTGCCAAAATCTCTTTAATTAACTGGCTAGAATGTTTTGTTTCCTCGAGCTTTGGTAGACGACATGGCTACTAAAGCCAAAAGCAAACTACCATTTCACATTAAACTACATATACTACAATTTATTTAAAATGAAAACTAAACATGCTGACTTGTATCTTTTTCAAAAGAAAAACCATCGGGACTAGTAATGTGAAAAGAAAGACGAATAAAAGGAAAATAGGTAGGCAGGAAAAGAAGCTACAAGCAGTCGTCAACACATTCATTTTTCGTCATTTATTTTGATTCTTCACGACACTATGCATTTTGAACTTTCAAGGTGAAAAATGTTCTTAATTACAAACACATCAAGCTCTCCTGTTTTAAAAGGATGCATGTGACCACATTGAGAATTGTTAAATTATTTGATTCACTTTATAGATGGAGATTGGAGAAAGGAAATTAAAATTAGTAACAAGAAAATACAGCATTGAATTGCATAATCTAATTGTTTGCTAGAATTGTACGCCTTTCATATATGACTTCATTCAGAAACGTTGCAGACTCAGCCATCCCTAAATTGGATCATGAACCGTGGATTTTTTTTTCTGGCTAGAATGATGTAGTGGTTGTTGAAGTGTAATTGTCCACCTTTTCCACCAGCTCAAGTTTTTGAGTTGAACTCATCGATACATGCAGCTCAATAGTAGTCATATGCTTTACATATCGATTGATTTGCAACGCCACATGATCAGACAAACCATCAGATCCAAAAAAACTAAGGCTAACAGCTCGTTAGGATGGCATCGCGCAGGACCATTCGGTCCATTCCCAGTCAATCTTTCGCGACCCAAAAGAACAATTATTCTTGTTCACTGGACCAGGTTATCCGATGGAGAAGTGGATTAATAAGGGCAGTCCCAACCCAAATACTACTCTACGTTGCCATGTCATATAGACACTGGCTATAGAAACTACAATCCCAAAGGAAAATTTATTCAAAATAAAATATCAACCAATCATCTTTCTTCTCTCCCCTTTATTCATCCAATTCTCTTTCTTCGTTTCTTGGTTATCGTGTAGACATGGTTTCTGCATGAGAAATCATTTCCTTCTCTCACATAATTAATTCTCTTGTCACCTCATCAAACTGCTTACATGTTAGCCTATCACAACATCTCCAAGAGACTCTTTATATTTTTTCTAACTTACAGAAATAGAGATTTTAGAAAAACACCCTCCAACAGCCTCTTCAATTGGATACCAAATATAGATATCCTCTATTCTGGATATCTCGCTAGCCAAAAATAGAGAGCGAGATGACTCTCTAGACTGCGCACGAGATATAGAAAAGTTATTGAAAAGTATAAAGATATAGAAGATAATTTTTACTCAAATAACTATCTAAATGATGATTTAAAGAGTATATTTTAGATAGACTCATCCTAGTAAGTGGGCTGGGATTGCCCTAATCAGCCAAAACACTGACAGCCGCCGATAATGTGCAATAAATTTTGATATCAACCAAACTTAGTTATGCCTGGTTTCTTTGCCTGAGATGTGCTTCCAACTTGAACTGCATTTATAGCTATTTATAAATTTAATTACTGGTTTTTTCCAATGTTAATCAGTAACCAGATTGGCTTTTGTTTTCCAAAGGGGCAATTAACAATACTTAATTGGGAGGCAAACAGGTCTCCGTGAGGGATATTCTCAATGAAATGAATCTAGGAAAACAATATTTTTCCATGATCCAGCTATGTTTCTGTTTTTTTTAAGACTGCATTGGGCTTCCTTTTAGCTTCTACATGCAGTAGGGTAGCCACGATTTAGTAAAAAGCGGTGCAGTAAAACAACCAGTAAGACACATGTGCAGTACACTCGTTTATAGAAATAAGACTGCATAACACTTCATGAGATTAAACTACACTATTTAAAATGCAGTAGATATACACAATCTTATAATCGCACAACAATTCCTTTTGATATGTAGTATTGAAAGAGAATTGCAATATTTAGGGGCTTGGCAGGGGCGACACAGGGCTAGGCAGAGCCACCCACGCGATTTCCTGGCCAGCCGGGGCCACTCTTGGCTAGCCATGGCAGACATAGCCTGGCTGGGGCAGTCAAAAAGAATAGGAAGGTCAACGTCCAAAGATCAAATCTAGAAAGATCACAACGTGGGTAGGTAACGAGGGTAAGTTTTTTGGCTGGTTCAAAAGTAGCCTTCAAAATGGTGGAAACCCTTACAAAGTACTCTTTTTTGTGTGACTGTCACATATTCATCAATGCATTTTCCTCCACGGAGCCGATATGTAGGTCCATTATGAGTGTGGGCAAAAAAATTATTTTCATTCTACTGGAATGTTAAACAAAAATTTTTGAATTCTACTGGATACATATATATACTATAAAGATCCAAAACTTTCGAAGGCCGACGGGCCAACAAATCATTGAAACATTACTCCTCCTACGACCACACCTGTCAGGCTCTTTTTTCGTCAAACTCTTTTGACAGCCGATGGACCCACCCGTCATTGAACCACTTTATGTGTTTTTTTCATCAAGCTCTTCGCCGTATTATAAGATCTCGAGTTCGTAACCAATACGGTACCCGGCCAATTATCTATTATGCAATCTTATTTTCTATTATAAACGTGCGTGTCGCACGTGCGTTCTTGCTAGTACATTAAACAATAGAAAACTAGGATCACGTCTGAAACTTTTTCCCTTCTTTTATCTCGCCAAAAAAAAGTTAAATGAGACATATTAATGGGTTCCAAGATTGTCGCCGGCCCTCATGAATATTTGTTGGGCAGACCGGCAGACAACTTAGCTCAATGGGTGAGAATGATGCATATTATAAATAATAGACTAAATTACCCAAATCTTCATCTTGCACTATTAGCACAAGAACAATAAAATTACTTAAAAATAAGTAATATAAAAGAAAATACTGTTTAGCCAAATAGGATATCTTGTGTCAGCCAAAAGAACAAGCTGGACTAGTGATTTATAACCACGAAATAAAAACAAGGCCTTGCTTAGTACTCCCTCCGTATCACAATTAGATGACGTTTTGGACAAGGTTTAGGTCAAACTTTGGGAATATAAATCATGAATAACTTTTAAACCGTTGAGTTTAGAAATGTGAAAATCATATCAATAGATTTGTCTTGAAAATTACTTTCATAAAAGTATACATATATAACTTTCTAATAAATATTTTATATAGAAAACATGAGTCAAAGTTGTGGTTTGGAGACCGTGTCGCTGTCCTAAACGTCATCTAATTGTGATACGGAGGGAGTAAATAGCCACACCGTCTGATGACGATGGATGGCAGGTGGAAACAAATTTTATGCAATAAGTAATTAGGCTCCAAACCACTCATTCAAATTTAATGAAAAAGTGTGGACACACATTTCTGGGTAAGTCTAATGAAGGCTAAACTTTAAACTTGATTTTCTCCACTTTAGGTCTTTTATCATGAAAGGTGGATTATTCATACGGTTCTGGGAGGAATTATGATTATGTACGAGCGACTATTATGCTATGTTATATATATAGCACGTCGAAAATAGGATACCATGACAGAGGTACTAGGTCCCATCCACCAAATATCTCTTGGAGCATAGATTTATTGGCAACAAGTTGCTGATGTGGAGTCAACTTCTTCTTGGTATCGCCAATATTGTTTTAAGCCAGGAAGAGGATGAATTCTAGTGGGCTTTGGATTGTTCTTAGTTAAATCACACTATATGGCTTTGATCCACATTGATATTCCAAATATTAATAAATTCCTTTGAAAAATTAAAAGTTCCCTTGAAAAATAAAGTTTTCTTGTGGTACCTTGGTCAAGATGTTATTTTAACATAAGATAATTTAGCTAAAAGTAACTGTAAAGGTAGTAAACAATGTGATTTTTGTTATATAAAGGAGACAGTTAAGCATCTATTTTGCGAATAATGTCGGTTTGCTCCTATGTTCTAGGCAGTTATACATGCGGCAACTGATCTTTCTCAGCCTCGCAGTGTGGCCAATATGTGTGGTATGTGGTTGACAGGGATTATTAATGACCTAAAATCTTTAGTTTTGCTGAGAGCGGTTACTACATGTTGGTCTTTGTGGTAGTGTAGAAATGCTTTGATATTTGAGAATGAATATTCTTCTTTTTGCAGGTTATTTCCTCCATTACAAATGGCTTTGTACATGGGTTGTACTTCAGATAGCTACTTCACAGGACTTGATTGTAACGGCATATTAGTGTTTGGGACGAATGGCCAAGGAGTATTGACAGCCATTACTCATTAGTGCACCTGTGTTTGTTTTGTTTGTGAGTGGCCGTGTGTCATTTGGCAGCGACCGCGAGGTTCAGTTCAATTGTATCATCTTGATTTCAGTAAAACTTTTCTTTTTGGAAAAAAATTCCTACGTATACTAGTAAGAACATATTTTTTCTTCGATAAGAAAACTTTATTAATCTTAGCCAATTACATCGAGAAGATACAATCACACTAAGATCATTCCTGGCCTCTGCATAGCTAAGATGTACACAACCTAAAAGAGAAAATAAAAAAGAAGACATAAAAAATTATGTCAAAGCAGACTACCTATACAACTTAACCTTTAGTTTCATACACCAACAAAACAACATATAGACTACGAGAAAGGCCCTCTAAAAACAATGTCTCCAACAAGGAAACACTCTTACCCTCTTACCGAACCAATACCCTCATACTATCCAATCTTGACCAACAACGATCGGCCATTAACTCACGTTATCCTATGATGACTTTGCCACGAAGTAACCAATAGGCACACGCGCGACGTCCGCAAGATCCATCAATATAATTGATGGGAAGCATCAGCGGAGTAAAAGATCTGTGGGTCGAAACCAAGATGACTAATCTCTGGGATTGTAAAGAGGATATCAACTATGATTGAAGATGTTGCCGTAAGATGTAGATGCATAAATACCGTCACCGAGTTGACCATCGTCGTGCCCAACAGCGACCGGAGCCGAAGAGTTACAGACCGCGCAGTTTCGTCGGTCGATGTCGCCGCCGCTCTATGCTAGATCTCACTTCGGTGGGTTTCAAATCTGCATAGGTCATCAGGAGAAGCACCTCAAGGAAGAAGACGAGGGGGAGAAGCACACAGTCACTGTTTTCGGCGCCGTGGTGGGCTGCCGCCGCCCCTCGCCGGACGCCGGCGGCGGCCAGGGAGGGCCGGACGGGGGCCTCTGGCGGCGCGAGGCGGGTACGCGTCTGTTGGTTTTTCTGTTGACAATTCCGTGACTAGTAAGAACATATACTACTGGGGACAAATTAAGACGTCTTTTTTGAACACACGAACAGTATATATCCTGCAAGATATAAGACGACTCTGCCAACGAAGCTAAAGTTCAACGCAGCGAGAGATGCTCGGAAGGACGGATTAGAGCAACTCTCCATGTAGCTATATATCGCATGACCCGTTTGGTGGATGTAGTAATCAATCATGGAGATGAGAGGAAGGGTCCATTGATGTCAGCAGAGTTGGTCGGTAGACATGTGAGCACAATATATGGCTACAAAGCTTCAAGCAGGCCGATCGTCTCCTTTTTCAAAAGCAACAGGCCGATCGGTCCAGTCTTTTTGTTTTAATATTGCCTTTTCGCTTTTCCTGAGTTCCACCCCATATTTTGATTGATTCCTAGTTAGTTTTTTTTCTATTGCAAAAGCATCATGCATACTTGCCCCGGTACCACTACACATTTTTTTTAGATAATGGATTGAAAAATCCGGCCTTGACCCGAAGGCTACAACCAAGGTTTACAAACTAGCAGCACATCCGTCTGCTCTCACACATGTCCAAAAATAAATGAGACCACCATGAGACTAAGAAAGAATTACAAAGCAATCCTATTGCTAAATCTCCATCCATGGTGGGCGAAGTAACGCATTGCCAAGACTTCTAAAGTTTGACATGCGTCCTTTATTGCATCTCTTTCTTCTTCACACCTTTGTAGCTGCGCCCAAAATCGAAGCCAATATGTTCCTCTGAAGAGTACCTGCAAATAAGTTTTCATTGAAGATTTGTCAAAAACCATATCATTTCTACTGAGCCAAATTGCCCAACATAAAGCTGAGGCACCGACTAACAGCTGATTCTTAATCTTACCCCCTACCCCAACCAACCAGTTATCCAACATGTTGTTAATACTACTAGGTGGTCGCAGGTTAAAAGCTATTTGCAGTGCTCTCCAAAGGAAGCGTGCCATATGACAATCAAAGAAGAGATGCTTAATAGTTTCCTCCTTGGAACAGAAAGAGCACAACTTACTCCCATTCCAATTCCTTCTAGCTAAATTGTCTTTCGTCAGGATTACCCCTCCTTTTAAATACCACAAAAAAACCTTAATTTTTAATGGTACTTTTAACTCCCAGATTCTCATATAACGTTGTGCATTATCATTATTAATCAAAGCCAAGTACATGGATTTAACACTAAACAAGCCCGATTGTGTTAAATTCCATCTAAAACTATCTGCATTGTCCTGTCCTACTAAAGGTCTTCTAAAAGACACATTTAGAGGAATACTAGACAAAACACTGGCAACAATGTCATTCTTTTTCTGGACAATGTTGTACAGGGACGGATATTGCTGTCTGAAAGTAAAGTTGCCCAACCATTTGTCCTCCCAAAACCTGACTTGCTTACCGTCATTTTAATGGAAGGTACCAAAATCTGTAAAAGCTTGCTTTACTTTCATCAACCCCGGCCAGAAGTGCCCCTGGTTTATGCTCGACTTGAGTAATGGTCTGTGATCTCAAATATTTGTTTCTTAATAATTTCTGCCAGAGACCATCGTCATTTATCAGCTTGAATAACCACTTGCTCAGTAGGCACTGGTTCTGGACCTCTAGGTTTTTGATGCCTAACCCCCCAGTTTCCTTTGGTTGGCACAAGATAGTCCATTTGACAAGTCTATATTTCCTCTTATGCTCATCAGATTGCCAGAAGAATCTTGACCTAAAATAGTCCAACCTCTCCAAAACCCCTTTCGGTACCTAAAAAAGGATAGCATAAACACTGCTAGGCTGGATAAGACAGAATTAATCAACACCAATCTACCCCCAACAGACATATGCTTTCCTTTCCAACTACTTCGCTTCTTTTCAAACTTTTCCTCTATCATCTTCCAATCAGCATTATGTAATTTCTGATAATGCATCGGAATCCCAAGATATCTAAAAGGATACGACCCAGATTTACACCCAAAAAGCCCTGTATATTGTTGTTCATAATCTTTCGCTTGGCCAAAACAAAATATCTCGCTTTTGTGATAATTTATTTTGAGCCCAGATAATTGTTCAAATGCACATAATATGAGTTTCAGGTTTGTAGCCTTGGCCATATCATGATCCATAAAGAGAATTGTGTCATCAGCATATTGTAAGATGGAAAGACCGCTATCTACTAAATGCGGCACCACCCCTGTTATCTGATCATCTTCCTTCGCTCTATTAATTATGATTGCGAGCATATCAACAACAATATTAAACAGGATGGGTGATAATGGATCACCTTGTCTTAGCCCCTTCCATGTTTGAAAACTTGTCCCTACTTGATCATTAATTTTGATCCCCACATGTCCCCTCTGAATAAATTCCTCAATCCATCGACACCAAGTTTGGGAAAAGCCTTTCATTCTCAGGGTCTGTTGCACAAAAGGCCATTTCACTTTATCATAAGCCTTCTCAAAGTCTATTTTGAAAATCACTGCACTCTTGTTTTTCCTATGAAGTTCGTGGATTGTTTCATGTAACACCACTACCCCTTCCATAATGTTCCTTCCCGGCAAGAATGCAGTTTGAGTGGGACTAATAACCTTCTGAGCTACTTGGGAGATTCTATTAGTCGCCACCTTTGTAAATATCTTAAAGCTCACATTAAGTAAGCATATGGGTCTATATTGTTGTATCTTGGTAGCGTTCTTGCACTTTGGTAACAAAATAATTGTACCAAAATTCAAACTATAAAGAGGCAGATTGCCATTGTGGAAATCATGAAACAACTGCATCAAATCCGACTTGATGAATTCCCATGATGCCTGATAGAATTCAATTGGGATACCATCTGGACCAGGTGCCTTGTTATGTTCCATTTGAAAAACCGCCTCTTTTACTTCCTGCTCCGTAAACATAGACACAAGTATTTCATTCTCAACCGCAGATACCTGAGGAATATCATCAATCCGAGTCCCATCCATCTGAAGATTGTTCTCTTCCGGAGGACCGAATAAGCCTTGGTAATAAGTGGTAATATAAGCTTTTAAAGCATTGTCTCCACTTATTACTTGTTCCCCGTCCTGTAATTGGTATATTCTAGACTTCCTGTGTCTACCATTCGCGATGAGCTGGAAATATCTAGTATTAGAATCCCTCTCCAACAACTCCTTTAACTTCGTTCTTTGATACCATTTGATCTCTTCCTCCCGCAGCATTTTTGCTAAGCGAGTCTGAAGATATCTCTTGCAGGTTACCTCTTCAGAGGATAACAAGCAAGATTCTGCCTTTTTATCAAGAGCATCAAGTTTGTCTAATATCACTTTCTTTTCCTTCTTGTATTGACCACTTGTATTCTTGGCCCAGCCTCTTAGATGTTGGCGTACCCTCCTAATTTTTGACTGCCAACGCTCCAAGGTTGTATTGCCCGTGTTCTCATTTATCCAGATATCCCTTACCATTTCCATGAAACCGTCACGGAGCAACCAGCCAAGTTCAAATTTGAACGCCGACTGATTAGCCACCGAAGACTGTTCACCGGTGTTTAGTAGTAAAGGAGTATGATCGGAAATGTCTCTAGTAAGTGCCACAACTGTAGACAATGGAAATTTTTGTTCCCACTCCGTAGCCATTAGGACTCTGTCTAATTTCTCATAAGTTGGGTTATGTAACGAATTAGCCCAGGTGTATTGTCTGCCTGACATTTTTAACTCTCTCAAATCCAAACCATCAATTACAGCATTAAACAGAAATGGCCAACGATGGTCAAAATTATCATTATTTTTCTCATTCGGAGTCCGCAGAATATTGAAATCACCACCAATGAGAATTGGAAGGCTTTCATGACTACACATATGGACTAATTCAGTTAAAAAACTTTCTTTAAACTCATTCTGTGCGGGACCATACACCACTACTAAAGCCCATTTGAACTCATCATTTTTATTGCATAAGCGGAATTTCACATAATAGTCTCCTTCATCAATCGCCCCGATGTGGAACATATCTAAGTCTATACCTAGTAGAATGCCACCAGAGTGACCTTTTGGTTCTTTGCAATGCCATATAAATTTTTTTCCGCCACACAGATTTCTCAGGACAGGATTGGAAAAAATCCTCCTTCCCGTTTCTGATATTGCAATAAAATTCAGCCCCTGCTCTTTAGTCGATTCCGATAGAAACCTATATTTTTTTTGGATCCCCTAGCCCATTACTATTCCAGAAAACACCTTTCATTTAGACTTTCTTCGGTTTCTTGTCTTTGATTTGGATGGAATCTTCCCAGTAGTATGATGCTGATGATCACCACTGGAATCCATCACTTTATCCATAATTTCACCACATACATGACTCAAAATAAAACCATCAATTTCATTCTCATCTTCTAAACCTTTTTCCTCTTTATCAAAGATTTCACTCACTTTATCACTACTGGGATGTTTTATCAATCTCTGTTGCTCAGCATTTTTGATATCATCTATTGAATTTTTAATACTAGAAGCATCATTCCCTAATAAAATACCTAGGTCATTGCAGCTAGTAATAATAGACTCATCCGAAAAATGCAGAAAAGAATGACAAAAGTTATCACCTTTAGTTGGCGTCCCCGCAGCTGAAGTCCCCGCCTTCCTCTTCATCGCCTCCTCCAACGAGTCGCCGTCGCTAGACCCCGCATGACGCTTGCTTCGACGAAGCTCAACATCCAGCGCCTCGGGAATGGCTGCCAGCGCCTTCACCTTGTCCTCATCAGCACCTAATGCGCCTCCCATCAGGGCTGGCACAGGAGCTGGGACCTCCATCTCCCCCTGCCGCAATTCCACCGGCGGCGCCAAAGGAGGTGTAACAGCTCCTAGCTCCACCGTATGGACCACCTGCTTTCCCTTCCCTGGCGCCGACCCATCACCATGAGTTTGGGTTGATTTTTCTGCCCCCCTCTCTTTCTTTCCATCTGAGCTCTCCCCATGTCCTTTACCCTCCTGATCATCTGTACTTCCACCAAAACCACCATCATCCCTGTTCCTCGGATCCATCTCCATAGGAACCGGAGTACCTCCCTCCTCCTGCGCCTCCACCATGAAAAAAAGCCCATACAGATTGTCGCCAATCACCACATTCACCTGCTGTGGAATAATGTTCGGGTCGAGCACAGCCACCTGCATTCTGCACCTATCATGCTTCCTGGTGAAGCTCATATCCACCTCCTTGGGTACACCCAAAATAGATCCCACTGCCCAGATAATCTCATATTCTCTCAAGTCATCCGGCAGACCAGTGAACTGTACCCAGATTTTAGGTAATTCCACTTTCGCCACACTACCTCCTGCTTGCTCAATCTTCATCGTTATGCCAGTGAATTTCGTGTGTAGAACCCCCCATTTTTTCATCCGCTATAACTCGGCCAAGGTCGGAAACACAACCCTAAAAATATTAGGACTTGTTTCCTGCACAACCCACTTCCAAGCACCAGGGATCAACCGCTCTAACTCAGAGGTAACCATCGGTACTATCAAAGAACCCCCATTGACCCTGATTAAACCGGTCTTCGTTTCCCCTTTTTGCTTCTGGTTGATAGGCGCTGGAATATGATAAAATCCCAGCCCATCAACTGCATATCCACAAGTAGCTGCAAAAGGTTTATCAGCTCTAAACCTGGGACACCTGGCCTTGGAATGGTCCTGCTTATCACAAATCTCACAATATTGCACTGTGGTACATTCTGCCATAATATGTCCCTTCATATAGCATCTAAAACAGTATGGAGCTTTCACCTTAGCAGCCCCCATGCTGGATGATTCAGCAACTTCCCCACCAGTGACTTTGCTCGTCTGCAGCACCTCCCCCTTGGACTTGGCCGCTGCAACCATTGGCGGCTGTTTCTATTGTTCCACCTTTGCCGAACCCAACGCAGCACCCTGCACCATCGAAAGTGCTTGCTGTAGTAGGGACACGGCCGGCGACGCTTGGTCACCAGTTGCACCAAAGGCCTGCTTGAGCAAAGCAGCCGCCTGCGCCACTTTATCTGCCGGGACAGGCGCCGAGGCTGGTGTGCCCGAGGGCGCAGCCCCCTGACCATCAGGCGGCGCTTGATTCTGGTGCCCGCCGCGCCCACCATACGGACGTCTACCACCTGCTCCTCTCGCATCAAACCGTCCCCCGTCATAGCGGCCACCTCCATAGCCTTGACCACCATAGCCCCCACGGCCGGGATGAAACCCACCATGGAAGGGCCCCTGGTAACCTCCGCGCCCGAACATGCCGCTCTGGCCGTTGCCGCTGCCCCTGTTGGGTGCGCTTCCTCTCCCTGGATCCATCTCCCGCACCAGCACTTCCGCGTAGGAGCAACCCCACGACGAGTCGGCGGTGGCGTGGATGGCGCGTCGTGTAGGGTTTCGCCGCTGCGATGTTCCAGTACGAGCGAATAGAGCTACCAGCTCCGGTGTAGGCCTGTAGGGCACACGCGGGCTCAACCAAATTCGTTGTGGGCCGCCATCATTCACTGGGCCGTCGCAAACCACTGACTCATGTCGCAACATATCGAGTGGAGGCGGCCCATCAACGGATCGTTTGAAATTTGAATCCACCGTTTCCCCCAAATGCCGCCTAGATCCGCCATGATCGGATCTGGCTCGACTGCACGCCATGCTCGATTCCGGCGAACTTCCGGTCGACAAGCACTACATGGTTGGTGCCTTGAATTGATTGTGATCAGAAGGCGCTCGAGAGTTTACCTTAGCTTTGGCCATGGCGTCTCCCAGTGTCCGTAGCGGAGAAGTTCTTGGCGCCGGTAGCGGTCTAGACCATGGTTTCCCCTACAATCGCCGACGAACCAGCTCGCCAACAATCTGATTCGCAAGGTCTCCTTCCCCCGACTTTCTGCTTCGAGGGCTGATCCATAATTCTTCCTCCGCCTGCTTGATTTGTTGGACTGAAATCCCCGCTTCGCAAGCCTTGAACCACATCGTCGGCGAGTCCCAAGACGACAATGAGTCCAAGCTTTGAGTATCCTCTGCTTCCTCTGAATCCGATGCATCCCCCCCAAGCGCCCAGAACCGAGACCCAGAGTTCTCCACTCCATGGATCATCGGCGTCGAGCGTGTTGATGTTGTCATCGCCGCAGCAACATCCGTAGCCCGGTGTATGAACTCCTTCGCCAACAAGCAGTCCTCCATCGTCGGCGCCACATCCTCACCTTTCTTCGCGGCCGACACTCTGGCTGGGGCCAGAGTAAGACGACGAACCCGCAGTCATCTGGCCGCCGGCGCCAGCCTTGCCGGCGCTCTCTCCTCGTGTCTACCTAATAATGGCGGCACCACCACACATGCATATCACACTCACTTGCAATTGCTCCTCTTGAGGTTGTATTTTGTGGAACTTGGATAGTATATGGTGGTTAGAGTTGTGACGGCACCAGCCACCAAGCGTTTCATTCTTTTTTTAAGGAAATATAGAGAAATATATAAATGCTCACATATACTAACTCGCACTATGAATACGTTGAAAGGATCACAAGATGCCTAAGGAGTGGGGCGTGAATAGGCTCTTTTAAATTTCCTGCACACATTTTATATCATAGCGGAATTAGTTGATGAGGACATGACAAAAACTTAGATAGAGGACCATTCAAGTTAAATGTAAGGTGAGCTCTTTCCTATATAATTTTAGAAATATTTATAATACATTGCTACTTAATTAATGATATTATTATAATTAAAAAGTGTAAAGGGGATCAAGAAATACTTAAAGAGAGGCAAGAAGTCAATGAAAACCAGCAACGAGGTCCAAGCCCATGGAGGCCTACAATCCAATTTGTAGTCCACCCAAGAGTGCCGTATTGTTGAGGCCATAACTCTTTCATCCAGAGTCCGATTGAGGTGCATAAGTACTTGTTTGAAATATTGGATAATTTTTTCTAATGGATCTGATTTCACCTCAATATCATGTCGGTAAGGTCTTCGAATGCATGAAATAATCCGCTGCAGTTCCTGCCGGGTGCTGTGTCACCTTTTATCGGGCCTTAGGCCTTGTAATTTTGCTTCAGACCCTATCCCAAGTTGTTGGGCGCCCCCACCAGTAGGAGCACACCCCAAGGGTTCCCTAGGGCCTCCTCCCCCTTGGCCTCTACCTCCTTGGCCACCGCCTAGCATCTACCCTATATTACTATATGTTGTCGCCACTTTTATATTGGATTTGCTTAGATTAATCTAGTATTGAATAGTTTCCCATTCATCAGTTTGTAAGATCTGAACTCGTGTGCTTCACATTATTAGCAATATTTAGATTGTGTTCTACCTTGTTACTTGCTTGAACTATGTACAAGACGAGTTTGGGTCGGTGAAATAGACTAGCTTTGGACTACTTTTCAGTTTTACAATCTCTGAATTGAATTATTGCTACCATATATTTGCCTCCAAAGCTCCACAAATATAATTTTGATCGTTTAGGCTCTAATTTGCAATTGCATCGCTCACATCCTCACAGTAAATATCACAAACCAGCCACTGGTTGTACTGTCCAGATAAGTATCACAAACCATCATTGAAAGACAACATCTTTACAGCCGAGGTAATGTTCAGTACTTCATTCCTACTTTATGGTGATTGTGCCTTTTCTGAATATAATGCATGAGAGCTCAAGGTAGAAAGGACTTGCTACCACTCCATTTTAATGAACAAGAACATGTTAGAACCATCTCTAGCGCTTTCACAAGCTACCCATTAACATGGTGGGAATTAGTTTGTGAGAATGGGGAAAGACCTAGAACAGGTAACATGTTAAAACATCTTTTAAGATGTGATTATGTTCCTACATATTACTCTTTTCTGTCTAAAGAACTTTAGTTTCTCAAACAAAGATGCAAATATGTGAAGTCATATTAAAGAATTGAAAGCTTTAATATTGCATTGTCAAATAGAAGAATGTGAAGAAGCAACTGAGAATAGATTTTTGTAAGGTCTTCAACCAGAAATCCCGAAAATTCTTGTTGATCAAATATAAACTTCTCTGTTGCAATTAGTTGGCCATGCTTGTGTGTCTGAATAATAAGTTTTAGCTAATGCCAATGTGTCTAAATTCCAGTCATCTTGAGGTGCAGTTTTTGGAGGCAGACACCCATGCAAGACCTATTCTTGTAACATTTTTTTAGGATTGGGAGACCACAAGAAAATGATGAAGAGTGTCATGACGTGGTCATAGTCTCATTTAAAAACTAGGTGATACCCTGCGCGTTGCTGCGGGAATTTTTAAACATAATTTTAAGGTGAAATTTCAAAATAGAAACTAAGATGATTGTAGCGTGATACTCGCAAAGATGTACATATGCTATTAGTCATAGAAAATCGGTGAGAGACATGAATTGATGGTCTAGTGGACGATGATGACGTGGCGTATGAAGTGATAGCTTGCATGCTTTGTAGTGGGGTGCTTCTTGAGTAAATGACTCGTGAGTGGATGACGTAAGCAGATGACGTGGCGCGCTGAGGGTTGAGAGAAATCCAACCATGACTTGTAGTGGGTACCAATTATATAGGTTATATAGATTCAGAACCTTCAACTCATAATGCATCTGCAGTTTCCTAAAATGAGGGCAAAGGCAATGAAAAAAGTACTCACACAACGTGTGATTTCTTTTGATGTGTTGTATTGTCCACGGATCATGCTATCATAGATAGCAACATTTAGTAGAACCTTCTCATAATTTACCTTTGTCACAAGATGACTCGCATGTTGTTCCTTGTGATAAAGAAGAGTTGTGTGAAAATACTTCATTTTTATCCATGCCACAACTATTGAATGAACATAATCCATTTGTTTTGGAACCAAATACTCTTGATAAAAATAGTCATTTAAATTCTATTATATTTGTAAAACAGATGAGATAAAATTGTTGTCTTCTTTAAATACCTTAGGTTATAATCAATTTGAAATTCTATATAATTTATTTTTTTAGAGGAGAGATTTTTTGGGCATTCTGGAGTACCATGCTTGTCTAGAAATACATATTACTTTATTTGCAACTTTAATTGTTCGGGAGAGTATATGGTGCAACGAGTTTGCATTTGTTCAGATATGAAATATCCTTTTCTTGTCTAACAACATGATCAGGTAGGTTTGCAATAGCAATAATCTTGGCATGTCAAGTCCTCTAGTTTTGCTTTAAAGAAACATGTTAAATTCCAAGAAGGGGAGCATTGTTGGCTGCTACCAAGGTGAGCTTTTTCCTATGTAATTTTAGCAATTTTTGGAATAGATTGGTACCTAAGAGCATCTCCAACAATACACAAAAAATACTTCCAATAATTAGTTTTGGGAATGAAGATGAAAAAAGTGCTCCAACAGTTGAATACATTGGTCCCAATTTTGTTGCGTGCCCAATACTTGCCCCGTATTGAGCCAAATTTACCTTTCTTTTTAGCACTCCCAATCCCACAAACAAACTGTCCGGAAAAAAGAAAAATCCTGAGTACTGTTCATGGAGGGAAAAAACAACCATGGGGCCCACATATGGATAATGTGGCAGCAATTAAATCGATTTTGGGACTAATTTTTTATGAACTATTGGAAGGGTAGATATTTTTTGTGCCCAATAATTTTTGGCAAGGTCCCAAAACCAGTGTATTGGGACTTCATTTTTTTTTGTCACTCTTGGAGATGCTCTAAGGATATTATTATGATTAGGAAATATATAAAAATGAGCCAGAAATACTAAAGAGAGGAAAGGATGCAAAGAAAACAAGCAACGACGTCCAGGCCCATGTAATCACCCCGAGAGTGCCGTGCTGTCGAGGCCATAACTCTTCATCTGGAGTCTGATTGAGGCCCATGAATACTTGTTAGAAAGCTTATCAATGGATATGATTTCACCGCAGTATCACATGGGTAAGGTCTTCTAATCAACAAAATAAGCCGTTGTTGTTTATGCTGGGTGCTGAGTCACACTACGTGAAAATAAGTTTTAGGTAATGTGTTACAAGAAAGATTAAAGGTAATGGTAATTGTTGAAGTCCATTTGCTAATAAGGCCTTCCCGATCCGGAAATATTAAAGTCCGTTACCATTAACTTGTTATTGCTAGCGTACGTCAACAACGCCCGTAACCAAAGATATTAGTAATGGGTCAATAATGTTCGTTACCATTGGTAACGGACTTTAACAATGTCATTTACCAATGTGCACCACAATGGTAAAGGACGACTGATGCCCGTCGAGGCCCTTTAACCAATGTGGTTTTTTTTATATTTTTCTAATATTGTTTCATGAACTACGAGCATATAAGGGACAACCATAAAGAAAATCAGACCGATCGGACTTAAGGTGTGGCCTGTAGAAATTTCAAAAGATTAAAAATATTTATATAAAAGGACTGCATCCTCCTTCCAAGCACAAATGATAGTGTGGTGTAGTGGTTAGAGGACTCTATTAATAGGTCTTAGGAAAAAAATAGCCTGTCAATTGGGGGTGTGCCCCTTTGTAGACATATATGTTTTTTTGCTATCATTTGCTATCTTTAAAATGCAAATTTTAAAATGTTATTAGTAACAGAAGTCATATAATGCCCGTTATCAATGACTATTATTGAGTGGAAAAAATCATGGCTCTTAAGAAAAAATAGCCGGTCAATTGGGGTGTGCCCCCTTTAGACATATATACATATTTTTTTTTTGCTATCAATTGATATTTTCAAAGTGCAAATTTAAAATGTTTATTGGTAACTGACATCATATAATGCTCGTTAGCAACAGCTGTTAAACAAATGCCCATTACCAATAACAGTCATTAGTAACAGGCTTTGTGTCCGTTACCAATGATGAGTCACTATAACACAATAAAGGTAACCATTGCCATACCCGTTACCAATGTCTATTTTTGCTCGTTGCCAATTAGGGGGTTCTCACGTAGTGCCACCTTTTATCAGGCTTCAGGTCTTGTACTATAGCACCACATTCCTTAATTTTGAAATAGAAAATAAATTAAAGCCTTCAATCTTGTACTCCATACAACATATGATCCTTTGGGGGTTATCGTTTCATATCAATCACGGATTTTGACATTGTACCATCTGTCATGAAGTCACCATGATCATTAGTTATTTGGTTGTGTTTGTCATTAATCAATCAAAATCTAGTAGGGAGAGCCTAGTTGCACTTTAATATATGCTATGAGTACCTCCGAGAGACTGATCTTGAGATGACACATATGCATGCATACTGACCCTTATATTCATTATGAGCATCTCTAAAAGACTGAACCGGTTGATCTTGAGAATGACGAAGTCATGATAGGTGCCTCGCTATCCATGTTGTCTACCACTTAAAAATAGTGTCATTAAATCCTATAATAAATAAATAAAATGCAAGCACCAGCATTGAATTGAGAATTTGAATCTGGATAGGTATGTTCCACCATAATAATCCTTACCAGATGGTATATATAAGCAACTTTTATAGCGTGGTGAAGCTTTGAAAGTGAGGGATGAGAGGAGTTTCATTAGATGGATGACCCCCCATAGACATTGTTTCCATGTTGTAATGTCATATAGTTACAATGAGAATATATTGCTTCCATCGCACTCATCCTAAATATAGGGACTTCTAACATTTTTAGAACAAATTAAGTAGCAACAGAAAATCTTTCATATCGTCATTTAGCAGCTGGTCTATTGATGCTTGTTTTTAACAAGAGGTTCTTCTATTTATGGACAAAATCTAAACTCCAGAAGTCCTTTATATTTAAGGACGGAGAAAATATAAAAGACCAAAAATAAAACTATATATGCTCAGGTTGATTCAACCATGAACTTAGTTATTGTTGATGCGTGATACTTTTGGAAGCAACAGGATGAATCTCTATATTAGAATTGGCTTTACGCATGGCTGTAAAGCCTGTTGTACCGTGGTACTAGCTAGTTGGACAGATCAAAGATTAATCACTTTGGCTGCTATAAGTACAAAATGAGCGTTAAAAATCATCTTGTACATGTACTCTCCATGATCAGATCTGATGGTAGGCTTGCAAATTATATATAAAATTATTAAATGGGACCACGCGTACACGTACACAACGTGCACGGAAACCAGCCGGAGAAGTCTTCCATCCCTCATCATCGTTGTTGCCGTACGTGGCTCTGCATGCGTTGCATCACATTTACTATTGCCGGGAGACTCGGAGAAGCAAGCTAGGCAATACCGTACCGAGTTTCCTCACTCGCACGACTGTATACTAATGGTCTGTTCGTTCTAAATCGTAAGTCATTTTAGTATTTTTAAAATATTTTTACTGTATATATCTAAACACGATGCATATTTACATACATAAAAAATTATATATTAAAAAAACTAAAATAAACAAGTTCAGTAATTTGCAAGGTGATTTTGACAGGAATCAGCACGAAGGCCCCTACCTCTATTTTTTATATATATAAAGAAAAAATTATGTACATTTTACAAACCAAAGGCCGAAGGAAGAAAAAGAAGAAGTTACAAGTCGGATTCGCAAGATGATTGCAACCCAAGTCGGATTCGCAATTGCAACAAGTTGCTAGGTTGCCAAGCTAGCATGGAAATTGCTTGAAAGAGTTAACAAACTAAACTGTTGAACTGATCATATTGGTCCACTGTCGCTGGGCCAGGCCACCTTGGAATCTACATCCTCCTTAGCCAGATCTGTCGTGAGGGCCGGGGCAGGCGCTTCCCAGTCGTCGTCCTCACCGACGGCAGCTGCTAGCTGGTCGTTGGCGATCATTACGATCTGATTTTTGACCTCCAAGTGAATATAAAACGAACAGAATGGAACAATGCATCATTGCTATATGGCTTATTTCTAACCATTTTCATAAAATTTTGTGGTTATTTGACTCCAAGAGGAGAATTACTAAAGTTGAGGCAAAAAACACTAAGAATGATGGGTTGGGCCGAATCCTGTGATTCGACCCAACTCCATCCTTGTACCCAAAGCGTGCCATGAAACGAAGACATGCAATCCACCAGAACCTCGGGCTTGGATGGGCCATCATGCCTAACCACAACACGAAGACGGTGGACCGAAGGTTGGAAAGGGCCAGAGCCCAGTTCAGCTAAAGGGCCCAGTTCGCCCGAACCAGCACCGACTTGCAGACCGACTCAGGGGTAAAATCCGGAGCATTGGATGCAAAGGCGATGGATCGAGTGGTTTGGCCGAACTGAGGCGGTTCGGCCGAACCAAGGCCCTGGTTCGGCCGAACTGGCTTGCACCGCCCTATGGTGCCGTGCCCACTACTCTGCCTTCCACCGCCATTGTTCACTATAAATAGAAGCCTCCTTTCACCTGTTTCAACGCACAAGAAAAGAGGAGAAGCTACCTAGCGAAGCGCTGCCACTATAATACTTAGAAAATAGGGAGAAAGAGGAGAGGTGAGCATGCCGGAGAGGAGCCGTAGTGTCGGCCCCTCTTCCACCTATACCTCTACAAATGCGGATCCACTTTGAGTGACATCCGGGTCATGTCTGGTAACTCTTGTACCTCTCTGATTAATTGAGCGTCAGTTCTTACTTTTATATGCTTGCTGGTTCCTCGTTCATTGCTTAGTTGATTAGTATAATTATATACTGGTTGCTTTGCTTGGGTGCTTATCTTTCTATAGGAGATAAGTATTAGCTGACTTATGTAGGCGCGATGTCTAGACTTGAGGTTAACTTGATTTGCCCCTGATTCAACGTACATGTGGTAGCCGTTAGGTGGTGACAGCCCTATACGGCCTTCATAGTCCACCACATTTGCCTCGGCATGTAGGACCCGTCGAGGAAGTTGGCAGTTCCTCTTCTCATCCTTTCTATAAACTGTTGGCGCCTTGTCCCGATGCAAGCATTTGGCTGTACCACCTGGTTTGGTCAATTAGTCAAGAGAGCAAAATTGCCAGACTCGTGCCCTCTCTACCCTCCTATCGCTTTTCTTCCCTTCTCTTCGTCGTCATCCACTCCATCATATCATCCTTAGACAGCTCGATTTAGAATTAGTTAACTTCTCGTTCCTCGTAAAAATCAATACTCTGGAATACTCCCGTGTGAAAGCTACATCAGTATATATCCACTTGTGGATTTATTTGTAGGCCGTAAGAGTACCAATAGTAGTCCTCCGTCCAGTCCTACGCCAACATCTGGAATGACTTTTCCCTAGACTAGAGTCAGTCCAGATGGATTTGCCGAGGCCAGATGGCCGCTGCTACCTTGTTGACTTGTTGTCTCGGTCACCGTCGATGTCGTCTTCTTCGGCATCAACTGCCATGGCGAGAGCAAGGTATGTATGAATAAACAGAAACTCCATTCTCCTCCCATCCGAGTGAACCATCTTCTCTCCGCAGCCATATATATCCACCTCGTCGAGGTTCACCCCTCCCCCTCCCCAGATCTGGATTTCTACCGAGTGGATCTGGATGTTAGCACTACATATCCGGCCGTCTGCGCGGCAACCTTTCTGGACGATTTCGTCAATCTAGCTCCAGTCATTCTCGTTGTGGATCTGGCCCCTGGGGTAATGGATCTGGCCGCCTGTGTGACAGATTCGGCCGCTCTCCTGCTCCCCGCTTGTGATTCTGCTCCGGCTCAGGTTCAGTTTGACTTCATCCCCTCCATCACCGACTCATCGTTCCCTCCAACACTACCACCCCAGTTCGAGTAAATTGCAGCTAGAATCAATCCTACAACACTCTGGTGCCATCTGCGCCAACACCATCGCCGCGGCAAGCCAAACCCCAGCCTTGAGGATGACTACCACGTACGCTCCACCGCCGACTTCTACAACATCTGCAGTTCGGTGGTGAAGGAAGATCATGCCGACTTCCTCTGCCCTTAGGGACTTGGTTGTAATTTGTTCCTCTATGGAGGACCGTTGTGATATTTGGCTTCTCTAATTTAATATGTATCCTTTAAGTATCAAACATTCGTAACACATCCCGTGATCAGCATTCTGCTTGAAAAATTCGTAACACATCTACGGAGTATTTCCAAGCATTTATATGATCAAAGGACTACAGAAAGGGAGAAAAAAAACTGAATCATGTGGCACGCGATGACGAAAGCCCAAGATCAAGTAGCTAGATATGATTAGTGACTTGCCACCAGATCATAGGATTATTCAAACGAACGTAGCATCATGCAATTGATTGCACAAATGCTCGGTCAAGTCAAATAATTTTCGCTTGGAGTGCACGTAGTACAAGGCGCCACTTAGTTTTCGTCCCATCTGGCACTACCAGAATAACCAACATCCGCCCGCCCCCTCCGCCTCGGCCATTTTTGGACCCGGTGCTGATGGGGCTTCAGCACCGGGTCCAACGGCTAGGAGCGGGGGCGGGGGCGGCGCTACGATGTGTCAGGGCAGACACATTAGCACCGGGTCGTGGCAAGACCCGGTTCTAATGCACCACTTTTAGCACCGGTTGCAGCCAGCAACCGGTGCTAATATGCTAATTGGTGCACATTAGCACCGGGTCTTGCTACGACCCGGTGCTAATGCCTTTTGTATAAAGTGGCTTCTTCCTCCCCCGGCCGAGCCAGCTGAACACTTGGCGCTTTGTTCATGCTGGCTCGGCCGGGAGAAGAAGGGGAGGTGCTGCCCATTTTTTTTTCAAAATTTATGAAGATTCTACTCATCTAAGGAGCACTACAAGGTACACTCTTTCATTCTCTAATGTTTTATTTAGCTTGTAATCGTTCTATGCTTTAGAAATAGAGGAATTTGTGAATCAAATAAAGCTAGCTAGAGAGCTTGTGTTCATGGAGGAGAGAGAGGAGGGAGCTTGAGTTCATGGTGGAGAGAGAGTGTTCATGTTGTGTTTTAAATGGAGAGAGAAGGCAAGCTAGTTAGTATTTTGTTTTGTATGACTTATGTATGACTTGTGAATAGTTATACGGCTTATGTATTTTATTTATTAGTTATTTATTAAAAGTTGGAATAGTTATTTATTAATTTAATGGAATGTATAATTGTTTTTAGAAAATGAATATAGTAATTCCATGTAATATATATTATTGGTTATTTATTAAAAGTTGGAATAGTTATTTATTTATTTAACGGAAGGTATATTTATTTATTTAATGAATATAGTAATGTAGTTTTAGAAATGTGTTTATATAATGGAATATATATTATAATATGTATTTATTTATATATTAAATTTGTACTAACTTTATATTGTATTATATATTTGTTATTGGTTAATAATGCAGATGAATAGACAATGGATGTACGGGGACAACCATGATCAGGCGTTCCGTGATGGCCTCAGGGCGTTTCTCGATGTCGCCGAGGCTAACAGGACGCCGTCAGGTTTCATGTTCTGCCTATGCACCCGTTGTGAAAATATACAATCGCACAAACAAAGAGGAGCTCTTTAGGTGCATTTGATAAGGCACTGTTTCATGAGGAATTATTCTGTTTGGACGAAGCACGGTGAAAGAGGAATTCTAATGGATGAAGATGAAGAAGACGAGGCCAATGACGACATTCCGGTATTGGCTCAAAACTACGGTTCCTTTGCAGATGCTGCAATGGGTGATGCCGATGAGGAAGATGCTGCTCGGGAAGGTGATGCTCAGGATGATGGTGCTCAGGAGAATGGCCCTACCGATGGACTCGGGCAAATGTTGCGTGATGCTGAGAAAGACTGCGGCAATGATAAGGAACTGAAAAAGATACAGCGCATGCTGCGGGACCACAAGACTGACCTGTACCCAGATTGCAAAGAGGGGCTTAAGAAGTTAGGTAGCACACTTGAACTTCTGCAGTGGAAGGCAGCAAATGGCGTTACTGATAAGGGTTTCGAGGAGCTACTGAAACTTGTGAAGAAGATTCTGCTAGAGGGTAACGAATTGCCATCGACGACGTATGAAGCAAAACGTGTTGTTTGCCCTCTCGGTTTGGAGGTGCAGAAGATACATGCGTGTCCTAATGACTGTATCCTCTATCGCGGACAGTACGAACACTTGGATCGTTGTCCGGTTTACAGCTGCGCACGATACAAGATCAGGCGGGACGACTCTGGTGAGGTTGCGGGGAGCGTTCTAAGAAACAAATCCCTGCGAAGGTGATGGGGGTATTTCCGTCTGATACCCCGTCTGAAGCGTTTGTTCAGGAACAAGGACCATGCCAAACTGATGCGCTGGCACAAAGAAGAACGTAAGCAGGATGGCATGTTGAGACACCCCGCCGATGGATCCCAGTGGAGGAACATCGACAGAGCATTCCCAGAGTTTGATGCTGATGCGAGGAATGTTAGGCTTGGTTTAAGTACCGATGGCATGAATCCTTTTGGTGAAATGAGCAGTAGTCATAGCACTTGGCCCGTGACTGTTTGCATCTATAACCTACCGCCCTGGCTCTGCATGAAGCGGAAGTTCATTATGATGCCAGTGCTCATCGAAGGGCCGAAGCAACCTGGCAACGACATCGATGTGTACCTAAGACCATTGGTTGATGAATTTTTGCAGCTGTGGAAGGATGAAGGTGTTAGCATGTGGGATAAGGACAAGCAGGAGTAGTTTGCCCTTCGAGCACTGCTTTTCATAAGCATCAACGACTGGCCTGCACTAAGTAACCTATCAGGACAATCAAACAAAGGATATAAAGCATGCACTCACTGTTTAGAGGAAACCGAAAGCATGTATTTGAAACATAGTAGGAAGGTTGTGTACATGGGTCATCGTCGATTCCTTCCAACGAAGCATGAACTACGAAAGAAATGTGCGCATTTTGGAGGGAATGCTGACCACCGTACAAAGCCGAGACACCGGAGTGGAGAAGAGATATTTGATATGGTCAAGGACCTACACGTGGTGTTTGGCAAGGGAGACGGAAGCCAGGCTGCTCCGACGGGAGAGGATGGTCGTGCCGCGATGTGGAAGAAGAAGTCTATCTTTTGGGAGCTACCTTATTGGCAATTTTTAGAGGTCTGTAACGCGATTGATGTGATGCATCTGACGAAGAATCTGTGCGTGAACTTGATAAGCTTCCTGGGTACTTATGGGAAGCCAAAAGATACACTGGAAGCACGTCAGGAGCTGAAACGATTGAACCAACAGACTGATCTACATCCAGAAAAGAGAGATAAAAGACGCTAGTACTTGCGTCCTGCCAGCTTCACTCTTAGCAAAGAAGAGAAGGCAAGCATGTTTGAATGCTTGAATAGTATCATGGTTCCTTCTGGCTACTCCTCCCATATTAAGGGAATAATAAATATAAAAGAGAAGAAGTTCACAAACCTGAAGTCTCACGACTGCCATGTGTTGATGACACAGCTGCTTCCCGTCATACTTAGGGGTGTGCTACCAGTTAACGTGCCGAAAGCCATTGTGAAGCTATGTGCATTCCTAAATGCAATTTCTCAGAAGGTGATCAATCCAGACCATTTAGATCAGCTACAGAACGACGTGGTGCAATGTCTTGTCAGCTTTGAGATGATATTTCCACCATCCTTCTTCAATATCATGACACATCTATTGGTTCAACTCGTCAAAGAGATTCGTATACTGGGCCCAGTATTTCTACACAACATGTTCCCTTTTGAGAGGTTCTTTGCTGTCCTAAAGAAGTATGTCAGTAATCGTTCTCGTCCAAAAGGATGCATTGCTATGGGATACGAAACAGAGGAGGTCATTGGATTCTGTGTTGACTTTGTCGACGATCTTATGCCGATTGGTGTGCCCGAATCACATCACGAGGGGAGACTTGGTGGAAAGGGCACACTAGGGAGAAGATCGATGGTGATCAAGGACATTGAGACATTTAGTAAAGCGCACCTCACAGTTTTGCAACAATCAACCTTAGTTGCTTCGTACATCGAGGAGCACATGCAGATTCTCTGGGACGAAAACGTCTTATGGGTGTCGAGGGCATTGATGCGCAACTAGCTTTTGTAGCTAGGGGTCCATCGAGCACGATCTTAACATTCCAAGGATACGACATTAATGGGTATACATTTTACACAAGAGCCCAGGACAAGAAAAGCACCAACCAAAACAGTGGTGTCCGGATCGTCGCGACAGACACCAATGGCAATACAAACTCATACTTTGGAGTCACAGAGGAGATATGGGAACTAGAGTACGGACCTTTGAAGATCCCACTGTTCAAGTGCCAATGGGTTAAGCTGACTGGAGGAAGTGTTAAAGTTGATGACTATGGAATGACGTTAGTGTACCTAAACAAGATTGGCTTTCTAGACGAACCGTTCGTCCTGGCCAAAGCTGTCACACAAGTTTTTTTATGTGAAGAACATGGCTAGCAGACCGACGAAAGGGGCGGATAAGAAAGGTGGGGGTAAGCAATTGGACCCATCACAAGACGAGCCAAAGCGTCATATAGTCCTTCCTGGAAAGAGAAAAATCGTAGGAGTTGAGGACAAGACAGATGAAGATTATGATATGCTCGATGGCCTGCCTCCATTCTCAGTGGGTAATGACCCAAGCATCCTATTAGCGGTGGAGGAGACACCGTATCTACGGCGTGATCACAATCAAGGAACTTTTGTAAAGAGGAAGTTTATTAGTGTCCGAGTAAACGATGATGCCATGTAATTTCATTGCACTATGTTCCACCTATGTTGTAATGACTATACTTGCAATTATATATGTTCCACCTATATTCTAAGATTTTCTATTAATTTTTTAGGATTTGTTATTAATTCTAGCATTTTATATTGATTTTCTATTGATTTATAAGATTTTCTATTAATTTTCTAGGATTTCTTATTAATTATAGCATTTTATATTGATTTTCTATTGATTTATAAGATTTTCTATTAATTTTCTAGGATTTCTTATTAATTCTAGCATTTTATATTTGTTTTCTATTTATTTATAAGATTTTCTATTAATTTTCTAGGATTTATTATTAACTCTAGCATTTTATATTTATTTTCTATTGATTTATAAGATTTTCTATTAATTTTCTCGGATTTATTATTAACTCTAGCATTTTCTAGGATTTTCCATTAATTAACTTATAGTAAATATTTTGATATAACATTCAAACAAGTACTAAAAGGTGAAATGCATAAATGGAAATAGAAATAATATAATAAAGACGCCCGGTGCTAAATGTGTGTTTGCAGATGGCGGGAAACGAAATCTGGGCAACTTTAGCACCGGGTCTAGCCCACACCCTTAGCGAACCACGTCGCGTCACGCCCGACCCCTTAGCGAACCACGTCGCGTCACGCCCGAACCCTCAACCCCTTAGCGAATCCGTTCGCTAAGCGCACCGAACCCCTATGCGAATATGTTGCTTATCAATTAATTTTAATTCAATAGATGGCGGACAACAACAAGCCTGTCCCACCCATGCAAGAGGACAACGACACGTTCTTAGCGAATCAACTTTTTAATATTGTAAGCCAACCCCTAAGCATGGATGAAGTGTTGAGGGCCATTGGAAGGGACGACAATATCCAGGGCGACAATGTTGAAGGGGCCGACAATGTCCGGGGCGACAATGTTGCGAGGGCCGAAAATGTTGAAGGGGCCGAGAATGTCCAGGGCGAACGTGTCCAGGGCAGCACTGTTGAAGGGGCCGGTAACGAGCCCTCGTCTAGTCAGGTGTGTATATATAACATAAATTTGTACTGTATATATGTCAATTATCTATATCATCTCTATATCTAACATAAATATGTATCGTATATATGTAATTTGTGTAGGCCGCCTCTGCTTCTACAAGTCGAGCTAAGAAATCAAAACGATCGACCACGAAGAAGCTGAAGGATGTCAAGTTTCACATCACTAGAGTGGAGGATGACGGGGAGCCAGTTGAGCCCCCAAAAGTGGCCAAGAAATTTGTATCTCAGTGCGGGGTAATTGTACGGGACAATGTGCCCATTAGCATTAGAAAATGGAAGTCCACGGACCCCTCTGAGGAGTACGTGCTCCCCAATACAGAGAAGGAGATGCTATGGAGGGAATTAAAGGCAATATTCGACTGGCCTAGCACTCATGAAGCGGAACTGAGGGATTGGACAATGAAGAAGATGGCAGTTCTGTTTCAGGATTTCAAGAAGAAGTTGTACTCGCATTTTCTCAAAACCGGAGAGGCCCCGGATCCTGAGAAGTATAAGAAGATCACTGCTGGCGATTGGGAAGCATTCCTGGAGTACAAAACCTCCGAAGAGGGGGCAACGGCTAGGGCTAGAAACGCTGGCAACGCCTCAAATAAGAAGTACTCCCATAAGATGGGTTCGGGAGGTTATAAGGGAATCATCGCTAAATGGGAGAAGATGGAAGAAGATATATATGCTAGAGGCATCACTCCAGTGACACATGACTGGCCCACACGGTCCAAGCATTGGTACTATGGTCATGGAGGCACCCTAAGCCCAATCGACGGCTCATTAGTTTTTCCCGAGGACCTGCGAGAACTAGCTCAGCGTCTCCTCGAGATCCTTAGGGCATCTGAGATTGGAGAATTTGTTCCCGATAGAGACAGAGATAAGCTAACCTATGCCTTAGGGAACAAGGAGCATCCTGGACGGGTGCGCGGTGTAGGCACAACCACCTCATGGAAGAAAGGTTTCAAAGAGGACGCCGCCACCTATAGGAGCCGTTCGAGGAAGAAGGCCGAATATGAGCAGAGGGTGAGGGGCCTAGAGCAAACGGTTGCCGCCCAGGGCTCAAGGATCTAGGAAATGGAGTTAGAGATGGAGTGGCGGATGAAGGTAGCATGGCTGCAGATACAACAAGCCACAGGCGGGACCGGTTCCACAGAGCATGCGCCTCTCCAACAAGTTGCAGGCGGGACCAGTTCCACAGAGCATGCACCTCTCCAAGATCCTAATGATGCGGCCCTTATTAGCCCTCCACAACAATATCAAAGCAGCCACGCTTCCACACATGCCGCCGAACCGGTCCGTTACCCCATCGATGAAATAACTCAACGGACCCTGTGCGAGCTTGTCGTCAGGCAGAAGAACGTAACTGTGGTGGTACGTATGCGACTTTAGTTCATACTGCATACATTTCACTGTAAATACCATTCATTTACTAACTTTCTTTATGACTACTAAATTTTCAGGTCGCATACGGTATGACCAAACGTGTGGAAGAAGGGCAAAAATGGCATTGCAATGACATTCCACATGGTTACGTACCGGTTGAGGTGGAGCAGGTCGTTGCCAAGTGGGAAGACTTGGAACTTGACATCCCCGGAGGTGACGGAGAAACAAAACTCGGTCAGTGTTCTCACTGCATCATTTTATGGAGCAAGGCAGACGTCGTCATACCCGGTACACCTGCGGCTACCAACAAGCCTCCGTCACCTCCCCCGTCTCCAAGAGATCCACCGGATCATGACGATTCTCCAGGAGCTCCTGATGCAAGCCCGTCTCCTCCGCCGCGGAGGTCTCCGTCCCCTCCGCCGAAGAGGCAGCGCCGCACTAAAGCCTCCGCCCCCACTCCACCAGGGAAGAAGGTGCGGAAACCCAAAGAGAAGCCTGCACCAGAGAAAAAAGCCGCTGAGAAGACTCCAGAAGAGCTCGAAGCCTGGGTGAAAGCAGACACAAAGAGGCAAATGGCCGAGTGGAGGAAAAAACCAGAGCCGGAGCCGAAGCTTGACCCCGCTGTCGTCAAGTCATTCCTCGGTAATTTGACCAAGGATCAACAGAAGGAAGTATTAATAACAGACTATGACCGCTCATTACTAAAATCTCGCCGGAAGCGGAAGGCAGCAGATAAGGAAGAGGCGGGCCCATCCAAAAAGGTTCCTCAGCTCGGCAACCAACCTCAGCGGTCCTTGGGTCCATTGCCATCTCTGCACGAGCTGAACGTGCAACGACAAATGGCCGAGACAGGACTAACCAGAGAGCAAGTCCTATGGATAGAAGATGTCCATGTAAGCACAGCGATAAAGTGGCCGTTTAGGCTTGGCGAGCCTTTGGTCCCTCCTGAAATGGAGAGCAACCTACAGACGAAGATGCGCCGATTCCATGAGTGGTACTTGGAAGAATCAAGAAGGAATAAGTGCATGATCAAAGTAGGCGTAAAGGACCATGATTTCTACAATGGCAACGAGGATTGGGTCTGGCTGAGGTTTAAGGATATATATGAGTTGTACCACCACGACGCCATGGACGTGGATTTGATCGCCTGTTGGACACTGTAAGTACTTTGGTCTTCTTTACAATTCACGGTTTGAAAACAATAATTCCAATATATGCTGACACGGCCTTTATTTATTGCTTAACATATGCAGAATGGAGATTCAAAAATGTCGGAGAGCCAGAATATATGACGTTGGTTTCGTGGATCCTCAGAGGATAAGTGAAGCAATGATACTGCACAATCTTGAGGAAACATATGGAAACCTATACAAGTATATTAACAAACAACATTATTGCGACTCCATACTAATACCGTACAACATCGAGTGAGTACATACACATGCTTCTTCTTATACTGTCTGTGTACTATTTCATTTCTGATTATAATGTATACATGTATACAGATTCCACTGGTTCCTACTCATATTGTGTCCTGACCGGGGTGTCGTCAACGTCTTTGATTCGTTGCACACGCCAAGAGAAAAACTACAGAACATCATTGACATGATGACAAGGTGATGTATATTTTCCCCTAATTAATTCACCCCTTACACTCGCAATGACTTAACTCAATTTTTTTGTTCGCAGGGCGTGGGTTCAATTTCGTCAAGACCACCCTGGTATTGAACATGAAACACTGAAATGGAACATTGGCTTTCCGGTAAGCAAGTAATTTGTACATGTAGGCCTCGGCTAATATATTATATGAATTTTACTTAATTTCTTTTTGTCGACAGTGTGCCAAACAGGGGAAGGGAAATAATTTATGTGCATACTATGTTTGCGATTACATGTGGAATTGGGGCAATAAAAGGATTACACAGCATGATATTATGGTACGTAATAATAAACACATTTCCATTATTATTAAGTGCATAATTATTGTCTCCAATGCGGCGGATGAAATATCTTTCAGTTATTTGCCAATTATAGATGTTGAAGCTGAAGGAAGAGTGTCTAGAGAAAGAAATTATCGACACAATTTCAGAACAGCTCGTCGGATGGATCTGGGACGAGGTCGTCAATCCCCGAGGAGAATTCCACGTCCCAGTGGAGGACGTGCCGGAAAGTTCAACAAGTCATGCACCGTCTTAAGTTGTAAATACAGTTTAAATATACAACTCGAGTCCGATATATATTTTATAATATATATGTCTTCTATATATTTGATTACAGTGCCTAGCTAGCTAATATGAATATAAAGTCGGTCGAATACGCATTAGAATACACGTATTAGAATATATATATATATATACACGTATATAAATGTGCATGCATGACTACCGAAAAAAGCAAAAAAAAAAAACAAAACCCAGGGTCTTTAGCACCGGTTGCTGTTCCGGTTATTCCACCCGGTGCTAAAGGGTACACCCTTTAGCCTCGGATGATTGGCACCGGGTGGGAAACCCGGTGCTTAAGGACTTTCTCACCCGGTGCCAATCTCAACTATTCTGGTAGTGTGGAGTCACTTCTTTGACTGTTTTGTCAGCTGCAAGTCACAAATCTCTTACAAGATCAATTTCATTGCTGGCAACAATGATAGTCAAATACTATATGCCTACGTAAACATGGATATATATTAAAGTAGCATATATAGCTAGCTAGTGCATGCATGCTTAGTCTGTACTCCCTCCTCCGGGAAGAGTGGAAGACATGCATGTCGCTTATGAACTGAATTGAGAAATTATGCTAACGCACAAAGCTGGACCTGCAGCCCAAAAAAACATTTTATTTCCCAAATAGGTCATCTTCAAATATAATATGCGCCCAAATATATTGGGGACTTTGCCGAAAAAAAATTCTATTATTTCCGAAATAGGTCATCTTCATGAATCCAAACGACATGCCATAATCTATAGAATATAGTGAAACCAAACATATTTATAGTTATATGGGTCTGCATTTTGAGATTTTATTTTAGATCAAAGGAAGAAGTGTATTATGTCAAAGCTGAGTACATCATGATATACACACAACGCTCCTAAAAGTAAAATTGTATTTAAGAAAAATCAAGTACGGCTCTCTGTCTTGATTGTAGTTGCACGTCCTGCAGCTCCGAAGCTCAATCTCAACCTGTATAAAGATTTATAAGGAAGGCCATACACTCAGCAAGCAGGCTGAGAACAAGCGCCCAAAGAACGATGACCAACATCCCTATAGGCAGGGACGAGTAAAACCTTTTCTTCCTTCTTGTGTCTTTCTTCTTCTTGTTTCTACCACTGATGAAGAGGAGAGGCTGATCCCAAAGCTTGAGGGGCAGAATTATTATCATAAGCCTTTTGTCGTGGCTAGATCTGACCACGACAAAATATAAAAGGGCCCAGAGACACTTATTCCATAGCGACAATGAGGTATATTGTCTCACCATCGCCGTCAGGAAACCTAAGTCTCATTGTTCTCATTTCAAAGGAATTGCTAATGTTGTCGCCACCACCACCAACCTCCATTGGAGACGCCATAGAGAAGACAAATCCACCCAACATCCTCAATGTCACTGTAGAGAACGAGGAGGAACCAAATCCTCGAAATTAAAGAAAGCAACATGAGGAGGACCAGACCCTAAAATCTTAGACTCCACGACCCCTAACGCAACCAACGAGACCATTGGAGACGGAGAAGGAGGGGGCCCAAGTGGTGGAAACTGGAGAGGACCGAGCGAGGTGGGCGACTGACGATGGGCACAAAAGTTCGCATGGCGACATGACCCATGCGGCGCCAGGCGAGCACTGACGGATATGTCAATTGTTATATGCGGTGGCGGAGCTGAATTGGACCAGTTGTCAGGACTTCGTTAAAATCGACCCATGCCCGACGCCTCTCTTCCAAGAAATCGGATAATACTCTTTCCATCTATCTCATAAATCTCTTGCCACATTATCTGACATATGGCACTATATTTATTGAAAATAGAAGTACCACTGAGTGTAGCCTAAATATATAGCTAGCATCTTGTCAATTTTGGCCTTGGCCTACTTTGGCCACAAGAATGGCCGAATGGCCCGCACCTAGTTCCACGACGTCTAACAGACATTTAATTTCACTCTCTAAAACAACAGGTCAATACCACACAGACCAAGTGCAGCTGCATGTTGCCATGAATCAATCTAGTTAATTCCCATGATTATGGTTCTCATTCATATCTCTATGTTTGCTTTCTTGGTTTTAATTACAATCATTATCTTTATATTATTCTGTTTGGTAAAAATATTTATCTTTCACTACTACACAAAGTCTCATACGTATCGGTGAGAAACTCCTTTTAGCACCAGTTGGGAACCCCTTTAACCGATGCCTACCTTTCCGGTGTTGCGGGGATTCGAACTCAAAAAATAGATGTGTTGTTGCGGGGATTCGAACTCAAAGCCTCTTGGCTCGCGCATGCCCTCTTTACCATCTCACCTACGCAACACATGTGACCTAGTAGCATGTGACCCCCCTGGTAGCACCGGGTTCATATTATCAACCGATGCTAAAGGCTCGGTGCCTTTAGCACAGGTTGGTAACACCAACCAGTGATAAAGGGTGCCTTTTAGTACTGGTTGGTGTTACCAACCGGTGCTAAAGGGTCCCCGAGGGCACCCAAATTTTAGACCAGGTGCTAATGTTACATTAGCATGGGGTTTTGAATGCGCCAAGGCATATGTGCTGGGCGGATGATGGTTTCTCTAGTAGTGCATGTCGGCCCAAAGTGAACTAGTAAGAGTTAAGTGCATTCGTACCGACCCATTCATTCCACCGATGAACGTCTACATGTATGCTAACTCAATGTACCGGTGCGAATATGCACCAGTTTGTTAAAATAAACATATCTAGTTTAAAACCTATTAAAATTAGATTATATTTCTACCAGTATAGATTTAGATAGACCAACATGCTTTTATGTTTTATGGTGGCGGCATAATTGTTCACGCGTAATTGTTCATTGTTTATACCGTTGAAGCTAGCATGCAGTCAACACGCGTGAAGTTGATGCGCTAGCTACAATTGGTTACCTTTTTCAATGTAGGGATGTGAAATTGAGATGCAGTTCGTGAAGTTGAAGCGCATCATCTAACCAAATCAAAGACATGTGCCTTATATTTGTATATATATGTTATTCTCGTTCACCTAGTCTTTCTGCTCTCGATCATTAAGTCTCTCTTGTGCTACTCCATCCATCCCCTCGCTATCGAGATGTTTGCTCTCACTAGAAGTGTTGTGTCATGGCCGTCGGCCGAAATCCTAGAGATGTACGTGTCTCGACGCCTACTTCGCCAACTGGGCATCTGGCATGACGCCAAGGACAAGGTTTTCCTAGCTTACATTAAATGGGATCATTATGATGTTTGGGAGCTAGAGCAACTAGAAGATTGCCAAGGATGAAGGCTTCAACCTCTTCATCAAGCTGGATGTTCCAGCCAGCATCGAGAAGCTCCATGGTCACTTCTGAAAGTGGTTGAATGAGCTAGTCGACTTCAGGCGGGTCAGGAAGCTGAAGATTCTCGATGCGTAATGTTGTATGGAGAGGGCTTGCCATCCTCACAACTATTGTAATTAGTTTTAATTATTATTTTAAGTATTGTGAAGTGTGGAACTACGTTTGGTGGTTGTCAGACCTTAGGCCGGCAATCCACAAGGGGTTCCTGAGTGGTAGATTTGTACAAAGGGGATCGCCGAGTTAGTAAGTTTGATGGTAACACAAGACACAAGGCTTAGATAGGTTTGGGCTACCTAGAGGTATAAAACCCTATGTCCTGTGTTCGGTGTTGTTTGTATTGGTTATATTCGACGGAGCTTCAGGAAGCTATGACGAACTTTGTGGTAACAAAAGGTTTCGTCTCGTCTGGGGATGACCTAGGCTGCCGTATATAGGCCGACAACCTAGGGTTTACAAGTTTGCTTCAATCTAAGCCTACTAGATTATAATAAGGAAATGTATCCAACTAGATTTCAACTAACATTCCACGGTATTCGGACTTGGTCCACCTGACAGACCGCAATCCTTGCTAACCATGCTATCACCAAATTTTTCCAACAAACCTGCGGTTCCTTGTAGGCCACCTCGGGGTCGGCTCACAACTTTGGCAGATGTGGACCCAAACCGACTATCTTCCCTACTGATGATAGGCCCAGGGGTACCTATATCCCATAGTGGTATCTAAACAATATATATTAATGTTAATATATATATATATATATAAAACTCTCTCTCATAATATTTATGTTTTTGTGCATTTTACAAACCTTTTTTATTTTTTTAAAACAAAATGAGTATTCTTGCCGGCTTAATATTGGCTTGTTTTGGATATGAGGAGATCTAATCGGATTAATATTGGGCTGGTTATAATACATGTGAAATCAAGAATCGAAGTTCAACCAGTTTGCCTAACCAAGGCCTGGTCATAGTCATTATCGCTCAGTGCACTTCTTGTATAAAAAGATATGACAACATGCTCCCTTGATCGATCTCTCGCCTAGTCTCTCTCTATTTTGTACTATATTTTTCACAGTCCTCCTTCATCTCACTCCGCTACATGCGCATTGCTCCTTTCTGGTTCCTTAAGATTACGATCGTTGGAGGTGCAGCACCATGGACGCCAACAGAAATCAAGGAACTAGGCGTGTCACAGCACGTACTACTCCAACTGGGCTTGTAGAATGGCGACCAAGATAGAGTTGCCATTGCGTACATCGATAAAAAGAGCTAGGATCCTTTCGTCATGACGACCGTCTTCTTGGACAAGCAGCTCGGTAGGTACAACACCTTCACCATCATAAAGGACAATGAGGTCAATATTACAAAATACCATTTGCTATTCATGAAGCTCCATGATCCCGTCGAAGTTTACAAGCTACATGACCACTATTGGAGGTGGTGGAATGAGCATGTCGACTTCAGACGGTTGAAGAAGCTCACATTCTCAAGTGGACTAAAGTTGAATTCGTTTAGGTTATTGTACCTACGTGATTTGAACAATTAATATAAGATCAGTATAAATATTATTTTTTTCCTCTTGTATATTATTTAGTTATGTACATGAACGTTCTATATTAGGTGTTAATAACTCCGTTTATTTTTTCAATTGTTTGTAATTTTTTAAATATCAGAATTAGTATTTTAATTGGGCCAATATTGTGCCACTTAGAACATGTGCTCATTCCAATCGGTTATTAAAGGTACAGATTCGAATTTATAGTCATTCTAACCAGCCCTATTTGCACTTATTAGAATACGTATGAATCCACGAATTCGAATGCTCTATCTTTTCGATTGTCATGTCCAATTTACTACAACCGACCACTGATGCCCAACCACACTGTACATTTTGTCGTGCAAGTTGCTTGGCATTGAACAGGTGCACTGCCCCCACTGTCTTATAAATGTAGGGTGATCTAGCCAAGAATTGCCACATTGTTCATTTGGTCATATGCAGAATCTCTTCCCTGATTTCTAGTAATCCAATGTAAAGTGTGTTCACCTATCTATTTTTTCCCTTCCACTGGTTGTTTCCGATCAATTTGAATGCAGAGCAAGGAGCAGCAGATCAACATGACGACACCGGGGATTGAAGCACATATGCTGATATTCCCTTTGTCATAAGATTATGGATTTTGATGATATATGAAACTTAAATGGGTATTTTCTTGTGACTAACTTTAGTTTACATGAATATATCATTCTAAGTCACTTGAATACAAATGAAATACGTTGGCAAGAAAATGAGAACGAATGGATCCTCTTCAATGCTCTTCAAGATATCAAATGGTCAATTTATGAAGGTTAAGAACAAGTGTAGATCCAACTGTCATAAGGAGATGAAGAAAACTTGGTTTAGGTATAGGATCTTGAGTTTATAGCTTTGATGACCATACTATTAAGAGGGGCGTATTAGCTAAATAGCTTAACCATGAAAATTGTTTAGCTTGATGCACACACAACTCAAGAAGCAGTTCAAGAAGCTATTCCAAGTCAAATCAGGCCTATGGAAGCAAGAAAGAAGCAAAGGGACTTAAGTATGATTCAATTGAACGAGGTCCAGCTGAAAATGAAGTGCCAAAAAAAATCCTACGGTCCATAGATTTAACTAACCAACTGGTGCTTGTGCACTAGAGAAGTACCTGGTGACTGGATTATCCGATGGTAAATTTTTGGACAAAGCATAGGACGAGATCCAAATATTTTTGAGTTGGGAGAATGTAACACCAGATCATCCAACATTGCATCTGATCGTTCGACGGTGGATGACGTCAACAACTTTTGAATGTCCAATGGCTATTTGGTGCTAGAGTGACTGGATCATCTGATGGTCCTTGAGTGTTCAAGTGTCGGATATTCTGATTGGGCCACTTTCTAGGGGTTTCTTGTCCAACGGCTGCCTCACATGGTTTAGCCTATATATATCCCCTCATATGGGAACTTTAACCTGTTTTTGACCACTAGAAAACTAGCAACCTATTAGGGTGTTCAAGGACCAAAGATTATAAGAATAAAAGCCAAATCATCAAAATCCAAGTGAGCAAAAAAGAGAGGAGTTCAAGTTCTTCATCTTAAGCTTGTGTGCACAATTGCTTAGTGCTTAATACTGGTTAAGTGATGACACATAGACTTGTTACTCTTGGTGGTTGACAACACCTGGCCGGTCTTAGTAGCGGTGGTGATCTAGGTGAGTTCTGGAGGATTATGGGAGCCCCAAGGCCTTGGTGGCATATGGTGAGCTCTCAAAGATTGTGAGAGCCTCAACAGACTCGGGGAGAGTGTCAACTCCTTGATACCACGAGAAAAAAATCTGGTTGTCTCATGTCGCCTCTCTTTGCATTCCGCATTTCATACTTGCATTTATTTTGAGTGTTTTACCCAGATATTACTTAGGATGTGTTTTGTCTTATAGTGTGTTTAAATTGATCGCTAGGATCACTTCGTGCTAGTGTGCTTGTAGTAATTCCTAACATTTCCTTTGGCATGTGAACTGTAGGATTTGGGTAACACTAGAATAGGTTAATGTTTTTGTGTTGCAAAATTAGTTTTTTCTTTTAGAGAAAAGTCCCAATTTCAACCCTTCCGGCCCTCTTTAGTTGCCAGATGCCGCTCGTGGCGGAGATGTTGGTCTCTCGCCTCGTACTCCACCAACTCGGTGTCTGAGTTGGAGACCAGATGAAAGTCCTATTGGCTTGCCTCGTTAAGGAATGGTTCCACCCGCTAATGTTAGCATCCATCTCCAACAACAAGAAGTTGAACCACTTCAACTTCACCCTGGTAGCGGCAATATCTTGCTCTCCAATTTGAACTTGGTAGAAGATATCGACCTCCTCCATGACCACTCCTGGATATGGTCGAACGAGTACGTGACCTTCCACCGCATACCCAAACTCACCATCGATGAGTTCATGAACATGTACCAGGACATGGGCCGTGCGAGAGAGATAATTTAATTTGTTAGGGTATATTTTATCAGGGTGCATGTGGTTGGTGTAATGAACAATTAAGGAAAGTACTTTTCTATGGTGATGTTATTTGCCAGCAACACTACAACAAACAATTTAATCTATGATGGATTTTGGTGACGGATTCAAAGAACGTCACAAATTTGCAACAATGGATATTAGGCCCAAAATATAATGATCCTTTAACAAATCCGTCACAATATAGCCCACTAACTACTGACATTCTAAAAAATTCGTGATGGATCAGCATTAGAGCAAAAATGTGGTTGTATTTGTTGCTGACATGTTTGGTGCGTTTAAATGCACAAAAAGAGCAAAAAAGTGCCCCACCTAAAATTCAAACCTGGTGCTATGCACTAGTTAAGGCAACCACACACTACAGAACTTCAAGTTGTATTGAGATTACTCTCAGGCAATTATTTTACATATACAAATTTCACTTATTTTTTGCTACCGTGGCGAGCACAGAGCTAGGACATCGATGACCACCAGCGACCGGCTGCCATCTCACTGGCCTCCATCGCCAGTCACCGACTGCCCACTAAAATTTGATCCAAAAAATGTGTCGCAAAGAGGGTTTGAGCCTAAGACCTAGCACCATAGCCAACGACTTCATATCACTACTTATTTGTGTTAAAGTTGGGGACGTATTTGTTTTTGTCGTATTTGCATTGTCGGTCCGCACACAAAACCAAAAGAATGTGGCACACCAGGGATTCAAACCCTACACCTGTGACATAGTGTTGAGCTCATCAACCATTAGGACACTTGTTAGTTTCTGCGAAGATCCGTTATTTAGTTTTTGTTAAACATTTCGAGGTTGCTGGTCTGGCGTCCCCTCTTTTACTCACGGCCTCAAGCACGCCAGATGCAGTTTTTCCACGCCGTCGTCATAAAAAAAAACTCGACCACAGGAGGAGACTCCACCTGGACTTTGTTCTAAGGTACCGTGCTTCGAACCCTGGTCGAGACAGAAGTTTCAACGACTTCTGGAGTTCAACGCTTTTAACCGGTCCACTACGAGAAGCTAGGCCACGCCGCCGTCATTGCTCAGCGAGGCAGCTTCACGTAGATACCTCATTGCACCGCCCGCCATCCCGAATCAGCGCTGCCACCTACAGGGCACCGCCCAAACCGTTCTCCGCTGCATGCCGTCCACCTCACCCACCACCAGCAGGTCGTCCGCCTCGCCCACCACCAGTGTCACACCCGGATTTACACAGAAACCCGAAATGCGGCCATATGTGTTCCCAGGAAGTCATTACACATATAGCGAACAAATATGATAACAGAATACAGTGCTCGAATAAAATAAATGGTTTTACATCAGAGTTTGACTCAAATAAATGAATAAAACAGCGGAAGTCTCATTATTAATTCTCTCTAATCGAAAACGAAGCCGATAACCCACGGGGACACCGACTGGTTGAGCACAGCTAGTAGAACGGCAGATCCTCAGGAAATTCAACAGCAGCAGTACCATCTAATCCATCTGTTACCCATCCGGGATTTAGTTGAATAGCAAGGGTAAGTAAATGTCTTACTTAGCAAGTACAACACGGATAATGAAGGCTTAAAAGAAAGGCTTGACACGGCTGTACTGCATTAGCAATTTTAGTTGTTTCATTTTACCATCATCATAATCACTACATTTACATGAATCCCAGTTGTAACCCAATTAATATAGTAGAAGTGAGCATTAAACGATAACAAATAACAGCATCTTCTAATCATAAAGGATCCAGGCCGCTCGTGACCCTGAGCAAGGCTATCATGATAGATTATACACTCTGCAGAGGTTTCGCCCTTTACCCACCAGTCGCGTAAAAGTTTAAAGGAACTTTGCACCCAACCACGCACATCAACACTTCCGAGGTGTGACTGCATAGGGACGCTACGAGGCTTTTCACAAGACACCCTAACGAAACAGTAGCCGTTATGGTACAGCCTAGGCAGCATGACCCAAGGCACTGAGATTGACTAACGCTCATGTAGCGACACGAGGCGGGGGGGGGGGGGTCAATGGCGTCCAAGCGCGGCAAAGAATATCAACAACAAAATAAATAGCGCAACGTGTGGAGCCCCCGCCATATGGTGGCTCCCAACACGGGACTGTGCCTCACGGGGACATAGCCGATGGATACCCCGTCCTCGGTGGATCAAACCATACTCTCACCCATGCTTCCCATAACGCCGTCGGCCCGTCGGTAACTACAGTCAAGCTAGAGCCGTACATGCTACTTGTCCAAGACCAGAGCCATTATAGTTCCAGCGGTGGCGATAGGTTCCTGGGTTGTCACTTTAAGAACCAGTCCTTACGGAGAGACACTAGGGCCAAGCACGAAGCGTACGCCCTAGCTCCCTGATCCATGTTGCTAAAAAGCAAGTTTTACCATTAACATTGAAGTGAACCATTAAGTCAAGATTAACAGTTAAGCAAAGGTGACAGTAGCTGCGCCTAGCAAAGTTCTACCCAAATGCAATAACCCAAGGTAATCAAGGTATAGGATAAAAAAAAGCTAGGTACAACCTTAAAAGGGTAACAATTTAGACACATGCGTATGCAATAAATAGTGTAAAGGTGTGTTTAGGTAGCAAGAATTGTCCGTGCTATACTTGCCTTCCTCAAACTGCTGCTGCTGCTACTGCTGGTCCTGCTCCTCGTAACCCTCGAACTCAAGCGCGTACGGCTCACCGACTGGACTCATACATCAACACACAAGCATCCACACAAGCCAGTACATGCAAATAATATTAATCTATTAGAAAAGTACACCAAACAGTAGCAACAGAAGCAAAGAAGGCTGAAAAACTAATCTACGCTTCGCTACGAACACGTCAGCGCGAAAATCACTCAAATCGGAGCTAAAACGAGAAAGATATGACTTTTCTAAGGTTCGGGGGCTTGCTGGTAAAGTTTTAAAAGTTCCGGGGGCCTATTTGCAAAACCTCAGGGGCTAAAACATAATTTTATATAAAAACAGCAGGGCTAAAGCGTAAAATAACTTAAACATGACCTCGGGTGCTATTTTTAAATAAGACATGGGGTTTTCCATAAAATTCAGGACCAAAATCTAATTATTTTAGAATAAATCTGGACCGCGGGTTAATTTCAAAAAAGGCCAGGGGTTCTTTTGCAAAATGACGCGGCTGACTCGGGGTTGACCGGTACGGTCAACTTTGACCCGGGGGCTGACTCGATCTGAGTCGTTGGATCTAACGCGGGTGGCTCAGATTGGATCTGGGGAGGAGTTGTCGGCGGCGGCGCGACGAGCGGCGGCGCTGGGGTGGCCGCGGCGGAGCATCGCCGGCGAGGAGCGGCGTTTGCGCTACGCGGCTCGGTTTTGGACGCGGCTTGCACCTACGGTTTCGGGGCACGACGGCGAACGCGTCCAGGGGGTTCAAGACGACGGCGGCGCAGCGGGGATGACGGGCGACGTGCAATGGCGGCGGCGGGGCTCGGCGACGGCGGCTCGACGCGGTGGCGGTGCTACAGAGCACGGGGAAGGACGGGGAGGGGCTCGGGAGATTGCTCACCTCATGGCGAAGCTTCCCCGATGGTCAGCTTGGACGGAGCGGCGGCGAAACGTGAGATCGACGGCGATGCGCGAGCTCGGGCGGCGGCGGTGATGGCGGCGCTGCGAGCGGCGGCTAGGGCTAGGGTTTTTGGTAGGGGGTTGGGAGGCGGCAGCGGCTATTTAAAGAGTAGCCGAGGAGCGGCTCGGGTGGCCCCGGTGGACCTCGGCGTGCGCGCCCTGCCCCGGTCGGACTCGAGCCAGAGTCCGGCTCGGTCGGGAGGTCGGGGACGACCTTGACACGCGGGTCCCGCGTGTCAGCGGCTGGAGGCGGGGCGCTGCGGCGGGCCTGCTGGGCCGCGTTGGGCCATGGAGTGAGGGGAGGCGAGCGCGCTGCTGGGCTGCGAGGGGCGGGAGAGCGAGTGGGCCGAAGGCGGGCCGAAAGCGGAACGGGGCGAGCTGGGCTGCTGCGGGGAGAAAAGAAAGAGGGGGCAAGCTCGGCCGAGGAAGAAAGTTGAGGGAGGGAAAACGGACTCGGGCTGCTGCAACTTTTCTAGGGCTCCAAACAAAACGATTCAAATTCAAATTTAAACAGAATTTAAATTCCAATTCAACCACACACAAACAAAACACAATGCAGACAGCATGAATGCAACAAAAATGTTTCTAACCTTATATTTAATTTTATTTCTCATAAATAATTTATTTCTTCCTAGATAAATATGAACATTACTTAAATAAAAGTAATTTAATTACTAAATTTTAAAATAGGCATTTTTAGGGTGTTACAACTAGCAGGCCCTCTGATGCGCTCCCCGCACCATCCACCACCTCAGCACTTGTCGTGTCTGCACGCTCGCCATGTCGTCAACAACGCTTCCTCCTCCACCCGCGCGTCCACATGCTTCAGGCATGCCACCAGTCGCTCCACCGCAATGCAGAAGCCGCCTTGCTCGTGGCACGTCCTGGGTACCAGCGGCACAGCCGTCAGCCTCCTGACTACAGCAACATGCTCTCGAGCGCCATGGCCGAGTAGAGCAGCATGGTGTCCATCCTGTTGCTCATCTGCTACAGCAGCTCCATGAAGAATGGTGCCATCCCAACACCAGCAATTTATGCCCAACGTGGCCTCCAATGAGCAAAGTATATATCTGAATTTTTGTTCTTGATTTTCCTGAATGTACAGTTTTGAATTGGTTTAGGATTATTCATTTGGATTTACCTAAAATGCTTGACCAGATGAATTGAAGTTGGGTTCATTGCAAAATGTTTTCCCCTGAACACATTGATCGTGTCAAACAATCCATGAGCTTCATTCAAGAAAATTCCAGTGAGAATGTTAAGATTTTGTACCCTTGTGCTAGATGCCTTAACCAGAAGTACTGTTGTCAACCACTTATGCAGAAGCACATTTTGATGAATGGAATAAACAATACTTATACTCTGTGGTTTCTTCATGGAGAGAGCATGAATGTAGAAGTTGTTGAGCATCCTGTTGATTTGCATTACAATAGTGATGGTTCCATACATGAAGAAGATGACAATGTTGATTATTTGGAAGGGCTTATAGGAGACCTACACACTACAACAAAACAAGAAAGGCAGGACGGAGAATATCAGGATGTTGATGCATAACCTCATGACAAGGAGTCGGTTTTGAAAATAGTTATGAAAGAGACGAAGCGTCAGCTGTATCCTAGTTGTACCAAACTATTAAGGTTCTCTTTTGTGGTAAATCTTCTTCTTATGAAGTCATTATATAGGATAAACAATTCTTCCTTTATTGGCATGCACATTTAGAGAAACATATGTGAGAGCCTAATTGCGACACTTCTCCAAATAATTTGGAAGACAACGAGCACAACTAAAACTTGTCTTGACCTGAAAGATTTGGGAATTAAAAAGAATTTGCAATTTAGAGAGGATGGAGATTCATGTGGGATGCATCGTTCTCAATATGCCTTGTTTGATAAACAAAAGAAGGCCTTTTGTGATTTTCTACTTGAGATAAAGTTTTGGGATGGATTTGTTTCCAACATATCAAGGTGTTTAAATTCTGAGGGAACCAAGATACAAGGGCTAAAAACACATGATTGTCATATTATGTTGCAAAGAATATTACCAGCTACAAGGAGAGAATTTTTGGACAAGAATATTTATAAAGCCATAGTAGAGTTAGGGAAATTTTTCAGGGAATTGTGCAGCAGAACTCTTAACAAAGATTTGTTGACTGAAATGAAGAAATAAATTCCTATAATATTGGTGAAGCATGAGAAAACATCTCCCCTGGTTTCTTTGATGATGCACCTTCCTGTTCATTTACCTGATGAGGCATCGCTCTGAGGTCCTATGCAATACGGATAGATGTACCCAATTGAAAGGCGGCTATATACTTTGAAGTGCTATATGAGGGATAGGCCATGGCCAAAGGGTTCAATTGCTGAGGCGTACATTGCTGATAAATGCCTAACATTTTGCTCTAGATACATGGACCATGTTGATACCAGATTTAATCGATAACCAAGAAACATGGGTTTTTCTAATGAAGAATCTTATGGTGTTGACGTCTTTGGGCATGGAATTAATTTTACATGTGCACCTGAACTTGTATATGATGAAAATGGCTTTGATCAAATGGTGTAGTTTGTGCTCAACAAATGTAGTCAAGTAGAGAATTATGCGGTATGTTCCAATTACCATCTTCTATAGTACTGTATACTAATGCATTGCACATTTTCTAACTTTTAGTTTTTTTTGCAGAATGTTCCGAGATGAATTAGAGAGACAAGAGGTGCCTAACATTGAAAGACCCCTTCAACAAGGATGTCTGGCTTCGTTCAGGAACCATGTTAGTGTCCATAGGCAAAAAAATTAATGTTTTTTGGGTGCCACATATTTTCTCTAGATTCTGATATATGTGTGTTTCATATGGAAGATCATGAGGTTGTGGAATACAAATCAAGAAGAGGTAGATGAAGATATTTTTTCCTTGGCATGTGGTCCTGATTTCAGACTTAGGAAATGCTCCTTATGCATGGTGAATGGTGAGAGTTCTAACACAGTTGACCGTGACAACAAGAATAAGAAGACATAAAGCAATGGAGTAATGTCACCAAGTTCACATAATGGACAGGTGGCTAATTTTTTGAACCTAAAGGAGATAATTCAGTTAAAATATAACGAGGAGGAGAGGTCCATAGTTTTGTTCAAATGTGACTAGTTTAAGTTGGTTGGGAAGAATACTGAACTTAAAGATGATGGGTTTTCTAAAAGCATAAATGTTGGAAGGCTATGGTGCAAGGATGATTGTTATATTTTGGTAACTCAGGTTAAGAAGGTCTTCTATTTCCTAGACACAAGATTAGGTAAAAATTGGCAAGTTGTACAGACATTTGACCACAAACATGTTTACAATATAAGTCAAAGTGAGATTGTATAATATAATGCTTTTTCCTATCAGGAGGATGAGTACTGTGAAGAGGACATGCAAAAGTTTGACAATACATATTATAAGCCTTTAAATACAGATGATAAACAAGGTCATGTTTTTGAAGCTGCAAAAATTGCCCGATTTGTGAGAGAAAGTAACAAAGAAGTGCACCACAGTGATGTAGAAGATGAAGAAGATGACACACTTTTAGAATATTGCAGTGACGATGAAGAAAGTGCCACAATTGAGGTCAGTATTGATTATGACTAACTAATTCTAATTTGTACTGTTGTGATGTAAAGACCACCCAGTACGAGACTCATTTGTTTGTATTTGAGACAAGTGGCAAAGAACAAACCAGAATTGAGGTATGGCATAGGTGTACTGACAATATGACAGGCTGCAATAATCAAAAAAACCTTTAAAATCTTCATAAAATAAATCAACACAAAGTTGAGTACGTACATCCAATATAACATCTGAGGTATGGTTACCTTATTGCCCTACTAGGTGCTCCGCCACTATTTGAGACCTCCTTAGTATTTGTATTTCAGACCCACTTATTATTTGTATTTGAGACCCATCCTTTTATATTTGAGATCATTGTTCTAATTTTGCCCACTTATTCTTGGATGAATTGGATCAACATGCTAATTTTGAAACTAACTATTGCTTGTTGTGCTAAAAAAATTATTGTGCTGTTATATCGTCTTCGTGGATTCTCTTGGGCTGGAAAGGAATGGTTGTGAAAATGGGCTTTTGAAATTTGTTGGGCCATAAAATTTGCTGAGCTTAGTGTCTTGGTGGGTTATTGGGGGAAAAACAATTGGCCTGGTTATCATTTCAGCCTACTAATAAATGAGCCGCGCTCATTTTGGCCCGTTAATAAATGGGCTGCCATGATGACATCATCATCCATGTAAGCAGCCATGTCATTATCCACATCAATTCCATGCCATCAACTATGTCAGCAATAGTTGCCATGTCAGCATCCACGTCGCCATCCATGTCAGCAGCCACATTGATGAGGACATCACCACATTGGACATACAAGAGACGGACTCTTCCCCGGGGTACAAGTCGTCACCACGTCGGACAACAACTTCGGTTCGGAGTCAGCCGACACGTCTGCGCTTCAACTGCGATATCTCCTTCATACGACATCCAATCAAGGTGTTCTTCGATGCGTTGGAACTGTGACGACGAGACGCTTCTTTTGGTTCTAGTTTTAGCTCCATAAGATTCGTGGATCATTCTGTGTGACCATGAAAGTTGCTGCGTCACCTGTTTTGGGCCTTTTCAGGCTTTGTATCGTGTCGGGCCTTCGGCCCATGTCGTGGGCGCGGCGCCCCAACCCTAGCTTGCCCCACGACATTAAATTCAGTAGCCGCCGTCATTGAGACTCGGGTTTTGCTTAGATTATTCTGTCGAGAACAGTTTCGCCGTCTATCGGTTTGTAGAACCCCAACTTTCGATCTTAATCATACATCTGCAGAGTCACTTCAGATTGAGCTGCGTTCTTTCGAGTTCTTGCTTGTGTTCTTCATTTCGCAGGCAGGGATTAGCCTTCTCGGCGAGGTCAACCAGGTTGTGACACGGTTGATAACCAGAGGAGTCGTGGTGCTAAGATTGCGGGGTTCGAGTCACTGACTTGAAGCCAGAATGGTGTGTGGCGCTCCGCCCAAAACGACTTATCCTTCACCTGACGGAAGATTGGGCCATCCCGTCCCCATCAAGTGGTAATCAGAGACTCAGGTATTACCGTCAGGATTTACCCTAATTTAGATTCGTGTTTTCATTCATCCTATAGTCCAGAAAATTGCCTACACAAAGATAAAATCCATTGTCCTAGAACCCCTTTTCGCCTTGCAATTTCGTTTTCAGATTGGCTTTGTTGAGTTCGTGTCCGTGGTCGAGTCTTGTTGCTGGTTAGGTCGTGTTCGTGTCATAGTTCAATCGCCCGTTGCGTGATTTGTTTGTTTCCGCCGCTATCCCATCCACCACCATCACCAGATTACAAGTCGTTCCACTCCATAACTCGACTTGCCCTCGCTAGCTGCCTTGTGTGAACTCCTGCCGTGCATGCCCTAGATAGGTTGCGAGCCGCCCTGTGTTCATCGCCTTGCATCGCACACTACAACCTTTGGTGTTATTGGCGACGCCTCCAAGTGGTCGCTATATGGGGTTTTTGGTCGCGATACATATAGATTACGACGGTTTCATTCCGTCAGCAGGCGTTGCAATATGATCCGTCGCAATATGTTGCTGCAACGGTTCCAAAACGGTGTCGCAATAAAAAGAACGTGTTGCGACGGTGCCTGACGATGCAATTAGGTGAAGTAGCGACGACCGGTGGCGTTGCAACACAGGTTATTGCAACGAAAGGCGTCGTCGCGATAGCGGTTGTTGCGACCTGTTTGGTCTGTTGCAAACAAGATCTGTTGCAATGATAGAATTGTGTCGCAATACGATACCTGCCGTTGCTATTCGTATGTAGGATATCACAACGGAGTCGTAATCCATCGCCATATGCTTGAGCTATAATGCAACCAAACTCCAGGTCGTCGACGCATTATGCTTCAACCAAATCGCGACGCTAATTGCCGTCGCCATACACGAAGAGGGTCACACAACAAATATGGTTCGTCGCCATACGATCCAACGAAATTGCAGCACTATGTGTCGTCGCCATACACGAAGGGTTCACGCAACCAACTATGCGTCGTCGCCATAAGATTGAACCAATTCGCAACAATAATAACCGTCGTTATACACATAGATGGTGACGCTACCAACTATGGGTGGTCGCCGTATGCTTTAACAATAGGGCAACGCAAATTACCGTGGCTATACACGTTGACGGTCATGCAACCGAAGATTGGTCGTCGCCATATGCTTGAACAAAATCACAACACTGATTTCCATCGCTAGACACGTAGACGGTCACGCAACCAAAGATTGGTTGTCGCCATATGCTTGAACAAAATCACAACGCTGATTTCCGTTGCTACACACGTAGATGGTCACGCAACCAAAGATTGGTCATCGCCATATGCTTTAACCAAAGCGCAACGCGTACAGCCGTCGCTACATGGGTGTAGGAGTACCGCAACGAAGCATACGTCGACGCTATATGCCCTAGTGATAACGCATCAGATGAATTTTGGTCGCCATATGCATGCACTATATCACTACGAACTATGGTCCGTCGCTATTGGCATAGAGGAAAGCGCAACGAAATATTGGTCGCCATAGGACACACGCTGGATGCCCACCATCCCCAATTTATGATTCTTTAATCAGCAAAAATAGTCAAAACATAGACTGTTGCAACCAATGTACATTCATATCATTCAATACCACAATTCTTCATATAACAGAAGAAAATTCTGCACATTAGAGTATGCACTCTTGTCCATCACTCACATCATAATGTAGTAACAAAAGTTTTTAAAGAGCCTAGCATCGCAACAGTCTGGGTATCACTCCCACCCAAAATTGTTGATGGTCTTCATCATTTCTGGAGCTGAGGTTTGCTTGAAGGCTTGTGCTTCTTGTTTGGCAAAGGGTTTTTGTTGGCCGATCTTGAGTCTTTTATCGTCTCCAGAGCTTCTCTTTCCATACCAGTCTGACTGTTGGTAGGTGGCACATCTTCTTTATCTTTTGTCACGGCGGTGCTTGGTGGATGCATCTGGAATGTTTAGTTTTATATTGCAACTATATCAGCTGTGATTGAAAGCATGACACCATGCAACCTGATTGGAAAGCTTGTTCGGTGCCGTTACCTGGGGTGCTTTTACATGATCCTGCACAATTGGTGTTACAGGGATGTTTTCCTCCTGCCTCGTATGTTCAGCTTCATTAGAACTATTGTTGATGGTTTTAGAGGGAGTCTGGACATTGTGAAAGAGGACAGGCGAGAGATAAGTGGCATAAATATGCATTTTCTCAATCAGAACCAAGTATAGTCGTTACCATGTTCGTTGTGCCTTGATTCTGCACTAACGTTATTGCAGCAGTGCCGACCTCATTGACCCTAGGTTCAACTTGACCTGTACTGTTGTTGGATGGAGGTGTATTCTCCTTATTTGAAATGATGGAAGGTAAGATATTATTAGCTGCATTGGCCAAGTTATGAACACAACAGGTACAATCATCTGGTTACCTCTGAACATGGCAGCAAGTGTTTGTATGGCGCGATCATCTTTGCAAATTGTTCCTTCATTTTCATTTCCATCTTTTTCTCCATATCTTCTTTCTCGCGTGCCTTGTCAGCTTCATGGTTCTTGAGTATTTCTTCCAGCTGACGTTCTCGTGCTTCGACCTTATCTAGCTTCTCCTGTAACAACCTCTCCCGATACACTCTGCTGCTTCTTTGAGTGGCCATGTAACCATAGCCACGTGACACGGAGGATTTGACATGTGTTCTTTCCTTGTATGTTACCTAGAAAATGTTATCTTCATGTTCATCTCGCGGAGTGGAACTTGTGCCTTCATCCCCCTCCTCTTGATTTGCTAGTTCAGCTAATTTCCTGACTGTACAATCCTGTGGGCAAGAAATAATTGTAAGATAGAAAACTCCGTGCCCATGGTTTGATTCAAAATTAAACGAGTGTTATGTGCACGCAAGGTTACAATCAAATCTGTACTCACATAAATAGTCTCAGCCACCTCATCTCTCCATTTTCCATCCCTAGAGTGAGTAATCTTCCAAAGCTCCAACTGGCGTGGCTCAGCACCAGTTTGGGGATCTCGCTATGATTACACCAATACACGGCATCAATATATGATTTTCTTATGTAGATAGTGAGAGATGAGAATGTTGTAACCAATCTTTACCTTTACCCAACTCCACTGAGAGTAAGGTTTCGAACCCCCCGTATGATTGCTAGCCACTTTGCCGCGATTGCCTGAGTTCTGGGTGCTTGCATTCTGCAAGGAGTGAACCAGTGATGTTAAGCGATGAAAGGTTGAACTCATCTTCTATATAACTTACCCTGAATGTTGTTGTTCCAAAGTAGTGGCACAAATAGTGCCACTCCACAATGTTTTGCTCAGCAGGCTTGTGCCTCATTCTATCCTCATAACTGTCGAACGCCTTGTATGTAGCACTCAAGTCGCCTCGCCAACCTTTTTAGCGTGCGTGAGCAATCTTCAATATCTTTTCCTCTGGATTTTGAATGCCCTCAAAATCCCATTTTTCCTGGTGGGAAGGAAACTTTTTATTCATGCATGATTCAATCATAACACTGGATACGAACAAAAAAGAGGGAACGCATCTGCTATATAACATTAACAAGGTGCATGCGGTGGACAGTGACTTACCATTACAGCTTCTACGATTTCATTCTTGACTACCGGATCCACATCACTCCAAAATCGGACTCCAATTAGTGGAGCCTTCGCCCTAGTATTTACAACAATATCATCAACAAAGGTACGTCTGTTTTCTCCACAGGGACCACCCAACTTTGATGAAAATTGGATTTTCATCTTTTCGCGGCCAGATCTTGATCTATTGGCAACTGAAGATAACCCTTTCAAGGTTCCATGGCCAACTGGCTTGCCACCTACTTGCATTCACACCAGAGAAAATAACATTCACTGCTGAACAATAGCAGTTGTAGAAACCAATGAAAAATAAAGAGTGAAGTTTCTATAACCTTTTGTATTCCTTGGTCTCCTAGCATGCGATGGAAGTTGTGGTGGCGGCGTCGGGCTGCTGTCATTGCTCTCATCTTGTTGGAGTACGACTACTTCTGTAGGTTTAGCTTGAGCTTTATCAAACGCCCCTGAAAACACATGTACTTAGTAGGTTCACATTTTTCATCACAAATAAGCTGCAGTCGACAAGGATAAAGGACTTACTAACTCCTTTGATAGCTCTGATACTAGTTAACCATTTACCGAACGTTGTAATTGTATCCTCCCGGAACTCATCATGAAGGTCTGCAAATTAATTAGAAACACTGGTATGAGAATAATGTGCAGTCAAGGCTACATGTTGCTAGTGTAGAACAATCAACATACGTACCATATTCGTTGTCTTGTTTTTCAAGCCAATTTTTGTATTCATCAAGATGAAAGTACTCTTCATCATCAGAAAAAGAACCATCAGCACCATTAGGCTCATGCCCCCTTTGTCGTTTCAGGGGTGTAACACTAACCGCCCCTGCATCAACAGCAGTTTTTGATAGGACCAACCTTAATTTCCTCTCATTGGTTGAATCCACATACCGAATCATTTGCAGTATATCTTTCTTAGATTTAATTTCTATAAGACTCGCTCTACTGGTATCATCTTCATTTCTCTTCATGTAGTACGTGTAGTCCCGCTGCTCAAATCCAAGCGATTCTTTAACATCTGCCAGGGCAGTAACGTCTATAACACCCTTGTCCAATTGAGAAGAGAAGTATTGTACTCCTTCCCCATGACTTTCGACTAGTACAATCCACATCTCACCTATAAATTTGGATTCTCTACACGTGCACATAAATATTAATACAACAGCATGGAAAACTTGGTGTATGCATATATGTATATATATACTAGTTGGAAGTATGAGAAAAATAAATATGTAGTGGTCAAATAGCACAATGCCTATTCAGTTTCACAACAACAATTACTTTATGTTAAAATTTTTTAGATAGATATAGACCTGCATGAGCACATATTGGGAGTTTATGTTTGAGATCCTTTCATCTAGGGGTTTTAGTGACAGATGGGTAAACTGGATGCAAAGCTTAGTAAAAGGTGGCTCTGCAGGGTTCAATCTGAAAGGGGAGGAGAGTAATCTTAAAAAGTTTTTGTTCCTTCTGTTGTTTCAGCGCTGTAAAATGATAAACCTTCTGTTGACACAAAGATGTGACAACACACTCGAGATCGCAGCACGGCCGTCACCATGGCCAACACCCGGCCTCCCTTGGGCAAACCGGTCAGACCGGTTCCTAGAACCGGTCAGACCGCTTTCTGGCAGGAGGTCGTGAAGACCTAGAAACTCGAGCTCGGGAGGGACCCCGTCGGAGCTCAAGCAATCTAGGGTTGCTCTAGTGTCGGCAGGCCACCTAGAACGCCTTAGTACGTCGCGGAGATGAGTAAAGGACAACAATTAGGGTTTGGAAGAGATTAGGGTTTGAGAGATAAAAAGTAAAGGACAAATATATTGATTTGATTGGAATAACTCTCAATCGGCCTTAGCCTTCATATATATAGGCCGGGGAAGTCTTACCCCTCATGAGTCGGTTACAATATGGGATCAAACTCGGAATCCTAAACCTACTCGAATTACAGACTCAAACCGGTCTGACCAGTTTGACAAACCGGTTAGACCGGTTTATCCGGGTGACTGCCAATTTTGGCTGTCAACACATGCCCCCCTGCGTTTTTAGTGAACTTGAGAACTAAAAAGCAATATACAAGTAATTACAACCCAGGAGCTAAAATTTATGCTAAGGACGATATCAAAAATCTATCGGCCATTAATCTTCATGCGTCTTGCCAAACACTTGGATAGAATTTCTTCAAATATCTTCCATTGATAGCTCTAGGCAAATGATCTCCTTGTAATGTCTCCAGCATATAAGAATTCCCAAAAATAACTTTGACAATTCTATATGGCCCTTCCCAACTTGGTGACCACTTCCCGAACTTGTTGCTTTTCGTCCCAATAGGCAAGATTGTCTTCCACACAAGCTCTCCAATCTGAAAATATTTCCCTCGCACCTTCTTGTTGTAAGCTTTAGCAACCCGAAGCTTATCTTTTTCAATCTCTTTCAAAGCTTTCAACCTCTTGTCGGTGACCTCATCAATATTATCCATCATCAAATCATGATAATCAATAGCATCAAGGTCATTTTGTTTAGCTAGTCTATAAGCGTCCAGATTCACCTCAACAGGCAAAACGGCTTCTTGACCATATACAAGCTCAAAAGGAGTAACTTTAGTAGCACCATGTCTAGATATACGATGAGCCCATAATGCTTCGGATAAAACTTCATGCCATCTTTTAGGATTTTCTTCTATCTTTTTCTTGATTAATCTAATCAAAGTCTTATTACTTGACTCGGCTTGTCCATTAACCTGAGCATATTATGGAGATGAATTGAGCAACTTTATTCTATAGGATTCGGCAAATTCATGTACCTCTTTAGACATAAACGAAGTACCTTGATCCGTAGTCAAAGTTTGAGGAATACTGAATCTATGAATAATGTTTTGTGTAATAAACTCAATTACCTCTCTATGTGTCATATTCTTCAATGGAATCGCTTCGGTCCACTTGGTAAAATAATCCGTAGCAACCAACACGAAACGATGTCCCTTTGATGATGAAGGATTAATTTGCCCAATAAAATCCACCCCCCAACCTCGGAACGGCCATGGTTTAATAATATGATGCATCAATGCAGCAGGTACCATTTGTAGATCTCCAAATTTCTGACATTCTTCACACCCTTTATAGTACTTAAAACAATCTGCCATCATAGTAGGCCAATAAAAACCGGCTCGTCTAAGTAACCACTTCATCTTGGGAGCCGATTGATGTGTACCACAAATACCTTCATGAACCTCCCCCATGGCGACTTTAGCCTGATCTGAGTCTAAACATTTCAAAAGCAAATCTTTGGCGGTTCGACGATAAAGTTCATCATCAAGCAATATGTATTTAAATGATAATCGCCGAATATTTCTTCCTGCACCATGACCAGGATCTTTCAAATAGGTAATAATAGGTACTCTCCAGTCCTGATCTTTAAACTTGGAGCCGTTAACATCATCCAAGACCCTTTTACCGCTGTCAGGAGACAAAGCGGTCAGACCGGTTTCAAAACCGGTCAGACCGGTTCTGGCGGTCAGACCGGTTTGTGAAACCGGTTGGACCAGTTTGTCCAGAACCTGAATCTCTACTTTTATTTGCATCGGTCTTTGAAGGTAGAAATATTTCTTTGCAATGATATAACCAGATGCTTTCTGAGCCAGAGTATTAGCCTTGCCATTCTCTTCTCTTGGAATATGTTTGATTGTAAATCCATCAAAAGAAGCTATAATATCAAGGCATCTATCAAGATATGCATTCAACAAACCATTATAGCATTGGCATATCTTGGACACTTGCTGTACCACTAGGAGTGAATCACCAAAAGCCTCAACATGCTTAATTCCCATGTCTTGCAAAAATTCTAAATCGAATAGAAGAGCTTCATATTCAACTTGATTATTGGTATGCTTTTCTTCTAATCGGTTTGAAAACTCAGAAACGGCACCACTTGGAGAAACCAAAATAGCACCAATTCCTTGTCCATCATTGCAAACCGATCCATCAAAGTATAACTTCCATGGTGTACAAGCAACATAACCGACGTTGAATTCACAAGTATCATCAATCCGATGCTCAACAATAAAATCAGCTACAATTTGGCCTTTCATAGATTTTAAAGGTTCACAAGCCAAATCATACTCAACTAAAGCATAAGCCCATTTACCGATCCTACCACTTAAAATCGGTTTTTGCAACATATGTTTGATAACATCGGTTTGGCACAACACGATGCAAGTACTAGATAATAAATAATGCCTCAACTGAGTACAAGCATTATATAATGACAAGCATAACTTCTCAATGAAAGTATACCTCGTTTCTGCATCAATTAACCGTCGGCTTATATAAGCAATTACATATTCTTTAGCATCAATTTCTTGGGTCAAAACAGCTCCAATAACTCTATCTTCAGCTGCCACATAAAGTCTGAACGGAACCCCTCTCTTAGGCGCCCTAAGCACTGAAGACAAGTATTCTTTGATCTTCTCAAAAGCTTCTTGCTGTTTTGCACCCCAGATAAAATCAGCTTCATCTTTCAACCGAAGTAAAGGAGTAAAAGCATCTACCTTTCCAGACAAGTTAATTATAAATCTTCTCAAGAAATTCACCTTGCCTAGAAACTTTTGCAAATCCTTTTTGCAAGTAGGAGCTTCAACGTTCTTCATAGCTTCAATTCTCTTGGGATCAACTTCTATGCCATTCTCATGAATAATAAATCCCAAAAACTTCCCAGATGAAACACCAAAAACACATTTGAGTGGATTCATCTTCAAACCATACCGTCGCATCCTCTCAAGAGCAAGTTTTAAATCGGCTAAATGAGAATCCAAGCCATCCGATTTAACTACAATATCATCAATATACACTTCTACAATAACACCAAGTAAATCATGAAAGATTAAATTCATAGCCCTTTGATAAGTTGCGCCAGCATTCTTCAATCCAAAAGTCATAACCACCCACTCAAATAAACCAATAAATCCCGGACATTAAAAGGACGTTTTGTGCATATCTTCTTTGGCCATGAATATTTGATTATATCCGGCATTTCCATCAAGAAAAGTAACAACACGATGTCCGGATGCTTCATTAATCAAAACATCGGCTATAGGCATAGGATAGGAATCTTTCGGAGTAGCTTTATTAAGATCTCTAAAATCAATGCAAACTCTAAGTTTTCCCGAATCTTTCTTTTCAACGGGAACAATATTAGAAATCCACTCCGCATAACGACAAGTCCGAATAAAACCAGCATCTAGCAAATGATTAACTTCTTCTTTTATTCGGTCATAAATAGCGGGATTAAAACGTATAGCCGATTGTTTAAAAGGTCTAAAACCGGCTTTTATCGGTAAACGATGCTCAACTAAATCACGACTCAAACCGGGCATCTCACGGTACTCCCAAGCAAAACAATCGACATACTCCTTCAACAAATTTATTAATTCGGCTTTAAACTCAGCCGATAAATTTTTGTTTACAAAAGTTGGCCTAGGAATAGTACCATCACCGATATCTATTTTTCCTAAAGGGTCGGCTGATGTAAAACCTTGACCCAGTTTATCCATATCACCCAGATCCTCAATGGCTTCAAATGTACCTTCTGTTTTTTCTCGAAAATGATCAATTCGCTCTTGAAGCCACTGTCCAGACGTAAACCGGTCTGACCGGTTCCTAGAAGCAGTCTGACCGGTTTGGCTCGACTGGCATTGTTCAGTCCTAAACCGGTCTGACCGGTTTCTGGAAGCGGTCTGACCGGTTTGTCTCTATTGATTTGTTTGCTCCATCAATTACAACAAGTAATTCAACCGATTCTCCATCGGCTTTAATGTAGCAGTAACGAAACCATCCTTAGTGCAACTGATCAGCTCATAATCGGTCAAATCTAAGCCTGACAAACATTTAATATTTTCATTTGCACTAATAGAATCGGAATCGGCCGTTGCAACGAAGGAAGAAGTATCACCATGTACAACTTCAACTTCATCACCGATCCACTGAATAAGATATTGATGCAAGGTAGAAGGTACGCATTTATTTGCATGAATCCAATCACGCCCAAGAATTAAACTAAAGTTACCTTGCACTTCTGAGACGAAGAAAGCTGTAGCAACGGTCTTGCTTCCAATGGTCAACTCCATAGAAGCCACACCCTTGGCGCCAATAGGATCACCGCCACCAACTCCACTGACCGTCATGTTCGTCTTGATCAATTCTTCGTCCTTTCCGCCAATCTTCTTGTAGAGAGAATAGGGCATAAGATTCACAATCGCCCCACCATCAACCAACATTCGCGAGATTGGCTTCCCATTGATATGACCTCTCATGTATAAAGCCTTCAAGTGATTGTTTGATTCTTGCGGCTTCTGAAATATAGCATCGCGAGGTGCAAGCTGAAGATGAGATATTTTCTCCTCTGGCACCACAATGTAATCTAATGATAAATAGACAGCATTAACACCCATATTGTTATGCTCTGGAGAAGCTTCGAAATCAACCATCTCTTCATCTTCAACCACTGGAGGATTTTCAAGCGTAATAGCTTCATTTATAATGAGAACAGATGTGCTTTCTGCCTCTGGTTCCAAACTGGTCTGACCGGTTCCAGAAACCGGTCGGACCGCTTCTGTTGCGCCCAAACCGGTCGGACCGGATTCTGAAACCGGTCTGACCAGTTGTGCTACTGGCTGCACAACTGACTTGGCTTGCCAAATTTTCTTCTGAGGAATCATTGGCCTATATCTGTTGAAATGTTCATCTCTTAACTTCTCATCTTCCTGTTCCCTTTTTTCTTTATTTCGCAAGCGCTGCAATTTTCTCTTTTGTGTATGAGTCAAACCAGAAGGACACCACCTTGGTTGAAACACTTTCTTCACAGCCTTGCTACTCCCAGCTTCATGATCATTGGCCATGACATGTTTTTTAACAACCGAATCTCCAATAACTATCGGCTTTTTACCCAACTCTTGCATAGCCACTAGAACATCACCAATCTTAACAAACCCATCAATCTTGGCTTGCTTTGGGTCCTCTATAAGCTTCACTTCCTCCTTATTCTCCTTGACACGATATTTTTGCTGAGGAGGAGCATATTGTTTCTGTTCAGACCAAACCGGTCTGACCGCTTTGCTGGCTAACGCCGGATCTGATTGATATGAGCTCAATCGGTCATGTACTGGTATCCTAGGACCATTGCCCATGTAATCTTGAGGTGGTTGTGGCATGGGAAAGCACTGCATCCACATTCCTTGGTCCCATGTTGGATATGGAGAACCTGACGCAGGAGGTGCCCATGGCATAGTAGCATACATCTTCTGCGGAGGAAACACAGTAGTAATATCACCACGACGTTTGTTATTATCTGAAGAACTATCCCAACGCGGTGGTGACCTTGTTCTCTTTGTTGGCCGATTGACTTGAGCGGCCTTTGTGTACTTGTTCAAGAGTTGACTAAAAGTAGGTCCTTGCTTCAGAACCATGCCTTTGACTTTAGGCTCATTCACCTTCCAAGTTCCCACTTCCGGGCGTCTAGGCTTGAAAGTTCTTGGTCGGTCCAGGGGCAAACCGGTCTCACCGGTTTGGGAAACCGGTCTGACCGGTTTCGCCTGATCAGCGGACCGAGTCTCAATTGATGAACTTTCTTGCCCCCCGGGCCTTGATGTGTTAATTGTAATTTTCAGAGATTCTTTACCATCCAGAGTCTTTTCAAGCATCACTTTTCTGACCGGAATTTGATCATCAATTTTTCCCGGCCTTGGCTCTCCGACTACCAAATTCTTCCCCTTAGCTCCTTCGGCTTGTTCCGGCCGAATTAGCACCTTGGTGTTCAAATCAAGGGTATGCACAGGGAAGGGAGTCTTGTCAACTTGCATCTCAGCTAGTACTAATCGACCTTCATTAATAGCCGATTGTATCTGTCGTCGGAAAGCATTGCAATCATTAATAGCATGTGAAAAAGAATTATGCCACTTACAATAAGCATGATTTTTCAATTGATCGGCTGGTGGAATTGCATGAGAAAGTTTAATGAAACCATTCTTAAGCAATTCATCAAAAATACGATCACACTTGGCAACATCAAAAGTAAATTTAATTTCTTCTCGCCGATTTTTCTGAACCGGCTTCAACGAAGGACAAGAACAAGGCTTAGCTTTTGATGGCCAAACAAATTCAGCAGCATAAACTTCATTATCCTCATCATCCGAGCTATCAGAATCATTATCAAGCAAATGAACATTGGAACGATGAGGCTTAGCATTTTCTTTAATATGTTTTATCTTTAATTCGAGACTCATGACCTTCATTTGCAAGTGATTAATAGAAAGAAAATCAAAACCTTCTAATTTCTCTTTCAAATAAGATCGCAAGCCTGCAAAAGCTAAATCTGCTAAATCTTTTTCAGAAATTGACAAATTAAAACTTCTATTCTTTGTATCCCTAAATCTTTTGAAATAATCTATAACTGATTCCTCTCGGCTTTGCCTAATAGATGTTAAATCCGTTAATTTAGTTTCATTTTCTCCGTTAAAGAAGTGTTCATGAAATTTACACTCCAATTGGGACCAACTTTGAATAGAATTAGGAGCAAGCGAAGAAAACCAAGAGAAAGCAGTTCCAGTCAAAGTTAATGAAAACAAGCGAACATGCAATGACTCATAAAAGGCTGCTTCTCCTAGCTGCAAAATATATTGACTAACATGCTCCCAAGTGGTACGATTATATTCGCCATTAAATTTAACAAACTCAGGAACACGCCAACCATTAGGATATGTAACTAGATCAAATTCAGGAGGATATGGTTTTTGATATAAACGTGAGCTACTCATATCTATCCCAAGCTTTGTTCTAATTGTATTAGCCAGATCCTCTTTGAACTTAGAGAAATCGGCTTGATAATTTGCACTAGTTGTATTCTGAAAACGAGGAGCACCATACACAGTATTATGAGTAGTATTTGGAATCGGTCCAAAAGAGACACTAGATCCCATAGGTGCACTTCCTACAACAGTAGTGCGAAGGGGTGTAAAAACAGGACCAGAAGTAGCTGTATTGGATAAAATCATTGCATCCATTGCACCTACACCCATAGAACCGGTTTGTCCAACTGAGTTGGGCAAACCGGTCTGACCGGTTGGGAAAACCGTCTGACCGGTTGGGAAAACCGGTCTGACCGGTTCTTGGACCGAACTAGGATGAGGTGGCTGGCCTTGATAGAAATTCAATGGCACACCCAAATTATGATCTATAATATTTTCTGGTACACTTGACGTACTAGCATCAATTTTAGGGCATGCATTAGGATCTTCGAAAGTATTCTTACCCTTATTAAACGCCTCAAAATTACTAGCCATGTTAACAATTAACTCACTTGTAACAGTTTGTGCAGCATGCAACTTTTCATCCATCATGCGAGTTATTTGTTGCATTAAATCAGAGGGTTCACCGGTTACCTTAGGAAGTTCCCCAACTTGATCGTTAGCCAACTTAAAAGCTGGCATGACGAAGTCTTCAACTCTCTTGACGAAGCCTCCACGATCCTTCTTGAAGCCCTTCAAGAATTGCGCCTTGAAGTGTTCCTCAGCAATCAGGTATCGCTTCCGCTCCTCGTCCGTGAGTTCTTCCATCGTAGCGGTGATGATGTTGTTCTTGTCGAGCTCACTGGTTGCACCCGACATCTTCGAGGTAGATTAGATCGGTCTTGGAACCAGATTAATCTTTCCCCAGCGGAGTCGCCAAAAAGTATGTTGACACAAAGATGCGACAACACACTCGAGATCGCAGCACGGCCGTCACCATGGCCAACACCCGGCCTCCCTTGGGCAAACCGGTCAGACCGGTTCCTAGAACCGGTCAGACCGCTTTCTGGCAAGAGGTCGTGAAGACCTAGAAACTCGAGCTCGGGAGGGACCCCGTCGGAGCTCAAGCAATCTAGGGTTGCTCTAGGGTCGGCAGGCCACCTAGAACGCCTTAGTACGTTGCGGAGACGAGCAAAGGACATCAATTAGGGTTTGGAAGAGATTAGGGTTTGAGAGATAAAAAGTAAAGGACAAATATATTGATTCGATTGGAATAACTCTCAATCGGCCTTAGCCTTCATATATATAGGCCGGGGAAGTCTTACCCCTCATGAGTCGGTTACAATATGGGATCAAACTCGGAATCCTAAACCTACTCGAATTACAGACTCAAACCGGTCTGACCGGTTTGACAAACCGGTCAGACCGGTTTATCCGGGTGACTGCCAATTTTGGCTGTCAACACCTTCATGCCTTTTAATTAACGCTGGGGCGTTCTGCCCTCGAACTCCAAAAAAACAAATGAGATTAATGAACAAACGTTTGACAAAACATCGCGGGCTTAATCAAATTTTCCCTGGTGCCTAACTGAGTGACTTGTACAAGATGCGCCAATATATAGAAGAACGACACGGCTACGATCCATTGACAAGTGAGAACCCTAGATGGGATTAGAGGTATATCTAATCGATTGCATGGAGGGAACAATGTAACTACTGCACACAATTTTATCATGAAAGCCAGGAAACTCATCAAGAAGGTGTAGAGCGAAGCGGCCGATACGCACCTGACATTATGAAGAAGGTCAACTTCGAGGTCGATGACATCAATCCCATTTCGTTGTTGCACGGGTTCTCCATTGCTGGCCATGGATGGCCTCGAGGTGCACTAGGGCAGAGATCGAGGAACCGTCCTCCCCCTCCGTGCTCCACGTTCCCCTCGCCGTCGCCTTCCCGAGAAGACCAGATTCAATAACTATGGTCGCCGCCGCCGCGTGAGGTTTAGGGGGACGTGGGATGAGGATGCCTTATTTAAACTGGTGGTAATGGCGGGATGTGAAAAATTTTTTGGCTGAAAACGTTCTGAGGCGATATTTAACTTGGGTGTTAATCTGGCGTGCTGGGAAAAAATTTTTTGGCAAAAAATAGTGCTGAGTTTTCCCTCCTACCGCATGCACTGGGTCCCACATGCTCAATTCTGGATATTGAAACTATGGAATTTGTACTATAATATTTATTCATTCACATGGTATAAGAATCTATGCCATAGACTTGTCAAATTTGTACTACATGTTATTACCACTTTTGAATTTGACAAAATGACCTAAATAAATATTTTAGACCTTGAAGAGTTATGAAACTTTGTTATTCAACATTTTTCCATTTCACCTCATTGAGTGTAACAAAATCTTGGTTGTATTTGTCCATTTTTGAATGTGAAAACCTTTCTGGATATTAGAATGACATGTGGGTCCGGCTGTCAAATTTCCATTAAAGACTGACATGGGGTGAACCAGTACTTCAGTAGCAGAGTACTTGACTACATCACCACTGCATACATACTGAATTCCATTGTTCTTAATCTACCACATACCAAACATGAATTCCATTACATTAAAACACCAAAAGAAACCGTAGGCAACCAACAGACAGCTGCTCATGACACATCTTCTTAGGGAACCTCCTCAGTCATAAATTTCATCATCGAAACCGTATTCATTTTGCTGCAGCTTCCGTTTGATAGCTCTGCGAAGCTTTTCCGCCATTTGTCATACCTGACATTTTAGGATGGGTTAGTTACCAAAATGGAAAAAGCTAAAGTCCAAAAATCCGCACATAATTTTAGCTTCCTATCTGAATGCCAAAAAACAGAATCAAGATCGAAAGGAATACAGTGATGTTACACTTGAAGTATAGGAACATCACCTCCCTACCAGACGGAACTGGATCACTGGTAACCTCGTCGTCGCTATCACCAGTTATCACCAACCTACAGAATATCTTCTCGAACTCAACTGAGAACTTGTGTTCGGGGCCCTTAATTCCAAAAGAAAAACAGAGATCACAATAATGACCAAAATTTGTAACTAACATATCCAAAATAGTGCCTGGATCATTGTATTATAGGAGGAGAATTGATCCAATTACAAAAACCCCACTAGAACTAGCACAGTATCAAAAGAAAACCCCAATCCCTGCTGCAAACTTACCACATCTGCAAATGGTTTATCCAGTTTTGGACTGTTTGGATCGTCGGCCCACATGTCATACAACACCACAAGGGGTTTTTTCTTTTGCAATGGCGCCTATCATGACATCAGAAATTCTAACATTATTTCACTGAATCAAGTAATTAAGTATGTGGTAACTAATCTGAATCAGTAAATATACCTACCAAATGTGAGTATTTATCTAGCATCAGAGAATCTAGCAAAAGTAATTCTTGGTCCACCATAAGTGAATCTAGCAACATTGATTCTTGGTATACCATCAGTAAATATACCTACCAAAAGTGAGTGTGTATCTAGCATCAAAGAATCTAGCAAAAGTGATGCTTGGTCTATCATAAGTGAATCTAGCAAAATTGATTCTTGGTCTACCATCAGTGAACCTAGCAGAAGTGAATCTAGCGAAAGTGATTCTTTATCTAGAATGCATTCAATCTTAATGTCACAATTCCCCTATCGAGCATCCTGGCAGGGAAGCATTTGTTCGAAAAAATGCAAATTGTACCAATCTTACCACATCTGCTCCTGCATCCTTCTCTTTCCCCCTGCTTGGGCCTGGGGTTGCAGACGACAACGAGGTGGTTGTGGTACCGTGGCTTGCCGATGTCCCCGCCGTGGACGAGGGGAGGCGGATTGGAGAAGGACGTGACACCGCCGGTGAGCGTGGGGACGGAGGCACCGAGGTCGCCGGAGATAGCTCGTCGCGTGCTTGCCTCCGGGAGATGTGGTCGCTCCGCTTGCGCTTAGCCATCGTCCGCTTGCGCCCAGCCATCGTCGTTGCCCCGATCCGTACGCAAGCTGCGGCAAGGGATCTAGATGTAGGTGGCTTAGGGTTTTGTTGGGGTTTCTTCGACGTTCTACAGCTGGGGGAGGAACAGGGCAGGACCAAAGCAGGGAGGCCGCAGATTTTTGTTTCGGCAGAATATCCAATTTCGTCCTCGAAGTATCGACCAAAGCACAATTTCGTCCCTGAACGAGCCCTATGAGGAAGTTTATTCTGAATCTTTTCCTCCACACTTTTCTTGAATTTATTCCGATTATTTCCGAACACAAAAAAGAGCCAGAGCTAGATTATGAATTCCTGCTGGATCGACCAAATACCAAATTGATCACAACATAAATCAACCAACAAAGATAGAATATCGATCGATTGAAGGTTGCATATACTTCCTCGATCCGTTCTTGAATATATGACTAAATAGGTTGTCCTAAATGACATATATTTTATAACTGAGGTGGTATATTCTTTTAGTCTACTAACAACCATCACACATAGATCCTACATAATAAGAAGTTTATTCTATTTTGTACATCATGATATTACCACTTTGGAATTTGACAAAACGACCCAAATAAATAATGTAGACCTTGAAGAGTTATGAAACTTTGTTATTCAACATTTTTCCATTTGACCTCATTGAGTGAAACAAAATCTTGGTTGTATTTGTCCATTTTTTGAATGTGAAAACCTTTCTGGATATAAGAATGGCATGTGGGTCCGGCTGTCAAATTTCTGTTAAAGACTGACATGGGGTGAACCAGTACTATTTTTTTGTCGCCAAAATCCGTTTCATAGATCATGATGATGTTAAAATTGTTCCTTGGCCTTTATCGACGCCTTGGCCAGCAGCAGCCTCGCCCTGGCCGCTTCTGGCCACATACAGCCTCAACCAGCCAACTGCGGCCACCCTCTGGCCGGCCGTAGCCTTGCCCAGCCACAAGGAACCTTGCCGCGGCCACGTACTGCCTGGCCATAGCTGGCCAGACCTGGCCATGCTTGGCCACAGCTAGCCAACCTTGGCCGCAAGCCTTCCAATGGCCTCTAGAACATCCCGATCATCCAGAGAGTTCAATAGACAGTAATTCAAAAACATACACCACAGAAATTAAGTAACAGAGTAACATGCATCACACAAATTAGGTTACCAACTAAGAATGGGCAATGGCATACAAAATAAATGGACTGAGTACACATAATGGCTTCCCGAGCCACAAGGACACCACGCTAATTAAGGAAAGGATTCTCCGACACTAGTTTTTAGACACAATGATAGAAGTTCTTCCGACCACATAGGCTTCATAGGCCACACCGACACAACTTCGACTTTATTTGCTCCACCTCTTGTAGTTTCGCCTGAGAGCACGTCGAAGCTTCTCCGCAAGCTCCCTGATCTTTCATTCATTTCACAAAAAGGGTTAACGAAGAACGTATCTATACAAATCTGTCACTAACATAAAGTAATTAAGTGAAGGCCCATCACCTCATATGCTCTAAGAACCTGTTCGTCTTCGTCATCGCTCTCCTCAATGTATGAGAATGTAACAGTCACCCTGTCGAAATCGTAGAATACTTCGGGCTTGTCCTTCAATAACATGTGCCTCAATAATGAATTTATCACATAAACTTGGTATATGAATCAACATATGCCAACTTAGTAACTGTACAGAACCTATCATGCATTCAATCAACTGTATAGAACCTATCATGTATTCAATCAATGTACCCAAAGTATGTCTTTTTGATTCAAACACTTTGAATATGGAAAATCCGTAACCTATGCAGAAAATCCATTAATAGTTTTGCCAAAAATACAACTAATATATGCAACAAAATATTGATATGGGCAAAGCAGTAATAATGCTAGACTAAATGAGTTGAAAATTAACCTACCAATTTATATTGATTGTTGAATTAAACAGTAACCTATGTGACAACATAACTATATGGTAGACTAAACCATTAATAACAACCCGACCCTTTCCATTCAAACTGAACGCATCTACAAGATCATTAACCTACCAATTTGCAGAAAATCAATCTACCTCATTTCTGTGTATTATTTTCTTCGTTGCGGCGACATGAGCTTCGAATCCCAGTGGCAGCTCCGAGACCTCTTTGATCTGGATATCACCAGCGGCAGCCATGGATTTGGAGGTCGAGGCCCGGGTGCGGCGGCGCGGCCCGATGGCGGGCCGAGCGGCCGGCGACGATGTCGAGGTGGGGCGGCGCCGGGGGATGGTGGCACCTGCCAGTGTTGGGGTGGAGGTGGGGGCAGCGCCGAGCGATGGTGGCACTTGCCCGCGACGAGGTCGAGATTCGGCGCCGCGAGGCCACGCCGGCATATGCCGGCGACGACGATGAGGTCTGGCGCCGCGGGGTCGCGGACGGCGGAGTACGCATGAAGCGTTTATTGTCATCGCGCAGCTGCATATGGGACGGGTGCCAGGCGCGCTTCCGACCGGCCATCGCGAGGGAATGGGAGAGCGGCGAAGGATTCGGCAGCAGGCGGCGACGGCGAAGGATTGGTGCGAAATGAACAGTTGCTTCGTGGGGGGAGAGCACGCGGTGATTACGGGATTCTGGAGTCAGACGCGGTGGGTGCGGGTAGTTAACGCGGGCACCATGGGCGGGGGTTCCGAAGAGTCAAAACCCCCATTGATTGATCTGTCATTTGGGGGAGGAGGCAAAAGGGAAAGAGGATCAGAAGGCAGTTTCGCTTCGTTAGGAAATCTACTTACACTGCTGGCAATTACGCCCCACCTGTCGGCACCTGGGCCCGGGTCAAATGTTCATCCAAATTTTCCTCTCGATTTATTGTCTACTGCCATAACATTTTCCAAGAGGCATTCAAGCTTTGTGATGGCTAGAGAACTTTATTGTAATGTGTGATTTTGTGTGTAATGTCTATTTGTAAAGCACTAAGTGACTGAATGCTAGTGTGTGATGAATGATTAGTTTATGACTTTGTCGATGATCTGTGTAGTGATGTTTGATGTTGATGATTAGGATGATGAAGATTACACGTACATTGATGATGGTGTTGTTACACCAGTTGAGGCACAAGGCCTAGATGATGACTTTTTTATTTGATTCTTACATGGTTTACTCATGGGTCCCACAAGCTGTATTTACAAATGTTTATGCAATAGCCCAAATTTGTTGCAATTGATCATAAATGGGTGCAATAAGACTTCATGTACCCCTTGGCCTACCCCAGCCGCACCCTAGCCACCTCTGGCCACCTACGGCCTCTACCAGCCAACTGCGGCCACCGTCTAGCCGGCCATAGCCTCGGCCAGCCACAAGAAACCTGGCCGCGGCCAGCCGCGGCCAGGTACTGCCTGGCCATAGCCGGCCAAAGCTGGCCATCCTTGGCCAAAGCTGGCCAACCTTGGCTACAAGCCTAGCAATAGCCTCTAGACCATCTCGATCATCCAGAACGTTCAATAGACAGTACCACAATAACATTTACCACACAAATTACGTAACAGAACAACATTTATCACACAAATAACATAAAATTTGCTGAATGCCATTGAAATAAAATTCGTAAGTGCCGACAAAGTAAACTGTTCACAAACCCAAGTGCTTCATTTACCAACAGCATTATCTTACATAGCCATACTTGACACGATAGAAGTAGACATGGCATTCGTAACGAACCCGACATTCATCACCACAGAAATACATGCAACACCCCCTCCGGCTGGGCTCCCTACCGCAGTGTGCTGGGCCTTCGCAATGTTGAATGTCGCCTCACAGCACCACCGTTGGCAGCGTCGGCCGGCGGAGGCCTAGGCGGAGGGCAACACTCCGCATTTGCCAAGCCAGATTAACACCACGACTCCGCCAATGTAGGGATTGCAAGTTGTTGATCAAAGACGGACGCCACTGCCCTTGATCCTCACCCTCAACCCGTTTCATGTACGCAATCGTAGTGGCATCGGCGTCGTCCCCGATGTTGGCCCTTTAGAGGCAGACGACGGCCACATAGGCCGCCCCTCTGTGCCTGGCCTGGGCAGCACGGCGGAGCTAGTCGAGGGGAGGCCGGGGGCTGCGGTTCCTTATGAAGATGTCGTCCATCCCGGTGAGGAAGCATGCCACCGGGTTGCCGCATTTGGCAAGGCTACGAATGAAGATGTCGTAGCGGTAGGGGTCGTTGTCCTGCATCTGCTGGACTGGTACCCGATGAAGTGTTAGGCACTTGCCGACGTCTGTATCGCGGCAAGGCCTGAGCATGGTCGTGCAGGTGGCCCGTAGGCTCCGAAGGTCCTCCATAGGCCTGGCCGATGTCGCCCCTACTCGGCCAGCGATCATTGCTAGCAACTCCTCCGGGAGTTCCGCCAGTGACCGCGGGTGCTCCCTCGATGCCATGAGTGTAGGCGTGGAAGGGACGTTGTCACGCGGCGCGGAGCGCGAGATCGACGAGCGCAGAGAGGGCGCGATGGCGAGGATCGCGGAGGGGGCGCGACGGATGAGGTAGAGCGGCGGGGGCGCAACAGAATAAATTACCAATCTACTGTTTCCATCCTAAAGTACCATGCGTGTAGCAACCGGCGGCCTTCCAGTTTCCTAAAAACGGCAGCCTTTCCGTTTCCATTAACCGGCGGCCTTTCAGTTTCCATTAACGCGGTGGATGCGGGTCAATGGTACACGCCGCGCACGTGGGGCCCACAACTGCTTCAAGCGGCTCCGGATGGGTGACTGACCTGTGGGTCATACATGTCGGCACATGTTTGTTGGGCGATTCATCTTCTGTTCCTCGTCACTTTTTTTATTATTTGTTGTTCTCCTCATCTTCATTCACTAGTACATCTAAGTCATTGACTTTGGAAAGGTGGATACCATGTCGTTGTTAGAGTAGCACTGTGAAGTAAAATATTAAAATAAAATTATGTTACATCCACTTGATTTTATCTAAAATCTTATTCCTACGTGAAAATGTTGAAATTATTCAAATTTTGTATTAAAAAACTAGTTGAACCAAGATTTTGATACCCAAAATAATTTCATCTCAAAAAATAAAGAGTGACAAATTATTTTATATGACTTTGTTGTAATGTGTGATATTCTGTATTGGTGAGATACCCAAAAATGAATGGCTCGAGAACTTTGTTGTAATGGTCCTCTTTTTTTGGGTATTTATTTTACTATTTTATTTTATTGCGCCACTGTGATGTAACATATTAAAATAAAATTATCTTACTAACTTTACATTGTTGAAATTATTCAAATTTTGTATTAAAAGAACTAGTTGAAGCAAGTTTTTGATTTTCAAAATGATTTCATTTGAAAAAATCTCCTGCTTCATTTTTCAAACATTTGAGGAAATGTCAAGCTATCTCATGGAAAGCATTGATTTATGATTTATCTCGATTTTTTTGTCTACTGCCATAACATTTTGATGCCAGAGAGTTCTTTTTGGACATATGACGAAGAGGCATTCAAGCTTTGTGATGGCTAGAGGACAAAGACGAAGAAGGATGAATGGCTAGAGAACTCTGTTGTAATGTGGGATATTGTGTCTAATGTCTATAAGTAAAGCACTAAGTGACATCAATATCCACAATATTTGACAATGTGGTAGTACACATGTTATTTGATCTTACATATACACTCACGTGGCACGTTAGGATTGGACTAATCCACTGTTTATACATAATGTACACAAAAAATTTGTATGCAATCACAACCTAATGCGCAGTGTATTGGTGAGGTGCTTAACTGCTGAACCAAAGGATCTGGGTTCGAATCCTAGGTCCTCTATTTTTGGATATTTCCTTTATTCTTCTATTTTGTTGCACCACTGTGATGTAAATGACTCATATGCAGATGTGGACCCATGAGTAGGTGACACAACCATTCAGCAGGGATATATTATATATAGCCACATAGAGTACCACAATAGTGCCATTGCAACTGCATTAAACACTACATTAGTTGTCCATCAGGCACAAGCAGAAGGCCTCCATTACATAGTGACCAAAAGCAAGCACACAAAAGCCCTCCATTACATTGTCACCAAAAGCAAGCGGAGGCGTCCAACGCGTTACAGTTCTGGTAGTATTTACATTAACAAACTAACATCAACCTAACCATCAACCTAACTATGAGAAGACTTCATCCTCCACCGTGTACCAGTGACTCGCTTGCAACTTCTTCTTCACGAGAAGGCGCACCTCCTCCACCTTGCTTCGAATCTGGCGAAAATTCAATGGAAAAACAGAACTAAGATGTCAAGGGTTTACACAATGTTTGAAATAGCCCCTATGATTAATTGAAGGGCATGAACTTCACCTCCTTTGCAGACAGTAGAGGAACATCGTCTTCATCATCGCTACCCGCATTTACCTCCATAGTGCAGGTGATCTTTTTGCAGCATAATTGAAAAGCCTTTCGATGTTTTCCCTTGAATCCAAGCAAAACAGGGCCACAATTTGTACAAAAACACATGAACAAGTTGTGAACCTATTTTGAAGTAAACAAGTAGTTGCCCTCACCTGATGAACCACAGGCTTCGCTGGACACTCTGGCAAGTCGTTTAGGGAGTTTGGTTCTTCTTCAGTGGCCTCACACTCCATAAATATGTGCAGTGGGTTGCCCTATCTTAACATCACAAAGATCTCAAATGGCAAACTTGCAAAGTTGCAGTTATACATAATTTCATAGTTCATATATTTCCTATGTTTTGTTGTTGCATTCCTCCAGAGTTCCAATCAGTGCTGCGAAATCTAATTACAATCTATCATTTAATAAATAAACCTCCAAAAAAACCCCAAATACAACATTCAATCAGTGCTACTTTCATTTATTCAACACATCGCATATAACAAATACCTCACTGCAGCCATATAAAGAAAACCCCAATCAGTGCTCCCTCAACTAAACTTTAATCAAAAAAACCCCCAGGTAGCAAGCATCAAGAACTTCAATCTACAAATCTAAAAATCTGGAGATGCTGCAAGGGTTTGGGCTCACCTGGCCACCTCGCCTCGCCGACCTCCCCGCTAACTCCGGATTCCGCATGAATCGACCCCTCTCGTCGCGGAACAGGGTCCTGGGGGCGGGGTTGCGGCGCTCCATCTTCGTGATGTAGGTGGGCGAGAAGGAATGAGCGATGGAAGTAGGGGAAGAAGGCGATGGCGCCGGCGAGGGGAGGCGGAGGAAATCGCGCAATGGCCCGGCGAGGGGAGGCGGAGGAAAACGCGCGAGGATGATGGGACGGCTTCTGCGAGAAGACAAGAAACAAAAGGGGGAATACGGGCCAGGCTACCAATCTAAACACGACCGCATGCAGTTGTTACCATCGCCAGGCACTGACATGGGGCCCAGTACCAAGGTCCCACACGGAAGGGACGAGATAAGTGCATCAGGAGGCGTATTTCTCGTTTGCGTTTTCATATCTGCCCGACACGCCGTCGAATTGGGCCGACACCGACACGCGAGCGACGCACTCCGGAGGAAGCGATTTCATCGCGAGGAGGCGATATGTGGCTGACACGCAGATCCCACCTGTCGGCTCCAAAGATATATCAGGTGTTCATGATGTTTTGCTCAATCTGCTTAATATGGCTTCTGGGTCCGAACTGAAATTTTCAAACATGTATAGAATTCTCATTGGGTGTCCAAATTTGATGGTTTTTTTTCTGCATGCAGCAAAAAGGTAAAAATATTTTTTTGGTATTTCTTGTATTATTCTATTTTAGTGCACCACTGTGATGTAACATATGAAAATGAAATTATCTTACTAACTTTAAATTGTTTCTAAAATCATATTTCTATGTGAACAAAGCTGGAATTATTCAATTCTTCGTATTAGAAAACACTAGTTGAAACAAGATTTTGATATCCAAAATGATTTCGTATAAAAAACCACAAATCACAAATCTCGTTCTTCCTTTTTCAAACATTTGAGGAAATGTCAAGCTATCTCATGGAAAGCATTGATTTATGTTTTATCTCAATTTTTCAAACATTTGAACTTACATATACACTCACGTGGCACCACAATGTGATCTTACATATTTGATCTTTTATTTTGTTGCACCACTGTGATGTACCATATGAAAATGAAACTATTTCATCTGAAAAAATAACAAATCACAACTGATTTTATATGACTTTGTTTGGTCAGTTCAAATTTTAAATTATGTTATAAATTATTAAGTCTTATTATTGCACCATTTATGGTCAATTGCCACTACGTGTTATTACCACTTTGGAATTTGACAAAACGACGTAAATAAAGATCGTAGATCTTGATGAGTTATGACACTTTCGTATACATCACTTTTCCATTTGACCTCATTTAGTGTAACAAAATCTTGGTTGTATTTGTAATTTTTTGAATGTGAACCTTTCTGCATATAAGAATGACATGTTCGGTCACCCAGAGTCACCCAAATATTCTCTCTCCAAACTTCACTATTCGCCTATCACATCAAATCTCTCTCCTCATGCATGGAACTCTAAACTTCGCATTCCCTTTTCGGGAACTAAACCATCACCCGATGTTTCTGTACTGATTTGTGGGCCAAAAAGTGGCTGGGTCCACGCGTCATTGACTTCTGTGGAACCGACGCCACCCCTTCATTCTCGCAGTCTACCCATATATAGGAACCGCTGCCCCTTCGTTCTCGCTGCTCCACTCCGATCAGTTTGCATTTGCACACCACCCCATCGACCGCCCCTCACTCATTCCCATCTAGCTAGTGCAGGCCAATAGAGTGTAGATGAACTCCTCGTCGACGGCGGAGTCCAGGGTTTCGGTGCGCCGTCGTGCACCGAATCCCGCATTGGCGGGGTCATCGAGGCGCCGCCCGGAGACTGCGGCGGCGACGGTACGGAGGGGACCCGCGGCGTCGGCGTTAGCGAGGGGCCTCGCGGCGTCGGCCCCGGCCTCGGCGGAGGGCCCGGATCCCAACCCCGATGTTCCGCCGGGAGTCAAGGATGCAGACTCCGGCCGACGGGTGCTGAAGCGGAAGTCCGGTGAAGGTTTTCAGCACCCAATCGTCAAGAAGGCCAAAACGGTGGATGCCTCGGCCAGCGAGTCGTCGTCGTCAGAGGAGTACCCACGACGTTTTCCGGATTTTGACTGGGAACGCCCGGTAAGATTTGTTCCTCCTACCAAATTAATTTGCCCCCTATGCAATTGCAATACATAATATTAATACTATTGATTATTCAGACAGTTTAAGTGATTGATTTCTTGGTGTGAGAGGTTGTTCCTGAGTTGTAATTAATTCTATGAGTAATCGTAGTATTAATTATGCATACCATTTTATGCATTCATGGTACCTAGTATGCAAATGTGAACACAATTATGAAGAATATAGTTATGAAGAGAAATGACAAAAACTGATATGAACCATCTTAGGCATTCATTGCTACCTTGTCATCATGATATGTTATACTACAGCAGATTAATCTTATCTTATCTAAAAAATTTACTAGCAAATACACCCAGCCTGTTGTCCAGTTGTCCTGTATTTTTGGATGTGCTTGCATTCTATGAAATTGCACTCTGTTATTATGTAGCATTAACAATTTTGTACATTTAAACAGTGTACAAATATGTTGTTCCTTCTTAATATCAGGCTTGTTTAAAATAATAAATCTTAGATTCAAATCAATTCATCCAACGCACTTGAAAACCTTTCAGTAGTTTAACTAAGGCTTGTCTTTGATGTAGTTAAAGTTACATCTATAGGTGTTATTCAACAAACCATGGTAGGCCTCTTGATCACATTTTACATGTGCATGTCTTGATCCAATTTTAATCAACATCCTGTTCTAGCTTGGATGTGCAGGTTGTCGTGTTTTTTTGGATGTGCATGTTGTCCTGTTTCTTTGGATGTGCATGTTGTTCTGTGTTTTTTCGGAAAAGCATATCATGCAAATGTCAACTGACAACTAATGTCAATATGAATTCCATATACAAGCTTTGCAAATTGTAGTATTAATTAATGTCTCCATTTCTTCATTCAGAAGAAAGGGGACAAGGCGGTGACGTACGAGCTCAACTTCCCGCGAGTCAGGATCTTCGCGGACTGCACTGCTGACAGCGATGATGAGCACTACAGGCCCATCAACTGTAGGGCCCCTCCGAACGCCGAGGTATTACCTGAATTCCATATGTTCTATTTGTTCCATATGCAAATTTTGATGTACATGTCTCTGTAATGCATTTAAAAAAATGTCAGATCGAGCGTTTGGTGGAGGAGCTACGCGTGGCGATCAAGCGTTGGGTTTATTACTTACCCTAGGATTGCAGCCATCGGGAAGCAGTAGCTAGTTGATGCTTTTGTTTTATCACCTAGGAATCATGTCTTTTGTGTACTGACCTACTCCTTCCATGAATTACCAAAGGAGGTCGAGATGAACAAGTAGGTACTGATGAACAATTAGGTTTGATGAATGGGCCTTTTGTGTATTGATGAACAAGCTTGTGAAGTGGCATTACTGGAAATGTATATGGACCCTGGTGAATGCTTCTGTAATGACCCTTGATGAAAGGGGATTTCGTTACAATATTTATCTTTTAACTATTGGTCGATGGTGAGTGCTTGTGATCTCGAGTGTCATAATTATATCATTATTGCTGTCAATTGTATTTGAGTTAAAATGGAGCTATACTAGTATGCAGTTCAGTGGTTGTGCTCTTGTTTGTTTTAAGCACAAATCAGCAAGTCAATTAGACATCTGTTTGATCATGTACCTGTATCTTTTTTGTGTTTAAAAAGTCGGAGCACAATCAACAAAAGTGATGGAACCACTGTGATGTAACATTTTAAAATAAAATTATCTAACAACCACTAAATTACATCTAAAATCTTATTCCTATGTGAAAAATGATGTAATTAATCAAAATTTATATTAAAAAAAACTAGTTGAAACAATATTTTGATACCCAAAATGATTTAATCTGTAAAAAACTGATGAATTTAGTTACTTGTGATAATTTTAGAGTTTCAATTGGGTTATATATTGAGTCAATTGGTCAGTTGAGTAACTCACAGGTGGGGCCCATGTCATTCGCTCCACTGCTAAGTAGTATCTATCTACTGCCCTGGTCTTCTCCCCCAAAACGTCGACTCTGCACACGCAAAACCGCCGCCCCCGCCATCGCCCCAGCCCTTGCCGCAGCTAGCCTAGTAGAGGCGCCGAGCAATCACGATGCCTGAGGGAAACAACCACATCTCAAGGAGGCAATTCCGGGATGCGCGTGGGCGCTTCTCGCGGAAGGAGGTGACCGCGGTGCCTCCGTCGACACGGGGTCCGGCGGCGCCACTTCCTTCTTCAATCTGCCGCCCCTCGTCCGCGGCGGGGCCATCAAGGAAACACGACACGTCAACCACCCCAGGGCAAAGCAGGGGGGAAGAGAAGGCAGTAGAAGAAGATGAGGTAAGTGTGCTACAGTAAGTTGGGGTTTTTCTTCTTGTGATAGATCTAGTTGGATTTTTTGTAGTGCGGGTCAAATCTTTTATTATGATACAATGATTCACACTATTTCTTTTAGTAGTCATTTAGAACTTTGATCTAAGAACATTAAGTGATTTTTGTTCTGCTGCAGAATCTAGATTCAGTTGTTGCTAGGTTTTTTAGAACATAGTTTAGTAGGCACGTAGCAGACAAACAAGAGATATGGATATTTTCCTTTTCAGTGTTGGTGTTGCTAGGTTCTCTGATGGTAGATGATGATTAACTTTTGGTACACCAAGATTCACTTTGGCTTGGTTCTCTGATACTAGATAAAGATCCACTTTTGGTAGGTATATAGCAGATGCTAGATAACTGAGTTTTTTCAAGCATGAAACAATCTCAATTTATGCATTTGTGAGTACTTGTTTGGTATATTATTGTTTCTTGTGCTAGATCTCTTGTTATGGTACATTGATTCAAGCACTATGTCTGTTAGATCGAACCTCCAGTGTTTCCTGCCGCTTGGTTGCGAGGGGGCACGTGCACCTGCTCTGGAGGCAGTTGCGATGAAGATGAGATCGACCCATCCCGTTGTTCGTTTTGCCGCGAACTCTGGGAAGCAGGCTTTCGATGCGTGGCGGTGCCACGGTTAGACAATGAGAAGGGGAAGAGGCAGAAGGTGATCTAGTCTCCCCTCGAACCATCGTATTGTTAATTCCTCATATGCTTGTTGTTTGGTCAAACAGAAACTAGTTCATATGCTGATTTAGTTGGTAGTTTTAATAACATAATCTTCGTTTGGTTTTGGTATTTTCTGCTGTCAATAAAAAATAGAAAATGCTGAATGCTATTCTTGCACACGTTGTTTAAGGTAAAAAAAAGCTTTTAGGTAACTTTGCTTCATAACTCAATTTGATGCCAAAGAATTCTTGCAGGACATATGAAGAAGAAGCATAAAAAGCGTTGTGATGGCTAGAAGAAGAAGGATGAATGGCTTATGCTAGCAGCTAGCGTATCTTTTGTAGACAGAACTTTGCCTTATCTTAAGTATGATGAGAGACCTGGATTATAATAATCTATCTTATCTATGTGTTAGACTTGAAAACTTTATTGTAATGTGTGGTATTGCGTGTAATGAATATCTGTTGTGCACTAAGTGACTGAATGATAGTGTGTGATGCATGATTGTTTGATGACTTCGTCGAAGAATTGTTGTTATTATATGCCTCGGCCACCAACAGCCTTGTTCGACAGATCATATTAGGGCTGAAATTGGCTGAACGTGTAGCAACCTTCATCCAACAACACACGACTGAAATGAGGGCTGATGATGGTTTTTTTGAGATTAGGGCTGATGACGGCTTATTCAAATCAAAAAGTAATGGTGAGAGAGGTGGCTGCTGGCATACATGCCAGCTGAACTTATGAACATACATCACACAAATTGAGTAACAGAGTTACATGTATCTCACTAATTAAGTTACCAACAAGTACTACATATACATAGGGGCAAAAGGACAAAATGATAGTTGCATCACAGTCATGCATCACAAGGGCACTACATGGGAGTCATTTCTTTTTATCTAACTCCATCTTCGCATCTACAAGTGTGTTTCTAAGGACTCCTTTTTTCACTTCCGCTTCCTTGAGTTTTTCTTTGAGTTCTTTCTTCTTCTTTTTCGTGCGCTCGAGTTTGTTGGTGAGGAAATCCTCTTCTGCTTGGAGATTTTTTACTTTTTCCTTTTCTTCAAACAGACAAAATTCCAAATGTTGTTCCTTCCTTTCTACAGCCAAAAGCTTCATTACCAATGATTTGTTTTCCTCCCTAGCTTCATGGAGTTCTTGCATTGCCTTGTTGTACATAGTGGCTGCCTCCTTCAGCTGACAATCAAGACAAGGATGAGTGGGTTGTATCATTCAACAAGCTAAGCATGAATTTCATGGAGTGCCCCTATCATGTTTTTCTAGCACAATTTTCAAAATGGCAGTAGAGATGTGTAGACAAAATTTACGGAGCCAAGAATTAATTATTACAACAGATCATAAAATCATTTCCTATTTGAACGAGCAGAAACTCCATTCTGCATACAATATTTAAGGTTGCAATAATTGTTGACTCAGCAAAGCTATAACAAGAAGCTAAGAATTTGCATATTCCCATTTGTCAACAAGACAAGAATGAAAAAAGGTCACGATTAGAGGCATTTCTAGTGTACCATTTCACACACATTTCACACACATAATTTGCATATTCCCATTTCACAATCAAAGGCATTCCCAGGTCACAATCAGAGGCATTCCCAGGTCACTTCAATCAAGACATAATTTCCAAACATTACTATCTACCATAACAGCAAGTAATTCAATCTATCTGCCATAGCAATCAGAGGCATTCCCAGGGAAAGATTGCTCACCTCGTGTCACACCCGGATTTACACAGAAACCCGAAATGCGGCCATATGTGTTCCCAGGAAGTCATTACACATATAGCGAACAAATATGATAACAGAATACAGTGCTCGAATAAAATAAATGGTTTTACATCAGAGTTTGACTCAAATAAACGAATAAAACAGCGGAAGTCTCATTATTAATTCTCTCTAAACAAAAACGAAGTCGATAACCCACGGGGACACCGACTGGTTGAGCACAGCTAGTAGAACGGCAGATCCTCAGGAAATTCAACAGCAGCAATACCATCTAATCCATCTGTTACCCATCCGGGATTTTGTTGAATAGCAAGTGTAAGTAAATGTCTTACTTAGCAAGTACAACACGGATAATGAAGGCTTAAAAGAAAGGCTTGACACGGCTGTACTGCATTAGCAATTTTAGTTGTTTCATTTTAACATCATCATAATCACTACATTTACATGAATCCCAATTGTACCCCAATTAACATAGTAGAAGTGAACATTAAATGATAATAAATAACAGCATCTTCAAATCATAAAGGATCCAGACCGCTCGTTACCCTGAGCAAGGTTATCATGATAGATTATACACTCTGCAGAGGTTTCACCCTTTACCCACCGGTCGCGTAAAAGCTCATGGAGCTTTGCACCCAACCACGCACATCAACACTTCTGAGGTGTGACTGCATAGGGACGCTACGAGGCTTTTCACAAGACACCCTAACAAAACAGTAGCCGTTATGGTACAACCTAGGCAGCATGACCCAAGGCACCGAGATTGACTAACACTCATGTAGCGACACGAGGGGGGTCAATGGCGTCCAAGCGCGGCAAAGAATATCAACAACAAAATAAATAGCGCAACGTGTGGAGCCCCCACCATACGGTGGCTCCCAACACGGGACTGTGCCTCACGGGGACATAGCCGACGGATACCCCGTCCTCGGTGGATCAAACCATACTCTCACCCATGCTTCCCATAACACCGTCGGCCCGTCGGTAACTACTGTCAAGCTAGAGCCGTACATGTTACTTGTCCAAGACCAGAGCCATAATAGTTCCAGCGGTGGCGACTGGCTCCTGGGTGGCCGCTTTAAGAACCGGTCCTTGCGGAGAGACACTAGGGCCAAGCACGAAGCGTACACCCTAGTTCCCTGAACCATGTTGCTAAAAAGCAAGTTTTAACATTAACATTAAAGTGAACCATTAAGTCATGATTAACAGTTAAGCAAAGGTGACAGTAGTTGCGCCTAGCAAAGTTCTACCCAAATGCAATAACCTAAGGTAATCAAGGTATAGGATAAACAAAGCTAGGTACAACCTTAATAGGAACAATTTAGACACATGCATATGCAGTAAATAGTGTAAAGGTGTGTTTAGGTAGCAAGAATTGTCCGTGCTATACTTGCCTTCCTCAAACTGCTGCTGCTGCTGGTCCTGCTGCACGTAACCCTCGAACTCAAACTCCATCGCGGACGGCTCACCGACTGGACTCGTATATCAACACACAAGCATCCACACAAGCCACTACATGCAAACAATATTAATCTATTAGAACAGTACACCAAACAGTAGCAACAGAAGAAAAGAAGGCTGAAAAACTAATCTACGCTTCGCTACGAACACGTGAGCGCGAAAATCACTCAAAGGTTCCAGGGGCTTATTTGTGAAAAACCAGGGACCTAAACATAATTTAATATAAAAACAGCAGGGCTAAAGCATAAAATAACTTAAACAGGACCTCGTGTGCTATTTTTAAATAAGACAGGGGGTTTTCCATAAAATTCAGGACCTAAATCTAATTATTTTTGAATAGATCTGGACCGTGGGTTGATTTCCAAAAAGGGCAGGGGCTCTTTAGCAAAACTGCCAGCGCTGACTGGTATGGACTGGTTTGACTCGGGGGGTGACTCGAACTGAACCGTGGAAAACGGATCGGGCGGTTGGGATTCGATCTAGAGGAGGGGGTGTCGGCGGCGGTGGCTCGCCGGCGAGAACGCGCGATCACGCTAGGGGGCTCGGTTTCACGCGCAGAGGGTACCTACAGATGCGGAGCAGCTCAGCAAGTTCACCAGGGGAAGACACGGCGATGACGGTACGGTGGCGGCGGCACGCGACGAGCAATGGCGGCGGCGGCGCTCGGGCAGCGGCGGTGCACGCGGCGACGACGCTACAACGCACGGGGACGGACGAGAAGGGGCTCGGGAGGTCCCTTACCTCCACGCGACGGTGCTGGAGCAGCTTGCCGGGGCGGAACGACGACGGGCGGCGAGATCGACGACGGCGGGCGGCTCGAACTCCGGACGGCGGCGCGAGCTCGGGCGGCGGCTGCTAGGGCTAGGGTTGGCGGCGCTGGTGCTGGGGTTTTGGGAGGTGGCGGCAGCCGCTATAAATAGGACGGGCGCAGAGGTGGCCCCGAGTCCTTGGCATCCGCGCCAGGCCCCCCCTGGTCGGAGTCCGGCTCAAGGCCGAGTCGGCCTGGCCGAAGGTCGGGGACGGACCCGACAGGCGGGTCCCGCTCGGTCAGCGACTGCGGGGCGGAGCTGGGCCGGCTCGGCTGGCTGGGCTGCGCGCTGGGCCGAGACAGGCAGAGGGAGCAGGTGCGCGCGCTAGGCTGCAAGCGCTGGCGAGGGGAGGGAGGCGGAGCGGGCCAAGCTGGGCCGAAAGTGGAGCGGGGCGAGCTGGGCTGCTGCGGAGAGAAAAGAAAGAGGGGGCAAGCTCGGCTGAGGAAGAAAGTTGAGGGAGGGAAAACGGACTCGGGCTGTAGCAACTTTTCTAGGGCTCCAAACAAGACGATTCAAATTTGAATTTAAACAGAATTTAAATTCCAATTGAACCGAACACAAACAAAACACAATGCAGCCGGCATGAATGCAACAAAAATGTTTCTAATCTTATATTTAATTTTATTTTCTCCAAAATAATTTATTTCCCTTAGATAAATATGAACATTTAAATTAAATAAAAGCAAATTTATTACTAAAATTTTAAACAGGCATTTTTAGGGTGTTACAAACCTACCCCCCCTTAAGATGAATCTCGTCCTCGAGATTCGGATGTGGATTTGAATAACTGTGGATACTCTGCTCTGAGATCCTCTTCTCTTTCCCAAGTCACTTCATCCTCGGAGTGACAGCTCCATTGAACCTTACACATACGGATCACTTTAGTTCTGGTGACTCTTTCTGACTCCTCCAAAATCTTGAAAGGGTGCTCAGCGTAGGTGAGATCTTCTTGCACATTCAGATCGTCTATCGGGATCTGTTCCTCCGGTACCCGCAAGCACTTCTTCAACTCAGACACATGAAACACATCGTGTACTCCTGCCAACTTCTCAGGTAGCTCTAACTGATATGCTACCTCACCTTTCCGCTCAAGTACCTTGAACGGTCCAATGTATCGAGGTGCTACCTTGCCCTTGACGTTGAACCTCTTCACGCCTCTCATTGGTGACACCTTGAGATACACGAAGTCGCCAACTTCAAAGCTGAGATCCCTCCGTCTGATATCTACATAGCTCTTCTGTCTAGATTGTGCCACTTTCAAATTCTGTCTGATTATCTGCACTTGTCGCTCTGCCTCTCTTAGTATTTCAGGTCCAAATACCTGACTTTCTCCCGTCTGATTCCAGAATAGTGGTGTGTTGGCGGTCGTTACAGCCCAAATCCGACCACCAATACTCGGGAATAAACGAGGTTATATGCAACATTCCATGTACTTAGGTTTCACTTGTGCAGGTACAACTACGACAAATATACGCTATTGGGGCCGAAAATGACCGAATCGGCCGAACGACTCCGTTCGGCCGGTTAACCCCCCTTAGCCGTGCACGTCACCGGGAGTCGTCCAACGAATATCAAGCGAACACGACATGAGGACGGCAGCCATCTCTTCCCGGGCCACAACCACATCACCTCTGGGCCATAAACACACAAAGCCAATCACCAGGAGGCAGCCCAGATGGCCCACAGAGCAAAGGTGGTGCAGGGGGACGGGCCTGGGCTCCCAGCCCAGTTCGGCCGAACTGGGGGGTTCGCCCGAACCGTCTCCAGTTCACAACCGCCTTCCAGGGGTGGATCCTGGCCGTGGGAGCCAGAGGCAGTAGATCCCACGGTTCGGCCGAACTGGCCAGTTCGGCCGAACCGGGAAATTCGGCCGAAGGCCCGGCACCGCTTCTCTGGTTGCCTTGGCCGCTACCCTACCTCAACCGACCTTTGGAGCTATAAATAGAGGGTCGCACTTCTCTTGTAACACACACCAAGCCAAGGAGCTCATTTCCACTTTTATTCTAGTAGAGTTAGGATAGTTTAGTTGGGAGTTAGAGTTGAGTCGAGCTTTGCCTCGGAGGTTCCGGAGTCATCTTCAGAAGCTCTGGTATAAGCTCTTGTATCTTTTACCCTTTTCCTTTTGCAAGACATTGAGTATCAATATAGTTATCTTTATCACTTTGCCTTTGTCATTTATATCTTGCTTCTACTTTATCCTAGTAGCAAATATATCTTGTTTAGACTATAGTCAGTTATAGTTCTAGTGCTTGTAGTCTTGTTTAAGTCTTTGTCTTGGCTGGTTCTTCGATCTTGCTTAATACTGGAGGTGAATTGTCACCAAGAGTATTGACAAGGTTGCTTGCTCTTGCTACCAGAGTAAGTAGTCGTTGCCTAGTGTAGGAGTGGTTCCTAGACTAGTCGGTGGCCTTAGTTTATTCCCGTCGCAACGGAGGTGGTAGCCGGGAGGTGGTGAAACCCCTTTCAGTCTTCGTAGCCCATCACGTTAGTTCCGGTCCGCAGGATTCCCCAGTTGGGAAATAGTGGCACCCCTTCTCATCCCTTTCTGTGTTCACTGGTTCCCTTGTCCCGATGCTAAGACATTAGAGTTATCCCAGATCTCCTAGTGTTGGCTCTGTAGCCGCTGTATCTCTAAGCTAGAGTGACATAGGTAGATAAAGTATCCAGGAGTCCTCTATCTCTTCTCGTTGTCCTCCCAGCTATCTATCTCTTCTCTCCCTTACCAGAGTATCCCTTGAGTTGTGTGTCCGGTATATCCACTCCTATCCAATACTGTTATCCCCTATCTTGTCTAGTCGTGTGCCCTTCTATGATAGTCTCGAATATCTGTTCACTAGTAATCTTGCCAAAGCTTCCCTGCGGAAATATAAATTACGATACCTCGGAATACTCCCAGGTGAAGTGCTACAGCGGTGATTCTGTGCACTTGCAGAATATTTCTATATTTTACTAAGCCATAAGGAAAACCACTGAAACACTCCTTACCCTAGTACCAGGATTCTCAATTCTGATATTGGATCGTAAGAAGTGCCAACAAGCATTTCTGGCGCCGTTGCCGGGGAAGTCTTTGGCTAGATTACTTTTGAATTTTTATCTTGAGCTATCTTAGTTGAGTACCGCTACTCAAGCGGGTTTATCCTTGCTCTGTTCGTTGGTCCTTGTGGAGCAGAGCAGTGCATGACTGGTTTCCAACTACCGTCAAACTTCCAAGAAAATCCGGAGTCATTTGTGAGGAAAGTACGACCCCGTGTTGTACCTCCTCAGAAGCAACTCCTTCCGACGAACCCAGTCCTTCCCGTCATTGACCAGGCTACATCGAGGATGGCAACCAAGACGATCCGTGAGTTCTCCGCTCCATCAAGCGGGAACATACGTGTCGGACCAGCTCCGCCAGTCGGAGATGGTAGCTTCGAGCTGAAGCCAGCCCTCATCAACATGGTACAGGCTAGCCAAGACCGGAATCCGCGCCCAAACCTCCCTTTTGAGAGGCCTCAACAAGGTAACAATTTCAATTCTAGCAATTTCAATAATCAGCCGTCTCTTAGAGATCTTGTGTTTGGCCAGATGAAAATAACTGAAAACATCAATAAAAAGCTTGTTGCTAATGATAAAACACTGGAAAGCATAGACTCTAGGATGGAATCATTTTCTTCTGCTATGAAAAGTCAACTGAGCTTTAATAAAATGATAGAAACTCAAATTGCTCAGTTAGCTGTTTCTTTGCCCTTACCCGTAGCGGGGAAATTCTCTGGGCAACCAGACAATTGCCCCCGTGAAAAGGTTAAAGCGGTCACCACGAGAGGGGGTAAGACCACTCGGGACCCGCCATATCCTGACAGTGCAGGTAAAAAGGCAGCCACTACAGAAAGTGATAGCGAAGAAGAGGAGGCCGCAGCAGAACCACAGAAGACAAGTCCGCAGAAGGAAGCAAAGGCGGCCCCTCACGAGTTTTACGAACCAAATATGCTGCCATTCCCCAGAAGATGCCATAAGCCAACGGTGGACGAACAATTCAGCAAATTTGTTGAGGTAATTCGAAAGTTATATGTCAATATCCCATTGCTTGAAGCTATGCAGGTTCCCACATATGCCAAGTATCTGAAGGACATCCTCAACAACAAAAGGGCACTGCCAACCACCGAGGTAATTAAACTAACCGAAGCATGTAGTGCGGCTATCTTGAACAATCTCCCAGAAAAGAAGAAGGACCCAGGATGTCGTACCATCACATGCTCGATCGGGGAGCAGCACTTCAACCATGCCCTGTGCGATCTTGGAGCAAGCGTCAGCGTCATGCCCAAGGTAGTGTTTGACAAACTAAACTATTATTCTTTGTCCCCTACAACCATGTATTTGCAGCTAGCGGATCAATCGATTCGCTATCCCGCGGGAATAGCCGAAGATATTCCGGTGAAAATCCGGGAATTCTTCGTACCCGTGGACTTCGTGGTGCTCAACATGGAGGTCGACACAAAGACACCGCTCATCCTCGGGAGGCCATTTCTGAGCACCGCCAATGCAAACATCGATGTAGGAGCCGGAGAAATCAGCCTGAACATCAACGGCAAGGAAGAAAAGTTCGCGTTCAAGCCCAGGGTGGAGAAATGCTCTCAGGTATGCACTAATTTAATTCAAAAATCCAATAACCTGGAGCAGGTCAACGTGGTTGCATCCGAACCACAATCTCCAGAGACACCGATCCCACCGCCACCGACACCGAAGAAGAAGAACAAGAAAATGTGGCGGAAGAAGGTTGCATCGTTCGAGTCATCCACTCCGGGACCGGACGATGACAAGAACAACTGAAGACAGGAGAAGTCCCGCTCGCGGACTTAAAAGCTGAGCTCTCGCCGCGAGGAAAACCGGTATGTATCCCATATTTCCCTTCCAATTTTTAAATTTCCAATTGCATTTGCACGTTTCCCTTTTCAAAATAATGAACCACTTGAGTAATTAATTTGAGAGAGAGTAGAAAATTCTACAAGCTTGGTTAGAAATAATTAGACGCATGCTGAAATATTACCTAGGGTGGATGTAATTGGTAACTTTTATCATTTTCATCCCTTCTAGAACATCTCCAATTATTTACCATCACCACCAACCAGCAACAAACATGTCTACCCCACTAAAAATGGCTGCACACTCACCAATTATCACAAACATGGCAGCATTGGGGTGACTACACTAAAATCAACTTTGGTCATGTCACATTTCCATCTTACCTACCACTAAAATCCACTAAAAATTTCCTTAGGAATTGATGGCCACACAAACTTGGAGTGGAAACAAAGGCATGTGAGTGCTGCACTCACATGGGAGTGCCCTGGCCACCAGGCCTGGTTCAGGCGAACCAGAGCCTTCGGGCGAACTGGCCAAGGCCCTCCCCTCGGCCTATAAATGCTGCCCTTGCTGCTTGCTTCTCCTTGCACCATTCACTCACTCTCCCATTCTGAAAATTTATGCTAGGAGCTCTCACTCTTTCATTTCTTTGCTCAAGTGCTTGCTCAAGTTCTTCCCAAGTTCTTGCCCAAGTTTTGGTTCACTTGCATCACTAGAAAATCCCAAAAATATTTTGCTTTTGTTGTGATCTTTGTGCTGAATTTCTGGACGATTTTGTGGTGGTCACCGACACCCACAAGAACGACTAACCTTTTGTGGTGGTTTTCATCCCCGCAAGAACGATTAACTATCTTGAACGACTGACTTGATTTTCTTGTGCTAACCATATATATATTCAGTCCTTCGGGTAGTTGTTGTTGCACTAACTTTTTGCAGGAATCATGTCGAAGTTCTTCACTTCGCTCCGTCGTTCCACCCGGCTAGGCCGACGATCGGACGATGCTGGGAGCTCCCCAGCTCCGTCTCGAGGCTAAAGCCAGATGGACACGGACGAGTACGGAGCAGCCGGCTCGGGATGGGGCCATGCCACGCCCCCAGCCACGCAGCTCCTGAGCGAGAGTGACATCAACCTTAGAACAGAAAGGGAGCGGAACACCTTCAACGAGCTTCGGCTGAAGGAGTTCGAGCATACCCATGTGTTTGAGCAAGATTTGCTCAGGGACACGGGGATGGACGTAGAGTTTACAGAAATCTTCCAGGCCATTGGCTGGGAGAATTTCTGGCACATCAACGAAGAAGGTTCGTACCTGCTCACCCTTGAATTCCTCTCGACTTTGGTCTCTGAAACTGGGGGATTCGTTTTCGGTTCTTCAACCAAGAGTTCTTCTGCTCTTGGAGGGATTTTAGTTCGGATCTCGGATTTTCAAGCTGTTGTTCATTAGACCTGAACAAAGCGCTTAAAAGATTTGACCGGGTGGCATTTTGGAAAAAAATTTCAGGGGATACCAACTGTCATGCGCCACGCACGAACAGCATACATAACCCCACTTTGCATTTCATGCATCGTTGGGTGTCTATGACGGTATTCCCCCGGGCAGATTTGCGCCCTGTCAACACCATCGAGTTGCGGGTTCTTTTTGCCATGGTCAAGCAGATTCCCTATTCACCCGTGAAAGACATGGTTGGTCACTGGCTGTCTCATATTTCTCGTGCGGGTAGCATGGCGATGACTTCTCTAGTCACTCGCCTCACTAACCACCTAGGCATCCTTCAAGGCGCCCGGCTCACGTACATCGAGACAGCGCGTTCCGTCGTGGATGCCGAGCACTTCGTGCAAGCCCACATGATACGGCGGACGCCTGACGCAGCGCTGGCAATGATTTACCGTAGCTATACAACTGAAGTGCCCCTGCCTTGTGCAGCACTAAGGTTGTATACCACGCCGAAACTAACTCTTCAGTTGAGGACCGAGTCGGACGATTCTCCACCTTGGAGAGAGCCCGCTCGGCACAGCGTTGCAGGTGACGGACCCATCACGAGGGGACGAGCCAGGCGTGATGCTGGGCTCGCCTCCTCACAGGAGCCGGAAGATGCACCACAAATGCCGCACCGACGCACTTCCGCTTTTGAGGCCACCTACGACATGTACACCGGCGCTGGGACGTCCGGAGCAGGAGGCTCCGGGCAACACCAGGAGCCGAACTACTTCACCTCAGGACGCTGGGACCACGGCCAGGACACGGAATCTGAGTGGTCCGGGAGCCGGTATGGAGGGGGATACGACAGTGCCTCCCAGCCATACTACCCCGGATACTCACAGTCCGCACGCTTCGACTACGGCCGGGAGTTTTCCTACATCTCCGACCGAGTCGAGCTCATCGACGACCGTACCCGAGAGATTCAAGACACGCTAGCCCGCCATTCTCAGTACCATCAAGAGAATAGCGGGATGGTGGCGTCTATCCAGCACGATGTCCACGAACAAGCGGAACAGCTGAGCCAGTACCTTTCAAGGCTCAACCCCTACCAGTAAAAGTCCAAGCTTGGGGGAGGACCCCCACCAGGTATGTCCCGATTTATCCAGCATTTTGATCTTTTAATTTCCCTTTCATTTCCCTGCATGATAATTTCCATAAAAAAATGAAAATACCAAAAATATTTCCCTTAAACAATATTTCCCTTGAATAAAATAACTCCCAACTATGCATGGAATGAATCATATGCCTCTCACCTTGGAAATGATGAATAGTTGCTCTGTCATTAATTTTGCAAGTACTTTGTTTCAACTAGTTGCTAGATTGTGCTTGAGTTATTTGGCATGAGTAAAAATGATCCTGAAAACTTTGTGGGAGCGCATGCTTTATTCCAAGTCTAAGTTGTTGTGGGGATTGACATAGTGAGAATTTGGTTAAATTCTATTCTGCTTTTAGTACGGGGAAAATCTCGGAAATTTATGCTTTCAAAATAAAACAAGTTCCTCATTGGTCAAAATACCTACCAGAGCCATATGATAAGCTTAGTTGAAAATTTCCACTCATATGTTGTTTGTTATCTTAGTGAGCTTTGTCAAATTGTTGTGACCTTTGAGTGAAGCTTTCATATTCTTAAAGATCGAGACCCACGTACACACACCACCTCTCACTTGCAATTCCTACACTGGGAGTTAGCAAACATTTTCCATCATCCATCCACAAAAATAAATGCTCCATGTTCTAAGATTTCCCTCTACAAATATTCTTGATAGAGACATGGGCTATGCAAAAAGAAAAGCATGCCAAAGAAGCATGGAAAAAAGAAAAAAAAAGAAGCATGCCAAAGAGCATGGCAAAAAGAAAGAGAAAAAGAAAAGCATGCCAAGTGGCATGGCAAAAATATGAGAATAAAAGATAGCCCATGTTCTCGAAAATAAGTCAAGAAGAGGGGAATTCATCCAAGGAGTTCCACCATATTCCATTCCACCATTCCACCATATTCCACTCCATTCATATCCACACACTTGCACGTCTCGATCTTAAGATGTGATTTGTCTCCTCAGAGATCCGGTCTTTGACTTAGCAAAATATAAGGTGCATGCATGCCTTCATCCTTTGTCCCTGTGCCACACAAAAAGCCATATTAGATGTTAGGATGAAAAAGAAGGCACAAGCCTTTGGTGAGGATCCAAATACACTTGAGTGATTGAGTGTGCCAATGAGGAACAATTTGTAGTTTTCAAAACTTATGAAAAACTCCGAGATGGGATCCTGAAAAGAGTAGAGTGGAATAAGACTGAGTTTAAACTGTTCGTCCTTTCAACCGCCCAAGATAAGGAGATTGCTATAAGCCCCATAGGTAAAAAGGTGATTTGAAACTTTGCCTATGATTCAAGTATTTTTGAAGACTAGTTGTTTATAAAGTTACATGCAAAAGAAATGACATTGTAGCAACTCCTGATCCACCGAGCCTGAGTTTATATCTTTGCTCGAGGACGAGCAAAGAGCTAAGCTTGGGGGAGCTTGTTGGCGGTCGTTACAGCCCAAATTCGACCACCAATACTCGGGAATAAACGAGGTTATATGCAACATTCCATGTACTTAGGTTTTATTTCTAATAAAGTTCCACGAGTTTTGGTGAGTGTCACTTGTGCAGGTACAACTACGACAAATATGCGCTATTGGGGCCGAAAATGACCGAATCGGCCGAACGACTCCGTTCGACCGGTTAACCCCCCTTAGCCGTGCACGTCACCGGGAGTCATCCAACGAATATCAAGCGAACACGACATGAGGACGGCAGCCATCTCTTCCCGGGCCACAACCACATCACCTCTGGGCCATAAACACACGAAGTCAATCACCAGGAGGCAGCCCAGAAGGCCCACAGAGCAAAGGCGGTGCAGGGGGACGGGCCTGGGCTCCCAGCCCAGTTCGGCCGAACTGGGGGGTTCGCCCGAACCGCCCCCAGTGCACAACCGCCTTCCAGGGGTGGATCCTGGCCGTGGGAGCCAGAGGCGGCAGATCCCACGGTTCGGCCGAACTGGCCAGTTCGGCCGAACCGGGAAATTCGGCCGAAGGCCCGGCACCGCCTCTCTGGTTTCCTTGGCCGCTACCCTGCCTCAACCGACCTTTGGAGCTATAAATAGAGGGTCGCACTTCTCTTGTAACACACACCAAGCCAAGGAGCTCATTTCCACTTTCATTCTAGTAGAGTTAGGATAGTTTAGTTGGGAGTTAGAGTTGAGTCGAGCTTTGCCTCGGAGGTTCCGGAGTCGTCTTCAGAAGCTCTAGTATAAGCTCTTGTATCTTTTACCCTTTTCCTTTTGCAAGACATTGAGTATCAATATAGTTATCTTTATCACTTTGCCTTTGTCATTTATATCTTGCTTCTACTTTATCCTAGTAGCAAATATATCTTGTTTAGACTATAGTCAGTTATAGTTCTAGTGCTTGTAGTCTTGTTTAAGTCTTTGTCTTGGCTGGTTCTTCGATCTTGCTTAATACTGGAGGTGAATTGTCACCAAGAGTATTGACAAGGTTGCTTGCTCTTGCTAGCAAAGTAAGTAGTCGTTGCCTAGTGTAGGAGTGGTTCCTAGACTAGTCGGTGGCCTTAGTTTATTCCCGTCGCAACGGAGGTGGTAGCCGGGAGGTGGTGACAGCCCTTTCGGTCTTCGTAGCCCATCACGTTAGTTCCGGTCCATAGGATTCCCCAGTTGGGAAATAGTGGCACCCCTTCTCATCCCTTTCTGTGTGTTCACCGGTTCCCTTGTCCCAATGCTAAGACATTAGAGTTATCCCAGATCTCCTAGTGCTGGCTCTGTAGCCGCTGTATCTCTAAGCTAGAGTGACATAGGTAGATAAAGTATCCAGGAGTCCTCTATCTCTTCTCGTTTTCCTCCCAGCTATCTATCTTTTCTCCCTTACCAGAGTATCCCTTGAGTTGTGTGTCCGGTATATCCACTCCTATCCAATACCGTTATCCCCTGTCTTGTCTAGTTGTGTACCCTTCTCTGATAGTCTCGAATATCTGTTCACTAGTAATCTTGCCAAAGCTTCCTTGCGGAAATATAAATTACGATACCTCGGTATACTCCCAGGTGAAGTGCTACAGCGGTGATTCTGTGCGCTTGCAGAATATTTCTATATTTTACTAAGCCATAAGGAAAACCACTGAAACACTCCTTACCCCAGCACCAGGATTCTCAATTCTAGTATTGGATCGTAAGAAGTGCCAACATGGTGTCCTACACTTTCTGCCATACAGAGCCTCGAATGGTGCCATCTGCAAACTCTTCTGATAGCTGTTGTTGTACGAGAATTCCGCGTACGGTAAACTCCTGTCCCAACTGGCACCATATTGTAGAGCACATGCTCTCAACATATCCTCCAATATCTGATTTGTCCGTTCTGTCTGCCCATCTGTCTGCGGATGGTAAGCTGAACTGAACTGTAGCTTAGTGTCCATAGACTCATGCAGTTGTCGCCAAAAGTGTGATGTGAACTGGGTACCTCGATCTGACACTATTCTTTTTGGTACCCCATGCAAACACACAATCCTCTCCATATACAACTCCGCTAGTCTGGCTCCCGTGTTGGTGGTCTTTACTGGAAGGAAATGCGCCACCTTGGTCAGACGATCCACGATTACCCAGATTGAGTCAAATCCCCTCTGAGTGCGAGGTAAGCCAGCGATGAAATCCATACCGACTTCTTCCCACTTCCATTCAGGTACCTTCAGAGGTTGGAGCACACCTGCAGGTCTCTGGAGCTCAGCTTTGACTCTCTGGCACGTGTCGCACAGGGCTACGTATGTGGCCACATCTCTCTTCAATCCGTACCACCAAAATCTCTCTTTGATATCTTGGTACATCTTGGTACTACCCGGGTGTATCGAATACACCGATTCATGGGCTTCCCTGAGAATTGCATCCCTGATCTGCACTATATCTGGTACACAGATCCTCTTCTCATACCACAATGTCCCTTGGTCATCCACTCGAAAACCAGGGGCTTTTCCTAATGCCACCAGTTCCATGATCTCCTTGATCTTCTCATCTGCGAGCTGTCCTTTTCGGATCTCTTGTTCCAAGGTCGGTTCTACTGCCATCTCGGTGACGCTGGTCACAAATCCCAGACCCATCCTCTCAAACTCTGAACTGAGTTCCTCCGGTAAGCAATGTCCTGTGATCTTATTCACGTAACTCCTTCTACTCAGAGCATCTGCCACCAGGTTGGCCTTCCCTGGATGATAATGAATCTCCAGGTCGTAGTCCTTGATCAACTCTAACCAACGACGTTTCCTCATATTCAGATCGGACTGTGTGAACACATACTTGAGACTCTTGTGGTCAGTGTAAATATCACACTTATGACCAATCAAGTAATGCCTCCAAATCTTCAAAGCATGCACCACAGCTGCTAACTCTAGATCGTGTGTCGGGTAGTTCTGCTCATGTTTCCTCAACTGTCTCGATGCATAAGCTACTACTCTGCCCTCCTGCATAAGCACACATCCCAAGCCTTGATATGATGCATCACAGTAGATAGAGAAACTCTTGGTTATATCCGGCAACACTAGCACGGGTGCCGTTGTCAACCTCTTCTTCAATTCCTCAAAGCTAGCCTGACACTCACCTGTCCAGACAAACTTAGCATTTTTCTCCAATAGTGCCGTCATGGGTTTAGCAATCTTTGAAAATCCTTCAATGAACCTCCGATAATATCCAGCCATTCCAAGGAAGCTTCTGATTTCACTCACATCCTTCGGCGGATTCCAACTCAACACATCACTAACCTTCTTCGGATCAACTGCCACTCCACCATTGGACAACACGTGACCCAAGAATGCTACTTCCTACAACCAGAACTCACACTTGCTCACCTTGGCATACAACTGATGCTCACGAAGTCTCTGCATCACCAACCTCAGATGTTCTTCATGCTCTTCCTCATTCTTGGAGAAAACCAGAATATCGTCAATGAACACCACCATGAATTTGTCAAGATAGTCCATGAACACACTGTTCATCAAATACATGAAGTATGCCGGTGCATTTGTCAAACCAAAAGACATGACAGTGAACTCATATAGACCATATCGGGTTGTGAAGGCTGTTTTGGGGATGTCAGTCACTCGTATCCTCATCTGATGGTAACCGGATCGGAGATCGATCTTAGAGAACACACACGCTCCTTTCAACTGGTCGAAGAGATCATCAATCCTCAGCAGCGGATACTTGTTCTTGATGGTCACTTCATTCAAAGCTCGATAATCCACACACATTCTCTGGGTCCCATCTTTCTTATCCACAAACAAAACCGGTGCTCCCCAAGGGGAAGAACTAGGACGAATATACCCTTTTGCTAACAACGCCCTTAATTCCTCCTTAAGTTTCTCTAGTTCTTTTACTCCCATTCTATATGGCCTCTTAGCTATAGGGGCAGTACCAGGCTTAAGATCAATAACAAATTCAACTTCGCGGTCTAGGGGCATACCTGGTAACTCATCTGGAAACACATCTGGGAAATCGCACACCACTCTGATGTCTTCCAGTGCTACACCCTCGGCTTGGTAGATCTGGTTGTGCTCCAAGGGACTAGCTGCTTGATACTCCACTTTCTCACCAGTCTTTGCTATCTGCTGCACTGCTCTTTTGGAACATTGAATCACCCCATCATATCTGGCTAACCAGCTCATACCCAGAATCAAGTCAAACCCAAGGGTTTCTAGGACTATTGGGTTCACCACAAAGTCTACCCCCCTTATTGTGATGGTGATACAGGGGCAACGTAAAGTGGCACGCTGTTCTCCCCGGGTGAACTAACTACCATGGGGTTCCCCATAGGTTGCAAGATCATCATGTTCTTTTTCACGAAAGCAGCAGATATGAAAGCATGCGAAGCTCCAGTATCAAACAAAACAGTTGCGAGAGTCGAGTTGACAGGGAACGTACCCACAACGACATCCGTTGCTCCTTCTGCGGTTTCCACACCCATGTGGTTGACCTTGCCTCTTGCTGGGTTCTGCTGCTGATTCCCATTCTGGTTCTGCGGTTGCCCAACCCTCTGATTGTTGTTCTGACCAACAGCGTTCTGAGCCTTGCGAGGACAAGCGCTGGCATAGTGTCCCAGCTCACCACAACCAAAACACCTTGGAGCCGTAGGTGCATTGTTGGCCGGGTTGGGGCGTTGGACGGGACCATTCTGTGGCTGGTTCTGAAAACGCTGCTGAGGTGGTGCTGGGAGGTACTGGGGACGCTACTGGTACTGGGGACGTTGCTGATACTGGTTGCGGTTCATCGAACCGGACTATCCCTGGAAGCGTTGTGGAGTCACCATCTGCTGGTTTCCTTGCTGAGGATTGAAGCGGGGGCGAACATTGCTTCCTGACGGTGGGCCTTGAAGCTTCCTCTTCTTTTCCTCCATCTCGCGGCGCTTGTGCTCCAGCAGTAGTGCGCTATCCACCAGTTCTTGAAAGGTGGCGAACTTGGAGCACAGGAGCTGGTACTGGAGTGCATCATGCAGGCCATCTCGGAATCGGGTCTGCTTCTTCCTATCAGTATTCACGTCCTCCAGAGCATAACGGGCCAACTCAATGAACTTGTCACGATAAGCGGTGACACTCATACCTTCCTGCTTCAATGCCAAGAACTCCTTCTTCAAGATCATCAGCGCTTCCGGCACGTGGCGAGAGCGGAAGCTGTCGCGGAACTCCTGCCAAGTGATCTGATCACGATTGGGGTGAGCATACTGGTACGCGTCCCACCAATCCAAAGCTGCTCCCTGGAGCTGTCCACTTCCATATAACACCTTCTCCCTGTCATTGCACTGGGCAATGTCCAGCTGCCTTTCCACTGCCTTGAGCCAGTCCTCTGCCTGCATTGGGTCGCTAGACTTGTTGAAGGTAGGAGGGCGTCCCTTCATAAACTCGCCCCTTTTATCCCTGGGCTGCACGTGGTGCTGTTGAGGCGGGTTCTGCTGATTCTGCTGCATCAGTGCTATGGTTTGCGCCATCTTCTGTGTCAGCTGGAGTTGCATCTGCATCATCTGTTCCATGGTGAGTGGCGGTGGTGGAGGTGGTGGGTTCTGATTCTGGTTGCTTCCACTGCCACCGGGGTTGCCTTTGGTGTTAACCATCTACCATAGCAAGATATCTCCCATCAGTATTCCTATCAATCGGTAATAGATAACCCATGCTTGCAGATGGTGCATAAGAAGATAGCAGTACTTGGAGGGATATGATTCAGAGACATAGAGAGTAAGACAGAGGAAGTGCAAAGGAGATAGATAACCCAACTATTTATTCATTAATATTCCTTAAACCTTATTCCAATCTCTAGATGGTGGTAGATTTGCGTCTACGCCCATCACACTCATTACAAAAATCCAAATCACTCATAACCATAATAACAAACCAACCAAGCACCTAAAAGCAAAGTTTCACACTGGACTCGACACACTAAGCTTAGACTCAACCGAAAAAAAAGCATGGACTAATCGATTCCCTATTACAGACTCATGGTAGCTCCCTAAGGGTCGACGATGGTGGTGCTGGCGGCGGTGGAACCGAAGCGTGGCCTCTTGCGCGGCGGGGACTCTGCACGGTAGTCTGGACTGCGCGGTGCGGGAGCTCCCAGCTGCTCCTCTAGTAGCAGCATTCTGGCCTGCAACTCGTGCAACTGCTGCCTCAGCCTGTAGTTCTCATCAGAAGAAGCGTCCAGGTCGGTGTTGAGAGTAGCCACCATTCCAACAGCTGAAACGAACTAGGGGTCGCCGATGCCAGCTGTGGAGGCTATGGTGCAAGCCGTCTGTCCGCTCCTCCTGCGGGGGTGATACCTGTCTGGACCATTGTGCACCTGATGCCAGAGCCTGTCACGGTAGGTGTAGTAAGCTTGACGGGCCACGTCCAGTATCCCTGCCTGCTGGGAGTCTCTGTCACTGAGAGCGAAGTGCGTCGTCTCAATCCTAGCAGCTCTCACTTGGTGATCCGGCCTACGGACGTGCAGCACCGTCCTCCAGAAGGTCGGGAAGCAGGGGTGCGTCCACATCTCACTGTGGTACTCTGTGGCTACATTTTGTGAACCATAGCGGGCATGCAGCATCCCCATGAGGCGCCGGTGGTAGTAGTTGTCGCCTCCATCCCGGACGTAGTCGTACACGGTCCACCTGGGTGGCTCCAAAACCTCTGGCGCTGGCCGTACTGCAGGCACTGGAGGCTCCCCCTCCTCATCTGGGTCTTCGTCTGACTCCTCCCCCTCGTCTGAAGGCTCAGAGTCGTCATCCCCACCATCATCATCATCAGGGTCTCCGGCAGCCTCTCCACTCTCTGCTGGTGAAGACTCCTCGTCGGGGTCGGAGAGCTCCCTCTCCTCAGGCTCTTCCTCTTCAGCGGGCTCTTCCTCCTCCGCGGGCTCCTCCTGCTGAGGCGCCTCCTCCTGAGGCTCCTCCAGCTGCTGCCTCTCGAGCTCCTGCTGCTGCAACAGGAATGCCTCCTCACTCCTGTCCCTCCACACACGGTAGGCGTCCTGGTATCCAGCGCCTAATGCCTCCTCAGGGACGCGTGGCGGAAGGTAGCCACAGGTTGTCTTGCGTGCGGTCAACTTCGTGCGAGCCATCTACTACCCGGATTTACAAAGAAACCCGAAATGCGGCCATATGTGTTCCCAGGAAGTCATTACACATATAGCGAACAAATATGATAACAGAATACAGTGCTCGAATAAAATAAATGGTTTTACATCAGAGTTTGACTCAAATAAATGAATAAAACAGCGGAAGTCTCATTATTAATTCTCTCTAAACGAAAATGAAGCCGATAACCCACGGGGACACCGAATGGTTGAGCACAGCTAGTAGAACGGCAGATCCTCAGGAAATTCAACAGCAGCAGTACCATCTAATCCATCTGTTACCCATCCGGGATTTTGTTGAATAGCAAGTGTAAGTAAATGTCTTACTTAGCAAGTACAACACGGATAATGAAGGCTTAAAAGAAAGGCTTGACACGGTTGAACTGCATTAGCAATTTTAGTTGTTTCATTTTAACATCATCATAATCACTACATTTACATGAATCCCAATTGTACCCCAATTAACATAGTAGAAGTGAACATTAAATGATAATAAATAACAGCATCTTCTAATCATAAAGGATCAAGGCTGCTCGTGACCCTGAGCAAGGCTATCATGATAGATTATACACTCTGCAGAGGTTTCACCCTTTACCCACCGGTCGCGTAAAAGCTCATGGAGCTTTGCACCCAACCACGCACATCAACACTTCCGAGGTGTGACTGCATAGGGACGCTACGAGGCTTTTCACAAGACACCCTAACAAAACAGTAGCCGTTATGGTACAACCTAGGCAGCATGACCCAAGGCACCGAGATTGACTAACGCTCATGTAGCGACACGAGGGGGGTCAATGGCGTCCAAGCGCGACAAAGAATATCAACAACAAAATAAATAGCGCAACGTGTGGAGCCCCCACCATACGGTGGCTCCCAACACGGGACTGTGCCTCATGGGGACATAGCCGACGGATACCCCGTCCTCGGTGGATCAAACCATACTCTCACCCATGCTTCCCATAACGTCGTCGGCCCGTCGGTAACTACTGTCAAGCTAGAGCCGTACATGTTACTTGTCCAAGACCAGAGCCATTATAGTTCCAGCGGTGGCGACTGGCTCCTGGGTGGCCGCTTTAAGAACCGGTCCTTACGGAGAGACACTAGGGCCAAGCACGAAGCGTACGCCCTAGCTCCCTGAACCATCTTGCTAAAAAGCAAGTTTTAACATTAACATTAAAGTGAACCATTAAGTCATGATTAACAGTTAAGCAAAGGTGACAGTAGTTGCGCCTAGCAAAGTTCTACCCAAATGCAATAACCCAAGGTAATCAAGGTATAGGATAAACAAAGCTAGGTACAACCTTAATAGGAACAATTTAGACACATGCATATGCAGTAAATAGTGTAAAGGTGTGTTTAGGTAGCAAAGATTGTCCGTGCTATATTTGCCTTCCTCAATCTGCTGCTGCTGCTCCTGGTCCTGCTCCACGTAACCCTCGAACTCAAACTCCAACGCGGACGGCTCACCGACTAGACTCGTACATCAACACACAAGCATACACACAAGCCAGTACATGCAAACAATATTCATCTATTAGAACAGTACACCAAACAGTAGCAACAGAAGAAAAGAAGGCTGAAAAACTAATCTACGCTTCGCTACGAACCCGTGAGCGCGAAAATCACTCAAATCGGAGCTAAAACGAGAAAGATATGGCTTTTCTAAGGTTTAGGGACTTGATGGCAAAGTTTTAAAAGTTCCAGGGGCTTATTTGTGAAAAACCAGGGACCTAAACGTAATTTAATATAAAAACAGCATGGCTAAAGCGTAAAATAACTTAAACAGGACCTCGGGTGCTATTTTTAAATAAGACAGGTGGTTTTTCATAAAATTCAGGACCTAAATCTAATTATTTTTGAATAGATCTGGACCGCGGGTTGATTTCCAAAAAGGCTGGGGCTCTTTAGCAAAACTGCCAGCGCTGACCGGTATGGACTGGTTTGACTCGGGGGGTGACTCGATCTGAACCGTGGAAAACGGATCGGGCGGTTGGGATTCGATCTAGAGGAGGGGGTGTCGGCGGCGGCGGCGGCGCTGAGCGGCGGTGGCTCGCCGGCGAGAATGCGCGATCGCGCTAGGGGGCTCGGTTTCACGCGCAGAGGGTACCTATAGATGCGGAGCAGCTCGGCGAGTTCACCAGGGGAAGACACGGCGACGACGGTGTGGCGGCGGCGGCACGCGATGAGCAATGGCGGCGGCGGCGCTCGGGCAGCAGCGGTGCACGCGGCGACGACGCTACAACGCACGGGGACGGACGAGAAGGGGCTCGGGAGGTCCCTTAACTCCACGCGACGGTGCTGGAGTAGCTTGCCGGGGCGGAACGACGACGGGCGGCGAGATCGACGGCGGCGGGCGGCTCGAACTCCGGACGGCGGCGCGAGCTCGGGCGGCGGCTGCTAGGGCTAGGGTTGGCGGCGCTGGTGCTGGGGTTTTGGGAGGTGGCGGCAGCCTCTATAAATAGGACAAGCGCAGAGGTGGCCCCGAGTCCTTGGCGTCCGCGCCAGGCCCCCCTGGTCGGAGTCCGGCTCAAGGCCGAGTCGGCCTGGCCGAAGGTCGGGGACGGACCCGACAGGCGGGTCCCGCTGGGTCAGCGACTGCGGGGCGGAGCTGGGCCGGCTCGGCTGGCTGGGCTGCGCGCTGGGCCGAGATGGGCAGAGGGAGCATGTGCGCGCGCTAGGCCGCAAGCGCTGGCAGGCTGGGTAGCGGCGCTGGCGAGGGGAGGGAGGCGGAGCGGGCCAAGCTGGGCCGAAAGCGGAGCGGGGCGAGCTGGGCTGCTGCGGAGAGAAAAGAAATAGGGGGCAAGCTCGGCCGAGGAAGAAAGTTGAGGGAGGGAAAATGGAGTCACGTTGTAGCAACTTTTCTAGGGCTCCAAACAAGACGATTCAAATTCGAATTTAAACAGAATTTAAATTCCAATTGAACCGCACACAAACAAAACACAATGCAGCCGGCATGAATGCAACAAAAATGTTTCTAATCTTATATTTAATTTTATTTTCTCCGAAATAATTTATTTCCCTTAGATAAATATGAACATTTAAATTAAATAAAAGCAAATTTATTACTAAAATTTTAAACAGGCATTTTTAGGGTGTTACACCTCGGCGTCGGAGTCATGGTCAAATGAAGAAACAAGGTCGATTTCCTCCCGAGCCGGTTCCAGAGCTGGAGCCTGGTGGTTGTAGTCGCCCCACCCTGGTGGCAGGATGACCACATCGGAGCTGTGGTCACTCTCATCCGCAGCGGCTTCCCTTGCAGCAGCGGCGACAGCGCCTGCGGCGGCCGGCGGAGACCGAGGGCGCGCCGAGGAGGAAGCGCCGCCCTCTCCCTGGCGCAACGACGTCGCCCACCTCGCCGCAACGGCGCGTGTGTAAGGGCCGCCCCACCCTTGCTGCCACCCCCTTGTCTTGCTCTTGCCTTGCTTCTCCTCGCGCCGCTGGAAGTCGCCTGCGCCGCCGCTCGCTGCTCGCTCCACCGCGGCCTTGCTCGTGCAAGAAACCCTCTCCTTGGGCGGGAAGGGCTTCTTCTTGGCTCTTCCGCTTGCCCGGATCCACCGACTGGTAGCGGGATCACGCGGTTGGGCGGAATTGAAGCTGGACATCTCGTCGCCTGCGCCGCGGCTCGCCCCTCCTCTTCTTTGCGCCGCTGCTCGCCGGTTGCCACAGTCTTATCCAAATCCCGGTGATGTAAAAAAAACTACGGTGCGGCCCAATCCCGGCCCATTAAGATATTCGAAGCCCAATCCCGCGTCGCCATTTCTGTTCCCAAAATTCTCGCGCGCTTTCTTCCTCCCTCGCCGCCTATAACTGCTTCCACCCCTCCCATCTCCGCCGCCACCATCTCACCCACCTGCATCACGACGATGGCCCGACGCACGCACCCAGCTCGCAAGCAGCCGCGCGACGTTGCTGGTCGCTTCTCGCGAAGTCCGTCGAGCGGCCGCCACTCCTCATCCAACCCACGACCACAGAGGAGGCGTCAGCATGCCGTGGAGGCGCGGGTCAAAGTCGACCTGGACCACGCCGTGCATGTAGAAGTGCCCTTCGTCCCAATGGGTTTCCGATCTGCCATGACCGCCCCCAAGAAGAACGGAGGAATAGTAATCGTCGCCTAAGCCTCGTCGTCGCGCAGGAAGAACAAGGTGAGGCAGACCCTATCCTGCGTCTTATCGTGCCACCATATATATGTACAATCTATCGATGACAAATTGAAAAAAAATATTTCGATGTAGCAAAAGAGCCGCCACTTATACACCCAGGCTGTAGCGGAAATGGGCATCGACGATTTTGGCCTACAAAGATGCTTGTATGAGGTGAGGCTGCAACACTACTTGTCTAGATGAAATGGAGTAAATTTGTGTTGACACCAAAAATTGGCACCAGGAAGAAGCTGACATGTGGGCCGGATTCGGTGAGGAGATATCATTCGGCAAAGGAGTTTTTCCCCCAGAGCATTCGGTAAGGACGTTCTGCGGTCGGGAACGCATCGTCATTCGGCAAGAGAACTGTTCCGCGGGAGGCATTCGGGAGTGCGTGCTGACGTGGATCAAGTATAAGGAAAAGGCTGGTTTAAATTGGAATGCAAAACGGATGCGGTGCCCCGGCGTTTATCTTTTAGGAAATAAATAAATGTAATCGTAATCGATTAGGAGTCGTGTCGAAACCTGGGTATAAATATAAACCCATGGTAATTGTAAAAGGGTCAATCAATCAATCACACGACAAACCGGCCCCGTGCCAACTTCGAGTCCCTTAGTCGAGTCGTCGAGTTCTTCGAGAGGAATCATCGATCCGTCGACCTCCGTAAGTACCGGCAACCCTGCGCCATGCCTAGTATCATGCGGTGGATTTAGGCTTTGGTTCAGGAAGGTTCCATTGTTAGAGCATGAGCCATGCGGTGGGCTAAGTTTTAGCGTGGAACAAGTTATCGGCTCTATTGGATTTTGGCAAGATCTGATAGATTCATTAAGTTACCATGTGTTGCTCTGGATTTTACTTTTATGTTTAGTTCATTACAACACTCTTTTGCCCAGTCTAGGTTGATTAGATTCGGTTCTAGCTCGTAATGCACTGCGTTTCCATAGCCGAATTCGAAGTCAATCTAGATTGCCACGTGTTGCGGGTCCAAGCTCGTTGATCTTGTGTAGATCTTGACAGAACCGGGTATCATGCGGTGGATGCAGGTTTTTGGGTCGTCTTAGAGCTAATCATCCGGTGGATTAGAATTCGATTTGATCTGATAGATCTATCATCATTAGCGAAGCTTGTTCCTTCTTCATGGAACCCGATTCGGCTATATAGCCGTATTCGGCAGTATCGTCACGAGCGAAACGTGCTCACGGTTTTGTTTTAAATAAAGAATGTTTTTAGCCTTCCACGATTAGATTGTATCATGCGGTGGATTGATCTATTCTTGGTTGGTGGTGTGATTCCAAGCAAGTCGTATCATGCGGTGGATTAACTTGCTTGTTTCATGCTCGACGGATTGGAAAGTACCTAGACATGCGGTAGACTAGTGCTTTTAATCTATGCATTCTTGTTTATTATGAAATTATGGTCATGTCTTCGCCCTTTTATTTATGTATCATGCTCTGTTTCTCGTTAATCGGTTGTGAATATGCGTTATAATGTTTATTCAGTCAAATACCGATCTTTCGTCATGCTTACGTCACGCATTCGGCAGTGCGCTTCCTGCGTGCTTTGCCGATTGCCGAATGATGCTTTAACTGCCATTCGGCAGTGCGCTTCCTGCGTGCTTTGCCGATTGCTAAATGATGCTTTAACTGCCGACAGATAGCTTCCCCATAGCTATATGTCGTTCGAGACTGGCTCCGTAGCCACAAATATGGGACTGACTGATATCACCCGGTACGTTCCAGGTGTTATCTAAACATCTTTTCTCCCTTTGTCAGTTTTCAGGAAAATTGACTGGCACGCTCTCGGATTCAAACGCTCGGGCCACGTGTGAAGCCAGCTAATTCGGCTTGCTCTGTGCTTGGCGTGAGGTGCGGATTTTACGTCAACACACTTTTTGGCACGCCTGGTGGGACACAAGCTTCGAAGATGCCTGAATTAAAAGACATTCTGGATGTCACTTTTGAAGAATTGTCTGATGAACATCAACAAATGGTGAAGATTGCTGCAGATCAGTTCATCAAAAAATGCTTGCTGTCTTTTGCTAAGAATAGGAGTGGTGCACCGTTTCTCAAGTCAGATCTGCCAAGAGTTCTTCTGCCAGGACAATCTGATCTTACTGAAGAAGAAGAAAGGGAGAAGTTCTCTAGCTTGTTGTACAAGGCTTTAGGAGAAACAATGACCAATCATAATGCTGCATTCCTGAACAGTTTTCGGCTCATATTGGTCAACATCTTTGGTCAACACGTGGATAAACCTTTTGAGCAAGCGCACGGACAACTTGGTGGACCAACATATTTCAATATTCAACAATCGGTCCCAAAACGTCATGGTAAAGGTATTGAAGAAACTGAAGTTTCTGGAACCAAAGACACGAATGGACAGCCGATTCAGCAGGAGCTTCAGCATGCATTGCCGAAACCTCGTACATATGGTGATATGGCATTCGGCACCACGGGAAATCCACCTGCTTCTGCTTATAAGATATCCCCTCTGAACAACAGGCTACAAAGGGATATGTATGGGAACGGATATTCAGAGTTTATGGACTACAATGCCATCGATGCTCTCCCGAATCCCGGGTATGTTGGTACTACAGGGATACCTGCTGGAAGACCAGGGAATCAAGATACCAATATTGACCTCATGGTGCAAAAAATGACCGATGTATTGCAAAATCAATTCGGTCTGAAGCCTAAAAATCAGGGGTACATGTACTCGTCTCCTTTCCCAGAATGGTACCAAAGGGTATCATTGCCGAATAGAGTCAAAGTGCCTACAGAGTTTACTAAGTTCTCAGGACAAGACGATACTAGCACTGTGGAACATGTAGCTCGATATCTGATGCAGCTCGGAGAAGCTTCGGCGGATGAGGCTTTCAGAATCAGATACTTTCCTTTGTCATTGACGGGTCCAGCTTTTACATGGTTTGCTTCTTTGCCTGCTCAGTCAATTTGCACCTGGAAGGACCTGGAGCAGAAATTCCACGCTCATTACTACATTGGCAGTACCGAGAAAAAGTTGGTTGATTTGACCAGCTTAAGGCAGAGGAATAATGAGACACCTACGGAGTTCCTCAGGAGATTTAGGGAAACAAAGAGCATGTGCTTTTCTCTGAACATACCTGATGACCAGCTAGCTGGTATGGCTGTAGCTGGCATGCTGCCTGCTATTCGGGAAAAGCTATTCGGGATGGAGTTTGATGATCTGGGCCAGTTGTCACACAGATTGGCCTTAATGAGTAACCAGGCATATAGTTTCAAGAAAGATGCCAGATTTGCTAAGCATAATGATGTAGCTGATATCTATAACCAATTCCTTGAAAGAGCAGATCAAGAGGATGAGTATGAAGATAATGAGGAGATAGCTGCAGCAGAGATAGTGTGGGGCAAAGAACCAGTCATGGTGAATCAGAGGTGGATTAAACAGAATAAGGGCACCTATGATTTTGATGTGACTAAGGCAGATAAATTGTTTGACTATCTTGTAAAAGAAGGCCGAATCAAGCTACCAGAAGGGCATTCTATGCTTCGGCCTGATGGAGTGAAAGGTAAAAGGTACTGTGGATTCCATGATAGAAATTCTCATTCCATCAATGAATGCAGGGTTTTTAGAGTAAGGATTCAGAAAGCTATCCAAGAAGGGCATCTGAAATTCGACAATAAGATGAAGTTGGACAATAACCCGTTTCCTCAGAACATGATTGGGTTCTCAATCAATATGGTGAATGTTGCCGAATCTGGAGAAAAGATGAGAGTCCTGACGTCGAAAGAAGCGAAGCAGAATGGCTCAGTCGATCCTAATCGGCAAATCACGATCGAACAGATTCGGCAGGAAAAACCTCGCTTCCCGAATAGCTGATTTGAAATTGGGAAATCTTCTAAACCCAGAGTCACATCGCGCATTCTCCTCAATAAGTGGCAGCGTCAGCAAGAAAAAGAGCACTACCAGAGACGTGAGTACGAGGAGGAGAAGAGGGGGTGCGAAGAAAGAAGGTATGAGGAAGAACAAGAGGCATATGCCCGAGAACAAGAACGTGCACATTGGGATTGTGCTTTCTTCAGACACTGTTGGAACGAAGGTTTAAAGCTGCCTACATGGAATAACTGTCCTGAATGCAATAATGGATTTATTGAATATAGGCAAAATGGTGCCAGTCGCCGATCCGTCCACGAAAGAATTGGAAGGATACATCCTAGTGATGATCGGCGTCTAAAAATATATGAGAACGATGATCAACCAAGGAAAAGACATGCTGAAGAAGAAGATCGTGAGTATGTCTGGCAAAAAGGACAGTGGTGTCCACCTGGTTTAAGAAGGAGCCAGAAGAGAAGAATCCAGCGCCTGAGGAATCAAGAGTTGAAACGAGCAGGAACCAGGTTGAGATCGATATGGCGTCCAAAAGACAAACCTGATGAATCGGGTCATTCGGCTCCTACATGCATGGTATGTTTCTTGCCGAATGAATTCATGGCTCCAGCTAATCAAATTGTACAGGAAGAGATATTGTCAGAAGTGGATGAAGCCGAGCAATGTGGGTTAATGGCACAATTGGTATTGAATAAGCAAGCTATTTTCGAGAAGCCAGTCCAGAATCGGCACATGAAGCCACTATACTTAAGAGGATATGTCAACGGAAAGCCACTGACGAAGATGTTTGTTGATGGTGGAGCTGCTGTTAATGTGATGCCATACAACACATTCAGGAAACTTGGCATGAGCCCTGGAGATTTAACGCCGACAAGCATCGTTTTGAATGATTTTGCTGGAAATCCTTCGGACACCAAAGGATGTGTACATGTAGACCTGATGATTGGATCTAAGATTCTGCTTACAACCTTCTTTGTTATTGAAGGCAAAGGGGCATACAGCTTGCTACTTGGGAGAGATTGGATCCATGCGAATTGCTGTATTCCATCTACTATGCATCAGCAGCTTATTCAGTGGATAGATGATGAAGTGGAAATTGTCCCAGCAGATGATTCAATTAGCGTGGCTAATGTGGAACCAGCCTTCTGGGAATATCAAGGCATAGATTGTTTCTCAGGCAAGGACTGGGGAAAAGGTCCTGTTGAGCCAGTCAGCAGTGATCAACAGCCGATCGAAGCAGTCGGCTCTTTTAGTAATTTTTAATGGATAACCCAATCGATGGGACTGACGGGAAGCTAGGACATGGATTTGTGTCGGCTGACAAATTAGAAGAAGTAGACATTGGAGATGGTGACAAACCAAGGCCGATATTCATCAGTGCTAGCTTGGATTCAGTTTTCAGAGAAAAGTTGATTGAGTTGTTAAAAGAATACAAAGATTGCTTGGCTTGGGATTATTCGGAGATGCCTGGTTTAGATCGTTCCATTGTTGAGCATCGATTGCCGATCAAGCCTGGTTATAAACCTTACAAGCAACCACCCCGGAAAATCTACAAAGATGAAGTGTTGGCCGATGTAAAGAAGGAAGTGGAAAGATTAATAGCAGCAAATTTTATTCGGCCATGCAGATATGCAGAATGGATCTCTAATATTGTTCCTGTGTACAAGAAAAATGGGAAGATGAGAGTTTGCATAGACTTTAGAGATCTGAACAGAGCTACACCCATGGATGGATATCCAATGCCTATTGCTGATTCGTTGGTTGATGCTGCTGCTGGTTATGAAGTGATTAGTTTCATGGATGGTAATGCAGGGTACAATCAAATTTTTATGGCATTGGAAGATATAGCGAAAACAGCTTTCAGATGTCCAGGACATATAGGGTTGTTTGAATGGGTTGTCATGACGTTTGGTTTGAAGAATGCTGGTGCAACTTATCAAAGAGCCATGAATTATATTTTTCATGAGTTGATCGGCAAGATTGTGGAGATATATATCGATGATATTGTGATTAAGTCATTGGATCATGAAGCACATTTGGCCGATATAAGGAAAACTCTAGAGTGCACTAGGAAACATGGGCTCAAGATGAACCCGAATAAATGTGCTTTTGGAGTTTCGGCAGGAGAATTTCTGGGATTTCTGGTGCATGAAGGAGGAATAGGAGTTGGTAAGAAAAGTATGAAAACCATTGATGAAGTTGTTCCTCCAACTAATCTTAAGGAATTACAGTCATTACTTGGCAAAATTAATTTCGTGAGAAGATTCATATCAAACTTATCGCAAAAGGTGTTACCTTTCTCTTCGCTGTTAAAAGTCAAGAAGGATCAGGAATTTGTATGGGGTGACGAACAACAAAAGGCTTTTGATGAGATCAAGGAATACAAGAAAGAACCACCAGTATTGGTACCTCCGCAGCTAAACAAGCCTTTTAAGTTGTACGTGGCGGCCGATACCCAAACTATTGGATCGGCCCTCATACAAGAATTTGAGGGAAAGGAAAGGGTAGTTGCATACCTTAGCCGGAAATTGCTTGACCCCGAAACGAGGTATTCGGCTACCGAGAAACTTTGTTTATGTGTTTACTACTCCTGTACAAAATTTCGGCACTACTTGCTACATGCCGAATGCATTGTATATTCAAAATTTGATGTGATAAAGCACATGTTGTCTATGCCAATTTTGAATGGAAGGATTGGCAAATGGATTTTAGCTTTGTCTGAATTCGAGCTAAAGTTTGAATCGGCAAAAGCTGTTAAAGGACAGATTATTGCTGATTTCATTACTGAACATCGCGATTCATCAGCTAATTTGCTTGAAATTACTCCTTGGGTATTATTCTTCGATGGATCTTCATGTGACAAAGGTGGTGGAGTAGGTATTTTGTTAATTTCGCCAAAAAGAGAGGTATTTGAATTTGCTATTCCTATTCAACCTACTGTCACTAATAATCAAGCCGAGTATGAAGCGTTGCTCAGAGGACTTCAATACTTGAGAGAAGCAAAGGCCATTGCAGTTGAAATCTTTGGGGATTCAGAATTAGTCATAAGACAACTAAATGGCGAATATGAGTGCAGAAACGATATCTTAAGAAATTACTATGAGGAATGCAAGCAAATCTTAAAGGAGTTTCAGTCGGTAATTCTGCAGCATATTCCTAGGAAAGACAATGAAGAAGCAAACAGATTGGCTCAAAGTGCTTCGGGTTATAAAGAGCTTCAAGAAGTTTTTGCTAATAATGTATATGCTTTCGGGAGTGATCTGGCAGAAGATGATTGGAGAAAAGAAATTGTTGATTATCTGGAGAATCCATCCCGAAAGGTTTCTAGAAAGCTCAGGTATAAAGCTTTAAAGTTTGTTCTTCTTGATGACAATTTATATTATAAATACTTGGATGGGGTGCTGTTACATTGCTTAAGTCAAGAAGAAGCAAAAAGGCTGATAAGCGAAGTGCATGATGGGCTGTGTGGAGCACATCAATCGGCTTACCGAATGAAATGGGTTATTAGGAGAACTGGGTACTATTGGCCCACAATGCTAGAAGACTGCTTTGAATATTACAAAGGATGCCTAGATTGCCAGAGATTTGGAAACATTCAAAGAGTTCCAGCATCGGTCCTGAATCCTATTATCAAGCCATGGCCATTCAGAGGATGGGGAATAGATTTGATTGGCCAAATAAATCCTCCATCTAGCAAGGGGCATAAGTTTGTGCTTTTAGCAACTGATTATTTTACTAAGTGGGTTGAGGCGATTCCATTAAAGAAGGTGACATCAGAGAATATGGTTGAATTTGTTAAAGAACATATCATTTACAGATTTGGAATTCCTCAAACAATCACCACAGATCAAGGAACTCAGTTTACATCTTCAGAGTTCAGAAATTTTGCTGAAAGTATGGGCGTCAAATTGTTGAATTTTTCTCCTTATTATGCCCAAGCTAATGGTCAGGCAGAGGCTTCTAACAAGATTATGATTAAGATTATACAGAAGAAGATTGATCAGAAGCCAAGAAAGTGGCATTCGGTACTCAATGAGGCTTTATGGGCTTACCGAATGGCTCCACATGGGGCTACACAGACGTCTCCTTATGAATTGGTATATGGACATCATGCTATCTTGCCATGGGAGATGCAGTCAGATTCGAGGAGAATAAAGTTGCAAAAGGATTTAAGTTCTAAAGATTATAATGATTTAATGATGGACGAATTAGAAGATTTGCATATGATTCGTCTCAGGGCCTTGGAAAATGTTGAGAAAAATAAAATGCGAGTTGCTAAATATTACAACAGGAAGGTGAGAGTCAAGCAATTTGTAGAAGGAGATTTGGTTTGGAAAGCAATATTGCCAATTGGAACTAAATACAGTGCATTCGGTAAGTGGTCTCCAAACTGGGAAGGTCCTTTCAGAGTGGTCAGATGCGTGCCTGGAAATGCATATATCCTGAAAACTTTACTAGGAGAGGAGTTTACTGCTACTATCAATGGGAGATACTTGAAGAAATATTATCCTAGTGTTGAGATTGATCGCTGATTGAAAAGTCCAATGTCGGAACAATTGAAATAGCCGGCATTCGGGAAGGAGCCGTCTTCAGAACAAAAAATATTGACGGAAGAAGAAATGGCCAATACCAGAGTGTATTGCCCTTAGTACAAATGTTTCGCATCATGAGTTTGACCAAGTTATCGCAAAAAAGACTGCAAAAGATAAATTTTATTGCCGAAATTCCATGATCCCTAGTACAAACTAATGGAACAGCTTGTTCAGAACAGACTGGGGATGAATGGAATCGGCAATGGCAGCGCCATGAGCATCAAGGCTATCTATGGAGGCCTCGATATCGTCGATCTCCTCCGGGTTGCCATTGGCAAAGCCGGGCGGTAGCCTGGAGTAGTCGGTGCCGGTGTGCGTCGACATGGCGACTAGGCCTGCGGCAGTGCCCAGGCGGATGCCGTGTGAGGCCACTTCATCGATACGGCCTGCCACTGCACCGAGGCGAGCTTCTGGCGTGTCCCCAGGAACATTCACCTTGTTTGCCAAAGACTCGACCAATGTCTTCAGCCGATCGAGTTCGGCGTCGCGATCTGTAAGATTACGAAGCAACGGCGGGTTAGTTCAAGGTCAGATTGAAGTCAAGCGAACCGAAGAAATTACCGTCGATGGTCTCGAGCAGCTGCTTGCGTTGGTGTTGCCACTCCAGATCTGCAATCCCGGCTTGTTTGGAGACGGCCTCCAGCTCATGCCGAGTATCATCACGTTCCTGCTTGAATCGGCGGGCATCGCTATCTGAGTAGCGCAGATCCCAGTCGGGCCTGGAGGATCGGCTAGATGACTCCGAAGAGTCACCCGCTGCAGCCGGAGCCGCAGTCAAGACAGTAGCGGGGTTCCATTGGATGAGCCTGAAAAATACAGAGAAAATTGAGAATAAGGCAAAATCTGGAGGAAAGGATAAGGAGAGGTAGACAGTCATCACCTCCGACGAGCGCCGGCGCGACTCCCCTCGGCTTCGTCGACGGCCGGGCGTCTTCTGTTGTTGGACATCAGGGTTTTTTGGAGGTTACTGTGCTGGAAGAAGAAGAGACTCAGGATAGCAGAGAGCTCGAGTTGAAAGATTTGGTGGAAGATTTGGAGTGCTCGAGGTTCTTATTTATGGAACTAACGAAGAGATCGTGGCCGAAAATTGTGGTGCATATTCCAAGGAGTTCGGAAGGTGGAAAGGATTTTCCAACCGATCGGTTTCCATGTCATTTGGGATTCTTGCCGAGTCGTATTCGGTTTTGACTGAATGAGATTCGGCTATGTCGTGTTTGAAGCGTTTTCGGGTCTGACACTGTTATAGCCAGCTTTGCCGAATGAGTTATCCACAATGGAGGAAAAACAGAGTTAAGGAATGACAAGATTGCAAGATTGATAAAGCATTCGGCTATTGACTGTTTGTTACAATTACAAACCCAAGTACTTCGAGATCACATTTTTAGCATCTGATATCATATTGCTAATGCTCTCTAATAAGTTTTTGTCAGCTTCTTGGGTTCTAGCCAGAGCAGCGAGCTTTGCTTTGAGTTGTCTTTCTTCGTTCAGAGCTGCTGAAGCTTCCCTTCGCATCTTCTCTGTTAATTTGGGAAGCTCAGCTATCTTATTTTCATCAGCTTCAATTTCGGCCGATAGATCTCTCAATTCGGCTTCAAGTGCAGCTTTTCTGACCTTCTTATTTTCAAGTTCAGATTCCAATTTGGTCAGTAATTCTTTGCTGTTCTGGGCTTGAGTATGCAGGTCTTTCACAGATTGTTTGGCTGTGAATCTCCTCTGTTTCAGAGCTGGTTGAGAAGATTGGTTTTTCAGAGCCTGCTTTACTGCAATGTATTGTTGATCCAAATGAGAAACTGGTTCCAAAGAGATTTTGATATCATCAGGAAGCTCTTGGTCAATGGATTCCAGTACATCCCTTAAGAGATCAGCATCTTTGACTTGATCTTGGATGCTTTTGTGCAGCAAAGCAAGGATATCTTTTAGCTTTGTTTGATTTTCTTCTAACAGAGTTTGGCCAGAAGATGTTTCTTCCCCTTGTTCGGCAACCAAGTCATCCACAGCAAAAGAATAGCCGGATGATGAAATGGATTTCTCCTGAAAGAAGGTCTTGCCGAATTAGTAATAATCTGCTGAATAAAAGAGTAGAAAAGGGAAATAATTATGTTTACCTCGTTCCTGACTTCCTGAATGGGGGAAGGAAGCCTCTCAGGCTCAATGGAAAGATTCTGTGTATCTTGCTGAGGAGAAGCTGGAAGATTTCTTGGTGAAGATAATGCTTCTGATTGAGGAAGAAGTTGCAAAGCTAAAGATGAATCGTGATGAGGAGAAGAGCTCTCCAAAATTGGATCCATTGAGGATTGTTCTGCAGTTAACAAGGGATGAATGCCGATGAAGAAGAAGTTAAGAGGATAAAGTGGTAGAATTTTACCAGTTGATGAAGCATCGGCAAGATCTGTACTGATTGCTAGCTGCTGTTCTCTGGCCTGAAATCAAGGAGAGATAAAGCTGAGCAAAATACCAAAAAGCATTATAGTCAAAGAAAGAAGGCTCTGACCTTGATTTTGCTACTTGTTCTTTTCTTCTTTACAACTGAGGCAGCAGCTAAAAGGAGGGTTTTTCTTTTGACAACTGATGGTCTGGTAAGTGTTGGATCTAGAGAAGACTGTCTAGCCATCAGTTGAGCCAAGGTAGGAGATTGGTGCCCCAGAGCAGATATTGGGCCTGCAGCTTTGTATGAGATCGCCCTGGCAAGAGGGGCAGGTGTTATATCCTGCAAGATGACAGAATCAGAATCAATTGGGTTTAATATTATTGAGACAAATGAGGGATGAGCATATTACCTCTGCAGTTGGCTGATAATCAGGCATTAATTCAAGGCAGAAGGGATGGATTGGCATGTTGAAGATATGATCATGGAGTTCTTGCCACCAGAGAGTAAAAGAAGGATGGGCAGATATTATTGGCACAAAAGGATCAGGTGCATAGATAGTTCCACAGCATTTATAAGTGAAAATCCTTCTTGTCTCTGTGGAATCTTTGATAATCTCCCTAGGCTTGAGAAATTCATGAAGAAATAGCCTTGGGGGCACTTGGCCACATCCCAACTGTCTAGCCATCATGTTTGGCTGATAATATTCATAAGTGCTTTGAACCAGTCTCCCTCCACAGAATTCGGCTGGCAGGATGCAGGGCTGGATGAAGGCATTGAAAATTGCTGTAGATTGTACATCAGTGCATCCAGTCTCACAGCTGAATTCGCAAGGGAGAGTAAGATTGTCATTGTCCATATATGGAAACCAAAGAGGATGAGCAAAGCCTCTGAAGAAGAGCTCAAACAGTTCACCGATGTTCTTGTTGATAGATACAGTGGAGGCAGCTTCTCCATAGGTTTGACAACCTTTGGTTCTCCGGATTTCTCCTTCTTTGTAATTAATTGAAGGAAAGTCTCGGCTGTTGAGATCAATGGCAACGATTTGATGCATATACAACTGTAGCCACATTTGGACAAACCACCAAGGACCATTGACACAGGGGATTTTCTTGCTGGTGTGCATCAGGTGGGTGGTTTGATTGAGCATATGGTAGACGCTTCCCAGGAGGTATTTCCCGAGTGGAATGAGTTTTCCAGCAGCCAGCTCTTCAGCCATCATGATATGATTCAGGGTTGGCTCATTGGCTTTGCCACAGAAGACTGATCTGCATAGCCACATGTTCAGGAAGGCTCTGTATTCAATATCGGTCAGAGGGCCATCAGACATATAGTTCTAGATGTATCTCTTGTATCCAACCCCTGTTTTTACTCCTGTCTGCTTGGAGGAGCCTTTGTGGTCATATGGATATACAGTTCCTGTAACATTCAGGCCGGTCATCATGTAGACATCGGCCAAAGTAGGAGACATTGGGCCATGACCGAAAAGAAAAGCATTTGCACCATTGGACCAAAAATGACAAGCTGCAATTAGGAGGTTTTCGTTCTTTGGTGTTTCGGCCAATGACAGCTCCAGGCAATGAGAAATACGCAAATGGTCCCAGTTCTGTGTTTGGGGGCTTTTGTCATCAGATATCCTTTTGTACCAATTTCTCCAGCCAGCAATTGGGGGCAAAGGCCAGTTCTTGAAGGTGTCTTGCCACTCATGAGGTTTTGTCAATGAAATCTTGAAAGGAATCCTCTGAGATTCGGCCGCGATGATTTCGGTAGGATCTGAATCCCCTACAGGGCCGAGGAAGTAGGATGGAGCTTTTTCCTCAACAGGGATGAGGATTTCGGCAGCTAGGGCCTATCAAGAATAGAAAGGGATGGGAAGAAATTTAAGATGCAAATCGAAAGAAGAATACCGAATGTGCTTGAGGGGATTGAAGCTTACCTGGAGGGCAAAATCTTGGTTCGCCATTTGAAGATTGAACCTTGGAAGTCGATGACCTAGGGTTCGGGTCCGGATGAGAGCTCTAAAGATTCAAAAAGGAGAAGCGGGTGCCGAGCAGAACTAACTTGGGGATGTTGAGTGCTTCTGGTCAATTCCGAGATAAAATTATCTTTTATCCCGAAATTGAAGGGGCATGTGTTGACACCAAAAATTGGCACCAGGAAGAAGCTGACATGTGGGCCGGATTCGGTGAGGAGATATCATTCGGCAAAGGAGTTTTTCCCCCAGAGCATTCGGTAAGGACGTTCTGCAGTCGGGAACGCATCGTCATTCGGCAAGAGAACTGTTCCGCGAGAGGCATTCGGGAGTGCGTGCTGACGTGGATCAAGTATAAGGAAAAGGCTGGTTTAAATTGGAATGCAAAACGGATGCGGTGCCCCGGCGTTTATCTTTTAGGAAATAAATAAATGTAATCGTAATCGATTAGGAGTCGTGTCGAAACCTGGGTATAAATATAAACCCATGGTAATTGTAAAAGGGTCAATCAATCAATCACACGACAAACCGGCCCCGTGCCAACTTCGAGTCCCTTAGTCGAGTCGTCGAGTTCTTCGAGAGGAATCATCGATCCGTCGACCTCCGTAAGTACCGGCAACCCTGCGCCATGCCTAGTATGATGCGGTGGATTTAGGCTTTGGTTCAGGAAGGTTCCATTGTTAGAGCATGAGCCATGCGGTGGGCTAAGTTTTAGCGTGGAACAAGTTATCGGCTCTATTGGATTTTGGCAAGATCTGATAGATTCATTAAGTTACCATGTGTTGCTCTGGATTTTACTTTTATGTTTAGTTCATTACAACACTCTTTTGCCCAGTCTAGGTTGATTAGATTCGGTTCTAGCTCGTAATGCACTGCGTTTCCATAGCCGAATTCGAAGTCAATCTAGATTGCCACGTGTTGCGGGTCCAAGCTCATTGATCTTGTGTAGATCTTGACAGAACCGGGTATCATGCGGTGGATGCAGGTTTTTGGGTCGTCTTAGAGCTAATCATCCGGTGGATTAGAATTCGATTCGATCTGATAGATCTATCATCATTAGCGAAGCTTGTTCCTTCTTCATGGAACCCGATTCGGCTATATAGCCGTATTCGGCAGTATCGTCACGAGCGAAACGTGCTCACGGTTTTGTTTTAAATAAAGAATGCTTTTAGCCTTCCACGATTAGATTGTATCATGCGGTGGATTGATCTATTCTTGGTTGGTGGTGTGATTCCAAGCAAGTCGTATCATGCGGTGGATTAACTTGCTTGTTTCATGCTCGACGGATTGGAAAGTACCTAGACATGCGGTAGACTAGTGCTTTTAATCTATGCATTCTTGTTTATTATGAAATTATGGTCATGTCTTCGCCCTTTTATTTATGTATCATGCTCTGTTTCTCGTTAATCGGTTGTGAATATGCGTTATAATGTTTATTCAGTAAAATACCGATCTTTCGTCATGCTTACGTCACGCATTCGGCAGTGCGCTTCCTGTGTGCTTTGCCGATTGCCGAATGATGCTTTAACTGCCATTCGGCAGTGCGCTTCCTGCGTGCTTTGCCGATTGCTAAATGATGCTTTAACTGCCGACAGATAGCTTCCCCATAGCTATATGTCGTTCGAGACTGGCTCCGTAGCCACAAATATGGGACTGACTGATATCACCCGGTACGTTCCAGGTGTTATCTAAACATCTTTTCTCCCTTTGTCAGTTTTCAGGAAAATTGACTGGCACGCTCTCGGATTCAAACGCTCGGGCCACGTGTGAAGCCAGCTAATTCGGCTTGCTGTGTGCTTGGCGTGAGGTGCGGATTTTACGTCAACAATTTGCTTCGTAATTATTGTGTGTGCCTTATGTTCTGATCAAGATTTGCATGTAATTCAGTCAAAAGGAAAGAAGTATGAGTTTTGTTTCCCAAAGATTCAATGCAAGATGATGCTGAATTACGACAGCGATGAAGATGAATACGATGGTCCTACTAAGTCTCTTCGTGAGGTGATGTTCCTATCCTTCAAGTTAAACATTAGTAAGAGAATTTCTGAAAACAGTTGATGACCTTCTGTAAATGCTTACTGTGACGCCTTTGTGAAATGACAGATTTATCAGATGGCTGAAGATCTTCGCGTTGCAGTAAACCGGAAGCATCAGAGGGGTGAGTTCTACACCCAGGAATCTGATCGGGAATGAAGCGGACGATGAAGCGATGATCTGAACTGAGGAAGTAGATATGATACCTTCTTGTCTGTCTTTTGTCTGTTGCTTTTGCTTCTCTGATGAACAAAGATGCTGGTTCTACTAATTTATGCTACCTTATGTATTTCCTACATATATTATCTTTGTTTGTCTTTTGACTGTTGCTTTTGCTTTGTTTTTTCATGAGAATAATGGTGATATACAAATTAAGCCCATGAAGTTGTCGTCATAAACATAAACATGAACGCACAGAAACACTATATAACAAGGCTCAAGCCAAGCTTGCATACATAACTGAAATCTTCACCAAAAATTATTTGTTGCAGACAAACTTTGGACCTATTGGTTCAATAGAAGTAAACAAATCAACCCCTAATTATTAAGACAAACAGCAACCCCTAATTATGTAAAAAAACCGTCGTCGTCTTGTCCATCTGAATTGGCTGGAGCAACCACTCCGTCTCCGGTGTAGGTGTCATCTGCATCGTCGTCATCTTCAGATATGTCTTCGTGATCCGGTTCAGGCATTGGTATAGCAAGCTCAACAACAGAAGTATCAACACTTGTCCCTTCCACATCAGGCCTCCTCCAAGTTGACACATCGTCTTGGTACGCAACAGAAAATTTTTTACACCTATAACAACCTCGTCCATATCAGTATCACCAACATTAATGTCAGTGTCTTCCTCTCCTTCAGGCATGGCAAACAGTTTCCTTGGTTTCATTCTAAGGACGCTGCACCAGTTTTCTTTCTTCGAATTCCCGCTTTTCACAAAGCACACTTGCACCGCTTGAGTCGCCAGGACGTAAGGCTCAGCTGAATAGCGACGCTGAGAGGTATCAATATCGATAATCCCAAATTTATCTTTACTGTACCCTTTTGATCTGTTTGTTCCTGGTTTAGGAACATCATACCAGTCACACTCAAACAATGTCACTTCCTGCCTTTCATGAAAATCAAGTATGTAGATTCTTTTGATCTGTCCAAACCATTCCATGCCATCTTGACCCCTGACGACAACACCACTGTTCTGTGTCGTTAGATTTTTCTCCACATGCGATGCCCAAAAATAGAAACCATTGATTGAGCACCTATTCTTCACAGTAGCTATATTTGTTTCAGGACCACGAGATAGAGAATAAATCATGGGATCTACTTTCCCCTCCCTATGCATGTTCCTTATCTACACTCACAAATGTTTTGACAATATGTTACGACCACATTCAAGACTGACGAGTTTAAATTTAACACAAATGTATATTACTCACCTTTCGCTCGAACCATGATACAAATTCATCGGTGTGCCTCCTATCAACATTCTTCGATCTACCTTTCTCCAATTCGGCCTTATGCTCACTGCAACATTTTTTAAAAGAAAAAAAATCACAGTGAGATATGTAGTGTGGACCATGTAACAAGATTCAAATAATTTACATGTGGTACTTACTTTATCCATGGAAGTGCCTCATCACAGTTTGATATTATGTAGTGCCTCATGGTCTGCAAGACTTCGGGACCTAGTGCCTCCATATTATGCTTAGAAGTAGTTCTCTTTCTGTTCATGTCCCTGCTCGCAAATACACTCAGACCAGCAGGTGGTTCATTAACAGCGCTCTTTTCTTGACGCTCTGGCCGATCAATCTTCGTACTCACACCTTGAAAGAACTGAGTACAGAATGTAAGGCACTCCTCCGAAATATATCCCTCTGCTATTGAACCCTCTGGGTGCGCTTTGTTCCTCACATATCCTTTGACTGTGCGTAGGTACCTCTCAACTGGATACATCCACCTATAGCAAGCAGGGCCTCCGCATTCAGCCTCCCAAGCAAGATGCATTGGTAAGTGCATCATAATATCAAAAAATGCTGGAGGGAAAATCATCTCAAGACGACAAAGGGTCTCTGCAATCGATTTGCTAAGTTCCTGCATCTCGGTCACGGCAACCTCCTTTGAACATAACGAGTTAAAAAACCTGCTGAGCTGGATTAACGGGATCGCTACTTCTTCAGGCAATATTTCACGTACCACAAAAGGTAGGAGTTTTTGTAAGATAATATGGTAGTCATGACTTTTCAGGCCAGAAACCTTGCACCCATGGACATCAACACATCTCCTAATATTAGCGGCATAACCATCGGGCATCTTAACACCTTGTAGAAAGTTGCACAGGATTTTCTTTTGATGAGGACCTAACGAGTACAATGCTGGTGGCATGTCGTATTTACCTTTCTCATTGCGAACTGGATGTTGATCCTTCCTTATTCCCAATTCTTTCAGATCAAGTCGAGCCTTCTCACTGTCCTTACTTTTACCAGTTATTTCGAGCAAAGTCCCAAGCAAGCTCTCACAAATATTCTTCTCAATATGCATCACATCTAGATTATGGCGTACGACCAATGAATCCCAATATGGCAGTTCAAAGAAAATACTCTTCTTCCTCCAGTTGTGCCATCTAGCATCTTCATCACGCTGCTTCCTCTTCTTAGAGGTAGTGGCTCCATAGATGACTTGCTCAAAACTATCGTACTGCTGCCGAACTTGTTCACCGCTGAGTGGCACCGGTGCCTCCCTCGTCTCAACCGAGTTATTGAAGCTGGCCTTGACCCTTCGCCACCTGTGGTTTCTAGGCAGAAAATGCCGATGCCCCATGTAGCAATGCTTCATACCGAATTTTAACCACATGCACTCAGTGTCCTTGTGACAATAAGGACAAGCAAACCTCCCTTTGGTGCTCCATCCAGATAACATCGCATAAGCAGGAAAGTCGTTTATTGTCTAGAGTAACATGGCACGCATTTTAAAATTGTGCTTATCCTTGGCATCCCAAGTATCAACTCCGTCCACACTCCAAAGCGTTTTGAGCTCATCGATCAGAGGCTGCAAATACACATCAATGTTAATCCCTGGAGATTTAGGCCTAGGAATTAGCATGGACATGATCCAATAGGATTGTTTCAAGCACAACCAAGGAGATAGGTTGTAAGGAATTAGGATAACTGGCCATGTAGAGTAAGCCACGTTCAACATCCCGAATGGATTGAAGCCATCGCATGCAAGCCCCAGTCTGACATTACGGGGATCCTCTGCAAACTCCCTATGCTTCTCATTCACGACCTTCCATGCCCTTGAGTTAGCCGGGTGTCTTAGTTTTCCATCATCAATCGATTCATCCTTGTGCCAACGCATATATGCCGCTGTTTCCTCGTTCATAAATAATCTTTGCAGTCGAGGAATCAGTGGAAAATACCTCAGTATTTTGTTAGGTAATAACCGCTTCTTTTTTGCTGCATCAGTGACAACCACGTCATTCCCCTGTTCTGAATCTGAAAATTTTCACCTACTGGCGTTGCAAGTTGGGCAGTTCTCCATGTCTGCGTACGCTCCACAGAATAACACACAGTCATTGACACAAGCATGGATCTTTTGGTAGTCCAAGCCAAGGTCTCGAACCACCTTTCGAACTTTGTCCAGTGAATCCGGGAGACAATGCCCTTCAGGCAACACAAGACGGAATAATAATAGTATTTGCTCCATTGTAGCGTTGCTAAGACCACACATGCACTTGATCTGATATAGCCTGACAATGAAAGAAACCTTTGAAGCGTCCTTGCATCCAGGGTACAACTCTATCTTAGCTTGCTCCAATAATTCAAAAAATTTGTGTGCTGACTCATTTGGCTCCTCTTTATTACCACCTTGAATTGCACCATGTATGGCACCACTGATCAGCGAGGAAAACAAATTATTGGTGGCCTCCCGATCATCATGATCGTCATGATCGTCAAGATCGTCGTAATCAAACCCATGGACGATAGGATCAGCAGCAAGATGATGACGTTTTTTTTGGTTTTTTATGAAATCCGCATCAAACCCTGAGTTAACCAGGTGACCTTCGATATTCTCTCTATTATGATATGTCATGCAACGACACATAGTACACAGACAATGCTCAGACTCTCCTTCCTCTTTTCCTTCAAACAGATCATTCATAAACTTGTCGAAGCCGCGATGCCATGCATCATCTTCAGTCGGCAATTCCATCCAACTGCAATCCTCTTCACTTGCCATTGCAAAAAAAAACAACTATAGCGCGCAGATTTTAATCTCCTAAACCATATGTACAAAGGGCGTGCTTGATCAGTGTTCCATACTACAGTATTAAAATAGATGTATATACAAATAATTAACAAACTAATAAACATCGATCATATACCTTGGCAGATTGGATCCAAAGAATAGACTTTTTCCGGTCGTGATGCAGGTGATCGCACGTGCGCCCCGGCGGATTGCGAGAAGTCAACAAGATGTGTTGATTTGGTTTCGTTCATTCCTTCGTCGTATATTTATTAGGGTGAGGATCGGTGAAACGACAAAGATCGAGTTGGGTTAGGACTCGGTGGGTTCGTTAGGGCCTCCAATTTTTGGTGGGTTCCAAGTTGGGCAGATGTCGATTTCATTGATGGGCCTAATTGGCAGGGTTTAGAAACAAGGCCGATCTTTGGCTAAAAGTGACACACGAGAACGCATCAATTGCGACTAATATTGCTTTCGATTGCAACGGGAATATTTTTGTCGCAATAGCATCTTCTCTAGTGCGACGATTGCGTGTTAGCGTCGCCATACCCCTCTCTACTTTGCAACAATTTCGATTCAGGTTGCAATATCAAACATTTCATTCGCAACGAGTACATTGGCGTCGCTATACCCCTCTCTAGTTTGCAACAATTTCAATTCAGGTTGCAATATCAAATATTTCAGTCGCAACGAGTACATTGGCGTCGCTATACCCCTCTATAGTTTGCAACACTTTCGATTCACGTAGCAATATAAAATATTTCAGTCGCAACGAGTGCATTTTCGTCGCTACAAGTAATACTCTAATAGCGACGTGTCATAGTCATTGTGACATGGGCAACTACTGCAACCGTTACCAATAAGCGTCGCAATACCAACGCCCTAATTGCAACAGACGCCCATGCGTTGTTGCAATTGCCATTGAAATTGCAACGGTACACAATTGGCCGCAACACACACCCCTATCGCGACCAATATCGTTAATTGTTGTGTTAAGCCCGGTTTATCGCGACCAAAACACCCTGTTGCCATAAAAACCTGTCGCGATATGCCCAAAATGCTGTAGTGGCAGCCCTTCTTGGTTCATCATGCAAACCCTAGCCGTCGCTGCGCATCCTGCCGATTTGAGCCTCCAAAGAACCAGATCGTGTGCAGGTTGGACATACAAGAGACGGACTCTTCCCCGGTGTACAAGTCGTCACCACGTCGGACAACAACTTCGGTTCGGAGTCAGCCGACACGTCTGCGCTTCAACTGCGATATCTCCTTCATACGACATCCAATCAAGGTGTTCTTCGATGCGTTGGAACCGTGACGACGAGACGCTTCTTTTGGTTCTATTTTTAGCTCCATAAGCTTTGTGGATCATTCTGTGTGACCACGAAAGGTGCTGCGTCACCTGTTTTGGGCCTTTTCAGGCTTTGTATCATGTCGGGCCTTCGGCCCATGTCGTGGGCGCGGTGCCCCAACCCTAGCTCACCCCACGCCATTAAATTCAGTAGCCGCCGTCATTAAGACTCGGGTTTTGCTTAGATTATTCTATCAAGAATAGTTTCGCCGTCTATCGGTTTGTAGAACCCCAACTTTCGATCTTAATCATACATTTGTAGAGTCACTTCAGATTGAGTTGTGTTCTTTCGAGTTCTTGCTTGTGTTCTTCGTTTCGCAGGCAGGGATTAGCCTTCTCGGCGAGGTCAACCGGGTTGTGACACGGTTGATAACTAGAGGAGTCGTGGTGCTAAGATTGCGGGGTTCGAGTCACTGACTTGAAGCCGGATCGGTGTATCACGCTCCGCCCAAAACGACTTATCCTTCACCTGACGGAAGATCGGGCCATCCCGTTGTTGGCGGTCGTTACAGCCCAAATCCGACCACCAATACTAGGGAATAAATGAGGTTATATGCAACATTCCATGCACTTAGGTTTTATTTCTAATAAAGTTCCACGAGTTTTGGTGAGTGTCACTTGTGCAGGTACAACTACGACAAATACGTGCTTCTGGGGCCGAAAATGACCGAATCGGCCGAACGACTCCGTTCGGCCGGTTACCCCCCTTAGCCATACAGACCACCGGGAGCTGTCCACGTCACCGATGACCAAGCAAACACAACGTACGACATGTGGACGACCGCCAACTCACCCCAAAGGACCAACACGTCACCCTGGGCCAGAACGACACGAAGCAAGACACCAGAGGGCAGCCCAGGAGGGTCCAGGACTAGAGGCGGTGCCGGGGGGCCGGCCCGGGCCTCCAGCCCAGTTCGGCCGAAGGGCCAGGTTCGGCCGAACCGCCCCCAGGCTGGCAACCGCCTCCCAGGGGTGCATCCTGGCCCTTGGTGGCCAGGTCGGTGGATCCAACGTTCGGCCGAACCCCCTGGTTCGGCCGAACCGCCTCTCCTCGCCCGAATCAAGGGGGGAGATTCCCTGGATGCCTTGGCGGTTACCCTACCCCAAACCGACCTGTGCAACTATAAATAGAGGGTCACTTTCACTTGTAAACACACACCAAGCCAAGGAGCTCATTTCCACTTTCATTCTAGTAGAGTTAGGATAGTTTAGTTGGGAGTTAGAGTTGAGTCGAGCTGTGCCTCGGAGGTTCCGGAGTCGTCTTCAGAAGCTCTGGTATAAGCTCTTGTATCTTTTACCTTTTCCTTTTGCAAGACTTTGAGAATCAATATAGTTATCTTTATCACTTTGCCTTTGTCATTTATATCTTGCTTCTACTTTATCCTAGTTGCAGCATATATCTTGTTTAGACTATAGTCAGTTATAGTTCTAGTGCTTGTAGTCTTGCTTAATTCTTTGTCTTGGTTGGTTCTTCGATCTTGCTTGATACTGGAGGTGAATTGTCACCAAGAGTATTGACAAGGTTGCTTGCTCTTGCTAACAGAGTATGTAGTCGTTGCCTAGTGTAGGAGTGGTTCCTAGACTAGTCGGTGGCCTTAGTGTCGGGGACAAACCCAGGGGGTCCCCTAATCATCGGGGTAATCACCCTCAAAAAACGTTAACCACGAAAGGCCGAATCGCCGGTAGCCCGGAAGGGCCACCAGGGCAACGCGGCTCGCCACAACTTACGGCCCAAATATAGCCGCCCGAGCTCGCCTGACAAGGGGACCCAGGTGGCGACCTCCGTCTCCGCCTCACTCGAGGGTCGCGTACCCCCTCAAGCAGGCGAACCAACTCCACCTCGCTCGAGGGCACCCCTCTACTCAACGCGGCGCGCCCCGGCGCCCCGCCCGACAACGGCATTTAATGCCCGCCCCATCAGGCGGGCACCAAAGTCAAAAGGAAATCTCCCCCACGCCGCGCAGCTGACACCACAGAGCTCAATGTTTTACCTGCTCCGGCCACTATACGTCCTCACCGCCACTGTGCGGACGCAAGCAGCACTGCGCAAGGCCCCTGTGTGGACTTGCAGGCATCATTCCGTATCACTATTTCACCCGCTCCCGTCCTTTCCCCCCGGGTGCAGCCCTCGAATGGGTGTGAAGAACCCTCGAACAAATATATGAGCGGCGACCGAGTACAGACTCCGGTCAGGCGCAGCCCGGTGATGACAAACGCCGGGTCAAATCCACCAACTCTCGGCCATTCCCCGGTAAACCGGGCACGCCGCGCACTGTGGTCGACAGCAACCGCCATGCCGATCCCTGTGCCGCCAACCCTCGCCCTTCCCCACCTGCCGCGCCCTCGAATCAACCGGTGGCAGACGGCTGGGCGCGGATTACGGTGGCGCCACCCCTCGAAGCCACTCCAGGACAAGCGCAGGGATGACCGTGACACCCGCAGAAGCAGGAGCTCGCCATAAAACCCCTGCCAGGGTCAAGGACGGCTGCACGCCCGGCACCATGCTCTCCAGTGCGCACCCCTGTAGCACACACTACACTTGTACTTGTAAGCCCCTCCCCCCTGCTCCTTGACATATAAAAGGGTAGGGAGGAGGAAAAAAAAGAGACACAGACACACACACCGCCTCGCACGATATTGGCACTTGCCTCAATTACTTTCACACTCATCTTCAGGGACTTGGAGACTCCTCCTCTCCCACCTCGCTTGTAGCCCCCCACTGCAAGCACTCCGGTGCAAGATAGTACAGCGCCCCGAGCGCACTCTGCTGGACGTACGACCTCACGGTCGGAACCAGGATAAACCCTTGTCTCACCGTGCTAGCTCTTGCATCAACCGTCAGGGGACGGGACACAGCGCATTCTGTGTGGTGCTGGGGATTGGCCGCCCGATCCCAGCACCGACAGTGGTGCGCCAGGTAGGGGGGGTTGCGCTGTGATCAACCCGCTTCACCCGATCAGTTCCCTTGACGGCCAGCCACGCCAAGGCCATGGCGCCACGATCCGCCACGGGGTCTCCCGGCCCGCTTCCGCGTGGGTACCGGATCATGTTTGGGAGCCTAGAGTTCGAAGCGACCGGTGAGGGCCTCCTCATGCGGCTCGCCTCCAGGACGCCCAGCATGATAGCCATTACCCCGGCGCCGCCAACACCGCCCAACCTCAGGAGACATCGAAGACTGCACGAGCTGCAGATTCACACGGAACGGCGCGTTGCCCCGCGCGTCGTCCTCCCTGATTGGGACGCACACCTGTGGCTCCGGCCCGCTTCCACATTACAGGGGGGCGCACCCCCACCAGCGGCTCCCACGGAGGGAGCATGCCAGGAAAATGTGGTCGGGCCGGCGCCGCTCCCGCACGGAATGAGCAACACGGTCGCAAGCTACTCCGCGGCGATCAGCGCCAGCCTGAGCGCGCAAGAAGATTCGCCGGGTCACCAGCTGGGTTCGATCCGCAGCCTCAGCATTTCCTCGCCCGACGGGTCCCGGCCCGAGTCGGACGACGGGGAAAGTGTGCGCGGCCAGGAGCACCCAGGCCTGGACTACTCCGGGCTGCGCAACCGCGAAGGCCTTACTTCCTTCCAGGCCATTGCGGACTTCTGCCTCACCTGTTCTGACGATTCCAGTGAAGGGGAGTACGACCCCACGCGGGAATGCTTCGTCCTCGACGGCGAAGTAGAGTCCATGGGAGAGGATGAAGAAACGCGCGGCGGGGCTGGACACGACGAACCGCCACCAGCGCCCGCCGAGCCATCGGGCGAAGCCGCACTCGCGCAGGCACAGCTCGCGCAAGTGCAAGAGCTGGAAGACAGGCTCCGACAGGAGTGCCAGCGGGTTTAGGAGCTGCGCGCAGCTCTGGAAGCCCGGCAGCCCGAGCACGGCGAACGTGCGCGAGCTGCCGGGCGCATTGCTCAAGCGCGCATCATGGATGATGGCAACGGCGCCAGCCCTGCCATGCCGCCGCGGGCAAGCCAGAAGCTCGTCGCCGTAGTAACTCTGATTCGGGCCATGCCTGAACCATCGACACTAGAGGCGCGCAACATGCGGCGCCAGGTACAGGCCCTTGTCGAAGAAGCGGCCGTTCAACAAGCGGAAAGTTCCGCCTCCCGCATGCGCCACTAGGCCAGTTCGAGAGCCGGAGGAAGCAAGCAGGATAAGGAACAATCCATCCATACCCCGCCTAGGGGCGCATGGACGCCTCACCGACCAACGAACGACGGAAAGGCGCTCATGACCGGCGACCGCGAAACGAGGAGGTCCGCGAAGGACCGACTCATGGACACACGAGGCGCCATCGACGACGGTGACGCGCGCAACGTCCTGAACAAGAAGAGGCAGGACACGGCGCCTCCTCGCAGTAGGTACCCCCGATGAGGGGGTCGCTACGACAGCGAGGAGGACAAAAGCCCGACGCCGGAACCCCCGGGAACCCCTGTGTTCAGCCGGAAGATCCGTTCGGCCGCCATCCCGCCGCGCTTTCGTCAGCCGACCACCATTGCCAAGTATTCGGGCGAGACGAAACCCGAGACGTGGCTCAACGACTACCGCCTGGCTTGCCAGTTAGGCGGGGCCACCGATGACGCCATGATCATTCGCAACCTTCCGCGAACCAGATCCACGACTGGGACGGACATGGCTCGTGGACTCGGCGCGGACATGGCTCGAACACCTACCCGCGAACCAGATCCACGACTGGGACGACCTGGTCAGGATGTTCGTGCGTAAATTCCAGGGCACGTACGTGCGCCCCGGAAACTCCTGGGACCTGCGCGGGTGCCGGCAGGCGGCCGACGAACCGCTAAGAGACTTCATCCGCCGCTTCTCCAAGCGCTGCACCGAGCTACCGAGCGTGGGCGACTCCGAAATCATCCACGCCTTTCTCGAAGGCACGACTTGTCGGGAGCTGGTGCGCGAGCTGGGGCGAAACCATCCCACCAGCGTCAACGCGCTGTTCGACATCGCTACCAACTTCGCCTCTGGGGAGGAGGCTGTTGGGGCGATTTTCAACGGCAAGACCAAGGGGGAGCGCGCGGAGGAGCGGCTCGCGGAGGGCAGCAAGTCCATGGGAAAGGCTAAAAAGTAGAAACGAGGTGGCAAGGGCAGGAAGCCTCGGCAAGCCGCGTAGCAGCAGCAGCAGCAGGGCGAGGACTCTGACGAGGCCCGCGTGGTCGAGCGAGGCCGCAAAGGCCCTCGAGGCCCCCCTCAGGGGGGAGGCCTGTTCGACGAGATGTTGAAGAAGCCATGCCCGTACCATAAGGGCCCTGTCACCCACACCCTCGAACAGTGTGGGATGATCAGGCGCACCTCCGCGAAGGAGGATGGCCCGAAGAAGGGTGCGGGTGATGGCGACAACGACGAGTTCCCCCATGTGGAGAATGTCTTCTTCATCGTAGGGGGGCCCACAGTGAACGCGACGTCCCGGGAGCAAAGACGTGAACACCGAGAGGTCTTCTCCGTTCACCCCGCGACGCCATCTTACCTCGCCTTGTCCGACGAGACCATCTCCTTCGGCCGCGAGGACCACCCGGACTACGTCCCGAAACCGGGTCGCTATCCACTTGTCGTCGACCCCGTCATCGGCAACACACGATTCTCCAAAGTGCTGATGGACGGGGGCAGCAGTCTCAACATCCTCTACGTCCGCACCTTGGAGCTCATGGGCATCGGCACGAACCAGCTGAGGCCAAGCAAGGCGCCGTTCCACGGCATCGCGCCGGGAAAACGCGTCCAACCCCTCGGGCAGATCGACCTACCCGTTTGCTTCAGCCCTCCCGACAACTTTCGGAGCGAGACCCTCACCTTCGAGGTGGTGGGATTCTCAGGAGCGTACCACGCCATCCTCGGGCGTCCGTGCTACGCCAAGTTCATGGCGGTCCCCAACTACGCCTACCTCAAGATGAAGATGCTGGGGCCAAAGGGCGTCATCACCGTGGGATCGTCGTACGAGCATGCTTACGCGTGTGACGTCGAATGCGTCGAGGGCGCGGAAGCGCTCGCCTACAGCGAGACCCTGGTGGCGGACCTGGAGGAGATGGCGAACAAGGCCGTCGACTCTGCCAAGAGGCACGCGGGAACCTTCGAGGCTGCAGAGCACACCAAGGCGGTGCCCCTCGACCCAAATGCCCCCGAGGGCAAGGCGTTGAGGGTCAGCACCACCCTCGACCCCAAATAGGAAGCAGTGCTCGTCGACTTCCTCCGCGCCAACACCGACATCTTCGCGTGGAGACCCTCGGACATGCCGGGTATCCCGAGGGAGGTCGCCGAGCAAAGCCTCGACATCCAGCCTCACTCCAAGCCGGTGGTGCAGCGACTGCGGCGGTTCGACGAAGAAAAGCGCCGCGCCATCGGGGAGGAGGTGCACAAGCTCCTGCAAGCCGGATTCATCAAAGAGGTATTTCACCCGACCTGGCTTGCTAATCCTGTTCTAGTTAAGAAGAAAAACGGAAAATGGCGTATGTGCGTAGATTATACCGGTTTAAACAAAGCATGCCCTAAGGTTCCGTTCCCCTTGCCTCGAATAGATCAGATAGTAGACTCCACTGCTGGGTGTGAATTGCTATGCTTTCTTGATGCTTATTCCGGTTATCATCAGATTAAGATGAAAGAGTCCGACCAGCTCGCGACTTCTTTTATCACCCCGTTTGGCATGTTTTGCTACGTCACTATGCCGTTCGGCCTCCGAAACGTTGGAGCTACATACCAGCGATGTATGCAACACGTTTTCGGAGGCCACATCGGGCGGACCGTTGAGGCATATGTTGACGATATCGTTGTGAAAACCAGAAAGGCGGACGATCTGGTAAACGATTTGCAAACCGCATTCGGTTGCCTCCGGGCAAACGGGGTAAAATTAAATCCGGAGAAATGCGTATTCGGGGTGCCGCGAGGCATGCTATTGGGTTTCATCGTCTCCCAACGAGGCATCGAATCCAACCACGAAAAAGTCTCGGCCCTGGAATGGATGGGGCCAATTTGGGACCTCAAGGGGGTGCAAAGGGTACTGGGCTGCCTCGCAGCTCTCAGCCGTTTCATCTCTCGACTTGGTGAAAAGGGCTTACCTTTGTACCGGCTCCTAAAAAAGCACGAACGCTTTTCATGGACCCCCGAAGCCCGAAAAGCCCTCGACGGGCTAAAAGCGTCGCTCGTACGCGCACCGATCCTCACGCCGCCGCAGAACGGCGAGCCCCTCTACCTATACGTGGCTGCGACAACGCAAGTTGTCAGCACCGTCATCATTGTGGAAAGGACGGAGGAGGGTCACGCTCTGCCGGTCCAGAGGCCGGTGTACTACGTCAGTGAGGTGCTGACCGAAACCAAGGCGCGGTACCCACAAATTCAGAAGCTAATCTACGCTGTAGTGCTCGCGCGACGAAAGCTGCGACACTACTTCGAGGCCCACCCGGTCACCGTGGTCTCATCTTTCCCTCTAGGGGAGATAGTCCGCAACTCGGACGTCTCGGGTAGGATAGCGAAGTGGTCGATGGAGCTTGTGGGAGAAACTCTCTCCTACGCGCCACGAAAAGCGATAAAATCGCAAACCTTAGCGGATTTCGTCGCTGAGTGGACCGACGTCCAACTTCCACTGCCACAGATCCAAGCCGAATGCTGGACCATGTACTTCGACGGGTCGGTGATGAAAACCGGGGCAGGCGCGGGCCTCCTCTTCGTCTCACCCCTCGGAGAGCACATCTGGTACGTGGTTCGCTTGCACTTCCCGGCGTCGAACAACATGGCAGAGTATGAAGCCCTCCTCGCCGGGCTCCGCATCGCCATCGACCGCGGCGTCAAACGCCTCGACGTCCGGGGAGATTCTCAGTTGGTCATCGACCAAGTGATGAAGAACGCAAGCTGCCGCGACGAAAAGATGGAGGCGTATTGCAACGAGGTTCGCCGCCTCGAGGACAAATTCTATGGCCTCGATCTGAACCATATCGTGCGCAAATACAACGAGGAAGCGGATCAGCTGGCCAAGATCGCGTCGGAGCGAATCACCGTTCCCCCGAACGTCTTCGCCCGCGACCTCGACCAACCCTCTGTCAACATCGAACAAAGGGCCGGAGCCCTCAGGACGCCCTCGGGGGCTGAGGGGGTCGGGCCCATGGAAGAGGACCCCTCGAAAAACCGGCTCAAAGCCCTCGACGTTCAAATCGACGTGGACACACGACCGCAAGACTGGCGTAGCCCATACCTCGCGTGGATCGACCGCGGGGAGCTGCCCTCGGACAGGACCGAGGGGCGCCGCATCGCCAGAAGGGCCAAGACCTTCGCCTCGATCGGCGGCGAGCTGTATAAACGCAGCGCCTCGGGGATTCTGCAGCGATGCATCCCCATCCCCGAGGGAAAGCAGTTGATCCACGACATCCACGCCGGGGTGTGCGGACACCACGCGGCGCCGCGTACCCTCGTGGGTAACGCGTTCCGGCAAGGCTTTTACTGGCCTACCGCCGTAGCCGACGCGAACGAAGTCGTGCGCACCTGCGAAGGGTGCCAATTCTACGCACGAAAGACGCATCTCCCGGCGCATGCCCTACAAACCATCGCTGTAACATGGCCTTTTGCGGTCTGGGGGTTGGATCTCGTGGGGCCTTTCCGCCCAGCGCCCTGGGGCTTCACCCACTTGTTGGTGGCCATCGACAAGTTATTGAAGTGGATCGAGGTCCGAGCCATCACCAGCATCAGATCTGAGCAGGCCGTGTTGTTTTTCACTGACATCATCCACCTATTCGGGGTACCCAACTCAATCATCACCGACAACGGCACCCAGTTCACCGGCAAGAAATTCTTGGAGTTCTGCGACAACCATCACATTCGCGTAGATTGGTCGGCCGTAGCACATCCGCAAACGAACGGCCAAGTAGAACGTGCCAACGGCATGATACTACAAGGCCTGAAGCCAAGAATCTTCAACAAGCTAAACAAGTTTGGCCGGAAATGGGTTGCTGAGCTGCCATCGGTGATCTGGAGTCTCAGAACGACCCCAAGCAGGGCCACAGGCTTCAGCCCGTTCTTCCTCGTCTACGGCGCCGAGGTCGTCCTCCCAACAGACTTGGAGTACGGGTCTCCGAGGCTCAAGGCCTACCAAGAAGAGCAAAACCAGCGGAACCGCGAGAATTCGCTGGACCAGGTGGATGAGGCTCGAGACGTAGCGTTGCTTCACTCGGCACGCTACCAGCAATCACTCCGGCGGTATCAAGCTCAGAAGGTGCGGCGTCGAGACCTCCACGAAGGGGACCTGGTGCTGAGGTTGCGCCAGGACAATCGAGAGCGCCACAAGCTCACTCCTCCATGGGAAGGACCATTCATCGTCGCCAAAGTCCTCAAGCCTGGCACTTACAAGCTGGCGAACGAGAAGGGCGAGGTCTTCACCAACGCCTGGAACATCCAACAGCTACGTCGCTTCTGTCCTTAAAACTCTCAGTATTTCTTGTAAATACTTCATGTTCTTAGTCAACAATGATGAAAAGTTTGCAAAAAACATGGAAACATTGTTACTAACAACAATAAAACGGGGCGACTCGCCTTTACTCTCGAAGCTAACTCGAGGTAAAAACGAGCCTCCCTCAGGGGCTACCGGGGGACCGACCCCCCAACCGTTCCAACCTATTTTTTTTCCATGCGCTTCTTTTTTCAAAAAAATGTTGCCAAACCTTTCCTCCATAAATCCAGAAAGGTGTAAGCAAGGCACGAGTCTACCGCGGCTAAGAGCCGGCAGAGTCGTGGGACCGCCTACGCCCCCGAAGGCTACGGCATCCCCCTCACCACTCGACGCCAAAGTTACTGGTGTTCCTTCGCCGAAACCGATCTAGAGTTAAGGGGAAGGCACGGCACGCCAAACAAACGAAACTTCGGTTGCAAAACCCTAACTAAATCCTAACGTCCTTATTTGTCATACTGCTAACTGCGAAAGTACGGGACTAAACTCCAGGAATCACTGCAGGAACTCACGAAGACGGACTCGGCGTCCCATAGATCACGAGAAGGGTCTGATTTTCCTTCGGTCGAAACCTAGAAAGCGTTATTAATCCTTTCCCCTCAAAGATCGAGGAAGACTAAAAGCGAGGCGTGAGTTACTACAGAAGATAGTTGGCCGGGTCGTGGGACCGCTTACGCCCTCAAAAGGCTACGGCGTCCCCCTCGTCGCACAACGCTCAAGTCACTCATGAAAACGAACTCCTTGGCAAAAAGTCATTCCTAAATCATGAGAAAAGGCGCAATTTCACACAGAAATCTCTCGATACAGATACGAGATCGTGCTAACCCACGAAAAGGCTAGACACAAACAGTATTCATTCCTTACATGCCACGAACGGCGAGATTACGATAAGAAAATACACTCGGCAATAGGTTGTTTTAAGGGTACAAAGACTGGAGCCTTCGTGAGTTCCTGACGGGGCTCTTGTACTACTTCAGCTAGCCGGCCAGCACACTATCGCGAGAAACAGTTTCCACAGCTTTCTCGTCGATTTTCCTCTGGCACCCAGCTAACCGAAGAACCTGGTGGTCGAGCGGCTGCGGAACGGAGGACGTTGGACCACTTGACCGCCCAACAGGGCCCGGCTCCGCGCCCTGCCGTCGATGAGTGCCCCCGCAAGGATGACGGCCGGCGAACGTCATCTGCTAGTTTCCTAGCGAACGAAACGCCCGCCGCAACACCCTTGCAGCGCCTCGCCACCGGCAAGGTCGCCGCCTCCCCGACGAGGAGCGCGATGCCCTGCTCCTTTCCCGCAGCATGCCCACCACCTCTCGTCGACTTTCCTCTAGCATCAATGACGCACGCCGAGGCCGAAACCCCGGACCACTCTACTCCCACTCTCGAACTCATCGGGAGGATGAAGTTCATGACTCTGCATACTTGACAAGCTACACAAGAACCCGGCGATGATCTTCTCCCCCGCCTGGACGCCTGTTTTTATAGGCACCCAGGGGTCGCGACTGTTACTCCCGTGGGTAGGTAATCGTGAGATTCTCGCGTGGATGTGAACCGCCGGCCGTATCAAGTGGGCAGCCTTAATCACCTCTTTGACTCAGCCTGCCCACTTTTCGGTTCTTGCGCCCAACAACCCACGAGCGAATCAGCCGCGGCCCAGGTGGACGGACCGGGACAAAGGAAGTCACCCGAAGGCACCTAGACGGGGAAGCCAGCTCAAGCCACTGATAGTTGGGTTCAACCGCGTGGAAAACCACCCCTTGGCCCAACCACTGTTGTTGGTGGTCATCCTGCAGGCCGGGTACAGGTGCTTCCGGGACTCGACCGGCGCGAGCGTAAGACCGCCGGCGCACGAGGAACGGTGCACCCCCCTCCCCGCGCCGGACGTGCTGAGCTCGGCGCGGAAGAGGTGGACCCACAGGTCCCAGTGCGCCTCGATCCCCAGCACACCCTCACAGACGCCGACGAAGGCCGCCGCCTGAGAGATGGCGTTGGGGGCGAAGTTGTGGAGCTCCACGCCGTAATAGTGGCATAGGCCCCGCATAAACTGGCTGGCGGGCGCGTTGAAGCCCCGCTCGTGGAAGCGGGTAAAGCTCACCACGTACCCCGCCGGCGGGTTCGGCACCCTGGCCACCAGCGGCGGGACAATCCATGCCGGCCGCGCCGGATCGCCCCGGGGCAAGAGTTGTCCGCCGGACGCCAGACCCTCCAGGAGGTGATCGGTGGCGGTGGACGGAGTCCACTCAGTGACGCCCTCAATGACCACCATGGCGGACGGCGGAGTGGGAAGCGAAACGCAACGAAGGCGGGCGGAAGGAGCAGAGAGCTGCGAGCGGACTCGGAAGCGAGAGAGGCGGAGGCGCGAGCTGCTGCAGGGAATGGCGAAGGTAAGTAATCCCCTTCCCCCCAGGCTTTCCTTTTATAAGGGAGCGAGTGGGCTCATCCCCGCCGCAGCATACAAAACCACTGACACCTGGGCCAGGCACGCGTAGCGCATCGATGACAACCGGGGACCCCTCTCCTTTTCCCCGGGGAGCGGCACGCGTAAGCGGCGGCATTTATGGCAGCGCGGTAAAACGAAACGACGCGGCAGCAGCGCCTGACCGCCCGTCGCCTCACTTCTCCCCGGCGCACGCCAACCCTGCCTAAAAAGGCGCGCCTACTACGCCCACCTCGCCCACTCCGTGCCACGTCAGCCACGACCGCGCCCGCTAGCGGTCGTGCGCAGGCCCGCAAACCGAAACGCCAAACCACCCAACTGTTGGGTTCCTTCCAAGGTAAGACAACGACGCCTCTCTCCCCCGAGGCGCAGGGTGATACTAATCAGGGGCTCGTAGCCCAGGCCTCGAAAGGATTCGATGGGCGCCCCAGATTAAGCGATGCGAAGGCTGCCGGTCACGCTCGACCAACCCTCGAGCCCACTGCTCGAGGGCGACCCGCACCTTCCGCGAGGCCCCACTGATCAGGAGTACGAAGCCTGGCCCGCGAAAGGGTTCGACAGGCGCTCCGGATCAACAGAGTCAGAGACAATTCAGGCGTGCTCAACGGACTTTACCCCGAACGTGAAGTTTGGGGACGCCCCTGTTGTGTTCAAGGCCGAACAAAGGCAGCTAGTGGGGGGATCCCAACGAGGGAGAGCTTTCGCGCCCTCGGTCCCTGTCGAAAGGGACCGAGCCCCACCTAGCAAACCTTTGCAAGCGCTACATGGACGTGTCTCTGGACCACGAGCCGACTCCCAACGAACGGAGCACGGGCGTCCACTTGAACTACCCGCTAACAGCTCACCGAGGCATCCGTGTACGCTGCCCAATTCGAGGGTTACACAAATGACCTCACCCCTCTCCCCCGCGAAGGGGAAGCGAGGGTCGCAACTCAAAGACAAGAAGCCTATCCGATCGCCTCCACTCGGGCCAGGGGCTCGGGGCTCCTTGCAGCATATCCTCCTCCTCTTATGCGCGAAACGTGTCGAAGCCGTGCAGGGTCCACCCCCCGAATTCCGAATGACTCGACATCATCCCCGCAATCCGCCACGTCAAATGGGGAGCGACTAACACAACCTTCGGGAATCAAAGCTCTTGCACGAGTGAACTCACTCCTCCAAGGGCTCGGGGGCTACACCCGCGGGTGCGCTCGCGCGCCCCCACGTAAGAACGTGCATAATCAAGAAGGAGTAATCCCCGCAGAAGGCCCGAGAACGATCCCGCGAACCGTCAGCCTCTGCCCGACTGACCCTTAGTCCGGCAGAGGCTCGGGGGCTACTGTCGGGGACAAACCCAGGGGGTCCCCTAATCATCGGGGTAATCACCCTCAAAAAACATTAACCACGAAAGGCCGAATCGCCGACAGCCCGGAAGGGCCACCAGGGCAACGCGGCCCGCCACAACTTACGGCCCAAATATAGCCGCCCGAGCTCGCCTGACAAGGGGACCCAGGTGGCGACCTCTGTCTCCGCCTCGCTCGAGGGTCGCGTACCCCCTCAAGCAGGCGAACCAACTCCGCCTCGCTCGAGGGCACCCCTCTACTCAACGCGGCGCGCTCCGGCGTCCCGCCCGACAACGGCATTTAATGCCCGCCCCATCAGGCGGGCACCAAAGTCAAAAGGAAATCTCCCCCATGCCGCGCAGCTGACACCACAGAGCTCAATGTTTTACCTGCTCTGGCCACTATACGTCCTCACCGCCACTGTGCGGACGCAAGCAGCACTGCGCAAGGCCCCTGTGTGGACTTGCAGGCATCATTCCGCATCACTATTTCACCCGCTCCCGTCCTTTCCCCCCGGGTGCAGCCCTCGAATGGGTGTGAAGAACCCTCGAACGAATATATGAGCGGCGACCGAGTACAGACTCCGGTCAGGCGCAGCCCGGTGATGACAAACGCCGGGTCAAATCCACCAACTCTCGGCCATTCCCCGGTAAACCGGGCACGCCGCGCACTGTGGTCGACAGCAACCGCCATGCCGATCCCTGTGCCGCCAACCCTCGCCCTTCCCCACCTGCCACGCCCTCGAATCAACCGGCGGCAGACGGCTGGGCGCGGATTACGGCGGTGCCACCCCTCGAAGCCACTCCAGGACAAGCGCAGGGACGACAGTGACACTCGTACAAGCAGGAGCTCGCCATAAAACCCCTGCCAGGGTCAAGGACGGCCGCACGCCCGGCGCCATGCTTTCCAGTGCGCACCCCTGTAGCACACACTACACTTGTACTTGTAAGCCGCTCCCCCCCTGCTCCTTGACATATAAAAGGGGGGGGAGGAGGAAAAAAAAGAGACACAGACACACACACCGCCTCGCACGATATTGACACTCGCCTCAATTACTTTCACACTCATCTTCAGGGACTTGGAGACTACTTCTCCTCTCCCACCTCGCTTGTAGTCCCCCACTGCAAGCACTTCGGTGCAAGATAGTACAGCGCCCCGAGTGCACTCTGCTGGACGTACGACCTCACGGTCGGAACCAGGATAAACCCTTGTCTCACCGTGCTAGCTCTTGCATCAACCGTCAGGGGACGGGACACAGCGCATTCTATGTGGCGCTGGGGATTGGCCGCCCGATCCTAGCACCGACACTTAGTTTATTCCCGTCGCAACGGAGGTGGTAGCCGGGAGGTGGTGACAGCCCTTTCGGTCTTCGTAGCCCATCACGTTAGTTCCAGTCCATAGGATTCCCCAGTTGGGAAATAGTGGCACCCGTTCTCATCCCTTTCTGTGTGTTCACCGGTTCCCTTGTCCCGATGCTAAGACATTAGAGTTATCTCAGATCTCCTAGTGCCGGCTCTGTAGCCACTGTATCTCTAAGCGAGAGTGTCATAGGTAGATAAAGTATCCAAGAGTCCTCTATCTCTTCTCGTTGTCCTCCCAACTATCTATCTCTTCTCTCCCTTACCTGAGTATCCCTTGAGCTATGTGTCCGGTATAACCACTCCTATCCAATACCGTTATCCCCTATCTTGTCTAGTCGTGTACCCTCCTCTGATAATCTCGAATATCTATTCACTAGTAATCTTGCCAAAGCTTCCCTGCGGAAATATAAATTACGATACCTCGGGATACTCCCAGGTGAAGTGCTACAGCGGTGATTCTGTTCGCTTGCAGAATATTTCTATATTTTACTAAGCCATAACGAAAACCACTGAAACACTCCTTACCCCAGTACCAGGATTCTCAATTCTGATATTGGATCGTAAGAAGTGCCAACAAGCATTTCTGGCGCCGTTGCCGGGGAAGTCTTAGTTGAGTACCGCTACTCAAGCGGGTTTATCCTTGCTCTGTTCGTTGGTCCTTGTGGAGCAGAGCAGTGCATGACTGGTTTCCAACTACCGTCAAACTTCCAAGAAAATCCGGAGTCATTTGTGAGGAAAGTACGACCCCGTGTTGTACCTCCTCAGAAGCAACTCCTTCCGACGAACCCAGTCCTTCCCGTCGTTGACCAGGCTACATCGAGGATGGCAACCAAGACGATCCGTGAGTTCTCCGCTCCATCAAGCGAGAACGTACGTGTCGGACCAGCTCCGCCAATCGAAGATGGTAACTTCGAGCTGAAGCCAGCCCTCATCAACATGGTACAGGCTAGCCCATTCTGCGGCAAGCCACACGAAGATGCCAATGCTCATCTCCAGCATTTCCTGAAGATTTGCAACACCTTCACCATCCGCGGAGTAAGTATCGATGCCATTCGCCTTCGTTTATTCCCATTCTCATTATTAGGCAAGGTGAAACAATGGTTTGATGCTAACCGCGAAGCAATAGATACCTGGGATAAATGCACTAGTGCTTTCTTGCTAAAATTCTTTCCGGTTGGGAAAACCAACGCCCTCCGGAACAAAATAGCTAGTTTCCAGCAGTTAAAAGATGAAACAGTCCCGGAGGCATGGGATCGCCTCCAGGACTATATTTCTGCTTGTCCTCACCATGGTATGCAGAGTTGGTTCATAATCCAAACTTTCTATCACGGGCTGAGAAATTCTGCCCGTGAGTACCTGGATGCTGCTGCTGGAGGCTCGTTCTTCTCTCTTGAGGAGAGTCGTGTGAAGGCCCTGATAGAGAAGATGGTCGAGAACCAAGGTTGGTCCGATGACCGGACTCAACCAAAGACCCGAGGAGTTCACCAAGTTGAAGCTTTGGACATGTTCGCTGCCAAGATGGACCTCCTGATGAAAAAACTGGAGGCCCCTGCTCAAGAAACGGTGCAAGCCATGGACGCTCGCATGACCTGCGAAGTCTGTGGCAACACTAGCCATTCGGGGAATGACTGCCCCGAAACGCGAGAAGATGCCCACTACGTCAACAACTCCAACAACAACGGGTACCGACCGAACAACTACGGCAACCAAGGCTGGAATCCGCGCCCAAACCTCCCGTTTGAGAGGCCTCAACAAGGTAACAATTTCAATTCCAGCAATTTCAATAATCAGCCATCTCTTAGAGATCTTGTCTTTGGCCAGATGAAAATAACTGAAAACATCAATAAAAAGCTTGCTGCTAATGATAAAACACTGGAAAGCATAGACTCTAGGATGGAATCATTTTCTTCTGCTATGAAAAGTCAACTGAGCTTTAATAAAATGGTAGAAACTCAAGTCGCTCTGTTAGCTGCTGCTGTTCCTGTCACTGAATCGGGAAAGATTCCGGGGCAACCCGAACCTTCCATCGAGACAGTAAATTCCATCACTACCAGGCATGGTAAGATGTCTCGTAGTGTCTTCCGAACTAACCACGCAGGGAAGGTCACACGCATCCAAGTGCTGACACCAAGATGGACCTACCTGCCGAGAGTTGCAAAAAGGGCGATCATCAAGACCTCTCCGGATAGGAAGGAAGATCCCGGGTGCCCATCATTCAGTGCACGATCTGGAATCGTCGCATTGATGATGCACTCTGTGATCTGGGGGCAAGCGTCAACATCATGTCTAAGGTATTATTTAAGAAATTATGCTACCCTACTTTGTCACCTACTACTGCCCAGGTACAGCTTGCAGACTCAACCATCCGCTACCCCGAGGGGGTGATCAAGAATGTACCGGTCCGGATCTGGGGATGATATGTCCCTGTGGACTTTGTTGTCCTCGACACGGGGAACGAGCATTTGTTTCCCCTTGTGTTGGGCCGACCATTCTTGAACACCACCTGGGCTAGGATCGATATGGATGCGAGAGAAATCTCGTTCCGTATCGACGGAAGGTTGACTTACTTCAAGTTTCAACCCCGGGAAGAGAAGAAGACAGAGCCACTCACACCGGAGCAGAGGAGCGCCGAGTGTTTCCTTAAGGCTCTCATTAATGGAGAGCTGGAAATACTCGGTGGTGAGCAGCTCAAATGGAACGAGCCAACAAAGCTGACGGGTGCAGAAGAAATGGATTTCCTCGTAAAGAAATACGAGGAAGAACAAGCCCTCTGGAATTCTCCAGAGACACCGATCCCACCGCCACCGACACCGAAGAAGAAGAACAAGAAAATGTGGCGGAAGAAGGTTGCATCGTCCGAGTCATCCACTCCGGGACCGGACGATGACAAGAACAACTGAAGACAGGAGAAGTCCCGCTCGCGGACTTAAAAGCTGAGCTCTCACCGCGAGGAAAACCGGTATGTATCCCATATTTCCCTTCCAATTTTTAAATTTCCAATTGCATTTGCATGTTTCCCTTTTCAATATAAATGAACCACTTGAGTAATTAATTTGAGAGAGAGTAGAAAATTTTGCAAGTTTGGTTAGAAATAATTGGACACATGCTGAAATTTTATCTAGGGTGGATGTAATTGGTAACTTTTATCATTTTCATCCCTTCTAGAACATCTCCAATTATTTACCATCACCACCAACCAGCAACAAACATGTCTACCCCACTAAAAATGGCTGCACACTCACCAATTATCACAAACATGGCAGCATGGGGGTGACTCCACTAATTTCCACTTTAGTCATGTCACATTTCCATCTTACCTACCACTAAAATCCACTAAAAATGTCCTTGGGAATTGTGGCCACACATTTTGGCGTGTAATCAAAGCAAAGGAGGGTGCTGCACCCACATGGGGGTGGGCTGGCCACCAGACCTGGTTCGGGCGAACCAGGCCCTTCGGCCGAACAGCCAAGGGTGCCCCCTCTCGGCCTATAAAAGCTAGGGTATTTGCTTGCTCTCTCACACAAACTTCCATTCTGAAAATTTTCTGCAAGGAGCTCTCTCTCTTTCTCAAGTCCTTTGCTCAAGTGCTTGCTCAAGTTCTTCCCAAAGTTCTTGCTCAAGTTTTTGGTTCACTTGCATCACTAGAAAATCTCAAAAATATTTTGCTTTTGTTGTGATCTCTGTGCTGAATTTCTGGCACATCAACGAAGAAGGTTCGTACCTGCTCACACTTGAATTCCTCTCGACTTTGGTTTCTGAGACTGGGGGTATTCGTTTTCGGTTCTTCAACCAAGAGTTCTTCTGCTCTTGGAGAGATTTTAGTTCGGGTCTCGGATTTTCAAGCCATTGTTCATTAGACCCGAACAAAGCGCTTAAAAGATTTGACCGGGTGGCATTTTGGAAAAAGATTTCGGGGGATACCAACTGTCATGCGCCACGCACGAACAGCATTCATAACCCCACTTTGCGTTTCATGCATCGTTGGGTGTCTATGACGGTATTCCCCCGGGCAGATTTGCGTCGTGTCAACACCATCGAGTTGCGGGTTCTTTTTGCCATGGTCAAGCAGATTCCCTATTCACCTGTGAAAGACATGGTTGGTCACTGGCTGTCTCATATTTCTCGTGCGGGTAGCATGTCGATGACTTCTCTAGTCACTCGCCTCGCTAACCACCTGGGCCTCCTCCAGGGCGCACGGCTCACGTACATCGAGACAGCGCGTTCCGTCGTGGATGCCGAGCACTTCGTGCAAGCCCACATGATACGGCGGACGCCTAACGCAACGCTGGCAATGATTTACCGTGGCTATACAACTGAAGTACCTTTTCCTTGTGCAGCACTAAGGTTGTATACCACGCCGAAACTAACTCTCCAGTTGAGGACCGAGTCGGACGACTCTCCACCTTGGAGAGAGCCCGCTCGGCACAGCGTTGCAGGTGACGGACCCGTCACGAGGGGACGAGCCAGGCGTGATGCCGGGCTCGCCACCTCACAAGAGCCGGAAGATGTACCACAAATGCCGCACCGACACACTTCCGCTTTTGAGGCCACCTACGACATGTACACCGGCGCTGGGACGTCCGGAGCAGGAGGCTCCGGGCAGCATCAGGAGCCGAACTACTTCACCTCAGGATGCTGGGACTACAGCCAGGACACGGACTCTGAGTGGTCTGGGAGTCGGTATGGAGGGGGATACGACAGTGCCTCCCAGCCATACTACCCCGGATACTCACAGTCCGCACGCTTCGACTACGGCCGGGAGTTGTCCTACATCTCCGGCCGAGTCGAGCTCATCGACGACCGTACCCGAGAGATTCAAGACACGCTAGCCCGCCATTCTCAGTACCATCAAGAGAATAGCGGGATGGTGGCGTCTATCCAGCACGACGTCCATGAACAAGCGGAACAGCTGAGCCAGTCCTTCTCAAGGCTCAACCCCTACCAGTGAAGAGTTCAAGCTTGGGGGAGGACCCCCACCAGGTATGTCCTAATTTATCCAACACTATTGATCTTTTAATTTCCCTTTCATTTCCCTTCATGATAATTTGCATTTAAAAAATGAAAACACCAAAAATATTTCCCTTAAACAATACTTCCCTTGAATAAAATAACTCCCAACTATGCATGGAATGAATCATATGCCTCTCACCTTGGAAATGATGAATAGTTGCTCTGTCATTAATTTTGCAAGTACCTTGTTTCAACTAGTTGCTAGATTGTGCTTGAGTTATTTGGCATGAGTAAAAATGATCCTGAAAAACTTGTGGGAGCACATGCTTCATTCCAAGTCTAAGTTGTTGTGGGGATTGATATAGTGAGAATTTGGTTAAATTCTGTTCTGCTTTTAGTACGGGGAAAATCTCGGAAATTTATGCTTTCAAAATGAAACAAGTTCCTCATTGGTCAAAATACCTACCAGAGCCATATGATAAGCCTAGTTGAAAATTTCTACTCATATGCTGCTTGTTATCTTAGTGAGCTTTGTCAAATTGTTGTGACCTTTGAGTGAAGCTTTCATATTCTTAAAAGATCGAGACCCACGTACACACACCACCTCTCACTTGCAATTCCTACACTGGGAGTTAGCAAACATTTTCCATCATCCATCCACAAAAATAAATGCTCCATGTTCTATGATTTCCCTCTACAAATATTCTTGATAGAGACATGGGCTATGCAAAAAGAAAAGCATGCCAAAGAAGCATGGCAAAAATAAGAGAGAAAGAAAAGCATGCCGAAGAGCATGGCAAAGAGAAGGAGAAAAATAAAAGCATGCCAAGTGGCATGGCAAAAATATAAGAATAAAAGATAGCCCATGTTCTCGAAAATAAACCAAGGAGAGGGAAATTCATCCAAAGGAGTTCCACCATATTCCATTCCACCATTCCACCATATTCCACTCCATTCATATCCACACACTTGCGCGTCTCGATCTTAAGATGTGATTTGTCTCCTCAGAGATCCGGTCTTTGACTTAGCAAAATATAAGATGCATGCATGCCTTCATCCTTTGTCCCTGAGCCACACAAAAAGCCATATTAGATGTTAGGATGAAAAGAAGGCACAAGCCTTTGGTGAGGATTCAAATACACTTGAGTGATTGAGTGTGCCAATGAGGAACAATTTGTAGTTTTCAAAACTTATGAAAAACTCCGAGATGGGATCCTGAAAAGAGTAGAGTGGAATAAAACTAAGTTTAAACTGTTCGTCCTTTCAACCGCCCAAGATAAGGAGATTGCTATAAGCCCCATAGGTAAAAAGGTGATTTGAAGCTTTGCCTATGATTCAAGTATTTTTGAAGACTAGTTGTTTATAAGTTACCTGCAAAAGAAATGACATTGTAGCAACTCCTGATCCACCGAGCCTAAGTTTATATCTTTGCTCGAGGACGAGCAAAGAGCTAAGCTTGGGGGAGCTTGTTGGCGGTCGTTACAGCCCAAATCCAACCACCAATACTCGGGAATAAATGAGGTTATATGCAACATTCCATGCACTTAGGTTTTATTTCTAATAAAGTTCCACGAGTTTTGGTGAGTGTCACTTGTGCAGGTACAACTACGACAAATACGTGCTTCTGGGGCCGAAAATGACCGAATCGGTCGGTTACCTCCTTAGCCATACAGACCACCGGGAGCCATCCACGTCACCGATGACCAAGCAAACACAACGTACGACATGTGGACGACCGCCAACTCACCCCAAAGGACCAACACGTCACCCTGGGCCAGAACGACACGAAGCAAGACACCAGAGGGCAGCCCAGGAGGGTCCAGGACCAGAGGCGGTGCCGGGGGGCCGGCCCGGGCCTCCAGCCCAGTTCGGCCGAAGGGCCAGGTTCGGTCGAACCGCCCCCAGGCTGGCAACTGCCTCCCAGGGGTGCATCCTGGCCCTTGGTGGCTAGGTCGGTGGATCCAACGTTCGGCCGAACCCCCTGGTTCGGCCGAACCGCCTCTCCTCGCCCGAATCAAGGGGGGAGATTCCCTGGATGCCTTGGCGGTTACCCTACCCCAAACCGACCTGTGCAACTATAAATAGAGGGTCACTTTCACTTGTAAACACACACCAAGCCAAGGAGCTCATTTCCACTTTCATTCTAGTAGAGTTAGGATAGTTTAGTTGGGAGTTAGAGTTGAGTCGAGCTGTGCCTCGGAGGTTCCGGAGTCGTCTTCAGAAGCTCTGGTATAAGCTCTTGTATCTTTTACCTTTTCCTTTTGCAAGACTTTGAGAATCAATATAGTTATCTTTATCACTTTGCCTTTGTCATTTATATCTTGCTTCTACTTTATCCTAGTTGCAGCATATAACTTGTTTAGACTATAGTCAGTTATAGTTCTAGTGCTTGTAGTCTTGCTTAATTCTTTGTCTTGGCTGGTTCTTCGATCTTGCTTGATACTGGAGGTGAATTGTCACCAAGAGTATTGACAAGGTTGCTTGCTCTTGCTAGCAGAGTAAGTAGTCGTTGCCTAGTGTAGGAGTGGTTCCTAGACTAGTCGGTGGCCTTAGTTTATTCCCGTCGCAACGGAGGTGGTAGCCGGGAGGTGGTGACAGCCCTTTCGGTCTTCGTAGCCCATCACGTTAGTTCCGGTCCGTAGGATTACCCAGTTGGGAAATAGTGGCACCCCTTCTCATCCCTTTATGTGTGTTCACCGGTTCCCTTGTTGTAACACCCTGCCCTCCACGAGCCGCCCCGCACAGCCCTTCCGAGGGGCGTGCAAGCGTACACATAGCACCCTGCTTACACTTTCGTCCTCGCTTCGTGTAAAAGGGTTAACCCGAAGGTGCTATGGCTGGAAGACAAAGGCTTATAAGTTGCCTCCACCCTTGCTCAACTAGCAATGTGGCACTAAACATGTGCATCCCGCACTAATGGGCCACTACCGGGCCATACAAACTGGGCCGGGTGTGACATACACCCCCCCTCAAAGAACCCGACGTCCTCGTCGGCGCAACTCACCCACCCGGGCAAATGTACAGGAACGTTCCCCCTTAGCGCACGACCGTACGTCCAGTGCCGGCGCCATAGTCCATGCCGTATGCCCTACCCGGGCCATACGCGCCATGCGCCCTATGCCCGCACACTGACCCGTACGCGCAACCGCGAGGGTCGGCTCTGATACCATTTGTAACACCCCGCCCTCCAAAGCCGCCCCGCACAGCCCTTCCGAGGGGCGTGCACGCGTACACATAGCACCCTGCTTACACTTTCGTCCTCGCTTCGTGTAAAAGGGTTAACCCGAAGGTGCTATGGCTGGAAGACAAGGGCTTATAAGTTGCCTCCACCCTTGCTAAACTAGCAATGTGGCACTAAACATGTGCATCCCGCACTAATGGGCCACTACCGGGCCATACAAACTGGGCCGGGTGTGACATACACCCCCCTCAAAGAACCCGACGTCCTCGTCGGCGCAACTCACCCACCCGGGCAAATGTACAGGAACGTTCCCCCTTAGCGCACGACCGTACGTCCAGTGCTGGCGCCATAGTCCATGCCGTATGCCCTACCCGGGCCATACGCGCCATGCGCCCTATGCCCGCACACTGACCCGTACGCGCAACCGCGAGGGTCGGCTCTGATACCATTTGTAACACCCTGCCCTCCACGAGCCGCCCCGCACAGCCCTTCCGAGGGGCGTGCACGCGTACACATAGCACCCTGCTTACACTTTCGTCCTCGCTTCGTGTAAAAGGGTTAACCCGAAGGTGCTATGGCTGGAAGACAAAGGCTTATAAGTTGCCTCCACCCTTGCTCAACTAGCAATGTGGCACTAAACATGTGCATCCCGCACTAATGGGCCACTACCGGGCCATACAAACTGGGCCGGGTGTGACACTTGTCCCGATGCTAAGACATTAGAGTTATCCCAGATCTCCTAGTGCTGGCTCTTTAGCCACTGTATCTCTAAGCGAGAGTGTCATAGGTAGATAAAGTATCCAGGAGTCCTCTATCTCTTCTCGTTGTCCTCCCAACTATCTATCTCTTCTCTCCCTTACCTGAGTATCCCTTGAGCTGTGTGTCCGGTATAACCACTCCTATTCAATACCGTTATCCCCTATCTTGTCTAGTCGTGTACCCTCCTCTGATAGTCTCGAATATCTGTTCACTAGTAATCTTGCCAAAGCTTCCCTGCGGAAATATAAATTACGATACCTCGGGATACTCCCAGGTGAAGTGCTACAGCGGTGATTCTGTGCGCTTGCAGAATATTTCTATATTTTACTAAGCCATAAGGAAAACCACTAAAACACTCCTTACCCCAGTACCAGGATTCTCAATTCTGATATTGGATCGTAAGAAGTGCCAACACCCGTCCCCATCAAGTGGTAATCAGAGACTCAGGTATTACCGTCAGGATTTAACCTAGTTTAGATTCGTATTTTTATTCATCCTATTGTCCAGAAAATTGCCTACACAAAGATAAAATCCGCTGTCCTAGAACCCCTTTTCGCCTTGCAATTTCGTTTTCAAATTGGCTTTGTTGAGTTCGTGTCCGTGGTCGAGTCTTGTTGCTGGTTAGGTCGTGTTCGTGTCATAGTTCAATCGCCCGTTACGTGATTTGTTTGTTTCTGCCGCTATCCCATCCACCACCATCACCAGATTACAAGTCGTTCCACTCCATAACTCGACTTGCCCTCGCTAGCCGCCTTATGTGAACTCCTGCCGTGCATGCCCTAGATAGGTTGCGAGCCGCCCTGTGTTCATCGCCTTGCATCGCAGCCCTTCTTGGTTCATCGTGCAAACCCTAGCCGTCGCTGCGCATCCTGCCGATTTGAGCCTCCAAAGAACCAGATCGTGTGCACATTGGACATACAAGAGACGGACTCTTCCCCGGGGTACAAGTCGTCACCACGTCGGACAACAACTTCGGTTCAGAGTCAGCCGACACGTCTGCGCTTCAACTGCGATATATCCTTCATACGACATCCAATCAAGGTGTTCTTCGATGCGTTGGAACCGTGACGACGAGACGCTTCATTTGGTTCTGGTTTTAGCTCCAGAAGATTCGTGGATCATTCTGTGTGACCATGAAAGGTGTCGTGTCACCTGTTTTGGGCCTTTTCAGGCTTTGTATCGTGTCGGGCCTTCGGCCCATGTCGTGGGCGCGGCGCCCCAACCCTAGCTCGCCCCACGACATTAAATTCAGTAGCCGCCATCATTGAGACTCGGGTTTTGCTTAGATTATTCTGTCGAGAACAGTTTCGCCGTCTATCGGTTTGTAGAACCCCAACTTTCGATCTTAATCATACATCTGCAGAGTCACTTCAGATTGAGCTTCGTTCTTTCGAGTTCTTGCTTGTGTTCTTTGTTTCGCAGGCAGGGATTAGCCTTCTCAGCGAGGTCAACCGGGTTGTGACACGGTTGATAACCAGAGGAGTCGTGGTGCTAAGATTGCGGGGTTCGAGTCGCTGACTTGAAGCCGGATCGGTGTGTTGCGCTCCGCCCAAAACAACTTATCCTTCACCTGACGGAAGATCGGTCCATCCCGTCCCCATCACACATCACCTCAATATTCAATCCATGATGACGTTTCACATTTATCTTTGACACAAACACTGCGCCTAGGCTAGGCTGATTGGGCTCAAGGCCAATCTATGACGGTTTCAAAACATCACAGATCGCTTCAATTAGTGACGGATTCTGTTAAACTGTCATATGATTTAATCTGTGATGCTCAATCCATGACGTTTTTGAAACCGTCGCAGACACTATTTTATGATGATTTTTAGTTATCTATGACAAAATTATTCTGTCATAGATTAAATGGTTTCTTGTGGTGCAATATATCTGGTTTGTTTTTGTTTTTTAAACATAAAAATACTATTCTAATTGGCTTAATGCTGACACGGTTAGAATAGTCTACATATTCTAATTGACTCAATATTAGTTTAGTTAGAACAGTCAAAATATTCTAACCTGCTCCATATTAGGCCAGTAAGAATATGTTTGTTTATATATATGGACTGACTCAGCTGGGCAACCCTAACCATAGTCTTTTTGCCTCCACTGACGCCGCCTCCACCACTCTCCATCCACTGATTAGACCTCGACACTCGCCCTCTACTGCTCGGCCTCAGTGTGCCCTCCCTCTCGAGGATTGCCATGGTGCACACGCCCGTGGAGGCTGAGGCCAAGGCGGCCACAACCATGGAGGTCGTGGTGATCCACCTTGTGGACGCCACGACCACAGTGGATTTTTTGCCAAGGCGAGGGAGGTCGTCGTCCTCGCCTTGATGGTGGTTGTGACTAGATCTATGGATGCCTTTATTGGATGCATGGCGCAGGCGCGGAAGGACCTTTTTCCACCGTCTAGGCCATGCAGAAGCCTTCGCGACGGCTGTGGTTATGGCATTTGGGATCGAGTCCCAGGCTAGATCTATCGTAGTTGCGGCGTCCTTGGCTATGGCAAAGGCTTGGGGCACGAGCAGAGGCCACCATAGTTGCCTCCCCTTTGACCATGACCTAGGTCGCGGGAGTGGGGATAGCAGAGGTGTGGCCGGCCATGATGGTGATGTAAACGTCACCGCCCTTTTGTTCCGATGCGTAAGCGTCGCGTGTGCTATGAATGAATTGCTCTTTTGCCCAGTTAAGTTTTGTTGTTATGCTTGCCTATGTTCTAGTTAGGATGATGGAGTGCATTGCCATGTTCCTTGCTAGCATGATGAACTGCTAGTGTTAGATTAGTTTAAAGTTCATGGTTATATTGTTATGCAACTTTTTAAAGTTTATATTTATGTTTCTGTGGAAGTCTCCACTACTCCAGGAAACGTCATCACAAACGGTTCCCAAAGACCATCACAAACGGTTTAGGGAACACGAACCGAACCGTTTGTGATTTCCTGCATCCAAAACAAACCCCAAAAAATACGAAAACAATAGGGAAAATAATTATTTTCATTTAGGGAGGCCACCAGCCACCCAAGCCATCTAAGTCGCAGTGTGATTTCCTGCGTCCGAAACAAACCCCAAAAAATATGAAAACAATAGGGAAAATAATTATTTTCATTTAGGGAGGCCACCAGCCACCCAAGCCATCTAAGTCGCAGGTCACGCCATTTTTTCGCGCAGACATCGCGCGCTCCGCAGCCGGCCAGGTTTGAACTCGTGACCTCTCCCTCGCACATAGCCTCCTCTACCACTGCATCACTCCGTCACCTATGACTATATGGCGTTCCGATTCCTATCATATTATACCAAACCGAGTTTAAATTGCTTATTTGAGGCCCTAAACGACTTCAAATCAAAACGTGTTGAACTACAAAGTTTCCTAACTTTTCGAAATCTACAACTTTCATGTTGACCGTTTTTTCATCCGAGGTCGTTTACAAAATTTGAATTTTAAATTTGAGAACATTCAAACTTAGATCTAGCAACTAGATGACTTCAAATGACAAAGTTGTCAACTACAAAGTTTCATGACTTGTTGAGATCTACAACTTTTATGTTGACCGTTGTTTCATCCGAGGTCGTTTGAAAAAACTCAAATTTCAAATTTTGAGTACAAACTTACTTTTTATTAGTAAAACAAATTCAAATTAAAAAGTTAAAAACTACAAAGTTGTATGACATCTAAAGATCTACAACTTTCATGTTGACCATTTTTTCATCCGATATAGTGAGAGTAACATTGTTCACAAACCTTATAGGTCTCTATTATAGTTTTAGGAAACTCTATGAGATAGATAGATGGATTTTATGAACAATATTCATATAAATTTGTCAAATGAAAAAATGACCAAAATAAAAGTTCTACATATTGATAAGCCATATAAATTTGTAGTTCAACACTTTTTGATTTAAATTGATTTACTACTTCAAAATGTGTTTTTAACGTGTACCATACACATCATCACAAAGGGTTTGAAAAACCGTTTGTGATGAGGGGCATCACAAAGGGCTCGTATTACGAACCGTTTGTGATGACCCCCATCACACGGTCGGTTTTAACAAAACCATTTGTGCCACATCACAAGGTTGGCCGTTTGTGATGTTGATTTCTGTAGTAGTGCTCAGTCATGTGAATGTTTATGTGCTTGTGAATTGTTATGTTGATGGTGATGGTGATGCTAATCTTTTGTGTTTTGTTAGTTGTTATGTTAGCTTTTGTCATGTCCAAAATGATGATGAGAGTAATATATTCGTTGCTATAAAGGTCTAGCATGTACACATGTTTATTTCTTCGAATGATCATCTTTTGTGTGTGCAAATCATTCGTAACAATGTATATTTACTCGTGGATCTAATTGGACATGATTGATGGCTAATCATATTTTTTGTGTTATGCCTTTACAGTATCCTCAGTGGTGCTAAATTAGACGATGCGGATAGTTAAAACAAAGGCAACGAATAACCGATACATTTAGTATCAAGTAATAACGCAATGGCGTGAAACAATCACATGTTGGAATAGTAATCCTATACATAACGTCGCTTAAACGGACTGGTAGCTAGGAAAAGTAAGCTAAAATGTACCGATGCTTAATAAATCAATTTGAGTAGTGAAGTTATCTGTGTGGCCGGGTTTTGACACAGGCACCAATGGCACACGCACATTCGCATGGCTCCATGGTACTGGCTCCCTCTCTCAGTACGAATGACGTTTTCACGCCTGTACGTATAGCACGAGAGTCCCTGCAGTAGTGTTTGTATCTCATAAAACTTTTATCATAGTTGAATAATATATTGGATATTCAAGTAAAAGATTGCGTGAGATTTCTTCTAAAATATAGTTGGGCTCCAAAAAGCTTCCAACTGAGAATGTCATGCTTTATGCTGATCGTCTCAAACACAAAGAAGGTGAATCTCTAATCTTTTGCTTTAATTTGTGGACTCACGCTCCTCACTGGAACCTTGATGTTATTAGCTAGCTAGGTTTGTTCTTGTACGGTACCCATGCTGTTGTCATCACCTCAGTGAGCACTGAGACAATCATGCATCCAAGAGCTCACTCACCGGTTGGTGTCAATGTCATCACACGTACCAAAAGCTAAGCAGGACGTACGAGATCCATGGCAGCACATGCATGCATGCATATCTGATGGTCTAACTGCTATAGCGGTAGTGTAGCTACAAGGAATCTAGGCACATGCATGTGGCCACGGAACGCTATGCATGCATATATATGCAACAAGACTTAAAGGCTCAAGCAAAGAATGGAAGCATCCTCCTAGTGGTTGCTAGCTAGCTCCATGATATTTATTCCTTCAGTTGCCCTGCAGTGCCGGCTCTTGATACCTCTCTGTACTGTAGATGTCCTGTCTGTCACCACGTGCATGCTCTTGTGCTTATGAATTAATCTGAGCATTATGTATGTGGATACATATTATAATGTGCATCTTCGAGGTTAATAGTTGATGCATTTTAGTTTGTTTGTTAGTTAGAAGAAATATAATTCCTATCAGCGCACGAGCGAATTGATTTTGTTCGAACAATCACCTGACTAAATAATTTTTTATTCAAACAATATAATCACTGACATGCTGCATACATGTATGTTTCCATGCGTTTGATACGGACAAGTAAGGGTGAAATCTGAGAAAAGCAAAGCAGCCCAGTGTGTTTTGTTAGGCTGGTATAGGAATACACTAGTAGTAGAAAAAGACTTTCTATCCCTTATCTTTAGTCCCGATTACGATTTGACCCGAGATAATAGGCCTTTAATCCATGTTCGCATTTTTCTAGATTCCAGTAGGGAAAGGGTGGTGTTCCCAATCCGGACTAAAGGTCCTCCATGAAATAATTTAAAAAGAAAGCAGGATAAACCACATGTGATCTGTAGGTGAGATGGTAAGGGAGGCTATGCGTGAGGTAGAGGTCTTGAGTTCGAATCCCACGAACCGCACACTTGCATTTACACTCCCTCCATCCCGTGAAGAGTGCAATTCTAGTTTTTTTAGACTGATTAATAGTGTTCGTAAATTACCATGCTACCCTCGGTAACTATCTCATGTAGATTATTTTAAGAAATAAAACAGGTAATTACAGGTAGAATTGCATTCTTTTGTGGGATTTTTTTTAATCTCAGAATTACACTCTTTACGGAACGGGGGGAGTACGCGTGAAAATTTGCATGTCTTGTGACTCGCGTGCGCGTGCGGTGGCCTCCCCTAGGTTCAACTTTTTTTATTTTTTTGGACCTTTAGTCCCGGGCCCTCTTCTTTTTTACCGAAATCGGGAGGGAAAGCTCCTACCTATTTTTTTTATATTTTTCTTATTCCAAACCAAGTTATTTGCTCTCACAGGGAGTCGAACTTGAATCTGCTGGGTGCTACTCAGGTTCTCTAACCAATAGACTAGAGGCCATTTTACACTAAAGGTCCTTTTTAGTCCCAACTATGCGCCGGGACTAAAGGGGGGGAAACCAAAACTAATGCCTCTTTTTCTATTAGTGGCATGTTTTATCTATGGATCATGTTAATTATTGCCCAGAACAATCATCTCACGCGTTTCGACCAAAAGTATTACAAGAACATTATTTCAGGTATTGCGATTTTATGCATATATATAGGTTTGTTGAGAGCATTTGCGATCTCCCACGTGCCCTTATATATTTGAAATCGATATTACAAAGATCCCGTTTTTTTAAAAACACATCTCACCTGAATAATTTCTACCCACCCCTCGAAGAGGACCTACATATCATGTTTAATGGTGGAAAACACGTGGAAAGTTTTCACAAACAAGAAAAGAAAGATGTTTTCGTTTTGGCATTACATTTCTCAGCATAAAATTTCTTTACCCACCCTATGTACCCATCAACCAAATCTATCTATATTATAAAGATCTAAAACTTTCAACGACCTATGGACCCAACAGCCATTGAAACACTACCCCTTCTAGCGACCCCATCTGCTAGATCCTTTTTGTCAAACTTTTGACAACTAATAGACCCACCAGTCATCGAAATATTATCCCTCTTAGCGACTCCACATGTCAGGTCTTTTTTGTCAAACCCTCCACCTCCCTCGTTCATCTCTGTAGTATGGAATCGTCAAGTTCGTAACCAACACGGTCTCCAGCCAAATATATGTTATGCAATCTTATTTTCAGTTAAACGTGTGTTACGAACGTGCGTTCTTTCTATTAACAAAAGGAACTCGTTAAAATATTGTTGAACGGGTATTGTTTCACCTGTCAGCACAAAGAACTCGAACTACTTAAACACACAACTTTGTAAAAGAAAGAAAAAATAAATATTTTCTAGGAGGTAGTGTGGTGAAATATTTTTATTGGGCCTAGGTAATAAGTGGGAATAATTTTGTATAATACAAAAAGATAAGTCATTAACGATAACAAAATGGATTGGTTCTGCTCAAAATAAGAAGACGACCTCAATTATTTATTCCAATTGTTTTCTAAACAAATGATGTTTAGAACAAATTAATTAGTTGAAACTAAACTAATTAACCTAACGTAAACATATTGCTGTATTTGCTTAAAAACGGAAGGAGTACATCCTTTCTTGATGCTTATGGAACGCGAAGACGACGCTATTTTAGTGAAAGCGAAGACAATGCTATTTTAGTGAATGGTTCCGCATACAACTAAGACATATCCAAAAACATATACATACTTTTCTTATTATATAAATAATGAAAGAAAAAGTACATATATATGTGCTATATCCATGAAGCTTTAGCATAGAGCTTTTTTTATTGTACTATAGAGCAACAATATATATTCAGCCAACGGTGGGGTAGCAGCAGCAGCGCAGAGGTCACGTGGCTTACTTTTGCAGACGGTCCCCGGGGTGAACTTTTTTCCAGGCAGGCCCACTGCCCATAATTATTGCAAAAGAGCTTCTGCTAGCTAGACTATACTGGCTAGCTGCTTAGTTAATCATACGGTAACTAGCTGCTTAGTTAATCATATGTGTATATGGCAAAAAGACGAGGGCAGGGGCTGTCAGGGAGCAGCGTACGTGTGTCGCAGTAACGTAGCAATGCATGGGAACAGAACTGACCATAGAAATGGAATGGGATCCGAGGTAGACTCCAACTGATCGATGAACGTGCATGCACGCATGGCTAGGTTTTTACTGACCAGAGATGGAACAATTAAGCATCTATGTACTTTTACAGATTTACTGAAGATTACGCACGGACGACGCACCTAACTGCAAAACTAACCTTGCTCTCTTAGTCGAGTCGCTCATAAAATGTGTTTTACCTGTGCCAATTAGACCTTATTCTGACCAAAGGGATCGGAAATTAATAATTACCTTAGCCTTAGTTTGAGAAATGGAGTGTTGAAGAGTATTGAGGGGGATTGGAGGGAATTGAGGAAGATTTTAACTAGTAGGAAAAATAGTGCCCCCTCAGTCCCCTCCAATCTTTTCCGAATCGGAATTAACTAAACAAGACCTCATGTTCCTATTGGATGGGAATTATGCGTTAAGGATTGATCATGTACACCACGCAAGCACAAAACAAAGGAGTGGTATACGTACTACGGTCGGCCAAATTAAGAAATGTGTACATGTGTGTGTATATATATATGACACTGTTCCAGAGCTAGTTGTATATGTATCATGTATGTGTGCGTTGGTTATGTGGGCCTACTTAAGTCTCACTATAGACTAAATGCACATGCAACCGTGTCCATTTGTCCCCAATCGTGTCCATTATGTGGGCCTACTTGTACAATATAAGGTACAACTATTAATTTTTTTACACGTTTTACTTGGTTCGTCCTACTGATCAGCTCCCTCACACAAACTTAAGTCCATTTAGATTTATCATAATGCAGGCTATATCGACGTCATAGTGGACCTATACATATTCGTGATGAGAGAACGTAGTGGTCAAATACTGTTCCAGAGAGTGCCCAAAGAAATATAGATGGATAATTTGATAATCCAACAGTTGTTATTCATGGTTGTTATCATTGTCATTTATTCACCCTGCGTGCATAATTTGATAACAAAATACACAATGCCTTTTTCCGGCGTTGTTATCATCATCATGCCTTGTCTTAGTTATTTAGTCATTGTCCATTCTAGGAAACAAAATAAATGACAATGAAAGAGGTTATTTAGTCATTGTCCATTCTAGGAAACAAAAGAAATTAAAACAAGCTGTATTGACTGTTGTCTGAAATGGCATGTTTACATGACTGACTAGGGTAGGATAATTTAACAGAAAAGGTCAGGTTTTCCTTTCTGCAGAGTTCCTTTGTTGTACCCCTCAAGAAGCTTTTTTCAGTGAAAAGCTAAAATAATGACGGTGGCTTGCAAGCAAATAAAGCACGAGAGAGAGAGATTGCGGCGGAGCACCTTAAACGTCACATATCGTCTCTCACAGACACGCACTTTCTCGGATGTTGCTGATGCCTATGCCCTGCACTAGCTGCACTCGCACTCTGCACTGCATGCTACGGCAAGAAACAGCAAGCTTTGACTGGATGGGTGGACAGGCCACACGTCCTAGCAGATATGGGCCAGCAATGGACATGGCACCGCAAATTAAAAGCCCACGGTCATTTTGCTCCGTGTTTCATTTTTCGTTTTTCCCCCTCCTTTTCCCAGGCTACTAATACCAATGTGCAATTTTATGCCCTGTCCAATAATACCTGCACTGAAATTGGTCTATTTTACCATCCGAGAAAGAGATAGTACGAGGAAAATAGGAACATTTTTTCATTATTAAATCGTCCACTATTTAGGTATATTACCAAGCACAAGATCGACCTCGTATAAGAAACAATTAAAATCTTTCCTGTTTACGCTAATAATGAAGCCAAGAGTGAAAGTGACATTTCAGACAGACATGCAGTCGACATGAGGTGAGTCCAGCGTGTTCCTGCATCAGAGCAACTATATAACGGATAGTTGGATCTGCTGGCGGGCTAGCTCTCGCTGCGTGGTCTCGTGTCGATCTGTCGGCAGAGACGGTTGTGTGATGGTCCAACTAAACCGTTGGAATTGCATGCATCCATTGGCAGAGTCCTTCCATCAGCTACTGCATGCATGGAGTGCACCTAATTAGGTGCAGGCAGGTTACATTAACAGATGCTAAGATAATTACACGTCAACTAACCGTAGCTCTCTATGTAGTTAAATTTGAATGATCTAGCTAGATGCAAATCCATAAATTTTATAGCAATTTGAAATCATATAATCACAAAGGGGTATATGTCGCTGTTCAATCACCAACTTACTAAGACTTCTACCTTCTACCACGTACTAGTACTCCATCCGTTTTAAAAATATATGGTGTTTACAACAAGGTAATTAGTTTGTTTTGAATATAAATTAATTAGTTTATCCTAAACATTGTATATTTAAAAGGGATTGAGTACCATATGATGTAGTACAGTTGTAATAATACATAAAAATAAGCTGCATAATTTTGAAGTCATCTAGAGCTGTGCCATTTTTCTATTTTCAATGGAAATATTGAAAGTTGTACCCATATTCAAAGTTTAATATGTCTAGCAGAAAAACTTTTTATCTAAAAAAGCCAAAATAACCAGTAATTTAGAATGGGTGGGTTATTTGTATCAACATTAATTTGACAATTCCCTTTTTGCTAACTGGTTGTGCATCTAATCATACAAGACTATGTTTTAGCTCCCCACTACAGATTTCTCTCAACATGCAAGCTTGCCACGTCATCCATCCACTAGGACTATCCATTTATGTCATCCATCGATCTTCTATGGCCAATATCATCCATGGTCTTTTGCGAGTGCAATGCTACAAAATTCGCACAGTATATGTCATCCACCGGTCTTCTATTACCAATAGTAGTATCCATGGTCTTTACAAGTACAATGCTATAAAATTCGTACGGTAGAAATATATAGATGATCAATCATTTAAGAGTCGTTCTTTCTCAGTAAAATGAACATGTTTTTATGTATAATATTGTTTGCAAAAGAATATTGCCATGCAATTACCTTAGTGTTTCTATTTTCAAATTTAATCTTAAATCATGTATAATGCCGTTTGCAAAAAAAAGTATCGCTATGCAATCAATTTAGTGTTTTCAAATATTATTTAAGAAATTCCCGCGGCATCGCGTGGGGTAACACCTAGTAGTATTAATTGCTGTACCCGAGCTTTGTGATGAATCTACGACCACTCCGTGCACGTCAATCGGTTCCAAATTTGGGAACGAAAGAAATGGTTACTTGAAATCAAAGATTACTTAGCTTCTAATTTATTAAATGACCGGAGCATAAATGTGGCGTCAATTATAGGTTGTTGCACCGTTAAACATTTGCAATCAGCAAAGTTGGGGAGTACATGTTATAAGCTTTTGGCTTCTTTAGGCTAAGGTGACGCGCGCCTTCTTCTTTGTTCCCCTTCTTCAGACAAATATATAGGCCACCACTATGGCACATGGTCCATTAGAACATCTCCAAGAGTGCCTAATAAACACTCGTCATGTTCGCTTGGCGTATCAGCCGCCAGCCAACAGTATTTTTCTCTCAGCATAAATCAGCATCAGCCACCAGCCAGCCAGCAGTATTTTTCTCTCAGCAGAAATCAGCACCAGCCACCAGCCAAACGAACAGGCCGAAGTTGGAATGATTTTTTGGAATGAAGTGAAAAAAACAAGCCTCCAACAGTTGTCCAAAGTTGTTTCTAATTTTTCCATGTGTCCAATATTTACTCTATCTTGAACTAATTTTACCCCTCCTTTGTGCACTCCCAATCCCACGAAAAAAATGATAGAGGGAAAAAACTATGAGTTATTGTTCATGTTGGTTAAAAAAATCAGACTTTGGCCCACATATGGATGATGTGGCAGCAATTAAATCTTTTTGGAGCCAATTTTTTGGGAACGGTTGGATTGAGGGGTATTTTTTGCTCCCAATAGCTTTTGATAAGGTCTCAAAATCACCTTTTTAGGACTTTATTTTTCGGACACTCACACGTAAACAACATCTTCAATATTGATCGGGAGACAACAGATAAGCATGCAAGATGGTTCTTTGGTCTTGAAAAATAAGCACAATCAACGATGGTGTGCTGGGTATTGTCAAGCATGCATATTGGTGGGAAGTGTGATGGATTCATCTAGAATAGTTACACCAGCATTAAGGGCCTCTCTGCCAGGAGTCTACTCTCTCCGTCTTGATATACAAGATATCAAATCATTCAAAAGTTGTCCTCAAATATAATATATTTTAGACATATTTACACATTTTTTCATTTAATTCTCCTCAGAGTTAGCAAAATTAGTTTACTTAATTAGGTTGGGCTTCTTATTACCCACCATAACAACGAGACAATACAACTCCCCCACGTCATAACTTATGAGTGCGTACATTTTTTGCAGGTCTTTTCCCTAGTGTCATAAAATCCCCACGTTGCCCTATATTTCGTGACATAGGGAGTATCTCCTTATGAAATGGCTTTGCCTTTGACTTTTAATGGTGAATTTAGCTTTTTTGTTAGACCCAAAGCCTTTTTGGCAAAATGGTTTCTTATTGGCAATGCGAATAATTTTAGGGACAATTAATGCTTAGGAAGGCAGGAGAAGCCAGTGAAGCTTTTTTTTTCTACTCCCTATTTAGGGCTTCAAGGGGGTTCTTGGGTGAAGCCATTTTTCTTTTTACTTGTTTTGTAGGGATTCATCAGAAACCGATGAGAAAAACCCTACCAAACAGGCCCTAATAAAGGTGGCCAAGCTTAGCTGCTTAGTTGGTTCTTTTGTAGGATATAAGGTTTAATCCCTTTGTCTATAAATATAAGGTTTCTAGTAATCTAGTTTGTCCTAATTATTCTGCCAATTTTAGCTTCTGCAACATGTTTGATCAAAACCTTATTTAATATCGGCTCTAGAATGTTCTATATATATTTAAATTATCCATGAAAATATCCTGATTATTTGCCAAAAAAGTAAAATATGTGTAAAGATTTATGATACTGTAAATTCAATTTCATATGCTTCTCTCTCTTGCATACAAAAGCTAATCACATTGGAACTAAAATTAGGGCATGCAAAGGATGAGAGGGCTTCATTTTAAGTTCATGCTGAATAATATCTAAGGAAAAAAATTATGGATAGAGAGGATTGTAACTGGAAATGTTTGGACTAGTAAAAATCACTAGAGAGTAAGCATCTCCTCTGAACAAGACCTTACGTGGGCCGAAACGTCTCCGCCTGTTTTGGATAAGGCCCGGCCCACCACATCCCATCCTTGCCTTGCCCGAACCAGACGACTGCTGAAGAGTACACTACTCGAATGTGTGTTTTGTATCGCTGTAAAGAATCCCACTGCTGAATTTCATGACTTGAATACAATCGGGAGTTCCTATTTTTCGTTTCAGAATGGAACTGGCACGTTAAGCTGACTGTGTCTCATAGCAGCTTGCAAATTGCTCAACATATATCAGCTCAAGCAAATCTGAGTGCACCGAAAACTTGCAATGAGCTAAAAGAAGACAAGATTGCTAAATATATTTGCGGAAATTCCATCTATCACATATCCTTGCTCATGCGGCCATGCTTTCCATCCATCACATATCCTTTACTCACCCGCCAATACACTTTTGCCACCTTGTTTCTTAGTACTAGTTGCCCTTCACAAGCCAGCAATTTCTGTGCTCAAAAAAAAAAAGCCAGCAATTTCTGCTCCTTCTTTTACAATAACATACCTCGAAATTGAATTTAGCACAAATATACTCCTGTAGCTCCAATGGGTGTATATGTGACTAATTGGTGTGCAGGAAAATCAGCTCCAAAATTATTTTTTTTTTGAAACGATTATAATTTGTTTTTGGAATATGAGTTCCAGAATTAATTTTTCCCAAATCGATTACTACAGTGGAACTGAAGCTACTCCCTCCGTCCCAAGAGTGTCGTCTTCGTTTTTTCCTCTCTTCACTTTTTCAGTAGAAGTTATTGATGATCGAGTAGCTTCCACGCCAAAAAAAGCATGAGAGTGCCAAAGCACCTTGAACTTTAACATCACCGTTACCCATGAACAGGCATTTTCTGGTATGCATGGTATGGGCCGGGAATTGACATGGCACCAAGCCCACAGTTATGTCACATACATAGTGCTTGCTTTCTTTTAAATCACTTCTTTTTCTTTCTTTTTTCCACTCGTTACATACATAATTACATAGTGCTTGCTTTCTTTTAAATCACTTCTTTTTCTTTCTTTTTTCCAATCGTAAACAGACACGTACTTCTGTGCAAATTAATCTTGCACTCAACCGAGCGGTGTTATTGCTGAATGGTACACACTTGCCCTGCATCCAGCCAATCAAGATGAATGCGTGCATCATCAGACCAAAGAGCTACATCAACTGGGTGCCGCATGCAGATTAACAAGTAAGTACTACACGTACTACTATAACGGATAGCTAGTTAGTCGAATTGGGTGGCGATCAATATCGAGTCTCCGGATGGTTGTGACGGCGCAACCAAACCGTTGGAATTGCATTAACAAAGTCGTTGCACCTCTCTTCATATATGACTTGCTAACCTGGCGAGTTAGCCAGTCGCTGATCGATGATTTACAAGGCTAGCTACCATGCATGCATTAGTTAACACTCAATGATCGACGACGTGAGACCTTATCTATAGTTGTGCTTTGTGCATCTGTTACTGGAGTATCTTTTTTTGTCAAAGGCTAATTCAGAAACCTTTTGTGCGTGTGCGTATGTATGTGCCTGTGCGTCAAGCAACATCTCCAACTCCAAGTAAGCGGTCAACGACCTTTGTGCCTATTTTGTTATTAAGTTGTACTCTTTCCTTTCTAACTAATAGATCATTTTGGTATTTCTAATAAAAATGCATAATATATATTGTAGAAAAAACTATATATGTAAAAAAACTAAATAATATACAGAGGAGTACGCGCAAGACAAACAAGATGATGGTGTTGATATTAACATTCCGTGCACAAACATGATGCATGGTTATTGAAAGATCACTTAGCTTCTGATAATTCTAATTAAACCGACGTAAGAGCAACTCCAGCAATAGCCCTTAAATCATACCCCCTAAATATTAAATGGGGGCTTCCTCTATTTTTTAAGGGTCTCAAAATTTGTTTCAACTCTAACAATAGTCCTAACAATGGTGGCCTCCCTAGAGACCCCTAGTAATGGAGGATGAGGGAATAAATTTGGAGGCCTCTCAAAATTAGAGGGACAAATAGAGGGCCTGCTGGAGTGCGGCTCTTTTGTTTGGCCTTGGGTCAGGGCTTGTTTAGAGGGTTTGTTGGAGTTGTTCTAATACTGGAAATTGGACGAGTATTCCATATTGTGCTAACTTGGCGTGAACGAGGGTCGCGTGTGTGTGGTGGGTTTCCTTCGCAACAAACTATATAGATTTTTTTGATAAGGGAAACTTTATTAATCTTAGTCAATTACATCGAAAAGATACAATTACACTCAGATCATTTTCGGCCTCTTCATAGCTAAGATGCACACAACCTAAAATAGAAAAATAAAAAAAGACATAAAAAATTATGTCAAAGCAGACTATCCATACGACTTGACCTACAGTTTCATACACCAACAAAGAAGCATATGGACTACGAGTAAGGCTCTCTAAAAACAATGCCTCCAACAAGGAAATAGCACACGCATGTGCACAAGCCGTCGTTGCCATGATCCAACCAGTTAAGATCAGATTATCGATTTTCACCATAGAGAGCAATTCATCGAGCTCCAAACAATGCTTCACCAAGACCATTGTTAGGTACATCCAACTAAGAAGAGACCTGAGGATTTCTCCCTTGAGTCGAGAAATCTGAACCAAAAAAGTATCACCAATTTGAAACCCATAATGCTACTTCCACCCTCTTACCGAGCCAATACCCCAATACTATCCAATCTTGACCAACAACGATCGGCCATTAACTCACTCTATCCCACGATAACTTTGCCACGGAGTAGCCAATAGGCACACGCGCAACGTCCGCAAGATCCATCAATTGATGGGAAGCATTAGCGGAGTAAAAGATCCGTGCGTCGAAATCAAGATGACTAATCTCTAAGATTGTAAAGATGATATAAGCTATGAATGAAGATGTTGTCGTAAGATGTAGATGCACAAATACCGCCACCGAGTCGACCATGGTCGTGCCCATCAGCGACTGGAGCCGAAGAGTTGCAGGCCGCGCAGGTCCGTCGGTTGTCGTTGGCGCCGCTCTACGCCAGATCTCACTCCAACGGTCACGAATCTGGATAGGCCATCCAAAGAAGCCTCGTCGCCGCCATCCCGGCGGCCACACGGGCTTCCGCACGGCCACTCCGGCGGCGACGAGGAGGAGAGAACCGGGAGGGGGAGCTAACGGAGGCGGCGGTGGCGGTGGTCTGTGTCGCGAGATGATCACATATATTCATGGTTTAATTCACAATCGAGTGATCAAGCCACTTAAAAAAGTAAGAACAAATTAAAATTACACTGCCAGTGACAGTGTGATGGCCCCTAATATATATAAATGTAATGACATTCACAGATCACAAAGTTGTTAGTTCATTAATCGTTCTCATAATAAACTGGTCAATTCATTATATACACGAGTTGATTTATGTTTAGTCATCTCTAGCATACTAGGTGGTATCCCGCGCGATGCCGCGAAAATTTCTTAAATAATATTTGAAAACACTAAATTGATTGCATATCAATATTTTTTTGTAAACGACATTATACATGATTTAAGATTAAATTTGAAAATAGAAACACTAAGGTAATTGCATGGCAATATTGTTTTGCAAAACATGTTCATTTTGTTGAGAAAGAACGGCTCTTAAATGATTGATCATCTATGTATTTCTAATATACGAATTTTATAGCATTGTACTTGTAAAGACCATGAATACTATTGGTAATAGAAGACCGGTGGATGACATCTACCGTGCAAATTTTGTAGCATTGCACTCGCAAAGACCATGGATGATATTGGTCATAGAAGATCGATGGATGACATAAATGGATAGTCCTAGTGGATGGATGACGTGGCAAGCTTACATGTTGAGAGAAATCTGTAGTGGGGAGCTAAAACATAGTTTTGTATGATGATGACTAGACAAAACGTGTATGCGCAGCTCTTAATTTTTGCTCCCAAGCTGCTCTTAATTTACTGCTTGTATTGTCTGTCAGCTAGGCCTACCAATAATCACATGTTTGGCCTTAATAGCAGACTACCAATCATATGGCAACTATGTACTCCCTCTGGTTTAGTAAAGAAAGTTGTTTTAGATATGGTTTGAGTCAAACATTGGGAATATAAATCATGAATAACATTTAAGTATTTGAGTTTGGAAATGTGAAAATTATATAAATAGATTGGTCTTGAAAATTACTTTCATAAAAATATAATATATAACTTTTCAAAAAATATTTTTTATAGAAAAGAGAAGTCAAAGTTGTGCTTTGATGACCATATCGCTGTCTTAAACAACTTCATTTACCAAACCGGAGGGAGTAGAAGAGTCGCTGGTTTTTCTTGTGGTCTAATCCAAGATTCAAATTGCAGAGTATGACCTTCTCTCAAGTTTAATTTGTCCAGGTTTTTCAACACTACTGAGTTTTGGAATTTGATAGGGATGGCACTGAAGCGAATTTTACTTACTGCTAGGCATGGTTTCAGTGTCTCGTAGCAATTAATAACTGTGCCCTCCCTCACGTTTTGCCTTTCCCTTTTTCTTTTAGGCCTTCTTCAATGGTTAGTCTCAGTGCAAAGTTTAACTATATGGTTACCTAGATAAAAAACTAGGTAATTGTGCCAAAGAAGTGTCGTGTTGATGAAACTCCTCTCACATCCCATGAAACTCTGTCTTCTCTCTCCTATGCTACATCAGCACATTTAATATCATGAAACTCCCATGAAACCCCACTGAGACTGGCCTTAGGCCATCAATGGAGATTTTATATTTGTATTTCCAAAAATACCACATAAGAAAAATAACATTTAATTAATAGTTGAAATAGCTTCTCTTAGACCAATCTTAGTGCAAGTGTCATTGGGGGTTTCATGACAATAAATATATGGCCACATCAGCAAAAATGCTGACTTGGTAGGGTATTTATGAGGAGAGAGAAGAAAAGAGTTTCATGGCCATGACACTCCTCAGGTTCAGTTACCAAGATCCTTGAAACTGGGTGAAACTCCCACTAAGACTATTCTGTTTCATCCCTGGATCTTTTGTGGCTATTAATTTTACTAATCACCTTAATTCATGAAGGCCACATAGTTCACATGACACATTTGATCACAACAACATGCATGACTTTAATACCACGGTATATCTATGAAACTGTGCAATGAAATTGTGCACTAAGAGAGACAATTTTATTTCATTAAAAAACTGACATGACAGTCTTGATAATAGCATAATTAATGGTGCATTGAGACTGGCCTTAATGCAAAGTTTCTTTTTTTTAGAATTACACAGTACAATGCAGACGCTCACACACGCACGTACACTCACCCCTAAGAATACACGTACACAAACCCTACCCCAATGAGCACCTCCGATGGACCGAGCACCCGACAGATCTGGAGATTCTCGAAGTCACCATTGGCACCTCGTTGTCGACGGGAACGCCGCTTACCACTTAACGCATAGCACCGGAAAATCCTTGGAAAAATCCCAGGAAAAGGTGTGAGCACCAGGATTTGAACCCTGGTGGGTAACGTCCCACTATATTGTCCTACCATTGGACTACAAGCCAATTCGCTTAATGAAAAGTTTCATTGTTCGTTGTTTCCAAGGCTACATGCAAGACACAACTATCTTGAAAACAGTGTACACTAGGTTTCATCACCATGAAACTCATTCCATCTCTCTCTTCATTAATTCTCTTCCACATCATCAAAAATGGTGATATAGCACTACATTAATCGTGGATGAAACCCCCATGTCAGTGCAAGTGTCATGGGGAGTTTCATGGCAATAAATGTATGCCCACATCAGCAAAAATGCTGACTTGGCAGGGTATTTATGAGGGAAGAGAAGAAGAGTTTCATGACCATGACACTCCTCAGGTTCAATTACCAAGATCCATGAAACTGGATGAAACTCCTACTGACTCTTTTTCATCCCTGGATCTCGTGTGGCTACTAATTCTACTATTCTCCTTAATTCATGAAGGTCACATAGTTCACATGACATATTTGATCACAACAACATGCATGACTTTAATGGTACAATACTCCCTCCATATCACATTTAGAAGTCGTTTCAGACAAGGTTTTAGTCAAACATTGGCAATGTAAATCATGAATAACTTTTAAGTCGTTGAGTTTGAAAATGTGAAAATTATATAAATAGATTTGTCTTAAAAATATTTTTATAAAAGTATATACATATTATTTTTAAATAAATATTTTCATAAATATAAAAAGTCAAAGTTACACTTTGAAGACTGTATCGTTGTCCAAAACGACTTCCAAAACGACTTCTAAATGTGATACGGAGGGAGTAAGTCTATAAAACTGTACAATAAATTGTGCAATGAAACTTAGAGCTGGGTACTAGCTCATACCCCAAGACGCTTTGGAGATAGTGTGTTTGGTTGTTTTTCTGCGACTCAAAGAAGGGGTAGGATGACATGAACACCGATTTTGTGTTAAACAAGATATCTATTGTGAACTTATGCTAATCCTGCTAATCAATTCAGTTTGTGGTCAAATTATCAAGGAAAATTCACACTGTAGTGCTGCACTGCTGCGGGTATGCTGTTATTCTTCCAAATAAAAAAAAACTGCGACCGAGGCCTGTTATCCTCACGTGGGGGTGTGCAACAAATTCAACCGTGGGCTGGGCCTGTCCATGGAAGGGCCTAATTAAATGTGGCCTTGTGCGCGACCGAGTCCTGTTGTCCAACGGTCCAAGGCCCACCAAGCCGCACAAAGAATCGAGCCCTCCTCTCCTTGCAGGCTGCAGAGACAGAGAGGAGTAAGCCAGAGCCCGATCATGGCTGCCGCCGGCGACGAGCCGGAGACGGTGGAGGTGACACTGCGCGCTGTCGGCCCGTCCCGCCCCACCACCCTCAGCCTCCCGCCGCTTGTCTCGGTCGGTAATTAACATCCCCAACCCCTAAACCTCTTCCTCGTTTCCCCTAGGTCCTCCTAGGTCGCCTCCTTCACTGATCTTCGTCGTATCTCCTCCTAGGTCGCCGAGCTTCGCCGCCGCATCGCGTGCGAACGCCGTCTCGCAGCCACAGAAGAGGACCGCCTCCGCCTGGTCTTGCGGGGGAGGACGCTTCCGCACCAAGACGACGCCCAGGTCAACCTCCGCGATGGGGGTGGGTAACCTAAACCTGAATCATTATCCCCCTCTCGGTCGGCATTTGTGAGATGGATCCTGCAAATTAAATTCCTACCTGTCTATTCGCGCGCCCAATCTATCGTTTGGGAGTTCGTCTGAATTTTAGTCTTCGTGATTTCTGTAGATACACTAATAGTGGCCGTGGCACCTAAGCCACCTGCTAAGCATCTCCGTGATGATGACGATGAAGAGGAGGAAGAGGAAGAAGTGGTAAGAGTTTTGTCACACGGTATCTCTGAGGGCTTTGTAGCTTTTTGTGATTTTCTGGCGCTCATAGCAATCATCCATCTCACCGTTTCTGTAGAAGTTCAAAATACCACAAACAACAACCTGGTGGAAGAGGAAAATCTTCATGTTCCTTCGAGACAAATTGAGACTGCCTGGTATGTATATGCATGGTGGGCCTCTATTGTCTTGGTGAAATGAGACGGTAGTGTGATGAATTTAACACGCAGTCTGCTTCAGATATCATTTTGATGGCGCTGTTTTCGCTCAGTATGAAGGCATGGATTATTATTGCAATGTGGTTCATATTTGCACCTATAGCTCAAAAGTATGGCCTTGGACCTCTATATGTAAGTGACTCCTTGAGTAATTAGCATTCAAAACACATTTAGAACCAGTTATGGAAGAATTGAAGGTATCAGTTTCTAGCTCCAGCCAGGGGATATTGATATTACGCTGAACCTTGATGCTGGGCTGGCAATGACCAAAATTTTGGAATTTGTTGCTACATTTCAATTCATTGACATATGCTACTGCTTGTTGTCTACCCAGATACTTGGTACCGGTTTCTTGGTCATACTTCTTAATCTCGGAAGACGACAACAAGGCGATGTTAGGTATGTTATCTGTTCTCTTCAGTCTGTTGTTAGTGAGTTGTTGACAGCGAAAATGAAATTTTGCCTTTCCATTCAGTAAGAATAAACATCGCCAGACATTGTGTTCCACCATGGAATAAGTTACAACACAATTGTTTAGCAACTAGGTGTGATGTGTTATAATGCACTGCATGCTTTGGTTGTCTTTCGTCTGAATGATGGATAAAAGTTCTACAGCTTAAATGGTGCAATTGGTCAGAATGATGCATAAAAGTTCTATAGCTCAAATGTGCTCCACTCCTTAGAAGCGTGCTCACTCCTTAGAGGCAAAAGAATATATTATCCATGTGAAAAAAACAAAATTTTCCAACAGCGTCAAACTAATTTTTTTCTTTCTTTTGGCCAAACGTTGGTGCCAAAGCAGTTGTACTGCCATTTATCAAACTATGGGCATGCTTTTGCTAGAATAGCTGTATTTCACTTCTGGTATGTCCGGTCTTTTTGCTTATACAAAACCGTGGGGGTGGTCTTTCCCCCACCGGCCAAGATTTTATGAACCAAATCAATGTTTCTTTATTGTGACATTGGAGATCAACCATTTTTTTTCTTTTTCGTCAGTGCTAGTCATTTTTCCCACCAGTGCTAGTCATAAGTTGATTCTGTTCATTTCTACTTTGCCTGGGTTTGTCATGCTGATCAGCCAAACAGGACATGTTACCAACGTCAGTGCTTGCAAGTGAAAAAAGAAGAGGTTCATTCAGATGCAACGACTGATAATGCCAAATTTAGTTGCAATAGCTAATGAAAAAACTGTGTTTATGAAGAGTATATTGGAAAGTTACAGCTTTTTTTTCTGACTCTTAGGTTCTTAACTTCCCATTCGTTCTACCTTCCATGCAGTGCATACTCTATATTCAATGAAGACTTCAGGGAGCTGCCAGGAACACTTAACGCAGATCGCATAGATAGAGACATCCGGGCAGGTCAATTTTGAGCCCTTATCTGGCTGAATAGCAACTAAATTTGGTATATGCTGAGATTTTGTACAGAAGCATAGTGGGCATCTCTATGTTTGCGCATGGAAACATCTTCAACATCAAGACAGGGCCCTTCTATGACCCAGTGTATTTCTTACATGTAACTGTGTAAGTGCAATTTCTGTTGCGTGTTGATGATGGGAAATTACCAGTACAGTTTGCGAGCCCAAAAGAGCAGAGCCAGCTTAAGGTGGTGTTTAGATGTTAGAATTGGTAGGTTGAATTTGGGAGTAAGATGTCACTTCGTAATCATTGCGCTACTGTAGCATTTCGTTTGTATTTGTGAAAAATTATCCAAAAATTGATTAATTAGGCTCAAAATATTCGTCTCGCAGAGTACAACAAAACTGTGCAATTAGTTTTTGATTTCATCTACATTTAATACTCCATGCATGTTATGACATTTTGATGTGATGAAGAATCTTCTTTTTGCATAGTGTATTTGGGAGTTCCTTTTTGGAACTAAACAGGCCAAGAATGACAGCCACAAAGTGCCATTGCTGCTTTTATGGGCCCTTCTTACATGCTGTACTGCTTAGGTGTACGAGATTCATTTAAGTTGATAGCTTAAGTTGTGTACTGCCCTACAACTTATTTACTTTCTGAAGGAGCAACTTTGCACAAACATGAACATATGTATTCTCTGACCGACTCAGAACTTTGCACACAAGTACAATACAGATATACAGGACTGTCGAGGGGGTAGAAGAATCAACTAACTGTTTGAGCTATTTTGACCGCATTTATGTAACATCGTGTGGGGTTTTGAACATAGATTCAACTCACAATGAGGAATACAGAGGTTGTTGCCATTTTAACCTCGTTACTTTATGAGTAGGAAGACTAGAGTTAGTAAAAACATGAACATGTGCATTTCCTGACCAACTCAACAATGCACGAAATCAGATATAGGAGGGTGAAAAAAGTGAACAATCAACACGAGTTAAGCTAATTTGACTGCGATACAAGAGTGCGTACATATGACAAGGATTTTTCACTTAAATTCATTTCACAATTGGAAATACTTGCATGTGCAATCAAATGAGCACTACTTCGGTTATATGCTACTCATGCTCCCAACATATATCAAAATCCTTAAACCCCAACCATCTGTGTGTTCCTTAAAACTAACACATAGACAAGACTAAATCCAACAGAAGAACAGCGCCACCAACTGAAAAAAGGTTCAGGGATCTGCCATCATATTGTATTCCCCCTTCGAAACGAATCCAGGATTGAAGTTCAAGACCCTTTCAAGTTTTTGCTGATTGAACACCTCAACTTCAACCAAGAAGATGGCACTGACTGGCCGATGATCTGAGAGGCTCAAGCCAGAGCTCCAATATGAGAGTTGCTTGGTACCCTTCCCCAGCCATAGTATGCGATCACACCTGATTCATTTGAGCACCATGAAAACGTGGTTCATCCAATTGCTGAAATAGATAGTAGCTATAATTCTGACGCAAGAAATCTCAAGCTCAGAAACACAGCAAAATAGACTCTGGTCTATTAAAAATACTTGAATGATGTGGTCATGGTATGCATGCTTGAACTTGCTATGTCGACATACATATGACATAGCTTATCCATTTGAGATTCTAAAACATGGGCAAATGGGAATAACAATAGAATAGGATCGGAAAGAGATGTAACCATGCTGGAGATCTTTTTTTCTCCGCTTCATTATGAATCTCGCCAACATATCTGCTTGAATTTCTTTCATACTTGTAGGTTGGTGGAAAGTCAATCAAGCCTTCCTTCCAACCAACAAAAGTACTCCCACTTTTTAGTTCCTTTGTTAGCTGAAATATAATGGCTGTTAATTAATTTTCAAAAATCGGCAAAACTACCCTGTTTGTGAAACAGATATAGTTGTATCCAATCTTGAAGCAATAAAAAGTTATCGCCAAACCTGATCAGAATTCAAAAGATCATTCCATCTCTTCATAGCCACCAGATGTCGCACTTCAGCATCCGGCAGGTCAATGCGATAGTTAAGATCCCCAAACCAGAAAATTCGACTGCTCTAAAATGAAATTCTGAAATCTGATTAATCAGTTGAAGTAAAAACATTCATATGATGAAATCATGCTAGATGCAACGTGAAACTATCAAAACATATCGTACTTGTAGGTTGGTGAAACTATCAAGACGGTCTCCCATTGAAAATAAACTACACTAACCACATAATTTATATCTACCATCAAAGAAGAAAACTTAGCAGTGAACCTGTATGGGAAGCAGCAGTCCTTGTGGCCTCGATAAATACTTATTGCAAAAAAAACAGTTCATACTCAAGTGGGAATGACACAAATACAGTCACATATGTTTGCAATGGAGTAACTGTGACTTAAAATTTACAACGGCAACAAACATACATTGTACAAGTCTAGATTTGTTCAAGATAAACAACAAGAATAAAAACCATGGTAGGTTTACAAGCAATCTGTATTACATGGGGAAAGAACTTAATATGCATTACTTCTTTACCAAAATAAGTGCCTATGCATTCCTTATTGGCTATGAAATCGATGATCACTAGCACTGGAGTCATGATAGTGTTCTAGCAGTGGCATTCCTATTTGATATGCAATATAATTTTAATGAACTAAATAGCTTGTCTGGGTTATTCAGTATGCTAAAGGCATATTTCTGACCTCAGGGGTAACAAATTCTCAAGGAACACGACATCAATGGAGCTAAAAAGTGGTCTATACATACTCATGTGAAGGAATCTTTTGTGGTCGACCAGCAGCAAACAAGGAAGAAAACCTTGTCCTTTGTAAAATCTCATACACATCAGCATTCCTTTTCTGTTGATCCCCTGATTTGTGACCAGATGCAAGATGGGAGCAGACAAAACACAATCGAGTCTGGAAAAGAGACATGCTAATGGAAATCGATCCCTGCACAAGGAAAAGCAAGATGACGAACTAAATCAGCATCTTCATTTGACTCTGCACATCAATAGATGATAGAAATGCACAGAACTAAGGATGACCTTGTTGCCCATGTAGCCCAGGAGTCCAACCCCAACTGGTGATACCTCCAAGTTGTTAACGTGTCGCCTCAGTTTTCGAGAAACCCATACTGAAACATATATACCAACCATTTGCTTACTAACAATGCGCACATAGTTTGCACGATGCTTTGATTCTATTTTTCCAAGAGTAGCACATTCCTCGACAGTGACAACAGAAGGTGAGTCTTCTTCTGATGTCAAATCAGATATGCGATCAAGTGAATTTAAAACATCAAGCTTCTCCTGCTGTTCAGACCATAACATGCTAAGATTTCCCGAGCTATGATACTGCCTTCTGATCCCAGCTTGCAAATCTATATCCTGTAGCTCAAGACCCTTAGGGTGTTCCACAAAGTTGGTGCTAAATAGCCCTAAGCTCATGACTCGCCTCAACCCTGTACCTGGTACCAAAACCTTTGATGGTGTATCGAGCGAATATTCTGGCCAGTCCAATGAGCTGGTTCCATCCAACCAGTTGCAACGAAGCTCAGCTGTACTAGTTTGCCATTCTCTAAACTGAGTTAAACTTCCTATCACTTCATCTTCAGGTTTGGATTTCATATATTCATGTCCATCGCCTGAAGCATCAGGTCCGAGTAATGGTGACAATGGAGCACTGTAGCTTTTGCAGATTGTATTGGGTTGCTGAGACCTGTTAAGTGCTTGGCGGATAAGAGCCTCCCATTTCTGTATCGGTCTACTGTCCTCCGCACCCAAGACATTACCAGCGCTTAATGGGACCACTTCTTGGAAGCTGAAACACAAGTGAATCATTTTAAATAGTATATCCTAAAAAAGGTAAGTAATCTTGTTTAGTGTCATGGTAAATGGGCAAAGGAACACCACAATACGCCAATCAAGAACTAGCAGTCAAGCATACAATAACAAGTCAACATTAAATATTATCTTTGCTTCATCCAAAACAAATGATACATTTTTCATATTTTACAGAGGTACATACCCTAAAACATATAAGTCTGCTGGCTCTTGGGTACAAAGCCACTGATCAAGATCAAGATCATCACTTGGCGCTCTTCCAGCAACATTCCATGTTCCTGTCATCACCCTGGGGGCAACCACTGTTATATAAAGGCACCAGAAGCTTTAAACATAATACATTAAACGATACAGATGAAATCATAAAAGCCAAACCTCACATCTTTGTTACTGATGTAGTTAACACGTAAAGTTTCAGATTTCCTTCTCTGAAGCCTTCGCAAAGGAGGATTTGCTTTTTCACCTAGCAAGAGAGTGGGCAACTTGAAATAAAGCACAGAAATGTCAAGCAAATTTCAGCAGCGGAAAAGGTTTAAGAAACAATAGACATGACATGAATATGTGTTGTACTTAAAATTATGAACATCAACTGTATCCTGACCCTTCAGGGTTACTTCTGTCCCTACAGGCTAAAAGCATAGGCCTACAACGAAAAGGGGGGAAAAGAAAAAAAAAAGGAAATATTCAAATATTACTATGACAGTAGAACCAGACAAGGAAAGAAATCGGATGAAAAGTAGCAGCAAGGGATTAACTCTCTATACTCTGTTCGGTTTGGGATATTTGCAGCCGAGGCTTTTTGACAGCTTAACTAATAAGTCTTTCTTATTGTAGTTGTTTAAATTGGACATGAAAAAGTAGTGTATTAACAGAATACTTTGCTAAAAGTGTTGATGGCGTATTAAAATTGAAGTTTTGAAGCAATGTGGCCTTAACCCTTCTAATCAATGCTAACCAGATTTGCAAATCAGATATCCTCTATCTATACACTTCTATAAGCATGAGCTTTGCAGGTTGAAGTTAGGATATTATTTTGCAAATGTAAAGTTGCAAGAGAACATTTGTTCTGCTACCACTAGGAACAGTAAGAATGCCCCCCTCCCCTGTCAATTAATTATAACGAATGCTACTTACAATACATGCTATAGTAATGTGATTATGTCAAACTTAAATGGGCATCAAGATATAGACATCATTATTTTGCAGTACCTGATGATTTGCTAATCAAGTATTTGTTGCCATGTATCTCAAAGAAGTTGTCATCTCCAAAGTCACTGCCATCTGAGAAAAATATATGAAAATTCTAATTCCAATTGAAGGTATCAAGAACCTAAGAAAAGGTATGTAAATTCTAATTCCAATTGAATGGTACCGATAATGAAGCAAAGAAATTTCTACAGAATACTCATGCAGTTTGCCATACCATTACCTTCGCTCCCTGTATCAAACTCGTCTTCACTGAAATCATTTAACTTTGGCCTGATGTTTAGCCATTTTTTCATCACAACTGAAGGCCAAAATGACTACAATTTGCACCAGTACAAACAACTCAACATTATCAAGAATAACAAAGGACAAAAAATAATTAATACAATTCATACAAACATATACTGTAGCTTTTGATTGCTGCAAATTACCTCTGATTGTTTTCCTCTTTGGGCTCTCATGATCTGCAATGCTACAAGGAAGGCTAATAACAAAGCCCCAAATCTCCCTCGACTTCAACAAAAGGTCAGGCTTATATGTTCCAACCAGCTAGAAGGGAAGAACCAATGGATGATAGATAGGTACATACAGGAAAGATGCAACTAGTCATGGTGGAAGTCGGTATTAAGTTTCTGGCGAGTTCACTGTAACCTCTTGTCCTACAAATTGCGGAATAACTTTTGCAGCAGTAAGATCCATATTGAATACTTCCACGGCTGTCCATTTGGTCATGGAGAATATGTGAAGTAGACATCAACATAAGAACCTGTCGTTTTCCAGAAGAAGAAAATTAAGAAAAGGGTAGATGCGAAAAATTGATCACAATTGGTGGCCAAGATCCAGAGTTTGTCCTGCATGAACTTTTACCAAGTGCACATGGTCCAACAAGACATTACCTAAGCAATTGGGACCAGCACCGCACCGGCATACTGTTGGAAAGAGATGGACAGGTACACATATGGGTGGATCATACTGGATGAAACACGGCCATTTCTCATCAGTACAGACACTTCTTCAGGACAAATTACGTAGAAGCAAATAATTGGTGGAGCTGGGCACTATGTGTGGTCCTTTGGCCTGTTCACTTTATTATAGCAAATAGAAAGACACCAGGCTCTTGGTTCTGAATCAAAGAGGACCTCAAATAACCAACTAGGACAGCGAGAATAGTTCTGAAAGTGAAACAGATTGGGTAAGGAGATAAGGAGTTGAGGAAGAGCCACATCAGAGTGAAATATTGATGTCATAGAGTGTAGAAGAAGGCAATCGAACATATAGGAAGCTAGGGTTTTTGAAGGAAACTTGAATACCATCGGCTAGTGGTAAGAGGTAATGTTATCTAGTATTTGATGGACACAGGACACATCAGGAGTGACAATCAGGCCTTGAATATTTTTCTTTAAAAAAAAGTTTCTAGATTGCTGACTGTGACTTAGTACCTACTGTTGGCCACAAGGTCAAACGCAAGCACAATCAATCATTCATTCCTAACAAGAATATGGCACCCAAAGTAGACAAAAGTATGGGAGCATAATGCTAGTGAGTTTATATCAGTATAAAAGGAATAACTGGTTGTATTATTTTGCTCTGTTATGTAAGATAAAGGTGAAGAAGACATAATAAGGGAGATTCTGTTATCTGTGATCATCACTCTTCCTGTATGGATGACGAAGAATCCATTGGAAAAGGTAACCCACTATATGCATGAGATATGGTTCTCGATCCTGCAAAGTTGGGAGAACATAATTGATATGTATAATGACAAGAGCATCGTTTTGATACCTTTTCTATGTTCCTCAACTTTGTGTACATTGTCGAGCATGTTCGTCATACTCTAAACAACTGCACACATAACTAGTTCAGCGTACTTGAAGAATGAGTCGCCGCCTTCATAAGTGGCGAAATCAAACAGTTCATGAGAAAATTAAAACAGTTGCATATACCTCAGATGCTACCTTCGATAATTCATGAGAGTGACAATCCTTGCAGATCCTTGAGTTCTCCCCTGTTCGGTGGATAACAGTTAGCCATCTCGTTGGTCGTTGCATTGCATCAATGAGTGGTCGAAAGAAAATAACGCTGCCTCTGTGGTGGGTTGTGCCATTGCGTATACCAATCGCGAGCCATTGGGTCCTCCAGGATCCTGCTCTTGGCGGAGACGAGGGCGCGAGCATCGTGCGTGTCCTTGTGCCGGCGGGGAGAGCAGCCGGCCGGCACGTGACTTTTGTCCGTTGGGCTTAGGTCGAACACCTGGCGTGCGGCGGGCGCGTAGGCACCCCGCGGTGCCCCCAGATGAAGCAAGCGCCAGCGGTCGAGGGGCGCAGGAGGCCGCGCCGGGAGAGGGAGGCCTCCAGAGCGAGGGGTGAGAATAATGAGCGGGCTCGGGCTGGCGCGGCCGGCGGCGAGGCGGAGCGGTTGCGGAGGCGGGCATGGAGGTGATGGGGCTTGGGTGGGATAATCGTGCAGCAGTGCAGCGCACTGAGCAACGGGAATGATTTCAATCGTCCAAAAAAACAGAACGGGAATGCTTTCAGCCTTCACTTCACACATGTCGCTTTTGCTTCTTCCAAGAGAGCGGGGAAGAAGCGAAAGAAGAAAGAGAAAATTGCTTATTTGATATTAGAAAAAATAATCCGTTCGTGTTTTTCTCTAAAAAAAAAATCTAACACTCGTGCCGTGAAACACTATAGTGTCAATTGAGTCTTGTCAGGTTTTATGAAACAGATGGGGAAGCCGATCTCTCCTGTGGCCCTGTCCGTGCTCCCTCCCCTGCTTCTGCTTCTGCTCTAGCTCCGTGAGCCGCATCCGCGAGATCTCCAGTTTCAGCTCCGGGTTCTCCCGCCGCAGTGAAGCACAATTGTCTCGCTGCGGAGACAAGCATGAAGTCAGGACGCCGATGGTTCAAACTTCAGACGAATCGCTGCGAAGAGGGCGCCGTCCCCGCCACATCCGCGCAGAGTCGATCAGCATCTTGCTTTCCGATTCCATTAGAGATGGGGTGAAAACGGATGGATATTGCCGGATACGGATTCAGATAATTTTTTTTCTCTCGGATACGGATAGCGTCCACTTGTGATGGATAATATATGAATTGATATCGACATCCTAAATATACAACTTTAATTATTTGGATTCGGATCGCTAACGGATACTGACTATCCGAATTCGGACGGATATAAACCCCTCCAAACGAATACGAACTTGGATACGGACGGGAAATATCCGTACCATTTTCACTGATGACGATAAATAATAAACACAGGATGTATTGGTCAGACAATAAAGCAAGCTTGATCGGCCAAGTTTTAAGTAGACAGAGAGCAAAATTACTGGTTAGCTAAATTTATTCTCTTTGATAGTATATATAAAAAGAAAAATCTGTTAGCACTGTTAGCACTTTTAATTGACGGATAATGTCATTTTGGGAATGAAAGTTGAAGTTTATGTCAAATAAGGAACAAATCTATTTATAGGATGAAGAAAGAAACAAGTTATTTTTCTAGCGTCAAATAGAGATTTTTTTAAAGAATAAGTTTGTGAATGTGAAGAAACAAACTCATGGAGGGTCTTCCACCATCCTCGTGAATTTGCTGAATTCTTGGGAATTCGATCTCTATGTTCAGCAATTGGCCGGAGCCCAGCAATGTTAAATGATTGATCCTACTTGCATCGCCGTTTTGCCAATGGGGAGCGGGATGCGTGTTCATTTCGCGCCAGAATAAATTGTGTACAGCTTTGCTGACAGAGAAAGGTCATATAAGACTGGCATTAGGTTCGAGTCCCGGCAACGGAATTTTTAAATTTCTGCCAAACTTTTCTTTCAGCCCTGATCTCTTAAAATGGGAAGAAGACATTTTATCGAAAGAACTTTTCTGCCAAACTTTTCTTTCAGCCCTGATCTCTTAAAATGGGAAGAAAACATTTTATCGAAAGAACTTCTCTGCCAAACTTTTCTTGCAGCCATGATCTCTTAAAATGGGAAGAAAACATTTTATCAAAAGAACTTTTGTCAGGCCAAATCATTTTGTACGGAAAAAAGCGCCAAACTTTTCTTTTCCACCTAATTTCTTATGAAAGGAAGAAAACATTACAGCCTGACAAAAGCTGAAAAACAACATTTGAATCAACCAGGTAGACCACACTGTGATTGGTCTACAATCATGACATTTTTCGAGAAAACATAAGCATTTCCAACGTCGATTAAACATCATCTCGACTTTTAACTTTATACTGTAGCTACAATTTATCCAGAGAAGCCCCAGTTGTCTCCCAGTTGCAGGTGTAGCACTTCTCAAATTTACCCCTTCTATATCGATATACTACTACTACGGGAAGGCTTCAGCAAGTCAGCTTCTCCTGGAAGAGCATCATTGCCTTATTCAGGTTGAATCAGCCGCTGCCAAAAATCAGAAACAAGAATCAGCTGTTAGAATAAGCAAAGCAATTTTACCATAAAGTTTAGATTGTGACATTGGGGGTGTCATGCACGACTATAGCATACTTTCTCGATGCACTACCGCTAGTACATAATCTGTCTCTATCCAATGCCTCCACTCCACTACTTATCCTCACCACAGACCACAGCATCATCATCTTCTAGTCTCCCGGAAATATCCAGGCAAGTTTGTTTTTCAAAGAACATTAAAAATATATTGCTTCTTCATGAATTACAAGGGTCAATGGTGCGTGCATAGAGATAAGATTAATGGGCTTAGTACCTTGTTTATGATGACACAAGAATACGTAAGATCTTTTTTCATTGTACTTGTGTTTGGTTCAAGGAAAACTAAAGAAAATTCTTTTATACCGTAGTCCCACAAGTAGTACATTCACTATTCAGTCTTAGCTATATCTGTGCTCATAACTAAGGAGATCATAAGCCACAGTGAGCATCTTCCTTGAGATAAAATTCGCAATGACAACAGGAGTGCAGCTATTACTTATTTATAGCAATTTAGTTTTAGCAACAACTTAATGATAGCATATCAAGGGAGATCAGAGGCACAGAGCCAGTTAATAAGGTGCACATACCATCTACTGGACTCGCTTCCTCCTACAAAGCAAGCCTCCTCCTCAACTTCACCGTCGAGTTGTTCCTCATCTTCGGACTCACTGATCCATCCATAGCAAGGCCTCCTTGCGCGACCAGTCTGTATAACCGCAGTGGGTGGCACTATGGCTTCAAGAGGGGGCGGTTGTTCGATGAACATAGGATCTTCCACTTCTGCTGACTCAGTCTTAGCCGGTACCTCATCATGCAGCTGTAAGATAGACATGCTTTCTGGTTGTGCCTCATCTACTGCTGGTTCTTGGTCCTGCAGAAGTAGAGAACACATCAAGCCCACATTTGGGCAATTTCGCCACATGCATATATGGATAGTCAAATAGATGAAAGCAGAAACCATAATTGTATAACAATGACTCAAGGGATCTGTTTGGAGCAAACCATCATACTATATTATGCCATGAAACAGTTTATTTGCCTTGTTAAGTTGCTGAATTCCTCAAGCTGCTGGTTTTTTAAGGCTTCCTGTTTGAATGGTGCCCTGTGGCCACAATCTGCTACCGCACAAGTGCGCCACAACTTCTTAGGCTAGTGTTTGTATAAAGTAAGGTGGTGCAACTCAGATTGGAAGCTGGCCATTTCAAAGTATCAGTGGGGTGATCTGGGAGGCCATGGATGATTAGCCTTTGAGTACACATGGTGGGCAAACGAGCAATGGGTCTTTAAATAAGGAGAGCATGTGATTTTTAAAAGAATGAACAGGTGACAATGTGAGAATGTGAGACAGACAGGCAATAAAGAAATGAGGAATCACCGCACCTGAGGAGGGTCCTCATCCACTTGATCTTGCTGGTCCTCCAGCAGCAGGGGCTGGTCCAGCTTCTGCTTCTCCTCCTCCTCCTTCTCAAACAATTTGTCCTGTACGGCTTGGTAGGAGCCTTCCACCAGCAAGGGCCACGCCTCTGGTCCGCCGTACACCTGGCCATTCCCCACGCCCACAGCAAAGCAAAAGAATCGCGATCGATCAATCAGAATGTGCCATCCATTCGTTCAACACCCGAATCGAAGCGTCGATCCAGCAAACACAACAAACCGAGAACCGAAAGGAAACGGATTTTCAATCCCCAAGTCGATACGCGGAGAAATCGAGAACCCAAACCCTACGACGCCGCCCACAGCCCCAGCGCCGCTGCCGCAGGGAAAGCAAAGAGGAAGAGAGAGAGCCGGAGCCCTGATGGGAGATTCGAGAATCACCTTGAGGAGATCGGCGACGGCGGCGCTGACGTCGCGCGCGGCGTAGCCCATGACGCCGAAGTGGTCAATGGCGGCGTCGATCCGGCGGTCGCCCTTCCTGGGCCTCCCCCGCCGCGCCGGCATGGCTGTACGGCTGTTGGCTGGGTGGGTGGGATTCGCTGCGACTGTGCGACTGCGACTGCGAGTGGGACAGCGCCGCGCTTCTGCTGGGTCGGAACGGCAGGCGACTCTTCACGGTGGCATTTAACCCGTATTTTTTTTATACTGCATTTAACCCGTGTTGGTGCAGGTTTGAGATTTCATCGAGAGTTTCGTAGTAGTATTAGATTAGATTCAATAAGTCAGTAGAAAGCATTTTATGAGAAGTCTGGAGACTATTTTATGTGTATAACTTTTACTATATGTCATTAGTTTATATGGTATTCCAGCAATATATAGTTTTGACAAGACATTCTATCGATTATTTTATAAAAAGACATTCTTAAAATTACGTGAAAACAACAAATGACGTACCCAGGAAGTAGGTGGTGTTGATTCTAGCATGCGAAAATTAACCTAGTAATTTTGTGCATGTTGGAGGGTATGTTGCCCTTGCCCAACAACAATGGTAGGGTGTGACTATTTGAGGGTTATGCATTATTAGAGTAGAGATGCTACCAGCCACAAGTGGTAAAGAACCAGTATATGAGAAAGTCTGGAATGATGCTTTGTTTGTTGTTGGCATCAGCTATGACGGGCACCATTACCTCAGGCAACTCAAGATTGAGCTACCTTCCTCGCCCTTATGGTTCCATTTTTCAGCTTATTCACATCATCGAGCATCTAGAGTGTAGAGGGGTGAACTTGCTGTGCTATAGCTTGAAGATACCGTGAATTCTTCTTATTGCAAATTAAGGTCCCACGCCACAGTTCATATATGGCCTTCATTTTCCCCTAAAACTAGACGTGGTATTCTACTTTTGCAAAATGCTAAACATTATATCACCTACAATAGCGGAGCTAGGCTAACAAGCAAAGGGGGCAGATCTACCGCTTCTTCCTTTCCCCTCTCTTTTTCTTCTTCCCCCTCTTTATTTTCTGCTTTATCTCCTTTCATAGCAATAAATTACCCGAGGGAGGGGGAGGCTGAAGGGGGGCTCTATGGGCTGTGCACTAGTAGGGGGCTAGATCAATAGATCCCCCTATTGGCTTCATTGTTGATTAGCTACATGCGTTGCAGGCCGTTTCAGAGAATATGGAGGCTCTGCGCTAAATTACCAACTAGACCTTTAAATTCAAAAAAAATAAACAGAATACAGAATTCTTCTAACATCACTTGGGAATCAAATCTAAACTAGTGCGAGTATCTAATCTTTACTTGAAAAAGCATAATTCTTCTAGTAATACTTAAAAAGGAAATCTTCAATCAATAACCACTCAACTGAGTTCGGAAAAAACAATTGAAAGCATAAAAAATAAGTACCACAATAAACAAATTAAAGTTTAGATTTGACATGTCTAGGTCTAGGGAATGCTCATCACCATTTGCTAACAACGAAAACAAGGAACAACCTGATTATTAGTGTGACTTCTATGGCTAGGCTCTGATTCAGCACAAACATCACCAAATCATGTATGGACGGCCTCTGGTTCATGGAACCTCTGTTTGGCCCCCAAGAGTCTCTCATGTTGTGCAAGGAGAATGTACCGTGCTATATCAGGCCTTACAACAGGTTCAACTTTTGCCCTTCACCCGGGATGACCGGCGGATGCGGTGCTCCCTGAGCCCTTTCTCACTGTTGCTCTCTACAGGGCCTTATCGCCAACCATCTCGGCGTCTTTGGGACCATCATCTTTTCTCTACTCTTGGGCACAAGACTTCCACCATCATAACGAGCTTGCTCTGAAATATTTGGAAGGGATGAAATGAATGCCAAAGTTTTTGACAGTCAGGATATCAACACTTCACAATTACTGTGTAACACGGCTGCTTATCTGCAGCTATATATGGTCTCATCGAGCAGCAAGCCCTAACCACCATCATCACGGGTGCTTGGAGTGTTTTTTTTTTGTGAACAGGGTGCTTGGAGTGCTAAGATCAGTTCTATAACTTTAACATGTAACTCCACTCTTCCTTTCCTCTACCTTCGCAAGCCTTGTATGTACTCTCTTGCTTCTTCGGGTGTTTAGTTCCTGAAGAGAGGGTGAAAAGGGGAGTGAAAAAGTCACATCGGACATTGTAGCGCACTGTAGCACTTTTAGTTTGTTTGTGGTAAACATTGTCCTACCATGACCTAACTAGGCTCAAAAGATTCGTCTCGTCGTGTAAGTTTTTCAAAACATTGTAGCACTTTTATCACAGTGCTTGAAGGTTGGAGAGAGAAAGTTTAGGAACTAAACACATCCCTTAAATAAAAGTTCAGGTCAGCAATTCTCCTGTCGTGGTTACCATCAAAATAAAATCATGTATGGATACAGACTAGAGCCCAATTGATTGATTGATTGATGCACAAAGAAATCAAGAAAAGATATCTAAGTGAGCTCACGAAGGGAAAAAATAAATTGACACCGATAGAAATGGACTAATTCCTAGTCAGTCAGTGGTCACTAAGGACGGGTACATTGCTACCCATTGATAGTCCGATAGGTCGTCTTATGCGGTGATACGTACGATTTTTTTCTAATGTAGAGGTGAGAGCGAGGTGAGAGGAGTATGTCGTTGTTTCACGAAACAACTGCCTTACCATTATACAAGTTTTGTTGCTATGTAACTAATAATATTTCCTTCTTTAGTTCCCCACGAACCTAAGAGATATTGTATTACTACAAGACAACTACTCCCTCCATCTATCTTTGTAAGGCACGATTTGACTTGGCACGGTCTTTTAAGTTAGAGCATCTCCAAGAGTCTCTCTAAACCCCACTCTTTAAATCATCATTTAGAGAGTCATTTGCATAAAAATCGTTTTCTATATGTTTTCGTTTTCCAACAGCTTTTCTATATCTTGTGTGCACTCTGAAAAGCTATTCTCTTTTCTATATCTGAAGAGCGAGAAATCCGGAACAGAGAGTGGCTATGTTTACATAACCAAATAAAAAAGTTGTTGGAAGGTGCCTTTTTAATCAAAATCTCTAAAACTAGCAATTATGATGAATTTAGAGAGTCTCTTGGAGTTGCTCTTATACTTTGACCATTTATTTATCTTATATTATGTCATTTATGGTTATAAACTTATAATTATTGGAGAGTATATTTGATAACAAATCCAACTATATCAAGTTTGCATTATAAAGTTAAAAATTGTTAGCTAAATTATTGGTCAAAGATTGTAAAGTTTGAATCTTGATATTCATACACGCCTTAAAAAGCTAGATGGAGGGAGTAAAATAATAATATTGTATAAATTATTTGATAAGTTGTCTCAAAATTACATATCAACCGTCTATTATACGACACCAATGTAATTGCCCTAAGGATATGGTTTGTTTGGGGACATCACATGAGGAATGGCAAGTAGGCTTAATTACGACAAAGTTGGAAGGTGGGGGCCAGCTCTTGTGGGATGTTTTATAGGAAAGTGCAACCGTGGATTGGGAACGGTTAAGAATTTAACTTTAGCTTTGTCTTAATCAAATACAATTTTTTGTATCTTGATCAAGTTTTTAGAAAATATACTAGCATATCTGTGTACTAAATAAATACACTATCAAAATATATTTATTGAATCACTTGATCATATCGCTAGCTTATGAAAATAGCACGGATACATCTAACAGAGAGAAGCAACTTTACATATACTGATGGGGAGCACAAAAGGAAAACTCATATGGCCAAACAGAAATTCGAAGCAGCGCACAATCCAAAAGTTATGACCAAAGGTTGTAGTCATCAAACACCCTATGTAATCATGCCCTTCTCCTTTTGATGCAGTTAATTGAGCTGCTTGGGTCTCGAGTCAAGTCACCAAGGCTACTCCTCCACTTGCACCTTTTTGACGGACCAGATTAGTGGGCTAAATGCCTAGATCCTGAAGGATTTGATACGATTCATGTGACGCCGCAACGCAGATCACATGCACCGCATGTAATCTCTACGGTTTGAGGGCTGCTTGGCGCCATGTATATTGACCATCCGCCCGCTAAGAAAATGCATGTGCAGTGCATATGATCATCAGTACTAGTCACCCGCTGGTGCGTGTTTAGTTAATAAAACTTGGATGCAAGCAATGCAAAGACCGTGCAATTTAATTTCTACTGTCGTCACTAACCGTAGTTGGGCTATCAGAATAATACCGCTAGCAACGCCACTCCTTTCATGTGGTGATCCAGTTGTGAATATATAAAATCCACCCAAAGTTCAAGTCCAGATTTCTACATTTAGAAGGATCAAATAGTTGTGTGTGCATTACTTATATATATGTTGAGAAAAGAGACCCTGATGTGAATCTTGATAAAAACTAATCTTTTCGCTTTTGTATGGTGTACTATGATTTGAAAATGTTCTTTATTTAAATGGATTTGAAAACGTCCTTAGAAGTATGTTTTGAGTTTTGTCCATGGATTATCTTATAATATACCATCAATTACCATAAAGTCAACATCATGTTAAAAATACTTGTTGCGAAAATATTTTGACATGTTTTTATGCACTTGGTAAATGCAAAATGTCCTTGGAAAAAATTGTGAGGTTTGATTTTTTTTTTCTTTCAAAACTGATACACCCAATAAAAAGAAACAGAGACTACAATTTTAGCAATACCATGATTTTCAAAAATAATAAATTTGTTATCTCCAAAAACCACTTTGATTTCTAAAACCCAAGTATTTGTATAACAATTGTATTTTACCCAATTTGAGAAAACACTTTGTATCTAAACATGGCTTTAAAAATCTAGGAATGTTCGACATGTAAATCCACACGTAAGAGATCACAATGGCTGCGCAGAATGCTAATAATTTGCCAAACCAGCATGTAGAGCAGGTGCTTGATATATCCTACATAGATGTTGTATATTGTAAGAGCTAACACTTTATTTATGCGCTTCTTGCCGTTGGACAATGCATTATTTTGGTTTAGGTAGTCAGCCCCAACAGGCTGCCAGCATGTCCTTCCATCAACAATGTGTCTGACCACGCCCGGCAGCCATGTGTAATCATTTTTTCGAATTTCATTCATCATGGTCGGAACTACCTCATACATATTGCACAAGAACGAGTCAACAGAAGTTTATACCTACGACGAGAAAACTTGAACACTTTAAGGACCCTCTTTTTGACCCCCAATTGCAACCCAAAAGTGAAGAATTCGTTCAAACAAAACAATTCACAGATCTGACTTCAAGAAAGAACGGAACCAAAGACAAACGTTGTAAAACGAAGCAAAAGTTTCAAATTTCTCAGGCATACTAAACACACGGAGCCAAATTTAAACATGCATTGTATTTTTTTATGCTCAGCACCATCCGAATAATTGTTGTACTGAAAGCTAATAGTGACACATTGTTAAACTGGAAGCAGAGGCAGGCACAAAGATGTAGACATGGAGTGCTTCAGCAACAGTCTTAGCCACATTCTCAAAACCTCCATGTCCACAACTTGCAAGTAATCAAGCACCACCAGTACACATCAAATTCTTTGACCAACAGCCTTGCATCTTCCGGAAGGAAGATTCTTAGTTGAACCAGTAGGGAACTATGTGTCTCCTAATGGTCAGCTTCAAAGTCTACCACCGGTGAGTGGCCTGGGAAATGGCCAAACTTTCAGAGAAAGGAAAACTTGTGTCTGTGCTCCACCCCATTGAACATTCTACATGCAGGATTGTGAAGGTTCTTCTGTTCCAACACCGTGTGTAAGACGTCATGACCAAAAGGAGCACAAGCATAAATGGAATGGAAGCAAGCTCAGAAAACCATTCAGGTCCATGTCAACAAGTCAGTGGAGGAGAATAGTACTACATAGAAACATTTACAAGTGACGAGAACACGGTATCTAGGGGGGGAGGCAATCAAACCTCAGGAACAAATGGGAAAACAAATTAGTTTGATGGTAATGTTAAACAAACAGACTGCGACACCACCTTGATATTTTCCATATCATCTTAGTCAAGGCTAACCTAAAATGTTACAAAATACCATAGGACAGACAACTTCAGATCCCAGCCAACACCAGAACATATTCAGATTTCAGATAAAGAAGATGATATGATATGATGCAGCGTTGCGCAACAAACTAGTATGCAACAGAACAAAGAAAAGAGTAAAACCTATCAGTTGAATCCACCTTTCAAGTCAACGAATTGAAAACAGCATCTGATAAATTTAGTTAGTTAACACATAAGAGATAGGCAATATTGTTGATATTCCACATATCATAAATTTAGTTAGTTAACACGAGAAATAGGCAATATTGTTGATATTCCACATACCACCGAATACTTCCTTGAATAGGTTGTCCCACTATTAACAGAAGATAATGCAACCAAATCTGTAAAAATGCATACACAAACATGCACACTGTTGGTATCTGTTGATCAAATTTCTACATTTACTCTTTCCCATGCCTCATAATCAAAATCCATATCGTATGTCGTGATCACATGAACATAAGATAAAACTCTTTGGTGAACTGAAGATGAGGAATTTACTCAACATCTCAAGAAAGAGTGGATGCACATACATCCTCTCCATAGAAGCAACAAGCCTACTTGTAAAAAGAATGAAATGGCAAGATAACATATCTTTACCCAGGCCAGGTTTTTGCATAATCAATAAGTTTATGAACAGATAGAAAAAGAGGCCTCCAAGTAACTTCTTGAACACAAACAAAGAACGAGCAACACAAATATCTTTACCAATAAAATTTCCCGTTTGGAGCTTCTTTGCTATGTAGTGCAGTAGACATCTAAGAACAGTAGAATTACTGTCCTATAAGCACATCAACATTTTCAACCATGGATACTCCAAACAAAATCAGAACATTGAAATGTGATCTGATGGCCTTGTTTCCACATCATATTTTTTTCAGTTCAGACAATTGTTTCTAAGAAGATTACAGCATGCAATTGCATGAATCACTGCTACTAGGATGAAAAATCAAATAATAAGTAGTCCAAACTGAAGAGCTAGCAATGTAAACTAGATTCTTTAAAGAAAATCAGAAAGAACAGCATGATACCATCCAGAACGACAAACAGCGATACAACAAATAACATCAACAATAAATTTAACATACAAACATAAAAGAATTGAAGGGCTAAAGGAGCAACCATGGCATCCAATTTTCATGACTCGTGAGTTGTATAGCAGGCTCCACGCGATTGCCTTCGGAATAAGGAAACAGACAAGCTCCTTGGCATCAAAGCACCCATCCGTGCTTTCCATCTTGAAGGCCGGCCGCTGCTCCCACTTGAGACATCCGGTCCTATCCGATCATCCAAATCCTCTGGCAGCACATCACTCCCAGCATTGTCCAGCACACCACTCTCATCAATGCTCCGAGCATCCTGCAACTCACCAGCACCGCCTGGTGTGTCAAAATTGACAGCAAGAGCTCCATTCCTGCTAGCCCGGAGACGCTCAGCACACTCAGACGTCACCCGGCGGCACTTCTTCACCTTAACCTTGACAAGGCGTGGGCAGCCTTCAGCAAGCTTATCCATCCCCACGTCAGACACCGGACACGCCTTGATGCACAGCTTACGCAAGGCAGCACATTTGGCCGCAACACATGAGATCTCCGCATCTCCAAAGGTGTCGGAACCGCACAGCGCCAGCCGCTCCAGGGTGGGACAGTTGGCAGCAATCAGTTCAAGACTGGAATTTGTCAAATTCACACCAATGAGGACCAATTCCTGCAAGCTGGCGCATTTCTGTGCCACAGCAGCAAGGCCACGGTCACCAATCCTGTTTGCCTTCCATCCATCGACGTGCAGCTTGCGGAGGCGCGGAGACTTGGCGGCAAGCGCGGCTAACCCAACATCTGTGACCTCAGGTGCCTTTGCAAGGTATAGGACCTCAAGCCCAAATAACGCGCTTACACCACGGTCGCTAACCTGAAGCTTCTCAAGGTGGAGCTCAGCAAGGAGGGACTCCCTTGGGACATCCTGGAGCACGAGGTCCCAGTCGCCCGAGCATCGGATAATCTTGAGGGTCTTGAGGTTGGGCGACTTGGTGATCAAACAGGAGAAGCACTGGCCGTTGTAGAGCTCCTTGAGCGACAGAGATTGGAGGCGTGGGCCGGAGACGGCGATGGGCTCGGAGTCAGCGAGGCCGCGGAGGCGCTTGATGGATAGCTCCTCGAGCTGGAGGCAGGAGGTGAGGACAGCCTCGATTCCCTTGGCCCCGAAGAAGCAGGAGCCGACGGAGAGCTTGCGGAGGTTTGCCGCCGCCGCGGCGAGGGCGGCGACCCCGTCGTCGGTGACCGCGCGCAGGGAGCGGAGCTTGAGGCGCCGCAGGCCTGGGCCGAGGCGGTCGGCGACGAGCGCGAGGGCCGGGTCGCCGACGCTCTCGGCGCGGCGGTCGCACTTGAGCGCGAGCTTGGAGACGGCGGGGAAGCGGGCGAGGAGGCGTGGCAGCGCGGAGTCGGCGAGGAGCGGGGCCCTGGCGTCGAGCGCGAGGCGGAGGCGGGAGGCGGCCTCGGCGGCGAGCCAGCGGCGGCAGACGAGGGAGCAGCGCTTGCGGTCGCCGGAGCCGAGGAGGCCGAAGACGAGGGCGAGGAGCTCCTCGGGGAGGTCGGCGGTGTGGTCCTCCCCGGCGGCCTCGGCGATGGAGGCGAGGATCTGCGGCGGCGGCGCGGGGCGGGCCGGCGACGGGGAGGACGGCGGGGGCGGGGGCTTGCGCCGGCGCGGGGCGGAGGGGCACTGGCCCATGGGGGGCGGCGGCGGATCTGCCGAGGAAGGGGGAGGGGAGAGGAATGGGGGAGGAGTGGGTGGGTGGGGCGGAGCGGAATTCAGGATGCCTGCGGGCGGACGCCACCAAGGGATTCAACCCGATTAAATGCTGCCGCCCGTGGACTGCGCGGACGTCATTTTCTTTTTTCTTTCTTGTTTTATTATTTCTATATATATATTGTCAGTATTACGTATTATTATCGTTATCGTTATTCGGATTTAATTAACTGCAGCTCGATGGATTTTTCTGCAATTTCGAGAGCAAATTTTTCTTGTGTAAATTTCCTTCTAACTTTACCCTACAGAAACAGGCGGTTTTCCTTGGTAATTTTCTACTCCTTATCCTCAACTCCAAATCACCTCACGGGTGGTCATTATCAGCAAAAGCATAGCAAGTTGTTTTTTCGATGGTTAGTCTTTAGATTGTCATTAGTGGAAACAACTTCAACCTTGACCTCCAAAATTGGTCGCATCGCATACTTCTAGGGTTGGATGTCGAGCTAGCTCGACTCGTTTTGGCTCGGCTCGTTCGAGCTCGTTAGCTAAACGAGCCCGCTCGACTCGGCTCGTTAAAGAAACGAGCAAAAATCCTGGCTCGGCTCGGCTCATTAAGCTCGCGAGCTGGCTCGTTAAGCTCGTTGAGCTAGAGTTAAATTTAAAATTGCCACAAAAATATATATAATTTAAAAAATTATAGTATTTATATGGTCTTAATATCTCTAAATCTACTCTATCATACTATAATAATAAAATATAACCAAAACATCATCGATAACTACATATATAGCATACATATATTATTATTAATTTATAATTTGCTTATTAGTCTGTTAAACCTTCTAGCTCGTTTGGCTCGCGAGCAGCTCACGAGCCGGCTCGAACTCGCTCGTTATACTAACGAGCAAAAACTCTCGGCTCGTTAGGAATATGCACCGAGTCGAGTCGAGCCGGCTGCGATCCGAGCGAGCTAACGAGCTTCGAGCATTTTGTCCAGCCCTACATACTTCCATAGTTTCATGGTACTGTCTCTTTTCTTAAATGATAAACATATGTTTTTATTATTTATTTGACATGTCGTCTTATCTATGAATATTTATGAATATTTATGATCTAAAATATTTATGCAAATAGATAAATCTACAAGTTAAACATCAAGTAATTTTGATTGATCTAGTGGTTCTCATTTCACTTCATTCATTAATTGATTAAATAAATATTATTAGTCAAAGTTTAAAAAAACAATAGATTATATTTTTAATAATGGAGGCAATATCTCATAGGTTATAGATCTATGCATTATTATAGACTTATGTAAATATGTATTTTTACTTTATTATCAGCTTCTATTACCATATTTGCAAACCCAAAACAGACCATATATTTGCATCAATTATATTTGTTGATCGCCGTGCTCCCGCACAACAGCGACCATCCAACCAGCAACTATTATATCTAGTGTATTAATCACATTTTTATCCACAGTATGAAGGCATGCTAATATCATAATAGATTAGGAGAGGTAGCTTCACAAAGGAACACAACTATTTATCATAGTAAAAACATAAAACAGTCGCATATACCACACTTCACATATTCCTATTGCGAGAAGCACTAGGCTATGTTTTTTTGTCGTTTTTTATCCGTTTTGTTTTTCTAAATATTCATACTACATCCTCATTCACATCATGTGAAACGTTACCCTATAAATATGGGTGTAGATCATTTCTTACTAATTTATATTGATTTCAAGTATAGAAAACACATATTTATGTTTTTTTGGACAAAATTGACATGAGTGGATATTATACTTCACATTTCACTCATAGCATGCTTCGATGCATTGCTCTGAATTCTCATCAATATTGATTACATAGTTGAGCTCTCAAAGTTACATAAATATAAAAGATGTGGTTTTTCTTCACGCACAAACCAGCATCAAGAACTCTAACTTGTAACCATTAAAATCCATCTATCAAGATAGTAAATGTCAATGATCGCATGTTCTTTTCATGTTGAAGAATGAAAAATCCAAAAAGAAGAGAAATAAAGATGAACTATAACGGAAATGGAAAAAATATAAGGAATATGAAGAGGGTCGCGAAGACAATTTCCGATGGATGCAAGAGTAAGGACTACTGAAGGGCAGAATTATGTACGCGTTGGTCGCCTTTATTTGGTCAAGATTTGCAAAGGGGGAATATCTTAAATGAAGTTATTTAAGCATAATAGCCGTACAAGAATTATTAATTTATATATTTATATATATAACAATATTCTTAAAGTAAATAAAAATACTGCATCACTATTGTATCTAATAACCACCGTAGCAGTTCTTATGATACTGGATCTACATGCTAATTCGCTGTTGAAACAGCATGTTTTTTTTCATATATATCAGAATCTGGACTAACCAATTCAGTAGAAGAATTTTCCCTTACCAAATCCAAAGTGAAAAAACTGAAAAAAAGAAGAAAGAGAAACTTTGCTGACATGCCCATGGGTGCATGATGATGTGGGCCTAGAAAATTTGGATGGGCAGTAGTACTAGTAGATGGGCAGTACTTTGACCAGAATGCTTTGTAGACGAAAACTTAGGCCTGTTTGGTTCAAGGTGACTTTTTTAGGTGACTTCTAGGGACTAAACTTTAGTCAGTTGTGCTGTTTGGTTGTAGGGACTTAAAGTGACTAAATGTAATTAAAGTGACTGAACAAAGACCATACTACCTTTGCAGCCTTGCACTCACACCCCTTGGCACCAAACAGCCAAGTGGGGCATTTAATGAGGGTAGTGGGGAAAAAGTCAGTAGAAGTCCCAAGAAGTCACCAAAATAGAGCTTATGGACTTCTGGGGTAGGGACTAAAGTTTAGTCCCTTTTAGTCACCATGTTTGGCATTTTTTGGACTAAAAGGCCTTGCTTTCGCTGTCACAGTGATGCCTAGGGGCTGAGGAGTGGCAGACTAAAGTATTCTCGAGACATGAGACGGCATCACAGCTGACAAAAACTGCTACAATTGCTTAGATCCGACAGCAATAATATGTGGACTCTTGGTTTCATTTAAATTTGATAATTGTGTTGTATTATAGTATATGGATCCGTAAATTAAAAAATGTTTTGTGGAACATCTGTAAAAAAAATCTTGAAGGCGTCATCGTGGTATGGAGGATAGAGGATAATTAATGCTTTTAAAAAGTTATATCAAATAATATATGACCTTTCGAGACTATAGCTAATTAATTATGATAACAGTTGGAAACAATGGTTACTCACCCGTTATGTTAAATCTCTCCCATGATGACTCCCGAGTCCCGACACCGTCCTGTTGTCTATATGCAACCAAATTGGTTGTTCAACAAATCCATTGTCTGTGTATATATATATATGATGTACAAGCGCATATGATGTTTCGATTTTATGTTGTTTAGTTGTTTGCATCTTATGCCTGCACTCCATGTTCTATGGAAGTAGCTAGAGGTTAGCCGGTGGATTTGCTTGACAATAAGTATTATTTTTCACTAAACAAAGTGTGTGAACATTTTCATCACATGAAGAAAGAAGCCTTTCACTACTACAGAAATCAACATCACAAACGGCCAACCACGTTTGTGATACCTCATCACAAACGGTTTTAACAAACGGTTCGTAACAAGAACCGTTTGTGATGGCATCACAAAGGGTTCGTGTTACGAACCCTTTGCAATGGCACATCATCACAAACGGTTTTTCTTACAATACAAATCGTTTGTGATGTCTGTAACACGAACCGTTTGTGATGCCCACATCACAAACGGTTTGTAGCAAAAACCCTTTGTGATGATGTGTATGATACACATTGAAACCACATTTTGAAGTAGTAAATCAATTCAAATCAAAAAGTGTTGAACTACAAATTTGTATGCCTTATCAATATGTAGAACTTTTATTTTGGTCGTTTCTTCATTCGATAAATTCATATGAATATTGTTCATAAATTCCATCTCTCTCATAGAGTGTTTCCTAAAACTACAAGAGAGACCTATAAGATTTGTGAACAATGTTACTCTCACTATATTGTATGAGAAAACGGTCAATATCAAAGTTGTAGATATTCAGAAGTTATGAAACTTTGTAGTTGACAACTTTTTAATTTGAAATCATCTGGTCAACGGAAACTAAGTTTGAATGTTCTCAAATTTGAAATTCAAATTTTATAAACGACCTCGGATGGAGAAACGGTCAATACCAAAGTTGTAGATCTTCAGAAGTTATGAAACTTTGTAGTTCAACACTTTTTAATTTGAAATCATCTGGTCAACGAAAACTAAGTTTGAATGTTATCATATTTGAAATTCAAATTTTGTAAACGGCCTCGGATGAAAAAACGGTTAACATAAAAGTTGTAGATATTCAGAAGTTATGAAACTTTGTAGTTCAACACGTTTTGATTTGAAGTCGTTTAGGGCCTCAAATAAGTAATTTAAACTCGGTTTGTTATAATATGATAGGAATCAGAACGGCATATAGTCACATGTGATGGAGTGGTGTAGTGATAGAGGAGCTTACACGCGAGGGAAGGGTCATGAGTTCGAACCTCTATGCGCGAAAAAATGGTGCTACTTGCGATTTGGATGGCTTGGGTGGCTGGTGGCCTTCCCGCATTGGAAAATATTTTTTTGCTATTATTTTTCTATTTTTGGGGTTTTTCGCGGACGAAGAAAATCACAAAGGTTTTTAACACGAACCGTTTGTGATGGGGGCGTCACGAACCGTTTGTGATGCCGCGAGCATCACAAACGATATATCATAGACGATTCCCAAAACCGTTTGTGATGGGCTTTGCGAACGGTTTGAGATGTTGGTTTGTGGAGTAGTGTTTGATCACTAAAAGACAAATGCACTGTAGGAAAAACCCATATTAGTACCGCATGTAGGAAAAAACCATATCAGTACCGCCGGTTCCCTGATCGGTTGCACAGTTTAGTACCGTACCAGCCAGTACTAAACATATTTTGTGCAAGAATAATAGAATGCTCTGCTGCTCCTCATTCCTTTTTATCTCTCCTCTTATTTTTTTCAATCCACCATTGTTCTCTCCTCCGTTCTTCATGTGTTCTTCAAGAACAGGGAAGGGCGAGGAACAAGAGATGAGTGGGAAAATAAATGAGAGAGAAAAAAAGATGAGGAGCAGGAAAAGATCAATTAGATTACAACATTTAAGTAATTCAACATAAATTCAACAGAGATTCAACGAGAACTTAACAGAAAATCATTGGATTCAACAGGGATACAAGTCTTGAAAACAAAAAGAAATAACAAATCTACGCAGGGGGCTCCCGCTGGCCGTCGAGCCGCCGTTCGCCCTGTCCCCGCGCGGCGTCGTCGGGCCACTACTTACGCACACGCGCTCGCCCGCCCGGAAGCGCTGCCGCGCGCCGTCGTGCGCCGCCCTGCCCTCGTGCGCCGCCGCCGGGCCCCCTGCCCCCGTCCGTCCGCCGCCCCGTCGGGCTGTGCTCCCACCGTGTGCCTGCCTGCCCAACAGCGCGGCCGAGCGCTCGCCCGCACCGCTGGCGCCAAGGCCGGGGCTGTCGGCCACCACCCGGATTCAGCTCGGTCCCCTACGGATCGAGATGGAGATAGATTAGGATATCAGAGAATGAAGAAATGAAAGAGAGAGAGGTGAACAGATGAAGAGATGAGATCGAGAAGGGGGAGAAGGGAAGAAGATAAAGGGCGAGCTCTGGCCGGTTGTCAGTTAGATTTTTTCGCTGGAGTAACGTTAGGGCTTCCGCAGTGGGCGGGTCTTGCCCACTTCCATACATTTAATGCAGGGGAAGACCCAGGTTCTTTACATTGGCTGCCTGAGTCCACGGAGACACAGCTCCTTTGTATAGAACCAACTTCTATCCAATTAAAAAATATATTGCTCTGACACAGAACAGTATTGGCGGTACAAGAACACTATTGGCGGTACAGGCTTTCAACAGAAAAAACTACCGTTGCCTCTGGCAACCTCTGAATACTACCGTTGTCTTCCTCCAACCGGCTTCAAATAGCCCTTCTCAAAGTCTCTACAACATCGTTCTTCATCTCCAAGCCTCATTCTATTTGAAATCCACTGGCTCACAGAAACGTTGCAGCCTCCTTGTTCCCAGCATCCTACTACATACAAAGAAAGAAGCTCAGCATCCTACATACAAAGAAAAAAGCTAGCTCAAACCAACACAGCACAAGATGGATCCATCAGAAGGAAATTTCAGTAGGTTCAATGCCCCTGATCCCAGAAATCCAAGAACAGAAAACTCTACCTTCCATCACATGCAAAATTTCCCAGCAAACAACTTCAACCATTCCCAATATCCCCAAAACAGCCCATCATTCATCCATTCCCAGTATCCCCAAAACAGCCCACCTACACATGTCATGCAGAATTTTCATCCCTTTGCCAATGTTGGCAACTTACAACAACATGCCCAATATCCTCCAAGTTATCAAGGTTTTCAGCAAGTACCACCTTTTGGAGTCCCAGGTGGATTATTTGGATCTGTAGGTGGTGCTTCTTCACATGGGTCTGATTCAGCATCGCCACAGTCACAAAGAAAGGAAGTGGAGCAAGCACAAGAACGAGAAGATTCAAGTGGCAGCAGCCCGAATGAAGTAAGGAGGGCTGTGAGAATCAACTATGCCGAGGAAGAGAACATGCGCCTAGTAAGTTCTTGGCTAAAGCATTCAGTGGATCCAATTCGTGGCATAGATCAGAGTGCAGAATCCTATTGGAATAATGTGGTAGAAGAATTCAATTCCAATAGGCCTGAAGGGGCAAGAACAAGGTCAAAGGGACAGCTAAAAAGCCATTGGGGAAAAATCTCTGCTGCTGTGAACAAGTTCAGTGGGGTTTATGGTCGAATGGATTTTTGCAGTGGGGAATCTGATGACATGCTGATGGACAGGGCACGTGCTGTGTTCAAAAGCGAAAATAAACAAAGGCCCTTCACACTAGAATATGTATGGAAAATTCTCAAGGATCAACCCAAGTGGCGTAGACTTGGTATGGAACGTGCAGAGAAGAACAAGAGGACTAAAGTGGACCATAGTGGAGCATATACATCATCTTCAAACCCTGACACAGATGAGGGTGAGAGAACCAAAGAAAAGCGGCCAGAGGGGCAGAAGAAAGCAAAAGCTAGGATGAGAGGAAAAGGGAAGGAAAAGACCATACCACAATCTCCTTTAGGCATGCAGCCTGATGAGGACATGGTTTTGTTTCATGATGCTATGTCCAAGAGAGCAGATGCACTTGCAAAAACAGCTGAAGCAGCAAATGCAAAAATTAGATTCGATAAGCTGAACAAGTATTTGGAATATATGGATAAAGATACTTCTACCTTTAGTGCTGCAAGACTGAAGATGCATGAAAATATCCTAGCAGAGCTAAGCAAGGATTTGTTTCCACCTTCAGATGATTGAGATGTTCCCTATTAGTGTGTGCTTCTGTGTTATATAGTATTTTACTGTTTTAGTGAGCCCAAAGTACTGAATGTTATTGTGTACTGATTGTGATATTGTATCTTTATAGAGTAATGTGATATTATATCTTTATGGAGTACTAAATGTTATTGTGTACTGAATGTAATATTGTATCTTTATGGAGTACTGAATGTAATGGTCTCATTAGTGGAACTGTACCTAATTATATATCATGCTGAACAACTCCCTTGCCACATGATCACCATCTGCAATAAAAAGCTCAGATATTCAGAAACAGATTTTGACTAGTAAATCATGCAGATTTTGACTAATAAATCATAGTCAGAACTCACAATATGTCCTGTTAGTAATAAATTATATGCTATTGGAAAGTATCTACCGGAGAAAACTAGCCGTTGGAGAAAACTAGCCGTTGGAGAAAACTAGCCGTTGGAGAATCTAGCTGTTAGCAAGTGGTGTCTATAAATAGCAGGTGCAGGTCACCTAGCATACCACTCATTCTATTAGCTGCCCTTTCTTCTACTCCATCCCCAAAACCAGATCACTAGAACAATGTCTGAGGACTCAGAAAATCAGTCCAACAATTTAGATGATTCCATCTCAACCGACAATCTCTTCAATCTTATGTGGGAGGAAATCAATGACCCAATGGTGGCTCGAGTTGAAGCTAAAATGCAAGCTCGGATTGAAGCTAAACTTCAAGCTAAACTTCAAGCACGGGCAGCTGGCAGCTCTAATCTCCACAGCGGCTACTCACGAAGGTACATTAATAGAGATCATGAAGCTGGGCATGCCAAATTAGTTGCGGAATATTTTTGCAACGATCCTTTGTACACTGATTACCAATTCCGTAGAAGGTTTCGGATGAGAAAGCATTTATTTTTGCAAATTGTTGAAGCATTAGGAAACTGGTCCCCATATTTTAAGTTGAGGAGAGATGCATTTGGCAAGGCAGGTCTTTCGCCACTGCAAAAATGCACGTCTGCCCTCCGAATGTTAGCATATGGCTCACCGGCTGATCTTATGGATGAAGTATTTGGAATTGCTGAAACCACAGCTTTAGAGTGCATGATCACATTTGTCCAAGGTGTGAGGCATGTTTATGGCCAGCAATATCTTCGACGGCCTACTGATGAGGATATCAAGCGCTTACTTCAAGTTGGAGAAGCGCGTGGGTTTCCTGGAATGTTGGGAAGTCTTGATTGCATGCACCGGCAGTGGGGAAACTGTCCAGTTGCATGGAAGGGGCAATTTACCCGTGGTGACCATAAGGTACCGACTATCATGCTTGAAGCAGTAGCATCCTATGACCGTTGGATTTGGCATGCCTTTTTTGGGACACCTGGTTCGAACAATGATCTCAATGTGTTGAATCAATCACCATTGTTCACACAGGTGTTACAGGGAAGAGCTCCAGAAGTTAAATTTACTATAAATGGGTCAGAATATAATATGGGGTACTACTTAGCTGATGGAATATATCCCGACTGGGCAACATTTGTAAAATCAATTCCTCTGCCTCTAAGCCAAAAGGATAGATTGTTTGCCCAACGTCAAGAGGCGGCAAGAAAAGATGTGGAGTGTGCTTTTGGGATTCTACAGAAACGTTGGGCCATCATACGTCACCCAGCACGTCTTTGGGATAGAAAAGAGTTAGAAGATATTATGATGGCATGCATTATTCTGCATAATATGATTGTTGAGGATGAAAGGGACTCCTATCAGTTGCGTCATGATGACATATATGAAGAAGGACGATCCACTAGACCAATAATAGGACTTGACCATGGACCAATTCATGGATTTGCTAGAATCCTAGAACTGAATGATATTATCCATGACAGAGATGCACACAAACGTCTCAAGGCAGATCTAGTGGAGCATATATGGCAAAAGTTTGGTGGTGGTCACCAACCTTAAAAGACAACATTTAGATTTAATTTGCTCATATCCTTGCAAGTACCGTGTAATCTCCATTTTTTTCATTACAGTTGTTGTATTCCTAAATTAATGAGAATTTTTATTGACATATTGCAGTGTCATTGAGAACCAACAGACAATTTACGTAATCTTAAAAAAGATACAAATTTATCTAACCTTTTTTCTCCTTGGCTGTGGTGACTACGTGCTCCATTGCTTCCCCACGAGCAATGTACTCCATCAGCAGAATTTGCATCATGCAGATACATAAACAAAATTATCCCCAAATCAGAAGATAAGCTCTCGTGGCTCCAATCCAGCGAATAACTAAGAGCCCGAAATTAATTAAGAGATGAGGAATTAGGAACGGAGGAGGAGAGTGTGGCGATAGGCACTTGCCTGTTGTAGGCGACCTCGAAGCGGATCTTGAGCTGCTCGGAGTCTCGTACGCGACGCCGACGGCCAGGAACCCCGCCCACACGAGCCTGGCGCCGATGCTGAACCGCCTCGTCAACCACGAGGCCACCCAGTCTGGATTCCGCTGGCCTCGCCGGCGACTCCGCCTGCTGCGGCTGGTTCTGGGTGTTCGGCTTTCGGCGGGCACAGGGCCTGCGCGCGGGATGGGATGCGGCGGGCACCGGTAGCTGTGGCTTCAACGGGAGCAGAGGATGCGGCGCAGATGGGAGTGGAGGATGCAGCGCGGATGAGATCCAGGAGAGGGGAACGAGCAGATGGGAAAAAGCGGCGGCCACGGAGGTGGGAACGAGCGGACGCAAACTCCCGCGAAGGAACAGTCGGATAGGAAGCGGAAGAATTTTTTTTCGTCCACCTGGGCCCACCCATAGATGCGTCCCCAAGTCCATACACTGTGACTAATTTAACAGCACCGATCACGTCAATGCTAGTTCCTGTACAAGACTCAGGGTTAATTCCATACACTGCTGGTGCCCTTAGTAACCGGTAGAGCCCCCACCCGGTACTAAAGCGCTCCTTGTACGGGTGTTGTTTTCATCCGGTATTAAATGTCCTAGGTGTCACCAACTGGTATTAAATGATTTTTTTCGGTGGTGCACTTGTCCGCGCGAGCACTGTTTCATAGAACCGATACTAAATATCACTTTTAATACCGACTTTAAAAACAATCGGTACTAACTAATAAAGACGGATGCTCACTTTTTTAGCAGTGGTAGTACATATTGTGTGTGCATCGTGTAATATAAGAGAGAAAAGAGGAAATTAGTCTTTGTTCGCCCCGAGGACACGGGGCAGCCATACATGGGCCACTGAACTCGATCGATCGCTCTATATATGCATGGCCTCTTGGGGGCAAAACGGGCATTTATTGTTTACAGAAAATAAACTCTATAAACTCTATCAGTGGAACTGCTTGTGCATGTGTGATCATATACACTAGTCATTCATTTCCATCCTTTTTTTGCCTGTTAAATTCGCTTTGTTCTTCTGTTGCCCAATTTATTACTACCTCTAGATCGAATTACTTGACGTTTCAGACCATCAAAATGATTTGCACTTAGTAGTATTTTGTTGCCCGAAACGTCGAGTATTAAGATACGGAGGTAGTATTTTTCTCTTGTAGCCGGATCTTCTAGAGTTTGAGTTAAAAAAGCATGGTTGAAAACCCGTGCCGGGACTTGTAGAAATTTTCATTTCAACGTTCTCTGACTACTGATGTACACATATATATACTGATCGAAGGAGTCGACCCGTTGGCCGTATCTGGATACTTTATTTGCGGGTCTTGAAGAAGTTTCTTTTCGCAGGAAAAAGACCATGGGCACGAGGGTGGTGCGTGTCTATTATTCACACACACATTATTCATCTGATGATGCTTTACGTTACGGTCGTCTGTGACCATCGCCATCTCCCAGAAAAGTATACAGCGCATAACCCTGCCGAAAACAAGCCCACATATACGCGTGCAGGCCGTACGTACGTCAATCATTTAGACGAGTTTTATTTCAGTATAATTCTCCCCAAGTGCTCAAGTGAAATGGAGACCGTAGCCAATGCAAGAATTGGAGCTGCTAGCTAGCATCAGGTGCTCCCTTTTTATGTCCTCACCGTCGACCTGCATACTGCTTGAACAAGGACCACCACTCTGCCGGTCTGGTCTCCGTCGTCTCTCCGTTGGGCGCGCGGCGCGGGGCTTCTCGATCGATTCCCTTTGGTCCTGCGCGTCCCCACATGGAAGCGGGATGGCGCGGCTGCACGGGGAAGTCTCCCCACATTAGAAGAAGAAGCTGCCTGCTAGCCTGTGAACAAGCCAAGTCCTATGGTCATAGTATTCCTAACGAGGCTTCCAAACGCTACCGCGTGTCCTAACAACTGCCACTCACTCAGACTGTTGACTCGACTGTCTGACTGACTGACCAGTCGTCGTTGGCTCTACTACTGCCTACTACAATTTCGGCTAGTGGATATCCACCCGGCTCAGTTGCTACATACGGAGTATACCTAGCAGCAGCCGATTATTGATTTGAGAGCGTACTGTTCTATAGGCCTATAGCTAGAGGGCGTTGTTGGCAGAGAATCCAAAGTGATGAATGTGGAAAGCGTCTACATGTGTAATATGATTGATGCAGTCGGATCCCACGCATAGATACAATGCACACGTATATACCAGCCCATTGGTAATTTGATCAAAATCAAAATATATGTTGCGTATCACCAAACTCAATTCGATTACGGTGGTTGTAATGTTCGCATATCGGCAGTGTTTTTTTGGTGGGTGATAATTTTTACACATACGTTTGACCATTAATTGATGGTATCAAATAAAGTCAGTTTAGAAAATTATTTTTACAATCTTTGGACTAATTCACGAGACAAATCTAATGAGACATTTGACCGTACGATTAGAGGATGGTTACTGTAGTACTATTGTAGTATAAATCATGAGTTAATTAGGCTCATTAGATTCATCACGCAAAGTTACACTCATCCTTAAAATGGGTTTTGCAAATAGATTCCATTTAATACTCCATGCATGCAAGCTTCCCTGAATGAAATTTTTTTCAATCCCTAAAGAGACATAATCATATGAATCTGAATCATATGTACACGGACATTAAATGAGCATGTGGAGAAAGATAAAACCTATGTAGAATGGCAGTTGGTTCTATGGATTGGTATTGGTGTGTGCGGGTTGTGAGGAGACTTGTTGGAATTTTAGGTTACTAGAGTTTGATTTCTCTTTAAAAATTCTTTGTTAGTCAAAGTAATGAATAAAGTCACTGTTGGGGTCGGATATTTTTATGATAGATTAGGGTGGATGTTACTAGAGGTAGGACAACGTTTGCACTCGGATTCTCGTTCGAATGGAATTCTAACATACTCCTTTTCATTTTTGACTATAATATTATGGAGGATAACACAAGCTTTCATTATGTTAACAATATCATCTCGTTTCCACATCTGTGTTGAACGAGAAACAATATCAAAATGTGAGTGTAACAGACCAAATGCACACTCGACTTCCTTCCTTACCCCTTCTTGATATCGTGCATATAATTTGTCTTTCCCCGTTTGAGGCTTTGATATTGTCTTCACAAAAGTTGCCCTACCCAGGATATATTCCATCAACAAGATAGTACCCAATGTCATAGTGTGTTCCATTTACATTATACATCACTTTTCTTGGAGCTTCTCCTTTTATTGCATCAATGAACAATTGTGACTTATTCAACACAGTGATACCATTATAGGATCCAACTGTACCAAAAAAAAGCATGCTATATACGAAGACCATGTGATGCTACCACTTCAAGGATCATAGTTGGAACACTTTTGTCCTGATAAGTGAACATGCCATCCCAACCTTTTGGATAATTATTCCACTCCCAATGCATACAATAGATACTTCCTACCAAGCCTATATAAACAAAAGCCACGAGACTCATTCTGTTGTAAAATTTCTTCTATTCATCACTTCTTGGAGAACGAAGATATTCGGGACCAAAACATTCAATTATCCCATTCGGCTAGTTTTCCCAAGCACTCCAAAGATGTGCTTGCAGCAATCTTTAAAACCTCAACAAGTTGGTCGGCCGGTGTGCCGTACCCTAACATTCGAATGGCTGCAGTACAATTTTGAAGAGGTGAGTGGCCATCTCGACTAGTCGCATCCACTCTTTGGGTAAAAAACTGAATCTCAATTACTCAGAATTCTAATAATTCGAAGGATCAAAGGCTTATTCATCTGAAACTTCCTACGAAACATCTCGTCGGTGCAAATAGGATTCGCGGAGAAATAGCTAGTTGGCAGCAAGATCATCATGACCAGCTTCTCGATTTCTAGGCATGTACCTGTATGGTCCACTTTGACGTTGACAGCGACTTGATGGTTCAGAGGATGTTCCTCCAATATTGGCCTTCAAATTCTAATCGACCTTCTTTCAAAACGATTCTATTTTTTCATCCGATGGATTGGTTTAGCCTCCAGATCTTCATGCGCATCTAGACCAATTTCTTCATTTTCAGCCTCCAGGTCTTTCTGCATTTCCTCCAGATCTTGCTTCGTTGGAAGAAATTCTTCTTGTTTGGCCCCTTCAGGATGCACATCCTCCTCTTTAGTATGCACATCCTCGTCAGGTTGCATAGCATCACTTGTAGTAGCTCTGTATCACCTAAAGGAAGATCATCACCGGATAACTTTGATTATAAAATGGAAGATTGAAGTTTCATGTGTTGAACCCGTGGTAGCACTTGCCCTTATTTATACATTTACAGAACGACCACACAAAGAAGGTTAACATGCATGAATGCATACATTCCATCAGTTCACACAAAAATATTCAATTCACACTTGACCCCATGAATGCATGCGGCCACCAGTTCATACAGTCCATCAATTCTCATATGACAAAAAAATTTCAATTCACACTAGTTTACAAAAATAGGTCCATTATCACTATCATGCAAGCATAATGGTTGCAATTGACAAAATTAAAATAGTTCCAATATCACTAGTAAACAAGCAAATAGTTCCATTCTAGAAAATGAAAATTGGTCCAATATCACCAGCAAGCAACCAAAAACTCCTTTGAAGACATCGCCACCTAGCATTTTCCTATGTCATTCGACACCTTCTAGAGCATCATTTCATAGCCGATATTCTTGAGTAGCACCAAAACCTCCCGAAAGTAAAAATTACAGCTATTAAATAATAGCAATCAAGCATAATGGATTTTTTGTTAGACTATAAATTATAGCAATCTAGAACTAAATCTTAGATCATCAGTTCACACCCGTCATTCTTGTTGCTTCAAAACGCATATCCCAGATTCTCAAGCTGCACAACATATTTACATGGAAAAGAAATGACTATTGAAGATAGCAAATAACCGGAAAGACTAAGACGAGAGAGTAACTCAATTGTAATAAGCAAAGAGTTTATTCTTCAAACACTTCATTGCATTTGCATGGTCTACCTTTTCTTCATTAAACATCAACGAAACATCAACTGATAGAAGCTAATTATATGTCTCAAACATCATAGCTTCAACTTTAAATATTCTTGCCTCACTTTGCACTTTGCTGCTTTCTTTTGCTCCTTTGCTGCAAGATGGGCAAGCTTTGCTTGTTCAATCTTGTTGGATACGAGGTTCTGTTGTCCCTTCATTCGCGGGTGAAACAAAATAATTTTGTGAGGTGCATGGCAATAAAAACTCGTACAATGTTTATTTCTAAAATTTAGCTCACGAGACTATTGTTTCGCGAAATAACGACCTTCTTCTCTCACCTCGCTTTCTCTCCTCCACATCAGCAAAAGTCCTATATGGTACATGAGACGTCATATGATCGCTGACGTGTAGCAATGTACTTGCCGGGGACTTGCCAAGGACTAGAGGCGCCCGAAATTGAGCCTTTCCAGTATATATAGAGTTTTCTCCAATTTTTGTGTTGCTGGGGAATTGTTGGATATGAACCTTTAGGATAAAATGATCTTTCTACTTGTTTCACATCCTTGCCTTACAACTAATTAGGTTTATTGCTTTTTGTAACTCTGTTATTATTTATTAAAATAAGCCTTGGGCATGCCAGAAGATGTTAAGGTACACGTACAACGTGTAATAAGATCCCAACATAAAGTAGCGCATGAGTTGAGTCAACATGCCCAATAAGTTAACTTGATACTAGTTATGTGGCTAGCGGTCAAATATCTTAATCACAAAATTATCATCTTTACTTTGAAAAAGGACAATGTAGAGGATTTTTTCACACTTCTAGAAAAGAAACTTTAGGCAGATAGACAAAGTGTTCGGTGCTACCACAGCAGTAGCACTTCCCAGTTGGCGGCCTCTTTGGTTTGAACTGAGCCGTCTGCTTAGCCTTTGTTTGGTTCTGATGCGGCTTGTTCTTCTTTTTGTTGGACGCATTGTGGTTCTTCTTCTGCACCATATTGGCACTAGAAGATCCAACAATCCCTTTACCCCGTTGGTCCTTTGCCCTTGCCTTTTCTTCAACATCAAGAGTGCCGATAAGATCGACAACAGCAAACTCTTGCCTCTTGTGTTTCAGAGAGGTTGCAAAGTCCTTCCAAGAAGGTGGTAACTTAGAGATAATACCTCCAGCCACAAACTTGTCAGGCAACTTACATGGTGCATCCTCGCTATAGTTCTCAAGGTCCCTAGCCAGCGCCTGAATCTCATGGGCCTGCTCTACCACAGAACGGTCTTCAACCATTTTGTAGTCATAAAGCTGTTCCATGACATACAGCTCACCACCAGCATCAGAGACCCCAAACTTAGCCTCAAGCGCATCCCAAATTTCTTTGCCAGTTGGCAGCAAAAGGTATGTGTCCACAAGGCTTTCAGCGAGAACACTCAAGATGGCACCACGAAACAGGTTATCGGCTGCCTCGAAAGCCCTCTCCTCCTCTGGAGAGAACTGTTCATCACTGTTAACTACAACGTAACCCTCTGCTTCCAACGCTTGTAATTTGTGCCATCGAAAACATTTGGTTTGATTGATGCAGCAAAACTAGTTACCGAAAGCCTATCAACAATATAAGGTTTTTGGATTGTTAGAAATCTAGGCAAATTTCGGTATATTTTAATTCCAGAAATTATCAACAAATTCATGACAAATATGAGTGATCCAGTGGGAGCAAAGCATGTGCTTGTGTTCAAGTTAAATCTCAAATAAAACAAGAACAGTAAACAAAACCAGAGAGGATTTAGTTTATAACCAGGGACGGAACCGGAACCGGAGGAACCAGAATCACCGTTACTAGTCATTGTGACTAGCCTGCTTGAAGTAGTCGATCTGATTCGGTGCAGTGACGAGTTGGTGCAGTGCAGTCCCTCGAACGAGCAGGCCACCAGGAAGTAGTCGTTCGCTTGAGGGAGATGGACGCCGGGACGTAGTCGTTCGTGCTGACGAAGATGCCACCGGGAAGTAGACGAGGTAGTCGTTCACAGCAGCGAGCAGGCGCGTACGAGTACGCTCCCCAAAAACCTTATCGCCCGCCTATCCCGAGCAGGATCGCTAGGCAGACGAGGTTCGGAGGCAACTGCTCACGCAAGCAGAGTGCGCGCAAAGCTTGCGTTGGGGTTGCGAGAGAGCAGCAAACAACAGGGAGAAGAGAGTGGTCTCCTGAAAGGAATACCAGAGAGAGAGTTGTGTGTCGTGTGTTGCCTGGGAGGAGATGCCTCCTCTTATAGGCGCCCAGCAGGAGAGGGAGGATGAACCTGGACGCTATTGTCTAGCCATAATGCCATTTAAGCGTCAGTTACAGGATTCATGACAGTAACGGTCGTCAGTTACTTTCCCCATGAAGACTGCAACGTCTCTGGCTTCAATGTCATTAACAGAAAAAACGTTCACCCCGCACACGCAGAGCGGCATGGCACGGCACGGCTCGGCCACGGCTCGGCGAGGCGAGCGAGCGCGCGCGCGTGTGGTATGCCCTTCTCCTTTTACCAACTTCACAAGCGGTCCATATTTGGTCCACCTTTTAAGTTAGTTAGGATTCTCGTTGACTCTCAATCCGGGATATAGACCCCTAGCATTTATTAGTGGACCTTTAATTTCTTTTGATTAATTGAGACAAAATGGGCCAATGGCCCAATTAATCCAACAATCCCCACTAAGAATTTCAAGGTTCACAACAAATGCCCTCGACTCAAATGTTGTTTTGATATACCGGCTTCATGGTGGAGACTGTTAAGTTGAACATCCACCTGAGGCAAAAGCTATACTCATTCACAACTGACCAATTGACTATACCTTGAATTGGCAGTTTCGTGCAAACAAGCTTGACTAGAGCCCCTTGCCAGTACTAGGCTGCTGAGAGCATCCCCTCGGGTTGGAGCGTATAAGTCATACTCCATGCCTTTCATGGGTATCTAGAGATCACCCTATCTCATAGATTGTGACTAGCAATCGAACCCATATAGGTGTAATCCTTTAAGATGTTCTGTAGGCCAACATCTTTGCTCCTCATTGAGCCACTCGGATCACATTAAGGTTTTCACCAACTTGCCATACAGATTTAGAAGAGAAATGCACCTCTACTGGAATGAGCCTTTTTACAAAGGTTCTCTTCTCTCAGTTAAACAATAGTTTGTTTCACCATCCTAATTCACGGGATCTCCGATCACATAGGACAAGTTACCACTACTGAGTAACACTCATGGGTCTCAAGCCCAGTTCCCTGGATGCATTGTCTATCACATTACGTGAAAGACCCTTTGTGAATTGATCTGTCAGGTTCTTAGCCGTTTGGATATAATCCAAGGCTATCACTCCGTAGTTTCTCATTTTCCTGACAGATTTCAGCCGACTCTTCACATGTCTAGATGACTTCATGTTGCCCTTTGAACTGTTCACCTTGACAATCACCGTTTGATTATCACAGTTCATGAGGATAGCCGGTATCGGTTTTTCAACTACCGGCAAATCCATGAGGAGTTCACGAAGCCATTCGGCCTCAACAGTGGCGGTGTCTAATGCAGTGAGTTCTGCCTCCATAGTAGACCTCGTTAAGATGGTCTGCTTGCAAGACTTCCAGGAGACAGCGCCACCTCCAAGTGTAAACACATATCCACTTGTGGCTTTAATCTCATCTGCATCAGATATCCAATTTGAATCACTATAACCCTCTAGTACCCTAGGGTACCCAGTATAGTGAATCCTGTAGTCCACAGTACCTTTTAGGAAACGCATCACCCGTTCGAGAGCTTCCCAATGAGCCTCTCCTGGGTTAGACACAAATCGACTCAGTTTGCTCACAGCATACGCGATGTCGGGTCTAGTAGCTCTGGCTAGGTACATCAGTGAACCAATGATCTGGGAGTATCTCAGCTGATCTCTCATTATTCTCTTGTTTTTCCGCAGCACTTTACTAGCATCATAAGGTGTTGGAGCTGGCTTGCAGTCATTATAACCGAAACGACTCAAGATCTTCTCCACATAGTGGGATTGTGTAAGAACAACCCCACCATCACCTTCTCTCACTAGTTTAATGTTCAGAATCACATCAGCCTCTCCCAAATCCTTCATTTCAAAGCTTTGGGACAAGAATTCTTTAACTTCCTTAATCGCATTAAGGCTTGTCCCAAATATCAGTATGTCATCCACATACAGACATAGGATCACTCCTTCGCCCCCACCATAGCGATAGTACACACATTTGTCAGCTTCGTTCACAACAAAGCCAACCGATGTTAAAGTTTTATTGAACTTTTCATGCCATTGCTTAGGAGCTTGCTTAAGGCCATACAAAGACTTGACTAACCTACACACCATTCCTTCTTGACCTTCTAATACAAATCCGTCTGGCTGATCCATATAGATCTCCTCCTCCAACTCTCCATTTAGGAAAGCTGTCTTAACGTCCATCTGGTGAACGATAAGACCATGAGAAGCTGCCAAGGAAAGTAGTACTCGAATAGTGGTTAATCGGGCAACCGGTGAGTAGGTGTCAAAGAAGTCTTCTCCTTCTTTCTGAGTGTAGCCTTTAGCCACTAGCCTTGCCTTGTACTTTTCAATCGTACCATCAGGCCTAAGCTTTTTCTTGAACACCCACTTGCATCCTACAGGTTTGCACCCATAAGGACGCTCCACAACCTCCCAAGTACCATTAGACATAATGGAATCCATCTCATTCCGAACTGCTTCCTTCCAATAGTCAGCATCTGGAGAGGAATATGCCTCTTTAATGGTTCTAGGAGTGTCATCCACGAGGTACACAATGAAGTCATCACCAAAGGACTTTGCAATCCTCTGTCTCTTGCTCTTTCTGAGAGCTGCTTCATTGTCATCCTCCTCAGGATTCTCCACATGTGGTTGTTCATTGTGTTCTATCACAGTAGTAGGTTCTTTAGGTTCATTGTTAACAGATAATTCATGATTAGATGTGCTAACTACCTCTTTCATAGGAAAAATGTCCTCAAAAAATGTAGCATCTCTGGACTCCATGATAGTCCCAACATGCATGTCAGATACTCCAGATTTCACTATTAAAAATCTATAACCCACACTATGGAAAGCATAACCAAGAAAGACACAATCTACTGTTTTAGGTCCTAATTTATGTTTCTTGGTTATAGGCACATTCACTTTGGCCAAACATCCCCAAGTCCGTAAATATGAAAGAGTTAGCCTTTTCTTTTCCCACTCCTCGAATGGTGTTATCTCTTTGTTCTTCATGGGAACACGATTCAGGACATGACATGCAGTCAATATAGCCTCACCCCACCATTCCTTAGAAAGTCCCGCCGTGTCTAACATGGCATTAACCAAATTAGTTAGAGTGCGGTTCTTTCTTTCGGCTACCCCGTTTGACTGAGGTGAATAGGGAGGCGTCCTCTCATGAATTATTCCACGTTCCTCACAGAACGCGGTGAAAACATTAGAAAAATACTCTCCACCACGATCAGACCTAACTCTTTTGATCTTTCTCTCAAGTTGGTTTTCTACTTCAGCTTTATAGACTTTAAAATATTGCAACGCTTCATCTTTAGACTTTAATAAATAAATATAGCAAAATCTAGTGCAATCATCTATTAGAGTCATGAAATACTTTTTACCACCTTTTGTCAATACGCCATTCATTTCGCACAGATCGGAATGAATTAATTCTAGAGGTGCCAAGTCTCTTGCCTCAGCCGCAAAATGAGGCTTGCGAGGTTGTTTTGATTCAACACACACATGACACTTGGAATTTTTGACTAAGGTAAATTTCGGAATTAAACTCAAGTTTGCAAGACGCATCATACAACCAAAATTAACATGACAAAGTCGTGAATGCCAAACATTAGACTCATCATTAACATTTGAAACATGGTTCACAACTTTATTACAATCATCTGACAAAAAAAAGCGGAACAAGCCTCCGCTATCATAGCCCTTTCCAATAAAACTTCCAAACTTAGAAATTACACATTTATTGGATTCAAAGACTAACTTAAAACCGTCTCTACATAGAAGAGACCCGCTGACTAAGTTCTTCTTGATGGTGGGGACATGCTGCACGTTCTTCAGTTGAACGGTCTTTTCCGAAGTAAGCTTCAGATCGACCGAACCAGCACCAAGAACACGCGCATGCGATCCGTTCCCCATCAACAAGGAGGAAGTCCCGCCTGCCTGGTAAGAAGAAAACAAGGAAATATCAGCACAAACATGAATATTAGCACCAGTGTCAATCCACCAATCAGGTGAATGACATACTGAAAGAACTGTAGGTAAAAGATTACCGTACCCCAACGTTCCACCAGTCTCACTAACAACCATGTTGGCACTGTTGCCATCTTTCTTATCCTTGCGATCCTGACACTTTGCAGCAAAGTGTTAGGTGCTACCACAGCAGTAGCACTTCCCAGTTGGCGGCCTCTTTGGTTTGAACTGAGCCGTCTGCTTAGCCTTTGTTTGGTTCTGATGCGGCTTGTTCTTCTTTTTATTGGACGCATTGTGGTTCTTCTTCTGCACCATATTGGCACTAGAAGATCCAACAATCCCTTTACCCCGTTGGTCCTTTGCCCTTGCCTTTTCTTCAACATCAAGAGTGCCGATAAGATCGACAACAGCAAACTCTTGCCTCTTGTGTTTCAGAGAGGTTGCAAAGTCCTTCCAAGAAGGTGGTAACTTGGAGATAATACCTCCAGCCACAAACTTGTCAGGCAACTTACATGGTGCATCCTCGCTATAGTTCTCAAGGTCCCTAGCCAGCGCCTGAATCTCATGGGCCTGCTCTACCACAGAACGGTCTTCAACCATTTTATAGTCATAGAGCTGTTCCATGACATACAGCTCACCACCAGCATCAGAGACCCCAAACTTAGCCTCAAGCGCATCCCAAATTTCTTTGCCAGTTGGCAGCAAAAGGTATGTGTCCACAAGGCTTTCAGCGAGAACACTCAAGATGGCACCACGAAACAGGTTATCGTCTGCCTCGAAAGCCCTCTCCTCCTCTGGAGAGAATTGTTCGGGCTTCCCTGCGTGACATACATGATGTTCATCACTGTTAACTACAACGTAACCCTCTGCTTCCAACGCTTGTAATTTGTGCCATCGAAAACATTTGGTTTGATTGATGCAGCAAAACTAGTTACCGAAAGCCTATCAACAATATAAGGTTTTTGGATTGTTAGAAATCTAGGCAAATTTCGGTATATTTTAATTCCAGAAATTATCAACAAATTCATGACAAATATGAGTGATCCAGTGGGAGCAAAGCATGTGCTTGTGTTCAAGTTAAATCTCAAATAAAACAAGAACAGTAAACAAAACCAGAGAGGATTTAGTTTATACCCAGGGACGGAACCGGAACCGGAGGAACCAGAATCGCCGTTACTAGTCATTGTGACTAGCCTGCTTGAAGTAGTCGATCTGATTCGGTGCAGTGACGAGTTGGTGCAGTGCAGTCCCTCGAACGAGCAGGCCACCAGGAAGTAGTCGTTCGCTTGAGGGAGATGGACGCCGGGACATAGTCGTTCGTGCTGACGAAGATGCCACCGGGAAGTAGACGAGGTAGTCGTTCACAGCAGCGAGCAGGCGCGTACGAGTACGCTCCCCAAAAACCTTATCGCCCGCCTATCCCGAGCAGGATCGCTAGGCAGACGAGGTTCGGAGGCAACTGCTCACGCAAGCAGAGTGCGCGCAAAGCTTGCGTTGGGGATGCGAGAGAGCAACAAACAACGGGGAGAAGAGAGTGGCCTCCTGAAAGGAATACCAGAGAGAGAGTTGTGTGTCGTGTGTTGCCTGGGAGGAGATGCCTCCTCTTATAGGCGCCCAGCAGGAGAGGGAGGATGAACCTGGACGCTATTGTCTAGCCATAATGCCATTTAAGCGTCAGTTACAGGATTCATGACAGTAACGGTCGTCAGTTACTCTCCCCATGAAGACTGCAACATCTCTGGCTTCAATGTCATTAACAGCAAAAACGTTCACCCCCGCACACGCGGAGCGGCACGGCACGCCACGGCTCGGCCACGGCTCGGCGAGGCGAGCGAGCGCGCACGCGTGTGGCATGCCCTTCTCCTTTTACCAACTTCACAAGCGGTCCATATTTGGTCCACCTTTTAAGTTAGTTAGAATTCTCGTTGACTCTCAATCCGGGATATAGACCCCTAGCATTTATTAGTGGACCTTTAATTTCTATTGATTAATTGAGACAAAATGGGCCAATGGCCCAATTAATCCAACAGGAGCCTCTGCAGTCTGCACACGTCACTGAATATACTATACCCCATTCACTCCTTTCCTAGCAACAGACGCAATACAAGCCTTTTTTCTCCTGTGTTCAATTTACCACATCTCTTTTCCTGAATTTCATTTGAAAATTTCAGTTCATTGATTAGCCCTTAACTGCTCCCATAGTCGCAAACACACTTTGGATTTTTCCTTCATATATATGGCATGCGTGCTTAGCGGACTTGATGAAGAACGGTTGTAATATACTTCTATCTAGTTAACGAAATTCTCTTTTACCAAAAAAACATTATGGAATAGCCATTGCTTCGAGTCAGAGATTCTCAATGTCGCCAATATTCTACGATGATATTCTTATAAATTTCAGGGAAAAGAAACTTTAGAAAAAAATAAATCTACACTTTAGGCCCAACTAATCTACAAGACAAGCCCAAGCCCACTCTAATCTACGGCCCAACTTCTTTTTCCGAATCGGTTAAACCCCCGGAGAACCCACTTCGTGCGTCGTTCCATTCTCGCCGCCGCACCGAGCAGCAACAATGGCCTTGGCCGCCGCCCTCTCCCGGGCCGCCACGCTCCTCCTCCGCGGGGGCCTCCCGCCTGCCGCCTCCGCCGCCGCCGTACCGGCCTTCTCGCTCTGCATCCACCGCCAACTCTGCGGCCTCCCTACCGCGGAGGAGCCCTCCGCTGCGGAGGAAGCCGATCCGTGGGAGGAGGCCGAGGCGGAGATCCTCCGCGACGTCAAGCCCGTCGTGGAGCTCGTCAAGGACATCCTCCACTCCGGCAGGTCAGCTTCGGTTCCTGTACCACTTCTCAGGCTGCCACGCTGTTAATTTATACTTACTGTTGGGCATATTCTCTTTTGAGGGTCTCCATAAATGATGCATGGCATTAGCCATTCCTTTGCGTTGTGATTTGGGGATTCAGCTTTAGTTTGTTTGCGCGTATGACCCTCAAGTGTGTTGGACACGTTCACGTATGGGTGAGTGCTGTGGCCTCTGTTATGATTAGCCTAGTGATAATTTTTCTTTGTGATGAGATGGGGATACTAGTTTTATGATTATAGCTATGCTCTCAGAATCTTACGAGACTAAACACTTAAATCAGAGGTCAAATTATTCTTGTGAAATGATTCAGGGAAGCAATGGAATGGGCCTGCCCCTGTTTCATCCATAAGCCCATGCTTCTTTTCCTGTTCTATGGAATTTGCTGTACTCCAACAATGAAATTTATTCTGAAAAAAAATGGAGGATTAGTTGTGTCATTGTATGCCTTATGTTATTGCACATCTATGATACACAAAGTGTCCCTGTGCAAATGCAAGGTAGCTTACAAGATGTGAATGTTTACATGCTCCTCTCCTGTTGCTCCTAGCACAAAGGCACAAGCAAAACATGCTTCTTTATTTGATTAACTGGGCTGGGAACTATGGAAGAATAGAGACATTATAAATTGGATGAACACCAAAAATGTTAATGAAGATCACCTTCTACCCCTTGGTTCCTGTCCATCGAACTTGTGCATTACTTTCGTCAAACAATATGCTATTGTTGGGGGTTAGATTGTGGGAGCAATGCTGCGGAGGTTGTAGCTTTATGAGATGAGGTCTTGAGTGGCAGGGCTTCACAGCAGGCAATCAAACAACGCGGTATCGAGTGGGGTGGGTGGGCATGTGGCTAGGGAAGGGCGGCATACAAAGAGATGAACCTTTTCTATTCGTTTCTCAATCAACAATGACTGTACGCCTTATAATATTTGGAAGATAATGCTTTCACAACTGAAATAGGTGTCGTCTCCTCATGCAGCTTCTTCAGCAGAAATAGTGTTTCTAGCCACGTGAGATGTGGCTAATCAGTAATGCAGCTGACAAAGCGTGTGAAGTAGTCATACTAAGTGTTTGCATGTTTATGCCTCCCTGTTCTGTGATCTCAACAAGAATGTTGGTTAGATGCCCGAAAGCATGAGCCAAGCTCATGGTTGACTCACAGATCATTGGGCGCTAGGATTCCACATCTGTTTTCAGAGGCACCAGTATTCTTATGGTGTAGATGTTGGCTTGCTAGTGCTTGTCTGATTTCTCCCTTTGCACCAAGGTGAGTAATTGCTCTGTGTAGTCCTACACCATGCAATACCGCATACTGTAGCCAGCTCTCCTAGTTGGTTGCTGTATATCAGAGGGCCATGCCTAATGTTAATTTACTTGCAGGGCTGGCTCTATATTTCCGAGGCCCCCAATGCACACATGGTACTGTGGGCCCTTTAGTTTCCACCTAGAGTATTTTTTACCTTTTATATTTAAATTTAAATAGTAGCATAAATAAATATTGATTATACAATTCATATGAGTTAATTTATAATGACAACTTTCTGGTCCAGAGTCCAGACAATTGCTGAACAATATATTTTACTGGTACAATATAAATTCTAAAAGGATAACATAGTTGATCTTTAAGTTGAAAAGAAAAAGATAGATACCATAGCAAAGGGCTCAAAATCGCTTACAAAAAAAAATGCTTGCAATTAGCCAAGACCATTAAATTCAAAACTAACTAATTAACAGATCTTTAAGTTGAGAATGATAACATTTGTGGAGTAAATCAACTGTAATATGGAAATGAGAAAATCAGATACTATCTAATCGGTAGAAACAGGTCGTTGCTTCAGTTTTGGAAAGGGTCCCGAAAACGCAACGAGAAGGAACGAACTAAACACACAGGTGACAACCAGATTCACGGCGTATGAAAGGTGGATGTGGAGAGTCCGTACTATCGACATGAACTAGTAGAAAAGATCATAAAAACAACTAGGGCCATAAACTAATATAAAATAATGACCCATTGTTTAGTTAGTTGGACTTAGACCTAAACAAATGTTGAGCTAGGAAATAAACATTGAGCTAAAATCTTTGTATATGCTAGCAAATATGCCCGCGCGACACGCGCGCGCTACTTTTATTATAGGGGTCATTTTAGACTATTTAGTTGGTGGGTATGTGGGGTGGGTAAAGAAATTCCATGGTGAGAAAAGTAATGCCAAAACGGCATAAGCTCTTTAGAAACATCGTTTTTTTCTTGTTTGTGAAAACTTTCCACGTCTTTTCCACCGTTAGACCTGACATGTGGGTCCTCTATGAGGGGTGGGTAGGAATTATTTAGGTGAGAAGTGTTTTCAAAAGAACTGGATCCTTATAGTATAAGATATGTGTATATATGGGTTCAATTTTTAGGCCCCTATCTAGACGGGGCCCTAGGCGGTCGCACTTTTGGCCTACTTACTTGGTGAAGGTCATTTGATCCAGTGCTCCATCTTCATTTGGCTTGGTGATGTTGACTTGCTGGGCAGCCCCTGTCAGATAGTATACTACGAGGCAAGCCAAACCTTCTAGCCTTCAGGACTAGATGGTCCTGAATAGTTGTTCCCCACCTTTGCTTGGAAGTGCTGTGAGTGAACCACAGCCAATAAAATTTTTGCACGGCTGTACTCCTGAAGATGAGAAGATTTGACTCACGCTACCACGTAATTGAGGCTGCCCTGTTGTTGTATATGTGCCTAGCCATGGAAGATGGAGCAATGGACTGGACGACCTTCTTCAAGCAATTTTGTTGTCTGGTTCAGCTGTAAGACATGTAGCAATCCGCTAGCAGAGTTTGCCGTACTGCATTATACTAACATGGTGGAGGACTACACTCTGCAGTTCCTGCCTTAGTTGTAAGTGTGAAAAAGTTGGACGAGGACCTACAGGTCAGGTCAATATCTACACTTCCGGACTACTAGAGCATCCTAATGGTGCCAAGCAACAGGAAGGCTTTTGGAAAGCCGTCATCCCGTACATCTGCTTCATGCTCTTGCTCAACGTTCCTGTCCTAGGTTGCTAGGGGCACTGCTTTTGCTAGAGCCCGCTGTAGGTGGTGGCAAAACCCCACGTGGAGCTGCACAAGCCTAGAGGAGTCCACCTTGGAGGGTTTTCAAGTGGCTGTGGAGATGGTGGAACAGTATTGTCTTAGCCTTTGCTTTAACTATGTTGAATAGTTTAGAAAGGGCCACCATGCAAGCACTTATTGTACCCTTGACGACACGACTCATGATGATTAGGGAGCAGCATTGATGGCCCTATCAGGGGACTAGGAGTGGTTGACAGTAGGGCAAGCTACATCTAGCAGAATAGATCCTGATAGCTCTTGTGTCATTATCAGCGACATGGCCATATGGGTAATCAACTGGGCCTAGTGTCACCATGCACGTGTGTGGTGTAGCAGTTGGCAATGGCTTCAACTTCCAGTTCAAATTTTTGTTACGCAGATGGCTACGTGACCAGCTCCAGACACCAGCTAGCTAGGCTTAATGAGCCCATTGTCGGCATTAATACACCACTACACACTACCAAGTGAGCTGAATGGTGTGGACCATGCAAAATGATCTAAATGCTTGCTCTAGCCTGGCATCAATGGGGAATCAAAAAGAGGATTGTAGCTAATAAGTTGACACTTGACTTTTAGCCCTAGTTTGGCATCGTATTGGCTTATCAGGTGCAGTAGTTCAAGAAAAAAATAGGTGCAGTTGTATTTTTCTAGTTTGGATATGCTACCAAATTAAAATCCTAACCAAAAATAGAAACTTTAGTAGGATTGCTATATGCTCTTGATTATACTGTGCTAAACACCCCAATGTTGAACTCACGAACTGTACTAAATCGCAGTAATCTGTAAACTTCCAATTTGTGAGGATCTTGTTTAATGCTTTGCATCAATTATTTTTTGCCTTTCTGACAATGTTATTATATACAGGTATGCAAATGGTGGATTTCTAAGCCCAAATGACGAAAAAGTTGTAGTAGAAAAGCTTCTTTCCCACCATCCCCGTGCAGAAGATAAGATTGGTTGTGGGCTTGATGGTATAATGGTGAGTATATTACTTAACCAGATTTACCAGAATATAGATGTTAGCTCCTCAAACAAGTTTTCCCCTAGTGTTCCTGTTACCTTCCAGACTTTGTTTCCCTTTGTGCTCACAGCCTTCATGATTAGAGATTTTTATTATTTTTTGTTGTTAAAACTACAAAAAGGCTAACTATTTGGCTATTTGCACTACTTGAGTTCATATAGAGGATGTCCACTAAGACTAATAATTAGAATCAGCTGCCTTGGCCACCCTGCTTGGACTTGAATACCTCAATATGTATCGATATGCTTCTACCTATATGTTGCACTTGTAGATGGTTATTATTAACTTCTGATATAGTGATATGTTAGTTGCATGCCCCTAGAAAACTATTGTAAAACTATAATTGCTGCTGATGGTGGACAACATGCGCTCTTACTATGGGCTGGCCTCAGAAAAAAGAGTGCATCTATAATTTGTCAAGGTTCCACAAAGCAATGCTAAGTCAACCACCTCTTGTGCTTTTTTAACCACATATTTATTAAGCTGCAAACTGTCATTCTGAATATACTGTGCTTAATGTGCTCATGCTGTTCTTAAATGTCTTTGTAGTATCTCTCACCTTGTTTCCTTCCATCATAACCTTCCCTAGCTTCAACAATACATTCACGTCCGCACAATCCCATTGCATCCCCCTCTTGCTAAGTCATTCATGACCATTGAAAAAAGCAAACGCACTTGACCCCTATTTGTGAGGATTTGGAGGCCTATGCGGTCCCGGACTTATATAAGGATACCATGAGTTAGGTGCCAGCTTTCTTCAATCTTTTGGTCTTTTCTGCCTGCTACTGCAGCTTTTATGGTTGCCAGTAATGGTTGCTGAGTTTTCATCTTTATTTTCCCCTTCTGTGCCATTCATCTGTATTGCTGATTCCTTGTAGCAATCACACTTAACTTTTTTGTCAGTCCTCAATAGAATTCGGTTTGGTACACATGTTACATTTCTGTCATGCCCCTTATGATTTGTAGGTAAAATACAAAGTTGAGAAATTGCACTGTGTTAAAGGCTTTACTTAAGGCTTGCATTTTGAGTGACACAGGAAGCAGCAACGTCAGGAGTGGCCAGCGTCAGCACTGGCAACAAATTGAGTCCATCGAGATATTTTAGTAGATTAGTTTATGATAGTCTTCGTTTGATAGCTCGTCAGTTTGTTTGGATTGATCGAGATTGTGGCAGGGCTAGGCAAGGATATAAGCTCAGACCTGCCCTAGGTTTAGGCAGGCTTGTTCTTGTGCCTCTTGTTCTCTGCCTCCTTGGGTCGACGCGAGTAGCCGCCATTGTTCCGCTGTGCCGACAAGGTCCAGGGCCATGTCCGGCCACCTCTTTTGAATACAATCTCCATCGTGCCCTTCCACAAACTTCCTCCCCCCGTGAGAGGGAGGGAAGGAGGGAGGTGAAATAACTTCGGATTTTCAGTGACATGTCATACTTCCTGGTTGCATATTGCACTCATGATAACTGCATTTTCTCCGTTGTGCTTTGACAACTTAACATGTTATCATTTCTTAACTTGGATCTGTTTTGAAAAGGTTGACAGGCACCCTGACTTCAAGCAGACAAGATGCCTCTTTGTTGTTAGAACAAACGGTGATTGGGATGATTTCTCGTACCGCAAGTGTCTCCGGGCATACCTTGAAGAAAAGTATCCATCTCACGCAGAAAGGTTTCTGAAGAAACATCTTGTTGAGAGGCGGTCAGAACTTTTTCGTGTTGGAAGTAGGAAATCTGTTACATGATGGAACCTTTTGCCGAATCTTATGTTTCCCTACCTATGATGCTATTGTTGCCTACCTATAGCACTGGCTTGACCAATCTACTTTAGCGTTTAGCCTATATAGCTGGCCTGACAATTGAATGGCCGCTATTCTCCAGGCTTTTGGTGAATGGTGATGGGCTTGGACGCATCTCCAACGCTTGCGGCTTTGGTGATGTAATAGTTCTGTATGCTGCTGCCTTCCATGAAATGAATGCTTTAGTGTATCATGCTGGTCTGTTCCAACTGGTTTGTCCGAGCTGCTAGATGTGTCATTCTTGTTATGGTAATCATTCAGTATTTACAAAGCAGCAATGGTGATGACTGATGAGCCTTTCTTTCTTCATCATGTCACCTCTTACTCCCCAGAGCTAAATGTTCACCACAATCTAGTCGTACCTTGTTCAAGTGTTCGCTTAAATTACTCAAAAGAGATTGGCATTCAGAGTTTAAATGTGATGAGTGCATGTAATTAAAACGTAATTCGTGCTCGGAGGAAGTAGCAAACGTTCAAAAGAATCTTACCGACGTTACTTCATGATACTTTGCCTTTATACCCAGCTTTCTTAGGGCTGCTTAGACGGTGAGGATCATAAATTTAGTTTTTTTAGGCATAGATCATGAATTTAGGAACATGGTTTTGTTTGGATAAGAATAAGATTATGACCATGGCCCATGTACCATTCTTTGGGCCGGGATCACATGGAAGTTGAATGGTTGATGACAACAAGGGACGATGTGCTATGTTTTTTTAGGTCCGAAAGGAGAGGTGAGTGTGGTACTGTATGATTTACCAAACTTGGGTGCTGCACGATTTACCAAACTCTGTTGATCTTCACCTGTCCTATTTATTGCAATCGCTGTGTCCTGTGCTGTTCATCTCCAGGAGGGTGGGTGCCTGACAGCTTTGACTCCTTTGTCTTGGCCTCGGAGGTGAGGAACAAAACACATTGCTGGGTTTCTCCCTTGTCAGTCTGACATATGTTAATCATTTCCTGATGCTTCTCCATTCCGTGCTGATCATGCTAATAAGAATTAAGATGACCCAACTGGTGTGAAATTAATAGGCGAACGCTAAAACAAGATGTAAGAACATGGCGTGCGCATCATTTGTGATTAACGACAGCATAGCCAATGTGATTATCATTGTTTGTTAAGATCGTATTAGTTTAGATCTCATTGATGCAACAAGAGAGAAGGCACTTGAGCTGGGACAGAGAGGAATAAATTGGACATGTGAAATAAATTTTAGTTTGATTAAATTGAAATATCGGATGGATTTCTGTACAATCACATAGAGCTCTTACAATATTTGCATAGAGTTCAAGCTAGTCAAACTGGAGTTCGGAACGAAAAATTATTATAGAAATACACATGTCGCATATTTCGTTGTTCTTGTTGACGAGGATTTTTGCATGAATAATCTGGCACTCGCAAAAAAAACGGAGACATCGGAAGTTCTGGTATTCAACAATAAGTTTACATCGGACTTTTGACGGATTGAAGAAAAAAAGGGGCTTGGTTGGCATCGTATGCACGGATGTTGTTTTGACGTTCAAAGATGACGTCATGCCAGAACTTTTGGCATTCACAAGAAAGCAAGGGAAGTTCCAAGGGCTATACAACAAATTGTAGCCCATTGGAGCAACTACTACTTTGAGGGGTTAGGACGGTATATACATACCCTCCCAGTTGGGCATTTGAGATTGTTGGAGTCCAAACAAAGCACATCCAAAACTTGAGAAGACATAAGTCCCCATAGTGCAAAAATGTAGATCCAAGATAATCAGTACAATATTATGTATTAATTAGTGCTAGTTTAGGCTAGAGAGTCTGTTGTGCTAGGTGTTTAGTCTCAGATCAAATGAGTGATCCAGCTTGTTTCTATTGGCGCAACGAAAGCCTTGCACCATTTCGTCATGTGCGACCCTTTGACTTGGTGTGGGGAGGCAGCAACCTTTTGGCAGGACGAAGAGGTCCTTACCTTTGTGGCTTAAACTCCATTTTAGTGAAATATTTGATCATTTCACTACTACATAAGACATTTGTAGTTACTATTGAAAATATATTTGTAGGTGCGGTCAGGCCGACTATGCCCTTTTTCGTAGCTAGAAATAACGTGTTTGTATGCGCGGGTGACGAAACATACACATCTGCGTCTACAAGGATTCGAAACGCTTACCTCAAGCCTCGCTCATACCCTCCTCTCCACCACACAACAGTCACTTGTGATTACGATATATGTTGTTCTTTTGTATTAACTTAAAAAGGATATCTAAGAGCGGAGGATGCCATCACCTACCCTATAAATTATTTCTAGGTGCAGGTGACGACATCATCTGACCCTACAATTACTCCCTCTATATCTGAAAAGAATGATGTATTTCTTTATTTTTATTTTTTTATTTTAAAATATATACACATATTTATTTATACTCATAGAAGATATATTTCACGTAACTCAAGTGTTTTTAAATGGTCAAATTATCACAGTCCCAATACATATGTTCAAATTATATTCACATACACTATATTCATACAATAGAGTACAACACTTAAATTATAAGTATCTAGACCTATATGTCTAATAAAGTAGATAGTATGCATAGTGTATATACAAATCTATCTATACTCGTGAGTATAACACTTCAATCTAAGTCTAGTCCATATACAAATGCACTATCCATATCCATAGTTATAGTTGTATATGACACTACTAATGTCTAAATGATCTTGTGATTCTAAACCATATTAAATGATAAATGTATGAAGTATAAAATTTTAGACTTTGTTGACCACTACAATTTTGATATGGAGCTGTTCTTTATCCAAGATTGTTTGAGAAATTTGAAATCCTTGATTTCAAAATTAAATGGTCATAAATGAAAACCTTATGAACTATTAAGTTTTTGGCTTTGTCAAGCTCACCCACTCGTAGAAATCGATTTGTAGGAGCGGGTAATGGCATCACCTGCACCTAAGAATAGGGACCATTTTTAGGTGCGGATGATGCCATCCCTGCTCCTAGAATTCTATGTCAAGGTTCGGGTGCATAGTTACGGTGACATTTGATCTTTTTGGGTGCGGATGAACTTTCCGGCTGACCTAAAAAAATCAAAGGGCGCCTAAAAGTCCTTTCTGTGGTAGTGTTTGGAAGAGGCTAAGATTGAGAGACATCTTGGTGTGTGAGCGATTTCCAACCATCGTCTTCACACCAACTATTAGTGCAAAAACCCCTACTGAGGTGCTCCAATGTTGACCAATGGACAACATTAATTCATCAATACAACAGAAAAAAGCGAATTGATGAAAGATCAGTTGGTAAGGTTCCTATGGTGGAACCTGCCTACCTGGGTTCAAGTCCTTAACTCGATACAGGTGTCGCATTTTTGGAATTTATTCCAGGAACTAACCATCATTATTCTTTTAGTGGTAGACGATATTTCCGTCGACAACGAGGTGTCTTTAGTGACTTCATGAATCTTAAGATCGGATATGTGGGTCCATTCTTACGGAGATGTTCATAGGGGTATGGTATATGCAGTTGCTATTAGGTTTGGATCTTAGGCTGCAAGCTTTTTAGAGGCACAATGTAATAGATAAACTAGATATAGAGCACATCTCGCAAAAAATTATTACATGTCTATCATTTGTTCTATCCCATACATTTGTTCCAGATAGATTTGAGTCCAAGACAAATGCTACCTTTAGTCTTGACTAGTATTTCCCGGGGTCCTGGAGACCCTTTAATCCCGAGTGGTAACACCATCTAAGACTAGTGACCATTTAGTAGTTCCGGTTGGTGTTACCACCTAGGACTCAAAGAAAAGCCCTCAGGGCTGTGTCACATGCTCTGTAGGTGAGATAGAAAGGAAGCTACACACGAGGCGAAAGCTCCCGAGGTCGACTCCCACGCATCACACACATTTATTTCCGCGTGAAAATTCGTATAACTCGGGACTTTAGTTCCCATTAGGACCAATGAGACTAAAGGGATTATGTCCGTCATATTAGTCACCTCATCTTATTAGGACATCACGGAACTCCAGACATGATTGCATTGCACGGTCGATTTATTGGCCCTGCTGCCCATCAGCGCTTGTTAGCTCTGCCTCTGAGATGATTGGCCTGGGGCACAGCAGGAACATGTGCGAGAGACCATGAGCGTGCATGCATGTTGCTCAACTCACAACCGCGTGGAGTCTGGGTTTTCTTCCATCGTCTTCATCGCGCACGCCGGTCAAAACTGAAATCATATGCGTGGATAGGATGGCAAATGGATGATCACTCGCTTGTGTCAGCCTGCAGCTGCCTGCCTGCCTGGATGACATTGATACACGCGGTGGACTTTGAGAGCCCAGCGCCCCAGCCCACGCAACATCATCATCGATGATAGCAACTGCGACAAGATCGGATCCGCATGTGAGTTACGTGACGATTTCCTGTGTCTTCCGTTTCATTTCTTACACTCTCGTCGCTGTGCATGCTACCCTATGTTCGGTGAGTTACGTATAATGATAGCGTTCAGACAAAAGGTTTTGACCTGCTGCTAGCTTATTTTTCCCGTTGGGAACGTCAAGTTCCCCGACCAGAAGGGTTAATGTCTGCTTGGGACTGTAATATAAATTAATGAGATTTTAACTTTTCTAAATATATATCATTTGTTTTGTACATAAATATATTATATATTTAGATACAGAATGAAAACTATATATATCTAAATAAGTCAAAACGACATATAACTTAAGAACGGGGAGAGGAGATAGTATTTACTATCCCCGGACATATGAATTCCTTGTACATTATGTACATGTCATTAGGAACATTACATTTGACACCCACTTTAGTTTTTAATATTTTCCGGTGACTCTCTGTCGGGCCACGGCCACGCCTCTCCCTTACACGCACCGGCAGTTATCACTTGTCAGGTTCACATATAGTCATAGATGGAAACCATACTTGAGGAGTTTAGTAGATTTTCGGTTCTTGTGGTGAAACTATGTCCAGTTGAGTTGGAATTTTGCAGTTGAACTACCTGCCAAATTCCATCATCTCTATACCCATGGTTTGCGATTTCTATATTTGACTTCATTTTTCGCCAAGGGATTTCTCTTGTTGTTGATGTCAAATTGTAATATGATGGATTCACAGTTGATGTAGTAATTAATCTTCTATAGGTTATAGAGGAAGACTTTATGTACATATTGTCTATCACAGTGGAAGCTTGGAGGGAACTGTTATCCTTTTGGTTTTTTAGTCTTCATCCAGATGGTTTCTTTTCCTCATGTAAATTAGTTGTTGTGAAGTTCCACGTATGGTTGCCATCACTATGTGAAAATTAAGAAGGGTTTTTGGTAACACAGGATTGGTGATTGCCACACATCGCACGTTACAAATAACAATACAGGGGCATCAACGATGCACGTTACAAATAATGTCTCAAGGTCGGGACCTGACCTCGGCCACGATGACCCCGTTACCTATAACAAGAAATTGGTAACGGGGCTAACAAAGTTTGTTACCAATACTATTAGTAGTAGACATTCGTTATTGATCATGGCGACATGGGTAACGAGCTTCTTTTTCGTCCATTACAAAGTTATCAGGATTACAAATGTATTGTATGTTTGTCTGTTACCTTTGTGCTTTCCCCAGCTTATAAGTCATTTGTTCCTATTCAAAATTGGCAAGTCCCTAAACGTTTAGTCCTCGAAACCGTAGCCTCCGCCGTAAACACTGCCGCTGTGCATCCCGAATCTACCCCGGTGTCTCCTCCTCCTCCAAACCAACAGCGAGTCGGCTCGGCGGCTCCTGTCCCCGACCTCGACATTGGCCGCGCGTGGCCTCCTCCTCCCCGACACCGACGTGCGTGGCAGTCTCCTCCTCCCCAACACCGATGTACATGATGGCCTCCACCCCACCCCCCCTTCCCCGACACCAACGTGAGCGACAACCTCCTCTTTCCCAACACCAGCACGGCCGACGCCGGCCGACGCTGTCCTCCTATACCCTCCCCGACACCAGCACACGGCGGCTCCTACGACCCCTACCCAACCTAGTGTTGCTACTCCCCGACCAGAGGGAAGTTCCTCCACCTCGACCTCGTGCCCTATGGATAGAATGAGTTGATGGATGGGTGGATGAACTGAATGTGCTATGTTTAGATAAATTTTCTTTAGATACATCCATGGATTGATGGATAATATGGACAGATTTAGCAATATATGTGGCACAATGTAGTACCTTTATTTGAGATATTACTTCCTGTTGATTTCAAAAGGATGAGGTTCTATCGGTGATCTGTTTATGCTAGCTATGTTTTCATGCTACGTGTTTAATACTTCAAACAAATTGGATGATAGATTTTTCTTTTTTTTCTTGGGAATGGAAATGTTGCTTATGTGTATTTTTCTATTGGTGATCATATTTAATTATTAAATTTTCAAAGATATCTATTGCATGAAGCATTGGAGTGTCGTGCAACCGACCGTTTAGCGGTCCACAAGCTCCTTTGGCAGGAGCTGGAGGCCAGTGTCTCCCTCGGCTTTCGAGTGGAGGACTACTTCGTACTACTTCTTAGCGTATGCATCGAAAGGGTTGAAGAAAATTGCAAAGATATATACTAGCGTATGAGCGTGCTACATGTATACCACCAGTACATTGGTCTGTGTTGTGCATGGATGTTGATCAAGTTTTGATGGTGCTTGTGAATTTGAAGTATGAGACATCGGGGCTTGCTGCAATTGATCGTTCAAGAGCGGTGGTTCACAAGGCGGTATGGGAGGCAGCGAAGAGGAAGCAACATTAGTTTGTAGTATTGTAGATTTAGTTGATTGTATAAGATATATGAGATATATGCATAGATTGATGGATAAATCTAGTAGATAATGATCATCCAATATCTTCTACATAATCTAATTTCATTCTCCATAACATATGGAGATTAAATGTTGTACTAAAATCGTAAGGATTATTACTGGAATTAGAGATGCGCCTTAACAAAGACAAGATCTATTTTATAAGTTCTTGAACATTTAAAAGAAAACAAAGACTACCGGACTGACCAACACACCAACTATTGGTTTTGTATTCTCTACTAGAAATACCTAAAATTACTAACGTTTGTAGAGCCAGTAACATTTATTAATGTTTGCTACGGTTTGGAAGAAGACGGTGTTGCTGCTATCTAGATGAGCTAAGGACTTCAATAATGGATACATCTATTCTCTGAATTCATCATTTGTCACAAATACAAATCTTAATTACACACTCAAAAAACTATATAAAATCAATGGATCAAAAATACTAATCCTAATTAAAAATTAAAAATAAATAAATACAAATAAATTACATTAAGGTGTGGGGACAGGCGGCTGACAGGCACGGTGGCCAAGTGGCGACGGGCTGCGGATGGGCAACGACAGGCGATCGGCGACAGACGAGCGCGGGGACTAGCAGCAAACAACAGGAGCAAGGACAGGCGGACGGCGGGTGCGCGACGAGCAGATGGACATGCGGCGGATGACGGGCGCGGGGACGTGCGACGACCGGGGGACAGCGAGTGCGTGGTCGAGAGGCAGTATATGGGCGGAGCAGCGGGTGCAGGAAAAACGGTGAAACTACATGAGTGTTATTATATACATAGCCCAACGACCTTTAGTACCGGTTGGTCTATTCAACCAGTAATAAAGGAGATGTTGCACAGGACGTGACATTCAACCCCTTTAGTACCAGGCGAAGCCACCACCCGGTACTAAAGGTCGTCGTTGGTAAATATGGGTTTTCAAATAAACTGGATTTTGTTTATCGAATGTCAAATACAATTGTTGGTGTTTCGTACACCGGCAGTTTATTTACGCCGTGCTACTTCCAATCTCGATAGTAAACACTCTGACACAGGGAATTAAACTGGTTCAGGTGAATGCCCTACGTCTAGTTGAGAGTCGGTCGTGTTCCTTCCGAAGAGTGTTTTAGGCTTACAACCAGGGTGCTCGTAAGCTAGGGAAAGATGGGATGTGTGTGTGTGTGTGTTGACTGAGCTCTACCGAATCAAGCTAGTTCATGTCCCCCCTAAGGACTTTTAGTCCTAGTCTCGTTGGCTTCATGAACGGGTTCCCATGGAGGTATGTCTTTCCCCAACACCCAGGTACTCGTTGTAGCTTGGTTGGGGCTTGCGCCAGGATCGTGGTCGGACTGTGTCTACCGTCCCAGCCATAACACATGGGATAGGTTGTGGCGCCCGTCGTGGGTATAGTCTCCTACCATGGTCTTCGTCGTCAGCTTCCCTGTCGCCATATCACTTGTCACGCCCGCATAGGGGCGGCGATTTGTCGTACTACCCCACCCTATTGGGGTTTGGGTTTGTCCAACCGTGATTGTCACCGTCATGTGGTGCGTGACCCATGTTGGGTTCTCAGTGCACCAGGGGTCTCGGGACCCCCGGTCCTGACCCCTACCGTGAGGTCGGGAGGGCACTACGTGGCGCCTTCATGCCGTAAAGTGAATCTCGTCGTCAGTTTCGAATGTCCTACGGGCCTGGATGGTGGACACTTGGGGATTTGACCCATACCATGGTCCTGGCACAATCAGCGCGATCGTGCACATCCCGTTATTGTCTCGTTGTGTGCCCCCCCCCCGGGGTGTCCTAGCACCTTTTCGCCACACCTCCGCTCTCGTCAGAGGGGCAAGTAGCGCAGTTGCGCGCTTGGTTGGTCGGGACCGAGCTGAGTGGTCGGTCGGCACGGAGAAGAGGACTATGTGGATGTTTTACCTGCCAAGACAAGAATTCGAGTTGGTGATGGCCAAGTGAACATAGCCAATCGCAGTTGGGCACCTGGTTGGTCGGGGCCACATGAACATAGCCATCACCAACTCGAGTTCTTGTCTTGGCAGCTAAAATATCCACACAGTCCTCTTCCAGTATCAAAATGGATAACCAGTTCCATGGTGCTACAAGAATGACCCAATTAGTAATTGGAGGCTGATGAAAACACAAACTTGATTCAATTCAACCCTAAATCACCTTGTGCAAGGGGTAGGAATAGAACACTCGCCACCCATGGCATCCATTTGAATGGGAAAGCTTCTCGGAGAGCACTCCAAAGGGGTCCCAAAGTTCCTCTGATGTATCTAACTCAATTATTATTAACAAGTTAAATAAGAAGTACTAATAAAAATTCATATAATTCAAAATCATACCAATCATCGAAATAATTAATTAATCAAGAATTGTATGTTGTTAGTTTAATCATAGAATCGATTTATTTAAAATAATACAAATTATCTATATAATTTGTTCAAAATGACACATAAGTGTCTATATAACTTATAAAATTCACCACTCTCCAATTCAAAAAAAAACTTAAATTTGTCCAAAATCTAAAGTAAGAAATAACCCAAACTAACTAAAAAACATAGGACAAAACATAGCATCGTAATCATGAAAGGAGCGAGGATGAAGTTGCTAACCTTTAGAACACACTTGAAAGTTTGAAATCCCTACAAATCGTGGAAAAAATGGGCAGCACCTCCCTTAGGTCGTCATGGGAGAGATGACGAGCCCAAGGTCTAGTTAAAATGGTGTGGCTTCACTCAGGGAGGCAAGGAGCGTGATTTATAGGAATGACATTAGTATTGGTTTGTGGCTCTATCTATACTAAAGATTGGTGCTTAGTACCGATTGTAACCATCAACGGGTACTACAATCGGTAGTTTGGTACTAATATGCCACAAACGGTACTAAATGGCCTACTAGGATATTGTGTATGACATGTCCGGTACTAAATTCAGATGTTAATACTTTGAGGGTACTGCAAGAAGTCAACTAGCATGGCTCTCATGCATACTGGTGAAATAGCATCCCCTCTTTTAGAATGTGACTAAGTTAATCTGCCATTTAAATATACTATCTAATCGGCTGCAAAACCCATCTGAAAGTTTCAGCAGCTCAGTCGTCACTGTAACCGGCCGGCCGCTGCTGCCCCTCTTTCTATGTTCCCGCCAATTTCCGTAGGCACCACCCATTGACTTTCTTTTTACTGATAATAAAGCTAAATATTGTCGAACCATGTTGGTGCGTGCGTTGTGTTGTGTCTCCCCGTGTCCACCTTTTTCCTCTCCGTCTGCAAAATGTGGCCGTACCAAGTCACAAAAGCGATTATCTTCTTATGACAGTATGTATATATATGCTAAAGACACCTTGGTCGGGGATGAATCACACTCTAATATCACGATCATATCATGGGCATGGTATATTATATTTGACGGGGCTTTGTGTACTTCTAAAATAGTTCTGTTTTTTTACTTCTGTGGTGAAGAATTTTCTTTTGTGGAGCTGAAACTCTATAGAAAAAGAGTTGGCAGTTAAAACCATAGGAATTTTAGGGACAGCAATTAATGCTTGAAGTGAAACCACTCTGTTTTGTTCTTTCTCATGTAAGTCCTATTGGTGAAGCCGTTTTCTTTTTACTTGGTACACGGCTTCACTAGCAATTAGCTAACAGGCTTGAGAACAACTCCAAGAGTCTAGGTATAATCCTAGCTAGATCTAGAGTTTTCGAGGACTTAAAAGAATATAAAACCTTCTAAAACTGGGGGTAACCAATAGACTCACCAAAGCCCTATCAATATTAACTCAAATTGAATCTGTACCGATTGGGAGGACAAATTTGCATGGGAAACAGGGGGGACGCGTGGGAGGAGGGAGATGGCGAGGCCGATGGGCTCGCCAAAAATGCCGAGGGAAGAGGAGGGGACGGCGAGCATGATAGACTAGCGACGAAGAAGGAGAGGCGGTTGGATTACCATTTTCTCGTTCTTTTCTTCTTTTTATCGAGAATTATACATTTAGCCAGGCTTTTGGAGTTGCTGTGAGGACACCAGAGCTTCTCAAAAAAACAGAGAGAGAGAGATAGAGAGAGAGACTTGAAGTTAACCCGTAGTATGTTTCTCCGGTAGGCTGTTGCATTGCTACCCTATATGCAATGAAAAATACAAACACGATTTGGGGAGGTTTCTTTCCCTATACTAGCAAAGGCACATGTGCGCATGCACATGTATAAAATAAATCAAATATAACATATAAAATATAGTTGCAATACCTGCGCGGCACGCGCGTGCTAAACTCTCTTTTATACATTTGTCTCAACTCATGTACCACACACGTTTATTTATATGTAGAAAAACTTTCCGATTTATTGTCTATTAGTAATACGGGATAATTGTGTATAGACGTGGGTACAAATGTGGGTATATTTAGGCACATGCTAAACTGTCTTTTATACATTTGTCTCAACTCATGTACCATGCACGTTTATTTATATTTAGAAAAACTTTCCGATTTATTGTCTATTAGTAATACGGGATAATTGTGTATAGACGTGGGTACAAATGTGGGTATATTTAGGTTGATCCTTTTTGGGTGAAAAAAGTTGAGCGGGGAAACAACTAAAAGAGCCTGAAACATGCAAAAATTTTGATGCTTTCTAGTTTTTCCCTCCCACCAAAGCCCGACAGGTGGGTCCTCTGTGAGAGGGTGGGGGTGGGTTTTTTGGTGGGAGATGTTTTCAATTCTCTAGGATCCTTTTAATATAGATAATAACAAAGAAGAATTATCTACACTTGCCCGACTAGTCCGAGTTTTCAGACCCGTGCCAACTATATGGAAAATAGAAAAGAGCAATCTAAGTGTTGAAATTTCACTTGCCTCGTTTCCAATTGATTTCGGCAAATGAATGAAGTTCTCGCATGACTTCTTCAATCGTGCTGTCGACTAGGACATTCCGATTAAATATTCTTTGGAAAATACCCCATTTCATGGTACATTAACCCAATAATCGTTTAAGGCGGTTGAAAATGATGCATATGTGTGCATGTGGGGAGTTCATTTCCGAGGACAGTGACTAATTAGATGCATCATCGCAATCATTTTAATTTAGCACCACGTGCTCATCTAACATCTACTACTATATAGATATCTGACCGGTGAAATGCAGCAGCTTTAATCAATCCTGTTAATCTTTGGCTTTTTCAGGCGACAAATAATGATTCATTCCACCTGCCGGGATCAGGGGCTAGATCTTCCCCGGCCGCATGGGCCGCCGTAATCGACGGTACAATTAACCGTACCACCCAATTAGTAGTACACATCGATTGCAAAACTCATGGGTCCCAAACTTCAACACTTCATCGTTACAGTACACACTATGGGTTGACGTAATTTTGCCTTTTCATGATAGCTAGATTATGTTATGTTCGTTTGTCACCCAATTGATCGTTTCAAGCAGCTATATATAAGTAAAATATAGTAGTATATTCTAGGCGAGTTACGTAATCCTGAACCAAAGCGCAAAAACTTGCACTGTGTTGAAAGACTGCAGGGAACATTAGGCACCAGAGCACAGTTCCCTTAATTCATGCAACCTACTGTATTAGTTAAACAAACATTTCCACCTAGTTATCAGTTGATTTCGTTTCAATAGAAGAACTTTTTTGCGGAAGTTTCAATGCAATGACTTACTCCACATGACGTCTTGAGAAGTTAATTAGTTCAATTTTCAAACTAAATAATATGGCATAAACGCTGTATATTTAAAAATGAAGAAAGTACAAGGTAACTCATAATCATATATGGGAAACAGTCTTCATATATGGGGATTACATGAAGCAAATTACATCGAGCACGCTGCTGTTGGAAGAACGTTTATTAGGTGTTTATGGACCTAGGACAGGCCACACCACTTTCAGCTAGCTTTGGTTAGTCACTACTAAGAAAACTACTTTTAGAGAAGGGTGGTAACCCATTTATATAGCCCTTTGGACACTCGGCGCTCAATGCGAATAAGATATGTTCAAGGGGGTGAGAGTTTGCAAAGACCTTGATGTAGAGGGGATGAATAGGCGATTTCTAAAAAAAAAGTTAAAGGAAAGGGCAATGTTTATGGACCAAGTAGTCCATAGGAGTGTGTCCTACTGATGCGGCCTTTAATATTTCTGAATTGTCACAATGCCGAGATATCTATAAACTCTAACATGTGTGTGTTATAGCAAATAAAAAAGGGTTGGGTTGAGCAACATCCACACGGGAGGGAGAGAGGATAGAGGAAAACGAGATTATTAATATTTTATTTCATATGGGCGGGCTTTAAGCTAATGGATACCTGCAACTACAGTATAAAGACTAGTTGTACAATGGTGAGTCAGGCCATATGGGTCTATAATGACCACTTCTTCCTTCCATTGCAGCTGCCCTAAAACAACTTGCTATAATAATCTCAATCAACCTAAGAAAACAAACCTAGATCTAGAAGATTCTATGCAATTCTAATCAAATCTATGAGTTTCAAGATGTCACTTGGGATATGTAGAAACTTTCTAACCAATCACAAGTAAATACTTATATGAAGATAGATTGGGTCGAATTGCTCAAAGTCAACATGAACATGAAGAATGCAAGAACAAAATGGATGCAAAAGATTTATATCTGAAGTTCACTCCCACAAAAGGGAGCTACTCTCCATTGAGGTTCCTATGGAGAGTGACTAATTAGATGTGGGGAGTTCGTTTCCGAGGACAGTGACTAATTAGATGCATCATCGCAATCATTTTAATTTAGCACCACGTGCTCATCTAACATCTACTACTATATAGATATCTGACCGGTGAAATGCAGCAGCTTTAATCAATCCTGTTAATCTTTGGCTTTTTCAGGCGACAAATAATGATTCATTCCACCTGCCGGGATCAGGGGCTAGATCTTTCTGCTTGATAATCTGAACCTGTCTTTCTGCTTCCTGCAATATCTCGGGACCAAACAACTGACTCTCACCAGTTTCACTCCAATACAACGGTGTTCTGCACTTTCTACCATAAAGCGCTTCGAAGGGGGCCATCTTTAGACTTGCCTGATAACTGTTGTTATATGAGAACTCTGCACATGGAAGACTCTTATCCCAACTGCCTCCATGCTTCAAAGCACAAGCTCTCAACATATCCTCCAAAATCTGGTTAGTCCTCTCTGTCTGACCATCTGTCTGAGGATGATATGCCGAACTGAAATTCAACTTTGTATCCATAGACTCATGCAACTTCTGCCAGAATCTAGATGTAAACTGAGTACCTCTATCAGACACTATCTTTTTAGGTACACCATGGAGACAAACAATTCTGGACATGTATAACTCTGCTAACTTAGCGCTGGTATAAGTAGTGTGAACGGGTATAAAGTGAGCTACCTTAGTTAATCTATCCACAATAACCCATATAGAGTCATATCCTCCTCGAGTGCGAGGTAATCCAACAATGAAATCCATACTGATTTCTTCCCATTTCCATTCAGGTACCTTGAGTGGCTGAAGCAAACCGGCTGGTCTCTGGTGTTCAGCCTTAACTCTCTGACAAACATCGCACAATGCCACATGGGCAGCCACATCCCTTTTTAGTCCATACCACCAATACCTTTGCTTCAGATCCTGGTACATCTTGGTGCTTCTAGGATGAATAGAATATGCGGAATCATGAGCTTCCCTCAATATCTGCTCTCTGAGAGACTCGATATCCGGTACACATATCCTCTTTCTAAACCAAATTGTACCTTGATCATCTTCAGTGAAGTCGGGAGCTTTCCCGGCTAACATGGTTTCCTTGATTTCCTTTATCTTCTCATCAGTAAGCTGACCCTTCCGAATTTCCCGTTCCAGTGTAGACTCAACTTCCATTGTCACACCTTCTGTCTGACTCAGGAATCCCAAGTTCGGCTTTTCCATCTCTGCAAGCAACTCAGCTGGTAACTGGCGACCAAACATTGCATTTACTTGTGACTTCCTACTCAACGCATCAGCAACCAAATTAGCCTTGCCAGGATGATAGTTGATTCCCAGATCATAGTCCTTGATCAACTCCACCCATCTTCTCTGCCTCAAATTCAGATCCTTCTGAGTAAATATGTACTTCAGACTTTTGTGATCAGTATACAGCTCACATCTGTTACCTAGAATATAGTGCCTCCAGATCTTCAAGGCATGAATAACAGCTGCAAGTTCCAGATCATGAGTAGGATAGTTCAGCTTGTGTTTCCTCAACTGCCTGGATGCATAGGCTATAACTCTGCCTTCCTGCATGAGCACACACCCAAGACCTCTACGAGAAGCATCACAATATATATCAAAGTTCTTGTGAATATCTGGCATAGCAAGCACTGGGGCTGTAGTCAACTTCCTTCTCAACTCTTCAAAACTGGCCTGACACGCTTCTGACCAAACAAACTCCTTGCCCTTCTCTAATAGCGAAGTAAGAGGTTTCGCTATTTTCGAAAAGCCTTCAATGAATCTTCTGTAATATCCAGCCAATCCCAGAAAACTTTTGATCTCAGAGACGGTGGTAGGAGGTTTCCATTCCAACACATCCTTGACTTTACTTGGGTCCACTGCAATACCTCCTTCAGTGACCACATGACCGAGAAAAGACACTTGATTCAACCAGAATTCACATTTACTAAACTTGGCATACAACTGGTTCTCTCTAAGAGTCTGCAACACCAACCTCAAATGCTCCTCGTGCTCTTCCTCATTCTTAGAGTAAACCAGAATATCATCAATAAACACCACCACAAATTTATCCAAGTACTCCATGAACACCTTATTCATCAGGTACATAAAGTAGGCGGGTGCATTTGTCAATCCAAACGACATCACAGTATACTCATATAATCCATACCTGGTGGTGAATGTTGTTTTAGGAATGTCGGAACGCCTGATCCTCAACTGACGATAGCCAGATCTCAAGTCAATCTTGGAGAAAACCTTGGCTCCTCTCAACTGATCAAATAAGTCTTCAATTCTGGGCAATGGATACTTATTCTTGATGGTTACCTCATTCAATGAACGATAATCCACACACATCCTCAGAGTACCATCCTTTTTACCAACAAAAATTACAGGTGCTCCCCAAGGTGAATAACTAGGACGAATGTAACCTTTATCCAACAATTCCTTAAGTTGTTTCTTAAGTTCTTCTAGTTCATTAACAGCCATTCTATAGGGTCTTCTAGAAATAGGAGCGGTACTAGGTAAAAGCTCAATAATAAACTCAATGTCTCGTTCGGGTGGCATACCTGGCAAATCATCTGGGAAGACATCCGGAAACTCACAAACAACTCTGATATCCTCCAAAGGAACACCGCTGGCCTGATTCACTGAGTAGGTTGAAGCTGAGGGTTGTGTGGCTCCGAATTCTATCTTCTCTCCCTGAGGGCTAGTCAACAACACGGACCTCTTGGCACACTGAATCACCGCATCAAAAGCAGCTAACCATCCCATTCCAAGTATGACATCGATTCCCTCAGAGTTCAGGACTATCAAATCAGCAGGAAAGTCTACCCCAACTATTTTCAGATTAACTCGGGGACAGATAAAATTAGCTTTCATGTTTCCACCGGGAGAGTTAACCAGCATGGAATTTTTCATAGGGACCATAGATATATTATACTTAGCTACGTACTGAGCAGTAATAAAAGAATGAGATGCTCCAGAGTCGAATAAAACCGATGCAGGGGCTGAGTTGACAAAGAACATACCAAGTACCACATCCTGGGACTCCTGTGCGGTCTCTGCAGCAACATGGTTCACCTTGCCCCGCATCTGATTCTGCTGGCCCTTGTTGCTCTGGGGCGTCGGGTTCACATTCCTGTTCTGCTGCTGAAGGGCATTCTGCCTAGGTGCACTGCCACTCTGGTGCTGAGGGGTCTGAGCATTCTTCTTAGGACAGTTGTGGGCATAGTGGCTGGGATCTCCACAAATGTAGCAGGTGCGAGGAGTAGGAGCACTGCCTGGTGCAGGGGTCTTTACTGGGGTCTGAGTCGGGGTGGTTTGGCGGTTTTGCTAAAATGCTGGACGCTGAGGTGGAGGTGCTGACCGCTGACCCTGACTCTGCACAAAGTTACTCCCTTGCCCACCAAAACGAGCGGGCATGTTCTGCTGAGGTTGTTGGAAACGAGGGCGGGTGTTACTGCTTGACTGTCCTGAGGACATGAACTTCCTCTTCTGCTCTCCCAACTCACGACGCTTGCTCTCCAAGCCAATAGCCTTATCCAGCAGCTTCTGAAATGTTGGGAAGGTATGAGACATGAGTTGATATTGGAGCGGCGGAATCAATCCTTCCAGAAATCGCTCCTGCTTCTGCTCATCATCCTTCACCTCATCTGGGGCGTAACGGGACAACTGAATAAACTTATCCCGGTACTCGCTGACGGTCATCCCACCTTGCTTAAGTGAGAGGAACTCCTTCTTCTTCAGCTTCATGACACCAGCAGGAATATGGTAGCTCCTGAAGTTGGTTCTAAACTCCTGCCAGGTGATAGCATCAGGGGTGGCATGAGCAGCAAGATAAGCATCCCACCAATCTGAAGCTGATCCTTCCAAGCGACCTGAGGCATACAGGACCTTCTCCCTGTCATTGCACTGAGCCATATCCAGCTTCTTCTCGACAGTCTTCAGCCAATCATCAGCATCAAGTGGATCCGCGGAGTGGGAGTAAGTGGGAGGTTTGTGACTCATGAACTCCCGGTGCTTGTCCCTCTGCTGGTTGTTGTTGTTGTTGTTGTTCTGTGCTTGCATGGCTGCCAAGGTATTAGCCATGCCCTGGAGAATCTGAGTCTGGTTGGCGAGGATCTGATCCATTGCTGAAGATGCTTGATTCGGCGGAGGATTTGGATTGGGGTTGGCACGTCCTTGACGATTCACAGGTGGTTGATCCACTCCACTTCCAGACCTGGTGTTTACCATCTGGTGGTTAGAACATGAGGTTCAGAGGGCGGTAAAAAGATATAACTCAAATCATGAACAGATAAGAGTTAGTGTAGAACTAGTTGCCAATGACGGGCAAATCAAATCCTGAAACAGATTCTGTTCGTCCTAATTAAACAGTTGTAACTCTCATTCTGAGTATCCAAAATTTATGATCTTTTGTCTGAACGTAGAATATCAAATTCTGAAACTAACCCAACTTGAATCACCTCCATCGGAGTTTTGTAGCTCGAGATATAAAATAAACAAGACAGCTGTGTCAGGACCACAGGACAGATTCTGGTTACTCCAATAAAACCATTATATCTCTTTGCCAGAATCTCCAAAAATCACGAAAAATTCCCAGAACCTAGGTTATCAAGTCCTTAATCCAACAACTGGATTTATGTTAAACGGAGGTCTGAAGCTCCAGAAACAATTCGGACAGTATCAGGATATCATGCAGCGGCGAGAACAGATTGTCGCATAACATGATTTATATGAGGGGTATAATTATATAGATAAAGTGATGGTTAAGGGCTAAGATCAGAAACCAAGATAAACCCAAAACTAACTATCTTTATTTATTTAATAATTACTCAATTGTGGTCATCACTCCACAATTAAGTTCAATCATTACAAAGATCCAAATCACACACTTAGCACAAAAGCAAACATCTCTACCACACTTTTACCAAACTAAATCATATGTTACGCACGAGCCTCAACGATTCTAAATGTACTAAACAAAAATAAAGGGTATCCTATCTTAATAGGTATGGGTGAAGCAACTAGACGATCCACCGAGCACTTTTCTAGCGAGGCGGTGAATGACCCAACAACCCTTCTATATCTTCATCCAAGGGCGGAAGTGCTTCTCCCTTGAGTTCAGCTATCAGCCTTTTGTTCTTCCTTCGTTCAGCAGCGAGTTCTTCACGCACTTCTTGTAGCTCCATTGTGGTGTCATCGGCGTGCACGTTGAGCATCTGGGTGAACGCCACTTGGACGTTGAGTGTAGAGTTCACACCTGGCGGGTGTGGTACAACCCCAATTTGAGTGCCTTGCTGCCTTCGAGGAAGATATGCCCAAGCAGTGTGACGTACTTCAGCAGCCTCTTCATGACAAAGCACAGAAAGTGCCCTCCTGGCTGCATCCTGGATTCCAGCTTCGAAAGTTGATCTGATGGCGATGGCATGATGCACTGCAGCCTCTTTGGTTCCTCCAAACTCATAATCAGGCTCCCTGATGTATACAGCGACTTCCCAGTCCTCTGGGTGATCTGGATGTGTCCTCCTCCTTCCACAATATTCTATCTCCACTGGGTAGTTCAGACGCTTGAAGAGCATTCGAAGCATCATAGGAAACCCACTGTTGCCTCCGTCGTGGTGATGAATAGTCACTACCCACATGTTAGGCGGCGGAGAGGGTCCTTCACTTCCTTCAGATCTAGCTGGAGCATTTCCTACTGAGTTGACTTCTTCGTCCATTACTTCCATCTCTTCAGGTTCCGGTTCCTCTTCTTGCACCGAATGCGACGAAAAAGAGGAAAGAGTGCTTGCCAATCTACGAGCACCTTGCCTTGTCAACACCATCTATGGTTTAAGCAAGAAAGGGGTGAGAATAGTTCTAAAGACATCAGAACCAGGTGAGATGGTGAAAAAAAAATAGACCAGAAAACAAAGTCAAGGAGGAGACAATTATCAATGACCTGGATTAATAGCAAATTAAACCAAGAATAGATAGACCAAGAGTAGTTTAAGCAAAATAATCCTTAGAGAAAGACCATTGCTATCTAGGCTTGCATCCTACAGTCAACATAGCTCTGATACCACCTCTGTCACACCCGGTTTTAAAGGCAAAACCAGGTGCATCTCATATGTGCGCCAGGAGCAGTTTACACACATATGGTAGACGTCACAAGTGAATATCCATAACCATGCATAACGAAAGAGTATTAAAGTGCATTTATTACAATATCAGAGTTGACTCAAATGTCATAGCGGAAGACTTAAATAAACGTTTATCTAACGAAGCAAAAGTGACTCCAACTCCACAGGCATTGACTGGGGGAGACTCGCCTAGAACTCCTCAAAATCAGTAGTGAAATCCTCAAAATTCTCCCAATCTGAGCAGCATTCCGGGTGTAGTGGATGTAATAAAAGAAAGAAAGAAAAGCAACAAGTATGAGCACATCACGTACTCAGCAAATGTAATATGACATACAAGGCTGAGGCAAAAAGGTTGGCTGACCATACTGCAGTAAGCACTTTTAGTTGGTCAAGTTTTATTAAGCAACTATTTACTAGCAAATGAAAGTATATACCACCCATAAATTAATGAATGTCATATTCCCCAACATATTCAAGTAACCACGATTTAGATCATGTTCAAGTATGATTATCATGTAAGGGTCCAGGCCGCTCTTGACCGTGAGCACAGCTGTTATAACAGTTTTACACTCTGCAGAGGTTGTACACTTTCACCATAAGCCGCGTAAAAATTCAAAGAACTTTAAACCCAACCATGCCGAGGGGGCCAATCCTCTTAAATCACACTACCGAGGTGTGACCGCATAGGGACGCTACGAGGCCTTTACAAAGATTCCTTAGTAAATAGTAACCCGCTAAGGTTTCCGGTTCAGAAGCAAAGCATAACCCTCCCTAATGAGATCTGTCTCTTACCAAAGCCCACAGCTCAAGAGGACCGAGCTATACCCCGTCAACCGCCGCACCTCTTGCCCCTTTCGGGTAAGGTCACCATCCACTAAAGTCTCTAATTAATTAGCCAAGACCAGAGCCATATAGTACTTATGGTTGCACTGTTTTCCTGGGTGGTTCTCCATGTTCCAATTAAAAAGATATGATCTTGCCAATTAATTATTTAAAAGAGTATATGGAACATAGAGTAGGGGTTCATTAACCAATCCCAGTTGAGCAAACTAAGCATCATCTACCATCAAAGTTAATTAAATAACCCAGTTTCAGGGACAGGGGAATATAGTGGCTAGGCAAATCCTTAAATAGGAACCCATCAAATTAAGACACATGCAAGGGTGGTGAAATTAATAATTATTAGGACATTTGCATGACATAATACACTTGCCTTCTTCCCAACTCGGTTGCTGCTCAAATCCTTCTCCAACAGTTGGTTCTTCAGAGAAATCCTCGAACCGGTCGTTTCCTAATCGCATCACACATTCACATGCAAGGAGACAATACAACAAATAAGAAACAGTATACCAAACAATTCCAACAGAAGAAAACAACAGCACAAAACTAATCTACACGTTACAACGAACGCGTGAGCGCAAGAATCACTAAAATCGGAGTTAAAACGCAAAAGATATGGCTTTTCTAAGGTTCAGGGACTTGCTGGCAAAGTTTTAAAAGTTCCAGGGGCTTAACTACGAAAAACCAGGGGCTAAAACATAATTTTGTATAAAAACTCGAGGTCTTACGGGTAAAAAGACCAAAACAGGACCTCGGGCACAATTTTAAAAACTTGCAGGGGCTTAAACAGAAGAAAAAGGACCTAAACGTAATTATTTTTGAACTAACTTGGACTGCGGGTTGATTTTTAAAAACCTCGGGGGCTCTTTAGCAAAATCGTCACGCTGACCGGTACGCTCGGGTTTGACTCGAACGCTTGGGCTGACGTGGACCGTTGGATCGCGATCGGATGGCTTAAAACAGATCGGCCGAGGGGGTATCGCCGGCGACGGCCGGGACGGCGGCGCCGCTCGATCCCGCGGCGGAACATCGTCGGAGCAAACGCGTTTCGACGCTACGACGCGTGGATTACGATGGGACTAGGTCCTACGGACTCGCGAGGCAATGACGAGTCTATCCAGGGTGATCTTGACAACAGACGCGCGACGGAGACGACGACCGACGGCGGCGGCGCCATGGCCGGATCGGTAGAGCTTCGGGCGGCGACGAACTCGACGCTACGGCCTTCTACGAACTACAAGGACTACACAGGAAGGACGAGGAGATGCTGGCGAACTCACCAGGGGTGAACTCGACGAACACCGACCGGCGACGGCGACGAACGACGGCGAACCGACGCGGCGGCGGATCTCGAGCAGCGGCGCTAGGGTTTGCGGGCTCGCGGCTTGATTGGATTTCGATGGGGAAACAGCAGGGCGGCGGGCGCTTAAGTAGGCCGGAGATCAAGGCCTCGGCAGGCGTACGGCGGCGGGAATCGGAGTCGGAGGCGGCGGCGGCTTCGGGACGAACTCGGAGCAGAGTCCGAGCCGGGGACGAAGGTGCTGACAGGTAGGGTCCACCTGTCGGCGAGAGGGAGAGAGAGAGAGCGGCGGGGGAGAAGGAGAATGGGCCGGCGCTGGGCCGAAAGTGAAACGGGCCGGGGAGAAAGGAAAACAGGCCGGGGAGGAAAAGCGAGCGGGAGAAGAGTTCAGGGGGCAAACTTGGACTGGCCAAGAGTTCGAGGGGCGAAACCGAACTCGGCTATTTAAACTTTTCTAAAACTCAAACAAAAGCAAATCAAATTCGAATTTAAACAGAATTTAAATTCCAACTTGATTTACTAGCAACCAAAAATATATGCAACAGCATGAATGCAACAAAAACTTATTTTGACTAAAATAATTATTTAATGTGATATTTAAATTAATAAAAAGACTAGAAATTCCAATTAATTCCTAGAAAATTTATTTAAGCCTTAATAAATCCTAGAAAAAAAATTCAAAGGGTTGCTACAATTTAAATGTGATGAATTTTAGGGTGTTACAAAGGCAAAACTACATAGCTAGTTGTTCACACAATCAAGGACTAATATAAAGAGAATATGGAAAATGAAATGTCAAGAAAATTAGCATCCTATGTCCAACTCACCATTCTCTGCAGTAGATCCGAGCATTTTACGTGCCGGGCTAGGCCAAAAAAGGGTCCGAATTTTTTCGGACAGAAAATTCATGCCCTTGTGGGTAGTTGCGGACCTATTTTTTGGGCTAGGCTCGGGCTCCATGTTCTTTTTAGTTGAAAAATAATTAAATTAAATTGATTGGATGGACTCGGGCCGGATCAAAAAAACTTTAAGCCTGGTTTTCTTAGACCATGTCTAGTCCCATAGCAGTTGTGGGCGGGCCAAAACCCGACAGGCTCGGCCACAATCGCATCGCGTCATCCAACTGCCACCAACAACCACACTAGATTTTGTCTACGGCTCCATGTCCGAATCCCCACTGTTGTAACCAAATCGCTACATTATCCACGTCAAAAAGGACATCTTCACTGGTACCACAGTATGTCCGCCATACATCACTCCATACGGCAGATAGGGCCGGCCTTGATAGCGCAATGCTACCATACTTTGGACGCTTCCGCCACCCGTACCTAGGGACAACGCCACATCCAAATCAAGGCCGGCCGTCTTTCCCAACCGGCGAATTGAAGCCGGCTTGTGCTGTCACTAAATCGAAGCCCGTCCACCCGTGAGCCTCGCCCACAGCCCGTCGTTGCGCCACTATTGACACCATGTGTAGGTGGAGGATCGAAGCCCACGCCCCGCCATGGCATCGTCCACATTAAGCACCGCTCACCGGGCCACGCGACACACATCGGCTATGGAGCTATCCTGGAGCACTTGCTGGGCCAGCCGCGGGAGAGCTCGAGGGGAGGAGCTCCGAAGGACAGCAGAGTAGCTCTTCGATTTAGGGCGGAGGTAGAGGAGCAAGGGCCGGTGGTGTTCGAATGACGATAGTAGGGTGCGACGGTGCCGGAGGCATGAAAGGGTTTTTGCTGTGGCTAATAGTTTTTGCAAAGAAACCCTCACAAAAGATTGTAATATTTTATCTCAAAAAAGATTGTAATTTTTCTACGCTTTTCTATGTCATAGCCATTTTTATGAAAACACACTCGAATGTAATTCTCGGAAAGTTTTAGATAGCTACTACTCGTTTTTTTTAAGAGAACCGCAGGAGCCCTGCTATATCATATAAGAAGAGGAAGCAAGCAAAGGTTTTACATGGTTAACATTACATAGCTTAAATAGTACTCAAACAGCTCAGATGGAACTAACATAGAGAAAAAAACTAGAAGTCTCCTGGCGGCAGCACTTCCTCGCCGCAAGCCACGCTTCTTAGCTTGATTTTTTCCTGTATTAGTGCAAGAACTCTAGTTGGCGCTATTGTTGCCTGATCAAAGATTTGCCTGTTGCGCTCCTTCCAGAGGTTCCATAATGTGTAGATCATCATGGAAGCTACCTGAACGCTTGTTTTCCTTTGTTGCTCTCTTAATCGACAAGTTGCATCATTGCTCCAGGCTAGTTCCTACTGCTGGAACTGGAACCAAACCGTTTGTCCAAGTGTTCACCCTAAGACAAACTTCCTATGCAAAGATACAATGCAAACAGAGATGTTCTGCAGTTTCCTCAATTTGATCACATAGTGGGCACTTTGGATTGCACAGCCAATTCCTAGCCTGCAGTTTATCAGCTGTTAGAATGAGCTAAAAATCTGTGCTTCCCTTCAACTTTAGCTTTCCAAATGGCAATGCAGTTGTAAGAATAGAAAGATCCTCTGAACTGAATTTCATATCAGACTTGGCCATGTAAGAGCCATCTGCGGTCCATTTCCACACAATTTCATCTTCCCTTTCCACCAGTTGCACACTCTGAATCAGCATTCATAATTCGATGAGCTCAGCCATTTCTTCAGCCGTTATCATTTTCCATAGTCCCCAAGTCCAATTGCCATGGGATAGATCGGCAATCACGATCAGACCCTTTCGCCATGCCAATTTGTAGAGTCTTGGGGCAATGTCACGTGGAGCACGACCATCCAACCATGCTGACTCCCAGAACTTGGCTTTCATTCCATTCCCTAGCGTCACCATCGTACTCAACATGAACATTTACTTATCCACCTCGTTAACAGGTACCTCCGACCCAACCCATGGTCGATCAGGATCCTTCCATTCATACCAGAGCCATCGCTGCCTCAATGCCCAGCTGAAGAAATCCAAGTATAGAACTCCCAAACCCCCTAATTTCTTCGGCCTTTGGACGTTTCCCCACCTGACCAAGTAGTGACCTCCTCGGCCATCCTTAGTTCCTTTCCAAAGAAATCCTTGACGTATTTTGTTCATTCTCTTGATCGCCTACTTCTTTGGAGCAAACATTGTCGAGAAGTATGTAGGTATAGATGATAATACTGAGTTCAGCAGCTTCAAACACCCAGCTTTGTTCCGGATTTTTCCTTTCCATGTAGGCAGCCTATTGGCCATCTTGTCAATCAGCGGTTGTTTATCTACACGTCTTAGCAGTATAAGGTGGAGCGAAAAGCCCAAGTAAGTGCATGGGAAGCTTTGTACCGGGTAGGCAAAACCCTTCATTACTTGTTGCACAGTCCCTCACACCGTATTGGGTAGACAACACATTTGCTATGGTTTGTAATCAGTCCCGACACTTTACCAAACAGATCATGAATCTCAGCTAGTGTGTGCACATCCTCTTTTATTGGATTGACAAAAATCGCAACATCATCAGCATATAAACTTGCTCGGAGTGTCGCAACTCTGTTTTTATTGGAGATAGCATGTCATTGACTGATGCAAGTTCTAGTAGCTGTTGCAGGGGTTCCATAGCCAGGATGAACAACATGAGCGAGAGTGGATCACCTTGCCAAAGTTCTAGTAGCTGTTGCAGGGGTTCCATAGCCAGGATGAGCAACATGGGTGAGAGTGGATCACCTTGCCAAAGACCAGTGTTTGTACCATCTACCCCATTGATCTATTCAGTAGTACAGCCGTGGAGCAAGATGCCAACGGAATGGAGACACCCTCTCCACCTAGGCCTAAAACCAAGCTGTTCTAGCACCTCCTAGAGGTAATCCCAGCGCATCGTATCAAAAGCTTAAGCAATATCCAACTTGATGAACAAATCCGGCTGCTTGCTTTTGTGCAAAGCTCTGATCAAGTTCTGTGTATATAGGAAGTTGTCCTGTATGCTACATCTTCTAAGCAATGTGTGCCTATGAGACGATGCCATTCAATTCTAGCCCCATTCCAGTGGCGAGTAACTTGGGGATTTTTTTTAGATAAAGGATATAAAGCCGGCCTGTATATCCTTAATTAGATATATGCAGCCAAAAGATACATAAGTACTTAGACTCTAATTCTCGACACACAGGAACTCAACATAACAAGAAAGATGACTAAGGACTAAGCGAGAAAACAAAGACTAAGCTTCGGTCTTCTTTCATATCGTCACTTCAAACTTGAATTGTCCACGTGGAGTAATAAACCTTCGCATCTCTTGTCTACTTAATGACATAATCATCCAACGTCGCCGTTGGGCTCAACATCTCCGTGACGACGGCCAAAGGGGGAGCGACATCAAGATGCCGTTGCTAGAATCAACTCCATGGTTCAATGGTTTTCATCTAGAGAAGAAGATGGCAGAGTCCTTCCAACAATGCCTTCAGATAGGAAAGCGACGCATTTGGAGATAATTTTTCGAATGGAGTGCGTGAGGCTGATCGGCCTATAATCCCGGGTCCCCTTTGCTACTACTCGTTTTAGGTATCGGATTTCATGTATAATGTTGGATACGCTCCTGTAACCGGTAATGTTTAATGAGAGCACGACGAGGGGAATTACTGTACATTGGTGGTGCCCTCTACGTTTGTCCAAGCAAGTACTCCCTCCGTCCCACAATATAAGCATTCGTTAACTTTTTCTTTCACGTTTGACCGTTCGTTTTATTCAAAAACATTATGAAAATAAATTTTTGAATAAGAAGAACGGTCAAACGTGATACGTAGAAATTGAGAAATGGTTATATTGTGGAACGGAGGGAGTGAGTATATGTCTGTATTCCGTATTATACCAGACTCCATCCAGCTCATCCACCAGCAGGGAGGCGTTTGTTTGTCGACACTCGGACGCTTTGGAGGTGTGGAGCCTGCTTGCTTGTCGTACCATAGCAAGCAAGCAAGGCACGAAAAGACCCTAGTCGCTAGTCGCTCGGAGACGGATGGAGAGGCACTACTGCCCTAGGCTGGGTGTGCAAGCTGCAGCGCGCGTCGCTGCTCCTGCCTGGGGAACCCTAAAAGATGTTGGAGGGAAGCCCAAAAAATCAAAAGCACCCCTCCTCTCTCTCTCTCTCGTCTCACCAGTCGCCACACCACGCCGCGGCAATAAAGAAGCCTGCGTGTCACTCTCTCACTCATCCTCCCTCCCTATCTCTTCGTCTTCCTCCTCTTCCCCAACCCCAATAAAACCACGCTTTCCCTCCTCCCCGCTTCGGATTCTTTCCCCCCGTCTGGCTGGCTCTGTCTCCGCCTCGTCACTCCCCACGCCACACCCCGAGACCAAGGAAAAGGACGGGTTTTTTCCTAGCTGTAACCTCACCCGCTCGCTCCCCCGCCATGAAGGAGGAGACGCCGCTGCCGCTGCTCTCCTCCGCCATCGCTGCCTGAGCTCTCCCTTCGCTCGCTCGCTCGCTCCATTGGACCCACCTCCCTAGTAGGGAATAAAGCAAGCAAGCCATGGAGGCTTTCGCCGAGCTGTTCGACCCCCTCTACTGCCCCGAGGAGCACCTCGACCTGTACCACGAGGAGCCCGCCGAGGAGCAGTGGCCGGACCACCAGCAGCAGCAGCCGCAGCCGCGGCCGGCGGCGCTCGACGACGAGCTGCCGGCGCTGTTCGAGGCGTTCAGGGCCAGGGAGGGGTTGGTGCTGGCGGCCGACGGGGAGGAGGGCGGGTACGGCGGCGCGGCGGGGCGGGAGGCCGCGGTCGGGTGGGCGGCCGGCGCCGCGGCGCGGCTGGGCTTCTCCGCGCTCACCGCCGCGCTCGCCGCCGCCTACCTCGACCGCTGCTTCCTCCCCGGCGGCGCGCTCCGGCTCGGCGACCAACCCTGGATGGCGCGCCTCGCCGCCGTGGCCTGCGTCGCGCTCGCCGGCAAGGTGGAGGAGACGCGCGTGCCGCTGCTCCTCGACCTCCAGCTCTGCGCCGCCGCGGGCGCCGACCCCGCCGACGCCTACGTGTTCGAGGCCAAGACTCTGCGCCGGATGGAGCTGCTCGTGCTCTCCGCGCTCGGCTGGCGGATGCACCCCGTCACGCCCTTCTCCTACCTCCAGCCAGTCCTCGCAGACGCCGCCATGCGCCTGCACAACTGCGAGGGCGTCCTGCTAGCCGTCATCACCGGTGCGTAGCGAGTTCCAAGCCAATGTCTGTAGCTGCATTTGCGCGAAAAATAAGTAAAGATCCCATCTTCACTGCATTCCCGTGCCAAAGGCTTGATTTTTACAGTATTTTGTAAAATGTGGGCAGATTGGAGGTGGCCTCGCTACCGGCCCTCGGCGTGGGCTTCCGCCGCGTTGCTCGCCACCGCCGGCAGCGGCGACGACGACGCGGAGCTCCTGGCGCTCATCAATGCCGACGAGGTCAGCGCAGCGCAATGCCATTGCACTAGTTGCTCGATTCTTCTCTTGTCGTTGTTGCGAGCCTTGTACCAACTGTTGTTGGACGCGTCGCAGGACGAGACCGCCGAGTGCGCCAAGATCATCTCCGAGGCGACGGGCATGAGCTTCCTCGCCGGAGACGCCGGCGCCGCCGCCGGGAATAAGCGGAAGCACGAGGCGGCGCGGATGTACTCGCCGCCGCTGAGCCCGAGCGGCGTGATCGGTGCGCTGTCCTGCTTCAGCTGCGAGAGCTCGTCGTCCGCCACCGCGGACTCGCGCCCTGCCTCCACGGCGGCGGCGGCGGCGGCGGCGGCGCCCGCGTCCGTTTCGTCCTCCCCGGAGCCCACCGGCCGGGCCCCCAAGCGCGCTGCGGCGGCGATCCCGGTCACGCACCCGCTTCCCCCCGACGAGGAGAGCCGCGACGCCTGGCCGTCCACCTGCGCCGCGTGACGCACCGTGCCGGAGGCGCGGTGCCTATGGCGAGACCGCCGCCGCCGTCGCAGCCGCTCGGTGGGGTGGGGCGGGGCGGCAGAGATAAACAAAAAAATTCAGAAGCTTGCGCCGGTGACAAGAAGAACCATTTTGCCCGTTGCCATGAGAGAAAGGAACAAGAAGATAAGAAAAGATATAATCTTTTGCTTGCTGATGGCAGCACATTTTGCAATGATGGTTCTCGTCGATGTAAGAACTGAGCGGGAGGTGGAAGGAGATCATTAGAGGACAATTAGCCGTCGACATCGAACGGCGCTTTAAGATTAGCGGAAATTAATTTTAAGATTAGTGGCAATTGTAGCGATGCTGTTTCTTGGCATGTTCTTGTCTCGAGTAGCTTCATTGCAAGGCCTGGCTTGGAATGGCCGGGGCCTCCTTGTCTTGCCTCGCCCTGCTGCAACCACTACTGTAGCGTCACTGCTCTCACCCTGTGCCTGGGTCGCGTCCTCTCTCCATCTCGATTTGATTTCCCTCCTCTTTCTCTCTCTATCTCTAGACCTTTCAACCATCAATGCAAATGCAGCAGCAGCTCCTCCCCACTCCCCATGGACAATGGCATTGGCAAGCAGCACTTGGAAGATGAGCCTCCATTAATGTCCACACATCTACAGGCTATACAAGCCCTGTGATAAATATAAATCAATCCTTGTTTATCTGCACTAGTGATGAATAAATGTGACACCCTACTTAAAATGTTTGTTTATGTGTAGCATTGATTAATATTGCTGGGAATGTATGTCTCTGAGCGGCGCATGTGCTGGTCTATTGATGAGCGGGGGAAATGTTCTGTTTTGCATTAGTGCTTATGGAAATTTGGGGTGTTTAGTTCGCGAAAAAGGAAAGCGAAGTTTGGTGAAAATGTCACATCGGACATTGTAGCACTTTTTGTTTATTTGTGGTAATCGTTGTCCTACCATGACCTAACTAGACTCAAAAGATTTGTCTCGTCGTGTACATCAAAACCATGTACTTAGTTTTTTTTATTTAACTACGTTTAGTGTTCCATGCATGAGAAGAGAGATTTGATGTGATAGGTGAATAGTGAAGTTTGGAGAGAGAATTTTTGGCTTTTGAATGGAACTAAACAGGGCCCTAGATTGCAACACATGATCCACTATGGTTCCGTGAATGTACTAGGAGCATCATCATGGCTTAGGTCCCCTGGATTCACTGGGATAACAAGAGCAGTAGGTTTTAGGAAAAATGTGTGGCATTGGTATGGTTCAAAACGTGTGGCATCGATATGGTTTTAGGAAAAGGCAACAATTTGTATTGACTAATGCAAAGGATATAATTATCAAAGTATGATATTTGAAAGAAAATTAACTTAATATCTGAAATAGTATCTTTCGTTATAGATGTAGAAACATCTAATATCACATACTTACATGTTAATGCATACAATTATTTTCATACATTGATCATCAAACTTAAAAAGATCAGTATAATGTGCTTGCTCTGATCAGATAATTAAAACAATTGTACTACTAAATACTGAGTTATAACAAGATGATTGCAGAAAAGCAATGGCAAAAAAGAAGAGGCAGAAAAGTTGATGAGTCATCAGGCACGTTGCACACCTGGCATGCGAGGTGATGTGGCGTGGAACGTGGACTACTGACTTCTCACACACCAACCCCAAAATGTCTACGTAGACCAGCATATGGAGATGAGGTACGTCCAAAAAAGTTAAAGAGAGAGAGAGAGAGCCCCGAGAGAAAGAGTGAAGACAAACGGAGTGATGTGTACTGTAGCTCCTGTGCTACTACGGAGTACATAGCCAAGGAGAGAGAAGAGATTCAGAGAGAAACTAATTTTTGGTGACCTTTGCTTTAATTTTTGCAAAGGCACAAAGGCAAAGGGAGAGGAAAATATTGCAGATCCAGTTCCTATCCATGGTTGCCGTAATGATGAGGTGTATCTTTGGTGGATTATTCCCGTATTATTGCCAAATCTGGGGCCGCATGCTTACCGGAGGATTTGCCGCTATCTTCAGCTATCTTCATGGCATCAATAAACAAACTATAATCATCATCGTTCCAGATGGAATCATGACCAACTCATTCGCTTTTTCTCAAAATGCAGTTTTTGGAAACAATTCATTTACTATCCCAGAACCATTAACTTTGTGCACCTAATCCCCTTTACAACCGTCGCCAAAAATTTTAAACTGAGTAAATTCACCTCCACCTCCTAATTAAAATTCTCTTTCCCCCTCCCTTTTTTGAACAATGATACATGACATCATAATTAGACAATTTCTCATGCATTTTCATATCTCACTTGAACTAGTATCAGATGATTCAAACCTATACAATACAAATATTTTCTAAAGGAAGTAAGCACGCATAGTTGCAAGCACTTGCGCACGGCAGCACAATGTGAGTAGCCGTTAAGAGGAAAGCAAAGCCTACAAAACAGAAAAGAAATGTAAAAGATGATCTCCAAATTGAGATTTGAGCTTGACTTGGGCATTGGGAATCGGCCATTTGCACGTGAAAGAGCACACGGACGACGTCGCTTGCAATCCACGAAGAACACACATATATACTACCATGTGGTACACGACAACGTACTGTTGAAGAAGTCTCACCGCTCCAACGGCTTGCATGGCCAACGGCCAGAGCGCACACCAGCGCACGACGCGGACGCCCAGCGCTCATGCTCAGCACGCACCCGCGCGCCTCGCATGCGCACCGGCTCTCCTGGAAGATAGCTTAGTTAGTTGAGATCACAAGTGTATATATGTTGTACCATGATCATCAATACAATCTGCTGGTTCTTCCTATTCCATTCTACATGGTATCAGTGACCGCAAGATCTTCCTACATGAATCCCTTTGCTTCAGCCTCCCCGGTCTCTTCCATCTCCTCTGCTTCCGCACCCATGGCGTACTCGCCGTCCCATTCCTCTACCTCGTCCTCCGACGGTGAATCTGACGGCGCCGCTCCTCAGCCAGCCGCGGCCTCGGTCATCCAGACGGTTAACATCCGCAATCACATTCCCGTCGTCCTCGACTACACCACCGCCAACCACAGCCAATGGCGGTGCTGCTTCGACTCTGTGCTGGGCAAGTTCGGCCTCCAGGACCATGTCCGGACGCCGACACCGATTGACCAGCGCACTGCTGCATGGCGGCAGATTGACAGTTGCCTCGTCAACTGGATCTACACCACCATCGCCACCAATGTCTTCGACCTCGTCCACAAGCCTCACATCAGCGCCTTCTCCCTGTGGTCCAATGTCGAGAGCCACTTCCGCGACAATGAGCTCGAGCGCGCCGTTCTGCTGGAGGCTGAATTCCGCAGCGTGCAACAGGGCGATCTCTCCGTCCACGACTACTGCTCCAAGCTTAAGCGCCTCGCGGATCAGCTTCGCAACGTCGGCCACCCTGTTTCTGAACCAAGTCAGGTGCTCAATCTCCTGCGTGGTCTCTCCCCCAAATTCAAGCACCTCAAGCCCGTCATCAAGGCCAAATCCCCACCCCACACCTTCCGCAGCGCGATGTCATACCTGCTCTTGGAGGAAGCCTCTGATTCCCACGACGCCAAGACGGAGGCGGCGCAAGCCCTCTTCGCACGCTCCGGCGGCTCCTCCACCGGCGCGGTCTCCACGGGCGCCTCCACTGGCACTGCTGCCGGCTCCGGCGGCTCTGCTGGCTCCTCCGCCGGCACTGGCGCATCAGTCGGTGGATCTGACGGATCCCGCCCCCTGAACAAGAGGAAGGGCCGCGGCGGCGGCTCCACCGGCGCTCCTCGTGGCGGCGGCGGCAGTGGTCAGCACGCACCCGCTCCACACTCCGCTCCGTGGGCTGCTGGGTATAACCCTTGGACTGGGCTTGTGCAAGCCTGGCCCATGCCTCTACGGGCCCCCGGCTCCGGCGTTCTCGGGCCGCGACCTCCATTTCAGCCCAACACGTGATGACGGCGCTCCATCAGCCATCTATGCCTCCATCGTCAGCTGGCGCCTGGGACAATCAGGCTCTGTACACGGCACTGCACTCCACCGGCGTCGCCACGCAGCCACCGAGCTCCTCCGAGTGGTTCCTCGACACATGCGCCACTAACCATATGTCCTCTGGTAATCTCCATCCTTCCCGCCCCTTCTTCTCCTCCATTGTCGTTGGAAACGGTGCTCGGCTGCATGTGTCGCATGCCGCCAACACCTCCATTCCCACATCCTCTCAACCTCTCGCTCTTCGTAATGTACTTGTCTCTCCCTCTCTGGTTAAAAACCTTGTCTCCGTTCATCAGCTAACTCGTGATAACAACATTTCCATTGAATTTGATCCATCTGGCTTCTTTATCAAGGATCTTCAAACCCGAGCGGAGACTCTCCGATGTGATAGCACCGGCGACCTCAACCCGCTGCATCTGCCACAACCTCAGACCTTCCATGCTTCCAAGGCGACGACGGTGGAGCTCTGGCATCAGCGGCTTGGTCATCCGAGCACAAACTCTCTGTCTCAGGTTTTGAACACCTTTGATTTTAGTTGCAATAAGGCAGACACTCATACTTGCCACTCCTGTCGTTTGGGCAGGCATGTTCGTCTTCCATTTCATTCCTCTGAATCACACACACATTTTCCCTTTCAACTTGTTCATTCGGATGTTTGGACGTCTCCTGTTCTTAGTCATTCAGGGTATAAATACTATGTTGTGTTCCTGGATGATTTTACTCATTACATTTGGACGTTTCCAATCCGAGCAAAGTCTGAAGTTTTGCCTGTAATTCGATCCTTTCACGCTTACATTCAGACCCAATTTCGCCTTCCCCTCGTAGCTCTGCAAACCGTTAATGGCCGTGAATACGATTCTCATGCCCTCCGTGCATTCTTCTCTACTCACGGGATCTCTCTTCGCCTCTCGTGCCCATATACATCGTAGCAGAATGGAAAGACAGAGCGCATCTTGCGCACCATTAACGATTGTTTGCGTACATTGTTGCTCCATAGTGCAGCTCCTCCTACGTTCTGGGCGGAGGCCTTGAACACGGCGACGTTCTTGCTGAATCGCATGCCCTGTCGAGCCACCGGCACGCTCACACCACACGAGCTGCTTCTTGGCGTGCCTCCTCGCTACGAAGAGCTCAGGGTGTTCGGCTGTCTCTGCTTCCCCAACACCAGCGCCACGGCTGCGAACAAGCTCTGCCCGCGATCGAGTGCTTGCGTCTTCCTCGGCTATCCACACGATCATCGTGGGTATCGTTGCCTCAACCTCGCCACGCGCCGGGTCATCACGTCGTGCCACGTCGTCTTCGACGAACGCTATTTTCCCCTCCGGGAGCACGCCGCGACGCCGCCAGTGATCGCCTCCACCGAGGTCGACACCGACGACGCACCGCCCGCCGCGCCGCCACGCCAAATCGCTCGTCGACCACAGACGCCCAGCGCACCGGCCTCGCCCACAACGCCGCCTGCGCCACCGACACACAGCCCCGCGCCGTCGTCTCTGCCCGCATCGCCATCCGCGTGCTCCGGCGCACAACGTGTATCGTCCCCGGCACCATCTCCGACACCTTCAACACCTGCATCAGACTCACCACTGCGCGACCCCGCCACCGTACCGCAAGCTCGCGCCGCGTCACCACCACCCGTTCATCGAATGACGACGCGCACCAAGGCCGGCGTGTTCAAGCCCAATCCCAAATATTCCATGACAGCATCGTCGCCAACTCTGTCGCCGATCCCCACCTCTGCTCGTGAAGCACTGAAGGATCCACATTGGCGCGATGCCATGAAAGCTGAGTACGACGCGCTGTTGGCCAATCGGACATGGACACTGGTCGATCGGCCACCAGGCGCTCGCGTGATCACCGGGAAGTGGGTCTTCCGCATCAAGTTCAACCCCGATGGCACGCTCAGCCACTACAAGGCCCGCTGGTTTGTCCGTGGCTTCCACCAGTGGCCTGGCATTGACTTCACGGAGACCTTCTCCCCAGTGGTGAAGCCGGCGACCATCCGAACGGTGCTCGCCCTCATCGCCTCCCACGACTGGCCGGCGCACCAGTTGGACGTCTCCAACGCATTCTTGCACGGCAACATCGAAGAGCAGGTCTACTGCCAACAGCCCACGGGTTTTGCTGACCCAGCTCACCCCAACGCTGTGTGCCTGCTCTCACGATCTCTCTACGGCCTTCGTCAAGCCCCGCGCGCCTGGTTCAACCGCTTCCTCAACCACGTCCTCACCCTCGGCTTCGTCCAGTCCAAGGCAGACCCATCACTGTTCGTGCTCCCGCAGGGCGGCGCCACATCATATCTGCTTCTGTACGTGGATGACATAATCCTCTCCGCCTCGACGACGCATCTGCTCCAGCAGCTCACTGCTCGTCTCAAGTCGGAGTTCGCCATCAAGGACTTGGGGCCCCTTCACTTCTTCCTCGGCATTGACGTTCAGCGACGCAAGGAGGGTTTCTACCTCTCTCAGGCGGCCTACACACGCGATGTTCTTGATCGCGCTGGGATGGCAAACTGCAAACCCGTGTCCACGCCTGCCGACACCAAAGCCAAGGCGTCCAGCGACGACGGCCCGCTCTTCTCCGACGCCTCCTGGTACCGCAGCATGGCCGTCGCCCTCCAATACCTCACGCTCACTCGGCCGGACATTGCATATGCTGTCCAACAGGTGTGCTTGCATATGCACGCTCCACGGGACTGCCACGCCGCCATGTTGAAGCGCGTTCTCCGGTATCTCAAGGGCACCGTCACCTACGGCCTCCATCTCCACGCCGCTCAGCAGCCGCTACTGACTGCCTACACGGACGCGGATTGGGCGGGCTGCCCCGACACCAGGCGTTCAACATCAGGGTTCTGCGTCTACCTCGGCGACGCCCTCGTGTCGTGGTCATCCAAGAGGCAGAACACTGTCTCGCGTTCTAGCGCCGAGGCGGAGTATCGCGGAATCACCAACGCCGTCGCCGAGTGCACGTGGCTGCGTCATCTCCTTGCCGAGCTTCATCATGGCATCCGGCAGGCCACGATCGTGTACTGAGACAATGTCTCATCGGTCTACATGTCCAAGAACCCAGTTCACCACCGGCGGACAAAGCACATAGAGCTCGACATCCACTTCGTTCGGGAGAAAGTGGCCGTCGGCGAGCTTCGTGTTCTTCACGTTCCCAGTGACAAGCAGTTCGCGGACATCTTCACGAAGGGACTACCGTTGGCATTGCACGACGATTTTCGATCCAGTCTCTGCGTTGGCCTTGAGCACCGCTGAGACTGAGGGGGGGTGTTGAAGAAGTCTCACCGCTCCAACGGCTTGCATGGCCAACGGCCAGAGCGCACACCAGCGCACGACGCGGACGCCCAGCGCTCATGCTCAGCACGCACCCGCGCTCTCCGCGCACGCCCGCGCGCCTCGCATGCGCACCGGCTCTCCTGGAAGATAGCTTAGTTAGTTGAGATCACAAGTGTATATATGTTGTACCATGATCATCAATACAATCTGCTTGTTCTTCCTATTCCATTCTACACGTACGCCAGATCAAAGCTAAAGCAATGTGTAAACAAACTGCAAGGCTAGATACAGGCATTATTTTAGCCGGATCACCTCGTCCAAATGGAAACCATCCGGATTGCAAAGGGCTTTGCTCGTAGTCTCCTGCTTGGACTCTTGTAGGCTTTGACCTCGATGGCAGAGAAATACCGATGGCGCTGAGCTGAGGGGCCTTTGGCTTGCGTTTTGCTTTGCTTTCCTCCAAAGACTAGACGCCTCAAAGATGTGAGTGTCACCCTGCCCCCCTCTCCATGGCACCTTCGTTCTTTGTGGTAACCACATGACATGAGCAAGCTTATCTTTGCAAGTTGCTCATGGAGGCTGGAGTACGAGTGGTATCTTTTCTGTTTGTCTTTGGAACGCTACATATATGAAATGACAAGGTTAAAAAGAAGAGTGCGGATATCAAGACAAAGTGCATGTTACCATAAACAACTTTGCCAATTGCCATTCACCCCAACAAAGATATAAGCTTTGCCCATTGCCAATTGCTTCTCCTCGATCGTCACTTTTTTTATTAAAAACAGTTGAGATGCATTTGGATATTTCTGGTGGGATACAATTTACATCACATCTGCCATAGAAAATTCCATTAAAACTAAACGGTATGGTGAGAGCTAAGCAAGTCAAGTGTTGGAAGGCTACTGTGTCTCACATACGAAGCATGCATCATTTTTTCCTCCATTGAAGCTTGGAATGATTGACAAATATGTCATGTTTGTTGACCGCAGGACCATGCTTGACCAATGCCTCCATGATGTGTGTTGATTGGCACTGTATTTCTACATCAGTGCTTTGCCTATCATCCTATTCTTTCTGTCCAACCTTACAGAGCTTCCTACATTTGAGAGCACCTATACCACTTAAAGTGCACCTACACCGACAAAGATAACCACGAAAGCACTTGTACATACAAAAAAAAAGGTTATGTTTGTACCTACAACTGTAGAATTAGGCCTAAATGTGGCGTGACAAAAGCTCTTACATATACAGAGGCTTTGAAAGCAAAAGGGTATTTTTGTTCGGATCACTTGCCAAATCGGTGAAAATAGTGCTAACTGTATGCAATTGGCATGAGAAAGACAAACCAAAGATGAGTAGAGGACACCTTACACAGACAAGTCTTCTTCCCATGTGCTTAGGTTAGCTGCGGCTTCCCTCCACCTTTTCACTCACAAATCATTTGTTTGTCTTTACCTGCTTCCAAGGCATTATTATAAGCCCAATCACCATTTGGCACAGCTGGTGGTTTACTTAAGACTAATTGAGCAAATGCTAGTACTGATGGTAAAAGGTGCAGCTTTATTTTGTTCTGTGATGGAGCAGACCAGACAAGTCAGGAAGAAGGGGAAGAGGAAAAACTAGAAAGGCAGGGAGCAGAGCATGCATGCAGGAGGAAGTGGGCACATCTCCACAGCACAGGGGCAGGGCCTGCCTGCAGTCCTGCACCGCTCTTGACCTACCAGCATACTTCAGGAGTAAAACTTAGGCCTACCGCCATGGTGTACCCACATGTCAAGTACACGCTGCGCTACCGCAGACATGCCCTACAGATCCTACAGGGAAATACTGACAATTTTTTTTGTTAAAAGTGTCAATAAGAGTACTGTTTCTTCCTTGTTTCGAAACAAAGTACTGTTTCTTGCGTTATCAGAAACAAAACTATTGCCTCGGGTCAGGTATTGATGTCCTTTAATCGATTGATACGATTTCCCATGCACACTTCATACATAGTAGTAGAAAAATGACAAAGTTGTGATGACAATGAAGTATATTTCTTCTTTGGCTTATTGATATATTTTCATGTGATTAGTTCAATGGCACGCATTATAGTTTTCTAGTTTCTAGATTCTCCTTGCTTTCAACATGCATGGAGACATTACTACTACCAGCAAAGGCACATGTGCGTACGCTCGTACGCACATGTATAAAATAAATCAAATATAATATATAAAATATAGTTGCAATACTCGCCGCGCGTGCTAAACTCTCTTTTATACATTTGTCTCAACTCATGTACCACGCACGTTTATTGATGACATGTAGGTACTAAAACAGTGTCACTTTAGTGGACCATGGTAAACAGACCAGCCGTGCGAAGCGCTTTTAAAAATACTTTATATTCGCTCTCTCATGATAGAGAGTTTTATGTATTCTCAAAACTCAATAGTTGGCATTTATTTATATGAAGAAAAACTCTCTGATTTATTGTCTATTAGTAATACGGGGTAATTGTGTATAGACGTGGGTACAAATGTGGGTATATTTAGATGGGTCCTTTTTTGGGTGAAAAAAGTTGAGCGGGAAACAACTAAAAGAGCCCGAAACATGCAAAAATTTTGACGCTTTCTAGTTTTTCCCTCCCACCAAAGCCCGACAGGTGGGTCCTCTGTGAGAGGGTGGGCGTGGATTTTTTGGTGTGAGGTGTTTTCAATTCTCTAGGATCCTTTTAGTATAGATTTATGTTGAGTAATGTGCTCATTTTTTAATATTTAAACATCAATTAGTGGCAGAGGTTGTATTGTACCATTCTTTATCCATCCTTAGTATAATATATTTTGAAGAGTAGCATGGTTTAACATTGTCCCCCCTCAATTTTATGTTTATTTAAATAATTTACAAAGGGTATTGTGACGAACCGGATTCTCACCGACGAGAACCCGGCTCCCTGTACCCTTGAGATAGTCCCAGGATTAGCAGCTATCTCGTACAGAACTCATCTCAGTCGAATATCACATCCATACAACGATAAAAGGTTCATTACATGACATATATATATAAAAACAAAAGCGTCTGGTACAAGCCCTCTGGGCTAAATCGACAATAAGAAACATCTGCGCAGCGGTAGCTAAAACAACAGGGTCCACTCCTCCACAGGCATCCTTGAGCGTAGCGCACACCCTTCAGTCGTACCATCCGTCCTGGTTGAACTCGTGGTCGGGGTCTTCACCTGAGAACCCAAAGTCTGTCCCCAAGGAAATGGGACAGGTCCACGTCACCAACCATAATATGATGCAAGCTTTAAAGTGGCCTATTCTAAGGTATAGAAATATTCAAGGTTTAAGCCAGGGATTTCTTATGCAAGCAGCTGCAATAACCCAAATTTTATCTCACCACCAACTCCTTCTCTCACACGTACATCCACTCCCCAAATCCAACCATCAGCCTCACATTTTCCCATCGGGCTCGTCCTGCCACGGCAGGTTCCCGCAAAAACATCATCCACCAACACCTTTCACTCACTAGTCGACTCGGTGAGCTCCCTCCCCACCTTGTCTCAACAGCCTCAGCTGGACCAATCTCTCATATCCCGAATCAAGGATGAGGTAAGAAAGCAGATTCCCATGCTAGCCGGGGCTTCTCAGAAATGGGTCATCCGTAACCGTGGACACGGCTATACGTATAGTTTACACTCTGCAGAGGTGGCACTCCAGGAATCCATCCGGGCTGCAAGGCTAGTCCACAACCAACCTGAGACGCAGCCCACAGCAAAGACCCTAAACAGTAACGGCGCCAATCCTGTCTCCCTGGGCTCGGGAAACATCTGATCTAACATCTGCCCCAGGGTCGTGAAACCTTCCCACCGGGGCCAGTCGGGGGCCGTGGTAAATCAGGGAGATTACGCCGCAACGAATCCCCCCTACACATATAGAACTCGATTCTCCTACAGTCTCGGCGCCGCACTGGAGTAGGCTTGCTGGAACCCTCCCCATACTGGGTAGATGGTGAGCACGGTATTTCCCAAGTCCAAAGTGGGGGCACGACTCGGTCCTTAATTATCGGTAAAGCGAGTATCTGCGTCACAAGCGATCCGCCGCAACGGTCCGCAATCGGCACCCATAACAGGTATTGCCGCCCAAACTCCTCAAGTACTCCCCGAGTACCAATCCCCAAGTAACCATGTACCCGCAACAGGTACCCCATAGGGACTGCCCGAGTGCAGCCCCTCAGCACCTCGATCAACGATCGAGTTGTTATTACTCGCTTACACCGCCTAGCTGCGCTACTCCTCCCAAACCACCCACAACTCACGCCAAGAGGATCAATCACAACCATCCCAACACATGCATAGCATAGCATATTTATAAAGTGAGTAGTAGGTAGCAAGGTAACAGGATAATAACAAAGGGAGTGCAGGTTTATCATGCGAGTAAAGTAAAGCGCTAGCATACTAGTTGCATGTCTAATAGGTATTTCAGAGATGGTCGGGCGTGAACCTGGGCAAAGGTCTTCATCCTCGTCGAAGCAGTTGTTGTAGTGGTCCGGCTCCTCCTGACTCTCCGGAGCTCCTAGGGTCGCGTGAAAATAAAATAAGACGCGGCTACTAGCAAAGAAACACTAAGACAGCGATGAAAGAAGACCCAAATAACTCCAAACTCTATACTAACGCGTAGATCATGATTTTAGAAAAATATAGAAACTGGTTTCATATTTTTCTGAGCTACGGTTGATTTATTATTAATTTTTGAAGTTTAAATCATTTTCCGAAAATATTAAATAATTTCCGAAAAAGAAAACAGACAAATAATTAGTCTGCTGACGTCAGCATGACGTCATGCTGACGTCAGCAGTGGGGTCCGTCTAGGATGACGTCAGCAGTGGGCCCTGCTGACGTCAGCGTTGACCGGTCAACGGTCAACGGTCAATGGGTCAACTCTGGTCAGTGGGCCCCATGTGTCAGTGACTCGCTGAGTATGACAGGTGGGTCCCATACGTCAGCGCAGTTAAAAGAAAACGAAAAAGAATAAACGATGGCTGGGCTGGAATTGGGCCGAAAGGTGAATGGGCCGGAAGAGTTCAAGGGGGTTAAACAGACTTAACCGCGAGATTCGGCCCACGAAGGGGTGGCTGCTGGTGCTGCTCTGGTAGACCAAGTCCACCGTGAACCGTGAGATGGGTTTACGTGAGCCGGGTGCATGGGATCCAGGTGTGGCCGAACCGGGATTTTCTGCGGGTGCGGTGTGGCGACTTGGTGTGGTCTTGCGTGTGGCGTGGCCACGGCGCGACGCGACGCGCGCGCGGCGCGCACCAGAGCGCGCCGGCGGCGACGGGCGACGGCGGTTCTCACCGGAAAAGCCTCGGCTGGGCTCAAGATCGATCGGAAAAGCTCGGCTAGGTCTCGGGGGTTCGATTTGGTAGGTTAAGGGCGAACGATTGGGTGGCTAGGGGTGCTTCCGACGCGAGCAGTGGCGGTGCGGCCATGAACGCCGGCGAGCTACGACGGCGACATGGAATTCGAGTGCAACGGTGCACGATTCGGGTTGGCGCGTGCGCGTGCGGCTCCAGCGGCTGCTGGGACGCATCTGGGTGCGCATGCGCGGGCTCGTGGTCGCCCACGGCCGCGCATGGCCTCGGCGTTCGCGCGCGGCGAGCGGAGCTCGGCCGCGGCGGCCTCGGCTGCGGAAAAACAAGGCGACGGCGGGTTGCAGCGGGGTCAGCGGCGACGGGGACCTGCAGAAGAAGCGCACAGCTCGAAGGCTGGCTCACAGGGGCTAGGCTAGGCTCGTCGAGCACGCGCGGCGGTGGAATTCGCCGGAAACAGAGAAGAAAGGGGGGAAATCGCGGTGGCTCACCTAGGGGTCAGTAGGGGTACACTGCAGCTCGGGGAAGGGCTCGTCGAAGCTCGGCGAAGCTCGCGCGTCCACGTTCGTCCTGGGTCCGGCTCCTCCTCAGCGGCTCCTCGGGCGGCGGCGGCGGCTTCGGCGGCGACGACGCGGGGACGGTGCTCCGGCTCCTCCTCCCTTCCTCCTCTCCTTCACCACTCCTCCTCTGGTCCCCTCTTCCCTCTCCCCTCTCGAATTGGAGACTCGGAACCCCAATGGGGCGGCGGCGGCTTGAACAGGGAGTGCGGCCGGCGGGGGCGATTTATAGGCGCTAGGCTAGGGTTCCCGGGGCTTGAACGGCGAGATAGGGGTGCTCGAGCGGCTGCGGACACGCGGCGCAATCGCGTCGGGCCGCACGGAGCTCGGGTGGTTGGGTCACGGGCGGCGCGCTCGGGAGAGAGAGCAGCGTCGCGAGGGAGATGACGCGAGGGGAAGAAGAAGAAGGCTGACAGGCGGGGCCCGCCTGTCAGTGGAAGAAAAGGACGACGCGGCGGGGACGCGGCGGGGAAAAGGATGGGCTGCTGTTGGGCCGAAAGGCCGAGCAGGCCGGCTTGGATCGCTGGCTCGGGAAAGAAGTTGGAGGGGGTTAACCGGACTTGGGCTTCGGGAATTTGGCCCACGAACAGTTAGATGGATTGGAAATTAGTTTAGTCAATTAGAGTTTGAATTCAAATCTAGAATTTGAATTCAAACCAACCAAAAATCCAAATAAATCCAAATCACACTATTTCATCCTTAGCACTTCAAATTGATTTGAAATTTCAAATTTAAATTGCCTAGGAATTTAGGGAGCAAATTGAAGACACTCTTAAATGTTTGTTTGCATGCACACAATTTCACCAAAAATTTTTAAATTCGAATTTTTGCACTCAACAAAACCTATAGGTATTTTTAGGGTTGTTACAGGTATAATCTAGCAATTGTGAAATTGAATTAATATATGGGTATGCCAATGCTCCGTATGAGTTGTGGTGAAATGACTCTCTCAAATTTAACTATTTGCCATTTTGAGAACACATGACATTGAATACTAAGACATATTTATGGAAAGGCGGAATAGCCATTTTGGTCTTCAACTATCAACCAAAGCTCAATTTCATCCCTAAACTGCTAAAATGGCCGATTCAGTCCTTAAACTTTCTCATATGGCTTGTTTTCGTCCTTTGTCCTACAAGTCATGCCATGTTGGCACGCTTAGTCCGCACTCATACAGCCAGGTTTTGTAAAATATCCTTTTCTACCCTCTAATGATGCATATGTTTGTATTTTTTCTATTGCAATCGCTTGTGGTCTATGCCTAATATTATAATGTTTGCTTGTTATAATATTATGATGAATATAACCCATATTTTAAATGGCGCGCTATTGAATTTAGCGTTTCCCATTTTCTAGATGCTATGCCGCTATTGCGGCCGCTATAGCGGCGCTATTGCCGCGCTATAGCGGCAGCTTCGCGCTATAGCGGCAGATCGCTGCTCACGCTATAGGCCGCTATATCGCGCCGTTTGTTTCCAAAAAATATGATCATAAATTTATAATTTAATATAAGAATATCTGATAAAGTGATAACTTATAATTAAGTGATTATAACCCAATATTGCACAGGCAACAATCCAACATAAACAAAAGACTAAGGACTAGGGTTCTAGGGGAAGTCAAGGCTGAATTGGGCCGGGCTTTTTTTACTGGGCCGAATTCACCATATTTGGGAAAAGTGGAAATAGCACCAGATTTAGCGCGCTATGCCGCTAAATAGCTATAGCGGCGCTTTAGCGCGCTATACGGCGATAGCGCCAATAACGTGAAAAGGCACAATAGCTTCACGTTGGTTCTGGTTTGGCACTATAGCGCCGTGGCGCTATAGCGCGCTATTTTTTTCTTGGAATATAACCATATCTATTCACATAATAAAAATAATTGTTATACAATGCTTCTGATTCGAAGTTACATGCCATGAAAATGTTTAATATAAATGACTTGTGCCATGGTACATAGCTGACTGAGTGGTGACATGGCGTGCTAACGTGGCGCGACACGTAGGACGGAGGACAAAAGTGAGCTGTACAAGAAAGTTCGAGGACTAAAATGGTCATTTTGATAGTTTAGGGACGAAATTAAGCTTTAGTCCATAATTAGAGGACAAAAAGGACTATTCTGACTTATGGAAACTACCCGTTTACTCTCCCATTACATATCTATCACTGCGAGTTTGTGGGAAAATAAACTTTGTATTTTTTTTTCATTAACATTTTTTCATTAACACTTGTCAAATTTGAAGTATATTTAGTTAAAATCCACATGGTCAAACTTAAATTTTTTATAGTTGAATTTACACTTGGAGCTCCTAACGAAATAGCTAGGGGCCAATTCAATCTTGAGTTTGAAAAGGCAGGCAAAATTAAAAGGCAAAAATAAGATGAGGACAAAATCACAATTAGCTTTCAAAATATGGACGCGGACACAAACGCTCCAGAATACAATAGTCAAACGTTGACATCAAAGAGCAAAACAAAATGTTCCCAGTACTTGGCTTGGACCAGAGGGGGTACGGTATCATTTTTTTTTCCATTTCGTCACACTGACTCCATTCCATTTTCTTCATGCGAGCAAAAGGCAGTAACCTACACTTTTCTCATGGTTACCCATGGCTAGAGACATATTTGCTCTTTCTGGTTGTGAGATTAGGGGGTGACACCGAGTGATTGGGACAGTGGTGCTTGTGTGTAGGCTCTAGTCCTTGGTGGCGCAAGGGGCAGTTGAGTGAGACTGGATTTTGTTCAGACCAGCATGACTGGTTGTGATATATTCCTTTTTTTTATTTGCAGTAGTGAAAGTGAAAGAACAACGCGCCAACACACGTTGCAAGGACCACACCATTGGTATGGTTGGGCACTGGGAAACACTGCTCAAAGTGCCCAAAGCGAAGCGAAAGGAAGCGGCTTCAAAGCAAACAACGAGCACACTGCACTGTGCACCAACCAACCAAACCTCCCTGACTCCCTCCAACCTCCATAAATCTAACATGCATGCTGCCATGAGTTGTGGCTGGCATGCACCAGGCAGGCAGGCAGGCTCCATTCGAATGGCTCCAGCCCGGTCACCACAACAAAACAAAGGCTATGTGATGCATGCATGCCTTGTACTGGCCGAGCTCTATATGCTTGAGGTGCCAATGCCATGGGCAGCCAGCAGCATGTGTCTCTCCAATTCTCCATGTAGCTGGTGTCGCATAGCTAGTTACTGAGCCGATGAAAAGACAGGGTCCATTCGTCAGTGACTCTCAACCATGAACCATGTATGTATATGTGTTTGTATTTTTGGATTAGCACTTATTACTCAAAGTTTGGTCATCCTAGCTAATCCCGGATTTCGTTTTTGCATTTTGAATTTGAAATGGAGGTGGGATACCTAGGGCCTTGTCTGTGCTTTGGAGGAGGAAGCTAAGTCAAAATAGCACGAGGCCGTGCATGGCATGCCACTGTTTTCTCCAACATTTGTGTTGCACGCGTCGTGTAGAGCTCAATGGCCGAGCACTGGTCCAAACAAGAGGCAAGGACAAGAGTAGGTGCCAAAGGGAACACCGGTTGACAATCTAAAAGGCTACCGGTGTCCCACATTGACTTAGGATGTGCATCGAAGAAACAACTCTGTCGGCACATAATAGACTTTTGGCGATCAAGCATATTTTTTTATAGGAGAAACTTTATTAATTTCAAGAATTTTACATCGAGTTGATACAAATCTCTTGAAATAAATAGGCGATCAAGCATATGATCGGTGACGACAGAGATCGATTGACCTCCATCTATACATGGAGAAATTTGGGGCCGTGCTGTCTTTGACAAGATGACATCGATACAGCAAGATCAACAGTAAAGTGAGATGTTAATTGAGAGGCCACTCTTTAATTTCTACATACACTGACAAATTGAACCATCTTCCCCCGCAAACATCGGAATTCGGATGGATCGCAAAACAACACGGTATAATATCATTGCCATGCTTTCCCTCGCGCCAACCTTCAAACTCCACATAGTGCCAGTGCTATGGCCAGAGGTGCTCCCTCATAGCCCATTTTTAAATTGGGAAAGGCACAAGCACAAATTGACGTGCATGCCTTTAATAGGATCCTTGTTTGCCTAAACCCTATTGAGTATATGCAAATTATCATTTTTGTTGTAAAATTTTTCGTATAAGTTTCTTAGTATGAGCTATAAGCTACTTGGAGGCAAAGAGGCCTTATTGAATTCTTGATGAGAATATCGCAAAAGTCTCTTATCCTTGATAGACAAATTTCTTCTTTTCTCATAGTGCCTTGAAGATCTTTTTAAAGATGACTTGGGTCCACAGAAAAGCTATCCCTATTTTAAATACCATCTCTGTTTGGTTGCTCACCACATTTCGTGGCATTTATATTTGTACCAAAAATTCATAGTTTTTCCTCATGGCCAAGTCAGTTTGTCGTGTGAGTGTTGATGGCTTCCAAAGAAAAAAAAACATCAGCTTAAGATATGATGGACGTGAAACCCAGGAGTCCAGGACCAACCAAACATCATACCCCTGCCGCCCATGAAAGAATTGAACCAGCAGAACCCATACAAGAATCAAGCAAATTTTATTTATGCCTTTGCTTAAGATATGATGGACGTGAGAGATTTGCATATATGTAAAAGCATGGATGTAAAAAGATGCAAGGGCACCTACCGTGGCAGGAGGCAGCAGGCATGAGCATAAGCTTTTGCAAAAGGTGACCACAAGGAACAATATCATGCATGTACATGCACTGGAGTCATCGTCGCAGAGGGAAAAAGATTGTGAGCAGAGACAGCAGAGGTCTTCTCACCCACACTACACGACGAAAACGCCAACCGGCAGGCTATAATAACACACATTTAAATTCAAACTTCCTCTCCAAAGTCAGAAACAAAGAAAAACTCACGAAATAAGTTAAACTTCCTCTCCAAAATGGAATGCAACTATATCATCCTTTAGACAATCTTGGGCTCATTTTTCAAACAAAAACACAGTATAAATATAGGCACTCACGGGAAGTATATATCCACACCTTACCCCGTGATCAGCACACGACCAATAGATCTTTTCAACAGCGGCGAAGCCAGATATCCAAAGTTGGGGGTGAGTTGCTCCTTCTTCCTTCTCCTCTTCTTTTTCTTTTTCTTCCGCCAAAGATTGTTGCTTTATTGAAGGTGTGCATTTGTTGCGACATAAGACTGTGTTTTCAAATAATTCGTTATTAGGAACATCCTTGGCGGCATCATAGCGCCCTTGGTTTTGTCAATACTACTTTGGATGGCAGACTGGCAGTGACGTAGATAAAGGTTGCACCAAACGTACTTGGTCAATTGGGCAACAACCTAAGCCATTACTAATAATAGTGGAAAATGTCAGAAGAGAAAGGCAAAATAAAAAAGATGATTACTCCTACAATCAGATTAGTATACGACATTTTTTATGCATGTAACTTGCGCGTGTTCCTTTCTTTTTAGGCATTCAGTAGCATGATGCTTTTGCTCCGACCTTCTTTTCCTTTTTTTTCCCTTGCATTGGTTTCGACAGGTCCATCTCGGGAGAAGATCGAGGCAGTGGAAGCAGCAAGTGATGCCGTAGAGGGAGTAGAGCAAGCATAAGCAAGTGAGGAAGAAGTCTACATAACCCCCAAACTATTAGATCTGGATCACTTCACCCCCAAACTACAAAACCGGGTAACCAGCCCCCTCAAGTTTAGAAACCGGTGCACATAACCCCCTCTGGTGGTTTTAGTGGGCGGTTTTGCAAAAAATTTCACAGAAAACCTCCTAGAACGAATACAGTCTCGCAAACCGACCCCTAAACATTTCCTCCCCTCCACCTGCCCCTCTTCCTCTCCTCCGTGCCGCCACTAGAGCTCGTGCGCCGGGATCTCCTCCGTGCGCCCCTCTCCCTCTCCTCCGTGCGCTGCGCGCAAGTAGGCCGAGCTCGCTCTCCACCACATCCTCCTCGCGTGCAGCGTGGTGGCCGTGGCGGGCGGCGCGCGGCGGCGGTCGGGTGGCCAGCGGAGGGGATGAGCGGGAGCAGCTCCGGCGGCCGAGGGCGAGGGCGACGACGGAGGCCGAGGGCGAGGGCGACGACGGCGGCCGAGCGCGAAGCCTCCTTCATCCAGTGGCGGCGGCGGCGGGCGGCGATGCGCTGGGAGGAGGAGGCCGCGGACGGTGGCACGGCGGCCGCAGGCGGCCGCGTGCGGGCGGGCGGCCGCGTGCGGGCGTGTTGGCGCGTGGCGGCCGGTGCGCGGGCGGGCGAACGGCGGCGCGTGCGGGCGGGCGGCGATGCACCGGGAGAAGGAGGCTACGGACGATGGCGCGGCTGCCGCGGGCGGGCGGGCGTGTGTGGGTGTGCCGGCGCGCGGCGGCTGGTGCGCGGATGGGCGCATGCGTGCGGGCGGGCGCGTGCATGCGTGCGTGCTGGCGCGAGCCGGCCGACGCACGGGCGGGCGAGCGGCGCCGGTGGAGGATCAGGTGCGCCGCCCCCACGAGTATGACCGCGCCGACGTCGTCGTCACCTACGTCCTCCGCGCCGCGCTAGAGCTCTTCTCCGCCTGCGTCGTCCTCGGCTCCGGCCTCCTCGAGCGAACGGCGAGCGGGTGGCGAACCGGGAGCGAAAGACATAAGGATGGAGATGAGGACGTCGCAGAAGGATCAATTTGCGAGATTGTATTCATTTTAGGGGGTTTTTTGTGAAATTGTTTGCAAAACCGCCCACGAAAACCACCCGAAGGGGGTTATGTGCACCGGTTTCTAAACTTGAGGGGGCTGGTTACCCGGTTTTGTAGTTTGGGGGGTGAATTGTTCCAGGTCCAATAGTTTGGGGGGTTATGTAGACTTCTTCCAGCAAGTGATTTGGTGTGGGCCAACAACATAATTGGGGAATAATATGATGGCAATCTACGCTTTGTTGTGCTGATCCCTCTCATCTCTCGCTCTCGCTCTCGGTCTCAATCCCTCCAGAGGAGACAATCCCTGTATACATGTTTTTTTTTGCAAGGCCCTGTATACATGTATAGGTAGTAGTGCCTCTCACTTTACGGGATGCAGTGCAATAACGTTCAGTTGAAGTATTTAGATTTGTTTAGCAGTGTTTTTTTTGGAAAAAAAATCCATTTTTGACCGTCCAACTCTTGCCTTACTTTGGTTTTGACTATCAAACTCTAAAATCGGGTATCTTTGGCCATCCAACTATCAAAACCGTTCAAATTTGACCATCAAGGCGATTTTGATGGTGGTTTTAATTTTTATTTATAATTTAATCCTTAGATCTTAAAATGGTTATTACTTTTTACTCGTACCTCCAATTTAATGATTCTCACGGTCACACATTCATAAAAGTGAGCTTTATCTTTTAAAATAGTATTTATCACTATTTAATATATTATTTTTATGTTGTTGTGTAAAAACACCAATATAAGAAAAGTAAAACAATCGGCTAGAAAATAATATGTTCATGACTTTAAAAAATAAAGCTCGTCGTTATGAACGCATGACCACCACAAGAATCACTTAAATTGGTATACGAGAAAAAAGTAGTAATCATTTGAAGATCCAAGGACTTAATCTTCAAATGGTTACTAACTTTTTCTCGTACATTCCATTTAAGTGATTCTTGTGGTCATGCGTTCGTAACGGTGAGCTTTATCTTTTAAAGTCATGGACATATTATTTTCTAACCATTTGTTTTACTTTTCTTTGTTTTTACACAACAACATAAAAATAATATATTAAATAGTTATAAAATAGTATAAAGACTATTTTAAAATATAAAGCTCACTTTTATGAACGCGTGACCGTAAGAATCACCTAAATCGGAGGTAGGAGCAAAAGTAATAATCATTTTAAGATCTAAGGACTAAATTGTAAATAAAAAGATTAAAACCACCCATCAAAACCGCCCCGATGGCCAAATTTGAACGGATTTGATAGTTAGATGGTCAAAGATACCCGATTTTGGATTTCGATGGTCAAAACCAAACCGAGGCAAGAGTTGGATGGTCAAAATAGACTATTTCCTTTTTTTTTACAGTTTGTATAATTCTTCACCGAACAAATAAAGTTAAGTCTTCCTTCTCTATATGAATGATCTTGGTTTTTTTCGTGTCCTCATACGAATGATAAAATTATGGGATCAAGGGTCATATTTGTATGTATATACTTTTTGTTTCATAATGATATTGATTTTAAAGATTTTTTTTACTATTACATATTTGAGAGCTGAGAACACCTAGGGAGGAGCAAGGCATAGCCTACCCAACACACACTTCAATATTGACAGCGGAAATTCATATTTTGACTAAATTTGAAAGACTCAGGTTTTCTCCAATGGTTAAGTCTAGAAGTTCGTGTCAGGAGACATGCCCTCCATCAACAAAAAGTCAGATATACTAGATTTTATGTTTATCAGACTAAAAATGGCAGTCGGGCGGGTTTAGACCCGAAACCCGCGGGTTTCAGCCCCGACGGGAGCGGGGGCGGGGCTAATTTTACCCCCGCGGGGCTGCGGGTTCGGGGACCCGAAATACAATGGGGCGGGGGCAGGGTTATTATTTCCCCCGCGGGTTCCCCACGGGCCCCGAAATAATACATGGGCCGGCCCAATATGAAACCCTAAGTATATAAACTTGCAGTTTAGGCAATCAGATCCTTCCTCGAACCGCAGCCTCCGCCCCCTCCTCTCACGCCGCCAGCCGCACGCCTCCGCCCCCTCCTCTCCCACCGCCGCACGGCTCGCGGCACGCCACCGCACCTCCGAGCTTCGCTGCCTCCTCTCCCGCGCCTCCGAGCTCCGCCCCCTCCTCTCCCGCCGCTGCCGCGCTCTAACGCCGCCGCGCGCGACCGCCCATCTGAGCTCCAGCCTCCGCTCTCCTCTCCTCCTCTCCTCTCTTTGCCGCCGCTAGCCACGCGCCTTGCGTCGCGCTCGCCGCTCACGTGTCATGCTCCCGCTGCCCCACACGGCGCAGCCACACCAGCGCAACGGCGCGGCCCACACGATCGGCGTCCGTCCCAGTCGCCGGCGGCCGGCGCGGGACATCTCCAGCATCGGTGCCGCGAAGATGGGTTGCCGGGTTTCGGGGGCCCCGACGGGTTTCGGGGGTCCGACGGGTTCGGGGGCGGGCGGGGATTTTCACCCGCGATGACCTTCGGGGGCGGGGCGGGTTTGCCTGTCGGGTTTCGGGGGTGGGTCTGCGGGCGCTCCACTCGGCCCCGACCCGCCCCGTTGCCATCCATATATCAGACCCCATGCGTCGGCCTTACACAATTTAGGGTTATGTGCATGAGACTATCTCTTGAACAAGAGATATCTCATAGGGATGCCTCTCTCCTCCACATAGACAAAAAAACTAATAAAGTATGGCTATGAGCTAGTTGAGTTGGCCTTGTTGGAGGAGGCCTTAGCACTACCGGGTTTCTGGCTCCGCTCATGAACACATAAAACCGATCTAACACACATTTTTTTCGAAATGGAAAGCTTTATTAATTTCAAGTAGCATTACATCAAGATGATACAATCGCACTTGAAGATCTCCCAGCCTCTGCCTGATGGCACACGGCTAAAATAAAAAAAAGAAAGAAAAAAGGTAGAGCAGACACGCTAATGACTATCAATCCGAAGACTAGACCGTCACCCATGTGCCCGGGTAAAAATATCCTTGGGCGTTTGCGCCAAGCACTGAGATGCCGCTACAACCAAGTCATGTGTAGCAGTCTTCTGGAGAATAGCCCATGTACGAAGCCAGTGTGTAGTAGAGAAGATAACCTGCAAAAATGAAGTTCGGTTGTTTTCAAATATTAATGCATTTCTGCACAACCACAATGACCATAATGTAGTTGTTGCTCCAAGTAACACTAGAGGTTTCAGGTCCAAACTAATCCCCGTTAATCACGTGCCAAATAGATTTCTCACACTACGGGGTCGAGAAAGACCACAAGCCACGTGTATTACTGTCCAAACCATACGAGCTAACCGACATTCAAAGGACAGGTGTTGAATTGTCTCTTCCTTGTGACAAAAACAACATTCTTTACTACCCTGCCAGTTGCGCCTAGCTAAATTGTCCTTTGTTAAAATAATCCCTTTGCGAAGGTACCACATGAAGATTTTAACTTTCAAAGGGGCTTTTAATTTCCAGAGCCTTTTGTTGATATTGGGGACATATTTATGGATCAACGCAAGATAATGAGACTTCACTGAAAACTCGCCATTCTGATTCAAGTTCCAACAAAATTCATCTTCATCATGGATTAAGACAATACTAGTGATACGTGGAAGTAGGTTATTCCACATCACCAGTTTATTCCCAATAAGATCCCTACGCCAGGAGATATTCGGAGGGTTAGTTCTCAGAACCTCCGCCACAGTATCTTGTTTTCGGCGGGCAATATTATATAGAGCAGGATACTGATCACGCAGCGGTCTATTTCCCAGCCATCTATCTTCCCAAAACCTTATATGTGATCCATCTTTTATGATGAATATCCCAAAACGAAGAAAATCTCGTTTGACCTTCATTAGGCTAGCCCAAATATGAGAGTCTCCACTTTGCCATTGTGTTTGCACAAGTGATTTGGAGCCCAGATACTTGTTTCTCAACATCTGTTTCCATGTACCATCAGTCGTTAACAAACGGTATAGCCATTTGCTAAGCAAGGCTGTGTTCTTAGTATTTAGATTGTGAATACCGAGACCACCTTGTTCTTTAGATTGACAAAGGATATTCCATTTAGCTAGGCGGTATTTTCTTCTTTGATCATCACACTGCCAGAAAAAGCGAGACCGAAGATAGTCCAATTTCCTAAGGACTCCTTTCGGAATTGCGAAGAAGGACATCATGTACACGGGTAAACTACTAAGAACTGAGTTTATCAAAGTCAGTCCCCTCCCGTTGACAATTAAGCAGACATATTGGTCTATATTGTTGTATTCGATTCGCATCCTGGATTTTTGGTATAAGTGTTATGACTCCAAAATTGAGGCTAAAAAGCGGGATCTCACCCTTATGTAAGTCATGAAACATCTCCATAAGGTCTCCTTTGATGATGTCCCAAAATCTCTGGTAGAATTCTGCCGAGAAACCATCAGGGCCGGGCGCCTTGTTATGCTCCATGTCAAAAACTGCATCCCGAATCTCCTTTTCGGTAAAAGGAGCCGTAAGGAATTGGTTTTCAATTTGCCCGACCTATGGGATATAGTCTAATCTATTCTCATATAGTGAGAAGTTGTTTTCCTCCGATGGTCCGAACAACTCTTTATAGAATTGGGTAATATAACTTTTCAAATTAGATTGCCCTTCAATTTTCCCATTTTCATGTTCCAAAGAGAAGATTCGTTTTTTCCTGTGTTTGCCATTGGCAACCATTTGGAAATACCTTGTATTATTATCCCCTAGGAGTACATCTGCAACTTTAGCTCTCTGATAAAATTTAATTTCCTCCTCTCGAAGGAGTTTAGCAAGGTTATCACGTGACAATTCCAAATGTTCGCGCTCTGTGTCTATGAGAGTACGATTCTCAGCTGTTACGTCTAGGTTTGTAATGGTTGACTGAAGGGACTGTTTCTGCGGCTTATAAACTCCATGAGTGTGGGCTGCCCACCCCTGGAGATGTTTACGTAAGGCCCCCATTTTTCTATTCCACCTTTGTACAGAGTTTTGGCCGTGCACTGGTTTTTTCCATATCTCTACCACTCGATCATGAAAATCCTCTTGGGAGAACCAACTAAGTTCCATTTTGAACTGTTTAGTGGTTCCCATATAGGATGGTGCGCCGGTATCCAATAATAATGGTGCATGATCAGAAACCCCTCTATCTAGAGCTTGTACCGTTACTAGTGGAAATTTGAGTTCCCATTCAGTCGTAATTAGAACCCTATCTAGTTTCTCATATGTGGGGTATGGTAGTGAATTTGCCCATGTGAATTGTCGGACTGTAAGTTCGATTTCCCTTAGGTCAAAGCTATCAATGACTGCATTGAACAGAAAAGGCCACCGGCCGTTGAATCTATCATTATTCTTTTTCTTGCTATTTCTCATGATATTAAAGTCACCACCTATGAGAGTAGGTAGAGGGTTTTGTTGGCATGCACGTACGAGCTCAGACAGAAAAGTAGATTTAAACTCATCTTGTGCCGGGCCGTACACTGCCATAAGAATCCATTGATATTGTCACTTTTATTGCGGAGATGGAACTTGACATAAAATTCCCCTTCCACAATTAATGATAGATCAAGAGTAACAACATTGATCCCAAGTAGAATCCCACCGGACCGTCCTCTGGGAGGAAGACAATGCCAAATGAAGTCTTCACCTCTAGAAAGACGGGTAAGGTTTTTTTTTGACATGTCTTGTTTATCACTTTCCATGATGGCCACAAAATCGAGGTGTTGCTCCTTAATTGCTTCGGAGATGTAACGATATTTAGCCAAATCGGATAGACCTCTGCTATTTCAAAAAAGTCCTTTCATGAGGAAACTTGCTTGTTTATTTTATTAGCCTTTTTACGGCTCTTAGCTTTTTTTTTAGCTGACTTAGACTTACGCTCGGATGCCCTAAGGTCACAAATATATGAAATGCTTGCAAATAGTTACAAGGTGAAAATAGAAAAACAAAACTCGACCCGGGCAAAACCTAGCCTAGGCATTAATTAAGATATTCGGAACCTGCTCTCAAACAATATAATAATTGAATTGAATTCCATCTGCCAGCAGTGCGGGGTATCTGTACCAAAAGCCAGCTAGAGACAGTATTTTTTTTATACTTGCTAGAGCGAGGATTGAAGTGCTGGTATATGGTATGCATACGGCGGCCAGCACCAGCAGGCTGCAGGCCGGAGCAGGGTGTGTGTGTGGCTTCTGAGACGGCGACGGGCGTAGTGTGGCTTCAATTCGTCTGGCTCGCAAACTGCGGGGAAGGAAAGGAAAGCTGCCGAAACCTCTGAAGCTACGCGGGCGGAAGGGCCGGAAGAAGGAAGCAAGCGACGGCGTGAATACACGCAACGACAGGGGGCAGGGCAGCCAGCGCAGGCGAGACAGCCGTTTCGAATTTACTGTCGAGTGGCCGGCATGCACGGGCTAGGTCGTCGCGTCGCGTGTGTCGATCCGTGTGTTGCTACAAGAAGAAGTGGCCGCCGCTGGCTGCATGCGCGGCTGGCTACCTGCAGGCATCTATCTGCCTGGCCTGGCTCCTCTCCTGATCAGAATCAGACACTCGACGCTACAATCTCACGACATGACCGTGTGTGCGTTGCATTGCTACGACCGGCGGGCATGAATTGAAGAAGCTAAGCTAGATCGAAGAAATGACCGTGCGTGCGTTTGCAGTTGCAGCGGCCGCGCGCAAGACGGCTTTTGCTCTAGCATGCACGCTAGCCATGCGCGCATGGACACGCACTCGTTCAGCTAGCTGGGCACCGCAGCTGCCTGTGCGCTTGCTTGCTTGTTCCTTGTATCCCGGCCTGAACCCTAATGCGAAAATTCGACGCGCCTCTCCCTGGTCTCCATTTGTAGGCTGACAAGCACAGGGGCATCCATCCTACCGTGTTAAATGGAGTATTATGTTTCTCTCTTTCAACGAGGGATGCCTGCGTATTTTTATTTTATTTATTTATTTTAAAAAAGGGGCTGTATGGTTGCAAAATGGCAAGCAACTAAAATTATGAGGCCAGCATCTCCAGTGACTTCGGTGGGCAAACGGAATTTTATTTTGTCCGGTGTTACTACAGATAGATTGTTAACACACTTGATGTTCCTATGTTCAAACACAAACCACAGTGAATACACTGATGAGCACATATTTTCAACAAAGTATATGCAACGAGGGATTCTCAGAGCTTGTGTGCGTGAACGGGCTCATATCTTTTTATATAATATAATTTTATTATTTACATTACGGTGTGCTAATTTTGCAAAATACTTGATGTCCCTATGTTCCTGTACGTTCTAATAATTCATTGATATGATTGCATAATGTACACGGATACTATATGTTTCCAATCCCTGTAGACGACAATTTTTTTTATGCTGTCGCTACTTGAGGGAAATTACAAATGTCCCTGACTGTTTACACTTATCGTGACATTAACAAATCAAACTCCGGTTGGATATAGATTCATCAGAAGTCCCCCACATCACGCGTACTGCAAGGAACGGAGACGGATTTTATTGCTACTGCTACTGGGGCTAAAAGTTAGCAGTAACTCATTCGCCCGTCATATATAAATCTACAAGCCCGACGCATTGAAGGATATCCTACGCGATCTCATGACCTGGGTCGATTGATTATATTGATTGATACAGATTGGCTATGCATCCGGTCACTTGCAAAATGTGAGCCCCTTTCCATCGCATTGGCCGAGAAAATTTAAGGCGATAGCAAGAGAAACGGGCTTGCTGTGCTAAACGCTCCTGTTCATTCAATGCCGCAACACCTGGATGCCATGCCGAGCCAAAGTGAAGCTTTGCATTGTGTTGTTCATGGCATTGCTCAGCGAAGTCAGGAAAATGCGAAACGAGTGAACTGTCCCGGGACCCAGTAGTTGTTTATTCCTCATTTGCTCCCACATTTGTCTTCCGTAGGTACTCCTCCTATTGCATTAAGGAGAAGAAGTGAACCCATCGTAAGTCAGTTGATAAGAATTTTTATGACCATCGAAATCATTTCATCCAAGTTTGAATCATCGACTGAGCATGTAATCGTATTTTTTAGAATTTATTTTGAGATGTAATCGGCTAAGAAAAACATGTATTCAAAAAGCCAATCAGGCATCCAAAAATGATAATGGCAACGGCTGAGAAACTCAATCTGATTTGTTCACTCCATCTCGCAGGAAATGAGATTGAGTTTCCACTCCATTGGATTACATATCTCGTTTCCTGCGCGCCAATGCAAACAAGGCTGTGTTTTCCGAAAAAAAGTGGTAAAATTTACCGAAAATGTCACATCGGACACTGTAGCGTACGGTAGCACTTTTCGTTTGTTTGTGGTAATCGTTGTTCTACCATGACCTAGTTAGGCTTAAAAGATTCGTCTCGTCGTGTACATCAAAATCATGCAACTAATTTTTTTAATTACCCACGTTTAATGCTCCACGTACGAGGAGAGAGATTTGATGTGATAGGTGAATAGTGAAGTTTGAAGAGAGAATTTTGAGAAGTTTAGTGGAAGTGAACACAGTGAAAATTGACTCGCTGCGCACGACATTTACTCCGCTTGCAACTGGCCAGTGGGACCAGGTGGCACTGAATCAGCAAACCGCTCGGAACGAAGGTACAGTGGTACACACACCTAGCTGGCTTGGGCACATCATAGTTTGGCACGGCAGGGCCCACATGTAATGTTTTCCTCCATCATGTTTGTATGCACGAACATTCCTCTATCTTATTAGAAGGAATAGCAGCCGCGAGCAATGTGGATGGATATATGCAACTGCACCATGCGAAGGAAGGCGCATGAAAATTCAAGCTTGTCAAAAGGAGAAGGAAAGGCATTTTCAAAAAAAAAAGAGAGAGAAGCTTGTCAAAAAAACCATGCGGTGGTATTTGCACAAAGGTCTTGTTTAGATCCAAAATTCCACCCTAAATTCCACTATGCAAAAAAAAATTATTATCGACACATGTATGAAGTACTAAATGTAGATGAAATCGAAAACTAATTGCACAATTTTGTTGTACTTTACGAGACAAACATTTTAAGCCTAATTAATTAATATTTAGACAATCATTTACAAATACAAACGAAATGCTATAGCAATGTTATAGTGTCAAAATCTAAAATTTAGACCTCCAAACTTTGAAACTTGTTAAACAAGGGCGAACACGCATGGCTCACATCACATCACAGCCTCACGGTCCACTTTCACAGACTCACAGGCTTCGCGTGTGAGGCAGCAGTAACTGTAGGTGTGGCTCCCTCTCGCTGCAGATAAGGGAGGAAAGGGGGATATGCAAGACGAGTGTGGTTGGCGCCTGCTTCACAGTCACATGCCTTCCTTCGATCATGATGCGTTGCGTGGCGGGCAACAGGGGCAGAATGATGAGCCTTGAATCGGGCGCACCTGACCGATCAACCCACGCCACGCCATTGGCTTCATGTGCTTCATTCCCATGCGTGTAGCAGGCATGGCATTGGCATTGGCGCCCCCCGGTCTCAGAAACTTGCGCTGCAAATATATACGTTCGTGAAAATTCAGTTCCCGCGTTGACGAAACCAAGGCTCGTTTGGGCTGCAACGTAACCAAATGCTACTAGCTTCAGCTTTTAACCAGCTCCATTGGATTGGATTACTAGAAAGGAAGAGAAGCATGAACCACTAGAGGTTTGTTTGTGTTCCTGTCATCCTGTGTGTTGTGTGCGTGGGGGGCATGTGACGGACGGGTCAATCAGGCGGTTTGCACTCGTCAACCTCTACCCTATACTTTAAAAGGGAATATTTCGTCTTAGTCATCGAGATTTTACAGTACAGTTCCAATTTCTCCGCACTCATTCATACTCTATCTTCACTCTATATCAACTACCAACCATATTTTATATATTTCTTTTCTCTCTCACCTACCTCACTCCTCTCGCTCTCTCCATCTCCCCGCCGCCTCCCATCCCCCACCGGCGCCCATCCCCGGCCGACTCCCCCACCGCGGCCGGCTCCCCCAGCAGCGGGCGGCGACAGCTTCCGCGTGCCGTTGCTCGAGCTCCGGCGGCGGCTCCGGCGCGGATCTTGGTGGCTCCTCCTCTTCCTCGCGCCACCCGCCGCCTCCCCTCCCTCTCGCCGCCCCCTCCCAGCCCCTCTCCGCCCGCCGCCTCCCCGCTCACCGCCCCGGAGGAGCCCCGCTGCGCCGCTTCTCTCCCTCTCCCTCCGCATCCCCGCCGCACTGCCCCTCCCCTCCGCAGCCCCTGCCGGAGGCTCCCCATGGCGGCGCCCGCGGCTCCACTCCGCGGGGGCAGGCGGACGCGCGCCGGACGGCGGCCGCGCGGCGGTAGAGCGCCCAGCACGCGGCCCCACTCCGCTCGGGGTCTCCGAGCACGGAGCCGGTGGAGGTGCTGGCGCGGAGCCGGTGGGGTGGAGGCGGCGGCGGCGACGAGGTGGAGGCGGCGGCCGGCAGGCGGAGGCGCGCGTGGGCCATGCGAGGTCGGCGGCAGCTATGGCGAGGCGGTCTCCGCATCCTCGTCCTCGTGCTCGTGGCCGGCTTCATCGGCGGCGGCGCGGCCAAGCGCGGGACGGCGGCGGGCGGCCTCCATCCCGCGGTGACGGCTCCGCGCTCCTGCGCTGGCCGGGGTTCCGGCTACACGCGCGCTCGGGCAGCCTGCTGCGACGAGGGCGACAGCGGCGGGGGCGTCTCCAGCGACGACAGCGCGGCGCGGCCAAGCGCGGTGACCCGGTGGCTGCTGCGGCGTGCAGAGCGGCCAGGCTCCGGCCTCTGGCGGCGCGGCGGCGGCGGTTGCGGATGGAGCCGCGCGGACGGGGTCGACGGTGACGCGGACGGGCGGCGAGCGAGCGAGCGGGGAAGCAACGGCTGGTGGGGCCCACGGCGTTTACAGACTCTCTTTCTCTCACTCTGTATTTACCGCTCGCGCGCCGGAACCGAAGGATAGCGAGCGCCTCCCCGTCTCCCGCTGCAGATGATTTTTACCTTGCGTATACTGTAAACACTGTAGCGGAGGCCTTTACAGCACGCCGCTGCGAGTAGCCTCAGAAACAAGCAGCTCCGGAAAGCCAGCCCGTGCAGATGGGGGCGCCACTGACACGGGTCGCCCAGCACCCGTATCACCCCGAATCTGACAGGCCCGGCCGGCCGACGCTGCTATAGGATTCGCATTTAGTACGTGGCCGGCCCTGCCCCGCGCCTAGCTCGTACGCACTGCTACCCCTGCTACGGTGCTACTCCTAGAATCGGCTTCATCACGGACAAAAACACACAACGGCCGATCGATTGGTCGGCCGGCAGCCAATCACACCTCCCGTGACATCTCGGGCGTCGCTGGTAAACTCGCCGGCAGCCGTGCCTCACATTCTACGTGTGCGAAATCTGAATGCACGGCAACACGAACGGGAAGCGCGCAGCCGCGCTGGCTTCACGGGCAACACGCATCTTGCCTTCGCGTACCACCAATCAATCCCTCCAGAAGGCTCTCCCGTATTGGATGTGTGTGTAGCTCACCGCGAGCGAGCACCCAGCCTGTACAGCCATTTGATCTCCGTCATGTACTGACGTACGTACGCGCTTACCAACGACCGTCCGTGCAGGCCGGTAACGTACAGTACAGCAGCGGCGAACGGGGTTGAACGGAAAAAAACAAGCAGAAACAACAAACCGGCCCGTCCAGTCCAGAGACGCCTACCGGATCCAACGGGGGCATTTACTCCAGAAATCACCAAATCCTCCAGTACCACGACAGGGATTAACTCGCTCCGGGCATCACATCGAATTCAGCGCCCCCACGCCCAAGTGCCAAGTCCAATGGGGACGATCGAGTGCCTAAATTAATTTCCATCCCCCACAAAAGCAACAGCACACCTCATCAAAGCACACAAACTTACCGTAGTACCGCTGCACGGGAACCGGCCCCCTTCCAGGACAGGGTATATGTGCATCATCAATCAGATCAGGAGGCCGCCTTGCATTCAGCGTATCAATCCTGGGGAACCTGCAAATAACTCTGCATTCATGCCACCCAAACAGTACAACTATGCAACAGCACCAATCGAAAAACATCACAGGGAAAACACTAACACGGCCGCATTTTGTTCACATAATTCATTCATGTGTGGATTAGTCACGATGGCGCATGATTAAACGTAGCCACATCAGCTCCACCACAGACAACAGCGGGAATCCACAAACAACGGAACGCAGAGATTAGTCCTACCGAATGTTTTGGGAATCCATAGTCACTTAGACAACAGAGGGGCATCAGGCTGTTCGACTAGCATGGCAGTTAGATGGGCCTACATAGGCTAGGGGGGAGAGATACTCAGGACGACTCTGGATGCCAAAGCTCTTAAGGTCCACCGAGATGGGCGCCGAGCTCGCCAAGGTCGCCGTCGTCGTCCTGGAGGCGGACGGCATCCAGCTTCTGCCTCAGGACCGTGATGGCATTCATGATCAGCTCGTAGGCCGTGATAGCGCCCGTCGTTTCCACGGTGAAGATGAAGCTGTCCTCCTTTGCATTGATCTCCACTAAGCCCGGCTTTCCCATGGCCTCCGCCTTCTTGATCACCTCATCGTCATAGGTGTATGCCTCACCATTGTCAACCACCGTCACCTGATAATTTACAGAAAAAATGCAGACGCTCAACACCAGGGATTTTATCATATAGGGAAGAGCATAGCGAAAAAGACATAAGAAGCTATGTCAAATATTGTGCCAACCAGTCTAGCATTAGTGATGAATCCATGTATGCTTTCCACTAAAGGGGCAACTCATTCGATCTGAACAATGAACAAAGAGAGCAGAGCACCAGCCAAATTTGTATTTGCAAACATGCAATGATACAGTACAGCAGCTGGACAGCATAAATTAAGTAAAATTGACAAGCATGAAACACCAGTAAGCACAGCTCAGCAATGCATTATCTTCGGAAAGAATGAATCGTACAAAGCATTAGGCTTGCAATGATTGTCCTAGCAACCCATTACTCTACAGCAGGCATTCTATTCAATCTGCTGTCTCGATGACTTAACTGCAATATTTACCATGAAATGGATCATTAGATTTCAGGTAAAGCATTCATGTGGCATTTAAACGCCCTAATGCTGCATTACATTGCTGCATCTGTTGGAAGGGATAATTATGGTCAAGCTAAATACCTAAGTGCTCTGCATCTGCATGCCCTAGTATTTTGCAAAAACAACGGGGATAGCTAGTGGGCTATGTTAACGGTCTTTACGGGGATAGCTAGTGGGCTATTTGCAAAGACTAATTGAAGCACAAAGGTGCTTCACAGTGGCTTTGACAACAATGTAAATCATATTCTGATATGGCAGAAACTAGATGTGACAATCCAGCCGAATATTAACCATTCACAAGCCACACCTTCGCCTACTGTGCGATAACAAGAATGCACCTCAATCAAATGGATTCTCCATCTACTTTCCATTAATCGATGGTTTTCATATGTACCATGTTAGGTTAACTTATATTGTGTTTTGTTGTCCCCAAATACATGTTCCAAATGCTGCTATAGAAACAATCACCAAAGCAGTGCCATACATTTGAGTATGCTAATCAAATCCACAAAAAGCAGCTTAAATTGAAAATAGTGCATGCACAAAATAATTGAAGAACAGACCAATGTGGTCTAAGATTCGCTTGCATCAATACTGGCTACAGTGACTAGGAGTCTTGAGTTGCCACACCAAAGCAATGCAAGGCTAGAAGCCAAGCAAATTGCTAAGGAACATGGCTATCAGATATAGGATTCAAAATATCAAAAATTAAACTGCAAGTCAAATTCTCGTAAAGAAAAAGCGGGGTTGAAAAAAAATATAAGGTACATTAATAGCAATAAGGTAGTCTGATGGCTTCTTGCCAGTACCCTAATAAGAATCAATAAGCATAGTAAACTACATTTGTGAGATCACTTGTTAACTTCCCTGCAAGTGATATATTATGGACATTGCATATTATTGTCCAATGATATATTCCAGGCATTGCATCTTATATTGCCCAAAATAAACAATCTGAACATTAATCAATATTGACATGAATAAGATTCAAAATGTAAGTTTCATTAGCATATGCATGTGGCTATTCGAATTTTGAAGGTTTTTTTTTTCATTTGGCATTTGTGTTTCTTGGGTGTACACTTGCAGCTCAATCAATTTTAAGGACACAAATCACCTTTAACCTTATGGTACAGCAAAGTGTGCATCATGTGGCGGACTAATATTTAATTTACATTAGCAACCAAAAAAGGTAAATGTAATATTGATGGTGATGGGATGATTCCCAAAAGAGTAAGTTTTAGAAAGCTGATTTAGAAACACCAGCAAAAAAATCAGGAATGTATTTAACAACTTTAGCACAGATCATACCTTTAACAACCAGAATCTAAAATTAACTAAAGCCTACTGAAGAAGCATAAGGTTGTGGAGGAACATATCCAGCCTGCTACTATAATGGGCAGTAGACATGTTGATGTTTCAATATGCTCAGCTAGGCCACGTTATCCTAAACGGTTCTAAACGCCCGTTTAAACGCGTTTAAACGGTAAACGACGCCCTACCGTGGAGTTTAGGCCCTAATCGGACAGTTAAACGTGTTTTCCGTTTAGACGGTCAAAAACGGGGTTAAACGTTGAAAACGGTCGAGACGGAACGGTGGAGAAACGGAACTGGACGCCTGAACGGCCGTTTTACATCGCGTTTAGGCGATGGCTCCTCGCGCAGGAAAAGCAGGCGGGAAGCGGACGGAGGAACGAGGAATTTCGCGGGAAGAGCGGGCGGGAAGGGAAGGGAGGAGAGGGAATTTAGGCGGCTGTATAAGTACCCGAGATAGGGTTTAGAAATTCCTGGAATTACCGCTCACGCCGCCGCCAGCTCTCGCGCACGCGAGCTCGCGCGGACGCCGCCGCCGCCGCCAGATCCTGCGCGGACGACTCCACCGCCGTCAGCTCCCGCGCGGACCCCTCCGCCGCCCCCAGCTACCGCGCGGACGACTCCGCCGCCACCAGCTCCCGCGCGGACGCCTCTGCCTCCGTCCCCTGCTCTCACCGCCAGCCCTCTGTCGCAGACGCCTCTGCCTCGCGCGGGTGAAGTGGTGCGGACGCCTCCGGCTCTGCCTCCGTCCCCTGCTCCTGCGTCCCATGCTCCAGCCGTCCCCGCCTTCGAGCAGCAGCAGATCGACCGGACGGCCTCCCAGGTGCTGCTCTGTTCCCTCACTTTTCCTTATCCTCATTCATGAAATGTTTAGCTCTGTTGTCTTGTGTTAGCTCTGTATTAGCTCGGTTATGCTCCTTATATTAGCTCTGTATTGCTCTGTATTGCTTGGATTAGCTCCTCATTCATGCTCGGTTGTGCTCCTTATATTAGCTCTGTATTAGCTCTGTAGTTGCTCTGTTATGCTTTGATTTAAAGGTCCATGACATGCCATTTGTAGGATGTCATCTGCTGGAGCTAGTAGTAATAGTACTAGTACCCCTGCCCTTAAGAGAAATTCTGGTGATGTGGGGTGGGAGTATGGAGTTTTGGTTAATCCAAACGATCTGAATGTAATCAAGTGCAAGTTGTGTCCAAAGATTGTGACAGCAGGCATCTATAGGCTCAAATTACATATTGCCGGCAAGAAAGGGGAAGTTAGTCCATGCCCCAATGCCACTGAAGAGGACAAAGCAAAGTGTAGGAAAGCTATTGAAGAGTCTGCGAGAGTGAAAAGGGCTAGAACAGAGAAAGCCAAAGATGTCAGAGATGCTGTTACGATTGATGTTCCTTCAGATGGGGAAGAAGAAAAAGATGAAGAAAATACTGGGCTTGATGAGATTGGAGGCTCAAGCCCATGTGTGGTTGGTCCTATTGACAAGTTCACAAAGCCTATGGACTCTAATTCCATGGCCAATGGGAAGAAGCTGCAGCAGCAAAGAATCAGTATGCATATCATGAAAGAAAGACTTCATAGGTTCAAGAGATATGTGGCAAAATGGTTGTACGTTCGTGGTAAGTTTGTTTTAGGATATTGCAGCGAGTATTTTATTTTATCTTTGCCTAACTTCCAACTCCAAGTTTATAATCATGAATTGCATGAATTTTCAGGAGTATCTTTCAATCAAATCAATAATGTAGAGTTTGATCAAATGATTGAAGCTGCTGGTCGCTTTGGGGCGGGTGTAAAAAAGCCTTATCAGCATGAGTTGAGAGGGAAGCTGCTGCAAGAGGAAGTTCAAGATACAAAGGAAATGTTGAAGGTACAAGAGAAAGAATGGTCCAAGAATGGCTGCTCCATTATGACAGATGCCTGGACTGATCAGAAACGAAGAAGCATTATGAATATGTGTGTCAATTGCAGCATTGGTACTACCTTTCTCGAGTCAAAAGAAGTTTCAGCCGAGTCCCACACTGGAGAACTCATTTTTCAGTATGTGAAGTCATGCATTGAGAAAGTTGGTGCTGACAACATAGTTCAAGTGGTCACAGACAATGCCTCAAACAACATGGCAGCAAAGGATTTGTTGTTTGTAGAGAGGCCTAACATATTTTGGACTTCATGTGCAACTCACACAATCAATTTAATGCTTGAAGGAATGGGAAAGATGGCTACCAGAATTCTTTCCTTGACTTCTAGTGCATCAGATTGTGAAAGAAATTGGAGCTGCCATGAAGGGGTAAGCATCCTAAAGAAGAGCTTTAAATTCTCAAATTCTGTGCTGTAGACACTCTTTTCACAATCTGATTTTTTATTTTTGTAGATTCATACTAAAAGAAGGAACAAGCTCACTTGTGAGAGGCTTGAGCAACTTGTCTTTGTTCGATTCAATGCTCTCCATGCACATAAGGAAGATAAGGCTAAGAAGAACAAAATGGTGGATCCCCTTCTAGCTACTGAAGCAACATGTGCTCAAGGATGGATTGTGGAAGGTGCAGAAGAGGATGAAATCAGTGAGGTTGATCCTGTTACGGGGATGACATGGCAGCTAATTGCAGAAACTTGTGGTGCTGAGGAGGTCACTAGACTTCGTAGAAGTGCAAGACTAAATCAACCAAGAGAGATTGAAGATGACATACAATCTGAACCTGAGGATGATCCTATGGACGAGGAAGAAATTGAGTTTGAATCTGACCAAGAAGATGTGGTCACAGCAGGCTATGAGGCAGAGGAGGGGGCTGATACTAGTGACGATTGAACTGCTCCAAGTCATTTGATATGATCAGACAATGGCCTTGTTTTATTTTTAATTATGTGTGTGAACTATTTGTGTAATGCTACCCTATTTGTGCCTTGTGACTTTGTGAGAACTATGTTGTGTGTTGGCTACTTGGCTGTTTGCCTGTTTGTGAACCATCTGTGAACTATTTGTCTATTTGTGTGAACCATTTGTCTACTGGCTGCATGTTACTTTAGTTTGCAAATAGCTAAATACTTGTACCTTTGACTGCTTTGTCTAACAATATTTATTTTCTCCTATATTTACATAGTTTCTATGGAGTCAAAGGAGTGGACATGGATTTATGCAAATTCAGAAACTCAAATTATGCAAGGTATGTGCAGTTCTGTAACTTCTGCCATTTTCACTTGTAAAATATTCATTGTTACATGTAAAATTGACATTTATATATGCACAAAACTGCTGAAACCTTGCTACAGTAAAAACCCGTTTAATCCGTTTACACGCCGTCTAAACGGCGTCTAAACAGCCTAAACGCTAAACGAAGGGTCACCACCCGTGTAGCGTTTAGCGTTTAGGAAAACCTGGCAGCTAGGTATCAGCGATCAGTCTAGTAGTACAAAGCTTAGTGAGAGTGAAAACCCCTCATGAGTCAAAAACCTTGTGGAAGTCTCAGAAAACTAGAGAAGAAACCAAAAGGTCCCATTCTAATTAGAAAACAAATGAAAGCAATAAGTCGACTTATCAAAACAAGACCGAGAGAATATGGAAGAGTTGGGCACCAGGCAAATGCAAGTTCTTCATGTGGTTAGTGGCGCACAATAGATGTTGGACTGCAGACCGCCTTGCTAAAAGAGGTCTGCCCTATCCTGATCGCTGTCTGCTTTGTGATCAAGCTGAGGAAACAATTGACCATCTGCTAATCTCATGTGTTTGGTTCAACATCCTGCAGCAGGTCGGCCTACAGGCTCTGTCTCCCCAGCCTGAAAACAACTCCTTTGATGAATGGTGGGGCAAGCACAAACATGGGAATTGGTGATCAGATTAAAAAAGGTCTCAATTCTATCATCATTCTGGGAGCCTGGTCCATATGGAATCACCGCAATCGATGTGTGTTTGATGGAATCCAACCGAGTTTAAATGAGGTCTTAGTTTCGTTAAGAGATGAACTTCACCTTTGGAGTTTGGCTGGAGCACGGGGAATTGCTAATCTCCTTGCTCTAGCGCCAGCTAATGGGTGAGCTCTTATCCAGTGGTCTAGGGTCAAGTTTTTATTCTTGAGAGAGAGACTTATTACTAACGTAAGGTTGTACTTGGTATGTGTGTGTGTAAGGTTGTACGGGTTTCTAAACCCACTGCTTTATTCTTCTTAATATAATGATGTGCAGTTCTCCTGCGCGTTCGAGACAAAAAAATCAAGAACAATAAGATGGTCCAGTGAAATAAGATGGTCCAGTGATTTCACTGGAAACCTCGGAGTCAACACACACTATAAACACATTTGTGAGTCTAACATCTGTACTGTATTTGAACATTCCTAGAACATGATGACATAAGCCATAACATCTGTGCTTTTTTTTGTGAATCTAACATATGCACTGTATTTAAACCTGGGGGATGTCTTCCATGGTCATGTTTTTAGAAACTACTGGCCGTTACTGAATACCACCCAATAGATCATTTATGGCAAGACTATTTGACAACCAATAACATGATGACATAAGCCAGCCTCATTTTGTCCAAATTTTGCTAAAAATGCAGGACTCTTAGCATCAAACAGAAAAAAACTGGATCAGGATCTTGATATACACTACCACAAATATTTTCCATACCAACATCAACCAAAAGTACCACAAGTCCTTAAGTCACTCTTTCCATTTGATTGGCATGTTAACTTGTGGTGCAACTACAGATTGACACTTTAATTTCTACTGTTTTTGCTTCCAGTCTTCCAGAACAATATCAAATGGTCAGTTTTCGAAATAGCATAGAACAAATTTGCAGCATTAATGTCCGAGCGGTTTAAAAGGTTAAAACTATAAATATAAGATATAAAAATTGTAAAGAAAAGCATGAGTAAGAACTGGGTTCTTAATATATCATATATGCCATTTCAAAATTGAAACTAACACTTTTGACTTTCAAGGGACAACTGGATCTTCATCAGGAAACTACTTGCGCAAAAAGAAAAACAGAGCATGTTTAGTTCCCAACTAAACTTGCCTCATATTCTTTCCAAAGGTTAGTCTCGCAACACTTGTGGCAAAAAAAAAGTGACCAACTAAACGTAGGAAAAAAAGGTCTATGACAAGTGGGCCAGCAGGCAAAGATGTTAGCCAAATTAAATCCGTGACAGCAACCAAACCTGCCTAACAAAACTGTGCCTGTGTAAGGTTAAGCACAGCAAACTTCGTAGCCAGCCAAACAGGCCCACAATCTTTTCAGACCTCGCTAATGGCTTTTCAAAAACACGCTTGCCACAGTCAACGGAATTGTTCGTCCATATAATTATGCTGCTTCTGGAAGCTAGCCCATGGTCTAATTGATTGTCGAATCAGCCACACTATATTATGTCCCTACCACAGTTCCCCACATGAGGGACCTATGTGTGGGTGTGTGGATGGGGTGCAGTGGGAGGAGCTTGGATAGCCTCTTGCAACGAAATCAAATCACAATGCTACAACCAACATAACCAAAACGGGAACAGAGCAAAAGTAGGCCAGCAACTGAAAACTGCCTGACCGAATAGTTTATTTTTAGGGTAAACCTGACTGAAATAGTAGATAAATGATTCCAGACCAGAAAACAATCCTACTGATATAGCAACCTGCTTCGCGTTTGTCCTTTTGTCCCAAAAAAGGCTGAACCCAGAGTAATGTTTGTGAGTCCCTGAGCACTACCCTATATAATAATGCTGCAGCATTATTTGTTTTGAACTTCAACTGCAGGAATAACCTACCACTCCTGCACGCATGGGAACACAGGTCTCATAGAACCCTGCCAATTTTCAATGCTCTTGGCTTCTAGGGAAGGTCTTTCCAATAAGGTGGGGCTCACGGTAACGGAATGCAACAGCAGGAGCACAAATGATAGCACCAAAAGAATTTGACTGGATGTAATCCCGACTATATATAAGCAGACAATAATAGTCCATCGCTAGAGTATAGACCCCCAGGTTCTTCTCTTACAATTAACTGCCTACAAGACTAATTTGACAGATTTTGGCTAAACAGTGCAACAGAAACCACATCATCAATGCAAGCAAATAGTTACCATCATAAGGAACCAATTGCCGAATATTATTACAGTGTGAAACTGTAAAGTGCTACATAATGATACATGTTTTGAAATAAAGGACCATGTGGATGATAGGGCAGGACAAACACATAATTCAGAAGTACTAGAAAAAATAAGCTGACCTGCTGGGTAACATTATCAAGCTCAAATACTTTTGTAGGGCTGCTTTCGATCCAGCTTCTTTTCTCATCAAGCGTCAATGTATCCATGAGTTCTTCATTGATACGTATGTCAGGCTCATACATGAAAGTCACGGTAGCAGCTGGTGACCATTTGGCATGGTCCTTGCCGATTCCCTTCCTAGCAATGGCACGAAGCCTCAGTTCTTGCCCCCGACGCAGCTTTACAATAAGTATTCCCCTGAGATCAGCAACATACAATTAGCTGATTACTCAATAGTAAAATAGCACACTAACAATGCAAGATTTTGACAGTGGACAAGAAGTTGAATACAGCTATAGAATGAAGGATTCATCCATAGAACCATGCTTCTTTATCCCTATCGTGCTTCAAATCACAACTAATTAGAATAGAAATCATTATACACTCATAATGCAGCTGTCCTGTTATGCAGTGGCACACGACATTTCGTTTGTCCCAGCTATTTCAGCTTAACTTGATCTAACCATTAACATATCTAAGTAGAAGATTGGTTAAGCGTGTTTGACAATTTGACATACAGTTCTGATGGCAGTCATATATTGATCTAGCATTAGAAGAAGCTAGGGGGAGATGACAGTGTAGAAGTTTCACCTTTTGACTAGCTAAAACTTTAGGTGCCGGCAAAGGAATTTTTATGACTATTAAAGTTCAGAATACTTATCAGACAATTAAGATCCATTGCATATAGAATACAGCAGTGCAGAGGGTGTTGCTGATACAATGAGGTGACACGACACAAATTCAGCATTAAGAAAACCCAAAGATCAGATGTTAACAGGGATTTAAATAGAACTGCCAATCAACTCGGCACAACAAATGGGAAAATACATATGCCAGGCAAGACTTGCTTGGAACACTGAAAAACAGAAATGTCTACATGGCTGGACAAATAAATTTATTACCCACTGCTAGTAAACGAGTTCATTTTATCCACAATTATAAATGGGGCATCTCAAATTTCAAATGATTTGTGCCACAAATAACATTACATTCCAACAGATCTACCGACTTAAGGTAAGCATAACCGACAGCGGAATGAAGTGAATAACACATAATAACACCATAAACATGGCTTAGCAACTAACTAAATGAAAGATGACTTGCCTCTGCTCGTTGGGGTCGAAGCCGTCAGCGCCACCGAGCGCCTGCTGGTAGGCGCGTGCCTGGTCGACGGGGCATACCTTGGGGTCCAAGGACCTCAGGTCGTTGGATGTGACCTCGAGCGTCTGGTCGGATTCGGCGCGCGCGTGGAGGTTGAACTCGACGGAGCAGAACTCGCAGGATCCGTCACCGTCGCAGGCGTCGCAGTCCCGGGAGAATCGCATTTGCATGGCGGCGGAGGAGGTGAGGGGGATGAGCCCCAGGCGGTGCGCGATGAACTCGTCGTTGAGGACGGAGGAGTTGACCTCGATCTCGACGAGGTCGATGGCGACGGTGGGGACCTCCGCGATCATGACGCGGCGGAGGGCGTTGGCCATGCTGGCGTCGGTGTCGCGGAGCTCGAACTTGGCGAAGTCGTCCTTGAGGTCGCGGATCTTCACGCGGGGGAAGCGCTGGTACGACGCGCCGGCCGCCGGACGGTCCATCTCGCTCGCGCGCGCCGAACCACGCTCCGCCGCCGGAGAAGGGGGTGGGAGCGCCGCGAGGGTTTTGGGGTGGGTGGGGGATTTTCTGTGGGGGGGGGGTAAGCCGAGGGGAGAGAGAAACAGGGGTTTTCTCTTCTCCTTCTAAAGCCTGGCCCCCTTTCGCAGACTTTATTTCGTATTTTATTTTCTTATTAATGTCTTTTTGCATATTTTTCTTCTTCCCGAAGGCCTTTTCTGATAGAAAAATTCCTTGAATTGTTTGAAATATGTAATGAAAAAAAGATAAAAGCTAATGGTGCAAATAATGGCTCAAAAGGGCTAGAATTTGACTTTTAGAAGATGGTTTGGAGAGAGAACAAAATCAACTAACTCATTTAAGGGACACGACTTCAATGTGTGCTTTGTCAGGTCAGTATGATAAATCAAAATGGATTTGAGGGAAATCAGGTTGTTTTTCATAAAAAGTATGCAGGATCAATTTTGTGTTAATGAAACAAATATTCCCAGCAGAAAAATTTGGAAAGATAAATTGCTCCTGAAAATCAAAATTTTCATGTGGCTAATTGAGCAAAATGCAATTCTAACTAGAGATGACTTGCTTAGGAGAAATTGGCATGGTAGCAGTAAGTACACCTTTTTGCGACTTGAATGAATTGGTGAATCATTTATTTTTTTTGAATGTACTATGGCTAGATATGTTTGGAGCGTGGTGGCTTTCGTAGTAGGAGCACCTTGTAGACCTTCTTTTTTTTTGGACAGTTCTGGAAATGGTCTTTGAAATATATGCCTACGACTGGAAAATATCATATGATTTGACTTACATCAATTTGTTGGGCTCTCTGGAGATCAAGGAATAATATTAGTTTCAAAAACAAAATCATCAGGTCTCCTACTTAGATCGTACGCATGGCTTCATCTTTCATTCTGTTTTAGGCGGAGTTGCAAAAGGAGGCGAATAGGGGCAATCTGGAGGTAGGTGTTGAAGCTCTCAAGGCGGCGGGGATCAAACTACATCCAAGAGAAGCTCCTGTTGACAACATTGGAATGGTACTTCTGCGCTGAAGTCCGAGAGCGGTAGGGGGGACAGGAAGCAAAAAAGGCTTGTTCTTGGGAGAATAGTTTCTTGAGGGGGAGTGAAACAGATATGTAATAGTTTTGGGTCTGTCATTCTGATAGGAACAATTGTTCGTTTTTCTGTTTAATCTTTACATTATGGATGATAATGTAGTGTGTAGCCTTTGTCCATCAATATGGTATAGTCCCCCGGTGCTAAACTATACTGATGCTTGGACTTGGTTTAGTGTAATCCTCAAGGCAGGACAGGATTATGCTGTGAAGATCTTGTAATTTTGTTAGTTGTAAAGCTAATGAAATTCGGGCCCTTGTTGGAAAAAATGTCTGATCCATCGGGAACGGAGCCTCGCTGCGCTATGGCTGTGTTTAGATCCGGCAAAAAGGGTGGTAGAAAAGTCACATCGGACACTGTAACGTACTGTAGCATTTTTCGTTTGTTTGTGGTAATTGTTGTCCTACCATGACCTAACTAGGCTCAGGGTGTGTTTAGTTCAAAAAGAGGAAGATAAAATTTGGTGGAATAGTTAACTCATAAATCTTGGCTCCATCATTACTTTAGGGGTTGTTTGAATTTCTAATATTATCAAAACAATAATTAGTTAAGCTAAAATCATGTTCGGCTTCATGAGATAAAATGGAAGTAACAAAAATTAATTTTTTGTAAAACTCAGAAAGTCGGTTTTATAAAAAATGATAATAACCTTTTTTTCCAAAATCAGTTTCTCATATTGCTTTTGTCACGTCTTTCTTCTTTTCTTGCGTGTTTGAGATGACTATTTTTTGGTTTAGTTTTTATAATCACATAAACTACCTAGATTTTACTAACTTTATGTATTAGGCCTTTAGTTCATTTTTATAATTCCACTAATTGCAGAAAAACCTCATTTTTAGACAACGAATGGTAACTTAAGTTTTTATTGAATAAAAGAGATATGTAATTTTAGAAAGAGCCATTCAAAATACTCTTACATCATATAATATGTTAGTTTAGAAGAAACAATGACGGTATCTGAGGAATAAGCATCGGCTAACTCTGTGCCAGCAGCCGCGGTAAGACAGAGGATGCAAGCGTTATCCGGAATGATTGGGCGTGAGAAAATTTGGTGAAAATGTCGCATCAGACACCGTAGCGCACTGTAGCACTTTTCGTTTGTTTGTGGTAAACATTGTCCTAACATGACCTAACTAGGCTCAAAAGATTCGTCTCTTCGTGTACATCAAAACCATGTAATTAGTTTTTTATTTACCCACGTTTAGTGCTCCATGCATGAGGAGAGAGATTTGATGTGATAGGTGAATAGTGAAGTTTGGAGAGAGAATTTTTTGGAAGTTTGTGGAACTAAACACAGCCTCAAAAGATTCGTCTCGTCGTGTACATCAAAACTAGATAATTAGTTTTTTTATTTACATATATTTAATGCTCCATGTATGTGCCGATAATTTAATGTGATGTGATGAGACTTTTTGTATAGTGGAATCTTAGGGTGGAATTTCAGAACTAAACTATGTCCCTTTCTTGATTACAAAACAATCAGTGTTGCATCAAATAGAGAAAAAAAACGTCAGTATTTGATGGTGAATAATGAACGGAAAAGCAATGGATGGAAAAGTTCAACAAGTGTTAAAAGAAACGAAATCCCAAGCAACATTGCAAAGGAAATAGAAACCGAGCTTCCCTCGTCCTTTCTTTTAACTTGCTAGAATCTCGAGCTAAACTTAAGAGGAGCACTTTAACTTGACCAAAGGCCGCAGCCAGCTTTATAGATCAAGCAGAGTTAAATACTGGGATTATCCGTTTATAATAAAGCTCAAACCAGTCGGGGTCAAACACCAAGCCAATCTGCACCAAGACCATCTAGGTCTCGCGACAGAGACAGGTAGAGACTACTCTAGACGAAGAAACTAAAAGGCCAAAAAATCATTACAACACTGGACTGGGCCGAACCTTCAGCGGAGCCTATTGCTCCATCACAATGACCACATGAGACGCTCCAAACAATGCCTTCAGGAAGGCGAATGTGCAACAGCGCCAGCGTCAGGTTTTCACCTCGGAGAACTTTCATGGATCGCCGCCGAACGTGAACCAAAAGGCAACGCCCTCAGGAGGGGAGTGTAAGCACAGTTGCCTGACCCAAAGCTGGATCAAGCTTACGCTTGAGGAACACGCCCGACGAACCGAGGGCGCCAGTACAGACCCCACTCGCGTCATCCACCGTCAACACCTAGCAGCCACCGAAGCTTTCCGCTAGGTTCCATAAGCAACTAATAGCACCACCCAACTCATCAGGGAGATTTAGTTCTCTCTCTGATAGACCAAATCTCGTGTCGCCCCCTAGATGGGATGGCACCGGGCTAAAAAAGTTGAGACAAAAAACATGAACCTAGAAGAGGGAGCTTGGTACCACAAACGCGGCGGCTTCGTCGGCGACGTACAGATCGAAGGCGGCACCCCACGGCAAGACGGAGCCACAGGCAGGATCTGCACCCCTCAAACCCCTCCACCCATCGGGGGCAGAGAGGGCGTGGAGGGCAGGGGCAGGGAGCCAGTGGGCCCCACGCAGCCCCGGCGCCGCCAGACCATACCATAGCCGGAGAGCCGGAGCCTCAGCTGCCCCACAGATGGGCTTGACGTCGCCGGCCTGCGCACCCCTGGGCCACTCCAGACCCAGGGCCCGTCGTCGGACGCCTCAGGACGGGAGCTAGATCCGGGGACCGCCTCCCACATCCGGCTGCCCCCCGGCGTGTGGACGCCGGCACACTGCATCTAGCGCTGCGACGGACCCGGGCCTGGAGGAGAGGGAGCCAACGTCGCAGCGGCCCATCGGAGCCCTAGAGGAGAAGAGCGGGGAGAAGGAGGGGGAGGAGAGGGGCCCTGCCGCCACCGTCATCGCGGCCACGCGCTCGGTCGGGCGGCGGGGGGGGGGACGAGGGAGCACTTTTACTTAGATTGACTAGAGGGGTGTTTGGATCCAAGAGGCTAAATTTTAGTCACTTAAATAAATAATAATTAGAAGTATTAAGTATAAACTGATTATAAAGGTAATTGCATAAGTCATGTCTACTCCGTGAGACGAACCGAACAAGTCTAATTAATCTACAATTAATATATAATTATCATATGATTATTGTAGCATTACATTGTATAATCATGAACTAATTAGACTTAATAAATTCATCTGGTAAATTAGCCCTCGTTTATGTAATCAGTTTTTTAATTAATCTATATTTAATACTTCTAATTAGTATTTTTATATTTGATGTGACGGGACTAAAACTTTAACTTTTGTTCGGATATCAAACATCCCCTAGATTAATATCGAAGTTTCGGAAAAGAAACTTTAAAATGATATTGGCTGTGTTTAGTTCCAAAAAGTATATGCAAAAGTTTGGTGAAAATGTCACATCCGACACTGTAGCGCACTGTAGCACTCTTCGTTTGTTTGTGGTAAACATTGTCCTATCATGATCTAAGTAGGCTCGAAAGATTCGTCTCGTTGTGTACATCAAAACCATGTAATTAGTTTTTTTATTTACTCACGTTACTGTTCCATGCATTAGGAGAGAGATTTGATGTGATAGGTGAATAGTGAAGTTTGGAAAGAGAATTTTAGAAAGTTTGGTGATGTGATGGAGAACTAAACACAACCATTGAAGATAAGGTTCGGGGTACTTTTCTTCTCGGAATTTGAAAACATGCAATTGGAGCAGCATCAGCTAGAGCTAGCATCAAATGTCCCGTTCCGCTGGATGGTCCAGCCAGCAGCGTTTTTGTCAGAAACCAACACCAGCCACCAACCAGCCAGCAGTGTTTTTCTCTCAGCAAAAACCAGCACCAGCCACCAGCCAAACGAACAGGGCGAAAGTGCGCACATGCTTGGACTACGAAGCAAGAAACCTCCAATTCGAATATGGGCTGTATTTCTTTGGTGGCTAAAAATTTTTACACACACATTTGATCACTAATTAAGAATATTAAATAAAGTCAGTTTATAAAACTACTTCACAATCCTTGGGCTAATTCGCGAGACCTATCTAATGAGGCATTCGTCTGTATGATTAAAGGATGGTTACTGTAGCATTGGTGTAGTAAATCATGGTTTAATTAGGATCATTAGATTCATCGCGCAAAGTTACGCTCATCATTAAAAAGATTTTACAAATAGACTTTATTTAATATTGCATGCATTCCTGGAAAAAAAATTGGTCTCCGAAAGAAACACGACCTTGGGTAGTTTCCACTCCAAACCACTTCGGAAATCTCAAAAAAGAATACCCAGCTTTATCAATTTTTGACAAGGGCCTGGTGCTTTCTTACTTATAGGTACTATTTAAAATAACACATTGGATCCCCGATTTTGGTCTTTACTATAGAAGGAGAACAACAGACTTGCAATGATCATGAGGTACAAGATCCTTGAGTCATCGGCCATGAAGATCTTTACTATGCATGGCTGGATCTTCCAAAATAGAATGTTTCTTAATACGTTTCGTTTCGAAATCAGAACTTTTTATTTATAGTTCGAATCTTCGGAATTTTGTTTTCCTTGCCATTTCAAGTCATAATCTTGTAATAATAAATAATTATATATATTGATTAATACAACGACTGAAATATTCCACTTTTAAAGAAAAACTTTAGCAATGGATGGAACTGATGAACATATGTAGTGCCGCCTGCCCAACAGTGAAGACGGCGGCAGCAATATGTAACGCCTGCCCAACATAGCTCGATCCTCTTGAAAACGAACGCGCATCCTGGGCTTGAGACGTGGATCGTATTAGGTGGGCCGGCCTGGCATATGGCAACTACAGAAGGCCCAGTTATAACGAGTATTCCTAAAACCCTCCTCTCTCCAAAACCCTAATTTCAGTGAGACACCAAACCCAGAAGCGGCGGCGCGGCGACCGGCGAGGCCTCCATTCGGACCCCACGCCGCAGAGAGAATGGAGCGCAGCCGCGCAGTCAAGGAGGAGGAGGAGGTTGAGGAGGAGCGGCTAAGGTCCGATGAGGAGGAGGAGGAAGAGGAGGAAGGAGAGGAGGGGTGGGATGACTGGTGCTCCGACGGCGACGATGCCGGCGGCGGGCTGCTGTGCTTGTTCTGCAGCTCGCGCTTCGATGCTGATAACTCCCTCTTCGAGCACTGCGCCGCGGAGCACCGCTTCGATTTCCACAGGATTGTGAAGGAGCTGGGGCTGGATTTCTACGGGTGTATGAAGCTCATCAACTTCGTCCGCTCCAAGGTGCGTAATCAACATCTTTCTGCTCAGAGTGACCGTTTTGGACAATCTCAATGCCTTTAGTAGTGTTATTAGCTCAATTGTACGGTATGAATAGCTGATTCGAGTTGCAATTTTGTTAATTTCTGTGCGTGCTTCGCTGCATTTTCCATCGATTATGGATGCCCTTGTTGATTTGCAGGTTGCAGAGAATAAATGCTGGAGCTGTGGCCAAGCCTTCTCTTCCAACACCGAACTCTGCAGCCACTTGCACGTAGTTGAGAATTACCTAATTGAGGGAAAGGTTCCATGGGAGGACGATGTGTACTTGAAACCTTTAATGGAGGACGACTCCCTTTTGCACAGTTTGTCCATGGACGACGATGAGGAGGATGAGGAGTGTGGAACATCCATGGAAAGAGGACAGTGTTCAGCAGGGAATGGGGTTTTAGCTGAACCACTTGGGAACAAGCCGAGCACCTTTTCTGAAGGAAATGGTTCAGATATCAGTGCTCAATTTGAGCAAGAGTGTACTATTGGGAGTACACAAGGTGAGGACAGGGAGTCTCTTACTCATGAGACTAATGATAGCCAACTGAAGGTTGCACGTGCTAGTGTTAATGCCAAAGCAATCAAAACTGTGGACGATAACTACTTTGGATCTTACAGTTCATTTGGTATTCACAGAGAGATGCTCGGTGATAAAGTAGGTGAACCCTCTCTGGATATGTGGTCAATGTGTTCCTGTCAATTATTTATGTCGATTCATTTCCAATATGTATTGTGTGGTCTGAAAAACACTGAATGCTCTGAATAACCTTTTTTCCAGGTGAGAACAGATGCTTACAGAGATGCTCTTGTAGGCAATCCTAGCCTTTTAAGTGGAGCAGCTGTACTGGATGTTGGTTGTGGGACAGGAATTTTAAGGTATCTAAGCATTTACCATATGATGATTACATGCCCAATACTATGCACATGTGGGTTAGTTTGTACTTTGTCTTAACCATGAAGCTCCATGCTGCAACTCTTGGATCCAGTAAAAACAAATAGGCTACATATTTCACATCTGGGAAATATAACTGCTACATTCCATATGCAATGACTGTTTGGACCAATGTACTCAACTGACATGTTATGGTCTTGTGGATAATTTTGACTTGGCCATGCCTTGAGGTCCTAAGTAGGTACAGTGTTGACAAACCTAGTTCAACTCATGAGCGTGTTATCATGTTGTCTGATTCAAGTCCTAAAAGCTAGACCACCTTTCATGTCATGACCTGTGTGAGTGGATGCACCGCATGTTGTGTAGTGATCATATTTCCGAAGTGCAAGGCTGGCCATAAAAATGACTACTCTTGATTCATGATGCATTTTCAATGTTGGGTAGCTGCTGACATGTTACTATAGTCTTTTTGCAGCCAAGGCTGGTGCATCTAGAGTTGTTGCTGTTGATGGGAGTGCAAAGATGGCTTCTGTGGCTACCCAAGTATGTCTCCCCCCCCCCAATATTGTAGCAAACTACTAACCTCGTTACACCATGATTATCTCATAGTTATTGCATGTTGCAGGTTGCAAAGAATAATGGTCTGCTGTATGATGAAAATGTGAAAGCAGAACAAAAGCGAGGTGCTCAAGTGGTAACTGTTGTACATACCAAGGCTGAAGAGCTAAACCAGAAAATACAAGTTCCACAAAATGGCTTTGATGTGTTAGTGAGTGAGTGGATGGGATATTGCTTGTTGTATGAATCCATGCTGAGTTCAGTCCTATATGCACGTGATCATTTTCTAAAGCCTGGTGGTGCTATTCTCCCAGACACTGCAACGATTGTAAGTTAGTTGCTTTCTTGTATTCTTCATTTCTTTGTCATTTGTCCACTATTTTCTTCTGTTTGATAACCTGTGTGATCTGATTCATTCTCTAGCTTGGTGCTGGTTTTGGGAAAGGTGGAACTAGCTTGCCATTTTGGGAAAATGTATATGGCTTTGATATGTCATGTATTGGTGAAGAAGTAACTTCAACTTCAGCTCGATTTCCTGTAGTTGATGTAGTGGCTTCTCAGGATATTGTGACAGAGGCTGCTGTACTCCATGTAAGTTCCCGTAACTGTACAAATCTACTCCACTTAGTTTCACTTCTTGACCATCCTTGCTTTGTTGAAGTTGTTAAATGGCCGTAGAAGCTAGGTATCAATGTGCTACCTTACTGTGATACATGGTTTTGTAATAGAGCAAATTTCACAAAACTACACTAAAGTTGTAAAAATTATCGAAGAACTACACTTTTTAAAAACTACCTTGCAGCTTCACAATGCTACACTTTTATTAACAATCTTTTTTTTGGGCAAAACTACACTCTTGGAAGTCTTGGGAGTCAACTTCACAAAATTAAGCTTCTCTTATCATGCCCTATCACAAAAGTTACACATTTACTGTCATTTTTATTGCAAAACTACATTTTTTAGAACAAAAATTGTAGTCATGGAATGAAATCTGCACAAATGTGTTTTATTTTGACATGAATAGACAAGAAAACTGTAGTTTTGTGAAAATGATTCAAGTGTACTTTGTGATACCTATGTTAAAAAGTGTAGTTTTGTAGAACTGGTTCTAGAAATTGTAGTTTTGTAGTTTTTTCCAATTTACTCTCATAAAACTTTGGATTTTGAATATTCTGTAAAATGTGCTCAAATGCCACTTCAAATTTAGGGGCTTTGTAGTCTGACATCTTGCTTCTGTTTCTTCTATGCAGTCCTTTGATCTTGCAACTATGAAGGAGAGTGAGATGGATTTTACTGCAAGCTTTGAGCTGAGGCTTAGTGAAAGTGGTACAGTTGTACCTGGAGTAACATGGTGCTATGGCATTGTCTTGTGGTTCGACACGGGATTTACTGACAGATTCTGCAAGGAGAAGCCTGTTGTCCTCTCCACCTCTCCCTTCTCTACGCCAACTCACTGGTCACAGACAATCTTCACCTTTGAAGAGCCCATCGCAATGGTGAAGGAGGAATCAACCCTTGGTTCATCTGCATCTGTTGGCACAGATGAATGCCCAGCTACAATGCTCAGATCTCGGATAAGCATTGTGAGGGCATCTGAGCACCGTAGCATAGACATATCAGTTGAAACCACGGCATTCAGCTCAGATGGCCGGAAGCGCAGCTGGCCTGTGCAGATATTCAATTTGTGAGCAATCATATGCTTCTTTGGGTTTTAAGTTCGCCACTTACCTGCCATCTTCTGCTATCCGCAAGTTTTGATAAGCGTTTGAGTTTTGCATGCTGATTGGAGAACTTTGCACAACTGGAGCTTGTTAGATTGATGTTCATTAGATAAGGTTTAGATTGGTAGGTCTTCTGGAACAGTTAGGGTGAACAAGAACTGGATTCACGCTGGTCTGCCCCCAAATTCATTTGAATGATGTTGACGGGGTTGAAAAAGCAAACAAAATGTATTTGTAATAGTGATCAAACGTGTTGTGCATCACAAACAGATGAGTTCAGACACAAAAATACTGTATTTCAAAACTGGTGTTTGTTTTCATTATTGGAGGGAGGGGAATTTGAGTCCAGAATGGCTTCGGTTGTACAGGGCTCTTTACAGGAAAGTTCCGATTTTTGGCTAGGTGGTAGATAAAACACTAGCTGACCTACTAGCTATGGATCCTAACATGATAATGTTTAGACAGCTAATGATTAGCTGGGTGTATCTAAACATGCGCTAGAAGAGAAGCATGATCCGGTACTTATGTTGCGTTGGTGCATAGATGTGCTGGTGCTCTATTTTTTATCGAGGACAATGCACGTTTTCAAAGTTATTTTGCCCTAGATGCCAGGTAGGAGTACTACACAGCATTGAAGTAATCCAAAAAGGGCACAGTATGTTGAAAATGCAGGGACTAATTATCAGTGAGTACTCAATCTTTGAATAAATTTGTTGAACACTGGATGAGGAGGAGGATGACGATGAGGAGTGGCTTTGTTTTTAGGAAAAGGTTCAAATTACTCCCCTCAAGTGTAGCCAAAGTTTGAAAAACTTTGTAAAGTAATTCTTGGTTCAATTTACCCCCTAAACTATGTCATTTGGTTCAATTTACCCCTTAACACAATTTTTCTTTTTTGTTTCTCCATGCAAGTGAAATTTAAAGTTTAACTTTTGCAAAATTATAGCAGACAATATAAGACATGTTAAAAAAATGTATCATAAATTTTTTATCATTGTTTTGATTCGGTAATATATTTAATAATAAAATTATCCTTAAAATACAATATTATATAGAAAGTAGTGATGAAAAATTCGTAAAATATTTTCTAATATAGATTATAATGTTCACTACCTCCCTGCAAAGTCTCAAATTAAAATTTATCTTGCGCATGGAGAAATAAAAAAGACACATTATGTTAAGGGATAAGTTGGACCAAATAACATAGTTTAGGGGGTAAATTAAACCCAAACATAGATTAGGGGTTATCCGGACTTTCGCTATACTTGAGGGGAGTAATTTAGACTTTTTTCTTGTTTTTATATAGAAAAGGTTCAGAATATCAATACTTGAACAAGCTTGAATACAGTAGGACCCATGTATCATGGGTTATTATGATGCAAATCGAGAAGTGTCAAGAGTCGAGCTACGCTGTCTTGCCCTTGGACATGGTGATACGAATTGTGTTTCCCAGAATGGATCAATTTAGGATAATATTTCGCAAAATAAAAGTTTCATTTGTAGGATGACAAGGGAGCTGGTGTCCGATGGTCTTTGGGAAAAAGAAAAAAGCTGTGGTGTATGAAAGTTCTCGTTTCTTGCAATGTACTTTATATAATTAAATAAGCTAAACTTTGTGGGTTTTTTTATATATGATACTACATGCCTGTCGGCGGCTAAACAAAAGCTGGGAGTACAACATCGTCAACACGATCGTAAGCAATGATGTGGAAACGTTAGACTTCCACGGCGCATCAATCACTCCCAGGAAATGTAATGTGCGTATTTAATTAAGTGCAGATAGTGTTGAGTGTTGACACGTACGTGGCAACTGCACTGGGCAGTCCAAGTCCAAGGCATATCCATTCCATTCCCATGGAGCTCGCGCCGCTGCTGCTCTTCATCCTGCTGCTTCCGGCGGCGGCGATCGTCGCCGGTGGTGATCCGGCGGCGCACCCGGGCTACGCGCACGGCGTCGAGGAGGCGTGCGGCTTGGCAGAGGCAGCGGCGGCGGCGGTGCCGGTGCCGGAGCGGCGCGAGGAGTTTGACGGCGGCCGGATCGTGGACATCAGCCACTACTACCGCTCGGACATGCCGGCGTGGGAGTCGGCGGAGGGCTCCGGCGAGTTCCTGCGGCTGGCGCGGTCGATGCGCAACGGCTCCGACATCGCCAACTTCTCGGAGCTCCGCCTCACCGCGCACTCCGGCACCCACGTCGACGCGCCGGGGCACGTTTTCGAGCACTACTACGAGGCCGGCTTCGACGTCGACACGCTCGACCTCGCCGTCCTCAACGGTAGTAGTAGCTCACACCTCACAGCAACTTGAACTACTATGTTTTGTTGCTTTCAGTATATATGATTTAGCCATTTAGGCAGGGTCTCTCTTTGTCCAAAAATTCGTGCAATTAATTAGTTTCATTTAATCCGTGAGATGATCGAACACAGTAATATGACTCAACAATTTGCGCTTGTTTTTGAACTGGCGTACAGGACCAGCGCTGTTGGTTGACGTTCCCAGGGATAAGAACATAACAGGTAACACGTCCCCGGCCTCGTAGTATATTGCAAATACTCCAATGGCACATACCTTGCAGCTAAATTAGCATCAGCCAAGAATCCTTTTTTTTTTGCGTATACGTGCAACAAGGACGAGAAAAAAAGTCTGTACGCCTGGCATATATATAAATATTAGAAAAACTAGTATTTATGTTAGGTACACATTAAAATTAGCGTGCAAACACAACCCTCCAAGACGGTCAATCCTTTATTTTATATTTGTATAAAGTTAGCAGCCTCAATAAGTTAAAGACTTGCATACTTTGTTTTTTAAAGAAACTACCACTACTGGATATGCTCATTTTAGTATCACCGGGTCTAAACCAAACAAAGGGGAGCGAGGCCTCCACACGGCAGTGTGTTGCCAGTATTTGAACCAATGCCTTGCGTTTACTTAGCTTACCATCTCAGCATATGTGATTGGATAAGAGGAACTTTTCTTTTGAATATAACTTACCCGTGCGTTGCTACGAGCTTAAATCATATTTAAACAAAATGACATCAGATCTAATGAATCTAAAAAATTGAAATATTAGCATTAGCAAATACATTGTAAAGAAGGTAAAACTTTGTCTTTAATGATCGCAACTAGACTCATTAGAGACCTAATTAAAACTTGGATATGGTTGACATGAGACAATTAATCTTAGCTAAAATTTACTTATTAATCAGGGAATGCACATTTTTCATAAAGTCATGGCTATAATCATAGTTTATATAATCAGGGAATGTACTCTACTTTAAATTCTTAAGGAGCTTTGATCTCTCCGAGGTGCCATCTACCTCCAACAGCTTTTGAACAGATGTGTGATTTTCTCGCAAACAGCACTGAAAGAGCCTAGAACCGATATAGCATTCCTATAACTACAGCACAAGAGATTCAGTAGATATCCTCATCATTCATTTCTACCCATCATAAGTCATGTTTGAGGCACAACTGTGGGACACCCAATTCGTCAAGTGTGCACACGAATACAATTAAATCATAAACTGAATATTAGCTCAAAGTACAAATAATTGATGCTTATTGCTAGCAGCAAAGTATGTCAAACTATGATGAATGAAGCATGATGTACACCCGAGATATAGAATTCTTGGTTGATAAAAAGTATAAAAAAGAAAAATAAGACACTGCATGTTGAAAGCTACCTTGGTACCTTTCCAAAATGCGATTGATGAATGTGTGCAACATGCGAATATAGTAATATACAAAACAACTCACAAAATGCTACCTTTCCCTTCATTGTAGCTGATGTCATGGCATCCCTTCAAATTCCTAATGGTGTTCGACGTGTACTCTTCCGAACCCTAAACACAGACAGGTATATTTTTTACCTACATATATATTTAACAGACCAAAGAATTTACATATGCCATATGCAAACACACCTGTATCCACATTGTCATATTGATAGATTCAGCATACCGTGCATGAAAATGGCTTTCAATTTGCTAGGCTTGTCAAATCATGCAGGTAAATTGTAATAATATTAGATATAATAACATTTTCATAGAAAATAGCTTATTTATCTTGGAATGGTTTCTTCATAAATTGGTTTTGTTCCCTTATTTTTCATTAGTTGAGATGATGTCTAGGTTATAAAAGAACTGTTTTTTTTGTGCAGAAAACTTATGTGGAAGAAAGAATTTGATACAAGTTATGTTGGCTTCATGAAGGATGGTGCACAATGGTTGGTCGATAATACCGACATCAAACTAGTTGGTAAGTTACTTCCAATTATTTGGAGGGCAAACTTTTGGTGGTGCAACAATCTTTCTATTTTTTTCTTTAGAAAAGTATAGGTCCTCTCTATCAATATTAGTTAATACCATGAAATTAGTACAACTTTGAATCGCCTATTCAAAAGAAGGATAATTTTCTTAGATAAACAATAAAGGGCAAACAAAATGAAAAAATGTTTCCCTATAATGTCCATTATCTGAACCATTTCTTCAATTCAATGGTTCAAACAATGTTTATACTTAAATGTTAAGAGCGTTTTCTATGTCTAATTTTAATGCCATGCACTTTTTTTTGAGAAAGACAACTACAAACATAGATGCTCATACGCATGGACAATCACCCCTATGAATACATGTATGCTAACGTCATTTTTTTTGGGAGGGGGAGGGTTAGAAAGATTATAAAAAAATAGGACCTTATGATATCAAACATGGATGACAAATATGTGCTTGATTATTTTAAATATTTAATGTAACACCCCGCATCTAAAATCTGTTTATGAACCGGCCCTCCCGAGGGGCTAGCCCGCATACGCAAAGCACCTCCCTTACACTTTCATCCTCACTTCATATAAAAAGGTTAACCCGAAGGTGCTATGTTTGGAACGATAAGGATTATGAATTGACCCCGAACCTATTTAGACTAACAAGGTGGGACTAATTCCACTATAACAGGACACTTGGCTAACAACGGGCCGAAACCGGAATATTAATGGGCCGGGGTATTACATTTAATTTCCCTGTATGTTCCCTTCTACTCTTCTTCTTTTTCTTATTCCAGTGTAACTTCATTTTGCTCACGCAGGAGTTGACTACTTGTCAGTGGGCGCATTTGTCGAATGCATTCCAGCTCATTTAGTATTTCTTGAAAAAAGGGTAATATTTTCATCTTATACACTCTATTTTAAGCAATCCCATTTATTTTATCCTTTTGTGCTCATTTTTTTACTTTGAAATTTATATCTTACAAATGTACAATAATAATATGTTGATTTTAGGAGGTCATTCTTGTGGAAGCCTTAAATATGGAGCATGTTACCCCTGGATTATACACCTTGCATTGCTTGCCACTAAGGTTGCGTGGTGCTGAAGGTTCTCCTGCAAGATGCATCCTCATCAAGTGACACATGGTTATAACCATCTAAAAATGCTTTGTATAATTTTATGCACGTACGATGGTTATGAAATAAGAACATGTCAATGCACATGACTCAGACACCATGACTCCCATCACTCTTCCAACCCCTTCTCTTTATATCATATCTCATATATCTCCTCACTGTATGTTGCGATATTCTTTGTTTTTGTTCCACTAGGTAGCTGTTATAGCCACTATTTTGCAAAATCATTGCAATATGTAGAAACTATTGCCATGAATATTTTATGTCATGTTAATCTTAATTTTCGTTGTAATAGGTAGGTGTTGTTGCCACCTGTCGCAAAATGGTTGCAATTACTTGATATTATTACCACAAAATTCTTGTGTTGTCACAAACATGAATTTGTTGCCAAAGGTTGGTCTATATTGCAACCAAAACCAAAATAGTTGCAATTAGTTGAGGATACTGCCACAGAAGTCTTGTGTTGCAACAATATTCAGTATCGTTGTAAAAGGTTGGTCTATATTACAACGAAAGAGAAAATGGTTGTGAATAGTTGGTAATATTGCAACAAATTCATTGCATTGCAATAATGTTTATTATCACTACAAAAGGGTGCACTAGGCAATTACTAAATAAATATTAAAACTAAAAAATATAGGTCATCGAGGTTTTGAACTAGGGACAGCTTGAGTTAGAAGGGGAAGCATATTATAAAGCACTACACTACAACTCTTTTGTTGAATGTTGACACGATGTATTAAATTTGAACCTAGGACTACATAAAAAAAAGAAAAATATCCTATCTATGAACACATAAAATAAACCACCTTGTCTCCTAGATGTAGATGCTGCATATGTTATTGCCAATATTAGAGGAAAACAATGATGCAATGTAGATGCTTTTCCAACAGAATCAATAGATCTGACACTTACTGGTCAATTTAGTACACAAATATAATCTTATTATTGCTGAAAAATACAAAAACACAATAAAATTGAATCACAGTAGGAACACATAATTACTTTTTTGAACAAAACTCTGAATATTTTCTTTGTCCTGAACATTGTGCATACCAAAACACAAGTACCTCTTTTCAATATTTCCTAAATAAATTTGGTCTGAACAAATAGCAAGCATGGACATACCAATGAAGTATAGATGTGCAAAGTTTCACAAAATAAAAATATTCAGTACAATGCAAAGATTTAAACAAAAAATTCATCCTCATGTCCTTGGCCTAAAGAATTCAAAGGTTCTAAAAGCCCATCGTCAATGTAGGTGTCATCAACATCATGTTCTTCATCCGCTAATATATCCAAGTCTACATCATTTGGTTCGGGCACACATTCATCAATCACATTTTGGATGATAGAAACATCACCACTTATCCTATCCATGTCACTCCTCCTCCAATTTGTCAATATCCTCAGTGGTGCGTGAAACATTCATGTGTTCCACTCCCACAATTAATGAGTCTACCTCATTATCTCTAAATTTCATTCTAACAACACTGCTCCATTCTGGTTTCTTGCCTTTTACATAGAACACCTGCTCACCTTGAATACCTAGAATGCAAGGATCATTTAGATATCAAAACCATGATGTATCTATATCGACAATATGATAACGATCCTTATTATATCCTCTACCTTTGTTCTATGTAGCAGCAGGCACATCATACCAATCACACTGAAACATCATGACCTCCTTTTCATTAGGGAATTCTAGTGAGATAATTTTTTAATAACCCCAAACCACTCCATATTGCCAGTATTGTCATCGCCTTTAACAATTACACCACCATTTTGTGTACTTAAGTTCTTCTTATAGTGAGTTGTTTGAAAGAAAAATCCACTAATGACACAAATGTTGAAAACACATGGCCGATGTCTGGACCTTGCAAAAGGGCATGTATATCAGCACTTGTTTTTCCTTGTTTGTATAGTGTGTCTACATGTAGGTAAAGAAAGTGAGCATAACTTTTAGTATAAAATTTTCATTGAGTCCATCTAAGCATTATTAAGGAAGTCAAATATAATGAAATGGAAACTTATTTTACCCTCAAACCATCCTACAAATGGCTTCTTGTGTCGTTTATCAATATTCCGTCGATTCATTTTTTGGAGTTCTTCCTTATGCTCACTGCATTGAAGAAAAAAGAGGAATTCAATTAGTACATATACATGATTTAAGCTGCCCCAATCTCATGTACATAATTCAATATGAATATTCTGTTTATGAATTATTTATGGATGCAAGTAACAAGTTTGAGATAAGAATCATCAACAACAAATTTAGAGTAAATCATATTTTAAATGTTTATCTGATTATTTCAACGACGTAATGGCTTAATGGAATGATCTTGTACCTGCGAATAAATTAGTTTTTTGACATTAATATTTTTAAGAACAATATGTTAATGAAATATTAGATGCAATATGTTTTATTACCAAATTGTAACAAAATTTGGTTGTCATAAAATATTGACTGCGATAAAATCCACATTGCCAGATAGCCCATTACACAAAAATTTTCGATGCATTATAGGCATTTACAACGATGTTTTTTTGAGGCAATATAATCTATGACAATGAAATAGTCACGAGGCAAATAAAGTCAACTACAACGAAATATTTGCATGGCAAAAGAACCAATCGCAACGATATATTCTCATGGAAAAAGACCCAATCAAAATGAAATATAAGCGTGCCAAAAGAACCAATCGCAATGAAATTTTGATGTGGCAAGAGAACCAATCACAATAGAAATTTCGCATGGCAACAGAGCATGGGTCATGGCAATAGAGGTTATTACTACGATGTCAATTTGTTGTAAGCGATGTGTTATGCAACGCCTAAGTACGTGGCAATACATACTGTTGCCACAACATCGGTCATTGCAAATACTATTTAATGCAACGCATCATTTTGTGGCATAGCCATATCTATTGCATCCAAACTATAAATCATTGCCCAAGTTTGAAACCACGTTCGCACTTGCAACGCCATGCAACGAACTTGATATCGTGGTAATATGTAGCTATGGACACAAATTAGGCCCTATTGCCACGATTTTTTACCATTTCAAAAGGGGCAGAATCTTAGTCATGTCGAGTCTTCTTCTATTGTTCTTATTATGGCCGTTACCTTGTCATTTATCTTGGTGGTTGCTTTGGCTTGCTACCTTTGTTGTTTTACTTGTTTGTTACTCTTGTTGTTTTATTTGTTGCCATTGTTGCTTGTTCCTTTAAATTTGTTGTTGTTATGGTGTATTACCGATTCTAGTTTTTTTATTTTTAATATAGTAATTCTTACTTTAGTTCGTATCTATTATAGATGCTATCAACTTCATTGGTCTTAAATTATAGGCAATTTTAGTTTTCTAGATACTTTATTGTTAGATATGTGGACATAATGCATAAGGTATGTGGAAATAGTGCATAACTAAATACACAGTAAAAACAAACCATCGATAAAAGCTAAAACAATCTACTTCCTCCGTTCTAAAAAGAATGATATTTTAGCGATTAAAATTTGCCCCATAAAGAATGATTAGCATACATGCAGGACTAAAACTAATTAAAGGCGCATGCGTCCTTTTCATCCACCTCTAACCTGTCTAAAAAACTCTAAAACATCATTCTTTTTTAATGGAGGAAGTACAATATAGGACCGATGGAGTAGCAATATGCCTAATAATATTGTATGGCAACAACAAACTGAGCGTAGGTGTCGTTAAAGTTTCTCCTACCTATTTGAGTTTGAGTTCTCGATTCAGTGGCGCGTGTGTCACGATTTTCTGAATTTATTCTTTTGGTTTAGCAAGTGCTGTCGATAATGGCATATTTGTGCTAACTTTGTTGATTTTGAGTCGTGTTATCTAAATCTATTATTTTGAACGTCTTTATATATAGAGTAAATTGCGCTCAACATACAACAACTTGGCTTGTAGGTGTAGATTGGTCCAACAACTTGTAAAATACTCAATTCAATCCAATAACTTAACAAGTGGGTGCAGATTGGTCCAACAACTTGAAAAATGCTCAATTTAGTATATTAACTTGACATGTGGGGTGCAAATTGGTCCACAACTCGTAAAATATTCAATTTAGTGTAGTAGCTTGGCAAATTAATACACCTACTGTTCAAATTTGATATCGTATTAAGTAAAGTAGATGGACTTGTGAATTTTATTTTGGTTATAATTCTTGTTTTGTCTATTTTGTTGTTACTTCTCAAGTGTGTACATAATTTATTTGTCGCTAATTAAAATTAAATAAATTATAAAATAGACCATTAGCATTACCAAAAGATCAAAGTTCATAAGAGAGACTTTAGGGCCTTATGTTTGCGTGATGTATTCAACGGTAGTAGAGAAAGTAATTTGGCTTATGTTCTTTTAGCTTATTTTCTATTTCTAAACAAGCATAGAAGACTTAGGGTGTGTTTGGTTGGGCCGTAGCTTTAGAAAAAGCTGTTGTGGGCTGCGACTTTGAGAAAAGCTGCTTTGGCAAAGCTGCTGTGGGATGGATGGAAGCCTGTTTGGTTGAGCTATTGTGGCTTTTGGAAAAAACCCCCTCACTTCCAAGCGGGCCCCGCATGTCATGCTCACATGCCCCTTTCTTCAGGATCAAAGAAGTTAATTGAGGACCAATTCAAAGTATTCCCACGTTCCCCATCAGGCTACCATGTCACATTGGCCCAAAGAAGGAAAGAGACCAAATCCAACACGTTTTGGAAAGTTTGGATTCGGACTGCAGGAAAGTGCTGACTTGCAACGGCCGCCACGATTTCATCCAGACTCCGTTTTGGGTGTTTAAGTATTTTATGGAAAGATTATCAAGTCTAGTTTCAGATGGATCCGGACTCACCTTCATATCTTTTCTGGTGCGGCCGCAATCGTCGATTTATTACAGAGACCTTTTCTGCCTGCGGTGCTGTATTTATGTGTATGTATTTATAGGTTTGAAAAGATGATAGCATATAAAATCATTTTCGTACGTAAACAGAACCAATGAATACTTAGAAAACGTATACGTCCGCGCATGTGTATGATTGTATGAAGGCAATTTCTCCTGTCAAAATTTGAAAAAAAAAACAAAAGTGATTCAACCCAGTTGATCCAGCGAAGCCCTCCTTCCCTCTGCCGTCTTCGCCGCCCGCACTCCCCCCTCCTGCCTCTCCCACTTCCGCCGCCGGCGCCGCCGCCACCGCAATCCGCCTCCGTCCGCCTCGATCCACCTCGATGACCTTATGAGATGTGCGGCGGCGGCACGCTCCCTTCTTCCGCTCCCCCTCCCCCTCTCCGGCCCCGCCGGCGCCGCCCCCATCCACAACTCCGCCCCTCCCCTCGCCGCCGAGCTCGAGGCCGGCGACGCCCTCCACGCGCTCCTCTCCACGCTCCCGCCGTCGCTCCCTGCCCTCCTCCCCTGCCTCTCCCTCCTCTCGCGCCGCCTCACCCCGCACTCCGTCGCCGACGCCCTCTTCTCCGCCGCGCTCCCGCCCGCATCCCGCCTCCGCCTATTCCTCTTCTCCGCGCTCTCCCCGCGCCTCCGCTCCCCGCTCCTCCACTCCCGCGCCGTCGTCCCTATCCTCCTCGCCACCGATGCCGACGCCGCCATGTACGACGCCATCGCCGACGCCCAAGCCGCTGGCCTCCGGCTCCCCGTCGCCGCATTCGAGGCGCTCGTCTTCGCCCACGCCTCCACCGGCCGTCATCGCGAGGCGGTCGAGGCCTTCTCTCGGATGGAGGGCGAGTTCGGCTGCCGCCCCACCACCTTCGTCTACAACGCCATCCTCAGGGTCCTTGTTGACAGCGGCGTTGTTCCCCTCGCCCTGGCAATCTATAACAGGATGGTCACCGCGGGCTGCCCGCCCAACAGGGCCACGTACAATGTGCTCATTGATGGTCTTTGCAAGCGGGGAACTGCTGCGGACGCGCTCAAGCTGTTCGATGAAATGCTCCAGAGAGGGATCGCGCCCAATGTCAAGACACACACCGTCTTACTGTCGTCCATGTGTAATGCCAGACAGCTGAAGGAAGCTGAGAATCTTCTGCAGTCCATGAAAGACAAAGGGTGTCCTCCCGACGAAGTCGCCTACAATACATTCCTTAGCGGGTTATGCAAGGCTGGCAGGGTTGACGAGGCCATTGAGCGGCTTGATGTACTCCGTGCTACTGGGTCCTTTGTGCTTGGCTTGAAGGGGTACAGCTTCTTGATTGACGGTTTGTTCCAGGCTGGTCGGTATGATGAGGGATTCCAATATTACAGGGAGATGTTGGAGCAGGCTAATTTCTCACCTGACGTTGTCATGTACACTATAATGATCCGTGGTTGTGCAGAGGCTGGCAGAATCAAGGATGCCTTTGTGTTTCTGGATGAGATGGAAGAGAAAGGTTTAACTCCTGATACCTTCTGCTACAACACGATGCTGAAGGCCCTCTGTGATGCTGGTGTTCTGGATGGAGCTTGCTCGTTGAGATCAAAGATGGTGCAGAATGACGTAGACCTGGACACTGCTTCGTACACTATCATGATATGTGGGCTGTGCAAGAAACAACTTGTAGATGAGGCAATTCAGGTTTTTGATGAGATGGGGAAAGTTGGTTGCCATCCGACAGTTAGGACATACAATGCGCTTATCAATGGACTGTACAGAGCACGCAGGCTTGAGGAAGCTCGGATGCTTTTCTATAAGATGGAGATGGGGAATAACCCTTCCTTGTTCCTTCGACTGACGCTTGGTGCAAATCAGGTGAGGGACAGTGAGAGCCTGCAGAAGCTGGTTGACAGTATGTGCCAGTCTGGGCAGGTGCTGAAAGCTTACAAGCTTCTTCGAGGTATAATGGACAGTGGCGTAGTTCCAGATGTTGTCACATATAACACACTCATAAATGGCCTGTGTAGCGTGAGGAATCTTGATGGAGCACTTAGGCACTTTAAAGAGCTTCAATTCAAGGTATTCACTCCTGATGAAATCACTTATGGGACACTTATTGATAGACTATTGAGGGCACACAGAGATAGTGATGCGATGGTGTTGTTCGAGGACATATTACGGAGTGGCGGCACCCCTAGTTTGTCAGTCTATAATAGCATAATGAGATCACTATGTAGGAAGAAGAAATTATCACAAGCAGTCAACCTATGGTTTGATCACCTGCCCAAAAAGTATAATCTCTCAGCTAAAGATGAAGTAATTGCTAGTGCCCGGAAAAAGTTTGATGATGGCTCCCTGGATGAAGCAGTCATGGAGCTAATCAAGATAGACCAAGAATATGGGTTGGTAACATCAACTCCTTACACTATTTGGCTCATAGGCCTCTGTCAAGCAAGGAAAATAGATGATGCCCTCAAGATTTTTCATATACTTGAGGAGTTTGGCATTGATGTCACACCAGCTTGCTGTTCCCTTCTTATCAAACACCTATGCTGGGAACGAAATCTAAATGCAGCAGTTGGTGTTATGCTCTATACATTGAGTAAACGCTTCATCATGTCACAACCCGTTGGCAACCGGTTACTTAGGAGTCTTTGTATCCGTCACAGAAGAAAGGACGCTCAGGCACTTGCATGGCGAATGCATCTTGTAGGATATGATATGGATGCATATCTTCGTGAGCCTACAAAAGGTTTGTTATACAGTCAATAGAAATATCTGTAGTGTTTGTAGGGCTACAGAGCTGCCCTCAAGAGGGATGCTGATGTTTTGAAGTTTTGATCTGTACCTATTTGTTTTAGGCAACCCCAAAGTAGGGTTTGATTCACTGATTTCTTAGCTCTTCCAGTGGATTTTGTAACCCACCAGTTCAGTTGTAACTTCAATAATGAGGCAAGAATTTGATATCCTGCAACATATTAATACCCTCTTGGTACATCAAGTGGTTACTTAGTTGTGGCTGAAACATTTTGATATTGTAGAAAATCCTGCTTTTTCTCAGCTGAATCAATAGTGTGATGCATTCCTCCTGCTTTAACAAGGCCCGCACCAATATTTTGGCTGCTTATAAGTTCTCATGCTTTTTGTTGTTAAACTTGTTACAATTTTATTTACCACAGTATATTACTCTGGATTTATCAAACTGGTTAATATATCATCTATATGGGACTTAAAAGCAACCTCCTTAAGAGCAAAACTCGGCCAGATGCTCGGGACTTGCAAGCAGCCTTCCTATATGTTATACGTGTTGACTGTTGAGCAGCTATAGTTACACACTGTTTTTGGAGTCAAAACATAACTTTTCTTACTGATGAATCATGAGAGGTTACTATATGTTTTTCTTACTGATTTTGATACATAACTAAGCAAATTTCCAAAAAAAAAAGATGCAGAACTAAGCATATGCCGTTTCTACATATTTTCATTCTAGAGGTATACAGAACCGGCGAATCAAATTTTGTGTAGTGTTTGTAGGACTACAGAGTGCCCTCTAGTTGTAGCTGAAGTTTTGATCTGTAAAACGGCATAGTAAGCTCTGGATGTCTGATTCACTGATTTCATATCTCTTGCAGTGGATTTTTTAGCCCATGAGCTCAGTTTTAACTTCAGCAATGAGTCATTTTTTTAAAATATTCCCCTACACATTATGCCCCCCCTTGCTCCTCTGCAAGAAAATTTCATTGGGCAGATACTTAGTTATGGTATTTTTTCGCCCCATAAGGAATTTTGCTCCTCTCAGCTGCATCGCTTGTGATGCATCCCTCATTCAAACACGGCTCATAATAAAACTCAATTGTCATTGAACTCCTTGTAAGAAGTGTTGCATTTTTTTCCTATCTTGTTACTGCAGAAGCTAACAGTTTTTATTCTTTCTATTTAGTGACCCTTCTTTGTTAAACTTGTTAGCAAATGGGCTGGATATGGCGCTTTGCAGGGGGGAAATGACCATTATTAGGTAGCTCTGCATCTAGCCTATTGAGAAATTGCATGGCAATTAAAATCAACTTTGTTATATTTGTTGACCTTCTGCTATAGTTTCACTGAGGGAATGCACACATTTGAAAACACCATTATCTATCTCTCGGGTGTCTCACATGCAGTGAGAGCTGGCGATCTAACAGGTACACTTCAGCTGCCAAAATGAGATAGTCTACAGGGGAATCTACACTTTTGTAGGGCTGCAGTCTTCTCTTGAGGGTGTGTCCAGCGGGAGGTCTGTGCTCACTCCACTTTCACTGTGTCGATTCTGCTCAAATCTCTTGTGTGATCAGGATGAAGCAGCTGGGAGAGGCCCAATCAGCGGAAGCGAAGCTGCTCCTGGAGTGCACAGATTGCAGGTGAATTCACCCAATCTGATCTGTTTTCTTGCATGGCAACCCTTTTAACGTGCAAGCTCTATGCACCTGTCCTTGTTGGCAGCTGAGGTGCACAAGTTAGATTGGCATGCGGGCCACCTGAGAGGGTGGTAAGGAAAGGTGGACAAAATTGGGTTTGTGAATCTTGTGCACGAAACTTGTGATATAGATATGAATGCTTGTAGTTTTGCGCTTCCCTCTTTGCTTTCTGTCAGAAATCACAACACAACATTTGTTATTCAGGAAATTTTATAGCTTACAGTATTTTCAGTTAGCTTGATACAATAGACATGGTATGTCATTTCTAGATAGTTAATTGCTCAAGCAACTTTTGTTATATAAGGAACATAAGATAGAGTTTGATTAAATGCACGCGGATTGATTATATTCAGTATATGTCTATACGAGATATGCCATAACATAAAAGCGGGATACATTTGCAGTGGATTCTTCTTGCCTTTGTTTTCATTTCTTATCTTAAATGGGAAAAATGTGGCATATCTGTTTTTGATTTTTTTAATGCTTGACATAAGCTAATTTCCTTATTGTTGATCAAATTTTCTGAGGCATCATTTTTGTTTTTCGTTTTTTTGTTCCTGTTTTCTGCCTATTTTTTCGTTATAACATAAAACTTGAAGCTTTGTTTGGACAGACCCTTTTCTCCTATCTATAATACAAAAAGGCGCAGCTCTACTCCATTATATGAGGAAAATAGTTGAGTTTCATATCTTCACCTAGAATATTTTGATGCCCAGCATTGTATTATACCAACATATTGCTAGGAAAACCGGATTGTTTTTATTTGCCCTAGCAAATATGGGACACTGTCTATTCATGTTATTTGTGAATGCCTGCTGTAGCATGAACTTCAGGTAAAATATAAACCCTGATGCATTTATCTTTATGTATACTTGGGATGCGACGATATATCTTTCTTCTATTAAACTTTCAAGTTTCAACAGTCACAACAGGACATACCGGTATAACATGGAACTCTTTGATGGTGAGTTTTGAGACATCCACTACTTCACTGTATAAATGTATCTGCCTTCACACATCGAATTGTAGTTTTCCTCAAGCAACTGAGGGCTAATTGGAATCTTTGGTAAAGAGCTTACCTATGTGTGTGCATTATTTTGCATTAGCGACGATTGTAACATAAAAATGGCACAAGTTAGTACGCACTTGTGCTTATGTGTTGTGTAGATGGGATCGCACATCTGAGTTTCTTTCATGTCCAAATGAAGAGTCACCGTAGCCCGTAAGTGAAATTTGATTCTGGATTCCACTCCCACATGGTTGGGCTGCAAAACTGTTGACAGTTCTATATGCTGCTATAGGGATATTTTTTTGCTTTAGATGGCAATTTACTTTTCAATGGTAATCCAGTCCACGGCTGGGCTAGTGAGCTGCTCACTCGCCTAGTTCGAGGGGCTCCTTTTCCTCTTTATTTTTTTCTACCGAATTGTCAATAATATTCTTTCTGAATTTGAATTTGCCTCCAATTCAAACTTGAAATTTAGGGAAGACTCTGAATTGTACAACAATGGTTCGACACTAACTAGTTGTGGCTGATGGATATAGTCTAGTTTGACAAAAGTAATCTCTGAGAGGACAAGCTAACCTCACTGGCACAAAGCACCACTGGAACTTTTATGGTATCCTCAACCTGGATGCGGTAACATTTACGAACTGTCATTATTCCTCTTTATTTATCTGCTAAATATTAGATCAAAATATAACTGTGATGCCAAATGGCACTTTCATTCTGCAAAATGGAATGGAAACGGCGCTTAATGAAAGGGCATAACTAGACCAAATCTGAAGTGGCGTGCTAGCTCAACCAGGGTATCATCTCTTAGACTTGCAGTAACTCTAACAGATTGAGAAAACTAGTCATCTTTCGGTCAAGAGAATTGGGAGGTAAAATATAGCTTCGATATTTTTTCTTATTTGAGAAAACCTAATACTTTTTATAAATTGGATTCTGCCGCATTCTCTTTTCCCCCGACAGCTTTCTCCCGTGCGCCTCGATACTCTCCAATTCAGCCGAAATCGGCCCGCTGCCCCACACGCTCATGACCTCGCCAGCACCACCACCACCAAGACAGGGGACGGGCGCATACTTGCCACCACCACCATTGACTGGCTACACGTGCCTGCGTGGCACAAGGTCATCTTTGCCGCCACTCGTTACTGGCCGATATGCCCACGACGCGAGAGGAGAGGAGGAAAAAAACGAAGAAAGAAACGAATGATTGTCCTACTGCCAGGTGGGCCTAGGAGATAGAAAAGGGAAAGAGGAAGTATATCTGTTGGAGCACATCAGGTCCTGCAAACCGTTTTCGTCTGGAAACCGGTCTTCCAAACCAGGCCTATAAAAGAGGATTTCTCTATAAAACGAAAAGAAAAAGGTGACCCCTAGCATGTTGTGCCACGTCCTGATGACCTGTTGGGGTTGCTCTTAGCAGATATCAGTTGCTGGAATAAACAGCACTGATGCAACTATCCAAGTCAACCCCTGGCATGTTGTGCCTCGTCTTGATCAGATGGCACGAGGCAAATATTCTTCACATACTCAAAACACAGAGATGGAATCAACCCTTGTTAGTTGTTAACACCCCAGCTAGCACAAGGCCAACCACATGAACTGCACATGATTCATAAAATGTCACAGGCTAACATGTAGGAAAACATGACTCTGAAAAGAATGGCAGCAGTGTGATCCCAGCCAAAATGAACATATATACTAAATGACAGCCATCTTGCAAATTATGCCAAATTTTGAACTACCAAATTAATATTTAGCAACTGTGAACGTTTACAGTGTAAAATGAGCATCATCAGCTCAGAACATTCCATAGCAAGAGCTCAACTCGACGACAATAGGTCAAAAACTGGTCACAGCAACTCAGCGGACCACATTTAGGCAGGCTTCAGTTGCGTCGACTTCACTTGGTCTGTTGATGTAGAGCCCTCCTTGAAGTCAGCGCCATTTCAGCTGCAGCCACTTCTGATTCTTCTAGTCAACATCCCATGGCAATTTGACTCAAAACATTTGAGCTACTCCATCTGTGCACCCATGGAGATTCGACTTAGCACTGATCACTCCACCTGTTAACAATGGAACAATTGAACACATTATATCATGCACTATTTTGAAAGCCCAAATTAAGAAAACATGATAAAAAGGATCACTGCTATCTTAACAGAAAATCATGTAGGGGGGCAGACCCCTAGGGATGACAGTGCTATAATCCCATAAAAAGATGAACATATTATCTAAGGGACAGTCATCTTACATGCAGTTTAAATCTAATTTGACACTGTCATGTAAATGATGACAGTCATCTTACAATTTAAATATAATTTGACACTAAAATGTAGGCGCGACTTGACTTGACACGGTCTTCTAAGATACACTTTGACCATTCATTTATCTTATATTATAATGTTTATGCTTATAAACTTATAATCATTATATTATAATGGAGAGCACTTTTAATCACAAATCTAACCATTATAAATTTGTACTATAAAAGTTAAAATTTGCTAGTTAAATTATTGGTAAAAAATTCTAAAGTTTGAATCTCTATATATGTGCGCACCTTGTAAAAGCAAATGGAGGGAGTAAATGATTAGCATCTGTAATTTAAGACCAGGGTCCACAATTTAAGGCGTAAAAGGAGCAGCATATCATACAGGTTTTGCATGTCTACAATGAACATAATAAATGTTGCAGTTCAATATCTAGAGTACATTTGTAGCATAAAAATGATACTTGATTTTCCCTGTAATGCCAGGATAGGAAACAGAAATGCATTCGGTACAAGATCAGGATGAATCATACCTGGAACCAATGTAAGCCCCGAACCAGGTACATGTTTTTCACAAACAATTCCTAAAAATACAACAATGAAATCATTAGATCATTGTTTGCACAAATAACATAATTATTCAATTGTACATCATTAGGAGGGCAATAGGATATACTGGTTCTGTTATGGCCAACGCCGGCAACTCGATCAGCAAGGGTAATGTCGCCGGCGGCGACCAAGCAAGGGACGAGAAAGTAGAGAACGTGAGATGAGAAACTAGATTGGTCTTTTCTTCATTGCTTTATTCCGTCGCACGGCTGTACTTAAATAGCCGGGGTTACATACCAAGACTGACTCAAACTCTCCTAACAAACCTTTTCTAATATCTGATAACAAACCAAAACGAAAACCAGAACGAAATCCTAATCCTAACTGACTACGACTTCAACTCCTTATCCCTGACGCCTCCTTCTTGTATATTGAATACCGACCATAACAGGTTCTGCTGGAACAAATACTGCTGGAACAAATAACGAACTCACACGAAGAAGTTGTTGAAAATGAATACTGATGCTACAGTTTAGGTGAGCTGTCAGTGAACTTTCATAATGACAGGACATACATTAAGGAGTAACAGTGCATCATGTCATGTAATATTAGTGTGCTGCTAGTGTAAACAACAAATGTCATTGAACATTGATTAGAATCCTTGGAAACAGAAAGAGTCATACACACAATTTCTACTAGGGGTGCAATAACTAGGATGAAATCATCTTTTATTTGAGTATGAAGAACCATATTATTCATTCAAAAAGGTGCATTATTTAGTGACAAATGTTGTATTTTCTTTTGGAAAATAAAAAGAACATCAATATATTGAACTGTGGACATTCAACTGCAAATTATGAGGCATTAGTGAAATAATGAAATCAAATGGCTACAATATTGTAGATTCAAGGTTTGCAAAAGAAGGAAAACGAGATATAGAGATCATAGAATAATTTAAATTGGGCATGAGGCAGATGTCGGAAACTTATCTTTTCATTTTCTTGCAGGTTGAAAATGAGCGAGGAAACTCGCAGCTTCATCTCAGGTCACTGGTTAAAAAAGAAGACTGCTTAGTAAAGTGAATTGAGCAAAACGGTATTACTGTAAAATAATGTGATCAAATGGCTACAAAATTGTAGAGTCATGGTTGGAAAAGGAAGGAAAAAAGATATAGAGATTATAGAATAATCTAAATTGGGCAAGAAGCCAATGTCAGAAACTTAACACATCGCTAGGGTTTGAGGCTGCAGCTACTACAGATTCAACTAAATGAAATCAATCACTGATGAAGAGAGATCTAAAAGGGGATGAAACAATGCATTCAGCCCCGACACCCTTTTCAAGCTGCTTGATACCCAGCAGACCCACTACAAAATCCAGACCAAACCCTGTTGCAATCGAATTCATCTATCTATCAAAAACCAAACTCCCTCCCCCAAGGTCCAGATACCCTGCTACCGGTCATGTAAACTTCTAAGAGGTTCACATAAATTCACGGAGCACCAAGAACTCGTAAGCGAGAATATAACCTACCCTGAACACTAAGCATGCACTCAAAGAATGTGTGTAGGGGACGTAACTAGCTAACCTTAATGTCGATGAAGCCGCGATGGAGTCTGGATGGCCGGCCATCAGGCCCAGAGAAAGAAAGGGCACATCGGCCCCAAAGTTGGCGTCCAGTTCCCACAGATGAAGAAGCTTTGCCAGGCCCCGGTGTCGCCATCAGCCCTCTTCTGATAGCCACGCCACAGTAACAACAGCTCTCTGTAGCATAAGCGCCACTGATGCAATAACTCAAGTTGTGATTCATTGGCACCTGCTGCGGCTGAAGTAGTGACTGAGACTGATGTTGCAGATGATGTAGCTGCGACTGAAGTTGTGGCTGCTGCTCTGTCTCCGGCTCTGGCTGAGGCTGAGGCGGCGGCGCCAAAGAGCCAGTGATAGAGATGGAGACTCCCCGCCGCATCAGCTCGGTGAGAAGGTATGCCGTATTGCGCGCATCATCGAGCCCGCAGTGGAGGCGGCCCTTCCACTGCAGACCAGCCTCCCGGACTGCCTCCTGGAGGTTTCGCCGCCCAGCACCAAATGCGGCCTCGAAGGGTACTCGGAGGTTGACCCACTGGTCGAAATAAGTAGGCTTTTTGATGCCCTTGAAGCTGCATTCGAATTCCAGCATAGTGCGGCAGTCCCAATCACCCCATGTGACGACGGCGAGGCGGTTCTTGGCGGCGCCTGCCTCCGTCAGCCAGGAGTCATGCATAGCCAGTGCCTTCTCTAAATCCACGCCGCCGTCCACCTGATCTTGCTGTATCCCGGTGAGCTCGGTGCAGAAAGAGGTGAGGCGTGGGTGGTGCTTAGGCCTCACGTAGGTGCGGAAGGAGGAGATGAGGCGGCCGGTGGCGGCGTCGACGAGAACCGCTGGGAACTCGATGATTTCCTGCGGATAGATCCGCGAATCCCGCTCGCAGGTGGCTTCGAAGTCGATGACGACGTAGTGATCCAACTCCATGGCGCCGCGAGCCGCCTGATCTGCTGGGCGGAACGCTGCAGCTGAGGGAAGGCGGGGCGCCCCCTGCGCTGCAGTGGTTGCGCGAGGAAGGCCCCTCTGCTGATGCGAAGCCGCGGCGGAGGAGAGGCTCAGCATCCTTTGCGCCGCGGTGGTTGCGTGAGGGAGGCTGTGCTGCTGCGACGATGAAGTGGCGCCGCGCGCAGCTCGATCTGCCGGACGGAAAGCTGAGGCGGCGGAGAGGGAGAGCATCGCGTGGTCGGGAGGACGGAATTGGTGATTGCGGTAGGCGCTCTTGGTTCGTATGAGATTTGTTTGCGAGTAAGATTGGATCGGAGCAGAGGAAGCGTGCTTTATTAGATGCATGCTGGAGGCGGCGGCGGCGGAGGGAGGCGGCGGAGGATAGCTGGCCGGTGCCGTAGGGACGACGCGCTCGGTTCGTATCCGACTCGAATACCCGGTTTAGGATGGCTCGGCTCGGCTCACCTGGTGACAGCTCGGCTCGGCGAAAGTAATGTCGAGCCGGCTCGGCTCGCTCTGTCTCAGCACGGCTTGGCTTGTTGAGATTACTCACAGGTAAAACTCCAGCTCGGCTTGGCTCAATCCAGCTCGCGAGCTACCAGCTACCTTGGCTCGCGAGCTGGACGCGGTGGCGGGGCGGCGGCGGCGGCGGTCTCCCTGGCTTGGCGGCCCGGCAGCGTGGATCTCCTCCATGGAGACGACGGGGACCTCCTCCATGGCGACGACGAGGAAGGGCAACGCCTCCATGCCGCCAGGGATGGCGGCGGCGCAACGAATCCCCCCGCTCCTCCATGGATCCGGCGAGGGTGGAGGCGCTTTGGCCCTGGCGTCGTCTCCCGTGGCGACCTCCCCCTCCGCCGCAGCGTACGGTGCCGGTGGCGCGCCGTCGCGAGACGAGAGGGAGATGGAGAGGTAGGGCGCTGAGCCGCGTACGCAAGGGAGAAGTGGAGCGCGGCGCAGGGAAGTGGCGGGCAGCAGTGACGGATGGGGATCTGGGGTGGTGATGGCCATGGCCTGCACACTCGTCGTCGGAGGAGGAAGCGAACAAGCAAATGCGGGCGAAAGGGGATCGATGCTGGGTAGGGTGAGCGTAGAAAGGAGGAGGAAGACGACGACGAATGGAGGAATGGATTTTTGTTGGGCTGCCTTGGGTTCGTTATGCTAGTGTGCTGCTGATGCTTGTGGGCTGCTGGGCTGCTGCCCTCTCTGGCTCGTTTAGCTCGTTCAACAGTGGTCTTTTTCTTTTTTTTTGAGCATCGTTCAAATAGTGCTAGTGGTCGATAAGCGTAAAAAAACAACTTTCCAAACCTACTATACAATCGGCTTTCCAAATTGATTTCTACAATTTTGTCAAAAAAAACTTCTAAGCAAATTAATGTCTATTGCCCTTTATTGATTTCTAGCATTATGTTTAGAAAGTAGTTTCTATTTAAATCCAATCCAAACTGACATAATCTGTCAAAATTGTTGGAACAAATCTGTAAAATTCCTAGTCAACTATTAAAATCAAAAGGCTCTGATTCAACTTGTCATCACACATAAAAGAAAGGAGAAATCACAAAAATACATTAACTTACATGCGGCTCACTCTGATGTCCTTATTGTGACCTAATTTTTAATAGCCCGTTGCAAAACACGCGTTACTCACAATGATAATGTCGTCATAAATTGTCAAAGCCGAATTAGGGCCCTAGGTGCTCTTTCAATACCTCATAAGAATGGGTGGAGTTGTTCCTATTTTGTGGTAATGTCAGTGAACAGATTTGAGAAATAGTTGATGAACTCTTGAAATATGTCTCCTGGGTTGCACAAGTTGCTGTTTGTGATTGGAGGTGATGGGTGATGACCGATGAAAAGTGTACGATTATTTTGTCGTCTTTGTGCATGCTTGTTGAAAGAAATGGGTGATGCGGTCTCCTTTTGTAGCCCAGTGTTTTTTTTTGACATTTGCCTATGAAAAAAGTCCTATTTACCTTCCTGGACAATGAGCCAAGTTTGCGTTTCCACCCTAGACTCGAAAACCGTCCGAATAAACTCTCCATACTCTCAAAACCAGACACGTGACCTCGTCATCTAAAACAATCCGGTTTTGTCCTACGAGGCGGCCAAGTCAATCGTCCTATGTGATGCCACGTCAGCTTTGAGCGAGGTAAATTGCACTTTGCATGATAGTTAGAGGGGTCAAATGGACTTTACAAAAATATATATTTGCTAAAAAAAATTATATCCAATTAAAAAATCCCCAAATATATTTTAATCTTAGAAAATTCATATATAATTTGTTTTAGATCGAAAATTCACAAAAATAGTTTCATATTTTTTTCCTAAAATCACGCTCTCCCTTGTAGTATCCAATTTTAAGTATTTAGATCTTTATTGAAATAAAATTTTCAAAAGTAACTTTTTTCTTAGAAAATGTATTGAAATAAAATCATGCTCTATCTTCAATCTCCTAATTTGTAGTTATTTAATCTTTATGGCCTCTTTTTGGTGTTTATTTTCTAGTAGGTACCTTGTTATCTTGTATAATTTTCTGAACTTTTGTGTTCTAAAATTTGTATAATTATACATCATGAGTCTCATTTGAATATAGAAAAATAGTTTCGTATTTTTCTATGAATCTTCGAAGATGGAACTAGATTTTAGGATTTATTTTATTATATGTATTTTTATGAAAAATGATATTTTTGATAAAGTATATTTGACCCCTCGAACTATCATGCAAAGTCCAATTTACCTCCCTCAAGCTGACGTGGCGCTACACAGGATGGTTCTTGGCGCCACGTAGGACAAACCGGACTTGTTTTACGTGAGGGAGGTTAGGTGTCTGGTTTTGGGAGTCTGTATGGACAGTTTTCAAGTTCAGGGTGGAAACACAAACTCAGCTCATTGTCCAGGGAGGTAAATAGGACTTTTTCCTTTTGCATGTTGTGTTGTGTAAATTTGTCTAACAAGGAATTATGAATCTGGGCTAGTTGTAACGGCTTGATTATAATTGGCTTGTTGTATTTTCATGAGCTCCTATTCTTTTTGGCCAGGTTTCAATGGACTTTGCAAGGCCCTGCATACAATGGAGTAAATGTCTAGTTTATGGGATGTTGTTTCACGGAAATCCTCTTCCTTGAGGATTACAAAACCCACCTAAAAGGCCGTTCGGTGGGACTGATTGTGGACCTGTGCTTTTAGAATGAAAAAAGTCCATTTGGCATCCCTCAACTATTGCATAAGTTGATTCTCGTCCCTCATCTCCAAAACCGAATGTTTGTGTTCCCTGAACTTTGAAAACCACCTGTTTTTTTTATCCTCAGCAGTTTTGAGAGAGGTTTCGGATGGGGTAAATTGGAATCTAGTTAAGGTCCTGTTTGGATGTAGACATTGGTATTGTGGATACTCAATATCAGCTGTTTGGGTTGTCTAGGCATTGATATTGGAAACTAGCTCCAATGCCAAGCGGTATTCAGCACGCTGGCTGACGATACCCAACGATTCCGACCCGGAGCCCTCCGTATTCGATTGAATCGTCGTCTCTCTCTCCCCACAGAGCCGCGCTACCCCTCCGTCGGCGTGTCACGACCCGCTCCCATGGCACCACCTGCACGGCCCTTCTCAGTCGCTCCCCTAGCCTCTCCGCCGGCGTGCCGCGAGCCGCTCCCCTAGCCCCTCCTTCGCGGCCCTTCTCCGCGCTCTCCCCTAGCCCCTCCCTCGAGGCCCTTCTCCGCTGCTCCCCTGGCACAATACCTCACCGACTCACCGGAGCGAGAGGAGGCGGAGGCGTGAGCACCTCAGGCGACGAAGAGGAGGGCGCAGGCCTGCGAGATTCCCGCTACGAAGAGAAGGGTGCGGGGCACCCCCTCACCTGCCTCGTCCGGTACAGAGCCGCCCACTGCTCCACGGGGAGCAAGGGCCTGACTGTGGTAGGAAGGAGCTCCCGGCGGAAGAGCATGAGTACGACAACGGCAAGGTACGTCTGGCCGTCTGGGTACAAGCTTGAGCGGTGGAATTCCAATCATTTTTATCACCTCCAAACAGAAATTGCATCGACCTGCTTTGTAGGATTCCAAGAGGCAATGCGTAGTCATCCAAACAATAAAATTTGAATTGTGACCCAATGCAATATCTTGGTTGATTTGGTATTGGAACCAATTCAATGCCAAGCCCTCCAATATCTACATCCAAACGAAGCCTAGTTTGAGGAGGTAAAATGGTCTTTTTTTTTCAAAAAAAGTTTGCCCATATATTTTCTAAAATTTTATTAAAAAATCCTAGACTCTGGTTTAATCTTAAAAAGTATAGAAAAATCATTTTAGATCAAAAGTACGAAAGTAGTTTCATATTTTCTGTAAAATAATGTTTTTTATGACTACTTTGGAGCCATACGGGTTTCAAGGCATATCAAACCAATTATAATAAATAATGGGAGCAATCACTTACTAAAAGTTACCAAAGCGAATTAACATAAAATTAGTTAAGTAGTTGGTCTCGTTATTTATTATAATTAGTCTGATATGCCTGAAAACCAGTATGGCACCAAAGTAGGCAGCAAAAGAAAAACATAATTTTAGAAAAATGTAAAACTAGTCTTATATTTTCCAAACTAAAATGAATTTTATATGAAGTTTTAAGATTAAACTAGATTCTAGAATTTTTTTAATAATTTTTCTAAGAAAAAAGTTATTTGCCAACATTTTTTCAAAAGATCATTTTACGTCTTCGAAATGTCAACCAGTGCATATCACCAGTGCTGTGCAAGATGTTGCATGCCCTGCATCGCAGAATCCTGTCTCTTGGCAATTCCAGCTTAAGCTCATCACTTATGGGCCTGTTTGGTTCACGGATGAGCTCAGCCTGGCTCGTACGTTGGAACCAGGCTCTCGTGGGACAGGCTGGGCTCATGCAACATCTTCATGTTTGGTTGCCTGTATCGGCTCGACCTGGTTGAGATGAGATGGTGTTTGGTTGCATGCATGGAAACATGTCGCACGAGAAAAAAATTAATAAACAATCATCATTATGGTATTTTATATATTAATTATTCTCTTAAAACTCGTGTTTCATTCTATTACTGCATAATATCACTTAAATATGTTAATATCAATTAATATATGCTAATTATAGTCTAATAACATCATTAGCTGACTAACCACCTGCATCCAGCGAGCCTGACCCAGGAGAAACGACCAAATTTCTCGTATCCTCGGAGCCAGGCTGGGATGGTGCTCTTTCATCTGGCGAGCCAGGCCGGAGCATAGATGCACGCAACCAAACAAAAAGATTCTGCATCCCGGCAGCCTGGATCAGCCCTATGCAGTCAACCAAACGCCCCCTATGTGACGCATGCGCCTGAGCTGAGCAGTGAGACAACAGCACAGCAGTGGAGCACCACAACGTGACGATGGCAGGCATTTCCAGTCAACAAAACACACAAAAAAAGACACAGCAACGTTCGGGTGTTTGACGTGCATCTAACACCTGAATATTGTATCAATTGGATCCAACAAAACACACAAAAAAATTTTAATGATGGGCCCGCGTGATGGTAATTGGTATAGAGAGTGTCGGGAACCATTGCGAGCAGCCTAAAAAAACAAAAATAGAGTCAACCCATTGACAAGTGGATTCCACGTGTCATATGTAAAAGTAGGGGCTGGATTGAGAATCCCTACTCAGAAAATTTATCAGTGGAGTTTTCTTTTTTTGAGAATTATACAGTACAGCGCGGACGCTCACACAGGCACGCACACTCACCCCTATGGATATACGTACGCAAACTCGATCCCTATGAGCACCTTCGAAGGACTGAGCACCCGGCAGATCTGGAGATTCCCCCGAAGTCAACATTGACACCTCGTTGTCAATGGAAATGCCACTTACCACTTAACGCAGTTGTTCTTCCTAGCCTTTAATGTTTCTTCAGGAAATTCGTTGTCAAAGATGCGGCCCAATTACGCGAGGCAAAGCTTATGGCTAGTTCGCTTCCTCCTTCGGCGCCTCCGTGGAAATTCCGTGATCCACCACGACTACGCAGCGCAAGCCATGGCTATCCCCATCCATCGCCACCCCAGATCCCCACTCATCACTACGAGATTTTTGGTCCATTGACCACGAAAGCGAGGGGCTTCGTTAAAATGACCATGATACGTTGGGCTTCGTTAAAATGACCACGAATCCGTTGTTCCATACGGTAGAATGACCACGAAGCCTTTCCTCCACTGAATCTGACCAAATTACCCTCACGATTCTCTTCCCCAACTCCTCCGCCTATCTCTTGCCCTCCCTGCCCAGACCCACCGCCGGCATGCATTGGCTCCCCACGGTCACCGCTCGGTCTCTCCCGATGCTGCAGCTCCCGGAGGAAGGAAGATGGCGCCGGCGCTGGCGTCGCCAGCTCCCACCGCGGCCTCCCCCACCGCGGCGGCCTCCCCACGGCGGCGCGCATGGTGGACAACAGTTGGAGCGTGCCGCCGCCCACGACGGGCATCCTGACGGCGCAGTTGTGGAGGCCGAAGGGCGACAACGAGCTGGAGCATAGTGGTGCGGAGCATGGCGCAAGAGTCGACGGCGTCGTGGACATGGCGCGTGACGGCGCGGACAGCGCGCCACACGGTGTCCTCGTGGCGCCGAACGTCGGCGACGTCGCGGCCGAGCTGGCGCTTCTTGGCACGGAGCAAGGACTCGCGGGCCTTGACGTGGAGCAAGCGTGGGAAGAAGACGGGGAGGGAGGCGGCGGCGGCGGTGGTGGCGAACGCATCGAGGACCTTCTCCGATGGCGCCGCCGGCTTGAGCGGTACGGGTGCGCGGAGAGGAAAAGGAGGTGGGAGGAGGGGAGGAGGAGTGCGAAGCAGCGGCGGCGGCCAGCGGGGAGGGGATGGGCGTGGGAGCGGTGGGGCTGGGCAGGGAGGGGACGGGCATGGGAGCGGGCGAAGATGAAGCGGCGACGACGGCGACGGTGGTGCTGGGAGACCGAACGGCGACCGTGGGGAGGGAGGGGAAGAGATAGGCGGAGGAGTTGGGGAAGAGAATCGCGAGGGTAATTTGGTCAGATTCAGTAGAGAAAAGGCTTCGTGGCCATTATTCTACTGTAACAACAGATTCGTGGTCATTTTAATGAAGCCCAATGTATCGTGGTCATTTTAACGAAACCCCTCGTTTTCGTGGTCAATATACCAAAAATCTCCGTCACTGCTGCCTACCATTTCACTGCGCCGCGCTCCACTTCTCCCTTGCGCCAGCGGCTAGGTGCCCTGCCTCACTATTGACCCTCTCCCCTCTCGCGATGGCACGCCACCGTATGCTGCGGTGAAGGTGGAGTTCGCCACGGCAGGGCCAAGCAAGCTCCACCCCTCGCTGGATCCATGGAGGAACAGGGGATTTCGTCGGGCTCCCGTCCCTGCCGGGCTTGGAGGTGACGCCAGGCACACCCTTGCTCGTCCTCGTTGTAAAGAACCGCCCAGTTTGCACTCGATTTAAATGAATCGCCGAACGTTCGAATAAGATGAGAGCTAACACGTGCTCGTCTTCCAACGTGCCATGTGTTAACCCACATCTAGTGGACACGTAGTCAAGCCCAATTCACTTAAAGCGAGAACAAACCCGGTAGTCCCGGTATGTGTTCACAACATGCCCAAGATCAAGCACACATACCGTTTACAAATTCCTCATCACTACATGAACCATAGAGGGCAAATTTTAGATATTACAAGAGTTCAACAAATAAGCTTACAAGTTCAACATAAAAGGGGTCAAATCTGAAATTTAAATAGGGTATCATGAGTTTAGGTGTAAACTTCCTAACAACTACCTCTAACAAGGACATTGAATCGCAGCGAAAAGAAGAGATAGCGAATGGTGTTGTTGCCCAAGAACACCATCGATGCAAGCATTGGCCGCACGAACTATTCGTCACCGACATTGGGGTAACACCGCTTCCGGACTTCCTGCAACTTAGGTAACCGCAGCACCATGAGTACAAAAAGGTACTCGCAAGACTTAGCGAAGAACATAGAGCAAGGACTTCAGAAGATTTTATTAATCTTGCCCAAACCCACCACAAGTTTTAGTGAATTATCATGGACAACATCATATAAACATAGAGCATGAATATTGGAACATATAACATAACCAAACGATAACTTAGCGAAGAATTCATGGACTTGAGCTTGCTCATAACCGAGAGCGCGGCAATTCGAATTGATTTAAACCTTGCAAGGGTGTACTTACTTTACCCACACGACGAGGACCATGCGGCTCGCCCACCCGGCCAAAGGTGGACAAGGGGGTACTCATGACAACCCTTCCCAAAGAGCCTCGAACTTTTGAGACACGCCTAGCTTGTGCGGAGGCAACACTAGGCCCACCGGGGACACCCCTAGGCCCCTCTACATAGCCCACGGCCACACATCTCGAACCGTGCCCCCAAACGAACAAGACAACTAAGTTAATGGGCTCATCCTTACCATTATGTTGGATATGTGGTAGCACGAAAATGTGCTCAAGCCAACGTCATCCACGGATGGGCCTTAATCGACTCAAGCGGTTCTATGTCACCAACTACGTTCTTGTGACCCTACAATCCGCCCAAGTCTCGCAACCACTTTTATCAACATATTCCAGCATTAACCAACCATACGAAAGGGCCCCATACTAGTTTGATGTTAATTACACAACATTCCCTTCCCTTGACCCCAAATGACTTCCCTCTAGCTCTAAGCATGGCTAAGCAATTAACAAGTTAAATAAGCATTAACCCCAACTAGAGAGCGACAAGGAATACGGTATTGAAAATCAAGGAAGGTAATCAAGATCATAGGTTCTACAAATGCACAATACATAATATAACCCAATGCAACCCATAGCCATATAGTAATCAATTTATTGTAAAACGAGGGTTTGGAAGATGCTTAGCGGCTTGCCTTGGTTATCCTCGGGTTCAACGACCACTTCAACACCGGGCTCAAACACGGGCTCAACGGCTTTGCTCTCCGGCGTTTCGTTCTCTAAAATGTATGAATGGATGCATGCATTAGGAATGATGCAAATGAGAATGCTTATGAAATGCATCAAGTAAATAAACACAACCATGACAAGGCAAGGAAATATATTTAACAAGCAAGCACTACGGAAAACAATTATCTAAGCATACGAGACTAGCTATCGAGATATAGCTTAAATAAAATTTATACATAACAGGAATATTCTAAGCAAAATGTATTCTAACAGAGGACCAAAATAACCAAGTGGTGGAGTTGGATTTCACATCAAATATATTTTCATTTATCGGCAGAAAAATAATTACAGCAAGCAGCCCTAAAGCATATAATTCAAGAAACAGGTCTAAACAGAGCATAAAAATGCCAAACATATTTTTATCATAAACTAGACAGTGAGAGCAGAATATCAGAGTTGGATTCACCATTTTATCATATTTCTACAATATATGAAAAATACAACAAGTTTCAGTCCTAGAAAGGTAGATTAAGCTAACTCAGTAGCAAAATGGTCCACATTTCTGGACAGAGCATGATTCAAGGAATCTAACAAAGTTGGATTTGTAATTTTAGGAGCAATATACAATATAATATGCATTTTTCATGCCTAGAACAAATAAATCTATATCTTGAAATGTACAACAGAAGCATAGCAGTTCAATATTTTTAGATGATAGAGCAACCTCACAGGAATCTAACAAAACAAGAATCACTATTTGTAGAGCTCTACAGAATTTACTAAAAATCGTACAAGAATCAGCATACACACATATACATCTCCACATGCACAGCACAGCAGCAACTTGGGCCGAGGGACCAGATCCGGCCCAGCAGCGGCCCACGGGGTGGGGAAGAGGCCCAGCCAGGCCACGCCCACGCGTGCGCGCGCAGGGCGCAACATGGCGCGCCGGCGGCGCGACGAGCGGCGGCGGCGGACGGCGAGCATGGGGTGTTCCCGAGGGCGACGAGTTCACCGGAGATCGTTGACGGCGAGGAGGAGCGGTGACGGCGGCTCTCCACGAGCTCCGGCGGCGACGAACGACGACGAACGACGGCGGCCCTACAAGGTGGAGAAGAGGAAGGGGTGAAGGCCAGCGGAGGTAGAGGAGGTGTGGGAACGCGCGATGGTGCAAGGAACGGCGACGGGGTTCACCAGAGAGGGAGAACGGCGATGGGGGGCGGAGCTCCGAGCGGCGGCGCTAATGGTGGAGGGAGGTGAGAGCGGCTAGGGTTTCCAAGGGCCGGCTGCTCGGTTTTAATGGACGCGGAGGAGGCGAGAGAGGCGAGGCCGGGACGCGGGATGCCGGAGGAACGACCGGTGCGCGGCGGCGACGTGGCGCGGCCGCCCACGGCGCCCAATCTCCGCGCGAGGAGATGACGCGGCCGGGCGTTGGAGAAGGAGAAGGGAGAAGGAGAGGATGACAGGTGGGGCCCACTCGCTGGATTTCTTTTCCTTTTCTTTTCATTTTTTTTGGGTCGTTACACTCGTCGCCGGCACGGAGGAGGTCCCCGTCGTCGCCAAGCCATGGCGGTCGGAGCCGCCGGCGAGGCCGCGACTGGGGGAGATGCGCTGCAGCCTGCAGCCACACCTACCGCGTCCAGCTTGCAAGCCGAATGAGCTAGCTCGCGAGCTGGAGTGAGCCAAGCCGAGCCGAAGTTTTGCCTCTGGGTAATCTCAACAAGCGAGCCGAGCAATCCTAAGATCGAGCCGAGCATTTCCCAAAAAAAAAAGAGCGAGCCGAGCAATCCTATGAGCGAGCCGAGCCGGCTCGATATTACTTTCACCGAGTCGCGGAGCTCGTACACCCGGGTGGAATTCCCCAAATCGTGTCGTGAGCCGCCGCGCCACCGCGCCACCAGAGAGCAAGCCGCCGCCGCCGCCCGCCCGCCCGGCCCGTGCGCTGCTCCTCCGGCTTTGCCTCACTCCCGTGGTCGGCAGGTGATAGGCGTTCCAGGACTCCACGGCGGCGCGCTCATGGCTCTGCTCTAGCTTCCTCTCCTCTCTGTTATTCCCCGCTTCCGGTTGGGGCAGGGGATGTCAAATCTCGACTCCCCCGCGGCGGCGCCGGAGATGGGGAAGGCGGAGCGGGAAGCCAACGCCGCTTCTGTTTCAGGTACGCGAGTGCACGCCCCCGCCTCGACCCTGCTGTATGTCGCAGCAGCATAGCCATTATTTGCTAGGCTTTAGAGCTAGGGTTTATCGTATCAATTTGGGATGGTTAATTTGCTTCGTGTTCGTGCTCACATGGTTTACTTAGTCTGTGTTTGGTTCCCTGTACGTCTGTGGACGAGATTATTACGTCCAGGAACTTGAGCAATCCACATGTTTAGTTCCACGAATGTGATGAAATGGTCTAGGATAATGGCATCCAGGTTCTAGGGATATTCTACTTAGATGTTGTATCATCTGGTGTGGAAAATTCGGACGAACTCATCCTCCGTCCTAGTGCTGCGGCACAGAGTTCATGGGATCTGCAGTGGCGGCGGTGGCATGTGAATCATGCAACAGGCAGGGCAGCGTTGAGTGAATATGTCAGGTGAGGTTGTGCCTCTGCGAGGTAATGCTGCTCGTGGAAAGTGAAGACCAAAGAAAAGCAACAATAGTATAAAAAAAAATGAATGCCATGTATGAGATCTGCAGAGCTGTTGCAAGGAAGAAGACGATGGCGATGAAATAGATTGAGAAAAATCGGCATTTCTCCACCTGATTATTTTGGATTCTGTATTGATTCGTGGGCCCAGATTGCAGGGTATATGGTAGGACCAACATGTTTTAAAAACAGAATATCACTCAGATGGAGGAATGAACATGAAAAAAGAAATAAAGAAACAAAAGAAGAGATAGAAAATAGGGGAAATGTCATTCTTGTACCATCCAATTCATCCAATCAAACATTTTCTTGTATGATGATCCTATACATCCAACCAAACAAGCAACTTGCACTATCACATCCAGGATCATACTATCCATCTAGGATGACCCCATTCCATTCAACATGGTTTAAGAAACCAAACACACCCTTAGATGAGCGTTTTCTACTTTGCTTCTCCACCTCTTTGTCCAGAGATTGCTTTGCCACATGCTATGCTCATTCATTCCCGTTAGGCCATTACTAGCTCTGTGGGGAGAGCGTGCTAATTGGGTTTGTTTTCTTGTTCGTAGCTTTGAATGGAATGCTGAAATGCAAGAAGAATATGAAAAAGAAGAACAAGATGCAGGAGCAACAGGAATCCTCACCTGATTTTGGTTCCACCGCGGTAGCAGATGCAGAGGAACAGGGAGAAGCAAAGGGAATGGGGATGGGGGAGCGGGAGGCCACCAATGCTGCTGCTTCTGGTTTGTGTGCATGCACCAACCTTTGACCTTGCCATAATGTAGCAAAAATGCTTATTGGGTTGGTTTTCTGGTTCGTAGCTCTGAATGGGACATTGAAATGCAAAAAGAAGATGAAAAAGAAGAATAAGATGCAGGAGCAACAGGACCCCTTGCCTAATTTGGATTCCATGGAGACAGCAGAGGCAGAGGAACAGGGAGAGTCAAAGGGAAGGGGGATGGAGGAGCTGGAGGCCACCGATGCTGCTGTTTCAGGTATGTGTGCGTGCATGCACCCTTTGACCTTGCCATAGTGTCGCTGCAGTGCTTATCGGGTTGGTTTTCTGGTTTGTAGCTTTGAATGGGGCACCTAAATGCAAGAAGAAGAAGATGGAAAAGAAGAATAATACACATGAGGAACAGGAATCTCTACCTGTTTTGGATTCCACGGCGGCACCAGAGGCAGAGGAACAGGGAGAGGCAAAGGGAAGGGGGATGGAGGAGCGAGAGGCCACCAATGCTTTAGCTTCTGGTATGTGTGCATGCATGCACCCTTTGAACTTGCCGTAATGTTGCTACAATGCTTATTGGTTTGGTTTTCTGGTTAGTATCTTTGAATGGGACACCAAAATGCAAGAAGAAGAAGATGAAAAAGAAGAATAAGATCCAGGAACAGCATGAATCCCCACCTGATTTGGATTCCATGGCAGCAGCAGAGGCACAGGAACAAGGAGAGGCGAAGGAAGGGGGAATGGAGAAGCCAGAGGCCACCAATGCTGCTGCTTTAAGTATGTGTGCATGTCCCTACAATGTCCCAACAATGGTTAGAGTGTTAGACAGCAGGTGATCTGCTTAGGATAAGGCTCATAACTAGGTTTTATCAACTAGGCTGCAGGTGCACTGCTTCACTTCGTGTTCACCTTTATGTAGTTACATAGATAACCAATCGCAATGTGTCATGTCAATTCAGTTTTCTACCTTTCTTCCTTTGCTTTTTAGTGTACTAATTTCTGTAGTGAGAGAGTTTTGATTAAAGTTGGTTTCCTGATCTTAGCGTTGGTGGGGACACCAAAATGTAAAAAGGAGGAGGAGGCCAAGATGAAGGACAGTGTGATGCTCGATAAGGAAGCCACCACTACTGTTTGCTCAGGTATGCATGTCTGTACACCCCTTGACTCTTTACCATATGGCACTACAGTGCTCTTACTTAGGCCTAGTGCTAGGGTTTGTCACATCAAATGGCAAAGGCCACTTCTCTTGGTTCATGCTCAGGTTCACATATTCTATAGAGTGAATGTTCTGATTATAGTTGGTTTCCAATCTCAGCTTCACAGGGTACACCAAAACGCAGGAAGAGGAAAAGAAAGGACAAGATGCAGGAGCAACTAGAGTCACAACAGGCTTCGCCTGTTATTGCTGGAGTGGATAAAATTATGTCCAATGAATCTGAAAATGGTTGCACAGATGGGTTAGATGCATCAGGACATGCTGATGTTAGTATGGATCCCATAAATGGGGAGGATCCAAGTTGTGCTCTGTCAAATGCAAAAGATACCGAAGTTTTGGTAGAGACTTGCTCCAAGAACTTGCAGGAGAGCTCTGCAGGAAGAAAGAGACGGAAGAGAAAAAGAAAGCGGGGTTCATCTAGCAGACATCCAGGTTTCTCTTGTGAGAGTGGAGGAATAGTTGCTGAGCACAGCCTGGATCCTTCAACACTTCATGATCTTAGCTGCATATGTATTTCATGTAAGGCACATAAAGAGAATATCAAGAATATTTACTCACCAAGAGGATCACTGGTGAGGTTTCAGAGGAAGAAACTTCTGATATTGGATCTTAATGGTTTACTCGCGGATATAAATCAGGATTTCCATAGCGTGCACAAGGCACATGGAAGGGTCCGAGACAAATTGGGTAAGCTTGATATCTTATAATCTTAATAGTTCAAACTGTTGTTATCTTAGTAGAATCTAAGGTTGTAAACCATGCTAATTTGCAATTTACTCCTGTACCAGTTTTTAAAAGACCATTCTATGATGATTTTCTGAGATTTTGCTTCCAGAATTTTGAGCTAGGAATATGGTCTTCAAGGAAAAGGTTAATTTTGCCCCCTCAATTCTTTCTTTTTTACTTTATTCTATATATAGTGCTAATTGTTGTATTCTAACTCTACAGGGAGAATGTAAATGTGGTTGTTAATATCCTTATGAAAAATCTCAAGAGACACCTTCTGTTTTGTTGGGTAAGTAATATCAAAGCGGAAGATGTATAATTTTGTGCTGGTCATGAGTTTGTGTTTTTTTTTCTCATTGTTTACTTTAGAAGGGCGTACCCAGTGCCGTAGGCTTCCCGCACCGTGCGGGGTCTGGGGAAGGGTTGTAATAGCGTCCAAACCTTACCCGCACAAATGTGCAGAGGCTGGGGCTTGAACCCGGGACCTTCCGGTTACAGACGGTAGGCTCTACTGCTGCACCAAGCCCGCCCTTCATTCATTGTTTACTTTAGAGTATAAAGAAAAATATTGGTGGGTCATCAACTTGTAATACTGTCATATAGGTCATTGTACTGTTTGTATGCATTTTTTAAGTATGTTTAGTGAACCATTAGTTGGTCTAATTAATCTGTTGTGGCATTTGGTGTTTTCATCGCAGCAACATCAATCATCAGAACACCTAAGACATCGGCAGTGTGCACCCATAGACACTTTTTGCATAAAAACCCTCTGGATAGTCAGTTTAGTTTGTCCCTGGACTACGTAAAGTCCAGCCAATATATCATTCTCCTCGTAAAAAAAAGAACTCATTCTCCTCATTTTCCATTGTGTATTTCAGATGCTCCTGCAATTTGTAGTTTCAGCATCTTGCCGCTTGACTTTTCCTTGGGTATATACATATTTTGCTTGGTGTGTAGTCTGGTCACCATTGAATTTGATCCTCTCCATCATGCTGCATGTATATGTGGAATAAGAGATGAGAATTTGTTCTGCACGTTGGAAACAATGAGAATTAAATGGTCTTACAGACTCAGACTTGTTAAATGCTTCACAGGTTGTTGTTGAGTGGAATGTAGCATTTTCACAATTCATTGGAAAATGCTCTACACCACCAATTTAGTGGAATTTCCTCCTGATACCATAAGCTTCATAGTTCTAGGCTGTTGTTCTTTCCATGTTTGTAGACCAGTTGGGTTTCTTTCCCCATGTGTAAACGAGTGATTTTTTTTTTCTCAACCACACTGGAGAGCTGCGTGTCGTTTCATTAAGGTAGAAGAAACAAAAAGTGAGGGTAGACCCCACTAAGGAACAACAACACCACACATACACACTCTAAACAACAACAGGAAAAACACTCGCTCTACAAAGATGAAAAAACCACACCTGTTTCTCAATGATTTATCCTTTTACCACACCTGGTAGTCACGGTAAAGGCATCTCACACAATCTATGTTCATCATTAGTGAACACATCCCCCACAGCTGGTACTGATGCCCACAGAAGAACAAAATGACATCAAAAGCAAGAACAGAAACTATACAAATAAAGTATATCCATGTGCTGACTTTTTGCTTGTCAGTCATGGTGGTCCAAGGTGCACGGTTAACTATGCCTAAATCATGTCCAAGGTTTGGAGGAATTTCCGGGACTTGCGGTACAGTGTTGGGCTTGATGGCTAGTGCACACCCAAAATATGCTATCTTTTGGGTTAATCCTGACAGCTATCAACAAACGCTGTGCAACTTTTCTTAAGGTGGCAACCATCCAAGCATATTAGAGGCCAGCAGCCACTTATGAACCCTCGCTTGCAGAACATCAAGTGATATACACACACACACATACTACTATTTTTTTTACTATTTTTTTTTAAAAAAACGTTTTTTTGCTTAGTCCCACAGCTGGTTTTTGTTGTGCAACTCCTTATACTGACTTGAGTGCTAGTCTTCGAGCCCTTTCTACTCCGTAGCTTGCTTTTGAGTCACGCTGTATTCTGCGCAATCTTTTGCAGACTAACTCCGACTCATCTTATGCTTTGCCCACATAAGTCTTGATCATGAAAGATAAGGCAAACTGCTATCTGTGTTGTAGTTCTACTGCACTTTGAAGATTTGGTGCCCTGAACAGAGGGAAGTCCTGCCTCCCAACCAGCTATTGGGAGGTCAACCTGCTTCTCGCCATTCAGAACACTATTGGACCTGAGCTTTTGGTTACATGCACGAGCAGATGAAGCCTGTATGAGCGGATACAAAAATACGCCCATACCCTGGCTCGGTGAATGCACCTAAATTGTCCATATCTGCTCATGCACGCTTGGTGGATGCATCATATCTGCTTTGGGCCCACTCGTCAATCTCACATTGAGAGTCACTTGCATCCGCTCATCGCAGGGATCGCTGCATCCACTCATGCTGCATCCACTCTGCTTCCATCAAAACCTCATGGGAGCAACCAAACACACCCCTAATTGCTTCCACCATCCACACGAAGGATTGGGTTTGCGTAAGGTTTCATAAGGGCTAATATTGAAATGTGAGCAATTATTTTTTTTCAAAAGAACATCCAGGGCACCCCTTTTGTGAGGTGGACTGCCACGTGAGCACTTCACGATGTTGGCCTTTACACACTGATGACCCACTAAATGTGCTTTAGTGACAGGACTGTAGTATTAAGTATAGTGACCCAGGACCTCGGTGACAGTGCAACAAGCTGAGTGACCCGTCATACTAGTACTCTTTCCATTGATATGGTAATGGAACTTATGGATATGTGCTGTGCATCTCTAAATCAAAATAATCAGTTTTCAATTTTTCTTATTGGTAACATGGGTCGTGGCAGTTCTTATCTTTTATTGAAATGCTGTCCCCTGTGCTTGCATATTATTTCTATGTTACGGTCGGGTCACGTGTTACTCATGTACTAATGTTTTTATTGATCTTCTTTGTCAGGACATGTCTTATTGCACTGTTACGGGGTGCAACACAATTGATAATAAGCACAAACCGTTGGTCCTGAAGGAACTAAAGAAGCTGTGGAATAAGGAGGATCCTAATCTCCCATGGGAGCAGGGAGAGTTTTCACCTTCAAATACATTACTAGTGGATGATTCGCCCTACAAGGCATTGGGCAATCCGGTACTAAGTTCATCATTGTTCATATATCTGTGATCTATGTTAAAAAGCATGGTCCATTTGTTGTAATTTATGCACTTTGCTTTTGTATTTGCTTTGGCAGCCAAACACTGCCATCTTCCCCCAACCCTACAGCTACCGTAACGAGAGGGATGATTATTCCTTGGGTATGATTTTGCATGTCAAAATGCTGTTTACTGTTTTCTAGTATCATAGATCCTAACGTACTGTACACACTAAACAGGACCTGGTGGAGACCTTCGTATTTATCTGGAGAGAATTGCTGCTGCAGACGATGTTCAAAATTTTGTCCGGGATAACCCATTTGGTCAGCACTCCATCACAGAGAGTGATCCAAACTGGAATTTCTATGTGCAGATAGTTGAAAAAGTGGAGAACCGAATAGTCAATAAAATAGAAAATCAAATAGTTGATAAAGTGGAGAAGCAAATAATCGATAAAGCAGAGAATCAAACAGTTGATAAAGTGGCGCAGCAAATTGTTGATAAAGTGGAGAGGTCCTTAGCTTGACAGGCACGAAGGTTCAATCAGCTTAAAGTTTTGTGTTTGCTTGCGTTGTTTGACAGGAGTTTTGTGTTGGGCCAGTCTTAGTTTAGTAATTGTTTCATAGACAACTTTATTCAAAGAATTTTGATAATTCTCTGTTGCTCAATTTCCTGCCCGTCGTGAACTAAAGAAGCTACAAGGGTGCTTCCTCCTGTACTTTAGATATACCCGAGAGCTGAGGGATGAATCATTGTTTTCCTTGTATCAAAAGTATTACAGCGTCTAAGCCTGTAACTTGCTTACACTGAAGTTTTGACGACTATGGCGCAAAGATGTCTCAATTTTGGCAGAGCTGTAATATTTTGGGAATGTTGTAACTGATCTCAATTCGTTTTTTTTTTGCCAATGGCAGCTGATAGTGCCATTGCATAAGAGATGTAACTGTTGTTGAGTAGAAACTTATGTGCCCATTATCATTCTCTTCTATGTTTATCCCTTGACCTTACCTTGCGGAAGACCATTGAGGGTTATGAGTAGCCTGCTCAATTTTCAGAAAGGCATTCATTTTATTGCCTATTTTTGCCCGTGATGGTATTTTGTGAAAGTAACAAGATCAGTGTGGATGTGAGATACTCAGTCCATGCAAAATTTGATTCTTCATGACGGGTGAACTAGTATAGCATGCTGTATGGATCAGCAGGCCAAGCCATGCCATCAAGATTAACATGTCTGTTTCCTGTACAGGTCTCCTGACTGTCTTAAACATGTATGCAACTCTTTTGGATCAGCATATCTGACTCTCTTTCATATACATGTATGCAACTCTTTTGGACGGTTCAGGAAACACTATTGAAGAACCAATCTAATGGTGTGCAGCCATAACATCTGAGATGCTGCTTGTCTAGGGTACTGAATGCAGCATGAAGTGCCTGATGAGCCTGCTTGATGTCCAGTGCATGTTACAGAGTCACGAGTTCCTTGCTGAAAGTGCACCGTGGTGTGGTCACAGACTCACAGGACGGACTCGGCAGCACACATCCTAGAAGACAAGGAGTTCCCACCTGATCCAGCTGAAATCTTCAATCGCCAAGCCATTATGAGTTTCTGATATCCAAAGGACAAATGCTGCAGGTAAGTATTCTACTATTTTTTTTGGGTTTGCAAGTTGGCCTGTCTGCATTAATTACATATCATCCTCGGTGCTGCATATGGGACTTCGGTTCAGCTAAAGCTTCTTTTCTGATGTTACCTGCAACTGGCAAGGCTTCTATAGGGAAGACAAAAGTTGATTTATGATGAGATATTTTAAACGGAAAAAAACTTCTGCGTACAAACTAGAAACCTGAGTTTATAAAAGGCTTTACCCTTGTTTAGATCCCAACTTTGGGAGTTCAAAGTTTGAACTTTGCAATAAATGTGGCACCGTAGCATTTCGTTTGTATTTGTGAACAATTGTCCAAACATTGATTAATTAGGCTTAAAGTATTCGTCTCGCAAAGTACAACAACACCGTGCAACTAGTTTTTGATTTCATCTATATTTAGTACTCTATACATATGCCAACATTTTGATGTGATGAGAATCTTCTTTTTATAGTGGAATTTGGGAACTAAACAAGGCGTTTGAATGTTGCATATGGCAAAAAGTGCTGCTGATTGCTATACAGCTACGCTTCGCAATCCGCATGTGTTAGGAGGGCCAAGGGCCTATTGGGCCTTAGCCCATTAGAGTTAATTAGGGTTAGTTGGTCTAATCCTCTCTATATAAGGAGAGGAGATGTATCAATCTAATCAAGCAAGAGAAGGATTAATCCCTCTTGCCCGGCCATGGGCTGCTGCCCACGGCCGGCGTTCCAGCGCCCTCAACCCTAATCCCCTCTCTCTCAGCCCTTCCCATCCACGTGAACAGTACCGCGGGTACTGTAGCGCGGCAACGTAGTAGATCCATAACATTTGGTATCAGGATTGCCGGGGCCGGTCACCACCATCGCCATGACCACCGCTGCTCCCTCCACCACAGAGGCGTTGGCGCGCTTGACGGCGGCAGTCTCCAACTTGCAGCGCTCGGCGGAAGTCCTCGCGCAAACGATGGCCGTGGCCTTCCCACCCATGTCGTCGTCCCCGTTGTTGTGGCCGCAGCCGACGCCATGGGCGCAGGTCGCGTGGCCGCCGTCGCCGCCCGTATGGTCGCCACCGTCGACGCTGGGATGGTCGCCACCGCCGACGCTTGTGTGGTCGCCGCCTTGCACAACTAGGTGGCCGCCAATGGCGGCCCTTGCAACGGTCGCTGCTCTGCCACCTTCCTCCACCGATGCGACCTCGCAGCAGGAGTCGGCAGCCGCCGAGAAGAGCCACGACGAGGCCGCGCCGGTGCCTCAAATCGAAATCGCGCCGAAGGTGGACACCAAGACGAGGATGGCGGGGAAGAGGCCTACCCGTCAGACGACCGCAGCGGTACAGCTGCAGGCGGCAGCTCGAGGACTCCTCGCGCGTTGGCGACTGCAGGCGATGCGTCAGCAGCTCCGAGCTCGGGAGGTGGACTTGACGGCGGGCCAACCACGTGCAGCCGCCGCCCCAGCTGTCCCCATCGGCCGCGGCATGGCCGCTCGTCGGCGACAGGGGCCAGCAGCGCCGCCACGGCCGATTTCGTCGACCTCCCCCGTCCCGTTCCGCCGTCGACGCGGGTGGCCCCCGTGGAGCCGCTCGGCAGGCCGCCGCCGGGATGGGCGCAGGCCTCCGAGGGGCCGACTCAGCGCTCCGCCGCCAGGAGATGCGCGCCGCGTCGCCGCATCCATGCGCCGGCGGCCACCACGCGGTCGCCTCCGCGGGTCGTCGCCGCGACCGCCTCGGACCCGTGGGTGCAGGGCTCGCCCGCTACACGGCCGGCGCGGTCGTCTTCCCCGCGCGAGGACGCTCCGGGTCCTCGATCCCGGCGAGCCTCCTCCATCTCCGATGCGCCATCGAGATCCTCTCCGCGGCGGGCCGCGCCTTTCTCGGAGGGGATTGCGGCGGGCTGCCGTAGCGGGCAGCGCCATCCGCGGGTGCGGCACGGCTGGGGGCGGCGGCTTCGGCGTGGCTGGGGGCGGCTGGTTCGCTGCGTGCGGCCGCTTGCCTGAGGGAGGTGGACTCCCAGTTGGGCCTTCTCGAGCGCCTGGTGGGGTTGGATCGCGAGCTGGGCTTCCACGCGCCGCTGAGCTTCCAGTTGGGCTTCCACGCGCCGCTGAGCTTCCAGTTGGGCCTTCACGCACGTCTGAAGGAGTTGGGCCTTTGACGGACCGCACGTTGGGCCATTTTCAGCAGCTAACGTGGGATCCAGGCGGAAGGGTAGGTGCACTTGCGGCATACACAGGGCCCCCGCATTTCGAGTCACAAATAAAGAGTCTCAATTTATTTTCGAATAATACGATAAGCCGAGATGCCGAGATGTAAAAGGCTTATTTTTAGGTGTTAGGTTTAGGCTTCGTCGAGTCGTCGTTGGGTCGCAGTTCGTGTCGCAGCTCGAGGACGAGCTGCAAGTCCAGTTAGTTGGTCTAATCCTCTCTATATAAGGAGATGAGATGTATCAATCTAATCAAGCAAGAAGAAGGATTAATCCCTCTTGCCCGGCCGTGGGCAGCAGCCCCGTGGCCGGCATTCCAGCGCCCTCAACCCTAATCCCCTCTCTCTCAGCCCTTCCCATGCACGTGAACAGTACCTCGGGTACTGTAGCGCGGCAACCAGTAGTAGATCCATAACAGCATGGTACAATAGCAATGAAGTGTACAGCCACGAGGAGACTTGTGATCTAAGCAAGATTCCGAAGAGCACTCACTCCAATAAATCCAATCCTCCATATATGCTTCTTGCTACACCAGACTAAAACACTGGTGGTACTGATATGCCTGAACTTGTGCTGCAAACTGCATCGCATTGATCACACATTCGTCTATTGTACCTTGCTATGGATGGTTGTGCCCCATGAGCATGATGAAAAACATCCACCTTGGAGACTTGGACCACAACATCATGAAGATTTGGCGCAACCTGTCTTGGGCTGGTAACAACAAGCGCATCACCTTCAAGGATGAGGCCCTGCTTGGGAGATTGATATGGGTGCTGCATCGGTTCGGTCGTCCCATGCGGCTTGTGAAAGCCGTCCTTTTCTCCTTTCCCTTTTGCAATATTGCACAGACTCCACACATTTTTGTTTTGCCCTTTTCTGTTCTGGAGGACTAGCTCTAGGGGTTCCACTGTTCTAGGGTAGTCTTAGACAGTCAGCAACTCTCTCACTTTTCTACTGATGAGAATGGCTTGTTTAGCAGTAGTACTTAGTAGCACGGCAGATTATTTTTTAGCCTTGTACTTTCAAGAATGTAACGTATTTTCTTTTCTTATTCCTTGGCCCTTTCAACGACCTAATGTCAAAGCAAAGGGGGGAAGGCATGCCGTTGCATCCAGCCAAATGCATGGTTTACTACATCGAGAGGTGGAGCTGTCTGCAGGAGAAAAATATCAGCTCCATCCAACTAAATAAACCATCCTTAATACCTTGAAGAACTAAACAAATCTCCTGTTCTAACGGTATTGCTGCAATCTCGATGCATCTTATAATCAGCAGGCAAGCGGTTTAGATATGATATCTGCATAGCCATCCATCTCCATCCACATGTGAATGTCGATAGATGGCTGCCATGTGCATTGCAATACTTTTCTGACAGCTACAAATATCTGTTCTTTTGACTGGACTCACACAACACTGCATGCAAGGAATCAGAGAACAAGCAATTGCTTGGTTGCTTGGGTTGGGTTGGGTTGTTTGCTGCTAACCAGTTTGTTAAGGGAATCAATCAGTCAGCTATGGGATGATCAGATCAGGAGGGGGAGCCCTGACCTACCATGCTGCTGCTCAGACTCTGCTCTTTGTAGAGGTCACATGGGTGCTGGTGGAACCTTCTGATGACTTATGCAGGGGGGAAGGGAAAAATATATGGCATGCAGGCAGCAGCAGCATGTGCAAGACAGCCAGCCGGTCTAGCTGGTGCTGCACATAGGTCTCTTGTGTTCTGGCCTGAACATTGCGTTGCAATTGCAAGATTATTGGTGGTGGCCTGGCCGGGGGGCACACCTCCCTTCTCCTGTGTCCTGTCCTGCTCATGCCTTGAGAGCCTTGCTTTGCAATAGCAATTGCCTTGCCAGTTTGCCAGCACCAACTCCTCTTTTCCCATGTGGTGGTGGCATCCCAAATACTGGTACTGATGAACCTTTTAATCCCATTCCTATCCATAGGCAATTAGGCATGCTACAAAATTCTCCATTCCCGTGACATGTGGTGTTTAGATGTTAGAATTGAGAGGTTGAATTTGGGAGTAAGATGTCACTTCGTAATCATTGCGCTACTGTAGCATTTCGTTTGTATTTGTGAAAAATTATCCAAAAATTGATTAATTAGGCTCAAAATGTTCGTCTCGCAGAGTACAACAAAACTGTGTAATTAGTTTTTAATTTCATCTACATTTAATACTCCATGCATGTTATGACATTTTAATGTGACGGGGAATCTTCTTTTTACATAGTGTGTTTGGGAGTTCCTTTTTGGAACTAAACATGCCCACAGTTCGTAGCTGTAATTGACCATTTCCTTACCGAACTTGGCTTTAAAGACAATGGGCAGTCAGCCAGAACCAGAAGTGAAACGAAGCAGTGAGCATCTGATTGGATCCGACCTTTTTCTGCAGATGTACCCTGACATGAGTAACCTCCACGGACTACTACCACTAGTACCACCAAATGAATGGTACATCATGATTCCCACCCAGACAAAGGTAGGAAAAGGAGCTGTAAAGGTAAAGATGGAGACAAAATCAGATCTTGCCCACCACCTTACCTAGTTAGCTTGCCACCAAGGGAATTTCTTAGCCAGCAGTGTTATTACTTTTTACTTGATGCTTAGCTAGCCTGAGTTAGCAGTGACGTGGATACTGTCAGGATAATCATGTGTTGGGTGTAGGGAGAAGACGTATGATTAAACCTGTTCTTGTTATTACCTGTTATTATCACCATCAAAATGCAAGAAATCTCTGCATTAGTGCATACAGTGACAGTACCGGCAGGAACCCATATGGTACATGCTATTTATTTTAGACTTTAATCATTAGTTCTTGTTTAGCAGTCAAGGGCCCGGTACTCCCGTGGAATATGGATGGCGTATCTCTTTCATCCTGAATGCTCATCAATAAAGGGCCCGTTTAGTTCAAAAAGGAACTCCCAAATACACTATGCAAAAAGAAGATTCTCCATCACATCAAAATGTCATAACATGCATGGAGTATTAAATATAGATGAAATCAAAAACTAATTGCACAGTTTTGTTGTATTCTGCGAGACGAACATTTCGAGCCTAATTAATCAATTTTTGGATAATTTTTCACAAATACAAACGAAATGCTACAGTAGCGTAATGATTACGAAGTGATTTCTTACTTCCAAATTCAACCTCCCAATTCTAATATCTAAACACCACCAAAGAGCCTGTTCGGCTGGTAAGGTGAACAGTGCTCGGCTGGCTTGTTTTGGCTTATTTTCGCTCACATAATACTATTCATTCTACCAGCCGAGCACTATTCATTCTACCAGCCGAACGGGCTCAAAGTTTTCTTCTCTGGAAAATCATAGGATCATACATCATCATAGACTCTGGACTGAAACATACATGTATATATATGTGTATCCAATAACTGGAAAAACCGAAGCAATATGTGTGTCGACTGCTAATGAGTGCTGCTAATGATTGTTGCAGGTACTCATGAGGCAAATGAGAGTTAGGCTGCCTCTTTCAGCTCAGCCGGACACCGTGATCCACTCCTGTGCATGGGCAGATGGATCATCACACCTGCAGAGCCTCTTCTTTGCACCCATGTGAAGAGACCCCCAACTGTATACGTTGTTTTCAAGCGCCACCTACAGAGCGTCCGCTTTGGTACCTGTCGAAATCTAATCAATTTCTTTATGTAACCGACAAAATGTTCACTAGTGTTTTCTTAACCTCCTTACTCACTGTTTAATGATACTGTTGGTGGTACATGATCTCCTCATTTTCCTCCTTGATTCAGCTGCATCTATTTTGCAGAGAAGTTTTTTTTGTCTGAGGATTTTACGGGGCAAGTTCGTGCTCTATTTCACCACAATGTGCAGGCATCAATTTGAAACAAACTTTTGTGCAATGTCACCTTGGATATCTCATTTATTAATCCATAAGTTTTTTCTCGTTCATACTGTAGGTGGTGATTGGCATTGCTATGCTGGCGGTGTTCACTTCCCTGAAAAGGGAATGTGAATTTAGGTGAAAATGTCACATCGAACACTGTAGCGCACTGTAGCACTTTTCGTTTGTTTGTGATAATCATTGTCCTACCATGACCTAACTAGCCTCAAAAGATTCGTCTCGTCGTGTACATCAAAACCATGTACTTAGTTTTTCTATTTACCTACATTTAATGCTCCATGCATGAGGAGAGAGATTTGATGTTATAGTGAATAGTGAAGTTTAGAGAGAGAAAGTTTGGGAGAAGTTTTGGATTTGAAGGGAAGTGAACACCGCCGCTATGCGCTGTGCACTTAGCATGCATCACTGCACATATCCTGCGATGCTTCAACGGCACGACTTGGTGGTATGGACGTGTGGTCTTCACGGATGAACACCATGAATGCACTGTTGGTCAGTAGTAGCGGCTGCCTGCTAGCTCCACTGGCCCGGGCATTCCTTCTTGACCATAAACCCAAGGATGACGCAGCGCCGTGCAGGCACTTATATGAGATCGTACAGATTATTGGCAGTAACCCACACAGCTAATCCCTGCACACACCACATGGTTAGTTGGATTATATTTTTACTGAGCCCAGCAACCAGGCTGTCAGGACACAGGAACAGAAGAATTTCTCATCCTACCGAACTGAACAACCAACCAATTCTCTTCACCGGTCTTGGTTGGCTTCAGTCCTTCACACCACCAGATGCCAAAATTGGTGTGGGTGTACACGTACAAGAGTATAGAGAGAGAGAGAGATGGGCACATGGGCTGCCGCTGAGGACAGGAGAGGAGAGAGAGAGAGAATGGGTTGCAATGGCTGGTTTGGTCCCAGCAAGCATACGCCGTAGGCCATGGCAGCGTGCAATCCAACCATATTTTGTCTGTCTGTCAGCCTCCTCTCCTTGAGGTACCTTCCTTCTGTAACCGCAACAATCAGGATCATTATTGACTTGTCACCTCACCTTAATCTCCATGCCACGGTAAAGCTCCCATTTTTTTCTTTAGAAAAAAAGGAAGGCAAACTCGTGCTGGGCAATGCCTGCCTCTGCCCCTGTTCTCAGTTTCTCACTCATTCTCTAGTCTCCCCGGTCTTCCCCTTCCCTCCCTGCCATAGCTGGAGGAGGGCGCCGGAAATCTTGCCATCCTGCTAGCTGGAGGCTGGAGCTGGGCAGTGAGTGAGAGTGAGATGCAGTAGCGCCGGTGCCCGGCCTCCTTGATCGATTGATGCTCACCGTCAGGGAGGCACGAGCATCTCCCTCTCCCGGGAGCGTCTCCGGTGAGGTCCCCCACCACCTCCTCCTCCGGGAAACCCGGCGGGACAGCTAGAGATGACACCTCCTCCTCCTTCTCCCTGACCTGCTTCCAGATACTGACAAGGGGGCAGCTTCCTGCATTTCCGGGTTCCTCTGCGCCTTGCTTCCTCTTTCTTGAGGCCGCGGCGAGGGGAACCGGAGGATGCCGGCCAAGTACCTGGGGGCGTTGGCGGAGGACAGGCGCCCGGACCTCCACCGCCAGGTGGGCTGCGTCACCGGGATCTTGCAGGCCTTCGACCGCCGCCACCCGCTCGCCTCCTCCCACAAGAGGCTCCTTCCCCCAGCAGGTTCGCTTCCTTGCTCTGCCTTCTCTTTTCCTCTCTTGCCGGTTTCAGTTCTGCAATGGGCAGTCTAGCTTTCGACCTTTCGTGTGCTTGAAGCCGTGATCTATGGCTTGGATGCCGCCTGTTTCAACCCCCAGTCTCTTAGCCTTGTGATTTTACTTGGAATGTGGGCAGCAAAGGACTCAATTTTTTTCAAGACTTGGATCAGGGCCCTGTTTGTGATTTCAGTATGGATAAACAGATTATGGTACCCAGGGCTCCACAGGTTGTGTCCCTGCAGATGCATGCTCAGACTTCGGTGTTCATTCCACTCAACCTGCAATGAATTGCTGCTAGGTGCCGGTGGTAATTAAGTGATGAGTTTTACCACTTTTCCCGGCCAAGATTTTGGTTGGTTGCAACTGATGATGAGCCCGCCCCCCCTTTTTTGGACGAAAAGTTGGCGCTGGCTGATGATACACCAAGAACCGTCCTTTCAGAGCTATTAACTACCTTCAAATCAGCCCTGCCGACAAAAACTAGCCTTTGGAGAGTAGGAATAGGAACCTTGCTGCAGATAAGAGAATTGCCTCAAGAAAGGTGGCACCTGTATACACCATCCATTAGATCCAAGGAAAAATTAATTCCCCAAATTTTCTCCTTTAATTTGGCAAGTGATGCTGACACTTTGTTTCTTTTCTGTATCATGTGACAAATGTCTTCTTTTGCCCCTTTTGTTGTAACGAGTAACGACTGCCATGCTTTCTTTGTCTGGCACATCACTGAATCATTTCACTTCCTGCAGCAGGCCATGCACCCTCTAGCAACCCAAGTGTAGGGGGAGACTGCACAAGATTTTCACCCCAGATAGTCCCTGTAAGTTTTTCGATTTTGCATATGCAACAGGATAGTTACACATGTTTTTTCTTTGGCTGGCATTCAAATCCTGATTGAGTTACTGAAACTTCTTCAGGAGAAGAATTTAAGCAAAACCTGGGCTGACAGCCAGAGAGCACCAGCAGCAGAACTGTCGCAAACCTCATATTCATCATCACCATCTTCGTCATTCTCCTCCCTTGACGGAAACAGGTCAACTCAACAGGACCTATCATCCACCGACCGAATGCTGTTTCCAGCGAGACCTTTCAAGTGCTCGCCAATGCTCAAGAGCTCTTTTGATAGTGACAATGGACTTGACTACCCTGATGATGTGCTTACCAAGCCTGATAACATGCCCACAGCTCAATCCAGCCTGCCAACTTTCGGTATAAAAAATCTTGTGAAGGATTCAATCTATAAGGATAGCCGTGACTTGTCCGTCAGAGTTTGCAACGGGGAAGAAGTAAAAGATAACCTATTCAACTTTGGAGGTCAACCAAGGCAAATGGATGGGCCGCCCCACGACAGTACACAAGGAAAAAGCAAGGGTCTCATGGACATCAGTGAATCGCTTCGAGTGTTAGCCAAGCTCAGGGAAGCCTCTTGGGCTCCACCTGAATCAGGCCATCATGCAACTCTTTCATATGATGCTCCTCGGTTCTCGTACGATGGGAAGGAAGCAGCATCAAAACTGAGGGAGGTACAAAGGTTGTCACTTGACATCAAGGAAGGCCACCATTGGAATCGTGAAAGGGACTCTAGATCAAAACCAAGCTTGAGTTCTACAGACAGAAGCAGCAGCACCATTACTGGGTCCAATGCAGCCTTGGAGACCCAGCAGGAACAGCCTGCCTGCAAGCGTCTTCCTAGTGTTGTTGCAAAGCTCATGGGACTGGAAGAGTTGCCTGAGAATAATGAAAGTACAACATCATCGCAGGCATGCAAAGCAGTTCAAGAGAGCAAGCAAGAGGCCACGTTGTACCCCTTAAACTTCTTATCCCAAAACGAGCCTGCTCCTCGACAACAAAGGAATCAGGACTCAACAGTAAGAAATTTACCCAACTCTAAGTTTCCTGTTGAAACTGCACCGTGGAAGCAACAAGAAAGGATTGTCCTACCTCGAAAACTGCCAAAGGGAGCCCATGGAAGAGAACCTGTTGCATCAGTCTTCAGCGATATAGAGAAGCGGCTCAAGGACCTTGATTTTCAACAATCGAACAAGGACCTTAGAGCACTTAAACAGATCTTGGATTCTATGCAAGCAAAAGGACTGTTGGAAAATAAGAAACGAGAGGAAGCATCTATGCCAAAGTTATATGACGAAAACCACGATGGCCAAGAGATGACCAATGTGAACACGAGACTGAATAGTAACACCAACTCCATGTGGACACCTGAAGAGAGCAGTGCTGAAAGCTCTTTCAAATCGCCTATTGTGATCATGAAGCCATCGAAATCTGCAAACCTTTTCAGCGAAGTGGATTCTTCTGTCGTCCCGTTAGGGGGTTCATCCGATCTCTCACAGATGCAAACAGGCAATACCACTGATAGAAGGAAAGCTTCAACAATAAATAGGACAGCTAAAGAGCAACATGCGAAATGGAGTCCAAGGGTGCCTACTTCTCAACCCCTTGTTTCTTATGACAGGAAATCAAATGGAAGGAATGACGAAAGCGGCAACAAGCAAAAATCTAGTTCACTGCTGGTTACTGAGAGCTCATCCAGAAGACAGCATCTGCCAAGAGATGGTAGCATAAGTATGCAAAAGAATAAAAATTCCACTAGCCCAAGATTACTACAGAGAAAACCTGATTCTGAGCGGAGGGCTAGATCGCCTATTCCTTCTGCTGAGTCTAACAAAAGCCAAAGGCAATTTGGAGATAGGAATAATTTAGACACAGTGTCACCCCGAAGCAAATTCAGAAGGAAACCTGTGCGTGCACAAGAAGGTGATGATGGCATGGCCAATGGATTGAATAACAGGACAAGGAGCCTGAATCAGCAAGGCAATGATATGTCCACAAGGTCAGTCGCCAGTATGGGTGTTGCTTCAGAGCTTGATATAGAAGTCATAAGCGATGACAGATCTACAGAAGTGAACATTCCTAACTTTCAGCAAGGCAATGGAACTTCATCAGGAAGGAACCCACAAAAAGTGGTAATGAATTTTCTTCCAATTAATCCTTTATTCTAAGGCTACACTAAGTTAAAGATGAAAACATTGTTTCCAAGGCTAGTAACGTGACAAAAATAATAATGTATAATGGAAGTAGTACATGGTTTTGGTCTTCTAAGGCTAGTTGGGTTAGGAAACATGAATGGTAAATTAAATCATACAACATACAATGCTGCATGCCTAATTTTTGCGGCCCGCTTATTTCTTTTTAGAAAACCTCATATGATGCAAGCAAGGATGTGCCATCTGTAGACGCTTCGGCTGCTATCCCTGAACGGCCAAGTCCAGTTTCCGTGTTGGACTCTTCATTCGATCAGGAGGATATGTTCCCTACCCGAAGGACTTCAAATTCACTTACTCCTGGTAAGATAATCTTTCTACCGTCTCTAATCTCTTGTTTGTTAACCATAGAACTGGAAGCTCAAATACGATTATTTTGTCCACTACACTGTTGAAGCAACATTTTAACTGAAAGTTTTAGGGTACTCCGTTTTGTACACCCCCAACCCATATACTAATTCCATGGTAAGCACAAATGATGGCAAAATTCGTAAGTGGCAGCAACTATAATCACATGGGTTTTGTGGACTTGTGGTACGGGCTTCTAGTACATGCCACCTTGGCTAGATTAATGTTGCATAATTAGCAATTACTACAACCTTCACATTTGTCCTCTAGGATGTAAGTGGCAACAGAAGCAACATTACTTTCTTTACAGTTTGCACCCACCAATTCAATATTCTTCTGTATCCTTTACATCAATATGGCATCCTCAGTATAGCACAACAAAGTGCATATTGCATCAGCCCTCAAGTTCTTGGCAGTGTAAATTTTAAGTGATATTGCTCCATCTTCGTTTCATGAACGCACATTCTAAATTCTTGGAGACCTTTGCTTCAAGTATTCCTACTGCATCAATATTCATGGACTGATACAATTCACCAAATCATCCATTACATGTAAATAAATCAATTTTTTTGCTGTAAGAATTCAATTCTCAAGTATTTGCATAGGTTATAACACATTCACAAATTTGACAACAGTGAGTGAATTGTACACGACAGCAACTTTAGAGATCCCTTTAGAGCTCTTTTCTAAGTTCACTTTTGATTTGACAGAATGATTAACTAGCATGAATGATTGTTTGCTGAAATTTTACTTCTGAGAGCCTAAGACCTACCCTTCAGCTGATGCATTGTTTCCTGAAACTGCAGATGATGAGTGCGATACATCAGAGGAACCCTGGAAACCTTTTGATACAAAGCCGACAGAGGTTGCTATGCAGTCCAAGAACAATAAGCTTGCTAATATTGCTAGCTTGCTTGAGAAGCTCGAGCAGCTTAGTGTGAACAAGGATGAGGATGCCCCTCCGGTTGACCATATTGCTTTCTTGTGTGAGACAGAAAGCCCAGATCATCGTTACGTGTCTGAGATACTGCTGGCCTCAGGCCTTCTGATGAAAGATCTAGGTTCAGGACAGGCAGGCCTCCAGCTCCACTCTTCCGGCTACCCGATCAATCCTGACCTGTTCCATGTGTTGGAGCAAAGAAAAGCAGGATGGGTCAGTAAACCTGATGGTATCCATCAGAGCAGAAGTGGTGCAAAGTCTGATCCCAAGAGAGCGCACAGGAAGCTGATGTTCGACACTGTGAATGAGCTTCTCCTTCAGAAATTTGAGAAGGAAACCGCAGTTTATTCGGTCAGCTCATTCACCATATCCAAGGATCCACCTGCAAAGACTCTTAGCGGGCAACAACTGGTGAAATTCGTATCTTCAGGAATCGAAAACCTGGAGATGGAGCAATCACGCATCTGCCAGAAGGAAGGCAGCGTGATACCTGATGCAGAGATCCTGCAGAGGCTGCAGGGATGGACGAGCTTCAGCAGGGAGCTCCCTGGGATGGTGCTGGAGATCGAGAGATCGATATTCAAGGAGCTGGTGGACGAGGTGGTGCACGGCGAGTCTGCTGACAGCCTGCAGATGAAGGTGGCAGGCAGGCGGCGAAGGCGGCTCTTTGCATGATGCATGACACAGTTTGGTTGACCATATCACCATTCAGGTTGTCGAAGTGGATGGGCTTTATCTGTGAAGTTGTAACTTTGTTTGCCATGAGAGCCTTTTCCTCTGAAGAGAGGAGGTATAGAAGTTTTTGTATAAGCAGCGCAGATTGCAGAGACCTGGAATGGGCATTCATTTGTGCTATGTAGATACTATGTATACCAGTGCATTTTAGCTCTTTGTTTTCATTGAGATGATGCTATTTCAGTTGAAAAATTACAAACTACAGGTTTTTCCATTGCTCAATTGTGAATTGCCTGAGCCACTTTATCTCATAGGCTCATAGCTGTTACTTTTTCCTGTCTGTCTCAGATGAGCTCTGCCCGCTACCGCTTTCTTTGGTTGCAGCTCGCTGCTACCATTTCAGCCTGAAACGCTTCGGCCGATTGAAAGATCCATTGTGCACAACCCAATATGCCACCTGCCCTCCTTGCAGGCCCACACCTTTTATCTATCTGGCAGGCTGTCCTCAAAAAAAAAAAAAATCTATCTGGCAAGCCTTACTGTAATGGGCAGTCGGAAGCCTTATGGGCCGGGTAAAGTCTTCTCATCTATATAAGGATGGGATTGTATCTCATATGAATCAATCAATGAAGAAGAATCAATCTATCAGTTAGAGTTCGTATCCCATCTACTGTTCTGGGGAGGCAAGGCTAGGACCTTGCCTTCCCGAGAGCCCCATCCTACCTGAACCAATCTGGTTCATAACACTTACACCCGCCTTTGAAAGAAGTCCAGTTGACATCCTTCTGTTACAAGTAGTGTCTCAAACTATTGAAACCATTTGCCTTTTTTTTCTTCTTCTTAAGCGGTTTTTGTTGTGGTTTTGTCTGACCGAAGTCGGGAGGGGAAGTTCCTACCTATTTTTTTTATATTTTTTATTCTAAATTCAGTTAATTCGCTTCCACAGGGAGTCAAATCTAGGTCTGCTGAATGCTACTCAGATGCTCTAATCACTAGACTAGATGCTCTTTCACGGTTTCGTCTGACTTACTGTCACACAGCGCATATCTGAGTTGATATGCTCAGTGACGCTTTGTAGTGCTTGATCCAGAGTTCCTCGTGTTCTTGCTAGAGCAATAATTTGTAGTGCATCGGTTCATAATAGAGTATCATTCTAACTTTGTACTAAGACAAACTTCTTAAATTTATATAAAACTAAATGAATTTAATAAAATATATTTTATAGTATATCTATTTTATGTCACAGATGTTGATTTCCTTCTTTATAAATTTGATTAAATCTGAAGATATATAACTTGACTTAGAGCACGTACAACGGGTCGTCGAGACCCGTAGACATGCCCCAGCAGCCCGTGACTACGGCGTACCCGGCGTCTCGTTCGTCTACTGAGTCGACGCGTGGTTCGAGGCGAGGCGACGGCGCTGGCGGGCGTTGTACGACTGGCTCCCGAAAGTCGACGGCAGCCTGGATCTCGTGCGCGCTGCTCTCCCTCTCCCGCGCTTGCTCTCTCTCTCTCTCCCGCGCCACCTCCTCGCCGTCTGGGGGAGCCCGGCCGCTGCTCGCCGCGCGGGAGCCCCGCTGCCGGCCGGTGCCCGCCGCCAGCCGCCGCTCGCGGCGGGAGCCCCGCCGCCGACCGCGCGCGGGAGCCTCGCTGCCGGTCGCCGCGGGAGCTCCGTTGCCGGAGATGGAGAGGAGGAGGAGGAGGAGGAGGAGGAGGAGGAGGAGATGAGCGTGGAGAGGTGGAAGAGATAAGGCTGGATACTTGGATGGAGAGAGAAGAAGAGATGAGCGTAGGAAGATAAGGTTGGGGTATGGCCCCCCCTTGTCAGTCACATATTTGTATGTATTTAATTGTACTAGTAAATGTGCCCGTGCGTTGCAACGGGTACCATAGAGATATATCCATGTACCCAATACATAAATATAAAACAAAACAATGAATATATATGAATTATCGATCTTGCATATGTTTTAGAAAATGAACTTATATATTCTCGCAAGACGTGCTTTAATTTTTCTAAATTTCTCTTTTCATGTTTTTTCTAAGATGTTACGTTTGCATAGACCAACTTATGATGATCACATGCCTTTCCTCTACTTAGGTGTTAACTTTGCATAATATGCCCTAGCATTTACAGGTTTTGTTTCAATTTGTTCGGGTGTGCACTATAGTTATACATTAACTTTTTTTTGTTGATGAGGTTCACGCTGTTTGGTGGTGCAAGTAGACAATAATTAATCAATATTACTTGTATTGGTGGTGCTACTTAGATCTTTTAATGGACTGTATTCCTTGTATTATTTCAAAGAAGCCATCTGAAAGAAATATATCGAATGATTTGGTTAGTGTTATTAGTAAAAGAAATATAATTTTTTTATTTTAGCTGATCCATTCTTATTAGCTGCTGGCTATTCCAGGGGTTCGATGTATGGGCCACAAGGGCTGTGCCATGCGGCACAAAGGCCCAATTATGGGAGCCTGTGTGTTGCGTTGCATGCTGCAGCAGGCTACGCTAGGAGCAAAGGGAAACTGATCGAAACGTCCACCTCAAAGCCTCAGATTACGGCGTTTGATTTTGAATCCCAAATCATGCATGTTTGCCGGTTGCCACAGATCGAAGCGGGTAGCGCAGGCACCACGGCACGCTGCTTAGTTTGCCCTCCCTGGTGCCTCTGCTCGCACTCGATCACCGGAGTGGCGCGGGCGCTGCGGCATCGAGCGTTGAGCCGCTGCTGGTTGAGGCGTTTGGCCCCACCGGGCACCGGCATCACCCAACGTCCACCATATATATCGGATGCTCGATCTTAGCCCTTGACTTCTCCTCGCTCATTTGTTGTGTGGGTGCTTCATAGGCGTCGATGAGGTCGTCGGAGCCTCGGAGGCAGCAATTGTGCGAGGATACTGGACGTGCATTCTAATCTATTACAAAGCGATGGAAAAAGATGGGGTTTGGTGTGAAGCCTTTTCACCTGTGCGCCTGTACTGTATGGTGCTTGGCGCCTCGCCTCGGTGTGGTGTTGTTCACGACGACGAAGAAGCGAAGATGGCGTACATAAACAATGGTGGGTGCTTCGGCTGATAGCGGCGACTTATTTACGACACCCGATTTGACGAAGAAGTTGCACGGGAGGCCGGGCCGAGGGCATGTACTCTTGGATTTATATTGAACCCTACGGTCCTAGTCCGGATCGGTAACGTAGCCACACGAGTGTTGTGCCAAAATCTCGGTGGCGGCAGAGGCAACAGTTCGAGTCCGGCTCAGGTTCCAGCGACAAACGAACCGAGAATCAAAGATGGCAGAACACGTAAAGATATAGAAATATGAATAGATTATAGATTAGGGGGGTTTTCATACCGCAGAATCAATCGTACCGTGGAATCAATCCTTGCTTTATAATTAGGTAGAGATACAACAAAAATAGCTATAAAGATTAAGTATGCGATAGATCATCCTAAGTTTGTGTGTTAAATGATGAATTAATTACCATATAGACAGTAAAAAAGACAGCTCATGTACAAGTTGTCTGTTCAGCTGTCTGTTTGTGTCAAAAGGCATGCAGCTGTCTCCACCGTTGTACTTGCTCTTAGAACAAAGGTGGAAAACAATTATTGTCTATGTGTGCTACCCGAGAACAATTATTGGAAGAGGTAGTGTTTGATTCAATTCGGAAAGCCACGGGAATCGAAAAGAATACACACGAGTTGTTTGGGTGGGAGCTATGGCCCACGGAACGAACTCGAGATCGATCGATCGCGCCATGCCCTCGTTAACTCTTCTGGCCGCGGCAGAGGCGGCACCTCCTCTCCGCGGGCGTCAGCGCCGGTCGTCGGGATCGTCCGTGACCGTCCACATCTCGGTGTTGCGCTCCCTGGTGCTGCCGTCAAGGCACTGGGCGGGGCTGCCGCCGGAACTCATCTCCTGCATCCTCCACAGGCTTGACCCCATCCAGATCATGCTGGGCGCCGACAAGGTGTGCCGCTCCTGGCGCCGCGCTGCCCGGGACGAGCCCGAGCTGTGGCGCCGCATCGACATGCGAGGCTACGAGGCACTCTCGGAGAGGAAGCTGATCGACCTCGACCAGATGGCGATCGAGGCCGTGCGGCGCAGCCGGGGGCAGTGCCGGGCGTTCTGGGGAGAGGGCTACGGCCTCCACGACGACGTCCTCTGTTGCCTCGCCAACCAGTGCGTGACTGCGTGAGGATCTGCTCTATTTTTATCGAGTCTTTTACCTCTATGCCATTAAAAAAAAATGTCAGTTATCTGTATACTCCTAAAAAGTCTGTATACACCTGTGTGCCATCCACCCAACTTTCTTTTACCTACAAGCCATTCCGTTCTAGATTGGAGGCTCTTACATATGGGCCCTACCTAGTGAAACGACATCTTACTCCTGTGAACATATTGATAGTGGATGACACACGGGACCCACTTGTCATCTCCTTCTTCCTCCTCCCATCCATCTCATTTCCTCCTTCTCCATTGCCACCGGCGCAGGAGCAGCCACGTCGCCGGTACGACGCCATGGGTCAGCTCGCCGGTCCGGCACGACGCCGGGGGCGCAGCTGGCCTCCTTCCTCGTGTGATGGCCGGCAGTGGGAGAAAGGAGAAGGGGAGGAGGAAGACGGTGGGGCCCACAGGGGGTAAAATGGTCATTTCACTTGTCGGTTTGACACTGTCAGCTCGCAAAGTGGACAGAATGCTCGTAGGTAAAAGAAAGTTAGGTGGATGGTACACAGGTGTCTACGAACTTTTTAGGGGTACATGTAACTGACATCTTTTTTAATGGCATAGGGTAAAAGACTCATTTTTATCTCGATAGAATCCTCTTTACTTTATGATACATTTTGTAATTCACTACTCCAGGTACCGCCATCACAAACGGTTCTCCCAATCGTTTGTGATATACCGTTTGTGATGCCTAGAGCATCACAAACAGTTCAGGAACCGTTTGTGATGCTCGGCATCACAAACGGTTTGAGACATCAACCGTTTGTGATGAGGTTGATGTCTCAAACCTTTTGTGATGTCTGGAGCATCACAAACGGCTTGTGGCATCAACCGTTTGTGATTTTCTTTTTTCGATTTTTATATACAACACGTATACAGCACATATACAGCCCATATACACATCACAATCACATATACATCACATATACATATCACAGGCACATATAGAGCTCAAAGATATCACATATTCACATCACAAGCACAATTCAACAATATTTGACAAGTTTTGAACTTAAACCAAATTCGAAACTTATTACAAGTCCAACGAATCTAAAAGTTCTACGTATGCCATGTGTCTTACACCTTCATAATGTTAAACTCACCTTGTTCGCTCACAATTTCATCCAGAATGAACCCAGCTAGTTGTTCTTGGAGTGCCAGTACCTCTCCTGCAAGCATCTCCTCAGCACCTAGTTCTTTTTCCTGCATAAATGGTATTAGAATCAAAGGAATGCATTAGCATATGGTTTCAAAATAATGTTCAGAAAGCAAAAGTCATGATTAGATTGCTAGATTAGTACGAACCATTTCTTCTCATGCGGAAAAGTCATCTCCGCTGTATTGGTGGATGTAGCGCATTGCATAGAACCCGCATGTGCAGGTACCCGGCCGCTGTCTTTTAATCCACTTGGCATCATCTACGGTGAACCTTTTCTGATACGGTCTAAACATCCCCGGGTGTTTTTTACAGTACATTGCGAATATCCTAAACAACATTAAATAGTAATTGAGGGTGGGTTGATGAAATAAAACATAATACGACTCGATACAACGAACCAACACAACATTAAATACTTACATGTCAAGCACTTTGAGCAGTGGCTGGATGAGTTCCCGAGGCCTTCTTAATGAGTCGAGAACCGTTATGTGGCTCTGTAGAAGGGAGATTTCCAAGACAACAAAATTCATCCTGTAAACATTTCACACATGTTAGAAAATAGAAAAATGATTCATGTTATTGTATAGATGCATGTAACTACGAACACACTTACGAGCAGTTGTACGGTAGAATTATGCGTTCTTTCTCTTTCAGCGCACAAAAAGCAGTGTACAGATAACGGTGTGTGTCAGGGTTATGCAAGGCCTTTTCATTTACCGCGCACGGGTCCAAGAAGGCTACATCTTTGCATATCCCTCTTCGCCTAAAAGTTTGGGCCTCCATCCTACAGAAAGATCAAGTTATGAGAGTTTATGTCGTTAACAAAAGAACGGAAGAGATTTAGTTACGATACTTACAAGCACCAAAGGAAGACGATGCTGACATCGAGGTAGTCTTGTTGGTACATCTCATATAGATGAAGAAACTCAATCCACAGTATGGTATGAGATTCTTTCTCGTCGTTCTTGCCGAACCATTCGATTGGGTACCTGACCCCAAATTGTTCAGAATCCCCTTGAGTTTTGTACCATTGATGCAGTTGCCTCAACCTCGTTGGTAGATTAGGGATATCCTCTGGCGAACCAGGTCGTTCCCCAACACAAACGGCCATTTTGGTGGCGCGAGTGGCGCGAATGGCAGATCCACTCGAACGGTGTCTTGTTGCAACATATGAAGGTCTTGTGCTGAGAGACTGGTTTCTTCGAGGAATTTCTGCCTAGCTGCTTCCTCCCTTTCCGCAACGGATTGTAGGAGCGCTTCCTTGCTGAAGGAACGTGTCGCCCTTTTGGACGTTATACGCTCAAATTCTGACTTGCGCTGTTTGTTATTCCCTGTCTGTTTTACCAATGCCATCTTGGTAAAATGATCAATTGCAGATTGGGGTACCACTACATCCTCCTTAGCAGGGAGCAAGGATGTTACGCTTCCACTCACCGGTTTTTTCTTCGACTTTCTCTGAGGCGGGCTTGAAGCGGTTTGTCGCCGCTTCAGCGTCTGAGGTGTACTCGGGTCCTTAGGAGGCGTACTTGGTTCCCTAGGAGGCAGACTTGGTTGCCTAGGAGACGGACTTGGTTCCCTAGGAGGCGGACTTGGTTGCCTAGAAGGTTTGCTAGGATCATTGATGTCGCCGTCGCCATCTGACTCCGAATCAGAATCGCCAAAGGATATATAGCGTTTGCGCCACCCGATAATGCAACCAAGGTTCTCTCTCAACTGTACGACGTCATCCTCCGCCGGAATTTCCAGCTCCACTCTGCCGTACCGTTTTTTGACTAGTGCATCAAGTGTGACTCGTGCAAAGCTAGCAGGCAATTCACGGCAATGCAACACCTCTCGTTCCTTAGTAGGCAGAGCTTGACCAATGGCCACCTTGGTCTTAATTAACCCTAACATCGCATATAACTTGCAACTTCGGGGTTCCGTGATATCATCCACTAGAAATCTCAACTTGGTATCTTCTACGATGGGATGGGGATGCACGTTACTCCCGCAGCTGCTCCGATGCACCATTGGGCTAGGGAGAGCTGAGCCGCCATCTAATGCTGCAACAGGCCCACGCTGGCTCATGTGAAACTCTTCACGCAGCTTATCATGTGAAGCCTGCATTTCGTCATGGACCTGTTGCAAAAGCCTCTCGTAATCTGCCTGTATCTGAGCTTTGCCCCGGGACCGACTTCTGTACGAACCCGAATCTGCCTCAAAGCCTTTGTCCCACGGAACGATTCCGGCACCTCGTGTGCGTCCGGGATGCTCTTTGTTTCCCAAGGCACGGGTAAGGGCATCATTCTCCCTTTCTGATTGAAAGGAACCTGAGGCAATATCTGAATGTGCTTGCTCAATCCGTTTGACCGCTTCTTCGGCACGAGAATCCTTATGGATAATCTTTCCATCAGGCCCGTATTTACACCCATGCCCTAGAGCCCAAGTCACAGACCTTTGCTCCCAGTTTGCTGTCTGCAACTCAACACCACGACTTTCCAGCTCATCAGCCTGCTTCTCCCACTCGGGTATCTTCCTTACGTACCCATGAGATCCTGTGGTATGTGGGTGTAAATTTTTCTTTGCGATCTCAGTATTTCTGGCGCTAGCTTTTTTGGCTTCTTCAGAGAGCTTGTAATCCACAAAATCTCTCCAAAAAGGTTGCTGAATTGTGCATTGTGAGAAATCTGGAACAGTTCCTTGCAGGACATGGTCTTTGTATAGTGTATGCTTGTAATATTGAAACCGGCAAGCCATTACTTGCAATGCTTTTTTCTTCATCATGTTCTCCGTATCACGAGGGAAGGTGAACTTTTCTTTCAACTTGGTCCAGCATATCTCCTTGGTCGCATCCGGAACTTGCCACTCGGGCTCTTTTTTATTCCTCCACCACCTCCATTTGATGGGAATATTCTGCCTCACTATTCTGCCGATGGCCGTCTTGTAGGGCCCCTGGGCCTCAATAGGATCTGTAGGCTCTCCGGCGTCATTGACCTTGAGGATTACAGTTCGGCCTTCCGGCATCTTGCTTGGCCCTCGCTTGGTCTTTTGTTTCCCTGATGAGCTGGCTTCATTGTCAACTGCTTGCTCACCGCCGGCGGCTTCGTTGTCAACTGCTTGCTCATCGCCGGCGGCGAGGTTCAGGAATTGGGTCGGGCTTCCATCTGCATGGTATTCGGCCCCTGATCCATCGGCACCTTGATTGGCCACGTCATCGGTGGCGGGTTGGGCACGACGGGTCTTGATTCGTGAGACACGACCCATTGTAGCTACACAAAGATTATTTTGTGAGTAATGTGACCTATAGTTAGCTCTTATACCAAATTTTAGCGTAAGATCATTTATATTTATTAAACGTATTGGTCTCAACTTTCTCCTACAAGTTATATAGATCATATCTAAGCCTCTAGCCAAAGCATGGATGAAGATTCAAATTATTTTTCAAGTTATTAATTTAACATCCTACACAAGATTAAATACAAAACATATATCAAATAATTCCCTAAATCATAAATAGTTCATAAATCATAACTCAATATGTACTCATAAACATCATGTCAACTTTTGCTACAAGCCTAAGCATATGAAAAGGAACAACATATCCAAAGCTCATTGTCATATCTTGAGCATATTTTGAACTACACCAAAAACACCTAAAACTCAGATTGATTTAGCATTCAAAAACTACACAGAAAAACCCTATACAACCTCTATAGAAAAGGTAGATCTCTTTACAAGGAATCCAACAAAATTGGGTTTGCATTTTTCTGATTTTCTACGATTTTTAATGATTTTTTGAAGTTTCTGCTAACACCCTAAAGATTCATTTATAGACAGGCCCTCGGAACAAGTTTTAGAAATTACGCAGAGGCCCCTAGGTCACGAAAAACACCCTAAAACTAACTAAATCATTACAGACAGGTCTTCCAGCGGCCATGGGCCTCGCCGGCGGCGATAGCCGGTCGTTCTTCGCCGGAGTTGGAGAGGGGAAGGTGCTGGGTACTTACCTGCGCCGGAGTTGGGTCGGGGTCGGAGGTGGGCGACGGCGCAGGCAGGGGCGCCGCGGAGAGGATGCCGGGGCAGGGGCGCCGGGGGCAGGGACGCCACAGGAGGCCGCCGCGGGCAGGGGCGCGCCGGGCAGGTGCGCCGCAGGAGGCCGCCGCGGGCAGGGGCGCCGCAGGAGGACGTCGCGCGGGCAGGGTCGCCGCCGCAGGCAGGGACGCGCGCCGGGGCAGGGGCGCCACGGAGAGGATGATGGGGCAGGGGCGCCGGGGGCAGGGACGCCGCAGGAGGCCGCCGCGGGCAGGGGCGCGCCGGGCAGGGCGCCGCAGGAGGCCGCCGCGGGCAGGGGCGTGCCGGGCAGGGGCGCCGCAGGAGGACGTCGCCGCAGGCAGGGTCGCCGCCGCAGGCAGGGACGCGCGCCGGGGCAGGGGCGCCGGGGGCAGGGCGCCGGAAGCAGGGGCGCCGGAGCAGGGGCGCCGGGGGCAGCGGCGGATCGGCCTGGCGGCGGAGCGGGAGCGGAGCGGCGGCGGAGCGGCCTGGCGGCGGCGCAGTGGAAGCGAGGGGGCACGGGACTTGAAAAATTTCAGGAGAGTGCGCGCTATATAACCCTGGGCCATTACAAATGGTTCTAGAGGCCAAAACCGTTTGTGATGGCTAGCCATCACAAACGGGGCCATCACAAACGGTTCCGTACCCATCACAAATGGTTTTGGTCTGCTGAACCGTTTGTGATGTCCGGCTTTCACAAACGGTTCTGGTTAGAGCCGTTTGTGATGGCTGGCCGCCGCCTGCTCTTGGCCGTGGCCTGCTCGTGGCCGTGGCCGGGGCCGGGCCGTGGCCCAGCCGGCGGCCGGTCCGGGGACTGGCCGGGCTGGCTCTGTGGCCGGCGGGGCCATAGCCCACTACAGCGTTTGGTGTTGTTGGCGACGCCTCCAAGTGGTCGCTATATGGGGTTTTTGGTCGCGATACATATAGATTACGACGGTTTCATTCCGTCGGCAGGCGTTGCAATATGATCCGTCGCAATATGTTGCTGCAACGGTTCCAAAACGGTGTCGCAATAAAAAGAACGTGTTGCGACGGTGCCTGATGATGCAATTAGGTGAAGTAGCGATGACCGGTGGCGTTTCAACACAGGTTATTGCAACGAAAGGCGTCGTCGCGATAGCGGTTGTTGTGACCTGTTTGGTCTGTTGCAAACAAGATCTGTTGCAATGATAGAATCGTGTCGCAATACGATAGCTGCCGTTGCAATTCGTATGTAGGCTATCACAACGGAGTCGTAATCCATCGCCATATGCTTGAGCTATAATGCAACCTAACTTGGGGTCGTCGACGCATTATGCTTCAACCAAATCGCGATGCTAATTGCCGTCGCCATACACGAAGAGGGTCATGCATAAAATATGGTTCGTCGCCATACGATCCAACGAAATTGCAGCACTATGTGTCGTCGCCATACACAAAGGGATTCACGCAACCAACTATGCATCGTCGCCATAAGATTGAACCAATTCGCAACAATAATAACCGTCGTTATACACATAGATGGTGACGCTACCAACTATGGGTGGTCGCCATATGCTTTAACAATAGCGCAACGCAAAATACCGTGGCTATACACGTTGACGGTCATGCAACCGAAGATTGGTCATCGCCATATGCTTGAACAAAATCACAACGCTGATTTCCATCGCTAGACACGTAGACGGTCACGCAACCAAAGATTGGTCGTCGCCATATGCTTGAACAAAATCACAACGCTGATTTCCGTTGCTACACACGTAGATGGTCACGCAACCAAAGATTGGTCGTCGCCATATGCTTTAACCAAAGCGCAACGCGTACAGCCGTCGCTACATGGGTGTAGGAGTACCGCAACGAAGCATGCATCGACGCTATATGCCCTAGTGATAACGCATCAGATGAATTTTGGTCGCCATATGCATGTACTATATCACTACGAACTATGGTCCGTCGCTATTGGCATACAGGAAAGCGCAACGAAATATTGGTCGCCATAGGACACACGCTGGATGCCCACCATCCCCAATTTATGATTCTTTAATCAGCAAAAATAGTCAAAACATAGACTGTTGCAACCAATGTACATTCATATCATTCAATACCACAATTCTTCATATAACAGAAGAAAATTCTGTACATTAGAGTATGCACTCTTGTCCATCACTCACATCATAATGTAGTAACAAAAGTTTTTAAAGAGCCTAGCATCGCAACAGTCTGGGTATCACTCCCACCCAGTATTGTTGATGGTCTTCATCATTTCTGGAGCTGAGGTTTGCTTGAAGGCTTGTGCTTCTTGTTTGGCAAAGGGTTTTTGTTGGCCGATCTTGAATCTTTTATCGTCTCTAGAGCTTCTCTTTCCATGCCAGTCTGAATGTAAAGAAATTAGAGAATTAGATCATCTGAACCCAATTTGTGTTGGAATGAGAATATATGCAGCAACATATGGATTGGAACTTGAAAAATATAAGTGGCATTAAGAAACGACAATTCAATTAGTACATACCTCTTGTGCTCTCTTATTTGCCAATCGCGTCTTAGAGTGACCCATCAGCGTGTTTGAAGCGATATATCTTGGAGGTCCAGGATAAGGTGCAGCACGATTATCACGTTTGTCGCCGAACAGTGTCTTGGTAATCCTGGCACTTGCATGACTGTTGGTAGGTGACACATCTTCTTTATCTTTTGTCACAGCGGTGCTTGGTGGATGCATCTGGAATGTTTAGTTTTATATTGCAACTATATCAGCTGTGATTGAAAGCACGACACCATGCAACCTGATTGGAAAGCTTGTTCGGTGTCCGTTACCTGGGGTGCTGTTACATGATCCTGCACAACTGGTGTTGCAGGAATGTTTTCCTCCTGCCGCGTATGTTCAGCTTCATTAGAAATATTGTTGATGGTTTCAGAGGGAGTCTGCACATTGTGAAAGAAGACATGCGAGAGATAAGTGGCATAAATATGCATTTTCTCAATCACAACCAAGTATAGTCGTTACCATGTTCGTTGTGCCTTGATTCTGCACTAACGTTATTGCAGCAGTGCCGACCTCATTGACCCTAGGTTCAACTTGACCTGTACTGTTGTTGAATGGAGGTGTATTCTCCTTATTTGAAATGATGGAAGGTAAGATATTATTAGCTGCATTGGCCAAGTTATGAACACAACAGGTACAATCATCTGGTTACCTCTGAACATGGCAGCAAGTGTTTGTATGGCGCGATCATCTTTGCAAATTGTTCCTTCATTTTCATTTCCATCTTTTTCTCCATATCTTCTTTCTCGCGTGCCTTGTCAGCTTCATGGTTCTTGAGTATTTCTTCCAGCTGCCGTTCTCGTGCTTCGACCTTATCGAGCTTCTCCTGTAACAACCTCTCCGGATACACTCTGCTGCTTCTTTGAGTGGCCATGTAACCATAGCCACGTGACACGGAGGATTTTACATGTGTTCTTTCCTTGTATGTTACCTGGAAAATGTTATCTTCATGTTCATCTCGCGGAGTGGAACTTGTGGCTTCATCCCCCTCTTGATTTGCTAGTTCAGCTAATTTCCTGACTGTACAATCCTGTGGGCAAGAAATAATTGTAAGATAGAAAACCCCGTGCCCATGGTTTGATTCAAAATTAAACGAGTGTTATGTGCACGCAAGGTTACAATCAAATTTGTACTCACATAAATAGTCTCAGCCACCTCATCACTCCATTTTCCATCCCTAGAGTGAGTAATCTTCCAAAGCTCCAACTGGCGTGGCTCAGCACCAGTTTGGGGATCTCGCTGTGATTGCACCAATACACGGCATCAATATATAATTTTCTTATGTAGATAGTGAGAGATGAGAATGTTGTTACCAATCTTTACCTTTTCCCAACTCCACTGAGAGTAAGGTTTCGAACCCCCCGTATGATTGCTAGCCACTTTGCCGCGATTGCCTGAGTTCTGGGTGCTTGCATTCTGCAAGGAGTGAACCAGTGATGTTAAGCGATGAAAGGTTGAACTCATCTTCTATATAACTTACCCTGAATGTTGTTGTTCCAAAGTAGTGGCACAAATAGTGCCACTCCACAATGTTTAGCTCAGCAGGCTTGTGCCTCATTCTATCCTCATAACTGTCGAACGCCTTGTATGTAGCACTCAAGTCGCCTCGCCAACCTTTGTAGCGTGCATGAGCAATCTTCAATATCTTTTCCTCTGAATTTTGAATGCCCTCAAAATCCCATTTTTCCTGGTGGGAAGGAAACTTTTTATTCATGCATGATTCAATCATAACACTGGATACGAACAAAAAAGAGGGTACGCATCTGCTATATAACATTAACAAGGTGCATGCGGTGGACAGTGACTTACCATTACAGCTTCTACGATTTCATTCTTGACTACCGGATCCACATCACTCCAAAATCGGACTCCAATTAGTGGAGCCTTCGCCCTAGTATTTACAACAATATCATCAACAAAGGTACGTCTGTTTTCTCCATAGGGACCACCCAACTTTGATGAAAATTGGATTTTCATCTTTTCGCGGCCAGATCTTGATCTCTTGGCAACTGAAGATAACCCTTTCAGGGTTCCACGGCCAACTGGCTTGCCACCTACTTGCATTCACACCAGAGAAAATAACATTCACTGCTGAACAATAGCAGTTGTAGAAACCAATGAAAAATAAAGAGTGAAGTTTCTATAACCTTTTGTCTTCCTTGGTCTCCTAGCATGCGATGGAAGTTGTGGTGGTTGCATAGTTTGTGGCGGCGGCGTCGGGCTGCTGTCATTGCTCTCATCTTGTTGGAGTACGACTACTTCTGTAGGTTTAGCTTGAGCTTTATCAAACACCCCTGAAAACACATGTACTTAGTAGGTTCACATTTTTCATTACAAATAAGCTGCAGTCGACAAGGATAAAGGACTTACTAACTCCTTTGATAGCTCTGATACAAGTTAACCATTTACCGAACGTTGTAATTGTATCCTCCCTGAACTCATCGTGAAGGTCTGCAAATTAATTAGAAACACTGGTATGAGAATAATGTGTAGTCAAGGCTACATGTTGCTAGTGTAGAACAATCAACATACGTACCACATTCGTCGTCTTGTTTTTCAAGCCAATTTTTGTATTCATCAAGATGAAAGTACTCTTCATCATCAGAAAAAGAACCATCAGCACCATTAGGCTCATGCCCCCTTTGTCGTTTCAGGGGTGTAACACTAATCGCCCCTGCATCAACAACAGTTTTTGATAGGACCAACCTTAATTTCCTCTCGTTGGTTGAATCCACATACTGAATCATTTGCAGTATATCTTTCTTAGATTTAATTTCTATAAGACTCGCTCTACTGGTATCATCTTCATTTCTCTTCATGTAGTACGTGTAGTCCCGCTGCTCAAATCCAAGCGATTCTTTAACATCTGCCAGGGCAGTAACGTCTATAACACCCTTGTCCAATTGAGAAGAGAAGTATTGTACTCCTTCCCCATGACTTTCAACTAGTACAGTCCACATCTCACCTGTAAATTCGGATTCTCTACACGTGCACATAAATATTAATACAGTAGCATGGAAAACTTGGTGTATGCATATATGTATATATATACTAGTTGGAAGTATGTGAAAAATAAATATGTAGTAGTCAAATAGCACAATGCCTATTCAGTTTCACAACAACAATTACTTTATGTTAAAATTTTTTAGATAGATATAGACCTGCATGAGCACATATTGGGAGTTTATGTTTGAGATCCTTTCATCTAGGGGTTTTAGTGACAGATGGGTAAACTGGATGCAAAGCTCAGTAAAAGGTGGCTCTGCAGGGTTCAATCTGAAAGGGGAGGAGAGTAATCTTAAAAAGTTTTTGTTCCTTCTGTTTCAGCGCTGTAAAATGATAAACCTTCATGCCTTTTAATTAACGCTGGGGCGTTTTGCCCTCGAACTCCAAAAAACAAATGAGATTAATGGACAAACGTTTGACAAAACATCACGGGCTTGATCAAATTTTCCCTGGTGCCTAACTGAGTGACTTGTACAAGATCCGCCAATATATAGAAGAACGACACGACAACGATTCATTGTGTCACACCCCAAAATTTTCGAATTTTGGGTTGTGAATTTTTAACGTAATTAATTCAATAATTTTCTCAATTTTCTAAAATTTTCCAAGCTTTGTTTAGTTAAAAGGGAATTTAGTATAGGAAAATTTTGTTTTCTAAATTAATTAAAGCAACATAGGTTTAAATTTTGTGTGTGTTGCATTGATGCTGCTGCATTGAGTTTTGCTTGCTTGTGAATTAAATTGGAATTTAAATTCTGTTTAAATTCGAATTTAATTTGCATTTGTTTGAGCCCTAGAAAAGTCATTTTGGCCAGAGTTCGTTTTAGCCCCCTGATCTTTCTCCCTTGGCCGCCTTCCCCCCTTCTCTTTCTTTCCACAACCAGCCCAGCCCCAGCGGCCCAGCAGCTTCTCTCCGCCAAGGCCCAGCCCATCTCCCGCCAGCTCGCAGCCCTCCTACTCCGCATGCGGCCCAGCTTCTATTTCTCTTTGTCGCGACCCAGCCCACCAGCTCTCCTCACCGCGCCGGCCCACTTCGCGCTCAGCCCAGCTCCTCCCCGCAACCCGCTCTCTCTCCCCCGGTCCATTCTTCCTCTCCCTCGCTGGCCTCTCCGCGCCGCTGCCTGGCTCTGCCTTGGCGTGCGCGCCACCGGCCTCGGCGTTTGCACCACCTCGGCGGCCGAGCCGTTCCGCACACCCCCCTGCCCTACTTAAATCGCCGAACTCCGGCCTCTCAACACCAAGCCAGCCACCGCCTCCTCCACCGGCTCTCCCCTGCTCAGCGCCGCCGCCATGGCGCCTGGAGCTCGAAGCCGTCACCGCCGGCGTCCACCGCCCGATTCGCCGCGTCCCAGAGCCATTGGAGCCTGCCGTCACGTCCAAGACCTTCCCCTCGCCGAGACGCGTCGACCCCGCTGCTTCGAGTCGTCGTTCCGCCGCGGGAGGACGACCGCCCGCGGAGGGACACCACCTTCGGCGCCATTGTCGCCGCTTGGCCGCATTCAAGGACCGCCAGCCAAATCCGTCGCCATGAAGAGCTACCCCGAGTTGAGCTGCATCTTCGGCGCTGGTCGCCATCGCCATCTCGCCGCCGGACCACCCCGCCCCGTGAGCGCCTCGCCGCCGGCCGACTTCGCCGCCCCCTGCCGAATCCCCGCCGTTCAGGTCCACCTCCACCCATGGTAAGCACCTCCATGCGATCCCCACAGCCTCCTCTCTCCGTTGCGCTAGTTCCCAGACGCCCTAAGCCGCGGAATCGCCGGCGAGCCGACGACCCCCGAGCGCCGGTGAGCTCCCCTGCCTGTGTAAACAGAGGAGGTGGAGATTTTACGGAAAACCCCCCTAAAGAAATTCCCTTCCTACACATAAGTGCAGCCCGAGCCACTTTTGCAGATCTAACCCCGAGCTCTGACCTTTTTGCAAGCCCTGTTCGCTGAGTCTCTGGAATCTTCCTAGCTAACCCCTGTAGTCTACGGTTAATTACGCGTAGGTCCCTGCTGTGTTGTTTTAAGCATAGATGACGCGTTTCAACTCCGTTTTGATCGATTCTTTTTGCGTTAGATTCATAACAATCTAAACTATGAATTATTACTGTCATTTAGCATAAACCATGTTTCTGAATTTTATTTAATATTAATTTGACTAAAGATTATTTAAATGTCTTTTCTAATTAAAAATCTAAATAAGGTTTATACTCGGTTTTACATGTTAATATTAATTTGATTAATACTTATTTAATGAGTTTTATAAATAAAAGTCAATTAAGTTATATCTCGGTTTTCATAAACAAGTTCTAACTTGATTAATGTTTATTTAACCCTATCTCTTCTAATTAAAAGCAAATTAGAATTCAACTTCGGCTTTTCATAAATGAATGTTAATGTGGTTAATATCAACATAAATATGTTTCTATCATAATACTGATTAGTTCAACACGGTTCATAAAGTATCCGATTAGATGCTCTCACATATTTTATTTTAACTTAACATTTGCAATTAAAATATGACTAAGTTTACTCTGTCTTTTCTGAAGGTTAAAATATAATTTGTATTCATCATTTATACATAGTTTTATTTAAATTAAAATAAATGAAGCTTATAGTCTTTCACTAAAAACAAATCCTCCGATAGCTGTATCTTTTCAACCGTTGCTCCGTTTTCAGCGATTCTTGCGCCCACATGACCATAGAATCGAGCCCTATCCTTTAGTGTGCTCTTTTAAAGCCTTTCTTTTGATTGGTGTACTGTTCTTAGTTGTGTATCGTTGTTTGCTTGCTTGTTTAGCTGCTTGTTTGCGCTCGTTGATTGTTGCGAGTAGAGGAAGGCCGTTCGAGAGATTTCAAGATCAAGAGCTGAAGACTATGAGTAAATATACTGGATTTGAGGCAAGTTATAGCACGGACAATCCTTGCTACCTACTCACTTGTAATAAATTATTTCATACATGCATGTGTCTAATTTTGATGTACCTTAAGGTTGTACCTAGTTTTTGTTTATCCTATCGTTGTTTACCTTGGGTTTATGCATATGGGTAGAACTTTGCTATGCACAGCTACTGTCACCTTTTACTTAATTGTTAATTTTGACTTAATGGTCCACTTCAACTTTAATGTTAAAACTTGCTTTTTTAGCAACATGGATCAGGGAGCTAGAACATGTGCTGTGTGCTTTGTTCTAGTGTCTCCCCCTAAGGACCGGTTCTTAAAGCGGCAACCCAGGAGCCTGTCGCCACCGCCAGAACTATAATGGCTCTTGTCTTGGACAAGTAGCTTGTATGGCTCTAGCTGGACAGTGGTTACCGACGGGCCGATGGCGTTGTGGGAGGCAAGGCACGGTGTGTTTTCCCGATTCCACCGAGGACGGTAGCCCCGTCGGCTAGGTCCCATTAGACCCAGTCCCGTGTTGGGAGTCTCAGCGATTGAGAACTCCGCACGTTGCTCATTGATGGGTGCGATACCCGCGCTCTGGACGCCATCGACCCCCTCATGGTGTGACTCCGTGGGCATACGTCGATCTCGGTGCCTAAGGACTCACCACCTTGTAGTACCCCAGCGGCTACTGTCTTGTTAGGGTGTCTTGTGAAAAGCCTCGTAGCGTCCCTATGCGATCACACCTCGGAAGTGTGGTTTAAGAGGTTTGGCCACCTCGGCATGGTTGGGTTTAAAGTTCCTTTGAACTTTTACGCGACTAGTGGGTAAAGGGCGAAACCTCTGCAGAGTGTAAATCTATCATGATAGCCTTGCTCAGGGTCACGAGCGGCCTGGATCCTTTTTGATTAGAAGATGATGTTTATTTATGCTTAACGTCACTTATACCTTATTAATTGGGTTTCAACCGGGTTTCATTCACTTGTAGTAACTTGGATAATGTTAAAACGAACCAACTAAAAGTGCTAATGCAGTTAAGCCGTGTCTAGCCTTTTTGAGCCTTCATACACCTGTGCTATACTTGCTAAGTAAGACAATTACTTACGCTTGCTATTATTCAACAAAATCCCGGATGGGTAATAGATGAAGTTTCTTGAGGATTTTCCGTACTACTGAGCTGTGGTCAACCAGTCGGTGTCCCTGTGGACTTGAGGCTCTACCTGTCGAGAGAGTTAGACTTCCGCTGTGTTTTAGGTAAACTCTGATGTAAACTATTTTTATTCGAGCATATGTACTCTGTTTTACCATATTTTTAAGCTGTATGTGTTCTGTGGACTTCTTGGGCACACATACAGTAGCATTTGGATTTCTGTGTAAATCCGGGTGTGACACATTGACAAGTGAGAACCCTAGATGGGATTAGAGGTATATCTAATCGATTGCATGGAGGGAACAATGTAACTACTGCACACAATTTTATCATGAAAGCCAGGAAACTCATCAAGAAGGTGTAGAGCGAAGCGGCCGATACGCACCTGACATTATGAAGAAGGTCAACTTCGAGGTCGATGACATCAATCCTATTTCGTTGTTGCACGGGTTCTCCATTGCTGGCCATGGATGGCCTCGAGGTGCGCTAGAGCAGAGATCGAGGAACCGTCCTCCCCCTCCGGCCTCCACGTTGCCCTTGTCGTCACCTTCCCGAGAAGACCAGATTCAGTAACTATGGCCGCCGCCGCCGCGCGAGGTTTAGGGGGACGTGGGATGAGGACGCCTTATTTAAACTGGTGGTAATGGCGGGATGTGAAAATTTTTTTGGCTGAAAACGTTCTGAGGCGATATTTAACTTGGGTGTTAATCTGGCGCGCTGGGAAAAAATTTTTTGGCAAAAAATAGTGCTGAGTTTTCCCTCCTGCCGCATGCACTGGGTCCCACATGCTCAATTCTGGATATTGAAACTATGGAATTTGTACTACAATATTTATTCATTCACATGGTATAAGAAGCTATGCCATAGACTTGTCAAATGTGTACTACATGTTATTACCACTTTTGAATTTGACAAAATGACCTAAATAAATATTTTAGACCTTGAAGAGTTATGAAACTTTGTTATTCAACATTTTTCCATTTCACCTCATTGAGTGTAACAAAATCTTGGTTGTATTTGTCCATTTTTGAATGTGAAAACCTTTTTGGATATAAGAATGACATGTGGGTCCAGCTGTCAAATTTCCGTTAAAGACTGACATGGGGTGAACCAGTACTTCAGTAGCAGAGTACTTGACTACATCACCACTGCATACATACTGAATTCCATTGTTCTTAATCTACCACATACCAAACATGAATTCCATTACATTAAAACACCAAAAGAAACCGTAGGCAACCAACAGACAGCTGCCCATGACACATCTTCTTAGGGAACCTCCTCAGTCGTAAATTTCATCATCGAAACCGTATTCATTTTGCTGCAGCTTCCGTTTGATAGCTCTGCGAAGCTAAAGTCCAAAAAGCCGCACATAATTTTAGCTTCCTATCTGAATGCCAAAAAACAGAATCAAGATCGAAAGGAATATAGTGATGTTACACTTGAAGTATAGGAACATCACCTCCCTACCAGACGGAATTGGATCACTGGTAACCTCGTCGTCGCTGTCACCAGTTATCACCAACCTACAGAATATCTTCTCGAACTCAACTGAGAACTTGTGTTCGGGGCCCTTAATTCCAAAAGAAAAACAGAGATCACAATAATGACCAAAATTTGTAACTAACATATCCAAAATAGTGCCTGGATCATTGTATTATAGGAGGAGAATTGATCCAATTACAAAAACCCCACTAGAACTAGCACATTATCAAAAGAAAACCCCAATCCCTGCTGGAAACTTACCATATCTGCAAATGGTTTATCCAGTTTTGGACTGTTTGGATCGTCGGCCCACATGTCATACAACACCACAAGGGGTTTTTTCTTTTGCAATGGCGCCTATCATGACATCAGAAATTCTAACATTATTTCACTGAATCAAGTAATTAAGTATGTGGTAACTAATCTGAATCAGTAAATATACCTACCAATAGTGAGTATTTATCTAGCATCAGAGAATCTAGCAAAAGTAATTCTTGGTCCACCATAACTGAATCTAGCAACATTGATTCTTGGTATACCATCAGTAAATATACCTACCAAAAGTGAGTCTGTATCTAGCATCAGAGAATCTAGCAAAAGTGATGCTTGGTCTATCATAAGTGAATCTAGCAAAATTGATTATTGGTGTACCATCAGTGAACCTAGCAGAAGTGAATCTAGCGAAAGTGATTCTTTATCTAGAATGCATTCAATCTTAATGTCACAATTCCCCTATCGAGCATCCTGGCAGGGAAGCATTCGTTCGAAAAAATGCAAACTGTACCAATCTTACCACATCTGCTCCTGCATCCTTCTCTTTCCCCCTGCTTGGGCCTGGGGTTGCAGACGGCAACGAGGTGGTTGCGGTACCGTGGCTTGCCGATGGCCCCGCCGTGGACGAGGGGAGGCGGATTGGAGAAGGACGCGACGCCGCCGGTGAGCGTGGGGACGGAGGCACCGAGGTCGCCGGAGATAGCTCGTCGCGTGCTTGCCTCCGGGAGATGTGGTCGCTCCGCTTGCGCCTAGCCATCGTCCGCTTGCGCCCAGCCATCGTCGTTGCCTCGATCCGTACGCAAGCTGCGGCAAGGGATCTAGATGTAGGCGGCTTAGGGTTTTGTTGGGGTTTCTTCGACGTTCTACAGCTGGGGGAGGAACAGGGCAGGACCAAAGCAGGGAGGCCGCAGATTTTTGTTTCGGCAGAATATCCAATTTCATCCTCGAAGTATCGACCAAAGCACAATTTCGTCCCTGAACGAGCCCTATGAGGAAGTTTATTCTGAATCTTTTCCTCCACACTTTTCTTGAATTTATTCCGATTATTTTCGAACACAAAAAAGAGCCAGAGCTAGATTATGAATTCCTGCTGGATCGACCAAATACCAAATTGATCACAACATAAATCAACCAGCAAAGATAGAATATCGATCGATTGAAGGTTGCATATACTTCCTCGATCCGTTCTTGAATATATGACTAAATAGGTTGTCCTAAATGACATATATTTTATAACTGAGGTGGTATATTCTTTTAGTCTACTAACAACCATCACACATAGATCCTACATAATAAGAAGTTTATTCTATTTTGTACATCATGATATTACCACTTTGGAATTTGACAAAACGACCCAAATAAATAATTTAGACCTTGAAGAGTTATGAAACTTTGTTATTCAACATTTTTCCATTTGACCTCATTGAGTGAAACAAAATCTTGGTTGTATTTGTCCATTTTTTGAATGTGAAAACCTTTCTGGATATAAGAATGGCATGTGGGTCCGGCTGTCAAATTTCCGTTAAAGACTGACATGGGGTGAACCAGTACTATTTTTTTGTCACCAAAATCCGTTTCATAGAACATGATGATGTTAAAATTGTGCCTTGGCCTTTATCGACGCCTTGGCCAGCAGCAGCCTCGCCCTGGCCGCTTCTGGCCACATATAGCCTCAACCAGCCAACTGCGGCCACCCTCTGGCCGGCCGTAGCCTTGCCCAGCCACAAGGAACCTGGCCGCGGCCACGTACTGCCTGGCCATAGTCGGCCAGACCTGGCCATGCTTGGCCACAGCTAGCCAACCTTGGCCGCAAGCCTTCCAATGGCCTCTAGAACATCCCGATCATCCAGAGAGTTCAATAGACAGTAATTCAGTAACATACACCACCGAAATTAAGTAATAGAGTAACAGGCATCACACAAATTAGGTTACCAACTAAGAATGGGCAATGGCATACAAAATAAATGGACTGAGTACACATAATGGCTTCCCGAGCCACAAGGACACCACGCTAATTAAGGAAAGGATTCTCCGACACTATTTTTTAGACACAATGATAGAAGTTCTTCCGACCACATAGGCTTCATAAGCCACACCGACACAACTTCGACTTTATTTGCTCCACCTCTTGTAGTTCCGCCTGAGAGCACGTCGAAGCTTCTCCGCAAGCTCCCTGATCTGTCATTCATTTCACAAAAAGGGGTTAACAAAGAACGTATCTATACAAATCTGTCACTAACATAAAGTAATTAAGTGAAGGCCCATCACCTCATATTCTCTAAGAACCTGTTCGTCTTCGTCATCGCTCTCCTCAGTGTATGAGAATGTAACAGTCACCCTGTCGAAATCGTAGAATACTTCGGGCTTGTCCTTCAATAACATGTGCCTCAATAATGAATTTATCACATAAACTTGGTATATGAATCAACATATGCCAACTTAGTAACTATACAGAACCTATCATGCATTCAATCAACTGTACAGAACCTATCATGTATTCAATCAATGTACCCAAAGTATGTCTTTTTGATTCAAACACTTTGAATATGGAAAATCCGTAACCTATGCAGAAAATCCATTAATAGTTTTGCCGAAAATACAACTAATATATGCAACAAAATATTGATATGGGCAAAGCAATAATAATGCTAGACTAAATGAGTTGAAAATTAACCTACCAATTTATATTGATTGTTGAATTAAAGCAGTAACCTATGTAACAACATAACTATATGGTAGACTAAACCATTAATAACAACCCGGCCCTTTCCATTCAAACTGAACGCATCTACAAGATCATTAACCTACCAATTTGTAGAAAATCAATCTACCTTATTTCTGTGTATTATTTTCTTCGTTGCGGCGACATGAGCTTCGAATCCCGGTGGCAGCTCCGAGACCTCCTCGTCGCCATGTGCCTCCTCTTTGATCTGGATATCACCAGGGGCAGCCATGGATTTGGAGGTCGAGGCTCGGGTGCGGCGGCGCGGCCCGATGGCGGGCCGAGCGGCCAACGATGATGTCGAGGTGCGGCGACGCAGGGGGATGGTGGCACCTGCCGGCGTTGGGGTGGAGGTGGGGCGGCGCAGAGCGATGGTGGCACCTACCCGCGATGAGGTCGAGATTCGGCACTGCGAGGCCAGGCCGGCATATGCCGGTGACGACGACGAGGTTTGGCGCCGCGGGGTCGCGGACGGCGGAGTACGCATGAAGCGTCAATTTTCGTCGCACAGCTACATATGGGACGAGTGCCAGGCGCGCTTGCGACAGGCCATCGCGAGGGAATGGGAGAGCGGCGAGGGATTCGGCGGCAGGCGGCGGCGGTGACGAAGGATTGGTGCGAAATGAACAGTTGCTTCGTGGGGGGAGAGCACGCGGTGATTACGGGATTCTGGGGTCAGACGCGGTGGGTGCAGGTAGTTAACGCGGGCACCGTGGGCGGGGGTTCCGAAGAGTCAAAAACCCCATTGATTGATCGGTCGTTTGGGGGAGGAGGCAAAAGGGAAAGAGGATCAGAAGGTAGTTTCGCTTCGTTAGGAAATCTACTTACACTACTGGCAATTACGCCCCACCTGTCGGCACCTGGGCCCGGGTCAAATGTTCATCCAAATTTTCCTCTCGATTTATTGTCTACTGCCATAACATTTTCCAAGAGGCATTCAAGCTTTGTGATGGCTAGAGAACTTTATTGTAATGTGTGATTTTGTGTGTAATGTCTATTTGTAAAGCACTAAGTGACTGAATGCTAGTGTGTGATGAATGATTAGTTTATGACTTTATCGATGATCTGTGTAGTGATGTTTGATGTTGATGATTAGGATGATGAAGATGACACGTACATTGATGATGGTGTTGTTGCACCAGTTGAGGCACAAGGCCTAGATGATGACTTTTCATTTGATTCTTACATGGTTTACTCATGGGTCCCACAAGCTGTATTTACAAATGTTTATGCAACAGCCCAAATTTGTTGCAATTGATCATAAATGGGTGCAATAAGACTTCATGTACCCCTTGGCCTACCCCAGCCGCACCCTAGCCACCTCTGGCCACCTACGGCCTCTACCAGCCAACTGCGGCAACCCTCTAGCCGGCCATAGCCTCGGCCAGCCACAAGAAACCTGGCCGCGGCCAGCCGCGGCCAGGTACTGCCTGGCCATAGCCGACCAAAGCTGGCCATCCTTGGCCAAAGCTGGCCAACCTTGGCTACAAGCCTAGCAATAGCCTCTAGACCATATTGATCATCCAGAACGTTCAATAGACAGTACCACAATAACATTTACCACACAAATTACTTAACAGAACAAAATTTATCACATAAATAACATAAAATTTGCTGAATGCCATTGAAATAAAATCCGTAAGTGCCGACAAAGTAAACTGTTCGCAAACCCAAGTGCTTCATTTACTAACAGCATTATCTTACATAGCCATACTTGACACGATAGAAGTAGACATGGCATTCGTAACGAAGCCGACATACATCACTACAGAAATACATGCAACACCCCCTCCGGCTGGGCTCCCTACCACAGTGTGCTGGGCCTTCGCAATGTTGAATGTCACCTTGCAGCACCACCGTTGGCAGCGTCGGCCGGCAGAGGCCTAGGCGGAGGGCAACACTCCGTATTTGCCAAGCCAGATTAACACCACGACTCCGCCAATGTAGGGATTGGAAGTTGTTGATCAAAGACGGATGCCACTGCCCTTGATCCTCACCCTCAACCTGTTTCATGTACGCAATCGCAGTGGCGTCGGCGTCGTCCCCGATGTTGGCCCTGTAGAGGCAGACGGCGGCCACATAGGCCGCCCCTCTGTGCCCGGCCTGGGCGGCGCGGCGGAGCTGGTCGAGGGGAGGCCAGGGGCTGCGGTTCCTTCCGAAGATGTCGTCCATCCCGGTGAGGAAGAATTCCACCGGGTTGCCACATTTGGCAAGGCTACGAATGAAGATGTCGTAGCGGTAGGGGTCATTGTCCTGCATCTGCTGGACTGGTACCCGATGAAGTGCCAGGCACTTGCCGAGGTCTGTATCGCGGCAAGGCCTGAGCATGGTCGTGCAGGTGGCCCGTAGGCTCCGAAGGTCCTCCATAGGCCTGGCCGATGTCGCCCCTACTCGGCCAGCGATCATTGCCTGCAACTCCTCCGGGAGTTCCGCCAGTGACCGCGGGTGCTCCCTCGATGCCATGAGTGCAGACGTGGAAGGGACGTTGTCACGCAGCGCGGAGCGCGAGATCGACGAGTGCAGAGAGGGCGCGATGGCGAGGATCACGGAGAGGGCGCGGCGGATGAGGCAGAGCGGCGGGGGCGCAACAGAATAAGTTACCAATCTACTGTTTCCATCCTAAAGTACCACGCGTGTAGCAACCGGCGGCCTTCCAGTTTCCTAAAAACGGCGGCCTTTCAGTTTCCATTAACGCGGTGGATGCGGGTCAATGGTACACGCCGCGCACATGGGGCCCACAACTGCTTCAAGCGGCTCCAGATGGGTGACTGACCTGTGGGTCATACATGTCGCACATGTTTGTTGGGCGATTCATCTTCTGTTCTTCATTCACTAGTACATCTAAGTCATTGACTTTGGAAAGGTGGATACCATGTCATTGTTAGAGTAGCATTGTGAAGTAAAATATTAAAATAAAATTATGTTACATCCACTTGATTTTATCTAAAATCTTATTCCTACGTGAAAATGTTGAAATTATTCAAATTTTGTATTAAAAAACTAGTTGAACCAAGATTTTGATACTCAAAATAATTTCATCTCAAAAAATAAAGAGTGACAAATTATTTTATATGACTTTGTTGTAATGTGTGATGTTCTGTATTGGTGAGATACCCAAAAATGAATGGCTCGAGAACTTTGTTGTAATGTGTGATATTCTGTATTGGTGAGATGTTAAACTGCTGAACCTAAGGATCTGGGTTCGAAGCCTAGGTCCTTTTTATTTGGGTATTTATTTTATTATTTTATTTTATTGCCCCACTGTGATGTAACATATTAAAATAAAATTATCTTACTAACTTTACATTGTTGAAATTATTCAAATTTTGTATTAAAAGAACTAGTTGAAGCAAGTTTTTGATTTTCAAAATGATTTCATTTGAAAAAATCTCCTACTTCATTTTTCAAACATTTGAGGAAATGTTAAGCTATCTCATGGAAAGCATTGATTTATGATTTATCTCGATTTTTTTGTCTACTGCCATAACATTTTGATGCCAAAGAGTTCTTTTAGGACATATGACGAAGAGGCATTCAAGCTTTGTGATGGCTAGAGGACGAAGAAGAAGAAGGATGAATGGCTAGAGAACTCTGTTGTAATGTGGGATATTGTGTCTAATGTCTATATGTAAAGCACTAAGTGACATCAATATCCACAATATTTGACAATGTGGTAGTACACATGTTATTTGATCTTACATATACACTCACGTGGCACGTTGGGATTGGACTAATCCACTGTTTATACATAATGTACACAAAAAATTTGTATGCAATCACAACCTAATGCGCAGTGTATTGGTGAGGTGCTTAACTGCTGAACCAAAGGATCTAGGTTCGAATCCTAGGTCCTCTATTTTTGGATATTTCCTTTATTCTTTTATTTTGTTGCACCACTGTGATGTAAATGACTCATATGCAGATGTGGACCCATGAGTAGGTGACACAACCATTCAGCAGGGATATATTATATATAGCCACATAGAGTACCACAATAGTGCCATTGCAACTGCACTAAACACTACATTAGTTGTCCATCAGGCACAAGCAGAAGGCCTCCATTACATAGTGACAAAAAGCAAGCACACAAAAGCCCACCATTACATTGTCACTAAAAGCAAGCGGAGGCGTCCAACGCGTTATAGTTCTGGTAGTATTTACATTAACAAACTAACATCAACCTAACCATCAACCTAACTACGAGAAGACTTCATTCTCCATCGTGTACTAGTGACTCGCTTGCAACTTCTTCTTCACGAGAAGGCGCACCTCCTCCACCTTGCTTCAAATCTGGCGAAAATTCAATGGAAAAACAGAACTAAGATGTCAAGGGTTTACACAATGTTTGAAATAGCCCCTATGATTAATTGAAGGGCATGAACTTCACCTCCTTTGCAGGCAGTAGAGGAACATCGTCTTCATCATCGCTACCCGCATTTACCTCCATAGTGCAGGTGATCTTTTTGCAGCATAATTGAAAAGCCTTTTGACGTTTTCCCTTGAATCCAAGCAAAACAGGGCCACAATTTATACAAAAACACATGAACAAGTTGTGAACCTATTTTGAAGTAAACAAGCAGTTGCCCTCACCTGATGAACCACAGGCTTCGCTGGACACTCTAGCAAGTCGTTTAGGGAGTTTGGTTCTTCTTCAGTGGCCTCACACTCCATAAATATGTGCAGTGGGTTGCTCTATCATAACATCACAAAGATCTCAAATGGCAAACTTGCAAAGTTTGACAGATTGCAAAGTTGCAGTTATACATAATTTCATAGTTCATATATTTCCTATGTTTTGTTGCTGCATTCCTACAGAGTTCCAATCAGTGCTGCGAAATCTAATTACAATCTATCATTTAATAAATAAACCTCCAAAAAAAACCCCAAATACAACATTCAATCAGTGCTACTTTCATTTATTCAACACATCGCATATAACAAATACCTCACTGCAGCCATATAAAGAAAACCCCAATCAGTGCTCCCTCAACTAAACTTTAATCAAAAAAACCCCCAGGTAGCAAGCATCAAGAACTTCAATCTACAAATCTAAAAATCTGGAGATGTTGCAAGGGTTTGGGCTCACCTGGCCACCTCGCCTCGCCGACCTCCCCGCTAACTCCGGATTCCGCATGAATCGACCCCTCTCATCGCGGAGCAGGGTCCTGGGGGCGGGGTTGCGGCGCTCCATCTTCGTGATGTAGGTGGGCGAGAAGGAATGAGCGATGGAAGTAGGGGAAGAAGGCGATGGCGCCGGCGAGGGGAGGCGGAGGAAATCGCGCAATGGCCCGGCGAGGGGAGGCGGAGGAAAACGCGCGAGGATGATGGGACGACTTCTGCGAGAAGACAAGAAACAAAAGGGGGAATACGGGCCGGGCTACCAATCTAAACACGACCGCATGCAGTTGTTACCATCGCCAGGCACTGACATGGGGCCCAGTACCAAGGTCCCACACGGAAGGGACGAGATAAGTGCATCAGGAGGCGTATTTCTCGTTTGCGTTTTCATATCTGCCCGACACGCCGTCGAATTGGGCCGACACCGACACGCGAGCGACGCGCTCCGGAGGAAGCGATTTCATCGCGAGGAGGCGATATGCGGCTGACACGCAGGTCCCACCTGTCGGCCCCAAAGATATATCAGGTGTTCATCATGTTTTGCTCAATCTGCTTAATATGGCTTCTGGATCCGAACTGAAATTTTCAAACATGTATAGAATTCTCATTGGGTGTCCAAATTTGATGGTTTTTTTCTGCATGCAGCAAAAAGGTAAAAATATTTTTGGGTATTTCTTGTATTATTCTATTTTAGTGCACCACTGTGATGTAACATATGAAAATCTTACTAACTTTAAATTGTTTCTAAAATCGTATTTCTATGTGAACAAAGCTAGAATTATTCAATTCTTCGTATTAGAAAACACTAGTTGAAACAAGATTTTGATATCCAAAATGATTTCGTATAAAAAACCACAAATCACAAATCTCGTTCTTCCTTTTTCAAACATTTGAGGAAATGTCAAGCTATCTCATGGAAAGCATTGATTTATGTTTTATCTCGATTTTTGGTCTAGTGCATGGATCATATGATGCCAAATAGGGATATATGAAGAAGGAGCATTAAAGCTTTGTGATGGCTAGAGGAAGAAGAAGAAGAAGAAGGATGAATGGCTAGAGAACTTTGTTGTAATGTGTGATATTTTGTCTAATGTTTATCTGTAAAGCACTCAGTGACATCAATATCCACAATATTTGACAATGTGGTAGTACACATGTTATTTGATCTTACATATACACTCACGTGGCACCACAATGTGATCTTACATATTTGATCTTTTATTTTGTTGCACCACTGTGATGTACCATATGAAAATGAAACTATTTCATCTGAAAAAATAACAAATCACAACTGATTTTATATGACTTTGTTTGGTCAGTTCAAATTTTAAATTATGTTATAAATTATTAAGTCTTATTATTGCACCCATTTATGGTCAATTGCCACTACGTGTTATTACCACTTTGGAATTTGACAAAACCACGTAAATAAAGATCGTAGATCTTGATGAGTTATGACACTTTCGTATTCATCACTTTTCCATTTGACCTCATTTAGTGTAACAAAATATTGGTTGTATTTGTAATTTTTTGAATGTGAACCTTTCTGCATATAAGAATGACATGTTCGGTCACCCAGAGTCACCCAAATATTCTCTCTCCAAACTTCACTATTTGCCTATCACATCAAATCTCTCTCCTCATGCATGGAACACTAAACTTCGCATTCCCTTTTCGGGAACTAAACCATCACCTGATGTTTCTGTACTGATTTGTGGGCCAAAAAGTGGCTGGGTCCACGCGTCATTGACTTCTGTGGAACCGACGCCACCCCTTCGTTCTCGCAGTCTACCCATATATAGGAACCGCTGCCCCTTCGTTCTCGCCGCTCCACTCCGATCAGTTTGCATTTGCACACCACCCCACCGACCGCCCCTCACGCATTCCCATATAGCTAGTGCAGGCCAACAGAGCGTAGATGAACTCCTCGTCGACGGCGGAGTCCAGGGTTTCGGTGCGCCGTCGTGCACCGAATCCCTCATTGGCGGGGTCATCGAGGCGCCTCCCAGAGACTGCGGCGGCGACAGTACGGAGGGGATCCGCGGCGTCGGCGTTAGCGAGGGGCCTCGCGGCGTCGGCCCCGTCCTCGGCGGAGGGCCCGGATCCCGTCCCCGATGTTCCGCCGGGAGTCAAGGATGCAGACTCCGGCCGACGGGTGCTGAAGCGGAAGTCAGGTGAGGGTTTTCAGCACCCAATTGTCAAGAAGGCGAAAACGGTGGATGCCTCGGCCAGCGAGTCATCGTCGGAGGAGGAGTACCCGCGACGTTTTCCGGATTTTGACTGGGAACGCTCGGTAAGATTTGTTCCTCCTACCAAATTAATTTGCCCCCTATGCAATTGCAATACATAATATTAATACTATTGATTATTCAGACAGTTTAAGTGATTGATTTCTTGGTGTGAGAGGTTGTTCCTGAGTTGTAATTAATTCTATGAGTAATCGTAGTATTAATTATGCATACCATTTTATGCATTCATAGTACCTAGTATGCAAATGTGAACACAATTATGCAAAATATAGTTATGAGGAGAAATGACAAAAACTGATATGAACCATCTTAGGCATTCAGTGCTACCTTGTCATCATGATATGTTATACTACAACAGATTAATCTTATCTTATCTAAAAAATTTACTAGCAAATACACCCAGCCTGTTGTCCTGTATTTTTGGATGTGCTTGCATTCTATGAAATTGCACTCTGTTATTATGTAGCATTAACAATTTTGTACATTAAAACAGTGTACAAATATGTTGTTCCTTCTTAATATCAGGCTTGTTTAAAATAATAAATCTTAGATTCAAATCAATTCATCCAACGCACTTGAAAACCTTTCAGTAGTTTAACTAAGGCTTGTCTTTGATGTAGTTAAAGTTACATCTATAGTTGTTATTCAACAAACCATGGTAGGCCTCTTGATCACATTTTACATGTGCATGTCTTGATCCAATTTTAATCAACATCCTGTTCTAGCTTGGATGTGCAGGTTGTCGTGTTTTTTTTGGATGTGCATGTTGTCCTGTTTCTTTGGATGTGCATGTTGTTCTGTGTTTTTTTGGAAAAGCATATCATGCAAATGTCAACTGACAACTAATGTCAATATGAATTCCATATACAAGCATTGCAAATTGTAGTATTAATTAATGTCTCCATTTCTTCATTCAGAAGAAAGGGGACAAGGCGGTGACGTACGAGCTCAACTTCCCGCGAGTCAGGATCTTCGCGGACTGCACTGCTGACAGCGATGATGAGCACTGCAGGCCCATCAACCGTAGGGCCCCTCCGAACGCCGAGGTATTACCTGAATTCCCTATGTTGTATTTTTTCCATATGCAAATTTTGATGTACATGTCTCTGTAATGCATTTAAAAAAATGTCAGATCGAGCGTTTGGTGGAGGAGCTACGCGTGGCGATCAAGCGCTGGGTTTATTACTTCCCCTAGGATTGCAGCCACCGGGAAGCAGTAGCTAGTTGATGCTTTTGTTTTATCACCTAGGAATCATGTCTTTTGTGTACTGACCTACTCCCTCCATGAATTACCAAAGGAGGTCGAGATGAACAAGTAGGTACTGATGAACAATTAGGTTTGATGAATGCGTCTTTTGTGTATTGATGAACAAGCTTGTGAAGTGGCATTACTGGAAATGTATATGGACCCTGGTGAATGCTTATGTAATGACCCTTGATGAAAGGGGATTTCATTACAATATTTATCTTTTAACTATTGGTCGATGGTGAGTGCTTGTGATCTCGAGTGTCATAATTATATCATTATTGCTGTCAATTCTATTTGAGTTAAAATGGAGCTACACCAGTTTAGTGGTTGTGCTCTTGTTTGTTTTAAGCACAAATCAGCAAGTCAATTAGACATCTGTTTGATCATGTACCTGTATCTTTTTTGTGTTTAAAAAGTCGGAGCACAATCAACAAAAGTGATGGAACCACTGTGATGTAACATTTTAAAATAAAATTATCTAACAACCACTAAATTACATCTAAAATATTATTCCTATGTGAAAAATGATGTAATTAATCAAAATTTATATTAAAAAAAAACTAGTTGAAACAATATTTTGATACCCAAAATGATTTAATCTATAAAAAACTGATGAATTTAGTTAGTTGTGATAATTTTAGAGTTTCAATTGGGTTATATATTGAGTCAATTGGTCAGTTGAGTAACTCACATGTGGGGCCCAGTGTAGTGGGGCCCACATGTCATTCGCTCCACTGCTAAGTAGTATCTATCTACCGCCCTGGTCTTCTCCCCCAAAACGTCGACTCTGCACACGCAAAACCGCCGCCCCCGCCATCGCCCCAGCCCTTGCCGCAGCTAGCCTAGTAGAGGCACCGAGCAATCACGATGGCTGAGGGAAATAACCACATCTCGAGGAGGCAATTCCGGGATGCGCGTGGGCGCTTCTCGCGAAAGGAGGTGACCGCGGTGCCTCCGTCGACACGGGGTCCGGCGGCGCCGCTTCCTTCTTCAATCCGCCGCCCCTCGTCCGCGGCGGGGCCATCAAGGAAACGCGGCACGTCAACCACCCCAAGGCAAAGCAGGGGGAAAGAGAAGGCAGTAGAAGAAGATGAGGTAAGTGTGCTACAGTAAGTTGGAGTTTTTCTTCTTGTGATATATCTAGTTGGATTTTTTGTAGTGCGGGTCAAATCTTTTGTTATGATACAATGATTCAAGCACTATTTCTGTTAGTAGTCATTTAGAACTTTGATCTAAGAACATTAAGTGATTTTTGTTCTGCTGCAGAATCTAGATTCAGTTGTTGCTAGGTTTTTTTAGAACATAGTTTAGTAGGCACGTAGCAGACAAACAAGAGATGATGGATATTTTCCTTTTCAGTGTTGGTGTTGCTAGGTTCTCTGATGGTAGATGATGATTAACTTTTGGTACACCAAGATTCACTTTGGCTTGGTTCTCTGATACTAGATAAAGATCCACTTTTGGTAGGTATATTGCAGATGCTAGATAACTGAGTTTTTTCAAGCATGAAACAATCTCAATTTATGCATTTGTGAGTACTTGTTTGGTAGATTATTGTTTCTTGTGCTAGATCTCTTGTTATGGTACATTGATTCAAGCACTATGTCTGTTAGATCGAACCTCCAGTGTTTCCTGCCGCTTGGTTGCGAGGGGGCAAGTGCACCTGCTCTGGAGGCAGTTGCGATGAAGATGAGATCGACCCATCCCGTTGTTTGTTTTGCCGCGAACTCTGGGAAGCAGGATTTCGATGCGTGGCAGTGCCACGGTTAGACAATGAGAAGGGGAAGAGGCAGAAGGTGATCTAGTCTCCCCTCGAACCATCGTATTGTTAATTCCTCATATGCCTATTGTTTGGTCAAACAGAAACTAGTTCATATGCTGATTTAGTTGGTAGTTTTAATAACAGAATCTTCGTTTGGTTTTGGTATTTTCTGCTGTCAATAAAAAATAGAAAATGCTGAATGCTATTCTTGCACACATTGTTTAAGGTAAAAAAAAGCTTTTAGGCAACTTTGCTTCATAACTCAATTTGATGCCAAAGAGTTCTTGCAGGACATATGAAGAAGAAGCATAAAAAGCGTTGTGATGGCTAGAAGAAGAAGGATGAATGGCTTATGCTAGCAGCTAGCGTATCTTTTGTAGACAGAACTTTGCCTTATCTTAAGTATGATGAGAGACCTGGATTGTAATAATCTATCTTATCTATGTGTTAGACTTGAAAACTTTATTGTAATGTGTGGTATTGCGTGTAATGAATATCTATTGTGCACTAAGTGACTGAATGATAGTGTGTGATGCATGATTGTTTGATGACTTCATCGAAGAATTGTTGTTATTATATGCCTCGGCCACCAACAGCCTTGTTCGGCAGATCATATTAGGGCTGAAATTGGCTGAACGTGTAGCAACCTTCATCCAACAACACACGGCTGAAATGAGGGCTGATGATGGTTTTTTTTGAGATTAGGGCTGATGACGGCTTATTCAAATCAAAAAGTAACGGTGAGAGAGGTGGCTGCTGGCATACATGCTAGCCGAACTTATGAACATACATCACACAAATTGAGTAACGGAGTTACATGTATCACGCTAATTAAGTTACCAACAAGTACTACATATACATAGGGGCACAAGGACAAAATGATAGTTACATCACAGTCATGCATCACAAGGGCACTACATGGGAGTCATTTCTTTTTATCTAACTCCATCTTCGCATCTACAAGTGCATTTCTAAGGACTCCTTTTTTCACTTCCGCTTCCTTGAGTTTTTCTTTGAGTTCTTTCTTCTTCTTTTTCGTGCGCTCGAGTTTGTTGGTGAGGAAATCCTCTTGTGCTTGGAGATTTTTTACTTTTTCCTTTTCTTCAAACAGACAAAATTCCAAATGTTGTTCCTTCCTTTCTGCAGCCAAAAGCTTCATTACCAATGATTTGTTTTCCTCCCTAACTTCATGGAGTTCTTGCATTGCCTTGAATTTCATGGATCTCAACAAGCTTCATGGAGTTCTTGCATTCAACAAGCTAAGCATGAATTTCATGGAGTGCCCCTATCATGTTTTGCTAGCACAATTTTCAAAATGGTAGTAGAGATGTGTAGACAAAATTTACAGAGCCAAGAATTCATTATTACAACATATCATAAAATCCTTTCCTATTTGAACGAGCAAAAACTCCATTCTGCAGACAATATTTAAGGTTGCAATAATTGTTGACTCAGCAAAGCTATGACAAGAAGATAAGAATTTGCATATTCCCATTTGTCAACAAGACAAGAATGAAACAAGGTCATGATTAGAGGCATTTCTAGTGTACCATTTCACACACATTTCACACACATAATTTGCATATTCCCATTTCACAATCAAAGGCATTCCTAGGTCACAATCAGAGGCATTCCCAGGTCACTTCAATCAAGACATAATTGCCAAACATTACTATCTACCAAAACAGCAAGTAATTCAATCTATCTGCCATGGCAATCAGAGGCATTCCCAGGGAAAGATTGCTCCCCTCGGCATCGGAGTCATGGTCAGAGGAAGAAACAAGGTCGATTTCCTCACGAGCCGGTTCCGGAGCTGGAGCCTGGTGGTTGTAGTCGCCCCACCCTGGTGGCAGGATGACCACATCGGAGCTGTGGTCGCTCTCATCCGCAGCGGCTTCCCTTGCAGCAGCGGCGGCGGCGCCTGCGGCGGCCGGCGGAGACCGAGGGCGCGCCGAGGAGGAAGCACCGCCCTCTCCCTGGCGCAGCGACGTCGCCCACCTCGCCGCAGCGATGCGTGTGTAAGGGCCGCCCCACCCTTGCTGCCACCCCCTTGTCTTGCTCTTGCCTTGCTTCTCCTCGCGCCGCTGGAAGTCGCCTGCGTCGCCGCTCACCGCTCGCTCCACCGCGGGCTTGCTCGTGCAAGAAACCCTCTCCTTGGGCGGGAAGGGCTTCTTCTTGGCGCTTCCGCTTGCCCGGATCCACCGACCGGTAGCGGGATCGCACGGCTGGGCGGGATTGAAGCTGGACATCTCGTCGCCTGCGCCGCGGCTCGCCTCTCCTCTTCTTTGCGCTGCCGCTCGCCGGTTGCCACGGTCTTATCCAAATCCCGGTGATGTAAAAAAAACTACGGTGCGGCCCAATCCCGGCCCATTAAGATATTCGAAGCCCAATCCCGCCTCGCCATTTCTGTTCCCAAAATTCTCGCGCGCTTTCTTCCTCCCTCGCCGCCTATAACTGCTTCCACCCCTCCCATCTCCGCTGCCACCGTCTCACCCACCTGCATCACGACGATGGCCCGACGCACGCACCCAGCTCGCAAGCAGCCACGCGACGCTGCTGGTCGCTTCTCACGAAGTCCGTCATCGACATCGTCGACTCCATCGAGCGGCCGCCACTTCTCATCCAACCCACGACCATAGAGGAGGCGTCGGCATGCTGTGGAGGCGCGGGTCGAAGTCGACCTGGACCACGCCGTGCATGTAGAAGTGCCCTTCGTCCCAATGGGTTTCCGATCTGCCATGACCGCCCCCAGGAAGAACGGAGGAATAGTATCGTCGCCGAAGCCTCGTCGTCGCGCAGGAAGAACAAGGTGAGGCAGACCCTATCCTGCGTCTTATCGTGCCACCATATATATGTACAATCTGTCGATGAAAAATTGAAAAAAATTATTTCGATGTAGCAAAAGAGCCGCCACTTATACACCCAGGCTTGGCCCACTACTGAATCGGACGCGGAAATGGGCATCGACGATTTTGGCCTGCGAGGATGCTTGTATGAGGTGAGGGTGCAACACTACTTGTCTAGATGAAATGGAGTAAATTTGCTTCGTAATTATTGTGTGTGCCTTATGTTCTGATCAAGATTTGCATGTAATTCAGTCAAAAGGAAAGAAGTATGAGTTTTGTTTCCCAAAGATTCAATGCAAGATGATGCTGAATTACGACAACGATGAAGATGAATACGATGGACCTACTAAGTCTCTTCGTGAGGTGATGTTCCTATCCTTCAAGTTAAACATCAGTAAGAGAATTTCTGAAAACAGTTGATGACCTTCTGTAAATGCTTACTGTGACGCCTTTGTGAAATGACAGATTTATCAGATGGCTGAAGATCTTCGCGTTGCAGTAAAGCGGAAGCATCAGAGGGGTGAGTTCTACACCTAGGAATCTGATCGGGAATGAAGCGGACGATGAAGCGATGATCTGAACTAAGGAAGTAGATATGATACCTTCTTGTCTGTCTTTTGTCTATTGCTTTTACCTCTCTGATGAACAAAATGTAACACCCTAGTTTTGAATTTCTAGGTTTTTTAAAAAATTTCTAAAATTTATTAGAATTAAATAGAAATTGTCCACAATTACTTAAAATAATATAATATTTTCTAAATTTAAATCAAATTAATATAAGTTATAAATATAAGGTGGTTGTTGCATTCATGCTCTTGCATAGTTTTTATTGATGGAAAAGTGTGGATTTCAAAACTCTTTTGCAAATTCGAGTTGTTTTCGATAGTGTGTATTAAGGACTAAATATTACTAGAATTAATATAATTAAAGGGCCAAAATAACTATTAAAGGGCTTTGCCCATTTTCTCTTCTTTCTTACCTTTTCTCCTTTTCATTTCCCTAAAATCCAAACCTGCAACTCAAAGGAACCAGGCCCTTTTGTGGCCCAAAACCTGCCCACCCTGACCCTGACCCGCTCCGGTCCAAAACCCCCTCCCCAACCCGAGCCCAAATCGCCCCGGCCCAAATCCCCTCCTCCCCCCCTTCTCTCCTTTCTCCCGCGGCCCACCTCCTCCCTCCCGCACGGCCCACGCGGCCTAGCTCGCGTCCCCACTCTTTCCTCCCCTCTGCTTTGCTCTGCCGCCCGACGCACCACCACTGCAGCTCGCCCCCGCACGCTCCTGCTCCTGCACCCCGCCCACGCTTGCGCAGCCCCGGCCCACCTCCGCAAATGCCTCCGCCTCCCCATCAATTGCCCGCCCGTTTTCCCCTGCCTCAATTGGGCATCAATGGCGAGTAATTGCCATTGATGGCCGCCGGCCCCCTTGGTCGCCGCCGCCCAATTCCCGGCCGACTGCACCCCATCGCCACCTATAAAGTGTCCGACCACGAGCTCCGTCATCCCCTTTGCGTCCTCGCAGCACCACTCGAGCCGCCCGACCACCGTTGTCGCCGAATCGCCGCCGCCACTCGCCGCCATGGTGAGCTGCTTCGCCGCCCGTCGATCCGCCCTGTGCAGCTCCTACTCAACCTCTCTTTCTTCCCTCGCATGTGCAGGACCACGAAGAGGCCACCCCGACGCCCAGACGAGGGAAACCAAGGCCCTGAGCACGTCTCCAACGAGCGCCCGGAGCTCCGCCCGCCCCTCGCCGTCGACAGCCTCCCTCGCCGGCCAATCGACGACTTGACCACTCGTACGAGGTTCGCCATCTCCTCACAATGCTCTAGGATCAAACCTCACGCGAAACGGAGCTTTGTAGCTCGCGCACGGCGAAAATCCGGCGAGCCGCCGCCGCAAATCGCCCAGCGCCGTTTCCCAACCCCCGCCGGCGACCAACGCGAGCGGCGCTTCTGAGCCGCTGATCTACGATCGGACGGCCTAGATCTAACCTCGCGGTACCGGTCAACAGCAGTCAAACCCGCCGGCCCTGGCATTTTTGCACTTAGGCCCCCGCAGAACCCAATTTTCACGCGCACTATTCACTGAGTCTACACAAACTTCTCTGCTAGCCCCTGGAACTATAGATAGTTATGTATAGGCCCCTAGTGTGTGTAAACAACGTATAAAACCTTGTATCTTCACTCTTTTATGACATCTATGTATTGGACCTTGTGTATTTCACATATTAGACCTTGGAAACTTTTGTTATTTATATAGATGCCCTTGGTAATTTCATAAAAATGCAAAACCTATTTAACCTTTGTATAAAATACCTTGTTGATGTCATATATTACTAATATGATATCAAAAATTAGTTTATTTTATTCTATAGATATTGTAATCCTTGAAAATGCTATAAAAATAGTTTTAGCTTAAATAAAATATTTTAGATGATAATGAAATTCTAGAAAATAGTTAAATCACGTTTTAGCTCATAGCTTTTGCGTCCTAGCTCCGTTTTAGTCCGTTTTTGCTGCGATGGTCCTCTTTTAGCATGGGCTATCATTTACAAGTGTAGTTGCATGATGATCATGTTTTACAAAATTAATTAAAATATTAAATTGGCTAATTACCTTTCAATCAGCTTTCTAAATAAAACTTGTTTAGGTTTAGACACCGGATTTGGATAAACTCATGTTAATTTGAATAATCCCAATATAAATGTATTTTAATTTGTAACTTGTTTAGTTCCACACGACATATGAAATAATTCGATTAGACCCTCTCACATGTCTTTTATTTCAAGTTAATTAATTAAATGGCTTAATCTATATGCCAATACTTGTAAATAAAATATGGATAGGATTTACTTCGCTTTTGAATTAAAATAATTTGAGTAACTTGAACATGGCTATTTCTTTGAAATATCCTTTACACATGCTTTATTAAATTAAAATAAATACAACGCATATAGTTGTTCCTTTCGTGTACAATTCAAATGTACGTTAGCTTTATCTTTTCAAGCGTAGCTCCATTTTAAGCGTTTCTCGTTCCTTTGCGTTCGTTGTAGCTAGTGTTAGCTAGCAGTATGTTTTCGAAAACTATTTTGTTATTGCTTGGTGTATTGTTCTTAGTTGTACATGTGTGTTATTTTCAGTTGTTTTGTTTACGCTGAGGAACGCTTCTGAGCAGGGAGACTTTGGAAAGAGGCAAGTGTCTTGATCATCTTGACTCTTGCGCCTTTATTATTTCTACATGTCATCACCTTTCATTTATGCTTTCTTGCATTAGATGTCAATTTACTGGGAATCCAATATAGGTTGTTTACTAGCTCTTTCATGACATTCCTTGAAGCCTTTAGAGGTACCTTTCTATGGGTAGCATATGCTTAGCTTGCTCAACAAGGGATGGATTATAATTAATTTTGATTAATGAATTATGCAACTATGGGTTGGTAATCTTTTTAGCAACCTGGAACCTTAGGTAGCTCGGGCAAGTTGGGTTTGATGCGAGGTTGTGAAGAGATTGGTTGTTGCCTGAGCCAAGGTCTTTTGTAAGGATTGATCTGTGGAATGACCACCCGGGACATACAGTACAACCATGAGAACTGGATGGGCAACGGTCTTGGCTAGTTAAGTAGGGTACTCCAGTGGATGGGGCTAAGCTGTCTGGGCTGAATGAGGGCTGCGTTCCCAAGAGTTCGGCAAGGAACCTCGGGTGTCGCTGCTTAGCCAGGGCATGCCGTAACCCGGTTAGTTCGCGCTGGAGAACCTATGTAAAGGCCTCGTAGTGCACCGCGTAGCACTCACATCTTGGTAATGTGAGGGGAGTTAGCTGCCCCCAGCAAATGGTGTTGACACGACTCATGGTGAAAGTGTACAGCCTCTGCAGAGTGTAAAACTGTTATACCAGTCGTGCTCGCGGTCAAGAGTGGCCTGGACCCTCACATGGTTAGTTGGTTGGGTAGACTACAGTTGTGGATGACTGTGGTTTGGTTGGTTACAAGTGTGTTTAACCTTAAGTTGGGTGTGGTTTGGGAAGCCTGAATATTATTAATCTTAGGTGCTTAATTAAAACTTGACCAACTAAAATATGAGCATTGCAGTCCACCTAAACAGCCTTCCTTGTTCATAGGCCTACATGTCATTTATTTCCCCCACTTGCGGAGTACACGCCTCCAGGTGTACTCACCCTTATCCTTTGAACCCCCTGCTGTGTCTCCCCCCAGCTGCTGCTCAGATAGTGTCACAAAGGAGCTTGGTTGAGAAGACTTGAAGAAGGACGCATTTGTGAAGACTTGGAGTCCTAGGCTGGCGTGCCCCCGGTCAACGTTCTTGTGGATTATGGAGCCCTCCGTTACGATTAGACTTACGGTTGTGTAATTTTCTCTAAGACCCTCTGGTCATTTTGTAAATATTATATGCTTTGTAAATGATATTGTTCTGTTATTCACTTATGATGTCATTTTATGCATGAATTTTGATCCTGGGCATGCATAAATAGTGCATTCGGTTTGTCCTTAAAACCGAGCGTGACAACAAAGATGCTGGTTCTACTGATTTATGCTACCTTATGTATTTCCTACATATATTGTCTTTGTTTGTCCTTTGACTATTGCTTTTGCTTTGTTTTTTCATGAGAATAATGGTGATATACAAATTAAGCCCATGAAGTTGTCGTCATAAACATAAACATGAACGCACAGAAACACTATATAACAAGGCTCAAGCCAAGCTTGCATACATAAATGAAATCTTCACCAAAAATTATTTGTTGCAGACAAACTTTGGACCTATTGGTTCAGTAGAAGTAAACAAATCAACCCCTAATTATTAAGACAAACAGCAACCCCTAATTATGTAAAAAAACCGTCGTCGTCTTGTCCATCTGAATTGGCTGGAACAACCACTCCGTCTCCGGTGTAAGTGTCATCAGCATCTTCGTGATCCGGTTTAGGCGTTGGTATAGCAAGCTCAACAACAGAAGCATCAACACTTGTCCCTTCCACATCAGGCCTCCTCCAAGTTGACACATCGTCTTGGTCCGCAACAGAAATTTTTTCTACACCTATAACAACCTCGTCCATATCAGTATCACCAACATTAATGTCAGTGTCTTCCTCTCCTTCAGGCATGGCAAACAGTTTCCTAGGTTTCATTCTGAGGACACTGCACTAGTTTTCTTCGAATTCCTGCTTTTCACAAAGCACACTTGCTCCGCTTGAGTCGCCAGGACGTAAGGCTCAGCTGAATAGCGACGCTGAGAGGTATCAATATCGATAATCCCAAATTTATCTTTACTGTACCCTTTTGATCTGTTTGTTCCTGGTTTAGGAACATCATACCAGTCACACTCAAACAATGTGACTTTCTGCCTTTCATGAAAATCAAGGATGTAGATTCTTTTGATCTGTCCAAACCATTCCATTCCATCTTGACCCCTGCCGACAACACCACTGTTCTGTGTCGTTAGATTTTTCTCCACATGCGATGCCCGAAAATAGAAACCATTGATTGAGCACCTATTCTTCACAGTAGCTATATTTGTTTCAGGACCACGAGATAGAGAATAAATCATGGGATCTGCTTTCCCCTCCCTATGCATGTTCCTTATCTACACTCACAAATGTTTTGACAATATGTTACGACCACATTCAAGATTGACGAGTTTAAATTTAACACAAATGTATATTACTCACCTTTCGCTCAAACCATGATACAAATTCATCGGTGTGCCTCCTATCAACATTCTTCGATCTACCTTTCTCCAATTCGGCCTTATGCTCACTGCAACATTTTTTAAAAGAAAAAAAATCACAGTGAGATATGTAGTGTGGACCATGTAACAAGATTCAAATAATTTACATGTGGTACTTACTTTATCCATGGAAGTGCCTCATCACAGTCTGATATTATGTAGTGCCTCATCGTCTGCAAGACTTCGGGACCTAGTGCCTCCATATTATGCTTAGAAGTAGTTCTCTTTCTGTTCATGTCCCTGCTCGCAAATACACTCAGACCAGCAGGTGGTTCATTAATAGCACTGTTTTCTTGACGCTCTGGCCTATCAATCTTCGTACTCACACCTTGAAAGAACCGAGTACAGAATGTAAGGCACTCCTCCGAATTATATCCCTCTGCTATTGAACCCTCTGGGTGCACTTTGTTTCTCACATATCCTTTGACTGTGCGTAGGTACCTCTCAACTGGATACATCCACCTATAGCAAGCAGGGCCTCCGCATTCAGCCTCCCAAGAAAGATGCACCGGTAAGTGCATCATAATATCAAAAAATGCTGGAGGGAAAATCATCTCAAGACGACAAAGGGTCTCTGCAATCGATTTGCTAAGTTCCTGCATCTCGGTCACGGCAACCTCCTTTGAACATAACGTGTTAAAAAACCTGCTGAGCTGGATCAACGGGATCGCTACTTCTTCAGCCAATATTTCACGTACCACAAAAGGTAGGAGTTTTTGTAAGATAATATGGCAGTCATGACTTTTCAGGCCAGAAACCTTGCACCCATGGACATCAACACATCTCCTGATATTAGCGACATAACCATCGGGCATCTTAACTATAACAACCCTAATTTTCCCATAGGATTTGATGAATGCAAAAATGAGGATTTAAAATTTTTTGGTGAATTGTTGTGCATGCAAACCAACATATAAGGTTGCTCTCTATTTGCTCCCTTTGCTCTTAGGCAAAATTTAAAATTAATTAAAAATAATTTGAAGTGCTAAGGATCCAATAGTGTGATTTGGAGTTCATTTGGTTTTATTGGATTTTTGGTTGGTTTGAATTCAAATTCTAGGTTTGAATTCAAACTCTAATTGGCCAAACTAATTCAAACCCAATCTAACCTTCGCGGGCCGAATCTTCCTTCAGAAGTCCGAAAACCACCCTCGAACTCCTTTCCCGAGCTAGCCAACCGGTCAGCCCGGCCGGCCTTGCAGCCCAGCAACGGCCCGGGCGTTCTCCGCGTCGACTCCGCGTATCCCTTCCGTCGCTGAAACGCGGGCCAAGCCTGTCATCGCCTACCCCCCTTTCTTCCCCGCGCCCGGCGCGTCTCTCAGCCGTGCGCGCGCCCGTGATCCCCCACTCCCGCCGAGCCGGTCCCATCAACACCTGTGCGGCCCGTCGCGATGCCGCCGCGTGTAAAGGGGCGTGGAAGCCTTCATCTCTCGCCGTCCGTGCCTGCCGAGCCCTAGCGGCCGCCGCCCTATTAATACCCCCACTGCAGCTTCTCCCAGCCCTAGCCGCCGCAAGCCCTTCGGGGTTTTCTTCGTCACCTAGTTGAAGTCGAGAGAGAGAGGAGGAAGGAGATGTTGGAGGAGGAGGAGAAGGCCGAAGCCGACGCAGGACGCCGTGCCGCCGCGGCGCCGCCGCTCGAGGGAACGCCGGAGGAGAGCCAGAACAGAGCTGTTCGAGGGGGCGCGAGCACCGCCACGGCAACGAACACCTTCCCCGAGCTGCTGAGTACGACGACGTGCCCCAGGGTGAGCCGCTGTCGCCAAACCCCTTCTTCTCCCCTGTTTCGGCCATGGCGCCGCCGCATCGCCTTGCTAGCCTACCTCTGGGACCCGGTCTTCGAGCCGTGGCCACCTCCGTGTGCAGGACCACGTCGCGTCACTCTCCACACCGCAAACCGCGTCGAACGCGTGCTAACCCAGGCCGTCATGGCGCCGTCGCGCACCGGGGTTGCCGGCCGGCGCGTGCGCCGTGGCCGCGATGCGGTCAAGCCGCAGGCTTGCACTGCGCTCGCGAGTGCCAAACGCCCACCCTTGCGAGCCGTTGAACACGCTATCTGGTTCCCTTCGTGCGAATCGGAGTGCGCCGCCGCGGAGCCGGTTCGCCGGAGCACCCGGGCAAGCGCAGCGCCGTCGCCGAAGCGTCTCTCCGCCGTTGCGCCTCCACCGCCGCGGAATTGGGACGCCAAGACCCCGCGCGTGTGTGTGTGCAGGCGAGCCGAGCCTTCCTCGACCCTTCTCGAACCTAGCCGTGACCCAGGAGCGCCTCGCCGGAGCGCCGTCGCCACACTCTGGCCGCGCCGTCGCCGCGACGTCGTGCGCGCGTGTGCGGGGGCGCTGAGCCGTATGACCGACCACAACAACACGCCGCACGCACAGCCGTAGGAAATCCCGTGGCAGCCACAAAGCGATTCCGTGCACCCGATGCACGTGAACCACCCACAAGGCGCACGGTGGACCAAGTCTACAGTGCCGGATCCAGCCGCGTCCCCTTCATGAGCCTAAAGTTCGCGCTAAAGTCCAGTTTACCCCCCTGGACTTTTCTTTCGGCCCAACTCCGGCCCAGTAGCGCCTTTTGTCTTTTTCTTTTTCTTTTAAACAGCGCTGACGCTTGGGGCCCACCTGTCATACGCTGGCAGTCACTGACATGCGGGGCCCACTGACTGACTTGACCCGTTGACTCGTTGACCGTTGACCAAGTCAACGCTGACGTCGGCCCTGCTGACGTCACCCTAGGCGGACCCCACTGCTGACGTCATGATGACGTCAGCAGGCTGATTTTCTGCTGTTTTTCTTTTTCGGAAACTATTTAATATTTTTAGAAAATGAATTTAACTTTGAAAATTAATAATAAATCAACCATAGCTCAGAAACATATGAAACCAGTTTCTATATTTTTCTAAAAACATGACCTACGCGTTAGTTTAGAGTTTGGTGTTTCTTGGGTCTTCTTTCCTCGCTGTTTTGGTGTTTCTTTGCTTGTAGCCGCGTCTTATTTTCTTTCCCGCGACTCTAGGAGCCCCGGAGAACCTGGAGGAGCCGGACTACCCCGACAACTGCTTTGAAGAGGAGGAAGAAGCTTACCCAGGTTCACGCCCGACCAATCTCTGAAATACCTATTAGACATGCAAACTAATATGCTAGCGCTTTACTTTACTCGCATGATAAACCTGCACTGCCTTTGTTATTATCCTGTTACCTTGCTACCTACTACTCACTTTATGGAATATGCTATGCTATGCATGTGTTGGGATGGTTGTGATTTGAACCTCTTGGCGTGAGTTGTGGGTGGTATGGGAGGTGTAGTGCAGCTAGGCGGTGTAAGCGAGTAATAACAACTCGGTCGTTTGATCGGGGTGCTTGGGGACTGCACTCGGGTAGTCCCTACGGAGTACCTGTTGCGGGTACATGGTTCTTGGATATTGGTTACTTGAGGAGTTTGGGCGGCTATACCTGTTATGGGTGCCGATTGCGGACCGTTGCGGCGGATCGCTTATGACGCTGATACTCGCTTTACTGACAATTAAGGACCGAGTCGAGTTCCACCTTTGGACGTGGGGATACCGTGCTCACCATCTACCCAGTATGGGGAGGGTTCCAGCAAGCCTACTCTAGTGTGGCGCCGAGACTGTAGGAGATTCGAGCTTGATATGTGTAAGGGGGACTCGTTGCGGCGTACTCTCCCTGATTTACCACGGCCCTCGACTGGCCCTGGTGGGAAGGTTTCACACCTCTGGGGCAGATGTTAGATCAGATGTTTCCCGAGCCCAGGGAGACAGGATTGGCGCCGTTACTGTTTAGGTTCTTTGTTGTGGGCTGTGTCTCAGGTTGGTTGCGGACTAGCCTTGCAGCCCGGATGGATTCCTGGAGTGCCACCTCTGCAGAGTGTAAACTATACGTATAGCCGTGTCCACAGTTATGGACGACCCGCTTCTGATAAGTTCCGACTAGCATGGGAATTTGCTTTCTTACCTCATCCTTGATTTGGGTTATGAGAGTTTGGTCCAGCGTTGCTGATGAGACAAGGTGGGGAGGGAGCTCACCGAGTCGACTAGTGAGTGAAAGGTGTTGGTGGATGATGCTTGCGGGAACCTGCTGTGGCAGGACGAGCCCGATGTGAATGTGAGGCTGATGGGTAGATCTGGGGAGTGACTGTGCTTGTGAGGAAAGGAGTTGGTGATGAGATGAATTTGGGTTATTGCTGCTGCTCGCATAGGAAAACCCTTTCTTAAACCTTGATTACTTCTATACCTTAGAATAGGCCACTTTAAAGCTTGCTTCATATTATGGTTGGTGACGTGAACCTGTCTCATTTCCTTGGGGACAGACTTTGGGTTCTCAGGTGAAGACCCCGACCACGAGTTCAACCAGGACGGGTGGTACGATTGAAGGGTGCGCGCTATGCTCAAGGTTGCCTGCGGGAAGTGGACCCAGAAGATTTAGCTACCGCTTCGTAGCTGTTTCTTATTGTCGATTTAGCCCAGAGGGCTTGTACCAGACCGCTATGTTCTATATATGTCATGTATTGGATCTTTTATCGATGTATGGATGTGATATTCGATTGTGATGAGTTCTGTACGAGATAGCTGCTATTCCTGGGACTATCTCGAGGGTACAGGGAGTCGGATTCTTGTCGTCGAGAATCCGGTTCGTTTCAGTTGGTATCAGAGCCATACTTGACCGTAGCGCGTAACCCTTAGACCGGAAACTTAGGACAGAAACTCTAACTGAGTCCTCTATTATATATGAAACTCCTTGGACTATTTGAAAACTATATATATGTACATCTCAACTATTACAAAAAATTTTACCCTTACCTTACCTTACTGACTTGCTAACTTACTAACAACCCACTAACTGTCTGGCAGATGGAAGCAAGAAGACCAGCAGATGAACGATGGGAGATCAGGACCACTGGTGTAGACTGTGGAGGTTTGGCAGTGCTACTGAGGGAGGTGCTACGTACAGTGGGGATAGACGTGGACAACGTCTTCTACGAGGGCTGGACCTACGACCCTGGCGAGGGAGTACACACCCGGTTGCAGATGGAAGTACCCAATATCCCTGGACGGCCAAGGTCACTGATGCCACGAGCAGCAACCAGCGAGAGCACCTTCAGTCGGGCAGTGCAGACTATTGCCATGAGGATACTCCGTCTTGCCACACTTGTGTACCAGAACCAGCTCAGCCACACCCGCATCCGGTCCCTGCCACGGGCTCTTGAAGATTCAGCTGACAGAGACGCAGTCAACCTGCTGGCTCACGCAGCTAACCAAGAGCGGAACGTGACCCTGCGGACCTCAGTTCAGTGCATGATTGAGCAGGAGTACTTAAACATTGGCCTAGAAGAGAAAGTTGCCAAGCTAAGAGAGAAGGTATGGAAGCAAGACACCCAGCTGCTGGAGAAGGACCACATGATCGCTTTACTTGAGAAGTGCCTCGAAGCTAAAGCAAGGGAAGTCAGAGCCCTGGAGTACGAAGCTCGCAACAACAGGCAATTGGCAGGGCTGATCCGAGCAACTCACCATGCTCGAGATCTCCGTCTGGAAGATCAACTCACAGAAAAAGACAAAGCACTAGCAGCAAGGGAAGAAGAGATAGAAGGACTGAAGGAAGAAGTCGCAACTCAGAACTTCAAGAAGAGGTGGATAGCTACAAGGAGAAGAGTGGGCGGAACTACCAGCTGATGAAGCACTTGAGTCTTCAACAGATTATGGCAAAGGATGAAGCTCGAAGGACCCTTAGTAGTTGGGTGAGGTCAGACAGGAAGAGGGTGGCAGAGGTGATCACATTGAACCAAGGACTTCCAGAGGAACGCAGAGTTGAACCCAGAACAGAGCACTACAGGGTCTCACCAAGCCGGGTTGAGCTGATACCACCACCTGAGGCTCGAACCCTTACCCCCGAGATGAAAAGACTGAGACAAGAACTGGCACCCCTAGAGAAGCAGTTGGCAAGACCTGAGGTGGACACAGTGAGGTTGGTCGCGCGCCTCACGGACACTCTCCACGACGACAGGTAGTGATTGAAGCAGCAGACAGAGAATGAGGCTGTGAGGTTGGCAGCGCACCTCACAGGCACTTCCAGCAGCATGAGATAGATGCAGTAGGCAGTATCAGCAGATGTCAGCAGTAGTGATGAGACTTGTATCTATCTTCATGAGTAGATGCTTAGACTTGGTAGATCATGACCACCATTTGGCTCAGCCGCGATGTAGCATCCGCTTAGATGTACTAATCCTCAGGGTTCCAGGAGCTGGCCTCGGGATAGTACTCATGTCTAGGGTGTAATGCTGTTTTGAGTGATCAGTCTTTGTGGCTGTTCTTGCAATTTTATTGAAGTTCATCTTGAGTGTACTCCAGTGTTGAGTCTATTTCATGTGTGCAGCTCCTACTCTAGTTTTCGCTAACCTAACCATTACCTGACCGCCACCATACCTGCTCTACGAAAAATGCAGCAAGATGTCAATCCGAAGATCCAACCGACTACTTGTACGTTTTGAGGAAGCTGAGCAAGAAGAGGCAGCAGTGGCAGCTAGGGGCAGAGGACGTGGCAGAGGTCGTGGTCGCGGAAGAGCAACAGCTGCAGTTGGAGGCAGGGGCCGTGGACGCGCAGCAGGCGTGCTCCAGCCCGAGGACAACGCACCAGGTGGGGAACAGGAAGTGGAGATGGAAGAGCCAACAGTGGAGCCTCAGCAGAACCAGCAGAACGACCAGCAACCACCGCCACCGCCTAACTTGGCAGAAGTAATGACTACTCAAACACAGCTGATGCAACAGATGGCACAGGCCAACACTCAGATGATGCAAGCTATGCAACAGATCCAGGGAAACCAGAACCAGAACCGTCAGACACACCGTGGAGAAGACCTACAAAGGAAGATTGAAAGGTTCATCTGGCTAAAAGCACCCACCTTTGACTACTCGGACGAGCCACTCGACGCGCACGACTGGCTGCGTACCATCGAGACGAAGCTGGACCTAACAGACTACACTGAAGACGAATGTGTGGCCCTTGTGGCGCACCAGCTTGAAGGCGCAGCGAAGGCGTGGTGGGAGAGCTATTGTGACTCTCACGCAAACCCTGCTCAGATCACCTGGCTAGAGTTTTGTGAAGCTTTCAAAGAGTACCACATCCCAGAACAAGTCATGGTGCACAAGGCAATGGAGTTCAGGACAATGACCCAAGGTGGTTTGTCTGTAGCTGAGTACGCTCGACACTTTGCTAAGATGTCGAGGTACGCTCCTGAAGACGTCAACACTGAAAAGAAGAAGCAGTTTTGGTTCCAGCGTGGCTTGCACAGAGGTCTGAGGACAGCACTCGCAGCGAGTTCACACAGGTCACTCAGAGAGCTGATCAACAAGGCTATCGCAGTTGAGAAGGAAAGAGTGGGTCTTGAAGATATTTGGCGAGAGAAGAAAAGAAAGGCTGAACAGTTGCACAACCACAGACTGAGTCAGAGGCTGAGGAGTGGCCAGAGCAACATGCTTAGCAGAGGCTTTCAGCAGAGCAACAGCCAAGGAGGCTCAGGGTTCAACAGAAACAACCACCAGGGTAACCGAGGCAGTAACAACAACAGCTTTGGCAGCACAGGCAACAACTACAGCAGTTTTGGCAACAGAAACAACAGCTACTCAGGTCAGGGAAACCCCAACTGGAAGCCAAACAACACGCCCAAAGTTGGCGGAGGGACCTCAGTAGTCTGCTTTGCTTGTGGGAAGCCCGGTCACAAGTCCTTTGACTGTCCGGAGAAGAAGAACAAACAGACCCCAGGCAAGGCACCGGCACCTGGAGGACAAGACAGGCAGCCAGCTTCAACGCAGAGGGGATGCCTCAACCACCTGACAGAGGAAGAAGTCGAGGACGCTCCCGACGTTGTGCTCGGTGAGTTTTTATTAAATGGCATTACAGCTTTGATACTGTTTGACTCTGGTGCAACTGGATCTTATATCTCGTCAAAGTTTGTGAAAGAGCAGTCTCCCCCGACAATACCTAAGGCTAGACCTATAGTCACTACTTCTCCCTTAGGAGAGCTTAGGTACACCTTAGAGTGCCCAGCAGTTAGTCTGATGATAGGTGGGCAGGAGTTCGCAGGAGACCTGACAGTCCTGAAGTCAGACGGAATTGACGTGATACTGGGAATGGATTGGCTGACAGAGCACAAAGGGGTAATCAGTTGCTCGCCCAGAACAGTTGAGTTGACACACCCTAGCGGAGTCAAAGTAACAATAGAGCCACAAAGAAGAAGAACAGGGAAGGAGTCCAGAATATGTATTCTGAGACAGTTGGTATACTCTATCGAGAAAAAGACGATCGAAGAAGTGCCTGTTGTGTGTGAGTACCCTGACGTGTTTCCCGAAGAGCTACCAGGACTACCACCTGACCGAGACGTAGAGTTCATACTCGAGCTGCAACCAGGCACAGGGCCCATTTCCAAGAGACCGTACAAAATGTCAGTGGAAGAGCTGGAGGAGCTCAAGAAGCAGCTGAAAGAGATGCTAGAAAGCGGGGTGATTCGACCAAGTGCGTCCCCATGGGGATCGCCGGTGTTGTTTGTAAAGAAGAAAGATGGGACAATGCGCATGTGCGTAGACTATCGATCCCTGAACGCAGTGACAATCAAGAACAAATAGCCGCTACCACGAATTGATGATTTGCTAGATCAATTGAAGAAAGCCAAGTACTTCAGTAAGATTGATCTGAGATCGGGATACCACCAGATGAAGATTAGAGAAGGCGACATTCCCAAGACAGCCTTTGTGACTCGGTACGGGCAGTACGAGTTCACCGTTGTGTCCTTCGGTTTGACCAACGCACCCGCTTACTTCATGAACATGATGAACAAGGTATTCATGGAGGAACTATACAAGTTCGTGGTGGTGTTCATTGACGACATACTGATCTACTCAGAAACAGCCGAAGAACATGAGGAGCACTTAAGGATTGTGCTAGAGAAGCTGAGGCAGCACCAACTCTACGGGAAGTTCAGCAAGTGTGAGTTTTGGCTGGAGAAAGTAGCCTTTTTGGGTCACGTGCTGACAGCTGAGGGTGTAGCAGTAGACCCAGAAAAGATTGAGGCAGTAGCAGAATGGAAGTAGCCGAAGAGTGTCACGGAAATCCGAAGCTTTCTGGGTTTGGCAGGTTACTACAGAAAGTTCATTGAGAACTTCTCCAAGATTGCCAAGCCAAAGACCGAACTACTTAAGAACTACGTCCCGTTTGAGTGGACAGACAAGTGTGAAAGAAGTTTCCAAGAGCTCAAGCACAAACTCACTACAATGCCAGTATTGACCCTGCCAGATATTCGCAAGGATTTCGTAGTCTATTGTGATGCTTTGAGACAAGGTTTGGGATGTGTCATAACGCAAGAGGGCAAGGTTGTTGCTTATGCATCAAGGCAGCTGAGGAAACATGACGAAAACTACCCCACACACGATTTAGAACTGGCAGCGGTGGTACATGCTTTGAAGATCTGGAGGCACTATCTGATTGGCAACAAGTGCGATATCTACACAGATCACAAGAGTTTGAAGTACTTCTTTACACAGTCCGAGCTGAACATGAGGCAGAGGAGGTGGTTAGAACTGATCAAAGATTACGACTTGGAGATACACTACCATCCTGGCAAAGCCAACGTAGTGGCAGATGCCTTGAGCCGAAAGAGTTATTGCAACAACTTGATGATAAAAGAAAGTCAGCCGGAACTAGCAAAGGAGTTGTACATGCTGAAACTCGAGCTAGTAGAAGAGGGAAAACCCAAGGAAATGAGGGTGAAGTAAAACCTAGAAGACCGAATCAAAGAAGCTCAAGGAAAGTGTCCAGAAATCCAAGAAGTAAAAGAGGATATCCAGCGAGGAGTGGCACCTGACTTCCAGGTAGATGAAGCAGGGACAATATGACTGAAAGACCGTATTTGTGTACCGCAGGACAAGGAAATCAGGAGAACAATTCTTAGAGGCTCACGAGTCCAAATACTCGATACACCCAGGATGCACCAAGATGTATCAAGATCTGAAGGATAAGTTCTGGTGGAAGAAAATGAGAGAGGACATAGCAGAGTATGTAGCCAAGTGCGACTCTTGTCGAAGAATCAAGGCAGAACATCAAAGGCCAGCAGGACTGCTGAAACCACTGGAAATTCCAATGTGGAAGTGGGAAGATATCAGCATGGACTTCGTGGTTGGCCTACCTCGCACTCAGAAAGGGAATGATGCCGTTTGGGTCATAGTTGATCGGCTGACAAAGGTAGCCCACTTCATACCAGTCAAAGGCACATACCCAGTAAGCAAACTAGTAGAACTATATATAGACAACATTCTCAAGCTGCATGGGGCACCAAGAAGTATTGTGTGAGACAGAGGACCACAATTCACAGCTCAGTTCTGGAAAAGCCTACATCAAGCCATCGGGACAACCTTGGAGTATAGCACAGCTTACCACCCTCAGACAGATGGGCAGACCGAAAGAGTGAACCAGATTCTGGAAGACTTGTTGAGGGCATGTGTTCTGGCTTACAGTACAGACTGGGAGAAGAGTCTATCTTATGCAGAAGTTTCCTACAACAACAGCTACCAGGCCAGCCTGCAGATGTCCCCCTTTGAGGCACTATATGGCAGAAAATGCAGAACGCCTCTAATGTGGTCAGAGGTGGGAGAACGAATGTTCTTTGGTCCTGATATGATAGTGGAGGCAGAAGAAAATGTGGCCAAGATCCGAGAGCACCTGAAGGTAGCTCAGAGCCGACAAAAGAGCTATGCGGATAAAAGGAGACGAGATCTAGAGTTTGAAGTAGGGGACTTCGTCTACCTAAAAGTGTCACCCCTCAGAGGGCATAAGAGATTCCAAGAGAAAGGGAAGCTAGCACCCCGTTTTGTGGGACCGTATCAGATACTGAAGAGAATAGGAAAGCTAGCCTACAGGCTAGACCTACCAGAGGACTTAGCTGGAGTACACCCAGTGTTCCATGTATCCCAGCTGAGAAAGTGTCTAAGAGTACCAGAACATGAGGTCAAGACAGAGGCATTAGACCTACAAGACACCTTGGAGTACCTGGAGTACCCAGAGAGGATACTAGACAGAGCAGTCAAAGAGACCAGAAGCACAGCTATCCCATTTTGCAAAGTGCAGTGGAGCAATAATTCAGAAAGGGAGGCTACTTGGGAGAAGGAGTCAGTACTAAAAGAGAGATACCCCCACTTGTTTAAACCATAGGTAACCACAAATCTCGAGGACGAGATTCTTGTGAGGGGGGAGACTGTAACAAACCTAATTTTCCCATAGGATTTGATGAATGCAAAAATGAGGATTTAAAAATTTTTGGTGAATTGTTGTGCATGCAAACCAACATATAAGGTTGCTCTCTATTTGCTCCCTTTGCTCTTAGGCAAAATTTAAAATTAATTAAAAATAATTTGAAGTGCTAAGGATCCAATAGTGTGATTTAGAGTTCATTTGGTTTTATTGGATTTTTGGTTGGTTTGAATTCAAATTCTAGGTTTGAATTCAAACTCTAATTGGCCAAACTAATTCAAACCCAATATAACCTTCGCGGGCCGAATCTTCCTTCAGAAGTCCGAAAACCACCCCCGAACTCCTTTCCCGAGCCAGCCAACCAGTCAGCCCGGCCGGCCTTGCGGCCCAGCAACGGCTCGGCCGTTCTCCGCGTCGACTCCGCGTATCCCTTCCATCGCTGACACGCGGGCCCCGCCTGTCATCGCCTACCCCCCTTTCTTCCCCGTGCCCGGCGCGTCTCTCAGCCGTGCGCGCGCCCGTGATCCCCCACTCCCGCCGAGCCGGTCCCATCAACACCTGTGCGGCCCGTCGCGATGCCGCCGCGTGTAAAGGGGCGTGGAAGCCTTCATCTCTCGCCGTCCGTCCCGCCGAGCCCTAGCGGCCGCCGCCCTATTAATACCCCCACCGCGGCTTCTCCCAGCCCTAGCCGCCGCAAGCCCTTCGGGGTTTTCTTCGTCACCAAGTTTAAGTCGAGAGAGAGATGAGGAAGGAGAATTTGGAGGAGGAGGAGAAGGCTGAAGCCGACGCAGGACGCCGCGCCGCCGCGGCGCCACCGCGCGAGGGAACGCCGGAGGAGAGCCGGATCAGAGCTGTTCGAGGGGGCGCGAGCACCGCCACGGCAATGAACACCTTCCCCGAGCTGCTGAGTACGATGACGTGACCCAGGGTGAGCCGCCGTCGCCGAACCCCTTCTTCTCCCCTGTTTCGTCCATGGCGCCGCCGCATCGCCTTGCTAGCCTACCTCTGGGACCCGGTCTTCGAGCCGTGGCCACCTCCGTGTGCAAGACCACGTCGCGCCGCTCTCCACACCGCAAACCGCCGTCGAACGCGCTAACCCAGACCGTCATGGCGCCGTCACATACCGGGGTTGCCGGCCGGCGCGTGCGCCGTGGCCGCGGCGCGGTCAAGCCGCAGGCTTGCACTGCGCTCGCTAGTGCCAAACGCCCACCCTTGCGAGCCGTTGAACACGCTATCTGGTTCCCTTCGTGCGAATCGGAGTGCGCTGCCTCGGAGCCGGTTCGCTGGAGCACCCGGGCGAGCGCAGCGCCGCCGCCGAAGCATCTCTCCGCCGTTGCGCTGCCACCGCCGCGGACTTGGGACGCCAGGACCCCGCGCGTGTGTGTGTGCAGGCGAGCCAAGCCTTCCTCGACCCTTCTCGAACCTAGCCATGACCCAGGAGCGCCTCGCCGGAGCGCCGTTGCCACGCTCTTGCCGCGCCGTCGCCGCGATGTCGTGCGCGCGTGTGCGGGGGCGCAGAGCCACATGAGCGACCACAGCAACACGCCGCACGCACAGCCGTAGGAAATCCCGTGGCGGCCACAAAGCAATCCCATGCACCCGGTGCACGTGAACCACCAACACGGCGCACGGTGGACCAAGTCCACAGCGCCGGATCCAGCCGCGTCCCCTTCGTGGGCCTAAAGTTCGCGCTAAAGTCCAGTTTACCCCCCTGGACATTTCTTTCGGCCCAACTCCGGCCCAGTAGCGCCTTTCGTCTTTTTCTTTTTCTTTTAAACAGCGCTGACGCATGGGGCCCACCTGTCATACTCTGGCAGTCACTGACATGCGGGGCCCACTGACTCGTTGACCCGTTGACTCGTTGACCCGTTGACCGTTGACCAAGTCAACACTGACGTCAGCAGGGCCGCTGCTGACGTCACCCTAGGCGGACCCAAATGCTGACGTCAGCATGACGTCATGATGACGTCAGCAGGCCGATTTTCTACTGTTTTTCTTTTTTGGAAATTATTTATTATTTTCAGAAAATGATTTAAACTTTGAAAATTAATAATAAATCAACCGTAGCTCAGAAAAATATGAAACCAGTTTCTATATTTTTCTAAAAAATGACCTACGCGTTAGTGTAGAGTTTGGTGTTTCTTGGGTCTTCTTTCCTCGCTGTTTTGGTGTTTCTTTGCTTGTAGCCGCGTCTTATTTTCTTTCTCGCGACTCTAGGAGCCCTGGAGAACCTGGAGGAGCCGGACTACCCCGACAACTGCTTTGAAGAGGAGGAAGAAGCTTACCCAGGTTCACGCCCGACCAATCTCTGAAATACCTATTAGACATGCAAACTAATATGCTAGCGCTTTACTTTACTCGCATGATAAACCTGCACTGCGTTTGTTATTATCCTGTTACCTTGCTACCTACTACTCACTTTATGGAATATGCTATGCTATGCATGTGTTGGGATGGTTGTGATTTGATCCTCTTGGCGTGAGTTGTGGGTGGTATGGGAGGTGTAGTGCAGCTAGGCGGTGTAAGCGAGTAATAACAACTCGATCGTTTGATCGGGGTGCTTGGGGACTGCACTCGGGTAGTCCCTACGGAGTACCTGTTGCGGGTACATGGTTCTTGGATATTGGTTACTTGAGGAGTTTGGGCGGCTATACCTGTTATGGGTGCCGATTGCGGACCGTTGCGGCGGATCGCTTATGACACTGATACTCGCTTTACCGAAAATGAAGGACCGAGTCGAGTTCCACCTTTGGACGTGGGGATACCGTGCTCACCATCTACCCAGTATGGGGAGGGTTCCAGCAAGCCTACTCTAGTGCGGCGCCGAGACTGTAGGAGATTCGAGCTTGATATGTGTAAGGGGGACTCGTTGCGGCGTACTCTCCCTGATTTACCACGGCCCCCGACTGGCCCCGCTGGGAAGGTTTCACACCCCTGGGGCAGATGTTAGATCAGATGTTTCCCGAGCCCAGGGAGACAGGATTGGCGCCGTTACTGTTTAGGGTCTTTGTTGTGGGCTGTGTCTCAGGTTGGTTGCGGACTAGCCTTGCAGCCGGGATGGATTCCTGGAGTGCCAACTCTGCAAAGTGTAAACTATACGTATAGCCGTGTCCACGGTTATGGACGACCCGCTTCTGATAAGTTCCGACTAGCATGGGAATCTGCTTTCTTACCTCATCCTTGATTTGGGTTATGTGAGTTTGGTCCAGCGTTGCTGATGAGACAAGGTGGGGAGGGAGCTCACCGAGTCGACTAGTGAGTGAAAGGTGTTGGTGGATGATGCTTACGGGAACCTGCTATGGCAGTACGAGCCCGATGTGAATGTGAGGCTGATGGGTAGATCTGGGGAGTGACTGTGCTTGTGAGGAAAGGAGTTGGTGATGAGATGAATTTGGGTTATTGCTGCTGCTCGCAAAGGAAAACCCTAGCTTAAACCTTGATTACTTCTATACCTTAGAATAGGCCACTTTAAAGCTTGCTTCATATTATGGTTGGTGACATGAACCTGTCCCATTTCCTTGGGGACAGACTTTGGGTTCTCAGGTGAAGACCCCGACCACGAGTTCAACTAGGACGGGTGGTACGATTGAAGGGTGCGCGCTATGCTCAAGGTTGCCTACGGGAAGTGGACCCAGAAGATTTAGCTACCGCTTCGTAGCTGTTTCTTATTGTCGATTTAGCCCAGAGGGCTTGTACCAGACCGCTATGTTCTATATATGTCATGTATTGGATCTTTTATCGATGTATGGATGTGATATTCGACTGTGATGAGTTCTGTACGAGATAGCTGCTATTCCTGGGACTATCTCGAGGGTACAGGGAGTCGGATTCTTGTCGTCGAGAATCCGGTTCGTTTCATTAACACCTTGTAGAAAGTTGCACAAGATTTTCTTTTGATGAGGACCTAACGAGTACAATGCTGGTGGCATGTCGTATTTACCTTTCTCATTGTGAACTGGATGTTGATCCTTCCTTATTCTCAATTCTTTCAGATCAAGTCGAGCCTTCTCACTGTCTTTACATTTACCAGTTATTTCGAGCAAAGTCCCAAGCAAGCTCTCACAAATATTCTTCTCAATATGCATCACATCTAGATTATGGCGTACGACCAATGAATCCCAATATGGCAGTTCAAAGAAAATACTCTTCTTCCTCCAGTTGTGCCATCTAGCATCTTCATCACGCTGCTTCCTCTTCTTAGAGGTAGTGGCTCCATAGATGACTTGCTCAAAACTATCGTACTGCTGCCGAACTTGTTCACCGCTGAGTGGCACCGGTGCCTCCCTCGTCTCAACCGAGTTATTGAAGCTGGCCTTGACCCTTCGCCACCTGTGGTTTCTAGGCAGAAAACGCCGATGCCCCATGTAGCAATGCTTCATACCGAATTTTAACCACATGCACTCAGTGTCCTTGTGACAATAAGGACAAGCAAACCTCCCTTTGGTGGTCCATCCAGATAACATCGCATAAGCAGGAAAGTCGTTTATTGTCCAGAGTAACATGGCACGCATTTTAAAATTGCGCTTATCCTTGGCATCCCAAGTATCAACTCCGTCCACACTCCAAAGCGTTTTGAGCTCATCGATCAGAGGCTGCAAATACACATCAATGTTAATCCCTGGAGATTTAGGCCCAGGAATTAGCATGGACATGATCCAATAGGATTGTTTCAAGCACAACCAAAGAGGTAGGTTGTAAGGAATTAGGATAACTGGCCATGTAGAGTAAGCCACGTTCAACATCCCGAATGGATTGAAGCCATCGGATGCAAGCCCAGCCTGACATTACGGGGATCCTCTGCAAACTCCCCGTGCTTCTCATTCACGACCTTCCATGCCCTTGAGTTAGCCGGGTGTCTCAGTTTTCCATCATCAATCGATTCGTCCTTGTGCCAACGCATATATGCTGTTGTTTCCTCGTTCATAAATAATCTTTGTAGTCGAGGAATCAGTGGAAAATACCTCAGTATTTTGTTATGTAATAACCGCTTCTTTTTTGCTGCATCAATGACAACCACGTCATTCCCCTGTTCTGAATATGAAAATTTCCACCTACTGGCATTGCAAGTTGGGCAGTTCTCCATGTCTGCATACCCTCCACGGAATAACACACAGTCATTAACACAAGCATGGATCTTTTGGTAGTCCAAGCCAAGGTCTCGAACCACCTTTCGAACTTTGTCCAGTGAATCCGGGAGACAATGCCCTTCAGGCATCACAAGACGGAATAATAACAGTATTTGCTCCATTGCAGCGTTGCTAAGACCACACATGCACTTGATCTGATATAGCCTGACAATGAAAGAAACCTTTGAAGCGTCCTTGCATCTAGGGTACAACTCTATCTTAGCTTGCTCCAATAATTCAAAAAATTTGCGTGCTGACTCATTTGGCTCCTCTTCATTACCACCTTGAATTCCACCATGTATGGCACCACTGTTCAGCGAGGAAAACAAATTATTGGTGCCCTCCCGATCATCATGATCGTCATGATCGTCAAGATCGTCGTAATCAAACCCATGGACGATAGGATCAGCACCAAGATGATGATGTTTTTTTGGTTTTTTATGAAATCCGCATCAAACCCTGAGTTAACCAGGTGACCTTCGATATTCTCTCTATTATGATATGCCATGCAACGACACATAGTATACGGACAATGCTCAGACTCTCCTTCCTCTTTTCCTTCAAACAGATCATTCATAAACTTGTCGAAGCCGCGATGCCACGCATCATCTTCAGTCGGCAATTCCATCCAACTGCAATCCTCTTCACTTGCCATTGCAAAAAAAAACAACTATAGCGCGCAGATTTTAATCTCCTAAACCATATGTACAAAGGGCGTGCTTGATCAGTGTTCCATAATACAGTATTAAAATAGATGTATATACAAATAATTAACAAACTAATAAACATCGATCATATACCTTGGCAGATTGGATCCGAAGAACAGACTTTTTCCGGTCGTGATGCAGGTGATTGCACGTGCGCCCCGGCGGATTGCGAGAAGTCAACAAGATGTGTTGATTTGGTTTCGTTCGTTCCTTCATCGTATATTTATTAGGGTGAGGATCGGTGAAACGACAAAGATCGAGTTGGGTTAGGACTCGGTGGGTTCGTTAGGGCCTCCAATTTTTGGTGGGTTCCAAGTTGGGCCGATCTCGATTTCATTGATGGGCCTAATTGGCAGGGTTTAGAAACAAGGCCGATCTTTGGCTAAAAGTGACACACGAGAACGCACCAATTGCGACTAATATTGCTTTCGATTGCAACGGGGATATTTTTGTCGCAATAGCATCTTCTCTAGTGCGACGATTGCGTGTTAGCGTCGCCATACCCCTCTCTACTTTGCAACAATTTCGATTCAGGTTGCAATATCAAACATTTCATTCGCAACGAGTACATTGGCGTCACTATACCCCTCTCTAGTTTGCAACAATTTCGATTCAGGTTGCAATATCAAACATTTCATTCGCAACGAGCACATTGGCGTCGCTATACCCCTCTATAGTTTGCAACACTTTCGATTCAGGTTGCAATATCAAATATTTCAGTCGCAACGAGTACATTGGCGTCGCTATACCCCTCTATAGTTTGCAACACTTTCGATTCACGTTGCAATATAAAATATTTCAGTCGCAACGAGTGCATTTTCGTCGCTACAAGTAATACTCTAATAGCGACGTGTCATAGTCGTTGTGACATGGGCAACTACTGCAACCGTTACCAATAAGCGTCGCAATACCAACGCCCTAATTGCAACAACGCATGGGCGTCTGTTGCAATTGCCATTGAAATTGCAACGGTACACAATTGGCCGCAACACACACCCCTATCGCGACCTATATCGTTAATTGTCGCGTTAAGCCCGGTTTATCGCGACCAAAACACCCTGTTGCCATAAAAACCTGTCGCGATATGCCCAAAACGCTGTAGTGGCCGGGCACTGGCTGGCAAATCAATAGGTGCGGGAGCTGCGAGAATTGCATTAATGGGAACTATTCTCGGTATTGGAAACGTCCTCGGTACTTTGATTCATTCCGTGGCGCGAAATCACACATTATTTAATTCAATATTACTTCGCCACACTTTTTTTAGTCTTACAGCATCACACACACATTATTGCAGTCTTAGAATATTATTCCGATAACACACACAAGTTCAAAGACATAATAATTAAGGATATCCCCCATGTCTCATCGCAAGGTACGTAGTATGAAATGAGTCCCTGATGTCGACCCCTATAAATCTGTCCACATAGTCTAGTGCATATATTAATGCACTATCTTTTGCCTTATAGGGTGCATCACAGGTCTCACCGTATATTTTCAACATGCCTTGCCTTGACGTCAACGTTACTGAAGATTGAAAACCACCTTGTACTCGACTATCGTGCGGTGCAATGAATGAGTATCCCAGAGGTGGCATAATCTGACGCAACACTTCTCCGAAACCATAATCTATGTGTAGGCGGCCAGAATACATTGTGTCCTATATATACAAGAGACATATGTAGAAAGATATAAATACATATATAACCAAAGGCATGATTTGCAATAAAAAATCAAAGAAATAGTAACTTATGAATTCCGTTTCATAAAGAGGCCACATACTGTTTGGAACTTGTCTGACGTCTGGGTCATTGAGCTCGAGAGCCTTCATCTTCAAGAAACTATAGTCTGGAATACAACGGCCCGTATGAATTTCGAACTCTTCCACTGCCCTCCTCATGACATCGCGTGCAGCAACATATTCCTGATGGTATGCTCCAGATTGGATGTGAAAAATAACTGTATCACCAGGATTCGGGTGGCGCAAGGAACGCTCTTGGACTGCAAGAGAAACCACATACATCCCATTGTATAAGCCGCTGTTATGTCTCACCATCAAAGGACGGGTGCCACTGATGTGATGTATTACATCGTTGAACCATTGCATTACATTAATATCCTGTTTCACATATTAATTAAGAATATATCAACATTATGACATAATAATCAATAAAAGATTGTAGTCTCACAAGTATTAAATACATCATATGGTACCAGAGGAAAGCGGTTGTGAGGCTCGACAGGATCAAAGTTGATGAGGTCGTACTGGTCGGAAACCGGCCCAGGAGGGTGGGCTGGCGGTGGCGGTGGAAGGGACGGCAGAACATCGTGCGCGTTGTGTCCACCACATCTAGCTCTTTGGCGTTCTCTTGGCATTATTTTACTAAAAAATTCTTAAGAACTAATAAACAAATCCATAAATATCAAGATTTTCTATTAGCTTCCTCCGACGTGTTAAGCCACCATCATCTACACACCTGGCTCTCCAACATACAGGCCTACATAAATATCAAGATTTTCTATTAATTTTTCTATATTATTATAGCATTTACTTAAAACTATCAGAAAAAATCATATATATCATTTACGAAAAATAAAACAGCTCTAAAAACCTTAATCTACGTATTATACCTGTGTGTTGCCGTGCGAGTCGGTCTTGCCTTGTGGGCGTGGCCGCGCCGGCCTGTAAGAGGAGAGCCAGGTGTGTAGATGAGTGACAACCAGAGCGAGAGAGCGAGAGCAACGAGAGCGAGAGAAAGAGAGCGACCAGAGCGCGAGAGACTGGGAGAGAGTCGCCAGGAGAGGCCTGCTATTTATGAACGAGTGGGAGACAGTGCAGGGAACACGTGGGCCCACATCAATCATAAGTTTTGGCATTTATGCACATCACAAACGGTTCTTAAGACGAACCGTTTGTGATAGTGTACATCACAAACGGTTCGTGTTACAAACCGTTTGTGATGTGCACAATCACAAAAGGTTCTTCGTATGCACCGTTTGTGATAGTTCACATCACAAACGGTTCATAAGAAGAACCATTTGTGATTTGCCCAGCAATAATTGCTGCATGCACCCACCGACGGTTTTAATTTTTTTAAAAATATTTCGTATAAATCATTCGGAAAACCATATAATTCATAGAAATTCCATATATTCAAAGAAAATTCATATGACGAATATAAAATTCATATGACTCATATAAAATTCATATAATTCATTCCAAAAACCATATAATTCATAGAAATACCATATAACTCATAGAAATTCATATAATTCATTGCAAAAATCCATATAATTCATTGCAAAAATCCATATAATTCATTCCAAAATCCATATAATTCATAGATAATTCATGTGACTCATAGAAATTCATATAATTCATACAAGACATGGATATAATATAAATTAAATAGTACATGGATGGAGTTATATATGTTTCGATTACAAAAATAAAAGTAGTGCATAGAGAACTACCTAGTTTTGGATATTACATGATACACGTATCAATTATTCAATTAACAATGATTGCCTCATCGTGATCAAGCCGCACGTATGCTGGTTCATCGCCATCTTTTTCTTCAAACACAGGAAGGTCGACATCCGGCCCAAGCGGAGGCATGTCGTGGAAGTCGTTCCCTTCTTCCTCGGTTCTAACTTCAACACCGACGATCTTCCTTTTGCCCTGGAGGACGACGTGCTTTCCATGATGAGCGAGGTCCGTTGCGTAGAAGACTTGCACTACATCCTTAGCCCAAACAAATGGTTCGTCTCTGTACCCGGTGTTTTTTAGATCGATGACAGTCATTCCGTACTTGTCCTCGAAGACCCCCTTGGGAAGTCTAACCCATTAGCACCGGAATAGAGGGATCATCCATCGTGGCCCGTAATCTAGCTCCCATATCTCTTCAACGAAACCATAGTATGATTGAATCCGTTGATTGCTGTCGTAAGCATCAATACGAACGCCGCTATTTTGGTTGACACTCTTTTCATCTTGCTTTCTCGTGTAGAATGTGTATGCATTTATGTCATATCCTTGAAACGTGGTCAATGTACTTGATGGTCCGATGACCAACAAATCGAGCTCACTACTCCCGGTTTCAGCGCCACACAATTTTAATCTTAACCAGTCGGCAAAGGTTTCTCTATGTCTTTTTTGGACCCAAGATTCTGACCGTCCACTGTTCTGGTCATGTAGTTCTTTCACGTGCATATCAATATATGGGGCAACTACGGACGCTTGTTGTAGAACAGTGTAATGTGCTTGCCTGAAAGCATCAATGTCTTTGACAAGTACCCGCCGCCGGCCGATCGTTCCTCTCCCACCTAGCCTTCCCTCATGACGTGATACAGGGACACCAACAGGTTGTAGATCCAAATAGTACGTGCAAAACTCAACCGCCTCCTCTGTCTCCCATCCAGCAGTCATGCAACCCTCCGGTCTGAATCTATTTCTAACGTACTTCCGAAGAACACTCATTAACCTCTTGAAAGGAAACATCTGATGTAGAAACATTGGTCCAAGGGCTTTTATCTGAGCGACCAAGTGAGTAAGCAGATGCAGCGACATATCAAAATATGTTGGTGGGAAATGCATCTCGAGCCTAGTTATAGCATGGATCAGGTCTTCCTGAAGCTTGTCTAGCGTGGTCGGATCTATGACCTTATGCGAGATTGCATTGAAGAAAGAGCACAACTTTATGAGAGGATCTCGGACCTTAGTTGGGAGCACACCCCTTAGAGCAACTGGAAGCAGTTGGGTCATGATAACATGACAGTCGTGGGCCTTCAAGCAGCTCATGTTGAATTTTTTCTCTTTTTTGTTGACCAGCCTTCTAATGTTGGAGGAGTATCCGGTTGGCACTTTAAGTTCATCAGAGAATTTACAAATCTTCTTTTTCTCTTTGTCACCCAGTGTCCATGCAGCAACCGGAAGTTTCTTCTTCCCATCAGGTTGTATAATAGGGTGTAGTTCTGGCCTGACACCCATCTCTTCTAAGTCCTGCCGAGCTTCCAAGGAGTCTTTTCCTTTCCACTTGGCCTCCATTAACGTGCCGAGTGTGCTCTCAGCCACATTTTTAGTTAGGTGCATGCCATCCAATGCGTGGCGGACATTCAAGATTTTCCAATAAGGAAGTCTCCACAACAAAGAGTTCTTTTTCCATATGGAACAGGTTGGTGCGTGTACACTTCCTTTTCCCTTTCCAAAAACCACTTCAACTTTGCTTACTATTTTGTATATCTCACTCCCATTGCGGTACTTCGGAGGCAAGCGGTTATCAATTGTACCATCAAAGGATTTCTTGTTCCGACGATATGGGTGGTCTCAGCGAAGGAACCTACGATGCCCCATGTAGACCATCTTCTTGCTTTTGTTCAACCATCTAGCGTCAGTGTCATCGACACAAACCACACAACCATTATAGCCCTTTGTAACCTGGCCTGATAGGCAACCAAGGCCGGGTAGGTCAGCTATTGTTACGAACAACATTCCTTTTAACGTGAAGTGTTCTCGCTTGTATTCATCCCAAACCTTCACACCTTCATTCCACAACAAAAGCAGGTCATCCACCAATGGCGCCAGATACACATCAATATCATTTCCAGGCTGCTTTGGCCCTTGGATCAGCAAAGGCATCATAATGTAGGTCCGCTTCATACACAACCAAGGGGGAAGGTTGTATATGTAAAGAGAGACGGGCCATGTGTTGTGTTTGCTGCTAACCATGTTAAAAGGATTCATCCCATCTATACTCAAGCCGAACCTAACGTTCCTGATCTCCTTTGAGAATGTTTTCTTGAAATGATAATCAATAGCCCTCCACTGTGAACCATCTGCCGGATGCCTAAGCTTTCCATCTTTCAGACGCTCTTCTGCATGCCAACGCATAAGCTTTGCCGTCTTCGGGTTAGAAAATAGTCGCTTCAACCGAGGAATTACGGGAAATACCAGACGACCTTGGCAGGTGGCCTTTTATTCCTGTCACATGTCATATGTATAGCTGACTGGGACTTGTACCTCGAACTTTCGCACACTGGGCATGCATCCAAATTCTTATAGTCACCACGATACAGGATGCAATCTTTTGGACATGCATGGATTTTCTGTACCTCGAGCCCCATTGGACATATCATTTGCTTCGCCTCGTACGTGTTCTTAGGCAACCAATTCGGGCTTGGAAGCATCTTCCCCATAAGATCCAACAAACTGTCAAAGCCTGTGTCCGATAGGCCAGTAGCAAGAGGTCAACTTCAAGCTTGGACATGCTGCAGCCATGGTACAAAGGAGTTTTGGCATCCTGCCTCATCTGCTCTAGCTTCTTCAAATTCTTCGCATCAAGGCATTCTGGCTCACCATCACGTATCATCTGGTCAATGCCATCCATCACATCATCATCTGCTAATGTCTCTGCAAAGTTATCCATGAATGATCCATGGTCAACATTTCCCGTATCATTTGGTTGTGAGGCTTCATTCTCACCACGTGTGGCCTCTTGGAACGTTTTCCGCAATTTCTCAACCACATTTGGTTGTGTGGCTTCATTCTCACCTTCCTCCCCATGCTTGTTCCAAACCCTGTAGTTTGCCATGAAACCCCTACACAGCAAGTGGCGTCGGATTTGCTCGACGTTTCGAAACTGCTTCTGGTTTTTGCAATCAATGCACGGACAATATTGATATCCATCGCTTGTTTGGTACGACCTCGCAACATTCACAAAGGAGTCAACCCCGTTGACAAATGAGTCATTTGAACTGGCAACGTACATCCAACCTCGTTCATCCATCTATTACAAACAAAATGGGTTTGTCCTTAAACCAATATTCCAATAAAAATAATAATGCCAAATTATTTGCAAATCAATCGCAACGCTAGATACAAACCTTGAGTCAAGTGAGTTGATCAAATTGAGCCGAGGACCAAATTGAACCAAGTGGAGCCGAGGATAAAATTGATGAAGAAATTGATGACAAACGGCCTAGAGGCAAAAAAAAAGAGTTTTCATCACATTCTTCTAAATTTTGCAACCATTCAAGCTTCTAGAAAGTTATAAGCAAAGCAAGCTAGATACTAACCTTGTTGGAATGGAATGAGAGCTACACATTTCGATAATCCATGAATAAATTGATGAAAAATTGCCTAGAGGAAAAAAAGAGATCTTTCATCACATTTGTCTCAATTTTGCAACCATTCAAGCTTCTAGAAAGTAAGCAAAGCAAGCTAGATACTAACCTTGTTGGAATGGAATGAGAGCTACACATTTCGATAATCAATGAATAAATTGATGAAAATTGGCCTAGAGGAAAAAAATAGACATTTCATCACATTTCAAGCTAAAGAATCATGGAAGAATGCCTATAATGTGTCTTCAAGCAAGTTATTAATGATCTACCTACTAAATTCGAGTTGCACCATTGAATTTCATGAGAAATGAGCTCTAGAGAGGATGAACGAGCCCCCTCCATCAAATTCATGTCAAATTTCAAATTTAGTGGTTAAAACAAGCTATAAATTGGAAGAGTTGAGTGTTACCAACCTCAAAAAAAGTTGATGGAGAGATTTCTTCAAAAAACGTGACCTTCCTTGAGCAATTTAGTGAGAAATGGCCGCAACAATGGTGGAAGAAATGGTGGGCGTCGGGTTGGAGAAGAAGAGTGGGAGGGGGAAGTGGGGTTTTGTACTGTACGAGCCATCACAAACGGTTCCTAACACGAACCGTTTGTGATGGACCTCATCACAAACGGTTCCAAGGCGGATGGGACATGTAGCCGTTGGAACCGTTTGTGATGAGAGCATCACAAACGGTTTCGTAGAACCGTTTGTGATAGATCATTTGTGATAGACAGTTCTATAGTAGTGATTGGTACTACAGAGCCAAGGAATAGTTCTATATATATGTACGTACATGTTCCTAATCGAAGATTGATTACTGTGCAGCGCGCAATTGCTAAAGAGCCTTACCCTCGTTTCGTGCTACAAGGTCTTAGATCAAGGATTGATGCAGGCAATAAGGAGAATGCCTCTGCTCCAGGAGCTTGAGCTTTCATGTTGTGGCAGGTTGCAACTCCCGGAAGTGTTTGAGGTTGTTGCCAAGGAGTAGGGATGAAAACGATTATGGAAATTCCCGATCGACCGAGCTTCGTTTCCGAGATTTTTCCGTTCCGATGAAACGGAAACGATACACGTCGGAAAACGATACGGAAACAATACTAGATTTATACCACCGAATAGCTCTATCGGCCGAATTAATCGGAAATTTTCCGATGGAATTCCGAATTCGGTCCAGTTAAATCATTGAGGCCCAAATACACAACTACCCCCTTCAACTTCGCCTAAAACTTTCTTTGTCGCAAATGAAAATGAATCCCCACCCTATATAGCTCCATTGTTTTTATCTTTTGATGTACATGCATAAATGATATATAAATATGTAGTAATGTTGGTTGTTGAAATTGGTCTATAAAGTTTTCGATCTGAGGTTTTTGACGTGTCCGTTTTCGATATACCGATTGTTCCGTTATCGCTATCGTTTCCGAACTTATCGTTTCCGTCTTCGTTTCCGAGTAAAAAAATATGGTTAGGAAATGGTAATGAAAATTTTCGATCGTTTCCGACCGATTTCATCCCTACCAAGGAGTGCCCACAGTTGAAGCACCTGATAAACCGCCAGGCATCTTCTTTTCCATTGTCTTACTACCAAGAAGGCGGCGGCACTGGTAGCAAGGCAGATGGAGAAGCCATGGCGATCGCCAAGATGCACGAGCTACGTTCCTTGCAGCTTATCTGCAATGACCTCACCAATCAAGGGCTGGAGGCACTACGGGAAACCCGGAGTTTGCCGAGTGCCTGGAGCACTCGGCAAACCCCGAAATACACTCGGCAAAGGCTTTGCCGAGTGTAACACTCGGCAAAGGCTTTGCCGAGTGTAACACTCGGCAAAGGGGTTACGGCATAGCTCGTGTCGGCAAACAGGCCCTTTGCCGAGTGTCTTCTGTCGGGCACTCGGCAAAGGCTTTGCCGAGTGCAAAGCCAGCACTCGGCAAAATAAAGCACTAACAGACGGCTGTTAGGGCTAACGGACCCTTTGTCGAGTGTCACACTCGGCAAAGACACCAGCCTTTGCCGAGTGTTGGACCCCGACACTCGGCAAAGCTTGGTTAGGGGGCAGGCCCTGGACAACCCTTTGCCGAGTGTAAGGGCTTTAACACTCAGCAAAGGTTGCATATTTGCCGAGTGTAAAAGCCAAGACACTCGGCAAAGGCACCAAGTTTTACAAAAATATTTTTAAATTTTCAAACTTTTATGTTTGAATTCCAAGTTTTTTAAGAATATTTTCAAATTTTTTGCCACCTCTTTGCCGAGTGTCTCTGACCTGACACTCGGCAAAGGTGCTCTTTGCCGAGTGTCTTTGACCCGACACTCGGCAAACCGGTGGCCGCCCAAACGGCTACGGACGGCCGCGAACGGCCGGTGGCGTGCGTGGTGGCTGACGAGCACGTGCGCCTTCTTTGCCGAGTGTCTCCGGCCTGACACTCGGCAAAACACCTCTTTGCCGAGTGTCGCTGGCCTGACACTCGGCAAAACACCTCTTTGCCGAGTGTCCCGTGTATGCCGAGTGCCTTGCCAAGGGCACTCGGCAAAGGCTTTCTTTGCCGAGTGCCCGACAGAATACACTCGGCAAAGGGCTGGACACTCGGCATACGTCGGGTTTCCCGTAGTGAGGCCATCCTCGACAAGTGTCGCCGCCTGGAGTCTCTCTGCATATGTAACTGTTGCAATATAAGCATGACCGGCAAAATGAGAGCTAGGATCAAGACAAAGAGGTTACTTGTGATTTATGTGGATGATGGAGAGTCGAGAGAGGACTTTGAACCCAGCAGCCCTGATACTGAATGTTCTACTTGTCATAATTACTTTGGACGTCACAAAGAAGGGTACCAGAAGCCTTATGTCAATGACATGGAAGCCATGGTGATCTCCACAGTGTGCAAACTACGCTCCGTTCAGCTCTACCGCAATGATCTCACGAGTGGAGGACTGGCAGCCATCCTTGAGCAGTGCCCTCGCCTAGAGTTCCTGGACGTATGCAACTGCCTCAATATTGTCAGGGACAGTTCCCTACAACCTAAGTACGGCTGGATTAAGACCAAGAAGCTGACCACCAGACTGCTTACAGACGACTACAATCACAGATTCTTTAACCCTAAGGCCCTCGACATACAGAACTGTCGCAATATCATCTTGAACAACTGTCGCAATATATTCATATACAATGCATGGAAGGGAGCTAAGTACAACCGGATCCTTCTTAGGAAAATGACAAGAAACTACCACCGGAGGACCAAGATTATGATGGCCAGCATTGAGAACTACATGGCCGATCTAAATATAGGCAACTTTGATTACAGGGTCTTTGATGGTGCAGAGTTTGATAGTTACAGGTACTTTAAACCTAAGGAGTACAATCACGGCAGTCCTATTAGGGAATGTTCTACCTGCCTTATGTTTGAATACTTTGCTGAACAATGGGGAGTTTTGGACCTCGATGACTATGCTGACTACTATGATCCTTCTTATGGTCTTGATGGACATGATGAGATCGATTTTGGAGTACATGATAGGATGATTAACAAGAAGGTGCACAGGTACCTGAATATGGAACGAAAGTGATGTCAGTCTAGATCTTATGAGGGAATCGTCGTGTTACCTCCTCTAATGCTTGAATCTCTTTGCACAGTGTTTTGTGCATGGCCAGGGTTTCTCCGTGGCTTTGTAGGGGTGAAGTGAATTTGCTCTCTTATTTTGTGCCCTGGAGGCCACATGTTACCAAAGTTTAATGTGTGAAGATGTTTTTCTTGGCGTTTCCTAGACAAGTGCAGGTGTTAGTCAGATGACTAAAACATAACAAGTGATATTGGTATTCTGTGAAGTTTTGGTGATGTATTATTTACAAGCAAATAAGTTACATCTTGAAGGCCGAATTAGTATGGTTGTCATTGTAACGACCCCCAGAAAAAAGAAAAGAAAACCTCGCGCGGACCCCACATGTCATCCCCACCCCCGGCTCGCTTCGGCTCCCGCGCGCTCGCGCATTGGGCGCCTTGGGCGGCGACGCCACGTCGCGGACGACCACCGGGTGGCGCTCCGGCATCTCGCCCCCGTGCGCCTCAGCCTCGCCTCCCTCTCCTCTTTTTAAACCACGCCGGCGCCTCCCCACGAAACCCTAGCCCACACGCCTCTCTCCATAGCCGCTGCAGCCTGAAGCTCCGTCGTCCGCCGTCGTTCTTCACCAGCGGTGAGCTCCTCCATCTATCCCTTGCCGCTGGACCTTCCCTGGAGCTTACACACCTGCCTTGACGCTTTAGCTCCCTCCGTTCTCCACCATGCAGGTCACCTAGCGGCATGCCTCCCCCGCGGAGCTGCTGTTCCCTCGCCATTGTTGCTGCTCCTAGGTTACCGAGGGTCAGATGACTTAAGCTGGATGCTCCCTTCCCTCCCTTGTGCAAGTGCTTGTGGGTCCTAATGCTGCAGCGCTGAAGCACGACAGCGTGCTGGTCGCCCCTCACCTCTGTGCGTGCATTTCTGTATGTGTGGAGAAGAAGAGGAACAGTAGAAGCTAATAATAGTTGCTTATTTGTACTTGTTCGTTCAGGAATTTTGAAAAAATCGTAGTAAAATATTTTTAGATCCAAATATTGTGATTCTTGTTTTGTTATGACTCTGTGATGTTGCTCTTTGATCCAAAAATATGAAACTTCTATGCTTATGTTGTACATTTTGAGTTATAGATTTATTTGTTCTAGGAATGAAAAATGCCTAATAAATTGTATATTGCTCCTAAAATTGCAAATCCAGTTTTGTTAGGTTCATTAACTCATGCTCTATCCAGAAATGTAGATCAAGTTCACTGTTTTTATAAGTTTACTACTGTTTTAGTTGTATCTATTGTTCTAGGGCTGGAACTTGTTGTATTTATCTTAAATTGCAGAAATATGATTAAATGGTGAATCCAACTCTATTAATCTTCTCTCACTGTCTAGTTTATGAGAAAAATGAGTTTGGCATTTTTATGCTCTGTTTATGTGTTTCCTGAATTATATGCTTTAGGGCTGCTCATTTTAATTTAATTGCTGCTATTAAATGGAATTAGATATTATGTTAAATATGGATCCATTAATTATTTATGAGTATCTTCTGTTATAATAAATTCACCTTGGAACATTTGTTCTATGTATGATTTTATTTGAGCAATACCTTGATAGCTAGTCTTGTATGTCTAATTAATTATCTTTCCTAGTGCTTGCTTGCTAAATGTATTTCCTTGCCTTGTCATGGTTATGTTTATTTACTTGATGCATTTCATAAGAATTCTCATTTGCATCATTCTAATGCATGCATACATTCATACATTCTAGAGAACGAAACGCGGGAGAGCGAAGCCGTTGAGCCCGAAGTTGAAATGTTCATCGAACCCGAGGATAACCAAGGCAAGCCGCTAAGCATATTTCTCGACCCTCTTTTACAATAATTTGGTTATTATGCTATACTATGGGTTGCATTTGGGAATCTATCTATTTATGTATTATGGGTAGCACCTATGTCTTTGATGCATTTACCTTCCTTGAATTTTCTTCAAATACCTTGTCGCTTGTATAGTTGGGTTAATGTTAATTAATTAGTTAATGGCTTAGCTATGCTTAGAGTCGGAGAAATGTCACTTGGGTCAAGGGAATGGAGTTATAGGTTTTAACGTCACTATTAGAATGAGATCCTTTCATCTTGTTGGATCATTTTTGTTAATGTTGGAGAAATGGAACATGTTGATAAAAGTTGTTGCGAGACTTGGGCGGATTGTAGGGTCACGAGAAAGGAGTCTCGGTGACATAGGCCGCTTGAGTCGATTAAGGCCCGTCCGTGGATGACCATTGTTTTGAGCACTTTTCCGTGCTACCACATATCCAATATAATGGTACGGATAAGCCCATTAACTTAGTTGTCTTGTTCATTTGGGGCACAGTCCGAGATGTGTGGCCGTGGGCTATGTAGAGGGGCCTAGGGGTGTCCCCGGTGGACCTAGTGTTGCCTCCGCACAAGCTAGGCGTGTCTCAAAAGTTCGGGGCTCTTTGGGACGCACTACTAGAAAACCCCCCCTCTAGCTACGATATAGTAGTAACGTAGGCTAAAAGCGTCTCTACCTTTAGATGTAAAGACGCTTTTAGACACGATTTTGACAACATGTCAAACTGTCACGATAGTAGATACGCTTTAAGCGTTAATAGTCTTATAAAGACATTTTTTAACACGCTATTAAAAATCGTTTAAAAATGACATGAATTTAGACACGCTATAAAGCATCATTATCTTCTAGACACGCTATAAAGCGTATGAAACAATTGTATATAGTATTATAAAGATGCGTTTTGACACGATTGTAAAAACGTATCAAAATGACACAAAATTAGACACGCATTAAAGTGTTATTATCATGTAGAGACGCTGTAAAGCATATCAGTCATATCTTAGCACACAAATGTGAAATCACGCGCATGCTAAAATGGGAAATAATAAAATTGGCACAGAAAAATGCAAAAAAAGTGCTAATCCAAGGTTTTGATCCATGACTTATGGGTTGAAAAGCAATGGTCAAACCACTGCACTAATTAAAGTTCTTCATTGTGCTGCATTAGACAATATGTAAAGGCATCTTGAATAATGTCAGGATTAAATTACTTCTTTGGGAATAGAACTGCCTAGTCCATTGTAGGCCATCATGCCAATTAGAGGATACTACTGAATTCCATGAAACACTACAAAAAACCTTGTAAGCCATGACCGCTGTGATTAAGCTTTGAATATTTAAATGTTAGGAATCATCTTGACACAGTTGATGAAGGGGTGCAGTTGTGAGGTCTCAGGTTTGATTCCTTGGTTTCGCGCTCTGACCATTTAGTTTATATTCGGACACAGAGATATGATAATAAGCTCATAATCCAAAATATGCTAGGAACAACTAAGTGGTACGGTGGTTTGGCACGCTTTGTTGTTCAACGAGGTCTCAGGTCCTATCCCCTTGGCCACCCCTAAGTTTTTGCCGTGGATTCCATTAAAACACTAATAGAACCGCATAAATGAGTTGAATACATGGCGTATGCGGCCGGTTGAAGTGGCACCGCGGCCGGGTGATTGCATTGACCTAGTGCACGCGCCCGGGTGACATGGTGTTTGAGGCCTGGTGAGGCGTTGTGTTGGACCCGGTGACGAGGCTGCGACCCGTCGTTCTGTTTGAATAAAATAGTTGAATACTAGTCTGAACATTAAAAGAAGATAGTAGTTCAATGGTAAGTGTCCTATATTCTAATCATGATGTTCTAGGTTCAATTCTCAACATCTACTCCTTTCTTATAATTATATAATATTCAAGGTGATCAATGGCTATCTTTATATCAAAATTTAGCAAAACCTCCATTACATAGGTTTTGTTGTGTAAATAATTTAATTATATGTTTGGTAAAAGTAAAATTTTGTAATTTAAATGCATTTATGCCTACTTATTCGAATTACTTCACAATTGAAAAACATGTGTTGTAAATGAGATCTTTAAATTGCAAGAAAATCATATATAAATAGAAGCATATGTTTCGCGATCATGTGCAAATTTACATGAAAAAATATATATGAATACAAGTGTATATTTCAAATCATATACATTTTGACTATTTATTTGATTCTCTTCCAGATTTGAACCACATGCCTTGTAAAATAAGATATCATATTTGCTAATTGCTATACATGTCGTCAATTTGGTGTTCACTTGGGAGCACATTTTCATAATCACACATCTACTTAAAATCAACGTCCAAATTGATTAATAGTTAACTCTATTATTTTTACCTTGAAATTGAATATAACCTTAGTTTTATCCTAAAATTTTCCATGGGATCAAACTAGATTCCAATAAGATCTTCAAAATTTAGAAAAAAAAGATACGATAATTAAGTGTCCATCCATCCAAGTAGCGTGTTTGGTTAGGTAGATGGACGTCACAAATTGTTGTTTGGTGAGAGATAAAAGTGATTAAATGGGAATGGTTAATTAACCAAATTATTTCGGTCAATATGATTTTTTCATAGTTCACTTTACATTAATTAACACAAACAAATAATTATCAAAATAATTACTAATAAAAATATACTGTATCATACTAGTAGAGCATTTCTTTATCAGGCATCTAACATATACTAGAAATATTTCTGGAGGTCGGATGGATGTCCTTAATTTTTAAACCAAACACTACAAAATTCGATTGCCATCCAGCCACGGTACCAAAATTTACTCTCGCTCCCAGCGCATCTAAAATTTCGCCTCCACCTGCCCTATCCCGCCACCCGTCGCCTAGATCCTCGCCTATTGCTGCCCCACCAACTCCGTCCGCAGCCAGCAACCGTCGCTTCTCATTCCAATCGAAGAAAGGCCCCGCGCCGCATTCTCATCTCGTCTTCTCGACGCGCGAGCGAAATCCCCGTCCACCGCCGCCGCCAGCACCTCCGCCACCTCAAAATGTACTCCGCCGGTGCCAGCAACCCTGAGTTCATCTCCTTGCGCAGCCGCCCAGGTACTTCGCCACCGCCAGCAGTCATCCATTAACACCTGTGCCTTTTGCCGCCGCCGTACCTGCGCCATCCGCGGCCTCCTCGCCGCCAAAGCGTTCCCCTATGGATTCGCCGGCTAGGGCGCGAGATGCCGTGCGTGATCAAGGTGCCGGATCTGGTTGGAGGTGCTGCTCCTGGGGTGTTGCGGTTTCCCCTCGCACCCTCCAACTCTGCGTACGGCGGCATCATGGATGAAGCCACACGAGATGGAGGTTTCTCTGGTTTTTGTTTTGGGTTTTTTACTGACATATCTAACGAAGTTTAATCTGATTATTTGTATTGATCAGTCAATATTGATTTTTTGCTAGCTTTTCAGATTTTTCAATCAGTACAGCCTAACAATGTTGATATCTTGCAAAAAGGAATGGCGATTTCTATGTCCTTCCAGCCCATCCTCAAATCGTGGGCATCTTGAACAGCTGGTAAGTTTTTCCTCTCTGAATTTTCATGTCTTACATCGTCCATAACTGTGATGATTTTCTTTCCCTCATGGAAAATGCAACATAGTTGGGATTGGATAAAACAGTGTGAATAGTATGCGTTTTATTCTTGAACTGAAATAGATGATCAGGTTTGCTCTAGTTCTACAATGATTCTTAAAAAAACTAATCTGGGTTCTTAAACTAATGGATTTACTCGTGCTTCAGGCAACTTAGACAACAATCATGATGACCATTGAGTAGCAATTGCTGCAAGTATTTTGTGAACCAGGATCTTTTGGGCATGGTGCTATGCATTGTGGCAGTTACCAGCAAGTTCGATGGACCTGTTTTATTTGGCCTATTTGTTGATTGAAAGCCTATGTGTTGGCACTGCCCAGCCTCCTCAAGTCTGCAAGTCAGATTTATTTCACCGATTTACTGTCTGATATTTTAGAGATTAATAATATGCTGAATGGGTTCTAGTTACTGTGTTCTAGGTGTGGTAGAAATTTTCTAGGCAGGAAGCTTTTTTTATAACAGGGTTCTAAAATATGCAGTGTTCTAAATCTTTCTGCAAAACATACATTATTCTTACATTGATTTTTGTCTGTTAACTGACATTTTGATTATTCCTTTGTTTATTGGACATCAGAAATTAGTGTGCCTGGAAAATGTATCTTTTTTATGAAGCAGGAGGGGCAAGCCCCTAGTGAAAAATGTTCAAGTTTTGTTTATACCATCTGCCAGTCTTCAATCTGAATGCTTTAGGCTGATTACTGCTTCCTAATTTCATGCCTTCTTTACTCAGCAAATATCAGATTGTCATATACTGCAGTCATATGTATGTACAGGTATTTCAGGGAATTCCACGCCCTTCTTTGTATTGAGACCTCGACTCTGTAGCTAGATAATATGATAAAAATGTGATTATAGTTTCAGTGCCTTAATCTTGCATAGAAAATGACAGATTGAAACCTCGTGCCTGAATTTCTTTCGCATTTCTGATACTAAACAGTATCACTAGACCAACTTACCCAGGTGTCTAAAAAGAAAGACCAACTTACCCCTGAAAAGGCTCCATTTGCTTATACCATGTAACTTTCACTTTCGTTTGTAGTTTCTGATCTGCAGGAAAAGAAATCAACATGATGGATTCCCTTGTCTGTGATGATTCAGTTTCTTCTGTTAGGATTTGAGAATAATGTATCAGTAGCACAGATAACATTTTGACTTATTTATTTCAATTCGTCTGGAGCAGATGGTGACTGCAGTGCTTGAAGGAAACTGCAACCGTGGGCTTTCTGAAAGGACTCATCTGTGACTGGAAAGTGAAGAAAGAAGTGGCAATAAAAGATAGATTTTAATTGTTAGAGAAAATTTTAGAAGTTTTAGTACGATGTTACCATTGTGTATATTTCTTTATGAACACAATTGACTTCATAGGTGTACTTTGATTAATGGATCTGCATCTTTGACTACTTGCTTTGTTGTTTTGTAAAGTCAGAGAATTGATTGCAAATTCAGTGTCATGGATGATTTACTTTTTCATTGTTTAACCCTACAAATTAAAATGAAATTTAAACTGTAAATAAAAGATTCATAATATACTAATAAACCTGAATATAATATATGTATGAAACCATCTCTACATTTATACGCTACATAGTGTTACTATACAACGTGTCTATATCGGTAGACATGTAATGAGAATGTGCCTATGACATTGTTTCTACATTTATTAACACATATTTAGATATTATTAGAAAGCATGTCACCTGCCATGTCACCCGCCACGTAAGATGACATGTCACATGCCATGTTGTCTATCACATCGTCTCTATACTACTTAATACACAATAAAACGTCTCTACATAACTAGACATGTTTTAAAAACATATCTACGAAATTGTCTCTATATTTCTCAATACACAATATTATGTTACTAAATGTGTAACTACACTATTAGACATAATTTATATATGTGTCTACAAGAATGTAGTAATATGTGTAGAGATGTCTGTAGCGTGTCTATTAAACGTCTTTTTCCACTATAGACACGCTTAAAGAATTCGTGTGTACAACGCCTGACACGGTGCATACGAAGATGCTCCTGACACGCTTTATATAAATGCGTCTACAGTGCCATAGAGACGAAATAAAACGTGTCTAGGTCCAAATATAGCGTAGCTATAAGGGGGGTATTCTAGTAGTGAAGGGTTGTCATGAGTACCCCCTCGTCCACCTTTGGCCGGGTGGGCGAGCCGCATGGTCCTCGTGTCATGTGGGTAAAGTAAGTACACCCTTGCAAGGTTTAAATCAATTCGAATTGCCGCGCTCTCGGTTATGAGCAAGCTCAAAAACATCGGATTCTTCGCTAAGTTATTGTTTGGTTATGTTATATGTTCTAATATTCATGCTCTATATTTATATGATGTTGTTCATGTTAAATCACTAAAACTTGTGGTGGGTTTGGGCAAGATTAATCAAACTTGCTAGCTGCCCATAGGGTGTTATTTCACTTGCTAATGGTCAAAAACTAAGGATAGGATGAGTTATACTTTTGCAAACTTTACTTAACCTTAAAGCCTCATTCCTTGCTACATCCATATGCATACTCCTTGTTTATATATTTGCGTAAGTCTTGCGAGTACCTTTTTGTACTCATGGTGCTACGGTTACCTAAGTTGCAGGAAATCCGAAAGTGGTGTTACCCCAATGTTGGTGATGAATAGTTCGTGCGGCCAATGCTTGCATCAATGGTGTTCTTGGGCAACAACACCATTGTTTATCCCTTCTTTCCGCTGCGAGTTAATGCTTCTTTTGAAAGTTCGAAGTTAGGGAATCAATTCACTGAACTCATGGTACTCTTATTTATGTTGGAGGGCTCAAAACTTGTTAATTGGAGTCCTTTACTTAAAATTCAGATTTAAACTCTCTTATGTTGAACTTGTAAACTTAAGTATTGAACTCTTGTAATATCTAAAATTTGTCCTCTATGGTTCATGTGGTGATGAGAAATTTATAAACGGTATGTGTGCTTGATCTTGGGCATGTTGTGAACACATACCGGGACTACCGGGTTTGCTCCCGCTTTAAGTGAATTGGGCTTGATTATGTGTCCTCTAGATGTGGGCTAACACATGGTACGTTAAAGGACGAACACGTGTTAGCTCTCATCTTATTGGAACGTTCGGCGATTCATTTAAATCGAGTGCAAATTGGGCGGTTCGTTACAGTCATCTCCAGTGTTTGCAATGGCTCCTGCACAACACTACAAGGAGTTTTTTTTTGTTTTGTGAGTGGGTGGGTTTGGGGTGTGTGGGTGTGGGTGTGTGTGTGGGGGGGGGGGGGGGGGAGGAGATCCACTGAAGAACCAAAAGGCTCTCTGTTGATACTGGGCTCAGAAGGCATCCATCTACTTGTTCAAAAAGTTATCAACTCCTGGGTGCCAGCATTTGAAATCTGTACATATATGTCACTGTAAATGTGTAAGAGTTCTCTATTTTTTTTTACTTTCCATGTCAGTACTGGTTTCTTTACTTATACATATATATTTCTATGAAAAAGTAGCAGATGGTTTATATCTGAAATAGAGCTGCTTTATTTATAAACATATAAGATTCGTCGATGCAGGTTACAAATGAGAATTGAATATCATTTTGTCAGGGGCATCAAACAGTGGAACAAACATCTAGCTTAGCACGTTTGCAAACTAGTGAAGCCTGGTTGTGTTAGTCAGCTAAAAATTAATAATCTATGGATGCCTGTTTAATAAAAGTAAGATGACTCTCATAATCCATAATCCAGAGCTAGATTATGGATTATAGGAGTCATATGACTTTTTAATTCTCCATAAGGGAGCATTCAAAATCAGTCATAAGATGAAACAAACACCCCCATTGTTTGATACTTATGTACATGGAGAAGACCGCGTGGCTATTTATATATTTTTTTGTAAATACTAGCACATAATTTTTTTTCTTATATTAAACGTGGAAATAAAGAAACAACGTACACATGATCGCGAGAACCAACTCATCTATGAAAGTTACTGATAAATCAGCATCCAGCCAACAAAATGTTCCCTCATAAATTTTCCACACATGTGTGATTGGTCTAGTTTTGTAAAGTTTGCCATGAGGAGTATGTTGTAGGGAAACCATATTCTTTACACTTTAGGATGGGTGTGCCCAAGTCTTGCTGCCGATCGCTACCCCCTGTTGGTACTTGGTATCCATCCCAAGGCCACTGACCTTGGGCCATCTACATGCATCTCTTTACGTAAACGCACGCCAATTAACCATCCTGTGATTGCGGGAACTAACTCGATCGCATCACGCGATGCCATCGTCGTCGGCTCACCTGGCTGCGGCGGCGGAGGCAGCGCCTCTTCGCCGGCGCCGGCCATGCCAGCCCGTGGCGCTACCCCTCTCGGCTTCCAGGTATCTGCAGCTGCCGTCGCGGGACTGGGCGGCGCTGCCGCCGGAACTCATCTCGTCCGTCTTCCACCTGCTCGACCCCGTCCAGATCATGTTGGGTGCCGACAAGGTGTGCCGCTCCTGGCGCCGCGCCGCGCGCGACGAGCCCGAGCTGTGGCGCCGCATCGACATGCGCGGCCACAAGCAGCTTGCCAACCGGAACATGGCCGACCTTGACCAGATGGCGGTGGATGCCGTGCTGCGAAGCCAGGGGCAGTGCCAGGCGTTCATGGGAGATCGTGCCAGCGTCAACGACGACTTCCTCCGTTTTCTGGCCGTACAGTGAGTTTCTTCAAATTCTTATCCAATGATGAAACTCAGTTTGTAATTAATCACACTATCGAGCTGATAGATTATGCTATTTATGCTTGTTTAATCTCCCATGTGTTAGAAATATAATAAAATTTACTTGAAATATATTATGGTATTGGATCCTCTCTGCCTTTTTTTTCTAAAAGAAATGGATAATTATGCAGGGCTCCGTCTCTAAAGAGCCTTATTCTCATATCCTGCCGTGAAAAAGTTTCGGATCAAGGATTCTTGGTAGCAATACAGATGTTCCCTCAGCTTGAGGAGCTCGAACTTTCAGAGTGTTGGAATGTAAGAAACAAGTGGTTGTTTGAGGTTGTGTCCAAATCATGCCCACATCTTAAGCACCTGAGACATAGTCGCACAGTTTACACTCAATGTACTTGCTGTCCTAAGCCCGCTGGTGATGACACGGAAGCCATGGGGATTGCCACAATGCATGAGGTGTGTTTCCTGCAGCTCGTCAATAACAACCTCACCAATCAAGGACTAGCGGCAATCCTCGGCAATTGCTCCCATCTGGAGTCACTTGAAATACGGGAGTGCCGCAATATCATCATTGACGATGCCCTGCAAGCGATGTGTGCTCGGATTAAGAGTCTGAAGCTAGTCCCTAGTGACCCTATTAGTCATGATCGTGTGGACTTTGAGCCCAGTCCTATTAGTGAATGCTCTACTTGTCTCAATTACTTTGTAAAAGATACCAGAGAGAGGTACCCGAACCGTCCGGAAATGACTACTGACAGCAATGTGGAACACAAGGCGGTTGCCACAGTGCGCGAACTGCGATCCCTGGAGCTCTACCACAATGACCTCACGAGTCAAAGACTGGCGGCTATCCTCAAAAAGTTCCCCCACTTGGAATCATCTGACATATACAACTGTCGCAATATCATCATGAACAACGCAATCCATGTGAGCAAACTAGGTGTTAAGTACCCTTACAATCGGATGGCTGATGAGATAAAGACCATGAAACTGACCATGGAACTACTTAGAGTCAAGTTTGATTCTAATAATTCTTATGTTGGCTTGACACTCAACTTCCCTGAAATCAACAGGAGCTATGCCTTTGGATCTAAGAACACCCACAGAATTCTCAGGAAAAGGATGACAAAATACAATCATAAGGCTAGTAAACCAGTAGAAGGAAATTTCTTTTGCAAGGAATTTGACCATGAAGAGCGTGGGCCTCGCATGCCTATTCTTGAATGTTCTACTTGTCTTATGTTTGAGTACTTCACTAAAAGTTGGGAAGAATCTGACCTTGACGATTCTTGTTATTATGACCCTTCTTATGGTCTTGGAGAGTCGGACCTTGACAATTCTTATTATGGTCTTGATAGCCATGACCAGATTGATTTTCAAATGAATGATTTGATGGTATGCAAGAGGTTGCGCAGATATCTGAAAAATGGAATGAAGTTGTAGATTGGGATGTTTTGATGAAACATGTTGCCTCTAATGCTCAAATGTCTCAATGCTTTTCTCTGAGTCTGGAAAGGGGTTTTCCATGGCTCCCACGGGGTGCAGCAACTTTGCTCCTGGTTCCCCACATCTATCTGCTCCGGCCTACTTCATTCTGGGTTTTACACTTGTGTTACTGTTGTCTTCACCGGACTATATATGCAATTGACGACGACAATGTATGGTTCCTGGTATCTTTCTTTCTGCTGGAAGCTCAAGTTATTGTGCGCTCTCACTCACCAGATCTATTCTATTTTGATCCCACACTTTGATCAAAACCACTCATTCTATTGAGAATCAGCATTGATCAGTTAAGCATAACTTTGATTAATCACTCAGGTGGTTCGGCTACAGTTGTCAATCAGCATTGATCAGTTAAACATAACTTTGATTAATCACTCAGGTGGTTCGGCTACAGTTGTCATTATGAATCACAGGCAGATTAGACGTAGAACCATCCCATGCATGCAATATTTTCTACTTCAATTGCATAAGTACATGGAAACACACTCTCCAGGTACTAGAAACAGTGTGAATAAAATGCCATCGTTGCCTCAACTTGTTTCTCACCTTAACTTGCGTAGGTGCATGCCTGCTGTTTGATAGGTCTAGCATATGTAATTTATTTTCAAGGCTATTTTTGAACTTCATGTACTACTTTCATTTAGCTATATCATAGTTCGGTTGTTGTTAGATCATGAACAATGAGTTTAGGCAGATGTTCAGAAATAGTCTAGTACTTGCCCATGATTTGTCCTGTCAATTATAATAGAGTAATTGATTATGCATGCTTGAGACTTCCATGGATTTTTCTGGAACAAAGTAGCAACAGGTCAACAGCCTTCTTTCCTGAAGGTTATACGAGGAAAGACTTGGTAAAATTGTGGAAAAAATTCTAAATAATCTCACGAGTTATTACAGATTTCCTAATCTGATTTGCAAATTTAATGAAACTATAATTTTTAAACAATCTGACGTCTTTTCTATTTGTGATGAAGGTGTTGTATAATTTATGTATAGAACTAGTTCACCTTGGACAATCAATTCAGAAGTGGAAAGTTGGAAACAGTGATCGTGTTGCTCCATGTGCTTCAAAATTGTCACCTATAACCTATAAATTTCATGGGTTTTTAGAATCTATTTCCTCTGTATCTGTTTTATTGTATTGCCCTTATAGCAGCAGCCTTTTCTGCAGTCCCACTCCATCATGCTTGCCTCTTGGAAAATTGCTTTGAGAGTAAAATCCTAAATGACCCTTCATAACCTTCGGAATGCCTTTTACTCCGAAAAGGTATAGGAGCCGTTGTATTAGCATATCACTTTGTAAAGACCTGACATAATGATTATGTTTTGTGTATGTGATATTATGTATACCAGTACTTCACTATGCCAGAAAGCAAAACCAGAGACGGTTCTAGACCCAAAATTAGAGACGGCAGAATATCGCGTCTCTGAATTTGCGTCTCTGATTAAGACCAAACCAGTGACTCAGAAATCCCCGTCTCTAATATTCCATTATTCCATTATAGAGACATGATTTAAGGTATCTACGTGTCTGTAAGCCGTCATTGCACAGAATTACCAGTGATGTGTTTTGATGATCCACATTTAAAACACACGTCTCTTAATTGTATATTGGTGACGTGGTTTCTTCAATCCATGTCTCTGAAATGTACAAGAGGAGACGCAGTTTATCAAATCCGCGTCTCTAGGAATATCTACAGTATGATGTGGTTTCTCAAATCCGCGTCTCTATGAATCTTTACAGTGCAATGTGGTTTCTCAAATCTGCCGTCTCTGGTATTTTTTTAAAGAGACTGATTCTTCAAATCAGAGAGCAAACATGATTGTTCAAATCCGCATCCATATATATCACACTCAAGCATCCATATATATAACAGAGCATCACAGGGCCATCATATCCGACAGCATCACAGAGCCATCCATACTGCATCATAGAACCATCCATACTGCATCACAGGGCATCCTAGTAAACACGTGTTCATTGCAGGGCGGCCAATACAGGCATATGGTTCAACATCCATATTTGAAGCAACGGATAAAGTTAAGTTCACTACAGACATCCATATAGTTTAGCATTCATACATAGTCTCGCTACATGCACATAAATTAAGTCACAGGTTCGATACTTAGAGCATCTCCAGCAGCATTGCTATATTAGATTGCTATACCTAAAAACTGATAAAATACCTAAAAACTTACTCCAACAGCATTACTATATTATATGGATTGCTATACCTAAAATTTTTAGGCTATAGCCTATATTTCTCTCTCCTAAACCTAATTTACCAATCCAACTCTTGGATTGCTATATTCTCCATCCCTTGGCCACATCAGCAAACTGCTTCCCACCGGAAATTTCCGCAGTGCCGCTCCACCTTGCTCTCTTCGCCGACCCCAACACCTCCGGCCGTCGGACCTCACCGCCGCCCGCCCATGCCATCTGCGCTATGATTTTCCCTCAATCGGCCCTTGCCCGACCCTCCACTGCCCAAGCTCAGGTGAGCTCGAGCCCTGCCTGGTACGAGCAAGCTCCGATGCGTGGGGGTGCTCTGCCTGTGTGCCCCACCGCTGTCCTCTTGCTGCCATAAAGCTCGGCGCCATCTCCACAACAGGTGTGGGCGACCTCCTCGGCGTGGAGGAACTCGAGGCCCAGCACACGGCGGCCCCATCTCCGAAAAGGGCAAGCACGAGCGGCGATAGGGACTCAAGCTAATTCGAGGATGTTTGTCGTTGATTCGTCGTTCACCGCTCCGATTAGAGCCCGTCCGCCGCCAAATCATCCAATCGCGGCCACGTTCTTCCGCCAAATCTCCACTCACGGACAAGATCCTCTCCCAGGCTCGAGCTCCTCCACGGAGCCCATCTGCTGCCCTCCGCGGGGAGAGGAAGGGAGAGGTGCCCTCCGCGGGGCGAGGAGGAGAGAGGTGCCATCCCATCTCGATCCCATCTGCTGCTGCACTCGGCCTCGATCTCTTCACGGTCGAGGAGGGGAAAGGTGACCGGTCGGGCGGAGGTCGAAGTGCTCGGTCGGAGGCGCAAGTGCAGACCACGATTTGGTGAATCGGAGAAGAAGAGAGTTTATAGGTATCCAAGTTTAGATACGCTGCTGGAGAGAAGCACAAAAACTATCTGAAAATTTTCTCTCTCCTGAACCTAAAACTCATTTTAGATCTTTATTTTTACATATGCTGCTGGAGATGCTCTTAGTGCAGTTTCAAGAGGCTGAATTTGAAAAAAAAAATGAAACTCTCCTTTATTGCTGATGGCCTGGGATAGTAGGAAGACAATGAGCTCTTCTCGAATTTTGGATTGTACCCAGAAATTAAATATTTCCAAATTTCCTCCTCCATTTGGATTGTACTCAGAAATTAAATATTTCTAAACTCTCACCAAAAGTAAAGGAAATGTCACAACTATCGCTGGTAGCGATGCTGTGATGGTGGGTTCGTGTTGATCCACACTAATTCTCCATATGGGTACTAAATTGGAAATTGAGGATGCACTCCTGTATCCTAGTTTATATCTGATACAACTCGTTCCCTATTGAGTTATAAAAATATCCGTCGTAATGGTTTCCATATTGAAACTCATAATGACAACCTTAATGAATATCTATTCATCACCAAAAATGACGCATGTAATAAACAACAACTTGAGAAAATTCCTTCACTATCCTCTAGACTGTATTACACATACATCAAACCCGTACAACATGTTGCATATAAGATAATTTTTCAGAATCTTGATATCTTCAAGACATGGCATGATCGCCTAGGTCATCCTGGTGTTGGGATGATGCGGAAAATTATCGGCAATTCAATTGGTCATCATATGCATACATCAAAATTTGCCAAACCTTCAGATTTTGTTTGCACCGCATGTGCAACAGGGAAACTAATCTTAAGACCCTCTTATATTAAGATCAAAGCTAAACCACTACAATACCTCGAACACATTCAAGGTGATATTTGTGGTCCTATTCATCCATTAACTAGGCCATTTAGGTACTTCATGATAATTACTGATGCATCTACAAGATGGTCTCACGTGTATTTATTGTCCACTAGAAACCATGTGTTTGCAAGATTCATTAATCAAATTATCAAATTAAGAGCAAATTATCTAGAAAATCCAATAAAATCCATCAGGATGGACAATGCCGCTGAGTTTAGGCATAAATGTGGAACATCATGGACCTTGTATACATATACAAAATGGATAAGCCAAATCTCTTATCAAGAGAATCAAATTAATTGCTAGATCATTATTACAGAATTGCAAATTACAAACATCAAGTTGGGGTCATGAGGTCTTACACGCCACTGATCTGATGCAAATCAGACCTACCGCATATCATACTACTTCCCCCCTTTGCAGTTAGTACGTGGAAATCAACGAAGTATTTCCCATCTATGAAAATTCGATTGCGTTGTATACATGTCGATTTCACCACCGCAGCGTACATCTATGGCCTCCCATCGAAAAATGGGGATATATGTGGGATATAAATCACCGTCAATCATCAAATACCTCGAGCCTCTTACATGGGACTTATTTACTACCCGGCACGTTGATTGCATCTTCGATGAGGATAATTTCCCGACGTTAGGGGGAGACAATACGTACCAAACAAGATGCCAGGACATAAATTGGAATGCCACAGGTATTCTGTCCTATGATCCACGTACTATAGAATCTGAATGTGAAGTTCTGAAGATTATACATTTCTAAAGCACTGCAAATAATTTTCTAGAAGCATTTACCGACTACAAATGTGTCACAAAATCATATAATCCTACTTAGAATCTCCCAATTCAAAATAAGAGGCGGAGAGGTACAACTGCAAAGGATAAGGCTGTACAAAAACCTACTGTAAAGGATAAGGTACAAAAGCCTCCGCGAAAACAAAGGAAGGTCACTTCCAAAGCGGTAAATGCAAATCAACATCAAATTGATAGACACCAATTGGATATGAATTCCAAATAATATGGATGATCAACAGATACATCACATACCTAGCACAAATGTACACAAAGATATTAGTGCCGGGACATCGGAAGACCCTGGCTCTATTGTATTGGGAAATCATGAAGAGTCAGAAAAGGGTAAATGAAATTTGCCAACTATATTGATTCTGGAGAATCATTCAATGAAAAGACTACAATTGTCGACATTAATTTCTTCTCCAAGATTGCAAATGACCTTCAACCAATCCGATACCTAAGACCATGGCAGAGTGCATCAAGCACTCCGACTGGATCAAATGGAAGGAAACAATCGAGTCAGAACTGCTCTCGCGCGCTCAAAAAAAAAGAGAGGTATTCACCGCATTAATGCCTACTCCTCAAAGCATTTTTCTAGTGGGATCAAAGTGGGTTTTCGTCCATTAAAGGAATGAAAACAATGAGGTGGTGAGATACAAAGCGAGACTCGTAACACAAGGGTTGACGCATAGACCCGGCATCGATTTCGATGAAACATACTCTCCAGTTATGAGTGGTATAACATTCCGATATTTAATATCATTGGCAGTACAAAAAGTCTATCCATGTAGATGTTGTGACTGCATATCTTTATGTGTCACTTGACTCGGATATCAATATGAAAGTTCCTGAAGGGCTTGATATTCCGAACAAGAATTACTCTCGCAACATGTATTGTGTAAAGTTTCAAAAGTCATTATTATACGACTTGAAGCAGTCCGGAAGAATGTGGTACAACCGACTCAAGGAATTCTTGTACAGAAGGGTTATTCCAATAACGATGATTGCCCATGTGTTTTCATCAAGAAACCCTCGACTAGATTTTGTATTATATCTTTGTATGTTGATGATCTCAGTATCATTGGCAATACACATGATATAGATGAAGCACACAAACATCTTAAGATGGAATTCGAAATGAAAGATTTGGGTCAAACCAAATTTTGCTTAGGTTTACAACTTGAGAATCTCCCTATAGGGATTTTAATACATCAGTCTGTATATATTCAGAAAATTCTATAGAAATTCAATATGGATAAATCTTATCCATCAAAGACGCCTATGGTCGTTCGATCTCTTGATATGAATAAGGATCAATTTAGATCAAAGATGAAGATGAAAAGTTATTGGGACCAGGATCAATTCAGCTAATGTATATCGCAAATTGCACAAGGCCTGACATTGCATTTGCGATAAATTTACTAGCTAGACATAGTGTTGCTCCTTCAACAAAACGCCATTAGGCGGGACTCAATTATATCTTCACATATCTCCAAGGTACAATAGATCTTGGTTTATTCTACAGATTTGACCAAGACAAGTATTTAACTAGATATATCGATGCTGGCTATTTATCTGATCCCCACAATGCCAGATCTCAGATAGGCTTTGTATTCTTACATGGTGGAACAACTATATCATGAAAGTCACCAAAACATACTTGAAGCATCGCGTGAATATGTATGGCTTTGCTGAATGATAAATCACATACAACATTCATGTGGTATTGGTTCAATCACGCAACCAACAATTATCTATGAAGATAATTCTGCTTGTATTGCTCAAATGAATGCCTGTTATATAAAGAGCAATATCGGCACATTGCTCCTAAATTATTTTGTCCTCATGAACTACAGAAAAGTGGGGAGATAGAAATCTTGCAAACCAAATTGTAGCTTTTGGTCACATGATGTAGGTTGATAGCTTTTCGTCACATATGATGCAAGTTGATAGCAAATTTGATAGCTTTTCACAAATGGATGGTGTAGAAATGTGGTCAACTTGCTCAGGATGTGAGACAAGTCAGATTGTAGTGTTTTAATGTGAAATGTGACATTACATTGGACTACTAGCACATTTATGGATGACTGAATATCAATGTATCTGTCCATTTTGAATGAATCGATGTATGTGTTCATTATGAATATCAATGGAAGGTGTAGCATATATATATGGTTGATGTATCTTCTGATTGATGCTATGAATTAGCACGAGCCATAAGTTTCAAGCAATTACATAATGATTAGCAATATATATATATATTTTGTATTCATTGGAATTGGACCCGTTGAATGCTTGGTCGGTATACATGTATATTGGCTCGAACAATTGGTCGGTAATCATTCCTATGGACGGTCTATCTGTTGGTCGGTATTTCTAAATAGAGCATCTGAGGGTTGGTCGGTATAGATATGTTGGTCGCTATAGAGTTATCCCGACGCCACTTAGAGCGACAAATAGTTGGGGTCGGTATAACCATATAGCGACCGATCGTTGCTCGCTGTAACGCGCTATAGCGACCAAACCGTGGACGGCCATCTGGGGCTGTGGTATAGTATGCATTAACAAGCAATCTTATATGTTAATAACATTTTCTCCTATATTTTCCCTCAGGGGTTTTAAGGAGTTTTTCCTATGACATATCTGTCACACCCCAAAATAGGGCCTAACCGTTTTAAGAGCCCAATCTCCGCAGACCATGGTCTGAAACAAATTAGAATCGAAAAACAACTTTACAGTAAATGGATTTCAAAATAGGGACCAAATAAACTAATTGCAACGTCACCTTAAGATTTACAAACATATACATAAAGATACTTCTGCTCATGTCTTCTCCATATCCATCGCCTTGAGATCCGTGCCAAGCCGTTAACTACGTACACCACCATGCAAACTATTAAGTATAAAACTGAGCAAGAAAAATGAAATATGCACTATATATGTCAAGGATTCCCAATAGTCTCAAAGAGCCACCGCTCCAATCTCCAATGAATTTTGTAAACATATTTGTTGAGAAAAATACCAAATTTTCATGAAGAAATTCTGTTTGGTGGGGTCCAATATTATATGCTGCTAACCCATTTATAACGCGGGTATAGAGCCCATCCGGCTGGTCCAACATATATCGGCAACACCACCATTGTAGTGAATCCACTACTAAGTCCAAAGATCAACAAAACCGGCCCTTCGTGCAGCGCTGTGCCCACATCGCGGCCGGACCTACGTCCAACACCACGTCCAACTCACAGCCAGCCCAACGTCCAGCGCCGTGTTCACTCTATGTGGATTACACCATCTTCTATGTAGGTAATTTCCTATACCCACCCATACAGTACCATGGCGATACTAGTATACGTACAATGACCGGCCACCAAACTGGTATTAACCTTAGTTAAATGTTTCCACCAACTACTACCCACCGTGGTGCCGCACACTGCCTTCCCAACCAACTACTCTCCCATGCAACTAGGCCACAGACACAAGGTATGCAACATCTTATTTACAAAACAATGCAATAATTGTAAGATGGTATTTGAAATACTTATTAAAACATGAGCCAATAGGATATATGCAACAAAGGTGGGTACGCAGCTTGCCTCGCATTCGAAAAGAACCCTGAACGTCCATTGGTTCCGCAGCCTCACTTGACCGCTGAATTACCAAGTATGATTAGCTTAGTAATTATCTTTCGGATGGACCAAATTTGAAATATCTTTGCCTGATCTTGAATTATTTTCAGCAACCAGATTAGAAGAAAGGGACACTTGCCACAAAATTTCAACTAGGGTCTAGTTGTGATGGGCTGGGGTATGAAAATATCTATATTTCTCCTTAAGTTTTTTCCACTGGGTTTTGGATGAGTTTTATCTATATGATGGTCATCCATCGAATATCACGTGGTTTCTACTCGTGTTTTTCCTACATAGTTTTAGAGTAGTTTTTCTCACGCAACAATCTAGGAATGAGTGACATTTACATGAAGCAATTGATTAAGGGGGATTGTTACGAAATATATTAGATGACTATATTAGAGTGATCAATGTGACACGTACAACTCTCCAATGGGCCTCTCCGAAGGGGCCTGTCCCTTTGGGTGGCAACCACCATGCCCCTTGGGCCATGTATATATATATATATATATATATATATATATGTAAATGTTCCCTCATCATATAGACAATCTATTAATTCCTTCCATTCCATTTCTTTTACATTCACAACACATATCACTAAGAAATGCGGGACCCCTAAGCATCTGGTTGAACTATACGTGAAGTCCATGGGTGGTACACAGAATAGCCAGAATTTTGAAGCTGACTTCGCCTCTCAAGTCCTGGAGACTGGAGCTATGGAACCCATCCCTGATGGAGCGGGACTGAGCAACACCAAGACTCCGTCTAGTGAAGAGGATGCCTCTGTGGACATTGACAACATGCACATGGAATTCACTTCCAATATTTGGAGACCTCAATTAGGCTCCATATAATTAGCTTTTAAATTTGCAAATGGAGTACTTCAATCAGAAACATGATGTTGCTTCCTTTTATCAGTTGTAATAATGCATGTGGTATCTTAATATATTTTTATGTGCATTCTATATTTTTGCATTATTTTTATGAGTTTAAATTCTGCATTATATAATTTGTTACGGGTGCCAATCCAATGGAAGAAGAGATGTGCCTAGTGGATAGTTGTACCACTAAAACTATACATAGGGAAGTCAAAATTTTCCAAACTCTCACAAAGAGAAAATGACAAGTTTTGACCATCGGGACGCGACACTATGATTGTTGGTTCTGGAAGAGCCACTATTATACTTCCGATGGGTACACAAATAAATATCGAGGAAGCATTATTGTATCCCGATTCAACATGTACCCTACTAAGTTATAGAGATATCCGAAACAATGGGATTCATGTGGAAACACATGCGGAAAACAATCAGGAGTTCCTCCTCTTGACCAAAGACATCGGATATGGCAAACAAACACTTGAAAAGGTGCCTTCTCTCCCATCTGGATTGTACTACATATATATCAAACTTGTACCACATGTTGCATACAAGGTGATTTTTTAGAATGTGGATACTTTCTAAACTAGGCATGAACGCCTTTGCCATCCCGGCATCGGGAAGATGAGACAGAAAATTCCCAAAACCCCTCAGATTTTATGTGCACCTGGAAACAAATTTTGAGACCCTCATATATCAAAATAAAGACTAAACCACTCAAGTTCCTTGAACATATTCAAGGTGACATATGCGGTCCCATTCAACCTTTGTCTTGACCATTCAGGTACTTCATGGTTCTAATAGTTGCATCCACAAGATGGTCTCATGTGTGTCTATTATCGACATGGAACCATGACTTTGCAAAATTGATTGCACAAGTCATCAGACTTAAAGCCAGTCAACCTGAACAACAGATAAAATCTATCAGATTGGATAATGCAACAAAATTTTCATCCAATGATTATTGTATGGCTTTAGGAATTGAAGTCCAACATTCCGTATCTTATGTTCACACTCGGAATGGTTTAAATGCATCTCTCATCAATAAAATAAAAGCTCATTGCCAAACCACTATTGCAAGATTGTAACCTACCAACCTCATGTTGGGGTCAAGCAGTCTTACATGCTGTTAACCAAAACAATTGCGCCCAACTGCATACCATACAACTTCCCCGTTGCAATTGGTTCCCATGTACGAAAATTTGGTTGCACCGTATACGTACCGATCTCACCACCAAAGCGTGCATCAATGGGCCCTCAGAGGAAAATGGGGATCTACATGGGATATTTATCTCCATCGATCATTAAATACTTGAAGCCCCTTAAGGACTGGGTGAGTCCATCTCCTCTTATTTTATTTTGTCACCGCTGGTGAAGTTACCCACCCGTACACCACCACCCAAAATAACATGTCCACCAATCATATAACACCACCAGAATAAATAACACATCCACGCAAAATATCTAGCCCACAAGGTCCCCGGGCTCGCACGGCTCCGCGCGGTGGCCACACCAGATGACACCATCCTCTCCATTCCTCGCCGGAATATTCTTCTACCCAGCTCTCGACACGTCGTCCCACCTCTTCGAGCTTGTGATCAAGCACCTCGTCAACGGGGACAACGCGTTGCCGCATGACGGCATTGGCGCCATCGCGTCACAGCTCACGGGCCGCCTCCCTGCGAACTTTGTCCACCTTAACGCCCACGCCGCCGCCATCGATCGGTCTGGTGTGACGCTCGACACCGGTGAAATCATCCCGGCGAGCTCGGCATCGTCGTCGTTGTCGAGTAGCCGGAGGCCGAGAAGCTCCTGTTGTCGATTCCGGAGAAGCCCAAGAAATCCGAGAGGAGCACCGTCTGCCTCTACTTCTCCACTGATCAGGTGCCGATCAAGGACCCCATCCTGCTCCTCAAGGGGTCGGGCAACGGAATCGTGACAACATGTTCTTCGCCAGTAATGTGGCGCCGTCGTGTCCGTGTCCCTCGTTGGCCCGTTTGCCGGCCGGGAGGACGCCAACCTAGCCGACGAGGTGGTACGGGAGCTCGGTGGGGTGGTTCGACGCTGGAGAGGTGGCATCGTGGACGCATCTGAGGACGTACCGTATTGGGGTCACGCGGTCGGACCAGACACTGCTCACGACGCTGACGGGGAGGGATTGTTAGATTATTTGTTTTGAGGAGGGCTGCTAAAATAAGACAGCAAGGAAGGAATGACCTGATGTGCTGGTCCACTGAAGGAGAGGTGGATAGGGGCTATCGAGGATTACTTGCAGCGGCACTAGCTACTTTCTAAAAAAATCAGGAGTTTCTATTGGGAAATATGATAACGATGTCCTCAATGGTTGTGAATTGAAACAATATAAAATTTATTAATATATTTTTTACCACGTGCGTGCCACGCACACTCTACTAGTATTAATAAAATATATACTATAAAGATCCAAAAGTTTCGAGGGCCAATGGGTCCGCAAATCATTGAAACATTACCCCTCATGTCTTGAAGAGTTTGACTAAATAGTCCATGGAAAAAAACACGCGCTTGCGTGGAATAGTTAAGTTCGTAACCTATACGGTCTCCGGCCAATTATCCGTTATAAAATTTTATTTTCTATTAAACGTGTGTGTTGCTGGTGCGTTCTTGCTAGTAAGTAAAACAAAGTACTTGAGTGTAATTTATATAGATAATAGAGTTAAAAGCATCATTAGTACATAAACTTGGCGAGCGGGTGCGTTTAGGTACACCATCTCTCCGATTGCTCATTTAGGAGCAACAACTTGCATGTGGGGTGCAAATAAGTCATCAGAACGTCATGCGGGCAGAAGAACGCCACGTAAGCAGCTGATGTGTACATTTGGCGTTTGCATGTAACACGTGGTGCAAAACTATTGCAAAAATTATTATTTTTCCTCAAATATATGATTTTGAAATATTTACAATATTCTTTGGCTACAAGATCTTACGAACAAAACCCAAAACAGAATGTTAATCAACTCAACTAAATTACCTAATGAATAAGGTCTTCTCCAAAAAAAAAATCTTGAGTGTAATTTATATAGATAATAGAGTTAAAAGCTGGTGCGTTCTTGCTAGTAAGTAAAACAAAGTACTTGAGTGTAATTTATATAGATAATAGAGTTAAAAGCATCATTAGTACATAAACTTGGCGAGCGGGTGCGTTTAGGTACACCATCTCTCCGATTGCTCATTTAGGAGCAACAACTTGCATGTGGGGTGCAAATAAGTCATCAGAACGTCATGCGGGCAGAAGAACGCCACGTAAGCAGCTGATGTGTACATTTGGCGTTTGCATGTAACACGTGGTGCAAAACTATTGCAAAAATTATTATTTTTCCTCAAATATATGATTTTGAAATATTTACAATATTCTTTGGCTACAAGATCTTACGAACAAAACCCAAAACAGAATGTTAATCAACTCAACTAAATTACCTAATGAATAAGGTCTTCTCCAAAAAAAAAATCAGCTAACACATCAACATCAGCTACCTATGTGGCATCATTTTGCCCGCTGTCGTTTTGTGATCTATTTTCACCTACATACCAAGTTGTTGCTCCTAAATGAGCAATTAGAGAGATTATGAACCTAAACACACCCACCCGCTATGTTTATGTACTAATGATGCATTTTACTCTAGATAATATATTAGTTTGAAACTAAATCAAAATAATATGTTTGTACAATGGTTTGAATATGTGTTTATTCTATTCAGATACGGATAATATTGGATATTTCATCCATATCCACACTTATTTCGAATTCGGATATATCCACTTTAGTTACCATATTAAAAACGAATACTGTTGACGCTTTTTTGTTGTCAACACACACGAGCGTTGAATCGCGCAGCACAAGAAATTTGCACTTGCCGCAGCCCCAGCCAAACCGGTCAGACCGGTTTGGAGATCCGGTCAGACTGGATTTGTTAGGGCTTCGGTGAAAACCTAGAATCACCACCTCGGGAGGGACCCCGTCGGAGATAGCACGTCTAGGGTTGCTCTGAGATCGGTCAGGCCACTCAGAACCTCCTTGAACGCCGTCGAGACAAACAAGGAAAGCAAAGGGATTGGAAAAGCTAGGGTTTGAAGATAAAAGTAGAAAAATAGTATTTGATCGATTGGATGATCCGTCTCAATCGGCCACGGCCCTTTATATTTATAGAGTGGGGAGGTCTTGCCCCGCAAGGAATTCCATTACAATTTGGAAACGACTAGGACTCCTAATTCTACTCCAACTCGGAGTAAAACCGGTCAGACCGGATAGGGAAACCGGTCAGACCGGTTTCGGCCGTTGCCAAATCGGCTATAGGGAAACCGGTCTGACCGCTTTCTAGAACCGGTCTGACCGGTTTTCCTCGACCTGATAGGCAACTGCCAATTTTGGGTGCGAACATATGCCCCCCTGTTTTCTAGTAAATTTTTATGCACTAGAAAATATGCTAAGGTCGATGTTACAGAATCCACTGGCCATTTTATCCTAAGGACGATTTTCAACCATAAATCGGCCATATCCTATCAAGCACTTTGCCAAACACTTGGATAAAATTTCTTCAAGTATCTCCCATTGAGAGCTCTAGGCAGTTGTTGTCCTTGCAAGGTCTCTACCATATAGGAATTTCCTGAACAAACCTTCACAATCTTGAAAGGACCTTCCCAACTTGGAGACCACTTGCCAAACTTGTTGCTTTTCAATCCAATGGGCAAAATCGTTTTCCAAACCAAATCACCTACCTAAAAAGATTTGAATTTCACTTTCTTGTTGTATGCTCTCGCCACTCGCCTTTTATCTTTCTCAATCTCTTCTAAAGCTTCCAAACGCTTGTCGGTCACTTCATCAATATTATCCATCATTAAAGCATAGTATGTATTAACATCAAGATTATTTTTCTTTGCAAGTCTATATGCGCCAAGATTCACCTCTACAGGCAAAACGGCCTCTTGACCATACACAAGCTCAAACGGAGTAACTTTAGTAGCACCATGTCTAGAAATACGATGAGCCCATAAAGCTTCAGATAATACCTCATGCCATCTTTTAGGATGATCTTCTACCTTCTTCTTGATGAGCTTTATCAAGGTCTTGTTGCTAGATTCAGCTTGACCATTGGCTTGAGCATAATATGGAGATGAATTGAGAAGTTTAATACCATAGGAATTAACAAATTGACGCACCTCTTTGGATATGAATGAAGTCCCTTGATCCGTAGTCAAAGTTTGTGGAATACCAAACCTATGTATAATATGTTCTCTAATAAACTCAATCACCTCTCTATGTGTCATATTCTTCAAGGGAGTTGCTTCCGTCCACTTGGTAAAATAATCAGTCGCCACAATCACGAAACAATGGCCCTTCGACGAAGGAGGATGAATTTTACCAACAAAATCTAAACCCCATCCTCGAAAAGGCCAAGGCTTAACAATTGGATGCATCAATGCCGCAGGTACCAACTGAATATCCCCATGTTTCTGACACTCCTCACATCCTTTGTAGTATTTAAAACAATCGGCTATCATATTGGGCCAATAGAAACAAGCTCGCCTAAGGAGCCACTTCATCTTGGGGGGCGATTGATGAGTACCACAAATTCCTTCATGAACCTCTGCCATAGCTAACCTAGCTTGGTCAGGACCCAAACATTTTAGAAGCAAACCATCAATAGTCCGACGATATAATTCATCGCCATCTAGAATAAATTTAAGAGCCCATCGTCGGATTTTTCTGTCAACTGAATTGCTAGAATTTTGCAAATAATCAACCAAAGGCTTCCTCCAATCATCCACTTTGTCTCTATTAGAAACAGCGGCTGAAGTAGACTCAGTTTCGGGACACCGGTCAGACCGGTTCTCTGAAGCGGTCAGACCGGTAAAACCGGTCAGACCGGTCTGAGGAAGCGGTGCGACCGGTTCCTCCAGAACAGAACACTCAGCTTCTAAAAACATCGGTCTTCGTTCTTGAAAATTTCTTTTCTGAACATTATAACCAGATGCTTGTTGAGCCAGAGCATTCGCCTTTGGATTTCTTTCTCGTGGTACATGACGAATTACAAACTCATTTAAGCAAGATATAATGTCGAAGCATCTATCAAGATAGGCATTCAAAAACCCATCTAAGCATTGACATACCTTAGAAACTTGTTGTACCACCAGTAAAGAATCACCATAAGCTTCTACATGCTTTACTCCCATGTCATACAAAATTTCCAATCCGAATAGAAGAGCCTCATACTCGACTTGGTTATTAGTACATTCATGATCTAATCGGTTAAGTTCTTCAAAAACAGCCCGATGTGGAGAAGTAATAACAATTCCAATACCACAACCACTTTTGCAAACTGATCCATCAAAATGCAATTTCCATGGAGTAAAAGTAACATAACCGACACTTAAATCAAGTTGCTTATCTACTCTATGTTCAACAATAAAGTCGGCTACTATTTGACCTTTCATTGAAGTTAATGGCTCACAATGCAAATCATATTCAACTAAAGCGTAAGCCCATTTGCCGACTCTACCACTCAAAATTGGTTTGTGCAATATGTATTTGATTATGTCGGTTTGACATGCTACTACACAAGTACTTGGCAAGAGATAATGCCTTAACTTGGTACAAGTATGATATAATGATAAACATAGTTTTTCAATAAAGGTGTACCTTGTTTCGGCATCCAATAATCTTCTACTCTCAAATGCAACCACATGTTCCTTTCCTTCGATTTCTTGAGTCAAAACACCTCCAATGACATCTTTCTCAGCCGCCACATACAACTTGAATGGGACCCCACTCTTGGGCGCTTGAAGGACGGGTGGCGAAGATAAATATTGCTTGATCTCATCAAATGCCTCTTGTTGTTTTGCCCCCCAAGTGAAATCAATGTCATTCTTCAACCGAAGTAAAGGAGTAAAGGCATTCACCTTCCCGGCCAAATTACAAATGAATCTTCTCAAGTAATTTACTTTGCCCAAAAACTTTTGCAAATCTTTCTTGCAAGTAGGAGCCTTTACATTGTTAATAGCTTCAATCTTTGTAGGATCTATCTCTATGCCCTTTTCATGCACAATAAATCCTAAGAACTTTCCAGCCGATACACCAAAAGCACATTTGAGTGGATTCATCTTCAATTTATACCGACGCATTCTTTCAAAAGCAAGCCTTAAATCAGCCAAATGATAATCTACTCCAGCCGATTTGACAACAATATCATCGATATAAACCTCTACTATAATGCCAAGCAAGTCATGAAAAATCAAATTCATAGCCCTCTGATATGTGGCACCAGCATTCTTCAAACCAAAAGTCATCACTACCCACTCAAATAGACCAACAAAACCCGGACATAGAAATGCCGTTTTGGCGATATCCTCTTCGGCCATAAATATTTGATTATAACCAGCATTACCATCAAGAAAGCTAAGAATTCTATGTCTAAATGCAGCATTAACAAGAAAATCGGCTATAGGCATAGGATATTCATCTTTAGGAGTAGCTCTATTGAGATCTCTAAAATCAATGCAAACACGAAGCTTTTTTGTTCCTTTCTTTTCAACAGGTACAATATTAGAGATCCAATTAGCATATCGACAAGGCCTAATAAATTTAGCATCTAGCAACCGATTGATTTCTTCTTTCACTCGGTCATAAATATCAGGATTAAAGTTTCTGCGAGATTGTTTAAAAGGCCTAAAACCAGGTTTAATGGGTAAACAATGTTCAACTAAATCACGACTTAAACCAGGCATTTCATTGTAGCTCCATGCAAAACAATCAACATACTCCTTTAATAACTTTATTAACTCAGATTTAAGCAAAGGATCAAGATTCTTGTTTACAAATGTCGGCCTAGGTACAGTGCCATCACCAATATCTACCTCCTCTAAAGGATCAGCCGACGTAAACCCTTGTCCTAACTTGCTCAAATCATCAAAATCTTCAATGGCCTCACACATATCGTTCTTATGCGCCCGATAGTGCTCACGCCTCTGCTGTAACCACTCTAGATTCGGATCCATCAAATCATAAGAGATGGCATAGCCAGATCTCCGATCGGCTTCATAACAGCAGTAGCAAAGCCATCCTTGGTGCAACCAATGATCTCACAATCAGATAAATCTAAACCAGATAAGCACTTAAGATTCTCATGACCATCCATAGTAGAACTATCGGCCACTGCAACACAAGCCGACGTATCTCCATGAACGACCTCTACTTCATCATCTATCCATTGAATTAAAAATTGATGCAAAGTAGAAGGCACACACTGGTTTGCATGAATCCAATCACGACCAAGGATTAAACTGTAGTTACCTTGTGTCTCAGCGACGAAGAACGCAGTAGCCAAAGTCTTGCTTCCAATAGTGAGCTCCATAGAAGCAACTCCCTTGGCGCCCATAGGTTCAACTCCTCCAACGCCACTGACGGTCATGTTGGTCTTGATCAATTCCTCATCTGAACCTCCCAGCTTCTTGAACAGAGAATACGGCATCAAATTAACTATCGCCCCTCCATCCACTAGCATGCGAGAGATAGGCTTTCCATTGATATGACCCTTCATGTACAAAGCCTTCAGATGACTTTCAGTAGCTTTAGGCTTCTGGAAAATAGCTTCCTTTGGCCCAAAATCAAGATGAGCGATGTCTTCCTCTGATAACACATAACCATCCATAGACATATGAATTACATTAAGCTCAAGATCCATGCGCTCAGGAGAAGAACCATAATCAACAAGCTCTTCATCGAACTCTGGAGCAGATACCGATGATAACTTGCTATCACAAACCATAGGAGTGGGAGAAGAAAAACCAGGCGGCGCATCGGGCAAAGCGGTCTGACCGGTTCAACCGGTCTGACCGACTCCCCAACCGGTCTGACCGGTTCTGTCTGCGAGCTGGTCTTGGCTCTCCAATCTTTCCCTTGTGGAATCATAGGCCTGTACTTGTTGAATGCCTCGTCTCTCTGCTTCTCTAGCTCTTTCTCCTTCATCTCCCGAAACCTCAAGCGCTGAAGCTTCCTCCTTTGAGTATGAGATAAACCGGGAGGACACCATCTTGGCAAGAAGTATTTGGAATTAGAACTACTTCCACTGGCCTCATGATCATTAGCAGAAACAGATCCCTTCTGAATAGGTGTCTCAACCTTATTGTCTATAACAATCGGTCCTTTACCACCGTCTCCAAGGGGAACGTTCATCAACCCAATCTGAATAACATCTTGATTTGTAGTCCTCTCTGGGTCAATATCCATCTTATGCACCTCCTCCCTCTGCTTTGGCTTGTAAACTTGCTTCATAGGAAATGGTGCCGATTTCCCAAGGAAACCGGTCTGACCGGTTTGTGAAACCGGTCTGACCGGTTGGGTCTGGTGACCCTGACCAGATTGGCGAAGTGCCAAACGGTCCTATCCAGGCCTTGAGATTCTGTCCAATACTGGCCTTCGCGGTCCTCCCCATCCATGTTGGAAAGGCTGCCGATACGGCACCCACATCACTCCATTATTATCATAAATTGGACGAGGTAGATATGAACTTGATGCCTCCCATCGCGGAGCAAAATTCCTCTTTGGCTGAGAACATTCTTCTTGGCGTGGAGGCAATCTCATTCTCTTTTTTACTGGCCGATTGCTTGTAACGGCCTTTTGCTTGGAGTACTTGTCAAATAGCATATCAAAGGTGACCTTTGGCCTAAGAGTACTCCCCCGATTCTTTGCAATATTGAGCTTCCAGTTTCCAATCTCCGGACGGCTTGGTTTAATCATCTTCGGACGGCCCTGGGGAAAACCGGTCTGACCGCTTTCCCCAACCGGTCTGACCGGTTTGGCCTGCACAGGCTCAAACGGTCTCTGCTCGGCGGGAACGGACGACCCTTGCCCCCCATGTCCAGAGGCTCTCACAGTAACCTTGAATGTCTCCCTGCCATCTGGAGTTGTCTCACATGCAACTTCTCGAGTCAACTCTTTTCCCCTCAAATCAGGTTTTACTTCACCAATCACAACATTCTTCCTTTTGGTTGCTTCGGCTTGATGCGGCCGAACCAAGACCTTAGGCTGCTGTAAATCCATAGTATTGACAGGGAAAGGAGTTTTGTCCACTTGCATCTCATGAAATGTCAAACGACCTTTATTTATGGCCGATTGAATCTGTCGACGAAACACATTGCAATCATTACTGGCATGAGAATAAGTATTGTGAAACTTACAATATGCACGCCTTTTCAACTCATCAAGTGGAGGCAATTTATGAGATAACTTAATATTTCCAGATTTAAGCAATTCATCAAAGATACGATCGCACTTGGAAACATCAAATGTAAACTTAACTTCTTCTTACCGACCTTTGCTAGCCGGCTTAAGTGATGTACAAGAATAAGTTTTTTTCTTTAGAGGGCCATACAAATTCAGCAGCAAGTACTTCTTTATCACTATCACTTGAATTATCAGACTCATAATCAATCATATGAACATTGGAACGACGTGATCTAGAAGTATCTCTATCTTTTTCCTTATTTATTCGGTTTTCAACAACTAAAGCTCTAATTTGAACTTGTGCAACCGAAAGAAAATCAGAACCCTCTATTCTATCTCTTATGGATGACCTTAAACCCTTTAGGCAAATATCGACAAGGTCCGTATCAGTGATTGACAAATTGAAACAACGGTTCTTAGTTTCTTTAAATCTCTTAATGTAAGAAGAAACAGTTTCATCTCTACTTTGCCTAACCGATGTCAAATCTGTCAATTTCAATTGCAAACTCCCGCTATAAAAGTGATCATGAAATTTACGTTCTAACATATCCCAAGATATAATAGAACCAGGAGCAAGCGAAGAAAACCAAGCAAAAGCGGTGCCAGTCAATGATAAAGAAAATAAACGCACTTTGAGAGCATTATAAGCACCTCCTTCCCCTAGCTGAGCTATATATTGACTAATATGTTCCCACGTGGTTCGGTCATCATCTCCACTAAATTTAATCAGATCAGGCATACGCCAACCACGTGGAAGAGGAAAATTATCAAACTCTGCATCATATGGTTTTTGGTACAAATTTGTGTTACCAATATCAACACCAAGTTTAGTTTTTACCACATTAGCCAAGTCTTCTCTAAATTTGTTAAACTCAGCCCAGTTTGGATTATTTGACTGCTGTGGTTGCACATTTTCCAAATTCATCTTATTTAAGTAGGGAGCAATCTTAGCTTGAGCTAGCCTATAACTTTCAAACACATCATCAGGTATAATGTTTCTTTGAGCAGATGTATTAACTGTTGTACTATATTGCGGCCTAGCAGTACCCAAGGTATTAGTATGAGCATACATCATCGAATTAGGCACAACAGAAAGCGGAAAAGATTGCTCATGCACTAATTCAAGCGCGCTGGTCAAACCGGTCTGACCGATTCCCTGATCCGGTCTGACCGGTTTAGCCATGTTTGGCCCGGTCGGTTGGAACGGCAGGGACTGACCAACGGCAAACTCAGGCGGCATACCATACATATATTTTTCATTATTAGCATTAGGTATAGGTGATAAGCTAGGAAAAACTACCACACTAGCATTAATTTTAGGAGCGCTACTATTAGTTTCATTATTATTAAAGCAAGCAGCAGTCCTATCACTTTCAATATCCTCTAATCTTTCTAAACGAGCAATATATGAGGCAAGCAATTCATCACTTTCTACACTATTTTTAGGAACTGTAGTAGAAGGAGTTTTTTGTAATTTACTTACAGTGGGTATTACCTCAACTTGATTGTCGTTTAACTTGATCGCCGGTAGCTCAAATTCTTTCAATCTTGCCACCTTCCCATGACGATCTTTCTTGACGCCAGCCAAAAATTGTGTCTTCATGTAATCTTGTAGCGCCTCAAATTTCTTCTGCTCCTCTTGAGTGAGATCTTCCAGTGTAGCTGTGATGATGTTCTCCATATCAAGTTCACATCGAGATCCCATCATGCCTGGAGTTTAGATTGAACGGTCTTTGAAAACCAGATCTTCTATAGCTCCCCAGCGGAGTCGCCAAAAGTATGTTGACGCTTTTTCTTGTCAACACACACGAGCGCTAAATCGCGCAGCACAAGAAATTTGCACTTGCCGCAGCCCCAGCCAAACCGGTCAGACCGGTTTGGAGATCCGGTCAGACCGGATTTGTTAGGGCTTCGGTGAAAACCTAGAATCACCACCTCGGGAGGGACCCCGTCGGAGATAGCACGTCTAGGGTTGCTCTGAGATCGGTCATGCCACTCAGAACCTCCTTGAACGCCGTCGAGACAAACAAGGAAAGCAAAGGGATTGGAAAAACTAGGGTTTGAAGATAAAAGTAGAAAAATAGTATTTGATCGATTGGATGATCCGTCTCAATCGTCCACGACCCTTTATATTTATAGGGTGGGGAGGTCTTGCCCCGCAAGGAATTCCATTACAATTTGGAAACGACTAGGACTCCTAATTCTACTCCAACTCGGAGTAAAACCGGTCAGACCGGATAGGGAAACCGGTCAGACCGGTTTCGGCCGTTGCCAAATCGGCTACAGGGAAACCGGTCTGACCACTTTCTAGAACCGGTCTGACCGGTTTTCCTCGATCTGATAGGCAACTGCCAATTTTTGGTGCGAACAAATACGGATACGGATATCCATATTTACGTGGTATCTGATACGGATACAGATAATTTAGATAACCATTTTACCATTTTCATCGTTATTACTATGGAGCGAGCGAGACTTCAAGTAATTTATTTACTCGCGGCAGAGCACGCAAGCTGTACACCCAGCGCGGTCACCTCCCGATCGCGCACATCAGGACATGGATTCCTTGCCCCAACTCCTTCCCGGGTGTCCTCTTTAGGATCCTATATAATCCTAGGATTATAGGTTTTCATAGAGCATCTCCAAGAGTGTCTAATATATGCTCCCAAAAACTCAGATTTGGTTATCAGCAAGAAAAACCGGCTCCAACAGTAACCAATCCTAACTCCCAATACTACCGCACGCCTAAAAACGATGGGAACTTGAGCCAAATTTGCACCCCTGCGGCGCACTCCCAATCCTGATCCCGGGTCAAATCGGGGTCCTCCTCCAACGACTCCTTCGTATCCCTTGTTTCGATGTACTTAGCAAATTTGGTTGCTTGAAACCTGAAGAACACAGCACAAGTTCTTTTGTCCCTTTGATTTGCTTTGCAGCATCGTCTGTTGCTATGTGGTAGTACATACAAATCAGAAGGGTCCCTGATTTTTTCTTAAACCACACAATTATCAGATGATTATTTGTAGTTCACGGACTATTAATCATAAATCATCGTTAATGGTGAACGTGCCTGGTCAAAGAGGCAGCGGTGAGAAAAAAAATGGGAGAGGAGGTGGTTTCATCATTGTTTCCGTGCAGAAAAATAAAAAACTAGACCAACCTCTTGATGATGTGGCAGTATTTATTTTATTTGAGAGTGTATTTTTTGGGAACCGTTGGTGGAGCGGTCTTTTTTTACTCCCAATGGTCTTTAGCAAAGTCCCAAAACCAGCTTTTTGGATCTTTATTTTTTAGGCACTCTTGGAGATGCTCGAACTGGGTTATACTATTAGTACTCCGTATATAGTATTTATATCGCGAACTCTTTCCGGTTCCCAAATAAACACGACATAAGTTGTATATTCCATGTTTTCTTGAACCCTTGTATGTTTAACGAGCCCCATGAGTCCATGACCACCGATCTATCTATCCTCATCAGCTGAATTGTGCTATGCCGTCGTCGTCTCTCATGGCCGTGGCGAAGGCTCATCGACGGCGGCGCCACCGGCCATTGAAGGCCGTGAAGCTTCACCTTTCGGTTTTCCACTACCTGGTTCAGCCCCCGCCGGACTGGGCGGAGGGGTTGCCGCTGGATGTTATCTTGGGCATCTTCCACAATCTCGGCCAAATCCAGATCATGATGGGCGCCGACAAGGTCTGCCGCGGCTGGCGCCTCGCCGCGAGTGAGGAGCCCGAGCTCTGGCGCCGCATCGACATGCGCGGCCACGCCGATCTCGCCTACCGTGGGCTGGCCGATCTCGATCAGATGGCCGCGATCGCCGTGCGGCGCAGCCAGGGGCAGTGCCGGGCGTTCTGGGGAGATTGTGCCGGCCACGATGTCCTCCTCCTCCAACTCGGGCATCAGTAAGAATGTTTATTTCTTCTCTGTTTTGTATTCTTCGATTAGGTATACAATTACAATCTGGCCTGGGAAGGATTAATTATTTACGTCCGCAGGGCGCCATTGCTGAAGAGCCTGATCCTCATCTCGTGCAATGGAATCTCGGATAAAGGGCTCATGGAGGCCATAAAGATGTTCCCTCTGCTGGAGGAGCTTCAACTTTCAGATTGTTGGAATGTGCGAGACGGACGGATGTTGGAGGTTGTTGCCAGGTCTTGCCCACGGCTGAAGCACCTGAGACATCATCACCATCCGTGGTGCAGAGAAGACACCGGAGAGGACGACATGGAAGCCATGGGGATTGCCATGATGCACGGGCTATGCTCCCTGCAGCTCTTCCGAAACGACCTCACCAACGAAGGACTAGCGGCTATCCTTGACAACTGCCCCCACCTGGAGTCCCTTGACTTACGCAGGTGCTACTGTATCGACCTTGATGACGACGCCATGCGGGTTAAATGTGCCAGGATCAAGACAAAGAAGCTATTTACATATTCCTCACATAAAGGATGCGAGGACTTTGAGCCAGCGAGTCCAATTAGTGATTATGGTCCCATAAAATACCCTAAACGATGGACTTACTTGGACCTTGATGACTACGCTGATTACTATGATCCTTGCTATGGCCTCGATAGCCTTGACGAGACCAGTCTGGAGGTGCATCATAGGATGCTTTGCAAGAGCATGCGCAGGTCTGTAAACATGGAATGGGCTGGAATAATGTAGATCCAGATGTTCTGTTGGAATTCAATGCCGGTGCAACTGATTTTCAATTGGTTCCAGTCATCTTTCTAGAGGAAGCCTTGATGTATGTTCTTCTCTCGGTTAAAGACATTATTTCTATCATAGGTTCCTAAATAATAAGGACAAATTCTGCTAAACAAGCATGAAGAACCGACCATAGAAACTTCTTTGTTCTTCCTGATGGTGGTGATCCTATTTCTACCATGGAGTCATCGACTACTAAGTGCCATCAGTTTGGGACCAAAGGGGAAGATGCTTGACATCAGTCACTGAATGTTGTCCATGTGCTAGATCCTCAGTACATGAAAGGAAAAACACTCTCATGCACTACAAATTTTGTCTGTGTATGATCTTGTGCTACCATGTCATTGCTAGGATATTATTTGGTTCTGTTATATAGAAATAATGCCATAGCCTCCCTTCGTTGCAGCTTCAATGTAAGATCCATCAACATTGTCACTGCAATTTTGTGTTTATCGATCTGGGGTTGCGATTTCAGTTTAATATTTCAATTTCAGACGGTATGCACTTTTTTATGTACCCAATTTTTGTTGAGTTTTGAACTACTTCTGTGTTCTGCTGCTTCAGATGATCAGTTCTGTCTTTCGTTTGAGGTCCTAATTTGGAAAAAAAATACTAGCACCCATGCAGCTCAACTTGCTAGAAACAATATAATCACCTTCCTCACTTGCAGCTTCAATGCAAGATCCATCAACATTTTTACTGCTTTTTTGTTTATATTTGGAGATACTATTTCAGTTGAAAATAATATACTACATGGTTTACAAAATTCTGTTAGTTCTTGAACCATCCTTTTGTGTTTTCTTGCTACAGATGATCAGCGGTGTCTTTTTTTTGTGATCCCAATAATTCGAAAAATAGTAGCATTGGCGCTGCTCAACTACATTCCAAAGCCACCGCCATTAGACTTTTGAGCTCAAACAATCTGGAGTTTGGGACCAAGAAATTCTTTGGGCCGTGCCCATGAACCGAACCACTCCACCACAGAGCTCTGGATTCTATGAACTGCTTGCAGCCGTGCCTGCTACACATAGCAAATAATACTTGCAATTAAGCATAGTGTTTCATTGATGTATATGATGAATTGATTGGGCACTATAGTTGATCAGTATCATTGATAGTTTTTACTGCTGTTGCATTCGAAGTTGATACATATATGTTTCCATATTTTGTAAGAAAAATCTCGGTATGTGTTCTGATCATATTCCAAAACATATACCGACCTACTTTCATGCATATAGAATGAATCATTGAATCACCCTCATTAGAACCAAGTCAATTGATCCTGCCTCTGGTGGCTGTGGTGGAGACGGCGCCTCCTCACTCGTGGCATCATGTACAATTGACAGCCATGTACCTCGTGCTCTAAGTGTTTCAGGTCCCTGCAAATGCCACCATCGAACGGGGTGGAGCCGCGGAGGGGCTTCCACTAGGTATTTCTTCTGTAGTTTGATTTCTTTGATTAGACATGTTTATAAACCAGTTCACCATTCCCCTCTTCTCTATTTATGCAACAAAAGTTCAGGCTGACTATATGGAGCTGCCATAGTTTTCTTTTAACACATTGGGGCACAGCTTATATACAACCATGGGGGAAGTTGACGACCATGCCTCAACTACATGATTTAAACATTTGAATTATCGATAGAAAATGACACCGTGTGAGTAGCTAATGATATGTTAGTGTTCGAGTAAGTTCAACATGTCAATATCTTATTTGTCTGGCTCCGCCTTTGTTTTAACAGCATGGAGGCCATGGAAGAAAAGAAACAGCAGTCAGAAACACCTCCCAGCAGCCACTTGACTTGGTTCCTCATCAGAAGATCACTGAAACCGAAATTTTATTGAGATTGAATGCTTTTTGGTAAACATGTTGCTATTGTTGGTAATTTCTTCATGTCCCTTAGCGGGTAGATGTGTAAATCTCGGTACCCCAATTGGTAGGAGATTACTTGGGGAACCAGTAAACTCAGGTACGACATACTAGGTTGGTTGGACTGATCGGTGAAACCACTAAATCTATGGATGTTATGTTTTGCCCCTTTTTTCGTTTTCCCATTAATCACCAAGGTTGAATTCGGGTTTTAGCATATATATTTTCTTTGTGTTTAGATTGAATTCGGGTTTTACATGGTGTGTTGGTGTTCTTGCCCTTATTTTGAAGTGCAGTTGTGATTTTTCTTTTCTTTTTTTAACTTTATGATTTTGCCCTCACTATATATTTATTACCATGAAACCGTCCATTAAACTCCCGCTGAGACTGGTGATATTGTATCATAGTAGTATGTACTTAGTAAGTGTACCTCGCAAACTCCATCAAGCATTCAGATGTTCGAGGTGGCTATTGCTAGCTGCGGCCGCTCGATCTACCACGCTAGATAACATCCTCCCATGCTGATTGCTCACCAGTTATTGTACTAATGAGGGAAGTCCCAACCCCATGACTAGAATGATGTCCATAGAATTAAATGACATGCCACATAGACCAAAAGCTGATGTGTCAAGTGAGTTAACGAAGAAAGAGGAGGAAACTGAGTCTTGCATGAGACATGGTTTCTACACATTATCCAAAACATAGTGAGAGGTGAGTGTCATTAAATTTGAGTTTGGAATAGTAGTGTTTGGGTTGGAGGGGTAGTGTCTTATATTAATTTCTTGATGATGTGGAGACTATGGACATCACTAGTAGTGTCTTGGGTTGGGACTGCCCTGACATGCCAACCAAATTGCAATTTTGTCTGCAACACATCATGGCTGCCGGAATTTACATATTCTTGAGCAGCAAAAAGTAATCATTGAGGATAAAAATAGTCCTTTGTACTTAGAAGGATAATTCTACTTCTAGAAATTGCACCCTTAGACTTCCAAAAACAGTAAACTCATTTATCATTATCGCAGCCGCATAATCTCGTGACATTAAACCCTCAGTCAGTCGATGTCATTCTGCTGCCGTGACAAAAAAAGAACATTGACTTGACCTATCTGGTACCGTATGTACACACACCAAACGGCTTGTTGCTGGCGATTACACGATTTACCAACATGATGGACCAAAATAATACAATGTTACAAGTTTTTGTAAGATGAGTACTATTACTAAAAAAATTTATGGAAAGTTGCAATTACTCTTTCAGAACTCACGCATCTTCAATATATGTAAATACACCGTGTACAAAGTCCCTCGATCTCGTGGTTCTTGGCCGGCCTTATCCCATCTGTTCCGTTCCCGGCCAATGCCCTGCACCGTCATATACTCCGTAAAAAGGCATGAATACATCCAGGATCATCTGAACCAACTCGATCGCGCGATGCCCTCTTCAACCCTTGTGGCGGCGGCGGTGGAGGCACCACGTCAGCGACGGCGCCGCCGCCGCCGGCCCATGAAGGCCCTGACGACCCTGCACCTCTCAGTGTTCCGCTCCCTGCATCTGCCGACCAGGGACTGGGCGGAGCTGCCGCCGGAACTCATCTCCTCCATCCTGCATAGGCTCGACCACGTCCAGATCGATCATGTTGGCCGCCGACAAGGTGTGCCGCTCCTGGCGCCGCGCGGCGCGAGACGAGCCCGAGCTGTGGCGCCGCATCGACATGCGAGGCTACGAGGCGCTCTCGGACAGGAATCTGAACGACCTCGACCAGATGGCGATCGACGCCGTGCAGCGCAGCCAGGGGCAGTGCCTGGCGTTCTTGGTTGAGGGAGCATGCGACAGCGACGGTTTCCTCAGATTCCTCGCGGACCAGTTAGGTTTCTCCTGCCTTTGTTTCTACGCAACGAAATTGAGCTCCTAATATAATCCACTTTTCCGAGCGGACGATTATTTATGCCAATGTTATGCTTCTATACATACCTCCCTAGTTTATGACTCTAATTTTATTCCTTGCCTCCTAAATCCCGGGAAAATAATAGAAAATTTGCACCTGAAATTGCCCTTCTTCTCCTTCCAGAACACTGTTACGATAATCTTGTGATTTTGATTGTGATTTTTTACCTCATCGTCTATACTCTACCTTGTTCTTAAAAGAGAGGATGTCTATGCAGAGCACCCTTGCTAAGGAGCCTCATCCTCATATCATGCTCATGCGACAAAGTATCATATGGAGGACTCCTGGAGGTGTTAGGGAGATTCACTCAGCTGGAGAAGCTTGAGCTTTCTGAGTGCTGGCATGTCAGCCATGAGCAGGTGTTTGAAATTGTTGCCGAGGCGTGTCCACGGCTGAACCACCTCAGATATACCCACAAACCATGGTACGACGACCCCTGTTTTTGGTGTGATCATCATTCATACGACGATGATAGTGAACATAGAGATCGAGCAATGGCAATTGCCACAATGCATGAGTTACGTTCGGTGCAGCTTGCCTATAGTCGGATCACCAATCAAACGCTGGTGGCCATCCTAGACAACTGCCCTCACCTGGAGTCACTCGATGTACGTAACTGCCGCCGCATTGTTATGGACAATGCCCTGCGAACTAAGTGTGGCCAGATGACCAAGATGCTTGTCACGATCACGAATGACTCTGCTAATGAGTATGGACAACGCCCTGCTATGGAAGTGTACCCTGCTGTTAGTGAATGCTCTGCCTGTCACCACTACTTCAATTATGATACTAGAGAAGGGTACTGGAAAACTTCTACTGACACCAACAATGAGGAACCCCTGGCGATTGCAACAGTGCGGGAGCTACGGTCGGTGCAGCTCTACCTCAATGATCTCACTAGTCGAGGATTGGAGAACATCATTAACAAGTTCTCCCATGTGAAATCCATTGATATACGCAACTGCCGTGATATCGTCATGCACAACACCCTGCAAGCGAAGCACGCTCAGATTGAGACCAATGGAACTGACCAGAAAACTGCTCGCAGAAAGTTCAAGCAGACTTGATCCCAACTACCTGGACACACGCCACTGCCGCAATGTCATCATGAAAAGCTGCAGATATCTCAACATTGGAACTAAAGACACAGAGATCATTCTCAGAAAAAAAGATAAGAAACTACCGCCGAAGGACCAAGAAACTCATGGCCAAACTAGTTAAGGATGATTTGGACTACAAGGAACGTCATCCCGTTGAGTTTGACCATGGCCGTCCTATTAGTGAATGCTCTACCTGTCTTATGTTTGAATACTTTGAACAACGTAGGAAAGAGAACCTTGAAGACCATGCTGATTACTATGATCCTTTTTATGGCCTTGATAGACATGACAATACTGATTTCGAGGTGCATGATGGGATGTTTGGCAAGAGGCTGCGCAGATATACCCGAACTTGGAATGATAATAGTGCATATATGGATATTTTTGACATATAATTTGGCCACTACTTGTCTGCTGTAGAATATCCAATTCACAGCAGAAACGTATGATGTTGAGATGTTTTGCTTCCCTACAAAAGTGATGGTTTTAGGCAGACCTGAAACTTGTCAATGTTACTCTACATGTAGTTCTGCATAGACAATATATTTTGTATGTCCGTAATATGGTAACTCCTCTAAAGAATGCTTGGGAAATATATCGGACTGTTGAACAATTAATTACACTGTGCAGATGATTATGTGAAATTTCATTTTGTCAAGCGCATCAGCAAATAAAACAACAAAACATCCTTTTGATATAGCTTATGTTTTCTCCCTTCATAGTTTTATCAAGTCTGGTCCGCTCCATCCAGTAGCCTTGTTAGTGCTCTAAGTCACTTGTTTGTAGGATGACTATATTTGTACTGTAATAATGAATGGATGACTATTAGAACTTGTCTTTCTACTCATCCATCATTATATACGCAATTACAACAGTGCTGAGTCTACTAACCATCTAAGTAATCTAACCGCAGGTCAGCTTCTTCCATATATTTGATTACTTCGAAATATGTAAGATATATACATAGTATTTGAAATTCTCAACTAAAAAAACATAGTATATATGCATAATATGATAGTATATACGTAACATAAAACCCTTATTACTTGAGGTATTTGCAAAGTTCCATGCGAATACAACGGCCCCTGTACATTTTCAGAGTAAAAGGCCTCTCGAATGTTTAGTTACGGATGAAGTAGGGTTATTTAGAATTTTGCTCCCTCATAGCAATTTTCCAAGTGGCAACCAAGATGAATTGGATAAAACAGATACATTGGAAACAAAATCTAAAGAAACATGAGATGCCTTTAAAAGGTTACAATTTTGAAGCAGATGGTCCCTGAAACAAAAGGGCTATGGTAGACAGAGCAGCGAGATCACTGTTTCCATTTCCGCCCTTTATGCGGAATTGGTTGTTCAATCGGCCAGTTCTGAAACCTAGTTATATGAATAATTTAGACAGTACCTTTCATCATTGCTTAAAAAAAGATGTCAGATTGATTTAGATCTGATTACTAAATTAAATTTGCAAAATGGCAAATCGGGTTTAGATCTGATTCGTTGCCTGTGCAACCTAGCTAGTGCTTGTATCCAGGAGCCAGGCTCCGGCAGGATAAGCTGAGCGGATGCAACGGTGTCATGTTCGGTTGACGTATATATTGAGCCCGGCTGAGAAAAGATGGTGTTCGGTTGTCCGCATGAATTTATAGTGCATGAGATAAAAGTGAATAAATATGTGTTAGTGATATATTTCTTTTTGATAAATATACTTTTATAGCTCTTACTTTATCTCATGAAATCTTAATATCCCTTAAAATATATTGATATCGTTTAATATATACTCACTCCTTCACAAAATAAGTGTTCATTTAGAAAAAAATTCAGACAAACTAGTACTTATCATAAATGACCATGTTGCCCCTATTTACTTATGCATTGAAACTTGAAAATATGATCAACTAACTATTTGACGGGCTCAATGTGCTTGTCTATACATTTTTTTTATTAGTGTGGTGGTTGGTTCAATTAGATGTGTGCATCCCTATGACCTAAAAGAACACTCTTTGTTGGACAAAATTTGAATGCTACATTGAACACTTATTTTGAGACAGAGAGAGTATTAATCATACACTAATCCTATCATTAGTGGGTGCACCATCTGCACACCATGGGCCTGGCTCACCAGTAACAAAGGAAAATTTCGTTTCTACTGACTAGTCGCAATGCCTGCGCGACACGCGCGTGCTAAACTCTCTTCTATATATTTGTTCCAACTCATGTGTCATCATATTATGATTGTAACATGTTATATTACATTAATACAAGTTCTTCCTATTTAAAAATTATAATATAATATTCCTTTTCATACTATGGAAAGATACAAATCAATAATATTAGATTTAAAGAAATAGGTTATGTAAATAGTTTTTTCTATTTGTAGTGGCAGCTTTGGAGTATCAATTCAGTCAAAAAATAAATATAACCAATTTTTATATTCGGTAACCTAAATGCACTTAGCTTCATTTTCAACTAAAAAATTATTATATTGAACCTGATATTTACACGATGTATCGCATTTTTTAGAGGTTAGCCCTACTCGTCACCACATGTTGCTAAGTTTATAAAAGACCTTGTGAAGAGGCTTCATCTCATCCAAACAAAGGGTAGTTCGGAAATTATTTGCTCCTCTGTCGTTTCCATGGACTTAGATTCAAATTTATAGAAATAAAAAAATATGAAAATATAATTAAAAATATGCATGCAAGAGCTTTGAGTTTTGTTACTCCGTGAGTAACAGCTAGCGGCACGCTCGCATGACGGGAGTCACGGGACGCGGCTCTCATGGCTTGTCGTTGCCGTTGTGGATTGGGTCATTTCGTCTCTCTGGCTTATATAATTCGAATGCACGGTGTAGTAGTATGTATATCTTGCGCCTGCGGGATCGAACTGTCAAGTCGGCTGAGAATGAAGTTATTCTTGTGCCACTTGAGATATATACAGTATAATTGGTTGCACGTGCAACACGTGTGCAAGAAACACACAATAAATATTAACCCACGACACAACAAAACAGAGGTGATCCATTAAAAGAAAAAGCTTGTTCACACGTTCGACTAAATGTAATCAATAATAACTTTAATTTGTCCAACTCTCAGAGCTAATTAGACTGCTCATTGCACTGGTGTCACTAACCATTTTTTTATCAGCTAGAAAAATAGCTTACGCAAAGAACATCAAAATATAGAGATTCTAGAAGTTTAATTAGAATACTCATTTTGATTATTTGATCAAAGGGTCATGACCATTTCGAGAACCATTTTAATGGGATTATATTTACTTTTTTTTATGAACAATGGGATTATATTTACTTTGAACTCAGATCATACCCAAGCCATTTCACACAGTTCAGTTCATCTAAGTATTAAATATCAAATCATATATTTAGAATTCATGCCAAGGAATATATCAAAATTTCAAGTTTGCCCAATGCAAGCTGAGTTCGTAATTATACACATCCTATCAAGAAAATTGGGAACCCCAGCCAAAAAGAATCAAACACCCCCAAATAACAAATCTTAATTCTACTAAAATACCAAGAGCTCCGCTTCTCTATGAACTCCTATATTTTCCAATTCTGCTGCCATCGCCGTTCTAATTGGACAACGAGCTTTTGCACTAACAATAGATCGCTTCCAGGTGCGACAAGCTTCTTCTCATTTGTCATAGAGACAACAGCACAAAGTCCATGGAAATTTCTCTATTCAACATAACTGAAGTTTACCTTCATGAAATAATTACCTTCTCGCTTAAATTCACCCACAAAGTGAAAGCTTGAACACCCTGTATGCTCAAGAAGTTTATAGATGTGTACCTGCAAATATATAAAAGGATATTAACAGAACCAGGAAAAACAAAAATGACAGAGTAACATGCTCACAACATATATAGTACATAGATTTCTTTTTTTTTTAAAAAAAATGATCCTGCAAGGGTGAGAACTTTGAGAGATCTTGCATATTAGTAAGAAATAAAAAACCCATACAAGGGTCACAATTTCAGAGAGGATGAGGAAGGGTCACAATTTCAGAGAGGATGTAAAGCATAGTCCACGAACATGTAGATCATCAAAAGAAAGCTCTCGAGCTATAAAGACCAAATCCTCTTATGAACTGGCATTCCCAAAGCCCAAACCCCCTCTCAAAAATTCACGTACCTTGAAAAAAGAAAAAGAACACCAGGTACCAAACATATTTAGTACATATTCACCTGCGAACAAAGGTGCAAAATTATCGTTTTCATATGATACATGATGCAGTCAGGAAAATGATTGCAATAATTCAATACCAACTATAAATAGTTATAGTGAGCATGCACTATGTTAATATTTCTCCAAATGCAGAAATAAACAAAGGGAAGCACACCAAGATAGAAATGTAAGCAATATATCCAACAGGACCTTCATGATCGATACTAATACATATTTTAAGAATATTGCTATGGTGGTCAAAGTTGTATTTTAGAACAGCTACTAATTAGCCTGTCAAAATCTTAATCAGGCATATAGTTATTAGGTGTGCTACTGACATCTGAACATAGTTATTCATAATTGAAAGTTCTGATTTCTGAACAATAGTTTAAAAAAAAAAGGCAGAACAGACATATATACGAGCTCTCCATAGAATTAGCTCATTCACTGAAAATAGCAATGATTCCAATAAACCTCATAAGATGCAGCTACAAGACCATAAAGCATGACACAATTGCGTAAGCAAGGATATAGAAAATTTCACAACATCGTCACAAATAAAGTTGCATACCTGATTCACTTTACTCTATCCCAAGATATTGCTCCCAAGTATCATATACCTCTCTCCTCTGAAGTAATCAACGAAGGTTAGGAAACAGAGAAAATGCACAGAAACAAGAAAAGCATGTATGGATACTCAACAATTTACCTAAAAATGGGCTGGTATAACATTTGAATCATGGAGATTATCTGATGACCCATCGACATAATAATTTACCTGAAAACAAGCAGGTATAACTTTCAGATAATTGGTGAGCATGCCATTACCATGCAGCTCTTCTTCTCCCACAAATCCAAGCATATGCCTGCTCCTCTGTCCTTTCTCACACAAATCCAAGCATATGCCTGCTCCTCTCTCCTTGCTCCCATCGATCTCTCCCTCCTCCCTGTTCTAGCAGTACCCTATCCGTAATAGCTGGTAACCTGCAAATAGTCAAGAGGGATGATAAATTCAGAAAATATACTGTACATGTTATACCCGATCCCACAAAATATATATACAAAATCCACATACCCTCGTTACTACCTGGACTCAGTGGGATTAGCCTCGAGATGATGGGCTCATGGAGATTAGCCTTGAGGTAATGGGTCAAACAGCAATTACCCCATTCGACGTTCATAAAGACCATATTCATGATACAGCACATGCAGAATAGGCTCAATTGATATCCACAAGAAAATAGGACAGGAAACAATTGCCCTCTAAATTGTCTAAATAATGGTTTAAATCAGACCAAGATTCAGGACACAGGTTTGATCCTTGAGAAACCACTCGATGGTTCCCTAAATACAAACCTGATGACGTGTTTCTTAGTATTCAGGAGGAATATTAAGCTGCAGCAAAGCTTTAGAAGACCTGACATTTCATTGACCTAGTGGGTCAGGTCCATTGTGTTCCCGACCAACGTGTTGACAACCTACTACAACTGACGTGATACTACATATATGATATGCTAAATTTGCACACATCTAGACCCAGGTGCCAGCAAAACAACTACGCGCTCAAGTAAAAATTCATTTTTTTAACCAAGCATGCAAGTATATTCTTTTTCCTATCAGGTAACACAAAACAACACCACTCGACTTTCATCCAGAGATAGTATAGATCCCTAATATAAAAATGAGAATGTGTGGAGAATTGAAAAGCCTGACAAAATTATAATAAACAGAATACCTTCAATTCATCAAAGTCTGCATTCCAGAAGCCTCAAACTACATGAAATCTTTCTGAAAGTTCACCTCAATGAGCTTCTTGATCTCCAGGACTACATCATTCCGAGCGCTCATCTTGCCTGTCCATCATCGATACAGTACAATCACATTCAAAGCACCTCCACGATATGGTAGAAAATAGAAATTTAGCTACGAGACAGGCCAATTAGATCCCTCCATACCTGAAATTCTCCAACGGCCCTACCACCTTCCCTCTTCACCGAAGTGGGTGAGCGCCTTGAGATTGTTCTCCCTCCTTGGCCCTAATGCGGCTGCAAAACCCAACTAATTACAAACATCAGACGGAGAGACATATACATCATTATAGATTTATATTAAAATCATGCATGCATAAATTTTGATTCATCTGAGAAACAAAGATTCAGTCAGAAGGAATTATTCATGCACACAATAACATCTCAAGAAAGCAAGTTTCTTGGTCTATGAGCACTACCAAGATAAACTAATTTTATCTTAAATCTAAATGTAATACTATTATTAAAACTTGCATTATCTTGGATCAAAAAAATTACAGTTCTAACTAATAGAACATTTTCATTTAACAGAGGTAAATATGAAATTGAAGGACATGAGAACATAAAATTGAGTAGAAAGAGACTGATCACAAGTGAACTTAAATTTGTGCTGGACATTCAGTTTTTCATCATATCGATTTTGGAGACAATTGAAATAATAATAATTGTTTATACTATTCATTCGCGAGTCAACTTTGTATTCTATCCCGATATCGTGTTCATTTCAATTTGCCAATTCTCATGGTCATCAATTTAGCAGACTTATGAGTTACGCCACACTATACTATAGTCTCACTTTATTCCTTCTACACTTCGATGTAGAACAATAAAATAGGTTAATTTCTCACCACCAAAATTTCTTGGATAGATGAAGATTTTTCCCTGCAATGTTGAGCACCTTATCTTAGCACTTAGCACCTGAACAGAAAGAACTCAGAAGAACGCACACATATATGCATCATATCCTTAAAGCTGAGCCAAATCAGATCAAACATCTAATGCAGTTCACACATAAAGAGTTGTCCTGGTAAGCAGACATGCAGATGTAGTTGCACACATACATGTAGGTTAGTCAAGCAAAGAACACCACACAATAGCCTTTGGGAAAGAATATTCGATAAATTATAAGAGTAGCAGAAAGAATATTGAATGGTTACCTATATCACTTATTGAGTGCAACAAAGATCCACTTATGATCTCTACTATGAGCTGGATTTGCATTTCGAGTAATCTGACAAAACAAATGATGGAGCTACACTGATTGAATAGTATGGCCTACATCGTTATAATTAAAAACCAAGGATCCGATCAAGAGCATGGATAAAAAGAGGAAACATAATTCATGGGGAAAAACACCTAGTGAGGCTGAAAAACAGGATACTGCCTCACTTTTTGGCTCGTGTTGATCTGCACGACGACAGGGATCCTTTGCCCAGCCATATCCCTACTTGCTATTTTGAGCAAACAATGAAGAAATAATTTGTGTGGATCATGATCAACTCCCAGTGTGGGCCATATGACTCATGAGTAGACAAAGTGAGTTTACCTAGGGCAGTGGTTACCTGTGCGATCCTGATGCCCGGCCCTCACCCATCAGCTTTGGTGATGTGTAGATCCAATTCATTCAATGGTTAATTTATCCAACCAAAGCACCTCCAATGGGTAATTCCATCAAGAACCCGCCAGTCAAAACAAAACCCTATCATCCAGTAATTTTATCAGGCACTTGGCTTGCATCGGTGAGAGATGGCGAGAGGATTACCTGATTGCAAACGATGTTAACAGGTGATCATATCAATGCGTCGATCCTTAGAACCCAGCCACATCACTGGCGATGACAAAACAAAACAACAAGCAAACATTTACCTGAAGAAGGACCAAAGCATTAGCGAATCTATCAACAGTTCAAGCTTCAGTTCAATTCCCCTTCCATCAGAGCACAAATAAAAAGTTCACGAACCTTGCTGAGGAGCTATAGGAATTCTTCGTAGAGGAGCACGCAACAGCTGCCACGCCTGTGGCACGAGCACCTGCAAGATGTGAAATTGGCAGCGAATTCGCTCAAATCCCACCCAACGCCGGAATCCGTCGCCAGCGATAACAAAGAAGTAGGGGAACGCCGCAAAGACAAAACCAAACTTACCCAATCGGAGGATGTGAGTGCCGCACCTGGAAGAACCGGAGCCGATCAGCGCCGCCCCTCCACCCGCATCGGCCCCCCTCCGCGTGTTCATACAGCAGCAACGAAGAACTGGAGCCGCCCTGGGAGGGAACACGGGCCGCAAGAAGCTTCCGTATAGCAACAACGAAATGAATGGGGAAGGTAGAAGCAAATACAGTGGATAGGAGGATGAGATGCAGACGCGTACCTGAGTACGAAGAACGGCGATGCAACTGAGGAGAAGAACTGATGAGATGCGAAGGCGCCAGCAAAGGCTAAAGCGGCGACCGATGCAGCGCTGCCCGCCCGGCGGCGCGCTACCCGCCGCGCAGGGAGGGCTCCCCACCGCGCTGCCCACCCCGCCGCCGCTCGGCGCGCAGGCCGGTGGTAGAGGAGAGGGAGGAGCGACGTGGGAGAAGCGTTGCCCGGCGGCGAAGACGAAGGAGCGGCGCGGGCGGACGTCCGGCGCGGGAGGGGCGCTGATGCGGGCGGAGGAGCGGCGTTGCGGGCGGATAGCATCTGCGTGAGCTGTGGCGCGGCGGCCGAGCACCCTACCGCCGGGATGGGGCCCGCGAAGAGGAGGCGTGGGAGGAGTGAGGTGGGCTGCCGCCGCCGAGTCTCCTTCGGGCTACTGCCGCCCATAGCATCTCCTCCAGGCCGCCACCAACGTACTACACCATGATTGGGAGCCGCCCCTGCAACGGCGTTGCGGAAGGCGTGGGGTAGCAGGGCGGTACAAGAGGAAAGGAAGGGGAGGGAGTGGAGGCGTCAGAAAAGGAACGCGTGATGGACGGGACAGACGAGCGGAGCGGCGGAGTAGGAAGGGATCCGAGGCGTGATTGACGGGGGAAACTGCGGGTACACGCGGGCGGGTAAGCTTTTCTCGCGGTATCAAAAAAATTCTACCGAAGGCGGATTCACTCCGTTCCAATGTAAAAGTTTTCGTCGTGCCTCCTTGTCAGGATGCAAGCAGGGCGGGTTGCGGCTGCCCGCCCCGCGTCCGCGCACGCCGCAAGCCCAGTTGCGGGCACATGCGGCTGCCTGCATAGCGCCGCTTCACTTTTGCGGTCACTGCGGCAGCCCGCGAACGTCCGCATACGGCACACGCCGGGGGTCGGGGGCTGGCGCGGCAGTCGTCGCCATCGCTGACGTCCAGGCTCAGCTCCACGAACAAGTCACCTTGCATCCAAGCGAGCAGAAGAGGCAGCCTGCGTCCTGGAGACCCCGGCTGCATTCCTCGCACCTGGTGGCGCGCGCGCCTGGCTTTCCCTGCCCCGTAATGGGCCTCTTGTCCAGGAACACCGCTGGCTCGCCATTGATGAGGTAGGTCTGCACCAGCGACACGCTCAGCAGGTGCTCTATCTCGGCCACCTTCACCGCGTAATGGCCCGACGACTTGCGGATCTGCACCAAGCACGCAGATAGAGAACACGTCAGAATATAGATCATGCACCTCGCTGGAAATCACCTCGAAACCAATAAGCTTTTTGCCACGGCCGCTGCATACCTGTATGAGTTCATGGCCTGCATGGTCGGCCTGGCAGCAAGAGCCCAGCGCGCGGCCATTGCACTGGGTGCAGAAAATGTTGCAGCCAGGGTTCCTCCTCGAGCGTCTGGCGCCAGGTCGAACATCAGCTCCGGCGACACCTCCGACATCTCCAGTCTCCACCAGCCCCGACATCTCCACCAGCGGCGGCGGGCTTGGCACAGGGGGCGAGTCGGCGTCCTTCTTCGAGCCTTGGCGCGAGCAAACGCCGGCAGCGGAAGCGGCCACGGCAGCTCGGGAAGGAACCGCGGGCCGGGAAGGAACCGCGGGCCACCGTCGCGCTCCCAGCGTTTCGTCGAAAGGGAGGCGGCCGGCGAGGAGGGCGAAGAGGATGACGCCGCGTGACCAGGCGTCGGCTTTGGCGCCGTCGTAGACCCTGCGGCGGAGCACCTCGGGCGTCGCGAACGCCGGCGTGCCGCAAGCCGTGTGCAGGCGGCCGTCGTCGCGGAGCGAGTCCGGGAGCGCGGCGAGCCCGGAGTCGGAGGCCTTGAGGCCACCGCCGGCGTCGAGAAGCATGTTCTGGGGCTTCACGTCGCGGTGGAACACACCGCGGGCGTGGCCATAGGCGAGCGCCGACGCCAGTTGCAGGAACACGCGGCGCGCCGCATGCTCGGGGAGCCGACGCGCCGGGAGGGACGCGAGGCGGGACAGGAGGCCGCCGCCGGGGGTGAGCTCCATGATGAGGTAGACCTTGGAGCGCGTGGCGAGGACCTCGTGGAGGCGGCGCATGACGGAGACCTCGCGGAGGACGCGGATTGCGGCGCCGCCGGGCTGTGCGGGTTGGCCGCATAACGCTGCATCACTGACGCGGGTAGAATTGCGGTCTTAGGCGGGCTTGCGGCGCGGGTTTACCCGGCGGGCTTGCGGCAAAGCCCGCCCCGCTTGCATCCTGACCTCCTTGTTTTCCGCTCGGAGCCTGTAGGTGGGGCCGCTACGAGACTTGGGTAGGTGTTTTTCTAGGTAAAGCGAATTTTAATTGTTTAGGATTTTTACAGTATAGATATAGATGCAGGCTGCAGGCTGATTTTTTGCACCGGCGGAGACAGGCTATGACGCCTGTGTAGGCATCCAAAAGTGGGATGATGCATGCCGCGGGCCTGGTTGGACCTCCATGCAGGCAATCAATTAGCCCCATAAGAATTCATGAGATTATTTAGAAATAAGGAAATTTTTGCACAACTTTACCAACTTTCCTCATATTAGCTTCACGAAAGACTGTTGTTAGTTTCTGAAGAATACATACATGCATAATCAATTCATTGTAGCTAAATTCATTGTTCATGACAGATCAACTAATGGGCAGGTACTAGGCTATTCCTGAACAGCTACCTAAATTCATTGTTCATGATCCAACAACAACCGAGCCATGATGTAGCTAAATACAAGTGGTATATGCAGTTCCACAATAGCCATGAAAGTAAACTACCTATGTTAAACCTATGAAATAGCAGGCATGTACCTTCGTGGGTTAAGGTGAGAATGTTGAAGCAACAAATTGAGGCAGCGAGATGATATTTTCTTTATACAGTGGTATAAAATAATATCCCATTGTTGACATGGTAAGGAAAGATCATACAGGTCTGTTCATTCATTTTCTAGTACCTGGAGAGTGTGTTTCCATTTACTTATGCAATTGAAGTAGCAATTAATGCATGCATATGATGGTTCTATGTCTTTCTGCCTGTGGTTCCTGAGGTCGACTGCAGCCAAGCCACCTGCGTGATTAATCGAAGTTATGATTAACGTATTAAAATGATCAATAGATTTTAAGATGAAAATGTGGGATCAAAATAGGGTAGATATGGTGAGTGAGAACAATAATAAGGTGAGATTTCAGCAGAAAGATAACATTGTCGTCATGAATTACATATTCTCAGGTTAAATATGGTGAGTGTACAACACAGAATGAAGTGTGGCGGAGCATACCAATGTCGAGAAACAGCAAATTTGCAGAACCCCATGGGAGCCACATGGAAAACCCCTCTCTAGGAGCAGGGAACATATCGGGACCTTTGAGGGTTCCGTCATTCCATTTTCAAATACCTGCGCAACCTCTTGTTAACCATCCTATCTTGCACATGGAAATCAATCTTTTCATGGATATCAAGACCATAAGAAGGATTATAATATCCTACGTCCGACTCTTCAAGACCATAAGAAGGATCATAATAATAAGAATCCTCAAGATCCAACTTTTCAAGACCATAAGAAGGATCATAATAATGAGAATCATCATAGAACAACTCTTCAAGACCATAAGAATCATCATGGTCCGACTCTTCAAGACCAAAAGAATCATAATAATAAGAATCGTCAAGGTCCGACTCTTCAAGATCATCATAAGGATCATACCAATAACAATCATCAAGTTCCAAATCTTCCTGACTTCTAGCGAAGTATTCAAACACGAGACAAGTAGAACATTCAAGAATAGGCCTGCGAGGCTCAAAATTCTTGCAGTGGAAGAAGTTTCCTTTTACTCGTTTAGTGGCATTGTTCATGTTGATATCACAGAAGCCACGTGTCAAGCCAGCAAGAGAAAATTTATTATCACCAAACTGGGCTTTAAGTAGTTCAATGGTCAGTTTCTTGCTTTTTATCTTGATCAACCAGGGGTGAGGGTACTTCGTACTTTGCAGGACGTTGCTGAAAGAGATCGCATTGTTCATGATGATATTGCGACAATTGTATATGTCAAATGATTCTAGGTGGGGAAACTTTTCGAGGATACCCGCCAATCCTTGACTTGTGAGATCATTGTGGTAGAGCTCGAGGAAGCGCAGTTCGCGCACTACGGCAACCACCTTGTCTTCCACAACATTGATGTCAGTTGAAATTCCCCTATGCTTCTGCTGGTACCTCTGTATGGTATCTTCTTTAAAGTAATCGAGACATGTAGAACATTCACTCGTACGGCTGGGCTCATAGTCCTGAGAATATTCAATAGTAGGGTAAAACGGGACTAGCTTTAGATTCTTGTTCTTGGCACACATGGCATGCAGGGCATCGTTAATGATGATATTGCAGCACTCTTGTATTTCAAGCGACTCCAGGTGGGGGCAGTTGCTGAGGATTGCTGCTAGTCCTTGATTGGTGAGGTTGTTATGGACGAGCTGTAGGGAACGTATCTCATGCATTGTGGCGATCCCCATGGCTTCCTTGTCATCACCAGTGGGTAGAGGACAATCACAGCAATCACAGTACATGTAGCTTGTGTGACTATGTCTTAGGTGCCTAAGACGTGGGCATGCCTTGGAGACAGCCTCAAACAGCCCTTTGTCATTTACATTCCAACACTTTGAAAGTTCGAGCTCCTCAAGCTGAGGGAACATCTGTATTGCATCCAAGAATCCTTGAGACGATACCTTTTCATAGCAGGATATGAGAATAAGGCTCTTTAGAGTGGGTGCCCTGCACAGATATCGGTCTTTTCAGGAAGAACGCAGAGAGGATACAATACCTTGATATATATTTTTTCACTTCTAACTATATATATTAGAGTTCCAAAATATGCGTGGTAGATTAAACAAGCACATGTAGCATAAATCTATCAGCTCGACGATGTGATTAATTACAAACTGAATTTCGTTAGTGGATAAGAATCAGAAGAAGCTCACTGTACGGCGAGAAAACGGAGGAAGTTGTCGTTGGCGCTGTCATAATCTCCCATGACTGCCTGGCACTCCCCCTGGCTTCGCAGCACGGCGTCCACCGCCTTCTGGTTGACGTCGGCCATGTTCCGGCGCGCAAGCTTCTCGTGGCCGCGCATGTCGATGCGGCGCCAGAGCTCGGGCTCGTCGCGCGCGGCGCGGCGCCAGGAGACGCACACCTTGTCAGCACCCAGCATGATCTGGACGGGGTCGAACCGGTGGAAGACGGACGAGATGAGTTCCGGCGGCAGCGCCGCCCAGTCCCTATGTCGCAGCTGCGTGGAGGGGAACGACACTGATGAGAGGGGGAGCATCACGGGCTCGCATGGCTGGCGCCGTCGTCGACGAGGCGACGACGACGCTGCCTCCGCCGGAGCAGCAATGACTTTCCATGGCGAGGGCTTCGCTGGATGGATCGGATTCATTGGTTCTGACTCCTCAGGAAGTCACGATCAATTAGCGTGATTTTAATTTTACCCACAATCCCGTACGTAGATGGCCAAGGTCGGTGCGCTTTGGTATGGAATGGAAACCAACAGGGGGTCGCGATCTGCATTCAGATCTACTTCCTCGATCTAAAATTATTTGTCGTCCTCTAGTTTGACTAGCAAATATTTTAGTTAGTGAGTACGTGGGTAAAAAAATTTTATGGTGAGAAAAGTAATGCGAAAATATTTTTTTTTCTTGTTTGTGAAAACTTTCTATGTCTTTTCCACCGTTAGACCTGACATTGGGTCTAAGGCTGTCTGCACCGGTCTCCTAGACACACTCCTGCAGGAACGTTTAGCAAAGAAAAGAGCTGCAGCGGTCTCCTGGACACGCTCCGGTAGAATGCCGGAGGCCCGGCTCTCCGCCATTTGTGGCGGCAAGGCGGAGCTACGCCACGTGCCGACGTGGCGTGGGGCCCACACCGCAGTCGTTGCTCCCCGCGCCCACTGCTGGCCGCTGCGGAGGAGAGAGAGAGGAGCAGGGGCAGATCGGAGGAGAGAGAGAGAGAGCCGAGGACGACGACGGCGACGGTGAGGAAGAGAAGGAGCCGAACGCCGCGCTCGAGCAGCAGCTGGCCACCGGCGCTGGCCGACCGCCGCCCACCGCCCACCGTCCGCGTGCTGCCCGCCGCCGCCGCCGACGCGCACTGCCCGCCGCCGCCGCCGTCGGCGCCCACCCCGTCGCGGAGCACAACGTGGCCACCGCGCCCTCGCCGGCGAGCTCCCCCTCCACGACGCGCACCGAGGCCACCACGCGCTTGCCGGCGAGCTCCCCCTCCACGACGCCGGTGCAGGAAGATTGTCGGTCGGCGAAGGCCGCCGCCACCGCCGTCCACGAAGGCCGCCGCTCCATGGCGGACGGCAGGCCTGCGGGCGGGGGCTCGGGCTCCCCGCATTGCTTCGCCCCTGCGAGCTCCACGGCCGGCGGAGGGGCCTCGAGTTCCGCCCGAGCGAGCTACACGGCCGACGGAGGGTCCTCGAGCTCCACGGTCGGCGCCCCTCGAGCTCCGCCCGAGCGAGCTGCGCGGCCGGCGGGGGCGGCCTCGATCTCCAGGACCGGAGCGCCTCGCCGCTCCCTCCCTCTTCCCGGCCGTGGCCTCGCCCTCCCGGCGGGGGCGGCCTCAATCTCCATGGCCGGAGGTGCGGATTGGAGCTCCGCGGGCCGGCCGACCCGGCCACCGCGCGGGGAGCTCTGCTTGCCGCCGCGCGAGGGAGGTCCGGGGCCGCCGCGCCCCGGCCGCCGGAGGGAGAGGAGGGAGCGAGAGAGAGAGAGAGAGAGAGAGAGAGAGAGAGGAGGAAGGAGGAGAGCAGGGGGCGGCGGCGCATGGGGGAGAGGAGGTGGCGGTGGGGCGGCGAGCGTGGGGAGGGGGAGCGAGAGAGAAGAAAAGAAGGCGAGAGGGGAGAAAAGAAGGGGAGAGGAAAAATAGAAAAAAAGGAAAGAAAAATAAAGGGAAAAAATAAAAAAAGAAAAGAAAAAATGGAAGGAAATAAATTTTAAGATGGTAGTTGTAGATTGTTGGGTAAACAAATGTGTTTGTTAAAATGAGATGGTGGAATAAAATATGTGGTAGTTGGGATAGCGGAAGACGATAGAGAAGAGATGAGTGCAGAAGAAATTAGGATAGGAGAAGGAATCTCGATGACCAGAACAGAATATTCCGTTTAGGAGAGGGAAATATGGGAAGACACGTGCGAGCAGCCTAACGGGTGGGTACGAATTATTTAGGAGTAACCAATACAGCAAGCACTTCCGAAAAATGTGAGGCAAACAAGTATGCTCAATGCTGCACTTTAGTCGCACTTCAAACATTAGCTATCTGGAAACAAGTCCCCACATTTTTACTTTAGGACAAGGGTCACCACATTTCACATACATTGATTAAATAACTGTAAAAAGTGAGGCTGAAGGTGAAGAAAATCGTTTCTTTCAACTGATTATGATGCATCTCCTTTTTAAAATATTATCGAGATGGCTAGGATGCCAAAGAGTCATCCTTACAGCAACTCCAATAAATGGAGAAGATAGATTCTCTTTCCCAATAATCTATTATAAAGCCAACTCAGATGGTAAAAAGTGCTCCGACAGATTGAGAGAACGACCCCCTTTCTCTCTTCCCTTTCTTTTCTCAATCTTATATCGCTTTCTCTAATTTTCCTTTCTTTTGTTTAATTTCTTCTCTCCTTCAGGGGCATCAGGCCGCATGCCCCTACCTACCCACCGTCGTACCCTGATACAGCCAAGTGCAAGCCGCACCGCCATGCCTCGGTCCCGGCCACACACGGGCCAGCCGCGCCACGTCACTGAGCCCCGCCCAGGGAAAGCACCGGCGAACCATGCGTTGTGCCACCATCGAGCTCCACAGGCCACATGCCACATCGTGCCGGTGCGCCACTCCGCCCTGCCACGCCGAAGCACCGCAAGCTTTCCTCCCCATCGCGTCGGAGCGTTACAAGCCGCCACCCCGCCATGCCGGTGCGCCCCAAGTCGCCCCACCATGCACAACACTTAGTTGATGTCGCGTTAGCCACCCGCTGGAAAGCCACTAGTAGTGGCGGCTGCCCCCGACCCCATCGAGGCCCTAAGCGCCAGATGGAGGAGATGGAAAAAGAAGAGAGAGAAAAATATATATTACCCATTGACATGTGGGCTCTATGTGGCATAGAAAAAGGAAATGAGAAAGGGAATGGTGATTTGCTGGTGTTCGTCTTCCCAATATCATGAAAAGGGAAAGGGAAAATGTAATGTGTCAGAGTTGTTCTTATCCCCCTCTGGCTCTGTTTTAGAAAGGGGAACTGCCCCCTCTGCCCTTTCCTTCCCCTTTCCTCTCTTTTCTTTCCTCTCATGTCCAGACTTCCCCCTGTAGCATTGAATAATGAAAGGGGATTCCCCTTTAGACAATAAAGGGGAAAGGGAAAAATCAATCTGTTGAAGTTGCCCTTACATTTTATAGAAGAAATATGTTGAAGATTGGGTACAGTCTAAATCGAAACGAACATAATAAATCAAGTAGAATTGCTATGTTCTTAATTTTATCATCCTTTTGTCTTGTCCAGTTATTTGTAGATCATATAATAATAAAACGTGTCAACGAACACCTTATGTCTCGTTGGGAATGATATGCTATTGAACGCCCTATTACAGATTTGTCGGTTAGATATGCTAAAATTGAACACTATTCAAACCATGTGCAAAAAGATAGAACCCACAGTTAATTCTCTGCAATATGTGGAAGATCACAGCTGAGTGATTGGGATGTCCATTCCATTTTCAGGTACCTGCGTAGTCTCTTGCAAAGCATTCTGTCATGTACATCGAAATCAAACTCGTCAAGGCTACTAAGTCCGTAAGAAGGATCATAGTAATCTGCATAGTCATCAGGGTCTGAGTCTTCCCAAAGCTTGGCAAAGTATGCAGTCATGAGACAGCTCGAACATTCACTAATAGGGCTGCCCGGTTCAAACTGCGAATGATCAGAATCATAATAAAATCTGTACCTTAGCAGTTTCTTGGTCTTGATCCGGGCACACAAAGCTCCCATGTCAGGGTTCACGATGATATTGGGGCAACTGCGTATGTCAAGGAACTCGAGGTGGTGGCAGTTGTTGAGGATGGCTGACAATCCGTTATTGGTGAGGTCATTGCGGAAAAGCTGTAGAGTACGTAGCTCACGCATCGTGGCAACCGCCATGGCTTCCATGTCTTTGTTGTCAAAAGTATATCGATAACGTGGGTGGCAATGCCGAAAGTGCTTCAGCTGTGGGCAAGCCTTGGCAACAACCTCAAACACCTTTTTATCCCGGATGTTCCAACACTCCGAAACCTCAAGCTCTTCAAGAAGAGGGAACATCTTAATAGTCTCCATAAATCCTTGGTCCGTGATATTAGGGCATGAGTGAATGATAAGACTTTTTAGCATGGGTGCCCTGCACAGATAATATTCTTTAGCAACAATTGTTAATATAATTTTGTAAGTATATTTTTATATGTCTATATGCAGAAGTGCATTATGCAAAAACTGTACATCCATTTTTTACAAGGCAAAATAGGCATTGTGGTCACTCAATTTTGTCAAAAGGGTAAAGTTCGTCCTTCAACTTTCAAATGGGCCAATCTAGTCCCTCAACTTCTGTTTTTATGTTAAACTCATCCTTATGCTAATATAACGCTTCATACAGGCATAAGACTAATGTGAAAAGTCTACTTTGCCCTTGGCTCCTTCTTCACCTCCTCAACTTCCGCCGTATGTAATTGGTTCCAAACAAAATGTAGGATATTAAAAACAAAATAAATAGTAAACTTTGATGGTATAACATTTATGTTAATTGGGGAACAAAAAAAATATATGTAATTGTTAATATTCTACTCGATCAAACGGTAACAATGCAATACTAGCCGGGAGCACCATGTTATCGGTATGGACTCAACGGTAACGAGACTTCTCTTTCCTGATGCATTGCTAGCTACCTAGCTTGTAGCTTGCTCGGTGGTGCTAGAATCAGATAAAGGTCTTTCCAAGAAAAAAAATCAGATTAAGGAGGAGGTGCAAGTTGTTACTGCTTTCGTCAAGCAAGGAGGAGCATAGAGCTAGCTACTTGTTGGATTTGGGAAGATAGCTAGCTTGTTTTCCATCATCAGATGATGGCGTCGTCCAGTGCAAACAGGAACGATGGAAATCAACAAGGGGAAGAAGCGTTGTATTAATATAAGGATGGGTTTGATCAAAAAACAAAAGTTGAGAGACTAAATTGGCCGATTTGAAAGTTGAGGGACAAATTTGACCCTCGATAACAAGTTGAGGGACCAAAATGGCTATTTTGCATTTTTACAACAAAAAACTGAGGGAGAACATCTTTGATAAATGGCAATCCTGATCTGCAAACCACCAAATAGTGTCCATACCGATACCATAAAATGTCATATGAATACCACTCTATAAACTACTGGTGTAAGATCCAGTTTCTTCATTTATTCTATCTGAAATCACATCCCATAAAAATCTTAGACGGTGATGCAATTAATTCCATGGACTCCATGTTATCTGGAGAATTGGAACTAATCTACAAGCAGGTGTCAAAATCGGTGATGATATGCTTTTAGCGTACCGATTGATTACAGAATAAGCACTGATAAGTGATACATAGTTACATTACATACACACATATTTCCTTGTTTTGCATTCATCAGGGTTTGAAACACCATTCGCTTCGGTTATAGAAAAGTGGAACAAAATAACTCAACGTATCAAGGCCAAACTAGCAGCCCGTAGTACGTAGTTAGTTTTACAGAAGGAAGAACCTAGTTAAAAAATTGCGGTGGATAAATAAAAAAGTTCAAAACAGAGTAAGAAATCTCACTGATGGGCGAGGAAGACGAGGAATTCGTCATGGTCGCCGGCGCGCTCTCCCCAGAAGGCCTCGCTCTGCCCCCCGCTGCGCAGCACGGCCTCCACCGCCATTCCGTCGAGGTCGGCCAGCCCCCGGTGGGCGAGCTCTGCGTGGCCGCGCATGTCCACTACCAGAATGCTTCACATCCGCCCGCCTCCTCCGCCTCGACCATTTTTGGACCCGGTGCTGATGGGGCTTCAGCACCGGGTCCAACGGCTAGGAGCGGGGGCGGCGCTGCGGGGTGTCAAGGCGGACACATTAGCACCGGGTCGTGGCAAGACCCGGTGCTAATGCGCCCCCTTTAGCACCGGGTGCAGCCAGCAACCGGTGCTAATGTGCCGAGGCCATTTCGCACCGGTTGCTGGCTGCACCCGGTGCTAAAGGGTGCACATTAGCACCGGGTCTTGCCACGACCCGGTGCTAATGTGTTTGAATATAGGGGCTTCCTCCTCCCCCGCCCGAGCCAGCTGAACACTTAGACGCTGTGTTCATGCTGCTCGGCCGTGGGAGGGGAGGTGCTGCCCAAATTTTTTTCAAAATTTGTGAAGATTCTACTCATCTAAGGAGCACTACAAGGTACACTCTTTCATTCTCTAATGTTTTATTTAGCTTGTAATCCTTCTATGATTTAGAAATAGAGGGATTTGTGAATCAAAGTAAAGCTAGCTAGAGAGAGCTTGTGTTCTTGGAGGAGAGAGAGGAGAGAGCTTGAGTTCATGGTGGAGAGAGTGTTCATGTTGTGTTTTAAATGGAGAGAGAAGGCAAGCTAGTTAGTATTTTGTTTTGTATGACTTGTGAATAGTTATAAGGCTTATAGTAATGTAGTTTTAGAAATTACTAGAAAATCAATATAAAATGCTAGAAAATCTTATAAATTAATAGAAAATCTTATAAATTACTAGAAAATCTTATAAATTACTAGAAAATCTTATAAATTACTAGAAAATCAATATAAAATGCTAGAAAATCTTATAAATTAATAGAAAATCTTATAAATTACTAGAAAATCAATATAAAATGCTAGAAAATCTTATAAATTAATAGAAAATCTTATAAAACTTATAAATCTTATAAGGCTTATAGTAATGTTATATTTAATGAATATAGTAATGTAGTTTTAGAAATTTATTTATATAATGGAATATATATTATAATTTGTATTTATTTATATATTAAATTTTTTTATCTTTAAATTGTATTGTATATTTGTTATTGGTTAATAATGCAGATGAATAGCCAATGGATGTACGGGGACCCCCACGCTCAGGCGTTCCGTGATGGCCTTAGGACGTTTCTCGATGCCGCCGAGGCTAACAGGACGCCGTCCGGTTTCATGTTCTGCCCATGCACCCATTGTAAAAATATACAATCGTACAAACAAAGAGGTTGTATTCAGGTGCATTTGATGAGGCACGGTTTCATGAGGAATTATTCTGTTTGGACGAAGCACGGTGAAAGAGGAATTCTAATGGGTGAAGATGAAGAAGACGAGGCCGATGACGACATTCCGTTATTGGCTCAATACTACGGTTCCTTTGCATATGCTGCAATGGGTGATGCCGATGAGGAAGATATTGCTCGGGAGGGCGATGCTCAGGAAGATGTTGCTCAGGAAAATGAACCTACTGATGGACTTGGGCAAATGTTGCGTGATTGTGAGAAAGACTGCGGCAATGATAAGGAACTGAAAAAGATACAACGCATGTTGCAGGACCACAAGACTGACCTGTACCCAGATTGCAAAGAGGGGCTAAAGAAGTTGGGTAGCACACTTGAACTTCTGCAGTGGAAGGCAGCAAATGGTGTTACTGATAAGGGTTTCGAGGAGCTACTGAAACTCGTAAAGAAGATTCTTCCAGAGGGTAACACATTGTCATCGACGACGTATCAAGCAAAACGTGTTGTTTGCCCTCTCGGTTTGGAGGTGCAGAAGATACATGCGTGTCCTAATGACTGTATCCTCTATCACGGACAGTACGAACACTTGGATCGTTGTCCGGTTTGCACCTGCGCACGATACAAGATCAGGCGGGACGACCCTGGTGATGTTGGGGGAGAGCGTTCTAAGAAAAAAATCCCTGCGAAGGTGATGTGGTATTTCCCTCTGATACCCCGTCTGAAGCGTTTGTTCAGGAACAAAGACCATGCCAAACTGATGCGCTGGCACAAAGAAGAACGTAAGCATGATGGCATGTTGAGACACCCCGCCGATGGATCCCAGTGGAGGAACATCGACAGAGCATTCCCAGAGTTTGATGCTGATGCGAGGAATGTTAGGCTTGGTTTAAGTACCGATGGCATGAACCCTTTTGGTGAAATGAGCAGTAGTCATAGCACTTGGGCCGTGACTGTTTGTATCTACAACCTACCCCCTGGCTCTGCATGAAGCGGAAGTTCATTATGATGCCAGTGCTCATCGAAGGCCCAAAGCAACCTGGCAACGACATTGATGTGTACCTAAGACCATTGGTTGACGAACTTTTGCAGCTGTGGAAGAATGAAGGTGTTAGCATGTGGGATGAGGACAAACAAGAGCAGTTTGACCTTCGAGCACTGCTTTTCATAAGCATCAACGACTGGCCTGCACTAAGTAACCTATCAGGACAATCAAACAAAGGATATAAAGCATGCACTCACTGTTTAGAGGAAACCGAAAGCATGTATTTGAAACATTGTCGTAAAGTTGTGTACATGGGTCACCGTCGATTCCTTCCGGCGAAGCATGAGCTACGAAAGAAATGTGCGCATTTTGGCGGGAATGCTGACCGCCGTACAAAGCCGAGACACCGGAGTGGAGAAGAGCTATTTGATATGGTGAAGGACCTATACGTGGTGTTTGGCAAGGGAGACGGAAGCCAGGCTGCTCCGACGGGCGAGGATGGTCGTGCCGCGATGTGGAAGAAGAAGTCTATCTTTTGGGAGCTAACTTATTGGCAACGTTTAGAGGTCCGTAACGCGATTGATGTGATGCATCTGACGAAGAATCTTTGCGTGAACTTGATAAGCTTCCTGGGTACTTATGGGAAGCCAAAAGATACACTGGAAGCACGTCAGGATCTGAAACGATTGAAGCAACGGACTGATCTACATCCAAAAAAGAGAGACAAAGGACGCCAGTACTTGCGTCCTGCCAGCTTCACTCTCAGCAAAGAAGAGAAGGCAAGCATGTTTGAATGCTTCAACAGTATCAAGGTTCCGTCTGGCTACTCCTCCAATATTAAGGGAATAATAAATATGAAAGATAAGAAGTTCACAAACCTGAAGTCTCATGACTGCCATATGTTGATGACACAGCTGCTTCCCGTCATACTCAGGGGTGTGCTACCAGTTAACGTGCGGAAAGCCAGTGTGAAGCTATGTGCATTCCTCAATGCAATTTCTTAGAAGGTGATCAATCCAGACCACTTAGATCAGCTACAGAACGACGTGGTGCAATGTCTTGTCAGCTTTGAGATGATATTTCCACCATCCTTCTTCAATATCATGACACATCTATTGGTTCACCTCGTCAAAGAGATTCGTATATTGGGCCCAGTATTTCTACACAACATGTTCCCATTTGAGAGGTTCTTCGCTGTCCTAAAGAAGTATGTCCGTAATCGTTCTCGTCCAGAAGGATGCATTGCTAAGGGATACGAAACGAAGGAGGTCATTGAATTCTGTGTTGACTTTGTCGACGATCTTATGCCGATTGGTGTGCCCGAATCCCATCACGAGGGGAGACTTGGTGGAAAGGGCACACTAGGGAGAAGATCGATGGTGATCAAGGACGTTGAGACATTTCGTAAAGCGCACCTCACAGTTTTGCAACAATCAATCTTAGTTGCTCCGTACAATTAGGAGCACATGCAGATTCTCAGGGACGAAAACTCAACAAAGTCTGCGGCCTTCATTCAGCGTCTGCACAATAGTACTTTCGCCGATTGGTTGCGAAGACGTCTTATGGGTGTCGAGGGCATTGATGCGCAGCTAGCTTTTGTAGCTAGAGGTCTATCGAGCACGATCTTGACATTCCAAGGATACGACATCAATGGGTATACATTTTACACAAGAGCCTAGGACAAGAAAAGCACCAACCAAAACAGTGGTGTCCGGATCGACGCGACAGACACCAATGGCAATACAAACTCATACTATGGAATCATAGAGGAGATATGGGAACTAGAGTACGGACCTTTGAAGATCCCACTGTTCAAGTGCCAATGGGTGAAGCTGACTGGAGGAGGTGTTAAAGTTGAAGCGGACTATGGAATGACGTTAGTGGACCTAAACAAGATTGGCTTTCTAGACGAACCGTTCGTCTTGGGCAAAGCTGTCACACAAGTTTTTTATGTGAAGGACATGGCTAGCAGACCGAAGAAAGGGGCGGATAAGAAAGGTGGGGGTAAGCAATTGGACCCATCACAAGACGAGCCAAAGCGTCATATAGTTCTTCCTGGAAAGAGAAAAATCGTAGGAGTTGAGGACAAGATGGATGAAGATTATGGTATGCTCGATGGCCGGCCTCCATTCTCAGTGGCTGATGACCCAAGCATCCTGTTAGCGGTGGAGGAGACACCGTATCTACGGCGTGATCACAATCAAGGAACATTTGTAAAGAGGAAGTTTATTAGTGTCCGAGTAAACGATGATGCCATGTAATTTAATTGCACTATGTTCCACCCAATTTGTAATAACTATATTTGCATTTATGTTCCACCTATGTTCTATGATTTTCTATTGATTTATAAGATTGTTTTTATTAATTCTAGCATTTTATATTGATTTTCTAGTAATTTATAAGATTTTCTAGTAATTTATAAGACTTTCTAGTAATTTATAAGATTTTCTAGCATTTTATATTGATTTTCTAGTAATTTATAAGATTTTCTATTAATTTATAAGATTTTCTAGCATTTTATATTGATTTTCTAGTAATTTATAAGATTTTCTATTAATTTATAAGATTTTCTAGCACCGACCGGGCCTAAGGGCCTTTAGCACCGGGTCGTGGCTGCACCCGGTGCTAAAGGGCCTGTAGCACCGGGTCGTGGCTGCACCCGGTGCTAAAGGGCCTTTAGCACCGGGTCGTGGCTGCACCCGGTGCTAAAGGGCCTTTAGCACCGGGTCGTGGTTGCACCCGGTGCTAAAGGCCACGACCGGCCCGCGGGGGCCGTGCGGCGGGGCCAAAGACCGGCCTGGCCACGGAGGTCGTGCGGCAGCCGGCCACGTCACCGGGCGCACACGAGCCACGTCACTGGATGAACAAGAACAATTTTTCTTTTTAATCTCTGTATAAAAGTTGTAACTAGTCGTTCTCCCTCGTACAAACTGCAAAAAAGATCATTTTTCCTCGTAAAAATTCCTAAAATCATACTCTATAAAGTTATGAAACTTATTAATATTATTATTTTGAAAAATCTTCTCGTGTTTGAACAATCCAAATTTTGAATTAAAAATGACAACTACAACCAAGGCTTTTTTCACACTAGGTGATGTCAAATGAAAAAGTGATGAATACCAAAGTTTCATATTTCATCATGATCTATAATCTTTATTTAGGTCATTTTGTCATTTTCAAAATGGGTAATAACATGTAGTACAAATTTGACAAGTCTCTAACAAAGCTTTAGAAACTATGCGAGTGAATCTAGGATTAATGAACAATGTATACTACCACTTTCTCAAATGCAAAAATGACTTAAATAAAGATTGTAGATCTTGATGAGATATAAAATTTTGGTATTCATGACTTTTTCATCTGAGACCATTTAATGTTCCAAAATCTTTCATTTAGTTATCAATTTTTGTAATTTATAAGATTTTCTAGTAATTTATAAGATTTTCTAGTAATTTATAAGATTTTCTAGTAAGTTATATGATTTTCTAGTAATTTATAAGATTTTCTATTAATTTATAAGATTTTCTAGTAATTTATAAGATTTTCTATTAATTTATAAGATTTTCTATTAATTTATAAGATTTTCTAGAATTTTATATTGATTTTCTAGTAATTTATAACATTTTCTTATTTAATATATATTTTTAATAGGTATTAATAACTGAATTAAAACAAGTATTAATAACTATATATTAAAAACTATATTTATAAGATTCCAAAATAGTAGCCCCCGGTGCTAAAGGCCGGTTTGGAAACTGGGCGCCAAACGAAAATTTGGGGCCTTTAGCACCGGGTTGATCTAAAATCCGGTGCTAAAGGCCCCCAATTTTCGTTTGGCGCCAGTTACGGCCTTTTGCACCGGGTGTAAAAGACCCGGTGCTAAAGGGGGGGCCTTTAGCACCGGGTCGTGGCTGCACCCGGTGCTAAAGGCCTTCGTCTGGCGCACAGTTACGGCCTTTAGCACCGGGTGTAGAAGACCCGGTGCTAAAAGGCCTTTAGCACCGGGTGGTGGGAAGACCCGGTGCTAAAGGGGGGCCTTTAGCACCGGATGCTGTACAGACCCGGTGCTAAAGGTCCTTTAGCACCGGGTCGTGGCTGCACCCGGTGCTAAATGCCCCGGACCTATATAGGCCGGGGACCTCTCCCCTCACTTCGCTCTCATCTCACAGATCGACGCCACAGAAACCGCCGCCTCGTCTCCTCAGCCGCTGCCGCCCGTCGTCCCCGCCGCCGTCGTCGTCCCCGCGCCCGTCGTCCCCGCCGCCCGGCCGTGGTCACCCGTGGTCCCCGCCGCCACCCGTGGTCCCCGCGCCCACGCCGCCGCCACCCGTGGTCCCCGCGCCCACGCCGCCGCCGCCCGTCGTCCCCGCCGCCGTCGTCGTCCCCGCGCCCGTCGTCCCCGCGCTGATCACTCCACTAAGGTATGGTAGCGTTGAAATCTTTCAAAATGCAATTGGTACATTCAACGACGGAAGAGAGGAGATGGATTGTACAGATGCAGCCATGGAAGGAATGGGATTTGGCGATCATTTGGCCGTGTAGTTTGTTTGGCACAGTTAAGATACCCTTGTATATCATCTAAAAATAGATTCCATTAATAGTATTCTTCACAGATGACCAACAATCTATAACATTACTGGAAAATGCTTCATTTAAATGTATATTGGAAATTCTATGTATATTGGAAATTCTATGTATATTAGAAATATATGTGCTTCATTTAAATGTATATTGGAAATGTTATATGTTTGAAATGTATATTGGAAAATGCTTCATTTAAATGTATTGGAGATATTTACATTGAAATGTATATTGGAAATGTTATATGTTTGAAATGTATATTGGAAAATGCTTCATTTAAATGTATATTGGAAATTCTATGTATATTAGAAATATATGTGCTTCATTTAAATGTATATATTTCTTATCAATTATTTTGAAAATTATGTATATTAGAAATATATGTGCTTCATTTAAATGTATATTGGAAATGTTATATGTTTGTATAATGTATACTATCGAAAATGTTTATTATCGGAAATTCTATGGCGCACCCGAACCCCTTAGCGAATCCGTTTTTCGCGCACCGTCCCCCTTAGCGAACCCTTAGCGAATCAATTCACACCGCGCACCCGAACCCCTTGGCGAATCAGATATTTCACGCACCGACCCCCTTAGCAAAAATGTTAGAAATATTGGGAATATGTGTGCTTTGTATATATTTCTTATCAATTATTTTTAATTCTATAGATGGCGGACAACAACAACAACGTCCCACCCATGCAAGAGGACAACAACACCCCTGTCCCACCCATGCAAGAGGACAACGGCACATTCTTTGCGAATCAACTTTTCAATATTGTAACCCAACCAATGTCCATGGATGATGTGTTGGGGATCATTGGAAGGGACGACAATGTCCAGGGCGACAATGTTGCAAGGGCCGAAAATGTTGAAGGGGCCGCCAATGTCCAGGGCGACAATGTTGCAAGGGCCGAAACTATTGAAGGGGCCGGTAACGCGCCCTCGTCTAGTCAGGTGTGTATATAGATAACATAAATTTGTACTGTACATGTCAATTATGTATACCATCTCTATATCATCTCGTATATATGTAATTTGTGTAGGCCGCCTCTGCTAAGAAATCAAAACGATCGACCACGAAGAAGCTGAAGGATGTCAAGTTACACATCACCCGAGTGGAGGATGACGGGGAGCCAGTTGAGCCCTCAAAAGTGGCCAAGAAATTTGTATCTCAGTGCGGGGTAATTGTACGGGACAATGTGCCCATTAGTATCAGAAAATGGAAGTCCACAGACCCCACTGAGGAGTACGTGCTCCCCGATACAGAGAAGGAGATGCTATGGAGGGAATTAAAGGTAATATTCGACTGGCCTAGCACTCATGAAGCAGAACTGAGGGATTGGACAATGAAGAAGATGGCAGTTCTGTTTCAGGATTTCAAGAAAAAGTTGTACTCGCATTTTCTTAAAACCGGAGAGGCCTCGGATCCTGAGAAGTATAAGAAGATCACTGATGACGAGTGGGAAGCATTCCTTGAGTACAAAACCTCCGAAGAGGGTGCAACGGCTAGCGCTAGAAACGCCGGAAACGCCGCAAATAAGAAGTACTCTCATAAGATGGGTTCGGGAGGTTACAAGGCAAGCATCGCTAAATGAGAGAAGATGGAAGAAGACCGCGTGCGAGCTTGTCGTCAGGCAGAAGAACTTAGCAGTGGTGGTACGTATGCGACCTTAGTTCGTACTGCATACATTTCACCGTAAATACCATTCATTTACTAACTTTCTTTGTGACTACTAACTTATCAGGTCGCATACGGTATGACCAAACGTGTGGAAGAAGGGCAAAAATGGCACTGCAATGACATTCCACATGGTTACGTACCTGTTGAGGTGGAGCAAGTCGTCACAAACTGGGAAGACTTGGAACTTGACATCCCCGGAGGTGACGGAGAAACAAAACTCGGTCAGTGTTCTCACTGCATCATTCTATGGAGCAAGGCAGACGTCGTCATACCCGGTACACCTGCGGCTACCAACAAGCCTCTGTCACCTCCAAGAGATCCACCGGAACATGACGATTCTCTGGGAGCTCCTGATGCAAGCCCGTCTCCTCCGCCGAAGAGGTCTCCGTCTCCTCCGCCGAAGAGGTCCCCGTCTGCTCCGCCGAAGAGGGGACGCCGCACTAAAGCCTCTGCCCCCACTCCACCAGCGAAGAAGGCGCGGAAAACCAGAGAGAAGCCCGCACCAGAGAAAAGAGCGGGTGAGAAGACTCTAGAGGAGCTCGAAGCCTCGGTCAAAGCAGACACAAAGAGGCAAATGGCCGAGTGGAGGAAAAATCCTAAGCCGGAGCCGAAGCTTGATCCCACCGTCGTCAAGTCATTCCTCGGTAATTTGAGCAAGGGTCAACAGAAGGAAGTAATGGTAAAAGACTATGACCGCTCATTACTGAAATCTCACCGGAAGCGGAAGGCTGCAGATAAGGAGGCGGGCCCATCCAAAAAGGTTCCTCAGCTCGGCCAGCAACCTCAGCGGCCCTTGGGTCCATTGCCATCTCTGGACGAGCTTAACGTGCAACGAGTAATGGCCGAGACTGGACTAACCAGAGCGCAAGTCCTGGGGGAAGAAGAGGTGCCTGTAAACACAACGCTCAGGTGGCCGTTTAAGCTTGGCGAGCCTATGGTCCTTCCTGAAATGGAGAGCAAGCTACAAACGAAGATGCGCCGATTCCATGAGTGGTACTTGGAAGAATCAAGAAGGAATAAACGGCGCATGATCAAAGTAAGCATGAAGGACCAAGATTTCTACAATGGTGACGAGGATTGGGTATGGCTAAGGTTTAAGGATATATATGAGCTGTACCACCGCGACGCCATGGACGTGGATTTGATCACCTGTTGGACACTGTAAGTACTTTGTTGTTGCTTATAATTCACAGTTTGAAAACAATAATTCCAATCTATGCTGACGCGGGCTTTATTTATTGCTTAACATATGCAGAATGGAGATTCAAAAATGTCGGAGAGACAATATATATGACGTTGGTTTCGTTGACCCTCGAAGGATAAGTGAAGCAATGATACTGCACAATCCTGAGGAAACATATTTAAACCTATACAAGTATATTAAGAAAAAAAATTACTGCGACTTCATACTAATCCCGTACAACATCGAGTGAGTACATACACAAGCTTCTTCTTATACTGTCTGTGTACTAATTCATTTCTGATTATAATGTATACATGTGCACAGATTCCACTGGTTCCTAATAATATTGTGTCCTGACCGGGGTGTCGTCAACGTCTTTGATTCGTTGAACACTCCAAAAGAAAAACTACAGAACATCATGGACATGATGACAAGGTGATGTATATTTCCCCCTACTTAATTCACCCCTTACACTCGCAATGACTTAACTCAAGTTTTTTGTTCGCAGGGCCTGGATTCAATTTCGTCAAGAACACCCGGGTATTCAACATGAAACACTAAAATGGAACATTGGCTTTCCGGTAAGCAAGTAATTTATACATGTAGGCCTCGGCTAATATATTATATGAATTTTACTTAATTTCTTTTGGTCGACAGTGTGCCAAACAGGGGCCGGGAAATAATTTATGTGCATACTATGTTTGCGATTACATGTGGAATTGGGGACATAAAAAGCTTACACAACACGATATTATGGTACGTAATAATAAACACATTTCCATTATTATTAAGTGCACAATTATTGTCTCCAACCCGGCGGATTAAACATCTTTCAATTATTTGTAAATTATAGATGTTGAGCCTGAAGGAAGAGTCTCTAGAGCTAGAAAGAATCGACGCAATTGCAGAACAGCTCGTCGGATGGATCTGGAACGAGGTCGTCAATCCCCGAGGAGAATTCCACTCGCTAATACTGGAAGACGTGCCGGACAGTCCAACTCGCTAAACATCTTAATTAAGTAGAAAATACAGTTTAAATATATATAACTCGAGTTGACATGCATGAATATCTACTTTTGTAATATATATGTCTTCTATTTTGATGAAATGTCAGCTAATATGAATATAGAGTCGGCCGAATACGCATTAGAATACACGTATTAGAATATATACGTATATAGACGTGCATGCATGGCTACTGAAAAAAGTAAAAAAAAAAGAAATCCGGGGCCTTTAGCAGGCAGGCCCTTTAGCACCGGGTGCAGCCATGACCCGGTGCTAAAGGCCCTGCTAAAGGCGCTGCGGGGCACCGGTTATTCAACCCGGTGCTAAAGGGGCACCTCTTTAGCCTCGGATTAGTTGCACCGGGTGGGAAACCCGGTGCTAAAGGGCTTTCTCACCCGGTACAGATGTCGATCATTCTGGTAGTGGTCGATGCGGCGCCACAGCTCGGGCTCGTTGCGCGCCGCGCCAGGACCGGCACACCTCCTGGGCGCCCATCATGATCTGGACGTGGTCCAGCTTGTGGAAGATGGAGGAGACGACGTCCAGCGGCAACCCGTCCGCCCAGTCCCTCGGCGGCAGCTGCAGGCCGCGGAACACCGACAGGTGCAGCTTCACTGCCTTCAGCGGCCGGCGCCGGCGCCGGCGAGGTCGGGGCGGCGCCGCCTCCGCCGCGGCCAGAACAGTCGTAGAAGGCATATATATATCGCGGTTGTTTCAGATCCCCACCAGGAGAGCGTCCTGCCGTCAGATACAATATATACATCTGGATACATACAAGGGCTAGGTGTGGTCACGGCCAGAGCTGTAAGTCATAGTCAACTCCTCTCCTTCCGTCTCGGAGGCTCAGCCGTGACATATATATTCGTCGTGATCCTGATTCTTCGATCTCAGCCTCCCGGTAGCCGCCGCCGCCGGCGGCGCAGGGACGCCCGGCCGCGGCGGCCACCGAGGAGAGACTGGTCGGAGCTGCCGCTGGACGCGATCTCGTACGTCTTCGGCAAGCTCGGCGTCGCTGAGCTCCTGGCGAGGGGCGCCGCGGGGGTGTGCCGCTCCTGGCGCCGCGCCGCGCGCGAGGACCCGAGCCTGTGGCGGCACGTCGACATGCGCGACTTCTACAGCCCGGCGTAGCGGAGGCACGCCAGGCCGGCGACGGTAGCGCGGGCCGCCGTCAGGTTCAGCGCCGGCCAGTGCGACGCCTTCTGGGGCATGTACGACGTCGACGACGACCTCCTCCAGTTCCTCTCCGAGCAGTACGTCAGATTTCTTAATTCTTTCTGTTTCCTTACTTAATTATATGTCAACAACGTCGACTGGAGAAACATTTCGTTAATAAGACCTATCTTGTGCACAGCTCGTTCCCGTCTTATGTCCGTTTACAGAGACAATTTATTGTGAGCTTAACATTAAAGCTTTCACCAATTAAAATTAAGAGCATGTCGATGTGAATGAAAACGAATAAAATGTAAATAAGCGGTTTAATATTTGTATTTCTTTTATTTCTCTTGTCAAGCGCATGGGCATTTTTAATTTGCTTTGGAGGGGAGATCGAACAGCTCTACTTTTAAAATATTTTTTTTATAATGCCTCTAGTTATTCAGATAAAAAGTGCACATTAACTAGTGGTATGGATGAAATTATTCACAAGAAAATAACTACTTTGCAGGGTACCCTTACTCAAGAGCCTTCGCCTCAGCCAATGCAATATCTCCAATCATGGATTTGAACGGGCAATAGAGAAGTTTCCTTTGCTTGAAGAACTCGAGCTTGAGCTGTGTGAATCTGTAGGTGGCAGCTTCGTGTTTGATGTCATTTCTAAATCATGCCCGCAACTGAAGCACTTTGGACATACAAAAGAAAGGTATTGGAGGGCTAGGAGATGGGATGATGATACTGATTATGGGGAAGCCTTGACAATTGCCAGAATGCACCAGCTGCGATCACTTCAGCTTTTTCGCATCAACCTTAGCAATGACACGGGCTGGCAGCTATCCTTGACAGTTGCCAACACCTAGAGTACCTCGATATTCGTAATTGCCGCAACATTAGCATGGATGACACCCTGCGAGCCAAGTGTGCCCGGATCAAGACAAAGAAGCTATGATCATATACATCCAGTAATGAATGCGAGGAATTCGAGCCTGGGAGCCCTATTAGTTACTGCTCCACTTGCTGCTGGGATATGAGTGATGTATCGGACAGAGACAGTGATATTTTGGGTATCGAAGACTTCGCCGATGTCTCTGATTCTCCTTATGATCTTAGTGGAGTTGACGAGATTGATATTGACGAGCATGATAGGATAATCGAGAAGAACGTGCGCCGATACCTGTAAGTGGAATAGAATAATGTGGAGCTGGATGTTTTGATGGAAGTGCTCACATTACTGCTGAAAATCCACTTTTGTAGCTGGTGCTTTTCTACTTGAGCTTCACATTCATTTCAACTATACAATTTTGACAGCCAGGACAGTTTAGGCCAACTTTGTTCAGTCTGGTCCACATAAACAACATCAGCAGTCATTCAGCAATATTTTTCTCTCAGCACAAATCAACACCAGCCAGCTAGCCAATAGTATTTTTCTCTCAGCACAAATCAGCACCAGCCACCAGCCAGCCGAACAGGTTACGATCCATCGGTTCCTGAAGGTTGTGTAAGTCATGGCTAAGGATCATGGTATTATTTTCTTGTGGCCCAACAGGGCATTCATCCTTGATTGCTATCCAGCCCCTTCACAAGATTAGTCTTTTTTTTCTCACTTTAGAGAATAGGCTATGCAATTGTACATGGCTTCCTAATGTTGAATTGCCAATAATGATAATGCTCAATTTATTTAACATATATTTCTCGCTGGCATATACATGTAATTAAATGGTATTATTGTACTACTAGTAAGTAGTGCCAATGAAAACTCAAAGTACAAAACAAAGACCGATTGGTTTTCTTCACATCTTGAGAGCAAAAGTTTGAATGGCTGTGATGCCACTGTATATTTCTTTGTTGCAGTAGTAATGTATACGCCGACAACCACCTGCCACTATGAAGCACCGTAAAGACCTCTCATATAAAGACCAACCAAGGCGTCTTCCTAAGATGTCATTAGCAAAATACTTCAGAGAATGAGCCAGTCCACATGGTTGTAGCCTTGTAGGCCTGTCCACATGGTCGCTGAGCATATACTATCGTAGGGGAGCAGTCCTAGGACAAAATCTAGAGCCGGGCACATCATACGAGTAACTAAATTTACCGAGCTTAAACATGGTGAAACTTAGTCACTTTCTGTCTTCACTTAACAACGAGTGAGGGTATGCTCAGGTCTCTGTAGGTCTGCCCCTAACTTTAGGGACTGCTTAGCACAGCTCCACTCAACGTTTTGCAGCTCCACTCCTAAATCTTTTACCCAAACACCTTCAGCTCCAATAATTTCAAGTCCAGAGAAATTCCAGAAATAAGGATTTCGTACCTTCTCATGTAGTTGGGATAAAATTATCCACCACTCCCATACATTACACTACCCTTTCAGAAAAAGAACATCGACTCCTCAGCGTCCGTTTCCCTCCTCGACATTTTTTCTTCCGCCGCCCGTCTGCCGCCGCCGTCGTGACCTAGCATGGCCGATTTCAGCTGTTGCCGGTCTTCCAGACCATCAAAATAGTTCTTAATTGATGACCTATACAAGCTGCGGGAAAATACGATGATCAAGGAATTGAAAATCCATTGTGGCCACACGACTCCTGTCATAGGTGAATTTGAGATACCCCAGTGCTATGGACGACGAATTACATAGTAATTATTGGATTGTGTTGACGATTATTGAGATATATTAAATACTCTTATTCATGAATCCATAAGAACTGTGTGAACTGAGCGCGGGGAAAAAATACCAGTTCACGCCATGGCGCTGTAGCAGCATGGAAAACAAAATTCTCCAAATAAAAAACAAACATACAACAATCAAGGGTAAGAAGGACTATTGCCACAAAATCTAACAAATTCCAGAGCTGGAGTCGCACGAGTAGCCAAACAAGTTGAGCTGCTCCATGAATTTTAGGAGTTGATAGAGTGAAGCTGAAAAATGTGGAGTTTGTGAAGTGGAGCTGTTCTTTTTCAGAGTGGAGCTCTCCTAAACATGCCCTTAGCCGAAGACAATAGAGAGTCCGGCAGTCAGTTCGTTCCGTTGAGACCCAAGACGATGGGAACACGAGACTAAATGTTGCTGCACTGGACGATAGGGCGAAGGCACCGAAGCAGCATCAGTGTTGACACATAGGAGAGCTGCCAGAACTCATGGTGCCTGCGAGGAGCGTAGCTGAATTTTAGGATCCGGGATACCTAATACCAACTAAGTGGTATGAGAATGGAATGATCCAAGCAAGACGCCTAATTCTATTGAGTGATTATTTTTGTGTATTTGTTAGGCAACGAAAACAGATCGGATAGTATCAGATTCAGACAACACCTTTTACCATATTTTAACTCGAATATGAATATGGGTTTTAGCTCGAACATTTAATACGAATTTGAATACAAAACAAATAGCTCAAATTTGGATGTCATCATAAAATGTACAGGTAGGGATCAAATATGACATATGCAGATCACTTGTTGTAAAAAAGTCCAATTATAAAATTATTTCAATAAAGAAATAAATGAATATCAATAATAAATGAATTATTGTTGATGAAAACTAAGCTCACCAACCGCAATCGCACACATCAGTTGTCACTCTTTTCCTAAGAGCATTTCCCCAATGTTATCAATCTGTAAACAAATAGTCGAATAACCATTTTAACTAGCATTAACTACATGATTTAGGTTTCCATTAATAGAGAATTAAGATGGATAGAATATGAACATGTAGGTATACATGAAAGTACAGATGGCAATCCTACCTATGGGCATGGGTACCCGCGGGTATCTTACCCGATGGGTGTTGGTATGGACAAAATATTCTACCCGCGGGTAAAGGTACGTGTATAAAATTTTACTCATAACCTATATGTTGCGGGCGGGTATTTACTCTAACCGCACCATTACTTGACCCGTTGTCATCCCTACATGAAACCAAGACGTAACCGATCTATAACAAGCCTGGACTATACGTGTTGTAGTCTTAAACATATATCAAGCGAGACATGGTCCTCAATCAGGATATCTTTACATCTTCACCTCTATTCTGACTCTCAATAACTAACCGCCCTACTAGGCATCGGATGATGTCATGCTTCTACCGTTATGTGTGGGAGGTTCCTGTTGGATCTAAGAACTGGCAATCCACTAGGGGATACTCGAGTGGTAGATTTGTAGGATGGGAGTCGCCAAGTTGAGTAGCTTGAAGATTTAGACAGGTTTGGGCTACCGGCCAGAGGTATAATACCCTATGTCCTATGTCGGTAGATGTTTGTATTGCTTGTTCTTGACAAAGCTTCAGGAAGCTAGGGTGAGCTCTGTGGTTATAAAGGGTCTGATGCCCCCAAGGGGTTGACCTATGCCGCCTTATATAGGTCGACGGTCTACGGTTTACAAGTTGGTTTGAACGTAAACCTACTAGATTACAAATAACAAATATTATCCGTGTAGATTTGCACGTGTATCCCGAGATATCCATGTCCGAGCCTGCTGCACCTTCATCAAGCTTGTTCACGAAGTTGAAGGTTCCTTGTGGGCCACCTCTAGGTCGGCCCACATCCTTGGTCAGATGTGGGCCCAAGTCAGTTATTACCTCCTCTAGTAGTGGGCCCTGTAGTACCCATATCCCACAAGCCCCCGAGCAACGTTCGTTGCGCGGGGAACTGTTGATGAAGAACCAAGGCCAAAATAAGTCAGTTGAAGGAGCTTCAACACTTGTTTCACCGTAAGGGTGGGCAGTGCTCTAAAAGGAAAACATTCACCATTACGCTGAGTACCATCGAGGCATCATCAAGTCATGCTCATGGAGGGTGACGCGAGGAGCACTCCATATGGAGTAGCCCCCGACCGTTGGGTTTATTATAATAACCAAACCAAAGCTCCAAAATACCAGCTCGGTCAACATGTTGCCGATAGAAAAGATGGGTAAAGCTTGCATCAAAATAAACTCACAACAAATTCATGAATATTCACGCAAAGACCGTCTTCTAATAAGCGGCCAACAAGATGTGTCAATAGAACTGCCATGCCAATCATACACAGGAAACCTGTGACAAAAACGACAGGCTCGTTCTTATCCTATCATGACCAAACCTGTAGTCATGAGCTAAGTAGCCGGTCTGAGCGTGCTTATAAATACACAAGGCACTCAATCTATTGAGTACTCAAAATCCCTGCAGTCACCAAACATGTGGTGCTGCAAATCCACCCTCCTGACAAGTGTTCCGGTAGTAGTAGCACATGGGAAGAAAAACACAAGGGTATGTGCTACCGATGCTAGAAGAAAGCTTGCGAGCAGTGAAGTAGATGAAGGGCGAGAGCAGACCTAGGATTTTTGGCAAAAGGATGGGACCGAATCATAAGGACACACCGAGTAAAATTGAGGCACCCAGCCCCCGAGCGTGTGGGCTCGCAGGGTCTCATGGACACACCGAGTAAAATTGAGGCGCCCAGCCCCCTAGCCTGAGGCTTGGCAGGGTCTCATGGACACGCCGAGTAAAATTAAGGCGCCCAGCCCCCGAGCGTGAGGGTTGGCAGGGTCTCATGGACACACCGAGTAAAATTGAGGCGCCTAGCCCCAAGCGTGAGGGCTGGCAAGGTCTCATGGACACGTAGTGTAAAATTGAGGCGTCCAGCCCCCCAATGTGAGGGCTGGCCGGGTCTCATGGACATGCTAAGTAAAATTGAGGGGCCCATCCCCCGAGGGTGAGGGCTAGAAGGATCTCATGGACACGCCAAGTAAAATTGAGGCGCCCAGCCCCCGAGCGTGAGGGCTAGCAGGGTCTCATGGAGATGCCGAGTAAAATTGAGGCGCCCAGCCCCCGAGCGTGAGGGCTGGTAGGGTCTCATGGACACGCCGACTAAAAATTGAGGCACCAAGCCCCCAAGCGTGAAGGCTAATAGGGTCTCATGGACACGCTGAGTAAAATTGAGGCGCCCAGCCCCCGAGCGTGAGGGCTAGCAGGGTCCCATGGACACACCGAGTAAAATTGATGCGCCTAGTGCCCAAGCATGATGGTTGGCACAGTCTCATGGACACGCTGAGTAAAATTGAGGCGCCAAGCCCCCAACCGTGAGGGCTGGCAAGGTCTTATGGACATGCCGAGTAAAATTGAGGCGCCCAAACCCCGAGCGCGAGGGCTAGTAGGGTCTCATGGACATGCCGAGTAAAATTTAGGCAAGCCAATCATGTCCGCTGATTTCGGATCCAATGGATCGTAAACCACAAATCCTGCAAATTCCATCCATGAGTTACGGGGTTGTTAGGTCAAGGTGCCATCAGTCCATTGCCCTATTTAAGACAAAGCGTGCCCCGTCGCTGTCATCGTCTTCCTCAACACGCCTCTACTTTCCACTGTTGCTTAGTGCATAGTAACACTGCCATCGCACACCCTAACTCACCTCGGTTTCGCGCTCCTCCTCCGTCCAGGGCTTCTCCTTGGATGCACCTAAGAACTCCCACATATATGCATCCAATCTTTCTTTGCCAACAAGCTCGGCTCATGGCGGCTTCAACGACGTCTGCAGCGGCGAGGCTCATTTTAGAACAAGAGCCGCATTGGGGCAAGTCCCGGATGATAAAGAAGATGCTGGAGGCCATGGTCAGGAGTGGCTTGCTCAGGGCAAAGGACCAAGCTGGGTGGAGAGCTCCTGAGTCAGAGCACCGCCCTTATGAAAACACCGGTGAGATCGCCGTCTTTGCCTTCTTTATCGAGCATGGGTTTGGGTTCTCGCTGGGGATTTCTTCCAAGGACTGCTGTATTATTATGGCTTAGAGCATAGGCATCTGAATGTCAGATCAATCTTGGATATCTCTTTCTTTATCCACCTGTGCGAAACCTATTTTGGGATTACCCCCCATTTCAATCTGTGGAGGCGGTTGTACCGGGTCAAGTCCATTGGGGAAGGAGGAATTTGTCAGGATCCGACCATGTTGACTGGGGGAGTAGGGTTTAGTCTCCGGGTCAGCATGATGAAAAGGTACTTCAACCTTGAGTTGAACAACACCAACAAGAACTGGAGGTCGGACTAGTTCTACATGAGGGACCAGCCTCCATTCTTGCGGGAAAGGACCGAGTTTCCTCCCGAGGACTGGGACTAATGGAGGGACATGCCGCCCAAGGAGGAAATGAAGGAGGTCGATGAAATGCTGGCAATGATTGATGTCTTGGAGATAAACGGGCTGACCGCTACTGCAGTCATGATCTCCTTCTGTGTCCGGTCTATCAAACCGATCAAAGACCGAGTCCACCCGTGGTATGAATTTACTGGGCAGATGGATCCAACTAGAGAACACAACAAGGCGCCCGGCACCGATTAGATCCTTGAACGTGTTCAAGGATTTATGAAAGGCATTGTTGTGGTCACTTCTTACGGTCCACTATCAGGATTGGTAATCTCGGCAATGGTGAAAGAGGTGTTTTGGTGGTTTTTCTTATGGCTTAGTAAAATAAATAAATATCCTGCAAGCGCATAGAATTACCGATGTAGCATTGCACCAAGGAGTAATCCTAGGTATCGTAATTTATATTTTCTACAGGTAATCTTATGGCAAGAGTACTAGCAAACAAGTATTCGGGATTATCACAGAAGAATATACTATTGTCAAGACGGGGGATAACGGTAATGATAGGAGTGATAGACCGTAACACACAACTCAATGATACTCAGATAGGAGAGAGAAGGACTAGCTAGCTGGGAGGACAACGAGACGAGAAAATAATTCTTAGGTACTCTATCTATCCTGGTCACTCGGGTAATGAGATACAACAGCTAAGAAACACCTCTCAAAGGTCGAGATCAACTCTAGTGCCTTAGCTTCGGGACACAGAACCAGCAACACGTAGAAAGGGATGAGAAGGCATGCTGCCAATACCCGTTCAAAGATCCTACGGGCCGAGTGTCGACGAATTATGTCGAGCACATCTATCTGGGGGTACCCCAGAGAGTAGATTCGTGGGTCTCGCCTAGTTCTTGGAGCGACAGTACACAAACAACACAAGGATTTAGACAGGTTCGGGCCGCGAGTAGCGTAATACCCTACGTCATGTGTGCTTGATTGTATTGCACGTGCAGTTATGATCTGTGTTCTGAGGGGGTCCCTGCCCCACCTTATATAGTCCGGGAGGCAGGGTTACTGTTGACACTTCTTACGGTCCACTATCAGGATTGCCAATCCTAGTAATGGTGCAATGAGTGTTCATTGGTATTCTTACGATACAGATATAAATCCGCAAGCGCACGGATACCGATGTAGCATTTCACCCAGGAGTATTCCTAGGTATCGTATTTATATTTCCGTAGGGAAACATTGGATAAAGAGTATTGACTATTAACAAGGATGTAACTACTAATTAAAGTACCGGCTAACAAGGCGGGGGTAAAGGATAGAATAGGAGTGATATGCAATTGACACACACAAGGAGAAGTTTAAGATAGAGATAGAAGAGCGGTCTAGCTAGTGGGAGGACAACGAGACAGGAAAGGATTCCTATATACTTCCACTCGCCTTGAGATACCTCTAGCAAGGGTTACGGCTAGCATGAAGAATGGCATCTATGGTTCTCTTCCTAGTTCTATTATCTCAACATCGGGGACGGAGCCCGTGACACACAGAAAGGGATGAGAAGGGGTGCCACAAACTCCGTGCTCTTACGGGGTGCCTGCAGACCGGAACTAATGTGATGGATTACGAAGACCGAAAGGGCTGTCACCACCTCACGGCTACCACCTCCGTTGCGACGGGGACAAACCAAGGTTACCATCTAGACTAGGTACCACACCTACGCTAGGCAATAACTACTCACTCTCCTAGAAAGAGCAAACACTCCTGTCAATACCCCGGTGACAATTCACTGGAAGCATTGAGCAGAAACGAGGAACCAGCTGAGATAAAGAACTAAGATAGAACTGATAGAACCAGACTACAACAGCTTATAACCAGAGCTAGACATTCCACAGATATCCTGGAATAAATGCAGAACAAATAACTCAAGTAAATACGGGAGGAAATATATTGAGAAAACTCAGAGTCTTACATAAAGAAAAGGAAAAGATACAAGAGTTTTACCAGAACTCCAGAAGACGACTCCGGAACCCCGAGCGAAGCTCGACCCTGACTCTAACTCCCAACAGGACTAGCCTACTCTACATCTTGAAAGTGGAGAATGGAGACTAGCTCCCAAGTGGTGTGTGTTTACAAGTGAAGTGTAAGGTCCTATATATAGTGCTCCAGGGTCGGTTCAGGTAGGGTAACGGCCAAGGGAGGGGGCAGAGGCGGTTGCCAGCCGTTTCGGCCGAGAGGGTCAGTTCGGCCGAACCCTGGCGTTCGGCCGAACGCCCGATCCACCGCCTCAGCCACCTACGGCCGAGATGCATCCCCTGGAGTCGGTTGGGCAACTGGGGGCGGTTTGGGCGAACCCCCTAGTTCGGCCGAACTGGGCTGGGAGCCCAGGCCCGCCCCCCTGCACCGCCTTCGGCTCTGAGTCGCTCCTGGGCCGGCCTCTACTGCTTGGACTTGTCTTGATTCGGCCTAGGTTGACGTGTTAGTGCTCTGGGACATGTTGGCAGTCATCCATGTGTCGTGCATCGTGTTTGCTTGGTCATTGGTGACGTGGACGGCTCCCGGTGGTCTGTACGGCTAAGGGGGGTAACCGGCCGAACGGAGCCGTTCGGCCGATTCGGTCATTTTCAGCCCCAATAGCGCGTATTTGTCGTAGTTGTACCTGCACAAGTGACACTCACCAAAACTCGTGGAACTTTATTAGAAATAAAACCTAAGTACATGGAATGTTGCATATAACCTCGTTTATTCCCGAGTATTTGTGGTCGGATTTGGGTTGTAACGACCGCCAACAAGCTCCCCCAAGCTTAGCTCTTTGCTCGTCCTCGAGCAAAGATATAAACTTAGGCTCGGTGGATCAGGAGTTGCTACAATGTCATTTCTTTTGCAGGTAACTTATAAACAATTAGTCTTCAAGAATACTTGAATCATAGGCAAAGTTTCAAATCACCTTTTTACCTATGGGGCTTATAGCAATCTCCTTATCTTGGGCGGTTGAAAGGACAAACAGTTTAAACTCAGTTTTATTCCACTCTACTCTTTTCAGGATCCCATCTCGGAATTTTTTTCACAAGTTTTGAAAACTACAAATTGTTCCTCATTGGCACACTCAATCACTCAAGTGTATTTGAATCCTCACCAAAGACTTGTGCCTTCTTTTCATCCTAACATCTAATATGACTTTTTGTGTGGCTCAGGGACAAAGGATGAAGGCATGCATGCATCTTATATTTTGCTAAGTCAAAGGCCGGATCTCTGAGGAGACAAATCACATCTTAAGATCGAGACGTGCAAGTGTGTGGATATGAATGGAGTGGAATATGGTGGAATGGAATATGGTGGAATATGGTGGAACTCCTTGGATGAAACTCCCTCTCCTTGATTTATTTTCGAGAACATGGGCTATCTTTTATTCTCATATTTTTGCCATGCCACTTGGCATGCTTTTCTTTTTTTTCTCTTTCTTTTTGCCATGCTCTTTGGCATGCTTTTCTTTTTCTCTTATTTTTGCCATGCTTCTTTGGCATGCTTTTCTTTTTGCATAGCCCATGTCTCTATCAAGAATATTTGGAGAGGGAACTCATAGAACATGGAGCATTTATTTTTGTGGATGGATGATGGAAAATGTTTGCTAACTCCCAGTGTAGGAATTGCAAGTGAGAGGTGGTGTGTGTACGTGAGTCTCGATCTTTAAGAATATGAAAGCTTCACTCAAAGGTCTCAACAATTTGACAAAGCTCACTAAGATAACAAGCAGCATATGAGTAGAAATTTTCAACTAAGCTTATCATATGGCTCTGGTAGGTATTTTGACCAATGAGGAACTTGTTTCATTTTGAAAGCATAAATTTCCGAGATTTTCCCCGTACTAAAAGCAGAATAGAATTTAACCAAATTCTCACTATATCAAACCCCACAACAACTTAAACTTGGAATAAAGCATGTGCTCCCACAAGGTTTTCAGGATCATTTTTACTCATGCCAAATAACTCAAGCACAATCTAGCAACTAGTTGAAACAAAGTACTTGCAAAATTAATGACAGAGCAACTATTCATCATTTCCAAGGTGAGAGGCATATGATTCATTCCGTGCATAGTTGGGAGTTATTTTATTCAAGGGAAATATTGTTTAAGGGAAATATTTTTGGTATTTTCATATTTTTTTCTTTAAATGCAAATTATCATGAAGGAAAATGAAAGGGAAATTAAAAGATCAAAGTGCTGGATAAATCGGGACATACCTGGTGGGGGTCCTCCCCCAAGCTTGGACTTTCACTAGTAGGGGTTGAGCCTTGAAAGGTACTGGCTCAGCTGTTCTGCTTGCTCATGGACGTCATGCTGGATGGACGCTACCATCCCACTATTCTCTTGATGGTACTGAGAATGGCGGGCTAGCGTGTCTTGAATCTCTCGGGTACGGTCGTCGATGAGCTCGACTCGGTCGGAGATGTAGGGCAACTTCCGGCCGTAGTCGAAGCGTGCGGACTGTGAGTATCCGGGGTAATATGGCTAGGAGGCACTGTTGTACCCTCCTCCATACCGACTCCCGGACTACTCGGAGTCCGTGTCCTGGCCGTAGTCCCAGCGTCCTGAGGTGAAGTAGTTCGGCTCCTGGTGTTGCCCGGAGCCTCCTGCTCCGGACGTCCCAGCACCGGTGTACTTGTCGTAGGTGGCCTCAAAAGCGGAAGTGTGTCGGTGCGGCATTTGTGGTGCATCTTCCGGCTCCTGTGAGGTGGCGAGCCCAGCATCACGCCTGGCTCGTCCCCTCGTGACGGGTCCGTCACCTGCAACGCTGTGCCGAGCGGGCTCTCTCCAAGGTGGAGAATCGTCCGACTTGGTCCTCAACTGAAGAGTTAGTTTCGGCGTGGTATACAACCTTAGTGCTGCACAGGGCAAAGGCACTTCAGTTGTATATCCACGGTAAATCATTGCCAGCGTTGCATCAGGCGTCCGCCGTATCATGTGGGCTTGCACGAAGTGCTCGACATCCACGACAGAACGCGTTGTCTCGATGTACGTGAGCCGGGTGCCTTGGAGGACGCCCAGATGGTTAGCGAGGCGAGTGACTAGAGAAGTCATCACCATGCTACCCGCACGAGAAATATGAGACAGCCAGTGACCAACCATGTCTTTCACAGGTGAATAGGGAATCTGCTTGACCATGGCAAAAAGAACCCGCAACTCGATGGTGTTGACAGGGCGCAAATCTGCCCGGGGGAATATCGTCATAGTCACTCAACGATGCATGAAACGCAAAGTGGGGTTATGTATGATGTTCGTGCGCGGCGCATGACAGTTGGTATTCCCCAAAATCTTTTTCCAAAATGCCACCCGGTCAAATCTTTTAAGTGCTTTGTTCGGGTCTAAGGAACAACGGCATGAAAATCCGAGACCCAAACTAAAATCCCTCCAAGAGCAGAAAAACTCTTGGTTGAAAAAGCGGAAACGAATCCCCCCAGTTTCAGAAACCAAAGTCGAGAGGAATTCAAGGGTGAGCAGGTACGAACCTTCTTCGTTGATGTGCCAGAAATTCTCCCAGCCAACGGCTTGGAAGATTTCCGTGAACTCTACGTCCATCCCCGTGTCCCTGAGCAAGTCTTGCTCAAACACACGGGTGTGCTCGAACTCCTTCAGCCGAAGCTCGTTGAAGGTGTTCTGCTCCCGTTCTGTCCTGAGATTGATGTCACTCTCGCTCAGGAGCTGCCTGGCCGGGGGCGTGGCATGGCCCCATCCCGAGCCGGCTGCTCCGTACTCGTCCGTGTCCATCCGGCTCGAGCCTCGGGACGGAGCTGGGGAACTCCCAGCATTGTCCGATCGTCGGCCTAGCCGGGCGGAACGACGGAGCGACGTGAAGAACTTCGACATGATTCCTGCAAAAGGTTAGTGCAACAACAACTACCCGAAGGACTGAATATATATGGTTAGCACAAGAAAATCAAGTCAGTCGTTCGAGATAGTTAGTCATTCTTGCGGGGATAAAAACCACCACAAAAGGTTAGTCGTTCTTGTGGGTGTCGGTGACCACCACAAAATCGTCCAGAATTTCAGCACAAAGATCGCAACAAAAGCAAAATATTTTTGGGATTTTCTAGTGATGCAAGTGAACCAAAACTTGAGCAAGAACTTTGGGAAGGACTTGAGCACAAGCTAGAGCAAGAAATGAGAGAGGGAGAGCTTCTAACAGAAATTTTTCAGAGTGTATGAGTGTGTGAGAGCAAGCAAGCAACGCACCAGCATTTATAGGCCGAGGGGAGGCAGGTCCCTGGTTCGGCCGAACTGGGTGGTTCGTGCGAACCAGGCCCTGGTGGCCAGGCCACTCCTCCCTGAGTGGAGCACCTCCCCTTATTTTGATTCCACGAAATTTTGTGTGGCCAACAATTCCCAAGGTCATGTGAGTGGTTTTTACTAGTAGGTAAGATGCAAACTTGACATGACCAAAGTTGGTTTTAGTGGAGTCACCCCCATGCTGCCATGTTTGTGATTATTGGTGAGTATGCAGCCATTTTAGTGGGGTAGACATGTTTGGTGCTGGTTGGTGATGATGGTAAATAATTGGAGATGTTCTAGAAGGGGTGAAAGTGAAGAAAGTTACAAATTACACCCTCTCTAATTAAATTTCAGCATGTGTCCAATTATTTCTAACCAAGCTTGCAAAATTTTCTACTCTCTCTCAAATTAATTACTCAAGTGGTTCATTTATTTTGGAAAGGGAAACATGCAAATGCAATGAAGGAAATAAAATTGGAAGGGAAATATGGGATACATACCGGTTTTCCTCGCGGCGAGAGCTCAGCTTTTAAGTCCGCGAGTGGGACTTCTCCTATCTTCAATTGTTCTTGTCACCATCTGATCTGGAATGATTGTCCACCCTGGGCTTCAACTGTATCCATAGCCTTCATATCCGGTGTGAAGTATATTTTGGGACTCCCCCTTCTCTCTTTTTTTTTGATTTTTTTTCTGTAGGGGCTAGTCCACACATACAACCAATATCCATAGAAGTATTGCTTTAAAGGTTCATTAATCAAACTTGACACCATGTCTAGTTCGATTAAAGCAAGCTAATTAACCTAAGCACCATGCTTAATTTAAAGAGGTTATGAATGTGTTCTCGAGATTACATTCAAACTAGAGCAAACCAAAATAGATAAAGGGAGCATGAAGACATTGAGAGATATTCACATGGAGATAAGCATATGGAAACTAGTGAACTTTGCTTTGATTAAGGTAAATAAAACAAAAACCTTTTCACGTACCTGAGTGTTCCCACCATTGGCATCTAATGATGAAGACTTTTGGAACTGATGCCACAGTGATGGCACTACGCCGACGTGACTCCACGTAGTTGGCTGAGTCCTCCTTCATGTTGATGTTGCCGTGTACGGGTACAAGATCGTGGGTGTGGCAAAGGGGATCGACACTCAAATATGCCAACTCGTGGAATGCCGCGGAACTAGCTTGTATGCGAATGTTGAAACAATGGTTCCTAAAACAAGCTAGTGGAGCGGCAAAGCGCAAAGAACGAGTGAAAACTAGCCAGGCCAGGTGAAGTTTGGCCACTAGCCTTGAATCAAGGCTTGCAGACATACAAACACCTTGGCTTAAAACCAGTGGTCACTAGATATTTATTTTGTTTTTTTAGTTTTTTTTTCAATGCAAAACAGTGATGGGGTGAATGTATGCGAATGCAAGAATGGGAAACCTGCAGTGGATTGGAAAAAAAATGGGGTGATAAAATGCATGAATTTCTAAATTAAGTGATTCAAAGCAAACATGCAGTGGATAATGCAAAAAATTAAAGGATAAAGCTCAAAATTTAAAGTCTAAGAGCTGGACTATCTCACATACCTTGATTTTCTCGCCATTACCGACAATTTGAGACAGAATTGCGGTGATGCAGCGTCATTCGTCTGTCACATTTGATTTTGTTTTTCTCTAGGACGACGATCTTCCCTTCAGGCTGCACATGATTATGATAGTATATATGTATATTTTTAATATAAACACATACTTGTGGGAAATATTTTTTTCTTTTCTTCTGAAGATTATCGGCCGAATCGCAGTAGTCAGGGGCAAACATTGATAAATCCTGCATGATCAGGCACCCTAGGCTCTCTGCATCCTCCTGTTTGAAACAAACTCAAACAAACAGGGGTGATCCCGCTAATGCTAGTGGTAAATTAAATTAGTAGACACCAATGTCAATCATCAATATCTTTCACCAATTGCTTCCCCGGCAACGGCGCCAGAAATGCTTGTTGACACTTCTTACGGTCCACTATCAGGATTGCCAATCCTAGTAATGGTGCAGGGAGTGTTCATTGGTATTCTTACGATACAGATATAAATCCGCAAGCGCACGAATACCAATGTAGCATTTCACCCGGGAGTATTCCTAGGTATCGTATTTATATCTCCGCAGGGAAGCATTGGATAAAGAGTATTGAATATTAACAAGGATGTAACTACTAATTAAAGTACCGGCTAACAAGGCGGGGGTAAAGGATAGAATAGGAGTGATATGCAATTGACACACACAAGGAGAAATTTAAGATAGAGAAAGAAGAGCGGTCTAGCTAGTGGGCGGACAACGAGACAGGAAAGGAGTCCTATATACTTCCACTGGCCTTGAGATACCTCTGGCAAGGGTTACGGCTAGCATGAAGAATGGCATCTATGGTTCTCTTCCTAGTTCTATTATCTCAACATCGGGGACGGAGCCCGTGACACACAGAAAGGGATGAGAAGGGGTGCCACAAACTCCGTGCTCTTACGGGGTGCCTGCAGACCGGAACTAACATGATGGACTACGAAGACCGAAAGGGCTGTCACCACCTCACGGCTACCACCTCCGTTGCGACGGGGACAAACCAAGGTTACCATCTAGACTAGGTACCACACCTACGCTAGGCAATAACTACTCACTCTCCTAGAAAGAGCAAGCACTCCTGTCAATACCCCGGTGACAATTCACCGGAAGCATTGAGCAGAAACGAGGAACCAGCTGAGATAAAGAACTAAGATAGAACTTATAGAACCAGACTACAACAGCTTATAACCAGAGCTAGACATTCCACAGATATCCTGGAATAAATGCAGAACAAATAACTCAAGTAAATATGGGAGGAAATATATTGAGAAAACTCAGAGTCTTACATAAAAAAAAGGAAAAGATACAAGAGTTTTACCAGAACTCCAGAAGACGACTCCGGAACCCCGAGCGAAGCTCGACCCTGACTCTAACTCCCAACAGGACTAGCCTACTCTACATCTTGAAAGTGGAGAATGGAGACTTGCTCCCAAGTGGTGTGTGTTTACAAGTGAAGTGTAAGGTCCTATATATAGTGCTCCAGGGTCGGTTCAGGTAGGGTAACGGCCAAGGGAGGGGGCAGAGGCGGTTGCCGGCCGTTTCGGCCGAGAGGGTCGGTTCGGCCGAACCCTGGCGTTCGGCCGAACGCCCGATCCACCGCCTCAGCCACCTACGGCCGAGATGCATCCCCTGGAGTCGGTTGGGCAACTGGGGGCGGTTCGGGCGAAACCCCCAGTTCGGCCGAACTAGGCTAGGAGCCCAGGCCCGCCCCCCTGCACCGCCTTCGGCTCTAAGTCCCTCCTGGGCCGGCCTCTACTGCTTGGACTTGTCTTGATTCGGTTCAGGTTGACGTGTCGGTGCTCCGGGACATGTTGGCGGTCGTCCACGTGTCGTGCATCGTGTTTTCTTGGTCATCGGTGACGTGGACGGCTCCCTGTGGTCTGTACGACTAAGGGGGGTAACCGGCCGAACGGAGTCGTTCAGCCGATTCGGTCATTTTCGGCCCCAATAGCGCGTATTTTTCGTAGTTGTACCTGCACAAGTGACACTCACCAAAACTCGTGGAACTTTATTAGAAATAAAACCTAAGTACATGGAATGTTGCATATAACCTCGTTTATTCCCGAGTATTGGTGGTCGGATTTGGGTTGTAACGACCGCCAACAGTTACAAGTCGGTTTGTACAGTCCTAGTCGTATACAACATGGAGAACTACAACAGAATACTTTGGGGAGTTTCCTATCTATACACGAAAACTGTATATATCATGTTAACTGCCTTTGTGTATACTTGAATACAGCAGGAAACCACTCGTTGAGCTGCCCTGAGAAGGATGGATGGTATCCCAGAGACCAATCCAACTGGAACTCGCGCCCCTCTACTGAGGAAGCGAAGGATGTGCCTGCTTTACTAAAGCGGGTGCAAAGCTTGAAGGAGAAGGGTCTCACTGGAGTTGGAATCGCCTTCAGCTTCATGAAGCGGAGGATTCAACCACTCCAGGAGCGAGTGCATCTGGGTTCCAGTACGAGGGAAGCTCAGATCCCTCACGTACTGCCCCTGAAGGTATTGCCGATGAAACTGTCTTAATGCGCCTGAGCCACATATTTACTGGTGTTAGTGGGAAACCAGTCATCGTGGAAGAGCTGTCGAAGGAAAACCCGGTGGTAGAGGTAAATGCACCTGAATCTTTGTACTTATTATGGTAATATCTTTGTAATGTTGATTCGAGTCCTTTCTACATCAAACCAGGACCAGCCAAAAGAGCTATTTTCCATAGAAGAGTAGGAAAATCTTGCCCAGAGTTCTTCGGACAAGACCATCAGTGAACAAGCCCAGGGCACAACTGCTGAAGAAGTCGAGACCGTGGAGGACTCGGAAACCAGTGTGCCACCAGAAGTTATTACCGCAAGTAAGTGTCTTGATCACTTATAAACAGTTGAGATGAATCTAGTAGTCAATGTAGATCACTGCTTGTAACCTTACTTATACAGCAGCTCCAGACCTGCCTGCATCCGCCAGAAAGAGAAGATCCACTCGGAGTCAATCAACAAAGGGAGATGATACAGTGCCGAGTGGAGATCCATCCAAACGGATTAAGCTATCACATCATATTACAGTGCCACAAGGGTCATCATCATCGAGTGCTTTGGTGAGTACGGCCACTGGAAGCACTACAAGTTCCAAGCGGACCAAGCCATCGTTGAAATTCCAATTTCAACCATTGAAAGCTCCAGAGCCGTCCAAAGAGTAAGTACCATGCTGTCATGTTGAAAATTTCCATTACTTAATATACTAATGTAGTCTTGTCATTGAATAGGACACCAAACCAGTCACTGCAGCAAGATAAGCCAGAACAACAAATTGCTGGACAAGAGGTGCCACCAGCACATCAAGAAACGCCATCGACAAGACCCAGCGAGGACACCGCAGAGGATACAACAAAGCAATTGGCAATCGACGAACATAGCCAACAAGTCGAGCCATCTGCAGATGTTGAAACTGTTGAAGATCGTGATGCATCTGCCCTGCCTGAAACGACTGATGTACTCATTCCTTCAAGTGAGCCCGTTGTGGAGGAGATGACTACCATAATCGCCTCAACAAGTAATCAGGTATGTCTTGAAAGCTTGCTCAAATTATAATTGAATATGCATGCAGGGCCTTTGTAGTTGAACACCTATATTCGTCCGTAGGCTGGCACAGGACAAGGAACAGAACAACTCGGAAGTATTGCACAAGAAACTGTGTCCGCCAGCGCTAGAGATGGACTAGAAAATGTAAGTAATTGTGACTTGTTTGATGTAAACATATGATCCTTGTATGATAATCAATAACCCTTTGTGCAGGTTGATGTGAAAGGCAAAACTGCATATGACGAGGTTGTAGAACTGCGCAACCATCTGCAACTTGCTATGGTAAGAATCTGTAAACCCAATCTATAATGTTAGATCAGAAGCATAACTGTGAAAATGGTTGAATGTGCAGGCCCTTGTTGATCTGGTGGAGAAACCCGGAGATGCGAAGCTCTCAGCTTGTATCCGCGAGTTGGAAACAGACTTTACCGAAGCCTGTGAACGACTCGCGAAGGAGCGGGCTGAGCATCAAAAAGAAGTCGAATTTCATCAGAAGCAATATGAAAGCTTGTTGGATGTGAAGGAAAGGCTTGAAGGCCGTGTCACCAACTTGACCAAAGATAATCACAGTAAGTATCCGTGATAAAATGCAAATTGGCTTGAAGTTCAAAGCATGCTGTAATATGATGAAACAACTTGTGCAGGCTTAAAGAAGCAGCTGAAGGTGGAAGAGAGCAATACTACCAACTGGTATAACCTGACACAATGGCAAGCTGGTGAAATTGCGCAGCTCAAGGATTCCATCGCAGTGAAGGATGAAGAAATCGCCAAAGAGAAACAAATCCGCACTGACATGGAGAAGGAGCTTGCAACAGCGTTGAAGTCTATCCAGCTGAAACAAGAGGAAGTGAACAACTTGCTTGCTGAAAAGACAGAGCTTAAAGAAGCCATGGAGCCCATTGTTGAGTTGTTAACTCCTGAAGACGCGCAAAGTACTGAAGCATCATTGGTGGAGCGCCTGCGGAAAGTGCCAGAACAAGTTGGGGACTTCTGCAAAAGTACCCTAAAAGACTGCATCAACAAAGTCTTGGCCTTGTTCAAAGCGCACAACCCGGAAGCGAAGATGGAACTGAAGTATCTTCCAGCTGGGATAACTGGTGAGCAATATGAAGTACTTGTTGCAGAAGCAGAACCAATGGCGGAAGAATTTGTGAACTCTTTGGTTCAAAAATGATATGTAATTTATTGCTCGAGTGAGGCTGTGATGAAACAATATACCATTTGCTGCTTTTGGTTTGAAGTAGTAAGATACCTTATGATAGATATATATCCAATTCTGAATGAAATGAATGAATTGATAATCTGTTAATTATTGGTCATGTGTAGACCTGATTGGCTAGATAATGTCATGCAAAAAGTACAGTGTGTGCCTAGACCCAAGGTCAAGATATGACAAATGTCTGTTTTAACAAACACCGTCTAAACAAGTCTGTGAAAGGACTCGTGTGGTTGCTTGGTGCAGAGCCAAAGTACTACTGAAAGTAGTATGTACTTGCTGTTTGCATGAATATATGAAGCAATGTGTATGCATATGCGAATTAGAAGGAAAATCTGTTGATTTCCTAACAAAAAGGAGTCTGATGTAGTCGGCACAAGACACAGAGCAGAACTTCCATGAAATATCAAAAGATTAGATGCTAACAACGACAACCATGTATAGGTAGGTGTAGCTCAACCATGGCTTGTGAGGCTTGGCGCCGTATGTGAAAAAAAAGTAGTCATGGCATCTTTCGACTAGTTGTTGAACCAACTACCCCTAGTTTTTTTGCACTATATAAAACAAAAATTATACACAGGGTTCTCTGCTGAGAAAAGCTTGAATAAGTGAAAACAACTTTATTGATCTCTTGATAATCAAAAAGTACATGAAACTGTCCTGAAACCCACTGTTATGGGTAGAACTTGCGCAGATGTTCGATGTTCCATACATTTGGTAAATCCTCACCTTCTTGAGTCTGTATGCAATATGTTCCAGCCCCAATGACTTGTTTAACAAGGAACGGGCCTTCCCATCGAGACATGAGCTTATGCAAGCCATCGGTCTTCTGTATGCGCCGTAGCACCAAGTCTCTTATGACAAAGGAACGAGGCTGGACAGAGCGTTGATAATAACGCCGTAAGCCTTCCAACTAACGAGTGTTCTGAATGAGAGTCGCTACTCGGGCTTCTTCAATGCCATCGACATCTTGAAAACGTTCTTTCTAAGCAACCTGTTCATCATATTTTTCTAGTCGAGGAGCCTTCCAAAGGAGATCAGCAGGTAAAACTGCTTCAGACCCATAGACTAGAAAATATGGGGTTTGCCCAGTTGCACGACTTGGCTATGTGCGGAGCCCCCAGAGTACTGCTGGCAGTTCCTGAGCCCACTTGCCACCATACTTCTTGAGCGGTTCATAGAGTCTGGGTTTTAAACCTTGCAATAATAAGCCATTGGCCTTCTCGACTTGTCCATTGGCACGTGGATGAGCAACCGAGGCGTAATGCGTCTCGATCAAGTACTTGCCGCAGTAATCTTGAAATGCTTCACTTGTGAAAACGGACCCCAAGTCTGTAATGATCTCATGAGGTATACCAAATCTGTGAATTATCCCGTCAAAAAACTTGATCAAATTGTCAGCTCTTGGGTTAACCAAGGGTTAGGCTTCGATCCACTTGGTGAATTTATCGATGGCTACAACAAGCCACTCGAAACCACCAGGAGCTTTGGCAAGGGGATCGATTAAGTCCAGGCCCCAATAAGCAAAAGGCTAGGACAGTGGAATCATACGAAGTTCATGAGCCTGTACGTGAGCTTGCCGAGCAAAGAACTGGCAGCCTTGACATCTTTTAACAATATCTTCAGCATCTCTCTTTACTGATGGCCAGAAAAATCCTGGTCGGTAGGCTTTCCCGACTAGAGTGCGCGAGGCCGCGTGATTTCCACAAACGCCACTATGGATTTCTTCGAGTAGTGCTCTGCCTTGATCAGCTGGAATACACTTCATCAGGACGTTGACAGATGCCCCACGTCGATAAAGTGTATTGTTGACCACCACATAGTGTGCGGCCCTACGCCTGATGCGGACTTGTTCGCTTTCCAGCTTTGGTAACTTGTGATCCCGTAGATAGTCGATGAATGGAGCCATCCAGTCGGTGTCAATGACCATGACCTGTTGTTCGGGTCGCGGATGAGAAGTGGTGCCATCGAGAAGGCATCAGCAGCGACATTGTAGTCACGAACGACATGGTGAAATTCCAGTCCAAGGAAATGACGTTCAAGTTTGCGAACCTCCTTGACATATGCATCAATTGTTTCCTTTGTGGCATCCCGGTCCTTGTTGACTTGATTTATAGCTACTGCTGAATCTCCATATACACAGAGGCGCTTGATACCTAGTGACGTGGCCAACCGAAGGCCGTGTAACATGGCTTCATACTCAACTTCATTGTTGGTGATTGGAAAAAGAATCTGTAGGACGTACTTGAGTTGTTCCCCCTAGGGAGAAATCAATAAGACTCCTGCTCCACCGCCTTCCAGCTTCAATGATCCATCAAAATACATGACCCAGTGTTCTGGGCGAGTAGTTGTCCTGGAGTACTGAGTTTCCATCCATTCAACTGTGAAATCAGCCAAGGCTTGGGACTTGATTGCTGTCTGTGGAGAAAAAGTAAGGTCGTATGCGGCGATTTCTGCTTTCCACTTGCTTACTCGTCCAGTCGCATCAGGATTGTCAAAGATTTCGCCTAGAGGAAATTTGGTCACAATAGTAATTGAATAAGCTTGAAAATAATGCCTTAACTTCCTGGAGGTGATGAAGACTGCATAAAGGAGGTTCTGGACTTGAGGATAGCGAATCTTTGATTCAGAGAGTACTTCGCTGATGTAGTAAACCGGCTGCTGTACTGGATATACATGGCCTTCTTCCTTTCGTTCCACCACAATGACCGTGCTGACTACGTGTGTGGTAGCCGCAATATATAAAAGTAAATGATCACCTTTGACAGGAGCAACGAGTACCGGAGGAGTGGTCAGATATGTCTTCAGTTGTTCAAAAGCTAGGTTGGCTTCATTGGTCCAGTTGAACTTGTCTTGTTTCTTGAGAAGTCTGAAGAAAGGAAGGCCCTTTTCGCCAAGTCTTGAGATGAACCTGTTGAGTGCCGCGATGCACCCAGTAAGCTTCTGAACCTTCTTGATACTTGATGGTGCTTCCATATTGAGGATGGTTGTAATCTTGGAGGGATTAGCTTCAATGCCTCGATGACTTACAATGAAACCGAGTAGTTTGCCAGCAGGTACACCGAAGATGCACTTGGTCGGGTTCAGTTTCCAACGATATGTCCTGAGATTGTCGAATGTCTCCTGTAGATCAGCAATGAAGTTGTCTGGATCCCGTGTCTTGATGACCACATCATCAACATATGCCTCTACGTTCGTACCGATCTGAGAAGAAAGACAGTTCTGTATGGCTCGTTGGTATGTGGCCCCTGCGTTCTTCAACCCAAACGACATAGTCGTGTAGCAGAATGCGCCGAAGGGGGTGATGAAGGAGGTCTTGATCTGGTCATCTTTGTTCAAGGCTATCTGATGATCACCAGAGTAGCAGTCGAGGAATCAGAGTAGTGCGCATCCGGCCGTGGAGTCCACGACTTGATCAATGCGCGGTAGACCCATGGGGTCTGGAGGACAATGCTTGTTGAGGTCTGTATAATCAACACACATGCGCCACTCGTTGTTGTTCTTTTTCCTGACCAAGACTGGATTGGCCAACCACTCTAGATGAAAGACTTCTTTGATGAAGCCGGCCGCGAGTAGTTTGGCTATCTCAGCCTTGATCGCGTTGCGTCGTTCTTGATCGAAGCGTCGTAAGCGTTGCCTTTTAGGCTTCGCGTCCTTCTTGACATTGAGTTTGTGCTCGGCAAGCTCCCTAGGAACACCAGGCATATCAGATGGTTTCCAAGCAAATATATCTTTATTAGCACGGAGGAACTTGACGAGCGCGTCTTCCTATTTACAATCTAAGTTTGCCCCTATGAGGGCAGTTTTGGACGAGTCGCCCGTCTCAAGATCTACAGTCTTGAGCTGTACATCTTCAGAGGGCTTGAAACTCGAGGTTGTAGACTTCTTGGCAGGGACTTCTAATCCTTCTTCCGCGGACTTCTTGGCCAACGCGAGTATCTCCATCATCTGTGTGGGGACTTGGGAGGCAACAGTGAATTCCATGGCTTCTACATCGCAGTCATGTGAAACCTTGAGGTCTCCTTTTAGGGAAAGAACTCCATTAGGAGCTGGCATCTTGAGGACATGGTACACATAATGCGGAATCGCCGTGTACTTGGCGAGGGCTGGACTCCCAAGAATCGCGTGATACGAAGTCTCAAAATCTGCCACCTCAAACTTGATGTACTCGGTTCTGAAGTTGGCCGCCGTGCTGAAAGTCACTAGTAATGTGACTTGTCCCAGAGGAATCGCAGCTTTGCCGGGGACGATGCCGTAGAACGGTGAATCCATGGGCTTGAGGTACTTGGTGATGTCCAATCCCATCTTGGTAAATGTCTTGGCGAAGATAATGTTGAGCCCGCTGCCTCCGTCAATGAGTACCTTGGTCAATCTGGCTTGTGCCACGACTGGATCCAAGACAAGGGGATATCTGCCTGGATTGGCAAAATTCGTCCATTGGTCTGCTCTGGAGAAGGTAATGGGGACCTCAGACCACTTGAGGTATGTGGGGGTGGCTGGTTTTACCGCCATGATCTCTCGAAGAGATAGCTTTTTGGAGCGCTTGGATTGGGTAAGAGTTTCTCCGCTGAATAGCACAGCGATAACGTTATCCACCTGGGGGAAACCGTTGCCGGAGTCTTCTTTGTCTTTGTCATCATGATTATTGGCAGGCTTCCTTTCTTTAGGCAGTTCCTGCTTGTCTAACTCCTTCTTGATGTGGATGCATTGCGCCAGCGTGTGCTTGCCGTGAGGGTGATATAGGCAGGGCATATTCATGACTTTGTCAAGGGAGGGGGCGAGCTTCTTCCACGTAGGGCGTTCAACTGCCGCGACTGTATTGTCTGGCTTGCGCTTGTTGTTGCAGTTGAAGTCACGCCTGTTGTTGTTATTGCGATGGTCAGAACTACTCTTGTTGTAGTTGTTGCCGTTGTTGTTACCGGGGTTGTTGTCCTTACACTTGTCAAAGCATTCACGCTCACGGTCATCTTGATCAGCCCAGTCAGCAGCCATGCGCCTGAGCTCTGATATGGTCTCGGGACGCCGTCTTCCGAACTCCCGATGTAATTCGCATGCCCAGAGCCCATCATGGAAGCAGTCGATGATTTCTCTATCTGATACATCCACAATGGTAGCCCTTTTTTCGAAGAATCTCTTGATGTACTTGCGCAGAGTTTCACCTTTTTCTTGCTTGCAGGCTGCTAATTCAAACCGGGTTCCGGGCCGTGCCCAGGTTCCCTGAAAATTAGCAGTGAACTTCCTTGTGAGTTGTTCCCAGGTATCAATTGATCCGGGGCGGAGGCCTTCGAGCCATGTCAGTGGAGCGGTATCCATCATGATTGGAAAGTAACTGACTTTGACATCATTGATGCCTCCTGCCATGGTGATTGTTGTCGAGTAGACGCGCAACCACTGTTCTGGGTCCTGCTTGCCAGTGAACTTCTCGATTCCAGTCGTTTTGAACTTTTGAGGTAGCAGGGTCTTTTTGATGCAGCCGGAAAAAGCTGGGAAACCATCATATTTGTCTGATGGAGATCGGTTTCGCCTTCCGTGGTTGGTGTCATCCTCGTTATCGTCGCGGCGGTTTGAGTGATGGCTTGGAGAACCACTCGGTTCAGGGTCGTTGTGACCCCGACCGCTTCCACGATTACGGTCGCGACCGCGTGGAGGGAGATCGCCGTCATTGTCGTCGCCTGATGGATAATTATCAGGTTGATTATCTCTGCCACGACCGTGTCTACCACCTTGATTGGCTGGACGTGGTGGATCTTGTGTACGATGGCGCTTGGTATCGCGTGGAGGATCTTGGCCACGATTGCAATTTGTATCGCGTGGAGGGTCTCTGCCACGATTGCGATTGGTATCACGTGGAGGCTATTCATGATCAGCTGGTATCGGGCCATAGAGTCTCTCAAAGTTGGCTCGTCGTCGTATCTCTGATGCTATTGTTGACACTTCTTACGGTCCACTATTAGGATTGCCAATCCCAGTAATGGTGCAAGTAGTATTCATTGGTATTCTTACGATACAGATATAAATCCGCAAGCGCACGGATACTGATGTAGCATTTCACCCGGGAGTATTCCTAGGTATCGTATTTATATTTCCGCAGGGAAGCATTGGATAAAGAGTATCGACTATTGACAAGGATGTAACTACTAATTAAAGTACCGGCTAACAAGGCGGGGGTAAAGGATAGGATAGGAGTGATATTCAGTTGACACACACAAGGAGAAGTTCAGGATAGAGATAGAAGAGCGGTCTAGCTAGTGGGAGAACAACGAGACAGGAAAAGATTCCTATATACTTCCACTGGCCTTGAGATATCTCTAGCAAAGATTACGGCTAGAATGAAGAATGACTTCTATGGTTCTTTTCCTAGTTCTATTATCTTAGCTTCGGGACAAGGGAACCGGTGAACACACAGAAAGGGATGAGAAGGGGTGCCACTATTTCCCAACTAGGGAATCCTACGGACCGGAACTAACGTGATGGGCTACGAAGACCGAAAGGGCTGTCACCACCTCACGGCTACCACCTCCGTTGCGATGGGAATAAACCAAGGTTACCATCCGGACTAGGTACCACACCTTCACAAGACAATAACTACTCACTCTTCTAGAAAGAGCAAGCAATCATGTCAATACCCCAGTGACAATTCACCGCAAGTATTGAGCAGAAACGAGGAACCAGCTAAGACAAAGGACTAAGACAGAACTTATAGAACCAGACTACAACAGCTTATAACCAATGCTAGACATTCCACAATTACTCGCGAAATAAATGCAGAACAAATAGCTCAAGTAAATGCAGAGGAAATATATTGATTACTCAGAGTCGAACATAAAGAAAAGGAAAAGATACAAGAGCTTTACCAGAACTCCAGAAGACGACTCCGGAACCCCGAGCGAAGCTCAACCCTGACTCTAACTCCCAACAGGACTAGCCTAACTCTACATCTTGAAAGAGTGGAATGGAAACTTGCTCCCAAGTGGTGTGTGTTTACAAGTGAAGTGCGACCCTCTATTTATAGCTCCAAAGGTCGGTTGTAGGTAGGGTAGCCGCCAAGGCAACCAAAGGCGGCAGAGAGGCGGTTCGGCCGAATTCCTCGGTTCGGCCAAACTACCCAGTTCGCCCGAACCGAGGGTTGCACCGCCTCGGCCACCAAGGGCCAGGATGCAGCCCCAGGGTCGGTTTGGCAGCTGGGGGCGGTTTGGCCGAACCCCCCTAGTTCGCCCGAACTGGGCCGGAGGCCCAGGCCCGCCCGCTGCACCGCCTCTGCTCTGTGGACTCCCTGGGCCGGCCTCTGGTGGTGTACTTCGTGCTGTGTGGGCCCAGGTTGATGTGGCGGTGCTCCGGGATGAGTTGGTGTCGTCCATGTATCGTTTGTCGTGTTCATTTGGTGCTCGTTGATGTGGACGAATCCCGGTGGCATGTACGGCTAAGGGGGATAACCGGCCGAACATGTCGTTCGGCCGTTTCTGTCATTTCCGACCCCTATAGCACGTATTTCACAATGTTGTACCTACAAACATGACACTCACCAAAACTCGTGGAACTTTATTAGAAATAAAACCTAAGTACATGGAATGTTGCATATAACCTCATTTATTCCCAAGTATTGGTGGTCGGATTTGGGCTGTAACGGCCGCCAACAAGCTCTCCTAAGCTTAGCTCTTTGCTCGTCCTCGAGCAAAGATATAAACTTAGGCTCGGTGGATCAGGAGTTGCTACAATGTCATTTCTTTTGCAGGTAACTTATAAACAACTAGTCCTCAAAAATACTTGAATCACAGGCAAAGTTTCAAATCACCTTTTTACCTATGGGGCTTATAGCAGTCTCCTTATCTTGGGCGGTTGAAAGGACGAACGGTTTAAACTCAGTTTTATTCCACTCTACTCTTTTCAGGATCCCATCTCGGAGTTTTTCATAAGTTTTGAAAACTACAAATTGTTCCTCATTGGCACACTCAATCACTCAAGTGTATTTGAATCCTCACCAAAGGCTTGTGCCTTCTTTTCATCCTAACATCTAATATGGCTTTTTGTGTGGCTCAGGGACAAAGGATGAAGACATGCATGCATCTTATATTTTGCTAAGTCAAAGACCGGATCTCTGAGGAGACAAATCACATCTTAAGATCGAGACGTGCAAGTGTGTGGATATGAATGGAGTGGAACATGGTGGAATGGAATATGGTGGAATGGTGGAACTCCTTGGATGAAACTCCCTCTCCTTGACTTATTTTCAAGAACATGGGCTATCTTTTATTCTCATATTTTTGCCATGCCACTTGGCATGCTTTTCTTTTTTTTTCTTTTTGCCATGCTCTTTGGCATGCTTTTCTCTTTCTCTTATTTTTGCCATGCTTCTTTGGCATGCTTTTCTTTTTGCATAGCCCATGTCTCTATCAAGAATATTTGGAGAGGGAAATCATAGAACATGGAGCATTTATTTTTGTGGATGGATGATGGAAAATGTTTGCTAACTCCCAGTGTAGGAATTGCAAGTGAGAGGTGGTGTGTGTACGTGGGTCTCGATCTTTAAGAATATGAAAGCTTCACTCAAAGGTCACAACAATTTGACAAAGCTCACTAAGATAACAAGCAGCATATGAGTAGAAATTTTCAAATAAGCTTATCATATGGCTCTGGTAGGTATTTTGACCAATGAGGAACTTGATTTATTTTGAAAGGCATAAATCTCCGAGATTTTCCCCGTACTAAAAGCAGAATAGAAGTTAACCAAATTCTCACTATACCAATCCCCACAACAACTTAGACTTCGAATAAAGCATGTGCTCCCACAAGGTTTTCAGGATCATTTTTACTCATGCCAAATAACTCAAGCACAATCTAGCAACTAGTTGAAACAAAGTACTTGCAAAATTAATGACAGAGCAACTATTCATCATTTCCAAGGTGAGAGGCATATGATTCATTCCGTGCATAGTTGGGAGTTATTTTATTCAAGGGAAATATTGTTTAAGGGAAATATTTTTGGTATTTTCATATTTTTTTCTTTAAATGCTAACTATCATGAAGGGAAATGAAAGAGAAATTAAATGATCAAAGTGCTGGATAAATCGGGACTTACCTGGTGGGGGTCCTCCCCCAAGCTTGGACTCTTCACTGGTAGGGGTTGAGCCTTGAAAGGTACTGGCTCAACTGTTCCACTTGTTCATGGACGTCGTGCTGGATAGACAGCATCATCCCGCTATTCTCTTGATGGTACTGAGAATGCCGGGCTACCGTGTCCTGGATCTCTCGGGTACGGTCGTCGATGAGCTCGACTCGGTCGGAGATGTAGGACAACTCCCGGCCGTAGTCGAAGTGTGCGGACTGTGAGTATCCGGGGTAATATGGCTGGGAAGCACTGTCGTACCCCTCTCCATACCGGCTCCCGGACCACTCAGAGTCCGTGTCCTGGCCGTAGTCCCAGCGTCTTGAGGTGAAGTAGTTCGGCTCCTGGTGTTGCCCGGAGCCTCCTGCTCCAGACGTCCCAGCGTCGGTGTACATGTCATAGGTGGCCTCAAAAGCGGAAGTGTGTCGGTGCGGCATTTGTGGTGCATCTTCCGGCTCCTGTGAGGTGGCGATCCCAGCATCACGCCTGGCTCGTCCCCTCGTGACGGGTCCGTCACCTGCAACGCTGTGCCGAGCGGGCTCTCTCCAAGGTGGAGAGTCGTCCAACTCGGTCCTCAACTGAAGAGTTAGTTTCGGCGTGGTATACAACCTTAGTGCTGCACAAGGCAAGGGCACTTCAGTTGTATAACCACGGTAAATCATAGCTAGCGTTGCGTCAGGCGTCCGCCGTATCATGTGGGCTTGCACGAAGTGCTCGGCATCCACGACGGAACGCGCTATCTCGATGTACGTGAGCCGGGCGCCTTGGAGGACGCCCAGATGGTTAGCTAGGCGAGTGACTAGAGAAGTCATCGCCATGCTACCCGCACGAGAAATATGAGACAGCTAGTGACCAACCATGTCTTTCACAGGTGAATAGGGAATCTGCTTGACCATGGCAAAAAGAACCCGCAACTCGATGGTGTTGACAGGGCGCAAATCTGCCCGGGGGAATACCGTCATAGACACCCAACGATGCATGAAATGCAAAGTGGGGTTATGTATGCTGTTCGTGCGTGGCGCATGACTGTTGGTATCCCCCGAAATCTTTTTCCAAAATGCCACCCGGTCAAATCTTTTAAGCGCTTTGTTCGGGTCTAAGGAACAACGGCTTGAAAATCCGAGACCCGAACTAAAATCCCCCCAAGAGCAGAAGAACTCTTGGTTGAAGAATCGAAAACGAATCCCCCCAGTTTCAGAAACCAAAGTCGAGAGGAATTCAAGGGTGAGCAGGTACGAACCTTCTTCGTTGATGTGCCAAAAATTCTACCAGCCAATGGCCTGGAAGATTTTCGTGAACTCTACATCCATCCCCGTGTCCCTGAGCAAGTCTTGCTCAAACACACGGGTGTGCTCGAACTCCTTCAGCCGAAGCTCGTTGAAGGTGTTCTGCTCCCGTTCTGTCCTGAGATTGATGTCACTCTCGCTCAGGAGCTGCCTGGCCGGGGGCGTGGCATGGCCCCATCCCGAGCCGGCTGCTCCGTACTCGTCCGTGTCCATCCGGCTCGAGCCTCGGGACGGAGCTGGGGAACTCCCAGCATCGTCCGATAGTCGGCCTAGCCGGGCGGAACGACGGAGCGACGTGAAGAACTTCGACATGATTCCTGCAAAAGGTTAGTGCAACAACAACTACCCGAAGGACTGAATATATATGGTTAGCACAAGAAAATCAAGTCAGTCATTCGAGATAGTTAGTCGTTCTTGCGGGGATAAAAACCACCACAAAAGGTTAGTCGTTCTTGTGGGTGTCGGTGACCACCACAAAATCGTCCAGAATTTCAGCACAAAGATCGCAACAAAAGCAAAATATTTTTGGGATTTTCTAGTGATGCAAGTGAACCAAAACTTGAGCAAGAACTTTGGGAAGGACTTGAGCACAAGCTAGAGCAAGAAATGAGAGAGGGAGAGCTTCTAACAGAAATTTTTCAGAGTGTATGAGTGTGTGAGAGCAAGCAAGCAACGCACCAGCATTTATAGGCCGAGGGGAGGCAGGTCCCTGGTTCGGCCGAACTGGGTGGTTCGGGCGAACCAGGCCCTGGTGGCCAGGCCACTCCTCCCTGAGTGGAGCACCTCCCCTTGCTTTGATTCCACGAAATTTTGTGTGGCCAACAATTCCCAAGGTCATGTGAGTGGTTTTTAGTGGTAGGTGAGATGCAAACTTGACATGACCAAAGTTGGTTTTAGTGGAGTCACCCCCATGCTGCCATGTTTGTGATAATTGGTGAGTGTGCAGCCATTTTTAGTGGGGTAGACATGTTTGGTGCTGGTTGGTGGTGATGGTGAATAATTGGAGATGTTCTAGAGGGGATGAAAATGATAAAAGTTACCAATTACATCCACCCTAGGTAAAATTTCAGCATGTGTCCAATTATTTCAAGCTTGCAAAATTTTCTACTCTCTCTCAAATTAATTACTCAAGTGGTTCATTTATTTTGAAAAGGGAAACATGCAAATGCAATTGAAAAATTGAAAATTGGAAGGGAAATATGGGATACATACCGGTTTTCCTCGCGGCGAGAGCTCAGCTTTTAAGTCCGCGAGCGAGACTTCTCTTGTCTTCAATTGTTCTTGTCACCATCCGATCTGGAGAGAATATCTCGGACGATGCAACTTCCTGTTCCAGGTTACTTATAATTTACTGCAATATGTGCATACCTGGAATGATTATCCACCCTGGGCTTCAACTGTATCCATAGCCTTCATATCCGGTGTGAAGTATATTTTGGGACTCCCCCTTCTCTCTTTTTTTTGATTTTTTTTCTGTAGGGGTTAGTCCACACATACAACCAATATCCATAGAAGTACTTCTTTAAAGGTTCATTAATCAAACTTGACACCATGTCTAGTTCGATTAAAGCAAGCTAATTAACCTAAGCACCATGCTTAATTTAAAGAGCTTATGGATGTATTCTAGCTAGCAACACATTCAAACCCGAGAAAACTGCAATAGATGAAGGGGGCATGGAAACACCTTGAAATATTCACATGGAGATAAGCATATGGCCATTGGTGAACTTTGCTTTTAATTCAGGTAAAAAGCAAAAACTGTTTCACATACCTGAGCGTGCCTACCGTTGGCATCTGATGATGAATACTTTCGGAACTGATGCAGCGGTGATGCTACAATGCCAACGTGACTGCACGAAGTTGGCTGAGTCCTCCTCCGCATTGATGTTTCCGTGTACGGATACACGGTTATGGTTATGGCAAAGGGGGTCGGCACTCAAATATACCAACTAGTGGAATGCCGCGGAACTAGCTTGTATGCGAATGTTGAAATAATGGGTCCCAAAAACAAGCAAGTGGAGCAGCAAAGGAGTGGAGGCGTAGAGTTTGCCTCCTCTCTCGCGCGAAGCGCAAAGGACAAGCGAAAACTGGCCAGGCCAGGTTATGTTTGGCCACTAGCCTTGGATTAAGGCTTGCAGACATACAGACACCTTGGCCTAACACTAGTGGTCGCTGGATATTTATTTTATTTTTCTTTTAGTGTTTTTTTGCAAAACAGTGATGGGGCGAATGAATGCAAATGCAAGAATGGGAAATATGCAGTGCATTGGGAACAAAATAGGGTAATAGTATGCATGAATTCCTAAATTAAGTGATTCAATGCAATCATGCAGTGGATAATGCAACAATTTAAAGGATAAAGCTCAAAATTTAAAGTCTAAGAGCTGGACTATCTCACATACCTTGATTTTTCTCGCCATTACCAACAATTTGAGACGGAATTGCGGTGATGCAGCGTCATTCGTCCGTGGTTATGATAAAATATGTATATGTATGAACACATACCTGTGCAAATTTTCTTCAGAAGCTTCTGTACGGTACTCATTGCAGTAGACAGGGGCATACATTGATAAATCCTGCATGATCGGGCACCCTGGGCTCTCTGCTTTCCTCCTGTTTGAAACAAACTCAAGCAAACAGGGGTGATCCACTAATGCTAGCAGTAGATTAAATTAGTAGACACCAATGTCATTCATCAATATCTTTCGCCAATTGCTTCCTCGGCAACGGCGCCAGAAATGCTTGTTGACACTTCTTACGGTCCACTATTAGGATTGCCAATCCCAGTAATGGTGCAAGTAGTGTTCATTGGTATTCTTACAATACAGATATAAATCCGCAAGCGCACAGATACCGATGTAGCATTTCACCCAGGAGTATTCCTAGGTATCGTATTTATATTTCCGCAGGGAATCATTGGATAAAGAGTATCGACTATTGACAAGGATGTAACTACTAATTAAAGTACCGGCTAACAAGGCGGGGGTAAAGGATAGGATAGGAGTGATATTCAGTTGACACACACAAGGAGAAGTTCAGGATAGAGATAGAAGAGCGGTCTAGCTAGTGGGAGAACAACGAGACAGGAAAAGATTCCTATATACTTCCACTGGCCTTGAGATATCTCTAGCAAAGATTACGGCTAGCATGAAGAATAACTTCTATGGTTCTTTTCCTAGTTCTATTATCTTAGCTTCGGGACAAGGGAACCGGTGAACACACAGAAAGGGATGAGAACGGGTGCCACTATTTCCCAACTGGGGAATCCTACGGACCGGAACTAACGTGATGGGCTACGAAGACCGAAAGGGCTATCACCACCTCACGGCTACCACCTCCGTTGCGACGGGAATAAACCAAGGTTACCATCCAGACTAGGTACCACACCTACACTAGACAATAACTACTCACTCTTCTAGAAAGAGCAAGCAATCCTGTCAATACCCCAGTGACAATTCACCGCAAGTATTGAGCAGAAACGAGGAACCAGCTAAGACAAAGGACTAAGAGAGAACTTATAGAACCAGACTACAACAGCTTATAACCAATGCTAGACATTCCACAATTACTCGTGAAATAAATGCAGAACAAATAGCTCAAGTAAATGCAGAGGAAATATATTGATTACTCAGAGTCGAACATAAAGAAAAGGAAAAGATACAAGAGCTTTACCAGAACTCCAAAAGACGACTCCGGAACCCCGAGCGAAGCTCAACCCTGACTCTAACTATCAACAGGACTAGCCTAACTCTACATCTTGAAAGAGTGGAATGGAGACTTGCTCCCAAGTGGTGTGTGTTTACAAGTGAAGTGCGACCCTCTATTTATAGCTCCAAAGGTCGGTTGTAGGTAGGGCAGCCGCCAAGGCAACCAGAGGCGGCAGAGAGGCGGTTCGGCCGAATTCCTAGGTTCGGTCGAACTACCTAGTTCGCCCGAACCGATGGATGCACCACCTCAGCCACCAAGGGCCAGGATGCAGCCCCAGGGTCGGTTTGGCAGCTGGGGGCGGTTCGGCCGAACCCCCCAGTTCGCCCGAACTGGGCCAGAGGCCCAGGCCCGCCCCCCTGCACCGCCTCTGCTCTGTGGACTCCCTGGGCCGGCCTCTGGTGGTGTACTTCGTGCTGTGTGGGCCCAGGTTGATGTGGCGGTGCTCCGGGATGAGTTGGTGTCATCCATGTATCGTTTGTCGTGTTCATTTGGTGCTCGTTGATGTGGACGACTCCCGGTGGCATGCACGACTAAGGGGGATAACCAGCCGAACGGAGTCGTTCGGCCGATTCGGTCATTTTCGGCCCCAATGGCGCGTATTTGTCGTAGTTGTACCTGCACAAGTGACACTCACCAAAACTCGTGGAACTTTATTAGAAATAAAACCTAAGTACATGGAATGTTGCATAAAACCTCATTTATTCCTGAGTATTGGTGGTCGGATTTGGGTTGTAACGACCGCCAACAGCTATGCGGTTGGCTCTGTTGGCATCGATTTGAGAACGAGCGTCGCAGTTGGCATTGATCGTGTCTCGAAGATCATGGGCTGATGGATTGTCAGTCCTGTTGCCTTCTTGATGAGCAGCCGCCATATCGTGAAGCACGAGTTGTCTTGAATTCTCTCGTGCAGCTCGGCTTAGATGGGGGATGACATAGCGTGGCTCCCTTCATGTCTTGGATCTGGAGTCCGCTGATTCACCCCTGGTCCGCCGTTGAGCTCGTTGTGAACCGCGGCCAGCAAGGTAAAGACTTATTGTAGCTGTGGTGTATTGGTCATAGACTTGACGATTTCAGCGGCAACGGATAAATTTTCTGGGGCGTCGGGTAGGATTGGCTGATCACCAACCATCTGGAAGTCTCGATCAAGGTTTCGTGTGGCAGTAGCACGCCTTGCTGCATTAACACGTCTTTGTATGCGCTTTATGTTCCTTGATCGCCTGGCCGTCTTCTGCTGATCCGATTCTCCAACAATAGTTGGTTCTTCATCGGAGATTTCGCCCATGAGCTCTCTGTCATATTGACCGCCTTGTCCTGAAGCGCCCGCCATGTAGACTTGCCTGCTAGGATCAGGCAGCAATAGGCTCGGAACGCTAGAGAAATTGTTTCCTATCGAGACAGAGGAAGAAGTGACTGAAGCAGTTCTGTCGTCTTGGTAGGGCAGGTTCTCGAGTATTGCAGCACTCAATCTCGACTCGTTGTCCCAGCAGGAATCAGTTGGGATCGTGTCAGGCCAGTGAACAAGAAGTCCTCCTGCGAGTTGGTCACGATGAGTCCTGATGGGAGCTGAACGAGTGGTTGCTCGAGGGAAAAGTCGGTCTTGAAGTATGTGCTATGGTTGAGGCGCGCAATATTGTCTGGAGAATCACTCAGCAAGACCGTGAAATCGTCTTCATCCTCGTCCTCTGATGTCCCAGAGGCCGACTCAGAGTCCTTGGAACTAGTCCCGATCTGGCTGGGTGATCTGGTTGTCTTGTATTCTTGTTTCGCGGCATACATCTTTTGATATACAGTTGCGGTATTGGAGAGTCCGAACGGGAGTCGGGTCAGGGGGTTGTCCGATGGCGTAGCCAGCTCGGAGTTCCCAGCTCCTTCCATGATTGGAAAAGAGTTGTACCCGGCGTCGACTTGTAGAATCCCGGTCGGAGTTGGAGTCGGAGTCGATGTCGATCCCGATGAAGTCGTCGAGAGCTGATTCTCGACGAGACCTTGAAGTGGTTTTGATGGAGACGCCGTCGTCGAGTAGGGCCCCGGTTGATCTGCTAGGAACGACACGAAGCCAAGCTTGCCGTCAGAGACGAAGGTCCACGAGCCGATGACGAAGGTCGCGCCTTCCTCGACGTCGGCGGCTCTGAAAGTGCATCCCATCGCGCCTATCGATGAGCTTCGATGAGCGAGCCCCACGGTGGGTGCCAAGTGTCGACGAATTATGTCGAGCACGTCTATCTAGGGGTACCCCAGAGAGTAGATTCGTGGGTCTCGCCTAGTTCTTGGAGCGACAGTACACGAACAACACGAGGATTTAGACAGGTTCGGGCCGCGAGTAGCGTAATACCCTACGTCATGTGTGCTTGATTGTATTGCACGTGTGGTTATGATCTGAGTTCTGAGGGGGTCCCTGCCCCGCCTTATATAGTCCGGGAGGTAGGGTTATAAGTTGGTTTCTACAGTCCTAGTCGTATACAACATGGAGAACTACAACAGAATACTTTGGGGAGTTTCCTATCTGTACACGACTAGTTATCCTAATCTGCTACGCCGTCTTGCACCATAGCTGACTGGTTTGAGTAGTCGGATTGAACTCTCTCTACCGAGTAGTTTAATCCTCTGGATAAGTGGCCCTAGGGATCCTGGTCCCACACCGAGTCAGATGTGGTGGACTACATAGGCCGTATAGGGCTGTCACCGCCTAACGACTACCACACAACCGTGGACTCGGAGGCAATTCTAGGTTATTATATAATCTGTGCACCACACCTACACTAGCTAATATCTAGTTACTCCACTAGCAAGAGCAAGCAATCCTGTCAATACCCCCGGTGACAGTTCACCGCAAGTATTGAGCAGAAACAAGGAACCCGCTAAGATAGATACTTAAACAAGAACTGAAAGAACTAGAATCACAACCAACTACAGTCTAAACATGAAATACCTGCAACTAGAGCAAAGCAGAGACAAGATATAAATGGCTCAGATAATATGATAAAGATGATATATATTGATAACTCAAAGTCTTACAAAAGTAAAAGTAAAAGAGACAAGAGCTTATATCATAGCTTCTGAAGACGACTTCAGAACCTCCAAGACAAGCTCAACTTGACTCTAACTCCTAGACTAACTATCCTAACTCTACTAGAACAAATGAGAAGTCGAGATCCTTTACTTGGTGTGTGTTGAACCAGGATGAAGGACCTCATATTTATAGTGAAGTAAAGGTGGTTGAGATGGAGTGGTAGCCAAGGGACCGAGAGGCAGTGGCCGGGCACTTCGGGCGAACCGACCTGGTTCAGCCGAAGTGCCATGTGGCACCGACCTTGCTCCTACAACCCTGATCTCCCCCTAGGTCGGTTGCTGAAGCGGTTCAGCATGTCTTCGTGCTTCGGCCGAACTGGTCACTTCGGCCGAGGTAATCTTATCCCTTTTAGCACATATTTGACAATATTGTACGTGCATATTGGATATTCACCAAAACTCATGGAACTTTATTAGAATATAAATCTAAATGCATGGAATGACATATATTACCTCATTTATTCTCGAGATTTGGTGGTCGAAAGTGTGCCGTAATGACCGCCAACAACAAATTTGGTGTCGGTAACTACCTAGTACTCTATCTACTTGGTGAACTTGTCAACTACCACTAATATGTGCTTAAAGCCGCCCGGGCCAGTTTGAATGGTCCCACATTGCCGAGGCCCCATACTGCAAAGGGCCAGGACAGGGGGTGGTTCTCAATGCTTTAGCAGGTAGGTGCTTCTGTTTTTGGAAGAATTGGCACCCGGCGCAACGCTAGACGAGTTCCTTGGCATCGTTGACCATCGTGGGCCAGAAGAACCCGGACCTATAGGCCTTGCCCATGAGGGTTTTGGTTGCCGCGTGGTTGCTGCAACTACCCAAGCTAATCTCGTGTAGGAGCGCCAGTCCTTCGCTTCTTAGGATGCACTTCATGAGTACTCTCGTTAATGATGCTTTCTTGCAACGCTATAAGCCAATAAAGACGTAATTTGCTGTTCGTTGAGTCAGTTTTTCCATCAAGACTTTGTCATCTTTGAGTTCATTGGTGATGGCGACCGCCTTATCTTTGATGAACGCGATCAAAGGTTCGCGCCAGTCATCTTTCTTTTGGGTTTCCTGAGACCCTTCAAGGGTTCCGTAGATGTCCAAATTTGGTGAGTCAAATTTTTTTTCGGCTAGTCAGAATTTGGTGAGATCTACTCGAGGTTTTTTGGCTCCGCTCCCGAATTATGTAGCCAAACGCTTCCAACTACACAAACTCCCACTCCAGACAAAAAAAGTTTGATTTAGAGGTAAACTCCAAGGATTTTGTGAAGCTCCTAAAGAGGTGATCTAGATTAAATAATAACAATTCAGAAAAGTCTTTTAGGTCAATAAAGGCAAGTACATTAGTGCCGTCTAATAAACGGTCTCATGCATTGACACGTAATCTTGACATAACTCATCAGACAACCCGTACAATAGATTTTCATTTTTGTTGTCTCATAGTATACCATATCCAGTTAATTTATGGATGAAAAAAGGAAATTCGTGAGGTGTATGGCACCAATAACTTGTACAATGGTTAACGAGTAGTCTAAAATTTAGCTTATGATGTGGTTGTTTCGCTAAACAACGATATTTTCTCTCACCTCGCTATCTCTGCTCTACATCAGTAAAATCTTATGCGACATTACATAAGACGAACTATCACTGCGTGAAAAACCGAGATTTGTAACGGGCGTAGCTGGCCATAGGTAACGGGCAACGCGCCCGTTACCCTTACTCCGTTACTAATAGTCGGTCAAAGGTAACGGGCAATTTGCCCGTTACAAACGACCAAAACCTGTAACCCGCACTTCACAACAACCGTTACCAATATAAGCAACCAGTAACCCAAACTTGCGATTTTTGTGGGCCCACAGATCAATTTCGTAACGCGCATAGACAAACGACCGTTACCAAAACAATACATTTGTAACGGGCTTTACTTAAGAACTGTAACGAAACCACAACACTTGTAACGGTCTTTACGTAACAACCGTTACTAAAACGCAAACCTTGTAACGGGCTTGACTTAAGAACCGTTACGGCGGCGCATTGACCAGTCTTCTCTCCGGTCCCACCGGTCAGTACTTGTAACGGTCATTACTTAACAACCGTTACGGTCTCGCATTGACCGGTCTCATTTCTGGACCCACGGGTCAGTGCTTGTAACGGGCATTCCTTAACAACCGTTACGGGGGTGCATTGACCAGTCTCCTCTCTGGACCCACCGGTCAGACCCTGTAACGGGCGTTATGTAACAACCGTTACTTGATGTCCCCGTTACCTTTTGTTGTTCCACCAACACAGAATCTGGCCTGGTTCTGGCTGCATCCTCGAACCAGCCAGGATTTGGCAGCCCCCAGGTTATTCACATCACATACAGATTGAGATACACATCACATATATACACAAGTACACATCAAGTTTGTATCTTATCATACACATGCAACAAGTTTCAAGTTGGATGAATCTTATCCCCTACTGGGATAGGCAGACTGATCATGTAAACTACAAGTTTAATTATGAGAGGAAAGACCACCACAAAGTACTCCCAGCAGTGTGTGCCGAATTACCCTATGAAGCAGGTGCATACTCCTCCTGTACATTATGTGCACCGTTGTCACCAGAGGAGCTTCTTGATGAGTTAGTCTGCATAGATGATATATCAGTTTGTCAGTACAGAAATATAAGCAGGGATGGAAATGTGAACAAAATTATTATTAGCTACTATTAGACTAGAAATCAATACAGGTCCTAAATAAAATCAGCATGTACAACATATACACATAGAATTGATAGTTTACTTAGCATACTGGTTGGGGATAGGTACTAACCATATTTAGACAAGCCGAAGAAATGAGATCCTATATCAAAGCAGCTGTGTTGTTCCTTCAACTGCTTCCTTGTGCGATGCTTATATACCAATGCTTATATACCAAAGCATCATTGAAGTGTACATTACATTAGGCAGGTACATGAAAGAAGAGGACAAAGCAACAGTTAGTAAAATGCAATAGGATTATATGATTCTACACAAGATTAACATACTAAGAAGAACTAACAATTGTAGCAGTACATAGTCCAGAACAATTGATAGATAATTTGCAATTTAAACATAAACAAGGCAGATACAGTAAGAACATATATATGATAAAGGCAGATTCACAAGGCAGATTAAATGCCTGATTGGTTGATGAACAAGCACTAAGAGCAAGCACTAGGATTATATGATTCTACACAAGATTAACATACTAACAAGAACTAATGGAAAAATGCAGAAGGAAAAAGATAACTTGGCAGCAGCCACAGCAGGATCTGTGTCCATGACATACAGATCGAGTTTCCTTTGAACAAATAAAAATAGGAAAGGAACAGCAGCCAGAGCAGGATCTGTATCCATGATATATAGATCGAGCCAAATCTGGTCAAGGTGAACGGAGCCTAAACAACAGCAAAGTAACAGGAAGATTGGTGCACCCAGCGTAGTAGGCACAGCAGCATCAGATGCAGCAGCGCACAACAGTATGGGGTTGGAGGAGCACTGACCTACACCGCAGAGGAAGCAGTCCTGCTCGCCGTCATCGTTGCCGGAGGGGTGGATCCGCGTCGCCACGTTGCTTGAGGTGGCCGGGTCCGCGTCGCCGTCGCAGGGCCGGTTCCCGGGTTCTTGGGCGGGGATGCCGCGCCGCCGGGGTGGATGCAGCCGGGTATGGATGCCGCCGCTAGGGTTTGGTGGAAATGACGCGGGGTCGGGGGGGAATGGCGCGGGGTCGGGGGAAATATGCAAATTTTGGGCGCGGGGTCGGCGGAAATATGCAAATTTTGGGGGAAATATACAAAATAAAGTTGTTGCGTAATTTTAGTAATTTTAGACCATAGACACCGTATTATCTAACTTAATGTATCGTATCGCTACATTTGCAGCTTGTTGGGCCAAAGTGACATAGTAATGAAACTCATGTATGGTGGATGCACTTTACTCATAAAGTTTCATACAATTCATAAAGTTCATACTCTCTCCGTTCTAAAGTGTAGGCCGTTTGACTTTTTTTGACCCAAAGTTGACCGCTCGTACTATTCAAAGTTGTGCGCAAGTTATCATATTTTTCGTGGTGACTTGCTTTATTAATATAAAGTCTACAGAAATGACTTAAATTTGACCATATTTTCACAAATTTTTTGAATAAGACGAGCGGTCAACATTGGGTCAAAAAAGTCAAACTCCATACATGTTACAATGGAGGGAGTATGAACTTTCATAAAGTTCATATATTTTTTGAAAATAGTCATCCAACTTTTTGAGATCCACACATCGCAAAATGGGGAACTCCATCTTAGTACATATCATGACACAAAATGCAACGTACTGTTGCGTAATTTTAGACCATAGGCACCGTATTATGTAACTTAATGTATCGTATCGCTACATTTGCAACTTGTTGGGCCAAAGTGACATAGTAATGCAACTCATGTATGGTGGATGCACTTTACTCATAAAGTTTCATACAATTCATAAAGTTCATACTCCCTCCGTTCTAAAGTGTAGGCCGTTCGACTTTTTTTGACCCAAAGTTGACCGCTCGTACTATTCAAAGTTGTGCGCAAGTTATCATATTTTTTGTGGTGACTTGCTTTATTAATATAAAGTCTACAGAAATGACTTCAATTTAACCATATTTTCACAAATTTTTTGAATAAGACGAGCGGTCAACGTTAGGTCAAAAAAGTCAAACTCTATACATGTTACAATGGAGGGAGTATGAACTTTCATAAAGTTCATATATTTTTTGAAAATTGTAATCCAACTTTTTGAGATCCACACATCGCAAAATGGGGAACTCCATCTTAGTACATCAGTTGCACCTACGGATGAGCACGGGAAATGAGGTAACCAAAGGAAAGGTCACTCGGTTTTGACTGACTCTGCTTCACACATATTCGTAACGGGCACATTTCTAAAGCCCGTTACTGAAATAGAATTCGTAACGGCCCAAGGTAGAAGATCTTCTTTGCAAGATGTGCTGTTAGATGGACCATGAGATCAAAGAATTATAGTGGGAAAGTAGCTTCAAGCATGCATAGGGTCTCGTAATGCCTTTTCTGTATCTCAACAAGCGCAACCTCATCAATCACCTTCTGTTCTATTGCATTGAAGAAAAAGCACAAGCTTGTGACAGCCTCGCGAACCTTTACTGTCTTGATGCCTCTAAGTGCAACAGGAAGAATTGCCGTCATCAACACATGGCAATCATGAGATTTCATCAGGTTGAAATTCATTTTCATGTCCTTCACGTACACTAGCCTCTTGAAGTTGGATGAGTAGCCCGAAGGTACTTTCAAACCATGCAAAAACTCACAGAATTGTTTTCTCTCCGTCTTAGACAATGTGGTTGCAGCTACGGGAAGGTCCGTCCCCGTGTCAGTTTGCTTTGCATAGAGCTCCGGCCTAATGCCCATCTCTTTAAGATCCTCCCTTGCATTTTCGTGATCTTTTCCCTTCCCCTTCTGTTGTAACAGTGTTCCACACATGCTCTCACACACGTTCTTCTTGACATGCATGTTGTCAATTGAATGACGCACATCCAACACCTCCCAATACTGTAGCTCCCATAGTATTGGCTTCTTGTTCCATATCCCTTGCACATTTTCTTCTTCACCATCTCTCTTCTTTCTCTTGCCCAGGATGGTCTTCTTTGGTAACTCCTCGATAGTTTTGATGCCTTGGACTTGCAAGTGGATCTCCATTCCGGAAACATGCGTAGGCGCCGTTCGATTCTCCTTTTCTCCATTAAACTGACAATCCATGGCCCGGTATACATGTCTCTTGGGGAGGAAATGACGGTGACCCATAAATACGAATTTCTTCGAGTGCATGAGCCACAATGAGCATGTTTGATCCAAGCAATGAGGGCAAGCTTCGCCTTTCCTTTTACTCTGCCCGGAGAGGTTGCGGTGGGCCGGATTGTCATTTATGGTGGTGAATAACATGGCATGCAACGTGAAGTACTCACGCTTGAACTCATCCCAAACATCCGCCACACCAGGCCACCAAAGTTTCTTCAGGTCGTCAACCAATGGCCTCAGGTACACATCAATACGGTCACCGGGTTGCTTTGGCCCGGAGACCAAGATTGACAACATCAGGTACTTCTGTTTCTTGCATAGCCAAGGTGGAAGGTTCAGCACTGACAGTACAACAGGCCAGGTGCTATGCGTTGAACTTTGGTTACCAAATGGGTTCACGCCGTCGGTGCTCATAGCGAACCGGATGTTCCTGCAATCGTTGGCAAACCAACCATAGTGGGCATCAATGTTACCCCACTGTGCCGCATCTGCGGGGTGCCTAATCTTGCCATCTCCCACGTTTTTTCGCCCTTCGCTATGCCAACGTAAGAGTTGGGCCTCCTTTGGTGTGGCAAACATACGTCTCAAGCGGGAAATAATGGGAAAATACCATGCCACCCTCACAGGACCCCCTCGGTTACCCTTCCTGCCTCTGATCTGCACGAGCTCGTTCCCATCATCGGCATCATCGTCTCCACCATCTTTTTTCCTCTTGTACCGATCGGACCCACACTTCGGGCACTTGTCAAGGTCCTCATATTCTCCCCGAAACAACACACAGCTGTTCTTACATGCATGGATTTTCTCAACCTCTAGACCCAAAGGACAGATTATCTTTTTGGCCTCTGTTGGCACTTCTTACGATCCAATATCAGAATTTAGAATCCTGGTACTGGGGTAAGGAGTGTTTCAATGGTTTTCCTTATGGCTTAGTAAAATATATAAATATTCTGCAAGCGCACAGAATCACCGTTGTAGCACTTCACCTGGGAGTATCCCGAGGTATCGTAATTTATATTTCCGCAGGGACGCTTTGGCAAGATTACTAGTGAACAGATATTCGAGACTATCAGAGAAGGGTACACGACTAGACAAGACAGGGGATAACGGTATTGGATAGGAGTGGATTTACCGGACACACAGCTCAAGGGATACTCAGGTAAGGGAGAGAAGAGATAGATAGCTGGGAGGACAACGAGAAGAGATAGAGGACTCCTGGATACTTTATCTACCTATGTCACTCTAGCTTAGAGATACAGCGGCTACAGAGCCAGCACTAGGAGATCTGGGATAACTCTAATGTCTTAGCATCGGGACAAGGGAACCGGTGGACACACAGAAAGGGATGAGAAGGGGTGCCACTATTTCCCCACTGGGGGATCCTACGGACCGGAACTAACGTGATGGGCTACGAAGACTGAAAGGGCTGTCACCACCTCCCGGCTACCACCTCCGTTGTGACGGGAATAAACTAAGGCCACCGACTAGTCTAGGAACCACTCCTACACTAGGCAACGACTACTTACTCTGCTAGCAAGAGCAAGCAACCTTGTCAATACTCTTGGTGACAATTCACCTCCAGTATCAAGCAAGATCGAAGAACCAGCCAAGACAAAGAATTAAACAAGACTACAAGCACTAGAACTATAACTGACTATAGTCTAAACAAGATATATGCTGCAACTAGGATAAAGTAGAAGCAAGATATAAATGACAAAGGCAAAGTGATAAAGATAACTATATTGATACTCAAAGTCTTGCAAAAGGAAAAGGTAAAAGATACAAGAGCTATTACCAGAGCTTCTGTAGACGACTCCGGAACCTCCGAGGCACAGCTCGACTCAACTCTAACTCCCAACTAAACTATCCTAACTCTACTAGAATGAAAGTGGAAATGAGCTCCTTGGCTTGGTGTGTGTTTACAAGTGAGGTAAGGGGTCCTATTTATAGCTGCATAGGACGGTTGGGGCTGGAGTAGCCGCCAAGGGACCAGGGGGGTACCCCCTGGGATTTCGGCCGGGGACGTCGGTTCGGCCGAACCCTGGCGTTCGGCCGAACGCAGGATCCACCGCCATCTGCACCAAGGGCCGAGATGCGCTCCTGGGAGTCGGTTTGGCAACTGGGGGCGGTTCGGGCGAACCCCCCAGTTCGGCCGAACTGGGCTGGGAGCCCAGGCCCACCCCCCAGCACCGCCTCTGCTGTGTGGTGCTCCTGGACCGGCCTCTGATGCGTGGGATTGAGTTGTGTGGGCCCAGGATGACTTGGCATGGGTCCGGGTTGAGTTGGCGGTCGTCCACTTGTCATATGTTGTGTCCGCTTGGTCATCGGTGATGTGGACAGCTTCCGGCGGCCTGTACGGCTAAGGGGGATAACCGGCCGAACATGTCGTTCGGCCGTTTCTGTCATTTCCGACCCCTATAGCACGTATTTCACAATGTTGTACCTACAAACATGACACTCACCAAAACTCGTGGAACTTTATTAGAAATAAAACCTAAGTACATGGAATGTTGCATATAACCTCATTTATTCCCGAGTATTGGTGGTCGGATTTGGGCTGTAACGACCGCCAACAAGCTCCCCCAAGCTTAGCTCTTTGCTCGTCCTCGAGCAAAGATATAAACTTAGGCTCGGTGGATCAGGAGTTGCTACAATGTCATTTCTTTTGCAGGTAACTTATAAACAACTAGTCTTCAAAAATACTTGAATCATAGGCAAAGTTTCAAATCACCTTTTTACCTATGGGGCTTATAGCAATCTCCTTATCTTGGGTGGTTGAAAGGACGAACAGTTTAAACTCAGTTTTATTCCACTCTACTCTTTTCAGGATCCTATCTCGGAGTTTTTCATAAGTTTTGAAAACTACAAATTGTTCCTCATTGGCACACTCAGTCACTCAAGTGTATTTGAATCCTCACCAAAGGCTTGTGCCTTCTTTTCATCCTAACATCTAATATGGCTTTTTGTGTGGCTTAGGGACAAAGGATGAAGGCATGCATGCATCTTATATTTTGCTAAGTCAAAGACCGGATCTCTGAGGAGACAAATCACATCTTAAGATCGAGACGTGCAAGTGTGTGGGTATGAGTGGAGTGGCATATGGTGGAATGGTGGAATGGAATGGGATATGGTGGAATGGTGGAATGGTGGAATGGTGGAACTCCTTGAATGAATTTCCCTCTCCTTGATTTATTTTCGAGAACATGGGCTATCTTTTACTATCATATTTTTGCCATGCCACTTGGCATGCTTTTCTTTTTCTCTTTCTTTTTGCCATGCCTTTTGGCATGCTTTTCTTTTTCTCTTATTTTTGCCATGCTTCTTTGGCATGTTTTTCTTTTTGTATAGCCCATGTCTCTATCAAGAATATTTGTAGAGGGAAATCATAGAACATGGAGCATTTATTTTTGTGGATGGATGATGGAAAATGTTTGCTAACTCCCAGTGTAGGAATTGCAAGTGAGAGGTGGTGTGTGTACGTGGGTCTCGATCTTTAAGAATATGAAAGCTTCACTCAAAGGTCACAACAATTTGACAAAGCTCACTAAGATAACAAGCAGCAAATGAGTAGAAATTTTCAACTAAGCTTATCATATGGCTCTGGTAGGTATTTTGACCAATGAGGAACTTGTTTTATTTTGAAAGCATAAATCTCCGAGATTTTTACTTATGCCAAATAACTCAAGCACAATCTAGCTACTAGTTGAAACAAGGTACTTGCAAAATTAGTGACAGAGCAACTATTCATCATTTCCAAGGTGAGAGGCATATGATTCATTCCATGCATAGTTGGGAGTTATTTAATTCAAGGGAAATTTTGTTTAAGGGAAATTTTTTTGGTATTTTCATTTTTTTTTTGAATGCAAACTATCATGAAGGGAAATGAACGGGAAATTAAAAGATCAAAGTGCTGGATAAATCGGGACATACCTGGTGGGGGTCCTCCCCCAAGCTTGGACTTTCACTGGTAGGGGTTGAGCCTTGAGAGGTACTGGCTCAGCTGTTCCGCTTGTTCGTGGACGTCGTGCTGGATAGACGACACCATCCCGCTATTCTCTTGATGGTACTGAGAATGGCGAGCTAGTGTGTCCTGGATCTCTCGGGTACGGTCGTTGATGAGTTCGACTCGGTCGGAGATGTAAGACAACTCCCGGCCGTAGTCGAAGCGTGCGGACTGTGAGTATCCGGGGTAGTATGGCTGGGAGGCATTGTCGTATCACCCTCCATACTGACTCCCAGACCACTCAGAGTCCGTGTCCTGGCCGTAGTCCTAGTGTCCTGAGGTGAAGTAGTTCGGCTCCTGGTGTTGCCCGGAGCCTCCTACTCCGGACGTCCCAGCGCCGGTGTACATGTCGTAGGTGGCCTCAAAAGCGGAAGTGTGTCGATGCGGCATTTGTGGTGCATCTTCCGGCTCCTGTGAGGTGGCGAGCCCAGCATCACGCCTGGCTCATCCCCTCGTGACGGGTCCGTCACCTGCAACGCTGTGCCGAGCGGGCTCTCTCCAAGGTGGAGAGTCGTCCGACTCGGTCCTCAACTGAAGAGTTAGTTTCGGCGTGGTATACAACCTTAGTGCTGCACAAGGCAAGGGCACTTCAGTTGTATAGCCACGGTAAATCATTGCCAGCGTTGCGTCAGGCGTCCACCGTATCATGTGGGCTTGCACGAAGTGCTCGGCATCCACGACGGAACGCGCTGTCTCGATGTACGTGAGGCGGGCGCCTTGGAGGACGCCCAGGTGGTTTGCGAGGCGAGTGACTAGAGAAGTCATCGCCATGCTACCCGCACGAGAAATATGAGACAGCCAGTGACCAACCATGTCTTTCACAGGTGAATAGGGAATCTGCTTGACCATGGCAAAAAGAACCCGCAACTCGATGGTGTTGACAGGGCGTAAATCTGCCCGGGGGAATACCGTCATAGACACCCAACGATGCATGAAACGCAAAGTGGGGTTATGAATGCTGTTCGTGCGTGGCGCATGACAGTTGGTATCCCCTGAAATCTTTTTCCAAAATGCCACCCAGTCAAATCTTTTAAGCGCTTTGTTCGGGTCTAAAGAACAACGACTTGAAAATCTGAGACCCGAACTAAAATCCCTCCAAGAGCAGAAGAACTCTTGGTTGAAGAACCAAAAATGAATCCCCCCAGTTTCAGAAACCAAAGTCGAGAGAAATTCAAGGGTGAGCAGGTACGAACCTTCCTCGTTGATGTGCCAGAAATTCTCCCAGCCAATGGCCTGGAAAATTTCCGTGAACTCTACGTCCATCCCCGTGTCCCTGAGCAAATCTTGCTCAAACACACGGGTGTGCTCGAACTCCTTCAGTCGAAGCTCGTTGAAGGTGTTCCGCTCCCTTTCTGTTCTGAGGTTGATGTCACTCTCGCTCAGGAGCTGCCTGGCTGGGGGCGTGGCATGGCCCCATCCCGAGCCAGCTGCTCCGTGATCGTCTGTATCCATCCGGCTCGAGCCTCGGGACGGAGTTGGGGAACTCCCAGCATCGTCCGATCGTCGGCCTAGCCGGGGTGAACGACGGAGTGAAGTGAAAAACTTCGACATGATTCCTGCAAAAAGTTAGTACACAACAACTACCCGAAGGACTGAATATATATGGTTAGCACAAGAAAATCAAGTCAGTCGTTCGAGATAGTTAGTCGTTCTTGCGGGGATGAAAACCACCACAAAAGGTTAGTCGTTCTTGTGGGTGTCGGTGACCACCACAAAATCGTCCAGAAATTCAGCACAAAGATCACAACAAGAGCAAAATATTTTTGGGATTTTCTAGTGATGCAAGTGAACCAAAACTTGAGCAAGATCTTGGCGAGAACTTGAGCAAGCACTAGAGCAAAGAACTTGAGAGGGAGAGAGAGCTTCCTAGCAGAATTTTCAGAATGTATGAGTGTGTGAATGGTGCAAGGAAGCAAGGAAGCTTGGCCAGCAATTTATAGGCCGAGGGGATGGCCTTGGCCAGTTCGCCCGAAGGCTCTGGTTCGCCCGAACCAGGCCTGGTGGCCAGGGCACTCCCATGTGAGTGCAACACTCACATGCCGTTGTTTCCACTCCAAGTTTGTGTGGCCATCAATTTCCAAGGACATTTTTAGTGGATTTTAGTGGTAGGTGATATGGAAATGTGACATGACCAAAGTGGAAATTAGTGGAGTCGTCCCCATGCTGCCATGTTTATGATAATTGGTGAGTGTGCAGCCATTTTTAGTGGGGTAGACATGCTTGTTGCTGGTTGGTGGTGATGGTAAATAATTGGAGATGTTCTAGAAGGGATAAAAAATGATAAGAATTACCAATTACATCCACCCTAGTTAAAATTTTCAGCATGTGTCCAATTATTTAAACCAAGCTTGCAAAATTTTCTACTCTCTCTCAAATTAATTACTCAAGTGGTTCATTATTTTGGAAAGGGAAACATGCAAATGCAATTGAGAATTAAAAATTGGAAGGGAAATATGGGATACATACCGGTTTTCCTCGCGGCGAGAGCTCAGCTTTTAAGTCCGCGAGCGGGACTTCTCCTGTCTTCAGTTGTTCTTGTCATCGTCCGGTCCCGGAGTGGATGACTCGGACGATGCAACCTTCTTCCGCCACATTTTCTTGTTCTTCTTCTTCGGTGTCGGTGGGATCGGCGTCTCTGGAGAATTCCAGAGGGCTTGTTCTTCCTCGTATTTCTTTACGAGGAAATCCATTTCTTCTGCACTTGTTGGTTTTGTCGGCTCGTTCCACTTGAGCTGCTCACCACCGAGTATTTCCAGCTCTCCATTAATGAGAGCCTTAAGGAAACACTCGGCGCTCCTCTGCTCCGGTGTGAGTGGCTCTGCCTTCTTCTCTTCCCGGGGTTGAAACTTGAAGTAAGTCAACCTTCCATCGATACGGAACGAGATTTCTCTCGCATCCATATCGATCCTAGCCCGGGTGGTGTTCAAGAATGGTCGGCCCAACACAAGGGGAAACGAATGCTCGTTCCCCGTGTCGAGGACCACAAAGTCCACAGGGACATATCGTCCCCAGATCCGGACCGGTACATTCTCGATCACCCCCTCGGGGTAGCGGATGGTTGAGTCCGCAAGCTGTACCTGGGCAGTAGTAGGTGACAAAGTAGGGTAGCGTAATTTCTTAAATAATACCTTAGACATGATGTTGATGCTTGCCCCTAGATCACAGAGTGCATCATCAATGCGACGATTCCAGATCGAGCACTGAACGATGGGCACTCCGGGATCTTCCTTCCTGTCCGGAGAGGTCTTGATGATTGCCCTTTTTGCAGCTCTCGGCAGGTAGGTCCATCTTGGTGTCAGCACTCGGATACGTGCGACCTTCCCTGCGTGGTTAGTGCGGAATACACTACGAGACATCTTACCCTGCCTAGTAGTGATGGAATTTACTGTCTCGATGGAAGGCTCGGGTTGCCCCGGAATCTTCCCCGATTCAGTGACAGGAACAGCAGCAGCTAACTGAGCGACTTGAGTTTCTATCATTTTATTAAAGCTCAGTTGACTTTTCATAGCAGAAGAAAATGATTCCATCCTAGAGTCTATGCTTTCCAGAGTTTTATCATTAGCAGCAAGCTTTTTATTGATGTTTTCAGTTATTTTCATTTGGCCAAACACAAGATCTCTAAGAGACGGCTGATTATTGAAATTGCTGGAATTGAAATTGTTACCTTGTTGAGGCCTCTCAAAAGGGAGGTTTGGGCGCGGATTCCAGCCTTGGTTGCCGTAGTTGTTCGGTCGGTACCCGTTGTTGTTGGAGTTGTTGACGTAGTGGGCATCTTCTCGCGTTTCGGGGCAGTCATTCCCCGAATGGCCAGTGTTGCCATAGACTTCGCATGTCATGCGAGCGTCCATGGCTTGCACCGTTTCTTGAGCAGGGACTTCCAGTTTCTTCATCAGGAGGTCCATCTTGGCAGCGAGCATGTCCAGAGCTTCAACTTGGTGAACTCCTCGGGTCTTTGGTTGAGTCCGGTCGTCGGACCAACCTTGGTTCTCGACCATCTTCTCTATGAGGGCCTTCGCACGACTCTCCTCAAGAGAGAAGAACGAGCCTCCAGCAGCAGCATCCAGGTACTCATGGGCAGAATTTCTCAGCCCGTGATAAAAAGTTTGGATTATGAACCAACTCTGCATACCATGGTGAGGACAAGCAGAAATATAGTCCTGGAGGCGATCCCATGCCTCCGGGACTGTTTCATCTTTTAACTGCTGGAAACTAGCTATTTTATTCCGGAGGGCGTTGGTTTTCCCAACCGGAAAGAATTTTAGCAAGAAAGCGCTAGTGCATTTATCCCAGGTTTCTATTGCTTCGCGGTTAGCATAAAACCATTGTTTCGCCTTGCCTAATAATGAGAATGGAAATAAACGAAGGCGAATGGCATCGATACTTACTCCGCGGATGGTGAAGGTGTTGCAAATCTCCAGGAAATGCTAGAGATGAGCATTGGCATCTTCGTGTGGCTTGCCGCAGAATGGGCTAGCCTGTACCATGTTGATGAGGGCTGGCTTCAGCTCGAAGCTACCATCTCCGACTGGCGGAGCTGGTCCGATACGTACGTTCTCGCTCGATGGAGCGGAGAACTCACGAATCGTCTTGGTTGCCATCCTCGATGTAGCCTGGTCAACGACGGGAAGGGCTGGGTTCGTCGGAAGGAGTTGCTTCTGAGGAGGTACAACACGAGGTCGTACTGTCCTCACAAGTGACTCCGGATTTTCTTGGAAGTTTGACGGTAGTTGGAAACCAGTCATGCACTGCTCTGCTCCACAAGGACCAACGAACAGAGCAAGGATAAACCCGCTTGAGTAGCGGTACTCAACTAAGATAGCTCAAGATAAAAGTTCAACAATAATCTAGCCAAAGACTTCCCCGGCAACGGCGCCAGAAATGCTTGTTGGCACTTCTTACGATCCAATATCAGAATTTAGAATCCTGGTACTGGGGTAAGGAGTGTTTCAGTGGTTTTCCTTATGGCTTAGTAAAATATATAAATATTCTGCAAGCGCACAGAATCACCGCTGTAGCACATCACCTGGGTGTATCCCGAGGTATCGTAATTTATATTTCCGCAGGGAAGCTTTGGCAAGATTACTAGTGAACAGATATTCGAGACTATCAGAGAAGGGTACACGACTAGACAAGACAGGGGATAACGGTATTGGATAGGAGTGGATATACCGGACACACAACTCAAGGGATACTCAGGTAAGGGAGAGAAGAGATAGATAGCTGGGAGGACAACGAGAAGAGATAGAGGACTCCTGGATACTTTATCTACCTATGTCACTCTAGCTTAGAGATACAGCGGCTACAGAGCCAGCACTAGGAGATCTGGGATAACTCTAATGTCTTAGCATCGGGACAAGGGAACCGGTGGACATGCAGAAAGAGATGAGAAGGGGTGCCACTATTTCCCCACTGGGGGATCCTACGGACCGGAACTAACGTGATGGGCTACGAAGACCGAAAGGGCTGTTACCACCTCCCGGCTACCACCTCCATTGCGACGGGAATAAACTAAGGCCACCGACTAGTCTAGGAACCACTCCTACACTAGGCAACGACTACTTACTCTGCTAGCAAGAGCAAGCAACCTTGTCAATACTCTTGGTGACAATTCACCTCCAATATCAAGCAAGATCGAAGAACCAGCCAAGACAAAGAATTAAACAAGACTACAAGCACTAGAACTATGACTGACTATAGTCTAAACAAGATATATGCTGCAACTAGGATAAAGTAGAAGCAAGATATAAATGACAAAGGCAAAGTGATAAAGATAACTATATTGATACTCAAAGTCATGCAAAAGGAAAAGGTAAAAGATACAAGAGCTATTACCAGAGCTTCTGAAGACGACTCCGGAACCTCCGAGGCACAGCTCGACTCAACTCTAACTCCCAACTAAACTATCCTAACTCTACTAGAATGAAAGTGGAAATGAGCTCCTTGGCTTGGTGTGTGTTTACAAGTGAGGTAAGGGTTCCTATTTATAGCTGCATAGGACGGTTGGGGCTGGAGTAGCCGCCAAGGGACCAGGGGGGTACCCCCTGGGATTTCGGCCGGGGACATCGGTTCGGCCGAACCCTGGCGTTCGGCCGAACGCAGGATCCACCGCCATCTGCACCAAGGGCCGAGATGCGCTCCTGGGAGTCGGTTTGGCAACTGGGGGCGGTTCGGGCGAACCCCCCAGTTCGGCCGAACTGGGCTGGGAGCCCAGGCCCACCCCCCAGCACCGCCTCTACTGTGTGGTGCTCCTGGACCGGCCTCTGATGCGTGGGATTGAGTTGTGTGGGCCCAGGATGACTTGGCATGGGTCCGGGTTGAGTTGGCGGTCGTCCACTTGTCATATGTTGTGTCCTCTTGGTCATCGGTGATGTGGACGGCTTCTGGCGGCCTGTACGGCTAAGGGGGATAACCGGCCGAACATGTCGTTCGGCCGTTTCTGTCATTTCCGACCCCTATAGCACTTTTTTCACAATGTTGTACCTACAAACATGACACTCACCAAAACTCGTGGAACTTTATTAGAAATAAAACCTAAGTACATGGAATGTTGCATATAACCTCATTTATTCCCGAGTATTGGTGGTTGGATTTGGGTTGTGACGACCGCCAACATTCTCGTAGACAGACCCAGCCACTTGGTTTCCCTCTGGTAGCATGTCTTTTAAAAGATCAAATAGTTCTTTGAAACTTCTGTCGGTCCAACCATGGCCTGCCTTAAACTGTAGAAGTTTGAGATCTCCAGAAAGGCGAGAGTACTTCTGACAACCACGGTAGAGGGGTTTCTTTGAATCTTCGACAAATTGTTTCAGCCTCGCTAATTCAGAAGTTGAGTACACGCCTTGAAACTCAACGTCTCTCAACATTTGATTAACATTGTTTACTTGAGGCAGCACATCATCATCGAAGCCCGTAACTTCCTGGTCAATCATATCCTCAGGCCGCATCACATCGGGTGGGAATGCTTCATCTTCCTCAGAGTCATTTCCGCATCCTCCCCCCCTGCAATAATGATGTGAAATCAAAGAGTTAAGACATTCCGCTCTACCCTGGAACAACGAGAAATCAATGAGTTAGTGCACTCATGCATTTCACCTTCATTAAGACCACCTTGAGCATCATGCCACGTTTCACCTTCATTAAGACGACCTTGAGCATCATGTCGCGCTTCACCTTCATTAAGAGCTCCTTCTTCGCCTTCATTAAGGCCTTCCTCACCATGCTTGTTCCAACACGTGTAATTCTTTGTGAATCCACGTGTGACTAGATGATATAAAAGGTTATCCGTTTGTGCGAACTTTTTTTGGTTTGCACAATCAACACATGGGCACCACATTGTAGTCACACCCCGGTTTCTCATGTCCGCCTCCGCTTGACCAAGAAAACCTTTGACCTGTCTTACGAACAGCCCCAAATCTCGAGGTGGTATATACATCCAAGCCCGATCTGCCGCCATCATCTACACAACTTCGATTAAAATAGATGTTTTTTAATTAAAAATTACATATATCACATCAAAATCGATCATGATGATGATCGAGCTAGGAATTACGACGGAGGACGACGAGTGGGGCAAAATCCATACCGGCGAGCTGCGGAGGACGGGGCACGCGGGCTGCCGGCGCGCCGGCGTCGCGGAGCTGCTAGCTAGCTAGCGGCCGGCCAGGCGGCAAGCAGGCGCGGTCGCTCGCGGTCGCCCGCGCGGCGACGACGAGTCGAAGAGCGGGAGAGAGAACGGGCGGGCGCCAGGACGGCGGCGGAGTGGACGTCGCCCGCCGGCTGCTACTCTGCGCCGACAGCAGCAGCGGGCTGGAAGACGACACATTGTAGCTACTGTAGCTTATGCACATAATAATTGATCTCCGACACTAGTAACGGGCGTTAACTAGCCAAACCTAACATCATTACCACTAGTCAAAGATACGTAACGGGCTTTAAGTGCCTAATACAACCACCGTTACTACTAGTCCCAGCCTGTAACGGACATTAAGCGACCGTTACGGATGGTAGTATTATTGGTAACGGTTGTGTGTAATGTCCGTTACAAGGAATACTAGTAACGGTCGCGAACAACGACCGTTACCAGAAATCAATATTAGTAACGGGCGTTGTTGTGCAGGGGCTGGGCCCGGTCCTGACACGCTTATTGGTAACGGTCGTTGTTTCCGCCCGTTACTGATGTCGCACCTTGTAACGGGCTTCGTGAGTCCGTTACCAATCCCGCGTTACCTATTTGAGGTTTTCACATAGTGTATAAGACTGCGTACTGACGGCTAGTAATGTATTTGCCCTAAAGGTTAAGCAGAGTCAATTAGGCCCGATCACACGGATGAGTGTAGGACACATCATGTGTGCTCTATTGTTCTGAATTATTTGTTTTAGAAATTAGGAACACTATATCTTTAGTGATAGCGATAGTAGTAGCCTTGTATGGTCTGTGCAAATATTATGTTAAAAAAAATAGGGCGGTCCAGCTCATCAGTTTAATTGTGTACCTGAAGCTTGTGCATCTTGTATCAATCTGTTAGCGCGATGTCTGCCTATCAGCGAGGACTGCGCTTGTTCCGGCTCAACGTATCTAGATTCTAGAAGAACCCCACTGATCGAGTAGTACCGTAGCCTAATCTGATGATCTGTCCTCCCTGTCATCCCCTAACCTTAAACCCTAGACCACAGCGACTCGCACGGTGCCCTCCTCGTCGTCGTCCCATCCTCCGCTGTCGCGATCGGGAAACCGTCGAAACCACAACAAAAAGAAATCCAGGACTCTCTCCCTCAAGGCCTTCCACGCCTTGCCGCCGGCGAGGGACTGGGCGGACCTGCCCGTGGACGCGTTGCTGTACGTCTTCCACAAGATCGACCACGTCGAGCTCGTCCTCGGAGGTGCGGCGGGGGTGTGCCGCTCCTGGCGCCGCGCCGCCACGAAGGAGCCCTTGCTGTGGCGGCACATGCACACATCCGAGGGTACGCCAAGCTCGCCTTCCGGGCCGACGTCGACCTCCACGAGCTGGCACGGACAGCCGTGCGGCGCAGCGCGGGGCAATGCGTGGCGTTCTGGAGCGAGTGCGCAGGCGATGATGACTTCCTACTCTTCCTCGCACAACAGTGAGATTTCAATATAATATATGTTGGCAAAATTAGCTTCATTTTATCCTGGTTTCTAAGTTAATATATTATGAAGTTCTCTTGTACGTACAGTTGTACTTCATTCGCTTTCGAATTTTAACTTTACTTGGTGCACTTTGTAGCTAATCGGGCTATATAGTCGGTTTAATATAGTACTAGCTATGAATCATGCATTGTGCTAAATTAACTTTTGTTTGGAATGATGTGTACTCCCGCTGTTACAAATTGTAAGTTATTATAATATTTTTGGAGAATCAAATTATTTTATGTTTGATCAAAATTGTAGAGAATATTACAAAGATTTATGGCACCAAATGGATATACTATAAAAATTTATATGCAATAAAGAATCTAATAGTAGTTATTTGGTATCATAAATGTTAATACTTTATTGCATAAACTTGGTTAAGCTTGGGATGCTTTGACTCTTCAAAAAATATTGAAATGACTTACAATTATTTGGAACAGAGGAAGTAATTGAGATCTTAGTTTTCAAGTTAATCGCATATATGATGAACGTATCAACAAAAAGCATTATGTTCATGGGGTCTTAGACGACGTATAATCTAGAATCTTTTTCTTTATTTTAACAAGGCACCATATATATATTGTATAGCTAATACTGGCGCTCCCTCTTCTCCTCCTCCATGCATGACCATCTAAAAAAAATAGTTCGGAACGTTTTGAGCACTAAAGACTGCTCTTTTAATTTCAAGCTATATATACTACCAAATTAGACAAATGAAATATGGTGGTGACCTGTATGCCAATGAAAAAGTCAGCTTGAAGCGTATAATAATCTCCTTTCCTTCTCCAAAAGGAAATGCCAATGTTTTTTCTATGAGGGATCTTATTTATTCTTCTCTTGATCAGCATGAGTGTGGAACCAGTAAATATTAGAGATAGAATCCGAGTTAGTTCAACCATGCCATTATGTTCACTTCATTTGTTATCAACAAAAAGAATATCATCCCTGAAAACGGAATGCTTTTAGTTTAGTTGTGCAATAAATGTTTGTGTTTTGATTCCAAATTTCCAAGGGAAAGGTAGGGGAAAGTTGCTTCCTCGTTTCTTTATGTTTAGGGGCATATTTATTTGCTACTAAGGTTACTGCTATATTTGACAGGGCACCCTTGCTTCGATGTCAGCAAAGAAGGATTTATGGCATTGATAAAAAAACTTACTCTGCTTGAAGAACTCGAGCTTTCTCTATGTTCAGAATTCAGTGACCATGAGGTGTTTGATGTTGTTGCCGAATCATGCCCAAATCTGAAGCATTTCTTGCATATCAGACGAAAAGGATGTTATGACAGTGACCACAATGACAACCGGAAAGCCATTGCAATTGCAGGCATGACCGGCCTACGGTCCCTAGAGCTTCATGGAGACCTCCTTACCAACTATGGACTGACAACCATCATCAACAACTGTCTCCACCTTGAGCTCCTTATCATTCGTGATTGCCATAACGTGATTGTCAATGAGACCCTGTTAGCCAAGTGTGCCAGGATCAATACAGTGACACTCCGAGGGGACGAGTACGATCACTACGACATCTTCAGCACTTCTATAACCCCATTTTGTCTTAGTTGTGCCATGCGTCGTGGGGACTACAAGTACTTGGGTGATGGATTCTTTGTCGAGTTCCTTGATGATTACTATGACTATTCTCGCTATCTTAATGGAGTATATGTAACTGATCTTGATGACGATGAGGATAGCAGGATGCTAGCCAAGTGCACACGTAGGTACCTGAAGATTTCCACTGAAGTATGATCTCCATGTTATGCTAGAAGGTTTTGGGATATATCTGCACGCCTTCTGCTCAAATTCCTGCATCCATAAGTTCAGTTTGGTGCTCGATCTGTTACTTCTACTATGACCTAGCAAAATTTCTGCTGGCAGCCAGATGGAAGACTCTACTCTCATCCTCAATAACCGATCTTGAGAACCTATATCATATCAGATCCGTTAACTACACACTATGGTTGCATTACATCACTTTGCTTGAGTTTTCTAAGTCTGGAATAAGGACAAGGCGATGGCCATCCAGACATCTCGAAAATGCTGAACTACTGGCACAGGCATGCATGGTTTTGGGAGATATGCTGCTGTTGAAATACAGTGGATGAACCACACTTTGCCTGATCTGTTCAGAATTTTGGGCAAACTGCTACTATTATGCTGCACTATACCATGAATGAAAATGATGTTTCAAGTTTGGAATGATGGGTAATTTAAATTTCAACGCTTTTCAATAACTGGCCAGCCAATCGGTGAATGCCAATGGAGGACTAACATCCATCTTTGCTTTTTAATTCCCTTCTTTTTCCTACATTCATAACCTTCTATGTGATGGCATAATGTATTCACCTTTATCAAGCTCAGAAACATCAATTGAAAATAAGGTTTAGGCTTGTTTTATTGACCGGCGAAAACAACAGCTGAAGATTGTTCTTTTAGAAGTTGCCAATCAGTCATACCATTAACCGGTGTAAGAAATATGGCCCCATTAGGGCAAGCACAGTGGTGCCGTCCGGCAGTCTCATATATTGACACATAATTTTGAGATAACTAGTAGAGTGCACGCGCGTCGCGTGTATTAGAAAAACATAATGAATAAAAATTTTAAAATATAGCATATAGTTCTCTCATTCAACTGATAACAATTAAAATTCAGATAGAACATATTTATTCAAATAGCTAGAAGATGATGCAAAGGAACATTTACCTGGTATATTATATTTGCCAGCGAGCCTGTTGTGGCCCCATCCTCGTCCGCGTGCCATGCAGAAATAAACAATATCAGTTAAAGTAAATTAAACAAGAAGAAATATCTGATTTATTTTTAAATTATAGCGCTTCAAGTAAGAATAAATAAAGAGACATCCTAAATACAAAAGGAGAGAACCATCATGTCGTGTGTACTCTCACAAATTGGAACACACATAAATCTACAAGTGCAGTTCATATGCACAAACATTTAATTGAGTCAGTAGTTTGATCAAAGCAAGTTTTGCAAAACAACTACGACACAGACGATGATGATGCTGGCAAGAAGTGCTACTAAGAATGATGTGTCAGACGACAAGCCCTGTAGCCTCGTTGCTCCTGTTGTACAGCAGAAAAAAAAATTCAGGTTCCAACGAAAAAATCACCATCATCATGACATCAAAATTTTCACAGAAACAGTCAATCTGTTGGCTGCTCACCTGACGACAATGGTGGCGGCGGCGGCGGCACCGAAGCGGTAGTAGTAAACATAAACTCTGGTGTCAGCGGCGGGAGCGGCTTGCCTGAGAGAGATCAAGAACAAGCAGCAATAATATATAATGATTACGATCAATCAAAATCCATGGCTATGTACATATAATTTATATGCAAGTTGTAGAAAAAATTCACGGATTAGCTAGTGCTACTGATGAAGAAGAATTAACCTGAGAAGTTGTGGGTGATGGAGACGACGACGAAGGTGTCGCCGAGGCAGTGTTCGGTGACATTGACCATGGCGCGGCTACCATCGAACTCGGGGCTAATGAGCCTGGCGGCGTTGCCGCGCATGACGTGCATGAGGCAGCACGGCCGCCGTGCCACCGTACCGTGCTCCTCACCTGCACGCATGCTGTCGAACTCGGGGCCAATGAGCCTGGCGGCGTTGCCGCGCGCGACGTGTCGTAGATCTGTTCTGTCTTTACCATGTTGATGATCAGAATTTATCAAGGCGTACGTCGTCGATTGGCTCAGCATGATGGTTGGTTACGTGTGTCGCACGGTGTCGGAGCACCCGTGGGCACCGCACGTCGATAGATATCGACGCAGCCTTTGGTAAACACGGCACCAAGATATTCTTTCCTTCACGTGGCTTAGTTTCCTTTCAAAATAAAGGTGGGTACAAAGGTAGGTACAAAAAACACCGGTGAAAAAAAACGGGGGTCTAGGGATGAACTCACATGGGGTTTTTCGCTCTATCAAAAAAAACTTCCGCAATATTTCCTTATTTTTCATGCAACGTGGGTCCAGGTGGGTATATTGTGAGGGGTATGGGGGTTTTCGTTGGTAACAAAAGTTTTCAAAAGAACTCGATCCTTTTAGTATAGATTTATTAGACAATTTATAAAATAAGTTGTTGTTTTGGTTGTCTCATAGTAATACCACTAGCAAAAATGCCTGTGCGTTGCTACGGGGCTTTATCACAAGGAAATGAGAGAAGGAACGAAAGGAGTAGACTCGTAGAAGGAGAAAAGGAGAAAAGTTTATGGATTTTCTAACAGGTGCTAAGAATGTATGTGAATGCTGAGAGATCCCTCCCTTTGTAATTCCAAATTTTCCTTCGCTATCTCATTGAAACCTTTGCAGCACAAAAAAAAGGTAACTCTGTTATGCATAATTGAAATTACAGTCAATTTACTATCACAAGGTTTGTTGATCCAATCATCAAGCAAATTTCAGTATTAGCGTTCTTTGATCCTGTTTCTTTTGTCCTAGGTACATCCTCGGCTCCTCCCTCCTCCTCTGGCTGTATAATCACTAAATTAAAATACAAATTAACAATTCTGATTAAATTAAGGTGGTTCAGCGAACGAGATCGCGGAGCAGGTCTTGAGGTTGTCTTGGTCGTCTTGCCAATTTTTAATATATATAATGTATCCTACATCTGGTTTAAACATGCATCGAAACTTCTAGTACACTCCAGTTTCAGCTTCCAGCCCATAGAAAAAAAGAACTGCAAGGCTAGTAAATGCAATTAAAACATTAATTGTGTGGAAGTAATCAATCTAGCAATCACCGAACCTGCAAGGCTAGTAAATGCAATCAAAACTTTAACTTCATGAAAATTATCTAGCAATCACCGAACCAGAATATCATACAAACAGTAGCCTTTCTTTGTGTTCTATCTTGTCTATTCTCTCCGGGCCGCAGTAGCAGCAAGCACTCAAGGCAGCACCACGTACGGCACCGGTAGTAGTGTCGAGCGGACGTCAGGCACCGGTGGCGACTGGTGGTCAACGTCGAGGGCAGGCAGCAGATACGGTGGTGCCGTACATGCCTAGGGTACAAGCGGCGGCAACGGTACGTGCACGGGAGTGGCGAGGTGGAGGAGTTGTGTGGGGCAGCCGGACAGAGAGCTCTACGAGACTCCAATGGTACCCTTCTCATCTCCCAAACGAACTCCAGCTCAGCCGGGCAGCGGCATGAGCCGCAACGAGAGCCAGCCTGCCAACATCGTCTCGAGCGGCTCAAGCGGGTCGTGCTTGCGAAGAGGCGATCGATGTAACCTGGCTCGGCATCTACCTCCTTCCGGTAGGCCGACTTGGATTTGGGCATGCAAAGGCCTCGAGGGACTCCGGCGAATGAAGCCGGTCGGCACCTCATTGCCCTCGTTCATGCTGTGGCGCAAAGCTGTAATATCGAAGGTGACCTTTTCGTGGTCATGACCCCAGCTGCGGCAACAGGAGACATGCTCTTGCTCAGAATCAGATCAAGACGAGAGAGCAGTACAAGCAGTCCGAACCAACTTAGACGAGGCGGCGGCGACTCGGCCGATATGCTAGGCTCTGAGGGTTTCTGTGCTAGACCGCTGCGTGAATTTATACGTGAGATCACGGGCTCACGGCTACCTCGGAAACGAAGTCCTCGTCGGGGACTGCCGTGTGCGGTTAGATCGCTGCATCACGGACCGACCAGAATTAGAATTAGGATAGGAATATATAATAGTAGGGTGGATTGATTTCTAAAAATATCGGGGGTTTTATGCAAAATTACGACGTACCGCATAATCAATCGGTTCGTAGATACCGTGGAAGCAATCCTTGATTTATAATTAGGTAGAGATATCACTTAATTTGTGTGTGAAAAAAAAAAGAAATATTGTGAGAACAACTCGTACAGTAGTGGAGAAGTGGTCTCCTACCCTCTTAAAATTTAGCTCATGATGCGGTTATTTCGTGAAACAACGATCTTATTATCTCACCTCACTCTCTCTCCTCCACATTCATAAAAATCTGATGTGGCACTACATGAGATCAACTATCAGTGTGCTAACGTGTAGCAATGTACACCTAGGCGATGGGCAATTATTGGTAGAATTGACTATAGTGGAAAAACTCTTTATAAGGCCTTGTTCGTTTAGCCCGGGATCGGCCGGGGTCACGGCCCGATCCACGGGGGTCACCCCCGGCGTGGGACAGATCCCGGCCCACTAGAAAATGTGCCTTCGGTTAGCCCACTCGAGGTTTCTTCCCCGGCCCAAACCCGGTGCAGCAGCGGTGGCGGCGCTACGGCGGCTGACGCGAGCGCCTGAATCGGACGCGACGACAACACGGCGCTCCCCCTCCAGCTTCCATCCCCTTCGTGCCCCCTTCTCCCCGGTAATCACATCATCCTCCTTTCCCTCGCCTCTCACGTTCTAGGGTTCTTGATTTTGGTGTGAGTTCTTGATTCGCGGTCTTAGATCCTGTCCGATTCTTGATTCATCGTGTACTGCAAAGGCGTTCTAGGGTTATCGAATCACGTTCTAGGGTTCTTTGTTTACCGGCAAGATTGGGAAATTGGGAATGTGAATCGATTGGCAACATGTGTTTCAGGTCTGGTACATTGTTGAGTGTGCGCACAAGGTGCAAGAGTACCATCAAGTGTTTTTCGTTGTTCGATCTGAAATAGGTGCAGAGCTTTTCAGGTTTGTAGGTGGCCATGAGGCATGAGCAGATGAAACTTTTGTTTCTAAACTGAAGCTAAACATGACACTAATATAATATAAGTATATAACCATCATACAAGCGAGCAGTCTGTCCACATTTGTTCAATTTTCTTTAAATTTTGATATTATGCTTAGACAGATGAGGTGATATAGTAAACTCCATGCAGTAGCATGTCTCTGAAACTACTGTAACTTGCTTCTTAACCTGTGGAACTACTGTAATTGCTAACCAGCTACTATTGTATATTATACTGAGAGTAGGACTTGAATGTACAGACCTCCCTGTTGTGTGGCTGGTTGGTTGGCTAATCCTTCGAGTGGCAAAGAATCATTGCCAGACGGAGGCTTAAACATCTTCTTTTACCTTAATATGATATGTAGGGACCATAGAACTTGCATCCATTGTGTTGATGATTTGTATGCTTATAAAATTGCTTGTGCTGTGTCGATAAAATTCTGGAGACTGCAAGATATGTAGATATGCTATCCTTATGCTACCTGTTAAAAACAATTCAGTTAATTTTTGCTATCTTTACATTTCTTGTTAGTATCACGAAGACACTGATCAGTTCAGGAGACTATCACCAGTTGGGTGAAATTCTTACATTTCTTGGCCTTTTGTTGTTCTTCTTAAAGGCAAAATTGCACATATCCACATTCTGAAAATTAACCGACATGCTAGGGAGGTGTGGTCCATGAAAGTATGACTGATTCTTATTTGTTGTCTGCCATTCTAAACTTAATGCGTGTTCAGCATCTAGACAATTATATTTCTGGACATCTGCCATACTACTCATGTTCTAATTATCATTGCCATTGTAATTTTTGCAGCTCATTATCATTTCTCTTAGAAAATATTATATTTATATCATTGTATGCCTTTGAAGTTGAAAACAGATCTGCATTGTATTCATTTCAGAAGAGTGTACTGGGATTTTTTTGCTCATCGCTGAAGTGCTGGGATTTTTTTGCTCATCGTTGAAGTGCCGGCATTTCACTAGTACATTTGCAGCCAATCTTCTGTTTTTTATTCATTACAACTTCATAATCTTCTGTTCGACCCGGCTTTTTTTCTTTCTGAAGACATCCTAACTGCTCCATATCCTGCTAGTATCAGGAACATATTTGAAAGCTACCTAATTAACTGTGCCATATGTTGTTATGTTCCATTACATGTTGGTTTGTTCTAGCAGGCTACCAAAGTCGATGGTCGAGGCTACTTGCAAGGCATGGACCATGATACCAGACCAAGACAAACATTAAGTTTGGCTCAAAAAAAAAGACAAATGGGAATTTTAGCAAACTTTTGTTGCCTGAATCTTATGCAGGACAGCAGGAGCAGTAACACATTTTGCTCCAAGTCTCCAGTTCTGGTTGCGAAAAGAAACAAACTAGCTTGGTTCGGTCTCAACGATGCTGGTATTATACTACAAAATTTGAATTGACCATTTCTTGTTTAGTTCTTGCAGAAAAACCGTGTGTTCAGTGCCCAGGATTTACTATGTTTTTTGTGTGCTTTGTTTTTACAGGCTTTAGTGTCGAGAAGTGAAAATGTGACCTTGCTACTAATGGATCAACCAATTCTTGGCCACCTGAAAAATCTACGGCTTATGTTTTCCGAAGCTTATGAAGTTGGCTTAGAATTTTTGTCATACTGCCTATTTGTATGTAGTAACCTGTTTTACCAATACTGCTCTTGCTACTCAGGAGTGTGTAGTATGCACTTGGTACTCTGTAGTCTGTAGTTGGAACAAGAGATTACGCACGTGTCCTGCAAGGCAGTGTATCTAACACTTGTTAATCCCTGTCTCAATCCTAGCCCATACCGAATGCATGATTTGTTGAGAGGGATTAGGGGTATTTTTCCCAGCAGGGATTGAGTGGCATGGGAGGGATCCACCCAATCCCTCCCTGGATAAGAACCCCTTGGGGATTAAAACCCCATCAACCGAACATAGCCTAAGTGGGTGCAAACACTAGTAGAACCTAATTTGCCCATATAGATAAGTTTTATGTTGATTCACCCTTCCCTTCTTAGACTTTGTGCACACCAATTCCTTTAAACTGGATAAACACCAGAGTAGTCATTAATCACCAAATACCGGTTAAGGTACACGAAGGAGAATAACATTTTGTACCAATGTTTATGCTACCATTTTTTGAAGTCCCTAGAGGAGTCTTTAAAAATATAGAATACTACATATCAAGATTTTTCTAGCAATATGATCAGCAAAAGAAAACGTATAGACCAGCTAAGTGGGAGGTGTTATGCCAACAAAAAGACCAGGGTAGAACATATGCCTTCTAAGTAAATGGTTGTTTAAACTCTGCAAAGAGGAAGGGGTCTGGCAGGAGTTAATTAGAAACAAATACTTAAAGAATAAACTACTAGGTCAAGTATAAAAAAGCAATGTAATTCACAATTTTGGTCAGGGTTAATGGGGTTAAAAGAAGACTTGATCAAACTAGGGTTCTTCAAGGTGAATTCTAGAACTCAAACCAGATTCTGGGAGGAACCGTGGTTGGGGTGTCAACAGCTGAAATCCAAGTACCCTAACATGTATAATATTGTGCGTAGAAAACATGCCTCTATTGCAGAAGTCTTTAGCACAACCCTGCTTAATGTCTGTTTCAGATGATCTTTGGTGGGGAATAAACTAGTAGAATGGCAGAACTTAATGGCTGATGTTTTGAATGTCAACTTGCAAGAAAATAGAGATGTGTTTATTGGTCCCTTATTACAAATAAATCTTTCTCAATGGCTCAATGTATGAACACCTAGTCAATAATGGTGTAAAGGTCTCACAAGAAATTTGGCAAATGAAGATACCATTAAAGATACAATTCTTTATGTGGTACTTGAAAAAAAGGAGTCAATCCAGCTAGAAGGAATTGGAATGGAAACAGACATTGCAGTTTTCGTAGTTCTTTCGAGTCCATTAATCACCTTTTTTTCAATTGCTATTATGCCAATTTTTTATGGAGAGCCACACATATAGTATTTGGGATTCCACCACCAACTAGCTTTAACAATCTTTTTGTTGGCTGGGCAAAACAAGGGGGACAAAAATCCAGTGGCTCTGATTCTGGGCTAAGTTGCAGAGAAGCGATAGTGATGGGGACCTTATAATCTCAGCATGTCGTGTCATCGAGATGACAGCTTTGTGGTTTTTTGCTTTCAATGGATAGTCTTTTGATTTTTTTGATTGGCTATTGAGTACTTTAGTCTGCTTAAAACTATGTGTATGCTTATGTAGCATATTGCTACTTTATGTAACAGTGGACTGATCCCTCCGTAAAAGAGTGTAAAGCCCGAATATTTTTTCTATTATCTAAAAAAGGAAATGTTGGCATATTGTTCCTAGTGTGGCAAGCATGAAGAAGCGCGGGGATGGAAAAGAGAGTGTGCGGGAGTAGAGAAAAAACAAGTAGGGGCCTCCCTGCTCCACTCCTGGAAGAAAGGGCAGGAGGAAAAAAAAGTAGGGGCCTCTTTAGATTAGGGACTCAAGTAGAGTTTTGTGGGGGTGTGTAGGTAGGGGTGGATATTAAGCTGGCTTGGCTCGGCTCGGTTCAGCTCGAGTTGGCTCGTTAACATAACGAGCCAGCTCGGCTCGGCTCATTAACGAAGCGAGCCAGAGAAGCTGCTCGGCTCGGCTCGTTTGCTAGCTCGAGCTGGCTCGCTTAGCTCGCGAGCCAGCTCGTTTATCATCAGTACACATGTATTTCTCATACAAAAAATATTTATGTCACATATCAAGCTCAAAAATAAGATAGAAACAATAGTAGTTCACAACATGATATCACGACAGCATAAATTATTTATGGCCACCACCATTCACCATTCAGATATAAGTAAATCAGACAAACAAAATACATATTGGGCTATAAAGTCTAGCTTGTTATAGCTCGTGAGCGGCTCGCGAGCTAGCTCGAGCTGGCTCGTTAACACTCCGAGCTAAAACCTTGGCTCAGCTCGTGAACAATTTAAAATGAGCCGAGTCGAGCCACTAATGAACCGAGTCGAGCGAGCTATCAAGCCACGAGTATTTTGTCCAGCCCTATGTGTATGTGTAGGGCGTGGAAGGTCATTTCAAAAACATATGAAACAGAGGGGATATATCTTTTCAGTTTGTTCCTAACAAAGATGGAATGTCTAAGTGTGACGGGGAGATGTTCTAGAACAAGAAAAATGTTTCAGGTTATTCGAGACTATCATGAAAACAAAAAGATCTAACACAAATTAATAACTAAATTTAACGTAAATTCTTGCTCACTTTGCAAATAGTGAAATACTTATAGCTAGATTTTAAATGGTAGACTAAAAGCTGGCAAATAGAAAACTAAAATGTCCATATCACAGTTCATTTTACTCGAGGTATGTAAATCTAAATTGGCTCTTATTCTATGTTTGAAAGCGACAAAATGTGAACCATGTCCATGTTCAATCCATGCTCTAAGTTTTCAGGGCGTAATCCATGTCCGTACGCCATATATTAACGTTCTATGATTTTCTGGGACGATGTACACGTTTGTTTCCACACAAAGTTCTCGAAACGTAGAATATGGTGATAGTTTCCCTAATAATTATATACTCCATCCGTTTCAAATTATAATTGGTTTGACTTTTTGACTCTAATTATAATTGGTTTGACTTTTTTGACTCTAAATTTGACCGCTCGTCTTATTTAAAATTTTAGGGTTATGTGGATCGGTACCATTGTAATTTTCAGAACTTGAAGATATACCATTACAATTCGCCTATTCGTAACCGTGCCTTTACAATTCACTTTTTGTCTAAAATATACCACTCCTTACCCCTTCGACGTGTTTCTAAAAAATTTTAGACCAAATTGCCCTCATCTTCTTCCTCTTCATCTCTCCTCTCTCATGGCCGACATTCGATCCGTCCGTCGGCACCACTCCCGCGCCCGTGCGTCGTCCGCACGCTGCCACCCTCGCACCCGGCCAGTGCCGCTCTTGCACCCCCGCGGCTGCTCCTAGTCAACCCGGAGCAGGAAGCCATCGGGGTGGATCTCAGCGTGCGTGTCCGCTCCCGGCGGAGCTCGATTTGGCATGCGGTCGTCGTCGTCGTCGAGGAAGCAGCGCCGACAGCGAAGAAGGAAGCTGCGACCAAGCCTCGCTCCCGCCGCGTAGCCTTGACCCCGCGCGGAGGCCGAGTCCCCATGCATCCGCGATGGCCTCCGCAGCCAGCTCCGCGGGCGTGGAGGGAGAAGGAGAGAGCAGCATCGGATGGGAGGGAGGGAAGAAGAGGAGGCCGTCGGGAAGAAGAGGAGGACGCCACCGGGAAGAAGAGGCCGCCGTCAACTGTGAGCAAGGGAGGGACCGAGGGAGGGAGGTGACGGAGGAGCCGCTCGTGGAGAGAGGAGGAGCCGCGCGGCGGCTTTTCCCTGAGCTCCCGCTCCGGTGAACGAGAGAGAGAGTGAGGATGAATGAGAGGAGGGAAGAAGACGAGGGTAATTTGGTCCAAAATTTTTAAGAAACACATCGAAAGAGTAAGTAATGGTATATGTTAGACAAAGAATAAATTGTAATGGCATGGTTGTGAATAGATGAATTGTAATGGTATATCTCCAAGTTCTGAAAATTGCAATGGTACTAATCCAAATAACCCAAAATTTTATATAAATTATCATAATTTTTATGGTGGCTTGCATTATTAATAAAAAATCTTCAAAAATACTTTAAATTTTACTATATTTTTATAAATTGTTTAAATAAAACGAGCTTTCAAATTTATGATAAAAAGGTCAAACGATTATATTTTATAAGAAATAGTACATATCTATCTTTATACTCTTTGTAGCGTATACGGTCATTACTGTAGCAATGATGTTACTGTAGTAACGATGCTTAGCCATCTGAGATCTCCTCGCGACTCGCCGACTCTCCCGTTCGTCGTCTCCCTCCTCGCCGGCGCCGCTGAATCCAGGCCCTATCCTCACCGGCGCCGGACAAAACCGTGCAGGATATTTCTTGCCACCGAAGCCGCGCCTCCCCTCGAAACGATCCTCGCTGTCCGCTGCCCCCGTCCCTCTCAGTCCTACTCCGCCCTCTCAGCAGCTCCCCGACGACTCGGTGAGGTAAGAATCCATCTCCCCCTGTTCCCTCCGCTCGATGCCTCTAGCGATTTAACCTCCGGCGTCTTCGTTCCCCGGCTAGTACGCCTCTGTGTTACGCGATTTAGGATTTTGGTTCCCTCCGGACTCCCGTCTGGTATTCAACTTGAATCTGGGCAATTTGTGGATTTTTTTATCTTTATTTAGGTGTATTCCTGCGTGTAAAGGTGTTTGGGCAAACGCTCAAGGATCACATAGTGGGAAAACGACGCAGCTTGGTATGGGCACTCAAGAATTAAGGACAGAACAGCATGCCTGGTATCAAAACATATTTGCAGTTTCAGAATCAAAATATTAGGCCCCATTTGGCAAGGATTTGGTCTCTCAAATAAACATTGCTGCCTTCCTGGAGAGAAATTGATTCTGGTTCCTCTGGGATACAGCTTCTGATTTTTGGTGGAACCCGAGAAATTTTTCCTGGTTTTGTTTTCTCTCATCCTCTGAATTGTTTAGGGGCCTTACTCCTGTCAGCAGTTAGTACAAAGGATTCTCTAGTTTCTGTAGAGAAAAGATTTGGAGAATCCCTACCAAGCGTGGCTTAGTCTTGTCAGTGGTTAGTACAAGATTACAAGTGATAGTGATACACGACATTAGGATTAGGACAGGTTTGCCCTGGACAGGATAGACCCTTGGATGAGTATCCTTCAACAAATAGACATATTGCTCTTGTACGTAATATGCAGTCACAATAAGGCCTCCTCCAACGGAGACAGCTCAGCTAGCTCATAGCCAGGGCCGGTCCTAGCATTTTGGGGGCCTAGGGCGAGATCAAAATTGGGGGCCCTATATTAACACAATTATAGTAATAATACAATCATCACTTTAGCATCGCTAATATTTCCTATATGAAAAAATCGAGCCAATTCTTACATGTGGATAAGTAAGTACTATCTTTTTCTTAAATTAAATAGGTTGTTTTCGTTTTCTGTAGATTTCAATATGAACCTAGCTACATATACAAGAAAATTATCATTCTCGCCATAAACTTGTAATGTTAATCATCTGTACAACCAAAATCCTTTCTATCACTTCCACAAGCTATCTCATCACTGCCATCTCACAGCAAAAAAAAAGATAGAGATGATGCAGTATGTTTTGAGTAAGACGAGAGGAAGGAGAAGAGAGGAGACAAGAAATGATGAGTCTGGGAAGATAATTACATTTGAGCATTTGACTGTAGCGAAATTTCACAGAGCAAAGCTTTTCATTCGCCCAGCTCATAGCCTTCAATACGCTTGCACACGTTTCACGTAAATACTAACGGGCTGGGCTGGAGTACCTATTATTTTTTTTACTTGCGGCTAGCCTAAATGCCTAATCACTGGTTGTTACCCTATACACCAGCCAGCCGGGGCCCCTGACTTTTGGGGGCCCGGGGCAGCCGCCCCGTCCGCCCTCCCCCAGGACCGGCGCTGCTCATAGCAGGCCACATAGGATTCGCGCTGCCGTATAAGAGAGAGAATCAAAGAAATCCTTTGCGCTAGCTTGAGAACAAGAGACTGACTTATCCCTCGCCCCGAGGATTACGGGTCCCACCACGTGTACCTCTCCGCATTCCGTCTCTCTCTTGCTTGCGTGCGGAGCTCAGGAATTGGAGTAAACAAATAGTTTTTATTGTGCTAAGAGATAGCAGCCAGCTTAACTGTTGGAGGAGACACCAAGGACATCGATTTTTATTTTTGTTTCTGTTGACGTGGATCTGCCATGTATATCTATGAGCTAGTTGGTTGTCTCAACCATTGGACACGGCCTAAGAACTGCCATCATTTAGTGCACTGTATGCCTGGCCTTTGTATGGTGCAGTTGCATGATGTGTTATGGGGGGCTCTGCTTAAGTTGAGCTGTACACATATTCCTCTTACTTTGCGATTCTTTTACTCGTCATTTACCAACCTTTTTGGTTGATCTGTCAGGTGGAGAACACTCTGCACTACAATCAACAAGCTATTGCCTGTATAGCTCCATTACCAGAAGTATTGCATCAGTTTTGAGAAACAGAAACAAAACTGATTCATGCAATGTCTCAAACTCCATATAGTAATGATAATGATAATAGTGCTCCTGGAGCCACTGCCCTTGCAGCCCATCCACAGTCACATAGTGTTAAACTGATGAGCATCAGGTCACTCACTTTCTCAAGTTCACAAGAGTCCATGAAAGGTGGCGATTTGCTTTGCAAAGGAAGAAAGAGGAAGGCAACCACACAAGCCATTCAAATAAGCCCCAGTGGTCAACAAGAAATAGAAAATACACAGCTAAATGAGCTACCTTCTCCTGACCATGCCTGCCAGTATGTCAAGGACAAGCTAATGGGGAAGATCACCTGCATGGTATGCGGTGAAGAAGGGCATTACACTTGTGATTGCTCCATGAAGGATCAAGAGGAAAAACTTATATGTACTCTTTGTAACAGGGTTGGCCACTGTCATTTGTGGTGTTGCCGAGGGAATGTGTTGGAGAATTGTGCCTGCCGCCGCTGTGGCGAGAAAGGTCACTACACCAAGAAGACGCTCAGTTGTGGTGAAGGGTGCAGTCATAATAGGAACATCAGTTGCTCCAGCTGTGATACAAACCATCCACTTGGAAATTGTCCTATGGGAAACATTACATGTTTCCTTTGTGAAGGCAAAGATCATGTGCCTGCACAATGCCACTTACGTCCAATGCTCACTGCAGTAACTCAGTATCATCGAGAAAGTTTCCATGCCGCTCTGAAAAAGGCAATGGCAGAAACAAGCAGGAGAACATTCACACCAGTTAAGCCATCCAGAGAATGCCCACATGACGAAGAGATAACCACGGTCTCAAACTTCAGTATTAATGGCCAGGATCATTCTGAGAGGAAGAATACCATCGGAAGCGAGGTTCTGGACTCTGACAAGACCAGCCATGCTGCAATGACGGACAAGTCACCAACACTAGTATCAAAATTCACCTGCTTCAACTGCCATGAAGAAGGCCACTGTGCAAATGGGTGTCTTAGAAAGAAGCCTTCCAGAGGATTAGAGTTACATGATGTCTCTTGTCGCAAGAAAAAGCTACCCATAGAATTGGAGCTTTGTGATGTCACCTGCTTCATATGCCATGACAAGGGCCACAAATCATATAGCTGTCCCAAGAACAATCCACCTAGAGAATTGGAGCATTGTGATTTCACCTGCTTCATATGCCATGACAAAGGACACAGATCATATAGCTGCCCTAAGAAGCCACCAGGAGAATTGGAGCTATCTGATGTCACCTGCTTAAAATGCAATGCCAAAGGCCACTATACATATTGCTGCCTCAAGAAGAAACGACCTGGAGAATTAGAGCCATATGATGATAGCCATGAGTGCCAATTTAAGGGAGGCAGTGAAACGGTACCTGAAAGATTAAGTCATGGTGAGGAAGACCATTGTGATAGGAAGAGCGCCATCAGAAGTCAGGCACCATACTCTGACAAGGCCAACCATGCAGCAATGTCGGACAAGTCAGTAACACTAATATCAAAATTCAACTGCTTCAAGTGCGGTGAAGAAGGCCACTATGCATATAAATGTCCGAGAAAGAATCCTTCTGAAGAACTAGAGCTACATGATGCTACCCACTTAAATTTCCATGCGAATAGCTGTCCCAAGAAGAAGCCACGTGGAGAATTGGAGCTATCTGATGTCACCTGCTTCCAATGCCATGACAAAGGCCACAAATCATATAGCTGCCCCAAGAAGAAGCCACCTGGAGAATTGGAGCTAGCTGATGTCATCTGTTTCAAATGCCATGATAAAGGCCACAAATCATATAACTGTCCCAAGAAGTCACCTGGAGAATTGGACCCATCTAATGCCATCTGCTTCAGGTGCCATAACAAAGGCCACTATATGTACAGCTGTCCTAAGAAGCTGCCCAGATAATAGGAGCCATATGAGCCGTTAGTGTCAATTTAAGGGAGACAATGAACAATTACCTGATATCTTCTCAATATTAAGTTGTACTGGCAAGACAATTTTGATAGGAACAACCCTGTCAGGAGACAGCATCTAAGTGACAAGACCAACACTGCAACTATGATGGATGAGTGTCACTGACACAACCATAATGCTACAGTTCACATGACAGGCTATTGTGCGAAAAGGTGTCCCAAGAGAGGCTGAAGAACAAACTGTAGAAAGATTGAGGAACCTGATCATGTTGTTGGCTATCGTCATGTGTGGAGTATTAGTTTTTGTGATGGACAGATGCATTTTTGCTCTGCTGCTGATGCTATTTTGTAGCTTCTCTCTAGCTAGAAATGTTCTTCGGCAACCTGGAGTACTTCACAAATCGACATCCTGAGATAGCTATTTTGAACACCATGAATTCCTGGTCCAAAGAGACGTCCATTCCTACAAATAGAAGTGGTGCTACATAATTTTCATTTTATTTTGCATTGAGAGTAGTTGTAAGATCTTCTTGGGCCTTTGCTGACTACAATGATTAAGGTCCAGAGTGCATTTGTTCCATGAAAATCTCTACTGTGCAATCCCAAGGAGGCAAGGTCTAGTTTCTCTGGATGGAACAGGATTTGAATAAGCATCCAGGGTTTTAGACGGATGAGATGGAATAGTTCCCTTTCCATGAAGATCTTTATGTGTCGCATGAAAAATAGAGCGAGAGAATTGTTCTCAAGCCTAAACTTGCTCTGGAATTCAATCTTCAAAGCCTGCTACAAGCCTACAACGGGTACTATAGGTCTATCAGCATTCAGGCTATTTGATTTTTAACTTCAATGCAAAAGCAAATGGCATAACCAGAAGCCCAACAACCCCCCTCGAAAAAAAAAGCCCAACAACATAGATCAGTCACAAGACTACAAGAGGAGTCGAAATTTCTTGATATGAAACTTTTTTTATAAGGGAAACTTTATTAAATTCAAGAATTTTACATCGAGTTGATACATATTTTTGAAATAAATTCCCGGACTCTGCATTACCATGATGCACACAGCCCAAAAACAAGCAAAACAGAAAATAAGAAGCCCAAACGCTAATGACTATCAATCCGTAGACTAGACCGCCACCCATGTGCCTAGGTAAAAAAGTCCTTTGGCCACCTGAGCCAAGCATCGCAATGCCACTGCAATCAATTCCTGTGAAGCTGATTTCTGTAGTATAACCCATGAACGGAGCAAATGGATAACTGAAAAGATAACCTGCAAAGGAGAAGGGTTAAGTTTTCTTTCAAAGAAACAACCATTCCTGCAAAGCCATAACGACCAACAAGTAGCAGCCGTTTCTAGTAGGGCTAGCGGTTTCATTTCTTTGCTAATACCCCATAGCCAGTTCTTCACCTTTCTTTTCATCCTTCTTGGGCTCTTTTCTCACATATTCTTGATTTCCTGATCAGATCACACGCAAAGCAATTTTATCTTACCAGAACGTGGCTGCGGTGCTTAACTCAAGTGACTTGCGCACATACGTCCATGATCAAATTTTTTTTTGAAAAGCTGTGGTGCGTCAGCACATTGTTTGCGTGGTCCTGGTAGAATTGGATCTGAAACACAATGTTCTGGATACATAAGTTTGTGATATCCTGTTCAGTTTCTTTTCCCGTCTCATCTTTTTCTAATTCTCTCCCCGTGTCCTGATGTGTTGGAGATGCCAAATTACCGAATTCTTGTCAGTGGTGTAACATGGACTCCTCTTCTGAATATGATAAAAATGAACTGATGGGCTGGCATCCGAGAACTTGATAAGTAGTAGCACTTTTTACCTTCTGTATGTCGTCAGAGATGATGATATGAAACTAGCTGAATTGGATGAAAGAAGTGGAGGAACATCACAAATGAAGAATAAATAATGTGTTCCTAATTGGATAGCTCCTCCTGATGGCTCCTAAAATTTAATGTTGATACTGCAGTGTCACGATCTAGAGTACTAGAGAGGAGGTATTGGTGTAATGTGCAGAGACAGACAGGGAACTACGTTGCTGCTAGTGCTATTGTTATTAATAGCCTGGTTGATCCAGCTTCTCTGGAAGCGCTGGCATGCAATGAAGCAATATCCTTGGCACTTGACATAGGTGTGGGCAAATGTGTGATAAGAGAGTGCTTGGAAATGATTATGAACCTTTAATAAGTTGTGTGCATACTCATCTATCCTAAATGAGATAAAATCAAGGAACTGTTCTATTTCAGGAAGTCAATTTCAAGCATGAGAGTAGAGCATCTAATATTGAGGCACATATTCTTGTTAAAAGTGTTTGTAATTTGGCACCAGGGAGATATGCTTGGCTCCTTCGGCCACCCGAACTGTTGCATGTACCTCAAAAAATTATGAATAAATAAGTGCCTACCTAAAAAAACAAGAGGAGCCTAATAATCGAGATCACAATTCCATGAGTCTCCTTGTTTCTTCTTCGTTCTCTCTTTATTTGCACTGCTGCTATCTGATTTCTTGCCATGTACTGTGACTCACTTTGTCTTCCATCTAAACTCAAAAGGTGTCCCTGCTAACTGAAAGTTGAAATGGCACTATTATTATCATTATTATTTCCAATGTTGTGATTGGTATTAATAATAATTGATTATACCTATAAATTTCGTGTAGCCAGGTGGTTACAGATTTGATCATAAAGGCATAGGCGTATAGCGATGTGAGTAAGATTTCATCTCCCCAATCTGTCGTATGTTCTGCTGTGTGCTTTTTAATTGGCAAGAAGTAGATAGTTCATCGTCATGCAAGGCTGTTAACAAGGAATGGCTGGAAATGGGCAATGGCCGCTTGCCCTGTAATTCCAGGCAACTGAGCGCTCGCTTGCCCTGCCTGATATAGTGATATTCTCTCCAAACCCAGCCACCGATCCTGAAGATGTTAAGCCATCTCATTGCTGGGAATGGCAGCAAACATTCCTTTTGCCCTCTGGTGTTGTGAAGTGGACGCACCAAGAGACTGTTTGCAGCTGTCCTTGCTGCTTTTCCATTCATAGTGATGCTAGGGAATGCTCTTGTAATAACTCGACGACATTCATTGTAGCAGCCTACACTGGCAGACAATCGCACGAAGGACAAAGTGCATGGGCTCTCGCCGTTGACTCTACAACGAACACTAATTTTGTCCAAGCTTGCTCTTAATTTAAAGTTTTATTTCAATCCTTACCTCCACTTTTGTAGGATTTTTGGAAAGAAATGAAACAAAAGTAAATCTTCTTCGAAAGGTCAAGAAAAACACTCAGCTCCCAAAATCCATCAAACCCATCACCAGTAGAGAAGTGACTTTCCATCCACCCCTTTAGTCCCGGGTGGAATTGGGGCTGGGACTAATGTGAGCATTAGTCCCAGCTCCCAACAACACGTGGGGCAGGCGGCCTTTAGTCAAGGGTCAAAGCCTCACTAGCCGTTGAGAGGGGCCTTTAGTCCCGACTAGGGGCTATGCCCGGGACAAAAGGTACCCTTTGAGTTCTGGTTCTAGCCCCCAACTGGGACTAAAGGCCCCTCCCAATAAAAAGCTCTTCTCCCTCCCCTAGCTCGGCCGAAACAGACGCGCATGAACACCAAGTATGTTGTGTTCATGGCGAGACCGAGCTTGGGGAGGGAGGTCATTATTGGAGGAATCCCAAAGGATTAGATTACTCAATAATGTTTACGCAGGTGGGATTACAATATATAGGAGAGGAGAGGGAGCCCAAAGGGCCTAAGCCAGCCTGTAGGCGGTACAGATAACTAGGAGTAGTCAAACAGGATAATTAAGTCTAACACCCCCCGCAGACAGAACGTCGGTGGAACGAACGTTCAGGCTGGAGCGAAACTCAGTAAAAACGGAGGAAGGGAGCCCTTTGGTGAAGACATCGGCGAACTGCGACGTGGTGGGGACGTGAAGAACACGGACGGCCCCAATGGCGACCCGCTCGCGGACGAAGTGGAGGTCGATTTCCACATGCTTGGTGCGCTGATGTTGGACGGGGTTGGTGGAGAGGTAAACGGCGCTGACGTTGTCGCAGTAGACGATGATGGCGGAAGTGAGGGGCTGGTGCAACTCTTGGAGGAGTTGCCGCAACCAGGAAGCTTCGGCGACGCCGTTGGCAACCGCACGGTATTCAGCCTCTGCGCTAGACCGAGATACGGTGGGCTGCCGCTTGGAGGACCAAGAAATGAGGCTGCCACCAAGGAAGACAGCATACCCGAAAGTAGAACGCCGAGTGTCTGGACAGCCAGCCCAGTCAGCGTCAGTGTAGACAACAAGCTGAGAGGGAGTAGTGCGAGGGATGACAAGTCCATAGCTGATGGTGCCCTGAAGATAGCGGAGAATTCGCTTAGCTGCCGTGAGATGAGCCTCCCGAGGGTCGTGCATATGCAGGCAGATCTGCTGAACCGCATATGCGATGTCCGGGCGAGTGAAGGTAAGGTACTGGAGGGCACCTGCAAGGCTCCGGAAAGCCGTGGGATCAGCCACAGGAGGGCCATCATCAGCAGAAATCTTGGCACATGTATCCATGGGGGTGGAGCAAGGCTTGCAGTCGCTCATGCCATGGCGGTCGAGAACATCCAGAGTGTATTGGCGTTGGGAGAGCAGCATGTTGTCCTTCTGCTGCTGAACAGCCACACCAAGAAAGTGATGCAAGGGGCCAAGATCCTTCATAGCAAATTCCTTTTTCAGTGCACTGATCACCTGCTGGAGGAGCTGTGAAGAGGAGGCAGTAAGGACAATATCATCCACATACAGAAGGAGGTAGACTGTCTCAGTGCCTCGGTGATGGATGAACAACGAGGTATCAGACTTAGCTTCAGTGAATCCCAAGGAGAGCAAAAAGGAGGCGAACCGGCTGTACCAGGCGCGCGGTGCCTGCTTCAATCCATAGAGGGATTTGTTGAGCTTGCATACATGATCTGGTGCAGCTGGATCAGTGAAACCAGTAGGCTGAGAGCAATATACAGTCTCGGACAGCGTCCCATGAAGAAAGGCGTTCTTCACATCAAGTTGATGGATCAACCAATCTCTGAAGTGGGCAATGGTGAGCACAGTGCGGACAGTAGCAGGCTTGACGACGGGGCTGAAAGTCTCGTCATAGTCAACTCCAGGGCGTTGTGTGAACCCACGGAGGACCCAACATGCCTTGTATCTGTCCAGGGAGCCATCGGCATGAAACTTGTGCTTGAATATCCACTTGCCAGTGACCACGTTGGCCCGAGAAGGGCGGGGAACCAGATCCCATGTGTGGTTCTCCAGGAGGGCAGCATGTTCTTCTTCCATGGCCTGTCGCCATAGAGGATCAGCGAGGGCGTCGCGGCAGGACCGTGGCACTGGCGAGAGAGCTTCGGCGTGAAGGACGCGAGGCTGCTGAAAACTGGACTTCCCGCGAGTCGCCATGCCATGGGAATTGGCGACGGGCGGGATAGGCACGGCCCCAGCCGGGGGCCCGGAGCTGCGCTTGACGTAGCGTGGTGGAGATGGGATGATGCTGGAGCGACGACGAATAGGCCCCCCGGTGGAGGGCGTGGAGGCGCGCCTGGTGTAGACGTAGTCGACCGGCGGCTTGTTGGAGTAGGGACCCGAGATGGCCGGGGCCGTGGGCCTCGGGGCGACGGATGTCGTGGGCGCCGGAGCCGCTGGTGCAGTAGGAGACGCCGGGGGCTCCTGGCTCGCAGGCACGGAGAGCGGCGAGAGCGCCCGGCTCGGGGGCACCAGGGGCGCCAGAGCCGTGGGAGTAGCAGGGGACGCCGAAGGCGCCTGATCCGCAGGCACGGAGGGCGGCGAGAGTGCCCGGCTCGGGGGCACCGAGGGCGCCTGATCTGTGGGCGCAGTGGCTGTCGTCGGGTGCACCCGGCCCACAGGCGTCGAGGTCGCCTGGGCCGCTGGCGCCGGCACCGCGGGAGAGGCCCTCGAGGCTGCTGGGGGGAACCCAGGTGGGGGCGGCCTGGACACCGAACCAGGCCATCGGGCAGCAGCGGGAGCACCTGTATGGGGAAAAAATACTGGGAGGGGGTCGTCATTAGTGAGAAAATCAAGCTCTGCTAGTGGTGGAGATGGCCGCTGAGAGGAGAAAGGGAACGTTGTTTCGTCGAAGACAACGTGGCGGGAGATAATGACGCGATTAGTGGAAAGGTCGAGGCATCGGTATCCCTTGTGGTCCGGGGAGTAGCCGAGAAAAGTGCACAGAGTGGATCGTGGAGCGAGTTTGTGCGGGCTGGTGGCGGAGAGATTGGGGTAACATGAGCAGCCAAAGGTTCGAAGGTCATGGTACGAGGGAAGTGTACCATGAAGAGCGAAGAATGGTGTGCTCATGTGTAGGGTTTTGGTGGGAAGGCGGTTTAGGAGATAGGTGGCGGTAGCGAGAGCATCAGCCCAATAGGTGGGGGGCATGGACGCTTGGAAAAGAAGTGTGCGAGTGATGTTGTTGGTGGTGCGAATGATGCGCTCGGCCTTGCCATTTTTTTGTGAAGTGTAGGGGCAGGACATGCGAAGAGAAACACCTTTGGCACAAAAGAAGGCGCGAGCGGCAGAGTTATCAAATTCGCGTCCATTATCACATTGCACGAACTTGATGGTGCAGCCAAATTGAGTCTGCACAAAGGCAAAAAAATTGGAGAGAGCCGAAAACGTGTCAGACTTCAAACGGAGTGGAAACGTCCAAAGAAAGTGAGAACAATCATCGAGAATGACTAGATAATATTTGAAACCAGATACACTGACAACGGGGGAAGTCCACAAGTCACAATGTATCATATCAAAATTTTTAGCGGCTCTCGACATGGAGCTAGAGAAGGGTAGGAGGACGTGGCGTCTGAGCTGACACGCATGGCAAAGAGGAGCATCTTCGGGCTTGCTGCAGATGATGGAGGTAGACTGCGCAAGGTTCTGGAGAGTGGTAGCACCAAGATGACCAAGTCGACGGTGCCATGTGGTTGGGGAGGGAGTAGCCACCAGCGCGCAAGGACCGGAAGGGGTCGCAGGAAGCTGCAAGGTGTAGAGGGGCCCCGAGCTCTCACAGCGAAGGAGGGTGTTCATGGTACGAAGATCCTTCACAGAGACACCAAGAGGGTCAAATTCAACTGAGACAAGATTATCGGTAGTAAATTTGCGAATGGAAAGGAGATTTTTGATGATGTCGGGGCGATGAGGACATCATTGAGGCGGAACGGGCCGGGAAGAGTGGAATACCCGGTGCCAACAACCGGGAGAGAGGCGCCGTTGCCTACAATGATGGAGCATGGAAAAGAGGCGGATGGGGACATGGTTACCATACCGGGGTGGGAGGCGATGTGGGAGGAGGCACCTGAATCCATCACCCAGTCCGCGGTGCTCGGTGGAGGAGTGAGGGAGACGGTGCTGAACGCGTTGGCGAGTGTTGTAGCGTCCCAAGGAGATGGCGCCTGGTATGGAGCCTGGTATGGCGCCTGGTAGAAGGCCCCAGGGCCCGGGGCGTAGAGGCCTGGTGGTGCGCTGGCTAGCAGAGCCTGGTGGTGCTGCGGGTGCATACCAGGGCGAGGAGAGGGGCCGCGGGAGCCACCAGGGGTGGACCCGGGCCACATATGGATGGACCCGGTCCATGGGTTGAGGTCGGAGGGCCACTGCGCGCCCCCTGTTGGGCCACCAGGAGGGGCGCCTTGGCCGCGCCCGCCGCGGCGACGACGTCCACGGCCGTTGCCTCCAGAGCCCGAGGAGGACCCCCCGATGGCGGCCTGAGGAGGGCGCGGGGTGGTCTGTGCAGGGCGCGGAGGAGCTTGGCCGCCAGAGGAGGCGACGAGGGCCGTGGGAGGATCCGTCGAGGGAGTCATGTTGAGCTCCGCAAGGCGAAGATCAGCATAGACGTCGGTGAAGGCAGGGAGCGGCCGCTGACGCGTCACGAATTGGGACATGAAGCGGTATTTCTCGTTGAGGCCGCGCAGGACGTTGAGCACAAGAGTGCGATCCTGAACGGGTTTGCCGAGGTCAGCGAGGGCATCGGCCATGCCCTTCATCTTGCGGCAGTAGTTGTTGATGGATAGAGCACCCTGGGAGAGAGTGCGGAATTCGGCGTCGAGGAGCATGGCTCGGGACTCGCGGTTGTTCAGGAACTGCTGTTCCAGACCAAGCCAAGCGGTCCGAGCAGAGATGCCATCGGGCTCGTGGATGACGTCGAGGAGGTCCAGGGAGATGGTGTTGAAGATCCAAGACACCACCACACAGTCGAGGCGGGACCAGGCCGGGTCGTGAGGATAAGAGACGTCGCTCAGGACGTGATCCTTCAATGAGAAGCGGCCGAGTACGAGCAGAACGTAGCCACGCCACTTGGAGTAGTTGGAGGCTTGTAGGTCCAGAACGATCGGAACCAAGTTCCTGATGTTCTGGACGACGGCGGCCTGGCTGTGGAGACGAGCCACGACCGCGACGTCGTCCTAGGTGGGGTGCTCGTCGCCGTTGGAGTGCTCGTCGTCGTCGAAGGGGTTTGATGGAGGGCGCAGGCGCAGGGCCGCGGCCTGCCGCTCCAAGTCATCCGCCTGTGCGCGCTCGGTGTCGAGGGCGGCGGTGGCGGATTGGAGGAGCTCGACGTCCGTCTGGATCTGCTGGCGACGCTCATCGTCGGAGGCAGGCAGAGCGGCGAGCTCGTCTTCCAGGGTCTTGGCGGCTGCGAGAGCCTCGTCGCGCAGCTTCGTCGCGGACGCGACGGTGGCGGCGCCAGAGCTAGAGGAGGTAGGAGCGGCCATGGACGCGGCGGCCGGAGGGGCGCGCAGTCCAGGCGCGGCTCGAGGAGGGCGCAGTGACCGAGAGGTCGGGCGTGGGCGCCGGGAAGCGGAAGCAGAGGAGGGGACCAGGACCTGATTAGTCTCTTGATACCATATTGGAGGAATCCCAAAGGATTAGATTACTCAATAATGTTTACACAGGTGGGATTACAATATATAGGAGAGGAGAGGGAGCCCAAAGGGCCTAAGCCAGCCTGTAGGCGGTATAGATAACTAGGAGTAGTCAAACAGGATAATTAATTCTAACAGTCATTCCATGTTTTCTTGATTTTGTGAAGATTTCACTCACTCATATGCTCCAAAGGTACGTAACTTCATCCTCCTATGATTCATTCTTAGTATTGTCTTTTTTCCGCTTTACAAATAGAGAAATTGAAGATAATAGAAGTATAGCCAAATGAAAAATCTTTTTATTTATATATTATTTATTAGAGTTTAATTTGTTGTTAGTTGCATTATAGAGATATAACTTGTGGCAAATGAATATTTTTATAGAGATAAAGAGATTTAATTTTTACCTCTTGTCATTTTTATTTATATGATTTAATTTAATTTTTATCTCTTGTCATTTTTCTTGCTTAGTAAAATGGATGTACTAATGCTTTAGTTTTTATATAATTATCATTATAGCTAGTTGATTATTTTTCTTGCTTAGTTAAATGGATGTACTAATGCTTTAGTTTTTATATAATTATCATAATAGCTAATAATATTTTTTTCAGATGGAGAACCGATAATGGATGTACAATGATGACCAACGCTCTCAAGAATTTATCGATAACCTGCGTTATTTTCTAGATGTGGCCAAAGCAAACAAGAATGAGAAGGGTTTTATGTGTTGCCCGTGCGTCCACTGCCAAAACGAAAGGAATTACCATTCTAAAGATACCCTACATGCCCATATTTTTTTCACATGGTTTTAGGGACAAGTATGTTATTTGGACAAAGTATGGAGAAATGGGAATTTATATGGAAGACGGAGAAGAAGAGGTGGACAACGACCATATATTTTATGGTGCCTTTGGTTATGATACTCAAATGGATGGGGTAGGAGAACATGTAGGCGATAATAATGATGATGGCAGTGAGCCTGTTGATGATCTTGGTAAGGCTATCCGCGTTGTATAGGAGGCTGCCGAAAGCGACAAGGAGAGAATGATGTTCCAGTGCATGCTAGAGGACCACAAGAAATTGTTGTACCTGGATTGCGAAGATGTTTTGAAAACACTTGGCAGCTCAGTAGACTTGTTGCAATGGAAGGCAAGAAATGGTACATCTGACAAGGGATTTGGGTTGTTACTGAAGCTCATAAGGAAGATGCTTCCTAAGGATAACGAACTACCATCAACAACCTACGAAGCACAGCAACTTGTTTGCCCCCTAGGATTAGAAGTGCAGAAGATACATGCATATCCTAATGACTGCATCCTGTACCAGGAGCAGGGCAACAACCTATACGGATACTATGTATGTGAATTCATAAATAACCTTGTAGGCAACCAGCTCACGGTTACTCAATGGGAGCATAAAGTACGTATACAACTAATGCATTTTGGTTTTCTATTATTTTTATGTTTCATACATTTATATCTTCTAGAAAAATAAAATACTTATTCTAGTCCCATAATTTTTTTCTTAGGTAATGTGGATGAGAGATCAGCTAATAGCGAATGAAAGAGTCTGTGCTATTCAAGAGGCTCTTTGCGGATTCATCCACAAGAGGTTTTTTACGACCGAAGTCGGAAGGGGAAGCCCCTATCTATTTTTTATATTTTTTTATTCCAAACCCAATTATTCACTCCCACAGGGAGTTGAACTTGGGTCTGCTGGGTGCTACTCAGGTTCTTTGACCACAAGGCTAGAGGCCCTTTCACCATCCACCAACAGGTTATCCTGCCGAGTGGTAAATTCCATTTTAATAGCGAAACATTGGATCTCTTTTCCCAATATAAGCAAGAATACTTCTAATATTGTCCTTTGAGGTAATTTGTAATAATATATATAAGTTTCACCTCATTTTATAATTATATGTATGTATATAAGTTTTACTTGTATAGTATGGTAATTATATATGTGTAAATATATAGTATATATAATTATATAGTATAGTATCATGAATATATACGAATATATAATAATAGTGTTCAATACATAGGTGGATTAGTAAAAAAATAAAGAAGAAACATCATATAAATAAAAAAGAAATAAATAAAGAAGAAACAACATATAAAAGAAAATAAAAAGAAAAAAAGGCAAAAGGGGGTGCAGTGCCACGCTGTGCACCACTTTTAGTCCCATACGCTGTAACTGAGACTGCAACCCGGACTAAATACGTGGACTTTTAGTCCCGATTGCATATCCGGGACTAAAGCTCCTTTGCACCTGGACTAAAGGTGAGTTTTCTACCAGTGCATTCTAGATATAACCAAGTTTACTATATATAAATTGGAAACCTTACATGAAGCTCGGGTTAGAACAATAGTAGCAAAACATTATATCCAAAATTATGTCAAAATAAACAAAGTGTTTTATTGAAATTATTGAAACTTATAATAAAAGGTCATACGAGAGTCTCGGTTGAGAAGAATTTTGTGAATAGTGTGAAGCATGAATCTGTCTCCTTTCTTGTGCCTCCTGTGAACTGTGGTAGCTTCTCGGGCCTCTTCTAGGGGCGTGTCCACTAGAAGAGCAAGGACACTCTCTTTCATACTAAGTAAATTTTGGAGAGAGCAAAGAAATAGAGGCAACGAAGAAGGACACGTAAAGGATCAAAGAGCTTTGTGCAGTTGTGTCCTCAAGCCCAAATATAAAAAAGTTCAAATGTAATAAAAATTTCAAAATTTACATTTTATCATCTCCGGACAGTCTTAAGATATTAGAAATAAATATAAAAAATATCAAAGTTAAAGATTTAACTTCACCAAAATAAGCTATAAAAACAAAATAAATCTAGAAAATAAAAATATTTAATATTAAATTTGGAAAAACTCTATCTAATACTAGAGCAACGTTTGAATCAACGCAACGTCATAATTTTACAAAAATCCCCTTAATATTTATAGAAATCAACCAACATCCTTTAGTATGTTGTATTTTTTTTAAAAAAACTCCATGATGTATCATATACCAACACGAAGTACCTCATCTTATCTCGTCGTCTCGCATCATTGCACGCACCCCCTTCATCTTCTCGCTCGCTCGCATTCCCGTCGTCGTATCGTCGGTCATTCTCAAGCACGACGTTTACCGATGATATCTTTTCTTTATCATCCTCCTAACAAGATGCAGAATCGGCAGCATTTATGTCTCTTGTGCGTTTTCACTCGTGAAGTCCCTTTTATCCATAGAAACACATGGACATTAATTAATCTACCCGCAGTGCCTCATATCCTCTCATCGTCCTATACCGCCGCACGCACCCCTTCGTCTTCTCACGTCGCTTGCATCCACTCCGTTGTTTTCAGCCGCAACGTATACCGAGGATTTCTCATTTGTCTTGCTCCTTATTGGATGCGGAACTAGGGAAGGGGATCTATGATTCCTACTCACCTTCACTCACGAAGTCCCCTTCACCCGTAACAAAGGTATGAGCATTTATCTACCCCAGCGTACCTCATCTCCTCTTATCATCCTACACCACCGCACACACCCCCTTGTCGTTTTGACTTGCCGTCCTTCCAAACGTAACGTCTACCGAGAATCTCTCTTTGTCATGGCCCTCATCGATGCGGAACTGGCGGCATCCATGGCTCCCACTCGCCTTCGCTAACAAAGTCGACCTCACCCGTAGCAACGCATTGGTATTAATCAACCCATATACCTCACCTCCTCACGCAGTTTTACACCGCCGTCTCACATCACTCGCATCCCGTCGTAGACCCGTCGTCATTTTTGGGCGTCTTTTGTTGGGCTTCACATTGGATGCGGAATCGGTGGCGCGTGTGGCTCCCACGCGCCTTCGCTAATGAAGTTTCCTTCACCCGTACCAATGCACGGGCACATTTGCTAGTAGAATAATAAGTTCAAATCATATCTAATATATTATATTTAAAAATCATTTTCACTAAATATTATAAACAGTCTAAATAAATAATAAACATGAAAATGCTTATAACTTTTTAAATTATAGAGGATGCGTCGCTTTTACCCAATATATATCCAAGAACATGTGTGTGTAGCTTGTTGCATATTGGGTCGGTATCAGTTTGTATCTCTATCTCACACTATCTGTCTGATGAATCCAAATCTGAGAAAAGAAATTATTTATCTGTATTCGTATCTATATGTATATATGTTATACGTATACAGATTCGTATCCATATGTATCCGTCTCTATTTAATCTGTTTCACCCTTCTATCAATCTCCCTTTGCGCCCACGGGCTGGTCCACCTAGCAATTATTCTGTGGGCGCGATCTACAGCCGCCCTATGCCCTCATCGTCGTCGTCTCCGGCAACTCGTGGCCAGCACAAGAAGGCACTACGCCTTCCCCTCAAGGCATTCCACTCATGGCGGCCACCGCCGGTGAGGGACTGGGCGGAGCTGCCCATGGACTTGATCTTGTACGTGTTCCACATGTTGAATCCCGTGGAGCTCCTCCTGGGCGGCGCCAGGGGGGTCTGCCGCTCCTGGCGTCGCGCGGCACGCGGCGAGCCGGTGCTGTGGCGCCACATCGACATGCGTGGCTACGCCCGCCGCTGCCTCCGGTCGCATGTCCCCATCCACGCGCTGGTGCAAGCCGCCGTGCGCCACAGCGAGGGGCAGTGTGAAGCCTTCTGGATCGACACCAGCGTCCTCTGGGGCGACACCGGCGGCAGCGACGACTTGATCTCTTTTCTCGCCGAGAGGTGAGTTCTCTGTCTTTCTCCCTTACAATTTATATTGTTATTACTGGCTGATGATCTAATGCCTACGATTTTTGACGGATATGATTTCACACAAATAGTATGCTAGAAGTTCAAAACTTGGAAACTTCAATATAATTTGCATTTTTTTCCTTTTTTCAATATAATTTGCATTAATCATCAACAATTGATAGGCAATAATTCTGTTACAACCCGCCTGTACAGAATGTTCAAATATGTATTATACCAACAATCGACTCCATCTCGTATAGTTGTATATTTATTAGATGATCGATCACTTTTTGTTTGAATTAGACTGCAAGGATTTCATAAAAAATCATTGCAAGAGATTTTGGAGTTTGCTTTTCAAAGGATTAAGTGCACATGTAACCCTGTGTAATAAATAACTAACGATTGTGAGACAACATCAACTCAGATGATTTTTTTTGTTCAGCTTAACCTTACAAAATCAAAATTTCTATCCAAGGTAGCAATTACCATATAAAATATGGAAGTCGCACTTGCTTATGAATTTCTTTTAATTTATTCGTTCATTGGTTATAATAAAGATTACCGCCATCTTTTCAGGGCATGCTCGCTGAAGAGCCTTCGTCTTATCTCAGGCTACAGAATATCAAATGAAGCATTTGCAGCGGCGATTACGAAATTTTCAACGCTTGAGGAGCTCGAGCTTTCAAAATGTAGAGGTATAGGTGGCAATGAGTCCCTTGAGGCTATTGCCAAATCATGCCCACGGTTGAAACACTTCAGGCTGATCAAGACAAAACATTCCTGCTCAGGCACTGTAGCCAATGACGGGGAAGCCCTTGCTATCTCAGGCATGCATGAGCTTCGTTCGCTGGAGCTTCATCGCAATTGCCTCACCAACAAAGGACTGACGATGATCCTCAACAACTTTGCCCACCTAGAGCTGCTTATCATTCGAAAGTGCCCCAATGTGACTGCGGATGACGCCCTTCTCGCCAAGTGCTCCAGGGTCATGATAGTGACGCTAAGAGGGGATGACTATGTATGCTACAAGGCCAGCAGCAGCTATGGTTATTGTGGATGGAACGAGTGTCCTACCTGTGACCTTTCTCGTTCCATTCGTGGTATATACGACTACGACTACGGCTACGACTACTACTACTACAGCTGGTACTGGGGTGGTTATTTCTTCCGTGAGGAACTTGATGATTATGAAGATTATTCTCGCTACCTTAATGGAGTATATGTGACCGATCTCGACGATGAAGAACATAGCAGGATCGTTTCCAAGAGTGCGCGTAGGTACCTGAAGACTAACACTCAAAGTGTATGATCTGCAACATCTTGTGATAAAAGTGTTCGGTTACCGCTGAATGCCCTCTCTGCTAAAGTCTCTGCGCAATTGATGGCTAATTTCTTGTTTCATCTGTGTGACAAGGATAAATTTTACAGGAGTTCAAATCAATAGTTCTGCTGAACTATGAAATCGGTTTCAACACTTGACAACAATTTGCTAGTTCAATTTGTCAAGGTGAGGGGCCAAGTAGGTTCCTCAAAGTGTTAGCAATCAATTAATTTGGAAAATCCTTTGATCCACATGAATTTATTGACAAACATGTTCTCGCTAATGTGTGTCAGGCTGATTCACTTGCCGGTGTAATTGGATCAGGTATGGATCTGTGGCGGCTCATAACAGGAGATACAGCGATAAGTCCCATAGTGCGATGCATGCCAGCTCTTGTTCTCCGAGACAGCACAGATCTAGTTAGCAGCTAACACAGATACTTTCCGCCTACATGTAATTTGATTGAATTTCAGCTTGTTATAAAAAATAATAAGTTTTTCTTATGAATCCAAATATAGATATAGTTTCAGTGAGATCTACAACTTTATCTAATTTTTAGATGTCTAAATAGTTTATCAAAGTTTTAGATAATGAAGGGACGGTAAATTAGGTGTTATAAGAACTAAGACTCTAAGCACATATAGAAACTTATTCCAATTTCTATCTAAACATGTACTGTGCTAGGTTTTCTATATGTTTCGATCTCTATCAATTCAAAGTTTTGCACCATAAATTCCAATCCTATAAACTACACATGTCAATTTTTGGAAAGATAAATGTAGAAAGTAGTTCAAGAAGTAATGTCAAATGTAAAATGTAAACGCAAACCCCGGCACGATAATATATCTCGAGGTATATGAAAGGAATGCTTTCCCCTAGTCTTCATTGTTGGAACCCCCTCAAGTGAACGCCCGCGTAAGGGCATTGCTCTCCAGTTAATAACTAACTTCGTGGATGGCCGATGGGCTCTCCCCACGCAAATTGGGTCACTACTTTGCCCCTCCCAGATGCTCCTTACCGCTTAGAGCTTTGGCAAACCGTTGACAACCTCTCCCAACTACCGACAACCACTCCACAAACTGATGGAGGCGTTCGGCCGATCTTCCATAGGGCTTAGAGCTTTGGCAAACCGTTGACAACCTCTCCAACCTCTCACAACTACTGACAACCACTCCACAAACTGATGGAGGCATTCACCCGATCTTCCATAGGGAATTGATAAGTCGATTGTTAGAGATCTCGATATTGATAATCTGGGCTTCTAATCACTCGGATTCGAACCTATGCAACCGTTACACCACTGCTCTATTGGTCATCAGTTATGCCCACATAATTGAACTCTTCACTAAGGCTTCCCCTCAATGTGAATCGATAATACAAGTAAGAATGATAAATAACGCAATCTATTATTACAAGCATGAATGAAATGAAATTAAATATGGATGAGTTCAAGCTCTTATCACGAAAGGACTAATCGATAGAGTCTAGAACAACAAGAACATGGGGTCTCGATTACCGTAAATGGACTTGTCACCACAATTACAATGAATTAAATATGTTTCTCAAAGAAAAACTACAACTAAATACCCAAGTCTCTAATGCGGAGGCTACTGAGTTTATACCCTAAAGGGGTGTGCTAGGGTTTGGGGTGACCAGGGGGTGCCCACATCTAGTGACACAACATCTTGTTTCGTTTTTTCGATAAGGGAAACTTTATTAATCTTAGTCAATTACATCGAGAAGATACAACTACACTAAGATCATTTCCGGCTTCTGCATAGCTAAGATGCACACAACCTAAAAGAGAAGATAAAAGAGAAGACATAAAAAATTATGTCAAAGCAGACTATCCATACGACTTAACCTTTAGTTTCATACACCAACAAAGCAGCATATGGACTACGAGAAAGTCTCTCTAAAAATAACGCCTCCAATAAGGAAATAGCACACGCACGCGCACAAGCTGTAATTGCCATGATCCAACCAGTTAAGATCAGATCATCGATTTTCACTGTAGAGAGCAATCCATCGAGCTCCAAACAATGCTTCAACAAGACTATTGTCAGGTGCATCCAACTAAGGACAGACCTGAGGATTTCTCCCTCGAGTCGAGAAATCTGAACAAAAAAAGGGATCACCAATTCGAAGCCCATCAATGTTACTTCCACCCTCTTACCGAGCCAATACCCCCATACTACCCAATCTTGACCAACAACAATCGGCCATTAACTCACGCTATCCCACGATGACTTTGCCACGAAATAGCCAATAGACACACACGCAACGTCCGCAAGATCCATCAATTGATGGGAAGCATCGGCGGAGTAAAAGATCCGTGGGTCGAAACCAAGATGACTAATCTCTAAGATTGTAAAGAGGATATTAGCTATGAATGAAGATGTTATTGTAAGATATAGATGCACAAATACCGCCACCAAGTCGACCGTCGTTGTGCCCATCAACGGCCGGAGCCGAAGAGTTGCAGGCAGGGCAGGTCCGTCGGTCGCCATCGCCGCCGCTCTACGCCAGATCTCACTCTGGTGGTCGCGGAATCTAAACTGGACATCAAGAGAAGCCTCGCCGCCGCCATCCCGGCGGCCGCACGAGCTTCAGCACGGCAAGTCCGGCGGCGACGAGGAGGGAGCTGGTGGCGGCGGCGGTCTCCACCAGCTTGCAATCGCGAGATATGTTTCGCCGGCTTCAACTTAACTAGGTAGATCCACCGGATCGAATTTGCACAAATGCAAACGTGCCACCGAAATCTAAATCTGTCGGCGGCTTTCGTGCACCTATAATAATCCATGAGACTTTTGGATCTCGGACCGAAATCAAAATAAAGTTCTCGTCCTAAGCTTTCCAACGCATAAAGAAATCCTCAATCGAATGTCGTATAAAGGAGATATGGTTGTTTTGGGGCTATCCGTTTACTCTAAACCAAACTCGAGGTTGAAGGAGACTTATAGCCTGATGTGGAAGCTCCATCGTGTATATATCTAGTGTAGAGATGTTCTCATCATAAACTCGGTTGAAGTGTCTCACAAAACTTACAAGTCCCAGATTTACACCAAAAAGTGCATGCAAGCATCGATAATAAAGAGGTGTGCAAACCTCGCTATTGGAACTTCTTACGATCCAATATCAGAATTGAGAATCCTGGTACTGGGGTAAGGAGTGTTTCAGTGGTTTTCCTTATGGCTTAGTAAAATATAGAAATATTCTTGTTGACACGAAAACGCGCCAACAAACTTGAAACCGATCAAACGCGCAGCACAGCCGTCACAACGGCCAACTCCTGAGCTCCTCGGGCAAACCGGTCTGACCGGTTCCTGAAACCGGTCTGACCGCTTTCATGCAGGAACTCGTGAAGACCTAGAAACTCGAGCTCGGGAGGAACCCCGTCGGAGCTCAAGCAAGCTAGGGTTGCTCTAGGGTCGGCAGGCCACCTAGAATGCCCTTGAACGCCGTAGAGACGAGCAAAGAACAGAATATGGAGGTTGGAAAAGATTAGGGTTTGAGAGATAAAAAAGTAAAGGATAAACGTGTTTGATTCGATTGGAATACATCTCAATCAGCCTTAGCCTTTATATTTATAGGCCGGGGAAGTCTTACCCCTTTCAAATAGGTTACAATATGGGATTAAACTCGGAATCCTAATCCTACTCGAATTACAGAACCAAACCGGTCTGACAAACCGGTCAGACCGGTTTGGCCGGGCCAGAGCCAATTTTGATTGTCAACACATGCCCCCCTGCGTTTTTAGTGAACTTGAGAACTAAAAAGCAAGTAATTACAATTCAGGAGCTAAAATTTATGCTAAGGGCGATATCAACAATATATCGGCCATTGGTCTTCATGCGTCTTGCCAAACACTTGGATAGAATTTCTTCAAATATCTTCCGTTGATAGCTTTAGGCAAATGATCTCCCTTCAGCGTCTCTAGCATGTAAGAATTCCCAAAAATGACTTTGACAACTCTATAGGGTCCTTCCCAACTTGGTGACCATTTACCAAACTTGTTGCTTTTCGTCCCAATAGGCAAGATTGTCTTCCAAACAAGCTCACCAATCTGAAAATATTTTCCTCGTACTTTCTTATTGTAAGCTTTAGCAACCCGAAGCTTATCTTTCTCAATCTCCTTCAAAGCTTTCAATCGTTTGTCGGTTACCTCATCAATATTGTCCAACATCAAATTGTGGTAATCAACAGCATCAAGGTCATTTTGTTTAGCCAATCTATAAGCGTCCAGATTTACCTCAACGGGTAAAACGGCCTCTTGACCATACACAAGCTCAAAAGGAGTAACTTTAGTAGCACCATGTCTAGATATACGATGAGCCCATAATGCTTCGGATAAAACTTCATGCCATCTCTTAGGATTTTCTTCTATCTTTTTCTTGATTAACTTGATCAAAATTTTATTACTTGACTCGGCTTGTCCATTAGCCTGAGCGTAATATGGAGATGAATTGAGAAACTTAATTCTATAGGATTCGGCGAATTCACGTACCTCTTTAGACATAAACGAAGTACCTTGATCCGTTGTCAAAGTTTGAGGAATACCGAATCTATGAATAATATTTTGCGTAACAAATTCAATTACCTCTCGATGCGTCATATTCTTCAAGGGAATCGCTTCGGTCCACTTGGTGAAATAATCTGTAGCAACTAACACAAAACGATGTCCTTTTGATGATGAAGGATTAATTTGTCCAATAAAATCCAATCCCCAACATCGGAACGGCCATGGCTTAATAATAGGATGCATCAATGCAGCAGGAACAAGCTGCAAATTTCCAAACTTCTGACATTCCTCACATCCTTTGTAATATTTGAAACAATCTGCCATCATAGTAGACCAATAGAAACCGGCTCGTCTAAGTAACCACTTCATCTTTGGAGCCGATTGATGTGTACCACAAATACCTTCATGGACCTCAACCATGGCAACTTTGGCCTGATCCGAATTAAGACATTTCAACAGCAAATTTTCGGCGTTTCGACGATAGAGTTCATCGTCAAGCAAAACGTATTTAAACGATATTCGTCGAATATTTCTTTTTGCACCACGACCAGGATCTCTCAAATAAGTAATAATAGGCACCCTCCAATCCTGATCTTCAACTTTGGATTGATTAGCATCATCCAAAGGATTTTTGCTTCTGTTAGGGGACGAAGCGGTCAGACCGGTTTCAGAACCGGTCAGACCGGTTCTGGCAGTCAGACCGGTCTGACCGGTTTCTGAAACCGGTGTGACCGGTTCGTCCAGAACCAGAACCTCGGCTTTCGTTTGCATCGGTTTTTGGAGATAGAAATACTTCTTTGCAACCATACAACCAGATGCTTTCTGAGCTAGAGTATTTGCCTTGTCATTCTCTTCTCTTGGAATATGTTTGATAGTAAATTCATCAAAAGAAGCAATGATATCAAGACATCTATCAAGATATGCATTTAATGAACCATTATAACATTGGCATACCTTTGACACTTGTTGTACCGCCAGGAGCGAATCACCAAAAACTTCAACATGCTTTATTCCCATGTCTTGCAAAAATTCCAAACCAAATAGAAGAGCTTCATATTCAACTTGATCATTGGTTCGCTTTTCTTCCAATCGGTTTGAGAACTCAAAAACGGCACCACTCGGAGATATAAGAACAGCACCAATTCCTTGCCCATCACCACAAACCGATCCATCAAAATATAACTTCCATGGGGTACAAGTAATATATCCGACGTCGAAGTTGTTTGTATCATTTATCCGATGTTCAACAATAAAATCAGCTACAATTTGGCCTTTCATTGATTTTAAAGGTTCACAAGCCAAATCATACTCAACTAAAGCATAAGCCCATTTACCGACTCTTCCACTAGAAATCGGCTTTTGCAACATATGTTTAATTACATCGGTTTGACACAACACGATGCAAGTGCTAGATAATAAATAATGCCTCAATTGAGTACAAGCATGGTACAAGGATAAACACAACTTCTCAATGAAAGTATACCTTGTTTCTGCATCGATGAGCCGTCGGCTTACATAAGCAATCACATACTCCTTGTTGCCGATTTCTTGAGTCAAAACAGCCCCAATAGTTCTATCTTCAGCCGCCACATAAAGTCTAAATGGTACTCCTTGCTTAGGTGCCCTAAGCACCGGTGGTGAAGACAAATATTCTTTGATTTCCTCAAAAGCTTCTTGCTGTTTTGTCCCCCAAGTAAAATCGGCTTCATTCTTTAACCGAAGTAAAGGAGTAAAAGCATCAACCTTTCCAGACAAGTTAATTATAAATCTTCTCAAGAAATTTACCTTGCCTAGAAACTTTTGCAAATCTTTCTTGCAAGTAGGAGCTTCGACTTTCTTTATAGCTTCAATTCTCTTGGGATCAACTTCTATGCCGTTCTCATGAATAACAAACCCAAGAAACTTCCCAGCTGAAACACCAAAAGCACATTTGAGTGGATTCATTTTCAATCCATACCGTTGCATCCTTTCAAGAGCAAGTTTTAAATCGGCTAGATGAGGAATTAAACCATCCGATTTAACCACAATATCATCAATGTATACTTCCACGATAACTCCAAGTAAATCATGAAAGATTAAATTCATAGCTCTTTGATAAGTTGCACCGGCATTCTTTAATCCAAAAGTTATAACCACCCACTCAAACAAACCAATAAATCCTGGACATTGAAAGGCCGTTTTGTGCATATCCTCTTCGGCCATGAAGATTTGATTATATCCAGCATTACCATCAAGGAAACTAACAACACGATGCCCAGAAGCTTCATTGATTAAGACATCGGCTATAGGCATAGGATATGAATCTTTTGGAGTGGCTTTATTAAGATCTCTAAAATCAATGCAAACTCTAAGTTTTCCCGAATCTTTCTTTTCAACGGGAACAATATTAGAAATCCACTCCGCATAACGACAAGTCCGAATAAAACCAGCATCTAGCAAACGATTAACTTCTTCTTTTATTCGGTCATAAATAGCGGGATTAAAACGTCTAGCCGATTGTTTAAAATGTCTAAAGCGGCTTTTATCGGTAAACGATGCTCAACTAAATCACGACTCAAACCGGGCATCTCACGGTACTCCCAAGCAAAACAATCGACATACTCCTTCAACAAATTTATTAATTCGGCTTTAAACTCTGCCGATAAATTTTGTTTACAAAAGTCGGCTTAGGAATAGTACCGTCACCAATATCTATTTGTTCTAAAGGGTCGGCTGACGTGAAACCCTGACCCAACTTATCCATATCACCGAGATCTTCAATAGCTTCAAACATACTGGCCGAATGTGCTCGATGATGATCAATTCGGTCTTGAAGCCACTGTCCAGACTTAAACCGGTCTGACCGGTTTCCATAAGCGGTCTGACCGGTTTTCCTCGGCTGGCACTGTTCAGACCCAAACCGGTCTGACCGGTTCCTGGAAGCGATCTGACCGGTTTTGCTCGACTGATTCATCTGCTCCATTAATTACAGCAAGTAATTCAACCGATTTTTCATCGGCTTTAATGTAGCAGGAACAAAACCATCCTTGGTGCAACTGATCAGCTCATAGTCGGTCAAATCCATGCCCGACAGACATTTGACCTTCTCATTTACACTAAGAGAATCGAAATCGGCCATTGCAACAAAGGAAGAAGTGTCACCATGGACAACTTCAACTTCATCATTGATCCACTGAATAAGATATTGATGCAAGGTAGATGGAATACATTTATTTGCATGAATCCAATCTCGACCAAGGATTAAACTGAAGTTACCTTGCACCTCGGAGATGAAGAAAGCCGTAGCAATAGTCTTGCTTCCGACGGTCAACTCCATAGAAGCCACCCCCTTGGCACCAATGGGATCACCTCCACCAACTCCAGTGACCGTCATGTTCGTCTTGATCAATTCTTCGTCTTTTCCGCCAATCTTCTTGTAGAGAGAGTATGGCATAAGATTTACAATAGCTCCACCATCAACCAACATACGAGAAATTGGCTTCCCGTTGATGTGCCCTCTCATATATAAAGCCTTGAGATGATTCTCTGATTCACTAGGCTTCTGAAAAACAGCATCTCGAGGCCCAAGTTGAAGATGAGAAACCTCCTCCTCTGGTACCACATAATAATCAGAAGACCAATATACAACATTGATTTCCATGTTGTCATGTTCTGGAGAAGGCTCAAAATCAACCAATTCTTCATCTTCAACCACTGGATGAATTGGCGGAGTAGTATCGATGGTTGAAGTAATCTCAGCTCCCGCTTCTGTCATCAAACCGGTTTGACCGGTTCCAGAAACCGGTCTGACCGCTTCTTCAGCGGTGGGCTGATCCAAACCGGTCTGACCGGACTCAGAAACCGGTCTGACCGGTTGTGCTGCTGATTGCACAATGGGCTTAGCTTGCCAGATCTTGGTCTGAGGGATCATAGGCCTGTAATCGTTGAAGTATTCATCCCTCAGCTTCTCAGCTTCCTGCTCCCTTTTTTCTTTGTTCCGAAGGCGTTGTAACTTCCGCTTCTGCGTATGAGTTAATCCAGAAGGACACCACCTTGGTTGGAAGACCTTCTTTACGCTCTTGCTACTGCTAGCCTCATGATCATTAGCCATGACCGGCTTTTTGACTGTAATAGGAGCCGAATCTCTAATGACTATCGGCTTTCTACCCAAATCTTGCATAGCCACTGGAATATTGCCAATTGTTACAATCCTACTAGCTTTGGCTTGCACGTCCTCTTTTTTCTCCTTGACACGGTATTCTTGCTTAGGAGGAGCTTGGAACCTCTGCCTAGACCGAAACCGGTCTGACCGGTTCACAAAACCGGTCTGACCGCTTTTGGGAGCAGCCGAACGACCTGATTGGTATGAGCCCAATCGGTCATGTACCGAAGTCCCAGTAACATCACCACGACGCTTATAAGCTGTAGAATTGATCCAACACTGCGGTGACCTCTGTCTCTTTTTTGTTGGCCGATCAACTTGAACGGCCTTTGTGTACTTGTTCATGAGCTGAGAGAAAGTAGGTCCTTGCTTCAGAACCCTTCCTTGAACCTTTGGCTCATTAAACTTCCAAGTACCCACTTCCGGGCGCTTGGGCTTGAAAGTCCTTGGACGGTCTGGAGACAAACCGGTCTGACCGGTTTGGGAAACTGGTCTGACCGGTTTCTCCTGACTAGCAAACCGATTCTCTTCCAAGGAACTTCCTTGCCCCCCGGGCCTTGATGTGTTAATTGTAATCTTCAGAGACTCTTCACCATCAAGAGTTCTCCCAATCATCACTGTTCTAACCGGAACTTTGTCATTAACCTTTTCCGGCCTTGGGTCTTCAATCACCACGTTCTTTCCCTTAGCTCCATCGGCTTGTGACGGATGAATCAACACCTTAGTATTCAAATCCAAGGTATGAACAGGGAAAGGAGCCTTATCAACTTGCATTTCAGCTAGTATTAATCGACCTTCATTAAGGGCCGATTGTACCTGTCGTCGAAAAACATTGCAATCGTTGGTCGCATGAGAAAAAGAATTATGCCACTTACAATACGCACGATTTTTCAATTGATCGGCTGGTGGAATTGCATGAGAAAGTTTAATAAAGTCATTCTTAAGCAATTCATCAAAAACACGATCACATTTGGCTACATCAAAAGTAAACTTAATTTCTTCTTGCCGATTTTTCTGAATCGGCTTCAACGAGGGACAAGAACCAGGTTTACTCTTTGATGACCAAACAAATTCAGCAGCATAAATTTCTTTATCATCGTCCGAACTATCAGAATCATTATCAACAATATGCACATTCGAACGATGAGATTTAACGGATTCTTTTGAATTTTTAAACTTAAGCTCTAGACTCATAGCCTTCATTTGCAAGTGATTAATAGTAAGGAAATCAGAACCGTCTAGCTTTTCCTTGAAATGAGACCGTAAGCCCGCAAAAGCTAAATCTGCTAAATCTTTTTCAGAAACAGTTATGTTAAAACATCGGTTTTTAACATCTTTAAATCTTTTGAAGTAATCAAGAACCGATTCCTCTCGGCTTTGCCTAACCGATGTTAAATCAGACAATTTAGCCTCGTTTTCTCCACTAAAGAAATGATCATGAAATTTGCGCTCCAATTGAGTCCAATTTTGAATAGAATTAGGAGCAAGCGAAGAAAACCATGAAAAAGCAGTTCCAGTTAAAGATAATGAGAACAACCGTACACGCAATGGTTCATAAAATGATGCTTCTCCTAATTGCAAGACATATTGACTAATATGTTCCCAAGGAGTTCTATTATCTTCGCCACTAAATTTAATAAAATCAGGAACATGCCAACCATTAGGATAAGCAACTAAATCAAATTTAGGCGGATACGGTTTTTGATACAAGCGTGAATTACCCAAATCAAGCCCGAGTCTTGTTCTAAGTGTATTAGCTATATCTTCTTTAAACTTAGCTAACTCAGCTTGATAGTTCCCATCACCTCTATTTTGTGGAAAACGGGGAACATTATACATCGCACTTTGAGAAGTATTCGGAATCGGCCCGTGAGATGCGCCAGATCCGTGGGGTATACTTCCCACAACCGTAGTGCGTGGAGTAGCGTAAACAAGACCAGAAGCAACCGTACTAGATAAAACCATCGCACCCGGTGCCCCTGCACCCATGGAACCGGTCTGACCTCCAGAGGAGGCCAAACCGGTCTGACCGGTTCATGGACCGAAGTAGGGTGAGGTGGTTGTCCCGCATAGAAATTCATCAGCATGCCTAAATTAGGATCTAAAGCATGTTCTGGCACGCCTGATGAGCTAGGATCTGGGTTAGGTAATTCATTAGATTCTACATTATTTTTACCTTTATCAGAATTACCCGACATACTAGCAATCAACTCACTAGTAACAGTTTGTGCAGCAATCAATTTATCATCAACCATATGAGTAATTTGCTGCATTAAATTAGAGGATTCGCCAGTTACCTTTGGAAGTTCTTCAACTTGGTCATTCGCCAGCTTGAAAGCCGGCATGACGAATTCCTCCACTCTCTTGACAAGACCACCGCGATTTTTTTGAAGCCCTTCAAGAATTGCGCCTTGAAGTGCTCCTCGGCGATCAGGTACCGCTTCCGCTCCTCGTCCGTTAGCTCTTCCATCGTCGCGGTGATGATGTTGTCTTTGTCAAGGTTGCACGTTGATCCAGACATCATTGGTGTAGATTGAATCGGTCTTGAAACCAGATTAATCTGTCCCCAGCGGAGTCGCCAAAAAGTATGTTGACACGAAAACGCGCCAACAAACTCGAAACCGATCAAACGCGCAGCACAACCGTCACAACGGCCAACTCCTGAGCTCCTCGGGCAAACCGGTCTGACCGGTTCCTGAAACCGGTCTGACCGCTTTCAGGCAGGAACTCGTGAAGACCTAGAAACTCGAGCTCGGGAGCGACCCCATCGGAGCTCAAGCAAGCTAGGGTTGCTCTAGGGTCGGCAAGCCACCTAGAATGCCCTTGAACGCCGTAGAGACGAGCAAAGAAAAGAATATGGAGGTTGGAAAAGATTAGGGTTTGAGAGATAAAAAAGTAAAGGATAAACGTGTTTGATTCGATTGGAATACATCTCAATCGGCCTTAGCCTTTATATTTATAGGCCGGGGAAGTCTTACCCCTTTCGAATAGGTTACAATATGGGATTAAACTCGGAATCCTAATCCTACTCGAATTACAGAACCAAACCGGTCTGACCGGTTTGGCAAACCGGTCAGACCGGTTTGGCCGGGCCAGAGCCAATTTTGACTGTCAACAATTCTGCAAGCGCACAGAATCACCGTTGTAGCACTTCACCTGGGAGTATCCCGAGGTATCATAATTTATATTTCCGCAGGGAAGCTTTGGCAAGAATACTAGTTAACAGATATTCGAGACTATCAGAGAAGGGTACACGACTAGACAAGATAGGGGATAACGATATTGGATAGGAGTGGATATACCGGACACACAGCTCAAGGGATACTCTGGTAAAAGAGAGAAGAGATAGATAGCTGGGAGGACAACGAGAAGAGATAGAGGAATCCTGGATACTTTATCTACCTATGTCACTCTAGCTTAGAGATACAGCGGATACAGAGCCAGCACTAGGAGATCTGGGTTAACTCTATTGTCTTAGCTTCGGGACAAGGGAACCCGTGACACATAGAAAGGGATGAGAAGGGGTGTCACCAATTCCCAACTGGGGGATCCTACGGACCGGAACTAACGTGATGGGCTACGAAGGCCGAAAGGGCTGTCACCACCTCACGGCTACCACCTCCGTTGCGACGGGAATACTCTAAGGCCACTGGCTAGGCTAGGAACCACTCCTACACTAGTCAACAACTACTTACTCTGCTAGCAAGAGCAAGCAACCTTGTCAATACTCTTGTTGACAATTCACCTTAAGTATCAAGCAAGATCGAAGAACCAGCCAAGACAAAGACTTAAACAAGACTACAAGCACTAGAACTATAACTGACTATAGTCTAAACAAGATATAGATGCAACTAGAATAAAGTAGAAGCAAGCTATAAATGACAAAGGCAAGAAGATAAACATAACTATATTGATAACTCAATGTCTTACAAAAGGAAAAGTAAAAGATACAAGAGCTTATACCAGAGCTTCTGAAGACGACTACGGAACCTCCGAGGCACAGCTCGACTCAACTCTAACTCCCAACTAAACTATCCTAACTCTACTAGAACAAGTGGAATGAGAGAGCTCTTTGGCTTGGTGTGTGTGAAACAAGTCAGTGACACCTCTACTTATAGTCCCCATTGACGGTTGGCTGGAGTAACGGCCAAGGGGGAAGGCAGAGGCGGTGGCCGGCCGTTTCAGCCGAAGGGGTCGGTTCGCCCGAACCCTGCTGTTCGGCCGAATGCAGGATCCACCGCCTTCTGATCCCACGGCCTGGATGCACTGCTGGGAGGCGGTTTGGCAGCTGGGGTCGGTTCAGCCGAAGGCCTGGCTTCAGCCGAACTGGGCCTGGACCCTGGCCGGCCTCAGCTGCACCGCCTCTGCCCCTGGGCCCCTCCTGGGCCTATCTCTGGTGATGGTCTTCGGGTGTTTCTGGCCCAGAAGTGATGTGTCTGTGGCCCGAGCTGAGATGGCTACCGTCCACCTGTCGTTTGTCGTGTTCGCTTGATAATCGTTGACGTGGACGACTCCCAGTGGCATGCACGGCTAAGGGGGGTAACCGGACGAACGGAGTCGTTCGGCCGATTCGGTCATTTTGGCCCCAATAGCACGTATTTGTCGTAGTTGTACCTGCACAAGTGACACTCACCAAAACTCGTGGAACTTTATTAGAAATAAAACCTAAGTACATGGAATGTTGCATAAAACCTCATTTATTCCTGAGTATTGGTGGTCGGATTTGGGTTGTAACGACCGCCAACACTCGCCTAACTCTAGGCTAATCCATAAAGTAATGTGCTAATACAAGGTCTAAACTAGAATTATTCAAGATCTAAGCCTTGTCACTAATTGTCCTATTATTCTCTTGATTACTTTGGTGGATAGAGCTTATTATGTGTGGAACACAATGTCACAACTTCTCCAATCTCTAACACATTTGTCCTGGTCTGGGTGGAGAGGTTTTTATAGCCGCAGCACTCAAAACTGGTCATTGCAACTTATTCCAATATTTTTGTGAATCACCGACTGATCCATGGATCACGGGAGGACCATCACCGAATGTGATGCCACCTCGGCTAGCCATGGTGCCACTACACAACTAGCCCACACAAATCATGGATGCTTGTGATGATGGATCAAGTTGGTGTATTTACCAAATAGTGGGTGATCACCATAGTCGTAGCTTCTTCTTCTCCTTGTGGTTAGTGTAGATGTCCATTGATATGGAATTTCTTCTCCAATTGAGTTGATGCCTTCCCAAAACTTCACACCTTCAAATCCTTGAATAGTAACTGATGCATTGTCAACTTGAGGGCATCGAACTTCTAACCTGTTGCTTCTACTATTGGCGCCGACTCATGTGGTGATTTCTTTGATGATTGTGTCGGTGAAAAAAATGTTGTTGTTTCTTCGTGAGCCTTGGTTCCAAATGATCTTGTTTGATCTTACCATCATTTGGAATCCTTAGAAATACTCTATCTTCAGTATTTTACTAACATACCTATAGCGTACCCTCAGGGAAGATTTGATACACATGTTTTACCCAAGGGCGAGAGTTTGTGTCCATATCCTTATGGCTTAGTAAAATATAGAAATATTCTGCAAGCGCACAGAATCACCGCTGTAGCACATCACCTGGGAGTATCCCGAGGTATCATAATTTATATTTTAGCAGGGAAGCTTTGGCAAGAATACTAGTGAACAGATATTCGAGACTATCAGAGAAGGGTACACGACTAGACAAGACAGGGGATAACGGTATTGGATAGGAGTGGATATACCGGACACACAGCTCAAGGGATACTCTGGTAAAAGAGAGAAGAGATAGATAGCTGGGAGGACAACGAGAAGAGATAGAGGACTCCTGGATACTTTATCTACCTATGTCACTCTAGCTTAGAGATACAGCGGCTACAGAGCCAGCACTAGGAGATCTAGGTTAACTCTATTGTCTTAGCTTCGGGACAAGGGAACCCGTGACACACAGAAAGGGATGAGAAGGGGTGCCACCAATTCCCAACTGGGGGATCCTACGGACCGGAACTAACATGATGGGCTATGAAGACCGAAAGGGCTGTCACCACCTCACGGCTACCACCTCCGTTGCGACGGGAATACTCTAAGGCCACTCGCTAGGCTAGGAACCACTCCTACACTAGTCAACAACTACTTACTCTGCTAGCAAGAGCAAGCAACCTTGTCAATACTCTTGGTGATAATTCACCTCCAGTATCAAGCAAGACCGAATAACCAGCCAAGACAAAGACTTAAACAAGACTACAAGCACTAGAACTATAACTGACTATAGTCTAAACAAGATATAGATGCAACTAGAATAAAGTAGAAGCAAGCTATAAATGACAAAGGCAAGAAGATAAAGATAACTATATTGATAACTCAAAATCTTACAAAAAGAAAAGTAAAAGATACAAGAGGTTATACCAGAGCTTCTGAAGACGACTCCGGAACCTCCGAGGCACAGCTCGACTCAACTCTAACTCCCAACTAAACTATCCTAACTCTACTAGAACAAGTGGAATGAGAGAGCTTCTTGGCTTGCTGTGTGTGAAACAAGTGAGTGACACCTCTACTTATAGTCCCCAATGACGGTTGCTTGGAGTAACAGCCAAGGGGGAAGGCAGAGGCGGTGGCCGGCCGTTTCGGCCGAAGGGGTCGTTTCGCCCGAACCCTGCTGTTCGGCCGAACGCAAGATCCACCGCCTTCTGATCCCATGGCCTGGATGCATTGCTGGGAGGCGGTTTGGCAGCTGGGGTCGGTTCGGCCAAAGGCCTGGCTTCAGCCGAACTAGGCCTGGACCCTGGCCGGCCTCAGCTGCACCTCCTCTGGCCCTGGGCCCCTCCTGGGCCTATCTCTGATGATGGTCTTCGGGTGTTTCTGGCCCAGAAGTGATGTGTTCGTGGCCCGAGTTGAGATGGCTGACGTCCACATGTCGTTTGTCGTGTTCGCTTGATAATCGTTGACGTGGACGACTCTCAGTGGCATGCACGGCTAAGGGGGGTAACCGGCCGAATGGAGTCGTTCGGCCGATTTGGTCAATTTCGGACCCAATAGCATGTATTTGTCGTAGTTGTACCTGCACAAGTGACACTCTCCAAAAATCATGGAACTTTATTAGAAATAAAACCTAAGTACATGAAATATTGCATAAAATCTCATTTATTCCTGAGTATTGGTGGTCGGATTTGGGTTGTAACGACCGCCAACAAGCTCCCCCAAGCTTAGCTCTTTGCTCGTCCTCGAGCAAAGATAAAAACTTAGGCTCGTTTGATCAGGAGTTGCTACAATGTCATTTCTTTTGCAGGTAACTTTATAAACAACTAGTACTCAAATTTTACTTGAATCAGTAGCAAGGTATTAATTCACCATTTTACCCATGGGGCTTATAGCAATCTCCTTATCTTGGGTGGTTGAAAGGATAAACAATTTGAATTCAGTTTTATTCCACTCTACTCTTTTCAGGATCCCATCTCGGAGTTTTTCACAAGTTTTGAAAACTACAAATTGTTCCTCAATTGGCACACTCAATCACTCAAGTGTATTTGAATCCTCACCAAAGGCTTGTGCCTTCTTTTTCATCCTAACATCTAATATGGCTTTTTGTGTGGCTCAGGGACAAAGGATGAAGGCATACACTCAATCACTCATGCTAAGTCAAAGACTGGATCTCTGAGGAAACAAATCATACCTTAAGATCGAGAAGTGCAAGTGTGTGGAATATATGGAGTGGAGTATGGTGAAATGGAATATGGTTGTCAGACCTTAGGACTGGCAATCCACCTGGGGGTACCCGAGTGGTTGATTTGTAGGCGGGCGATTGATGAACTATCAGCTCGATGGTACACAGGAGGCACTGATTTAGACAGGTTCGGGCTACCCGGAGGTATAATACCCTACGTCCTGTGTCGGTGGTGTGGTCTTGTATTGCTGGGTACTCGGCCGAGCTTCAGGAAGCATGGTCGAGCGTATGGTTTACAGGATGTGTTTCGATGCCCTCGTGGGGGTGCCCTAGGCCGCTTTATATAGGGTAGCGGGCTAGGGTTTACAAGTTGGTTTCCATCTAAACCTACTTGATTCCGACCAGGACTCTAGCCCGGGTCGGTTACAACAGAATGTCCCTAGATATCCGGACGGGCCGCCCGCCGGGTCTTCATCAAACTTGTCCTCCAAGTCGGGGTGCCCGTGTGGGCCGCCTAGGGGTCGGCCCACAAGCTTGTCAGATGTGGGCCCTGACCTCTGTAGTCTAGTCTGACAGTGGGCCCAGGGGTACCCATATCCCACAATCCCCCGAGCAATGTGCAGGCGCGTGTCGAACTGCTTGATGAAGAAACGAGGCCAATGTAGTCGGCTGAAGGTGCTTCAACATGTAGTCGGCACAAGGGTGGGCGGTGCTAAAAAAAGAGAAAACCTAACACGACGCCGAGTCCTTCGAGGTAGTCGGTCGGTCCATATGAGGGCCGAGTACAGGGCGACGATTAGGAGCACTGTATACAGTAGCCCCCGAGCGTTGGGTTGGTTAGTATAAGCGAGCCAAGGCTCAAAAAATTAGCTAGACAACATGTTGCCCAGGAGTTGGTGAAAGCTTGCTACCACCAAGGAGACTTTCCGAGTAGAAGGGCTTGCTCAGTCAAATTGGCTGAATTGTAGGTATGTGAGTGCATGCTGCTACCAAGGAGATGGGCCATGATTTACCAGCACCCGTGACTCAACAGTGCGTTGATAACGATAAGCCTAGCCTGCTCGGTCAAAAGCTGAAAAGCCGGTCATGCGGGAATTCCGCCGCTGAGCATGCTCAGTAAAGGCATTGATGGCCACCTACCCGGGAAAGAGCGAAACGCATGCGCATCCGCTCCCTGGCATTTAGTGGTTCACGGGCTAACAGTTATGTGACCCGGGGCGCCTATAAATAGATACTCCTGCGTGGTTCATTGCCGTAGTTGTGTTTGAGGGGGATAGCCACCATGTGGATCTTGAGACTTCTTGTTCCTGAAAGAGTTGTAGGTGAGAGTAGAGTAGGCCAAGGTACATGCCTTGGTGTTCACCATTGATGCCAGAAGAAAATCGTCGAAGGTTGGTGCAAATGCTGCGGGAAAGGAGCTGGGCATCGCGCTCCTCATAGGTAGGGGAGGTGTCCACTTCTCGGTGGGTCCGGGCGAGGAGGCTGTGGTAAGTGTACTCTTCGTTAGGAAGCTTGCGAATGACGCCGAATCAATGGCTGATTTCGGGAGCCCATCGAGAACGAGTGGCGCGGATCGAGCTCAACGCCTGGTGCTGGCAATGCCTAGTCCCTACCCTCTTCCAGCAGTGTAGCCACGAGGTTCTTCAGTTGGTGTGATGCCACAAGAAAATCATCGAGAAAGCTGTGGAGACTGGTTCCGACGATTGTGTGCTGATCGTCCAACTGAAGTGGTCTAAGAGCCCTGTAATAAGCGGCTCATGCCTTTGTATTTCTAAATTGTCTTTGGCCAGATGTACTTTTTCTTTGTAAGCAAGCGATTCGTGAAGTGCAGAATATGAACATGTTCGATTGTTGTTGTGGCGAAGCGTGTTCGACCTCATGAAAACGGCCAACGATAGTCTATTAGATCTACCAGACCCCGCCCAGCGCCCAGCCTACGAGAGTACGAGGATCTTAGCCTGGTTCCTTTGGAACGCATCGGGCCCATTCACGGCGCCCAGCCCCGAAGCATGCGAGGGTCGTGGACTGGTTCCTTTGGAACGCGCCGGGTCCTTTCATGGCGCCCAGCCCACCGAGCATGCGAGGGTCATGGCCTGGTTCCTTTGGAACACACCGGGTCCTTTCACGGCGCCCAGCCCCCGAGCATGCTAGGGTCCTGGACTGGTTCCTTTGGAACGCGTCGGGTCCTTTCACGATGCCCAGCCCCCGAGCATGCGAGGGTCCTGGCCTGGTTCCTTTAGAACGCGTCGGGTCCTTTCACGACGCCTAGCCCCCGAGCATGCGAGGGTCCTGGCCTGGTTCCTTTGGAACGCGCCGGGTCCTTTCACGGCGCCCAGCCCCCGAGCATGCGAGGGTCCTGGCCTGGTTCCTTTGGAACGTGCCGGCTCCTTTCACGACGCCCAGCCCCCGAGCATGCGAGGGTCCTAGCCTAGTTCCTTTGGAACGTGCCGGGTCCTTTTACGGCGCCCAGCCCCCGAGCATGCGAGGGTCTTGGCCTGGTGTTGGCGGTCGTTACAGACCGATTTCTGACCTCCAACCAAGTATAAAACAGACACAATGGAGACACGCACCATAGCTATAGGGCTTATCACTGACTATTTCCACAAGTTTTGGTGATTGTCCTCTGTGCAGGTACAAAATGGAGAAACACATGATATAAGGGTCGGAAATGACCGTTTCGGCCGAACGACACGATTCGGCCGGTTACCCCCCTTAGCCGTATACGAAATCGGGAAGCCATCCACGTCACCGACACTCAAGCAGCGACCGGGATGACACGTAGACGACCGCCACCTCATCCGGGGCTGGTCCAACTCGAAGCCAAGTACCAGGAACTAGCCAGGAGGGCCCACAGGGCAGAGGTTGCATGGGGGAGCGCTGCCAGGCCACAGGGCCCGTTCGGCCGAACGGCCCACTTCGGCCGAACCGCCCCCAGAAGTCCACCGCCTCAGCAACCGCCTCGGCACCAAGGCGGTGCCACGTGCCCGTTCGGCCGAACACATCGGTTCGGCCGAACCAGCCACTTCGGCCGAACGGCCCGGAGCCGCCTTGAGATGCCTTGGCCGCTGCTCCACTCCTCCACCGACCCGGGCCACTATAAATTGAGACCCCTGGTCACCTGCAAGACACACAACACAAGAGTAGAGTACAGGCGAAGCACTATTAGTTCTCCATTTGTATCAGTAGAGATAGGGAGAGAGGAGAGGTGAGCATCCCAGAGAGGAGCCGAAGTGTCGGCCCCACTTCCCGCTGTACCTCTACGGATGCGACTTCACTTCGAGTAACATCTGGGTCTTGTCTGGTAACTCTTGTATCTCTCTCCGATTAATTGAGCATGCAGTTCTTACTTTTATATGCTTACTGGTTCTTCATTCAATGCTTAGTTGTGTAGTATAATTGTATACTAGCTGCTTAGCTTGAGTGCTTATCTGTCTGCAGTAGATACGTATTAGTCAACTAGTGTAGGCGTGGTGCCTATACTTGAGGCTAACTTAGTTTCTGCCCGTCGCAACAGAGGTGGTAGCCATAAGGTGGTGACAGCCCTTTCGGTCTTCGTAGCCCATCACGTTAGTTCCGCTGTCTTAGGACCCAAGGTTCAGGGTAACCGACACCCCTTCTCACCCCTTTCTGTGTGTCGGAGGCTCTGTAGTCCCGAAGCAAGTATCTATCTGTATCCTCTGATCTGCTCAATCAATCGGTAGAATACCTTTATCAGACCCGTACCCTCTCTACCCTCTTACCTCTTCTCTTCTCTCCTTGTTGTCGTCATCCATCTCATCCATTCCATTTCATCCACACCATCTACCTAGGACAACTTAGTTTAGGATTAGTACACTTCTCGTTCTCCGTGGAAATCGATACCTTGGAATACCCCCGGGTGAAAGCTACATCGGTATCCGTCCGCTTGCGGATTTATCTGTAGGCCGTAAGGAGTGCCAACAAGCTTTCTGGCGCCGTTGCCGGGGAACGGTAGCTGTTCTGATTCCGAACCCAAGTTGTCCGTGTATCCCACCACCATCCACCATATGAATTCCACCCTCACCTTACGCCAACACTCGGCTCCAACGGGCGATTGTTTGGAGACACCACCATCATCACATCCCATATCCACACCCGGCTATGAGCTACGTCCCAGCTTCATAGCCATGGTTCGTGAGCAATCGTTCTCAGGAACGAAGGTCGAGAGTCCATACGCGCATTTGCGCGAGTTTGAGCAACTCTGCTCATGCCTGACCATTGCGGGAATGACACAAGAGACACTCAAATGGAAGCTATTCCCGTTTTCACTAGCGGGAGGAGCAAAGAAATGATACTCTCTGGCTGTCAGTACTATGGACGGGAGCTGGGAAGTTCTCAAGGAAAAATTCTGCCTAAACTTCTTCCCAGTCTCCAAGGTAGCCAGTCTCCGAGCGGAAATCATTAACTTTAAGCAATTAAAGGGAGAATCGTTAAGAGCTGCCTGGGCTCATTTCAAGCAAATACTGGCCTCAGGACCAGACCTAAGCCTACCAGAACCTGTTGTTTTACAACACTTCAGCCTTGGCCTCTGTCTCGTAGCCGCAACTTTCTTGGACTCTGCTTCAAAAGGGTCGTTTTTTTATTTGACTCCTAGTGAAGCGAGGATAGTCCTGGAGCACATCCTGGACGACACTCCCTACACTGGAGTCTATGATGAACTCCCTGACGAAGAAGAGAAGCAGCCTAAACCTGAAGAGCCTGTACACCAACGATCCAAATCTATCAGCCCTTCCATTCCATCAGAACCCGATGCTCAATTCGAACCACAACCTTACTCTAGCCTGGACTACTATCCTCCACTCTACACCACTCCCTACGATTTTGACGATGGTCTATTCGATGACATCGACTGTGCCATACGTTTCCCACGGGGACAATGTGTAGAGGAAAAGGATCCACCACCCGACAAGGAAGAACTCGAATACCAGAGAGAATACCTTGGACGTCTCTCTGCTATCATGAGTCGGGAGTGGCTAGAAGAGGCCGAAGCCTCAACCGAGGTCGTCAAGATGCCCAGAAAGATTCAAAGGATATACTGTGAGGTCCTGGGCAAAGACAAAGAAATTGGGTATGACCCGAGCCTCGGGATCAACATAATCTCTAGCTCGTTGGTGCACGACCAACTCCCTGGTGTACCTTGGTCATTTTCTCAAAAACGACTAAAATTCACTTCAGGAAGAATCCTGGATTGTTTGGGGATCTTGCGGGTCACACCAGTTAAGATTAACGACCCTGAACTCTTCATGGATTTCCATATCTTCGACCTACCCAGCGACACCACACATCCCATCTTCATAGGTAGACCAATCCAGAAGATATTGGAAAAGGCACCAACAAATCAGCTAGTAGAGCTCAGGATCGGCAAAGGACACATCCCTGTCTCCTATTCTCAATCCTTAAACACCCCATTAGAGGCAGACCCCGATCCTGACCCATTAGAGGAAGTTAGGTCAGCTCACCTATTAGACCTAGAGCAGCCTATTCCAGAAGAAGATCTCCCGTTTTTCTCGGAAGAAGAGGAAACACATCCTCCGATTGAGCTTGACACAAACGAAACTCCAAAACCATCCCCAATCGAGCTCAAACCACTTCCACCTGGACTTAGGTATGCTTTCCTCTTTGGAGATAAGCAAACTCCAGTGATCATCAGTGATAAGCTCTCCGAACTAGAAACCCAACAACTCATCACTGTCCTGGAGAAGAATCGATCGGTCTTAGGATATTCTCTCCAAGACCTGAAAGGGATTAGCCCAAATCTCTGTACTCATCGCATCCCGATTGATTCTGAAGCAATGCCATCTCGGGAACCTCAAAGACGGCTGAACAATGCCATGAGAGAGGTCATGAAAAAGGAAGTTCTCAAGCTCCTTCATGATGGGATCATCTACCCAGTTCCCAATAGCGAGTGGGTTAGTCCCGTCCAAGTCGTTCCAAAGAAGGGAGGAATGACGGTAGTGCGCAATGACAAGAATGAGCTCATTCCTCAGCGCACTGTTACCGGGTGGCGTATGTGCATAGATTATCGTAAACTCAACAAAGCCACCAAGAAAGACCATTTCCCTCTTCCGTTCATAGACGAGATGCTTGAACGGCTAGCCAAACACTCCTTCTTCTGTTTCCTTGATGGTTACTCTGGATATCACCAAATCCCAATCCATCCTGAAGACTAGAGTAAAACCACGTTCACATGCCCTTATGGGACGTATGCCTATCGGCGTATGTCCTTTGGGTTGTGTAACGCACCTGCCTCTTTCCAATGTTGCATGATGTCCATCTTCTCTGACATGATTGAGGAGATTATGGAAGTGTTCATGGATGATTTCTCAGTTTATGGAAGGACCTTCACTGAGTGTCTGAAAAATCTGGACAAGGTCCTCCAGAGGTGTAGAGAGAAGCACCTCGTTTTGAACTGGGAAAAGTGCCATTTTATGGTGTGAGAGGGTATTGTCTTAGGACATCGGGTGTCGGAACGTGGAATCGAGGTAGACAGGGCAAAAATAGAAGTGATTGAGCAACTTCCACCTCCCACAAACGTTAAGGGAATCCGAAGCTTCCTTGGTCATGCCGGATTCTATAGGCGCTTCATCAAAAACTTTTCCCAGATATCTCGGCCCTTGACCAATCTTTTAGCCAAAGATGCCCCCTTCATTTTCAATGAGTGTTACGCCGCTTTTCACACCCTCAAAGAAGGCACTCATTTCCGCTCCCATTATCCAGCCTCCCGACTGGAGCATCCCATTTGAAATCATGTGTGATGCGAGCGACTATGCCGTAGGAGCTGTGCTGGGCCAGACTAAGGACAGGAAGCACTATGCTATCTCATACGCTAGCAAAACGCTCACCGGCCCTCAGCTCAACTACGCGACCACGGAAAAGGAACTTTTAGCGGTCGTATTTGCTATAGACAAATTCCGGTCCTACCTAGTCGGGGCCAAGGTCATAGTCTATTCAGATCACGCTGCTCTGAAGTACCTTCTGACCAAGAAGGATGCAAAGCCGAGACTCATCCGCTGGGTTCTGCTACTCCAGGAGTTCGACATCGAGATAAGAGATAAGAAGGGAGTGGAGAACTCAGTGGCTGACCACCTGTCCCGAATGGAAGTACCATCTGATCTTCCGATCGACGATTACTTGCGGGATGACACGCTCCTTAAGGTCACCACTGGCGATCCGTGGTACGCTAACATAGTAAACTTCATGGTCACGGGGTATGTCCCTCCTGGAGAAAATAAGAAGAGATTAGCTTATGAGAGCCGACTCCATCTCTGGGACGACCCGTACCTCTTCCGGATATGTAGTGACGGACTCCTCAGAAGGTGCATCCCTGCACATGAGGCATATAAAATCCTAGAGAGGTGCCACGCAGCTCCGTACGGAGGACACTACGGTGCATTCTGGACCAATGCTAAAGTCTGGCAGAGCGGATTTTATTGGCCCAGCATGTACGAAGATGCAAGAGCATTCGTCATGCGATGCCCCCGCTGTCAGAAACACGGAAACATTAACACTAGAGACGCGATGCCACTCACTAGCAATCTCCAAGTAGAAACTTTCGATGTTTGGGGAGTGGACTTCATGGGTCCCTTCCCAATTTCCGAGGGTTGCCAGTTCATCCTAGTGGCAGTAGACTATGTCTCTAAGTGGGTGGAAGCTCTACCTTGTGTACCGCCGATTCTAGGAATGCGAGACGACTGTTTCATGAGTACATCTTTCCGTGTTTCGGCGTTCCTAGGATAGTCATTAGTGATGGCGGATCCCATTTCATCGATTCATCCTTCCGTAAGTATCTTTCAAGTCTGGGGTGCAGCATAATGTTGCTACACCCTATCACACTCAGACTAGAGGTCAAGCAGAAACATCAAACAAACAAATCAAAAATATTCTGCAGAACACCGTAAATGAGATGGGTAGGCAATGGAAGGATAAACTCCCGGATGCACTCTGGGCATATCGTACGGCCTATAAGACGCCCATAGGCATGACCCCATATCAGCTAGTATATGGCAAGACCTGCCACTTACCAGTAGAGATGGAGTTCAAAGCTCACTGGGCCATTAGGAAGTGGGGTATGAACCTTCCAGCTGCCGGCCTCAAGCGGAAGATCCAATTGGCCGAATTAGATAAAATGAGGGAACGAGCTTACCACAGCTCCCGGCTATATAAGGAACAGACCAAGAGATGGCATGATAAGAGAATCAAGGTCAAGACGTTCAAGCCGGGAGATAAGGTCCTCGTTTTCAACTCCCGTGTCAAACTTTTCGGTCACGGGAAGTTGAGGAGCAAGTGGGACGGCCCATTCACAGTAATCAATGCTGCATCTCATGGGGCCGTCACTTTGCAAAGCGAGGACGGAAACACCTTTAAGGTCAACGGACAGCGGTTGAAGGTTTTCCTAGAACCAGAACCTCCGCCACTCGATGAATTAGATGTCGTCGAGTTCATAGAACTCTGAACCCCGTCCGTCTTTAGATAGAGCACTGTTTAGTTCAGTTTAGTTTGGTGTGTTAGTTAATTGTGTGATTCATTTTGCCAACCAGCTGACTCAGTACCTTTCAAGGTTGAATCCCTACCAGTGAAGAGTCCAAGCTTGGGGGAGCACCCCCATCAGGTACGTTCCGAATTACTCAGCACTTTGGTCATTCAATTGAAAATACTTTCCTTGAATAAAATTATCTCTCAACCATGCATGGAATGAATCATATGCCTCTCACTTTGGAAATGATGAATGGTTGCTCTGTCATTAATTTTGCTAGTACTTTGTTGCAACTAGCTGCTTGACTATGCTTGAGTTATTTGGCATGAGTAGAAATGAACCTGAAAACCTTGTGGGAGCATGTGCCTTATTCCAAGTCTAGGTTGTTGTGGGGATTGATATAGTGATACTTTGGTTGAATTCTATTTCTGCTCTTAGTATGGTGAAAATCTCGGATGATTATGCTTTCAAAAATAAAACAAAGTTCCTCATTGGTCATAATACCTACCAGAGCCATATGATAGGATTAGTTCTAAACTTTCTACCATATGCTGCTTGTCATCTTAGTGAGTTTTGTCAAATTGTTGTGACCTTAGTGAGGAATCTTTCATGCTTCTAAGATTGAGATTCACATACACTCCACCTCTCACTTGCAATTCCTACATTGGGAGTTAGCAAAACCATGCCATCATCCATTCTATAAAAAATTTCATGCTCTTTGATTCCCTCTCTGAATATCTTTGAAGTAGAGGCATGGGCTATGCAAAAGAAAAAGAAAAGCATGCCAAGTGGCATGGCAAAAATATGAGAAAAAGAAAAGCATGCCAAGTAGCATGGCAAAAATATGAATAAAAGATAGCCCATGCTCTCGAAAAATAAATCAAGGAGAGGAAGAATCATTCCATGAAAGTCCACATATTCCACACACTTGCACTTCTCGATCTAGAGTATGATTTGATTTTCCTAAGATCCGGTCTTTAACTTAGCAAAATATAAGATGCTTGTATGCCTTCATCCTTTGTCCCTGAGCCACACAAAAAGCCAAATTAGATGTTAGGATGAAAAGAAGGCAAAGCCTTTGGTAAGGATTCAAATACACTTGAGCGATTGAGTGAGCCAATGAGGAACAATTTATCTTTTCACAAAAGGGTGAAAAAACGCCGAGATAGGATCCTGAAAAGAGTAGAGTGGAATAAACCTAAGTTAACCTGTTCATCCTTTCAACCACCCAAGATAAGGAAATTGCTATAAGCCCCATAGGTAAAATGGTGAATTATACCTTGCTAGTAATTCAAGTAAAAATTTGAGTACTAGTTGTTTATAAAGTTACCTGCAAGAGAAATGACATTGTAGCAACTCCTGATCCACCGAGCCTAAGTTTTTATCTTTGCTCGAGGACGAGCAAAGAGCTAAGCTTGGGGGAGCTTGTTGGCGGTCGTTACAGACCGATTTCTGACCTCCAACCAAGTATAAAACAGACACAATGGAGACACGCACCATAGCTATAGGGCTTATCACTGACTATTTCCACAAGTTTTGGCAATTGTCCTCTGTGCAGGTACAAAATGGAGAAACACGTGCTATAAGGGTCGGAAATGACCATTTCGGCCGAACAACACGATTCGGCCGGTTACCCTCCTTAGCCGTATATGAAATCGGGAAGCCATCCACGTCACCGACACTCAAGCAGCGACCGGGATGACACGTAGACGACCGCCACCTCATCCGGGGCCGGTCCAACTCGAAGCCAAGTACCAGGAACTAGCCAGGAGGGCCCACAGGGCAGAGGTTGCACGGGGGAGCGCTGCCAGGCCACAGGGCCCGTTCGGCCGAACGGCTCACTTCGGCCAAACAGCCCCCAGAAGTCCACCGCCTCAGCAACCGCCTCGGCACCAAGGCGGTGCCACGTGCCCGTTCGGCCGAACACATCGGTTCGGCCGAACCAGCCACTTCGGCCGAACGGCCCGGAGCCGCCTTGAGCTGCCTTGGCCGCTGCTCCACTCCTCCACCGACCCGGGCCACTATAAATTGAGACCCCTGGTCACCTGCAAGACACACAACACAAGAGTAGAGTGCAGGCGAAGCACTGTTAGTTCTCCACTTGTATCAATAGAGATAGGGAGAGAGGAGAGGTGAGCGTCCCGGAGAGGAGCCGAAGTGTCGGCCCCTCTTCCCGCTGTACCTCTACGGATGCGACTTCACTTCGAGTAACATCTGGGTCTTGTCTGGTAACTCTTGTATCTCTCTCTGATTAATTGAGCATTCAGTTCTTACTTTTATATGCTTGCTGGTTCTTCGTTCAATGCTTAGTTGTGTAGTATAATTGTATACTAGCTGCTTAGCTTGAGTGCTTATCTGTCTGCAGTAGATAAGTATTAGTCAACTAGTGTAGGCGTGGTGCCTATACTTGAGGCTAACTTAGTTTCTGCCCGTCGCAATGGAGGTGGTAGCCGTAAGGTGGTGACAGCCCTTTCGGTCTTTGTAGCCCATCACGTTAGTTCCGGTGTCTTAGGACCCAAGGTTCAGGGTAACCGACACCCCTTCTCACCCCTTTCTGTGTGTCGGAGGCTCTGTAGTCCCGAAGCAAGTATCTATCTGTATCCTCTGATCTGCTCAATCAATCGGTAGAATACCTTTATCAGACCCGTACCCTCTCTACCCTCTTACCTCTTCTCTTCTCTCCTTGTTGTCGTCATCCATCTCATCCATTCCATTTCATCCACACCATCGACCTAGGACAACTTAGTTTAGGATTAGTACACTTCTCGTTCTCCGTGGAAATCGATACCTTGGAATACTCCCGGGTGAAAGCTACATCGGTATCCGTCCGCTTGCGGATTTATCTGTAGGCCGTAAGGAGTGCCAACACCTGGTTCATTTGGAACACGCCGGGTCCTTTTTGAATGGAAATATATCCCGTCCGTCAATTTCGGATCCAGCGGATCGTGAATCGCTAGTCCCGTGGTTTCCGTCCATTAGTTTCGGAGCCGTTAGGTCAGGGCGGCGCGGCATTATAAATACGCGACCGAGGGCGCCGTCGACGTCATCCCCCCATTGCGCCACACCTTTCGTCTTCCTCGCCTTGCTTTTCGCCCAGCTGGCCGTTGCATCCAAGCACGGGGCCCGAGGCTTTGCATAGCTAGTAGATTGAACTCCATTAGCGCGCGCCCGCGCTCCCATCCATTTACACTACGTGCTCCGCCTTTATTGAGACTAACATCCATGGCCAGAGCAGCCGCCGAGCGTGCCGCCATGGAGGCCCTGGAGGTGACCGGAGCGCCGTTGGAGGCTGAGCAGGAGGCGAGCTGGGGCAAGACGAAGATGACGATCGAGCGTCTTGAAGACATGGCGAACCGTGGTGTGCTTCCTCCGAAGGACACCCTGTCGTGGAGGCTTCCTGGGAAGGAGAAGAGGCCTTTCGAGAAAACCGGCGAGATTGCCGTCTTTGCGCACTTCGTCGAGCGTGGCTTCGGCGCGCCATCCGGCGATTTCTTCCGCGGACTGCTGCATTTCTATGGTCTGGAGCTTTCTCATCTTAATCCCAATGGGATTTTTGACATTTTGTTCTTTATCTATCTTTGTGAGGCCTTTCTGGGTATCACCCCCCATTTCCAACTCTAGCGGTACTTGTACCGGGTCAAGCGTATTGGGTCGGGGAATAAGGGGGAAGGCCCCACTCGGATTACCGCCGGGGCGGGTATTGCCTTGCGCGTGGGTAGGCAGAGGGATTACTTCGACCTGTAGCTGAACGACTGACACAAGGATTGGCGTCGGGACTGGTTTTACATGGTGGACCAGCCGCCCTTGCTACCGAGCAGGACTGGTGCGGCGCCGAAGGAGCGGGATTCCTGGCGCGATCTTCCGGTCGGGGATGAGCTCGCAGACATCCCCGATCTCATGGCGATGATTGCCGACTTAAAGCAGAAAGGGCTGACTACCACAGCAACGATAGTGTCGTTTGTGGCCCGGACCATTCAGCCGATCAAGGACCGAGTCCATCCAGCGTACGAGTTCTCTGGCCGTCGTGACCCGACCCGGGAGACGTCCGGGGGGTTTGACTCGGACGAGGTTGTCAGGCGCGTGGGCACCATGATGAAGGGCAAAGTAAATAATCTTGGTGCTCGGTGCCCTTTTGCCCTGAAGAATCCTCCGCCTGCGGTAAGGCTTCCATTCCGAGTTCTTCTCTGCTTTCCTGGTTTTTTTTTCTTTTGTATGATGTCTAAGTTTATGTTGTGCTCTTGATGATATGAGGTGACCAAGCGCTTCTTCTGCCCAGCGCCGTTGCCTGACGTGGACCCGGCGCTGCGGCGGAAGGTCATGAGGCCGGAGGAGGCGAGTAACGATCGTCTTCCGGCCATTGAAGATTTAGAGGACTGGGTCTCTGAAGAGCTCGGCTCCCCCCAGATTCTGGGGGTGTTGCTGCTGTGGAGTCTGTTGTCCCTACTGGGAGGACCCGTGCGGGCGCCCGGAAGGTGTTGGCATCGCAAGTGCAGACGGCGGCGGCGGAGTCCAAGAAGCGAGCGGCATTGGCGCACGCATCAATGTCTTTCACGCCAAGCTTGAAGAGGCGCCGTGCGAATCGCACCCCGCCGGTGAGTGGGGGCGCGGCCGCCTCCCCTCCTAGGGAAAGCGAAGATCAGGAGCCGGATGCGTCGCTAGCGACACGGCGCTCTCCCCGGCCTTTGCCGTTGTCGGGGGACGGTCGGCCACCACGCCCGCTGTGGTTGAACTTCAAGCGGCCGAGCAGGAGTAACAGGTTAGAGTCTGGACTCGGTTAAGTTGCTCGTGCTCGGATTTCAGGTGTTGACCTGTGTATGGTGCCTTTTGTTTGCTGTTATATATTGCAGGGATGTGGCCATTCTATCGTATACATCCCGCACCCGATCGGATGGCGGCAGGGACCAGGAGGACTCAGTGTCTCAGGACCCGCCTGTGATGGAGATGGCGCCGCCAGAGATGGGACCGCTGGCTACCGCGGCGGCTGACACGGCTGGGGGGTCGGGTTCTTCGGCCATGGAAACTGTGACCAGTATGCCAGAGATTGCCCCGAGTGCCAGGATTGAAGAGGAGGACCCGGACATGCCGGAGCTGGAGGATGACGTGCTCCTGGATCAGCGTGCTGAGCCGGAGGGCAAGGCAGAGGAGCAATTGAGTCGTCTCGAGCGCTTCGACCGCATTGCCCAGGCGAACAAGGCAGCACTGGAGCGCATCCACAATTCTTCTGGCGCGATACTGCAAGATATGCAGGTAATCGTCTGTTAATCTTTGGCCTTTTATATTTTTGAACTTGGCGCCGATCCGTGTATGGTGCAGGAGTTGATGTCCCGGACCGTGGAGTGCACGCAAATGCTGCGCTTGGCGGAGGACGAATACATGGAGCTGCAGGAGCTCAGAACCCGGGTCCGGACCATTGCAAGTGAGGCGCGGGGAGTCGTTATTCAGAGGGACACGGACGCGGAGGGCCTGGCGCGGCTCAATCAGGATCTTGTCGCCCAACTGGAGGCGGCCAACACCAGTAGCATCCCTTTGTAGGAGTACTCGGAAGTAGGTGCCTATTTACTATATCTTGCTTTGTTGTGCATTCCCAGATCACGCCAAGGAGATGGAGCGTGTCCAGGGTCGTCCTGCGACGATGGACCAGAAGTTTAAGGACGTGACGGACATGCTGCGGGAGAGGGACGCCGAGCTGAAGCGCGCCCGAGAAAGTGAGCGGAAGCCTGTGCGGCGTCGACTTGAATTTCCCTCTTGTACCGACCATGAGGCCATAACACTTGGTTATGGGTGGTTCTGCTGCGCAGGTCATGCCCACGAGAAGAAAATTTTGGAGGAGAAGATCTCGAAGGCGGAGCAAGAGATGAAGGATCTCGTCAGTGCACACGGTCGCGCCTTGGGCACTCATGAAGTTTCCATGACAGGTAAAGGTTACTTTAGAGTTTGTTTTCTTCCTTCTTTAGCGTTCATGACACTGGGACATTGCTCTAACCCATACACATGTGCAGAGGCTACTAGGCGATATGACGACTTGGCGTGGGCAGCCGAGTCGGCTTGCAATGGTATTGAGGTGCCGGGGAGTCACCCTGCGGGATCGCTTGCTGATCAGCTGCGTCTTCTTCCAGGCTCTGCAAGGGGTATGACAGCGGAGACTGCACAGTATGCAGTCAAGAGCACGCTGGCCCTTATCCGCTCGTACAACCCTGACCTCGACCTGGAAAATATCCGGCACGGGTACAGTTCCGCCATATCCGAGGAGCAGTTCGACGCGCTGACAGAGTCATTTGCCGGCCTGGCGGTCGACCTAGTCCAGAGTGTAGTAGAGGTGGCTGGTTCCGGTCCTGTTTGAAGAGTGAACAAAAAACATGTAGCGTTTGACAAGTTTTCATGTAATAAGTATTACTTTCTTAAGCCTATAGCTTTTGTTGCCGATTTCGCTGATCGTTGTCACTTCACCGTTGTCATGACTCGTGCGAAAGACTGGGGCGGCGAACTGGCTGGAGCTCTCATGGAGGCAGCTCTCCTACGTATGATGCTCAGCGTGGAGGCTTAGTCGCAAGAAGGGTCCCGGCCGAGTACTTGCCGCATGGGTTTAGACTCTGGTTATAGTGACTCGGACTTGCTGTTTTAGGTTGTTACTTCATGGGTAACTTTAATGGAGGACGAGCCCGTGGCTGTCGTGGGAAAGTTAGTGCAAACACATTGGTTGAAGGGCACAAAATTCGATTTATTGAATGACGAAATAACAGGGTAAAGATACATAACTATATTTTGGACTAAGGATAGAACTTAGTAAGGTGTTGGATGTTCCAGACGTTTGGAACTGGGTTGCCGTTGGCCCACTCTAGGCGGTAGGTCCCTGGAGATACCACTTCCTTGACGATGAAGGGGCCTTCCCATGGTGCAGATAGCTTGTGTTGTCCTACCGAGCTCATGACTCAGCGCAGAGCGAGGTCGCCCACGTTTAAGGAGCGTTCCTTGACGTTGTTGTCGTGATACCGGCGTATCTGCTGCTCGTGGCGCGCGTGCCGAGTTAAGGCACAGAGCCTGTGTTCTTCTAACGCGTCGACATCGATCTGTCGGCTGGACTCGGCTTCTCCATCCTCGTAGTTCTTGATACGCGGCGCGCTGAATGCGAGGTCTGCCGGTAGTACTGCTTCCGATCCGTAGACCATAAAGAAAGGCGAATACCCGGTCGCTCTGCTTCTTTGGGTACGAAGACCCCACACCACATGTGGTACTTCTTTAGCCTAGCGGCCTGCGCGTGGGTTTAATGCATCGAAGATTTCTTTCTTGAGGGCGTCCAGGACCATGCCATTTGCTCGCTCAACCTGCCCGTTGCATCGAGGGTGAGCTGATGATGAGTAGTAGACGTCGATCTGTCTGTCTTGGCAGAATTCCCAGAATTCGTGCCCTGTGTACTGGGAGCCGAGGTCGGTGATGATCTGGTTCGGGACTCCGAAGCGGTGCGTTATTTCTTCAATGAAGGCCGCTACCGTCGCCAACTTGGTGTCGGTGACGACCTTGTACTTGATCCATTTGGTGAACTTGTCCACCGCGACGAGTAAGTGCTTGAGTCCACCTTGGGCTGGTTTGAATGGCCCTACGTTGTCTAGCCCCCATACTGCAAAGGGCCAGGATGGTGGAATGGTGCGTAGCGCTTGAGCCGGCAAGTGCTTTTGCTTCTGGAAGAACTGGCACCCGGTGCAACGCTGGACGAGTTCGTTTGCATCAGAGACTGTGGTAGGCCAGAAGAACCCGGATCTATAGATCTTGTCAACCAGCGTTCTGGCTGCCACGTGATTGCTGCATGCACCGGAATGTGCTTCATGCAGTAGTGCCAGACCTTCGCTGCATAGGATGCACTTCATGAGTATTCCTGAAGATGCTGCTTTTCTGTAGAGTTCCGAGCCGATGACCACGTAGTTGGCACTTCGTCGGCTGAGCTGCTCGAGGGCGACCTTGTCTTCCTCGAGCTTGTCTAAAACGAACCGGATTCTCAATGACAAGAATCCGACTTCCTGTACCCTCGAGATAGTCCCAGGAATAGCAGCTATCTCGTACAGAACTCATCTCAGTCGAATATCACATCCATACATCGATAAAAGATCCAATACATGACATATTTAGAACATAGCGGTCTGGTACAAGCCCTCTGGGCTAAATCGACAATAAGAAACAGCTACGAAGCGGTAGCTAAATCATCTGGGTCCACTCCCCGCAGGCATACTTGAGCATAGCGCGCACCCTTCAATCGTACCAGCCGTCCTGGTTGAACTCGTGGTCGGGGTCTTCACCTGAGAACCCAAAGTCTGTCCCCAAGGAAATGGGATAGGTTCACGTCACCAACCATAATATGAAGCAAGCTTTAAAGTGGCCTATTCTAAGGTATAGAAATAATCAAGGTTTGAGCCAGGGTTTTCCTATGCGAGCAGCAGTAATAACCCAAATTCATCTCATCACCAACTCCTTTCCTCACAAGCACATCCACTCCCCAGATCCACCCATCAGCCTCACATTCACATCGGGCTCGTCCTGCCGTAGCAGGTTCCCGCAAACATCTTCCACCAACACCTTTCGCTCACTAGTCGACTCGGTGAGCTCCCTCCCCACCTTGTCTCATTAGCAACGCTGGATCAATCTCTCATAACCCAAATCAAGGATGAGGTAAGAAAGCAGATTCCCATGCTAGTCGGAACTTATCAGAAGCGGGTCATCCGTAACCGTGGACACGGCTATACGTATAGTTTTCACTCTGCAGAGGTGGCACTCCAGGAATCCATCCGGGCTGCAAGGCTAGTCCGCAACCAACCTGAGACACAGCCCACAGCAAAGACCCTAAACAGTAACGGTGTCAATCCTGTCTCCCTGGGCTCAGGAAACATCCGATCTAACATCTGCCCCAGGGATGTGAAACCTTCCCACCGGGGCCAGTCGGGGGCCGTGGTAAATCAGGGAGAGTACGCCGCAACGAGTCCCCCTTACACAAATCAAGCTCGAATCTCCTACAGTCTCGGTGCCGTACTAGAGTAGGTTTGCTGGAACCCTCCCCATTCTGGGTAGATGGTGAGCACGGTATTCCCACGTCCAAAGGTGGAACTCAACTCGGTCCTTAATTGTCGGTAAAGCGAGTATCAGCGTCATAAGCGATCCGCCGCAACGGTCTACAATCGGCACCCATAACAGGTATTGCCGCCCAAACTCCTCTAGTAACCAAATATCCAAGAACCATGTACCCGCAACAGGTACTCCGTAGGGATTGCCCAGTGCAATCCCCAAGCACCCCGATCAAACGATCGAGTTGTTATTACTCGCTTACACCGCCTAGCTGCACTACACCTCCCATACCACCCACAACTCATGCCAAGAGGTTCAAATCACAACCATCCCAACACATGCACAGCATAGCATATTCCATATAGCGAGTAGTAGGTAGCAAGGTAACAGGATGATAACAAAGGCAGTGCAGGTTTATCATGCGGGTAAAGTAAAGCGCTAGCATACTAGTTGCATGTCTAATAGGTATTTCAGAGAATGGTCGGGCGTGAACCTGGGTAAGCTTCTTCCTCCTCTTCAAAGCAGTTGTCGGGGTAGTCCGGCTCCTCCACGTTCTCCGGAGCTCCTAGAGTCGCGGAAAATAAAATAAGGCGCGGCTACTGGCAAAGAAACACCAAAACAGCGAGGAAAGAAGACCCAAGGAACACCAAACTCTATACTAATGCGTAGGTCATGTTTTTTGAAAAATATAGAAATTGGTTTCATATTTTTCTGAGCTATGGTTGATTTATTATTAATTTTCGAAGTTTAAATCATTTTCTGAAAATATTAAATAATTTCCAAAAAAGAAAAACAGACAAAAATTAGCCTGCTGACATCATGCTGACGTCAGCAGTGGGGTCCGCCTAGGGTGACGTCAGCAGTGGGCCCTGCTGACGTCAGTGTTGACTGGTCAACGGTCAACGGTCAACGGGGTCAACGGTCAGGTCAGTCAGTGGGTCCCGCATGTCAGTGACTGCCAGAGTATGACAGGTGGGCCCCAAGCGTCAGCGCTATTTAAAAGAAAAAGAAAAAGACGAAAGGTGCTACTGGGCCGGAGTTGGGCCGAAAGAAAAGTCCAGGGGGGTAAACTGGACTTTAGCGCGAACTTTAGCCCACGAAGGGGGAATGGTGCGGTGGACTTAGTCCACCGTAGACCAAGATTTAGGCCCACGGTGCACCGGGTTCACGGGATCAGGTGCGGCCAACTCGGGATCTTCTGCGGCTGTGTATGTGTATGCGACGCACCGGCGAAACGGCACAAGGACACGGCAAGGCTCGGATAGCACGTGGTTGGGTTCGGCTCGCTCACGCACAACCACCCGCAGGGTCCTGGCAACCCAGGTCCGCGGCGGTGGCGTCACAGCGGCGGAAAGGGTGCACGGCGGTGGACGGCCGGGAAAAAGGGCCGGTTTGCGAGCGCGCGGCCACCTGCAGCTGCTGGGCCACGGCTAGGTGCGCGTGCGCGAGCACGTGTGATCGCCCACGGCCGCAGCACGGCCTTGGCGTGCGCGCAGTGGCCGGTGTTCCTGGCCACGGCATCCTTGGCTGTGAGTTAAGGTCGTCGGCAGTTTGCAAAAAGGGTAAGCGGCGCGACGAGGTCCTGCAAGAGATGATCAAGGCCACAGCACGAAGGTCGGGTCCCAGGGACAACTGGTCGTCGGCGAGCACAAGAGCGGCGGCGCTCGGCCGGAACAGGGGAAAAAGAGAGGGTCGACGTCGGTGGTTCGCTGCAGCCTGGGGAAGACGTGCGGTACTCCGGCGATCCTCGTGCGCCCACGAACGGCTCTGGTCCGGCTCCCCTCCGGCGTCCCCCGCGGCGGCGGCGCCCGTAGCTCTCGGCGTCGTCGTGGAGAAGTAGCTCCGGCCTTCCTTGCGACCTCCTTGCCCCGGCTCCTCCTTCTCCTCCCTCCACTGCTTCTCCTCCTCCCTCTCCTCTCCCGAATCGTGGACAGAATACCCCAATGGGGCGGAGGCGGCTCAAAGGGAAAGGGCTCCCTGGCGGGGGTTTTATAGGGCGGCCGCGCTAGGGTTTAGGGCTTGGACGGCTGGGGAGGCTTGGCGTCCGTGCCAGGGCTACGCGTCGCGATCGCGACGGGCCGCACAGCGCTCGCGCTGGGATTGGCAAGGCGCTGCAGCCTCACACAATGCGGCGGGACCCGCTCGTCAGCGAAAGAAAGGAGGGAAGGGGCACGCGCGGTTGAAGCTGGGCCGGCGCTGGGCCGAAAGGCTAACAGGGCTGGTTCGGCTGGACGGCTAAGGAGAAGAGTTCAGGGTGGTTTTCTGGACTTCTCGAGAGAGTTTGGGCCCAACAGAGTTAGATAGGGTTTGAATTAGTTTGGCCAATTAGAGTTTGAATTCAAACCTAGAATTTGAATTCAAACCAACCAAAAATCCAAAAAAACCAAATGAACTCCAAATCACACTATTTGATCCTTAGCACTTCAAATTATTTTTAATTAATTTAAATTTTGCCTAAGAGCAACCTTATATGTTTGTTTGCATGCACAACAATTCACCAAAAATTTTTAAATCCGCATTTTTGCATTCATCAAATCCTATGGGAAAATTAGGGTTGTTACATTGTCTCCTATGGTCATGCGGTCGTTCCTGACGAATGCGATCAGTGGTTCACGCCAATCTTCTTCTGCTTCTGGGAGAGCCGCGACTGCTGCGACCACCTGGTCGGCAGTGGCTGTAGGTTCGCTTTCATCTGCTAGCTTGATGGATAGCTTCCGTAGATCTTGTACAAATACACCAGCGGGTACTTGGGATCGCTTGGATCCGAGTTTTGATAGAACGTCCGCGGCGACATTTCTTCCCGCGGCACATGTCGGCATTCCATTCCGTAGAAGTGAGCTTCTAACTTGCGAACTTCCGTGCAATAAGCGTCCATCGTTTCCTTGGAACACTCCCAATTCTTGTTAACTTGCTCCACTACTACCTTTGAATCTCCAAAGCATAGCAGGCGTTTGATGCCAAGTGTGATAGCTATCCTTAAACCATGGATCAGCGCCTCGTACTCGGCGCCATTGTTTGTTGCCTTGTAATGGATCTGTAGCACATACTTGAGGTGCTTGCCTTTTGGGGATATGAACAGTACCGTCGAAGTTCATGGTCTAGTGCTCAGGTAGCTCGGTAGGTGTGGGCGCCTGGAGTTCCGTCCACTCAGCCAGGAAATCAACCAGAACTTGAGATTTGATAGACTGTCTTGGCCTGAAGGTGATGTCGAAGCTTCCAAGCTCTACTGCCCATTTGACTACTCGGCCATTGATGTCGCGGTTGTGGAGAATTTCGCCGAGCGGGAAGTTGGATACCACATGGATGGGGTGAGCTTGGAAGTAGTGGCGCAGTTTCCTTGAGCAGATCAAGAGCGCGTAGAGTAGTTTTTGTGGGTGCTGGTACCAGATTTTTGACTCGGCCAGCACTTCGCTGACGTAATATACCGGTCTCTGTACCGGGTAAGAATGTCCGTCTTCTTGGCGCTCCACGACCAAGGCTGTGCTTACCACATTAGTGGTTGCTGCTATATATAATAGGAGGGGTTCGTCCTTCTTTGGTCCGGCGAGTACCGGCGGGGTGACGAGGAAAGCTTTCAGATCGGCCAACGCCTGGTCGGCTTCTGGCGTCCATTCGAACTTGTCGGTCTTCTTCAAGAGCTTGAAGAAGGGAGCGCTGCGTTCACCTAGCTTGCTGATGAACCAGCTTAGGGCTGCCATCATCCCAGTCAGCTTCATTACTTCTTTTTTGTTTTTGGGAGGCGGCAGATTCTGGATTGCCGCTATCTTGGTTGGATTAGCCTCTATGCCCCGCTGGCTTACCAGGAACCCCAGGAGCTTGCCTGAGGGTACCCCAAAGACGCACTTGGTCGGGTTTAGCTTCCATCTGTATCGGCGGAGGTTGTTGAACGTCTCTTGAAGGTCGGCGATTAGAGTATCTGGGTCGTAGGTCTTGACCACGACATTGTCGACGTAAGCTTCGGCATAACGCCCGATCTGGGTGTCTAGGCATCCTTGGATTGCCTTCTGGTACGTCGCACCGGCATTCTTGAGGCCGAAGGTCATGGTTGTGTAGCAATATATGCCATGAGGTGTGATAAACGCCGTTTTGTCTTGGTCGGCCGGGTTGAGGGCTATCTGGTGGTAGCCGGAATAACAGTCGAGGAAGGAAAGTAATAGGCACCCGGCCGTGGAATCGACAACCTGGTCGATGCGGGGAAGAGGGAAGGAGTCCTTAGGGCAGTATTTGTTGAGATCGGTATAATCGATGCACATTCTCCATTCACCGGTTTTCTTCTTGACAAGTACAGGATTTGCAAGCCATTCGGGGTGCATGCACTCCCGAATGAAACCGGCTGCTAAAAGTTTATTTAATTCTACCCTAATGGCCTCCTTGCGATCTTGTGTGAACCGTCGAAGCTTCTGCTTGACAGGCTTGGCGGTCTTCACCAAATGCAAGGAGTGCTCAGGCTTCTCCCTTGGGACTCCGGGCATGTCCGAGGGTTTCCATGCGAATATGTCCCAGTTGTCCCACAGGAAGGAGGTGAGCGCGCTTTCCTATTTAGGAGATAGGCCAGGGCCTATCAGCGCCGTCTTGCTGGGATCGTCGCTGGAGAGGGAGATCGTCTTCGTTGCAGAGTCTGGCTCGAGCGCTGTCATCGTGGCGTCCTGTTCCAGCACCTTGGAGTCAGCGGGTGGGTTCTCTTTGGCTTCGCTTGCGAGGAGCACGCTGTTGCCGAGCTGCCGCGAGAGCTCGGCAAGGCGTAAGGCTTCGCCATCGCACTCTTACGACGTCTTGACGTCGCCTCTGACGCTGATGACCCCGTTCGGGGCCGGCATCTTCATCACCAGATAGGTGTGGTTGGGGATTGCCATGAAGCGAGCCAGCATGGGCCGCCTGAAGATGGCGTGGTAGGAACTGCCAAAGTCGGCGACCTCAAAGTGCAGGAACTCAGTGCGGTAGTTATCGGGCGTGCCGAAGGTAACCGGCAGGGTGACTCGTCCCACTGGGTAGGCCGCCTTGCCTGGGATGACGCCGTAGAACGGGTGGTCGGAGCCCCTGAGCCTGATGTAGTCGAACCCCATGTCGTTCAGGGTCTTGGTGAAGATGATGTTAAGGGCGCTACCCCCGTCGATCAGTACCTTGGTCAGGAGGACTCTGTCAACAACCGGGCTAACGATCAACGGGTACGAGCCTGGTTCAGACAAGTGAACCCAGTGGTCCTTCCTGCTGAAGGTGATCGAAGGTTCCGACCACCGGAGGTACTCGATGCCCTTGGTACCGACGAGATTTATCTCTCGGTCATGGAGCTTCTGCTTTCTTCTGTCACGGAACGCGTCGGGACCTCCCAGGATTACGTTAATCTAGCGGTCAGCGCGTTGATCATATGCAGCGTCGACGTCTGGGCCCGGGCGGCGTGCGTCGCCATCCGGTGCTCTGTCGTTGCGGCAGCGATCATTATGACGGTCATTACGACGGTCGCCTTCTCTCCTGTCGCCACGGTTGTTGTTGTAGCATGGCTTCTTCGGCGCCGGGGGGACGCCAAGTTCTTTCTTTAGGGTCCAGCATTCCCGGAACGAGTGCTTTGCGTCCTTGTGGAGAGGACACGGCTCGTCTAGGCGGGCGAGCTGCTCAGGTTGGAGTCGTGACTCCACATGGCCCTCACCTTCTGCAACAGTTGCGACGTCAGGCCTGCTGCGTCTGTTGCGTGCTGGTTCTGCTGTCTTTTGGTCGGCCGGCGGGCGGTCGTGGTCTTTGTCTCTTCGGTCTCTGGCTCTGAACTGAGCTAGCTCGGCTGCATCAGCTTTAGCCTCTTCTCCGACCATGTTCATCATTTCCCCATCCATTTTGGGGTCTTTCTTGAACAGGTTGCGGAAGACGTCCTTGTCGTACAATCCGCGTCGGAAGGCGTCGATGACGTCCCTCTATTCGATGTCTGTAAGCTTGTTACGGTTGTCGAAGAAGCGGTTGGTGTAGTCTCGGAGACTTTCACCCCTGTTTTGGCGTACTAGATCCAGATCGAACCTAGTGCCCGGCCGAGTGTAGGTGGCCTGATAGTTCTCTGTAAACACCTTGCAAAGCTGTGACCAACTGTCGATGGACTGTTCCGGCAATCCCAAGAGCCATAGGAGCGTCGCTTTCCCCAGCATCACCGGGAAGTAGGCTGCTGCCTGGTCGGTGCTACCGCGTGCGGCTTTGACCGCCGTGATGTAGGTCTGGATCCAGAGCTTGGGGTCGGAGCGGCCGTCGAACTTCTCGACTATGGCTGGCTTGAAGGTGTCCGGCCAAGGGACCTGGCGGAGTCGCTTGGTGAAGGCTTGAAAGCCTTCGATGGCGAAGTCGTCGTCGCTGAAGCTATCGCTGCCGCCGTTGTAACGGTGATCATGGGCTCTGGGTGAGCCGTAGCGGCGGTCATATCGATCGCGCTCGTCGATCTCACAGCGTGCGCGGTGATCGTCGACATCGGAGTACTCGGCGTAGCTGGCTTGGCGTTCTGGTCGGCCGAAGTCCCGATCGTATCGCTCTCGTCGTTCTATCTCAGCAGCATCATGTTCGTGGTGCCTCTTGTCAAGCTCTGCTCGCACATCACGATCCGGCCTACGCAGCCGGTCGCCATCGCGGCGGTTCCGAGGGTGCCTACCCTCAGATTCATCCGACTAGTAGTCAGCCTCGCGTTCCTGGTCGACCTCGTCCGGGATGGCCTCCAGGGTTGGGGATCTATGCCGACGTCTGCCTCGGTCAGATCTGTTGTACCCGGTCTTGCGGGAACTTGATCTGCTTGAGCGCGATCTCACTACAAGGTTTTGTATCAAATTCAACGCCTCTTAATTGCAACGCTGAAAATTTGGTTGCTAGAGATGGTTGTATTGCGACCATTCTAAAAAATCGTAGCGATACGTGTCTTTAATACAACGGTTTTCAATATGTTGCGAAGCTTTGTTGCATTTGGTTGGCGATATTGCAATGGTGAAAAATGGTTGCAGTAGAATTGATTGTGGTTGCAATTGTGTGGTAGTACTGCAACTACATTTGAGTTAGTTGCATTTGGTTGTGACTATTGCTACGATTTTTTGTGTTGCATAAAATTTCACAAGCGTTGCAAATATTGGATGCTTAATGCAACGAGAACTCTTGGAGGCGAAGCAAAAGTGGGGTTCAATTGCAACCTTTTTTGGCAGTTGCAATATACGTTGATAATGTTCCAAGTGCTAAATTTTATTGCAATGAGATCTCTGGGGTCGAAGCAAAAATTGTGTTCAAGTGCAACACTTATTTTTGGTTGCAATATACTTTGAGAATTGCAACGAGAACTAGGAGCCGAGGTTGATTTGGATTGGGCCTTGTAGTGTGTATGATATACTATGAAAAAAATACAATTCATAGTCAAAAATAGAACTTGGCTAATTTTGAATTTTGATTTTATTCTAATTATTAATTTTAAGAAAGAAGTTTGAATTGGTAGGAAAACAATCTGTTATTAGTGATAGAATAGAAAAAAAAATAAAAAACGCCATGCAATGGAATTGAACCAAGGACCTCATTACTACACTAGTATATGACTTACCACTACACCATTACAATGTTTGTGTTAGCTAGCATAGTTCAAGCATTTTTCATGTTTCTATGTGGTAAGCTTATAGTAACCTTATAGATATTAAAGTAGAATAGTTACTTTAATGGGTTCTATTAGTTAGTTATTTCAAAAACAAAGTAAAGTTTTCTAAAATTATTATTGTTTTTTGTCTAATGCAACACTGGAAAAGTGTTGCAATAGGTCCAAAATGGTTGCAATAGACACAATGCCCGGAAACCAAAATAACTTTAAATTGCCATGTCACCTGGTCATACCTTGAGGATGTGGTGATGTGGTCCCACCTTGAGGACAAAAAATCCAAAAAAGAAGATACATGCTGGCATAATCGCAACTCGAGACCCTCTGCTACCCGCTGGCCTGCTCTGCATTGCCACGGCCGGCCACGCCCAGTCGGCTGCGCCCACCCGGCCGCACCCTGGTCGCGGCCGGCCGCACCCTGGCCGGACCCTGGCAACGTGTCACACCCCAAAATTTTCGAATTTTGGGATGTGAATTTTCAACGTAATTAATACAATAATTTTCTCGATTTTCTAAAATTTTCCAAGCTTTGTTTAATTTACAGGGAATTTATAATGAAAAAAAGAAAATATTTGTGAAATATAAATAAATTGCTTTGAATGTTGCATTCATGCTGTTGCATAGCGTTTTGATTTCTTGTAGTTCAAATCAGAATTTAAATCTAATTTAAATTCGTGTTTGAACCACATTTATTTGAGCCTTAGATAAGTTGAGCCGCCCAAAGTTTGTTTCTGCACCTCCAACTCTCCCTTCGATCTGTATCTGCTCCCTACTCTTTTCTCTCGAGCCGGCCCAGTCCTCCCCTTCCTCCTCCGCTGCGGCCCGCCAGCGCGCACCCGCCCCCGCAAGCCCAGCTCTCCACCGCGGCCCATCCTTCCCCGCGCCGGCCCAAGGCCCAGCACTCACGCCCCGTTTCCCTTCGCGACCCGGCCCAGCAACTCCCAGCTCCTCCGGCCCAACTCCGCTCGGCCCATTCCTTCGCGCGGCCCACGACGCAATGCCGCCACCGCCCGCAGTCAACGCTGCGTGCCGCCACTACCGGCCTCGGCGTTTGTGCCGCATCGTTGCCCAACCTCCCCCTGCGCCCTCCTCGGCCCTACTTAAGTCACCGTCCCCGCCGATGCCCAGCACCACCACCACCGCTCCCTCCTCCTCCGCCTCTGCCACCCGCAGCGCGCCGCCGCCCGCCATTGCTGGCTGTCTCGTCGTCTCGGTCGACACCGAACGAAGTAGACGCCGCCACGAGCTCCGCGACGTCGAGCTACACCTTCGACGCTGCTTCCCTTCGCCGCTCGACCGCCAGAGGAGCTCCTCCACGTGAAGCCGTCACCGCCGGGCATTGGCAGCGGAGGCCGGCCGCCACAGTCGCCATCGGCGAAAGAGGTCATCACCGCGAGCATCCCCACGACGAGCTGCATCTTCCCCGCCCGTTCACGCCGTCGTTTGTCCACCGGAGGGACATTCGCCGCGCCAGCGCCTCGCCGTCGGCCATGGTCTCCGTCGCGGGCCAAAATTCCGCCAGCACCGTCCGTCTCCGTCGTCGGTGAGCGCATCCACGTAATCCCCTCTCTCTACTCTCTCGATTGCGCTACCTCTCCGCCGCCTTGGACCACCCCAGCGCCGGCGAGCCAGACGAGCCTCGAACGCCGGCGAACTCCCCTGCCTGTGTAAACGAAGAAGATGAAGCTTTTGCAAATAACCCCGTGCAAGATTTTCCTTTCTTGCACTTAAGCCCAACCGAGCACGTTGTTGACGCAAAATGTGCAGTTCGCGCCAAGCACACAGCAAGCCGAATTAGCTAGCTTCAACACGTAGCCCGCGCGTTTGAATCCGAAAGCGTGCCAGTCAGTTTGTCTGAAAACTAACAAAGGGACAAAAAAGTTTAGGTCAAAACCTGGAACATGCCGGGTAAGACCAGACAGTTCCATATTTGCGGCTACGGAGCCAGTTTCGAACGACACATAGCTACAGAGAAGCTATCTGTCGGCAGTTAAAGCCTCATTCGGCAATCGGCAAGGCACGCAGGGAGCGCACTGCCGAATGCGTGACGTAAGCATGACGAAAGATCGGCTTTCAGCCGAATGAACATTGTAACGCATACTCATAGCCGATTAACGAGAAACAAAGCATGATGAATAAATAAAAGGGTGAGGCATGATCATAAATTCGCAATAAACAAGAAATGCATAGGCCGAAAGCAGCACCCGTCAAGCATGATAACAAACAAGTTAATCCACCGCATGATACGACTTGTTTGGGACCACACCACTAATCAGATTAGATCAATCCACCGCATGATACAATCTAACCATGAAAAGCTAAAAGCATTCAGTGTTTAATACGAACCCACAACACAGTCGCAAATTTACATCGAAACAAGAATACATAGGCCGAAAGCAGCACCCGTCAAGCATGATAACTAACAAGTTAATCCACCGCGTGATACGACTCGTTTGAGACCATGCCACTAATCAGATTAGATTAATCCACCGCATGATACAATCTAATCATGAGAAGCTAAAAGCATTCATTGCCCGATGCAAACCCACGAACACACGTTCACTCGTGAGAGCATTACCGAATGCGGCTATTTAGCCGAATCGGGGTCCATGGCGAAGGAACAAGCCTAATCGGTAAAGATAGATCTGTCAGATCGAATCGAATTCTAATCCACCGGATGATTAGCTCTGAGACGACCCAAAAACCTGCATCTACCGCATGATACCCGGTTCTGTCAAGATCTACGCGATACCGACAGGCTCGAACCCGCGACACGTGGCAACCTAGATCGGTTTCGGACTCGGCTATGAGGGGATAAGTCATCGCGTCGTGAAGTAGAGCCGATTCTAGCCGACCTAGATTGGGCAAAGGAGTGTTGCATGAATTAAGCACGGAGTAAAAACAAAGCAACATGGGGTAACTTAATGAATCTGTTAAATCTTGCCGAAATCTAACAGAGCCGATAACTTGGTCCATACTAGATCTTAGCCCACCGCATGGCTCATGACCTAACAGAGGAACCTTCTTGAGACCATAACTTAAATCCACCGGATGATACTAAGCATGGTAACAAGACTACCTGCATCAAAGCTTAAATCCACCGCATGATACTAAGCATGATACAGGGTTGCCGGTACTTACGGAGGTCGACGGATCGATGACTCCTCTCGAAGAACTCGACGACTCGACTAAAGGACTCGATGTTGGCACGGGGCCGGTTTGTTGTATGATTGATTTCGATTCCCTCTCATAGCTGCCATGGGTTTATATTTATACCCAGGTCTTGATACAACTCCTAGTCGGACACGACTACAATACTTGTTTCTAAAAATAAATGACGAATCTTCGTGCCCATATTGCGTTCCTTGTTCGAACCGGCCTTTTCCTTATGTTTTTCCACGTCATCACGCCTTCCCGAATGCTACCGCTTTTGCCTGCGGAACTATGCCTCTGTCGAATGACGACGCGTTCCCGACCGCAGAGCGTTATTGCCGAATACTTCAGAGAAAGCCCTTTAGCCGAATGGTATCCTTCCACCAAATCCGGCCCACACGTCAGCCTCTTCCTGGTGCTAAATTTTGGTGTTAACACATGCCCCTTCAATTTCGGGATAAAAGATGCTTTTATCTCGGAATTGACCAGGAATCCCCAACATCTCCAGGCTGAATCCGCTTCGACATCTGTTTTCCGCTTCCAAATCCTCAGAGTGTGTTTCTAAACTCAAAACCCTAGTTCGTCGAATCTCTCAAGCTCCAATCTTCAAATGGCGAACCAGGATCAAATTCTTCAAGTAAGTTTCGTTTCCCTCAATCACATTCGGCATTATTCTTTTTGAATCGCATTTTGAATTCCCGAATCGCTCTTCTTCTGTTCTCGATAGGCTCTGACCACTGAAATCTTGACCCCTACTGAGGAGCAATCCGCATCTTTCTTCCTCGGCCCCTCAGGGAATCCAGATCCCTCCGAAATTATTGCGGCCGAGTCTCAGAGAATCCCTTTCAAAACTTCACTGACGAGACCTTACGAATGGCAAGATTCATTCAAGAACTGGCCTCTGCCCTCAATCGCCGGCTGGAGAAACTGGTACAAAAGGATTCTTGAAGATAAAAGCCCCCAGACGCAGAATTGGGACAGCCTTCGTATTTCTCATTGCTTGGAGCTATCTCTAGCCGAAACACCCAAGAATGAAAATCTCCTGATTGCAGCTTGTCACTTCTGGTCCAATGGCATGAATGCTTTTCTCTTTGGTCACGGACCAATGACTCCAACCCTGGCCGATGTCTACATGATAACCGGCCTGAACATCACAGGGATAACACACCCATACAGATACAAAGGTTCTTCCAAACAGACAGGGGTGAAGACTGGAGTCGGCTATAAGAAATACATCCAGACTTACATGCATGATGGTCCTCTGACTGATGTTGAATACAGGGCCTTTCTGAATATGTGGCTGTGCAGATTTGTTTTCTGTGGTAAAGCCAATGAGCCAACTCTGAATCACATAGTAATGGCCGAAGACCTGGCTGCAGGCACACTTATCCCTCTCGGGAAATATCTCCTGGGAAGTGTCTATCACATGCTCCATCAAACCATTTATCAGATGCACACCAACAAGAAAATTTCCTGCGTTAATGGTCCCTGGTGGTTCGTCCAGATGTGGCTGCAATTGTACATGCACCAAATTGTCTCCATTGACCTCAACAGCCGACATTTCCCCTCGGTCAATTACCAGGAAGCAGAAGCCCAGAGCACCAAAGGCTGTCAAACCTATGGGGAAGCAGCCTCCACTATTGCTATCAATAAGAGCATTGGAGAACTGTTTGAACTTTTCTTCAAAGGCTTTGCCAATCCCCTCTGGTTCCCATACATGGACAATGACAATCTCACTTTCCCTTGTGAATTCAGCTTCGAGACTGGATGCATAGATGCAGAGTCCACAGCAATTTTCAACACTTTCATTCGGCCTTGCATCTTACCAGCCGAATTTTGTGGAGGAAGGCTGGTTCAAAGTTCATATGAATATTACCAGCCGAATACAGTAGCCAGGCAATTAGGATGTGGCCAAGTGCCCCCAAGATTATTTCTCCATGAATTCCTCAAGCCTAGGCAGATCATCAAAGACTCCACAGAAACAAGAAGAATTTTTGACTACAAGTGTTGTGTAGCCATCTACCAGATCGAACCTTTTGTGCCAACAGCACTTGCTCATCCTTCTTTTATTCTTTGGTGGCAAGAACTCCATGATCATATCTTCAATGTGCCAGTTCACCCTCTCTGCCTTAATTTGATGCCTGACTATCAGCCGAATTCAGAGGTAAATATGCTTATAATCCATCTGTTTTTCCAATAACATCCTCTTTCATCGACTTCTGATTCTGTTATTCTGCAGGACACAGTCCCTGCCCCTCTGGCTAGAGTAATTGTATATAACATCGCTGGCCCAATATCCATTCTGGGGCATCTCTCTCCTTCTTTGGCTCAAATAATGTCCAGGCCTACCAGTCTGGATCCAATTCTTGCTGCACCACCTTCTGCCAAGAGGAAAACATCTTCTCTAACTGCCCCTTCGGCTATAAAGAAGAAAAGAATAAGTAGCAAAAGAATTGCTCAGGTTAGATCCTTCCTCTGCCAAATAAAATGTTATTTCCATTCCGTTCATCTTCTACTCCTTTATGATTTCAGGCCAAATCACAACAATTGGCCATTAGCACAGAACCTGCCGATGCTTCAGCGATTGGTAAAATTTCTCACTATTTTGTCTTCAAAGTTCCTCTCCATCGGCATTGATTCTTTTTCAGTTGCAGAGCAAATCTCAATGGACCCAATCTTGGAGAGCTCTTCTTCTCATCAAGAACCAGCTTCAGCTTCACCTGATGTTCCTCAGCCAGAAGCCTCTTCCCCACCAAAAGATCTTCTAAACTCTCCTCAGCATGACATACAAGAATCTTTACCTGAGCTTGAGCTGCCCTCTCTCTCCATCCAAGAGATCAGGAATGAGGTAGAGACAATTACCCAGTCTTCCCAGTTCTTTATTCAATGGATAATCATTAATTCGGCAATATCTCTTTCCAGGAGAAAATAACTTCATCACCCAGCTACTCATTTCCTTTGGATGATCTTGTTGCCGAACAAGTAGAGGAAATTTCTTCTAATCAGGCTTTATCAGAAGAAACCCATGCAAAACTAAAGGAAATCTTCTCCTTTCTGCACAAAGACATCCAGGATCAAGTCAAGGATGCTGATCTTCTGAGAGATATGCTCGAGCCCATTGAACACAACCTTCCTGTTGACATTCAAGCTTCTTTGGAACCAATCTCTCAATTGGATCAACAATTTGCTGCAGTCAGACAGGTTCTGAAAAGTCAATCTTTACAACCAGCTTTAGAACAAAGAAGAGCCATAGCTAAGCAATCCTTGAAAGATCTGTATATTCAAGCTCAGAGTAATAAAGAATTGTCAGCTAGACTGCAGCCAGCACTTGATCTGAAGAAGACCAGAAAAGCTGAACTAGAAGCTGAATTGAGGACTCTGTCAACCGAAATCGAAGCTGACGAGAAGAAGTTAGCCGAACTCCCTGATCTGACAGAGAAGATACGAAAGGAAGCATCGGCAATTCTAACTAAAGATAAACAGCTCAAAACGAAGCTCTCTGCTCTGATAAAAACCCAAGAAGCAGGCAAAAATCTTTTGGAGACCATTAATAGAATGATATCTGATGCTAAAGATGTAATCTCCAAGTACTTGGGTGTGTAGTTGTATCGAATATTTAATTAGCCGAATGTCTTACCAACTTTGTAGTCTCACCAATTTTTGCTTTCTTCCTCGCTTTATTGTGAACAACACATTCGGCAAAGCTTAGTCGCAACAGCGTTAGACCGAAAAACGACCTAACACAACACAGCCGAATCCAATTCAGTAGAACCGAACCCGATTCGGCATGAATCCCAAACGACACGGCAACTGCTCGGTTCGTGGGGCTTTCCACCTTCCGAAATTTTGGGATGCGCGCCACGATCTCCGACCACGATCTCCTCTGCGGGTTCTATAAATAAACACCCAAGCAGCCCACAGTTTTCACCAAGTTCTTCGTCTTCCAAGTTCTTGCCGGCCCAAGTCATTCTTTTCCCCATCCACAGTAACTCCGAGGAACTTCCAATGGCCGACAACAACAGGAGGCGCCCGGCCGCCGATGAGGCCGAAGGGAGTCGCGGTGGTGCTCGCCGGAGGTAAAGATTGTCTGCTTGCTTCTCTCTGTTCTTCTCGAGATTTGCCCTCTCCTTGACGAATCTCTTTGTTTTCTCAGGGTAATCCAATGGATTGTCGCCGCTGGTGCGCCAGTTGCGGCTCCAGCCGCTGCCCCTGCGGCGTCCAGCTCTTCGAGTTCGTCCAATCGATCTTTCGAATCGGACGACTACCGCTACACGGACGGCGATGCCCGCCGATTCAAAGCGGAGCGTGACGATACTCGCCGCGAGTTGGAGGTTATCTCCAAGCAAGCCGGGATTGCTGACCTTGAATGGCAGCACGAGCGCAAGCAGCTGCTCGACGTCATTGATGGTGAGTCCTGCAATCTGCTCAATCTCAATCTCGTCCTCCAAATGATATTAATCTGTTATCCCCTTGTAACCTTGCAGCGCGTGATGCTGAACTTGATCGACTGAAGACGCTGGTGGAGGAATTGGCGGACAAGGTGAACGCCCAAGGGGACACACCCGAGGCACGCCTTGGTGCGGTGGCAAGCCGTGTCGACGAGGTGGCTTCCCATGGCGTTCGCCTGGGCGTTGCTACGGGTCTCGTTGCCATGTCGACGCACACCGGCACTGACTATTCCAGGATGCCGGTTGGTTTTGCCAACAGCAACCCAGAAGACATCGAAGACATTGACGCCTCCATCGATCGTCTTGATGGCCATGGTGCTGCCATTGCCGATTCCATTCATCCCCAGTCTGTTTTGAACAGGCTCTTCCAGTAGTTTGTACTAGGGATTTATGGAATTTCGGCAATAAAACTTATCTTTTGTGATCTTGTATGAACTCCTGATGCAATATATTTCGTGCTAAGGGCAATACACTCTGGTATTGGCCATTTCTTCTTCTGTCAATATTTGTCCTGAAGACGGCTCCTTCCCGAATGCCGGCTGTCTCGATTGTTCTGACATTGAACACTTCAATCAACGATCAATTTCAATACTAGGATAATATTTCTTCAAGTACCTCCCATTGATGGCAGCAGTAAACTCTTCCCCTAGTAAAGTTTTCAGGATATATGCATTTCCAGGCACACATCTGATCACTCTGAAAGGGCCTTCCAAGTTTGGAGACCACTTACCGAATGCACTGTATTTAGTCCCAATCGGCAATATCGCTTTCCAAACTAGATCACCTTCTGCAAATTGCTTGACTTTCACCTTCTTGTTGTAATATTTAGCAACTCGCATTTTATTTTTTTCAACATTTTCCAAGGCCCTAAGACGAATCATATGTAAATCTTCTAATTCGTCCATCATTAAATCATTATAATCTTTAGAACTTAAATCCTTTTGCAACTTTATTCTCCTTGAGTCTAATTGTATTTCCCATGGCAAGATAGCATGATGCCCATACACCAACTCATAAGGAGACGTCTGTGTAGCCCCATGTGGAGCCATTCGGTAAGCCCATAAAGCCTCATTGAGTACCGAATGCCACCTTTTCGGCTTCTGATCAATCTTCTTCTGTATAATTTTAATCATAATCTTGTTAGAAGCCTCTGCCTGACCATTAGCTTGGGCATAATAAGGAGAAGAATTCAACAATTTGATGCCCATACTTTCAGCAAAATCTCTGAACTCTGAAGATGTAAATTGAGTCCCTTGATCTGTGATGATTGTTTGAGGAATTCCAAATCTGTAAATGATATGTTCTTTAACAAATTCAACCATATTCTCCGATGTCACCTTCTTTAATGGAATTGCCTCAACCCATTTGGTAAAATAATCGGTTGCCAAAAGCACAAACTTATGCCCCTTGCTAGATGGAGGATTTATTTGGCCAATCAAATCTATTCCCCATCCTCTGAATGGCCATGGCTTGATAATAGGATTCAGAACTGATGCTGGAACTCTCTGAATGTTTCCAAATCTCTGGCAATCTTGGCATCCCTTATAATATTCAAAGCAATCTTCTAGCATTGTAGGCCAATAGTACCCAGATCTCCTAATGACCCATTTCATTCGGTAGGCCGATTGATGTGCTCCACACAATCCATCATGTACTTCACTCATCAGCTGTTTTGCTTCTTTATGATTTAAGCAATGTAACAGCACCCCATCCAAGGATTTATAATATAAATTATCATCAAGAAGAACAAACTTTAAAGCTTTATACCTGAGCTTTCTAGAAACCCTTCGGGATGGATTCTCCAGATAATCGGCAATCTCTTTTCTCCAATCATCTTCTGCCAGATTACTCCCGAAAGCATATACATTATTAGCAAAAACTTCTTGAAGCTCTTTATAACCCGAAGCACTTTGAGCCAATCTGTTTGCCCCTTCATTGTCTTTTCTAGGAATATGCCGCAGAATTACCGACTGAAACTCCTTTAAGATTTGCTTGCACTCTTCATAGTAATTCCTTAAGACATTGTTTCTGCACTCATATTCGCCATTCAGTTGCCTTATGACTAATTCTGAATCTCCAAAGATTTCAACTGCAATGGCCTTTGCTTCTCTCAAGTATTGAAGTCCTCTGAGCAACGCTTCATACTCAGCTTGATTATTAGTGACAGTAGGTTGAATAGGAATAGCAAATTCAAATACCTCTCCTTTTGGTGAAATTAACAAAATACCTACTCCACCACCTTTGTCACATGAAGAGCCATCGAAGAATAATACCCAAGGAGCAATTTCAAGCGAATTGACTGATAAATCACGATGCTCAGTAATGAAATCAGCAATAATCTGTCCTTTAACAGCCTTTGCCGATTCAAACCTTAACTCAAATTCAGACAAAGCTAAAATCCATTTGCCAATCCTTCCGTTCAAAATTGGCATAGACAACATGTGTTTTATCACATCAAACTTTGAATACACAATGCATTCGGCATGTAGCAAGTAATGCTGAAATTTTGTACAGGAGTAGTAAACACATAAACAAAGCTTCTCAGTAGCCGAATACCTTGTTTCGGGATCAAGCAGCTTTCGGCTAAGGTATGCAACTACCCTTTCCTTTCCCTCGAATTCTTGTATGAGGGCCGATCCAATAGTTTGGGCATCGGCCGCCACGTACAACTTAAAAGGCTTGTTTAGCTGTGGAGGTACCAATACTGGTGGTTCTTTCATGTATCCCTTGATCTCATCGAAAGCCTTCTGTTGTTCGTCGCCCCATACAAACTTCTGATCCTTCTTGACCTTTAACAGCGAAGAGAAAGGCAACACCTTTTGTGATAAGTTTGATATGAATCTTCTTACGAAATTGATCTTACCAAGCAATGACTGTAATTCTTTAAGATTAGTTGGAGGAACAACTTCATCAATGGCTTTCATACTTTTCTTGCCAACTCCTATTCCCCCTTCATGCACTAGAAATCCCAGAAATTCTCCTGCCGAAACTCCAAAAGCACATTTATTTGGATTCATTTTGAGCCCATGTTTCCTAGTGCATTCTAGAGTTTTCCTTATGTCGGCCAAATGTGCTTCATGATCCAATGACTTAATCACGATATCATCGATATATATCTCCACAATCTTGCCGATCAACTCATGAAAAATATAATTCATAGCTCTCTGATAAGTTGCACCAGCATTCTTCAAACCAAACGTCATGACAACCCATTCAAACAACCCTATATGTCCTGGACATCTGAAAGCCGTTTTCGCTACGTCTTCCAATGACATAAAAATTTGATTGTACCCTACATTACCATCCATGAAACTAATCACTTTGTATCCAGCAGCAGCATCAACCAACGAGTCAGCAACAGGCATTGGATATCCATCCATGGGTGTAGCTCTGTTCAGATCTCTAAAATCTATGCAAACTCTCATCTTCCCATTTTTCTTGTACACAGGAACAATATTAGAGATCCATTCTGCATATCTGCATGGCCGAATAAAATTTGCTGCTATTAATCTTTCCACTTCCTTCTTCACATCGGCCAACACTTCATCTTTGTAGATCTTCCGGGGTGGTTGCTTGTAAGGTTTATAACCAGGCTTAATCGGCAATCGATGCTCAACAATGGAACGATCTAAACCAGGCATCTCCGAATAATCCCAAGCAAAGCAATCTTTGTATTCTTTTAACAACTTAATCAACTTTTCTCTGAAAACTGAATCCAAGCTAGCACTGATGAATATCGGCCTTGGTCTGTCACCGTCTCCAATGTCTACCTCTTCTAATTTATCAGCCGACACAAATCCTCGTCCTAGCTTCCCATCAGTCCCATCGATTGGATTATCCATTAAAAATTACTAAAAGAGCCGACTACTTTGATCGGCTGTTGATCACTGCTGACTGGCTCAACAGGACCTTCTCCCCAGTCCTTACCTGAGAAGCAATCTATGCCTTGATATTCCCAGAAGGCCGGTTCCACATTAGCCACGCTAATTGAATCATCCGCTGGGACAATTTCCACTTCATCATCTATCCACTCAATAAGCTGTTGATGCATAGTAGATGGAATACAGCAATTCGCATGAATCCAATCCCTTCCGAGTAGCAAGCTATATGCCCCTTTGCCTTCAATAACAAAGAAGGTTGTGAGCAGAATCTTGGACCCAATCATCAGATCTACATGTACACATCCTTTGGTGTCCGAAGGATTTCCAGCAAAATCATTCAACACTATGCTTGTTGGCGTTAAATCTCCAGGGTTCATGCCAAGTTTCCTGAATGTATTGTATGGCATCACATTAACAGCAGCTCCACCATCAACAAACATCTTCGTTAGTGGCTTCCCGTTGACATATCCTCTTAAGTACAGTGGCTTCATGTGCCGATTCTGGACTGGCTTCTCGAAAATAGCTTGTTTATTCAATACTAATTGTGCCATTAACCCATATTGTTCGGCTTCATCCACTTCTGACGATATCTCTTCCTGTACAATTTGATTAGCCGGAGCCATGAATTCATTCGGCAAGAAACATACCATGCATGTAGGAGCCGAATGACCCGATTCGTCAGGCCTGTCTTTTGGGCGCCATATCGATTTCATCCTGGTTCCTGCTTGCTTCAATTCTTGATTCCTCAGGCGTTGGACTCTTCTCTTCTGGCTCCTTCTTAAACCAGGCGGACACCACTGTCCTTTCTGCCAAACATACTCACGATCTTCTTCCTCATAATCAATCCATCTATAATCGGCACGTCTTTTCATTGATTGATCACCATTCTTATATATTTTTAGACGCCGATCATCATTAGGATGTACCTTTCCAATTCTTTCGTGGACGGATCGGCGAGTGGCAACATTTTGCCTATGTTTGACATATCCATTATTGCATTCAGGACAGTTATTCCACGTAGGCAGCTTTAAACCTTTGTTCCAACAGTGTCTGAAGAAAACACAATCCCAATGTGCCCGTTCTTGTTCTCGGACATATTCTTCTTGTTCTTCCTCAAACCTTTCTTCTTCGCACCTTCTCTTCTTCTCCTCGTATTCACGTCTCTGGTAGCGCTCTTTTTCTTGCTGACGCTGCCATTTATTGAGGAGAATACGCGATGTGACTCTGGGTTTAGAAGAATTCCCAATTTCAAATTGGCTTTTCGGGAAGCGAGATCTCTCCTCGCGAATCTGTTCGATCGTGATTTGCCGATTAGGATCTACTGAGCCACTCTGCTTCGCTTTCTTTGACGTCAGGACTCTCATTTTTTCCTTTTCTCCAGATTCGGCAGTACTCACCATATTGATTGAGAACCCAACCATGTTCTGAGGAAACGGGTTACTGTCCAACTTCATCTTATTGTCGAATTTCAAATGCCCTTCTTGGATAGCTTTCTGAATCCTCACTCTGAAAACCCTGCATTCATTGATGGAATGAGAATTTCTATCATGGAACCCACAGTACCTCTTATCTTTCACTCCATCAGGCCGAAGCATAGAATGCCCCTCTGGTAGCTTGATTCGGCCTTCTTTTACAAGATAATCAAATAATTTATCTGCCTTAGTTACATCAAAATCATAGGTGCCCTTATTCTGTTTAATCCACCTCTGATTCACCATGACTGGTTCTTTACTCCATACTATCTCTGCTGCGGCTATCTCTTCGCTATCTTCATACTCATCTTCTTGATCTGCTCTTTCAAGGAATTGGTTATAGATGTCAGCTACATCATTATTTTTAGCAAATCTGGCATCTTTCTTGAAACCATATGCCTGGTTACTCATTAAGGCCAATCTGTGTGACAACTGGCCCAGATCATCAAACTCCATCCCGAATAGCTTCTCCCGAATGGCAGGCAGCATGCCAGCTACAGCCATACCAGCCAGCTGGTCATCAGGTATGTTCAGAGAAAAGCACATGCTCTTTGTTTCCCTGAATCTCCTGAGGAACTCCGTAGGTGTTTCATTATTCCTCTGCCTTAAGCTGGTCAAATCAACCAACTTTTTCTCGGTACTGCCAATGTAATAATGAGCATGGAATTTCTGCTCCAGGTCTTTCCAAGTACAAATCGACTGAGCAGGCAAAGAGGCAAACCATGTAAAAGCTGGACCTGTTAATGACAAAGGAAAGTATCTGATTCTAAAGGCCTCATCTGCCGAAGCTTCTCCAAGCTGCATCAGATATCGAGCTATATGTTCCACAGTGCTAGTATCATCTTGTCCTGAGAATTTAGTAAACTCTGTAGGCACCTTGACTCTATTCGGCAATGATACCCTTTGGTACCATTCTGGGAAAGGAGACGAGTACATGTACCCCTGATTTTTAGGCTTCAGACCGAATTGATTTTGCAATACGTTGGTCATTTTTTGCACCATGAGGTCAATACTGGTATCTTGATTCCCTGGTCTTCCAGCAAGCATGCCTGCAGTACCAACATACCCAGGATTCGGGAGAGCGTCGATAGCATTGTAATCCAGGAACTCCGAGTATCCATTCCCATATAAATCCCTCTGCAGTCTATTGTTCAAGGGAGATATCTTGTAAGCAGAAGCAGGCGGATTCCCTGTGGTGCCGAATGCTATATCACCGTATGTGCGAGTTTTCGGCAGTGCAGGCTGAGGATCTTGCCGAATCGGTTGACCATTTGTATCTTTAGTACCAGAAGCTCCAGTTTCATCAGCATTTCCTTTACCATGTGGCCTCTGAGCTTGCGCTTGAACATTGAAGTATGTCGGGCCACCCAATTGCCCATGTATCTGCTCGAAAGGTTTATCCACATGCTGACCAAAAATGCTTACCATTATATGCCGAAAGCTGTTCAAGAACGCAGCATTGTGATTGGTCATTGCTTCCCCTAAAGCTTTGTATAACAAGCCCGAGAATCTCTCCCTCTCTTCTTCTTCAGTAAAATCAGACTGCCCAGGAAGGAGAACTCTTGGCAAATCGGACTTGAGAAACGGTGCACCACTCCTGTTCTTGGCGAAAGACAGCAAACATTTGTTAATGAATTGGTCAGCAGCAGCCTTTACCATCCGTTGATGCTCTTCAGACAATTCTTCCAAAGTAACGTCCATGATGTCGCTCAACTCAGGCATCTTGAAAACTTGTGAGTGTGTCCCACTGGGCGTGCCAAAAAGTGTGTTGACGCAAAATGTGCAGTTCGCGCCAAGCACACAGCAAGCCGAATTAGCTAGCTTCAACACGTAGCCCGCGCGTTTGAATCCGAAAGCGTGCCAGTCAGTTTGCCTGAAAACTAACAAAGGGACAAAAAAGTTTAGGTCAAAACCTGGAACATGCCGGGTAAGACCAGACAGTTCCATATTTGCGGCTACGGAGCCAGTTTCGAACGACACATAGCTACAGAGAAGCTATCTGTCGGCAGTTAAAGCCTCATTCGGCAATCGGCAAGGCACGCAGGGAGCGCACTGCCGAATGCGTGACGTAAGCATGACGAAAGATCGGCTTTCAGCCGAATGAACATTGTAACGCATACTCATAGCCAATTAACGAGAAACAAAGCATGATGAATAAATAAAAGGGTGAGGCATGATCATAAATTCGCAATAAACAAGAAATGCATAGGCCGAAAGCAGCACCCGTCAAGCATGATAACAAACAAGTTAATCCACCGCATGATACGACTTGTTTGGGACCACACCACTAATCAGATTAGATCAATCCACCGCATGATACAATCTAACCATGAAATGCTAAAAGCATTCAGTGTTTAATACGAACCCACAACACAGTCGCAAATTTACATCGAAACAAGAATACATAGGCCGAAAGCAGCACCCGTCAAGCATGATAACAAACAAGTTAATCCACCGCGTGATACGACTCGTTTGAGACCATGCCACTAATCAGATTAGATTAATCCACCGCATGATACAATCTAATCATGAGAAGCTAAAAGCATTCATTGCCCGATGCAAACCCACGAACACACGTTCACTCGTGAGAGCATTACCGAATGCGGCTATTTAGCCGAATCGGGGTCCATGGCGAAGGAACAAGCCTAATCGGTAAAGATAGATCTGTCAGATCGAATCGAATTCTAATCCACCGGATGATTAGCTCTGAGACGACCCAAAAACCTGCATCTACCGCATGATACCCGGTTCTGTCAAGATCTACGCGATACCGACAGGCTCGAACCCGCGACACGTGGCAACCTAGATCGGTTTCGGACTCGGCTATGAGGGGATAAGTCATCGCGTCGTGAAGTAGAGCCGATTCTAGCCGACCTAGATTGGGCAAAGGAGTGTTGCATGAATTAAGCACGGAGTAAAAACAAAGCAACACGGGGTAACTTAATGAATCTGTTAAATCTTGCCGAAATCTAACAGAGCCGATAACTTGGTCCATACTAGATCTTAGCCCACCGCATGGCTCATGACCTAACAGAGGAACCTTCTTGAGACCATAACTTAAATCCACCGGATGATACTAAGCATGGTAACAAGACTACCTGCATCAAAGCTTAAATCCACCGCATGATACTAAGCATGATACAGGGTTGCCGGTACTTACGGAGGTCGACGGATCGATGACTCCTCTCGAAGAACTCGACGACTCGACTAAAGGACTCGATGTTGGCACGGGGCCGGTTTGTTGTATGATTGATTTCGATTCCCTCTCATAGCTGCCATGGGTTTATATTTATACCCAGGTCTTGATACAACTCCTAGTCGGACACGACTACAATACTTGTTTCTAAAAATAAATGACGAATCTTCGTGCCCATATTGCGTTCCTTGTTCGAACCGGCCTTTTCCTTATGTTTTTCCACGTCATCACGCCTTCCCGAATGCTACCGCTTTTGCCTGCGGAACTATGCCTCTGCCGAATGACGACGCGTTCCCGACCGCAGAGCGTTATTGCCGAATACTTCAGAGAAAGCCCTTTAGCCGAATGGTATCCTTCCACCAAATCCGGCCCACACGTCAGCCTCTTCCTGGTGCTAAATTTTGGTGTTAACACACGTTTTTGCAGATGTAACCCTGAGGAACCACCTATTCTCAGTAACTGCTCGCTGTGTCTTGCAAAAATCCCCTGCTAGCCCCTGCAGTCTAGGGTTAATTGCGATCCGATCCCTGCAGCCTTGTTTAATCTATAGATTACACGTTTTAACTCCGATTCGATCCGTTCTTGTCGTGTTAGCTTCATATCGACTTAAACTACGATCTAGTGCTGCTATTTACCATGTGACATGTTTCTGAATTTTTATTTAATGTTAAGTTGATTAAATGCTATCTAAATGTCTTTTCCAAATAAAAGCAAATTAGGATTTTCATATCGATTTTCTATAATACTTATTAATTTGGTTAATTCTATTTAATCATGTTTTTAGAATAACATTTAATTAGAGTTTTACCTCGGCTTTATAAAACAATATTAATTTGATTAATGTTTACTTAACTAGATTTTTCCTAATTAAAATAATTTAGAGTTAAACAAACTCCTACTTTTCATAAATAAATGTTAACATTGATTAATATTAACATAAATGTGTTTTTGATTATAATATTGATTTATGCAACACAGTTCATAAAGTTATTCGATTAGTTGATCTCACATGTTTTATTTCAAGTTAACAATTAAATTGGCATAATCTATACATAAACAATTATAAATAAAATGTGATTAAGTTTTATCTCGATTTTACAAATGCAAATAGAATTATTTGAAATAATCTCTACGTATGATTTTCTTCAGTTAAAATTAATCAAGCATATAGTTGTGCCATTTAATAATTCAAATCTTCCGATAGTTGTATCTTTTCAACCATTGCTCCGTTTCGACGTTTCGCGCGTTCTTTTAAAGCTTTTCCTTTGATTGGTGTATTGTTCTTAGTTGTATATTGTTTGCTTGCTTGTTTAGCTACATGTTGTGCTCGATGTTTGCTGCGAGTAGTGGAAGGTCGTTCGAGAGATTCAAGATGAAGAACCGAAGACTTTGAGCAGCTATATACTGGATTTGAGGCAAGTTATAGCACGGACAATCCTTGCTACCTACTCACTTATAATACATTATTTCATACATGCATGTGTCTAATTTGATATACTTTTAAGGTTGTACCTAGCTTTGTTTATCCTGTTCCTTTGATTACCCCAGTGTTGGCGGTCGTTACAGACCGATTTCCGACCTCCAACCGAGTATAAAACAAACACAATGGGGACACACACCATAGCTATAGGGCTTATCACTGACTATTTCCACAAGTTTTGGTGATTGTCCTCTGTGCAGGTACAAAATGGAGAAACATGTGCTATAAGGGTCGGAAATGACCGTTTTGGCCGAACGACTCCGTTCGGCCAGTTGCCCCCCTAGCTGGGCAAGACTTGTGGACCACGACCACGCCACTCTTGGCCGGCTCAACCCATATCCAGAAGACTGGTGGCCCATATCCAACCCGACGGAGCCCACGAGTCCACCGGAGACCCTCCAGGCTAGCCAAGACGCGAACCGACCTGCCAACCGACCTCAGGAGCTGGACAAACACGTGTGCAAGGCAAAGGCGGTGCAGAACTGGGCCGGGCCCACTTCGGCCGAATTGGCCTGTTCGGCCAAAGGCAGGAACCGCCTCCAGGGCGCGATCCTGGCCCTTGGCTGCTGAGGCGGTGCATCCACCGGTTCGGGCGAACTGGGCAGTTCGGCCGAACCGGGGAATCCGGCCGAACAGCCCGGCACCGCCTCCCAGCTGCCTTGGCTGCTACTCTGCCTCCACCGTCCTTCCCTGCTATAAATAAAAGCCCGGTTCCACCTGCAAAACACACAACACAAGAGTAGAGTGCAGGCGAAGCACTGTTAGTTCTCCACTTGTATCAGTAGAGATAGGGAGAGAGGAGAGGTGAGCGTCCCGGAGAGGAGCCGAAGTGTCGGCCCCTCTTCCCGCTGTACCTCTACGGATGCGGCTTCACTTCGAGTAACATCCGGGTCATGTCTGGTAACTCTTGTATCTCTCTCTAATTAATTGAGCATTCAGTTCTTACTTTTATATGCTTGCTGGTTCTTCGTTCAATGCTTAGTTGATTGGTATAACTGTATACTGGTTGCTTAGCTTGGGTGCTTATCTTTCTATAGGAGATAAGTATTAGTTGACTAGTGTAGGCGTGGTGCCTATACTTGAGACTAACTTAGTTTATTCCCGTCGCAATGGAGGTGGTAGCCGTAAGGTGGTGACAGCCCTTCTGGTCTTCGTAGCCCATCACGTTAGTTCCGGTCCGTAGGATCCCCCAGTGGGGAAATAGTGGCACCCCTTCTCATCCCTTTCTGCGTGTCCACCGGTTCCCTTGTCCCGATGCAAGTATCTATCTGTACCCTCTGATCTGCTCGATCAATCAGTAGAACACCTCTACCAGACTCGTACCCTCTCTACCCTTCTATCACTCCTCTTCTCTTTGTTCTTGTCATCCACCTCATCCGTACCATTCACTCCATTCCATCTACCTAGGACAACTTAGTTTAGAATCAGTCCACTTCTCGTTCTCCGTGGAAATCGATACCTTGGAATACTCCCGGGTGAAAGCTACATCGGTATCCGTCCGCTTGCGGATTTATCTGTAGGCCGTAAGTAGTGCCAACAAGCTTTCTGGCGCCGTTGCCGGGGAATGGTAGTTGTTCTGATTCCGAACCCAAGTTGTCCGTGTATCCCACCATCATCCATCCATATGGATCCCACTCTCACCTTACGCCAACACTCGGCTCCAAAGGGCGATTATTTGGAGCCACCACCATCATCACATCCCATATCCACACCCGGCTATGAGCTACGTCCCGGCTTCATAGCCATGGTTCGTGAGCAATCGTTCTCAGGAACGAAGGCCGAGAGTCCATACGCGCATTTGCGCGAGTTTGAGCAACTCTGCTCATGCCTGACCATTGCGGGCATGACACAAGAGACACTCAAATGGAAGCTATTCCCGTTCTCACTAGTGGGAGGAGCAAAGAAATGGTACTCTCTGGCTGTCAGTACTATGGACGGGAGCTGGGAAGTTCTCAAGGAAAAATTCTGCCTAAACTTCTTCCCAGTCTCCAAGGTAGCCAGTCTCCGAGCGGAAATCATTAACTTTAAGCAATTAAAGGGAGAATCGCTCGGAACTGCCTGGGCTCGTTTCAAGCAAATACTGGCCTCGGGACCGGACCTAAGCCTACCAGAACCTGTTGTTTTACAACACTTCAGCCTTGGCCTCTGTCCCGTAGCCGCCACTTTCTTGGACTCTGCTTCTGGAGGGTCGTTCTTTCATTTGGTTCCTAGTGAAGCAAGGATAGTCCTGGATCGTATCCTAGACAACACTCCCTACACTGGAATCTATGATGAACTCCCTGATGAAGAAGAGAAGCAGCCTGAACCTGAACCCAAAGAGCCAATACCAGTCCAATCCAAATCCATTAGCTCTTCCATTCCATCAGAACCCGATGCTCAATTCGAACCACAACCTTACTCTAGCCTGGACTACTATCCTCCACTCTACACCACTCCCTACGATTTTGACGATGGTCTATTCGATGACATCGACTGTGCCATACGTTTCCCACGGGGACAATGTGTAGAGCAAAAGGATCCACCACCCGACAAGGAAGCACTAGAATATCAAAGAGAGTACTTAGGCCGTCTCTCTGCCATCAAGAGTCGGGAATGGCTAGACGAGGCCGAAGCCTCGACCGAGGTCGTTAAAATGCCCAAGAGAATCCGAACAATCTTTTGTGAAGTTATGGGCATGGACAAAGAAATCGGGTATGACCCGAGCCTCGGAATCAACATAATCTCTAGCTCCTTGGTGCGAGCCCAACTTCTCGATGAACCATGGTCATCATCTCAAAAACATCTAAGGTTCACATCGGGAAGGATCCTCGACTGTTTAGGGATCTTGCGGGTCATACCTGTTAAGATTAATGACCCTGAACTTTTCCTAGATTTCCATATCTTTGACCTACCCAACGATTCCACACATTCCATCTTTATTGGTAGGCCAATCATGAAAATCCTAGCGAAATCACCAATAATCTAGCTAGAGCTTAGGATCGGAGAAGAACTCGTCCCAGTCTCTTATTCTTATTCCTTGAATACCCCAATAGAGACAGATCCCGATCCTGAGCCAATAGAGGAGGTCATGTCAACATCCTTGATAGACTTAGAGCAACATTTCCTAGAAGAAGATGCCCAATTCCTTATGGAGGAAGAAGAGATTCATCCTCCAGTCGAACCTAAGCCTCTTCCCTCTGGATTGAAGTGTGCTTCCCTCTTTAAGGATGGACAAACTCCAGCGACCATCAGTGACAAACCCCCTGGAACCCAACCGACTTTCACTGTCCTGGAGGAGGATCGATCAGTCTTAGGACACTCGATCCAAGATTTCAAAGGGATTACCCCTAACCTTCATACACATCATATCCCTATCTTATCTTACCTTGGGGTCGTAAGACAATTGTCACGAAGATTCGTCTTTGATCGGGGAAAGACTAGATTCAAAGCCTAAAGCCATCATCTTCCCCAGTCATACTCCCTAATATGACCCTATGCGTACACCTCCTGCGAGTAAAGGGGATTCGTAGTTCCTTGGCCACACCGGGCTTTATAGGTGTCTCATTGAAAGTTTCTCTCTAATAGCTCGGTCGCTGACCAATCTTCTAGCCAAGGAAACCCCTCTCGTCTCTAATCAAGAGTGCTATGCTTCCTTTCACACCATAAGAAAGCACTCAATTCTGCTCCCATCATCCGGTCTCGCGACTAGAGCATCCCATTAGAATCATGTGTGATGCGAGCAATTATGCTGTTGGAGCTGTTGTGGGCCAAACCAAGGACAAGAAGCATTATGCTCACTGGCCCCAGCTCAACTACGCAACCACGGAAAAGGAACTCTTAGCAACTATGTTTGTTATAGACAAATTCCGGTCCTACCAAGTTAGGGCAAAGGTCATAGTCTATTCAGACCATGCTGCTTTGAAGTATCTTTTGACCAAAAAGGATGCGAACCCAAGACTCATCCGTTGGATCTGTCTCGGGTACAAGTCTCGTTTGATCTTCCCATCAGCGATTTTCTTACGGGATGATACGCTCCTCAAGGTCACAACACTAGAGCCGTGGTACGCCACCATAGTTGACTTCATGGTGTTAGGGTACGTCCCATCAGGTGGAAATTGGAAAAAATTGGTTTATGAGAGCAGACATCACCTATGGGATAACCCGTATCTCTTCTGGATATAAGATGGACTCAGACGATGCATACCTGCACCTGAGGCACATAAAAACCTGGGAGAGATATCATGCAGCACCTTATGAAGGTCGCTATAGAGCGTTCAAAACAAAGGTCTGGCAATGCTAAGAAATTTAGCAAGAGATGCCCTCACTGCCAGAAACACGGGAACATCAATACTAGAGACGCAATGCCACTCACTAGCAATCTTCAAGTAGAAATCTTCGATGTCTGGGGGGTAGACTTCATGGGTCCCTTCCCAAACTCCGAGGGTTGTCAATTCATCCTAGTAGTAGTGGACTACGTCTCTAAGTGGGTAGAAGCCTTGCCTTGCTTAGCTGCTGACTCTAAGAGCGCGAGATGAATGTTTCATGAGGTTATATTCCCTCGTTTCGACGTTCCTAGAATAGTCATCAGTGATGGCGGCTCCCACTTCATAGATTCATCCTTCCGTAAGTATCTCTCAAGTTTGGGGGTGCAGCATAACGTAGCCACACCCTGTCACCCCCAAACTAGCGGTCAAGCAGAAACTTCCAATAAGCAAATCAAAAATATTCTGCAAAAGACCGTAAATGAGATGGGCAAGCAGTGGAAGGATAAACTTCCAGATGCACTCTGGGCTTACCGCACAGCCTATAAGACGCCCATAGGCATGGCCCCTTATCAACTAGTCTATGGCAAGACCTGCCATTTACCTGTAGAAATGGAGTTTAGAGCTCACTGGGCCATTAGGAAGTGGGGTATGGACCTTCCAGCTGCCGGCCTCAAACGGAAGATCCAGCTGGCCGAGCTAGATGACATGAGGGAGAGAGCGTACCACAGCTCCCGGCTATACAAAGAACGGACCAAGAGATGGCATGATAAGAGAATCAAGGTCAAAACGTTCAAGCCGGGAGACAAGGTTCTCGTCTTTAACTCCCGTGTCAAACTTTTCGGTCACGGGAAATTGAGGAGCAAGTGGGACGGCCCATTCACAGTAATCAATGCTGCATCTCATGGGGCCGTCACTTTGCAAAGCGAGGACGGAAACACCTTCAAGGTTAACGGACAGCGGTTGAAGATTTTCCTAGAACTAGAGCCTCCGACACTCGACGAATTAGACGTCGTCGAGTTCATAGAACTCTGAACCCTGTCCGTGGAACCCCGGCCCGAATCCGTCATTTTCAAATCCTTCCGGGCCAAAACCTCCTGAACCTTGAAAACCTCCTCGACCCGAATCTCCCATGACCAAAACCTCGAACCACGACACGGGCCTCGCACCTGGGGGCCCAGGGACCTGTTCGGGCGAACAGGCCCAGTTCGGCCGAACCAGATGGTTCGGGCGAATTGGCCTCCCAGGCCCCAGGGACGGATATGCTCGCCCAGATACATCTGCAGTTGAAAATATCCCGAGAGTCGCGAGGGAATCGTCGGGAAACTCCGTTTTTCCGATCTGAAATCCCCGATAAAAACAGAGACTCTCTGTCGTCGTTTCCCATCTCATCTAAGCCAACTCCATCCCATAGAACACAACCACCATGGCCTCTTTTTCCTCCAAGGGCACATCACCGGCCCAGGGCTCGAGCAGCAGTAGCCGGAACGCCAACTCCTGCCGGCAGGAGCACGCCTTCCGCATCTCCGTCGTCGACGCAGCGGGAGACGTGCACCGGGGGAGGACGCCGGGACGTAGCCCGGTGAGGCGCGGCAACTCTCCTCACCGCTCAGCCCTCAACGAGCTCCTCGCCCCACTAAAAGGGATCAAGAAACCGCCTCGTTCGCCATCACCAAGGCCGAACGAAGGGCAGCTACGCCCGAGATCAATATCCTCCTCGAGGGTGTCGGATCTGGCGTTGTTGCTACCCAAGGAAAGGGCCAGTGAGGAGCCGGACTACACGCCGGAAAGCCCACCGCGTTTCGTCATCAAGGGAGAACGTATCCCGGGAGGAGGATACGGAAAAGTCCTCGTCCCGCCGCTCAACCGAAACGAGCTGGGGCTGGCAAACTCATCCCAGTCCTCTCCACCACAGCGCCACCCCAGAGTCCGGCGCCACAGGCAGCCCCCATCCATCAAAGGGCTGCCCGGGGACATGGAGTTCTCCGATGAGGAGGACAATGAAGAAGAGGAAGAGAAGCCGCCCACCGTGGAGAGCCTGAAAGAGGAACTGGCATTGGCAAAGCAGAAGATCAACCACCTGGACGAGAAGGTGGCGGAGGGCGAGCTCGCACGTATGGAATGGGAGGACAAGATGGAACTCCTCCGCAAGGCCCTGTGCGCAAAGCTCAAGAGGCTCTTCAAGGCCACGGGACATGAAGATCTCTATGAACCGCCTTCAGAATAGTGTCCCGCGGTCGTCCCGTTTTTTAGATAGAGCACCGTTAGTTTAGTTTGGTTTGATAGTTGCTTGATTCGTTTGTTTGTTTAGATCAATATTTAGGGTGCTCTGAAATTTCCCTTCCAAATATTTGTTTCCAATCTTAGTTCGTTGAATAAATAAAGTTTGAATTGTTTGCAAGAAAGAAGGTAAAATTGCCGCTCCGGTCGGTGCATTTGAGCCGACCGGAGAATGCCATGTCTAACAGAGAGTTGCACGAGTACAGGAACGATACAAGAATGCGTGGCACGATGGACCAAGTCCCGGGGGCCAGTTCGGCCGAACCAGGCAGTTCGGCCGAACTGACCGATTCGGCCGAACCAGCCCAGCTGCCCCCTCTCGCGCACCTGCATGTAGGTTTGCACCTTCTTCCCCCCCTGTTTACTTTCTTGTGTTGTTTCGTTTCGAAAAATTGAAAATGCATGCCTCACATAAACGAAACGAACTTGGTCTCTCTTTTATATCATGATTGCTGCCTGTTGTTTATTTCAAACTCAGTATCTAGTACTTGTGAAAAATTCATCATGATAGGACCCCCCTGATCTAAGTTGTTGATGTTTGTGATATGACTCGATAAAATAAACCACTTGTTCACACCAACATTCGGGAGAATTTAATTTATGAAAAGATGAAAATCCTGCTCTATCCCTTCATCCTGTCCACAAATACCACATATGCTTGAGAGTTTACTCCTGAAACCTGTCATATTCTGTATGAAGTCTTGTTGAAAGTTGTGTTCTTGGAATGGATCACATTGTCTGAGGTCTGTTGCAAGAAAATCTATCATCAGAGTGTAGTGGAAGCCCTTATGCCTTGATGATACCCTGAAAAAAAAGAGAAAGGGAAATAAAGGACTCATGAAAGTCCAAGAAAGAAAAAAAAAGCCCAAAAAGGGAAAAGAAAAGAAAAGGGGTCAAAAGGGCTGAGGAACAACATGAACTCTCTATCGTAACTTGCAACATGACCAAGGGCAGTGATGAGAAGCTCCAGGAGCCAATCTTTGGCTTGACCGAAATACTCGACATGACAAGGCCACCACCTGAGAGACAAAGAGAAATACAAAAGAGAATGAGTGAAAGGAGAGAGCTCTAGAGAGCTGAGTGTCAGGGATGAAGGGAGACGAGCCATTTAATTACGAAAACCAGAAAACCCCGAATGCAGGATGAGCAAGAGGACCTTGTTGTAAGAGTCGTTCCATTCATCAACCGCCCAAGATCCGGGAAGTAGCCACCACAAATTCACAGGTATGAGAAAGGTTTGAATATTCAATATGCAAGTATTCATGATTATAAAAGAACCCTTACTTTAGTCTTGCTCATGTTTTAATTTCTTTACTCGGGACGAGCAAAGATCTAAGTTTGGGGGAGCTTGTTGGCGGTCGTTACAGACCGATTTCCGACCTCCAACCGAGTATAAAACAAACACAATGGGGACACACACCATAGCTATAGGGCTTATCACTGACTATTTCCACAAGTTTTGGTGATTGTCCTCTGTGCAGGTACAAAATGGAGAAACACGTGTTATAAGGGTCGGAAATGACCGTTTCGGCCGAACGACTCCGTTCGGCCAGTTGCCCCCCTAGCTGGGCAAGACTTGTGGACCACGACCACGCCACTCTGGGCCGGCTCAACCCATATCCAGAAGACTGGTGGCCCATATCCAACCCGACGGAGCCCACGAGTCCACCGGAGACCCTCCAGGCCAGCCAAGACGCGAATCGACCTGCCAACCGACCTCAGGAGCTGGACAAACACGTGTGAAAGGCAAAGGCGGTGCAGAACTGGGCCGGGCCCACTTCGGCCGAATTGGCCTGTTCGGCCGAAGGCAGGAACCGCCTCCAGGGCACGATCCTGGCCCTTGGCTGCTGAGGCGGTTCATCCACCGGTTCGGGCGAACTGGGCAGTTCGGCCGAACCGGGGAATTCGGCCGAACAGCCCGGCACCGCCTCGCAGCTGCCTTGGCTGCTACTCTGCCTCCACAGTCCTTCCCTGCTATAAATAGAGGCCCGGTTCCACCTGCAAAACACACAACACAAGAGTAGAGTGCAGGCGAAGCACTGTTAGTTCTCCACTTGTATCAGTAGAGATAGGGAGAGAGGAGAGGTGAGCGTCCTGGAGAGGAGCCTGTTGACACGAAACCGCGCCAACGAAGTCGCCGATGCCTTGGAGCAAAACCGGTCAGACCGCTTGGTGCAACCGGTCAGACCGCTTTCCTGATGCGAACCGGTCAGACCGCTTTTGAAGCCGGTCAGACCGCTTTTTGATGGGGCGACGATAAAACCTAGAACCTCGAGCTCGGGAGGGACCCCGTCGGAGCTTGAGAGTCTAGGGTTGTTCTAGGATCGGCAGGCCACCTAGAACGCCCTCAAACGTCGTCGAGACGAGAGAAGAACAGAAGATATGGGGTTGGAAAAGCTAGGAGTTGGAGATAAAAGTAATGCAGAACGATAAAGTAAAGAAAACGATAAAAGATAAATAAGATAAAAAGATAGATTCGATTGGATGTTGGATGATAGATCTCAATCGGCCATGACCCTTTATATTTATAGGGTGGGATGGTCTTCCCCGTCGAGTTGGTTTACAATATGGGATAAAACTCTAAAGTTCTAAACCTACTCCATCACGACAGAAACCGGTCAGACCGCTTCTAGGAACCGGTCAGACCGGTTTGGCTGTTGCCAGATCAGCTACAGTAAACCGGTCTGACCGCTTCCTAGAACCGGTCTGACCGGTTGCCCTGGTCTGATAGGCAACTGCCAATTTTGGTCGTCAACATATGCCCCCCTGTTTTTTAGCAAAGCTTGCGTGCTAGAAAACAATCTTCTAGACCAAAATTATCTAAGGACGATGATGAATAATACATCGGCCATATATAAGCTCTAAGGGCGATATATAAATTATCGGCCATACCTTGCTTTATCTCAAGTTGATGATGAAAAAACTTGTTTTGGCTTCCATACTTGCTTGATTGTCGCTGATCTTGTTGGCACCACCTTTGCAAGTTGCTTCAATGATTCTTGTTTGCTCGTTGACTGCTTCTGACATGACTTCACACCTCTGACTTTGTTCTGAAGCTTCTTTTGTTCCTGAGCAGCCCCTATCTTCTTATATTTGGCCAAGAGCTCTTCAAAGCTCGGCCTAGCTTTGTTTCTGTTTTTCCCATGTAAACCGGTCAGACCGGTTCTGGAACCGGTTAGACCGGTTTGTGCAGGACCGGCGTCTTTGCTCTTGTTTTGCCCCCCGAGTGTTTGAGTCTTCGACTTGAACCGAGGGGTCTTTTCTGATGGCATCTTTGTAGGTCTTTCTTCTCCAATGATTACATTCTTCCCTTTAGCTTTTTCAGCTTGATGCGGCCGAATCAACACTTTCGGATTCACCAATTCAAGTGTGTGTATAGGAAAAGGGTTCTCATCAACCTTCATTACATTCATCATCAATTGTCCTTGATTTATGGCCGATTGTATTTGTCTACGGAAAACATTGCAATCATTGGTAGCATGAGAATAAGTATTATGAAACTTGCAATAAGCTCGCCGTTTCAACTCATCATTCGGCGGTATAGTATGAGAAAATTTCAGTTTCCTAGCTTTTGCAAGTTCATCAAAGATCCTATCACACTTGGTTAAATCAAAGGTAAATTTTACTTCTTCGTGCCGATTTTTCTGAATCGGCTTGAGAGAAGCACAAGTGCTAGGATTATCTTTAGATGACCATACAAATTCAGCAGCATAAACCTCTTTACCCTCATCGTCTGAAGAATCATAATTGACGACATGCACACCAAAACGATCGGGCTTAGGCTTAACATCTTTACTTCGGCTTTCCTGAGCCAAAGCTCTTTGCAACACTTGATTAATGGTTAGAAACTCATAGCCTTCTAATCTTTCTTTGATATGAGATCTCAAACCATTAAGACACAATTCAGCAAGATCCTTTTCAGAAATAACCAAACTATAACATCGGTTTTTTGTATCTCTAAATCTTCTAATATATTCAGAAACAGGCTCATCACTCTTTTGCCTAACCGATGTTAAGTGAGAAAGTCTCAATTCATTATCACTATTGTAAAAATGTTCATGAAATTTCTTCTCTAATTGAGACCATGTATGAATGGAATTAGGGGATAATGCTGAAAACCATGAAAAAGCAGTACCAAATAATGACAAAGGGAACATTCGGATTTTTAAATGATCAAGATTACCATGAATACCCATTTGTGCATTAAATTGGCTAACATGCTCCCATGTAGTTCTACTATCCTCCCCGGTGAATTTAACAAATTCGGGTACCTTAAAATTGTGAGGATATGGTATAGCATCAAAACTCTCAGGATATGGTTTTTGACACACTAGAGTTTTGTCTTTAAGTTCTACACCGAAAGTCTCTTAGTTGATTGGTATAACTGTATACTGGTTGCTTAGCTTGGGAGCTTATCTTTCTATAGGAGATAAGTATTAGTTGACTAGTGTAGGCGTGGTGCCTATACTTGAGACTAACTTAGTTTATTCCCGTCGCAACGGAGGTGGTAGCCGTAAGGTGGTGACAGCCCTTCCGGTCTTCGTAGCCCATCACGTTAGTTCCGGTCCGTAGGATCCCCCAGTGGGGAAATAGTGGCACCCCTTCTCATCCCTTTCTGCGTGTCCACCGGTTCCCTTGTCCCGACGCAAGTATCTATCTGTACCCTCTGATCTGCTCGATCAATCAGTAGAATACCTCTACCAGACTCGTACCCTCTCTACCTTTCTATCACTCCTCTTCTCTGTGTTGTTGTCATCCACCTCATCCATACCATTCACTCTATTCCACCTACCTAGGACAACTTAGTTTAGAATCAGTCCACTTCTCGTTCTCCGTGGAAATCGATACATTGGAATACTCCGTGGTGAAAGCTACATCGGTATCCGTCCGCTTGCGGATTTATCTCTAGGCCGTAAGGAGTGCCAACACCCGGGTTTATGCATATGGGTAGAATCTTTGCTATGCGCAGCTACTGTCACCTTTATTTAATTGTTAAATTTGACTTAATGGTTCACTTCGAACTTAAGGTTACAACTTGCTTTTTAGCAACATGGATCAGGGAGCTAGAGCATGTGCTTTGTACTTTGCTCTAGTGTCTCTCCCTAAGGACTGGTTCTTAAAGCTGCAACCCAGGAGTCTGTCGCCACCGCCAGAACTATAATGGCTCTGGTCTTGGACAAGTAGCTTGTACGGCTCTAGCTTGACAGTAGTTACCGACGGGCCGACGACGTTATGGGAAGCACTCGTGAGAGTATGGTTTGATCCACCAAGGACGGGGGTACCGTCGGCTATGCCTCGTTAGGCACAGTCCCGTGTTGGGAGCCACCGTGAGTGCGGGAGCTCCACACATTGTGCTCTTTATTTTGTTGTTGGCATGCGTTGCCGCGCTCTGGACGCCATTGACCCTCCTATCGCTGTGCCCTGGGAGTCAGTCGATCTTGGTGCCTTGGATCATGCTGCATGTGTTGTACCATAACGGCTACTGTTTTGTTAGGGTGTCTTGTGAAAGCCTCGTAGCATCCCTATGCGATCACACCTCAGAAGTGTGGTTTGTGAGGTCTGATCCACCTCCGCGTGGTTGGGTGCAAAGTTCCTTTGAACTTTTACGCGACTGGTGGGTAAAGGGCGAAACCTCTGCAGAGTGTAAATCTATCATGATAGCCTTGCTCAGGGTCACGAGCGGCCTGGATCCTTTTTGATTAGAAGATGATGTTTATTTATGCTTAATGTTACTTACACTTCATTAATTGGGTTGCAATTGGGATTCATTTAATTCTAGTAACTTGGATAATGTTAAAAAGAACCAACTAAAAGTGCTAATGCTGTTAAGCCGTGTCTAGCCTTTTTGAGCCTTCATACACCCGTGCTATACATGCTAAGTAAGACATTTACTTACACCTGCTGTTGTTCAACAAAATCCCGAATGGGTAACAGATGAAGTTTCTTGAGGATCTTCCGTACTACTGAGCTGAGGTCAACCAGTCGGTGTCCCTGTGGACTTGAGGCTCTACCTGTGGAGAAAGTTAGACTTCCGCTGTGTTTTAGGTAAACTCTGATGTAAAACTATTTTATTCGAGCATATGTATTCTGTTTATCATTTTTGTTAGGTGTATGTGTTCTGTGGACTTCCTGGGCGCACATATAGCAGCATTCGGGTTTCTGTGTAAATCCGGGTGTGACAGATTGGTATCAGAGCTATGCTGACTGTAGGATTGCAGCTTAGATAGAACGGTTGATAAAACCTTAGGAGACCACCATGATTTTGTGATACGGATCATATAGTTACGCTTTTCAAAACCGAGTGATGTCAAGTCTTGTGTGAATCTCGTCTCTAGGTGCTTGAATTTGTTGTCATGGTGCTTATGTGTGATTTGGACTTTTGTAATGATTGTGTAGTGGGTTCTCTCTGTTTTCCCCGTATCTCCTTGTTCTTCTTGCTATCTATTCACGTCAATCACACGAAGAACATCAAGAACGGAACATGAAGGCAATGCACACAATGAAGGAACGAAACAAAAGAGATTCGGAGTAGAGACTTCGCAAATGCATCAATAAAGAAGATGAAGATGGAACCAGCTACATCAAGTAACACATTTTGTGATCATGTTTCCTCCATTCTAAAATCTTGTTCTTCTAATCTCCTCCTTGTTCCTAGTCCTTGCGAATCTCGGGACGAGATTCAGTTTAAGGGGGGTAGTTTGTCACACCCCAAAATTTTCGAATTTTGGGATGTGAATTTTCAACGTAATTAATACAATAATTTTCTCGATTTTCTAAAATTTTCCAAGCTTTGTTTAATTTACAAGGAATTTATAATGAAAAAAAGAAAATATTTGTGAAATATAAATAAATTGCTTTGAATGTTGCATTCATGCTGTTCCATAGCGTTTTGATTTCTTGTAGTTCAAATCAGAATGATTTAAATTCGTGTTTGAACCACATTTATTTGAGCCTTAGATAAGTTGAGCCGCCCAAAGTTTGTTTCTGCACCTCCAACTCTCCCTTCGATCTGTATCTGCTCCCTACTCTTTTCTCTCGAGCCGGCCCAGTCCTTCCCTTCCTCCTCCGCTGCGGCCCGCCAGCGCGCACCCGCCCCCGCAAGCCCAGTTCTCCACCGCGGCCCAGCCTTCCCCGCGCCGGCCCAAGGCCCAGCACTCACGCCCTGTTTCCCTTCGCGACCCGGCCCAGCAACTCCCAGCTCCTCCGGCCCAACTCCGCTCGGCCCATTCCTTCGCGCGGCCCACGACGCAACGCCGCCGCCGCCCGCAGTCAACGCTGCGCGCCGCCACTACCGGCCTCGGCGTTTGTGCCGCATCGCTGCCTGACCTCCCCCTGCGCCCTCCTCGGCCCTACTTAAGTCGTCGTCCCCGCCGATGCCCAGCACCACCACCGTCGCTCCCTCCTCCTCCGCCTCTGCCACCCGCAGCGTGCCGCCGCCGCCTTTGCTCCTCGGAGATCCGAGCGTCGTCGCCCGCCATTGCTGGCTGTCTCGTCATCTCGGTCGACACCGAACGAAGTAGACGCCGCCACGAGCTCCGCGACGTCGAGCTACACCTTCGACGCTGCTTCCCTTCGCCGCTCGACCGCCAGAGGAGCTCCTCCATGTGAAGCCGTCACCGCCGGGCATTGGCAGCGGAGGCCGGCCGCCACAGTCGCCGCCGGCGAAAGAGGTCGTCACCGCGAGCATCCCCACGATGAGCTGCATCTTCCCTGCCCGTTCACGCCGTCGTTCGTCCACCGGAGGGACATTCGCCGCGCCAGCGCCTCGCCGTCGGCCATGGTCTCCGCCGCGGGCCAAAATTCCGCCAGCACCGTCCGTCTCCGTCGTCGGTGAGCGCTTCCACGTAATCCCCTCTTTCTACTCTCTCGATTGCGCTACCTCTCCGCCGCCTTGGACCACCCCAGCGCCGGCGAGCCAGACGAGCCTCGAACGCCGGCGAACTCCCCTGCTTGTGTAAACGAAGAAGATGAAGCTCTTGCAAATAACCCCCTGCAAGATTTTCCTTTCTGCACTTAAGCCCAACCTAGCACCTTTTTGCAGATGTAACCCTGAGGAACCACCTATTCTCAGTAACTGTTCGTTGTGTCTTGCAAAAATCCCCTGCTAGCCCCTGCAGTCTAGGGTTAATTGCGATCCGATCCCTGCAGCCTTGTTTAATCTATAGATTACACGTTTTAACTCCGATTCGATCCGTTCTTGTCGCGTTAGCTTCATATTGACTTAAACTACGATCTAGTGCTGCTATTTACCATGTGACATGTTTCTGAATTTTTATTTAATGTTAAGTTGATTAAATGCTATCTAAATGTCTTTTCCAAATAAAAGCAAATTAGGATTTTCATATCGATTTTCTATAATACTTATTAATTTGGTTAATTCTATTTAATCATGTTTTCAGAATAACATTTAATTAGAGTTTTACCTCGGCTTTATAAAACAATATTAATTTGATTAATGTTTACTTAACTAGCTTTTTCCTAATTAAAATAATTTAGAGTTAAACAAACTCCGACTTTTCATAAATAAATGTTAACATTGATTAATATTAACATAAATGTGTTTTTGATTATAATATTGATTTATGCAACACGGTTCATAAAGTTATTCGATTAGTTGATCTCACATGTTTTATTTCAAGTTAACAATTAAATTGGCATAATCTATACATAAAAAATTATAAATAAAATGTGATTAAGTTTTATCTCGATTTTACAAATTCAAATAGAATTATTTGAAATAATCTCTACGTATGATTTTCTTCGGTTAAAATTAATCAAGCATATAGTTGTGCCATTTAATAATTCAAATCTTCCGATAGTTGTATCTTTTCAACCATTGCTCCGTTTCGGCGTTTCGCACGTTCTTTTAAAGCTTTTCCTTTGATTGGTGTATTGTTCTTAGTTGTATATTGTTTGCTTGCTTGTTTAGTTGCATGTTGTGCTCGATGTTTGCTGCGAGTAGTGGAAGGTCGTTCGAGAGATTCAAGATGAAGAACCGAAGACTTTGAGCAGCTATATACTGGATTTGAGGCAAGTTATAGCACGGACAATCCTTGCTACCTACTCACTTATAATACATTATTTCATACATGCATGTGTCTAATTTGATATACCTTTAAGGTTGTACCTAGCTTTGTTTATCCTGTTCCTTTGATTACCCCGGGTTTATGCATATGGGTAGAATCTTTGCTATGCGCAGCTACTGTCACCTTTATTTAATTGTTAAATTTGACTTAATGGTTCACTTCGAACTTAAGGTTACAACTTGCTTTTTAGCAACATGGATCAGGGAGCTAGAGCATGTGCCTTGTACTTTGCTGTAGTGTCTCTCCCTAAGGACTGGTTCTTAAAGCGGCAACCCAGGAGCCTGTCGCCACCGCCAGAACTATAATGGCTCTGGTCTTGGACAAGTAGCTTGTACGGCTCTAGCTTGACAGTAGTTACCGACGGGCCGACGGCGTTATGGGAAGCACTCGTGAGAGTATGGTTTGATCCACCAAGGACGGGGGTACCGTCGGCTATGCCTCGTTAGGCACAGTCCCGTGTTGGGAGCCACCGTGAGTGCGGGAGCTCCGCACGTTGCGCTCTTTATTTTGTTGTTGGCATGCGTTGCCGCGCTCTGGACGCCATTGACCCTCCTATCGCTGCGCCCTGGGAGTCAGTCGATCTTGGTGCCTTGGATCATGCTGCCTGTGTTGTACCATAACGGCTACTTTTTTGTTAGGGTGTCTTGTGAAAGCCTCGTAGCGTCCCTATGCGATCACACCTCGGAAGTGTGGTTTGTGAGGTCTGATCCACCTCCGCGTGGTTGGGTGCAAAGTTCCTTTGAACTTTTACGCGACTGGTAGGTAAAGGGCGAAACCTCTGCAGAGTGTAAATCTATCATGATAGCCTTGCTTAGGGTCACGAGCGGCCTGGATCCTTTTTGATTAGAAGATGATGCTTATTTATGCTTAATGTTACTTACACTTCATTAATTGGGTTGCAACTGGGATTCATTTAATTCTAGTAACTTGGATAATGTTAAAAAGAACCAACTAAAAGTGCTAATGCTGTTAAGCCGTGTCTAGCCTTTTTGAGCCTTCATACACCCGTGCTATACTTGCTAAGTAAGACATTTACTTACACTTGCTGTTGTTCAACAAAATCCCGGATGGGTAACAGATGAAGTTTCTTGAGGATCTTCCGTACTACTGAGCTGAGGTCAACTAGTCGGTGTCCCTGTGGACTTGAGGCTCTACCTGTGGAGAAAGTTAGACTTCCGCTGTGTTTTAGGTAAACTCTGATGTAAAACTATTTTATTTGAGCATATGTACTCTGTTTATCATTTTTGTTAGGTGTATGTGTTCTGTGGACTTCCTGGGCACACATATAGCAGCATTCGAGTTTCTGTGTAAATCCGGGTGTGACACAACGGCCGGCCGTGCCCCAGCTGCGCCTAGCCGCACCCGGGTCGTGGTCGGAATTTAATCCAATGCAATAAAAAAGGTTGCATCCAAATTTGAGGAGTCCCTTGGGTAAGAAAGTACTAGAGCACTTGACCTATGTTGTGGAAGTATGTCAGTTTTTGTACTTGTAACGTTTTAACACTGCTAGGAGTCTAAAATATTTGCTTTAATTATTAAACTAGAGTTTATTATAATTAATTATATTAGTTTCTATGCTCCAAAAATTATGAAATTTGTATTTGGCTTACTTTTGGTGTGTAGGGTTTGTGATAAAAATTTCATAATCATTGGACATGGTATTAGTGAGTTATCAATTATCCTGCAAAAAATGCAAAAAAAATGCTTCATAATGGGTTTGAACTATGGACCAACGACATCGTACCAATTTGCCTTACCATTGAGCTACAACACCTTTTGCAATATTAATAGCACTTTAACAGGTAATGTACTTTAACAACATTTGAAGTAGTAAATGATTTAACATGGAAAAGTCATAAACATAAAAGTTATAGAACTCATCAAGATCTACACTTTGTATTATGATCATTTTTGCATTTGATAGATTTTGAGCGATTCAAATTTTGAATTTCAAAAATTTACAAAGATAAACTAGTTTTTAAAATCCTAGATGGTTTAAAATTAAAAAGTCATGAATACTAAGTTTGTTTAAGTTCTCAAGATCTACACTTTGTGTTCTGATCATTTTTGCATTTGACAGATTTTGAACGATTCAAATTTGAATTTCAAAAATTTATAAAGAAAAATCAATTTTTTTAACCCTAGATGGTTCAAATTATTTTTGTTTTGTGTATAATGCAACCGCGAAAAAATGTTGCAATGGGCCTAAAATGGTTGCAATAGACACAATGCGAGGAAACCAAAATAATTTTAAATTGTCACCAGCTGCGATTGCCATGTCACCCGGTCCCACCTTGAGGATGTGTCGATGCGGGTCCCACCTTGAGGACGTGTCGATTGAAATGAAGAACACGTGAATAGTTCGTATTTCTCCTTTCAATCTATAATCAAATTTTGTATCTAGTTTTTCTCCATCATACAAAATCCAAATTTGATGATTTTTGTTTCTGAATTTTTCTAAAATCACCATATTTTCATTAGTGAAACTTATTAATGTTATTATTTTAAAAAATCATCTCGTGTGAGTCTGTTTGAACAATCTAATTTTTAAAATTTCAAAAAATGACAACTACAAGTATGATTTTTTTACACTAAATGATGTCAAATGGAAAAGTAATGAATACCAAAGTTTCATATCTCATCAATATCTACAATCTTTATTTAGGTTATTTTATAATTTTCAAAAGTGGGAATAACATGTAGTACAAATTTGATAAGTCTCAAACATAGTTTTTTAAACTATGTGAGTGGATACAGGATTAGTGACCAATGTATACTACCACTTGTTCAAATGAAAAAATAATCTAAATAAACATTGTAGATCTTGATGAGTTATGAAACTTTGGTATTCATGATTTTTTCAGTTAAAATCATTTAGTGTTCCAAAATCTTACTTTTAGTTATCAAATTTTGAAATTCAAAATTTAGATCATTTAAACTTTGTCACATGGATTAATGAACTAAATATAGTTTGTAGATCTTGATGAGTTGTACAACTTTGGTATTCATGACTTTTTTATTTGAAATCATTTATTACTCTAAAAAAATATGCAAATTTTTCAACTTTTAAAATTTCAAATTTAAATAGTTAAGTCACCAAAACAATAGTTATAGATCTCGAATAGTTCTACAACTATTGTATGGACAACTTTCTCATTTAAAATTATTTTTATGTCTTCAAATTTAATACATTTTTATCATTAAAAGAAAATAAATATTAAATTTGCTAAAACGGGCTGAAAGACCTATTTTTGGCTCGGTTTGCAGCCCACCACAGTGTGCGGCAGCCCGCCCTGCCCCCTCAGGATTGATTTGAGCCGTCGGTGCAGATCTGACGGTCGAAATGCACCAAGCCTCGCATAAAAACTCATCCGGCCACCAAACCCTATTTCCCCTCTCCTGTCGGCCGCACACGCTGCACTCCCATCTCCCCTCCTCACCCTCCCAGTCCCGATAACCCCAAGCCGCCGCTCCCTCCCTTCCGCTTGGATCCCCGTCGTGGCTGCCTCTCTCTCTCAGTCTCTCGTCCAGTCGACGAGCCGCCACCGACCGACGGCCCCTTCGCTCCTTCCCATCCCCGTCCCAGGCCCCTCTCCCACTCCCGCCAGGCTCTCGTCCCCAACCCTAGCATCGGCATCGGCGACTGCAGCTCGGTGGCCATGGACTGCGCCGGCTGTTGTACAGGCCCCTCCCGGATCTCCCCTCCATGCTCTCATCCCCGGCCATGGCTGGCCTAGACCCAACCCTAGCAGCAGCCCACACCCGCCTTCTTCTTTCTCCTTTTCTCTATTTCCAGGTGAATATTCGTTCGTCCATTTTCAGTGGGTGTTGAGCCAAATTTCTTTCAGGGAATCTGCGTTGGTGCATTTGTGAACTTATCTATGGTGATTACCTAGCTAATTTCTTACTCGAATCTCTTGATTTTGAAATTTCCCCGGACCTCTTCTTCACCTAGGGTTCGTCGTTTCTGTCAAATCCAGGTTGGTCCTCTGTTCTGTTAGAGCTGGTCCTCTGGGATTTGTCGACCTGTGTTGAGAGGAACTTGTGGTTTGAGTTTCATGCGAACCTATGTTTTGTTTGGTTGAATCCCGGCAGATTTGGTGTGGGGGCTGGATTCGCTGCTTGTATTTTGCTCTGATCAACATATGTAAAAGGAAGCTTCGTTACTGACTGCAGCTCTGGGCAACATCTATTCGTGTTGTATATTTTTCTTTCAGCAAAGGCTCCAGTGTTAGTTCTGTTGTTTCTTCTATTAGCGATAGCAGCTTATGGTTTTGGTTTTACTCTCTAAATCTTCCATTGACTGTTGCAGTGTCTTTGTTTCTCAAGACCATTCAATTTTCACTTACAGATGCAGCTCCAAAATTTGTTTCCTTCTCTGTCATTCAGTTTGTGCAGTTAACCAACGTAGGAGCAGGAAAGCACTGGCCGTCAGGTATGCTGTTTGAGTTGTGCACTTCGATACTCAACTCATGCAACAGTGAACTTCATCATTGCTTTATTTGTTAGTTCGGTAGAAAGTAAAGGTAGCATCAACTAAGTTCCCTTTATTTGTTTGCAATAGTGCTCTGGGAAGTTGAATACTTGTGCTAAGTTATAATATTTACGTCAGTTCAGTAGCTGCACTGTAAATCTGTTTTCTATTAAACTCTTCAGTTACATACTCTTGCATTCAAGTTTCCCAGTTATCTTATTCAGAACTGTGGCTTATTTATTTACTTAATCAGCTAGCTTCCCTTTACATGTCGAGCGACCATGGAAGCTCAAGTTTCTGGTTGCAGGCCATGATATCTTCGCCATTGTCATCACGTCATTTGCCAAGTGGTTAGTGTCGATATCACCTATCCCAAGGTAAGCTGACAGTTGTAGTTTCATAGAAACTGGATATGTCTGACCAAAATCTTTCTTTTGTATGCCTCTGATTTCTAATTGCCTAGCTGGGATAAAATTGATATAACATAGTTTGCATGTGATTCCTTTGTTAGCAGAGTACTAGTAATCTAACAAAATTATTTCGGTGATGTAGTATATGACTCTTGAGATGACCCTGTTTTAAGCATATCAACTACAAATTTAATTTATACTAGGTGAAGAGCACGTGCGTGCGCACGTGTTATAAATTTCATCTAAAAGCATCAAACATTATGGTGTAAAGTATTTACTTCTACAAACTAAAAAACATAAATATTTTTTTGGCCATATGCATTATGTTTCTGCAATGTTTGATCCAATTATAAAATATTGGAATGATCAATAACATGAGAATTGCCCCAATGTGAAACAAAATATGACTTTGCATTTTGAGGAATAAAGTAAGAACAACAAGTCTTTGTCACCTATTATACGTTTCAAGAATATGGTTAAAGATTTAAATAATCGGGATACATCCTTTGTGTATTCTACTACTGGAAAAGGGGACATTTGTGTATTATTTATGGACTGATTATTTATGCTCAAGTGAACCACTGGACCACGTTAACTTAGATCCAAACTTGACCGCACCTAAAGATATCAAGAAACATGTCCATCCAAGAAATAATCAAGAGGTTGACACTCGACATCATTGGCAACAGAACGCAAAACTAACCTCGATGTTTCATGTTGGTTCCTTGTTGGCTGATGAGTAGCAGCGTTGGAGCGTTGGTGTAGATCGGTGGTGGTGGCAGCTGGCGAGGCTTGCAGCGCGCTAGGTCCTCGCCCATGTTGGGCCTGTGATCTCTACTGCACTCACGCCTCCTAGGTCTAGTGCACCTAGCACTAAGCTGTTGCTACTCAATTCAGGAATCACAGGCATGACGAGGTACGTGCGCTGGAAGTCGAGCTGGTCCTCGATGTCGAGCACCGACGCCGGTCGCCGATCCAAACCCATTGGCGCGGCATACCACACATGGCTCGCGCGCGTGTTTCTCCATGACCTCCCGGATGGTCCTCCCGGGCTCCGTCGCCCGCGTCTATCTGCCCAAAGCGCCCGTCCTCCCCGGATAGTGCGGTGCAAGTAGAGACCCCGGAGGGTGATCTCGTCGAGATGCAGCATGGCCATGATCGACGTTGGGTGCCTCTGGAACCTGCCCTGACTCGACGAGATGCAGCATGGCGTCGTATGTTTTTCTATCGAGTAGGATTGGTACGACCTTCACGGCGGGCAGATGTATTATGTCTCATAATATAGAAAGAAATAGGCAAATAAAAAGAGTCCAATCCGTTTCTTTTGTCTCTGCAAATATTGGCGTGAGGATGGAGGAGGCCGGCGATCTGTGTTCCAGTCCGCGCCAGGTACGAAAGTAATAAATATAGAGAGGTATAGCCTATTTGATTGGTGGGTACGTGGGGTGGGTAAACAAATTATATGGTGAGAAAAGTAATGTCTAAAACGGCAAAAACTCTAGAAACATCGTTTTTGAGAAATTTTCCACGTCGTTTACACCATTGGACCCGACATGTGGGTCATCCGTGAGGGGTGGGTAGGATTATTTTGGGTGATAAGCGTTTTCAATTGTACTGGATCCTTATAGTATATAGATTAGCTATCATTTCTATTTTTGAGATGTTCAGTACAAATCTTGGCATCTAATAAAGCATGCCATTTCAAGAGGAAGCTTGAGTTTGAGGAGCCATGCACATGGTGGACGATGGTGAACATGAAGGCAACCTTTGCTGTTGCAGTAGACATAGGTCATATAATTCGCACGAGTTCAAACTGGGGGCTGGATACATTATGTGTTATACCAATGGTGGTGTCCAATTTTAGTTTGACATTGGGTGTATTTCATTAAAGATTTGTACGAACAAATTATATTTCATTTTAATGGATGTCGATGCTTCATTTATTATGTATTTATTGTTTTGTGATTATTGATTTAAGCTACCAAACAAAGCATCGCAACATGAATTATTAATATATTAATTTGGTGTTCCAATATATGATGGAAATCAAACCAAATTGGGTTGCAACAATTGCACAAATAACAATAACATTTAGTCGTGGCAATAGGTGCGATAATCGTGGCAATAGAAAAACTCTCTTGCAACTACAAAAAAGATGACAGTGGCAATAGAGGAATATACCTATAGCAACCAGTCAGTAACGTGGCAATAGAGGACCTCTCTGTAGCAACCAACCTACGACCTCTCTGTAGCAACCAACCTACAGAGACATTGCGATAACCTAAACCACCTATAGCAACCATTTAGGCGACCTGGCAAGAGAGAGGCTCTATTGCAATGCTTTCTCCGCGTAGTAATAACCACTCTTGCAACACCTATGTTACATTGTAACTGCATTGTGTTGCTACACAACCATCGTGTTGCCATACGTGTCACTAGCAACGTCTAGTTCGTTGCAATTGATACTATTTCCACACCCATAGTGGTTGCAATTGCTTTTGTTACAACACTCACCAAGTGTTGCAAAAGCGTCAAAAGTGTTGCAATAGATGGGTTGTGTGTCGCAACTAAAATGTAACTCGTTGCATTATGCTATTGCTACGGTTACAAGTGCAACGACATTTAACCAAAAATAAAAGGTAGCAAAAGTACTAGTACTACCATTTTTTGGCCTATTGCAACACTTTTTCGGCGTTGAATTTGATACAAAACCTTGTAGTGTCGGCTAGATCTTGATCTAGCCTCTCTGTCTTTCTGGTGTAGGTCTTGTGCGACGGCCAGCCGGGCTCGGAGTCGGGCCGCCTCTGGAGTAGGCTCCATGTGAGCTAGTTCGGCAACGCATGCGGCCATCGCCGCGGATGGGATAAGGAAATCAGCCTGAGCTCGCTCGAATTCGCGTGCCAGGTTACGCAGGTCCAGCGGGTCCAAGTCTGCCTCTTCAGCCTGCCGGCGATGAGCTCGGAGGGTGTTTGCATCTATGCGACGCTGTCGCTCGGACGTGGTTTCGTTTTCCTGAGTATGTTTGGTCCTCGGAGACGAGCACCTCGCGATCTAGCCGCGAGGCGTGGGATGTGTCTGCCGAGTTCTCGGGGGTCATTAGTATGGTCGTTGCGACCTGGAACTCGCCACAATCTGGAAGTTGGGTGGGTTCGGGCGGGTTTCCAGATTGGATCTGAGCCTCGCGGTGCGGGAGTCGGCCAGAGTAGTCTGCAGCCGCGTTCTTCAGCCCATGGGCGAACGTGTTCCCAGGGCGACCTAGCGCTCGCTCAGACATGGCGATGCACTCAGCGAGCGTATCGTTGATGCGGTTAAGCCCGTCGACGATCTCGTCGGGATAAGGGACTCTGCGCCGAGGGAGCAGATCTGAGATCCGATCCCGGACGCTGAGCTGATCTGGCACCTCGGTGGGAGTTCCCGGATTTGTTGAGGTCGAGTCCATCGGCGTCAAGTTGACGTTGGTGGGGCTTGAGTCACTGGAGTCGGCGAAGAAGCTGCATCCCAGAAGGTGCTTGGGGCTGCCGCTTACGTCCGCCAGGAAGATGATGTTGGATGGATCTGCCATCAAGCCAATGGTGTTTTCGAATCGAAAAAGCTCACCAATCTACCCCTACCTGGCGCACCAACTGTCGGACCTTAGGACTAGCAATCCACATGGGGGTACCCGAGTGGTTGATTTGTAGGCGGGCGATTGATGAACTAGCAGCTCGATGGTACACATGAGACACTGATTTAGACAGGTTCGGGTTACCCGGAGGTATAATACCCTACATCCTGTGTCGGTGGTGTGGTCTTGTATTGCTGGGTACTCGGCCGAGCTTCAGGAAGCAGGGTCGAGCGTATGGTTTACAGGATGTGTTCTGATACCCTCGTGGGGGTGCCCTAGGCCGCTTTATATAGGGTAGCGGGCTAGGGTTTACAAGTCGGTTTCCATCTAAACCTACTTGATTCCGACCAGGACTCTAGCCCGGGTCGGTTACAACAGAATGTCCCTAGATATCCGGACGTGCCGCCCGCCGGGTCTTCATCAAACTTGTCCTCCAAGTCGGGGTGCCCGTGTGGGCCGCCTAGGGGTCGGCCCACAAGCATGTCAGATGTGGGCCCTGACCGCCGTAGTCTAGTCTGACAGTGGGCCCAGGGGTACCCATATCCCACAATGGTAGAATGGGATATGGTGGAATGGAATATGGTGGAACTCCTTGGATGAACTTCCCTCTCCTTGATTTATTTTCGAGAACATGGGCTATCTTTTATTCTCATATTTTTCCATGCCACTTGGCATGCTTTTCTTTTTCTCTCTTTTTGCCATGCTCTTTGGCATGCTTTTCTTTTTCTCTTATTTTTACCATGCTTCTTTGGCATGCTTTTCTTTTTGCATAGCTCATGTCTCTATCAAGAATTTTTGGAGAGGGAAATCATAGAACATGGAGCATTTATTTTTGTGGATGAATGATGGAAAATGGTTGCTAACTCCCATTGTAGGAATTGCAAGTGAGAGGTGGTGTGTGTACGTGGATCTCGATCTCTAAGAGTATGAAAGCTTCACTCAAAGGTCACAACAATTTGGCAAAGCTCACTAAGATAACAAGCAGCATATGAGTAGAAATTTTCAACTAAGCTTATCATATGGCTTTGGTAGGTATTTTGACCAATGAGGAACTTGTTTCATTTTGAAAACATAAATCTCTGAGATTTTCCCCGCACTAAGAGCAGAAATAGAACTTAACTAAATTCTCACTATATCAATCCCCGCAACAACTTAGACTTGGAATAAAGCATGTGCTCCCACAAGATTTTTAGGTTCATTTTTACTCATGCTAATTAACTCAAGTACTATTAAGCAACTAGTTGAAACAAAGTACTTGCAAAATTAATGACAGATCAACTATTCATCATTTCCAAAGTGAGAGGTATATGATTCATTCCATGCATAGTTGGGAGTTATTTTATTCAAGGGAAATATTTTTGGTGTATTCATTTTTTTTAAAATGCAGAATAAATCATGAAGGGAAATGAAAAGGGAAATGCAATTGAATGACCAAAGTGCTGGGTAAGTCGGGACGTACCTGGTGGGGGTCCTCCCCCAAGCTTGGTCTCTTCACTGGTAAGGATTAAGTCTTGAAAGGTACTGGCTTAGCTAGTCCGCATGCTCGTGAACGTCGTGCTGGATGGATGCTACCATCCCGCTATTCTCTTGGTGGTACTGAGAATGGAGGGCTAGCGTGTCTTGGATATCTCGAGTACGGTCGTTGATGAGGTCGACTCGATCGGAGATGTAGGACAACTCCCGACCGTAGTCGAAGCGCGCGGACTGTGAGTATCCGGGAGTGTATGGCTGAGAGGCATTGTCATACCCTCCTGCATACCAGCTCCCAGACTGTCGACGAATTATGTCGAGCACGTCTAACTGGGGATACCCCAGGGAGTAGATTTGTGTGGGTCTCGTCGAGTTCTAGGAACGATAGTACACGAACAACACAATTTAGACAGGTTCAGGCCGCGAGTAGCGTAATACCCTACGTCCTGTATGCTTGATTGTATTGCCTTATCTCATTTGGAGAGGTCCCTGCTCCGCCTTATATAGCCTGGGGAGCAGAGTTACAAGTCAGTTACAATGTCCTAGTCATATACAACCTGGAATACTACAACAGAATACTTTGGAGAGTCTCCTACTAGTATACGACTAGTCTACCCAATCAACTACGCCGTCTTGCACCATAGCCGACTAGTTTGAAGTAGTCGGATCAAACATTCCTTATCGAGTAGTTTAATCCTTAAATAAGTGGCCCTAGGGATCCTGGTCCCACAAGCCCCCGAGCATCTTGCGCCTTCGCTTTAAGTCTTGAATATGTCTTCGAGTACTTGGAGCTAAGCCCAAGACGCTCAAATCTTCACTGTAAAATAGTCTTCATTGGAGTGCATCTGTAGATACACCCAATGGGTGTAGCCCCCGAGCCTCCGAGTACTTTGTTAAGTAGTCGGAGGATCAAAAGCAGTCTTCTATCTTCATCTTGAGTGATTCAATGGCGTGCACCGAATAGGTGCACCCATTGGGTGTAGCCCCCGAGCTTCGAGTAGTTTCATGAAAACTAGTCGAAGATCCTCGAGTAGTTATACCTTAAATTTCGGAAATCAAATCTCGGATTATCCGGTAGCAGCCCCCGAGCTTTAAAGCAAATATCTTTGGTTTAAAGATCAAGATAATCTTCCTGAAATTCGTTGCTATCCATAGACTCCGGAAATTGCGGCATTATCTAGTTAGGGAAACTTATCCCGGAAAAATAGGCGGGAAAATAGAATGCGAGACGCCGCCGCTGCACTGTAGTGCACAGTAACCCTAATCGGTCATTATATAGATCTGATTATCGTCTTGAACTGAAACACTTCATTCATTCCCAGCCTTTGCCCTTTGAGCTCGAATCTTCGTCCCTTCTTCACCAATCACCCCTCGCACTCTTTTTCGCGAGATTTACTAGTGTAGCCCCCGGGTCTTGCAATCGGTGGATGCAGGAAAAGTCCAAGGTAGTAAGCCGCTCCACAATGTCTGGGCGAGGGAGAGGTGTAGGGAGGGGAGCTTCAAACCCTGGATCTCAGAGGGGTGGTAGGAGAAAACCTTCAATCACAGCTTCGTCCGCCAAGCCAATGTTCGAGGACCCACCATCACCAGCAGTGTCGTGGAAGAAATGCACGGCGAACACTAATGAGCTGACCAGCCTGGTAGAGCAAGGTTTGTTGCTCAACCAAGTCTCTTTAGAGTGGAAGTCTTGCTGGAATCAGAAATTTCCTACTGAAAATAATCAAGAAATCCCTCTTTTTATATCTTTCTGTGAGCGAGGAGTGGGATTGCCAATCTCGTCCTTCTTGAAAGAACTTCTTGCTTTCTATAGCTTGCAACTCCACCATCTCAATCCTAATGGCATCCTCTACATCTCTGTATTTGTCCATGCTTGCGAGGCATTCTTAGGTATAAAACCTAGTTTGCCCTTGTTCCGTACTTTGTACCACATCAAACTACAACCAAATCACATAAAGACCGAAGTAGTTGGTGGAGCTGGTGTTCAGTTCCACCAAAACATGAAAGCCAAGTGGTTTGATATGCCAATCATGGATTCTTGTGGCGATTGGAAGGCAAAATGGTTTACCATTGGTAAGTGTATTCGAACCTCTTGTAAATTCGAATAAACTAGTTGTTTCTGCTAATATTTTGTTAATCCTGCTCCTGATTTTTGTATGAAACAACAGGGAATCATTCGCTGAGCTGTCCTAAGAAAGATGGGTGGTACCGAAGAGATCAAACGAACTGGAGTGCACGCCCCTCTGCTGAGGAAGCTAAGGATGTACCCGTATTGCTGAAGCGAGTACAGATATTGAAGGAAAAAGGCCTGACTGGAGTCGGTATCGCCTTCAGCTTTATGAAGCGAAGGATTCAACCACTCTAGGACCGAGTACACCTGGGATTTTAGTACGAAGGGGATTCGGATCCTTCTCGTACTGCCCCTGAAGTAATTTCTGATGAGACTGTCCTCATGCGGCTGAATCGCATGTTCACTAGCGTTTCTGAAAAGCCAGTCATCTTTGGTGAATTGTCAAGTCAACAACCACAAATGGAAGTAGTCGAAATCTCAAATATTTCATGTTGTTTTGCGATTAATGATATCAACCCAATGTGTCTTGATCAAATTAGGTTGATCCAAGTAAGCCCCTTGAATTGGAAGAGTGGTCGGATCTCGCTAAGAGTTCATATGAAGGAACTCTTAGTGAATAACTTGTAGAAGTAGTTAGCGAAGAAGAAATCATGGAAGACTCTGATGTCAGTGCACTACAGCATTTGGTGCTGTTGGCGACGCCTCCAAGTGGTCGCTATATGGGGTTTTTGGTCGCGATACATATAGATTACGACGGTTTCATTCCGTCGGCAGGCGTTGCAATATGATCCGTCGCAATATGTTGCTGCAACAGTTCCAAAATGGTGTCGCGATAAAAAGAACGTGTTGCGACGGTGCCTGACGATGCAATTGGGTGAAGTAGCGACGACCGGTGGCGTTGCAACACAGGTTATTGCAACGAAAGGCGTCGTCGCGATAGTGGTTGTTGCGACCTGTTTGGTCTGTTGCAAACAAGCTCTGTTGCAATGATAGAATTGTGTCGCAATATGATACCTGCCATTGCAATTCGTATATAGGCTATCCCAACGAAGTCGTAATCCATCGCCATATGCTTGAGCTATAATGCAACCAAACTCGGGGTCGTTGACGTATTATGCTTCAACCAAATCGCGACGCTAATTGCCGTCGCCATACACGAAGAGGGTCACGCAACAAATATGGTTCGTCGCCATACACGAAGAGATTCACGCAACCAACTATGCGTCGTCGCCATAAGATTGAACCAATTCGCAACAATAATAACCATCGTTATACACATAGATGGTGACGCTACCAACTGTGGGTGGTCGCCATATGCTTTAACAATAGCGCAACGCAAATTACCGTGGCTATACACGTTGACGGTCATGCAACCGAAGATTGGTTGTCGCCATATGCTTTAACAATAGCGCAACACAAGTTATCGTGGCTACACACGTTGACGGTCATGCAACCAAAGATTGGACGTCACCATATGCTTGAACAAAATCACAACGCTGAGTTGCGTCGCTATACACGTAGATGGTCACACAACCAAAGATTGGTCGTTGCCATATGCTTTAACCAAATCGCAACGCGTACTGCCGTCGCTACATGGGTAGGGGTATCGCAATGAAGCATGCGTCGACGCTATATGCCCTAGTGATAACGCATCAGATGAATTGTGGTCGCCGTATGCATGTACTATATCACTACGAACTATGGTCCGTCGCTATTGGCATAGATGAAAGCGCAACGAAATATTGGTAGCCACGTTGACGGTCATGCAACCAAAGATTGGACGTCACCATATGCTTGAACAAAATCACAACGCTGAGTTACGTCGCTATACACGTAGATGGTCACGCAACCAAAGATTGGTCGTTGCCATATGCTTTAACCAAATTGCAACGCGTACTGCCGTCGCTACATGGGTAGGGGTATCGCAACGAAGCATGCGTCGACGCTATATGCCCTAGTGATAACGCATCAGATGAATTGTGGTCGCCGTATGCATGTACTATATCACTACGAACTATGGTCCGTCGCTATTGGCATAGAGGAAAGCGCAACGAAATATTGGTCGCCATAGGACACATGCTGGATGCCCACCATCCCCAATTTATGATTCTTTAATGCAGCAAAAATAGTCGAAACATATAGACTGATGCAACCAATGTACATTCATATCTTTCAAGACCACAATTCTTCATATAACATAAGAAAATTCAGCACATTACAGTATGCACACTTGTCCATCACTCACATTATAATTTAGTAACAAAGTTTTTAAAGAGCCTGGCATCGCAACAGTCTGGGTATCACTCCCACCCAGTATATTGTTGATGATCTTCATCATTTCTGGAGCTGAGGTTTGCTTGAAGGCTTGTGCTTCTTGTTCGCCAAAGGGTTTTTGTTGGCCGATCACGAGTCTTTTATCGGATCCAGAGCTTCTCTTTCCATGCCAGTCTGAATGTAAAGAAATTAGAGAATTATATCATCTGAACCCAATTTGTCTTGGAATGAGAATATATGCAGCAACATATGGATTGGAACTTGAAAATATAAGTGGCATTAAGAAACGACAACTCAGTTAGTACATACCTCTTGTGCTCTCTTTTTTGCCAATCGCGTCTTAGAGTGACCCACCAGCGTGTTTGGAGCGATATATCTTGGAGGTCCAGCATAAGGTGCAGCACGATTATCACGTTTGTCGCCGAACAGTGTCTTGGTAATCCTAGCACTTGCATGACTGTTGGTAGGTGGCACATCTTCTTTATCTTTTGTCACGGCGGTGCTTGGTGGATGCATCTGGAATGTTTAGTTTTATATTGCAACTATATCAGCTGTGATTGAAAGCACGACACCATGCATCATGATTGGAAAGCTTGTTCAGTGTCGTTACCTGGGGTGCTGTTACATGATCCTGCACAACTGGTGTTGCAGGTTCCTCATGCCTCGTATGTACAGCTTCATTAGAACTATTGTTGGTGGTTTCAAATGGAGTCTGCACATTGTGAAAGAGGGCAGGCGAGAGATAAGTGGCATAAAAATGCATTTTCTCAATCACAACCAAGTATAGTTGTTACCATGTTCGTTGTGGCTTGATTCTTCACTAACGTTATTGCAGCAGTGCCGACCTCATTGACCCTAGGTTCAACTTGACCTGTACTGTTGTTGGATGGAGGTGTATTCTGCTTATTTGAAATGATGGAAGGTAAGATATTATTAGCTGCATTGGCCAAGTTATGAACATAACAGGTACAATCATCTGGTTACCTCTGAACATGGCAGCTAGTGTTTGTATGACGCGATCATCTTGTTGCAAAGTAGAGAGGGGTATGGCGACGCTAACATGCAATCGTCGCACTATAGAAGATGCTATTGCGAGAAAAATATCCCCGTTGCAATCGAAAGCAATATTAGTTGCAATTGATGCGTTCTCGTGTGTCACTTTTAGCCAAAGATCGGCCTTGTTTCTAAACCCTGCCTATTAGGCCCATCAATGAAATCGACATCTGCCCAACTTGGAACCCACCGAAAATTGGAGGCCCTAACGAACCCACCGAGTCCTAACCCAACTCGATCTTTGTCGTTTCACCGATCCTCACCCTAATAAATATACGACGAAGGAACGAACGAAACCAAATCAACACATCTTGTTGACTTCTCGCAATCCGCCGGGGCGCACGTGCGATCACCTGCATCACGACCGGAAAAAGTTTGTTCTTCGGATCCAATCTGCCAAGGTATATGATCGATGTTTATTAGTTTGTTAATTATTTGTATATACATCTATTTTAATACTATAGTATGGAACACTGATCAAGCACGCCCTTTGTACATATGGTTTAGGAGATTAAAATCTGCGCGCTATAGTTGTTTTTTTTTGCAATGGCAAGTGAAGAGGATTGCAGTTGGATGGAATTGCCGACTGAAGATGATGCGTGGCATCGCGGCTTCGACAAGTTTATGAATGATCTGTTTGAAGGAAAAGAGGAAGGAGAGTCTGAGCATTGTCCGTGTACTATGTGTCGTTGCATGGCATATCATAATAGAGAGAATATCGAAGGTCACCTGGTTAACTCAGGGTTTGATGCGGATTTCATAAAAAACCAAAAAAAACGTCATCATCTTGCTGCTGATCCTATCGTCCATGGTTTTGATTACGACGATCTTGACGATCATGATGATCGGGAGGCCACCAATAATTTGTTTTCCTCGCTGATCAGTGGTGCCATACTTGTGTCAATGACTGTGTGTTATTCCGTGGAGCGTACGCATACATGGAGATCTGCCCAACTTGCAACGCTAGTAGGTGGAAATTTTCAGATTCAGAACAGGGGAATGACGTGGTTGTCACTGATGCAGCAAAAAAGAAGCGATTATTACCTAACAAAATATTGAGGTATTTTCCACTGATTCCTCGACTGCAAAGATTATTTATGAACGATGAAACAGCGGCATATATGCGTTGGCACAAGGACGAATCGATTGATGATGGAAAACTGAGACACCCGGCTAACTCAAGGGCATGGAAGGTCGTGAATGAGAAGCACGGGGAGTTTGTAGAGGATCCCCGTAATGTCAGGCTGGGGCTTGCATCCGATGGCTTCAATCCATTCGGGATGTTGAACATGGCTTACTCTACATGGCCAGTTATCCTAATTCCTTACAACCTACCTCCTTGGTTGTGCTTGAAACAATCCTATTGGATCATGTCCATGCTAATTCCTGGGCCTAAATCTCCAGGGATTAACATTGATGTGTATTTGCAGCCTCTGATCGATGAGCACAAAACGTTTTGGAGTGTGGACGGAGTTGATACTTGGGATGCCAAGGATAAGCGCAATTTTAAAATGCGTGCCATGTTACTCTGGACAATAAACGACTTTCCTGCTTATGCGATGTTATCTGGATGGAGCACCAAAGGGAGGTTTGCTTGTCTTTATTGTCACAAGGACACTGAGTGCATGTGGTTAAAATTTGGTATGAAGCATTGCTACATGGGGCATCGGCGTTTTCTGCCTAGAAACCACAGGTGGCGGAGGGTCAAGGCCAGCTTCAATAACTCGGTTGAGACGAGGGAGGCACCGGTGCCACTCAACGGTGAACAAGTTCGGCAGCAGTATGATAGTTTTGAGCAAGTCATCTATGGAGCCACTACCTCTAAGAAGAGGAAGCAGCGTGATGAAGATGCTAGATGGCACAACTGGAGGAAGAAGAGTATTTTCTTTGAACTGCCATATTGGGATTCATTGGTCGTACGCCATAATCTAGATGTGATGCATATTGAGAAGAATATTTGTGAGAGCTTGCTTGGGACTTTGCTCAAAATAACTGGTAAAAGTAAGGACGGTGAGAAGGCTCGACTTGATTTGAAAGAATTGGGAATAAGGAAGGATCAACATCCAGTTCGCAATGAGAAAGGTAAATACGACATGCCACCAGCATTGTACTCATTAGGTCCTCATCAAAAGGAAATCCTGTGCAACTTTCTACAAGGTGTTAAGATGCCCGATGGTTATGCCGCTAATATCAGGAGATGTGTTGATGTCCATGGGTGCAAGGTTTCTGGCCTGAAAAGTCATGACTACCATATTATCTTACAAAAACTCCTACCTTTTGTGGTACGTGAAATATTGCCTGAAGAAGTAGCGATCCCGTTGATCCAGCTCAGCAGGTTTTTTAACTCGTTATGTTCAAAGGAGGTTGCCGTGACCAAGATGCAGGAGCTTAGCAAATCGATTGCAGAGACCCTTTGTCGTCTTGAGATGATTTCCCCTCCAGCATTTTTTGATATTATGATGCACTTACTGGTGCATCTTGCTTGGGAGGCTGAATGCGGAGGCCCTGTGTGCTATAGGTGGATGTATCCAGTTGAGAGGTACCTACGCACAGTCAAAGGATATGTGAGGAACAAAGCGCACCCAGAGGGTTCAATAGCAGAGGGATATATTTCGGAGGAGTGCCTTACATTCTGTACTCGGTTCTTTCAAGGTGTGAGTACGAAGATTGATCGGCCAGAGCGTCAAGAAAAGAGCGCTGTTAATGAACCGCCTGCTGGTCTGAGTGTATTTGCGAGCAGGGACATGAACAGAAAGAGAACTACTACTAAGCATAATATGGAGGCACTAGGTCCCGAAGTCTTGCAGACGATGAGGCACTACATAATATCAAACTGTGATGAGGCACTTCCATGGATAAAGTAAGTACCACATGTAAATTATTTGAATCTTGTTACATGGTCCACACTACATATCTCACTGTGATTGTTTTTCTTTTAAAAAATGTTGCAGGGAGCATAAGGCCGAATTGGAGAAAGGTAGATCGAAGAATGTTGATAGGAGGCACACCGATGAATTTGTATCATGGTTCGAGCGAAAGGTGAGTAATATACATTTGTGTTAAATTTAAACTCGTCAATCTTGAATGTGGTCGTAACATATTGTCAAAACATTTGTGAGTGTAGATAAGGAATATGTATAGGGAGGGGAAAGCAGATCCCATGATTTATTCTCTATCTCGTGATCCTGAAACAAATATAGCTACTGTGAAGAATAGGTGCTCAATCAATGGTTTCTATTTTCGAGCATCGCATGTGGAGAAAAATCTAACGACACAGAACAGTGGTGTTGTCGTCAGGGGTCAAGATGGCATGGAATGGTTTGGACAGATCAAAAGAATCTACATACTTGATTTTCATGAAAGGCAGGAAGTCACATTGTTTGAGTGTGACTGGTATGATGTTCCTAAACAAGGAACAAACAGATCAAAAGGGTACAGTAAAGATAAATTTGGGATTATCGATATTGATACCTCTCAGCGTCGCTATTCAACTGAGCCTTACGTCCTGGCGACTCAAGCGGAGCAAGTGTGCTTTGTGAAAAGCGGGAATTCGAAGAAAGAAAACTGGTGCAGCGTCCTCAGAATGAAACCTATGAAAATGTTTGCCATGCCTGAAGGAGAGGAAGACACTGACATTAATGTTGGTGATACTGATATGGATGAGGTTGTTATAGGTGTAGAAAAAATTTCTGTTGCGGACCAAGACGATGTGTCAACTTGGAGGAGGCCTGATGTGGAAGGGACAAGTGTTGATGCTTCTGTTGTTGAGCTTGCTATACTAATGCCTGAACCGGATCACGAAGACATATCTGAAGATGACGACGATGCTGATGACACCTACACCGGAGACAGAGTGGTTGCTCCAGCCAATTCAGATGGACAAGACGACGACAGTTTTTTTACATAATTAGGGGTTGTTGTTTGTTTTAATAATTAGGGGTTGATTTGTTTACTTCTATTGAACCAATAGGTCCAAAGTTTGTCTGCAACAAATAATTTTTGGTGAAGATTTCAGTTATGTATGCAAGCTTGGCTTGAGCCTTGTTATATAGTGTTTATGTGTGTTCATGTTTATGTTTATGACGACAACTTCATGGGCTTAATTTGTATATCACCATTATTCTCATGAAAAAACAAAGCAAAAGCAACAGTCAAAAGACAAACAAAGACAATATATGTAGGAAATACATAAGGTAGCATAAATCAGTAGAACCAGCATCTTTGTTCATCAGAGAAGCAAAAGCAACAGACAAAAGACAGACAAGAAGGTATCATATCTACTTCCTCAGTTCAGATCATCGCTTCATCGTCCGCTTCATTCCCGATCAGATTCCTGGGTGTAGAACTCACCCCTCGGATGCTTCCGCTTTACTGTAACGCGAAGATCTTCAGCCATCTGATAAATCTGTCATTTCACAAAGGCGTCACAGTAAGCATTTACAGAAGGTCATCAACTGTTTTCAGAAATTCTCTTACTGATGTTTAACTTCAAGGATAGGAACGTCACCTCACGAAGAGACTTAGTAGGTCCATCGTACTCATCTTCATCACTGTCGTAATTCAGCATCATCTTGCATTGAATCTTTGGGAAACAAAACTCATACTTCTTTCGTTTTGACTGAATTACATGCAAATCTTGATCAGAACATAAGGAACACACAATAATTACGAAGCAAATTTACTCCATTTCATCTAGACAAGTAGTGTTGCACCCTCACTTCATACAAGCATCCTCGCAGGCCAAAATCGTCGATGCCCATTTCCGCGTCCGATTCAGTAGTGGGCCAAGCCTGGGTGTATAAGTGGCGGCTCTTTTGCTACATCGAAATATTTTTTTTCAATTTGTCATCGACAGATTGTACATATATATGGTGGCACGATAAGACGCAGGATAGGGTCTGCCTCACCTTGTTCTTCCTACGCGACTACGAGGCTTCGGCGACGATTACTATTCCTCCGTTCTTCCTAGGGACGGTCATGGCAGATCGGAAACCCATTGGGATGAAGGGCACTTCTACATGCACGGCGTGGTCCAGGTCGACTTCGACCCGCGCCTCCACGGCATGCCGATGCCTCCTCTGTGGTCGTGGGTTGGATGAGGAGTAGCGGCCGCTCGATGGAGTCGACGATGTCGATGACAGACTTCGCGAGAAGCGACCAGCAGCGTCGCGCGGCTGCTTGCGAGCTGGGTGTGTGCGTCGGGCCATCGTCGTGATGCAGGTGGGTGAGACGGTGGCGGCGGAGATGGGAGGGGTGGAAGCAGTTATAGGCGGCGATGGAGGAAGAAAGCGCGCGAGAATTTTGGGAACAGAAATGGCGAGGCGGGATTGGGCTTCGAATATCTTAATGGGCCGGGATTGGGCCTCACCATAGTTTTTTTTACATCACCGGGATTTGGATAAGACTGTGGCAACCGGCGAGCGGCGGCGCAAAGAATAGGAGAGGCGAGCCGCGGCGCAGGCGACGAGATGTCCAGCTTCAATCCCGCCCAGCCGCGTGATCCCGCTACCGGTCGGTGGATCCGGGCAAGCGGAAGCGCCAAGAAGAAGCCCTTCCCGCCCAAGGAGAGGGTTTCTTGCACGAGCAAGGCCGCGGTGGAGCGAGCAGCGAGCGGCGGCGCAGGCGACTTCCAGCAGCGTGAGGAGAAGCAAGGCAAGAGCAAGACAAGGGGGTGGCAGCAAGGGTGGGGCGGCCCTTACACACACGCCGCTGCGGCGAGGTGGGCGGCGTCGTTGCGCCAGGGAGAGGGCGGCGCTTCCTCCTCGGCGCGCCCTCGGTCTCCGCCGGCCGCCGCAGGCGCCGCCGCCGCCGCTGCTGCAAGGGAAGCCGCTGCGGATGAGAGCGACCACAGCTCCAATGTGGTCATCCTGCCACCAGGGTGGGGCGACTACAACCACCAGGCTCTAGCTCTGGAACCGGCTCGGGAGGAAATCGACCTTGTTTCTTCCTCCGACCATGACTCCGACGCCGAGGTGAGCAATCTTTCCCTGGGAATGCCTCTGATTGCTATGGCAGATAGATTGAATTACTTGCTATTATGGTAGATAGTAATGTTTGACAATTATGTCTTGATTGAAGTGACCTGGGAACGCCTCTGATTGTGACCTGGGAATGCCTTTGATTGTGAAATGGGAATATGCAAATTATGTGTGTGAAATGTGTGTGAAATGGTACACTAGAAATGCCTCTAATCGTGACCTTGTTTCATTCTTGTCTTGTTGACAAATGGGAATATGCAAATTCTTAGCTTCTTGTCATAGCTTTGCTGAGTAAATAATTATTGCAACCTTAAATATTGTCTGCAGAATGGAGTTTCTGCTCGTTCAAATAGGAAGGGATTTTATGATCTGTTGTAATAATGAATTCTTGGCTCTGTAAATTTTGTCTACACATCTCTACTGCCATTTTGAAAATTGTGCTAGCAAAACATGATAGGGGCACTCCATGAAATTCATGCTTAGCTTGTTGAATGATACAACCCACTCATCCTTGTCTTGATTGTCAGCTGAAGGAGGCAGCAACTATGTACAACAAGGCAATGCAAGAACTCCATGAAGCTAGGGAGGAAAACAAATCATTGGTAATGAAGCTTTTGGCTGCAGAAAGGAAGGAACAACATTAGGAATTTTGTCTGTTTGAAGAAAAGGAAAAACTAAAAAATCTCCAAGCAGAAGAGGATTTCCTCACCAACAAACTCGAGCGCACGAAAAAGAAGAAGAAAGAACTCAAAGAAAAACTCAAGGAAGCGGAAGTGAAAAAAGGAGTCCTTAGAAACGCACTTGTAGATGCGAAGATGGAGTTAGATAAAAAGAAATGACTCCCATGTAGTGCCCTTGTGATGCATGACTGTGATGCAACTATCATTTTGTCCTTGTGCCCCTATGTATATGTAGTACTTGTTGGTAACTTAATTAGTGTGATACATGTAACTCTGTTACTCAATTTGTGTGATGTATGTTCATAAGTTCGGCTGGCATGTATGCCAGCAGCCACCTCTCTCACCGTTACTTTTTGATTTGAATAAGCCGTCATCAGCCCTAATCTCAAAAAAAACCATCATCAGCCCTCATTTCAGCCGTGTGTTGTTGGATGAAGGTTGCTACACGTTCAGCCAATTTCAGCCCTGATATGATCTGCCGAACAAGGCTGTTGGTGGCCGAGGCATATAATAACAACAATTCTTCGACGAAGTCATCAAACAATCATGCATCACACACTATCATTCAGTCACTTAGTGCACAACAGATATTCATTACACGCAATACCACACATTACAATAAAGTTTTCAAGTCTAACACATAGATAAGATAGATTATTACAATCCAGGTCTCTCATCATACTTAAGATAAGGCAAAGTTCTGTCTACAAAAGATACGCTAGCTGCTAGCATAAGCCATTCATCCTTCTTCTTCTAGCCATCACAACGCTTTTTATGCTTCTTCATATGTCCTGCAAGAACTCTTTGGCATCAAATTGAGTTATGAAGCAAAGTTGCCTAAAAGCTTTTTTTTACCTTAAACAATGTGTGCAAGAATAGCATTCAACATTTTCTATTTTTTATTGACAGCAGAAAATACCAAAACCAAACGAAGATTCTGTTATTAAAACTACCAACTAAATCAGCATATGAACTAGTTTCTGTTTGACCAAACAACAAGCATATGAGGAATTAACAATACGATGGTTCGAGGGGAGACTAGATCACCTTCTGCCTCTTCCCCTTCTCATTGTCTAACCGTGGCACCACCACGCATCGAAAGCCTACTTCCCAGAGTTCGCGGCAAAACAAACAACGGGATGGGTCAATCTCATCTTCATCGCAACTGCCTCCAGAGCAGGTGCACGTGCCCCCTCGCAACCAAGCGGTAGGAAACACTGGAGGTTCGATCTAACAGACATAGTGCTTGAATCAATGTACCATAACAAGAGATCTAGCACAAGAAACAATAAAACAAGTACTCGCAAATGCATAAATTGAGATTGTTTCATGCTTGAAAAAACTCAGTTATCTAGCATCTGCAATATACCTACCAAAAGTGGATATTTATCTAGTATCAGAGAACCAAGCCAAAGTGAATCTTGGTGTACCAAAAGTTAATCATCATCTACCATCAAAGAACCTAGCAACACCAACACTGAAAAGGAAAATATCCATCATCTCTTGTTTGTCTGCTACGTGCCTACTAAACTATGTTCTAAAAAAACCTAGCAACAACTGAATCTAGATTCTGCAGCAGACCAAAAATCACTTAATGTTCTTAGATCAAAGTTCTAAATGACTACTAACAGAAATAGTGCTTGAATCATTGAATCATAACAAAAGATTTGACCCGCACTACAAAAAATTCAACTAGATCTATCACAAGAAGAAAAACCCCAACTTACTGTAGCACACTTACCTCATCTTCTTCTACTGCCTTCTCTTTCCCCCTGCTTTGCCCTGGGGTGGTTGACGTGTCGCGTTTCCTTGATGGCCCCGCCGCGGACGAGGGGCGGCGGATTGAAGAAGGAAGCGGCGCCGCCGTACCCCGTGTCGACGAAGGCACCGCGGTCACCTCCTTCCGCGAGAAGCGCCCACGCGCATCCCGGAATTGCCTCCTCGAGATGTGGTTGTTTCCCTCAGCCATCGTGATTGCTCGGCGCCTCTACTAGGCTAGCTGCGGCAAGGGCTGGGGCGATGGTGGGGGCGGCGGTTTTGCATGTGCAGAGTCGACGTTTTGGGGGAGAAGACCAGGGCGGTAGATAGATACTACTCAGCAGTGGAGCGAATGACATGTGGGCCCCACTACACTGGGCCCCACCTGTGAGTTACTCAACTGACCAATTGACTCAATATATAACCCAATTGAAACTCTAAAATTATCACAAGTAACTAAATTCATCAGTTTTTTACAGATTAAATCATTTTGGGTATCAAAATATTGTTTCAACTAGTTTTTTTTAAATATAAATTTTGATTAATTTCATCATTTTTCACATAGGATTAAGATTTTAGATGTAATTTAGTGGTTGTTAGATAATTTTATTTTAAAATGTTACATCATAGTGGTTCCATCACTTTTGTTGATTGTGCTCTGACTTTTTCAACACAAAAAGATACAGGTACATGATCAAACATATGTCTAATTGACTTGCTGATTTGTGCTTAAAACAAACAAGAGCACAACCACTGAACTGCATACTGGTATAGCTCCATTTTAACTCAAATAGAATTGACAACAATAATGATATAATTATGACACTCGAGATCACAAGCACTCACCATCGACCAATAGTTAAAAGATAAATATTGTAACGAAATTCCCTTTCATCAAGGGTCATTACAGAAGCATTCACCAGGGTCCATATACATTTCCAGTAATGCCACTTCACAAGCTTGTTCATCAATACACAAAAGGCCCATTTATCAAACCTAATTGTTCATCAGTACCTACTTGTTCATCTCGACCTCCTTTGGTAATTCATGGAGGGAGTAGGTCAGTACACAAAAGACATGATTCCTAGGTGATAAAACAAAAGCATCAACTAGCTACTACTTCCCGGTGGCTGCAATCCTAGGGTAAGTAATAAACCCAGCGCTTGATCGCCACGCGTAGCTCCTCCACCAAACGCTCGATCTGACATTTTTTTAAATGCATTACAGAGACATGTACATCAAAATTTGCATATGGAACAAATAGAACATAGGGAATTCAGGTAATACCTCGGCGTTCGGAGGGGCCCTACGGTTGATGGGCCTGCAGTGCTCATCATCGCTGTCAGCAGTGCAGTCTGCGAAGATCCTCACTCGCGGGAAGTTGAGCTCGTACGTCACCGCCTTGTCCCCTTTCTTCTGAATGAAGAAATGGAGACATTAATTAATACTACAATTTGCAATGCTTGTATATGGAATTCATATTGACATTAGTTGTCAGTTGACATTTGCATGATATGCTTTTCCGAAAAAACACAGAACAACATGCACATCCAAAGAAACAGGACAACATGCACATCCAAAAAAAAACACGACAACCTGCACATCCAAGCTAGAACAGGATGTTGATTAAAATTGGATCAAGACATGCACATGTAAAATGTGATCAAGAGGCCTACCATGGTTTGTTGAATAACAACAATAGATGTAACTTTAACTACATCAAAGACAAGCCTTAGTTAAACTACTGAAAGGTTTTCAAGTGCGATGGATGAATTGATTTGAATCTAAGATTTATTATTTTAAACAAGCCTGATATTAAGAAGGAACAACATATTTGTACACTGTTTTAATGTACAAAATTGTTAATGCTACATAATAACAGAGTGCAATTTCATAGAATGCAAGCACATCCAAAAATACAGGACAACAGGACAACAGGCTGGGTGTATTTGCTAGTAAATTTTTTAGATAAGATCAGATTAATCTGTTGTAGTATAACATATCATGATGACAAGGTAGCACTAAATGCCTAAGATGGTTCATATCAGTCATTGTTGTTTCTCTTCATAACTATATTCTGCATAATTGTGTTCACATTTGCATACTAGGTACCACGAATGCATAAAATGGTATGCATAATTAATACTACGATTACTCATAGAATTAATTACAACTCAGGAACAACTTCTCACACCAAGAAATCAATCACTTAAACTGTCTAAATAATCAATAGTATTAATATTATGTATTGCAATTGCATAGGGGGCAAATTAATTTGGTAGAAGGAACAAATCTTACCGGGCGTTCCCAGTCAAAATCCGGAAAACGTCGCGGGTACTCCTCCGACGACGACGAGTCGCTGGCCGAGGCATCCACCGTTTTGGCCTTCTTGACGATTGGGTGCTGAAAACCCTCACCGGACTTCCGGTTCAGCACCCGTCGCCCGGAGTCTGCATCCTTGACTCCCAGCGGAACATCGGGGACAGGATCCGGGCCCTCCGCCGAGGCCGGGGCCAACGCCGCGAGGCCTCTCGCTAACGCCGACGCCGCGGGTCCCCTCCGTACCGTCGCCGCCGCAGTCTCCGGGCAGCGCCTCGATGACCCCGCCAATGCGGGATTCGGTGCACGACGGCGCACTGAAACCCTGGACTCCGCCGTCGACGAGGAGTTCATCTACGCTCCGTTGGCCTGCACTAGCTAGATGGGAATGCGTGAGGGGCGGTCGGTGGGGTGGTGTGCAAATGCAAACTGATCGGAGTGGAGCGGCGAGAATGAAGGGGCAGAGGTTCCTATATATGGGTAGACTGCGAGAACGAAGGGGTGGCGTCGATTCCACAGAAGTCAATGACGCGTGGACCCAGCCACTTTTTGGCCCACAAATCAGTACAGAAACATTGGGTGATGGTTTAGTTCCCGAAAAAGGGAATGCAAAGTTTAGTGTTCCATGCATGAGGAGAGAGATTTGATGTGATAGGCGAATAGTGAAGTTTGGAGAGATAATATTTGGGTGATTCTGTGTGACCGAACATGTCATTCTTATATGCAGAAAGGTTCACATTCAAAAAATTACAAATACAACCAAGATTTTGTTACACTAAATGAGGTCAAATGGAAAAGTGATGAATACGAAAGTGTCATAACTCATCAAGATCTACGATCTTTATTTACGTCGTTTTGTCAAATTCCAAAGTGGTAATAACACGTAGTGGCAATTGACCATAAATGGGTGCAATAATAAGACTTAATAATGTATAACATAATTTAAAATTTGAACTGACCAAACAAAGTCATATAAAATCAGTTGTGATTTGTTATTTTTTCAGATGAAATAGTTTCATTTTCATATGGTACATCACAGTGGTGCAACAAAATAAAAGATCAAATATGTAAGATCACATTGTGGTGCCACGTGAGTGTATATGTAAGATCAAATAACATGTGTACTACCACATTGTCAAATATTGTGGATATTGATGTCACTGAGTGCTTTACAGATAAACATTAGACAAAATATCACACATTACAACAAAGTTCTCTAGCCATTCATCCTCCTTCGTCTTCTTCCTCTAGCCATCACAAAGCTTTAATGCTTCTTCTTCATATGTCCCTATTTGGCATCATATGATCCATGCACTAGACCAAAAATCGAGATAAAACATAAATCAATGCTTTCCATGATATAGCTTGACATTTCCTCAAATGTTTGAAAAAGGAAGAACGAGATTTGTGATTTGTGGTTTTTTATATGAAATCATTTTGGATATCAAAATCTTGTTTCAACTAGTGTTTTCTAATATGAAGAATTGAATAATTCCAGCTTTGTTCACATAGAAATACGATTTTAGAAACAATTTAAAGTTAGTAAGATAATTTCATTTTCATATGTTACATCATAGTGGTGCACTAAAATAGAATAATACAAGAAATACCCAAAAACTATTTTTACCTTTTTGTTTCATGCAGAAAAAAAACCATCAAATTTGGACACCCAATGAGATTTCTATACATGTTTGAAAATTTTAGTTCGGATCCAGAAGCCATATTAAGCAGATTGAGCAAAACATCATGAACACCTGATATATCTTTGGGGCCGACAGGTGGGACCTGCGTGTCAGCCGCATATCGCCTCCTCGCGATGAAATCGCTTCCTCCGGAGCGCGTCGCTCACGTGTCAGTGTCGGCCCAATTCGACGGCGTGTCGGGCAGATATGAAAACGCAAACGAGAAATACGCCTCCTGATGCACTTATCTCGTCCCTTCCGTGTGGGACCTTGGTACTGGGCCCCATGTTAGTGCCTGGCGATGGTAACAACTGCATGCAGTCATGTTTAGATTGGTAGCCCAGCCCGTATTCCCCCTTTTGTTTCTTGTCTTCTCGCAGAAGCCGTCCCATCATCCTCGCGCGTTTTCCTCCGCCTCCCCTCGCCGGGCCATTGCGCGATTTCCTCTGCCTCCCCTCGCTGGCGCCATCGCCTTCTTCCCCTACTTCCATCGCTCATTCCTTCTCGCCCACCTACATCACGAAGATGGAGCGCCGCAACCCCACCCCCAGGACCCTGTTCCGCGACGAGAGGGGTCGATTCATGCGGAATCCGGAGTTAGCGGGGAGGTCGGCGAGGCGAGGTGGCCAGGTGAGCCCAAACCCTTGCAGCATCTCCAGATTTTTAGATTTGTAGATTGAAGTTCTTGATGCTTGCTACCTGGGGTTTTTTTTGATTAAAGTTTAGTTGAGGGAGCATTGATTGGGGTTTTCTTTATATGGCTGCAGTAAAGTATTTGTTATATGTGATGTGTTGAATAAATGAAAGTAGCACTGATTGAATGTTGTATTTGGGGTTTTTTTGGAGGTTTATTTATTAAATGATAGATTGTAATTAGATTTCACAGCACTGATTGGAACTCTGGAGGAATGCAGCAACAAAACATAGGAAATATATGAACTATGAAATTATGTATAACTGCAACTTTGCAATCTGTCAAACTTTGCAAGTTTGCCATTTGAGATCTTTGTGATGTTATGATAGGGCAATCCACTGCACATATTTATGGAGTGTGAGGCCACTGAAGAAGAACCAAACTCCCTAAACGACTTGCCAGAGTGTCCAGTGAAGCCTGTGGTTCATCAGGTGAGGGCAACTGCTTGTTTACTTCAAAATAGGTTCACAACTTGTTCATGTGTTTTTGTATAAATTGTGGCCCTGTTTTGCTTGGATTCAAGGGAAATCGTCGAAAGGCTTTTCAATTATGCTGCAAAAAGATCACCTGCACTATGGAGGTAAATGCGGGTAGCGATGATGAAGACGATGTTCCTCTACTGTCTGCAAAGGAGGTGAAGTTCATGCCCTTCAATTAATCATAGGGGCTATTTCAAACATTGTGTAAACCCTTGACATCTTAGTTCTGTTTTTCCATTGAATTTTTGCCAGATTCGAAGCAAGGTGGAGGAGGTGCGCCTTCTCGTGAAGAAGAAGTTGCAAGCGAGTCACTGGTACACGATGGAGGATGAAGTCTTCTCGTAGTAAGGTTGATGGTTAGGTTGATGTTAGTTTGTTAAGGTAAATACTACCAGAATTGTAACGCGTTGGACGCCTCCGCTTGCTTTTGGTGACAATGTAATGGAGGGCTTTTGTGTGCTTGCTTTTGGTCACTATGTAATGGAGGCCTTCTGCTTGTGCTTGATGGACAACTAATGTAGTGTTTAGTGCAGTTGCAATGGCACTATTGTGGTACTCTATGTGGCTATATATAATATATCCGTGCTGAATGGTTGTGTCACCTACTCATGGGTCCACATCTGCATATGAGTCATTTACATCACAGTGGTGCAACAACATAAAAGAATAAAGGAAATATCCAAAAATAGAGGACCTAGGATTCGAACCCAGATCCTTTGGTTCAGCAGTTAAGCACCTCACCAATACACTGCGCATTTGGTTGTGATTGCATACAAAATTTTTGTGTACATTATGTATAAACAGTGGATTAGTCCAATCCCAACGTGCCACGTGAGTGTATATGTAAGATCAAATAACATGTGTACTACCACATTGTCAAATATTGTGGATATTGATGTCACTTAGTGCTTTACATATAGACATCAGACACAATATCCCACATTACAACAAAGTTCTCTAGCCATGCATCCTTCTTCTTCTTCGTCCTCTAGCCATCACAAAGCTTGAATGCCTCTTCGTCATATGTCCTAAAAGAACTCTTTGGCCTCAAAATGTTATGGCAGTAGACAAAAAAATGGAGATAAATCATAAATCAATGCTTTCCATGAGATAGCTTGACATTTCCTCAAATGTTTGAAAAAAATGAAGCAGGAGGTTTTTTCAAATGAAATCATTTTGAAAATCAAAAACTTGCTTCAACTAGTTCTTTTAATACAAAATTTTAATAATTTCAACAATGTAAAGTTAGTAAGATAATTTTATTTTAATATGTTACATCACAGTGGGGCAATAAAATAAAATAATAAAATAAATACCCAAAAAAAGAGGACCTAGGCTTCGAACCCAGATCCTTAGGTTCAGCAGTTTAGCATCTCACCAATACAGAATATGACACATTACAACAAAGTTCTCGAGCCATTCATTTTTGGGTATCTCACCAATACAGAATATCACACATTACAACAAAGTCATATAAAATAATTTGTCACTCTATTTTTTGAGATGAAATTATTTTGGGTATCAAAATCTTGGTTCAACTAGTTTTTTAATACAAAATTTGAATAATTTCAACATTTTCACGTAGGAATAAGATTTTAGATAAAATCAAGTGGATGTAACATAATTTTATTTTAATATTTTACTTCACAGTGCTACTCTAACAACGACATGGTATCCACCTTTCCAAAGTCAATGACTTAGATGTACTAGTGAATGAAGATGAGGAGAACAACAAATAATAAAAAGTCACGACGAACAGAAGATGAATCGCCCAACAAACATGTGCCGACATGTATGACCCACAGGTCAGTCACCCATCCGGAGCCGCATGAAGTAGTTGTGGGCCCCACGTGCGCGGCGTGTACCATTGACCCGCATCCACCGCGTTAATGGAAACTGAAAGGCTGCCGGTTAATGGAAACTGAAAGGCCGCCGTTTTTAGGAAACTGGAAGGCCACCGGTTGCTACACGCGTGGTACTTTAGGATGGAAACAGTAGATTGGTAATTTATTCTGTTGCGCCCCCGCCGCTCTGCCTCATTCGCCGCGCCCCCTCCGTGATCCTCGACATCGCGCCCTCTCTGCGCTCGTCGATCTCGCGCTCCGCGCCGCGTGACAACGTCCCTTCCACGCCTGCACTCATGGCATCGAGGGAGCACCTGCGGTCACTGGCGGAACTCCCGGAGGAGTTGCTGGCAATGATCGCTGGCCGAGTAGGGGCGACATCGGCCAGGCCTATGGAGGACCTTCGGAGCCTACGGGCCACCTGCACGACCATGCTCAGGCCTTGCCTCGATACAGATGTCGGCAAGTGCCTGGCACTTCATCGGGTACTAGTCCAGCAGATGCAGGACAACGACCCCTACCGCTATGACATCTTCATTCGTAGCCTTGCCAAATGCGGCAACCCGGTGGCATGCTTCCTCACCGGGATGGATGACATCTTCGGAAGGAACCGCAGCCCCCGGCCTCCCCTCGACCAGCTCCGCCGCGCTGCCCAGGTCGGGCACAGAGGGGCGGCCTATGTGGCCGCCGTCTGCCTCTACAGGGCCAACATCGGGGACGACGCCGACGCCACTGCGATTGCGTACATGAAACAGGTTGAGGGTGAGGATCAAGGGCAGTGGCGTCCGTCTTTGATCAACAACTTGCAATCCCTACATTGGCGGAGTCGTGGTGTTAATCTGGTTTGGCAAATGCGGAGTGTTGCCCTCCGCCTAGGCCTCCGCCGGCCGACGCTGCCAACGGTGGTGCTGCGAGGCGACATTCAACATTGCGAAGGCCCAGCACACTGCGGTAGGGAGCCCAGCCGGAGGGGGTGTTGCATGTATTTCTGTAGTGATGAATGTCGGCTTCGTTACGAATGCCATGTCTACTTCTATCGTGTCAAGTATGGCTATGTAAGATAATGCTATTGGTAAATGAAGCACTTGGGTTTGCGAACAGTTTACTTTGTCGGCACTTACGGATTTTATTTCAATGGCATTCAGCAAATTTTATGTTATTTGTGTGATAAATGTTGTTCTGTTACGTAATTTGTGTGGTAAATGTTATTGTGGTACTGTCTATTGAACGTTCTGGATGATCGAGATGGTCTAGAGGCTATTGCTAGGCTTGTAGTCAAGGTTGGCCAGCTTTGGCCAAGGATGGCCAGCTTTGGCCGGCTATGGCCAGGCAGTACCTGGCCGCGGCCAGGTTTCTTGTGGCTGGCCGAGGCTATGGCCGGCTAGAGGGTGGCCGCGGTTGGCTGGTAGAGGCCGTAGGTGGCCAGAGGTGGTTAGGGTGCGTCTGGGGTAGGCCAAGGGGTACATGAAGTCTTATTGCACCCATTTATGATCAATTGCAACAAATTTGGGCTGTTGCATAAACATTTGTAAATACAGCTTATGGGACCCATGAGTAAACCATGTAAGAATCAAATAAAAAAGTCATCATCTAGGCCTTGTGCCTCAACTGGTGCAACAACACCATCATCAATGTACGTTTCATCTTCATCATCCTAATCATCAACATCAAACATCACTACACAGATCATCGACAAAGTCATAAACTAATCATTCATCACACACTAGCATTCAGTCACTTAGTGCTTTACAAATAGACATTACACACAAAATCACACATTACAATGAAGTTCTCTAGCCATCACAAAGCTTGAATGCTTCTTGGAAAATGTTATGGCAGTAGACAATAAATCGAGAGGAAAATTTGGATGAACATTTGACCCGGGCCCAGGTGCCGACAGGTGGGGCGTAATTGCCAGCAGTGTAAGTAGATTTCCTAACGAAGCGAAACTGCCTTCTGATCCTATTTCCCTTTTGCCTCCTCCCCCAAACGATCGATCAATCAATGGGGTTTTTGACTCTTCGGAACCCCCGCCCATGGTGCCCGCGTTAACTACCAGCACCCACCGCATCTGACTCCAGAATCCCGTAATCACCGCGTGCTCTCCCCCGACGAAGCAACTGTTCATTTCGCACCAATCCTTCGCCGTCGCCACCTGCCGCCGAATCCCTCACCGCTCTCCCATTCCCTCGCGATGGCCGGTTGCAAGCGCGCCTGGCACCCGTCCCATATGCAGCTGTGCGACGACAATGGACGCTTCATGCGTACTCCGCCGTCCGCGACCCCGCGGCGCCAGACCTCGTCGTCGTCGCCGGCATATGCCGGCGTGGCCTCGCGGCGCCGAATCTCGACCTCGTCGCGGGCAGGTGCCACCATCGCTCGGCGCCGCCCCACCTCCACCCCAACACCGGCAGGTGCCACCATCCCCCGGCGCCGCCCCACCTCGACATCGTCGCCGGCCGCTCGGCCCGCCATCGGGCCGCGCCGCCGCACCCGGGCCTCGACCTCCAAATCCATGGTTGCCGCTGGTGATATCCAGATCAAAGAGGAGGTGCAGGGCGGCGAGGAGTCGCAGGGCGACGAGGAGGTCTCGGAGCTGCCACCGAGATTCGAAGCTCATGTCGCCGCAATGAAGAAAATAATACACAGAAATGAGGTAGATTGATTTTCTGCAAATTGGTAGGTTAATGATCTTGTAGATGCGTTCAGTTTGAATGGAAAGGGCCGGATTGTTATTAACGGTTTAGTCTACCATATAGTTATGTTGTCACATAGGTTACTGCTTTAATTCAACAATCAATATAAATTGGTAGGTTAATTTTCAACTCATTTAGTCTAGCATTATTACTGCTTTGCCCATATCAATATTTTGTTTCATATATTAGTTGTATTTTCGGCAAAACTATTAATGGATTTTCTGCATAGGTTACGGATTTTCCATATTCAAAGTGTTTGAATCAAAAAGACATACTTTGGGTACATTGATTCATATACCAAGTTTATGTGATAAATTCATTATTGAGGCACATGTTATTGAAGGACAAGCCCGAAGTATTCTACGATTTCGACAGGGTGACTGTTACATTCTCATACACTGAGGAGAGCGATGACGAAGACGAACAGGTTCTTAGAGCATATGAGGTGATGGGCCTTCACTTAATTACTTTATGTTAGTGACAGATTTGTATAGATACGTTCTTCGTTAACCCCTTTTTGTGAAATGAATGACAGATCAGGGAGCTTGCGGAGAAGCTTCGATGTGCTCTCAGGCAGAACTACAAGAGGTTTAGCAAATAAAGTCGAAGTTGTGTCGGTGTGGCTTATGAAGCCTATGTGGTCGGAAGAACTTCTATCATTGTGTCTAAAAACTAGTGTCGGAGAATCCTTTCCTTAATTAGCGTGGTGTCCTTGTGGCTCGAGAAGCCATTATGTGTACTCAGTCCATTTATTTTGTATGCCATTGCCCATTCTTAGTTGGTAACCTAATTTGTGTGATGCCTGTTACTCTGTTACTTAATTTCTGTGGTGTATGTTATTGAATTACTGTCTATTGAACTCTCTAGATGATCGGGATGTTCTAAAGGCCATTGGAAGGCTTGCGGCCAAGGTTGGCTAGCTGTGGCCAAGCATGGCCAGGTCTGGCCGGCTATGGCCAGGCAGTACATGGCCGCGGCCAGGTTCCTTGTGGCTGGGCAAGGCTACGGCCGGCCAGAGGGTGGCCGCAGTTGGCTGGTTGAGGCTGTATGTGGCCAGAAGCGGCCAGGGCGAGGCTGCTGCTGGCCAAGGCGTCGATAAAGGTCAAGGCACAATTTTAACATCATCATGATCTATGAAATGGATTTTGGCGATAAAAAAATAGTACTGGTTCACCCCATGTCAGTCTTTAACGGAAATTTGACAGCCAAACCCACATGCCATTCTTATATCCAGAAAGGTTTTCACATTCAAAAAATGGACAAATACAACCAAGATTTTTTTTCACTCAATGAGGTTAAATGGAAAAATGTTGAATAACAAAGTTTCATAACTCTTCGAGGTCTACATTATTTATTTGGGTCGTTTTTTCAAATTCCAAAGTGGTAATATCATGATGTACAAAATAGAATAAACTTCTTAATATGTAGGATCTATGTGTGATGGTTGTTAGTAGACTAAAAGAATATACCACCTCAGTTATAAAATATATGTCATTTAGGACAACCTATTTAGTCATATATTCAAGAACGGATCGAGGAAGTATATGCAACCTTCAATCGATCGATATTCTATCTTTGTTGGTTGATTTATGTTGTGTTCAATTTGGTATTTGGTCGATCCAGCAGGAATTCATAATCTAGCTCTGGCGCTTTTTTGTGTTCGGAAATAATCGGAATAAATTCAAGAAAAGTGTGGAGGAAAAGATTCAGAATAAACTTCCTCATAGGGCTCGTTCAGGGACGAAATTGTGCTTTGGTCGATACTTCGAGGACGGAATTGGATATTCTGCCGAAACAAAAATCTGTGGCCTCCCTGCTTTGGTCCTGCCTTGTTCCTCCCCCAGCTGCAGAACGTCGAAGAAACCCCAACAAAACCCTAAGCCGCCTACATCTAGATCCCTTGCCGCAGCTTGCGTACGGATCGGGGCAACGACGATGGCTGGGCGCAAGCGGACGATAGCTAGGCGCAAGCGGAGGCAAGCACGCGACGAGCTATCTCCGGCGACCTCGGTGCCTCCGTCCCCACGCTCACCAGCGGCGTCGCGTCCTTCTCCAATCCGCCTCCCCTCGTCCACGGCGGGGCCATCGGCAAGCCTCGGTACCGCAACCACCTCGTTGTCGTCTACAACCCCAGGCCCAAGCAGGGGGAAAGAGAACGATGCAGGAGCAAATGTGGTAAGATTGGTACAATTTGCATTTTTCGAATGAATGCTTCCCTGCCAGGATGCTCGATAGGGGAATTGTGACATTAAGATTGAATGCATTCTAGATAAAGAATCACTTTCGCTCGATTCACTTTTGCTAGGTTCACTGATGGTAGACCAAGAATCAATTTTGCTAGATTCACTTATGATAGACCAAGCATCACTTTTGCTAGATTCTCTGATGCTAGATACAGACTCACTTTTGGTAGGTATATTTACTGATGGTATACCAAGAATCAATGTTGCTAGATTCAGTTATGGTGGACCAAGAATTACTTTTGCTAGATTCTCTGATGCTAGATAAATACTCACTTTTGGTAGGTATATTTACTGATTCGGATTAGTTACCACATACTTAATTACTTGATTCAGTGAAATAATGTTAGAATTTCTGATGTCATGATAGGCGCCATTGCAAAAGAAAAAACCCCTTGTGGTGTTGTATGACATGTGGGCCGACGATCCAAACAGTCCAAAACTGGATAAACCATTTGCAGATGTGGTAAGTTCGCAGCAGGGATTGGGGTTTTCTTTTGATAATGTGCTAGTTCTAGTGGGGTTTTTGTAATTGGATCCATTCTCCTCCTATAATACAATGATCCAGGCACTATTTTGGATATGTTAGTTACAAATTTTGGTCATTATTGTGATCTCTGTTTTTCTTTTGGAATTAAGGGCCCCGAACACAAGTTCTCAGTTGAGTTCGAGAAGATATTCTGTAGGTTGGTGATAACTGGTGACAGCGACGACAAGGTTACCAGTGATCCAGTTCCGTCTGGTAGGGAGGTGATGTTCCTATACTTCAAGTGTAACATCAATGTATTCCTTTCGATCTTGATTCTGTTTTTTGGCATTCAGATAGGAAGCTAAAATTATGTGAGGCTTTTTGGACTTTAGCTTTTTCCATTTTGGTAACTAACCCCATCCTAAAATGTCAGGTACGACAAATGGCGGAAAAGCTTCGCAGAGCTATCAAACGGAAGCTGCAGCAAAATGAATACGGTTTCGATGATGAAATTTACGACTGAGGAGGTTCCCTAAGAAGATGTGTCATGGGCAGCTGTCTGTTGGTTGCCTACGGTTTCTTTTGGTGTTTTAATGTAATGGAATTCATGTTTGGTATGTGGTAGATTAAGAACAATGGAATTCAGTATGTATGCAGTGGTGATGTAGTCAAGTACTCTGCTACTGAAGTACTGGTTCACCCCATGTCAGTCTTTAACGGAAATTTGACAGCCGGACCCACATGTCATTCTTATATCCAAAAAGGTTTTCACATTCAAAAATGGACAAATACAACCAAGATTTTGTTACACTCAATGAGGTGAAATGGAAAAATGTTGAATAACAAAGTTTCATAACTCTTCAAGGTCTAAAATATTTATTTAGGTCATTTTGTCAAATTCAAAAGTGGTAATAACATGTAGTACAAATTTGACAAGTCTATGACATAGCTTCTTATACCATGTGAATGAATAAATATTGTAGTACAAATTCCATAGTTTCAATATCCAGAATTGAGCATGTGGGACCCAGTGCATGCGGCAGGAGGGAAAACTCAGCACTATTTTTTGCCAAAATTTTTTTTCCTAGCGCGTCAGATTAACACCCAAGTTAAATATCGCCTCAGAACGTTTTCAGCCAAAAAAATTTTCACATCCCGCCATTACCACCAGTTTAAATAAGGCGTCCTCATCCCACGTCCCCCTAAACCTCGCGCGGCGGCAGCGACCATAGTTACTGAATCTGGTCTTCTCGGGAAGGCGACGACGAGGGGAACGTGGAGGCCGGAGGGGGAGGACGGTTCCTCGATCTCTGCCCTAGCGCACCTCGAGGCCATCCATGGCCAGCAATGGAGAACCCGTGCAACAACGAAATGGGATTGATGTCATCGACTTCGAAGTTGACCTTCTTCATAATGTCAAGTGCGTATCGGCCGCTTCGCTCTACACCTTCTTGATGAGTTTCCTGGCTTTCATGATAAAATTGTGTGCAATAGTTACATTGTTCCCTCCATGCAATCGATTAGATATACCTCTAATCCCATCTAGGGTTCTCACTTGTCAATGAATCGTTGTCGTGTCGTTCTTCTATATATTGGCGCATCTTGTACAAGTCACTCAGTTAGGCACCAGGGAAAATTTGATTAAGCCTGTGATGTTTTGTCAAACGTTTGTCCATTAATCTCATTTGTTTTTTTGGAGTTCGAGGGCAAAACGCCCCAGCGTTAATTAAAAGGCATGAAGGTTTATCATTTTACAGCGCTGAAATAGAAGGAACAAAAACTTTTTAAGATTACTCTCCTCCCCTTTTACTGAGCTTTGCATGCATTTTACCCATCTGTCACTAAAACCCCTAGATGAAAGGATCTCAAACATAAACTCCCAATATGTGCTCATGCAAGACTATATCTATCTAAAAAATTTTAACATAAAGTAATTGTTGTTGTGAAACTGAATAGGCATTGTGCTATTTGACCACTACATATTTATTTTTCACATACTTCCAACTAGTATATATATACATATATGCATACACCAAGTTTTCCATGCTGCTATATTAATATTTATGTGCACGTGTAGAGAATCCGAATTTACAGGTGAGATGTGGACTGTACTAGTCGAAAGTCGTGGGGAAGGAGTACAATACTTCTCTTCTCAATTGGACAAGGGTGTTATAGACGTTATTGCCCTGGCAGATGCTAAAGAATCGCTTGGATTTGAGCAGCGGGACTACACGTACTACATGAAGAGAAATGAAGATGATACTAGTAGAGCGAGTCTTATAGAAATTAAATCTAAGAAAGATATACTGCAAATGATTCGGTATGTGGATTCAACCAATGAGAGGAAATTAAGGTTGGTCCTATCAAAAACTGCTGTTGATGTAGGGGCGGTTAGTGTTACACCCCTGAAACGATAAAGGGGGCATGAGCCTAATGGTGCTGATGGTTCTTTTTCTGATGATGAAGAATACTTTCATCTTGATGAATACAAAAATTGGTTGAAAAACAAGACGACTAATGTGGTACGTATGTTGATTGTTCTACACTAGCAACATGTAGCCTTGACTGCACATTATTCTCATACCAGTGTTTCTAATTAATTTGCAGACCTTCACGATGAGTTCAGGGAGGATACAATTACAACGTTCGGTAAATGGTTAACTAGTATCAGAGCTATCAAAGGAGTTAGTAAGTCCTTTATCCTTGTCGACTGTAGCTTATTTGTGATGAAAAATGTGAACCTACTAAGTACATGTGTTTTCAGGGGCGTTTGATAAAGCTCAAGCTAAACCTACAGAAGTAGTCGTACTCCAACAAGATGAGAGCAATGACAGCAGCCCGACGCCGCCACCACAAACTATGCAACCACCACAACTTCCATCGCATGCTAGGAGACCAAGGAAGACAAAAGGTTATAGAAACTTCACTCTTTATTTTTCATTGGTTTCTACAACTGCTATTGTTCAGCAGTGAATGTTATTTTCTCTGGTGTGAATGCAAGTAGGTGGCATGCCAGTTGGCCGTGGAACCCTGAAAGGGTTATCTTCAGTTGCCAAGAGATCAAGATTTGGCCGCGAAAAGATGAAAATCCAATTTTCATCAAAGTTGGGTGGTCCTTGTGGAGAAAACAGACGTACCTTTGTTGATGATATTGTTGTAAATACTAGGGCGAAGGCTCCACTAATTGGAGTCCGATTTTGGAGTGATGTGGATCCGGTAGTCAAGAATGAAATCGTAGAAGCTGTAATGGTAAGTCACTGTCCACCGCATGCACCTTGTTAATGTTATATAGCAGATGTGTTCCCTCTTTTTTGTTCGTATCCAGAGTTATGATTGAATCATGCATGAATAACAAGTTTCCTTCCCACCAGGAAAAATGGGATTTTGAGGGCATTCAAAATCCAGAGGAAAAGATATTGAAGATTGCTCACGCACGCTACAAAGGTTGGCGAGGTGACTTGAATGCTACATACAAGGCGTTCGACAGTTATGAGGATAGAATGGCAGATCCCCAGGAAATTCAACAGCAGTGGTACCATCTAATCCATCTGTTACCCATCCGGGATTTTGTTGAATAGCAAGTGTAAGTAAATGTCTTACTTAGCAAGTACAACACGGACAATGAAGGCTTAAAAGAAAGGCTTGACACGGCTGTACTGCATTAGCAATTTTAGTTGTTTCATTTTAACATCATCATAATCACTACATTCACATGAATCCCAGTTGTAACCCAATTAATATAGTAGAGGTGAACATTAAACAATAATAAACATCAACTTCTAATCAAAAAGGATCCAGGCCGCTCGTGACCCTGAGCAAGGCTATCATGATAGATTATACACTTTGTAGAGGTTTCGCCCTTTACCCACCAGTCGCGTAAAAGTTCAAAGGAACTTTGCACCCAACCACGCACATCAACACTTCCGAGGTGTGACTGCATAGGGACGCTACGAGGCTTTTCACAAGACACCCCAATGAAACAGTAGCCGTTATGGTACAACCTAGGCAGCATGACCCAAGGCACTGAGATTGACTGATGCTCATGTAGCAACACGAGGGGGTCAATGGCGTCCAAGCGCGGAAATGAATATCAACAACAAAATAAATAGCGCAACGTGTGGAACCCCCGCCATACGGTGGCTCCCAACACGGGACTGTGCCTCACGGGGACAAAGCCGACGGATACTCCGTCCTCGGTGGATCAAACCATACTCTCACCCATGCTTCCCATAACGCTGTCGGCCCGTCGGTAACTACTGTCAAGCTAGAGCCATACATGTTACTTGTCCAAGACCAGAGCCATTATAGTTCTGGCGGTGGCGACAGGCTCCTGGGTTGCCGCTTTAAGAACCAGTCCTTACGGAGAGACACTAGGGCCAAGCACGAAGCGTATGCCCTAGCTCCCTGATCCATGTTGCTAAAAAGCAAGTTTTACCATTAACATTGAAGTGAACCATTAAGTCAAGATTAACAGTTAAACAAAGGTGACAGTAGCTGCGCTTAGCAAAGTTCTACCCAAATGCAATAACCCAAGGTAATCAAGGTATAGGGTAAACAAACTAGGTACAACCTTAAAAGGGTAACAATTTAGACACATGCGTATGCAGTAAATAATGTAAAGGTGTGTTTAGGTAGCAAGGATTGTCCGTGCTATACTTGCCTTCCTGTAAGCTGTATGTGTTCTGTGGACTTCCTGGGCACACATACAGTAGCATTCGGGTTTCTGTGTAAACCCGGGTGTGACACAGAGCGGCAGGGGCAACAGAATAAATTAGCAATCTACTATTTCCATCCTAAAGTACCACACGTGTAGCAACCGGCGGCCTTCCAGTTTCCAACAACCGGCGGCCTTTCAGTTTACATTAACCGGTGGCCTTTCAGTTTCCATTAACCGGCGGCCTTTCAGTTTCCATTAACGCGGTGGATGCGGGTCAATGGTACACGCCGCGCACGTGGGGCCCACAACTGCTTCAAGCGGCTCCGGATGGGTGACTGACCTGTGGGTCATACATGTCGGCACATGTTTGTTGGGCGATTCATCTTCTGTTCCTCGTGACTTTTTTTATTATTTGTTGTTCTCCTCATCTTCATTCACTAGTACATCTAAGTCATTGACTTTGGAAAGGTGGATACCATGTCGTTGTTAGAGTAGCACTGTGAAGTAAAATATTAAAATAAAATTATGTTACATCCACTTGATTTTATCTAAAATCTTATTCCTACGTGAAAATGTTGAAATTATTCAAATTTTGTATTAAAAAACTAGTTGAACCAAGATTTTGATACCCAAAATAATTTCATCTCAAAAAATAAAGAGTGACAAATTATTTTATATGACTTTGTTTGGTCAGTTCCAATTTTCAAATTCTTAATATGCATACTTTGTACAATATTTAGTGATGGCTAGAGGAAGAAGAAGAAGAAGAAGGATGAATGGCTCGAGAACTTTGTTGTAATGTGTGATATTCTGTATTGGTGAGATGCTAAACTGTTGAACCTAAGAATCTGGGTTTGAAGCCTAGGTCCTCTTTTTTTGGGTATTTCTTTTATTATTTTATTTTATTGCACCACTGTGATGTAACATATGAAAATAAAATTATGTTACTAACTTTACATTGTTGAAATTATTCAAATTTTGTATTAAAAAAACTAGTTGAAGCAAGTTTTTGATTTTCAAAATGATTTCATTTGAAAAAAATCTCGTGCTTCATTTTTCAAACATTTGAGGAAATGTCAAGCTATCTCATGGAAAGCATTGGTTTATGATTTATCTCGATTTTTTTGTCTACTGCCATAACATTTTGATGCCAAAGAGTTCTTTTAGGACATATGAAGAAGAGGCATTCAAGCTTTGTGATGGCTAGAGGACGAAGAAGAAGAAGGATGAATGGCTAGAGAACTCTGTTGTAATGTGTGATATTGTGTCTAATTTCTATATGTAAATCACTAAGTGACATCAATATCCACAATATTTGACAATGTGGTAGTACACATGTTATTTGATCTTACATATACACTCACGTGGCACGTTGGGATTGGACTAATCCACTGTTTATACATAATGTACACAAAAAATTTGTATGCAATCACAACCTAATACGCAGTGTATTGGTGAGGTGCTTAACTGCTGAACCAAAGGATCTGGGTTCAAATCCTAGGTCCTCTATTTTTGGATATTTCCTTTATTCTTTTATTTTGTTGCACCACTGTGATGTAAATGACTCATATGCATATGTGGGACCCATGAGTAGGTGACACAACCATTCAGTAGGGATATATTATATATAGCCACATAGAGTACCACAATAGTGCCATTGCAACTGCACTAAACACTACATTAGTTGTCCATCAGGCACAAGCAAAAGGCCTCCATTACATTGTGACGAAAAGCAAGCACACAAAAGCCCTCCATTACATTGTGACCAAAAGCAAGCGGAGGCGTCCAACGCGTTACAGTTCTGGTAGTATTTACATTAACAAACTAACATCAACCTAACCATCAACCTAACTACGAGAAGACTTCATCCTACATCGTGTACCAGTGACCCGCTTGCACCTTCTTCTTCACAAGAAGGCGCACCTCCTCCACCTTGCTTCGAATCTGGCAAAAATTCAATGGAAAAACAGAACTAAGATGTCAAGGGTTTACACAAGGTTTGAAATAACCCCTATGATTAATTGAAGGGCATGAACTTCACCTCCTTTGCAGACAGTAGAGGAACATCGTCTTCATCATTGCTACCCGCATTTAGCTCCATTGTGCAGGTGATCTTTTTGCAACATAATCGAAAAGCCTTTCGACGTTTTCCCTTGAATCCAAGCAAAACAGGGCCACAATTTATACAAAAACACATGAACAAGTTGTGAACCTATTTTGAAGTAAACAAGCAGTTGCCCTCACCTGATGAACCACAGGCTTCGCTGGACACTCTGGCAAGTCATTTAGGGAGTTTGGTTCTTCTTCAGTGGCCTCACAATCCATAAATATGTGCAGTGGGTTGCCCTATCATAACATCACAAAGTTCTCAAATGGCAAACTTGCAAAGTTTGATAGATTGCAAAGTTGCAGTTATACATAATTTCATAGTTCATATATTTCCTATGTTTTATTGCTGCATTCCTCCAGAGTTCCAATCAGTGCTGCGAAATCTAATTACAATCTATCATTTAATAAATAAACCTCCAAAAAAACCCCAAATACAACATTCAATCAGTGCTACTTTCATTTATTCAACACATCGCATATAACAAATAACTCACTGCAGCGATATAAAGAAAACCCCAATTAGTGCTCCCTCAACTAAACTTTAATCGAAAAAACCCCCAGGTGGCAAGCATCAAGAACTTCAATCTACAAATCTAAAAATCTGGAGATGCTGCAAGGGTTTGGGCTCACCTGGCCACCTCGCCTCGCCGACCTCCCCGCTAACTCCGGATTCCGCATGAATCGACCCCTCTCGTCGCGAAACAGGGTCCTGGGGGCGGGGTTGCGGCGCTCCATCTTCGTGATGTAGGTGGGCGAGAAGGAATGAGCGATGGAAGTAGGGGAAGAAGGCAATGGCGCCGGCAAGGGGAGGCGGAGGAAATCCCACGATGGCACGGCGAGGGGAGGCGGAGGAAAACGCGCGAGGATGATGGGACGGCTTCTGCAAGAAGACAAGAAACAAAAGGGGGAATACGGGCCGGGCTACCAATCTAAACACGACCGCATGCAGTTGTTACCATCGCCAGGCACTGACATGGGGCCCAGTACCAAGGTCCCACACGGAAGGGACGAGATAAGTGCATCAGAAGGCGTCTTTCTCGTTTGCGTTTTCATATCTGCCCCACACGCCGTCGAATTGGGCCGACACCGACACGCGATCGACGCGCTCCGGAGGAAGCGATTTCATCGTGAGGAGGCGATATGCGGCTGACACGCAGGTCCCACCTATCGGCCCCAAAGATATATCAGGTGTTGATGATGTTTTGCTCAATCTGCTTAATATGGCTTCTGGATCCGAACTGAAATTTTCAAACATGTATAGAATTCTCATTAGGTGTCCAAATTTGATGGTTTTTTTTTCTGCATGCAACAAAAAAGTAAAAATATTTTTTGGGTATTTCTTGTATTATTGTATTTTATTGCACCACTGTGATGTAACATATGAAAATGAAATTATCTTACTAACTTTAAATTGTTTCTAAAATCGTATTTCTATGTGAATAAAGCTGGAATTATTCAATTCTTCGTATTAGAAAACACTAGTTGAAACAAGATTTTGATATCCAAAATGATTTCGTATAAAAAACCACAAATCACAAATCTCGTTCTTCCTTTTTTCAAACATTTGAGGAAATGTCAAGCTATCTCATGGAAAGCATTGATTTAAGTTTTATCTCGATTTTTTGTTAAGTGCATGGATAATATGATGCCAAATAGGGACATATGAAGAAGAAGCATTTAAGCTTTGCGATGGCTAGAGGAAGAAGAAGAAGAAGGATGAATGGCTAGAGAACTTTGTTGTAATGTGTGATATTTTGTCTAATGTCTATCTGTAAAGCACTAAGTGACATCAATATCCACAATATTTGACAATGTGGTAGTACACATGTTATTTGATCTTACATATACACTCACGTGGCACGTTGGGATTGGACTAATCCACTGTTTATACATAATGTACACAAAAAATTTGTATGCAATCACAACCTAATGCGCAGTGTATTGGTGAGGTGCTTAACTGCTGAACCAAAGGATCTGGGTTCGAATCCTAGGTCCTCTATTTTTGGATATTTCCTTTATTATTTTATTTTGTTACACCACTGTGATGTAACATATGAAAATGAAACTATTTCATCTGAAAAATAACAAATCACAACTGATTTTATATGACTTTGTTTGGTCAGTTCTAATTTTAAATTATGTTATAAATTATTAAGTCTTATTATTGCACCCATTTATGGTCAATTGCTACTACGTGTTATTACCACTTTGGAATTTGACAAAACGACGTAAATAAAGATCGTAGATCTTGATGAGTTATGACACTTTCGTATTCATCACTTTTCCATTTAGTGTAACAAAATCTTGGTTGTATTTGTCATTTTTTGAATGTGAACCTTTCTGCATATAAGAATGACATGTTCGGTCACCCAGAGTCACCGAAATATTCTCTCTCCAAACTTCACTATTCACCTATCACATCAAATCTCTCTCCTCATGCGTGGAACACTAAACTTCGCATTCCCTTTTCAGGAACTAAACCATCACCCGATGTTTCTGTACTGATTTGTGGGCCAAAAGTGGCTGGGTCCACGCGACATTGACTTCTGTGGCACAGCCGTCACCGCTTCGTTCTCGCAGTCTACCCATATATAGGAACCGCTGCCCTTCTCGCCGACCCTTCGTTCTCGCCATCCCACTCCGATCAGTTTGCATTTGCACACTACCCCACCGCGTTCCAATCTAGCTAGCGCAGGCCACCAGAGCATAGATGAACTCGTCGTCGACGGCGGAGTCCAGGGTTTCGCGGTGCCGTCGTGCAGCGAATCCCGCATTGGCGGGGTCATCGAGGCGCCGCCCGGAGACTACGGCGGCGGCGGTACCGAGGGGACCCGCGGCATCGGCGTTAGCGAGGGGCCTCGCGGCGTCGGCACCGGCCTCGGCGGATGGGCCGGAGCCTGTTGGCACTCCTTACGGCCTACCGATAAATCCGCAAGCGGACGGATACCGATGTAGCTTTCACCCGGGAGTATTCCAAGGTATCGATTTCCACGGAGAACGAGAAGTGTACTAATCCTAAACTAAGTTGTCCTAGGTAGATGGTGTGGATGAAATGGAATGGATGAGATGGATGACGACAACAAGGAGAGAAGAGAAGAGGTAAGAGGGTAGAGAGGGTACGGGTCTGATAAAGGTATTCTACTGATTGATTGAGCAGATCAGAGGATACAGATAGATCCTTGCTTCGGGACTACAGAGCCTCCGACACACAGAAAGGGGTGAGAAGGGGTGCCGGTTACCCTGAACCTTGGGTCCTAAGACACCGGAACTAACGTGATGGGCTACGAAGACCGAAAGGGCTGTCACCACCTTACGGCTACCACCTCCGTTGCGACGTGCAGAAACTAAGTTAGCCTCAAGTATAGGCACCACGCCTACACTAGTTGACTAATACTTATCTACTGCAGACAGATAAGCACTCAAGCTAAGCAGCTAGTATACAATTATACTACACAACTAAGCATTGAACGAAGAACCAGCATGCATATAAAAGTAAGAACTGAATGCTCAATTAATCAGAGAGAGATACAAGAGTTACTAGACAAGACCCGGATGTTACTTGAAGTGAAGTCGCATCCGTAGAGGTACAGTGGGAAGAGGGGCCGACACTTCGGCTCCTCTCCGGGACGCTCACCTCTCCTCTCTCCCTATCTCTACTGATACAAGTGGAGAACTAATAGTGCTTCGCTTGCACTCTACTCTTGTGTTGTGTGTCTTGCAGGTGACCAGGGGTCTCAATTTATAGTGGCCTGGGTCGGTGGAGGAGTGGAGCAGCGGCCAAGGCAGCTCAAGGCGGCTCCGGGCCGTTCGGCCGAAGTGGCTGGTTCGGCCGACTCGATGTGTTCGGCCGAACGGGCACGTGGCACCGCCTTGGTGCCGAGGCGGTTGCTGAGGCGGTGGACTTCTGGGGGCGGTTCGGGCTAAGTGGGCCATTCGGCCGAACGGGCCCTGTGGCCTGGCAGTGCTCCCCCGTGCAACCTCTGCCCTGTGGGCCCTCCTGGCTAGTTCCTGGTACTTGGCTTCGAGTTGGACCGGCCCCAGATGAGGTGGCGGTCGCCTACGTGTCATCCCGGTCGCTGCTTGAGTGTCGGTGACGTGGATGGCTTCCCGATTTTGTATACGGCTAAGGGGGGGTAACCGGCCGAATCGTGTCGTTCGGCCGAAATGGTCATTTCCGACCCTTATAGCACGTGTTTCTCCATTTTGTACCTGCACAGAGGACAATTACCAAAACTTGTGGAAATATTCTGTGATAAGCCCTATAGCTATGGTGTGTGTCTCCATTGTGTTTGTTTTATACTTGGTTGGAGGTCGGAAATCGGTCTGTAATGACCGCCAAGCTTAGCTCTTTGCTCGTCCTCGAGCAAAGATAAAAACTTAGGCTCGGTGGATCAGGAGTTGCTACAATGTCATTTCTCTTGCAGGTAACTTTATAAACAACTAGTACACAAATTTTTACTTGAATTACTAGCAAGGTATAATTCACCATTGTACCTATGGGGCTTATAGCAATTTCCTTATCTTGGGTGGTTGAAAGGATGAACAGGTTAACTTAGGTTTATTCCACTCTACTCTTTTCAGGATCCTATCTTGGCGTTTTTTCACCCTTTTGTGAAAAGATAAATTGTTCCTCATTGGCTCACTCAATCGCTCAAGTGTATTCAAATCCTTACCAAAGGCTTTGCCTTCTTTTCATCCTAACATCTAATTTGGCTTTTTGTGTGGCTCAGGGACAAAGGATGAAGGCATACAAGCATCTTATATTTTGCTAAGTCAAAGACCGGATCTTAGGAAAATCAAATCATACTCTAGATCGAGAAGTGCAAGTGTGTGGAATATGTGGAGTGGAATATGTGGACTTTCATGGAATGATTCTTCCTCTCCTTGATTTATTTTTCGAGAGCATGGGCTATCTTTTATTCATATTTTTGCCATGCCACTTGGCATGCTTTTCTTTTTCTCATATTTTTGCCATGCCACTTGGCATGCTTTTCTTTTTCTTTTGCATAACCCATGCCTCTACTTCAAAGATATTTAGAGAGGGAATCAAAGAGCATGAAATTTTTTATAGAATGGATGATGGCATGGTTTTGCTAACTCCCAATGTAGGAATTGCAAGTGAGAGGTGCAGTGTATGTGAATCTCGATCTTAGAAGCATGAAAGATTCCTCACTAAGGTCACAACAATTTGACAAAGCTCACTAAGATGACAAGCAGCATATGGTACAAAGTTTAGAACTAATCCTATCATATGGCTCTGGTAGGTATTATGACCAATGAGGAACTTTGTTTTATTTTTGAAAGCATAATCATCCGAGATTTTCACCATACTAAGAGCAGAAATAGAATTCAACCAAAGTATCACTATATCAATCCCCACAACAACCTAGACTTGGAATAAGGCACATGCTCCCACAAGGTTTTCAGGTTCATTTCTACTCATGCCAAATAACTCAAGCATAGTCAAGCAACTAGTTGCAACAAAGTACTAGCAAAATTAATGACAGAGCAACCATTCATCATTTCCAAAGTGAGAGGCACATGATTCATTCCATGCATGGTTGAGAGTTAATTTTATTCAAGGGAAGTATTTTCAATTGAATGACCAAAGTGCTGAGTAATTCGGAACGTACCTGATGGGGGTGCTCCCCCAAGCTTGAAAGGTACTGAGTCAGCTGGTCGGCCTGCTCGTTCTCATCCTGTTCCTCAACTGTGTCATGCCTGTACTCATGTATCTTTTCGTTAAACAGGGCAATCTCCGGTTGGTTCAAATGCACCAACCGGAGCGACAATTTATTCTTTTTGCATTCAACTCTAATTTTATTTATTCTTCGAACTAAAATTTGGAACAAAAGATTGGAAGGGAAAATTCAGAGCACCCTAATCATGAATCTAAGCAAAATAAATGAATCACACAATTAACTAACACACCAAACTAAACTGAACTAAACGGTGCTCTATCTAAAGACGGACGGGGTTCAGAGTTCTATGAACTCGACGGCATCTAATTCGTCGAGTGGCGGAGGTTCTGGTTCTAGGAAAACCTTCAACCGCTGTCTGTTGACCTTAAAGGTGTTTCCGTCCTCGCTTTGCAAAGTGACGGCCCCATGAGATGCAGCATTGATTACTGCGAATGGGCCGTCTCACTTGCTCCTCAACTTCCCGTGACCGAAAAGTTTGACACGGGAGTTGAAAACGAGGACCTTATCTCCCGGCTTGAACGTCTTGACCTTGATTCTCTTATCATGCCATCTCTTGGTCCGTTCCTTATATAGCCGGGAGCTGTGGTAAGCTCGTTCCCTCATTTCATCTAATTCGGCCAATTGGATCTTCCGCTTGAGGCCGGCAGCTGGAAGGTTCATACCCCACTTCCTAATGGCCCAGTGAGCTTTGAACTCCATCTCTACTGGTAAGTAGCAGGTCTTGTCATATACTAGCTGATATGGGGTCATGCCTATGGGCGTCTTATAGGCCGTACGATATGCCCAGAGTGCATCCGGGAGTTTATCCTTCCATTGCCTACCCATCTCATTTACGGTCTTCTGCAGAATATTTTTGATTTGTTTGTTTGATGTTTCTGCTTGACCACTAGTCTGAGGGTGATAGGGTGTAGCAACATTATGCTGCACCCCCAGACTTGAAAGATACTTACGGAAGGCTGAATCGATGAAATGGGATCCGCCATCACTAATGACTATCCTAGGAACGCCGAAACGCGGAAAGATGTACTCATGAAACATTCGTCTCGCGTTCCTAGAATCGGCAGCTACACAAGGTAGAGCTTCCACCCACTTAGAGACATAGTCTACTGCCACTAGGATGAACTGGCAACCCTCGGAAATTGGGAAGGGACCCATGAAGTCCACTCCCCAAACATCGAAAATTTCTACTTGGAGATTGCTAGTGAGTGGCATCGCGTCTCTAGTATTAATGTTTCCGTGTTTCTGACAGCGGGGGCATCGCATGACGAATGCTCTTGCATCTTCGTACATGCTGGGCCAATAAAATCCACTCTGCCAGACTTTAGCATTGGTCCGGAATGCACCGTAGTGTCCTCCGCACGGAGCTGCGTGGCACCTCTCTAGGATTTTATATGCCTCATGTGCAGGGATGCACCTTCTGAGGAGTCCGTCACTACATATCCGAAAGAGGTACGGGTCGTCCCAGAGATGGAGTCGGCTCTCATAAGCTAATCTCTTCTTATTTTCTCCAGGAGGGACATACCCCGTGACCATGAAGTTTACTATGTTAGCGTACCACGGATCGCCAGTGGTGATCTTAAGGAGTGTGTCATCCCGCAAGTAATCGTCGATCGGAAGATCATATGGTACTTCCATTCGGGACAGGTGGTCAGCCACTGAGTTCTCTACTCCCTTCTTATCTCTTATCTTGATGTCGAACTCCTGGAGTAGCAGAACCCAGCGGATGAGTCTCGGCTTTGCATCCTTCTTGGTCAGAAGGTACTTCAGAGCAGCGTGATCTGAATAGACTATGACCTTGGCCCCGACTAGGTAGGACCGGAATTTGTCTATAGCAAATACGACTGCTAAGAGTTCCTTTTCCGTGGTCGCGTAGTTGAGCTGAGGGCCGGTGAGCATTTTGCTAGCGTATGAGATAGCATAGTGCTTCCTATCCTTAGTCTGGCCCAGCACAGCTCCTACGACATAGTCGTTCGCATCACACATGATTTCAAATGGGATGCTCCAGTCGGGAGGCTGGATAATGGGAGCGGAAATGAGTGCCTTCTTGAGGGTGTGAAAAGCGGCGTAACACTCCTCATTGAAAATGAAGGGGGCATCTTTGGCTAGAAGATTGGTCAAGGGCCGAGATATCTGGGAAAAGTTTTTGATGAAGCGCCTATAGAATCCGGCATGACCAAGGAAGCTTCGGATTCCCTTAATGTTTGTGGGAGGTGGAAGTTGCTCAATCACTTCTATTTTTGCCCTGTCTACCTCGATTCCACGTTCCGACACCCGATGTCCTAAGACAATACCCTCTCGCACCATAAAATGGCACTTTTCCCAGTTCAAAATGAGGTGCTTCTCTCTACACCTCTGGAGGACCTTGTCCAGATTTTTCAGACACTCGGTGAAGGTCCTTCCATAAACTGAGAAATCGTCCATGAACACTTCCATAATCTCCTCAATCATGTCAGAGAAGATGGACATCATGCAACGTTGGAAAGAGGCAGGTGCGTTACACAACACAAAGGACATACGCCGATAGGCATACGTCCCATAAGGGCATGTGAACGTGGTTTTACTCTGGTCTTCAGGATGGATTGGGATTTGGTGATATCCAGAGTAACCATCAAGGAAACAGAAGAAGGAGTGTTTGGCTAGCCGTTCAAGCATCTCGTCTATGAACAGAAGAGGGAAATGGTCTTTCTTGGTGGCTTTGTTGAGTTTACGATAATCTATGCACATACGCCACCCGGTAATAGTGCGCTGAGGAATGAGCTCATTCTTGTCATTGCGCACTACCGTCATTCCTCCCTTCTTTGGAACGACTTGGACGGGACTAACCCACTTGCTATTGGGAACTGGGTAGATGATCCCAGCATGAAGGAGCTTGAGAACTTCCTTTTACACGACCTCTCTCATGGCATTGTTCAGCCGTCTTTGAGGTTCCGGAGACGGCATTGCTTCAGAATCGATCGGGATGCGATGAGTACAGAGATTTGGGCTAATCCCTTTGAGGTCTTGGAGAGAATATCCTAAGACCGATCGATTCTTCTCCAGGACAGTGATGAGTTGTTGGGTTTCTAGTTCAGAGAGCTTATCACTGATGATCACTGGAGTTTGCTTATCTCCAAAGAGGAAAGCATACCTAAGTCCAGGTGGAAGTGGTTTGAACTCGATTGGGGATGGTTTTGGAGTTTCGTTTGTGTCAAGCTCAATCGGAGGATGTGTTTCCTCTTCTTCCGAGAAAAACGGGAGATCTTCTTCTAGAATAGGCTGCTCTAGGTCTAATAGGTGAGTTGACCTAACTTCCTCTAATGGGTCAGGATCGGGGTCTGCCTCTAATGGGGTGTTCAAGGATTGAGAATAGGAGACAGGGATGAGTTCTTTGCCGATCCTGAGCTCTACTAGATGATTTGTTGGTGCCTTTTCCAATATCTTGCGGATTGGTCTACCTATGAAGATGGGATGTGTGGTGTCGCTAGGTAGGTCGAAGATATGCTAATCCATGAAGAGTTCAGGGTCGTTAATCTTAACGGGTGTGACCCGCAAGATCCCCAAACAATCCAGGATTCTTCCTGAAGTGAATTTTAGTCGTTTTTGAGAAAAGGACCAAGGTACACCAGGGAGTTGGTCGTGCACCAATGAGCTAGAGATTATGTTGATCCCGAGGCTCAGGTCATACCCAATTTCTTTGTCTTTGCCCAGGACCTCACAGTATATCCTTTGAATCTTTCTGGGCATCTTGACGACCTCGGTTGAGGCTTCGGCCTCTTCTAGCCACTCCCGACTCATGATAGCAGAGAGACGTCCAAGGTATTCTCTCTGGTATTCGAGTTCGTCCTTGTCGGGTGGTGGATCCTTTTGCTCTACACATTGTCCCCGTGGGAAACGTATGGCACAGTCGATGTCATCGAATAGACCATCATCAAAATCGTAGGGAGTGGTGTAGAGTGGAGGATAGTAGTCCAGGCTAGAGTAAGGTTGTGGTTCGAATTGAGCATCGGGTTCTGATGGAATGGAAGGGCTGATAGATTTGGATCGTTGGTGTACAGGCTCTTCAGGTTTAGGCTGCTTCTCTTCTTCATCAGGGAGTTCGTCATAGACTCCAGTGTAGGGAGTGTCGTCCAGGATGCGCTCCAGGACTATCCTCGCTTCACTAGGAGTCAAATGAAAAAACGACCCTTTTGAAGCAGAGTCCAAGAAAGTTGCGGCTACGGGACAGAGGCCAAGGCTGAAGTGTTGTAAAACAACAAGTTCTGGTAGGCTTAGGTCCGGTCCTGAGGCCAGTATTTGCTTGAAACGAGCCCAGGCAGCTCCTAATGATTCTCCCTTTAATTGCTTAAAGTTAATGATTTCCGCTCGCAGACTGGCTACCTTGGAGACTGGGAAGAAGTTTAGGCAGAATTTTTCCTTGAGAACTTCCCAGCTCCCGTCCATAGTACTGACAGGCAGAGAGTACCATTTCTTTGCTCCTCCCGCTAGTGAAAACGGGAATAGCTTCCATTTGAGTGTCTCTTGTGTCATGCCTGCAATGGTCAGGCATGAGCAGAGTTGCTCAAACTCGCGCAAATGCGCGTATGGACTCTCGGCCTTCGTTCCTGAGAACGATTGCTTACGAACCATGGCTATGAAGCCGGGACGTAGCTCATAGCCGGGTGTGGATATGGGATGTGATGATGGTGGTGGCTCCAAACAATCGCCCGTTGGAGCCGAGTGTTGGCGTAAGGTAAGAGTGGGATCCATATGGTGGATGGTGGTGGGATACACAGACAACTTGGGTTCAGAATCAGAACAGCTACCGTTCCCCGGCAACGGCGCCAGAAAGCTTGTTGGCACTCCTTACGACCTACAGATAAATCCGCAAGCGGACGGATACCGATGTAGCTTTCACCCGAGAGTATTCCAAGGTATCGATTTCTACGGAGAACGAGAAGTGTACTAATCCTAAACTAAGTTGTCCTAGGTAGATGGTGTGGATGAAATGGAATGGATGAGATGGATGACGACAACAAGGAGAGAAGAGAAGAGGTTAGAGGGTAGAGAGGGTACGGGTCTGATAAAGGTATTCTACCGATTGATTGAGCAGATCAGAGGATACAGATAGATACTTGCTTCGGGACTACAGAGCCTCCGACACACAGAAAGGGTGAGAAGGGATGCCGGTTACCCTGAACCTTGGGTCCTAAGACACCGAAACTAACGTGATGGGCTACGAAGACCGAAAGGGCTGTCACCACCTTACGGCTACCACCTCCGTTGCGACGGGCAGAAACTAAGTTAGCCTCAAGTATAGGCACCACGCCTACACTAGTTGACTAATACTTATCTACTGCAGACAGATAAGCACTCAAGCTAAGCAGCTAGTATACAATTATACTACACAACTAAGCATTGAACGAAGAACCAGCAAGCATATAAAAGTAAGAACTGAATGCTCAATTAATCAGAGAGAGATACAAGAGTTACTAGACAAGACCTGGATGTTACTCGAAGTGAAGTCGCATCCGTAGAGGTACAGTGGGAAGAGGGGCCGACACTTCGGCTCCTCTCCGGGACGCTCACCTCTCCTCTCTCCCTATCTCTACTGATACAAGTGGAGAACTAGCAGTGCTTCGCCTGCACTCTACTCTTGTGTTGTGTGTCTTGCAGGTGACCAAGGGTCTCAATTTATAGTGGCCCAGGTCGGTGGAGGAGTGGAGCAGCGGCCAAGGCAGCTCAAGGCGGCTCCGGGCCGTTCGGCCGAAGTGGCTGGTTCGGCCGAACCGATGTGTTCGGCCGAACGGGCACGTGGCACCGCCTTGGTGCCGAGGCGGTTGCTGAGGCGGTGGACATCTGGGGGCGGTTCGGCCGAACGGGCCCTGTGGCCTGGCAGCGCTCCCCCGTGCAACCTCTGCCCTGTGGGCCCTCCTGGCTAGTTCCTGGTACTTGGCTTCGAGTTGGACCGGCCCCGGATGAGGTGGCGGTCGTCTACATGTCATCCCGGTCGTTGCTTGAGTGTCGGTGACGTGGATGGCTTTCCGATTTCGTATACGGCTAAGGGGGTAACCGGCCGAATCGTGTCGTTCGGCCGAAACGGTCATTTCCGACCCTTATAGCACGTGTTTCTCCATTTTGTACCTGCACAGAGGACAATCACCAAAACTTGTGGAAATAGTCAGTGATAAACCCTATAGCTATGGTGCGTGTCTCCATTGTGTCTGTTTTATACTTGGTTGGAGGTCGGAAATCGGTCTGTAACGACCGCCAACAGAGCCCGTCGCCGATGGTCCGGCTGGAGTCAAGGATGCAGACTCCGGCCGACGGGTGCTGAAGCGGAAGTCCGGTGAGGGTTTTCTGCACCCCATCGTCAAGAAGGCCAATACGGTGGATGACTTTGCCAGCGAGGCGGATGAGGGGGAGGAGTACCCACACAGATTTCCGGATTTTGACTCGGAACGCGCGGTATGTTTTGTTCCTCCTACCAAATTAATTTGCCCCCTTTGCAATTGCAGTACGTAATATTAATACTACTGATTATTCAGACAATTTAAGTGATTTTTTTATTTGTGGGAAAGGTTGTTCCTGAGTTGTAATTAATTATATGAGTAATCCTAATATTAATTCTTTGTGTGAGAAATTTAGGGTTTCTTGGATAGTATAGCATTTTAGGCATTCATGGTACCTAGTATGCTAATGTGAACACAATTATGCAGAATATAGTTAAGAAGAGAAATGACAAAAACTGATATGAACCATCTTAGGCATTCAGTGGAACCTTGTCATCATGAAATGTTTTAGTACAAAAGATTAATCTTATCTTAACTTAAAAAAGTTAACAGCAAATACACCCAGCCTGTTGTCCTGTTCTCCTGTATTTTTGGATGTGCTTGCATTCACTGAAATTGCACTCTGTTTATATGTAACATTAACAATTTTCTACATTAATATAGTGAACAAATATGTAGTTCCTTCTTAATATTGGGTTTGTTTAAAATAATAAATCTTAGATTCAAATCAATTCATCCAGTGCACTTGAAATCCTTTCAGTAGTTTAAATAAGGAATGTCTTTGATGTAGTTAAAGTTACAGCTATAGTTTTTATTCAACAAACCATGGTAGGCCTCTTGATCTAATTTTACATGTGCATGTCTTGATCCAATTTTAATCAACATCCTGTTTTAGCTTGGATGTGCAGGTTGTCCTGCTTTTTTGGATGTGCATGTTGTCCTGTTTCTTTGGATGTGCATGTTGTTCTGTGTTTTTTCGGAAAAGCATATCATGCAAATGTCAACTGACAACTAATGTCAATATGAATTCCATATACAATTATTGCAAATTGTAGTATTAATTAATGTCTCCATTTCTTCATTCAGAAGAAAGGGGACAAGGCGGTGACGTACGATCTCAACTTCCCGCGAGTCAGGATCTTCGCGGACTGCACTGCTGACAGCGATGATGAGCACTGCAGGCCCATCTACCGTAGGTCCCCTCCGAACGCCGAGGTATTACCTTCATTCCCTATGTTCTATTTGTTCCATATGCAAATTTTGATGTACATGTCTCTGTAATGCATCTAAAAAAATGTTAGATCGAGCGTTTGGTGGAGGAGCTACGCGTGGCGATCAAGCGCTGGGTTTATTACTTCCCCTAGGATTGCAGCCACCGGGAAGCAGTAGCTAGTTGATGCTTTTGTTTATCACCTAGGAATCATGTCTTTTGTGTACTGGCCTACTCCCTCCATGAATTAGCCAAAGGAGGTCGAGATGCACAAGTAGGTACTGATGAACAATTAGGTTTGATGAATGGACCTTTTGTGTATTGATGAACAAGCTTGTGAAGTGGAATTACTGGAAATATATATGGACCGTGGTGAATGCTTCTGTAATGACCCTTGATGAAAGGGGATTTCGTTACAATATTTATCTTTTAACTATTGGTCGATGGTGAGTGCTTGTGATCTCGAGTGTCATAATTATATCATTATTGCTGTCAATTCTATTTGAGTTAAAATGGAGCTATACCAGTATGCAGTTCAGTGGTTGTGCTCTTGTTTGTTTTAAGCACAAATCAGCAAGTCAATTAGACATCCGTTTGATCATGTACCTGTATCTTTTTTGTGTTTAAAAAGTCGGAGCACAATCAACAAAAGTGATGGAACCACTGTGATGTAACATTTTAAAATAAAATTATCTAACAACCACTAAATTACATCTAAAATCTTATTCCTATGTGAAAAATGATGTAATTAATCAAAATTTGTATTTAAAAAAAAAAACTAGTTGAAACAATATTTTGATACCCAAAATGATTTAATCTGTAAAAAACTGATGAATTTAGTTACTTGTGATAATTTTAGATTTTCAATTGGGTTATATATTGAGTCAATTGGTCAGTTGAGTAACTCACAGGTGGGGCCCAGTGTAGTGGGGCCCACATGTCATTCGCTTCACTGCTGAGTAGTATCTATCTACCGCCCTAGTCTTCTCCCCCAAAACGTCGACTCTGCACACGCAAAACCGCCGCCCCCGCCATCGCCCTAGCCCTTGCCGCAGCTAGCCTAGTAGAGGCGCCGAGGAATCACGATGGCTGAGGGAAACAACCACATCTCAAGGAGGCAATTTCGGGATGTGCGTGGGTGCTTCTCGCGGAAGGAGGTGACCGCGGTGCCTCCGTCGACACGGGGTCCGGCTGCGCCGCTTCCTTCTTCAATCCGCCGCCCCTTGTCTGCGGTGGGGCCATCAAGGAAACGCGGCACGTCAACCACCCAGGGCATTGCAGGGGAAAAGAGAAGGCAGCAGAAGAAGATGAGGTAAGTGTGCTACAGTAAATTGGGGTTTTTCTTCTTGTGATAGATCTAGTTGGATTTTTGTAGTGCGGGTCAAATCTTTTGTTATGATACAATGATTCAAGCACTATTTCTGTTAGTAGTCATTTAGAACTTTGATCTAAGAACATTAAGTGATTTTTGTTCTGCTGTAGAATCTAGATTCAGTTGTTGCTAGGTTATTTTAGAACATATTTTAGTAGGCACGTAGCAGACAAACAAGAGATGATGGATATTTTCCTTTTCAGTGTTGGTGTTGCTAGGTTCTCTGATGGTAGATGATGATTAACTTTTGGTACACCAAGATTCACTTTGGCTTGGTTCTCTGATACTAGATAAAGATCCACTTTTGGTAGGTATTTTGCAGATGCTAGATAACTTAGTTTTTTCAAGCATGAAACAATCTCAATTTATGCATTTGGTAGATTCTTGTTTCTAGTGCTAGATCTCTTGTTATGGTACATTGATTCAAGCACTATGTCTGTTAGATCGAACCTCCAGTGTTTCCTGCCGCTTGGTTGCGAGGGGGCATGTGCACCTGCTCTGGAGGCAGTTGCGATGAAGATGAGATCGACCCATCCCGTTGTTCGTTTTGCCGCGAACTCTGGGAAGCAGGCTTTCGATGCGTGGCGGTGCCACGGTTAGACAATGAGAAGGGGACGAGGCAGAAGGTGATCTAGTCTCCCCTCGAACCATCGTATTGTTAATTCCTCATATGCTTGTTGTTTGGTCAAATAGAAACTAGTTCATATGCTGATTTAGTTGGTAGTTTTAATAACAGAATCTTCGTTTGGTTTTGGTATTTTCTACTGTCAATAAAAAATAGAAAATGTTGAATGCTATTCTTGCACACATTATTTAAGGTAAAAAAAAGGTTTTAGGCAACTTTGCTTTGTGATGGGGTTAATTCAATTTGATGCCAAAGAGTTCTTGCAGGACACATGAAGAAGAAGCATAAAAAGCTTTGTGATGGCTAGAAGAAGAAGGATGAATGGCTTATGCTAGCAGCTAGCGTATCTTTTGTAGACAGAACTTTGCCTTATCTTAAGTATGATGAGAGACCTGGATTGTAATAATCTATCTTATCTATGTGTTAGACTTGAAAACTTTATTGTAATGTGTGGTATTGCGTGTAATGAATATCTGTTGTGCACTAAGTGACTGAATGATAGTGTGTTATGCATGATTGTTTGATGACTTCGTCGATGATTTGTTGTTATTATATGCCTCGGCCACCAACAGCCTTGTTCGACAGATCATATTAGGGCTGAAATTGGCTGAACGTGTAGCAACCTTCATCCAACAACACACGGCTGAAATCAGGGCTGATGATGGTTTTTTTTTTGAGATTAGGGCTGATGACGGCTTATTCAAATAAAAAAGTAACGGTGAGAGAGGTGGCTGCTGGCATACATGCCAGCCAAACTTATGAACATACATCACACAAATTGAGTAACAAAGTTACATGCATCACACTAATTAAGTTACCAACAAGTACTACATATACATAGGGGCACAAGGACAAAATGATAGTTGCATCACAGTCATGCATCACAAGGGCACTACATGGGAGTCATTTCTTTTTATCTAACTCCATCTGCGCATCTACAAGTGCGTTTCTAGGGACTCCTTTTTTCACTTCCGCTTCCTTGAGTTTTTCTTTGAGTTCTTTATTCTTCTTTTTCGTGCGCTCGAGTTCGATGGTGAGGAAATCCTCTTCTGCTTGGAGATTTTTTACTTTTTCCTTTTCTTCAAACAGACAAAATTCCAAATGTTGTTCCTTCCTTTCTGCAGCCAAAAGCTTCATTACCAATGATTTGTTTGCCTCCCTAGCTTCATGGAGTTCTTGCATTGCCTTGTTGTACATAGTTGCTGCCTCCTTCAGCTGACAATCAAGACAAGGATGAGTGAGTTGTATCATTCAACAAGCTAAGCATGAATTTCATGGAGTGCCCCTATCATGTTTTGCTAGCACAATTTTCAAAATGGCAGTAGAGATGTGTAGACAAAATTTACAGAGCCGAGAATTCATTATTACAACAGATCATAAAATCCTTTCCTATTTGAACGAGCAGAAACTCCATTATGCAGAAAATATTTAAGGTTGCAAAAAATGTTGACTCAGCAAAGCTATGACAAGAAGCTAAGAATTTGCATATTCCCATTTGTCAACAAGATAAGAATGAAACAAGGTCACGATTAGAGGCATTTCTAGTGTACCATTTCACACACATTTCACACACATAATTTGCATATTCCCATGTCACAATCAAAGCCATTCCCAGGTCACAATCAGAGGCATTCCCAGGTCACTTCAATCAAGACATAATTGCCAAACATTACTATGTACCATAACAGCAAGTAATTCAATCTATCTGTCATAGCAATCAGAGGCATTCCCAGGGAAAGATTGCTCACCTCGGCGTCGGAGTCATGATCGGAGGAAGAAACAAGGTCGATTTCCTCCCGAGCCGGTTCCGGAGCTGGAGCCGGAGCCTGGTGGTTGTAGTCGCCCCACCCTGGTGGCAGGATGACCACATCGGAGCTGTGGTCGCTCTCATCCGCAGCGGCTTCCCTTGCAGCAGCGGCGGCGGCGCCTGCGGCGGCCGGCGGAGACCGAGGGCGCGCCGAGGAGGAAGCGCCACCCTCTCCCTGGCGCAACGACGTCGCCCACCTTGCCGCAGCGGCACGTGTGTAAGGGTCATCCCACCCTTGCTGCCACCCCCTTGTCTTGCTCTTGCCTTGCTTCTTCTCGCGCCGCTGGAAGTCGCCTGCGCCGCCGCTCGCCGCTCGCTCCATCGCGGCCTTGCTCGTGCAAGAAACCCTCTCCTTGGGCAGGAAGGGCTTCTTCTTGGCGCCTCCGCTTGCCCGGATCCACCGACCGGTAGCGGGATTGCGCGGCTGGGCGGGATTGAAGCTGGACATCTCGTCGTCTGCGCCGCGGCTCGCCTCTCCTCTTCTTTGCGCCGCCGCTCGCCGGTTGCCACGGTCTTATCCAAATCCTGGTGATGTAAAAAAAACTACGGTGCGGCCCAATCCCGGCCCATTGCGATATTCGAAGCCCAATCCCGCCTCGCCATTTCGGTTCCCAAAATTCTCGCGCGCTTTCTTCCTCCCTCGCCGCCTATAACTGCTTCCACCCCTCCCATCTCCGCCGCCACTGTCTCACCCACTTGCATCATGACGATGGCCCAACACACGCACCCAGCTCACAAGCAGCTGCGCGACGCTGCTGGTCGCTTCTCGCGTCCGTCATCGACATCGTCGACTCCATCGAGCGGTCGCCACTCCTCATCCAACCCACGACCATAGAGGAGGTGTCGACATGCCGTGGAGGCGCGGGTTGAAGTCGACCTGGACCACGCCGTGCATGTAGAAGTGCCCTTCGTCCCAATGGGTTTTCGATCTGCCATGACCACCCCCAGGAAGAACGGAGGAATAGTAATTGTCGCCGAATCCTCGTCGTCGCGCGGGAAGAACAAGATGAGGTAGACCCTATCCTGCGTCTTATCGTGCCACCATATATATGTACAATCTGTCGATGACAAATTGAAAAAAATTATTTTGATGTAGGAAAAGAGCCGCCACTTATACACCCAGGCTTGGCCCACTACTGAATCGGACGCGGAAATGGGCATCGACGATTTTGGCCTGCGAGGATGCTTGTATGAGGTGAGGGTGCAACACTACTTGTCTAGATGAAATGGAGTAAATTTGCTTTGTAATTATTGTGTGTGCCTTATGTTCTGATCAAGATTTGAATGTAATTCAGTCAAAACGAAAGAAGTATGAGTTTTGTTTCGCAAAGATTCAATGCAAGATGATGCTGAATTACGACAGCGATGAAGATGAATACGATGGACCTACTAAGTCTCTTCGTGAGGTGATGTTCCTATCCTTCAAGTTAAACATCAGTAAGAGAATTTCTAAAAATAGTTGATGACCTTTTGTAAATGCTTACTGTGACGCCTTTGTGAAATGATAGATTTATCAGATGGCTGAAGATCTTCACGTTGCAGTAAAGCGGAAGCATCAGAGGGGTGAGTTCTACACCTAGGAATCTGATCGGGAATGAAGCGGACGATGAAGCGATGATCTGAACTGAGGAAGTAGATATGATACCTTCTTGTCTGTCTTTTGTCTGTTGCTTTTGCTTCTCTGATGGACAAAGATGCTGGTTCTACTGATTTATGCTACCTTATGTATTTCCTACATATATTGTCTTTGTTTGTCTTTTGACTGTTGCTTTTGCTTTGTTTTTTCATGAGAATAATAGTGATATACAAATTAAGCCCATGAAGTTGTCGTCATAAACATAAACATGAACGCACAGAAACACTATATAACAAGGCTCAAGCCAAGCTTGCATACATTACTGAAATCTTCACCAAAAATTATTTGTTGCAGACAAACTTTGGACCTATTGGTTCAATAGAAGTAAACAAATCAACCCCTAATTATTAAGACAAACAGCAACCCCTAATTATGTAAAAAAACCGTTGTCGTCTTGTCCATCTTAATTGGCTGCAGCAACCACTCCATCTCCGGTGTAGGTGTCATCAGCATCGTCGTCATCTTCAGATATGTCTGCGTGATCCGGTTCAGGCATTGGTTTAGCAAGCTCAACAACAGAAGCATCAACACTTGTCCCTTCCACATCAGGCCTCCTCCAAGTGGACACATCGTCTTGGTCTGCAACAGAAATTTTTTCTACACCTATAACAACCTCATCCATATCAGTATCACCAACATTAATGTCAGTGTCTTCCTCTCCTTCAGGCATGGCAAACAGTTTCCTAGGTTTCATTCTAAGGACGCTGCACCGGTTTTCTTTCTTTGAATTCCCGCTTTTCACGAAGCACACTTGCTCCGCTTGAGTCGCCAGGACGTAAGGCTCAGCTGAATAGCGACGCTGAGAGGTATCAATATCGATAATCCCAAATTTATCTTTACTGTACCCTTTTGATCTGTTTGTTCCTGGTTTAGTAACATCATACCAGTCACACTCAAACAATGTGACTTCCTGCCTTTCATGAAAATCAAGGATGTAGATTCTTTTGATCTGTCCAAACCATTCCATGCCATCTTGACTCCTGACGACAACACCACTGTTCTGTGTTGTTAGATTTTTCTCCACATGCGATGCTGAAAATAGAAACCATTGATTGAGCACCTATTCTTCACAGTAGCTATATTTGTTTCAGGACCATGAGATAGAGAATAAATCATGGGATCTGCTTTCCCCTCCCTATGCAGGTTCCTCATCTACACTCACAAATGTTTTGACAATATGTTACGACCACATTCAAGATTGACGAGTTTAAATTTAACACAAATGTATATTACTCACCTTTCGCTCGAACCATGATACAAATTCATCGGTGTGCCTCCTATCAACATTCTTCGATCTACCTTTCTCCAATTCGGCCTTATGCTCACTGCAACATTTTTTAAAAGAAAAACAATCACAGTGAGATATGTAGTGTGGACCATGTAACAAGATTCAAATAATTTACATGTGGTACTTACTTTATCCATGGAAGTGCCTCATCACAGTTTGATATTATGTAGTGCCTCATCGTCTGCAAGACTTCGGGACCTAGTGCCTCCATATTATGCTTAGAAGTAGTTCTCTTTCTGTTCATGTCCCTGCTCGCAAATATACTCAGACCAGCAGGTGGTTCATTAACAGCGCTCTTTTCTTGACGCTCTGGCCGATCAATCTTCGTACTCACACCTTGAAAGAACCGAGTACAGAATGTAAGGCACTCCTCTGAAATATATCCCTCTGCTATTGAACCCTCTGGGTGCGCTTTGTTCCTCACATATCCTTTGACTGTGCGTAGGTACCTCTCAACTGGATACATCCACCTATAGCAAGCAGGGCCTCCACATTCAGCCTCCGAAGCAAGATGCACCGGTAAGTGCATCATAATGTCAAAAAATGTTGAAGGGAAAATCATCTCAAGACGACAAAGGGTCTCTGCAATCGATTTGCTAAGTTCCTGCATCTCGGTCACGACAACCTCCTTTGAACATAACGAGTTAAAAAACCTGCTGAGCTAGATCAACGGGATCGCTACTTCTTCAGACAATATTTCACGTACCACAAAAGGTAGGAGTTTTTGTAAGATAATATGGTAGTCATGATTTTTTAGGCCAGAAACCTTGCACCCATGGACATCAACACATCTCCTGATATTAGCGGCATAACCATCGGGCATCTTAACACCTTGTAGAAAGTTGCACAGGATTTTCTTTTGATGAGGACCTAACGAGTACAATGCTGGTGGCATGTCGTATTTACCTTTCTCATTGCGAATTGGATGTTGATCCTTCCTTATTCCCAATTCTTTCAGATCAAGTCGAGCCTTCTCACTGTCCTTACTTTTACCAGTTATTTCGAGCAAAGTCCCAAGCAAGCTCTCACAAATATTCTTCTCAATATGCATCACATCTAGATTATAGCGTACGACAAATGAATCCCAATATGGCAGTTCAAAGAAAATACTCTTCTTCCTCTAGTTGTGCCATCTAGCATCTTCATCACGCTGCTTCCTCTTCTTAGAGGTAGTGGCTCCATAGATGACTTGCTCAAAACTATCGTACTGCTGCCGAACTTGTTCACCGCTGAGTGGCACCGGTGCCTCCCTCGTCTCAACCGAGTTATTGAAGCTGGCCTTGACCCTTCGCCACTTGTGGTTTCTAGGCAGAAAACGCCGATGCCCCATGTAGCAATGCTTCATACCGAATTTTAACCACATGCACTCAGTGTCCTTGTGACAATAAGGACAAGCAAACCTCCCTTTGGTGCTCCATCCAGATAACATTGCATAAGCAGGAAAGTCGTTTATTGTCCAGAGTAACATGGCACGCATTTTAAAATTGCGCTTATCCTTTGCATCCCAAGTATCAACTCCGTCCACACTGCAAAGTGTTTTGAGCTCATCGATCGGTGGCTGCAAATACACATCAATGTTAATCCTTGGAGATTTAGGCCCAGGAATTAGCATGGACATGATCTAATAGGATTGTTTCAAGCACAACCAAGGAGGTAGGTTGTAAGGAATTAGGATAACTGGCCATGTAGAGTAAGCCACGTTCAACATCCCGAATGGATTGAAGCCATCTGATGCAAGCCCCAGCCTGACATTACGGGGATCCTCTGCAAACTCCCCGTGCTTCTTATTCACGACCTTCCATGCCCTTGAGTTAGCCGGGTGTCTCAGTTTTTCATCATCAATTGATTTGTCCTTGTGCCAACGCATATATGCCGTTGTTTCCTCGTTCATAAATAATCTTTGCAGTCGAGGAATCAGTGGAAAATACCTCAGTATTTTGTTAGGTAATAACCGCTTCTTTTTTGCTGCATCAGTGACAACCACGTCATTCCCCTATTCTGAATCTAAAAATTTCCACCTACTGGCATTGCAAGTTGGGCAGTTCTCCATGTATGCGTACGCTCCACGGAATAACACAGTCATTGACACAAGCATGGATCTTTTGGTAGTCCAAGCCAAGGTCTCGAACCAGCTTTCGAACTTTGTCCAGTGAATCCCGGAGACAATGCCCTTCAGGCAGCACAAGACGGAATAATAACAGTATTTGCTCCATTGCAGCGTTGCTAATACCACACATGCACTTGATCTGATATAGCCTGACAATGAAAGAAACCTTTGAAGTGTCCTTGCATCCAGGGTACAACTCTATCTTAGCTTGCTCCAATAATTCAAAAAATTTGCGTGCTGACTCATTTGGCTCCTCTTCATTACCACCTTGAATTCCACCATGTATGGCACCACTGATCAGCGAGGAAAACAAATTATTGGTGGCCTCCCGATTGTCATGATCGTCATGATCGTCAAGATCGTCATAATCAGACCCATGGACGATAAGATCAGCAGCAAGATGATGACGTTTTTTTGGTTTTTTTTGAAATCTGCATCAAACCCTGAGTTAACCAGGTGACCTTCGATATTCTCTCTATTATGATATGCCATGCAACGACACATAGTGCACGGACAATGCTCAGACTCTCCTTCCTCTTTTCCTTCAAACAGATCATTCAAAAACTTGTCGAAGCCGCGATGCCACGCATCATCTTCAGTCGGCAATTCCATCCAACTGCAATCCTCTTCACTTGCCATTGAAAAAAAAACAACTACAGCGTGCAGATTTTAATCTCCTGAACCATATGTACAAAGGGCGTGCTTGATCAGTGTTCCATACTATAGTATTAAAATAGATGTATATACAAATAATTAACAAACTAATAAACATCGATCATATACCTTGGCAGATTGGATCCGAAGAACGGACTTTTTCCCGTCGTGATGCAGGTGATCGCACGTGCGCCCGGCGGATTGCGAGACGTCAACAAGATGTGTTGATTTGGTTTCGTTCGTTCCTTCGTCGTATATTTATTAGGGTGAGGATCGGTGAAACGAAAAAGATCGAGTTGGGTTAGGACTCGGTGGGTCCGTTAGGCCTCCAATTTTTAGTGGGTTCCAAGTTGGGCAGATGTCGATTTCATTGATGGGCCTAATTGGCAGGGTTTAGAAACAAGGCCGATCTTTGGCTAAAAGTGACACACGAGAACGCATCAATTGCGACTAATATTGCTTTCGATTGCAACGGGGATATTTTTGTCGCAATAGCATCTTCTCTAGTGCGACGATTGCGTGATAGTGTCGCCATACCCCTCTCTAGTTTGCAACAATTTCGATTTAGGTTGCAATATCAAACATTTCATTCGCAACGAGTACATTGGCGTCGCTATACCCCTCTCTAGTTTGCAACACTTTCGATTCAGGTTGCAATATCAAACATTTCATTCGCAACGAGCACATTGGCGTCGCTATACCCCTCTATAGTTTGCAACACTTTCGATTCAGGTTGCAATATCAAATATTTCAGTCGCAACGAGTACATTGGCGTCGCTATACCCCTATATAGTTTGCAACACTTTCGATTCACGTTGCAATATAAAATATTTCAGTCGCAACGAGTGCATTTTCGTCGCTACAAGTAATACTCTAATAGCGACGTGTCATAGTCGTTGTGACATGGGCAACTACTGCAACCGTTACCAATAAGCATCGCAATACCAACGCCCTAATTGCAACAGACGCCCATGCGTTGTTGCAATTGCCATTGAAATTGCAACGGTACACAATTGGCCGCAACACACACCCCTATCGCGACCAATATCGTTAATTGTAGCGTTAAGCCCTGTTTATCGCGACCAAAACACCCTGTTGCCATAAAAACCTGTCGCGATATGCCCAAAACGCTGTAGTGGTGCTCCGCCACAGGTCATCACTGCCAGTAAGTGTCGTGATCACTTACAAGCATTGGATTGATACATATTGTCATCAACTTTACCATTGTTTGTAATTTGCGTTGTATAGCTGTTCCAGAGTTGCCAATATCCGTTAGGAGAAAATGCTCTGCTCGAAGCCAGTCGACGAAATCTGATGATGTCGTGCCGACTGATGATTCAATGAAGCGCATCAAGTTGTCCCATATGCTAACATCTCCGCAGGGTTCATCTTCTTCGAGTGCCTTAGGTACTACTCCGTCTGGGAGTACTACCAGTTCCAAGCGAACTAAACCAACTTTGAAATTCCAGTTCCAGCCGCTGAAAGCGCCAAAACCATCAAAAGAGTAAGTAGAAACAAGTCTGAATGTCTTGATATTGGAAATGCACCTATATATTTATGTTTGTATAATGTGAACAGATCGGCCAGTGAAGCACTCGTGAAGGCTGTGCAGCTGGAAAAAACAGAGGAGGCAGCTGCGGCAGTAGTTGATGTCGAAAATTAACCAAAAGAGCAACCAGAATTGATCACTAACTCCCCAGCTGAAATTCCTGGTCAAGTTAATGCAGAGGCCTCACAACAAATGGAGGTCCACCTCCCTGAAGAACAAGCTATCACATCACCAGATAACCCGCCTCGACAAGTACTTGCCAATGATGCCTCGCCCGAATCCATTAAAGCAGTCTAGATGCCACAAATGAATACCAATGTGGTCGAGTCGCCAAAGGATAAGGTATATACTTGTCATAAATTTAATAGCAAGTCATTCCATTCCCTTTGTCTTAGTATCGACTTGTTATATCTGCAGGTTGAAGCAGAAAAAGAAACAGAGGTACTCGGAGGAGGACCCAGTGAGCATATTACTGAAGAAACTTTAGAAGAAGTAAGTACTCGAATATCATGTTTATGTTATGTAAATTTAATACATGAGCTAAAAGATTGAAGGTTATGCAGGTGGAAGTACAAGGAAGGACTATTGTAGATGAAGCACATGAGTTGTGCAACCACCCGCATCTAGCTTTGGTAAGGATCTATGTTCTTACTAGTTAATTTAAGAACATAAATAATATTGCAATAATAGAAAAATGTGCAGGCCCTGGTCGAGCTAGTTGAAAAGCCAGGAGATGCACAACTCTCAGCTAGGATTCGCGAGCTGGAAGCTGATTGGGTGAATGCTCGTGAAGAACTTGAGAAAGCCCGTGCTGAACATAAAGAAGAGAAGCTAGAACTCTAGAGGCAAAATGATAGCCTTGTGGATGTGAAGAATAGGCTAGAGATCCGAGTTACCAACTTGGGCAAAGAGAATACAGGTAAGTACTCGCTGTTGATTGTAATTGATATTCTGTAATATATAGTGCTTGAATAACCTATAAATCTTTTGCGCAGATTTAGAAAAGAAGTTAACTAAAGAAAAAGGCAAAACTACCAGCTGGTACAACCAAGTGCAGCATCAAGCGGACGAAATTACGAAACTTAAAGCTGTTATTGAAAAGAAAGAGGCTAACTTTGCCAAAGAGCATCAGATCCGTACCGACATGGAAAAAGAAATTGCAGCAGTGTTGATGGTGGCACAGCTCAAACAATAAGAGGTTAACAACTTGCTTACTGAAAGGAAGAAAGTTGAAGAAGCTGTGGAACCAATCACCGACATGCTGACTCCAAAAGGTGTTGAATCAGGCAACTTGTATTTGCCAGAACGTCTGCGCCAAGTACCCAAGCTAGTAGGTGAATTCTGCAAAACCACCCTGAAGGATTGTATAAGCAAAGTGCTGGCGTTGTTCAAGGCGCACAACCCAACTGCAAAGATTGAATTGAAGTATCTGCCAGTTGGTATACAGCACTGGTGGAAAAAACAGAGCCATTAGCAGAGGAATTTGTAAACTCTGTAGTACAGAAATGAAAACATGCTATTGATTTGAGCTTGCTATGTAATATTAAACAATGTGATTGTGCTACTTTTGAATCGAAGTGACAATACTTATGTCGTTGAATGTTTATTGTGTGTGATGTACTTGTAGTACTTTAAAGCCTGCAGTCTTTTTGATTCGACTTTTGATCTGGAACTGGTCATGTTGAGATCTGAACAGGCTGATAAAATCATGCAAAAGTACAATTGTGCCTAGACCCAAGGTCTAAATTACAACAAGTTCTGTTGAATACAGAAAAATTGTTCAAACAAGTCATGAAAGGAGTCGTTGGGTTGCTGTTGCAGAGCCATTGAAAACTACTATATTGAAGTAGAGTGTACTTTATAATTTTCACGATATAGAAATAACAACAATGTTATTTAAAAAATAGAAAACTCTTAGTGAGCTTCTTGCTATTGAGCAAAGAAAAAAGGAGTCTGATGTAGTCGGCACATAGACACAGAGCAGAAACACCTATAATGTGTCGCATAGAAACGATACTAACAACAACAACCATGTATAGGCTGGTGTAGATCTGTCACGACTTCTTAGGCTTGGTGCCGCTTCTGAAGAAGCAGCCATGACTTCCATGGACTAGTTATATGAACAAACAACCCTGAATTTGAAAACTTGTAATTAAAAGCATGTCACAGGGTTCTCTGATGAGAAAACAATATAAATATGCAGGAACAACTTTATTGATCTCTTGATAATCAAAAAAGATACATGTTTGGCACTCTAGCACCCAGTCACGGGTAAAACTTCTTCAAGTGTTCGATGTTCCATACATTGGGCAATTCTTCGCCTTCTTGAGTTTGCAGACGATAAGTTCCAGCCCCAATGACTTGTTTGACAAGGAACGGGCCTTCCCGTCTTGACATGAGCTAATGTAGGCCATCTGTCTTCTGCATGCGCCGAAGCACCAAGTCTCCTATGAGAAAGGAACGAGGCTGGACAGAGCGCTGGTGGTAGCGTCGTAGCCCTTCGAGGTAGTGTGTATTCTGAATGAGAGCCGCCACTCGAGCTTCTTCAACACCATCAACATCCTGAAATCGTTCTTGCTGAGCGACTTGTTCATCATAATTTTATAGTCTTGGGGCATTCCAAAGGAGATCAGCAGGCAAGACTGCTTCAGACCCATAAACAAGAAAGTAAGGAGTCTGTCCTGTCGCACGACTTGGTTGAGTGCGTAGCCCCAGAGTACTGTTGGCAATTCTTTAGCCCACTTGCCGCCGTATTTCTTCAGGGGCTTATATAATCTAGGTTTTAAGCCTTGCAGTAACAATCCATTAGCTTTTTCGACTTGTCCATTTGCTCGTGGATGAGCAACCGAGGCATAATGAATTTCGATTGAGCACTAATTGCAGTAGTCCTGAAAAGTGTCACTCATGAATACTAATCCCAAGTCTGTGATGACCTCATGTGGTACGCCAAATCTTTGGATAATCCCATCAAAAAACTTGATCAAATTCTCATCTCGTGGGTTAACCAAAGGCTGTGCTTCGATCCATTTGGTGAATTTATCGATGGCTACAATAAGCCACTCGAAACCACCAGGAGCTTTTGCTAAAGGCCAACAAGATCAAGACCCCAACAGGCAAAAGGCCAAGATAGTGGTATCATGCGGAGCTCGTGAGCTGGAACATGAGCCTGACGAGCAAAGAACTGACATCCTTGGCATCTCTTGACAATGTCTTCTGCATCTTTCTTTACTGTAGGCCAGAAAAATCCCGGTCTATATGCTTTCCCGACTAGAGTATGGGAAGCTGCATGATTGCCACATACACCGCTGTGGATTTCTTCAAGTAATGCCTTGCCTTGATCAGCCGTAATACACTTCATCAAGACGTTGACAGAGGCCCCACGTCGATAAAGTGTGTTGTTGACCACCACGTAGTGTGCGGCTCTGTGCCTGAGACGAGCTTGTTCTCTTTTGTTATCTGGTACTTTATGATCCCGGAGATACTCAATGAAAGGTGTCATCCAGTCAGTATCAATGACCATCACTTGAAGATCAGGGCGTGGATGAATCCCAGGGCTATTATCGGGAGTTGTTTCACTGATATACGGATGATGTAGCTCGTGAACAAAGATTTCTGCTGGGACATCTGCTCGTTGTGATCCTAACGTAGACAGGGCGTCGGCGGCGACATTGTAGTCACGAACGACATGGTGAAATTCTAGTCCAAGGAAGTGACGTTCAAGCTTGCGAACTTCCTTGACATAGGCATCCATTGTTTCCTTAGTTGCATCCCAATCTTTGTTGACTTGATTGATAGCCACTGCGGAATCCCCATATACGCATAGGCGCTTGATGCCTAAGGATGCTGCGATACGAAGTCCATGCAGCATAGCTTCATACTCAGCCTCATTGTTCGTTACTTGAAAAAGAATCTGCAAGACATATTTGAGTTGTTCTCCTTTGGGTGAAATCAAAAGAACTCCTGCTCCTCCGCCTTCAAGCTTCAGTGATCCGTCAAAATACATGACCCGGTGCTTCGGACGAGTAGTTTATCTGAAGTATTGAATCTCCATCCACTCGACCGTGAAATCTGCCAGTGCCTGAGACTTGATAGCCGTCTGTGGGATGAAAGTGAGGTTGTATGCAGCAATTTCTGCTTTCCACTTGCTTATTCGTCCAGTCGCATCAGGGTTATCGAAGATTTCTCCAAGGGGGAATTTTGTAACGACAGAAATTGGAGAAGATTGAAAATAATGTCGTAATTTTTTGGAAGTTATGAATACCGCATAGAGGAGCTTCTGGACTTGAGGATAGCGAATCTTAGATGCCGAAAGTACTTCGCTGATGTAGTACACCGGGCGCTGAACTGGAAAGACATGGCCTTCTTCCTTGCGCTCAACCATGATGACCGTACTAACCACATGTGTAGTAGCAGCAATGTATAAAAGTAAGTGGTCACCTTTAACTGGAGCAACAAGCACTGGTGGGGAAGTTAAATAGGCCTTGAGTTGTTCGAAGGCTTGGTTGGCTTCTTGCGTCCAGGTAAACTTGTCTTGCTTCTTGAGTAGTTTGAAGAAAGGGAGGCCCTTTTCTCCAAGTCTTGATATGAATCTATTGAGTGCCGCGAGACATCCTGTAAGCCTCTGTACTTCCTTGATACTCTTCGGAGCTTCCATCTGAAGGACAGCCGTGATTTTGGAAGGGTTAGCTTCAATGCCTCTGTGACTTACTATGAACCCGAGTAGTTTGCCGGTAGGTACACCAAAAACACACCTAGTCGGGTTGAGCTTCCAACGAAAAGTTCTGAGGTTGTCAAATATTTCTTGTAAATCAGCGATGAAGTTGTTCGGATTTTTTTGTCTTGACGACCACATCATCAACACATGCCTCTACATTGATGCCAATCTGGGCAGAAAGACATTTTTGTATGGCTCGCTGATACGTGGCTCCGGCGTTCTTCAGCCCAAACGACATAGTAGTGTAGCAGAAAGCGCCGAAGGGGGTGATGAACGATGTCTTTATCTGGTCTTCCTTTTTCAAGGCTATCTGATGATATGATGAGTAACAATCAAGGAAAGATAATAGTGCGCACCCTGCTATGGAGTCCACGACTTTGTCAATGCACGGGAGACCCATGGGGTCTGGAGGGCAATGTTTGTTGAGGTCTGTATAGTCAACACACATGCGCCACTCGTTGTTATTCTTCTTTCTGACCAAGACTGGATTAGCCAACCACTCTGGATGAAAGACTTCTTTGATGAAGCCAGCCGTGAGTAGTTTGGCTATTTCTTCCTTGATGGCGTTGCGCCGTTCTTGGTCGAAGCGTCGTAAGCGTTGCCTTTTAGGCTTCGCATCTTTTTTGACATTGAGATTGTGCTCGGCAAGCTCCCTAGGAACACCAGGCATATCAGATGGTTTCTAAGCAAATATATCTTTATTAGTACGAAGGAACTTGACGAGCGCGTCTTCCTATTTACAATCTAAACTGGCCCCTATGAGGGCAGTTTGGGACGAGTCGCCCGTCTGAAGATCTACAGCCTTGATCTGTACTTCTTCAGCGGGCTTGAAACTTGTGCTTGTAGGCTTCTTGGCTGGAACTTCTGAGACTTCTTCCTTCGACTTATTGACCAGGGCGAGTACTTCCATCATCTGTGTGGGAACCTGTGAGGCTGCTGCAAACTCCACGGCTTCCACGTCGCAGTCGTGCGAGATCTTGAGGTCTCCTTTGAGGGAAAGAACTCCATTGGGAGCTGGCATCTTGAGGACAAGGTACACGTAGTGCGGAATCGCCATGTACTTGGCGAGAGCTGGAGGCCCGAGGATCGCGTGGTACGAAGTTTCAAAGTCTGCCACCTCAAACTTGATGTACTCTGTTCTGAAATTGGCCGATGTGCCGAAGGTGACTGATAGCGTGACTTGTCCCAAGGGAATTGCTGCTTTGCCTGGGACAATGCCGTAGAACGGAGATTCCATGGGCTTCAGGTAGTTTGTGATGTCAAGTCCCATCTTATTGAAAGTCTTGGCAAAGACGATATTGAGCCCACTGTCTCCGTCAATTAGTACTTTGGTCAATCTGGCTTGTGCCACGACTGGATCCAGTACTAGGGGGTGTTTGCCTGGATTGGCAAAATTGGTCCATTGGTCCACCCTGGAGAAGGTAATGGGGACCTCAGACCACTTGAGATACGTGTGAGTAGCTGGTTCTATCGCCATGATCTCATGGAGGGATAGCTTCTTGGAGCGCTTTGACTGAGTAAGGCTTTCACCGTTGAACAGCACTGCAACGACGTTGTCTACTTGGGGAAAACCATTATCTGGATCATCGTTGTCATCATGTTTTTTCTTGTTCTCTGGCTTCCTTTTCTCAGGCAATTCCCGTTTGTCAAATTCCTTCTTGATGTGGATGCATTGAGCCATCGTGTGCTTGCCGTGCGGATGATATGGGCAGGGGACATTCATGACTTTATCCAGATCATCAGTGGTTTTCTTCCGCGTAGGGCGCTCGACCGCCGCGACCGTGTTGTCTGGCTTGCGCCTATTGTTGCGGTTGAAATCACGCCTATTATTGTTGTTGTTGCGGCGATTAGGACTACTCTTGTCGTAGTTGTTGCCGCCATTGTTGTTGGGATTGTTGTTGTCCTTGCGTTTGTCGAATCTTTCGCGTTCGCGATCATCTTGATCTGCCCAATCAGCAGCCATACGCCTGAGCTCCGCAATGGTTTCTGGGCGGCGTCTTCTGAACTCGCAATGCAGTTCGCGTGCCCACAAGCCGTCGTGAAAGCAGTTGATGATCTCTCTGTCTGACACATCCACGATAGTGGCTCTTTTCTCAAAGAACCTCTTGATGTATTTGCGCAGGGTTTCACCCTTCTCCTGTTTGCAAGCTGCTAATTCAAATCGGGTTCCGGGTCGTGCCCAGGTTCCCTGAAAGTTAGTAGTGTAGTTGCGCGTAAGTTGTTCCCAGGTGTCAATGGATCCAGGGCGGAGGCCTTCGAGCCATGTCAGTGGAGCGGTATCCATCATGATTGGAAAATATCTGACTTTGACGTCGTTGCTGCCCCCCGCCATGGTGATTGCTGTTGAGTAGACACGCAACCACTGTTCTGGGTCTTGTTTGCCTGTGAACTTCTCTATTCCAGTCGTCTTGAATTTCTGAGGTAGCACGACCTTCTTGATACGGCTGGAAAAAGTTGGGAATCCATCGTATTTGTCTGATGGAGACCGATGTCGTCCTCCGTGGTGGCCGTCGTCCTCATCGTCATTCTGACGGTTTGAGTGGTGGCTTGGGGAACCACTCGGTTCGGGTCTTGGCGACCCCGACCACCTCGATAGTTGTGGTCACGACCACGCGGGGGGTGATCGCCATTGCCGTTGTCGCCTGAAGGATCATTGTCAGGCTGATTGTCTCTGCCACGGCCGTGCGATTGGTGATCGCGTCCACGATTGGTGTCGCGTGGTGGGTCTTGTTCCCGATCGCGCGGAGGCTGTTCTTGATCAGCTGGAATCGGACCGTAGGGTTGTTCGAATTCAGCTCGTCGATGAATCTCAGATGCGATGCGGTTGGTTCTGTTGGCTTCGATCTGGGAGCGGGCGTCACAATTGGCGTTGATCGTGTTGCGAAGATCACCAGCAGGAGGGTTGTTGTTTCTGTTGCCCCCTTGTTGGCCCGCTGTTGCGTCGTGGATCACGAGTTGTCCCGCGTTTCCTTGTTGGGCCCGGCTTGGGTGAGGGGATGATACAGAGCGACTGCCTTGAGTTCTTTGGTCTGGAGTCTGCTGAGTCATCCCTGGTCCGCCATTGAGATGGGGCTGGACCGCCACCAGCAAGGTGAGTACTTGTTGTATCTGCGGTGTGCTGGGCATAGCTCTGACTATTTCAGCAGCCACAGTCAGATTGGTGGGGGCATCAGGTAGAACGGGTTGATCCCCGACCATTTGGAAGTCATGATCGAGGTTTCGTGTAGCGGCGGCGCGCCTTGCTGCATTGACGCGCCTCTGCCTGCGCTTCACGTTCCTCGACCGCCTTGCCGTCTTCTGCTGATCAGTCTCATTGGCTATAGTCGGCTCTTCATCGGAGATGTCGCCCATGAGCTCTTGATCATATTGGCTGCCTTGTTCTGGTGCGCCTGCCATGTAGACCTGCCTGCTGGGATCGGGCAGTTGTAGGCTAGGAGCGCTGGAGAAGTTATCCCCCGTCGAGTCAGAAGAAGAAGTGATCGAGGCGGTCCTGCCGTCTTGATAGGGCAGATCCTCCAGTATCGCAACGCTTAGCCTCAACTCGTTGCCCCAACAGGAATCAATGGGAATCATGCTAGGACAGTGAACAAGGAGTCCTCCTGGTGAATTGGACACGATCAGTCCCGAAGGGAGGCGAACGAGTGGTTGCTCGAGGGTAACGTCAGACTTGAAGTAAGCGCTGCAGTTGAATCGCGCAATGTTATCTAGCGAGTCACTTAGTAAGACCGTGAAATCGTCTTCGTCCTCTGATGGTCCAGAGACCAACTCAGAGTCCTCACCACGAGCCACGATCTGACTAGGCGATGAGCTTGTCTTGTTCTTTTGTTCCGCGCTATACATCTGTTGATATATAGCCACGGAGTTGGATAGGCCAAACGGGAATCGGTCTGGGTGGTTGTTCGATGGCATAGCCGGCTCGGAGTCCCAGGCTCTTTCCATGTTTAGAAAAGAGTTATACCCAGACTTGACTTGGAGAGTCCCGATCCGAGTCTGAGTCGTTGTTGAAGCCGGACTTGATGTTGAAGTCGAGGTTGATGGACTCGTCGAGATCTGATTCTCGACGAGGTCTTGAAGCGGCTCCAGTGGAGATGCCAGCATCGAATAGGGCCCCGGTCGATCTTCTTGGAACGACTCGAAACCGAGCTTGCCATCAGAGATGAAAGTCCATGAGCCGATGACAAACGTCGCGCCTTCCTCGATGCCACTTGCTCTGAAGGTTGATCCCATCGCTCCTAATGTCGAGCTTTGGTGAGAGAGCCCCACGGTGGGCGCCAAGTGTCGACGAATTATGTCGAGCATGTCTAATTGGGGATACCCCAGGGAGTAGATTTGTGTGGGTCTCGTCGAGTTCTAGGAACGACAGTACACGAACAACATAATTTAGACAGGTTCAGGCCGTGAGTAGCGTAATACCCTACGTCATGTATGCTTGATTGTATTGCCTTATCTCATTTGGAGAGGTCCCTGCTCCGCCTTATATAGCTTGGGGGAGCAGAGTTACAAGTCGGTTACAATGTCCTAGTCGTATACAACCTGGAATACTATAACAGAATACTTTGGAGAGTCTCCTACTAGTGTACGACTAGTCTACCCAATCAACTACGCCGTCTTGCACCATAGCCGACTAGTTTGAAGTAGTCGGATCAAACATTCCTTATCGAGTAGTTTAATCCTTAAATAAGTGGCCCTAGGGATCCTGGTCCCACATAGACCACTCAGAGTCCGTGCTCTGGCCATAGTCCCAGCATCCTGAGGTGAAGTAGTCTGGTTCCTGGGGTTGTCCAGAGCCTCCTCCTCCAGACGTCCCAGCACCGGTGTACATGTCGTAGGTGGCCTTGAATGCAGACGTGTGTCGGGGCGGCATCTGTGGTGCATGTTGGCACTTCTTACGATCCAATATCAGAATTGAGAATCCTGGTACTGGGGTAAGGAGTGTTTCAGTGGTTTTCCTTATGGCTTAGTAAAATATATAAATATTCTGCAAGCGCACAGAATCACCGCTGTAGCACTTCACCTGGGAGTATCCCAAGGTATTGTAATTTATATTTCCGCAGGGAAGCTTTGGCAAAAATACTAGTGAACAGATATTCGAGACTATCAGAGAAAGGTACACAACTAGACAAGACAGGGGATAACGGTATTGGATAGGAGTGGATATATCGGACACACAGCTCAAGGGATACTCAGGTAAGGGAGAGAAGAGATAGATAGTTGGGAGAACAACGAGAAGAGATAGAGGACTCTTGGATACTTTATCTACCTATGTCACTCTAGCTTAGAGATACAGTGTAACACCCTAAAATAGCCCTATTTAAAAATTTTAGTAATTAATTGATTATTTAATGTCATGCCCATAAGTAATATAGAGTAAATAAATATTTTTTGGAAATTAAAATCAAATATAAGGTGTAGAAACATTTTTGTTGCATTCATGCTGCTGCATTGAGTTTTGTATTGCTTGTGGTTCAAACGAGAGTTTAAATCTATTTAAATTTGAAATTGAAACACCTTGTTTGGAGCTCTAGAAAAGTTGTTTAGGTCCGAGTTCACTTCTGCCCCCTGATCTGTTTCTAGGTTCGTTTCTGGTCCCTGTTCTTTTCATCCGAGCCAGTCCAACACAGCGCCCTCGCGGCCCAGCTCGGCCCAGCGCCTCCCGCTCCGCACCAGCCCAGCTCGCCACTCGCTTTCCCCTTTTTCTTTCCCGCAGCAGCCCGGCGCCGGCCTCGACCGACCTCGCCCCACAGGCCCAGCTTCTCCCCCGCTCCTGGGCCGCAGCTCAGAATCGGCCCAGCCGCGCTTCCCCTCCCTCTCTCCTTTCTAACACAGCCAGCGCAACCCAGCTAGCCCAGCTGCCAGCGCACCACCCCGCTCTCCCCCGCGGCCCACAGCTCCGCTGCGGCCCATCACCGCTGCGCAGCCCCGCTCGCTCCGCCAGCCCACTCCGCGGCCCGCCGCTCCCTGCCACCAACACGCGGGCCCCGCCCAACAGTGTCGTCCCCAACCTCCGGCAGGCCGCACCCGAACCAAGCTCGAGTCGAGCTCGCTCGCGCCACCATGGCCTGGCCCCTAAGCCTGCCTCCCGCGCCTATGTCCCCTCCCCTCGCACCTTCCAGGAAGGTTCGGCCGCCGCCCTTACCATAGATAGGCGCCCCTCTCCAAGGAATCCGATTCCCGCGAAAGAAGGCGGAGCCCCGCCGCCGCCGTCCCCCGATTCGTGGCCTGCACGCCAAGACCCTCCCCCGGGGCTATATAAATAGAGCCGCCGAGCCCCAACGCCTCCACCAATCCTTGCCCCGAGCTCCCAAGCCTCCCCCAGCACTCCCCACGGCTTGCGCCGCCGCCATTAGCCGCCGCCGTCGATCCACGTCGGCGCCGCCTTCCGCTCGACGAGAACCCACCCAGACGTGTCGCAAGGAGGTAACGGAGCTAACCGATGCGTTCCCAACCCCGTTTCGCCTTGTTTCCAAGCCTAATGGCTCGCCAACCTTGCACAGCGCCGCCGCGGCCGCCTCGACTCGTCGACTGCCGTCTCTGTCGCTCCGACGCCGACTTGAACCCCCTAGGTGAGCTCGCCAACTCCTAAATCTGTAGGACCAAACCTAGCGTCGAATGGTAGTCCCTAGCTCTAGATTGCTCCCAACTCCGGCGAGCCTCCGCCTCGGCCGAGCAGCGCCGCCGCGCGGTCGTCGTCCCCGGCGAGCCCCTCGCCCCAAGCCGTTCGATTAGAAAGCAACGACCCAGATTAGATCCCTGGATACCCCTTCACGTTTTAAATCTCAGCCGTCCAGATCAGATCCAACGACTGCCACGCGTCCTAACCGGGTCAATACCGGTCAGCGCTGGTTGTTTTGCTAAAGAGACCCTCAACTTCCTGACAGCCAACCCGCGGTCCAGACCAGTTCAAAAATAATTACAGATAGGTCCCGTTTTATTTGTTTAAGCCCCTGATCTTTTGAAAATTCGAACCCGCGGTCTTGTCTCGAAGTTTTACGCGTTAGCCCTCACAGTTTTACGCATAATTATGTATAGGTCCCCGGTTTCTCGCAGATAGGTCCCTAGAAACTTTAAAACCTTGCCAGCAAGTCCCTGAACCTTAGAAACGCTTTAACTTCCTCGTTTTAGCTCCGATTAGTGTGATTTTTGCGCTCATGTGTTCGTAGCGAAGCGTAGAATATTTCTAGCTCCTGTTTTTGTACTGTTTTCACCGTTTTGTGTACTGTTTCTAATAGAATACTTTTGTTTGCATGTATTGGCTTGTGTGGTGATTCGTGTCCAGTTGGTGAGCCGTTGCCGTTGGAGTTTGAGTACGAGGACCTTCAGGAGCCGGACTCGCAGTAGCAGCAGCACTTTGAGGAAGGCAAGTTATAGCACGGATAATCCTTGCTACCTACTCACCTGTATTAAATTATTTCATACATGCATGTGTCTAACTTGATGTACCTATTAAGGTTGTACCTAGTTTTGTTTACCCTGTCCTTGTTTACCTCAGGTTTATTGCATATGGGTAGAACTTTGCTAGGCACAGCTACTGCCACCTCTATTTAACTGTTAAACTTGTATTAACGGTCCACTTCAACTTTAACGTTAAAACTTTCTTTTTAGCAACATGGATCAGGGAGCTAGAGCATGTGCTGTGTGCTTTGCTCTAGTGTCTCCCTCTAAGGACACTGGGAGTCAGTCGATCTTGGTGCCTTGGATCATGCTGCCTGTGTTGTACCATAACGGCTACTATTTTGTTAGGGTGTCTTGTGAAAAGCCTCGTAGCGTCCCTATGCGATCACACCTCGGAAGTGTGGTTTAAGAGGTTTGGCCACCTCGGCATGGTTGGGTTTGAAGCTCTTATGAGCTTTTACGCGACTGGTGGGTAAAGGGCGAAACCTCTGCAGAGTGTAGATCTATCATGATAGCCTTGCTCAGGGTCACGAGCGGCCTGGATCCTTTTTGATTAGAAGATGATGTTTATTTACGCTTAGTGTCACTTACACTTTATTAATTGGGTTACAACTGGGATTCATACACTTGTAGTAATTTGGATAATGTTAAAACGAACCAACTAAAAGTGCTAATGCAGTTAAGCCGTGTCTAGCCTTTTGAGCCTTCATACACCCGTGCTATACTTGCTAAGTAACTGTTTTACTTACACTTGCTATTTATTAAACAAAATCCCGGACGGGTAACAGATTGGGATGTGCATGAGTCTGCTGCTGAGTTTCCAGAAGATCTACCGTACTACTGAGTTGTGTTCTCCCAGTCAGAGTCCCTGTGGAGTGCGTCTTCACTTAGAGAGAGTTATTAGTCTTCTGCTATATTGGTTAGTTTATTTATGATGCACTCTGATGTAAAACTCTCTTTATTCGAGTAATATATTCAGCATATGATCTTTGTTTACCATATTTGTTTGCTATATGTGTACTATGACTTCCTGGGCACACATATGACCACATTCGGGTTTCTGAGTAAATCAACAACTACTCCTACACTAGTCAACAACTACTTGTCAATACACTAGTCAACAACTAAGGCCACTGGCTTGTCTAGGAACCACTCCTACACTAGTCAACAACTACTTACTCTGCTAGCAAGAGCAAGCAACCTTGTCAATACTCTTGGTGACAATTCACCTCCAGTATCAAGCAAGATCGAAGAACTAGCCAAGACAAAGACATAAACAAGACTACAAGCAATAGAACTATAACTGACTATAGTCTAAACAAGATATAGATGCAACTAGAATAAAGTAGAAGCAAGATATAAATGACAAAGACAAGAAGATAAAGATAACTATATTGATAACTCAAAGTATTGCAAAAGGAAAAGTAAAAGATACAAGAGCTTATACCAGAGCTTCTGAAGACGACTCCGGAACCTCCGAGGCACATCTCGACTCAACTCTAACTCCCAACTAAACTATCCTAACTCTACTAAAATGAAAGTGGAAATGAGCTCCTTGGCTTGGTGTGTGTTTACAAGTGAAGTGTGACCCTCTATTTATAGTGCCAAAGCACGGTTGGGGGTGGAGTAACTGCCAAGTGAGTTGGATGGCGGTTGCCGATCGTTTCGGCCGAGGGAAGCGGTTCGGGCGAACCAGAGGGTTCGGCCGAACCCTCCATTCCACCGTCCTAGGCTCCAAGGGCCAGGATTGAGCCCTGGGAGGCGGTGCTGGCCTGGGGGCGGTTCGACCGAACCGCCTCTGTTCGGCCGAACGGGCCCAGCCCGTGGCCGGCCTTCCCCTGCACCGCCTCTGCGTCCTGGATGTCTTGGGCTGCCTTCTTCTGATGGGATTTGTGTTGTGTGGGCCCAAGTTGATGTGTCGATGCTCCGGGGTGAGATGGTGGTCATCCACGTGGCGTGTGATGTGGTTGCTCGGTCATGGTTGACGTGGACTGCTCCCAGTGACTAGTACGGCTAAGGGGGGTAACCGGCCGAACGGAGTCGTTCGGCCGATTTGGTCATTTTTTGTCCCAATAGCGCGTATTTGTCGTAGTTGTACCTGCACAAGTGACACTCACCAAAACTCGTGGAACTTTATTAGAAATAATAACTAAGTACATGGAATGTTGCATAAAACCTCATTTATTCCCGAGTATTGGTGGTCGGATTTGGGCTGTAACGACCGCCAACAAGCTCCCCCAAGCTTAGCTCTTTGCTCGTCCTCGAGCAAAGATATAAACTTAGACTCGGTGGATCAGGAGTTGCTACAATGTCATTTCTTTTGCAGATAACTTTATACACAACTAGTGTTCAACAATACTTGAATCATAGGCAAAGTTTTAATTCACCTTTTTACCTATGGGGCTTATAGAAATCTCCTTATCTTGGGCGGTTGAAAGGATGAACAATTTAAACTCAGTTTTATTCCACTCTACTCTTTTAAGGATCCCATCTCAGAGTTTTTCACAAGTTTTGAAAACTACAAATTGTTCCTCAACTGGCACACTCAATCACTCAAGTGTATTTGAATCCTCACCAAAGGCTTGTGCCTTCTTTTTCATCCTAACATCTAATATGGCTTTTTGTGTGGCTCAGTGACAAAGGATGAAGGCATGCATGCATCTTATATTTTGTTAAGTCAAAGACTGGATCTCTGAGGAAACAAATCATACCTTAAGATTGAGAAGTGCAAGTGTGTGGCATGGATGAAGTGGAAAATTGATGGAATTGAGTATGGTGGAATGGTGTAACATCCCTAAAATTTACCTTAGAATTTGTTGAATGCAAAAATTGGAATTTAAAAATTTTTGGTGAGATTGTTGTGCATGCAAACCAACATATAAGATTGCTCTCTATTTGCTCCCTTTGCTCCTAGGCGAATTTAAATTTAATTAAAAATAATTTGAAGTGCTAAGGATCAAATAGTGGTGATTTGGAGTTATTTGATTTTATTGGATTTTTGGTTGTGTTTGAATTCAAATTCTAGATTTGAATTCAAACAAAAGCTAACAAACTAATCTGAAAACCCAAACTAACTTCTTTTGGGCCGATTCTCAAGCCAAGTCTGAAAAACCTCCCTGAACTTCCTTTTCCTAAGCCAGCCAGCGAGCCAGCCCGCTTCACTTCGGCCCAGCTGGCCCAACAACCGCGTCGCGTCGCCGCCACGTTCCCTTCCTCTCCCTGACAAGTGGGCCCCACCTGTCAGCCTTCTTCCTCCCCTTTTTCTTCCTCGCGTCCAGCGCACTGCTCTCTGGCCGTCGTTCCCGTGAGCGCTGAGCCAATCCCGAGCCATCCCTCGCGGCCCGTCCGATGCGCGCCGCGTGGCACGGGGCACGGACGCCCAAATCTCGCCATCCGCACCCACGCCAAGCCCTAGCGGCCGCCCTACATAAACCCCTGGCTGTCGCGACTCCCTTCCCTAGCCGCCGCCCTTCGGGGTGTTCCTTCTTCTTCAAGCTGAGAGAGAGGGTGGGGTCAAAAGGAGGAAGGGAGGAGCAGAGGATCGGGAGGCCGAAGTTGAAGTCGAAGCCGACGCCGTGCGCTGCGCCACCGCGGCGCCGTCGCACGTGGAGCCGGCGAGGAGGAGCCGGACCGGAGCTGTTCGTGGGAGCGCGACGATCGTCGGCATACCGCGAGTCTTCCCCGAGCTACAGCGTACCTCAACTTGCCCCTAGGTGAGCCGCCGTCGTGGACCCCTTCTTCTTCCTCTATTTTGGCCGAGCACCTCCGCCCTTGTAATCGCCGTCGCATCTGTGCTCGCTGTGCCAGCCTCTCTGGAGCCAGCCTTCGTGCTGTGCCTCGTCTTCTGCAGGACCCCATCAAGCCGCTAACCCTTTTTGCAACCGCCGTAGACCGAACCGCAGCCGAGCTCTGCTCGCCACGCGTGCACACCAAGGCCGTGTCGCGGCCGTGGGCAACCACGTGCCTGCGCACGCGCACCTAGCCGCGTTCCAGCCGATGCTGGTAACTGTGCGCGCGCAAGACAACCCTTTTTCCCGGCCGTGTGCTGCTGCGTCGCCACTCAGCGCCGCCGGCTGGTCACCGCTGTGCCCCCCTTTCCGTTGAATCGTCGCCGCCGCGGACCTGGGATGCCAGGACCCTACGCGTGGACGCGCGTGGTCAAGCCAAACCAAACCCCGGCCAATCTTGAATCTGGCCGTGGCCCTGGGGCGTCTCACCGGAGCGCCGCCACTGCGCTCTGGCCGCGCCGTGTGCGGAGGCGCTGGGCCACAACGGTGACCACAGCCACGCACCCCCAGATCTGCCGCAGAGAATCCCGGTTCGGCCACACCTGGATCCCGTAAACCCGGTTCACCGTGAACCTCTCTCTTGGCTCACCGTTGTCACACCCGGGTTTACACAGAAACCCGAATGCTACTATATGTGTGCCCAGAAAGTCCACATAACACATATAGTTAACAAATATGATAAACAGAGTACATATGCTCGAATAAAATAGTTTTACATCAGTGTTTACCTAAAACACAGCGGAAGTCTAACTCTCTCGACGTGTAGAGCCTCAAGTCCACAGGGACACCAACTGGTTGACCACAGCTGAGTAGTACGGAAGATCCTCAAGAAACTTCATCTGTTACCCATCCGGGATTTTGTTGAACAATAGCAAGCATAAGTAATTGTCTTACTTAGCAAGTATAGCACGGGTGTATGAAGGCTCAAAAAGGCTAGACACGGCTTAACTGCATTAGCACTTTTAGTTGGTTCGTTTTAGCATTTATCCAAGTTACTACAAGTGAATGAATCCCAGTTGTAACCCAATTAATAATGTGTAAGTGACATTAAGCATAAATAAATATCATCTTCTAATCAAAAAGGATCCAGGCCGCTCGTGACCCTGAGCAAGGCTATCATGATAGATTTACACTCTGCAGAGGTTTCGCCCTTTACCCACCAGTCGCGTAAAAGTTCAAAAGAACTTTGCACCCAACCACGAGGAGGTGGATCAGACCTCACAAACCACACTTCCGAGGTGTGATCGCATAGGGACGCTATGAGGCTTTTCACAAGACACCCTAACAAGACAGTAGCCGCTGGGGTACTACAAGGTGGTGAGTCCTTAGGCACCGAGATCGACGTACGCCTACGGAGTCCACCGTAAGGGGGTCGATGGCGTCCAGAGCGCCGGAATGCACCCAACCATGCGCAACGTGCAGAGTTCTCAATTCCTGAGACTCCCAACACGGGACTGGGTCTAACGAGACCTAGCCGACGGGGCTACCGTCCTCGGTGGAATCGGGAAAACATCCCGCGCCTTGCCTCCCACAACGCCGTCGGCCCGTCGGTAACCACTGCCAAGCTAGAGCCGTAAAAGCTACTTGTCCAAGACCAGAGCCATGATAGTTCTAGCGGTGGCGACAGGCTCCTGGGTTGCCGCTTTAAGAACCGGTCCTTAGACGAAGACACTAGGGCCAAGCACGAAGCACACGCCCTAGCTCCCTGATCCCTGTTGCTAAAGAAACGGGTTTTAACATTAAAGTTGAAGTGAACCATTATGTCAAAGTTAACAATTAAATAAGGGTGACAGTGGCTGCGCATAGCAAAGATCTACCCATATGCATAAACCCAAGGTAAACAAGGATAGGATAAATAAAGGCTAGGTACAACCTTAAAGGATACATCAAATTAGACACATGCATGTATGAAATGATTTAATACAAGTGAGTAGGTAGCAAGGATTGTCCGTGCTATAACTTGCCTCAAATCCAGTATATTTACTCATAGTCTTCAGCTCTTGATCTTGAAATCTCTTGAGTGGCCTTCCTCTACTCGCAACAATCATCGAGCACCACATGCAGCTAAACAAGCAAGCAAACAATAATAACTAAGAACAATACACCAATCAAAGAGAAAAGCTTTAGAAGAGAGGACTAAGCGGAAGGGTTTGGTTCTACGGTCTCGTGAGCACAAGAATCGCTGAAAACGGAGCTACGGTGGAAAAGATACAACTATCGAAAGATTTAGATTATTAAATGACACCACTATACGCTTGATTGATTTTAACTAAAGAAAACCATAAGTAGAGATTATTTTAAATAATTATGTTTGAATTTGTAAAACCGGAGTAAAACTTAATCACATTTTATTTATAATTATTTATGTATAAATTATACCAAATTAAATATTAATTTGAAATAAAATATGTGAGAGCATCTAATCCATTAATTTTATGAACCGTGTTGTTTAAATCAATATTATAATTCAAAAACATATTTATGTTAATATTAATCAATGTTAACATTTATTTATGAAAAGCCGGAGGTTGACTCTAAATTGCTTTTAATTAGAAAGAGCTAGTTAAGTAAACATTAATCAAATTCATATTGTTTTATAAAGCCGAGGTAAAACTCTAGTTAAATGTTATTATGAAAACATGATTAAATAGAATTAACCAAATTAATAAGTATTATAGAAAACCGATATGTAAACCCTAATTTGCTTTTATTTGGAAAAGACATTTAAGTAGCATTTAATCAATTTAATATTAAATAAAAATTTAGAAACATGTCACATGGTAAATAGCAGTACTAGATCGTGGTATAAGTTGATATGAAGCTAACGCAACAAGAACGGGTTAAATCGGAGATGAAACGTGGATTTTATGGTTAAAACAAGGCTGCAGGGAGCTAGTTGTAAATAACCTTAGATCTCAGGGACTAGCAGTGGAATTTCGCAAGGCTCAGAGAACAGGGCTCGCAAAAAGCATAAAGCTCAGGGTTAGATCCATAAAAGTCACGGGTTGGCTAATGTGCAGGCATTAAATAGATCTAGGGGGTTTTTTGTAAAGATGTAAGACACAAGGAATGTTTAGAAAAATTATAGATCTCCTCGGGTACCTAACTGCAAAAAGGTCATCTCCTTCCTCGCGACAGTCACAGAGGGACTCGCCGGCGCTCTGGCGTCTTGGCTCACTGGCGTTGTGGTGGTCCAAGGAGTCGGTGAGGTAGCGCAAATGGGAGAGGGGAGGGAGGAGATCACGTGAGGGTGCTCACCAGCGGCAGGGACATGAGGAGGTGGCCGGAATTTGGAGTCCGGCGGAGGTAGTGGTCGGTGGCGGTGCCTTCACGTGGACGGGGAGCTCCGGCAGCGAGAAGGCTTCGGAAACCGGCGGCGGAGCTTCGGCTCGACTCGGGGAGGCTCGCGGCGGTGACCTCCTTCGCTGGCGGCGACTGTGGCGGCCGGCCCCCGCAGGCCATGACCGGCGGCGATGTTTTCTCGTGGAGGAGCGCCTCTAGCGGAGAGACGTCGATGAAGAAAGGCGGGGAAGGTGCGGCTCGTCGAGGAGGGGCTCGTGGTGGCCTCAATTCGAACCGGCGACCAGCGGAGGCCGCGGAACGGTGGCAATGGCAGCCGGCGGTGCTCGGCACAGAGAGGAGAGTGCTGCGGCACTCGTGAGGCGAGGAGGAGAGAGGCGGTGGTGGGATGATGCTGGGAGGCGGCGGGCGGCTGCTTAAGTAGGCCAAGGGAGGGGCAGCCGGAGCTCGGAAGCCGGGGTGGCACCATCCCCAAGGAGGCGCGGCGCGCACGCCAAGGGAGGAGCGGCGGCGGCGCTGCGCGCGGGAGGCCGGATCTTGAGCCGGGCCGTGGTGGGCCAAAACAGGCGAAGGCTGGGTCGCGAAAGGCGCTGGCATTGGGCCGAGCTGAGTTGCAGATGAAGAGCGGGCCAGAAATTGACGGAGCCGAAGCGGACTTTAGGAGATGAGGGAAGGATTGGGCCGAGCAGTGCTGCTAGGCTGAGAGGAGGCGGAGCCAGCTGGGCCACGGACGTTGCTGGGCCGCGACACTGGAAGACTGGCGGGAGTGAAAGTGAGCCGGGGAAAGAGTTAAGGGGGCAAAAGTGGACCAAGGCTGAAACAACTTTTCTAGGGCTCGAGACAACACGATTCAAACTCGAATTTAAACTAGATTTAAATTCCAATTCGAACCACACACAAACAAAGCTCAATGCAACAACATGAATGCAACATTCAAAGTATTTTATTTATAATTCGTAAATATATTTTTTTTCTACTATAAATTCCCTGTAAATTTAAACCAAGCTTGGAAATTTTTAAAAAATTGAGAAAATTATTGTATTAATTATGTTAAAAATTCACATCCCAAAATTCGAAAATTTTGGGGTGTGACAACCGTGGACCGCGACCACCGAGCTGAGCCTATCATCCCCGCGGTCGTGGGCCGGAGGCCCAGCTTTGTTGGGCCGGCCCACTCCTTTCGGCCCGTTTCCAGCCCAGCCGTTCCTTGTTCTTTTTCTTTTTCCTTTAACAGCGCTGACACCATGGTCCCACCTTCCATAGACTCTGTTAGACTGACCAGTGGGCCCCACTCTGACCCCGCTGACCGTTGACTTGTCAACGTTGACCAAGTCAACGTTGACGTCAGCCGGGCCCACGCTGACATCAGCCTAGGCTGACCCCACTGATGACGTCAGCATGATGTCAGCAGGCTGATTTTTCTGTCTGTTTTTCTTTTTTGGAATTATTTATTGTTTTCAGAAAATGATTTAAACTTAGAAAAATTCATAATAAATCAACCATAGCTCAGAAAAAATATGAAACCAGTTTGTATATTTTTCTAAAATCATGACCTGCGCGTTAGTGTAGAGTTTGGTGTTGTTTGGGTCTTCTTGCTTCGCTGTTTTGGTGTTTCTTTTCTAGTAGATCCCATCTTTATTTTATTTCTGCGAACTTAGGAGGACCGGAGAATCAAGAGGAGGACGTCTACTACTCCAACTACCTCGACGAAGAGGAAGAGCAACAAGTCCCAGGTTCACGCTCAACCATTCTCTGAAATACCTATTAGACATGCAACTAGTATGCTAGCGCTTTATTTTATTCGCATGATGATGATATGCCTGCACTGCCATTTATCTACCTTGATTCTTTGCTACCTATTATCCACTTTATGAGAATGCTATGCTTGCATGTGTTGGGATGGTTTTGATTGAACTTCTTGGCGTGAGTTGGGTGGCTTGGGAGGAGTAGTGCAGCTAGGCGGTGGAGGCGAGTGATAACAACCCGGTCATTTGATTGGGGTGCTTGGGAACTGCACTCGGATAGTTCCTATGGAGTACCTGTTGCGGGTACATTTATGGATTACTTGAGATTGATGGATTTGAGGAGTTTGGGCGGCAATACCTATAATGGGTGCCGATTGCGGACCGTTGCGGCGGATCCCTATGACGCTGATACTCGCCTTGCCGACAATTAAGAACCCGGTGCGAAGTCACCTTTCAGACATGGATTACAGTGCTCACCATCTACCCAGTATGGGGAGGGTTCCAGCAAGCCTACTAAGTGCGGTACCAGGACTATAGGAGGATCGAGTTTGATATGTGTAAGGGGGGCTCGTTGCGGCGTACTCTCCCTGATTTACCACTGCCCCCGACTGGCCCCGGTGGGAAGGTTTCACATCCCTGGGGCAGATGTTAGCGTGCAGATGTTTCCCGAGCCCAGGGAAGTAGGATGTGAAATGAACCGGATTCTCAACGACGAGAATCCGACTCCCTGTACCCTCGAGATAGTCCCAGGAATAGCAGCTATCTCGTACAGAACTCATCTCAGTCAAATATCACATCCATACAACGATAAAAGATCCAATACATGACATATATAAAACATAGTGGTCTGGTACAAGCCCTCTGGGCTAAATCGACAATAAGAAACAGCTACGAAGCGGTAGCTAAATCTTCTGGGTCCACTTCCCGCAGGCATCCTTGAGCATAGCGCGCACCCTTCAATCGTACCACCCGTCCTGGTTGAACTCGTGGTCGGGGTCTTCACCTGAGAACCCAAAGTCTGTCCCCAAGGAAATGGGACAGGTTCACATCACCAACCATAATATGAAGCAAGCATTATAGTGGCCTATTCTAAGGTATAGAAATAATCAAGGTTTAAGCCAGGGTTTTCCTATGCGAGCAGCAGCAATAACCCGAATTCATCTCATCACCAACTCCTTTCCTCACAAGCACAGTGACTCCCCAGATCTACCCATCAGCTTCACATTCACATCGGGCTCGTCCTGTCACAGCAGGTTCCCGCAAGCATCATCCAACAACACCTTTCACTCACTAGTCGACTCGGTGAGCTCCCTCCCCACCTTGTCTCATCAGCAACGCAGGACCAAACTCTCATATCCCAAATCAAGGATGAGGTAAGAAAGCAGATTCCCATGCTAGTCGGAACTTATAAGAAGCGGGTCGTCCATAACCGTGGATACGGCTATACGTATAATTTACACTCTGCAGAGGTGGCACTCTAGGAATCCATCCGGGCTGCAAGGCTAGTCCGCAACCAACCTGAGACACAGCCCACAGCAAAGACCCTAAATAGTAACGGTGCCAATCCTGTCTCCCTGGGCTCGGGAAACATCCGATCTAACATCTGCCCCAGGGATGTGAAACCTTCCCACCGGGGCCAGTCGGAGGCTGTGGTAAATCAGGGAGAGTACGCCGCAACGAGTCCCCCTTACACATATCAAGCTCGAATCTCCTACAGTCTCGGCGCCACACTAGAGTAGGCTTGCTGGAACCCTCCCCATACTGGGTAGATGGTGAGCACGGTATCCGCACATCCAAAGGTGGAACTCGACTCGGTCCTTAATTGTCGGTAAAGCGAGTATCAACGTCTTAAGTGATCCGCCGCAACGGTCCGCAATCGGCACCCATAACAGGTATAGCCGCCCAAACTCCTCAAGTAACCAATATCCAAGAACCATGTACCCGCAACAGGTACTCCGTAGGGACTGCCCGAGTGCAGTCCCCAAGCTCCCCGATCAAACGATCGAGTTGTTATTACTCGCTTACACCGCCTAGCTGCACTACACCTCCCATACCACCCACAACTCACGCCAAGAGGTTCAAATCACAACCATCCCAACACATGCATAGCATACCATATTTCATAAAGTGAGTAGTAGGTACCAAGGTAACAGGATATTAACAAAGGCAGTGCAGGTGTAACATGCGAGTAAAGTAAAGCGCTAGCATACTAGTTGCATGTCTAATAGGTATTTCAGAGATTGGTCGGGCGTGAACCTGGGCAAAAGTCTTCGTCCTCGTCAAAGCAGTTGTCGTAGTGGTCCGGCTCCTCCTGGCTCTCCGGAACTCCTAGGGTTGCGGAAAATAAAACAAGGCGCGGCTACTAGCAAAGAAACACCAAAACAGCAAGGAAAGAAGGCCCAAAGAACACCAAACTCTACACTAACGCGTAGGTCATGATTTTAGAAAAATATAGAAACTGGATTCATATTTTTCTGAGCTACGGTTGATTTATTATGAATTTTCCAAGTTTAAATCATTTTCTGAAAATATTAAATAATTCCCGAAAAAGAAAAACAGACAAAAATTAGCCTGCTGACGTCAGCATGACGTCATGCTGACGTCATCAGTGGGGTCAGCCCTATGCTGACGTTATCATGGGTCCGGATGACGTCAGCGTTGACCGGTCAACGGTCAGCGGTCAATGGGTCAACCTGGTCAGTGGGCCCCGCGTGTCAGTGACTGCCGGAGTATGACAGGTGGGGCTCAAGCGTCAGCGCAGTTATTCGAAAAAGAAAAAGAGGAAAGCGCTGCTGGGCCGGAGTTGGGCCGAAAGGAAAGTCCAGGGAGTTAAACTGGACTTTAGCGCGAACTTTAGGCCCACGAAGGGGACGCGGCTGGATCTGACGCTGTGGACTTGGTCCACCGTGCGCCGTGCGGGTGGTTCACGTGCACTGGGTGTACGGGATCAAACTGCGGCCGACTCAGGATTGTCTGCGAGTGCTCGTGTGGCGTGTTGGTGTGGTCGCCCGTGTGGCTTCCCGCCCCCGCACGAGTGCACGCGACGTCGCGGCGACGGCGCGGCCAGAGCGTGGCGACGGCGCTACGGCGAGGCATCACTGGGCCTTGGCTTGGTTCAGGTTGGGACGGGGTTGGCTCCGCTCAACCTCGCACGCCCACGTGCAGTGTCCTAGCACACCCAGGTCCGCGGCGGCGGCGATTTGGCGTAAAGGAAAACCCGCGGCGGCGGCCGACCGGCGGCGCTGGCCAGCGGCGCAGCGGCACAAGGCTGAAAAGAGCTGGCTTGTGAGCGCTGCCCTCAGCGACTGCTGGGACGCGGCTGGGTGCGCGTGCGCGGGCTCGTGGTTGCCCACGGCCGCAGCACGGCCTCGGCGTTCGCGCGCGGCGAGTAGAGCTCGGCTGCGGCGGCCTTAGCTGCGGGTTTCGGTCGACGGCAGTTTGCAAAGAGGTTAGCGGCTCAAGGTCCCTGCAAGAACACGGCCACGACACGAAGGTCGAGTCCCAGATGATGGCTGGCAAGGTGGCGCACCAGAATGGCGGCGACATGGCCGGAACAGGGGAAGACGGGGTTCAACATCGGCGGCTCACCTAGGGGCAAGTTGGGTGTACACAGCAGCTCGGGGAAGACTCGCGGTTCGACGGTGATCCTCGCGCTCCCACGAACGGCGTCGCTCCGGCTTCGGCTTGGCGTCTCCACGGGCGGCGGCGCTGCGGCTCTTGGCGTCGTCACGGGGAAGCAGCTCCGGCCTTCCTCGCGACCTCCTTGGCTCAGCTCCCTCTTCTCCTCCCTCCACTGCTCCTTCTTCCCCCTCTCCTCTCCCGGATCGTGGATTCAGAAAACCCCAGTGGGGCAGCGAAAGGGGGAAGGCTCCCCGGCGGTAGGGTTTTATAGGGCTAGGCGCTAGGGTTTGCGGGCACGGACGGCAAGATGGAGGGCTTGAGCTTCCGCGGACACGCATCACCATCGCGACGGGCTGCGAAGGGGGTTGATAGGACCGGCTCGGGATCACGGACGCGGTGGCAGAGGGCAGAGCGCCGCGCGTGCGGGGGAGAAGAGAAAGCTGACAGGCGGGGCCCACCTGTCGGCGACAGAAGAAGGATGGGGTTGTGCGGGCGAGTTGCTGGTCCGCTGCTGGGCCGGATGGCCGGCTGGGCTGACTTGGTCGGTTGACTCGGGGAAGGAGTTCGGGGGTGGTTTTCAGACTTCTGAAGGAAGATTCAGCCCGCGAAGGTTAGATTGGGTTTGAATTAGTTTGGCCAATTAGAGTTTGAATTCAAATCTAGAATTTGAATTCAAACCAACCAAAAATCCAATAAAACCAAATGAACTCCAAATCACACTATTTGATCCTTAGCACTTCAAATTATTTTTAATTAATTTAAATTTTGCCTAAGAGCAAAGGGAGCAAATAGAGAGCAACCTTATATGTTGGTTTGCATGCACAACAATTCACCAAAAATATTAAATCCACATTTTTGCATTCATCCAGTCCTATGGGAAAATTAGGGTTGTTAGAGTCCTCCCCCCTCACAAGAATCTCGTCCTCGAGATTTGTGGTTACCTATGGTTTAAACAAGTGGGGGTATCTCTCTTTTAGTACTGACTCCTTCTCCCAAGTAGCCTCCCTTTCTGAATGATTGCTCCACTGCACTTTGCAAAATGGGATAGTTGTGCTTCTGGTCACTTTGACTGCTCTGTCTAGTATCCTCTCTGGGTACTCCAGGGTGTCTTGTAGGTCTAATGCCTCTGTCTTGACCTCATGTTCTGGTACTCTTAGACACTTTCTCAGCTGGGATACATGGAACACTGGGTGTACTCCAGCTAAGTCCTCTGGTAAGTCTAGCCTGTAGGCTAGCTTTCCTATTCTCTTCAGTATCTGATACGGTCCCACAAAACGGGGTGCTAGCTTCCCTTTCACTTGGAATCTCTTATGCCCTCTGAGGGGTGACACTTTTAGGTAGACGAAGTCCCCTACTTCGAACTCTAGATCTCGTCTCCTTTTATCCGCATAGCTCTTTTGTCGGCTCTGAGATACCTTCAGGTGCTCTCGGATCTTGGCCACATTTTCTTTTGCCTCCACTATCATATCAGGACCAAAGAACGTTCGTTCTCCCACCTCTGACCACATTAGAGGCGTTCTGCATTTTCTACCATATAGTGCCTCAAAGGGGGACATCTGCAGGCTGGCCTGGTAGCTGTTGTTGTAGGAAAATTCTACATAAGATAGACTCTTCTCCCAGTCTGTGCTGTAAGCCAGAACACATGCCCTCAACAATTCTTCCAGAATCTATTTCACTCTTTCGGTCTGCCCATCTGTCTAGGGGTGGTAAACTATGCTATACTCCAAGGTTGTCCCGATGGCTTGATGTAGGCTTTTCTAGAACTGAGCTGTGAATTGTGGTCCTTTGTCTGACACAATACTCCTTGGTGCCCCATGCAGCTTGAGAATGTTGTCTATATATAGTTCTGCTAGTTTTCTCACTGGGTATGTGCCTTTGACTGGTATGAAGTGGGCTACCTTTGTCAGCCGATCAACTATGACCCAAACGGCATCATTCCCTTTCTGAGTGCGAGGTAAGCCAACCACGAAGTCCATGCTGATATCTTCCCACTTCCACATTGGAATTTCCAGTGGTTTCAACAGTCCTGCTGGCCTTTGATGTTCTGCCTTGATTCTTCGACAAGAGTCGCACTTGGCTACATACTCTGCTATGTCCTTTCTCATTTTCTTCCACCAGAACTTATCCTTCAGATCTTGATACATCTTGGTGCATCCTGGGTGTATCGAGTACTTGGACTCATGAGCCTCTGAGAGAATTGTTCTCCTGATTTCCTTGTCCTGCGGTACACAAATACGGTCTTTCAGCCATACTGTCCCTGCTTCATCTACCCGGAAGTCAGGTGCCACTCCTCGCTGGATATCCTATTTTACTTCTTGGATTTCTGGACACTTTCCTTGAGCTTCTTTGATTCGGTCTTCTAGGTTGTACTTCACCCTTATTTCCTTGGGTTTTCCTTCTTCTACTAGCTCGAGTTTCAGCATGTACAATTCCTTTGCTAGTTCTGGCTGACTTTCTTCTATCATCAAGTTGTTGCAATAACTCTTTCGGCTCAAGGCATCTGCAACTATGTTGGCTTTGCCAGGATGGTAGTGTATCTCCAAGTCGTAATCTTTGATCAGTTCTAACCACCTCCTCTGCCTCATGTTCAGCTCGGACTGTGTAAAGAAGTACTTCAAACTCTTGTGATCTGTGTAGATATCGCACTTGTTGCCAATCAGATAGTGCCTCCAGATCTTCAAAGCATGTACCACTGCTGCCAGTTCTAAATCATGTGTGGGGTAGTTTTCCTCATGTTTCCTCAGCTGCCTTGATGCATAAGCAACAACCTTGCCCTCTTGCATTCGGACACATCCCAAACCTTGTCTCGAATCATCGCAATAGACTACGAAATCCTTGCGAATATCTGGCAGGGTCAATACTGGTGTTGTAGTGAGTTTGTGCTTGAGCTCTTGGAAACTTCTTTCACACTTGTCTGTCCACTCAAACGGGACATTGTTCTTGAGTAGTTCGGTCATTGGCTTGGCAATCCTGGAGAAGTTCTCAATGAACCTTCTATAGTAACCTGCCAAACCCAGAAAGCTTCGGATTTCCGTGACACTCTTCGGCTGCTTCCATTCTGCTACTGCCTCAATCTTTTCTGGGTCTACTGCTACACCCTCAGCTGTCAGCACGTGGCCCAAAAAGGCTACTTTCTCCAGCCAAAATTCACACATGCTGAACTTCCCGTAGAGTTGGTGCTGCCTCAGCTTCTCTAGCACAATCCTTAAGTGCTCCTCATGTTCTTCGGCTGTTTCTGAGTAGATCAGTATGTCGTCAATGAACACCACCACGAACTTGTCTAGTTCCTCCTTGAATACCTTGTTCATCATGTTCATGAAGTAAGCGGGTGCGTTGGTCAAACCGAAGGACACAACGGTGAACTCGTACTTCCCGTACCGAGTCACAAAGGCTGTCTTGGGAATGTCGCCTTCTCTAATCTTCATCTGGTGGTATCCCGATCTCAGATCAATCTTACTGAAGTACTTGGCTTTCTTCAATTGATCTAGCAAATCATCAATTCGTGGTAGCGGGTATTTGTTCTTGATTGTCACTGCGTTCAGGGATCGATAGTCTACGCACATGCGCATTGACCCATCTTTCTTCTTCACAAACAACACTGGCGATCCCCATGGGGATGCACTTGGTCGAATCACCCCGCTTTCTAGCATCTCTTTGTCACACCCAGATTTACACAGAAACCCGAATGCTACTATATGTGTGCCCAGGAAGTCCACAGAACACATATAGATAACAAATATGATAAACAGAGTACATATGCTCGAATAAAATGGTTTTACATCAGAGTTTGTCTAAAATAACTAAATAAAACAGCGGAAGACTCTTTATTAACTCTCTCTAAACGAAGACGAAGACGAAGCCGATAACCATAATCCACAGGGACACCGACTGGTTGAGCACAGCTAGTAGAATGGTAGATCTTCAGGAAATTCAACAGTAGCGGTACCATCTAATCCATCTGTTACCCATCCGGGATTTTTGTTGAATAGCAAGTGTAAGTAATTGTCTTACTTAGCAAATACAACACGGGTAATGAAGGCTTAAAAGAAAGGCTTGACACGGCTGAACTGCATTAGCAATTTTAGTTGATTCATTTTATCATAAACCAAGATTACTACAACTAAGTGGATCCCAGCTGCAATTCCCACTTAATGAAGTAGAGGTGAACATTAAACAATAATAAACATCAACTTCTAATCAAAAAGGATCCAGGCCGCTCTTGACCCTGAGCAAGGCTATCATGATAGATTATACACTCTGCAGAGGTTTCGCCCTTTTCCCACCAGTCGCGTAAAAGTTCAAAGGAACTTTGCACCCAACCACGCACATCAACACTTCCGAGGTGTGACTGCATAGGGACGCTACGAGGCTTTTCACAAGACACCCTAACGAAACAGTAGCCGTTATGGTACAACCTAGGCAGCATGACCCAAGGCACCGAGATTGACTGACGCCCATGTCGCAACACGAGGGGGTCAATGGCGTCCAAGCGCGGTAATAAACACCAACAACAAAATAAATGGCGCAATGTGTGGAACCTCCGCCATACGGAAGCTCCCAACACGGGACTGTGCCTCACGGGGACATAGCCAACGGATACTCCGTCCTCGGTGGATCAAACCATACTCTCACCCATGCTTCCCATAACGCCGTCGGCCCGTCGGTAACTACTGTCAAGCTAGAGCCGTACATGTTACTTGTCCAAGACCAGAGCCATTATAGTTCCGGCGGTGGCGACAGGTTCCTGGGTTGCCGCTTTAAGAACCAGTCCTTACGGAGAGACACTAGGGCCAAGCATGAAGCATACGCCCTAGCTCCTTGATCCATGTTGCTAAAAAGCAAGTTTTACCATTAACATTGAAGTGAACCATTAAGTCAAGATTAACAGTTAAACATTGGTGACAGTAGCAGCGCTTAGCAAAGGTCTACCCAAATGCAATAACCCAGGGTAATCAAGGTATAGGATAAACAAAGCTAGGTATAACCTTAATAGGAACAATTTAGACACATGCATATGCAGTAAATAGTGTAAAGGTGTGTTTAGGTAGCAAGGATTGTCCGTGCTGTACTTGCCTTCATCCAACTGTTGCTGCTACTCCTGCTGCTGCTGTTGGTCCTGCTCCTCGTAACCCTCGAACTCAAACGCGTACGGCTCACCGACTGGACTCATATAACAACACACAAGCATCCATACAAGCCAGTACATGCAAACAATAATAATCTATTAGAACAGTACACCAAACAATAGAAACAGAACAAAAGAAGGCTTAGAAACTAATCTACGCTTTGCTACGAACACGTGAGCGTGAAAATCACTCAAATTGGAGCTAAAACGAAAAAGATATGGCTTTTCTAAGGTTCAGGGGCTTGCTGGCAAAGTTTTAAAAGTTCCAGGGGCTTATTTGCAAAAACTCAGGGGCTAAAACATAATTTTATATAAAAACAGGAGGGTTTATTTGCAATTTGACCAAAACAGGACCTCGGGTGCTATTTTTAAATAAGTCAGGGAGTTTTCTGTAAAAATCAGGACTTAATTGTAATTATTTTTTAATAGATTTGGACTGCGGGTTAATTTTGAGAAAGGACAGGGGTTCTTTTGCAAAACGCCAAGGTTGACCGGTAAAAGCTGGTTTGACTCGGCTCGTTGACTCGATCCGGACCGTAGGATTAAGATCGTCCGGCTGAAATTAGATCCAGAGGGGGGGTCGCCGTCGGGGAGGTGCTGCGGCGGCGCCGCCTGCGTTCACGGCGGAGGGTCGCCGGCGGAACTGCGCGAGCGCGCTACGGGGCACGGTTCGGGACGCGGTCTGGCGTTACAGGACCGGGGCAACGCGGCGAATCGACCGGGGTAGGTCTCGTCGGCGGCGGAGCAGCGGCGGCGGCGTGCGACGAACTACGGCGGCGGCGGCGCTCGGGCGGTGGCGGTTCAACGTGGGGGCGGCGCTACAGAGCACGGGGAGGGGCGAGAAGGAGCTCGAGAGGTTCCTGACCTTCACGCGATGATCTTGGGACAGTTCGCCGGGGTGGAACGATGACGGGCGACGAGATCGACGGCGGCGGTTTGGAATCGGCGGCGGCGAGTACGAGCTCGAGCGGCGGAGGATTGGCGGCACAAATCAGGGTGGGGGTTAGGGGCGGCACGGCCGGGGCCTTTATGGAGCGGCCGAGGGGAGAGTCCGGGGTCCCTCGGCGTCCGTGCCGTGGCCGGGCCGGACTCCGGCGCCGTGTCCGGGAGGGACTCGGGCGAGAGGTAGGGGACGACCTGCCCGCGGGTCCCACTCGCCAGCGGCTGCGGTGCAAGGCGGGCCGGCCTGGCTGTTGGGCCGAGTCGGGGAAAAAGGGAAACGGGCGCTGCGCTGGGCCGGAAGCGGGGCGCGTGGGCTGGGGGCGAGCAGGCCGGCAGGCCGGGCGAACCAGGACAGCAGTGGGCCAAAAGTGGGAGCATGGGGAGATGGGCCGCTGCGGAAAAAGAGTAGGAGGGCCAAATTCGGCCGAGAGAAAAAGTTTAGGGAGGAAAATCGGACTCGGGCCGCAGAAACTTTTCTAGAGCTCCAAACACAGCGATTCAAATTCGAATTTAAACAGAATTTAAATTCCAATTGAACCACACACAAACAAAACTCAATGCAGCCAGCATGAATGCAACAAAAATGTTTCTAACCTTATATTTAATTTTATTTATCATAAATAATTTATTTTTCCTTAGATAAATATGAGCATCAAATTAAATAAAAACAATTTAATTACTAAATTTTAAATTAAGCATTTTTAGGGTGTTACAAACCTACCCCCCTTAAGATGAATCTCGTCCTCGAGATTCGGACGCGGACGGGAACAACTGTGGATATTCAGCTCTGAGATCTTCTTCTCTTTCCCAAGTTGCTTCATCCACTGAATGGCGGCTCCACTGAACCTTGCACATCCGGATCACTTTATTTCTGGTGACTCTTTCTGACTCCTCCAAAATTCTGACAGGATGCTCAGTATAGGTAAGATCTTCCTCCACATTCAGCTCATCAATCGGAATCTGTTCCTCAAGTACTCGCAAACACTTTTTCAACTGAGACACATGGAACACATCATGTACTCCTGCTAACTTCTCTGGTAACTCTAACTGATATGCCACTTCACCTTTCCGGCCAAGTACCTTGAACGGTCCAATGTATCGAGGTGCTAACTTGCCCTTGACGTTGAACCTCTTCACGCCTCTCATGGGTGACACCTTGAGATACACGAAGTCTCCAATTTCGAAGCTGAGATCTCTCCGTCGGTTATCTGCATAGCTCTTCTGTCTGGATTGTGCCACTTTCAAATTCTGTCTGATTATCTGCACTTGTCGCTCTGCCTCTCTTAGTATTTCAGGTCCAAATACCTGACTTTCTCCCGTCTGATTCCAGAATAGTGGTGTCCTACACTTTCTGCCATACAAAGCCTCGAATGGTGCCATCTGCAAACTCTTCTGATAACTATTGTTGTACGAAAATTCCGCGTACGGTAAACTCTTGTCCCAACTAGCACCATATTGTAGAGCACATGCTCACAACATATCCTCCAATATCTGGTTCGTCCGCTCTGTCTGCCCATCTGTCTGCGGATGGTAAGCTGAACTGAACTGTAGTTTAGTGTCCATAGACTCATGCAGTTGTCGCCAAAAGTGCGATGTGAACTGGGTACCTCGATCTGACACTATTCTTTTCGGTACCCCATGCAAACACACAATCCTCTCCATATACAACTCTGCTAGTTTGGCTCCGGTGTAGATGGTCTTTACTGGTAGGAAATGCGCCACCTTGGTCAGACGATCCACAATTACCCAGATGGAGTCAAATCCTCTCTGAGTGCGGGGTAAGCCTGTGATGAAATCCATACCGACTTCTTCCCACTTCCATTCAGGTACCTTCAGGGGCTGGAGCAAACCTGCTGGCCTTTGATGTTCAGCCTTAACTCTCTGACATGTGTCACAGAGAGCCACATAGGTTGCCACATCACGCTTCAATCCATACCACCAGAATCTCTCTTTGATATCTTGGTACATCTTGGTACTACCCGGGTGTATCGAATACGATTCATGGGCTTCCCTGAGAATTGCATCCCTGATCTGCACTATATCTGGTACACAGATCCTCTTCTCATACCACAATGTTCCTTGGTCATCCACTCGAAAACCAGGGGCTTTTCCTAATGCCACCAGTTCCATGATCTCCTTGATCTTCTCATCTGTGAGCTGTCCTTTTCGGATCTCTTGTTCCAAGGTCGGTTCTACTGCCATCTCGGTGACGCTGGTCACAAATCCCAGACTCATCCTTTCAAACTCTAAACTGAGTTCCTCTGGTAGGCAATGTCCCGTGATCTTATTCACGTAACTCCTTCTACTCAGAGCATCTACCACCAAGTTGGCCTTCCCTGGATGATAATGTATCTCCAAGTCGTAGTCCTTGATCAACTCTAACCAGCGACGTTGCCTCATATTCAGATCTGACTGTGTGAACACATACTTGAGACTCTTGTGGTCAGTGTAAATATCACACTTATGTCCAATCAAGTAATGTCTCCAAATTTTCAAAGCATGCACCACAGCTGCTAACTCCAGATCGTGTGTCGGGTAGTTCTGCTCATGTTTCCTCAACTGCCTCGATGCATATGCTACTACTCTGCCTTCCTGCATGAGCACACATCCCAATCCTAGACGGGATGCATCACAGTAGATAGAGAAACTTTTGGTTATATCTGGCAACACTAGCACAGGTGTCGTTGTCAACCTCTTCTTCAATTCCTCAAAGCTGACTTGACACTCTTCAGTCCAGACAAACTTGGCATTTTTCTCCAATAATGCCGTTAGTGGTTTAGCAATCTTGGAGAATCCTTCAATAAACCTCCGATAGTATCCGGCCATTCCAAGGAAACTTCTGATTTCACTCACATCCTTAGGCGGATTCCAATTCAACACATCACTAACCTTCTTCGGATCAACTGCCACTCCACCATTGGACAACACATGGCCCAAGAATGCTACTTCCTTCAACCAAAACTCACACTTGCTTAGCTTGGCATACAACTGATGCTCACGAAGTCTCTGCATCACCAACCTCAGATGTTCTTCATGCTCTTCCTCATTCTTGGAGAAAACTAGAATATCGTCAATGAACACCACTACAAATTTGTCAAGATAGTCCATGAACACACTGTTCATCAGATACATGAAGTATGCCGGTGCATTTGTCAGACCAAAAGACATGACTGTGAACTCATATAGACCATATCGGGTTGTGAAGGCTGTTTTGGGGATGTCAGTCACTCGTATCCTCATCTGATGGTAACCGGATCGAAGATCGATCTTAGAGAACACACATGCTCCTTTCAACTGGGCAAAGAGATCATCAATCCTTGGCAGCGGGTACTTGTTTTTGATGGTCACTTCATTCAAAGCTCGATAATCAACACACAATCTCTGGGTCCCATCTTTCTTATCCACAAACAAAACCGGTGCTCCCCAAGGGGATGAACTAGGACGAATATACCCTTTTGCTAACAACGCCCTTAATTCCTCCTTAAGTTTCTCTAGTTCTTTTACTCCCATTCTATATGGCCTCTTAGCTATAGGTGCAGTACCAGGCTTAAGATCAATAACAAATTCAACTTCGCGGTCTGGGGGCATACCTGGTAACTCATCTGGAAACACGTCTGGGAATTCGCACACCACTCTGATGTCTTCCAGTGCTACACCTTCGGCTTGGTAGATCTGATTGTGTCCCACGGGGCTAGCTGCTTGGTACTCCACTTTCTCACCAGTCTTTGCTGTCAGCTGCACTGTTCTTTTGGAGCATTGAATCACCCCGTCATATCTGGCTAACCAGCTCATACCCAGAATCAAGTCAAACCCAAGAGTTTCTAGAACTATTGGGTTTACCACAAAGTCTACCCCCCTTATTGTGATGGTGATACAGGGGCAACGTAATGTGGCACGCTGTTCTCCCCCAGGTGAACTAACTACCATGGGGTTCCCCATAGGTTGCAAGATCATCATGTTCTTTTTCACGAAAGCAGCAGATATAAAAGCATGCGAAGCTCCAGTATCAAACAAAACAGTTGCTAGAGTCGAGTTGACAGGGAACGTACCCACAACGACATCCGTTGCTCCTTCTACGGTTTCCGCACCCATGTGGTTGACCTTGCCTCTCGTTGGGTTCTGCTGCTGATTCCCGTTCTGGTGCTGCGGTTGTCCAACCCTCTGATTGTTGTTCTGACCAATGGCGTTCTGAGCCTTGCGAGGACAAGCGCTGGCATAGTGTCCCAGCTCACCACAACCAAAACACCTCGGAGCCGTAGGTGCATTGTTGGTCGGATTGGGGCGTTGGACAGGACCATTCTGTGGCTGGTTCTGAGGACGCTGCTGAGGTAGTGCTGAGGGGTACTGGGGACGCGGCTGGTACTGGGGACGTTGCTGATACTGGTTGCGGTTCATCAAACCGGACTGTCCCTGGAAACGCTGTGGAGTCACCATCTGCTGGTTTCCTTGCTGAGGATTGAAGCGAGGGCGAACGTTGCTTCCTGACGGTGTGCCTTGAAGCTTCCTCTTCTTTTCCTCCATCTCACGGCGCTTGTGCTCCAGCAATAGTGCGCTATCCACCAGTTCTTGAAAAGTGGCGAACCTAGAGCACAGGAGCTGGTACTGGAGTGTATCATGCAGGCCATCACGGAATCGGGTCTGCTTCTTCCTATCCGTATTCACGTCCTCTAGAGCATAACGGGCCAACTCAATGAACTTGTCACGATAAGCGGTGACACTCATACCTTCTTACTTCAATGCCAGGAACTCCTTCTTCTTCAAGGTCATCAGCGCTTCCGGCACGTGGTGAGAACGGAAGCTATCGCGGAACTCCTGCCAAGTGATCTGATCACGATTGGGGTGAGCATATTGGTATGCATCCCACCAATCCAAAGCTGCTCCCTGGAGCTGTCCACTTCCATACAACACCTTCTCCCGGTCGTTGCACTGTGCAATGTCCAACTGTCGTTCCACTGGCTTGAGCCAGTCCTCTGCTTGCATTGGGTCGCTAGACTTGTTGAAGGTAGGAGGGCGTCCCTTCATAAACTCGCCCCTTTTATCTCGGGGTTGCACGTAATGCTGTTGGGGCGGGTTCTGCTGATTCTGCTGCATCAGTGCTATGGTTTGTGCCATCTGCTGTGTCAGCTGAAGTTGCATCTGCATCATCTGCTCCATGGTGAGTGGCGGTGGTGGAGGTGGGTTCTGGTTCTGGATGCTCCCACTGCCTCCGGGGTTGCCTCTGGTGTTAACCATCTACCAAATCAAGAAATCTCCCATCAGTATTCCCGCCAACTGGTATTAGATAACCCATGCTTGCAGATGGTGCACAAGAAGATAGCAGTACTTGGAAGGATAGGATTCAGAGGTACAGAGAGTAAGACAGAAAATACAAAGGGGATAGATAACCCAAACTATTTATTCACTAATATTCCTTAAACCTTAGTCCTATATCTAGATGGAGATAGACTCGCGTCTATGACCATCACAATCATTACAAAAATCCAACTCAAACATAAACATAATAACAACAAAATCAAGCACCCAAAGACATGATTCACACAAGACTCGACAGCACTGGTTTTGAAAAACGTAACTAAATGATCTGAAACAAAAATCATGGTGGTCTCCTAATGATTTATCAACCGTTCTAACTAGGCTGCGTTCCTACAGTCAGCACGGCTCTGATACCAATCTGTCACACCCAGATTTACACAGAAACCCGAATGCTACTATATGTGTGCCCAGGAAGTCCACAGAACACATATAGATAACAAATATGATAAACAGAGTACATATGCTCGAATAAAATGGTTTTACATCAGAGTTTGTCTAAAATAACTAAATAAAACAGCGGAAGACTCTTTATTAACTCTCTCTAAACGAAGACGAAGACGAAGCCGATAACCATAATCCACAGGGACACCGACTGGTTGAGCACAACTAGTAGAATGGTAGATCTTCAGGAAATTCAACAGCAGCGGTACCATCTAATCCATCTATTACCCATCCGGGATTTTTGTTGAATAGCAAGTGTAAGTAATTGTCTTACTTAGCAAATACAACACGGGTAATGAAGGCTTAAAAGAAAGGCTTGACACGGCTGAACTGCATTAGCAATTTTAGTTGATTCATTTTATCATAAACCAAGATTACTACAATTAAGTGGATCCCAGCTGCAATTCCCACTTAATGAAGTAGAGGTGAACATTAAACAATAATAAACATCAACTTCTAATCAAAAAGGATCAAGGCCGCTCTTGACCCTGAGCAAGGCTATCATGATAGATTATACACTCTGCAGAGGTTTCGCCCTTTTCCCACCAGTCGCGTAAAAGTTCAAAGGAACTTTGCACCCAACCACGCACATCAACACTTCCGAGGTGTGACTGCATAGGGACGCTACGAGGCTTTTCACAAGACACCCTAACGAAATAGTAGCCGTTATGGTACAACCTAGGCAGCATGACCCAAGGCACCGAGATTGACTGACGCCCATGTCGCAACACGAGGGGGTCAATGGCGTCCAAGCGCGGTAATAAACACCAACAACAAAATAAATGGCGCAACGTGTGGAACCTCCGCCATATGGAAGCTCCCAACACGGGACTGTGCCTCACGGGGACATAGCCAACGGATACTCCGTCCTCGGTGGATCAAACCAAACTCTCACCCATGCTTCCCATAACGGCGTCGGCCCGTCGGTAACTACTGTCAAGCTAGAGCCGTACATGTTACTTGTCCAAGACCAGAGCCATTATAGTTCCGGCGGTGGCGACAGGTTCCTGGGTTGCCGCTTTAAGAACCAGTCCTTACGGAGAGACACTAGGGCCAAGCATGAAGCATACGCCCTAGCTCCCTGATCCATGTTGCTAAAAAGCAAGTTTTACCATTAACATTGAAGTGAACCATTAAGTCAAGATTAACAGTTAAACATTGGTGACAGTAGCAGCGCTTAGCAAATGTCTACCCAAATGCAATAACCCAGGGTAATCAAGGTATAGGATAAACAAAGCTAGGTATAACCTTAATAGGAACAATTTAGACACATGCATATGCAGTAAATAGTGTAAAGGTGTGTTTAGGTAGCAAGGATTGTCCGTGCTGTACTTGCCTTCGTCCAACTGTTGCTGCTGCTCCTGCTGCTGCTGTTGGTCCTGCTCCTCGTAACCCTCGAACTCAAACGCGTACGACTCACCGACTGGACTCATATAACAACACACAAGCATCCATACAAGCCAGTACATGCAAACAATAATAATCTATTAGAACAGTACACCAAACAATATAAACAGAACAAAAGAAGGCTTAGAAACTAATCTACGCTTCGCTACAAACACGTGAGCGCGAAAATCACTCAAATCGGAGCTAAAACGAAAAAGATATGGCTTTTCTAAGGTTCAGGGGCTTGCTGGCAAAGTTTTAAAAGTTCCAGGGGCTTATTTGCAAAAACTCAGGGGCTAAAACATAATTTTATATAAAAACAGGAGGGTTTATTTGCAATTTGACCAAAACAGGACCTCGGGTGCTATTTTTAAATAAGTCAGGGAGTTTTCTGTAAAAATCAGGACTTAATTGTAATTATTTTTTAATAGATTTGGACTGCGGGTTAATTTTGAGAAAGGACAGGGGTTCTTTTGCAAAACGCCAAGGTTGACCGGTAAAAGCTGGTTTGACTTGGCTCGTTGACTCGATCCGGACCGTAGGATTAAGATCGTCCGGCTGAAATTAGATCCAGAGGGGGGGGTCGCCGGCGGGGAGGTGCTGCGGCGGCGCCGCCTGCGTTCACGGCGGAGGGTCGCCGGCGGAACTGCGCAAGCGCGCTACGGGGCACGGTTCGGGACGCGGTCTGGCGTTACAGGACCGGGGCAACGCGGCGAATCGACCGGGGTAGGTCTCGTCGGCGGCGGAGCAGCGGCGGCGGCGCGCGACGAACTACGGCGGCGGCGGCGCTCGGGCAGTGGCGGTTCAACGCGGGGGCGGCGCTACAGAGCACGGGGAGGGGCGAGAAGGAGCTCGAGAGGTTCCTGACCTTCACGCGATGATCTTGGGACTGTTCGCCGGGGTGGAACGATGACGGGCGACGAGATCGACGGCGGCGGTTTGGAATCGGCGGCGGCAAGTACGAGCTCGAGCGGCGGAGGATTGGCGGCACAAATCAGGGTGGGGGTTAGGGGCGGCACGGCCGGGGCCTTTATGGAGCGGCCGAGGGGAGAGTCCGGGGTCCCTCGGCGTCCGTGCCGTGGCCGGGCCGGACTCCGGCGCCGTGTCTGGGAGGGACTCGGGCGAGAGGTAGGGGACGACCTGCCCGCGGGTCCCACTCGCCAGCGGCTGCGGTGCAAGGCGGGCCGGCCTGGCTGTTGGGCCGAGTCGGGGAAAAAGGGAAACGGGCGCTGCGCTGGGCCGGAAGCGGGGCGCGTGGGCTGGGGGCGAGCAGGCCGGCAGGCCGGGCGAAGCAGGCCAGCAGTGGGCCAAAAGTGGGAGCGCGGGGAGATGGGCCGCTGCGGAAAAAGAGTAGGAGGGCCAAATTCGGCCGAGAGAAAAAGTTTAGGGAGGAAAATCGGACTCGGGCCGCAGAAACTTTTCTAGAGCTCCAAACACAGCGATTCAAATTCGAATTTAAACAGAATTTAAATTCCAATTGAACCACACACAAACAAAACTCAATGCAGCCAGCATGAATGCAACAAAAATGTTTCTAACCTTATATTTAATTTTATTTAGCATAAATAATTTATTTTTCCTTAGATAAATATGAGCATCAAATTAAATAAAAACAAGTTAATTACTAAATTTTAAATTAAGCATTTTTAGGGTGTTACACTCTTTCAGCTCCTTCTTGAGTTCCTCCAGCTCTTCCACTGACATTCTGTATGGTCTCTTGGCAATGGGCCATGTGCCTGGTTGCAGCTCGATTATGAACTCTACCTCTCGGTCAGGTGGTAGTCCTGGTAGCTCTTCGGGAAACACGTCAGAGTACTCACACACAACAGGCACTTCTTCGATTTTCTTTTTCTCGATAGAGTATACCAACTGTCTCAGAATACATGTTCTGGACTCCTTCCCTGTTCTTCTTCTTTGTGGCTCTACTGTTACTTTGACTCCGCTAGGGTGTGTCAACTCAACTGTTCAGGGCGAGCAACTGTTTACCCCTTTGTGCTCTGTCAGCCAATCCATTCCCAGTATCACGTCAATTCCGTCTGACTTCAGGACTGTCGGGTCTCCTGCAAACTCCTGCCCACCTATCATCAGACTAACTGCTGGGCACTCTAAGGTGCACCTAAGCTCTCCTAAGGGAGAAGTAGTGACTATAGGTCTAGCCTTAGGTATTGTCGGGGGAGACTGCTCTTTCACAAACTTTGACGAGATATAAGATCCAGTTGCACCAGAGTCAAACAGTATCAAAGCTGGAATGCCATTTACTAAAAACTCACCGAGCACAACGTCAGGAGAGTCCTCGGCTTCTTCCTCTGTCAGGTGATTGAGGCGTCCCCTCTGCGCTGAAGCTGGCTGCCTATCTTGTCCTCAAGGTGCCGGTGCCTTGGCTGGGGTTTGTTTGTTCTTCTTCTCCGGACAGTCAAAGGACTTGTGACCGGGCTTTCCACAAGCAAAGCAGACTACTGAGGTCCCTCCGCCAACTCTGGGCGTGTTGTTTGGCTTCCAGTTGGGGTTTCCCTGACCTGAGTAACTGTTGTTTCTGTTGCCAAAACTGCTGTAGTTGTTGCCTCTGTTGCCAAAGCTGTTGCTGTAACTGCCTCGGTTACCCTGGTGGTTGTTTCTGTTGAACCCTGAGCCTCCTTGGCTATTGCTCTGCTGTAAGCCTCTCCTGAGCATGTTGCTCTGGCCACTCCTCAGCCTCTGACTCAGTCTGTGGTTGTGCAACTGTTCCGCCTTTCTTTTCTTATCTCGCCAAGTATCTTCAAGACCCACTCTTTCCTTCTCAACTGCGATAGCCCTGTCGATCAGCTCTTTGAGTGACCTGTGTGAACTCGCTGCGAGTGCTATCCTCAGACCTCTGTGCAAGCCACGCTGGAACCAAAACTGCTTCTTCTTTTCGGTGTTGACATCTTCAGGAGCGTACCTCGACATCTTAGCAAAGTGTCGAGCGTACTCAGCTACAGACAAACCACCTTGGGTCATTGTCCTGAACTCCATTGTCTTGTACACCATGACTTGTTCTGGGATGTGGTACTCTTTGAAAGCTTCACAAAACTCTAGCCAGGTGATCTTAGCAGGGTTTGCGTGAGAGTCACAGTAGCTCTCCCACCATGCCTTCGCTGCGCCTTCAAGCTGGTGTGCCGCAAGGGCCACACATTCCTCTTCAGTGTAGTATGTCAGGTCCAGCTTCGTCTCGATGGTACGCAGCCAGTCGTGCGCGTCGAGTGGCTCGTCCGAGTAGTCGAAGGTGGGTGCTTTCAGCCTGATGAACCTTTCAATCTTCCTTTGTAGGTCTTCTTCACGGTGTCCCTGACAGTTCTGGTTCTGGTTTCCCTGGATCTGTTGCATAGCTTGCATCATCTGAGTGTTGGCCTGTGCCATCTGTTGCATCAGCTGTGTTTGAGTAGTCATTACTTCTGCCAAGTTAGGCGGTGGCGGTGGTTGCTGGTCGTTCTGCTGGTTCTGCTGAGGCTCCACTGCTGGCTCTTCCATCTCCACTTCCTGTTCCCCACCTGGTGCATTGTCCTCGGGCTGGAGCATGCCTGCTGCGTGTCCACGGCCCCTGCCTCCAACTGCAGCTGTTGCTCTTCCGCGACCACGACCTCTGCCACGTCCTCGGCCCCTAGCTGCCACTGCTGCCTCTTCTTGCTCACCTTCCTCAAAACGTGCAAGCAGTCGGTTGGATCTTCGGATCGACATCTTGCTGCATTTTTCATAGAGCCGGTATAGTGGCAGTCAGGTAATGGTTAGGTTAGACAAATCTAGAGTAGGAGCTGCACACATGAAATAGACTCAACACTAGAGTACACTCAAGATGAACATCAATAAAACTGCAAGAACAGCCACAAAGACCGATCACTCAAATCAGCATTACACCCTAGACATGAGTACTATCCCGAGGCCAGATCCTGGAACCTTGAGGATTAGTACATCTAAGCGAATGCTACATCGCGGCTGAGCCAAAAGGTGGTCATGATCTACCAAGTCTCAGCATCTACCCTTGAAGATAGATACTGCCTACTGCATCTATCTCATGCTGCTGGAAGTGCCTGTGAGGCGCGCTGCCAACCTCACAGCCTCAGTCTCTGTCTGCTGCTTTGATCACTGCTTGTCATCGTGGAGAGTGTCCGTGAGGCGCGCTGCCAACCTCACTGTGTCCACCTCAGGTCTTGCCAACTGCTTCTCTAGGGGTGCCAGTTCTTGTCTCAGTCTTGTCATCTCGGGGGTAAGGGTTCGAGCCTCAGGTAGTGGTATCGGCTCAACCCGGCTTGGTGAGACCCTGTAGTGCTCTGTTCTGGGTTCAACTCTGCGTTCCTCTAGAAGTCCTTGATTCACTGTGATCACCTCTGCCACCCTCTTCCTGTCTGACCTCACCCAACTACTAAGGGTCCTTCGAGCTTCATCCTTTGCCATAGTTTGTTGAAGACTCAAGTGCTTCATCAGCTGGTAGTTTCGCCCACTCTTCTCCCTGTAGCTATCCACCTCTTCTTGAAGTTCTGAGTTGCGACTGTCCAACCAATACACTTCTTCCTTCAGTCCTTCTATCTCTTCTTCCTTGGCTGCCAGTGCTTTGTCTTTTTCTGTGAGTTGATCTTCCAGACAGAGATCTCGAGCATGGTGAGTTGCTCGGATCAGCCCTGCCAACTGCCTGTTGTTGCGAGCTTCGTACTCCAGGGTTCTGACTTCCCTTGCTTTAGCTTCGAGGCGCTTCTCAAGTAAGGCGATCTTGTGGTCCTTCTCCAGCAGCTGGGTGTCTTGCTTCCATACCTTCTCTCTTAGCTTGGCAACTTTCTCTTCTAGGCCAATGTTTAAGTACTCCTGCTCGATCATGCACTGAACTGAGGTCCGCAGGGTCACGTTCCGCTCTCGGTCGGCTGCGTGAGCCAGCAGGCTGACTGCGTCTCTGTCAGCTGGATCTTCAAGAGCCCGTGCCAAGTACCGGAAGTGGGTGTGGCTGAGCTGGTTCTAGTACACAAGTGTGGCAAGACGGAGTATCCTCATGGCAATAGTCTGCACTGCCCGACTGAAGGTGCTCTCGCTGGTTGCTGCCCGTAGCATCAGTGACCTTGGCCGTCCAGGGATATTGGGTACTTCCATCTGCAACCGGGTGTGTACTCCCTCGCCAGGGCCGTAGGTCCAGCCCTCGTAGAAGACGTTGTCCACGTCTATCCCCACTGTACGCAGCACCTCCCTCAGTACCACTGCCAAACCTCCACAGTCTGCACCAGTGGTCCTGATCTCCCGTCGTTCATCTGCTGGTCTTCTTGCTTCCATCTGCCAGACAATTAGTGGGTTGTTAGTAAGTTAGCAAGTTAGTAAGGTAAGGTAAGGGTAAAAATTTTTGTAATAGTTGAGATGTACATATATATAGTTTTCAAATAGTCCAAGGAGTTTCATATATAATAGAGGACTCAGTTAGAGCTTCTATCCTGAGTTCCGGGTCTAAGGGTTACGCGCTACGGTCAAGTATGGCTCTGATACCAACTGAAACGAACCGGATTCTCAACGACGAGAATCTGACTCCCTGTACCCTCGAGATAGTCCCAGGAATAGCAGCTATCTCGTACAGAACTCATCTTAGTCGAATATCACATCCATACAACGATAAAAGATCCAATACATGACATATATAAAACATAGCGGTCTGGTACAATCCCTCTGGGCTAAATCGAGAATAAGAAACAGCTACGAAGCGGTAGCTAAATCTTCTGGGTCCACTTCTCGCAGGCATCCTTGAGCATAGCGCGCACCCTTCAATCGTACCACCCGTCCTGGTTGAACTCGTGGTCGGGGTCTTCACCTGAGAACCCAAAGTCTGTCCCCAAGGAAGTGGGACAGGTTCACGTCACCAACCATAATATGAAGCAAGCTTTATAGTGGCCTATTCTAAGGTATAGAAATAATCAAGGTTTAAGCCAGGGTTTTCCTATGCGAGCAGCAGCAATAACCCAAATTCATCTCATCACCAACTCCTTTCCTCAAAAGCACAGTCACTCCCCAGATCTACCCATCAGCCTCACATTCACATCGGGCTCGTCCTGTCATAGCAGGTTCCCGCAAGCATCATCCACCAACACCTTTCACTCACTAGTCGACTCGGTGAGTGTTGACACTTCTTACAGTCCACTATCAGGATTGCCAATCCTAGTAATGGTGCAGGGAGTGTTCATTGGTATTCTTATGATACAGATATAAATCCGCAAGCGCACGGATACCGATGTAGCATTTCACCCGGGAGTATTCCTAGGTGTCGTATTTATATTTCCGCAGGGAAGCATTGGATAAAGAGTATTGACTATAGACAAGGATGTAACTACTAATTAAAGTACCGGCTAACAAGGCGGGGGTAAAGGATAGGATAGGAGTGATATGCAATTGACACACACAAGGAGAAGTTTAGGATAGAGATAGAAGAGCGGTCTAGCTAGTGGGAGGACAACGAGACAGGAAAGGATTCCTATATACTTCCGCTAGCCTTGAGATACCTCTGGCAAGGGTTACGGCTAGCATGAAGAAAGTCATCTATGGTTCTCTTCCTAGTTCTATTACCTCAGCATCGGGACAAGGGAACCGGTGGACAAGCAGAAAGGGATGAGAAGGGGTGCCACTATTTCCCAACTGGGGGATCCTACGGACCGGAACTAACGTGATGGGCTACGAAGACCGAAAGGGCTGTCACCACCTCCCGGCTACCACCACCGTTGCGACGGGAATAAACCAAGGTTACCATCTAGACTAGGTACCACACCTATGCTAGGCAATAACTACTCACTCTCCTAGAAAGAGCAAGCACTCCTACCAATACCCCGGTGATAATTCACCGGAAGCATTGAGCAGAAACGAGGAACCAGCTGAGATAAAGAACTAAGATAGAACTTATAGAACCAGACTACAACAGCTTATAACCAGAGCTAGACATTCCACAGATATCCCGGAATAAATGCAGAACAAATAACTCAAGTAAATGCGGGAGGAAATATATTGAGAAAACTCAGAGTCTTACATAAAGAAAAGGAAAAGATACAGGAGCTTTACCAGAACTCCAGAAGACGACTCCGGAACCCCGAGCGAAGCTCGACCCTAACTCTAACTCCCAACAGGACTAGCCTACTCTACATCTTGAAAGTGGAGAATGGAGACTTGCTCCCATGTGGTGGGTCTTTACAAGTGAGGTAAGGGGTCCTATTTATAGCTGCATAGGACGGTTGGGGCTGGAGTAGCCGCCAAGGGACCAGGGGGGTACCCCCTGGGATTTCGGCTGGGGACGTCGGTTCGGCCGAACCCTGGCGTTCGTCCGAATGCATGATCCACCGCCATCTGCACCAAGGGCCGAGATGCGCTACTGGGAGTCGGTTTGGCAACTGGGGGCGGTTCGGGCGAACCCCCCAGTTCGGCCGAACTGGGCTGGGAGCCCAGGCCCACCCCCCAGCACCGCCTCTGCTGTGTGGTGCTCCTGGACCGGCCTCTGATGCGTGGGATTGAGTTGTGTGGGCCCAGGATGACTTGGCATGGGTCCTGGTTGAGTTGGCGGTCGTCCACTTGTCATATGTTGTGTCCGCTTGGTCATCGGTAATGTGGACGGCTTCCGGCGGCCTGTACGGCTAAGGGGGATAACCGGCCGAACATGTCGTTCGGCCGTTTCTGTCATTTCCGACCCCTATAGCACGTATTTCACAATGGTGTACCTACAAACATGACACTCACCAAAACTCGTGGAACTTTATTAGAAATAAAACCTAAGTACATGGAATGTTGCATATAACCTCATTTATTCCCGAGTATTGGTGGTCGGATTTGGGCTGTAACGACCGCCAACAAGCTCCCCCAAGCTTATCTCTTTGCTCATCCTCGAGCAAAGATATAAACTTAGGCTCGGTGGATCAGGAGTTGCTACAATGTCATTTCTTTTGCAGGTAACTTATAAACAACTAGTCTTCAAAAATACTTGAATCATAGGCAAAGTTTCAAATCACCTTTTTACCTATGGGGCTTATAGCAATCTCCTTATCTTGGGTGGTTGAAAGGACAAACAGTTTAAACTCAGTTTTATTCCACTCTACTCTTTTCAGGATCCCATCTTGGAGTTTTTCATAAGTTTTGAAAACTACAAATTGTTCCTCATTGGCACACTCAATCACTCAAGTGTATTTGAATCCTCACCAAAGGCTTGTGCCTTCTTTTCATCCTAACATCTAATATGGCTTTTTGTGTGGCTCAGGGACAAAGGATGATGGCATGCATGCATCTTATATTTTGCTAAGTCAAAGACCGGATCTCTGAGGAGACAAATCACATCTTAAGATCGAGACGTGCAAGTGTGTGGGTATGAGTGGAGTGGCATATGGTGGAATGGTGGAATGGAATGGGATATGGTGGAATGGTGGAACTCCTTGAATGAATTTCCCTCTCCTTGATTTATTTTCGAGAACATGGGCTATCTTTTACTCTCATATTTTTGCCATGCCACTTGGCATGCTTTTCTTTTTCTCTTTCTTTTTGCCATGCCTTTTGGCATGCTTTTCTTTTTCTCTTATTTTTGCCATGCTTTTTGGCATGCTTTTCTTTTTGTATAGCCCATGTCTCTATCAAGAATATTTGTAGAGGGAAATCATAGAACATGGAGCATTTATTTTTGTGGATGGATGATGGAAAATGTTTGCTAACTCCCAGTGTAGGAATTGCAAGTGAGAGGTGGTGTGTGTACGTGGGTCTCGATCTTTAAGAATATTAAAGCTTCACTCAAAGGTCACAACAATTTGACAAAGCTCACTAAGATAACAAGCAGCATATGAGTAGAAATTTTCAACTAAGCTTATCATATGGCTCTGGTAGGTATTTTGACCAATGAGGAACTTGTTTTATTTTGAAAGCATAAATCTCCGAGATTTTCCCCGTACTAAGAGCAGAATAGAACTTAACCAAATTCTCACTATATCAATCCCCACAACAACTTAGACTTGGAATAAAGCATGTGCTCCCACAAGGTTTTTAGGATCATTTTTACTCATGCCAAATAACTCAAGCACAATCTAACAACTAGTTGAAGCAAAGTACTTGCAAAATTAATGACAGAGCAACTATTCATCATTTCCAAGGTAAGAGGCATATGATTCATTCCATGCAACTGCAATATGTGCATACCTGGAATGATTGTCCACCCTGGGCTTCAAGTGTATCCATAGCCTTCATATCCGGTGTGAAGTATATTTTGGGACACCCCTTCTCTCTCTTTTTTTTTATTTTTTTTCTGTAGGGGTTAGTCCACACATACAACCAATATTCATAGAAGTATTGCTTTAAAGGTTCATTAATCAAACTTGACACCATGTCTAGATCGATTAAAGCAAGCTAATTAATCTAAGCACCATGCTTAATTTAAAGAGCTTATGAATGTGTTCTCGAGATTACATTCAAACTAAAGCAAACCAAAATAGATAAAGGGAGCATGAAGACATTGAGAGATATTCACATGGAGATAAGCATATGGAGACTAGTGAACTTTGCTTTGATTAAGGTAAAAAAAAAGCAAAAACCTTTTCACGTACCTGAGTGTTCCCACCATCGGCATCTAATGATGAAGACTTTTGGAACTGATGCCACAGTGATGGCACTACGCCGACGTGACTCCACGTAGTTTGCTGAGTCCTCCTTCATGTTGATGTTGCCGTGTGCAGGTACAAGATCGTGGGTGTGGCAAAGGGGATCGGCACTCAAATATGCCAACTCGTGCAATGCCGCGGAACTAGCTTGTATGCGAATGTTGAAGCAATGGGTCCTAAAACAGGCTAGTGGAGCGGCAAAGTAGCGGAGGCGTGGAGTACGTCTCCTCTCTTACGCAAAGCGCAAAGAACGAGCGAAAACTAGCCAGGCCAGGTGAAGTTTGGCCACTAGCCTTGAATCAAGGCTTGCAGACATACAAACACCTTGGCTTAAAACCAGTGGTCACTGGATATTTATTTTGTTTTTTTTAGTTTTTTTTCAATGCAAAACAGTGATGGGGTGAATGTATGCGAATGCAAGAATGGGAAACATGCAGTGGATTGAGAAAAAAGATGGGGTGATAATATGCATGAATTCCTAAATTAATTGATTCAAAGCAAACATGCAGTGGATAATGCAACAATTTAAAGGATAAAGCTCAAAATTTAAAGTCTAAGAGCTGGACTATCTCACATACCTTGATTTTTCTCGCCATTACCGACAATGTGAGACGGAATTGCGGGGAAGCAGCGTCATTCGTCTGTCACATTTGATTTCCTTTTTCTTCCTTGACGACGATCTTTCTTCCATTCTGCACGTGGTTATGATAAAATATGTATATGTATGAACACATACCTGTGCAAATTTTCTTCAGAAACTTCCGTACGGTATTCATTGCAGTAGACAGGGGCATACATTGATAAATCCTATACGATCGGGCACCCTGGGCTCTCTGCTTTGCTCCTGTTTGAAACAAACTCAAACAAATAGGGGTGATCCCGCTAATGCTAGCGGTAAATTAAATTAGTAGACACCAATGTCAATCATCAATATCTTTCGCCAATTGCTTCCCCGGCAACGGCGCCAGAAATGCTTGTTGACACTTCTTACGGTCCACTATCAGGATTGCCAATCCTAGTAATGGTGCAGGGAGTGTTCATTGGTATTCTTACGATACAGATATAAATCCGCAAGCGCACGGATACCGATGTAGCATTTCACACGGGAGTATTCCTAGGTATCGTATTTATATTTCCGCAGGGAAGCATTGGGTAAAGACTATTGACTATTATCATGGATGTAACTACTAATTAAAGTACCGGCAAACAAGGCGGGGGTAAAGGATAGAATAGGAGTGATATGCAATTGACACACATAAGGAGAAGTTTAAGATAGAGATAGAAGAGCGGTCTAGCTAGTGGGAGGACAACGAGACAGGAAATGATTCCTATATACTTCCGCTGGCCTTGAGATACCTCTGGCAAGGGTTACGGCTAGCATGAAGAAAGGCATCTATGGTTCTCTTCCTAGTTCTATTACCTCAGCATCGTGACAAGGGAACCGGTGGACACGCAGAAAGGGATGAGAAGGGGTGCCACTATTTCCCAACTGGGGGATCCTACGGACCGGAACTAACGTGATGGGCTACGAAGACCGAAAGGGTTGTCACCACCTCCCGGCTACCACCTCCGTTGCGACGGGAATAAACCAAGGTTACCATCTAGACTAGGTACCACACCTATGCTAGGCAATAACTACTCACTCTCCTAGAGAGAGCAAGCACTCCTGTCAATACCCCGGTGACAATTCACCGGAAGCATTGAGCAGAAACGAGGAGCCAGCTGAGATGAAGAACTAAGATAGAACTTATAGAACCAGACTACAACAGCTTATAACCAGAGCTAGACATTCCACAGATATCCCGGAATAAATGCAGAACAAATAACTCAAGTAAATGCGGGAGGAAATATATTGAGAAAACTCAGAGTCTTACATAAAGAAAAGGAAAAGATACAAGAGCTTTACCAGAACTCCAGAAGACGACTCCGGAACCCCGAGCGAAGCTCGACCCTGACTCTAACTCCCAACAGGACTAGCCTACTCTACATCTTGAAAGTGGAGAATGGAGACTTGCTCCCAAGTTGTGTGTGTCTTTACAAGTGAGGTAAGGGGTCCTATTTATAGCTGCATAGGACGGTTGGGGCTGGAGTAGCCGCCAAGGGACCAGGGGGGGTACCCCCTGGGATTTCGGCCGGGGACGTCGGTTCGGCCGAGCCCTGGCGTTCGGCCGAATGCAGGATCCACCTCCATCTGCACCAAGGGCCGAGATGCGCTCCTGGGAGTCGGTTTGGCAACTGGGGGCGGTTCGGGCGAACCCCCCAGTTCGGCCGAACTGGGTTGGGAGCCCAGGCCCACCCCCCAGCACCGCCTCTGCTGTGTGGTGCTCCTGGACCGGCCTCTGATGCGTGGGATTGAGTTGTGTGGGCCCAGGATGACTTGGCATGGGTCCTGGTTGAGTTGGCGGTCGTCCACTTGTCATATGTTGTGTCCGCTTGGTCATCGGTAATGTGGACGGCTTCCGGCGGCCTGTACGGCTAAGGGGGATAACCGGCCGAACATGTCGTTCGGCCGTTTCTGTCATTTCCGACCCCTATAGCACGTATTTCACAATGGTGTACCTACAAACATGACACTCACCAAAACTCGTGGAACTTTATTAGAAATAAAACCTAAGTACATGGAATGTTGCATATAACCTCATTTATTCCCGAGTATTGGTGGTCGGATTTGGGCTGTAACGACCGCCAACAGTGAGCTCCCTCCCCACCTTGTCTCATCAGCAACGCTGGACCAAACTCTCATATCACAAATCAAGGATGAGGTAAGAAAGCAGATTCCCATGCTAGTCGGAACTTATCAGAAGCGGGTCATCCATAACCGTGGACACGGCTATACGTATAGTTTACACTCTGCAGAGGTGGCACTCCAGGAATCCATCCAGGCTGCAACGCTAGTCCGCAACCAACTTGAGACACATCCCACAGCAAAGACCCTAAATAGTAACGGCGCCAATCCTGTCTCCCTGGGCTCGGGAAACATCTGATCTAACATCTGCCCCAGGGATGTGAAACCTTCCCACCGGGGCCAGTCGGGGGCCGTGGTAAATCAGGGAGAGTACGCCGCAACGAGTCCCCCTTACACATATCAAGCTCGAATCTCCTACAGTCTCGTCGCCGCACTAGAGTAGGCTTGCTGGAACCCTCCCCATACTGGGTAGATGGTGAGCACGGTATCCCCACGTCCAAAGGTGGAACTCGACTCGGTCCTTAATTGTCGGTAAAGCGAGTATCAGCGTCTTAAGCGATCCGCCGCAACGGTCCGCAATCGGCACCCATAACAGGTATAGCCGCCCAAACTCCTCATGTAACCAATATCCAAGAACCATGTACCCGAAACAGGTACTCCGTAGGGACTGCCCGAGTGCAGTCCCCAAGCACCCCGATCAAACGATCGAGTTGTTATTACTCGCTTACACCGCCTAGCTGCACTACACCTCCCATACCACCCACAACTCATGCCAAGAGGATCAAATCACAACCATCCCAACACATGCATAGCATAGCACATTTCATAAAGTGAGTAGTAGGTAGCAAGGTAACAGGATATTAACAAAGGCAGTGCAGGTGTAACATATAAGTAAAGTAAAGCGCTAGCATACTAGTTGCATGTCTAATAGGTATTTCAGAGATTGGTCGGGCGTGAACCTGGGCAAAAGTCTTCGTCCTCGTCAAAGCAGTTGTCGTAGTGGTCCGGCTCCTCCTGGCTCTCCGGAACTCCTAGGGTAGCGGAAAATAAAACAAGGCGCGGCTACTAGCAAAGAAACACCAAAACAACGAGGAAAGAAGGCCCAAAGAACACCAAACTCTACACTAACGCGTAGGTCATGATTTTAGAAAAATATAGAAACTGGTTTCATATTTTTCTGAGCTACGGTTGATTTATTATGAATTTTCCAAGTTTAAATCATTTTTTGAAAATATTAAATAATTCCCAAAAAAGAAAAACAGACAAAAATTAGCCTGCTGACGTCAGCATGACGTCATGCTGACATCATCAGTTTGGTCAGCCCTATGCTGACGTCATCATGGGTCCGGATGACGTCAGCGTTGACCGGTCAACGGTCAGCGGTCAGCAGTCAACGGGTCAACCTGGTTAGTGGGCCCCGTGTGTCAGTGACTGCCAGAGTATGACAGGTGGGGCCCAAGCGTCAGCGCAGTTATTCGAAAAAGAAAAAGAGGAAAGCGCTGCTAGGCCGGAGTTGGGCCGAAAGGAAAGTCCAGGGGGTTAAACTGGACTTTAGCGCGAACTTTAGGCCCACGAAGGGGACGCGACTGGATCTGGCGCTGTGGACTTGGTCCACCATGCGCCGTGCGGGTGGTTCACGTGCACCGGGTGTACGGGATCAAACTGCGGCCGACTCAGGATTGTCTGCGGGTGCTCGTGTGGCGTGTTGGTGTGGTCGCCCATGTGGCTTCCCGCCCCCGCACGAGTGCGCGCGACGTCGCGGTGACGGCGCGGCCAGAGCGTGGCGACGGCGCTCCGGCGATGCGTCCCTGGGCCTCGGCTTGGTTCATCTTGGGACGGGGTTGGCTCGGCTCAACCTCGCACGCCCACTCGCAGTCTCCTGGCACACCGAGGTCCGCGGCGGCGGCGATTTGGCGTAAAGGAAAACCCGCGGCGGCGGCCGACCGGCGGCGCTGGCCAGCGGCGCAGCGGCACAAGGCTGAAAAGAGCTAGCTTGCGAGCGCGCGGCCCTCAGCGACTGCTGGGACGCGGCTAGGTGCGCGTGCGCGGGCTCGTGGTTCCCCACGGCCGCAGCACGGCCTCGGCGTTCGCGCGCGGCGAGCAGAGCTCGGCCGCGGCGGCCTTAGCTGCGGGTTTCGGTCGACGGCGGTTTGCAAAGAGGTTAGCGGCTCAAGGTCCCTGCAAGAACACGACCACGACATGAAGGTCGGGTCCCAGATGATGGCTGGCAAGGCGGCGCACCAGAACGGCGGCGACATGGCCGGAACAGGGGAAGACGGGGTTCAACGTCGACGGCTCACCTAGGGGCAAGTTGGTGTACACAGCAGCTCGGGGAAGACTCGCGGTTCGACGGTGATCCTCGCACTCCCACGAACGGCGTCGCTCCGGCTTCGGCTTGGCGTCTCCACGGGCGGCGGTGCTGCGGCTCTTGGCGTCGTCACGGGGAAGCAGCTCCGGCCTTCCTCACGACCTCCTTGGCTCAGCTCCCTCTTCTCCTCCCTCCACTGCTCCTTCTTTCCCCTCTCCTCTCCCGGATCATGGATTCAGAAAACCCCAGTGGGGCAGCGGCGGCTCAAAGGGGGAAGGCTCCCCGGCGGTGGGGTTTTACAGGGCTAGGCGCTAGGGTTTGCGAGCACGGACGGCGAGATGGAGGGCTTGAGCTTCCGCGGACACGCGTCACCATCGCGACGGGCCGCGAAGGGGGTTGATGGGACCGTCTCGGGATCATGGATGCGGCGGCAGAGGGCAGAGCGCCGCGCGCGCGGGGGAGAAGAGAAAGCTGACAGGCGGGGCCCGCCTGTCGGCGACAGAAGAAGGATGGGGTTGCGCGGGCGAGTTGCCGGGCCACTGCTGGGCCAGATGGCCGGCTGGGCTGACTTGGTTGGTTGACTCGGGGAAGGAGTTCGGGGGTGGTTTTCGGACTTCTGAAGGAAGATTTGGCCCGCGAAGGTTAGATTGGGTTTGAATTAGTTTGGCCAATTAGAGTTTGAATTCAAACCTAGAATTTGAATTCAAACCAACCAAAAATCCAATAAAACCAAATGAACTCCAAATCACACTATTTGATCCTTAGCACTTCAAATTATTTTTAATTAATTTAAATTTTTCCTAATAGAAAAGGGAGCAAATAGAGAGCAACCTTATATGTTGGTTTGCATGCACAACAATTCACCAAAAATTTTAAATCCGCATTTTTGCATTCATCCAATCCTATGGGAAAATTAGGGTTGTTACAGGATGGTACCGTTACTCCTTAGGGTCTTTGATGTGGGCTGTGTCTCAAGACGGCTAGCTACCGTCTGCAGCCCGGGTGGTTCCTGGAGCGCAACCTCTGCAGAGTGAAAACTATACGTATAGCCATGTCCACGGTTATGGACGACCGCATCTGGATCGATGGAGATTAGCATGGGATTCTGCTTTCTGACCTTATCCTTGATTTGGGTTATGAGAGGTTGGACCAGCGTTTGCTGTTGAGACAAGGTGGGGAGGGAGCTCACCAAGTCGACTAGTGAGTGAAAGGTGCTGGCGGATGATTATTGCGGGAACCTGTTGAGGCAGGACGAGCCCGATGTGGTTGTGAGATTGATGGCTGGCTTTGGGGAGTGTGATCTCTCTGGTGAGGAAAGGAGTTGGTGACGAGATGAACTTGGTTATTGCTGCTGCTTGCGCATAGGAAACCCAGCTTAATTCCCATGAATATTTTACTACTAGTTTAGGCCACTATAAAGCTTTGCTGCATATTATGGTTGGTGACGTGGACATGTCCCATTTTCTTGGGGACAGTCTTTGGGTACACAAGAGAAGACTCCGAGTACAAGATCAACCGCGATGGATGATGCAGTTGAGGGCTGTGCGCTGCGCTCAAGGATGCCTGTGGAGGTGAAGGCCCAAAGCACTAGAAGCTTATAACTATCCGCTGCGTAGTTGTTTCCTTTCTGTCGTTTAGCCCGGTGGGCTTGTACCATATCGCTATATATTTATGTCATGTTTGAAGACCTTAATCAATGTATGGATGTGATTTCCGCTGAAATGAGTTCTGTACGTGATAGCTGTTGTTCCTGGGACTATCACAAGGGTACAGGGAGTCGGATTCCCGTAATTGGGAATTCAGTTCGTTTCAGTTGTATCAGAGCCATACTTGACCGTAGCGCGCAGCCCTAGACTTGAAAACTAGTTCAGAAGCTCTAACTAAGTCTGTTGCTATACAAGAAATCCCTTGAACTATTCCTTATCACACCTTGTGCTATTGCTCCCTCATCTAACCTTGCTAACTCTTGCTTCTAACAACCTCTAACCAAATGGCTGATGATAGTCTTGTGCTCTTCGTCGTGCCATAGTAGGTGTAATCCATGACCACCACTGGATCAGCCATGATCTTAAGCCGAGTAGATGTGTCCATCCTTGAGGTTCCAGGAGTTGGCCTCAAGATAACACAAGTGTCTAAGGTGTAATGCTTTGATTGAGTGTTCAGTTCTTGTGGCTGTTCTTGCAGCTTTATTGCTTTTCACCTTGAGTGTAGTTTAGTGTTTAAGTTTTCATGTGTGCAACTCCTACAATTAGTTTACCAGTGCCTTTAACCCTACCTGACCACCACTTACCTTCTTCGAGAATTTCAGAAAATGTCAACCAGAAGGTCGAACCGACTATAGCCCGTTCTGAGGGAGTTGAGCAAGAGGAGACAACGATGACAGACAGAGGCAGAGGTCATGGTAGAGGACGCGGGAGAACACCCGCCACAGACAGAGGCAGGGGCCGAGGACGCGCGACTGGCGTGCTCCAGCCCGAGATCAACACATCAAGAGGTGAAGTAGAGGAAGTTGCAATGGAAGAACAGGCAGTAGAACCTCAGCACAACCAGCTTGCGGGCAGAAATGCGCCACAGCCTAACGCGCCGCCCAACCTAGAAGAAGTGATGACTGTTCAGACTCAGCTGATGCAACAAATGGCTCAGGCCAATACACAAAAGGCACAGGCAATACAACAGCTCCAGGGAGATCTGAACCAGAACCAACAGGGCCACCGTGAGGAAGACCTTCAGATGAAGATTGAAAGGTTCATCAGGTTGAAGGCACCCACGTTTGACTACTCAGACGAGCCACTAGATGCTCACGATTGGCTCAAAACTATTGAGGCCAAGCTAGATCTGACAGATTACACAGATGAAGAATGTGTAGCCCTAGCGGCACACCAGCTTGAAGGAGCAGCTAAAGCTTGGTGGGAGAGCTATTGTGACTCTCACGAGAACCTAGCACAAATCACTTGGCTGGAGTTCTGCGAAGCGTTCAAAGAATACCACATTCCTGAACAAGTCAAGGCAGACAAAGCAATGGAGTTCAGAACCATGAAGCAAGGAAGCATGTCAGTAGCAGAGTATCCCCGACACTTTGCTAAGATGTCGAGGTATGCCCCGGAAGAAGTCACCACTGAAAAGAAGAAACAATTCTGGTTTCAAAGAGGCTTACACAGGGGACTTAGAATGGCGCTTGCTGCCAGCAGTCATAGCTCACTTCGAGAGATGATTGATAGAGCCATAGCAGTGGAAAAAGAAAGAGTTGACTTAGAAGACACCTGGAGAGCCAAGAAAAGGAAGGCCGAGCAACAGCACAACCTCAGGTTGAGTCAAATACCGAGGAGTGGCCAGAGCAACATGCTTCGTAGAGGATTCCAGCAGAGCTTAAGCCAACGAGGAATAGGAATTGTCAAAAGTGCAATCCTAAACACAGAGAACAAGACTGGTGACAACAACCGCTTTGAGAACAAGACCAGCAACTACCCTGTTCAGGAAAGTTCAGACCAGAAACAGAACCACACACCAGAACTTGGTGACGAGACACCCCTTGTTTGCTTTGGTTGCGGAAAACCAGGTCACAAGTCATTTGAGTGCCTAGACAGAAAGAACAAGCATACCTCTACTAAAGCACCAACAGGAAATAAGAACAAGCCACAGCCTACAGCCATCAGAGGCCGACTTAACCACCTGACCGAGAAGGACGTCGAGGATGCTCCTAACGTAGTACTCGGAGAGTTCTTGGTAAATGGCACTAAAGCTTCGATACTATTTGATTCTGGTGCGACTGGATCTTTTGTTTCGTCGAAGTTTGCTGCGAAACAGTCACTCTACACAGAGCCTAGAGCTAGACCCGTAATCACAACCTCACCACTACGAGAGCTCAGATGCACCCAAGTGTGCCCAGCAGTTGGCATTGAACTAGGAGGACTCAGATTCTCTGCAGACCTGACGGTGCTGAAGTCAGATGGCATAGACGTGATCCTTGCTATGGATTGGTTGACAGCGCACGGGAGAGTGATCTGCTATTCAACCAGGTCAGTAGTGCTGACACACCCGAGTGGTCTAAAGGTGTCAGTTAAGCCGCAAAGAGCAAAACAAGGATCCAAGAAGCCTTCCATGAGAAAGTTTGTGTACAGTATCAAGGAAAAGACCATTGAGGAAGTGCTAGTAGTCTGTGAGTACCCAGATGTTTTCCCAGAAGAACTACCAGGCTTACCACCTGACCGTGATGTGGAGTTCATAATCGAGTTGCAACCAGGCACAGAGCCAATTGCCAAAAGACCGTACATAATGTATGTAGAAGAACTCGAGGAATTGAAGAAGCAATTGAAGGATATGCTGGACAGTGGAGTGATCAGACCCAGCGCGTCCCCATGGGGATCGCCAATACTGTTCGTGAAGAAGAAGGATGGTTCTATGCGCATGTGCGTAGACTATCAATCAATAAACGCAGTAACTATCAAGATCAAGAACAAGTATCTGCTACCCAGGATCGATGATTTGCTAGATCAACTGAAGAAAGCCAAGTACTTCAGCAAGATTGACCTAAGATCGGGGTACCACCAAATGAAGATTAGAGAAGGAGACATCCCTAAGACAGCTTTCGTGACTCGATATGGGCAGTACAAGTTCATTGTAGTGTCATTTGGGCTAACAAACGCACCCGCATACTTCATAAACATGATGAACAAAGTATTCATGGAGGAACTGGACAAGTTTGTCATGGTGTTCATTGATGACATCCTGATGTACTCAGAAACAGCAGAAGAGCACGAAGAACATCTGCGCATAGTGCTAGAGAAGTTGAGACAGCACAAGCTCTTCGGGAAGTTCAGCAAGTGCGAGTTTTTGTTGGAGAAAGTTGCTTTCTTGGGCCACGTGCTGACAGCTGAGGGCGTAGCAGTGGACCCTGAAAAGATTGAGGCAGTCTCCGAGTGGCAGCAACCAAAGAGTGTCACAAAAATTTGAAGCTTCTTGGGTTTGGCAGGCTACTACAGAAGATTCATTGAGAACTTCTCCAAGATTGCCAAGCCGATGACAGAGTTGCTCAAGAACAATGTACCTTTCGAGTGGACAGACAAGTGTGTAGAAAGCTTCCAAGAGCTCAAACATAAGCTGACCACCACCCCAGTGTTGACTCTGCCAGATATTCGGAAAGACTTTGTGGTATACTGTGATGCTTCAAGACAAGGTCTAGGATGTGTACTCATGCAAGAAGGCAAAGTGGTTGCATATGCTTCGAGACAGTTGAGGAAGCACAAAGAAAACTACCCCACCCACGACTTAGAACTAGCAGCAGTGGTACATGCCTAAAGATCTGGAGACACTATCTGATTGGCAACAAGTGTGATATCTACACTGATCACAAGAGTCTGAAGTACTTCTTCACACAAACAGAGCTAAACATGAGGCAGCGAAGGTGGTTGGAACTGATCAAGGACTACGATCTGGAGATACACTACCACCTAGGGAATTCCAATGTAGTAGCAGATGCCTTGAGCCGTAAAAGCTATTGCAACAACTTGATGATGGTGGAGAGACAGCCGGAGTTAATAAGAGAACTGAACATGCTCAGACTTGAGGTTGTAGAAGAAGGCTATCCAAAGGAGTTGAGAGTGAAATACAACCTGGAAGAACGCATCAAGAATGCTCAGAAAAGGTGCCCAGAAATTCAAGAGCTGATTCAGGATATACAGCGTGGTGTAGCACCAGACTTCCGTGTTGATGCTCAAGGAACAGTATGGCTTAAGCAACGCATTTGTGTGCCACAAGATGATGACATCCGAAAGACCATATTGGCAGAAGCCCACAACTCTAAGTATTCAATTCACCCAGGATGCACCAAGATGTATCAAGACCTTAAAGATCGGTTCTGGTGGAAGAAGATGAGAGAAGACATAGCTGAGTGTGTTGCCAAGTGCGACTCTTGCCGGAGAATCAAGGCAGAGCATCAAAGACCGGCGGGACTACTAAAGCCACTGGAGATTCCAATGTCGAAGTGGGAGGATATCAGTATGGACTTCATAGTTGGTTTACCAACCACACAGAAAGGAAATAATGCAATTTGGGTGATAGTGGACCGACTGACAAAAGTCGCCCATTTCATACCAATCAAGGACAAATATGCAGGGGAGAAGCTAGCAGAGCTATACGTGGATAACATTCTCAAGTTACACGGGGCACCAAGGAGTATTGTCTCAGATAGAGGGCCTCAGTTCACAGCTCAATTCTGGAAAAGCTTGCATAAGACAATTGGAATCACTCTAGAGTATAGCACCGCCTTTCACCCACAAATAGATGGTTAAAAAGAAAGAGTGAACCAGATACTAGAAGACCTGTTGAGGGCATGTGTGCTGACATACAGCAAGGACTGGGAGAAGAGTCTGTACTATGCTAAGTTCTCGTACAACAACAGCTTCCAGGCTAGTCTGAAAATGTCTCCATTCGAAGCCTTGTACGGAAGGAAATGCAGAACACCTCTAATGTGGTCTGAGGTGGGAGAAAGAACGTTCTTTGGCCCTGACTAAATTGTGGAAGCAGAAGAAAATGTGGTCAAGATCAGAGAAAACTTGAAGATTGCCCAAAGCAGGCAGAAAAGCTATGCAGATAAGAGAAGGAGGGACCTCGAGTTCAAAGAAGGAGACTTCGTCTACCTGAAAGTGTCACCGCTCAGAGGCACCAAGAGGTTCCATGTTAAAGGGAAACTAGCCCCTAGATTTGTGGGACCCTACAAGATACTGCAAAGAATAGGCAAGTTAGCCTATAGGCTAGAGCTACCAGAAGACCTAGCGGGAGTACACCCAGTGTTCCACGTATCACAGCTGAGACAGTGCTTGAGAGTGCCAGAGCAGGAAGTCGGGACAGAAGCTTTGGATTTGCAAGACACACTTGAGTACCTGGAGTATCCAGAGAAGATCTTGGACAGAGCAGTTAAAGAGACAAGGAGCACATCCATTCTGTTTTGCAAAGTTCAGTGGAGTAACCACACCGAGAGAGAAGCAACTTGGGAGCAAGAGTCAGTCCTGAGATGTCACACCCGAATTTACACAGAAACCCAAATGCTACCATATGTGTGCCCAGGAAGTCCACAGAACACATATAGTTAACAAATATGATAAACAGAGTACATATGCTCGAATAAAATGGTTTTACATCAGAGTTTGTCTCAAATAATTGAATAACACAGCGGAAGTCTGATTATTAACTCTCTCTAAACGAAAACGAAGCCGAAAACCATAACCCACAGGGACACCGACTGGTTGAGCATAGCTAGTAGAATGACAGATCTTCAGGAAATTAAACAGCAGCAGTACCATCTAATCCATCTGTTACCCATCCGGGATTTTGTTGAATAGCAAGTGTAAGTAAATGTCTTACTTAGCAAATACAACACGGATAATGAAGGCTTAAAAGAAAGGCTTCACACGGCTGTACTGCATTAGCAATTTTAGTTGTTTCATTTTAACATCATCATAATCACTACATTCACATGAATCCCAGTTGTAACCCAATTAATATAGTAGAAGTGAACATTAAACGATAATAAATATCAACTTCTAATCAAAAAGGATCCAGGCCGCTCGTGACCCTGAGCAAGGCTATTATGATAGATTATACACTCTGCAGAGGTTTCGCCCTTTACCCACCAGTCGCGTAAAAGTTCAAAGGAACTTTGCACCCAACCACGCACATCCACACTTCCGAGGTGTGACTGCATAGGGACGCTACGAGGCTTTTCACAAGACACCCTAACGAAACAGTAGCCGTTATGGTACAACCTAGGCAGCATGACCCAAGGCACCGAGATTGACTGATGCTCATGTAGCAACACGAGGGGGTCAATGGCGTCCAAGCGTGGTAATGAATATCAACAGCAAAATAAATAGCGCAACGTGTGGAGCCCCCGCCATACGGTGGCTCCCAACACGGGACTGTGCCTCACGGGGACATAGCCGACGGATACTCCGTCCTCGGTGGATCAAACCATACTCTCACCCATGCTTCCCAAAACGCCGTCGGTCCGTCGGTAACTACTGTCAAGCTAGAGCCGTACATGTTACTTGTCCAAGACCAGAGCCATTATAGTTCCAGCGGTGGCGACAGGTTCCTGGGTTGCCGCTTTAAGAACCAGTCCTTGCGGAGAGACACTAGGGCCAAGCACGAAGCGTACGCCCTAGCTCCCTGATCCATGTTGCTAAAAAGCAAGTTTTACCATTAACATTGAAGTGAACCATTAAGTCAAGATTAACAGTTAACCAAAGGTGATAGTAGCTGCGCCTAGCAAAGTTCTACCCAAATGCAATAACCCAAGGTAATCAAGGTATAGGATAAACAAAGCTAGGTACAACCTTAAAAGGGTAACAATTTAGACACATGCACATGCAGTAAATAGTGTAAAGGTGTGTTTAGGTAGCAAGGATTGTCCGTGCTATACTTGCCTTTGTCAAACTGCTGCTGCTGCTCCTGCTGCTGCTGTTGGTCCTGCTCCTCGTAACCCTCGAACTCAAACGCGTACGGCTCACCGACTGGACTCACGAAGCAACACACAAGCATTCACACAAGCCAGTACATGCAAACAATATTATTCTATTAGAACAGTACACCAAACAGTAAAAACAGAACAAAAGAAGGCTTAGAAACTAATCTACGCTTGGCGCTACAGATGCGGCGCGGCTCGGCGAACTCATCCAGGGGGCTCAAGTTGACGGCGGTGCAGCGGGGACGACGGGCGACGTGCAATGGCGGCGGCGGACTCCGGCGACGGCGGCTCGACCCGGGGGCGGCGCTACTGAGCACGGGGAAGGACGAGAAGGGGCTCGGGAGCAAGCTTACCTCCTAGCGAAGCTTCCCCAGCGGTTGATTTGGACGGAGCGGCGGCGATACGGCAGATCGACGGCGGCGGGCAGCTTGGAAACAGCGGCGGCGCTGCAAGCTCGGGAGGCGGCGGCTTGGGTTTGCGGCGCTGATTGATGGGGGTTAGGAGGCGGCGTGGCGGAGCTTAAATCGGGCGGCACAGGGCGGCTCGGGTGGTCCTCGGCGTGCGCGCCCGTGGCCGTACCGGACTCCGGCTCGTGGCCGAGCCGAACTCGGTCGGGGGTAGGGGACGGGTCTGACGCCTCTCATTGGTGACACCTTGAGATACACAAAGTCTCCAACTTCGAAGCTGAGATCCTCCGTCTAATATCTGCATAGCTCTTCTGTATGGATTGTGCCACTTTCAGATTCTATCTGATTATCTGCACTTGTTGCTCTGCCTCTCTTAGTATCTCAGGTCCAAATACCTAACTTTCCCCAGTCTGATTCCAGAACAGTGGGGTCCTACACTTTCTGCCATACAGAGCCTCGAATGGTGCCATCTGCAAACTCTTCTGATAGCCGTTGTTGTACGAGAATTCCGCATACGGTAAACTCCTGTCCCAACTGGCACCATATTGCAGAGCACATGCTCTCAACATATCCTCCAATATCTGATTTGTCCGTTCTGTCTGCGGATGGTAAGCTGAACTGAACTGTAGCTTAGTGTCCATAGACTCATGCAGTTGTCGCCAAAAGTGTGATGTGAACTGGGTACCTCGATCTGACACTATTCTTTTCGGTACCCCATGCAAACACACAATCTTCTCCATATACAACTCCGCTAGTCTGGCTCCCGTGTAGGTGGTCTTTACTGGAAGGAAATGCGCCACCTTGGTCAGACGATCCACGATTACCCAGATTGAGTCAAATCCCCTCTGAGTGCGAGGTAAGCCAGTGATGAAATCCATACCGACTTCTTCCCACTTCCATTCAGGTACCTTCAGGGGCTGGAGCAAACCTGCTGGTCTCTGGTGTTCAGCTTTAACTCTCTGGCACGTGTCACACAGGGCTACGTATGTGGCCACATCTCTCTTCAATCCGTACCACCAAAATCTCTCTTTGATATCTTGGTACATCTTGGTACTACCCGGGTGTATCGAATACGCCGATTCATGGGCTTCCCTGAGGATTGCATCCCTGATCTGCACTATATCTGGTACACAGATCCTCTTCTCATACCACAATGTCCCTTGGTCATCCACTCGAAAACCAGGGGCTTTTCCTAATGCCACCAGTTCCATGATCTCCTTGATCTTCTCATCTGCGAGCTGTCCTTTTCGGATCTCTTGTTCCAAGGTCGGTTCTACTGCCATCTCGGTAACGCTGGTCACAAATCCCAGACTCATCCTCTCAAACTCTGAACTGAGTTCCTCCGGTAAGCAATGTCCCGTGATCTTATTCACATAACTCCTTCTACTCAGAGCATCTGCCACCAGGTTGGCCTTCCCTGGATGATAATGAATCTCCAGGTCATAGTCCTTGATCAACTCTAACCAACGACGTTGCCTCATATTCAGATCTGACTGAGTGAACACATACTTGAGACTCTTGTGGTCAGTGTAAATATCACACTTATGTCCAATCAAGTAATGCCTCCAAATCTTCAAAGCATGCACCACAGCTGCTAACTCCAGATCGTGTGTCGGGTAGTTCTGCTCATGCTTCCTCAACTGCCTCGATGCATAAGCTACTACTCTGCCTTCCTGCATGAGTACACACCCCAATCCTAGACGGGATGCATCGCAGTAGATAGAGAAACTCTTGGTTATATCCGGCAACACTAGCACGGGTGACGTTGTCAACCTCTTCTTCAATTCCTCAAAGCTAGCCTGACACTCACCTGTCCAGATAAACTTAGCATTTTTCTCCAATAGTGCCGTCATGGGTTTAGCAATCTTTGAAAATCCTTCAATGAACCTCCGATATTATCCAGCCATTCCAAGGAAGCTTCTGATTTCACTCACATCCTTAGGCGCATTCCAACTCAACACATCACTAACCTTCTTCGGATCAACTGCCACTCCACCATTGGACAACACGTGACCCAAGAATGCTACTTCCTTCAACCAAAACTCACACTTGCTCAGCTTGGCATACAACTGATGCTCACGAAGTCTCTGCATCACCAACCTCAGATGTTCCTCATGCTCTTCCTCATTCTTGGAGAAAACTAGAATATCGTCAATGAACACCACTACGAATTTGTCAAGATAGTCCATGAACACACTGTTCATCAAATACATGAAGTATGCCGGTGCATTTGTCAAACCAAAAGACATGACAGTGAACTCATATAGACCATATCGGGTTGTGAAGGCTGTTTTGGGGATGTCAGTCACTCGTATCCTCATCTGATGGTAACCGGATCGGAGATCGATCTTAGAGAACACACATGCTCCTTTCAACTGGTCAAAGAGATCATCAATCCTCGGCAGCGGATACTTGTTCTTGATGGTCACTTCATTCAAAGCTCGATAATCCATACACATTCTCTGGGTCCCATCTTTCTTATCCACAAACAAAACTGGTGCTCCCCAAGGGGAAGAACTGGGACGAATATACCCTTTTGCTAACAACGCCCTTAATTCCTCCTTAAGTTTCTCTAGTTCTTTTACTCCCATTCTATATGGCCTTTTAGCTATAGGTGCAGTAACAGGCTTAAGATCAATAATAAATTCAACTTCGCGGTCTAGGGGCATACCTGGTAACTCATCTGGAAACACATCTGGGAAATCGCACACCACTTTGATGTCTTCCAGTGCTACACCCTCGGCTTGGTAGATCTGGTTGTGCCCCAAGGGACTAGCTGCTTGATACTCCACTTTCTCACCAGTCTTTGCTGTCAGCTGCACTGCTCTTTTGGAACATTGAATCACCCCATCATATCTGGCTAACCAGCTCATACCCAGAATCAAGTCAAACCCAAGGGTTTCTAGGAGTATTGGGTTCACCACAAAGTCTACCCCCCTTATTGTGATGGTGATACAGGGGCAACGTAAAGTGGCACGCTGTTCTCCCCCGGGTGAACTAACTACCATGGGGTTCCCCATAGGTTGCAAGATCATCATGTTCTTTTTCACGAAGGCAATAGATATGAAAGCATGCGAAGCTCCAGTATCAAACAAAACAGTTGCCAGAGTCGAGTTGACAGGGAACGTACCCACAACGACATCCGTTGCTCCTTCTGTGGTTTCCGCACCCATGTGGTTGACCTTGCCTCTCGCTGGGTTCTGTTGCTGATTCCCGTTCTGGTTCTGCGGTTGCCCAACCCTCTGATTGTTGTTCTGACCAATGGCGTTCTGAGCCTTGCGAGGACAAGCGCTGGCATAGTGTCCCAGCTCACCACAACCAAAACACCTCGGAGCCGTAGGTGCATTGTTGGTCGGGTTGGGGCGTTGGACAGGACCATTCTGTGGCTGGTTCTGAAGACGCTGCTGAGGTGGTGCTGGGAGGTATTGGGGACGCTGCTGGTACTGGGGACGTTGCTGATACTGGTTGCGGTTCATCGAACCGGGCTGTCCCTGGAAACGCTGTGGAGTCACCATCTGCTGGTTTCCTTGCTGAGGATTAAAGCGGGGGCGAACATTGCTTCCTGACGGTGGGCCTTGAAGCTTCCTCTTCTTTTCCTCCATCTCGCGGCGCATGTGCTCCAGCAGTAGTGCACTATCCACCAATTCTTGAAAGGTGGCGAACTTGGAGCACAGGAGCTGGTACTGGAGTGTATCATGTAGGCCATCTCGGAATCGAGTCTGCTTCTTCCTATCAGTATTCACGTCCTCCGGAGCATAACGGGCCAACTCAACGAACTTGTCACGATAAGCGGTGACACTCATACCTTCCTGCTTCAATGCCAGGAACTCCTTCTTCTTCAAGGTCATCAGCGCTTCCGGCACGTGGTGAGACCAGAAGCTATCGCGGAACTCCTGCCAAGTGATCTGATCACGATTGGGGTGAGCATATTGGTACACATCCCACCAATCCAAAGCTGCTCCCTGGAGTTGTCCAGTTCCATATAACACCTTCTCCTTGTCATTGCACTGTGCGATGTCCAGCTGCCTTTCCACTGCCTTGAGCCAGTCCTCTGCTTGCATTGGGTCACTAGACTTGTTGAAGGTAGGAGGGCGTCCCTTCATAAACTCGCCCCTTTTATCTCTGGGCTGCACGTGGTGCTGTTGAGGCGGGTTCTGCTGATTCTGCTGCATCAGCGCTATGGTCTGCGCCATCTGCTGTGTCAGCTGGAGTTGCATGGTGACTGGGGGTGGTGGAGGTGGTCGGTTCTGATTCTGGTTGGTTCCACTGCCACCGGGGTTGCCTCTGGTGTTAACCATCTACCATAGCAAGATATCTCCCATCAGTATTCCTGTTAATCGGTAATAGATATCCCATGCTTGCAGATGGAGCATAAGAAGATAGCAGTACTTGGAAGGATATGATTCAGAGACATAGAGAGTAAGACAGACGAAGTGCAGAGGGGATAGATAACCCAACTATTTATTCATTAATATCCCTTAAACCTTAGTCCTATATCTAGATGGAGTTAGACTTGCGTCTATGACCATCACAATCATTACAAAAATCCAAATCAAACATAAGCATAATAACAACAAAATCAAGCACCCAGAGACATGATTCACACAAGACTCGACAGCACTGGTTTTAAAAAAAACGTAACTAAATGATCTGAAACAAAATCATGGTGGTCTCCTAATGATTTGTCAACCGTTCTAACTAGGCTGCGATCCTACAGTCAGCACGGCTCTGATACCAATCTGTCATACCCGGATTTACACAGAAACCCGAATGCTACCATATGTTTGCCTAGGAAGTCCACAGAACACATATAGTTAACAAATATGATAAACAGAGTACATATGCTCGAATAAAATGGTTTTACATCAGAGTTTGTCTCAAATAATTGAATAACACAGCGGAAGTCTCATTATTAACTCTCTCTAAACGAAAACGAAGCCGAAAACCATAACCCACGGGGACACCGACTGGTTGAGCACAACTAGTAGAATGACAGATCTTCAGGAAATTCAACAGCAGCAGTACCATCTAATCCATCTGTTACCCATCCGGGATTTTGTTGAATAGCAAGTGTAAGTAAATGTCTTACTTAGCAAATACAACACGGATAATGAAGGCTTAAAAGAAAGGCTTGACACGGCTGTACTGCATTAGCAATTTTACTTGTTTCATTTTAACATCATCATAATCACTACATTCACATGAATCCCAGTTGTAACCCAATTAATATAGTAGAAGTGAACATTAAACGATAATAAATATCAACTTCTAATCAAAAAGGATCCAGGCCGCTCGTGACCCTGAGCAAGGCTATCATGATAGATTATACACTCTGTAGAGGTTTCGCCCTTTACCCACCAGTCGCGTAAAAGTTCAAAGGAACTTTGCACCCAACCACGCACATCCACACTTCCGAGGTGTGACTGCATAGGGACGCTACGAGGCTTTTCATAAGACACCCTAACGAAACAATAGCCGTTATGGTACAATCTAGGCAGCACAACCCAAGGCACCGAGATTGACTGACGCTCATGTAGCAACACGAGGGGGTCAATGGCGTCCAAGCGCGATAATGAATATCAACAGCAAAATAAATAGCGCAACGTGTGGAGCCCCCGCCATACGGTGGCTCCCAACACGGGACTGTGCCTCACGGGGACATAGCCAACGGATACTCCGTCCTCGGTGGATCAAACCATACTCTCACCCATGCTTCCCATAACGCCGTCGGCCCGTCGGTAACTGTAACACCCTGCCCTCCACGAGCCGCCCCGCACAGCCCTTCCAAGGGGCGTGCACGCGTACACATAGCACCCTGCTTACACTTTCGTCCTCGCTTCATGTAAAAGGGTTAACCCGAAGGTGCTATGGCTGGAAGACAAAGGCTTATAAGTTGCCTCCACCCTTGCTCAACTAGCAATGTGGCACTAAACATGTGCATCCCGCACTAATGGGCCACTACCGGGCCATACAAACTGGGCCAGGTGTGACATACACCCCCCTCAAAGAACCCGACGTCCTCGTCGGCGCAACTCACCCACCCGGGCAAATGTACAGGAACGTTCCCCCTTAGCGCACGACCGTACGTCCAGTGCTGGCGCCATAGTCCATGCCGTATGCCCTACCCGGGCCATACGTGCCATGCGCCCTATGCCCGCACACTGACCCGTACGCGCAACCGCGAGGGTCGGCTCTGATACCATTTGTAACACCCTGCCCTCCACGAGCCGCCCCGCACAGCCCTTCCGAGGGGCGTGCATGCGTACACATAGCACCCTGCTTACACTTTCGTCCTCGCTTCATGTAAAAGGGTTAACCCGAAGGTGCTATGGCTGGAAGACAAAGGCTTATAAGTTGCCTCCACCCTTGCTCAACTAGCAATGTGGCACTAAACATGTGCATCCCGCACTAATGGGCCACTACCGGGCCATACAAACTGGGCCGGGTGTGACAGTAACTACTGTCAAGCTAGAGCCGTACATGTTACTTGTCCAAGACCAGAGCCATTATAGTTCTAGCGGTGGCGACAGGTTCCTGGGTTGCCGCTTTAAGAACCAGTCCTTACGGAGAGACACTAGGGCCAAGCACGAAGCGTACGCCCTAGCTCCCTGATCCATGTTGCTAAAAAGCAAGTTTTACCATTAACATTGAAGTGAACCATTAAGTCAAGATTAACAGTTAAACAAAAGTGACAGTAGCTGCGCCTAGCAAAGTTCTACCCAAATGCAATAACCCAAGGTAATCAAGGTATAGGATAAACAAAGCTAGGTACAACCTTAAAAGGGTAACAATTTAGACACATGCACATGCAGTAAATAGTGTAAAGGTGTGTTTAGGTAGCAAGGATTGTCCTAGGCTGACCCCACTGATGACGTCAGCATGACGTCATGCTGACGTTAGCAGGCTGATTTTTCTGTCTGTTTTTCTTTTTCGGAATTATTTATTGTTTTCAGAAAATGATTTAAACTTTGAAAAATTCATAATAAATCAACCGTAGCTCAGAAAAATATGAAACCAGTTTCTATATTTTTCTAAAATCATGACCTACGCGTTAGTGTAGAGTTTGGTGTTGTTTGAGTCTTCTTGCTTCACTGTTTTGGTGTTTTTTTGCTAGTAGATCCCGTCTTTATTTTATTTCTGCAAACTTAGGAGGACCGGAGAATCAAGAGGAGGACGTCTACTACTCCAACTACCTCGACGAAGAGGAAGAGCAAAAAGTCCCAAGTTCACGCCCAACCATTCTCTGAAATACCTATTAGACATGCAACTAGTAGGCTAGCGCTTTACTTTATTCGCATGATGATGATATGCCTGCACTGCCATTTATCTACCTTGATTCCTTGCTACCTATTATCCACCGTATGAGAATGCTATGCTTGCATGTGTTGGGATGGTTGTCATTGAACTTCTTGGCGTGAGTTGGGTGGCTTGGGAGGAGTAGTGCAGCTAGGCGGTGGAGGCGAGTGATAACAACCCGGTCATTTGGTCGGGGTGCTTGGGAACTGCACTCGGACAGTTCTTATGGAGTACCTGTTGCGGGTACATTTATGGATTACTTGAGATTGATGGATTTGAGGAGTTTGGGTGGCAATACCTGTAATGGGTGCCGATTGCGGACCGTTGCGGCGGATCGCTTTGACGCTGATACTCGCCTTGCCGATAATTAAGAACCCAGTTCGAAGTCACCTTTAAGACGTGGATTACAGTGCTCACCATCTACCCAGTATGGGGAGGGTTCCAGCAAGCCTACTGAGTGCGGTACCAGCACTGTAGGAGGATCGAGTTTGATATGTGTAAGGGGGACTCGTTGCGGCGTACTCTCCCTGATTTACCACTGCCCCCGACTGGCCCCGGTGGGAAGGTTTCACATCCCTGGGGTAGATGTTAGCGTGCAGATGTTTCCCGAGCCCAGGGAAGCAGGATGGTACAGTTACTCCTTAGGGTCTTTGTTGTGGGCTGTGTCTCAAGACGGCTAGCTACCGTCTGCAGCCTGGGTGGTTCCTGGAGTGCAACCTCTACAGAGTGAAAACTATACGTATAGCCGTGTCCACGGTTATGGACGACCGCATCTGGATCGATGGAGATTAGCATGGGATTCTGCTTTCTTACCTTATCCTTGATTTGGGTTATGAGAGGTGGGACCAACGTTTGCTGTTGAGACAAGGTGGGAAGGGAGCTCACCAAGTCGACTAGTGAGTGAAAGGTGCTGGTGGATGATTATTGCGGGAACCTGTTGAGGCAGGACGAGCCCGATGTGGTTGTGAGATTGATGGCTGTCACACCCGGATTTACACAGAAACCCGAATGCTGCCATATGTGTGCCCAGGATGTCCACAGAACACATATAACTTACAAATATGGAAATCAGAGTGCATATGCTCGAATAAGATAGTTTTACATCAAAGTTTACCTAAACAAAACACAGCGGAAGTCTAATTATTAACTCTCAACTAGCGGAGCCGCAGTCCACAGGGACACCGACTTGTTGACCACAGCTTAGTAGTAAGGCAGATCTTCAGGGAATTCAGTAGCAGTAGTCTCATTCATTCCATCTGTTACCCGTCCGGGTTTTTGTTGAATAATGGCAAGCGTAAGTAAATGTCTTACTTAGCAAGTATAACACGGTGTATGAAGGCTCAAAAGTAAGGCTAGACACGTTTGAACTGCATTAGCAATTTTAATTGATCCATTCTAACAATTATCCAAGATACTACAATTTAATGAATCCCAGTTGTAAACCCAATTAACATAGTAGAAGTAGCATTAAACAACAATAAATACCATCAGATTCTAATCCAAAAGGATCCAGGCCGCTCGTGACCCTGAGCAAGGCTATCATGATAGATTGTACACTCTGCAGAGGTTTCGCCCTTTACCCACCAGTCGCGTAAAAGTTCATGGAACTTTAAACCCAACCACGCACGTCAACACTACCAAGGTGTGACTGCATAGGGACGCTACGAGGCTTTTCACAAGACACCCTAAACCAACAGTAGCCGTTATGGTACAACCTAGGCAGCATGATCCAAGGCACCGAGATCGACTGACTCCCAGGGCGCTCCCATAGGAGGGTCAATGGCATCCAGAGCACGACAACACATGCAACAACAAAAATAAAGAGCGCAACGTGCAGATCTCCCAACACATGAGCGCTCCCAACACGGGACTGTGTCTAACGAGACATAGCCGACGGAACATCCATCCTCGGTGGATCAAACCATACTCTCACCCATGCTTCTCATAACGTCGTCGGCCCCATCGGTAACTACTGTTAATTTAGAGCCGTACAAGCTACTTGTCCAAGGCCAGAGCCATTATAGTTCTAGCGGTGGCGACAGGCTCCTGGGTTGCCGCTTTCAGAACCAGTCCTTACGGAGAGACACTAGGGCCAAGCACGAAGCGTACGCCCTAGCTCCCTAATCCATGTTGCTAAAAAGCAAGTTTTACCAATAACATTAAAGTAAACCATTAAGTCATGATTAACAGTTAAGCAAGGTGACAGTAGTTGCGCCTAGCAAATATCTACCCATATGCACAAACCCAGGTGATCAAGGTACAGGATAAATAGAGCTAGGTACATCCTTAATGGGATAACAAATTAGACACATGCATATGCAGTAAATAATGTAAAAGAGGTGTTTAATTAGCAAGGATTGTCCATGCTATACTTGCCTCAATCCATAGTATCTCTGGTCAAAGTATTCAATCTTGTTCTTGCAATCTCTTGATGGCGTCCTTCTACTCGCAGCAAACATCGAGCACAACATGTAGCTAAACAAGCAAACAAGCAAGTACAACTAAGAACAATACACCAATCAAAAGGAAAAGCTTTAGAGAAGCGCGCTAAAGGATAGGGCTTGGTTCGATGGTCACGTGAGCGCAAGGATCACTGAAGACGGAGCTAGGGTTGAAAAGATACAACTATCGAAAGTTTTGTATTATTAAATGATACAACTATAAGCTTGATTGGTTTTAACTAAAGAAAATCATCAGTAAAGATTATTTAAAGTAAATTCTGTTTCAATTTGTAAAACCGGGGTAAATCTTAATCACATTTTATTTATAATTGTTTATGTATAGATTATGTCAATTTAAATGTTAACTTGAAATAAAACATGTGAGAGCAACTAATCGAATAACCTTATGAACCTTGTTGCATAAATCAATATTATAATCAAGAACACGTTTATGTTAATATTAATCAATGTTAACATCTATTTATGAAAACCCAGAGTTTGACTCTAAATTGCTTTTAATTAGAAAAAGCTAGTTAAGTAAACATTAATCAAATTAATTTCACTTTACAAGGACCGAGATGAGACTTAATTATATTTTATTCAGAAAACTAATTACATAAATATTAATCATGTTAACATTAGTATGAAAAATCGGAGTATAAAACCTAATTAGATTTCAATTAAGAAAACACATTTAGGTAGCATTTAATCAACTTAATATTAAATAAAATTTTAGAAACATAAATCATGGCAATTGACAGCACTAACGTGTAGTTTATGTTGATATGAATCTAACACAACGAAAATGGATTAAAATGGAGTTAAAACGCGGGTTTTATGGGCTAAACAAGATTGCAAGGATCTATACGCAAAAACTCAGGGGCTAAAACGTAATTACGCATTAAAACCCGAGGGTTAACGCGCAAAATGTTCAGGGCCGGGCTTGGGGCTGCGAAAACAGGAAACGTCAGGGGGTTTTTCAAAATGGCAGGGACCTGTTTCTAATTATTTTTGACTAGGAGTGGACGGCCGGTTGATTTCTGTAAAGTGCAGGGGCTCTTTAGCAAACTGGCCAACGCTGACCGGTATGCACAGGTTTGACCTAGGGCAGGGACAGATCTGGGCCGCCGGATCTTGATCTAACGGCTGAGCTGCGCTGGGGAAAATGGTCGTCGGCGGCGACCAGAGACGCGGCGGCGCTGCGCTTGCGACGGTGGCGAGCTCGCCGGAGTAAGGCGTTCAGGCGCTACGGGGCTCGGTTTCTTGCTAGGATGGGTCCTACGGGATAGTGGTGATGCGGCGAATGTGACCCAGGGGTTCACGTCGAGGTCTGGGCGATGACGGCGGTCCACTCTGATGAATGGCGGAGGTAAAACTCCGGCAAGGGTGTACGATAGTGCTACGGGACGCGGAGACGGACGAGAAGAGGTTAGGGAGACTCCTTACCGAAATGCGAAGCTTGCGGCGGGGTCAGGCGGGATGGAGAGGCGTTGGCGCGGCGGATCGACGGCGGCGGCTCGAGCTTGGGAACGGCGGCGGCTCGGTCTCCACTGGTGGGGCCTCTCCGGCGGCCGGAGGAGGACGGCAGCCATCAGCGGGCGTTCGCCTCGTCGTGGCGAAGGTCACGACGGCGATGGCTTGCTCCATTGGCGCCGGGGTGCGGCGGATCGGCCGGGCGGACTCCAGCGGCGAAGCTCGGGCTCCGGTGGCGCAAGAAGGGAGGAGAGCGAGGGCGGCGGCAGCACGGGGCTTTGTAGGCTCGCAGAAAGGGGCCCCCGGAGCTCTTCGGCGGCGGGCTTGCCGCGGCAAGCCACGCCATTACCGGCGGGGAAGAAAGGAAGGTGGAGGCGGTCGCTGACGTGCGGGCCCGGCGGGGCAGTGAGAGGGGAGAGACGACGGGAGTGGCTGTAGGCTGGGCCAAGTTGGGCCGGGGCTGGCGCGCGGCAGGTTGGGCCGAGCGGCTGGCGGCTGGCGAGCTGGGCTTGCGGGAGAAAAAGAAGAAGCTGGGCCGGCTGGGTTGGGAAAGAAAGAAAGGAGGAGAAGAACAGGCCAAGTGAGAGAGTTTATGGGGCAAAATTGAACTCTTACCTAAACAACTTTTGTATGGCTCGAACCGACGCGATTCAAACATGAATTTAAATCTAATTTGAACCACACACAAACAAAACTCAATGCAGCCAGCATGAATGCAACATAAATGTTTCTAACCTTATGTTTGATTTTAAATTCTCAGAAAATAGTTTTGTTTTCCCTAAATTGATTATGAGCACTTTCAATAAAAAGTAATTTAATTACTAAATTTAAGAAATACATTTTTAGGGTGTTACAAACCTACATCGTTTTAATTTAATTTGGAAAACAAAATTTTCCTATACTAAATTCCCTGTTAATTATATAAATCTTAGAAAATTTTAAAAATTACAGAAAATCATTGTATTAATTATGCTAACAAATCACATCCCAAAATCCAAAAATTTTGTGGTGTGACAAACTACACCCCTTAACAGGAATCTCGTCCCGAGATTCTAAGAGAGGAGAATCACGGAGAAGAAACAAAACAAGATTGTTGTTGCAAGGCAGGTAGATATTCATCCTCTTTCGTAGAACAGTGTAGAATCCTCGATCTTCATCTTTGTTGTTACTGGGGTCGTCTTTGGAAAGGAGTAGTTGGGAAGATAGCAAGCAGTACGGTGGCGAAGAAACTTGAGTAGGTCCCTCGTTACTTCGACTTGTTTCATGTGTTGATGTTTGTCGATGCTTATCGTTGATGTTGCTGTTGCCTTCAACTTCCTCTTCTGAGATGCTCCATTTGATTAGGAAGAAAAGACAAAAAGATAACAAGGATGTGGAAGGTACAAAAGAAGAAACCCAGCTAAGCAACTGATGTCATTGTGAGTAGAAGGACCACAATACACCAACAATCATAACAAAGAACCAAATCAATCAAGGGCATCAGGATATGCATTACAAGCACACTCAACCAAAGTTAACAACACAAGCACAAGAGCGATTCTAAATGTTGTCAACACAGGTTTAGGGAATCCTCCTAGATATGGACAATTCCTCTACTTTCTTGATATAGGCATCCTTCAACTTGACTATAACTTCTTGATGTAGTGGCAGTGAGTTCAACGTCGTCTTGTATTTTGAAATCGCTCAAGCTTGAACCTCTTGATGTAGACTAGTACCTTCATTCTTCAAGTGACTTGGGGAATGCATCGAAATGATACAGTCAATCTAAGTGTTTTAGAATAAAGGAGGAGTAGAAAAGACACTTTGAGGTCAAGAGTCAAGGAAAGAACCCAAAGTGATAATACTTGATGAACAAGGAGGAGTGAAATAGTGTTAAGGAACGACTGAGTAAACAAGGATACTCGCAGTAGTAATATATACTTCAAGGAGGGGGTGAATGACCAAGGTAGAGTAAATAAGCAAAGAGTTAAATGAACAAGAATTGAAGATCAGCAATTTATCAATCCAAGGTGGAGGTAAGTAATCAGAAGTCAATGGTAAGAAGTAAATTATCAAGGAGAGGGTAAAACATCCAAGGATATGATGACCAAAGGGAAATTGTCAAGGAGGGGAAAATGCTCAAGGATAGCACTTTTTATGAATCAAAATCTCAAGGATTGAGAAAGCAAGGGTTATATGTCAAAATGAACCTTAACGGATGACCAGTACTATCTAGGCTGCGGTCCTACAGTCAGCACGGCTCTGATACCAATCTGTCACACCCGGATTGTGGGACCAGGATCCCTAGGGCCACTTATCTAGAGGATTAAACTACTCGACAGAGAGAGTCTTTTCCGACTACTCCAAACCAGTCGGCTATGGTGCAAGACGGCGTAGTAGATTGGAATAACTAGTCGTGTACTAATAGGAAACTCCCCAAAGTACTCTGTTGTAGTTATCCATGTTGTTTACGACTAGGACTGTACAAACTGACTTGTAACCCTACCTCCCGGACTATATAAGGCGGGGCAGGGACCCCCTCAAAACATCAGACAACCACACATAAAATACATTCAAGCACACAGGACGTAGGGTATTACGCTATTCGCGGCCCGAACCTGTCTAAATTGTGTTGTTCGTGTACTTTCGTTCCTAGAACTCGGCGAGACCCACACAAATCTACTCCCTGGGGTATCCCTAGTTAGACGTGCTCGACATAATTCGTCGACACTTGGCGCCCACCGTGGGGCTCTCTCGCCGAAGCTCGACATTAGGCGCGATGGGATCAACTTTCAGAGCAAGCGGCATCGAGGAAGGCGTGACGTTCGTCATCGGCTCATGGACCTTCGTCTCTGATGGCAAGCTCGGTTTCGAGTCGTTCCTAGCAGATCGACCGGGGCCCTACTCGATGCCGGCGTCTCCACTGGAGCCGCGTCAAGACCTCGCCGAGAATCAGATCTCGACGAGTTCATCAACCCCTACTTCAACACCAAGTTCGACTTCGACAACGACTCGAACTCCGAATGGGACTCTCCAAGTCAAGACTGGGTACAACTCTGTTCCAAACATGGAAAGAGTCAGGGATTCCGAGCTGGCTATGCCATCGGAAAACCACCCAGATCGATTCCCGTTCGGCCTCTCCAACTCTGCGGCTGTATATCAACAGATGTACATCGCGAAGCAGGGCGACAAGACAAGCTTATCACCTAGTCAGATCGTGAATCATTGTAAGGACGCTGAGTTGGTCTCTGGACCATCAGAGGACGAAGACGAAGACGATTTCACGCTCTTACTAAGCAACTCCCCATACAACGTTGCACGATTTAACTGCAGCACTTACTACAAGTCTGACGTTACCCTCGAGCAACCACTCATTCGGCTCCCCTCAGGACTTGTCGTGACCAACTCGCCAGGAGGACTCCTTGTTCACTGGCCAGGCGTGATCCCTGTTGATTCCTGTTGGGGCAACGAGTCGAGACTAAGTGCCGCAATAGTGAAGGATCTGCCCTATCAAGACGGCAAGACCGTTTCGATCACCTCTTCTTCCGACTCAACGGGGGATAACTTCTCTGGTGCTTTGAGCCTACAACTGCGCGATCCAAGCAGGCAAGTTTACATGGCAGGCACACTAGGACAAGGAGATCAATATGAGCGAGAGCTTATGGGCGATATCTACGATGAAGAGCCGACTGTACCCAATGAGACTGATCAACAGAGGACGGCCCGGCGATCGAGGAACGTGAAGCACAGGCAAAGGCGCGTCAATGCAGCTAGGCGCGCTGCCGCTACACGAAACCTCGATAATGACTTCCAAATGGTCGGGGATCAACCCGTTCTACCCGACGCACCAACCAATCCGACTGTGGCTGCTGAAATTGTCAAAGCTATGCTTAGCACACCGCAGCTACAACAAGTACTCACCTTGCTAGCCGCGGCCCAGCCCCAACCCGAAGGTGGGCCAGGGATGGTCCAGAGGACTCCGGACCAAAGAACTCAAGGCAGCCGCTCCGTATCATCCCCTCACCCAAGCCGTGCCCCACAAGGAAACGCAGGGCAAATCGTGATCCGAGGCACTGCACCGGCTCCCCAAGGAGGAAACAAAACCAACCCTGTGGCCGGCGATCTCCGTAACACGATCAACGCCAACCGAGATGCACGTTCCTAAATCGACGCCAGTAGAGCCAATCGCATAGCTTCTGAGATTCATCGACGAGCTGAATTTGAACAACTCTACGGCCCAATCCCAGCTGATCAAGAGCAGCCTTCGCATAACCGGGAACAGAACCCGCCACGCGACACCAATCGTGAACGAGATCGTCGATCACACGGCCGTGGCAGAGACAATCAGCCAGAAAATGACCCCTCGGGCGACGATGGCCATGGCGATCGCCCCCCACGTGGTCGTGACCGCAACTATCAAGGCAGCCAAGGTCGTCAAGACCCCGAACCGAGTGGTTCCCCAAGCCACCACTCGAACCACCGAAGCGATGACGAGGATGACAGCTACCGCGGAAGAAGACAACAATCTCCATCCGAAAAATATGATGGATTTCCAGCTTTCTCCAGCCGCATCAAGAAGGTCCTGTTGCCTCAGAAGTTCAAGATGACTGGAATAGAGAAGTTCACAGGCAAACAAGACCCAGAACAATGGTTGCGAGTCTACTCGACGGCAATCACCATGGCGGGCGGCAGCAACGACGTCAAAGTCAGATACTTCCCAATCATGATGGATACCGCTCCACTGACATGGCTCGAGGGCCTCCGCCCTAGATCCATCGACACCTGGGAACAACTCACACGCAAGTTCACTGCTAACTTTCAGGGAACCTGGGCACGGCCCGGAACCCGATTTGAATTAACATCTTGCAAGCAGGAGAAAGGCGAAACCCTGCGCAAATACATCAAGAGATTCTTCGAGAAATGAGCCACGATCGTAGACGTGTCAGACAGAGAGATCATCGACTGTTTTCACGACGGTCTAAGGGCTCGTGAATTGCATCGCGAGTTTGGAAGACGACGCCCAGAAACCATTGTGGAACTCAGGAGCATGGCTGCAGATTGGGCAGATCAAGACGATCGAGAACGCGAGCGATTCGACAAGAGCAAGGACAACAACTCCAATGGTGGCAACAACCAAGACAAGAGTAGTCCCGAGCGCCGTAACAACAACAACAGGTGTGATTTCAACCGCAACAAGCGCAAGCTGTAACACCCTAGTTTGAATTTACTAGGTGTTTAAAATTTTTCTAAAAACAATTGTTAGAATTAAGTAGAGTGTGCACAATTATTTAAAGTAAAACAATATTTTCTAAATTGAAATTCAATTAATATATGTTATAAAAATAAGGTGGTTGATGCATTCATGCTCTTGCATTGTTTTTGTTGTTTGCAAAATTGTGAGTTTCAAAAACATTTATAAAATCCGAATAGTTTTCGAGCGAGGTGTGTTTAGGATTAAGGACTAAATATTTCTGGAATTAATATTATCTAAGGGCCAAATATTATTTTAGGGCTTTCCCCAATTTCTTTCCTCCTCTATTTCTCTTCTAAGTCTTCAAACCAGGCCATTTTGGCCCACACAGCACTCCCACCCGAGCTGTCACACCCGGATTTACACAGAAACCCGAATGCTACTGTATGTGTGCCCAGGAAGTCCACAAAACACATACAGCTTACAAATGTGGTAAAACAGAGTACATATGCTCGAATAAACTAGTTTTTGCATCAGAGTTTACCTAAAGCACAGCGGAAGACTATTTATTAACTATCTTCACAGATAGAGCCTCAAGTCCACAGGGACACCGACTGGTTGACCATAGCTTAGAATACAGACGATCCTCAGGAATCTCGGTAGTTGTCTCTTTCACCCCATCTGTTACCCATCCGGGATTTTGTTGAATATTAGCAAGTGTAAGTAATTGTCTTACTTAGCAAGTACAACACGGTTATATGAAGGCTTAAAAGAAAGGCTTGACACGGCTGTACTGCATTAGCACTTTTAGTTGATTCATTTTAGCATAAACCAAAGTTACTACAAGTATATGAATCCCAGTTGATTTCCCCAATTAGTAAAGTAGAAGTAAACATTAGACAGTAATAAATAATAGCATCTTCTAATCAAAAAGGATCCAGGCCGCTCGTGACCTTGAGCAAGGCTATCATGATAGATCATACACTCTGCAGAGGTTTCGCCCTTTACCCACCGGTCGCGTAAAAGTTCATAGAACTTTAAACCCAGTCATGCCGAGGTGGACCAGACCTCTCAAACCACACTTCCGAGGTGTGATCGCATAGGGACGCTACGAGGCTTTTCACAAGACACCCTAAAATAACAGTAGTCGTTATGGTACAACCTAGGCAGCATGACCCAAGGCACCGAGATTGACTGACTCCCAGGGCGCTCCGAATAAGAGGGTCAATGGCGTCCGGAGCGCGGCACATAGGCCAGCAACAAAAATAAATAGCGCAACGTGCGGAGCACGAGACTTTGCCTGACGAGGCATAGCCGACGGAAAACCCGTCCTCGGTGGATCAAACCATACTCTCACCCATGCTTCCCATAACGCCGTCGGCCTGTCGGTAACTACTGTTAAGATAGAGCCGTACATGTTACTTGTCCAAGACCAGAGCCATTATAGTTCCAGCGGTGGCGACAGGCTCCTGGGTGGCCGCTTTAAGAACCGGTCCTTACGGAGAGACTCTAGGGCCAGGCACGAAGCTTACGCCCTAGCTCCCTGTTCCATGTTGCTAAAAAGCAAGTTTTACCATTATCATTGAAGTGAACCATTAAGTCAAGATTAACAGTTAAACATTGGTGACAGCAGCTGCGCCTAGCAAAGTTCTACCCAAATGCAATAACCCAAGGTAATCAAGGTATAGGATAAACAAAACTAGGTACAACCTTAATAGGAACAATTTAGACACATGCATATGCAGTAAATTATGTAAAGGTGTGTTTAGGTAGCAAGGATTTTTCGTGCTGTACTTGCCTCAAATCCAGTGTATTCACTTAGTCTTCGGGTCTTGATCTCCAAACTTGACAGCACTTTGAAGGGTGTTCCCTCGCTCGATGACGTTCCTCTACTTGCGGCAATCATCGGCACAATCATACAATCAAACAATATACACTAAGAACAGTACACCAATCAAAGGAAAAAGCTTTAAAAGAATGCACTAGAGGATAGGGCTTGGTTCTATGGTCACGTGAGCGCAAGAATCGCTGAAAACGGAGTTATGGTAAAAAAAGATACAGCTATCGGAAGATTTGAATTATAAAAGAAAACAACTATATGCTGAATTAAATAAAATATATGAAAAGAGTATTTCAGAGAAATACCACGTATTATACTTAGTTCAAATTATAGTTGTATTTAGAAAGCTGAAGTAAGCTTATTTAAATTTTATTTATAATTGTTTATGTATAAATTATATCAATTAAAGAAATAACTTTACAAAAGAATGGCATGTGAATCACCAAATCAAGCAAATTTATTATTCGTGTTCATCTAGTCATGTTATTATTATTAGAAATAAATTATAAGAATATTAGTCATATTAATTTTATTTGTAAGCACCGAGGTATGAGCCTAAATTTCTTTTTAATTAGAAAGGCTAGTTAAAGTAAGCATTAATTAAACTAGTATTAATTTATAAAGCCGAGGTATCACTCTAATTAAATGTTATGATAAAAACATGATTGAATATAATTAATCAAGTTAATAAGTAATATGGGAAACCGATATGTAAACCCTAATTTATTTTTATTGGGAAAAGATAGTTTTGAATAAACATTAATCAAATTAAAATTTACTTACGAAAATTCGTGATAAAACTTAGTTATGTTTTATTCAGAAACCCAATTAAATATTTCATTATTCCATCTAACATTTAATAAGAAAACCCGAAAGATAGATCTTAATTTGCTTTTAATTAGGAAACCATGATTGAATATGCACTAATTAAATTAGTAAAATTCAGAAATAAGTTATGTGCTAAATGATAGTGCTAAAACATAGTTTACATTGACATGAATCTAACGCAACGAATACGGAGTAAATCGGAGTTGAAACGCGGGTTCTATGGTTAAAAGAAAGCTGCAAGGACCTATACGCGAACAACTATAGCCAACAGGGACTAGCTGAGAAGAACAGCAAGACACACCAAATAGTGCTTGCAAATTGGTTAAGATTCAGGGCTAGATCTGTAAAAGGGATGAGGCTTGGGCTGGTTTGCTGGAATCTAACAGGTCCAGGGGGTTTTCTACAAAATCTCCAAGACACATGAATGGCTCTAAAAGATTCATGTTTCCTTGGGGGTGTTTCTGCAAAAGCACCAAGAGAATCTCGGCCATGGCCGTCGGCAGCTCTAGCAGCTAGGCTTGCCGGCGCTTGGGTGGTCAGGGGCCCTAGGCAAGGAGTGGAACGCGGAGAGGAGGTCAAGGGGAGTCCGTGGGGCTTCTCACCGGCAACGGATGTGGACGACGATGGCCGGAATATCGCCCGCGGCGGAGACAGTGGGTCGGCGGCGAGCGGCTCATGCGGGGAAGCTCCTCCAGCGGCGATTCGTCGACACCGAGCGATGGGAAAGGTGCGTGGCAGCCTGGTGAAGCTCGTGGAAGCGACGACTTGCTCCCTTGGCGTCAGCAATCGGCGAATCAGAGCATCGACGGCCGGCGGTGAGGTCGTCTCGCGGAGGGGCTTGTCCAGCGGTGGAACCACGACGGTACACGGTGGCGGAGGTGCGACTCGGCGTGGTGATCCTCGTGGCGGTGGCGGCTCGTCCCGGCGGCCACTGGACGCGTCGAATCGCGGTCGACGAAGCCGGCGGCGGCGCTGTGCAAGGAGCTGCGGGCGGCGGCAGTTGCGGTGGTTGGGAGGCGGCGGGGTCGGCCGTTTACATATAGGCGACCGAGGGGAGTCCCGGCGGTCTTCGGCGTCCGCGCCGTGGCCATGCCGGACTCCGTGGCCGGGGCCGAGCCGGACTCGGCTGGAGGTAGGGGAGGGATCTGACACGCGGGTCCCGCGTGTCAGCGGCTGGGGCGGTCGTGGGGCGGGCCGGCCTGGTGGGCCGCGTCGGGGGAGCGGGGCACAGCGGCTTGTTGGCCCGGGGAATAGAACGGGCCGGGGTGGTGGGCTCGGCTGGCCGGGCTGGCGCTGCAGCGGGTGAGGTGGAGCGGGGCTGGGCTGCGAGGCGGAAGGGAGCAGGCCGGACTGGGCTGCGGGGGAAAAAGAGAAGGGGGGAAAGGAGCTGGGCCACGGCGGTTTGAGGCGGAGCGGGCCGGGCTGGAGAGAAAAGATGGAGGGGGAGAGTTCGGCCGGGGAGAAAAGTTCAAGGAGGGAAAACGAACTATGGCCAAAACAACTTTTCTAAAGCTCCAAACAATGCGAATCAAATTCGAATTTAAAAAGAATTTAAATTCCAATCTAATTCACAAGCAACCAAAACGCAATGCAGCAGCATGAATGCAACACACACAATATTTTATTTATCTTTCGCAAATATTTTTATTTATATATATATATAATTTTCAACTACAAATTCCCTGTAAATTAAATAAAGCTTGAAAAATTTTAGAAAATTGAGAAAATTATTGTATTAATTATGTTGAAAATTCACATCCCAAAATTTGAAAATTTTGGGGTGTGACACGAGCCCACACAGTAGCTGGCCCAAAGCCCCTCTCTCTCTCCACTCCCGCAGCCGGCCCAACCCACCCCAGCCTGAAACCCCTCCCACCTCCACCTACTGTGCCGCCGGCCCAACACCATCCCGCACACGCCGAAGCCGCCTCCCTTCACCCGCCGACGCCCTGGCCCCACACGCCAGCCTCTTCCTCCCCCCTTCCCCTCCTCTACTTCCCCTGACGCCCGACGCGCTGTCGCCGTTGCGTCGCCGCCGCTCTGCTTGCCTGCACCCGCAAGCGCGCCTGCCCGGCCCCACCCGCCAACTCCTCCGCCTCCCTTTACTCCACGCCCGTTTCCCCTCCCTCTTCAAGCCCATCGATGGCAATTGAAGGCCATCAACGGCCGGTCACCCCCTTAATCGCCGCCGAGCCGTCCCCTCCCCTCCCGAGCTCTCCCCTCTCTATAACGCGCAGGGGCACGGACACCTACCCGTCCTTTAGCCACGCTGCCCAACCCCACTGCCGCCGCGCCATCGCCGCCTCTGGAAACCCCGCCCATCACCGCCACGGTGAGCCGCTCCGCCGGCCTCGATCTCCGCCTAGGGACCCTCTCTCACTCCCTCTCTGCTTCCCTCACTCGCACAGGAGCTCCAGGAGGCCACCCGGACGCCAAGACGCGCGAAGAAGCGGTCCCAGCAGTGACCCCCACGAGCGCCCGTGGCCGCCGTCCGCCCCACGTCGTGGACAGCCGCCTACGCGGCGAAATCGACGACTTGATCACCCATACGAGGTTCGCCGTCTCCTCCTCTCGCTCCAGGACCAAACCATTCTCGAAATGGTGCCCTGTAGCGAGAGATCGAGCCATCTCCGGCGATCGCCGGCCGACGGAGTGGCGGCGCTGCAGTTCCCGCGGCCGCCAGCGTCCCCCAGCCGGGCGGCGTACAGTAGGCCGTCGATCCACGATCCAACGGCCAGATTAGAAGCCCCAGGTACCGGTCAACCCCAGTCAAACCTGCTGCACCTGGCTGTTTTGCTAAAGAGCCCCTGAGGAACTAGCTTTTCATGCGTACTGCACATTGAGTGTTAGGAAACTTTCATGCTAGCCCCTGTTAGCTATAGATAATTGTGTATAGGCCCCTAGACAGTGTAAATAGCATATAAACCCTTGTATTTTCACTGTTTTACAACTTTTGTTTACTGAACCTTGTATATTTCACATATTAGACCTTGAAACTTTCTGAATATTATATTGTAGCCCTTGTGAATTAATAAAAATATAGAAAACTATTTAAACCTTCTATAAATGCCTTGTTGATGTCATAATTTTATATATGATGTCAAACTTAGTTTATTTTATTTTGAAAAAAAAATTATAATCCTTGCCAATGCTATAAAAATTAGTTTTAGCTTAAATAAAATCCTTTTAGGTGTTACTAAAATTCTAGAAAATAGTTAAATTACGTTTTAGCTTATAGCTTTTGCGTCCTAGCTCCGTTTTAGTCCGTTCTTGTTGCGATGGTCCTCTTTTAGCGTGGGCTATCGTTTGCAAGTGTAGTTTCACAACTTAGCATGGTCCTCTTTTAGCATGCTTTGTAAAATCAAATAAAATTTAAATTAATTAAAAACCTGTCAACTTACTTTCTAAATAAAATTTGCTTAGGTCCATACATCGGCTTTTGATAAATTCATGTTAATTTGAGTAAATCCAATGTCAATGTATTTCTGAATTATAACTTGATTAGTTCAACACGACACTTGAAACAAACTGATTAGACCCTCTCACATGTCTTTTAAGTTAAACAATTAAATGGCTTAACTTATATGCAAATATATTTGTAAATAAAATATGACTAGAATTTACTTCGCTTTTGAATTAAAATAATTTGAGTAAATTGAGTAAGAATATTTCTTTGGAATATTCTTTACACATGCTTTCATAAATTAAAATAAATGCAACACCTAGTTGTTTCCCTCTGTATGTAATTCAAATATTCGCTAGTTTATCTTTTCAACCGTAACCCCGTTTGAAGCGCTTCTCGTGCTCTTGCGTTTGTTGTAGTTGTTAGCTAGCAATATGTTTTTGAAAATTATTTTGCTATTGCTTGGTGTATTGTTCTTAGTTGTGCATGTGTGTTATTTTCAGTTGATTTGTTTATGCTAAGGAACGCTTCTGAGCAGGGAGACTTTGGAAAAGAGGCAAGTGTCTTGATCATCTTGACTCTTGCGCCTTTATTATTCTACATGCTATCACCTTTTATTTATTGCTTTCTTGCATTAGATGTCAAATTGCTGGGAATCCTATATAGGCTGTTTACTAGCTTTTTCATGACATTCCTTGAAGCCTTTAGAGGTATCCTTTTATGGGTAGCATATGCTTAGCTTGCTCAACATGGGATGGGTTATAATTAATCTCGATTAATGAACTATGCAACATTGGTTTGGGTAATCTTTTAGCAACCTGGAACTTTAGGTGGCTCAGGCAAGTTGGGTTTGATGCGAGGTTGTGAAGAGAAGGTTGTTGCCTGAGCCAAGGTTAAATAAGGATTGATCTGTGGAGCGACCACCCAGGACAACAGTACAACCATGAGAACTAGATGGGCAATGGTCTTGGCTATGTGACTAGGGGAAATCGGGAAATCCAGTGGTCTGTGTTAAGCTGTTGGGGCTGGGGTGGACTCAAGCACGGCACAATGATGGGTACCCGAACCCTGAGTGGATTAATGCGCGCTGGTGAACCTAGTCACGACCTCGTAGTGTACCCCGGCACTCACATCTTGGAAATGTGTGGAGGCTTGCAACCTCAGCTAAAAGGTATCATGACTCATGGTGAAAGTGTACAACCTCTACAGAGTGTAAAACTGTTATAACAGACGTGCTCACTGTTGGCACTTCTTACGATCCAATATCAGAATTGAGAATCCTGGTACTGGGGTAAGGAATGTTTCAGTGGTTTTCCTTATGGCTTAGTAAAATATAGAAATATTCTGCAAGCGCACAGAATCACCGCTGTAGCACTTCACCTGGGAGTATCCCGAGGTACCGTAATTTATATTTCCGCAGGGAAGCTTTGGCAAGATTACTAGTGAACAGGTATTCGAGACTATCAGAGAAGGGTACACGACTAGACAAGACATGGGATAACGGTATTGGATAGGAGTGGATCTACCGGACACACAGCTCAAGGGATACTAGGTAAGGGAAAGAAGATATAGATAGCTGGGAGGACAACGAGAAGAGATAGAGGACTCCTGGATACTTTATCTACCTATGTCACTCTAGCTTAGAGATACAATGGCTACAGAGCCAGCACTAGGAGATCTGGGATAACTCTAATATCTTAGCATCGGGACAAGGGAACCGGTGGACACGCAGAAAGGGATGAGAAGGGGTGCCACTATTTCCCCACTGGGGGATCCTACGGACCGGAACTAACGTGATGGGCTACGAAGACCGAAAGGGCTGTCACCACCTCCCGGCTACCACCTCCGTTGCGACGGGAATAAACAAAGGCCACCGACTAGTCTAGGAACCACTCCTACACTAGGCAACGACTACTTACTCTACTAGCAAGAGCAAGCAACCTTGTCAATACTCTTGGTGACAATTCACCTCCAGTATCAAGCAAGATCGAAGAACCAGCCAAGACAAAGAATTAAACAAGACTACAAGCACTAGAACTATAACTGACTATAGTCTAAACAAGATATATGCTGCAACTAGGATAAAGTAGAAGCAAGATATAAATGACAAAGGCAAAGTGATAAAGATAACTATATTGATACTCAAAGTCTTGCAAAAGGAAAAGGTAAAAGATACAAGAGCTATTACCAGAGCTTCTGAAGATGACTCCGGAACCTCCGAGGCACAGCTCGACTCAACTCTAACTCCCAACTAAACTATCCTAACTCTACTAGAATGAAAGTGGAAATGAGCTCCTTGGCTTGGTGTGTCTTTACAAGTGAGGTAAGGGGTCCTATTTATAGCTGCATAGGACGGTTGGGGCTGGAGTAGCCGCCAAGGGAGGCCAGGGGGGTACCCCCTGGGACTTTGGGCGAACTGACTGGTTCGGCCGAACTCCCTGGTTCGGCCGAACCGTCAGATGCACCGCCTTTGCTCTGGGTGGCCAGGATGAGCCCCTGGAGGTGGTTGTGAGGCGGTGGGCAGTTCGGCCGAACCGGGTCCTTCGGCCGAACTGGCCCGGGGGCTCGGCTGCCCTCTGTTCCACCGCCTCTGCTTCTGGATGGCCTGGATCGCCTCCACCTGGCCGGGGTGTGTTTGTTGCCCCGAATTGGTGACGTCATCCGCCAAGTTGCTTGCCCCGTCAGCGCTTTGTCATCGTTGGTTGTACATGTGGCCTCCTAGTTGTACTTTACTGCGTGCATGGCTAGGGGGTTGACCGGCCGAACGTGTCGTTCGGCCGATTCGGTCATTTTCAGCCCCAATAGCATGTATTTGTTGTAGTTGTACCTGCACGAGTGTCACTCACCAAAACTCGTGGAACTTTATTAGAAATAAAACCTAAGTACATGGAATGTTGCATATAACCTCATTTATTCCCGAGTATTGGTGGTCGGATTTGGGCTGTAACGACCGCCAACACTCACGGTCAAGAGCGGCCTGGACCCTCACATGGTTAGTTGGTTGGGAGGATCACAGTGGTGGTTAACTGTGGTTTGGTTAGTTATATGTGGGTTTAACCTTAAGTTGGGTTTGGTTTTGGGAAGCCGAAACACCATTAATCTTAGGTACTTAATTAAAACTTGACCAACTAAAATATGAGCTTTGCAGTCCACCTAAATAGCCTTCCTTGTTCATAAGCCCTTCATGTCATTTATTTCCCCACTTGCGGAGTACACGCCTCCAGGTGTACTCACCCTTTTCGTTTGAACCCCCTGCTGTGTCTCCCCCTGCTGCTGCTCAGATAGTGTTGAGAAGACTTGGAGAAGGAGCCATTTGTGAAGACTTGGAGTCCTAGGCTGGCGTGCCCCCGGTCGACGTTCCTGTGGATTATGGAGCCCTCCATTACGATTAGACTTACGGATGTGTAAATTTTCTTTAAGACCCTCTGGTCATTTTGTAAATAATACACACGTTGTAATTGATATTGTTCTGTTATTCACTTATGATGTCACTTTATGCATGAATTTTGATCCTGGGCATGCATAAAGGGTGCGTTCGGTTTTGTCCATAAAACTGGGCGTGACACAAGCCAGACAACACGGTCGCGGCAGTTGAGCGCTCCATGCGGAAGAAAAGCACCCCTGACCTAGATAAAGTCATGAATATCCCTTGCCCATATCATCCGCACGGCAAACACACGATGGCCCAATGCATCCACATCAAGAAAGAGTTCGACAAGCGGCAGTTGCCTGAGAAAAAGAATCCAACGAACAAGAAGAAAGACGGTGACAAAGATGACCAAGACAATGGCTTCCCTCAAGTGGACAACGTTGTTGCAGTATTGTTCAGTGGAGAAAGCCTTACTCAGTCAAAGCGCGCCAAGAAGCTATCTCTCCGTGAGATCATGGCAATAGAACTAGCTACTCCCACATACCTCAAGTGGTCTGAGGTTCCCATTACTTTCTCCAAGGCCGACCAGTGGACCAATTTTGCCAATCCATGCAAATACCCCCTAGTACTGAACCCAGTCATGGCACAAGCCAGACTGACCAAAGTACTCATCGACGGAGGCAGCGGGCTCAACATCATCTTTGCCAAAACATTTACAAAGATGGGGCTTGACATCACCAAGTACCTGAAGCCCATGGAATCTCCGTTCTACGGCATTGTCCTAGGCAAAGCTGCAATTCCCTTAGGACAAGTCACGTTGCCAGTCACCTTTGGCACGGCGGCCAACTTCAGGACGAAGTACATCAAGTTTGAGGTGGCAGATTTTGAGACCTCATACCACGCGATTCTCGGGCGACCAGCCCTCGCGAAGTTCATGGAAATCCCACATTATGTCTACCTCGTCCTCAAGATGCCAGCTCCCAATGGAGTCCTTTCCCTCAAGGGAGACCTCAAGATTTCCCTTGACTGCGATGTCGAGGCGGTAGAGTTTGCTGCGGCTGCTCAAGTCCCAACTCAGATGATGGAAGTACTCGCCTTGGCCAAGAAATCCACAGACCAAGAATCAGATGTTCCCACCAAGAAACCTGCGCATACGAGTTTCAAGCCCTCTGAAGAAGTGTAGCTCAAGACTGTAGACCTTGAGACGGGCGACTCGTCCAAAACAGCCCTCATAGGGGCAGGCTTAGATTGTAAATAGGAAGACGCGCTCGTCAAGTTCCTTCATGCTAATAAAGATATATTTGCTTGGAAACCATCTGATATGCCTGGTGTTCCTAGGGAGCTTGCCAAGCACAATCTTAACGTTCAGAAAGACGCAAAGCCCAAGAGGCAGCGATTACGACGCAACGCAATCAAGGCTGAGATAGCTAAACTACTCGCGGCTGGCTTCATCAAAGAAGTCTTTCATCCAGAGTGGTTGGCCAACCCAGTCCTGGTCAGGAAAAAGAACAACAATGAGTGGCGCATGTGTGTCGACTACACGGACCTCAACAAGCATTGTCCTCCAGATCCCATGGGTTTACCACGCATTAATGAAGTCGTGGACTCTACAGCTGGATGCGCGCTACTCTGTTTCCTCATCTGTTATTCAGGCTATCACCAGATAGCACTGAACGAAGATGATCAAATCAAGACTTCGTTCATCACCCCCTTTGGCGCTTTTTGTTACACCACCATGTCCTTTGGGTTGAAGAATGCCGGAGCCACGTACCAACGAGCCATACATAACTGCCTCTCCTCCCAGATTGGCAAGAATGTAGAGGCATATGTTGATGACGTTGTGATCAAGACACGAGAACCGGAGAATTTCATTACCGATCTGCAGGAGACATTCGACAACCTCAGGACGTATCGATTGAAGCTCAATCCAACTAAATGCGTTTTTGGTGTTCCCGCTGGCAAACTACTCGGATTCATTGTAAGCCACCGAGGCATCGAAGCAAATCCTTCCAAGATCACAACCATCCTCAACATGGAAGCTCCTTCAAGCATCAAGGAAGTACAGAAGCTTACCGGGTGCATTGCAGCGCTTAATAGATTTATTTCAAGGCTCGGGGAGAAGGGTCTCCCTTTCTTCAAGCTACTCAAGAAACAAGACAAGTTTACCTGGACTGACGAAGCAAATCAAGCCTTCGAACAACTCAAGACATACTTGACTACTCCCCTGGTACTTGTTGCTCCTCTAAAAAATGATCACTTATTCTTATATATTGCGGCTACTACACACGTAGTCAGCACTGTCATTGTGGTCGAACGAAAGGAAGAAGGCCATGTCTTTCCAGTACAGAGGCTGGTTTATTACATCAGCGAAGTACTTTCGGAATCCAAGATCCGCTACCCTCAAGTCCAGAAGCTGCTCTACGCAATTTTCATCACCTCCAGAAAGTTAAGGCATTATTTTCAAGCTTTTCCTATTACTGTTGTGACTAAATTTCCTTTGGGCGAGATTTTTCACAATCCCGATGCAACCGGGCGAATCAGCAAGTGGAAGGTAGAAATAGCGGCATATGACCTTACTTTCACATCACAAAAGGCTATCAAGTCTCAAGCCTTGGCCGACTTCACGGTCGAGTGGTTGGAAACCCAATACTCCAAAACAACAACTCGCCCCGAGCATTGGGTTATGTACTTCGATGGGTCATTGAAACTGGAAGGTGGCGGCGCAGGAGTTCTTTTAATTTCCCCCAAAGGTGAACAACTCAAGTATGTTCTACAAATCCTTTTTCCAGTCACCAACAATGAAGCTGAGTATGAGGCCATGTTACACGGTCTTCGCCTAGCCTCATCACTTGGTATCAAGCGCCTTTGTGTGTATGGAGATTCCGCAGTAGCTATCAATAAAGTCAACTAGGATTGGGATGCCACGAAGGAAACAATGGATGCATATGTCAAGGAGGTCCGTAAACTTGAACGCCACTTCCTTGGACTAGAATTTCATCATGTCGTTCGTGATTACAACATTGCTGCTGACGCCTTGTCCAAGATGGGATCGCAAAGATCAGATGTTCCAGCAGAGATTTTTGTTCACGAGTTACATCATCCATCTATGAAAGAACCAGTCCAAGCAGACTCTGTTTCAGAACCACCAAGGCCTGACCTCCAGGTCATGATTATCGATACTAACTGAATGACTCCATTCATCGAGTACTTGCGAGATCACAAACTGCCAAAGCTAGAAAGCGAACAAGTTCGCATCAGGCGCAGGGCGGCAAACTATGTAGTAGTCAACAATACACTCTATCGGCGGGGCGCATCTGTCAACGTGTTGATGAAGTGTATACCAGCTGATCAAGGTAAAGCCCTGCTTGCGGAAATTCACAGTGGTACTTGCGGCAACCATGCTGCTTCACGCACACTAGTCGGGAAGGCCTACAGAGCTGGGTTTTTCTGGCCAACGGTGAAGAAAGATGCTGAAGATATCGTCAAGAGATGTCAGGGCTATCAGTTTTTTGCTCGTCAAGCCCATGTCCCAGCACATGAACTCCACATGATTCCATTATCCTGGCCTTTTGCCTGTTGGGGCCTGGACTTGGTTGGTCCTCTAGCTAAAGCCCCTGGTGGTTTCGAGTGGCTCATTGTTGCCATCGACAAATTCACCAAGTGGATTGAAGCGCAACCGTTAGTCAATCCAAGGGCTGACAATCTCATCAAATTCTTCAACGGGATTATCCATCGATTTGGTATACCTCACGAGATCATTACAGACTTAGGCTCTGTTTTCACAAGTGAAGCATTTCAAGAATATTGCGAAAAGTACTCGATTGAGACTCATTACGCTTCAGTTGCTCATCCAAAGGCCAATGGTCAAGTCGAGAAGGCCAATGGCTTGCTACTGCAGGGTTTGAAGCCTAGACTTTATGAACCACTCAAGAAATATGGTGGAAAATGGGCTCAAGAGTTACCGGCAGTACTTTGGGGACTACGCACGTAGCCAAGTCGTGCAACAGGACAAACCCCTTATTTTCTAGTCTACGGATCCGAAGCAGTTCTACCCGCTGATCTTCTTTGGAATGCTCCACGACTAGAGAACTATGATGAACAAGTCGCTCAACAGGAACGTTTTCAAGATGTTGACGGCATTGAAGAAGCTCGAGTAGCGGCTCTCATTCAGAACACCTGTTATCTCGAGGGCTTACGGCGTTATCATCAACGCTCTGTCCAGCCTCGTTCCTTTGTCATAGGAGACTTGGTCTTACGGCGAATACAGAAGACAGATGGCTTGCATAAGCTCATGTCTCGTTGGGAAGGTCCATTCCTCGTCAAACAAGTCATTGGGGCTGGAACATATCGCCTACAAAATCAAGAAGGTGAAGATTTGCCAAATGTCTGGAACATTGAGCATCTACGAAAGTTCTATCCATAGCAGTGGATTACAGAACTATACCATGTACTTTTTTGATTCTAAAGATATCAATAAAGCTATATTTCCACTTGCGCATAACCCTGTGTTCAATTAAATTCAAGTATCAGGGATAGTTGTGTTAACAACGACTCAAAAGACGCCACGACTGCTTTTATCACAAAAGCGGCACCAAGCCTCAGTAGTCTTGATTAAACTACACCTGCCTATATTTGGTAGTTGTTGTTAGTTCTACAGTCTTTTGTTTATTACTGAAATCTGGCTCTGAGTCTCGTGCCAACTGCATCCGATTTCAGTATTGCGCCTAACAGGAAATCAACAGATTCACCTTTTACACAATGCATCTATATATTCATGCAAATTATAAGTACATACTACTTTTTGTAGCATTACGGCTCTGCATCAGCAACCATTCATTATATCTGTTTAAGCAATGATCTTTTCATACAAGCATCTACTTTTACAGGTTTTTGACCTTGGGTCTAGGCACCATTGTACTTTTGCATGATTTCATTAGCCTGTTCCAAGATCATCTACAAGTCAAAAACAAATGACTTTAGGCTTTAAAAGTACTACAAGTACATCTCATACAATGAACATTCAAATTTATAAGCATTGTTACTTCCATTCCAAAGTAGCACAATTATATTGTTATATATTACATAGCAATCTCACAGCAACAGCTTGTTTTTCACTTCTGGATTACAGAGTTTACAAATTCTTCAGCTAATGGCTCTGTTTCCTCTACTAGTGTTGTATATTGCTCTTCACTTGTACCAACTGACAGATATTTCAATTCAATCTTTGCAGCCGAGTTGTGTGCCTTGAACAAAGCCAATACTTTGCTTATGCAGTCTTTCAGGGTGGCCTTACAGAAGTCGCCGACTAGTTCTGGCACTTGGTGCAATCGCTCTAGCAGATATAAGTTGCCTGACCCTGCACCCTCTGGAATCAGCAAGTCCATGATTGGTTCCACAGCCTCTTCAATTTTCTTTCTTTCATCAAGTAGGTTATTCACTTCCTCTTGTTTAATCTGAGAAATCTTCAAGGCAGCGGCCAACTCTTTCTCCATGTCGGTACGAACTTTATGTTCCTTGGCGAAATTGGCATCTTTCTTATCAATCAGAGCCTTCATCTTGGTAATATCATCAGCTTGGCGCTGTATCTGGTTATACCAGCTTGTAGTCTTGCCTTTTTCCTCAGTCATCTTTTTCTTCAAATCTGTGGATAACATGTTATATTTTTCAGTACTTCATATTAGTATAAATACTTTACATTAAGTATAGAGTACTTACCAGTATTTTCTTTGTTCGAATTTGTCACACGGGTCTCCAATTTACCCTTGACATCAACAAGGCTGTCATTTTGCCTCTGGAGTGCTTGAATTTCTTCCTTGTGCTCCGCTTGGGCTTTCTCGAGTTCTTCATGAGCCTTCACCCAGTCGGCTTCTAACTCGTGAATCCGGGCTAATAATTTAGCATCTCCAGGCTTTTCGACTATTTCGACCAGTGCCTGTGCATTTTTCTATTATTACAATATCATCTATGTTCTTGAATTCACAAGTAAGGTACACCAGTTTCTTACCAAAGCTAGTTGCAGGTGGTTGCGCAGTTCATAGGCTTCATCTTTCACGGATTTGCCCTGTACTTCAACCTGAACACGAACGTAGTTAACAATATTAATCAAGTTTTTACTCATGTAAACAACGAAATACATTTTATGGGTACTTACATTTTTAAGTATTTCGCCTGGTATTTGCTCACACAGCACTCTCTCGAGTTGCTCTGTTTCTTGTATTTCTTCATCCTATAGAATGCGATTCAAGTCGATATTACAATAAATGCAATAAGGAGTAACATTACTACAATTTTAGTTAAAGGAGTACCTTGTCCAGAGACGATTCATCAACATTGATAGCTTTGGCTGGTGATTCAACTCCTTCAGCGAAGCCAGCCAGGGCGATGGGGGCAGTACCTTGCGGCGAAAGACTCTCACTGGGTATGTTGGCTTGTTCATCAGGGGCGCTAACCACCGTCCGCCTCGAAGCTTCTGTGTCATCATGAGCAGTGTTCTTGGTTGGAGTCATTATGGTAGCTTCCAGCTGAGGCCTTGGCGGATTTTCAACATTGGCTTCAATTGCAGCCCCATCTTTAGTTTCCTCTTGTTGAACAGCCTTTGTGACTGCTTCTTTGGGTGACCTGTCAGTCATAACAACTATAAGCATACATTATCTATTCAAAAGTCAGAATCAAGACATTAGGGGACAGTTTTCTACTTACTCATTTGGTGGTTCAGGAGCTTTCAGAGGCAGGAATTGGAACTTCAATAGAGGTTTTGGCCGCCTGGAACTAGTGGTACTCTCAGAAGGTGTGCTTCCCAGAGCACTTGAAGAAGATGAACCTTGAGGAGTAGAGAGCCTATGTGATAGCTTGATGCGCTTGGATGGATCATCAGACGGTACGACATCATCAGATCTTGTCGACTGACTCCGAGTGGATCATTTTCTCCTAGCAGTTATTGGTAGATCTGAAGTAGCTACATGATACAAATATAAGCAATAACGTTTTCAACATCAACAAGTACTGCTTTTGAGTACTCAAGATACTTACTTGCAGTCAAAACTTGTGGTGGCGCGCTGATGTCAGAATTTTCCACGGCCTCGTCATCACTGCGGACATTGACAGCTTTATCACTAAGAGTCTTCTCAGATGAACTCTTAGCGACTTCTTCCCATTCATCGGGGGCAAATAGATCTTGTGGTTCAGCCTGTATTGATCAAGACAATCAAGGTTCTTATTTATAAAACATCAAACGACTCAAAGTATTCAAGATTTGGGACATTACCTCCAACAGTGGTTGTTCACTAGACAATTCTCCAAAAAGGACATGTTTTTCATGAACACCAGTAAACATCTTGTTCAGCCGCATGAGGACAGTCTCATCAGAGATATCCTCGAGAGCCATTCGTGATGGATCAGTAATTCCTTCATACTGAAATCCAAGATGGACCCTCTCCCGCAGAGGTTGCACCCTTCGCTTCATGAAGCTGAAGGCAATCCCAACGCCAGTCGAGCCTTTTTCCTTCAGAAATTGTACCCGCTTCAGTAATGCGGGCACATCCTTGGCTTCCTCAGCAGAGGTGCGGGAGTTCCAGTTCTCTTGGACCTTGGGGTACCATCCATCTTTTTCAGGACAACTCAAAGAATGATTTCCTGCTGTTTTTTAAGATATCCAAGTAAATGAGAAGGATACTAGTAACAGAATCGACTAGTGTATTTGAATTTACAAGAGATTTGAAGTACACTTACCAATGGTGAACCATTTGCTCTTCCAGTCGCCACAGGAATCCATGATTGGCATATCAAACCACTTCGCTTTCATTTTCTGGCGAAATTGGACGCCAGCTCCTCCAACAACTTCTGTTCTTATATGGGTTGGTTGTGGTTTGATATGGTATAGTGTGCGGAACAAAGGGAGGCTAGGTTCTATACCAAGAAATGCTTCACAAGCATGAACAAAGACAGAGATATATAAAATCCCGTTGGGATTAAGATGATGTAGTTGCAAGCCATAGAAACTAAAGAGATTTTTGAAAAAAGCAGAGATTGGCAAGCCAACTCCACGTTCACAGAAGGATATGAAAAGAGGAATTTCTTGGTTATTTTCAGTTGGGAATTCTTGATTCCAACAAGATTTCCACTCAAGGGAAGCTTGGTCAAGAAGCAAACCTTGTTCCACCAAGCTGCTTAACTCGTCAGAGTTGGCCGCGCATCTCTTCCAAGCTACGACAGGTGATGGTGGATCAGCGAATGTCGGCTTCATCAAAGGATCCGGAAGTGTTGATTTTCTTCTGCCACCCCTCTGAGATCCAGGGTTTCCAGTTCCCCTTCCTGCGCCTCTCCCTCGGGAAGACATTGCAGAGCGATTCACTGCCTTGGATTTCTCTCACATTCACTGATTGTACAAGCTCGGGGGCTACCCTAGGCTGATCTTACGCACAAAGGTGTGATTGGTGATAGGCGAGGAAAGGGAGAGATTTCGGGCTCAGAGGTGTAGAGTTGAAGACGAATGAAGTGATCCATACAATGAAGTTCGGCAAATCTATATAATACATGGTTAGGGTTACTGTGCACTACAGTGCGGCGGCGTATCGCATCCTGATTTCCTACCTATTTTTTCGAGATAACATTCCCTCATCAGTTAACGGAGCAAAATCCGAAAGTTCAGTTAGGCAACAGATAACAGAAGATTTGTCCTGATCTTTAAACCAAAGATATTTTCTTTAAAGCTCGGGGGCTGCTAGCGGATAATCCGGGATTTGATTTCCGAAATTTAAGGAACAATTACTTGCAGACCTTCGACTAGTTTTCATGAAACTACTCGAAGCTTGGGGGCTACACCCAATGGGTGCACCTATTCGGCGCACACCATTGAACTACTCAAGATGAAGATAAGAAGATTGCTTTTGAACCTCCGACTACTTCAAGAGTACTCGGGGGCTCGGGGGCTTCACCCATTCGGTGCATCAACAGATGCACTCCAATGTAAACTACTCGTCAGAGAAGGCTTGAGCGTCTTAAGCTTAGCTCCAATTACTCGAAGACAGATTCAAGACTTGAAGCGAATCTGTCACACCCAGATTTACACAGAAACTCGAATGCTACTATATGTGTGCCCAGGAAGTCCACAGAACACATATAGATAACAAATATGATAAACAAAGTACATATGCTCGAACAAAATGGTTTTACATCAGAGTTTGTCTCAAATAACTAAATAACACAGCGGAAGTCTTATTATTAACTCTCTCTAAACGAAACGGAGCCGATCACCATAACCCACTGGGACACCGACTGGTTGAGCACAGCTAGTAGAATGGTAGATCTTCAGGAAATTCAACAGCAGCAGAACCATCTAATCCATCTGTTACCCATCCGGGATTTTGTTGAATGGAAAGTGTAAGTAAATGTCTTACTTAGCAAATACAACACGGATAATGAAGGCTTAAAAGAAAGGCTTGACACGGCTGTACTGCATTAGCAAATTTTAGTTGTTTTATTTTATCATTTTCTTAATCACTACCTTTTGCATGTATCCCAGTTGTAACCCAATTAATAAGGTAGAGATGAACATTAAACAATAATAAACATCAACTTCTAATCAAAAAGGATCCAGGCCGCTCGTGACCCTGAGCCAGGCTATCATGATAGATTATACACTCTGCAGAGGTTTCGCCCTTTACCCACCAGTCGCGTAAAAGTTCAAAGGAACTTTGCACCCAACCACGCACATCAACACTTCCGAGGTGTGACTGCATAGGGACGTGTAACACCCCGCCCTCCAAAGCCGCACCGCACAGCCCTTCCGAGGGGCGCACACGCGTACACATAGCACCCTGCTTACACTTTCGTCCTCGCTTCGTGTAAAAGGGTTAACCCGAAGGTGTTATGGCTGGAAGACAAAGGCTTATAAGTTGCCTCCACCGTTGCTCAACTAGCAATGTGGCACTAAACATGTGCATCCCGCACTAATGGGCCACTACCGGGCCATACAAACTGGGCCGGGTGTGACATACACCCCCCCCTCAAAGAACCCGACGTCCTCGTCGGCGCACGACCGTACGTCCAGTGCCGGCGCCATAGTCCATGCCGTATGCCCTACCCGGGCCATACGCGCCATGCGCCCTATGCCCGCACACTGCGCCCGTACGCGCAACCGCGAGGGTCCTCGTCGGCGCAACTCACCCACACGGGCAAATGTCCAGGAACGTTCCCCCTTGGGTGGCCCATTAGTGCGGGATGCACATGTTTAGTGCCACATTGCTAGTTGAGCAACGGTGGAGGCAACTTATAAGCCTTTGTCTTCCAGCCATAACACCTTCGGGTTAACCCTTTTACACGAAGCGAGGACGAAAGTGTAAGCAGGGTGCTATGTGTACGCGTGTGCGCCCCTCGGAAGGGCTGTGCGGTGCGGCTTTGGAGGGCGGGGTGTGACAGATTGGTATCAGAGCAGTGCTGACTGTAGGAACGCAGCCTAGTTAGAACGGTTGAAAAATCACTAGGAGACCACCATGATTTTGTTTCAGATCATTTAGTTACGATTTTCAAAACCAGTGTTGTCGAGTCTTCTGTGAATCATGTCTTTGGGTGCTTGATTTTACTGTTATTATGCTTATGTTTGATTTGGATCTTTGTAATGATTGTGATGGTCATAGACGCAAGTCTATCTCCATCTAGTTATAGGACTAAGGTTTAAGGAATATTAGTGAATAAATAGTTGGGTTAGCTATCTCCTTTGCACTTCCTCTGTCTTACTCTCTATCATATCTTTCCAAGTACTGCTATCTTCTTATGCACCATCTGCAAGCATGGGTTATCTAATACCGGTTGGCGGGAATACTGATGGGAGATTTCTTGATATGGTAGATGGTTAACACCAGAGGCAACCCCGGGGGCAGTGGAAGCATCCAGAACCAGAACCCACCACCTCCACCACCGCCACTCACCATGGAGCAGATGATGCAGATGCAACTCCAGCTGACACAGCAGATGGCGCAAACCATAGCACTGATGCAGCAGAATCAGCAGAACCCGCCCCAACAGCACTACGTGCAGCCCAGAGATAAAAGGGGCGAGTTTATGAAGGGACGCCCTCCTACCTTCAACAAGTCTAGCGACCCAATGCAAGCAGAGGACTGGCTCAAGGCAGTGGAACGACAGCTGGACATCGCACAGTGCAACGACCGGGAGAAGGTGTTGTATGGAAGCGGACAGCTCCAGGGAGCAGCTTTGGATTGGTGGGATGCGTACCAATATGCTCACCCCAACCCTGATCAGATCACTTGGCAGGAGTTCCGCGACAGCTTCCGTTCTCACCACGTGCCGGAAGCGCTGATGACCTTGAAGAAGAAGGAGTTCCTGGCATTGAAGCAGGAAGGTATGAGTGTCACCGCTTATCGTGACAAGTTCATTGAGTTGGCCCGTTATGCTCCGGAGGACGTGAATACGGATAAGAAGAAGCAGACCCGATTCCGTGATGGCCTGCATGACACACTCCAGTACCAGCTCCTGTGCTCTAGGTTCGCCACTTTTCAAGAACTGGTGGATAGCGCATTACTGCTGGAGCACAAGCGCCGTGAGATGGAAGAAAAGAAGAGGAAGCTTCAAGGCGCACCGTCAGGAAGCAACGTTCGCCCTCGCTTCAATCCTCAGCAAGGAAACCAGCAGAGGGTGACTCCACAGCGTTTCCAGGGACAGTCCGGTTTAATGAACCGCAACCAGTATCAGCAACGTCCCTAGTACCAGCCACGTCCCCAGTACCCCTCCGCACTACCTCAGCAGCGTCCTCAGAACCAGCCACAGAGTGGTCCAGTCCAACGCCCCAATCCGACCAACAATGCACCTACGGCTCCGAGGTGTTTTGGTTGTGGTGAGCTGGGACACTATGCCAGCGCTTGTCCTCGCAAGGCTCAGAACGCCATTGGTCAGAACAACAATCCGAGGATTGGACAACCGCAGAACCAGAACGGGAACCAGCAGCAGAACCTAGCGAGAGGAAAAGTCAACCACATGGGTGCGGAAACCGCAGAAGGAGCAACAGATGTCGTTGTGGGTACGTTCCCTGTCAACTCGTCTCTCGCAACTGTTTTGTTTGATACTGGAGCTTCGCATGCTTTCATATCTGCTGCTTTCGTGAAAAAGAACATGATGATCTTGCAACCTATGGGAAACCCCATGGTAGTTAGTTCACCTGGGGGAGAACAGCGTGCCACTTTACGTTGCCCCTGTATCACCATCACAATAAGGGGGGTAGACTTTGTGGTGAACCCGATAGTCCTAGAAACTCTTGGGTTCGACTTGATTCTGGGTATGAGCTGGTTAGCCAGATACGATGGGGTGATTCAATGCTCCAAAAGAACAGTGCAGCTGACAGCAAAGACTGGTGAGAAAGTGGAATACCAAGCAGCTAGCCCCTTGGGACACAATCAGATCTACCAAGCCAAAGGTGTAGCACTGGAAGACATCAGAGTGGTGTGCGAATTCCCAGACGTGTTTCCAGATGAGTTACCAGGTATGCCCCCAGACCGCGAAGTTGAATTTGTTATTGATCTTAAGCCTGGTACTGCACCTATAGCTAAGAGGCCATATAGAATGGGAGTAAAAGAACTAGAGAAACTTAAGGAGGAATTAAGGGCATTGTTAGCAAAAGGGTATATTCGTCCTAGTTCATCTCCTTGGGGAGCACCAGTTTTGTTTGTGGATAAGAAAGATGGAACCCAGAGATTGTGTGTGGATTATCGAGCTTTGAATGAAGTGACCATCAAGAACAAGTACCCGCTGCCAAGGATTGATGATCTCTTCGACCAGTTGAAAGGAGCGTGTGTGTTCTCTAAGATCGATCTCCGATCCGGTTACCATCAGATGAGGATACGAGTGACTGACATCCCCAAAACTGCCTTCACCACCCGATATGGTCTATATGAGTTCACAGTCATGTCTTTCGGTTTGACAAATGCACCGGCATACTTCATGTATCTGATGAACAGTGTGTTCATGGACTATCTTGACAAGTTCGTGGTAGTGTTCATTGACGATATTTTGGTTTTCTCCAAGAATGAGGAAGAGCATGAAGAACATCTGAGGTTGGTGATGCAGAGACTTCGTGAGCATCAGTTGTATGCCAAGCTGAGCAAGTGTGAGTTTTGGTTGAAGGAAGTAGCATTCTTGGGACACGTACTGTCCAACGGTGGAGTGGCAGTCGATCCAAAGAAGGTTAGTGATGTGTTGAGTTGGAATCCGCCTAAGGATGTGAGTGAAATCAGAAGTTTCCTTGGAATGGCTGGATACTATCGGAGGTTCATAGAAGGATTCTCCAGGATTGCTAGGCCCTTGACGGCGTTATTGGAGAAAAATGCTAAGTTTGTCTGGACTGAAGAGTGTCAGGTTAGCTTTGAAGAATTGAAGAAGAGATTGACAACAGCACCTGTGCTAGTGTTGCCGGATATAACCAAGAGCTTCTCTATCTACTGCGATGCATCCCGTCTAGGATTGGGATGTGTACTCATGCAGGAAGGCAGAGTAGTAGCTTACGCATCGAGACAGTTGAGGAAACATGAGCAGAACTACCCGACACATGATCTGGAGTTAGCAGCTGTAATACATGCTTTGAAAATTTGGAGGCATTACTTGATTGGACATAAGTGTGATATTTACACTGACCACAAGAGTCTCAAGTATGTGTTCACACAGTCAGATCTGAATATGAGACAACGTCGTTGGTTAGAATTGATCAAGGACTACGATCTGGAGATACATTATCATCCAGGGAAGGCCAACTTGGTGGCAGATGCTCTGAGTAGAAGGAGTTACGTGCATAAGATCACGGGACATTGCTTATCGGAGGAACTCAGTGCAGAGTTTGAAAGGATGAGTCTGGGATTTGTGACCAGCGTCACTGAGATGGCAGTAGAACCGACTTTGGAACAAGAGATCCGAAAAGGACAGCTCACAGATGAGAAGATCAAGGAGATCGTAGAACTGGTGGCATTAGGAAAAGCCCCTGGTTTTCGAGTGGATGACCAAGGAACATTGTGGTACGAGAAGCGGATCTGTGTGCCAGATATAGTGCAGATCAGGGATGCAATTCTCAGGGAAGCCCATGAATCGGCGTATTCGATACACCCAGGTAGTACCAAGATGTACCAAGATATCAAAGAGAGATTTTGGTGGTATGGATTGAAGAGAGATGTGGCCACCTACGTAGCTCTATGTGACACATGTCAGAGAGTCAAGGCTGAACATCAGAGGCCAGCAGGTTTACTCCAGCCCCTGAAGGTACCTGAATGGAAGTGGGAAGAAGTCGGTATGGATTTCATCACTGGCTTACCTCGCACTCAGAGGGGATTTGATTCAATCTGGGTAATTGTGGATCGTCTGACCAAGGTGGCGCATTTCCTACCAGTAAAGACCACCTACTCGGGAGCCAGACTAGCAGAGTTGTATATGGAGAGGATTGTGTGTTTGCATGGGGTACCGAAAAGGATAGTGTCAGATCGAGGAACCCAGTTCACATCACACTTTTGGCGACAATTGCATGAGTCTATGGACACTAAGCTACAGTTCAGTTCAGCTTACCATCCACAGACAGATGGGCAGACAGAACGGACGAATCAGATATTGGAGGATATGTTGAGAGCATGTGCTTTACAATATGGTGCCAGTTGGGACAAGAGTTTACCATACGCAGAATTCTCGTACAACAATAGTTATCAGAAGAGTTTGCAGATGGCACCATTCGAGGCTTTGTATGGCAGAAAGTGTAGGACACCACTATTCTGGAATCAGACGGGAGAAAGTCAGGTATTTGGTCCTGAAATACTAAGGGAAGCAGAGCGACAAGTATAGATAATCAGACAGAATCTGAAAGTAGCACAATCCAGACAAAAGAGCTATGCAGATAACCGACGGAGAGATCTCAGCTTTGAAGTTGGAGACTTCGTGTATCTCAAGGTGTCACCCATGAGAGGCGTGAAAAGGTTCAACGTTAAGGGCAAGTTAGCACCTCGATATATTGGACCGTTCAAGGTACTTGGTCGGAAAGGTGAGGTGGCATATCAGTTAGAGCTACCAGAGAAGTTAGCGGGAGTACATGATGTGTTCCATGTGTCTCAGTTGAAAAAGTGTTTGCGAGTACCTGAGGAACAGATTCCGATTGATGAGCTGAATGTGGAGGAAGATCTTACCTATACTGAGCATCCTGTCAGAATTTTGGAAGAGTCAGAAAGAGTCACCAGAAATAAAGTGATACGGATGTGCAAGGTACAGTGGAGCCGTCATTCAGTGGATGAAGCAACTTGGGAAAGAGAAGAAGATCTCAGAGCTGAATATCCACAGTTATTCCCATCCACGTCCGAATCTCGAGGACGAGATTCATCTTAAGGGGGGTAGGTTTGTAACACCCTAAAAACACCTATTTTAAAAAAATTAGTAATTAAAATGTTTTTATTTTATTTGATGCTCATATTTATCTAGGAAAAATAAATTAATTATGATAAATAAAATTTAATATAAGGTTAGAAACATTTTTGTTGCATTCATGCCGACTGCATTGAGTTTTGTTTGTGTGTGGTTCAATTGGAATTTAAATTCTATTTAAATTCGAATTTGAATCGCGGAGTTTGGAGCTCTAGAAAAGTTTCTGCGGCCCGAGTCCGTTTCTCCTCCCTTAACTATTTCCCTCGTCCAATTTTGGCCCTCCTACTCTTTTCTCTTCGCAGCGGTCCACCTCCCTCAGCCCCACTTTTGGCCCGCGGCCGGCCTGCTCGCCCCAGCCCGCGCAGCCGCTTCCGGCCCAGCTCCGCCTCCCCGGCCTGCTCCGTCCGCGCACCAAGTCGGCCCACCCAGCGGCCTGCTCGCCCTCCCCTTCTTCGGCCCAGTCCGGCCCAGCGGCACGGCCTGCAGCCTGCCAGCGCAGCGCCCCGCGGCCCGCAGCGCCCCTCTCTCTCCACGCCGACTGCCAGGCGGGACCCACGGGTCAGACCCGTCTCCCTCCCCGCGACGAGTCCGACTCCGCCCCGACCATGGAAGACCGAGTCCGGCCGGTGCCCGGCACGCACGCCGGGGTTCGCCAGGACTCTCCCCTCGTCCGCTCTACTTAAAGGCCGAAGCCCGCCGCCTTTTCCCCCAACAAATCCGCGCCCAAGCCGCCCCGCACGAGTTCCGCTCGGCCGTCGCCCTAACCGCCGCCGCCCGAGATTAGCGCCGCCGCAGACCCATCGATTCGCCGCCGCTCGGGTCGATTGAGCCGCTCAAGGAGCTTCCCTAGCAGGTAAGCATGCCCCCAAGCCTGGTTTAGCCCCGTATCGCGCGCTGTATCATCTCCGCCATCGCTGCCCGAACGCCGCCGCCGCCATGGCCCGTCGCCGGCCGCCGCTGTCGCGTCCCCGTCGGCGAGAGCACCCCCATTCAACTCGCAGCGTCGCCCCGAAGCCGTAGAGCCAGCCCGCGTCCCGACCCGTGCCCTGTGGCGTGAGAACGAGTTTCGCCGGCGACCCTCCGCCGCGCGCGCAGGCGGCGCCGCCGCAGCACCCCTCGCCGGCGACACCCCTCTCTCCCCGATCTAATCCGAGCCGTCCAATCCTAAACCAGCGACTCAGATCGAGTCAAGCCCCGGGTCAAAGTTGACCATACCGGTCAACCCCCAGTCAGCCGAGCCGTTTTTCAAAAGAGCCCCTGTACTATTTCAAAATTAACCCGCAGTCCAAATTTATTCAAAAATAATTACAATTAAGTCCTGATTTTTACAGAAAACCCCCTGACTTATTTAAAAATAGTGCCCGAGGTCCTGCTTTGGTCAAATTGCAAATAAACCCTCCTGTTTTTATACAAAATTATGTTTTAGCCCCTGAGTTTTTGCAAATAAGCCCCTGGAACTTTTAAAACTTTGCCAGCAAGTCCCTGAACCTTAGAAAAGCCATAACTTCTTCGTTTTAGCTCCGATTTGAGTGATTTTCGCGCTCATGTGTTCGTAGCAAAGCGTAGATTAGTTTCTAAGCCTTCTTTTGTTCTGTTTTTAATGTTTGGTGTACTGTTCTAATAGATTAATATTGTTTGCATGTACTGGCTTGTATGGATGCTTGTGTGTTGATGTATGAGTCCAGTCGGTGAGCCGTACACGTTTGAGTTCGAGGGTTACGAGGAGCAAGACCAACAGCAGCAGCAAGAGCAACAGCAGCAGTTGGACGAAGGCAAGCACAGCACGGACAATCCTTGATACCTAAGCACACCTTTACATTAATTACTGCATATGCATGTGTCTAAATTGTTCCTATTAAGGTTATTCCTAGTTTTGTTTATCCTATACCTTGATTACCCTGGGTTATTGCATTTGGGTAGAACTTTGCTAAGCGCCGCTACTGTCACAAATGTTTAACTGTTAATCTTGACTTAATGGTACACTTCAATGTTAATGGTAAAACTTGCTTTTTAGCAACATGGATCAGGGAGCTAGGGCATATGCTTTATGCTTGGTCCTAGTGTCTCTCCGTAAGGACTGGTTCTTAAAGCGGCAACCCAGGAACCTGTCGCCACCGCCGGAACTATAATGGCTCTGGTCTTGGACGAGTAACATGTACGGCTCTAGCTTGACAGTAGTTACCGACGGGCCGACGGCGTTATGGGAAGCATGGGTGAGAGTATGGTTTGATCCACCGAGGACGGGTTTCCGTTGGCTTTGCCCTCGTGAGGCACAGTCCCGTGTAGGAGCTTCCGTTTGGCGGGGGTTCTGCACGTTGCGCTATTTAATTCTGTTTCTGCATTACTTTTCTGCGATTGGACGCCATTGACCCCCTCGTGCTGCGGCACGGGCGTAAGTCAGTCTCGGTGCCTCGGGTCATGCTGCCTAGGTTGTACCATAACGGCTATTGTTTTGTTAGGGTGTCTTGTGAAAAGCCTCGTAGCGTCCCTATGCAGTCACACCTCGGAAGTGTTGATGTGCGTGGTTGGGTGCAAAGTTCCTTTGAACTTTTACGCGACTGGTGGGTAAAGGGCGAAACCTCTGCAGAGTGTACAATCTATCATGATAGCCTTGCTCAGGGTCAAGAGCGGCCTGGATCCTTTTTGATTAGAAGTTGATATTTGTTATTGTTTAATGTTCACCTCTACTTCATTAATTGGGAATTGCAACTGGGTTTCACTTAATTGTAGAAATTCTTGGTTTATGATAAAATGAAACAACTAAAATTGCTAATGCAGTACAGCCGTGTCAAGCCTTTCTTTTAAGCCTTCATTACCCGTGTTGTATTTGCTAAGTAAGACAATTACTTACACTTGCCATTCAACAAAATCCCGGATGGGTAACAGATGGATTAGATGGTACTGCTGCTACTGAATTTCCTGAAGATCTGCCATTCTACTAGCTGTGCTCAACCAGTCAGAGTCCCTGTGGATTATGGATTTCGGCTTCGTCTTCGTTTAGAGAGAGTTAATAATTAGTCTTCCGCTGTGTTATTTAGTTATTTTAGTCAAACTCTGATGTAAAACCATTTCATTTGAGCATATGTACTCTGTTTATCATATTTGTTATCTATATGTGTTCTGTGGACTTCCTGGGCACACATATAGAAGCATTCGGGTTTCTGTGTAAATCCGGGTGTGACAGGACGCTACGAGGCTTTTCACAAGACACCCTAACAAAACAGTAGCCGTTATGGTACAACCTAGGCAGCATGACCCAAGGCACCGAGATTGACTGACGCCCATGTCGCAACACGAGGGGGTCAATGGCGTCCAAGCGCGGAAAAGAATAACAACAACAAAATAAATAGTGCAACATGTGGAACCCCCGCCATACGGAAGCTCCCAACACGGGACTGTGCCTCACGGGGACATAGCCAACGGATACTCCGTCCTCGGTGGATCAAACCATACTCTCACCCATGCTTCCCATAACGCCGTCGGCCCGTCGGTAACTACTGTCAAGCTAGAGCAGTACATGTTACTTGTCCAAGACCAGAGCCATTATAGTTCCAGCGGTGGCGACAGGTTCCTGGGTTGCCGCTTTAAGAACCAGTCCTTACGGAGAGACACTAGGGCCAAGCATGAAGCATACGCCCTAGCTCCATGATCCATGTTGCTAAAAAGCAAATTTTAACATTAACATTGAAGTGAACCATTAAGTCAAGATTAACAGTTAAACATTGGTGACAGTAGCTGCGCCTAGCAAAGCTCTACCCAAATGCAATAACCCAAGGTAATCAAGGTATAGGATAAACAAAACTAGGCACAACCTTAATACGAACAATTTAGACACATGCATATGCAGTAAATAATGTAAAGGCGTGTTTAGGTAGCAAGGATTGTCCGTGCTGTATTTGCCTTCGTCCAACTGCTGCTGTTGCTCCTGCTGCTGTTGTTGGTCCTGCTCCTCGTAACCCTCGAACTCAAACGCGTACGGCTCACCGACTGGACTCAAACATCAACACACAAGCATCCATACAAGCCGGTACATGCAAACAATATTAATCTATTAGAACAGTACACCAAACAATAAAAACAGATCAAAAGAAGGCTAAAAACTAATCTACGCTTCGCTATGAACACGTGAGCACGAAAATCACTCAAAACGGAGCTAAAACGAGAAAGATACGGCTTTTCTAAGGTTCAGGGACTTGTTGGCGATGTTTTAAAAGTTCTAGGGGCTTATTTGCAAAAACTCAGGGGCTAAAACATAATTTGATATAAAAACAGGAGGGTTTATTTGCAAATTAACTAAAACAGGACCTCGGGTGCTATTTTTAAATAAGACAGGGGGTTTTCTGTAAAAATCAGGACCTAATTCTAATTATTTTTGAATAGATCTGGACCGCGGGTTAATTTTGAAAAAGGTCAGGGGCTCTTTTGCAAAAAGGCCATGGCTGACTTGTTTGACCGGTATTGACCCGGGGCGTTGACTCGGCTCGGTTCGATCTGGGCCGTCCGATCTGGTTTGGGCGGCAGGGATTAGATCGGGGAGAGGAAGTCGTCGGCGGCGCTGACTGACGGCGGCGCTGAACGGCGGCGAGCGGCGGCGCTTCGCCGGCGTGGCTCGAAAACGAGCTAGGAGGCTCGGTTTGGGACGTGGCCGGGTGCCACAGTCTCGGGGCGATGCGACGAACTCGTCTGGGTGGGTCTCGACGACGGCGGAGCAACGGCGGTGGCGCACGAAGAGCGGAGGCGGCGGCGGCGCTCGGGCGGCGGCGGAGAGCTCGCGGCAGAGGGGGAGAGGGAGCAAGGAGGGGTTCGAGAGGCTCCTTACCGGCTAGAGAAGCTTCCCCGGCGGTCAATTTGGCCGGAGCGGTGCTGCACCGGCGGATCGACGGCGACCGGCGGCAATGGGCGTCGGGATGTGCCGGCGATGGTGTTCCGGGGCGCAGGAGGGGTCGTGTGGGGGCTTGGCGTGCTCCTGGCGGCCTGGCGGTGCTGCTCCGTGAGTCGGCCGGGGCGGAGGGGTGTCGGCGCGGCAAGATTGGCAGCGGCAGCGGGCTCGGACGGCGGGGAAATTGGCGGCGCGAGGGTGGCGATTGGGATTGAGAGGGCGGCGGCTATTTGTAGGGCGACCGAAGGCGGCTCGGGTGGGCCTCGGCATCCGTGCCATGGCCGGGCCGGACACCATGGCCGGGGCCGTGGCGGAGTCGGACTCCGTCGCGAGGAGGGAGACGAGTCTGACCGGTGGCCCCGCTCGGTCAGCGGCCGGGGCGCCTGGCTGCTGGGCTACGCTGCTGGGCCGGACTGGGCCGCAAGAGGGGTGCGCGGGCTGCTGCGAGAGCGGGAGGGCGAGCAGGCCGGCGCGGGGCGGAGCAGGCCGCTGGGCCGGGCCGAAAGCGGAGAAAGGGGAGACAGGCCGCTGCGAAAACGGGAAAGGGGAAAGGGGCTGGGCCGGCTGGAGAGAAAAGTAGGAGGGCCTAAATCGGCCGGGGAAAGAGTTCAGGGGGAAAAAGTGGACTCGGGCCGCAGCAACTTTTCTAGAGCTCCAAACTTGATTCCAATTCGAATTTAAACAGAAATTAAATTCCAACTGAACCACACACAAACAAAACACAATGCAGTCGGCATGAATGCAACAAAAATGTTTCTAACCTTATATTTAATTTTATTTCTCATAAATAATTTATTTTCCTTAGATAAATATGAGCATTAAATTAAATAAAACAATTTAATTACTAAATTTTAAAATAGGCATTTTTAGGGTGTTACAGTTAGGCAACAGATAACAGAAGATTTGTCCTGATCTTTAAACCAAAGATATTTGCTTTAAAGCTCGGGGGCTGCTAGCGGATAATCCGGGATTTGATTTCCGAAATTTAAGGAACAATTACTTGGAGACCTTCGACTAGTTTTCATGAAACTACTCGAAGCTCGGGGGCTACACCCAATGGGTGCACCTATTCGGCGCACACCATTGAACAACTCGAGATGAAGATAAGAAGATTGCTTTTGAACCTCCGACTACTTCAAGAGTACTCGGGGGCTCGGGGGCTACACCCATTCGGTGCATCAACAGATGCACTCCAATGTAAACTACTCGTCAGAGAAGGCTTGAGCGTCTTAAGCTTAGCTCCAATTACTCGAAGACAGATTCAAGACTTGAAGCGAAGGCGCAAGATGCTCGGGGGCTTGTAGCACCAGGATCCCTAGGGCCACTTATCCAGAGGATTAAACTACTCGGCAGAGAGAGTCTGATCCGACTGCTCCAAACGAGTCGGCTATGGTGCAAGACGGCGTAGTAGATTGGAATAACTAGTCGTGTACTAATAGGAAACTCCCCAAAGTACTCTGTTGTAGTTATTCATGTTGTATACGACTAGGAATGTACAAACCGACTTGTAACCCTGCCTCCCGGACTATATAAGGCGGGGCAGGGACCCCCTCAAAACATCAGACAACCACACGTGCAATACATTCAAGCACACAGGACGTAGGGTATTACGCTATTCGCAGCCCGAACCTGTCTAAATTGTGTTGTTCGTGTACTTTCGTTCCGAGAACTCGGCGAGACCCACACAAATCTACTCCCTAGGGTATCCCCAGTTAGACGTGCTCGACATAATTCGTCGACACGGATTTACACAGAAACCCGAATGCTGCCATATGTGTGCCCAGGATTTCCACAGAACACATATAACTTACAAATATGGAAATCAGAGTGCATATGCTCGAATGAGATAGTTTTACATCAGAGTTTACCTAAACAAAACACAACGGAAGTCTAATTATTAACTCTCAACTAGCGGAGCCGCAGTCCACAGGTACACCGACTGGTTGACCACAGCTTAGTAGTAAGGCGGATCTTCAGGGAATTCAGTAGCAGCAGTCTCATTCATTCCATCTGTTACCCGTCCGGGATTTTGTTGAATAATGGCAAGCGAAATTAAATGTCTTACTTAGCAAGTATAACACGGTGTATGAAGGCTCAAAAGTAAGGCTAGACACGTTTGAACTACATTAGCAATTTTAATTGATTCATTCTAACAATTATCAAAGATACTACAATTTAATGAATCCCAGTTGTAAACCCAATTAACATAGTAGAAGTAGCATTAAACAACAATAAATACCATCAGATTCTAATCCAAAAGGATCCAGGCCGCTCGTGACCCTGAGCAAGGCTATCATGATAGATTGTACACTCTGCAGAGGTTTCGCCCTTTACCCACCAGTCGCGTAAAAGTTCATGGAACTTTAAACCCAACCACGCACGTCAACACTACCGAGGTGTGACTGCATAGGGACGCTACGAGGCTTTTCACAAGACACCCTAAACCAACAGTAGCAGTTATGGTACAACCTAGGCAGCATGTTCCAAGGCACCGAGATCGACTGACTCCCAGGGCGCTCCCATAGGAGGGTCAATGGCATCCAGAGCGCGGCAACACATGCAACAACAAAAATAAAGAGCGCAACGTGCGGAGGTCCCAACACATGAGCGCTCCCAACACGGGACTGTGTCTAACGAGACATAGCCGACGGAACATCCGTCCTCGGTGGATCAAACCATACTCTCACCCATGCTTCTCATAACGCCGTCGGCCCCATCGGTAACTACTGTTAATTTAAAGCCGTACAAGCTATTTGTCCAAGACCAGAGCCATTATAGTTCTAGCAGTGGCGACAGGCTCCTGGGTTGCCGCTTTCAGAACCAGTCCTTACGGAGAGACACTAGGGCCAAGCACGAAGCGTACGCCCTAGCTCCCTGATCCATGTTACTAAAAAGCAAGTTTTACCAATAACATTAAAGTGAACCATTAAGTCATGATTAACAGTTAAGCAAGGTGATAGTAGCTGCGCCTAGCAAATATCTACCCATATGCACAAACCCAGGTGATCAAGGTACAGGATAAACAGAGCTAGGTACATCCTTAATGGGATAAAAAATTAGACACATGCATATGCAGTAAATAATGTAAAAGAGGTGTTTAGGTAGCAAGGATTGTCCGTGCTATACTTGCCTCAATCCATAGTATCTCTGGTCAAAGTATTCAATCTTGTTCTTGCAATCTCTTGATGGCGTCCTTCTACTCGCAGCAAACATCGAGCACAACATGTAGCTAAACAAGCAAACAAGCAAGTACAACTAAGAACAATACACCAATCGAAAGGAAAAGCTTTAGAGAAGCGCGCTAAAGGATAGGGCTTGGTTCGATGGTCACGTGAGCGCAAGGATCACTGAAGACGGAGCTAGGGTTGAAAAGATACAACTATCGAAAGTTTTGTATTATTAAATGATACAACTATAAGCTTGATTGGTTTTAACTAAAGAAAATCATAAGTAAAGATTATTTAAAGTAAATTCTGTTTCAATTTGTAAAACCGGGGTAAATCTTAATCACATTTTATTTATAATTGTTTATGTATAGATTATGCCAATTTAAATGTTAACTTGAAATAAAACATGTGAGAGCAACTAATCGAATAACCTTATGAACCGTGTTGCATAAATCAATATTATAATCAAGAACACGTTTATGTTAATATTAATCAATGTTAACATCTATTTATGAAAACCCGGAGTTTGACTCTAAATTGCTTTTAATTAGAAAAATCTAGTTAAGTAAACATTAATCAAATTAATTTCACTTTACAAGGACCGAGATGAAACTTAATTATATTTTATTCAGAAAACTAATTACATAAATATTAATCATGTTAACATTAGTATGAAAAATCGGAGTATAAAACCTAATTAGATTTCAATTAAGAAAACACATTTAGGTAGCATTTAATCAACTTAATATTAAATAAAATTTGAAAAACATAAATCATGGCAATTGACAGCACTAACGTGTAGTTTATGTTGATATGAATCTAACACAATGAAAACGGATTAAAACGGAGTTAAAACGCGGGTTTTATGGGCTAAACAAGATTGCAGGGATCTATACGCAAAAACTCAGGGGCTAAAACATAATTACGCATTAAAACCCGAGGATTAACGCGCAAAATGTTCAGGGCTGGGCTCCGGGCTGCGAAAACAGGAAACGTCAGGGGGTTTTTCAAAAAGGCAGGGACCTGTTTCTAATTATTTTTGACTAGGAGTGGACGGCAGGTTGATTTCCGTAAAGTGCAGGGGCTCTTTAGCAAAGTGGCCAACGCTGACCGGTATGCACAGGTTTGACCTAGGGCAGGGACAGATCTGAGCCGCCGGATCTTGATCTAACGGCTGAGCTGCGCTGGGGAAAATGGTCGTCAGCGGCGACCAGAGACGCGACGGCGCTGCACTTGCGACGGCGGCGAGCTCGCCGGAGTAAGGCGTTCAAGCGCTACGGGGCTCGGTTTCTTGCTAGGATGGGTCCTACGGGATAGTGGTGATGCGGCGAATGCGACCCAGGGGTTCACGTCGAGGTCTGGGCGACGACGGCGGTCCACGACGATGAATGGCGGAGGTAGAACTCTGGCGAGGGTATACGATAGAGCTACGGGACGCAGAGACGGACGAGAAGAGGCTAGGGAGACTCCTTACCAAAATGCGAAGCTTGCGGCGGGGTCAGGCGGGATGGAGAGGCATTGGCGTGGCGGATCGACGGCGGCGGCTCGAGCTTGGGGACGGCAGCGGCTCGGTCTCCACGGGCGGGGCCTCTCCGGCGGCCGGAGGAGGACGGCAGCCATCAGCGGGCGTTCGCCTCGTCGTGGCGAAGGTCACGACGGCGATGGCGTGCTCCATTGGCGCCGGGGTGCGGCGGATCGGCCGGGCGGACTCCGGCGGCGAAGCTCGGGCTCCGGTGGCGCAAGCAGGGAGGAGAGCGAGGGCGGCGGCAGCACGGGGCTTTGTAGGCTCGCGGAAAGGGGGCCCCAGAGCTCCTCAGCGTGCGGGCTTGCCGCGGCAAGCCGCGCCATTACCGGCGGGGAAGAAAGGAAGGTGGAGGCGGTCGCTGACGTGCGGGCCCGGTGGGGCAGTGAGAGGGGAGAGACGACGGGAGCGGCTGTAGGCTGGGCCAAGTTGGGCCGGGGCTGGCGCGCGGCAGGTTGGGCCGAGCGGCTGGCGGCTGGCGAGCTGGGCTTGCGGGAGAAAAAGAAGAAGCTGGGCCGGTTGGGTTGGGAAAGAAAGAAAGGAGGAGAAGAACAGGCCAAGTTAGAGAGTTTAGGGGGCAAAATTGAACTCTTAACTAAAACAACTTTTCTATGGCTCGAACCGACGCGATTCAAACACGAATTTAAATCTAATTTGAACCACACACAAACAAAACTCAATGCAGCCAGCATGAATGCAACATAAATGTTTCTAACCTTATGTTTGATTTTAAATTCTCAGAAAATAGTTTTGTTTTCCCTAAATTGATTATGAGCACTTTCAATAAAAAGTAATTTAATTACTAAATTTAAGAAATACATTTTTAGGGTGTTACAAACCTACATCGTTTTAATTTAATTTGGAAAACAAAATTTTCCTATACTAAATTCCCTGTTAATTATATAAATCTTAGAAAATTTTAAAAATTACAGTAAATCATTGTATTAATTATGCTAACAAATCACATCCCAAAATCCAAAAATTTTGGGGTGTGACAAACTACCCCCCTTAACAGGAATCTCGTCCCGAGATTCTAAGAAAGAGGAGAAGCACGGAGAAGAAACAAAACAAGATTGTTGTTGCAAGGCAGGTAGATATTCATCCTCTTTCGTAGAACAGTGTAGAATCCTCAATCTTCATCTTTGTTGTTACTGGGGTCGTCTTTGGAAAGGAGTAGTTGGGAAGATAGCAAGCAGTACGGTGGTGAAGAAACTTGAGTAGGTCCCTCGTTACTTCGACTTGCTTCATGTGTTGATGTTTGTCGATGCTTATCGTTGATGTTGTTGTTGCCTTCAACTTTTTCTTCTGAGATGCTCCATTTGATTAGGAAGAAAAGACAGAAAGATAACAAGGATGTGGAAGGTACAAAAGAAGAAACCCAGCTAAGCAACTGATGTCATTGTGAGTAGAAGGACCACAATACACCAACAATCATTACAAAGAACCAAATCAATCAAGGGCATAAGGATAGGCATTACAAGCACACTCAACCAAAGTTAACCACACAAGCACAAGAGCGATTCTAAACGTTGTCAACACAGGTTTAGGGAATCCTCCTAGATATGGACAATTCCTCTACTTTCTTGATATAGGCATCCTTCAACTTGACTATAACTTCTTGATGTAGTGGCAGTGAGTTCGACATCGTCTTGTATTTTGAAATCGCTCAAGCTTGAACCTCTTGATGTAGACTAGTAATCAGAAGTCAATGGTAAGAAGTAAATTATCAAGGAGAGGGTAAAACATCCAAGGATATGATGACCAAAGGGAAATTGTCAAGGAGGGGAAAATGCTCAAGGATAGCACTTTTTATGAATCAAAATCTCAAGGATTGAGAAAGCAAGGGTTATATGTCAAAATGAACCTTAACGGATGACCAGTACTATCTAGGCTATGGTCCTACAGTCAGCACGGCTCTGATACCAATCTGTCACACCCGGATTGTGGGACCAGGATCCCTAGGGCCACTTATCTAGAGGATTAAACTACTCGGCAGAGAGAGTCTGATCTGACTACTCCAAACCAGTCGGCTATGGTGCAAGACGGCGTAGTAGATTGGAATAACTAGTCGTGTACTAATAGGAAACTCCCCAAAGTACTCTGTTGTAGTTATCCATGTTGTTTACGACTAGGACTGTACAAACCGACTTGTAACCCTGCCTCCCGGACTATATAAGGCGGGGCAGGGACCCCCTCAAAACATCAGACAACCACACGTGCAATACATTCAAGCACACAGGACGTAGGGTATTACGCTATTCGCGGCCCGAACCTGTCTAAATTGTGTTGTTCGTGTACTTTCGTTCCTAGAACTCGGCGAGACCCACACAAATCTACTCCCTGGGGTATCCATAGTTAGACGTGCTCGACATAATTCGTCGACACTTGGCGCCCGCCGTGGGGCTCTCTCGCCGAAGCTCGACATTAGGCGCGATGGGATCAACTTTCAGAGCAAGCGGCATCGAGGAAGGCGCGACGTTCGTCATCGGCTCATGGACCTTTGTCTCTGATGGCAAGCTCGGTTTCGAGTCGTTCCTAGCAGATGGACCGGGGCCCTACTCGATGCCGGCGTCTCCACTGCAGCCGCGTCAAGACCTCACCGAGAATCAGATCTCGACGAGTTCATCAACCCCTACTTCAACACCAAGTTCGACTTCGACAACGACTCGAACTCCGAACGGGACTCTCCAAGTCAAGACTGGGTACAACTCTGTTCCAAACATGGAAAGAGTCAGGGATTCCGAGCTGGCTATGCCATCGGAAAACCACCTAGATCGATTCCCGTTCGGCCTCTCCAGCTCTGCGGCTGTATATCAACAGATGTACATCGCGAAGCAGGGCGACAAGACAAGCTTATTGCCTAGCAAGATCGTGAATCGTTGTAAGGACGCTGAGTTGGTCTCTAGACCATCAGAGGACGAAGACGATTTCACGCTCTTACTAAGCAACTCCCCAGACAACGTTGCACGATTCAACTGCAGCACTTACTACAAGTCTGACGTTACCCTTGAGCAACCACTCGTTCGGCTCCCCTCAGGACTTGTCGTGACCAACTCGCCAGGAGGACTCCTTGTTCACTGGCCAGACGTGATCCCTGTTGATTCCTGTTGGGGCAATGAGTCAAGACTAAGTGCCGCAATAGTGAAGGATCTGCCCTATCAAGATGGCAAGACCGCTTCGATCACCTCTTCTTCCGACTCAACGGGGGATAACTTCTCTGGTGCTTTGAGCCTACAACTGCGCGATCCAAGCAGGCAAGTTTACATGGCAGGCGCACCAGGACAAGGAGATCAATATGAGCGACAGCTTATGGGCGATATCTCCGACGAAGAGCCGACTGTACCCAATGAGACTGATCAACAGAGGATGGCCCGGCGATCGAGGAACGTGAAGCACAGGCAAAGGCGCGTCAATTCAGCTAGGCGCGCCGCCGCTACATGAAACCTCGATAATGACTTCCAAATGGTTGGGGATCAACCCGTTCTACCCGACGCACCAACCAATCTGACCGTGGCTGCTGAAATTGTCAAAGCTATGCCTAGCACACTGCAGCTACAACAAGTACTCACCTTGCTAGCCGCGGCCAAGCCCCAACCCGAAGGTGGGCCAGGGATGGTCCAGAGGACTCCGGACCAAAGAACTCAAGGCAGCCGCTCCGTATCATCCCCTCACCCAAGTCGTGCCCCACAGGGAAACGCAGGGCAAATCGTGATCCGAGGCACTGCACCGGCTCCCCAAGGAGGAAACAGAACCAACCATGTGGCCGGCGATCTCCGTAGCACGATCAACGCCAACCGAGATGCCCGTTTCCAAATCGACGCCAGCAGAGCCAATCGCATAGCTTCTGAGATTCATCGACGAGCTGAATTTGAACAACTCTACGGCCCAATCCCAGCTGATCAAGAGCAGCCTTCGCATAACCGGGAACAGAACCCGCCACGCGACACCAATCGTGATCGAGATCGTCGATCACACGGCCGTGGCAGAGACAATCAGCCAGACAATGACCCCTCGGGCGACGATGGCCATGGCGATCGCCCCCCACGTGGTCGTGACCACAACTATCAAGGCGGCCGAGGTCGTCAAGACCCCAAACCGAGTGGTTCCCCAAGCCACCACTCGAACCGCCGAAACGATGACGAGGACGACAGCTACCGCGGAAGAAGACAACAATCTCCACCCGAAAAATATGATGGATTTCCAGCTTTCTCCAGCCGCATCAAGAAGGTCCTGTTGCCTCAGAAGTTCAAGACGACTGGAATAGAGAAGTTCACAGGCAAACAAGACCCAGAAAGATGGTTGCGAGTCTACTCGACGTCAATCACCATGGCGGGCGGCAGCAACGACGTCAAAGTCAGATACTTCCCAATCATGATGGATACCGCTCCACTGACATGGCTCGAGGGCCTCCGCCCTGGATCCATCGACACCTGGGAACAACTCGCACGCAAGTTTGTTGGCGGTCGTTACAACCCAAATTCGACCACCAATACTCGGGAATTAATGAGAGTATATGCAACATTCCATGTACTTAGGTTTTATTTCTAATGGAGTTCCACGAGTTTTGGTGAGTGTCGCTTGTGCAGGTACAACAACTAGAAATGTCTCCTATAGGGGTCGGAAATGACCGATTCGGCCGAACGACACGATTTGGCCGGTTACCCCCCTTAGCCGTGCAAGCCACCGGGAGTCGTCCACGTCAGCGCCTACTCATCCCGGGCTTCCGCCACATCACCCTGGGCCCAAACTCAACCTGACAAAGACCTCGAAGTCAACCAGAAGGCCTCTGGCCTAGCCCAGGGTGTGAACCGAACTGCCAACCGACACCAGGAGCTGGCCCAGCACGTGTGCAAACTCAAGGTGGTGCAGCACTGGGCCGAGCCCAGTTCGGCCGAACCGGGGAGTTCGGCCGAACCGGGATTTTCGCCCGAACGGCTCGGCACCGACCTCCAGTTGCTTGGCCGCTGCTCCACTTCTCCACCGACCCTGGCCATTATAAATAGAGGCCGGTTTCACCTGCACAAGACACACAACACAAGAGTAGAGTGCAGGCGAAGCACTGTTAGTTCTCCACTTGTATCAGTAGAGATAGGGAGAGAGGAGAGGTGAGCGTCCCGGAGAGGAGCCGAAGTGTCGGCCCCTCTTCCCGCTGTACCTCTACGGATGCGACTTCACTTCGAGTAACATCCGGGTCTTGTCTGGTAACTCTTGTATCTCTCTCTGATTAATTGAGCATTTAGTTCTTACTTTTATATGCTTGCTGGTTCTTCGTTCAATGCTTAGTTGTGTAGTATAATTGTATACTAGCTGCTTAGCTTGAGTGCTTATCTGTCTGCAGTAGATAAGTATTAGTCAACTAGTGTAGGCGTGGTGCCTATACTTGAGGCTAACTTAGTTTCTGCCCGTCGCAACGGAGGTGGTAGCCGTAAGGTGGTGACAGCCCTTTCGGTCTTCGTAGCCCATCACGTTAGTTCCGGTGTCTTAGGACCCAAGGTTCAGGGTAACCGGCACCCCTTCTCACCCCTTTCTGTGTGTCAGAGCCTCTGTAGTCCAGAAGCAAGTATCTATCTGTATCCTCTGATCTGCTCAATCAATCGATAGAATACCTTTATCAGACCCGTACCCTCTCTACCCCCTTACCTCTTCTCTTCTCTCCTTGTTGTCGTCATCCATCTCATCCATTCCATTTCATCCACACCATCTACCTAGGACAACTTAGTTTAGGATTAGTACACTTCTCGTTCTCCGTGGAAATCGATACCTTGGAATACTCCCGGGTGAAAGCTACATCGGTATCCATCCGCTTGCGGATTTATCTGTAGGCCGTAAGGAGTGCCAACAAGCTTTCTGGCGCCGTTGCCGGGGAACGGTAGCTGTTCTGATTCTGAACCCAAGTTGTCCGTGTATCCCACCACCATCCACCATCCATATGGATCCCACTCTTACCTTACGCCAACACTCGGCTCCAACGGGCGATTATTTGGAGCCACCACCATCATCACATCCCATATCCACACCCGGCTATGAGCTACGTCCTGGCTTCATAGCCATGGTTCGTGAGCAATCGTTCTCAAGAACGAAGGTCGAGAGTCCATATGCGCATTTGCGCGAGTATGTGCAACTCTGCTCATGCCTGACCATTGTGGGCATGACACAAGAGACACTCAAATGGAAGCTATTCCCGTTTTCACTAGCGGGAGGAGCAAAGAAATGGTACTCTCTGGCTGTCAGTACTATGGACGGGAGCTGGGAAGTTCTCAAGGAAAAATTCTGCCTAAATTTCTTCCCAGTCTCCAAGGTAGTCAGTCTCCGAGCGGAAATCATTAACTTTAAGCAATTAAGGGGAGAATCGTTAGGAGCTGCCTGGGCTCATTTCAAGCAAATACTGGCCTCAGGACCGGACCTAAGCCTACAAGAACCTTTTGTTTTACAACACTTCAGCCTTGGCCTCTGTCCCGTAGCCACCACTTTCTTGGACTCTGCTTCTGGAGGGTCGTTCTTTCATTTGGTTACTAGTGAAGCGAGGGTAGTCCTAGACCGTATCCTAGACAACACCCCCTACACTGGAATCTATGATGAACTCCCCGATGAAGAAGAGAAGCAGCCTGAACCTGAACCTAAAGAGCCAATACCAGTCCAATCCAAATCCATTAGCTCTTCCAGTCCATCAGAACCTGAAGCTCATTTCGAACCACACCCATATTCTAGCCCAGACTACTATGATTCACTCTACACCACTCCCTATGATTTTGACGATGATCTATTCGATGACATCGGGAGTGTAACGAGTTTCCCTCGAGAACACCGTGTAGAGCCCATAGATGAAGCCCCCGACAAGGAAGAACTCGAATACCAGAGAGAATACCTTGGACATCTCTCTGCTATCATGAGTCGGGAGTGGCTAGAAGAGGCCGAAGCCTCAACCGAGGTCGTCAAGATGCCCAGAAAGATTCAAAGGATATACTGTGAGGTCCTGGGCAAAGACAAAGAAATTGGGTATGACCCAAGCCTCGGGATCAACATAATCTCTAGCTCGTTGGTGCACGACCAACTCCCTGGTGTACCTTGGTCATTTTCTCAAAAACTACTAAAATTCACTTCAGGAAGAATCTTGGATTGTTTGGGGATCTTGCGGGTCACACCCGTTAAGATTAATGACCCTGAACTCTTCATGGATTTCCATATCTTCGACCTACCCAGCGACACCACACATCCCATCTTCATAGGTAGACCAATCCAGAAGATATTGGAAAAGGCACCAACAAATCAGCTAGTAGAGCTCAGGATCGGCAAAGAACTCATCCCTGTCTCCTATTCTCAATCCTTGAACACCCCATTAGAGGCAGACCCCGATCCTGACCCATTAGAGGAAGTTATGTCAGCTCACCTATTAGACCTAGAGCAGCCTATTCCAGAAGAACATCTCCCGTTTTTCTCGGAAGAAGAGGAAACACATCCTCCGATTGAGCTTGACACAAACGAAACTCCAAAACCATCCCCAATCGAGCTCAAACCACTTCCACCTGGACTTAGGTATGCTTTCCTCTTTGGAGATAAGCAAACTCCAGTGATCATCAGTGATAAGCTCTCCGAACTAGAAACCCAACAACTCATCACTGTCCTGGAGAAGAATCGATCGGTCTTAGGATATTCTCTCCAAGACCTGAATGGGATTAGCCCAAATCTCTGTACTCATCGCATCCCGATCGATTCTGAAGCAATGCGGTCTCGGGAACCTCAAAGACGGCTGAACAATGCCATGAGAGAGGTCGTGAAAAAGGAAGTTCTCAAGCTCCTTCATGCTGGGATCATCTACCCAGTTCCCAATAGCGAGTGGGTTAGTCCCATCCAAGTCGTTCCAAAGAAGGGAGGAATGACGGTAGTGCACAATGACAAGAATGAGCTCATTCCTCAGCGCACTATTACCGGGTGGCGTATGTGCATAGATTATCGTAAACTCAACAAAGCCACCAAGAAAGACCATTTCCCTCTTCCGTTCATAGACGAGACGCTTGAACGGCTAGCCAAACCCTCCTTCTTCTGTTTCCTTGATGGTTACTCTGGATATCACCAAATCCCAATCCATCCTGAAGACCAGAGTAAAACCATGCTCACATGCCCTTATGGGACGTATGCCTATCGGCGTATGTCCTTTGGGTTGTCTAACGCACCTGCCTCTTTCCAACGTTGCATGATGTCCATCTTCTCTGACAAGATTGAGGAGATTATGGAAGTGTTCATGGACGATTTCTCAGTTTATGGAAGGACCTTCACCGAGTGTCTGAAAAATCTGGACAAGGTCCTCCAGAGGTGTAGAGAGAAGCACCTCATTTTGAACTGGGAAAAGTGTCATTTTATGGTGCGAGAGGGTATTGTCTTAGGACATCGGGTGTCGGAACGTGGAATCGAGGTAGACAGGGCAAAAATAGAAGTGATTGAGCAACTTCCACCTCCCACAAACGTTAAGGGAATCCGAAGCTTCCTTGGTCATGCCGGATTCTATAGGCGCTTCATCAAAAACTTTTCCCAGATATCTCGGCCCTTGACCAATCTTTTAGCCAAAGATGCCCCCTTCATTTTCAATGAGGAGTGTTACGCCGCTTTTCACACCCTCAAGAAGGCACTCATTTCCGCTCCCATTATCCAGCCTCCCGACTGGAGCATCCCATTTGAAATCATGTGTGATGCGAGCGACTATGCCGTAGGAGCTGTGCTGGGCCAAACTAAGGACAGGAAGCACTATGCTATCTCATACGCTAGCAAAACGCTCACCGGCCCTCAGCTCAACTACGCGACCACGGAAAAGGAACTCTTAGCGGTCGTATTTGTTATAGACAAATTCCGGTCCTACCTAGTCGGGGCCAAGGTCATAGTCTATTCAAATCACGCTGCTCTTAAGTACCTTCTGACCAAGAAGGATGCAAAGCCGAGACTCATCCGCTGGGTTCTGCTACTCCAGGAGTTTGACATCGAGATAAGAGATAAGAAGGGAGTAGAGAACTCAGTGGCTGACCACCTGTCCCGAATGGAAGTACCATCTGATCTTCCGATCGACAATTACTTGCGGGATGACACGCTCCTTAAGGTCACCACTGGCGATCCGTGGTACGCTAACATAGTAAACTTCATGGTCACGGGGTATGTCCCTCCTGGAGAAAATAAAAAGAGATTAGCTTATGAGAGCCGACTCCATCTCTGGGACGACCCGTACCTCTTCCGGATATGTAGTGACGGACTCCTCAGAAGGTGCATCCCTGCACATGAGGCATATAAAATCCTAGAGAGGTGCCATGCAGCTCCGTACGGAGGACACTACGGTGCATTCCGGACCAATGCTAAAGTCTGGCAAAGCGGATTTTATTGGCCCAGCATGTACGAAGATGCAAGAGCATTCGTCATGCGATGCTCCCGCTGTCAGAAACACGGAAACATTAACACTAGAGGCGCGATGCCACTCACTAGCAATCTCCAAGTAGAAATTTTCGATGTTTGGGGAGTGGACTTCATGGGTCCCTTCCCAATTTCCGAGGGTTGCCAGTTCATCCTAGTGACAGTAGACTATGTCTCTAAGTGGGTGGAAGCTCTACCTTGTGTAGCCGCCGATTCTAGGAACGCGAGACGAATGTTTCATGAGTACATCTTTCCGCGTTTTGGCGTTCCTAGGATAGTCATTAGTGATGGAGGATCTCATTTCATCGATTCAGCCTTCCGTAAGTATCTTTCAAGTCTGGGGGTGCAGCATAATGTTGCTACACCCTATCACCCTCAGACTAGCGGTCAAGCAGAAACATCAAACAAACAAATCAAAAATATTCTGCAGAAGACCGTAAATGAGATGGGTAGGCAATGGAAGGATAAACTCCCAGATGCACTCTGGGCATATCGTACGGCCTATAAGACGCCCATAGGCATGACCCCATATCAGCTAGTATATGGCAAGACCTGCCACTTACCAGTAGAGATGAAGTTCAAAGCTCACTGGGCCATTAGGAAGTGGGGTATGAACCTTCCAGCTGCCGGCCTCAAGCGGAAGATCCAATTGGCCGAATTAGATGAAATGAGGGAACGAGCTTACCACAGCTCCCGACTATATAAGGAACGGACCAAGAGATGGCATGATAAGAGAAATAAGGTCAAGACATTCAAGCCGGGAGATAAGGTCCTCATTTTCAACTCCCGTGTCAAACTTTTCGGTCACGGGAAGTTGAGGAGCAAGTGGGACGGCCCATTCACAGTAATCAATGCTGCATCTCATGGGGCCGTCACTTTGCAAAGCGAGGACGGAAACACCTTTAAGGTCAACGGATAGCGGTTGAAGGTTTTCCTAGAACCAGAACCTCCGCCACTCAATGAATTAGATGTCATCGAGTTCATAGAACTCTGAACCCTGTCCGTCTTTAGATAGAGCACTGTTTAGTTCAGTTTAGTTTGGTGTGTTAGTTAATTGTGTGATTCATTTATTTTGCTTAGATTCATGATTAGGGTGCTCTGAATTTTCCCTTCCAATCATTTGTTCCAAATTTTAGTTCAAAGAATAAATAAAATTAGAGTTGAATGCAAAAAGAATAAAATTGTCGCTCCGGTTGGTGCATTTGAACCAACCGGAGATTGCCATGTTTAACGAAAAGATACATGAGTACAGGCATGACATAGTGGAGGAACAGGACGAGAACGAGCAGGCCGACCAGCTGACTCACTACCTTTCAAGGTTGAATCCCTACCAGTGAAGAGTTCAAGCTTGGGGGAGCACCCCCATCAGGTACGTTCCGAATTACTCAGCACTTTGGTCATTCAATTGAAAATACTTCCCTTGAATAAAATTAACTCTCAACCATGCATGGAATGAATCATATGCCTCTCACTTTGGAAATGATGAATGGTTGCTCTGTCATTAATTTTGCTAGTACTTTGTTGCAACTAGTTGCTTGACTATGCTTGAGTTATTTGGCATGAGTAGAAATGAACCTGAAAACCTTGTGGGAGCATGTGCCTTATTCCAAGTCTAGGTTGTTGTGGGGATTGATATAGTGATACTTTGGTTGAATTCTATTTCTGCTCTTAGTATGGTGAAAATCTCGGATGATTATGCTTTCAAAAATAAAACAAAGTTCCTCATTGGTCATAATACCTACTAGAGCCATATGATAGGATTAGTTCTAAACTTTCTACCATATGCTGCTTGTCATCTTAGTGAGTTTTGTCAAATTGTTGTGACCTTAGTGAGGAATCTATCATGCTTCTAAGATCGAGATTCACATACACTCCACCGCTCACTTGCAATTCCTACATTGGGAGTTAGCAAAACCATGTCATCATCCATTCTATAAAAAAATTCCATGCTCTTTGATTCCCTCTCTGAATATCTTTGAAGTAGAGGCATGGGCTATGCAAAAGAAAAAGAAAAGCATGCCAAGTGGCATGGCAAAAATATGAGAAAAAGAAAAGCATGCCAAGTGGCATGGCAAAAATATGAATAAAAGATAGCCCATGCTCTCGAAAAATAAATCAAGGAGAGGAAGAAACATTCCATGAAAGTCCACATATTCCACTCCACATATTCCACACACTTGCACTTCTCGATCTAGAGTATGATTTGATTTTCCTAAGATCCGGTCTTTGACTTAGCAAAATATAAGATGCTTGTATGCCTTCATTCTTTGTCCCTGAGCCACACAAAAAGCCAAATTAGATGTTAGGATGAAAAGAAGGCAAAGCCTTTGGTAAGGATTCAAATACACTTGAGCGATTGAGTGAGCCAATGAGGAACAATTTATCTTTTCACAAAAGAGTGAAAACTCCGAGATAGGATCCTGAAAAGAGTAGAGTGGAATAAAACTAAGTTAAATTATTCATCCTTTCAACCGCCCAAGATAAGGATATTGCTATAAGCCCCATAGGTAAAATGGTGAATTAATACCTTGCTAATAATTCAAGTAAATTTGAGTACTAGTTGTTTATAAAGTTACCTGCAAGAGAAATGACATTATAGCAACTCCAGATCCACCGAGCCTAAGTTTTTATCTTTCCTCGAGGATGAGCAAAGAGCCAAGCTTGGGGGAGCTTGTTGGCGGTCGTTACAACCCAAATTCGACCACCAATACTCGGGAATAAATGATAGTCTATGCAACATTCCATGTACTTAGGTTTTATTTCTAATGGAGTTCCACGAGTTTTGGTGAGTGTCGCTTGTGCAGGTACAACAACGAGAAATGTGTGCTCTAGGGCTCGGAAATGACCGATTCGGCCGAACGACACGATTCGGCCGGTTACCTCCCTTAGCCGTGCAAGCCATCGGGAGTCGTCCACGTCAGCGCCAACTCATCCCGGGCTTCCGCCACATCACCCTGGGCCCAAACTCAACTTGACAAAGACCTCGAAGTCAACTAGAAGGCCTCCGGCCCAGCCCAGGGCGTGAACCGACCTGCCAACCGACCCCAGGAGCTGGCCCAGCACGTGAGCAAGCTCAAGGCGGTGCAGCACTGGGCCGAGCCCAGTTCGGCCGAACCGGGATTTTCGTCCGAACGGCTCGGCACCGACCTCCAGTTGCTTGGCCGCTGCTCCACTTCTCCACCGACCCTGGCCATTATAAATAGAGGCCGGTTTCACCTGCACAAGACACACAACACAAGAGTAGAGTGCAGGCGAAGCACTGTTAGTTCTCCACTTGTATCGGTAGAGATAGGGAGAGAGGAGAGGTGAGCGTCCCAGAGAGGAGCCGAAGTGTCGGCCCCTCTTCCCGCTGTACCTCTACGGATGCGACTTCACTTCGAGTAACATCCGGGTCTTGTCTGGTAACTCTTGTATCTCTCTCTGATTAATTGAGCATTCAGTTCTTACTTTTATATGCTTGCTGGTTCTTCGTTCAATGCTTAGTTGTGTAGTATAATTGTATACTAGCTGCTTAGCTTGAGTGTTTATCTGTCTGCAGTAGATAAGTATTAGTCAACTAGTGTAGGCGTGGTGCCTATACTTGAGGCTAACTTAGTTTCTGCCCGTCGCAACGGAGGTGGTAGCCGTAAGGTGGTGAGAGCCCTTTCGGTCTTCGTAGCCCATCACGTTAGTTCCGGTGTCTTAGGACCCAAGGTTCAGGGTAACCGGCACCCCTTCTCACCCCTTTCTGTGTGTCGGAGGCTCTGTAGTCCCGAAGCAAGTATCTATCTGTATCATCTGATCTGCTCAATCAATCGATAGAATACCTTTATCAGACTCGTACCCTCTCTACCCCCTTACCTCTTCTCTTCTCTCCTTGTTGTCGTCATCCATCTCATCCATTCCATTTCATCCACACCATCTACCTAGGACAACTTAGTTTAGGATTAGTACACTTCTCGTTCTCCGTGGAAATCGATACCTTGGAATACTCCCGGGTGAAAGCTACATCGGTATCCGTCTGCTTGCGGATTTATCTGTAGGCCGTAAGGAGTGCCAACAAAGTTCACTGCTAACTTTTAGGGAACCTGGGCACGGCCCGGAACCCGATTTGAATTAGCATCTTGCAAGCAGGAGAAAGGCGAAACCCTGCGCAAATACATCAAGAGATTCTTCGAGAAACGAGCCACGATCGTAGACATGTCAGACAGAGAGATAATCGACTGTTTTCACGACGGTCTATGGGCTCGTGAATTGCATCGCGAGTTTGGAAGACGACGCCCAAAAACCATTGCGGAACTCAGGAGCATGGCTGCAGATTGGGCAGATCAAGACGATCGAGAACGCGAGCGATTCGACAAGCGCAAGGACAACAACTCCAATGGTGGCAACAACCAAGACAAGAGTAGTCCCGAGCGCCGTAACAACAACAGGCGTGATTTCAACCGCAACAAGCGCAAGCTGTAACACCCTAGTTTGAATTTACTAGGTGTTTAAAATTTTTCTAAAAACAATTGTTAGAATTAAGTAGAGTGTGCACAATTATTTAAAGTAAAACAATATTTTCTAAATTGAAATTCAATTAATATATGTTATAAAAATAAGGTGGTTGATTCATGCTCTTGCATTGTTTTTGTTGTTTGCAAAATTGTGAGTTTCAAAAACATTTATAAAATCCGAATAGTTTTCGAGCGAGGTGTGTTGTCACACCCCAAAATTTTTGAATTTTGGGATGTGAATTTTTAGCATAATCAATACAATGATTTTCTCAATTTTCTAAAATTTTTCAAGCTTTATTTAATTTACAGAGAATTTATAATAGAAAAATAAAAATATTTGCGAAATGGAAATAAAATGTTGTGCGTGTTGCATACATGCTGGCTGCATTGGATTTTGATTGTGTGTAGTTCAAATCAGAATTTAAATCTAATTTAAATTCAAGTTTGAATCGCCTCGTTTTGAGTCATAGAAAAGTTGTTTCAGCTAGAGTTCGTTTTCGGGCCCTGGACTTTTCCTAGGTCCGCTTCTGTACCCTGAAGTTTTCCCCGGTCAGCCCAGCCCCTCTTTCCTTTCTTCCGTACCGAGCCGGCCCAACCCTTCCCCCGGCCCATTTCTTCCTCTCCCTTTCGGGCCGAGCCTGCGAAGCCCGGTACGGGCCGGCCCAACTCGCGCGCGGCCCCAAGCCGAAGCCGCGCGGCCCACCTGCAGCTCCCCGGCCCACAGCATACCGCGCGCGCAGGTCTCCCTGCCGAAGTCAGCGCCGCCGTCGCCGCCGCAACTGCCGCGCCGCCGCCGCCGTCACGGCGCGCGCGCCACGCCAGGCCCGGGCCCGCGCCCCTATAAAGCCGCAGCCACGCCCCGCACCGCCCGGCTCCTTTTCCACGCAGCACCCGCGCAACCCTAGCCGAGCCGCCGCCGCAAGAAGCGCAATCCGCCGCCGCCGCCGAGACAAGCACAGCGCCGCCACCGCCGAGACAAGCACAGCGCCGCCGCCGGCTTCATCGACCGCAACTCGTCACGTCTAGTGGCCGCCGGGACGAGCCGCCACCGCTACGAGGACCACCACGTCGAGCCGCGCCCGGAGCACCTATCCTCGCCGCCGGAGCGCCTCCCCCACGTGAAGCCGAGCTCCGCCGCCGCCATTGCTCGCTGTCTCACCGCCTCGGTCGACGCCGGACGAAATGGACGCCGCCACGAGCTCCGCGACACCAAACCGCACCTCGGCCGCCCTTCCCTCTCGTCGTTCGGCCTCCGGAGGAGTATCCCCGTGAGAGCACCTCGCCGCCGGCCGACTTCGCCGCCTCCAGCCTAATTCCGGCCAGCGCCGTCCACATCCACCCATGGTGAGCACCTCGACGCGATCCCCTACTCCTCCCCTCTCTATTGCGCCCCTCGCCAGAGCCTTACCCCCACCCAATCGCCGGCGACGCCGACGAGCAGAGCCGCCGCCGCTAGGAGCTCTGCTCTGGCCAAAGGAAGAAGATGCCGATTTTGCATTTAGGCCCCTGGAGAACCCTGAAACCTATAGATCCATGCCTTATGTCTTGGCAATTTCGCAGAAAACCCCCCACAAGTTTTCCCCTGCCGCACATAAACCCAGACCAAGGCAGTTTTGCAGATCTAACCCCAAGCTCCTTCCTTTTTTGCGAGCACTGTTCTTTGAGTCTCTGCAATCTTTTCCAGCTAGCCCCTGAAATCTACGGTTAATTACATATAGGTCCCTGCAGCCTTGTTTAATCCATAAATTACACGTTTTAGCTCCGATTTAATCCGTTTTCGTTGCGCAAGACTCATGTCAACTTAAACTACACATTAGCACTGTTATTTAGCATGTAACTTATTTCTAAATTTTTATTTAATATTAAGTTGATTAAATGTTATCTAAATGTGTTTTCTTAATTAAAATTTAATTAAAGTTTACACTCCAGTTTTTCACATTAATGTTTACATGATTAATGTTTATTTAATTAGTTTTCTGAATAAAATATAATTAAGTTCCATCCCGGTTCTTATAAAGTGATATTAAATTGATTAATGTTTGCTTAACTAGCTTTTTCTAATTAAAAGCAATTTAGAGTTAAACTCCGGCTTTTCATAAATAAATGTTAGCATTGGTTAATATCAACATAAATGTATTTTTGATAATAATATTGATTTAAGCAACACGGTTCATAAAGTTATTCGATTACATGCTCTCACATGTTTTATCTTAAATAAAATATTTAACTTTGCATAATTTATACATAAACAATTATAAATAAAATGTGATTAAGTCCTATCTCGGTTTTACAAATTTAAATAGAATTATTTGAAATAATATCTACTCATGATTTTCTTCAGTTAAAATCAGTCAAGCATATAGTTGTGCCATTTAATAATTCAAATCTTCCGATAGTTGTATCTTTTCAACCATAGCTCCGTTTTCAGCGATTCTTGCGCTCACGTGACCATAGAACCAAGCCCGATCCTTTAGCGCCCTCTTTTAAAGCCTTTTCTTTTGATTGGTGTATTGTTCTTAGTTGTGTATTGTTTGCTTGCTTGTTTAGCTGCATGTTGTGCTCGATGATTGTTGCGAGTAGAGGAAGGTCGATCGAGAGATTCAAGATGAAGAACTGAAGACTTTGAGCAGCTGTATAATGGATTTGAGGCAAGTATAGCACGGACAATCCTTGCTACCTAAACACCCTATGCAATTAAATTATTTTACCTCATATGCATGTGTCTAATTTGATGTACCCTAAGGTTGATCCTAGATTTGTTTACCCTATTCCGTTGTTATCCCGAGTTCATGCACATGGGTAGATACTTGCTAGGCGCAGCTACTGCCACCTTTGTTAATTGTAAATTTGAAATTAATGGTCCACTTCAATGTTAATTGTAAAACATGCTTTTTAGCAACATGGTTAAGGGAGCTGGAACCCGTGCTTCATGTTTTGTTCCAGTGTCTCTCCTTAAGGTCCGGTTCTTAAAGCGGCAACCCAGGAGCCTGTCACCACTGCCAGAACTATAATGGCTCTGGTCTTGGACAAGTAGCATGTACGGCTCTAGCTTGACAGTGGTTACCGACAGGCCGACGGCATTATGGGAGGCAAGGCACGGGGTGTTTTCTTGATTCCACCAAGGACGGTAGCCCCGTCGGCTAGGTCTCGTTAGACCCAGTCCCGTGTTGGGAGCCACCGTATGGTGGGGGCTCCACACGTTGCGCTATTTATTTTGTTGTTGTTATTCTTTGCTGCGCATGGACGCCAGACCCCCTCATGTCTCTACATGAGCGTAAGTCAATCTCGGTGCCTAGAGTCTCACCACCTTGTATTACCGTAGCAGCTACCGTTTTGTTAGAGTGTCTTGTGAAAAGCCTCGTAGCGTCCCTATGCGATCACACCTCGGAAGTGTGGTTCGTGAGGTCTGATCCACCTCCGCGTGGTTGGGTGCAAAGTTCCTTTGAACTTTTACGCGACTAGTGGGTAAAGGGCGAAACCTCTGCAAAGTGTACAATCTATCATGATAGCCTTGCTCAGGGTCACGAGCGGTCTGGATCCTTTTTGATTAGAAGTTGATGCTTATTACTGTTTAATGTTCACTTCTACTTTATTAATTGGGTTTGCAACTGGGATTCACTTAATTGTAGTAACTTGGTTTATGTTAAAATGAATCAACTAAAATTGCTAATGCAGTTCAGCCGTGTCAAGCCTTTCTTTTAAGCCTTCAAATACTCGTGTTATACTTGCTAAGTAAAAGATTTACTTACACTTGCTATTATTCAACAAAATCCCGGATGGGTAACAGATGAAGTTTCTTGAGGATCTTCCGTACTACTGAGCTGTGGTCAACCAGTCGGTGTCCCTATGGACTTGAGGCTCTACCTGTCGAGAGAGTTAGTCTTCCGCTGTGTTTTATTTAGGTAAACTCTGTTGTAAAACTATTTTATTCGAGCATATGTACTCTGATTTCCATATTTGTAAGTTGTATGTGTTCTGTGGACTTCTTGGGCACACATATGGCAGCATTCGGGTTTCTGTGTAAATCTGAGTGTGACATGTGTTTAGGATTAAGGACTAAATATTTCTGGAATTAATATTATCTAAGGGCCAAATATTATTTTAGGGCTTTCCCCAATTTCTTTCCTCCTCTATTTCTCTTCTAAGTCTTCAAACCAGGCCATGTTGGCCCACACAACACTCCCACCCGAGCCCACACAGTAGCTGGCCCAAAGCCACCCCGGCCTGAAACCCCTCCCACCTCCACCTACTCGGCCGCCAGCCCAACACCATCCCTACCACGCTGAAGCTGCCTCCCTTCACCCTCCGACGCCCTGGCCCCACACGCCAGCCTCTTCCTCCCCCCTTCCCCTCCTCTGCTTCCCCTAACGCCCGACGCGCCGCCGCCGTTGCGTCGTCGCCGCTCTGCTTGCCTGCACCCGCAAGCGCGCCTGCCCGGCCCCACCCGCCAACTCCTCCGCCTCCCTTTACTCCCCGCCCATTTCCCCTCCCTCTTCAAGCCCATCGATGGCAATTTAAGGCCATCAATGACCGGTCACCCCCTTAATCGCCGCCGAGTCGTCCCCTCCCCTCCCGAGCTCTCCCCTCTCTATAAAGCGCAGGGGCACGGACACCTACCCGCCCTTTAGCCACGCTCCCCAACCCCACTGCCGCCACGCCATCGCCGCCTCTGGAAACCCCGCCCATTGCCGCCACGGTGAGCCACTCCGCCGGCCTCGATCTCCGCCTAGGGACCCTCTCTCACTCCCTCTCTGCTTCCCTCACTCGCACAGGAGCTCTAGGAGGCCACCCGGACGCCAAGATGCGCGAAGAAGCGGTCCCAGCAGCGACCCCCATGAGCGCCCGTGGCCGCCGTCCGCCCCGCGTCGTGGACAGCCGCCTACGCCGCGAAATCGACGACTTGATCACACATACGAGGTTCGCCGTCTCCTCCTCTCGCTCCAGGACCAAACCGTTCTCGAAATGGTGCCCTGTAGCGAGAGATCGAGCCATCTCCGGCGATCGCCGGCCAACGGAGTGGCGGCACTGCAGTTCCCGCGGCCGCCGGCGTCCCCCAGCCGGGCGGCGTACTGTAGGCCGTCGATCCGCGATCCAACGGCCAGATTAGAAGCCCCAGGTACCGGTCAACCCAAGTCAAACCTGCTGCACCTGGTTGTTTTGCTAAAGAGCCCCTGAGGAACTAGCTTTTCACGCGTACTGTGCACTGAGTCTTAGGAAACTTTCATGCTAGCCCCTGTTAGCTACAGATAATTGTGTATAGGCCCCTAGACAGTGTAAATAGCATATAAACCCTTGTATTTTCACTGTTTTACAACTTTTGTTTACTGAACCTTGTATATTTCACATATTAGACCTTGAAACATTCTGAATATTATATTGTAGCCCTTGTGAATTAATAAAAATATAGAAAACTATTTAAACCTTCTATAAATGCCTTGTTGATGTCATAATTTTATATATGATGTCAAACTTAGTTTATTTTATTTTGAAAAAAAAATATAATCCTTGCCAATGCTATAAAAATTAGTTTTAGCTTAAATAAAATCCTTTTAGGTGTTACTAAAATTCTAGAAAATAGTTAAATCACGTTTTAGCTTATAGCTTTTGCGTCCTAGCTCCGTTTTAGTCTGTTCTTGTTGTGATGGTCCTCTTTTAGCGTGGGCTATCATTTGCAAGTGTAGTTTCACGATCATCATGCTTTGTAAAATCAAATAAAATTTAAATTAATTAGTAACCTGTCAACTTACTTTCTAAATAAAATTTGCTTAGGTCCATACATCGGCTTTTGATAAATTCATGTTAATTTGAGTAAATCCAATGTCAATGTATTTCTGAATTATAACTTGATTAGTTCAACATGACACTTGAAACAAACTGATTAGACCCTCTCACATGTCTTTTAAGTTAAACAATTAAATGGCTTAACTTATATGCAAATATATTTGTAAATAAAATATGACTAGGATTTACTTCGCTTTTGAATTAAAATAATTTGAGTAAATTGAGTAAGGATATTTCTTTGGAATATTCTTTACACATGCTTTCATAAATTAAAATAAATGCAACACCTAGTTGTTTCCCTCTGTATGTAATTCAAATATTCGCTAGTTTATCTTTTCAACCGTAACCCCATTTGAAGCGCTTCTCGTGCTCTTGCGTTCGTTGTAGTTGTTAGCTAGCAATATGTTTTCGAAAATTATTTTGCTATTGCTTGGTGTATTGTTCTTAGTTGTGCATGTGTGTTATTTTCAGTTGATTTGTTTACGCTAAGGAACGCTTCTGAGCAGGGAGACTTTGGAAAAGAGGCAAGTGTGTTGATCATCTTGACTCTTGCGCCTTTATTATTCTACATGCTATCACCTTTTATTTATTGCTTTCTTGCATTAGATGTCAAATTGTTGGGAATCCTATATAGGCTGTTTACTAGCTTTTTCATGACATTCCTTGAAGCCTTTAGAGGTATCCTTTTATGGGTAGCATATGCTTAGCTTGCTCAACATGGGATGGGTTATAATTAATCTCGATTAATGAACTATGCAACATTGGTTTGGGTAATCTTTTAGCAACCTGGAACTTTAGGTGGCTCAGGCAAGTTGGGTTTGATGCGAGGTTGTGAAGAGAAGGTTGTTGCCTGAGCCAAGGTTAAATAAGGATTGATCTGTGGAGCGACCACCCAGGACAACAGTACAACCATGAGAACTAGATGGGCAATGGTCTTGGCTATGTGACTAGGGGAAATCGGGAAATCCAGTGGTCTGCGTTAAGCTGTTGGGGCTGGGGTGGACTCAAGCACGGCACAATGATGGGTACCCGAACCCTGAGTGGATTAATGCGCGCTGGTGAACCTAGTCACGGCCTCGTAGTGTACCCCGGCACTCACATCTTGGAAATGTGTGGAGGCTTGCAACCTCAGCTAAAAGGAATCACGACTCATGGTGAAAGTGTACAACCTCTGCAGAGTGTAAAACTGTTATAACAGTCGTGCTCACGGTCAAGAGCGGCCTGGAAATCCCACGTTATGTCTACCTCGTCCTCAAGATGCCAGCTCCCAATGGAGTCCATTCCCTCAAGGGAGACCTCAAGATTTCCCATGACTGCGATGTCGAGGCGGTAGAGTTTGCTGCGGCTGCTCAAGTCCCAACTCAGATGATGGAAGTACTCGCCTTGGCCAAGAAATCCACAGACCAAGAATCAGATGTTCCCACCAAGAAACCTGCGCATACGAGTTTCAAGCCCTCTGAAGAAGTGCAGCTCAAGACTGTAGACCTTGAGACGGGCGACTCGTCCAAAACAGCCCTCATAGGGGCAGGCTTAGATTGTAAATAGGAAGACGCGCTCGTCAAGTTCCTTCGTGCTAATAAAGATATATTTTCTTGGAAACCATTTGATATGACTGGTGTTCCTAGGGAGCTTGCCGAGCACAATCTTAACGTTCAGAAAGACGCAAAGCCCAAGAGGCAGCGATTACGACGCTTCGATCAAGAACGACGCAACGCAATCAAGGCTGAGATAGCTAAACTACTTGCGGTTTGCTTCATCAAAGAAGTCTTTCATCCAGAGTGGTTGGCCAACCCAGTCCTGGTCAGGAAAAAGAACAACAATGAGTGGCGCATGTGTGTCGACTACACGGACCTCAACAAGCATTGTCCTCCAGATCCCATGGGTTTACCACGCATTGATGAAGTCGTGGACTCTACAGCTGGATGCGCGCTACTCTGTTTCCTCGACTGTTATTCAGGCTATCACCAGATAGCACTGAACGAAGATGATCAAATCAAGACTTCTTTCATCACCCCCTTTGGCGCTTTTTGCTACACCACCATGTCCTTTGGGTTGAAGAATGCCGGAGCCACGTACCAACGAGCCATACATAACTGTCTCTCCTCCCAGATTGGCAAGAATGTAGAGGCATATGTTGATGACGTTGTGATCAAGACACGAGAACCGGAGAATTTCATTACCGATCTGCAGGAGACATTCGACAACCTCAGGACGTATCGATGGAAGCTCAATCCAACTAAATGCGTTTTTGGTGTTCCCGCTGGCAAACTACTCGGATTCATTGTAAGCCACCGAGGCATCGAAGCAAATCCTTCCAAGATCACAACCATCCTCAACATGGAAGCTCCTTCAAGCATCAAGGAAGTACAGAAGCTTACCGGGTGCATTGCAGCGCTTAATAGATTTATTTCAAGGCTCGGGGAGAAGGGTCTCCCTTTCTTCAAGCTACTCAAGAAACAAGACAAGTTTACCTGGACTGACGAAGCAAATCAAGCCTTCGAACAACTCAAGACATACTTGACTACTCCCCTGGTACTTGTCGCTCCTCTAAAAATGATCACTTATTCTTATATATTGCGGCTACTACACACGTAGTCAGCACAGTCATTGTGGTCGAACGAAAGGAAGAAGGCCATGACTTTCCAGTACAGAGGCTGGTTTATTACATCAGCGAAGTACTTTCGGAATCCAAGATCCGCTACCCTCAAGTCCAGAAGCTGCTCTATGCAATTTTCATCACCTCCAGAAAGTTAAGGCATTATTTTCAAGCTTTTCCTATTACTGTTGTGACTAAATTTCCTTTGGGCGAGATTTTTCACAATCCCGATGCAACCGGGCGAATCAGCAAGTGGAAGGCAGAAATAGCGGCATATGACCTCACTTTCACATCACAGCCATCAAGTCTCAAGCCTTGGCCGACTTCACGGCCGAGTGGTTGGAAACCCAGTACTCCAAAACAACTACTCGCCCCGAGCATTGGGTTATGTACTTCGATGGGTCATTGAAACTAGAAGGAGGCGGCGCAGGAGTTCTTTTAATTTCCCCCAAAGGTGAACAACTCAAGTATGTTCTACAAATCCTTTTTCCAGTCACCAACAATGAAGCTGAGTATGAGGCCATGTTACACGGTCTTCGCCTGGCCTCATCACTTGGTATCAAGCGCCTTTGTGTGTATGGAGATTCCGCAGTAGCTATCAATCAAGTCAACAAGGATTGGGATGCCACGAAGGAAACAATGGATGCATATGTCAAGGAGGTCCGTAAACTTGAACACCACTTCCTTGGACTAGAATTTCATCATGTCGTTCGTGATTACAACATTGCTGCTGACGCCTTGTCCAAGATGGGATCGCAAAGATCAGATGTTCCAGTAGAGATTTTTGTTCACGAGTTACATCATCCATCTATCAAAGAACCAGTCCAAGCAGACTCTGTTTCAGAACCACCAAGGCCTGACCTCCAGGTCATGATTATCGATACTAATTGGATGACTCCATTCATCGAGTACTTGCGAGATCACAAACTGCCAAAGCTAGAAAGCAAACAAGTTCGCATCAGGCACAGGGCGGCAAACTATGTAGTAGTCAACAATACACTCTATCGGCGGGGCGCATCTGTCAACGTGTTGATGAAGTGTATACCAGCTGATCAAGGTAAAGCCCTGCTTACGGAAATTCACAGTGGTACTTGCGGCAACCATGCTGCTTCGCGCACACTAGTCGGGAAGGCCTACAGAGCTGGGTTTTTCTGGCCAACGGTGAAGAAAGATGCTGAAGATATCATCAAGAATGTCAGGGCTGTCAGTTTTTTGCTCGTCAAGCCCATGTCCCAGCACATGAACTCCGCATGATTCCATTATCCTGGCCTTTTGCCTGTTGGGGCCTGGACTTGTTGGTCCTCTAGCTAAAGCCCCTGGTGGTTTCGAGTGGCTCATTGTTGCCATCGACAAATTCACCAAGTGGATTGAAGCGCAACCGTTAGTCAATCCAAGGGCTGACAATCTCATCAAATTCTTTAACGGGATTATCCATCGATTTGGTATACCTCACGAGATCATTACAGACTTAGGCTCTGTTTTCACAAGTGAAGCATTTCAAGAATATTGCGAAAAGTACTCGATTGAGACTCATTACACTTCAGTTGCTCATCCAAAGGCCAATGGTCAAGTCGAGAAGGCCAATGGCTTGCTACTGCAGGGTTTGAAGCCTAGACTTTATGAACCACTCAAGAAATATGGTGGAAAATGGGCTCAAGAGTTACCGGCAGTACTTTGGGGACTACGCACGCAGCCAAGTCGTGCAACAGGACAAACCCCTTATTTTCTAGTCTACGGATCCGAAGCAGTTCTACGTGCTGATCTTCTTTGGAATGTTCCATGACTAGAGAACTATGATGAACAAGTCGCTCAACAGGAACGTTTTCAAGATGTTGACGGCATTGAAGAAGCTCGAGTAGCGGCTCTCATTCAGAACACCCGTTATCTCGAGGGCTTACGGTGTTATCATCAACGCTCTGTCCAGCCTCGTTCCTTTGTCATAGGAGACTTGGTCTTACGGCGAATACAGATGACAGATGGCTTGCATAAGCTCATGTCTCATTGGGAAGGTCCATTCCTCGTCAAACAAGTCATTGGGGCTGGAACATATCGCCTACAAACTCAAGAAGGTGAAGATTTGCCAAATGTCTGGAACATTGAGCATCTACGAAAGTTCTATCCATAGCAGTGGATTACAGAACTATACCATGTACTTTTTTGATTCTAAAGATATCAATAAAGCTATATTTCCACTTGCGCATAACCCTGTGTTCAATTAAATTCAAGTATCAGGGATAGTTGTGTTAACAACGACTCAAAAGACGCCACGATTGCTTTTATCACAAAAGCAGCACCAAGCCTCAGTAGTCTTGATTAAACTACACCTGCCTATATTTGGTAGTTGTTGTTAGTTCTACAGTCTTTTGTTTATTACTGAAATCTGGCTCTGAGTCTCGTGCCAACTGCATCCGATTTCAGTATTGCGCCTAACAGGAAATCAACAGATTCACCTTTTACACAATGCATCTATATATTCATGCAAATTATAAGTACATACTACTTTTTGTAGCATTACGGCTCTGCATCAGCAACCATTCATTATATCTATTTAAGCAATGATCTTTTCATACAAGCATCTGCTTTTACAGGTTTTTGACCTTGGGTCTAGGCACCATTGTACTTTTGCATGATTTCATTAGCCTGTTCCAAGATCATCTACAAGTCAAAAACAAATGACTTCAGGCTTTAAAAGTACTACAAGTACATCTCATACAATGAACATTCAAATTTATAAGCATTGTTACTTCCATTCCAAAGTAGCACAATTATATTGTTATATATTACATAGCAATCTCACAGCAACAGCTTGTTTTTCACTTCTGGATTACAGAGTTTACAAATTCTTCAGCTAATGGCTCTGTTTCGTCTACTAGTGTTGTATATTGCTCTTCACTTGTACCAACTGGTAGATATTTCAATTCAATCTTTGCAGCCGGGTTGTGTGCCTTGAACAAAGCCAATACTTTGCTTATGCAGTCTTTCAGGGTGGCCTTACAGAAGTCGCCGACTAGTTCTGGCACTTGGTGCAATCGCTCTGGCAGATATAAGTTGCCTGACCCTGCACCCTCTGGAATCAGCAAGTCCATGATTGGTTCCACAGCCTCTTCAATTTTCTTTCTTTCATCAAGTAGGTTATTCACTTCCTCTTGTTTAATCTGAGAAATCTTCAAGGCAGCGGCCAGCTCTTTCTTATCAATCAGAGCCTTCATCTTGGTAATATCGTCAACTTGGCGCTGTACCTGGTTATACCAGCTTGTAGTCTTGCCTTTTTCTTCAGTCATCTTTTTCTTCAAATCTGTGCATAGCAGATTATATTTTTCAGTACTGCTTATTAGTATAAATACTTTACATTAAGTATAGAGTACTTACCAGTATTTTCGCGAATCCGGGCTGATAATTTAGCATCTCCAGGCTTTTCGACTAGTTCGACCAGTGCCTGTGCATTTTTCTATTATTACAATATCATCTATGTTCTAGAATTCACAAGTAAGGTACACCAGTTTCTTACCAAAGCTAGTTGCAGGTGGTTGCGCAGTTCATAGGCTTCATCTTTCACGGATTTGCCCTGTACTTCAACCTGAACACGAACATAGTTAACAATATTAATCAAGTTTTTACTCATGCAAACAACGAAATACATTTTATGAGTACTTACATTTTTAAGTATTTCGCCTGGTATTTGCTCACACAGCACTCTCTCGAGTTGCTCTGTTTCTTGTATTTCTTAATTCTACAGAATGCGATTCAAGTCGATATTACAATAAATGCAATAAGGAGTAACATTACTACAATTTTAGTTCAAGGAGTACCTTGTCCAGAGACGATTCATCAACATTGATAGCTTTGGCTGGTGATTCAACTCCTTCAGCGGAGCCAGCCGGGGCGATGGGGGCAGTACCTTGCGGCGAAAGACTCTCACTGGGTATGTTGGCTTGTTCATCAGGGGCGCTAACCACCGTCTGCCTCGAAGCTTCTGTGTCATCATGAGCAGTGTTCTTGGTTGGAGTCGTTATGGTAGCTTCCAGCTGAGGCCTTGGCGGATTTTCAACATTGGCTTCAATTGCAGCCCCATCTTTAGTTTCCTCTTGTTGAACAGCCTTTGTGACTGCTTCTTTGGGTGACCTGTCAGTCATAACAACTATAAGCATACATTATCTATTCAAAAGTCAGAATCAAGACATTAGGGGACAGTTTTCTACTTACTCCTTTGGTGGTTCAGGAGCTTTCAGAGGCTGGAATTGGAACTTCAATAGAGGTTTTGGCCGCCTGGAACTAGTGGTACTCTCAGAAGGTGTGCTTCCCAGAGCACTTGAAGAAGATGAACCTTGAGGAGTAGAGAGCCTATGTGACAGCTTGATGCGCTTGGATGGATCATCAGACGGTACGACATCATCAGATCTTGTCGACTGACTCCGAGTGGATCATTTTCTCCTAGCAGTTATTGGTAGATCTGGAGCAGCTACAAGATACAAATATAAGCAATAACGTTTTCAACATCAACAAGTACTGCTTTTGAGTACTCAGGATACTTACTTGCAGTCAAAACTTGTGGTGGCGCGCTGATGTCAGAATTTTCCATGGCCTCGTCATCACTGCAGACATTGACAGCTTTATCACTAAGAGTCTTCTCAGATGAACTCTTAGCGAGTTCTTCCCATTCATCGGGGGCAAATAGATCTTGTGGTTCAGCCTGTATTGATCAAGACAATCAAGGTTCTTATTTATAAAACATCAAACGACTCGAAGTATTCAAGATTTGGGACATTACCTCCAACAGTGGTTGTTCACTAGACAATTCTCCAAAAAGGACAGGTTTTTCATGAACACCAGTAAACATCTTGTTCAGCCGCATGAGGACAGTCTCATCAGAGATATCCTCGGGAGCCATTCGTGATGGATAAGTAATTCCTTCATACTGAAATCCAAGATGGACCCTCTCCCGCAGAGGTTGCACCCTTCGCTTCATGAAGCTGAAGGCAATCCCAACGTCAGTCAAGCCTTTTTCCTTCAGAAATTGTACCCCCTTCAGTAATGCGGGCACATCCTTGGCTTCCTCAGCAGAGGGGCAGGAGTTCCAGTTCTCTTGGACCTTGGGGTACCATCCATCTTTTTCAGGACAACTCAAAGAATGATTTCCTGCTGTTTTTTAAGATATCCAAGTAAATGAGAAGGATACTAGTAACAGAATCGACTAGTGTATTTGAATTTACAAGAGATTTGAAGTACACTTACCAATGGTGAACCATTTGCTCTTCCAGTCGCCACAGGAATCCATGATTGGCATATCAAACCACTTCGCTTTCATTTTCTGGCGAAATTGGACGCCAGCTCCTCCAACAACTTCTGTTCTTATATGGGTTGGTTGTGGTTTGATATGGTATAGTGTGCGGAACAAAGGGACGCTAGGTTCTATACCAAGAAATGCTTCACAAGCGTGAACAAAGACAGAGATATATAAAATCCCGTTGGGATTAAGATGATGCAGTTGCAAGCCATAGAAACCAAAGAGATTTTTGAAAAAAGCAGAGATTGGCAAGCCAACTCCACGTTCACAGAAGGATATGAAAAGAGGAATTTCTTGGTTATTTTCAGTTGGGAATTCTTGATTCCAACAAGATTTCCACTCAAGGGAAGCTTGGTCAAGAAGCAAACCTTGTTCCACCAAGCTGCTTAACTCATCAGAGTTGGCCGCGCATCTCTTCCAAGCTACGGCAGGTGATGGTGGATCAGCGAATGTCGGCTTCATCAAAGGATCCGGAAGTATTGATTTTCTTCTGCCACCCCTCTGAGATCCAGGGTTTCCAGTTCCCCTTCCTGCGCCTCTCCCTCGCGAAGACATTGCAGAGCGATTCACTGCCTTGGATTTCTCTCACATTCACTGATTGCACAAGCTCGGGGGCTACCCTAGGCTGATCTTACGCACAAAGGTGTGATTGGTGATTGGCGAGGAAAGGGAGAGATTTCGGGCTCAGAGGTGTATAGTTGAAGACGAATGAAGTGATCCATACAATGAAGTTTGGCAGATCTATATAATACATGGTTAGGGTTACTGTGCACTACAGTGCGGCGGCGTATCGCATCCTGATTTCCCACCTATTTTTTCGGGATAACATTCCCTCATCAGTTAACGGAGCAAAATCCGGAAGTTCAGTTAGGCAACAGATAACAGAAGATTTGTCCTGATCTTTAAACCAAAGATATTTGCTTTAAAGCTCGGGGGCTGCTAGCGGATAATCCGGGATTTGATTTCCGAAATTTAAGGAACAATTACTTGCAGACCTTCGACTAGTTTTCATGAAACTACTCGAAGCTCGGGGGCTACACCCAATGGGTGCACCTATTCGGCGCACACCATTGAACTACTCGAGATGAAGATAAGAAGATTGCTTTTGAACCTCCGACTACTTCAAGAGTACTCGGGGGCTCGGGGGCTACACCCATTCGGTGCATCAACAGATGCACTCCAATGTAAACTACTCGTCAGAGAAAGCTTGAGCGTCTTGAGCTTAGCTCCAATTACTCGAAGACAGATTCAAGACTTGAAGCGAAGGCGCAAGATGCTCGGGGGCTTGTGGGACCAGGATCCCTAGGGCCACTTATCCAGAGGATTAAACTACTCGGCAGAGAGAGTCTGATCCGACTACTCCAAACTAGTCGGCTATGGTGCAAGACGGCGTAGTAGATTGGAATAACTTGTCGTGTACTAATAGGAAACTCCCCAAAGTACTCTGTTGTAGTTATCCATGTTGTATACGACTAGGAATGTACAAACCGACTTGTAACCCTGCCTCCCGGACTATATGAGGCGGGGCAGGGACCCCCTCAAAACATCAGACAACCACACGTGCAATACATTCAAGCACACAGGACGTAGGGTATTACGCTATTCGCGGCCCGAACCTGTCTAAATTGTGTTCTTCGTGTACTTTCGTTCCTAGAACTCGGCGAGACCCACACAAATCTACTCCCTAGGGTATCCCCAGTTAGACGTGCTCGACATAATTCGTCAACACGGATTTACACAGAAACCCGAATGCTGCCATATGTGTGCCCAGGATGTCCACAGAACACATATAACTTACAAATATGGAAATCAGAGTGCATATGCTCGAATGAGATAGTTTTACATCAGAGTTTACCTAAACAAAACACAGCGGAAGTCTAATTAGTAACTCTCAACTAGCGGAGCCGCAGTCCACAGGGACACCGACTGGTTGACCACAGCTTAGTAGTAAGGCAGATCTTCAGGGAATTCAGTAGCAGCAGTCTCATTCATTCCATATGTTACCCATCCGGGATTTTGTTGAATAATGGCAAGCGTAAGTAAATGTCTTACTTAGCAAGTATAACACGGTGTATGAAGGCTCAAAAGTAAGGCTAGACACGTTTGAACTGCATTAGCAATTTTAATTGATTCATTCTAACAATTATCCAAGATACTACAATTTAATGAATCCCAGTTGTAAACCCAATTAACATAGTAGAAGTAGAATTAAACAACAATAAATACCATCAGATTCTAATCCAAAAGGATCCAGGCCGCTCGTGACCCTGAGCAAGGCTATCATGATAGATTGTACACTCTGCAGAGGTTTCGCCCTTTACCCACCAGTCGCGTAAAAGTTCATGGAACTTTAAACCCAACCACGCAAGTCAACACTACCGAGGTGTGACTGCATAGGGACGCTATGAGGCTTTTCACAAGACACCCTAAACCAACAGTAGCAGTTATGGTACAACCTAGGCAGCATGATCCAAGGCACCGAGATCGACTGACTCCCAGGGCGCTCCCATAGGAGGGTCAATGGCATCCAGAGCACGGCAACACATGCAACAACAAAAATAAAGAGCGCAACGTGCGGAGGTCCCAACACATGAGCGCTCCCAACACGGGACTGTGTCTAACGAGACATAGCCGACGGAACATCCGTCCTCGGTGGATCAAACCATACTCTCACCCATGCTTCTCATAACGCCGTCGGCCCCATCGGTAACTACTGTTAATTTAGAGCCGTACAAGCTACTTGTCCAAGACCAGAGCCATTATAGTTCTAGCGGTTGCGACAGGCTCCTGGGTTGCCGCTTTCAGAACCAGTCATTACGGAGAGACACTAGGGCCAAGCACGAAGCGTACGCCCTAGCTCCCTGATCCATGTTGCTAAAAAGCAAGTTTTACCAATAACATTAAACTGAACCATTAAGTCATGATTAACAGTTAAGCAAGGTGACAGTAGCTGCGCCTAGCAAATATCTACCCATATGCACAAACCCAGGTGATCAAGGTACAGGATAAACAGAGCTAGGTACATCCTTAATGGGATAACAAATTAGACACATGCATATGCAGTAAATAATGTAAAAGATGTGTTTAGGTAGCAAGGATTGTCCATGCTATACTTGCCTCAATCCATAGTATCTCTGGTCAAAGTATTCAATCTTGTTCTTGCAATCTCTTGATGGCGTCCTTCTACTCGCAGCAAACATCGAGCACAACATGTAGCTAAACAAGCAAACAAGCAAGTACAACTAAGAACAATACACCAATCGAAAGGAAAAGCTTTAGAGAAGCGCGCTAAAGGATAGGGCTTGGTTCGATGGTCACGTGAGCGCAAGGATGACTGAAGACAGAGCTAGGGTTGAAAAGATACAACTATCGAAAGTTTTGTATTATTAAATGATACAACTATAAGCTTGATTGGTTTTAACTAAAGAAAATCATAAGTAAAGATTATTTAAAGTAAATTCTGTTTCAATTTGTAAAACCGGGGTAAATCTTAATCACATTTTATTTATAATTGTTTATGTATAGATTATGCCAATTTAAATGTTAACTTGAAATAAAACATGTGAGAGCAACTAATCGAATAACCTTATGAACCGTGTTGCATAAATCAATATTATAATCAAGAACACGTTTATGTTAATATTAATCAATCTTAACATCTATTTATGAAAACCCGGAGTTTGACTCTAAATTGCTTTTAATTAGAAAAAGCTAGTTAAGTAGACATTAATCAAATTAATTTCACTTTACAAGGACCGAGATGAGACTTAATTATATTTTATTCAGAAAACTAATTACATAAATATTAATCATGTTAACATTAGTATGAAAAATCGGAGTATAAAACCTAATTATATTTCAATTAAGAAAACACATTTAGGTAGCATTTAATCAACTTAATATTAAATAAAATTTCAGAAACATAAATCATGGCAATTCACAGCACTAACGTGTAGTTTATGTTGATATGAATCTAACACAACGAAAATGGATTAAAACGGAGTTAAAACGCGGGTTTTATGGGCTAAACAAGATTGCAGGGATCTATACGCAAAAACTCAGGGGCTAAAACGTAATTACGCATTAAAACCCGAGGGTTAACGCGCAAAATGTTCAGGGCTGGGCTTCGGGCTGCGAAAACAGGGAACGTCAGGGGGTTTTTCAAAAAGGCAGGGACCTGTTTCTAATTATTTTTGACTAGGAGTGGACGGCGGGTTGATTTCCGTAAAGTGCAGGGGCTCTTTAGCAAAGTGGCCAACGCTGACCGGTATGCACAGGTTTGACCTAGGGCAGGGACAGATCTGGGCCACCAGATCTTGATCTAACGGCTAAACTGCGCTGGGGAAAATGGTCGTCGGCGGCGACCAGAGACACGGCGGCGCTGCGCTTGCGACGGCGGCGAGCTCGCCGGAGTAAGGCGTTCAGGCGCTACGGGGCTCGGTTTCTGTCTAGGATGGGTCCTACGGATAGTGGTGATGCGGCGAATGTGACCCAGGGGTTCACGTCGAGGTCTGGGCGACGACGGCGGTCCACGACGATGAATGGCGGAGGTAGAACTCCGGCGAGGGTGTACGATAGTCCTACGGGACGCGGAGACGGACGAGAAGAGGCTAGGGAGACTCCTTACCAAAATGCGAAGCTTGCGGCGGGGTCAGGCGGGATGGAGAGGCGTTGGCGCGGCGGATCAACGGCGGCGGCTCGAGCTGTGGGACGGCGGCGGCTCGGTCTCCACGGGCGGGGCCTCTCCGGCGGCCGGAGGAGGACGGCAGCCATCAGCGGGCATTCGCCTCGTCGTGGCGAAGGTCACGACGGCGATGGCTTGCTCCATTAGCGCCGGGGTGCGGCGGATCGGCCGGGCGGACTCCGGCAGTGAAGCTCGGGCTCCGGTGGCGCAAGCAGGGAGGAGAGCGAGGGCGGCGGCAGCACGGGGCTTTGTAGGCTCGCGGAAAGGGGGCCCCGGAGCTCCTCGGCGTGCGGGCTTGCCACGGCAAGCCACGCCATTACCGGCGGGGAAGAAAGGAAGGTGGAGACGGTCGCTGACGTGCGGGCCCGGCGGGGCAGTGAGAGGGGAGAGACGACGGGAGCGGCTGTAGGCTGGGCCAAGTTGGGCCGGGGCTGGCGCGCGGCAGGTTGGGCCGAGCGGATGGCGGCTGGCGAGCTGGGCTTGCGGGAGAAAAAGAAGAAGCTGGGCCGGCTGGGTTGGGAAAGAAAGAAAGGAGGAGAAGAACAGGCCAAGTGAGAGAGTTTATGGGGCAAAATTGAACTCTTACCTAAACAACTTTTCTATGGCTCGAACCGACGCGATTCAAACACGAATTTAAATCTAATTTGAACCACACACAAACAAAACTCAATGCAACCAGCATGAATGCAACATAAATGTTTCTAACCTTATGTTTGATTTTAAATTCACAGAAAATAGTTTTGTTTTCCCTAAATTGATTATGAGCTCTTTCAATAAAAAGTAATTTAATTACTAAATTTAAGAAATACATTTTTAGGGTGTTACAAACCTACATCGTTTTAATTTAATTTGGAAAACAAAATTTTCCTATACTAAATTCCCTATTAATTATATAAATCTTAGAAAATTTTAAAAATTACAGAAAATCATTGTATTAATTATGCTAACAAATCACATCCCAAAATCCAAAAAATTTGGGGTGTGACAATGGCATGCTCTTTGGCATGCTTTTCTTTTTCTTTTTATTTTTGCCATGCTTCTTTGGCATGCTTTTCTTTTTGCATAGTCCGTGTCTCTATCAAGAATATTTGAAGAGGGAAATCATAGAACATGGAGCATTTATTTTTGTGGATGAATGATGGAAAATGGTTGCTAACTCCCAGTGTAGGAATTGCAAGTGAGAAGTGGTGTGTGTACGTGGATCTCGTTCTCTAAGAGTATGAAAGCTTCACTCAAAGGTCACAACAATTTGACAAAGCTCACTAAGATAACAAGCAGCATATGAGTAGAAATTTTCAACTAAGCTTATCATATGGCTCTGGTAGGTATTTTGACCAATGAGGAACTTGTTTCATTTTGAAAGCATAAATCTCCGAGATTTTCCCCGTACTAAGAGAAGAAATAGAACTTAACCAAATTCTCACTATATCAATCCCCACAACAACTTAGACTTGGAATAAAGCATGTGCTCCCACAAGGTTTTTCAGGTTCATTTTTACTCATGCCAATTAACTCAAGTACTATTAAGCAACTAGTTGAAACAAAGTACTTGCAAAATTAATGACAGAGCAACTATTCATCATTTCCAAAGTGAGAGGCATATGATTCATTCCATGCATAGTTGGGAGTTATTTTATTCAAGGGAAATATTTTTGGTATTTTCATTTCTTTTTAAATGCAAACTAAAACATGAAGGGAAATGAAAGGGAAATGCAATTGAATGACCAAACTGCTGGGTAAGTCGGGACGTACCTGAATGGGGGTCCTCCCCCAAGCTTGGACTCTTCACTGGTAGGGATTAAGTCTTGAAAGGTACTGACTCAGCTGGTCCGCCTGCTCGTGGATGTCGTGCTGGATGAATGCTACCATCCCGCTATTCTCTTGGTGGTACTGAGAATGACGGGCTAGCGTGTCTTGGATATCTCGAGTGCGGTCGTTGATGAGGTTGACTCGATCGGAGATGTAGGACAGCTCTCGGCCGTAGTCGAAGCGCGCGGACTGTGAGTATCTAGGAGTGTATGGCTGGGAGGCATTGTCATACCCCCCTGCATACTAGCTCCCAGACCACTCAGAGTCCGTGCTTTGACCGTAGTCCCAGCGTCCGGAGGCAAAGTGGTCCGGTTCCTGGGATTGTCCAGAGCCTCCTGCTCCAGACGTCTCAGCACCAGTGTACATGTCGTAGGTGGCCTCGAATGCGGACGTGTGTTGGTGCGGCATCTGTGGTGCATCTTCTGGCTCCTGTGAGGTGGCGAGCCCGGCGTCACGCCTAGCTCGTCCCCTCGTGACTGGTCCATCACCTGCAACGTTGTGCCGAGTGGGCTCCCTCCGAGGTGGAGAGTCGTCCGACTCGGTACTCAATTGAAGAGTTAATTTAGGAGTGGTATACAACCTCAGTGCTGCATAAGGCAGAGGCACTTCGGTTGTATAGCCATGGTAAATCATAACCAGCGTTGCATCAAGTGTCCGCCGTACCATGTGGGCTTGCACGAAGTTCTCGGCATCCACGACGGTACGCGCTGTCTCAATGTACGTAAGCCGGGCGCCCTGAAGAATGCCCAGATTAGTAGCAAGGCGAGTGACTAAAGAAGTCATCGCCATGCTGCCCGCACGAGAAATATGAGAAATCCAGTGACTAACCATATCCTTCACAGGCGAATAAGGAATTTGCTTGACCATAGCAAAAAGAACCTGCAACTCGATTGTGTTGACAGGGCGCACATCTGCCCGGGGAAACACCGTCATAGACACCCATCGATGCATGAAACGCAAGGTGGGGTTATGAATACTGTTCGTGTGAGGTGCACGACAGTTGGTACTTCCCGAAATCTTTTTCCAAAACACCACCCGATCAAACCTTTTCAATGCTTTGTTCGGGTCTAAAGAATAGCGACTTGAAAACCCAAGACCCGAACTGAAATCCTTCCAAGAGCAAAAGAACTCTTGGTTGAAAAATCGAAAGCGAATCCCCCCATTTTCCGGAACCAAAGTTGAAAGGAATTCGAGGGTGAGTAAGTACGAACCTTCCTCGTTGATGTGCCAGAAATTTTCCCAGCCAATGGCTTGGAAAATCTCTGGGAACTCCTCGTCCATCCCCATCTTTCTGAGCAGTTCTTGCTCAAAAATACGGGTGTGTTCGAACTCCTTCAGCCGAAGCTCGTTGAAGGTGTTCCGCTCCCGCTCCGTCCTGAGGTTGATGCCGTTCACGCTCGGGAGCTGTCTGGCCGGGGGTGTGGCGTGGCCCCATCCCGAGCCAGCTGCTCCTTGTTCGTCTTCATCCATCCGGCTCGAGCCACGGGACGGAGCTGGGGAGCTCCCAGCATCGTCTGTGCGGCGGCTAAGCCGGGTGGAACGACGGAGTGCAGAGAGGAACTTCGACATGATTCCTGCAAAAGGTTAGTGCAACAACAACTACTCGAAGGACTGAATATATGAGGTTAGCACAAGAAAATCAAGTCAGACGTCCGAGATAGTTAGTCGTTCTTGCGGGGATGAAACCACCACAAAAGGTTAGCCGTTCTTGTGGGTGTCGGTGACCACCACAAACACGTCCAGAATTTCAGCACAAAGATCACAACAAAGGCAAAATGTTTTTGGGATTTTCTAGTGATGCAAAGAAACCAAAACTTGAGCAAGAACTTTGGGAAGAACTTGGGCAAGAACTTGAGCACAAGAATGAGAGAGAGAGAGCTTCCTAGCAGAATTTTCTGAGTGAATGAGTGTGTGAGGAGCTCACAAGCTTGCATCAGCGTTTATAGGCCGAGGGGAGTGGCCTGGCCAGTTCGCCCGGCCTGGTGGCCAGGGCACTCCCATGTGATTGCAGCACTCACATGCCTTTGTTTTCACTCCAAGTTTGTGTGGCCATCAATTCCCAAGGACATTTTTAGTGGATTTTAGTGGTAGGTGAGATGGAAATGTGACATGACCAAAATGGAAATTAGTGGAGTCACCCTCATGCTGCCATGTTTGTCATAATTGGTGAGTGTGCATCCATTTTTAGTGGGGTAGACATGTTTGGTGCTGGTTGGTGGTGATGGTAAATAATTGGGGATGTTCTAGAAGGGGTGAAAATGAAGAAAGGTACAAATTACACCCTCTCTAATTAAATATCAGCATGTGTCCAATTATTTTTAACCAAGCTTGCAAAATTTTCTACTCTCTCTCAAATTAATTACTCAAGTGGTTCATTTATTTTGGAAATGGAAACATGCAAATGCAATTGAAAAATTAATATTTGGAAGGGAAATATGAGATACATACCGGTTTTCCTCGCGGCGAGAGCTCAGCTTTTACGTCCGCGAGCGGGACTTCTCCTGTCTTCAATTGCTCTTGTCATCGTCCGGTCCCGGAGTGGATGACTCGGACGATGCAACCTTCTTCCGCCACACCTTCTTGTTCTTCTTCTTCGGCGTCGGTGGCGGTGGGATCGGTGTCTCTGGAGAATTCCAGAGGGCTTGTTCTTCCTCGTATTTCCTTACGAGGAAGTCCATTTCTTCTGCACTCGTCGATTTTGTCGGCTCGTTCCACATGAGCTGCTCACCACCGAGTATTTCCAGTTCTCCATTGATGAGAGCCTTAAGGAAACACTCGGCGCTCCTCTGCTCCGGTGTGAGTGGCTCTGCCTTCTTCTCTTCCCGAGGTTGAAACTTGAAGTAGGTCAACCTTCCGTCGATACGGAACGAGATTTCTCTCGCATCCATATCGATCCTAGCCCAGGCAGTGTTCAAGAATGGTCGGCCCAACACAAGGGGAAACGAGTGCTCATTCCCCGTGTCGAGGACAACAAAGTCCACAGGGACATATCGTCCTCAGATCCGGACCGGTACATTCTCGATCACTCCCTCGGGGTAGCGGATGGTTGAGTCCGCAAGCTGAACCTGGGCAGTTGTAGGTGACAAAGTAGGGTAGCGTAATTTCTTAAATAATACCTTAGACATGATGTTGACGCTGGCCCCTAGATCACAGAGTGCATCATCAATGCGACGATTCCAGATCGTGCACTGAATGAAGGGTACTCCGGGATCCTCCTTCCTGTCCGGAGAGGTCTTGATGATCACCCTTTTTGCAGCTCTTGGTAGGTAAGTCCATCTTGGCGTCAGCACTTGGATGCGTGTGACCTTCCCTGTGTGGTTAGTACGGAACACACTACGAGACATCTTATCATGCCTTGTAGTGATGGCTTTTACTGTCTCGATGGAAGGTTCGGGTTGCCCCGGAATCTTCCCCGATTCAGTGACAGGAACAGCAGCAGCTAACTAAGTGACTTGAGTTTCTATCATTTTATTGAAGCTCAGTTGATTTTTCATAGCTGAAGAAAATGATTCCATCCTATAGTCTATGTTTTCCAGAGTTTTATCATTAGCAGCAAGTTTTTTATTGATATTTTTAGTTATTTTCATCTAGCCAAAAACAAGATCTCTAAGAGACGGCTGATTATTGAAATTGCCGAAATTGTAATTGTTACCTTGTTGAGGCCACCTTGTTGAGGCCTCTCGAACGGGAGGTTTGGGCGCGAATTCCAGCCTTGATTGCCATAGTTGTTCGGTCGGTACCTGTTGTTGTTGGAGTTGTTGACGTAGTGGGCATCTTCTCGTGTTTTGGGGCAGTTATTCCCCGAATGGCCAGTGTTGCCACAGACTTCGCAGGTCATGCGAGTGTCCATGGCTTGCACCGTTTCTTGAGCAGGGGCCTCTAGTTTCTTCATCAGGAGGTCCATCTTGGCAGCGAGCATGTCCAGAGCTTCAACTTGATGAACTCCTCGGGTCTTCGGTTGAGTCCGATCGTCGGACCAACCTTGGTTCTCGACCATCTTCTCAATGAGGGCCTTCGCACGACTCTCCTCAAGAGAGAAGAACGAGCCTCCAGCAGCAGCATCCAAATACTCACGGGCAGAGCTTCTCAGCTCGTGATAGAAGGTTTGGATTATGAACCAACTCTGCATACCATGGTGAGGACAAGAAGATATATAGTCCTGGAGGCGATCCCATGCCTCCGGGACTGTTTCATCATTTAACTGCTGGAAACTAGCTATTTTGTTCCGGAGGGCGTTGGTTTTCCCAACCGGAAATAATTTTAGCAAGAAAGCGCTAGTGCATTTGTCCCAAGTGTCTATAGCTTCGCGGTTAGCATAAAACCATTGTTTTGCCTTGCCTAGTAATGAGAATGGAAATAAACGAAGGCGAATGGCATTGATACTTACTCCGCGTATGGTGAAGGTGTTGCAAATTTCCAGGAAATGCTGGAGATGAGCATTGGCGTCTTCGTGTGGCTTGCCGCAGAACGGGCTAGCCTGCACCATGTTGATGAGGGCTGGCTTCAGCTCAAAACTACCATCTTCGACCGGCAGAGCTGGTCCGGTATGCACGTTCTCGCTAGATGGAGCGGAGAACTCGCGGATTGTCTTGCCGGCCATCCTCGATGAAGCTGGGATCACGACGGGAAGGACTGGGTTCGTCGGAGTGAGTTGCTTCTGAGGAGGTACAACACGAGGTCACACTTTCCTCACAAGAGACTCAAGATTTTCTTGGAAGTTTGACGGTAGTTGGAAACCAGTCATGCACTGCTCAGTTCCACAAAGACCAATGAACAGAGCAAGGATAAACCCGCTTGAGTAGCGGTACTCAACTAAGATAGCTCAAGATAAAAGTTCAAAAGTAATCTAGCCAAATGCTTCCCCGGCAACGGCGCCAGAAATGCTTGTTGGCACTTCTTACGATCCAATATCAGAATTGAGAATCCTGGTACTGGGGTAAGGAGTGTTTCAGTGGTTTTCCTTATGGCTTAGTAAAATATAGAAATATTCTGCAAGCGCACAGAATCACCGCTGTAGCACTTCACCTGGGAGTATCCCGAGGTATCGTAATTTATATTTTCACAGGGAAGCTTTGGCAAGAATACTAGTGAACAGATATTCGAGACTATCAGAGAAGGGTACACGACTAGACAAGACAGGGGATAACGGTATTGGATAGAAGTGGATATACCGGACAAACAGCTCAAGGGATACTCTGGTAAGAGAGAGAAGAGATAGATAGCTGGGAGGACAACGAGAAGAGATAGAGGACTCTTGGATATTTTATCTACCTATGTCACTCTAGCTTAGAGATACAACGGCTACAGACCCAGCACTAGGAGATCTGGGTTAACTCTATTGTCTTAGCTTCGGGACAAGGGAACCCGTGACACACAGAAAGGGATGAGAAGGGGTGCCACCAATTCCCAACTGGGGGATCGTACGGACCGGAAATAACGTGATGGGATACGAAGACCGAAAGGGCTGTCACCACCTCACGGCTACCACCTCCGTTGCGACGGGAATACTCTAAGGCCACTAGCTAGGCTAGGAACCACTCCTACACTAGTCAACAACTACTTACTCTGCTAGCAAGAGCAAGCAACCTTGTCAATACTCTTGGTGACAATTCCCCTCAAGTATCAAGCAAGATCGAAGAACCAACCAAGATAAAGACTTAAACAAGACTACAAGCACTAGAACTATAACTGACTATAGTCTAAACAAGATATAGATGCAACTAGAATAAAGTAGAAGCAAGCCATAAATGACAAAGGCAAGAAGATAAAGATAACTATATTGATAACTCAAAGTCTTACAAAAGGAAAAGTAAACGATACAAGAGCTTATACCAGAGCTTCTGAAGACTACTCCGGAACCTCCGAGGCACAGCTCGACTCAACTCTAACTCCCAACTAAACTATCCTAACTCTACTAGAACAAGTGGAATGAGAGAGCTCTTTGGCTTGGTGTGTGTGAAACAAGTCAATGACACCTCTACTTATAGTCCCCAATGACGGTTGGCTGGAGTAACGGCCAAGGGGGAAGGCAGAGGCGGTGGCCGGCCGTTTCGACCAAAGGAGTCGGTTCGCCCGAACCCTGCTGTTCGGCCGAACGCAGGATCCACCGCCTTCTGATCCTACGGCCTCGATGCACTGCTGGGAGGCGGTTTGGCAGCTGGGGTCGGTTCGGCCGAAGGCCTGGCTTCGGCCGAACTGGGCCGGGACCCTGGCCGGCCTCAGCTGCACCGCCTCTGGCCCTGGGCCCCTCCTGGGCCTATCTCTGGTGATGGTCTTTGGGTGTTTCTGGCCCAGAAGTGATGTGTCCATGGCCCGAGCTGAGATGGCTGCCGTCCACATGTCGTTTGTCGTGTTCGCTTGATAATCGTTGACGTGGACGACTCCCAGTGGCATGCACGGCTAAGGGGGGTAACCGGACGAACGGAGTCGTTCGGCCGATTCGGTCAATTTTGGCCCCAATAGCACGTATTTGTCGTAGTTGTACCTGCACAAGTGACACTTACAAAAACTCGTGGAACTTTATTAGAAATAAAACCTAAGTACATGGAATGTTGCATAAAACCTCATTTATTCCCGAGTATTGGTGATCGGATTTGGGTTGTAACGACCGGCAACACTCGCCTAACTCTAGGCTAATCCATAAAGTAATGTGCTAATACAAGGTCTAAACTAGCATTATTCAAGATCTAAGCCTTGTCACTAATTGTCCTATTATTCTCTTGATTACTTTGGTGGATAGAGCTTATTATGTGTGGAACACAATGTCACAACTTCTCCAATCTCTAACACATTTGTCCTGGTCTGGGTGGAGAGGTTTTTATAGCCGCAACACTCAAAACTGGTCATTGCAACTTATTCCAATATTTTTGTGAATCACCGACCGATCCATAGATCACGAGAGGACCATCACCGAATGTGATGCCACCTCGGCTAGCCATGGTGCCACTACACAACTAGCCCACACAAATCATGGACGCTTGTGATGATGGATCAAGTTGGTGTATCTACCAAATAGTGGGTGATCACCATAGCCGTAGCTTCTTCTTCTCCTTGTGGTTAGTGTAGATGTCCAATGATATGGAATTTCTTCTCCAATTGAGTCGATGCCTTCCCGAAACTTCACACCTTCAAATCCTTGAACAATAACTGATGCATTGTCAACTTGAGGGCATCGAACTTCTAACCTGTTGCTTCTACTATTGGCGCCGACTCATGTGGTGATTTCTTTGATGATTGTGTCGGTGAACAAAATGTTGTTGTTTCTTCGTGAGCCTTGGTTCCAAATGATCTTGTTTGATCTTACCATCATTTGGAATCCTTAGAAATACTCTATCTTCAGTATTTTACTAACATACCTATAGCGTACCCTCAGGGAAGATTTGATACACATGTTTTACCCAAGGGCAAGAGTTTGTGTCCATATCCTTACCCATCGGACAAGAAACATGTGGGTACCTGTGTCCACGGGTAGGGTTGCCATCCCTCCGGACACCGGCAGTGGGATCAAAAGGTTGGAGATGGTGATGTATGGCGGCATTCTATAAAGAAGGCAACCGGTGTGACGATATGGAGGTGCGTGAGCGGCTGAGTATGAATGGAGGTGGTGGGCTAGGGTTGTCACCATGGAGGGGTATGCAAATTATTAAGGGAATTCCTCATTTGACACAAAAAAGATCTATTACTTTTCCTGGCCCTGAAATTTTTTTCCTCCTATGTTAAGCATTAACTTTCATTACTTTCATTAGTTAAGTCATGTCAAATGACCTCCAGATAACCTCCAAAATTTATGCAACATTTTCTAATGATGTAACAAAGGAATATGAACAATTATTTAAAAGGCAATATGTACCTAAATTAGGTTATGTTTAAAACTAATATGATATTTATGGCATCATACGATAAGTTATGGAAAAATAAATATTATTCACTGGTGGTTACTCGTAGTCTTATAGATATAGTGATCAAGACCCGGACCCTTTGTACCAAACTAGCCCTAAGCATATTGACTGAGTGGAGAATGTTTTCCTTTTGAAGTAACCCATGGATGTCCATTTAGTACCGGCTTAAAACACCAGCTAGTTGGTGCGCCATTTAGTACCGGGCCAGGACACCAGCCGGTACTAAAATGCGACTTTTTTTTGTACCGGCTGGTGTTTTGAGCCGGTATTAAAATAACTTCGGGGGGCTTTCAAGTTTCAACCCGGTACTAAAATAGCTCGGTGCCACTTTAGTATCGGGTCTTTTTATGACCAGTACTAGCTGTAGTGGACGAATGTGTGTTTTTCCACTAGTGATTGTAAGGTGCTTAATTCATCTAGATATGATTCAATGCTTAATGATGCTCATGGTGATTCATGTGTTAACTGTTACTTGACCATAGAAGCAGAAAATGATAATAACTAAGAACAAACAGGGACTTGAAGTTTAAGCAGTGAAATAATGGCACAAAAGGCACGGGGAGCAGATAATTCACCTTTTACCAAGGGTTAATTAGGACCACTTAAAAGTAAATTTGTATGCTTTCCCCTACCCGGCCTAATGTCTAAAATAACCCTTGGACCGTATGCGTACAAGCAGACAAAGCCGTCAGACAGGCCATGCAAAGAGTATATGAAAATGATGGCATCTGCCGTACCGAGGCGTCGTGGGCAGCAGACAGATGCATGTTTTGTTGCTGCTCGCGAGTGGTTGGCGTTGGCGCCCAATCCCGCCCATCCAGCTCCAGGTGAAGCCCCGACGCTTTTTGGACTCTTGCCGTTCCCGCGCTCCGAGCACAGGAATGAGGAATCCCCATCGCCATCACGGGCGCTGTTACTGTTTCTGTACATGCACGAATTGTCACAAGTCCTATCCTGTACCCCCTCTGATTATTATTTCCTCTAATTTTGAAGCAATAAAATACAAGGGGAACTGGAACTCCTTTTGCCTATTGGTAATAGCTATTGGATGGGAGTTTACGGTAGGATTGCCTTTTGGTAATAGCTATTGGATGGGAGTTCATGGTTGCCGGATCTCGGCTCTTAATGAAGTACTCTAGTAATGAACTGCATGCCATCGAAGTACTCTAGTAATGAACTACATGCCATCGAATCGAAGTCTGACTATCTGAATGAGATGCAGAGAAACATGCAAACCAATTCCTTTCAGGAACCGGCGTTTACAAAACCGTGAAGAATGACGATGGTATGGTACAGAGAAGAGACGAACAAAACAAGCATCAACAACGACCAATTTTCACAGACAACAATTATCACAGCCAAGAAAGATCTCTCTCTTCAGTCTTCACTGACGCTCCGCCGTAGTAGAGGTGGAGCAGGACGCGGAGGAAGCAGCGGCAGCCAGGGCAGGTATCCTCTCGATCGCCTGCAGCGCGTCCCTGATGGACGGCCTCTTCCCCGGCGCCATGGCGCAGCAGGCGGCGCCCAGCCGGAGGCAGCTGGCCACCGCCTCCTCCCGGCCTTCCACCTCGCCGCGCAGCGCCGGGTCCGCCAGCCGGAGCGCCTGCGCCTGCGCCTTCTCCTCCGCCGCGCACTGGCACAGCTCCACGCTCGTCAGCGCGCGCCCCGCCACCAGCTCCAGCAGCAGCACGCCGAACGAGTACACGTCCCACTTGGCGCTCGCCTTCGGGCTCCGCACGGCCTCTGGCGCCCGGTAGTGCGCCGCCGTGTCGCCGCCGCCGCCGGCGAGAGGGCTGCTACAGGGCGGCGGCGACAGGTCCGGGAGGCTCTTCGCCGAGCGCTTGCTCCCGAACCGCCCCGCCAGCGCCGCCGCCGCCGACGAAGACGACGACGGCGACGGCTTGCGCCCGCCGCCGCCGTCCGCTCCGCGGACCAGCCGGTCCACGCCGAGGTCGGCCAGCAGCGGCTCCATGTCCGCGTCCAGCAGGATGTTGCTGGGCTTCACGTTGCCGTGCACCCACTTCTTGTCGTGCAGGTACGCGAGGCCCCTCGCCACGCCGCGCGCGATCCGCAGCCGCGCGCTCCACCCGAGGTTGATCGGCGATGCCCCCGGCTTCCCTGCACAAGCCATCCATAATTAATGTTCGTCTCGTTAGCAACAGACATGAACAAAATTCAATGGCGTTCGGCATTGGGAAGGATCAATGGCGTGGCGTCACGACGTACTTTTGACGGAGAGGTTGGCGAGGTTGCCGTTGGCGGCGAACTCGTGGATGATGAGCATCTCGTCGGGGCCCCAGTAGAAGCCGCGCAGCCGGAGGATGTTGCCGTGCCGGAGCTTCTCCACGGCGCGCATCTGCGTGTCCAGCTCGCTGAACCGCCGCACGCCGGCGTCGTCGCTGCCGATCCTCCGCACCGCCAGCACCACGCCGTCGCCCAGCACGGCCTTGTACACGATGCTGCCGCCGGCCGCGCCAAGGATGTACGCCGACGCCTTCAGCAGCGTCTCCAGCTCCAGCTCCGCGCCGCCGTCCACCGTCACCAGCACCGCGCCGCCGCCGCCCTTCTTCTTGCCCGCCGCCGCCGCCGCTTCGACCTTGCCGTTCCTATCCGTGACGCCTTCCTTGGCGGCGAACGACGGCGACGTGTCCGTGATCTCCTCCGTGTCGTCGCTCTCGTCGCCGGACTTCTTACGCAGGCAGCAGGACAGGCTCCGGCCGACGGCGTCCGGCGACTCCTCCGGCTCCGGCTTCTTGAACACGACGCCCATCCTCTGCCTCGCCACCTCCTGGCGCTGCCTCCTCTTCCTCACCTGGTACACGTACATGACCACCACGAAGAGGACGGCGATGCCGCCCACGTCGCCGGCGGCGATGGCGACGATGGTAGCAAGCCGCATCCTGCCGCGCTGCTCTCCGGACGCCGAGGCTCCGGCGGCGCCGCTGGTGTCATCGCCGGGAAGCGCCTCGGTGGGGTCCCTGGGTATCGCCGCGATGGCCGGCGGCGATTTCGCGGTGCCGTTCGGGGGCTCCACGGCGGAGGAGGACGTGAAGGCGCAGAGGCTGTCCAGCGGCTTCCCGCAGAGCTCGGCGTTCCCCTCGAACGCCGTGGGCCTCTGCGCCGAGAACGGCGGCGCCGCCGGGATGGCGCCGGTGAGATTGTTGTAGGAGAGGTCGATGCTGACGTTGGCCGGGAGGTTCGACGCCATCTCCGGCGGTATGGCGCCGGCGATGCGGTTGGACGACAGGTTGACGTACCGCAGCGCGGCGCCGCCGAAGTCCGGCGGGAGCGTGCCGTTGAGGAGGTTGGCGCTGACGTCGAGTATCTGGAGCGCCGGGAAGCCCCCGCCGGGGAGCGCGCCGGAGAAGAAGTTGTTGGCGAGGGAGACGGCGGTGAGGTTGGGGAGCAGGGTGAGGTTCCGCGGGACGGCGCCGGAGAGCGCGTTGCCGGCGAGGTTGAGCGCGCGGAGGCTGCGAAGCTGGCCGACCTGCTCCGGGAGGTCCCCGGTGATGCCATTGCCGGCGAGCGAGAGCACCCGGAGCTCCGGCGCGCGGAGCAGCTCGGGCGGGATGGTGCCGTTGAGCGCGTTACCGGAGAGGTCGAGGTGGCGGAGGTGCTCGATGAGGCCGAGGTCCTTTGCCACGGGGCCGACGAGCTGCGCGTTGGGGAGGACGACGCTGACGACCCGCGAGTCCGGCGAGCAGACGACGCCGTTCCAGGCGCAGGGCGTGGCGTCGGCGTAGCCCCAGCCGGAGAGGGAGCCGAGAGGGTCAGCGGCGAGCGAGAGCTTGAAGGAGAGGAGCAGTACGCCGTCTTGGTTAAGCGCCGAGGCGAGGCATAGCAGTTTTAGCAGCACTAGCTGCAGCAGCGGCAATGAGGTGAGCCGGAGAAGGCGAAGTGCGGCGCCATTGCCGGCCATGGCGGTGGAGGAGAGGTGAACTCACTGGTGATGCCGTGGCATGCAGCATGCATGGAGGTTAAGAAGAGGCGCTAGTTGGGGGGCTTCGCAATGGCAATGGTGGTGCTGGTTTTGCTTGGATTGGTTGAGAGGGTGGTTCACCAAAACGGTGGCAAAGGGGAGAAGAAGGAGAAGACTTGGGAAGGCCGGAGATGAAAAGGAGTAGAGTGGAGTGGAGACTAGCAATGGAGCAGAGGAGAGTGAAGTAGCAATGGAGAAGCTCTCCCTGTCTTTGAGGTATCAAAAGGGGCTAAAGGAATGGGGGTGAAAGGGATATATCATATCGACTCGTGGTGATGGAGTAGAGGGGGAGGATCTCCATGGATACGGTACACAACCCATGCTATGCTGTGCGCAAGGGCCAAGAAGAAGAGAGCAGGTTGAAGCAGCACGCTTGCTCTTGCATAGAGAGCTTTTGTTTTGTCAGCTTTTGGACCCCTCATGCATGATGTGGACGCATTGGTAGTAGAAAGGTTACTCTGCTAGCTCCAGCTTTGGTCCTTTGGCACTTGGCAGGCCTGCCTTTCCAGGAGGATAGAAAAGAAAAGGGCAAAACATATTGTTGAAACATGTATGTGTGAAGGGAATATACATTGACAAAAGCAGTAGTTAGTCAAGGTGTGATGATGTATACCAAGGCTACTATGTTTTTGGTTGCTCTTATTTCAAATAAAAGTCGCCAAAGATTTCTGAACATTGAACTTGCTGTTCTTGACTATTATATACTGAATTGAAAATAGAAAAAATTGGCAACAAAAGTTAGTAGATTTATCTTAAGAAACACTTTTATAATATATATTTATTTATTTATTTATCTTTTCTAGAATTGAAAAATAACACAAATCGACAACAAGTTAGTACATTTATCATGAGAAATAATACATAGCTCTGCCCATCTTTTCTAGAATTTCTAGAAGCCCTAAACCCATGTCTCTATGCACTGCCAACAGGATAATGTTAATGATCCTTACAAGAGGTCTTTTACTGTACCCAATACCACTGGTTAAAAAAGAGTAGTATATAAACTTCTGATTAGTTGAGAAAAATTATATACCATTATAACGTGGATCTGTGGTATAGGTAGTATATGGTGAGTGATATAGGTAGTATAAGGGTATTATTGGAAAAAATATAAATGACATCACTATAATTAATGTAATTAAGTAATTTTTTCATTCGATCATTCAAATTTACCGTGACCTGCCGTTTCATTTCCCTCTCAATCTTATTCATTTCCCTCTGTTCCTCATTTTTCCGACGTCTATCTCTTGTCTCTATACGGCGACCGGCGACGGGTAATCGCAATTACTAGCAAGCCCCAGTTGCTAGCAGCCTGACTGCCCGAGATCACCAACACTCAATGTGTAGATTTAATAAGAATTCTATATAAATTTATTATTTCAAACAAAAATTTTACATATATTTCTAGCTAAAATATTACATTAGAGTAAGCTAATATCATATATCAGTTATTATCGTTTACAACCTTTTATGTGCAGTGATGTCTTTGATAAAGACCCATAATCCTAGTTGTATATATCCCGGGTTGCCTTCTTGGGCGACGTTGGCCATTGCCTTCGAGCCTCAAGGGCGGATGCAATAGCAATTATGACAGTGCATCATTTGTCTACATTAGTATTCATGATTTTGAACTTACGATGAAGCTAAGATTGAACAGTGGTAATGGAAACGATAGATTCATAGTATTTATGATTAATTAGGTTATGATTTAATTTGTGTTATTATATCTAGTGACGCTGCTCCCCGCTGCTGTACTAACCTGTCGGGTTGAGTTGGTCCTGCGTCCAATGCGAAGCCAGTAGATATCAAGAAGTATGCTAAGTAAATGGATGTGTTTAGTAGGATGGTGATTCATTGCTTATGCCATGGTTTTGAGCTGTTAAGTAATGGAACTAGTGGAGATTTTCAGGCCGGACCGATGCTACAGCCCGGCAAAGCACCAGTCCTAGCTCCGCCGGCTGCGTCAACCCTTCGCATTTGGCTATACTCGCCACTAGTACCGCCAGCTCACCATCTTTGCCCAACACAGGTGCCTCTAGTGCCATAGCAAACTTCATCTCTCTGCTTCCCTCTAAAGCCTCAAAGCCCCCCACATGAATCCTTGAAATTCCCAAATACCTAACCCAATATTTACTGGAAATGGAGAGGAGCACATCCTCAGCGTGGAGAGGACAAATTAAGTTTGAAGGCTGAGTGAAAAAGGTAAAGTGTAGGAAATGAAGAGAAACATCGGGGATCATATAGCAGTCTTCTTAAGGCGTGTGTATATAACATATAATAAGAATAATACGCATTACAAAGTTTTGGACCAAGATCCAGAGGTAATTCTTCCGCGAACTTAATATGTAGAGTAGTTTGACACCACTTCCTTTCAGATGTGATAAACATCTGAACATGCATGACTAATGGATCGGCTATTTTACAAAGCGCCATTTGTTTGCTTTTTTATAATAAAATAGTTATAGATGTTTGATAACACTAGATTGCCTCTCCAGATTTGTACAGATCGATGATAAAAAATAAAAAAAAATATATGTTCAGATCCTGCATCATCTACGAGGCTGGTTATATAATTACCCCGTCGAGCAGCGTGTATACCAGTGATGATTAGGGTCCCGGGAATGTATACCAAAAGCAGAGGAAGGATTTCCCATTTCCTCAACAGTTCAATTTTCAAGCCTCTTCAACTATTCCTGGTTTTTTTTCTAAGTACCATTTACAAGAATTATCAAGATCATATCATTTTGTAGAGGATTAAATTTGGTGCGGTGAATATAAAACATATTAATGCAGAAGTTGATTTTTATCATACTTTTTTTTGCAGAGTAGTACATTGAATTACCGAAACAGCATGTCTTGAGTTTTTAGACCCAATTATGTGCTTTGACTATACAAGTGTGAGAGAGACAGTAGATGTGTTCTAGCTCTGAATATTATTGTAGTCAGCGTACGTGGCAGAGTGGAGCAGGCGAGCAGCAGCGGCAAATGCATGTGAGAGGCACCAGCGAGCTTGTGTCGTGCAGTGGAGTTGGTCTGTGCTCTTTGTTTTGGAGCGGACAGAATATACACGGGCAGCACAGCTAGCGCATCAAACATGCAGGACTAGCTGCTACGACGGGAGCCAGTTTAGAGGACCAAGACGAACAAAGATATACCTACTGCTACGACCGCGTTGTGTTGGATACCAAAGGATTGTATCTGCATAGGTTGAACCGTTGAAAAGCGAACTATGGGTTGCCTGTGTTGTGCTGCGTTAGGTTTAGCTCTAGTCGTTAAAGGTTTATATTTTATCCATAAACTTAAAGTATTTTTAGGTCTATGCTAAGTCAAAGATTATTAATTTTGAACAATAAAAAGAGTTTTGCAAGTTTTTTGTCAAAAAGTTTTACATGTTGTAGTAGTTGGCTTATCAATGAATTCAGCTTCATTTCACGTTGCCAATGTTTATGAACATTTTGTTACTAACAGAAAAAATTAAAAACCAACGTGTTAGAACAAATTTAAAAGTGTCTATATTTGTGAACGGAGGAAGTAAAATGTATATTCTTTGTACTCCTTTTCTTGACTTATTAAGGATTTAAAAAATCTAATTTTCATGAATTTTGACTAACAATTGTCAAATTATTGTGTGGTTGGTGTATCAAAAGTCGTATCAATAGATTTGTGTCTGATGGATCTTTAAAATTGATTTTGTAGTAATCAATAACATACTGTTAGAGAAACCAATGGAAAAATACACATTTGAAAACTTTTTTCAATCCTAGATCCTATAATAAAAAAGGTAGGGGCAGAAGTTTATACGGAGTAGTTTAGAACATTAGCTTTATAATGTAAGAAATTTTCTTTAAGCTAATAACATGACGATGTAATATATAGCGTAATAATTTTTAACTTGACAATGCAGGAAATTATTTTTAAGAAATTCTTTCATATGTCCAATCTATATTTATAAATTTGCCAACAGCTAAGAGCTACACCATCACTCGGTGTTTACTGCCACTCTGCCAGTATAGCCAATCATCAAGTAAACCTCTACAAGTCAAAAAGGTTGTCTTTACGTATATAATTTAACAACAAAATACATAATTTAACATCAACAAAATACAGCATCGTACGTTGATGGTAAAATTCAAGCAGAGTACCAGCAGTATTAGTAATGTTCAGTTGTAGTTGTATAGGATCCACATGAGGCTTGCTGGGGACCGAGAGAGAGAGAGGTAACTGTTGCTGCAGGAATCTTTCCTTGGGTCGGGAGAAAGTAGGCATAGGCCAAGGCCCGGTTTAGTTCCAAAATTCCACTCCCAAATTTACTATGCAAAAAAAAGATTCTCCATCACATCAAAATGTCATAACATGCATGGAGTACTAAATGTAGATGGAGTCAAAAACTAATTGCACAGTTTTGTTGTGCTCTGCGAGACGAACATTTTGAGCCTAATTAATCAATTTTTGGACATTTTTTTACAAATACAAACGAAATGCTACAGTGACGCAATGATTACGAAGTGACATCATACTCCCAAATTCACCCTTCCAAATTCAACATCTAAACACCACCCAAATGGCCCTTTTCTATGTTGATGCCATACCCAGACAGACAAATGTCCTCTAATCGGGTTCAATTAATAATTAGTCGCTCTCAGGTCTCAACGGTATACCGGTCACGTTTCCCAGCGTGGAGATTGGACAAGGTTACGTCCGTTTTATCAATAATGTACTGGTGTTTTCTGAGCCTAATTCTTACTCGTCTTCAGATATGTCTATGCTCATGCAATAATGATCTGTATCGTTTTTCCCATTTCTTATCCTTCATATCAAAAGGACAATCTCCGGACATGATAACAGTTACTACATGTCCTAAAAGGAATGCCATTCTAGATCTAATAATATTTATTTTTTAAAAATAGTTATCATATGGAAATGTATGACATGATAATGATAAATGTTTATTTTCATTATAAATTTAGTCAAATCTATAAAGATTTGACTAAATATTATGCTAGAACTGTATTTGTTTTTGGGATAAAGGTAATAATAACTAGCCGACTACCATCTTGATATCCAAGATGATAAATGAAAAAAACTATAGTTTCTCTTAGAGTCAATTGTTTTCATGTCGTGTTAGGCCAAGCATATATGAGTTGCATACTTGCACTGCATATATGCTCTTCGCTCCTAGCTACAAGAGGAACATGAAGATTGGGAAAAATGATCAAATGATCCTAAAGTTTTTCATTTATACTCTATCCGTCTAAAAATATTGATCGTTTTGTTTTTACTAGATACATATAGTTTGCTATGTATCCAAACAGAGTGTATATCTAGATACATAACAAAAGTTAGAAAAGCCAAAACCGCTTATATTTTGAGACGGACAGGATAACACTCAGTCTATTTTTTTAATAAGAGGTGCATGTATTTTAGGAGTCATACCTCGTAATTTTCAACTAACAATGAAATAGATTTTGTAATATAAAAATGGTATTATTGGATTATGGTTATGAAATTGTTGCTACAAATATTGTATGTATAAGAAAAGAAATTTAGAGTCAAAGTTTATTTGGAACCACCATATACCTTATGCGTGAAACTGTGATCCAGCTAAACATTACATTCCCCAAAAAATTTAAACGACCTGAACTTCGGAACATAAGAGCAACTCCAGTGGACTACTTAAAAATGGGCCTCTATATTTCAGTTTGAGGGCCAGTATTACAAATTTAGAGGCCCAAAAGTGAGGTGTGCTCCAGCCCAACTAACTAAACATGGCCCCTATCCATCTGACAAGTGGGCCCCATCTCTCCCGACGCGACGCGCTCCTGTCTCTCCCGACGCTCTCGCTCGCCGCCGCCCCCGACGCCCACGCCGCCGCCGGCCCTTCTCCCCTGGCGCCGCGGCGCACGGAATCCGCTGCAGCTCGGCGTCGTCCAGCGCCGCCACCGCCTTCTTGGCCGCCAGGACGACGGCCGGGGAGGCGGTGTCATCGAGCACGGCGAAGGACGGGGTGTACCCGCGGAGGTTCGCCGAGGTCCAGTTAGTGACGCTGCCGAAGCGCTTCAGCTGCCAGGCGCCGGCGCCGGCGCCGTCGGCCGCCAAGGTGGGCCCGTAGGAGGTGGCGTTCTACAGCGAATGTGCCCTTGCCGTTCTGCGGCGGCGGCGCGGCGCCACCGTTCTTGTCGTTGCCGCCTCCGCCACCCTAGTTCTGCTTCGCGCCAGAGTTGTCCTTGCCGCCGTTGTTGGCGTTTGTCACGCCCGGTTTTAAGGACAAACCGAACGCACCCTTTATGCATGCCCAAAAACAATTTTCATGCATAAAGTGACATCATCAGTGAATATCACAACATATATCATTTACAAAGCGTATATTATTACAAAATGACCAAAGGGTCTTAAAGAAAATTACACATCGGAAATCTAATCGTGACGGAGGGCTCCATCTTCCACAGGAACGTCGACCGGGGGCACGCCAGCCTAGAACTCCAGGTCTTCATGATCCAAGTCTTCCTACCCTACTAAGGTCTATAGCAAGCGTAAGTGCACTTATGGTTGGCACTTAGCAAGTGAGAGGGAGAATATGACATGAAGGCTTAACAAATGCTTTATTTGGTGGACTGCAATGCTCGAATTTTAGTTGGTCAAATTTTATTAAAGCACCTAGAGATATTATAATGTGATAAGCTTCCCAAACCATCCAACTTAAGGTTAAATCCATAACTAACCGAAACCACAGTTAACCACCACTGTGATCCTCCCAAACCAACTAACCATGTGAGGGTCCAGGCCGCTCTTGACCGTGAGCACGGCTGTTATAACAGTTTTACACTCTGCAGAGGTTGTACACTTTCACCATGAGTCGTGATACCTTTTAGCTGAGGTTGCAAGCCTCCACACATTTCCGAGATGTGCGTGCTGGGGTACACTACGAGGCCGTTACTAGGTTCACCAGCGCGCATTAACCCACTCAGGGTTCGGGTACCCATCATTGTGTCGTGCTTGAGTCCACCTCAGCCCCAACAGCTTAACGCAGACCACTGGATTTCCCGATTTCCCCTAGTCACAAAGCCAAGACCATTGCCCATCTAGTTCTCATGGTTGTACTGTTGTCCTGGGTGGTCACTCCATAGATCAAACCTTAAGCTCGGCTCAGGCAAAACCAACATAACATTCCTCAAAAACCAAACATCAAGCCCACTTGCCTGAGCTGCCTAGAGTTCCATGTTGCTAAAAAGATTACCAAGCCCAATTGCATAGTTTATTAGTCAATATTAAATTAACCCATCCATCCATTGTTGAGCAAGGCTAAGCAATAAAACTACCCAGATAGGTAACCTCTAAGGGCATCAAGGAATAATCATGAAATTCTAGTAAACAACCTAACATAGGATTCCCAGCAAATTATGACATCTAATGCAAGCAAATGTAAATAACAAGTGACATCGTGATATAAATTAAGTAGGTACAAGGAGAATGATCAAGGACCACTTGCCTCAAACTCAAATCCAAGGTTCCCTCTTGCTCTGAACGTTCCTCAGCGTAAACAAATAACTACAAACAAGCACACATGTACAACTAAGAACAATACACCAAGCAATAACAAAATAGTTTTGAAAAGCGTACTATAAGCTAACACTAGCTGCAACGAACGCAAACAGCACGAGAGGCGCTTAAAATGGAACTACGGTTCAAAAGATAAAGCTAGCGGACATTTGAATTGCATACAAAAGGAACAACTATACGTGTTGTATTTATTTTAATTTAATAAAGCATGTGTAAAGGATACTTCAAACAAATACCCTAGTTCAAATTATTCAAATTATTTTAATTCAAAAGCGAAGTAAATCCTAGTCATATTTTATTCACAAATATTTGCATATAGATTAAGCCATTTAATTATTTAACTTGAAATAAAAGGCATGCATGATTTATCTAATCGATTTAGTTCATGTGTAGTGTTGAACTAACCAAGTTACAAATTATAAATACATTTATGTTGGCATTATTCAAATTTACATGAATTTATCAAAATCCGGTGTGTAAACCTAAACAAGTTTTATCTAGAAAGCTGATTGAAAGGTAATTAGCCAATTTAATATTTTAATTAATTTTGTAAAACATGATCATCGTGAAACTACACTCGTAAACGATAGCCCATGCTAAAAGAGGACCATCGCAACAAGAACGGACTAAAACGGAGCTAGGATGCAAAAGCTATGAGCTAAAACGTGATTTAACTATTTTCTGGAATTTTATTACCACCTAAAACAATTTTATTTAAGCTAAAATAATTTTTATAGCATTAACAAGGATTATAATATTTTCAGAATAAAATAAACTAATTTTTGAGATCATATTAGCAATATATGACATCACCAAGGTATTTTATACAAGGATTAAATAGATTTTGCATTTTATTAAATTATCAATGACATTTATATAATATTTGGAATATTTCAAGGACTAATATGTGAAATATACAAGGTTCAATATGTAAATGTTGTAAAACAGTGAAATTACAAGGTCTTATATGTTATTTACACATACTAGGGGCCTATACATAATTAACTAAAGTCAGCAGGGGCTAGCAAGGAAGATTCCTAGACTCAGTGAACAGCGGGTTGATTTCTAAATTCCCTAGGGTCTCTTTAGCAAAAGAGCCAGGGCTGGCTGGTTTGACTGGGGTGTTGACCGGTACGTCGGATTAAATCCAGGCCATCCGTGGCCGATCCAACGGCTGCAGGGGCTCTGGCCAGGTTTGGTCGCCGGCGGCAGCAGGGAGCGGCTGTAACACCCCGCCTTCCACGAGCCGCCCCGCGCAGCCCTTCCGAGGGGCGCGCACGCGTACACATAGCACCCTCCTTACACTTTCGTCCTCGCTTCGTATAAAAGGGTTAACCCGAAGGTGCTATGGCTGAAAGACAAAGGCTTATAAGTTGCCTCCACCCTTGCTCAACTAGCAATGTGGCACTAAACATGTGCATCCCGCACTAATGGGCCACTACCGGGCCATACAAACTAGGCCGGGTGTGACAGCGGCGGCGCTGGGCTGGGCGCGGCGGCGGCTCACCGGCGTTGCGTCGTTCTCGCACTACGGGGCATCATTCGCGACGAGGTTTGGCCCTATAGAGAGAGGGGGAGGCGGCGAACCTATTGCCGGTGTTCTCGTCGTCGATTGCTCGATGGAGGAGGCGGTCGACGGCGATGTGCGGACGGCGGCCACGGGCGCTCGTCGGGGAGTAACTCTGGCCCTCGTTCTCGCGCTTTTCGGTGTTGGGGACTCATCCTGGAGGACCTGCGCGTGCAAGAGGAAAGGAGAGGAGTGAGAAGAGGCACCAAAGTGGAGATCAGGGGCGGCGGAGCTCCTCACCGGACGGGCGAAGCTGGGCCGATTCAGAGGCGGCAGCGGCTCTGTGGCTCGGGCGGCGGTGCAGTGCGGCAAAGGGGAGGGTGAGGCTCATGGCCGGCCACTTTATAGGTGGCAAGGAGGATGGGAAGGGTTGGAGATCGGGCGGCGGTGTTCATGGGGCCGGCCGGCCATTGATGGCAATTATTTGCCATCGATGGGCTTGGAGAGGGAGGGGGAAACGTCCGGGGAGTAAAGGAGACGGAGGCGTTGGCGGGTGGGGACGGGCTGGCGCGCTTGCGGGGGCAGGCAAGCAGAGCGGCGGCGGCGCTCGGGCGTGCGAGCGGAGGAGAGGGAGGGAGGGGAGGGGATGACGGGCGGGCCCGGGGTGTCAGCGAGATGGAGAGGGGAGGGCGTTGTGCTGAGGTGGGCCGTGCGGGGGGAGGAGGGGAGGTTTGGGCCGGCTGCGAGAGAGGGAGGAGGTGGGCTTGCAGTGGGGAGGATTTTGGGCCAAAATCGGCCTGGTTTCCTATAGGGTTAGGTTTAGGTTTTTATGTTTAAGGAAAGAGAGAAAGAGAGGAGAAAAGAAAATGGGCAAAGCCCTAAAATAAATATTATGGCCCTTACAAACATATTCCAGAAATATATAGTCCTTAAACTTACACACACTAACGAATACTACTCGAATTTTATAAATGTTTTTGAAATCCACACTTTTTCAAACAATAAAAACAATGCAAGAGCATGAATGCAACAACCACCTTATATTTTATAACCTATATTAATTGGATTTAAATTTAGAAATTATTGTTTTATTTTAAATAATTGTACACACTCTATTTAATTCTAACAAATTTTAGAAATTTTTTTTAAAACCTAGCAAATTCAAAACTAGGGTGTTACAGCGTCCCCTTGCTCTGCACCGGTACCCCGTTGCCGCCGCCGCCGCCTTTCTTGCCGACATTGGCCCCGCTGTTGCCACCCTTCTTGTCGCCACCGCCGGCCCTCCTCCTGAGGGCGCCGCCGTCTCCCCTCCCCTCCTCCCTCCGCCTCTTCTTCCTTCCTCTACGGCCACCACGGCCGACCGCCGCCCTCGAGGCCGGCCTCGCCACGACGCTCGCGAACTACCGCGAGTGGGCCGGCCACCTCCGCGTCGACCCCGCCACCGGCCGCCGCGGGATCCTCCTCAACGACGCCGGTGTCCGATTTGTCGAGGCCGCGGCCGACGCCGTGCTCGACGCCGCCGCGCTGCTGCATCCCATGCCCGAGATCCGGCGGCGGCGGCGTAGAGCCGCACGACGATGCCGTCGCGGTGCGCGCAGCTCCCCCGGGCGGTCCCGCGCGGCCGCGGCTAGCGCGGTGCGGCGTCCACCAACGCCCACGCGTCGCCCCCGAACGCGGCGGGAAGAAGACGGAGACAGAGGCGAAGCGGAAGCGGCGGAGCGAGAGGAAGAGGAAGCGGCGACGGGTGTGGCCCGAGACTACAGGTGCGGCGGTGGATCCGAACCGGGAAAGAGAAAGGAGAGGGGAAGAAGACGGGGAAAGGAGAGAGAGGGGGATAGGGGGAGGATAGAGGGACCCCAGATCTGTGGGTTTTGTCCTAAAATTTGGTGGCCTACCAATTTTAGTCTCCAGGATAGTCATCCCATTGGAGAGTGTTTTTTTCACCTAGGTGACTATAAGATGGAATAGTGTCTATAATAAAAAAGGCTGCATACTGCAGTAAGTGCTAATAGCACAGCACCACATGTGAGCGGGGTATCTAGTGATGCTTCAATTTGCCGAGGCCTTGTTTAGATCCCAAAAGCAACTCCTAAATTCACTATGCTAAAAGAAGATTTTTCATCACATCAAAATGTTATAACATGCATGGAGTATTAAATGTAGATGAAATCAAAAACTAATTGCACAGTTTTGTTGTACTCTGCGAGACGAACATTTTGAGCCTAATTAATCAATTTTTGGATAATTTTTCACAGATACAAATGAAATACTACAGTGACGCAATGATTACAAAGTGACCCTTTCCTTTCAAATTTGGCCTTCCAAGTTTGGAACTAAGGCCTGAATTTCATCAGCATGCCCATGTGTTACGGGTTACCTGGATTACGCAGTTAGGTAGGCATTTCTACAGAAAAAAAAACGAGAAAACAGGGCTAGGATGCCCCCCGTCTAGTAACATCTGCCTGCAGGCTGCCTATTGGCAGCATCCGATCTTGTCAGCCAAAATAGCAGAGCACTGTATGTCCTTTTGTCATTTCTCCAGCCAGGTCAGATGCAAATACAACAGGGGCCATGGGCTCATGCAAACACTGGTCCTGCGCAGTGTTCTGTCCCACACAACGTGTTCATGATTCACATCATTTTGAGGCTTGGTAGTTGGTACCACACCATTTCATCCTAAATTAGGAACTGAAATTTGCCATTGTCCTGCCGAGATAAACAAAAGCAAATCGCAAGGACTAGCAGAGCAAGCCACGTTAGGGCAGTCATCTGCTTAGAATGGAGAACGAAAAGTATTGGACATGGCAACTTTCTGCCTTCCTTGGAGTTGAACAAGTTCCAATGGGGGAAATTCTAGTACGTGACTAAGAAAAAGTCCTATTATAGTTCACAATCGTGAATAATCAGTCCATTCCAAATAGGTGGTTTGCTAAGTGATTTATGAGTGGTATAAGTGAAAACAGACATGCTGACACTTACGCAGGACATACCACGTGCTATGATGTTCGCATCACTAATGCAAGCTAATCATCAACGTGGTCAAGCAGTCATGCAAGTGTAAATAATCTTTTTCATGTACTTGTCTTAGCTAACCCTAAATGTTCCTTCAGAACAAAAAAAACTAATACTAACCAAATAAACATTTTGCTTCGTCGGGAAGTCATGCACACATTGCAAAAATGTCATTTGGCTGCAGAAAATTACCATCCTCCATCCTCTCTTTCAGCATCAGTGAAAACAAGATGTCTAAATTGCCCTCACAGGACTATTCCATTGGCAGCTCAGAGCAAAGAACAGTTACAGCAACGGTTGGGATTACACTAGCAGAAGGGAGTGTCCCAGTCACTACTGGACAAAAAGTTTGTTACCCACCTATAGCTCCCTGACACGCAACCTCAGTACCTCACCATCATTAGACATGATGCAGTGGCCATTCTTTACATTACTGAAAGTTGGTCCCAAAATGTTGTCCGTTGTAACTATCATGATCAAGATCACCATGGCGCAGAGGCTAGCTCCTGCAGTGCTTCATCGCTTTTCTTCAAGCTTGTCTCCAATTCCTCCATCTCTGCGTCCACATTTTGCATCACATTCTTCACATTCGACAGCTGAATCTCAAGAACTTTAATTTTCATCCCGGCACAAACCCGCTCCAGCTTCAATTCCTTGTACTTCTGCTTCCATTCTGAGGATTCTCTTGACCGAGTAGCGAGCCCAAGGAGATCATTGACACGTTTGAGCAAGAACGCAACATTCATGCCCAGAAGCTCGAAGGACTCGAGCGTCTTCTTCCAAATCAGCAAGTCCTCAAGACAAGATGCTTGTGCCTTGAAGGCCCTGATACCCTTGGCAATGCTGATCGTTTCCATGATCACTCCCACCACAAGGGTGGGATGCAATTGTTTGAGCAGGTTCTTGTGAAGGAGCGACCTCTGGGAACAGCAGAGCTCGTAGTATGTCCAGCGTAGATGATCATGAAATTCACAGTCAGTGGACAGGCTGTCCAGGATCACGTTAACGTTGCTGAAACTTGTCACATCATCAAAATCGATGTCTGAATCCAAACAAATTCCATATCCACTGCTGCCATCAGTTGGAGGTACTTCGTGTCCGTGATGAGGTGTGGCTACCTTCGCGTCCTCCTCAGTCATGACACCTTCAGAACTTTCTTCTTCTGGTGATTCAGGGTATTCAAAAGTTAGCCTATTTACAGGTGTGATGGATGAAGATTACAGAATCCACAAGAACTTACTTGATTGCCTCCCTTTCTTGAGAGCATCTGAATTCAGCAGATGGAGATTTACATTTGTTGTAGTAAATTCATTTGCTCTTACTATATATATCTGAATGTAAAAGGCATATAGATACTAAGAGTTTATTTTATTGGAATAGTGAGGAGTAAATATTAAGTAGCTATAATTGAAGAACTCGGTATGCAAATGAAATGGTTCAAGAAATGTGTAACCTGTAAGCATGTTGTGAATGCAAAGATTAAGCAATCATAGCAAATTGGGAAAAACTTGTTAGGTAACTAATTGTTCTCTATTAAATGAAATCTTTGCAGTGTCTCATGCCAGTTTGTAGGACACTAGGTGGTGTCCTACAACAAAGAACCTGATGTCCTATGACAGTTAGATTCTTTGCTGCAGGACACTGCCTGGTTTCCTACAGCCAATTTACTGTTTTTAGTGTGAAATAGCCAATTTCATGAAATCACAGTGTGTTGTAGCCAATTTTTTCAAAGAAAAAAAAAGACTTGCCTTGAATTTCCTTGACTTCACAAGCTCAAAAACCACAACATCGCCAACCTTGATATCATGATCAATTGCAAAACTTCTCCACCCAGCACTGAGTCCTTGTTTGTTATAAAGATAAGTTGTGTGATGGTCCTCTCCATTCTCATCTTCGAGCACAATTCCAGCGTCTTTCTTTGGAAGATGCTTTTCAACAAAGTCTTTTGGTAAACCCTAGGATAGGAACAAGAAAGTCAAATACAGTTGACGGCGCAAGAATTCTTTCAATGAAGTGCAAGGTTGTAAGATAATTAGGAAATTCAAATAGCTTGCAAATCCTAAACTTGCTTCTATGGTCTCCTAAGCTTTATTTTCACGAATGTCAGTAAAAAGAAAAGCTATTTTCATGAGTGTCAGAATGATATTTTTAGGGCCCCAGGAACACGGGAAACTCCTATGCCTCTGAATCAAACCATTTCCAGGCCTTGATCGTGCTTCAAGGCATACAGTTTTGACTTTGGGAAAGTGAGAATTTGGCTGGTAATTTGATTTTCTGATAAACATAGTGTTTCCTCACATTTCTCTATTTGGTTCAACATATTTTTCATAAGAAGCAGATATCAAACTCTTCAGCACTGGGAGCAACTTACCAGCCAAAAACCCTTGACACAATGGGATTGTAGCATACGCTTGACAAAGCTAGGATGTTCTACCGGTAAATTTGCCTGTATCTCCTCAGCTCTAGTCATAGCAGATTCCCAGTTGTCGTCCACACTACAGTTTATAATTAAGTGCATAAGTGGACAGACTTGAGAACCTTAGATACAATTTACTTATGATTGTAGAAAAATAAAACAAGAGTTGAATTACCTTGCATGTATTCGATTTTGATGGCCATCCACATCAGATTCCTGTCAAGTTGCAACTTGTCACAGTTAATTCAACCCTTCAGTCTGTTACTATTTACTAAAACAAAGCCAAACAAATGATGGAAAGGGAAATAGCTAAATCCAACAAAAAAACAAAAATACATGTTTACAAGTATTGTGTTCTGACATTTAATCCAATTAATAAAATCTGAGTCAGGTGTCAAAACTCCTCAGGGTTCAATTAGCAAAGTTGAATCCAAGATGAACTTATTAATGAAAATTGATTGAAAACTTTTTGTGCTTTCCATGATGAGAAATTTCTTACTTCAGTAGTTGCATGGATGGCCGTGCTGATGCTCTTGGCACAGTCATTTTGAGGAAGACCAGGAAGCTTCCTTCGGTTTCTCTGCACTCTCCTTGGTCTCACAATCTATGATAACGAGGATATTCTAATCAATTTCAGAACGGTTGGACCAATAAGTTTTACAATAAGGATGACTGCAGCACTGTGAAATTGTTGTTATTGGATTTAGTACTTTGTTGGTCATGTAGTATTGCTCGGAGCAATTGCATGTTCACATATTAGGAATAATTACCAGTAGGGTCCTCCCCCTTCTGTTTCACGTCCAGAAAGAGAAAAGGTAAAAAAATAAAATACATCTGTAGTGTATACTTACATAATCAGGATGATGTTGCAACAGAAATGAAGTAACAGCACACTTACTTTTATAGGAATAACCTCATCGTCATCATCTGTATCACCACAAGGAATTGTCACAGGTTGGTGAGCGACAACAACAGAGAGGTCATCATCCTGCAATCACCGCATTTTTATCTATCATGTCATGAAAATATCACAATTCGTATAAAAAAAACTCGACCAGGGGGAGAGACATTCCCCTGACTTTGATCATAAGAAGATTGTGCCGCGACTCAAACCCAAGGTGGCTCAGCAAACCGCTTCTTTGGCGTGCTCAGCTGACCAGTTGTACCATAAGAGTGTTGGCATTCTGGTAACAGCTATTATAGACTTAACTGTAGTTCGCAAGATACTACTATGAGTGATAAGAGTGACCAATCTAAGCAGAGAAAACAGACTCCAAAACGCAACACGTCCTACAATGCTTCAGAGTTGTGAATTGGTGTTACTCCGAATCGGAGTGTCCAAAACATTGCAGTGTAAAAAATAAAAAATACTGTGACGCAGGGCCTCACCATCGTTGGCTGGAAATCGTCATCCTTGTCACTGTCGCTGCTGTCAAGCAAGGTCATCCTCCTCTTGACCAATGCCATCTTGTGCTCCATCTGGGTGTTGGCGGATCCGGAACCGGCTGGCCTCCCTCTCTTCCTCTGCGGTTTCAGAGAGACGCCATCAAAAGCAGGGTACGGATTTCAGTACGGGAATCAATAGCAAGAACAAAAAAAAACAAATGTGGCATCACGAGACGATTCAAGAAAGAGAAAGAGAACCCTAAGAAGCAAAGAATCAACCCTGGATCGTCAATGCACGAGATGGTAAAAGAAGTGGATGGCAGGGGAGTTGGGAGGAAAGGAACATGCTTTGATGGGCTGGTCGACCGCCATTGGCGCCGCCGTCCTCGAGCTCAAACGCCGCCCTGTCTGTTGTTCACCGCGATCAGGAACGAAGGTTTCAGGTTGGAGATGTGGATGTGTGTTGTGGATCGGAGGAGGCCGAGCAGGACGGAGAAATAAGTAAGAGTGCATTGCGTTGCGTATATAAAACTGGAAAGGAGACGACTGTTCAGTGATTGACGGTAGGACGGCGATATCCATGGGGTTGTTTCTCCCTGCTCCAGCTAGAGCTCCGTTGGAGGATGTTTGTTTCCTTTTCGAAAAAAAAGGGAGAGAGAGAGACAGAGAAAGGGACCGTTGCACTGATAGATACAACGCCATTTTCGCGATTGGCTACTTTGCTGAAGCAGATCTTCCCAGAAGGGTTAGATATGATATGAGTGTTTGTCATCGATCAGGAATGGTACAAAATTTTAGGATGGATGGAAGGGCTTTGATTGCTGCGTTGTTTCCTTTCTTTCTATTTCCCTCTGGCCGGTCTGATCCAGAGTCCACCGTGAATCTCATCAGTTCAGTGTGTCTTCGCCTTTATCGCTTTTGAACTTTTTTTAGATAATGGACATAGCTCCCTTCTCTGCTGAAGAGGGATCGATCATTCTCACATTATTACGTAAAGTAGCATCATCATTACACACATAGTTTCTTACAAAAAAAGTCTCAAATGTCAATCCGGAATCTAAAGAGCCATCTACTGTTGCTTTTGAACTAATATAAGCTCATTAGATTTTCAAAATTGCCCGCTAGCGACTGCAAGTATTGGAAAAGTTATAGGCATCACAATAACTTTGGGTTGATCCGCTTTGATGCCTGCCTTGATAACTTGATAGTTGTATCTTCAGATTGCCGGCATTTATCAGTCTCTCTGGCTTACCATTCATATCATCTCTAATCTGTTAATTTCCTTTATTAGGTACATGCAGGACGATATGTGAGCCAAGTTTAAGCAAGACGGTGCATCCACCATCTGGAAATCATGAGGGGCGGGTATGAGTGATGTTGGAGGTTCTTTACAGTATTTGAACTGGTAATGTCTTGAGCGCCCTGTCGATTGCATAACGGAGTCAGATTTTGTCTATTTTGATTGCGAAGGGCATGCCGTTGTTTGAAAAAGAAGCTGGCCGTTACTGCTAGCCCCACCTAGTAATTAATCTTTTCAGCGGACTAAAGCGCAGCAACTCCAGCGGACCCTTTAAACAAGCCTCCAATCCAAATTTGGATGGCTAAACAAAGAAGTTGCACACTAGCAGACCCCCTGTTTTAGGGAGGCCTCCAAATTTATACCCTACCCTCCGTTTATGGGGGCCTCTAGGAAGCCCTCCAAATTCAAGGGTTATTTTGCTGGAGTTGGAACAAATTCTGAAACCCTCAAAAAATGAAGTCAGTCCCCATTTAATATCTGAAAGGTCATATTTGAGGATTATTGCTGGAGTTGCTCTGACCGACTGAAGATCCACAAAGATTCCACATAAGTCACGTCAATTAAGAACTATCCCCTTTTTTAACTCCTTTCATTATTAGTAAAATGCTTCTAACAGGCATTTTTGGAGGAAACGGAAAGGGATTTTCTTAACGATGCCTTGGTTGACACCTCACTTGCTGTTCAGACTCCAAGGAACTACTCAGGCAATCATGATCATTCTGCATAGGCTGCCTGTCCGCATTTGCATCAAAAAAAAAAGGCTGCCTGTCAGCATTCATGTGAGTGACAGCTAGTGGCTGTTACCAGACACCGGCCTTGTCCTTGCCAATATCTTTAGTTTATACTCCATCTGTTCCAAATTATTATAGTTTACTTCAGTTTTTGTAAGCCAAACTTTCCAATTTTGACGTAGTTTATTAACTACGGGAAAAAATATCAATATCTACATCATCAAATTAGTTTCATCAAATCCATCATAAAACATATTTTCATAGTACATTTATTTAGTATTGTAGATGTTTTATATTTTTCTATAAATTTTATAAGAATTTGAGAAGTTTGACTTAGAACACGAACAATAATTTGGAAGAGGGAGTATTCTTCAGCCAGTTCGGTTAAAATGGCATCGAAGGAGAAGCACACCTTTTTTCCTTTCGAAAATAACTAACACGCTTGCATATCCTTCATATACAGGAGGCACATGTCACAGCCTAAAATTTCTAAAATTTAGGATGTGAATAAGAAGTTTAATTAATATAATATTTTTCTCAAATTTCTAAAAAAATTTAATGTTTATATAATTTTTAGGGAATTACTGTAGGAAAAATATTGTTCTATTAAAACAACATAGGTTTGTAACACCCTAATTTTCATCACATTAAATCATTAGAATTTTCAAGGATTTATTGAAGGGCTAAATAAATTTCCTAGTGTTAATTGGAATTATTCTAGGACTTTAAATTATTTAATATCATTTAAATAAATTTTAGTTCAATAAGCGATTGTTGCATTCTCAGGTTGGTGCATTGGGTCTTTGTTTGCATGCAATTCAAATTGATATTTAAATACAGATTTGAGCCGCATCTGTTCGCTGTTAGATAAGTTGTTTTAAACTCAAGTCCGGTTTTGCCCCTTTAAATTCCAGGCCCAGCTCAAATTCAACCCCGCCGTCCCAACTGTCCTCGCCTATCTCCACTTGGGCCGAACCCACCGCAGCAGCCCAGGAACCCCACCGCAGCCCAGCACCCCATCTCTCCCTTTGCTTCCACTGCTAGGTAGACCCCACCTATCGGGGTCATCCCCTTCCTGTCGACCGAGCCAGAGTCGAGCTCAGGGGCCACATCGCGCGCGCCCGCTCGCGCCTAGCCCCCTTGGTCTGACTCCTACGCGGCCCCACGAGACCTTGTGGACCCCCTGGACCTTCCTCGATGCTTTGGCCGCCGCCTTTCCTTCGCGCGCGTCCTCCACGCAAGGAAGGTGTAGCCACCGCCGCCCCGATCCACGATCTGTGACCCGCACGCCAAGAAGGTCCCCTGAGGAGTATAAAACCAGACCGCCGCATCCCCTAAACCCTCACCAAGCTGTCGCCTCGAGTCCTTGAAGCCCCAGTACTCCCACGCACCTCGCGCCGCCGCCATTGGCCGTGGCAGTCGATCTCCGCCGCCACTGCCCTTTCTCGACAAGAACCCACCGAGGAACTTCAAGCGGAGGTAATGAACCTACCCGAGCAAGCCACGATCTTGTTTTCGCCTTGAGCAGAGCCTAATCGCTCGCCGTTGTTGCACAATGCTGCCGGAGCCGCCCCGCCTCGTTATTCGCGCTCCACACTAGTGAGCTTCCTGATCCCCGCTAATGCCGTAGGACCAAACCGCGATGCTTTTGGATGTATGTAGCGTGAGTTACGCTTGACTCTGACGAACCTCCGCCGCCGGCCCGAGCGCCGCCGTCGTCTTAAGTCATCGCCGGCGACCCAAACGCCTCAACCAAACCCTAGCCGTCTGATCTGAAACCTACGGTCCAGATTATATCCGAGCGAAGTCAGATACCGGTCAATGCTGGTCAGCCCTGGCTGTTTTTCTAAAGAGCCCTCGAGCTTTCCCGAAACCAACCCGTCGTCCAGCTGAGTTAAAAAAATATTTAGGTTTTAGTCATGTTTCTTTCGCTTAAGCCCCTGAACTTCCGTATTTTAGCACCCCGAAGCCAAGCCCCTATTCTTTTATAAGTTAGCCCTCGTGTTTTCTACGAAATTATGCTTTAGGCCTTGGTTTTTATCAAACAAACCCCTGAAACTTTTAAAACCTTATTACCAACAGGTCCCTAGAACCTTGTTTTACACATAGATTGCGTGTTTTAACTCCGATTTAATACGTTCTTATTGCGTTAGATTTATATCGATCTAAACTATGAATTAACACTGTCAATTATCATATTCCATGTTTCTGAGTTTCACTTAATTTTGAATTGATTAAAGATTATTTAAATATGTTTTTATAATCTCTACCTAATTATAAAGTAAGCATTGATTTAGCGGTACGTCGTAAATTTATAGTAAAGACCCTAAAGTTTTATTAATTAACCCGCGGTCCTTTTATTAGATATCCGACCCGCATAAAGAAGGCGGAGGGGAGGATTTTCCTTCTACCCGCACCTGAACTCCCTCTTCCCCACCTGGCGATCAGAGCTGCGGATGACCGGATGTGGTATGTGCGGCATCAGAACCCCGCGCCGCTGGACCGATGCCCCATGGGAGGAGAGATACCGAGCGCCGAGCTCCTGCTCCTGATGCACGCAGGAGGCTGGAAGCTCGATCAGCGCCAAGAACCACTTTCTCGTCGAGCTCGAGATTCGAGAAGCACGCAGCAACTCGTCAGCTCGCCGGCCGGCGCCATCAGGACTCTGAGAAACGCCGAGGAGCCCGGCTGCCTCGCCAAGCTCGAGCAGCAGCATCTAAGCATCGTGGTCGAGCTGAGTCCACGCCTCGACGCACAGAGCTGCTCGCCAACTAGCTATCCGTGCTTTGGATGAGGCTGGCTCGGTGAAGGGATTAGTGTGCGTTTTCTTTTCTTTTCTTTTTTCCTATATGAACTCATGCATGGGTCCTGCCCGCAGGCAGTAGCTGCCAGCTGGGTAGGGCACTCGGCCGAGCCACTGCATGCGAGGGCACCTCTCCAGCAGGTGCGAGCACTGCACACAAGTTTTTTCCGTGTGCGCTGTGCAACTGTCAGGCTCCTAACCTTGCTTGGTGTCGCTGCCAGTGGCCCCAGACCATGCATGCGTGGCATACTGGCATCATCCATCAGGATTAGCTAGCATTAGCATCACGCCTGCTGCTTTAGCACATAATTCTTTGCAAAACGAAAAATTATTTAAAAACATGATTTGCTATGTTGCAGGATTGCAGATAGAACTCCATTTTGTGGATTCATATGAGTTCCCCGTAAACTACCAATTATAAAATATATCCTAATCAAACATGTACCATAAAGCTACCAATTATTAGATGATCTAAAAAACATTGAAGTAATGATTTTGATCGCTCAAGAAGGATGTGGTGACTTATGAATTGCTCTCAAATTACTCTGACGTCATGCAAGTTTTCATCCTGAAAAAGTGAAGAATCTTCATCTTTGCTCTAGAATTGTGGCTCAGCCTCGACAGTTTGAATCCAAACAAGGGGAATGCTTTATGATCTTGTGTGGTGTGCAACGTTACAAAATAACAAAATGATGGAGAAAAGTAACAACGGCGTGTTTTCCGGTAGACTCATCACTTTTAAAATAACAAAATGATGGATTGCCATCACACTGCCAAATGAATTGCTATGGTGAATTCTAAAATAGTATTGTTCTCAAGAGAACATGTTCAAGATTTTCTACTTAGTTTTTCTTTTTACTTTCTGGCCCCCTATTGCAAAATAATTTTCGTCCGTCATAACGCACGGGCATATTTCATAGTTAAAATATAATTAAGGTTATACTCCGGTTTTTCACATCGATGTTAACATGATTAATTTATTCAACTAGTTTTCTGGATAATTAAGTTTCATCTCAGTTTTCATCAACTAGTTATTATCTTAATATGACCACTCTCCTTCTAAGTAAAATCTAATTAGAGTTAAACTTTGAGTTTTCAAAAGGAAGAAGTTCATTTTTTACCATCGAGTTATAGCCGAAGTTTTGTTTTGACCATCAAACTCGAAAACCAAGAATCTTTTACCATCGAACTCTTAAAACCGTTCACAGTTGACCATCGGGTGGTTTTAGAGGGTGGTTTTGCTGACGTGGCTGCCACGTGGCGGTGGGGCCCACATGTCAGCCCCATCTCTCTCCTCTCCCTCTCTTCTCTCTCTGCCGCTTGCTGCTCCCCACACATGGCTGGCAGGGCTCCGTCTCCGGTGCTCGTCGTTGGCCGTCCGTGGCCGTCGCACCCGGAGAAGACGGCGCGCGAGCTGCACACATAGGCCCCATCCTCCTCCTCCTCCATCTTCGCATCACCCGCCCTCGCCGCCGTGGAAGAAGTCGACCTCCACCGCGCACCTCCGCGCTTGCCGCACATCGGCCACTCCGCCCGCTCAACCGCGTCGGCCGTGCTCCGCTGCCCCGCCCACGCGCCGCCAAGGCGCGCGCTCCACCACCCGCCGTGGCGCTCCACTGTAGCGCGCCGCCGCATCCATGTCGCCCGTCGCCGCCGCGTGATGTGCCCCCCGCCGCCATCCCCGCTGGCCGCAGCCGCCCGGCGCTGGCCCGCCCACGTGCTGCCCACCGCCGCCCCTACGCTGCCCACCAGCGCTGGCCGGCCGCCGCGCGGCCGGAGGGAGAGGGAGGGGCGGCGTGGGAAGGAGGGAGAGAGGGAGAGGGGCGCCCGCAGAGCGGGGCTGGAGAGGCGGAGGTGCCTGTGACGAGGGGCGGCAGGGAGGGCGGCAGGCGGATGGGCATAGGAGAGAGGGGCGACGCGGTTCGGTGTGGGAGGCGAGGCGGCGGGGCGGCGAGGCGGAGGGGTGGCACGGGGAGAGGACGAGGGGAGGCAGTGGAGCGGTCGCGGGAGAGAGAAGAGAGGGGAGGAGAAAAGAGAGAGGAAAGATGGGGCTGACATGTGGGCCCCACCGCCACGTGGCAGCCACGTCAGCAAAACCACCCTCTAAAACCGCCCGGTGGCCAGTTGTGAACGGTTTTAAAAGTTCGATGGTCAAAGATTCCTGGTTTTTGAGTTCGATGGTCAAAACCAAACTTCGGTTATAGCTCGATGGTCAAAAATAGACTTCTTCCTTTTCAAAAATAATTATCAATATTAATTAATATTAACATAATTTTTTTAGTTATAATATTGATTAGCTCAACACGGTTCATAAACTTATTCGATATTCTCACATGTTTTATTTCAAGTTAATGTTTAATTTGTTATAATTTATATATCAACAATTATAACTAAAATATGATTAAGTTTCACCTCTGTTTTATAAATTCAAATGAAATTCTTTAAAATAACCTTTACATATAATTTTATTTAATTAAAATTAATCAAGCATATAGTTGTATTGTTTTATAACCCAAATTCTAACGATAGTTATATTGTGTCAACCTTAGTCCATTTCTAGCAATCCTTGCGCTTGCGTGACTGTACCATCAAGCCCTATCCTTTAGTGCGTTCTTTTAAAGCTTGTCTTTTTATTAGTGTACTGTTCTTAGTTATGTTTGTTTGTTTGTTTGTTTGTATAGTTGTATGCGTGTGTGATTGTTCGATGATTGCTACCAAGAAGAAACGTGGTTCGAGTGCTTTGAAGATTAAATGGGCAAGAGCAAGAGTTGAAGACTCTGAGTAATGGTATTTTGTTGGAGAAAGGCAACTATCCCTAACCATCATTCTACCTATGCTTTATTTACATTACCATAATGATCTTAATTGAAACATGAAGTGTCCACCTAGGAAAGCAATACAACCGTGAGTGCTAATGGGCTCTGGCCTTGGCTGATTAATTGAAGATTCTAGTTTGAGATAGCTTTACCGAAAGGGAAAGGGGGCAGGCGTTGATGAGGTATAGCCCGATCCTCCTGAGTTGTGGGCTGAGCTAAGAGACAGACTTCATTAGGGAGGGTTATCCTTTGCTTCAACCTGAAACCTTAGTGGGTTATCACTTATTAGAGTTTCTAAGGCCTCGTAGCATCCCCAGTCACATCTCGGTAGTGTGATGCATGTCTGATCCGCACATCATGGTTGGGTTTAAAGTTCTTTTGAACTTTTACGCGGCTTATAGTGAAAGTGTACAACCTCTGTAGAGTGTTAAAAACTGATATATCAACCGTGATCACGATCAAGAGCGGCCTGGACCCTCGCATGATTAATTTACTTAAAGTTGATAATAATATGATCTCTGGTTATTTCTTGTGGCCTTGCTGAGTACCAACCTATGTGTACTCAACCTTGCTTAGTGCTGCTCAGAAGAAGGTGTGTGAAGCTGATGAAGATGGTGCTGAGTTCTAGGCATACGCAACACCCAGTCGATTGTCTGTGAAGTTTGGAGCCATCGTTTTCAGGATACGTTGTATATTGTGATAGACTCGTAAGTTATTTATAGTTTATTTACGTGATACTGCATCTTTTATTCACTATTGGCTCACTGTATATATGAAACTTGATCCTAACACACATACAGGGTACACTTGGTTTGTTTTCTAAAACTGAGTGTGATAAAGCCGATCCTTGCGGTTGCGCGTACGGGTCAGTGTGCGGGTATAGGTCACATGGCGCGTGTGGCCCGAGTAGGGCACACGGCATATCATATGGCACCGACACTGGACGTACGGTCGTGCGCTAAGAGGGAACGTTCCTGGACATTTGCCCGGGTGGGTGAGTTGTGCCGACGAGGACGTTGGGTTCTTTGAGGGGGTGTATATCACACCCGGCCCACTAGTGGCTCATGAGTACGGGATGCACGTGTTTAATGCCACACTACTAGTTTAGCAAGAGTGAAGGCAACTTATAAGCCCTTGTCTTCCAGCAATAACATCTTCGGTTTAACCATTTTACACGAAGCGAGGACAAAAGTGTAAGAAGGGTGATATGTGTACGCATGCACGTTTCTGTGCGGGGCGGCTTTAGAGGACGAGCTGTTACAGCACAGCTTGTTCTCTCGAAAAGTAACTATAAGCTTATTTTCGACAATAGTCCCACATTTCTAAGCTGCTCATATTTATTCAAAGTACATGCACAGATATACAGACTGCCTCATCTTTTTCTCGTTCTTGTCTAGGCTAACAAGTTCGCCATCACTCATAGCTAATCTGAGTCCGACGTGGAGGGCCTTGGAGCTCAGGGTAATAATTAAAAGACCATCCTAAAGACCATGGTGGAGGACATGAAAGGGCATAGTTAACACCCTGAATCATCATTACTGCTGAGCCCTAAAGTGATCTTATTACTGTCATTTAGAAGGAGAATTCATCCTTAATATTGAGACTTTACAACTCCACGACTCCAGAAACGTTGAGATCAATGAGAATGGCGAATTCACTATTTTACAACTCTCTTGTTACATTCTATTTCACAACACCAAACACTCTCTTTGCCAACACATCAGAGCTTACATTAGATATGGAAGACGGTATTAATACTCTGTCTCCATATCTAAGGCAAGATCATTCTTATAGGAGTACAAAGACCCACCTTTCATGAGCCAGGAATAAATGGGATCTCAGCCAGTGATGTGGGAAGGGAAAGATGGACATTTTGAGTAGCTAGATACGAAATTATACCTGCTGCATAACCTGCAAGGGCAAATCCACTCACCTGCAAACACAAAAAGGAAAATGAAAAGATGAATAATTGATTACTAGAATATATCATGAACCAATGGGCAAAATAACTCAACTACTCCCTCCGTTTCAAATTATAGTTCGTTTGACATTTTTGACTCTAAGTTTAACCGCTCGTCTTATTCAAAATTTTATGCAAATTATCATAATTTTTGTGGTGGGTTGTTTTATTAACAAAAAATCTTCAAAATACCTTAAATTTGACTATATTTACACAAATTTTTTGAATAAGACAAGCGGTCAAACTTGTTGTAAAAAAAGTCAAACAAACTATAATTTAGAATGGAGGGAGTACAAATATTTCATCTCTAGCAATAAGAATGATGATGGAAGTTGAATTAAACCTATAGTCATTAACAGGCAACAGTGGTATATTCATATTGCTACTGTTTATGCTATTGGCATTGATCAAGTAGACCGATGCTACAACTATAGAAGACCAGAGCTTAGATTTGCATGAAGGTTTGTTTCTATTAAGAAATTGACCTTATGGACCTTATGTTGCCACGATGTCATACGTTTCCAATATCATTTTTGTTTTATGTACCAAAGCATAAACAAACCATAACTATGTGTGATACAGTAAACATGAAAATAATCAGCTCAATAATACTACACTTCAATATGTTTATACAATTCTTAGTGATGTTTGCTCAACAATTTAGAATGGAGGGAGTACAAATATTTCATCTCTAGCAATAAGAATGATGATGGAAGTTGAATTTAAGTATTTAACCTATAGTCACTTAAAAGGTATAATAGCAGCATACAGAGACTGGATTCTACAATTTATCAGGGAAACATAGGAAAATGCACTTGGATGCAGATGGCTAATACCGAATGAAGAAAAAAGTTCTGCAGTATACAGTATCGTCATTATGCATGCTGCATATTTGAAAGAAAACAGAAGATTACCTTGCGAAAATACCAAAAGAAATCCACCTTTTCCATTCCCATAAAAGCAACTCCTGCTGCAGAGCCAATGATAAGCATTGAACCGCCAGTACCAGCACAGAATGCAATAAGCTGCCAGAAGTCCGAATCTTGAGGATATGAAGTCAGGTCGTACATTCCCATCGTTGCAGCAACAAGTGGAACATTGTCTATAATTGCTGATGCCACACCAATTGCACTAGCAATAAGATCACCATTTGGAATATTGGCATCAAGATAATTCGCTAATTGCTTCAAAATCCCTGCAGATTCCAAGCTGTAGTACCGAAAGAGAGAAAAAGGTATTAGCAAATGATGAACATCTGATTGGTAATGAGTACAAACTATTCCAAGCTAGATTGCAAATAAACAGGACAGGTGCTTTTTCCATAAGTGTAAGTTACATTGCATAAACTCGAAGCAGTTCATAAGTGTAAGTTACATTGCATTTAGTTAATTATCATATCAAGAACGGAATTTTGTCCTTTGCTGACATTTACGGTAGCAAATCATTGCACCAATAAACAATTAGGCTTATCTTTAAGGCATGCTCCAACTCATCTTATCATCTGTAAGCCATGCTCGTTAGTTACACAATCCACTGTGTGGTTGCTAGCATTTCAGAGTAACCATGGCACCACAGTATACAGTCCTGTAGCTTTCTTTTTTTCTTTTTCTTTGGGACTATATTTTGAATATTAACTATTATTTGTGCCAAATGTAAATATTTTTCGGTGGTGTACGCATTCGCTGGGGTGGGGGTGGGGAAGGATTACCTGCCAACCGATAAAAGGATACCTAAGAAGAACAAAATTCCTTGTGAATCGATCCGTGAAAGTGCCTGTGGAACCTTTAGCCTCTGCCTTTCAGAGTCTCCATAATGTATTGCATCAGTCAGGATCCAGAGAATCCCAAGACCAAGCAGCATACCCATGAAAGGTGGCAGACCGGTGAGAGCTTTAAAGACTGGGACAAACACTAAAGCTCCGACTCCTACAGCCAATACGAGTTGTCCCCGCGGAGCCATCTGCTCTGATGACAGCATGCTGGAAGATTTCTGAGGTGATCCATTTACTTCACTATTTGCAATGAATACAAAGTGTTAAATCAGACACAGTTAAAATTGTTCAATTTCATATATCATATGTTGTCACTGGTTAACAACCTGGTGAGGGACATCAGAGCCAATGGGACTGCCAATGAAACAACTGAGGGAATAAACAAGCCCTGCCAGATCATAAAACAAGCAACTTATTCAGGATCATACTTTACAGTGTTTGGCATAAAATGGTATGCAGAAAAATAAAGGAAAATGTCCAAATTACTCCCCTTGAGTACGGCAAAAGACCAGTAACTTTTTGGTTCATTTTACTCCCAACTATATCAATTGATCCAATTTACCCTTTAACAAAATTTGTCTTTTTTTTTGTTTCTCCACACACACGAGGAGTTTTAAGTTCAAATTTTGCAGTGTGATAGCGGACATCAAAACTTATGCTAGAAAAACACATAATGAATTTTTCTTTATTATGTTTCATACAATTTTATATTCCAAGGATTACTTTATTATTAGACAACGTAGCCATACAAAATAATGATTAAAAATTCATATTATGTGCATGGAGAAACAAAAAGGACAAATCTTATTAAGGATAAATTGGACCAATTGACATAATTGTGGGAATTCACTAAAATGAACTTCCTACTTCCTCTAATCAATTAATCCGAAAATCTGCTGGTCACATTAAACCAAACAGTTACGATGCCCTTATTTTCTTTCTTTTACCATATACATTATGCTTATCATGAACCAAGAAAAGGATTCCAGACTTGTGCAAGCAGCCTTAAAACATTGAATAAACATAACCCATCTACATTTTAACATTGCTATCTATTTAGCATTTCATCTTCAAGGCAACAAAATGGAGACCTAACACTTTCCAACAAACAGGTAGAAGCTCTGCAGTCTAAACTTCATGTCACAGATATATAACAGCTTTGCTTTCTGGATGCCAAGTTTCCATTATATTGATCTAATCCAGTCACCTAGTATTTGCACCATGGAAGAGGAATGCATGTATCTCTATAAGGAATTTCAAACAGTTTAGAACTGGTTATATATGAAAAGAACAGGGAGTTTAAGTACAAACAAAGAAAGCAGGTTAGAATTGCATATTGCTGTGTTGGGTAAAATGGTGGAGAGAGGGAGGGAGGGAGAGAGGGAGGGGATTTTGTGTTATCTTTTAGTAAACATCTTTGGCAGACAAGTTTAGATGCTCTCCATTTCTCCTTAAATGAAAAAAAAAAGTTACTAATATCTTCTACACAAGAAAAATATTTTATCACTTCCACACATAAAAAGACAGGCATTATTTGATCTTTGAAATTTTGGATCAATTGCAGACAAGATTATTAAAATCTAGTAGAGAGCACCAAATGTAAGTAAATTTATTTGTGTAAGCATATTGCAGTACACAAGAACAGTTGCGAAAAGCTCACCTGCATTATTTTCAATGTTGTAAGTTGACCATGAATCCATAACATAGTTGTTGTCACATCACCAATTGGTGTCCATGCACCGCCAGCATTCGCTGCTATTACAACAACAGCACCTAACAATCTGTCCCAACAAGCCAATGTTTTACTCAAGAAGCCCAATATCATTCCTAAGAACTATTTATGGATGGAATTAGGGAATAAAATTTCTTTGGATCAGACTTAAAAGTTGTGTCCACCTTTTCTTTTCCTTGAACACGAAGGTCTACGTATCTTTGTACTAAGAGGAAAAAAAATACAGTAGCAACCATATCATCTCAGTAATTGAGGCTTCAGCAGGTTGCATTGAGTTGTGTCCACTTTGTTAGAGTATAGATGGTTACATAATCCCGTACTGCTTGTGTACCCACGGGAGGTGCCTTTGTACTCTCATATATACCGCCCTAGGGGCTCAATGCAATATATCGAACACATTCCACCATACAATCCCACCTCTCTACATGGTATCACGAGTTTAGGGTTTGAGATCCTAGGCTATCTTCCGCTGCCCTAGCGCCGCCGGTGCCCCTCCTCTCGCGCCGCCGCCGGCCGTCCCCCACGGCGCGCGTCCAGCGCGCCCCCTCGACGGCCTAGTCGCGCCCCTGGAGAGGTCGCCCATGGGGATCTCTGCCGGGGGCCGCGCCTTCTCCAACCCCCGCGGCAGCCTCCCCTGCTTCGCCGCCTTCGTCGTCGTCGTCGTCAAGCAGTAGATCGTGAAGGACCTCACCTGGGTGTTGTCGTTCGTGGGTCGAGCCCCCTCCGCCGCCGGCCCGGATCTCCTCCGCCGCCGGCCGTGCTCTCCTCCGCCGCCGGCCCGGATCTTCTCCGCCGCCGGCCGTGCTCTTCTCCGCCGCCGGCCCTGCCTTTACCGCCGCCGGCCCTCCGACGCCGGCCCGGACCTGCCTCCTCCGCCGTCGCCCCTGATCTCCATCGGCGGGATCCACTCTCCTCTTCCCCGAGCGCCGGTCGTCGCCCACGCTGCGCGATGCCTGGAGTCGGGCGCCACCGACGGGATCCGCCCAGCGCCCCTGGTGCTGCTACTCCCGATCGGATCCGCTTCTCTCCTCCCTCCGCTGCTTCTCCGCTCGGCATCACGACTGCAACAGCTTAGCCGGTCTCCTTTCTCTCTGTCTCTGTTTCTCTCTCTCACCGGTGTTCGCCGATGGGTGAGGTCGTGAGGAAAGGAGATAAGTGGGAGTGGGGACTGAGCTAGGTGCACACCAGGAAGTCTACACGAGATACTGCTGCTGTTTATTTTTTTGGTGTTTCTCTGCTTTTTACTCGAGCACTGCTCGAGATTGAGTCGCCCACCGCCCGTCGACCGTGTGCCTCTACTTCGACATCGGCATCGACTTCACCGGCTTCTTCTTCACCCTCGACTGTGCGGCATGGTGACATGGACGGCGCCCTAGGGGACGCCCATCTTTGCCGTCCACCTCGTCGCCTCGTCCGCACGTCGATCTTCGCCGGCTCGTCGTCGCCTCCACCGATCGGGACGCCTCCACCGACTTCGCCCATCGTCGTCCCGCCTCGCGCATACTCGGTCTGATCAGCCGACGTGCGCGATCCACCTGGCTCCCGTGACGTCCTTCGTCGTATTGCGCGCCTCTTTCCCGATTATGGAGGGTGGTCGCTGCTTCGCCTCTTCGGGCAGCAGTGGTACCGTCCGTGGTGTTCTCCGTCATGCATCTTCATCGCCGTCGACTACGTCCTCGACTTCGTCTACGCCGGCCTCTTCGACCGCGTCTCCAACATCGTCATCGACTACGTCAGTGCGCGCCTACGCGCACATGGTCTTCACCGAGCTGTTCGGTTCTTCGTCGCCTTCTTCGAATTCCGCCGCCGCGTCATCCGGATCATCAGGCCTTGCGCCAGATTGTCCGGGTACACCTCTTCGCTTCGTTCAGCACCACCTCGTCGCCAACGTCGCCGTCTTGTTCTACCCCGTCGTCTACTCCAGCAACTGCGGGTTCTTCTGCGCCTGCGACCGTCATGGAGGCCTTCTCTGCTGATCCCTCAGACAACGGCGTCTTGGTGGTGCACTCTCCCTCGCACGTTCGGTATTGGCAACACCGGTGCGTGCCATCGTCCCCGATGCGTTCACGGGTCTGGCAAACCCGGGGATGTGTCGCCCGATGGCGTGTCTGCGTCGACTTCGGCATCGACTCCCTCTTCGACTGCCTCGACGCGTCGCCGTCTTCGTCTCCGGCGTCTTCTCGGTTACGCCTCCACCATGGCGCCTCCTCGTGCGCCTGCGGCTTCATGTGCGGCTCCCTATCCTGGCGACATCGACAGCACATCCTCGACCACGGCTACCCTACGCACGACTTCCTCGACCACGGCCACTCGTCCTCATCTCGGCTACATCGACATCGGCACAAAGGGCTACCATCCGCATGAGTTCCTCGTCGGTTCTCTCCAGTCGCATCGTTCGCACCGCGCCGACGCTACAACTGCGGGGGGATGTCAGACCGTCGGGTCCTACCTTCGGCTTCTCCTCCAGTCTCATCGTCTGTGGTGCTCCCGTTGTGACTGCGGGGGGATGTTAGAGTATAGATGGTTACATAATCCCGTACTGCTTGTGTACCCATGGGAGGTGCCTTTGTACTCTCATATATACCGCCCTAGGGGCTCAATGCAATATATCGAACACATTCCACCATACAATCCCACCTCTCTACACACTTATATTAACATGATCTAACTTTAAAAGGGGAAACTAGCACCAACAACCCACTTGTTGGAAGTATGCAGACTACAATGGGTTGGACTCAAACCAACACAGAAGGAGGAGCGAAAAATACTTATTTATCACCAAAATATAGGTGACAAATAAGAATTGCGTACTCTTTTATATTCACACACAAGCCCTAACAAATAAGAATATGATCATCATGAACAAAAATAATATGACAAAATAGTCAGAAGAAAACTACTAGATGATGTGCAGACAATTCATACTTTCTGTATTCTCGTGAAGGTACTAGTTTTCGAAGCAACGACACCATCACAATAGTGGACGTCAAGTTGTCAAGGATCGCACTCAGGAAGAAAGTTACTATACCAATCTGAAAAGGTAAAGAATTCATTCTTAAAAAATATAGCAAGATATCAAACAGTTTCATGATAAAAAAAACAAATTAATAGTTCAAGATAGTTGGTGGGGGTATCATGCGCATACTTTAGACTCCCAAGACCATGAACACAAGTTGTGCGACCATGGTGTTGTCCGGTGGCTGCACCATAAGGGTAGGGGTACAGGAATCTAGTCTAATCTAATCTCACAAACCCACCCTGGACCTGGAGAAGGAGGTTCAGTGCTGACATGTCCTCTGCCAGATGGGTCCTAATGAGCTGGACATGACAGGGGGCAGCTAATTCTTGATTTCCTATTTCACATAAGTATATGTGCCTGCACAATCCATACTTAATTGTCTGGTCCAAATTAAACGGCACAAATAATGACTGGAGTATATCATAACGGCAAAATTGCGGAAAAAAGTATATCAGAATGGACGTAGTAAGTATTTGGGGAAGAAAGATTTGATCACCAAGAATAGAGTTTGGTCATCTGAAATTGTAAAATTCAAGTTCATCTGCCCAGTACCACATCAATATTGCACAGTATGCATTGTTGGTCTTGAATTTGGTCAGTCTACATACCTTAAGTGCACTAATTACACAGCCACTATTTTCTTTCTTGTACTTCTGGAATAGTGCAAGTGGGGAACACAGGAAGGCAGGCACCGAACAAGCATTCTTTATTACATAGATTAGTCTATTTTAATGAAGAATGCTTGTTCGGAGGGATGGGATCAGAAGTCTAACAACAAAGCCTTTGTCCCAAGCAAGTTGGAGCAGGCTACAGAGAAACCCAACAGGATTCGCAAACATTGAGATAAATAAGACTCTAGTTCTTTTACCGTTTCTATCTCTGATGTAATCATTGTCGTAGGTGCTTCCATTTTGTACATGGAAATGAGGTAAAGAGCCGATCCCAAAAAAAAGCAATAGTAATATAAGTAAAAAAATCTCAACCATGGGGAGATGACATCCCCTATGTATACAAAGCAGTCACAAAGAGAAACATAGGGTACAAATACAATGTGTAGAACTTTTTTTTTGCAGAAGAATACCTATGGACTCAATTTAAGGATAGAAGTCCAAAGATTGTTTATGTGAAGCCGTGTTCATGTTAAATCAAGTCTTCCATGTTCTTTGTTGAAAATCATGGTTTGTAACTGGACTGAACAACTAAACAGAAGGTGACCAACACTAGGTGATCAAAACTAAACATCCCTAAATACAAAACTGATGATCTTTCTGGGCCTCTACTAAAAGAATTTCTATATGGACTGGATAGTTAGTTAAATGAAGATTGTTAATCTCAAGGGGTAATACTATAATATTTGTGTGCAGCAATCCTATTAGTACACCACTGGCAAAACAGTTTCTTTTGTTGACTAATTGGTAATAATACAAAGTGCGTGCACAGTTCAATGAGCAAAGCGCATGTAAAAAAACTCACCACCCACAGAAGAGTTTTAGGGCTTCGAGTAGATATATTATCAGTCACCAACTTGAAACCTTGATGAGCATCAACAATCTCCACAATGGTCATTGCACCAAGCAAGAAAAACACTATTTCACTGACTTCAGAAGTTGTGTGACTTAACTCTTGAACAGCTACATCAGCCGAGGGAGCCTACATCCAGCAGAAAAAATGGTAGGAATAATGGCCAATCGGAGAATATCATATACAAATGGATAATTTCAACAGAAAACAAAACTGTACTCCCTCCCTCTGTTAAAATAGTGGTACTTTAAATAGACACTCACTAGCCAAGTTATACCATATTATTCATCTGTAGTTCTGTACCGGAGAACCCAATTGAAAATTGCATCACAAATCAATCAGAGAACTCAGTGTCCAAAATCAGCTTTCCCTTGGCTCAGTGACATAAACAAGGTGGCTGCAGGTTTATTATTGTGAATCATTTAAGAACCCATCAGAACATCAACAAGCATTGGCAAGACTTTCAACTAAGCACCTTACTCCAACTGTACCAACACTAAGGCTGCCATAAATGTGGAACATATATTAAGTTTCCAATGCTCACAACTCCTTTTGATCTTCTCATATTCACTAAATAAGCTAAAATAATGAGAATGGTATATTAGGGAGTGTTATGTGGACTCCTTCTTTTGGGAAGAAGTTTCAGCGCAGGATCAAGGCACCGAAATCTACTAGTGGCTAGTTGTTTAGTCAGTCTTTTTGATTCAGTTTTGAGATAATATTTGCTAGCTAGAATTCAGGAGTTAGTTGAGCCAAAGGCTATATGTAATCGACCGCACGGTCCATTTGGGGTTCAAGCAGAAAGTTATCTCTAATCTCAGAGCCTCCGAGGGAGGGCGAGTTAGTTGGGATTGCTTCTGCTGTCTATTTATGTTTAGTAGACTCCAGCCGTATCAGGGAGAGGAATAAAGCAGCTGCAGATTCCAAATATTCCATAAAAGCTTTTACAAATGTCTTGACAATAAGTTATTTTCAAGTGGAGCTAATCACATATTCACAATGACATCATGAGGTTTGGTACCTAATAAAATCACAGCCTGTCTATAGTGTAACATTTTGAACTCTCAACCAATGATAATCAAGATAATACAATAGCTTGAATTTTGAAAGAGCTGCTGAAGGCTTGAAGTTGCTGTTTAAGAAGAAGAAAAAAAAACTTGACCATGGTGGGAGACTCCCACCGGGCTTTGTTCTAAGGTGCTGTGCTTTGAACCCAGGTTGGAACGAGAGTTTCAACGACTCCCAGAGTTAACGCTCTAACCGGTCCACCGTGAGAAGCTTGGCAAATTAAAATGAGATCCAACCTATGAGAAACTAGGTGGTTTTTCATTAATTAAGAAGAAAATAGGCACCCATATTCGAGTTAGAGAGGACTGGAACCTGGGTGGGTGGTTAGGGTGTGCACAACAACTCCCCTAACCAGTTGAGCTAGGCTCACTTCCGTTTAAAAAGAAGAAATCTTGAAGATTGTTTCACAGAGTAGCTTTTTTTGAACCGGGTTTCACAGAGTAGCTTACCCCAATGCTTCTGATAACCCATAGGCAGGCAGCCATCAATAATCCGACTCCACTTTTGTTAAATGCCAGTGATTCTTCAAAAATGATACCTGCATAGCCAATAGCAAAAACCAACACCATTGCAATGTCCTGCAAAAGGAAATATTTCAACAACATTTGCAAATAATCATTACTACTATATGCATAACAAAAAAAGGGGGGCGAAATGATTAAACTCTGTTCACAACAATCAGTGTTACCACACAGTAATAATAAAATGATGAGGTAACATACATTGTTGAACTGATAAAAGAGGGAAATGCCTGAACAAGATGCAAGCACATAACAAACCTGATTAGCGGCAACCCAGGAATGATTTATTGCAGCTGCCCCAGCCAATGCTGTTGCAAAGATAGTTATAGCTTTAAAAAGATCATCTTTTGGTTTGTAGTTAGCTCCAAGGTACTCTGAGCTAACGTCATCAACTGAGCATAAAGGGTCACAGGTCCCTGATGCCTCCAGTAGCTGAAATTTTAGTGAAACAGAAAGGCATTAACAACCACGTAGGACTTAATAGCAACCACCCAGCATAAACACATGCAAGCAACACAAATGCTGTACAAAGAACTCGAATGCAAGGATACAGAGATCTCTATGAACAAGTAGCTTACTGATGAATAGGAATACATTGGTAAGCAGAAGTTATATATCCACGCAATCAAAGCTCTGTCTCACTAAAACTAAATTAAAACATCACATGTATATGTAGTTATGCACCGTCCACCATATGGTAGTTGCGTTGTTTAATGACAATGAATAGAATGTTTGCCAGATATCAGGAACTAAACAGCTCTATTTGTCCTCTCAATGGACTTGTTCTTCAAGTTTTATCCAAGCATGATGTGCAGGTGGAAAATGCAGATCAAATTCTAATATGTGTGCATGTCCATAAGATGATCTTTCTCCAACTAGAAAAAAAAATCCCTGGCTCACTAGTTGCAGAAATTAATCATATTTGATACCAGAAAGTAGCATAACATAATCTTGAAGGCTGTAAAAATCAAAGCAAGTCATATGCTTGTACATACAACTTGATGCCCCTTATTTTTTACATTTAGGAACACCATGAAGCGCTGTGTTGTACCTATTTCCTTTCCTGCAGCCATGTCTTGATTGGATCTGGTTCATGAGTCAATAACTGGTTGTCTATTTCATGGAAAACTCATTCATGCGAGTTTCTCTGAGAAGCTAGAGAATAGTCGCTGTGTTCATGTAAGGCACGCTCTCAAAATCCACTCCATGATATTTATTTCGCTGTCATAAATAACTAGTACATTTCTAGATCACTTTAAAAATCTAAGGAATGAGCGTCAGCTATCGCCACTAGTTAAATGCCACCCAAGTTGAACCAAATAGCCAATTAGTATATGCTGAGACAGACGGACGCCTAGTGCCCGAGTGGTCGTATCTGACCGCACGGGTTCAGTCAACCTTTTGTTTATCGAGATGCAGCAGCAACAGCAAGCGTAACAATCCAGCGGGGTAGCTCGGAAATAAGCTACAGCTACTAGGGCAAAGAGGAGAAGAAGTACCGTACCTCATAGTCTTCGTCGTCGAGCTCCTCGGGCGGCACCGGCGGCGGCGGAGGCGGGGACGACGAAGGCGCGGACGAGGCGCGGACGAAGCGGAGGCCGCGGCGCCATCGCTGAGCCTGCGGGAGTGGACCTACGGAAACTGCTGGCGGGCTGTGGCGGCGCCGGAGGAGGGCGGCGGCGGAGGGGAGGGAAGGGAAGCCTGCCACCCGGGCGCTGGCGAGCAAGCAGCAGGAGGGCGCCATTGCTTTGCTGCTGCCTGCTGATGGGTACTACTCGCGGGGAGTGGCCCTTCTCACTCGGATGGATGAGGAGCGTGTAGCGTCTAGTCGTTCGGCTACTGGACCGTAAACTTGCGGCCGCAGGCTTAGCCGTACGATCAGCACAAGTTGTTACTCTGCTATGTTGTTTTTTCTACGATAATGTTTTTTCTCTTTCCTAGTTTTAGTTACATTTGTTATTTCATTCATATCTTGTGGACGAACGTTTTCGACATCTAGCTTCGGCATACTAAAAATACTAAAAGACAATTGTTCAAACTTGGGGAGGAAATAAGAATCAATTCTTTTGGTGCCACAGAAATTTACATGGTTCTCATGATGCCATAATTTTTTTAAAAAAATTCCCTCGGTACTATAGCCTTGAATTTATACCCTCCATGTCATAATCATAACCGTTACAAATCCGTTTGATTTTCCCGTAACATCGTTTAAAGGGATCTGGCTTTCAGGTGGAAAGCTATTTGTGTCCTCTCCTCAATCCCCACTCCCGCAGTCCCGCGGCCAAATCCCACGGCTCAGGCGGAGGGGGCCCACGGCGCGCGCAGGCGGCCAGGCCGCACGCTGCTGTGCGGTCGACGCCTACCCGGTCGACGGAGAATGTCCGCGCATGCCAGGCGGAGGGAGATCCACGCGCGCGTCCAGGCAACCTCAAATCCTCTAACCAGGGGCCCTTAGGTCATCTTCAATGTATAGAAACACCCCCGGTTCTATAAATAGGTCTTACAATGATTTGATGTCTACTGTTGTATTGCCAACAATGTATAGAACCAGAGGGTGGATCTATAAACGGGCCCCATGCCTCCACTCTCTCTTTCTCTCTCCCACTTTATTCTATGGAGCCAGGTTCTATGCATGGGAGCGGGTTCTCTATAGAGTCGACCTCACAGTGGTAGGAACCTGGTTCCATAGGAGAGAGAAATCTATGGAACCAGGATAGGACCGCCCATTAGAGATGCCCTTAGGCTGTTCGCACTTATCTTCCCCTATTACACTCCTCTAAAAGGAATATTCTAGCCTGGTCATCGAGATTCCTTCCCTCGTACCAATTTCTCCCGCACTCATCTCTCCCCAATACCCTTCCTCTATCCCAACTACCATATATTTTATTATTTTTTACCCCCCCCCTATATCTCCTCACCCCCTCTTTCTCTTCCCTTTCTTCTTCCCCTCCCCACTGCCGCCCTCTCCCTCGAATTCCTCTCCGCCTACCTCGCCTCCTCCTCTCCCTGTGCTGCAACGCCGCCTCGTCGCCTCGCCGCCTCCCGGTCCCGCCACCTTGCCTCCTCCTCCTCTCTCTTCTCTCTCTCGCTCCCTCCCTCCTCTCCCTCCGGCGGTCGCCCTCTCCCCCGCCGGCGCCCACTCCCCACCCCTCCACCCGCGCCGCCGCCCTCCCCAAGCCGAAGCTCGCTCGTGCCGAGCGGACGCCGAGCCGCCGCCGGAGCCCCTCGCCTAGCTTCCAAATCCTCCAATCTGTCGCGGACTCGAGCTCGGAGGCAGACGGGCAGGCCAAGGCGGTGGCGCGACGGCGGTCGAGAGGAGTTCCTCCTCTTCCTCGCCGTCGTCCTCGTCCACGGCTCCCTCTCCTACGCGGTTGCTCGGACGGCGGCGTGCTGCTACTCGAGCGCGGCGGGCGGCTCGGCTCGCATCGGTGGCCGAGCAGCGGGCGGGTGGTTCGCGCGGCGGCGGCGGCGGATGGGCGGGCAGAGGCTGGGCGACGGCGGCCCATCGGGCCGAGCGGCGGTGGCTCGTCCTCCTACATCGCGCACGCGGCGGCGGCCGAGAGCGGGCGGTGGGAAAGTGGTAGTGGTGTTCATGCAGCGGTGGCGGATAAGCGCGGCAGTGGCGGAAGAGCTCGGCGGCGGAGGAGGAGAGCGGTCCAAGGCGGCGTCGACGGCTGCTGCCGATGCTGCGAGGGGGAGGTCGTGGCGGCGGCGACGGGCTCGTCGCGGTCGGTCGGAGCTCCACAAGATTGCGCCGGCGGTTTGCTCTGCATCTCTCCCCTCTCTGAGCGGTGGTGCGGCAGTTGGGATGGCGCGCGGGCCCCACGCCACGTCGGCGCGTCCAGGAGCTCCGCCATCCCGCCACAGATGGGGGAAAGCCGGGCCTCCGGAATTTTAGCAAAGCCTTCCCAGGACACCGCTGCAGCAAAATTTTCCTCTAAACGCTCCCTCAGGAGCTTGTCCAGGACACCAGTGTTAGCAGCCTTAAATAGTCCAGCAGCCAAAGGATGTTTACATAAATTACTGAAACCAAACTTCTAGGGGATGCGTCTCACGTCTGTAACCATGGGGTGAAATTGGTTTCATTAAATTATTATGTCATTTGTGCCCCCATTTACTTTGTTCTAAATATGTGATCTATACTAGAACAAATAAATCAGATGTTCATCTGTACTGTCAAACAAAAATAACAAAATACATTAATGATAAGGTGGTTTCACCTGGTGACTTAAAGGTTAAAATACGTTGCTTAAGTGCGAGTTAAACCCAGAAACTCTCCTAATAGTCTCACGTTATATTTTCACAATTTATCTCCTAATAGTCTCACGTTATATTTTCACAATTTATTATACTCAGCCCTCCTTTCTCCATCTGCTATCCCCACCACAGACTCTAGGGATGAGTTTAGCAAAGACGACGGTTTCGACGAGATGCTTCATTCTAGGCTAGTGTGCCTCCGGTCGGCTGTATGTGAAAATGGAGTCCAGTTCTAGTTAAGACCTTGATATATCTATGTACTTTTATTTTTAAGCACGACTCATTTTGTAATTGTGTATATCATTATATAATAGTTCAGGGTAAGTAATTAAGTTTCTCGTTTCAATGGATTTATGCATCGTGTATATCAAAGTACTTTATTGCTTCAAGAGTCTCGCAAGTTTATTTCTTCATGGATAAGTATAAAATAGTTTCTCTTATTTTTCTTGATATTGACACTTTGTGACAAATACAATGTAGAAAACAAAAGAGTACAAAAGTGTGTTAGACTATTATAAAAGACTAGACAAGCTCGAGAAAATAGTAAACAAGAGTTATTAGGTATAAGGGTTTTTGGTGGAATCTACTGACACATGATAGTCTTGATTTTTTTTGATAATTGATTGAGTATGAGTTTGATGGTAGACGAATGCCTATTGATTGCAATTTTGCAAGGCATATGTAGGGTTATTATTAATGAACTAATCTCTTCACACTACCGGAGGAAACCCTATCTGCACCCCTTTAGTACCGGGTCAAATAACCAGTGCTAAAGGTGCACCTTCGCCACCTTTAGCACCAGGTCAAATAACCGTGCACCAGGTTCCTAACCAGTGCTATATTTTTGGTGCTAAAGGTGCACCTTCGCCAAAAAGTATGTACGTTGTTGCGGGGATCAAACTCAAGACCTCATGGCTCACACGTACCCACCTAACCATCTCACCTACGCAATGCATGTGATAGAATAGAAGATGCGCTTCTTTTGAAGTAGCATGCGACACCTCCTTTAGCACCTGATCGTAAGTTTGTAACACCACCCGGTGCTAAACCCTAAAAGTCACCTTTAACACCGGTTGGTGTGTTACCAACCGGTGCTAAAGGGTCCCCGAGGGCACCCGAATTTTGAACGGTGCTAATGTTACATTAGCACCGGATTTTAAGTGTGACTAGACATATGAGAGATGGCGGATGTTGGTTTCTCTGGTAGTGTCAAGATGTTCCGACCGGTGTGCATGTACGTGTACATGATCAGCATCTCGTATATGAGCATCTCTGCAACTGTGTTGTGTTTTAAAATATTTGGAAACATAAATAAAGTTCCCTAATTTTCTATTTTCTATTGCAAGTTCAACTTGAAAAAAAATCTGAATTCACACTTTTCAGCCGATTTTGAGCGAGGCTTGAGAGGGTAACCACTCGTTGCGCAAAATGCAAAAGAATAAACCAACGAGTGGCAATGGTGTATTTCATAACGAGTGGCAATGGTGCATTTCATAGAATTTGTCATGAATGGTGACGGAGATAGCGTATTGTGTTTTTTCTTTTGACAAACGGGACCTAGGGCGATGCCAATTGCTATTGATAAAGTAGGAAATGGTACAATCGGACAATCTGAGGCCAGGCCCAACGCTCCACGGTGGGCGGTGGCTTCACCTCTCCACGTCAGATAGAAAATGCCGTGGAGGAGAGAGAAGAAAAAGCAGTAGCTTAGCTTGTAGGATGGCAGTAGTAGCTGCAGAGGTGCCGGTGGCTTCGGGAGAGAGAATGGATTGCTGTGAGAGGAGGGGAAAAGATGCTGCACTTTTGGTCTGAGTTTTGAGCAGAGCATGTGGTCCTGCGATGGATGCTTGCGTTGTAAGGCTAGGAGCCTAGGCCATGTTTAGTTCCAAAATTCCACTCCCAAATTTACTATGTAAAAAGAAGATTCCCCGTCACATCAAAATGTCATAACATGCATGGAGTATTAAATATAGATGAAATCAAAAACTAATTGCACAGTTTTGTTGTGCTCTGCGAGACGAACATTTTGAGCCTAATTAATTAATTTTTAGACAATTTTTCACAAATACAAACGAAATGCTACAGTGACGCAATGATTACGAAGTGACATCATACTCCCAAATTCACCCACCCAAATTCAACATCTAAACACCACCTAGATGAATTCTTTGCTTATGTGTACAGTGAGGCCACTATTCCTATATGCTTGGGTTGGGCTTGCCCTCAGAAGCTGGCTGTAGGAAAAGGAACAACAAAACAACACGTACTAGGGCGTGTTTGGGACGTAGGTTTTTCTAGGAATTCTTCCATTCTGCTGATGTCATCGTGCGTTTGGAACAAAAGGAACGGGCAAGAAACTTTCCGGAGGAAAGGGAAGCAAAGCTGTACTTTATTGGAGGATTGGAAAAATGAATTCCGAGCTCATGGGAATCTTTCCTGTGACGCTCACAAGCGCTCTCTCTCGCTAATCTGGTGGATCTTCCTCCCGTGTTTCTTTGCGTCCGGAAAAAAATTTCCAAAGAGAATCTTGTATATATGGAGTAGGCTATTTGCAAAATTTTTTTAGGGATGAGTGCAACTTTGTGCGACGAATCTAATGAGCCTAATTAATCCATATTTTGCTACAGTAATGCTACAGTAATCATCATCTAATCGTGCGGTCAAAGGCCTCGTTATATAGGTCTCGTGAAATACTTCAATATTATAAAGATAGTTTTGTAAACTGACTTTATTTAATACCCTTAATTATTGGTTAAAGGGTAAATTTCCACCTCCAAAGAAACGCGGCCGAGCGGAGCTACAGTTCTAAGAAAGGACAAGTATTCAATTCAATAAATCACCGGACAGAAAAATGAAAGAAAAAAAAGACTGCAAATTAGAGAAAATAAGACGGAGAAAGGCATATTATATGGATAGGTTTGGTCCATGGACCGTGAGTCCCACTAGCAACTGAATAAGGTGGCTCCATGTTTGCCAACTAATCCATCATTAAGCATTAATAATTCTGTCATTCGATTGGTTTATCATAAAATTGCAAGTGAAACGGGTCAAAGTTGTGTTGACTGTTTATTTTTCAAATTAATATATACTCTTCACATTCCTCCATTCCAAACATCAATCCTGTAAAATTCCTGTGTTTTTCCTATCTTCTGTTTACGTTCTGTTTCCTTTCCTCACATTCAAGAGCACATAACCAGTGCACCACGACAAACACCACTCCGTCACCCAAACGGCCAATCTTCACGTAGCACCACATCACTTACTGATGTCAGCCTAAACTCAACCTCATGCCACCAAATTAAACCCGCACAAGTTCCAAGACCACAGCTTGAGATACACAAACCTAACAATGTGATGCCTAAAAACGTGACGGAAAATCAATCAAGAGTAAACAACGTGACAAAGGCCAGAAAGAACCACAATTCACGATGGATGATTTGACCAAACTAATAATACAAGTAGCTTCTAGAACAGAACAGAAACTCTATTGATATAAAGTATGTTTTGTTTTGTTTAGTCTTTTTGTATTTGTATTTTGTTGTCTTTATACATAGTAGGTTACTCCATCTCTTCCAAATTGTAAGCCATTCCATCACTCTTAGAGAGTCAAATAAAGTACTAACATATTATGATACTAAATAATTATCATTGAATTCTTTATTAGATAAATTTTCATAGTATATCTATTTGGTGCCATGAATCCTTGTAATATTCTCTATAATTTTGATCAAACATAAAATTGTTTGACTCTCTAATAAGATTGTTGGAATGACTTATAATTTAGAATGGATGGAGTAGTAAGTTAGCAACAGACCCTCAAACATATACCTGTGAGGAAAAGATCATTAAGGCCCCAGGTTCATCTTTGGCACACAGCATCATATCACAAAATAAAATGTAGGCACCTCCATATGTCCACCCCCACCAAACGAAAAAGGCATTTGATTCCCTTAAATTAAAAGAGGAAAATTTGCAAATAATCCACTTTTATTTTTGAGCTTCTACTCCATAAGATATTTTGTTGCAAAGATCACCTCCTATTAGGTTTTCTTGCAAAAATGGAACATTGAATTTTGCAATGGAATAGTTAGGCAATAGTGAGAACTTGCAACTAGAGAAGAGTGGGGGTGAGTGGAGGCTGGGAAGGAGATATGAGGGTGTTGATTGTTACAGTTATTGGATGACCATATATAGTGTACTAGACGGCCAAGCTTTTGTGTAGAGTGCCATGGTATGTGGTGTCTATCTCCTACATTTTGGTCATTATCATGGTGACCGGATCTAGACCTCGAAGCCTTATTTGTAACATGCATTGTTGAAGTCCATAACCATTCGTAACGTACAACGTAGGGTCGTTACTAATCACGTGTTACCAAAGCCGTTCTTTTGTGTAGTGGCCAAATATGCTACGTTTGGATATTGCATAAATGATTTGATGTTCTGATACATATTTTCCTGATACCTGGGAAATTTAACTAAATGTGCCAATTGCAGCTTAGTTTTTCACAAATTTAGTTGCCACGAAAATTATTTGGTGAAAACTCGATTTACTTCAAAAATTTTACAAAGCACGTACTCAGTGCAAAATCGGGTTTGAAGTATATTCAAGCACATACTCAGTGCAAAAAAAATGACTATCATGATGACCAGTGCATGATTGGTATGCCAGGCAAATCATTCTTGGCGCGGTGACACCTGTCTGTGCTCGATTGAAAAAAAAATCGTTTGTAGATCAGAGGATCGACGAGCACCATTTCACATCCCTATGAGTGGTAGACATCGAGACATGGCTTAGTTGTGGGTCGTGTCGTGAGAAAGAAGCAAGTAGAGATCAATTCGACCTTCCTTCCTTCCTTCCTTCCTTCCTTCCTGCTTAGATAAAATATCGGTAAACTGGAGTAGGAGCGGACAGGTGTTGGGCGGATACGGCCGTGCGCGGCGGGTCGGCTCCACGGCCAGCACTTGTCCGCCGGCCAAGCGCCACCTCGACCTCCTTCCCGCAGCTTCGGGCGCCGCAACAAAAGCTAGTTTTATAAAGCTATTGTGGTATAGCAGCTCGATCTGCGCCCGTGCCCAACCCATACCGGCAACAGAGTCTCGTCTTCCCGGCCGGCCGAGCGCCCGAGCTACGCACTCGATACTCGCCTCTCTCGCTGCGATCGACCAACATCATCCCGGCCGGCCGATCGAGCTGCGGCCGCCGCCCGCCATGTCGACCAACATCACCGACACCAGCTCCCCAGCCGCCCCGGCCCAGGTACATATCTTAATTAATTGGCTTGCTGAAGCACTTCACAGCTTGATGGTGCATGAATTGAATGATCTGTTGACGTATGTAGTGTTGATGTTGATCCTGGTCCTCCGTACGTGCAGGGCACTGGTGGTGGTGGGGGAAAGCCGGCAGCGCAGGAGCAGGACACGGTGACGAAGACGGTGCAGACGGTGGAGGTGCGGTCGTCGGCGGGGCAGCCCGACGAGCAGGGCGTGCTCAAGCCCGTCAGGGTGGTGCACGAGATCCCCGCCAAGGAGGCCAAGGAGAACCCTGGCGGCGCCAAGCAGGAGTAGCTAGCTAGCTGCTCTCAGTCTCGCTTAATTTGTGCCTTATTTCCTCCACGATCGATGCATGGTAGCGTGTGTGATCATATCGACGCTGTTGGCCGGCCTGTTGCTGCTGCAACCTGCAAGCCGCTGTACGTGTGAGCCCGGCCATCTTCAGAGATCCTAGTAATTGTTAGAGAGGTACCGAGTCATGTATGGAAGCAAATCGAAAATATAATAATATATAGTTTCGTTCGTCGTTGTCCAGAAATGCGAGTTAAAATAATCAACTCTCGCTCATGAGACATGTGTGCTCTTTTAAATTAGTGAGGCGGGCGATGGTGTGATTCGTGTTTTCTTCCGTAAGGAAAATAGCTTCATATCATTATTTGCGTTTTTTTGGACTGAGTGATAAGTTCTTATTGGGATTAATGAGTTTGTTTAGATAAATATTTATAGATTTTGTAGATAGATGAAAGTGGTGTGGATAATTTCCGCGTCCGATCCGAAACCGAATTTTAATGATATGGAGAAGAGTTTTGGATATCCGTGTGGATATAGATAATCCGAATCCAATTCTGTGCGGATGCGGAGTAGGATATGGTTTTAGTAAAATCCGATGGATATGGATTATCCGATAATTGGTTGCGGATTATCCGAAGCTTATAATAGGATATCCGACTACTTTTGGGAGCCTACTTTAATAAAATTTAAGCCTAACCCACATATATATATACATAATATTTTATAGTCCACAAACCCTCAGGTATATTTATCACACAAAAATACATCACACAAAAATACATCGGTGAAGTGTGAAGTAGCCACTGTCAACTGTTAAGGTTACTTTAGCTGTGTCGTAAACTACAAATGAGAGTATTTTTCATGTCATATTATTTCTTTGTGATTTTCATTAGAAAATAATCACCATCATAAAAAGGTATTATCCGTCTATTTTAATCCGCTTCCGCACCGACTCCGATCCGCTTCCGCACCGATATCCGAAAAAATCCGTATCCATAACCGTATTCGGGTAATATCCGGTCCGCTCTGCATCCGACAAAATAAGGTGGATGAGGATATGATAAAGGTATTATCCGCTCCGATCTGATCCGCTTTCATCCCTAGATACAAAGATTTGATTCTGAACCATTCAAATATAATGATTTAGAAATATTTTTGAGTTCTCAAATAATGGTCTTTGGATTCAAATGAAACAAACACTTACTCAGAATTAAAAAATGATTCCACACTCAATTGGTGTTGGCAGGATTAACACCGATCAGTCGGTGTATGAAGCTAAGTCATAGATGAAAAACATGTCTGGAAAGACTAATGCTTTTGCTAGAAGGACATCGAATCAGTTGGTGTAGGTGCAGCTGGTTAATTAGGAAGAGTTTTCAATAAACACTGATTCAATCCGTGTTGCACACAACGGTGCACCGAATAGGTGCTGCGGAGGCGGCTCTGAAAGGACCGATTCATTGGATCATGACCATAAATGCGACCAAACGACTACCCAGAATACTAACATCGATTCATTCGATGTGGATTGTTTAGGGACAAACGAATCAGTCAGTGCTGGCAGATTCTCTACATGTTTGAGCAATAGCTATTTTTTTGCTAGGGTTATAAATACCCCTCCACCCGGGCATTTCAAGGGAGTTATAGCTTGGAGAAGTTGCTTGTGTATCTTGTACACAAAATTGAGTGCTCTATTCAAAATAATCAAGAGAATATTAGGAAAATTAGCAACAAGGTTTAGGTCTTGATTAGTGCGAGCTTTAGCCTATTGGCGTATTGCTTTAGGGATTAGTGAGTTAGGCGAGATTTGCACACCTCTTTTTATCAGTGCTTGCACGCACTTTGTGCTATAAATCAGGGGCTTGTAAGTCTTGTGAGACCCTCGAACCAAGATTGTGGAGTGGCCGCTAGTAGTTGAGAGAGGGAGGAGAGTCCCTTGTTGTTTTGCCGAAGCTCTACCGAATGGAAGCAGCAAGTAGCATCTGGGAGAGGCTAGGTGATTACCCACTAGAGTGTGGGGAGAGACTATTAGCTATCCACACAGTTACTTGACCGGGGAGCAAAGTTATTATGCGGACACTCCATTAAGAGGAGCTCCAACAACGAGGACTAAGAGGAAGTGTTGCTTTCTAATACCCGGGATAAATCATCGTGCTAGGGTTTGCGTTCTCTACACTTTTTAAATTCCACATTATTTATTTTAGTACTTTTCGTATTTACTTTTTCTTAGAACTGTTATACGTAGTCAATAGGATTGGAACCTAAAATGTAAAACTTTTGAACGGTAGAAATAGAAACATATATAAAAACTTAGTACACATTTAGATATAAAAGGGGAATAAATTTTTATATATGTTTAGAGCCTTTAATTTTTAGAACACCTAATTCATCCTCCTTCAGGGTAACAATAAGATACTTTTATGACGTGAGTTTGAGATCCACAAAATCTTATTGACTCTATGATTAATCATATTTTTAAAAAAAGATTTAGTTAACTGGTATTATTATTCTAGCGGTAGACATCTCCACAACTAGAGGTGTTGATTGACTTGTTTGTGGTCAACGAATATTTATAGTGATTTCGTTATCTCGGCGTCTTCCACTAGACATAGATTTCAATCAAAACTTCACATTTCAAGTTAAACAACCCATAATTTCAAACTAAAACTTTACTGTATGTTAAAATGAGAAAAAGTTTTATACGACATAACTAAAATTACGGACCTTACCTTAGTTATCTAGATTTTTCTTCCTTATTTGATGGTTACTTGAACTTATGTGAACAGTAAACATGGAATATCCCTACATCTTTTTTCTAAAAAAATACTTCTAAATTACCGTAGAAAATCATGATTTTTTTTGTAGCGATATGATATAAGGAGACAAACCATTTTGTATAAAATAGAAATGCAGCATTCAAATATTAAAGCTTAAATTCAGTAGAATAGGCTACCTTTAAACATTATCCAAATTTCTAGGACATAAGAATACCATCTAAAGTAGTGTAAACATACCTAGTATTCCTACCATAGGATGATGTAATCATAAAACTATTATTTCTGCTGAAGTAATTAATATAAATATTGTATATTACAAGTTATAAGAATAATTTTGAATTTATTTAATAATTTTATAAATTTATAAATTGTCTACGTAACTTATGATTGATAATAGCTTTATGCATTACTTCATCCCACGGTAGGAATATTATGTATTTTTACATAATATTTGGGAAGTATTTTTATGCCCTCAAAATTTAGATGATGTTTAAAAGTAGCATATATTTTCTGAATTTTAGTTCTAATATTTTTGATGTTATATTGTAGTTTATACAATATGGGTTCATATCCATATGTTGTATCATTAGAAATGCTTCATGAATTTTAGAGGTGATATGTTTTGTGAATTTTAAAGGTGATTTGGAGGTAGTTTTGGTCAAGAAAACAAGTAGAGAGAATCCTTAGGTATTGTTCATGTGAGTTAACTGACGGAACGGACAAAAGGAACTAAAGTCTAACTCAGTGTCAAATAGGGAAATAAAAACTTTTGAGTATCAAGAAAAGAACTGATAACTTTAATTTTGTCAAATATAAACTTGCCAGTTCAAGCCCAAAGATGTAACTTTCATTTTTATTTTCCAATCACATACATCAATATAGATACACACTTGTACATTTTTTTAGTTAAAGGAATGGTAAATATTCCGGTCTCTATATCATGGTATATAACTCTACATCACGATATCTATATGGCCATTATTTTATAAAGAAAAAAGCACAAAGTTTTGTACGAAACCAAACAAGGTTGATATTAGAAGCTGAGCATACTATAAAACCATCAAATTCGTTCTTCGTGAAGGCACTCGAGGATATGAACGTTAAGTCGCATTGCTTGTCACTTAGTGTTGATGAAAGTGATCAACAAATAACGAGGCGAGATGACATATGAAGTAGAAGGAAGAAAACTCCATACACTAAGCGAGGTTATGTCTGGGATAAAATGCTCTAGATATGGTTAGTGTAATTTTGTGATGTATATATATGTATATAAGGAGAAGGGAGAGAACCATGAGAACCATGTTGGCCAGCTGGCTAGGGTTTTAAGGTGGCAAATACAGTTCGAACCCATACGTACCACTTTCGCTAGAATTTTTCCATAAAGAGAATCTGATTTCCAAGTGTTCTTATAATGTATAGGGCTAGCCTAGACTCTAGCTTAGGCTGGGAATTTTAGTTTATCATACAAAACTATGTTTTAGCTCCCCACTAAGTGGTTGTTTGGATCAGTAAAATATAAACCTATTTTAGTAAAACGAGTTTTAATCCTGTTTTTTAGAAAACCAGTTTTAGTTTAGTTAGTTAGTTACCGCAGGTTTTACAAAAACATTGTTTGGACTGAGTTTCCTTCACTTCCTGTTTTCCAAATTCTTTAATTCCACAACCGGCTTCCTGCGCGTCCTCGACGACGGCACCGTCCTCCGGTCGGCGGCGCAGCCGGTGTTCTGCCCGGCCACCTTCCCCGATAGCCACCCGTCCGTGCACTGGAAGGAGGCCGTGTACGACAAGGCCAAGGGCCTCCGCGTCCGCATGTACAAGCCGACTGCCGCCATCGCTGCCGTCGCCGCCGCGCCGGCGGGGAAGAAGCTGTCGGTGCGCTTCCACTTGCATGGCGACGGCTTCTGCCTCGGGTCGTGCGCGTGGGCCAACGTCCACGCGTTCTGCCTCCGCCTCGCTGCGGACGCCGCCGCCGTCGTGCTCTCCGCCGGGTACCGCCTCGCCCCCGAGCACTGCCTTCCCGCGCGCGGCCTTCGACGACGGCGCCGCCTTCCTACGCTGGCTCCGCGACCAGTGCGTGAACGCCTCCGCCGGCGATGTCTGGCTCACCGACGCCGCTGAGTTCCGCCATGTGTTCATGTGTAACACCCTAAAAATGCCTATTTTTAAAATTTAGTAATTAAATTGCCTTTATTTAATTTTATGCTCATATTTATCTAAGGAAAATAAATTATTTATGGGAAATAAAATTTAATTTAAGGTTAGAAACATTTTTGTTGCATTCATGTTGTCTGCATAGTGTTTTGTTTGTGAGTGGTTCAATTGGAATTTAAATTCTGTTTAAATTCGAATCTGAATCGCTGTGTTTGGTACTCTAGAAAAGTTTCTGCGGCCCGAGTCCGTTTTTCCACCTTTAACTTTTTCCCCGGCCGAACTTGCCCCTCCAATTTTCTTCTCCAGCCGGCCCAGCTTCTTTTCCTTTTCCCCGCGCTCCCACTTTCGGCCCAGTCCGGCCTGCTCGCTCCCAGCTCCCGCGCACCGCTTCCGGCCCAGCCCGCCAGACAGCCGCGGCCCGCTCTGCTTCGCTTCCCCCGGCCTGCCTCCCGCTCCCGCTCGGCCCACCTCGCGGCCCAACCGCGCGGCCTGCAGCCAGCCCACCGCTGCCCCAAACTCCAGCCGCTGACACACGGGGCCCGCGTGTCAAGGTCACCCTCTACCTCGCGTCGGCGTCCGAGTCCGCCACGACACGCGACCGAGTCCGGCCGGTGCCCGGCACGCACGCCGAGGATCACCAGGACTCTCCCCTCGTCCGCGCTACATAAAGGCCGAAGCCCCGCCGCCTTTTCCCCCAACAAACCCGCGCCCAAGCCGCCGCTCCAAGCTTACCCGCGCCGCCGCCGCACGAAGTCGCCGCCCCGCCGTCGATCCGCCGTCCTGCTGCCGTTCCGGCCGAATTAACCGGCCAAGGAGCTTCCCCAGCAGGTACTCGTGCTCCCGAGCCACTCCCTGCTCTCTCCCTCCCTCTGTTGCTTGCTCGCCGTCGATGCCCGAGCTCCGCCGCCGCCATTACGCGTCGCGAGCTCGCACCGCCGCGTTTCCATCCTCCTGGACCCCCTAGCTAGGTTCGCCTCCTCCTTCTGAAGCCGTAGCTGCCCTTCTCGCCCCTCCCCGTGCTCTGTGGCGCCGCCCCCGCGTTGGACCGCCGTTGCCCGAGCGCCGCCGCCGCCTCCGCTCCTCGCGCGCCACCGTCGTTGCTCCGCCGTCGACGAGACCCACCCCGACGAGTTCGTCGCGTCACCCCGAAGCCATAGCGCCTAAGCCCGTCCCAAACCGAGCCCTCTAGCTCGTTTTCGAGCTTCGCCGGCGAAGCGCCGCCGCTCGCCGCCGCAGCTCCGCTCGCCGCCGGTGATCCCTCTCCCCGATCTAATCTAAGCCGTCCAAACCGAATCCGACGGCCCAGATCGAGTCAAGCCTCGGGGTCAAAGTTGACCATAACGGTCAACCCCAGTCAGCCATGGACGTTTTGCAAAAGAACCCCTGTCCTTTTTCAAAATTAACCCGCAGTCCAAATCTATTCAAAAATAATTACAATTAAGTCCTGATTTTTACAGAAAACTCCTTGTCTTATTTAAAAATAGTACCCGAGGTCCTGTATTAGTTAATTTGCAAATAAACCCTCCTGTTTTTATATAAAATTATGTTTTAGCCCCTGAGTTTTTGCAAATAAGCCCCTGGAACTTTTAAAACTTTGCCAGCAAGTCCCCGAACCTTAGAAAAGCCATAACTTCTTCGTTTTAGCTCCGATTTGAGTGATTCTCGCGCTCACGTGTTCGTAGCGAAGCGTAGATTAGTTTCTAAGCCTTCTTTTGTTCTGTTTATATTGTTTGGTGTACTGTTCTAATAGATTAATATTGTTTGCATGTACTGGCTTGTATGGATGCTTGTGTGTTGATGTATGAGTCCAGTCGGTGAGCCGTACGCGTTTGAGTTCGAGGGTTACGAGGAGCAGGACCAACAACAGCAGCAAGAGCAACAGCAGCAGTTGGACGAAGGCAAGTACAGCACGGACAATCCTTGCTATCTAAACACACCTTTACACTATTTACTGCATATGCATGTGTCTAAATTGTTCCTACTAAGGTTATTCCTAGTTTTGTTTATCCTATACCTTGAATTACCTTGGGTTATTGCATTTGGGTAGAACTTTGCTAAGCGCAGCTACTGTCACCTTTGTTTAACTGTTAATCTTGACTTAATGGTTCACTTCAATGTTAATGTTAAAATTTGCTTTTTAGCAACATGGATCAGGGAGCTAGGGCGTATGCTTCATGCTTGGCCCTAGTGTCTCTCCGTAAGGACTGGTTCTTAAAGCGGCAACCCAGGAACCTGTCGCCACCGCCGGAACTATAATGGCTCTGGTCTTGGACAAGTAACATGTACGGCTCTAGCTTGACAGTAGTTACCGACGGGCCGACGGCGTTATGGGAAGCATGGGTGAGAGTATGGTTTGATCCACCAAGGACGGAGTATCCGTTGGCTATGTCCCCGTGAGGCACAGTCCCGTGTTGGGAGCTTCCGTATGGCGGGGGTTCCACACGTTGCGCTATTTATTTTGTTGTTGATGTTTATTACCGCGCTTGGACGCCATTGACCCCCTCGTGTTGCGACATGGGCGTCAGTCAATCTCGGTGTCTTGGGTCATGCTGCCTAGGTTGTACCATAACGGCTATTGTTTTGTTAGGGTGTCTTGTGAAAAGCCTCGTAGCGTCCCTATGCAATCACACCTCGGAAGTGTTGATGTGCGTGGTTGGGTGCAAAGTTCCTTTGAACTTTTACGCGACTGGTGGGAAAAGGGCGAAACCTCTGCAGAGTGTATAATCTATCATGATAGCCTTGCTCAGGGTCAAGAGCGGCCTGGATCCTTTTTGATTAGAAGTTGATGTTTATTATTGATTAATGTTCACCTCCACTTTATTAATTGGGTTGCAACTGGGAATTCACTTAATTGTAGTAATCTTGGTTTATGATAAAATGAAACAACTAAAATTGCTAATGCAGTACAGCCGTGTCAAGCCTTTCATTTAAGCCTTCATTACCCGTGTTGTATTTGCTAAGTAAGACAATTACTTACACTTGCCATTCAACAAAATCCCGGATGGGTAACAGATGGATTAGATGGTACTGCTGCCATTGAATTTCCTGAAGATCTACCATTCTACTAGCTGTGCTCAACCAGTCAGAGTCCCTGTGGATTATGGATAACGGCTTCGTCTTCGTCTTCGTTTAGAGAGAGTTAATAAAGAGTCTTCCGCTGTTTTGTTTAGTTATTTTAGTCAAACTCTGATGTAAAACCATTTTATTCGAGCATATGTACTCTGTTTATCATATTTGTTATCTATATGTGTTCTGTGGACTTCCTGGGCACACATATAGAAGCATTCGGGTTTCTGTGTAAATCCGGGTGTGACATCATGACCGGCAACTCGGCCGACGGCACCGTCGCGCACCACCTCGCCGTGCGCGCCAGCATGTCCAAGCCCGGCGAGCCGCTCGGCCTCGACCCGGTCATCACCGTCCGGGGCTATGTCCTTCTGATGCCGTTCTTCGGCGGCGTCCGGGGAACACCGTCGGAGCCGGAGTGCCCAGCGGAGGAGCTCCTGAACCTGAATCTGTTCGATAGGTTTGGCGGTGAACCCGTTCGGGCCGGACAGCCCCAACCTCGCCGTCTTTGACCTCCGGCCGGTGCTCGCGGTGGCCAGCGGCCTCGACATGATGCGCGACCACGTCGTGGACTACGTGGAGCGGCTGGCGGCAATGGGGAAGCCAGTGGAGCACACCGAGCCGCACGGGTTCTACACGCTGGACCCGGGGTCCGAGGCCACCAGCGAGCCGATCGAAAACCAATTCTACTAAAAACGATGAGGATCCGTTTTTGTGAACCGGATTTTCCTTGGACGGGAGGTGGTTGCTAGATCCAAACATGATTTTAGGGGTGGTTACGGCAAAACAGGTTTTACAGGATCTGATTTCTGTAAAACGGGAGATCCAAACAACCCCTAAGAAATTCTTTGAACTCTCGAATGTGCCACGTCATCCCACCCACCCCCTCTCGCCTCCCCACCGCGGTACCCCTCACCTCTCCACCGCAGCAGCCGCACCCCGCGCCTCGAAGGCCAGCCGGTGCCCCCTCACCATCACGCGCACATCGAAGCCCAACCGCCGCCCCCTCGAAGCCACGCCTGCACGCCGCCCCCTCGGCTCCACGCCACCTCCTATAAATCTGCCCCTGCGCTCGGCAAATCTAACCGTGGCTCGCCATCCGCTTCCTCTCCTTCCCCTGCGCAGCGCAACCGGCCGACGCGGGAGATCGCCTTGCGCCGCCGCCGTCGAGCTCACTCGGAGCAAGCCAACGCCATCATGAACTTCGCATCTCCAAGCCGAAGCTCCTCCGCCAGTCTTCGTCGCTATCCCATCACCGGAGCGCCGCCGCCGTGGGTCACCCGAGCACCGCCTCACGCGCGCGCCGGGCAGGGTGCGGCCACCCGCAGCAGCGCGAGGCCGGAGGCGGCGACCATGGCGCGGGGAGTCGGAGATTTCACGGCGGCGGCGGTGGTCCACGTTCCACGGAACGTCATCCCGGTTCGTGGGTCAGGGACGAAGCGGAACCACCGGTCTTGCCGAGGAAGATGAGGGAGTGTTGTTGCCGTTGTGCAGGTGGAGTTGAGGGAGCGCCGAGGATGGGGGAGAGCAGCCCCCTGCACACGGAGTGGCGAAGAAGTTGAGCGGCGGAGGGATGTAGGAGGTGGCACTCGCGGCTATTTCCGCCGCCGTTTCCGGCCTTCCGATGGAGGATTTTTTTCACCGATGGGATGAGGTGGGGAGTGGATAAGAATTCATCTTCTTTCATTTTAGCCCTTTGACTTCTCTAATATTACATAAATTTTATTATTGAATTGATTTCTTTCGTTTAAGTCTCAAATTTATATATAAATTCAGTTAACCATATTTGTTCCATCGAAAGACCGAAAACTTCATAAATGTATCAAATATTCCGCAGCAACGCGTGGGAAATCACCTAGTTCATAAACTATTACAATGCTCTTTATTTAGATTTTTCTGGGCCTTAGAGCACCTCCAGCTTACCCCTATTTTCCATTTCAAGTAACATACCGAGGGAGTTGATATAGAAATCGTGCTCCAGCTAAACTTCTTACTGTTTTCTTTCCTGATAATTATTAGGATGAACAAATAATTCATCCCTGTGCTAGAGTTGGACATCTCCAAATGAAGTGATTGGATTGAGAGGGGATTATCAGAGAACTACAAAACAACTCATCCAGTGATTATAAATCAAATATTGAGACATCCTCTGGTTAGTGAAAAACACTTATCGGAAACCAATGAAGATACTCAATTAGAGCAACTCCAACGGAATCAGAATATGAATCCCCTTTCCCTATGTTGCTAGTTACAGGGATCGAGATAGAAAAAACCAGCTCCAACAGATCCCCTTTCACAATCTAATTTCTCTTTATTTTTTCTGAGTCCCCTTATCACCCTTCGTTCCCTTTCTTTTCTCAATCAACTCTATCCTTTTCTCAATCCCCTTTCTTCCTTCTCCTCCTCCCTCCCTCTCCCAACTGCCTTTCCTTCTTGCTCCCCGTCGGCAGCCCACGAGCCACCGGCAAGCCGCACTGCCTACCGGCCCTCGCCATGCCCGGCTGCATGCGGTGGGCCGCACCCGGCCGCGCGCCGGCGACCCGTGCTGCGTGCCGGCCCTCACTGCCAGTGACCCACGCGCACCGCCAAGCCCACTGAGCACCGCCGCCGCCGAGCCCGCCGGATGCCATCTCGCCACCGCTTCCCGGCTGCGTGCCGCCTCACCGTCCCGCGCCGCTCGTCGCCCACGCCGCCGCCGCATCTGCCGCATGCCTGCATGCTGGCCGCGAGCCACCTCACCGTCCTTGCGCAGCCGCACCAGCTGCACGCCGTGTTGGCCGCGAGCCACCTCACCCGTGGCGCGCCGCACCAGCCCTGCGCCGCCGTCCTCCATGATGAGCCATGTGGGACCGCGCCGCCGTCCTCCACGAGGCTGCGTGGGGCCGCGCCATGGTGGTCGCTGGCGTGGGAGGTGCCAAGGTCCTGCTACTTGGAGAAGAGAGGTAGAAGAAGAGGGGAGGGGAAAGTAGTTTACCCATTGACAAGTAGGTCCTATCTATCAAGGGAGATGGAAAGGGGAGAAGAGAAAGGGGATATGGAGCGCCTCTCCTCGATATCCTGAAAATGTGAAAGGAGATTCCTAGTAAGAAAAAAGAGAAAGGGAAAAAAGGAATCATTAGAGTTGCTCTTAGCTAGTTCAAGAAGCTGTACCACACCGATACGTCGATCTCTTGCCGTCTCGCGTATCGGGTACATCTCCGATACCTAAAACGGCAGCGATACGATATTAGGACGTCCTCTAAAGTATCGGTAGATTATATACGTTCGGACTGCGCGTCAATAAAGCCCAGCCGGCCCCCTCAACAGTTATATACGTGAATAATCCGCCGATGAACGTCGTTGTCTTGCTGCCTGTTCGCCTAATTGCCTTTTCGCCTCCTTCTCCTGCTCGACGCCTTTCCTCCCTCTCATCTCGATCTGCCGCAATGAACTGCGGCGGCCGGCGGCGACGGAACTCCAGCAGTCCAGCGGGTGGTTTGAGGGATTCTAAGGTTCTACTTCTACTGCACTTGTCCCGTACTTACTGCTTCCTGTTCTTTCTTACTTAGATTGATTTTTTTCTTTAATTAGGTGGCAGCTATCGAGATCGGCAGTGCATCTGCAACTGATCAATGCTTCAGCAACATTATTACATCAACTATTTATCTATTTGTGTTTTGTTTTGTTTACTAAATTTAAATTCTAAACGTATCGGCATATCAGGTTAATTTAAAAATACCGTATCGTATCGACGTATCCATATCTGATACCAATACACGTATCTGAATCGGCGTGACATAGTCAAGAAGCATCCGTGATAGCAGATATACTAATGCACTAGAAACTACTCTCTCCATCCCAAATCACATAGTACCGTTTTGGCTTTATATTTATATATACATAAATAGAGTAAAATACATGAGCGGTCCCTAAGCTTATCTCGTGGTATCATCTAGGTCCCTAAACTCTCAAAATGCATATTTGAATCCCTAAACTTGCTAAATTGTGTCATCTAGGTTCAAAATTTCGAAAATACCCGTATACATGATGACATGATTGCTAACGGAGCATGATTTTCATACTATTTCTCTTATCAAATCAGTTGTTTCCATCATAATACTTAGAGAACTTTATTTGATTGTACCATAGAGCAGTTATAGATTAATAGATGGACAAACATCAGTAATATAGGGGTATTATAGAAATTTTGGACATAAATGACACACTTTAACAAGTTTAGGGATGTCAATGTGCATTTTGAGAGTTTGGGGATCCAGATGACACCTCGGAACAAGTTTGAGTACCACTGGTATATTTTACCTATTTTTTCGTATCTAGACAAATTTATGTATATATTTTAATAAAAAACAAAAACGAGATACGGTTTTTGTGCATTAGCATATCTTCGGTCGCTGATGCTTCTTCAACGTTTTGACGGGTACGGAGGATTTTTTATTAGAAGTCTGTACAATAGTGATCACTCAAAACCTTGTGATGAAAGTATCAAAAAATAAAAAACCATGTGATGTATGGACTGGGCCGGACATTATGGCCCGAAACCGCACGTTGCAGTTAGTTGAAGTGGGCCACTACGGCACTACCACAGCCACCTTCCATTTTCCCGGTACCGGTAGCAGCAGCAGAAGCAGGACAGCAAACGAAGAGGAGGCAAGGCAGCGAGCCAGATCTCGCGTGCCCGCCGCGCCCTGTGACAGCCACCGTCACCAGATCGGACCAGGCGCCGGAGCTCCAGCGATCCAGCGGAGCAGAGGCGGCAGCAGATCCCGAGAGCATAGCAGAGCAGGAGGAGGAGGAGTAGCCAAGGCGAAGGGAGGCGGCGAAGATGCTGCCGACGACCGCGTCCAAGGGGCGCGGGGCCGCCCGCTCCGCCCCGCCGCTCTTCGGCCCCTACCTCCGCCGCATCGTCAAGGTCTGTAGTCCCAGCCCGCCGCCTCGTTTCCCCCCAAAACCCGAATCCACTCCGTCTCTCTTGCAAAATCTCCTCCGCTTCGTGCCGGCTGCCGATCTGGCGCCGCGCGCCCGTGCGCTGGGAGGGATGTGAAACTTAGATTCTCGTTAGGGTTTAGTTTCCTGACTGAATGCGGGCTGGCGGGGCCGAGGGTCCAATACATCCCCGCTGGGCTGGTTTGGGAGTCTCCTGCCCCGCCGGGATCCCGGCTCCTTCCCGGGGAAATCCGCCCGACCTATGAAGGCCGGGCGCCCTTCCCGGTGAAGGCTGCCGCGGGGATTGCGGATCCCAAACCAGCCCTTAGGGTTGGGGCTCCAGCCGTGCTAATGCCCCTTGTTAGGTTGGTTGAGCCTATGCGTTCCTTTGCATAAAGGAGCTAGCACGCGGTACTTTAATGTTGTTATTAATTTGTCCTTGCAATCCCATATTGAGTCTTCCTTGGCGCATCAACCAAGTCAATACATTGTATAGGAGATCACTGATGCTTGTAGTGCTTCTCATTGGGTTCAGTATTGCTAACTGCTCTACCCCAGTCCTCAATTTTGGATGTTAGGTGGTTGTGTAGTTGATGTGACTAGTTGGTGCATTTTGATAACCAATGGGGTTCATTTCAATTTTCAACAGTTTGCAATCACTTAATGAGTCCTTTTGGTGGATTTGATAGGGCATTTTCTCAGTTCAAGCATTGTTATCTGTTGTAACCCTATTGGACCTTGATGCTAAGAAAATGTATTTTGATTTTGCACCTCGGAAATTCTGAATTTTGATTATAACAGTCAATGTGCCAAGTAGTGTACTTGAAGCTTTCTGCACTTGTGATCTCCATAGAACAGAGAGAAGAAAACAAATGCTCCCAGGAAGAGAAAAGGGAAATTCCTTTTGAACCTAGTTTCGTTACAACTTTTCTGGTGTTAGTACAGTACTGAATGAACCAAGGTTCACAATAATGTGTATGCATGTGCGCTTTTTACAACTGGCATATGGTCATCCAGGAAGTAATCTGATTAGTTCTTCTCATTTGCAGTGGCAACAAATGGATATCGAATACACATTTTGGCAAATGGTTCATCTCTGTACTTCACCAAAAGTAGTGTACGCATCCTGCACTCAGTCCAGTTCTTAATTGTTTGTATTTTGTCTTTGGTTATACTTAATCATTCTGTAAGTAATGTTTGTAGTGCTAGAAACTGTCACAATTATGAACTGACAATGATATCATACAGCTTATTCCTTCTTCTTGCATGGAAAACCTCTCAATACTAACTTTTTGGAGTCATAACTTGCTAAGTCCAATTCAAATATGCTTTTATGGAATTTCCTCTTTTGCGCATAACTGGTACCTAAGTATCATTCTTGATTAAAACCCTTGCGAACTTTCTTTTGAATTTTAAACCTGGATGGTCACATAACAGCACCTTCAATAGCCCCATTTGAGCACCTACTTAAAACTGGTCCTACGCTGACACTCCTACACCTGCACTCAAAGATCTTCCATGAGGGGTGCCTTCCATGATTCATCTGTCTGTTTTTGTAGTATTAAGAATTGCTGTGTTTTATTTCTTTTTCTTGATGCCCATTGGGCGATTAAACATCTGACTGGCGTTTGTCTATTTCTGGCATGTTATATCCGGAAGACAGCTACCAGCACACCAAATATCACAAGCGTACGTGGTCTATTTTTACCTTATTACTACTAGTTGTTGCATGGTTTACCAATATAATTCATTGTAAGCATAAATCATTTCGAATTGTCACTTGTCTTGATTTGCATTTTGTTGTGCAGTTACTGATCTTTCATTTCTTTGTTCTTGTTTTGGACATGATAGTTCATCATGAGTACTAGTTCTTTATGTAACTTTTCATTTATGTATGCTAGACCATCTGCTATTTTCTTATGAAGAGCAGCTACTGCAGGACCTTGATAAGATTTTTCGTCTGAGTTTAGACAATAATCCTTTTGTTACATTGTTTTGAGGGATGATGTTGAATATGCTTGAATATCTCATATGATTTCTTTAGTAGTCTTAATCCCTCATAAACAATATTTTCTGTACCTCTGCTCTGGAGCAGTTGTAAATCCTCATTATATATTATTTAGTTGATGCTGAGAAGAGTTACATATTGGAGAAGTTGATTCATTAGTAATCTGTTTTGATTATTCTAATAACATGATATATGCAAATAATTTGGAACGCTGCCCCTGCCATTTACTGTTTTCCATTGTCATTCTATGGCAGCTAGCCAAGACAAAAAATAATATGACAACCTGAGTTGGTAGCATTTGCTTGAGAACTATGGATTCTCAAACTCACCTTTGTGGAGATCATACTGAGTTCACATACTGAGAAAAGTTGCATAGTGGAGAATTTGATCATTAGTAATCTGTTGTTTTGATTATTCTATGAACATGATATATACTAATAATTTGGAACATTGCCCCTGCCATTTACTGTTTTCCATTGCCATTCTATGGCAGCTAGCCAAGGCAAAAATAATATGACAACCTGAGTTGATAGCATATGCTTGAGAACCATGGATTCTCAAACTCACCTTTCTAGAGATCCTGCTGAGTTCACTTGGCAATTGATCTTTGATATTGAATGTACACCTGATTTTTCCTTTATAGAGATTGCTGATTTTTCTTGCCCATGATTTCAGAAACAAAGAACCAGTGGGCTCGGGATGATCCTGCATTTGTTGTTATTCTGATTCTTTTCCTCGTGTTTGCAACATCAGCTTACTGTGCAGCGTAAGTTCTCCATGATCTTACAATTATCTTTGTGATTCCTGCAAATACATGCCTTGGATGGTAGTTGGAACTTTGAATATCTGTTTTGTTTGTGATTCTTATACACTTACATTCCCATTGACAGATAAGTCGATATTTGGTTTGCCTTTTCCATTAAACTGTCTTTTAAATGGGAATATATATTTTTTTCACTCTACAGGTATGGAGAGAGTGCTTCACATGCTGCTCTAACAATCACTTTGGTTGTGTTCTTCCATTTCTTGTTTGCTGGGATAGTTTTGGCCACACTTTGCTGGTAAGTCTCTGATTTTGTAGTGCTCCTGCTTCATGTCATCATGGAACTTAAAAGACAGCATTGATATAATCTCCAGTATTCTGTGAACTGATGTGCAAGCTAGATCAGGAGTATTATCAGTCACCACTACTACATTTCTTAACTATTTACTATCTTCAAGGTGTCACCTGGACATGTCTAGTGTAATGGATAAACAAAATGGAAGGGAAAAAAAGTTTGAGCAGCAAATGATTAAGATTGAAATAAGCTCCAGCAAAGCTCGGGGTTGTGAATGCTAGTCACATGGTGCTGCATTGACATGGCTTAAATTTTGTTATGCTTTTAGAATTTTACTCCTAAAGCATACTGGTTTTGTAGGTTTTAGTCTACAGTGTCATGCCCCTGTTCTATTTCTGGTCAAATCCATATTACCAGGTAATATGCATACTGTACATTGGGAAACAGAATTATCATATGCTGTAATTCGATGCAGGTTTCTTACAAATTCCTACTTGAGAGAGGAACCTAACAGCCATGTTGTTGAGCAACGTGTGGAGTGGTAATTTCCTATCTTCTATCACATGTAAAATTTCTCCTGATTTTGTATTCTGCTAGGTCATCTACTGCTTTCTCTTATATGAACTTTTGACACAATTTTGCTACTAGAATAATTTGTTCTGTCAAAAAAATTTACTTGTTTCTTTGATCACCTGTGTGCTAGCCTCATTTTTGGTAGATATACTTCTTTTTTCTTTGATATTGTGTCATGCACAATTAATTTATCCACTGCTTTGCTCTTAAAGTGGCGACCAGTCACTAACAGTACACACAAAATTCTTTGCAGGCTCTATGCATTTGATGTTCATTGTAACTCATTCTTTCCTGCATTTGTCATCCTATATGGTAAGCAGTATCAATATGTTTGCCCATTTTGAAAGTTGTTGCAACTTGTATGGTATCTTATTTGGCAAGTTTCTCTGCCCAGTGCTTCAATATTTTCTGTCGCCTCTATTGGTCGCGCATGGCTTCTTTCCAGCTCTTTTATCGAATCTACTCTTTGTGGTGGCAATTTCTTATTATCACTACCTGAACTTTCTAGGATATGATGGTAAGTTGTCTTTTTTGGGAACTTCATTTAGTTGTATTTTTGCACTTCTCTCCTGACAAAAATTAAATACTCCGCTGTAGTTCTTCCATTTCTGGACAGAACAACATTCTTCCTGTACCCGATTGGTCTTGTCATCATCCTGTCTCCACTTAGTAAGTTGCACCCTTTGTACTGTTTAAAACTGATCTTCTGACAACTTCCTCACATGCCATCCATCGTCATCTTGCAGTGATACTAATAGGGTTCAATCCGACAAGATACTTTCTAAGCTTGTACTTTGGTTAAGGCTGTCAGCTAGAATCTGAGTACGAGTAAAATATGGTGACAGAACTAATGGCAGATTTGGATACATACTTTTTGAAGTAGTAGCATTTTAGATCTCGTGTGAACCAGGGCGAGCGAGGTTCAGAAAAGCTCGGATCATTCTTTTGATGTACCAGGTGCCTGTGGCAGGCCCACCCATAGAAGTGAAGAGTCTTTTGATTGGTATCTACGTAGTACATCCCTTTTTGGTGTCAACTTGTTCATAATATGAGCTTTCTTTGGTTTGGGCCCAGTGACCAGTGTATAATTCTAGTGGGAACTACAGCCTGTTGTACTATCACATTGGCATCAGAATTGCACGTAATACGCTTTACCTTCACTCTCTTGCCAGTTTGTTGTACTCACATGATGGTATCTTGCCAAATTCCTAACCATGCCCAGCGCTCTTATCAAGTTGGTTCATTTGCAATAAAACAATACGGAATTTGTAAATGTTGCCTGGCTCCAACCAGCTAATGAATCAACTAACACACTGTTTCAATCGTACAATAGTAATGTAAACACGAGGGAAGGAAAAAAGTCACCTTCTCATGGGTTGGACTATATAACCCTCAACCTATGAAACGGTCTATATCACCCCAATATGCTTCGGTATAGTTTTTTATCGCTACAAAGAAAAACATAGATATAAAGCTACCGTAAAAAATATACTGAAGCATACCATATTATATGTTCACTGTGTAGATATACTCATTTAAATTCCAATATAATTATATTTTCTATTTTATGATTTTTATGTGATTTACTATGATTTTTAAAATTTTTCTAGGGGGTAATTTGATCGGTTACGTAAAGTTCGGGAGTTGATATAAACCATTTTATAGATTGGAGTTATGTAGTCCCATCCCTATAGGTGAGGGAGTGATCTACACTTTTTCTACGAGGGTATGAGATGAGTATTCTATTGCGGAATAAGTGAATACTATTTTGTTTTGTAGCACTACTGTAGTACTGTAACGTTATTAGATAGCTAGGTTCTTTTGGTTTTGCAAAATCAGAACACTAGCAGAGGGGCGATAGATTTGCATGGGCTAAAAAAATCTGAGTATCTGACATCTAGAATCCGCTAGGGTGCAACGTTACCGATTTTGGGTAATTGGACCATGTATTATCTTGGAGCCCAATAGAAAAGCCGCCTCCAACCCTGCATGAGCATGATGGACGGTGTATCGTGTTGGAGCTCAATAAAAAAGTCCCTTAACAACCCTGGTAAGAACTTAAGCCATATCTTCAGCACCTGACCCCATGTTAGGGTTCGAGTTTTATTCAGATCTAATTTTCTATTGAGAAATAGATATTGTTTATAGTAACTATGGAGACAAATCCTTTTACTATGATATAGAGCATGTGTTCTCGTTTTTTTTGACGGTAACGATGAATCCTTTCGTGCTAAATGGTTGAATAACTTATTTATATTTGTTTCATATAGCTTCTTCGCATGAATGGAAAACCTTCGTAGTGAGACCAATCATATTGTGCATGTTTGATAACCAACTGAGCAGTAGTGTAACAGTTGCATGGGTTTGAATCCGAGTGATTAAAAGCTCGGATCTTCAACATCTACATCTCCACCAATATATTTATCCTTACCCTACGGATGATCTGGCTGGTGCCTACATCAATTATCTTTTCAAAAAGTTTTTGCGAAAACCTGCCGACTGTCCCTGACTGAACCCACACGTCAGGGCAACACCAAGAGACGAAGGAAGATGTGTAATTGCATCAAATCTGGTTGTTGTAATTTCAACCAAGGTCATGATCAAACACATTCTGCGATATATCAAACGTACTCTTGGCACTGGTACAGAAACGATTTGTGCTGGCGGCGGCCAATTATGGCGCTGGCGGTTGGAAATGGCCACCGCCAACACAAATAGATTGCTGGTCAGGAGCTTATGACCTGCAAGCACAAAGGCATATTTGTACTGGCGGACGCTTAGGTGGCCTGCCAGCACAAATGGCTACAGTATATAGGCCGACCCTCTTCTTCCTCCTCCAGCCAATCCACCATTTCTTGTTCGAGAGGAGCTCGTGGCTTGGCAAAAAATGAAGAAATATAAGAGGGGTGTTGGCGGTCGTTACATCCCATTTTTGACCACCAATTCTCGGGAATAAAAGAGGTTATATGTTACATTCCTTGCATCTAGGTTTATTTCTAATAAAGTTCCACAAGATTCCTTGCGTCTAGGTTTATTTCTAATAAAGTTCCACGAGTTTTGGTGTATATCCATTGTGTATGAATAATATCAACAAATACGTGCTACAAGAGACGAAACTAACCGATTCGGCCGAACGACTTCGTTCAGCCGGACTACCCCCCTTAGCCAAACATGACAGGAAGCACAACCAGAAGGCCGTCCACGTCAGCAGTGACCAAGCGACGGCCGTGCAGGCCACGTAGACCAGTGCCACCTCATCTCTGGGCCAAGATCACACGAAGTACACCAAAGAAGAGCAGCCCAAGGGGTCCAGGAGGGAAAGGTGGTGCAGGGGAGCGCTGCTGGGCCATAAGCCCAGTTTGGCCGAACGGAACCGCCTCCAGAACAGCACCGCCTACCAGGAGTAATCCTAGCCCTTGGGAGCCAGAGACGATGCATCCGCCGATTCGGCTGAACCGACCCAGTTTGGCAGAACCCGGGGAGTTCGCCCAAATCAGCAGGGTGCACCCACTGGCTCCCTTGGCGGTTACTCCACCCAAATCGCCATCAATTGCTATAAATGCAGTGTCCAAGGCCCCGGATCAAGACACACTCAAGGCAAGGAGCTCCAATTCTCATTCTAGTAGACTTAGGATAGTTTAGTTGAGAGTTAGAGTCGAGTCGAGCTTATCTTTTCCTTTTTCTTTCTGTAAGACTCTGAGTTATCAATGTAATTTATCTTTGTCATCTTGTCTGAGTTATTTATCCTGCTTGTACTTTATTCTAGTTGCAAGTATTTCATGTTTAGACTATAGTTGTTGTGATCTTAGTTCTTTCAGTTCTTGCTTAAGTCTTTACCTTAGTCGGTTCTTCGTTTTTGTTCAATAATTGTGGTGACTTGTCACTAGGGTATTGACAGGATTGCTTGCTTCTGCTAGTGGAGTAAGTAGTAGGTGTGGTACATAGACTAGGTACCTTAGGTTGTACCTGAGTTGACACGGAGGTGGTAGCCGTTAGGTGGTGACATCCCTATACAGCCTACGTAGTCCATCACGCCTGGCTCGTCCCCACAGGATCCTAGAGTACGGGGTTGGTGGCACGCCTTCCCGTCCCTTTCTGCGTGTCATTGGCCTCATTGTCTTGAAGCTAAGGTATTAGAGTTATCCTTGACCTGTCAGAGCTGTTTCTCAGCTATTGTATCTCTTGACTCGAGTAACCCAGATAGACAAATGCCTAGGAATTTTTTATCTCTTCTCGTTGTCCTCCCATCTAGCTATTCCTTACATCTCTTATTTGAGCCACCCTTGAGCTTTGTGTCACGGTTTGTCCACTCTTATCTAATACCGTTATCCCATTGTTGAAGATTTATGTCGACTGCCTCCATCTAGGGGTATCCCAGGGAGTAGATTTGTGGGGATTGCCGTACCTGGAACTTGATGGTTAACGCGAAGACACAACACACAAGGATTTAGACAGGTTCGGACCGCGAGTAGCGTAATACCCCAGGTGTTGTATGGTGTTTTGTATATTGTATTCTCTGCGTTGGGTGTAGTCTACCGAACTAGGGACCCCTTCCCTCCTTTATATATCACAGGGGGCAAGGTTACATGGCAAGTTTTCTAGTCGGTTACAATATGAGAGTCCTAGTTGGATTACACGGGTAGTTCTCCGAGTAGTTCTACTAGGACTCAATCTTTTGTCTTAAGGGTACCCGGAGATGCATATCCCACAAGCCCACGAGAGCTTCATAGCCGAACAACACCATCCTTCGAAGTCTTCTAGTCTTTCGCCGAGTGCTTGTGGTCACTGAGAGGTTGTGGAGGGCTTCATAAATGTCTTCAATAAATATGCTCACCAAAGGTGAAGCATATATTCTTAGCCTCCGAGCTTTGAGTTGATTAGGATAATCAGGTCGAGGGTCAGTCTTTGTCTTGAATTGATCAAATAATAGGCACAAAAAATGTGTACCCTTAGGTATAGCCCCCAAGCCTCGAAGCGAACGGTTTACATTCGGTCCGAGGGTCAAGAACATAATCTTCAGAATAGCTTCTGTGTAAATATCCTAGTACCGACTAGTGCCAGTACTCAGTTATTATCGAATCGTCAAAAAATGCAAGCATCGACTAGGTGAAGTAGTCATTTTCATGTCTTGGCTTGTGCTTTGTAGCCCTCGAGCTTCAAGTGACTAGCTGAAGTACTGAACTGTAAATCCCTTCTTGCAGCAGGCGAAAATTGTCTTGTAATATTGCTACTGGTTAAGTAGATGAGGATGCATGCTACTTGTTAAGTAGACATTTAGTTGATGCTGCTTATTGCACTACTTGTTAAGTAGTTTTGACGTTTTACTACTGGTTAAGTAGTCTTTTGAATATGCTACTTGTTTAAAGTAGTCTTTGCTACTGTTTAAGTAGTCTTTCGAATATGCTACTTGTTTAAAGTAGTTGTTGCTACTATTTAAGTAGTCTTTCAAATGCTACTTGTAAAGTAGGCTTTTGAATGCTACTTATAAAGTAGTCTTGACATTTTACTACTGGTTAAGTAGTCTTTTGAATATGCTACTTGTTTAAAGTAGTCTTTGCTACTGTTTAAGTAGTATTTTCGAATATGCTACTTGTTTAAAGTAGTATTTGCTATTGTTTAAGTAGTCTTTTGAATGCTACTTGTTAAGTAGGCTTTCGAATGCTACTTATAAAGTAGTCTTTTTCAACATGCTACTTGTTTAAAGTAGTACTCCCTCCGTATCGAAATATTCGTCGCCGTTGACTTTTTTCTATAACTTTGACCATTCGTCTTATTCAAAATATTATGCAAGTACCATCCATTTTGTTTGTCACATGCTTTACTATTGTAGGTATTTTAAGCTTGACCTATCCTTTTGCATATTTGCGATAATTTTTTGAATAAGACGAATGGTCAAAGTTGTAAGAAAAAGTCAACGGTGACAAGTATTTCGATACAGAGGGAGTATGCTACTGTTTAAGTAGTCTTTCGAAAATGCTACTTGTTTCTTTTGGCGAACGCTAACGAGCGTACCCGGATGATGATGGTCGCCGATGAGGAGTACAAGGAGTTGTAGGACCTGCGGTCTCGAGTCCGCACTGTTGCCATGGAAGCCAAGCAGGTTGCCTTCCAGAAGGAGTCAGACATAGAGCAGACTGCCATCCTGAATCAAGAGCTCATGGCTCAATTGGAGAAGCTGACTACTAGTGAGTAGGTTTACACACTAACTTCAATTTGACTTGCCTTCTTGTGCTCATGCGAGTCTTATCCTTGTTGTCTTGTATGCAGATGCCGAGAAGCAGAAGAAGGACTTGGAGGGCCAGGTAGCAACACTGGAGAAGGCCGCAAAGGACCATGAAGCCGCTCGCCAGCAGGCGGTAGCCGACCACCAGCGCGCTCTTCAAAGTGAGCAAAAGGCCATGCGGCGCTGCCTTTAGTTTCCGGTTTGTGTAGATCATGAGGCCATAACTCTCGGTTATGGGTGGATCTCGTGCGCAGGTCATGCTGAAGAGAAGAAGGTCTGTGAGGAGAAAGTCGCCGTGCTGGAGAGGGAGCTGAAAGTCGCCAAGCAAGCCCGCACACAGGATGAGATCGCCATGAAGGGTGAGTTTGGGTCTGCTAGCTATATTGTAGTCGGCGAAGCGGGATTGCAATCGACTTGCGATTGAACCTTATTTTGACTTGCTGTTAATGCAGAGCTTTCCGAGAAGTATCGTGCATTGGAGGAGGCGGCGCGTCGCGCTTGCGACGCCATTGTTCCGGTGGGAGTCGACATGCCATCTCCGACCCTTGAGGACCATCTCCAGGCTCTCCTAGAAGGGGTCAAGGCCACGGTGATAACTGGCGGGGAGTACGTGGTGAAGAGCACTCTGGCGATCATCAAGACCTACTACCCGGACATCCAGTTGGACTGCGTTACGGAGGGCTTCGCTCATGACTACCCGAAGAACTTTGAAGCACTCATCGAGTCCTTCTCCGCGCTGGCCATACAGCTAGTTGATGATATCTGCAACTCCTATGTACTTTACCTGAAAGGGAAAACAAGAAGAGGGACAATAGTCTTTTGGAGAAACAATAATAAACTTATTTGTAATAAGTATTTAGTTTAATTTTGGTGTTTTTGTTCGAGTTGGTTTATCAACCCTTGCCACTTCACCGCGGTCATGACAGCGCTAGGTACTCGGCCGAGAAGATGGCTGGAGCTCTCATGGAGGCAGCACACCTACATGCTACGATGCTCTCATGGAGGCTTAGTCGTAGGTAGGTTTCCAAGCCGAGTACTTTCACACGTGTCTAGACTTTGGATATAGTGAGTCGGACTTGCCGTTTCGGTTGCTTGCATGAGCATTTAGGTGGCGGCAAACACGTGGTTTGCGTGTATTTAGACAATGTGGTTTGAAAAATTTGAGCATCTTAAATAACTTGAACAAGCGAAGTACTTTTATTGAATTTTGACAAAAAGGAGGGGAGTACATAACTGGTGTTTTGGACTAAGGGTAAAACTTAGTAAGGTGCTGGATATTCCAGACATTTGGGACTGGATCACCTTTGGCCCACTCCAAGCGGTATGTTCCTGGGGAGATAACTTCTTTGACGATGAAAGGGCCTTCCCAAGGGGTCGACAACTTGTGTTGGTCCTTCGAAGACATGACTCGGCGTAGAGCCAAGTCACCTATGTTCAAGGAGCGCTCCCTAACGTTTCAGCCGTGGTACCGGTGGATCTGCTGCTCATGGCGAGCATGTTGGGTCAAAGCACAGAGCCGATGTTCTTCTAGGGCGTCGATGTCCACCTATCGACTTGATTCCGCTGCGCCTTCCTCATAGTACTAGATGCGCGGGGCACCATGGGCTAAGTCAGCCGGTAGAACGGCTTCAGATCCGTAGACCAAGAAAAATGGGGTGTACCCCGTAGCTCAGCTTTTTTTGGGTTCGCAGGCCCCATACCACATGTGGTACTTCTTTTGTCCAGCGGCCTGCGCGTGGGTTGAGTGCGTCGATGATGTCCTTCTTGAGGGCGTCCAGGACCATGCCGTTGGCTCACTCGACCTGCCCAATGCAGCGTGGGTGGGCGGACGAGGTGTAGTAGACGTCAATGTTGCTCTCCTGGTAGAAGTCCCAGAACTCGTGGCCCGTGAACTGAGGGCCAAGGTCTGTGACATTGCAGTTAGGTATGCCGAAGCGATGTGTGAGCTCCTTGATGAAGGAGGCTGCTGTGGCCGACTTGGTGTCGATAACCACCTTATATTCGATCCATTTGCTGAACTTGTCCACTGCAATGAGGATATGCTTGAATCCGCCTGGAGATGGCTTAAAGGGTCCGACATTGTCGAGACCCCATACCGCAAAGGGCCAGGATGGAGGGATGGTGCGGAGCGTCTGCGCTGGGAGTAGTTTTTTCTTTTGGAAGAACTGTGAACACCCGTGTTTTCACCCTCTGGTAAATCATCAAGTTAATGCACCCGGTAAAATCTTTTCAAAAATCTTTTTACCGCCGAGCTTCTGAAAACCAGACCCGAACCTCTTTCGCCTCGTTGTCACCGCCTCTCCTTTCCCATCCCTCATCGCCCGCCCTCGGGTCGACCGCCGCACCTGACCGGTCGCTGGCCGACCGCCGCTCGTCGGCTTTCCGCCGCGAATCCCTCTCTCTCTCTTCTTTTCTTCCCCCTCCTCTCTTTCTTTTTCTCTTTTTCCTTTTTCTATTTTCTTTTCTTCCCTTCCCCTGTTTTTTCCCACGGCGCCGAGCGCCCACCACTTCCTCGCCGCCTGCTCCCGAGAGCCGCCGCTGCTGCTTGGCCCCACCTGCCGGCGCCGCCTTTCCTCGCCGAACGCCACCATCAACCGCTGTGCTTCGGCACTGCTGCCGCGCCTGCCGCACCATCGCCTCCACACGCGTGCGCCCGCCGTAGCGCCACCGTTCTTCACCGTGCGCCGCCGTTCTTCCTCGCGTGCACGCGCGTCCACTTACCGCGCTGTCCGTCGAACCGCCGCAGCGCCGCACTGCTCCTTCCATAGCAGCCTCGCGCGTGCGCCACTGCTCCACCGCTGCACCACCACTGCACTCGCACACGCAAACCGACCGGCCCGCACACACGCCCTCGCACACCACCGCACCGCCGGGTCGCCGTGGTTTTCCCTGCGCCATGTCGTCGACCCCGCTGCTGCCTTCCGCTGCTGCCTCGCTGCTGAGCCTCCGCCGCCATACGCACACCAAGCCGCAACAGCACAGCCGCGCTGTCCATCCCTACAGCACGACCACTGCTCTCCAACAACGCCGCCGTGCCATCGCGTCACCACCGCGAATCACGCCGACCGCCTTTAATCTCCACCCACCGGCCTCCATTGCCGCCGAACGGCCCTCATCGTCGGCCCGCTCGCTCAACCATCCTCCGTGGCTATAAATAGGCCCCTCACCTTCCCCTCCATCACCACCAGCTCACCAGCCACCCAGCTCACTTCCTCCACCGCCGCAGCGCCACCGCCGCCTCCATTGACGTCGCCGCCCGCTCGCCGCCGTGGAGCCGCCTCCCTGAGCCACCTCTGTCCGAGGTAAAGACACGGGTGAACTCCTCTCGCCTCCGTTTCTCTTTTCCCCCAGATCACATCCGCTCTCGCCGCCCGGAACGCCGGCAAGCCGCCGACCGACGCCGTCGTCTCCCCCTCCCCTGTCCTGCTCTGTTCGCGAAGGGGAGAGAAGACCCTTCTGCAAATAATCCCCTGCCCTTTTTCTCTATTCAACCCGCAGTCCGGACTCTATTACCCTCTCTCTTTGACGAATCCGTCAGGAAACCCTGTCCTTTTTAATATTTGCGAATAGGTCCTTATTCCTTTAAAAGAGCCCTAAACCCTATTTTAACCCATCATTTCATGCGCATTTTAACCTAGTTTGATCCCAAACTCTGCCACACACCTCACCACTACATTTTTGCCAAGTCTTGTAGTACATTCCTGAAAATACTCTACTCTCGTTAATTCTTTTCAATCACTCTTCCATCTATCTCCTGTGAGCTTGGCGAATAAAACCCTTTCTTTTATTTATTGTGTGCTTGCTTGTGTGTGCCGTAGATTCCACTGTGATCGAGGAAGGACTCGAGGAGAAGCAGAGCTACGAGCAGGAGCCTGCAGACCAATACCCCAGGAAGGAATCACCCGAGGGTTTTAAGAACGGCAAGTTCAATCCCATCCTTTGATGCATATTTTTGTCCTAGTTTTATAAACACAAGCTATTGGCCTGTTTTATAAAACTTGCAAGATTTATAGCTAAACCCGATTGGTTAGCCACTCCTTGATTGTTATGACTGTTTCCTTGACAACCTAGATTAATGTTTAAATATGACGTTGCTCTGTTTGAATGTTGATCACTGCTAGAAATGCTTAGGGCTCAATTACTGTTATACTTTTTATTAAAATCACTTTGTGTTTACAAGAGCAACTGTGTGTGCTTTCAAAAGAAATGTGGGTTTTGGTGAATAAAAAGAATCTCAGTGTGAGATAAGACGGACGGTGTTTCTTGTGTGAAATGCCAAGGTGAGCTCGAGCCTGTGTGGTTGAGCATGGTGGGAGATGTTCGTCTTGTCACATTTTTTGGATGATGTTGATGTGTCATCTAGCGTAACCCATTTTATAGTACCTCCACTCGACCGTTGTATGTGGCAACGGCTTAGCATAAACCCCACTAGTTAAGCTGATGGTTATGAGGTGTGTTGGTGAGCAACAGAGGGCCATGGAGATGGGGATACGGTCTATGTGAGGTATGCCCCTGGGTAGAGCCTCGCTGGTAGGTTGCTGACCCCCTGGTCGCTTCTGTGGTGACTTGTCAGTTTAGCTATAGTGGGTAATGGCTTTGATAGATCTGCACTAATACTAAGGTGTTCATGTTGTGGTACCCTACTCGTGGTTGTGTACACCTATGCAGAGTTAAAACCTATCCGGATAGCCGTGTCCACGATATTGGGCGAGTTACGGCTTGGTCACTTCACTAGTCCTTGGTTTGGAAATAATTTGTGGCGTGATTTGTTTTGGGAAAGACTTTGGTAGTAGCTATGGCGGATGGGAAGTCTGTGAGTAAAGTTAGCTTTTCTGCAAATGAACTATAACCTGTCGTTGATTATATCTTGCGCATACTTCTGTTTATATCCCTTCCGTGGATGTGGTTGTGCTTGCTGAGTACGTATGTACTCACGCTTGCTTAATTTGTTACAGAGGAAGATCCATACTTTGTGCCTGAGGACATTGAGTAGGGGTTCGTTCTGCACCCAGCCTTTGGCCTGTGTGTTACGGTCACCTGCAGGAGTTTCCGTATGGCGCGTTGCTCTGATGAAGACATCTACCACCTCAACATCTTCATCTAGAGTTTAGCTTTCGTGTTGTTTCTGGTGGCACTTTTTGCCCCCGTCCGTGTAGAGTTGTGTAATTACTGAACTATCTTTTGTAATAATATGAACCAGCCTCCTGGAACTGGTATTTGCAATTACATTAAGTCTTCTCTTTCGAGGGGACGCTTCAAACTAGCACCCGTCGCAGCGGCAGATGAGCTCTTTGGCGTCTGTGACCGCTGTGGGCCAAAAGAACCCGGATCTGTAGGCTTCGCCAACCAGTGTCTTGGCCGCTGCATGATTGCTGCAGGTACCAGAATGGATCTCCTGTAGCAGTGCAAAGCCTTCGCTTCGTAGGATGCACTTCATGAGTACACCTGTGGATGCTGCTTTTCTATACAGCTCTGATCCAATGACCACGTAGTTGGCGGTTTGCCGACTAAGCTGTTCGATGGCGACCTTATCGTCCTTCGGTTCGTCTGTGACGGATATCCTGCCTTCTTTTATGAACGTGACGAGTGGTTCACGCTAGTCTTCTTCTAGGGTTTGGTGGATAGCTGCGACAACTTGGTCCGCTACTGGTTCCTCGTCTTCTTTGTCCAACAACTTGATGGATGGCTTGCGGATGTCTTGATCGAATACTCCGACTGGGACTTGAGATCATTTAGATCCAAGCTTGGAAAGGATGTCTACCGCCACATTTTCTTCCCGCAAGACGTGGTGAATCTCGAGCCCGTAGAAATTGGCTTTGAGCTTGCGGTCTTCGGCGCAGTAGGCATCCATCATTTCTTTTAAGTATTCCCAGTTTTTATTTACCTGCTCAATTACCACTTTCGAGTCTCCGTAGCAGACAAGCCGCTTGATTCCGAATGTGAGGGCTTCGTACACGGCGCCGTTGTTTGTCTCCTTGTAGTGGATTTGCAGGACGTACTTTAGGTGCTTGCCTTCCGGGGAGATGAAGAGTACGCCAGCCCCTGCGCCTTCGAGGTTGAGGGCGCCATCGAAGTACAGGGTCCAATGTTCTAGCTGCTCGGTTGGGGTCAGTGCCTGGATTTCCATCCATTCAGCTACAAAGTTGGCTAGCACTTGTGACTTGATTGATTGCCTTGACTTGAAGGTGATCTGGAACTCGCTGAGTTCTATGGCCCGTTTGACCACTCGGTCGTTGATGTCACGATTGTGGAGGGTTTCTCCGAGCAGGAAGTTGGAGACAACTTGGATTGGGTGTGCCTGGAAGTAGTGGCGTAGCTTCCTTGCGCAAATCAGGAGTGCGTATAGCAGCTTCTGAGGGTGCTGATAGCGCGTCTTTGAGTCAGCCAGCACTTCGCTGACATAATAGACCGGGTGCTGGACAGGGTAGGCATGGTCTTTCTCTTTGCGTTCCACCACCAGGGTCGTGCTGACGACATAGGTGGTCGCTGCTATATATAGCAGGAGTGGTTCGCCTTTATTGGGCCGTCGAAGATTTATTACGACTGCCTCCATCTAGGGGTATCCCAGGAAGTAGATTTGTGGGGATCGCCGGACCTAAAACTTGATGATTAACGCGAAGACACAACACACAAGGATTTAGACAGGTTCGGGCCACAAGAGTAATGTAATACCCTACGTCTTGTATGGTGGTTTTGTATATTGCGTCTTCTAGACGTTGGGTGGTTTTAGGCCTTGCCTGTTAGGCTTTTGTTATGCCGAGCTAGGGACCCCTGCCCTCGTTTATATATCCCAGGGGGCAAGTTACATGGTAAGTATCCTAGTCAGTTAGAATATGGGAGTCCTAGTTGGAGTACACGAGTAGTTCTACTTGGAGTAGGAGTCCTTCCGAGTAGTCCTCCTAGGACTCGATCTTCTATCTTGAGGGTACCCGGGGATGCATATCCCACATGGGCTCGGTGAGCACCAGGGGGGTTACTAGGAAGGACTTGAGGTTGGCTAATGCTTGGTCGGCTTTTAGTGTCCATTCGAATTTGTCTGCCTTCCTTAAGATCTTGAAGAAGGGGGCGCCTCATTCACCTAGCTTGCTGATGAATCGGCTTAGTGCGGCCATCATACCGGTAAGCTTCATGACGTCTTTCTTGCTTTTGGGCTGCGGCAGGTTCTGAATGGCGGCGATTTTAGTTGGGTTTGCGTCAATGCCTCGTTGACTAACCAGGAAACCCTGGAGCTTGCCCGACGGTACTCCAAAGACGCATTTGGTGGGGTTTAGTTTCCATCTGAAGCGCTGTAGGTTATTGAACATCTCTTGGAGGTCGGTGATCAAGGTGTCAGGGTCATAACTCGTAAGTGACTACGACATCGTCTACATATGCCTCGGCGTTTCGCCCGATTTGGCTGGACAGACACCTTTGGATCGCTTTCTGGTAGGTGGCCCCGGCGTTGTTGAGGCCGAAGGTCATGGTGCTGTAGCAGTAGATGTCGTGAGGCGTGATGAACGCCGTCTTGTCTTGGTCAGCTGGGTAGAGTGCTATCTGGTGGTAGCCCGAGTAGCAATCGAGGAAGGAGAGGAGTAGGCATCCAGCCGTAGAATCGATGACTTGGTCGATGCGCGGAAGAGGGAAGGGGTCCTTAGGGCTGTATCTATTGAGATCTGTATAATCAATGCACATTCTCTATTCACGGTTTTCTTTTTCATAAGTACAGGATATGCGAGCCATTCGGGGTGCTTGCACTCCCAAATGAAACCGGCGGCTAACAATTTATTTAATTCTACCCTAATGGCCTCCTTGCGATCTTGGGTGAACCGTCGAAGCTTCTGCTTGACCGGCTTGGCGGTCTTCACCAAATCCAAGGAGTGCTCAGCCTTCTCCCGTGCAACAATGGGCATATCCGAGGATTTTCATGCGAATATGTCCCAGTTGTCCTTCAGGAAGGAGGTGAGGGCGTCTTCCTATTTGGGGCTGAGGCCAGGGCCTATCAGCGTCATCTTGTAGGGGTCGTCGCTAGAGAGGCTGACGGTCTTGGTCGTCGAGTCCGTCTCGAGCACGGTCATGGTTGCATCCTGCTCTGGTACGGTTGCGTTGACTGGAGGGTTGGCCTTGGCCTCGCTTGTGAGGAGGACGTTGTTCCCGAGTTGGCAGGAGAGCTCGGCGAGACGCACGACCTCGTCGTCGCACTCGTACGACGTCTTGACATCGCCCCTGACACTGATGACTCCCCTAGGAGCCGACATCTTCATCACCAGGTAGGTGTGGTTGGGGATCGCAATGATGTGAGCCAGGATGGGCCGCCCGAAGATGGCATGGTAAGAGCTGTTGAAGTCGACCACTTCAAAGTGCAGGTACTCGATCTAGTAATTTTCGAGCGTGCCGAAGGTAACCGGTAGGACCACACCCTGCTCACTGGGTAGGAAGACTTTCATGGAATGATGCCGTAGAACGGGTGCTCGGCCTGGAGAAATCGATCATAATCGAAGCCCATGCTCTTCAGGGTGCTGGTGAATATGATGTTGAAGGCGCTGCCCCCGTCGATCAGCACCTTGGTCAGGAGGACCTTGTCAAAAATTGGGTTGACTATCAGGGGGTACGAGCCCAGCTCGGGCAAGTAGGCCCAATGGTCGGATCTTGAGAAGGTGATCGGCATCTCCGACCAACGCCGGTATTCTACCTCCTTGGTGCCGATTTGGTGGATCTTGCGGCCGCGGAGCTTCTTCTTCCTGCGGTCCGAGAAGGAATCGGGGCCTCCCTGGATGACGTTGACCTGGCGGTTGGTGCGCTGGATGTCTCCATGGGGCTCGTTAGAGGGCCCTGCAGCCGGATCCGGCTAATTTTTATTGGCGGCACGTGGCCGATCGTTATGACGGTAGCCACCGTCTCTTCGGTTGTCGCGACGGTCGTTGCGGCGATCGCCATCTCTCCTGTTGCTGCAGTTATCGTTGTAACGCAGCTTCTTTGAAGCTAGGAGGATGTTGAGTTCCTTCTTCAGGGTCCAGCAGTCCCAGAGTGAATGCTTCGTGTCCTTGTGGAAAGGACACGACTCATCTTGGTGCGCCAACTCGGTGGGCAAGAGTCTTGATTCCACCCTTCCTTCACCCTCGGTGACGACGACAATGTCGGCCCTGCCGCACCTGTTACGCGATGGCTCCCCCTTCTTGGGCTCGGCACTTGGCCGGTCGTGGTGGTCGACCTTGCGGTCCCTTGGTCGGAACTAGGCCATCTCCACGGCGTTAGCATCGGCTTCCACGTCCACCACCTTCATCATCTCCCCAACTATCTTGGGGGTGCTCTTAAACGTGTTGCGGAAGACTTCTTTGTCGTAGAGGCTGTGGCAGAAGGCGTCTATGATGTCTCTTTCCTCGACGTCCGTAAGCTTGTTACGGTTATCCAAAAAGCGGTTAAGCTTCTTCGGAAGGCCCAAGAGCTAGATGAGTGCTGCCTTCCCTAGCATGACTAGGAAATAAACCCCCGCCTGGCCGGTCAAGCCACGCGCTGCTTTGATTGCGGTAATGTAGGTCTGGATCCAAAGCTTGGGGTCGGAGCGTCCATCGAACTTGTCGACCATGGCCGGCTTGAAGGTATCCTGCCATCGGACGGCTTGGAGCCGTGGCGAGAATGCCTGGAAGCCTTCAAACTCGAAGTCGTCGTCGTCGAAATCGTCGGTTCAGCCCCCGTCGCCGCAGTGGCGCCCGTAGGCGCGAGGTGACCCGTAGCGCCGATTATAGCGATCGCGGTCGTCAAGCTCGCGGCGTGCGCGGCGGTCATATTCGTTGTTGGAGTACTCAGACCGATCGCCATGCTTGTCAGGTCAGCCGTAGTCGCGATCGTACCGCTCGCGGAGCTCCAACTTGGCTGCGTCGCACTCTTTGTGGCGGTTGTCGAGTCCCTCCGCACATCGCGGTCCGGCCTGCGGAGGCGGTCGCAGAGGTCACCATCTACTCGGCGGTCGTCTCGTCGTCTGTTGCGTAGGGATGAAAACGGATCGAATATGGTCGGATACCACCGGATACGAATACAGATTATTTTTTCTCTCGGATTCGAATCAGATACGGATAGTGTCAACTTGTGATGGATAATATAGTAATTAATATCGACATTCTACATATTCAACTTTTGCTATTCAGATTCGGATCGGTAAGGGATACTAGCTATCCGGATTCGGGTTCAGACGGATAAAAACCCCTCCAATCGAATACGAACGGATAATATCCGTACCATTTTCACCCTACTGTTGCGGTTACCTCTTCTGCGGTGGCGAGGGTGCCTGGCCTCAGATTCATCTGGATGATGGTCGTCCATGCTCTCTTGGTCAACTTCTTTGTTATTGGGTTCTAGCGGTGGAGGGCGTGCCCGGCGTTCGTCCCGATCGGATCTGCTGTGCCCGGACCTGCGGGAACGAAATCTACTCGAATACAACCTTCCAGATCTTGATCTATCTTGTTGGTTTTCTTCTTCTAGCTCTTGAGCCACCGCGAGGCGAGCTCGGATGCGTGCCGTCTCTGGGGTGGCTTCCATGTTGTCTAGTTCCGCGAGGGCAGCTGCCCTCAAAGCGGACGGTGTGCGGAACGCCGCCCTTGCGCTGTACCTGTGGGACCAGGATCCCTAGGGCCACTTATCCAGAGGATTAAACTACTCGGCAGAGAGAGTCTGATCCGACTACTCCAAACCAGTCGGCTATGGTGCAAGACGGCGTAGTAGATTGGAATAACTAGTCGTGTACTAATAGGAAACTCCCCAAAGTATTCTGTTGTAGTTATCCATGTTGTATACGACTAGGATTGTACAAACCGACTTGTAACCCTGCCCCCGGACTATATAAGGCGGGGCAGGGACCCCCTCAAAACATCAGACAACCACACGTGCAATACATTCAAGCACACAGGACGTAGGGTATTACGCTATTTGCGGCCGGAACCTGTCTAAATTGTGTTGTTCGTGTACTTTCGTTCCTAGAACTCGGCGAGACCCACACAAAACTACTCCCTGGGGTATCCTCGGTTAGACGTGCTCGACATAATTCGTCGACACTTGGCGCCCACCGTGGGGCTATCTCGCCGAAGCTCGACATTAGGCGCGATGGGATCAACTTTCAGAGCAAGCGGCATTGAGGAAGGCGAGACGTTCGTCATCGGCTCATGGACATTCATCTCCGATGGCAAGCTCGGTTTCGAGTCGTTCCTAGCAGATCGACCGGGGCCCTACTCGATGCCGGCGTCTCCACTGGAGCCGCTCCAAGATCTCGTCGAGAATCAGATCTCGACGAGTCCATCAACCCCGACCTCAACATCAAGTTCGACTTCGACAACGACTCGGACTCCGATCGGGATTCTCCAAGTCGAATCTGGGTACAACTCTTTTCCAAACATGGAAAGGGCTGGGGACTCCGAGCCGGCCACGACATCGGATAACCACCCGGATCGATTCCCGTTTGGCCTCTCCAACTCCGCGGCTGTATATCAACAGATGTGCATCGCGAAGCGGGGCGACAAGACAAGCTTATCGCCTAGCCAGGTCGTGAATCGCTGTAAGGACTCTGAGCTGGTCTCTGGACCATCAGAGGACGAAGATGATTTCACGCTCTTACTAAGCGACTCGCCAGACAACATTGCATGATTCAACTGCAGCACTTACTACAAGTCTGACATCACCCTCGAGCAACCACTCGTTTGACTCCCTTCAGGACTTATCGTGACCAATTCACCAGGAGGACTCCTTGTTCACTGGCCTGGTGCGATCCCTGTTGACTCTTCTTGGGGCAACGAGTCTAGGCTAAGCGCCGCAATATTGGAGGAACTGCCCTACCAAGACGGCAGGACCGCCTCAATCACTTCTTCTTCCGACTCAACGGGGGATAACTGCTCTGGCGCTCTTAGCCTACAACTGCGCGATCCAAGCAGGCAAGTCTACATGGCAGGCGCACCAGGACAAGGCGGCCAGTACGATCAAGAGCTCATGGGTGACATCTCTGATGAAGAACCGACTGTACCCAACGAGACTGATCAGCAGAAGACGGCAAGGCGAACGAGGAACATCAAGCGCAGGCAAAGGCGCGTCAATGCAGCTAGGCGTGCTGCTGCTACGCGGAACCTCGATCAAGACTTCCAGATGGTTGGGGATCAACCCGTTCTACCTGACGCCCCGACCAATCTGACCGTCGCCGCTGAGATGATCAGAGCTATGCCCGACTCAGCACAGGTGCAACAAGTACTCGGCTTACTTGCAGCAATCCAGCCTCACCTCGATGGCGGACCAGGGACAACCCAGCAGACTCCAGGCCAAAGAACTCAACGCATCCGTTCCGTATCATCCCCTCACCCAAGCCGGGCCCAACAGGGAAACATAGGGCAACCCGCGATCCGTGAAGCAGCGGCAGCGCCATAAGGGGGAAACAGAGCCAATCCTCCAGCTGGCGATCTTCGCAACACAATCAATGCCAACCGGGATGCCCGCTCCCAAATCGACGCCAGTAGAGCCAATCGCATGGCCTCTGAGATTCGTCGACGAGCTGAATTCGAACAGCTCTATGGCCCAATCCCAGCTGATCAAGAGCAGCCTTCGCATGGCCGGGAACAGGACCCGCCACGCGACACCAATCGTGGATGTGATCCTCTAGGCGACGACGGCAATGGCGATCGTCCCGCGCGTGGTCGTGACCGCAACTACCGCAATGACCGAGGTCGCCAAGACCCCGAACCGAGTGGTTCTCCAAGCCACTACTCGAACCGCCGCAACGATAACGAGGATGACGGTCGCCGCGGAAGGAGACAACATTCCCCATCCGACAAATATGATGGATTTCCAGCTTTCTCCAGCCGCATCAAGAAAGTCCTGTTGCCCCAGAAGTTCAAGACGACTGGAATAGAGAAGTTCACAGGCAAACAAGAACCAGAACAATGGTTGCGAGTCTACTCGACGGCAATCACCATGGCGGGCGGCAGCAACGACGTCAAAGTCAGATACTTCCCAATCATGATGGATACCGCTCCACTGACATGGCTCGAGGGCCTCCGCCCTGGATCCATCGACACCTGGGAACAACTCACGCGCAAGTTCACTGCTAACTTTCAGGGAACCTGGGCACGACCTGGAACCTGATTTGAATTAGCATCTTGCAAGCAGGAGAAAGGCGAAACCCTGCGCAAATACATCAAGAGATTCTTCGAGAAAAGAGCCACGATCGTAGACGTGTCAGACAGAGAGATCATCGACTGTTTTCACGACGGTCTATGGGCTCGTGAATTGCATCGCGAGTTTGGAAGACGACGCCCAGAAACCATTGCGGAACTCAGGAGCATGGCTGCAGATTGGGCAGATCAAGACGATCGAGAACGCGAGCGATTCGACAAGTGCAAGGACAACAACTCCAATGGTGGCAACAACCAAGACAAGAGTAGTCCCGAGTGCCGTAACAACAACAACAGGCATGATTTCAACCGCAACAAGCGCAAGCCAGACAACACGGTCGCGGCAGTTGAGCGCTCCACGCGGAAGAAAAGCACCCCTGACCTGGATAAAGTCATGAATATCCCCTGCCCATATCATCCGCACGGCAAACACACGATGGCTCAATGCATCCACATCAAGAAAGAGTTCGACAAGCGGGAGTTGCCTGAGAAAAAGAATCCAACGAACAAGGAGAAAGACGGTGACAATGATGACCAAGACAATGGCTTCCCTCAAGTAGACAACGTCGTTGCAGTATTGATCAGCGGAGAAAGCCTTACTCAGTCAAGGCGTGCCAAAAAGCTATCTCTCCGTGAGATCATGGCAATAGAACCAGCTACTCCCACATACCTCAAGTGGTCTGAGGTTCCCATTACTTTCTCCAGGGCCGACCAGTGGACCAATTTTGCCAATCCAGGCAAATACCCCCTAGTACTGAACCCAGCCGTGGCACAAGCCAGATTGACCAAAGTACTCATCGACGGAGGCAGCGGGCTTAACATCATCTTTGCCAAAACATTTACAAAGATGGGGCTTGACATCACCAAGTACCTGAAGCCCATGGAATCTCCGTTCTACGGCATTGTCCCAGGCAAAGCTGCAATCCCCTTAGGACAAGTTACGTTACCAGTCACCTTCGGCACTGCAGCCAACTTCAGGACCGAGTACATCAAGTTTGAGGTGGCAGACTTCGAGGCTTCATACCACGCGATTCTCGGGCGACCAGCCCTCGCAAAGTTTATGGCAATACCACATTATGTCTACCTCGTCCTCAAGATGCCAGCTCCCAACGGAGTCCTTTCTCTCAAAGGAGACCTCAAGATCTCCCACGATTGCGATGTAGAGGCAGTAGAGTTCGCTGCTGCGGCACAAGTCCCAACTCAGATGATGGAAGTACTCGCCCTGTCCAAGAAATCAGCGGAGCAAGAATCAGATGTTCCCACCAAGAAACCTGCGAATACGAGTTTCAAGCCCTCTGAAGAAGTACAGCTCAAGACTATAGACCTTGAGACGGGCGACTCGTCCAAAACTGCCCTCATAGGGGAAAGTTTAGATTGTAAATAGGAAGACGCGCTCGTCAAGTTCCTTCGTGCTAATAAAGATATATTTGCTTGGAAACCATCTGATATGCCTGGTGTTCCTAGGGAGCTTGCCGAGCACAACCTTAATGTTCAGAAAGACGCAAAGCCCAAGAGGCAGCGATTACGACGCTTCGATCAAGAACGATGCAACACAATCAAGGCTGAGATAGCTAAACTACTCGCGGCTGGCTTCATCAAAGAAGTCTTTCAACCAGAGTGGTTGGCCAACCCAGTCCTGGTCAGGAAAAAGAACAACAATGAGTGGCGCATGTGTGTTAACTACACGGACCTCAACAAGCATTGTCCTCCAGATCCCATGGGTTTACGACGCATTGATCAAGTCGTGGACTCTACAGCTGGATGCGCGCTACTCTGTTTCCTCGATTGTTATTCAGGCTATCACCAGATAGCACTGAACGAAGATGATCAAATCAAGACTTCTTTCATCACCCCCTTTGGTGCTTTTTGCTACACCATGTCCTTTGGGTTGAAGAATGCCGGAGCCACGTACCAACGAGCCATACAGAACTGCCTCTCCTCCCAGATTGGCAAGAATGTAGAGGCATATGTTGATGATGTAGTGATCAAGACACAAGAACCGGAGAATTTCATCACCGATCTGCAGGAGACATTCGACAACCTCAGGACGTATCGATGGAAGCTCAATCCAACTAAATGCGTTTTTGGTGTTCCCACTGGCAAACTACTCGGATTCATTGTAAGCCACCGAGGCATCGAAGCAAATCTTTCCAAGATCACAACCATCCTCAACATGGAAGCTCCTTCAAGCATCAAGGAAGTTCAGAAGCTTACCGGGTGCAAGCTTTTCCTATTACTGTTATGACTAAATTTCCTTTGGGCGAGATTTTTCACAATCCCGATGCAACCGGGCGAATCAGCAAGTGGAAGGCAGAAATAGCGGCATATGACCTCACTTTCACATCACAAAAGGCCATCAAGTCTCAAGCCTTGGCTGATTTCACGGTCGAGTGGTTGGAAACCCAGTACTCCAGAACAACTACTCGCCCTGAGCATTGGGTTATGTACTTTGATGGGTCATTGAAACTGGAAGGAGGCGGCGCAGGAGTTCTTTTAATTTCTCCCAAAGGTGAACAACTCAAGTATGTTCTACAAATCCTTTTTACAGTCACCAACAATGAAGCTGAGTATGAGGCCATGTTACACGGTCTTCGCCTAGCCTCATCACTTGGTATCAAGCGCCTTTGTGTGTATGGAGATTCCGCAGTAGCTATCAATCAAGTCAACAATGATTGGGACGCCACGAAGGAAACAATGGATGCATATGTCAAGGAGGTCCGTAAACTTGAACGCCACTTCCTTGGACTAGAATTTCATCATGTCGTTCGTGATTACAACGTTGCTGCTGACGCCTTGTCCAAGATGGGATCGCAAAGATCAGATGTTCCAGCAGAGATTTTTGTTCACGAGTTACATCCTCCATCTATCAAAGAACCAGTCCAAGCAGATTTTGTTTCAGAACCACCAAGGCCTGACCTCCAGGTCATGATCATCGATAATGACTGGATGACTCCATTCATCGAGTACTTGCGAGATCACAAACTGCCAAAACTCGAGAGCGAACAAGTCCGCATCAGATGCAGGGCTGCCAATTATGTAGTAGTCAACAACACACTCTATCGACGTGGCGCATCCGTTAACGTGCTGATGAAGTGTATCCCAGCTGATCAAGGCAGAGCTCTGCTTGCAGAAATTCATAGTGGCACTTGCGGCAACCATGCTGCCTCGCGCACACTAGTCGGGAAAGCCTACAGAGCTGGGTTTTTCTGGCCAACGGTGAAGAGAGATGCTAAAGATATCATCAAGAGATGCCAGGGCTGTCAGTTCTTCGCTCGTCAAGCTCATGTCCCAGCACATGAACTTCGCATGATTCCATTGTCTTGGCCTTTCGCTTGTTGGGGCCTAGACTTGGTGGGTCCTCTAGCTAAAGCCCCTGGTGGTTTCGAGTGGCTCATTGTTGCCATCGATAAGTTTACCAAGTGGATTGAAGCGCAACCCTTAGTCAATCCAAGAGCTGACAATCTAATCAAATTCTTCGACGGGATCATCCATCGATTTGGTATACCTCACGAGATCATTACAGACTTAGGCTCTATCTTTACAAGTGAAGCATTTCAAGATTATTGTGAAAAGTACTCGATCGAGACACATTACGCTTCAGTTGCTCATCCAAAGGCCAACGGACAAGTTGAGAAGGCCAATGGCTTGCTACTGCAGGGTTTGAAGCCTAGACTTTATGAACCACTCAAAAAATATGGTGGCAAATGGGCTCAAGAATTACCAGCAGTACTCTGGGGGCTCCGCACGCAGCCAAGTCGTGCAACAGGGCAAAGTCCTTACTTCTTAGTCTATGGCTCCGAAGCAGTTTTACCTGCTGATCTTCTTTGGAATGCTCCACGACTGGAAAATTATGATGAACAAGTCGCTCAATAGGAACGTTTTCAAGATGTTGACGACATTGAAGAAGCTCGAGTAGCGGCTCTCATTCAGAACACCCGTTATCTCGAGGGCTTACGGCGTTATCATCAACGCTCTGTCCAGCCTCGTTCCTTTGTCATAGGAGACTTGGTCTTACGGCGAATACAGAAGGCAGATGGCTTGCATAAGCTCATGTCTCGTTGGGAAGGTCCATTCCTCGTCAAACAAGTCATTGGGGCTAGAACATATCGCCTACAAACTCAAGAAGGCGAAGATTTGCCAAATGTCTAGAACATTCAGCATCTACGAAAGTTCTATCCATAGCAGTGGATTACAGAACCATACCATGTACTTTTTTGATTCTAGAGATATCACTAAAGTTATACTTTCACTTGCGCATAACCCTGTGTTCAATTAAATTCAAGTATCAGGGATAGTTGTGTTAACAACGACTCAAAAGACGCCACGACTGCTTTTATCACAAAAGCGGCACCAAGCCTCAGAAGTCCAGGTTAAACTACACCTGCCTATATATGGTAGTTGCTGTTAGTCCTACAGTCTTTTGTTTATTACTGAAATCTGGCTCTGAGTCTCGTGCCAACTGCATCCGATTTCAGTATTGCGCCTAACAGGAAATCAACAGATTCACCTTTTACACAATGCATCTATATATTCATGCAAATTACAAGTACATACTACTTTTTGTAGCATTACGGCTCTGCATCAGCAACCATTCATTATATCTGTTTAAGCAATGAACTTTTCATACAAGCATCTGCTTTTACAGGTTTTTGACCTTGGGTCTAGGCACATTATGTACTTTTGCATGACCTCATCAAAACCATCAGGTTCATTTAATGATCACGAGCTAGTTTAAATTAGCACACAAGTCGACATTTATCAAGCGACTACTTTTTCATTCAAACCAGTACTTTTGTTTCACACAAAAGCTTCACGAATTCTTCTCACACAAATATCATAAGACAAAGTATTGTTATTTATTACAAAACTTGCTTGCATCGACTGTCTACTGCAGCGAATTAACTACATCTTCAGCTAGAGGCTCTGTCTCCGCCACCAATGCTTCATACTGCTCATCTGTCAACCCAACCGACATATATTTCACATCAAGCTTGGCAGTTGGGTTGTGAGCCTTGAAGAGTGCCAGAATCTTGTTGGTACAGTCCTTTAGAGTGGCTTTGCAGAATTCCCCCACCAACTCTGGCACTTGGAGAAGACGTTGGACAAGAGAAGGGTTACCCGAATCCGCAACTTCAGGGATCAGCAATTCCATGATTGGCTGCACGACTTCTTCAATTTCTTTCTTCTCAGCCAGCAGGTTGTTGACTTCTTCTTGTTTAAGTTGAGCCGTCTTCAATGATCCCGCAATTTCCTTCTCCATGTCGGTGCGGATTCGGTGCTCCTTGGCAAACTCAGCGTCCTTCTTCTCGATCGACGCTTTGAGCTTCTTGATTTCCTCCGCCTGGCGCTGGGTCAGGTTATACCAACTAGTGGTTTTACCTTTCTCTTCATTAATCTTTTTCTTCAATTCTACAGTATACATTGTTAAGCATATTATTTATCTAAACTAATGAGTTTCATGATCAAGTTTTTGAGTACTTACCAGCGTTTTCTTTGACCAAAGTGGTCACGCGGATCTCCAATCTACCTTTCACATCATCAAGGCTGTCTCTTTGCCTTTGGAGAGCCTGGATATCTTCATTGTGTTGTTTCCGTTCTCGTTCGAGTTGTTCACGAGCATCGACGAAGTCTTTCTCCAACTCACGAATACGGTCCGATAACTTGGCGTCACCGGGCTTCTCCACCATGTCAACAAGCATCTGCGTGAACATCTCAATAAGCACAGCAGACTACTATTTCATGAATATCACATAACGAGTACAATACTCACCAGAGCAAGACGCAGATGCTTACGCAGTTCTTCAGCTTCATCAGTTTCAGAAGTCTCTCTTACTTCAACCTGCAGCAATGAGGAATGATTAGTGGATTATAATGATCACTTACATCTACTACACAGACAGAGTAACTTACATTTTCAAGATTTTCCACAACAGTAGACGTCGCTAACACTCGACCAACATCTTTGGGTTGTTCTGCTCCATGATGGCCTTCAGCCTACAGGAATCAACAAGTTAACCACTCTTGCGTCATGTAATACAAGTCATTTAAGCATGTGCAGCAGTAAGTACCTGATTACTGGTTGAGGCAATGTCATGAGTTGTCTCCTCTGGTAGTGGACTCCCTGGTAGACCTTGAGTTGTAGGGACAACTTCTTCAGCAGTTCCTAGCGGGTTCTGCACTGCACGACCTTCAGTATCTTCAACTACTATATCAGGAATGCCTTGTTGCTCCAGGTCTATAACCTCCTTTGATGCTTCAGCTGCATCACCCTGTTCTGGCACCTCAGCTTGTACAATTTGATGCGCAGTAGATTCTTCAACCTTGTCAGCTTGCTGCCCACCTTCAATTTGTAGCATTACTTTCTCCACGGGCTGTTCTGGTATCCTATCAAATAATAAGCTTTACATCAGAATCAAGATTTTCAGGCATATCAGTATTATATTGAGTAGTTTCACTTACTCTTTGGGTGGTTCTGGAGCTTTTAGCGGCTGAAATTGCAGCTTGAAGACGGGTTTGGTCCGCTTCGAGCTTGTGGTACTCCCAGATGCTGTGCTTGCCAAAGCACTCGAGGAGGATGAACCTTGCACTGCAGTAATCTTGTGAGATAACTTGATGCGCTTGCTCGGGTCTTCACACGGTACGGTATCATCTCCCCTGGACTGGCTTCTGCTGGATCTTTTCTTCCTGGCTGCTGCTGGCACATCTGGCGCTGCTACATACAGTAAAGCATGATTGCTGATTTCTACATTCAAATTCAACTGCTTGTGGGTGATCAAGACACTTACTTGCGGTAAGCACTTGGGGCATGCACTGATTTCAGAGTCCTCGACGATTTCATCTTCATCAGCGGCCCCTTGGTCCTTGTCCGTAATCGTCCTCTGTGAGGAACTCCGGGCCAGCTCTTCCCATTCACCCTGGGTAAAGAGTTCTTTGGGCTCTTCAGTTATTGACTATCCACAACAAGACAATTCATATCATTATATGATCCTAATTATCAACATATTCAAAGGTGGGAGTACTTACTTCTGCTTGAGGGTTATCTTTGGACAATTCATTAACAATGACTGGCTTGTTGTTTACATTAGTAAACATTTGGCTCAGCCGATTCAACACCGCTTCATCCGAAATAGCTTCAGGCGTAGTGCGGGTCTGATCCGTGTCGCCTTCATACTCAAAGCCCAGGTGATGACGCTCCTGGAGTGGTTGGATCCTCCGCTTCATGAAGCTGAACGCGATCCCCACTCCAGTAAGTCCTTGTTCCTTCAACTCTTGTACTCGCTTCAACAAGGCGGGTACATCCCTGGCTTCTTCAGCGGTTGGGCGCGAGTTCCAGTTCGACTGGTCTCGGGGAAACCACCCATCTTTCGGTGGACAGCTCAACGAGTGGTTTCCTGCTGTTTTCCAATACACACAAATGTGGTCAGCATGATATAATCAACAAGGGTCTAGTTATTCGAATAAACAAGATATTTGGATAATCTTACCGATGGTAAACCATTTATGCTTCCAATCACCACATGAATCCAGGATGGGCATCTCAAACCACTTGGCCTTCATGTTCTGGTGAAATTGAATCCCCGCACCACCAACTACTTCTATTCGCATATTGTTTGGTTGTGGTTTGATGTTGTACAGAGTGCGAAACAGAGCAAGACTGGGTTTGATACCCAAAAATGCTTCACAAGCGTGGACAAAAACAGAGATGTTGAGCACCCCGTTAGGGTTGAGATGATGCAGTTGCAGGCTATAGAAAGCAAGGAGTTCTTTGAAAAAAAGAAGAAATAGGCAATCCTACAGAAAGAAATGAACAAGGGAATTTCCTGATTATTTTTAGTGGGAAATGATTGTTTCCAGCATGACTACCATTCAAGAGAAACGGAATCCAAAAGCAAACCTTGCTCAACCAGCTCAGTAAGGTCGTCAGTGTTTGCCGTGCATTTCTTCCAAGCGGCAGCTGGCGCTGGTGGATCCGCAAACGCAGGCTTTGCTGATGAATCCGTGATGAGGGCTTTCTTCTTCCCACCCTTCTTCGCCACAGCACTTCTCTTCGATCCAGACATGTTGGAGCGGAGTATGACCTTGGACTTCTCTCGCATTCACTGGCTCCGAAGCTCGGGGGCTACTTCAATCAAATTTCAGGCTTGGGGGCTGCGAGCTTTTAGCAGACAAGGGATTCAAGGTTGCAGTGCGCTATGAGGGTGGCGGTGATGAAAAAGCTCGGTGAGTGATTCAAGTCTATCGGCCAGATCTATATAACCCTTCGTTAGGGTTACTGTACAAACAGTGCGGCGGCACATGGCATTCTACATTCCCGCCTATTTTTTCGGGATAACTTTCCTTAACAGATGGCGGCGAGAATTTCGGACATTCAAAATTACAACGGATTAAGAAAGATTTACTCTGACCTTTAAATCAAAAAGATATTTTGCTTTGAAGCTCGGGGGCTGTTACCGGATATTCTGGGATTTGATTTTCCGACATTTATGGAACAACTACTCGAGGACCTTTGACTGGTTTCTTCAGGCAAACTACTCGAAGCTCGGGGGCTACACCCAATGGGTGCACCTACTAGGTGCACGCCATTGAACTACTCAAGATGAAGACAGAAAGTTGCTTTTGAACCTCCGACTACTTCACGAGTACTCGGAGGCTCGGGGGCTACACCCATTGGGTGCATCAAAAGATGCACTCCAATGGAACTACTCGTCAAGAGAAACTTGAGCGCCTTGAGCTTGGCTCCAATTATTCAAGACTTGAAGCAAAGGCGCAAGATGCTCGGGGGCTTGTGGGACCAGGATCCCTAGGGCCACTTATCCAGAGGATTAAACTACTCGGCAGAGAGAGTCTGATCCGACTACTCCAAACCAGTCGGCTATGGTGCAAGACGGCGTAGTAGATTGGAATAACTAGTCGTGTACTAATAGGAAACTCCCCAAAGTATTCTGTTGTAGTTATCCATGTTGTATACGACTAGGATTGTACAAACCGACTTGTAACCCTGCCCCCGGACTATATAAGGCGGGGCAGGGACCCCCTCAAAACATCAGACAACCACACGTGCAATACATTCAAGCACACAGGACGTAGGGTATTACGATATTCGCGGACCGAACCTGTCTAAATTGTGTTGTTTGTGTACTTTCGTTCCTAGAACTCGGCGAGACCCACACAAAACTACTCCCTGGGGTATCCCCGGCTAGACATGCTCGACATATTTCGTCGACAGTACCCGCAACAGGTACTCCGTAGGAACTGTCCGAGTTCAGTTCCAAAGCACCTCGATCAAACGACCGGGTTGTTATCACTCGCCTCCACCGCCTAGCTACACTACTCCTCCCAAGCCACCCAACTCACGCCAAGAAGATCAATCACAACCATCCCAACACATGCAAGCATAGCATTCTCATATAGTGGATAATAGGTAGCAAGGAAACAGGGTTGATAAATGGCAGTGCAGGCATATCATCATCATGCGAGTAAAGTAAAGCGCTAGCATACTAGTTGCATGTCTAATAGGTATTTCAGAGAATGGCTGGGCGTGAACCTGGGTATTGCTTGTCCTCTTCGTCCTGGTAGTTGGTGTAGACGTCAGCTTCCTTCTGCGACTCCGGAGCTCCTATTTACGCGGAAATAAAATAAAGACGGGAGCTACTAGCAAGGAAACACCAAAACAGCTAAGCAAGAAGACCCAAACAACACCAAACTCTACACTAACGCGTAGGTCATGATTTTAGAAAAATATAGAAACTGGTATCATATTTTTCTGAGCTACGGTTGATTTATTATGAATTTTCTAAGTTTAAATCATTTTCTGAAAATATTAAATAATTCCAAAAAAAGAAAAACAATCAGACAGGGACACGTGGCAGCCTCTGGTGGCGCCACGTCATCACTACTGACGTCAGCATGACGTCATCAGTGGGGCCGGATTTGCTGACGTCATCGTGGGCCCGGATGACGTCAGCGTTGACTTGGTCAACGTTGACCAGTCAACGGTCAATGGTCAGCGGGGTCAGCGGGGCCCACTAGTCAGCCTCTGATAGACTATGGCAGGTGGGACCAGGTTGACAGCGGTTAAAGAAAAGAAAAAGAGTTAAAGGTTAGCAGGCCGCTCAAGGGCCGAAGGTCATGGGCCGGCCCAATAACTATGGGCTGGCGGCCCACGATGGCTGGCTGGCTGGAGCCGGTTTGGTGGACTGGGTCCACGGTGCACCGTGCCTGGGGTTCACGTGAGCCGGGTCTATGGGATCAGGATGAGGCTTGGCTGGATCTTCTGTGGGCGGCCGGGCACGACTTGCTGTGGCCCGGCGTGTGGCCGCCCGCGCGCGAACGCGCGTGAGCTCTGGCGCACCGCGCGACGCGGCTTGGTGCGCAGCGGCGACTCAACGACGACACGGCGGTGGAGAGATCCGCGGCGGAGGTCAACGAGAAAAGCACGACAGCCATGCACGGAGTCTCGGCGGAGCGAGTCCACAGCGCGGCGGCCGGCAAGGGTGTTAGCGCGCGTGCACGACGGCGAGCGGCTCGACACGGCGGCGGCGCGACGCAAAACTCCAACGACACGGAATCACGGCGGCACTGGGTCTCGGCTGGGTTAGCACGCGGGTGCGTGGGCACCAGCTACCACTGGGTCGCGCCACAGCTGGCCACGAATGGGTGCGCGTGCGCTGCTCGCGGTCATACGCGGCTGCGACACGGCCTTGGCTCGCTCGCGGTGGCCGGTTCACTGGTCCGCGGCAGCCTCGGCTGCAAGGAAGGGCGACGGCGGCTGCAGAAGGGTGTGCGGCGGCGACGGGGACCTGTAGAGATCTTTGGCACGAAGGCCGGGACAGGGGCTAGCGCGACGGCGGACAGGACACGGCGGCGGCGCTCGGTGCGGAAGGAAAAACAGGGGAGCGGGAAAATCTCGGCGGCGGCTCACCGAGTGGTTTCGAAGACGTGCGCTGCAGCTCGGTGTAGTCGATCAGTTCTCGCCGTGCGACGTCTCCTCCTCGTCTCCGTCCTGGTCCGGCTCCTTGGTGGCACCTCCGAGTGGCGGCGGCTCGGACAGCTTGAAGGTGTCGGCGGCGAGGCGCGTGGGCTCCGATCTTCCTCTTCCTCGACTCACCTCTTCTTCCTCACCCTCCCTGGCACCTTCTCCCTGTTTTCCCCACTCGAATTGCTGGAAAGGAACCCCAATTGGGGTGGCGGCAGGTTGGACAGGGGAACGGGGATCGCGGGGACTTTATAGGACGGGCGGCTAGGGTTTGGCGTGGGCACGGACGGCGATGAAGCGGGCGCTCGCACTCCCTTTCCACGCGGCGCGATCAGGACGGCCGGGCGGCGAGGAGCAGGTGAGCTCGGGAGGCTCACGCGCGGCGCGCGTGCGTCGCGGTGGGGAAGAAAGGGAAACAGTTTCCCCGGGGCACTCGGCTGGGCCGTGACTGGGCTGGCTTGGCGCGGTGCTGGGCCAGCTGGCTGGGCGGCAGGGGGTTAGCTGGGCCGAGGTTGAGGATGCTAGCGGGCTGGACAGGGTAGATCGGTGGCTCGGGGAAGAGATCAGGGGCGGCTTTTAGACTTTGGGTTAGAGTTTGGGCGCAACGAGTTAGGGTTTAGGAATTAGTTTGGTTAGTTTTGTTAAATGTTTTGAATTCAAATATAGGATTTGAATTCAAAACCAAACAAAGAGCCAAAAAGCCCAAATAAAAACCAACTCACATCTAATTTATTCCTTAGCACTTCAAATTGATTTTAATTAAATTAAATTTTGCCTAAGAATATAGGGGGCACATTGAAGACAATCTTACATGTTTGTTCGCATGCACACGATTCACCAAAAATTTTGAAATTCTGGATTTTTGCATTCAACAATTTCCTACGAATTTTCGGGATGTTACAGTCTTTCCCCCTCACGAGAATCTCGTCCTCGAGATTTGGGTATTCCTTGGGCTTAAACAGGTGTGGGTACTTCTCTCTCAACACTGACTCTTTCTCCCAAGTTGCTTCCCTCTCTGTGTGGTTACTCCACTGAACTTTGCAAAATGGAATGGATGTACTCCTTGTCTCTTTAACCGCTCTGTCCAAAATCTTCTCTGGGTACTCCAAGTACTCTAGTGTGTCTTGCAAATCCAAAGCTTCTGTCCTGACTTCATGCTCTGGCACTCTCAAGCACTTGCGTAGTTGCAACACGTGAAACACTGGGTGAACTCCTGCTAGGTCTTCAGGTAACTCTAGCTTGTATGCCAACTTCCCAATCCTGCGGAGTATCTTATAGGGTCCCACGAATCGGGGTGCCAAGCTTCCCTTTCACATGGAACCGCTTGGTGCCTCTAAGCGGTGACACTTTCAGATATACATATTCCCCTTCTTTGAACTCGAGGTCTCTCCTTCTCTTATCTGCATAGCTTTTCTGTCTGCTTTGAGCAATCTTGAGGTTCTCTTGAACCTTTGCCACATTTTCTTCGGCTTCCACTATAGCATCAGGGCCAAAGAAGGTTCTCTCCCCCACCTATGACCACATTAGAGGTGTTCTGCACTTCCTCCCGTACAAGGCTTCAAATGGGGACATTTTCAGGCTAGCTTGGTAGCTGTTGTTGTACGAGAACTCTGCATAAGATAGACTCTTTTCCCAGTCCTTGCTGTAGGTTAGAACACAAGCCCTCAACAAGTCTTCCAGTATCTGGTTCACTCTTTCTGTTTGACCATCTGTCTGTGGGTGGAAGGCTGTGCTATACTCCAGAGTTGTTCCAATTGCTTCATGCAAGCTTCTCCAGAACTGAGCCGTGAACTGAGGACCTCTATCTGAGACTATGCTTCTTGGTGCTCCGTGCAGCTTGAGAATGTTGTCTATGTAGAGCTCTGCCAATCTATGCACCATAAAGGAATCCTTGATTGGAATGAAGTGTGCGACTTTAGTCAATCGATCCACTATCACCCAAATAGCATTGTTTCCCTTCTAAGTGCGGGGCAGTCCGACTATAAAGTCCATACTGATGTCCTCCCACTTCCATTCTGGAATTTCTAGCGGTTTCAACAGTCCTGCTGGCCTTTGGTGTTCTGCCTTGATTCTTCGACATGAATCGCACTTGGCAACATATTCAGCTATATCCTCTCACATCTTTTTCCACCAGAATCGATCCTTAAGATCCTGATACATCTTGGTACATCCTGGATGGATGGAATACTTGGAGTTGTGAGCTTCTGCAAGAACGGTCTTTCGGATTTCATCATCTTGCGGCACGCAAATGCGTTGCTTGAGCCATACTGTTCCTTGAGCATCTACACGAAAGTCTGGGGCTACGCCACGCTGTATATCTTGAATATTTCAGATCATACCCCACTTTTGCTTGATACCCGTCAAGCCGCTCATAGAGGCAACTCAAATCTTTTCAAGTTTGAATTGAGTTGCTTCCTTAAATATGGCTTTCACGATAGGGTTGCAAAGGTATGGAATGATACTACGAGGGGAGGGGGGGGGGACGTCGTTGCAAAGGTGGCAAAATAAGATGAGAGCTGTTCACAGATTTTTAAGGGGTTGGGTCAAGAATGTAGGAGAAGATAGAAGAAAAAATCCTTCTTGATTAATCAATTAGATTTTCTAGATCGCAAAGCTGAAACATGCCTCCTTTCTACCCAAGAATTGGAGTATAAACATTGTATTATTTCTCAATTAGCTAAGTTCCGTAGAGATGAGGAGTTTTATTGGCTCCAAAAATCTAAGACAACTAGGCTATTACAAGATGACAATACAAAATATTTCCAATTATTGACTAATGGTAGACATAGGAAGACTCGTATTTCTTAGCTAGAACAAGATGAAGGGTTATAGTTGGTGACAAAAATTTGAAAACTTACATCACAAATTACTACAAAAGCTTATTTGGTGATCCGGTTTCCAATAACTTCACTATGGATGAAATAAATGTAGAGGACATTCCTCAAGTTTCGGACATAGAAAATGAGTTATTAAAGAGGCTATTTTTCAGATGGAACATAATAAGGCATCGGGTCTAGATGGGTTTCCAGCTAAATTTTATTATTTTTTGGGATACCATTAAAGGGGACCTGATGAAATTATTTAAGGAGTTTCATCGAGCTAATTTACCTCTTCACAATCTTAGTTTTGGAGTAATAACCCTTCTGCCAAAAGAGGATGAAGCGATTAGAATTCAACAATGTAGACCTATCTGTTTGTTAAATGTGGGTTCAAAAATTTCACCAAAGTTCTTACCAATAGGATATCTTTGATAGCTCATAAAGTAATTAAACCTTCGCAAACAACTTTTTTTCTCGAAAAACGCAGGAGAGCTGCACATCATTATATTAAGAAGAAGACTGGGTATAAGAACCCCAAATACAAACACACTCTGCACGGACAAACCACACCCACTCACTCACGCACACACATCAAACACAAAGCACACAACACACTTACACGTGAATAGATAAAACCTGGCGACCAACACAGCTCAAAAAGAAAAACTAATCACCAGGGAGGGGGCAGTCAAGAGGTATAATCCTCGAGCCCCTACCAAAGTCCATAACCAGTGTTTCTCTTTGGCAATGACCAGGGCCCCAACAACATTTGGAGAGGAACCATCAAACACACACTTGTTCCGGTGATTCCGTAGTGTCCAAGCTCCAAGAATAATTAGAGAATTGATTCCTTGTCTTACTAGGCCCTCGGTAGCATTACTAGCTTTCTCCCACCAACCAAGAAAAGAATACTCTGTAGGCTGTGGGGATAGGACATGAAGATTGACATGTTTTAGCAAATGAAAACAAAACTCCCTTGCGAAGACGCAAGCAACCAAGAGATGGTCAATGGTTTCTTCCTCTTGATTGCAAACAACTTTTCTTCCTGATCGTTATCATGGAGGGTGTTGTGATTCTACATGAGACAATCTATGAAATGCACATAAAGAAGCAAAGTGGTGTCATTTTAAAACTTGATTTCGGGAAAGCCTATGATAAAGTGAAATGACCTTTCCTCCAACAGGTGTTACGAATGAAAGGGTTCTCACACAAATGGTGCTCTTGGATTAATCAAGTAATAACTAGGGTAGTGTTAGTGTAAAAGTGAATAATGATTTAGGACATTTCTTTCAAACTAAGAAGGGAGTCAGATAAGGTGATCCGCTCTTGCCTATTTTGTTCAATATCGTGGTGGATATTCTTGCGACTTTGATTGAAAGGGCTAAAGGGGCAGGACAAATTTCTGGGGTGGTTCCCAACTTGGTTGATGATGGATTGTCTGTTTTACAATATGCGGATGATACTATTTTGTTTTTGAAGGATAATATAGAACAAGCTAAGAATTTGAAACTTCTACTATGTGCCTTCGAACAACTCTCTGATTTAAAGATTAACTTCCACAAAAGTGAGATATTTTGTTATGGGGATGCAAAAGAAAAAGAAGGAGAACTCTTTCAAATATTTGGATGTGGGAAAGGTTTATACCCTTTTAGATACTTAGGAATCCCCATGCATCATCGTAAACTTAGTAATGCAGATTGGAAGGAGGTGGAGAAAAGCTTTCAAAAGAAACTTAGCTGTTGTAAAGGAAAGATGTTATCTATTAGGGGTCGTTTGGTGTTGATTAACTCCATTCTTAGTAATTTATCTATGTTTATGTTGTCATTCTTTGAGGTACCAATAGAGGTGCTTAAGAAATTTGATTATTTTAGATCCAGATTTTTTTTGGCAAAGTGATAAAAATAAACGTAAATATAGACTTACAAAATAGAGTATTCTTTGCACACCAAAAGATCAGGGTGGACTTGGTATTCTTAATTTAGATTTATAGAATAGATGTCTTTTGAGTAAGTGGCTCTTTAAGTTTATTAATGAGGACGGGGTTTAGCAACAACTCCTTAGAAGAAAATATCTGAGAAATAAAACAATAACCCAAGTTGAGCATGTACCAGGGGACTCACACTTTTGGTCGGGCCCGATGAAGGTCAAACCTGAGTTTTTGAGCATGGGTAAGTTCAATCTAGGGGATGACTCTCAAGTAAGATTCTGGTAGGATGTTTGGCTAGGAAATGTTGCTTTTAAGCATCTTTACCCTGATCTTTACAATATAGTCAGGAGAAAATGTGATACGTTGTATTCTGTTTTAAGCTCTACACCTTTGAATGTCTCTTTTAGAAGGTCGTTGGTGGGTGAAAACTTAATTTCTTGGTATATTATAGTTGCTTCAGTAATGCACATAGACCTTTCTGATAAGAGAGATCACTTTAAATGGTTACATACTCAGCACGGGTTGTTCACTGTCCGTTCTATGATGTATAGAGCTTTGACTAGTAACAACGTACCCCTGAATAAACATATAGTCTGGAAGCTTAAATTGCCACTAAAAATCAAAATCTTTATGTGGTATATTATTAAAGGAGTCACCTTGACTAAAGATAACTTGGCAAAGAGGCATTAGAATGGTAGTACTAAGTGTAGTTTCTATAATTGTGAAGAGACTATTCAACATCTTTTATTCGACTGTTATAATGCCAAGCTTATCTGGAGAGTGGTACAAGTTTCTTTTCATTTACCCTGTCCATTAAATAATTATGCATATGTTTGATGGATGGCTGAACAGGGTAGATAGAAAAACAAAGCATTAATCTCTGTCAAGGGCGGTTGTGATTGGTTGGGCTATATGGATAAGCCGAAATGATATAAAGTCTTTTCTTCGATGCAGATATTGTTCCGTGAAACTCACTGGATTCGGTTTTGGGCTTCTGCAAAGAGAGGAAGATCGATCTCATATCTATTCGGCATGTCGTGCCCTCGAGACTTTAATGATGCATTTTCTTACTTCCAATGGCTTCCCTTTTAATAATAGACTTTCGGTAAGTTGAGTTATTAGTGATGACTCATTTTTTGCCTGGTTTACTTCTCTTTTGTAATAAGAAACCCGAAAGTGGTTGTTTGGTTCGAGAATTTGGACATCTACATGTATCAATAGATACAAAAGCTGAAATATTAATAGATATTCTCTTTTACAAAAAAATATGATGACCGGATATGAGCACATTTCCATCTAGGAAAACACATCATTAATAGACCAAATTGTCCGTGGGACACTCTAAAAACATGGTTTTGTATCACACACACATTCTGAAAGTTGATTTAGTCTTCTGCACATCATCAAAACATGATTTGGTCTATAACACACCGTACCAAATAAACAACACATTTTCAGTTGAAATAAAGTGTAAAAGACCATTTTGCCCTTGGGTCTACCTGCCATTCTTCCGTCTCCTTTTTCATCCACTACTCCAGCAAACCCTATCACAAACGGTTGGGAAGGCCCATCACAAACGGTTTTCCGAATCGTTTGTGACATGTCGTTTGTGTTGCTCGGGGCATCACAAACGGTTCTGGAACCGTTTGTGATGCTCCACATCACAAACGGTTTGTGTCTCAAACCGTTTGTGATGCTCCGAGCAACACAAACGGTTTGTGTCCCAAACCGTTTGTGATGCCTGCCGCATCACAAACGGTTGGTGTCCCAAACCGTTTGTGATGCCTGCCACATCATAAACGGCTTGTGTCACCAACCGTTTGTTATGTCTGGAGCATCACAAACGGCTTCTGACATCAGCCGTTTGTGATTTTGTTTTTTCTGTTTTTTATATACAGACCATATACTGCACATATACAACCCATATACACATCACAGTCACATATACATCACATATACACATCACAGGCACATATATAGAGCTCAAAGATATCACATATTCACATCACAAGCACAATTCAACAATATTTGACAAGTTTTGAACTTAAACCAAATTCAAAACTTATTACAAGTCCAACGAGTCTACAAGTTCTACGTATACCATGTGTCTTAGATCTTCATTATGTTAAACTCGCCATTTTCGCTCACAATTTCATCCATAATGAACTCAGCTAGTTGTTCTTGGAGTGCCAGTACCTCTCCTGCAAGCATCTCCTCACCACCTATTTCATTTTCCTGCACAAACAACATTCGAATCAAAGGAATGCATTAGCATATGGTTTCAAAAATATGTTCAGAAAGCAAAAGTTATGATTAGATTGCTAGATTAGTACGAACCATATCCTCTAATGCGGTAAAGTCATCTCCACTATAGAGGTGGATGTAGTGCATTGCATAGAACTCGCAAAGGCCGGTACCCGGCGGCTGTCTTTTAATCCACTTGGCTTCATCTACGGTGAAGCTTTTCCAAAAAGGTCTATGCATCCCCGGGTGTCTTTTACAGTACATTCCGAATATGCTAAACAACATTAAATAGTAATTGAGATTGGGTTGATGAAATCAAACATAATACGACTCGATAGAACGAACCAACGCAACATTAAATACTTACCCGTTAAGCAAATCAAGCACTGGCTGGATCAATGATCGAGGCCTTCTTAATGAGTCGTAAACCCTTATGTGGCTTCGTAAAAGGGAGATATCAAATAGAACATAATGCTGCCTGTAAACATTTCACACATGTTAGAAAATAGAAAAATGATTCATGTTATTGTATAGATGCGTGTAACTAGAAACACACTAACACACTTACGCGCAGTTGTACGGTAGAAGTATGCGATCTTTCTCTCTCAGCGCGCAGAATGCAGTGAACAAATAACGGCTGGTGTCGGCGTTATGCAGGGATGACTCATTTACCGCGACCGGGTCCAAGAAGGCTACATCTTTACATATCCCTCTTCGCCTATAGTTCTGGGCCTCCATCCTACATAAAGATAACTTATGAGAGTTTATGTCGTCAACAAAATAACGGAAGATATTTAGTTACGATACTTACAAGCACCAAAGGAAGAGCATGCTGACATCGAGGTATTCTCGTTGGAACAACTCATATAGATTACGAAACTCAATCCACAGTATGGTATGAGTGCTTTTGTCGTCATGCTTGCCGAACCATTCGATTGGGTACCTGACCCCAAATTGTTCAGAACCCCCTTGAGCTTTGTACCATTGATGCAGTTGCCTCAACCTCATCGATAGACCATCGACCTCTTTTGGGTGAACCAGGTTGTTCCCCAACACAAACGGCCATTTTTGTGGCGCGAGTGGCGCGAGTGGCAGATCTACTTGATCGGTGTCTTGTTGCAACATATGTAGTTGTTGTGTTGAGAGACATGTTTCTTAGAGGAATTGCTTCTTAACTGCTTCCTCCCTTTGCGTAGCGGATTGTTGGAACACTTCCCTGCTTAAGGAAAGTGTCGCCTTTTTGGACAAGGTACGCTCGAAATCCGACTTGCGAGTTTTGTTATTCCCTGTCTGTTTTACCAATGCGAGCTTGGTAAAATGATCAACTGCTTCTTTGGATATCACGACATCCTCCTTAGCAGGCAGCAGGGATGTTACGCTTCTACTCACCGGTTTTTTCTTCAACTTTCTCTGAGGCGGGCTTGAATCTGCTTGTCGCCGCTTCTGCGTCTTAGGTGTACTCGGGTCCTTATGAGGCGGACTTGGTTCCCTAGGAGGCGGACTTGGTTGCCTATGAGGCGGACTTGGTTGCCTAGAAGGTTCCTAATCATTGATGCCGCCGTCGTCCTCGGACTCCGAATCCACCCGACAATGCAACCAAGGTTATCTCTCAACCGTACGGCGTCATCCTCCCCCGGAAATTCCAGCTCCACTATGCCGTACCGCTTCTTGACTAGTGCATCAAGTGTGACTCTTGCAAAGCTAGGGGGCAATTCACGGCAATGCAACACCTCTTGTTTCTTAGTAGGCAGAGCTTGACCAATGGCCACCTTGGTCTTAATTAACCCACACATCGCATATAACTTGCAACTTCGGGGTTCCGTGATACCATCCACTGGAAATCTCAACTTGGGATCTTCTACGATGGGATGGGGATGACGTTACTCCCGCAGCTGCTCTGAGGCACCATTGGGCTAGGGAGAGCTGAGCCGCCATCTAATGCTGCAACAGACGGACGCTGACTCAATTGGTGAAACTCTTCACGCAGCTTATCATGTGAAGCCTGCATTTCGTCACGGACCTGTTGCAAAAGCCTCTCGTAGTCTGCCTGTTGATGAGCTTTGCCCCGAGACCAACTTCTGTAGGAGCCCGAATCAGCCTCAAAGCCTTTGTCCCACGGAACGATTCCGGCACCTCGTGTGCGCCCGGGATGCTCTTTGTTTCCCAAGGCGTGGGTAAGTGCATCATTCTCCCTTTCTGATTGAAAGGAACCTGAGGCAATTTCTGAATGTGCTTGATCGATCCGTTTGACCGCTTCTTCGGCACGAAATCCTTATGGATAAGCTTTCCATCAGGCCCGTATCTACACCCGTGCCCCAGAGCCCAAGTCACAGACCTTTGCTCCCAATTTGCTGTCTGCAACTCAATGCCCTGACTTTCCAGCTCATCAGCCTACTTCTCCCACTCAGGTATCTTCCTTACGTACCCACGAGATCCTGTGGTATGTGGGTGTAAATTTTTTTTGCGATCTCAGTATTTCTGGCGCTAGCTTCTTTGGCTTCTTCAGAGAGCTTGTAATCCACAAATTCTCTCCAGAAAGGTCGCTGAATTGTGCATTCTGAGAAATCTGGAGGAGTTCCTTGCAGGACATGGTCTTTGTAGAGTGTATGCTTGTAATATTGAAACCGGCGAGCCATTACCTGCAAGGCTTTTTTCTTCATAATGGCCTCCGTACCGTGAGGGGAGTCGAACTTTTCTTTCAACTTGATCCAGCATATCTCCTTGGTCTCATCCGGAACTCACCACTCTGGCTCTTTTTTATTTCTCCACCACCTCCATTTGATGGGAATATTCTCCCTCACTATTCTGCTGATGCTCGTCTTGTAGGGCCCCTGGGCCTCAATAGGATCTGTAGGCTCTTCGTCGTCATTGACCTCGCGGATTACAGTTCGGCCTTCCGGCAACTTGCTTGGCCCTCGCTTGGTCTTTTGTTTCATTGATGAGGTGGTTGCGATTTCCTCAGCGGCGAGGTTGAGGAATTGGGTCGGGCTTCCATTTGCATGGTATTCGGCCCCTGTTCCATCATTGTTACCAGCATCGGCACCTTGATTGCCCACGTCATCGGTGGCGGGTTGGGCACGACGGGTCTTGACTCGTGAGAAACGACCCATTGTAGCTACACAAAGTTTATTTTGTGAGTAATGTGTCCTATAGTTTCAGCCTAGTAATTCACAAATAAATTATATAAAAAGATTTATTAAACTTATTGGTCTCAACTTTCTCCTACAACTTTCTCCTACAAGTTATTAATTTAACATCCTACACAAGATTAAATACAAAACTTATATCAAATAATATCCTAAAATCACATCTACTCTACCAGAGGTACTACTTATCATAGCAAAGCAGTTGACAATATGTACTCATTAACATCATGACTCAATATGTATCATAAATATTTCATAGCCTAGCATAAATATTTCATAAATCATAACTCAATATGTACTCATAAACATCATGAAAACTTTTGCTACAAGCCTAAGCATATCAAAAGGAACACCATATCCAAAGCTCATTGTCATATCTTGAGCATATTTTGAACTACACCAAAAACACCTCAAACTGAGTTTGATTTAGCATTCAAAAAATACACGGAAAAACCCTATACAACCTTTTTAGAAAAGGTAGATCTCTTTACAAGGAATCCAACAAAATTGGGTTTGCATTTTTCTGATTTTTCTACGATTTTTAATGATTTTTTGAAGTTTCTGCTAACACCCTAAAGATTCATTTACAGACAGGCCCTCGGAACAAGTTTTAGAAATTACGCAGAGGCCCCTAGGTCACGAAAATCACCCTAAAATTAACTCAATCGTTGCAATGAGGTCCTCCGGCGGCCATGGGCCTCACCGGCGGCGATAGCCGGCCGGTCTTCGGCGGAGTTGCATAGGGGAAGGTGCTGGGTACTTACCTTCGCCGGAGTTGGGTCAGGCTCGGAGGCGGGCGACGGCGCACGCAGGGGCGCCGCGGAGAGGACGCCGGGGCAGGGGCGCCGGGGGCAGGGACGAAGCAGGAGGCCGCCGCGGGCAGGGGCACCGCAGGAGGACGCGCTGGGCAGGGGCGCCGCAGGAGGACGTCGCCGCGGGCAGGGTCGCCGCCGTAGGCAGGGTCGCGCGCCGGGGGCAGCGGCGGAGCGGCCTGGCGGCGGCGCAGCGGAAGCGAGCGGGCGCGGGACTTGGAAAATTTCAGGAGCAATTCGAACGCGCTATATAAACCACGACCATTATAAACGGTTCTAGAGGCCAAAACCGTTTGTGATGGGTACCCATCACAAACGGTTTTGGCCTCTAGAACCGTTTGTGATGACCGGCTTTCACAAACGGTTCTTTAGAACCGTTTGTGATGGGCCTCCTGGCCGTGGTCGTGGCCGCCTCCTGGCCGTGGTCGTGGCACTGGGTTAAGCTAGATGACGGTGTCCAGGTACTAAGCAAAGAGAAGGGCAAGTTGGTCTTGTAGCCGAGGAACTTTGCTAAGGTGAAGACTAGCATCATGGTTTGGTCTCTATGCACTAATGAAGCCTTACCGAGTGAAGCTATGCAATGCATCTAATTCTTTATTGATCATATAATTGAAATGACTTATGAATTGGATATACTCGGAAATTCTAAGCCATTGGCTCAAGTTGGATTTGCTCAACAAGATAAAGATGTTGAAGCCCTCAAAGTTGAGAATGATCAAGTATGGCATCGATGAAGAAATGGAAGCTCAAGTGGAGAGTTTATTTATTGTTTTTATCTTGAGTTTAGGAATGCCGTACTATCAAGAGGGATGCAACATTAGTTGATTGACAACACCAAAAGTGCTCATAGGTCAACCCATGTGAGATAGCCTTGAGAGAAAAACACTTGGGAACTTAGTGTGCTGGCTCGACCCAAACCGGTCTGACCGGTTTGGCACCTGACAGGCACAACGGCTAGTTTGGTTTGAAAACCGGTCTAACGGCTAGTTTTGGATGTTGGGGTATTTATACCCCTTGGCCCTCTCCTTTGAGGGCTGCTTGCTCCTTTGCCTCATTTGTGCATCCCAAGCTTTCTTGAGCACCAGCAAGCTCTCCCCAAACCTCTCTTTGTTAGAGTTGATTAATTTGTTCATATCTTTGGATTTGGGTTGAGGGATGTATCGGTTGTGAGCAAAAGAAAGATTGAGAGAGCTACTTGCAGCCATCAAGAGCATATCCATAGCGTGAGCACTTCCGGTGAAGTCTAGCAACTATTTGAAGCATTTGTTACTCTTGGAGGTGAAGCCTCCTAGACGGCTAGGCGTCGCCGGTGAGCTACCTTGTTTGTGGTAAGCCTCGGATCGTTTGTATAGGCCGGCCTTGCCTCCTTCGTGGAAAAGGGTCACAAGCTAGTGGAACCGAGGAAAGTGGCTTGGAGTGGATAAGCCCACCTTTCGTAGGTCCTCAACGGAGAGTAGGATTCACCTTGTCTTTGTGATGGCCTTAGTGGCATTGGTGAATCCGAACTTCGGGAAACAAATCATCGTGTCTCTCTCGGTTTGCTTCACAAGTTCAATTCTAGCATTTACATTTACTTCTACTTCGATCTGCTTGGTTGTGCTCTACTTGTGTGCAGGGGCTTTGTGAACCTGCTAGAAATCATCTACAGGAGACACAAAACAAGTTTGGTTTGTGCTAGAACTCATGGGGAGTTAAATTGCATAGTTGTGTGTTTCTGCTAGAAACCGGTCTGACCGGTTTCAGTACTGACTTTGGAAAAAGTTTTGTTAATTTGCAGATTCACCTATTCACCCCCCTCTAGGTGACATCAAGGTCCTTTCAATTGGTATCAGAGCTTGGCCTCACATCCAAGCTTAACCGCCGTGAGGAAAGATGTCAACTTCGTGTGAGGTAACCTATGAGCCACTAGCTAGTGACGGCTCAAATTACTCCACTTGGTCCGCTCATGTACTTAATGATCTTAGGGCTATGAGTCCCATTCTTGAGCGGGTTGTGGTTGAAGGCATCGATCGTCCTAGTGTTGATTGAGATGTATCCAATCCAACCGAAGATGAGATGGATTGCCTTCAACTCAACGCTCGTGTCGCTAACTTCTTGTTTGGTGTTGTGAGCAAGGAAATTGAAGAAATAATCTTAGAAGATGCAGCAACTCTTTTTGATGCTCACCTTGTTTGGGCTCAAATACAGAGATTATTTGCAAACACCACAAGCGACAAGAAAGAGGATACAAGAGCCAAGTCTCATGAGGAGTGCTCTACATCAGCAAATACATGCATCGAGCCTCATGAGACCACCACCAAGGAGCCACAAGGACAAGATGGCTCAGCTGCCGACTCTCTGCCAAAACCGGTCCGACCGGTTTGCCAAACCGGTCTGACCGGTTTGGGCAAGAGAGGTGCAGCTGGCAATAAGAAGGGTGGCCGACGCCGCACAAGCAAAGTCTCAAGCTCAAGAGCAGTGACATCCTCCCTTGATGAGGTGTCTCAGTGCTTCATGGCCAAAGGCGACAAGAAGGACGAGGACGCAAAAGATGCGACTATCCAAGCTCTCACCGAAGAGCTTGAGAAAGTCAAACTCATCAATCTCTCATTGGTTTGTAAGTATGATGACGTGGTCAATAAGTATGCTCATGCTATAGATTCACTCACATGTGTTGCTTCTCTTGAAAAAGAAAATCAAATGCTTAAGCAACAACTAGGCTCGCTATCTAGTAAGCATGAGATGCTACAAGTGAAGCATGAAGAACTCTTGTGTTCACATGAAGAGCTTGTAGAATCACATGCTATGCTAGAGATAGCTCATGAGGTTTTGGTAACATCGGTAAAATTCTTTGAACCTAAATCTCACATATGCACATGTTCTCAAATTCAATATAATTTATCATGTGCTAACCCATGTTGCTCTCAAGCAAAACGATCTTGGTATGATGAAGTGTGTGTAGAGTCTTGTGATGACCTCATTGCTAAAGGAAATGAAGAACTCAAGCAAGAGGTGGAAAGGCTCACAAAGGACTTGAGAACACTCGAGTATAAGAGCAATGCACAACCTTCTCAAGATAACCGTGAGAACATGGTGAAGAAGCTTGAGAAGGGATCAACCGTGCAAAGCTCTTGCAAAAATCAAGTCAAGTCCAATACAAGCCAAGATCAAGCCGAAAAGAACAAGAAAGCTCACATCAAGTGCTCCATCAAGAAAGAAGGCAAGCCAAAACTCCACAAAAGGCAAAGAAACATTGAGAAAAGAAGATGCTTCGGTTGCCTTGAGAAAGGACACGAGATTGCATCATGTCCAAGCAAGATGGGGTCTTACTTAGGGAAATCCGGAAGCTCTAGCTTTCCTAAGCCGGATACTCCGATTCCCATAGTGAACTCCCACATCAAGCTTAATAGAGGATTTCTCAAGGCCCAAGCAAAATACAAGGGAGAATTGGCCACCGAGCAACACAAGAAGAAGGTAACAAACATCAAGCACAAGACATGCTTCTCATGTTGGGAAAAGGGACACTTTGGTAAAGATTGTCCCAATGGTAAAATTACTAAACCCAACCGTGTCCATTCTAAGAATGAGAAGCTTGGGAACACTCCAAATGTTTCTTGTGCACCTAAGGTGGTTAAGTCACCAAAGGGCACAAGAGCTATTTGGGTTCCTAAGCAAATTGCGAGTAATCTTGTCGGACCCAACATGAGTTGGGTACCAAAGCATGCTTGATGAGATAAATAGGAACCAAGGGATGCATTGGAAACTTCTCATGATCAAGTAGCAAGCCAAGAAAAAGTTGCTTCCGCTCTATACTCTATGTCCAATGTCATCTCGGTAACTTCGTGCTCAATTTGATTAAGTCTTTGTCACTAGTGCCTTTTGTAGGATCAAGTGCTTCTAAGTTTTTAGCTCATGTGACACTTGATAGTGACATGGATTACTTTCTTGAATATTAATCAACATATGCCATGAGATGATTTTAATGGCTCTCTAGAAGAGCAACATTGTGTCAAATTTGCAGAGAATCAATCCCCGGAGTCTCGGAACTCAAATATGACCATATGGCTGTGCAACACCGGAAATTTCCGTCGCATTTGCCGTAGATTGGGTTCAAGACCGGAAATTTCCGACAAAGGGCAAATTCTGGCAAAACCGGTCTCACCGGTTTGGCCCAGAATGTTGCAACTTGAATCGTCAAGTGTGAAATGAAGATATACTTGAGTTATTTCTTTGGGATATCATTCTTGGCATATGTATATCAACTTGCACCTATGTGGTAGTAAGTTTTCTTGGCATTTTTCATATGAGTAATTTATTATGTGCCTTGACCAAATATTGAATTAATCATCCCATGTCATTGACAAGACAAAAGTGTATGCCACATGCAATCCATTCATGATACACTTACTCAAGGGGAGATGACTTCAATATTTGTGTCCTTGAGACTAACGTTTCTTTTAGTGAACTTGTAGTCTCAATGATGAGAGAGTGTCTCTCTCAATCGGAGTTGTCAACTCAATCTATGATCCAAAGCGGTAAATTTGTGTCATCTCATACTTTGGATCCCGTGTTTAATCTATGTCTTGGCAACTCACGATAATATAGTCTAAATTCCTTATTTGATCTCAATGTTTCAAAACTAGTGCATGTGCACCCTTCCTACACATTTCATCACATATGCACTAGAGAAAAGGGATTTGGTCTATATTGTGAGGTTTTATGATTAATGATCTTTTTGGCATCCACATACAAAGGTCATTGGTTATGAAACTAGTTGTTGTGCAATTTAATATGTTGTCACTCTTTTGTCCAAGAATTGCCATATATCATGAAAGAGGGCATTTGAATAAAATTTGATCATATTGCACAACACACTCAACTAGAGGCAAAGGTATGTTTTCCTTGACTAGTATTTACCTTGTGCATCTAGGCTTTACATCATGCTAGTGTGTGCATTCGCATGCAAGTACATTGAGTTTTGTGCACCAATTGGATATTTGTTTGACACCTTCTTAACAATTGACTTGGTGTCAAATATTGTTTAAGTGAGGTGTGAGCCAAATATGCTAACATGGTCTATAGCTCAATATAAGTGCATGTGCTTGTGTGACATAGGATAGATTTTGAAAAATCCAACTAGCTGATAGGTTGTGTGATTTTGAAAATATTTGAGTTTTGGTCTTTTGACCCTTGTCGATCTATTTGTGACTATAGTTAACTTTGCTTGATTGATGACTAGTCACAAATGGTGAGATTTTCTCAAGTCCATAAATCCTTTATCTATCTATCCTCTCACATTTCTTCCGGAAGAAACGAAAGAAAATGGATTTATTGGAAATCTCTCTTCTACTATGGACAATCTTGAGATTTTGGACACCATGATCATCATATACTTCTCAAGACAAGTGAGCAAACTTTGGAGAACAAAATCCTCTTGCTTCAAACTTTTCTCCGCTGTCTGGGAGAAACCGGTCTGACCGGTTTCCCAAACCGGTCTGACCGGTTTGGCCCAGTCAGCGGGCCCACACGGATTTACTGCCATCCCGTGATTCTCTCTCTTTCCCTCATCCATTCACCATGCCCCTCATCTCTCTCCTCAAGGTTTCACCATGGGAGACCCTCCCATGGCGATTTGAAGATCCAACCAAGGAAAAGTTGATATCTTGGTAGATTTGGAGTGCCCCAAGGCTGCTAGGTTGATTCCCCATCAAGTTTTCATCAGGAAATCTTCATCTCCCTCGAGTTCAAGGTCCTCAAGGTATTCAAATCGTTCCATCGCCCGATCTACACACTCGTTGAATATCTTGCAAATCCCTTTGGTAGAACATCTTCTGGCATGTCTAGGAACATATCCCTAAGAGATCATTCGATTTGGTGGGCTACATTTTGCGCAACAAGGATTTGCACCTTCACTGCGCAAAGCGGTCTGACCGGTTTGGCAAACCGGTCTGACCGGTTTGGGCAGTGAAGGCCCAAGTCCCTGTTTTGCAACGTGTTGGCTCACATATGGACTAGGGATGGCTTGTTTTGCTATAATCTTTCAATGTCCAGATCAAACTCTGTCCAGATTGATCCCCAACTCGTTTTGGCTCAGCTCAGGCAAAAGCGGTCTGACCGGTTTCCAAAACCGGTCTGACCGGTTTGGCCCTGAGCTGACCCAAAACTTGTTGGATGCTCACAAGTTGATCAAATCTTTATCAATCTTTTTCCTGGGTTTTTATGCTATGTGTTTCATCTCTTGTGAACCCAGGAAAGGCAGTCGAAGATGCCAAGGGGACCTCATGCCGATCGGATCAAAAAGGGACGTCACGACCCTTCCATTGGCAGCAGCTCGCAAGCAGCCGGGGGGAGAAATTTGAGGCCAAGAAGGGGCAAGAGGGCAGCAGAACAGCAGATTGAAGAAGTGGATGTTATGGAGGACACCACCTCTAGCGATGAGGATGATGTTGAGGATGAACAATACCGGGTAGAGCCACATGTGGATGATGATGAGGAGGAGGAGGAGGAGATGGCTGCCGGTAATGATGAGGAAGAGGAGGCAGCGGATGATGATTCACCAGAGGCAAATGCCCCACTTGTTCTTGAGATTTGCCGGTGGCCCAGCTAGTAGGAGAGTGACAGACTATCTTGCTGGTGGGATGATTGATGTTGTCAGGAGGTTGAGGAGGACTAGTCCACTTGATGTGGATAAGACAGCTACAGATTATAGATTTTGGACTCTTTTTCAGCAGGACTTCTATGCCACAGCCATTATGAAGAAGACCAAGATCACATCAGATGCACAGTTCATAGATTGGGAGTACATGAGCAAACAAGACAACCCGGTGTTCAATGAGATTATCAGAGTTTGTTCTGAAAAGCGAGTCAAACATCTCATGGGCTTCAGGCACAGCTGGAACAAGGAGGTCATTGCTTAGTTCTATGCTACTGTGTACTTTGGATACTACGAGCAGGGTGGTAGGCAGGAGAGAGCTATGCATTGGATGACAGAGGGACAGCGCTATTACATCACGTATTCTGATTTTGCCTCTCTCTTTAGAGTTGCACATGAGGATGACAACACTATGAAGATACATGACAGCGGCGTACTAGAAGCATCTGAGTTGAAGTTCATGTATCCTAGAAATCAGAATGACAACTGGGGAAAAGTGAGTGGTCTCTACACCTATTATGGGACTCTTTATAGGATGCTTCGCAAGACCCTCACTCCTAGAGATGGCAACACCTCAGATATCTCACTCTACATGAGAAATTTGATGTACTATTTGAGGATTGGAGAGGAGACTCCTCCCTTTAGTGTTGCTGATTTCATTTGGCAGGAGATAAAGACCATTTCTGAGAGTCCTCAGAAGATTTGTGCCTACAGCCCGTACATCATGCTTGTCATTGAGAGGGTCACAAACTTGAAGATTCAGAAGGATACTCAACACAAGCCCTTGCGTCCTCCCATTCCTCACAAGTTTAGGATGCCTTCTCCTCCACCAGCAGACACAGATGCAGCAGCCGGAGGTGACCATGGGCAGCATAGAGAGCAGCCGCAGCAGCATCCACAGCAGCAGGAGCCACTGGGTGGAACCGGTCTAACCGGTTCTCCAAACCGGTCTGACCGGTTTGGCCCTGGTAGTTCTTCACATCCAGCACGTCGCTCGTCTCCAATCAAGAAGCTATACAACTTCCTTACTTGTATGTGCAAGAGTCGGAGGGACATTGAGGTTGGTCTTCAGCAGCAGAGAATGGATAGCAAGAGAACTCGGGACGCAGTGAAGAGATTGCATACTATTATGAGTCCCGATAACCCTCCATCTCCTATCTCACCACCTCCCGAGCTACTCGAGTTAACCCCAGCACAGGAGTTCATGTCAGAGGCAGACTTTCAAAGTTTGTTTGGCTATGGAGACATTGGATACATATCACAGCCAACACCACCGCCTCCTCCTCAGTCTTTTGGTGCTCCGGGGACCATGCCATACATGCCTACTTCAGAGGGTGACTTGTTTGGTTCCTCGTTTGGATTTGCACCTCCAGGACCTACCTATGCAGCTACCACACTCCCGTCCTCGTCATATGGATATGGTGGGAGTTCAGTTCTCTAGTGCACCATCTCCATCTCCCGGAAACTTTGCTTCACAGGCAACGGCTTCTATCTTTGGTACCACTTCCGGTACCGGCCATGGTATGTTTAGCTCATCCATATCTTCTTCCATGGCTAGCACATCCGAATCACTCCAAATTATCACACATACACATTCACTTGAGTGAAGGTTTTCATTGGACTACATCTTCTTCGTCAGATGATCATAGCCCGACCTTCTAGATGAGGTGAAGGATGGATGCATGATGGGAGCGTGACTACAAGCTTCTCCAGGCCCTTTATGGATGATTGATGACAAAGGGGGAGAAGAATGGATTAAAGTCTAGTTCTAGTTGATCTTGTAGTCATGTCTTTGAATGTAATAAATTCGTTCTTTATCTATTTGTGGACTTGAGAACTTGTAATGTGTGCTACTCTATGTGTTGAACTCATTTATGTATCCTAAGTGACCTTAAGTTAGTGTGATATGCATGTGTTAGTTGATGTGATGTTGTTTCACATGTGCTGTCTGGGAAAAACCAGTCTGACCGGTTTGCCAAACCGGTCTGACCAGTTTGGCCTGAGACAGCACATGTGGTTCTTTTTTCTATTCTTGTGTGGAATATTTGTTATATGCATCACATGTTGTTTTATTTTGTTATACACACTTGTTGCACATGTTGGATGCTGAGATATAGGGGGAGCTCTCAATTTTAGTTGATTATATGTGCATTTGGCATTTGAGGCCGAATTTTTTTTTTTTTGAAATTCTATTCAAGGCACATATTGAGGGGGAGCTCACCATATATCTCAGTCATCTAGAGCTTAAATTTCATATCTTTTGTAAGCTTTAATCATGTTGTCATCAATCACCAAAAAGGGGGAGATTGAAAGTGCATCTAGGCACTTACATGTTTTGGTGATTTTGGATGACAACATGATTTGTATTTAACTTGTTTGTTTAAGAATATGAGCAGGGTTTTATTCTTATGGATATTCATGAAATATAATTATTGAAGAATGAGAGCTCATTGTTGGTATATATGATAGGAAAACAAATAAGTAATTATGATCCCATGCAACTAAGTAATACAATGACAAGTGAAGTGAAATGTCAAATAAGACACGGTCTTATGCAAATTAGTTGGTCTCATCTATAGGATACTTGTTAAAGGTTTTTGGGACAAAATAATTGAAGAAATTGGGATTTCCTTGAGCTTGTTCCATGGCAATGGTTACATTCAAAATGAGACATGATTCTATGGTTAGTATATGTTCTCAAATGCATAGAAGCATATGGACAAGTGATTTACCAAAGACAACATAGAAGATAATGTTGGACATATCTCAAGTTAATTAAAGACATGGAATTCAATATGGTATTCATGGTGATGCAATGCAAAGTGAGACTCAAAGTGGCTAGATATGGTGAAAGGGATTAAGCTAGATGACGGTGTCCAGGTACTAAGCAAAGAGAAGGGCAAGTTGGTCTTGTAGCCGAGGAACTTTGCTAAGGTGAAGACTAACATCATGGTTTGGTCTCTATGCACTAATCAAGCCTTACCGAGTGAAGCTATGCAATGCATCTAATTGTTTATTGATCATATAATTGAACTGGCTTATGAATTGGATATACTCGGAAATTCTAAGCCATTGGCTCAAGTTGGATTTGCTCAACAAGATAAAGATGTTGAAGCCCTCAAAGTTGAGAATGATCAAGTATGGCATCGATGAAGAAATGGAAGCTCAAGTGGAGAGTTTATTTATTGTTTTTATCTTGAGTTTAGGAATGTCGTACTATCAAGAGGGATGCAACATTAGTTGATTGACAACACCAAAAGTGCTCATAGGTCAACCCATGTGAGATAGCCTTGAGAGAAAAACACTTGGGAACTTAGTATGCTGGCTCGGACCGGTTTGGCACCTGACAGGCACAACGGCTAGTTTGGTTTGAAAACCGGTCAGACCGGTTTGGGAAACCGGTCAGACCGGTTTTCCACGGCCATAACGGCTAGTTTTGGATGTTGGGGGTATTTATACCCCTTGGCCCTCTCCTTTGAGGGCTGCTGGCTCCTTTGCCTCATTTGTGCGTCCCAAGCTTTCTTGAGCACCAGCAAGCTCTCCCCAAACCTCTCTTTGTGAGAGTTGATTAATTTGTTCATATCTTTGGATTTGGGTTGAGGGATGTATCGGTTGTGAGCAAAAGAAAGATTGAGAGAGCTACTTGCAGCCATCAAGAGCATATCCATAGCTTGAGCACTTCCGGTGAAGTCTAGCAACTATTTGAAGCATTTGTTACTCTTGGAGGTGAAGCCTCCTAGACGGCTAGGCGTCGCCGGTGAGCTACCTTGTTTGTGGTAAGCCTCGGATCGTTTGTATAGGCCGGCCTTTCCTCCTTCATGGAAAAGGGTCACAAGCTAGTGGAACCGAGGAAAGTGGCTTGGAGTGGATAAGCCCGCCTTTCGTAGGCCCTCAACGGAGAGTAGGATTCACCTTGTCTTTGTGACGGCCTTAGTGGCATTGGTGAATCCGAACTTTGGGAAACAAATCATCGTGTCTCTCTCGGTTTGCTTCACAAGTTCAATTCTAGCATTTACATTTACTTCCGCTTCGATCTACTTGGTTGTGCTCTACTTGTGTGCAGGGGCTTTGTGAACCTGCTAGAAATCATCTACAGGAGCCACAAAACAAGTTTGGTTTGTGCTAGAACTCGTGGGGAGTTAAATTGCATAGTTGTGTGTTTCTGCCAGAAACCGGTCTGACCGGTTTGGGAAACCGGTCTGACCGGTTTCAGTACTGACTTTGGAAAAAGTTTTGTTAATTTGCAGATTCACCTATTCACCCCCCCCCCCCTCTAGGTGACATCAAGGTCCTTTCAGAATTGCATTAGTGGGAACAGTTGTCGGTATTGGAAACGTCCTCGATTCTTTGATTTATTACTGCGTCACACTTTTTTTGGTCTTATAGCATCACACACACATTATTGGGAGCTGCGAAATCACACATTATTTAATTCAATTATTACTGCATCACACTTTTTTTTAGTCTTACAGCATCACACACACATTATTGCAGTCTTACAATATTATTCCGATAACACACACATGATCAAAGACATGATAATTGTTGACGTAAAATCCGCACCTCACGCCAAGCACACAGCAAGCCGAACAAGCTGGCTTCAAACGTGACCCGGGCTTTTGAATCCGGAAGCGTGCCAGTCAGTTTGCCTGAAAACTAACAAAGGGATAAAAAAGTTTAGATCAAAACCTGGAACGTGCCGGTTGAGACCAGACAGTTCCATATTTGCGGCATTGAAGCCAATCTCGAGAGGCATATAGCTATGGGCAAGCTATCTGTCGGCAGTTGGAGCTTTATTCGGCAATCGGCAAAGCACACAAGGAGCGCACTGCCGAATGCGTGACGTAAGCATGACGAAAGATCGGCTTTCAACCGAATGAACATTGTAACACATACTCATAGCCGATTAACGAGAAACAGAGCATGATAGATAAATAAGAGGGTGAAACATGATCATAAATTCGCAGTAAACAAGGAATGCATAGGCCGAAAGCAGCACCCGTCAAGCATGATAACAAAACAAGTTAATCCACCGCATGATACGACTTGTTTGTGACCACGCCACTAATCAGATTAGACCAATCCACCGCATGATACAGTCTAACCATGAGAAGCTAAAAGCATTCAATGTTTAATTACGAACCCACAACACAGTCACGAATTTACATTGAAAACAGGAATGCATAGGCCGAAAGCAGCACCCGTCAAGCATGGTAACGAACGAGTTAATCCACCGCATGATACAACTCGTTTGAAGCCACACCACCAATCAGATTAGATCAATCCACCGCATGATACAATCTAATCGTGAAAGGCTAAAAGCATTCATTGTCCAATGCAAACCCACGAACACACGTTCACTCGTGAGAGCACTACCGAATGCGGCTATTTAGCCGAATCGGGGTCCATGGCGAAGGAACAAGCCTAATCGGTAAAGATAGATCTATCAGATCGAATCGAATTCTAATCCACCGGATGATTAGCTCTAAGACGACCCAAAAACCTGCATCTACCGCATGATACCCGGTTCTGTCAAGATCTACACGATGCCGACAAGCTCGAACCCGCGACACGTGGCAACCTAGATCGGTTTCGGATTCGGCTGTGAGGGGATAATTCGTCATGTCATGAAGGATAGCCGATTCTAGCCGATCTAGATTGGGCAAAGGTGTGTTGCATGAATTAAGCACATAGTAAAAACGGAACAACACGGGATAACTTAATGAATCTGTTAGATCTTGCCGAAATCTAACAGAGCCGATAAATTGGTTCATACTAGATCTTAGCCCACCGCATGGCTCATGACCTAACAGAGGAACCTTCTTGAGACCACAACTTAAATCCACCGGATGATACTAAGCATGGTAACAAGACTACTTGCATCAAAGCTTAAATCCACCGCATGATACTAAGCATGATACAAGGTTGTCGGTACTTACGGAGGTCGACGGATCGATGACTCCTCTCGAAGAACTCGACGACTCGACTAAAGGACTCGATGTTGGCACGGGGCCGGTTTGTTGTATGATTGATTGATTCTCTTCTACAATTGCCATGGGTTTATATTTATACCCAGGTCTTGATACAACTCCTAGTCGGACACGACTACAACACTTGTTTCTAAAAATAAATGACGAATCTTCGTGCCCATATTGCTTTCCTTGTTCGAACCGGCCTTTTCCTTATGTTGATCCACGTCATCATGTCTTCCCGAATGCTACTACTCTTCGCCTGTGGAACAGTACCTTTGCCGAATGGTGACGCATTCCTGACTGCAGAGTATCTCTGCCAAACGTTTCAGAGGAAACCTCCTAGCCGAATGGCGACGCGTTCCCGACCGCAGAACGTCTTTGCCGAATGCCTCTGGGGAAAAAACTCCTTTGCCGAATGATACCTTCCACCAAATCCGGCTCACATGTCAGCCTCTTCCTGGTGCTAATTTTTGGTGTCAACACATGCCCCTTCAATTTCGGGATAAAGGATACTTTTATCTCGGAATTGACCAGGAATCCCCAACATTTCCAAGCTGAGTCCGTTCGACATCCGTTTTCTGCTCCCCAAATCCTCAGAGTGTGTTCTCAAACTCAAACCCTAGTTCATCGAATCTTTCAAGCTCCGATCTTCAAATGGCGAACCAGGATCAAATTCTTCAAGTAAGTTTCGTTTTCTTCAATCATATTCGGCATTACTCTTTTCAAGCTGCATTTTGAATCCCCGAATCGCTTTTCTTCCATCCTCAATAGGCTCTGACCACTGAAATCTTGACCCCTACGGAGGAGCAATCCGCATCTTTCTTCCTGGGCCCTTCAGGGAATCCAGATCCCTCCGAAATTATTGCGGCCGAGTCTCAAAGGATCCCTTTCAAAACTTCACTTTCGGGACCTCACGAATGGCAGGATTCATTCAAAAACTGGCCTCTGCCCCCAATCGCTGGCTGGAGAAACTGGTACAAAAGGATTCTTGAAGATAAAAGCCCTCAGACGCAGAACTGGGACAGTCTTCGTATTTCTCATTGCTTGGAGCTATCCCTAGCCGAAACATCCAAGAATGAAAATCTCCTGATTGCAGCCTGTCATTTCTGGTCCAACGGCATGAACGCCTTTCTTTTTGGTCATGGACCAATGACTCCAACCCTGGCCGATGTCTACATGATAACCGGCCTGAACATTACAGGGACAACACACCCATACAGGTACAAAGGTTCTTCCAAACAGACAGGGGTGAAGACTGGAGTCGGCTATAAGAAATACATCCAGACTTACATGCATGATGGTCCTCTGACTGATGTTGAATACAGGGCCTTTCTGAATATGTGGTTGTGCAGATTTGTTTTCTGCGGCAAAGCCAATGAGCCAACTTTGAATCACATAGTAATGGCTGAAGATCTGGCTGCAGGCACACTTATCCCTCTCGGGAAATATCTCTTGGGAAGTGTCTATCATATGCTCCACCAAACTATTTATCAGATGCACACCAACAAGAAAATTTCTTGCGTCAATGGTCCCTGGTGGTTCGTCCAGATGTGGCTGCAATTGTACATGCACCAAATTGTCTCCATTGACCTCAACAGCCGGCACTTTCCCTCGGTCAATTACAAGGAAACAGAAGCCCAGAGCACCAAAGGCTGTCAAACTTATGGGGAAGCAGCCTCCACTATTGCTATCAACAAAAGCATTGGAGAACTGTTCGAACTTTTCTTCAAAGGTTTTACCAATCCCCTCTGGTTCCTATACTTGGACAACGACAGTCTCACTTTTCCTTGTGAGTTCAGCTTCGAGACTGGATGCATAGATGTAGAGTCCACAGCAATTTTTAACACTTTTATTCGGCCTTGCATCTTACCAGCTGAATTTTGTGGAGGAAGGCTGGTTCAAAGTTCATACGAATATTACCAGCCGAATATAGTAGCCAGGCAATTAGGATGTGGCCAAGTGCCCCCAAGATTATTCTTTCATGAATTCCTCAAGCCTAGGCAGACCATCAAAGACTCCACAGAAACAAGAAGAATTTTTGATTATAAGTGTTGTGCAGCCATCTATCAGATTGAACCTTTTGTGCCAACAGCACTTGCTCATTCTTCTTTTATTCTTTGGTGGCAAGAAGTTCATGATCACATTTTTAATGTACCAGTCCACCCTCTCTGCCTCGATTTGATGCCTGACTATCAGCTGAATTCAGAGGTAAACACGCTTACAATCCATTTGTTTTTCCACTGACATCCTCTTTCATCGACTTTTAACTCTGTTATCTTGCAGGACATAGTCCCTGCCCCTCTGGCCAGAGCAATTGTATATAACACTGCAGGCCCAATATCTATTCTGGGGCATCATTCTCCCTCTTTGGCTCAAATAATGTCTAGGCCTGCCAACCTGGATCCAACTCTTGCTGCACCACTTGCTGCCAAGAGAAAAATTTCTTCTCTAACTGCCCCTTCATCTATAAAGAAGAAAAGAACAAGCAACAAAATAATTGCACAGGTCAAATTTCCTCTTCCTCAAGTAAAAAATGCTAATTTCATTCTGCTCATTTCTGTTCCTTTATGATTTCAGGCCAAATCACAACAATTGGCCATTAGCACAGGACCTGCCGATGCTTCAGTGATCAGTAAAATTTTTTTTTTTTTTACCATCTTGTCCTTTTAAAAATTCTCTTTCATCGGCATTAACTTTCTTTCAGTCACAGAGCAAACTTCAATGGATCCAATTTCGGAGAGCTCCTCTTTTCATCAAGAACCAGCTTCAGCTTTACCTGATGTACCTCAGCTAGAAGCCTCATATCCATCAAAGAACCTTCCAAGCTCTCCTCAGCATGATACACAAGAACCTTTACCTGAGCTTGAGCCACCCTCTCTTTCCATCCAAGAGATCAGAAATGAGGTAAAGATAATTTCCCAGTCTCCCTAGTTCTTTATTCAATGGATAATCACCAATTCGGCAATACCTTTTTCCAGGAGAAAATAACTTCATCACCCAGTTACTCATTTCCCTTGGATGATCTTGTTGCCGAACAAGCAGAGGAAATTTCTTCTAGTCAGACTTTATCAGAAGAAATCCAAGCAAAACTAAAGGAAATTTTCTCCTTTCTGCACAAAGACATCCAGGATCAAGTCAAGGATGCTGATCTTCTGAGAGACATGCTCGAGCCCATTGAACACAACCTTCCCGTTGATATTCAAGCTTCCTTGGAACCAATCTCTAAATTAGATCAACAATTTGCTGCAGTCAGACAGGCTCTGAAAGATCAATCTTTACAACCAGCTTTAGAGCACAGAAGAACCATAGCTAAGCAATCCTTGAAAAATCTGCATACTCAAGCTCAGAGTAACAAAGAATTGTCAGCTAGACTGCAGTCAACACTTGATCTGAAAAAGACCAGGAAAGCTGAACTAGAAGCCGAACTGAGGGTCCTGTCAGCCGAAATCGAAGCTGACGAGAAGAAATTAGCCGAACTCCCTGATCTGACAGAGAGGATTCGAAAGGAAGCATCGGCAATTCTAACTGAAGATAAACAACTTAAAGCGAAGCTCTATGCTCTGGAAAAAACCCAAGAAGCAGGCAAAAATCTTTTGGAGACCATTAATAGAATGATATCTGATGCCAAAGATGTAATCTCCAAGTACTTGGGTGTGTAATTGTATTGAATATTTAATTTAGCCGAACGTCTTACCAACTTTGCAGTTTTCACTAATTTTTGCTTTCTCTCCATTGTGGGTAACTCATTCGGCAAAGCTGATTTTAATAGCATCAGACCCAAAAACGCTTCAACTATGACATAGCCGAATCTCATCCAGTCAAAGCCGAATGTGACTCGATAAGAATCCCAAACGACATGAGAACCGATCGGCTGGAAAATCCTTTCCACCTTCCGAACTCTTCGGAATACGTGCCACGATCTTTGGCCATGATTTCCTCTGCGGGTTTTATAAATAAACACCCAGGCAGCCCACGGTTTCTTCACCAAGTTCTTCGCCTTTCAAGTTCTTGCCGGCCCAAGCCATTCTTTTCCCCATCCACAGTAATTCCGAGGAACCTCCAATGGCCGACAACAACAGGAGGCGCCCGGCCGCTGATGAGGCCGAAGGAAGTCGTGCCGGTGCTCGCCGCAGGTGAGTAGCTACTCGCTTCTCTCTGTTCTTCTCGAGATTTCCTCCCTCTTTCTTGACGAATCTTTTCGTTCTTTCAGGGTAATCCAATGGATTGCCGGCGCTGGTGCGCCAGTTGCAGCTCCAGCCGCTGCTCCTGCGGCATCTTCGAGTTCGTCTAATCGATCTCTCGAATCGGACGACTACCGCTACACGGACGGCGACGCCCGCCGATTCAAGGCGGAGCGCGACGACTCTCGTCGCGAACTGGAGGCTATCTCCAAGCAAGCCGGGATTGCTGACCTCGAATGGCAGCACGAGCGCAAGCAACTGCTCGAAGTCATCGATGGTGAGTCCTGCAATCTGCTCAATCTCAATCTCATCCCCCGAATGATATTAATCGGTTGCCCCTTTTGTAAACTTGCAGCGCGTGATGCCGAACTCGATCGGCTGAAGGCGCTGGTGAATGAGCTGGCGAACAAGGTGAATGCTCCTGGGGACACACCAGAAGCTCGCCTCGGCGCGGTGGCGGGCCGTATCGATGAGGTGGCCTCGCACGGCATCCGTCTGGGCACTGCCGCAGGCCTAGTCGCCATGTCGACGCACACCAACACCGACTACTCCAGGCTACCAACCGGCTTCACTAATGGTAACCCGGAGGAGATCGACGACATCGAGGCTTCCATAGATCGCCTTGACGCTCATGGCGCCGCCATTGCCGATTCCATTCATCCTCAGTCCGTCTTGAACAAGCTATTCCATTAGTTTGTACTAGGGATTTATGGAATTTCGGCAATAAAACTTATCTTTTGTGATCTTGCATGAATCATCTGATGTAGTATATTTTGTGCTAAGGGCAATACATTCAGTACTGGCCATTTTCCTTTTCTGTTAACATTTGTTCTGAAGGCGATTTCTTCCCGAATATCGGCTGTTTGGCAAATTAATATATCAATCACCGATCGATTTCAACACTGGGATAATACCTCTTCAAATATCTTCCATTTATAGCAGAAGCAAATTCTTCTCCCAATAATGTCTTCAAAATATATGCATTTCCAGGCATGCATCTAACCACTCTAAAAGGACCTTCCCAATTTGGAGACCACTTGCCGAATGCTGCATATTTGGTTCCAATCGGCAATATTGCTTTCCAAACTAGATCACCTTCTGTGAATTGCTTAACTTTCACCTTCTTGTTGTAGTACTTAGCAACTCGCACTTTATTCTTCTCAATATTCTCCAAGGCCCTGAGACGAATCATATGCAAATCTTCTAATTCGTCCATCATTAAATCTTTATAATCTTTAGAACTTAAATCCTTTTGCAACTTTATTCTCCTTGAGTCTAATTGTATCTCCCATGGCAAAATAGCATGATGCCCATACACCAACTCATAGGGAGACGTCTGTGTAGCCCCATGTGGAACCATTCGGTAAGCCCATAAAGCCTCATTGAGTACCGAATGCCACTTTTTCGGCTTCTGGTCAATCTTCTTCTGTATAATTTTAATCATAATCTTGTTAGAAGCCTCTGCCTGACCATTAGCTTGGGCATAATAAGGAGAAGAATTTAACAATCTGATGCCCATACTCTCAACAAAATCTCTGAATTCTGAAGATGTAAATTGAGTCCCTTGATCAGTGGTGATTGTCTGAGGAATCCCGAATCTGTAAATGATGTGTTCTTTAACAAATTCAACCATATTCTCCGACGTCACTTTCTTTAATGGAATTGCCTCAACCCATTTGGTAAAATAATCGGTTGCCAAAAGCACAAACTTATGCCCCTTGCTAGATGGAGGATTTATTTGGCCAATCAAATCCATTCCCCATCCTCTGAATGGCCATGGCTTGACAATGGGATTCAAAACCGATGCCGGAACTCTCTGAATGTTTCCAAATTTCTGACAGTCTTGACATCCTTTATAATATTCAAAACAATCTTCCAACATTGTCGGCCAGTAATATCCAGTTCTTCTAATAACCCACTTCATTCGGTAGGCCGATTGATGTGCTCCACACAACCCATCATGTACTTCACTCATCAGCCTTTTTGCTTCTTCATGGTTTAAGCAATGCAACAGCACTCCATCCAGGGATTTATAATACAAATTATCATCAAGAAGAATAAACTTTAAAGCTTTATACCTGAGCTTTCTAGAAACTTTTCGGGATGGATTCTCCAGATAATCGGCAATCTCTTTTCTCCAATCATCTTCTGTCAAATTACTCCCGAATGCATATACATTATTAGCAAAAACTTCTCGAAGCTCTTTATAACCTGATGCACTTTGGGCCAATCTATTTGCCTCTCCATTATCTCCTCTAGGAATATGTTGTAGAATTACTGACCGAAAGCTCTTCAATATTTCTTTGCATTCTTCATAGTAATTCCTCAAGGTATCACTTTTGCACTCATATTCACCATTCAATTGCTTTATGACCAATTCTGAATCTCCAAAAATTTCAACCGCAATGGCATCTGCTTCTTTCAAATATTGGAGCCCTTTGAGCAATGCCTCATACTCAGCTTGATTGTTAGTAACAGCAGATTGAATGGGAACAGCAAACTCAAATGTTTCTCCTTTGGGTGAAATTAATAAGATACCTGCTCCACCACCTTTGTTGCATGAAGATCCATCGAAGAATAACACCCAAGGAACAATGTTAAGCAAAGTTATTGATGTATCATGATGTTCAGTAATGAAGTCGGCGATAATCTGTCCTTTAACAGCCTTTGCCGATTCAAACCTTAACTCAAATTCAGACAAAGCTAAAATCCATTTGCCAATCCTTCCGTTCAAAATCGGCATAGACAACATGTGTTTTATCACATCAAACTTTGAATACACAATGCATTCGGCATGTAGTAAGTAGTGCCGAAATTTTGTACAGGAGTAGTAAACACATAAGCAGAGCTTCTCTATAGCCGAATACCTTGTCTCTGGATCTAGTAACTTTCGGCTAAGGTATGCAACTACTCTTTCCTTCCCTTCAAATTCTTGAATGAGGGCCGATCCAATAGTTTGGGCATCGGCCGCCACGTACAACTTGAAAGGCTTGTTCAATTGTGGAGGCACCAATACTGGTGGCTTCTTCATGTACTCCTTTATTTCATTAAAAGCCTTTTGTTGTTCGTCACCCCATACAAACTTTTGATCCTTCTTTATTTTTAACAGTGAAGAAAAAGGCAACACCTTTTGTGACAAGTTTGATATGAACCTTCTCACAAAATTTATCTTGCCAAGCAATGATTGTAGCTCTTTAAGATTAGTTGGAGGAACAATTTCATCAATTGCCTTCATGCTTTTCTTACCAACTCCTATTCCCCCTTCATGTATCAAAAATCCCAGAAACTCTCCAGCCGAAACTCCAAAAGCACACTTGTTCGGGTTCATCTTAAGCCCATGTTTCCTGGTGCATTCTAGAGTTTTCCTTATGTCGGCTAAATGAGACTCATGATCCAATGATTTGATCACCACATCATCAATATATATTTCCACAATCTTGCCGATCAACTCATGAAAAATATAATTCATAGCCCTTTGATAAGTTGCACCGGCATTTTTTAATCCAAAAGTCATGACAACCCATTCAAACAACCCTATGTGTCCAGGACACCTGAAAGCTGTCTTTACTATATCTTCCAATGCCATATAAATCTGATTATATCCTGCATTACCGTCCATGAAACTGAGCACTTTGTATCCAGCAGCAGCATCAACCAATGAATCAGCAATAGGCATTGGATATCCATCCATGGGTGTAGCCTTGTTTAGGTCTCTAAAATCTATGCAAACCCTCATCTTTCCATTTTTCTTATAGACAGGAACAATATTAGAGATCCAATCCGCGTATTTACATGGCCGAATGAAATTTGCATCTAGTAATCTTTCAATCTCCTTTTTCACATCGGCCAACACTTCTTCCTTGTAGATTTTTCGGGGTGGTTGCTTGTAAGGCCTATATCCAGGTTTGATTGGCAACCGATGCTCAACAATAGAACGGTCTAGACCGGGCATCTCCGAATAATCCCAAGCAAAGCAGTCCTTGTATTCCTTTAACAATGTCACCAACTTTTCTTTGAAAACCGAATCCAAATTAGCACTGATAAATGTCGGCCTTGGCTTGTCACCATCTCCAATGTCCACTTCTTCTAATTTATCGGCCGACACAAATCCACGTCCTAATTTTCCATCAGTTCCATCAATTGGATTCTCCATCAAAAATTACTATGAGAGCCGACTGCTTCGATCGGCTGCTGATCACTGCTGGCTGGTGCCACAGGACCTTCTCCCCAGTCTTTACCTGAGAAACAATCTATGCCTTGATACTCCCAAAAAGCTGGTTCCATATTTGCCACGCTTATTGAATCATCTGCTTGGACAATCTCCACCTCATCATCTATCCATTGAATAAGCTGTTGATGCATAGTAGATGGAATACAACAATTTGCATGAATCCAATCTCTTCCAAGCAGCAAGCTATATGCCCCTTTGCCCTCAATGACAAAGAAAGTCGTAAGCAGAGTCTTGGACCCAATCATTAAATCAACATGCACGCATCCCTTGGTGTCCGAAGGATTTCCAGCAAAATCATTTAAAATTATGCTTGTTGGTGTCAAATCTCTAGGGCCCATACCAAGCTTCCTGAATGTGGTATATGGCATTACATTGACAGCAGCTCCTCCATCGACAAACATCTTGGTCAATGGTTTGCCATTAACATATCCCTTCAAGTACAGTGGCTTCATGTGCCGATTCTGGGTTGGCTTTTCAAAAACAGCTTGTTTGTTCAACATCAATTGTGCCATTAACCCAAATTGTTCGGCATCATCTATATCGGGCAATATTTCTTCCTGTACAATTTGATTAGATGGAGCCATGAATTCATTCGGCAAGAAACATACCATGCATGTAGGAGCCGAATGACTATGTTCGTCAGGCCTATCTTTTGGGAGCCATATCGATTTCATCCTAGGCCTCGCTTGCTTTAATTCTTGATTCCTCAGGCGTTGAACTCTTCTCTTCTGACTCCTTCTTAAACCAGGTGGGCACCACTGCCCTTTCTGCCAAACATACTCACGATCTTCTTCCTCATGATCAACCCATCTGTAATCAGCATGTCTCTTTCTTGGTTGATCATCAAAACGCCGATCATCACTAGGATGTACCCTGCCAATCCTTTCATGGACAGATCGGCGATTGACAGTTCCCTGCCTATATTCATCATACCTATTATTGCATTCAGGACAATTATTCCATGTGGGAAGTTTCAAACCTTCGTTCCAACAGTGTCTGAAAAATGCACACCCCCAATGCGCACGTTCCTGTTCTCGAGCATATTCTTCTTGTTCTTCCTCAAATCTTTCTTCTTCGCGCCTTCTTTCCTCCTCCTCGTATTCACGCCTTTGAAAACGCTCTTTTTCTTGCTGACGCTGCCATTTGTTGAGGAGAATACGTGTAGTAACTCTAGGTTTAAAGGATTCGCCCACTTCAAATCGGCTATTCGGGAACCGAAGATTTTTCTGGCGAATCTGTTCCATTGTGACCTGCCGAGTGGGATCAACTGAACCATCCTGTCTTGCCTTTTTTGATGTTAAAACTTTCAATCTTCCCTTTTCTCCAGATGGAACAGCATTCACCATATTAACCGAGAACCCGATCATATTCTGAGGGAAAGGGTTACTGTCCAGTTTCATCTTGTTGTCGAATTTCAAATGTCCTTCCTGGATAGCTTTCTGAATCTTCATCCTAAAGACTCTGCATTCATTAATGGAATGAGAATTTCTATCATGAAACCCACAGTACCTCTTATCTTTCACTCCATCGGGCCGAAGCATAGAATGCCCCTCTGGCAATTTGATTCGGCCTTCTTTCACCAGGAATTCAAATAATTTGTCTGCTTTAGTCACATCAAAATCATATGTTCCCTTCATCCGTTTGATCCATCTTTGAGTCATTGTAATTGGTTCTTTGCTCCACACTATCTCTGTTGCAGCTATTTCCTCGCTATCTTCATACTCATCTTCTTGATCTGCTCTTTCAAGGAATTGGTTGTAGATGTCAGATACATCATTATTTTTAGCAAATCTGACATCTTTCTTGAAACCATATGCCTGGTTACTCATCAAGGCCAATCTGTGCGACAACTGGCCCAGATCATCAAACTCCATCCCGAATAGCTTCTCCCGAATAGCAGGCAGCATTCCAGCTACAGCCATACCAGCCAGTTGATCATCAGGTATGTTCAGAGAAAAGCACATACTCTTAGTTTCCCTAAATCTCCTGAGGAACTCTGTAGGTGTTTCATTATTCCTCTGCCTTAAACTGGTCAAATCAACCAACTTTTTCTCGGTACTGCCAATGTAGTAATGAGCATGGAATTTTTGTTCCAGGTCTTTCCAGGTGCAAATCGACTGAGCAGGCAAAGAAGCAAACCATGTAAAAGCTGGGCCCGTCAGTGACAAAGGAAAGTATCTGATTCTGAAAGCCTCATCTGCCGAAGCCTCTCCAAGCTGCATCAGATATCGAGCTATATGTTCCACAGTGCTAGTATCATCTTGCCCTGAGAATTTAGTAAACTCCGTAGGCACCTTGACCCTATTCGGCAATGATACCCTTTGGTACCATTCTGGGAAAGGAGATGAGTACATGTACCCCTGATTTTTAGGCTTCAGACCGAATTGATTTTGCAATACATCGGTCATTTTTTGCACCATGAGGTCAATACTGGTATCTTGATTCCCTGGTCTCCCAGCAAGCATGCCTGCAGTACCAACATATCTAGGATTCGGGAGAGCGTCGATAGCATTGTAATCCATAAACTCTGAATATCCGTTTCCATACAAATCCCTCTGCAGTCTGTTGTTCAAAGGAGATATCTTGTAAGCAGAAGCAGGCGGATTCCCTGTGGTGCCGAATGCCATATCACCGTATGTGCGAGTTTTCGGCAGTGCAGGCTGAGGATCTTGCCGAATCGGTTGTCCATTTGTATCTTTAGTACCAGAACCTCCAATTTCATCAGCATTTCCTTTACCATGTGGTCTCTGAACTGGTGCTTGAACATTGAAGTATGTCGGACCACCCAATTGCCCATGTATCTGCTCGAAGGATTTATCCACATGCTGACCAAAAATGCTTACCATTATATGCCGAAAGCTGTTCAAGAACGCAGCATTGTGATTGGTCATTGCTTCCCCCAAAGCTTTGTATAGCAAGCCCGAGAATCTCTCCCTTTCTTCTTCTTCAGTAAAATCAGACTGCCCAGGAAGGAGAACTCTTGGCAAGTCGGACTTGAGAAACGGTGCACCACTCCTGTTCTTGGCGAAAGACAGTAAACATTTGTTAATGAATTGGCCAGCAGCAGCCTTTACCATCTGTTGATGCTCTTCAGACAATTCTTCCAAAGTGACATCCATGATGTCGCTCAACTCAGGCATCTTGAAAACTTGTGTGTGTCCCACCGGGCGTGCCAAAAAGTGTGTTGACGTAAAATCCGCACCTCACGCCAAGCACACAGCAAGCCGAACAAGCTGGCTTCAAACGTGACCCGGGCTTTTGAATCCGGAAGCGTGCCAGTCAGTTTGCCTGAAAACTAACAAAGGGATAAAAAAGTTTAGATCAAAACCTGGAACGTGCCGGTTGAGACCAGACAGTTCCATATTTGCGGCATTGAAGCCAATCTCGAGAGGCATATAGCTATGGGCAAGCTATCTGTCGGCAGTTGGAGCTTTATTCGGCAATCGGCAAAGCACACAAGGAGCGCACTGCCGAATGCGTGACGTAAGCATGACGAAAGATCGGCTTTCAACCGAATGAACATTGTAACACATACTCATAGCCGATTAACGAGAAACAGAGCATGATAGATAAATAAGAGGGTGAAACATGATCATAAATTCGCAGTAAACAAGGAATGCATAGGCCGAAAGCAGCACCCGTCAAGCATGATAACAAAACAAGTTAATCCACCGCATGATACGACTTGTTTGTGACCACGCCACTAATCAGATTAGACCAATCCACCGCATGATACAGTCTAACCATGAGAAGCTAAAAGCATTCAATGTTTAATTACGAACCCACAACACAGTCACGAATTTACATTGAAAACAGGAATGCATAGGCCGAAAGCAGCACCCGTCAAGCATGGTAACGAACGAGTTAATCCACCGCATGATACAACTCGTTTGAAGCCACACCACCAATCAGATTAGATCAATCCACCGCATGATACAATCTAATCGTGAAAGGCTAAAAGCATTCATTGTCCAATGCAAACCCACGAACACACGTTCACTCGTGAGAGCACTACCGAATGCGGCTATTTAGCCGAATCGGGGTCCATGGCGAAGGAACAAGCCTAATCGGTAAAGATAGATCTATCAGATCGAATCGAATTCTAATCCACCGGATGATTAGCTCTAAGACGACCCAAAAACCTGCATCTACCGCATGATACCCGGTTCTGTCAAGATCTACACGATGCCGACAAGCTCGAACCCGCGACACGTGGCAACCTAGATCGGTTTCGGATTCGGCTGTGAGGGGATAATTCGTCATGTCATGAAGGATAGCCGATTCTAGCCGATCTAGATTGGGCAAAGGTGTGTTGCATGAATTAAGCACATAGTAAAAACGGAACAACACGGGATAACTTAATGAATCTGTTAGATCTTGCCGAAATCTAACAGAGCCGATAAATTGGTTCATACTAGATCTTAGCCCACCGCATGGCTCATGACCTAACAGAGGAACCTTCTTGAGACCACAACTTAAATCCACCGGATGATACTAAGCATGGTAACAAGACTACTTGCATCAAAGCTTAAATCCACCGCATGATACTAAGCATGATACAAGGTTGTCGGTACTTACGGAGGTCGACGGATCGATGACTCCTCTCGAAGAACTCGACGACTCGACTAAAGGACTCGATGTTGGCACGGGGCCGGTTTGTTGTATGATTGATTGATTCTCTTCTACAATTGCCATGGGTTTATATTTATACCCAGGTCTTGATACAACTCCTAGTCGGACACGACTACAACACTTGTTTCTAAAAATAAATGACGAATCTTCGTGCCCATATTGCTTTCCTTGTTCGAACCGGCCTTTTCCTTATGTTGATCCACGTCATCATGTCTTCCCGAATGCTACTACTCTTCGCCTGTGGAACAGTACCTTTGCCGAATGGTGACGCATTCCTGACTGCAGAGTATCTCTGCCAAACGTTTCAGAGGAAACCTCCTAGCCGAATGGCGACGCGTTCCCGACCGCAGAACGTCTTTGCCGAATGCCTCTGGGGAAAAAACTCCTTTGCCGAATGATACCTTCCACCAAATCCGGCTCACATGTCAGCCTCTTCCTGGTGCTAATTTTTGGTGTCAACAATAATTTAGGATATCCCCCATGTCTCATCGCAAGGTAGGTAGTATGAAATGAGTCCCTGATGTCGACCCCTATAAATTTGTCCACATAGTCTAGTGCATATATTAATGCACTATCTTTTGCCTTATAGGGTGCATCACAGGTCTCACCGTATATTTTCAACATGCCTTGCCTTGACGTCAACGTTACTGAAGATTGAAAACCACCTTGTACTCGACTATCGTGCGGTGCAACGAATGAGTATCCCAGAGGTGGCATAACCTGACGCAACACTTCTCCCAAACCATATTCTATGTGTAGGCGGCCAAAATACAGGGTGTCCTATATATACACGAGACATATGTAGAAATATATAAATACATATGTAACAAAAGGCATGATTTGCAATAAAAAAATCAAAGATATAGTAACTTACGAATTCCGTTTCATAAAGAGGCCACATCCTTTTTGGAACTTGTGTGACGTCCGGCTCATTAAGCTCGAGAGCCTTCATCTTCAAGAAACTATAGTCTGGAATACAACGGCCCGTATGAATTTCCAACTCTCCCACTGCCCTCCTCACGGCATCGCGTGCAGCAACATATTCATGCCGGTATGGTCCAGATTGGACGTGAAAATTAACTGTATCACCAGGAATCGGGTTGCGCAAGGAACGCTCTTGGACTGCAAGAGAAACCACATACATCCCATTGTATAAGCCGCTGTTATGTCTCACCACCATAGGACGGGTGCCACTGATGTGATATATTACATCGTTGAACCATTGCATTACATTAATATCCTGTTTCACATATTAATTAAGAATATATCAACATTATGACATAATAATCAATAAAAGATTGTAGTCTTACGAGTGTTAAATACATCATATGGTACCAGAGGAAAGCGGTTGTCAGGCTCGACATGAATGAAGTTGATGAGGTCGTACTGGTCGGATACCGGCCCAGGAGGGTGGGCTGGCGGTGGCGGGGGAAGGTCCGGCAGAACATCGTGCGCGTTGTGTCCACCACGTCTAGCTCTTTGGCGTTCTCTTGGCATTATTTTCCTAAAAAATTCTTAAGAATTAATAAACAAATCCATAAATCCATGTTGACTTGGTGGCATCATTCGTTCAAGTGTTTAAAGGATGTCGATACAACAAGAACAACAAGTAACCATCCGATCGATGCGATTGACATTCATGATCAGATGGTTACTGTTGTTCCTGTAGTATCGATATCCTTGGTGAAGCCATGTTGTTTGTACTCATCAGGTAATTTGGTGACATTATTCCTTCATGGTAGGGTGTCCCAGAGATGGGTGAACACTTCGGGCATGTCACCGGCGTGTTCAGCCACCATCATCTACTTACCTGGCTCTCCCATTTACAGGCCTACATAAATATCAAGATTTTCTATTAATTTTTCTATATTATTATAGCGTTATCTTCATATGTAAACTATATCATTTACTTAAAACTATCAGAAAAAATCATATATATCATTTACGAAAAATAAAACAGCTCTAAAAACCTTAATCTACCAAAATATATATCATGAAGAATATGCCTACGTATTATACCTGCGTGTTGCCGTGCAGCCGGTCTTGCCTTGTGGGCGTGGCCGCGTCGGCCTGTAACAGGAGAGCCAGGTGCGTAGATGTGTGACAACCAGAGCGAGAGAGCGAGAGCAACGAGAGCGAGAGAAACAGAGCGACCAGAGCGCGAGAGACTGCGAGAGAGTCACCGGGAGAGGCCTGCTATTTATGAACGAGAGGGAGACAGCGAAGGGAACATGTGGGCCCACATTAATCATAACTTTTGGCATTTATGCACATCACAAACGGTTCCTATTAAGAACCGTTTGTGATGGGAACTATCACAAACGGTTTTTAACAGGAACCGTTTGTGATGTTCACTATCACAAACGGTTCTTATTTGTGATTGGCCCAGCAATAATTGCTGCATGCAACCACCGATGGTTTTAATTTTTTATATCAATATTTCATATAAATCATTCCAAAAACCATATAATTCATAGAAATTCCATATAACTCATAGAAAATTCATATCACTCATAGAAAATTCATATAATTCATTGCAAAATCCATATAATTCATAGAAAATTAATATAACTCATAGAAAATTCATATAATTCATTGAAAAATCCATATAATTCATATTAAATTCATATAACTCATAGAAAATTCATACAACTCATAGAAAATTCATACAACTCATAGAAAATTCATATAATTAAGTACAAGACATATATATGTTTCGATTACAAAAATAAAAGTATCAATTATTCAACTGACAATGATTGCCTCATCGTGATCAAGCCGCACGTATGCCGGTTCATCGCCATCTTCTTCTTCAAACACAGGAAGGTCGACATCCGGCCCAAGCGGAGGCATGTCGTGGAATCCGTTCCATTCTTCCTCGGTTCTATCTTCAACACCGACGATCTTCCTTTTGCCCTGGAGGACGACGTGCTTTCCATGATGAGCGAGGTCCGTTGCGTAGAAGACTTGCACTACATCCTTAGCCCAAACAAATGGTTCGTCTCTGTACCCGGTGTTTTTAAGATCGACGATAGTCATTCCGTACTTATCCTCGAAGACCCCCTTGGGAAGTCTGACCCACTGGCACCGGAATAGAGGGATCTTCAATCGTGGCCCGTAATCTAGCTCCCATATCTCTTCAACGAAACCATAGTATGACTGAATCCGTTGATTGCTGTCGTAAGCATCAATACGAACGCCGCTATTTTGGTTGACACTCTTTTCATCTTGCTTTCTCGTGTAGAATGTGTATGCATTTATGTCATATCCCTGGAACATGGTCAATGTACTTGATGGTCCGATGACCAACAAATCGAGCTCACGACTCCCGGTTTCAGCGCCACACAATTTTAATCTTAACCAGTCGGCAAATGTTTCTCTATGTCTTTTCTGGACCCAAGATTCTGACCGTCCACTGTTCTGGTCATGTAGTTCTTTCACGTGCATATCGATATATGGGGCAACTACGGACGCTTGTTGTAGAACAGTGTAATGTGCTTGCCTGAAAGCATCAATGTCTTTGACAAGTACCCGTCGCCGGCCGATTGTTCCTCTCCCACCTAGCCTTCCCTCATGACGTGATACAGGGACACCAACAGGTCGTAGATCCAAATAGTATGTGCAAAACTCAACCGCCTCCTCTGTCTCCCATCCAGCAGTCATGCAACCCTCTGGTCTAAATCTGTTTCTAACGTACTTTCGAAGAACACTCATTAACCTCTCGAAAGGAAACATCTGATGCAAAAACATTGGTCCAAGGGATATTATCTAAGCGACCAAGTGAGTAAGCAGATGCAGCGACATATCAAAATATGTTGGTGGGAAATGCATCTCGAGCCTAGTTATAGCATGGATCAGGTTTTCTTGAAGCTTGTCTAGCGTGGTCGGATCTATGACCTTATGCGAGATTGCATTGAAGAAAGAGCACAACTTTATGAGCGGATCTCGGACCTTAGTTGGGAGCACACCCCTTAGAGCAACTGGAAGCAGTTGGGTCATGATAACATGATAGTCGTGGGCCTTCAAGCAGCTCATGTTGAATTTTGTCTCTTTTTTGTTCACCAGCCTTCTAATGTTGGAGGAGTATCCGGTTGGCACTTTAAGTTCATCAAAGAATTTACAAATCTTCTTTTTCTCTTGCTCACCCAGTGTCCATGCAGCAACCAAAAGTTTCTTCTTCCTATCAGGTTGTATAATAGGGTGTAGTTCTGGCCTGACACCCATCTCTTCTAAGTCTTGTCGAGCTTCCAATGAGTCTTTTCCTTTCCACTTGGCCTCCATTAACGTGCCGAGTGTGCTCGCAGCCACATTTTTAGTTAGGTGCATGCCATCCAATGCATGCCGGACATTCAAGAGTTTCCAATAAGGAAGTCTCCACAACAAAGAGTTCTTTTTCCATATGGAACCGGTTGGTGCGTGTACACTTCCTTTTCCCTTTCAAAAAACCACTTCAACTTTGCTTACTATTTTGTATATCTCACTCCCATTGCGGTACTTCGGAGGCAAGCAGTTATCAATTGTACCATCAAAGGATTTCTTGTTCCGACGATATGGGTGGTCTCGGCGAAGGAACCTACGATGCCCCATGTAGACCATCATCTTGCTTTTGTTCAACCATCTAGCGTCAGTGTCATCGACACAAACCACACAACCATTATAGCCCTTTGTAACCTGGCCTGATAAGCAACCAAGGCCGGGTAGGTCAGTTATTGTTACGAACAACATTCCTTTTAATGTGAAGTGTTCTCGCTTGTATTCATCCCAAACCTTCACACCTTCATTCCACAACAAAAGCAGGTCGTCCACCAATGGCACCAGATACACATCAATATCATTTCCAGGCTGCTTTGGCCCTTGGATCAACAAAGGCATCATAATGTAGGTCCTCTTCATACACAAGCAAGGGGGAAGGTTGTATATGCAAAGGGAGACAGGCCATGTGCTGTGTTTGCTGCTAACCATGTTAAAAGGATTCATCCCATCTGTACTCAAGCCGAACCTTACGTTCCTGATCTCCTTTGAGAATGTTTTCTTAAAATGATAATCAATAGCCCTCCACTGTGAACCATTTGTCGGATGCCTAAGCTTTCCATCTTTCAGACGCTCTTCTTCATGCCAACGCATAAGCTTTGCCGTCTTCGGGTTAGCAAATAGCCGCTTCAACTGAGGAATTACGGGGAAATACCAGACAACCTTGGCGGGTGGCCTTTTATTCCTGTCACATGTCATATGTATAGCTGACTCGGACTTGTACCTCGAACTTTCGCACACTGGGCATGCATCCAAATCCTTATAGTCACCACGATACAGGATGCAATCTTTTGGACATGCATGTATTTTCTGTACCTCGAGCCCCATTGGACATATCATTTTCTTCGCCTCGTACGTGTTCTTAGGCAACCCATTCAGGCTTGGAAGCATCTTCCCCATAAGATCCAACAAACTGTCAAAGCCTGTGTTCGATAGGCCATTAGATGACTTCAACTCCAGTAGCAAGAGGTCAGCTTCAAGCTTGGACATGTTGCAGCCATGGTACAAAGGAGTTTTGGCATCCTTCCTCATCTGCTCTAGCTTCTTCAAATTCTTCGCATCAAGGCATTCTGGCTCACCATCACGTATCATCTGGTCAATGCCATCCATCACATCACCATCTACTAATGTCTCTGCAAAAGTTATCCATGAATGATCCATGGTCGACATTTCCCGTATCATTTGGTTGTGTGGCTTCATTCTCACCACGTGTGGCCTCTTGGAACGTTTTCCGCATTTTCTCAACCACATTTGGTTGTGTGGCTTCATTCTCACCTTCCTCCCCATGCTTGTTCCAAACCTTGTAGTTTGCCATGAAACCCCTACATAGCAAGTGTCGTCGGATCTGCTCGATGTTTCGAAACTGCTTCTGGTTTTTGCAATCAATGCACAGACAATATTGATATCCACCGCTTGTTTGGTACGACCTCGCAACATTCACAAAGGAGTCAACCCCGTTGACAAATGAGTCATCTGAACTGGTAACGTACATCCAACCTCGTCCATCCATCTATTACAAACAAAATGGGCTTGTCCTTAAACCAATATTCCAATAAAAATAATAATGCCAAATTATTTGCAAATCAATCGCACTGCTAGATACAAACCTTGAGTCAAGTGAGTGGATCAAATTGAGCCGAGGACCAAATTGAACCAAGTGGAGCCGAGGACAAAATTGATGAAGAAATTGATGAAAAACAACCTAGAGGCAAAAAAATAGAGTTTTCATCACATTCTTCTAAATTTTGCAACCATTCAAGCTTCTAGAAAGTAAGCAAAGCAAGCTAGATACTAACCTTGTTGGAATGGAATGAGAGCTACACATTTCGATAATCCATGAATAAATTGATGAAAAATGGCCTAGAGAAAAAAAAGAGACCTTTCATCACATTTGTCTCAATTTTGCAACCATTCAAGCTTCTAGAAAGTAAGCAAAGGAAGCTAGATACTAACCTTGTTGGAATGGAATGAGAGCTACACATTTCGATAATCCATGAATAAATTGATGAAAAATAGCCTAGAGAAAAAAAAGAGACCTTTCATCACATTTGTCTCAATTTTGCAACCATTCAAGCTTCTAGAAAGTAAGGAAAGCAATGTAGATACTAACCTTGTTGGAATGGAATGAGAGCTACACATTTCGATAATCCATGAATAAATTGATGAAAAATGGCCTAGAGGAAAAAAAAGAGACCTTTCATCACATTTGTCTCAATTTTGTAATCATTCAAGCTAAAGAATCATGGAAGAATGCCTATCATGTGTCTTCAAGCAAGTTATTAATGATCTACCTACTAAATTCGAGTTCCTCCATTGAATTTCATGATAAATGAGCTCTAGAGAGGATGAAAGAGCCCCTCCATCAAATTCATGTCAAATTTCAAATTTAGTGGTTGAAACAAGCTACAAATGGGAAGAGTTGAGTGTTACCAACCTCAAAAAAAGTTGATGGAGAGCTTTCTTCAAAAAACGTGACCTTTCTTGAGCAATTTGGTGAGAAATGGCCGCAACAATGGTGAAAGAAATGGTGGGCGTCGGGTTGGAGAAGAAGAGTGGGAGGGGGAAGTGGGGTTTTGTACTGTGCGGTCTATCACAAACGGTTCCTAATATGAACCATTTGTGATGGACCATTATCCCAAACGGTTCCTAATATTGAACCGTTTGTGATGAGGTCAATCACAAACGGTTCGTGTTACAAACCGTTTGTGATGGCCTGGAGGGGCTTCACAAACGGTTTGTAACACGAACCGTTTGTGATGGACCTCATCACAAACGGTTCCAACGGCTACCAGTCCCATAGCCGTTGGAACCGTTTGTGATGAGAGCATCACAAACGGTTTTCAACAACCGTTTGTGATAGAGCGTTTGTGATGTCGAGTTCTGTAGTAGTGATCCGGCGATGCTCTGCTCATGCCGACGCTACGGCGCTCCTCTACGCTAAGTCGCTAACCATGGCCGGCCGCGGCACATACCGCTGATCACTCAGATTACTGGATTGCTGGATTGGTTCAGGTATCAGATGAGCAGCCTTCACCTTGTGTTATATTGGCCTGGCTGTCTCAGTCTTACATGGCCGCAGAGCGCTCACTCGCTAAACTGGAGGGACAACCAGAACTAAGAGAGGCATACGCCGTGCGTCTGACTCATGTATAAACTAAGTATACGTATTTGGATCCAGAATACATAGACATGCAATGCGCGCGCATACGTAGTAGTCTTTTATTCTTGTGCACGTAGTGTGCTCCGCGTGACGCCATGCGCATATACTGGTTGTCACATAGGCTAGAGATATGGTCAGATATCTCATCTATTACATGCTCTTGAAAAATGAACGAACACGCTTAGCCGTATTAGCTTGCCATGCATATACGTACAAGCGTGGAGCTTGTTAGCTTGTTCCTTTTTAATTTCTTCTTTTAATTACTAACTCTTTTTCCCACTACTAGAATCTTCAACATCCGCCCACCCCGTCCGCCTTAGCCATTTTTGGACCCGGTGCTGATGGGGTTTCAGCACCGGGTCCAACGGCTAGGAGCGGGGCGGCGCGTAGATGTGTCAGGGCGAAGACATTAGCACCGGGTCGTGGCAAGACCCGGTGCTAATGCGCCCCCTTTAGCATCGGATGCAGCCAGCAACTGGTGCTAATGTGCCCGAGGCCATTTCGCACCGGTTGCTGGTTGCACCCGGTGCTAAAGGGAGCGCATTAGCACTGGGTCTTGCCACGACCCGGTGCTAATGTGTTTGTATATAGGGGCTTCTTCCTCCCCCGCCCGAGCCAGCTGAACACTTGGGCGTTGTGTTCATGATGGCTCGGGCGGGAGGGGAGAAGAAAGAGGGGAGGTGCTGCCCATTTTTTTTCAAAATTTGTGAAGATTCCACTCATCTAAGGAGCACTACAAGGTACACTCTTTCATTCTCTAATGTTTTATTTAGCTTGTAATCCTTCTATGCTTTAGAAATAGAGGAATTTATGAATCAAATAAAGCTAGCTAGAGAGCTTGTGTTCATGGAGGAGAGAAAGGGGAGCTTGAGTTCATGGTGGAGAGAGAGTGTTCATGTTGTGTTCTAAATGGAGAGAGAAGGCAAGCTAGTTAGTATTTTGTTTTGTATGACTTATGTATGACTCGTGAATAGTTATAAGGCTTATGTATTTTATTTATTAGTTATTTATTAAAAGTTGGAATAGTTATTTATTAATTTAATGGAATGTATATTTGTTTTTAGAAAATGAATATAGTAATTCCTTGGAATATATATTATTGGTTATTTATTAAAAGTTGGAATAGTTATTTATTTATTTAACAGAAGGTATATTTATTTATTTAATGAATATAGTAATATAGTTTTAGAAATGTGCTTATATAATGGCATATATATTATAATTTGTATTTATTTATTATATATTTGTTATTGGTTAATAATGCAGATGAATAGACAATGGATGTACGGGGACAACCACGCTCAGGAGTTCCGTGATGGCCTCAGGGTGTTTCTCGATGTCGCCGAGGCTAACAGGACGCCGTCAGGATTCATGTTCTGCCCATGCACTAATTGTGAAAATGTACAATCGCACAAACAAAGAGGTGCTCTTTAGGTGCATTTGATGAGGTACGGTTTCATGAGGAATTATTCTGTGTGGATGTTGGCGGTCGTTACGGGCTGATTTCCGACCTCCAACCGAGTATAAAATGAACACAATGGAACCAAACACCATAGCTATAGGGCTTATCACTAACTATTTCCACAAGTTTTGGTGATTATCCATTGTGCAGGTATGACAACGAGGAATACGTGCTATAGGGGTCGGAAATGACCGATTCGGCCAAATGACACAATTCAGCCGGTTACCCCCCTTAGCCATACCCGACGCGGAGCACGATCGGGAGGCCGTACACATCACCGACAACTGAGCAGTGACCGGACATGACATGTGGACCACCGCCATGTCGCCTCTGGGCCAAAAGAGCACGAAGAACACCAAGATAAGGCAGCCCAGAGGGTCCAGGAGGGAGAGGCGGTGCAGGGGAGCGCTGCTGGGCCAAAAACCCAGTTCGGCCGAACGGATTGGTTCGGCCGAACCAACCCAAGGCATGTCCCCATGCAACCGACCCTGGAAACTGCCTCCCAGGGGCAAATCCAGGCCGTAGGGGCCTTAGTCGGTGCATCCACCGGTTCGGCCGAATCCTACAGTTCGGCCGAACCGGGATTTTCGCCCGAACCGACCTCCTACCGTTCCAGGGTTGCGTGGCTGCCACTCCTCTTCAAACCGACCCTGGGCACTATAAATAGAGGCCCTCCTTCACCTGCAAAATAGACCACAAGAGAAGAGAAGCATTAGCGAAGCGCTGCCACTTCCACACTTAGAATATAGGGAGAGAGGAGAGGTGAGCTTGCCGGAGAGGAGCCGGAGTGTCGGCCCCTCTTCCACCTGTACCTCTACGAATGCGGCTCTGCTTCGAGTGACATCTGGGTCGTGTCTGGTAACTCTTGTATCTCTCTCTGATTAATTGAGCATCCGTTCTTACTTTTACTTGCTTGCCTGTTCCTCGTTCAATGCTTAGTTACTTGGTATAATTGTATACTGGTTGCTCTGCTTGGGTGCTTATCTTTCTTAAGGAGATAAGTACTAACTGACTAGTGTAGGCGCGGTGCCTAGACTTGAGGTTAGCTTGGTCTGCTCCTGAGTCCACGGTTGTGTGGTAGCCGTTAGGTGGTGACAGCCCTATACGGCCTACGTAGTCCACCATGTCCGGCTCGGCCGTAGGAGCCTTCTGCTGTTGTTCACCAACACCCCTTCTCACCCCTTTCTGAGTGTTGGGTGCTCCGTTTCCCGAAGTAAGCAAGTACCTGTAGGAGTTGTCTTGCCCAATTAGTCAGAAGAACCTTGTTACCAGACTCGTACCTTCTCTACCCTCCTATCGCTCTTTCTTCCTTTTCTTTGTTGTCATCCACTCCATCACTCCACCCACTGGACAACTTAGTTTAGAATTAGTTCAATTCTCGTTCCCCGTGGAAATCGATACCTTGGAATACTCCCGGGTGAAAGCTACATCGGTATCCGTTTGCTTGCGGATTTATCTGTAGGCCGTAAGGAGTGCCAACAGTGGACGAAGCACGGTGAAAGAGGAATTCTAATGGATGAAGATGAAGAAGACGAGGCCGATGACGACATTCCGGTATTGGCTCAATCCTACGGTTCCTTTGCAGATGTTGCGATGGGTGATGCCGATGAGGAAGATGTTGCTCAGGAAAATGACCCTACTGATGGACTCGGGCAAATGTTGCGTGATGCTGAGAAAGACTGCGGCAATGATAAGGAACTGAAAAAGATACAGCGCATGTTGCAAGACCACAAGACTGACCTGTACCCAGATTGCAAAGAGGGGCTTAAGAAGTTGGGTAGCACACTTGAACTTCTGCAGTGGAAGGCAGCAAATGGCGTTACTGATAAGGGTTTCGAGGAGCTACTGAAACTCATGAAGAAGATTCTGTCAGATGGTAACGAATTGCCATCGACGACGTATCAAACAAAACGTGTTGTTTGCCCTCTCGGTTTGGAGGTGCAGAAGATACATGCATGTCCTAATGACTGTATCCTCTATCATGGACAGTACGAACACTTGGATCGTTGTCCGGTTTGCACCTGCGCACGATACAAGATCAGGCGGGACGACCCTGGTGATGTTGGGGGAGAGCGTTCTAAGAAAAAAAATCCCTGCGAAGGTGATGTGGTATTTCCCTCTGATACCCCGTCTGAAGCGTTTGTTCAGGAACAAGGACCATGCCAAACTAATGCGCTGGCACAAAGAAGAACGTTAGCAGGATGCGGCTCTGCTTCGAGTGACATCCGGGTCGTGTCTGGTAACTCTTGTATCTCTCTCTGATTAATTGAGCATCCGTTCTTACTTTTACTTGCTTGCCTGTTCCTCGTTCAATGCTTAGTTACTTGGTATAATTGTATACTGGTTGCTCTGCTTGGGTGCTTATCTTTCTTAAGGAGATAAGTACTAACTGACTAGTGTAGGCACGGTGCCTAGACTTGAGGTTAGTGTTGGCGGTTGTTACAACCCAATTTCGACCACCAATACTCGGAAATAAATGAGGCTTTATGCAACATTCCATGTACTTAGGTTTTAGTTCTAATAAAGTTCCACGAGTTTTGGTGAGTGTCATGTTTGCAGGTACAACTACGACAAATACGTGCTATAGGAGTCGGAATTGACCGATTCGGCCGAACGACACGATTCGGCCGGTTACCCCCCCCCCCCATAGCCGTACGAGTCACCGGGAGCCGTCCACGTCAACGATGACCAAGCGACCACAACTTACGACACGTGGACGACCGCCAACTCATCCCGGAGCACCGACACGTCATCCTGGGCCAGAACAACACGAAGCCAAGCACCAAGAAGTAGCCCAGGAGGTCCACAAGCAAGAGTCGGTGCTGGGGAGGCCGGCCACGGGCCAGGCCCAGTTCGACCGAACTCCCCAGTTCGGCCGAACCGACCCCAGCACCTGAAACCAACCCCAGGAGAGCATCCAGGCCATCCAACACTCAACGCGGTGGATCTGATGGTTCGGCCGAAACAGGTCAGTTCGGCCGAACTGATCTGTTCGCCCGAATCCACTGGATTCAGCCGAACCGACCTCCTGCCGCCTCAAGCTCCCTTGCATGCTACTCCAGCTCCACCGACTTGGTTCAGCTATAAATAGAGGGGTCACTCACTTGTATGAACACACACCACTTGGGAGCAAGTCTCCATTCCATTCTCTCAAGATGTAGAGTTAGGCTAGTCCTATTGGGAGTTAGAGTCAGGGTCGAGCTTCGCTCGGAGTTCCGGAGAGTCGTCTTCTGGAGTTCTGGTAAAGCTCTTGTATCTTTTCCTTTTCTTTATGTACGACTCTGAGTATTCTCAATATATTTCCTTCTGCATTTACTTGAGTTATTTGTTCTGCATTTATTCTGGAGTAAGTGTAGAATGTCTAGCCTGGGTTATAAGCTGTTGTAGTCTGGTTCTATAAGTTCTCTCTTAGTTCTTGGTCTCAGTTGGTTCCTCGTTTCTGCTCAATGCTTCCGGTGAATTTTCACCGGGTTATTGACAGGAGTGCTTGCTCTTTCTAGGAGAGTGAGTAGTTATTGCCTAGCGTAGGTGTGGTACCTAGTCTAGATGGTAACCTTGGTTTATTCCCGTCGCAACGGAGGTGGTAGCCGTGATGTGGTGACAGCCCTTTCGGTCTTCGTAGCCCATCACGTTAGTTCCGGTCCGTAGGATCCCCCAGTTGGGAAATAGTGGCACCCCTTCTCATCCCTTTTTGTGTGTCACTGGTTCCCTTGTCCCGATGCTGAGATAATAGAACTAGGAAGAGAACCATAGATGTCATTCTTCATGCTAGCCGTAACCTTTGCTAGAGATATCTCAAGGCCACTGGAAGTATATAGGAATCATCTCCTGTCTCGTTGTTCTCCCACTAGCTAGACCACTCTTCTATCTCTATCCTAAACTTCTCCTTGTGTGTGTCAACTGCATACCACTCCTATCCTATCCTTTACCCCCGCCTTGTTAGCCGGTACTTTAATTAGTAGTTACATCCTTGTCTATAGTCAATACTCTTTATCCAATGCTTCCCTGCGGAAATATAAATACGACACCTAGGAATACTCCCGGGTGAAATGCTACATCGGTATCCGTGCACTTGCGGATTTATATCTGTATCGTAAGAATACCAATGAACACTCCTTGCACCATTACTGGGATTCACAATCCTGATAGTGGATCGTAAGAAGTGTCAACAAGCATTTCTGGCGCCATTGCCGGGGAAGCAATTGGCGAAAGATATTGATGACTGACATTGGTGTCTACTAACTTAATTTACCGCTAGCATTAGCGGGATCACCCCTGTTTGCTTGAGTATGTTTCAAACAGGAGGAAGCAGAGAGCCCAGGGTGCCCAATCATGCAGGATTTATGAATCTTTGCCCCTGTCTACTGCAATATGCGCGCAAGTTTTGAAACGAAAAGAAATTCCCACAGGTATGTGTTTATATTAGAAAAATATACATATATACTATCATAATCATGTGCAGCCTGGAGGGAAGATTGTCGTCCTTGAGAAAAATCAAAATCAAATGTGACGGACGAACGACGCTGCATCACCACAATTCCATCTCAAATTGTCAGTAATGGCGAAAAAATTAAAGGTATGTGAGATAGTCCTGCTCATAGACTTTAAATTTTGAGTACCTGCTAGGAGGTAACCTATGCATTATCCTTTCAATTTTTGCATTATCCACTGCATGTTTGCTTTCAATCATTCAATTTATATGCCTTCTTTTTGAATGGGTGGCTCCTCGACTTTGAACTGTATTCGGGTAAGTGCGCCTAGTCTAGATAGGTAGTGAAGCCTTTTTGCTGCCTATTTATTCGATGTTCTTAGTCCAACTCATGGCAGCCCCTATTTTGTGTCGGTGATTCCCAAGTGTGGTTGGTTCACCATCTATAGGGTTAAATGGGACTGTCTCCGACCACACCTTAGAAATGGATGATCAGTTTGCGCCATGAGAAACGCCAGGCTTAGAAATTCATGCATTTTATCATCCCATTTTTTTCCAATCCACTACATGTTTCCCATTCTTGCATTTGCATTCATTCGCCCCACCATCGTTTTGCATTGAAAAAAAACTAAAAAAATCAACATAAATATCCAGCGATCACTGGTTTTAGGCCAAGGTGTCCGTATGTCTGCAAGCCTTGATCCAAGGTTAGTGGCCAAATTTCACCTGGTCTAGCCAGTTTTTGCTCGTTCTTTGCGTTGTTGCGCAAGAGAGGAGACGTAATCTACGCCTCCGCTCCTTTGCCGCTCCACTAGCCTGGTTTGGAACCCATTATTGCAACATATTGTCTACACCCAAGCTAGCTCCGCGGCATCCCACTAGTTGGCATGTTTGAGAGCCGATCCCCTTTGCCACACCCACGACCATGTATCCCTACACGGCAACATCAACATGGAGGAGGATTCAGCCAACTACGTGGAGTCACGTCGGCGTAGTGCCATCACCGTGGCATCAGTTCCAAAAGTCTTCATCATCAGATGCCAACGGTGGCCACACTCAGGTACGTGAAAAGGTTTTTGCTTTTTACCTTAATCAAAGCAAAGTTCACCGGTTTCCATATGCTTGTCTCCATGTGAATATCTCTCGATGCTTTCATGCTCCCTTCATCTTTTGCGGTTTGCTCTGATTTGAATGTGTTGCTAGCTACAATACATTTCATAAGCTCTTTAAATTAAGCAAGGTGCTTAGGTTAATTAGCTTGCTTTAATCAAATTAGACATGGTGTCAAGTTGGATTAATGAACCTTCAGAGCAATACTTGTATAGATATTGGTCGCATGTGTGGACTAACCCCTGCAGAAAAATCGTCAAATTCGAATGGGAAAGTCCTCAAATTCACTTCACATCGGAGATGAACCACGGCCATGGATACAGTCGAATCTCAGGGTGGAGCAATCATCCCAGGTATGCACATTTTCCAGTAAATTTCAAATAACCTTGATCAGGTCGAAGCAGCACCACCCAGGCCAAAGATGGACAACACTGGGCGAACGAACGAAAAAAAAAGTCACCGCCACCTACACCAAGAAAAATCACAAAGGCAATCGAAGGAATGAAAGAAGTTGCATCGTCCGAAGCATCCTCTCCAAATCAGACGATGACAAGAGCAATCGAAGGAATGAGAAGTCCCGCTCACGTACGTAAAACACGAGCTCTCACCGCGAGGTAAACCGGTATGTATCCCATATTTCCCTTTCCAAAATTTTAATTCCATCATTGCATTTGCATATTTCCCTTTCCAAATCTAAATCACCCTTGCATTAGAATTAGGAGATTGCAAACAGGATATTTTTGCGGTACAGAGGGTGGTTAGGCCAAGCTCTCTAGTTCGGCCGAGCTTACCGTTGGGCCCCAAATGTGCTCTGTGCCTTTCCATATCAATTCTGTGCAATGTTTGATTCACTTGCATGAATAAAAACATTAAAAAAACAACAAAAATATTTCCTTTCCTTGATCATTATTGTCACACCCGGATTTACACAGAAACCCGAGATGCGGCCATATGTGTTCCCAGGAAGTCATTACACATATAGCAAACAAATATGATAATAGAACACAATGCTCGAATAATATAAAAGGTTTTACATCAGAGTTTGACTCAAACTAAAAGGAAATTACAGCGGAAGACTTTAAACAGAACTCTCTCTAATCCAAAGGAGACGAGGCCGAAGTCCACAACTCCACAGGGACACTGACTGGTTGAACACAGCTAGTAGAAAGGCAGATCTTCAGGAAATTCGACGGCAGCAGTACCTTCTAATCCATCTGTTACCCATCCGGGATTTTGCCCAAAAAAAATAAATAATAACAACAGCAAGTGTAAGTAACAGAGTTACTTAGCAAATACAACACAGATTATGAAGGCTAAAAAGTAAGGCTTGACTCGGCTGAACAGCATTAGCATTTTTAGTTGGCTGATTTTAGTTTGATTCGAAGGTCTCTCGAGGGTATTCGAGGGAGTCTCGAAGGTATTCGAGGGCATCTCGAGGATACAACATTTATGTGAATCCCGGTTGAATTTCCCCAATTAATAAAGTAGAAGTAGGCATTAAACAGTAATAATAAACAGCATCTTCTAATCAAAAAGGATCCAGGCCGCTCATGACCCTGAGCAAGGCTATCATGATAGATTATACACTCTGCAGAGGTTTCGCCCTTTTCCCACCAGTCGCGTAAAAGTTCAAAGGAACTTTGCACCCAACCACGCACATCAACACTTCCGAGGTGTGACTGCATAGGGACGCTACGAGGCTTTTCACAAGACACTTTAACAAAACAGTAGCCGTTATGGTACAACCTAGGCAGCATGACCCGAGGCACCGAGACTGACTTACGCCCGTGCCGCAGCACGAGGGGGTCAATGGCGTCCAATCGCAGAAAAGTAATGCAAAAGCAGAATTTAAATAGCGCAACGTGTAGAACCCCCGCCATACGGAAGTTCCCACACGGGACTGTACCTCACGAGGGCAAAGCCAACGGCTACTCCGTCCTCGGTGGATCAAACCATACTCTCACCCAAGCTTCTCATAACGCCGGTGGCCCCTCGGTAACCACTGTTAAATTAAAGCCGTACAAGTTACTTGTCCAAGACCAGAGACATTATAGTTCCGGCGGTGACGACAGGCTCCTGGGTTGCCGCTTTAAGAACCAGTCCTTACGGAGAGACACTAGGGCCAGGCTCGAAGCATACGCCCTAGCTCCCTGATCCAAGTTGCTAAAAAGCAAATTTTACCATTAACATTGAAGTGAACCATTAAGTCATGATTAATAGTAAAATAATTGTGACAGTAGCTGCGCCTAGCAAATTTCTACCCAAATGCAAATAAACCCAAGGTAATCAAGGTAAAGGATAAACAGACTAGGTACCACCTTAGTAGGATCAAAATTAGACACATGCATATGCCGTAATTAATGGGTAAAGGTGTTTAGGTAGCAAGGATTGTCCGTGCTGTACTTGCCTTCTACAAAGTGCTGCTGCTGCTGCTGATACTGCTGGTCCTGGTACCCCTCGAACTCGAACGCGTACTGCTCACCAACTGGACTCTCGAAGAAACACACAAGCAACCGAACAAGCCAGTACATGCAAACAATATTAATCTATTAGAACAGTACACCAAACAATAAAGAACAGAAGAAAGAAAGCTTTGAAACTAATCTACGCTTCGCTACGAACACAAGAGCGCAAAAATCACTCTAATCGGAGCTAAAACAAAGAAGCTATGGCGTCTCTACGGTTCGAGGCTAAACTACGAAAGTTTCGAGGGTCAAAACAAAATTTTATTTGAAGATTCGAGGGTTTTCCTGTTAAAAGACAAAACTGGGCCTCAGGCGCAACTTTAAAAACTTGCAGGGGTTAAAACAAAAGAAAAAGGACTTATTTGTAAATACTTTTGAACTAAGTTGGACTGCGGGTTGATTTCGAAAACGTGAAGGCTTCTTTTGCAAAACAGTCAACTTCGAAGGCACCCTCCGGTTCGAGCAGGGCCTCGAACTGACGCGGCGGCGTTGGATCTAGATCTAATGGCTCAAAACAAAACGGCTTCTCGAGGGGTATGCTGGCTTCGAGGCTTGACGCTAGCGACGCTCGAACACAGCGGCGGAGAAACTACTGGGTCGACAGCGGACCAAAATTAGCGCAAAGCACGGCAAGAATCGGAGCAAGAACGCTATGGAGAGCTTCGGGTTTTCAAGGCAAACCTCCTGGAGTGCTTTCCGATGAGTGCGAAGCTCCAACGGCGAAGATCGAGGGTGGGTCCCGAGCGAGGCGGAACTTCTTCCGACGAGAACGGTCTCGAGCGAAGCGGAACTTCTCGGCGAGAACGGTCTCGAGCGAAGCGGAACTTCTCGGCGAGAACGGCAGCTAGGGTTGTGGCTCGATTGGAAAGATTGAAAGGAAGAATCAAGGCGGCGACTAAAGGCGACTATAAATAGGGCAAAGTCCGATCCCGAGTCCAGGTCTTGGCGTGCGCGTCAGGGAAAGATTCGGCGAAGGCGGCAGCGTCGGAGTCGGTCTCGAGCTAGAGTCCTTGTCGAAGACGACGGTCTCGAAAGGGAAACGGCCCAGCGCCAGAAAAGGAAATTAGAGGGCAAGCCTAAAAGCAAAACTTAAAATTGGATTTTAAAATCCGGTTTGAACTTCAAACAAACGAAACTCAATGCAGCCAGCATGAATGCATCAAAAGTGTTTCTAGCCTTATCTTTGATTTTATTTCTCATAAATAATTGTTTTCACTAGATAAATATGAGCATAAATTAAATAAAAGTGATTTAATTACTAAATTTCAAAATGGGCATTTTTAGGGTGTTACAAACCTACCCCCCTTAAGATGAATCTCGCCCTCGAGATTCGGAAGCGGACGGAAATAACTGTGGATACTCTGCTCTGAGGTCTTCCTCTCTTTCCCAAGTTGCTTCATCCTCTGAATATCGACTCCACTGAACCTTGCACATCTTGATCACCTTGTTTCTGGTAACTCTCTCTGATTCTTCCAAAATTCTGACAGGATGCTCAGTATAGGTAAGATCTTCCTCTACATTCAGCTCATCAATCGGAATTTGTTCCTCAGGTACTCGCAAGCACTTTTTCAATTGAGATACATGGAACACATCATGTACTCCTGCTAACTTCTCTGGTAGCTCTAACTGATATGCCACCTCTCCTTTCCGGCCAAGTACCTCGAACGGCCCAATATATCGAGGTGCTAACTTACCCTTCATGTTGAACCTCTTCACGCCTCTCATTGGTGACACCTTGAGATACACGAAGTCTCCCACCTCGAAATTGAGGTCCCTTCGTCGGTTATCTGCATAACTCTTCTGTCTGGATTGTGCCACTTTCAAATTCTGCCTGATTATCTGCACTTGCCGTTCGGCCTCTCTTAGTACCTCAGGTCCAAACACCTGACTTTCTCCAGTCTGATTCCAGAACAGTGGTGTCCTACACTTTCTGCCATACAGGGCCTCAAATGGCGCCATCTGCAAACTCTTCTGATAACTGTTGTTGTATGAAAACTCTGCGTATGGTAAACACTTGTCCCAACTGACACCATATTGTAGAGCACATGCCCTCAACATATCCTCCAATATCTGATTCGTACGTTCTGTCTGCCCATCTGTCTGCGGATGGTAAGCTGAACTGAACTGTAGCTTAGTGTCCATAGACTCATGCAATTGTCGCCAAAAATGCGATGTGAATTGGGTACCTCGATCTGACACTATTCTTTTCGGTACCCCGTGCAAACACACAATCCTCTCCATATACAACTCTGCTAGTCTGGCTCCTGTGTAGGTGGTCTTTACTGGAAGAAAATGTGCCACCTTGGTCAGACGATCCACAATTACCCAGATGGAGTCAAATCCTCTCTGAGTGCGAGGTAAGCCAGTGATGAAATCCATACCGACTTCTTCCCACTTCCATTCAGGTACCTTCAGGGGTTGGAGCAAACCTGCTGGCCTCTGATGTTCAGCCTTGACTCTCTGACATGTGTCACATAGAGCTACGTATGTGGCCACATCTCTCTTCAATCCGTACCACCAAAATCTCTCTTTGATATCTTGGTACATCTTGGTACTACCTGGGTGTATTGAATACGCCGATTCATGGGCTTCCCTGAGAATCGCATCCCTGATCTGCACTATATCTGGTACACAGATCCTCTTCTCATACCACAATGTCCCTTGGTCATCCACTCGAAAACCAGGGGCTTTTCCTAATGCCACTAGTTCCATGATCTCCTTGATCTTTTCATCTGTGAGCTGTCCTTTTCGGATCTCTTGTTCCAAGGTCGGTTCTACTGCCATCTCGGTGACGCTAGTCACAAATCCCAAACTCATCCTTTCAAACTCTGAACTGAGTTCCTCCGACAAGCAATGTCCCATGATCCTATTCACGTAACTCCTTCTACTCAGAGCATCTGCCACCAAGTTGGCCTTCCCTGGATGATAATGTATCTCCAAGTCGTAGTCCTTGATCAACTCTAACCAACGACGTTGCCTCATATTCAGATCTGACTGTGTGAATACATACTTGAGACTCTTGTGGTCAGTGTAAATATCACACTTATGTCCAATCAAGTAATGCCTCCAAATTTTCAAAGCATGTACTACAGCTGCTAACTCCAGATCGTGTGTCGGGTAATTCTGCTCATGTTTCCTCAACTGCCTCGATGCATAAGCTACTACTCTGCCTTCCTGCATGAGTACACATCCCAATCCTAGACGGGATGCATCGTAGTAGATAGAGAAGCTCTTGGTTATATCCGGCAACACTAGCACGGGTGCCGTTGTCAACCTCTTCTTCAATTCCTCAAAGCTGACTTGACATTCTTCAGTCCAGACAAACTTGGCATTTTTCTCCAATAACGCCGTCAGGGGTTTAGCAATCTTGGAGAATCCTTCAATAAACCTCCGATAATATCCAGCCATTCCAAGGAAACTTCTGATTTCACTCACATCCTTAGGCGGATTCCAACTCAACACATCACTAACCTTCTTCGGATCAACGGCCACTCCACCGTTGGACAGTACGTGACCCAAGAATGCTACTTCCTTTAACCAATACTCACACTTGCTCAGCTTGGCATACAACTGATGCTCACGGAGTCTCTGCATCACCAACCTCAGATGTTCTTCATGCTCTTCCTTGTTCTTGGAGAAAACCAGAATGTCGTCAATGAACACTACCACGAACTTGTCAAGATAGTCCATGAACACACTGTTCATCAAATACATGAAGTATGCCGGTGCATTTGTCAAACCAAAAGACATGACAGTGAACTCATATAGACCATATCGGGTTATGAAGGCTGTTTTGGGGATGTCAGTCACTCGTATGCTCATCTGATGGTAACCGGATCGAAGATCGATCTTAGAGAACACACACGCTCCTTTCAGCTGGTCGAAGAGGTCATCAATCCTTGGTAGCGGGTACTTGTTCTTGATGGTTACTTCATTCAAAGCTCGATAATCCACACACAATCTCTGGGTCCCATCTTTCTTATCCACAAACAAAACTGGTGCTCCCCAAGGAGACGAACTAGGACGAATATACCCTTTTGCTAACAATGCCCTTAACTCCTCCTTAAGTTTTTCTAGTTCTTTTACTCCCATTCTATATGGCCTCTTAGCTATAGGTGCAGTACCAGGCTTAAGATCAATAACAAATTCAACTTCGCGGTCTGGGGGCATACCTGGTAACTCATCTGGAAACACGTCTGGGAATTCGCACACCACTCTGATGTCTTCCAGTGCTACACCTTCGGCTTGGTAGATCTGGTTGTGTCCCAAGGGACTAGCTGCTTGGTACTCCACTTTCTCACCAGTCTTTGCTGTCAGCTGCACTGTTCTTTTGGAGCATTGAATCACCCCATCATATCTGGCTAACCAGCTCATACCCAGAATCAAGTCAAACCCAAGGGTTTCTAGGACTATTGGGTTCACCACGAAATCTACCCCCCTTATTGTGATTGTGGTTCGAGGGCAACATAGAGTGGCACGCTGTTCTCCCCCAGGTGAACTAACTACCATGGGGTTCCCCATAGGTTGCAACATCATCATATTCTTTTTCACGAAAGCAGCAGATATGAAAGCATGCGAAGCTCCAGTATCAAATAAAATAGTTGCGAGGGTCGAGTTGACAGGGAACGTACCCACAACGACATCTGTGGCTCCTTCGAGGGTCTCAGCTCCCATGTGGTTGACCTTGCCCCTCGCTGGATTCTGCTATTGATTTCCAATCTGGTTCTGCGGTTGTCCAACCCTCGAATTGCTGTTCTGATCGACGGTGTTCTGGACCTTTCGAGGGCAGGCGTTGGCATAGTGTCCCAGATCACCACATCCGAAACACCTCGGTGCTGTAGGTGTATTGCCGGCCGGATTGGGGCGTTGAACAGGACCATTCTGTGGCTGGTTCGAGGGTCGCTGCTGAGGTGGTGCTGGTAGGTACGGGGAACGCTGCTGATACTGGGGTCGTAGCTGATACTGGTTGCGGTTCATCGAACCGGACTGTCCTTGGAAACGCTGCGGGGTTACCATCTGCTGGTTTCCTTGCTGAGGATTGAAGCGGGGTCGAACATAGCTTCCTGACGGTGTGCCTTGAAGCTTCCTCTTCTTTTCCTCCATCTCACGGCGCTTGTGCTCCAGCAGTAGTGCGCTATCCACCAGTTCTTGAAATGTGGCGAACTTGGAACACAGGAGCTGGTACTGGAGTGTATCATGCAGGCCATCTCGGAATCGGGTCTGCTTCTTCCTATCCGTATTCACGTCCTCTGGAGCATAACGGGCCAACTCAATGAACTTGTCACGATAAGCGGTGACACTCATACCTTCCTACTTCAATGCCAGGAACTCCTTCTTCTTCAAGATCATCAGCGCCTCCGGCACGTGGTGCAAACGGAAACTGTCGCTGAACTCCTGCCAAGTGATCTGATCACGATTGGGGTGAGCATATTGGTACGCATCCCACCAATCCAACGCTGCTCCCTGGAGCTGCCCACTTCCATACAACACCTTTTCCCTGTCAGTGCACTGTGCGATGTCCAGCTGCCTTTCCACTGCCTTGAGCCAGTCCTCTGCTTGCATTGGGTCACTAGACTTGTTGAAGGTAGGAGGGCGTCCCTTCATAAACTCGCCCCTTTTATCTCGGGGTTGCACGTAGTGCTGTTGAAGCGGGTTCTGCTGATTCTGCTGCATCAGTGTTATGGTTTGCGCCATTTGCTGTGTCAGCTGAAGTTGCATCTGCATCATCTGCTCCATGGTAAGTGGTGGTGGTGGAGGTGGTGGGTTCTGGTTCTGGCTGTTCCCACTGCCTCCGGGGTTGCCTCTGGTGTTAACCATCTATCATAGCAAGGCATTTCTCATCAGTATTCCCATTAGTCAATATTGGTAACCCATGCTTGTAGGTGGTGCACAAGAAGATGGCAGTACTTGGAAAGATATGATAGAGAGTGAGACCGAAGGAGAGCAAAAGGGAATAGATAACCCAACTATTTATTCACTAATATTCCTTAAACCTTAGTCCTATATCTAGATGGAGATAGACTTGCGTCTATGACCATCACAATCATTACAAAGATCCAAATCAAACATAAGCATAATAACAGCAAAATCAAGCACCCAAAGACATGATTCACACAAGACTCGACTGCACTGGTTTTGCAAAACGAAACTAAATGATCTGAAACAAAATCATGGTGGTCTCCTAATGATTTTTCAACCGTTCTAACTAGGCTACGTTCCTACAGTCAGCACGGCTCTGATACCAATCTGTCACACCCGGATTTACACAGAAACCCGAGATGCGGCCATATGTGTTCCCAGGAAGTCATTACACATATAGCAAACAAATATGATAATAGAACACAATGCTCGAATAATATAAAAGGTTTTACATCAGAGTTTGACTCAAACTAAAAGGAAATTACAGCGGAAGACTTTAAACAGAACTCTCTCTAATCCAAACGAGACGAGGCCGAAGTCCACAACTCCACAGGGACACTGACTGGTTGAACACAGCTAGTAGAAAGGCAGATCTTCAGGAAATTCGACGGCAGCAGTACCTTCTAATCCATCTGTTACCCATCCGGGATTTTGCCCAAAAAAAATAAATAATAACAACAGCAAGTGTAAGTAACAGAGTTACTTAGCAAATACAACACAGATTATGAAGGCTAAAAAGTAAGGCTTGACTCGGCTGAACAGCATTAGCATTTTTAGTTGGCTGATTTTAGTTTGATTCGAAGGTCTCTCGAGGGTATTCGAGGGAGTCTCGAAGGTATTCGAGGGCATCTCGAGGATACAACATTTATGTGAATCCCGGTTGAATTTCCCCAATTAATAAAGTAGAAGTAGGCATTAAACAGTAATAATAAACAGCATCTTCTAATCAAAAAGGATCCAGGCCGCTCATGACCCTGAGCAAGGCTATCATGATAGATTATACACTCTGCAGAGGTTTCGCCCTTTTCCCACCAGTCGCGTAAAAGTTCAAAGGAACTTTGCACCCAACCACGCACATCAACACTTCCGAGGTGTGACTGCATAGGGACGCTACGAGGCTTTTCACAAGACACTTTAACAAAACAGTAGCCGTTATGGTACAACCTAGGCAGCATGACCCGAGGCACCGAGACTGACTTACGCCCGTGCCGCAGCACGAGGGGGTCAATGGCGTCCAATCGCAGAAAAGTAATGCAAAAGCAGAATTTAAATAGCGCAACGTGTAGAACCCCCGCCATACGGAAGTTCCCACACGGGACTGTGCCTCACGAGGGCAAAGCCAACGGCTACTCCGTCCTCGGTGGATCAAACCATACTCTCACCCAAGCTTCTCATAATGCCGGTGGCCCCTCGGTAACCATTGTTAAATTAAAGTCGTACAAGTTACTTGTCCAAGACCAGAGCCATTATAGTTCCGGCGGTGACGACAGGCTCCTGGGTTGCCGCTTTAAGAACCAGTCCTTACGGAGAGACACTAGGGCCAGGCTCGAAGCATACGCCCTAGCTCCCTGATCCAAGTTGCTAAAAAGCAAATTTTACCATTAACATTGAAGTGAACCACTAAGTCATGATTAATAGTAAAATAATTGTGACAGTAGCTGCGCCTAGCAAATTTCTACCCAAATGCAAATAAACCCAAGGTAATCAAGGTAAAGGATAAACAGACTAGGTACAACCTTAGTAGGATCAAAATTAGACACATGCATATGCCGTAATTAATGGGTAAAGGTGTTTAGGTAGCAAGGATTGTCCGTGCTGTACTTGCCTTCTACAAAGTGCTGCTGCTGCTGATACTGCTGGTCCTGGTACCCCTCGAACTCGAACGCGTACTGCTCACCAACTGGACTCTCGAAGAAACACACAAGCAACCGAACAAGCCAGTACATGCAAACAATATTAATCTATTAGAACAGTACACCAAACAATAAAGAACAGAAGAAAGAAAGCTTCGAAACTAATCTATGCTTCGCTACGAACACAAGAGCGCAAAAATCACTCTAATCGGAGCTAAAACAAAGAAGCTATGGCGTCTCTACGGTTCGAGGCTAAACTACGAAAGTTTCGAGGGTCAAAACAAAATTTTATTTGAAGATTCGAGGGTTTTCCTGTTAAAAGACAAAACTGGGCCTCAGACGCAACTTTAAAAACTTGCAGGGGTTAAAACAAAAGAAAAAGGACTTATTTGTAAATACTTTTGAACTAAGTTGGACTACGGGTTGATTTCGAAAACGTGAAGGCTTCTTTTGCAAAACAGTCAACTTCGAAGGCACCCTCCGGTTCGAGCAGGGCCTCGAACTGACGCGGCGGCGTTGGATCTAGATCTAATGGCTCAAAACAAAACGGCTTCTCGAGGGGTATGCTGGCTTCGAGGCTTGACACTAGCGACGCTCGAACACAGCGGCGGAGAAACTACTGGGTCGACAGCGGACCAAAATTAGCGCAAAGCACGGCAAGAATCGGAGCAAGAACGCTATGGAGAGCTTCGGGTTTTCAAGGCAAACCTCCTGGAGTGCTTTCCGACGAGTGCGAAGCTCCAACGGCGAAGATCGAGGGTGGGTCCCGAGCGAGGCGGAACTTCTTCCGACGAGAACGGTCTCGAGCGAAGCGGAACTTCTCGGCGAGAACGGTCTCGAGCGAAGCAGAACTTCTCGGCGAGAACGGCAGCTAGGGTTGTGGCTCGATTGGAAAGATTGAAAGGAAGAATCAAGGCGGCGACTAAAGGCGACTATAAATAGGGCAAAGTCCGATCCCGAGTCCAGGTCTTGGCGTGCGCGTCAGGGAAAGATTCGGCGAAGGCGGCAGCGTCGGAGTCGGTCTCGAGCTAGAGTCCTTGTCGAAGACGACGGTCTCGAAAGGGAAACGGCCCAGCGCCAGAAAAGGAAATTAGAGGGCAAGCCTAAAAGCAAAACTTAAAATTGGATTTTAAAATTCGGTTTGAACTTCAAACAAACGAAACTCAATGCAGCCAGCATGAATGCATCAAAAGTGTTTCTAGCCTTATCTTTGATTTTATTTCTCATAAATAATTGTTTTCACTAGATAAATATGAGCATAAATTAAATAAAAGTGATTTAATTACTAAATTTCAAAATGGGCATTTTTAGGGTGTTACAATTATGCTGCTTCTTGAAAACGGTTTGTGGAGGTCTTAACTTACCCCACAAGAAGGACTAACACTTTATGGAGGTTAAATCCCTGCAAGAACGACAAACCCTGAATAACTAAATGCTAAACCTTGATCCATAGTCCTTCGGGTATTGTCGTTCTAACATTTTGCAGGCATCATCTCATGGTCTCTATTACTAAGGATGATCAAGCACAATCGATATACGAGCGTTGATGAGACTAGGGACACTCCCCTACCTCATCACATGTATCGACACCGATGAAGGCCAACTCAGAGATCATGGACACCGATGTTCTAAGCCAAGCTTGGGGGAGAGAACCCCCACGAGGTAAGTCCCAACCGTCTCATTGCAAGCTCGTATCTTTGATCTATTTTGTTTTCATTTTAGTTTGAATAAATAAAAACACCAAACATATTTGCTTTCGAATAAATAACTCCCAACTATACATGGAATGAATCATATGCCTCTCACCATGGAAATGATGAATAGTTGCTCTGTCATTAATTTTGCAAGTACTTTGTTGCAACTAGTTGCTTGATAGTACTTGAGTTACTTGGCTCGAGTAGAGATGAACCTGAAAACCTTGTGGGAGCACATGCTTTATTCTAAGTCTAGGTTGTTGTGGGGATTGATATAGTGAGATTTTGTTTGAGTTCTACCTTTGCTCTTAGTATGGTGAAAAACTCGGATGTTTATGATTTCAAAAATAAAATAAAGTTCCTCATTGGTCATAAACTCCTACCAGAGCCATATGTTAGGACTAGTTCAAACTCTCTACCATATGTTGCTTGTCATCTTAGTGAGCTTTGTCAAATTGTTGTGACCTTTGTGAGGAACCTATCATGCTCCCAAGATCGAGATTCACATACACACCACCTCTCACTTGCAATTCCTACACTGGGAGTTAGCAAAGTCATGCCATCATCCATCCACAAAAATAAAGGCTCCATGATCTATGATTCTCTTCTCCAAATATCCTTGAAGTAGAGGCATGGGCTATGCAAAAATATGAGAAAAAGAAAAGGATGTCAAGTGACATGGCAAAAATATATATAAAAAAAGCATGCCAAAAGGCATGGCAAAAGTATGAGAAAAAGAAAAGCATGCCAAAAAGGCATGGCAAAAATATGGAGAATAAAAGATAGCCCATGCTCTCAAAAAATATATCAAGGAGAGGAAGAATCATCCCAAGGAGTCCCACCAAATTCCACTCCACATATTCCACACACATGCACTTCTCGATGTAAGAGTATGATTTGATCCTCCTAAGGTCCGGTCTTTGACTTAGCAAAATATAAGATGCTTGTGTGCCTTCATCCTTTGTCCCTGAGCCACACAAAAAACCAAATTAGATGTTAGGATGAAAAGAAGGCAAAGCCTTTGGTGACGATTCAAATACACTTGAGCGATTGAGTGTGCCAATGAGGAACTACTTAACACAAAAGGGAGAAAACTCCGAGAAAAGATCCTGAAAAGAGTAGAGTGGAATAAAACTAAGTTAAACTGTTCATCCTTTCAACCGCCCAAGAAAAGGAGATTGCTATAAGCCCCATAGGTAAAAAGGTAAATTAATACCTTGCTAGTGATTCAAGTAAAATTCGAGTACTAGTTGTTTATAAAGTTACCTGTAAGAGAGATGACATTGTAGCAACTCCTGATCCACCGAGCCTAAGTTTTTACCTTTGCTCGAGGACGAGCAAAGAGCTAAGATTGGGGGAGCTTGTTGGTGGTCGTTACAACCCAATTTCGACCACCAATACTCGGAAATAAATGAGGCTTTATGCAACATTCCATGTACTTAGGTTTTAGTTCTAATAAAGTTCCATGAGTTTTGGTGAGTGTCATGTTTGCAGGTACACCTACGACAAATACGTGCTATAGGAGTCGGAATTGACCGATTCGGCTGAACGACACGATTCGGCCGGTTACCCCCCCCCCCCTATAGCCGTACGAGTCACCGGGAGCCGTCCACGTCAACGATGACCAAGCGACAACAACTTACGACACGTGGACGACCGCCAACTCATCCCGGAGCACCGACACGTCATCTTGGGCCAGAACAACATGAAGCCAAGCACCAAGAAGCAGCCCAGCAGGTCCACAAGCAAGAGTCGGTGCTGGGGAGGCCGGCCACGGGCCAGGCCCAGTTCGGCCGAACCGACCCCAGCACCTGAAACCGACCCCAGGAGAGCATCCAGGCCATCCAACACTCAAGGCGGTGGATCTGATGGTTCGGCCGAACCAGGTCAGTTCGGCCGAACTGATCTGTTCGCCCGAATCCGCTGGATTCGGCCGAACCGACCTCCTGCCGCCTCAAGCTCCCTTGCATGCTACTCCAGCTCCACCGACTTGGTTCGGCTATAAATAGAGGGGTCACTCACTTGTATGAACACACACCACTTGGGAGCAAGTCTCCATTCCATTCTCTCAAGATGTAGAGTTAGGATAGTCCTGTTGGGAGTTAGAGTCAGGGTCGAGCTTCACTCGGAGTTCCGGAGAGTCGTCTTCTGGAGTTCTGGTAAAGCTCTTGTATCTTTTCCTTTTCTTTATGTGCGACTCTGAGTATTCTCAATATATTTCCTTCTGCATTTACTTGAGTTATTTGTTCTGCATTTATTCCAGAGTAAGTGTAGAATGTCTAGCCTGGGTTATAAGCTGTTGTAGTCTGGTTCTATAAGTTCTCTCTTAGTTCTTTGTCTCAGCTGGTTCCTCGTTTCTGCTCAATGCTTCCGGTGAATTGTCACCGGGTTATTGACAAGAGTGCTTGCTCTTTCTAGGAGAGTGAGTAGTTATTGCCCAGCGTGGGTGTGGTACCTAGTCTAGATGGTAACCTTGGTTTATTCCCGTCGCAACGGAGGTGGTAGCCGTGAGGTGGTGACAGCCCTTTCGGTCTTCGTAGCCCATCACGTTAGTTCTGGTCCGTAGGATCCCCCAGTTGGGAAATAGTGGCACCCCTTCTCATCCCTTTCTGTGTGTCACCGGTTCCCTTGTCCCGATGCTGAGATAATAGAACTAGGAAGAGAACCATAGATGTCATTCTTCATGCTAGCCATAACCTTTGCTAGAGATATCTCAAGGCCAGTGGAAGTATATAGGAATCATCTCCTGTCTCGTTGTTCTCCCACTAGCTAGACCACTCTTCTATCTCTATCCTAAACTTCTCCTTGTGTGTGTCAACTGCATACCACTCCTATCCTATCCTTTACCCCCGCCTTGTTAGCCGGTACTTTAATTAGTAGTTACATCCTTGTCAATAGTCAATACTCTTTATCCAATACTTCCCTGCGGAAATATAAATACGACACCTAAGAATACTCCCGGGTGAAATGCTACATCGGTATCCGTGCGCTTGCGGATTTATATCTGTATCGTAAGAATACCAATGAACACTCCATGCACCATTACTGGGATTCACAATCCTGATAGTGGATCGTAAGAAGTGTCAACAGTTAGCTTGGTCTGTGCCTGAGTCCACGGTTGTTTGGTAGCCGTTAGGTGGTGACAGCCCTATACGGCCTACGTAGTCCACCACGTCCGGCTCGGCCGTAGGAGCCTTCTGCGGTTGTTCACCAACACCCCTTCTCACCCCTTTCTGAGTGTTGGGTGCTCCGTTTCCCGAAGTAAGCAAGTACCTGTAGGAGTTGTCTTGCCCAGTTAGTCAGAAGAACCTCGTTACCAGACTCGTACCTTCTCTACCCTCCTATCGCTCTTTCTTCCTTTTCTTTGTTGTCATCCACTCCATCACTCCACCCACTGGACAACTTAGTTTAGAATTAGTTCACTTCTCGTTCCCCGTGGAAATCGATACCTTGGAATACTCCCGGGTGAAAGCTACATCGGTATTCGTTCGCTTGCGGATTTATCTATAGGCCGTAAGGAGTGCCAACAAGCTTTCTGACGCCGTTGCCGGGGAACGCTAGCTGTTCTGATTCCGAACCCAAGTTATCCGTGTATCCCACCACCATCCACCATATGGATTCCACTCTTACCTTACGTCAACATTCAGCTCCAAAGGGCGATTGTTTGGAACCACCACCATCATCACATCCCATATCCACACCCGGCTATGAGCTACGTCCTGGCTTCATAGCCATGGTTCGTGAGCAAACATTCTCAGGAACGAATGATGAGAGTCCATACGCGCATTTGCGCGAGTTCGAGCAACTCTGTTCGTGTCTCGTCATTGCGGGCATGACTCAAGAGACGCTCAAATGGAAGCTGTTCCCGTTCTCATTGACGGGAGGAGCAAAGAAATGGTACTCCCTAGCTGTCGGTAACATGGAAGGAAGTTGGGAGACCCTTAGAGAGAAATTCTGCCTAAATTTCTTCCCAGTTTCCAAGGTAGCCAGCCTCCGAATCGAAATTCTTACCTTTAAGCAATTAGAGGGAGAATCGTTAGGAGCTGCGTGGGCTCGTTTCAAGCAAATCTTGGCTTTCGAACCAGACTTAGGCTTGCCAGAACCTATCATTCTTCAACATTTCAGCCTTGGCCTCTGTCCCTTAGCCACCACTTTCTTGAACTCCGCTTCTGGAGGGTCGTTCTCTCATTTGACTCCTAGTGAAGCGAGGACAGTCCTGGAACACATCCTGGATGACACTCCCTACACTGGAATCTATGACGAACTCCCCGATGAAGAAGAGAAACAACCTGAACCTGAAGAGCCTATACACCTACAATCCAAATCTATTAGCTCTACCATTCCATCAGAACCCGAAGCTCATTTCGAACCACAACCATATTCTAGCCAGGATCATTATGATCCACTCTACACCACTCTCTATGATTCTGACGATGATCTATTCGATGACATCGGGAGTGCAACAAGTTTGCCATTGGAACGACGTGTAGAGCAAAAGGATCAACCTCCCGACAAGGAAGATTTAGAATATCAGAGGGAGTACTTAGGACGTCTCTCTGCTGTTCTGAGTCGGGAATGGCTAGACGAAGCGGAAGCCTCAACGGAGGTCGTCAAAATGCCCAAGGAAATTCAAAGGATATTCTGTCGGGTACGACCCGAGCCTCGGAATCAACATCATCTCTAGCTCCTTGGTGCGAACACGACTCCCCAATGAACCATGGTCATCATCTCAAAAACGTCTAAGGTTCACAAAGGGGAGGATCCTCGATTGTTTAGGGATCTTGCGGGTCACACCCGTTACGATTAATGACCCTGAACTTTTCCTGGATTTCCATATCTTTGACCTACCCAATGATTCCACACATTCTATCTTTATTGGTAGGCCAATAATGAAAATCCTAGAGAACACACCAACAAACCAGCTAGTAGAGCTTAGGGCCGAGAAAGAACTTGTCCATGTCTCATATTCCTATTCCTAGAACACCCCAGTAGAGGCAGACCCCGATCCTGATCCCCTAGAGGAGGTCATGTCAATTTCGTTGAGAGACCTAGAGCAAACCATTCCAGAGGAAGACCTCCAATTCTTTACGGAGGAAGAAGAAATTCATCCTCCGATTGAGCTGGATACAAGCAAAACTCCAAAATCATCTCCAATCGAGCTTAAACCTCTTCCCCCTGGACTGAAGTATGCCTTCCTCTTTGAGGATAAACAAACTCCAGTGATCATTAGTGATAAGTTATCCAATGTAGAAACCCAACAACTTCTCACTATCCTGGAGAATAATCGATCAGTCATAGGATATTCACTCCAAGATCTGAAAGGGATCAGTCCTAATCTCTGTACCCATCGCATCCCAATCGATTCTGAAGCAACACCGTCTCGGGAACCTCAACGACGGTTAAACAATGCCATGAGAGAGGTTGTGAAAAAGGAAGTCCTCAAACTCCTTCACGCAGGGATCATTTATCATGTCCCCAATAGTGAATGGGTTAGTCCCGTTCAAGTAGTTCCTGAGAAGGGAGGAATGGCGGTTGTGCGCAATGACAAGAATGAGCTCATCCCTCAGCGCATCGTCACTGGTTGGCGTATGTGTATCGACTATCGTCGACTCAATAAGGCCACTAAGAAAGACCATTTCCCCCTTCCGTTCATAGACGAGATGCTTGAACGGTTAGCCAAACACTCTTTCTTCTGCTTCCTTGACGGTTATTCTGGATATCACCAAATTCCAATCCATCCAGATGACCAAAGTAAGACCACGTTCACATGCCCCTATGGAACGTACGCCTATCGGCGAATGTCCTTCGGGTTGTGTAATGCACCCGCATCCTTCCAACGTTGCATGATGTCCATCTTCTCTGATATGATTGAGGAGATTATGGAAGTGTTCATGGACGATTTCTCGGTTTATGGGAAGACCTTTACCGAATGCCTGAAAAACCTGGACAAGGTCCTCCAGAGATGTCAAGAAAAACACCTCGTCCTAAACTGGGTAAAGTGCCATTTCATGGTGCGGGAAGGGATTGTCTTAGGACACAGGGTGTTGGAACGTGGAATCGAGGTAGATAGAGTGAAGATAGAAGTGATCGAGCAACTTCCACCTCCCACAAATGTTAAGGGGATCCGTAGCTTCCTTGGCCACGCCGGGTTTTATAGGCGCTTTATCAAAAACTTCTCCCAAATATCCCGGCCATTGACCAATCTCTTAGCCAAGGATGCCCCCTTCATTTTCGATGAAGAGTTCTATGCAGCCTTTTATACCCTTAAGAAAGCACTCATTTCCGCTCCCATCATCCAGCCTCCCGACTGGAGCATCCCATTTGAAATCATGTGTGATGCGAGCGACTATGCCGTAGGAGCTGTTTTGGGCCAAACTAAGGACAAGAAGCATTATGCTATCTCATATGCTAGTAAAACGCTCTCTGGCCCTCAGCTCAACTACGCAACCACGGAGAAGGAACTCTTAGCAGTTGTGTTTGCTATAGACAAATTCCGGTCCTACCTAGTTGGGGCAAAGGTCATAGTCTATTCAGACCATGCTGCTCTGAAGTACCTTCTGACCAAAAAGGATGCAAAACCAAGACTCATCTGCTGGGTTCTCCTACTCCAAGAATTTGACATTGAGATAAGAGATAAAAAGGAGTAGAGAACTCAGTAGCAGACCATTTGTCGCGGATGCAAGTCCCGTCTGACCTTCCAATCAACGATTATCTACGGGACGACACGCTCCTTAAGGTCACCACCTCGGATCCATGGTACGCCAATATAGTGAACTACATGCTGTCAGGATACGTTCCACCGGAGAAAATAGGAAAATATTGGCTTATGAGAGCAGACTCCACCTGTGGGACGACCCGTATCTCTTCAGGATATGTAGTGATGGACTCCTCAGACGGTGTGTACCCGCACATGAGGAATACAAGATCCTGGAAAGATGCCATGCAGCTCCATATGGAGGTCACTATGGTGCGTTTAGAACCAATGCTAAGGTTTGGCAATGCGGTTTCTACTGGCCCAACATGTATGAGGACGCTAAGGAGTTTATCAGAAGATGTCGGCGTTGCCAAAAACACGGAAATATAAGCACTAGAGACGCCAGGCCACTTACAAGTAACCTTCAAGTAGAAATCTTTGATGTTTGGGGAATCGACTTCATGGGTCCTTTCCCCAATTCAGAGGGTTATAAGTTCATCCTGGTGGCCGTAGATTACGTCTCTAAGTGGGTGGAAGCCCTGCCTTGTGCTGCTGCTGACTCCAAGAGTGCTAGACGAATGTTTCATGAAACTATCTTTCCTCGTTTCGGCGTTCCTAGGATAGTCATTAGTGATGGAGGCTCCCACTTCATTGACTCAACTTTCCGTAAGTACCTTTCAAGTTTGGGGGTGCAGCATAATGTAGCTACACCTTATCACCCCCAAACTAGCGGTCAAGCAGAAACATCGAACAAGCAAATCAAGAATATCCCGCAAAAGACCGTGAATGAGATGGGTAAACATTGGAGGGAGAAACTCCCGGATGCACTGTGGGCATACCGCACATCTTACAAGACACCCATTGGGATGACCCCATATCAACTGGTCTATGGCAAAACCTGTCACTTACCAGTAGAGATGGAGTTTAAAGCTCATTGGGCCATTAAGAAGTGGGGTATGGATCTCCCAGCAGCTAGCCTTAGGAGGCGGATTCAGCTGGCCGAGCTAGATGAAATGAGAGATAGAGCATACCACAGCTCCCGGTTATACAAGGAACGGACTAAGAGATGGCACGACAAACGGATAAAAATCAAAACGTTCAAACCGGGAGACAAGGTTCTCGTCTTCAACTCTCGTGCCAAGCTCTTTGGTCAAGGGAAGCTTAGGAGCAAATGGGATGGCCCGTTCACGGTTATCAACGCTGCATCACATGGGGCCATCACTTTGCAAAATGAGGATGGAAACATCTTTAAGGTCAATGGGCAACGGTTGAAAATCTTCTTAGAACCAGAACCGCCACCACTCGAGGACTTAGATGTCATCGAGTTTTTAGAGGTCTAAAGCTAGCCCAAAACCTTTGCCCATAATTTTCAACGAGAAACAATCTTTCTGGGCAAATCCACCTTGACAATAAAAACCTCGAAGTTTGGCTTGATCCACTTACAGGTTAGATGTCCTGTGGCTGTATCTTTTAGAGCACCATTAGTTTAAATTTGTTTCCCAATTCAATTTCCCTTTGCTTAAATCATTGTTTAGGAGGTGCTCTCTTTATTTCCCTTCCAATATTTGTTTTCCTAAAATTACCTCGATGAATAAAATAAAATAAAAATCCTAGTTTGAATTGTCTGAAATAATGCTCTGACTGGTGCAATTGAGCCAGTCAGAGAATGCTCAATTTAACAGATGCCACATGAGTACAGGAATGACACAGTGGAGGAACAGGGAGAGAACACGCAGGACGACCCGTTCGGCTGAACCTTTTGGTTCGGGCGAGCTGGCTGGTTCAGTCAAACCAGCCTGACTCAACCACTTCACGCACACACACGCTGGTTTGCACTCCTTACTCCTCTCAACTTGGTTTCTCTATGTTACCACGTTTCAATATGTGAACCTTGCACAAATCATTTAAATGAAACGTTCTCAGTTTTTCTTTCATGTCATGAATATTGCCTATTGCTTATTTCAAACACTACAAGGTTTCTTGGCTATTGCCATGCTACACAAGTGCAATGCCACCATTTTGGTTGCCATAGGGGGGTCATATCGCAACTTTGTAAAAAATGGTAGTAATATGGTCCTATAATGCAACGAACTATAAGTGTTGCCTTAGGTGTGACTTTTGGTTGCAATAGGGGTGTGTTATTGCAACTATAGTGGGCTTTGGTTGCAATTATTTGGAGTTATTGCTACGTCACTTTGGAGTTGCAATAGCACTATTTTTTTGTTGCAACTATATTTGAAATGGTTGCTTTTGATTGGTGTTTTTACAATGATTTTCTCATGTTGCAATAAATTTCAGTGGTGTTGCGGTTGGTAGATGGTTATTGCAACAAAAACTCTAATGTAGATGCAATACCTTGTGCCTATTGCAACAACATTTTAGAGTTGTAAAAACCTTCTTTGGTGTTGCAATTGTGATTTTTTTATTGCAACGAGAAACCTAAATGGATGCAATATGATTTTCCTATTACAACGGTTTTTTAGGTTGCTACAAATGTGTCAATGTGGATTCACATGTAATGTGAGACTAAATATAAGTATGTATCCAAGTTTGAGGAATGAATGATCAAGGAAGTAGACTTCCATACGTATAACTTCAAATAAAATTGTGAATTCAAGTTATATAAACCAATTTGAAAATATATTAATTTCATAACAATATTTAATTTGTCTTTACAAGCCCATGTGTAAATCTTATGGACCCAAATTATGCTATCCAGTGATGTTCCAAAATTTTCTAACCAAATTTATAGATATGATTGTAATTTAGGGAATTAAGTTTGAATGGGTACTCAACCACAATATTTACAAAACAACTATTTTGTTTGCATGGTAGATTTTAAATTTATAGAAACTAAAATATAAAAAATACACAAATATGAGGGATTGAATGTAGAACTCACACCACAAATATGGCGTAGCTCTATAATTTCTTTTTTATCTCACCACGTATCAAAAAAATGAGACAAAAAATACCATAAACATGACGTAGCTAGCACTTGAACCCACAACCTCCGCTATACTGGCAAGAGTCCTACCACTGCACTAGTGCCCCTTTGAAATTGTTTTCAGCCTTTACTCTTTTTGTAGGTTCTATTTTATCTCACCACCTATCAAAAAAATGAGACAAAAATTACAATAAACATGACATAGCCACTCATTGAACCCGCAACCTCCATTATATGCTGGCAAGAGTCCTACCATTGTACCACCGCCTCTTTGAGATTTTTTTCAGCCTTTACAGGTTTTGTAGGTTGAATTGATAGAGCTAAAATGCTAAAATGAAAAAATTGTGAACGAAGCGAGAATCGAAAGACGGACATTACCTCGCTGAGAGAAAGAGGATGGCTTACCATTGCGATTGAAAGATGGTTATTGCAACAACTTTTTAGAGTTGCAAAAACCTTCTTTTGTGTTGCAATTGTGATTTTTTTATCGCAATGGGAAACTCATATAATCCGGCAAAAAAAAGTGCGGACCACAAACTTTGAAACCGCAACCTCATGCGTGAGAAGCTCAAGGCTTACCACTGCACCACGAAACATCTGTTATCAAATCTGGTTTTATTTTCTATTTTTACGTTGTTAAATGGTCAATTAAAAAATCAGAAAAAAGAAAAAACTTGGCCCTACATGCTCGTTGTTGGGTATGTACTCCCTCCGTATCACAATTAGATGACGTTTTGGATAAGGTTTGGGTCAAACCTTGGGAATATAAATCATGAATAACTTTTAAGTCGTTGAGTTTAGAAATGTGAAAATCATATCAATAGATTTGTCTTGAAAATTACTTTCATAAAAATATACATATATAATTTTCTAATAAATATTTTCTATAGAAAATAGGAGTCAAAGTTGTGCTTTGGAGACCGTGTCGCTGTCCTAAACGTCATCTAATTGTGATACGTAGGAAGTAGTGTGAAAAGTTCTTATATATTTTCGAAGCAAAGAAATTTAACCCCACGCGCAAAAAAAGGGGCAGACGAGGATTTGAACCCGCACCCAAGGGCTGAAACTCAAGCGCTCAACCATTGCACCACTGGAATGTAGCATTTTTTTCTATATAACATATATCCCGCTGCTGGTGTGGCGTGTTCCTCTCTAGGCAAGGACGCCGTGTCACGGCCTATAACGAAGAACTGATTTTGATTCATATTCTTTATTTTAATCCGAAATTGAAACTTGTATCTAGTATTTCTCCTTCATGTCTATTCCAAATTTGATGATTTTTTTCCTAATAATTTATAAAATCGTGCTCTATCAAGTTGTGAAACTTATTAATGCTATTATTTTGAAAAAAATTCTCGTGTGAATCTGTTTGAACAATCCAATTTTTGAATTTCAAAAAACGGCAACTAGAAGCACGATTTTTTTATACTAAATCATGTCAAATGGAAAAGTGATGAATACCAAAGTTTCATATCTCATCAAGATCTACAATATTTATTTAGGTCATTTTATCATTTTCAAAAGTGATAATAACATGTAGTACAAATTTGACAAGTCTCAAACATAGTTTCTTAAACTATGTAAGTGAATCTAGGATTAATGACTAATGTATACTACCACTTTTTTGAATGAAAAAATAATCTAAATAAAGATTGTAGATCTTGATGAGTTATGAAACTTTGGTATTCATGATTTTTTCAGTTGAAATCATTTAGTGTTCCATAATCTTGCTTTTAGGTTTCAAATTTTGAAATTCAAAATTTAGATTATTCAAACTTTGTCACATGGATTAATGTACTAAATAAAGTTTGTAGATCTTGATGAGTTGTGAAACTTTGGTATTCATAACTTTTTCAGTTGAAATCATTTAGTGTTCCAAAATCTTGCTTTTAGTTATCAAATTTTGAAATTCAAAATAATAATTATCAAATAATATTGGGCCCAATGGATAGGAGGCCCAAACTTCCCACCGGCCCGTTTAGTATCCGGAGATCGTGGGCACCCGATCTCGATCGAACGGCTCACGGTGTTGGCCCCCCCAGCACTTCTAACCCTAACGTTATCCGGGTTCCTCCCTACCGAGCTGCCTCCTTCTACCTCATCTCCCGATATTTCTGTCTTCTCTCATGTCGCCGCCGGATGGCTCCACCACGCCAACGGCCGTGCCCCACGCTGCCTCCGCTGACCGGCGCCAGGCCTGACCCGGAGCATCTGATGCCTGCGGCCTCGCCTTCGGCAGCAGCCCCGCTCCCCCTCTGCCTGAGCCCTCCCTAGATTCACCGCCCAGCGAAGCTCCAATCCACTTCAATCCCAAATCCAGCATGCCAGCAACCACAAGGAGGCACAGACGGGCTGTGAGGTGGCGCCTGGCGTGGAGGAGCTCGTGAGGTGAGCTTTCGGATTTTCGTGCAGGGAGAAGCTGAAGCCTTCCACTAGCAGTGCGTCTTATCATGTGGGTTCCTCCCTACCCAGGCGCGATTCTTTTTTCGTTGGCAAATCCCTGCTTAACACTGCAAGCATGTTACCTAGTCTGTGCATCTTATCATGTTGTACTCCTGGTCTGATAGGGCTCGTGCTTAGCTTCTTTTTTATTTTTGTTAGCAAGTGTGCTCAGCTTTTGTTGGTGCTTTGCATTGGGATTACCTGCTACTGTGAGGATTTTGCTGCTGAATTTGCTAGGATTTGATGCATTGGAAGGTAATCTCCACTGGATTTTCAGTTTATAGCTAGTTTCTTAAATCTGTGTAGTGCTTAGATCTCAAAGGTTAAGATCTCGTGGCTGTTTGTTCTAATGGTCAGCATTCAGACTCTGAATTGGAGCTTATTTTGCCATTGCTTTCTGATAATTCATTGTAATTTTACATAGTGTGTTAAATTCTATAATTCTGTCTAGAATCAGTTCTGAATATTGACTTAAATTTGATGCATTGTTGTGCGATCTGCTTATTAAATGGAAAAGGCACCAAAGTGCATTGCAAATTGGATCCCATTGCTTAGATATGTCTGATCTACTGTTGTCTTTGATTTTTCCTAGCCATGAGTAGATGGCAGCATCGAGTAGTGCTAGTGCTAGTTGCTGCATACTGTAAAAGTGAAAGGTAATTATACTTGAATCCTCCATTCGTCCCTACAATAGGATTTACACATTAATATTTGGTTTTGGATGCAAGTTTGGAGTTAGAATTGAAGAAATGGAAAATTGGTGAATGGAGAGGTACTTGGATTGCTGTTGCCTTGTTGGAAAATAGCAATTGAAAGGTAATTTCATTTGCTGTTTGCTTTGGCATATTGGAAGCTTTAAATGCATATCAAAAGAATCTCAAGTATGTTCACTCAGATTTGAAATGATGCTCATATTTTTCTATCTGAATCTCACTGGTTCTAGTTTGTACAAAGAAAATTTCATTTGAACTTAAATTCAAGCTGTTACTTGATAGTCGTGTTCTGTTTTGTCACTAGATGAAAATTACACTAAATCCTGACTATCTTTTGAAACAAATGGGTGGTTTCAGCATGCTTATTGAATTTGCTGTTGTGGTAGCGTGCAATTTACAATGTTCTTACTACCTAACAAATAACATATTTAGCATTAGAACATTGCTTGTGCTGATTGAGTGACTTCAGCCATATTATTGAAATCACTTGCAAGTCCAGCTAGTCCTGTTTGTGATGTGGCCAATGAGATATATGCCTGCTGAATTGATATGTTTCTACATGCCAGGTAGAACTGAGTGATCAAATCTGCTGAATTGTTCTTCTTTCAGTTTGCCTTTTAATACAGATACTGTGGATGGGCCCAATCATATTGAGACAACATTTACCAGGGCTAAATTTGAGGAGCTATGCTCAAATTTGCTTGACAGGTATGCAACTATTGCTCTTGCTATGTCCTGGACCCGACAACTCATATGTGCATAATTCTACTCTTGCTATGTCCTGGACCAGACAACTCATATCTGCATAATTCTACCCTACTTCACTGGTAAAATCAAGCTTGTGCATGCTTCTGGTGCTTCTAGCACTTGTTGGATATGACTCAGAACAATGAGCATTTTGTTTATGTCCAATTCATTTTCATTTGGGGAGACTAAAACCTTACTGCTTGGTCGCTAAACTTGAGGGAATTTGGAATATATTCAAAATAGCACTAAAATATTGGCTCTGATTTGTTGGGAAGAATAAATTACTGTGAAGTTAAAATGCCCTATGATTCGATAGTTCAGGCTTCTCGTGTGAAGTTATGACGTGCTTCTCTTTTCTGTTACTTTCAGACTTTCTTAGTCTAGTAAAGATGTGAATATATGATTCAATTTTGCAAAACATCACACAAGGAATATGATTACTATTCAATGTTGGTTCATAAAAAACCAGAAAATTCAGTAGCTATGAATACAGCCTGCTAGTTTCTGCAGTTGTCATGCATCTGTGATAGATAGTATGCATTACTTTTACAAGATTAGCTATGAATATATGATCCAACTGGGCAACATATATTTTGACATTTCTATAAGTTGTGCTTTCTTAAAGCCTGACAGCTTGTAAGTTCTTTACTATTAAATGTATATTTAGACTATGCTCACAGCATGCGAGGGAACTAATGTGATTATTTGAAATGGCATATCTGAGCCTAACACTGACCACAACTTATCAATATCTGAGTAGATTGTGACATGCCTTTTTTGCACATGATGTCTCTCTTTTATTTTCTTTCCTTGTTATATCATTGCCTTATAAACTTATGATATTCTCTAGGGTCATGGCTACCAGATGTCCGTTGAAGGACATCAAGTCACCAGTGATGAATGGAACAATATTTCTTGCCAAAGTTGTCAATGGAACAATATTTCTTGCCAAAGTTGTTAGGACAGAGTGGATTTAATTTCATATTGAATTGGCTCTTCTTGGTGCGCAGGTGGTAAGCAATAAGAAAATTACCTCGACCTTATGCCAATATGTAGCACCTTATCAAATATTTACTGGCATAACTTATTCAACCGATGTATGTTTGCACTAATATTAATGATCATTTTCAGGAGTATGATCTTGAGGATTGAGTGGAGCGCATGATTCATAGGATGATCAACATGAAGGCAACCTTGGCTTCAGTGCTGCATAGCTCATTATATTTTGTTGTTTTCAAAATAGTTAAGCGTGTTGAACACCATTGTGTGTTTTACTTGTGCGTGTGTTTGGACTAGATGCTGTGTCGGATACATTGGATGGATTATTTACACATGTAAACAACTAAATTGTACTTTGGGTTAATGGATGTCTAAATGCTTCATTGATCATATATTCTTTAATTTGAAATCATTGTTTGAAACTACCTAACACTATCGTGGCACAAGCATGGTGTTGCAATTATATGCTATAGCAACAAAAAAAACCCGCATGCATATAAAGCGTGGCAACATGTTCAAGTATAGCAACCACATGTATTGGTCGTGGCAATAGAGGGACATCTTATAGCAACTATAATATTTAGTGTTGCAATATGGAAGAAGCATGTAGCAACCAAGTTTTTTAGTGGCAATAGAGGTGTCAAATATAGCAACCACAATATTTAGTGTTGCAATAGGGAAGAAACCTGTAGCTACCAAGGTTTTTATAGCGGCAATAGAGGTGTCACATTTAGCAACCACTGTAGTAGCGTGGTAATAGAGAGTTCATCTATGACAACCAAAATATTTAATGTTGCAATAAAGGGTCCCTCCTATAGCAACCATATCAATAATGTTGCAATAGGGCATATATTTTACAATGCTACAAACACTTAGCAATAGTAACGATTGCAACACCCACGATGGTTGCTGATAAGGACACTTACAACGATACTTTTGGGTTGCAAAAAGATCCTTGGTGTTGCAATAGGGGGAACACAATAGCAACACTTAAAATAAACCGTGGTCCAAACTTTGGACTACATTTACAATGGCAACGCCTCGCAACGCTAAAATTTCATTGTCATTGTGTCTGTTGCAACCATTTTGGGCATTTTGCAACACTTTTTCGGCGTTACACTATACACAAAACCTTGTAGAACTTAGTATCCACCTGCTTGAAAATCTTTCATGTTAGGACCCCCCTGATCTAAGTTGTTGATGAATGTGATATGACTTGATAAAACAGACCTCTTGCTCATTCAAGTATTCGGGTGAATTTATTTTGAAAATATAAAAACATACCCTATCCTTTCATCCTTTCCACATACCTCTACATCCACTTGACATATTTGCTTGAGAGATCACTTATGAAAAGCTTGTCATGACCAGTATAATGTCTTTTCGAATTTTGAGTCCCCGGAGATAGTCATGTTGCCCCAGATCGATTGCAAGAATATCTATCATCAGAGCCACATTAGAAGTTCTCATGCCTCGGTGATTCCCTGAAGAAAAAAAAGGAGAATGATGAGAAATAAAGGACTCGTGAAAGTCCAAGTATGCAAAAAAAAAGAAAAAAAGAGAGTTCCCAAAAGGGAAGCAAAAAAAAGAGAGAAAAAGGGGTCATGAGGCTGAGGACCAACAATGAGCTCTTCATTCCAAACTTGCAATTTGATCAAGGGTGACCGACATAATCTCTAGGAACCAATCTTCGACTTGACAGAAATATATGTCTTGGCAAGATCACCACCTGAGAGACAAGAGAAAATATACAAAAGAGAATGAGTGAGAAGGAGTGACTCTAGAGAGCGTGACAGTATCAGGGATGAAAGGACAAGGGTTATTTATTTATGAAAATTAGAAAACCCCGAATGCAGGATGATCAAGACGGACTTTGCTGTAAGAGCTGTTCCATTCATCAACCGCCCAAGATCCAGGGAGTAGCCACTTCAAATCCACAGGTATGGAGAAAGGTTTAAGGTAATCAATATGCATTCATTCATTTCATGAAAGAACCCTTATCTTAGTCTTGCTCTTATTTCAATTTTTTTACTCAGGACGAGCAAAGATCTAAGTTTGGGGGAGCTTGTTGGCGGTCGTTACGGACCGATTTCCGACCTCCAACCGAGTATAAAATGAACACAATGGAACCAAACACCATAGCTATAGGGCTTATCACTAACTATTTCCACAAGTTTTGGTGATTGTCCATTGTGCAGGTATGACAACGAGGAATACGTGCTATAGGGGTCGGAAATGACCGATTCAGCCGAACGACACAATTCAGCCGGTTACCCCCCTTAGCCATACCCGACGCGGAGCACGATCGGGAGGCCGTACACATCACCGACAACCGAGCAGTGACCGGACATGACATGTGGACCACCGCCACGTCGCCTCTGGGCCAAAAGAGCACGAAGAACACCAAGATAAGGCAGCCCAGAGGGTCCAGGAGGGAGAGGCGGTGCAGGGGAGCGCTGCTGGGCCAAAAACCTAGTTCGGCTGAACGGATTGGTTCGGCCGAACCAGCCCAAGGCATGTCCCCATGCAACCGACCCTTGAAACCGCCTCCCAGGGGCAAATCCAGGCCGTAGGGGCCTTGGTCGGTGCATCCACCGGTTCGGCCGAATCCTACAGTTCGGTCGAACCAGGATTTTCGCCCGAACCGACCTCCTACCGTTCCAGGGTTGCGTGGCTACCACTCCTCTTCACCCCTTTCTGAGTGTTGGGTGCTCCGTTTTCCGAAGTAAGCAAGTACCTGTAGGAGTTGTCTTGCCCAGTTAGTCAGAAGAACCTTGTTACCAGACTCGTACCTTCTCTACCCTCCTATCGCTCTTTCTTCCTTTTCTTTGTTGTCATCCACTCCATCACTCCACCCACTGGACAACTTAGTTTAGAATTAGTTCACTTCTCGTTCCCCGTGGAAATCGATACCTTGGAATACTCCCGGGTGAAAGCTACATCGGTATCCGTTCGCTTGCGGATTTATCTGTAGGCCGTAAGGAGTGCCAACAGTGGACGAAGCACGGTGAAAGAGGAATTCTAATGGATGAAGATGAAGAAGACGAGGCCGATGACGACATTCCAGTATTGGCTCAATCCTACGGTTCCTTTGCAGATGTTGCGATTGGTGATGCCGATGAGGAAGATGTTGCTCAGGAAAATGATCCTACTGATGGACTCGGGAAAATGTTGCGTGATGCTGAGAAAGACTGCGGCAATGATAAGGAACTGAAAAAGATACAGCGCATGTTGCAAGACCACAAGACTGACCTGTACCCAGATTGCAAAGAGGGGCTTAAGAAGTTGGGTAGCACACTTGAACTTCTGCAGTGGAAGGCAGCAAATGGCGTTACTGATAAGGGTTTCGAGGAGCTACTAAAACTCGTGAAGAAGATTCTGCCAGATGGTAACGAATTGCCATCGACGACGTATCAAACAAAACGTGTTGTTTGCCCTCTCGGTTTGGAGGTGCAGAAGATACATGCGTGTCCTAATGACTGTATCCTCTATCACGGACAGTACGAACACTTGGATCGTTGTCCGGTTTGCACCTGCGCACGATACAAGATCAGGCGGGACGACCCTGGTGATGTTGGGGGAGAGCGTTCTAAGAAAAAAAATCCCTGCGAAGGTGATGTGGTATTTCCCTCTGATACGCCGTCAAGCGTTTGTTCAGGAACAAGGACCATGCCAAACTGATGCGCTGGCACAAAGAAGAACGTAAGCAGGATGGCATGTTGAGACACCCCGCCGATGGATCCCAGTGGAGGAACATCGACAGAGCATTCCCAGAGTTTGATGCTGTTGCGAGGAATGTTAGGCTTGGTTTAAGTACCGATGGCATGAACCCTTTTGGTGAAATGAGCAGTAGTCATAGCACTTGGCCCGTGACTGTTTGTATCTACAACCTACCCCCTGGCTCTGCATGAAGCGGAAGTTCATTATGATGCCAGTGCTCATCGAAGGCTCAAAGCAACCTGGCAACGACATTGATGTGTACCTAAGACCATTGGTTGACGAACTTTTGCAGCTATGGAAGAATGAAGGTGTTAGCATGTGGGATGAGGACAAGCAGGAGCAGTTTGACCTTCGAGCACTGCTTTTCATAAGCATCAACGGCTGGCCTGCACTAAGTAACCTATCAGGACAATCAAACAAAGGATATAAAGCATGCACTCACTGTTTAGAGGAAACCGAAAGCATGTATTTGAAACATTATCGTAAAGTTGTGTACATGGGTCACCGTCGATTCCTTCCGGCGAAGCATGAGCTACGAAAGAAATGTGCGCATTTTGGCGGGAATGCTGACCGCCGTACAAAGCCGAGACACTGGAGTGGAGAAGAGCTATTTGATATGGTGAAGGACCTACACGTGGTGTTTGGCAAGGGAGACGGAAGCCAGGCTGCTCCGACGGGCGAGGATGGTCGTGCCGCGATGTGGAAGAAGAAGTCTATCTTTTGGGAGCTACCTTATTGGCAACTTTTAGAGGTCCGTAACGCGATTGATGTGATGCATCTGACGAAGAATCTTTGCGTGAACTTGATAAGCTTCCTGGGTACTTATGGGAAGCCAAAAGATACACTGGAAGCACGTCAGGAGCTGAAACGATTGAAGCAACGGACTGATCTACATCCAGAAAAGAGAGACAAAGGACACCGGTACTTGCGTCCTGCCAGCTTCACTCTCAGCAAAGAAGAGAAGGCAAGCATGTTTGAATGCTTGAACAGTATCAAGGTTCCGTCTGGCTACTCCTCCAATATTAAGGGAATAATAAATATGAAAGAGAAGAAGTTCACAAACCTGAAGTCTCACGACTGCCATGTGTTGATGACACAGCTGCTTCCCGTCATACTAAGGGGTGTGCTACCAGTTAACGTGCGGAAAACCATTGTGAAGCTATGTGCATTCCTTAATGCAATTTCTCAGAAGGTGATCAATCCAGACCATTTAGATCAACTACAGAAAGATGTGGTGCAATGTCTTGTCAGCTTTGAGATGATATTTCCACCATCCTTCTTCAATATCATGACACATCTATTGGTTCACCTCGTCAAAGAGATTCGTATACTGGGGCCAGTATTTCTACACAACATGTTCCCTTTTGAGAGGTTCTTCGCTGTCCTAAAGAAGTATGTCCATAATCGTTCTCGTCCAGAAGAATGCATTGCTAAGGGATATGAAACAGAGGAGGTCATTGAATTCTATGTTGACTTTGTCGATGATCTTATGTTGATTGGTGTGCCCGAATCACATCACGAGGGGAGACTTGGTGGAAAGGGCACACTAGGGAGAAGATCGATGGTGATCAAGGACATTGATACATTTCGTAAAGCGCACCTCACAGTTTTGCAACAATCAACCTTAGTTGCTCCGTACATCGAGGAGCACATGCAGATTCCAAAGCATGAAAACTCAACAAAGTCTGCGGCCTTTATTCAGCGTCTGCACAATAGTACTTTCGCCGCTTGGTTGCGAAAATGTCTTATGGGTGTCGAGGGCATTGATGCGCAGCTAGCATTTGTAGCTAGGGGTCCATCGAGCACGATCTTGACATTCCAAGGATACGACATCAATGGGTATACATTTTACACAAGAGCCCAGGACAGGAAAAGCACCAACCAAAATAGTGGTGTCCGGATCGTCGCGACAGACACCAATGGCAATCCAAACTCATACTATGGAGTCATAAAGGAGATATGGGAACTGGAGTACGGACCTTTGAAGATCTCACTGTTCAAGTGCCAATGGGTGAAGCTGACTAGAGGAGGTGTTAAAGTTGATGCATATGGAATGACGTTAGTGGACCTAAACAAGATTGGCTTTCTAGACGAACCGTTCATCCTGGCCAAAACTGTCACACAAGTTTTTTATGTGAAGGACATGGCTAGCAGACCAAAGAAAGGGGCGGATAAGAATGGTGGGGGTAAGCAATTGGACCCATCACAAGACGAGCCAAAGCGTCATATAGTCCTTCCTGGAAAGAGAAAAATCGTAGGAGTTGAGGACAAGACGGATGAAGATTATGATATGCTCGATGGCCTGCCTCCATTCTCGGTGGCTGATGACCCAAGCATCCTGTTAGCGGCGGAGGAGACACCGTATTTACGGCGTGATCACAATCAAGGAACTTTTGTAAAGAGGAAGTTTATTAGTGTCCGAGTAAACGATGATGCAATGTAATTTAATTGCACTATGTTCCACCTATGTTGTAATGACAATATTTGCATTTATCTTCCACCTATGTTCTAAGATTTTCTATTGATTTATAAGATTGTTTTTATTAATTCTAGCATTTTATATTGATTTTCTATTAATTTATAAGATTTTCTATTAATTTATAAGATTTTCTATTAATTTATAATATTTTCTATTAATTTTGTAGGATTATTTATTAATTCTAGCATTTTATATTGATTTTCTTTTAATTTAAATGATTTTCTATAAATTTTGTAGAATTTTTCATTAATTCTAGAATTTTATATTGATTTTCTATTAATTTATAAGATTTCCTACTAATTTTCTTATTTAATATATATTTTTAATAGGTATAGCATTAATAACTATAAATTAAAACAAGTATTAATAGGTAGTATAAATATAAATAACTAGATTTAAAACAAGTATTAATAGGTAGTATAAATATAATTAACTAGAATTAAAACAAGTATTAATAGGTAGTATAAATATAAATTCATTTAATATATCAAATAGGAGCCCCCGGTGCTAAAGACCGGTTTGAGAACTGGCGCGAAACGAAAATGGGGGCCTTTAGCACCGGGTTGATCTAAAATCCGGTGCTAAAGGCCCCCAATTTTCGTTTGGCGCCAGTTACGGCCTTTAGCACCGGCTGTAGAAGACCCGGTGCTAAAGGGCCTTTAGCACCGGCTGTAGAAGACCCGGTGCTAAAGGACCTTTAGCACCGGGTGGTAGGAAGGGAAGACCCGGTGCTAAAGGGGGGGGTCTTTAGGCTTTAGCACCGGGTGCTGTATAGACCCGGTGCTAAAGGACCTTTAGCACCGGGTCGTGGCTGCACCCGGTGCTAAAGGCCTCGGATCTATATAGCCTCGCACCGGCCCCCGCCCCCGCAGCACTTCGTCTTCCCCGCGCCCCCCCCCCCCCCCTCCTCCCCGCCTCGCCCCCGGCGTCGTCTTCCCCGCGCCCGCCGCCCGTCGCCCACGCCGCCGTCGCCCTCGCCGTCGTCCCCGCGCCGCCGCTCGTCGTCCCCGCGCCGCCCGACGTCCCCGTCCGCCGCCGCCCGCCGCCGCCCATCGCCGCGCCGTCGACCTAGGCCCGCCGTCGCCGCCCATCGCCGCTCCGTCGACCTAGGCCCGCCGTCGCCGCCCATCGCCGCGCCGTCGACCTAGGCCCGTCCCGCCGCCGCCGCCCGTCGCCGCGGTCGCGCCTCCGTCCACGCCCGTCGCCCGCGTCATCCCCGGCCGCGCCGATGCCGCCGCCGCCGCCCGTCGTCCCCACGCCCACGCCGTGCCGCCGCCCTCGTCCCGGCCCGCGCCGCCGTCGTCCTCCCCGCGACCTCGCTCGTCGCCCTCCGTCCCCGCCGCCCTTCGTCCCCGCCGACGCCGCTGCCCTCCGCACCGCCGCTCGACGTCCCCGCCGCCGCCGCCGGTCCTCGCCGCCGCCATCCTCTCCGTGCTCAGCTCGCCGCCGGTACTCGTCGTCCGCCGCGGTTCCCTCTGTGTTGTTTGATAATTTGTGATTTGTTTGATAATTATTGTGCAAAATTATACTAGAAATTCATGTTGATGCAATATTATACTAGAAATTTGTAGCAAGGACGATATTCATGTTTGATAATTATGTGTTTGATATATTGGAAAATTCATGTTGATACTATAGAAATTCATGTATTTGTTAGATACTAGAAATTCATGTTGATACTATAGAAATGTTTAGAAAATGTTTGATATGTAAATTTTATATGTACGCTTCGTATTGAAATATATTTATAAAAATGTTTGATATTTAAATTTTATATGTACGCTTTGTATTGGAATACATTTGTAAAAATGTTTGATATGTAAATTTTATATGTACGCTTTGTATTGGAATACATTTGTAAAAATGTTTGATATGTAAATTTTATTTGTAAATATATATGCTTGATTTTAAAAAGATCATATTGGAAATGTTGTATTGGAAAGACTTATCGCGTCGCGCACCCACCCTTAGCGAACCACTTCGCGTCGCACGAACCCACCCTTAGCGAACCACTTCGCGTCGCGCGAACCCACCATTAACGAACCACTTCGTGTCGTGCAACCCCCTTAACGAACCCGTTCGCGTCACGCACCCGAACCCTTAACGAACCACTTCGCGTCGCGTACCCGAACCCTTAGCGAATCAATTCACACCGCGCACCCGAACCCCTTAGCGAACCTATTCGCGTTGCGTACCCGAACCCTTAGTGAATCAATTCACACCGCGCACCCGAACCCCTTAGCGAACCTATTCGCGTCGCGTACCCGAACCCTTAGCGAATCAATTCACACCGCGCACCCGAACCCCTTAGCAAATCCGTTTTTCGCGCACCGACCCCCTTAGCGGAAATGTTAGAAATATTGGGAATATGTATGCTTTGTATATATTTCTTATCAATTATTTTTAATTCTATAGATGGCGGACAACAACAACCATGTCCCACCCATGCAAGAGGACAACGACACGTTCTTAGCGAATCAACTTTTTAATATTGTAACCCAACCCCTAAGCATGGATGAAGTGTTGGGGGTCATTGGAAGGGACGACAATATCCAGGGCGACAATGTTGCAAGGCCCGAAAATGTTGAAGGGGCCGCCAATGTCCAGGGCGAACGTGTCCAGGGCAGCACTATTGAAGGGGCCGGTAATGAGCCCTCGTCTAGTCAGGTGTGTATATATAACATAAATTTGTACTGTATATGTCAATTATCTATATCATCTCTATATCTAACATAAATATGTATCGTATATATGTAATTTATATGCATATTATGTTTGCGATTACATGTGGAATTGGGGGCATAAAAAGATTACACAGCGTGATATTATGGTAAGTACACATTTCCATTATTATTAAGTGCACAATTATTGTCTCCAATTCGGCGGTGCCAATATCTTTCAGTTATTTGTAAATTATAGATGGTGAAGCTGAAGGAAGAGTGTCTAGAGAAAGAAAGAATCGACGCAATTTCAGAACAGCTCGACGAATGGATCTGGGACGAGGTCGTCAATCCCCGAGGAGAATACCACGTCCCAATATTGGAGGACGTGCCGGAAAGCTCACAAAGTCATGCACCATCCTAAGTTGTAAATACAGTTTAAACAATAACTCGAGTGCGATATATATTTTGTAATATATATGTCTTATATTTGTAATATATATGTCTTCTATTTGATATACAGCTAATATGAATATAGAGTCGGCTGAATACGCATTAGAATACACGTATTAGAATATATATATAGTAATTATGGTAACTTAAAGTGGCTATAGAATAGTTATTCTATGGCCGGCCATACACTATCATGTGTATGTTCACATACTCATTTATCAGTTTGAGTATGTTCGTATACTAATTCTAAGATACTCCAAAGCGAATTGCACGAAAAAATTCAGAAGCAACCCTATTTTTTAAATTTATTATGGTTATACCATTATATTAGTATATAAAAATTAGTATGTCCACATACTCAAAGTATGCTTACATACTCAACCTACATATCACCCAGATAGTCTAGTATCATCATATACTACATGTACATATTCTTCGTTGGGTCATATATGTCTTTTAACATGAGATACACGGGCGAAGGTAGCTACCAGCGATGGTAGAAAGAAATTTCCTATATATATATATATATATATATATATATATATATATATATATATATATATATATATATGCGCTAGACTAATGGGAGCCCAGGGCTCGGGAATATAACTGGAAGCCCCGGCCAGCCAACCAGCCCCCGCGTCCCGGCGGCCCACGCGAGCACCAACCAACCCGGCCAACTAAAATGTCGTAGATACCGGTACTCGTAATCGTAGATTGTTCGCCGCAAATCATAAAAATCTTTCAAAACAAAAGTAAATACCTGACACCCGACACCCTGTACCTGCCATCTGACCCACACATGCATGCAAAGCAACGAGATTCCTACTACTTTTCGCGATAATTCTTCACTCGAATCTCCAATTCACAAACGGTTTTCACCAGTGGTTTCCTAACATTTTTGTGCCCAGTTTGAGATCCATTTTGAATATATTTTCATAAAAAAATTGAATTTAAAAATTGACGCCTTTGGTGGGATTTCTATGACAATTTCTATGATTTCGCCGACATTCGGCTGTCATATCTACACCTTTTGGGGGAGTTCTATGACAAAATCGATTGAAACAAATTCGTCTCGCCATGCGTCGAAACCTACTCGTTTATCATATAAACCGACCGGACACATGCATACTCATATGATTCTTCAGCCGCGAATCATAGAAACATTTCAAACAAAAGTGAATAGCTGCCATGCGTAGAAACCTACTCATTTATCATATAAACCTACCGGACACATGCATACCCATATGATTTTTCAGCCACGAATCATAGAAACATTTCAAACAAAAGTGAATAGCTGCCACCTGAAACATCTTGTACATGCCACATAACCACACATGCACGCAAAAGCAATGAGATTCCTACTATTTTCGAGATAATTCTTCAATCGAATCTCCAATTCACAAACGGGTTTCATACATGAACATTACATCCCACTAACAGATAGATCTGTGCATCATACATCATCAGAAATTAAACTTTCGATTTGTATACTAGGAAGCTATACATCATACATGAATTCTAATCAATATCGCCAAAGTATCTAAAAACTAGAAATAGAGTCAACATCATAATAGTATCAACATTCACAAGCTTTCTATGAAAAAACTAGAAATCCTATTCCTCCGTTGACACCTCCCAACAACCATCAGCCTCCGACAACCTGTTCATGAGAAAAGAAAATAAAATAGTCATGGAAACCTGGGAATAAATGATATATATGAAAAAAACAAATGCTAATCAGATTCTTGACAGAAAAGGCACCATAGAAACAATAAAATTTAGAAAATCCTAGAAACAATGAAAAAAATCATAGGAATATAAGCATTCATGCATGTTGGGACCAACATATTCACATATCAAAAAGTCATAGAAACAATAGCAAAAATCATAGGAATATAAGCATTCATGCATGTTTCTCCTATACAAAATAAGAATTTCAAGAACGGAAGATTGCATTTGAGTACACATGCATCTGCAATCACTATTGTATCCGTGAATGGACATGGCAGCCTGCAGAGCTGCAATGCTCACATGAAAACAGGTGGAGGGCAACGAGACATCCACGAACAAGAGATAAGCAAGCAGACTACTTTGCTTCATTCACAAAATACAAACAAGCTGCGGTTAAACATGAGACATCCGTGAAATCGAATCCACCACAAGAAATCGGGAAAAAATTGCATAAAAGACGAATGACCCGCAACCCATCATTTGTCCCACTTGAATCCAAGTCACAAGAAAACTCATAGAAATTAACTATACATAAGCACCAAATCTATTTCAAGGCATGAAGTGAGCTTTGACGTGCTATTTCATATTTTTAGATTAAGGAGCACTACACAGCAAAGCTACATGTCAAGTTTCAGGATTTTATGGCTTATCAATATTTTTCTATAATTTTTGCAATGTCTTGAATGAACAAGTACAGACATGGATGAGAGCAACTAGCAAAATCATAGAAACCTGGCAAGATGCGATGATTTTTCCATCAAAATAAATGGTATAGAAACCTAGCATATATTCATAAAAACATAGACAAATCCAGCACATATTCATAAAAACAAGGCTAGATCCACATTTATTTTTGTTATGCAGGCTCAAAGCACAGAATTTACTCCCGAGATGCTAACAAGCAGCATCCTCAAAGCACAGAATTTTCTACTCGGGAATTACTGAACAACAACGCAGGATGTAGAAGCAGAGAATTTTTTACCCACTGGTTACCAGCGCTGCTTCCGGTGGCTGTGCTCGAGGATCAAACGGGGAAGCTGTCGCAGCAGTGATGCGGATTACCGGAGAGGGCTTCGACCTGCCATGGATTTGGCTTCCTCCTCCCCTTCCGCGGGGCCCCGGCACGCCTCCCGGAGCACCTCTGCGAAGGGCCCGAGCAGCCGAATCCGCCACGACAGCACCAGCAGCTGGCGCTGCTCAGCTTTCTACTCCCGTTCGTCAATCTGCGAGCACAAGAAACAGACCATCAGACCACACGCATGAACAAGCAAATGAAAGAAATTGATTCCTCTCGGTCAGACCCAAACACGAAAAGAAGTTTTCTCGCGTTGGTCAACCTGCGCCCCTCGTGGTTTTCGCCGGTGCTCCTTGGTGTGGACGGCTGCGCCTGCATGCTGCCTGCGTAGGGAGACCGTCGTTGGGGGGGGAGCCTTGCCAGAGTTGTGCCGCCGCTCGAGATCTGCTAGGGAGAGGGAGCCCGCGGTGGGTCGCCAGAGCTGACCGACGGCACCAGCTACTGGATCCCAACGGGGTTGGAGGGGGTAGCCACCGCTTTCTTGCTGCAGCGCCGCCGCCGCCGGTTTGCAGCGCCGCCGCCGCCAGCAGACAACGCTCGGGAGGAGGCCGTTGGGGGAGAGAGCCCACCATGGAAGGGGGACGCGCCGTGTTGCCGGAGATCTGCCGCCGTGACGCCTGGGGACCGCCGCCGCGACGCATCGGACGCCGGCGGATCTAGTCGTTCGGCCGGGCACGGAGAGAGGAGAGAGAAAATCATGATTCAAATGATTTTGAATCGGTTCGGCTCGGTGCGACCCGATTTGCAAATAGGCAATGACTAGCAGGCTCAAGTGGGCCCATGTGGTTGTGTGGCTGGTTCGGTGGAACGAGGTGCCACGTAGGTTGGTGGACCGGTTAGACCAGCTGGACTGGTTGGGCTTCCATTTGTTAATAGGAGCCCTAGGCTACGGAGTTGGCTATCGCACGGCCGGCCATATTTTAGATGTGCGCACGCACACTCCAATTTAGGAAAGAAGCAACTGTCAATCACCAGTCTTTCCTGACAAATTTTTTACTTCGAGCGAGCCATGTCCACCACCCCCGTTGTATGTTGTTGCACAGATATTGCAAATAAAAAAACATTCAATTCCGTCAGGCGTCATCAGGCACATCAGGCAATAAAAATTAATTTTCCAATCATGCACAATCCAGTACGCAGTCAAAAAAGAAAAAATGTGCAACAATGTTTCAGTATCATGCATCTCATCAGGTACATCTTTTAGAATATTCATCTAGCATCTTAAATTGCATGCACAGCTTAAAACAGTGTTGCACCTTACTAATATATGAATAACATATAATTTCATACTTAATACTTAAATATCATGCATATAATACTTGTCTGACCCATGAGCATATTTTGGTTCTCCGAACATACTTGGACATCACGTGGATCTCTCTGATGAATCTGCAAGATAATCAATAAAAAAGAAGCACCAATCAGATAACATAGTGTCTAGAACTAGCAAATGTTTTCAGATAAAGACAACCAAAATGAACTCAGAAGCAAATTTAGAACACAATGCACAAGCAAAATATAATCAGAACCCATACAGCTTAATTTCTAGTACCTGTATGATGGTAACCTGACTCAAGCAACTTTGTGGAACACTATAAGCAAAGTTTTGAAATGTTGTAAGCAAGTTAAAACATTGTTAAATGACGTTTTTAACCATCAAGGAATCAGCATATAAACATAGATAAAAATGCTTTCATGTCTCATCCTCTAGTGTTTAAGGCATGGATAGGTTGCATCACAAGTTTTGTGTGACCCACTTAGCACAAAGCACCAAACAGGAAATTAAATCAGTAGAAACTAATTTCTAGCATTTTATATGCTGACGAACCAACTCAACAGGATGCAATAAGCAATTCTTTGGAACATCATAAGCAAAGTTTTGAGAAGTTATGAGCAAATTAGAACTAGGCCAAAAGCACATTTAGTGATGAAGCAACTGTCGTTTGCAAAACATACACGAAACAAGTCTTCATGTTTCATCCTTAGCACTGCAGGCATGGATTGGCTGCATTACCGGTGGTGTGAACCCGCTTTAGCACCAAGCAAAAATTTAATCTGTAGAAAATTTGCAAACCAACAGAACATAAAAGATTGATAAATCAGAATATAAAAGGGCAGAAATTGAACAATCTTGAAACAGTTAAATTTCAAAAAATCATAGGTATTTATGATTCATTTGCACAACTAGAATCCTTATATTTTTGTCAATAAAACAAGATCCATATTATCTATTAGTTTGAAGTCATATTTTCGTACAAGCATAAATTGCCTAGAATAGACTGAAAAAGACATAACTAATCAAATTAAAATGCTTACGAGTTTCTTCCTAAACTTCTTAACTCTCTGATGTCGAGAACAACTAACTATAGTGGTTATTAAAAAAAAGCATTCACATGTCGAGAACAACTATATAGACATACCAGTATTATTGTTCAATGCATACCAGTATTATTGAATAGTGTTAGTTCATAATAACTATATTGGTTAACTGTAATAAAGAAATGCTACACTAACCAGTACTAACTCTTTGTTGTTACATGTAGATCAACAAACCCCATGCTGCAATATTATTGCTTATCTTAAAAATGCCTATTCAGAACCATATGATTGCCTATCTAGAATAATATTATTTCCTAAATTCTAACTATATTATTGCCCATGCTATGCTCAATCAACATGTCCATGCTATTGTCAATCAAATCACATGAACTAGTTGTTCGGTTGATTCAGAAAAAACTTGTGTTTGTTAATCTACTGGAACCTAATCCACTTGGCTTAATGGTGTAACAGACTTAGTTCTAGTCAAAAACAGAATCCATCACATGAGACATGGAATATTCAAAAAATTTCTTAAGTTGAACATTTAAAATGCTATTTGGGTGATATTTAAATGCCTACTAGAATTTGTTAAAATGCTTTTCATAATGCTAGAAAAAAAAAGACGAGGGTAGTTGGTATGCAATTGTAGATTTAGCATACAAAAATGGAAAATGATCAAAATGTTCCTAGTCAGAGCATGTAGCTTGTAGGCTACAAAGCCTACTACAAAAGGCAAAGATCATGTTATCGGAGATGCAACATCTTACTACTGCAAGTAAGTATTCAAGTTGTAGGCTATCTCAACCATTTCATTTAACACCATACCCGGGTTCCAATATGGCGCGTCGCTAAGAGAGTTACGCCCCAACGGATTTCTAAAGGGTTTCATCTCCATAGAATGGCTAATTACGAGGTTGGTTCACCACACCTAACACCCGCCCCCTCCTCCTTTTCCAGGGCTTGGGACCTGCTATGTTGAGACGACTAGGCTAAGAGCTAGTCAACACAGGCTATCTCAACCATTGCCAAGCATAATGGATATGATCAAAACACATGAGTGGGTATCAGTGGCATGGCATGTGAATGTTATTGCCTACACAATATTACTAGCAGCAACTGTTTTTAAAAGCCATTAATTGCACTACGTATATGATAGGTTTTCCTCATTCTAATAAGAGATAGAGTATGGAAAAATTGAAATGTCACAACCTGCAAGTAAATGAGGAGGCATGCAGTCATTGAATAGTGCAATCATAGTAAAAAAATGTGGAAATATACAGGAAAGCTTTTTTAAAGAATAGCATGCCAATTATTGTGATAGAGCAAATCCATGGATTTTATTCATCATACCTGAACAGCTATTTAAATCTATTGATCATGTTAACCTAAACAACATAGGAACCAAATTCTGCTAAGGAACAGTAATATGCCAAACTAATATGCCTTCCCAATAACGGTACTTGCCTAACTAATAATAATACTTTGCTTATCTAAGTAGAGTAATTTGCCTAACCCAGAATACCAAAGTATAACCAATAATACGTTGCCTATCTTGGATTTTATATATTAGCACACCTGTTAGAAGTTCATATATCAACATCCTATAGCCGCACACACAATAAAAAAGCTTATATTGAGCAAATTAGAACATGGACAAAAGAAACTACGTACTGCTACGAAAATTTGTCAAACCTATGCTAAATGCATTTAAAATCTAAAAAAAAAGTTGAATGCATACTATGAAAAACATTACTGATGATGCATATGCAGTAAAAAAACAAATCGCATGTACACCTCAGAGATTTTTCCGCAGGTTATTCACCAGAAATGCTAGGGGGTATGAAATGTGCCAATCTATTAACAAAAATAATTTTAGCACGTCTACCTTGACTTTGAGTTCATAGTTCTCCGAAACTTCTCTGCAGCTAAAACCTTCCATCGAATGTGGAAAAGGTCCTGCTCCTCACCTTGGATCTTGTATGAAAAAGAAAAATGACATGAACATGAACAACAATCAGTGAGAGAACATGAATTAAATCATTAGCTAGTGGCTTGAACGCGTACACAATAAATAAGAAGGATAACCAAAAGTCCAAAACAACATAGGGACAAAGTGCTGCTAAGGAATAATACTTTGTGTACTAAAATAAACTGAACAATAGTAATTCTAACTAAAAATAATTCTCTTCCTCACAAATAGCATTACTTTGCCTAGCTAATAACAGCGTTTGTCCTATCTATGCACAGTATATTGCCTAACCAAGAATAGTACATTGCCTAGCCGAGAATGACAACATGCTGAAACCAAAGCAAACAAAAAGCAGTCACTGCTTGACAAAGGGTAAACCAGTGACGAACTATGCAGATAAGGTTAGCAAACATATATAGACATAGCAAGAAAATTGTTGCTAGTTGATCGAACTTATATATATGATAAAAAAAGTTATATAATCTACAAACAGGGGGCCAACTTCTGCTACTGAAGAGAATAGTAATTGGTTTAACTAAAAATTACTTAGCCTAACTAATAGCAGTACTTTTCCTAACTAATTGTTGTGCCTAACTAATAATAATACTTTTCCTAACTAATTGTATTAATTTGCCTATCTAAGTACAATACATTGCCTAACTGAGAACAAAACTTTGCCTACCTAAGAATAACAATGCGTCTAAACCAAAACACAGTCACAGATTGAAGTGGTAATCGCCTTGACAAAGGGTAAACTTTAAGCAGACTAAAATCAATGTCACTGAATTGCACAACCTACCTATATTCCCTATAATTTTTATTGTAGAACATTTCAGCCCAAAAATGATGTGAAACATTACCAACTGAAGTTACATTGTCTCGTTTTATTCTTGGAAGTTTATTGTCTGGTGAAAAGTTTAAAAAAATTGCATACATACTTGCATTGTTTTGCCTGATGAAAATAGTAAAATTGCCTACTGAATTATATTGCTATGCCTGATGGTCACATATAAATGTTTAAAATGTGACCTATTGAAATCGAAGCATTACAGATTATGGACAATACGAAAAAGAAAATGGTAATGACATGACCTAGTAATATCACCATTTTTACACAACACAAAGAACCTTAGCATGGGACTGTAAAGATGCTATAGGAATATAGATCAAAATGAGAGCGGAGCACAAACTCTAAAACACATGTGCATACTAATGAAGCATTCTGCTACTGCTACTACTTCTACAAAAAAGTCGAGAGAAAACAAGCGATTGATTAATAGTTCACATATATAAGTAACCATTTTCTCAGTTTGATTCAGTGTAACTTGAATACTACAACTGCATATAGACAATTAATTTGCTGCCTAACTGATAATCATCATCATGTGCCCTACAGATTTATCATAGTGCTATAGCACAGAAGCACCAAGCATGAAAATTGATCAGTAAAAAACAAAAAACAAAATAGCATGTAGTCATAACACTAAAAATGCTTAAATGAGGACACAAAAATGCTAGACCAAAATGGATAATTTGCAAGTTGATTTATCATATATTGCCCACATGATAAAATATGTGGTCCAACCACCATTGACGCCAACCTGACTAGCAAGTTAAAATTGATTGGCACATTTTTTTTCCCAATGTTCTTTATATGTTCCCTCATAGTATGAGGGGACAAGAATCCTTTATGTTGCACTTGCTCCTGTAACAAATTTTAAAGAACTATCAGTACCTTCTTCTATGTGACTATGTACAAGCTAAGTTCATCACCACCAGTGTGCATGTGTTAAATCAGATTAACATATAATGTGTACAAGTTATAAGTTAAGCATTGTTTTATTAGTGATGACTCGGCATCGAACCACTCAGCCATGAGCCAACTTGAAAACTCTGCTAGTAATGTGTGGCAAGCAATCTTGAGCGGACCACCGAAAAATGTGGCAGCCTCCCCACTGGCAGAATATCATCACTGAAAAATGTAGCTTATCCATCAACATTCTGAGAACACATTGTGAACATGAAGACATGCAAAGAAAATGGTAATGTAAGATGGATAATGTGCCAAGTGAATTAATATAACATGTATGATGGATATAACATGTAAAAAAAGGCCTGGATGAACTACAGGAATGACCACACTAGAGTTCCATAGCGAGTGTGAAAAAGTAGCAGTCTCTGGTGAAGCTGGAAAAAGCCCTAGACTTTCATATACCATTGAAAACATTATTGCTTAATACAGTATACTATTTTGCTTATTCGAGGACCATATAATTGCCTACTCAATGACAACAACCTAAAAAAGTCGAATAATAACGGTATAAGCAGCAAAAAATCCAGTGCATTGAGAGAAATGAAACACTTCAATTATAGTCCACCTAAAAATTAATCTAAATAAAGGACATGTAGTACAGGTCAAGACCAGGCTAGGCTGATGCTCTCTATATAGGACTATATCTTCTAAATAATCAACTCACAGTACCGCCTCTCTCTGTAGATAAATGCTAGAACAAGGCGCGGGGGATCTGATTAGCAAACAAACAACCATGTCTCACCTTCGTAGCATCCGCTCCTCCCTGCCTCTGGGATCTTAGGGTCCGTGTTGCTCCCTCCTGCTTCTGGGATGTTAGGGTCCGTGTTGCTCCTTCTGCTTCACCCAAAAACCCTTGGTTGAATCAACAGAAGGACCCCCAGTTAGTTCATCTCGAAAACAAAAAAAAGTCAAACAGGGCGCGTGGATGGATCTCACCTCCATGTGTGATGCTCTTGGAACCAAATCCTTCCTGTATTATGGCTTCCCTATGCACAACCACACACATATGAAATCATCCCCAACCTCCGTCAGAAAAACGCAGTCGCACGGGGGTGGCAAAAACAATGAATCTATCTCACCTTCGTAGAATCCGCTCCCCCCTCTGCCTCTGGGATATCAGGGCCCTCGTTGCTCCCTCCGCTCCCAAAACCCTATGTTGAATCCCCACAAACAGAAGAAAAATCCCCCCAAAATCAGTTCGTCTCGAAACAAAAGGAAACATTGAATCGAATGCGAGGAAAAAGGGACCGTGCATGCTCGCGCCGCCGCTCCCCCGCCTTGGATTTGTGCTTCCTTCTCGGGGAATCGATGGGAAGCAGCGGTCTGGAAGCAAAATCGCTTGGAATCGAGAGAGAGAGGAACCCTAGAGAGAGAAACGAAAATGAGATGTGGAGAGGAAATGAAGGCGTGGGTAGACTGATGCTTTGGTAACGCTAGAAATTTTGCCCCCTTCTGTCTGACATCTGGGCCCCATGAGAAATACGAAGAGGCAGCTCCATGCTTCGCGGATGACGCGTTGGACGGGAGCCGGCCGTTCCAATCGACAATTCCACGGCCGGCTGTAAACAAGTCATTACCAATACCTATATATATATATAGTAATACTTAGTAATACTATACTATACCCTGGGTACAGAATAACTATTCCGTACCCAGGCCAACGGCGCCGGTCCATATCCGCCCTCGCCGAGTCCCCGTTCGTTTTATTTTTCCGGTTCTTCTTTCATTTTTTAGCCCGGTGGACCCCACGATCTTTGATGCAGTTCCCATCCTGGCATTTAGATCGGGCAGCTGGAAAAAAGGCGTTGTCGCCGCCCATCGCCGCGGTTCCGTCCTGCCTCCCTTCGCACCGCCGTCCTTGCTGTCGCCGTCGCATCTCCCTCGCGTGCGGTCTCCGCGCCCCTCTGATTCGGCGGGTGGCGGGGTCACGGCGGACAAGCGAAGCTAGCCCGCGCTTGCACCGACCGCGCCGGGTCAGGAAGAAGCGTCTGCGGCGGCGGCGGAGTCGTTATCGGTTGTCTCGACGAGCACGGATGGGAAAAGCAGCATGGCCTCGGCGGCCGGCGAGATCCCACATGGTCTGGTATGTGCTGGTTTCCGTGTGGTCCACCGCTCTTCCTCCTCGATTAGCTTGCTGTGTTGAAGTGCGAACGGACCCGGGATCCATTCTCCTCTGCGACATCATTCCTCCTCGGCGGATTTTCTTCGGATGGTCTTCATCCAACGAGTCAAGTGGCATGTTTTCTCTTCGATTTCCCCTCTTCTTGCCTTGTTGCCCGCTTTAGTGGCGATGATTTTCAATAATGGTTATGTTTAATAACTAAATCGAGTAGGGGACACACCTGCTAGTGTTTTCAGTCAATTAGCACTCATTCCCACCTGCTATTGCTTGATTGCCCCATGTTGGTGGCAGCAATTTGTGATAATAGCAAGAGGATGAAGAAATTATCGAGTAGAGGCACACCTACGTTTTCACTCAGTTAGCATTAGATTCCCCTGTTGTTTCTTGATTGCCTGCGTGGATCTGTGGTTCACCATCCTAATTCCTAAATGGTTGCTTCAGTTGTCTTCTCCGTCCATCATGGAGGTCAGTAATACACAGCAAAATCAAGATGCCTATGTGCTAAGAATGTGTGTTCAGGATCCTGAATTTGTGATAAGAAAACTAACTTGGTGCTAGTTCCATATTACCAGAACGGATGGGATTGGCCACTGCTATTTGATTCTGTGATCTATTATATTTGTTTATTCCCAAGCCTAATTTGTTCCTGCATGCAGATCAGACACCATGAGCTGACTGATTTAAGCTGGGTGAGCACGCCTATCCATTCTACATCATGCATCCTCTAGGCACCCTGGTGAGCTTATCAATTCGCCGGCACCATTGTCACCCAGCATCTTCAATCCATGCCTGGAGAAGGACCTCCAGGTTAGTCTCTGATAACCCTCCCTTCCCCTGGATCAAAATTTCGTTTGGGATTATTTGTATGTGGTCTGATATATGGAAAACATCCCTTTTCTCCTAATTATTTTGTGCATATGCCTAATTTCTCAGTATGTGTTTATGCTTAATTTAGTGCTCTCTAACTACTGCACACAAATTGTTTGTGGAAATGCTTAGGCATGAACACAAGCAAGAACATTTGAACGAAACGGATGTCCTCTCTGCTAGAACAGATTGGCTAGAACATGTGGGTGTAGTGTGTGCCTACATATGCTTAGTTTATTGTCTCGCTTGTCTCCACCGCCTTCTGCAATAGCGTTGTGGCATATAGGTGTGGATGTGGAGGTGCTCTATGCAGTGGCATTGCAGAGTACAGGAGCAGGTGGCTATGGTGGCGGACAGCCTGGTGGTGTTCCATTCCTCATGAGATATCATTTTAGGGTTTTGTCTAATTCAACCATATTTCTGTTATTGTTATTGTTATTGGAATTCAAGTCTCTGCCTTGTCCGTCAGTCTTATCCTGAATATCTTTTCTATGTATAATTTTGCCCGGTTTCACCACACCAAGATGCTAGAAAAGATGTATTGCAGTTTTTAGTCTGTTCCTTGAAATTTATTCTGCTATCATGCATGTAACTTAATTCTATATGGTATAGTGGCAATAAACATATCCCTTCATGTTTTGACTGAACCATGTGCCTGCTGATTGTAGGCCCTTCCTGCCATAGGATATCATTTCTGCATGCTTTTGAGCTTTACTAACTTAACCAATATGCCCAATGGTAAACGAATGATTTCCAACTTTTGAACGATTGTTGTCTAATCTGAATGTCTGACCTGTTGCAGACTGCCCAACAAAAGTGACGTTTCATCATGTAATACCCATTGGATGCGATTCTGCTTTGTGGCATTGTGTCAACACAGATGCTTAGAACTGTTGCAGGGAAGAGATTCTGGCCTTGGAACAACAAGAAAACTTGAGCGATCCATGGTCAAGACTGCTATGGAAGAAGAATCATAAGTTTAGGTGTTCTGCACAGTGCAGATTTTGAAGTGCTTGACGCTGGTTCTTTTTTCTCCTTGTAATTATCGCTAGGTGATCCGATTGTTGTACAGTTGTAATATTATATATGGGTGAGGAGCAAACTTTGGAACATTTACTATGCTATTCAGAAGTATTTCTATCAGAAGTATGGGCCTGAAGTGAAATTTGACTAGTTTCATGTGCACAATTTGGTAAAACAATAGACTGTTCTATGCTAAAAACTTATCCAGACAAACATTTGTGTTCGGAAGCATTTATTAGCAAGATATTTGTAATATCCATGGTTTGAATTTAAAAACAAAAACATGGCACGTTAATGTGATTTGATATTTTGGCATGGATAAGTAAAACAAATACACAATACGAGCTATCGGTACTACCCAGCATCCCGTCCAACAAAAACCAGAGTTTTGCATCCCGTACAAAAAAACACAGCTTTGCACAACCGTCGAAACAGAAAAAAAAACACGGAGAAAAAAACCAGACGTGGATGACCTGGGCCTCGCGTGGACTGCATCGGGTACGAGGATGCGGGCGCGGGGGGTCTTCGTCCGACAGGAACGTGAGGTCGGGTACACAATAACTATTTCGTATTCAGGATATGATTTAGCGGAGTCCTATATATATATAGCGTCTCACTAATGGGAGTCCAGGGCTTGGGAATATATTTGGAAGCCCCGGCCAACCAGCACGCACGACGGTGCAACCCAACCATGCCGGCGCGCATGACACGGGCTCGCGGGGACCAGTCACAAGCGCCTGCGTCATTCAAATTTTGTGAGCGACCCCCTCTCTCCTCCCTCCCCCCTCGCTGACAGGAACAAAAAGCTGCAGCATGCATGCACAAACAAAAAGAACGTCGCTTTCACGTGTGGTATTTTTCAAATCTTTTAGCCATAATTCTTCACTTGGATCTCCGATTAATAAACCGTTTACACCATCGGATTTCTGACATTTTTATGCACATATTGATATCCATTTTGCATAGTTTTACAAAAATATTTAAATTCATAACTTTCTAATGAAAATGCGAGTGTTCTATGATATAAGTGCTCGGTTTCTGATGAAAATTTTAAGCAACTCTTGTTTTCTTTTTAAAATAAAAATTGAATACAACCAGTTCATATGACCTAGTTTTGCTTTGCATAGGAACATACTATGTATGCAATCATAAAAACCAAAAAGTTTGTTTCTTTGAAATTCGAAAATGTGAGAGTTCTATGATAAGCTACATGATTTCTATGATTTTTCCATTCATCGGGGTGTAACCGGACAAGCAACCAACACGGACCAGCCGCCTCCTCTCGTTCAAAATTCTCCGTCCCCCTCTCTCATTCTCTCTCATCCCTCCCATCAATGACGCAGACATGCATGCATGCAAAAACAAGGAGATTATTGCTATTTTTCGCGATAATTCTTCACTCGAATCTCCAATTCACAAATGGGTTTCACCACTAGTTTGTAAACATTTTTGTGCACAATTTGAGATCCATTATGAATATATTTTTTAAAAATAAAATAAAATTAAAAATCTACACTTTTTTGAGGGAGTTCTATGATAAAATCGATTGAAACAAATTCGTTTCGAAGCCTACCGATTTATCATAGAAACCCACCAGACACGTGCATACCCATATGATTCTTCAGCCGCGAATCATAGAAACATTTCAAACAAAAGTGAATAGCTACCACATGAAGCATCTTATACCTGCCACCTGACGCACACATGCATGCAAAGCAACGAGATTCCTACTATTTTTCGTGATAATTCTTCACTCGAATCTCCAATTCACAAACGGTTTTCACCACTAGTTTGCTGACATTTTTGTGCATAGTTTGAGATCCATTATGAATATATTTTTTTAAAAAAATAAATTTAAAAATCTATACCTTTTGGGGGAGTTCTATGACAAAATCGATTGAAACAAATTCATTTCACCATGCGTAGAAACCTACTGATTTATCATAGAAACACACCGGACATTCAGATCCTGCCATCGTACATTCAGAATCATAGGTTCAAAATCTCGCGTACATTCAGATGTCATAGATATTACCCTTGTGAACGTAGGTTCTTTCGATCATACCGAAGATCCATACATCATACATATATTCAAAATTCAAATGAACTTACACAATGATCCTGCCATCAAACCTTACAACAAAATGCAGAAACATCAATGATAAAAATCATAGAAAGGTGATCAGGCTCAACAACACATAACATCCGGTGCAATTAGAAAACACACATCAACACATGATACCTCGGTGCAATCCAGACAAGATCTCACATTTTCCCAATTACATAGAAACAAGGCAAGCACCTACCACACAAAATCTCGAACCCTTGACAAAACTCTAATGTATCTACTTCACATAATACTGTCAACATTCACAAGCTTTTTATGAAAAAAACTATAATTTCTACTCCTCTGTTAACACCTCCCAACAGCCATCAGCCTTCGACAACCCGTTCATAAGAACAGAAAAAGAAAATAGTCATAGAAACCTGGAAATAAGTGATATATAAATGAAACAATAAGTGATATATATGAAAAAAACAAATGCTAATCAGATTCTTGATAGAAAAGGCTTCGGGGGATTTTCTTTTGGATATTTACAGAAAATCATAGAAACAATGAAAAAAAATTATAGAAACAAACATTAGTGAAATTTGAAAAACAATAGAAACAATGAAAAAAGTCGTAGAAACCTAACACAATATCTCCTTTACATGAATCCACATTAAAACATATAATTCTCAGCCACCCACCTCCATAGCAAAATGCATAAAAATCGGTTAGAACAATCATATAAACATTAGTAAATTCATAGAAACCTGGCAAGATGCTATGAATTTTCCATAAAAAAATGTCATAAAACCTAGCACATATTCATAAAAACATAGACAAATCCAGCACATATCCGAAGAGCTCGTTGAGGCCAGCAAGGATTAATTAAAAAGATAGCTAGCTGATTACTAAACCAAACAATGAACAGATCACCTCAATATCAAACGGAAAAACACTAATTGCTTAAATCAGACGAGAGCTAGAACATGCAGATTGTGATTAAACAATGAAGCCAATCATTACATCACTATTCACCGAAAGTGACACTACAGGAATACATGCATGCTGATATTGATCGGGAGAAATAAGCCGTGTGCTCACATGGCTTGCTGTCTGCTGCAGTTCGATGAAGCTCTGCTTGCTGGGTTGCTCTGCACCGCTTGCCAGGCCTGCTCGCTGCCTTAGCGACGGTGCGCGCTGTGCTGCTGGACCGCTGCTGGGCCTGCTGGCTTGTCGAGCTGCCGCACACGGCCTGCTCAGCGCCTCGCTCCTCGCACGCGCCGCCCGCTCGCGTGCGCTGCGCTGCGCTCACCCCCGAAGCCTGCGAAGTGCGAACAGAGAAGAACCAAGAACACGGGAAACGAAACCCCTTCAAATCTAAATTACTCCCTCGATACTCAACGATTCAAACCAAAACTCGAGCCATAGCAGCACCTCTCCAAGGGCAATAAGATCTAGCAAGTAGATCCGGAAAAGCTCAAACAACCAAGAAGATATTCAAGACGAAGCGAAGAACAAATCCATTTTTTTTTGGAACGGAACTCACTGGGCGCAGGTGCCGCTCCTGGGCGGTCGTCGATGTCGCCCCTCCTCCACTGCCCGGGAGCGCGCCGCCCAGGAGAGCAGCCAGGCGCAGGACGCGTTCCTGGTGGGTGGCCACCGTCGTCGCTCCGGCTCGCCCGCGGCCGCCTTGCGCCCCATCTCCGGCGGACGTCTCCATGACGAGACGAGACGATGCTCCGCCTTCGTTCGGAGCTGCGCCGGCGGCATCGTGCATCCGACGCCGGAGCCGGAGCTCCACAGCGCCGCTACGCCTGGGGCCACCGCCTCTCACTGCTCGGACGCCGGCGCACCGCCGGAGCGCCGCCGCTGCTGGGTGCAGAGAGATAAGAGGAGGGGAGAGGAGAGAGAAAACATCGATTCAAATGAATTTGAAATGGGATGAGAGGGCTGGGTGCGATCTGCAAATAGATAACCCAAAATCTAAACGGAGAGGGCTCTTGATTTAGCTCTAAATCGAGAGCCCCCAATTACATCCTCCACAGAAAACAACATTAGAGAAAAGTAACTTCCTCTCTCTCAAGAGATTAGCGTGGCGGCGGATCCGGCCGCCGCCGGAGACGGAGCAGGCGGGCGGGGCGGGGGAGCTTGGAGCCGATGCTTGATGAAGTCGACGACGGGGTTGGGCGCAGCTCGCCGGACTTGAAGAAGACGACGAGGACGGCGGCGAGGTTATGGGTTAGGGTTTCTGGGTCTGGGGGTGGGGGATTTCCATGGCCGGCGGGCTTAGAGGGAGGTCGGGGGGGGGGGGGAGCGGGCCAGCCTGGCGGAGGTGGCGGATTGTGGGCGGCGAGGCCGGGCGGCGGGGGCGCCGCCGGCCGGGTTGTGGTGGACAACCGGTGGGCGGGGTCGGGGCGGGGGCAGCTCACCGGCCAGATTTGAGCAAAGGAGAGGGGAGGGGAGGGGAGGAGGGGGAGGGGTGGATGGTGGGCGGTGCTCGCCGGCCGCGACGCCGGCGAGGGGCGGGTGGCGGCGGCGGCGGATCCGGCGACGGCGGACGGCGGGGGCGAGCTGTTGTACTGGTTAGTGGAGGGCGGGGTGGAAGGGGAGGGGTGGGCGGTGGGCGGCGGCGTGGCGGCGAGGGTCGCCGCCGGCCGTGGGGGGTGGTGGAGGCGGGCGGCGGCAGGGCAGCACGGCTATCGGGAGCGAGACGAGTGGGGGGCTCTCGCGATAAGGCTATCGGGAGAGGGCTCTCCCTCTAGTCGCCCCCACGACACTCCGGACTGAAGGGCCCACGCGGACAGTGGAATTACCGGTGCTGGGTTCCAGTGGGTCCCACGCGGCGCGGGTGCATCTGCACGTGGTGGGTGTGGGGCGTGGCGGACGGGCTAAGCCAGCTCGGTGGGACCAGGTGGCTTATGGCTAGCCGGGGCTTCCATTTTTTATTAGGAGCCCTAGGCTCCTAATATAATACCTATATATATAGGAAAATTTCTTTCTACATGCGCATGCAGCTACCATCGTCTATGTATCTCATGTTAGAAGACGTGTATGACCCAACGAAGAGTATGTACATGTAGTATATGATGATACTAGACTATCTAGATGGTATGTAGGTTGAGTATGTGGTCATACTAATTTCTATATACTAGTATAATGATATATCATAAAAAAAATTTAAAATAGGGTTGCTTCTAAATTTTTTCGTGCAATTCGTTTTGAAGTATCTTAGAATTAGTATACGAACATACTCAAAGTGATAAATAAGTATGTGAACATACATAAAATGGTAAATTGATGGTGATGGTAGCTACAAGTGGTGGTAGATAAAACTCGTCCTATATATATATATAGATTCCATATTTAACACCCTAGGCGTTAAATTGCGCCGGTCATCCAACGCAGCACCCGCGACCGGAAACGGAAGGGAAAAGGCCTATCTCAAACCGGAAAATTTCCTCGCGCTGCATTTTCACGGATCGTGGGTCCCAGCTGCCCCACTTCTTTCCCCTCTTCCCCGTCTCCAACAAACCGCTGGGCGACCGGCGAGCGCGAGCGGCGACGGCGACGGCGACCCGCGACGGCATCTAAACAAGGCGGCGGCGACGGCGAGCGCGAGGCGTCGTGTATCTCTTTCTCCATCTTGCTGCTCCCCTCCGTTGCGGCGTCGCGGGGGGCTGTACCCGGCACTGCCCCTTCCTCTCGCAGATCCCACCATGGGGCGGCCTCCTCACGCCGGCAGCCCACGAATCGCTGCCACGGGACGAGGCGGCGTCCGCGTACACGGGTCCGTGCAACTCCTTCCCTTCACGGTGGCTCGTCGCCGTCCGTCGCGGCAAGGGGCCGCAGTCTCCATCCGCAGCGTCTGCTCCGGGTCAAATAGGGCGAAGTGGCTGCCACGCGGGCAGCAACACGGGAGGCCAACGCCGCTACCCAGGCCCGCCCTCAAACACGAGGGTCAACCAGCCCTGCATCTCACGCCTCGGAGTCTGCCTGCCACCAACTGGCGTCTCTCCTTCCACCTCCGCCTGCCTGGAGGCTGTGGGGCAATGGCTTCACAACCCAGGTGCTCGAGTACCAGAGGCAGCGTGGCCTCCGTCCTCCACCCTGTGGCAGCTCCTGCGTACGGCGGTGTGGCAGGTATGCGTTCTATCAACGCAAATGGAAGCGTGCTCCCAAGAAAATTGATTTTCCTATGTATCTCATCCAGTTATCCGTATCAACTTGTTGATTGGAGTGATAGATCCACCCGTTCTCCTCCAAAATCAAGTCAAGTTCAGATCTTTTGTCTTCTCATGGCCACTGGTGGCTGGATCTCTCCTTGCAGGTGTCCAGATGCATCTAGGCTGCTAATGTCGATCTGCTACCCCCATCGAAGTAGATCCTCTAGATGGCAACGGAGCCGCACCAGCAACGGCGCAGGCAGTGGTCACATGCCAAGCTCACAGCGAGGTAAACTATCCTACTCTTTTGGGTACGATTCTGAGTATAGATAGATTAAGCATTTATAAATTGACTAGTTCCTGCTTCCATTCGTGTTGTTCTTGTGTTGGTGCCTTCTCCTATATATTTATTGTGCAAATATGACACATTTTTTTCATTGTTGTGGCACTATTGTACAGGAATGGTTTCAGATTTGTATCCTGCAGTTCTGAAATTTATTCTTTGCCGTGTGATATTCAAATATTCAAAGTTTCTATATGTGAAAAGTAGGACAACAACCTACGATGATGCTTAATTTGTTACTTCTTGATGCTATAATCCTTCCTTGGAGTGATCGATTACTGCATTTGGCGTCTAATTTTTTTCTCCTCACATGCATGAAATTTCTTTTGTCACAATGGTCCACCTGATTGTTCAGATGAGAGTAGATAACTGAGATGCTAAGTTGGGTAATGCATTCTGAGTGAGTGATACACTTACTTCATGTTAACTTGAAATATGATAGGAACTTGCATCAGTCCGCTGGTTGTAATTTTCTGTGAGTATATATCCTTTCGAGTTAACTTTTCTTCCCTAGAAATTTTGGGATATCTGACCAAGGAATGAAGGAATTATACAATTGAAAGTTAGATCAAAGGAAGGGTGGCCTTCCAATTATATCCATAACTTTTTTCCCAGTCATTCTAAACCTAAGTAGAAGAGAAAAAAAAAGAGCAAGGCTTTTTAGCTACAAGATTGATGATTGACCTCATTCACTTTTTCCTAACACTATTGGGGTTCTCAGATTTATGGTCGGATTTCACGCCACGACACAAAAAAAAAAAGAAAATCAAGATTCCTGCAAGCATAAGGTTCCCGCATTAGCATTATAGCAGAGCATTGCCAGGTGAACTCTGTATCGGTCTCACTTCTACAGATTTGGAGTAGAATGCCTGATCGATGCCTTATTTGAAATCACCCTGGGCATTCGGGTAATTCGGGTTTTTCGGGTCGGGTAATTCGGGTAATCAAAATCAGCACCCGAACTCCTCCCGAACTAAAGAAATACCCGAACGTTCGGGTACCCGATAATTCGGGTTCGGGTTCGGGTAATCCCGAACACCCGAATTTCAGCAGTAAAAATGCAGCTACATATTTCAGATTCAGGCATGATCGCCGGCGTCCTTCTTGCCTGCCTCCTGCCTCGTCCCTCCACTGCTGGACTGCTGGTTGTGTAGACTCCGTTGGGCGTGGTCGCTTGGATGGCGTCGCGCGTCGGCGATAGGCGGCGGCGGCGGACTGGTTGACTGGATCTGGGCGCTGGGGCAGCAGTGCAGCACGCGCCAGCACAGGCGCAGGCGCGCAGGGGCACGGCCGCACGGGCAGCGCTGCAGCGGCGCAGGCGCGGCGTCGCGACGCGAGTCGGAGGGCGGCGCGGACCGGCGGAGTCGCAGCTCTCGGGATGCGGATAAGCAGGGGGGCGGCGGCGTCACGGAGTGCAAGTCGTGGGGGGGGGGATGCGCCGACGCTGGTTGCGGATGGGAGGAAGCGAAGATGGGCCTAGATAGATTGTTGGGCCTCAGGCATCCTAGTAAATATCGGGTATTTCGGGAGTTCGGGTACCGGGGATGAGAACCCGAAATTCCCGAACTAATTTCGGGTTTTCAGACTACTAACCCGAAATATGGTATGTGTAATTCGGGTCCGGGTAGTTCGGGTTCGGGTCTGGGTAATTCGGGTTCGGGGTTCGGGTTCGGGAATTTATGCCCACCGTGAATTTGAAAGTCTGAGACTTTCAGGTGCATCTAGGGCACATATTTGTTTGAGAATTTCCTCTTTAGTACATGAACCATGCTTTCTTTAAAAAAAAACTGGATAAGCATCATGCTTGGAGCTTCAATTGTACTGTCAGGTCCTGTAGTTCTTACCTGGAAATTTTATTCTTCTCTTCAGGGTCTTCTAGCCAACACCAGTCTGAGCGGCCCCTGCAAATCATGCCTTATGAGGAACAATATAGCACCAAGGTAAACATAGCACTATATTGTCGGAATAGATCATCTCATATATATCTTCTCTGTGCGTTTTTATACATATTGCTATTACATTTGCCTCTCAAAATTGGAAAACAAAATACCACATGCAGTTAAAATTGGTTATGTAGAGTTTCTACTATTGTCTAATAGAAAATACCACATCTTCAAAAATCAGATGATTCCAGCGGACACACCTAGGATATAAAACATTTTTATCCAATTCTGACTCCATCTGCCTTGCATTGCAGCACAGCAGCAGCTAGATAATCCTCTTGTGAACAACACCACAAACTCTTTTGATGACAGAACTAATGAGTAATGACAGTAATATATAACATCTACATGTATGAACAGGTCTCTTGCAATTACTCTGCCGCTGTTCATTAAGGATATACATTCAGTTTTACTGCTAGTTGTTCTACGAAAGAAGCAACAATGTGTTGTCAGTTATCAGTTGTCTTGTGAACAGATTAATTCGTACTGATAGGAGGCTGTCCTACCATAGTGAGTAATTGATCCTCAGTTCTGATTCTTCGTATCCTAATTTCCCTTCTTCTGAATCTTCTAGTTATCAGTTCTTAGTTATCAGTTCTTTTACGTGTAAGCTGCTAGGAATCATATCGTTTCTGTGTTTCAATTCACCATATGTGCTGAACTGATGTTAGTTTGGTCAGAGTGTTCGTGCTTATCTAGCAACATCTGATACTGTCAATTTCGTTATTTAATGTGGAGACATAAATTTGATATTGAGCTCTATTCAATTGGTATACTGTCTTGTGTAGTGACTGAAATACAATTCCTCCATTGCATTAGTTTGTGATCAATTGGTGTAGACTGCTAATTTTAAATGTGAGCTTCAGGCATAGTGGTGATTGGAGTGCAATTGCAGACTTTGAAGTGAATCTGATAGTGATATGACAATAAAAGATTCACCTGCACTAAATCAATTCTGTGAATTTAAAATTCGACCCTGCGTGCATGATGTGCTCATTCATTTGCATTGAACTTAAATCACGCAATGATGTTAGCTGGTCTGCACTGAATTCATGTTCATTTTTCACATGTTTCATTCCATTAACTCAATTGTTCTTCAGTGTGAATCATGAAAATTCGAATTGAAAAAAATATATGCGGTGATTATATTCACAAACATGTATTGTTTTTTTTTGCAAAAACTGTAGTGATTCTTGTATCAAAAATCGATGAGTGAAGAAATTTATGTACTCAGATGCAAAAACAATTGATTCTTTCTTGCCGACCAATTTTGTAGGTACATATGTCACCAAAGGTGCTTCCAGCGAGTATTGTTCGCTGTACCTGCAGCTGCGTTATGGTGTTCTAATTTACTAGTTATGAAAGTCGTCATGTGCAACCTAAAAACCATGTCGAGTCTGATGATCTGGCCATGGACGGAAGAGGAAGAATGCTAGGCTCGAGCTTTGATTGTTGGAACTTGTACATCGCTTGAATATCTTCAAGCATGATATTGCACCAAAGAAATATGTGGATTTTCCGGTTTACTAGTTATGAATGAATGCTTTTGTTCCGGCGTAAACAAAAGAAGCTCTCTTCTTCCATTTTAAACAACAACGAATCAGCTTTTTAGACCTACGAATCAATTATTTTCTTGTAACACATGCGTTATCAATTATTTTTAAACCCGGTGCTAAAGGGCCTTTCCACCCGGTGCCAATGTTGGTTATTCTGGTAGTGTCCGTTTTCTTAGATAATACCATATGTATATTGTTATCTGAGTATATTTTAAGGTGTGTGCACAAATTATGAGAAGCACCTCATGCGCATAGGGAATGGATGCGCGGCGCCAAGCAAGCCTCTCGCGGCAGAAGCAGATCGAACGCCCTGCTTTGCCGAGTGCCCCAAACACTCGATGAAGTCTTAAAAACACTTGGCAAACTCTTCACCGAGTGCGACACTCTGCTTTGCCGAGTGCCCCCAACACTCGATGAAGTCTTAAAAACACTTGGCAAACTCTTCACCGAGTGCGACACTCAGCGAAGAGCACTCGGTAACCAAAGAGTCGGCAAAAGGCGCTTTGCCGAGTGTCCTTTGTTGGACACTCGGCGAATAGTTTACCGACATTTTCGAAAAAATAAAAAAAAACAGCCCCCACCGTCCGGCCGTGACCCACGCCGGCCGCCTGGCCACGCCCCCTGCCGGCCGCCTGCCAGCCGCCCGCCTGACCGCGCCGGGACCGCGCCCTGCCCGGCCGCGACCCACGCCGGCCGCCTGCCCGCCCCTTGGCCCTGCCCGGCCGCCTGTGAGATGTTTTGATTTTATAGACAACGTTATGACAAAATGTGCGAAATGTTTTCAATTTTTTATCACAGGCTCTATATGTGACACAATCACTTCACGACAAATTACATGAATTTTAGACTTAATTTGCTTGTTTTAGAATTTAAAAATCATTTGGACTCATATTTTTGCCGAGTGTCAACGAAAATACACTCAACAAAGAGCTTCTTTACCGAATGTATTTCTTTGACACTCGACAAACAACATACATACAATTTTTCTACTCATTTCAATTTTATTATTTAAATCACTTGCGGTTTAAAAATGAAAAAAATTTAATTCTTTGCCGAGTGTCAATTATAATACACTCGGCAAAGAGCTTCTTTGCCGAGTGTATTTTTTTGACATTCGGCAAACAACATGCATATAATTTTTCTACTCATTTCAATTTTATTATTTGAATCACTTGCGGTTCAAAAATAAAAAAAACTTAATCCTTTGCCAAGTGTCAACTATAATATACTCGGCAAATAGCTTCTTTGCTAAGTGTATTCTATTGACACTCGGCAAACAACATGCATATAATTTTTCTACTCCTTACATTTTATTATTTAAATCACTTACGGTTGAAAAATGAAAAAAACTTAATTCTTTGCCGAGTGTATTATTTTGACACTCGGTAAATAAGCTTGTTTGCCGAGTGTCCGAAAAAATATACTCGGCAAAGAGTTATGCACTCGGCATATACGAGGTTTCCCCTAGTGGAAAGTCAGAAAATAAAACAGATTGACCTGAGGGTAAATTGGTCTTTTAACTCCCCATCTCAACTTAAAATGGTTAGTTTATCCGGTGCTATGTGTTGCAGGCCCAACCACGTATTCTTGATGTGTTGGAGACTAAATCGATTTTTACAATGTCTATCACACAAAACCACACTTTCACAGTGTGCTGTAGACAAATTTCCCTTCCCTCTATTTCGCACCTCATCGTGGGCCATCAGCTTCCCATCATTCCTGATCGATCTTCCGTTTTAGGTTAGGAACGGCCACACCTTCCTGATTTTCTGGTTTCCTTCGGTTCGGCGGCTCTGCAAACGTGCTCCATCGAAATAGCAGATGATCCCTGCTACTGTATTAAATACTAGCCCGAACGGAACGTAGCCTTCGGTGTTTTGCATTGGCGGGCTTCTTCCCACCGAAAAGGGTTTCTTGCTTCCACCGGCGCTGGGGGCCGGAGAGAGAGTAGAGACACACAGGAGGTCGCCGGCAATGGCGGTGGGGACGATCTCCCGCATCCGGCTGGAGAACTTCATGTGCCACTCCAGCCTCCACATCGACTTCGGCGATTACGTCAACTTCATCACCGGCCAGAACGGAAGTACGTACGCCTCGCAAACCCCTCCCACACCGGCCTCCCCGGTTCGGTTCGTTCCCCATTTATTTCTCGCCGGACCCCTGACGATCGATGCAATCTTCCCCTCCGCGGCGGCGGTGGTGGTGGCGCATGCGCAGGCGGGAAGAGCGCCATCCTCACGGCCCTCTGCGTCGCCTTCGGCTGCCGCGCCAGGAACACCCAGCGCGCCGCAGCCCTCAAGGATTTCATCAAGACGGGCTGCAGGTTTGCGGCCGCCCTTTTTTTTTCCCCTCTCCTCCCTTCTTTCAGCCCGAATCTACTTTTAGAATCTCCGGATGTTCCCTAAAGAAGTAGTTAAATATACATATATTTTTTTTGGGGCTGCCGATTTTAAGTGGATTTCCATCGCTTCGTTGTCTGTTGACAATCGATGTGGCTAACAGATACAGTTGGCGTCTGAGTTATGAATCACAAATATTGTGCTAAACGCCTACACGTACATATCCCCGACATGCAATATAGGGTGCCTGTTTAATTTTTTGCATCTCCTTTTTGTCACCAGCTACGACTATGACCTGGTTTAATTTCTTCATCTTTTTTCCTACTGCAGCTATGCAGCAATTGTTGTCGATATCAATAACTATGGGGAAGCTGCATTCAAGCCTGAAATATATGGGAGCACAATTATATTGGAACGCAAAATTACTGAATCAACTAGTTCTACAGTTTTGAAGGATCAACATGGTAATACTACTTGATTTATCCTCCCCAATCGTTGATTGTGTTCTAAGGTAGGTGACATTTCTTGGGTAATGTACCAGCAGGCCAAGTTTCTCATATTTGAGTTTTAATGAGAGATTGTTGCACTACCAGAATGATCGACATCTGCACCGGGTGGGAAAGCCCTTTAGCACCGGGTTTCCCACCCGGTGCAACTAATCCGAGGCTAAAGGGGTACCCCTTTAGCACCGGGTTGAATAACCGGTGCTAAAGGGGCCCTTTAGCACCGGGTGCAGCCACGACCCGGTGCTAAAGGGCCTGCCCCGCAGCGCCGGTAGCAGGGCCTTTAGCACCGGGTCGTGGCTGCACCCGGTGCTAAAGGGCCTGCCTTTAGCACCGGTTGCTGCCTGAAACCGGTGCTAAAGGCCCCGGATTTCTTTTTTTTTTTTTTGCTTTTTTCAGTAGCCATGCGTGCACGTCTATATACGTATATATTCTAATACGTGTATTCTAATGCGTATTCGGCCGACTCTATATTCATACTAGCTGACATTTCATCAAAATAGAAGACATATATATTACAAAAGTAGATATTCATGCATGTCAACTCGAGTTATATATATTTAAACTGTATTTTCTACATAATTAAGATTGACGACTAGCTAGCTCTCGTTGGACTGTCCGGCACGTCCTCCAGTATTGGCGAGTGGAATTCTCCTCGGGGATTGACGACCTCATCCCAGATCCATCCGACGAGCTGTTCTGCAATTGCGTCAATTCTTTCTATCTCTAGGGACTCTTCCTTCAGGTTGAACATCTATAATTTAAAAATATTTGAAAGACATTTAATCCGTCGAGTTGGAGACAATAATTGTGCACTTAATAATAATGGAAATGTCTTTATTATTACGTACCATAATATCGCGTTGTGTGAGCTTTTTATGTCCCCAATTCCACATGTAGTCGCACACATAGTATGCACATAAATTATTTCCCGGTCCCTGTTTGGCACACTGTCGACCAAAAGAAATCTAGTAAAATTCATATAATATATTAGTCGATGCCTACATGTACAAATTACTTGCTTACCGGAAAGCCAATGTTCCATTTTAGTGTTTCATGTTGTATACCCGTGTGTTCTGTACGAAATTGAATCCAGGCCATGCGAACAAAAAAATTGAGTTAAGTCATTGCGAGTGGAAGGGGTGGATTAAGTAGGGGAAAATATACATCACCTTGCCATCATGTCCATGATGTTCTGTAGTTTTTCTTTTGGGGTGTGCAATGAATCAAAGACGTTCACGACACCCCGATCAGGACACAATATAATTAGGAACCAGTGGAATCTGTGCACATGTATACATTATAATCAGAAATGAATTGTTACACAGACAGTATAAGAAGAAGGCTGTGAATGTACTCACTCGATGTTGTACGGGATTAGTATGGAGTCACAGTAATTTTGTTTCTTGATATATTTGTATAGGTTTAAATATGTTTCCTCAGGATTGTGCATTATCATTTCTTCACTTATCCTTCGAGGGTCAACGAAACCAACGTCATATATATTGTCTCTGCGACATTTTTGAATCTCCATTCTGCATATGTTAAGCAATAAATAAAGCCCGCGTCAACATAGATTGGAATTATTGTTTTTAAACTGTGAATTATAAGCAACAACAAAGTACTTACAATGTCCAACATGTGATCAAATCCACGTCCATGGCGTCGCGGTGGTACAGCTCATATATATCATTAAACCTGAGCCAGACAAAATCCGCGTCACCATTGTAGAAGTCTTGGTCCTTCACGCCTACTTTTATCATGCGCCGTTTATTCCTTCTTGATTCTTCCAAATACCAGTCATGGAATCGGCGCATCTTCGTTTGTAGCTTCCTCTCCATTTCAGGAGGGACCATAGGCTCGCCAAGCTTAAACGGCCACTTCAGCGTTGTGTTTACTGGCACATCTTCTTCCCCCAGGACTTGCGCTCTGGTTAGTCCAGTCTCGGCCATTACTCGTTGAATGTTAAGCTCGTCCAGAGATGGCAATGGACCCAAGGGACGCTGAGGTTGCTGGCCGAGTTGAGGAACCTTTTTGGATGGGCCCGCCTCCTTATCCGCAGCCTTCCGTTTCCGGCGAGATTTCAGTAATGAGCGGTCATAGTCTGTTACTATTACTTCCTTCTGTTGACCCTTGCTCAAATTACCGAGGAATGACTTCACGATGGTGGGATCAAGCTTCGGCTCCGCCTCAGGTTTTCTCCTCCACTCGGCCATTTGCCTCTTTGTGTCTGCTTTTACCGAGGCTTCGAGCTCCTCTAGAGTCTTCTCGCCCGCTCTTTTCTCTGGTGCGGGCTTCTCTCTAGTTTTTCGCGCCTTCTTCGCTGGTGGAGTGGGGGCAGAGGCTTTAGTGCGGCGTCCCCTCTTCGGCGGAGGAGACGGAGACCTCTTCGGCGGAGGAGACGGAGACCTCTTTGGCGGAGGAGACGGGCTTGCATCAGGAGCTCCCGGAGAATCGTCATGATCCTGTGGATCTCTTGGAGGTGACGGGGGCTTGTTGGTAGCCGCAGGTGTATCGGGTATAACGATGTCTGCCTTGCTCCATAGAATGATGCAGTGAGAACACTGACCGAGTTTTGTTTCTCCGTCACCTCCGGGGATGTCAAGTTCCAAGTCTTCCCAGCTGGTGACGACTTGCTCCACCTCAACAGGTACGTAACCATGTGGAATGTCATTGCAGTGCCATTTTTGCCCTTCTTCCACACGTTTGGTCATACCGTATGCGACCTGATAAGTTAGTAGTCACAAAGAAAGTTAGTAAATGAATGGTATTTACGGTGAAATGTATGCAGTATGAACTAAGGTCGCATACGTACCACCACAGCTAAGTTCTTCTGCCTGACGACAAGCTCGCACGCGGTCCGTTGAGTTATTTCATCCACGGTGTAACGGACCGCTTCGGCGGCCTGTGTGGAAGCGTGACTGCTTTGATATTGCTGTGGAGGGCTAATAAGGGCCGCATCTTGGAGAGGTGCATGCTCTGTGGAACCGGTCCCGCCTGTGGCTTGTTGGAGAGGTGCAGGCTCTGTGGAACCGGTCCCGCCTGTGGCTTGTTGTATCTGCAGCCATGCTACCTTCATCCGTCGCTCCATCTCTGACTCCATTTCTTGGAGCTTTGAGCCCTGGGCGGCAACCGTTTGCTCTAGGTCCCTTACCCTCTGCTCATATTCGGCCTTCTTCCTCGAACGGCTCCTATAGGTGGCGGCGTGCTCTTGGAAACCTTTCTTCCATGAGACGCTTGTGCCTACGCCGCGCGTCCGTCCAGGATGCTCCTTGTTCCCTAAGGCATAGGTTAGCTCATCTCTGTCTCTATCGGCAACAAATTCTCCCCTATCAGATGCCCTGAGGATATCGAGGAGACGCTGAGCTAGTTCTCGCAAGTCCTCGGGAAAAACTAAGGAGCCGTCGATTGGGCTCAGGGTGCCTCCATGACCATAGTACCAATGCTTGGTCCTTGTGGGCCAGTCATGTGTCGCTGGAGTGATGCCTCTAGCATATAGATCTTCTTCCATCTTCTCCCATTTAGCGATGCTTGCCTTGTAACCTCCCGAACCCATCTTATGCGAGTACTTCTTATTTGCGGCGTTTCCAGCGTTTCTAGCGCTAGCCGTTGCACCCTCTTCGGAGGTTTTGTACTCAATGAATGCTTCCCACTCGTCATTGGTGATCTTCTTATACTTCTCAGGATCCGGGGCCTCTCCGGTTTTGAGAAATTGCGAGTACAACTTCTTCTTGAAATCCTGAAACAGAACTGCCATCTTCTTCATTGTCCAATCCCTCAGTTCTGCTTCATGAGTGCTAGGCCAGTCGAATATTGCCTTTAATTCCCTCCATAGCATCTCCTTCTCTGTATCGGGGAGCACGTACTCCTCAGTGGGGTCCGTGGACTTCCATTTTCTGATACTAATGGGCACATTGTCCCGTACAATTACCCCGCACTGAGATACAAATTTCTTGGCCACTTTTGGGGGCTCAACTGGCTCCCCGTCATCCTCCACTCGGGTGATGTGTAACTTGACATCCTTCAGCTTCTTCGTGGTCGATCGTTTTGATTTCTTAGCAGAGGCGGCCTACACAAATTACATATATACGAGATGATATAGAGATGGTATACATAATTGACATGTACAGTACAAATTTATGTTATCTATATACACACCTGACTAGACGAGGGCGCGCTACCGGCTCCTTCAATAGTTTCGGCCCTTGCAACATTGTCGCCATGGACATTGTCGTCCCTTCCAATGATGCCCAACACATCATCCATCGACATTGGTTGGGTTACAATATTGAAAAGTTGATTCGCAAAGAATGTGTCGTTGTCCTCTTGCATGGGTAGGACAGGGGTGTTGGTGTCCTCTTGCATGGGTGGGACAGGGGTGTTGTTGTCCTCTTGCATGGGTGGGACAGGGGTGTTGTTGTCCTCTTGCATGGGTGGGACGTTGTTGTTGTCCGCCATCTATAGAATTAAAAATAATTGGTAAGAATTGATTCGGGTGGGACGTTGTTGTTGTTGTTGTTCGGGTGCGCGGTGTGAATTGATTCGCTAAGGGTTCGCTAAGGGGGTCGGTGCGCGAAAAACGGATTCGCTAAGGGGTTCGGGTGCGCGATGGGTTCGGGTACGCCATAGAATTTCCGATAATAAACATTTTCGATAGTATACATTATACAAACATATAACATTTCCAATATACATTTAAATGAAGCACATATATTTCTAATATACATAGAATTTCCAATATACATTTCAATGAAGCATTTTCCAGTATACATTTCAAACATATAACATTTCCAATATACATTTCAATGTAAATATCTCCAATACATTTAAATGAAGCATTTTCCAATATACATTTCAAACATATAACATTTCCAATATACATTTCAATGTAAATATCTCCAATACACATTTCAAACATATAACATTTCCAATATACATTTCAATGTAAATATCTCCAATACATTTAAATGAAGCATTTTCCAATATACATTTCAAACATATAACATTTCCAATATACATTTCAATGTAAATATCTCCAATACATTTAAATGAAGCATTTTCCAATATAAATTTCATACTAGTATTAGGTATAAAACCCAAAGCAATCCCAATCCTACAGCCACTGTTTCCCTGTTCATTGCAAAACAACCATTTCCAACCCATGCACTCACTTAAATTATCCCAAAGTTCATCAGTTGCAAGCCCTGAAACCTGGAATTTCACTTCCATTTAGCACTGTTTAGATCACAAATTTCACCCTCAAAGTTTACAATGCAAAAAGAAGATTGTCATCACATCAAAATATCATAGCATGTATGGACTACTAAATGTAGATAAAATCAAAAACTAATTGCATGGATTGGTTGTACTCTACGAGACGAACATTTTGAGCGGCGCGGGACGAGGGGCACCGGCGCGGGGACGACGGGCGCGGGGACGACGACGGCGGCGGGGACGACGGGCGGCGGCGGCGTGGGTGTCGGAGCGCGGGGACGACGGGCGCGGGGACGACGACGGCGGCGGGGACGACGGGCGGCGGCGGCGTGGGCGCGAGGACCACGGGCGGCGGCGGCGTGGGCGCGAGGACGACGACGGCGGCGGGGACGACGACGGCGGCGGGGACGACGGGCGGCAGCGGCTGAGGAGACGAGGCGGCGGTTTCTGTGAGGATTGAGGGCGAAGTGAGGGAGGGGAGAGAAGTCCCCGGCCTATATAGGACCGGGGCATTTAGCACCGGGTGCAGCCACGACCCGGTGCTAAAGGCCCTTTCGCACCGGGTGGTGGGAAGACCCGGTGCTAAAGGCCCCCCCTTTCGCACCGGGTCTTCCCACCACCCGGTGCGAAAGGCCCTTTAGCACCGGGTCTTCTACACCCGGTGCGAAAGGCCGTAACTGTGCGCCAGACTGAGGCCTTTCGCACCGGGTGCAGCCACGACCCGGTGCTAAAGGCCCCCCTTTCGCACCGGGTCTTCTACACCCGGTGCTAAAGGCCCCGTAACTGGCGCCAAACGAAAATTGGGGGCCTTTAGCACCGGATTTTAGATCAACCCGGTGCTAAAGGCCCCAACTTTTCGTTTGGCGCCCAGTTTCCAAACGGGCCTTTAGCACCGGGGGCTACTATTTGGGAATCTTATAAATATAGTTTTTAATGTATAGTTATTAATACTTGTTTTAATTCAGTTATTAATACCTATTAAAAATATATATTAAAAAAGAAAATCTTATACATTACTAGAAAATCAATATAAAATGCTAGAAAATCTTATAAATTACTAGAAAATCTTATAAATTAATAGAAAATATTTTAAATTACTAGAAAATCCTGTAAATTAATAGAAAATCTTATAAATTAATAGAAAATCTTATAAATTACTAGAAAATCTTATAACTTACTAGAAAATCTTATAAATTACTAGAAAATCTTATAAATTACTAGAAAATCTTATAAATTACAAAAATTGATAACTAAATGAAAGATTTTGGAACATTAAACGGTCTCAGATGAAAAAGTCATGAATACCAAAATTTCATATCTCATCAAGATCTACAATCTTTATTTAAGTCATTTTTGCATTTGAGAAAGTGGTAGTGTACATTGTTCATTAATCCTAGATTCACTCGCATAGTTTCCAAAACTTTGTTAGAGACTTGTCAAATTTCTACTACATGTTATTACCCATTTTGAAAATGACAAAATGACCTAAATAAAGATTGTAGATAATGATGAAATATGAAACTTTGGTATTCATCACTTTTTCATTTGACATCACCTAGTGTGAAAAAAACCTTGGTTGTAGGTGTCATTTTTAATTCAAAATTTGGATTGTTCAAACACGAGAAGATTTTTCAAAATAATAACATTAATATGTTTCATAACCTGATAGAGTATGATTTTAGGAATTTTTAGGAAGAAAAATGATCTTTTTTGAAGTTTGTACGAGGGAGAACGACTAGTTACAACTTTTATACAGAGATTAAAAAGAAAAATTGTTCTTGTTCATCCAGTGACGTGGCCGGCCGCCGCACGGCCCCCGCGGCCCGGTCGTGGCCTTTAGCACCGGGTGCAGCCACGACCCGGTGCTAAAGGCCACGACCGGGCCAGTGACGTGGCTCGTGTGCGCCCGGTGACGTGGCCAGCCGCGGTCGTTGCCTTTAGCACCGGGTGCAGCCACGACCCGGTGCTAAAGGCCTAAATCTTATAAATTAATAGAAAATCAGTATAAAATGCTAGAAAATCAATATAAAATGCTAGAAAATCTTATAAATTACTAGAAAATCTTATAAATTACTAGAAAATCAATATAAAATGCTAGAAAATCTTATAAATTAATAGAAACTCTTATAAATTAATAGAAAATCAATATAAAATGCTATAAATCAATAGAAATTACATGGCATCATCGTTTACTCGGACACTAATAAACTTCCTCTTTACAAATGTTCCTTGATTGTGATCACGCCGTAGATACGGTGTCTCCTCCGCCGCTAACAGGATGCTTGGGTCATCAGCCACTGAGAATGGAGGCCGGCCATCGAGCATATCATAATCTTCATCCGTCTTGTCCTCAACTCCTACGATTTTTCTCTTTCCAGGAAGAACTATATGACGCTTTGGCTCGTCTTGTGATGGGTCCAATTGCTTACCCCCACCTTTCTTATCCGCCCCTTTCTTCGGTCTGCTAGCCATGTCCTTCACATAAAAAACTTGTGTGACAGCTTTGCCCAGGACGAACGGTTCGTCTAGAAAGCCAATCTTGTTTAGGTCCACTAACGTCATTCCATAGTCCGCTTCAACTTTAACACCTCCTCCAGTCAGCTTCACCCATTGGCACTTGAACAGTGGGATCTTCAAAGGTCCGTACTCTAGTTCCCATATCTCCTCTATGACTCCATAGTATGAGTTTGTATTGCCATTGGTGTCTGTCGCGTCGATCCGGACACCACTGTTTTGGTTGGTGCTTTTCTTGTCCTGGGCTCTTGTGTAAAATGTATACCCATTGATGTCGTATCCTTGGAATGTCAAGATCGTGCTCGATGGACCTCTAGCTACAAAAGCTAGCTGCGCATCAATGCCCTCGACACCCATAAGACGTCTTCGCAACCAATCGGCGAAAGTACTATTGTGCAGACGCTGAATGAAGGCCGCAGACTTTGTTGAGTTTTCGTCCCTGAGAATCTGCATGTGCTCCTCGATGTACGGAGCAACTAAGGTTGATTGTTGCAAAACTGTGAGGTGCGCTTTACGAAATGTCTCAACGTCCTTGATCACCATCGATCTTCTCCCTAGTGTGCCCTTTCCACCAAGTCTCCCCTCGTGATGGGATTCGGGCACACCAATCGGCATAAGATCGTCGACAAAGTCAACACAGAATTCAATGACCTCCTCCGTTTCGTATCCCTTAGCAATGCATCCTTCTGGACGAGAACGATTACGGACATACTTCTTTAGGACAGCGAAGAACCTCTCAAATGGGAACATGTTGTGTAGAAATACTGGGCCCAATATACGAATCTCTTTGACGAGGTGAACCAATAGATGTGTCATGATATTGAAGAAGGATGGTGGAAATATCATCTCAAAGCTGACAAGACATTGCACCACGTCGTTCTGTAGCTGATCTAAGTGGTCTGGATTGATCACCTTCTGAGAAATTGCATTGAGGAATGCACATAGCTTCACAATGGCTTTCCGCACGTTTACTGGTAGCACACCCCTGAGTATGACGGGAAGCAGCTGTGTCATCAACACATGGCAGTCGTGAGACTTCAGGTTTGTGAACTTCTTCTCTTTCATATTTATTATTCCCTTAATATTGGAGGAGTAGCCAGACGGAACCTTGATACTGTTCAAGCATTCAAACATGCTTGCCTTCTCTTCTTTGCTGAGAGTGAAGCTGGCAGGACGCAAGTACTGGCGTCCTTTGTCTCTCTTTTCTGGATGTAGATCAGTCCGTTGCTTCAATCGTTTCAGATCCTGACGTGCTTCCAGTGTATCTTTTGGCTTCCCATAAGTACCCAGGAAGCTTATCAAGTTCACGCAAAGATTCTTCGTCAGATGCATCACATCAATCGCGTTACGGACCTCTAAACGTTGCCAATAAGGTAGCTCCCAAAAGATAGACTTCTTCTTCCACATCGCGGCACGACCATCCTCGCCCGTCGGAGCAGCCTGGCTTCCGTCTCCCTTGCCAAACACCACGTGTAGGTCCTTCACCATATCAAATAGCTCTTCTCCACTCCGGTGTCTCGGCTTTGTACGGCGGTCAGCATTCCCGCCAAAATGCGCACATTTCTTTCGTAGCTCATGCTTCGCCGGAAGGAATCGACGGTGACCCATGTACACAACTTTACGACAATGTTTCAAATACATGCTTTCGGTTTCCTCTAAACAGTGAGTGCATGCTTTATATCCTTTGTTTGATTGTCCTGATAGGTTACTTAGTGCAGGCCAGTCGTTGATGCTTATGAAAAGCAGTGCTCGAAGGTCAAACTGCTCCTGCTTGTCCTCATCCCACACGCTAACACCTTCATTCTTCCACAGCTGCAAAAGTTCGTCAACCAATGGTCTTAGGTACACATCAATGTCGTTGCCAGGTTGCTTTGGGCCTTCGATGAGCACTGGCATCATAATGAACTTCCGCTTCATGCAGAGCCAGGGGGGTAGGTTGTAGATACAAACAGTCACGGGCCAAGTGCTATGACTACTGCTCATTTCACCAAAAGGGTTCATGCCATCGGTACTTAAACCAAGCCTAACATTCCTCGCATCAGCATCAAACTCTGGGAATGCTCTGTCGATGTTCCTCCACTGGGATCCATCGGCGGGGTGTCTCAACATGCCATCCTGCTTACGTTCTTCTTTGTGCCAGCACATCAGTTTGGCATGGTCTTTGTTCCTGAACAAACGCTTCAGACGGGGTATCAGAGGGAAATACCACATCACCTTCGCAGGGATTTTTTTCTTAGAACGCTCTCCCCCAACATCACCAGGGTCGTCCCGCCTGATTTTGTATCGCGCGCAGGTGCAAACCGGACAACGATCCAAGTGTTCGTACTGTCCGCGATAGAGGATACAGTCATTAGGACACGCATGTATCTTCTGCACCTCCAAACCGAGAGGGCAAACAACACGTTTTGCTTGATACGTTGTCGATGGCAATGTGTTACCCTCTGGAAGAATCTTCTTTACGAGTTTCAGTAGCTCCTCGAAACCCTTATCAGTAACACCATTTGCTGCTTTCCACTGCAGAAGTTCAAGTGTGCTACCCAACTTCTTTAGCCCCTCTTTGCAATCTGGGTACAGGTCAGTCTTGTGGTCCTGCAACATGCGCTGTATCTTTTTTATATCCTTATCATTGCCGCAGTCTTTCTCGGCATCACGCAACATTTGCCCGAGCCCATCAGTAGGTTCATTTTCCTGAGCAACATCTTCCTGAGCATCGCCTTCCCGAGCAACATCTTCCTCATCGGCATCACCCATTGCAGCATATGCAAAGGAACCGTAGTATTGAGCCAATAACGGAATGTCGTCATCGGCCTCGTCTTCTTCATCTTCATCCATTAGAATTCCTCTTTCACCGTGCTTCGTCCAAACAGAATAATTCCTCATGAAACCGTGCCTCATCAAATGCACTTGAAGACAACCTCTTTGTTTGTACGATTGTATATTTTTACAATGGGTGCATGGGCAGAACATGAAACCGGACGGCGTCCTGTTAGCCTCGGCGGCATCGAGAAACGTCCTAAGGCCATCACGGAAGGCCTGAGCGTGGGGGTCCCCGTACATCCATTGTCTATTCATCTGCATTATTAACCAATAACAAATATACAATACAATTTAAAGATAAAAAAAATTAATATATAAATAAATACAAATTATAATATATATTCCATTATATAAATAAATTTCTAAAACTACATTACTATATTCATTAAATATAACATTACTATAAGCCTTATAAGATTTATAAGATTTTCTATTAATTTATAAGATTTTATAGCATTTTATATTGATTTTCTAGTAATTTATAAGATTTTCTATTAATTTATAAGATTTTCTATTAATTTATAAGATTTTATAGCATTTTATATTGATTTTCTAGTAATTTATAAGATTTTCTATTAATTTATAAGATTTTCTAGCATTTTATATTGATTTTCTAGTAATTTATAAGATTTTCTAGTAATTTATAAGATTTTCTAGTAATTTATAAGATTTTCTAGCATTTTATATTGATTTTCTAGTAATTTCTAAAACCACATTACTATAAGCCTTACAACTATTCACAAATCATACAAAACAAAATACTAACTAGCTTGCCTTCTCTCTCCATTTAAAACACAACATGCATGAACACTCTCTCCACCATGAACTCAAGCTCTCTCCTCTCTCTCCTCCAAGAACACAATCTCTCTCTAGCTAGCTTTACTTTGATTCACAAATCCCTCTATTTCTAAATCATAGAAGGATTACAAGCTAAATAAAACATTAGAGAATGAAAGAGTGTACCTTGTAGTGCTCCTTAGATGAGTAGATTCTTCACAAATTTTGAAAAAAATTTGGGCAGCACCTCCCCTCCCACGGCCGAGCAGCATGAACACAGCGCCTAAGTGTTCAGCTGGCTCGGGCGGGGGAGGGGAAGCCCCTATATTCAAACACATTAGCACCGGGTCGTGGCAAGACCCGGTGCTAATGTTCACCCTTTAGCACCGGGTGCAGCCACGACCCGGTGCTAATGTGCCCGAGGCCTTTAGCACCGGGTCGTGGCTGCACCCGGTGCTAAAGGGTGAACATTAGCACCGGGTCGTGGCACGACCCGGTGCTAATGTGTCCGCCCGGACACACCTCCGCGCCGCCCCCGCTCCTAGCCGTTGGACCCGGTGCTGAAGCCCCATCAGCACCGGGTCCAAAAATGGCCGAGGCGGAGGAGGCAGGCGGATGTGAAGGATTCTGGTAGTGTTGCCTTTTCTTTTTGTCAAATGACGTGGGGAAGCCCGATTAAGATGGAGAAAAAAACGTACAATGAGACCGGGTAGGGCCCAATCCGAGTACAAAACTCACATCCGCTCACACCAACAGATTACAGACGCGCCACTAGGAAAAAAAACAGAATGCGACCAGGCAACTCCACAATCTAAAAAGCTATGCACTGCGACCTGGCAAGGAATTTGTGGAGTTTAGATGCTCTAGCCATGCCGCATAGACTACACTCCTCAAATACTGTCCTAAGAAGAACTGAAGAGCAAGGCCTCGAATTACCAAAAAAAAAAAACCCAGGAGTTTCTATGCTTCCAAACCTCCCAGGAAACCAAGATAATAAGAGCTGAGACCTATGCGCAAGTCCTTAGGCACAAACCTGACGGGCTTCCCCACCTATTAGAAAATCAGATATCTGTAGCTGTGGGCACTAGAGAGATATATCAGTCGCAGAGGCTGGAAGATCAAGGACCAGATATGTCTGGTACCAATAGATTCTGAATGCTGCAAACTGATCGTAGGTCAGTTGGTAAGGTTCTTGTGGTGGAAATTACCGCCAGGTGAGGAAGTTAGCGAGAGGATCCTCAGTCCAGCATAACCAGATGAAAAGCTTACAGGTTACAGTGAAGAGGTGCCCAGCTCTTCCAAATTCTTCTCCATGGTACAAATTTTATGGTCCTAACCAAATACGTGGCAGAAGCCGACGCCAAGCATGTTGCATAGTAAGCGGTTGCAATAGATGCTCCCTGGTCGCAAATTGCACCAAAGAATTCAGGACATCCATGACCAGAATAAATTGCATGGGGAGAGGGTCCCCTGATGAAGACTACGATATTGTCTCCCCCGGCTCCCCATTAACTACGATGCGAGTGGATGAGGTGGACAGGATCAGTCATAATAAATCACGCCACCGCTGTCCAAACCCTAAATGCTGCATAACTTCAAGTAGAAGGGACCAGGAAACTGAATCGAATGCTTTATAAATGTCGAATTTGGGGGGAATATGGGCCTCCTTTTTCTTGTGCAAGGACCTCACCATCTGCTGAACAAACAGGAAATTCTCTTCGAAGAGGAATAATTTTATCGCCAAATTGCAAGTTGGTAACCAGCTAGCTATTTACTAGGAAGTTGGCGACCTGCTGGATTTCCATCTGAGCTGAGCCCCCATCGACAGGGACGACGGGCGTGTCCATCGGCGGCCAATGATGAGAGGCGGGAGAGATTGGCGATTAGGGCGCCTCCAAAATTGTGTCACCGTTGATCGGGCCCGGGGCGGCGAACAAGTCCCCAGCGGTAGAGCGCCTGTAACACCCTGCTCCAATATCTACCTATGGCCCGGTCCTTCCAAGGGCGAGCTTGCATACGCATAGCACTTCTCTTACAATCGTCATCGTTTCATGTAAATAGATTAACCCGGAGGTGTTACTTTAGAGCAACAATGATTACAAGCTGGCCCTCAACCCCCCCCCCCAAAAAAAAAAAACTTCCAAGGTGTTACTAAACTACTATACCACAACAACAACGGGGCCACATGGGCCAATAACTACTACTACTACTATGAGGATGTTGGGCTAGGGTATTACAGCAGAGAGCGAGATTGGCGAAGAGGCTTCCACCAGATCCAAGCCATCACGGCCTAAGACAAGGGTGACAAGCATGTCCATCTGCGAAAGAAAAGTGAGTTGTTTTGGCCCCGTGGACTATCCATTGCTTCTCCACGAGGCTCATACCAGGCGCTATGGCACCCGCATGGTTGGCACTGAGAAGGTTCAAGGATGGTGTTGGAGAAGAATCCCAACCTCACCACCAAAATTGACACTAGAAGGACATGGTACTGAATCCCAGAAACATTCCAATGCTGCCCTCAAGGCTAGTAGTAAGGAGTTAATAGTCAATAGGGTCCAGCCCAAACCAGGAGGTGGACAGCCCAGAAACCGGCCCATAGGAGGGGGTGGTGTTGAATGCGGCCTATGCACACCATCTAGGGGCTGCATTGGGGAGCAGAAAGCTTCCGCCGCCAACGCAACATCCATGGTCACATCAACCTCCTCCGGTCACTGCTTAGAGTGATGAGCATGCAGTAACTACGTTAGTCTTCTCATCTAGAAAAAAACAAAGCATGCCCGCGGTGTTTGTGGCACCTGCGGTGTCCCTCCACCGAGCACCAGCTGTCCCTGTTCAGAGCTCTGCCGACGGCCGCAACCAGATGATCTTCCTGGCGCAGAATGATCCTTGACAAAATTCTGCCAGGCGCGGCCAACAAGACCGCAAATGAGGACACCGGGCGGGCAGAGCGGGGAACCTGCAGAACTGGGTCCGTGGGAGTGGAAGTGCCCACTAGCAGTTCCTCCTCAAAAGAGAGCAAATGGCACAGGAGAGGAGAGAAGCCACTGCTGGAGCTAACTACCGAAAGGGATTTGCCGCACCCCGTTAGGTCTTGGAACACCCGGCCATTCCGCAGACAAGAGTTGGAAGGCAAAAATTCACATACTCTTGAATATGTATCCATGCTCCTTACTGTGTCCTGTGTATGTTTATATGAGCACAGACAGTCTGCCTTCTCATGAGATAATTTTAGTCAGTTTTAGGTTTCCCAGATTTTCATGTGTTACCTTCATGTCCATCATATATAACTACAAATCCTATTACAAGAATTGAAATGTACATCATGAACATAATAGTGGCTCTTCGACCTGAATAACTGGCTGAAATTTTTAAATGGCAGTAACTATGAATTAAATAAATTGATAATTGTGATAAATTTGCTAAATAGAACTATTAAAAAGTTCGTTTTTATTATTCTTTTAGATTTTCCCACGAATTTACATCGGCTGTTAATGTCTGCATGTACTGTAACAGGGAGGAAGGTGGCACATCGCAAAGATGATCTCAATGAAATAATTGAACACTTTAATGTAAGTTGCTTGTTGGCTTGAATGGTATGCTTAGAAAACTCTTGTTTGTTTAGAGTTGCTTCTTCATTATTTGTTTTTTGTGGACTTGGTAGGTTTTTTAAAATAGGAAAAATATGAGTGTATGATTATTAAGTCGATAGTTTCCACACTATCTGAGTGCTTAAGGCACACGGGATGTGCAACCATGGTGCTTCAATGCTCCTTGCCTTTCTCTAGGTCTGCTTTTATGTGACAACCCTTGGATGTTGGTTGTAAACTTGGAGAAGAGAGTGATCTCAGATTGGTAACAAGGGGGACGATTTGAGGAGGATCTTCCTTTCCCTTTTCTTTTTGGAAAGACTCCATTTTACTACCCCTGAAGTCCACTTTTCATGAGTTGTTTACGTCGCCCTTTCGTCTCTAGCTGATCTGAACTTTTGCAGCCTTGTGAGAGTCGTTTGAGTGGGTTGTGTGTGTTGTAGGGTTCTTATACCCTTTTTTCTTCTTGATATAATGATGCACATCTCTCCTGCGTTTTTCGAGAAAAAAACTACCCTCACCAATTTATTTTGTCCATCTAACCCCCACACCAAAATTTAGGCTCAGTTTACTATTCCAAACTATTTGTTTGGTGCAATTTACCCCCAAATGAGATTTTTCGTTTTTGTTTCTCCACATACAAGATGAGTTTTTCAGTCAAATTTTGTGGGGAGATAGAGAGCATGATGCTTTGTTTCAGAAAAATATATTAAGGATTTTTAATGGTTATTTTCATAGATTAGCGATATTCAATATGAAATTTAACCTAAGGATACAAAACTGTATGCAAACTAATCATGAAAAAAAATTGAATGTATTTTCCTAATAAAGGGCATCACATTATAAGTCATCTTGCCAAATTTGGACTTAAAATTCAATCTGTATAGGTAAAAAGTGGAAAAATCTCATTTGTTTGTTTGTGTGTGGGTGGGTGGGTGGGGGGGGGGGGGTAGATTTAATCAAATAAAATAGTTCGGGGGAGTAATCAAGTCTAACTTTGGACATAGTGGATTGATGAAGGTAGTAAAGTGGACATTTTCCTTTCTTTTGATTAATTTCTTGTGCAAAAACATTCATCCAAAACTCTGTTGGGTATATATAGTCCATCTCACACCTCTGCCGTCAAGGTTCATTACTCATGGCAACTCACCCAAGTCAATACATATGTTGATGCCTACAGCTATCCATCTATGGTGACACTTTGGAAGACTCTACCTTCCCTGCGCCTTCCTTTGTTGCGTATCCTGTATCTAAAAAAAACTCGACCATGGTGGGAGACTCCCACCAGGCTTTGTTCTAAGAAGGTGCCATGCTTCGAACCCAAGTCGGGACGGGAGTTTCAGTTTCAGCGACTCCCGGAGTTCAACGCTTTAACCGGTCCACCGCGAGAAGTTTGCCGCGTATCCTGTATCTTATTTACACCTTTCGCCTTGCCAGGAACTGTCTGTCCCCAAGTAATCACATTTGAGTATCTGTTGCACAGCACATGCAGATGCTCTCAAACCACTGAATCCACTGCTAACCCAGTCCAGATGACCAGTACTCGAGGAATTGTGTTATTTCCTTTTCAGCCACCCCGCCGGACCCCTCCAATCCAACATGGGGAATGGCCGAATGGGTGTATCCAAACAAGCCCTAAGTGGATATCGCCATGGACGTGGCTCGGGCTCTCGACCAGTCTAATTCTATCTAAGTCTATTTTTTATCTCCTCTTCTAATACCCTAGTTCCCTTCAAGTCTCGCCTTACCCTTATGGCCTTCCTATGTATGTAAGTTATCCTGATATTAATCAAGGTTCACAAGAGTGTTTTTTTTCCTCTTCTGGTTGCTGGGTACGCAAGTGAAGTGTGTTTCTTTAAAGCATGGTGTATGCTTATGATTGCTTTGGTAAAACAGTACTTCATGCATTCATTCTATAGATATCTATTTTTTAATCTTTGTACCTTTCTGCTGTAGTATTTGTAAGGTGATCACCGGTAGAACAGCTTTTTTTTTCTCGAACCACGCAGGAGAACTGCATGTCATTTCATTAAGGTAGAAGAAAAACGAAGGTGAGGTTAGACCTCACAAAAGAACAACACTCCCCACAAACATACACTCGTTAGGAAGCATGCTAGTGTGTCTTTGAGGGAGGCTCCCCAAGTGTAGCTGCTGCCCTAAGGCTGGCAAAGGATGAAACCGAGCTGTGGACCATGGCAGGGGCTAAGGGTCTTTCGTAGCTCACGGTCAGAGGAGTGGGCTAAGGCCTTAGGTGTTGGTGGTCATGTTGGTCATGGTCTACCTTGTCCTGTGTGGTTTCTTATCCCGCAGCGGTAAGGTAGTTAGTAATGTTAGAGGGTGTGTGAGTGTGAGTGTGTTGTAGCTGTGTGTGTCTGTGTGAGTTGTGTGAGTTGGGGTGTGTCTGTGTGAGTCTATGTTAGACTCTTCTTCTCCTATTAATACAAAGATACACAGTTCTCCTGCGTGTTCGATAAAAAAACAAACACACACTGGAAAAAAAACACAAGAAAAGCCTATACAAAACAGAAACACCAACTCAACGACCCGAAAAAAGAAGAGACTAGCAGCAAGGCATTACAACCCCAGCAGGGGACCCCTGACCAGCAGCTCCTGAAGCTGTCTTGCTCCGGCGCTGCACCAAAGACTTCCTTCGGTCTTGATTGCCCCCAAATCCTCCTGAACATTGGGCCTGCTGTTTTCAAAAACACAGGCGTTTCGATGTTTCCAAATCTCCCAAGCTACTAGAATGATCAAGGAATTGAGTCCCTTCCGCATCTCCTTTGAAGCTGCTGATATCGATGACCACCACCATTTTGAGAACCGAACAGCCTCAGTGTTTGACGCCAGGAAGGGGAGACCCAGTTGTTGGGAGATCTGGTTCCAGATTTGCCGGGCGAACACACAGCCCACCAGAAGGTGATGTATGGTTTCATCAGCCTGATCACAGAGGGGGCACGCCTCAGGGTGGGGCAACCCTCTCCTTGCCAGACGATCAGCCGTCCAACACCTATTATGAAATACAAGCCATATAAAGAACTTCCATCGGGGAGGTGCCCAGCTTTTCCAATTCTTTTCCAAGGTCCAAATTTGATGGAGCCAATGAAGAAGGCACTATATGCTGATTTGCTTGTATAAATACCAGAAGAAGAAAGTTTCCACACATACTGATCTGCTACCCCTTGCTGCAAGATTAGGCCATCCACCATGCCCCAGATTCGTAAATATTCGATGAGGACTTGTACTGTGAGGGCTCTTTGATGTCATCTACCCATTTCCGATTCTGAACTGCTTGAGCAACCGTCCCTCTCTTTGCTATTCGCTTGGGAACAGCGCTGAACAGATTGGGTGCCAGTTCAGACAAGGTGTGCCCATCCAACCATCTGTCTATCCAAAACAGAATCTGCTCTCCATTCCCAACAATGGCATCCACTGCAATGTTAAAAAGGGCCTGAGCATTGCGAGGGACCTGTACAGGGAGGCCATCCCACAATCTGGACGGATCAGTTTTCTCAGCCCAAAGCCATCTAATCCTTAGTGCACAACCAAGAAGTTCCAGATTATGAATTCCCAAACCACCATATTCAAGAGGCCGTTGGACTCTATCCCAAGAAACTAAGCAATGTCCTCCCTTTGCCTGCTCCTGCCCCTTCCATAGAAATCCTCTCCTTTTTTTGTCGATTGCTTTAAGAACCCATTTGGGCAGGTCCAAAGCAATCATATGATAGATGGGAGCAGCAGTGAGAACCACTCGAACCATTACCAGTCTTCCCGCTCTGTTTAGTAAGGGGGCCTTCCAGCCTGGTAAGTAATCTGCTACCTTGTCGATTAGTGGCAGCAGTACATCCTTCGTGGGTTTACCGATTGTCAGGGGAAGACCAAGATAAGTGCAAGGAAAATCTTTAACTGAACAAGAAAGGATATCAGCTGTAATATTCAGGTCATCATTGGAGCAATGGATGGGGGAAACCGAGCTTTTTGTCAAGTTTGTCTGGAGTCCGGAGGCGTGCCCAAAGATATCTAGGATTTGCTTGATTACAAGTATGTCCTCCCTTATCGGCCTTAGGAATACCACTGCATCATCAGCATAAAAAGAAACCCGATGTTGGACCTGATGGTTGGCCAACGGCTGTAGCAATTGTTCCCTTGTGGCAAACTTGATCAGCAAATTGAGGACATTCATGACCAAAATAAAAAGCATTGGAGACAGGATCTCCCTGCCTAAGGCCTCTTTGATGCACAATTGTCTCCCCTGGCTCTCCATTCACCAAGATTTGGGTGGAAGAAGTGGACAACAGCAGGCATAGAAGGTTAATCCACCGCTGACCAAATCCAATATGCCTCAAGATTTCTATCAAGAATGACCAAGAAACTGAGTCAAACGCCTTGGAGATGTCAAGCTTGAGTAGAATATGAGGTTCTTTTTTCTTATGCTTGTATAGTGATTTAACCATCTGTTGCACAAACATAAAGTTGTCGTGAATTCTTCGACCTTTCACAAAAGTAGTCTGGTCACAGTTGATCAATTCTGGTAGCACAGGGGCCAGCCGGTTAGCCATGATTTTGGTCACCAACTTAGCAAAGCTGTGAACCAAACTAATAGGGCGAAAATCCTTGACCTAATTTGCATCTTGCTTCTTCGGCAGTAATGTAATGTAAGCAGAATTCAGGAGGCGGAATTTGAAAACATGTCCCCGGTAGATAGCGTCCAGAGCCATTAAAATGTCTCCCTTGATGATGCTCCAACAGGACTTGTAGAACCGTCCTGTGAAACCATCTGGCCCTGGCGCCTTATCCATCGGCATGTCTTTTACAGTAGCCCATACCTCTTCTTCTGTAAAAGGAGCATCCAGGTAGGAGAGGAAATGCTGCTGTACTCCAATTTCATCTAGGTCAATGGTGTAGTCTCTAGCTTCAGCTTTTCCTAGCAGATTTTCATAAAAATCAAATACAGCTTCCTATTTGTCCTCCTGAGATATTGCTAACTGGTCCCCAACTTGGAGTTTGGGTATAAAATTCTTATTTTTCCTAAACCTTGCTTGCTGATGAAAGAAGGATTGCTTAGCATCCCCATCCTTGAGGTATAAGATCCGAGACCGCAGCCGGGCAATAGTTCTTTCCAAAGAAGCTAGACCGAGGCAATGGAGCTTAAGTTTCTTACGCAGCCATTCTTCATTCTCATTGAGATTTCTAGAATCCCTTTCAATCTCCAGGCGATGTAGGATTTCTTTTGCCATCTCTAGTTGATTTTTAATGTTGCCCACCTTTCTCTGACCCCATCTGTGCAGCCCTTTACTTAATCTTTGTAATTTCAGAAAAAGGCGCTTGTTGGTGTATTATTGCAATTGGTGAAAATGTAAGGGAACAATGTGAAAAGTTAAGTAATAAAGAGAAGAGAGGGCTGTGGGAGAAAGTAACCCAGCCAATTTTTCCCCCAAATTCAACATGGTAATCAGAGCCGATAGGGTTAGGGTTCAACTGGAACCTCGCTGTCGCCGCCGGTAGCTGCCGCCGATGAGCTCGCGGAGGAGCGGCGTGGGGCCGCGGGGAGCACGCCCGCTCGGCGCAGAGGAGGCGCGAGCGCGGACGCGCGGGGGCGGTGCTCGGGCGCGCACGGAGCGGGCCCGCGGACGCAGGCGCGGGTGAGCAGGCGCGATAGACTCGCGCGTGGGTGCAGGCCTGCGGGTCGCGTCGCGGCAGCGCGCGGAGGCGGACGCACTCGGTGACGCGTGCGGCAGTAGACGCGCGGGAGCAACGCGTGCTGTAGAGGAAGAGCGAGCTGCGTGGTGCGTGCTGAAGGAAAAAAAGGCATGCGTACTGTGCCTGTTGCGGTGATGCGTATGTGCTGAAAAAGGAGAAGTATGTGCGTGCTTGCGTGAGAAAAAAAGGGGGAAGAAGGAGAAAAAAGAAAGGGAGAGGTAAGGAGTGGAACTGTGCTAGTCTGCTGGTGTACGTGATCACTTGCTTGTACTGGTGAGCGTGGCCTGTCTACAGAAGAAGAAGAAGGTGGTGCTCGCAGCTGGAAGTGGAGGAGCTGTTGCGTGGAGAAAAGAAAGGAGAGGAGAAAACACTGCTATTGGTGGCTGTGTTTGGGTCGGCATTGACACTTGCTTGTTGCTTCTGTGTGGAGAACAGGAGAAGCAGAGTGTGCTAGCTGTTGAGGAAGAAGAAGGTAGGAGAAAAAGGGGAGAAGTGAGGTAGCTGTGTTGAGAGAATGGTAAAGTCTCTGTGGCTAGAGAAAGAGAAAGCAAAGATGGATGCAAGGCTGGCATCCTTGGGGGGGAAATTTGTCGTGGCTAAGGATGAGGATAAGAAACAAAAATTGGTGATTGAGGTGGCTGCAAAGAAGGGGAAATCTGATTTGATGATGGGAGGAAATGATGTGTCTCGGTTCGAAGTTAGGTTCATTGAGAAGAAATGCAACAAATCTGTTGTGAAGGTTGAAGATCTCGAAGCTGAGAAGGCTAAGTTAGTGATGGAATTGAAGATGTTGGGTGCCAAAAAGGCGGAGATGGAGGCGAGAGTGGAGTCATTGGAATCAAGACTTGCAGCTGCGGTTGCAGAGATGGGAGCACCCATCAGTCACTTCGGTAATGTTGCCAACTACGCCCATACGGGCGAAGGTACTCAGGCAAAGGCACTTGCATCCTCATATAGGCATCACATTGATTGGGTCATAGATTCAGGAGCATCAAAGCATGTTACGGGCAGGTCTAGTCTCTTTAAAACATACACTCCATACACCCATTCTGAGTCTGTTCAAACTGCTGATGGCACATCCCAACAAATCCATGGTGTGGGGTCTGTAGAGTGTACATCATCCATTAGCCTATCATAGGTCTTGCATGTTCCGTCATTTCCAGTCAATCTTCTGTCCGTTAGTTCCATAATTGACCAATTCAAGTGTATAGTTACTTTTGATGAGAATGCTTGTGTCTTTCAGGAGAAGGGAACTGGGAGGAAGATTGGGACTAGAATCAGACGTAATGGGTTGTGGTACATCAACCATGAGGAGTTAGCAATGGCTGCTAATGCAAAAGATGTTGAGAGGGAGATTATACTACACCATTGTCGGTTGGGACATCCATCCTTTGACAACCTTAGTAAGTTATACCCTGGCATCTTTAAAGGAGTGGACAAGAGTAGACTTGTGTGTGATGCATGTGAGCTTGGAAAGCATACAAGATCAACTTATGCTAGTATTGGTCTCCGTAGTAGTGAACCTTTCATATTGATACATTCTGATGTTTGGGGTCCTTGCTCAGTTACTTCTGTGAGTGGTTGCAAGTGGTTTGTCACCTTTATTGATTGCTATACTCGTAATACCTGGATCTATGTGCTCAAACACAAGAGTGAGGTTCTTCGTGCATTCCAAGACTTCCACAAATTGGCAGCAAATCAATTCAATGCGAAGATTCGGATTATTCGCACTGATAATGGGACAGAATATATGAATAACGAATTTTCCCGGGTTCAAGCCCCAGCCTCTGCACATTTGTGCGGGTAAGGTTTGGGCGCTATTACAACCCTTCCCCAGACCCCGCACGGTGCGGGAAGCCTACGGCACTGGGTACGCCCTTTACTTCAGATCAGGGGATCATTCATCAAACCACTTGTCCTGGTACTCCACCACAAAATGGTGTAGCTGAGAGAAAAAATCGTCACTTGTTAGAAGTTGCAAGGTCTTTGATGTTTCAGATGAATGTGCCTAAGTATTTATGGAGTGAGGCGGTGATGATAGATACATACCTTATCAACCGTATGCCATCCATGATACTTGGAATGAAGTCACCTACTGAACTTCTATTGGGACAACGGGAGTTTAAAGTCCCACCTCGGGTATTTGGTTGTGTATGCTTTGTGAGAGATCATAGGCCTTCGGTGGGAAAATTGGATCCTCAAGCAGTCAAGTGTATATTTGTTGTCTATTCTTCTACACAAAAGGGGTACAAGTGTTGGGACCCTATTGGGAGAAGATTGTTTGTGAGCATGGATGTGACGTTTCGAGAGTTTGAACCATACTACACGAAGAAGGATGATCTTGACCAATTCTTGGAGGAATTCTCTACAGTCAATGATAGTGACAGTACAGAGGGGGAGAATGAGTGTGAGCAACATGGTGGAGGCACTCAGGGGGAGGTAATTGTTGGAACAATCCCGATCCCAGTTCCAGCTCATGTTCCAACTCAAACAGATGAGACTACCGAGGCATTGGATGGTGGTGCCAATGAGAATGAGAGGGATGATGTCTATGAGGACAATGAAGTGGTGGTGGTGGGGACGATCCCTTGTCCCACTGATTGTATGGGAGAGAATCAAAGTGAGAGGGTTAGGATGGATGAGACAAGGACAACCGAGAAGGAACCTATTGTATATCAACGAAGGCGCTTTAAGAGTCAGGGGGAGCAGGTTGAGCAACCGCAACCACAACAGATGGAATCTCCAGTCCCAATTCTTCCCTCGGATCCTTCTCCATCAAGCTCAGCGATTCCTAGCGGTAATGTCTCTCCCACTCCTGATCATGTAGAATTACCACTTGCACAAAGTAGAGAGCCTAGAGTCAATGCTGGGAAACCCCCTTCTCGTTATGGTTATGAACATGACATTGCTAAGTATGTTTCGTACTCTAGTGTCTCTCCTGCATATAGAGCCTTTATTGCATCACTACAGGCAGTGCCTATTCCGAAGGATTGGAGGTGTGCTAAGCAGGATCCAAAGTGGAAGGATGCGATGAAAGAAGAGTTGTTTGCTCTCCAAAAGAACAAGACATGGGAACTTGTTCAACTTCCAGAAAGGAAGAAGGCGGTGGGTTGTAAATGGGTCTTCACTGTGAAGCAGACTCCTGAGGGAAAGGTGGACAGGTACAAAGCAAGATTGGTTGCGAAGGGATATAGTCAGACATATGGAATTGACTATGATGAAACCTTTGCACCTGTGGCGAAGATGGGTACTGTGAGGACCTTAATCTCATGTGCAGCCAACTTTGGTTGGCCACTTCATCAGCTAGATGTGAAGAATGCTTTTCTTCATGGTGATCTTCAAGAAGAGGTCTATATGGAGATTCCACCTGGGTTCGCTAATGAACAGACTCTTGGGAAAGTGTGCAGACTCAAAAAGTCACTCTATGGCCTGAAGCAATCACCACGTGCATGGTTTGATAGATTCAGGTGAGCAGTGTGTGATATGGGGTACTCTCAATGCAATGGAGATCACACAGTTTTCTACAAACATCAGGGCTCTCGTATCACTATCTTGGTGGTTTATGTTGATGATATAGTGATCACTGGGGATGATGTAGAGGAGATCAAGAAATTGAAGGAAAGGCTAGGTATAGCCTTTGAGGTAAAGGATCTCGGACCACTTCGATATTTTCTTGGGATTGAAATTGCTAGATCAGCAAAGGGAATTATTTTATCCCAAAGAAAGTATGTCCTTGATCTATTGGCGGAGACAGGGATGCTTGGGTGTCGCCCATGTGGCTCACCTATTGATAGGAATCACCAAACATATGGTGAATCTGGTGACCCAGTGGATCGGGAAAGATATCAGAGGCTGGTTGGTAGATTGATATACCTTTGCCATACAAGACCTGACATTGCTTATGCAGTGAGTGTGGTAAGTAGGTATATGCATGATCCTAGAATTGGGCATATGGAGGTGGTTTACCAAATACTAAGGTATTTGAAGGGGACCCCCGGCAAAGGGTTGTGGTTCAAGGCGAACAAACACTTGAATGTGGAAGGATATTGTGATGCTGATTGGGCAAGCAGTAGGGACGATCGGAGATCCACATCCGGATATTGTGTGTGTTGTGGGTGGTAATCTTGTTTCGTGGAGAAGCAAGAAGCAAGCTGTGGTGTCTCGATCTACGGCAGAGGCCGAATATAGAGCAATGGCCTTGGCTTTGTGTGAGATGATGTGGCTGAAGGGTCTTCTAAAGGAGTTTCGGGTGTTGAAGAATGATACTATGTTGTGATAATGTAGCAGCCATCAATATAGAAAACAATCCGGTGCAATTCGACCGAATGAAGCATGTGGAGATTGATAGGTTCTTCATCAAGGAGAAGATGGATAGTGGGGTGTTAAAGCTAAAGTATGTTAAATCTCGTGATCAAATAGTTGATTGCCTTACAAAAGGTTTAGGTCCTAAGGATAATGAGTTGTCATGTAACAAGATGGACATGTTGAATATTTTTAGCCCATCTTGAGGGGGAGTGTTGGTGTATTATTGCAATTGGTGAAAATGTAAGGGACCAATGTGAAAAGTTAAGTAATAAAGAGAAGAGAGGGCTGTGGGAGAAAGTAACCCAGCCAATTTTCCCCCCAAATTCAACAGCGCTCAACTGCACAGTTTGAAGTCACAGGAGCTTCCCAATTCTGCTTTACTGCCTCTAAAAATCCTGGCACCTTGGTCCAGAAACTTTCAAAATGAAATCGTCTTTTCCCCGTAGTTCTCACCTTGAGGCCAAGTATGAGTGGGCAATGGTCGGAGACTCCTGAAGTTGTGCTCTGCAGGATGGAATCAGGAAAGACGCCATCCCAATCCACGCTACAAAATGCTCTATCCAACCTGACCAATGTTGGAGACTGCCTTTCATTTGACCATGTGTACTTGCGACCTAGCAGTGGGATCTCTTTCACTTCCATGTCATCCAAGAACCGCCGGAATCTACCCATCATAGCTCTGTCCAAATTCGTATTGTTTTTATCCTCAGCTTGATAAATGAGATTAAAATCTCCTGCCACTAACCAGGGGCCACTACAAAGAGCACGAATGTCCCGGAGCTCCTGCAGAAATAGTACTTTCTCATTGTCTCCCTGTGGCCGATAAACTCCGGTGAACCACCAGTTGCGGCCTTCCTGTTCAGCAAATAAGACTGAGACTGAGTAATTATCTACTCTTTTGGCTGTTCTTCATGCATTCATCCTATACATATATTTTTTTCATCTTTGTACCTTTCCGCTGGAGTATTTTCTAATTTGATAAGTGGTAACCCGATATATGTTTTTTGCATCGTGATGCATCTGTGTGATTTTTCAGATTGATGTTGAAAATCCTTGTGTAATTATGAGTCAAGACAAAAGCAGAGAATTTTTACATTCAGGAAATGACAAGGATAAGTTTAAGGTAATCAAATTTATTACGTTTCTAGAAATACCATCACATATGATGTCTCTCTTTCTGCAATTCTTTATCTATGCCACGGAACATCCGTGCCATGTGCTTCTCAAGGGTCTATTATGTCGATGCAAATTCATGTGCCTCTCAGTGGCCTCTACATTGTAATTTTCGTTCTTGCTGATCTATTTAGTGATTGTTCTTTCACAAAAAAGATAATACTAATTTATTCACAGGCCGGATTTCTGAATATTCTTTACCATTTTAGATGATTTGGATCAATTGAGCAATCCTTATTACATTGTGGTTAAATTGAGTTCAAAAGTGTGCCACATCATTCTGTATACTCTCCTCCAATATAACAGATAACTGGCCACGTTTTAGGTTTTTAATATTCAAACCTTCTGTTTTGCTTCAGTTCTTTTTCAAGGCTACTCTTCTTCAACAAGTGAATGATATGCTTGATTCAATAAGAAAGAACCTAAATGTTGCGGACTCTAAAGTTGAAGATCTGGAAAAATCGATTAGGCCAGTGCTGAAAGAACTTGATGATATTCGGGACAAGATAAAGAATATGGAACATATTGAAGAAATAGCACATGAGATTGAGAACTTGAAGAAAAAGTTGGCTTGGGCATGGGTTTATGATGTTTACAAAAAGATTGGGGAACAAGCAGAGAAGCTTGAGAAATTCAGAAAGCGTATCCCTGCATGCCAAAAACGAATTGATCAAAATATAGTAAGTTCTCTTATGGCAACAATCCTGTGTCATTTTTTCGCTAACTGATTGACTCATGTTCAGTTCCTAGACGAGTAATGGAGTGAGCTGCTTGTTTGAACTGTATTCTATGTAGAAATTTGGGTCAGCTAGTTAGCGCTTGTATATTGTAAATATTCGTGTCTAAAGCATCTGCAGTTGGATATTCCATGGCTCAGTTTGAAGTCATTACTTATATTCATTTACTATCTTGTTGAAATGGAGCCACAATGATTCAAGTTGCATTCATTCTAGTAGATTATGCCAAGCTTCTTGCAGTGGACCGGTTAGAGCGTTGAATTCTGAGAGTCGTTGAAACTCCCGTCCCGACCCGGGTTCGAAGCACGGCACCTTCTTAGAACAAAGCCCGGGGGGAGTCTCCTCCCGCGGTCGAGTTTTTATTCCAGTAGATTATGATATCTTTTCCCTACTCCATGTGGATATTGTGGCCATATTGTAGAATTTGTGCACTAAATTAATGATTTAGGTGTACCTGGTCTGACATGTTAAAATGGGTTAATTGAATTCATTTTGCCTTATCTTGTAGGCCATTATAGAGGGACTGAGGAAAGACTTTCTTATGAAGAAAGAATGTTAGATCTTTTCTGGAGAAGACACAAGAAGTAAGGATGATGAAGGAAAAAAATGGAACATGACATTCATGAGGTATGTTATTGGCTTGAGTAGCCCCCAGTGTCGTCGTATACATTGTTTCTAATATTTTACAATAATTATGAAAATGCGTGATGACTCATGAATAATAACCATGCCATGATGGCAACAATCTGACTCATAAAAGCATAATATTTGTGCTGTGTGCTGTTTTTCAATTTGCATGATAGAAGTATACATGTACATGGCCTTATGAAACATGAAATTGCACTGCACTGCAGTATCTATACTTCACATGTTGCCGTTTACTACTACTTTATACATCTCTTTGGTGTAATTATGATCTGAGCTTTACCTTTAGGCCATGAATATTGGTCACCTTTTACCACTAACCATTATAATTTCTGGAAAATTGCACAGTACCAGTAGTTTAATATCTGAATTAGAATTCGTTATTAAAAAAGTATCTAATTGCAAAATTGCCACCGGAATCCCCTCTATCTGTTCTATTTGTCCACTTGTTCCACCATCCTTTGGTAATACTATCAATTGGGCACAAAAAGTATTCAGAAAATAGATTTGGAGAAACCAATGGAATAAGAAAGGACTGAACTAACCCAAGTGCCTATGAATTTTTCAAATTCTATTCTGATTCGCATTCCAGTTGCGATGGCTAGTGTCTTTGCTCACTATTGTCGCCCCCTACCACTTCGTCCTTGACACAGACCTTGCTGCTGCCCGTCCCACCATTGTGCTCCTCCATGGCTACTAATGCCCTCTGCAGGTGCTTGTCTCCAAATACCGCTGCTCCGCCTAGCTAGTCCTCCTCACGGCCTATTCTCCCTGACATGCTGTCACTGTGCTCTTGTGACTACTTCCTCCAAAGCTCTAGCAGTGACAAGATCCCTAATCCCCATGTAAGCCAAGCATGGAAGGAGCCGTGGGCTCAGTGTCGAATTGATGGAGGCGTTAACCCGATCTTCCGTAAGGTAATGATAAGTCGATTGGTGGAGATCTTGACGCTGACAATCCAGGCTTCTAATCACTCAGATTCGAACCCGTGCAATCGCTTCACCACTCTATTGATTATCAACCGTGCGCACACAATTGCCTCGCCATGAAGGCTTTCCCTGTATGCAAATCGAGAACACGAGCAAGAACGATAAAGACGCAATATGAAATTGCAAATATGAATGAAGCCAAAACAAGTATGGAGTTCAAGCTCTTATCATGAAAGGACTAATTGACACAGTCGAGAAGAACAAGATCAGGGCTCTGGATCACAGTAAAAGGATTTGTCGCCACAGTTATAGTGAATCGAATCTGTTTCTCGAAGGAAAACTAGAACTAGACAAAACCCAAGTCTCAAAGGTGGCAGCTACTGAGTTATACCCTAATGGGGCCGTGCTAGGGTTGGGGGCAATTAGGGAGGGCGCCCACAATATGGGCTAAGCTCGACAAAATTACAGAGCCCAAGTTGGCTTAAATCTGGTGATGTAGCACCTTGTTTCGTTCACTTAGAATGACCCACGAGGCTTCTGGAGCTTGGACCAACACCAAAATAAAGTCTCGTCCTTAGCATTCTATCGCATTAAAGAACGCCTGAATTGGACGTCGTATGAAGGAGATATGACTGTTTTGGTGAAGGACTGTATGCTGACTCCGAACCAAACTCAAGTCCTTGTTGAAGACAACTTGTAGCCCGAGGTAGATGCTCCATCGTGTACATATCTGGCATAGATATGTCCTCATCATGAATCTTGCAAGATGCCGGCGGTGGGGAGAGTGGCATGTAGGAGAGTGGCACATGCAACTGTGGGAGGGAGCAGACATTGTGGGGCATGAGCACTGTGAGGATGGCATACTTTGCTTGCCAGCTGGTCGAACATGTGGGGCGACAGGGGTTGAAGGTCACCGGGGAGAACAGGTCGAGGGTTATAGCAGGGCATTTATTTCAAGTATAACAGCGTTAATGTGGTCTATCAGTCCAGTGGCAAGTTTGATGCGTCAAAGGTTGTTCCAGTGGCAAATATGCAGTTAGCCTTTTTCTGATGGCAAGCTCACAATAGCGTTCAAGTACTGGTAAAAATGCAATTGGCTCTAGCTATATTGTTCACATTTACAACATGCAATGCAAGTGATCACTTGGCACCTTACTCAGGGGGTCTGAATGTGCTTATATGAGCAAGCACATCTTTAATAAATGTATCAGTTAACCAATTTAATTGAGAAAACGAGTTACACATAGACAGATTTGCAATTACATGTTGAAAATTGTGTTAAGTGTTTACTGTTTGTGTGACAAATTTCCTAAACTTTGAAGTATTGGTGCAATTACATCCGTCCTTTCCTATTTTGTGATGAATATTGTTGTGCTATTACTTTATTAGTTGTCTTCTTAATTTTTCATGTTCCTTTGTTTTTGCAGGCTGTGAAACTGAAGATGGATCTAGAGAAAGATCATGCACGTGGTATACAAGTTTTGAATAAAATGAATGCCCGTGTGAGGCAGCTTGAGGCGCAAGTTCATGAATTTCAGCTACAGCATATGCAACAAACTGAGGTGAACCATTTTTTTCTAAATGCATTTTTTTGAAAAGTATCTAAAAATAATTACTATTAGTCAACATGATTGGTTGTAGTTGGGTATGGAATTAACAAACTTGCCTGGTCGGAGGACCTGGACCACATGGCACAACCATATGTCCTATACAGGCATATACCCCTTATATTGTATTTTTTATATCTAATCTTTTATTATTATTTTGATATCGGTCAGCAATGATGTGCTATATTCCTTTTGGTTTAATTTATATTTTATTTGGCTTTGGAACCTTCACCTCTTCTTTTGGATCTTCCAATTTTTTTCTGAATCATTTCTGTATGGAATTGAAGGATGAAGTGTCTCAAAGTGAGGATAGCATTCGAAAACTACAGCAGGAGATCAACTCTGCTCATTCAAATGCTACAAGGTAGTTTTTTTCATCCCTATATTACTTTTGCCTTAGGTGAAAACCAGGTTTACTTATTTGAGTTTGATTTCTACCATGTGTGTCATTCAGATTAAATGAGGAAGAAATAAAAATATCCAAGGAACAACGGGACATTACTAAAAGCCTCAGTGACATTGAAAAAGAGGTATTTGTAACTTTTGCCTATCCAAACCTGGTCATTGTGCCCAGAGTGGCTTATTCATTGCAGTTTTGTTGTAATTTGCAAATGTGCTACAAGATAACCAGCTTTCTGCACAATGAACTGTCATCTGAGCAATCTTAGTAGTCACACTAAACAATGGTATCAACATCTACATGTGTTTCCAAGTGACAAAACTAGTTGAGGGATGAGGGACAACATATGATTAATTCCTAAGCTACAAAAACCAAAAGTAAATCTGAATTTTGCTACTAAGAAGAAGTCAATTTTCCTATAGACTTGTTTGGGGTAGGGGGGGGGGGGGGTTGGGTCTATGTATGACTATTCTCCTTCTATCAATAGAGGTAATGCCTTCTAGTTTTGTAAGTTCCCTGTACCCATTACCTTCATGTTCCTATCATAGATCTTGAACTAGATCTATTAGCACTTTGAAGCTGTTCCTTGAATATTTTGTGCTAGAAATACTTACCAGCACCTTGGAGTTGTTCCTCCAATGCAGTGTGCTGCATCATTGAGAAAGTGAATTGATCTACCATTTCGCTTCCTTCAAACCTGTATGCTAATATTGAGATTTGATTTGTTAATATGTTTTGTTTGACCATGCACCTTTACTTTTTCCTTCAATCCACTAGTCACAGTTATCTGCAACATATAAATTTTGCCTTTTTTGATAAAAAAATATATAAAGTTGCCTGTGCTGCTAACTTGCTACGGTTATGTCGTATTGTCGTGTTAGCTACTGTACATTTTGTTAAATGTTACTTTGCAGATAGATGAAGATGAATGTAGGAGCAATCGACTGAAATGTCAAATTCATGATCTACGACGATGCCAATGTGATAAGGTAGTATTTGGCGCTTCAGTAAGCAGTAAATATTTCTCATGTGATAGTGCTGTGTTTTCGGACTTTTTTCAGTAGCAACTATTTGGTCCTTTTTTATTTACATGCTAGGGATGGTTCTTCACAGATGACAAGTTTCGGAGGAGATAGAGTTCTGCGCCTCTACAAATCTATAGACAGGCACCAGAGTAGATTTAAATGCCCTCCTATTGGTCCAATAGGATATCATGTGGTATGACAACTCTCTTGATTGTTGTTTTGAGTTATCTCTGTTGATTACTACACCTGCCCACTGCAGATTCCACTATTTTACATTTCTTGATTTGATGCAGCAACTGGCTAGCGATCACTGGTCTGTTGCAGTTGATTGTGCATTTGGGATGCTATTAGATGCTTTCATTGTCTCATGTCATAAGGATTCACTTGTTTTACGAGAATGTGCGAAAGAAGTAAAGTACCACAATCTTCGAATTATTATATATGACTTTGCTAAACCTCGGTAAGCTGCTAAGTTTGCACTATTTTGTTCATCTTTGGTTTCATCTCACATTAATTCTTATTCCATCTTCTTTGAGTAGATTTGACATTCCAGATCATTTGCTTCCTTCAACAACACACCCGACGATACTTTCAGTTATCCATTCAAAAAATCCTACTATACTAAATGTATTGGTGGATCAGGTAGTGCATCATTTTGTTTATTTGTTTATTTCAATAATCCTTTAATCATTCTTCGTTTTCTTCCCATTCAGATGTGTCAGTTTTAAAAAATAGTATGATTAACACTTCGCTAAAACTATCGCTATTTTCAGGGCCATGCGGAGAGGAAGGTCCTAGTTCGAGATTATGAAGTGGGAAAGTCTCTTGCATTTGAACAAAGGGTACAAAATCTGAAAGAAGCTTATACTTCTGATGGTTCCAAATTGTAAGTCTCATCGGTACTGCTGCTTGTTTGGATCAGGTTTTGGTCATACATTTTTTCACTGTAGCTAGTTATGTACTATTAGTTATTTTAGAAATATACAGTATTTTTTTCTCCAACACAAATGAGTGATGTGTATTATCATTAGTAGAAGAAAGAAGTAAAGAAGTCGTACACACTCGAACACTCACCCTGTAGCCATAATTTACATATGCGCTTGTTTATATATATGTTATTGTAGTGGCCTAGTGGGGCACCAGCACAGCGCAAGGGATAGGGAGTACTGTTCATGCAGTTACTGTAGTGCCAGAATAGTACCATAGATAAGATTAGATTAGTTGGTTCTGTTAGAGTATATTAGGCAACTGCGGATATGGTTACTTTATGATTGATCGTCCCGGGTTAACCTTCATTATCACTAGGAGAGGCTCCTTGCCCTCCAAGCCATGTATTGCTATAAACAGTCCATGGGGCTCAAGCGATACAACCCACAATTATACACATTATAACCATCTTACAACGGCCCATGTAAAGAGAATAAATTAGACCGGTTCGGTTAGGATATTTTCTTATGTTGGCCCATTAACTGGAATTTCTTTTTTCCTCGAACACATAGGAGAGTCGTGTGTCATTGTATTAATAGGAAGAAGATGGGTCCAATTACATGCCGATGCCACGACCGTGGTTAGTTTTCTTTTTTGTCACATATGTGCCCGCTAGGAAAATTGTACTCCACATGACACCCTACTCTAGTAGATTGCCCAACACCTTAGCCCCTTCGAGTGTCCACAGCTTGCTCGGCAATTTCCTGCAGCACCAAGTCCATCCTCGGTTGGCCGCCATCGGACGCGCAGTAGTTTCGGTGCTTCCAGAGGGACCAAGCCGTGAGGACAACCAGGGAGTTGAATCCCTTTTGTTGCAGCCTCGTTGTCCTGCAAAGTGCTCGCCACCACCAGGTCTGGAAGTCACGCGTGGGTCGGGACGGAGCCGGATGCTGCAAACCCACCCTTTGAAGGATCGAAGCCCAGACTTGCCTCGAGAATATGCAGGAGGTGAGAATGTGCTGTACTGTCTCCTGGTCGCAAAGGAGGCACTTCTTAGGGTGTTGTAATCAACGCCACGTGAGGCAGTACGCCGTCCAGCATCTGTTGTTGGCGGCCAACCAAGGGAACAACCGGCACTTGACCGGTGCCCAAGACATCCACATTCGTTTGCATGGTTCAAAGCTCACCCGTCCAACAAAAATTCTGCCATAGGCAGAGCCAGCGGAGAACAGGCCTGATGCTTCTGGCCTCCAAACATGAACATCCAGCTGCTGCTCCTGTAGATTGACCTCCTTTAGCATGTCCCAGAGGCGCAGATATTTGACGATTGCTGGGACCGAAAGCTCACCCAACGGTGGTCCTGCAAAGCCTTATGCACCGTCCGTTTGAAGCTGGCCTGCCTCGTCACAAACTGGAACAAGACCGGCGGTAGCGCTTGTATTGATTTCCCATGCAACCAACGGTCTGTCCAAAAGATGGTGTTCTGTCCGTCGCTCACTAAGGAGGAGACCAAGATGGCAAACATTGCCGACACGTTCGGGTGTACCTTGATGTTGAAGGAAGCCCAAGGGCAGTTCAGCTCTGTCTTCCGTAGGCATAGCCACATCACGCGAAGAGCCCAACGAAGGACCTCCAGGTTATAGATCACCGGTCCACCGAGCTCAAGTGGGCGGCAAACTCGAACCCACACAATAGGGCAGTGACCTCCATTGATCTGCGATCTTCCCTTCCAGAGGAATGCGCGCAATGGCATGGATAAGCTACATGGGAATCTCCAGGGCGATTAGCATGTAGATAGGCACGACAGTCAGGACAGCACGCACGAGAGTCAACCTCTTCGTCATGCTGTCGTGGCTCAGCTTCAGCCTCTCCTCCATCGGAGCGAGAGCAGGGTTGCAGGCTTGCAGTCAGTGATGAGGACATGACACCCATGCATATGTCCATGAGTGGTTCATGGGATGGAGAAGAAGGAGAGCAACAAGGTTTTTCAAGTCAAGAAGAAGGCCCGAGGCTAATCCGATTCGAGTCCCCAAGGTGGAGGTCCAAATAAACTTAAGTTCGAGTCCACGTTAGAGTCCAGGAGCAGCCCACACTAAAATCGTCGCCCAAGTCGCATACGGGCTCAGTTTTTGACGTTCTATATATGTTGGAAAGCTAAGGAGATAAGCTCTCCAATGGCACCAGTCCCACCTCAAAATTCCTTCTGAGTCCTTGGGAATCGACAATCCTCAGGAATCGATGAAACAAGTGGACATCCAGAATCTCTCAGGGTGTTGTGCCACCATCTTTTAGGCTGTTGGCCCGTGTATCGTGTTGGGGTCCATTATGGACGTGGTTAGGGGGTTATGAACGCCCCAACCCTGATATAATAAGTAGCCGTCGTCACATTAGGGTTTGGGTTTTGCTTAGATTAATCTGTCGAGAACAGTTTCGCCGTCATCGGTTTCCCAACTTTCATGCTTAATCATTCATCTGCAGTGTCACTTCATAGTGAGAGCAGCATTCTTTCGAGTTCTTGCTTGTGTTCTTCGTTTCGCAGGTAGGGATTAGCCTTCATGACGAGGTCAACCGGCACGTGACACGGTTGATAACCAGAGGAGTCGTGGTGCTGAGATTGCAGGGTTCGAGTTTGCTGACTTGAAGCCGGATCGGTGTGTTGCGCTCCGCCCAAAACGAGTTATCCTTCACCTGACGGAACCCGGACATATGCATGGGTGTCATGTCCTCATCAGTCAGTGAGCCCACTTAGCTCTACGATGTGCTTGGTGTAGGCAGTCTATCAAAGAGTGATGCCGGAGTCGTCGTTAGGTATAGAGCCAGGCCATGGATGGAGAGGGATTCATCTCCGAAGCCATGCGCAAAGAAAGAGGGGCTAAGACGACTTGGGGCGCCGGGGAGGGAGGTTGAGGGTAGAGGCGGTGGCGGCACTAGCTAAGTGGAGATAGCGAGAAGGTGAAATGTGTCTGTGTCTACTATGGTGCTCTGTTTGGTCGAAGTCACATGGACATGCGGCGTCGATATGATCTAACGTCCTGTGCTGCTAGGTGCCAAATGGACCTGCGGATATGCACTGCCTGGTTACAAGACATGCTACTTTTGGCCCAACCCATTTTAGTGTTCCTCCTACTTGTTATATTTCTAATTTATTTGCACCCATAATTGTAATTTAAGGATTTAATAATTAAGGTCAATTATGAAGTTACCTACAGATTTTAGAATACTTTAATAACATGATGTGCTTCTAAAGTAATGGGTATTAAGCATTTTATTGCCCACAATAAATAGTCGATTATGCTTCTATGCTATGTTAATTAATTAAGTAATGCACAAACATGGTTAGTTTCAAGTGGATTTTATCATCCTAAGTCAGAGCCTTTTATTGTTTTATCTGCAAATTAGCTTTCTTGATACTGAGGTCACCTGTCAAGTCCCTATGTAATATAATGTATGTAGTTTCCTATGTTGTGTTAATTTGTTAGTTTATTTAATGCTTCAAAGTGTCTTTCAGAAAAGATATGATGAGCCCTTTATGATTCTGTTTCAATTAATTGCAGGTGTTATAGAGGTTCTGTTGAGACCTTTTCCCCTCAAGATAGAAAGTTGACGGCTGGTCGTTTGTGCACTTCTCTAGGAGAAAAAATAACTGAAATAAAGAGGGAAACTGCTGAAATTAAGAAAAAAAACTCTGAGAGGCGGGATCTCAAAACAAAATTAATTATTGACCGAAAGACACTCACTTCAGAATTAACAAGGTTAAAGGTAAAAAGTTATCATTGCTGTGTGCGATTTGCTTTAGGTTTTCCGATAGCAGTTTCTCTTATTCCACAGAGGAAAAGAGAAAATGAGGAGTGGCGACTGGAGTGTAAAAAGGTCCAGTTGGATGACACCAAGAAACTTTCTATTGATGATAAGCAGGATACTGCTGTGGATACCTCTGAGCTAGTGGCTGAAATGATGGTTTGTTCTTGGTTGTCCCTTCACTTCATTGCAACCAATTCATATTATCTAAGCAAGAACCTCATGAATTTACCATCTTACTTAATTCTGCAGCAAGTGAAGAAGGACACTGGGAACAAAGAATTAGTTCTGGAGAAAATTAATTTGACACTTACAAATGCTTTGCAAGAAGAGAATGACAAAAGAGCTTCTTACAACTATTTTATTGGTAACAACTTCTATTTCCATATAATTTATTTTGATGTTAGAGGTTATAACAAACTCAAGGATACAAATAGATATAAAGGAGAACATTTAGTACTGGCTGGAGGCTCCAGCCGACACTATATATTGCCATTGGCCAACTAGTCGTTGCCCCCCGGCGGCATGAGAGTCATTTAGTATCGGCTGACGTGGCCCCATAGTCACTGTGCTCTACAACCAGTACTAATTGCATGCATTAGTATCGGTTCCAATTTGGCTTGTACTAACGTACGCGGACGAATGTGATGTTTTCCACCTAAACTTGACCAGCGGAACTATCCACTCTTACCACTTGGTGGCATCAGGGCGAGAAGATGAGAAACTCCTCGAGCCCCAGCCAAACCCCGTAAGTGTAGCTCTTCCTTTATGGAAGACACGAAGCCAATAAGATCGGGTGGCAATCCATCAAACACACAGTGAATGCAGTAGTTCCAAATGAACCAGGCACCCAAAATTATGATGGAATTGAGACCTTTTCTAACCTGTCCATCCACACTATCACTCAACCTTGCCCACCACTCATTAAAGGAAAGGTCCTCAGGTTTTGGAACTAAAACCTGCTGACCAAGGTTCTGCAGTATACTGAACTAGACTTGACGTGTCAAGACACATGAGACAAGCAGGTGATCAGTTGTCTCCTCCTCTTGATCGCAGAACGGGCAGCGTTCACGATGTGGTAAACCCCTCTTTGCTAGCCGATCAGCTGTCCAACATCTGTTGTGTGCGTCCAACCACATGAAAAATTTGCATTTGCCCGGCCCTAGTTCTTCCATATCCTTTCTCCCAGTCTGAATTGAATAGCACCAATGAACATATATAGCCTCATAAGCTGATTTTGCTGAATATCTTCCTGAAGCCGAAAACTGCCAGATGTGAGTGTCTTCTACCTCTGGCTGCAGTTCTATGCCTGAGAGTAGATCCCAAAGATCAAGATATTCAGACAGGACCGCCACTGTGAAAGCTCCTTGTATATCTAAAATCCATCTTATCTCTCTAAGGGCATGATAAACCGTTGTTTTCTTCTGCCCTTTTGGACACTGCCCCAAATAACTGTGGTACTAGAGTATTGAGGCTTTTTCCATGAAGCCATCTATCTGTCCAGAAAAGAGTGTTTTTGCCATTGCCAGTTTCTGAGATGATGGCTACAGAGAAAAAACCTTGACTGATTGCTGGACTGAAAAGCTCACAAGCATTGTTGCCGTCTAGCCTCATAAGCCTTGATGATGTCCTTTCCGTTTTATTTACTGAAAAAATTTCCACTCTTTTCCACTAACATTGTTCCACATAAGCTTTAGATTTTGAACTAAGTTAATTTTTTAATTTGTCTGCTTAAACTTAGAACCCATGTATATCTGTTTAATCTGTTTTTATTTTGACCCACAAAAGAAAACAACATTATTAGGTACTTTTATATTGCATACTTATTTTTGGTATACTTCTGCAATTTCATTCTATTCAATAGTTTAATGGTAAAACTTTGTAGGGAAATGTTGTTGTTCATTTGATCCTGCTTTTACAGTATCTGCTCTGCTTTCCTGTGGTAAATTCTCTAGACATACTAAATGCAATAATGCTTTATTCCAGAGTCTACATATGCTGAGATGGGGTCTATTAGCGATGTTGAGCATGACTTGCAGCTTGTTGAAGAAAAAATACATGATGCTCAGCAGGTGTGATTCTCTTATCCTCACAAGTATTAGTTTGTGTTCTCATCGTTTTCCATGAGATTCAGTGATAACACTTCATATTTTTGACAAAATTTTCTCCAAAGCGTATTTTGACAAAATGGCCGCCACAAGTTTGCCAAAGTTGATTAAAAAAACTAGCCTGCACCCAATCAGGGCTAAGTGTCACAACTTGCAATTTATGTAGATGTGACAAGGTGTTAGGCTCCAAACGTATGCAGCCTCAAAAGTCACAAGCTTCTTCCCTTTAAATTCATCCGACAGCGGCATCTACTTCTTTCACCTCTAGATCCAAGGAGTGCAAAGAATTGTGTGGCAGTGCCACGAGATGATGACTTGGTTCATGTAAAGAAATACAAGAGGCTGACTTCATGAGGAGATTGAAATAGCTGGGATAAGAGGGCATGTGCAGGTCTGAGAAGGGGCAACTGCAGTGTTCATGACAAGACTTTAAAACTGAACCAATATAATACCATAGCAAATAAGGCATGCTGTCTTTTTACTGCTAGCAAGTTGTTTTTTGGAAACTTCATAAGCAATCTAAGGTCCAGCATGGAGCTTTTTAAGAATGAAAAAGCATCATAGGGTAACAAAATCAAACAATATCTGGAGGAAAAGGTACTTGTCAAATCAAGCCAAGTATTGTGTGGCTTTCATAAAGAAAGGCGGGATAAATGTTAAGAGGGTGTTGGACCGCAAAGGCACACAGGGTAGATGTTTTGGCATGCCCAACATTGCCTGTAGAGAAAGGCTGGCTGTTATGTGCCTGGGCCTAGGAGCAGCAAAGGTAAGCATTGCAGCGAAAACAATATGCACGGTTACTATAGCACGCACTAAACCATGTAACTACAGCATTATCTCATAATTAAGAGGTTACTTTGTTAGTATTCAAGTAACTAGAATGGGTTGATCTATTTTCAGTAAGAAAATGAGAATCAAGAAATTTCTAATCTCTCCTATGTTCTCAAACAGATCCCAGAGCCTCTCTACCATGGTCGGGGAAGAACTGTAAGTGGTCAACTTGTACAGCTGACCTGTGCAATTGGGAGAATTGGTGCCAGGTCCAAAGGCCACACCCAAGTCAGATAAGATAGAGACTTCATTAAGTTTTTTGAACCAAAGACTTCATTAAGTTTGATTAAGATGGATTTGCTAGATCATAAGATTACCAAAGGAGGTGCAGAAGGGGCTCAATTTCTTAATTATCTTGGTAGCTTGGGAGATCTGGAAACATCGTAATAAATGTGTTTTTGAGCATGGGAGGCCGGGTATTCAGGAGGTGCTTAGGGCAGTAAACACAGAAGGTGGCTTTTAATTTGGTGCTTGGCGGGGGCCTCCAAGCTTCAAGAGCTCCTAGCAAGGTCGCCAACCCTTCGAGCTTAAGCTCTGAAAGTCGATGATCGTTCTTCTGTGTCGGTGGTGCGACTGTAATCTTTGCTTTAGGGAGTTATGTACTCGGGATGGGTCCCTCCAGGCTTGTGTGCTTTTATTCTACCTTAATGAAATGACGCACAATTCTCCTGCATAGTTTGAGAAAAAAAAGATTTCAACGCCCATCTCACTGTTATATATGCCAAGGCCCTCATTATTACAGATCATGCAGTGATGAACAAATAAGTTTCATCTCTCTTCCTAGAGGGAGGTGGTTGGGACGAAGAAAAACCTTTTGAATAGCAAACAAAGCAATTGATAGCAGATTGCATACACCATGCTTGCACCCATTGCTGATCTAGTGCGTGACATTTCTTCCCTTGCATTGACCTATTCTCATATGTCCTAGCCAAGATCTTGTGTTGCTTTCTTGGGTTTGATTTTGCAGCTTGATGATAGTGCATAGAGGCTATGTGAAACATGCAATATATGTTAGTCTTTTACATTGGATATTAATTATTCTAAAATAAGAGTTCCTTTCCACTCCTTGATCACGCTGATTAGGGCATGACATCCAAGCATATGACCATGCTTGGATGATGTCATGGAGGATGTCATGACATCCAAGCATATGACCAGCAAGGGTATCCAAGTCCTAATGTGGCGGCGGCTGCTGAACTAGGACGAGCTAGGATTGGAGAGGGCGCCCCTAATGGGCTCCAACACAATACATGGCCCAATGGCCCAAAAGACGATGGTGCAGCTCCCTGAACAGATTCTGCACGTCCTATTATTTTCGCGATTCCTGTCAACTCAGAAGGAATTTTGAATGGGACCAGTTCCAATGGAAAGCTTGTCTCCTTAGCTTTCCATGCATATGTAGAACATCAAAAACCGAGTCCGTATGCTACCTAGGCGATGATTTTGGTGTGCTCCTCCTGGACTCCGAAGTCAACTCGAACTTTATTTGTTTTGGGCCTTTACCTTGGCGTCTCGAACCGGATAAGCTTCGGGTCTCCTTCTCGGTTTGGATACCCTTGCTGATCTACTGCAACTCCATGCCATCCTCATACATGGATACCATGTCCTCATCACACGCTGCCCACAGAAACGGAGGGAGGGAGGGATGAGAGCGTGTGAATTTGCGTGGCGCCGGCGGTGGCGCAAGAAGAGCTGTGGTGCGGGAGATCCCCCCCCCCCGATAATCCAAGCCACCAGCCCATATCCACCTAATCTATCCACCCGGTCCTTTTTCTAGTGGTCTTGCCAACCGACGTGGACAGACGGTACGGTGCCTAATTTACCCAATACCCACCACGTGTGCTCCCGCTAGTAGGGGCAGAGCTACGTGTTGGGTGCGGCCGCACCAAAAAAAATTTCATCATGGTTGCATGAACATCATACACATATAATGAAGTGCCGCACCCCGTCAATTCTTCTCTAGCTCCGCCCCTGCCTGCTAGTCTGCCCACTTGCGTGCCCTCCTGCCAATGCGCATGACTCCCAATTTTCTCTGGTCCGTGTTTAATTGGCCGCCTATAGCCTAGGCGATGCACTAGAGGTCCGTCTTACTTCTAATCATGACTAGGTGTATGCGTAATTAGCCATTTGAACACTGCGATAAATACCCTGCTCCATTTTGCAACTTTGTCAGGCTAACTGGCAACAGTGTCTTATTTACAGTTCTAACATCTGTCTCGGCTTACATGGTAAATATGTCTGACACTTGTTCTTCTCATGGTACTACATTGTATTTTTTAACCTTGCCAGGATAAGGCTCACTATGAAGATGTTATGGAAAGGAAGGTTTTAGCTCCTATTAAAATGGCTGAATCGGAGTTAACAGATCTTCAACAGCTTCATCAGGTTATTGCTCTACCACTGGAAATGAGCCTTTATTCAAGCCACCTTTTTTCCTTTGTTTTGAACTAGTTGCGCCATCAAAAGATTATACATACTAATTTAGCATCCTTTTGTTTGAACAGAAAACTTTTGCAGAGATTTAGTATTATGCATATCTATTAAGTGCCATAGAAGGTTCAACATTAAATCTACTGTTATAAAAGCAGAGAGTTACATGTGGGAGACAAATAAAACCATCCATCCAACAATTCGAATTGTTGGATGGATGGTTTTATTTGTCTCCCACAGTTTGAACCATCCTTAGAGTACCTCTTTGGTTCAAATTGTTGGATGGATGGTCTTATTTGTCTCCCACATGTTCAGCGATGATTGTATTTTCTTTTGTAGGAATACTTTGAAAAGGCTTCAAGAATGTGTGCAGAGAGTGAAGTGGAAGCTCTGGGGGGTGTTGGAGGATCCACCCTAGAACAATTAAGTGCTCTTATTAATAAATTAACTCAGAAATTCCATCAAGAAAGCAGAAGGTCTGGCCAATTGTTTCCACATATCCACAAATAATAAATAAATAATATGAGGTCTGATACGTTTTCCTAAAATTATTTGTTCAGATATACTGAGACCATTGATGACCTAAGAGCATTGCATGACAAAAGGAGACGGAAAATCTTGAAGAAACAACAAATGTATGCTGGTTTTAGGGACAAATTAAATGTAAGTACAGTACCAGTTATATTGGCATCTTCATTTATTTTGAACTTTATATGTTACTCAAAATTGCCTAATCTATTTTCCTTATTAAAGAGTTCTGGTTATTTTGTAACTATCCAATTTTGCTTGTGGGTGCATACTTTAAACCGCCTGCCTCATGCAAGTTTTAGTACTGATTTGTTGTTGTATTCAACTAATGCTGATGATGTTAGATATACTAGTTAATCCGCAACACACATTATGGATTGTTTTCAACTAAGTTCATTGTTCTGCAGGCATGTCAAATGGCATTGGAGCTGCGATGGAAGAAGTTCCAAAGTAATGCCGGTCTTTTGAAGCGTCAGCTGACATGGCTGTAAGTAAAATTTCTTGTTTTGATGCTTATTACCAAACTTTTTTCTAGATCTTATTTATTGCCTAAAAATGATTAGCACTGAGAGTTCTGCCACCTTTCTCTGTATAGGTTCAATGAGCACCTGGGTAAGAAAGGTATCAGTGGGCACATCAACGTAGATTATAAGAATGGAGTTCTGTCTGTTGAGGTGAGCTCTGCTTTGACTAGCTTTCCTTATCTGAATATATAGCCTTAAGTAACATGTTTATTGTGTTAAATGTAGCTGACAATGCCTCAAGATGCATCTCGAGATACCGTTAGAGACACTAGAGGACTTTCAGGTAGTTGCAGCTTCTAATAGTCTTAGTTGTAAGATTTTGTTATCAAGTTTTTATTTATTCTTGAGAAAATTTATGAAGGAATACCCATAAATTGTAGTTTATTTTGCGTAGTTCTAGTTGCAGAGCTTTTTTCCATGCCGTCTCTTTCTCTACGTGGAGAACGATCTTTCTCAACGCTTTGCTTCACCTTAGCTCTTCATCAAATGACAGAGGCACCATTTAGGGCCATGGATGAGTTTGATGTATTCATGGTGAGCACTCACATCCTTCACCATCTTCTTTGTCTAGTTAATGAAAGGCGAAACTTTGTAATTGATGGCGTCTGAATTTGGCAGGATGCGGTGAGCCGCAAATTAAGCTTAGACGCCCTAGTAGATTTCGCTGTTGCACAGGGGTCTCAGTGGATATTTATAACCCCTCATGATATCAGGTCTGGTGGTATCTGTTATAAATGATGGCAAATAAACGACCAGAAGTAAAGGAATCAAACCGCAGGAGACACGAGATTTTAACGTGGAAAACCCTCCCAATGTAGAAGGAAAAAACCACGGGCGCCAGCTAGCAAAACTTTACTATATCAGATGTGTGTTTACAACGCCTATTTGCGGCTTACAAGAGGATGATTATTCATCAAGGGCAAAGCTCTATTATATAGCCAGCTCACGTGACCGTGCTTGGTTGCGTTGCCGATGTGGGACTAAACTGTGCGCTCATGAGAGAAAAACACAGTACCCCTTCGCTCCGGCCCAAACCTCTTGTGATGGGCCTCCGCTTCGCTCCGTAGGCGAATTTGGATCATATCACAACAAACTCCACCCTGAGACAAATTCTCTTGCAGCATCTTCACTTCATCCTGAATCATCACGAAGAAAAAATACAACTGGCGCCAAATAGCCTCTTGGGCTAATTAACTAAACCAACTAAGCTTGAGCACAGCTCAAACTTAGCAACAGGAACATGTTTAGTCATCATATCAGCTGGATTATCATGAGTGTTGATCTTGCATACCTTCAGCTTACCTTCCTCAACCACATCTCGTACATAATGATACTTGACTCATGGAACATCTGATCTTTGGTAAGGTAAATAGCACTTTGACTGTCACAATATAAATCAATGCAAGAATCATCCCCAACCAGCTTAGAGTATAATCCGCTCAGCCAAATTAATTCCTTGCACGCCTCAGCAATAGCCATATATTCTGCCTCAGTAGTAGACAAAGCCACAACAGACTGCAAAGTAGCTTTCCAGCTTACAGCACAACTGCCAACAGTGAACACATAACCTGTGAGCGACCTTCGCCTATCAACATCAGCAGCAAAATTTGAATCAACATAGCCAATAAGTCCCTTCTCAGTTCTGCCAAACTTCAGACAAGAATCTGCAGTGCCTCTGAGGTACCTGAAAATCCACTGAACTGTCTTCCAATGTTCTTTACCAGGATTAGTCATATATCTACTAACCAGACTCATAGCATAAGATAAATCCGGACGAGAACAGACCATGACATACATCAAAGAACCAACAACACTAGAATAAGGAACTCTGGACATGTACTCAATATCCTGATCTGTAGTAGCACACTTAGCAGCTGACAATTTAAAATGAGGTGCAATAGGAGTACTGACAGGCTTAGTATCATCCATGTTGAAACGCTGAAGAATTTTCTGAATATAATTCTGCTGACTAAGAAATAGCACACCAGATTTTCTATCTCTAGTAATTTCCATGCCCAAAATTTTCTTAGCAGCACCAAGATCTTTCATGTCAAATTCGCTACTCAATAATTTCTTCAACTTAGCAATTTCGACTTTACTCTTGGAAGCAATCAACATATCATCAATATAAATGAGCAAATAAATAGGTGATCCATTAACATGCATGATGTAGACACATCTATCAAATTTAGACCTCTTAAAGTCGTGCGACAACATAAATGAATCAAACCTTTTATTCCACTGACGAGGGGACTGTTTCAAACCATACAAGGATCTCTTCAACTTGCACACAAAATTCTCCTTGCCTGGCACTATGAACCCTTCTGGCTGGTCCATGTATATATCCTCCTCAAGTTCACCGTGCAGAAATGCAGTCTTCAGATCTAACTGCTCGAGCTCAAGATCATGTGTAGCAACAATACTAAAGAATGTGCGAATGGAACTATGCTTTACCACAGGAGAGAAAACATCATTATAATCAACACCAGGAATTTGACTATAGCCTTTCGCTACTAACCTTGCCTTATACCTTGGAGGCTCGCTTGGAGATAAACCCTCCTTTCTCTTAAAGATCCACTTGCAGCGGACTGTCTTCTTCTTCTTTGGCAATGGTACAACATCCCATGTGTGATTCTTCTCAAGTGACTGCATCTCCTCATGCATAGCAGAAATCCACTTCTCTTTATCAGCACAATCAATGGCCTCAACATATGTGGCCGGCTCATGTGAATTCTCCACCTGTTCAGCACAACTCAAAGCATAATGGGATAGATTACACTCATCAATGAGACATTTAGGAGGTCCACAATTTCTCTTTGACTTGCGCTGAGCAATAGGTAAATCCTCCTCTAGCTGCAAATCAGGTGGTAAGTGTTGAACATCATCATGAGTCTCATCATCAATAGCCTGATTTTCCTGATCATCCATAGGCAGCTCCTCCTGCTCGTCTGTATCATCATGCACATGTTGCTGTACATGCACACTTTTCTCATCAGCCACATGCTCCACCTGCACGCTCATATGCTGCAGCCATTTATCAAAATTATCTGGAACATGATCTGAGGACAAACTATCATTAAACATCACAGATTCATTGAAAACAACACTCCTGCTCATGAAAGTCTTTTTAGTTTCGGGATTCCACAACTTATATCATTTAACTCCCGAACCATAACCAAGAAAAAGACATTTAATAGCTCTAGGCTCCAATTTTCCATTATCAACATGGCATAAGCAGTGTAGCCAAAAATTTTCAACTGTGAATAATCAGCGGGTGTTCCAGACCATACCTCAATAGGTGTTCTCTTATTAAGTGGAATAGAAGGCGACCTGTTTATCAAGTAGCATGCGGTGTTAGCTGCTTCAGCCCAAAAATGCTTGCTCATCCGTGCATTGGACAACATGCAACGAGCCTTCGAGATGATGGTCCTGTTCATGCGCTCAGCCACACCGTTTTGCTGTGGAGTATACGGTATGGTGTGGTGCCTGACAATGCCTTCCTGTCTGCAATAATCATTAAATGCAGCAGAACAAAATTCTCCACCATTATTAGTACGAAGCACCTTCACCTTCCTATCGGTTTACCTTTCTATCATCACTTTCCAATCTTTAAAAGCAGCAAAAGTATCATCTTTATTTTTCAGAAAATAAGGCCATACTTTTCTAGAGTAGTCATCAATAATAGTAAGCATGTAACGAGCACCACCATAAGAAGGCTTACGAGAAGGACCCCATAAGTTAGCATGTACATAATCAAGAGTACCTTTGGTGGTATGAACAGCAGTGTTGAACTTTACCCTTTTATGCTTCCCGAAAATACAATGCTCACAGAACTTCTTGCTACTCAAAATACAACCATCCAGTAGGTTTCTCTTCATCAATTCTGCCATACCAAGTTCACTCATATGTCCAAGACGCATATGCCAAAGGTTAGTCTTATTAGGTTCAGCATTACTAACAGCAGCAGCGGAAACAGAACCATGTAAAGTACTTCCTCTTAGGACATATAACTTTGCAGAATTCAGATCACCTACTAAACAAACAAGAGAACCTTTTGATACCTTTAAAACTCCGCCTGAACCGGAGTACTTGAATCCTTCTGCATCAAGTGCGCTGAGCGAAATCAGATTTCTGGTCATCCCTGGTATGTATCTGACATTCTGTAGCGTGCGTGTCATGCCATCATGAGCCTTGATCTGAACTGAGCCGATCCCCACAATGTCACACGGATTATCGTCTCCCATAGGCACATCTCCTTTCTGCACAGGCTTAAACGAACTAAACCAATCTCTGTTAGTGCAGATATGAAATGAACATGCAGAATCAAGTATCCATTCATCATGACCAGAAACACAACTAGCAAGAACAACCAGAAAATCTCCTGAATCAGAAGTATTTCGAGCACCAGAAACAACAGAGGCATTACCATCCGAATTATTTTTCTTGTTCTCCTTGTTCTTAAGCTTCCAACACTCCTCAATAAAGTGTGATTTCTTCTTGCAATACTTATAGAACTTCTTGGGTGGTCTGGACTTAGAACGACCTCTACTTTCTTGGCTCTTGTAACGATCATTACTTTGATTGAAAGATCTCTGTTCCGGTCTGCCTCTCACTTGCAAAGCATCGCCCTTGGAGGACGACCCTTCAGAGTGCACCATGCCTTTCATCTTCTCCCTAGATTGGAGTGCCTCATAAACATCCGAAACGGTTAGTTCATCACGGCTCAAAAGTATGGTGTCACGGAAAGATGCAAGCGAACTAGGCAGAGAGCATAACAGTAAGAGGCCCAAATCTTCATCCTCATACTTCACCTCCATCGACACTAGGTCGGCAACAATCTCTTTGAAAGTAGATATGTGGCTTATAACCGAACCATCCTCCTCCATCTTGAGTGTGAACAGCTTCATCTTCATATGCATCTTACTGGTTAGATCCTTAGACATACAGATTGATTCCAGTTTCAACCAGAGTGCTCCAGCAGTATGTTCCTTCAGACATTCTTGCAGAATATCATTAGACAGATAAAGCTGAATTAAAGACAGAGCCTTACGATCCTTGCGTTTCTCCTCATCGGACCATTCATCGGATGACTTGCCACCGAACTTATCCAGCGCCTCATCAAGATCATGAGTTTGCGCCAGAACAACCCGCATCTTGACTTGCCACAGCGCGAACATCGACTTGTAATCTAACAGCGGTAGATCAAACTTCATCGTCGACGACATCAAGGAAACTGAATCTGAAACCAGCTCTGGTACCACTTGTTATAAATGATGGCGAATAAACGACAAGAAGTAAAGGAATCAAACCGCAGGAGACACGGGATTTTAACGTGGAAAACCCTCCCAATGTAGAAGGAAAAAACCACGGGCGCCAGCCAGCAAAACTTTACTATATCAGATGTGTGTTTACAACGCCTATTGGCGGCTTACAAGAGGATGATTATTCATCAAGGGCAAAGCTCTATTATATAGCCAGCTGAAAGCATCTAGGCCCCTAATTGTGTTTTGGTAATTAATGACAACCCTTGTGGACTAACAATTTTATTTGAGATAATGATATTAGGTTAGTCCCGAGAGTTGGAATGAGCTTCAAAAGACAATGTGTTGATAGCATGTGTGCTATGGGATTATGGAAGCTCAAGGCAAAGGTATATGATAGGGCTTTTAAATTTGACCGGTCATGAGGCGATTAGTGGGTGAAAAATGACCGGATTGATAGGTTACATAGCCGTACTATCAAGAGGGATCAACGTCGTTGGTTCGATGAAATATTAGTGCCACAATGGTCTTTGATGTGCATGTAGTGCATTTAGAATTTGTGGTGACTAACTTGGAAGGGTGCACTCTGAAATTCTGTTGAAACTCCGCCCTGTCGTGTCTGGCGGACGGTCCGCGGAGTGTTGACGGACGGTCCGTGGTGCTGGCGGACTGTCAACTGTGTTTGCTGTACTAGGGCCCACGTGCTTTGACTTGGAGTGATCTCGCGGACGGTCCGTGATGCGTCGCGGACGGTCCGTAATTCCGCTCATTTTCTCCAAGAGCTAGAGCTGTTTTGTCACACCCGGTTTTAAAGGCAAAATCAGGTGCATCTCATATGTGCGCCAGGATCAGTTTACACACATATGGTAGACGTCACAAGTGAATATCCATAACCATGCATAACGAAAGAGTATTATAGTGCAAATATTACAATATCAAAGTTGACTCAAATGTCATAGCGAAAGACTTAAATAAACGTTCATCTAACGAAGCAAAAGTGACTCCAACTCCACAGGCATTGACTGGGGGAGACTCGCCTAGAACTCCTCAAAATCAGTAGTGAAATCCTCAAAATTCTCCCAATCGGAGCAGCATTCCGGGTGTAGTTGATGCAATAAAGGAAAGAAAAACAACAAGTATGAGCACATAACGTACTCAGCAAATGTAATATGACATACAAGGCTGGGGCAAAAAGGTTGGCTGACCATACTGCAGTAAGCACTTTTAGTTGGTCAAGTTTTATTAAGCAACTATTTACTAGCAAATGAAAGTATATACCACCCACAAATTAATGAATGTCAAATTCCCAACATATTCGAGTAACCATGATTTAGATCATGTTCAAGTATGATTATCATGTAAGGGTCCAGGCCGCTCTTGACCGTGAGCACGGCTGTTATAACAGTTTTACACTCTGCAGAGGTTGTACACTTTCACCATAAGCCGCGTAAAAGTTCAAAAGAACTTTAAACCCAACCATGCCGAGGGGGCCAATCCTCTTAAATCATACTACTGAGGTGTGACCGCATAGGGACGCTACGAGGCCTTTACAAAGATTCCTTAGTAAATAGTAACCCGCTAAGGTTTCCGGTTCAGAAGCAAAGCATAACCCTCCCTAATGAGATCTGTCTCTTACCAAAGCCCACAGCTCAAGAGGACCGAGCTATACCCCGTCAACTGTCGTGCCTCTTGCCCCTTTCGGGTAAGGTTACCATCCACTAAAGTCCCTAATTAGTTAGCCAAGACCAGAGCCATATGGTACTTATGGTTGCACTGTTTTCCTGGGTGGTTCTCCATGTTCCAATTAAAAAGATATGATCTTGCCAATTAATTATTTAAAAGAGTATATGGAACATAGAGTAGGGGTTCATTTAACCAATCTCAGTTGAGCAAACTAAGCATCAACTACCATCAAAATTAATTAAGTAACCCAGTTTCAGGGACAGGGGAATATAGTGGCTAGGCAAATCCTTAAATAGGAACCCGTCAAATTAAGACACATGCATGGGTGGTGAAATTAATAATTATTAGGACATTTGCATGACATAATACACTTGCCTTCTTCCCAACTCTGTTGCTGCTCAAATCCTTCTCCAACAGTTGGTTCTTCAGAGAAATCCTCGAACTAGTCGTTTCCTAATCGCATCACACATTCACATGCAAGGAAACAATACAACAAATAAGAAACAATACACCAAAAAATTCCAACAGCAGAAAACTAATCTACACGTTACAACGAATGCGTGAGTGCGAGAATCACTAAAATCGGAGTTAAAACGCAAAAGATATGGCTTTTCTAAGGTTCAGGGACTTGCTGGCAAAGTTTTAAAAGTTCCAGGGGCTTAAGTGTGAAAAACCAGGGGCTAAAACATAATTTTGTATAAAAACTCGAGGGTTTTCATGTAAAAAGACAGAACTTGGACCTCGTGCATAATTTTAAATCTTGCAGGGGCTAAAACAGAAGAAAAAAGGACCTATTTGGAATTATTTTTGAACTAACTAGGACCGCGGGTTGATTTTCAAAAACGGGCTCATTAGCAAATTTTCCACGGCTGACCGTTATTCGGCAGGTTTGACTCAGGCTGGATCTAATCTAGGCCGTTAGAACTTGATCGAAGGGTCGGGAACGGATCGGGTAATCCGGCCGCCGACGACGACGGCCGGGACGGCGGCACCGCCTGTTTCCGCGGCGGAGCATCGCCGGAGAAGACGCGATCTGCAGCTACACGGCTCAGTTCACGACGGGACTTGGTCCTACGGACTCACTAGACCATGACGAGATCACCTAGGGTGGACTGGGTGGCTGGGATGGCGCGCACGCGGTGGCCGACGACGGCAGCGCCATGCGCGGCGGCGGAGCTCTCGGGTGGACGCGAATCCGCGCTACGGTGCACTAAACTCGACGAGACTTGGATGGGAAGCAAGACAAGAGGATGGCGAACTCACTAGGCTGGATCTCGACGAGGGAAGAGCGACGACGGCGGCCGGCGACGACCGATGGCGGCGACGGAGCACGGCTTCACACGGAACACGGACTCCGGCGGCCGAACTACGACGAGAAGCGGCGGAATCGATGCGTAACGACGAGGGGAAACTTCTGGCTGTCTTGTTCTCCCACCACGAGCAATGAGGGCGGCGAATTGCCGGCAATGGCGGGCGGCGGCTATGGCGGCTCGAATTCGACGGCGGCGGCGCTAGGGTTGCTCGGGTTTGCGGCTCGACTCGATGGGAGGGACAGCAGAGGCGGCGGCCGAGTTAAATAGGTCGGGGAACCGGCCTTGGCGTGCGTGACAGGGACGGAGTCGGCGACGGCGGCGCTCAGGACTCGGCGCGGACTTGGCCGGGGAAGACTCCCGTTCGGAGACGAAGAACCCGACAGCCGGGCCCCCACTTGTCGGCGACTCAGCAGAGAGGGAGACGGGGAGAAGAAAAGCGGGCCGGTGCTGGGCCTAAAGTGGAACGGGCCGAGGGAAAAGAAAAGGAATCGGCCCAGGGATAAAGGAAAGAGTAGAGGGGGCAAACTTGGACCGGGCCAAGAGTTCGAGGGGCGAAAACGAACTCTGCCTATTTTAACTTTTCTAAAACTCAAACAAAAGCAAATCAAATTCGAATTTAAACAGAATTTAAATTCCAACTTGATTTACTAGCAACCAAAAATATATGCAACAGCATGAATGCAACAAAAACTGATTTTGACAAAAATAATTCTTTAATGTGATATTTAAATTGATAAAGGCTAGAAATTCCAATTAAATTCTAGAAAATTTATTTAAGCCTTAATAAATCCTAGAAAAATTAAAATGGTTGCTACAATTTAATTGTGATGAATTTTAGGGTGTTACAAACCTACCCCCCTTAAAGAGAATCTCGTTCTCGAGATTCGGATGGATTAGAGAAAATCTGAGGAAACTCTGCCATCAACTCATCCTCTCTTTCCCGGCTGGTCTCTGGTGTTCAGCCTTGACTTTCTGACAAACATCGCACAATGCCACGTGGGCAGCCACATCCCTTTTTAGTCCATACCACCAATACATTTGCTTCAGATCCTGGTACATCTTGGTGCTTCCAGGATGAATAGAATATGCGGAATCATGAGCTTCCCTCAAGATCTGCTCTCTGAGAGACTCGATATCCTGTACACATATCCTCTTTCTAAACCAAATTGTACCTTGATCATCTTCGGTGAAGCCGGGAGCTTTCCCTGCTAACATGGTTTCCTTGATTTCCTTTATCTTCTCATCAGTAAGCTGACCCTTCCGAATTTCCTGCTCCAGTGTAGACTCAACCTCCATTGTCACACCTTCTGTCTGATTCAGGAATCCCAGGTTCAGCTTCTCCATCTCTGCACACAACTCAGCTGGCAACTGGCGACCAAACATTGCATTTACTTGTGACTTCCTACTCAACGCATCAGCAACCAAATTAGCCTTGCCAGGATGATAGTTGATCCCCAGATCATAATCCTTGATCAACTCCAACCATCTTCTCTGCCTCAAATTCAGATCCTTCTGAGTAAATATGTACTTCAGGCTTTTGTGATCAGTATACAGCTCACATCTGTTACCTAGAATATAGTGCCTCCAGATCTTCAAGGCATGGACAACAGCTGCAAGCTCCAGATCATGAGTAGGATAGTTCAGCTCGTGCTTCCTCAACTGCCTGGATGCATAGGCTATAACTCTGCCTTCCTGCATGAGCACACACCCAAGACCTCTACGAGAAGCATCACAATATATATCAAAGTTCTTGTGAATATCTGGCATAGCAAGCACTGGGGTTGTAGTCAACTTCCTTCTCAACTCTTCAAAACTGGCCTGATACGCTTCTGACCAAACAAACTCCTTGCCCTTCTCTAATAGCGAAGTAAGAGGTTTCGCTATTTTAGAAAAGCCTTCAATGAATCTCTTGTAATATCCAGCCAATCCCAGAAAACTTCTGATCTCAAAGACTGTGGTAGGAGGTTCCCATTCCAACACATCCTTGACTTTACTTGGATCCACTACAATACCTCCATCAGTAACAACATGACCAAGAAAAGACACTTGATTCAACCAAAACTCACATTTACTAAACTTGGCATACAACTGGTTCTCTCTAAGAGTCTGCAACACCAACCTCAAAATGCTCCTCATGCTCCTCCTCATTCTTAGAGTAAACCAGAATATCATCAATGAACACCACCACAAATTTATCCAAGTACTCCATGAACACCTTATTCATCAGGTACATAAAGTAGGCGGGTGCATTTGTCAATCCAAACGACATCACAGTATACTCATACAATCCATACCTGGTGGTGAATGCTGTTTTAGGAATATCGGAACGCCTGATCCTCAACTGATGGTAGCTAGATCTCAAGTCAATCTTGGAGAAAACCTTAGCTCCTCTCAACTGATCAAATAAGTCTTCAATTCTGGGCAATGGATACTTATTCTTGATGGTTACCTCGTTTAATGAACGATAATCCACACACATCCTCAGAGTACCATCCTTTTTACCCACAAAAATTACAGGTGCTCCCCAAGGTGAAGAACTAGGACGAATGTAACCTTTATCCAACAATTCCTTAAGTTGTTTCTTAAGTTCTTCTAGTTCATTAACAGCCATTCTATAGGGTCTTTTAGAAATAGGAGCAGTACCAGGTAAAAGCTCAATAATAAACTCAATGTCTCGTTCAGGTGGCATACCTGGCAAATCATCTGGGAAAGACATCTGGAAACTCACAAACAACTCTGATATCCTCCAAAGGAACACCACTGGCCTGATTCACTGAGTAAGTTGAAGCTGAGGGTTGTGTGGCTCCGAATTCAATCTTCTCTCCCTGAGGGCTAGTCAACAACACAGACCTCTTGGCACACTGAATCACCGCATCAAAAGCAGCTAACCATCCCATTCCAAGTATGACATCAATTCTCTCAGAGTTCAGGACTATCAAATCAGCAGGAAAGTCTACCCCCACTATTTTCAGGTTAACTCGGGGACAGATAAAGTTGGCTTTCATGTTTCCACCGGGTGAGCTAACTAGCATGGAATTTTTCATAGGGACCATAGATATATTATACTTAGCTGCGTACTGAGCAGTAATAAAAGAATGAGATGCTCCAGAGTCGAATAAAACCGATGCAGGGGCTGAGTTGACGAGGAACATACCAAGTACCACATCCTGGGCCTCCTGTGCGGTCTCTGCAGCAACATGGTTCACCTTGCCCCGCATCTGATTCTGCTGGCCCTTGTTGCTCTGGGGCGTCGAGTTCCCATTCCTGTTCTGCTGCTGAGGGGTATTCTGCCTGGGTGCACTGCCACTCTGGTGCTGTGGGGTCTGAGCATTCCTCTTAGGACAGTTGTGGGCAAAGTGGCTGGGATCTCCACAAATGTAGCAGGTACAAGGAGTAGGAGCACTGCCGGGTGCAGGGTTCTTCACTGGAGTCTGAGCCGGGGTGGTCTGGCGGTTCTGCTGAAATGCTGGACGCTGAGGTGGAGGTGCTGACCGCTGACCCTGACTCTGCACAAAGTTACTCCCCTGCCCACCAAAACGGACGGGCATGTTCTGCTGAGGCGGCTGGAAACGAGGACGGGTGTTACTGCTTGACTGTCCTGAGGCCATGAACTTCCTCTTCTGCTCTCCCAACTCACGACGCTTGCTCTCCAATCCAATAGCCTTATCCAGCAGCTTCTGAAATGTTGGGAAGGTATGAGACATGAGTTGATATTGGAGCGGCGGGATCAATCCTTCCAGAAATCGCTCCTGCTTCTGCTCATCATCCTTCACCTCATCTGGGGCGTAACGGGACAACTGAATGAACTTATCCCGGTACTCGCTAACGGTCATCCCACCTTGCTTGAGTGAGAGGAACTCCTTCTTCTTCAACTTCATGACACCAGCAGGAATATGGTAGCTCCTGAAGTTGGTTCTAAACTCCTGCCAGGTGATAGCATCAGGTGTGGCATGAGCAGCAAGATAAGCATCCCACCAATCTGAAGCTGATCCTTCCAAGCGACCTGAGGCATACATGACCTTCTCCCTGTCGTTGCACTGAGCCAAATCTAGCTTCTTCTCAACAGTCTTCAGCCAATCATCAGCATCAAGTGGATCTGCAGAGTGGGAGTAGGTAGGAGGTTTGTGACTCATGAACTCCCGGTGCTTGTCTCTCTGCTGGTTGTTGTTGTTGTTGTTCTGTGCTTGCATGGCTGCCAAGGTATTAGCCATGCCCTGTAGAATCTGAGTCTGGTTGGCGAGGATCTGATCCATTGCTACGGATGCTTGATTCGGTGGAGGATTTGGATTGAGGTTGGCACGTCCTTGACGATTCACAGGTGGTTGATCCACTCCACTTCCAGACCTGGTGTTTACCATCTGGTGGTTAGAACATGAGGTTCAGAGGGTGGTAAAAAGATATAACTCAAATCATGAACAGATAAGAGTTAATGTAGAACGAGTTGCCAATGACGGGCAAATCAATTTCTGAAACAGATTCTGTTCGTCCTAATTAAACAGTTGTAACTCTCATTCTGTGTATCCAAAAATCATGATCTTTTGTCTGAACGTAGAACATCAAATTCTAAAACTAACCCAACTTGAATCACCTCAATTGGAATTTCGTAGCTCGAGGTATAAAATAAACAAGACAGCTGTGTCAGAACCACGGGACAGATTCTGGTTACTCCAATAAAACCATTATATCTCTCTGCCAGAACCTCCAAAAATCACGAAAAATTCCCAGAACCTAGGTTATCAAGTCCTTAATCCAACCCAACTGGAGTTATGTCAAACGGAGTTCTGAAGCTCCAGAAACAATTCAGATAGTACCAGGATGTCATGCAGCAGCGAGAACAGATTGTCGCATAACATGATTTATATGAGGGGTACAATTATAGGGATAAAGTGATAGTTAAGGGCTAAGATCAGAGACCAAGATAAACCCAAAACCAACTAAATTTATTTATTTAATAAGTACTCAATTGTGGTCATCACTCCACAATTAAGTTCAATCATTACAAAGATCCAAATCACACACTTAGCACAAAAGCATACATCTCTACCACACTTTTAAACCATACTAAATCACATGCTACGCACGTGTCTCAACGATTCTAATCGTACTGAACTAACAAAAGAGAGGGTATCCTATCTTAATAGGTATGGGTGAAGCAACTAGACGATCCACCGAGCACTCTCTAGCGGGGCGGTGAATGACCCATCAACCCTTCTATATCTTCATCCAAGGGCGGAAGTGCTTCTCCCTTGAGTTCAGCTATCAGCCTCTTGTTCTTCCTTCGTTCAGCAGCGAGTTCTTCACGCACTTCTTGTAGCTCTCTTGTGGTGTCATCGGCGTGCACGTTGAGCATCTGGGTGAACGCCACCTGGACGTTAAGTGTAGAGTATACACCTGGCGGTTGTGGCACAACCCTAGTTGGAGTGCCTTGCTGCCTTCGAGGAAGATATGCCCAAGCAGTGTGACGTACTTCAGCAGCCTCCTCATAACAAAGCACAGAAAGTGCCCTCCTGGCTGCATCCTGGATTCCAGCTTCGAAAGTTGATCTCATGGCGATGGCGTGATGCACTGCAGCCTCTTTGGTTCCTCCAAACTCATAATCAGGCTCCCTGATGTATACAGCGACTTCCCAGTCCTCTGGGTGATCTAGATGTGTCCTCCTTCTTCCACAATATTCTATCTCCACTGGGTAGTTCAGACGCTCGAAGAGCATTCGAAGCATCATCGGGAACCCACTGTTGCCTCCGTCGTGGTGGTGAATAGTCACTACCCACATGTCAGGCGGCGGAGAGGGTCCTTCACTTCCTTCAGATCCAGCTGGAGCATTCCCTCCTGAGTTGACTTCTTCGTCCATTACTTCCATCTCTTCAGGTTCCGGTTCCTCTTCTTGCACCGAATGCGACGAAAAAGAGGAAAGAGTGCTTGCCAATCTACGAGCACCTTGCCTTGTCAACACCATCTATGGTTTAAGCAAGAAAGGGGTGAGAACAGTTCTAAAGACATCAGAACCAGGTGAGATGGTGACAAAGATAGAACAGAATACAAAGATCAAGGAGGAGACAATTATCAATGACCTGGAATAATAGCAAATTAAACCAAGAATAGATACACCAAGAGTAGTTAAGAAAAATAATCCTTAGAGAATGACCATTGCTATCTAGGCTTGCGTCCTACTGTCAACATACCTCTGATACCACCTCTGTCACACCCGGTTTTAAAGGCAAAACCAGGTGCATCTCATATGTGCGCCAGGATCAGTTTACACACATATGGTAGACGTCACAAGTGAATATCCATAACCATGCATAACGAAAGAGTATTATAGTGCAAATATTACAATATCAAAGTTGACTCAAATGTCATAGCGGAAGACTTAAATAAACGTTCATCTAACGAAGCAAAAGTGACTCCAACTCCACAGGCATTGACTGGGGGAGACTCGCCTAGAACTCCTCAAAATCAGTAGTGAAATCCTCAAAATTCTCCCAATCTGAGCAGCATTCCGGGTGTAATTGATGCAATAAAGGAAAGAAAAATAACAAGTATGAGCACATAACGTACTCAGCAAATGTAATATGACATACAAGGCTGGGGCAAAAAGGTTGGCTGACCATACTGCAGTAAGCACTTTTAGTTGGTCAAGTTTTATTAAGCAACTATTTACTAGCAAATGAAAGTATATACCACCCACAAATTAATGAATGTCAAATTCCCAACATATTCGAGTAACCATGATTTAGATCATGTTCAAGTATGATTATCATGTAAGGGTCCAGGCCGCTCTTGACCGTGAGCACGGCTGTTATAACAGTTTTACACTCTGCACAGGTTGTACACTTTCACCATAAGCCACGTAAAAGTTCAAAAGAACTTTAAACCCAACCATGCCGAGGGGGCCAATCCTCTTAAATCACACTACCGAGGTGTGACCACATAGGGACGCTACGAGGCCTTTACAAAGATTCCTTAGTAAATAGTAACCCGCTAAGGTTTCCGGTTCAGAAGCAAAGCATAACCCTCCCTAATGAAATCTGTCTCTTACTAAAGCCCACAGCTCAAGAGGACCGAGCTATACCCCGTCAACCGTCGCGCCTCTTGCCCCTTTCGGGTAAGGTTACCATCCACTAAAGTCCCTAATTAGTTAGCCAAGACCAGAGCCATATGATACTTATGGTTGCACTGTTTTCCTGGGTGGTTCTCCATGTTCCAATTAAAAAGATATGATCTTGCCAATTAATTATTTAAAAGAGTATATGGAACATGGAGTAGGGGTTCATTTAACCAATCCCAGTTGAGCAAACTAAGCATCAACTACCATCAAAATTTATTAAGTAACCCAGTTTCAGGGACAGGGGAATATAGTGGCTAGGCAAATCCTTAAATAGGAACCCATCAAATTAAGACACATGCATGGGTGGTGAAATTAATAATTATTAGGACATTTGCATGACATAATACACTTGCCTTCTTCCCGACTCTGTTGCTGCTCAAATCCTTCTCCAACAGTTGGTTCTTCAGAGAAATCCTCGAACTGGTCGTTTCCTAATCGCATCACACATTCACATGCAAGGAAACAATACAAAAAATAAGAAACAATACACCAAACAATTCCAACAGAAGAAAACAACAGCACAAAACTATTCTACACGTTACAACGAACGCGTGAGCGCGAGAATCACTAAAATCGGAGTTAAAACGCAAAAGATATGGCTTTTCTAAGGTTCAGGGACTTGCTGGCAAAGTTTTAAAAGTTCCAGGGGCTTAACTGCGAAAAACCAGGGGCTAAAACATAATTTTGTATAAAAAATCGAGGGTTTTCATGTAAAAAGACAGAACTTGGACCTCGGGCATAATTTTAAATCTTGCAGGGGCTAAAACAGAAGAAAAAAGGACCTATTTGGAATTATTTTTAAACTAACTAGGACCGCGGGTTGATTTTCAAAAATCTCAGGGGCTCATTAGCAAATTTGCCATGGCTGACCGTTATTCGGCAGGTTTGACTCAGGCTGCATCTAATCTAGGCCGTTAGATCTTGATTGAAGGGTCGGGAACGGATCGGGTAATCCGGCCGACGACGACGACGGCCGGGACGGCGGCGCCGCCCGTTTCCGCGGCGGAGCATCACCGGAGAAGACGCGATCTGCAGCTACACGGCTCGGTTCACGACGGGACTTGGTCCTACGGACTCACTAGACCACGACGAGATCACCTAGGGTGGACTAGGTGCCTAGGATGGCGCGCACGCGGTGGCCGACGGCGGCGGCGCCATGCGCGGCGGCGGAGCTCTCGGGTGGACGCAAATCCGGCGCTACGGTGCACTAAACTCGACGAGACTTGGATGGGAAGCAAGAGGAGAGGATGGCGAACTCACTGGGCTGGATCTCGACGAGGGAAGAGCGACGACGGCGGCCGGCGACGACCGACGGCGGCGACGGAGCTCGGCTTCACACGGAACACGGACTCCGGCGGCCGAACTACAACGAGAAGCGGCGGAATCGATGCGTAACGACGAGGGGAAACTTCTGGTGGTCTTGTTCTCCCACCACGAGCAACGAGGGCGGCGAATTGCCGGCAATGGCGGGTGGCGGCTATGGCGGCTCGAATTCGACGGCGGCGGCGCTAGGGTTGCTCGGGTTTGCGGCTCGACTCGATGGGAGGGACAGCAGAGGCGGCGGCCGAGTTAAATAGGTCGGGGAACCGGCCTTGGCGTGCGTGACAGGGACGGAGTCGGCGACGGCGGCGCTCGGGACTCGGCACGGACTCGGCCGGGGAAGACTCCCGTTCGGAGACGAAGAACCCGACAGCCGGGCCCCCACTTGTCGGCGACTCAGCAGAGAGGGAGACGGGGAGAAGAAAAGCGGGCCGGTGCTGGGCCTAAAGTGGAACGGGCCGAGGGAAAAGAAAAGGAATCGGCCCAGGGATAAAGGAAAGAGTAGAGGGGGCAAACTTGGACCGGGCCAAGAGTTCGAGGGGCGAAAACGAACTCTGCCTATTTTAACTTTTCTAAAACTCAAACAAAAGCAAATCAAATTCGAATTTAAACGGAATTTAAATTCCAACTTGATTTACTAGCAACCAAAAATATATGCAACAGCATGAATGCAACAAAAACTTATTTTGACTAAAATAATTATTTAAAGTGATATTTAAATTGATAAAAAGGCTAGAAATTCCAATTAAATTCTAGAAAATTTATTTAAGCCTTAATAAATCCTAGAAAAATTAAAATGGTTGCTACAATTTAATTGTGATGAATTTTAGGGTGTTACATGTTTCGAGTAGACGGTCCGGCCTTCTCTGGCGGACTGTCCGTGGTGATGGCGGACGGTCCGCAGGTGCTTGGCGGACGGTCCGCCGAGCCCCAACGGTCGACTCTGACACACCCTGACAACGCTTCATAGCCGTTGTAATTCAAACGCGGACGGTCCGCGTGGACCATGCAGACGGTCCGCCGTGCACGATCCAGAACGGGTTTTCCCCCAACGGCTAGTTTTGGGGAGAGGGCTATATATACTCACCCCTCACGGGCATGGGGGATCTCTTGGCACTTTGAAAAGCTGAACACTCATTCTAGAGCCCTTGTTTCTCCCCTCTCTCACTCACTTGCTTTGGGATTGCATTTCTTTGTGAGATTGAGAGACTCTAGTGCATTGCATCAAGGATTTGATCATTGTGGCACTAGGATTGCATCGAGCTCGTGGTTGATTTGTTACTCTTGGAGGTTGCCGCCTCCTAGACGGCTTGGAGCTCGTGATTCCACCGAGCACTTCAAGAAGATTGTGAAGTTGCCGTGGAAGATTGTTGTGAGAGGTCTTTGTGCTCACCTCGCCGGAGTGGTGAAGAGCAACTCTAGTGGAATCGAGATTTGGAGCGGTTCATTGGTTCTAACCGGCTTAAAGATCAAGAGGAGTCTTGATAGAGAAGCGGTTGAACGTTGAATCCAACTCAACATGGATTAGGGGTGACCGGCAAGTCGTCGACACCACAGGTTAAACTTGTGTCTCTCACTTGTGATTTGATCCTTGTTTGTTATCTTGAACAATTTACCTTGTGCAAGTTATTTACCTAGAACTTGAATTGTTGCTTGTCATCCTAGGTTTCAAACCCTTCAACATAGGACTAGAATAGCTAGAGATTTAATTCACCTTGTGGTTCTTATTAAATTTATCTAGTGTTGTGATTGAAGTTTGAAACCGCCTATTCACCCCCCCTCTAGTCGGTAATCCTAGATCCTACACCAACTCACGTGATCGTGCTTGGTTGCGATGCCGATGTGGGACTAAACTGTGCGCTCATGAGAGAAAAACACAGTACCCCTTCGCTCCGGCCCAAACCTCTTGTGATGGGCCTCCGCTTCGCTCCGTAGGCGAATTTGGATCATATCACAACAGTATCTTGTTAGGGGTAAATCTTGATGGTCTAGATATAGGAAGCATAGACGAAGGGGACTTTTATGTAAAATTCAAATTGAGGAACAAGAGTGATGGGTTCAAGTGGGTTCTGGTGGCGGTGTATGGGGCTGCCCAACCAGAATTTAAAGATGTCTTTCTCACGGAACTAGTACAAGCCTGTAGTAAGGAAGAACTACCAATGCTGATCGGGGGTGATTTCAATATCATCAGAAACCCAAGTGAAAAGAACAATGACAATTACGATGACAGATGGCCCTTCCTATTTAATGCAATCATAGATGGCTTAAATTTGAGGGAAATTGAGTTGTCGGGTAGGAAATATACGTGGGCAAATTCTAGAGAGGTACCAACATACGAAAGGTTGGATAGAGTGCTGGCTAGTACAGAATGGGAGGAGAGATTCCCTTTAAGCACAGTAATTGCGCTTACTACGGAAATTTCTGATCATACTCCTCTATTGCTAAATACTAGGGAAGGATCGAAATCAGCAAGTCAACCCATGTTTAAATTTGAACTGGGGTGGCTGTTACGGGATGACTTCTTTAATACAGTAGCTGAGGTTTGGAAGAAGGAGAAAAAAGGGGCTACATCAATGCAAAGATGGCAGAACAAAATTCGAAGACTAAGACAGTTTCTTAGAGGGTGGGCAAAAAATATGAATGGGGCATATAAAAAAGAGAAACAGGAGTTGATTAAAAAAGCTGACGAGTTAGATAAGAAAGCTGAATCCATGTTACTAACGCAGCAGGAATTAGATTTAAAGCAAAGTGTCAAAAACAGACTTGTTCATATGTTGAGAGAGGAGGAACTTAAATGGTTCCAAAGGGCCAAAACTACAGAAATTTTACAAGGGGATAGCAATACGAGATACTTTCAGTTAGTAGCTAACAGCAAGCACCGAAAGACCAGAATTTTTAGACTTGAACAAGAAGAAGGTGTCATTGAGGGTGTGGCAAACCTTAAAAGGTATATCACAAAGTATTACAAGGATCTTTTTGGGTCAGAAAAGAAATGCAATTTCTCTCTGGGTTGGAGGATATTCCTCAGGTTTCGGATGTGCAGAACGAGTTGTTGACTAGTGATTTTTCAGAAAGCGAGGTAAGGGAGGCTATTTTTCAAATGAAGCATAATAAAGCACCCGGGCCAGATGGATTCCCAGTGGAGTTCTATCAGGTTTTTTGGAGTCTGATCAAAGATGACCTAATGGCCATGTTTAAAGACTTCCATAGTAGCAAGTTACCTCTCTTTAGTCTTAACTTTGGCATTATAACGCTTTTGCCAAAATTAAAGGAGGTAAAAATGGTGCAGCATTATAGGCCCATTTGCATGTTGAACATGAGCTTCAAGATTATTACCAAGGTTATTGCGAATAGACTCAAGCTGGTGGTGAACAAATTAATAGGGCCCACACAAACCGCTTTTCTCCCGGAGAGAAACATAATGGAGGGAGTGGTAATTTTACACGAAACAATACATGAGTTAAAGAGGAAAAAGCAAAGTGGGGTCATTCTCAAACTAGACTTTGAGAAAGTGTACGACAAAGTGAATTGGTCGTTCCTACAGCAAGCATTGAGAATGAAAGGTTTTTGCCCTATGTGGTGCAAGTGGATAGAGAGTATTGTTTCTGGGGGAAGAGTTGGGGTGAAAATTAATGATGAAGTGGGCAGGTTCTTCCAAACTAAGAAAGGGTTAAGACAGGGAGATCCATTGTCTCCGGTCCTTTTTAATTTGGTAGCAGATATGTTGGCCGTTCTAATAAAGAGAGCAAACTAGTTTTTGGGAAGATGTCTGGTTGGGCAATGAGAAGTTGAAGGATAGGTATCAGTGTCTTTATAATATTGTGAGAAAAAAGAACGATACAGTAGCTAGTGTGCTAAGCACTGTTCCTTTGAAAGTGTCCTTCAGAAGGGCACTAAGAGGGAATTTGCTAGACAAGTGGCTAGAGCTAGTGAATGAAATTGTACATGTGAACTTAAATGATCACAAAGACGTTTTTGTTTGGGGGTTGGGCAATGGGAAAAAATTTATGGTTAACTCATTGTATTCAGAAATGATGAAACAACAAGGTGTTCCCTCTACAGGGACCTTCTGGAAATTGAAAATACCTCTGAAAATTAAAGTTTTCTCATGGTATTTGTGGAAGGGGTGATTCTTACAAAAGATAATCTTGCTAAGAGAAATTGGAAAGGAAGTGTCAAGTGTTGTTTCTGTAACTCGATTGAAACAGTCCAACATTTGTTTTTTGATTGCAAATGGGCGAGAAGCATTTGGAATCTGGTTTTTATTACCTTTGGAATTCGGCCGCCAACTAACTTTTCTCACTTATTTGGATCTTGGCTGGGAGGTTTTTCCAAACTGCTAAGAACTCAATGTGTAGTGGGGACAATTGCGCTCTGTTGGGCCTTGTGGCTGAATAGAAATGAAGTGGTATTCCAGAATTCAAATCCTAATTCTTTTGTGCAGGTAATTTTCAGGGGGACTTATTGGGCAAGGTGTTAGTCGATGTTATCTAAAGAGGAAGAGAAAGCTGCTATAAAGCGAAACTGTAACCGGTTGGAAGTGGCAGCAACGGAGCTTTCTAGCAAGTTCGGTTGGAAGACCAGGCTTCAAATTGGCGCTTAGGCTTGTTGGTAGGCGTAAGTTTAGCTTTTGGTGAATCTGTAAGGCGTAGTGTTGCGTATGTGCAGTCTGAGTACTGCTGTTGCTGGTGGTTTTTTGGGTGAACATGTAAGGCGTGGTGTTGTGCCGGTGCAGTCTGAGTACTGCTGTTGCTGTAGGTTGTTGGTTGTGATGAACGCTGTGCTCACTCTCCAGGGAGTGTGGAGGCGGGATGTTATTCCAGTTTCTAAAAAATAGCTAATTTTGAAGTGTAAAGTCGTGCAAGGTTTGATCAGGAGCACGTCGCTGGCCGGCACCAGCAGTTTGCACTGCTCTTTTTTTTTCGCCTTTTGATAAGCATAAGCCCATGCGTTACATGCGTATGCCAATGCTAGCCAGAGGCTGATGTCGCATATGTCGTGCCTTAACATGAACCGACTGTCGCCGCAGATGTCCCAACAAGTTAATAAGCTTAATTTGATTGTCGCATGTCGAGCCTTAACATGAACCAACTGTGGCCGCAGATGTCCCGACAAGTTAAGCTCGATTGGACTGGGATGATACCCGTATGACCATGCATGATCTCTTCTCTTGTGGCCTGAGTAGAACACGTTGAAAAATATATAACCAAGAATGCTCAAGCCACTTCTAAACCCTTTCTTGAAAAGAGTGTTACTGAAAGCACAAAGTCAAAGGTCAGCCGCTGGGATTACCAGTTTTTAGAGGAAATAACTCGTACAAAAGCAGTAAGCAGTAACGGCTATCCTATTCATGACCGGCAACATCAAATCTCCCCAATGATGCTGTTCGGCTTGTACTCATTCAGCCAGCATATCACTTCCCCCGGCGAGCTTGTCCAATACTCTCCGATCTGATCTCCATATCACAATTATCTTCCGCCTAACCTACCAGCCTCTTTCCTTTCTCACCGCCAGAGACTTCCGCTGCCCTATCTCACCAGTTCTGACATGGCAAAACAATCGCGTCATAAGGTTAGTCGTCTCAGTGCAGTGTTTCATACAGTTTCATCCGATGACATGTTGTAAGCACAGTTTCCAACATAATTTCTATCTTGCATGTATTGCCCGTAAAATATCAAAATAAAACAATGCATTATGTGGACTATTTTATCCATGAATTAAATACGATTTGCTTATATGGCTTTTTTGAAAACACAAAAATAAAATCTCCCATTGAGAATAGCCTAAGCAGAAGATCGGTGGATCCGTTCACGAAACCATCTAAACACAATATAGAGATATGCTAAGGACTCCAAGCCAAGATGACAAAATACTAAACAATATAACTTAAATAAACCCTTGCGTCTATTGCAATTTGGAAATGTAGTGCTTTGGTTACTATGGCTAATCCCAACCCATAATATCATACTCTAAAATCAAATGATGCCACATAATCGATTGGTCCTACACTCTCGCTCCAACTCCACTTTACACATTTCACCTAGCAATGCACAACCAACATCATAACATTTTTCATCATAATAACACATTTTTGTTCAAATTGATAAGTAGATAGTAGAGACTAGAGACAAATCTTCTCTCGTAAATAAAAAGTTGACCTTTCACAACCGGCTAGAAATTAGTTAGGGGTTGTCTCCATTTACTATTACGGGTCTGTTTGGTTGACTGGCTAGTCCAAACCTAGTTAGAATCTGGAGCCAGGCTAGCCCAAGCCTGGCTTAAGAGATGCAGTACCACCATGTTTGGTTGGCTGGCTTGGTTAAGCCTGGCTCATGAAAGAATTTGTTTGGTTGATTGTATTGTGGGGTGAAATCACCCCATCTTTTCTAAGGTGAGCTTACCCATCTTATCCTCTACCTACCCCACTCCTCTGTCCTCGTCTTCTACCTCCGCCCCGGCTGCTCATCTCTCCCTCCTCTTCCTTCTCGGCGGTGAATCGAGCTTCACCACGGCGAATCGAGCTCCCTTCCTTCTCGTCGGCGAATCGAGCTCCCACCGCCGCCACTGCCCAGCCCAGCCCAGCCCACCGCTGCCGCCACCTCCACTATACCCGCTGCCGGCTCCACCACCCACCCCGCCGCCGCTACCTCCACCATACCCACCGCCGGTCACGGGAGCTCTTCCTCACTGGCAACACCAGCGGCGCGCATCTGGGAAAGAGCCATGGAGCTGTCCTCAGGAGCACGATAGAGCCGCCCGCCCGCCCTCCAACATCCTCCTCGACGCCGACTGGACGGCCAAGGTCTCCGACTTCGGTCTCTCCCTCGCATGCGGCGGCGGCGGCCTCGTCGTCCGCAGTCTCTGACTTCGGCATCTCCCTGCGGCGTTCGTGCGTGCTCCGACCGACACCGTCGCTGCGCTCTGTGTTCGCGGCGATTGGCCGTCGTCGATGAGGACGAGGAAGGAGAAGGCGCCGTCAGCGTGGAGGTCGCTGCTGGGCAGGACAGCTCGCGACACGGCGGCTCCGACGGACATGCCTCGGTGAGATAAGATGGAGGGAGGTGAGCAGAACTGAAAGGCTGCAGCGCGTGCCTACGCCAAGCCTGGCTTAGCTACTAGGGTGGATTTCTGCGTGCTAGCTAAGCCAGGGGGAGGGGGTACTTTTGCACTAGCTAAACCAGGCTAGGAGCCCTGCACAGGCAACCAAACGTCGTGAAACTGCATTAGCTAAGCCTGTCCAAGCTTTAGCCACCCAACCAAACAGCCCCTACATTACTAGCGTTAATTACGACAAACGTCACTCAAGATGCTTCACCGATGGCCTATGTTGTTCGTGAAATTACCTGAAAGGATCAAATCAGGTGACGTCGGATCAAAATCAGGTGAAATTACGTGAGTTAGAGGATAGAGACGTTTCATTACATGTAAAAGTTGGCTATAATATCTACAACTTAATCTATACTAAAAGGATCTAGAGAATTGAAAACACGTTCCACCAAATAATCCACCCCCACCCTCTCACAGAGGACCCACCTATCGGGCTTTGGTGGGAGGGAAGAACAAAAAATGTAACAAAAAAATTGACTGTTTCATGCTCTTTTAGTCGTTCCTCGCTCAACTTTTTTCACCCGAAAAAGGACCCACCTAAATATACCGACATTCGTACCCACGTCTATCCCGTATTGCTAATAGACAATAAATCGGAGAGTTTTTCTTCATATAAATAAATATCAACTATTGAGTTTTGAAAATATACATAAAGCTCTCTATACATGAGAGAGCGAATATAAAATATTTTTAAAAGCGCCTCGCATGGATGTTCTGTTTACCATAGCCAACTAAAGTGACAACACCTACGTGTCATCAATAAACGTGCGTAACACATGAGTTGAGACAAATGTATAGAAAAAAGTTTAGCACGGTTGTAACTATATTTTATATGTTATGTTTGATTTATTTTATACACGTGGGTCGCACACGCACATGTGCCTTTGCTACTAAAATCAAAGGGGAGAAAAAAACGTTGTCTTAAAAACGATGGCCTCGCGAGCTCCGTGGCTCCACCGAGGCCGTGGCCTCGCGCAGCCTCGCCTTCCCTCCCCGCCCACGTTCTCCACGCCCGCCGCAACCGTCCCGCGCCCCCGCCTCATCCCCTGCACGGCTCGCCTCCCCGCCGACTCGCTCGACTGCGTCGGCAGCGGCTCCGACGTCGAGTGCTTCGTCGACGCCGGCGCCGAGGACGCCGCTCCCCGCGCGCTCCCTCGCCGCATCGAAGGCCGACGATGGGGGCTCCGATGGGGGCTCCCCCGCCTGGTTTGCCATGCGCTCCTCGCCTCCAGTGCTGTCACCTGGTCGGGCCATGGTCGATCGGTGGAGCCAAAGGTCCAAATGATGCAGTCACCATTGATGTGGTCGTGTGGCGTCGGAGAGAACTGGCCGGTGGCTGGCGCCGTCGTCTTTGCCAGGGCCCAGGGGCGGCGTCCATGACCGCTCAAAGCGCACTATTGAGATCGAGATGCTGCTATGCACAGGTCCGTTCCCTGCTTTCTGATCCTCTCTATTTGCCTTCCCTGTTCCTTCCTTTCAATCCTCTCTCTGTGCGTGCTTCCTGATTGCCGCTCTATTTTGTGCCATCAAGCTACTGATGTATTGTGCACTAATGCCAGCAGCCACGCCCGCCATGGCCGAGGTGATTTTGTTGTTGCACTTTAGGTGTTTGACGAAATGCCTGTGCATGATAAGTTCATTGCATTTTTTTTCCATCAACATAATCGTAGCCATCTTTATGAACAGGGATACTTATCAGATCGCACCATTTATAATCACTGGCAGCCTGATTCTCTTTCCAGCTTACATTATCTATTCTGTTTCTTTTTGGTAGGATTTCCTTTCAAATCATGTCATATTGTGAAAGCTTGAACGAGAGATGGTCAAATTTTTTTCGAGAACAAGCAGGAGAGCTGCGTATCTTTGCTCCATCTTCCTTTGGAAGGCAAGCTCCATCTTTTCTCCAGTGTGTGAAAATTCAGTTAAGTACTAAGTTCCTTTCATGCATTGTGGAGCAGATTCATTATATAACCAATCTCACTGATATGAGTTTATGCTCTCCAATTATTACTTTTGCCTACAGATTCATCTACGAAATGCATGACTTCATCAACCACAAATGGCTCATATTTACAGACACATTAATAATAGTATGATTGGATTGTGCTTGCTGAAAGAATGAGAAAAATTCTATTTCAATTGGCTACAGCAAAGTGGTAATTTGAACATTATTATTTTTTTACTTTTCCTTGACACAACAAGGTTATTGGTTTTCCTAGAATAGGAGAATGAACATACCCATGAGTACAAATAGTCGGGTGTTTTTATGTGAATGCAAGGGTTCCCTCTATCATATTTGCCTGATATTTTCTTAGAATTCTTATGTGATCCATGGATTCCCACGATCTTCAATTGCCTAAAGTTACTGCCAAATAGCCAACTTGCTTGCACAACTCATGTTGTTTTTGCTTGAGTTTCAGAGAATCATTTTTCTCTATGGGACTGTTGAATTAAACATGTAACTATCGCTTCGGTTTTAGTTGTTTTTGCTCTAGCCTAGGAGGTCTTACATTCCTGATAGGATTGATTTATTCTAAAGTGCGATCGGATTGAACTAATTCCACTCAGATAACATATACTCTGTTATTATGCAGGTTATTTCATAAGGTTCATTTTTTTTGCCTAAGCATTATATTCACAGCAAGCTCTGTTTTTGCTAACACAGAGGTAGATGGCACCTTATAGTCTGTCCTTCTAATGTGTAATGCTCCATTCTGTATTCTAACCCTTTTGCTTAGTTTAATTGCCCTCCATATTATCCCCCATTCTATTGGAGCATAACGATCTAATTATGTTACTCCATTTTCATATATTGCTTTACAAGGATGCAGCACAGGATGTATTAGTGTGGTTCATGATAAATTGATAAAACATTTTACATGACTTGACTGATTTAGTTTCCATGGTTAATGTATTAGTGCGGTTCCTGTTACAATATCACATGGGCTTTTGGAAAAGATGGCTACATTTAACTCCATGTTCTTTGGTAATGTCATCAAAAAGCTAATAATAGTGCTACTGCTTTCATTTTGTTTCATTCAGGCAATAGGAGCATTCAAAATCCCTAATCACCTAATTCAAAAGTTGTGACTAGCCCATTGCTCCTTCGATCTGAAGAATGGCGCATATAAGGTGAGATCTCCTATTAGGCTTGCAAGCTTTAAATCAGGGGCCGGAAATATACTACCATAGCTCCAAGGCATTCTGTCTAAGCATCGTCGAGGAACTATGGAATCGAGAACTTCCACCAGTAGTATCTTCACCATTACAATAGTGTCCAAAATGCAGAAATCCATTATTACCCCTGTCATGACAATGAAACGTCGTTTATGTGCATACGTCTAATTATTCATTTATGAGACTATGTACTGTTTAAATGACATCACCTATGGTAAACTGAAATCTTTTTACATATGAGTAGAGGTCACAACTCTCTGCGCAACATTTATAAGTGTTTCTGTCATGAATTGGCCTTGCTTCGTCTCTTCCTTCTTTTCTATTGCAATACAACCGAAAGGCAGTGTGTTATACACACCTTCCCTACGGGCGCGGCGTACTCATCCTATACAACTTAATAATTTCGTCCGCTCCTTCCGTCCGCCCTCAGCCCTTTCCCGTCTGCGAAAAACGCCTGCCCTTCGAAAAAAAAACCGCGCCCCACCCACAAGGCCACGATGCCGACTCTCCCTCCACCGCAACCGTCGCCGCCCTCCCGCGCTCTGCCCTCGCCGCCAGCCCACGGTCTGCCGCTGCCCGGCCGCGCCCGCCCGCCGCCTCGCCTTCGTCTTTTCAGTTTCTTGCACAAAATGGTAAACTTACTTCCATAACCTTAGGTCAGAGTTGTATGCTCTTTTCCTTTTATTGGTGTAACTACGATCTCAATAATATACTTATTTCATATTTGAAGCGTCCCCTCGAAAGAGAGAACTTAATGTGATACAAATACCAGTCCCAGGATGCTGGTTCACATTATTACAACAGATAGTTCAGTACAACAACAACATTACGGGAGACGGTGGCACTGCAGGGCCACAACAAACAGAACTAACACTACGATCCAGATAAAAAGGTTGATAACAAAGAGGTCTTCATCAGAGTGGCAACGCATGCGGCTTCCAGCGGGTGACCCTAACTCACAGGCAAAGGTTGGGTGCAGAACGAACCCCACTAGACGACGTCCTCAGGCACAAAGTCCGGGTCTGCCTCTGCAACAGATTAAGCAAGGGTGAGTACATACGTACTCAGCAAGCGCAAACACAACCACGGAGGGAGTAACAGAAGTATGCAAGTATTGTAACAAGGAGGGCTTATGGTTCATTTAGCAGCAAAGCAGTTTTTATTACACATGCAAGGGGTTGGTTTTCGCAATGGGTTTTCACAAATGTTACTTTTAAAAGGAACGGTGAATGTAACACTTTTTCGTACAAGATGTTGTTGCTACCAGATTTCCCATCTGTCGTAGCCATAGTCAAAACGTTTCTCAGCTCAATCAAATATCAACACTTTCTTACACCAAAACAGGGGACTAGTGAAGTGACCAAGCCGTAACTCGCCCAATACCGTGGACACGGCTATCCGGATAGGTTTTAACTCTGCAGAGGTGTACACAACCACAAGTAGGCTACCACAACAAGAACACCTTAGTGCCAGTGCAGCTCCTATCAAAGCCATTACCCACCATAGCTAGACTGACAAGTTATCACAGACGCGACCAGGGGTTAGCAACCTACCAACGAGGTTCTAACCAGGGGTATACCTCACATAGACCGTATCCCCGGCTCCATGGCCCTCTGCTGCTCACCAGCACACCACATAACCAGCAGCTCAACTAGTGGGATTTATGCTAGGCCGTTGCCACATACAACGGTCGAGTGGTGGTACAGAAAAATGGGTTAGGCTAGATGACACATCAACATCATCCCAAAACTTGTGATAGGATAGACAACTCCCACCATGCTCAACCATACCGGTTCGAGCTCACCTCGGTATTTCACACGGAAATACCGTCTGTCTCATCCCACACGGGTACTCATTTATTTTACACAAATCATCTCTTTTATTTCAAAGCACGCACACGGTTGCTTTTGTAAATACCAAGAATTTGTCATGGGGTTATAATGGTAAAATGTTCCTAAGCATTTCTAGCAGCGACTAATATTCAAATAGAACATTGTCATATTTAAATATTAATCTAGGTTGTCAAGGAATCAGTCATAACAGTCAAGGTATGGCTATCCAACCGGGTTTAGCAGTAAAATTATGCAAGTTTTATAAATCAGGCCATGGGTTGTGTTTATAAAAACTGGGACAACAGTATGCATCAAAGGGTGGGAGTGCACTTGCCGTTCTCCCAACCCTCGGGGGATTCCTGCCCGGGGTCTTGGTTTCCAGCTCCTGCTCGTAGCACTGCTCCTCCTCGAGTCCTTCCTCGTTCACAGCGGAGTCTACGGCACACACAAACAAACACCCAATAAATAAAAGAAAAAGCTTTATTGAGCTCCAAAAGAAAGAACGGAAAAAGAGAGCGAATGATAATGACATGATTATTTTCGAGCATGGACTGGTTGGATTTGGCGAAAATATATTGGTGAATATTGTGGTGGAGTTTGGGGTCAAACGGGATTAATTTGGCGCATGAAATGACGAGTTTAGTGGAGTTTAGGGGCTGTTTTAAAAAGAATAAGGACCTTTCTGTAATTATGGAAAAGTTCAGGGGCCTCTGGTGAATATAACAAAGAGAGGGGGAATAGTGCTGTGGACTGCGGGTTAATTTGTTTAAAGCCCAGGGGGTCATGCGTAAACGTGCAAGAGAGAGGGGCTTAAAGTTTTGGACGGCGGGTTGAATAGGATAGAGTTCAGGGGGGTATGGGCAAAATGCCCTTCTCTTTCGCTCGACAGAACAGAGAGAGACGGGGGGGATCGGCGGCGATGGCGGCCGAATTGCCGGCGACTGGAGCGGCGGTGGTGGACGGGAACAGGGGGAAAGGAGGGAGGGGAGTATGGCAAGTCCACCAGTGGGCTTACCACGGCCGGACGTGCAGTGGGGAGGGCTGCCCACGAGGGCCAGGGGCGGCGGCGGCGCTGGCAGTGAGGTCGGCGGTGCTATGGCGGTGGAGGGGGCGATTGCGGGGGTGGGTGAGCGCGAGGTGGTGGAGGAGAGGCCGACTGGCCAATTTATAGGCGTGGAGGGGCGTTGAGGCGGTGGGCCGACGGAAGGGTGGAAGAGGGGTTGCTCGGCGGGCGGTAGGAGTGGCCGGCGGGCGGAATTGAAGTCGGCCGGCCCGGTTGGTGGCACGGGGAGCGAGGTGGAGCTGTGGCAGAGCAGTGCGCGTGCGTACGGCGGCGCTGCCGTGCTTGGCGACGAGACTGCAGCGGGTCCGGGCGGTCGGAGCAGCGGTGGCTGGGGTGGCGTGCTCGCGTGGATGTCGTGGTCTGGCGACGACGGTGGCGGGGTCACGGTGGTGGGTGGCACGGCGGTGGTGTACGACGGTCGGTGATTGCGACAGGTAGAGCGGGTGGTGGCGTGTGGGCAGTGGCGGTGATTTGGCGGTGGGCGGCACAATGCCGACGAGCACGGGCCGGAGCGGAGGCGGTCGGCCGGGTCGGGCACGTGGGGCGGCGGTCGGCGTGCGCGCGGACGAGAGCACGGCGGTGGTCGGCCCGGCAGTGTTGCGAGGGCGGTGGACGCGGTGGCGTGCTGGTGTGGTGCGAGGCCGGGGACCGGGGTGGCGGCGACGTGCAGAGCAGAGAGAGGGGGTGGCCGGCGGTGAGCGGAGCGGGGAAGCGGGGCAGAGCAGAGCGGTGGTGTTCGGGGCCGGGAGGAGCAGAGGAAGGGAAAAAGGAGGAGAAAAGAAAAAGGAAAAAGGAAGGAAGAAAAAGGGAAAAAGAAGAAAAAGGAAAAGAGAGGGGAAAAAGGGGAGGGGGCGGCGGGATTCGCGGTGGAAACCGACAGGCGATCGACGACGGTCGGCCAGCGGTGGACGGGTCCGGCGGGCGACCTGAGAGTGCTCGACACGAGGCGGGACGGAAAAAGAGGGGGCGATGACAACGAAGCGAACAGGAAGGGAGGGGGTGGGAAAGATGGCGGAAATAAGAATGACAAGGTGTTGGCGGAAGCGGGAGCTGGGGCGGAAAACGTTTTGAAGGGGTTTTACTGGGTGTGTTATTTAGTGATTTTCCCAGAGATTAAAACACGGGCGTTACAAACCTACCCCACTTAAAGAAATCTCGTCCTCGAGATTCGGCTGGCTCCTAAAAAGATGGGGAAACTCTTTCTTCATTGCATCTTCCCTTTCCCACGTTGCTTCCTTTACACAGGGTGGAAGAGGGGTTGCTCGGCGGGCGGTAGGAGTGGCCGGCGGGCGGAATTGAAGTCAGCCGGCCCGGTTGGTGGCACGGGGAGCGAGGTGGAGCTGTGGCGGAGCAGTGCGCGTGCGTACGGCGGCGTTGCCGTGCTTGGCGACGAGACTGCATCGGGTCCGGGCGGTCGGAGCGGCGGTGGCTGGGGTGGCGTGCTCGCGTGGATGTCGTGGTCTGGCGACGACGGTGGCGGGGTCACGGTGGTGGGTGGCACGGCGGTGGTGTACGGCGGTCGGTGATTGCGACAGGTAGAGCGGGTGGTGGCGTGTGGGCAGTGGCGGTGATTTGGCGGTGGGCGGCACAATGCCGACGAGCACGGGCCGGAGCGGAGGCGGTCGGCTGGGTCGGGCACGTGGGGCGGCGGTCGGCATGCGCGCGGCCGAGAGCACGGCGGTGGTCGGCCCGGCAGAGTTGCGAGGGCGGTGGACGCGGTGGCGTGCTGGTGTGGTGCGAGGCCGGGGAGCGGGGTGGCGGCGACGTGCAGAGCAGAGAGAGGGGGTGGCCGGCGGTGAGCGGAGCGGGGAAGCGGGGCAGAGCAGAGCGGTGGTGTTCGGGGCCGGGAGGAGCAGAGGAAGGGAAAAAGGAGGAGAAAAGAAAAAGGAAAAAGGAAGGAAGAAAAAGGGAAAAAGAAGAAAAAGGAAAAGAGAGGGGAAAAAGGGGAGGGGGCGGCGGGATTCGCGGTGGAAACCGACAGGCGATCGACGACGGTCGGCCAGCGGTGGACGGGTCCGGCGGGCGACCCGAGAGTGCTCGACACGAGGCGGGACGGAAAAAGAGGGGGCGATGACAACGAAGCGAACAGGAAGGGAGGGGGGGGGAAAGATGGCGGAAATAAGAATGACAAGGTGTTGGCGGAAGCGGGAGCTCGGGCGGTAAAACGTTTTGAAGGGGTTTTACTGGGTGTGTTATTTAGTGATTTTCCCGGAGATTAAAACACGGGCGTTACAAACCTACCCCACTTAAAGAAATCTCGTCCTCGAGATTCGGCTGGCTCCTAAAAAGATGGGGAAACTCTTTCTTCAGGGCATCTTCCCTTTCCCACGTTGCTTCCTTTACACTGTGTCTGCTCCACTGTACTCTGCATATCCGTACTTCGGAGTTTCTGGTTCTCTTGGTGACGGTGTCCAAAATTTTGACCGGTACCTCCTGATATCGCAGATCCGTCTGTAGGTCTATTTCTTTTTCCGGTATGTGTTCTTCCTCAGGTACTCTAAGGCATTTTCTCAACTGTGAAACATGGAATACTGGGTGTATATCTGACATTGCTTCGGGTAACTCTAATCGGTAGGCCACTTCTCCAACTTTCTTTTGCACCGGGTACGGTCCGATATACCGGGGTGCTAACTTCCCATGGACTTGAAATCTACGGGTTCCCCGGATGGGTGAAACTTTGAGATAAACAAAATCTCCTGGATTAAATTCCAGTTCTCGTCTCTTCTTGTCTGCGTAGCTTTTCTGTCTGGACTGAGCTGCTTTCAACTTCTCCCTAATTTCAGCTACTTTCTCCTCGGCTTCTTTTATGAGCGCGGGTCCCACTAGTGTACGCTCTCCTACTTCTGACCACATTAAAGGAGTCCTGCACTTTCTCCCGTAGAGGGCTTCAAACGGGGACATACCCAAACTTGCCTGGTAACCATTGTTGTAAGAGAATTCTACATAGGGTAAACTTTGTTCCCAATCTTTACCATATGTAAGCACACATGCTCTCAGCATATCTTCCATAATCTGATTTACTCTTTCTGTCTGACCATCGGTCTGAGGGTGATACGCGGAGCTAAAATCCAACTTGGTGCCCATAGCTTTATGCAAACTTTTCCAAAATCTCGAGGTGAACTGGGTCCCTCGGTCCGAAACAATTCTACTGGGCACTCCATGCAACTTTACTATGTTCTCCACATAAAGCTTGGCTAATTTTTCTCCACCATAATTGGTCCGTACGGGTAAAAAGTGAGCGACTTTGGTGAGTCGGTCCACTATTACCCATATAGAATCATGTCCTTTCTGCGTTCTGGGTAACCCTACTACAAAGTCCATTCCTATCTCATCCCATTTCCAAACTGGGATAGGCAAGGGTTGTAATAATCCTGCCGGCTTCTGGTGTTCTGCTTTAATCCTTTGGCAGGTATCACACTGAGCGACAAACTGGGCTATGTCAGCTTTCATTCCTTTCCACCAATAGTTCTGCTTTAAATCCAAATACATTTTGGTGGATCCTGGGTGAATGGAATATGGCGAGTTGTGGGCCTCGTCCATGATTACCTGTCTAAAGTTTCCTTCCTTAGGCACACAAATCCTATCTTTATACCACAGCGTTCCTTTACTGTCGACTCTAAAGTCTGGTGCCTTATTTTCTCCGGTATGCTTGCAGATCTGCACTAAATCCTTGTCTGTTCCCTGGGCTTCTCTGATCCGATCCTCCAGAGTGGACTGGATCGTCAGTTGGTGGCTAGCATTCTGGGGGACAATGTGCACATTTAATCGTGCCATTTCTTCTTGCAGGTGGGCACTCTTGGGTTTGTAGGATTTTCGGCTTAGGGCATCTGCCACTACATTGGCCTTGCCAGGGTGGTAGTGAATTTCCACATTATAATCCTTAACCAATTCTAACCATCTCCTCTGTCTGAGGTTCAGATCCGGCTGGGTGAAAATATACTTTAAACTCTTGTGATCCGTGTATATTTCACACTTGTTTCCAATTAGGTAGTGTCTCCAGATCTTGAGTGCGTGCACTACGGCTGCAAATTCCAAATCATGCGTTGGGTAATTCTGCTCATGAGGTCTAAGTTGTCGGGAGGCATAAGCCACAACCTTCCCATCTTGCATAAGAACACACCCTAATCCTTGGCGGGACGCGTCACAGTACACGACGAAATCCCTGTGAATATCTGGTAGGGTCAAAACTGGGGCAGCGGTCAGCTTTCTCTTTAGCTCCTGGAAACTCTTTTCGCATGACTCGGTCCAAACAAATTTCTTTTCTTTCTTAAGCAATTCTGTCATGGGTCTAGCTATCTTGGAAAATCCTTCAATAAATCTCCGGTAATACCCAGCTAAACCAAGGAAACTTCTGATCTCACTCACATTGGTTGGTTGCTGCCAGTTTGAGACTGCCTCTACCTTCTCTGGGTCTACTGCTACCCCTCCTGCGGTCAGAATATGGCCAAGGAAGGCTACTTTTTCTAGCCAGAATTCACACTTGCTGAACTTGGCATAGAGCTGGTGTGCTCTCAACTTTTCCAACACTACCCGCAGGTGCTGCTCATGCTCCTCGGCACTCTTGGAGTAGATAAGTATATCATCAATGAAGACTACGACAAACTTGTCTAACTCATCCATAAATACTTTGTTCATAAGGTTCATGAAGTAGGCCGGTGCATTGGTGAGTCCAAAGGGCATCACTGTGAACTCATACTGCCCATATCGGGTGACAAAAGCGGTCTTTGAGGTGTCACTCCCCTTAATCTTCAGTTGGTGATACCCCGTCCTTAAGTCAATCTTGGAGAAGTATTTGGCTCCTTTCAACTGATCAAAGAGATCATCAATTCTAGGGAGTGGGTATTTATTCTTGATAGTGACATCATTTAGTGCACGATAGTCGATGCACAATCTCATACTCCCATCTTTCTTCCTCACAAAGAGTACTGGGGCTCCCCAAGGGGATGTGCTGGGTCTGATAAATCTCATCTGTTGCAACTCTTCCAGTTGTTTCTTTAACTCTGCTAACTCTGAGGCTGCCATTCTATAGGGTCTCTTGGCTATAGGAGAGGTTCCAGGGACAAGTTCAATAACAAACTCTATGTCCCTATCCGGTGGCATTCCGGGTAGAACTTCAGGAAAAACATCGGGATATTCTCTGATTACCGGGACTTCTTCCATGGTTTTTGTTTCCATACTAAAGATCATAGGATCTGGTCCACTTCCTTTGGTGTGACAGGCTACTTGTATTCCATCTGGGTTGGTTAGGTGCACTACCTTGTCAGCACAACCTATGAGACCATTGTGTTTGCCTAACCAATCCATTCCAAGGATCACATCTATTCCTTTGGATTCTAGTACCACTAGATCTGCTAGAAACTCTACCCCACTTAAAAGAATCCGTACCCGTGAACCACCTAACTGGCACTTAATATCACCTCCAAGTGTTCGGGTTAGTAGGGGTGTCTTTAGTAGTACTGTAGGTATTTTGTGCTTTTCCACAAAACTTGATGATATGAAAGAATGCGATGCCCCAGAATCAAATAATATTGTTGCCAAAGCTGAACCAACTAGGTACTCACCGAGTACTACTCCTTGTGCTCCTTGAGTTTCCTGCGCGTCGATGTGGTTGACGCGGGCTCGTCCATACGACTGCTGGGTGTTGTTGTTGTTGTTGCTGCCGGGGTTGGTGCTGCGGACGGGTACACGGTTGGCTCCAGATACTGGTGGCTTGGGTCCATTCACCGAGTTGGAGTAGACTGATATCGCAGGCTTGCTCCTAGGATACGGGCAATCGGCGATGTAGTGCCCGGTCTCACGGCAGTTGAAGCAGGCTCTCGCATTGCTGTTGCTGGCTGTGGCCTGACTGACTTTGCTCTGCGGTGGCTTCGAGGTGTTCTGGCTCTTGAACTGGTTGTTGGGAGCCTGGGAGCTTGTAGCCTGAAACTGGGTCCTATACTGCACGGGAGCCTGTGGTCTAGGTGCAGCATAACCGGAGCTCCTGGGTTTCTGCGAGCGGTCCATCTGACGGTTCTTGCTTTCCAAGAACTTGCGCTTGTTCTCTTGCCTTGCCTCCATTCTGGCCTTTTCTGTGACAATGGCCTTGTTCATCAGTGTATTGAAGTCAGGGAAACTGTGGGTGACTATCAGGGCTCGAAGATCTGGGTGCAATCCTCGGATGAACGCGTCCTGTCTCTTTGCATCTGTCTTCACTTCATCAGGTGCATAACGGGCTAGCTCGGTGAACTCGTGGGTGTACTCTTCCACGGTCTTGTTCCCTTGCTTCAGTGCACGGAACTCATCAGCCTTGCATCTCATGGTGGCGTCGGGAATGTGGTAGCGACGGAACTCTTCTTCAAACTCTTTCCAGGTGATGGCAGACTCGTTTGGGGAAGCTGCACAGTAAGCATCCCACCAAGCTAAGGCAGTTCCAGTGAGCTGGTGGGAGGTCAGAAGAACTTTGTCACGGTCTCCACATCCAAACGGTTCCAGCTTCCTCTTGATAGTTCTCAGCCAGTCATCTGCTTCCAAGGGGTTGCTGGACCCTCCAAAGGTGGGCGGCCTGGTTCTCAGAAAGTTGGTCAACTTGTCACCCGCATTGGGTCTACGGGCTGTCTCCTGACGGCGGCTGGCATTCCACACATTTTGCATGAACATGGTGTGGTGGTACAAAGCTTGTGCCAAGTTGAAATCTGGTGGGAGTGGGGGCATAACAAAAGATCCCTCATTCTGACTTCTGGGATGGCTTGCTTCTGGTCCGCCTCTTACAGGCGCTTGTCCTTCAGGCTGGTTCTCTCCCATAGGATCCTGCTGATCCACCTCCTGGTTCTCAGGATTCTCTCTTCTTCCTTCTGGTTGCTCTCCTCCAGCAAGGGGGGCGCGTCTCTGAGAGGCGCTAGCACGAGTGTTCACCATCTGCAGTTGGAGCAAGGCCTTCGTGAGATTAGGTTAACTGATGTTTAAGTTGATTAGTTCGCATTTTAAAACAAGGCAGAAACAGCACACAAGCTAACGAACAAACACACAAGGTTTCATTCAACAGCTGAGGGTTACAACACTGGGGAGGGTACAACGAGGCTCGCACTTCAAGGCGGGGTACAGGACATGGCAGGGAAACTACTGCTAGGGGTACAAGGGTTCTTCGGACCAAGCTGGCTTCATTCCCATCTGAGCGCTTGACTCCGGGCTTACTCGCGGGGCGAGCTTTCCTCTGGCGGTGCAAGTCGTGCCTGCTCAGCCTCGGTCAAGGTCCCATTCTCCCGAGGCGGCTCAGACGGTCCTTCTTCGGCGGGCGGTGATCCTGTCGGAGTTCCCGACAGTGCTTGGGGGTTTCCCACAAATTCTCCCCATGCCATGATCGGTGTCCCAAGTAGGACATGAGGTTCTCCAATGGCCGGGACAAGTGTTCCACTTCTGGTCCAATCCTGGATACGCAGGTCCCGAGCCTGCCTGAGGCTTTCTTGGGTGACTGCCTCATTGCTGATGGCAGCAGCAGCTCTTGCTTCGGCTTGGGCCACCTGGACTTGGTGCATGCGGACCGAGAATTCTGCTTGTTCAGCCCGGGCAGTTTGTTCCCTCAGGCGTTCAGCCTGCTCGTCAAAGAGTTGGTCCAAGGAGTTGAGGTAGGTGACCACTTGGTATAGGATGGGTTCCTCTTGACGGCGCTGCTCCAAGTTCCTTATGCGGGCTCGCCAGACTGCACTTCTGACGACTGGCGGGAAGTACCTCATTGGAGTGGGGACCAGGTGCCTTTCAAAGATTCCGCACATGAAGCGGAGGGCTTTCCTGAGAGCCAAGGGGTAGGTGTCCTGGTGCCTGAACCCTGTGGCGGTCGTACGCCATGCTTCGACAGGGTGGAGGTCACTCTTGGCGACAACTATGACCACTCTGCAGCGTTGAGTCCCATGGTGCTCATACTCCCTGCTGTAGTACCTCGGGCGTTCTGGTACACCGAGGCGTTCCAGCGCGGGGATCAACAGGCTAGCGAAGCCCGGTGTGACTGGGCAAACTCCCTGGGTCCATCCTTGTTCCGCCATCTGAAACCAGGGGGAAAACAAAAATTGAACAGATGCAGGATAAAAGATGATCTTTATTGCATAACATGGTGGGGTACAAAGATCATGGATACATCGAGGTTAGGTTGGTAGTGCTACTGGAAACAACAGACCCTATTCCAGAAGAGGCTAGACTAAGTGCTAATCTACTCTAGACAGACTCGGCGCTTCTTCAGGGGGAGCTGATACTCTGACACTTCATCTTCGGTCTACGTGCCTGCGTCCACGTGGGTCATCTCGGGCTCTCCTTCCAACAGCCCGTTCTCCCTCCTGTAGGCTTCCAGCCTATCCATATACTCAGAGTAAGCCTGGCATCTGGCCTGTTGAGCAGCTAGGGAGCTGACAGCCTGGGTAGCTGTTATCTTCTGAATCTCCAATTTTCTCTTTACTTCTTCCAACTCCTTCTCCGCCTTCTCAGCTCTGTGGATCTGGTGCCTCAGCTGTCCCGATGTCTCTCGGTACAGCCTGTCCAAGCCAGTGAGGTAAATGGACAAGTGGGATATAGTGTCCTCCATATCTTCATCTCTCCCAAGGTTTCTCATCTGAGCAATCCACTCACGTCCTCCACTTACCAGGGGTGGGGTGAAGCCTAGTGCAGTACCCACGAGGTACTGCCTGTAGAGTGTGCGGAGGCACATCAGGGCTCTTCTTGCGGCTTTGCGGTAGGCATTGGGGCGGTCGTAGCCGGTGGCGTGGACAAACCAAGGTGCCACTTCCTTGTACAGCGAGCTTCTCCCCACAAAGATGAACATCCGGCATCGACGGGTACCATTGGTGGTGAACTCCCGGCAAAAGTACTCGGGGATCTCTGTGACTCCAACGTGCTCCAGGCTGAGCAGCAGCAACTTGGGGAGGCCAGGCTCTGCGGGGCAGACTCCTTCGCCCCAACCCTCGTCAGCCGGCTGGGCCATCTGGAACAAGTCAAAAAGCCGTTGGTGAGTACTTGTGTGGGGGAAAGGATTAGGCAAGAATACACTAGGGTCAGGATCCTAGGGGTACGTCCTACGGCCAACCTATCGGCTCTGATACCACCTGAAGCGTCCCCTCGAAAGAGAGAACTTAATGTGATACAAATACCAGTCCCAGGATGCTGGTCACATTATTACAACAGATAGTTCAGTACAACAACAACATTACGGGAGACGGTGGCACTGCAGGGCCACAACAAACAGAACTAACACTACGATCCAGATAAAAAGGTTGATAACAAAGAGGTCTTCATCAGAGTGGCAACGCATGCGGCTTCCAGCGGGTGACCCTAACTCACAGGCAAAGGTTGGGTGCAGAACGAACCCCACTAGACGACGTCCTCAGGCACAAAGTCCGGGTCTGCCTCTGCAACAGATTAAGCAAGGGTGAGTACATACGTACTCAGCAAGCGCAAACACAACCACGGAGGGAGTAACAGAAGTATGCAAGTATTGTAACAAGGAGGGCTTATGGTTCATTTAGCAGCAAAGCAGTTTTTATTACACATGCAAGGGGTTGGTTTTCGCAATGGGTTTTCACAAATGTTACTTTTAAAAGGAACGGTGAATGTAACACTTTTTCGTACAAGATGTTGTTGCTACCAGATTTCCCATCTGTCGTAGCCATAGTCAAAACGTTTCTCAGCTCAATCAAATATCAACACTTTCTTACACCAAAACAGGGGACTAGTGAAGTGACCAAGCCGTAACTCGCCCAATACCGTGGACACGGCTATCCGGATAGGTTTTAACTCTGCAGAGGTGTACACAACCACAAGTAGGCTACCACAACAAGAACACCTTAGTGCCAGTGCAGCTCCTATCAAAGCCATTACCCACCATAGCTAGACTGACAAGTTATCACAGACGCGACCAGGGGTTAGCAACCTACCAACGAGGTTCTAACCAGGGGTATACCTCACATAGACCGTATCCCCGGCTCCATGGCCCTCTGCTGCTCACCAGCACACCACATAACCAGCAGCTCAACTAGTGGGATTTATGCTAGGCCGTTGCCACATACAACGGTCGAGTGGTGGTACAGAAAAATGGGTTAGGCTAGATGACACATCAACATCATCCCAAAACTTGTGATAGGATAGACAACTCCCACCATGCTCAACCATACCGGTTCGAGCTCACCTCGGTATTTCACACGGAAATACCGTCTGTCTCATCCCACACGGGTACTCATTTATTTTACACAAATCATCTCTTTTATTTCAAAGCACGCACACGGTTGCTTTTGTAAATACCAAGAATTTGTCATGGGGTTATAATGGTAAAATGTTCCTAAGCATTTCTAGCAGCGACTAATATTCAAATAGAACATTGTCATATTTAAATATTAATCTAGGTTGTCAAGGAATCAGTCATAACAGTCAAGGTATGGCTATCCAACCGGGTTTAGCAGTAAAATTATGCAAGTTTTATAAATCAGGCCATGGGTTGTGTTTATAAAAACTGGGACAACAGTATGCATCAAAGGGTGGGAGTGCACTTGCCGTTCTCCCAACCCTCGGGGGATTCCTGCCCGGGGTCTTGGTTTCCAAGCTCCTACTCGTAGCACTGCTCCTCCTCGAGTCCTTCCTCGTTCACAGCGGAGTCTACGGCACACACAAACAAACACCCAATAAATAAAAGAAAAAGCTTTATTGAGCTCCAAAAGAAAGAACGGAAAAAGAGAGCGAATGATAATGACATGATTATTTTTGAGCATGGACTGGTTGGATTTGGCGAAAATATATTGGTGAATATTGTGGTGGAGTTTGGGGTCAAACGGGATTAATTTGGCGCATGAAATGACGAGTTTAGTGGAGTTTAGGGGCTGTTTTAAAAAGAATAAGGACCTTTCTGTAATTATGGAAAAGTTCAGGGGCCTCTGGTGAATATAACAGAGAGAGGGGGAATAGTGTTGTGGACTGCGGGTTAATTTGTTTAAAGCCTAGGGGGTCATGCGTAAACGTGCAAGAGAGAGGGGCTTAAAGTTTTGGACGGCGGGTTGAATAGGATAGAGTTCAGGGGGGTATGGGCAAAATGCCCTTCTCTTTCGCTCGATAGAACAGAGAGAGACGGGGGGGGGATCGGCGGCGATGGCGTCCGAATTGCCGGCGACTGGAGCGGCGGTGGTGGACGGGAACAGGGGGAAAGGAGGGAGGGGAGTATGGCAAGTCCACCAGTGGGCTTACCACGGCCGGAGGTGCAGTGGGGAGGGCTGCCCACGAGGGCCAGGGGCGGCGGCGGCGCTGGCAGTGAGGTCGGCGGTGCTATGGCGGTGGAGGGGGCGATTGCGGGGGTGGGTGAGCGCGAGGTGGTGGAGGAGAGGCCGACTGGCCAATTTATAGGCGTGGAGGGGCGTTGAGGCGGTGGGCCGACGGAAGGGTGGAAGAGGGGTTGCTCGGCGGGCGGTAGGAGTGGCCGGCGGGCGGAATTGAAGTCGGCCGGCCCGGTTGGTGGCACGGGGAGCGAGGTGGAGCTATGGCGGAGCAGTGCGCGTGCGTACGGCGGCGCTGCCGTGCTTGGCGACGAGACTGCAGCGGGTCCGGGCGGTCGGAGCGGCGGTGGCTGGGGTGGCGTGCTCGCGTGGATGTCGTGGTCTGGCGACGACGGTGGCGGGGTCACGGTGGTGGGTGGCACGGCGGTGGTGTACGGCGGTCGGTGATTGCGACAGGTAGAGCGGGTGGTGGCGTGTGGGCAGTGGCGGTGATTTGGCGGTGGGCGGCACAATGCCGACGAGCACGGGCCGGAGCGGAGGCGGTCGGCCGGGTCGGGCACGTGGGGCGGCGGTCGGCGTGCGCGCGGCCGAGAGCACGGCGGTGGTCGGCCCGGCAGAGTTGCGAGGGCGGTGGACGCGGTGGCGTGCTGGTGTGGTGCGAGGCCGGGGAGCGGGGTGGCGGCGACGTGCAGAGCAGAGAGAGGGGGTGGCCGGCGGTGAGCGGAGCGGGGAAGCGGGGCAGAGCAGAGCGGTGGTGTTCGGGGCCGGGAGGAGCAGAGGAAGGGAAAAAGGAGGAGAAAAGAAAAAGGAAAAAGGAAGGAAGAAAAAGGGAAAAAGAAGAAAAAGGAAAAGAGAGGGGAAAAAGGGGAGGGGGCGGCGGGATTCGCGGTGGAAACCGACAGGCGATCGACGACGGTCGGCCAGCGGTGGACGGGTCCGGCGGGCGACCCGAGAGTGCTCGACACGAGGCGGGACGGAAAAAGAGGGGGCGATGACAACGAAGCGAACAGGAAGGGAGGGGGGGGAAGATGGCGGAAATAAGAATGACAAGGTGTTGGCGGAAGCGGGAGCTCGGGCGGTAAAACGTTTTGAAGGGGTTTTACTGGGTGTGTTATTTAGTGATTTTCCCAGAGATTAAAACACGGGCGTTACAATATTTGTATTTATTTTCACATTATTATTGTCATGTTTATTCCGATGTATATCGCAATATAAATATTTTGTTGCCCGTAGCAACGCACGGGCACGATTCTAGTAGACTAATAATTTAGCCAGCTGCTGGCTATATGAATTTGCTATGTTATCTCAAGTCAAACTTACAGTCTACTCACATAATAGTTGGCTATATGCATTGGTTACATCACTCATTGGTTACATCACTAATATTTAAGTTCATCTTTTCACTCTTATTCTCCCATCATATTTTTAAGATACATGTTGCAGTCCATTACTATTAGCTGGTTATAAACTTACATGTTACTTTTTCTCTCTCCTCGTCTCTAACCTCTAACTCACTAAAAATCTGATGTGCCTACTAATAACACCGTCTAACTATCATCCACCATGACTAATAGCGGCCACCCTTTAATCCCATCAACCACCTCGGGCCACCATCTTCTTACTGGAATAATAGATTAGTTTTTTTTTTCCTATCATCCGATCCCTTTGTTCCTTCATCCTCCGCTCTTTCTTAAGAAGTTTGGCTCATTTTTTATATAATGGAAATAAAGTCCGGGCCAAGAAGTTTGGCTCATAATCACTACGAATTCGGTTTTGCAAATTCTTTCTCGTGGGTTTTGTAATTTCCGAGATAATCAAGTACCTTTGGAAAGGAAGATGGACAGCGGTGCTTGGCCCATTTCGTCCTCCCAGGCCGTTGTCGCTGTCGTGTGCGCCCACCGGCCCAGCCCACTCCATCTGCTCGCGTTGGCTTCGCTTCCCTTCGGCCATCATCAGCGTCGTCCTCGTGGATTCCATCAATTGCAGATGAACCCTAATCCCCATCCGCCGCAACCCAAATCACTAATCAAATCGCCTCCTCACTTCAATCCCTCTCAGTTTCTCGTTGCTCCTCTCTCCGTCCGTCGGCGGGCGGTTGGGTCGCGGAGGAGTGGGCGGGCGGTCAAGCCGCACCCGACGCGCACGGCAGCAGGGCCGAGGAGACGCAGAGTGCACAGCAGCGACCGGTAAGAAGGTAAGCACATCGCGCAGGGGCCGTGATTTGCAGTGTCACGCTACGTCCGATTTGGGATCATTTCGGCGCACACTTTTGGGAGGGGAATTGAAGGTGACTGCCGGATTGGCGTGCGTGGGACATGGTACTAGGATTATGGTAGGTTTGTGTTCGACAGAGCCCCCGAGGTGAGTATTCTTTTAGCAGGGAGACATCCTGCTCTTGTGTGATGGATGCACCTGGTGAACCTGCTAGCGCTGTATTCTGCAGTACCAAGAATGATTGATTTTATTCCGTCCATTGTATTCCTGGCATTCTATACAGCACATGGATTTTCTGGAGTTGTGTAGTACCTTTATGTCGTTCCCTGACATCTACTAACCTGTTCAATGTTTTTCTGTGTCATCTACTAACCAGTTTGGTCAACCTGTCAGGTGGAGAACACTCTAGTACTGCCAACCTCAACAGCTACCTTTCAGCCTCCAGCACCAGTGGCTATATGAGAGACAAGGTCAACCAGTGATTGCCTCCAGCAACAGAAATAGCGCACCAAGACTTGGATAAATTTCAAGGAATAAAAACACAACCGATGCAGGTAATGTATCGAACTCCGCAAGTTATCAATGACAGTAGTGCTTCTGGAGCCGTGGCCCATTCAGACCATCCGCAGTCTTATTTTTCTGAGTTTGTGAGCCTCCAGCCACTCACTACCTCAAGTTGACAGGAGCCTAGGAGAGAAGGTGGTCCACTTCGCACCATACGAAAAAAGTGGAAGGCAACCACACAAGCAAGTTTACAGTGCTCCAATGGCCATCATAAGATACAAAATAGGTATCCAAATAAGCTACAGCTACCACTTCCTTACTATGTCAGTGGGCATATCAAGGACAAACTCTGTGTGACCTGTTCGGAAAAGGGACATAATTCTCATGATTGCCCCATGAAGAATCAAGAGGAAAAACTCATATGCACTATCTGTAAGAAGGTTGGTCACTGTTACTTGCGGTGCTGCCGGCAGAATGTGTCTGAGGACCATGCTTGCCGTCGTTGTGGCGAAAAGGGACACTATGCCAATAAGGGGCCCATTCATTGTGATGATAAGTACACCTATAGGGGCCTCAGTTGCTCCAGCTGTGATACAAACCATTTACTTGGGACATGCCCTATGAGCACAATTACATGTTTCCTTTGTGAACATGACGATCATGTACCTGCTCAATGTCACTTAAGTTCCATACTCACTGCAGTAAATCAGCATTGTCGAGAAAGCTTCCGAACCACTCTGAAACAGGGGAGAACAGTCACACCAGTTAATCCGTCCAGCAGAACAGAGCTACATGATTATAGCCGTGAGTGCCAATTGAAGGGGGATAATGAAATGACACCCAAGGTCTCAAGCTTCAGCCTTAGTGAGTCAGTCAACCAGGATGGGGAGAGCCCCATAAAAACCCAGGTACCAGCTGCGGACAAGAGCAGCCCTGCAACTATGACAGCTGAGCCACTGACACAAGTGTCAGGATTCGCCCGCTTCAACTACCATGAAGACAAAGGCCTCTATGCAAATAGTTGTTCGGAAAAGAAGCTGTCTAGAGAATTGGAGCCATATGATTTTGTCCATGGATGCCAATCTAAGGGTGATAGTGAAACGGTACCCAATATCTCAAGCATCAGTCATGGTGTGCAAGACCGATGTGATCGGAAGAGCCCCAGAAGAAGTCAGATACCAGCCTCTGGTAACACCAACCCTGAAGTTATGGCGGATGTGGCGCTAAGAGTACTAAGAGTCACCTGCTTCAACTGCCACGATGAAGGGCATTGGGCAAAGAGGTGTCCCAAGCAGAAGGCACCTAGAAAATTGGTTCGGAGTGGCGTCACCTGCCTAAATTGCAGTGGCAACCATTACACAATTAGATGTCCCAAGAAAAAGAAGCCTGGAGAATTGAAGCTATGTGATGTCACCTGCTTAAGGTGCCATGACAAAGGCCACTTTGCAAATAGCTGTCCGAAGAAGTAGCAGCCTAGAGAACTGGAGCCATATAATGACAGTTGCCAACCATGGACATCAATTGTCATAGGAAGAGCCTAGCACAACTTGCTTGGGACTCTGCTGCTTATGCAGGCATAAATTTTGACTGTTGTAACAATTGGGGTACATATATATCATAGTGTAATATGAATTAGTCTTTTTAAGTGGTCTGCTAGTATCATGTTTATTGTTTTTCTTTTTTGTTCACGATATGTTTTATCTGGCTACTCGCAAGCCGGGAGGCTTGTTAATGCTCTAGTTCTGCAACACCATTGCATATACAAGACCTCATTCTTGTTAGGTAGAGCTGTACGCTACATTTTTTCCCCCTACACGACGGCAATTCTTTTCAACCCTAGCTGAGCATGCTGGGTAGGGGTGGCTAGTCTTAACTCGTTATGGCTTGTTTGATAATAAACTAGCTCTACTCTTGTTTGATAATAATTGGCTTATTAAGGCTAACCAGCTAAAAATTAAGTTTGGCTTGATTTATTTGAAATGTTTGAGTTGGCTCGTTTGGCTCATAGGTTGAACATTATTCAGTATTGACTAGAAACGCTGGCGCGGAACGCCGCGGCTACACTGTGGTTTGGGCCAGTGTAGAACTCTGGTGCTTGTCCATAAGTGGAATTGCAACACACGAAAGCTTTGAAGGTACTACATTATACATACTACGTAGTAGAAGATAATAAAAAATTTAGTTTACAAGCATTGCTGTACTGATTATGCATAATAGTGTAAAAATTTGTCTAAAAGGAGGGTTGCAATATATGTAACACGTAAAACGATTAGCAGAAAGAAGAATGAGTATCAGTAGGGTAATTAACCTTTTCTAACGCCGGGGAAAATTTCTATTTGCAGATCTTATATAACCTAAATTCAATCTTTATGGAAATGAAGCAGGAAATAGAAAACTAAAAAGGAGAAAGGGGAGAGAAGAAAAATGGAATACACTGTAGCAGCAAAAAAAGGGAACAAATCCGTTGTGCGCGTTGAGTATACTATCAGAGTTTAGGGGCTTCTCAAATAAAATACTGTCAGGTTTCCTTATTTAGAGATAATTTTTTTTATTTCTTACATTAATTTCAATCATCTTGCCATCTGATCTGAAAAATTATCTGATTATTGTATCAGCTGGATTTATTTATATTAATTATTTGGCTGAACTTGCAACATGTTTTTGTTGGATTGCTGCACTGACCATCTGTGGAAATGATCCTGCCATCACATTTTTGCAGAGGTCGGACTACTAAATGTGTGCTCAGGGCTCTAGAAGATTTCAAAAGTCTGCCATCATGTATGGTACCATATATGCTGCAGATAGAAAATGGAAGAAATCCTAAATTTCAATTGATTGCCTTACAGCAGTAAGTGTAAAAAAAATGCAGGTGCGAATCGTGATTGAGGTAGCTGCTAAATTGGTTTGTAGCCTTAAATTAAACCCGGTCATTGCTATCTTATACAAAACCACTGGAATTATCGGACAGACCTTCTATATTTCCACAACAGAATGGAGTTGGCGATGGAAGTACAGTGTCATTTGGCTTCTAATTGAGCTGAAGAACCTGTACTGGTCTTCCAAGTGCACATATACATCACACGCATGTAAACTACAGCACGTCAACAACCAATTGTGTTCTCTAAACAATTTGCCACCTCTTAACTTTAAGTCATGCTATACCTAATCAGGTCCCATCTTGCAGCACTGTATTGGATAAAACCTTGCTTGAGAAGCTTATTTGAACTTTTATAGCAGCCAAGGCATTGCCAGGTACCTTGATACCTGAAGCATTGCATCACTACCAGAAAAATTGCTATTAGCACCGGTTGGAAACCCCCTTTAGCACCGGCTAAAGGGTGTCACCTTTAGCACCAGGTCAAATAACCGGTGCTAAAGGTGGGGGCACTAGCAACCAGTGCTACTCCGAGGTTTCCTTTAGCACCGGGTTTTTCAACCGGTGCTACTCCTCCGAGGCTAAGGTGTCACCTTTAGCACGGGCACTAGCTACTCCTCTGAGGCTAAAGGGTGTCACCTTTAGCACGGTCACTAGCTAAAAATATTTGCGTGTTGCGGGATTCGAACTCGAGACCTCTTGGCTCACGCGCACCCACCTAACCATCTCACCTACGCAGCGCATGTGATAGGATAGAAGATGCACTCCTTTTAAAGTAGCATGTGACACCCCCATTAGCACCGGGTCGTATTTACGAACCGGTGCTAAAAGAGGGGGGCCCTTTAGCCTCGGATCATAACAGCACCCGGTGCTAAAGGAGGGGATCGTAGCACCAATACCAATCGAGCACCTTGGACGTGGCACTAAGATAAGAACAACTTGCATACATGTGAAGGATTGCAGTCTTGCAGATGTGTGATGGCCACCAGCAAGGGCTCAACGTCCCAACGCCAGGAGCACAGAGCACTGCGTGCCGCCGCCCATTGCCTGCGCAGGCTGCGTTGGCCTCCCACTCCTTGGACAGAACCACCGTCTCCTCAACCCCATTTATCGAGCAGACGAGGAGCTGGACCGCCTCCTCCCCTCCATACAATCGAATCGATGCTGGTGGCGACGACTGGTGGCCTCGCTTGGTGCGGATCGCCAATAATAAACCGGCTCAGCTTGACAGTTCTGCTAAAAAAAAGAAATAGCTTGACAGTTAACTCGCCGCTTACCCCTCATAGAAACAAAGGAGTCGACAGTTAACCTCAACCTGCTCAAAGAAAAGAAGCTGGTGGCGCCTGCCACTGATCTCGACATCATTAGACAGCAAACTGTGTGTTTATTATTTGGTGCCACAAAGTACCATTGCGTTGTATTCTTGTTCGGCAGTGTTTAGAATTGTTGGGCGAAACCAGCCAACGAGGCAATGACGCAACGAACTTCACAGGGACAAACCAATCGTGCCATGGACACAGCACCAGCAGCCGCTGTATCAACCGCCGAAATGGGAGCCGGGACGACGAAGTTCGGCAGCGAAGGCATCCATCGTCTCCCCGTCGAGCGCCACCGAGACCTGCACGTACACCGCCGTCCCTCGCGCCGAGCAGCGTCACCTCACCATCTGCGTCGCGAACAGCGACACCAGCTCGACGCGGCTCGGCACGCCCCACCTGAAGTCCGTCTCGTACGCCATATTAACCGGTTCGACGACACCGCCGTCACCAGCCTCTCCTTCGGGACGGCGCCGTAGCCCGCCACCCAGCCCTCGGCGTCCGCCAGCGGATCGCCCCCGAGCTAGCTCCTCCAGGTACGCGCGGATCACGCCCTGGACGGCAACACGAAGCCAGGCGCGGCGAGGGTCCGAGCGAGCCGGGGGCCTCCCGCGACGCCGTCGACCACGCCCTCAGGAACCGCCACACCGCCTGGCCGTCCGCCACCGCGTGCCGGATCGACACCCCGACCGCCACGGCGGCGCCCCGGTCCGCTGGCCTCGTGACCTGCACGGCGAGGACCGGGGCGGGCAGGCTCCCGGCCTCGAGCTCCGGGACGCTATATGTTTTACGGCAACGTGTCACGTGGATTATGCAAACTATGGAAACTCCCATCACAACCGCTAGATCTTCATCCGAAGGCCAGAACGAGAGGTGGAAAACTTTAACACTTAAATCCTCTCACCATTAACTTTGCTAATCACAATTTTTCTAAAATCCCCCTCCAAACAAAACCTGGAACGAAGTGATCCGTTTTACAGCGTCGCACAAGTCATGATTCGCCGCCGCATGGAGAAGAACGTGCCGCATCGCCTTCCGGCCGACGCCCGTCGCGACGCTCACCATGTTCATGTGGCTGCCGCTGGGCGCGGCCCTCGCCGTCGTCCGCATGGCCTCCTTCCTCGCCCTCCCCTTCTCCCTCTCCGTGCCCCTCCTCGCCGCCCTCGACATGCACAGCTGCCTCATCGCCAACCCCTCCACCGCCGGGCGCGCCGACCTCGCTGGCGCCGTTCCTGCTGCGGTTCAGCCCGCTGTTCGTGGAGCTTGGCGGTGGTGGCGAAGGGTGCAATCCTAGTCCGGCGGCGGCGGCGATCTTCACGAGGCGGTTGTTCCAGGCGGCGGCTTCGAACACGAAGGGTTACGAGATGCCACCCTGTAAAAAGATCGGCTCCGTTCCGGGCTTTGTTTTGAGGAGGTTTTCAGAAAAATTGTGATTAGCAAAATTAATGGTGGGAGGATTTAAATGTTAAAGTTTTTAACCTCTCTCTCTGGTCTTCGGACGAAGATCCAGGTTGTGATGGGAGTTTTCATAGTTTGCATACGAAGTTGGTTTCCACAGGATACGTTGCCATGTTTCACCGATACGCGGTACGGGTACGCCAATACGACAAATCTCCAAAAACTAGGATACGCCGATACGTCTGGTATATATGAATAATTAATATTTTCTAATTTATTTTCAAATAAAATAAAATAATGTGCCAAAAAAATGATAATACAAAAGATATAGCATGTTCAGTCAACCACCGTCTAGAAGAAGCAAGATAAATAACATGTAGACATACACAATAGGATGGGCCAATATTGATATTTTAATGGGCTCCACATTGAGCTGGGTTTGAAAGTGAGATATGTCATGGCCCAAACGCATTAGATGGACGTATCACGGAGTGCCGGAGTATCGGGCACGTATCGCGAATTAAATTATTTATTTTTAAATCAAATTAATACGATATGTGTATCGGGGCGTATCGCGCGTGTCGGATACGGGTACGGCGACCTCCCAGCCGTATCGGTGATTCATAGCGGACGAGCTGCGCGAACGCCTCCGTGTCATGTGCGTCGTCCCTGACCAGGCGGTGGATGACGTCGGCGCGGCCGGCGAACTCGGCCTCCACGAACTTGACGCTCGCGGAGGAGATGGCAGCGCGTGTTTCGTTGCTTGGTTATGTATGTGTGTGTGAGGAAGATGAGATTGTCCCCGCGATGCCGATGAGATAAAGCGGATGACGCCATCACCGACGTGAACTTGCGAAGCTTCTGGAGGACTCTAGCCCCGCTGGCGTCGAGTAATGTTTGGAACTAGAGTCCTCAACCATTCACCCTTGTTTTCTAAATAGGACCAGTGTTAACCCTAGGCTAACATCGTGCTCTAGAAATGATTTTATACTTACGTGTAATGTGGTACTAAAAGGTTCCCTAGAATACAACTCAAAAGTTATAATATTTTATTACTACGGAAAAATAATCCAACACTCGATGCTTGGAGGCTCCCCACACTCGCGCAACAACACCTATAATAGAGAAGCTTTGTATTTCTTGACTCCCACGATGGCTCCGCCAAGATTAGTGTTAAGGGTTTTGACACTAGCAAGCTTTTTCATTACCAGGCTTAGAGGAAAAGCTGGGTGTGGCAAGGCAGCCCGACAGAGGTAGCAAGCGCGAGGGCGGTGAGGCCAGCGACGCAGGCGGTGAAGGAGGGTGCTTGGGCCAGGTGGAGACGGGGTTATGACGATAATTATGGATGGCGGCGGTGATAGGATGGCGGCTGCCACAGGCGGGATAGGGTCTCGTTGGTACGCCATCATGGAGCTCCAGTGAGACCCTAGTTTGGCATAGTGACGATATATAAGGCAGCATTATTTGCAACAAATGTGAAGAAGCAACACTATCCTTCTGCTCGGTGGTGCTTAGATCACTATTTAGATAAAAGTAGCTTTATTTGTGAAGAAGCAACACTATTGCATAGAACGTGCATGGTTCCCCATCTCACTATGCTAGTTCAGTGGGATGGGGAGTGGGAAGCCAACGTCAAGCATTTGCCATCTTTTGTTTCCCTACACCATATACATAGTTGCATAGGGGAGTGAGTCGCTATGCCGCATGTCCGGTGGTCACTAATAATAGTGAGGTTTTCTTTTTCTAAAGACTTGACACAACTATAATGGGCGGATCAAATCTCTTTGAGATGGGAAGTGGAATAAATGGAGTAAGAGGTGAGGATGAGTTGGCTACAGGGAGAACAAAAATGATGACTACAATGCTAATTATGTGTGTGAAAGTAAACTCGTGTATCTATATATGTGCCCACGTTTTGAAAATTATTTTATGATAGTCTATATACCTTATAGTATTATGATATTAAACATGTTTATGCCTATAGAACCAGTACACCCTTTTATCAAACTAATAAATCATTCTTGACAAACCAATACAAATACTAAAACTAATCGGTAACGCACAATGAGACAACCATAAATCTTGAGGTGAAGAACCTTCCAATCCATACTAGCCTCATGCCACCATAGCATTCACTAAGGAGTGACCGGATCAAGTGGCATCGAGAGTTCGAGACCATTTTTGGTAAAGATGAGAAGTAACATTGCCATGAAAGAAAGGGCATGGTTTGCCAACTTGATACGCTAGTTCAGCTAGCTGATATAGTGGAGAACTATCATTAAAAGGTTTATTATGAGCTTACAACTATGGTATTTACCTGGTTGGCTACAAAAAATAATATACCTTTTGTTGTTAAAGAGTTGGCAAGGGTAAGATCTAACCTTTCCCCCTCTGATGGGAGAGACAATGACCAGAATCAAGGGGTGAGGAGATTACAAGAGGCAACAAATAGAGGGAAAATAAACTAAACAGAGAAGTGAAAGAGAGCCAAACTTTTATCAAATACTTGAGAAAGTTTAGTTTGTGATATTTTATGTTAATATGAAACTATGAAATTATGAGCAACAACCCATATCCCACGTTGTAGCTGTCGTGTCTACTCCACTTGATTGCTAATAGCTGCGCGATTAGAGTAATAGAAGAGGAGATGACGTATGGATTGTTTTTAGCGCTCGGAGAGGTGATATGGTAAGTATTGCCAGCAAGATTTAGTGACAAGAGGACAACACTTATAAGAATGTTTCTCCGACCTTATACATTGTCACAAGACAGCGGCGACGATGCAATTGTCATTTAAGAAATTCCATCCATTAGTTATGCACATCTAGCTAGCGCCAAGGTGCAATCTCATCGCTTTACAAACTTTCAGTTAGCTCCCTTAATTAAGACTCTTTGAATGTAATATCTTAGTTCTCATCGACGATGCAATACATAAGAGTCGAGAGCGTTAAAGGTTACCAAGCTTTAAAAAGTTATTTTATTTCTCATAAATGTCAACTCTTTAATGGGTTTTATGCTAATAACCACTAGATCATCAAACACCTATGGTAGTTTTAATTGCCAACTTCTATAATATTGTCGGGGACCATAATTAGGGGTCCCTTAACCATCGGGGTAATCACCCAAAAAAGAGCAAGAAGGCTATCTCCAGAGGCCTTTGGGCCGGCACGAACAAAATCACGTGGCCCCCGCGGCCCGATAAGGCCCAGCAACCGCCCGATGGGTTGTGCCACCCTCGCGCCCCAGCTCCGCCCCCTCGAGCGGCGAGACGTAGATCTCCGCCTCGCCAGGGGACGCCTTGACCCCTCGAGAGACTGCCACGACACGGTACGGGCACTCATTACCATCCTCCCACGCCGGGCACCTAAGTCAAGGGGTAAGACTTCTACCGCACGTCGCCCCTGGCAAAGCCTGACCGCACCGTACCACCATGGCGCGGGCAGGTAGCAACTGTGCAGAGCGTGCCCGACACTGCACCGCCGGCACGTCTGGCCCCGGCCATTCCAAGGCACTATTCCGCCTACTCCCGTCACCCCCTCTGTCAGAGCGCCCTCGAATGGGCGTAGGGGCCCCCGAACGGGTGTACGAATGACGACCAGGGGCGAACCTTGGTCAAGCGCCATCATTCGGCTGACGGGACAAGGTACGGCCCTCTTGGCCCTTGCTCGCTACGCCAACGGGCCGCCATGCCCCGCACTGTGGCAACAGTGAACGCCGTAGCGCCCCTGTGCTGCCTACTCCCGTCCCCTAGGGCAGTAGAGCACTTAGGACGCGTACGGGGGCCATCAGGCCAGCATGGAGTCAGCCGCCCTGTACGCACCGAGCCTGACACGACCGCCGGGGTGAAAGCCGGTCGTACCGGTCCGTCAGACCGGGCCACTACGCCTCTGACCACCGTGCCATACGGAAGCGGACAATAGCAGGACAGCTATGTACGACATGCCAGCTCCGGTCCATCTGCCCCGTCATATCCGGGTAGCCAACCCCTTGAGGCAGAGCGGGAGACCCCTCGAGTGAAGCCTCGAGCGACAACCCGGCCACCTCCACGGCTAGGAGACCCCTCGAGGCTCCGTCGAAATAGACATAAGGAGGCGCCGTGTCAACGACCAAGACCAGAAGACAATCTCAACAGACCTGCAAGGCACGGATACGCCAAAAGCTCGTTACCACAGCGACGCTGCTACGGGCCATCCCCGAGCCGTCCACACCATCGGCTCGACTCCTGCACCGCGAGGCGCGGAGCCTCGTCGAGCAGGCGGCCGTCCTACAGGCCGAGAGTTCTGCCTCCAGCATTCGGCACCAGGCCAGCTCGAGGGCCGAAGGCAACAGGAAGGACAAGGAGGAGTCCGTCCACACCCTCGCTGGGTGAAGTGGACGCCGAACCGTCCAACAAACGACGGTAAGGCGCTCGTAGCCCATCGCCCCGGCGAGCGAAGGCCCGTGAGGGACCGGCTTCAGGACATGCGTGGCACCGCCGACGATGGCGACGCCCGCAATATCCTGAACAAGAAGAAGTACGACACCGCAACGAGCCGAGGATACCATCCACGTCGCGGGGGGGGGGGCGCTTCGACGAGGAGGACAAGAGCCCGACGCCTGAGCCCGCGGGGACTCGGGCGTTCAGCCCCGCCATCCGCACAGCGGCCATTCCTCTGCGTTTCCGATAGCCGGCAACCATCACCAAGTATTCAGGTTGAGACCAACCCCGAGGTTTGGCTCAATGATTACCGTTTGGCTTGTCAGTTGGGCGGTGCCACGGACGACTACATGATCATTCGCAACCTGCCGCTTCACCTCGCGGACTCGGCTCGTCAGTGGCTTGAGCACCTGCCTGCGAATGAGATCCACGACTGGGGCGACCTAGTCAAGCTGTTCGTGGGGAATTTCTAGGGCACCTACGTGCGCCTGGGTAATTCCTGGGACCTGCGAGGGTGCCGCCAAAAGCCGAGCGAACCCATGAGAGACTACATTCGCCGCTTCTCCAAGCGCTGCACCGAGCTCCCCAACGTCAGTGACGCAGAAGTCATCAACGCCTTCCTCGAGGGCACGACATGCCGCGAGCTGGTGCACGAGCTCGGCCGCAACCACCCCACCAGCGTCAGCGAGCTGTTCGACATCCCGTCCAGCTTCGCGTCAGGGGAGGAAGCGGTACGAGCCATCTGCGACGGCAGGAAGGGGAAGCGCGTGGAGGAGGCGCTGTTGGCGGTCGTTACAACCCAAATCCGACCACCAATACTCGGGAATAAATGAGGTTTTATGCAACATTCCATGTACTTAGGTTTTATTTCTAATAAAATTCCACGAGTTTTGGTGAGTGTCACTTGTGCAGGTACAACTACGACAAATACGCGCTATTGGAGCCGAAATTGACCGAATCGGCCGAACGACTCCGTTCGGTCGGTTACCCCCATTAGCCGTACAAGTCACCGGGAGCCGTCCGCATCAACAATGACCAAGCAACCACATCACACGCCACGTGGACGACCGCCAACTCATCCCGGAGCACCGCCACATCAACCTGGGCCCACATAGCACGAGGCACACCACCAGAGGCCAGCCCAGGGAGTTCACAGAGCAGAGGCGGTGCAGAGGGGCGGGCCTGGGCCTCCGGCCCAGTTCGGGTGAACTGGAGGGTTCGGCCGAACCGCCCCCAGCTGCCAAACCGACCCTGGGGCCAAATCCTGGCTCTTGGTGGCCAGGTCGGTGCGTCCCTCGGTTCGGCTGAACCGAGATCTTCGGCCGAACCGCCTCCCTGCCGCCTCCAGCTGCCTTGGTGGTTACCCTGCCTACAACCGACCTTTGGAGCTATAAATAGAGGGTCACACTTCACTTGTAAAGACACACCAAGCCAAGGAGCTCTCTCATTCCACTTGTTCTAGTAGAGTTAGGATAGTTTAGTTGGGAGTTAGAGTTGAGTCGAGCTTTGCCTCGGAGGTTCCGGAGTCGTCTTTAGAAGCTCTGGTAATAGCTCTTGTATCTTTTACTTTTCCTTTTGTAAGACTTTCAGTTATCAATATAGTTATCTTTATCTTATTGCCTTTGTCATTTATATCTTGCTTCTACTTTATCTCTTCTCTCCCTTACCTGAGTATCCCTTGAGCTGTGTGTCCGGTATATCCACTCCTATCCAATACCGTTATCCCCTGTCTTGTCTAGTCGTGTACCCTCCTCTGATAGTCTCGAATATCTGTTCACTAGTAATCTTGCCAAAGCTTCCCTGCGGAAATATAAATTACGATACCTCGGGATACTCCCAGGTGAAGTGCTACAGCGGTGATTCTGTGCGCTTGCAGAATATTTCTATATTTTACTAAGCCATAAGAAAAACCACTGAAACACTCCTTACCCCAGTACCAGGATTCTCAATTCTGATATTGGATCGTAAGAAGTGTCAATCCTGCGATCGGCAACACCCGGTTCTCCAAGGTGTTGATGGACGGAGGCAGCAGCCTCAACATCATGTTCTCCAACACCTTGGAGCTGATGGGGATCGGCGTGGACAAGCTGCGGCCCAGCTTGTCTGCGTTCCACGGCATCGCGCCGGGCAAGAGGTCCAGCCCCTCGGGCAGATCGATCTGCCCGTCTGCTTCGGCACGCCCGGCAACTTCCGCAAGGAGGTCATTTCCTTCGAGGTGGTGGGGTTTCGAGGGGCTTATCACGCCATACATGGGCGACCCGCCTACGCCAAGTTCATGGCGGTCCCCAACTACACCTACCTCAAGCTAAAGATGCCGGGGCCGAAGGGCATCATCACGGTTGGGACGTCGTTCGAGCACGCCTACGAATGTGACGTAGAGTGCATCGAACGCGCCGAGGCCCATGCCTGTCTCGAGGCCCAGGCTGCTGACCTCGAGGAGATGCTCAACGAGGCCGCCGGCTCTCACAACAAACATGCGGTCAGCTTCGAGGCCGCAGAGCAGACCAAGGCTGTACCCCTCGATCCGAACGATCTCGAGGGTAGGGCGGTCAAGGTCAGCTCCACCCTCGATCCCAAATAGGAAGCAGTGCTCGTCGGCTTCCTCCACGCCAACGCCGACATCTTCGCGTGGAGCCCCTCGGACATGCCGGGCATTCCGAGGGAGGTCGCTGAGCACTCCCTTGATATCCAGCCTCAAGCCAGACCGGTGATGCAGCGACTACGGCGCTTCGATGAGGAGAAGCGTCGCGCGATTGGAGAAGAGCTGCGCAAGCTTTTGGAGGCCGGGTTCATCAAGGAGGTATTTCACCCCACGTGGCTAGCTAATCCTGTTTTAGTTAAGAAAAAGAATGGAAAATGACGCATGTGCGTAGACTACACTGGTTTAAATAAAGCATGTCCTAAAGTTCCTTTCCCATTGCCACATATTGACCAAATAGTTGATTCTACTGCTGGTGTGAATTGCTATGCTTCCTTGATGCTTATTCTGGCTACCACCAAATCAAGATGAAAGAGTCCGACCAGCTCGAGACTTCCTTCATCACCCCGTTTGGCATGTTCTGCTACGTCACTATGCCATTCGGTCTCCGAAACGCGGGGGCTACATAATAACGATGTATGCAGCACGTTTTCGGAGATCACATCGGGCGGACCGTTGAGGTATACGTTGACGATATCATTGTGAAATCTAGGAAGGCGGACGACCTAGTCAACGATCTTCGAATCACATTCGATTGCCTCCGGGCAAACGGGGTAAAACTAAACCCGGAGAAATGCGTGTTTGGGGTGCCGCGTGGCATGCTGTTGGGCTTCATCGTCTCCTAGCGAGGCATCGAGCCCAACCCCGAGAAGGTGACAGCCCTGGAACGAATGGGTCCGATCTGAGACCTCAAGAAGTGTCAACAAGCATTTCTGGCGCCGTTGCCGGGGAAGCATTTGGCTAGATTACTTTTGAATTTTTATCTTGAGCTATCTTAGTTGAGTACCGCTACTCAAGCGGGTTTATCCTTGCTCTGTTCGTTGGTCTTTGTGGAACAGAGTAGTGCATGACTGGTTTCCAACTACCGTCAAACTTCCAAGAAAATCCAGAGTCACTTGTGAGGAAAGTGTGACCCCGTGTTGTACCTCCTCAGAAGCAACTCTTTCCGACGAACCCAGTCTTTCCCGTCGTCAACCAGGCTACATCGAGGATGGCAACCAAGACGATCCGTGAGTTCTCTGCTCCATCGAGCGATAATGTACGTGTCGGACCAGCTCCGCCAGTTGGAGATGGTAATTTCGAGCTGAAGCCAGCCCTCATCAACATGGTGCAGGCTAGCCCATTCTGCGGCAAGCCACACGAAGATGTCAATGCTCATCTCCAGCATTTCCTGGAGATTTGCAACACCTTCACCATCCGCGGAGTAAGTATCGATGTCATTCGCCTTCATTTATTTCCATTCTCATTATTAGGCAAGGCAAAACAATGGTTTTATGCTAACCGCGAAGCTATAGACACTTGGGATAAGTGCACTAGCGCTTTCTTGCTAAAATTCTTTCCGGTGGGGAAAACCAACGCCCTCCGAAACAAAATAGCTAGTTTCCAGCAGTTAAAAGATGAAACAGTCCCGGAGGCATGGGATCACCTCCAGGACTATATTTCTGCTTGTCCTCACCATGGTATGCAGAGTTGGTTCATAATCCAAACCTTCTATCACGGGCTGAGAAATTCTGCCCGTGAGTACCTGGATGCTGCTGCTGGAGGCTCGTTCTTCTCTCTTGAGGAGAGTCGTGCGAAGGCCCTCATAGAGAAGATGGTCGAGAACCAAGGTTGGTCCGATGACCGGACTCAACCGAAGACCCGAGGAGTTCACCAAGTTGAAGCTCTGGACATGCTCACTGCCAAGATGGACCTCCTGATGAAGAAACTGGAGGCCCCTGCTCAAGAAACGGTGCAAGCCATGGACGCTCGCATGACCTGCGAAGTCTATGGCAACACTGGCCATTCGGGGAATGACTGCCCCGAAACGCGAGAAGATGCCCACTACGTCAACAACTCCAACAACAACGGGTACCGACCGAACAACTACGACAATCAAGGCTGGAATCCGCGCCCAAACCTCCCATTCGAGAGGCCTCAACAAGGTAACAACTTCAATTCCAGCAATTTCAATAATCAGCCGTCTCTTAGAGATCTTGTGTTTGGCCAGATGAAAATAACTGAAAATATCAATAAAAATCATGATGCTAATGATAAAACTCTGGAAAGCATAGACTCTAGGATGGAATCGTTTTCTTCTGCTATGAAAAATCAACTGAGCTTCAACAAAATGATAGAAACTCAAGTCGCTCAGTTAGCTGCTGCCGTTCCTGTCACTGAATCGGGGAAGATTCCGGGGCAACCCGAACCTTCCATCGAGACAGTGAAAGCTGTTACTACAAGGCATGGTAAGAAGTCTCGTAGTGTGTTCCGTACTAACCACGCAGGGAAGATTGCACGCATCCAAGTGCTGACACCGAGATGGACCTACCTGCCAAGAGTTGCAAAAAGGGCAATCATCAAGACCTCTCCGCACAGGAAGGAGGATCCCGGAGTACCCATCAATCAGTGCACGATTTGGAATCGTCGCATTGATGATGCACTCTGTGATCTGGGAGCAAGCGTCAACATCATGTCTAAGGTATTATTTAAGAAATTACGCTACCCTATTTTGTCACCTACTACTGCCCAGGTACAGCTTGCGGACTCAACCATCCGCTACCCCGAGGGGGTGATCGAGAATGTACCGGTCCGAATCTGGGGACGATATGTCCCCGTGGACTTCGTTGTCCTCGACACGGGGAATGAGTATTCGTTTCCCCTTGTGTTGGGCCGACCATTCTTGAACACCGCCCGGGCTAGGATCGATATGGATGCGAGAGAAATCTCGTTTCGTATCGACGGAAGGTTGACTTACTTCAAGTTTCAACCCCGGGAGGAAAAGAAGGCAGAGCCACTCACACCGGAGCAGAGGAGCGCCGAGTGTTTCCTTAAGGCTCTCATTAATGGAGAGCTGGAAATACTCGGTGGCGAGCAGCTCAAATGGAACGAGCCAACAAAGATGACGACTGCAGAAGAAATGGACTTCCACGTAAAGAAATACGAGGAAGAGCAAGACCTCTGGAATTCTCCAGAGACGCCGATCCCGCCGCCACCGACACCGAAGAAGAAGAACAAGAAAATGTGGCAGAAGAAGGTTGCATCATCCGAGTCATCCACTCCGGGACCGGACGATGACAAGAGCAACTGAAGACAGGAGAAGTCCCGCTCGCGGACTTAAAAGCTGAGCTCTCGCCGCGAGGAAAACCGGTATGTATCCCATATTTCCCTTCCAAATTTTAAATTTCCAATTGCATTTGCATGTTTCCCTTTCCAAAATAAATGAACCACTTGAGTAATTAATTTGAGAGAGAGTAGAAAATTTTGCAAGCTTGGTTAGAAATAATTGGACACATGCTAAAATTTAATTAGAGAAGGTGTAACTTGTAACTTTCTTCATTTTCACCCCTTCTAGAACATCTTCAATTATTTACCATCACCACCAACCAGCACCAAACATGTCTACCCCACTAAAAATGGCTGCACACTCACCAATTATCACAAACATGGTAGCATGGGGGTGACTCCACTAAACTCCACTTTGGTCATGTCAATTTTGCATCTCATCTAACACAACCCACCAAATTGTACATGACCTAGTGTTGGACCTATGAAAAAACTTTGTGCTGGTGGGAGGCAAGAGGTGGGTGCAGCACATGGGGCACTCAGGCACCCAGGCCTGGTTCGCCCGAACCAACCAGTTCGGCCGAGTTGGCCCTACTGCCCCCTCGCGCCTATAAATGCCTCCCTTGCTTGCTTGTTTCTCCCACACAACCATTCACTTGCACACTCTGAAAAATTTCTACTAGGAGCCCTCTCTCTCTCTCATTTCTTTGCTCAAGTGCTTGCTCAAGTTCTTCCCAAGTTCTTGCTCAAGTTTTGGTTCCCTTGCATCACTAGAAAAACCCAAAAATACTTTGCTTTTGTTGTGATCTTTGTGCTGAAATTCTAGACATGTTTGTGGTGGTCACCGACACCCACAAGAACGACTAACCTTTTGTGGTCGTTTTCATCCCCGCAAGAACGACTAACTATCCTGAACGACTGACTGGATTTTTCTTGTGCTAACCATATATATTCAGTCCTTCGGGTAGCTGTTGTTGCACTAACCTTTTGCAGGAATCATGTCGAAGTTCTTCACATCGCTCCGTCATTCCGCCCAGGTAGGCCGACGATCGGACGATGCTGGGAGTTCCCCAGCTCCGTCCCGAGGCTCGAGCCGGATGGACACAGACGAGCACGGAGCAGCCGGCTCAGGATGGGGCCATGCCACGCCCCCGGCCAGGCAGCTCCTGAGCGAGAGTGACATCAATCTCAGGACAGAGCGGGAGCAGAACACCTTCAACGAGCTTCGGCTAAAGGAGTTCGAGCACACCCGTGTTTTTGAGCAAGACTTGCTCAGGGACACGGGTATGGACGTAGAGTTCACGGAAATTTTCCAGGCCATTGGCTGGGAAAATTTCTGGCACATCAACGAATAAGGTTCGTACCTGCTCACCCTTGAATTCCTCTCGACTTTGGTTTCTGAAACTGGGGGGATTCGTTTTCGATTTTTCAACCAAGAGTTCTTTTGCTCTTGGAGGGATTTCAGTTCGGGTCTCGGATTTTCAAGCCATTGTTCCTTAGACCCGAACAAAGAGCTGAAAAGATTTGATCGGGTTGCATTTTGGAAAAAGATTTCGGGGAAGACCAACTGTCACGCGCCACGCACAAACAGTATACATAACCCCACTTTGCGTTTCATGCATCGTTGGGTGTCTATGATGGTATTCCCCCGGGCAGATTTGCGCCCTATCAACACCATTGAGTTGTGGGTTCTTTTTGCCATGGTCAAGCAAATTCCCTATTCGCCTGTGAAAGACATGGTTGGTCACTGGTTGTCTCATATTTCTCGTGCGGGTAGCATGGCGATGACTTCTCTAGTCACTCACCTCGCTAACCACCTGGGCATCCTTTAAGGCGCCCGGCTCACGTACATCGAGACAGCGCGTTCCGTCGTGGATGCCGAGCACTTCATGCAAGCCCACATTATACGGCGGACGCCTGACGCAACGCTGGCAATGATTTACCGTGGATATACAACTGAAGCACCTTTGCCTTGTGCAGCACTAAGGTTGTATACTACGCTGAAACTAACTCTTCAGTTGAGGACCGAGTCGGACGATTCTCCACCTTGGAGAGAGCCCGCTCGGCACATCGTTGCAGGTGACGGACCCGTCACGAGGGGACGAGCCAGGCGTGATGCTGGGCTCACCACCTCACAGGAGCCGGAAGATGCACCACAAATGCCGCACCGACACACTTCCGCTTTTGAGGCCACCTACGACATGTACACTGGTGCTGGGACGTCCGGAGCAGGAGGCTCCGGGCAACACCAGGAGCCGAACTACTTCGCCTCAGGACGCTGGGACTACGGCCAGGACACGGACTCTAAGTGGTCCGGGAGCCGGTATGGAGGGGGGTACGACAGTGCCTCCCAGCCATACTACCCTGGATACTCACAGTCCGCACGCTTCGACTACGGCCGGGAGCTGTCCTACATCTCCGACCGAGTCGAGCTCATCGACGACCGTACCCGAGAGATTCAAGACACGCTAGCCCGCCATTCTCAGTACCATCAAGAGAATAGCGGGATGGTAGCGTCCATCCAGCACGACGTCCACGAGCAAGCGGAACAGCTGAGCCAGTACCTTTCAAGTCTCAACCCCTACCAGTGAAGAGTCCAAGCATGGCGGAGGACCCCCACCAAGTATGTCCCGATTTATCCAGCACTTTGATCATTTAATTTCCCTTTCATTTCCCTTCATGTTAGTTTGCATTTAAAAAAAATGAAAATACCAAAAATATTTCCCTTAAACAATGTTTCCCTTGAATAAAATAACTCCCAACTATACATGGAATGAATCATATGCCTCTCACCTTGGAAATGATGAATAGTTGCTCTGTCATTAATTTTGCAAGTACTTTGTTTCAACTAGTTGCTAGATTGTGCTTGAGTTATTTGGCATGAGTAAAAATGAACCTGAAAACCTTATGGGAGCACGTGCTTTATTCCAAGTTTAAGTTGTTGTGGGGATTGATATAGTGAGAATTTGGTTAAGTTCTATTCTGCTCTTAGTACGGGAAAAATCTCGGAGATTTATGCTTTCAAAATGAAACAAGTTCCTCATTGGTCAAAATACCTACCAGAGCCATATGATAAGCTTAGTTGAAAATTTCTACTCATATGCTGCTTGTTATCTTAGTGAGCTTTGTCAAATTGTTGTGACCTTTGAGTAAGCTTTCATACTCTTAGAGATCGAGATCCACGTACACACACCACCTCTCACTTGCAATTCCTACACCGGGAGTTAGCAAACATTTTCCATCATCCATCCACAAAAATAAAATGCTCCATGTTCTATGATTTTCCTCTCCAAATATTCTTGATAGAGACATGGGCTATGCAAAAAGAAGAGCATGCCGAAGAAGCATGGCAAAAATAAGAGAAAAAGAAAAGCATGCCAAAGAGCATGGCAAAAAGAAAGAGAAAAAGAAAAGCATGCCAAGTGGCATGGCAAAAATATGAATAAAAGATAGCCCATGTTCTTGAAAATAAATCAAGGAGAGGGAAGTTCATCCAAGGAGTTCCACCATATTCCACTCCATATATCCCACACACTTGCACTTCTCGATCTTAAGGTATGATTTGTCTCCTCGAGATCCGGTCTTTGACTTAGCAAAATATAAGATGCATGCATGCCTTCATCCTTTGTCCCTGAGCCACACAAAAAGCCATTTTAGATGATAGGATGAAAAAGAAGGCACGAGCCTTTGGTGAGGATTCAAATACACTTGAGTGATTGAGTGAGCCAATTGAGGAACAATTTGAAGTTTTCAAAACTTGTGAAAAAACTCCGAGATGGAATCCTGAAAAGAGTAGAGTGGAATAAAACTGAATTTAATCTGTTCATCCTTTCAACCGCCCAAGATAAGGAGATTGCTATAAGCCCCATAGGTAAAAAGGTGAATTAAAAGCTTTGCCTATGATTCAAGTAAAATTTGAGTAATAGTTGTTTATAAAGTTACCTACAAAAGAAATGACATTGTAGCAACTCCTGATCCACCGAAGCTAAGTTTATATCTTTGCTCGAGGACGAGCAAAGAGCTAAGCTTGGGGGAGCTTGTTGGCGGTCGTTACAACCCAAATCCGACCACCAATACTCGGGAATAAATGAGGTTTTATGCAACATTCCATGTACTTAGGTTTTATTTCTAATAAAGTTCCACGAGTTTTGGTGAGTGTCACTTGTGCAGGTACAACTACGACAAATACGCGCTATTGGAGCCGAAATTGACCGAATCGGCCGAACGACTCCATTCGGCCGGTTACCCCCCTTAGCCGTACAAGTCACCGGGAGCCGTCGGCGACAACAATGACCAAGCAACCACATCACACGCCACGTGGACGACCGCCAACTCATCCCGGAGCACCGCCACATCAACCTGGGCCCACACAGCATGAGGCACACCACCAGAGGCCGGCCCAGGGAGTTCACAGAGCAGAGGCGGTGCAGAGGGGCGGGCCTGGGCCTCCGGCCTAGTTCGGGCGAACTGGAGGGTTCGGCCGAACCACCCCCAGCTGCCAAACCGACCCTGGGGCCAAATCCTGCCCCTTGGTGGCCAGGTCGGTGCATCCCTCGGTTCGGCCGAACCGAGATCTTCGGTCGAACCGCCTCCCTGCCGCCTCCAGCTGCCTTGCCGGGTGAAGTGGACGCCGAACCGTCCAACAAACGACGGTAAGGCACTCGTAGCCCATCGCCCCGGCGAGCGAAGGCCCGTGAGGGACCGGCTTCAGGACATGCATGGCACCGCCGACGATGGCGACGCCCGCAATATCCTGAACAAGAAGAAGTACGACACCGCAACGAGCCGAGGATACCATCCACGTCGCGGGGGGGGGGGGGGCTTCGACGAGGAGGACAAGAGCCCGACGCCTGAGCCCGCGGGGACTCGGGCGTTCAGCCCCGCCATCCGCACAGCGGCCATTCCTCTGCGTTTCCGATAGCCGGCAACCATCACCAAGTATTCAGGTTGAGACCAACCCCGAGGTTTGGCTCAATGATTACCGTTTGGCTTGTCAGTTGGGCGGTGCCACGGACGACTACATGATCATTCGCAACCTGCCGCTTCACCTCGCGGACTCGGCTCGTCAGTGGCTTGAGCACCTGCCTGCGAATGAGATCCACGACTGGGGCGACCTAGTCAAGCTGTTCGTGGGGAATTTCTAGGGCACCTACGTGCGCCTGGGTAATTCCTGGGACCTGCGAGGGTGCCGCCAAAAGCCGAGCGAACCCATGAGAGACTACATTCGCCGCTTCTCCAAGCGCTGCACCGAGCTCCCCAACGTCGGTGACGCAGAAGTCATCAACGCCTTCCTCGAGGGCACGACATGCCGCGAGCTGGTGCACGAGCTCGGCCGCAACCACCCCACCAGCGTCAGCGAGCTGTTCGACATCGCGTCCAGCTTCGCGTCAGGGGAGGAAGCGGTACGAGCCATCTGCGACGGCAGGAAGGGGAAGCGCGTGGAGGAGGCGCTGTTGGCGGTCGTTACAACCCAAATCCGACCACCAATACTCGGGAATAAATGAGGTTTTATGCAACATTCCATGTACTTAGGTTTTATTTCTAATAAAATTCCACGAGTTTTGGTGAGTGTCACTTGTGCAGGTACAACTACGACAAATACACGCTATTGGAGCCGAAATTGACCGAATCGGCCGAACGACTCCGTTCGGTCGGTTACCCCCATTAGCCGTACAAGTCACCGGGAGCCGTCCGCATCAACAATGACCAAGCAACCACATCACACGCCACGTGGACGACCGCCAACTCATCCCGGAGCACCGCCACATCAACCTGGGCCCACATAGAACGAGGCACACCACCAGAGGCCCGCCCAGGGAGTTCACAGAGCAGAGGCGGTGCAGAGGGGCGGGCCTGGGCCTCCGGCCCAGTTCGGGCGAACTGGAGGGTTCGGCCGAACCGCCCCCAGCTGCCAAACCGACCCTGGGGCCAAATCCTGGACCTTGGTGGCCAGGTCGGTGCGTCCCTCGGTTCGGCTGAACCGAGATCTTCGGCCGAACCGCCTCCCTGCCGCCTCCAGCTGCCTTGGTGGTTACCCTGCCTACAACCGACCTTTGGAGCTATAAATAGAGGGTCACACTTCACTTGTAAAGACACACCAAGCCAAGGAGCTCTCTCATTCCACTTGTTCTAGTAGAGTTAGGATAGTTTAGTTGGGAGTTAGAGTTGAGTCGAGCTTTGCCTCGGAGGTTCCGGAGTCGTCTTTAGAAGCTCTGGTAATAGCTCTTGTATCTTTTACTTTTCCTTTTGTAAGACTTTCAGTTATCAATATAGTTATCTTTATCTTATTGCCTTTGTCATTTATATCTTGCTTCTACTTTATTCTAGTTGAAAATATATCTTGTTTAGACTATAGTCAGTTATAGTTCTAGTGCTTGTAGTCTTGTTTAAGTCTTTGTCTTGGCTGGTTCTTCGATCTTGCTTAATACTGGAGGTCAATTGTCACCAAGAGTATTGACAAGGTTGCTTGCTCTTGCTAGCGGAGTAAGTAGTTATTGACTAGTGTAGGAGTGGTTCCTAGCCTAGCCAGTAGCCTTAGAGTATTCCCGTCGCAACGGAGGTGGTAGCCGTGAGGTGGTGACAGCCCTTTCGGTCTTCGTAGCCCATCACGTTAGTTCCGGTCCGTAGGATCCCCCCATCCCCGGAAATAGTGGCACCCCTTCTCATCCCTTTCTGTGTGTTCACCGGTTCCCTTGTCCCGAAGCTAAGACAATAGAGTTATCCCAGATCTCCTAGTGCTGGCTCTGTAGCCGTTGTATCTCTAAGCTAGAGTGACATAGGTAGATAAAGTATCCATGAGTCCTCTATCTCTTCTCGTTGTCCTCCCAGCTATCTATCTCTTCTCTCCCTTACCTGAGTATCCCTTGAGCTGTGTGTCCGGTATATCCACTCCTATCCAATACCGTTATCCCCTGTCTTGTCTAGTCGTGTACCCTCCTCTGATAGTCTCGAATATCTGTTCACTAGTAATCTTGCCAAAGCTTCCCTGCGGAAATATAAATTACGATACCTCGGGATACTCCCAGGTGAAGTGCTACAGCGGTGATTCTGTGCGCTTGCAGAATATTTCTATATTTTACTAAGCCATAAGAAAAACCACTGAAACACTCCTTACCCCAGTACCAGGATTCTCAATTCTGATATTGGATCGTAAGAAGTGTCAATCCTGCGATCGGCAACACCCGGTTCTCCAAGGTGTTGATGGACGGAGGCAGCAGCCTCAACATCATGTTCTCCAACACCTTGGAGCTGATGGGGATCGGCGTGGACAAGCTGCGGCCCAGCTTGTCTGCGTTCCACGGCATCGCGCCGGGCAAGAGGTCCAGCCCCTCGGGCAGATCGATCTGCCCGTCTGCTTCGGCACGCCCGGCAACTTCCGCAAGGAGGTCATTTCCTTCGAGGTGGTGGGGTTTCGAGGGGCTTATCACGCCATACTTGGGCGACCCGCCTACGCCAAGTTCATGGCGGTCCCCAACTACACCTACCTCAAGCTAAAGATGCCGGGGCCGAAGGGCATCATCACGGTTGGGACGTCGTTCGAGCACGCCTACGAATGTGACGTAGAGTGCATCGAACGCGCCGAGGCCCATGCCTGTCTCGAGGCCCAGGCTGCTGACCTCGAGGAGATGCTCAACGAGGCCGCTGGCTCTCACAACAAACATGCGGTCAGCTTCGAGGCCGCAGAGCAGACCAAGGCTGTACCCCTCGATCCGAACGATCTCGAGGGTAGGGCGGTCAAGGTCAGCTCCACCCTCGATCCCAAATAGGAAGCAGTGCTCGTCGGCTTCCTCCACGCCAACGCCGACATCTTCGCGTGGAGCCCCTCGGACATGCCGGGCATTCCGAGGGAGGTCGCCGAGCACTCCCTTGATATCCAGCCTCAAGCCAGACCGGTGATGCAGCGACTACGGCGCTTCGACGAGGAGAAGCGCCGCGCGATTGGAGAAGAGCTGCGCAAGCTTTTGGAGGCCGGGTTCATCAAGGAGGTATTTCACCCCACGTGGCTAGCTAATCCTGTTTTAGTTAAGAAAAAGAATGGAAAATGACGCATGTGCGTAGACTACACTGGTTTAAATAAAGCATGTCCTAAAGTTCCTTTCCCATTGCCACGTATTGACCAAATAGTTGATTCTACTGCTGGGTGTGAATTGCTATGCTTCCTTGATGCTTATTCCGGCTACCACCAAATCAAGATGAAAGAGTCCGACCAGCTCGAGACTTCCTTCATCACCCCGTTTGGCATGTTCTGCTACGTCACTATGTCGTTCGGTCTCCGAAACGCGGGGGCTACATAATAACGATGTATGCAGCACGTTTTCGGAGATCACATCGTGCGTACCGTTGAGGTATACATTGACGATATCATTGTGAAATCTAGGAAGGCGGACGACCTAGTCAACGATCTTCGAATCACATTCGATTGCCTCCGGGCAAACGGGGTAAAACTAAACCCGGAGAAATGCGTGTTCGGGGTGCCACGTGGCATGCTGTTGGGCTTCATCGTCTCCTAGCGAGGCATCGAGCCCAACCCCGAGAAGGTGACAGCCCTGGAACGAATGGGTCCGATCCGAGACCTCAAGGGGGTACAGAAGGTGCTAGGCTGCCTTGCGGCGCTAAGCCGCTTCATCTCGCGACTCGGCGAGAAAGGCTTGCCCCTGTACCGACTCCTGAAGAAACACGAACGTTTCACCTGGACCCTCGACGCACAGAAAGCCCTCGATGAGCTAAAAGCGGCGCTCGCGCGCGCCCATCCTAACACCACCACGGGACAACGAGCCCCTCTACCTCTACGTGGTTGCGACTACCCAAGTGGCTAGCGCGGTCGTCGTCGTCGAAAGGACGGAGGAGGGCCATGCCCTGCCGGTACAAAGACCGGTGTACTACGTCAGCGAGGTGCTGTCCGACACCAAAATGAGGTATCCCCATATCCAGAAACTGCTCTATGCTGTAGTGCTCGCGCGACGAAAGCTGCAACACTACTTCGAGGCGCATCCGGTGACCGTGGTCTCGTCTTTCCCTCTGGGTGAGATAGTCCGCAATCCCGATGTCGCTGGCAGAATAGCTAAGTGGTCAATGGAGCTAATGGGCGAGACCCTCACTTATGCCCCTCGAGAGGCGATAAAATCACAAATCCTAGTGGATTTCGTGGCAGAATGGATGGACACACAGCTTCCCCCACCACAGATCCAGGCCGAATGCTGGACTCTGTACTTCGACGGGTCGGTGATGAAAGCCGGGGCAGGCGCGGGCCTCCTCTTCGTCTCACCCCAAGGGGAACACATTCGCTACGTCGTGCGGCTACACTTCCCGGCGTCCAACAACATGGCGGAATATGAAGCCCTCCTCGCGGGGCTCCGCATCGCCATCGAACTTGGGGTCAAGCGTCTCGACATTCGAGGCGACTCTCGACTTGTCGTAGACCAGGTCATGAAAACCTCGAACTGTCGCGACGACAAGATGGAGGCATACTGCAACGCAGTACGCAAGCTCGAGGACAAGTTATACGGCTTCGAGCTCAACCACGTCCCACGCAAATACAACAAGGAAGCAGATCAGCTAGCGAAAATCGCGTCCGAGCGACTGACTGTTCCACCGAACGTCTTCGCCCGCGATCTCGACAAACCTTCTTTCGACCTCGAGGGTAGCGAACACCCCCCTCGGGAGGCCTCGAAAGCCTCGGGGGCCAAAGACGGTGACCCCATGAACAAGGACCCCTCGGGGGGAAGTCTCGAGGCCCCCGACTTCGAGACCTCCTCGATGGACGAATCAGAGGCGATGGAGATCGACGCCGACCCGCCACCACCTCGAGACTGGCGGACCCCATACCTCGTGTGGCTGGACCAGGGGCTATTGCCCTCGGATCGGACCGAGGCCCGACGCATTGTGAGGAAGGCCAAGTCTTTTGTCTCGATCGACGGAGAGCTGTACAAGCACAGCGCTTCGGGGATTTTGCAACGATGCATACCCATTCCCGAGGGGCGGCAGCTGATCTACGACATCCACGCCGGTGTATGCGGACACCACGCGGCACCACGAACCCTCGTGGGCAACGCCTTTCGGTAGGGCTTCTACTGGCCCACCGCAGTGGCTGACGCCAAAGAAACCGTGCGCACCTGCGAAGGGTGTCAATTCTACGCGCGCCAGACACACCTCCCGGCGCATGCTCTACAGACCATCCCCGTCACATGGCCTTTCGCGGTCTGGGGTCTGGATCTCGTAGGACCCTTTCGACAAGCGCCCGGGGGCTTCACGCACCTACTGGTGGCCATCGACAAGTTCTCGAAGTGGATCGAAGTTCGAGCCGTCACCAACATCAAATCGGAGCAAGCTGTGCTGTTCTTCACCGATATCATATACCGGTTCGGCGTGCCCAACTCGATCATCACCGACAACGGCACCCAGTTCACAGGCAAGAAGTTCCTGGAATTCTGCGACGACCACCACATCCATGTGGACTGGTCAGCCGTGGCTCACCCCAAATGCAACGGCCAAGTGGAGCGTGCCAACGGCATGATTCTACAAGGGCTGAAGCCGAGGATCTTCAACAAGCTGAACAATTACGGTCGAAGGTGGGTAGCCGAACTACTCTCGGTGGTTTGGAGCCTGAGAACCACCCCGAGCAGGGCCACGGGCTGAAGCCCGTTCTTCCTCGTCTACGGCGCCGAGGCCATCCTGCCGACCGACCTCGAGTACGGATCCCCGAGGCTCACTGGACCAGGTGGACGAGGCTCGAGATGTGGCCACCCTGCACTCGGCGCGGTACCAGCAGTCCCTGGGACAATACTAGGAGCGCAAGGTGCGACGTCGAGACCTGAGCAAGGGCAACCTGGTGCTGAGGCTACACCAAGACAACCGAGGCCGACATAAGCTCACGCCGCCATGGGAAGGACCGTTCATCGTCGCCGAGGTCCTCAAGCCCGGCACCTACAAGCTGGCGAACGAGAAGGGCGAGGTCTTCCCCAACGCTTGGAATATCCAACAGCTACGTCGCTTCTACCCATAGAACTTCTTGTACTTTCCGTAATCTTGTTTTATCGCACGATGATAATAACAAAAGTTTGTAACAGCATGGAAACATTGTTACTAACGACAATGAAACAGGGAGACTCGCCTTTACCCTCGAAACGAACTCGGGGTAAAGCCAAGCCTCCCTCGGGGGCTACTAGGGGACTAAGCCCCCAACAGTCCTAACTTTTTTCCATGCACTTTTTTCAAAAATGTGTTGCCAAGCTTTTTCCCGACCGCTCAGAAAGATGTAAGCGAGGCACAAGCCTACCGCGGCTAAGAGTCGGCCGAGTCGTGGGACCGCCTACGCCCCCGAAAGGCTACGGCATCCCCCTCACTGCTCCACGCCAACGTTACTTGTGAACGAACTTCCTCTGCCGAAATCGATCTCGAGCTAAGAGAAAAGCACAACACATCGAACGACGAACAAACGTAAACCGCTGTTTTCGAAAATACATTGCCAAGCTTCTTCTCGACCGCTCAGAAACATGAAAGCGAGGCGCAAGCCTACCGCGGCTAAGAGTCGGCCGAGTCGCGGGACCGCCTACGCCCTCGGAAGGCTACGACATCCCCCTCACCACTCCACGCCAACGTTACTTGTGAACGAACTTTCTCCGCCGAAGTCGGTCTCGAGCCAAGAGAGAAGTACAATGTATACGAATTACGGACGAACACAAGCTTGATTGCAGAAATCAAAAGGTCGCCGCCGCACGGCGCGACACGTTCAAAGGTTCATCATGCGGTTCACAACTAAATGCAAAGAAAACAAAGCAAACTAGGGTGCTCGAGGCACTTCAGGGGGCAGCCTCGGCGTTGTCAGCAGCAGGCTCGAGGTCGGGGTCGGCTCCAACATCGTCAGTAGCAGGTCCGAGGTCGGGGTCGGCTCCCACGTCACCAGTTGCAGGCTCGAGGAAGAGGTCGACGTCGAACTTGGCGGCGAGCACGGTGGCAGCATCGGCAGCCTCGGCGTCAGCCTCGTCGATCACGGCGAGCCGCGCGTCACCCTCGACACCCACCGGAACGGTATACCCCTCGGACACGAGGTTGAGGTCGACCTGGTAGTGGGTGGTTATCACGCCAAGGGCCTTCTGGACCCCAAGACGGAGAGCGCCGTGAAGGCGCTCGATAACCACCGCCTCCACCATAGCCAGGTGCTCTGACAGGCTCGTGCCCGCCGGATCACCCGCACCCTCGACCACCGCGCAAGCGGCTGCAGCAGCGCCCTCCAGAGTCTGGCGCTCGTCCTCTGATCGCTCGTGCCGACCTTCCCGGGCGCGTCGTTGCGAAGGTAGAACCACGCGCTACTCCAGCCACCATTGTTGGTGGTCATCTTGCTCGGAAGGTAGAGGTCCTTCCGCCCCTCGCGCACCACCAGCGTGAAGCCGCCGGCACGGACGGGCCGGCACTTCCCCGCTGAAGAGCCCTTCGCCAGATAGAGGCTACCGACGAACAGATGAAACCAGAGGTCCGAGTGGGCTGGGATCCCCAATAGCCCCTCGCAGGTGGCGACGAACCCAGCCGCCTGAGAGATCCTGTTTGGGGCAAAATTGTGGAGCTCTACGCCATAATAGTCGCAGAGCCCGCGCAAGAACTCACACGCAGGGGCATTGAACCCCCGCTCGTGGAATCGAACGAAACTGACCATGTACCCGGGCGGCGGAGCCGATTGCTTGTGCGTCTTGAGCGGCGCTATCCACGCTGGCGATGCCTCGTCGCCCTTCAGCGACAAGAAACCGCTGCGCACCAGCTCGAGCAGCGTTGCCTCGGATACGGTCGACGGCGTCCACTCAATGGGCTCCTCGAGCTCGACCGCGGTGGCATGGGGACGGCGAGGCATGGCAAAGATTGCCGAAGGAGGCCACAAGCATGGAAATCACTCAAGCCCGGCGAAGAACGCGAGGAGGACTGAGGCGAGGAAGGCGAGAGTGGGACGGCTGAGGTAAGTCTTCCCCAATCCCTCTCAATTTCTTTTTATGATAGATAGCGAAAAAACGACTTGGCCGCGTAGACCGGGGAGCACACGCGTCGAACGGGACGGTGAGCTGGGTCGCTGACAGGCAAAGGGGCCCCACCAAGCGGAAACCGCCCCGGCGTGGGCGGCCACATTAACTGCGACACGGTAAAACGAACCGTCGCCGACTGACACACTGAGCGCCCCGTCACCTCAACCACTGCCCGCGCACGCCACTCTGCCTAAAAAGACGGGCCCATTACTCCCACGTGGAGTGTCGCGCCATGTCGGCCGAGATCGTGTGGATACGAATGGCTGATTCCGGTCGACGAGCCGATGCACCGCCACGTTAACCACGACTCGCGCAAGATGCGGACGACCGCCCCCGGTCAAAAAGGCCAATGAACGACAACGGCTTCCAAGGTAAGCCAAATCGCCTCGAGGCATTCCGCGGAGGCCAGGGTTCGAAGTCCGACCCTCGAATGGGTCCAAACGGACGCCCTGGCCGAATCGGAAACAAACGAGGGAAGGGCAACAGACCCGACCCTCGAGCGGAGTGGCTCGCACGCCTCCTCTGTGGCCTTACTGATCAGAAGTTCGAAGCCTGGCCCTCGAACGGGTTCGACAGGCGCTTCAGATCAACAGAGTCAGGGACGATTCGGGCGTGCTCATCATGACTTTACCCTGAACGCGAAGTTCAGGGACGCCCCTGTTGTATTCAAGGCTGGACAAAGGCAGCTAGTTGAGGGATCCCACCGAGGGAGAGCTTTTGCGCCCTTGGCCCCTGTCAGATGGGACCAAGCCCCTGCCTAGCAAACCTTTGCGAGTGCTCACTGATGGACGTGTCTCCGGACCACGAGTCGACCCCCAACGAACGGGGCACGGACGCCCACTTGAACTACCCGCTAACAGCTCACCGAGACGACTGCGTTCGCGAACCCGCTCGAGGGTAGCGTGGAGTGTCTCACCCCTCAGCCCTGCGGAGGGGAAACGAGGGTCGCAACACGAAAATACGAGGAACTCTCCCCGACCGCCCTCTCGAGGCCAAGGGCTCGGGGGTTCCCCGCGCAGCAACGCGATTATCCCAAGCGCAACCCCAAATTCGTGTGCGGTGTTCTCCCCGATCTAAGCTTAACGCGCAAAGGTTATAGCCTTTGTAGGAGTACGAACACTCCCACAAAGGCTCGGGGGCTACACCCGCGGGTGCGCTAGCGCACCCCCGCGGAAATCTCGCACGATCGGGAATGGGCCCCGACACCAAACGCTTGCAAAAGACCACCCCGATCATGAGCCTTTACATGAGCAGAACCACTCCCGTAAAGGCTCGGGGGCTACTGTCGGGGACCATAATTAGGGGTCCCTTAACCATCGGGGTAATCACCCAAAAAAGCGCAAGAAGGCTATCTCCATAGGCCTTTGGGCCGGCACGAACGAAATCACGCGGCCCCCGCGGCCCGATAAGGCCCAGCAACCGCCCGATGGGTTGTGCCACCCTCGCGCCCCAGCTCCGCCCCACTCGAGGGAACTCCGCACCCTCGAGCGGCGAGACGTAGATCTCCGCCTCGCCAGGGGACGCCTTGACCCCTCGAGAGACTGCCACGACACGGTACGGGCACTCATTACCATCCTCCTACGCCGGGCACCTAAGTCAAGGGGTAAAACTTCTACCGCACGTCGCCCCTAGCAAAGCCTGACCGCGCCGTACCACCATGGCGCGGGCAGGTAGCAACTGTGCAGAGCGTGCCCGACACTACACCGCCGGCACGTCTGGCCCCGGTCATTCCAAGGCACTATTCTGACTACTCCCGTCACCCCCTCTGTCAGAGCGCCCTCGAATGGGCGTAGGGGCCCCCGAACGGGTGTACGAATGATGACCAGGGGCGAACCTTGGTCAAGCACCATCATTTGGCTGACGGGATAAGGTACGGCCCTCTTGGCCCTTGCTCGCTACGCTAACGGGCCGCCACGCCCCGCATTGTGGCAACAGTGAACGCCGTAGCGCCCCTGTGCTGCCTACTTCCGTCCCCTAGGGCAGTAGAGCACTTAGGACGCGTACGGGGGCCATCAGGCCAGCATGGAGTCAGCCGCCCCGTACGCACCGAGCCTGACGCGACCGCCGGGGTGAAAGCCGGTCGTACTGGTCCGTCAGACCGGGCCACTACGCCTCTGACCACCGTGCCATACGGAAGCAGACGACAGCAGGACTGCTATGTACGACATGCCAGCTCCGGTCCATCTGCCCTGTAATATCCGGGTAGCCAACCCCTCGAGGTAGAGCGGGAGACCCCTCGAGTGAAGCCTCGAGCGACAACCCGGCCACCTCCACAGCTAGGCGACCCCTCGAGGCTCCGTCAAAACAGACACAAGGAGGCGCCGTGTCAACGACGAAGACCAAAAGACAATCTCAACAGACCTGCAAGGCACGCATACGCCTGGGAGAGGCACATCTTTTGTAAGATATGCCGTACGACTCACACTGTAGCGCGCACAGTACCCACGACTGTAACCTTTCCCCCCTTGAACTATAAAAGGGAGAGTCAGGAGTCCCGTACGGGGACAACGACACAAGGTTCGAACACCTTGGCTCCTGCCCAGACACGAACACACACACACTCAACCCCAATCGCTCTCATCACCAATCAGGGACCTGGAGATCGCTTCTCCTCTCCCGCATCCACTTGTAGCCCCCTCTCTACATGCACCCCGGTGCAAAGCTAATACGAGTGCGCGAGCACACCCCTGCTGGACGTACGGCCCCGCGGCCGGAACCAGGATAAACCCGTGTCCTTGTGTTAGCTTCCGCATCGACCATCAAGGGACGAGACACAGCGCATTCCTGCGTGGTGTAGGGAGTGCCGGCCATTTCCGACACCGACAAATATCTACTTTCTACGTTTCAAATTATATGTTGTTTTGACATTTCTAGGTTCACAGTTCTTACTATGTATCTAGACATAGCGTATATTTAGATAAATATCAAAATTTATAAATCTAAAAAAGCTAAAACAATATATAATTTGGAATAGAGGTAGTACTTTTTACTTAGTTTGAATAGGATTGAAAATATATGGCATTTCAAAATCATAGTGAATTGCTTTAGAGCAACTCCAGCAAGGCCCCTAGTCAAGCCCCTACTCAAAAAGTAGGGTCCGAGAGCCAAAAAACATACTCCAGCAAGGCCCCTACTCTAGGGAGGACCTTACTTTTCCCGCTCCAGCCCCATCTCCCACGGGTAGAGTAGCAAGTCCCTACTTGCTTTTTCGCGCAATGGCTCTCGTCTTCGTCTCCCTCCCGCGCATTGCTCCTCCTTCCCCCAGGCGTTGCTTGCCTTCCCCGCCCGCCACGGCCGAGCTCCATCGCCTTCACCATCACCACCCCGAGCTCAGGCTCCTCCGCCGCCCCGAGCTCAAGCACCGCTGCCGCCGTGTCAAGCTTGGGCGGATCCGCCACCACCACCCTAAGCTTGAGCTCCATCGCCGCCGTGTCAAGCTCAGGTCGGTCCGCCGCCACCGCTCCCACGCAAAGTTTCCCGTGCAGCCGGCGGCCGCGACCCTCCCCCGCGCGGAGCTCCCCGTGCGGCCGGCCAGAGCTCCACCGACGGCCGCGGCCCTCCCCCTCCCCCGTGCGGGTCGCCGCCACGCCGGGCCGGAGCTTGAGCGGCAGCGCGCAAGCGGCCTGCAGGGCGACGGCGGCGCAAGGCACACCAGCATGCGGGAGCCAGGGTGACGGCAGCGCGCGGGCGGCGCGCAGGCAACACGACGACGACACGCAAGCGGCGCGACGGAGGTGGGCGGTGTTGCGCGGTTTGTGAATCAAGGAATGAGAGAGACGAAGGAAGAAGAAAGGAGATGGAGAGAAAGAGAGCCGCGGATCCCACCTATAGAGGCTTAAGTAGGGATTATTGCTGGAGTTGAATATAAAATTATAGCCCCAAAACATTGATGTTGGTCCTACTTAACAAAGTAAGACCTTTTGAAGTATGGGTTATCGCTGGAGTTGGTCCGAGGTGAGCCTAGAGGTTACCGTCCCTTGTTCAGTGGCAAAATCGTGAAAACCGTTGAGCGAGGGAGGGAATGGCAAATTCGTAAAAGACGTGAAATCAGGAAAGGAAAGCAGCAGCCTCTTCTCTATCCATCGCCTTCCCCCCCATCTCTCCGTCCCCTCCCTCGTCGTCGCTTCCTCCAAACCCTAGCCCGCCCCCGAACCCCTGCCCCCGCCTCTCCGATTCCCAGCGGCGGCGCGCGATCCCGACGCTCCCATCGCGCCCCGCGCCTTCGCTTCAATCCCTCCATCCGGGCGAGATCCGGCGGATGGAGCCCCCGGCGGCGAAGGAGGCGCCGCCGCCGCCCCAGCCAGCGGCCGAGGAAGATGCGATGCTCTCTGCGACGGCGGCCATGGCGAAGGAAGCCGCCGTGGCGTTCCAGGGCCGCCGTTACGCCGACTGCGCTGAGGTGCTCGCAGAGCTCCTGAAAAAGAAAGAGGGCGATCCGAAGGTGCGCGATTCGTCTCTGCTCTTCTGTTATTGCTCTCTTGATACTACCTTCTCTGTAGGTGAGCGATGAGGATTAGTTTCTGTGTCTAGCTTTTACAGTGAATCTAATGGTGAAAACATAGCAAATCTCTGGGAGTTGCCACTTCGAATTGCTAAGTGGATGCTTGGTTGTCTCTTGCGAAATGGTTGGGTGGTACATTCATAGATTTGTTGTGCACTTTAGGTCTGGGGGTGGACACTTTATAGTTTGCTTTGCTTATGTATGTAGATGTGTGCGTGCACCGTGTATGCGTTACTGCAGTTGTTTGCTGTGTGTGAGTATGTATGCTTGCAACTGTTTATCCAGCTGTAATGATGTCTTGTCGTTATCTGCTTGACTCAACGTCTATGTTAGTGTGTATGTTTCTATTTTGTGAGTGTGTTGTGCTGTGGTGCATGTCAATGCCAGTTGGCATGCTATTGGGCCTAGATTTTCGAGTCCATGTTTAATGTGATTTTTGTTGGTCATTTCATTTGTTCCGTGAAGCTTTATGCCAGGGCCTCTTTAATCAGCTTGGCTTAGGCTTAAAGTTAGAATCATAATTTTGCTTGAGAACAGCAAGGGAAACAGTTTCTTTGGAATGACAGATGATTTAAGGCGTATGCTTGATGCCCGCCATAGTTTGCCACGCAACAGCTTTTCCGTTACCGCAAAAACTGAAGCTGCCGTTTGCTTAGTTTGCCACGCAACAGCTTTTCTATTACCGCAACTGAAGCTGCCGTTTGCTTGCTGAATAGGCTGCGGCATGCAACAACTTCTCTACAGAATATACTAGTTGATTTTCTGACCACATTAGTGGCGTCGAATTTCAGCGCTGCACCTTCAGCGCTGCCACATGTGTGGTGTGACGATCATTGGCGGGCATACAAATATGCTCCCTAGTCATCCATTGCTTTTGTATTGGACAATTATCAGCTTGAATTGGTGGTGTTTCTTCTTTCACTTTGGGAGAAGAAATGGTTGCTATATCTGTTTTTCTTGCATCTGATGTCACAGTTTTGCAATTTCAGGTCCACCATAATATGGCCATCACAAAATCTTTCTTGGATGGTTGTATTGATCCAGAGAGGCTGCTTAAAATTCTAGGTGACGTTAAGGTCAGTTAATCTGCCCTGCTCACTGTACCATCATTTGATTGGCATTTTGTTTATGCAGTAAAGTAACCGAAATGGCTTATCTTTTATGAGTAAATAACTATTTAATCCAAACAAAGATATCTGTCACATGGATCATTTAGTTTGTCATGTGTTGCTAGTGACAAAATCCTTCTATGTATAGATAGCTGGATTCTGTTGTTTATCCTTGTATTATGTTTTGCATATCTGTATGTTTCTTTGAAGTGTAGAATTGGATTGGATTCTGCTACCAAATAGAAAAACTTTTCCGGTACTTAGTTCTGCTGTGATGTTAGTGTGTACATGAACTGGTGTGTTTTATAGGACTAAAGGATACACCCACATGCTGTGAATTGTGATAGTCACTCAGTATACTTATTTACCTTGCCTGCAAACTTGTGTGAAGAATTGTACATGTGAAGAGGCTAAACATTCAAATTCTGAAAATGTTTTGCAGCAAGCAATTGTTCAAGAGTTAATGTTAGTATAGGTATTAAAGTTGGATCATCATTGGGGTTCATCATGCATGTTGTTAGAGTTGTATGTGAAATAATGTAATCCAGTGAACTATACTACTGGTGTCATCATGGCATTGTAATCTATTTTTGTGATTATTATATTATGTCATTTTGTAGGGTACCACATCTGTGCAATACTAGTCGCTTTTAACCACTTCACAATTTATAATTATTTTACAATTGCAGGGAGTAATATGTTACATGTTTGGCATATATTTTTTTTTCTTAGTTGGGGTAATTTTGTTCTTAATGTTCTATCACTACATTTATTCAGAAAAGAAGTGAAGAGCTTGCATGTGCATCTAGAGAACAAGCTGATTCTGCCAATGGGGTAGGAAGCAATGCTACTTCAGGATCAAGAGGGAGTGGCATAGTACTACCTTATTCTGCTGCACATAATGCGTCAACCTATGGGGATGAGTTTGACACAACCATAATAACATTCAACACGGTATGTCTGGCTGTAACTATGCGTTTTTCTGGTCCATAAATCAGTATCAAATAACTACACATTTATTCAATATAAGCACAAATTTGCTGATCACGGACTCTGAATTTGCAGGCTGTTATCCTTTATCATCTTCATGACTATGAATCTGCTCTGTCTGTTTTGGACCCATTGTACCGAAATATTGAACCAATTGATGAGGTATCATCAGCAATTCAGTAGTTTAATCACAAGTGAAAATTGTGTCAACGCTAATTATAATTTACTCTTACAGACAACTGCTCTTCATGTGTGCTTTCTATTATTGGATATTACGTTAGCTTTGCAAGATGCAACAAAGGCTGCGGTAAGCTTCTTTCCTTGGATATTAATTTCCATGTGGACTTATGAGTATTCTTGTCAACTGGCGGCTCCTGAAACGTGTCGCATGTTATTTTCACCGCTTGACACAAATGGCATTTTAACATTTTAATGCTGGTCTTACTATTTATTGTGTGTATGCTGTTTATATTTGACATGTTGGATTTTGTGTATTTTTCTCTGATATGCTTTCCTTGTTCCATATCCTGCTATGACATTTTTGTGCTGTCGCTGTCATATATCCTTATTGTGATGAATGCTAATTTGGTAGAGGGATCTGTTGTGTTGCATTTGTTGATCATTCAGTTATCTGTCTAATTTGTTTGTTTGGCACTTAGGCTGATTATAATGCTCGTACAATTTGATCTGTCTTAGAACTTTGAAGTTTTGAGGTTTATATACTGTTACAATTATGATCTTAGCCTGTATAGTCAGTCAAAGCATTTGTGTGGTCTTTGTTCCTTGATAGATTTACAGCATTGACTTTTCACTCTGGTTGCATATGGCATATTTTTTACACTCTCTGTGGTCACATATAAGAGACATAGATTTAGGGCTGGACAAAATACTCGTGACTCGATAGCTCGCTCGACTCGGCTCATTAGTGGCTCGGCTCGGCTCGTTTTAAATTGTTCACGAGCTGAACCAAGGTTTTAGCTCGGTGTGTTAATGAGCCAGCTCGAGCTAGCTCGCGAGCCGCTCACGAGCTATAACAAGCCAGAGTCTATAGCCCAACATGTATTTTGTTTGTCTGATTTACTTATATCTGAATGGTGAATGGTGGTGGCCATGAATAATTTATGCTGCCGTGATATCATGTTGTGAACTACTATTACTTCTATCTTATTTTTGAGCTTGAAATATGTGAAGAATAGTTGTTTTTTTATTTTAGTGTGCCATAAATATTTTTTTATGAGAAATACATGCGTGCTGATGATAAACGAGTTGGCTCGCGAGCTAATCGAGCCAGCTCGAGCTAGCAAACGAGCCGAGCCGAGCAGCTTCTCTGGCTCGCTTCGTTAACGAGCCGAGCCGAGCTGGCTCATTATGTTAACGAGCCAGCTCGAGCTGAACCGAGCTGAGCCAAGCCAGCTCGATATCCACCCCTACATAGATTGACATGATCTTCGAAACACAACTTTGGCCACTACTTTTTTTTAATATGTATATAAAATATAGCAAAAGTAAAGTCCTATGAACTATCTTTCGATACAAATCTACTAGTACTCTTACCATTTTCAAACATCTAAACTCAAAGCTGAAATTTGAAATGTTTTGAGGGCATGCAACCAAAACTTCGCTTGTGAGTATGTTGGATCTTATGTACTTTGTTGCATATGATTTCTGGTGTCATATCCTACTATGAATTTTTTGTGGTGTCACTATCCTTGTTATGAGATGATTGCTAGTGAGAGAGATCTTGGGTGTGTATGTTAGATTTGGTTTGTTACTGTGATTATCGTACTCCTACAGTTTTCCCTGTGTTTGGAACTTTGAACTCTCTTGACATTATAACTATCCGACGTAGTTGTGATCTTAGCCTGTATAGTCGGTAATAGCATTTGTTTGGCTTTGTTTCTTTTTGGATTTGGAGCATCCATTCATCTTAACTTTATGATTACTTATTGGCTTACAGGATGTAATACAGTACTTGGAAAGGTCATTTGGAGTGGGTAGCACAATGAACCAGAATGAAAATGTTAGCATGGCTCAGCAGCAATCAGCTCAACCTAAGCCTCCTGTGAAAAGTAACACGCCTCCAGATTCCGATTCAAATGCTTATGGTGGTGGATGTGAGAACCTTTCAGCAGGAGGCTTCCCAGATGAATCAATAGAATTTGAATCTTTGTACTCAACTTTTGACGGGCATCAGAATCTGGGCAGGCCTATCTTGAATGATTTCTCCAGGGCATCTGCTGATCTTGCTGCTACTGCTGCTGATTTGAAAGTTAGACTGCAGATTTACAAGGTCCGGCTTCTACTGCTCACTAGGAACCTTAAGGTTGCGAAGCGAGAACTCAAAGTACTGATGAACATGGCACGTGGTAGGGATTCATCTACCGAGCTTCTCTTAAAATCTCAGCTGGAGTATGCCCGGGGGAACTATCGGAAGGCTGTGAAGCTATTGAGCACACCGAATAATCGGACTGAACCAGCGATGCTAGCTATGTTCTACAATAACCTTGGATGTATACTCCACCAACAGAGATCTAACCACACCTCTATATGGTGCTTTAGCAAAGCACTGAAATACAGCTTATCTCTTCGTTCAGAGAAGCCACTGAAGCTGTCTGCATTATCACAAGACAAGTCTTGTCTTATTTCTTACAACTGTGGTATCCAACATTTGATGTGTGGGAAGCCTCTGTTAGCAGCTCGCTGTTTTCGTGAGGCTATGCCGCTCTTCTACAAACGACCCCTTTTCTGGCTCCGCTTTTCCGAGTGTAGTCTGCTAGCTCTAGAAAAGGGTCTCCTGTGTGCAGTTGGTGCTTCTTCGTGCAATGATGAGATTGAAGTCAATGTTGTGGGATCAGGACCATGGCGGCAGTTGATTGTCAATCCTGTGAACTCGAGAAGTAATTCAGATTCTGCAGGTATAACTTCGGATGAACATAAAAATTTGGTATCACTTGGATTTGCTAGACAGTGTCTACTCAATGGCCAGCTATTGTTGGATGCTTCTGAGCAGGAAAATTCAGTTACTGCATCCGATACAGAGGATTGCAACCAAGGAGCAGTACAAGGACATAAAAGCTCAGGTCAGAAGGGCACTGTAAGTACCGATTCTAAAACACCTTCTGGACCAACCCTTGCTAATGTAAATGGAGAACAAAAGGGTACGAGCTTGAATGCCACTTTGCAGAGCTCTCTTGCTCTGTATGATGAGATCTGTAGAAAAGAGAACCTCAAAATCAGACAGGCCATCCTGGGGAGCTTGGCTTTTGTTGAATTGTGTCTTGAGAATCCCTTGAAAGCTTTATCTTATGCAAAGTCACTACAGCAGCTGCCTGATTGCTCCAGGATGTATGTATTCCTCAGCCATGTATATGCAGCTGAAGCTCTATGTGCTCTGAACAGACCAAAGGACGCTGCCGACCAGCTATCAGTTTATATCAAAGATGGCAATGATATCGAGCTGCCATACAACGTGGAGAACTGTGAGAAGGCCCTAGTTGAGAAAGACAGTGATGGTGAAGACACGGTTGCTCCTGCTGTGACAAAACTAACCTCAGAAGAATCTCAGCACTTGGAGAGCCTCAAGCCTGAGGAAGCACGCGGCGTTCTGTATATTGACCTTGGCATGACTGCTGCAATGCAGGGAGAATTTGAGCAGGCTGACTATATGGTGAATCGTGGCCTTGCCATGCTGCCCAACAACCCTAGGGCAGTGCTAGCATCAGTGTTCATGGACCTTCTGCAGGGAAAGTCCCAGGAGGCTGTCTCAAAGTTGAGACAGTGTAGGAATGTCAGATTTAGACCGAGTAGTGTAGCTGCCAGCAGCTGAGCTTAGAGAAGCATCCCTTTTCATGGTTTCTGTAGTTTACAATTACCATTACAATCTTTTTGGACCCTGACCCCAATGTGGATGATAATCAAAGATGGTAATGCGCCTGTGTACCATACATAAGAAGTGAACTGTAGCTCTCCTTTTAGCTTCCTCCCAGATTCAGGGGTGTAATGTGTTGGAACTATATGGTTTTAATTCGCTGCTCTTTGGACTGAAGAGCGGCCAAGTGATCAAAATAGTTTCCTATATCCGTTTCTTCCGGAATCAATCTGGAGAAAAATATGCAAAAGCTCTGGGATCTGATACAGTGATACATGCGTGTATTTGTGGTGCATGCACCGTGTTAAGATGATTAATTATTCATTTACTCGCCCGCAGCTGTTCTTCGAGCGGCTCCAGTGCTGCATCGACTATTGCTGTCAGTAGAAGTGGAACGAAACTTCGGTTCGTTTTCTAAAGCGTAGACACCGATTTATGCGGCCCACGTACGGTAACAAAGTTTCCCTCACGCCCTGTGTCCTTCGTCCACTCGTCCTCCAGCAAGCAGCCGGGAAAATCCAGCGGCGCCGTCTTTATCTTAGCTCGCCATCTTTTCTCTTCTCACTCCCCAACAATGGCAACCCAGAAAGCCATGCAGGAGAGCAAATGAAGGCCTGCTCGAGCAGGCAATGTTTCTCAGGAGTCAGGTACGTCCCGTTCTCCATCCTTCCTCTTCATTCTCTGTCCTCGACAATCCGGCCATAGAATCTCAAGATTAGTCTCTCGGATGTCAACAGACCGGATCACTAGAGCACTAAATCGATTTGATTTAGCAGAAATCAATGACCTTGCAAGGATGGAATTGTTGCTGTGCATAGGGGTGGATGCGGAGCCGAGGCTCGGCTCGTTAAGAAAACGAATAAATATCCTGGACGTGCTGGATGAGCTAGAGTTAAATTTAAAATTGTCACAATAAATATATAATATAAAAAATTATAGTATTTATATGGTCTTAATATCTCTATAATCTACTCTATCATATAATAATAATATAATATAACCATAACATCATATAAAACTACACATATAATATATATATATATTATTAATTAAGAATTTGCTGATTAGTCTATTACGCCTTCTAGCTCGTTTGGCTCGCGAGATGGCTCGAGCCAGCTTGTTAACAAAACGAACAAAAATAGCTGCTCGGCTCATTAAAAAATACAGCGAGCCGAGCCAGCCCACGAGTTTCGAGTTTTTTGTTTCAACCCTTGCTGTGCACAAGGCAGATCCGGACCAGACGACATGGAGCGGCGTCGGTGACCGGCCGCGGTGGCGGTGGATCCACATTCCAGCTCAGCACCTGCTCTGGTCATCACCTTCGTCACCGCCTCCCGGCAACTCGTCCGCCCTCGCTCTGGCATCGGCGGGTGAAGCCAACGCCCATTTACCTGATATGTTATTTTATTTCGTTAGGTTCGATTTTCTTCGATGCTGACAGTGTGCTTTTTTTTTGAAAGAAAAGTCAGAAGCACTGCCATATCATATAAGAAAAAGAGTAATTATATATAACGCGCCGAAGCGAACACCCCACCACATAAATAACGCACGCAAACAAACGCACCCAACAATACACTACACCACCTCAAACTAGGAGAGGAGCCGAAAGAAGGCACCACACGCTGCGCCGTCGTCGCCAACGTTGTGCCACACTAGATATTGCGGCCTGCTGCAAACCAGAGCGGCGCCTCGAGCTCCTCCACCATGGGAGTATCACCCTCCGGCCACACCCAGGCCCGTCGATCTCCCATTCCCAGTAGACCTTCAGCAGAACACTCTCGTCGCAGCGCTGATGCAAATCTCTAATCCTGACCACTCTGCGTGGGGGCCTCGCCTCTTCCACCGCCTCACTCCTCTGTCAAGGACTCAGGTATCTGAAACCGCTACGAGAGCGACACCTCCGCCCAACCGACACCGGAGTCACCACAGAACCATGCGCGTCACCAAAAGACCTCCAGCACCCATGGGTCCTCTGCATCTTCCTGCCAACATGGACCAGGCGTACCTCCTCCGCCGCGCACGGGCAACACCACCAACCGACCACCACCACTGCCTAACCAAGACGGGTCTCAGATGCGGCGCCTCCAAGGAGGGCACGACGCCAATGGCGTCGCCGTCGCACGTCCAGAGTTGGACAGGGCTCTCACCCTCGAGTCCCATGAAGTAGGAAACATGGTGCCTCGCAATGGTGCCCACAGCAGGGAGAACGCCGCCACAAGGACGCCGCCACCATCACCACTGACAGAGCGTCAGTGAAGGCTTATGCCTGACTCAACACCATGCCTACTGCATGTTCTTGGCAAGGCAAGTAGCCCCCTCCTCCACGCCTCCGCATCGCCTCCACCAGAAGAAACTCGGCACAACCCGTAGCACCACCACGACGCCACCGACATGCGCTAGCCAGCCCCCAACCCCACCACCATGGCGGCGCCGGCCCAACTTCATCGTCGAGGAGCAACAACAAACTTACCACAGGTCCCGTCGCCCGAGCACGTACCATGGCCGGCAGCTACCACCCACGACCGGCAGCTACCAGGGCCACGAAGAACGGCCACAACGGCCAGCGGAGGCCATCACGGCCATGGCCAAGCAGCCACGCCCGCACCGGCCGTCCGCCCGCCCGGCCAGCAGCCAGCCACACCGCCATGGCCCACCCACGCCCGCCCACGCCGGAATCCTCCGTCGCCGTCGCAACTCAGCGCCAACCGCCGCCCCCACACACGAACGCGCGCCCCCGTCGCGCCGCCACGAGATCCGGACGGGACGTCGTCGGATCTGGTGACCTCGCCGTCGCCGCCGCACAAGCGCCCACCGCCGTCAATGGAGCTCCGGCTGCCTCCGCGGCCGCGCCCACCCGAAGCCGCCAGGGAGAGGGGAAAGGGTCCCGCCGCCGCCTTCACCGCGGGCGCGCGAGCAACCAGCGGCCCGCTCGGGCGGCGGCGCGACGGGAGGGAGGGAGGGGCGGGAAGTGGGGCGGCTAGGGTTTGGGGCTGCTCGGTCGCCGCGCGGGGCGACGCGAGCAGCGCGAGAGGGAAAGTTATTTCGCTATGCTTACAGTGTGCCCAGTTCCCTTTTTCCCTGCCATTGTTCGATTTAGCTGGAGCTGCTCTTCTGAAGCGACTCAATGCCCGTTGTCGATCGCATAACTTATGTGTGTCCAGTTATTTGTTTTGCAAACTGTAAGTCCTGATTGGTGTGTTGTAGACTGCGTTTGAATTGACTAAAGATTGGCAAACACTTTTAGCACAAGCCCGCATTTTTTGCAGCAAAACACTCATTATTTGACAAACAAATATTACCTCTAGTAAAACGAATTTGCAACATAACTCACATTGTTTGATTAACAAATATTTCCTAAATTAAAGTATTTGACGCTGGTGACTTTTATGGTCTCATAGTGTAACTTTGATCACTATTTTTCGATTGGAATTAAGTCTAATTTACTGCAATCTATTGATGTTTGTATACTTAATCCCTACTTTTACCCGTTAAATAATAAAAAAAATCATCTAAATAACCCTGTATGGTGGTTTTATGAGTGGTTCTGTCGAGGTACAAAAGATGCGGATAGTGGTGTGGCAAGGACTAATTTAAAAAATCTACTTTACCTCCAAAACTATTAAGTTTGATCCAGATAGCTCCCTCAACTATATAACCCACAGAGTATTCAATTGTCTAAATTCTCACTTGCAAGTTTTTTTGTGATGATTTGTCGATATGAAAATAACCCATACCTCTCACACCACACAAGCTCAGAAAAAGAACTTCACATCAATTTGAAGAGGCGACTGCTAGCAGGATATTCCATGTGTAGAGTAGATTTAATTAGTGCTTAAGGGGGCTAAATATCCGGTTATATAGTTGAGGGTTTATGTGAACCGACCATAATAGTTTAAGGGTGAAGTATAGTTTTTTAAACAAGTTTTTACCATGTCATTAGCCCATGTGCCAGCATGGCATGCCACGCTGGCAAAACCATTATGGAAACCTCCTCGGTGGGTTATTTAAATGGTTTTGTAAATATGAGGGGATTAAATACCTGGTTTTATATTTGAGTGGGTGATGTAGCCGAACCTCCGTTGGGGGTTTATATAGACTTTGTCCTTTTTTCTATTGGACTATGGTTAACATCTACACCGCTAGATTCAGCTTGAGTTCCTACACCGGTGGATCTAGTGATTAGGAAGCATTACTTTGATCTCAAGTTTGTGACTGAGCCATTTTAATCTTCTCCACCATTATAGTCGTATACTCAAAAGGATGGGGATCATAATGCGGATGATGATATGGCCAGTAATGAGGATAAGTTGGGTGATGGGTAGAACAAAAGGGCTAAGAATGGAGGACAGGGATCGAGTACTAATGAAGCAAATGAGATCTCTGGGAAGGGGAAGGCAGGTGATGAGATGATGGAAAATGACAATATTGGGGCATAAGGTGTTTGTGATGGTGTATCTGTTGATGACTTGGATGAGGATGATCTGCTAGATGAAGTGGAGGATATAGAGATTACTAGAGATGTTAGTGTTGGTCTGGGGCAGCATGTGCCGATTGAGGCGGCTTCAGGAGGAGCGGGAGCCATAGTAATGGCTACCCTGGAGGCACCACCAGTTGAGGAACAACAAACAGAGGCGGTAGCAGTAGCAGTATGGACGAGCACCTCAGTGCCGGTTCACAGGGATTGCCTACCAGTGGCATGGAGGGGGGCTTATGGGCGGAGGAGCCTCTTGCAGTTTCCCCACTAGTCGACTTTACTCCTATTCCACTACTTGGGCCCTTGCTTGAAAGGGCCTTAGCAGGCATCTAGAGGACTGGGTTATGGCTTCAAGCACTCCCGCCTGGGAGAATGGTTGGATAGCAGTTGCACCACCGGTTTCTAGGGGGGCCCCTACCTATCTCGAAGAGGAGGGGCTAGAGGCGAGCATCTACGGTGCACAAGGATTCGCTTGAGAGTCTTACTTCCAATCATCAATTTGACATTAATTGCCCTTTGATGATTGACGTTAGCAGCAGCTCCACCATCAACCATCATTTTTGTCATAGGCTTTCCATCAAGGTGCCCTTTTACATAAAGCGGCCTCAAATGCCTCCACTCCGTTTCCTCTAGTTTATCAAAGGTAGTTTGCATCGGGTCTAAGTTCAATGTCACTATGTATGGCTCTTATGTAATATATTCAGTGGTACATCTATGAACTCTAATCAGTCAATGTCACACTTCAAAGCTGAGTTCACTGATATGTAACATATTTTATACTCACTAATTCTGCTTAGATCGTATACTAGCTTTAAAATTGTTCCTGCGTGACATGAATTTATACATTTGTAAAATCACTGTTTCATGTCACTGGCACTGGACAGGTTCGAGGCCAAGATGCGCAAAAAGCTGGCGCACACCGATGCTGACTCCAACAGCCGACACAATGTCGAGGAGCTCTTGGACATCATCAACGCGAGCGAGCTCACCAAGGCGCTTGGTTGTCGTGGGCGCCACCAGAACTCAGGACTACGCGTCGATTGTTGAGTACCTTGACACTGACAACGAAACCTGGAGTAGTGGAGCATAATTGTTAAATGTCTAAAACGCTAGTGATTCATTCTAATCTTTCATATCCTATTATCATAATACAACAATGAATTATTTATCAACATAATGTTTTCTTTTATCCATAAAAAATCGATCATATAAGCAAATCCCCACATCCATATACAAGCCCAATCGACATTAAATCTTTTACTTTCTCTTATCTCTTGCGGTATGATCTCCTTCTTGACTGAATTACGTGTCTTTGTGCCAGCTGCAAAAAGTGGAGTATCGATGACTCGTCGTTGCTATCAAGCTACTGCCACACACATTTTCCTACTAGTTCCTCCGGCGATGGTGATGTTGCTCGACCCGCCAACCATCTCACTATTTCTTGTCTCTCTTTCACTCTCTTAGCCTCTCTCTCTCGATGACAGAAGGTGAACACTGAGAAAAAAAGTAACTCTTTTTTTTAAAACAGTTAGAGAAGAGTTAGTAGCATGTCATAGTCTATGTAATATACCACATAAGCAAAACCACCTATAGAACTGCTAAAAGGGTGATTTAAATGGTATTGAATACTTTAAGATGTTAAATTGTTGGTTTTATAGGGAAAGTAGACTTGTTCCAGACACTCAGGTGAGGATCCTAATGCTGCTGACTCGCCAGCAGTAGGTTGTTTTATCAAAAACCACGGCCCATGGGCTGCAAAAGGAAAACAAAAACAGGAGCGTGTGGGTCCCAGGCGTCAGAGTCCCCCAACCGCCTCGCCTCGCCTCGCCGAGGAGGGATTGGAGTCCAACCCAAACACGGCGACGACGCGACGACAAAAAGACAAGGAAATCGCCTCCTCCCCCTTCTCTTCCTCTCTCGCTCGCTCTCCAAATCCCCCACAAATTCCCCTCTCCTCTCACCCCCGCTCCCGCCGCAAGAGCAAAGCAACGACCAGGTACGAATTCCTCGCACGCACTCGCGATTTCCTCAGATTCATCCTACCCGCTCCCCCGATCGCGAGCTTTCTCGCCGCGGAACCGTGGATTTTGACCCCCCAGATTTCGCGGCCCTCGACCCCGGGTTAGCCGGGGTTCGGGGAGATCCGTGGATTCGTGGCTGCTCGCCGGGGTTAGACGGCCGCGTAGATTCATACCCCCTCCCCGCTTGGTCTTTTGCTGGGAGGGGATTAGGGTTTGTTTTGCTCGCGCCGCGCCTCGCCGCGGATAATCCAGTTACTACCTGCTAGCGAGATTGGATTGGTATTTCCCAGCGTGTTTTTTTTTGTTTTCTGTTGCTGACTCGAGCGCTCGTAATTTTGTTGCAGGCGCTGAAACCCGAGCGCGTTTGATGGATGATGACTGTTCCGATGGATAGTGCTACAGCCGCCCCGTCGTCCTCGCGGGACCTCGCGGAGCGCCTCTTCAACAAGGTCTTGATCCCCTTAATTTCTTTTGTTTCCTTTGCATGCTACTGCTAATACTACTGCTTGCTGAGGTGGGTTTTGATCTAGTGATTCATATATGTCCTTGCCTTCTCCGTGATTTGCGGATGGCTTGCGCCGCTTGTTAGCGTTATCTGTCACGCTCTGTAGAGGCTCTATTAGACTTTGGAGGATGTAAATGCGAATAAGTCAAATGCGTCGTGCTTTCTGGTTTCTCCAATGTTGCAAGGAGATCCAGTTGATATCATTCCATGCTAAGCGAAGCTTGATACCCAATGTTGACATTGCAATGTTACTTATCGTGCAGAACAACGAACTCGAAGATCAGCTCCGCAAGTCTGCGCAGTCCAAAGTCCCATCAGATCCCAACATATGGCTTCAGATGCGTGACAACTTTGAGAAGATAATTCTTATAGATCATGACTTCTCTGAACAGAATGAGGTAGAGTATCTCCTCTGGCAGTTGCACTACAAAAGAATTGAGGACTTCAGGAGGAACATTAGTGCTGCAAGCTCGGCTGCATCTCAGAGTGGAAAAAGCAATGTGAACCCAGATCGAGTCAAGAGAATTAAATCAGCCTTCAAAAGCTTCCTTTCAGAAGCAACTGGCTTCTATCATGACTTGATGTTAAAGATCAAATCAAATTGTGGCCTTCCACTTGGTTACTTTCCAGAGGGCGTTGAGAATGCAAGCAACTCTATGAGAGATGACAAGAAAATAGCTCAACTGAAGAAAGGTTTGGTTTCGTGCCATCGCTGTCTGATATATTTGGGAGATCTTGCTCGTTACAAGAGCTTGCATGGTGATGGTGATTCTGCTAGCCGTGAATATGCTGCTGCTTCTAGTTACTACAAGGAGGCAGCTTCTATCTATCCTTCCAGTGGCAACCCCCATCATCAGGTATGGCCATATTGCTTATGCCCAATTTGTTATTTGTTCTCTACTCAGTTTTTTAATGAATGTTGCTGCACTGCACCTCTTTTTTTCAGCTTGCTATACTAGCTTCTTACTCAGGCAATGAGGTGGTAGCAGTTTATAGATACTTCCGAAGCTTAGCTGCAGATACTCCTTTTACCACTGCACGGGACAACTTGATTATTCTTTTTGAGAAGGTATTGGTGCTATCTCTTCATTAAACTCAGATCCATAGTTCTTATAATGCTTTCTTATTTTGGTTTGTTACCTTTCGTAGAACTTGTTTACTACACTATGTGAGAATTATCATTGGTTTCCTGACTTATCTACCGATCTTTGTATTCTTTGCCTGATGATATCTGAGTTTCAGATGGTTAAAAACCATGGTTGAAAGTTTATCATTTATTCAATTATTGATGTGGATCTAATATTTCACCTGATCATTGGCACGCATATTTTACAATCTGTATATGTATATAAATACAGATATCATATAATGGCACTTGTTTTGCACGTTCGTACATGGCAAATGATATATTTCTTATCTTATTTGTTAAAGCGGTTATGTTTAGAATGTGAATTCATCTTGTGATGTTTTTTTTTGTTAAACTACAGTCACGTGAGTGTCGTTTTTACATGATCTCCGGTGGCAGATATTTATTTGCATTGTGAGCACAAATTTGTATTGTATTTGCTAATATAGTTAAGTGAAAACAGCTTTTGAGGCATATATTTATGCGTTCTCATATGTAAATCTCAGCATTTTGGTTGGATATCGATAGACCAAGGTATCACTCCTTTGTGACTCAAGGGAGTAGCCCTAGAGAAGATGCATATGCTCTACTAGATGAATATATACGCCAATAGCTAATGGCAGGATAATTTTCCGATTGCATGTATTCGATAATCATGCATCCCGTCATAAAGAATGTTAAGATTTTGCTGGTCTATGTAACTTCTGTTCATCAGATCAGGTTAATCATTAACCTTGATTGTAGTTTATCATCTTCTGGTTGTTTCTATTTCCTAGTATGTCCTGTCATATTTGCATCAAACTTTTGAGTAATAAACAATACCAATAAACAGTATAATTTTGGACCAGACATAGCAGCTAAATTTATGGAATGTGGTAATATGACATGAAATGCTGGGCGGGTTAAGGTTGCCATTTTTATTAAGAAATAGAAATGTTTTTATTGGTAAATCTACAAATATTTCCAGACTTCTGCCCTATAAAGTTTCTACTGATGATGGTACAACTTCATATGCAGAACCGTCAAAGCTATGGACAGCTGCCAGATAGCAATAAAGTTCCCATTGCTAAGACATTACCCCCACGGTCATCTGGAAGGGGCCGAGGCCGGGGAGAAGTAAGGTTTCAGCCAAAAGATGTTAATACAGAAACAGCTGCAAGGGAACGAGAGTGCAATATTCCGGATACATTGAAGACATTCTATATACGATTTGTTAGGCTCAATGGAATCCTTTTCACGAGGACCAGGTATATTCTAGTCCCTTACATGTTTGAACTTGTTATTCTCTTCCCTCTTTCCCTTGGTCAACCTGCCTAATTAATTCTTCTTTCTTTTCTCTTTTTTCACAGTTTGGAAATATTTGGGGAGCTCTTTTCTTCAGTCAGCAATGATTTGCAGATTCTTCTTTCTTCTGGTCTTGAGGAGGAGCTTAATTTCGGACCTGATTCTGCAGAAAATGCATTAGCTGTTGTTAGACTTACTGCCATCCTTATATTCACAGTGCACAATGTAAAGAAAGAACCTGATAGCCAGTCGTATGCTGAAATAGTGCAACGCAGAGTACTGCTTCAAAGCGCATTTACAGCTGCTTTTGAGTTTGTTGGACGAATTCTCAGAAGGTGTTCAGAGCTTCGTGATGTCGCATCAAGTTTCTATCTGCCAGCCATTCTGGTTTACATTGAATGGTTGGCATCCCATCCGGAACTGGCTGTTGATTCAGAGATGGAGGAAAAGCATGCAGATGCCAGATCTTTCTTCTGGAACCAGTGTATTGCATTTATGAATAAACTGGTCCTCACTAACCTTGCATCCATTGATGGCGATGATGACGAGGCTTGCTTTTCTAATATGAGCATGTATGAGGAGGGTGAAACTAGCAACAGGCTTGCCCTGTGGGAAGATCTTGAATTAAGAGGTTTTTTACCATTAGTTCCTGCACATATCATTTTGGATTTCTCAAGCAAACATGCATTTGGAAATGTTGGAAGCACCAAGGAGAAGAAAGCACGGGTTCAACGGATTTTTGCCGCAGGGAAGTCACTGCTGAATTTTGTTCAGATTGATCGGTTGAGGATATATTTTGATCCTTCTTCTAAGAAGTTTGTCATGGCCAAGAAACCTCCTGTTCCCAAAGCTGCCCCTCTCAATGAATCTCCTGATGCACTGAAAACAAATGCCATTGAAATGGAGCATGAAGCTGCTAGAATATCTGATCCAGTTTCTTGTAATATGGGCGCACTTCAGTCGAAAGTGCAGTTGTGTCTTGAAGGAGATGATGATGAAGAGATTGTTTTCAAGCCTACAGCTTCTGAGAAGTTTCCAAAAGCTCCGTCAGACCTGTCAGTTAATGGATACACCCATCCTGTACCAATGTCTGATGCTGGTTGGCCAACCAGTGCTAGTGTAGTGTCTGTTCAGAGCACTGCATCGACGTCTGCGGCTGGTAATTATAACAGCAGTGCATCTGTATCAGCTGCTGGTAATTATAACATCAACCAGTCGCTTCCCATGTCTTCAATGGGTTGGGCTGTCAATGGTGACCAAAAGGTGATTCCTAGCATTGCTCCAAGATTTGAACACATGCAGCCTGTTGAAATGCCTGCTTCCAGCTGGATAAGCAATGGTGCTCAGCATGTTGGTCCTCAGAACACAATTTCAACTTTTCCAGATGTTGTCTCTGACCCACGGGTATCTGCATCAATGGTTCCACACTTCAGTAGCCCTGATTATTCAAAATTGCTCAGTGAAGAAATGCTCTTAATGAATGGATTGAAGAATGTCAGCATAACTGGAAATGGCTATCTGGAGCAGAGATTGCAGGCTGGATTGAGTGGTTTACAGTCTATGGGGTATTCATCTCAGATACCTGTTGAATCCGGTGGTAGCATTACAAATTTGATGCATAATCAGGTGAAAATTACTGGAGAGACTATCCCCTCTACACTTGATTCTATTGTACCTTCAATAGCACCATCAGGTGGCGTACCACTGAAATTCACCGAAGCACTAGCTGATTCAAAGAAGAACCCTGTTAGTCGTCCATCAAAACCTGTTGGACCACCTCCAGGATTTAATCATGTTACCCCTAAGCGTCAAGATGATTTTGTTTCAGTTGAAAAACTGCAGAGTCCACAGGTCGATGATTACAGCTGGCTGGATGGATATCAGCCATCAGTGGATCATGTTCACAATTTAAGAGCTGTTTATCCTGGTGTGATTGCTGGTAACACTGCATTCACCACTCCATTCCCCTTTCCTGGAAAACAGCAGGTCTCCGGGATACACCCACAAGGGGCCGTTGAGAAGACATGGCAGGATTTCCACCTTTTTGAGCCTGCAAAACAGAATATGTTCCAAAATTACCAGCAACGAAATCAGCAAAGTGCTCAAATGGCTGAACAAGAGCCAACAAATTCCATCTGGTCCAACAGTTACCATGTGTGACTCAGTACTTGTACCAGAATGATTGCTGGTAAATCATTACACATGAGTCTTTATAGCATGTAGTCTGCATATCATTTCACTTCTTCTATTCTATTTTCTTGGAGAAAAATTTGGTTCACATCTCTGATGAAGATGTTGCAGTTCTCATTAATGCTTTGTTTTGTTTCATTTATTATGTAGGAGTTACTGGGGATTGTTGGATTAAGTGGCACAGCTTGACCCCCTATTGAGTTCGGCCCATACCTGCAGCCCTCTCATAGTGTTAATTTCTTTTGAGAATGATGGTCTTTGAAGCATGGCAATGGCTGCTGTTAGGTTGGGTAAGTTTGATGTCTCAGTTCTATGCAGGCATGGCATTTGGATGTACATGCTTTCAATTCGTGTTCCCTTCTTTTTGTTCTTTTGAGATTCAGATGTATATATTCAATGGGAGGTGGCTTATACCATAAATTGAAAGTTGAAGTACTAACTCATCAGTTATTTTATTTGGTTGATAGCAATTAGATGCATCTGTAAGATGCACTAAGATTTTCCAATCAATCTCCCTTTAGTGCCAAAAGGAGTTCCCATTGTATTGCTATTATCAACCATTTGTGGCATCTTATACCTGGGATTGTATTAGTTCAATGCCGTTTAGGGGGTTTGTTTGTGAGCTTGGTATAAATGATATTATTTTGCCTCCTTATAGTTTATCATCTACAAGGCACATCAGATGGCACTCCCTTTATTTTACATGTCTGGGTGTGGCTTTATAAGATGTGATTAAATTGGTGTTGATGAACTCCTTTTATTTCTAAACTTTGTCGCCCTTCATTTGAGCATGTGGTTAAGAGATGCGTTGCATTTACTTATGAGGATTGGAACATCATTTGATAACACACTAGGAAGAAATAAGATGAATAGAGAATAGATTGGATGGCCAAAGGACATGCAATTGGATGGAATACTGTATAGACCGCAGAGGGGTGGTAATTGTAGCTTTGAGATTTTCTTTAAGTCATTTTTCTGAGTGCAAATTCAATCAGTGTGTTATTTTTATTGTTGGTAGCTAGATAACTCGGTGGAACATTACAATTATCGTTTTGCAAATTTCCTTTATAGATCACTTTTCGTCAAGCGCCACTCTAAATGAGATTTGCTTAGGATGTTTGCGTGTTGTGCTTATACATTGTTTCGTTGGTTTGCATGTTGCAGGGAGTGCCATCGTCTTCTGGGCCAAAGGTGGAGTGGAGGATGATTGATCTGTTGGCAATCTGATGGGGGTGAATTATAAGAGGTCTTAAATGCTCAGACACAGAGGTTTGATGAAACAAACTCGAATCCAGTGATTACAGGCGCTCTGCACGGACCATATGCTTCATTTCTCATTGGACATAGCTACAACAAGGATGGCGTGAGTGGATGGTTGCTGCAGCGACTGAAAGGCCATTGAGTGTGGATGTCAGTTGTTTGTCAGTCGTTGGTTCCGCAATGTGATCTATCTATGAATAAAAGTTCGAGGAACAACTAGAATCTCACCTAGTCGTTTCTCAAGTATGAATATTGTGTCTTGCTATCTTGCTCCATTCCATTTTGAAACAATGTGTTAATCGCCGCTAGTTGTTGCAAGTTACAATTAAATGTTTGGAACAGATTGTCATGGTATTTGTGTGGGACCTATGTATTCCCAAAATTGTATGGACCCTCAGTATTATATAAATTACCTATGTGACTTGAGACTATCTTAACTGGTTCCCGTATATCTTGTCAAGTTGCTCCATAACATGTGTTTGTGTAGTTTTGTGGTCGTTTGGGGATGAACAATTCGTGGAACTGTGGTTATTGCTTTCCAGATTAAGTTTGGCCATGTGCATCGTGCAAGATGAATGAGATGAGGTGCATCAATGCATATGGTCGGTGTAAGCATTGTGTTAGGGACTCAAGTTGCTGTAATGCACACCACCACCAGCATATAAATGGAGCATTCTCAGACATGCATACTGGTTAGCGAATGTGAAATTTTTAGGTGCCAAAGTGTACAGATTTTAGCAAAATATATTGAGGGTGATGCTAGTGGACGAAGGCTCGGTTCCAAGCTAGAACAGTCTACGTTGTGTAAGCTCATGAGCTTCAAGCTTTGTAGCCCTGTAGTATTTCTCACATAGGATCGATAAGAACAGGCACATAACCTTCACATCCACTCCGAGCACAGCTCCAATTCACTTTCTTTAGCCTCATATGAGCTATGTGCCTACGTATGAGCTAATGCTATAAACTTGTAGTGTGCATGATTGACCTCAACCAAATCCTTGCTCATAGTAGAACCAAAAGAAAACTTGTAGTGTGTTTCTCTTTTCTTAATCGTGGAGGACCTTAGTCCCGGTTGATTATGATAACTCCAACCGGGACTTAAAACTAAAAGGCCACCTGTCCCGGGTGTTGTTAACAATTGGGACTAATGCCTCGAGGCTTTTAGTTCGGGACAATAAGGCCTCCCACCCCCATAAAAGTTAGACCCGGGATTAATGTTAGTATTAGTTCCGAGTCTATTAGCCACCAAGACAAATGGAGGGGACAAAAGTTTTTTCTCTACTAATATATATGTAATGCTTTTAAAGTTAACATTTCCAAACTTTCATGTATTAAGCTTGGATATTTGAAAATTATTCCGAGTAAGAAAATGTTCAAACCAAAGAAAACGTTTTGGTAAAATATATTAATTGTTCTAAGGATAGATGAAATATTTCAAAAAATGCTATGACCAAGAAAATATTGTAGTAAAAAATAGAATTTTGTAGTCAAAATATAAATTACTGTACTAGTTAAGTGCTCAAGCGGTGCTACCGGCAACAAAAAATTTGTATTAACACATGCATTAGAATCATATTGGAAAATTCAACTCATATTAATACAAAATTGGAAAGTATTAGTTTCATCACTCATATTATCTCCAAAAGCTTAACTGATGAAGGCAATTATACATAACATCTCAATGTCTGCAAGTCATTTTGATGCGATAAGCACAGACAACCCAAAGAACCAATCACCACCTTTCTTTGTTTGCAGCTTATGCGTTGTTACAAATATATGTTGTTTCTCTTCGGGCTGCATGGAAGGTACCAAAGACATCTAGTACTACAGAAAATAGTGATGCACCTCATATCTCTGTAGAGGTACAAAATCTGTGGCCTGGTTGGTTGGGGTGGGCTAAATTTTAACCATCCTTTGACCGCTAATTAGAGGTATTAAATAAATATACTCCGTAGTTTATAAAACTATCTCCACAGCCCTTGAATTAATTTGGGAGACAAATTTAACGAGGTCTTTGACGTATGATTAAAAAATGGTTATGGACTAATTAGGTTCATTTGTCACGTAAAGTTATTCTCATCTGTAAAAAGATTTTTATAAATATATTTTATTTAAAACTTCATACAACAAGATTCCTCCGGGCTAAACACGCCTCTTGTTGACATTTAAAAAAAACACGCCTCTTCGCTCTGCACAACTCCGCCTCTTCCCTCCGCTCCGCCTCCGGGACATCCACGAAGAACACGGTGGTGGCGTGGCGCACGCGGCGGCCGCACCCTCGAGCTTCTCCTCTCCTCCCGGATCACAGCACCCTCGGTGAGAACCGAGAACCTAGAAACTAGCAACGCCACCTCCCATCCTCCATCCCCCTGCTTCTGCCCGCACCCTGTTCGACGAAACGCCGCGCCGAGTCGTCCTCACCCGTTTCCCTCCTCCGCGCAGGTCGCCGCAATGCTGCGGAACTTCCCGCAGGCCCGGAGGCTCCTCAAGTGCGCGCCCTCCATCCCAGTCGCTGGTTCCTCGGCTTGCTTATCTACATCTGCTCCGCCTACGGTTTCTGATTCTACGTGCTTGTCTGCGTGTGGGTGGGCGCAGGCGGATGGGCTTCCAGAAGGAGGACTCCTACTTCTTTAAGCAGATGGGCAAGGCCATGCTCTGCACCTACACCCTCTTCGGCTTCGCCTGGCTCTGGAACGAGACGTCACCGCTCGGCTGGTGGACACTCAAGCCACGCCCCAAGGTACTGCCCCTGTCGTGCTCTTATTCATTGGGTTGTACACTTGTACTCTAAGAATGCAGAATGCTGTATTTTGGCTGGAATCTGGGATGGAGCCAGGGAGTTAACATGAAGGGTGCCAATGGAACCAATTAAACCATTCATTAACATAGTGTTGTGTGTGGCCAAAAAAATACCATGTTATTTTAAGATTAAGGTCAAATTGTTGCACAGAATTCAAAATAAGAGTTAAATGACTGCTATATTTTCTGTCTACTTGACACGCTACTTAACACGTACAAGATGATGTTTATCTGGACTGAAATCATCTCTGATTGCATCAATTGTAGTCTATAGTTATCTGCTCAATACAAACAAAGATGAGTGAAGTCAACAAGTGATGTACCAGGCGGTAGGGAATGCAAGAGCACATATGCATATATCCTGTGATTCTATACTATGGAAATTAGGGATTTAGTATTGGGGTTCCGCATATCTTCTCACATGAAAAAAAAAAGCACTGGTGCCTAGCCCTAAACCCTAAACCCTAAACAGCTGGCTCTGTCACTAGCTGGAAGTGGAATAGATACAGGTTCTGCAGTTGTCCTGCATGATTGCAATCCGCTTTGTTGGTTTAAGTTGTCAATCTCCAATTTCAGGGCTAGGCTACATGTTTGAAAATTTATCTCAAAATTAGCTTATATATACTCTGAATCTTGAGAGCTAGGACCATAACCATAAAGATGCATATGTTCTTCTGAAGAAGTAAATGAACTTGTTGGACATCATAACACATGGCCTTGCATGTTGATCCTGACATGAATTTTTGTTTTTTATGACTGTAGTTGTTTTATTATTCGTGTCATGAAACTTCGCTGTCATTTGTCCCTTCAGTTGTTCTGCAGTGTGCAGTTGTGCTCCCTTCCGTAATGCACGTGCCCAATTGTTTGCTCAGATTTACAAAACTTATTCACACCAAGTTGTCACCTTTTTATGGCGAAAATAGTTGTGATGGGATTCTTATTACACAATAAAACATGATTTTGTACAGCAACATCAGCCTGTGTTATCTCAAAGTATTGGACATGACATATATATGAAAAATGCTAAATAGCTAAACCTGCATTATGATATAAAAATGGCTATATACTTTTTTTTATCGCACTAGCAGGAGAGCTGCGTATCTTTTCATTAAGAAAGGAAAAATCCCAAAATACAAAACAACAACACCCCACGTTGGGCAGAGTAGGGAATGCTGGGTTTACACCAGTAGACTCTTACAAAGAAAGCAAACGCTAAAGACCTGACGAAAGAAAAGTACCTTCAAACTCTAACCAGTCACCCTACCCAGGTCTAGTGCTGATAGCCCCTTGGCTCCATCTGCCAAAGGTGGGACTCGTCCTTGAAGACCTGCAGGGCGTCCTGTACAATAGTAGGAGCAGATCCGAAATGGCTATATCCTATACCAGTGAATTGCATAGCAAGATTTTGTAATACAACAGCCTTTCATATTGATTTGACCTTTAAGTTTTCCTTGCATTCCTGTGCTAACTCAAATGCGCAACCAACCATACTCGAATGTGCAACCAACCACACTCAAATAAATATAAGGAGCTTTGAAGAAACAGTACTGGTTTTGGCAAAACTATTCATGACAAACCTGTATATATACAATTTAAGCCAGATTTGGGTCTTGCACGGTTGATATAGATCGAGTAAATTTCACCAGTGGTCCTTGAACTTGTGGGCGGACCTTGGGCCAAAATTGAGGTGGGGCACGCCTTATGAGTTAGTAGAATTTTCACAGCATGTAATGGTCAACAATTGTTAGTTAGCTTGGCTTAAAAATTCTGAGTGAGGGCCTGGGCCCTCGCTGGCTTTAACTTGGGTCCGCCCTTGCTTGTCCCGAGTTCTCATCCCGGTCCTAGTACTCCCAAAATGCACATAATGGTCCCTAAACTTGTCCCGCACTCTCATTTCGGTCCTCAAAACTTGCCTCTCATTCTCATTCAGATCCCAGCACTCTCCAAATGCATATAAGGGTCCTTCAACTTATCTCATGCTCTTATCCTGGTCCTTAAACTTCTCCACGCTCTCATCCAAGTCCATGTACTACCAAAATGCATTGATTTGTTTAAGAAACATTATTTTACAACTGTTTCAAACTAAATTTGAGTTCACTCAAAATTGGTCCAAAATTCATGGGGAAATCATCACAAATATATGGGTGTCTAAGAACCTTTGATACAAGATTTGTTGAATTTTAGGGTTGTTATTTTAAAACATTTATTAAATAATTAATTTTATTTTCGAGATTACAAAGAGATGTGAATACCATTTAATTTTTGTTATTTTGAATGGATAATTTAGAAAATAAAAAAGTTGCCCCTGGTTATTTTAGAGATTTTGATATTTCACACTCAATTTGTGATGATGACTGCCCCTTTAATTTTGAACCTGGTTTGAAATCTTAAAAGTTTAAATAGCTCAGAGAAGTTTTTTTCCCTAAATAACTCAATGCATTTTTAAAGTACATGGACCTAGATGAGAGAATGGGACAAGTTTAAGGACCGAGATGAGAGAATGAGACAGGTTTATGAACTATTATGTGCATTTTGAGAGTATGGGGACCGGGATGAGAACTCGGGACAATTTTAAGGACTAGGATGAGAGCACGGGATAAGTTTAAAAACCGTTATGTGCATTTTGAGAGTACAAGGACCGGGATGAGAACTCGAGACAAGTTTAAGGACCGCTGATGAAATTTACTCATATAGATTCTTCAAATACTGGATATGCCCCCACTACAGTTACCTTTTTCCTGAGTTATGAAACTTAAATTTTCTCTTATTTGTTTATAATTACTTTCCATTATGTTGTGCATCTCGAGTATAAACAAGAATAATTGCTATATGCATATGAAAAATGCTAAATGGCTAAACCTGCATTATGATATAAAAATGGCTATATCCTATACCAGTGAATTGCATAGTAAGGTTTTGGAGTCTTTTCATATTACTTTGACTTTATGTTTTCCTTGCATTCCAGTGCTACCTCAAATGTGCAACCAACCACACTCAAATGAATCTAAGGAGCTTTGAAGAAACAGTACTGATTTTGGCAAAGCTATTCATGGCAAGCCTGCTTATATACAATTTTAAGGGCTTCTTTGGAACGTAGGAATGGAAAAACACAGGGATAAGAAAAACACAGGAATAGGATAGGAATACAGGTGTAAAACAGAGGATTGGAAAACATTGGAATTTTGAATAATGTATCGTTTGGATGAGTCATAGGAAAAACACAGGAATTTATGTATGTATTTGGTAGTAATCGCAAATCTCAAGAACGTTTCCCTGGTGGACTTTTCTATTTGATCTTTGCGATTTGCCTCGATCCTACGCACTAACAGAAAAAAGAGCTTCGACCAGATGTTTCAATTCCTACGTTTTTCCTCGAGAATCGATGGCAAAGGATTTGTTCCTCCAAAATTCCTGAGGTCAAATCCTACGAACCAAAGGCATCTATAGCGCTCGTTCCATAGGATTCTAGAATCCTGTGTTTTTCCTTTGGGAATCCTCTGTTCCAAAGAACCGATTTGGGTCTTGCATGGTTAATATTGATTTTTCAAGTACTGGATATGTCCCCACTACAGTTATCTTTTTTCCTGAAGCATGAAACTTAAATTTGCTCTTATTTGTTGATAATTATTTTCCATTATGCTGACAAAGATACATCTCGAGCATGACAAGAATAAATTTTGAAAGGATAGTATGCTTGAAAAGTTGTTGTATTTATACAGTGCCAGAAATAATTTCACTGATAAGTTTTTTGGTTTTCAGGAAACACGTAGAAAGTATAGGATAAATCTCTCCATTGCGTCATTATATCATCTTGGTGACAATAGATGATCAGTGTGGATGATTGTCCTTTTCAGGAAGAAAAAGAAATGGCACACCTTTATGAGCGCAGGAAGTTCCCTTACCCTGGTGATGAGGAGGCTGTTGAGGAGTTCATAAAAAGTGGAGGTGCTCTTGGAACCACAATTGGACCCAAGGGTTTTGCTGATGCCAATATGGATTCTGAAAATATGCAGAAGCAGTTGCAGTCAAAAAAGTTTGAGCAGGAAGCACAGAAGCTATGGATTCGGATGAGGAATGAGGTTATACAGGAACTCCAAGAGAAGGGGTTCGATATCGAGTGAGTTTTTGGATCTGCAATATGGTCACCACTGATAATCTTAAAACCATGCCATTGAAATTGGTGAACTATATCTTGGGAACATAAAAGTTTGTAGGATCTGTATTGTCTGGCATGTGCCTAGTTCTGCTTGATTGTATTGTAAATACCCTGTTTTGTGGAGAACTAAAGATCTCATTTGACCCTCCTTTGGCATTTCTTATTGTCTGTCATGAAGAAGTGTCTCTCTTCTGAAAATTACTGAGATTCTAATGTTGGTACATGCACCCTATATGCTACATCATTGAGGACAAGTTGGAACTTGGGATGCAGTAGTTTTAGTTCAAATTTTAATTCTTAATGGTAACCAACCGCATGCAGGTGCTTGGCCATGGGGGTAGATATAGGATATGTGGCCCTAGGAGCATATATTCTTTTCCAAAACTGATAATTTGAGTAGGACGTGGTTGAAAATCGTCTCAGTGGGGTCATGCCAAAAAAAAATTATTCTTCTTTAGTTGATGTGGTTTGTGGGATTATAATAGACAAATCCGCTTAAATTTGTGATTTTTTTCTCTCCTAGCGCCATTGAATTTTAAGTTGTAAATTTCCATGCTGCTTCACCATCTCGTCATTTGACGTCGGAAATTTTCTTGGATTCTTTAAGGTCCATTTGAATGTTTTTATTTTTATTTTTGAGGTGGGCAGTTTATGTGCACTTTGGGGGTCCATTTAAATTAGAGTTTGTGTGACAGTTTTTGGAGGTGATTAAATTTCTGGAAATCCATGTGCTTGTGTCTTAGACGCTTGTGTCGTTTTAAGACACTATTTATTTTCAATCTTTTCTATTACCTTTAGCCAAAAACTAAATAAAATACTGAGCTTTTGATAGGCTTTTGAAAATTGTGCTAGAAGGCAAAATAAACTTTTGAGCAGCTGTTAAAGCATTTTCAGCGGTCCTTCAATAAATCTTTCTCAATAACGAGCTAATAGGGATATCCTAATGTATATTTTATAGCTATTGGAGGTGTTGTTTCTGTAGTTCTCTAATAATCTTATCTCAATCCAACTCCCCCTTTGTTCGGGGAGAGTTGGGATGGATTATTGGTTTGTCCCGGTAATTATTGGGAAAAGAGAAGATATATTGGGATTCTGTTAAAACACTACTTTTTTTACCAACTGCTCCAATATTATAGTTGGATTCAAAAATAGGGATATACCGGAGATGTTTTTACCTTTAATAGGTTGTTTCAAGGAGTATCACATGTCTTATATATACTAGGTGATACTCCGCGCGTTGCTGCAGGAATTTTTAAACTAAATTTTAAGGTGAAATTTCAAAATAGGTGATACCCCGCGCGATGTTGCGGAAATTTTTTAAACAAATTTTTAAGGTGCAATGTGAAAGTAGGAACATCAAAGTGATTTCATGATAACATTCTTTTGTTAACAACAATATACATGGAAGCATGATAATTTTGTTGAGAGATAACCATTCTAAATTATTGATCCTACATTTTTCTCTACTACGGGAATTTTGTAGCATGCGACTCACAAAGGCATGATATTAACCATATATAGAAAATCGGTTGAAGACATAAATGTATGATCTAGTGGATGGTGACCTGTCGTATAGTGGATGATGACGTGGAATGTTTGCATGTTGAGAGAAATCAACTATGACATGTTAGTGGGTACCAATTATGTAGGTTATACTCCGTATAGATTATAAGTATAGATTATAAGAGACCCCCCCCCCCCCACACACCTACACACACGTTTGTGGAGCAGCCATGCTGCTTGTCAATATGACTATATGAGTGGCCAGTGAGTGGGGCCGATGGTGAGCATTTAGGAGAGACCAATACATTGAGATATTTATGTGTAAAAAGTCGTCATGTTGGAATTACATCTATCTACCCTTTTAACTTTCTATTTACTCATTGTATTACACCTTCAGCACTTATCTTTTTCTATAATTGCCATGTGTATTGCTATGTGTAGTTTATAGTATTGGGACCTACGGTGTAGTCGGAGTATAAAATATACATAAGAAACATAAGTAATGCATATTTAGGTAGAATTTGTGTAGATCTTTTATATGTGATATATATTTAGAGCCTTTAAAAGTTTCACTCACCCTTTGTTGAAAAAGGTACCATTTCTAAAAAAAATAAAAGAAGGTATCGGTTCTTAGCTCTTACAAGCACACACTAGTGCTTTGGGCTATAAGGCCACAAAGGTTATTGAGGGTCTAGTGCTGGCATGGACACTGCTCATAGAGGATTTGGTGTTAAAGTGTCACGAGGTTGAAATACTTTCAAGACAGTGACTAGGTTTAAGATAGTGAATAAATCTAGACAATATCCTATAATAAGAACAATCATGTAAAATCTTGAACAGAAAATGGAGCAAAGGAAATTCAAACAACTCCAAATATTTCTTCAAGATTTCCTTTGGCACATGAGGAGCCTTTTAGAAGCTCCGTAAAAGTTTAACAATTATGCAAACATAAATACCATAGACATGTTATCCTTTGGTGAAAAAAAAGAACATAACAAGGATATCTCAACCATCTGAACTAGTTTTTGTGTAGAATGAACAAAGTTAAAGTTTCTTTGATCTAAAGCCTAATCAATTAAAATTACAAATACGCTGCAACAAAAATGAAATGTTCAATATAGCATCTAGTTTTTTGTTATAAGTAATCCACCCCTCATATTTCAAATGTATGATCATTTTATTATTTAAAATGATATATTGGTGGTTGTGTTGTTCTCTGATGTTGCAGAAGTTTTAATTTTAAAAGATAAATATATTTTTTATTAAAAGAAAATATGCTTTATAAATTGTACTGACCTTACAATACAAGGGCGCCCAAAGCCAACACCAAATTACATGGCATTAATACAATTCTAGCCTATGTTTCAATGACATACGAGGCTAGTTAGCGTTGAAGCGGGAAGCTGCCTTATTATTGCCAACTTATTTTGATCACCCTTCTTCTATTAAAGGACTACATTTTGATGCAGAAATGATAAGCCAAAAATCATCAATCTACATGATTTAGCACAAAACTTCTTCTTCCCAATCGTCATCTTATTGTATGTTGTCCAGATCGCTTAAGTAAAATCCTACACACATATAGATTTAGTTGTAGCGAGCCCTTAAGCTTCCTTGGGAATAAAGATCCCAATAAATTAGTTCTCAAGGCTGGAAAGTTATCCTATACAATAATTCTCTGAGAGCCGGCATCATGCATATCTTGTCTATAAGCACCGAGAAAATATATGATGTTACATAAGTGTGGCTTTTGAATGTTGCAACTATTGCTCATCGATGTTGTGTATGAATGGAATATTGTTACAGCTCTCACACACATTGTTCTGCAATGTTATGTTGATTTTCGACCTTACAACTCTCCACTTGAATAGGTAAATATAAGACATCTAAATTTTAGTAACTCTCTAAAAATAACATTTAAAAATAAAGTTTTTCTATACCCATGTCACCATATCTGCTAATATAATATACACAACTATTAATACTGTAAAGAGTATCTTAAAATTTGTGATGTGAAGTAGAGATAGGTGGTCTAAATTCAAATTTATCTAGAATCTTAACAATGTTAGGATGGTCTCAACCCAATGACTAGGATGGTATCCACAGAATTAAATGAGTTATCACTTAGAATAAAAGATGATGCGACAAGTAATTAAATGAATAAAGATAAGAAAACCAGGTCTTACATGAGACATGGTTTTTATATAACATCCAAGACAAGACATGAGATGAGTAGCATTAAATTTAAGTATGAAAAAAATGATGTTTACATTGAGAGATTATTGTCTACCGCTAAGACCCTGTTTACATTGAAAGATTAGCTGAAATTAGTTGAATCGGACCAGCTAATTAGATAGTTGCTATTCAGCTAATAAAACGGATATAACTGAGAATTTACTGGTCCTGTTTAGATCCACTGCAACTAAAATTAGCTAATGGATTCAAACATGGCCTAATTTTTTAATGACGTACAGATTACGTAAACTGTGTTTAGGCCGTGTTTCTTTGCCTTCCGGTAATATTTTGCCAAAATAAATCTTACATGCATGAATTATTAAATAAAGTCTATTTGTAAAACCTTTTCAGGGATGAGCGTAACTTTACGCGATGAATTTAATGAGCCTAATTAATCCATGTTTTGCTATAGTAATGCTACAGTAAATATTCTCTAATCGTGCGATTAAAGGCCTCATTAGATATGTCTCGCGAAATAGTTCAATATTGTGTAAACTGACTTTATTTAATACTCTTAATTATTGGTCAAATGAGCTGACAAAATTTTACGAACCCAAAGAAACACGACCAGATTACGGAAACTATGTTTAGTGTTTTATTTTTTCCAGATTGTTTATCGTCTTGGGTTGGGATTGGTCTTGTTGTAATACGGAGATTTTTTTAACGGAACAATTTTTGGTAAAAAATTGGTAAATTTTTGGTAGGGCTCAGGCCCTTGACTATGGATGGCAGCGGGTCGGGTACATGCGGGTAAGGAATTTACCCGCCCGCGAGCGTACCCGCGCTGGCAGACTTTACCCGCCCGCGAGGCTGCCCGCGGGCGAAAACCTTTGCCCGCGCCCGCACCCGACGGATATCCGCGGATATCGGGTTTACCCGCACCCGCAGAGAGATAATATATCAATATGCTCATTTCAGTAAGAACAATAATAAGTTAAGATATTTCAAAAAAAATAACCAACAATTTAACAGCCATAATACAAATAAAGTTCAACAACCATCACAATTTGACAACAATAACACATTGTATCAACATCTAATTATTACAATACAAAGAATAAATGTTCAATTACACCATCACACGCATCTCCAGAATTCCAGACCACCAATGTGCAATGTCCAGCCACATCAATACATCACACGCATCACCAAATGCTGAAAAAGATTAACATATCCAATAAGGCAACTAACGAATCAATCAATAGTAGAGGTTAACTACCGAAATCGAGTGGCACAGGTTAACCAGAATAATACAACAACCCGCAAATGCAAAAGGAAATGGATCGATGGGAGACTCACCGCCGGCGACGGGCCGAAGAGGCGAAGAGCGGCAGGAGCCCAGCCGCGGTGGCCTCGTCCCCGAGCCCGACTGGCCGTGCGCGTTGCGCCGCCGAGCCGCCGCCGCTGCCGAGCTGCGCCTCCGCCGAGCCTCTGTGACCGCGCCCGCCGAGGTGCGCCTCCCTGTGCGGCCGTGCGCAGTGCGCTGGTGCTCCTCCGAGCCGTCGCCAGCCGCCGAGGAGCGCCTCCGCGACCGCGCGACGCGCCGAGTTGCCGACGCGAGATCCAGAAGAGAGAAGATCAGAACGAGAGAGCCAGAGAGGGGGGCGCGGGGCCGCGGGCTGGGGAGGCGGCCGGGTGGTGGATAAGGTGGGGGTGGCTACTGGCTAGGGTTTGTGTTAATGGGCCTTGGGCCTTTGGTTTTTTGATGGGCCTTCTATATTAAACGGGCAGCGGATATATCTGCGGGTGAAAACTGCCGCCCGCTAGCCGCCCGCGGGCGGATTTTGCTGCCCGTATCCGCGCCCGCGGGCGGATTTTGCTGTCGGTACCCTTACCGGTCGGGTCGGGTATCCGCGGATACCCGCGTAACTGCCATCCATACCCCTTGACTCCATCCGGTCCACGCACAAGTCTTTGACGGCCATTGGCCTGCCATCGAACCGTGGCCTGCCATCGAACCGAAAGGTAACGAAGCCCAGTAGTAGAAAAAGAATTCGCAATCCACACACGGGTCCCCTCGTCTAGCTTGGATCCCTCCGCGGCTCCGCCTCGCCCAGTCGCCCCTCTCGTTGCTCTCGTGCTCTCCACCCGCTTCCCGGCAAAACCCTAGCTCCGCCACATGCACCGCGGTGGCGACCGCTCCGGCGGCCTCTCGGGTGGCGGCGACCGCTCCGGAGGCCGGTTCCAGCGGGGCCCCTCCCGCTGGTCGGGCGGCGATGGCGGAGGAGGGGGTAGCCCGCCCCATCGCTACTCCCGCGGCGGGGGAGATGGCGGTGGCGGAGGGGGTGGTGGTGGCGGCGGCGGCGGCGGCGGGAGGTTCCACCCGTACCGTGGCTCTTCCGACTATTCTGGCGGCGGTGGCGGCGGCGGCGGGGGGTACAGAGGGAGCGGCGGTGGTGGCGATGACTTCGGCGAGCAGAGGCACCGCTACGGCGGCGGTAACCGGGGCGGAGGCCGTGGGGATTTCCAAGGTTCGTTTTCCAAAAGCATGTGGGCCTTTTGGGCGCTACGCAATTGTTAGGGTTGTGGCTTGTGGCGTGGGGAACTTGATGTTGTTTAAGTGTGACTAGGGTTTTGGTGCTGATAGGGTGGCTGATTTGTGACCTCCTCAGCTTATAGACGCAAATTGAATCCACTCTCTTAGAAATTCTTGGTAAAACTGACAAGTCAATGTTGAGATTTAACTAATCTGTACAGAATTTAGAGTGCATAGCAGCACTCTGGTGCATAATATGGTACTAGCAGCATACCGTAATGACAAAACCACCCAACCTTTTGAGTGCACGAACTGTTGAGTCATTTTGGATATATAGGGTGCCCCTTGCCCAGGTTTTGTGCATGTCAAGGGAGGGACAGCCACAGTTTTATTTTGATGTATGGCTAACTTTTCAAGCAGTAAGAGTTATGACTTTTTTCTATGCTTATTATTGAGATAATCTGTCGTAAATTAGTACTAACTTACATGTAGATTGGATAGATCTATTTATTGTCAATTAGTTAGACAGTAGATTTGTCAATTATTGACTAGTTTTAACGCTAAAAAAAAATTATTGACTAGTTTTATCATTGGTCACCAAACATCTCAAAACATCAGTTACAGTTAGGTTTCTTGACTTTTCTTTTTAACTTTAAGGCTTACTTTTCAATTCAGAGTTATACAGCAATTGTATGGGTAGAATTTATTATTCCATGTTAGTAATAGCATACGGCGAAGTGCTGTATGTCAGCTTAAGTGGACATTTTCAAAATCATATGTTTGTACCCTTTCTTTTGCTAATCTTGATACTGCTCTTGAAATTTCCCTGCAGATCATGATAGCAGAAGTAATTACGTCAAACTTTTTGTTGGGTCTGTTCCGAGGACAGCAACTGAAGAAGATGTGAGTATTGCTTCATGCTAGTATCTCTTCTTTCTTGCTTAGTAAATTCTTTGTGTTTTGCTAGTATTTTTTACTTAATTGTTCCTGAGCTGATGAATAATTTATTTTGAACTATAATGTTTGGTATTGTGTCATCATTATTTATTACTATATGCACAAAACAAACTAGAGCCTTCAAACTTAGAAGTTTCCTGAGGCATCTTACAAGATAAAAGATACGAAAGCTTTGCTCATTATTTCTCTCAGATCATAAATACAAATTTAAAATGAATTCTCTGCTTGTATATTTTTTCTTGGCTCAGCTCGTTTCTGAGCGTTGTATATTTGTATTAGTCACTGTCTGTTTGGCTAACAAGTTGAAGATTGAATTAAGCTACTTTTTTTTTCTGTTTTATTTTTCTGTCATATAGATTTTTATTGTGCTGTTCAGTTTGTGACAGATTCTTGTGTCCTCAGGTACGCCCTTTATTTGAGGAACATGGAGATGTTCTTGAAGTTGCTTTAATCAAGGATAGGAAGACCGGTGAACAACAAGGTGTGTATGACTTTGTTTTTCTTATATTATCACAATACAAGCATCTCTTTTGTTTTCAGGTTTCTGAGAGGTTATAGGAGCAACAAGGTTGCATCTTCTCTCAGTTAGATTTGGCGGTTGTTGATTTTCATTTCCTGCCCTTCCATTCTGTTCAACTCCTGTGGATTCAGTAGAAGACTAGAATGGAAGCAACTAACTGTCCGCTGATTACTGCAACCTAACTAGCCTCAAGTCTACTGCTACGCAGCAGATTCATTACCAAAAACTGTGTTTCGATGATATTGACCTTCTGGATGTCCTGTGTAGTTCTAGCAATGAGGGTGTAATCTCACCTTTGCATCTATATGTGCCTTGATTCTGATGCAAGAACAGATAACTTATAATGAATCAATACAAAACTTTCCATCCTTTGCCTTTCATGGTTTAAGATTTTATTATCCATGTAATCATGAATTGCATGGTTTGGAATCCCTTAATGTGAGTGATTGAATCCCTGGATAAAGTGATTGGATGATGCAGTATAGCTGCATATTGCTATCAAAATTGATGACAGCTGGTGTGGTGTTGATGACCTTGTACTGCTTCGAAATGATCACACGAGTTGTGCATTGTCAATCTAGATTTATCTGATTCGATGGTATATTGTCATGGGTGTTTGACAACCTGGTCCTTTGAATATGATGAATCTTGTGAGTTCTGGATTCGACTGTGGTATGTTCTGGCTGTATGCAACTCGTGGATGTGCGTGTAAACTTTGGACGCTCTTAGTGTTTCCCTGACTGCATGATATTGCTTGACACTAACTGTTATGGCGATAGTTTCTGTTCACATGAAATCTACAATGCAATCCTTGAGATAATGATTCCAGCTGTATGGAAACCGGTCTGATATGTTCGGTGATGGTGTTTTAAAGTTATGTAACTTGGAGTTGATGACACATGATATACCAGTGCTGTGCGTCTTGCATCTTATGTAAGCGTGGACACTTGCCGAAGGGAATTCATCTGTTCCGCGTGATGATCGTCACTCCAAAGTATTGGCTTATAGAAACATTATCTGTGTATGTCTATGAAGGGCCTGTGTTTAGTATTCTGAATTGGATCATTTGACATGCAGCTGATGAGGACGCACCAGAAAGTCCTTGTGTCTGACCTGATATTATTGGTCAGTTGGAATGATTGTTGCTTATGTTGTTATCATAGGGAAAGTTGAAATTAATGTGCATCTGGATTCAAAGCCTTTGTCATACATGATTTGATTTCCACCTACAAAGTGAAATACTCTGCAGTAAGATCATAACCATGTGTACCTCATAATTGTTTAAAATAGACTGCAGCATGGTGGATATGTTTGTTGGATGAAATTTGTTGCCCATCATTGCTGTACTGCCATGTACAGCAACAGTAATGGACCCTATCGTCTGACAGATTATACTGTCATTCAATGGACTAACTTTGTACGTAGAGGCATGCATGCTATCACACTTTATTTGAAGGTTTCTTTTCATCCCTACTTATCCATGTGTGTTGGCTGAATCTTTCTAGAAAGCATATTGTGCCGTCGGTGAAGCCGCTTATTTTTCTTTCAAGAGTGACGTTGCTTGTATTCTCTAGACTATTTGAGTTGTGTGTATCCTTTCATTATTTATTACCATGCACCATACAGTTCTTTCCATTTTTCTCAATGCACTTCCATGAGATACAGCTGTAAAAGCCTGCCCATGGAACACCAGATATAACCTACTGATCTTGCTTGTTCAAAGGTCATGCTATTTTGGTGGCTTGTTTTACATATTTAGTTACACCTGCATCAGTTTATTGTGGTATCTATTGATTATACTGCCGCTATGCTTCACTTTATCAGCTTATTGCAGTTTGCCTTTTGGCAATTTCTATGCTAGATTGTTACTGGATGCTGTCAGAATATGCTGTGTGATGATGGATCTTTGTCATTCCTTTTTACATTATTGAATAAAATATACTCTGGGAGCTTTAATATCTTCTGTGGTGCAATCTTAGAAACTATCCTGGTCTTGTCAATGGCCACTCTCTTATCACTTGATATCTGTTGTGCGTTCTGTGATGTGTTTGACTTCTCATTGTATGCACAATTTTGGTGCATCATGTGCTTTGCTAAGGACCTATCACTGTCTGCACTTTCTGCACCAAATTATATACTAAGTGCAGACTCATTTCTAATTGTAACACAGCTGAGGAGTTATGGATATAGATAACCTTTTGCTTTCCGATGTGAAGCACACTTCTCTTCGCTTTTCCAAGTAATGCCTTTGGGTGTTAAATTTTAGTGCAACTTGCCGTCAGCTGTAGTGTGGTCAATTGCCGTACCTGATGTTCTATGACTTGTACATTGAAGAGTGTCTGTCGGTATTACAAATGCAGTGTAGCCCAAATTGATATTGTCTCGTGTTCGGCAAAGTCTTTATTTTTTTAGTTTGTGATGCTTTGATGCTTACCTGAATGAGGCTTTGCTCCTGAAATGTGAAGTCTAAGTTGTTTCTTCTTGATTTTTTGTTGAAAGTAAAAAAAAGGAAATTCTATTTGCCTCCTTAAATTCAATATTTCTCCTTTCTGCCCGCTGTTCACTGACTACAGTTATGGCAGATATGTATATACATCAGTGAGATGCAGAAAAATAGTAACTGACTGAAGAGTTTGCATTTTTTACGTTCACAGGTTGTTGTTTTGTTAAATATGCTACTTCTGAAGAGGCAGAGAGGGCCATCAGGGGTCTGCATAACCAGTACACTTTGCCTGGAGTATGTACCTCATTGTTGGCTATTTGTTAAGCTCTGTTCTTTGCAATTTCAAATTATTGACTGAATCTTTTTATGCTAGGCGATGGGTCCTGTTCAAGTTAGATATGCTGATGGTGAAAGGGAACGGCATGGTAATGCTCCGGCATTCAGTAGTTTGACTATTTAACCTGTCTGCATTTTATGTTATTACTGGTTTTGAGGCAACCTTAGCAGTCCTACCTGTCTTATACTCAACCTTTCAAAATTCTTTGATGTATTTAAAATGTCCAATTTTTTTTTTCAAAAAGTGCATCTTCAACACTAGTGCCAGGTTCTCAAGATTTAGCACCATACCTCTACATGCTGCTTATCACAGAGCACCTTATTTTATGTAATCATGTGCAGACATTTATTTTGTGTCTTCCCAATCTTGGTGCATGATCGGGTTATTAATGACTTCAGCAGCGATTTTTATTCTGGTTCTGCATTTTTTCCATGTCTGAAAAATAACTTTTCACTTTTAGGATTCTTCGTTGTTCTGTTGTGTTCATCTGAGTTATAAACTCATATTGACAAAGTAAAATATGCTTGGCCTGTTAATCAATAGTTGTTTTTCTTCTTGAGATCTTTTGTTTGTTGTACTTATTGGGTGATTTCATGGGCTTGAACAATTTTATTAGGGACCGTTGAGCACAAATTATTTGTTGCATCCCTCAATAAGCAAGCAACTCCGAAGGAGATTGAAGAGGTAATTGTTTTGTACTTCTTATTTTCCTTAATGATTTAGTGATTTGCTTGTCTGAGAGAGTATTATAGATGTAGAAACTACTTCTTGCTATCCATTACCAACCTGTGATAGCTTATACTTATCTGCATTGAGGACATTATTATCACAAAATTAGTAGCTTGCGTATCTAATCTTCAGTTAAAAACCATGTAGAAAAATGCACATTGAACCATATGTATGTTCAATATGTTTTTCAGATTTTTGCTCCATATGGTCATGTGGAAGATGTTTACATTATGAAAGATGGCATGAGACAGAGCCGAGGTTTGTGAATGCCTGTTTGCTTTAATGTTTTACTCTTTTCATTCATTCCAATCTTCTGTTTTGACTTTTGAATTTTGATATATGTAATATAAAGGTTGTGGCTTTGTCAAATTCTCATCAAAAGAGCCAGCAGTGGCAGCTATGAATGCCCTTAATGGGACTTACATAATGAGGGTAAATTTCTGTGTCAAAGCTACATGTTCTGTGTTTCGCTTGCTGGATATTTATGGTCTATTTTCTGTGTCAGGGCTGTGAGCAACCATTAGTCATTAGATTTGCTGATCCTAAGAGGCCTAGACCTGGAGAATCGAGGTGATTAAAAAACTGTGATTATGCTCCTTTGATGCATGACATATTTTATTTTATTCTATTTATCTGAGAGAAGTATAATCATCATGAGTTCTGCTGTCTGATTTGCCTTTAGGGGTGGCCCTGCATTTGGAGGTCCTGGTTTTAGTCCTCGATCGGATGCAGCACTTGTTATCAGGTTTCAGTTTCACTAGTTCAGTTACTTATTTTTGCTCAAGGACAATTAAAATGGGTTTTTAATGAGATGAACCATGTGTGGTCTTTCCTTGCACATGAGGAGTTGCCGACATATGGGGCTTCTACTGAAGTTCAAGTGTCAAAACCAAAGATTGTATGTAGAGGCACTGACAAGAACACATGCGTTAGTGCTGAAATATTCTGCAAAAGATGTTTAATATAGGGATAGACAAGAGATGATGCTATATAGACAACAATGAAATGTCTGAATGTGCATCAAGTGTTGATTTTTGTCATTTTTCTACCTTATTGGGTGTCTGATAGTCTATTTAACTAATTAATCATAATAATGTCTTTAACTGAGAAGTTTTACAAATTCATCTGAGTTAGCTTATTGTATTCATTTTTTATTTTTCAGGCCAACTGCTAATCTTGACGAACCTAGGGGTCGGCATATGCCTCCTGACTCTTGGCGTCCATCAAGTCCAAGGTCAATGGCACCTAACCAATTCAATAATTTTGGATCTGACAATCCCTTGGCGCTAAGTGGTGGCGCTGTAACATCAGCAGATAATGTATGTTTCAGGTTAATCCTTTGTTATGATCGTATATACTTTTTGTTAGTTCATTTCCCAACCTTTTCTCCCAAAACATGACAGGCTGCTTTTCGGCCTTCAATGTTCCCTGGAAATGGCTCCTTATCAAGTCAGACAGCTGTGCCAACCTCATCACATGTGGTACAACTTGGCATATATGGCTTCCTTCTGTTTCATGATTTCCCTTTCATTGAAATTGTTATATCATAGTGATGGGGACTTTTTTCCTTTTTAGGGCATGAATCCTTCCATAGTACAAGGGCATCACCTGGGAGGTCAACAGATTCCGCCCTTGCAAAAACCACCTGGTCCACCACAGAATTTTCCTGTGCAACTGCAGAATGCTCAGCAAGGACAGCCTCTTCAGGGGCCTATTCCACAGATTGGGCAGCTGCATGTCCCACAATCCACGGGAGCTGTTTCATTTGGCCAGAATATGCCATCTATGCAATTGCCTGGCCAACCTACAGCATCACAGCCATTGATGCAACAGAATGCTTCTCTAGGTGCTTTACAGGCTCCTTCGTCTGTACAGTCGAATCCCACGCAAGCTGTTCCTGGCCAGCAGCAACTTCCTACCAGTGTTGCTCCCCAAATGCTCCAGCAGTCGATGCCTTCACAAGCACCACAGTTGCTGCTTCAACAGCAGGCAGCTTTGCAGTCTAGTTATCAGTCTTCACAGCAGGCAATTTATCAGCTTCAGCAACAGCTGCAACTAATGCAGCAGCAAACTAACCTAAATCAGCAACCTCCTGCACAGGTTCCTAAACAACAGGTACTTCTCTCGCAGCTATTTGATTAGGCAGCAATTTATGATATAAATACCACTGCATGTATGCTTCCCCTGTCATGAATTGTATATGCTTTCTGTTTTTTCCTTGGATCTGTTGCATATTGTACAGTTGAAATGTATTCAATGATTATACATAATTCTGCATTTCAGTCTGTACAGCCAGTGCAATCCAGTACCCCTGGTGCTCCAGGTGCCATTATTCCCACAAACATTAATGCAATTCCACAGCAGGTTGGTTCACCTGCAGTTCCTTTAAACTGCAACTGGACAGAGCATACCTCCCCTGAAGGTTTTAAGTACTACTACAATAGTGTTACTCGTGAGAGTAAGGTGAGGAATGGTCCCAATCAAGTAAAATTTTAGCAAATTTTGTGGTTTATTCTTACGAGCTATTGTGTCCTGCAGTGGGAGAAGCCTGAAGAGTATGTTCTGTATGAACAGCAACAGCAGAAACTGCTTTTGCTTCAACAGCACCAACAAAAGATTGCTGTGCAGCAACTTCAGTCACCACCACAGGGTCAGTCACTTCAATCCATGCAACCAATCCAACAACTGCCCCAGACACAAGGACAAACACAAATGCAGATGAAACAGCAGGTGCATGTGCAGTTCCTTCTGTCATAGTTTTGGCTCGTGGGATTTTTTTTTCCTGGGTTCCAGATAGCATGGTCTACAGTTTTATATAAGTATTTTGCTAGTATGCAAACATGCTTGAAGTGATCATTTTTTTCTCTTGGACAAACTGGGGATTATCCAAATGAATGTTTTTTTAGCATTTTTCAACATAGCTCTTGTCCTATTATATTCCAGTAGATGGCTTTTATCCAAAGAGGGTAAGGATGTACAGTATCTAGATGCCTTTGTATCTAGATTCCTTTCTGGTGAAATAGGATAGAGTCTGGAGATGTCATATCATCAGTTTTGTCACATTTATGCCTGGTCTTTTGTTATTTTGGTGGCAGTATGTGTTATAATGTTTATAATATCTGAAGTTTTGGAGCTCAAAATTTGTATGCAGGAATTAAATTATTCCCAATTACAGGCCGCTGGTTCCATTGATCCCAGCAGGGTTCAGCAGGTTAGTCAGTCTATTTGCATGATACATATTTAAATGTTTTCTTAACACTGGCTGATTTACATAGTAACATCACTTATCTGCGTGAACACAATGTAGAGCATTCATGGTACACAAGAACGAGCTTGGAAAAGTTAGGGCTGCAGGTAAGCGGATCACCTTCCTTCCTTCCCTATTGTCAACATACCCCTGAATTGAAACATGAATGTGGGGATTTTTTTTCCTTTTATGATCTTGATAGGACATTGCCTGATCCATGGGTTGTGCTTATACTTTGCTCGGATTTTTGCTCGAATTTTTCAGGTCATGACAACAAAGTGCTAGGCAAGACTCAGAGTCAAGCTCAGCGCCCGTGATGTCCATCTGTAACAGGGGCTTTGTTTAGCCTGCATAGCCAGGCGTCCATCCCGATCAGTGTAACTCTGGATTTAGATTAGACTGATGTGTAGGTGGTAGATCCTGTATGTGTACATTGTTGTGACCTAGGCCATGTATCCTCTATTACCGATTCATGTTCTCCAGCGGCCACGCAGGTGCTGCTGGTCTTTTTCTGGGTCCATTCATTTGTGCTTTCCTTGATGTTCAGCGAGATGTGGTAGCATGTTTGGCTGTCAGATTGCTTTTCCCCTAGTCCTGTGCTGCTGATACGAGGCATCGTACAACTCCGGCTTATATTGCACTCGCACTTAGGCTGAAACTCTCAGGTCCCAACTCCCGAATGCAGGTTTTGCTATGACGGCTGCTTCAACGTGGGGTCTATCGTCGGCCGTAGGATAAGAAAATTGGCAGATAGAAGCTTTTTCTCACAAGTAATTGGCAGAAATTTTTTCTCACTAGCAAGCAGAGAAGATACGTTGCCGATTGCTTCCGAGTTTAATTTGATTTGACACGGATCACGCCACATACTTTGTTTACACGGTACAACGCAACGTAGCTTCGGCACACCCAGTCACGATTGCACTTTCAAAAATACACAAAAAGTTTGAATAAGCATCCATGTGCATATAAGAAAAGTGAGTGTGAACAAAATACTTATGCAAAGAAAAACTAAAAAGATACACACGGCTGTTTGTTGGCTTTTCAGCCACCAGCCAGCACTGTTTTTCTCTCAGCAGAAATCAGCCATCAGTCAGCCAATAGTATTTTTCTCAGCACCAGCCAAACGAACATACCGATAATGTGTTGATATCAGAATTGTAAATGCAAAAGTAGAAGTTGATAGAAAATTTTGTAGCTAAACATGAAAGTAGAAGTTAATATAAGGGGATATTAATCCTACTCATAGGCAAGGGTACCTGCGGGTATCGTACTTGATGGGTATGGATATGAATATAAAATTTTACCCGCCGATAAAGGTAGGGGTACAATTTCACTTGCAGATAAAGATACGGGTATATGATTTTTCACTTTATAACATAAAATACATGTACTCGTCGCGTATCCATGGATATTTATCCGATAGGTATGGGCATGGATAACAAAATTTACCCACGGATAAGGGTACTGATATAAAATTTTACCCGATATGCAATATATTGCGGGCGGGTATTTATTCTATCCGCACCATACCCGACCCATTGACATCCCTAGCTTCCCGATGTCGATGAAGAGCTTGAAGCCGATACAAATTGAGAATTTGGGATGGAGTCGATGAAGCCGAAAGTCCATGAAATAACAAGATATATTGGATGAAGAGTATGACATCAACAGAGAATTTTTATGGAGTCCGACTTGTTTTATACATCTCTAAAACTTGTTATAAACTCCTTATTGCTTTAAAAGTAATCAATTCAATTTTAAACGTTTAATGTCACTAGTAAATATGTCTGTACGTTGCTATGGGTAAAGAAGACTTCATTAGCGATAGCGCGTGTGAGCCGGACGTTGCCGATTCCACGTCCAATAAGAAGCACTACAAAGGAGAGATCCTCAGTAGACATTATGTCGTCTGGGAATGACGGGGATGCGAGCGATGTGAGAAGACAAAGGGGTGCGTGCGGCGGTGTGAGATAGAGAGAAAAGGAGAGGTACTGCGGGTTGGTTAATACCTATGTGTTGCTATGGATAAAGGGGAGCGATAGATGCCGCTGATTCTGCATCTGATGAGGAGCACAACAAAGAGAGATCCTTGGTAGACGTTGTGCCTGCAAGGATGGTGACTCAATGACGGGCGAGCGGCGTGAGAAGACAAAGGGGCGCATGCGGCGGTGCGGGATGCTAAAAGAAGACGAGGTACTACAGGTATATAGATGTCAATGCGTTGGTACGAGTGAAAGGGACTTCGCGAGCGAATACGCACAAGAGCATGATCGCCACCGATTCTTGATCTTATTAGGAGACGCCATGTCCGAGAACGACAGAATGATGACGGAGATGCGAGCGACGTGAGAAAATGTAAGAGTACGTGCAATGGTGCGGGACGACGAGAGGAGACGAGGTATTGTGTGCTGATACATATTACATCATAGGGGTTTTTAATATAATATATTAAAAGATGGTTGGTTCATTTTTATAAATAGAGAAAAGACATTTTACTCTCTCCATCTATTTAGCTTGTCGATCCTATACCCTAACTAAAATACTGACTTAATCTAATCCCTCCAACTATTTATAATGGATTAAGTTAACCCCAAAGTAGAATTGTCAACCAAATTTGCTTACATGGCGTGAGTTTGACTGAAAAATTTCATTTTGACCACACATATTCACAGCTGACGTGGAGTCTCTGTTTCTTTCAGCCAGATCCGATGCAGAGCGAGCTGAAGCCGCTGAAACTGACTGGAATGGACCGACCTGACTGCAGGATGATACATGTAAGCTTTTCACACTGAGCAAGTTTAGATTTGACATGTCTAAATAATATCAGCTATGCTTCCGCGTGTCAAATAAAGCTCAGACTAAGATGCGGACACCAGGTCACCTAGCCTGCCGTGGCACACGTTAGATTAAAGAAAAAAAATAGTTACAACGCAATGTGATTTCCTCGCCCAAATTGCAGCCAAAAGTTGTACTGAAAGCAACACCTGTAACCTGATGCTCGAACTTTCTTGTGATGTGGGAGCACCGAGAAAGCGACCTGCTTGCAGTGGCCAAAGAAATGTTGAGGCCTCAATAATTGAGCAGCTAATAAGGCGCTGAGAGATGAGTCCAATAATATCTAGGACTCGATCTGCACAGATAATACTCAGAAGGAACTAAAGCCCTGTTTGAATCACATAAAACTAAAAATTAGTCTAAACTAAAATTTAGATGACTAATAATTAGTCCGTGGCTGTTTGGATCATATGACTAAAAGCACATGGGATGGCACATGGGTTCTGTGACGAACCGGATTCTCACCGACGAGAACCCGACTCCCTGTACCATTGAGATAGTCCCAGGAATAGCAGCTATCTCGTACAGAACTCATCTCAGTCGAATATCACATCCATACAACGATAAAAGGTTCATTACATGACTCATATAAAGACAAAGCGTCTGGTACAAGCCCTCTGGGCTAAAACGACAATAAGAAACATCTGCGCAGCGGTAGCTAGAACAACTGGGTCCACTCCTCCACAGGCATCCTTGAGCGTAGCGCACACCCTTCAATCGTACCACCCGTCCTGGTTGAACTCGTGGTCGGGGTCTTCACCTGAGAACCCAAAGTCTGTCCCCAAGGAAATGGGACAGGTCCACGTCACCAACCATAATATGATGCAAGCTTTAAAGTGGCCTAATCTAAGGATATGAAAATAATCAAGGTTTGAGCCAGGGTTTCTTATGCAAGCAGCAGCAATAACCCAAATTCATCTCATCACCAACTCCTGCTCACACACACATCCACACCCCAAAACCAACCGTCAACCTCACATTTTCCCATCGGGCTCGTCCTGCCACGGCAGGTTCCCGCAAATCATTATCCACCAATCACCTTTCACTCACTAGTCGACTCGGTGAGCTCCCTCCCCACCTCGTCTCAACAGCCTCAGCTGGACCAATCTCTCATAACCCGAATCAAGGATGAGGTAAGAAAGCAGATTCCCATGCTAGCCGGGGCTTCTCAGAAATGGGTCGTCCGTAACCGTGGACACGGCTATACGTATAGTTTACACTCTGCAGAGGTGGCACTCCAGGAATCCATCCGGGCTGCAAGGCTAGTCCGCAACCAACCTGAGACACAGCCCACAGCAAAGACCCTAAACAGTAACGGCGCCAATCCTGTCTCCCTGGGCTCGGGAAACATCCGATCTAACATCTGCCCCAGGGTCGTGAAACCTTCCCACCGGGGCCAGTCGGGGGCCGTGGTAAATCAGGGAGATTACGCCGCAACGAATCCCCCCTACACATATCAAACTCGATTCTCCTACAGTCTCGGCGCCGCACTAGAGTAGGCTTGCTGGAACCCTCCCCATACTGGGTAGATGGTGAGCACGGTAATTCCCAAGTCCAAAGTGGGGGCACGACTCGGTCCTTAATTGTTCGGTAAAGCGAGTATCTGCATCACAAGCGATCCGCCGCAACGGTCCGCAATCGGCACCCATAACAGGTATTGCCGCCCAAACTCCTCAGGTACTCACCGAGTACCAATCCCCAGTAACCAGTAACCATGTACCCGCAACAGGTACCCCATAGGGACTGCCCGAGTGCAGCCCCTCAGCACCTCGATCAACGATCGAGTTGTTATTACTCGCTTACACCGCCTAGCTGCACTACTCCTCCCAAACCACCCACAACTCACGCCAAGAGGATCAATCACAACCATCCCAACACATGCATAGCATAGCATAATATATAAAGTGAGTAGTAGGTAGCAAGGTAACAGGATAATAACAAAGGCGGTGCAGGTTTATCATGCGAGTAAAGTAAAGCGCTAGCATACTAGTTTGCATGTCTAATAGGTATTTCAGAGATGGTCGGGCGTGAACCTGGGCAAAGGTCTTCGTCCTCGTCGAAGCAGTTGTTGTAGTAGTCCGGCTCCTCCTGACTCTCTGGAGCTCCTAGGGTTGAGCGAAAATAAAATAAGACGCAACTACTAGCAAAGAAACACTAAAACAGCGACGAAATAAGACCCAAATAACACCAAACTCTACACTAACGCGTAGATCATGATTTTAGAAAAATATAGAAACTGGTTTCATATTTTTCTGAGCTACGGTTGATTTATTATTAATTTTTGAAGTTTAAATCATTTTCTGAAAATATTAAATAATTTCCGAAAAAGAAAACAGACAAATAATTAGCCTGCTGACGTCAGCAGTGGGGTCCGCCTAGGATGACGTCAGCAGTGGGCCCTGCTGACGTCAGCGTTGACCGGTCAACGGTCAACGGGGTCAACGGTCAACGGTCAACGGTCAGCGGGTCAACCCCGGTCAGTGGGCCCCAGCTGTCAGTGACTCACAGAGTATGACAATTGGGCCCCATACGTCAGCGCTGTTAAAAGAAAAAGAAAAAGAATAAACGATGGTTGGGCTGGAATTGGGCCGAAAGCGATTGGGCCGGAAAAGTTCAAGGGGGTTAAACAGACTTAATCGCGAACAATCGGCCCACGAAGGGGCGGCTGCTGGATCTGGCTTGGTGGACAGAGTCCACGGTGCACCGTGAGTGCGGTCCACGTGAGCCGGGTGCATGGGATCAGGGTGTGGCCGAACGGGATCTTCTGTGCACGGCTGTGTGGCGACTTGGTGTGGTCCCGCGTGTGGCATGGCCACGACGCGACACAGCGCACGCGCGGCGCGCTCCAGAACGCGCCGGCGGCGAAGCTCGACGGCGGATTCGGCCGGGGATAGCTCGGCTGGGCTCAAGAATGGCCGGAACAGCTTCGCTAGGGTTAGGCGGACCGGATCGGGGTGAACAAGGCTCGGATTAGGGTTTGGCTTGGGCTCCCGACGTGCGACGGCGATGGCACGGCCATGAACGCCGTCGAGCACGACGGCGGCTCGGGTTTTGGCTCAACAGCGCTCGATTCGGGTTCGGCTCGCACGATCGTAGCCTCCAGCGACTGCTGGGGCACGGCTAGGTGCACACGCGCGGGCACGTGGTCGCCCACGGCCACGCGTGGCCTCGGCGTTCGCGCGCGGGGCGAGCAGAGCTCGGCCGCGGCGGCCTCGGCTGCGGGGATCAAGCGACGGCGGGTTGCAAAGGGTTCAGCGGCTTAGGATCCTGCAGAAGACACGCACAGCACGAAGGCTGGCTCACAGAGAAGGGCTAGGCTTGGGACAGCGAGCACGCGCGGCGGCGCTCCGCCGGAGACAGAGAAGAAAATGGGGGGTCGACGACGGCAGCTCACCACGGGCCTTGTAGACGTACGCTGCAGGTCGGGGAAGACTCGTCGTGGCTCGGCGATGCTCGTGCGTCTGCTCCCGTCCCGGGTCCGGCTCCTCGTCGGCGAGTCCACGGACGGCGGCGCTCCGGGCTTCGGCGGCTTCGTGGGGAAGGCGACTGGCTTCTCCTCTCCTTGCTCCGACTGCTCCACGCCCTTCCCTACCTCTCTCCTACTCCTCCCCTCCCACGAATTGGATCTAGAAGGAACCCCAAAGGGGCGGCGCGGCTTGGGGAAGAAGATGGCCGGCGGCGGGTTAAATAGGCGAAGGCGCTAGGGTTTGGCGGGCACGGACGGCGAGATTGGGGCGACCAAGAGCTCGCGGACACGCGGCGCGATCGCGACGGGCCGCACGGGAGGCGATGGGGCCGGCCGGGTGGTTGGGTTCACGGGCGGCGCGCTCGGGAGAGAGGGAGAGCGCGGCGAGGAAGATGACGCAGGGGAGGAGACGACTGACAGGTGGGGTCCCGGCGTCAGAGAGAGAGCGAGCGACGCGGAGGCGACGCGGTGAAGGGGAGAAAGGGTGGGCCGCTGCTGGGCCGAAAGGCCGAACAGGCTGCTTGGTTCGCTGGCTCGGGTAGAAGAGTTGGAGGGGGTTTGATGGACTTGAGCTGCGGGAAAACGGCCCACGAACAGTTAGAAGGATTTGGAAATTAGTTTAGTCAATTAGAGTTTGAATTCAAATCTAGAATTTGAATTCAAACCAACCAAAAATCCAAATAAATCCAAATAAATCCAAATCACACTAATTCATCCTTAACACTTCAAATTGATTTTAAATTGAATTTAAATTGCCTAAGAATTTAGGGAGCAAAATAGAAGACACTCTTATATGTTGGTTTGCATGCACTCAATTCCACCAAAAATTTTTAAATTCAAATTTTTGGCACTCAACAAATCCTATAGGAATTTTAGGGTTGTTACAGTCTCCCCCCCTCACAAGAATCTCATCCTCGAGATTTGTGATTACCTATGGTTTAAACAAGTGGGGGTATTTCTCTTTCAGCACTGACTCCTTTTCCCAGGTGGCTTCCCTTTCTGAGTGATTGCTCCACTGTACTTTGCAAAACGGGATAGCTGTGCTTCTGGTCTCTTTGACTGCTCTGTCTAGTATCCTCTCTGGGTACTCCAGGTACTCCAAGGTGTCTTGTAGGTCTAATGCTTCTGTCTTGATCTCATGTTCTGGTACTCTCAGACACTTCCTCAGCTGAGATACATGGAACACTGGGTGTACTCCCGCTAGTTCCTCTGGTAGGTCTAGCTTGTAGGCTAGCTTTCCTACTCTCTCCAGTATCTGGTATGGTCCCACAAAACGGGGTGCTAGCTTTCCTTTCACTTGGAATCTCTTATGCCCTCTGAGAGGTGACACTTTCAGGTAGACGAAGTCTCCTACTTCGAACTCCAGATCTCGTCTCCTTTTATCTGCATAGCTCTTTTGTCGGCTCTGAGCTGCCTTCAGGTGCTCTCGGATCTTGGCCACATTTTCTTCTGCCTCTACAATCATGTCAGGTCCAAAGAATGTTCGTTCTCCCACTTCTGACCACATCAGAGGTGTCCTGCATTTCCTGCCATATAATGCCTCAAAGGGTGACATCTGCAGGCTGGCCTGGTAACTGTTGTTGTAGGAGAATTCTGCATAAGCTAGACTCTTCTCCCAGTCTGTGCTGTAGGCTAGAACACATGCCCTCAACAAGTCTTCAAGAACTTGGTTCACTCTTTCGGTCTGCCCATCTGTCTGAGGGTGGTAAGCTGTGCTATACTCCAAGGTCGTTCCGATGGCTTGATGTAGGCTTTGCCAGAATTGAGCTGTGAATTGGGGTCCTCTGTCTGACACAATACTTTTTGGTGCCCCATGCAGCTTGAGAATGTTGTCTATGTATAGCTCTGCTAGTTTGCTTACTGAGTGTGTGCTTTTGACTGGTATGAAGTGAGCTACCTTTGTCAGTCGATCGACTACGACCCAAATGGCATCATTCCCTTTCTGAGTGCGGGGTAGGCCAACTACGAAGTCCATGCTGATATCTTCCCACTTCCACATTGGAATTTCCAGTGGTTTCAGTAATCCTGCTGGTCTTTGATGTTCTGCTTTGATTCTTCGACAAGAGTCGCACTTGGCTACATACTCTGCTATGTCCTCTCTCATTTTCTTCCACCAGAATTTATCCTTCAGATCCTGATACATCTTAGTGCATCCTGGGTGTATCGAGTACTTGGACTCGTGAGCTTCTGTGAGAATTGTTCTCCTGATTTCCTCGTCCTGTGGTACACAGATACGGTCTTTCAACCATATTGTCCCTGCTTCATCTATCCGAAAGTCAGGTGCTACTCCTCGTTGGATATCCTCTTTTACTTCTTGGATTTCTGGACACTTTCCTTGTGCTTCTTTGATACGGTCTCCTAGGTTGTACTTCACTCTCATTTCCTGGGGTTTTCCTTCTTTCACTAGCTCGAGTTTCAGCATGTACAACTCTTTCGCTAGTTCCGGCTGACTTTCTTCTATCATCAAGTTGTTGCAATAACTCTTTCGGCTCAAAGCATCTGCCACGACATTAGCTTTGCCAGGATGGTAGTGTATCTCCAAATCATAATCTTTGATCAGTTCTAACCATCTCCTTTGCCTCATGTTCAGTTCAGATTGGGTGAAGAAATACTTCAAACTTTTGTGATCTGTGTAGATATCGCACTTGTTGCCAATCAGATAGTGCCTCCAGATTTTCAATGCATGTACCACTGCTGCCAGTTCTAAATCATGTGTGGGGTAGTTTTCCTCATGTTTCCTCAGCTGCCTCGATGCATAGGCAACAACCTTGCCCTCTTGCATCAGGACACATCCCAAACCTTGTCTTGAAGCATCGCAGTAGACTACGAAATCTTTGCGAATATCTGGCAGGGTCAATACTGGAGTTGTAGTGAGTTTGTGCTTGAGTTCTTGGAAACTTCTTTCACATCTGTCCGTCCACTCGAATGGGACATTGTTCTTGAGTAGTTCGGTCATTGGCTTGGCAATCTTGGAAAAGTTCTCAATGAATCTTCTATAGTATCCTGCCAATCCTAGAAAGCTCCGGATCTCCGTGACACTCTTCGGCTGCTTCCATTCTGCTACTGCCTCAATCTTTTCTGGGTCGACTGCTACGCCCTCAGCTGTCAACACGTGACCCAAAAAGGCTACTTTCTCTAACCAAAATTCACACTTGCTGAACTTTCTGTAGAGTTGATGCTGCCTCAGCCTCTCTAGTACAATCCTCAGATGCTTCTCATGTTCTTCGGCTGTTTCTGAGTAAACTAGTATGTCGTCAATGAACACCACTACGAACTTGTCTAGTTCCTCCATGAATACCTTGTTCATCATGTTCATGAAGTAAGCAGGTGCGTTGGTTAATCCAAAAGACACAACGGTGAACTCGTACTGCCCGTACCGAGTCACAAAAGCTGTCTTGGGAATGTCACCTTCTCTAATCTTCATTTGGTGGTATCCCGATCTCAGATCAATCTTACTAAAGTATTTGGCTTTCTTCAACTGATCTAGCAAGTCATCAATTCGAGGTAATGGGTACTTGTTCTTGATCGTCACTGCGTTCAAGGATCGATAGTCTACGCACATGCGCATTGATCCATCTTTCTTCTTCACAAACAATACTGGCGATCCCCATGGGGATGCACTTGGTCGAATTACACCACTTTCAAGCATCTCTTTCAGCTGCTTCTTGAGTTCCTCTAGCTCTTCTACTGACATTCTGTACGGTCTCTTAGCAATAGGCCCTGTGCCTGGTTGTGGTTCGATTATGAACTCTACGTCTCGGTCAGGTGGTAATCCTGGTAGTTCTTCGGGAAACACATCAGGATATTCACACACAACAGGTACTTCTTCGATCGTCTGTTTCTCAATGGAGTATACCAACTGCCTCAGAATACATGTTCTGGATCTCTTCCCTGTTCTTCTTTGTGGCTCTGCTGTTACTTTGACTCCGCTAGGGTGTGTCAACTCAACTGTTCTGGGTGAGCAACTGATTATTCCTTTGTGCTCTGTAAGCCAATCCATTCCTAGTATCACGTCAATTCCATCCGATTTCAGGACTGTCAAATTTCCTTCGAACTCCTGGCCTCCTATCATCAGTCTAACTGCGGGGCACTCTAAAGTGCACCTAAGCTCTCCTAAGGGAGAAGTAGTGACTATAGGTCTAGCTTTAGGTATTGTCGGGGGTGACTGCTCTCTTACAAACTTCGTCGAGATATAAGATCCAGTTGCTCCAGAGTCAAACAATATCAAAGCTGGAATGCCATTTACTAAAAACTCACCGAGCACAACGTCGGGAGCGTCCTCGGCTTCTTCCTCTGTCAAGTGGTTGAGGCGTCCTCTCTGCGCTGTTGCTGGCTGCCTGTCCTGTCCTCCAGGTGCCGGTGCCTTGGCTGGGGTTTGTTTGTTCTTCTTCTCCGGACAGTCAAAGGACTTGTGACCGGGTTTCCCACAAGCAAAACAGACCACTGTGGTCCCTCCACCAATTCTGGGTGTGTTGTTCGGCTTCCAGTTGGGGTTTCCTTGACTTGAGTAGCTGTTGTTTCTGTTACCAAAGCTGTTGTAGTTGTTACCTCTACTGCCAAAACTGTTGCTGTTACTGCCTCGGTTACCCTGATAGCTGTTTCTGTTAAACCCTGAGCTTCCTTGGTTGTTGCTCTGCTGAAAGCTTCTCTTGAGCATGTTGCTCTGGCCACTCCTCGGCCTCTGACTTAGCCGGTGGTTGTGCAACTGTTCAGCCTTTCTTTTCTTCTCTCGCCAGGTATCTTCAAGACCCACTCTTTCCTTCTCAACTGCGATAGCCCTGTCAATCAGCTCTCTGAGTGACCTGTGTGAACTTGCTGCGAGTGCTGTCCTCAGACCTCTGTGTAAACCACGCTGGAACCAAAACTGCTTCTTCTTCTCAGTGTTGACGTCTTCAGGAGCGTACCTTGACATCTTAGCAAAGTGTCGAGCGTACTCAGCTACAGACAAACTTCCTTGGGTCATTGTCCTGAATTCCATTGCTTTATGCACCATGACTTGTTCTGGGATGTGGTACTCCTTGAAAGCTTCACAAAACTCTAGCCAGGTGATCTGAGCTGGGTTTGCGTGAGAGTCACAGTAGCTCTCCCACCACGCTTTCGCTGCTCCTTCAAGCTGGTGCGCCGCAAGGGCCACACATTCCTCTTCAGTGTAGTCTGTCAGGTCCAGCTTCGTCTCGATGGTACGCAACCAGTCGTGTGCATCGAGTGGTTCGTCCGAGTAGTCGAAGGTGGGTGCTTTCAGCCTGATGAATCTTTCAATCTTCCTTTGTAGGTCTTCCTCACGGTGTCCCTGACGGTTCTGGTTCTGATTTCCCTGCATCTGTTGCATAGCTTGCATCATCTGTGTGTTGGCCTGTGCCATCTGTTGCATCAGCTGTGTCTGAGTAGTCATCACTTCTACCAAGTTAGGCGGTGGCGGTGGGTGCTGGTTGTTCTGCTGGTTCTGCTGAGGTTCCACTGCTGGTTCTTCCATTTCCACTTCCTGTTCTTCTCCTGGTGCGTTGTTCTCGGGCTGGAGCACGCCTGCTGCGCGTCCACGACCTCTGCCTATAACTGCAACTGCTGCTCTTCCACGACCTCGACCTCTGACACGTCCTCTGCCTCTAACTGCCATTGCTGCCTCTTCTTGCTCAGCTTCCTCAAAACGTGCAAGCAGTCGGTTGGATCTTCGGATCGACATCTTGCTGTATTTTTCATAGAGCAGATTTAGTGGCGGTCGGTAAGGGTTAGGTTAGCGTAACTATAGTAGGAGCTGCACACATGAAATAGACTCAACACTAAAGTACACTCAAGATGAACAATCAATAAAACTGCAAGAACAGCCAAAAAGATCGATCATTCATTACAGCATTACACCCTAGACATGTGTACTATCCCGAGGCTAGCTCCTGAAACCTTGAGGATTAGTACATCTAAGCGAATGCTACATCGTGGCTGAGCCAAAAGGTGGTCATGATCTACTAAGTCTACACATCTACTCATGAAGATAGATACAACTCTCCTCATCTTCTGACATCTGCTGATACTGTCTACTGCATCTGTCCCATACTGCTGAAGGTGCCTGTGAGGCGCGCTGCCAACCTCACAGCCTCAGTCTCTGTCTGCTGCTTGATCACTGCCTGTTGTCTTGGTGGGTGTCCGTGAGGCGCGCTGCCAACCTTACTATGTCCGTCTCAGGTTCTGTCAACTGCTTCTCTAAGTGTGCCAGTTCTTGTCTCAGTCTTGTCATCTCAGGAGTAAGGGTTCGAGCCTCAGGTGATGGTATCGGCTCAATTCGGCTTGGTGAAACTCTGTAGTTCTCTGTCCTGGGTTCAACTCTGCGTTCTTTTGGTAGTCCTTGGTTCACTGTGATCATTTCTGCCACTCTCTTCCTGTCTGATCTTACCCAACTACTAAGGGTCCTTCGAGCTTCATCCTTTGCCATAATCTGTTGAAGACTCAGGTACTTCATCAACTGGTAGTTTCGTCCACTCTTCTCCTTGTAGCTATCCACCTCTTCTTGAAGTTCTGAGTTGAGGTTGTCCAACCAGTATACCTCTTCCTTCAGACCTTCTATCTCTTCTTCCTTGGCTGCCAGTTCCTTGTCTTTTTCTGTGAGTTGATCTTCTAGGCGGACATCTCGAGCATGGTGAGTTGCTCGGATCAGTCCTGCCAACTGCCTGTTGTTTCGAGCTTCGTAGTTCAAGATTCTGACTTCCCTTGTTTTAGCTCTGAGTTGTTCCTCAAGTAAGGCGATCCTATTGTCCTTCTCCATCAGCTGGAGGTCTTGCTTCCATACCCTCTCTTTCAGCTTGGCAACTTTCTCTTCTAAGCCAATGTTCAAGTACTCCTGCTCTATCATGCACTGAACTGAGGTCCGCAGAGTCACGTTCCGCTCTCGGTCTGCTGCGTGAGCCTGCAAGCTGACTGCGTCTCTGTCTGTCGGGTCTTCAAGAGCTCGCGGTAGGTACCGGAAACGAGTGTGGCTGAGCTGACTCTGGTACACAAGTGTGGCAAGTCGGAGTATCCTCATAGCTATAGTCTGCACTGCCCGACTGAAAGTTCTCTCGCTGGTAGCTGCTCGTAGCATCAGTGACCTTGGTCGTCCAGGGATATTGGGTACTACCATCTGCAACCGGGTGTGTACTCCCTCACCAGGTCCGTAGGTCCATCCCTCGTAGAAGACGTTGTCCACATCTATCCCCACTGTACGCAGCACCTCCCTCAGTAGCACTGCCAAACCTCCACAGTCTGCTCCGGTGGTCCTGATCTCTCGTCGTTCATCTGCTGATCTTCCTTCCATCTGCCAGACAGTTAGTGGGTTGTTAGTAAGTTAGCAAGTTAGTAAGGTAAGGTAAGGGTAAAAGTTTTGTAAACAGATGAGATGTACTTATATATAGTTTTCAAATAGTCCAAGGGGTTTCATATAAAATAGAGGACTCAGTTAGAGCTTCTGTCCTAAGTTTCCGTTCTATGGGTTACGCGCTACGGTCAAGTATGGCTCTGATACCAACTGTGACGAACCGGATTCTCACCGACGAGAACCCGACTCCCTGTACCATTGAGATAGTCCCAGGAATAGCAGCTATCTCGTACAGAACTCATCTCAGTCGAATATCACATCCATACAACGATAAAAGGTTCATTACATGACTCATATAAAGACAAAGCGTCTGGTACAAGCCCTCTGGGCTAAAACGACAATAAGAAACATCTGCGCAGCGGTAGCTAGAACAACTGGGTCCACTCCTCCACAGACATCCTTGAGCGTAGCGCACACCCTTCAATCGTACCACCCGTCCTGGTTGAACTCGTGGTCGGGGTCTTCACCTGAGAACCCAAAGTCTGTCCCCAAGGAAATGGGACAGGTCCACGTCACCAACCATAATATGATGCAAGCTTTAAAGTGGCCTAATCTAAGGATATGAAAATAATCAAGGTTTGAGCCAGGGTTTCTTATGCAAGCAGCAGCAATAACCCAAATTCATCTCATCACCAACTCCTGCTCACACACACACATCCACACCCCAAAACCAACCGTCAGCCTCACATTTTCCCATCGGGCTCGTCCTGCCACGGCAGGTTCCCGCAAATCATTATCCACCAATCACCTTTCACTCACTAGTCGACTCGGTGAGCTCCCTCCCCACCTCGTCTCAACAGCCTCAGCTGGACCAATCTCTCATAACCCGAATCAAGGATGAGGTAAGAAAGCAGATTCCCATGCTAGCCGGGGCTTCTCAGAAATGGGTCGTCCGTAACCGTGGACACGGCTATACGTATAGTTTACACTCTGCAGAGGTGGCACTCCAGGAATCCATCCGGGCTGCAAGGCTAGTCCGCAACCAACCTGAGACACAGCCCACAGCAAAGACCCTAAACAGTAACGGCGCCAATCCTGTCTCCCTAGGCTCGGGAAACATCCGATCTAACATCTGCCCCAGGGTCGTGAAACCTTCCCACCGGGGCCAGTCGGGGGCCGTGGTAAATCAGGGAGATTACGCCGCAACGAATCCCCCCTACACATATCAAACTCGATTCTCCTACAGTCTCGGCGCCGCACTAGAGTAGGCTTGCTGGAACCCTCCCCATACTGGGTAGATGGTGAGCACGGTAATTCCCAAGTCCAAAGTGGGGGCACGACTCGGTCCTTAATTGTTCGGTAAAGCGAGTATCTGCATCACAAGCGATCCGCCGCAACGGTCCGCAATCGGCACCCATAACAGGTATTGCCGCCCAAACTCCTCAGGTACTCACCGAGTACCAATCCCCAGTAACCAGTAACCATGTACCCGCAACAGGTACCCCATAGGGATTGCCCGAGTGCAGCCCCTCAGCACCTCGATCAACGATCGAGTTGTTATTACTCGCTTACACCGCCTAGCTGCACTACTCCTCCCAAACCACCCACAACTCACGCCAAGAGGATCAATCACAACCATCCCAACACATGCATAGCATAGCATAATATATAAAGTGAGTAGTAGGTAGCAAGGTAACAGGATAATAACAAAGGCGGTGCAGGTTTATCATGCGAGTAAAGTAAAGCGCTAGCATACTAGTTTGCATGTCTAATAGGTATTTCAGAGATGGTCGGGCGTGAACCTGGGCAAAGGTCTTCGTCCTCGTCGAAGCAGTTGTTGTAGTAGTCCGGCTCCTCCTGACTCTCTGGAGCTCCTAGGGTTGAGCGAAAATAAAATAAGACGCAACTACTAGCAAAGAAACACTAAAACAGCGACGAAATAAGACCCAAATAATACCAAACTCTACACTAACGCGTAGATCATGATTTTAGAAAAATATAGAAACTGGTTTCATATTTTTCTGAGCTACGGTTGATTTATTATTAATTTTTGAAGTTTAAATCATTTTCTGAAAATATTAAATAATTTCCGAAAAAGAAAACAGACAAATAATTAGCCTGCTGACGTCAGCAGTGGGGTCCGCCTAGGATGACGTCAGCAGTGGGCCCTGCTGACGTCAGCGTTGACCGGTCAACGGTCAACGGGGTCAACGGTCAACGGTCAACGGTCAGCGGGTCAACCCCGGTCAGTGGGCCCCAGCTGTCAGTGACTCACAGAGTATGACAAGTGGGCCCCATACGTCAGCGCTGTTAAAAGAAAAAGAAAAAGAATAAACGATGGTTGGGCTGGAATTGGGCCGAAAGCGATTGGGCCGGAAAAGTTCAAGGGGGTTAAACAGACTTAATCGCGAACAATCGGCCCACGAAGGGGCGGCTGCTGGATCTGGCTTGGTGGACAGAGTCCACGGTGCACCGTGAGTGCGGTCCACGTGAGCCGGGTGCATGGGATCAGGGTGTGGCCGAACGGGATCTTCTGTGCACGGCTGTGTGGCGACTTGGTGTGGTCCCGCGTGTGGCATGGCCACGACGCGACACAGCGCACGCGCGGCGCGCTCCAGAACGCGCCGGCGGCGAAGCTCGACGGCGGATTCGGCCGGGGATGGCTCGGCTGGGCTCAAGAATGGCCGGAACAGCTTCGCTAGGGTTAGGCGGACCGGATCGGGGTGAACAAGGCTCGGATTAGGGTTTGGCTTGGGCTCCCGACGTGCGACGGCGATGGCACGGCCATGAACGCCGGCGAGCACGACGGCGGCTCGGGTTTTGGCTCAACAGCGCTCGATTCGGGTTCGGCTCGCACGCTCGTGGCCTCCAGCGACTGCTGGGGCACGGCTAGGTGCACACGCGCGGGCACGTGGTCGCCCACGGCCACGCGTGGCCTCGGCGTTCGCGCGCGGGGCGAGCAGAGCTCGGCCGCGGCGGCCTCGGCTGCGGGGATCAAGCGACGGCGGGTTGCAAAGGGTTCAGCGGCTTAGGATCCTGCAGAAGACACGCACAACACGAAGGCTGGCTCACAGAGAAGGGCTAGGCTTGGGACAGCGAGCACGCGCGGCGGCGCTCCGCCGGAGACAGAGAAGAAAATGGGGGGTCGACGACGGCAGCTCACCACGGGCCTTGTAGACGTACGCTGCAGGTCGGGGAAGACTCGTCGTGGCTCGGCGATGCTCGTGCGTCTGCTCCCGTCCCGGGTCCGGCTCCTCGTCGGCGAGTCCACGGACGGCGGCGCTCCGGGCTTCGGCGGCTTCGTGGGGAAGGCGACTGGCTTCTCCTCTCCTTGCTCCGACTGCTCCACGCCCTTCCCTACCTCTCTCCTACTCCTCCCCTCCCACGAATTGGATCTGGAAGGAACCCCAAAGGGGCGGCGCGGCTTGGGGAAGAAGATGGCCGGCGGCGGGTTAAATAGGCGAAGGCGCTAGGGTTTGGCGGGCACGGACGGCGAGATTGGGGCGACCAAGAGCTCGCGGACACGCGGCGCGATCGCGACGGGCCGCACGGGAGGTGATGGGGCCGGCCGGGTGGTTGGGTTCACGGGCGGCGCGCTCGGGAGAGAGGGAGAGCGCGGCGAGGAAGATGACGCAGGGGAGGAGACGACTGACAGGTGGGGTCCCGGCGTCAGAGAGAGAGCGAGCGACGCGGAGGCGACGCGGTGAAGGGGAGAAAGGGTGGGCCGCTGCTGGGCCGAAAGGCCGAACAGGCTGTTTGGTTCGCTGGCTCGGGTAGAAGAGTTGGAGGGGGTTTGATGGACTTGAGTTGCGGGAAAACGGCCCACGAACAGTTAGAAGGATTTGGAAATTAGTTTAGTCAATTAGAGTTTGAATTCAAATCTAGAATTTGAATTCAAACCAACCAAAAATCCAAATAAATCCAAATAAATCCAAATCACACTAATTCATCCTTAACACTTCAAATTGATTTTAAATTGAATTTAAATTGCCTAGGAATTTAGGGAGCAAAATAGAAGACACTCTTATATGTTGGTTTGCATGCACTCAATTCCACCAAAAATTTTTAAATTCGAATTTTTGGCACTCAACAAATCCTATAGGAATTTTAGGGTTGTTACAGGTTCCATTGACTAACAAACGTTTTAATTGGACTGTAACTAATCCATAGGATCCAAACAGGGCCTAAGTACTTTTTTTATCAAGAAGAATGAAAATCATTTAATTCGAACAAAAGAAAACTCCAATTGTTTAAATCAAAAGAAGACATGAAAGACTAGTGCGTGAGCTATATATAGTGCTCATAGAACATCTCCAACAGAAACTGCCTGAAAGGAACGCAAAGGTTATAACCTATGAATATCAACTATCAAGCGATGGATCATGTTTAGCTGGCTTGATAACCTAAAATATCAAGCGGTGGATCATGCTTAACAAAAATACCAAGCGGTGTATTATTCTTCCGTAAGAAGCTTATCATGCAAAATATTCCATGACTGTTTGAAAATTATTAGGCCATTTGTTTTGGTAGGTTAGATATGTGGCATCTTATTCCGCCGACAGTATGAGATTGAGTACATGCCCAAAGGCTATTTTTGCCTTTTTGACATCAATAGCTTTGGCCGTCGCTTGGTGCATATATATGATGCTAGTAAAAAGGATCTTTTTAATACAAATCGGGCAGAAAAACTATTAAAAAGGAGAAAGATCTACTGGGCGAAGCAACAGAAGAGCAACCCCATGGGATCAAGCAACGACAAAATACAAAAACCAGAAAACTAACAAACGGTAGCAAAAAGGACTTTTGGCGTTGATGCAAGGCGGGGGCTTAGATGTTGTGTGGAAAAGAAGAGTTATAGGTTATTACGTAAGTGAAATCTATACAACTTATATAGATGCACCCCACTAACAAATTCTCTCAATATGTAAGTTATCCATGTCACCATCCATTAAAACACTCTCAACATGCAAGCTATCCATGTTACCATCCACTAGAACAATCTGTTTATATTTTTCATCGATTTTCTGTAACTAATAGAATATGTAATTTTGTAGTCCATACGTGTGTACCATGCTATAAAATTCCTATAGTAGAAATACATGGAGGATCAATCATTTAAGAGCCATTTGAATATTGTTTACAAAAGAATATTGACATACAATCATCTTAGACCCCGTTTGAATGCCAACCTATATAGATGCACCCCACAAACAATGTGATTTTTAAACCCTATTCAAATGAGCTTTGAATTCAAATTTTGCAAATAACTCATGTTGTATTTTTGTTTCTAGTTTCTATTTTGGTTTGTTCCCTGATAAACATGTTTATGACCATGACCACCTTATAGAGTGCAAGATTTGGAAAAATTATTTTGGTCATATTGTTTGCAATAGTCAACAAGGGTTTGACTTAGGTTAACTATGTATTTAATCCTAAAAATTAGCCCTACCTTCTTTTAGTTTAAAGGTCTAATTTCCTGGGTTTCACATGCAGGCATGATAGATTTCAGTATTTGGGTCTGAATTCGTATGTATTTTAATATTTGACACTTAATTCGTATGTCTTCTAAAATTTAACATCGAGGATGTGAATAGTTTCAGTTTGGGCATTTTCCGACCAATTTCTCAAATTATCTTCTTTTCTGTTTTCTTTTCCTATTCCTGAGCACATGAAATTCCTATTTTGCCCCTGCCTTACCCCTACCAAGGATTGATTTGTGCTCAACTCCTCCCGCATCTGGTTCCCTCGTTCACTCACACACGATTGCGACCATGCATCGGCCGGCAATGGAATCGGAGCTGAACACAAGGACTAGTACTACTACTCTGACGGAGCTGTTCAAACCGAAGAAGACAACACAAGCATCGATTGCGTGAACAAGCATGAAGGAAATGAACGGCCAAGAGTTGATATCCTACTGAAATTGATATTGTGTCTTGATTTTTGACTTGAGTTCTTGTTGTTTTGTTCTTGCTTTGTCTGATTCCATCGGGATCTAACAAGAGGTCCGATGCCTTTAGTAAGAAGTCGTTGCTGGTTAGGGTAGCCAAGAGCTGGGAGCAGAAGCTGTCCAAGAACAATTGAACAAGGTTGCTCCATCGGGCTGGGAAACGAGAAGAAAAAGAACAACGACGACGACGGTAGCAGGTCGGTGCAGATACTGGCGGTGCAGCTCTTGGCCTCGCTACCTCTGTTGCTCTGCAGCAGACGACTGCTTCCACAAAGACATTGGTGGCGCCTGGATCCCATCCCCACAAGAAGCAAGCAGTTTATAGTGTTCTTCTTTCTCAACTCCGGTGAATCAAGTTGGATCCCGATCTCCTCCCTCACTGTTCTACTTCAACGAGTAAGGCTCTAAATTGTCCTTCCCCGTCATAGGTGATCTTGCCCCATCGTTTCCCCTCCTCTCTCATGCTCCATGAGCCTAGTCATGCCCTCTACCTACATTAAACTCCAATAAAGTTGTAGGTCAAACAAAACCTCGTGCATGTCGAAGCTAAGCCTTAAAACCGAATCTCCATTATTCATAGAAGCTCTAGGTTCAATTCCTGTCGCGATTGGTCACCGGAATAATCAGGAACGCCATTGTCGGGCACTTCACGAGCTATTTACGGTTATGCCACTATGGCATTTTCGAACCATATTCATGTTCTATGAAATAGTTAAATGCTAAGTACTTTTATTAATTATTGTGATGTGCTTGTGCATATATATATATGATACAAATCATTTTCTCTCTTTTATGTATCTTATACATATATGCATATATGAAATAATTGTTGACAATATTTGAACTACATTGATAGTTACAATTTGGTAAACACAAGGTTCATTATGTTAATAATCATGAAATAAATTATGCTAGCTTCTTTATAATAGACAATGTCTAGTTCAACTATTTGTTTGCATGGTTTAGTTACAAATTGGTGTGCTTTTAAATGTATTGCTTTTGAACGGGTTAACTTCTTGTTTTCACAATAAATTCACCTAATATCCCGAATTCACGAAACCAATTTTGTTTCGCCTCGAATGGCCAGTTGTACATAATAATTTACCATGAGCCCCAACATTATGGAAATAATTTTACTATCTTTGTCCTATTGTTTAAAATTGATAACACTTATGAAGTGGTTATGTTGAGAGTTTATTTGTTATATCATGAGTAAAAGCTTTTCAACTTGTTATCATCAATTTAGTTGTGAGATTAAAATCATGCTATGTTGTTTACAACTCTTCTATCCTTTTTAAGAAATATGCTATGTTGTTTAATATTTATAGATCACATAAATGGTTGAAGGAAGGATATAGCTTTACTTAGTTCATTCTAGAATTAGTTTCATATTGTAAAATATCTAATAACTCTTGTTGTCCTACAATAGGCTCAATGTTAGTCTCTTTCACTAGTTTTAAAAAAATGTGACATTTTTTTCATATTCACATATAGCTTAAATAAATTAAAATGATAAGCTTACCTTAATCAAGATAGCAAGACCAGCAAGCCTCTAATTTAGATAATGATGTTATTGCTCTTAACTAAAATATGATGTTGCTTGCTATCCTTAGTTCTTGAATTGCCTAATGTTGATCATACTAGTGTGTTATCTTGCAAGAGTATAAACTATCACCAAGTTGTGTTGGTGCTTTTGCCCTAAGTTATGATTGTGTATTTAAATTCCAACTTTAAATTTCTTGATTGATGACTCTTAAATTGTGTTAGCCCTTGCACATTTTAATCATTACACCTCATATGCATAAGCATTCATGGAATTGTTCCAATTCATACATTTGCTTAATTCTTAGAGTATAACGTTCCGAAGTGACGCGTTTGTGGAGCACAGAATCTCAAGCAGGCCCCTACTTATCTCAATCTATTTTCTGAATGATAATATGATATTACTATTAAATGTTTGTGCATGGGCTTAACCGTACATAGTTCATATGAAATGTGTCGAACCCACTTTGGCATATTTTTCTATAGCTTTTGATCAACTTGTAGTAGGAAAATATGTATGCTTAGTCTTATCGGATTAACTTGCTTAGCATGATTAGATATCGGTAGATATCTTGCAAACAGAGCGAGTCCAAGCAACGGCGGGGGTAGGGTGATTCTTGAACTCCAGCATCACCACAGGAAACTTCGGGGCGTTCGGTGTGCTCTCCTTCCTTTTCCGCCTGGTTTTCCTCTCAATAGGCTTCGAAGCTTCTTCATGAGCAGATTTCTTCATTACACCTTCCTTTAGCCTCATGGTGGTTAAGTGTGTGGTCACCTTGGTTTTCTCTCGCATTCACTCTCGGGGGCTAAAGATTTAGGCTAGAGAGATGGAAATGGCGGCCACAGTAACAGATGTGAAAAGAATAAGTTTTTACCGGAGTATTTATAAATGGCAGTTAGGGTTACCTTATCCGCACAGTAAATTTCACGGCAAAAAGTTATCCCGTGACTTGGGTGAGTTACTTGATTCTTGGAGAAGACAAGATACAGAAGGTATAGAGAAAGATATTTTACATTCTTAAGATCACAATTATTTGACTTAAGAATCAGGGGCTACTAACACATATTCGAGGACTTAATTTTTCCGAGATTTAAGGCTAAAATCAAGTGATGGTTCCAGCTTTCATGGGACCCATTGCCACAAGCTTGGCTCCAAGCAGTGTTGGCTCTATATTAGCACAACCATATCCAATAGATGTTATAATCGTCATACTCCTTGCTCGCTGCACGTTCCAATGAGCAGAAGTGGGAAGAAAAAGGAGGTTTCTAATAAGGGCTTGGCTTTGGTGAGTAATGGGGTGTTTGAGGGACAACCTATTCCAGCCATATATTCATGGGTGAAAGTTCTCTCAATCAATTAAAAATATGATGACTACTAGTTAGACTTAGCCACTGATGAGGGAATAATTGAAACCTTGGGATATGCTATTGGAAACAAGGTATCATGGCATAAATGAGAGAACATCCTAGATGGTCCACTGCCTATGACTCTTGAGGTTCCTGCCTTAGTCACACCTTGCTCCCTAAGGACACCGGCACCGACGCAAGTGCATGATGAGAACCCACAAGACGAAGTGCCTTTACTTAAATCAGAAGAGGATATGCTCGATGCTCTGCCATCACCGCCATTACATCTCGTAGACCCACCGTCACCACCGGTATAGTAGGCATACCGATCAATATCACCATTACAGCAGGCATACCCACCACCACCACTATCTAAACCACAACATAAGAAGTTGGTGGCGATGGCGCGAAGGATGATATGGACATACGACAACACACACTCAAACATTGTGACAAAATAGCTTAACGTCAACAAAGGCACAAAGAAGATGGATGTCCAAAGTAAGAACAAGACGTCAATTCCATTGCAACTAAACAAGGATTTAGTGCAAATTTTCATTAACTATTACAAATTAGTTGCGTAGGACGTGCTTTTGATCTATGATGATTTCACTGGGTGCTAGTAAATTTATTATTTCTACTATAGGGTATGAAGAGTCGGATGCTTATGTATGTTCTATGAAATAATAAAAGCTTTAGGTAATTTAGAGATTTCAACAATTGTTGAAGTTTTGGGAATTCTTTGTGGATTTTGGAAATCATATGGATTTTGGAATTCTTTGTGTACATTGGGTATCTTTTTAGGTATATGGCTATGGTCATCGTTGCAGTGGGGCTTGTGCCCGGCATGATATACCCCCTCTTCCCGTGGCTCGACCTGTAGGTGTCATGTTTCCTAGTAGGACTATGCTTGCTACTAATCAAAGAGAAGTGATGTCAGCAATAGTAATATCCTTTCTTTTTATTTGGTGTTTCTTATTTCAGTGATATCTGAGTGCCTAATATTACATTACCTCTAATTCAACGAATTGATCTCATTGAATGGGTAGAAGAGGTAATACAATATATAGGTAGTACAACTCCTCAGGTGGAGTCCTAGTAGGCCAGATGTTGGAATAGGAAAATTTTATTGTGGCAAGTGGTGTAGAATCACCCACTCTGCTAACCTACCAAAGAAGCGCCATTCAAGCATATACCTAAATCTACTTCAACAACATGGTTTCTTCTTCCCAGACTTCTCATATGGTTCAAACTCAGAGCTCTTGATGAAGGTAAACATGATGTTGATGTGATTAGCGAGAGACTCGCACAGCTAAATGAGCATGATATGGTATACACTTCTAAGACCCAAGACTCTTGAAGAATCTTTTCCATGGAACCCTAGATGTTGTCGTAGTAAAGAATCGAGGTCCAAAAAAGGACGTGGAAATGGATAGAAACTCTCGAATGGAAATTGAAAAGAAATGTAGCCCTAGTTCCTTCGGGAGGACTCATAAAACTCTTCATAAAGAGGATCCCGAAAGTCTCTGGTTAATGGATCCTCTCCATTTAGTAATTTCCTCTCTTCTTTTCCACTCAATTCTAGTTTAGGGATTGAAACAACACGCAGCATGGCTCTATCTTATTGATAGTTAAAAAAACTCCACTTGAATCATCTGTGTGCCCCAAATGCCTCTAGAAAGATCCAAAGTAATTCGAAGAAAACAGTAGTAGCAGCTGCAACAGGAGCTGAATATGCAACAACAATCCAAAGACGCATACCCAAACGGAAACTAAGTTCTGCGAACCTATTCTTGCAACATGCATCAAAACCTACATGTTGCACGCCATGAATGTCGCTGGAGCTCCTCTGGCGGCCTGCAGCCGGCCACCCGCCTGTTGGCGGTCGTTACAACCCATTTTTGACCACCAATACTCGGGAATAAATGAGGTCATATGCTACATTCCATGTACTTAGGTTTTATTTCTAATAAAGTTCCACGAGTTTTGGTGAGTGTCACTTGTGCAGGTATAACTACGACAAATACGAGCTATTGGGGCCGAAATCGACCGAATCAGCCGAACGACTCCGTTCGGCCGGTTACCCCCTTAGCCGTACAAGTCACCGGGAGCCGTCCGCGTCAACAAAGACCAAGCAACCACATCACACGCCACGTGGACGACTGCCAACTCATCCCGGAGCACCGCCACATCAACCTAGGCCCACACAGCATGAAGTACACCACCAGAGGCCGGCCTAGGGAGTCCACAGAGCAGAGGCGGTGCAGGGGGCGGGCCTGGGCCTCCGGCCAGTTTGGGCGAACAGGAGGGTTCGGCCGAACCGCCCCCAGCTGCCAAACCGATCCTGGGGCTGCATCTTGGCCCTTGGTGGCCGAGGCGGTGCATCCCTCAGTTCGGCCGAACCAGGGAGTTCGGCCGAACCGAGGAATTCGGCCGAACCGCCTCCCTGCCGCCTCCAGTTGCCTTGGCGGTTACCCAGCCTCCAACCGCCATGTCCAAGTATAAATAGAGGGTCACACTTCACTTGTAAACACACACCAAGCCAAGGAGCTCTCTCATTCCACTTGTTCTAGTAGAGTTAGTATAGTTTAGTTGGGAGTTAGAGTTGAGTCGAGCTGTGCTGTCACACCCGGATTTACACAGAAACCCGAATGCTTCTATATGTGTGCCCAGGAAGTCCACAGAACACATATAGATAACAAATATGATAAACAGAGTACATATGCTCAAATAAAATGGTTTTACATCAGAGTTTGACTAAAATAACTAAATAACACAGCGGAAGACTATTTATTAACTCTCTCTCTAAACGAAGACGAAGACGAAGCCGAAATCCATAATCCACAGGGACTCTGACTGGTTGAGCACAGCTAGTAGAATGGCAGATCTTCAGGAAATTCAGTAGCAGCAGTACCATCTAATCCATCTGTTACCCATCCGGGATTTTGTTGAATGGCAAGTGTAAGTAATTGTCTTACTTAGCAAATACAACACAGGTAATGAAGGCTTAAAAGAAAGGCTTGACACGGCTGTACTGCATTAGCAATTTTAGTTGATTCATTTTAACATAAACCAAGATTTCTACAATTAAGTGAATCCCAGTTGCAATTCCCAATTAATGAAGTTGAGGTGAACATAAAACAATAATAAATATCAACTTCTAATCAAAAAGGATCCAGGCCGCTCTTGACCCTGAGCAAGGCTATCATGATAGATTGTACACTCTGCAGAGGTTTCGCCCTTTACCCACCAGTCGCGTAAAAGTTCAAAGGAACTTTGCACCCAACCACGCACATCAACACTTCCGAGGTGTGACTGCATAGGGACGCTACGAGGCTTTTCACAAGACACCCTAACAAAACAATAGCCGTTATGGTACAACCTAGGCAGCATGACCCGAGGCACCGAGACTGACTTACGCCCGTGCCGCAGCACGAGGGGGTCAATGGCGTCCAATCGCAGAAAAGTAATGCAGAAACAGAATTAAATAGCGCAACGTGCAGAACCCCCGCCAAACGGAAGCTCCTACACGGGACTGTGCCTCACGAGGGCAAAGCCAACGGAAACCCGTCCTCGGTGGATCAAACCATACTCTCACCCATGCTTCCCATAACGCCGGTGGCCCACCGGTAACCACTGCTGAATTAGAGCCGTACAAGTTACTTGTCCAAGACCAGAGCCATTATAGTTCCGGCGGTGGCGACAGGTTCCTGGGTTGCCGCTTTAAGAACCAGTCCTTACGGAGAGACACTAGGACCAAGCATAAAGCATATGCCCTAGCTCCCTGATCCATGTTGCTAAAAAGCAAGTTTTACCATTAACATTGAAGTGTACCATTAAGTCAAGATTAACAGTTAAACATTTGTGACAGTAGCGGCGCTTAGCAAAGTTCTACCCAAATGCAATAACCCAGGGTAATCAAGGTATAGGATAAACAAAACTAGGAATAACCTTAATAGGAACAATTTAGACACATGCATATGCAGTAATTAATGTAAAGGTGTGTTTAGGTAGCAAGGATTGTCCGTGCTGTACTTGCCTTCGTCCAACTGCTGCTGTTGCTCTTGCTGCTGCTGTTGGTCTTGCTCCTCGTAACCCTCGAACTCAAACGCGTACGGCTCACCGACTGGACTCGTACATCAACACACAAGCATCCATACAAGCCAGTACATGCAATCAATAATAATCTATTAGAACAGTACACCAAACAATAGAAACAGAACAAAAGAAGGCTTAGAAACTAATCTACGCTTCGCTACGAACACGTGAGCGCAAAAATCACTCAAATCGGAGCTAAAACGAAGAAGTTATGGCTTTTCTAAGGTTCGGGGACTCGCTGGCAAAGTTTTAAAAGTTCCAGGGGCTTATTTGCAAAAATTCAGGGGCTAAAACATACTTTTATATAAAAACAGGAGGGTTTATTTGCAATTTGACCAAAGCAGGACCTCGGGTACTATTTTTAAATAAGACAGGGGGTTTTCTGTAAAAATCAGGACTTAATTGTAATTATTTTTGAATAGAACAGGACTGCGGGTTAATTTTGAAAAAGGCCAGGGACTCTTTTGAAAAACGTCCAAGGCTGACTCAGTTGACCGGTACGGTCAACTTTGACTGGCTTCGCTGACTCGATCCGGGCCGTCGAATCTAATTTGGACGATGGAGATTAGATCTGGAGGGGGGGCGTCGGCGGCGGGATCCTGCGGCGGCGCCGCCTGCGCGCGCGGCGGAGAGTCGCCGGCGAAACGCGCGAGCGCGCTACGGGGCACGGGAGGCTATGCGGTTTGGCGCTACAGAACCGGGGCGACACGGCGAACTCGGCTGGGTAGGTCTCGTCGGCGGCGGAGCAACGACGGTGGCGCGCGACGACCTATGGCGGCGGCGGCGCTCGGGCAACGGCGGGGAGCTCGCAGCAGGGGGAGGGAGAGAGCAAGGAGGGGCGTGGGAGGTTCCTTACCTCCTCGCGAAGGCGATGGAGCAACTCGCCGGGCCGGAACGAGGACGGGTGGCGAGATCGACGGCGGCGGACGGCCTCGACTCCGGGCGGCGGCGCGAGCTCGGATGGGCGGCTAGGGCTAGGGTTTTCGGGGCAGGGGGGTCGGGAGACGGAGGCGCAGCTATTTGAGGGCGGCCGAGGAGAGTCCTGGTGGCCTCGGCGGCGTGCCGTGGCCGAGCCGAACTCCATGGCCGGGTTCGAGCCGGTCTCGGGCGGAGCTCAGGGACGACCCTGACGGGTGGCCCCGCCTGGTCAGCGGCAGAGAGGAGAGGGGGAGGGGCGAGGCGGAGCAGGCCGTGCTGCTGGGCCGAATCAGCGAGCGCGCGGCTGGACCGGGCCGGAGGCGGGGCGCGAGCAGGCCGGCAGCTAGCTGGCGGGCTGGGCCGAAAGCGGGGAGAGGAGGGGGATGGGCCGCTGCGAAAAAGAAAAGGAGAAGGGCCAAGATTGGACGGGGAAAAGAGTTAAGGGAGAAAAAACGGACTCGGGCCGCAGAAACTTTTCTAGAGCTCCAAACGCAGCGATTCAAATTCGAATTTAAACAGAATTTAAATTCCAACTGAACCACACACAAACAAAACTCAATGCAGCCAGCATGAATGCAACAAAAATGTTTCTAACCTTATATTTAATTTTATTTCTCATAAATAATTTATTTTCCTTAGATAAATATGAGCATCAAATAAAATAAAAACATTTTAATTACTAATTTTTTTAAAATAGGTGTTTTTAGGGTGTTACATGTGCCTCGGAGGTTCCGGAGTCGTCTTCAGAAGCTCTGGTATAAGCTCTTGTATCTTTTACTTTTCCTTTTGTAAGACTTTGAGTTATCAATATAGTTATCTTTATCACTTGCCTTTGTCATTTATAGCTTACTTCTACTTTATTCTAGTTGCATCTATATATTGTTTAGACTATAATCAGTTATAGTTCTAGTGCTTGTAGTTCTTGTTTAAGTCTTTGTCTTGGCTGGTTCTTCGATCTTGCTTGATACTGGAGGTGAATTGTCACCAAGAGTATTGACAAGGTTGCTTGCTCTTGCTAGCAGAGTAAGTAGTTGTTGACTAGTGTAGGAGTGGTTCCTAGACTAGCCAGTGGCCTTAGTTTATTCCCGTCGCAACGGAGGTGGTAGCCGTGAGGTGGTGACAGCCCTTTCGGTCTTCGTAGCCCATCACGTTAGTTCCGGTCCGTAGGATCCCCCAGTTGAGAATTGGTGGCACCCCTTCTCATCCCTTTCTGTGTGTCACAGGTTCCCTTGTCCCGAAGCTAAGACAATAGAGTTAACCCAGATCTCCTAGTGCTGGCTCTGTAGCCGCTGTATCTCTAAGCTAGAGTGACATAGGTAGATAAAGTATCCAGGAGTCCTCTATCTCTTCTCGTTGTCCTCCCAGCTATCTATCTCTTCTCTCTCTTGCCTGAGTATCCCTTGAGCTGTGTGTCCGGTATATCCACTCCTATCCAATACCGTTATCCTCTGTCTTGTCTAGTTGTGTACCCTTCTCTGATAGTCTCGAATATTTGTTCACTAGTATTCTTGCCAAAGCTCCTGCGGAAATATAAATTACGATACCTCGGAATACTCCCAGGTGAAGTGCTACAACATTGATTCTGTGCTCTTGCAGAATATTTATATATTTTACTAAGCCATAAGGAAAACCACTGAAACACTCCTTACCCCAGTACCAGGATTCTCAATTTTGATATTGGATCGTAAGAAGTGCCAACAAGCATTTCTGGCGCCGTTGCCGGGGAAGCATTTGGCTAGATTACTTTTGAAATTTTATCCTGAGCTATCTTAGTTGAGTACCGCTACTCAAGCGGGTTTATCCTTGCTCTGTTCGTTGGTCTTTGTGGAACAGAGTAGTGCATGACTGGTTTCCAACTACCGTCAAACTTCCAAGAAAATCCTGAGTCTCTTGTGAGGAAAGTGCGACCTCGTGTTGTACCTCCTCATAAGCAACTCACTCCGACGAACCCTGTCCTTCCCGTCGTGAACCCAGCTTCATCGAGGATGGTGAAGGTCCTTGTTTGGTTTTGGTAATTGAGTGACAACTTAGGTGGACTAATATGTGTTTAAGTGAAATACAGAGGTGATTAGTCCACAGGTGATTATGTGATGAAGGAGCTCATTGCATATTGGACATGACATGGAGTCATGTGACTAAGTGGAGAAGATCAAGACAAGACTTGGTTTGATGCACCGGTTGCAAGTGTGAAGGGCAAGTTAGAGGCTAAGCGCTGGACCGCGTGGCGGGATGCTTGAGCAATGACTTGGCGCCGATCGACCGTTGCAACGGTGAAGAGCAAGTGGAGTCAAGATCGATGAACCAATGAGTCGCATGATGATATGAAGTGGATTATATCATTTGTGATGATGTTGGTGCATGTGTTGCATCAACAATGGAGAAGATGGAATAGAATGCGCAAGACAAAGGTATAACCAATAGGCATTTCATTTAACCGGTCATCTTGTTTGCATATCGGTCATCTAGTGCCACTTGAGCGATCTAACATTGCGATGTTTCTAGGATCGAGTGGCGTGGTAAAGAGAGCGAAAATGTTCGTTGAAAATCTTTGGGAAAGCAAAGTTCGGATCTTTGGTCGGACTATCCGTAGCATGAGCTCGGACAGTCCGAGGCATGGTGAATAGAGAGAAAAAACCTTTGAGAAATGTTTGTGAAAATGCTAACTCACTCACACATAAGGTGGTACACTTATGGGGTTGGCACATTTGCGAAGGGGTTCAAGAATTAGATGTCGGTTATGACTTGGTGTGATCTTGGTTTGCAATTCTACTTTGATCCAAAGTGTTTTGGGTCAAGTATTTAGCTGGGTTGGAAAGCCCTCTGAATGAGCTTTCCATAGAGTCCAAGATCACCTAATTTCGACATCAGAGCTAAAAGTTATGGCCGTTTAACCGAGCTTCGGTTGTGCTGAAAAAGTAGTGGCAGACAGTCCGCCTCTATGGGGTGGCGGACCGTCCGGGGGGTCCAGACAGTCCGCGGCCTGGAGGGCGGACAGTCCACAATTAATTTTGAATGCGAAGAAGTTTGTGAGGCAGACTGTCCGGTCCCATGTGGCGGACAGTCCGCAGGAAAATTTTTGTGAGGCGGACCGTTTTCGTGGACTGTTTACACAGAGACGTTTCTGAGCGTTCTAGAGCACTTTTGTGAGGCGGACAATCCGCGGTAGATGTTGGAGCTCGAAAAAAGAGTGTAACGGCTAGTTTTTTGAATGGCGGACAGTCTGGCACAGTGGGGCGGACAGTTCGCGGTAGCCATTGTAGCTCGGGATAAAGAGTATAACGGCTAGTTTTTCATCCCTCTCTATAAATAGATGGATAGCCGGGGCTTGGGTAAGGCTGAGCACCTTGGGAATGTGTTTCCCATGGTAGTGCTTGCCTTGGGAGTCCACTAACTCACTTGTTCATGCTAGATTGCAAATCCATTGCGAGTGAGTGCGAATCTAGTGCATTGCTTTGAGAGATTGAATTGAGTGGCACTAGGTGTTCGTGTTGCAAGCCGGTTTGCTTGTTACTCTTGGAGGTTGCCACCTCCTAGACGGCTTGGTGGATTGAGGCTCCGTTGAAGCATGCAAGGAGATTGTGTGGTGCTCCGGAGAAGGATTTGTGAGGGGGATTGTGCTCACCCCGTGGGGATCACGAAGAGCAACTTTAGTGGAGCGTGTCATTGAGTTACCTCACTTGCGAGTGGTGTCTTGGAGTGCCCGGAGTGGCCAGCGGCTTGCGAGCTTTTCCCAAGAACCATCGAGGTGTTGGTCGACACAACGAGGATTAGCTTGGTGGCAAACAAGTGAACCTCGGGATAAAATCACCGTGTCAACATTGTCTACTCTTCTCGGTGGTTTGCATTACTCAATCACAAGCATTGTACTTACTTCCTTATATATCTTGTTCTTGTATGGTTGCTCTCATAATTAGTTAGCTTGTGTAGCTTGCTAGTTGTCTTCTTGCTTGTGTAGCTAGAAGTAGTGATCTTGTGACTAATTAGCTTGTGTAGCATAATTAGTCTCTTTGCTTAGTTTGTGTAGCTAAGTAATTTGAGCCTTTGGATTAGACTTGTGTAGTATTGTCCATTGAGCATTGCTATTGAGCTTAGGAGCTTTGTGCTTTTGCTACTAGTTGTGTAGGAGCTCCCCGGTGTGTGAAGTACTAGTGGCATAGGTTTGTGTGACCTTGCTCCTAGAATTAATTAGGTGAGCTCTTCCTAGCTTGGCACCTTATTTGCTTGTTTAGGATCTTTTATAAGGTGCTAGTGAACATAGATAAAGGGGTAAAGTCTTGGCTAGACCGATAGTTTTTATTCCGCATTTGTTTCGGTTAGCCGGTGCGTTAAGTTTTTAGAAAGGACTATTCAGCCCCCCTCTAGTCCGCCATCTCGACCCTACAAGTGGTATCAGAGCCGATGTCTCTCTTTTGTGGGCTTTACCGGCCCGAGAGGATGGCGAACTACGGGCTAGATGTTGATTGTCCACACATTTTTGATGGCACACACTTTACACTATGGAAAAATTGGATGACATGCAATTTTAAGTTCATTAGTCCTCAAATTTGGTGGATTGTCAATCTTGGATTTTCTCATCCAATTGATGAAAATAATGCAACTCTTGCACAAGATAAATGCTTACAACTTAATTATCTAGCTATTGATATCATGCATAGTTCTTTGGATAAGTGCATATTTTGGGAGATTGCTGACATGCAGAATGCTCATGGGATTTGGATTTATCTCAATGAGAAGTATGGGTCAATCTCCGGTGATGATAATAATGATGATGAGCCCAAGGGAGAGGCTCATGAGGATGTTGAGCATGACCACAACTTGGTGATTGTGGAAGATTGCTCCACCTCATGGCCAAGTGATGATGATGATATTCATTCTACCACAAGATCACTTGCCAAGATTGTTGAAGGCCAAAACTCAAGTGATGCAAGTAATATTTCTACTCCAAGCACACTTGATGTTGATGAGGATGATTCATGCTCGAGCTATGAGAGTGATAATGCTACCACAAGCTCTCCAACACCACTACATTGCCTCATGTCACAAGGTAACACAAATGTATCAAGTTGTAATGTAATTGGTCATGATTCATATGATGAGCTTGTTAGTAGACTTGCTGGCATGAATATTGCTTTAGAAAATGAGATGGCTAAAACAAGTAAATTGCAAGATGAAAACTCATTTCTAAAGACCACATGTGAACAACAAAAGCATCTACTTCATGTCATTACTTGTTCACATGATGAGAGAAACTTAGTGTTGCTCATGGTAACTTGGTACAAGACCATGCTCTCACTAAACAACTTTCCAATGAAAAGACTAAAACTAGTGAGAGCTCATCACTTGGGTCAAATGATCAATCACATAATGTTGCTAACCCTTGTGATGTAGAGATGAAGCATGTATCCACCTCTTGCAATGATTTATTGGATATGTTATATTCTTCACAAATATATGCATGTTCTACTTCTATATCGTGTGAGACTAACATTTTGAAGGAGAACAATGAGCTCAAAAATGAAGTGAAGAATTTGAGCAACAAGTTAGAAAGCAAGAGGAAGGGCAAGAACAAGAAAATACAAGAAGAAAAGAAATCTCACCTCATGTGCCATCGGTGCCATGACGTGGGACACCTTGCAAAATATTGCCCAACCAAGAAGCCTCAAATTGAGCCAAAAGAAAAACCTCAAAAACAAGTCCAAGCCAACCATAAAGATGGTTATTTGAGATTGAAGAAGAAGAAGACTAGAAGAGGTGGCAAAGCAAGAGCAAAGCATCAAACTCTTAAGCAAGCCACCCAAACGATGAGCAAGAATCAAGATGAAAAATATTATGCTCAAATCAAGTGCAAAGATATGAGACACTTTGCCTCGAAGTGTCCTACCAAGCTTGAGAAGAAGATTCAAGCAAAATTGAAGAGGCAAGGTAATAAGAAGCAACACATGAGCAAGGAAGAAAATGCTCAATCAAAGAGAGTTTGCTACTCATGCCGGGAAAGGGGACACATGGCTAATTCATGTCCCCTAGGTATCAATTCTAAGCCTATTTCAATTGTTGATAATACTATGCTTAGAAAGGATGGTAATGGTACCTCACCGGTTGAAATTATAAAACATCCCGCTACTCATGCTAAGACAACGCCGAAGTATGTTGCTCCTAACTTCAGAGGACCCAAACTTTGGGTACCATCAAAGAGTGGATGAATGTGTGTAGGTACCATGGCATTGGAGACTTGATTCAATAGATTTCATATTGTTCATCATGTTATTGAGTCAAGTTTTGAACCTTAATGCTATCTCCATCTCAATGCCAAGTCATGACAAGTGAAGTCCAAGTGCTATCAACATACAAATGCAATAATCCTAGTTGTGGTGATTTATTGGATATAATTGAAGGCTTGCAAAATATTTGAGTTGAAGCTTGCTATGGGCTGATCATGACCTACAAAGGTATATTCTTTGTTGATCTAGTTCGTTGGGGCGCATATGAATTGATTGATTGGATATTTTTATGCAAATGTTGCTTGCTATGAGATGATTGAATGGATAAATGATAAATATTCAAGTTTGGATTGATTTGATGGATAAGTTCATAAGATAAATTTTAGTAAGTGGACTGAATGGATATATATCTTATGAAAGTATTAAGTCAAGTTGGCATCAAGTTTGACTCAATTTGAAGAAGTATAGCTCAAGTTTAGAAATATGTCCTATATTGGAAAAACTGAGCTAGCTGTCAAGATAGCCATGTTTGAGTGATCAAATCTATTTGGATTGGCTTGAAATTTGGTCTACATGCTTAACACCTATGATATTAGTTGCTGCAAAAATCTCATGAGTATTGGATAAAGAATACTTCGGTTTTCGAGTGGATCTTGTCAACACATGTGCAGCAGTTTTCAGCATGTAGCAGTTTGAGAAGTATAAAATCTGGTAGCAATTGAGATGTCAAATGAAGCTCAAATCTTTATACTCTTCAAGATGACTTAGTGAAGCACATCCCTACCAAAATTCGTGATCATTGGAGCTGTACATTGGGAGTTATGGATTACTCTTTGAAGTGTACAGAATCTGCCATAAAAGTGACAATCATTGGATTGGTCAAAAGTCACTTTGATTGAAAGGTCCTCAAGTTGGAATCATGTTTATAAGATATTGAGGCACCTAAGTTTGGTTTTGGATTAAGCGATAAGCTTGACAAGCAAAGAGTACAAGTCCATTTGATTGTGGAAGTGTGCTTAACACACATTTGGTACTAAAGCTAGAGATCAAGACCAAGCTCAAAGATGAAAATGAAGTTTAGGTTCTAGTGATTATTGGAGATCTTTTGGTAAAAAGAAAAATAATCCAAGAAGAAGAATTCAAAGTTGTTCATCAAGATAAGTCAATCATATGGATCAATCAAATAAAGACATTTCAAGTGAGTATCAAGAATGGTTCTTTGGAGAGAGGTCACTTCTTGCCGCCTTTTGGAGGTAAACCAAGCGTGGGCTTGGAAGGCTAACATGGAAGTGATGATCCGAGGAACAATTGAGATGCTTAGTTGAAGAAATCAAAAGGTTGATCAAGAAAGCAAGCAACACCCAAAAGAGAGCTAGCAATGGGATTTCAAGTGGTATTCTAATAGTTCTCTCATGCAAGCATTGATCAAAAGAAGAAGCAAGCCAACCACAACATGGAGAGTGCACTTAATCATTAGTGGTTCTCAAATTCATATAGGTGAAGGATGGAATTCATATATGTATTCATTGATCTTCACCAAGCTATTAATTGGACTTCACATTGCTATTGTGGAATTGGAATCTCTTTGACTATCCTCTACTCCAATATAGCAAAGGTATCATTGTAATGCGCATTGATCATTTTCATCCCTTACTAGTATGCGGTTAGTGCATATAGTACATGCTTGTAGGATCATGCATTACAAATGCAATTTTGAAATTCATAGCCTACCACTATTGCTTGAATGATTATTTGATCTAGTGGTTAGTATATGAATTTGTTCATGAGCTAGTAAACCCAAGTACTTGATATATTTTGGATTGCCTATAAGTGACAAGAACTACCTTTATAAGATAATCACTTCATGCTTGTGAAGAATCTTAAAAAGGGTTTAAACCAAAGCTTAGGCAACTCAATTTATTCAAGTCAAAATTATGAAGCTCATGGAAATGATCTAGTTCAAGAACAAGACAACAATGGAAATGATCATCATGTTTCATCCTACAAGTGGTTTCATCATACAAAGAAAATTCTTCCTTGGTCACTTGGTTGATTACACTGTCTTTCCCACAAGAGAATTGATGTTCCATATCTTGCATCAAAAGAAGTTCTAGTGGGAGTGGTAATTAAGCTTGAAAATCTTAGACCTTTTCCTAGAGCATAGATGTGATTGGAATGAGACCATTATTAGGCAAATCTATGCTACCTAAGAGATTGGTCTTAAGGAAGGAAAGATAGATTGGATGACAGGCAAGAGAAAGTTTTCAGCAAAAGAGTAGAAATAAGGATGCTATTCATGAGTATTATTGGAATGCCATAAATTATATCATGAATGGAACACGGTTTAATGTGATCAAGATAATTTTTGAGGACATTGGTCAGTCACTTAGAGCATAGATGAATCAGCTTCAGGGAATGCAACGGAGCTTTCATGGATTTCAATGATATCTAGACTCATATGATGCATAAATTGGTGTTTCTTCAAGTGGTATGAATTGGTATTCCTTCATGTGGTATTTCTTGGTATTTCTTCAAGTGGTCTATTTTCAATTGCTATTCAAAGTGATGTTTACATCAAGATTGCAAGTGATATCCTACAAGATTATAAGTGATCCTCAACTTTAAGTGATCATCAAGAGAAGAATGCATCCCTCACATACAAGAGCTCAAGTTGATCAAGTTGAATGACCAAATATTTGACATGGGGAAGATGTCCCACATACTGGTATCAAGGTCAAAAGATCATTCATGAGGCATTCCAAGTAACCTATAAGTGGTATCTTTCCTTTGGCATCCCACAAATGACATCATTTCTACATATGTGATAGTGTCCATCAAAAATCAAGATTCAAGAATCAGATAAAGGGGAGAGAGTATCACCTAACCCTATGTATCAAATGAGCATCCCTTTATGGAAATTGATGACAAAGGGGGAGAGATTGGTACAAAGATATAAAATATTGTAGAAGATGGAATGAGAATGAGAGTGGAAGATATGAAATATATTGGAGAAACACTATGATATGGGGGGAAAGAAAAGTGGATTTGGACATGGACATGGACATGGACATAATCAAGAAGAAAAAAAGATCACAATACTTGGACAACGAGAAGCACACAAGTAGGGGGAGCAAGCTCATGAACTTGATTGATTGCATTTGATATTTGCATATTCATGTGCTTGCTTGCATATTGCATAAGGTTTAAAATTCAATATGCATGCTTGAATGGTGAATGCTAGTTATATGATTTGAATGATGAAATGTTAACTAGCATGCATATGTTGGTAGCTAGATATATTCTAGTTTTTCATGATCACCTAGAGCCTTGCCTATAATGTTGATGACATGAGGTATCCAGTGTGTTTCTTGTGATATCTAGCTAACCATGATGCTAAGGATGGACTTCAATGTGCAAGCTTAATTGGTATCACGCTACAAAGGTTTATCCTATATACCTTAGCATCATCTAGTAGTGTTAACTTTCCCAAAATTTCATATCTATGCATATGTGCAAGCTTGAAAACGAAACATTTGAGCACATATGTAGGGGGAGTTATCACTACCTATTCGGATTTTTTGACGCTTATCCTAATTATAACATAGAGCTGAAATGTTGGATAAGGAGCATGAAATCCAAACAAACTTAATTTCCATATCTTTGTAGAGTTGTCATCAATTACCAAAAAGGGGGAGATTGAAGGTCCTGCTTTGGTTTTGGTAATTGAGTGACAACTTAGGTGGACTAATATGTGTTTAAGTGAAATACACAGGTGATTAGTCCACAGGTGATTATGTGATGAAGGAGCTCATTGCATATGGGACATGACATGGAGTCATGTGACTAAGTGGAGAAGATCAAGACAAGACTTGGTTTGATGGACCGGTTGCAAGTGTGAAGGGCAAGTTAGAGGCTAAGCGCTGGACCGCGTGGCGGGATGCTTGAGCAATGACTTGGCGCCGATGGACCGTTGCAACGGTGAAGAGCAAGTGGAGTCAGATCGATGAACCAATGAGTAGCATGATGATATGAAGTGGATTATATCATTTGTGATGATGTTGGTGCATGTGTTGCATCAACAATGGAGAAGATGGAATGGAATGCGCAAGACAAAGGTATAACCAATAGGCATTTCATTTAACCGGTCATTGGTGTGTAGAGAAGTTTATGACCGGGTTTAGGATAGATGCTCGTACTATAAAGAGGGGCAAACTTGTTTGCATATCGGTCATCTAGTGCCACTTGAGCGATCTAACATTGTGATGTTTCTAGGATCGAGTGGCGTGATAAAGAGAGCGAAAATGTTCGTTGAAAATCTTTGGGAAAGCAAAGTTCGGATCTTTGGTCGGACTATCCGTAGCATGAGCTCGGACAGTCCGAGGCATGGTGAATAGAGCGAAAAACCCTTTGAGAAATGTTTGTGAAAATGCTAACTCACTCACACATAAGGTGGTACACTTATGGGGTTGGCACATTTGCAAAGGGGTTCAAGAATTAGATGTCGGTTATGACTTGGTGTGATCTTGGTTTGCAATTCTGCTTTGATCCAAAGTGTATTGGGTCAAGTATTTAGCTGTGTTAGATAGCCATCTGAATGAGCTTTCCATAGAGTCCAAGATCACCTAATTTGGACATCGGAGCTAAAAGTTATGGCCGTTTAACCGAGCTTCGATTGTGCTGAAAAAGTAGTGGCGGACAGTCCGCCTCTATGGGGTGGCGGACCGTCCGGGGGGTCCAGACAGTCCGCGGCCTGGAGGGCGGACAGTCCGCAATTGATTTTGAACGCAAAGAAGTTTGTGAGGCAGACTGTCCGGTCCCATGTGGCGGATAGTCCGCAGGCAAATTTTTGTGAGGCGGACCGTTTTCGCGGACTGTTTACACACAGATATTTCTGAGCGTTCTAGAGCACTTTGGTGAGGCGGACAGTCTGCGGTAGATGTTGGAGCTCGGAAAAAGAGTGTAACGGCTAGTTTTTTGAATGGCGGACAGTCTGGCCCAGTGGGGCGGACAGTCCGCGGTAGCCGTTGGAGCTCGGGAAAAAGAGTATAACTGCTAGTTTTTCATCCCTCTCTATAAATAGATGGATGACCGGGGCTTGGGTAAGGTTGAGCACCTTGGGAATGTGTTTTCCATGGTAGTGCTTGCCTTGGGAGTCCACTAACTCACTTGTTCATGCTAGATTGCAAATCCATTGCGAGTGAGTGCGAATCTAGTGCATTGCTTTGAGAGATTGCATCGAGTGGCACTAGGTGTTCGTGTTGCAAGCCGGTTTGCTTGTTACTCTTGGAGGTTGCCACCTCCTAGACGGCTTGGTGGCAAACAAGTGAACCTCGGGATAAAATCACCGTGTCAAAATTGTCTACTCTTCTCGGTGGTTTGCATTACTCAATCACAAGCATTGTATTTACTTCCTTATATATCTTGTTCTTGTATGGTTGCTCTCATAATTAGTTAGCTTGTGTAGCTTGCTAGTTGTCTTCTTGCTTGTGTAGCTAGAAGTAGTGATCTTGTGACTAATTAGCTTGTGTAGCATAATTAGTCTCTTTGCTTAGTTTGTGTAGCTAAGTAATTTGAGCCTTTGGATTAGACTTGTGTAGTATTGTCCATTGAGCATTGCTGTTGAGCTTAGGAGCTTTGTGCTTTTGCTACTAGTTGTGTAGGAGCTCCCCGGTGTGTGAAGTACTAGTGACATAGGTTTGTGTGACCTTGCTCCTAGAATTAATTAGGTGAGCTCTTCCTAGCTTGGCACCTTATTTGCTTGTTTAGGATCTTTTATAAGGTGCTAGTGAACATAGATAAAGGGGTAAAGTCTTGGCTAGACCGATAGTTTTTATTCCGCATTTGTCTCGGTTAGCCGGTGCGTTAAGTTTTTAGAAGGACTATTCACCCCCCTCTCTAGTCCGTCATCTCGACCCTACAGATGGCCGGCAAGACGATCCGCGAGTTCTCCGCTCCATCAAGCGAGAACGTGCGTACCGGACCAGCTCCGCCAGTCGGAGATGGCAACTTCGAGGTGAAGCCAGCCCTCATCAACATGGTGCAGGCTAGCCCGTTCTGCGGCAAGCCACACGAGGACGCCAATGCTCATCTCCAGCATTTCCTAGAGATTTGCAACACCTTCACCATATGCGGAGTAAGTATCGATGCCATTCACCTTCGTTTATTTCCATTCTCATTACTAGGCAAGGCAAAACAATGGTTTTATGCTAACCGCGAAGCTATAGACACTTGGGACAAATGCACTAGCGCTTTCTTGCTAAAATTCTTTCCGGTTGGGAAAACCAAGCCCTCCGGAACAAAATAGCTAGTTTCCAGCAGTTAAAAGATGAAACAGTCCCGGAGGCAAGGGATCGCCTCATGGGATCGCCTCCAGGACTATATTTCTGCTTCTCCTCACCATGATATGCAGAGTTGGTTCATAATCCAAACATTCTATCACGGGCTGAGAAGCTCTGCCCGTGAGTATTTGGATGCTGCTGCTGGAGGCTTATTCTTCTCTCTTGAGGAGAGTCGTGCGAAGGCCCTCATAGAGAAGATGGTCGAGAACCAAGGCTGGTCCGACGACCGGACTCAACCGAAGACCCGAGGAGTTCATCAAGTTGAAGCTCTAAACATGCTCGCTGCCAAGATGGACCTCATGATGAAGAAACTGGAGGCCCCTGCTCAAGAAACGGTGCAAGCCACGCTCGCATGACCTGCGAAGTCTGTGGCAACACTGGCCATTCGGGGAATGACTGCCCCGAAACGCGAGAAGATGCCCACTACGTCAACAACTCCAACAACAATGGGTACCGACCGAACAACTACGGCAATCAAGGCTGGAATTCGCGCCCAAACCTCCCATTCGAGAGGCCTCAACAAGGTAACAATTACAATTCCAGCAATTTCAATAATCAGCCGTCTCTTAGAGATCTTGTGTTTGGCTAGATGAAAATAACTGAAAACATCAATAAAAAGCTTGCTGCTAATGATAAAACTCTGGAAAACATAGACTCTAGGATGGAATCATTTTCTTCTGCTATGAAAAATCAACTGAGCTTTAAGAAAATGATAGAAACCCAAATTGCTCAATTAGCTGCTTCTTTGCCTTCACCCGTAGCTGGGAAATTCTCTGGGCAACCAGACAATTGCCCCCGTGAAAAGATTATGGCGGTCACCATGAGAGGGGCTAAGACCACTCGGGACCCGCCATATCCTGACAGTGTAGGTAAAAAGGCAGCCACTACAGATAGTGATAGTGAAGAAGAGGAGGCCGCAGCAGCACCGCAGAAGACAAGTCCGCAGAAGGAAGCAAAGGCGGCCCCTCACGAGTTTTACGAACCGAATGTGCTGCCGTTCCCCATAAGATGCCATAAGCCAACGGTGGACGAACAACTCAGCAAATTTGTTGAGGTAATTCGAAAATTATATGTCAATATCCCATTACTTGAAGCTATGCAGGTTCCCACATATGCCAAGTATCTGAAGGACATCCACAACAACAAAAGGGCGCTACCAACCACCAAGGTAATTAAACTAACCGAAGCATGTAGCGCAGCCATCTTGAACAGTCTTCCAGAAAAGAAGAAGGACCCAAGATGCCCTACCATCGCATGTTCGATCGGGGAGCAGCAGTTCAACCATGCCCTGTGCGATCTTGGAGCAAACGTCAGCGTCATGCCCAAGGTAGTGTTCGATAAACTGAACTATTCTTCTTTGTCCCCTACAACCATGTATTTGCAGCTAGCGGATCAATCGATTCGCTACCCCGCGGGAATAGCCGAAGATATTCCGGTGAAAATCCGAGAATTCTTCGTACCTGTGGACTTCGTGGTGCTCGATATGGAGGTCTACACGAAGACACCTCTCATCCTCGGGAGGCCATTCTTGAGCACCGCCAATGCAAACATCGATGTAGGAGCCGGAGAAATCAGCTTGAACATCAACGGCAAGGAAGAAAAGTTCGCATTCAAGCCCAGGGTGGAGAAATGCTCTCAGGTATGCACTGATCCAATTCAAAATTCCAATAACCTGGAGCACGTCAATGTGGTTGCATCCGAACCACAATCTTCAGAGACGCCGATCCCACCGCCACCAACACCGAAGAAGAAGAACAAGAAAATGTGGCGGAAGAAGGTTGCATCGTCCGAGTCATCCACTCCGGGACCGGACGATGACAAGAGCAATTGAAGACAGGAGAAGTCCCGCTCGCGGATTTAAAAGCTGAGCTCTTGCCGCGAGGAAAACCGGTATGTATCTCATATTTCCCTTCCAAATTTTTAATTTTTAATTGCATTTGCATGTTTCCCTTTCCAAAATAAATGAACCACTTGAGTAATTAATTTGAGAGAGAGTAGAAAATTTTGCAAGCTTGGTTAAAAATAATTAGACACATGCTGAAATTTAATTAGAGAGGGTGTAATTTGTAACTTTCTTCATTTTCACCCCTTCTAGAACATCTCCAATTATTTACCATCACCACCAACCAGCAACAAACATGTCTACCCCACTAAAAATGGTTGCACACTCACCAATTATCACAAACATGGCAGCATGGGTATGACTCCACTAATTTCTACTTTGGTCATGTCACATTTCCATCTCACCTATCACTAAAATCCACTCACATGATCTAGGGAAATTTTGTCCACACAATTTTGGAGTGAAAACAAGGCAAGGTGGGTGCTACACCCACATGGGGGTGGGCTGGCCACCAGACTTGGTTCGGGCGAACCAGGCCCTTCGGCCGAACGGCCAAGGGTGCTCCCCCCCTCGGCCTATAAATGCTGGCCATGCCTCTTTGCTTCCTCGCACAATTCACACACTCATCCATTCTGAAATTTCTTCTAGGAAGCTCTCTCTCTCTCTCTCTCCCTCATTCTCTTGCTCTAGTTCTTGACAAGTTCTTCCCGAAGTTCTTGCTCAAAGTTTTGGTTCCCTTGCATCACTAAAAAATCCCAAAAATATTTTGCCTTTGTTGTGATCTTTGTGCTGAAATTTTGGACGTGTTTGTGGTGGTCTCCGACACCCACAAGAACGACTAACCTTTTGTGGTGGTTTTCATCTCCGCAAGAACGACTAACTATCTCGGACGACTAACTTGATTTTCTTGTGCTAACACTCATATATTCAGTCCTTCGGGTAGTTGTTGTTGCACTAACCTTTTGCAGGAATCATGTCGAAGTTCCTCTCCGCACTCCGTCGTTCCACCCGGCTTAGCCGCCGCACGGACGATACTGGGAGCTCCCCAGCCCCGTCCCGTGGCTCGAGCCGGATGGATGAAGACGAACAAGGAGCAGCCGGCTCGGGATGGGGCCACGCCACGCCCCCAGCCAGGCAGCTCCTGAGCGTGAACGACATCAACCTCAGGACGGAGCGGGAGCGGAACACCTTCAAAGAGCTTCGGCTGAAGGAGTTCGAACACACCCGTGTTTTTGAGCAAGACCTGCTCAGAAAGACGGAGATGGACGAGGAGTTCCCACAGATTTTCCAGGCCATTGGCTGGGAAAATTTCTGGCACATCAACGAGGAAGGTTCGTACTTACTCACCATCGAATTTCTTTCGACTTTGGTTCCGGAAATTGGGGGGATTTGCTTTTGATTTTTCAACCAAGAGTTCTTTTGCTCTTGGAGGGATTTCAGTTCGGGTCTTAGGTTTTCAAGTCGTTGTTCTTTAGACCCGAACAAAGCGTTGAAAAGATTTGATCGAGCTGCGTTTTGGAGAAAAATTTCGGGAAGTACCAACTGTCATGCACCTCGCACAAACAGTATTCATAACCCCACTTTGCGTTTCATGCATCGATGGGTGTCTATGACGGTGTTTCCCCGGGCAGATGTGCGCCCTGTCAACACAATCGAGTTGCGGGTTCTTTATGCTATGGTTAAGCAAATTCCTTATTCACCTGTGAAGGATATAGTTAGTCACTGGATTTCTCATATTTCTCGTGCGGGCAACATGGCGATGACTTCTTTAGTCACTCGCCTTGCTACCCATCTGGGCGTTCTTCAGGGCGCCCGGCTCACGTACATTGAGACAGCGCGTTCCGTCGTGGATGCCGAGCACTTCGTGCAAGCCCACATGATACGGCGGACGCCTGATGCAACGCTGGTTATGATTTACCGTGGCTATACAACCGAAGTGCCTCTACCTTGTGCAGCACTGAGGTTGTATACCACCCCTAAACTGACTCTTCAATTGAGGACCGAGTCGGATGACTCTCCACCTCGGAGGGAGCCCGCTCGGCACAGCGTTGCAGGTGACGGACCAGTCACAAGGGGACGAGCTAGGCGTGACGCCGGGCTCGCCACCTCACAGGAGCCAGAAGATGCACCACAGATGCCGCACCGACACACGTCCGCATTCGAGGCCACCTACAACATGTACACCGGTGCCGGGACGTCTGCAGCAAGAGGCTCTGGACAACCCCAGGAACCGGACTACTTCGCCTCAGGACGTTGGGACTACGGCCAGAGCACGGACTCTGAGTGGTCTGGGAGCTGGTATGCAGGAGGGTATGACAATGCCTCCCAGCCATATACTTCCGGATACTCACATCTCTGATCGAGACGACCTCATCAACGACCGTACTCGAGATATCCAAGACACGCTAGCCCGCCATTCTCAGTACCACCAAGAGAATAGCGGGATGGTAGCGTCCATCCAGCACGACGTCCACGAGCAGGCGGACCAGCTGAGCCAGTACCTTTCAAGACTTAATCCCTACCAGTGAAGAGTCCAAGCTTGGGGGAGGACCCCCACCAGGTACGTCCCGACTTACCCAGCACTTTGGTCATTCAATTGCATTTCCCTTTTCATTTCCCTTTATGTTTTATTCTGCATTTAAAAAAAATGAATACACCAAAAATATTTTCCTTGAATAAAATAACTCCCAACTATGCATGGAATGAATCATATGCCTCTCACTTTGGAAATGATAAATAGTTGCTCTGTCATTAATTTTGCAAGTACTTTGTTTCAACTAGTTGCTTAATAATACTTGAGTTAATTGGCACGAGTAAAAATGAACCTGAAAACCTTGTGGGAGCACCTGCTTTATTCCAAGTCTCAGTTGTTGTGGGGATTGATATAGTGAGAATTTGGTTAAGTTCTATTTCTTCTCTTAGTACGGGGAAAATCTCAGAGATTTATGCTTTCAAAATGAAACAAGTTCCTCATTGGTCAAATTACCTACCAGAGCCATATGATAAGCTTAGTTGAAAATTTCTACTCATATGCTGCTTGTTATCTTAGTGAGCTTTGTCAAATTGTTGTGACCTTTGAGTGAAGCGTTCATATTCTTAGAGATCGAGATCCACGTACACACACCACCTCTCACTTGCAATTCCTACACTAGGAGTTAGCAACCATTTTCCATCATTCATCCACAAAAAAAATAAATGCTCCATGTTCTATGATTTCCCTCTTCAAATATCCTTGATAGAGACATGGGTTATGCAAAAAGAAAAGCATGCCAAAGAAGCATGGCAAAAATAGAAAGAAAAAGAATAGCATGCCAAAGAGCATGGCAAAAAGAGAGAGAAAAAGTAAAGCATGCCAAGTGGCATGGCAAAAATATGAGAATAAAAGATAGCCCATATTCTCGAAAATAAATCAAGGAGAGAGAAATTCATCCAAAGAGTTCCACCATATTCCATTCCATCAATGTATTCCACACACTTGCACTTCTCGATCTTAAGATGTGATTTGTTTCCTTAGAGATCCGGTCTTTGACTTAGCGAAATATAAGATGCATGCATGCCTTCACCCTTTCTCCCTGAGCCACACAAAAAGCCATATCAGATGATAGGATGAAAAAGAAGGCACAAGCCTTTGGTGAGGATTCAAATACACTTGAATGATTGAGTGTGCCAATTGAGGAACAATTTGTAGTTTTCAAAACTTGTGAAAAACTCCGAGATGGGATCCTGAAAAGAGTAGAGTGGAATAAAACTGAATTTAAACTGTTTATCCTTTCAACCGCCCAAGATAAGGAGATTGCTATAAGACCCATAGGTAAAAAGATGATTTAAAACTTTGCCTATGATTCAAGTATTGTTGAACACTAGTTGTTTATAAAGTTACCTGCAAAAGAAATGATACTGTAGCAACTCCTGATCCACCGAGCCTAAGTTTTTATCTTTGCTTGAGGACGAGCAAAGGGCTAAGCTCGGGGGAGCTTGTTGGCGGTCGTTACAACCCATTTTCGACCACCAATACTCGGGAATAAATGAGGTCATATGCAACATTCCATGTACTTAGATTTTATTTCTAATAAAGTTCCACGAGTTTTGGTGAGTGTCACTTGTGCAGGTACAACTACGACAAATACGCGCAATTGGGGCCGAAATCGACCGAATCAGCCGAACGACTCCGTTCGGCCGGTTACCCCCCTTAGCCGTACAAGTCACAGGGAGAACTCCGCGTCAACAAAGACCAAGCAACCACATCACGCGCCACGTGGACGACCGCCAACTCATCCCGGAGCACCGCCACATCAACTTGGGCCCACACAGCACGAAGCCAAGGAGCTCTCTCATTCCACTTGTTCTAGTAGAGTTAGGATAGTTTAGTTGGGAGTTAGAGTTGAGTCGAGCTGTGCCTCGGAGGTTCCGGAGTCATCTTCAGAAGCTCTGGTATAAGCTCTTGTATCTTTTACTTTTCCTTTTGTAAGACTTTGAGTTATCAATATAGTTATCTTTATCACTTGCCTTTGTCATTTATAGCTTGCTTCTACTTTATTCTAGTTGCATCTATATCTTGTTTAGACTATAGTCAGTTATAGTTCTAGTGCTTGTAGTTCTTGTTTAAGTCTTTCTCTTGGTTGGTTCTTCGATCTTGCTTGATACTGGAGGTGAATTGTCACCAAGAGTATTGACAAGGTTGCTTGCTCTTGCTAACAGAGTAAGTAGTTGTTGACTAGTGTAGGAGTGGTTCCTAGACAAGCCAGTGGCCTTAGTTTATTCCCGTCGCAATGGAGGTGGTAGCCGTGAGGTGGTGACAGCCCTTTCGGTCTTCGTAGCCCATCACGTTAGTTCCGGTCCATAGGATCCCCCAGTTGGGAATTCGTGGCACCCCTTCTCATCCCTTTCTGTGTGTCACGGGTTCCCTTGTCCCAAAGCTAAGACAATAGAGTTAACCCAGATCTCCTAGTGCTGGCTCTATAGCCGCTGTATCTCTAAGCTAGAGTGACATAGGTAGATAAAGTATCCAGGAGTCCTCTATCTCTTCTCGTTGTCCTCCCAGCTATCTATCTCCTCTCTCCTTTGCCTGAGTATCCCTTGAGCTGTGTGTCCGGTATATCCACTCCTATCCAATACCGTTATCCCATGTCTTGTCTAGTTGTGTACCCTTCTCTGATAGTCTCGAATATCTGTTCACTAGTATTCTTGTCAAAGCTTCCCTGCGGAAATATAAATTACGATACCTCGGGATACTCCCAGGTGAAGTGCTACGGCGGTGATTCTGTGCGCTTGTAGAATATTTATATATTTTACTAAGCCATAAGGAAAATCACTGAAACACTTCTTACCCAGTACCAGGATTCTCAATTCTGATATTGGATCGTATGAAGTGACAACACCGCCGACGAGCACCGCCCGGGGGGCGTCGGGTGCGGCAGCTCGCGCCCGACCACGCTATCGGCCACCTTGCGGTAGCTTGGTCGGACGACCACGGTGCAGGACGGCGGCTTGCACCGCCAGCGAGCTTCGCTGATCATGGTGGCCATGCTCTAGCCGCAGGAAGCTGCGGCTCGCACCAACGGCGAGCTCCCGCGCCCGGCCGTGCATCTGGCCATTGAGCGACGACACCACCTGCGAGCTCCGCTGGCTGCGGAGGCCGTGCTCTGGCCGTAGGACGTGGCGGCTTGCACAGCCGGCGAGCTCCTGCGCCCGGTCTCGATTATGGCTGTGGAGGGGAGTGGGGGCTCGCCAGCCGGCGGAGCCGTGCCCCGACGCTCTAGTCCGCACGACGGCCGACGCATCCTCCCGTCAACGCACCCGAAAAAAAAGGAGAGAGAACGCCGGGGAGAAGGAGGGGAGAGAGATGGAGAGGAACGTGTGGAGGATGAGTACGGGGTTGGTGAATAAGGTTGGTGGTGGGACCCACGCCCGTTTTTTATTTTACTTACCGTTTTTCTTTTGATACTTCGGAATTCTGGATTGGATGGAGCGGCTCCCAAAGCAAGGAAAGAGAGGGCAAAAGGGTGAATTCCTAGCTAGTGCCACACCGGCCTCTAATCCCGATCCAGTTGGCACGTGCCGCCGTGGAAAAAAAATACAATCTTGGATTGGATTGTGCCACCGCCTTGGAGATATTTATTTCTCGGAGCCGCCCCGCGTTGGCTGCGTAAACAGCCTTCCCTCCGTATAACGACCTCAGCACTATATTCCTCGTTCCCCTTCCTCTGCTGCCTCTTCTCCTCGCTTCCTTCGTTCCGTCCTCCCGAGTCCCGAGTCATCAATCCAAATTATCCGACCAAGAGTGAGGAGTGATTATTGATTGATTGGCGAGATGGTTCACTTGCCGCGCATGGGGAAGCTGCGGCGAGATGTCAAGGAGGAGGTCGCGGATGCAGACGGCCCAGCCGCCGCGGCGGAGGCGTCGCCGTTCCACAAGAGGTCGCGACTCGCGCACCAGCAGCAGGTGCGTTGGCTCGTTTTCCGCTCTCTCCAAATCCATCTCCTTGCAGTTCGCTTCACATGGACTAGTTGGGAGCAAATTAAAGATGGCTATTAGAAATATTCATTTGTGTCTGTGCATCCTATACAAATGTCATGTTCACCCAATCACCCTTGGATCGGTCCGTAAGCTGGGGAAAGAGAAACCTCATAAATCTTAAATATGTACTGGTGAGGATTTTGTCCTTGATTTGTGACTGTTTATTTTACTGAGAGGCAGCCAAGCAAGGGAGCTTTCTAGTGCAGAACACGTCTTTGTAATAACAGTGATGACTTGTGTCTTGACTCTTGCATACTGAATACTAGCAACCGGGGCTGGCAGAGATTGTTCTAAGTAGTTCCGTTTTTTAGTAGTTAGTTCTTATGTGCTGCATCGGTACCTTTTATCATATGAAATTTCTGAATTATGATATTAGCATTATATGACTTGGTGGAAAGCATGTCATTGTTCAGTTGCGTATATCAGATATAGAAATATATAGTGGAGATTCACCACGAATCTTTCCGGGTGGATGTGATTTCTGTACTTGCCAAGATTATATTGTTACCCTTAGATCAAATCCATAGCACGGTTACATTTTAGACATAGATGTTACAAAACTAGCTTTAGAAGTGTGCTCTACACTACTGGTGTGTGCTGTCTCCATCCATCAAAACTTTTTTTTGCCTCACGATAAGAGTCCACAAGATTCTTCTTTCATTTTACAACCACATTCCCATGTGGTACCAAGGTCACATCACTTAAAGTTGATTTCAGTACTACATAGCATTGCCAAGCCCCTTACAGAAGCCCATTACAGAGCGAAAGGTTAGCGGAGCACGGTCTAAGGGCTTGGGTTCTAGGCTTGCCATCGACCCATCGTCTTATGAAGATGAATCAGGGCAGCCGTGTGCTCTACTTATCTTACATCTTAGTACCACGTAGTATTGTGATGTTAACTTTTGCCAGCAAATTAATAGTGTGGGTCTTGTTTTTGGCATGATGTTATGCAGCAATGGAGCACAAGTAGCGCTAGTGTGTCCAATCAGCAATCCTCGCAACATGACTTCCTTGATGAGCCTAGCCCACTTGGCCTGCGGCTGAAGAAGAGCCCCTCACTATTGGATTTAATTCAGATGAAGCTTGCACAGGCCAATAAAGCCACAGAAACTCGCCCAGCCAGTAACATTGGCGCCTCTGAGAAACTGAAGGCTTCCAATTTCCCTGGTTCAGTTCTGCGTATTGGGTCTTGGGAGGTAAGTGCCTTCTTTTATGTCACGTCCTGTATAGTTTATATTTCTCACATAGAATGTTTTGAGTCACTCTGTTTTTCCTTGTAAATAAGATTTTTGCTGGTCTCCCTACTGATGTACTTCAAATTAGCAACCAGCTTTAGATTTTTAGCATATATTATCATTTTGGATGACTATAGATTATGTTTTGTGTACAAATATCAGCATATTTTCAAGCACTTGCAGTACTACTCCAACATTCAATAATTCAGCATGTTCCTTTTTGTGGTATGGTACTATTTTTTTATACCTGTTTGAAATCTTTGTACATTTTCCAGTGATTACAACACTCTGCCAACAAAAGAACCAGTCCTTTGTCATGAATGAACAAAAACAAAGGAAAACTAACAGTTTTCTGAATTCACTATGTCATCATTCTTTCATGTCCTAAATATTCTGAAACTCTGTCACTTCTCATGTTGTTCATTAGTTTTCTTTTGTTTATCCCTAGTGAATGATCAAAGTACATGTTTCATATTGTCAAGATTTGTTGAAATAGTTGACTGGTAATATCTAGTTGTAAGCGTTGATGTGTTCTTTGGAGCCCTGCAGTTGATAACATTCCCGTTTTCTATTAAGGATCTCAAAGAGGACAACTATGCACTTTTGATCTTTGGTCCATTATCTAGTACCACGTTCTTAATATTGCTTGTATCCAATGGTACACGTGAAGTTCTAGTGCACCTAGCTTATTCTTTTGTAACAGTAAATAGTTGGTACTTCTATTTATGAATGTGGTAATGTTGCCACCTGACCTTTGTTTCGAGCGAGAGGGGCTACAAAAGAATGTGGTAATGTTGTGTTCTTCCTATCTGTTGTCACTTGCTCAGTCTATAGTCTAAAACTCCAAACATGAACAGTGGGTTTCAAGGTATGAAGGAGATCTGATTGCAAAATGCTATTTTGCAAAGCACAAACTTGTTTGGGAAGTATTGGATGGTGGTCTCAAGAGCAAAATCGAAATACAATGGTCTGATATCTGTGGACTGAAGATGTTCTGCCCAGAAAATGAACCTGGAACCTTGGAGATTGCGGTAAGGGCATCTAAATACACTGAATAAGTAGTGCAACACGCTGCACAGTTAGCTATCATTTATTCATGTGGTGTAGAATTCGATTGAATCTTGTACTAAGGATATAATGAAGTGGTAGCAGAATTATTGATCACAACTCCCATATGCAGTTTGGCGTTCTTGCTTTCTTGAAAAGAATTTCTTATTCTTTCATTATTGTTCTTGTCAGTTGTCTGGACCACCACTTTTCTTTAGAGAAACCAACCCACAACCAAGGAAGCATACATTATGGCAGGCAACTTCAGATTTTACTGGTGGACAGGCAACCATGTACAGGTACTTAAAAACTAAAACATGTCTTAGTAACACAGATGTGTTTATAAACTCGTTAAATCCAATATTCACAGCTTTTGATGTTTAGTCTAGGTGCATGATGATTAATTTGGTTATCGTAATTTTTTCTCCTATATAAGTTTCTTATATCAATTGCTTAACATAGAACATCGCTTGTCTCAGGGTGCACTTTATTCAATGCCCGCAGGGTATGATGAATAAGCATATGGAAAAGCTTGTTCACTATGACCCACGTCTGCACTTACTAAGCCAGCAAAATGATTTTACTCTGGATAATCTTTATTTTGAGGCAAAGTGTTCCATATTTGAAGACCCAGAGGAAATCAAGTGTAAAAAGTTTGAGCATAAAGATGATGACAACCAGTCAGGCCCACAGAGCTCTAATGGAATGGTATCACCTCAGTCTTCGGCCAGTAGGATTGATGCTGAAGTAAGACAGCAAGCTGGAAGATCAGATGTCTTGCCTGGACACTACCCTAGTTCAGGTGAATCCAAATATTACTTGTGTATTTTTCCACCCCCTGATGACATGAGGTGACATTTGAGGTCCACCTATGCTAATGAATCTTGGTAGTTTATTCGAGCTGTAGCTATTTTTGTGCTAAATTGAACCTGTATGGGTATTTCCTTGAGGCCTTGTTCATGTCTCAGATACTAGTAACCAAGTCTGACCAATTTGAATTTGTTTCTCTCTGTTTTAAACTGATCAAGTAGTTATATTGTAGTGTAGATTATTTCCTTCTTGACTAGCTCCCTTTTGGGAATGATCCTACTGAGCATTTGTTTTCTTTTTCCAGTTGCCAGTACTCGCATGATTAAACAAGATGGTACCTCTGCTGAGTGCGAACCTCATACGAGCATCTTGAATTGGAATGGTTTAAGAGTGCCAGGCAGACGGTCAGTGTCCAAAAGTGAAATTGCGAACCACATAGGGTACCACATGTACAAACAGATGTATTCAGGCAACCTACCTGGAACTGATGCTGGAACTGGCTCATTGGGTAGTTCAAACAGCAAAGTTTCATTTGATGATCTGACCAGGCAGCTCCTGAATGACACCCAGGTTTCCGACGCCACTGATGAAAGGATGCTCATGTCAAGAGTGAACTCCCTCTGCTGCCTGATCCAGAGAGACTCAGGTTCAGGTCAGGCAACCCCTGGAGTCGGTGGTACCAATGAGATTTATGAAGGGAAGTCCCAGACTAGTGTGCCTCCAGCGCGGGGAGACAATGACAATGGCTTATTGCCGCCAAGACAGGAATCATTTGGAGATCTCCGGAAGTCCCAGACTAGTGTGCCTCCAGCGCGGGGAGACAATGACAATGGCTTATTGCCGCCAAGACAGGAATCATTTGGAGATCTCCTTACTAATCTGCCACGCATCTCATCGTTTCCTCACTTCTTGTGAGTTTGACATCAAGTGGCAAAAAAGAGAAAATCCACGAGTAAAGAGGCGGCTGGGTATAAGTGCAATATTAGCTGGTCACTGAAATTGTTGCATGTATAATTATGGAAAAAGTCCAAACTACTACCTCTAACCCCTAAAGTATGTTTTTGATTCATTTTACATCCTAAAATATCTCAATCGTCCAATTTATCCTTTTATAAGATTTGTCTTTTTTGTTCTAAAAAGTACAAGTAACGTTTTCAATTAAAATTTTACGACACGAAAGAGGACCACAGAGTATTTTAAAAAATATAATATAATTTTTTATCATTATTTTAAAAGGGTGTAATATGTAATAATAAATTAGTCATATTGATAGAAAACTTTTATGAGAAATAATGGGAAAATTAATATTATATTTTTTAAAAATATTTTATATGGCTCCCTATCAGCCTACGAAATTTTAACCTAAAATGGTTTGTACAAGGAAAAACAAAAGAAAGAAATTTTGTGAAGGGGTAGAAAGAATGGACTGATTTAGATAGTTCGGTAGTAATTTAGGGGTTATCCGGATTTTGCCCATACTTAGTAATTTTTACATTTTTCTATAATTTTAGCTGGCGAACTTGTGGACCCCTTTCTTTGGTGTACATAGTAGATTGGTATTAGGAAATTATATGTGAGCTTTGTTTGACTCCATAGAGCAATGCAAGGTTTGTTTTTTTATGGCTCTTTATTACTTCTTCGGTGTATATTATGTGACAATCGCTCAGATGTACATGTTCCTTTGAGGGCATTTTGGGCTCAAACTTGATCCCCAATGCTAAAATGGAGGCCCACTTACACTGGTGTTTCCTTTTGAACCTTTTAGTACACTAGAACATTGGACCTATCACGATTGTAAACATTTGAGTTGTGTAGAGCGTAAAAGAAGTTAAAAAGTTATGCAATGTGGCAATATCGATATGATCAGTTTACCAATTATTTGAATGAAAATTACATGCATGAAAAAAGACATACAAACGAGGAAATTTTAAACTGAATTGAGGTGATTGGCAGTGTCAAAAGTTCACATAGAGACACCATTGTTCAGGTTGGGCATATAAAATAGATAAATAAAAGCTACCGTGCAAGCTAAAGCACACTGATGTATCACCTTACTCTGTTTGGCAGTGAGAATTAAAAAACCAAGAGAAAGATCACTTGCATAGGAACAAAGCGACTTAGAACACTAGGCATTGGCTTCCCCGTGGTGCTCTTGTTGTTGGGGTCAGCAAAAAATAAACTTCAAAGCACAAGTCAGCTTATGCTAGAAAATAGTCTGACGACTAGGACGTAGTTGGGGTCATATCATAAGTCATAACCCTAGGACGCGCCTCTATTGGGCCTCACTTGATAGAACCCATCGCCCCAAATTCATGTGACGCAACACTATGTACTGAAAAGATCTCTGTAGTAAATCAATGATTATGTCCGCATCCCAATAAATATGAAGATGGGTCCAGATCCATATAAAAGTAGACTTGATAAGCTTTCCATCAAGTACTTAAACACCCAAAACATAGTCCAGATCAAATTGTAGCGGCCGTCACAATTCACCACTTTTTCGCAGTCCGAATCCAGCGTCAAAAGCGACGTGGTGGCCTGGTGGAGGGAGGACGTGGGAACACTTTGACTTGGACCCCAATCAACTTCTTTGGTCCTCCATGCCTTCCATGTGTGTTTACATGTCGGTTTCCATCTAAACCTACTGGATTACAACAAGAATTCTTTATCCGAGTTGGTTACAATAGAGTATCCCGAGATACCCGGCTATGCCGCCGGCCTTGCCTTCACCAAATTTGTTCGCCAAGTCAGGATCCCTCGTGGGCCGCCTAGGGGTCAGCCCACAACCTTGTCAGGCGTGGGCCCTGGTAGGCGTAGTCTCCTCTGACAGTGGGCCCAGAGGTACCTATATCCCATAGTGGGAGTACACGGGCCCATGCGATCCCGAGCGGCTGGTGAAGGTAACGGAGCTATCCGAGGAACGCATGATGAAGGTGCTTGACAGCGTCCTCATGGCGAACAAGAATCATCCTTAGAATGCTCTTCTTTTGCCGTATGATGCCAGAACCCTCCAAAGAGCGTAAGTCAAGAGACTCATGGAAATTTCTTTCTTATTGTGTTGTTTTGTCTTGATTTATGACTTCCCGAGCTTCCTGACTAGGCCTCTCCTATCTCAAGGCAATGCCACATCTGAAGAAAAGAGCGCGACCGAGAAGGGCTCTGAGCGCTGCCTGCCAAGAGGCACAGATATCGAAGAAGAAGAAAAAAATGAAGTTCAAGGCCAAGGAGGCCTCATAGAAGCAGCAGAGAGACCAAGAGATCCCTTACCGCGTTCGCAACGACAAGAACTACGATGATGTCGTGGCTGAGCTCGAGGCTCAGGAAGAGGAGGAAGAAGAAGAATATGATGATGAGGGCAACGTGGGTGTGGAGGTAGCGCAAGCCCCCGAGCCATTAGGCAGCAAGAAGCGCTCTCCCGAGCGGTCTGGAGCATAGGTCGGTGTGCCCAAGCGTGCTCGTACCGAGACGGTGAGCTCCGACCCAACTCCGAGCTCCGATGCTCCGAGGGGCGAGGTCGCGAGTGCGCTCCAACCTAGTAGTCGCCCCTCCGATGGGGAGGCGGAGAAGCACACCAACGTTCCACGAAGAAGCCAAGAACTCGCTCCTTGAGAGTGAGGAGACACATGTCCTTTATAAGCCTTCCTTGGTCTTCAACGGAATTCCAAGCAGCGGGATGCTAGCTTTGCCCGCCCCTGAGGCGGTACCTGCATCCGCAACTGGACTGCTGCCCGTCGAAGGGGAGGTTCCGATACAGGAGCCCCATTTGGCTGTTGTCACCGTTGTTATAGTGCTGTCACACCTCGACCCTGGGCCCTCGACTGGATCCTCATCAGCGCCCGTCGGCCTAGGAGGGAGCCCAGCAGATACAGGCTCGCTCAACAGTCCCTGAGGAACCGGAGACAAGCCTGCGGCCGGGGTAGTTAACGTCGCTGCCACCATCGAGGCCATGCAGCCCTCGGGCGCCTCAAGTCGCGTGGGGACCGACGCGGTGGCTTGGGGAGTTGAACCATCCTTCAACGTACCCACCGCATGCAGTGGAGACGCGATCCCCGGAGCGGCCTCCTCGTGCAGTCGCGTGTTGGGAGTTGTGGATGCCGCCAGAGGAGTGAAGGCGGCTGGGGGAGGCGGGTCGTCGCGTGCTGGAGCTCCCGAGCCGCGCGGCGCCCCGTGGCCAGCCCGCGGGCCCAGTCGGTCGTGCACCGAGACCCGAGGAGCCTCTGCCTGTGGAGCCGCTCGCGCCGGGGGTGAGTGAGAGCGTCGTCGGTCCCGCCGCCGCCGCCCACCCGCCGCCGGAGGCGGGGAAGGAGGATCAGCCGGCCCTGCCGGCAGGCCAACAGGGGTGACTGAGAGCTTGATTGGGTACACGAGGGTGCTCTTCATAGGACGTTGGCTTGCTTCCTCCAATGGTGGATCAATTATCTCCAGATCAATCGCCGAATGGATTTGGGAAGGGCAGGAACCCCAAGCCACCACCGTGAACACATCACGGCGGTCAGCAACCTCAGGATGAACTCCTCCAATCCAATAGTGATCATTGAGGAGCAATTCCGCCGTCGCGAGCTCCCAGGCATGGGCAGGAATACCTCAGATGTCGACCTCAAACGGGGACACCAGGGACCCCGCCGTAGAATCCAGGAGGCGCGTCCACCGCCGGATATGAAGCCGGAGAGGAGGGGACGTGGAGGATAATGGTCGTCCACCATTGAAAACTCTGACAGCCAGCTCTTCGGAAGGCAAAATCAAGAGGTACCTCATCTCCCCGAAACGATAGAGGGAAAGAGAGGAAACCTCGATCTCAAACCTCATGAACCTGGAGTTGAGAGATTTTCTCCCTATATATACAAACCACCTCACCTTTGAAAGAGGCACACCATCGACTCCTTTATAGGGAGGCCCCTTTCTTTGGGATTCCCTAAGGTTGGTCTTGTTCCATCATATATTCTATTAGTGCCCATTCTTCATCTCATCGTCGCGCCGAGCCTTCTGTCGTTTTTGCCCTCAGATTTTCAGTAAGATCCTCTGCGAATCTTGTAATTTTCCACCATATTCGTTTAGTCTATACTCTTTCGTAGAGAAGCCGCTACTAGTTTTAAGAGCCGGAAATCTTGTTTAGTCCATAGTTTCCATGTTTTAGATTTGTTTTAATCTATTTTCGTTGCGATAGACTCATATCGACATGAACTACGATTAGAAGTATTATTTAACTTGTAAATTGTTTCTGAATTTTATTTGTATTAAATGGATTAAATGTTATTTAAATATGTTTCTTTAATTAAAAGCTAATGAAGGTTTATACTTCGGTTTTTCATATTAATGTTAAGTTGATTAATATATATTCAATTGGTTCACTAAATAAAATTTGACTAGGTCATATCTCAGTTTTTCATAAACTAATATTAATCTATATAATATTTATGGTCACTCGCTTTCTAATTAAAAACAACTTAGAATTAAACTTCGAGCTTTCATAAATAAATATTAATTTGTTTAATGCCAACATTATATATTTTTCAATAATAATATAAATAGTTCAACTCGAGATATAAAGTTCTTCGATTATTCTCACATGTTTTATTTTAAGTAATGTTTAATTTGGTATAATTCATACATAAACACTCATAAATGAAATGTGATTAAGTTTTACCTCGGTTTTATAAATTCAAATATAATTACTTGAAATAACATATACATATGATTTTGTTTAATTAAAAATTTAAAATCAATCAAGCATATAGTTGTTTTATAACCCAAATTATAACGATAGTTGCATCTTGTCGACCTTAGTTCGGTTTTCAGCGATTCTTGCATTTGCGTGACCTTACCATCAAGCCCTATCCCTCAGCGCGTTCTTTTAAAGCCTTTTTCTTTTGATTGTTGTATTGTTCTTAGTTTTATATTGTTTGTTTGCTTGTTTAGCTGCATGTTGTGCTCGATGCGTGTTGCAAGTAGAGGAATGTCATCGAGAGATTCAAGATCAAGAACTGAGGTCCCTGAGCAACTATTCTTTGGATAAAGGCAAGTATAGCACGGACAATCCTTGCTATCTAAACACCTTTAAATAATTTATTTCATTTATGCATGTGTCTAAATTGATGTACCTTTAAGGTTGTACCTAGCTTTGTTTATCTTGTACCTTGATATCCCTGGTTCATGCATATGGGTAGATCTTTGCTAGGCGCAGGTACTGTCACAAATTGTTCAATTGTTAATCATGACTTAATGGTTCACTTCAATATGGATGATAAAACTTGCTTTTTAGCAACATGGTTCAGGAAGCTAGAGCATGTGCTTAATTTATTTGCTCTAGTGTCTCTCCATAAGGTCCAGTTCTTAAAGCGGCAACCCAGGAGCATGTCGCCACCGCTGGAACTATTATGACTCTGGTCTTGGACTAGCTTGTACGTCTCTAGCTTGCCTATGATTACCGACGGGCGGACGACATTATAGGAAGCAAGGCACAGGGGTGTTTCCAGATTCCACCTAGGACAGGAGATCCGTTGGCTATGCCTCGTTAGGCACAGTCCTGTGTTAGGAGTCCTTGAGATGGGCAACTCCACACGTTCCGCATTGTTGGGTGCGATGCCTGCTGTTGACACTTCTTATGGTCCACTATCAGGATTGTGAATCCCGGTAATGGTGCAAGGAGTGTTCATTGGTATTCTTACGATACAGATATAAATCCGCAAGCGCACGGATACCGATGTAGCATTTCACACGGGAGTATTCCTAGGTATCGTATTTATTTCCACAGGGAAGCATTGGATAAAGAGTATTGACTATTGACAAGGATGTAACTACTAATTAAAGTAGAGGCTAACAAGGCGGGAGTAAAGGATATAATAGGAGTGATATGCAAATGACACCCACAAGGAGTAGTCCAGGATAGGGATAGAGATAGTAGAGCGGTCTAGCTAGTGGGAGGACAACGAGACAGAAGAGGATTCCTATATACTCCCACTGGCCTTGAGATATCTCTAGCAAAGACTACGGCTAGCATGAAGAATGGCATCTATGGTTCTTTTCCTAGTTCTTATTATCTCAGCATCGGGACAAAGGAACCCGTGACACACAGAAAGGGATGAGAAGGGGTGCCACCAATTCCTAACCGGGGGATCCTACAGACCGGAACTAACGTGATGGGCTACAAAGACCGGAAGGGTTGTCACCACCTTACGGCTACCACCTCCGTTGCAACGGGGGCAAACCAAGGTTACCATCTAGACTAGGTACCACACCTAAGCTAGGCAATAACTACTCACTCTCCTAGAAAGAGCAAGCACTCCTGTCAATACCCCAGTGACAATTCACCGGAAGCATTGAGCAGAAACGAGGAATCAGCTGAGACAAAGAACTAAGAGAGAACTTATAGAATCAGTCTACAATAGCTATAACCAAGACTAGACATTCTACACTTATCCCAGAATAAATGCAGAACAAATAACTCAAGTAAATGCAGAAGATAATATATTGAGTACTCAGAGTCTTACATAAAGAAAAGGAAAAGATACAAGAGCTTTACCAGAACTCCAGAAGACGACTCCGGAACCCCGAGCGAAGCTCGACTGTGACTCTAACTCCCAACTGGACTAGCCTAACTCTACATCTTGAAAGTGGAGAATGGAGACTTGCTCCCAAGTGGTATGTGTTACAAGTAAGGAGAGGTGTCTCTATTTATAGGTGCAAGTGCCTTGGGGATGTGGAGAACCTTGCATGCATTTGTGCTTTCTCTCCCCTGGTGATCCGCGTGAAGGGCTGACCGGCGAACAGGCGCATGCCAAGTGTCCCTGGCTCCACCGTCTTGCATGCATGCTGCAGCAAACCGCCTTGGCGCTGAGCTACTGCCACGTGGGCCCGCTGTGCAGCACTGCCTTGGCTGCATGCGAAGTTGCCGACGCCGCCTTCCTGCATGCGCACGTGGGTCCAGCGCCTCTTGCGCTGCGCACCGCCTTGCGTCGCTCCTGGTGCGAGCACCTGATGTTGCGCACTGTGCGCGCCAGTGCTTGGCCGCGGGGCTCGCTGGGCCACCTGCCCTTGCCGTTGTGTGCCTGTGTGTGCTGCGGGCGTTGCTGCCCAAGGCCCAAGGCCTGGCCACCCGCCCGGGCGTTGACCGCACCAGGCTCGCACGCGCAAGCGGCGCCTCTGCTGCTGAGTCTGCCTGGGTGGGCCCCCCTGGATGCTGGCGTCAGGTGCTGACGTCATGCTGACGCCAGTATCTGATCCTTTGGAATTAAATATCTTTTTATCCGGAGCTCGGATCCAGTCAAATAATATATCCTCTGGAATCGTCTCGACGAGCTCTTCTTATTGGTGAATTCCAACTCGGCATCGGAGACTGTTTGTGCTCGTGATAATTTATAGTTCATTTCTAGCTTAAACGGCAGATTCCCCGTTTAATGCCGTTTTTGGGTATAATCGTGCAAAGCACTTAGAAACACCAAGACTCGTGGAAATGGTTAGTATAAACCTAATAATGCATGGAAATATATCTATATGCCTTTTATTTACCAAGACTTTGGCGGTGAAAATCGGCCAAAATCAGGCTCGGTGGATCAGGAGTTGCTACAATGTCAATATCTATGCAACATTGCAACTACTCTATATGCACAACAGGTACTCTATAATACTTGAATTATGGGCAAAGTGATAACTTACCTTATTACCTATGGGGCGTATAGCAATCTCCTTGTCTTGGGCGGTTGAAAGGTTGAACAGCTTGACTTAGTGTTATTCCACTCCTACTCTTTTCAGGATCCCATCTCGGAGTTTTCCATAAGTTTTGAAAATTGAAATTTGTTCCTCAATTGGCACACTCAATCGCTCAAGTGGTATTTGAATCCTCACCAAAGGCTTGCGCCTTCTTTCATCCTAATATCTAACAAAGCTTTTTGTGTGGCTCAGGGATAGAGGATGAAGGCCTACTTGCATCTTATATTTTACTAAGTCAAAGACCAGATCCTTGGGGAACCAAATCACACCTTAAGATCGAGAAGTGCAAGTGTGTGGAATATGAGGAGTGGAATTTGGTGGAACTCCTTGGGGTTATTCTTCCTCTCCTTGATTTATTTTCGAGAACATGGGCTATCTTTTATTCATATTTTTGCCATGCCACTTGGCATGCTTTTCTCTTTTTTTCTTTCTTTTTGCCATGCTCTTTGGCATGCTTTTCTTTTTTCTTTTTATTTTTGCCATGCTTCTTTGGCATGCTTTTTTTCTGTTTGCATAGCCCATGCCTCTATCAAGAATATTTGGAGAGGGAGATCATAGAACATGGAGCATTTATTTTGTGGATGGATGATGGAAAATGTTTGCTAACTCCCAGTGTAGGAATTGCAAGTGAGAGTGGAGTGTACGTGAATCTCGATCTTTTAGAGCATGGAAGGTTCACCCAAAGGTCACAACAATTTGACAAAACTCACTAAGATAACAAGCAGCATATGAGTGGAATTTTTTACTAAGCTTAGCATATGGCTTTGGTAGGTATTTTCGACCAATGAGGAACTTCATGATTTTTTTTTAAAAAAAATAAATTCATCCGAGATTTTCACCGTACTAAGAGCAAAAGCAAGAACTCAACCATAGTCTCACTATATCATTCCTCACAACAACTTAGACTTGGAATAAAGCATGTGCTCCCACAAGGTTTTTAGGTTCATATTTCACTCATGCCAAATAACTCAAGTACCAATAGAGTAACAAGTTGTGAACAAGGTACTTGCAAGATATATGACAGAGCAACTATTCATCATTTCCAAAGTGAGAGGCATACGATTCATTCCATGCATAGCTGGGAGTTATTTTATTCCAAAACAAATATTTTTGATTTTTTTATTCAAACTAAAATGGAAGCAAAACAAGATCAAAGATGCAACTTGAATGATACGGTTGAGACTTACCTCGTGAGGGCTCTCTCCCCCAAGCTTGGCTTGGAACATCGGTGTCAGTGATCTCTGAGTTGGCCTTCATCAGTGCCGAGACATGTGATGAAGTAGGGGAGTGTCCCTAGCATTACCAATGCTCGTGTACCGAATGTGCTTGATCGTCCTCAGGAATAGAGACCACGAAATGATGCCTGCAAAATGTTAGAATGACAATACCCGAAGGACCATGGGATTAATGTTAAGTGATTAGTTGTTCGGGGTTTGTCGTTACTACAGGGATTTAACCTCCACAACCATTTTCATGAAGCAACATAATGATCAAAAACAAAGGAAATATTTTTGTTGTTTTCATGTTTTTATTCATGCAAGTGAATCAAACATTGCATAGAATTGAGAGAGAAATATACAAGTGCAAATCTGACTGGAGCAAGCTTCCTCCATGCATCCAGAGTGTCACCCATAGGTAAGTGAGAGGCGAAACTCGGCTGGACACCATGGTTTGGACGAACCACCCGTGGGGGTGTTCAGCCTGTAGGCCTCCACTTGCGAGTCATGAAGCTTTGTCCAGCACTAAAGCATGCGAACTTTGGTGGATTTTGTGGATAGGACGATACAACCAAAGTGAAAGGGATCACACCACTCTCATGCTGCCTTGATTGTGATGAAATGAAGTGTGCAACAGTGTGGAGTGGTGGAGACCATGCTTTTGTGCTGGCTGGGGCAAATTCCGTGGTAGAAGGTGTAGGCTAGGATTGGTCGAGGATGAGACTCTAGGCCAAACTGACCAAATATGGAGTTTGCACGAAATTTGGCTCTGGATGGATGGGTGTGAATGCTTTGAGTACTGGGTGAAGGGATATTGCGAGTGGAGTATTTGGCACATGATAAAAGGATTTGGATATGAATGGTATACCTGGCCAACTGTACTCCTCTAGCTTTCCTCGACATATTCCTGCAAGTTAGTGCACATTTTGGCACAGAGGTAGGCTCGACCGAACTAGAGAGATTGGCCTAACCAGCCTTTGCACCACAAAAATATCCTCTTTGCTCTCTCTTAAATCTAATGCAATGGTGCTTCACATTTGAAAAGGGAAAAATGCAAATGCAATGATGGAATTAAAATATTGGAAAGGGAAATATGGGATATATACCGGTTTACCTTGCGGCGAGAGCTCGTGTTTTATGTCCGTGAGCGGGACTTCTCCTTCCTTCAACTGACCTTGTCATCGTCTGATTTGGAGAGGGTGCTTCAGACGATGCAACTTCTTTCTTCCGTTCGTTCATCCAGTGTTGCCTTATGAGGTTGACCATCTTTGGTTGGGGTGGAGCTACTTTGACCTGTTCCAGGTTATTTGTAATTTATTGAAAATTTGTGCATACCTGGGATGATTGCTCCACCCTAGGCTACAACTGTTTCCATGATCGTGACTCATCTCCAATGTGAAGTAAATTTGGGGACTTTCCATTCAAATTCGATGATTTTTCTGCAGGGGTTAGTCCACACATGCAACCATATCTATAACAGTATTGCTCTCAAGGTTCATTAATCAAAAGTGACACCATGTCTATTTTGATTAAATGAAGCTAATTAACCTAAGCACCATGCTTAATTTAAAGAGCTCATGAATGTACTTGCAAGACCACATTCAAACCAGAGCAAACCAAAACAGATAAAGAGAGCATGAAAGCATCAAGATATTTCACATGAAGATAAGCATATGTAAACTGGTGAACATCGCTTTTTAATTTAGGTAAAAAAACGAAAACCTTTTCACGTACCTGAGTGTGCCCACCGTTGGCATCTGATGATGAAGACTTTCAGAACTGATGCCACGGTGACGGCACTACATCGACGTGACTCCGTGTAGTTGCCTGATTCCTCCTTCGTGTTGATGTTGCCGTGTAAGGATACACGGTCGTGGGTGTGGCAAAGGGGATAGGCTCTCAAACACGCCAACTAGTGGGATGCCGCGGAGCTAGCTTGGGTGTAGACAATATGTTGCAACAATGGGTTCCAAACCAAGCTAGTGGAGCGGCAAAGGAGCGGAGGCGTAGAGTACGTCTCCGCTCTTGCGCAAAGCGCAAAGAACAAACGAAAACTGGCCAGGGCAAGTGGAGTGTGGCCACTAGCCTTCAATGAAGGCTTGCAGCCTTACCCACACCTTGGCATATGCTAGTGGTCGCTTGAATTTTTTTTTTTTTATTTTTTTTATTTTTTTTTATTTTTTTTCAATGCAAAGTGATGATGGGGCGAATGAATGTGAATGCGAGAATGGGAAAAATGCAGTGGATTAGAAAGAAATGGGGTGATGGAATGCATGAATTTCTAAGCCTGGCTTTTCTCATGGCGCAAACTGATCATCCATTTCTAAGGCGTGGTCGGAGACAGTCCCGTTTAACCCTATAGTCGGTGAACCAACCACGCTTGGGGATCACCGACACAAAAATAGGGGCTGCCATGAGTTGGACTAAGAACATCGAATAAACAGGCAGCAAAAAGACTTCACTACCTATCTAGACTAGGCACAGTTGCCCGAATACAGTTCAAAGTCGAGGTGCCACCCAATTCAAAAAGAAGGCATAGAAATTGAATGATTGAAAGCAAACATGCAGTGGATAATGCAAAAATTTAAAGGATAAAGCTCAAAATTTAAAGTCTAAAAGCAGGAGTATCTCTCATACCTTGATTTTTCTCGCCATTACCGACAATTTGAGATGGAATTGTGGTGATGCAGCGTCGTTCGAACATCACATTTGATTTTCTTTTTCTTCAAGACGACGATCGTTCCTCCAGGCTGCACACATGATGATAATGTATATATATTTTTGTGTTTTAAACACATACCTGTGAGGATTTTTCTTCTAAAACTTGCACGTGCATCGCAGTAGACAGGGGCAAAAATTGATGAATCCTGCATGATCGGGCACCCTGGGCTCTCTGCTTTCCTCCTGTTTGAAACAAACTCAAGCAAACAGGGGTGATCCCGCTAATGCTAGCGGTAAATTAAATTAGTAGACACCAATGTCAATCATCAATATCTTTCGTCAATTGCTTCCCCGGCAGCGGCGCCAGAAATGCTTGTTGACACTTCTTACGGTCCACTATCAGGATTGTGAATCCCGGTAATGGTGCAAGGAGTGTTCATTGGTATTCTTACGATACAGATATAAATCCGCAAGTGCACGGATACCGATGTAGCATTTCACCCGGGAGTATTCCTAGGTATCGTATTCATTTCCACAGGGAAGCATTCGATAAAGAGTATTAACTATTGACAAGGAAGTAACTACTAATTAAAGTACCGGCTAACAAGGCGGGAGTAAAGGATATAATAGGAGTGATATGCAAATGACACCCACAAGGAGTAGTCCAGGATAGGGATAGAGATAGTAGAGCGGTCTAGCTAGTGGGAGGACAACGAGACAGAAGAGGATTCCTATATACTCCCATTGGCCTTGAGATATCTCTAGCAAAGACTACGGCTAGCATGAAGAATGGCATCTATGGTTCTTTTCCTTGTTCTCATTATCTCAGCATCGGGACAAAGGAACCCGTGACACACAGAAAGGGATGAGAAGAGGTGCCACCAATTCCTAACTGGGGGATCCTACAGACCGGAACTAACGTGATGGGCTACAAACACCGGAAGGGCTGTCACCACCTTACGGCTACCACCTCCGTTGCGATGGGGGCAACCAAGTTTACCATCTAGACTAGGTACCACACCTACGCTAGGCAATAACTACTCACTCTCCTAGAAAGAGCAAGCACTCCTGTCAATACCCCAGTGACAATTCACCGGAAGCAATGAGCAGAAACGAGGAACCAGCTGAGACAAAGAACTAAGAGAGAACTTATAGAACCAGTCTACAACAGCTATAACCAAGACTAGACATTCTACACTTATCCCGGAATAAATGCAGAACAAATAACTCAAGTAAATGCAGAAGATAATATATTGAGTACTCAGAGTCTTACATAAAGAGAATGAAAAGATACAAGAGCTTTACCAGAACTCCAGAAGACGACTCCGGAACCCCGAGTGAAGCTCGATTCTGACTCTAACTCCCAACTGGACTAGCCTAACTCTACATCTTGAAAGTGGAGAATTGAGACTTGCTCCCAAGTGGTGTGTGTTACAAGTGAGGAGAGGTGTCTCTATTTATAAGTGCAAGTGCCTAGGGGATGTGGAGAACCTTGCATGCATTTGTGCTTTTTCTCCGCCTGGTGATCCGTGTGAATTGTTGACCGGCGAACAGGCGCATGCCAAGTGTCCCTGGCTCCACCGCTTTGCATGCATGCTGCAGCAAACCGCCTTGGCGCTGAGCTACTGTCGCGTGGGCCCGCTATGCAGCACCGCCTTGGCTGCATGCGAAGCTGCCGGCGCCGCCTTCCTGCATGCGCACGTGGGTCCAGCGCCTCCTGCACTGCACACCGCCTTGCGTCGCTCCTGGCGCGAGCACCTGATGCTGCGCACTGTGCGTGCCAGCGCTTGGCCGCGGGGCTCGCTGGGCCACCTGCCCTTGCCGCTGTGTGCCTGTGTGTGCTGCGGGCGTTGCTGCCCAAGGCCCAAGGCCTGGCCACCCGCCCGGGCGTTGACCGCACCAGGCTCGCACGCGCAAGCGGCGCCTCTGCTGCTGAGTCTGCCTGGGTGGGCCCCCCTGGATGCTGGCGTCAGGTGCTGACGTCATGCTGACGCCAGTATCTGATCCTTTGGAATTAAATATCTTTTTATCCGGAGCTCGGATCCAGTCAAATAATATATCCTCTGGAATCGTCTCGACGAGCTCTTCTTATTGGTGAATTCCAACTCGGCATCGGAGACTGTTTGTGCTCGTGATAATTTATAGTTCATTTCTAGCTTAAACGAAAGATTCCCCGTTTAATGCCGTTTTTGGGTATAATCCTGCAAAGCACTTAGAAACACCAAGACTCATGGAAATGGTTAGTATAAACCTAATAATGCATGGAAATATATCTATATGCCTTTTATTTACCAAGACTTTGGCGGTGAAAATCGGCCAAAATCAGGCCGTAACGGCCGCCAACACCTGCGCTCTGGACGCCATTGACCCCCTTATGGTGTGACTCTGTAAGCGTGAGTCAATCTCGGTGCGTAGGGTCTCACCACCGTGTTGTACCTTAGCGGCCACTATCTTGTTAGGGTGTCTTGTGAAAAGCCTCGTAGCGTCCCTATGCAGTCACACCAAAGGAAGTGTGATGCGTGCATTCGCAGCACAGCATGGTTGGGTTCAAAGTTCTTTTGAACTTTTACGCGACAGGTGGGTAAAGGGTGAAACCTCTGCAGAGTGTAAATCTATCATGATAGCCGTGCTCACAGTTATGAGTGGCCTGGATCCATTTTGATTAGAAGATGATGTTTACTTTTGTCGGGGACCAGATTAGGGGGTCCCTTAATCATCAGGGTAACCACCCTAAAAAACGCACAACAAAGACTACCTCCCGCAAACACATGGACCCACGCCAGCAAAATCATGCGGCCCACTACTAGCCATCCAGGCCCGACAATGGCCCGCGAGGGTACGACGCATTCGCACCCAAAACTCCGCCTCGCTCGAGGGTACTACGCCTCCCCCTCGAGCCACAGACCCCAGCTCCGCCTCGCTCGAGCTCATCTCGACCCCTCGAGTATGCACCTCATCAGCGGCGCAGGGACCGGCGATCCCAACTCCCGCACCGGGCGCCGAAGTCAAAAGAGAAATCCTCCTTGCACGTCGCCTCTGACAAGATCTGAGAGCACTGTGTCCCCTGCAACGCGGACAGGCGAGAGCCGCGCGGGGCATGCGCGGCACTGTACCCCTGGTGTCGCTGACTCCAATCGTACTCCCGCACAGCTTCACCGGGGGCCCCCCGTCGCCTCCCACGCCGAAACGCCCTCGAGCGGGTCTAGGGGACCCCACCAACAAGAAACCACCAATGACCGAGGGGCGAGCCCTGGTCAAACGATGTTGCCGGTCCGGCAAGGCAAGCAAAGGGTCTCCTAACCCTTGCCAACCACGTCTCTGGGCGACGGAGCATACATTGTGGCAACAGTAGGCTGCACGCCTACATCACCTGCCCCCGTCCTCAACGGAAGGGGCCCCCCATGGCGAATACAGAAGATTATCGGGCCACCCGAGCGGTGGCCGCCCCGTACGAATACGGCCTGACACCATCGCCAGGGCAAAAGCCGGCCGTACCGGCCCAACGGAGCAGGCCATATTCTCCTGGTCGTCATAACTGGTAAAGGTGTCTGACACTAGGCTGCGGCCTACACCACGCTAGCCTCCGTGCCCCCGGCAAGCGACCCCTCGAAGCGGCACGGAGCCCCCCTCGAGCGAGGGACCAAGCGATAGTCCTGCCACCTCGAGGCAGCATCGAGCGACCCCTTGAGGCTTTGACAAGACAGATGCAAAGAAGCGTCATACCAACGGACAGGACCTAAAGACATTCTCAACTAAACTACAGGGGAGGGATACGCCTGAAGCAAGCACGCCCCCTCTGCAAGATACATCGTACAGATCGCACTGTAGCTCGCACTGTAGTACGCACTGTACTCACGACTGTAATCCTTCTCCCCCTTGAACTATAAAAGGGAGAGGCAGGAGCCCTGTAGAAAGGGGAGACAGTTCGCACGCCTTGGCTCACGCTGAGACACGAACACACAGCAACACACACCTGATATCGGCACCAGACTCAATCACTCTCACCACAAACCAGGGACTTGGAGAACGTCTCTCCTCTCCCGCATCCACTTGTAGCTCCCCTCTACAAGCACCCCGGTGCAAAGCTAATACGAGTGCGCGAGCACGGCCCTGCTAGACGTACGGCCCCGTGGCCGGAACCAGGATAAACCCGTGTCCGTGTGTTAGCTTCCGCATCGACCATCAAGGGACGAGACACAGCGCATTTCTGTGCGGTGTAGGGAGTGCCGGCCATTTCCGACACCGACAACTTTGTTTAATGCCACTTCTACTCTATTAATTGGGTTGCAACTAGGATTCAAATACATGTAGTAACTTCGATTATGATAAAATGAATCAATTAAAATTTCTAATGTAGTTCAGCCGTGTCAAGCCTTTCTTTTAAGCCTTCATATACTCGTGTTATACTTGCTAAGTAATCGTTTTACTTACACTTGCCATTATTCAACAAAATCCCAGATGGGTAACAGATGGATCAATGATTGAGACCGCTACTGAGTTTCCTGAGGATTTTCATACTTTTGAGTTGTGGTCAACTAGTCAGCGTCCCTATGGACTTGAGTCTCTACCTATCAAGAGAGTTAATAAATAGGCTTCCGCTGTGTTTTATTTAGATAAACTCTGATGTAAAACTATTTTATTCGAGCATATGTACTCTGATTTCCATATTTCTAAGCTGTATAGGTTCTGTGGACTTCCTGGGCACACATATGGAAGCATTCGGGTTTCTGTGTAAACCTGGGTGTGACAAGCACCTCCTCCGCGTCCAGAGACACCATTGTAGGACCTCACCGTGGAGGAAGCTGGCTTGGAGTAGACGAGCCCTCAAGTGGCCAAGCCTAGGCCTCTCCGAGTACGAGCAGGGTGCAGCGTGGGCCCGGGACCTTCCTGATGTAACCCCAGGCCACCAGTACTCCCACGGTTCCACCATAGAGGAAAGTATGAGGGCAGCTGCTGGTGATATCACCATCAATGCAACCGCCCCAAACATTGCTGCTCCGAGTGGTTTCGCTCCGAACGAGGCCATCCCGACTGAAACCGTCTTGGTCGGGGAGGGATGCAGCATCATATAGGACGGTTGTTGCTGCATCAACAGCCGAGCAAGAAGAGAACCTGGTGGCTGCAGTGTCACCTGCAGCGCTTATCACGCATTAACAGGAGGCCACCACTGCAGGTGCCCCGACATCAACCACCCCTGGAGATAGCGATGTCCTGAGTGTTCTTGCTGCAGTTACTAGGCAGGAAGAAGACATGGTGGTCGATGAAGCACTCGGAGACTCAGTCGTGTGCCGGTTGGAGGCGTTGAGCCTATGGCGTGGTCAGAGGATCCTGACGCCGCCTTTGGAGATCATACTTGCGTGTACCCAAACCAGCACTGCGCAGGACCGAGCGACTCCTTCCGATCTGGTTTGGCCGTTCCAGGAGAGCCTGCCAAGGCACGGTTTGTTCTCCGAGACCAGAAGGAGATGGAGCTTTGGTCTTCCTTTGGTGCTAGGGGTCAGCGACTTGGATTCACAATTGAGACTCTGGTGGCTCGCCTGATTGAGGTCCTGGGGCTCGCTCAGCATGCTCGCCTCTAGAGACCTTCCCACCATTGCTTGGGTATGTCAAAATTGTATGAATTCCAATGTATCGCTGCTCCAGCCCCTGACCCTGTTCTCCTTTCCTTGCAGGAAGTTGAATCAATGTCCATGAGGAAGTCATTGTTCTTGTGCAAAGAGCATTCCTGCAGCTAGTGTGAAGTTGGACTGCAGCAGCGCGAAGAAAAATTCCAGCTTCAGCTTGAAGAAGCTGAGCGCAGGGCACAACGTCAAGAAGCAGAGGTGCAGCTCCGAGCTAAAGAAGCTGAATGTCGGGGGCAGGCTGAAGCAGCGGGCCTGATCGCTCAAATGAAGGCTGATGCAGAGGTCGAGCTCAGGGGGCCACTTGCACGGCAACGGCTCACAATCTGACAGCTGCTCGGACCAAGGCTGAAGCCAACTTGGCAGCAACACGTGTCGAAGTTGCAATAGAGTTGACTAACCTCCGCTCCTCAGCCGCAAGTGCTGAGGCCTTGAGGACAAATTTGGTAGTGGTCTGTCAAGAGCTCATGTGCAGCCAGCAAGCATTGAATGAGGAGCGATGAGCTCGGGAGGCCGCCGAGTCCGCCCGGGCTACTTCTGAGCGGTCCATTGAGGAAGCCCAACGCCAGCTCACACTCGCTGCACAAGTGTTGGCGGTTGTCAGAATGACCCATTGGTCCACCTGCATGTGCTTCCTGTAACAACAACAGTCTAACCTAACAATTTGGCACACATATTTCGTTGGCTCTAAACAGAAATCCATAACGAATATGATAATTTTCCCATCCTTTTCTCTTTTGTACATTTGACATATGGTTCAGAAAATTCATGATCGGTAGAATATAAATCTTTCAAGCCCTATAGTCCTGGTACCTTTACCTCGAGTTGGTTCAACAAAATGTTTCTTTGGGACAAAGCATTGGCAACAAGGTTGTCCTTACCTTTCTTGTATTTTACCATGTACGGAAATGATTCAGTGAATTCAACCCATTTGGCATGTCGAAGGTGCAGTTTGGTTTGGCCTTTTAAGTACTTCAAAGCTTCATGATCTGAATGTATAACTAATTCTTTTGGCCATACATAATGTTGCCAAAGCTCAAGTACTCTTACTAGCGCGTACAACTCTTTTCATACACAGAGTAGTTCAGTTGTGCTCCCCCCAACTTCTCGCTGAAGTATGCAACGGGTTTTTCATCTTGCATCACATTGAAGATTTTTGTGAAATCCGAATCCCAATCCCACTTGCATCACATTCAACCTCAAAGGTTTTTGTGAAATCCGGCAACACAAGTAGGGGTGCTTCCATCAACTGTTTCTTCAATTCTTGAAAAGCATCTTCTTGTTGCTCTTTCCATTCAAATGCAACACCTTTCTTTGTTAACTCATTTGATGGAGCAGCTATGGTGCTGAAATCTTTCACAAATCTCCTGTAAAACCAGCAAGGCCATGTAAACTTCTCACTTGGTTTACATTCTCAGTAGTTCACCATTCCTTGATTGCTTTCACCTTGGACTCATCAACTTGTATTCCCTGTCCAGAAACAACAAAACCAAGAAACACAACTTGATCTGTCCAAAAGGTGCACATCTCAAGATTAGCAAATAATTTCTCTTTTCTAAGCACATCCAAAACTTGTTGTATATGTTCAGCATGTTCCTCCAATGTCTTGTTGTGAATCAAGATGTCATCAAAGTAAACCACAACAAATTTTCCAATAAAAGCCCTCAAGACATGGTTCATCAATCTCATGAATGTACTAGGAGCATTAGTCAAACCAAAAGGCATAACTAGCCATTCATACGGCCCAAACTTTGTTTTAAATGCAGTCTTCCATTCATCTCCAATTTTCATTCGAATTTGATGGTAACCACTACGCAAATCAATCTTAGAAAATATCATAGAACCACTCAATTAATCGAGGATATCATCTAGCCTAGGAATAGGATGACGGTAGCGAATAGTGATATTATTGATGACTCTACAATCGACCACACATCCTCCATGAACCATCTTTCTTTGGCACCAAAATAACAGTGACAACACAGGGACTTAAACTTTCACACACATAACCTTTGTCTAAAAGTGCTTGTACTTGCCTTTGAATTTCTTTTTTTTCTTCCAGATTGGTGTGGTATGGTGGACGATTGGGCAACACAGCTCCGGGTATGAGATCAATTTGATGCTCAATGCCTCGCAATGGTTGCAGCCCAGCAGATGTTCCCTTTGGAAAAACATCCTTATAGTCTTGCAAAATATGTGAAATAACACTAGGAAGAGAGGTTATGTCATTAGCTGAAAGCAATGTGTTTTTGTACACAAGTATAATGAGTTCTTGGTTTGGGTTACGCCTCACATCTCTCATTTCAGATTTGGCGGCTAATAGAATCAGATTTTTTTCCTCTCTTTCTCTTTATCTCTCTCATTTGGCTAGTGGCTCTTACTCACCGATTTGTGTAGGGCACTCAAATTATTTTTCTCTATTTCTTTCTCATTCTCAACCCTTAGTCCCTTACTTTAGAGCTCTTTTGCAAATGTTCAGCTAGGATTTGCTGAGGTGTCATTGGTTTTAGTATCAAGCTCTCTCCCTTCCACTTGATGGTGTATTGATTTGTGCGACCACAATGTAGGGATGATCGATCATATTGCCAAGGACTTCCTAGCAGCAAATGGCACACTGCCATGGGTGCCACATCACACTCCACGGTGTCAACACATTCACCAACTTTGAATGGAACCGAAGATACCGAAGCAAATGCATCCGCCGATGAAGAAGAAGTCGTCCAAGAGACGGATGAAGGAATCGAGGATCCCAAGGGTAAGTCCCTTGTGCCTAGTCCAATATATATTGATGATTATCATACCATAGGAGTCAAGAATCCTGACAAGCACATTCCGCCACCCAACATTTTATGGGGTAATTTCAAACTAGAGAGCTCTAAAGGCCCCCAGAAATCCCTCCTAGCTTAAAGAGGAAAAGATCTGCCAGAGCTCGATCAACAGAGTCGCCATCGAGTGGTTTTGATGCCGACGTGGATATCTCCCAGCGGATCAAGATTTCCAAAGTCAACAGTACGCCACAAAGCTCTTCCACGGCTAGTGTCATAGGTAGCGGAGCGACTGGAAGCACCACCAGCTTGAAGATGACCATGCCCAAGCTTCCATCATTCAATTTCAAGCCGAAAGCAGCACCTCGTGTAGAGTAAGTAAAGCTTCTATGCTTTCGACTTGTATTTATATATGTACAAGTAGTCGATAAATAACTCTACCACTTGTGTCACGACAGGTCCCCGAAACAAGCCTTCATGAAGGCCATGCAAAGCGACGGGATGGAACAACAACCTCCTGCAGCCACTGAGGTAGAGGAAAACATTGAAAAAGTACCCGCCTCAGTGGAACAAGAAAAATCAATTGAAGAACCAGTCGCCGGAGATAGTATGGACAAGACCGCTGATGCACCAATTGAGCCAGGAGTGGAGAAGGAGAACTCATCGCTTGATTTGAACAACGCCCCAGAAGTAACCCCAGCAGCAAGACCCTCAAGTACCAGTCACAGGCAGCACTCCACCAGTCTCAACAAAGGAGGCAGAAATCATCCGAACCAATAAAGGGGTATGTCCAATTATGCAATATGTACAATCTGGTCCACCAATTAAAATACCATGGGCACTATTTGTGACTACTATGATGTGTGACCTGGAAAAGCCACAGATTGGTAGAATAGAAGAAACACGGGTGCCTGACACCAATGCTAATGCAAGCACTCTACAAACAGTGGAAGAACTTCCCAAAACTGTAAGTAGCTTTGCATAAAAGTATATAAATAAAATTGCATATCCAGCATGACAATGCTTATGATGAACTACCCATCTTGTAGGTTGCTGTCATGGAAGGCAACATAGAGAGCAAAGCTGTTCAGCTCACGAAACACCTGGACGCCGCCTTGGTAAGGACTTCTTACTTGTAGTAAATTGTACTTCCAGAAATTCAGTAATTAATCATATATCATCATCCACAGGCCTTGGTAGCAAAGCTGCAACAGCCCAACAATGCTGGAGACGCTGCCCACATAAAGGAGCTTGAAGAGGATTTGGCCACAACCTTGGAGGCTCGGGAAACCACTCGAGTTGAACATCAAGTGATGATTGACAACCTCCATAAGCAGCTCAAGAGACTTGGTGATGAAAGGTCCAAGCTGGAGACCCGTAACTGCAAGCTGCATGCTCAAAATACACGTAAGTACTCTGTTTTTTAAATAGAGTAGTTACATTCTTGTGTGAATACAATTAATCCCCTGTGTTTTATCCACTGAGTTGAAGAAAGAACTCTACAGCAATAAGGGTACTTCTACACAGGGATCAAACTGGTTTGGAGTACTTCTCCTAACAGTATTCAAAAAAAAATTAATTCGTTCAAACTATGCCGCCTTGCACCATAGCCAACTGGTTTGGAGTAGTCAGGTCAAACTTCCCTACCGAGTAGTTTAATCCCGTAAATGAGTGGCCCTAGGGATCCTGGTCCCACATATCCTAGTATATCACTAGAACTTTTCTCCATATTTTTTAGTGCCCGATACTGCAGGATAGCATGGGTCATCTAGATGACATAAAGGAAAAAAAAAGATCGGTAATGTATGCTCCAAGGTGCAACATCGAGTATCACTCAGAATATCTTCTTATATATAGTAACAAAGAGACCGAAATATTGGTCATAAGATACTACTCCCTCTGTTCTCTTTTATTTGACGTTGCTTAGGTCAAATTTGAGCTAACTAGCGATTGATAAAACAGAACCGAGGGAGTACTTAGTTTTGATTTTATATTGATCCATGTGGATGTATTTTTTTCCACAGAATTGAAGTGTTGTTTTATGCACCTTGAACAAGCAATATAATTCGTTGAGGCCCTGATAATCACCGCGGAGCTGGGAGCAGGCCGGCTCTACGTCCGCGGGTACTCAAGGCTGGTCGCCAACTAGGTTATGAAGTAATCAACATGCCGTAGCGAAAAGATGGCAGCATGCTGCAACGAGGTCAGCAAGTTGGATGTGAGGTTAGATGGTCTCGAACTCCACCACATCCTGCGACATGACAATGAGGCAGCAAATTTCCTCGCTAAGCTAGCGTCTAGCAGAGAGAGCACGTCCCCTAGATGTTCGTCAACGATGCGCATGAACTTCAATCGAGCCCATCAAAGCGGCGGCCTCAGCGTTCAATCGAGCCCATCAAAGCGGCGACCCCGCCGAACCGAAGTCACAGGGAGCGACCAAGGGGATGCCCAACCCTGACCAAGGCCCGTAGCAAGAAAAGACTCCTACCCTTTTTAGGATCTCATCTCAGAATTTTCCAAACTTTTTGAAAATTAAAACAGAGTTCCTCAATTGGCACACTCAATCGCTCGAGTGGTACTTGTATCCTCACCAAAGGCTTTGCCTTCTTTTCATCCTACATTCTAATGAGGTTTTTCTGTGGCTCACGTAGGGAAGTGGTGAAAGGCATGCTTGCATCTTATATTTTTCAAAGTCAAAGACCGGATCTTTGGAGGATCAAATAATATCTTTAGATCGAGAAATGCAAGTATGTGCATATTTGGAGTGGAAAGTGGTGGAAACTCCTTGGGATGATTCTTCATCTCCTTGGATTTATTTTGGAGATCATGGGCTATCTCTTTCTTTTACTTCTTTTTTTCCTTTTTCTTTTTCACTTTTTCTTCTTTTCGCCATGCTTTGAGCGTGTTTTCTTGTCTCATTTTTCTTTTTTTTTCTTTTTGCTTAGCCCATGTCTATTTTCAAGGATAACTATGAAGAGGGGATCATAGAACATTGAGCATTTATTTTTGTGGATGGATGATGGAAATAATTTTGCTAACTCCCAGTGTATGAATTTGCAAGTTAGAGTGGTCTGTACGTGAATCTCGATCTTGAAAAGTATTCCTCACAAATGACAGAACAATTTGACAAAGCTCATTAAGAAAACAAGCAGCATATGAATGAAGGCTTTTCATCTAAGCTTATCGTATGGCTTTGGTAGACATTTTCACCAATGCGAAACTTCATAATATTTTTAAAAATAAAATCATCCAAGATTTTCACCGCACTAAGAGCTGAAGCATGAATTTTTGCCATGCTTTGAGCAAAGTTTCCCTTTTCTTTTTCTATCTGCATAGTTGGTGTCTCTTTTCAAGGACAACTATGTAGATAGAATCATAAAACATGGAGCATTTATTTTGTGGATGGATGATGGAAATAATTTTGCTAACTCCCACAGTAGGAATTTGCATGTGAGAGTGGCATGTACTTGAGTCTCAGTCTTGAAAGCATGAAGTGTTCCTCACAAAGGTCACAACAATTTGACAAAGCTCACTAAGATTACAAGCAGCATATGTGTGAAGGACTTTCAACTAACCCTATCATATGGTTTTGGTAGACATTTTCACCAATGAGGAACTTCATGATTCTTTTGGAAAAAAAGCATCCAAGATTTTCAATGTACAGAGATCAGAAGCTAGAATTCAATCGAAGTCTCACTATATCATTTCTCACAACAATTTAGACTTGGAATAAAGCATATACTCCCACAAAATTTGCAGGTTCATATTCACTCGTGCCAAATAATTGAAACACCAATAGAGTAACAAGTTGAGAACAAGGTACTTGAAAGATATAAGATAGAGCAACTATTCATCATTTCCAAAGAAAGAGGTATACGATTTATTCCATACATAGCTGGGAGTTATTTTTATTTGAAGAAAATATTTTTAGTGTTTTCGTTATTTAAGATGGAAGGGAAATAAAAGGAAAGCAAAAGGAAAAATGAAAGGGTACAACTTAGACAGTTGTTGGACATACCTCGTGGGTGACAGAAAAGGAAGAAGAAGCTTCCTTTTGTATACAACTGCACCGATGGAATTCACGAGGATAGACCTAGAAGTAAAGTATCTAGTGGCAGAGCTAGCAACCGAAGGATGTTTCCACGTGAGAGATCATGCGGCTGCAATTGGGGTGCTGTTTGGTTCGACCTTTTTGCTTGGGGATCCGATTGCACCGCAACTCGATTACGTTATTTCGCGTTTGGTATAACCGTATAAGCTGACTGCAAACTGTTACCGTGGAATCAGATCCCAGCTAGTTAAAAGGCGATAATGCCAAGCCATGACCGGAAACGGATCCCATTACCGCCGTACGCTCTCCCGATCGGCAGATCCCCTCGTGGCCGCATCGTTCGCGTCTGCCATGCCCCGTGGACGCGCTCACCTCGACTGGCAAATCCTCTCTGATGGCTTCTTCTTCGCCAGGCTTCATCATTCCTTCATCTTCCAAGCTGCACATCCATGGAACAGTCCAGCGGCAGTAAGGCAGAAACGGATGACAACAACATCGATTCGAGCAACAACAGATCGAATTGGGCAGGATGAAGATCGATTGGGCAGTGGAGAAGCAAGATTCAGAAGGGAAAGGTTCAAATTGAGCAGCCACAAACTCGAATCGAAAAATACTTCAGCACATCTCCGGTGGCTTATCATGGCGAAGGAGGTCGGCGCAGAAAACCAACCAGAGCAGCAGCAGGGGGGCAGGGAGGGAGTATCCAGGAAGGCGAAGGCGCTAGAGAGAGGGAAGGCCAGAACTCGCGAATGATTTTCTACAGCACTATGGAGATCATGGAGTGAACCTCCGGAAAAGGAGCAGCCAGCAGAACAGAGGCGGCGGCAACTGGTGTTTCCTCTTTTCGTTACCTGACGTGAACCAAACAATCACAGTGAGCTGTTACATTTTATCGAATCACAGCATTATCAGTTACATTGACGTTTGCGTTACTGCTCCCATAAACAAACAGCACCTGGATGGCGACGTGGCTGCACCAGGGAACAAATTTGGTATACGAAAACAAAGAAAAATGGTAGATTCACCGGCAATTGAAGGCCGAGACGTTGCCAGCCCAAATCACTCCCCCACCCGAGCTCTCTCCCCTATAAATGGCTGGAATAGCACTCTCGCCCTCCCCTTTGCCTCACCGTGCCACCACCATGTCTGCCGAGCCACCGCCGTCGACGAATTGCCCGTCGTCCCTTCCACCGATGGTAAACCACGGTCACCACCCCGATCTCCATCGCCGCTCCTTCCCTTACTCCCTCTCTTTCCCCCTTGCGTGCGCAGGACCCCCAGGAAGACTTCCCGATGCTTGGACGCGACAGAACGAAGCCCAAGCCGCGATCTCAAAAAGCACCTGGAGTCCCGTGCGCCCGCGCCTTCGACGACACTCCTCCACCGCACAATCATTGACAAGAAGCCCCTAGAGAGATTCTTTGTACTCCCCTCTCTCTCTAGGAGGAAACCATGCATAAAATGGTGGCTCATAGCTCAAGATCGGCGAAACTCCGACGAACTCCCACCGCCGGACCGGCAGCGCCGCCTTCGGTCCTCGTCGACGGTAGTCAAAGCCGAGCGGAGCTCCCACGACCGTTGTTGGCACTCCTTACGGCCTACAGATAAATCCGCAAGCGGATGGATACCGATGTAGCTTTCACCCGGGAGTATTCCAAGGTATCGATTTCCACGGGGAACGAGAAGTGAACCGAATCTAAACTAAGTTGTCCCAGGGTGGTATTGTGGAGTGGATGACACATAGAAGAAGAGAAAGAAGCGATAGGAGGGTAGAGAAGGTACGAGTCTGGGACCTATATCTACTTCGATTAACTGACCACCCAGAGACTATAGATAGATGCTTGTGTCGAGACACAATGCGTGTGATACGCAGAAAGGGATGAGAAGGGGTATCACTAACCCTGTACGTTTGGGGATCCTGCAGGCTGAGCCAGGTGTGATGGAATACAAAGGCCGTATAGGGCTGTCACACCTAACGACTACCACCTCCGTGCCAGTTCAGGGACAATCCAAGCTAACCTCAAGTCTAAGCACCGCGCTTACACTGGTCGGCTAGTACCTACCCCGTATACTAAAGATATGCACCCAAGATAAGCAATCAGTATACAATTATACCAATCAACTAAGCAGTGAATGTGGAACGAACATGCATATAAAAGCAGAATTGAATGCTCAATTAATCAAAAGGAGATACAAGTTATCAAACACGACTCGGATGTTACTCGAAGCAGAGCTGCATCCGTAGAGGTATAGGTGGAGAAGAGGGGCCGACACTCCGGCTCCTCTCCGCCACACTCACCTCTCCTCTCTCCCTATTTTCTAAGTGTAAGAGTGGCAGCGCTTCGCTAGTGGACTCTTATCTTCTTATGTGTCTTGTGCAGGTGGATCCATATCTCTATTTATAGTGGCCAAGGGAGCTGAGCAGTGGAGCAGCGGCCAAGGCACCTGGGAGGCAGTGTCGGGCCATTCGGCCGAACCAAGGCGGTTCGGGCGAACGAAGTTGTTCGGCCGAACGCCACGTGTTCGGCCGAACCTCCTCCCTGTGCCGCCTTTGCTCCTCCACGTTCTGGATCACCCCTAGGCAGATTACAGGTCGGTTTGTAGGTTGGTTGCTTGCTTGGACTAAGTTTGGAGGCCTCCAATGGACTCGGTGGGCCTCGGTCAAGTCGGATTTGGGCCGCTCCCGTCCATCGCCCCACTAGGTTCGTGTTGGTGACAACCGTCGTGGCCCATCCAAGCCCGGCGTTCTGGGATGGAGTTCGGTCGAATCTCGGAATTTGGCCGAACATGTCTTTCCATATGCATTTCACCTAAACTTTGGTCATGTGCCCCCTATAATCGAATGAATACCAAAACTAGTGGAAATGGTTAGAAATAAGTCCTATAGTTAAGGTGTGTGATTCCATTGTGTTTATTTTTATACTCGGTTGGTGGTCAGGAATCGGTCCATAACGACCGCAACCAGCCATCCAATCCAGCGTGAGCGGCTGAGATTAAATCCCACCATACCGATCAACAGCAGGTCAAAACAGTCACCTTGGTCATTTTGCTATCTAGCCCCTCAGGAATTAGATTTTCACGCGTATTGTGCACTAAGTCTAGGGAAACTTGCTTGCTAGCCCCTGCTGTCTATGTTTAATTATGTTTAGGCCCCTAGACGGAGGGATCTAGTAAACGGCATTGACGACGCCGCCGGACTTCGATGTCGCCGCATCCCGAGAGCCATAGCCGGAGGCAAAGGCAGCCATGCCTGCGTGCGCGGCGGGCACAAGAGAGGTAGTGAGTGGCGTTCATATGCTGGTTGGGCCGGTGACTCGTGCCTCTCGATCTCGATCTATTCTGCTTCCTCCTTTCCTGCTCTCCACCTCTAGTACATCTGTGTGTGACTAAAAGATTCTCCACTGCACTCGATCATTGCTGCCTTTCATGGCATCAGCGGGCTGCAGCCAGTACGTGGCTGCTAGCCTTTGGCTGTGTTTAGTTCACATCAAATCACCAAGCTTCCCAAAATTTTCTCTCCAAACTTCACGATTCACCTATCACATCAAATCTCTCTCCTCGCACATGGAACACTAAACGTGGGTAAATAAAAAAACTAATTACATGGTTTTGATGTACACGACGAGACTAATCTTTTGAGCCATGGTAGGACAATGTTTACCACAAACAAAGGAAAAGTGTTACAGTGCGCTACAGTGTCGGATGTGACATTTTCATCAAACTTTCCCTTCCTCTTTTTGGAACTAAACACATCCTTTGCATCTACGGAGTAGACTCTTGACCAACAACAGTAATCTTTGCGTCAGTTCGGCCGCCTGTTTGTGCATTTTATTAATTGATTGATTGATCCATTAAGTGCAGTATGAGGAGTCGAGTCACTCACAAGAGCGAGCTAGCGCACAGATCGATGGAGGCGGCACGCATGATGGTTGGTTGCTCACCCGGCACGGCACCATGGCTGCATACATACTGCCTTGATGATGATGGGCGCAATCCGAGTCCAACGACAGCGGCGGCATCGATCGATGGGTGTTGGCACTTCTTACGGTCCAATATCAGAATTGAGAATCCCGGTACTGGTGTAAGGAGTGTTTCAGTGGTTTTCCTTATGGCTTAGTAAAATATAGAAATATTCTGCAAGCGCATAGAATCACCGCTGTAGCACTTCACCTAGGAGTATCCCGAGGTATCGTAATTTATATTTCCGTAGGGAAGCTTTGGCAAGATTACTGACAAATAGATATTCGAGACTATCAGAGAGGGGTACACGACTAGACAAGACGGGGATAACAGTATTGGATAGGAGTGGATATACCGTGACACACGGCTCAAGGGAGGCTCGAATAAGAGAGAGAAGGAGTAGATAGCTGGGAGGACAACGAGAAGAGATAGAGGATTCCTGGGTACTTTATCTGTCTAAGTCACTCGGGTTAGAGATACAGCGGCTAAAGAGCCAGCACTAGAAGGTCTGGGTTAACTCTAATGTCTTAGCGTCGGGACAATGGAACCTATGACATGCAGAAAGGGATGAGAAGCGGTGCCACCAACTCCACACTGGGGGATCCTACAGGTCGGAACTAACGTTATGGGCTACAAAGACCGGAAGGGCTGTCACCACCTTACGGCCACCACCTCCGTTGCGACGGGGGCAAACTAAGGTCACTGGCTAGTCTAGGAACCACTCCTACACTAGTTAGTAACTACTTAGTCTGCTAGCAAGAGCAAGCAACCTTGTCAATACTATCGGTGACAATTCACCTCCAGTATCAAGCAAGATCGAAGAACCAGCTAAGACAAAGACTTAAACAAGCACTAGAAGTACTAGAACTAGAACCAACTATAGTCTAAACACGATATAGATGCAACTAGAATAAAGTAAAAGCAAGCTATAAATGACAAAGGCAAAGTGATAAATATAACTATATTGATAACTCAAGTCTTACAAAAGGAAAAGGAAAAGATACAAGAGCTTATACCAGAGCTTTTGAAGACGACTCCAAAACCTACGAGGCACAACTTGACTCAACTCTAACTCCCAACTAAACTATCCTAACTCTACTAGAATGAAAGTGGAAATGAGCTCCTTGGCTTGGTGTGTGTTTACAAGTGAAGTGACCCTCTATTTATAGGTGCTAATGACGGTTGAGGGTGGAGTAACCGCCAAGGGACCGAGGGGGTGCTCCTTGGCGGTTCGGGCGAATTGCCCGGGTTCGGCCGAACAGGTCGGTTCGGCCGAACCCTGGGATCCACCGCCTTGACCCCTGGACGGCTTGGATTGCTCCTGGGGTCGGTTCTGGTGCTGGGGGCGGTTCAGCCAAACTGGGGAGTTCGGCCAAACTGGCCTGGCCCGTGGCCGGCCTCCCCAGCACCGCCTTCGGTCTGGGACCCCCCTAGGCCGGCCTCTGGTGATGGACTTCATGCTGTGTGGGCCCAGGATGACGTGGTAGTGCTCCGGGATGAGTTGGCGGTCGTCCACATGTCATGTGATGTTGTCGCTTGGTCATCGTTGACGTGGACGGCTCCCGGTGACTTGTACGGCTAAGGGGGGGGGTGACCGGCCGAACGTGTCGTTCGGCCGGATCGGTCAATTCCGACCCCTATAGCACACTTTCCCTCTTATTGTACCTGCACAAGTGATACTCACCAAAACTTGTGGAACTTTATTAGAAATGAAACCTAGGTACATGGAATGTTGCATAAAGCCTCATTTATTCCCGAGTATTGGTGGTCGGATTTGGGTTGTAACGACCGCCAACAACGGGCACGTCCCAGTCCAGCGGCGGCGACGTCGAAGTCCAGGCGGTGACGGAGTCCCAGGCGGCGACAGCGAATCGCCAGAGAAGGACGCGAACGGTTAACTCAATAACGGTGCGACGCCGTTTACTGGATCCCTCCGTCCCAAGTTTGGTTTGGAAGGGGGTTTTACGAAAATTGTAATTAGCAAAGCTAATGGTGGGAGGGTTTAACTGCTAAAGTTTCTCACCTATCTCTCTGGCCTTCGGATGGAGATCCAGCGGTTGTGATGAAAGTTTCCATAGTTTACACACGAAGTTGGTTTCCATATGATACGTTGCCATCTGAGAGTTAGCCATTCTTGTGGAGTTTGAGACCTTCATAAACGATTACTCGTCTTTTTGGTGTGTTAGAACCTCCACAAATTGTTCTCAAACGACAGCACAATGATCAAAGCAAGGGAAATATTTTTCTGTTTTTTTATTGATACAAGAGAACCGAACTTTGCAAGAGAATGAGAGAGAGAAGTACTCAGGAATGAACAAGTGCAAACCTGAATGTGTAAGGATCTTTCATGCACCTCATTAGTATTTATAGGCAAAGAAGAGAAGCGGGGCTTTGGCCGAACCATGCATGTTCGGCCGAAGCACCTCATATGGGTGTAGTGCCCACCCACCTCCAATTGCTTGCGTTGTTGTATCGGTTCAGCACTAGATTATGGTCACTTTGGTGAAATTTAGTGGGTAAGATGCTTGAATGACATGACCAAAGTGTGAAAGTGGTGGCATCACTTTCATGCTGCCATGTTTGTGACAGAATGGAGTGTACAACCATATGAAGTGGTGGTAGACATGTTTTTGTGCTGGTTGGTGAAGGAATGGAGTAAATGGAGCACTTTGGTAAAGCGTGGAAAAAGATAGCAAAGGGAAATTGCATTCAACTTTTGTCAAAATCCAACTTTAGTTCGACGTGCTCGGCATTTATTCTAACCTTGTCTGATGATTCCCTGCAGGTGAGAGCACCAAAGGTCACAGAGGCCATTCTACATTTGCAATGAGCATTTCATATTTATGTTTTCACTAATACTAAATAAGTAAAATAACATTAAGTTTATAGTTAAAATGTTTTGCACAATATGCAATTTATTGCTCATTATTTCTAAGGCCAGTCTCGATGCACAGTTTTATTACACAATAAGATAGCTGATCCAGATGGGCTTCATGAGATAAAACTTCATTTACATATCATAAAACTTTCCATTCTCTCTTCTATGCCATATAAAGTTCTCCATAAAAAGCTGAGACTGGCCTAAGTTTATCAGTAAGAAAAGCAATCTTGGAAACAATGTATTCATCCAGATCAAACTCGTTTCACGTCATCTTTATTGGTTCCTTGCCATATTAATGAGAATAAAACTCTCATTTAAAATGGCATTAAAATGCCTTTGTTTGAAAGACTATATGGGAGAATTATAGTAATATAAATGGAGTTAAAAGTCATTAATATACAATTTTCTTGCGCATTAAGGCCAGTCCAGGGAAGGTTTCATGGGGAGTTTCATAACATTAAATGTGCTGATAATGTGGTATAGTAGAGAGAAGGTAGAGTTTAATGGTATGTTGATGAAACTCCTTTGGCAAAGTTACCTAGTTTCTGGTTTAGGGAACCGTGTAGTGAAACTATGCACTGGGACTGACCTAACGCTAAGACTATCTCCAACAATGGAGACCCAAATCGGATACCCGTTTACCTCTTTAGGTTGTTTACAGTAAAAAAGTCCGTGACTCGTAAACTCATTTCTCCAACAGAAGATCCATTTCTCCAACAAAAGACCCAAAAGATAATCCTTTCCGCAAATGGGTCACGAAGAGACAGGATATCCAGATTTAGATTCTCTTATGAAAACTCATTTTAGGTTTGGGTAACTCATTTTAGGTTTGGGTATAAAAATTCTGTTGGAGGCTGAAATAGTACCATCAGAGACCATTTTGAGTTCGGATGTTTTTAAGATCACTCGCTGAAGATACCCTAACATAACCTGAATTCAAAATCTTCATCATGGTCGTGCATGTTCCAGTTCCCGGTCATAGTCGCACTAGCTAGCTGGATGATATACATGATCGGCCCTAACCCTTAAGAGTAAAGATGTATCGAGAACAAAAGAGGTGTCCAAGGGTCCGCACGTCGATGGATCATACGTGTGCGTCATATTCCGATTTAATACACGCACCTCGAAATAAACAATAGCGGCGTGCTTTTCTTCCTGCTACCACGCGGCACTGTCTGGCGCCCCGCTTGGTCGTGTCCCTTCCAGCGTGCAACACGTGCCGCCCCTACGTGTGCCGTTCTTTACACCACCGCGCTTTGCATCTTTACAAAGCCCGTCACTTCCCTGCACCCGCCCTGCAGCGACGAAAAATCAAGACAAACCCACGCAGCAGGCAGCTAAGATTATACGGCTCAGCAAAGTGCAGTAGCGCGCTGAACAAGGCGACCTGCAGGGGAGAGAGCAATGGCGAAGAGCGGCACGGAAGAGTGGCGCCGCAACGCGGACACGCACAAGATGAGCGCGGAGGAGGTGCGCGCGGCTGGCGTGGAGGCCTCCATGCGCCCGCCGGGCCGCGGCCCCGGGGAGGTGCTGCACCAGCGCGGCCGGCTGCCGTACGGGCCTGGGACGATGGCACTCGTCGGGTTCGGCATCGTCGGCGTCATCGGCTACCTCGTGCTATACCAGAAGGCCAGGCCTGGCACGCCTGCCACCGAGGTGGCCAAGGTGGCCGTCGGGCACGGGGACCCCGCTGCCGGCCGTGACCCCGAGAAGCGCCGAGAGGGCTTGCGTGAAGGGAAGTAGGTGCTGGTCCGTGGTAGCTGTGGCAGCAAAGATGGTTATAGTTTTGAGTTGCTCGTGTTCCCCTCTGTTTTTGCTCCTCTGTTTCTCAGCTTTTGTGGAGGACCTAGAGTTTGCGCTGCAAAAGACTGTAGTAGATCAGACCTTATAAGAGTTAGCCATCACTCTAAGGTAAAGAAATTCTGCGCTTTTGATTTCAGTTGGAAGATGCGGTGTACAAACAAATAATGTAAAATTTATGCAGTCAGCGGGAACACAACCGAGGAAACGGATCGATCAGTTTTGGTGGATCAACGGGAGCTAATGTTTCTGTCATGTGACATGTTTACATAGTATAGATGGCCTTTAGCACATTGACTGCTTGTTGTATCGAATTTTAGTCTCTATTCGAGAAATGGAGTAGATCGGGGAGGTTTGGAATAGAGCAATTTCTCCTACGAGTTAAAATCTTTTGCAATATCTTTTAATCTCCTTCAATATTCTATTTTCCAAACAAAGCAATCTTCCTCGATCTCTTTCAATCTCTCTTAATACTGTGCAATACTCTTTCCTGAAGAAAGCCCGAAGGAACCAGATTCCCCAAGTCTAGCTTATTGCCTCCGTTATTTCTCTCTAACTTGTTTCAACAGTGAACGACGGCTATGGGTCACGTATTTTTTTTTATATTTACAGGTTACATCTTAATTCCGATCGATTTATTTTTTTAATCCCTTATATGCGATCGATTTTTTAATCCCTTACGTGCTCATAGTTAAAAAAAATATAAGAAAATTAATAGAAAAGTAAATAAATCATGTCCACTACATTGGTAATGTGGTCCACCTTAGTAATGGACTTTGATGTATAGTTGTCCACTATCTATGCTATACAAAGAGAATTAGATTTGAAAACACTTCTCACCAAGATTAGAACCACCACACACCTCACAGATGACCCACCTGTCATGAAAAAAGGACTATGAAAAGGAGGGAGGAGACTCATTTTATCGATGTTGTAAAGTGATTTCTTTAACCCAACACTTTTTTCACTCAAAAAGGACCCACCAAAATATACCCACATTTGTACCCACGTCTATACACAATTATCCCGTATTGCTAATCGATAATAAATTGAAGAGTTTTTCTCCATATAAATAAATGTCAATTATCATGAGAATACCTAAAACTCTCTATACATGAGAGAGCGAATATAAAATATTTTTAAAAACGCTTGGCACTAAAGTGACACTATTTTAATACCTATATATGTCGTTAATAAACGTACGTGCCGCACTAATACTTGCTAGTATTAGTAACGGGTATTTTAATGTCTCCTACCAATGAGGTACACATTAATAACAATCGTTTTATAATCCGGGGCCACATTGATAACGGATTTTGATGTCCAGTTATACACTACATTGGTAACGAATATTTTGATATCTCTTATCAATGAGGTGCATATTAATAACGAACGTTTTACAATCCGTTAATAATATCATTGATAACAGATATTGACGTGCTACTAATACCATGTTAATGATAATAGATTTTAGTATTATCGGATGAGGCGAGCCTTATTTGTAAAGGACGTCAATGACATCCATTATCGTTATTATTATTTTTTACAACAGATAATAAATGTCCGTTAACAAGATGATAGCTATTTTCGAGTTTCATGTAATCTAAACCAAATAGATCAGTAAAATCCTACAAGACGTAATCTAGTCTCGTCTAAGTAATAGATCCACAAAACAAAATCGAATCTAAAAAATCCTGTAAATGGATCCCTCTCGTCGGTGGAGAACGAGCTGATGCGGGACGGACTCACCAGTCGAACCAAACTCACTTGTTCTCTCCTTCCGCGCTGTGTGTCCCATGCACATTGCATAGGGAGTGCGGACATGGCATGGAGGGCGCTGGCTTGAGAATCTCGCAGGAGTATGTTCAAAAAAAGGGAATCTCGCAGGAGGCGTCGCGAGGCTGCTTCGGAACCATTGAGCGATTGGTCCACAACCGCGAAAGGAGGCCTTTTCGGCTTGTGACAGCGCTAACCGATTTTTCACTGCTCCACGTCACAAACGGTTCAAAAGTGTCTATCACAAACGGTTCGTATTCCATTATCGGTATCATTCATGTGTCCGCGAAAAAACAAAAATACTCCAAAATACCACATCACAAGCGGTTCGTATTCCATCATCGGTATCATTCCTGTGTCCGCGAAAAACAAAAAAACTAGGAAAGAAAATTTATTTTCATGTGGGACGGCCATTTTTCTATATACGCAAAAAACCAAATAAACCACACCCTACGCGGCCAACCGGATTCGAACACGCGACTTCTCCCTCACACGTAACCTCCTCTACCACTACACCACTCCATAACTTGTGTGTTGTTGTTGTTTTGATTCCTATCATATTATACGAAACCGAGTGTAAATTGCATATTTGAAGCCCTAAACGATTTCAGATGAAAAAATTTAAAACTACAAAGTTTTCTAACTTTTCAAAATCTACAACTTTTATTTTGACTGTTTCTCCATCCGAGATCGTTTATAAAATTTGAATTTCAAATTTTAGAACATTCAAACTTAGATCTAGTTAACTAGATGACTTCAAATGAAAAGTTGTCAACTACAAAGTTTCATGACTTTATGAAATCTACAACTCTTATTTTAACTGTATCTTCATCTGAGGTCGTTTGAAAAAACTCAAATTTTAAATTTGACAACGTTCAAACTTAGATCTGGTTGACTAGATGATTTCAAATGAAAAAGTTGTCAACTGCAAAGTTTCATAACTTTTTGAAATTTACAACTCTTATTTTAACTATTTTTTCATCCAAGATGGTTTGAAAAAACTCAAATTTCAAATTACGTAAAATATGTGGACATCACAAAGGGTTCGTATTACGAACCGTTTGTGATGAGTTCGTATATGACATCAAAAACGGTTTTGCTACAAACCGTTTGTGATGTCCCAACATCACAAACCATCACAAACGGTTTTGGTAAAACCCTTTGTGATGCCCCTCATCAAAACCGTTTGTGATCAGCCATTTGTGATGTTGATATATGCAGTAGTGTTTGTTGGTCTTAGCCCGAAGGGTACAAGCATAATTTTATCCATATAATATAGTTGAAAGAAGAAAAAATAAGTATAATCTGTTTCAAAAAAAAAGAAAATATATTTTCTATGAATAAACATAATGGTAATTCCAGTTAACATTTGTATCATTTTATAGTACTAGCAAGAACGCACGTGTGACACACACGTTTATAATAGAAAAAATAAGACTGTATAACTGATAGTTGGGCGGAGACCGTATTGGTTATAAACTCGACGATTTCACGCAAACGCGTGTTTTTTTTCACGGACTGTTGCATGGTTGATGAAAAAAGAGCCTAGCAGGTAGGGTTGTGGGAGGCTATGTTTCAATGATTTATGGGTCTATCGACCCTTGAAAGTCTTGTATCTTTAAAGTATAAATTTTAATGAAACAATCTTTTTCAGTGGTATTTTTTAGAAATTATAATTTTTTATGCTACACAACTAATTTTCCGGTAAGGAAAAGCCGAAAAGGTGGTGCGAGTTTTGAGCACCTACACGGTGCACGGATCGCGACTACAAAATGCTTTGTAGTGATAGGTTCCGAAGGAAGGTACATTTTTCATATAAAAATTGTTTTCATCAAATTTATGCCAACGCATAAGAGACAGAAATGAAATGAAATAGTAATACGAGGAACTTGAGTTTGGTTGAGGCAACTGCTAACTTATTATGTCATTATTTGTTGTGGGTAAACGACAGAGAGGAATCTCTACTCATCTGGAAGAAAGGAATCTGTTGTCAATGAGTGAATTCACACACTAACTACGACAAATTAAGTTTGGTATTTCGTCGGTACAGTCACAGTCCAGCGTTTAGCTCTGAGTTTAAGCCGTGCCATTTTATTAGAAATAGTTTCATGCACACAAAAATTAAGCAGTGAGTGGGGCATATTACGTTGCCACTATTGTAGCAGGTGAGTACAGTTACTAATCTCCAATCTCTAAAAGACCAAACGGCGATCATTCCGCAAGCAGGCACGATATCGACGTCGCCCGTTAACCCTTGAGCCGTCGGATTCGCGTCTACCATCCGATGTGGATCGGGTCGGGTCGCTCGCCCATTAACTTGCAAATCTGGCTGTTCGCGAATCGTCACGAACCCGACCTCATCGCCTCGGCGGCTCCGCCGCATCTCGTCTCGCAAGCGTCATCTCCAGCTCTGCGCCTTCCGCGCAGCCGCAGCCCGCAGCATCTTGGTCCGACCTGAGGCGAAGAGGAGCAAGGCAAGGGGCCAGGCACTCACCGCCGTCGCGAGCGATTCTCTGTTTGGCTTTGTGCCTCCACTGCGGGGAAGCATCGAGGTGGCTGGGCTAGGAGGCGCTCAGGCACTCTGACCCTCGACGTCTCCTCCGCGGCATCGCTGCCGCGTGCGCCCCCCTTCTCCGCCTTTGCCGCAGCATCTCCTGGCCGCAGCAGCCGCCAGTGGCAGCGGATAAACCTCCGGAGGAGAACCATCTCATCAATCCATCCAACGCTGCAAGGTTGCGAAGCAAGCAGTTCTTGCTGCAGAGTGCCCTGATTCACGTGGGCGTGCACTGGTGCGTGCATTCACAAACCGCATTGGATTTTGGATCGTTTTCCAAACAAAAATGTGCTATGTGTTTCTGAGTGCAGATCAGTGAGCTAGAGCCTAGAGTATCATGTGAATTTTGTAATCCTGATACCAATAATAAACCACTAATGCCATTGAAAAAGATGGTTCAGAATAGGGCTGGACAAAATACTCGAAGCTTGTTAGCTCGCTCGGATCACAGCCGGCTCGACTCGGCTCGGCTCGGTGCATATATATTCCTAACGAGTCGAGCAAAAGTTTTTGCTCGTTAGTATAACGAGCGAGTTCGAGCCGGCTTGCGAGCTGCTCGCGTGCCAAACGAGCTAGAAGGTTTAATAGATTAATAGTAAAACTATTAATTAATAATAATATATGTATACTATATGCGTAGTTATAGATGATGTTATGATTATATTCTATTATTATAGTATGGTAAAGTAGATTTTAGAGATATTGAGACCATATAAATACTATAATTTTTTATATTATATATATTATTGTGACAATTTTAAATTTAACTCTAGCTCAACGAGCTTAACGAGCCAGCTCGCGAGCTTAATGAGCCGAGCCGAGCCAGGATTTTTCTCGTTTCCTTAACGAGCCAAGCCGAGCTGGCTCGTTTGGCTAACGAGCTCGAACGAGCCGAGCCAAAACGAGCCGAGCTGGCTCGACATCCACCCCTAGTTTCAAAGATGAATCCCTTCATGTTACATATGAGAGCACCCATAACAAGAAAAATTAATAGAGGTAATTCTTCAATTGACATGCACTGTAGTATATTTGTGCTAGTACATACTTTTTTTTACTTGAATTATGATGCATTATAAAATTTCAAGCCTTCATATCGGTGCTAAATGAAGCCATGTTATAATAATTTGGACTGATATTATCTTTCCTACCTTTTCAGGTCACTGTTATAATGAGTTATTTAGGAGTTCCCATGGACCAAGGAGCAGCACAGGAAGTTCCTTGGAAGCTTCAGGTAGGCAGGCAAAGAAGAAAGGAGAGGCATATCCAACAAACTTTACAATAACAAGGATGATGATGCCAAAGTTTTAGCCCAAACTAAGTCGCAGGACAGAAGAGAAGGAAGAGTTCAGTTCCCTACAACTAGCTAGCAAGATTTTAGTTTACAATGATTCTAGCTTATGGTGCTGACCTTTCTATATACAGTTCATCCTAAAACCTCCTCCCTTGCTGCATTTCGATGCTCCCTATCATCAGTTGACCATGTCCAGAAAAAAAAGCTAGGAGAACCAGTTTTGCTTTCTAACAAACTCTGACTAGAAAATATCCTTGCTCCACTTTCGTAGTTAACTCTGACTAGAAAATATCCTTGCCCTGCTTTCGTAGTTGCGATACGTCATATGATCCATTCTTAAATGAGTTTAGTGCTGAAACTACTTCTGCAGATATTCAAATCACAAGTCAACATGAGATATTGTTTAACGAGTTGTTAATACCAATAACGCAATATGGACATCCACTTCTGCAAAGCCAGTAACATCACTAACAACAAGTTGTCAAATTCTCTGAAACCTTGTTAACTATCTAGCTACTGCTTCAGTTCTGAGTCTTCAAAATACCTGATAAGGAATGTTCTTTCTGGCAAGATTTTGTCATGCTATAATAGCATATGTAGCATCTGAAAGTGCTCCATCGAGTGAACTAAGGGCTTTCCAATTAATCTTCTGCAACTTGCATGGACCAATGGATCAAGCTAAAAAGTTGTCCTGCGATCATCTATTTCATCTAGCTTGCTTGCGATCGTAGTATGCCCTTACGTCATGCAGTTGCCTCTTGGTAGCTTGCAGTATGGTTCATAAGTTGTAATATTCCTGTAAATGAATCATTTTAGCTCATTATTTTGCATGATCTAGAAGTGATGCTCCTACTATTTACTTGCAGAATGTGCCATTTATTGTACCAGTGCTCTTGAATTGGGGGAGAGGTCTTATGTTATATATATAAGTACATTTGTGTTGGGCCTTCTTCTTAACATATTGATACACAGCTCTTCCGCGTGTTCGAGAAAAAAAAAACACATTTATGTTGGGCGTGTAGAACTGGTATCGAACTGTTTTCAGTTCTTGCTTTCCTTGCTGTGAGGAAAAGGACAAGTTTATGTACATGTTGTCCTATTGTTGCAAGGAAGAGACATGGTCGTGATGAGTAGACATACCAATTATCCTGTACAATATAATATCTAACTGGCCTTTAAAGTATAAAACCAAATATGGTCCTGGCTAAAACTGAGCACAAATGATAATAGCTCACTCACGGAATGTTGTTTAATATATGCCTTCTCTATGCAAAAGGCACATAATTAACCTCATCGTCATTTTCATTTAATCAAAGTACCTTTGTTAGAGTTGCATTCTGTGATATCAACCACATAAAATTTTGACTTTCAAGGGAAGTTCAGCTTTCTAGGTCATTTTGTATGGAAAGTCATAGGTGGTTGGTTATCCAGAAATGAAGTGGTATCTGACAACGGCCTAGTGCCTTCTTACTTGCAGGTACTATTCAAAGAAACACATTAGATCCGGTTATGGTCTTTGCTACAGAAGGAGAACGACAGACCTATATTGATTATTGGATACAAGATGCTTGAGACAGTGGCCATGGAGATCTTTGCTGCACATGGCTGGAGTTTTCGAAATAGAATTGTGTTTTGATGTGTTTCTTTACAATGTGAAAGTCAGAAGATTTTATTTATAGCTTGTACCTTCAGAATTTTATTTTCCTCATTCCTTGGCTTGTTGAAGTCATAGACGTGTAATAATAATTAAACAACTATATGCATTGACTGATGCAGCGGCTGGGATATTAATGGATATTCCCCTTTTAAAAACAAAGTGCGTAGGTGGTTATACACCAACCATACTGAAATTGTCGCAGTTCCGTTTTGTTGTCATTTTCTCTTGACAAAACAAAGGAGCTTAGCATATCGATCTTCCGTTGTCATGATAGTGCCTTTTTCCATTAGCCTACGGAGTGATCTGAGTGATTTGATTCTTTGTTTTTAACTTATCTCGCAATAGTTGCAGCTGATGGAAATTTCTTCAACACATTACTTTTCTTACCCTTTTACAGAGGAAAAATACCATGTATTGGTTATTGTGGAGTGCAACAGCTCTCGAATTTGATGAAGAATCAGTATTTTCATCACGCAAAGAACATATACACACATATTGCCAATAACCTAACCTACTCACAAGCCCTCCACTGGGCCAGCCCAAGCTGGCGCGGCGTTGCCGCGCTCCCATGTTTCTAGCAGTGCACCAAATGGCGGCAACTAACACGCACGACGCTTGCTCAGCATATTGACTACTTGAACGTTCTTGATTTTCCCTTTTTTTATTTAAACTTTTTATATTTCACACATCCTCCAGAAAATAAACACGATATATGCGTCTAGCACTCTAGCTGCTACGGTGGCACGATGCTACCAAACCTTCAGTCTAAAGAAGCCAACCAGCGACTTAGCTAGACAGGATTTGAAAAATAACGGGGCGGACAGTTGAATCCATACCTTCAAGATGGCAGGACGTGCAGTTTTGAACGAGCAACTCAATACGAAGCCCATTTTCATGCATGATGTCCAATATATTCACGCGCTGATAATACCCATGCCGTTACTCCAGCCGTTGGCTGACAGGGCGGTGGCCAGACTATCTGGTTGGCGGGGGCGAAACCTCACTCAGGCCGGACATCTCACGCTGTCCAAGTCAGTGCTCTCTTCTCAACCAGTCTACCTAATAACAGTGATGAACCGTCCTGTGGAAATCCTTGAAGCCATCGACAAATATAGGAAACGATTCCTCTAGGCTGGGGATGAGAGCCTTACAGATGTGCCCTCAGACTGTGATGGCTTTGGCAAGAATGGAATGAGCCAGTTAAACTTTGGAAAGGACTCAGTACCCCTTACAACGAGACGGACAAGCTCCTCTATGCAGCTTGTACAAGCATTGAGATCAATGACACCACAATGGCCTCCTTCTCGGACTCGACTTGGGTACAAGTGTTGAATAATTCTAGTGCTGTCAGATAGGCAGTTAGAGTCTTCCTTTATTTTCTAAACTTGTAAGCGCATGACTGTTAGATAGTGACGTTGTGCGCACGGTAGAGCTCTGACCCGCACTGTGTTCGCGGAGGAGCGCGTCGTGCGGCATGTTCCAGGCATTTGGGATGGCACTCGCTTATGACGGGCATGCCGCGCATGTAGGAGGCCACGACCTCCGGATTAGCTGTAATCGTTTCTGTTATAAGCAATCAAAGAGTCAGAAAACGCAGCCAGTTGCTGCACAAAACAAGAGCACGTTCCTGAGTTATCAGAGTTCCAATTTCGCGTGAGTCCTGTGTGTGATTGTGAGTTCGCCGGCGTTGTGGAAGACAACGTTTCTCCGGCGATCTCTGACAAGTGGCATCAGAGCCGGTTGCGGTTCGGGAGTCGATTGCCGTGCGCTATCGCCGGTGGAATCACGACCGCGCAATCGAGTGGGCGATGACGGGAACACCACCGCCGTCGCCGAAGAAGAAGGGGGAGAAGAAGTCTGCGGATGGCGCGGGCTCGAGCGACACCAAGGATGGTTCCACGGTGTTCCAGCGGTTGGTTCGGGACGTGGGCGTCGGGAGTACCTACCCCGCCCTCACCAAGACGAACTACTCCGATTGGACGCGGCTCATGAAGGTGAAGCTCAGGGCCCGGGGCTTATGGCGGGCGATCGACGTCGGCGACATCGACGAGCAGGAGGACATGATGGCGCTCAATGCCCTCTGCTCGGCTGTCCCCCTAGAGTTGGCGGGGTGATTGCCGACAAGGAGACGACGAGGGATGCGTGGGACGCCATTGCCATCTTGCGCGTCGGCGAGATCGAGTCAAAGAAGAACACCGCGCAGCAGCTTCGCCGGGATTTCGAGCTCGCCGCGTTCAAGGACGGAGAGTCAGTGGAGGAGTTCGCGTTGCGCCTGACAGGGATGCAGACCTCACTGCAGACCCTCGGGGTGGTGTTGGAGGACAAGCAAGTGCTGCTGAAGATACTGCGGAGCGTGCCGGCGCAGTACAAGCAGATGGTGCTCTCCATCCGTACCCTCCTCGATATCTCGAAGATGACGGTGCTGGATCTCACAGGGCGACTCAAGTCGGCGGAGGACTCGTTCGACGAGGTGCCGGCCACCCTACACCATGACGGCGGAGGAGTGGGAGTCACGGAAGAAGAAGGGCGACGACAAACACGCCGGTGGCGGGAGCGGGAGCTCTGGCGGCCGCGGTGGCGGGCGTACACGCGGGCGCGGGCGTGGGCGCAGGAATTCCGGATCGTCGTCAAGCAGGCCGGCGAGCACCGTCGGCAAGGTGGGCTGGGACCAATGCCGTCGGTGCGGCGACACCGGCCATTGGAGGCCCAAGAAGGAAGCGGCCCACGTTGTACAATAGCAGGAGGAGGCGTCGTTGCTCCTGGTAAGGTCAACGCAACTCATCTTCCTCCCCGCTCCAACTCCGCTTCTATCGCCGCCGGCGGTCGGTGTCGACGAGCCGGCACAGGCCGACATCTTGGGCAGGAGGCCCGAGGAGGACTCCGACGCGGCGGTCACGGCGACTCTCCTGGTTGCGACCCCGACTCCACCAGGAGAGGCACGCCCAGATCCAATCCGAGCGGTGATGCCGCCGGCCGGTGCGGTGGTGTTGCAGGCGGCCGCGGGATCCGGCTCCATGGTGCGGCTCTTCGAGCACGAGGTGCTCGTACACCTCAGTGAGGAGGAGAAGCACCACGACACGACGTCGTGGGTGCTCGACACCGGCGCGACGAACCACATGTCGGGCGCCCGGATGGCGTTCGCGGAGCTGAACACGGCGGTGCGGGGCACCGTGAGCTTCGGCGACGGCTCGGTGGCGAAGATCGAAGGCTACGGCATGGTGCTATTCAACTGCCGGAGCGGGGAGCACCGCTCGTTCGCCGGCTGTTGGCACTTCTTACGATCCAATATCGGAATTTAGAATCCTGGTACGAGGGTAAGGAGTGTTTCAGTGGTTTTCCTTATGGCTTAGTAAAATATGTAAATATTCTGCAAGCGCACAGAATCACCGCTGTAGCACTTCACCTGGGAGTATCCCGAGGTATCGCAATTTATATTTCCGCAGGGAAGATTTGGCAAGAATACTAGTGAACAGATATTCGAGACTATCAGAGAAAGTTACACGACTAGACAAGACAGGGGATAACGGTATTGGATAGGAATGGATATATCGGACACACAACTCAAGGGATACTCAAGTAAGGGAGCGAAGAGATAGATAGCTGGGAGGGCAACGAGAAGAGATAGAGGACTCCTGGATACTTTATCTACCTATGTCACTCTAGCTTAGAGATACATCGGCTACAGAGGCAGCACTAGGAGATCTGGGTTAACTCTATTGTCTTAGCTTTGGGACAAAGGAACCTATGGCACACAGAAAGGGATGAGAAGGGGTGTCACCAGATCCTAACTGGGGGATCCTACAGACCGGAACTAACGTGATGGGCTATGAAGACCGAAAGGGCTGTCACCACCTCACGTCTACCACCTCCGTTGCGACGGGGGCAAACTAAGGCCACTGGCTAGTCTAGGAACCACTCCTACACTAGTCAACAACTACTTACTCTGCTAGCAAGAGCAAGCAAACTTGTCAATACTCTTGGTGACAATTCACCTCCAGTATCAAGCAAGATCGAAGAACCAACCAAGACAAAGACTTAAACAAGAACTACAAGCACTAGAACTATAACTAACTATAGTCTAAACAGGATATAGATGCAACTAGAATAAAGTAGATGCAAGCTATAAATGACAAAGGTAAGAAGATAAAGATAACTATATTGATAACTCAAAGGCTTGCAAAAGGAAAAGTAAAAGATACAAGAGCTTATACCAGAGCTTCTAGAGACGACTCCGGAACCTCTGAGGCACAGCTCGACTCAACTCTAACTCCCAACTAAACTATCCTAACTCTACTAGAACAAGTGGAAATGAGCTCCTTGGCTTGGTGTGTATGTTACAAGTGAAGTGACCCTCGATTTATAGGTGCTAATGACGGTTGAGGGTGGAGTAACCGCCAAGGGACCAGGGGGGTGCTCCCTGGCGGTTCGGGCGAAGGGAGGCGGTTCGGCCGAACAGGTCGGTTCGGCAGAACCCCTCAGATCCACCGCCTCTGTACTGGACGGCCTGGATGGCCTCTGGGAGGCTGTTGGCAATTGGGGGTGGTTCGGCCGAACTGGGGAGTTCGGCCGAACTGGGCCTGGCCCGTGGCCTGCCTCCCCCAGCGCCGCCTTCGGTCGTGGATTGCTCTGGACCGCTTTCTCTTGCTGGTTTTCATGTTGGTTTGGCCCAGAGGTGAGGTGTCGGTCATCCACGTGTCGTGCATCGTCATTTCTTGGTCATCGCTGACATGGATGCCTCTCGATGTCATGTTCGGCTAAGGGGGGTAACCGGCCGAACGGAGTCGTTCGGCTGATTCGGTCATTTCCGGCCCCAATAGCGCGTATTTGTCGTACTTGTACCTGCACAAGTGACACTCACCAAAACTCGTGGAACTTTATTAGAAATAAAACCTAAGTACATGGAATGTTACATAAAGCCTCATTTATTCCCGAGTATTGGTGGTCGAAATTGGGTTGTAACGACCGCAAACAAGCTCCCCCAAGCTTAGCTCTTTGCTCGTCCTCGAGCAAAGATAAAAACTTAGGCTCGGTGGATCAGGAGTTTCTACAATGTCATTTCTTTTGTAGGTAACTTTATAAACAACTAGTACTCAAATTTTACTTGAATCATAGGCAAAGTTTTAATTCAGCATTTTACCTATGGGGCTTATAGCAATCTCCTTATCTTGGGCGGTTGAAAGGATGAACAATTTGAATTCAATTTTATTCCACTCTACTCTTTTCGGGATCCCATCTCGGAGTTTTTCACAAGTTTTGAAAACTACAAATTGTTCCTCAATTGGCACACACAATCGCTCAAGTGTATTTGAATCCTCACCAAAGGCTTGTGCCTTCTTTTTCATCCTAACATCTAATATGGCTTTTGTGTGGCTTAGGGACAAAGGATGAAGGCATGCATGCATCTTATATTTTGCTAAGTCAAAGACTGGATCTCTGAGGAGACAAATCACATCTTAAGATCGAGAAGTGCAAGTGTGTGGAATATATGGATGGAGTGGAATGTGGTGAAATGGAATATGGTGGAACTCCTTGAGATGAACTTCCCTCTCCTTGATTTATTTTCGAGAACATGTGCTATCTTTTATTCTCATATTTTTTTGCCATGCCACTTGGCATGCTTTTCTTTTTCTCTTTCTTTTTGCCATGCTCTTTGGCATGCTTTTCTTTTTCTTTATTTTTGTCATGCTTCTTTGGCAAGCTTTTCTTTTTGCATATCCCATGTCTCTATCAAGAATATTTGGAGAGGGAAATCATAGAACATGGAGCATTTTAGTTTTTGTGGATGAATAATGGAAAATGGTTGCTAACTCCCAGTGTAGGAATTGCAGTGAGAGGTGGTGTGTGTACGTGGATCTCGATCTCTAAGAGTATGAAAGCTTCACTTAAAGGTCACAACAATTTGACAAAGCTCACTAAGATAACAAGCAGCATATGAGTAGAAATCTTCAACTAAGCTTATCACATGGCTTTGGTAGGTGTTTTGACCAATGAGGAACTTGTTTTATTTTGAAAGCATAAATCTCCGAGAGTTTCCCCGTACTAAGAGCAAAGATAGAGCTTAACCAAATTCTCACTATATCAATCCCCGCAATAACTTAGACTTGGAATAAAGCATGTGCTCCCACAAGGTTTTCAGGTTCATTTTTACTCATGCCAATTAACTCAAGCATTATCAAGCAACTAGTTGCAACAAAGTACTTGCAAAATTAATGACAGAGCAACTATTCATCATTTCCAAAGTGAGAGGCATATGATTCATTCCATGCATAGTTGGGAGTTATTTTATTCAAGGGAAATATTTTTGGTGTTTTCATTTTTTTTAATGCAAACTAAAACATGAAGGGAAATGAAAGGGAAATGCAATTGAATGACCAAAGTGCTGGGTATGTCGGGACGTACCTGGTGGGGGTCCTCCCCCAAGCTTGGATTCTTCACTGGTAGGGATGAAACCTTGAAAGGTACTAGCTTAACTGGTCCGCCTGCTCGTCGACGTCATGCTGGATGGACGCTATCATCCCGCTATTCTCCTGGTGGTACTGAGAATGGCGGGCTAGTGTATCTTGAATATCTCGAGCACGACAGTCGATGAGGTCGACTCGGTCGGAGATGTGAGACAGCTCCCGGTCGTAGTTGAAGCGCGCGGACTGTGAGTATCCGGGATTGTATGGCTGAGAGGCATTGTCGTGCCCCCCTGCATACCAGCTCCCAAACCACTCAGAGTCCGTGCTCTGGCCATAGTCCCAGCGTCCTGAGGCGAAGTAGTCCGGTACCTGGTGTTGTCTAGAGCCTCCTGCTCCGGACGTACCAGCACCGGTGTACATGTCGTAGGTGGCCTCGAATGCGGATGTGTGTCGGTGCGGCATCTGTGGTGCATCCTCTGGTTCCTGTGAGGTGGCGGGCCCGGCGTCACGCCTAGCTCGTCCCCTCGTGACTGGTCCATCACCTACAACGCTGTGCTGAGAGGGCTCCCTCTGAGGTGGAGAGTCGTCCGACTCGGTACTCAATTGAAGTGTCAGTTTAGGGGTGGTATACAATCTCAGTGCTGCACAAGGCAAAGACACTTCGGTTGTATAGCCACGGTAAATCATAACCAGCATTGCGTTAGGCGTCCGCCGTATCATGTGGGCTTGCACGAAGTGCTCAGCATCCACGACGGAACGCGCTGTCTCAATGTACGTGAGCCGGGCGCCCTGGAGGACGCCCAGATGGTTAGCGAGGCGAGTGACTAAAGAAGTCATTGCCATGCTACCTGCACGAGATATGTGAGACAACCAGTGACTAACCATATCCTTCACAGGCGAATAAGGAATTTGCTTGACCATAGCAAAAAGAACCCGCAACTCAATTGTGTTAACGGGGCGCACATCTGCCCGGGGAAACACCGTCATAGACACCCATCGATGCATGAAACGCAAAGTGGGGTTATGAATACTGTTTGTGCGCGGTGCATGACAGTTAGCATTCCCCGAAATCTTTTTCCAAAATGCAACCCGATCAAATCTTTTCAACACTTTGTTCGGGTCTAAAGAACAACGGCTTGAAAACTCGAGACCCGAACTGAAATCCTTCCAATAGCAAAAGAACTCTTGATTGAAAAATCGAAAGCAAACCCCCCCATTTTCCAAAACCAAAGTCAAAAGAAATTCGAGGGTGAGTAAGTACGAACCTTTCTCGTTGATGTGCCAGAAATTTTCCTAGCCAATGGCCTGGAAAATCTCTGGGAACTCCTCGTCCATACCTGTTTTCCTGAGCAAATCTTGCTAAAAAACACGGGTGTGTTCGAACTCCTTCAGCCGAAGCTCGTTGAAGGTGTTCTGCTCGCGCTCCGTCCTGAGGTTGATGTCGTTCACGCTCAAGAGCTGCCTGGCCGGGGGTGTGGCATGGCCCCATACTGAGCCGGCTGCTTCATGTTCACAGTGTCCATCCGGCTCGAGCCTCGGGACGGAGCTGGGGAACTCCCAGCATCGTCCGATCGTCGGCCTAGCCGGGCGGAACGACGGAGTGAAGTGAAGAACATCGACATGATTCCTGCAAAAGGTTAGTGCAATAACAACTACCCGAAGGACTGAATATATAAGGTTAGCACAAGAAAATCAAGTCAGTCGCCCGAGTTAGTCGTTCTTGTGGGGATTAAAACCACCACAAAAGGTTAGTCGTTCTTGTGGGTGTCGGTGACCACCACAAATATGTCCAGAATTTCAGCACAAAGATCACAACTAAAGCAAAATATTTTTGGGATTTTTCTAGACATGCAAGTGAACCAAAACTTGAACAAGAACTCAGGAAGAACTTGAGCAAGTACTAGAAGAAGAAATGAGAGAGAGGGAGAGCTCCTAGCAGAAAATTTCAGAATATGAAGGTGTGTGAGAAGGTCACAAGCTTGCACCAGCATTTATAGGCCGAGGGGGGCAGGCCCCTGGTTCACCCGAACCAGGCCTGGTGGCCAGGGCACTCCCATGTGAGTGCAGCCCCCTCCTTTGCTTTGATTCCACGCCAAAATGTGTGGCCAAAATTTCCCAAGGTCATGTGAGTGGATTTTAGTGGTAGGTAAGATGGAAATGTGACATGACCAAAGTGGAAATTAGTGAAGTCATCCTCATGCTGCCATGTTTTGTGATAATTGGTGAGTGTGCAGCCATTTTTAGTGGGGTAGACATGTTTGGTGCTGGTTGGTGGTGATGGTAAATAATTGGAGATGTTGTAGAAAGGGTAAAAGTGATAGAAATTACCAAATTACACCCTCTCTAATCAAATTTCAGCATGTGTCCAATTATTTTTAACCAAGCTTACAAAATTTTTCTACTCTCTCTCAAATTAATTACTCAAATGGTTCATCTATTTTGGAAAGGGAAACATGCAAATGCAATGATGAAATTAAAATTTGGAAGGGAAATATGGGATACATACCGGTTTTCCTCGCGGCGAGAGCTCAGCTTTTAAGTCTGCGAGCGTGACTTCTCCTGTCTTCAATTGCTCTTGTCATCATTCGGTCCCGGAGTGGATGACTCGGATGATGCAACCTTCTTCCGCCACATTTTCTTGATCTTCTTCTTCAGTGTCGGTGGCGGTGGGATCGGTGTCTCTGGAGAATTCCAGAGGGCTTGCTCTTCCTCGTATTTCTTTACGAGGAAGTTTATTTCTTCTACACTTGTTGGTTTTGTCGGCTCGTTCCATTTGAGCTGCTTGCCACCGAGTATTTCCAGTTCTCCATTGATGAGAGCCTTAAGGAAACACTCGGCGCTACTCTGCTCCGGTGTGAGTGGCTCTGCCTTCTTCTCTTCCCGAGGTTGAAACTTGATGTAGGTCAACCTTCCGTCAATACGGAACGAGATTTCTCTCGCATCCATATCGATCCTAACCCGGGCGGTGTTCAAGAATGATCGGCCCAACACAAGGGGAAACGAGTGCTCGTTCCCCGTGTCGAGGACAACTAAGTCCATAGGGACATATCGTACCCGGATCCGGACCGGAACATTCTCAATCACCCCCTCGGGGTGGCGGGTGGTTGAGTCCGCAAGCTGTACCTGGACATTCGTAGGTGACAAAGTAGGGTAGCGTAATTTCTTAAATAATACCTTAGACATGATGTTGACGTTTGTCCCAAGGTCACAGAGTGCATCATTAATGCGACGACTCTAGATCGTGCACTGAATGATGGGTACTCCGGGATCCTCCACTACAACACGAACCCGTCTGTTCCCTAGACACGTATGCGATCTGGCCCACCCCATCCTGCGACGCCCACGTCTAAAGTCCCACCTACGTGCGCGCGCGTCAAAGTAAAACTGCCTCCCGTCCCGTCCTCCATCCACGAGTAAAACGGCCTCCAGTCCTCTAGCCACCTACATTGAAGCCCTTCCCTGCGCAGCCCTCCTGTTCATCTAATTTCTGAATTGCACGCCCCCCAGATTAGGATCTTTTGGGCATCTGTATCAATGCCTCGATCCGTCTAATTTCTTCTGTTTTGCTGAATCAGATCAGGTAGTGAAGGCATGGCGGTGGCTCTGGGGGCGGCTCTCCGATGTGCCATGGCAGCGGCAGATGACACCTGAAATGCCGACGGCGGTTGGTATGTTCAGTGACGGAGCTGGTGGAATCACGAGAGTAGTCCCTGTGGCAGAGCTGGTCGAATCAGATCGTAGTCCCTGTGGCTGCAGCCACCGGATGATGTACAGCAGCAGCGGCCGTGGATAGTTCCTATCACGAGTGGTTAGTTATTTTCCCCTCCTCTCCAATCCCTGTATTATCGTGTTCATGTTTATTGATATTATTTATGTCTGTGTTAACACAAATTCATCTCCAATCTGTGTGTTTACCTGTTTGGTATCTCAGTTTTGTCTCTTTCAGTTGTCTGTCCTGTATCTGCATTCGATTTATGTTTTTCAAGACGTACAAACTCCCTCAATTCTATTGAATATATTGCATCAGGGTTCAGAATCGTATATACATTATACAAGGACTACTATACCGTGGATAGGTTAGAGGTGAGACATTAAAGAATCTTTCCATGCCAATTACTTAATAATTTAAATTCGCAGTAAATTTTAATTATATTCTGAACGATATGTTTGCTGCATATGCAGGTTGCAGAACCTTACGTTTTTTAATTTATTCCACATGAACTTCAATGTTTGAGTATGTTTCTCTTGTGCCAGATTAATAGATTATGGCCCGCTACTTTACAGCTCTGAATAAATAACTTGCAGTCAATTAGGTAGGTGTATCATAGGTTTTCCTTTATACTGTAATTGAAAAGCAAAACAAATTTACAAATTGTTTTCTGCTCCAATTTAGATGCTTACACCTTATATTGTCATCGCAGGTCCAAATGGTCAGTTGAATATTTCTTATATTTGGATATCACTTGGAGGCGAAATAAGCAATATTTGGAAGATTGATTGCAGTAGCAAGGAGTAATGCTTACTTGCTTAGTCAATGGCAGAATGTTTCTAGAATTTTATTTTAGATACAGCTAATGTGCACTGCTTGAGATGTGTACACAACACATATGTTATTGTAATATACTGCAAATTATGTTAATATAATGGAATGAGTTGAAATATATCTATGTTTTTGTTATCTTATTGCCCTCTCTTGTTATCTGAATGCTAAGTTTGACAGCTCTGTATAAATAATTCGAGAGCAATAGCTCTGAAAAAAAAACTCGAGCAAGCTTGAGTGTGGCATACCAACAGGGCTAGGATTATGCTAAAATGTGTTCTAGTAAGACCTCCAACACATATAAGCGTTACAGTATCCCAACATTATCCGTTACTACTTTCCAACGCTTATGTATATGACTTACCAACACATATGTATGTGTTGTAATAGAGCCTTGCAACTCCACTTCTAGCAACGCATATTAGATGCGTTGGTACAGACCCTACCAACATTTAATTGGACATCTTGCAACGTATATATGCGTTGCAAAAGGGGTGTTATTGTTGTAGTGCTCCTTCCTTTCCGGAGAGGTCTTGATGATCGCCCTTTTTGCAGCTCTTGGCAGGTAGATCCATCTTGGCGCCAGCACTTGGATACGTGCGACCTTTCCTGCGTGGTTTGTACGGAGCACACTAAGAGACATCTTACCCTGCCTTGTAGTGACAGCTTTTACTGTCTCGATGGAAGGTTCGGGTTACCCCGGAATCTTCCCCGATTCAGTGACAGGAACGGCTGTGGCTAACTGAGCAACTTGAGTTTCTATCATTTTGTTAAAGCTCAGTTGATTTTTCATAGCAGAAGAAAATGATTCCATCCTAGAGTCTATGCTTTCCAGAGTTTTATCATTAGCAGCAAGGTTTTTATTGATGTTCTCAGTTACTTTCATCTGGCCAGACACAAGATCTCTAAGAGACGGCTGATTATTGAAATTGCTGGAATTGTAATTGTTACCTTATTGAGGCCTCTCAAATGGGAGGTTTGGGCGCGAATTCCAGCCTTGATTGCCGTAGTTGTTCGGTCAGTACCCGTCGTTGTTGGAGTTGTTGACGTAGTGGGCATCTTCTCGCGTTTCGGGGCAATCATTCCCCGAATGGCCAGTGTTGCCACAGACTTCGCAGGTCATGCGAGCGTCCATGGCTTGCACCGTTTCTTGAGCAGGTGCCTCCAGTTTCTTCATCATGAGGTCCATCTTGGCAGCGAGCATGTCCAGAGCTTCAACTTGGTGAACTCCACGGGTCTTTGGTTGAGTCCGGTCGTCGGACCAACCTTGGTTCTCGACCATCTTCTCTATGAGGGCCTTCGCACGACTCTCCTCAAGAGAGAAGAACGAGCCTCCAGCAGTAGCATTCAGGTATTCACGGGCAAAATTTCTCAGCCCGTGATAGAAAGTTTGGATTATGAACCAACTCTGCATACCATGGTGAGGACAAGCAGAAATATAGTCCTGGAGGCGATCCCATGCCCCCGGGACTGTTTTATCCTTTAACTGCTGGAAACTAGCTATTTTGTTCCGGAGGGCGTTGGTTTTCCCAACCGGAAAGAATTTTAGCAAGAAAGCGCTAGTGCATTTGTCCCAAGTGTCTATAGCTTCGCGGTTAGCATAAAACCATTGTTTCACCTTGCCTAATAATGAGAATGAGAATAAACGAAGGCGAATGGCATCGATACTTACTCCGTGTATGGTGAAGGTGTTGCAAATCTCCAGGAAATGCTTGAGTAGCGGTACTCACTAAGATAGCTCAAGATAAAAGTTCAAAAGTAATCTTGCCAAATGCTTCCCCGGCAACGGCGCCAGAAATGCTTGTTGCCACTTCTTACGATCCAATATCAGAATTTAGAATCCTGGTACTGGGGTAAGGAGTGTTTCAGTGGTTTTCCTTATGGCTTAGTAAAATATGTAAATATTCTGCAAGCGCACAGAATCACCGCTGTAGCACTTCATCTGGGAGTATCCCGTGGTATCGTAATTTATATTTCTGCTGGGAAGCTTTGGCAAGAATACTAGTGAACAGATAATCGAGACAATCAGAGAAAGGTACACGACTAGACAAGACAGGGGATAACGGTATTGGATAGGAATGGATATACCGGACATACAGCTCAAGGGATGCTCAGGTAAGGGAGAGAAGAGATAGATAGCTGGGAGGACAACGAGAAGAGATAGAGGACTCCTAGATACTTTATCTACCTATGTCACTCTAGCTTAGAGATACAACGGCTACAGAGCCAGCACTAGGAGATCTGGGTTAACTCTATTGTCTTAGCTTCGGGACAAAGGAACCTATGGCACGCAAAAAGGGATGAGAAGGTGTGCCACCAGATCCTAACTGGGGGATCCTACAGACCGGAACTAACGTGATGGGCTACGAAGACCGAAAGGGCTGGCACCACCTCACGCCTACCACCTCCGTTGCGACGGGGGCAAACTAAGGCCACTGGGTAGTCTAGGAACCACTCCTACACTAGTCAACAACTACTTACTCTGCAAGCAAGAGCAAGCAACCTTGTCAATACTCTTGGTGACAATTCACCTCTAGTATCAAGCAAGATCGAAGAACCAACCAAGACAAAGACTTAAACAAGAACTACATGCACTAGAACTATAACTAACTATAGTCTAAACAGGATATAGATGCAACTAGAATAAAGTAGAGGCAAGCTATAAATGACAAAGGTAAGAAGATAAAGATAACTATATTGATAACTCAAAGGCTTGCAAAAGGAAAAGTAAAAGATACAAGAGCTTATACCAGAGCTTCTAAAGACGACTACGGAACCTCCAAGGCATAGCTCAACTCAACTCTAACTCCCAACTAAACTATCCTAACTCTACTTGAACAAGTGGAAATGAGCTCCTTGGCTTGGTGTGTGTGTTACAAGTGAAGTGACCCTCTATTTATAGGTGCTAATGACGGTTGAGGGTGGAGTATCCGCCAATGGACCAAGGGGGTGCTCCCTGGCGGTTCGGGCGAAGGGAGGTGGTTCGGCCGAACCCCTCAGATCCACTGCCTCTGTCCTGGACGGCCTGGATGGCCTCTGGGAGGCGGTTGGCAGTTGGGGGCGGTTCGGCCGAACTGGGGAGTTCGGCCGAACTGGGCCTGGCCCGTGGCCGGCCTCCCCCAGCGCCGCCTTCGGTCGTGGACTGCTCTGGGCCGCTTTCTCTTGCTGGTTTTCATGTTGGTTTGGCCCAGAGGTGAGGTGTCGGTCATCCACGTGTCGTGCATCGTCATTGCTTGGTCATCGCTGACGTGGATGCCTCCCGATGTCATGTTCGGCTAAGGGGGGTAACTCTGCGACGCCTGTCTCGCCGGCAAGCAGAGGCGGAGCTCGTTTCCCGGCGGTGGCGCAGTACCGCGCCGAGCGCACTCTGGAGCTCGTGCACGGCGATCTGTGCGGGTCGATCACGCCGGTGACACCAAGCCGTGGTAAGTTCTTGTTGCTGGTGGATGACAAGAGCCGCTTCATGTGGCTGAAGGTGCTGGCGAGGAAGGATGAAGCGGCCGCGGCGATCAAGGAGTTCCAAGCGCGCGCCGAGGCGGAGTGAAACCAGAAGTTGGGCGGGCTCAGGACCGACCGAGGTGGAGAGTTCACCTCAGCTGAGTTTGCGGAGTACTGCGCGGGCGAGGGGGTGCGGCGGCAACTCACTGCCCCCTACAGCCCGCAACGGCACGGTGGTGCCGACAGCTCGGAGCATGCTCAAGGCGAAGGGGCTGCCAGGGTGGTTCTGGGGAGAGGTTGTGAACACGGCCGTCTATATCCTGAACCGGTGCCCAACCAAGAGTGTGACCGGCATGACACCATTCGAGGCGTGGTACGGAGATCTGCAGGAAGAGGTCTACGTCGAACAGACTCCAGGATTTGCTCAGCCTGGGCAGGAACATAAGGTATTCAAGTTACACAAAGCTTTATATGGTTTGCATCAAGGTCCTCGTGCCTGGAATCATAAGTTAGATGAAAAGTTGGTTGTTCTGGGGTTCAAGAAGTGTCCTTCTTATCATGCTATCTATTGTCGGGGTGCTGGGACTAAGAGGCTGGTAGTAGGGGTCTATGTGGATGATTTGATTATCACAGGGGCCAGCTGCAGCAGCATCAAGAAGTTCAAGGCACAGATGACTGAGATTTTCAAAATGAGTAATCCTGGGTTACTTACATATTATCTGGGCATTGAGGTGAAGCAGGAAGGGGATGGGATCACTTTGTGTCAAGGAAGCTATGCAAGGAAAATTCTTGAGAAGGTAGGACTGGAAGATTGTAATGCTTGTGAGGTTCCTATGCAGGCAAAGCTGAAGTTGAGCAGGGAAAGTGACAGCCCAAGTGTAGATGCTACAGAATATAGAAGCTTGGTGGGGAGCTTGAGATATTTGGTGAATACTAGGCCTGATTTGGCCTTCTCGGTTGGATATGTGAGTAGATTTATGGAGGAGCCACATGAGAATCATTTAGCAGCAGTGAGGCATATTCTGAGATACATTGCTGGTACTAAAGATTGTGGGCTCAAGGATGCAAGGAAGAATGGATATCAGCCTATGCTCCTGGGTTTCAGTGATAGTGATCTGGGAGGAGACATTGACAGTAGAAAGAGCACTACAGGAGTCATTTTCTTCCTTGGTGATAGTCCCATCAGTTGGCAGTCAGCCAAGCAGAAAGTTGTAGCATTGTCAAGCTGTGAAGCTGAGTATATTGCTGCTGCAACTGCTGCCTGCCAGGGTGTTTGGTTAGCACGACTGCTGTCTGAAATTCTTGATTCAGAGGTGAGCAGGCCAGTGCTCAAGGTGGACAATAAGTCTGCAATTTCACTTGTTCAGAACCCTGTGCATCATGACCGAAGTAAACATATTGATACAAGGTTTCATCTAATTCGGGAGTATGCACATAATGGGCAGATCAAGGTGAGTTTCATTCGAACTGATGAGCAATTGGGTGATGATCTGACAAAACCCCTGAGCAATATTAAGTTCATGGAGCTCTGCACCAAGATCGGCCTGAAGTTTCAGTAAGTTGTGGTTCAAGCCCTAGACTTAGGAGGAGATTTGTTGAATAATTCTAGTGCTATTCAGATAGGCAGTTAGAGTCTTCCTTTATTTTCTGAACTTCTAAGCACATGACTGTTAGATAGTGATGTTGTGCGCATGGTAGAGCTCTGACCCGCGCTGTGTTCGCGGAGGTGCGTGTCGTGCGTCATGTTCCAGGCGTTTGGGATGGCACTCGCCGATGGCAGGCATGCCGCGCATGCAGGAGGCCATGACCTCTGGATTAGCTGTAATCGTTTCCGTTATAAGCAATCAAAGAGTCAGAAAACGCAGCCAGTTGCTGCACAAAACAAGAGCGCGTTCCTGAGTTATCAGAGTTCCAGTTTCGCGTGAGTGTTGTGTGTGATTGTGAGTTCGCCGGCGTTGTGGAAGACAACGTTTCTCTGGCGATCTCTGACAACAAGACCATAGGCCACGAGATCACGCCCCGGACCTCTTCGCGATATCTAGGAATTGAAGAAGCGTCATACAGTGAAGGAGCCCGTCGACAACAACTAGTGGATTTGGGACTTAAACCTACGATCGGATAATTGGGAGACACCTCCAGCAGTTTATTTACCCTTGGCCAATCGTGAGTGCCCTACGTCTCCATGAAGGGGCTGACAAGTGCTCATAGAAATTGAATGCATTTGGACTATACATAGCTTCCTCGGCTTATCTAGCACAATTCGTCGGCTGCATGAACAATGACTTTAGGCCAATAATTTAGAAACCTTGGGCGTGGCTCGTCGTAAGAAATCGAGTATGGATTTCGGACAGATTGGCTCGTCATGGCTGGCCACACAACACCAGTTGTCCGCTCTGTAGGCAGGCCCCGGAGACTCCACACCATCTCCTAGCTACTTGCCGCTACACTTGCCGAGTTTGGAAGCTCGTCGCAGAGAGTCTTGTTTCCCTGCAACTTGTCCCGACATCTTGGCTAGACTCTGACTCGGTCCTCGACTGGTGGCATTCGCTGGCATCGTCTCCCAGGTTGCCAAATAAGGCCCTGAAATCGCTGTTGCTGGTGGTGGTCTGGGAAATTTGGAAGGAGCGGAATGAAAGAACTTTCTGACCTAAAGAACTTCCAGTGACCATCCTTTCCCAATAAATTAGAGAGGAATTGCGGACTTGGTCCCTGACAGGTGCTTCGGGCCTACTGGCTTGGGCAGCCGGGGCGTAGCTTAGTGTTTCTTTTTGTACAGTTCTTTGTAAAGTTTTTCTTCGGTAAATCTATTGCTCGACCCTCACACAATAAGCGCACCGTGCGACTGGCGCGCACGCGAAGCACGCACCGCCGCCGCCACCAGCGGCCCACCGCCGGGTTAGGGTCCGGGGTTGCTGGGGGAGCTTCATCCCCGACGGGGCTAGAATGGGTTGGGGGCGGCTGCCGGCCCGGCGGAGGCGGAGGTGGCCGAGAGGCCGCCGTAGCGGGCGGCGGGAGACGGCCGGTGGGCTGCGGGAGCGACAGGGGCAAGGAACGAGAGCGGTTAGCATGTGGGTGGTGGTGGGTGGCGGCGGAGGCGGTCGAGTCAAAATTTTTAAAAAAAAAGTCAGGAAGATAAAGTGAAAAATTGTTCAAGTTTTTCAGGGTTTTCAGAGATCGTTTATGAATTTCCCTAAGCCGCATCTCACCTCAAAAAAGGGTGCAAATTTTTTTGGTTGGAGCTTGTGCTATCCTTGTTAAGAGAAAAATATAAAAAAATAGTCAAAAAATAAAAAATCTTGATTCCTACAAGTCCTGGAGGGAAATTACTGAAAAATTTAAAACAATTGCATACAGTGTTGTTTTGCTTGTTCTTTGAGCTTTATCCATCGTTTCTTATTCCAACTTGTTGTGCTACGCCTAGGACACGTCTTAGCCGGCAATTGTGACTTGTGCTTTGGATAATTATTAAACTTTGTTATTCTGCATTCGTTATTTGCTATTCCTTGCTACATATTTGGCCTTCCGAGCTCCACAAACTATACTTCAGGTCAGTGCAGCAAAGGATCCTTCCAATCATGGTACTACTTCCTCACAGGTATCACGAACCCGCCACCGGTTGTACCGTCCACTGTTTTGTTTTTGTAAGAACACTTGTAAGAATTTGGTAAAGCATGTGAGAGAGTGTTTCCACTGATACACATATAGTAGTTGATAGGGATAACCTTTTGTGTTTTCTCTTGTCTACATACTAAAAATGACCGGAAACGATGTGATTGTTCGAGGAGTACTAAGTTCTCAAATGGAAAAAGTGGAGCAAAATCATTTTAACAATTTATTCCAGATTTTCTTTGTTGCGATGGAGGGACGTTGCCGAGTCATCATTGATGGTGAAAGTTGCAACAACCTTGCAAACTTAGAGCTGGTTGAGAAGCTTGGCTTGACTACAAAGCCACATCCACATCCATACTATATGCAATGGGTAAATTCTTATGATAAGATAAAGGTAACTGAAATTACACACATTGAATTTAGCAATGGATCTTATAAGGATAGTGCTGATTTTGACATAGTACCTATGCAAGCATGTTATTTGTTTCTAGGCACGTCTTGGATTAATATAAATAATGCGGTACATAAAAGGGTTGGCAATAAATATTCCTTCAAGTACAACAGTAGTAAAATTACACTTCTACCTTTGACTACTGCTGAAATTTTAGAAGCTGATCTCCAAAGGGCGGAGAGAAGAAAAAGTGAACCTTTTAGAAAATAATGGGGTGTTTTCAATGACACAACAAATTCATCTAAATCTAAATTTTTACTAAATGATGATATCGTTTTGCCTATTGTTGGAACTAATACTTTGCAGCATGTACATAATGAAGATGATCATACAAAAGAATAGGAAAAGGTAAAATTTTCTGGTAAAAGCTCCTTTGATGTGCTGAATTTACCCTCCAATGATGTAAATAATGCTATACTAGAACCTTATATTGTATTATCTTTGTCATAAGTAGAGAAGGAGCATGATACTTTTGATTTGAAGCAATATACATCTGCTGAAAATAATATTATTATGCTGATTACTTGTGCACATGACGAACTAAAATTATTATCTTCTTTAAACACTTTGGGTTATGTTGAGTTTGATACTTTATGTGCTCTTAGTAGTTTGGAAGAGAAATTTAGATGTGCTGAGTTGCCATTGTTGTCTACTTATACATATCATTTTGTTGGCAAATATAATTATAAAGGAGAGTATATGGTGCATCGAATCTATATTTGTGCAAATCTGAAATCTCCTTTTAATGTACAAGATTGTGATCAACTAGATTGTCCCCCCTAGTTTTAGTATAATGAATCGGGTTCACTATCAAGAAGGGGAGCATTGTTGGCTGCTACCTATGTGTTCTAGTGCTAATTTTTCTTGCATTGAAAAGATACTGGAGGTTATGCAACCATCTATGTCTGCATTGCGTTTTGTTAGTGCTAATCTTTTACAGGATAGTGTTGAAAAGGATCGTGTGCGTTTCGATCAAGGAGCCTATGTATTTGCCGACAATTCTGTAGGAGAAGATACTTTGAAAGATTTGAAATATGGTCATATCACTCCCCACAATATTCTCAGTACCCATATTTTTAGCAACCTCATATTTCTTAGTATTGTGCAGGGCCATCTTAGAGCACAAACGACGCCAAGGACGGCTTCTCGTCAAGAAGGGGAAGATGATGAGGACATGACATCCATGCATACGACCATGCTTGGGGGATGGCATAGAGTTGGAGGAGACCAACAAGGGTGTCCAAGCCAAGAAGGAGGCCCGAAGCTTATACGGTTCAAGACGCCAAGGTGGAGGCCCAAAGAAACTCAAGTTCGAGTCCACCTCAGAGTCCAGGAGCAGCCCGCACTAAATCGGTCGCTCAGGTCGCATACGGGCTTGGTTTTTGACGTTCTACATATGCATAGAAAGCTAAGGAGATAAGATTTCCAATGGCACCAGTCCCACCTCAAAATTCGTTCCAAGACATCGGGAATCGATAAAACAAGTTGACATCTAGAATCTATCTCGGTGCTGTGTCGCCGTATTTTGGCCTTTGGGAAATGAATCGTGTGGAAGCCCATAGGGGGGCGCCCCCTCCAACCCTAGCGCGCCCCTTTAGGTTGTATAAACTCAGTAGCCGCCATTGTTTAGACTCGGGTTTTGCTTAGATTAATCTGTCGAGAATAGTTTCGCCATTATCGGTTTGTAGAACCCCAACTTTTGTGCTTAATCATTCATCAACAGTATCACTTCATATTGAGAGCTGCTTCTTTCGAGTTCTTGCTTGTGTTCTTCGTTTCACGGGCAGGGATTAGCCGTCTTGGCGAGGTCAACCGGGTTGTGACACGGTTGATAACCAGAGGAGTCGTGGTGTTAAGATTGCGGGGTTCGGGTTTGCTGACTTGAAGCCGGATCGGTGTGTTGCACTCCGCCCAAAATGAGTTATCCTTCACCTGACGGAAGATCGGGCACCCTAGTTCTCCATCACTGGTTGTGTCTCAGGGACGCGCTAAGTAAAAATATGGCGCCCAGCCCACGAGCATGAGGGCTGGCGGGGTCTCAGGGACACGCCGAGTAAAATTGTGGCGCACAGCCCCCGAGTGTGAGGGCTGGCAGAGTCTCAAATACATCCTGAGTAAAAAATACGCCCCCTAGCCCCCGAGCGTGAGAACTGGTAGGGTCTCAGAGACATACTAAGTAAAATCATAGCGCTGAGCCCCTAGGCGTGAGGGCTGGCAGAGTCTCATTGGACGCATTGAGTAAAAATATGGCTGGTGGGGTCTCTGGAACAAGTCGAGTAAAATTGTGGCGCCCATCCCCCGAGCGTGAGGGCTGGCAGGGTCTCATGGACATGCCGAGTCGATACAACGGATTGCGGATTACGAATCCCGGGATTTCCATCCGTAAGTGATACTGCTGCTTACAACCTCTTTCCATTTCCCAGTCTCTTCAACTTATATTATATACTACATCATTGCCTTTCGTAGCTCACCTATTTCTAGGATGAAACGATTCATATTATTATTGTATTGTTTTTCCATGTAAATACAACCTGTAATTAGACTTGACAATGACATCATCTCAAAAAAGAATGAGAATTTACTAAACCTGCTTTCCTTATTGTGTCAACGGCGGATAGAGTAATATCTGAAGGAAGATGGATGTCAAGTCTTCAATGGAATAACATGTCGATATGATCATAAGTGACAATTTGCATTGCCCAACAGTGCACCTACAAAAATAATATTTTCATGAAAGTGTTTTTTGTGACTAATTACTTCAGTCTCCATATGTCGAAGCGCAATTATTATGATCATACATGTACTTGCCTGTAAAAAATGGTTTACATGTAATTAAGACTACTTCACACTTCTTTCCTGTCTAATTCATCGTTGATTGGTAAATGTTTTAACATTAATATGTCCAAGATGATTCGACTCACATGTTGTTATTTAAAGCATTCATATGTGTCCATATGTAGAGTACGCCATAGGAATTTTGCGTAGAGTATGCTTTAAATAACAGGAGGAATTTTGCGTAGGAATTACAGGAAGAATTTTGCGTAGGAATTTTGCGTAGGGGGGACATAAGCCACTCACATATTCCATCTTATACATATGTTTCTTCCCCTCCTTGAAAAATAGGAGTGTTCCAACCTGATTTACAGCAACAAGGCTACAAGAGCAAAGCTTATAAACCACTTACTGCCCCAATGCAGTTTGTAATGGGATTTTCTAAATTTAATTTTGCAGTGCTACTACGTAATTTGCACGTGTTGAACAATTTATTCCCGTTTAAATTAATATGTTGAGTAACTTTTGCAAAATTTAAAAGATTCATTATCACACAGTAACAAAAATATCAGCATTAATTCAGAATACACACACAAAGACCATCCAGTCATTTTTTTTAGATAGTGGATAATTGTTACGGCTTCAAGCTCCTCTTTGGGAGGAGGATCAGTCCAAATTTATCATAGATAGTACTCCCTCCGTTCCAAATTGTAAGTCGTTTTGGCTTTTCTAGGTTCATAGATATTATTATGCATCTAGACATACACTATATCTAAATACATAGCAAAAACTATGCACCTAGAAAAGCCAAAACGACCTACGAATAGGAACGGAGGGAGTAGTAGCATAGCTACACTAGCACTAAGTTTTAAGACAAATTAAAGTTAGTCAAAAACTAATCGGCAAACTAAAGGGCCATCCCTTTGAACTAAAGAAGCGCGGTGCTGGCATCTCCAAGGAGCGACAAGCGGCCACCAAGAACTCCTAGTCGCATTCATTTTGCTGTAACTTAGCCCAGAATCGGAGCCAATATGTTCCCCTAAATAGTACCTGCAAAAAAGTTTTTGTTCGGCATTTGTCAAAAACCACTTCATTTCTAATCAACCGTATCGCCCAACAAAAAGCTGCACACCCCGTCAATAACAAGAGATTTGGCTTATGTCCCCCCCCCCCCCCCCCTGTTTTGCCCAATGATCAAAGAAATCATTAATACTATTTGGTGGAGAAATGACAAATACCATATGTAGAGTACGCCATAGGAATTTTGCGTAGTGACAATGAAAGAAGAGATGGTTTATGGATTCTGCAGAACTGCAAAAACTGCAATATTTGTTCCCTTTCTAATTTATTCTTGCGAGGTTATCTTTAGTCAAAATAACACCTTTTTTAGGTACCACATAAAGATCTTGATCTTGAGTGGTAATCTTAGTTTCCAAATATCACGTATGACTCTAATTCCATTACTTATAAGATGTTTGTACATAGAACGTACGGTAAACACTACATTTTTCCGAAGGACCATTGAAAAACATCCCTCCACTCATTAAGGCTGACATTCATTATTGTACGCACTAGGTTATACCACTCTGAAAGCTTAACCCCCACTAATGATCTCCTAAAGGAAATATTAAGCTGTGTTGCGCTAAAAACTTCAGCTACAGTGGCGTGTTTCCTCCTGACAATGTTATACTGTGACTTTAAAGTCTGGTTCCCAAACCATGTATCCTCCCAAAATCTAATCTGGGCAACTCACTGTGCTTCAAAATTACCTAGTTGGAGGAACTGCTCTTTGACTCCCATTAATCCCTTCCAAAATTGTGAATCACCTGGTTTTTTATATGCTTGGCCTGTATGTTTATTTTAAGGTATTTATTCCTTAATAAATCTTGCCACAAACCCTCTTCGTTGCAAAGCTTGAAAAGCCATTTACATAGTAACCATTCAGTCATAGTTACTACAAACTATGGTGTTTCACTAGCAATGCCGCCATTCAATTTATGCGTTGTAAACTACGTACCTGCCTGAAGGTGATCCCATCCTCCAAGTGGTGATGTGGTGATGAACCTGTCATCTAGAATTTTAGACTGCAGCAGGGAAAGAAAATTTATGGGAAGTACAGGACTGCTGCTATTTACTTCAATTTTTACAGCCTCTCTACCATATGCTAATTACTTCAGTGCTTAGTGGCATACTAAAACCAAAGAAATTATACAAGTCCAGCATCAGTAGGGAAAGTAAATGGCGAACAGTGAGTATCACAATTGCACGACATAGGATGCCCATGATGTTTGATAAGAGGTGCAAGTTAGCTTTGTACATGGTACTACCCATCTCTACTCCTAAAAGCTAGCTCTCTCTGAATCAACACATCATCTATTGCCAAGTGGTGAACAGTGAGTGCGGCAAAAATCAGATCTGCCAAAATTGTTAGCAAGAATTGAAATGGCAGGATACCGGTAGATGGGCGGCCACGGCCACGGCCAGCCACGGGCTGCCACGGCCAGGACATGGGCGGCCGCGGTCGCTGCCGCCCACGGCTAGGCCATGGGCTGCAACAGCCAGGCCACGGGCGGCTACGGGCAAGGGGGCCACCACGGTGGAGAGTAGAGAGGGATCGTGGCGGTGTTGGACGCGGCGGTGGAAAGGTTTAGGGTTTACATGGAAGCGCGCGCGGCGATCTAGGGACAAACGTGGACGCGGGGTAGACGAACGTGGCGGCGATCCAGGGACGAACGTGGCGGCGATCCTTGTCAGAATTAAGAATCAACGAGCATTCTTTACAACATTAGGTTCTAGAGAGGAAGTAATGTGTTCATATTGTCCTAGAGCAGAACAATATAAATAGTAATAATATAACACACGAAAATGCAAATATTGGTCAAATACAGAATATCCGCTAACTTAGTGTGGCTCTCTGCTCATGGGCATCATCCAGATTTCCTGAAACTAGTAATTTGTATGGACTTCGTCAGCAGCAAAGTAGAACACGTAAACCAGCTTCAGGCATGATAAACACCATCTTCATGTATCACTACAAAGAACTTCAATACGCGTTGGTCTTTTTTGCTCTATAAGTGTGCAGTAGCTACAAAGTACTTTTTGGGCCCTCGACCTTTGTAGTAACTAATAGTGACACTACCAGAATGATCGACATCTGCACCGGGTGGGAAAGCCCTTTAGCACCGGGTTTCCCACCCGGTGCAACTAATCCGAGGCTAAAGGGGTACCCCTTTAGCACCGGGTTGAATAACCGGTGCTAAAGGGGCCCTTTAGCACCGGGTGCAGCCACGACCCGGTGCTAAAGGGCCTGCCCCGCAGCGCCGGTAGCAGGGCCTTTAGCACCGGGTCGTGGCTGCACCCGGTGCTAAAGGGCCTGCCTTTAGCACCGGTTGCTGCCTGAAACCGGTGCTAAAGACCCCGGATTTCTTTTTTTTTTTGCTTTTTTCAGTAGCCATGCGTGCACGTCTATATACGTATATATTCTAATACGTGTATTCTAATGCGTATTCGGCCGACTCTATATTCATACTAGCTGACATTTCATCAAAATAGAAGACATATATATTACAAAAGTAGATATTCATGCATGTCAACTCGAGTTATATATATTTAAACTGTATTTTCTACATAATTAAGATTGACGACTAGCTAGCTCTCGTTGGACTGTCCGGCACGTCCTCCAGTATTGGCGAGTGGAATTCTCCTCGGGGATTGACGACCTCATCCCAGATCCATCCGACGAGCTGTTCTGCAATTGCGTCAATTCTTTCTATCTCTAGGGACTCTTCCTTCAGGTTGAACATCTATAATTTAAAAATATTTGAAAGACATTTAATCCGTCGAGTTGGAGACAATAATTGTGCACTTAATAATAATGGAAATGTCTTTATTATTACGTACCATAATATCGCGTTGTGTGAGCTTTTTATGTCCCCAATTCCACATGTAGTCGCACACATAGTATGCACATAAATTATTTCCCGGTCCCTGTTTGGCACACTGTCGACCAAAAGAAATCTAGTAAAATTCATATAATATATTAGTCGATGCCTACATGTACAAATTACTTGCTTACCGGAAAGCCAATGTTCCATTTTAGTGTTTCATGTTGTATACCCGTGTGTTCTGTACGAAATTGAATCCAGGCCCTGCGAACAAAAAAATTGAGTTAAGTCATTGCGAGTGGAAGGGGTGGATTAAGTAGGGGAAAATATACATCACCTTGCCATCATGTCCATGATGTTCTGTAGTTTTTCTTTTGGGGTGTGCAATGAATCAAAGACGTTCACGACACCCCGATCAGGACACAATATAATTAGGAACCAGTGGAATCTGTGCACATGTATACATTATAATCAGAAATGAATTGTTACACAGACAGTATAAGAAGAAGGCTGTGAATGTACTCACTCGATGTTGTACGGGATTAGTATGGAGTCACAGTAATTTTGTTTCTTGATATATTTGTATAGGTTTAAATATGTTTCCTCGGGATTGTGCATTATCATTTCTTCACTTATCCTTCGAGGGTCAACGAAACCAACGTCATATATATTGTCTCTGCGACATTTTTGAATCTCCATTCTGCATATGTTAAGCAATAAATAAAGCCCGCGTCAACATAGATTGGAATTATTGTTTTTAAACTGTGAATTATAAGCAACAACAAAGTACTTACAATGTCCAACATGTGATCAAATCCACGTCCATGGCGTCGCGGTGGTACAGCTCATATATATCATTAAACCTGAGCCAGACAAAATCCGCGTCACCATTGTAGAAGTCTTGGTCCTTCACGCCTACTTTTATCATGCGCCGTTTATTCCTTCTTGATTCTTCCAAATACCAGTCATGGAATCGGCGCATCTTCGTTTGTAGCTTCCTCTCCATTTCAGGAGGGACCATAGGCTCGCCAAGCTTAAACGGCCACTTCAGCGTTGTGTTTACTGGCACATCTTCTTCCCCCAGGACTTGCGCTCTGGTTAGTCCAGTCTCGGCCATTACTCGTTGAATGTTAAGCTCGTCCAGAGATGGCAATGGACCCAAGGGACGCTGAGGTTGCTGGCCGAGTTGAGGAACCTTTTTGGATGGGCCCGCCTCCTTATCCGCAGCCTTCCGTTTCCGGCGAGATTTCAGTAATGAGCGGTCATAGTCTGTTACTATTACTTCCTTCTGTTGACCCTTGCTCAAATTACCGAGGAATGACTTCACGATGGTGGGATCAAGCTTCGGCTCCGCCTCAGGTTTTCTCCTCCACTCGGCCATTTGCCTCTTTGTGTCTGCTTTTACCGAGGCTTCGAGCTCCTCTAGAGTCTTCTCGCCCGCTCTTTTCTCTGGTGCGGGCTTCTCTCTAGTTTTTCGCGCCTTCTTCGCTGGTGGAGTGGGGGCAGAGGCTTTAGTGCGGCGTCCCCTCTTCGGCGGAGGAGACGGAGACCTCTTCGGCGGAGGAGACGGAGACCTCTTTGGCGGAGGAGACGGGCTTGCATCAGGAGCTCCCGGAGAATCGTCATGATCCTGTGGATCTCTTGGAGGTGACGGGGGCTTGTTGGTAGCCGCAGGTGTATCGGGTATAACGATGTCTGCCTTGCTCCATAGAATGATGCAGTGAGAACACTGACCGAGTTTTGTTTCTCCGTCACCTCCGGGGATGTCAAGTTCCAAGTCTTCCCAGCTGGTGACGACTTGCTCCACCTCAACAGGTACGTAACCATGTGGAATGTCATTGCAGTGCCATTTTTGCCCTTCTTCCACACGTTTGGTCATACCGTATGCGACCTGATAAGTTAGTAGTCACAAAGAAAGTTAGTAAATGAATGGTATTTACGGTGAAATGTATGCAGTATGAACTAAGGTCGCATACGTACCACCACAGCTAAGTTCTTCTGCCTGACGACAAGCTCGCACGCGGTCCGTTGAGTTATTTCATCCACGGTGTAACGGACACACCTCCGCGCCGCCCCCGCTCCTAGCCGTTGGACCCGGTGCTGAAGCCCCATCAGCACCGGGTCCAAAAATGGCCGAGGCGGAGGAGGCGGGCGGATGTGAAGGATTCTGGTAGTGTGAGGTTCTTAAGATTGATGTAACTAATAGGGCACAGTAGACTCTTATAGGGCAGCAAAAGATTAAGTTTTCCATGGCATAAAAAGAACAATGTATGAGAAATAGAACAAGTCCATGGCGTAAAAAGAAAATTTACACACGCATATTACGAAATATAACAATCAGAGCCATCTTTTTGCAGCCCTATATATATGTATCCTGTATGTATATACCGTCGGTACTTTGATGTGAATCCAAGCGACCTTCGGTCCAAGAGATCTTGTGCTCGCTAGCTTATTCTTCGGTGGTTCTATCCCTATGCTTTGTTGTTCTAGGCCGTGTTTCTTTGCCAAATTGCCAAAACGAATCTTGCATGCATGGAGTATTAAATGAAGTCTATTTGCAAAACCCTTTTAGGTATGGGTGTAATTTTGCGCGACGAATCTAATGAGCCTAATTAGTCCATGTTTTGCTACAGTAGTGCTACAATAACCATTCTCTAATCGTGCGGTCAAAGGCTTCATTAGGTAGGTCTCGTGAAATAGTCCAATATTGTGAAGGTAGTTTTATAAACTGATTTTATTTAATACCTTAATTATTAGTCAAAGGAGCCCCAAAGAAACACGGCCCTAGTCAGCTTAGGGCCTGTTTGGTTCCGGGGACTAAAACCAAAAGGGACTAAATTTAGTCCCAATAGGGACTAAAGATCCAAACCCTTGGGACTAAAAGGGACTAAAACTCTTTAGTTCCATAAGCTCCACAAGAGGAGCTAATTGGGACTAAAATCACCTCTTTCCCTCGGTTGCCCCTCCCCCCACCCCGCACCGGCCCCACTTCTTCCCTACCCTCCCCCCCCCCTCGCCCGACTCCATCCCCTGTCTCGCGCTCCTCTCGTCTCCACCGCTCCTTTCTGTCGCCGCCCGCTCCCCGCTCCCTCGCCGGCACAAGCCTCCCGCTCCGCCGCCCGGACGCGGCGCTCTCCTTCCCCGCCGCAGCCCACTCCTTCCCCCACTCCACTACCGCACTCCCGCCACCGACGAGATGCAAGGGGGCGGCTACAACTTTTGGTCCCAGGGGAGTGGATCCGACGGTGGCAATGGTCGTGCGTTCCCGGCGGCCGGCTTTGACGAGGGGGTTAAATTTTTCCATGCCATTACAATTTTCATACTTTGGAAACATGCCATCGTTGTGTCACTGACACATGGGGGCCACCATAGTCACTGACAATGGCATTTTTCAAAATTTGAAAAAGTGTAATGGCACGTTTGAAATTTTTCCGAGGAGGCCGTGCATCGCTTGAACCACCAAGCCATTCCTAGGTCTCACATGGAAAACCTAGATCTGAACTCCCATGTTGATTCATACACTGGGATGCTGCATGAGGGCATGGGTGTTCCCAACAGATCCACCTGTCCTGGCTTCTTGCCTCCTTGTCAGATCTCGTTCGGTGGTGGTTCTGGCACAAGAGAAGGTAGCCAAGGCGGACGCGAAGGCGACCTGGCTGATGCGGTGCACGGTGATGCGGTGCGCGGGCGTGGAGGCTCTGGTTCCCGCGTCCGTGGTACAAGAAAGCCGCCTAGCCGCGGTCGAGGTGGCCCTTTCCTGCCGCCTACCAGTGGAGCAGGGAACCAAGGACCCAAACCGCGTCGTGGAAGACGTCCAAGGCTGGCAGCTGCCCGTCCAAGGCCCAATGCTGAACAAGATGCAGAGGATGACGATGACGACAACTCTCTTCGGTAAGGATTTGTTCAATTGTTGTTGCCTTTTTACTTGATCTGTGTTATGCTTGATTAATATATATTGATCTATCTTTATGCAATGTATTTTGCTTGTATGAATGCTTGATGTGTAGTATGCTTGCCTATTGATCTGTGTTATGCTTGTCAAATATATATCGATCAATCTTTGTGCAATGTCTTTTGCTTGTCTTATGCCTGATATGTATTATGCTTGCTGCATCATCTGTGTTATACAACTGTTGAGCATGTTGTCTATGTTATTCATGCAATATTGGCTACTGTTAGATGCATGACAAGGCCAATTGGAATGAGCACCACACACACATATTCTGTGACCTGGCTCTAGAACAGTGTAGGGAAGGTAATTGCCCTAAGCTACAGATGAAATCATATGCCTACAAGGACATAGCCACCAAATTTTATACTGCAACTGGCTTGTGGCATAGTACCAAGCAATTCAGAAATAGATTCACACAGATCAAGATCTTGTACAATTGGATAAAGGATCATGAGAAAGATACGGGCTTGGGTCTGACAGAGGGTGGAGGAATAGATGGAAGGTCTGATGATTGGTGGGCTGATGAATGCCAGGTATTTCTGATGCACATTTCTTCAATTCCATTCATTGTTGCAAGCTACAAAAAGTATATATGTAATATATGTTTGCCTTTTGTGCTTTTCAGGGCAATAAATCAGAGTGCAAGAAATTCAAGTAGGGCTTGCCTACCTATGTTGATCAGCTGTATGAAATGTGTTGATGGAAGTACTTCTTGTGTTCCTGGTTCTGATGAATGGGGGAAAGGAACTGAGGCTGATGAACAAGAGGAGGAGGAGGAGGAAGAAGAAGAAGTACAGGAGACCTTCAGGAGTCCAATGACCACTAATAGCAACAAGAGGGGTGGCAGTACCACAGATACCACGGCATCAAGTCCCAAAAAGAAGTCCAAGAGTCCAATGGTCAAGTGCATCAACAACTTGATTAATACCATACAGGTTGGAGCAAGCAAAGAGGTGGTGGTGACTATTGAGATCCAGCAGCAGATCAGAAAGGCCAAGGTTGAGGAGAAGCGGCAAGAACAAGAGAGGAATAGGGTGGAGATGGATAAGTGCTTGGAAGTAGTGAAGGGCTTAGGGCTGACAGAGGACACAGAGGAGTTCTATGTTGCTGGCAGGCATTTTGAATATGATTATCATCGGAACTTCTTCAACTCTTTGACCACAGATGCAGGAAGGAATGCCACTTTGAGGAGATGGGTCCGTGATTGGAATGTTTGAGTAGACTAGGTGTCAATGGTTGTTAGTTTTCATTCTGTTTGTCTAATTGTGAACCATGATGTCTATTGGTGCTATGCTGTTTTGTGAACCATGATGTCTGTCGGTGCTATGATGTTTGTGAACCATTTTGTTTGCCAGCTAGGCTGTTTGAACCATAATGTTTGTGAATCAGTTGTTTGTGAACCATATTGTTTGTGAATCAGCTGTTTGTGAACCATGCTGTCTTAACCATGTTGAACCATGCCACTTGAACCATGTTGTCTTCCATGTTGTGTGAATCAGGAAGAGGAGGATCAATGGATTCAACAATATATCAAGAGGTGTAGGACACAAAGGATACAAGCAGCAGCTGCTGGTGCTATTGCTGGTATGTGCCACTATGAAACATACTGGAAAAAAGAAGAATATAGGATTCCTGTTGAATCTAGGTATGACTAGGTTACCAAATCATTGGCTAGTTGAACATATTGTTACCAGAATTTTAGAATGAACAGGGATGTGTTTGATGCACTGCATAATAGGCTAGTTCAATCTTATGGTTTGAGGTCCACAAAAAAGATGTCATCTGTTGAGTCATTGGCACTCTCTCTGTGGATGTGTGGGAGTCCTCAATGTATGAGGCAGGCCGATGATAGGTTCAATAGGTCAAAAGAAACTTGCAGTAGAAAGTTTGACAAGGTTTTGAGGAGTATAAATGCACTAGCATGTGACATCATTAGACATGTAGACCCAGAGTTTACATCTGTGCATAAGAGACTGGAGTCTGCTAGGTTCTCCCTATTCTTTGACAAATGTATAGGAGCCATAGATGGTACACATATACCAGTTGTTGTGCCATCAAGCCAAGTGATCCAACATACAGGAAGAAAGGGTATCACCATGCAAAATGTCTTAGCCATATGTGACTTTGACATGAGATTCACTTTTGTGTTGGCTGGTTGGCTCGGGTCGGTTCATGACATGAGGGTCTTCAAACAAGCACATGAGAAGTATGGCGACAAGTTCCCACATCCACCTCAAGGTACAAACAATGGCATTTAAAATTTTGCACAATGATTTTTGATAATTGGAGAGTTGAAATATAATCTGAACATTTGAATGTGCAGATAAGTTGTATCTTGTTGATTCTGGGTATCCAAACCGGCCGGGTTACCTTGCTCCTTATAGGGGAACGAAGTACCATCTCCCTGAATTTCGTCAAGGACCAATGCCAAGAGGTAAAAAAGAACTCTTCAACTATCATCATTCATCACTCCGTAATGTCATAGAGAGGTCCTTTGGAGTGTTAAAGAACAAGTGGAGGATTTTGGTTGAAGTTACCTAGCTATCCAATGTGGAAGCAAAGTAAAATAATAATTGCATGCATGGCACTTCACAATTTTATTAGAGAGAGTGCTTTGGCCGATGAAGACTTTGATATATAGGTGCGATGAGGATGAAAATTATATTCCAATAGTTGAAGAGAGTGCATCATCTTCTCAAAGAGATCGATGTGGCAACCGTGCAGGGGATGAAGACCAAAATATGAATCGTTTTAGAGATTGGATAGCAAACGGTTTGCATGGTAGAAGTTAGTTTTTTTGGCCATCCAATGGTTTGTAATATAAGATAAAGGGAAACTGTAATATTTTGTATGATTTTTGGACTTCAAATTTGTTTCTGTGATAATTTGACACAACCTCAGCAGCTAGCAAGCAGCGCGAGCGACAAAAAAATTTGGCGCGCCTAGCAGCGCTAGCAGCGCACGTGGCAAAAAAATTGGTGCGCCAAGCAGCGCGTGGGAGGGGTAATGATCAGGGGTAAAATAGTCTTTGTGCTAGCCATTAAAGCAACTTTAGTCCATTTTAGTCCAGGGATCCAAACAGCAATTGTAGTCCCTGAAGGACTAGTTTTAGTCCCTAGTATCCAAACAGGCCCTTAACATGCAGTGACCGCGTCAATTAATAGCGTACGTGCTCCTGCATACCAACTAAAAATAGTATAATGCTAATGCTAGTTCCTTGTGTACTGTAATGTCGTCCAGGTTGAAGTTACCGGATTTGGTATGGGCTCCAGAGACTACCAAGAAAATTTTTAAGCAGGGTTTTGCTGTGTTCTACTGTATGGTCACTTCTGGGACTAAAAGGACCCTTTCACTGCCACAAAATCGTTTCTCAGTATTGGCTGGCTGGCAACCCCTAGTTTGTACCGGTTAGCCCAGCCGGTACTGGCTAGCCGGCACAAAGCCAGTTAGTACCGGCTGGGCTGACTGGTACTAAATGGCGCCACACCGACCCGTACTAAACCGTCTCGCGGCCAAAAGAAAAAAAAAGAAAAGAAAGAAATATTTTGGACCACTGGGAGGCTCGCATACGCAAGTCACAAGTCACGCCTAAACGCGCGAGCGCGGCCGCAAGGATTCAAACCCATGACCTGTAGCCTCACGCATTGTTTCCTTGCCATCCCATCTATACATCACTTGTGATTGAGTGGAAGATGCTTTCCTTTTGAACTAACCCGTGGAGGACATGTTACTACAGGCTGGTAACACTAGTCGGTACTAAATGTCACACTTTAGTACCGGTTGGTAACACTAGCCGGTACTAAAATGCCACTTTTAGCAGGGGCGGAGCTGGGCCTAAGGCCACCCAGGCCATGGCCTTAGGTGTGGCCCAAAAAACCCTTTATATCCATGTATATTTTCTTGATCCAGGTTACATTGTGGTCCAATAGAACAACCGGCCTCCACTACTTCCTTGCTCCTTGGGTGGAAACAGAACGCCCCAGCCCAAACCCAGGCGCTGCACGCCCAACTCCTCTCCTCTCCATCCGAAACCTAGCGCCTAGCAGCGGCAGCGGGCAGCGCAGCAGGGCGGGCGGCGACGTCCACCAGCAGCCCAGCACCGGCGCCTGGCCTGGCACTGGCTGCCTTCACGGGCTCACGGCGGGTGGTGGCGGCTGGCACTCCGGCAGCACCAGCGCGCAGCAGCAGCCAGCACGGGCGCGGGGTGGGCGGCGGCGGCGTCCTCGAGCGCGCGTACCCCTGAGCGTCGTCGACCCCACAGGCGGCGTCTCTGATGGGAGATTAGCCCTCGATTTCATCGGTAAGTTACGCCGTATCCTTTCGACCAGTACAGGTTCGCTAGCTAGTTTGACTTGTTTCTTTTGAAGAAGAAGAAGTTTGACTTGTTTCTTTTGAAGAAGAAGAAAAAAAGAGTTTGATTTGATAGCGTAGAACTATAGAATGGATATTGAATCGGGAACTGATATTATTTATCTACTGATTTCTAAATCATCCATTTTAAGCACTTCTATCGATATATGAACTATCGCTATTGCGATTATCGCTATTATTTGTACTACACTGAGATTGTATGGTATAAACGTTTACTAAGTGGCCTTAGGCGTCAAAATCTGCCAGCTTCGCCACTGACTTTTAGTAACGGCTGATGTTACCCGCTAGTACTAAATTGTCTTGCCATTTCTTTTTATGTCCGGTGCTAAATGAAGAGAATGAATGTGAGTTTTTGTAGTGGTGTTTAATCCCGGTTGGTAATGCGAAAACTGAGGAGAGGCTCCCTAGAAGTCACACGAGTTTTCATTCCACAGAAACATGTATGTGCCGTGCGTGCGACTCAAACCTGGACCTCCCGTCTTATGTGTAGCTTTTTTACCATGTCATCTACATAGCATATGTGACACAGCCGTGATTTCCTTTTAAATTAACACGTGGACGACTTTTAGTCCCAGGTGGCAACATAAACCGGGTGTCCCGGTTGGTGTTATCACTTATCAGCGCATACTAAAGGTTTCACATCCGGTTAGTGTTACCACCTGGGACTAAAGGTTTTTTAAGACTCAGAAAAATACCAATGGGGACTAAAAGTGGAAATACCAATGGAGTCTAAAAGTCACATTAGTCTCGGATATAAAGGCCATGTTTAGTTCCAAAAAGAAACTCCCAAATTTACTATGCAAAAAGAAGATTCATCGTCACATCAAAATATCATAACATACATGGAGTACTAAATATAGATGAAATCAAAAACTAATTACACAGTTTTGTTGTACTCTGCGAGACGAACATTTTGAGCCTAATTAATAAATTTTTGGACAATTTTTCGCACGTACAAACGAAATGCTACAGTAGCGCAATGATTACGAATAGATCCCAAACTCCCAAATTCTCCACCCATGTTTGGGAACTAAACACGGCCAAAGTTACACGGAACAAATGTATAAGGTGAAAAATCCTTTTGCTCCGTTTTATTCCCTCAGTTCCAATGATGTATGGTTCCAACGATGGTGCCTTTCTATTTGTTATATATAGTGAGATTGTGATGTCTGATGTGAAGAAGTAAAAATGCATCCACCGCACTTGACATCGTTGGGAATTTGAAGCGATAAAAATTGATCTTTCCGTAATCGCACAGAAAGAGAAATGAGAGGAGGACAGCTACTAGAACAAGTAGCTGATAGCAAAGAAATTTTACACACGTACATTACAAAATAAATAGTAGCCTTCGCCGCGTTGATTAGGACGTACGCAAGTGATCCTGAACCCGTGCCACCGATCTCTTGCACGCTTCACCTTTAGTTCCCTTGTCCCATGTTTCTACCCTTGCTTTCTTGCTCTAGTCAGATTGGCACATGCAGTTTGTAGTGACCGTGTCAACAAAAGAGCCACCGGTGTCAAGTGTATGGTCGAAAGATGGCGTCTTTTCGAAAAGACGTCCAGGACGGAAGGAAAACCAGTACTAAAGTTGAAGCATCTGCTTCCCGCATTATCACGTTCACATCGCCCATGGTCGTCCAGAAAGCGTTGCTGGCCGAGATTGTAAAACACATCCTGTTGCTTTTCTAGAAGCCCTGCACGGTCGGCTAACACTCATCTACCCAAACTCCAAAGTACGTAGTACATGCATGTTCAGGAATGCTGGAATTAGTTTTTTTAGTACTATTAGATAATTTTTGTTCTATCACAGATTTTACTACGAGTCGTGTGCTATTAGATAATTTGTGTCCACTAGCTGAAGCTCTTTATTTGTGCTTTTAGGTCGTATTAAACTCATTTTATTCTCAATTAAATGCAGTACTTGCCTAAGCAATTTCTCAAAAAGAGAGGATAATTTGTGTCCGGTATGGTGTCCGGGGGTTGCTGCAGAAAAATGTTGAATTGGCAGCGGATCGGTGACTTGCCCATATGGTGTCCAAGTTTGCGTGAACTATATTGGTGCCTTAAATAATTTTGCAGGATACGAGTATATACTATGTTTGCCACTCTTCCTCCCGAATGAAATACACACACTGTATTGCTAGTTTCCAATGGTAATAAATAGTCTTGGAAATAGGCATCTGTACTGAATCCTTGCCATTATGGTTACCAATGGTCCATTTTTCAACAACTACATTATGATGATAATCTACCAACCACAGTCGTCCATCCCTGTTACATGTATTTTTTGAACTGAAAAGTATGTTGCAAGTGCGAGGACAGAAAATACATCATTTCTAATGCGAACAGGTCAGTTTCATATAAAACATGTGTCCTAAAACATTTTTGAGTGTCTGAACTTTATTGAAGTTCGCATATATATTTTCACAGCGCCATAGTGCATACATACTGTAAAGTATAAACTTGTTCTTAAGTTTGAAACTTTAATATCGCGTGGATTTGTAACCTAAGCTCAAAATATTTTTCATTTACCATTATAGCACATAACTGTAGATAGTACTCACACCGTGAATCGCGCACATGCCTTGTTCACTCTCCGGACCTGCTTCTACCAACTCTGTGCTGATCCGGAGCTGCTCGATCGGTGGCCTACACGCGACTCTCGGTTCGATCTGCTGGTTAAGAAACGACAACCATCCACAGGTCTGGCGTCTCCATGTATCGGCTACCTTCCCAACGTCACAAATAGAAGCTTCTTAACCATGCAGTAGAATATAAAAAAGAAGTTACTGATCAACTTGCAGATTCATTCAAGTCGCAAGAAGAAAAAAAGTTCTCACCAACTACTCCCGGGTTATTAGGACTACTCTCTCTCGCTCACGTGGGTTCCACCCTTTCCAACCGTCTTGAACCACTCTCGCACTCATCAGTGTCCCCAGCCCTATATATATGTCCACAATGGCGCCTCTTTCCTTGCACACATCCTAGCACTGTACGCTCTTCTAGAGCATATATCTGGACAACAATATTTTAGCAGGAGTACCTGTCCCAGGCTAACTGCTAGGCCGGCCTCAAAATCCATTTCAACGCACACACACCCATACGTCGTGTTCCTTTAGGTTGGAGGGATATACCATGCCGGTCGAGACGCCCATGCCGGCCCTCTCCGGTCACGGCCGGACGGTCTGCGTCACCGGCGCCGGAGGGTTCATTGCCTCCTGGCTCGTCAAGCGCCTCCTGGAGAAGGGTTACACTGTCCGCGGCACGGTCAGGAACCCTGGTGGGTCTATCATTCATTAGATCCTGGCTCTTACAAACATTGCGAGGGCCATCATCATCTGTTTTCCACTGTTTTTCTAACAAGTGGAAGCTGCTACTGACGATATATATTGTTGTTCTCGTCTTTGTACGACGTACTACTGTCGCAGTTGATCCGAAGAATGACCACCTGAGGGCGCTTGAGGGTGCTGCTGACCGCCTCGTCCTTCTGCGCGCCGACTTGCTGGATCCCGACAGCCTTCTCGCGGCCTTCTCCGGCTGCGAGGGGGTCTTCCATGCCGCCTCCCCAGTCACCGATGACCCTGTATGTACAATACGTGTGTGTCTCTTGGACTATGTTTCTTGGGCAGTAACGTAAGTAGCCACTGGCCGGGATAGTACATACACTGACCGGCTCAAAACTTGCACATGCGTTTGTCTCCACTGAAAACTCTCAGGAGAAGATGATCGAGCCGGCGATCCGCGGCACAAGGTACGTGATCACGGCGGCGGCGGACGCCGGCGTCAAGCGCGTCGTGTTCACGTCCTCTATCGGCACGGTGTACATGAACCCGTACCGCGACCCCAGCAAGCCCGTCGATGACACCTGCTGGAGTGACCTCGAATACTGCAAGAAGACCGAGGTGTGCAGCGTATACCCATCTCTAAACTTTTTTCTACGACACTTTATTTGAAGCTGCTAATTAAGACAGGCTAACTAGTTTCGTAATCTAGCTTAATCTTATGCTTACCAGTAAAGAATAACGTGTTCTTACGCTTTCCGATTAATACAGAGGCGATCGATGACACGTAGAATCACAGAATGAGAGAACGTACTAATGATGGTTCCAAAGAAAAAATTAGTAACGTATCACTGAATCCTGGGAGACGGTGCCTTTGCCGTCCCACACATGTCAAACCTCACCAAACGTGTGGATGAAAAGGGAAGAACGACGTTGATCTGTGAACTACACACAGGTCATGAGGTGTACATTCTTGGTCTAGGCGGAAAATACCAAACCAGACCATTCTTCCATTTTTAACTACTCCGGATACTATTTTTCGTCCCACCTACTACCCCACATATATATGGAATCCAATACGTGTAGGTGAGACCAAACATGAGCAATGTATATGCCTGTAGCTCAACTGATAAGATCACTAACGATCATATCGTCGCACCTTTTTGTTTCACACATACGTCAAAAGTGTGTACTATTTGAAAATTATAGAGATAAATCATTTTATTAATTAGGAATAGTTCGATCCAGACCAGGAATTTAAAGACTTTTCTTTTCTATTATTTTCTTTTCGTTATCAACAATTCATTTTGGCCTGTTGTTGAGAGCACGACATATATATTTTGATTCCATTCAGTTGTCCGATGGAAAGTACCAACAAATTTTACCTCCATACATTTTACAATACTTCCATGCATCTCCAGCCAAGACAGAAATCGTAGCTATGTTTCTCCATAAACAACCAATGAGACTGAAAGGCACCTTCTTCATTATGAACCCAGCCGGCCGGCTTAAAAGATTCCAACAAAATACTTCTGGCCGTACAAATAAATCATTAGCTACCAGCTGCTATAGGTGAATTGTATCATGGAATGTTCAGTAAAATAGATCTATACATCACTAGAAGGTAGATCGAAAATTCTTGTATGTATCACACAGCTGCATATGGCATATTATTGTGCAGAACTGGTACTGCTACGCGAAGACGGTCGCCGAGCAGGGCGCATGGGAGGTAGCCCGGAAGCGTGGCCTGGACCTGATCGTGGTGAACCCGGTGCTGGTGCTTGGCCCTCTGCTGCAGCCGACGGTGAACGCGAGCACGGACCACGTGATGAAGTACCTGACGGGGTCGGCCAAGACGTACGTAAACGCGGCGCAGGCGTACGTGCACGTCAAGGACGTGGCCGAGGCGCACGTCCGGGTGTACGAGGCGCCCGACGCGCACGGCCGCTACATCTGCGCCGAGAGCACCCTCCACCGCGGCGACCTCTGCCGCATCCTCGCTAAGCTCTTCCCGGAGTACCCCATACCCACCAGGTATGCACTTATCTCTATTTACAAGAGACTCCGATTTTTCTTTTTCTTTTTTTGCGAAACAAGTGACACCGATCCGTGCACTGTTCGTACCAATAATGATATTATTCTTCACGGTGTGTATGTACATATATGGCAGGTGCAAGGACGAGGTGAACCCTCCGGTAATAGGTTACAAGTTCACCAACCAGCGGCTCAAGGAACTTGGGATGGAGTTCGTGCCGGTGCTGCAGTGCCTCTACGAGACTGTGAAGAGCCTCCAGGAGAAAGGGATGCTGCCCGTGCTGCCGCCAAACGAGCAGGACCAACGACTTATCGCGTCATGATTCCAACACTATGCTCACTACTGGTCTACTGCATGCTACTACATATATCACGATCGAGCTAGCTGATTAATATATATAGTTAACCTTTTTATCCATATATATATGCATGTACTCGTGGCAACTTTAATTGGTGCATGCATGCGTGAGAGCCACCGACCCATACATATATCAGTGCTGTGTGACGAACACATGCAACAACACATCTGTTTAATCTATATGATTTGTAATATATATCTGTCGTGAGCAATAAGTGGGCATCTCTAGCTGCTAGCCAAATGCATGCTGCTATCAAGTGCAAAATTAGGTGGAATCATGAAATTATCTTTGGTTTCGGTACCAAACTCTTTCACAACTTCAATGATGCACGCACTTCCTATTTTTTCATAGATAAGATATGAATGGTCAAACATTTTGAGCAAAACTTAACAGCGAATAGTAATTTTTCACCACTAGAAGAGTGCTCGGTCTGTAAATACGCACAGCAGGTGTTGCGCTTAAATCCTCTTGCCACGCTGATATCCTTCGGTCTACAACGTGTGCGCCTCACCAACTCAAAATACCACTACCAGGCCTCATCGACCTATCGCCACAGTGTTATGGACCTTGACTGCTAAATCATAATACCAATACAAATTGATAGTCTGAGATACAATATGAGGGAAATCGGAGAGGAAATAGGCGGGGATTAGCAAGGAATCTGAGGAAGACAGCAAGAAGCAGAGATACAGGACGCAGTTGTTCCAAGGAGGAAGACGAGTCGGAGTTCAGGTTCTGATTTTCGATGTCCATATCCTCAGTTCTCTTCTCCTTCTGTATACTGATCGCCACCGCCATCATCTCTCAGCCCAATGGGCTCAAACGGCAGGCCGGTCCATGACATTCTCCCCCGCTTGAAATGCGTCTTGCCCTCAAGCCGCTGTCACAACCACCAGGATCCCATGGCGTATTCTCCATGCCTTGGCGCTTGAGCTGATGCAGTGGCAGAAATTGAAACCTCTGAATACTTGTCATCATTGAGCATTTGCCTCCTGGATCCCAAATCTGTGATAGTACGTGCACAACAACCCTGAACCTGCCCATATACCAGCTTCTTTTGCAGGGATCAACCTTAGTAACTCTGTAACCAAAAGGAAAGAGTCTTGGTTGTCTGAACTTCTGTACATGTTGGAGCACTTCTGCACTAAACCAAATATTTCTCTTAACTTGTTCCGAATGCCCACTAAGGCCACAAACAACCACATGGTCACTCAGCAGTATGTTTATCAATTGCAGCTCCATGACGCTTACTGTTAACCAATTCACTTTGTAGCCATGTAACAGTAACTCCAATCCATAGGTCTGATGAGAGTGCACCTGAAATGCCAATCTGTCTTCTTGAGATACAACCTTCACCTTCTTACTCTTTTGTACAACAAAACCTGATGCATATACTTGCTTGCAATAACTAGTAGCATCTTGTTGAATTTTACAGCACCTGACACTAGTAATACACCAGCAATGGATCTTGTGATATTTGAAAGCTGCACCCATTCTGGAAGAGAGAACATGAAAACCTGCAAAGAACTTAAGGCCTGCTCCTCTCCCTGTAGTTTTAGCAGTTACTCGAAGAAGTAATGTAGAGCAACCAGATTGTTCTGCTCCAATTGATCGGCTAAATGGTGCCCATGATATTGGCATTAGCAGAACTCTGCTGTCCTTTATCTCAACTTGAACATAGATTGAAAGTGGCCCTGGACTAACATAGGTAGCAATTGACGGCTAGGGAGACTTCAGCCATATGCCACCTTTCTCAGACTCACACCACAACTCTTGTACAGATCGCAGATCACAGCAAAGGCTACAAGAACAAGGTACTCTCACTCTGTTTTTCTCTGACAGGCAATTCCAAGAGTAAAAATCAGAGAGCACCCATAGTTGCAGTGTCTCTGATTTTCTGGATAACCAGTGAGCACCCATTGTCTGTACAGGTACATCAAAAACACTAGGAGTTCCTACCCATACCTTCACAAGATCTGCATATAGAATGGCAACATGCATAACTTGAGTGCTGACCCATGAACTGGTTGATGCACTTCTGAAGAAGTTGTCTATTTGAAGAAGAACAGGACATATCAAACTGCAATATGCCAATACATATGGACTTTTCACTTTTTCAACCAACTGTGTAGCCTCATGTTTCACAACAATTCTGTAGCAGCCATTCTTGAATTTCCCTCTATCAAACACCTGCCAACCCCATAAGTTATTTGGGACAGACCACACTGTATGCTGATAGAATACAACCAATTGACGGGAGTTGCATGTCAATCCTCCAATCCAAATACTCTGACCATGATCAGGTGGCCATGGTACTGGTAACATATCAAGCCCAATGATTGCCCGACAAAGGCACATATGTATTGGTTGATTCTGGTAGACACCCAATGCAGAGTACCAAGAAACTAGCCTTGAGAATTTCCATGATAATGCCACCACATCAAGCCTACGGCACTCAGAGGATGGCCCAAGCGAGCATAGCATTTGCTTGCGATTTCCCTTCTCGGCCAAGTTCTCAAACACTTCATGTGCAGGAAAAACCATAGAGCCTGACACTGTCACAGCTGTAGAAATTTGTGCAGATGGCTTACTGATGCGACTGCTGAGAGTTGAAGAAGCATTGGTGGACATGATAGTGACGAGCTCATGATCCATGATGTTAAGAATTGTTCCTGCGAACACATCTTGTTGGGGCGCCATTTCATCAAACACCTCCTGGGTACCATTGACTTGCAGCACAAAACCAGGACGTGTAGGCCGGGACACGCGCCGCCGTGGACGTCGATGACGAGGCGGGCGTGGTAGAGCTCACCGTGGTTGCCGCAGCCGAGGCACGCGCAGACGACCTCGCCGAGGCCGTCGAGAGCAGGCCGGCGTGGAGGAGCTCGACGCGGCCGGCGAGGACGAGGTTGGCGCAGAGGAGCTCGACGCGGACACGAAGCACCGAGGTCGCCGTCAATGAACTCGTCGCGCGTGCTGATGTTGAGGCTGGCGAGCTCGGTGGAGGACGCTGGCGCGACAGAGATCGATGTGCCGGTGGATGGAGTGGTCGTGGCCGCAGCGACTGCAGGAGGAGCGGCCATCGGCGCAACCCAGGAGGAAGTGGAAGATGCAGCCACCACCGAGGTTGTGGACGCAGGCGCAGGGACGGGCGAAGGCGCGACCGAGGCGGCGGTGGAGGACGCTGGTGAAGAGTTCAGCGCAGCAGGTGGAGTTGGGGACGCCGATGCAATGGGCCCGGGGACGCCGCTCATTCTCGAAAGCGCGGCCTGCATCCTCTGCAACATCTCATCCATCCTCTTAGAGAGGGCGTCGATGGCGGTGGACTGAAGGTCGACGGCAGGGGAATCCATCGGATTTAGGAAAACATTTCTGGTGGATTTTGGGGGAAGAAGGCTCTTGATACCAATTGTTATGGACCTTGACTGCTAAATCATAATACCAGTACAAATTGATAGTTTGAGATACAATATGAGGGAAATCGAAGAGGAATTAGGCGAGGATTATCAAGGAATCTGAGGAAGACAGCAAGAAGCAGAGATAGAGGACGCAGGTGTTCCAAGGAGGAAGACGAGTCGGAGTTCAGGTTCTATTTTTCGATGTCCATCTCCTCGGTTCTCTTCTCCTTTTGTATACTGATCGCCACCGCCATCATCTCTCGGCCCAATGGGCTCAAATGGCAGGCTGGTCCATGTGCCAATCTTATAACGGTAGGTTGGTTAGAGTGTTGAACTTCGAAAGTCGTTAAGGAATTGATACAATTGCAGCTCCAAGTGTAGTTAAAATCTTAAAATACAAAATATCACATTTAAAAATTAATTTTTTAGCAATTCAATGGCACGTGGTGACTTAAGGACATGGGAAGAAGACAATGAAAGATAACTATAAAAAATGTTGAGTCTGGAATCAATATAAATATTCTTGTCATAATTAGTAGTTAACAGGTCTTGTATAAGAGTTGAATCACTAAGAGCATCTCTAGCAGCACACCTAAAGTGGAGACCTAGGTCTGGAAGAAAGAAGTTGCCTATTAAAAATTTCAACTCTCATCTAGTAGCAGCATGTACTACTTAGGCAGCTCTAGTTATCGTTCGACTCTTCAATCCACCGCAAGCGAACAATAGTACGGTTCGACACATCTATTGTGTACGTAATAGCTATGTATTGGTGTTTCCTACCACCGAAGAGTAAATTTATACCGCGCTCCTACGTTCAGCTTGGGATGGAGTTTGTGTTCCTCAAGTTCAAGGGCTCATGGGCTTACAATGGGGTACTTGGAAGTGCAAGAGAATGTGAAGTGTACAAGGTTAGTGGCTGTTGACGCAGAAATCGAGCGGTGAATCTATACGTTGACAACACACGAGTGACTCGAGAGATCTGTTTAACCCAGTGCAGGTTCCGAATCGGCGCGCGTGGTGTGCGTGAGCGTGTCATTCACACTACGGGAAAAACACACATATACCGAGGACGTTAGTACTGGTTGTGTCAGAACCGGTACTAACATGACTCCAGAAAAAATCTAAAATAATCTAACTGACGATGACCGGTCAGAGCCTTCTCCTCCTTCTCATTTTAAGCCTTCTCCCCTTCTCTTCATTCTTATCTGTTCTCACCTCTAGCTCTCTCTCTCTCTTTCCTTCTTCATTCGATTCTCGATCTGATATCCTCTCTCCATATCTGCAGGGGGAGGCAAGTCCAAGCAAGTGGGCAGCCGGGCGGCGGGAGCAGGCCGGGGCCCTGGCGACGGCGCGCGGGGGCAGGGCGCGCGGTGGGAGCAGGCCGGCGCCCAGGCGGCAGCGCGGGGCGGGAAGAGGCCGGTGGCCCGAAGGCGCGTGGCGGCAGGACGGGCGGGCGCGTGGCGGGAGCAGGGCGGCGCCCCCGTGGCGGCGTGCGCCGACAGGCGGCCGCCCCGGTCTCGGGCACGCGGCGAGAACAGGTGCCCCAGCGGCGGCGTGCGGGGGCTGGGCGGCGGCGTGCCCCATTGAGTTTGTTATTTTTTTGGTTTTCAAGACTTGTATCCGGTGACTTATTCTTGTTGAATCCAGTAATTTCATGCTAAGTTCTAGTTGAATTCATGTCAAATTGCTCAAGTGTTGTGATCTAATTGAATTTTTTCACGCTCCTCATCCTTTTTTCTCTCTCATTTTTTCCCACCCATCTCTTGTTTCTCGTCCTTGTGTTCTTCCTTCTGTTCTTGAGGAAACTAAGAACAGAGGAAGAACAGGAAGAACGAGAAGGAGAGAACAGCCGTGGATTGAAAACATAGGAGGAGAGATAAAGGATGAGGAGCAGGAGTTTTTTTTTGACACAAAATTATTTAGTACCGGCTGGTGTTACCAGCCGGCCATAGCGCCCGGTACTAAATGGCACCACGTTAGTGCCGGCCAGCAGGTTTTTTCTGCCGTGTCAATTTGATACCTATCCACCCATTAATATTAAAGCCACAGTGCTTTTCTGATACAAACATGAATAAATAATATATAGCTCAAGGGCTAAATAATAAGATTGCAAAACAAAGAGCCAGTAAACCATATGAAGTCATCGACTAAAAAGCCAATTCATGGTAAACCATATGAAGTCATCTGCTAAGAAACCGATTCATGAACTACATGTAAGCCAACGGCCAATAATCCGATGACTGCAAGCAATTAGAACGAACATACTAGTAACAATTAATTTAGTGTCACTACCAATCGGATCGGACCTAACCGAGATAGCGTTCTCAGCAGGGCGATAAACCAAAAGCCACATGCCTATGAATCTAATTATGATGAAAATATATATTCAATAAAACCTAAATGAATTATAAGCGAAGAGGACAATTCCCAGTATCATGACGAGCATGAGCGACTCACTGGTTGTCCAAACAGGATTAGCACAATTGATGATAATTAACCATAGAAATCTATCAGCTGCAAAGCCGATAGGAAATGGAGCGCCGCTGAGCTCTTTCCAGAAAAGGCCGTAGCCAGCTTTATATATAAAGCATCCTTTAAAGGATACTGGAATTACTAGTTTACAATAGAGCACACATCGCTCGAAGAACAACATCCAACAAACCCATAATGAGACTCTCTAAGCCGCGCACCAGAGATAGTAAGACACTACTCGCGACGAACTAACTAAAGGGTCATGAGACAATTACAAATCGACTGGACTCGACCTTCCGCGGAACCTACAACTCCACCATCAACGGCTACGGGAGAGCCTCCAAACAACGTCTTCAGGAAGAAAGGCGCGACTGCGCCAACGTTTGGTTTTCACCACGGAGAGCTTTCACGAACCGCCATCGAACGAGACCCTACAGACAACGCCCTCAAGAGGGAAGAGCAGACGTCGTTGCCCGACCCGACATCGGGTCGAAGCTTACACTTGAGGACCAACGCCCGACGATTCGAGGGCACCTGGGCCGATCCCACTCGCTTCACTCCACCGTCCACCATCGCAATCGCCGAAGCCCGTCCACTAGGTTCCATATGCACCCGATGGCAACACCCGACAACTCGGAAAGGTTTGGAGACCTCAATTGTCCCCAAATCTTCAGCCGTCCCCACAATGAGACGACATCGTGCTTCACAAGTGAGATAGAAAGCATGACCCCAGCGGCGGAAACTTGGCGGCGCTACGGAGATGGCTTTGTCGGCGACGCGAAAATGAAAGTGGCACAGCCGGCCATGAAGAAGCCGCAGGCAGGGGCCAGAAAGAGGGTCGGAGCCACCCCAAACGCCGCCACCGCCGGGGAACGCCAACGCCCGCCCTAACCCCGACCGGAGTCGCGAACCACGAGGCCAAGTCACCGGACCGCCACCACGACGGTATCCGCCGCCGCCGCCTCGCTACCCGTGCCCGCCGCTCCAGTCAGCATCCGGCGGGGCCCGGGACGCCAGTCTAGGGCTCGATTCCCCAGATCTGGCCGCCCCGCAGCAGCGAGCCGACCACGGGCAGGCGCCGCACACCTAGGGCGAGCGCCGCTGAGCTTTTACTCCACTATGACTAAGCCCATGAGCTGATGAAGCTTAAACCAACGTTACCACCAAAATTTCTAGATGAAATGACAGCAATACGCCTGGAAGTTGCAATCTATAAGCGCTAGCCGTAAAAGGTCAATCGTATCCATCCACAATGGGATTCAATATCAATAGTACTCAATGGAAATCCAAGATTAAGATGCAATAGGCCATTAAAGGATCTATCTTCTATTTAAATAGGGTCAACGGTTATTAAACTAGATAGCAAGACGATAGATTAAAGAAATACAAGCCGATCGAAGCTTAATCAATGTGGGATAACTGTGATTCTACCACGTCTAGGAAAAGATCAAGTGAGGCAGCCTTACAAGACAAGATAAAATGTAGCCTAAAATGACAACCCTAATCAGATCTAAATATGTTCGATAACTTCGGAGAAATTTAGACTTACCCCTTCATTGAAGATCAAAACGATGCAGCCACACGTCAAGCGCCAAGTTTCGGCGATGCTTAAAGTAAAAACATAACAGAAAGGTAAAGGGTATCGATGCACCGACTTTATTTGATCGAGAGATAAACCTTTTTCTAATGGCTCAGGGTACATATTTATACCCTAAACTAATGACTCTAGTTGAGACACACAAGACTACTCCCTCCCTCCCAATATAAATGCACCTTTAGAATTCAAACGGCAAAATTACTGTTGATGTGAAATTACCACAATACCCCTCCATATGCAAAAAAAAAAAAACAGGCACCTCCCAAGAAACCAGAGTGTGCGCGAGATGGGTGTGTCAGAATCTCTTTTGTGGTTAATTGGGGCCCATATATACTTGTGGCTGGACTCAGGTCCACGTATACACTGGACAGGCTACAACATTGCGACTGATGGGAAGTTGGAACTCAGAGCAGCAGGTCCTTCATTTTTTTTACTCCCGGTGAGCCCTGAGCACCATATTGTGCGGTTAATTTGGGACTTTTTTTTTAACTTTAGAAGTGCAGTTAAAATGGGACAGAGGGAGTATGCCTAATCTATTTATCTATCTATCTATACTATAAGGATCCAGTAGAATTGAAAACACTTCTCACCTAAACAATTCCTACCCAGCCCTCACAGAGGACCCACATGTCAGGTCGAACGGTGGAAACGACGTGACAAGTTTTCATAAAACGATGTTTCTAGAGAGTTTTTGCCGTTTTGGACATTACTTTTCTCACCATAGACTTTATTTACCTACAGTGTACACACCAATCAAATAGTCTAAAATAACCATTGGACTCTTTCACTCCCTCTATTTATTTATTTCCATCTCACGAAGGCCAAACCCCTAAACTCCTCGACTCCATCAAAGAAGCAACCAGCCTTGGTGCCCTCGTCGCCGGCAGTCCTCGGCGCTGGTCTCTTCTCCCTCGACTTCCTCTACATTCCACCGGCAGAGGCTGACCGTCCTCACCGCACGCACTACAATTATCCCCGGCGCCGCCGCATAAATCACAACCAGTGCAGGGAGATCACCGACAGCCGTGGCAGCCTCCTCCTCCTGACCAACGAGCCATCGCGAGAGTATGTAAACCGGGATGCGCTGGTCACCGCCCGTGTCACACACCATGGACGACGACGACATTGAGGTCCCGTTCATGGAGATGATCCACCACTACAGGAGAGATGCTAATACAGGGCGTTTTATAACGCCTCTACAGGTCACAAAAACGCCTCAAAAGACTATCCAAGGCGCTTTAAAAAACGTCAAGGCTTTCGGCGAAGGGAAAAGCCATACATGGCATTTTTAGAAAACGCCTCCAAAAGTCAGATATGAAGGCGTTTTTTGAACACCTTTTTACACATTCCAAGGCATTTTCAGAAGAACCTTCATAGATAATTTCAGGCACTTAATAAGATGCCTCGAAGTCCTGTTGAGGCATTTTTAGAAGGAAAAAAAAGCATCATATTCCAGCTTCTCAAATCATATACATCTTACACATATTGTTCTTGTAACAAAAATTGCTATTTGAGTCATTACTGTGCAAATGAAGTCCACAGTAGAAAATAACACTTGAGAAGTTAAAGAACTTGCAACACACATAGTTACAACAGTTTGCATCCTCATGTTCTAAACAGGCTACAAATGGCAGATTCACAAATTTCTGCAGAGCACATATTGACAACAGAATGGACACAAACAAATGGTGTAGGCCTAATGTCTGCCTTCCTTGTACTACCAAAATTTTCCTGCACTGGAATGATGGCATCCCATAATTTCTAATATGATATGAAGAACAGAATACCTGCACACAGAATTTGGACAGTAACATTGGTACAGCTATAATAATGGAACATTACATGGACCAAAATTTTGGCTAATCGAAGATTGAGCAAAAACCTGGTTTCTAGAAGTTCCGTTGAGTGAAAACCTAAAATGTTTCCAGCCTGTTGACGTCAATTTCAGGCCAACACACGAATCGCACTTGAACGTGCGGCGCACGAAGGGGCTCCTTGCGGCGCACGAAGGGGCTCCACACAGGTCGGTCAGACCGGTATCGATAGCCGGTCAGACCAACGAACGCCCGCCCGGGAGGGACCCCGTCGGGGCAGGCGCACCTTGGTTTGCCCTAGGCTCGGCAGGCCAGCTAGGGCGTCCTCAGACATCGCGGAGATGAAAGAAAAACAACATTGTAGGGTTGGAAGAGAAGGGTAAAGAGATAAAAGTAAAGACAACGATAAAAGGTAGATTTGATAGATTCGATTGCGGATGCTCTCAATCGGCCTTTTAGCCTTTGTATTTATAGGCCGGGGAAGTCTTACCCCTCATGAGTCGGTTATAATATGGGACAAAACTCGGAATTCTAAACCTACTTGAATTACAGCGTAAAAACCGGTCTGATCGGTTTTGAAACCGGTCTGACCTCTTTTCCCGAGTGCAGATCTTGCCGAAGTCATAACTCTCTCATCCGGAGTCCAAATTAGACGTTCCACATATGCATCCTGATCGTCTCGACGAGAGCTACGCAATGGTGAAGTCCAATCTATATTTTGACAATGTTACCTAAACCGGTCGGACCGGTTTGTGCATACCGGTCAGACCGGGTTGCTCAGCCGTGCCAATTTTGATCGTCAACACAGCCTAGATAACACAGTAATGCTATGTGATGACAAATGCTACAATTCCGCTTCACTTCAAAAGATAATGCATGCAATGATTCTCAATATAAATGTCTAGTTTACTGATTACTAGTTTAACATCCAGTGCTCTATTATAAAAAGAACATCCACTGCTCTAGATATTAGAGAATATCAGTATTGCTCCGGAGAGAGTACTAGGATAAAATTTCCAAGACAGAACAATAACAAGGGAGAAACTTCAAGGTCGCGCTAGACCTTGCCACGTTTATATATAGACCTGTAAAGCATAAAGGTAGGATGTGTGTGATTGACAGATGCAACTGACAACCACTTGTCAGACTAATCAGTATAGATGTTTGTTTGTTAAGAAAAGTACCAGAACAACTTATCACCATGCATTAATTAAGGAACTAAACAGGTTATTAGCTACTCTGTAGTATATAATCAAAAACAACTTGAGACTAGCAGATTACTGAGAAATTTAAGAGGAGCACTCCATATCCTACTAAAATCTGAAATAATAAAAAACAGAAGCAAACCTTTCAACATGTCTTTTGTCGCAGAGCAAGCATATCTATGGTTGTCATTTTGTTTACTTGACACACTATTAAGCAAAAACTTAGCCTCTTTGACCTGATGAATTATCACCTAAGGCACGCATAACTAATGTTTCCTGTCCATAGCAATAGTTAGATTACTATGGAGGAGCCCTATTTGCTTGCTAATTCATTTTACCATCCTAGCAGTATTCAGACTTGTACAACTTGACAAGTGATAACACTACCAATGCAAATCCCCAAACAATTCCTCTGCCTAATTTTTATTGGAACATGACAGCTACCACAACAAAAACACCATGTACTTTCTACATTAACCGTTTAACCATCAAAAAATGCTTCAATGGCAGTGTTTAGTGTAAACAGATATTTGATTTTGCCAATTAGAATTTAGATCACGAGTGAATAGCATCAGAACATCACCTAGATAATTTTACAAACACTTTACGTGCATAACAAACTAAAGCAAATTTGATCAAAACATGCACACGAATTCTCACAAACCAAGGCCGTTGGATGCACTGTTGAGTCAATTGGCTGGATGATGGATCTCGGTCGCTAGATGAATCTCTCGCCGGCTCGACGCTGAGGTAACCATGGAGATGAGAACCAGAGGGAGGGATTCTCACCGGTGGGAGTTGACAAAGAGGATGATGGGTACGACGATGCGGATGGAGAGCTCGTGGCGGCGTGGATGGGGTTCGACGGTAGGGGACGGGGAGCTCCTACGGGCGGGTAAGGCGATGCGGACGGCGAGCTCGAGGCGGTGGGGATGGAGAGCTCCTACCGACGAGTACGGAGATGCGGACGGCGAGCTCGTGGCAGCGCTGAAACGAATCGTATTCTCAACGACGAGAATCCGACTCCCTGTACCCTCGAGATAGTCCCAGGAATAGTAACTATCTCGTACAGAACTCATCTTAGTCGAATATCACATCCATACAACGATAAAAGATCCATTACATGACAAATATAACACATAGCGGTCTGATACAAACCCTCTGGGCTAAATCGACAATAAGAAACAGCTACGAAGCGGTAGCTAAACCATCTGGGTCCACTTCCACAGGCATCCTTGAGCGTAGCGCGCTTCCCTCAGTCGTACCATCCATCCTGGTTGAATTCGTGGTCGGGGTCTTCACCTGTGTACCCAAAGTCTGTCCCCAAGGAGGTGGGGCAGGTTCACGTCACCAACTATATATGAAGCAAGCTTTATAGTGGCCTATTCTAGGGTATAGAAGTAATCAAGGATTAAGTCGGGGTTTTCTATGCGAGCAGTAGCAATAAACCCAAGTTCATCTCATCACCAGCTCCTCTCCTCACCAGAGAGATCACACTCCCCAAAACCACACCATCAGCCTCACATCACATTGGGCTCGTCTTGCCGCAACAAGTTCCCGCAAATATCATCCACCAACACCTTTCACTCACTAGTCGACTCGGTGATCTCCCTCCCCACCTTGTCTCATCAGCAACGCTGGACCAATCTCTCATAACCCAAATCAAGGATGAGGTAACAAAGCAGAATCTCATGCTAGTCGGAACTTATCAGAAGCGGGTCGTCCATAACCGTGGACACGGCTATACGTATAGTTTACACTCTGCAGAGGTGGCACTCCTGGAATCCATCCGGGCTGCAAGGCTAGTCAGCAACCAACCTGAGACACAGCCCACATCAAAGACACTAAACAGTAACAGCGCCAATCCTGTTTCCCTGGGCTCGGGAAACATCTGATCTAACATCTGCCCCAGGGGTGTGAAATCTTTCCACCGGGGCCAGTCGGGGGCTGTGGTAAATCAGGGAGAGTACGCCGCAACGAGTCCCCCTTACACATCTCAAACTCACATCTCCTACAGTCTCGGCGCCACACTAGAGTAGGCTTGCTGGAACCCTCCCCATTCTGGGTAGATGGTGAGCACTGTAATCCCACGTCCAAAGGTCGAAGTCGACTCGGTCCTTAATTGTCGGTAAAGCGAGTATCAGCATCATAAGCGATCCGCCGCAACGGTCCGTAATCGGCACCCATAACCGGTATTGCCACCCCAACACCTCAAAGTAACCAAAGTAACCATGTAACCGCAACAGATACTACGTAGGGACTGCCCGAGTGCAGCCCCCAAGCACCTCGATCAAGGGATCGAGTTGTTATTACTCGCTTACACCGCCTAGCAGCACTACGCCACCCATACCACCCACAACTCATGCCAAGAATAACAGATCTCACCCAGCCCAACACATGCATAGCATAGCATCATCCATATATTGAGTAGTAGGTAGCAAGGTAACAGGATAATAACAAAGGCAGTGCAGGTTTATCATGCGAGTAAGGTAAAGCGCTAGTATACTAGTTGCATGACTAATAGGTATTTCAGAGAATGGTCGGGCGTGAACCTGGGTAGGCTTCTTCTTCCTCCTCAAAGCAATTATCAGGGTAGTCCGGCTCCTCCTGGCTCTCCGAAGCTCCTAGAGTCGCAGAAAATAAAATAAGACGCAATTACTAGCAAAGAAACGCCAAAACAGCAAGGAGAGAAGACCCAAAGAATACAAAACTCTTCACCAACGCGTAGGTCATGATTTTAGAAAAATATAGAAACTAGTTTCATATTTTTCTGAGCTACGATTGATTTATTATTAATTTTCGAAGTTTAAATCATTTTCTGAAAATATTAAATAATTTCTGAAAAATAAAATCAGACAAATAATAAGCCTGCTGATGTCAGCATGACGTCATGCTGGCGTCATTGTTGACGCAAAATGTGCAGTTCGCGCCAAGCACACAGCAAGCCGAATTAGCTAGCTTCAACACGTAGCCCGCGCGTTTGAATCCGAAAGCGTGCCAGTCAGTTTGCCTGAAAACTAACAAAGGGACAAAAAAGTTTAGGTCAAAACCTGGAACATGCCGGGTAAGACCAGACAGTTCCATATTTGCGGCTACGGAGCCAGTTTCGAACGACACATAGCTACAGAGAAGCTATCTGTCGGCAGTTAAAGCCTCATTCGGCAATCGGCAAGCCACGCAGGGAGCGCACTGCCGAATGCGTGACGTAAGCATGACGAAAGATCGGCTTTCAGCCGAATGAACATTGTAACGCATACTCATAGCCGATTAACGAGAAACAAAGCATGATGAATAAATAAAAGGGTGAGGCATGATCATAAATTCGCAATAAACAAGAAATGCATAGGCCGAAAGCAGCACCCGTCAAGCATGATAACAAACAAGTTAATCCACCGCATGATACGACTTGTTTGGGACCACACCACTAATCAGATTAGATCAATCCACCGCATGATACAATCTAACCATGAAAAGCTAAAAGCATTCAGTGTTTAATACGAACCCACAACACAGTCGCAAATTTACATCGAAACAAGAATACATAGGCCGAAAGCAGCACCCGTCAAGCATGATAACAAACAAGTTAATCCACCGCGTGATACGACTCGTTTGAGACCATGCCACTAATCAGATTAGATTAATCCACCGCATGATACAATCTAATCATGAGAAGCTAAAAGCATTCATTGCCCGATGCAAACCCACGAACACACGTTCACTCGTGAGAGCATTACCGAATGCGGCTATTTAGCCGAATCGGGGTCCATGGCGAAGGAACAAGCCTAATCGGTAAAGATAGATCTGTCAGATCGAATCGAATTCTAATCCACCGGATGATTAGCTCTGAGACGACCCAAAAACCTGCATCTACCGCATGATACCCGGTTCTGTCAAGATCTACGCGATACCGACAGGCTCGAACCCGCGACACGTGGCAACCTAGATCGGTTTCGGACTCGGCTATGAGGGGATAAGTCATCGCGTCGTGAAGTAGAGCCGATTCTAGCCGACCTAGATTGGGCAAAGGAGTGTTGCATGAATTAAGCACGGAGTAAAAACAAAGCAACACGGGGTAACTTAATGAATCTGTTAAATCTTGCCGAAATCTAACAGAGCCGATAACTTGGTCCATACTAGATCTTAGCCCACCGCATGGCTCATGACCTAACAGAGGAACCTTCTTGAGACCATAACTTAAATCCACCGGATGATACTAAGCATGGTAACAAGACTACCTGCATCAAAGCTTAAATCCACCGCATGATACTAAGCATGATACAGGGTTGCCGGTACTTACGGAGGTCGACGGATCGATGACTCCTCTCGAAGAACTCGACGACTCGACTAAAGGACTCGATGTTGGCACGGGGCCGGTTTGTTGTATGATTGATTTCGATTCCCTCTCATAGCTGCCATGGGTTTATATTTATACCCAGGTCTTGATACAACTCCTAGTCGGACACGACTACAATACTTGTTTCTAAAAATAAATGACGAATCTTCGTGCCCATATTGCGTTCCTTGTTCGAACCGGCCTTTTCCTTATGTTTTTCCACGTCATCACGCCTTCCCGAATGCTACCGCTTTTGCCTGCGGAACTATGCCTCTGCCGAATGACGACGCGTTCCCGACCGCAGAGCGTTATTGCCGAATACTTCAGAGAAAGCCCTTTAGCCGAATGGTATCCTTCCACCAAATCCGGCCCACACGTCAGCCTCTTCCTGGTGCTAAACTTTGGTGTTAACACATGCCCCTTCAATTTCGGGATAAAAGATGCTTTTATCTCGGAATTGACCAGGAATCCCCAACATCTCCAGGCTGAATCCGCTTCGACATCTGTTTTCCGCTTCCAAATCCTCAGAGTGTGTTTCTAAACTCAAAACCCTAGTTCGTCGAATCTCTCAAGCTCCAATCTTCAAATGGCGAACCAGGATCAAATTCTTCAAGTAAGTTTCGTTTCCCTCAATCACATTCGGCATTATTCTTTTCGAATCGCATTTCGAATTCCCGAATCGCTCTTCTTCTGTTCTCGATAGGCTCTGACCACTGAAATCTTGACCCCTACTGAGGAGCAATCCGCATCTTTCTTCCTCGGCCCCTCAGGGAATCCAGATCCCTCCGAAATTATTGCGGCCGAGTCTCAGAGAATCCCTTTCAAAACTTCACTGACGAGACCTTACGAATGGAAAGATTCATTCAAGAACTGGCCTCTGCCCTCAATCGCCGGCTGGAGAAACTGGTACAAAAGGATTCTTGAAGATAAAAGCCCCCAGACGCAGAATTGGGACAGCCTTCGTATTTCTCATTGCTTGGAGCTATCTCTAGCCGAAACACCCAAGAATGAAAATCTCCTGATTGCAGCTTGTCACTTCTGGTCCAATGGCATGAATGCTTTTCTCTTTGGTCACGGACCAATGACTCCAACCCTGGCCGATGTCTACATGATAACCGGCCTGAACATCACAGGGATAACACACCCATACAGATACAAAGGTTCTTCCAAACAGACAGGGGTGAAGACTGGAGTCGGCTATAAGAAATACATCCAGACTTACATGCATGATGGTCCTCTGACTGATGTTGAATACAGGGCCTTTCTGAATATGTGGCTGTGCAGATTTGTTTTCTGTGGTAAAGCCAATGAGCCAACTCTGAATCACATAGTAATGGCCGAAGACCTGGCTGCAGGCACACTTATCCCTCTCGGGAAATATCTCCTGGGAAGTGTCTATCACATGCTCCATCAAACCATTTATCAGATGCACACCAACAAGAAAATTTCCTGCGTTAATGGTCCCTGGTGGTTCGTCCAGATGTGGCTGCAATTGTACATGCACCAAATTGTCTCCATTGACCTCAACAGCCGACATTTCCCCTCGGTCAATTACCAGGAAGCAGAAGCCCAGAGCACCAAAGGCTGTCAAACCTATGGGGAAGCAGCCTCCACTATTGCTATCAATAAGAGCATTGGAGAACTGTTTGAACTTTTCTTCAAAGGCTTTGCCAATCCCCTCTGGTTCCCATACATGGACAATGACAATCTCACTTTCCCTTGTGAATTCAGCTTCGAGACTGGATGCATAGATGCAGAGTCCACAGCAATTTTCAACACTTTCATTCGGCCTTGCATCTTACCAGCCGAATTTTGTGGAGGAAGGCTGGTTCAAAGTTCATATGAATATTACCAGCCGAATACAGTAGCCAGGCAATTAGGATGTGGCCAAGTGCCCCCAAGATTATTTGTCCATGAATTCCTCAAGCCTAGGCAGATCATCAAAGACTCCACAGAAACAAGAAAAATTTTTGACTACAAGTGTTGTGTAGCCATCTACCAGATCGAACCTTTTGTGCCAACAGCACTTGCTCATCCTTCTTTTATTCTTTGGTGGCAAGAACTCCATGATCATATCTTCAATGTGCCAGTTCACCCTCTCTGCCTTAATTTGATGCCTGACTATCAGCCGAATTCAGAGGTAAATATGCTTATAATCCATCTGTTTTTCCAATAACATCCTCTTTCATCGACTTCTGATTCTGTTATTCTGCAGGACACAGTCCCTGCCCCTCTGGCTAGAGTAATTGTATATAACATCGCTGGCCCAATATCCATTCTGGGGCATCTCTCTCCTTCTTTGGCTCAAATAATGTCCAGGCCTACCAGTCTGGATCCAATTCTTGCTGCACCACCTTCTGCCAAGAGGAAAACATCTTCTCTAACTGCCCCTTCGGCTATAAAGAAGAAAAGAATAAGTAGCAAAAGAATTGCTCAGGTTAGATCCTTCCTCTGCCAAATAAAATGTTATTTCCATTCCGTTCATCTTCTACTCCTTTATGATTTCAGGCCAAATCACAACAATTGGCCATTAGCACAGAACCTGCCGATGCTTCAGCGATTGGTAAAATTTCTCACTATTTTGTCTTCAAAGTTCCTCTCCATCGGCATTGATTCTTTTTCAGTTGCAGAGCAAATCTCAATGGACCCAATCTTGGAGAGCTCTTCTTCTCATCAAGAACCAGCTTCAGCTTCACCTGATGTTCCTCAGCCAGAAGCCTCTTCCCCACCAAAAGATCTTCTAAACTCTCCTCAGCATGACATACAAGAATCTTTACCTGAGCTTGAGCTGCCCTCTCTCTCCATCCAAGAGATCAGGAATGAGGTAGAGACAATTACCCAGTCTTCCCAGTTCTTTATTCAATGGATAATCATTAATTCGGCAATATCTCTTTCCAGGAGAAAATAACTTCATCACCCAGCTACTCATTTCCTTTGGATGATCTTGTTGCCGAACAAGTAGAGGAAATTTCTTCTAATCAGGCTTTATCAGAAGAAACCCATGCAAAACTAAAGGAAATCTTCTCCTTTCTGCACAAAGACATCCAGGATCAAGTCAAGGATGCTGATCTTCTGAGAGATATGCTCGAGCCCATTGAACACAACCTTCCTATTGACATTCAAGCTTCTTTGGAACCAATCTCTCAATTGGATCAACAATTTGCTGCAGTCAGACAGGTTCTGAAAAGTCAATCTTTACAACCAGCTTTAGAACAAAGAAGAGCCATAGCTAAGCAATCCTTGAAAGATCTGTATATTCAAGCTCAGAGTAATAAAGAATTGTCAGCTAGACTGCAGCCAGCACTTGATCTGAAGAAGACCAGAAAAGCTGAACTAGAAGCTGAATTGAGGACTCTGTCAACCGAAATCGAAGCTGACGAGAAGAAGTTAGCCGAACTCCCTGATCTGACAGAGAAGATACGAAAGGAAGCATCGGCAATTCTAACTAAAGATAAACAGCTCAAAACGAAGCTCTCTGCTCTGATAAAAACCCAAGAAGCAGGCAAAAATCTTTTGGAGACCATTAATAGAATGATATCTGATGCTAAAGATGTAATCTCCAAGTACTTGGGTGTGTAGTTGTATCGAATATTTAATTAGCCGAATGTCTTACCAACTTTGTAGTCTCACCAATTTTTGCTTTCTTCCTCGCTTTATTGTGAACAACACATTCGGCAAAGCTTAGTCGCAACAGCGTTAGACCGAAAAACGACCTAACACAACACAGCCGAATCCAATTCAGTAGAACCGAACCCGATTCGGCATGAATCCCAAACGACACGGCAACTGCTCGGTTCGTGGGGCTTTCCACCTTCCGAAATTTTGGGATGCGCGCCACGATCTCCTCTGCGGGTTCTATAAATAAACACCCAAGCAGCCCACAGTTTTCACCAAGTTCTTCGTCTTCCAAGTTCTTGCCGGCCCAAGTCATTCTTTTCCCCATCCACAGTAACTCCGAGGAACTTCCAATGGCCGACAACAACAGGAGGCGCCCGGCCGCCGATGAGGCCGAAGGGAGTCGCGGTGGTGCTCGCCGGAGGTAAAGATTGTCTGCTTGCTTCTCTCTGTTCTTCTCGAGATTTGCCCTCTCCTTGACGAATCTCTTTGTTTTCTCAGGGTAATCCAATGGATTGTCGCCGCTGGTGCGCCAGTTGCGGCTCCAGCCGCTGCCCCTGCGGCGTCCAGCTCTTCGAGTTCGTCCAATCGATCTTTCGAATCGGACGACTACCGCTACACGGACGGCGATGCCCGCCGATTCAAAGCGGAGCGTGACGATACTCGCCGCGAGTTGGAGGTTATCTCCAAGCAAGCCGGGATTGCTGACCTTGAATGGCAGCACGAGCGCAAGCAGCTGCTCGACGTCATTGATGGTGAGTCCTGCAATCTGCTCAATCTCAATCTCGTCCTCCAAATGATATTAATCTGTTATCCCCTTGTAACCTTGCAGCGCGTGATGCTGAACTTGATCGACTGAAGACGCTGGTGGAGGAATTGGCGGACAAGGTGAACGCCCAAGGGGACACACCCGAGGCACGCCTTGGTGCGGTGGCAAGCCGTGTCGACGAGGTGGCTTCCCATGGCGTTCGCCTGGGCGTTGCTACGGGTCTCGTTGCCATGTCGACGCACACCGGCACTGACTATTCCAGGATGCCGGTTGGTTTTGCCAACAGCAACCCAGAAGACATCGAAGACATTGACGCCTCCATCGATCGTCTTGATGGCCATGGTGCTGCCATTGCCGATTCCATTCATCCCCAGTCTGTTTTGAACAGGCTCTTCCAGTAGTTTGTACTAGGGATTTATGGAATTTCGGCAATAAAACTTATCTTTTGTGATCTTGTATGAACTCCTGATGCAATATATTTCGTGCTAAGGGCAATACACTCTGGTATTGGCCATTTCTTCTTCTGTCAATATTTGTCCTGAAGACGGCTCCTTCCCGAATGCCGGCTGTCTCGATTGTTCTGACATTGAACACTTCAATCAACTATCAATTTCAATACTAGGATAATATTTCTTCAAGTACCTCCCATTGATGGCAGCAGTAAACTCTTCCCCTAGTAAAGTTTTCAGGATATATGCATTTCCAGGCACACATCTGATCACTCTGAAAGGGCCTTCCCAGTTTGGAGACCACTTACCGAATGCACTGTATTTAGTCCCAATCGGCAATATCGCTTTCCAAACTAGATCACCTTCTGCAAATTGCTTGACTTTCACCTTCTTGTTGTAATATTTAGCAACTCGCATTTTATTTTTTTCAACATTTTCCAAGGCCCTGAGACGAATCATATGTAAATCTTCTAATTCGTCCATCATTAAATCATTATAATCTTTAGAACTTAAATCCTTTTGCAACTTTATTCTCCTTGAGTCTAATTGTATTTCCCATGGCAAGATAGCATGATGCCCATACACCAACTCATAAGGAGACGTCTGTGTAGCCCCATGTGGAGCCATTCGGTAAGCCCATAAAGCCTCATTGAGTACCGAATGCCACCTTTTCGGCTTCTGATCAATCTTCTTCTGTATAATTTTAATCATAATCTTGTTAGAAGCCTCTGCCTGACCATTAGCTTGGGCATAATAAGGAGAAGAATTCAACAATTTGATGCCCATACTTTCAGCAAAATCTCTGAACTCTGAAGATGTAAATTGAGTCCCTTGATCTGTGATGATTGTTTGAGGAATTCCAAATCTGTAAATGATATGTTCTTTAACAAATTCAACCATATTCTCCGATGTCACCTTCTTTAATGGAATTGCCTCAACCCATTTGGTAAAATAATCGGTTGCCAAAAGCACAAACTTATGCCCCTTGCTAGATGGAGGATTTATTTGGCCAATCAAATCTATTCCCCATCCTCTGAATGGCCATGGCTTGATAATAGGATTCAGAACTGATGCTGGAACTCTCTGAATGTTTCCAAATCTCTGGCAATCTTGGCATCCCTTATAATATTCAAAGCAATCTTCTAGCATTGTAGGCCAATAGTACCCAGATCTCCTAATGACCCATTTCATTCGGTAGGCCGATTGATGTGCTCCACACAATCCATCATGTACTTCACTCATCAGCTGTTTTGCTTCTTTATGATTTAAGCAATGTAACAGCACCCCATCCAAGGATTTATAATATAAATTATCATCAAGAAGAACAAACTTTAAAGCTTTATACCTGAGCTTTCTAGAAACCCTTCGGGATGGATTCTCCAGATAATCGGCAATCTCTTTTCTCCAATCATCTTCTGCCAGATTACTCCCGAAAGCATATACATTATTAGCAAAAACTTCTTGAAGCTCTTTATAACCCGAAGCACTTTGAGCCAATCTGTTTGCCCCTTCATTGTCTTTTCTAGGAATATGCCGCAGAATTACCGACTGAAACTCCTTTAAGATTTGCTTGCACTCTTCATAGTAATTCCTTAAGACATTGTTTCTGCACTCATATTCGCCATGCAGTTGCCTTATGACTAATTCTGAATCTCCAAAGATTTCAACTGCAATGGCCTTTGCTTCTCTCAAGTATTGAAGTCCTCTGAGCAACGCTTCATACTCAGCTTGATTATTAGTGACAGTAGGTTGAATAGGAATAGCAAATTCAAATACCTCTCCTTTTGGTGAAATTAACAAAATACCTACTCCACCACCTTTGTCACATGAAGAGCCATCGAAGAATAATACCCAAGGAGCAATTTCAAGCGAATTGACTGATAAATCACGATGCTCAGTAATGAAATCAGCAATAATCTGTCCTTTAACAGCCTTTGCCGATTCAAACCTTAACTCAAATTCAGACAAAGCTAAAATCCATTTGCCAATCCTTCCGTTCAAAATTGGCATAGACAACATGTGTTTTATCACATCAAACTTTGAATACACAATGCATTCGGCATGTAGCAAGTAATGCCGAAATTTTGTACAGGAGTAGTAAACACATAAACAAAGCTTCTCAGTAGCCGAATACCTTGTTTCGGGATCAAGCAGCTTTCGGCTAAGGTATGCAACTACCCTTTCCTTTCCCTCGAATTCTTGTATGAGGGCCGATCCAATAGTTTGGGCATCGGCCGCCACGTACAACTTAAAAGGCTTGTTTAGCTGTTGAGGTACCAATACTGGTGGTTCTTTCATGTATCCCTTGATCTCATCGAAAGCCTTCTGTTGTTCGTCGCCCCATACAAACTTCTGATCCTTCTTGACCTTTAACAGCGAAGAGAAAGGCAACACCTTTTGTGATAAGTTTGATATGAATCTTCTTACGAAATTTATCTTACCAAGCAATGACTGTAATTCTTTAAGATTAGTTGGAGGAACAACTTCATCAATGGCTTTCATACTTTTCTTGCCAACTCCTATTCCCCCTTCATGCACTAGAAATCCCAGAAATTCTCCTGCCGAAACTCCAAAAGCACATTTATTTGGATTCATTTTGAGCCCATGTTTCCTAGTGCATTCTAGAGTTTTCCTTATGTCGGCCAAATGTGCTTCATGATCCAATGACTTAATCACGATATCATCGATATATATCTCCACAATCTTGCCGATCAACTCATGAAAAATATAATTCATAGCTCTCTGATAAGTTGCACCAGCATTCTTCAAACCAAACGTAATGACAACCCATTCAAACAACCCTATATGTCCTGGACATCTGAAAGCCGTTTTCGCTACGTCTTCCAATGACATAAAAATTTGATTGTACCCTGCATTACCATCCATGAAACTAATCACTTTGTATCCAGCAGCAGCATCAACCAACGAGTCAGCAACAGGCATTGGATATCCATCCATGGGTGTAGCTCTGTTCAGATCTCTAAAATCTATGCAAACTCTCATCTTCCCATTTTTCTTGTACACAGGAACAATATTAGAGATCCATTCTGCATATCTGCATGGCCGAATAAAATTTGCTGCTATTAATCTTTCCACTTCCTTCTTCACATCGGCTAACACTTCATCTTTGTAGATCTTCCGGGGTGGTTGCTTGTAAGGTTTATAACCAGGCTTAATCGGCAATCGATGCTCAACAATGGAACGATCTAAACCAGGCATCTCCGAATAATCCCAAGCAAAGCAATCTTTGTATTCTTTTAACAACTTAATCAACTTTTCTCTGAAAACTGAATCCAAGCTAGCACTGATGAATATCGGCCTTGGTCTGTCACCGTCTCCAATGTCTACCTCTTCTAATTTATCAGCCGACACAAATCCTCGTCCTAGCTTCCCATCAGTCCCATCGATTGGATTATCCATTAAAAATTACTAAAAGAGCCGACTGCTTTGATCGGCTGTTGATCACTGCTGACTGGCTCAACAGGACCTTCTCCCCAGTCCTTACCTGAGAAGCAATCTATGCCTTGATATTCCCAGAAGGCCGGTTCCACATTAGCCACGCTAATTGAATCATCCGCTGGGACAATTTCCACTTCATCATCTATCCACTGAATAAGCTGTTGATGCATAGTAGATGGAATACAGCAATTCGCATGAATCCAATCCCTTCCGAGTAGCAAGCTATATGCCCCTTTGCCTTCAATAACAAAGAAGGTTGTGAGCAGAATCTTGGACCCAATCATCAGATCTACATGTACACATCCTTTGGTGTCCGAAGGATTTCCAGCAAAATCATTCAACACTATGCTTGTTGGCGTTAAATCTCCAGGGTTCATGCCAAGTTTCCTGAATGTATTGTATGGCATCACATTAACAGCAGCTCCACCATCAACAAACATCTTCGTTAGTGGCTTCCCGTTGACATATCCTCTTAAGTACAGTGGCTTCATGTGCCGATTCTGGACTGGCTTCTCGAAAATAGCTTGTTTATTCAATACTAATTGTGCCATTAACCCATATTGTTCGGCTTCATCCACTTCTGACGATATCTCTTCCTGTACAATTTGATTAGCCGGAGCCATGAATTCATTCGGCAAGAAACATACCATGCATGTAGGAGCCGAATGACCCGATTCGTCAGGCCTGTCTTTTGGGCGCCATATCGATTTCATCCTGGTTCCTGCTTGCTTCAATTCTTGATTCCTCAGGCGTTGGACTCTTCTCTTCTGGCTCCTTCTTAAACCAGGCGGACACCACTGTCCTTTCTGCCAAACATACTCACGATCTTCTTCCTCATAATCAATCCATCTATAATCAGCACGTCTTTTCATTGATTGATCACCATTCTTATATATTTTTAGACGCCGATCATCATTAGGATGTACCTTTCCAATTCTTTCGTGGACGGATCAGCGAGTGGCAACATTTTGCCTATGTTTGACATATCCATTATTGCATTCAGGACAGTTATTCCACGTAGGCAGCTTTAAACCTTTGTTCCAACAGTGTCTGAAGAAAACACAATCCCAATGTGCCCGTTCTTGTTCTCGGACATATTCTTCTTGTTCTTCCTCAAACCTTTCTTCTTCGCGCCTTCTCTTCTTCTCCTCGTATTCACGTCTCTGGTAGCGCTCTTTTTCTTGCTGACGCTGCCATTTATTGAGGAGAATACGCGATGTGACTCTGGGTTTAAAAGAATTCCCAATTTCAAATTGGCTTTTCGGGAAGCGAGATCTCTCCTCGCGAATCTGTTCGATCGTGATTTGCCGATTAGGATCTATTGAGCCACTCTGCTTCGCTTTCTTTGACGTCAGGACTCTCATTTTTTCCTTTTCTCCAGATTCGGCAGTACTCACCATATTGATTGAGAACCCAACCATGTTCTGAGGAAACGGGTTACTTTCCAACTTCATCTTATTGTCGAATTTCAAATGCCCTTCTTGGATAGCTTTCTGAATCCTCACTCTGAAAACCCTGCATTCATTGATGGAATGAGAATTTCTATCATGGAATCCACAGTACCTCTTATCTTTCACTCCATCAGGCCGAAGCATAGAATGCCCCTCTGGTAGCTTGATTCGGCCTTCTTTTACAAGATAATCAAATAATTTATCTGCCTTAGTTACATCAAAATCATAGGTGCCCTTATTCTGTTTAATCCACCTCTGATTCACCATGACTGGTTCTTTACTCCATACTATCTCTGCTGCGGCTATCTCTTCGCTATCTTCATACTCATCTTCTTGATCTGCTCTTTCAAGGAATTGGTTATAGATGTCAGCTACATCATTATTTTTAGCAAATCTGGCATCTTTCTTGAAACCATATGCCTGGTTACTCATTAAGGCCAATCTGTGTGACAACTGGCCCAGATCATCAAACTCCATCCCGAATAGCTTCTCCCGAATGGCAGGCAGCATGCCAGCTACAGCCATACCAGCCAGCTGGTCATCAGGTATGTTCAGAGAAAAGCACATGCTCTTTGTTTCCCTGAATCTCCTGAGGAACTCCGTAGGTGTTTCATTATTCCTCTGCCTTAAGCTGGTCAAATCAACCAACTTTTTCTCGGTACTGCCAATGTAATAATGAGCATGGAATTTCTGCTCCAGGTCTTTCCAAGTACAAATCGACTGAGCAGGCAAAGAGGCAAACCATGTAAAAGCTGGACCTGTTAATGACAAAGGAAAGTATCTGATTCTAAAGGCCTCATCTGCCGAAGCTTCTCCAAGCTGCATCAGATATCGAGCTATATGTTCCACAGTGCTAGTATCATCTTGTCCTGAGAATTTAGTAAACTCTGTAGGCACCTTGACTCTATTCGGCAATGATACCCTTTGGTACCATTCTGGGAAAGGAGACGAGTACATGTACCCCTGATTTTTAGGCTTCAGACCGAATTGATTTTGCAATACGTCGGTCATTTTTGCACCATGAGGTCAATACTGGTATCTTGATTCCCTGGTCTTCCAGCAAGCATGCCTGCAGTACCAACATACCCAGGATTCGGGAGAGCGTCGATAGCATTGTAATCCAGGAACTCCGAGTATCCATTCCCATATAAATCCCTCTGCAGTCTATTGTTCAAGGGAGATATCTTGTAAGCAGAAGCAGGCGGATTCCCTGTGGTGCCGAATGCTATATCACCGTATGTGCGAGTTTTCGGCAGTGCAGGCTGAGGATCTTGCCGAATCGGTTGACCATTTGTATCTTTAGTACCAGAAGCTCCAGTTTCATCAGCATTTCCTTTACCATGTGGCCTCTGAGCTTGCGCTTGAACATTGAAGTATGTCGGGCCACCCAATTGCCCATGTATCTGCTCGAAAGGTTTATCCACATGCTGACCAAAAATGCTTACCATTATATGCCGAAAGCTGTTCAAGAACGCAGCATTGTGATTGGTCATTGCTTCCCCTAAAGCTTTGTATAACAAGCCCGAGAATCTCTCCCTCTCTTCTTCTTCAGTAAAATCAGACTGCCCAGGAAGGAGAACTCTTGGCAAATCGGACTTGAGAAACGGTGCACCACTCCTGTTCTTGGCGAAAGACAGCAAACATTTGTTAATGAATTGGTCAGCAGCAGCCTTTACCATCCGTTGATGCTCTTCAGACAATTCTTCCAAAGTAACGTCCATGATGTCGCTCAACTCAGGCATCTTGAAAACTTGTGAGTGTGTCCCACCGGGCGTGCCAAAAAGTGTGTTGACGCAAAATGTGCAGTTCGCGCCAAGCACACAGCAAGCCGAATTAGCTAGCTTCAACATGTAGCCCGCGCGTTTGAATCCGAAAGCGTGCCAGTCAGTTTGCCTGAAAACTAACAAAGGGACAAAAAAGTTTAGGTCAAAACCTGGAACATGCCGGGTAAGACCAGACAGTTCCATATTTGCGGCTACGGAGCCAGTTTCGAACGACACATAGCTACAGAGAAGCTATCTGTCGGCAGTTAAAGCCTCATTCGGCAATCGGCAAGCCACGCAGGGAGCGCACTGCCGAATGCGTGACGTAAGCATGACGAAAGATCGGCTTTCAGCCGAATGAACATTGTAACGCATACTCATAGCCGATTAACGAGAAACAAAGCATGATGAATAAATAAAAGGGTGAGGCATGATCATAAATTCGCAATAAACAAGAAATGCATAGGCCGAAAGCAGCACCCGTCAAGCATGATAACAAACAAGTTAATCCACCGCATGATACGACTTGTTTGGGACCACACCACTAATCAGATTAGATCAATCCACCGCATGATACAATCTAACCATGAAAAGCTAAAAGCATTCAGTGTTTAATACGAACCCACAACACAGTCGCAAATTTACATCGAAACAAGAATACATAGGCCGAAAGCAGCACCCGTCAAGCATGATAACAAACAAGTTAATCCACCGCGTGATACGACTCGTTTGAGACCATGCCACTAATCAGATTAGATTAATCCACTGCATGATACAATCTAATCATGAGAAGCTAAAAGCATTCATTGCCCGATGCAAACCCACGAACACACGTTCACTCGTGAGAGCATTACCGAATGCGGCTATTTAGCCGAATCGGGGTCCATGGCGAAGGAACAAGCCTAATCGGTAAAGATAGATCTGTCAGATCGAATCGAATTCTAATCCACCGGATGATTAGCTCTGAGACGACCCAAAAACCTGCATCTACCGCATGATACCCGGTTCTGTCAAGATCTACGCGATACCGACAGGCTCGAACCCGCGACACGTGGCAACCTAGATCGGTTTCGGACTCGGCTATGAGGGGATAAGTCATCGCGTCGTGAAGTAGAGCCGATTCTAGCCGACCTAGATTGGGCAAAGGAGTGTTGCATGAATTAAGCACGGAGTAAAAACAAAGCAACACGGGGTAACTTAATGAATCTGTTAAATCTTGCCGAAATCTAACAGAGCCGATAACTTGGTCCATACTAGATCTTAGCCCACCGCATGGCTCATGACCTAACAGAGGAACCTTCTTGAGACCATAACTTAAATCCACCGGATGATACTAAGCATGGTAACAAGACTACCTGCATCAAAGCTTAAATCCACCGCATGATACTAAGCATGATACAGGGTTGCCGGTACTTACGGAGGTCGACGGATCGATGACTCCTCTCGAAGAACTCGACGACTCGACTAAAGGACTCGATGTTGGCACGGGGCCGGTTTGTTGTATGATTGATTTCGATTCCCTCTCATAGCTGCCATGGGTTTATATTTATACCCAGGTCTTGATACAACTCCTAGTCGGACACGACTACAATACTTGTTTCTAAAAATAAATGACGAATCTTCGTGCCCATATTGCGTTCCTTGTTCGAACCGGCCTTTTCCTTATGTTTTTCCACGTCATCACGCCTTCCCGAATGCTACCGCTTTTGCCTGCGGAACTATGCCTCTGCCGAATGACGACGCGTTCCCGACCGCAGAGCGTTATTGCCGAATACTTCAGAGAAAGCCCTTTAGCCGAATGGTATCCTTCCACCAAATCCGGCCCACACGTCAGCCTCTTCCTGGTGCTAAATTTTGGTGTTAACAGTCATCAGTGGGGTCAGCCTAGGCTGACGTTAGCGTGGGCCCGGCTGACGTGAGCGTTGACCGGTCAACGGTCACCGGTCAACAGGGGTCAACGGTCAACCCTGTCAGTGGGCCCCAGGGGTCAGCAACTCAACGTGTATGACATGTGGGCCCCAAGCATCAGCGCGGTTAAAGAAAAAGAAAAAAAAGGAAAAACATGGCTGGGCTAGAATTGGGCCGAAAGGTTTGGGCCGGCCCAACAAGGCTGGGCCTTCGGCCCACGATCGTGAGATGAGGGGGCTCGACTCGGTGGTCGCAGTCCACGGTGAGCCGAGAGACGCGTCCACGGTGCACCGGGTGCACGGGATTTGGATGCGGCCGAAACAGGATTTTCTGTGGCTGCGGCTGGGACTTGGTGGTGTGGCCAAGCGTGTGGCTTCGGCCGGCCGCGACGCGGGCGCGGCGCCGGCGTGGCTACAACGCGGCGGCGCTAGCTCGCCGGCGAGCGGAAAATGAGGTTCACGGCCACAACCCTTGGCTTGGCTCGATTGCACACACACGCGCGGGGTCCTGGCGTCCCAAGTCCGCGGCGGTGGCGGCGCAACGGCGGAGAGGCGCTTCGGCGACGGCGCTGCGCACACCCGGGTGCTCCGGCGAGCCTGCTCCGCGGCGGCGCACACCCATACACACGAAGAGAACAGACTGGCATGCTCAGCGGCTTGCAAAGGTGTGTGTTTGGCACTCGTGAGCGCAGCTCAAGCCTTCGGCTTGACCGCGCCGCGGCCATGGCGTGCGCGCCGGCCGTGCAGCCCAGTGCGCGACGACTCCATGACGGCCTGGGTTAGTGTTGATACTTCTTGCGGTCCACTATTAGGATTGTGAATCCCGGTAATGGTGCAAGGAGTGTTCATTGGTATTCTTATGATACAGATATAAATCCGCAACCGCACGGATACCGGTGTGGCATTTTCACCCGGGAGTATTCCTAGGTATCGTATTTATTTCCACAGGGAAGCATTGGATAAAGAGTATTGACTATTGACAAGGATGTAACTACTAACTAAAGTACCAGCTAACAAGGCGGGGGTAAAGGAAAGGATAGGAGTGATATGCAAGCGACACACACAAGGAGAAGTCCAGGATAGAGATAGAAGAGCAGTCTAGCTAGTGGGAGGACAACGAGTCAGGAAAGGATTCCTATATACTTCCACTGACCTTGAGATATCTCTAGCAAAGGTTACGGCTAGCATGGAGAATGACATATGTGGTTCTTTTCCTAGTTATATTATCTCGACATCGGGAAGCGGAGCACACGACACTCAGAAAGGGATGAGAAGGGGTGTCAGAGAACAATCACGGGAGGCTCCTACGGGTCGAGCCGGACGTGGTGGACTACGTAGGCCGTATAGGGCTGTCACCACCTAACGACTACCACACAACAGTGGACTCGAATGCAAACCAAGGTTATTGTCTAGACTAGGCACCACGCCTACGCTAGACATTAACTACTTACTCTCCTAGAAAGAGCAAGCAACCCAGCAGAGCAACAAGTATACAATTATACTCATCCACCCCACGAAGGACGAGGAACCAGCTAAGATAAAGAACTAGGCTACAACTTCCAGAACCAGACTACATCAGCTTAACCCAGGCTAAACATTCCACATGTATCCGCGAAATAAATATAGAACAAATAACTCAAGTAAATATGGAAGATAAATATATTGAAAGCTCAGAGTCTTGCATAAAGGAAAGGAAAAGATACAAGAGCTTTACCAGAACTCCAGAAGACGACTCCGGAACCCCGAGCGAAGCTCGACCCTGACTCTAACTCCCAACTGGACTAGCCTAACTCTACATCTTGAAAGAGGAGAATGGAGACTTTCTCCCAAGTGGTGTGTGTGAAACCGGGCATTGGACACTTGTATTTATAGCTTGAGTAGCAGCCAAGGGAGTGAGGAGGCGGTGCCCGGCCAGTTCGGCCGAACGGCTCGGTTCGCCCGAACCGTGGGATGCACCGCCCTTTGCTCCCACGACCTGGATGCACTCCTGGGAGGCGGTGCCAGCTCGGGGGCGGTTCGGCCGAACCGCCTAGTTCAGCCGAACGGGCCCGGAGGCCCAGGCCTGCCCCCCGGCGCCGCCTTTGCTCCGTGGACCTTCTGGGCTGTTTGTACTTGGTGGTCTTCATGTTTATTCGGCCCAGAGTTGTTGTGTTGGTTGTCCAAGTGGCGTGCACATGGACAACTTCCGGTTATGCTTTTCGTCGTGTTCGGCTAAGGGGGGTAACCGGCCGAACAGAGTCGTTCGGCCGATTCAGTCAATTCCAGCCCCTATAGCATGTATTTGTCGTAATTGTACCTGCACAAGTGACACTCACCAAAACTCGTGGAACTTTATTAGAAATAAAACCTAAGTACATGGAATGTTGCATAAAACCTCATTTATTCCCGAGTATTGGTGGTCGGATTTGGGTTGTAACGACCGCCAACAAGCTCCCCCAAGCTTAGCTCTTTGCTCGTCCTCGAGCAAAGATATAAACTTAGGCTCGGTGGATCAGGAGTTGCTACAATGTCATTTACTTTGCAAGTAACTTTATAAACAACTAGTGCTCAAAAATACTTGAATAATAGGTAAAGTTTTTAATTCGCCTTTTTACCTGTGGGGCTTATAGCAATCTCCTTATCTTGGGCGGTTGAAAGGATGAACAGATTGAATTCAGTTTTATTCCACTCTACTCTTTTCAGGATCCCATATCGGAGTTTTTCACAAGTTTTGAAAACTTCAAATTGTTCCTCAATGGCACACTCAATCACTCAAGTGTATTTGAATCCTCGCCAAAGGCTTGTGCCTTCTTTTTCATCCTAACATCTAATCTGGCTTTTTGTGTGGCTCAGGGACAAAGAATGAAGGCATGCATGCATCTTATATTTTGCTAAGTCAAAGACTGGATCTCTGAGGAAACAAATCATACCTTAAGATCGAGAAGTGCATGTGTGTGGAATATATGGAGTGGGATATGATGGAGTGGAGTATGGTGGAATGGAATATGGTGGAATATTGTGGAACTCCTTGGATGAATTTCCCTCTCCTTGATTTATTTTCGAGAACATGGGCTATCTTTTATTCTCATATTTTTTCCATGCCACTTGGCATGCTTTCTTTCTTTTTTTTGTCATGCTCTTTGGCATGCTTTTCTTTTTCTCTTATTTTTGCCATGCTTCTTTGGCATGCTTTTCTTTTTGCATAGCCCATGTCTCTATCAAGAATATTTGGAGAGGAAAATCATAGAACATGGAGTATTTTATTTTTGTGGATGGATGATGGAAAATGTTTGCTAACTCCCAGTGTAGGAATTGCAAGTGAGAAGTGGTGTGTGTACGTGGATCTCGATCTCTAAGAGTATGAAAGCTTCACTCAAAGGTCACAACAATTTGACAAAGCTCACTAAGATAACAAGCAGCATATGAGTAGAAATTTTCAACTAAGTTTATTATATGGCTCTGGTAGGTAGTTTGACCAATGAGGAATTTGTTTCATTTTGAAAGCATAAATCTCCGAGATTTTCCCCGTACTAAGAGCAGAATTAGAACTTAACCAAATTCTCACTATATCAATCCCCACAACAACTTAAACTTGGAATAAAGCATGTGCTCCCACAAGGTTTTCAGGTTCATTATTACTCATGCCAACTAATTCAAGCACAAAATAAGCAAGTAGTTGAAACAAAGTACCTGCAAAATTAAAGACAGAGCAACTATTCATCATTTCCAAAGTGAGAGGCATATGATTCATTCCATGCATAGTTGGGAGTTATATATTCGAAAGCAAATATTTTTGGTATTTTTTTTTTATTATTATTCAAACTAAAATGAAAGCAAAACCAGATCAAAGATGCAGCTTATAATGATACGATTGGGACTTACCTCGTGAGGGTCCTCCCCCAAGCTTGGCTTGGAACATCGGTGTCAGTGATCTCTGAGTTGGCCTTCATCGATGCCGAGACATGTGACGAAGTAGGGGAGTGTCCCTATCCTCACCAATGCTCGTGTACCGAATGTGCTTGATCGTCTTTAGGAATAGAGACCACGAGATGATGCCTGCAAAATGTTAGAACGACAATACCCGAGGGACTATAGGATCAAGGTTCAACATTTAGTTATTTGGGGTTTGTCACTCTTATAGGGATTTAGCCTCCATAAACCGTTTTCATGAAGCAGCATAATGATCAGAGCAAAGGAAATGTTTTTGTTGTTTTTCTGTTTTTAATCAAGCAAGTGAATCAATCTTTGCAAAGAAATGCGAGAGATGTGCTCAAAGAATGTACAAGTGCAAACCTGATTGGAGCACGTTTTCTCCATGCATCCAGAGTGTCACCCATAGGCGAGTGAGAGGAGGAGGAACTCGGTTGAATCACCATGACTCGACTGAACCACTGTGATGTTCAACCTATTGGCCTCCTCTTACGAGCCTTGTCCAGCACAAAGACATGGGAACTTTGGTGGATTTTTGTGGACAGGATAACATGACCAAAGGATCAAAATGATCACACCACTCCCATGCTGCCATGATTGTGATGGAATGAATGTGCCGGCATGTGGAGTGGTGGAGATCATGCTTTTGTGCTGGTTGGGGCAATTTTCATGGTAGAAGGTGCAGGTTAGGATCGGTCGAGGATGAGACCCTCGGCCGATCTGACCAAGTATGGGGTTTGCACGAAATTTGGCTCTGGATGGATGGATGCGTTGAGTGCTGGGTGAAAGGATGTTGCAGATGGAGCATTTGGCACAGGAAGAAAGGATTTGGACGTGAATGGTGTATCTAGCCGACTATACTCATCTGGGTTTCCCTTAACATATCCCTACAAGTTGGTGCACATGTGGGCGCAGGGGTAGGCTCGGCCGAACTAGAGAGATTAGCTGAGCCAACCATTGCCCAAGAATTTTCCTTTTTGCTATCTCTTAATTCTAATGCAAGAGTGATTCGCATTCGGAAAGGGAAACATGCAAATGCAGTGATGGAATTAAAATTTTGGAAAGGGAAATATGGGATACATACCGGTTTGCCTCGCGGTGAGAGCTCTTGTTTAAGTCCATGAGCGGGACTTCTCCTTCCTTCAATTGTTCTTGTCACCGTCCGATCTGGAGAGAATGCCTCGGACGATGCAACTTCCTGTTCCAGGTTATTTGTAATTGTACTAGAAATGCATACATGGGAACATTATTCCACCTTGGGCTTCAAATGTATCAGCGGTCGTGGCTCATCTCCGATGTGAAGTAGATTTGGGGACTTCCCATTCAAATTTGATGATTTTTTTCTGTAGGGGTTAGTCCATACATGCAACCAATATCCATAAAAGTATTGCTCTAAAGGTTCATTAATCGAACATGAAACCATGTCTAATTTGATTAAAGAAAGCTAATTAACCTAAGCACCATGCTTAATTCAAATAGCTTATGAATGTATTCGCGAGATCACATTCAAACCAGAGCAAACCAAAATAAATAGAGAGAGAGCATGAAAGCATCAAGAAATATCCACATGAAGATTAGCATATGGAAACCGATGGACTTTGCTTTAATTTATTAGGTAAAAAGCAAAAACCTTTTCACGTACCTTTGCGTGCCTACCGTTGGCATCTGATGATGAAGGCTTTCAGAACTGATGCAAACGGTGATGGCACTACACCGATGTGACTGCATGTAGTTGGATGAGTCTTCCTCCGTGTTGATGTCGTCGTGTAAGAATGCACGGTCGTGGGTGTGGCAAAGGGGATCGGCTCTCAAACACGCCAACTAGTGGGATGCCGCGGAGCTAGCTTGGGTGTAGACAGTATTGCAACAATGGGTTCCAAACCAAGCTAGTGGAGCGGCAAAGGAGCGGAGGCGTAGAGTACGTCTCCTTTCTTGCACGGAGCGCAAAGATGAGCGAAAGCTGGCCAGGCCAGGTGAAGTTTGGCCACCAGCCTCGAATTGAGAGCTTGCAGACAAACGCACACCTTGGTCTAAAACCAGCGGTTGCTTGAATTTTTTTTATGTTTTTTTTATTTCTTTTTTTTATGCAAAGTGATGATGGGGGGCGAATTAATGCGAATGCAAGAATGAGAAATATGCAGTGGATTGGGAAAAAATGGGGTGATGGAATGCATGAGTTCCTAAATTAAGTGATTCAAAGCAAACATGCAGTGGATAATGCAAAAATTTAAAGGATAATGCTCAAAATTTAAAGTCTAAGCGCTGGACTACCTCACATACCTTGATTTTTCTCGCCATTACCAACAATTTGAGACAGAATTGCGGTGATGCAGCGTCATTCGTCCGTCACATTTGATTTTCTTTTCTTCCTTGACGACGATCGTTCCTCCAGGCTGCACATGATGATAATGTATATATTTTTGTGTTTTAAACACATACCTGTGAGGATTTTTCTTCTAAAACTTGCACGTGCATCGCAGTAGACAGGGGCAAAAATTGATGAATCCTACATGATCGGGCACCCTGGGCTCTCTGCTTTCCTCTTGTTTGAAACAAACTCAAGCAAACAGGGGTGATCTGCTAATGCTAGCGGTAGATTAAATTAGTAGACACCAATGTCAATCATCAATATCTTTCGCCAATTGCTTCTCCGGCAATGGCGCCAGAAATGCTTGTTGACACTTCTTACGGTCCACTATCAGGATTGTGAATCCCGGTAATGGTGCAAGGAGTGTTCATTGGTATTCTTATGATACAGATATAAATCCGCAAGCGCACGAATACCGATGAAGCATTTCACCCAGGAGTATTCCTAGGTATCGTATTTATTTCCACAGGGAAGCATTGGATAAAGAGTATTGACTATTGACAAGGATGTAACTACTAACTAAAGTACCGGCTAACAAGGCGGGGGTAAAGGATAGGATATGAGTGATATGCAAGCGACACACACAAGGAGAAGTCCAGGATAGAGATAGAAGAGCAGTCTAGCTAGTGGGAGGACAACGAGTCAGGAAAGGATTCCTATATACTTCCACTGACCTTGAGATATCTCTAGCAAAGGTTACGGCTAGCATGGAGAATGACATATGTGGTTCTTTTCCTAGTTATATTATCTCGACATCGGGAAGCGGAGCACCCGACACTCAGAAAGGGATGAGAAGGGGTGTCAGAGAACAACCACAGGAGGCTCCTATGGGTCGAGCCGGACGTGGTGGACTACGTAGGCCGTATAGGGCTGTCACCACCTAACGGCTACCACACAACCGTGGACTCGAATGCAAACCAAGGTTATTGTCTGGACTAGGCACCACGCCTACGCTAGACATTTACTACTTACTCTCCTAGAAAGAGCAAGCAACCCAGCAGAGCAACAAGTATACAATTATACTCATCCACCCCGCGAAGGACGAGGAACCAGCTAAGATAAAGAACTAGGCTAGAACTTCCAGAACCAGACTACAACAGCTTAACCCAGGCTAAATATTCCACATGTATCCGCGAAATAAATGTAGAACAAATAACTCAAGTAAATATGGAAGATAAATATATTGAAAGCTCAGAGTCTTGCATAAAGGAAAGGAAAAGATACAAGAGCTTTACCAGAACTCCAGAAGACGACTCCGGAACCCCAAGCGAAGCTCGACCCTGACTCTAACTCCCAACTGGACTAGCCTAACTCTACATCTTGAAAGAGGAGAATGGAGTCTTGCTCCCAAGTGGTGTGTGTGAAACCGGGCATTGGACACTTGTATTTATAGCTAAACAGGTCGGTGGAGCTTGAGTAGTGTAACGCCCGCGTTTTGATCTCTGGAAATCACCTAAATAATACACCCGGTAAAAATCTTTTCAAAACGTTTTACCGCCCGAGCTCCCTCCTCCGCCAATCCTGTTCGCCCTGTGTTTTCCCCCCCTCCTTTTCCTGTTCGCTTCTTCGTCGCCATCCTCTTTCCGTCCCGTCTCACCCACCCTCGTGTCGACCGCTGGGCCGACCGTCTCTAGCCGACCGCCGTCGGCGCCTGTCTTTCCGCCGCGAATCCCGCCGTCCCCTCCCCTTTTTTTCCCCTCTCCCTCTTCCTTTTTCCCTCCTTTTCCTTTTTCCCTTTTCTTCTTTTTCTCCTTTTTCCTTCCTCTCCTCTCTTTTCCCTCCCTCCTCTGTTTCCCCCACCCAACACCCCTGCCCTGCTCCGCACGCCGCCGGTCGCTCCCTCTCCGCTCACCCCCCCCCCTCTGCCCCGCTCGCCGCCGGCCTCGCTGCAGCTCACCGACCCCACCGTGCCGACCGCACCCCCCCCTCTGCCCCGCTCGCCGCCGGCCTCGCTGCAGCTCACCGACCCCACCGTGCCGACCGCACCCCCCCATTGCCGGACCAGCAGCGCCACTCGGCAGCCCCGCCCTCACTCCCGCCACCGGGCAGCCCCGCCCTCACTCCCGCCACCGGCGTCGCGCTGACCGCCGCTGCTGTGTCGCCGCCCCACCGCGCGCACGCCACCACCCACCCGCACGAACACCCTACCGCTGCACGCACACCACGCGCGCACACGCAAGCCGTCCCGGCCCCGTGCTCGTCGTCCTTGTGCTGCCCACCGCCGACATCGCCGCCGCTGCCGCACGCCACCACCCGCTCTGCTCGTCACGATCGCCCGACCGCCGTACACTACCACCGTGCCGCCCCTCGCAGTGACCCCATCGCCGTCGGCGGACCTACGCCGCCCACCCGAGCCGCTGCCGCTGAACCGCTCCTCCCAACGTGCACGCCACCGCACTGCGCGCACCGCCGACCGCCGCGCTCGCCTGCACGCTACCGCTCGGCCCCGCCGCAGCCGCTCCGACGCGCCATCGCCTCACCATCCGCACGCCACAACGCGACACACACGCGCACTGCTCCGCCACAGCTCCACCTCGCTCCCCGTGCCCCCAACCGAGCCGGCCGATCTCAATTTCCGCCCGCCGAGCAGCCTCCCGTCGGCCCACCTCCTCGAGCTCCGCCACGCCTATAAAAAGGGGCCAACGAGCACCACCTCCACCACCTCTCCCTCACCCGCCACCCCGCTCGCCCTCTCCCCCATCGCAGCGCAGCCACCGCACTCGCCATTGCCGCCGCCGCCACCGCTCTCGTGGGCAGCCCTCCACCCTCCACCTCCGGCCGTGGTAAGGGCATGGGTGAACTTGCCATGGGCTCCTCTCCGTTTTCCCCTGGTCAATTTGACCCTACACCGCCGCCATCGCCGGCAATCCCGCCGCCGACGGCCGCCGTCGCTCTCTCCCCCTCCCGCTGCACTGTTCCGCGGGGAAGAAAAGGACTTTTACCCATAACCCCCTGCCTTTTTCCCTATTATAACCCGCGGTCCAAATGAACAGGACCCTCTCTCTCTGGCACTTTGCACAGAACCCCCTGAACTTTAACCAAATCAACCCGCAGTCCAACGATCACTATTCCCTCTCTCTGTCTTTTACACCTGAGGCCCCTGAGTTTTCCTATAATTACAGACAGGTCCTTATTCTTTATAAACAGCCCCTAAACTCCACTAAACTCGTCATTTCATGCGCCAAATTAATCCCGTTTGACCCCAAACTCCACCACAATATTCACCAATATATTTTCGCCAAATCCAACCAGTCCATACCCAAAAATAATCATGTCATCATCATTCACTCTCATTTTCCGTTCTTTCTTTGGACCTCAATAAAAGCTTTTTCTTTTATTTATTGGGTGTTTGTTTGCGTGTGCCGTAGACTCCGCCGTGAACGAGGAAGGACTCGAAGAGGAGCAGTGCTACGAGCAGGAGCTTGGAGACCAAGACCCCGGGCAGGAATCCCCCGAGGGTTGGGAGAACGGCAAGTGCAATCCCACCCTTTGATGCATATTGTTGTCCCAGTTTTTATAAACACAACCCATGGCCTAATTTATAAAACTTGCATAATTTTTCTGCTAAACCCGGTTGGATAGCCATACCTTGATTGTTATGACTGTTTCCTTGACAACCTAGATTAATATTTAAATATGACAATGTCTATTTGAATATTGGTCGCTGCTAGAAATGCTTAGGAACATTTTACCATTATACCCCCACAACAAATACTTGGTGTTTACAAAAGCAACCGTGTGCGTGCTTTAAAATAAAAGAGATGATTGTGTAAACAAAATGAGTACCCGTGTGGGAAGAGACAAACGGTATTTCCGTGTGAAATACCGAGGTGAGCTCGAACCGGTATGGTTGAGCATGGTGGGAGTTGTCTATCCTATCACAAATTTTGGGATGATGTTGATGTGTCATCTAGCCTAACCCATTTTTCTGTACCACCACTCGACCGTTGTATGTGGAAACGGCCTAGCATAAATCCCACTAGTTGAGCTGCTGGTTATGTGGTGTGCTGGTGAGCAACAGAGGGCCATGGAGCCGGGGATACGGTCTATGTGAGGTATGCCCCTGGTTAGAACCTCGTTGGTAGGTTGCTAACCCCTGGTCGCGTCTGTGATAACTTGTCAGTTTAGCTATGGTGGGTAATGGCTTTGATAGGAGCTGCACTGGCACTAAGGTGTTCATGTTGTGGTAGCCTACTTGTGGTTGTGTACACCTCTGCAGAGTTAAAACCTATCCGGATAGCCGTGTCCACGGTATTGGGCGAGTTACGGCTTGGTCACTTCACTAGTCCCCTGTTTTGGTGTAAGAAAGTGTTGGTGTTTGACTGAGCTGAGACATGTTTTGACATAGGCTATGACAGATGGGAAATCTGGTAGCAACAAAATCTTGTACGAAAAGTATTACTTTTACTGTTCCTTTTAAAAGAAACATTTGTGAAAACCCTTTGCGAAAACTAACCCTCTGCATGTGTAATAAAATTTGCTTTGCTGCTAAATAAACCATAAACCTTCCTTGTTGCTATCCTGTGCATACTTCTGTTATACCCCTCCGTGGTTGTGGTTGCGCTTGCTGAGTACGTTTGTACTCACCCTTGCTTAATCTGTTGCAGAGGCAGACCCGGACTTTGTGCCTGAGGACGTCGTCTAGTGGGGTTCGTTCTGCACCCAACCTTTGCCTGTGTGTTAGGGTCACCCGCTGGAAGCCGCATGCGTTGCCACTCTGATGAAGACCTCTATGTTATCAACCTTTTTATCTGGAGCTTAGTGTTAGTTCTGTTTGTCGTGGCCCTGCAATGCCACCGTCTCCCGTAATGTTGCTTTTGTACTGAACTATCTGTTGTAATAATGTGAGCCAGCATCCTGGGACTGGCATTTGTATCACATTAAGTTCTCTCTTTCGAGGGGACGCTTCAGGTGGTATCAGAGCCGATAGGTTGGCCGTAGGACGTACCCCTAGGATCTTGACCCTACCTAGTCTCCTCTCACCAGTTTGTTCTTGCCTAATCCTTTTCCCCCCCCCCACACAAGTACTCACCGACGGCTTTTTGACTTGTTCCAGATGGCCCAGCTGGCTGACGAGGGTTGGGGCGAAGGAGTCTGCCCCGCAGAACCTGGCCTCCCCAAGTTGCTGCTGCTCAGCCTGGAGCACGTTGGAGTCACAGAGATCCCCGAGTACTTTTGCCGGGAGTTCACCACCAATGGTACCCGTCGGTGCCGAATGTTCATCTTTGTGGGGAGAAGCTCGCTGTACAAGGAAGTGGCACCTTGGTTTGTTCACGCCACCGGCTACGACCGCCCCAATGCCTACCGCAAAGCCGCAAGAAGAGCCTTGATGTGCCTCTGCACACTCTACAAGCAGTACCTTGTGGGGACCGCGTTAGGATTTACCCCACCCCTGGAAAATGGAGGACGTGAGTGGATTGCCCAGATGAGGAACCTTGGGAGAGATGAGGATATGGAGGACACTGTATCCCACTTGTCCATTTACCTCACTGGCTTGGACAGGCTGTACCGAGAGACGTCGGGACAGCTGAGGCACCAGATCCGCAGAGCCGAGAAAGCGGAGAAGGAGTTGGAACAAGTGAAGAGAGAGTTAGAGATTCAGAAGGTGACAGCTACTCAGGCTGTCAGCTCCCTAGCTGCTCAACAGGCCAGATGCCAGGCTTACTCTGAGTACATGGATAGGCTTGAAGCCTACACAAGGGAGAATGGGCTGTTGGAGGGAGAGCCCAAGATGACCCACGTGGATGCAAGCACGCAGACTGAGGATGAAGTACCAGAATATCAGCTCCCCCTGAAGAAGCGCCGAGTCTGTCTAGAGTAGATTAGCACTTAGTCTAGCCTCTCCTAGAATAGGGCCTGTTGTTTCCAGTAGCACTACCAGCTTAGCCTCGATGTATCCATGATCCTTGTACCCCACCATGTTATGCAATAAAGGTCATCTTTTATCCTGCACCTGTTCAGTTTTTGTTTTCCCCTGATTTCAGATGGCGGAACAAGGATGGACCCAGGGAGTTTGCCCAGTCACACCAGGATTCGCTAGCCTGTTGATCCCCGCGCTGGAACGCCTCGGTGTACCAGAACGTCCGAGGTACTACAACAGGGAGTATGAGCACCATGGGACTCAACGCTGCAGAGTGGTCATAGTTGTCGCCAAGAGTGACCTCCACCCTGTCGAGGCATGACGTACGACCGCCACAGGATTCAGGCACCAGGACACCTACCCCTTGGCACTCAGGAAAGCCCTCCGCTTCATGCGCGGAATCTTTGAAAGGCACCTGGTCCCCACCCCAATGAGGTACTTTCCGCCGATCGTCAGAAGCGCAGTCTGGCGAGCCCGCATAAGGAACTTGGAGCAGCGCCGTCAAGAGGAACCCATCCTGTACCAAGTGGTCACCTACCTCAATTCCTTGGACCAACTCTTTGACGAGCAGGCCGAACGCCTGAGAGAACAGACCGCCCGGGCTGAACAAGCAGAATTCTCGGTCCGCATGCACCAAGTCCAGGTGGCCCAAGCTGAAGCAAGAGCCGCTGCTGCCATGAGCAATGAGGCAGTCGCCCAAGAAAACCTCAGGCAGGCTCGGGACCTGCGTATCCAGGATTGGACCAGAAGTGGAACGCCTGTTCCGGCAATTGGAGAACCCCATGTCCTACTTGGGACACCGATCATGGCATGGGGAGAAATTGTGGGAAACCCCCAAGCACTGTCGGGAACTCCGGCAGGATCGCCGCCCGCTGAAGAAGGACCATCTGAGCCGCCTCAGGAGAATGGGACCTTGACTGAGGCTGAGCAGGCACGACTTGCACCGCCAGAGGAAAGCTCGCCCCGCGAGTAAGCCCCGAGTCAAGCGCTCAGTTGGGAATGAAGCCAGCTTGGTCCGAAGAACCCTTGTATCCCTAGCAGTAGTTTCCCTACCTTGTCCTGTACCCCGCCCTGAAGTGTGCGCCTTGTTGTAACCCCCCCCAAGTGTTGTAGCCCTCAGCTGTTGGAATGGAACCTTGTGTGTTTGTTTGTTAGCTTGTGTGCTGCTTCTGCCTTTTCAAAAATCGAACTAATCAACTTAAACATCATTTAACCCAATCTCACGAAGGCCTTGCTCCAACTGCAGATGGTAAACACTCGTGCTAGCGCCTCTCAGAGACGCGCCCCTCCTGCTGGAGGAGAGCAACCAGAAGGAAGGAGAGAGAACCCTGAGAACCAGGAAGTGGATTAGCAGGATCCTATGGGAGAGAACCAGCCCGAAGGACAAGCGCCTGTAAGAGGCGGACCAGAGGCAAGCCATCCCCGAAGTCAGAATGAGGGATCTTTTGTTATGCCCCCACTCCCACCAGATTTCAACTTGGCACAAGCTTTGTACCACCACACCCTGTTCATGCAAAATGTGTGGAATGCCAGCCGCCGTCAGGAAACAGCCCGTAGACCCAATGCGGGTGACAAGTTGACCAATTTTCTGAGAACCAGGCCGCCCACCTTTGGAGGGTCCAGCAACCCCTTGGAAGCAGATGACTGGCTGAGAACTATCAAGAGGAAACTGGAACCGTTTGGATGTGGAGACCGTGACAAAGTTCTCCTGACTACCCATCAACTCACTGGAACTGCTTTAGCTTGGTGGGACGCTTACTGTGCAGCTTCCCCAAACGAGTCGGCCATCACCTGGAAAGAATTTGAAGAAGAGTTTCGTCGCTACCACATTCCCGACGCCACCATGAGGCGCAAGGCAGATGAGTTTCGTGCACTGAAGCAAGGAAACAAGACTGTGGAAGAGTACACCCATGAGTTCACTGAACTGGCCCGTTATGCACCTGATGAAGTGAAGACAGATGCAAAGAGACAGGACGCGTTCATCCGAGGGTTGCACCCAGATCTACGAGCCCTGATAGTCACCCACAGTTTCCCTGACTTCAATACACTGATGAACAAGGCCATTGTCACAGAAAAGGCCAGAATGGAGGCAAGGCAAGAGAACATGCGCAAGTTCTTGGAAAGCAAGAACCGTCAGATGGACCGCTCGCAGAAACCCAGGAGCTCCGGTTATGCTGCACCTAGACCCCAGGCTCCCATGCAGTACAGAACTCAGTTTCAGGCCACGAGCTCCAAGGCCCCCAACAACCAGTTCAAGAGCCAGACCGCCTCAAAACCACCACAGAGCAAAGTCAGTCAGGCCACAGCCAACAACAGCAATGCAAGAGCCTGTTTCAACTGCCGTGAGACCGGACACTACATCGCAGATTACCCGTACCCTAGGAGCAAGCCTGCGATATCAGTCTACTCCAACTCGGTGAGTGGACCCAAGCCACCAGTGTCTGGAGCCAACCGTGTACCCGTCCGCAGCACCAACACCGGCAGCAACAACAACAACAACACCCAGCAGTCGTATGGACGAGCCCGCGTCAACCACATCGACGCGCAGGAAGCTCAAGGAGCACAAGGAGTAGTACTCGGTGAGTACCTAGTCAGTTCAGTTTTGGCAACAATATTATTTGATTCTGGGGCATCGCATTCTTTCATATCATCAAGTTTTGTGGAAAAGCACAAAATACCTACAGTACTACTAAAGACACCCCTACTAACCCGAACACCTGGAGGTGATATTAAGTGCCAATTAGGTTGTTCGCGGGTACGGATTCTTTTAAGTGGGGTAGAGTTTCTAGCAGACCTAGTGGTACTGGAATCCAAAGGAATAGATGTGATCCTTGGAATGGATTGGTGTCACACCCGGATTTACACAGAAACCCGAATGCTTCTATATGTGTGCCCAGGAAGTCCACAGAACACATATAGATAACAAATACGATAAACAGAGTACATATGCTTGAATAAAATGGTTTTACATCAGAGTTTGACTAAAATAACTAAACAAAACAGCGGAAGACTCTTTATTAACTCTCTCTAAACGAAGACGAAGACGAAGCCGAAATCCATAATCCACAGGGACACCGACTGGTTGAGCACAGCTAGTAGAATGGTAGATCTTCAGGAAATTCAATAGCAGCAGTACCATCTAATCCATCTGTTACCCATCCGGGACTTTGTTGAATGACAAGTGTAAGTAAATGTCTTACTTAGCAAATACAACACGGGTAATGAAGGCTTAAAAGAAAGGCTTGACACGGCTGTACTGCATTAGCAATTTTAGTTGTTTCATTTTATCATAAACCAAAATTTCTACAATTAAGTGAAACCCAGTTGCAAACCCAATTAATGGAGTAGAGGTGAACTTTAAACAATAATAAACATCAACTTCTAATCAAAAAGGATCCAGGCCGCTCTTGACCCTGAGCAAGGCTATCATGATAGATTATACACTCTGCAGAGGTTTCGCCCTTTTCCCACCAGTCGCGTAAAAGTTCAAAGGAACTTTGCACCCAACCACGCACATCAACACTTCCGAGGTGTGACTGCATAGGGACGCTACGAGGCTTTTCACAAGACACCCTAACAAAACAGTAGCCGTTATGGTACAACCTAGGCAGCATGACCCAAGGCACCGAGATTGACTGACGCCCATGTCGCAACACGAGGGGGTCAATGGCGTCCAAGCGCGGTAATAAACATCAACAACAAAATAAATAGCGCAACGTGTGGAACCCCCGCCATACGGAAGCTCCCAACACGGGACTGTGCCTCACGGGGACATAGCCAACGGTTCGCCGGCAAAACACGTTCTCACGCTATAGGGCACGGCTCGGGACAGGGTCTGGCGCTACAGGACCGGGACGACACGACGAGTCCACCAGGATAGGTCTCGTCGGCGGCGGAGCAATGGAGGCGGCGCGCGACGACCTATGGCGGCGGCGGCGCTCGGGCGGTGGCGGTTCAACGCGGGGACGGCGCTACAGAGCACGGGGAGGGACGAGAAGGAGCTCGAGAGGTTCCTCACCTCCACGCGATGGTCCTGGGGCTGCCGGCCGAGGGAGAACGACGGCGGGCGGCGATATCGACGGCGGCGGGTTTGGAAGCGGCGCAAATTAGGGTGGGGGTTAGGGGCGGCACGGCCGCGGCCTTTTATGGAGCGGCCGAGGGGAGAGTCCGGGGTCCCTCGGCGTCCGTGCCGTGGTCGGCCGGGACTCCGGCGCCGTGTCCGGGAGGGAGTCGGGCGAGAGGAAGGGGACGGGTCTGACCCGTGGGACCCGCGCGTCAGTCGGCAGAGGGGGGGCGTTGCGGCGGCCGGTTGGCTGGGCTGCGCGTCAGGCGACTGCTGGGCCGCGAGGTGGGCCGCGAGCGAGGGGAGGCGGGCTGGCGCGGAAGTGAGAGAGGGAAGGCAGGCCGGGGAACGGAGTGGGCCGCAGCTGGGCCAGAAGCGGAGGGAGCGAGCAGGCCGGCGCGGGCGGAGCAGGCCGCTGGGCCAGGCCGAAAGCGGGGCGTGGGTGGCTGGGCCGCTGCGGGAGAAAGAGAAGTAGGAGGGCCAAATTTGGACGGGGGAAAGAGTTAAAGGTGGGAAAACGGACTCGGGCCGCAGAAACTTTTCTAGAGCTCCAAATTAAATGATTCAAATTCGAATTTAAACAGAATTTAAATTCCAATTGAACCACACACAAACAAAACTCAATGCAGACAGCATGAATGCAACAAAAATGTTTCTAACCTTATATTTAATTTTATTTATCATAAATAATTTATTTTTCCTTAGATAAATATGAGCATCAAATTAAATAAAAACAATTTAATTACTAAATTTTTAAAATAGGCATTTTTAGGGTGTTACAAACCTACCCCCCTTAAGATGAATCTCGTCCTCGAGATTCGGATGTGGATGGGAATAACTGTGGATACTCTGCTCTGAGGTCTTCCTCTCTTTCCCAAGTTGCTTCATCCTCTGAATGACGACTCCACTGAACCTTGCACATCTTGATCACCTTGTTTCTGGTGACTCTCTCTGATTCTTCCAAAATTCTGACAGGATGCTCAGTATAGGTAAGATCTTCCTCTACATTCAGCTCATCAATCGGAATTTGTTCCTCAGGTACTCGCAAGCACTTTTTCAATTGAGATACATGGAACACATCGTGTACTCCTGCTAACTTCTCTGGTAGCTCTAACTGATATGCCACCTCTCCTTTCCGGCCAAGTACCTCGAACGGTCCAATATATCGAGGTGCTAACTTGCCCTTGACGTTGAACCTCTTTACACCTCTCATTGGTGACACTTTAAGATACACGAAGTCTCCCACCTCGAAATTGAGGTCCCTTCGCCGGTTATCTGCATAACTCTTCTGTCTGGATTGTGCCACTTTCAAATTCTGCCTGATTATCTGCACTTGCCGTTCGGCCTCTCTTAGTACCTCAGGTCCAAACACCTGACTTTCTCCAGTCTGATTCCAGAACAGTGGTGTCCTACACTTTCTGCCATACAGAGCCTCGAATGGCGCCATCTGCAAACTCTTCTGATAACTATTGTTGTACGAGAATTCTGCGTATGGTAAACTCTTGTCCCAACTGGCACCGTATTGTAGAGCACAAGCTCTCAACATATCCTCTAATATCTGATTTGTCCGTTCTGTCTGCCCATCTGTCTGCGGATGGTAAGCTGAACTGAACTGTAGCTTAGTGTCCATAGACTCATGCAATTGTCGCCAGAAGTGTGACGTGAACTGGGTACCTCGATCAGACACTATTCTTTTCGGTACCCCATGCAAACACACAATCCTGTCCATATACAACTCTGCTAGTTTGGCTCCGGTGTAGGTGGTCTTTACTGGAAGGAAATGCGCCACCTTGGTTAGACGATCCACGATTACCCAAATTGAGTCAAATCCCCTCTGAGTGCGAGGTAAGCCAGTGATGAAATCCATACCGACTTCTTCCCACTTCCATTCAGGTACCTTCAGGGGCTGGAGCAAACCTGCTGGCCTCTGATGTTCAGCCTTGACTCTCTGACACGTGTCACATAGAGCTACGTATGTGGCCACATCTCTCTTCAATCCGTACCACCAAAATCTCTCCTTGATATCCTGGTACATCTTGGTACTACCTGGGTGTATCGAATACGCCGATTCATGGGCTTCCCTGAGAATTGCATCCCTGATCTGCACTACATCTGGTACATAGATCCGCTTCTCATACCACAATGTTCCTTGGTCATCCACTCGAAAACCAGGGGCTTTTCCTAATGCCACCAATTCCACGATCTCCTTGATCTTCTCATCTGTGAGCTGTCCTTTTCGGATCTCTTGTTCCAAGGTTGGTTCTACTGCCATCTCGGTAACGCTGGTCACAAATCCCAGACTCATCCTTTCGAACTCTGAACTGAGTTCCTCCGATAAGCAATGTCCCGTGATCTTATTCACGTAACTCCTTCTACTTAGAGCGTCTGCCACCAGATTGGCCTTCCCTGGATGATAATGTATCTCCAAGTCGTAGTCCTTGATCAACTCTAACCAACGACGTTGCCTCATGTTCAGATCCGACTGTGTGAACACATACTTGAGACTCTTGTGGTCAGTGTAAATATCACACTTATGTCCAATCAAGTAATGCCTCCAAATTTTTAAAGCATGAACTACAGCTGCTAACTCCAGATCGTGTGTCGGGTAGTTCTGCTCATGTTTCCTCAACTGCCTCGATGCATAAGCCACTACTCTGCCTTCCTGCATGAGCACACATCCCAATCCTAGACGAGATGCATCGCAATAGATAGAGAAGCTCTTGGTTATATCCGGCAGCACTAGCACGGGTGCTGTTGTCAACCTTTTCTTCAATTCCTCAAAGCTGACTTGACACTCTTCAGTCCAGACAAACTTGGCATTTTTCTCCAACAATGCCGTCAGGGGTTTAGCAATCTTGGAGAATCCTTCAATGAACCTCCTATAGTATCCAGCCATTCCAAGGAAACTCCTGATTTCACTCACATCCTTAGGCGGATTCCAACTCAACACATCACTAACCTTCTTCGGATCAACTGCCACTCCACCATCGGACAGTACGTGACCCAAGAATGCTACTTCCTTTAACCAAAACTCACACTTGCTCAGCTTGGCATACAACTGATGCTCACGAAGTCTCTGCATCACCAACCTCAGATGTTCTTCATGCTCTTCCTCATTCTTGGAGAAAACTAGAATGTCGTCAATGAACACCACTACGAACTTGTCAAGATAGTCCATGAACACACTGTTCATCAAATACATGAAGTATGTCGGTGCATTAGTCAATCCAAAAGACATGACTGTGAACTCATATAGACCATATCGGGTTGTGAAGGCTGTTTTGGGGATGTCAGTCACTCGTATCCTCATCTGATGGTAACCGGATCGGAGATCGATCTTAGAGAACACACACGCTCCTTTCAGCTGGTCGAAGAGATCATCAATCCTTGGCAGCGGGTACTTGTTCTTGATGGTCACTTCATTCAAAGCTCGATAATCCACACACAATCTCTGGGTCCCATCTTTCTTATCCACAAACAAAACTGGTGCTCCCTAAGGGGACGAACTAGGACGAATATACCCTTTTGCTAACAATGCCCTTAATTCCTCCTTAAGTTTCTCTAGTTCTTTTACTCCCATTCTATATGGCCTCTTAGCTATAGGTGCAGTACCAGGCTTAAGATCAATAACAAATTCAACTTCGCGGTCTGGGGGCATACCTGGTAACTCATCTGGAAACACGTCTGGGAATTCGCACACCACTCTGATGTCTTCCAGTGCTACACCTTCGGCTTGGTAGATCTGATTGTGTCCCAAGGGACTAGCTGCTTGGTACTCCACTTTCTCACCAGTCTTTGCTGTCAGCTGCACTGTTCTTTTGGAGCATTGAATCACCCCATCATATCTGGCTAACCAGCTCATACCCAAAATCAAGTCAAACCCAAGGGTTTCTAGGACTATTGGGTTCACCACAAAGTCTACCCCCCTTATTGTGATGGTGATACAGGGGCAACGTAGTGTGGCACGCTGTTCTCCCCCAGGTGAACTAACTACCATGGGGTTCCCCATAGGTTGCAAGATCATCATGTTCTTTTTCACGAAAGCAGCAGATATGAAAGCATGCGAAGCTCCAGTATTAAACAAAACAGTTGCGAGAGACGAGTTGACAGGAAACATACCCACAACGACATCCGTTGCTCCTTCTGTGGTTTCCGCACCCATGTGGTTAACCTTTCCTCTCGCTGGGTTCTGCTGCTGGTTCCCGTTCTGGTGCTGTGGATGTCCATTCCTCTGATTGTTGTTCTGGCCAACGGCGTTCTGAGCCTTGCGAGGACAAGCGCTGGCATAGTGTCCCAGCTCACCACAACCAAAACACCTCGGAGCCGTAGGTGCATTGTTGGTCGGATTGGGGCGTTGGACAGGACCACTCTGTGGCTGGTTCTGGAAACGCTGCTGAGGTAGTGCTGAGGGGTACTGGGGACGTGGCTGGTACTGGGGACGTTGCTGATACTGGTTGCGGTTCATCAAACCGGACTGTCCCTGGAAACGCTGTGGAGTCACCACCTGCTAGTTTCCTTGCTGAGGATTGAAACGAGGGCAAACATTGCTTCCTGACGGTGTGCCTTGAAGCTTCCTCTTCTTTTCTTCCATCTCACGGCGCTTGTGCTCCAGCAGTAGTGCGCTATCCACCAGTTCTTGAAAAGTGGCGAACCTAGAGCACAGGAGCTGGTACTGGAGTGTATCATGCAGGCCATCACGGAATCGGGTCTGCTTCTTCTTATCCGTACTCACGTCCTCTGGAGCATAACGGGCCAACTCAATGAACTTGTCACGATAAGCGGTGACACTCATACCTTCTTGCTTCAAAGCCAGGAACTCCTTCTTCTTCAAGGTCATCAGCGCTTCCGGCACGTGGTGAGAACGGAAGCTGTCGCGGAACTCCTGCCAAGTGATCTGATCACGATTGGGGTGAGCATACTGGTACGCATCCCACCAATCCAAAGCTGCTCCCTGGAGCTGTCCACTTCCATACAACACCTTCTCCCGGTCGTTGCACTGTGCGATGTCCAGCTGACGTTCCACGGCCTTGAGCCAGTCCTCTGCTTGCATTGGGTCGCTAGACTTGTGGAAGGTAGGAGGGCGTCCCTTCATAAACTCGCCCCTTTTATCTCGGGGTTGCACGTAATGCGGTTGGGGCGGGTTCTGCTGATTCTGCTGCATCAGTGCTATGGTTTGCGCCATCTGCTGTGTCAGCTGAAGTTGCATCTGCATCATCTGCTCCATGGTGAGTGGCGGTGGTGGAGGTGGTGGGTTCTGGTTCTGGATGCTTCCACTGCCTCCGGGGTTGCCTCTAGTGTTAACCATCTATCATAGCAAGAGATCTCCCATCAGTATTCCCGCCAACTGGTATTAGATAACCCATGCTTCCAGATGGTGTATGAGAAGATAGCAGTACTTGGAAAGATACGATAAAGAGTAAGACTGAGGAAGTGCAAAGGGAATAGATAACCCAACTATTTATTCACTAATCTTCCTTAAACCTTAGTCCTATATCTAGATGGAGATAGACTCGCGTCTATGACCATCACAATCATTTCAAAAATCCAAATCAAACATAAGCATAATAACAACAAAATCAAGCACCCAAGGACATGATTCACACAAGACTCGACAGCACTGGTTTTTTAAAAAAAACGTGACTAAATGATCTGGAACAAAAATCATGGTGGTCTCCTAATGATTTTTCAACCGCTCTAACTAGGCTGCGTTCCTACAGTCAGCACGGCTCTGATATCAATCTGTCACACCCGGATTTACACAGAAACTCGAATGCTTCTATATGTGTGCCCAGGAAGTCCACAGAACACATATAGATAACAAATACGATAAACAGAGTACATATGCTCGAATAAAATGGTTTTACATCAGAGTTTGACTAAAATAACTAAACAAAACAGCGGAAGACTCTTTATTAACTCTCTCTAAACGAAGACGAAGACGAAGCCGAAATCCATAATCCACAGGGACACCGACTGGTTGAGCACAGCTAGTAGAATGGTAGATCTTCAGGAAATTCAATAGCAGCAGTACCATCTAATCCATCTGTTACCCATCCGGGATTTTGTTGAATGACAAGTGTAAGTAAATGTCTTACTTAGCAAATACAACACGGGTAATGAAGGCTTAAAAGAAAGGCTTGACACGGCTGTACTGCATTAGCAATTTTAGTTGTTTCATTTTATCATAAACCAAAATTTCTACAATTAAGTGAAACCCAGTTGCAAACCCAATTAATGGAGTAGAGGTGAACTTTAAACAATAATAAACATCAACTTCTAATCAAAAAGGATCCAGGCCGCTCTTGACCCTGAGCAAGGCTATCATGATAGATTATACACTCTGCAGAGGTTTCGCCCTTTTCCCACCAGTCGCGTAAAAGTTCAAAGGAACTTTGCACCCAACCACGCACATCAACACTTCCGAGGTGTGACTGCATAGGGACGCTACGAGGCTTTTCACAAGACACCCTAACAAAACAGTAGCCGTTATGGTACAACCTAGGCAGCATGACCCAAGGCACCGAGATTGACTGACGCCCATGTCGCAACACGAGGGGGTCAATGGCGTCCAAGCGCGGTAATAAACATCAACAACAAAATAAATAGCGCAACGTGTGGAACCCCCGCCATACGGAAGCTCCCAACACGGGACTGCGCCTCACGGGGACATAGCCAACGGATACTCCGTCCTCGGTGGATCAAACCATACTCTCACCCATGCTTCCCATAACGCCGTCGGCCCGTCGGTAACTACTGTCAAGCCAGAGCCGTACATGCTACTCGTCCAAGACCAGAGCCATTATAGTTCCAGCGGTGGCGACAGGTTCCTGGGTTGCCGCTTTAAGAACCAGTCCTTACGGAGAGACACTAGGGCCAAGCATGAAGCATACGCCCTAGCTCCCTGTTCCATGTTGCTAAAAAGCAAGTTTTACCATTAACATTGAAGTGAACCATTAAGTCAAGATTAACAGTTAAACATTGGTGACAGTAGCGGCGCTTAGCAAAGGTCTACCCAAATGCAAATACCCAGGGAAATCAAGGCAAAGGGTAAACAAGACTAGGTATAACCTTAATAGGAACAATTTAGACACATGCATATGCAGTAAATATTGTAAAGGTGTGTTTAGGTAGCAAGGATTGTCCGTGCTGTACTTGCCTTCATCAAACTGCTGTTGTTGCTCTTGCTGCTGCTGTTGGTCCTGCTCCTCGTAACCCTCGAACTCAAATGCGTACGGCTCACCGACTGGACTTATACATCAACACACAAGCATCCATACAAGCCAGTACATGCAAACAATATTAATCTATTAGAACAGTACATCGAACAGTAGAAACAGAACAAAAGAAGGCTGAAAAACTAATCTACGCTTCGCTACGAACACGTGAGCGCGAAAATCACTCAAATCGGAGCTAAAACGAAGAAGTTATGGCTTTTCTAAAGTTCAGGGACTTGCTGGCAAAGTTTTAAAAGTTCCAGAGGCTTATTTGCAAAAACTCAGGGGCTAAAACATAATTTTATATAAAACAGGAGGGTTTAATTGCAAATTAACCAAAGCAGGACCTCGGGTGCTATTTTTAAATAAGACAGGGGGTTTTCTATAAAAATCAGGACTTAATTGCAATTATTTTTGAATAGATTTGGACTGCGGGTTAATTTTGAAAAACTGCAGGGGTTCTTTTGCAAAACGGCCGAGGCTGACTCAGTTGACCGGTATGGTCAACTTTGACCCCGAGGCTTGACTTGATCTGGGTCGTCGGTTTCGATTTGGACGGCTTAGATTAGATCGGGGAGAGGGGGTCGCCGGCGGTGAGTCAATGCGGCGGCGCCGCCTGCGCGCGCGGCGGAGGTTCGCCGGCAAAACACGTTCTCACGCTATAGGGCACGGCTCGGGACGGGGTCTGGCGCTACAGGACCGGGGCGACACGACGAGTCCACCAGGATAGGTCTCGTCGGCGGCGGAGCAATGGAGGCGGCGCGCGACGACCTATGGCGGCGGCGACGCTTGGGCGGTGGCGGTTCAACGCGGGGACGGCGCTACAGAGCACGGGGAGGGACGAGAAGGAGCTCGAGAGGTTCCTCACCTCCACGCGATGGTCCTGGGGCTGCCGGCCGAGGGAGAACGACGGCGGGCGGCGAGATCGACGGCGGCGGGTTTGGAAGCGGCGCAAATTAGGGTGGGGGTTAGGGGCGGCACGGCCGCGGCCTTTTATGGAGCGGCCGAGGGGAGAGTCCGGGGTCCCTCGGCGTCCGTGCCGTGGTCGGCCGGGACTCCGGCGCCGTGTCCGGGAGGGAGTCGGGCGAGAGGAAGGGGACGGGTCTGACCCGTGGGACCCGCGCGTCAGTCGGCAAAGGGGGGGGGGGCGTTGCGGCGGCCGGCTGGCTGGGCTGCGCGTCAGGCGACTGCTGGGCCGCGAGGTGGGCCGCGAGCGAGGGGAGGCGGGCTGGCGCAGAAGTGAGAGAGGGAAGGCAGGCCGGGGAACGGAGTGGGCCGCAGCTGGGCCAGAAGCGGAGGGAGCGAGCAGGCCGGCGCGGGCGGAGCAGGCCGCTGGGCCAGGCCGAAAGCGGGGCGTGGGTGGCTGGGCCGCTGCGGGAGAAAGAGAAGTAGGAGGGCCAAATTTGGACGGGGGAAAGAGTTAAAGGTGGGAAAACGGACTAGGGCCGCAGAAACTTTTCTAGAGCTCCAAATTAAATGATTCAAATTCGAATTTAAACAGAATTTAAATTCCAATTGAACCACACACAAACAAAACTCAATGCAGACAGCATGAATGCAACAAAAATGTTTCTAACCTTATATTTAATTTTATTTATCATAAATAATTTATTTTTCCTTAGATAAATATGAGCATCAAATTAAATAAAAACAATTTAATTACTAAATTTTTAAAATAGGCATTTTTAGGGTGTTACAATTGGTTAGGCAAACACAATGGTCTCATAGGTTGTGCTGATAAGATAGTGCACCTAACCAACCCAGATGGAATGCAAGTAACCTGTCATACCAAAGGAAGTGGACCAGATCCTATGATCTTTAGTATGGAAACAAAAACCATAGAAGAAGTCCCGGTCATCAGAGAATATTCTGATGTTTTCCCTGAAGTTCTACCCGGAATGCCACCGGATAGGGACATAGAGTTTGCTATTGAACTTGTCCCTGGAACCTCTCCTATAGCCAGGAGACCCTATAGGATGGCAGCCTCAGAGTTAGCAGAGTTAAAGAAACAACTGGAAGAGTTGCAACAGATGGGATTTATCAGGCCCAGTACGTCCCCTTGGGGAGCCCCAGTACTCTTTGTAAGGAAGAAAGATGGGAGCATGAGATTGTGCATCGACTATCGTGCACTAAATGATGTCACTATCAAGAATAAATACCCACTCCCTAGGATTGATGATCTCTTTGATCAGTTGAAAGGAGCCAAATACTTCTCTAAGATTGACTTAAGGACTGGGTATCACCAACTGAAAATTAAGGGGAGTGACACCTCAAAAACCGCATTTGTCACCCGATATGGGCAGTATGAGTTCACAGTGATGCCATTTGGACTCACCAATGCACCGGCTTACTTCATGAACCTTATGAACAAAGTATTTATGGATGAGTTAGACAAGTTTGTCGTAGTCTTCATTGATAATATACTTATCTACTCCAAGAGTGCCGAAGAGCATGAGCAACACTTGCGGGTAGTATTGGAAAAGTTGAGAGCACACCAGCTCTATGCCAAATTCAGCAAGTGTGAATTCTGGTTGGAGAAAGTAGCCTTCCTTGGCCACATTTTGACCGCAGAAGGGGTAGCAGTAGACCCCGAGAAGGTAGAAGCGGTCTCGAACTGGCAACAACCAACCAATGTGAGTGAAATCAGAAGTTTTTTGGGTTTAGCTGGGTATTACCGGAGGTTTATTGAAGGATTTTCCAAGATAGCTAGACCCATGACAGAATTGCTTAAGAAAGAAAAGAAGTTTGTTTGGACCGAGTCGTGCAAAAAAAGTTTCCAAGAGCTGAAGAAAAAGTTGACCGCTGCCCCAGTTTTAACCCTACCAGATATTCACAGGGATTTCGTCGTTTACTGTGACGCGTCCCGCCAAGGACTCGGGTGTGTCCTCATGCAAGATGGAAAGGTCGTGGCATATGCCTCCCAACAACTTAGACCCCATGAGCAGAATTACCCAACGCATGACTTAGAGTTTGCAGCCGTAGTGCACGCACTCAAAATCTGGAGACATTACCTAATCGGGAACAAGTGTGAAATATACACGGATCATAAGAGCTTAAAGTATATTTTCACCCAACCAGACCTAAACCTCAGACAGAGAAGATGGCTAGAATTGGTTAAAGATTATAATGTGGAAATTCATTACCACCCTGGCAAGGCTAATGTAGTGGCAGATGCCCTGAGCCGAAAGTCCTACAAACCCAAGAGTGCTCACCTGCAAGAAGAAATAGCACGATTAAATGTGCACATCATCCCTCAGAATAATAACCACCAACTGACAATCCAGTCCACTCTGGAGGAGCGGATCAGAGAAGCCCAGGGAACAGACAAGGATTTAGTGCAGATCTGCAAGCATACCGGAGAAAATAAGGCACCAGACTTTAGAGTCGACAGTAAAGGAACGCTGTGGTATAAAGATAGGATTTGTGTGCCTAAGGAAGGAGACTTTAGACAGATAATCATGGACGAGGCTCACAACTCGCCATATTCCATTCACCCGGGATCCACCAAAATGTATTTGGATTTAAGGCAGAACTATTGGTGGAAAGGAATGAAAGCTGACATAGCCCTGTTTGTCGCTCAGTGTGATACCTGCCAAAGGATTAAAGCAGAACACCAGAAGCCGGCAGGATTATTACAACCCTTGCCTATCCCAGTTTGGAAATGGGATGAGATAGGAATGGACTTTGTGGTAGGACTACCCAGAACACAGAAGGGACATGATTCTATATGGGTAATAGTGGACCGACTCACCAAAGTCGCACACTTTCTACCTGTACGAACAAGTTATGATGGAGAGAAACTAGCCAAGCTTTATGTGGAGAATATAGTGAAATTACATGGAGTGCCCAGTAGAATTGTTTCGGACCGAGGGACCCAGTTCACCTCGAGATTTTGGAAAAGTTTGCATAAAGCTATGGGCACCAAGTTGGACTTTAGCTCCGCGTATCACCCTCAGACCGATGGCCAGACTGAACGAGTAAATCAAATTATGGAAGATATGCTGAGAGCATGTGTCCTCACCTATGGTAAACATTGGAACAAAGTCTACCCTATGCAGAGTTCTCCTACAACAATAGTTACCAGGCGAGTCTAGGTATGTCCCCGTTTGAAGCCCTCTACGGGAGAAAGTGCAGAACTCCTCTGATGTGGTCAGAAGTAGGGGAGCGTACACTAGTGGGACCCGCGCTCATAAAAGAAGCCGAAGAGAAAGTAGCTGAAATCAGAGAGAAGTTGAAAGCGGCTCAATCCAGACAGAAAAGCTACGCAGACAAAAAGAGACGCGAACTGGAATTTAATCCAGGAGATTTTGTTTATCTCAAAGTTTCACCCATCCGGGGAACCCGTAGAATTCAAGTCCATGGAAAGTTAGCCCCTCGGTATATCGGACCATACCCGGTGCAAAAGAAAGTTGGAAAAGTGGCCTACCGATTGGAGTTACCCGAAGCAATGTCGGATATACACCCAGTATTCCACGTCTCACAGTTGAGAAAATGCCTGAGGGTACCGGAAGAGGACCACATACCAGAAGAAGAAATAGATCTGCAGACAGATCTGCGGTATCAGGAGGTACCAGTCAAAATTTTGGACACAGTCACCAAGAGAACCAGAAACTCCGAAGTACAGATATGCAGAGTACAGTGGAGCAGACATAGTGTAAAGGAAGCTACGTGGGAAAGAGAAGATGCCCTGAAGAAAGAGTTCCCCCACCTTTTTAGGAGCCAGCCGAATCTCGAGGACGAGATTCCTTTTAAGTGGGGTAGGTTTGTAACGCCCGCGTTTTGATCTCTGGAAAATCACCTAAATAATACACCCGGTAACAATCTTTTCAAAACGTTTTACCGCCCGAGCTCCCTCCTCCGCCAATCCTGTTCGCCCTGTGTTTCCCCCCCCCCTCCTTTACCTGTTCGCTTCTTCGTCGCCATCCTCTTTCCGTCCCGTCTCACCCACCCTCGTGTCGACCGCTGGGCCGACCGTCTCTGGCCGACCGCCGTCGGCGCCTGTCTTTCCACCGCGAATCCCGCCGTCCCCTCCCCTTTTTTTCCCCTCTCCCTCTTCCTTTTTCCCTTTTCTTCTTTTTCTCCTTTTTCCTTCCTCTCCTCTCTTTTCCCTCCCTCCTCTGTTTCCCCCACCCGACACCCCTGCCCTGCTCCGCACGCCGCCGGTCGCTCCCTCTCCGCTCACCCCCCCCCCCTCTGCCCCGCTCGCCGCCGGCCTCGCTGCAGCTCACCGACCCCCACCGTGCCGACCGCACCCCCCCATTGCCGGACCAGCAGCGCCACTGGGCAGCCCCGCCCTCACTCCCGCCACCGGCGTCGCGCTGACCGCCGCTGCTGTGTCGCCGCCCCACCGCGCGCACGCCACCACCCACCCGCACGAACACCCTACCGCTGCACGCAGACCACGCACGAACACGCAAGCCGTCCCGGCCCCGTGCTCGTCGTCCTTGTGCTGCCCACCGCTGACATCGCCGCCGCCGCCGCACGCCACCACCCGCTCTGCTCGTCACGATCGCCCGACCGCCGTACACCACCACCGTGCCGCCCCTCGCAGTGACCCCATCGCCGTCGGCGGACCTACGCCGCCCACCCGAGCCGCTGCCGCTGAACCGCTCCTCCCAACGTGCACGCCACCGCACTGCGCGCACCGCCGACCGCCGCGCTCGCCTGCACGCTACCGCTCGGCCCCGCCGTAGCCGCTCCGACGCGCCATCGCCTCACCATCCGCACGCCACAACGCGACACACACGCGCACTGCTCCGCCACAGCTCCACCTCGCTCCCCGTGCCCCCAACCGAGCCGGCCGACCTCAATTTCCGCCCGCCGAGCAGCCTCCCGTCGGCCCACCTCCTCGAGCTCCGCCACGCCTATAAAAAGGGGCCAACGAGCACCACCTCCACCACCTCTCCCTCACCCGCCACCCCGCTCGCCCTCTCCCCCATCGCAGCGTAGCCACCGCACTCGCCATTGCCGCCGCCGCCACCGCTCTCGTGGGCAGCCCTCCACCGTCCACCTCCGGCCGTGGTAAGGGCATGGGTGAACTTGCCATGGGCTCCTCTCCGTTTTCCCCTGGTCAATTTGACCCTACACCGCCGCCATCGCCGGCAATCCCGCCGCCGACGGCCGCCGTTGCTCTCTCCCCCTCCCGCTGCACTGTTCCGTGGGGAAGAAAAGGACTTTTACCCATAACTCCCTGCCTTTTTCCCTATTATAACCCGCGGTCCAAATGAACAGGACCCTCTCTCTCTGGCACTTTGCACAGAACCCCCTGAACTTTAACCAAATCAACCCGCAGTCCAACGATCACTATTCCCTCTCTCTCTGTCTTTTACACCTGAGGCCCCTGAGTTTTCCTATAATTACAGACAGGTCCTTATTCTTTATAAACAGCCCCTAAACTCCACTAAACTCGTCATTTCATGCGCCAAATTAATCCCGTTTGACCCCAAACTCCACCACAATATTCACCAATATATTTTCGCCAAATCCAACCAGTCCATACCCAAAAATAATCATGTCATCATCATTCACTCTCATTTTCCGTTCTTTCTTTGGACCTCAATAAAAGCTTTTTCTTTTATTTATTGGGTGTTTGTTTGCGTGTGCCGTAGACTCCGCCGTGAACGAGGAAGGACTCGAAGAGGAGCAGTGCTACGAGCAGGAGCTTGGAGACCAAGACCCCGGGCAGGAATCCCCCGAGGGTTGGGAGAACGGCAAGTGCAATCCCACCCTTTGATGCATATTGTTGTCCCAGTTTTTATAAACACAACCCATGGCCTGATTTATAAAACTTGCATAATTTTTCTGCTAAACCCGGTTGGATAGCCATACCTTGATTGTTATGACTGATTCCTTGACAACCTAGATTAATATTTAAATATGACAATGTCTATTTGAATATTGGTCGCTGCTAGAAATGCTTAGGAACATTTTACCATTATACCCCCACAACAAATACTTGGTGTTTACAAAAGCAACCGTGTGCGTGCTTTAAAATAAAAGAGATGATTGTGTAAATAAAATGAGTACCCGTGTGGGAAGAGACAGACGGTATTTCCGTGTGAAATACCGAGGTGAGCTCAAACTGGTATGGTTGAGCATGGTGGGAGTTGTCTATCCTATCACAAATTTTGGGATGATGTTGATGTGTCATCTAGCCTAACCCATTTTTCTGTACCACCACTCGACCGTTGTATGTGGCAACGGCCTAGCATAAATCCCACTAGTTGAGCTGCTGGTTATGTGGTGTGCTGGTGAGCAACAGAGGGCCATGGAGCCGGGGATACGGTCTATGTGAGGTATGCCCCTGGTTAGAACCTCGTTGGTAGGTTGCTAACCCCTGGTCGCGTCTGTGATAACTTGTCAGTTTAGCTATGGTGGGTAATGGCTTTGATAGGAGCTGCACTGGCACTAAGGTGTTCATGTTGTGGTAGCCTACTTGTGGTTGTGTACACCTCTGCAGAGTTAAAACCTATCCGGATAGCCGTGTCCACGGTATTGGGCGAGTTACGGCTTGGTCACTTCACTAGTCCCCTGTTTTGGTGTAAGAAAGTGTTGGTGTTTGACTGAGCTGAGACATGTTTTGACATAGGCTACGACAGATGCGAAATCTGGTAGCAACAAAATCTTGTACGAAAAGTATTACTTTTACTGTTCCTTTTAAAAGAAACATTTGTGAAAACCCTTTGCGAAAACTAACCCTCTACATGTGTAATAAAATTTGCTTTGCTGCTAAATAAACCATAAACCTTCCTTGTTGCTATCCTGTGCATACTTCTGTTATACCCCTCCGTGGTTGTGGTTGCGCTTGCTGAGTACGTTTGTACTCACCCTTGCTTAATCTGTTGCAGAGGCAGACCCGGACTTTGTGCCTGAGGACGTCGTCTAGTGGGGTTCGTTCTGCACCCAACCTTTGCCTGTGTGTTAGGGTCACCCGCTGGAAGCCGCATGCGTTGCCACTCTGATGAAGACCTCTATGTTATCAACCTTTTTATCTGGAGCTTAGTGTTAGTTCTGTTTGTCGTGGCCCTGCAATGCCACCGTCTCCCGTAATGTTGCTTTTGTACTGAACTATCTGTTGTAATAATGTGAGCCAGCATCCTGGGACTGGCATTTGTATCACATTAAGTTCTCTCTTTCGAGGGGACGCTTCAAGTAGCAGCCAAGGGAGTGAGGAGGCGGTGCCCGGCCAGTTCGGCCGAATCCTCCGGTTCGGCCGAATGGCTCGGTTCGCCCGAACCGTGGGATGCACCGCCCTTTGCTCCCACGTCCTGGATGCACTCCTGGGAGGCGGTGCCAGCGCGGGGGCGGTTCGGCCGAACCGCCTAGTTCGGCCGAACGGGCCCGGAGGCCCAGGCCTGCCCCCCGGCGCCGCCTTTGCTTCGTGGACGTTCTGGGCCGTTTGTACTTGGTGGTCTTCGTGTTGACTCAGCCCAGAGTTGTTGTGTTGGTTGTCCAAGTGGCGTGCACAGTCGTCTGCTTAGTCATCGCTGACATGGACGACTTCCGGTTATGCTTTTCGTCGTGTTCGGCTAAGGGGGGTAACCGGCCGAACGGAGTCGTTCGGCCGATTCGGTCATTTCCGGCCGCTATAGCACGTATTTGTCGTAATTGTACCTGCACAAGTGACACTCACCAAAACTCGTGGAACTTTATTAGAAATAAAACCTAAGTACATGGAATGTTGCATAAAACCTCATTTATTCCCGAGTATTGGTGGTCGGATTTGGGTTGTAACGACCGCCAACAGTTAGCATGCGTTCGACGACGGTTTGCGGTGTGGAGAGCGGTGCGACGAGGTCCTGCACAAGGAGATGGCCACGATTCGAAGACCGGGTCCCTGAGATGGCTAGCACGGCGGTAGCGGCGGCGCTCTGCCGGAGACAGGAGAGAAGAGGGGTCGACGAGGGTGGCTCACCTAGGGGCAAGTTGTCGTACACAACAGCTTGGGGAAGACGTGCAGTGCTCTGGCGGTCCTCGTGCTCCCTCGAACAGCTCCGGTCCGGCTCCTCTCCGGTGTCCCCACGAGCGGTGGCGCTGCGGCGGCGCGGCGCTCGGCGTCGGCTTCGGCTCCGCCTTCCTCTTCTCCGCTTCCCTCCTCCTTCTCCCAACTCTTTCCCCCTCTCTTCCTCTCGGCTTCAACTTGGTGGCGAAGAAAACCCCGAAGGGCTACGACGGCTAGGGCTGGGAGCTACCGCGGCGGGGGTATTTGTACGGCGGCGGCCGCTAGGGCTCCGCAGCGATGGACGGCTCGAGATTTTGGGCGTCCGTGCCCTTTCCACGTGGAGGCATCGCGACGGGCTGCGAGTGCTGCGATGGGATTGGCTCGGGCGTCACGGGCGCGGCGGCAAAGAGGGCCGCGCCGGGCGCGGGGAAGAAAGGGAGGAAGGGGAAAGCTGACAGGCGGGGCCCGCTCGTCAGCGACTGGAAGAGGGGGTGAAGCGTGCGGCCGAAGCTGGGCCGGCGTTGGGCCGAAAGACTGGCCGGGCTGGTTGGGTCACTGCTCGGGAAAAGAATTTCGTGGAGGTTTTCTGGACTTTGGTTAGAGAAATCGGCCCAGAGAAATTAGTAGGGTTTTAAATTAGTTGATTAGCTTTTGTTTGAATTCAAATCTAAGATTTGAATTCAAATCTAAGATTTGAATTCAAACACAACCAAAAATCCAATAAAACCAAATAAACTCCAAATCACCACTATTTGATCCTTAGCACTTCAAATTATTTTTAATTAATTTTCAAATTTGCCTAAGAGAAAATGGGGCAATTAGAAGACAATCTTATAGGTTTGTTTGCATGCACACCAATTCACCAAAAAGTTTTTGAAATTTGGCATTTTTGTACTCAGCATTTCCCTACGAATTTCAGGGTTGTTACAGGCGCTGACATGGGGGAGAGCTCCTACCGGCGGGTACGGCGCTGCGGACGGTGAGCTCCTGGCGGCGCGGACAGGGGATCGACGTTGTCAGGGACGGAGAGCTCTTGTTGGCGGGTACGACGAGAACGAGAAGTGGCGATGATCTCCACGGAGGCTTGGCTGAGGATCCCAGCAGTGGCTCGGGCGGGTGATCTCGGCGGCGGCGTCTCGGCGGTGGCGGCGGCTCGGTGGGGGATCATGCTCCCCAACCCTAGCGATACTTGTGTTTGTTTTGTTTCCTCCGTTCCGGATTGAAAATCTGGTGGTGGGATGTCTTATAACAAATATAAGATGAGGGAGGGTCTTATGCGCATATATGACATATATTAGGAGGCGTTTTCTCCTGAACGCCTCCTCTGTTTTAACAGGCAAATTTACACAAATGCCCTCAAAAGAACTAATTATTACGGCGTTCAGCAATTTCGCCTTCTAAGCAGCTAGATTGTACGCTGAAGTAAGGCGTTTTGGCAAAAATGCCTTCTAATTAAAGTTATTAAGGCGTTTCTTCAGAATGCCATTAGCAAAACGCCTCCTAATGCCTACTGTGGTGCAGTGCACTTCGTCGGACGATCCGCCAGGACGGTCTACCGGGGGATCGAGGACGGCACCGTGCTCGTCCTCGACGAGCGCACGCTCAGGTTCTCGCTCGTCGCGTTCCCGCCGCAGATGCGGGGGCCGTATTGGAGGACAAGCTTTCGTATGATCGGCAGTGGCGTGGATGGCGAAGACAGGGACCGCGTCGTGCGCGTGGACGGCGAGGACCTCGAGGTCTTCGGCCAACTCCCGGACTCCGGGGATTGGGTGATGGAGAAGAGCATCGGGCTGAGGGACGCAACGGCAGGGCTGCGGGCTGGAACTACCGGTCGTTTTGGCTGCCGGCGAGGATCGTCACTGCGAGCAACACGTTCGTGGTGTTGACCCCGGCGGAGAAGAGACCTGGCTCTTCTCCGTCAAGCTGGAGACCATGGAGGTGGAGCGGGAGCACGTGAGGAACAGGCACATCGGGCCGTCGTACCCGTGCGCGCTGCCATGGCCTCCCGTTGACCCGTTCTGCATGCTTGCGTACATTGCGATGACGACGGCGTTGGTAAGAGAAGGCAACGGCGCAAGGGACGATGATGTTGTGATCTCGTGATCGTGACCCTTTGCCGCTGATGTGGGCCAAGCAAAAAAAAATGAAATTCTGGGCACATCCCACCACGCATGAATTGCTTCAATGTTCCCTTAAATCTAGAACCAGAAAACAATACATAAATACAGAATCTAATAATGATAGACATGTTATTTATTTATGTAAATATTTCTTTTCTATCATGTTATTTAACTCAAATATAAATATTTATGTATACTGTCAGGTATACATCATCTGCCAAAGAGGCCAAGACCGATCACGAAGACGACAAGATCCACTTCTAACGTGAGCTGAGTTCGTTAATATGATTCCCCTAATTCTCCTAATTGTTTATACATAATCAGTTTTTTCTTGACTGGATTTTGGCCGTCCCTAGCCCTGATAACAACCGTTTAAATTCTTGTACACATATTGTTTTCTCGATGACTATGTATACAAGATATAGGAAGCATGTTTTTGGTACTGAGAAACGCAAGAAACAAAGACTAGCAGGCATAATTAAAGATTTCATATCAAGATACATATACTAGATGGTTTACTTCAAGAAAAAGAAATACTATATGGATGGTGCTTTTTATTAGAAAACGTGAGATCCTTCCCCTTTCTTTAGTATTAAATAAATATTCGATGTATTTCTAAATATTGGATAAAAGAACTTATATTAAATTTCAGATGCTTTACATTGGTATTGGCGTGTAAATGACATTTGTTAAAGTATGGCATGACCAGCGAAATCATTATGGTGTCCATTGAGTTTTTTTCATTATCTTTCCATGCAAATGTTGTTTTCTTTTTTCGAAGGACTGCAATCTGTTCTTTTTATTTATTATTTATAGTCCATGATAGTAGACTCTATTTTTCAAAATTTGCTAATATGCTCTACGCCTGTTGGCAATATTTATCATTAAAAAAATTGAAGCAGCTATTCCATGTTGGTATTATAAAATATCTCATTAGTTGTTTGATATGAACTATTTAGATTGTAGGGAGAAAGTTTGACGTGTTCAATTCTCATCCAAAAGAGGATATGAGTGAGTTAATATGTTCTGCATGCTGGATCTTCTATGTGATTGAGGTAAGCCCATTAATTTCTAGCACGTGTTATGTTCTTTTGTATAATTTTAATCAGTGATGCAAATTATTAGTTAATAAATTTAAATTATTGATTTTTTACTATGTTTATGGAAGAAAATACGTGTGTGCAACAATAAAACTAATAACAACATATACTCTGTTTTGAAAAGATTCTAAGAATGTGAAATTTAATTCAATTTAAAAAGATAAAATTCTTGTTTACTGTATTTTTAATACATGCGCGACACGCGCGTGCACTCTACTAGTACTAAATAATATCTAAACAAAAAGGAAATATTAAGATACATGGACTCTAATTTTTCTTATGTAGAATCCTTGCCAATGAAGCTTCCCGTTCTTCCTTCCGTGTAAAGATTTATCAACATGTGTAATTATCCTGGACTCCTTGTGCGGTAACTTTGTTTTTTTATTCTACTAGCAAGAACGCACGTTTATTGATGACATGTAGTAGGTACTAAAACAATATCACTTCACTTTAGTGCAAAGCGTTTTTAAAAATACTTTATATGCTCTCTCATGTATGGAGAGCTTTAGTTATTCTCAAAACTCATGATAGTTGACATTTATTTATATGGAGAAAACTCTTTAATTTATTGTCTTTTAGCAATACGGGATAATTGTGTATAGACGTGGGTACAAATGTGGGTATATTTAGGTGGAGCCTTTTTTTGGGTGAAAAAAATTTTGGGTTTAGAGGGGGAAATCAACGTAGGAATGTCCCTCCCCCCTCTTTTTTGACCATTCATCAACCAATTTTCCCGCTATATGAGGTGGGTGTGGGTTTTTTGTTGGTGAGAAATGTTTTCAAATCTAATTCTCTTTATAGTATAAAATCATCCCCATATGCAGGCACGTGCTCGCATATCCTCTCTGCATACAATTTCCTTAAATATATTTTCTCGCCCGCCAATCACACAAAGCCAACTCCAATACATGTTCCTCTTTATTAGCTTCATCGACTGATTTATTCCGATTGCCTCTAACATTCACGTGCTAGCCGATGCCTTGCCTCGTTTAGTTGTCTTGTATGCTAATCATGTAATTATCTTGCCAGATTAAGCCAAATAATGATTGATCCATTTGCACTTCAAGCCGATTAGGACATGGACTTGCAAGTGCGGACTCCATTTCACTCCATTCTTTTTCCTTCTCATATGACTTCACCAACTGCTAGCATGCAGATCATGAACTCTACCGACAGTGACCAATAGCCCATTACTTCGTAATTCATATTACATTAGATTTATTGACAAAAATCTTGTGTCAATAGTGGTGCGAGAGAGAGAAAAGAAAGATTCAAATCCCCTTATATATTTCCAGGGGGTCAGTTACAAAGGAAAGAAAGCCCGATAGTACGCCATGCAGACATCCCAGATGATGAATCATTATCAACAATCACTGTTTCAAAATCAGTGACCGAATCAGCAATCTTAGGGCATGGGGACTCCCATGTTTTAGGGTGTCATAGCCAATCGAGGCACAACCAATGAAATAGATGGTGCAAGAAGCTAGATACCAATCGTTCAATCATAATGACTCGACAAATCAAATTGCTACTTTGATTCAGAACCAGTTTGGCCTCAAACCTAAGGAACACACGTATATGTAACGGAGGCCTTATCATGAAAGCTTACCATCGGATTCCTATGCTGCACCGTTACAGAGTCTCAAATTTCACTAACTTTTCTAGGCAAGAAAAGTGTGTCCATAGTGGAGCACATCAGCTGATTTTAGATCCAATGTGAAGAAGATGTCACACAAGAGGCTTTAAAGATTCGGTAGTTCCCACTTTCACTATCTGGATCGGCCTTTGCTTGGTTTTCATTATTGCCAGTAAATTCCATTATACGATTTGCGGATCTAGAAAAGCAATTTCATAAATACTTCTTTGCTTGAGTACATAAGATAAAGTTTACAGATCTAATGGCTTAATAAAGAAACAACAAATCAGTTCCAGATTTTATTCAAAGATATAAGAAGCTAATGCTATAGTTTAAATTTGACTGACAGCCAGTTAAATGCCAAGGACTTCTCCCACACATCAAAGAGAGGTTTTCCTCTCGAGAATTTGAAAGTCTATGCCATTTAGTGCAGAGAATGTCTAATGTGGATGTCTTTTGTGGAATATACTTCTGATTCAAACGATGAAGTTCAAATTGGCTTGCCTGAGTGGACTATATAAGAATAAAAAGTCAGTTTCATGTCCATTTGGTGTAACGCTACCCCGCGTCCAAGATCTGCTTACGACCCGGCCCTTCCGAGGGGTAAGCCCGCATACACATAGCACCTCTCTTACACTTTCGTCCTCACTTCATGTAAAAGGGTTAACCCGGAGATGCTATGTTTGGAACGACAATGATTATAAACTAGCCCGGTATAACACCGTCTCTTATGATACCGGTGATTACAAGATATTCCGTTATCAATCCAATCATCTATTGAATAGGGAAGAATCATGTTTGAAAACCCCTCTAAGCCGATGCGGATTGATGGACACCCGTTTCCAACAAATATGGTGGATGTTGGGAAGACAAATGATGAGTCAAAGTCCAAGACGGATGATTTGAAGGCATGATTATCGGTTCATTAAGGAAAAGGGGTTGGACATGGGGAAAGTTATACAGGGCAGCGTAGAACCATCCTTCTCAAACCCTGATTCACAAGTATGAGCATCAAAAGAAGAAATAGAGGCAAATCCAAGAATGAGAGAGGCAACATCGCAAAAGAGATAGGCAGCCTCGCGACGAGGAAGGACCCATGTGGTGGAGGCCATTGGAGATGTCCTTTCTTCATTTATTCCTGGAACGAAGGATTAACGCTGCCATCTTTAGACGGTTGCCCGCAATAAAATAAACGGTTTGATGAGCATCGTTCAATGAAGAGGAATTGTCATGATGATAGACAGATATGATCATTAATAGACATGCGTCTTTGTACATGATTGACTTGGGCATAGAAGAAGTGTGCATGATTGGATTGAAGAATTAGCCGATGCTCGTGTACCCGATGAAAATATTACGTGTCATGAGCCCGAACGCCAACGGTAGACAGAGCATCAACATGAGTTAGAGCAAGCACATAGAACGGAGTGTAAGCATGACTACCATTATGATCCATAATTGTTTCCTTAGTGATGCCCTTCAGGTCTGACTAAGTACCATAAAAGAAGGGTTCAACGTCTGCGATAGAGAGAGCAATAAGAAAAAAGGCTCAAAAAGAGGGGACTCATTATGCCGAGGAGAACACATCATATGAAAAACCAACCGAACACTCATTGCGCCGTCACTAGGACCTCAAATCCGGATAGAGACCGTAAGAAGTGCCAACACATGGATTTATATCGGCCGATGAGTTAGAAAAAGTAGATATTCGAGACGGTGATAAGCCAAGGCCAGCGTTTATTGTGCTAAATTATATCCAGAGTATAAGCAAGGGCTAGTTGATTTGTTAAAAGAATTCAATGATTCTTTTGCTTGGGTCCTCTGTGAGATGCCTAGATTAGATAGATTGATTGTTGAGCATCAGTTGCCAATTACACCTGGGTATCGGCCATTTCGGCAACATGCGAGGCATTTTAAACCAAAAGTGTTGCCTGATATTAAGGTTAATATCACTTGTTTAGTTGGAGCTAAATTTATTCGTCAGTACCAGTATGCAGAATGGATTTCAAATGTGGTCCATGTTTACAAGAAGAATGGGAAGCTTAGAGTTTGTATAGATTTCAAGGACTTGAACAAAGCAAACCCGATGGATGGGTATCCGATGCCAGTAGCTGATGTGTTGATAGATGCTGCTTCAGGATATAAAGTGATTTGTTTTATCGATGGTAATGCTGGTTATAATCAAATATTTATGGCCGAAGACGATATTGCAAAAATTGCATTTATATGTCCTGAGACATCAGTTTGTTTGAGTGGGTGGCGATGACTTTGGGTTGAAGAATGCTGGAGCTACATATCAGAGAGCTATGAATTATATTTTCTATAGTCTCATCGGCAAGATTGTGGAGATTTATATTGATGATGTGGTGGTAAAATCTAAAGGTTATCAAGAACACTTAGCCGATTTGTGAAAGGCTCTGGAGTGTACAAGGAAACATGGTTTGAAGATGAATCCAAACAAATGTGCATTTGGGGTATCGGTTGGTCAGTTTCTGAGTTTCATGGTTCATGAGCGAGAAATTGAAATTGGGCAAAAGAGTATTTCTGCAATAAATAAAGTAGTTACCCCTACAAACTAGAAGGAGCTTCAGTCTTTGATCGGCGAGATTATTTTTATTAGGAGGTTCATACCGAATTTGTCGCTGTTGAAATTAAAGGCCAATCAAGAATTCATTTGGGGAAGGGATCAGCAAATGGCTCTTGAATATGTGAAACAATATATTGCGTCTCGACTGGTCTTGGTTCCACCTCAGAAGGATAAGCCATTTAAGTTATAATTATTGGCTAATGATCATGCATTTGGATCGGCCCTTATTCAAGAATTTTAAGAAAAAGAGCTTGTTATTTGTTATGTGAGGAGAAAGCTTCTATATGAGGAGACCAAGTATTCCCCAGTTGAGAAACTTTGTTTATGCTTTATGCTTCTATTTTTCTTGTACCAACCTTAGACATTATTTATTGTCGGCTAAATACATCATTGTAATCCTTCCTTCTCTCTCTTTGTACATAGGCATGTAATTATTGGACTCTAACCCCTAACATTAATATAAAATCGAAGTGCTGTGGGTAACTCCCCCACAATTTGCCCTTCAAAAAAAAGAAAGGATGATGTAGTTAACTGTATGTTATCATTGCCCATATTGAATGGGAGAATTGGAAAATGGATATTGGCTCTGTCTAAATTTGATTTATGATATGAATCGACTAAAGCTATTATAGGAGAAGTTATGGCTGATTTTGTTACACAACACTATGGATCCACTATAAGCACTCTAGAACATGCTCCCTGGACATTATTCTTTGATGGCTCTTCATGTGGAAAGGGGTGTGGCTTCGACATTGTGTTAATATCACCTTGGGGGCAAGCCTTGAATTTTCTTTGCTGATTGCTGCCACTTCTACCAATAATCAGAGTATGAAGCCGTCCTCGAGGGGATTATAAATTGTTAAGAAAAATCAAAGTGGACACAATGGAAATATTTGGAGATTCTATGCTTGATGTCAATCAGCGACTAGGGAGTAAGATTGTAACGATGATATCTTGAGTGTTTATAATGAAGATTGTTCTTCAATTGTTAAGAGAATTCAAGATGGTTTCTATTGAGCATATTCCCAAGATGTATAATGAATAAGCTAATAGATTGACACATGAATACATGATGTTGTTGGTCATCGGCCGATTTGTGAAGTTATGGAATTATCTGCCGATGATTAGAGGAAACAAATTATTGATTACCTCAAGAATCCTTCGCAAAAAGTTTCATGATAGTTGAGGTTTAAAGCTATTATCTCAAGAATCCTTCACAAAAAGTTTCCTGACAGATGAGGTTTAAAGCTATTAAATATGTTCAGATTGAAGAGGATTTGTATTATGGGACGATTGATGGCCTACTACTCTTGGTGCTGAAGAAGCTAAGAGTTTGATGGATGAAATCCATGCGGGAATGTGTGGAGTGGATGATTCGGAGGATTTATTATTTTTGACCGACAATGCTTGAAGATTGATTTGACTATTACAAAGAGTGTCAAGATTGCCAGAAATTTGGAAACGTTCAAAGGGCTCCTACATTAGCTATGAACCCTATTATAATTCCATGACCTTTTAGAGGATGGGCAATTGATTTGATTGGCCAAATTTATCCATCTTCAAGTAAGAATCACAAGTTCATATTGGTGGCTACAGATTATTTTACTAAATGGGTTGAAGCAATTCCCTTTAAGATAGTAACTTGCAAGAACACGATTGATTTTGCTAAAGATAATATAATTTATTGGTTTGGAATCTCTCAAACCATTACAATGGATCAAGGGACCATGTTCATGTAAAGAACGTCCAAATCCGAGCCCATATGCGACCTAGGTGTTTGTTTTAGCGCTAACTTCTCCTGGACTCCGAGACCAACATGAAGTCAACTTGATTTGCACGCACTTGTTGGCTCTCTCCACCTCGAAGCTCTTCTCCATCAATCTTCTGCTCCTCTCCGTGGTTCCTAATCACAATACAATAATAGGTAGCAATCTATTCTCCTAATCATATGCTTAGGAACAAACTCACCTCTAAATTCAATTATCGCACACGAGCTCTAGTGATTCGACCTTGAAATATCAACAAAGGGCTGTTGTGTGTATCCATAGGAGTGATGTCCTCCTCATGCAGAGTACTCCGTAATGGGTAACAGTGAACTATGAAGCACTAGCTACTATCCAGAACCACTACAAGAAATGTGTTAATCTATGACTATTTCCATGACATTTTAAAAAATCGTCATAATTACCCACCATCTGTTATGATTTTCCGGTTTTTGTCATGGATCTGCAGTAGTGGTATGAGGCCCAAAACATAGTGATGTTTTATCGTTTTCATCACAATCCAGCCCATAACACAATGATGTTTCAACCAATCGTCACCGCTAATAAATTAAAAATAACCATAGTCCTTGTGGCCTTACCTATCAAGTATGCCACAAAAATTATATATATTGGACCAAAAAAAAGGCATTCAAAATTTGGACAAAAAAAATACATCACGCAAAGGAATCAAAACCGACACCTAAAACTCCAAGTCAGGCCTCCTAACCATCACACCAATTTGTTGTTTCTGTCAAGTAATAGCTTTTGAATATTACTATTCTCAGGTCCTGCGCCATTTTATGTTTGAAGGAAATAAAAAGTGTCGCATGGGAGAATTGATCCCACGACCTCTACATCAGTCAGGAGAAAGACGTTGTACCACTGTGCTACTTGCTTAGTTGCACAGAATGTTGGAATCATTGATTTTGTAACCACAATGTTCATCGGTTAAATCAACCAACATACAGGCTGCATATGACACGCCTATCTGCGCCGCTGCCCAGTGCCCACACCTGCATCTCGCCCGCGCCGCCGCTGCCGGCCACCGCATCTTGCCCCCACCGCCACTGCGCACCACCGCATCTCGCCCCGCCGCCGCTGCACACCCCAGCACCGCATCCCCCTCTCCGCCGCTGCCCACCACCGCACGCCCCCACCACGGCAACATCTGGAGACGCGAATGTTGCTTGACGGGAAGATGTAGAATGGCGAAGAGAGCAGGTTCCTCGGCGGGTATTGTGCCCCTGAGCACCTCCTGCCTAGCTCCCCCGAGCAGGGAGGAGTGCTGCAGGAGCATCCGCTCACCAGCGCCGTCGCTTCCAGTGGTGGTGCCTCTGTCGCTGCCGGTGGTGGCGCCTCTGCCGCTGCCATTGCTGGTGCCGCCGTCTCCATATCACGGTCGACTGTTCCCCTGCTGAAGGCACGCTTTCTTCATCACCTCAACACCGACTGGCAACCAAGATTTATCCATGTAATTTTTTTCTTGGCTATATTGAATGTAGCTTTTAAATTTGTGCATAATTGTTCATTAGTTTTTTTGTGCAATGCTTGATTAGATGGATCGAAGATGGGTGAATGGCAGACTAATGTCCCGTGAATACAAGGATGGCGTCAAAGAATTTATGAGCTTTGTCAAAGACAAATTCAGTGACAATGTTGAAATTCTATGCCCGTGCAGTAGAATGCCTTAATCAGAAGTACCTAGATTAGGCTCTTATGAAGAAGCACATAATAATGAGTGGCATGGACAACAGTTATACTAGATGGATTTATCATCATGAGGATTTGAATGTGGACGTTATTAAGCATGTTCCTGCTACTAATGAGCATGATAGTGATGACTGTCCATTAGATGAGATAGGTGGGATAGAGAATGACAACAATGATGTTGATCCTTAGGAAGCGATTTTAGGAGACCTGCATATTACTGCAGAAGAAGAAGAAAGAGAGGATGGTGATGTAGGACCTCGTGAGCAAGAGACCCTTTTTAGAATTGTCATGAGAGAGGCAAAGCGTCAATTTTACCCTGGTTGTACCAAATTATCAAGGTTTTCCTTTGTGGCAAAGCTCCTTCATATGAAGTCTTTATACAGGATAAGCAATTCTGGTTTTACTGCAATATTAAAGCTATTGGATGAACCATTCCGAGAATTCAATACCCTCCCAAAATCATATAATGAAGGAAATAGTATTTTAAAGGAATTAGGCCTTGGATATGAATCCATACATGTGTGCTACAACAATTGCATGTTGTTCAGAAAGAAATTTGCCATGCTTGATAAATGCCCCATCTGCGGTCTCTCTAGATGGAGAGACCCAGAAAGGAAGAAGATTCCACAAAAAGTGTTGCAGCATTTTCCATTGGTACCTAGACTAAAGAGGATGTTGCAACCAAAGAAGCATCAGAAGAAGCACAATGGCATAAGTTAAAGCGGCAGCCACTGAGAAGGAAATGAGCAACCCAGCCAATGGCGAGGAATGGCAAGATTTTACGAGAGATGCAAGAAACCTTAGACTTGGCTTGATACTAATGGGTTCAATCCCTTTTTAGAAAAAAACACAAGATACAACATGTGGCCTGTATTTGTTGTGCGATACAATCTTCCACCTTGGGTATGCATGCAGGAGTCAAACATCAAGATGGCTCTACTTATTCGAGGTCCTACATGTCTCGGGAAGGACTTTGACTTACTTTTAGAGCCTCTTATAGAAGATTTACTTGACCTTTGGAAGGGTGTGCATGCTATTACTTGCAAAACATTTAGCCTTCATGCTGCAGTTTTGTGGTGCATCCATGATTACCGAGCTCTGACCACTCTTTTTGGGTGTACCACAAAAGGATATTTTGCATGTATTCACTGTGACAAGCACCTTCTTTCATATCGCCTTACGAGCAAAATTGGGTATTTTGGGCACTATCGTTTGTGGAGAGACAATGAGTTGTTTGACTTCATCGAAGCAATAAGGCACCAGGTCAATTCTCTATAGAGGAGTTGCTTGCTATGAATTGGAAAAAGTCATAGATGTTGCATCTAGGAAGCAACAAAAATGTGGGGAAAGGAAGCGTTCATGCTCTGGAGGGGCCCATGTGCAAATTTGGAGCTGGATGGTTAGTTTATGAAAGTTACCATATTGGAAAAAAATTGAAGATGTAACATAATCTTGATGTCATGCATATTGAGAAAAACATATGTGAGACTCTCATTGCGACAATTCTGAACATAGCTGGGAATACAAAGGATGCAGCTAAAGCTAGACTTCATCTGAAAGATTTGGGAATTAAAGATGCGCTGCAATTTAGAGAGGATGGGGATTCCTTTGAGATGCCTTGTGCTCAATATACCATGTCCACAAAACAAAAGGAGCCCTTCCATAATTTTTTACGGGAGGTGAAGTTTCCAGATGGATTCGCTTCAAACATCTCAAGATTTATAAGTGCTGATGGAAATAAGGTACAAGGGTTAAAAGCACACAACTGTCACATTTTGTTGCAAAGAATCTTTCCAGCTGCCATGAAAGGGTTTTTGGACAAGGATATCTATGAAGAAATAGCGGAGCTGGGTAAGTTTTTCAGAGAACTGTGCAACAAAACCCTTAACAAGGATGCGTTGGCTGTTATGAAGAATGAGATCCCTATTATTTTGGTGAAGCTTGAGAAAATTTTTCCGCAGCTTTCTTTTATGTGATGATGCACCTAGTTGTACATTTACCTGATGAGGCATTGCTCCAATGTCCTATCCAATACGGGTTGATGTACCCAATTGGGAGGCATCTGTATACTTTGAAACACTATGTGAGGAATAGGGTACGACCAGAAGGTTCGATAGCCGAGGCATATATTGCCGATGAATGCCTAACATTTTGCTCCAAATACATTTAAAGTGTTGAAACAAGATTTAATGGGGAACCAAGAAATATAGGCTTTTCAAATGAAGAGACCTATAATGTGGATGTTTTTGGCCATGAAGTTCATTTTACTTCTGCACCTGAACTTTTATATTGTGAAAGTGGATTTGATCAAATGGTGTAAATAAAAAATGTAGTCAAGCTCAGAAATATGTGGAATAAGTTCTGACCATTGTCTTTTTATATACTTTTGTGTGGCACCTTTGTATTTTACATATGCTAACTTTTGTTGTTGTTGCTGTTTTTTTTTTGCAGAATGTTCAGAGATGGACTAGATAGAGAAAGAGTACATAACATTGAAAAAAAGCTTCAGGAAGGATTTCAAAATTGGTTCACTAACCATGTTAGTTTATATACATTTAAATGGTTCTGTTTTTCTGGATGGCATATTTGTGGTACACATTCTGATTTATGTTTGTTTTAGGCCTCTAACAGATCTGTGGGTTGCGGAATGCTCAATCAGAGATAGATGATGACATATTTTCCTTGGCATGTCCTCCTGATTTTAGATATAATCAATACTCCATGCATAGTTAATGGTGTGCGGTTTAATATAGTTGACTGTGACAAGAATAAGAAAACACATAATAGTGGAGTGATGGTACAACATAATGGTTAGTTCATTGATTTGTTTGAAACTTTGCTAGAGATAATTCAGTTAGATTTCGACGATGATGAGAAGTCAGTAGTTTTAAATTTGATGGGAAGAAGATTGAACTTAAATTTCATGGCTTTTTCTGGTAGATCAATATTGGAATGTTGCAGTTTCTACATGTCATTAAATCTAGTTTGGTGCATTATGTATATGAATTCGTTAAGTTTATAGGGTGTTGGGTCGCGCGGATGTGCTTGCGCGCAACCCACTCGCGCCGCCGTGCGCTGCTGCCGGAGCCGGAGAAGGAGATTAGGGTAGCAGCGGGCCAGGGTTCCGGGGTTATATGGGAAGGCCTCCAATCGCCGTCGGACCAAGAAGGAGGGATCCGGGGGGGAGGGGGGGCAGCAGGCCCGGTGGGGGCGATGGCGCCGCCGGCGGGCGGTGGGGCATCCCCGGTGGGCGGTGCCATCGACGAGGGCTGAGGAGGCGACAAAGAAGACGACGATCGACGGGTAAGCATGGCGGCAGCGGTGGGCGGCAACGGAGGCGGCGCGGTGCCGCTGGAGCCGAGGTGGAGGAGGTGACGAAGAAGACGACAATCGGCTGGTAAGCATGGCGGCGGCGGTGGGCGGCGACAGAGGTGGTGTGGTGCCACCAGAGCCGAGGCGGAGGAGGCGGCGGAGGAGAGGTTAGCATGGAGGCGAATGCTGGGCGGCGATGGAGGCGGCTCGGCCGCCGGAGATGGGGGGCGGAGGGAGGCGGCGGGGGCTTAGAGTGCGACAGGTCGTGCGTTATCGCGGTCCATGTGAATTCATTCATTTGCTATGTTGTCACTACAATTTCATCTTCTTTTACATTATGGTTTTGTATTAGTAACAAAAATATTAATCTGTTGTCCATGTTTTCATCTTAGCACTTCCACTACATCCATATGAAGAGGAGCGCCTCAGATAGTGTATGTGTTATAGTGCAAGGCTGCAGCAACTTGGAATTCCATCTTCTTCCAGCATATCCCAAGCAGTAGTTGCAATGCTCTAGACAAGGAAAAACCAAATCATAGAATAATGAAGACTCTGGATCTGAATATGATCCTTCACAGGATGATACTAGTGAAGGAGATTTGGTTGGTGATGACAATGCTAAGGTGATCATTCCATTAGCTTGTCAAGGCCTTAACTTGTTGTTTGCTTGATGATGCAATATGATTATCTCTGTAGTCTGTTCACTAATACATTAATCCATTCTACATGTTCTAGCATGGATCCAAGGAGAAGACTTGCAATAAAACTAACAAAGAAAGTCAAAGTTCAACCAGAACTATTGCCGGAGCTACAAGGTCCGAGACAAGCATCGGCTAGCCTGATGCAATTCTGACACCAAGTAACATCCAGTTGTCACCTTCATCGCCGCCTAATGATGGCACCCAAACAAGGTGAGAGTTTGTTCATTTATTTGTCATTTTGCATATAGCTTTTTTAGTTTGGTTGCTAAATGCAACTGGTTTCTTTGGTTGAATGATCAGCTTGGATCAATGTTTGCTTCAAGTTACTAATTGCATCCTCTTTATACCCAGGAGTGGAGCCACCTGACCGAGGACTTAATATGGGACATGAGAGGTTGACCCGATCTAGGGGTACAAAACTGTCAATTGTCATAACTGAAGGCAATATAAGGCCCATCGTACCTGTAATTGCTGCAAAGTTTGCAACTGAATGCAACATTGTAGTCTGGAACCAAATTTCTGTTCTCAAGCACCGGAAGGATTAAAAGAGACAACCTGCGTTGATTCAAAATTTTCTGGGAAGTCTTAGTGTAAGTACCTTTCCCTAGTTTATTTGCAATAATAACCATTCTATACCAGTGTGCTCATACATATGTTGTTGCCTCCTTACATATGATACTTGCACCTTGTATGGTTGTTTTGACTAAAATATGGGCAAATGTTAATCTAACTAGAGTTGTTTTCTGACACTGCAGTAGTGAACTGTTACTTTTTCCTTGCAGCTTAAAAATTCAGATAACAGAAAATTCAGTTTATGAAAATGGTTACCACCATATAGGTCCATAATGTAATGTTTCTTATACATTCTCTTTCATCTCAATTGGCAAAGTTTGACATAAACACAACGGATCCAATAGTTAAAAATGGTTGTCTTTAGATGATGAAGTTTGTTGTTCGCCAACAGCGACATAAGCTAAAGAAAGAATTCTTTGATCATTTTCCTCTACATTTGGTTACAAAAACTTCTCTAGACAAAGTGATGAATGGTAAACAATGGCTTGAGCTTGAGGAATCATGGAAGACTCCCAAAAAGATGGTATTTTCCCTAAAAACCAAACTCTTTGAGCTACATGCTAACCATTCACGTGCCTTACATGCATTGTGTTTTGATGTAGGTGGCATGTCAAAAGAACAAACACAATCGAGCTGATGTAAAGTTCTGTCAAACCAATGGGTCCTCTAGCTACGAGGTTGTTTTAGAAAATTTTGTAAGTTAGCCAAGTTCATGTGCATTCCATTTATGCTATTGTCTCATATATCTAGCTTAATATTTTGTGCTGGCTTTAAAAGCCTTGGTTTCTTTGAGGGTTTGTATTTATTATACGAAAATTCTATTTAGGCTGACAGCGGGTGATCCACATCCGAGCTTATTCATAAGTGGCATGTTTCACTTGTGTCATACTATTTTGTTCTTAACAAGTATTTTCACTTGTTGTTTAAACTTGTGTCATAACTTACTTGCTGGAAAGTTTTGTTGATTGCATATCCATTTTTTTTGTATGAACATTGTCGGGGACGGTCATAAGGGGTCCCATAATCACCGGGGTAATCACCCTCAAAAACGCAAAAACGAAAACACAACAACCCACAAACCCCGAGGGCCAAAAACCATTCAGGAGCTGCGGCCCGTTACAACTTAACGCTGCCCAGCAGCCGCCCGGGCTTGCCCGTCGAGGACACGATACGGGCGAACCCCATCTCCGCCCCGCTCGAGGGTCGCTCACCCCCTCGAGCGGACACTGTACAAACTCCGCCTCGCTCGAGGGTCTTCGCCCCCCTCGAGCGAGCAACCGCGTCCGTCTCACTCGAGGCCTTCCCTCGACACACCACGACGCGCCCAACCACTCCGCCATGGCGCGATCCGCCACCAGGTGCCGAAGTCAAAAGTGAATCTCTCTCGCTCCCACTCCGCATCGCTAACACCGCCAGGCCCACTGTGCCACCTGCTCCGGCCTCTGTGCGGATGTGTGCGGGCGTGCGGAACCCTGTGCGGACTGGCGGGGGTCATTCCGCCGCACTGTGCCACCTGCCCCCGTCATTCGCCAACGGCTACACCCTCAAATGGGTACCGGGGCACCCTCGAACGGGTGTACGGGAGGCGACTGGGCACGGAGGTCAGATCCACCAACTCTTGGCCATCCCCCCCACAGGCGAGCACGCCGCTTACTGTGGCAACAGGAAACGCCATGCTTGCCACTGTACTGCCAACTCCCGTCCTTTCTCCGAACCGAGACCCTCGAGTGGGCGTGGCGATACCCTCGGGCGGGCACAGCGGTACCCTCGAATGAGCAGGTGGACGACGACCAGGCGTGGGCTACGACCACGGCACCCCTCGAAGCCGCGCCAGGACAAGCACTGGACCCGCCATAATGCACGCCAGAGCCAGAGCTCAGCCACGACTTGCGCCAGGAGTAAGAATCCACAAGGACAAGCGCACGCCCAGCGCTTCCCGTACACCTTGACTGTAGCAGTTCACTGTATCGTAAACTGTAAACCGCCTCCCCCTTCGTCAATAAAAGGGGGAGACGGACTCCCCCAATGGAGGGGCAACTAGAGAACACACGACCTACCACCACGATGTTGGCACTCAGCCTCAATCACTCTACTTCAGGGACTTGGAGGCTGTTGACGAATTATGCCGTGCACGTCTGTCTGGGGGTACCCCAGAGAGTAGATTCGTGGGTCTCAACGAGTCTAGGAGCGACAGTACACGAACAACACAGAGATTTAGACTGGTTCGGGCCGCGAGTAGCGTAATACCCTACGTCCTGTGTGCTTGATTGTATTGCACGCGTGGTTATGAGTTGTTTTGAGGGGGTCCCTGCTCCGCCTTATATAGTCCCGGGAGCAGAGTCACAAGTCAGTTACAGTGTCCTAGTCGTATACAATATGGAGTACTACAACAGGGTACTTTGGGGAGTCTCCTATCAGTATACGACTAGTCTACCTAGTCAACTACGCCGTCTTGTACCATAGCCTACTAGTTTAATGTAGTCGGATCAAACACCCCTAACGAGTAGTTTAATCCTCTGTATGAATGGCCCTAGGGATCCTGGTCCCACAGAGGCTTCTCCTCTTCTCCCACCTTGCTTGTAGCCCCTCAATGCAAGCACCGCGGTGCAAGATAGCATAGTGCCATGAGCACACTTGCTGGACGTACGGCCCCGTGGCCGGAAGCAGGATAAACCCCGTGTCACCGTGTTGGCTCTTGCATCAACCGTCAGGGGACAGGACACATCGTATTCTGTGTGGTGTGAGGTTGGACGACCAATCTCAACACCGACAAACATGCTAGTCATATTTCAGTAAATGATATTTTAGTTCATGCTAGACCATCAATTCTTACTGTACTAGTATATATGTCTACTTGTTGTACTTATGCATATAAATGCTCATGTTGTGACGAATAGAAGCAGTAACTAAGTGTATTAATTTGCACCATATAAATATTGTTTGTAGGGCGGCAAGTACAATGATAAAGAACCTGATGCCTTAGATTTGTTCAAGATCTGCCATTATAGCAAGAAAAATAAAGGATATACGCCTACTGTACAGTCAACTATTGTAAGACATATTTCTAATACTGCTATTTGGATATGCTTATTCTCAATTATCGTGTGATTGGTTTGCTCTCAACTGCTTATTCTCAACTACTGTTGTTTGCTGCTTTCTTGCTTGCTAGGCTGAAATGGAAAACCAGCTCGCTACACCAAGATGGTGGACAGCTGAAATGGAAAACCAGATCGCTACACCAAGATAGTGGACAACCAACTCTGCAACTGAAGTTGTAGCTTTTGTGCTTGACAAGAACACAAAAAAACAATCACTTCCTTCAGAATGTGGGTATCCCGATTGCAAAGCGTAGGTCCAGTCTACAGGATGTTCAAGCATAATTGGAAGTTGAGAGGAGGACAAATGTTGAGCTTCAATCGATTGTCAACAACCAGTCTGAAGCAATGAATGATTTGTCAAAGCAAATGCAGGAGACAGAACAATCAAGAATCAAAGACAAAGAGGAGAGTCAGAAGAGGCAAGCCGAGTTGGAGGCGAAAGTTGAGCTTCTGCTATGCCGAAATCAAAGCCTTTTTGGTGGAACTTCAAATTTTACAGGAACAAAACTTTGTTGCTATAGCTTGTTGTTTCTGCTGAAACATCTGGTTGGTTGTTTCTGGTCTATTATGATGTTGCTGCGCAGTGTTGCCGCAGCCTGATAGCTGGATGGAATATGTATGTGATTCCTTATTTTGATGTCATGTTGGGCTTGTATAGATTCATGTGATTTCTGGGTTGTGATAACTTCTGGGCTGATATTTTGTATGAACTGATTTTTATATGGGCTGTCTATTGATAAAATAAATTGTTAGCTCGTAAAAACATGTGGGCCAAATTTGGCCCATTTTAGGGAGCCCAGTTTGAATTAGGCCCTAACACGACACTGCCACATCATCGCCATGTAGCGGCCACGTCATCGCCATGCCAGCTGCTACGTCATTGCCATGTCATCGGCCACGTCATCGCCATGTCAGCAGCCACATCATCCTTTCCATCCACCTCATCGTCATGTCAGTAGCCACATCATTGGCCATATTATCCTCCATGTCAGCTATGTGTGACGTGTGAGTAGAATCCATGACGTTTATTTTTGTCACAAGTAATGGGCTCGGGCTAGGTTGCATGGGCTTGAGCCTATTTTATGGCAATGTCGAATCGTTATGGATTGAGTTAATCTGTGACGATTTTGTTAATATCATCACGAGGTTGATCCGTGACGCTTAATACATTAAAAAATTTGAGAACATCACAGATACTATTTTATGACGATTTTTCAATGATCTGTGATGAAAGCTGATCGTCATCGATTAACAATTTTTTTGTAGTGAACATTATTGCGGGGCATCAGTTCCTGGAAAACATGAAACCGGTACGGATGTATTATTTGGTTAGTTGTCATTGATTATCCACTTCAAGAAATTGTCTAATTTCGGCGAAGGTAACTATGTAATTGACGGAGGCAATTTTATTAGCAAATATAACTGTGTAGTGTAGCAAAGGTGACATAGACAACTTTATAGCAAGGAACTCCACACTTGGGCTGCCAGAAAATGGAATTGTCAAATGTTCTAGATTTTCAGCAGTCAATTGGATGGCCCACAACTTCACATTAACTATGGTAGTGGGTTACAGTTATGTGTCTTTGTTGTTGCCCACCATGGCCAATATAGAGGTGCGTGGTTGAAAGACATTGATATAGGTTCAACTCAAAGAAAATGAAAAAGAAAGAGACTGAGGTTGACTTGTTATTATGGCTTCCATATATTGAGGTTTTTATCCTTCCGGTTTTGGGAATTAGAGATTCAAGTTTATTTTTCTGTAAGGTTCAGCGTCAATTATATGAACGCTACAGTTTGCCTTCCTGAAAACTGAAAACATAACACAAGAACTTAGGACCACCATTGTTTATGCTCATACCTTGTCATGAGTTACTGAAAAGTAAACTATGTAAAGGCTACATCTTTTTTCGGGAAAACTAGATCAGTCACACCGAAATATCACAATTTAGAAAAAAGAAAAGATCACCGAAGAATTAACCCGGAAATATCGAAAGAAGTAAGTCGTTGTTTAGAATTTTACAATTCTGTCCACCTCTGTTATGAAAAAAAAACTTGACCACGAAAGGAGACTCTACCCGGGTTTTGTTCTGAGAAGGTGTCGTGCTTTGAACCCAGGTCAGGACGGAAGTTTGAACGACTTCCGGAGTTCAGAGCTCTAACCGGTCCGCTGCGAGAAGCTAAGCCGTCCACTTCTGTTATGTTTTTTTTTTGGTTATTCCATTTTCTTTTTCACTTCTTGAAAAAAAATCCATTTTCCCCTTTTGTTAACTGGAGGAGGGCTCCTTGGGTTCCTGTTGGCCTATTCTCTAGCTCCGGTGCGTAATAGGAATAGTAATATGAAAGTGGTTTACCGAATTATCTGATATCTATCCATTTCCGTTAAAATATAAATATGGATATCCGTATCTGAATTCTTTTTAATATGATAAGTAAAGTTGATATATTCAAATTCATTTTCTAAGAGCTAAATCATATCAGTTTTCAAAAAATTGTGGATATGGATAGAATATCCATTATTATCCGTATTTCAATAGAATAAATATATCTTTGAACCATGTTATAAACACATATTATCTTGATTTAGTTTCAAACTAATATATTATATATGTAAATTACTTTCAATATACCCTATGTTACCTATTTTAATAATATAAAGTATTTATATGATTTATTTGATTATGTATTTTATTAAATATATTTTTAACAGGTGATGCTTGTTAATTGCTACCAAACACAATTAAATATCCGAATTTGTATCCAAATCTGAGCCATCCATTTTGTAATAGTATCCAAGGACATTCAATCCGTATTTGTATTTAAAAAAATATGCTATCCGAATCTGATTTCATTCTTAGTGCCGAACCAGGTGCCCATTAGAGCAAGCCCAATAATAGGCCATAATCCAAGCACACAACAAAAGGTGACCTGGAGGAGAGAAGGAAGGACAGAGATGAGAGGTTGTCGCAAGTTTCGTCGATCTGCTCCTTACAAACTCCTATGCGTGAAATATTGGTGGTGCAGAGAGATTAGGGAAGAAAATAGCAGGGGTAAAATGTGGGACCATAGAAGAATTGAATTTTATATAAGATTTAATGTAGACAAGTAAAGTTATTCTTGTTTTTTTTGCGGGTAAAGCTATTCTTGTTTTTTTGGCCGAAGTCGGGAGGGAAAGCCCCTACCTATTTTTTTATTCCAAACCTAATTATTCGCTCCCACAGGTAGTCGAACTTGTGTCTGTTGGGTGCTATTCACGTTTTCTAACCACTAGGCTAGAGGCCCTTTCATTAAAGCTATTCTTGTTGAAGGCTTGTCGTGTATTATGTTGGTGACGTGGATATGATTATAGACAAGTAATTAGCTGAATTATTAAACCTGCTCTTAACTAAGCAAAGAGGTAAAAATGTGAATAGTATATCTTTGGAAAAATTGTCTACACCACACTGTGATTTTGAAAATTCGGCTATTTCATATTGAAATCGGTAAAATTGGCCGTAGTGACACCTGCATCAAAGAATCCAGGTGGCGTAGGGCACCACGTTCTTTGTTGTAGAACACCCCCTAGTGTCCTACAACTAATTTTACCATTTTCAATTTAGAACGACAGATATCATGAAATCAGAGTGTCATAGTGTGGTGACAAAATTTATAACAAAATTTGCCTTAATCTGTCGATAGTATCATAGTGTTGGGTAGTCTTTTCTTCTCTCTAAAACTGCGATCTTTGTATGCCAAGTATCGCAAACTCGCTATATTATTTTGTATTAGCATTCAGAGAGAGGAGCTCACGCGGTTGACGCTGCTGTTTTGTTTTTGTGCAGCACAGTACAAACGCAGAGACACTCACATACACACACATACTCATCCTATGAATACATGCATGCAACCCTACCTATGAGCACCTTCGAGAAAGTGAGCCGGCTGTAGACATGTTGCTCCATCTACACAATATCGGCTCCAATACGTAATTTCTCACGAGTCACATGCTACCTTTTTTTTGAGAACATGTGTTTCATATGGTCTCTTAGCAAATGATATATTGACGTCAAGGAGTTAATACTCTTGCCAGCTAGTATTGGCTCATGTTTTTATCATGTCATATTGTCTGAAAGACTGATAGAGATGTGGACAGGGCTAAAACCAGCAAATATTTCGTGGAATAGTCAAATTGAAGGAAAATTTGTCATCCTTTCAGACATGTTTGGACAAGGACAGTGGAGCAAGGAATTAATGTCGATAATTTAAGTCCATTTTGGACCCTAACGCCCAACCAAACAGGCTTCCCAATTCAAACAGGTGATTTAAATGCTGGCGCTTTGCCTATTTTGTTGCGCACGTATGCTCAATCCTTCTAAATTTCAGTTAGAATTTAGAAGTAAAAAGGCTGCCTCCAGCAGGACTGGCCAAATCGCTGCTTTTCATCGAGGTTAGAAATAATAAAAAAACAAAAAGGGAGAGTTCCTTGGGTGCATGAACAGAAGGACGCTGGAGCAGGGACTATAAACATCTTGGTAGTTGTGCGAGCTATATTTCATCGGCTCGCTAGCGTGGGTGTTTTTACAGTTCTGTCTTCCGCATCGCATAGATTAGAGGAACCGATGAATAACCCTCAAATTAAGCCCTCCAACTATTAACTATGCCTGCATTTAATTTTTGAGGTACGTTAGAACTTGTTCCGACTCCAGCAATAACCTCAATGGAGGGCTGCCTAGAAACCCCTCCGAAATGAATGGTAGAGGGATTAATTTGGAGGCCTCGGTAAATTGCAGGCCAAGTAAAATGTAACTATGTCAAAGTAGCACTACACCCCGCGTCACCCCCCTGGCGGCACGGGTGGACACCCACGCCGCTGCCGGCGCCGCCGCAGCCTCCCTCTCCCTCGCTCCCTCCACCTCGCCGCCGCCGGAGGGCCTCGCCGGAAGCCCGGTGGACCTCGGGATGGCGGCGGCGGGGCGAATCTTCGGCGGCTCCGCCCGGATCTGGCGGTGACGCATCCAAGACGGTGCGGATCCGGGCCGGTGTGGTGGTGACGGCGGCGACCAATGACAACGGCGGGGTTCCTGGATCTAACGTCGGCTTGGCCTCCAATGGTGATTCCTCTCCGGCAGATGCGCCTTCGACCTTGGTGTTGGAAGGGCTAGCTCCGGACTTTGCAACTACATCTGGTGATGACGTCTTCAATTTCGCCTTTCCTTTTCATATAGACCAAGAGACATGAGTCACCTTGGCTTCATTCGCGGATTCTCTTACTCGAAGACGGATTTCATCTGCAATTTATTTCTGGTGGATTATGCACGGGTACCCAGCAGCTACTTTGCAGCATGGTATCTCAGGTTACGAATTCAGATGGTCTGCCGGATTTGGAGTTCGTGGCCGTTTAAAGTGGGTCAGGGCTGGTCTATATGGAAGCATTGGCCTGGTAAGAAGGGGGAAGCAACACGGTGTGATTTGTCGTGGTGGTAATTGCTACTAATTCATCGGGTCCGGAAGAAATTTCTAGGTCTGCCCTTAATTGGTTGAACCTGGCAGTGACCTTGTTGAAGGCATTGTTTGGATTAAGATGAATTACTCCCTCGTGAAAACATTTGATCTGATCTTAATTGGTTGGGTCATTACAATGTCGGCACGTGCGCGTTCCGTTTCCTCGTTGGAGGCGTTCTATCGGGAGCCTACTTCATAGTCCAAGAGTTGCTTTGGTTTGTGAAGCGGATGAAGATGAATGCGCTTTGTGGTAGTTTGCTAGGTCATGGTGCTCTCATTTTTTTTCTTTTTCATTTGTTATGTGCATCTTAGTTATGCAGAGGCCGGGCTGGATCTTATATAATTGTATCATCTTGATGTAATTGTCTAATATCAATAATGCTTCCCCTTAAAAAAAAGTAAAATGAATGACATGGGACAACAAAAACATAGGATTTTGTTTGGAATTTACTATTCCAATAAACCATGATGGGAACACCTTTCCGGAGCACATTGTGTAAGCGTGTGACAAATAGAAAAATTTGCCTACTGTGATATCCCTTTTCTTATGGCACCCCACATCAAGGAGTTACCATTCTCGCAATGCTACAAGACTGGCACAGATACATCGTTGATTGTTGCTTAAGTTACAAATCAAACACAAAATTCTATCCTTTGCAATTTAGGAACCATCACTATAATCCGAGGGCCCAAAAACCTTATGTGGAAATACACACAGTTGACTTATGTTATAAAATGACTATAGATATGGAGGCATTTCCATTATTGGTCCAATATACGATCTGTTTGTGTAAATTGCATTATCATTATTGGCTCTAGATGCAAACTGATTGTCATTCAGTTGGTAAGGTTTTGGTTCACTCATAGGTGGCACCTAGCACTCCTAAATTACATGGCACAGAATAAGAAATATAGAGTAATAATATGTGCACTAGATCACTAAAATAATGGTTAATATGTGGATATGAAATAATGTATTATTGGAATTGGTTCAGTTCCAAGTTGAATGTAATATGACTTGTAAAAAAACAATTCTTGATATACATCAATGATCATCTCTAAGGGTACTATATGGAAATGATGAAACTACAATGTATTGAATCTTTAAGTCAGTTTATGTCTAAGCCATGGAAAGTAAGCGCCTCCCTTTTGCTGAATAGTGAAAATTCAAAAAAGATAATCTAAGTGATGAAAAAGTATATGAAATTGTAGCTCATAATAGGATTTACAATTGTGTAGATTACAATGATTTCATTTCAAGTCATTTATAAGTCTAAATAATCATCAACTGTATGACAACGAGGATCAAAAGAAAAAACATCCCATTTGATTTTTCAAACTAATATATTTGGATATGCATGAACAGTACATAGCCATAATGTTTGATAGTAGAAATCGGGACAAATACGAATGATCACCGTGGTAAGGTGTCTCCAGCAGTCCCCAACAACTATTTCCTTGTTACTATCTAATAGGATGTTTCCATCTCTTTTATGTTATTGAGGGAGTTGCTTTTGTAGTTTAGTTTTGGAATTTATTTCAATAACCTTATCCCGACCCAACCCCTCTATTAAGAGAGCTCCAATTCCCTTTCATTTGAGGAGAGTTGGAATGGATTATTGGTTCATTCTAATAATTATTGGAAAAAAAAAGAAAAACAATGTGTTCTGCTAGAGCATTATTTTTTCCAATAACTCCCCCAATATGATAATTAGATTGGGAAACACGAATTTGCTGGAGATTCAAAGGTGATATGCGAATGAGACCATGTTGAACCCGCATAAGCCAAAAATCAAAACATTTACTTTTTAGATAATGGTAATGAATCGGGCTTCACACTTTTAAAGGGATCAATCCAATTATCACAAGTAGTAGCAATCAGCTATACCAATGCTTACAGAATGACGAAGTAACCTAAAGACTCAAAGAGCAATTCTTAAGCCAGAAAAAATGTAGCGCGCAACTGTCTCAAGGGATCGGCAAGCTGAGGCGAGGGCCTCTTCAGCACTTTCACTTCGCTGTAACTTGGCTCACAACCGGAGCCAATATGGTCCCCTAAAAAGAACCTGCAAAAAAAAGTATTAGGTTGACATTTCCTACGTCTACATATCACGGAACAATAATGCCCATGTGGTGCCGGCAAGTCCCTCGACGGAACCGGATGTATCTCCTACAAGGGTGTCGGCTTCTGGCATGGAGGCTGGAGGTGCCCCCTCAATGTCTTTTCCAAGTTCTCCAACCACTGAGATGGTCAACCCTGCCCACGAGGAGCCAGCTCCTTCTCATCCTTCTGTTTAGAGCACGACTCCGTCTACTTCGTGGCCTCAATCAGCTGCAAGGAGTCATCACACCGTGGCCCGCGCGGAGGACTCCAACCTCGCCGGGTTGGAGAACGAGGAAATCCCACGCCCCAAGCTTGTTGCGCCGCCGTCTCCGCCGTGGCACTTTCGAATTGGGTGAGCACCTCCCAGAGCTGGATGGGACGATGATCGGACGTTCCTATTCAGCTCCGAGACTGATCACGAAGATTTGGTGAAAGGGAAGGAGTTGCACGCACGATATGAGGAGCTGCACGCACAAGTTGTGAAGTTCAATGAGGTAAGTTTCTCTTGTAAATTTATCCTTTGTGAGGAAGAAATATCCTATCTTGATTGTTCTCTTGTGAATAACAGAGTGTCATCTTGTGCTCGATCCAGAAGAGCGAGATTGTATGCCGAGGAACCGCCATGGCCGCCATGGCCGCCAGGACCAAGAAGGAAATGGACGAGTGCTATAAGAAGATTGACTTTATCCAAAAGGAAAGGGAGGCACTAGTCATCAAGAACGAGGAGCTCCATGCAGATATCAGAGGTGAACCCTTTTGTTGATGCTCCACATTCTATATCAAATTTTGCACTTTTGTTGTGGTTTGCCTCCTTATCCCTCCTGTCCTTGCCAGACGAGACAAAATGATTGGAGCTTTTGAGGCAGAGGTGTCTGACTGTCTGAAGCGTGAGGAGGAAATCAGCTATCAGCTCAAGATAGAGAAGAAGTTGCGCAAAGAAGGGGATCAGTAATTAGTGAAGGCTTGGAGCAACCTGACGAACACGCAGACGGAATTTGAAGCGGTGCAGAAGGAAGTTGAAGTGTTGTAGAAGGAGATCAAGGATCTGTCAGTCGCCGCTCTCCCGATTGTCGACATGATTGCGCCCATAGAACCAGGAGTTGCACCGCCTTCTCTCCTAGAACACCTTCGTCAAGCTTTGTTTGAGCTGCAGTCGTACTATCAAACCCTGATCAAGGCAAAGTTGGTAAGGTCGTGGTGGCCTGCCCCTGATATTAGCGAATTAATAGGCATTAACCCAGTCGTCTCTCCCCAAAGGTTTAGGGAGCTGACGGATGAGGTCGAGGGCACCGCCAACCAAATGTGATGCATATATAGTTTTGGGTTGTTAATCTGTTGTGAGATTTGTAGCCTACGTGAAGAACTAAATCAAGCTCAGATGGTTAATGGTACCCCAAAAAATAACCATCATCCCAACTCATACCACAACATAGGAAGAGGGTGTATGGTGACACCACCGGTCTATCTCGTGAGTGCGGTAAACTTGGAAAGTTACCTTGCGCCCCAGAATGATCCTCCGGTGCAGATGTATGGTACCACCATAGGTCTAACCGGTGAATAAAGTATACTCGGAATGTTACCTTGCACTCCAGGGAAGGTCACCTGGTGTAGAACAACGGTGCCATCACAGGTCTAACCGGTGATCGGTTCCGGTGGCGCCCGGCAAAAAAAGGACAAAAATGGCCCATGTAAGGTTACAAAACAGGCTGAAAATGCCCTGACGGGCCCATTGGCGTTCTAAGGGTTCTAAGGCTGGCCCATTTGCGGTCGTGTAGTCCGATTAGTGCAATTAATGTGGAACTCGTCCGTGTCACCTTCTTTGAGTTTGAACTAAATTCCTTTCAAAATGTTTGTTTTACTTCTACATGATATACTCGTTGCCGGCTACTCTACCCTCGTGATTTTTTTAGGAGGTAGAGGATGACGGCAGGGTCCGTTGGCAGGTGGTCAGATGGGAAACACAGTCCAGTGGTGTTAACTGGTGCGTGGATTAAACAGTTTCGATGCTAAACTCCCAAGACCATAAACACTCTACCAGTGCTACCAGAACGGTTCTCACCGGTCCAACTGGTACGTTGAAGCACTATGGCGTTGCATATCTAGGACTTTGTCCGGTGAACATTCAGTGACTTCATCCATTCATACGATGTGCGCAATTAATATGAAACTCGTCCTTGCCACCTATTTTGAGTTTGAACTCAATTTTCTTTCAACTTATTTGTTCTATCTAAGATACCTAGTTCTATAATTGACTGGCATGCACCACACTATGGCCAATCTAAGTAGGAAGTGTCATCGCACAGTTACCAAAATTGTAACTAGGTAACCAAGCCAAAGGAATGTCATTACCATATCTATGAAAGTAAAAGAAGCAACAGCACGGACAACAGTCAATGCAACAACATGCACAACAGTCGATGCAAAGTAAAAGAAGCATCACTATGTTTCCCTGTACAAGTAGAGATTAAAGTATTTGCATACTATGGCCCAGATGCAACAGGAACGGTGCATGGGCTCGCGAGTCTATGTATGGCTAGACCTGTTCTTTTTTACATTCACCAATTCAACAGGTCATCATCGGACATGTTCACAGTCGTAGCTGCATTTCGTCGGGATGTCGGTACTCGGCACCGCTTCAACTTTCATTGGGTCACTGCCACGTGGGGCCAACCCACACATCAGTGACTAGGTCACTTGCAGGAAAGCCTTGTTCCTTCAACTTCCCCGGACTCCGAAGTTCTGCCATTGGGTCATTGGCGTGTGGGGCCGGGCCCACACGTTAGTCACTAGGATTACCAAAGAGAAACCTCATCCCATGCAGCGAAGCCTCTTCAGCTTCTCTGTCGACCTCGGGAACGATGGTGACTTTTCGAAACGGATGCGTCTCCATGACAACACAAAGGCAACCTACAAAGGTGTCATTCGAACTTCTCCTTGATTGTTATGTAAGGGAATGAGACAGGGTAACAGGCCTAATCCCTTCGCTATTGTGCCCTCGACCTCTTTCCATTGCCATTGCCATCGACCTCCCATACCAGCACCTCCTTCGCCCTTCTTGCCATCTTGCAGACTATAGCGCTGGCTAGATCCCTTCCCCAGCTTCTAGCAGAGATGCTCATCGAGGTCACCACCCGCATAGCGGCATCATCAAGCTTCCCCATGGACGATCTGTGTCGCCTATGGGGTGTTTGCCCTCTTATGCGAGACAGGGTGTGTGATGCGCCGCATCCTCAACCTGTGGCGGGCGCAGCAGCAGTCGGGCAACACAGAAACTTGCCAGCGGCTGATCGCGAACACCTATGAGGCGGGCAACCTTGAAGCGCGCTTCATCGAGGGAATGTTGGTCATATTCTGACTCCACGGTGGGGCTCTTCATCCACTGATGGATGAACTAGATTAGGCTACTTGCAGGGGGGCACAAGGCGGGGGCGTACATGCTCGCTATGTTCCTGTGGCGAGCAAATAGTGGCGCTGAGTTCGACAGCCGGGCTAAGGAGCTCCTGGTCGAGGTGGCGGATGACGACACGACACTCGCTGTATGGAACAACCGCTGGGTTTCGCGTGCACATGTGCATGCCTTCGACTCGCTGTGGATGGACATTTGGCCTCACTTCCCGCCCCCTTCGTCGTGAATGTGCCGTCGATGCCTCGCGCAGTTCATCAGTGCGTGTCCCCGTACCGAGAGGCTGTCGGATGGCACCGAGGCTGGTGCAGTGTGCCTGCCGGACAAAAGGAATGGTTCTGGTGGTCGAACCACTGCAGCGAGGAATGCAAGATCTGGAGCCTGTGCGAGGCCACCTTCCTCACAGCTTCCTCTTCGTCCAGGTTGTCGTGGTGTTCGCGACACGACCTTTAGTAGGTTGGCAAGGAACCGTCCTTTGGACTCTAAGTTTGTACGCTTTATGTACCTTTTTAACTGCAATAAATTATGATGCCCATAGGAGGATGTGAGCGTGACTCTATAAACATGGGTGTGACGCTATAGGCAATGGCAAATGCAACTTGATATTCTAGGGGGCTCTTCTTTTCCTCCTGCTCTACATTCGTCTCTTTTCCGTTTCGTTCTTCTTCTTCCTTTCTTCTCCTCCTCTTGAACCTCATGCGCCCCAACCCCCACGCTAGATCCACCCTCGGCTATGGTACTACCGCTGAGTCCTTAGTTCTCTACGTCCACCGGTCACACCGGTGTGGACACCGATCCGACTTACCGGAGTACTTTTATGGACTTGGTAGATTGGCGGGTGCACCTGTGCAATCGTGCGGATGATTGGTGTCGCACGCACGAGAGTTGGTAGAAGCCCCGTGCGTGCGGCCCACTCCACCGGGGAGGTATTTCGCGGTGCACTGGTGGTCTGCCGGCCCATTTTTGTTTGTTTTTCTACTTCTGAAAGTTCACGGCCCAGCTTCACCATGCGAACACACAACTCCTAGAACTAGGCCCCCTTGTTTCCGCTTCTCCTATTGGACCGGTGATCATCGGACTTGTTTACCGGACAATCTAGCACAGTACGGACCTGAGGACAATCTAGCATGGCACCATGAGTTCTATGAATGCGGAGAACTATAATTTCCATGCACTCATTCGATTGGTGATAAACGGTCATGTTCACCAAACAGTGTCTGAGTAAGCTATAAACAAGCTTTTTGAATGAATTGCGTGCACAGACTGCACCGGAGGGTCTATCCGGTGCGCTCAACGGTCTCTCCATTGCTACCTGTCATGAACTACTAGAATGGCACCATGAATCCTATGTATGGTAGATAAGCTGAATGATTCCAAACACCATGAATTATATGAATGCAACAATAATCACAGCAGTCGATGCAAAGTACAAGAAGCACTGGTATGTATCCTTGTATCGTTTGAAGATGAAAGTACTTTCATAATATATCTATGGTGAATCATGGTGTTCAAAACATATCACAAGCATTACAAAACCACCAAGTTCTTAGTTTATCATTACATAATAATAAGTTCTCTGGATCAGCCACACAAAGTACCATCCTCCCACTTCATAACCCCGTGAATCTCCTCCTCCTTGCAATTGCAAGGCTGAACTTCCACCTTCAAACATGCAATCTCAATGGTCTCACCGGATAGTGTATCACTGGATGGACCTGACGCTCTATCCGGTGATCTCAATGGTCTCACCGTTGAATGCTATCATGATCTATTAGCATGGCAGCATGAATTCTGGGAGTGCAACAACAAGCACAGCAGCCGAGGCTAAGTACAAGACGCATTAGAGCATTTCCATTTATCACTAAAGTAGTTTGCTTATTATTAAATACAAATAAACATGTTCATACACATATTTTGAAAGTTTACAGTAACAATTACAGTCGGCTATGAGCCGTTTATAAGAACAAAGGTATAAACTGCCTAGTTGGGAGTTCAGGGGTATCCACAGCATGGTATAAGCCACAAAACTAACCAGCTTAGTCTACATGGACTTATTGCAAATTTTCTTGTAGCATCATACCAGCTAAGGATACTCACACGGCTGAAGCGGAGGTGAGGAGCAGCATTCAAGTTTCCCTCGGCAGCATAACTTGATTTCATCAGGCATGATCGATCTATGTCCTTCACTTTTGCCAAAAATCCAGGTGACACCCTCTCCTTTCATCTTATTCGTCGCATGCAAGTTTTCTTCTAGCATAAGTGGCATAGGATCTCATGTTCCTTTTCTCCTTACATCACTACTATTTGGGTACTCCTCAGGAGGATGAGTTTTGAAACACTTTCTTGTGTGTTTGGTATAGTGAACAATGGTGCCTATTTATGGGCATGTTGAGCCAAACCCTGTTGGCATGTGAATGATGGCTGGCAGATGTTAGGATAAGATCACGTTTATCGCTCCTTGGCATGGACGTACTGTTCATCAACTGACATGTCAGTCCACTGACACAGGTTGTTGGATGCACCTGCATGTAGGTTCGCGGATGTATTATGCATCGGATTTTTCCCAGGAGTTATCTTCCGCATTATCTTAGCAACATAGTTGATTGTGTCTGTTTTTTTAGAGCTTTGGCCTAGTTGTTCTAATCAACCCAACGCTCAGGGGGCTACTCCCTATGGAGTGCTCCTTGCGTCGTACATGTTCACCGGACAGTGTAGCACAGGACGGACTATCTGGTGGTCTCATTGGTCTTACCAGTGCGTGGCATTCATGATCTACTAGCATGGCACCATGAATTCTAGGAACAAGTCTAACATGATGATGACACCTACATGATGATACCTTTTGCTGTAAATATATAATGATATGAACTCAGGGTCATGTTAGTGTTGTGAGCTGCGAACTGGTATTGTTAACTGCCATCCATTTGCATTTTCCACTGAATTTTGCAAACCGGTTCATTTCGCATTGAAACAGGCTGCAAGTTGAGCCAACATTTACAGCAAAAGATCAGGCACTAACACGAAAGTACCCACAAAATCTTAGGCCCTAACAGAACAAGTCATACTGTTGAGTACTTCCGTACAAACAACAGTCCTAACAAAGAAAAAACTATAATACTATAATGCACCTAAAAAACAACTGAAGTTGCTCTTCTGCTTCATCTCAAGTTTCTCTTTTTCCTCTAACTTCTTCAGTTCAACCTTCTGAGTTTCCAGTTGCACTATCACCTGCCTCGGATCTCCATATTATCCTGAACCCTCTGAACCTGCTATTGCTCCTCTATTTTCTCCCTCCTCAGCTACCAAACAGCATCACGAAGATCACACAACAAAATCCCCTCACACTAGGTGGCCTCACGATCAATCCACACATAATAGCCGCAATCCCCGGGCTTCTACACTCAAATTGAACACCAAATTAGAAAATCAATCGTAGAGCGAATCAAATCCAAGGGAAAAACCTAAAGAAAGACTTACCAATCCTGAAGGGCATCTGTAATACATCCGGCCAGGGTTGTCATCGCTCCATGATGTCCAACAAGGTGCCTTCTTCCTATTGTACGAGCACTTCACCGGCGGGGAGTAGTCATACGGACCTACTCGGTACGGCACCGGCGCCCTCAATCTCTCCATCTCCCTGCCTCATCTTCATATCGACGACGATGTGGACCACCGTGACGAGCGCGAGCTTGACGATGCCATGCCGGCAGCCTCCCTCCCGCGTTACCAGACCGCGCCCCCATGCTGGCAGGAACCCTAGGTCTGCCACGAGCCCTATGGTCGACCTAGGGATCCGATCAAACTTACTAGGCCCAAACTATATTAGATGAACCATTCAATCCAAACTATACTACCAACACGTTATTCCAATCCTTATAGATTGACTATTTTACCCTTGGTACAAAAAAATAATCTCAGAATGGCAATTATCCCGCACTCTCTTTTTTATGTGGGTCCCACCAAAATAGTATACATCTGGTGCATGCTCGCCCACCATTTAGCATGCACCAAGTGCATGCTAGGTACCTCCCTTTTGGGTGCCTCTTGGTACCTCCTCCATTTATCAGCTGTCGGATCGAGTGACGTGAGCCATCCATTTTTCTTTTAATATTTTTAAAGATATATTATCGGAGCATTATTTGTGAGGTCTTGTTTTAAAGTTCTTATTATTGTAAGGAACCCGATGGTATAATTAATTTTTAGTTTAGATGTTAGGTTTGAAACTATGACTTTTTTAATTCCAGAACACCTTGCATATATGTCTACATCATCAATCAAAACGGGAGAGAGATATGAGGGGAGATAGCTAGTGCGTTACGACACGTATCAGATGATATAGACTCAGCCACACGAGCGGTGGCTAATATATGTACGCTCAGAAAGAAGCATTTACCCATTAACGGGTCCACGGTTAGCTAGCCCACATACATTCCGCAGCCCAGTTATTCAAACGTGTGCATACGCCATATCATGTAAATTGAGAGAGAAGGGGCTCATAAAGTAGTTAGTTGTACTACTGTATCAGACCATGCATGTAAGACAACAAAACGCACTATTTATACCAGACTGGTGCGGGGTGGAGCTAGCCTAAGCCCAAACACCCGCAAAAGCGCAACACATATATGCGCATGTAGTCGTTGTCGTTGATCGCCAAATGTTCTATATATCATAGGCTCTGAATTGGCCCGGTAGAAGAAAGAGAAGCAGCAGCATCCGTAGCGGCAGTACTAGCGGCAGCACACAGCAGCAGCATGGCGACCTCGCCGCTGCCACGATGGGCACCGACGACGCCGAGCCCGTCGCGGCCGCTGTGGGGTGGTCCTTCGCCCGCCACCGCCGGCGGCAGCCGCGTGCTGTCCCCGTTCCGCGCCATACTCGCAGCACTACGTGGGCGTGCCACCCTCACGGGAGGGATGATAGTACAGCCGCCGCCGGCCCCACCACCGGCCGTCGAGGCCGCAACCGCCGGCGGTGGCCGCGGAGGGATTCATGCTGCTGGGTTTGATGGCATTATTGATCACCACGACGACGGCGGCGGCGGCCGGGTGGACATCCGTCGCGACGGCGGCGTGTTCATAACGTGGGAGGACGTGTGGGTGACGGCGGTCGACGGCAGGGGGCAGGCCGCTACCATCCTGCACGGCGTCAGCGGCAGCGCGCGCCCCGGCGAGGTGCTGGCCATCATGGGGCCCTCCGGTTGCGGCAAGACCACACTGCTCGACACCTTGGCCGGTAATATACACGCCAACTTCTAGCTCCTTCCATGCGTATCTATCTTTTGGCTCCACCCTGCAACCGTATTGCAAAAAACATTCTTTCTTTTATTTCAAACTATTTTTTTTTTGTGATGAGGCCAGTAAACAACTGGCCAGATCTATTTATGGACGTAGAGTAATGCACAAAACGACGACGTCCTGTTATTATAGCTATTCTCGACACCCTGCGTCGATCATTTCTCTCGACGTTTGCCACAACAACCCAGAGGACTTTCTGTTGCAGTGCCACTCAACAGATTTTTACCAGATTTGCAATGTTCCAGCCTACGGGAAAACTAGTTTAGCAGTGGAATAAAATGTTCCTAGGTACACAGAAAAAATGTTCTTAAAAAATCAGGTGTGACATGAAGGTCTCTTGGATTTGGAATGTTCCCGTCAAACAAAAACTGTTCCAGCAGTGAAAATAAAATGTTCTAATTTTACTCCGCCTTTTCTATCGTTGAGGATGAATCCAAACTAATTGGATGTTAATCTAATGGTTAGAAAAATAAAAGATTTCAATTATAAATACGTCAATAGGCAAACCTGAAAAGAGAGTCCATAGTGGTTGTGTTCACTTCCCTCAAAAACTCAAACTTTCCATCAAATCCATATCACATCACCATCTCATCGAAACATTAAATATAGCAAACGACGTATGAATAGAACACTAAATGTGGATAAATAAAAAAACTAATTACATAGTTTTGATGTACACGACGAGACGAATCTTTTGAGCCTAGTTAGGTCATGGTAGAACAATGTTTACCACAAACAAACTAAAAGTGCTACAATATGCTACAGTATCCGATGTGACTTTTTCATCAAACTTTCACCCCCCTCTTTTTGAAACTAAACACACCCAGTAATAAAAGGTTATGTTTAGTACCTTCCACGATACTGTACGTGTGACTTCAACGAGTGAATAGAGCGTAACTCAGTCATTGCGGTGGAACCTCATATCTTTGGGCTCGAGTTAGACTCAACGTGATTGAGTGCTCCGTTCAGATTTCTTCCCAAAACACACATATATGTTAGTGTGACCATCAACATATGCTTTTATGCTTGTGCCATGTATGCTATGAGGAGACGGAGTCTCTGATATAGTAAGAACTTGTAATAATTTTTAGGCCTTATGCATTGGATTGCAGCGGCCGGGACACTTTCATTCACTTAATGAAAACTTCCCTTTATCTAAAATATGTTAGTGTGACCAATCGTGTTATGCGTGAGGTTGGCATGACCAATTTTGTAAGCTGCGATATGTTTGGGGTTTGAGTGTGGTGTGTATGTTTGACCTGTACATTAGAAAATTGATGTTTGAACAAAATGAAAATGAAACAAAAATATGTAACAGATACCCAGCACCTGTTCGCGGTGTGTGAGAAGCCGCCTCACCGACGCCTCCTTGTGATTATAATTTTTTTGAAACTGAGACAAGTGTGAAATTAAATTTATTGACTGCAGGATAAGTCAAAGTATACATACGATTCTTAACATACAAAAAAAAACATTTCATGGTAACTTTACCACAACTTCTTTTGAGAAACCGTATGTAATGAAGCACCTACTGATATTTCATCACACTGTCTCCATTTCTCTGGACTAAGAAGATGGCAAATACGGACTATGTGAAAACGTGACTGATACTTTATATTATGTATTACTCGAATGACGTTTCCAGAGATAGGGAAAAGGGATACTGGTTTTGGTGGGCCTAGCCGCCTAGATCATCACCCTTTCTCCCATTGTTTGGTGTTTTTTTTTTGGAAGACACCCATTGTTTGGTGTGGAACATATAGACCGCGAACATCTTTTCATCCATGTTCCTGAATCTAGGAAGACGGATACGGGGATTCATGTCATCATGCAAATCATCTACAAAACATGTGCAGTTTGGTGGGGATACGTGGATCCCCAACCTCCTCCTACATCACAATTTATTACTCCCTCCGTATCGAAATATTTGTCGCCATTGACTTTTTTCTACAACTTTGACCATTCGTCTTATTCAAAATATTATGCAAGTACCATCCATTTTGTTTGCCACATGCTTTACTATTGTAGCTATTTTAAGCTTGATTTACCCTTTTACATATTTGTGATAATTTTTTGAATAAGACGAATGGTCAAAGTTGTAAGAAAAAGTCAACGGCGACAAATATTTCGATACGGAGGTAGTAGCAATAAATGTTGCTGAATTTCTGCCGAACCCTAGGATGGGCTTGGAGATAGTTGGTCTGGACCCATATATTATTAATGCGAAATAGACAGATCAAAATAAGTTGCAAGTATATATCAGTTTCCCCATCAGAGTGATTATTACCTATTTTGGCGTCAATATAATTACATAGAACAATATCAATGTTTGTTCTTTGCAAATAATAACCACTACTATCTTGAATACCAAATAAGCACTGCTATGTTTTTTTATATAGGAGAATAATCGACTTAGACCTTAACAGCACGCGTTTGGTTCGTCTCGAATTTTCCCGTGCAAATATGCACATACAATTCATAGGATTAGAAGCCGGCAGCCTTACTTACTTTGCACATACAATTCATAGGATTAGAAGCCGGCAGCCTTACTTACTATCTCACTTACACTTACAGAGCACATATAATACACTTATATCTGCGTTCCTTTTAAATTAACCCAAGACTAAAGATCTCGGGACCTTTAATGACCTTACAGTCCCTATTGGGATTTTCAACGGGGACTAAAGGTCCTCCAAAACCATAAAAAATATGAACTGGACTAAAGATTACATTTGTCTCAGGCTAAAATGTAACTCTAACAAATGTAAAAAAAACTCGACCTGTGGAGGGGAAGACCACACCCACGGCATTGTATTAAGAAAGAACACTTTCAACCACAGGTCGAGAAAATCCCCGAACCCCCACCCCACCCATACACAGCGCACCGTAGCTCAGTGAGATTAGGCCGGCCTTAGACCTGTGCTTTAGCGTGGGACAGACGAGGGAATTTTTTTCAACGAAATTCGCTCTTCGAAGGGATTGAACTCCCGCCCTCCCGAAAGGAGGGTCACTCGGCGGACGGCACTGACCAACCGGTCTGTGCTGCCGTTCACAACCGATACAAATGTAGGGGACGAAAGATCAATTCTCTACCAGTGAACGGCGCGGAACGATCTAATAAAATATATGTTTGAGCCAAATCTTAGTGTGTGGTTTGACGTACGGCCTTTACCATTCGTCGTGGAGTCAACAACCCACCAGCAAGATAAATTAACAGACGAAGACCTTGTTTGGTTCCCAAATTTAACCCCCAAATTCCACTATGTAAAAAGAAGATTTCCGTCGTGGCCGCGCTCGTGCGCGCGGGGAGCGGTGGCGCCTCCACCTCCGCCGGCTCCTCCGCAGGCGGGCGAGCACCGGGCCGAGCGGAGGCGGAGGCGAGGCGGAGGCGGAGCGGCGGGCGGAAGCGAAGCGGCAACCACGACGGCAACCTCACTCTCCTCTCCAAGTTCCTTGCCGGATTAAGAGGAGAAAGGCCTCGAATCGCGTGTGGCCGGCCATCCCCTTCCCCCAAGCTCGAGCTCCTTGACCGGCTCCGGGCACGGATGGCGGCGGCGGCGGACGTCCCCTTCCGCGGTGCGAGGCGGCGGCCGGCCAGCAGGGGGGCGCCCTCGGCGGTTGAGAGTGCGTGCAGGCCCCGTGCCGACGTGGCCGTTGCCGTTCCCCTTTCTCTCTCTCTCTGTATTTGGCACTCCCCTTGCCTCAGCTCGCGTGCGGTAAGCTTTGCATACCCCGCTGCAGGGAATAAAATGCCAAACACGTACTGGTGTTCCCTCTTAAGTATGCCACTGCGAGCAGCCTAAGGGTCGAGGGCATCCCAAATAGAGAATATGCATCAGCCCGTCCTCATTTTTCACTGGAATGCAGCCATCCCTTTGTCTTTAAAGAGCGTGATGTGTGTGTCTCTCTCATTTCTCTCTCACATGTGCATGAACAGTATGACTGACATATGGGTCCCGCAGCAGCAGTGGTAACAGTTCAACAGGGTCATTCCATACCCATCCTTCCAACCAAACAAAAAAAAAAGAACCGCTCTATCCCAAAAATCAAACATCAAGGTGGAACGGTTCTATCCTAAAAATTCAGAACAGAACCGTTCCATTCAATCTCGCTATGCAACCAAACACATCCTTAGGACTCATGGTTTAGTCTATCTCATGACGTTGAGCTCAACATTTACGGTATGATTATGTTTATTAAATTGTGGTTGTTTGATTATTTTCCGGTGGAAATGTTTGGCACTCAACGAATGACATATGTGACAATTTAGCGTGTGCACTCCATCCTGTTGTTTTTAACAAATAATTGGCTAAGTTATACAGTTCCACGTCTCTTCACTAACTAGGTTATTAAGAGCAACTCCAGCAATAGTCTCCAAATAAGACCCTCCAAATAATAAATATGGTTGCATCTATGTATTTAGGCCTCAAAACATATTCCAAAATAGCTCCTAGGAATAAATGGCTCCCTACCACCCCTCAGGAATAGACAGTGGATGCATGAATTTAGAGGCCTTGCCATAATAGGGGTTAAGTAGAGGATATGTTGGAGCGTAACTTTTTTACTTGGCTCTCTAAATTTGACATAAGGATTGTGGTCTGCTGGAGTTGCTCTAATATGGTCAAACCAACAATGATGGATAAATAAAAAACCCCTCTGCAGTGCATGATGGTAAACCAACAGAAGCAGCAGCCAGCAGTTCAAAACTACAAAATCAGTACTCTCTGTCCCTAATTATTGTATAGTGCTGACTTTTTCTAGCAATATTTGATCATTCATCTTATTTAAATATTTAGTACAAATATACAAAATATAAGTCATGCATAAATACCTTTGATGCCTGGATGACAGAGCAATAGTATGGCTGACTAAGCTTTTTAACCTCATTTTAAGGTCAAACAAGATGCCTGAAGAATGGAGAAGAAGTATATTAGTACCGATCTTCAAGAACAAGGGAGATGTTCAAAGTTGTACTAACTACCGTGGGATTAAGCTGATGAGCCATACGATGAAGCTTTGGGAGAGGGTTATCGAGCATCGCCTTAGGAGAGTGACAAGTGTGACCCAAAACCAGTTTGGGTTCATGCCTGGAAGGTCGACCATGGAGGCGATTTTTATAATACGACAACTCATGGAGAGACATAGGGAGCAAAAGAAGGACTTGCACGTGGTCTTTATTGACCTCGAGAAGGCATATGATAAAGTACCAAGAAATGTCATGTGGTGGGCTTTGGAGAAGCACAAAGTCCCAACTAAGTACATTACCCTTATCAAGGATATGTACAAGGATGCGATGACGGTTGTCCGCACTTATGGTGGAGACAGTAGTGATTTTCCAAATAAAATAGGTCTGCATCAGGGGTCAGCATTGAGCCCTTATTTATTCGCTCTGGTGATGGATGAGGTCACAAGGGATATACAAAGTGATATCCCTTGGTGTATGCTCTTTGCTGATGATGTGGTGCTAGTTGATGAGAGTAGGGCAGGTGTTAATAGGAAGTTAGAGTTGTGGAGGCATACGTTAGAGTCCAAAGGTTTCAGACTTAGCAGGACCAAGACCGAGTACATGATGTGCGATTTCAGTGGGACTAGATATGAAGATGGAGATGTCAGGCTTGATGGGCAAGTGGTGGCCGAGAAAGATACCTTTAGGTATTTAGGATCGATGCTGCAAAAGGATGGTGACATTGATGAAGATGTTAGGCATAGAATTTCAGCCGGTTGGTTGAAATGGCGTCAAGCTTCTGGTGTCCTCTGTGACAAGAGGGTACCACAAAAGCTAAAAGGTAAGTTCTATAGGACGGCGATTCGCCCGGCGATGCTATACGGTGCTGAATGTTGGCCTACAAAAAGGCGACATATACAACAACTGAGTGTAGCAGAGATGCGTATGTTGCGTTGGTTTTGTGGTCACACAAGAAGGGATAGGATACGGAATGAAGATATTCGAGATAGAGTCGGAGTGGCACCAATTGAGGAGAAATTGACGCAACATCGGTTGAGATGGTTCAGACATGTCCAACGGAGGTCTCCTGAGGCGCCGGTGCGTAGTGGGGTTCTACAGCGGGCCAATAATGTTAACAGAGGTAGAGGTCGACCCAAACTAACTTGGGACGAGTTGGTTATTAGAGACCTTAAAGAGTGGAATATCTCTAAGGATTTAGCTATGGATAGGAGCGCTTGGAGACTAGCAATTAATGTGCCTGAGCCGTGATCTTTGCTTTCTTTTCTGCTTTCCTCTAACTCTTTTTCTGTTTTTTTTTACTTTTTGGGTTTCACCTCTAGCCTACCCCAACTAGCTTGGGACAAAAGGCTATGTTGTTGTTGTTGTTGTTGTTGCATAAATACCTTTGATGATAAAGTATATCACAGACAAAAATAAATAATACTTACACAATTTTTTTATAAGATAAATGGTCAAAAGGTGTGAGCAAATGTCAAACAAGGAATTCTAAAAAAAAAGTCAAACAAGGAATAGTAATTAGGATGGAGCGAGTACTTCCTCCATTTTGTTTACATTGTTTCTCATTTTGTTAGAAGATGATCAATAATTGGTTCAGTAATATTCATCTATGTCATATCTGCTCAAAGAAAGAAAAGGCCCAGCAAGCAAATATCAGTCCATCCAATTTTTGGGTCCGTCCAGAATTTAGTTTGGCGCCTTTTTTAACTACAAGTGTCTTTTAGTATGTTGTATGTGCCATGTTATAGATAATGAGCAATTTCTCAAATAAATATATTTCCTTTGTTGTGAACCAAACCCGAAAAGCAAAAGAAGAGAGCTACATATATCACCCCCATTGATATGTACAGATAGTAGATCTATCATGGGGCATCATTGTGACTCTCTGAGCCTTAAGGACAGATTATTTTAACTTTTCAGGTTTCGACAAACTGACGTGTTCACGGTCTATTAAGTTTCTTTTCCATTTCTTTTTTTTCTGCTGAATTGTGACATGAATGTGCAAATAAAAACGTCCGCAGTACGTTGCGATGCCTGACTACTTATAACATATGGATATATTTCTCATCAGAGTTTAAAAACTTTTGGAACACGGAGAAGTTGAAACAGAAACAGGATGCCACCTCCTCCTTTCTAGCTGAAAATATTCTTGTGAACATTTCTCAAACCTCAATATTCTTGTGAACATTTCTCAAACCTCAGTGACATTGTGTAGCAACATTTGGAGCTTCAACACATAACTTGTCTAAGCTGTGTCGATCGGTATGTACACTCAGGGAGACTGGACACGAACCTGAGGAGTAGAGGAGATATTCTCATCAATGGCCGGCGACAGAAGCTTGCCTTGGGAACCTCAGTAAGACCAATTTTGATGTTAATTTCAATTCAATACAGAAGCACTACAAGCATATATGTCAAAAACATTGCTTCAAGTTTCAGACAGTACTGTAACACACGTGATTCCACAGAAGTTCAAAACTGGCAGGATATGATGCTTTAGGCTGCACATTGCAGGATATCAGTAATAATAGGAAATGATTTATTCAGGCGTACGTGACGCAAGAGAACGTGCTGATGGCCACTCTCACGGTGCGCGAGGCCATCTACTACTCGGCGCAGATCCAGCTGCCGGACACCATGCCGGTGGCCGACAAGCTCGCCCGCGCCGACGACACGATCCAGGAGATGGGGCTCACCGGCGCACTGGACACGCGCGTCGGCGGGCGAGAAACCAAGGGCATCAGCGGCGGGCAGAAGAAGCGCCTCAGCATCTGCCTCGAGATCCTCACGCGGCCGCGGCTGCTCTTCCTGGACGAGCCCACCAGCGGGCTCGACAGCGCCGCCTCGTTCCACGTGATGAGCCGCATCGCCAGCCTCGCCGCCACGGACGGCATGACCGTCGTCGCCGTCGTGCACCAGCCGTGCAGCGAGGTGTTCGAGCTCTTTCACAGTCTCTGCTTGCTCGCGTCCGGCCAGAACATCTACTTCGGCCCGGCCGCCAATGCCGCTGAGGTAATCTATCACTGGCGTGTTTCTTCTCTTTTCGGCATTGAGATTGATAGTCTCATGCAATGGTTTTCAATGTGTAACAAATTAAATCTATTTGCAGTTCTTTACATTAAACGGCTACCCCTGCCCACCGATGAGAAATCCTTCAGATCATTTCTTGAGGACAATCAACAGAGATTTTGAATTGGTATGTCAGATTTATACCATGGTGGCATCGTCCAATTAATTGTGCTCTAATTAACCGTAATATGGAAAGTAAAAACGAAAGACAATTAAATGATAATCCAATACTTGTTAAAGGATACGTGCATGATAGAGTGATCATTCCAGTTCATGCAAGCATCATATATTTAACATATATAGTAACATACAGGAAAGTGGTGAAAGAATGGTATCCAACAAGCCATCTGCAGCAGATGAAGCGATAGAAACTTTGGTAAATGCCTACAAATCCTCCAGTACTTCAGAAAATGCAAAAAGGGAAATGCAGGACATAAATGAAATGGTTAGTATCCGAACTCATGTGAGGTATTTGTGTAACTTGCATGATTATGTTATTTGCTCAAAATCATATCTGATATTGTTTGGCCTGCTAACCCAGGTTGGAGGGATGATCAGAAGGAACAAAGCCAGTTTCCTAACCAAGGTGCTTGTACTCACTAGAAGATCGTTTGTGAACATGTACAGAGATGTCGGATACTACTGGTTGCGACTTGGCATCTATATTTCCATTAGTCTGTGCCTTGGTACCATATATTACAATTTTGGCTATGAATACGATTCCATTCGTGTAAGTTGATTAGATCTTCTGTTGTTGTCACATATACACTAAATTAATTGTGAAAGTAGTTGATGTTATTGCTTCCACTGTTTCAGTCAAGATCATCAATGCTACTGTTCACCGGTGGCCTTTTAACCCTGATGGCAATTGGAGGATTCCCTTCCTTTGTGGAGGAAATGAAGGTATCACCCTTTATGTTTGATTATTTGTAGATGGTACTCTCTCCGTTTCAAAATACTATTCACTATTAACTTTTCTTACAATTTTTAATCGTTCTTCTTATTAAAAATTTAGTCCAAATATATGAAAAGGTAAGTCATGCTTAAATCACCTTTTTAATAATAAAGCAAACCACAAAATGTTATGAAAAAAAGTCAATAGTGAATTGTAATTTAGAGCGGCGAGAATACTAATTTTTGACCGAAGTCAGCAGGAAAAGCCCCTACCTATTTTTTATAATTTTTTATTCAAATCCCAATTAGTTCACTCCCTTAGGGAGGCGAATCTGGGTCTGCTGGGTGCTACTCAGGTGCTCTAACCACTAATTTTGAGCAAGGAGAAGAAGAAAAATACTTACAGAGTAAATAAGTAATTCAATTATGTGGAAACATCAAAGGCCGGTGCAACAAAAAGAAACTTAACATCTCAGCTTGGTCATGAGGTGTATATAAAAATAAGTCAACTATGACAACACACCAGGGAGTGATTTGTAGAATTAATGAAAGCTCTCAGATTTCAGATACTTCTCGGTCTCTAGGTATTTGAAATTGTTTGTTGTTGAACAATGCATCAAAAAGTAGATTCATCACCAGGTATTTTGCCACACATCTACCTAACACTAAATCCATCCATAACTAAATTTCAAAATATTTATTTTAACAGAGTGGAAAAAAACTAAAAATGAAGTATTCCAGAATTCACAAAGAAAGCTATTCATGTTTGGATCTCATCTTCAGCTAGTATTTTGAATGTTTGGTAATACAAAGTCACACCTGTTTCCATGAAATAAAACAATGTAATGGCGCATAAAATTGATATATACTAGGTGATACCGTGCGCGATGCTGCGGGAATTTATTAAACAATGTTTTAAGGTGAAATTGAAAGTAGAAGCACTAAGGTGATTCCATTGCTTTTTTTTTTGCAACTGACATTATACATGTTTTTAAGATGAAATTTGAAAGTTGAAACACTAAGGTGATTGTATGACAACATTCATTTGCAACGACATTATACATCAAAACATGTTCATTTTGTTGAGAGAGAACGACTCTTAAATGATTGATCATATTGTGGGAATCTTGTAGCATTGTACTCGCAAAGACTAATAAATTGCATGGATAGATGCTATCGGTCATAGAAAATCTGCGAAAGACAAAAATAATCCTAGTGGATGATGACGTGGCGTCTAATATAATGGGTTCCTATATGACACAGATAGCTTGCAGGTTGAGAGAAATATAATTAATAATTCTTAGTGTGGTGCATCTATATAGGTTAATAGATAGCCAAATTGTTCTTTTACAATAAATACAGTTTTGCAAATAGATGTTTTTTTTGGAAAAATGTTCCTGACTAGATGAGGTGAGGAGTACATGAGTTTTGTGAAGTATGCAGTCATTGAATTGGATAAAATTTGAATGTCCTCCTCTCACTTGTGCCCTTGTTTATGGTGCCCAGATATTCAGGAGAGAGAGGCTAAATGGACATTACGGTGTGGCAGCATTTGTGATCTCCAATTGGCTGTCTGCCACACCATTTCTCGTCCTTATTGCTTTATTACCTGGCGCAATTGCCTACTATCTGTCTGGTCTAAAGAGAGGAGTAGACCACTTCATGTATTTTGCGCTTGTGCTCTGTGCTTGCACAATGCTAGTTGAAGGCCTTATGATGATTGTAGCTGCTATCGTGCCCGATTTTCTTATGGGCATCATCACAGGTGCAGGGATACAAGGTATCATGATGCTCAACTGTGGGTTCTTCCAAATTCCTAGTAAACTGCCAAAAATAGTATGGAAGTACCCAATGTTCTACATTTCTTTCCACAAGTATGCACTCCAGGGATTTTACAAGAATGAGTTCTTGGGTTTGGTCCTCGAAAACAGCCCAGGATTAGGAGAACAAACAATAACTGGCGAGCAAGTTATCAGTAAAATATTCGAAACAGAAATGGGACACTCAAAATGGGTGGACCTTGCAGTGTTATGTGGAATGATTGTAGCATATAGGCTGATCTTTGTAGTGATTATTAAGGTTGTTGACATGCTAAAGCCCATGTTTAAGGGTCAACCGTTTAGGTGTCCTGCTCCATGTATTTGTGGTATGCAAAACCCTTGTACCCGTCTTTAATATCTTGGTCCAGGTATTTTGTAAGATATGAAACGGATAATGCGTACCAATAAATAAATAAAATGCATGTGCCCAAACATGATATTGTGGTTAGTTAAATATGATAGGTGTTGGACGGCTGATCGACTTCCTCAACGGGGTCTGCTATATCCCTTTGTGCGATCAGGATTAGGAGATGATTAATCATCTTCTAGTATCCTGTCCCTTCCCAAGGCAATATTGGTATATGTTCTGTCAGGTTGGGCTGCAATAATTTGTTCCTCAGGCAGCTGATTTTTGCTGTTCGAAGATTTGCTCCCAGCTGCTCCTCAGGTGGGACAGAGTGGCATACTGCTCCGGAGCATCAAAAAACAGAGTGCTTGGGTTATTCGGACTCACCGCCATGATTGTGTTCTTGACGGAGCTGCTCCTAGCATCACGAGAGTAATATGTATTGCTAGTTTTTTGATGATGTGGAGACCATGAAAACTATGTCTAGTGTCTTGGATTGGGACTGACTTTATTGACTGGCTTTGAGAAGCATTTGATTTATCATTTATTCTTTAATTTTTCAATTAGTGAAGAAGTTGCAAATCACAGAATATACATATGCAGATAAACACTGTCCAGCCAGTGTTTCTGAACCTCTAATTTGTTCTCTCCCCAAAACATTACCATTGTTATATTTCAGTTCCATCATGGTCAATTCTACGACCAGCAAAGTTGGCTGAAATGATCCTTACATACAGCTGCATTTTTACTAAATCCTTTGCTTTGCAGCTACAAATCAATGACACAGTGAATGAGATATAATGCAAAAGAAAAAATTACAGTGATGGCATGTTGTATGTATCACTCATTACTCCACATATTGAAAATCTTTCTAGAAAAAAGTTGTATCATTCAGAGATTCCATGATTTGAACATTCACTCTTGTATATCATCTACAAAAGGTACAATTCAGCTGTGTTTTTTTTCTATTTTTCTAGATACAAACTTGGGGCATTTGTACAGGTGAAACAGGCGTTAAACTTGATATCTATCTTCTTAACTCTATAAGTGCATTCTGAGCAACTCCTTTGGATCGAGTTGGAAATATCCGCTTTTGATGCATCAATGCAGCACAAGTCCAATTTGTTACAGTCTCAGTCTGCAAGCACATGTTGAAACCATTTTCGGTTTATTGATGCATAGTGTATGATGTTTTCTCCAAACAAGAGATAAATCAAGTGAGTAAAAGAATTATAAGTCCAGCAAATTCATAAATATAGAAAATCTATGCAACCAACCCACTAAGCGAATTCATACATATAGAAATTAACTCAGGGGCCCACCATGGAAACTATAGGTTGCATGAGGCAGTTTCTATATGAGATTTCCAGATGACATGGCAGCTATGGAAACTACTCTGGTTGGGAATGCTCAAAGTTAGCTAAGATACAGATGTCTTTGGGATAGATTTATCTGGAACAGATCAGTTTCTATTTATTTGTTAGGATATTTTTTTGGCTGTAAAGTGGAGAAGTTTGTCATGTTAATTTTCTTATTGTCACAGTTGTCTTGGCCCCTGTGCCCCAATTATCTGTGCACCTAACATATCACGATGTCAAAGGAGTTGTTGCTGATCACTACTAATCGTCAACCATGAAAATGTAGCAATATTTTGTTATGTGCTTTTGGAATCATTTAATAGTGTAAGTAAAATGTCTGTCATCAGTTAAATCTTCTTCATTTTGATGTGCCCTTTGTAATCTCATGTTTCAAAATAAAGTTATGAGCAACTTCTGTACGTTTTAAAAAAGAAAAACTTGTGTTCCTTCTGTCTCGAGATTCAGGTAATGGACGAGCAGAGTAAGGCCATGACATTGGAGATGGAGTAGTACAAGACATTTTGGAAAAAAAAACAGAAACAGACCAGGTTAAGTTTGGCTATAAGGTTAGAAATAATGAAAGGAAATTTTATTTTTTCCCTTGTGATCCTTCTATGGACTATGGTCAATATCTCAGTCATTGGTAACTAATTGTCCTAGTGACCAGCCCAACAGTTCTAATATTGCACTTACAAATAGCAAGCCTCATAATGACACATATATATTAGCTTTGGGTTGCCAAGCAAGAAAATTGGTGATCAGTGGTGTATAAAAAGGGTCTTCGTATTACTATTCCTATTTAGGAATACACATAAATACTTGATAAAGAATAAATTTACCTGTTGCACAAGAAAATAAGTATCAAAATTCTTATCCATGTGTACAGCATCCAAGTCCAATGTCTGATACAAGTTCACGTATAGTGTATGTGCTCTAGTATATTATGCAGCTTTGAAGGCCTCCTTCGAAATATAGGTTCAAGGCGGAATGAAGAACTTCCATTTTTTAACTTTTTGGCGTCATACATTTCATTCCATGCTTGAACTATCTCATCGATATTGAAGCTTAATCCTGCATAACAGAGGAAAAATCATTTACATTGGAAATACACCTGTAAACTTAACTAAGAGGACATGGCACTTAGGCATCCTAATTCTGTGTCAAAAAAAGATAGGTAAAAATTTACACACAGTTGGCATTGAAACAGAATGCAATTTTTGACTAGTCATAGTTTGCTGTATAACATGAGTGAATTACACATAGAATCTGAATAATTTCTGTCCTAAAAAGTTTTATGTTATGCTGCAGTTAGTTCCAGAATCTAGCATCAGAAATTGTATAATAATGTTTTTATCATAAGGCAAACCTCACTAACCAATGATGAGATTGATCGTCTTTCCTAGTAGCAAGCTACACCCTGACAAGTACAAATCACATATATTTACTTTTTTCCTGGCTAACATATTTCTCTTTATACACAGGATGAGAGAATGTATCATGCTAGCCCTTTGCTTGAGATATCATGTAGTCATTTCATCTGTACCTGTACAACTTCTCGAAGTTTCAATTTGTCAGTTAAAGCTAGTGATTTCAAATAGAACTATTCGAAAATGATGATCTACAATGTTCAATGAAATACGTTGAGGAATAGAGCATTTAAGTGTCAATGATGGCATGATCATTTCCGATCCTATTTCTTGTAAGATTCCTTAAATATTAGCAAATGTATCATAGATATGCATGCCTCAAGACAGATAATGTAACACAGCAAGAAAATAATTGAACTGGAGAAGGCATAAATGGATACTCCATACCTTCTTGATTGTTCCCATTCACACAGTGGTTCTTTACCATCACACTGATATCTGCTACAGAAGCTCCCCCAGTCTTAAATTTTTCAATGGCTTCTTGTAGACTTTCTTCCCAGCTAGAAAGTCCTAACTTGAATTCTACTACTGAACGTTCATAAAGAATTGTACCCCATGAAATGTTTAGCTGTGAGCGCATGTTTGAGGCTTGTTCAAAGGCTTCATCTGGTGATAAATCTTTTCCCTGCTCATTCAAACCCAATTTATCAACTACTATCTTCCCTTTCCTTGATTTAGCAAGCCCTTTTACTCGCAAATATTCTATTCCTTCCCACATCTCCATTCCCTTTTCCATGTTGTCTTCAGCATGATTGAAAAGTTCTAATACTTCAGTTCCCATGTCTACCTTGCATGTATCAGCATAACGCCAAGAAAGCTTTGCTTGCTCAAACTGTTGCTGTCCGAGTGCAATAAGACCTTCATAAAAATCCGGCTTCACATCCACAGAATCTTCAAATTTCTTCCCAGCTTTAACATATTCAGTGCATGCCCGTTCATATGCAGATTTGACCTGGGTAAGTATTGACTCTTTTGAAGCATCTTCAGATAAAATTAATCGCTTCCTTGCACGGGACATGTGGACGTTGCCCCAATTGAACAATGCTAGAGCTGCCATTTCCTGAAATTTCGCCTCTGCAGCTTGAAATATTTCCTGTGCTTCTTCACTTGTGATGGTGTCTTCCATTGCTTCATAGTAAAGTCGGATACCAACATCACGAAGATCCACACATGCATCAGAATCGAAACCAGCATGGTTCTTGAATAGGCGAGCAAACTGCACCATCCAGTCATCAGAGCAAGTGTTCTTTTCATCTTCCTTCCTCGAGCTTCCACACTCAGAGGTGCCATGGTGATTCTGTTCTCGTGCAGCAAAGGTGGACATAGGCATGATCAGATCCCTAGTGATCTCCCGCTCAGGACTAACCTCTTTTATGTGCAACCGAACTGGTATTTGTGGGTAGAGATCCTCAACCCACCTTAAATCTTCGGTCGATGTAATTGTCACCAAGTCACCCTCTTTGTCCATAAATTTCAGAAGGAATGACTTCAGGTGCGGGTTGTATTTATACCTAGCTATGTCCATTACTTGTAATAGGCTACAATTTTCTGGAATTAAAACAATTCTTATGTCATCACCATGAACAAACTTAAATTTCTTCTTTACTCCTTCCCTAACATCTTCATGATTCTCCCTAGTATATTTTGTATGCTTCTCTCTTCCATTAGCTGTTTTGATAGTTATTGGCTTTTCTGGCATATACTTTTCATACTTCTCCTCTAAATAGTGTTTACCTTGGTTGACATTGGTGTACCTCTCATATTTTTCCTCTGTATTCTTCTCTTGCTTGCTATGACTACCAACCTCAAAAAGTTTTTTACGCCTTCCCACACTGCTCATTTGATTTTGTATGGTATGGTTTCCCTTTTCAAGCTGAATGCCTTTCACCAGGATCTCCTTGAGATGCTTTTCGTGGTTATCTTGGCCATGCCTCAGTTTCGGGTTCGTTTCTTCCATAACCCTTGAAGAATGCTGCTGTCTCTGCCCTTCATTGGTCACACCTGTCTTGTAATGACCGTTCATAATTTTGGCCTCTTCAGGATGCTTTTCATGCTTGTCCTGCGTATGCTTCTCCTGCATCTTGCCAGCGTAATTTCCCTCCTGGGTTAAATCATTAATTGTATGGTTCTCTTTACTGTCATCTTTCTCGCCATCCTCAATATTTTCATGTTCCTCTTCATCGTGAATCATCTCCCACACCTCTTCCTCGACTATGGAATTTCGAAATTTGCGTGACACCCTCCTCTGTATCCTATCTTTTATAGTGTTGATCGCAGGCTCCTCTTGCGATGCAACCTGTTTGTCCAACAAAACATCCTCCTCCATCACCTCCTTAATACTCTCATGGAGTTCCAATGCTGTCACATTGTTTGGTTCTAAGCTCAGAACCTTTTCCACATCCTCGCAAACTAGATCTAGCCTATCCAATGCTTCAAAACACCGTGCCCTTTTCAATAATGCCTTTGTATACTTCGGTGATGCCTCTAATGCTGAATTGCACTCGTCAATTGCACGATGATACTCTTCCGGATTCATGTGCATGTAACATGCTGCAATGTTACAGTGGAGGAAGGCGATATCATTATGCCCCTTTGGCAAGAGCTTTACTGCTTTGTCAAACTTGAATGCTGCCCCCTCATAGTCCCTTCTCTGGAATAGCCTCGTCCCCTCCTCCTTCAATTCAGAAGCCAGCCCGATGAAGACAGCGTCATCCTCGTCCAATGCTGTCTGTGGACTCTGTTCGCCGCTGCATCCGCTGGTCCTTGAGTTGGACCTGCTGAAATCCTTTGGGCTTCCGGAGTTATTCTTTGATCCCGATTCAGTTAGTTTCTTCTTCTTTGGTGTCCTCCCCATACCTCAAATTATGCCAGCCTCCACCCCCACAATGTCGCGTCTTGCCAAATAAACGGCTGATTCAGATGATACAAACTTGAAACTTCTTTTCGGAGCCTGTTATATTCTTCAGAAATCAAGATACATTTATCCTCTCTTCTTTTCAGATAAATTTGCAGCAGCAAGAACAAAGAAATTGAGATATGGGAAACAGAGACTGGGCAACAGGGATTCGCACCTTCCTCTTCCCCATTCAAATGGGAACCTTACCCTACACGGGCAATTTCATCGAGAATACACTGTAATGAATGATACATAAAATAGAGGGGCAAATTGATGGGAGTTGTCTGCAATTTGAGAAGAAAACAGAGAAAAGAAAACTAAGGGTCTGCAAGAAGGGATGGGGAAGATGACAAAGCAAAGCATGAGGAAGCATGCTACAGCAATGGAGTAGGGGAAGGGTGCGGTTGGACCACAAGGGAAGCCACACACTTTTTGGACATCATCAGGGTGCCATCAAGTCATGACCATTCATGTTTCCTTTTTTTGGGTTGTCTCTAAAGGGTAAAAAGTTTGGCCATTTTTTTTGGCAAGGGAAAGAAGTTCAAGTGGTTAGAATAATGGGGTGAAAACATGCTTTGTGCGCATGGAAAATCATGATGGCTAATTTTAGCACTTTCTAATAATAGCTTTTATTTGCTAGGACATGTTTATTACTGTTTTGGCGTAAGCATCATCTCAGAGCACCATGTGTGCAAAGTACTGAGACTTCCTTTAGTTTTGTTTCTGCAAGAAATCCAAATATAAATGCTGCTTGGTCACTGAAATTTTCTTTATTGCAGGCCGTCCTACCCAGATAAATAAATGTCCCCTTTGTGACCAAGAAGATGAGACGATACAACATCTCCTTACTTCATGCGTCATGGCAAGACAAGTTTTATATATTCCCCATGAGAAGTTTATATCTTTGATGAGTACAGGCAGGTTTGCTAGTCCCATCTTATATACCACACAAGTACAGGAAGCATCAAACTACCAACAACAATTTACAACTCCCAACATATTTCAGACAACAATACTGATGTTGATCATGCTGAAAAAGTACTTCAAATGCCACTATAATAAGGTAAATAGTATTTTCAAATGACATGAACCATTGTCAGAAATGAACTTCAAATGCCACTCTCAGCTGGAGTGTTTGTCAAAGAAAATTCATACAATTCTGACAAACTTTGCTTGCAGTAGTTGATTGAAGCAAATTTGTAGGTTTATCGGGAACCCAATTCTGACAAAAAAAATAGCAGTCTCTTTCAGCTTTTTGCTGATAATGTTTTGAAACACAGAATTACAGTTCCACCTACACAAGTACACATTGGTTCAGTTATTGGCTATTCAACACTCTTTCGGCATATTGGTTCAGTCATTATATTTCTTCAGCCAGTTGGTTCAGTCATTTTTTTTCCCTGTGATGGATTTCTTCCCATTCCTACTTACAATTGGCCATTTGGCCATGAATCATATATGAACATTACCACAAAAATTTCAGTCACACAATCAGTGCACAATCCTATCGTACCAAGAGCGAATTAGATATCGGATAATCAAGAAAGGAAGAATTGGTGAGTAGATGAGCACCTCGATGGGGGGCAGTGCCGTGGCGGCGGCAACAGACACTCACGCCGGACCTTCAATCGGCCTTCAGGGATGCGGTACTGTCTCCTGCCCCCACATGGTACTTTCCCTACGCCCTTCTCCGTGGGAGGGCGATGCATAGCACAGGGTGTCGGCAGCATCTTGAGCAGGCATCGTGGGGCGGCGGCCAAGCACACATGGGCAGGCGCGCGAATCGGGGCTGCTCGGCCCGCAGCTGAGGTGCGCCGCCGGGATCCCGGGAGGCTGCACGGGAGTGGTGCACCCGCGGTTGAGGCACGCCGCCGGGGAGGAGACAGGCGGCGGCGTCAAAACGGCGAAAAAGAATGACGCACGCCGGCTGGAAAAAAAACATCAAGCTCGATTAGTAACTAATGATTCCTAAACTACCCTTATTAACGAGTAGATCTATACTGTATACTACTGGGTGGTAGTATAAGATACGGTAGAACCTGGATCATTTAGAAATGCTTGTGTTTTTTAGGGTGTGTCCCCTTCAGTCAACTTGATTATCAGTGAGCTTAGTGGCGAGCACTGTCTCTGGTGTTTGGCCAGAGCAAAGAAGCTGCAGGATCTGGGTCTTAGCGGTTTAAACCTAATTTGATTAGTTTCTTCTTGGTCACTGGTCAGGTGTTATATCTGTTTATAAGACTAGAGTCTCTTAAGTCTGTAACAGCCTCTCATATGGTGTCCCCATACAATACGATGACCGTTATCTCTCTCTAATTCAATGAAGCGCAGCTCTCCTTTATTTTCTAAAAAAAGGATACCAACTGTTCGATGATAAGCTGATTAATCATTGCCCAGGCCATGGTGATCATGATTCCATAAGTCATGGCAGAAAAAATACTGGACTAGACTTGCACTGTGAAATCGGTCCTGCCCATCTATTCCTCTTTGTATTTAGAAATCTCTGCTGGCAAACTTCACTAAGATAGAAACATGGGAACAAAGGCATGCCAATAAAAGCTGAATATGGTGCTGAGTGTATTATTCTCCATCCACCGTTTGTATGTTGTCCAACGAACTCGTCATCATATGGATGGTGGCTGGTGACGGAGATGCTTCAGGCTCTTGACACCGGATGAAGAATTGAAAACTATAACACACTACCACACTCACAGTCCAACAGGTTAAAAAGTACAATACAGAGGGTTTCACAGCAATGCGCTATAATGCGGTTGGCACTAACACCATCCGTTGTGGATGGTGACCAAACTGTCTTATATAGGAACTATGAAATGGTTCTAAAGGATGAATCGGTTGTCATATTTCTCAATTACATCACTTATTTCTCAAAAAAAATGTCTATGTCAAGATAAAACCACCTGGAATAGCAGCACTAAAGTTAAAGGGCAAGCTGGAATTTGTCTGCAATAAATCTTTCAATAAGGAAATCATGACCATTTTGGGGCTAATAGAGTAAAATGCACCAGCGGTCCATACACTTGTAAGGGGTGTCAATTAGGTCCACAAAATCAAAAAGTGCATTTTTGTGTCCATAAACTTGTAATTTGTGTCACTTACATCCACAAACTATAAAATTTAGATTCACAAACTTCAAAAGTGCATTTTTAGGTCCATAAACTTATAATTAGTGTCACTTAGGTCCATAAACTCCAAAAGTGCATTTTTAGGTCCATAAAATTGTAATTTGTGTCACCAAGTCCATACTCTTCCACATATACTCTCTCTCTCTCTCGCATTTTGTCGAGCATATTGTGGGTGAGGTCACAACATATTGTCCTTTTGTTTAGAGATCTGGCCACTAGTGAAGCGTGTCATCACCACTATCATGGCTCTCCTCAGTGGTGATATCCAATGCCGTCTTTTCCAACCATGCTAAATCTTGAGTAGGTCTTTCCAACCATGCTAAACCTTGAGTCGTAGGATCTCGTTGTGGTTGAGCAAGGCACATGTGTTGTTGAGCCACTCTATGACCTTCTGCCCCTTCTACAAGCCATCGCTCATATCCTCTACCTATATTATGGGCTTCAGTCATATGTGGACCTCAACTTAAGAACACTCTAATGGTAGTCTGTGACCCTCCTTTGAACCCCAAACCATGTCAATAACCTCCAAAATAAGTTCATCGTCTCCTACCCTCTCTCCCTATGCCCTTTGGAATCGAAATTGGGATTCACATTTCACCATTCTAGGGAAACTCCGGTGACACGCGTGCACCATGAAAATTCATGCTGGTGCCATACTAGAGCATGAAGGCTAGTTGAAAAGGTATGGACCTAGCTAGGTGACACAAATTACAAGTTTATGGACCCAGAAATGCACTTTCAAAGTCTGTGGACCTAAGTGACGTAAATTACAAGTTTATGGACCCAGAAATGCACTTTCGGAGTTTATGGACCCAAGTGACACCTGCTTACAAGTTAGTGGACCTTTGGTGCATTTTACTCGGGCTTATAAACATCGGTGCCTTAAACAGACATAATGTTGTAATACAAACAATTGGTATCCAAAAACAAAATGTAGTATTAATCCTTTCCATGCAACTGAAACCATTTATCACTGTCGCCTTTAGTAACGTAGAAACCGTACATTATGCTAAAAAAACATATCCTTGCGTGTTACTTTTCCCTATTGGATCTCTATAAATACGCCGATAAACTCATTCTTGCATTGAGAAAAACTAGTTCTTACGAGAGTGTCTGCTTGTAGTGATGGACATTCAATAGTGTTGGGTGTCGATGCCAATCAAAAGAGGCAACACCGGCTACCTTCCTATTTGAGAAGACATGAAACTTTTGTGCACCACCGGCCTTCTAGCTTCACCATATAATTCAATTTTCCCAAGGTATGGAGTCCATGCTTTCTATTGAGGATCGGAGAGGATGCTACTTCGGAAGGATTGGTCTAGAGGCCACACATTCAAGGTTTCATTACTTTTACCCATTTTGAGCTATATTTTGTTACAAATTTTGTATTTCTTGTTATCGAGATGGAACCAAAAGCATACTACTGCAATCAATACCTCAACGCAGTATTCATTGCTTGAACGAGATTGGATATTTTCCATCCGTAGAAGACTTGTACTTTGTTTTGTTGAGCCGCAGTTGAATCACTGGTAGAATTGTCCATATTGGTTAAATAAAAATGGAAAGTATATAAAGATTCTTAGCTTTTTTAGGTCCAAAAACAAAAAGATTTGTATCCTTCATAGCATATGTGACGCTGTAGGCCTTGTGCTACTTGACACCATAGCCAATCAACATAACCATGAAAGAAATCCAGCAGACAGAAACGTTGAACATTTGTTCAAACTGTGGCTGCATATAACCAGATGTCATGGCATGAAAGCCAAACAAATTAGTTAAAACGGAAATATGAGCTACTCATACAAAGAAACATCATATTTGTGTAACAAGAAAGGGACTTTTGCTCTTGAATACCTCAAAGGAAAGCATCTTTTCTAGTTGAATACCTCAAAAGAAAGCATCTTTTCTAGCGGGTCTTTTGCTCTTGAATACCTCAAAAGAAAGCATTTTTTTCTAGCGGATACGTTATATGTTTTCCTTTATCTGAGAACACAACACATGACAAGAAATACAGCTTGCTTGAAACGAGCCATTAGCATACACTTTCCACAAACTATGGTAACGGTGAGTATCTAATAAAAACTGCTATGTTGAGACTCTCTTGGGTGAATAGAACTAGAGAATACAGTGCTTAAAGACATCCCATAGACAGCTTTGGGTATAAAGTAACTCCTATTCACAAAAACAAGCATAACCAAAAGAGAATGAAGCAAAAAAGGAACCTTCTTACTGTAAGTAATTTCAGAGCTTAAAAAGCAACAATACTCCCCAAAGAAAAAGGAGCAGCAATTAAAGACAATAAGGAGAGTAACTGAAAACTGCCAGTAAAAGTAACAGCCACAAGGAAATGCGCCCTTTCTCCTCAAATTAAGAAAAAGGAAGATCATACTGTGCAAAACATGATTCTGCAATACAGGACTTGGTTCAAGAAATCCATGTGAACCTCCTTAATTTGAGAGTATCAACTGCTTCCAGAAATCCTGAAATATTTTCAGCATATTTCTCGGAGAAACTGAAAACTGCAAGCAAAACAAAGCATCAGCTTGACTTCTTTCTTGAAAATATATACTTTAGGGAAGGAAATTCCTACCAAGAGTTGAGCCATACTGCCTATAAAAAGGCGTGATCATTCCTGCAGTTTGTGCAAAGAAACAAGCCCTCAACATCAAAACAGTACTAGTCCTCATACAAGTTAATTTATTTGTAATCTTTACAGCATGGGTTTGACACAAACTAAGCTGTTGACTAGATTTTTTAAGATAAGACTGTTCACTAGATAATTACGATAATTTTTGAAAGGAACAGGAGGGGCAAGCCCTACTGATTATTACGATAATTGTGCTGCTGATAGATTGATAAGTAATCATTCATTGATAGATGGACAAGATGGAATCATTGGAGGACCAAGAACTGAAGGACTATGTCTCCCAACAGAAATGCACAATGGGCAGCAAAATAAAAGAAGTAACTAAGAAGGTCAGCATTTAACTGTCTTTCCTCTGTATCGTCTTAGCCGTTCAAATGTTCGATTCCCGGTTCCATAGTACTATTATGTCATATGTCATATAAAATTATTTGGCTTCACCATGACGTTGTTTCAAATCTATTGTTGCAGCTTTTGAGGAAAAGTAAGCCCAAGAATTTCATACAGACGATCATAAGTGTTACCCTCAAATTTCATACAGACGATGACGTGGACCCTTCAGCTGCAGGATCTACAGGAACTGCATAAAGAGATTGGAGATTTGATCATGAATACATATGAAATACGGAAATTCATGGCCATCTTTGTAATCAAGCTATGCTACTACCTGATTGTCATCTCAAGCTATCTGTCTTTAGTGTTTAATTACTCTGTTGTCATGTGGGTCCATTAATTCCTATTAAGAGAAGCGATTGTCCATTGGTTACTTTTTAGCTGATGTTTTGTCCAATATTTAAAGAAAAATCTTTATTTTGAAAATGATACATTTCTGCTAGGGTGTAAGGACTATTAAATTACTGAGACCACACAACAAATGTTTCTGCTTGGACGTGTAGACTCGTACCAAACAAAGAACTACCAATCATAAACTGAAATCCATGATATATATTCAGTTGGAAACAACGTCATGGTGAAGCCAAATAACAATATGGTGCAAGATTCTTATATATGGCTAGAATGCACGATGGCCCCATAGGGTTAGGCATGGTTCTCCACTGGTTGTTTTTCTCCAATGTCCAGGGGCAGATCCAGAAAAATAAGCCATTGGTGTCATTATGTAGTAATACTGCTATATTCATAGGATTACCACTTGTAACACAATATTTATAAAGGCTTTTTGTCCAAAATCATTTGTGTCCTATGACACCAATGATTGTATTGGATCCACTCTTGCCGATGTTTGTCATCTTGCTAGGATTTTTTACAAGATTCGTGTATATCATTTTTTACATGGTGCAAAGCTTGTGTCATACTCATAATATCCTTTGCATATCATGTGTTGTTGTGCATAATTAGGGGTATCCGATTTTTAACATCCACCATCATGTTGTCATCGAAACTTCTTGATTGCATTTTTGTAAAAACTCCCATAACAATCATGTCAATCTTCTCCTTGAGGTCGTGTTTAAAAATGATCTGATGAAAAAATTTGTGAGCCCGACCAAAGCTGTACGTCAGGCCCACAATTTCTGCTCGTGCCCACCTGGTGCACATGTGTCATGTCAGGTGTTTTTTTCATGTTAGGAGGATTTTTTTTGGTTGGGTCAGGTTATGGCTCAAATATTGCAGCGCTAGCCTGGCGATTGCAGACCTAGTCAGGTTGGGTTTGGGCAACGTACGTCTTTTTTCTAGCGGATTAGGTCGACCAGCCCATGATTAGGCTTAGAGAAATGTCACCGAAATCAAATGGTAAATAATTTCACAAATTGTGGCTGCATAGAAACAAATCATAAACTGCAGTGAAAGATAAGCATCTAATAAATATCATTGAAAAATAAGTAGAATGAAGTGGCTTAAGACAAGGAGCATCTCTTTCAACCTGAAACAACTGTCATTGCAGAAATTATGGACCATAAAGAGAGGAACTGAAACTACCTGTAAATGTAACTGCCGTCTCATGATAGCATTATTATATAGTTCTTAAACAAAGCAAAAGAAATGTAGCAGCAGCTAAAAGTATATAGATGCCAACAAACAGTATGCTAGTACAGGATTGCTCAAGAAATCCATGTGAACCTCCGTAAATTCTGAATGTATCAACTGCCTCATGAAATTCTTGAAACTGCAAAGACCTTATTGGCAGCCATTCACACGTTACACGTCAGGAAAGTTCCATGACCTTTCTTGTGTATCCGTATATTAAAAAGGGTCAGGGCTAATCAAGTGGTGAAGCTTATTGTTGCCTATAAATAGACCTGATCATTCCCCGAGTTCTGCAAAGCTAAGAGTCGAGAGCTTCAAAACCATACACAAGTCTGAGATCATCTAGTACTTGATATGACTCAAGGAGGCAAGGGCAAGAAGATGATGTCTTTGCTGGAGAAGAAAGAGGCAGCCAACACAGCCCGTACGGCCATGAGGAGAGAAGCAGAAGAATTAAGCTCTATGGTAAGTGACAGCAGTACAGTAGTTGTTAATGTGTTTATATTTACTCCCTGTTGTGTATGAAGAGCATATTATTCACACTAAGTAGAGACGGGATATGAACGAACTCGTCTGCTTTCTTACCATATCAATCTGAAAATAGTTAAGAATTTATAAATCTTGGTTCGTACCATTAGTAATACTGATCTCATATAATTTATTGTCAACTGGCAGATGGCCAGGATGGAATCCATGGATAACCATGAGCTGAGGGAGTACATGTCACAAATGAAAGGAACACTCGAGGGCCAGATGATAACAACTTTAATGAAGGTCAGCTTTTATAGTTATATTCTCTTTTGGGATTTTCAACTAGGAAACTCCACTAACACATAGTATGTGTAAAGTATGAAGTCTGTTCCACACAACGTGTTTCATTGTTTTGAGATCTACCTCTGCAGCTTATGCCAAAGGATAAGCCAAAGAAGAAAAAGAGAAACACCCTGTGCCCAATTCTTGGCGCGACACTAAAATTTCACAAGGATGACGACACGGACCCTGCTGCTGCAGGAGCTGTAGAAGCCGTTGCATAAAGGGTCGAAAGATCGATCAAGCACATGCACCAGAAATTCATCGCGCGCTGTCTTCGTCATCTTAGAACTATCTCTCTGCTCATGTGGATCCAACTATTTATGTTATAGTTTCCATGGCACAAACTGCCTCATAAATTTTGGACTCCTAACGAAGAAATGTCATGTTATCAGTTGGCGGGTTTATGTTCCGATTGTGTTTCCCTTTGTTCATGTCAACATTTTTCATTTTTGGAAGCGAATTTATATATAAGGAAACATTAAAGTTATTACTTAAAAATATTTATGGCCTTCTAAAGCGCTATTGATTTATTATCAAATCTAATCGACAAGGGGTTATTTGCAATAGCTCACACAGGAAAACAATTGAAAACACCAAGGTAACACCACCTTGCAGGCAGACACTGGGAGCCAAGTGGTGCCGCTTCTTCCTTCTTTGATGCATAGAGCCAAAACTCTAAGAATTTGTATTGATACCGGCCCTGTACCTTTTCCAATAAGATGGATTCTTTTTTGAGCTCTTTTATGATGATTGAAAGGAACCACAGGGTACCTTCTGGTACCTGGATCCATGAATTTTCCTGGCCATCGATAATTAAAGGAATTAGATTAAAACAAAGAAAAAATTCACTACCAGGTTAATTTTTTTTGTATCGGACCTACTTTTTTTGTAACTTTCTCTCGGTACCTCTAAGTACCTATATTATTTCTTAGCCGTTGAATTATTGTTTATTGTTATTTCCAACCACATTAAAAGTCCTCTTTATTGTAACTTTCTTCTTTACTCGCATGTCCAAAGCACTCCGTAGAAAAATTGGAATATTTCTGCAATGACAAATACCTGATCCTAGCAACACCTAATGCTGAGCCTTGGCATGAAACTATGCCTGCTCCGACACTTGCTGACATGTGAAAGGAAGATCACAAATATTGTGACAAGGTGAATGTAGTGTGATTCAATTATGACTTGTTTATTGAGCCACAGCTGTTTATATACTACAGGTTAGATGATTTGTACTGATCCACAGCTGTGTACATCGTATATTAGGTTCGGTCGCACACAATAGAGAGAAGGAAACTAATCTAACGCGAACTTTTCTAGATCCATATTATAAAGTATCCCTCATAGTCGTAGCATGAGAAATGCATGGATGCATGAATGAATTCACTCAAATATGCCCTATTATTGCCAAGGTAGCCAAGAGCATAGTTTCATGGACCTCGCCGTGGAGGGTGTTGTAGGCCCTAGGTACCAATATGAAAACATATGAGAGCAATAACAGTTTGATCTGCACGAACACCTTCACCTCGACTTGGGCAGCAGCAGCAGCAGCAGCAGCAGCAGCGTCAGTTCTCATGGTTGTGATGGTCGTTGTTTTCATGGCTGACAGGCAGGCGAAGATGATCCTGCGTGACAAACGTACGGCTGAGTATATGGGCACTCGGTAAAAGAAGCCAGAGGCGTGAGGAACAACTACGTCAAAAAGATCATTCCAAGGAACATAAGAAAAAGAAAGAACATAGCCAGCTAAGCCCATGCTCAAATGCTAACAGAGATGCTGCAGTTCCCCGAGCTGAGAAACAGACGGTGGCATCAAATATCAATCGTTTACACCACTGATCGTTATCCACTGTTTCCTAAGCAAAAGAGTAAAACGCATATTCGTCTAGTAACCAGCATTTGAACAGAGGTTTATAATATTGCTCCATGATTGATTTCTTATAGGAATTGGCATCTACATTTCAGCAAAACGGGCATACTTCATGGCTTCACGGCATTCCATGTTATATACAAAATGAAACAAATTAAGGATTTCCCACGAAAATGGTGGATGCAACATGTCCAAGTACCTTAAGGCATTCTCAATCTCCACATTTGTCGGCGTCCAGCTTCAAGTCATCTGCAAACGCTTCCGAAGACTTTTCATAGTCCTATTTGTACACCAGCAGATAAACTTCATTTACCAAAACCTGGGTGGAGACTCTAGGCAAGCAAGCAAGCTAAAGGCAAGCAATTCAAGAGCCAACACAAAGGGTTTTATCCATGGCTTGTAAATGGCAATTCTTGTATAGGGAAACACAAAGGGAAGCAATTCTTCTCAAGCAATTCAAGAGCCAATACAGAGGGTTTCATCCAAGAGCACAAGAGTAATAGGCTAGACAGTCTACATCACTAGATTCTTGTATAGGATAAGAATCTAAGGGAGCAAGTAGGGTTATCAGCTAAGGGAGCAATAATTACGTGTACTGTTGTGAAGATATGCTTAAAAAATTTGCGGTCAGTTTCACCAAAATCTTGTTATCTTGCTGCGGTTACTTCAATGTCGTCATCTAGGGTTTTCTACGAGATTCACCTACACTATTTTTGGTACGATACAAATATTGGCCCTCAAATTGGACTCCATATTGGCTTTCCTATGGACTCAACAATATAATTGGGCTTTAAAACTCAACTTGAATCATCTTCAATAATCTATCGGTCAGATTTATATGTGTCAGCTCAGTTAAACTGACAAAATGCTACTACGCAGATTCGATGAAACAGGACATCAAGTACCTTACAGTGCTATATACTATTTAATTACAACCACTTTTACATACTCCCTCCGGCTTACGATATTGATGGAGCTGGACACACGAACAGAGGGCCATAAAATGGCCTCTTACCTCAATCTATCTATACTATAAAATCCAGTTCTTTTGAAAACTTTTTACTAACGAAAACCCTAGCACCCCTCACGTTATCCCCACCTGGCCCCACCTAACAATATTTTTACGGTGACAAAGAAAAAAATACTATATGAGTCCGTGATGTGAACCACTAGGGTTTGCGCCCGATCTTTCGATGAGAGGAGGATAACTTCGATTTAGACTGGAGAGACGTTCACGGCCCAACTACAACCATCCAAGGACACTGTGCCTTAGCAACCGATACACCAACTCCAACGGTCGCCGCGATCTTGTGGATCACGATCAACCAAACCACTAGGGTAATTCCTGCAAGCAATCGAAGAACAAGCAAGAAGAACAAGTATAAGAAGTAATGAATATTCTAGATAGGAATAAAGTTTTTCAATCTCAAACTTAATCAAAAACGAAGTGGGGTTCCAAATACTCGAAGACGGGCGGCTGGACCAGTACGCACGCTTACAAGGAAGTAGCAATGGCTAAACTTTCATCTAAACAAAACTCAATCTGTTTGTGGCGGCTATGGGGGTATACGAGAGGGTGGAGGACAACCAGGATAAGGTTGGGGTCATCCTACAACACTAGGACGCGCCCCTATTGGGCCCCACTTGATACACGGCCCATCGGCCCAAATTCATGTGATGCAGCACTGTGGACAGAAAATGTTTCTGTAGTAAATCGACGATTGCGGCCGCATACGAACAGATATGAAGGTGAGTCCAGATCCATCTGAAAGTAGACTTCATAAGCTTTCCATCAAGTACTTAAATGCCCAAAACGGAGTCCGGATGAAATCATGGCGGCCATCACAAGTCCATGCTTTTCTGCAGTCCGAATCCAGCGCCAAAACGTGTTGGACTTGATCTCTTTCCATCTTTGAGCCAAAAGTGACGTGGTGGCCTGGTGGAGGACGTGAGGAACACTTGGACCTTGATAACGGACACTTATACCTTGGGTGTTGTTGCATAGATGGTGTCGTGGTCTCGCATGTCGTGTAGCTGCTTGATCTATGTTAGCATTGGCATCATAGACCGTGTCATCATCGTCTATGGTTGGCATACAGTTTTCCAACTCATTAACCTTGTTGGTCAGAGTGGATATCCGTCTATATATTCAACCTCACCATGCTATTATCGATATTGAGCCCAATGAGCGCTTTAGTGACTGCCTTCAGGATTGCCTCATGCATCCCTATCTGAGCCTTCTCGACAACAGCTTGCAGTTGTTCTTAGCTGACACATTCGTTGAAATACTTGAGAGTGTTATCATCTTCTCTAGTATCACCTGCCATTGTAGACACAACGAAAACAGGAACAAACGGTGAAGGTTATCCCTATCAACTATCACTACGTGAAAACCTCAAATAGGTAACGCGGGATTGGTAACGGACTCACGAAGCCCGTTACAAGGTGCAACATCAGTAACGGGCGGAAACAACGACCGTTACCAATAAGCATGTCAGGACCGGACCCAGCCCCTGCACAACAACGCCCGTTACTAATAATGATTTCTTGTAACGGTCGTTGTTCGCGACCGTTACTAGTATTCCTTGTAACGGACATTACACACAACCGTTACCAATAATACTACCATCCGTAACGGTCGCTTAATGTCCGTTACAGGCTGGGACTAGTAGTAACGGTAGTTGTATTAGGCACTTCAAGCCTGTTACGTATCTTTGACTAGTGGTAACGATGTTAGGTTTGGCCAGTTAACGCCCGTTACTAGTGTCGGAGCTCAATTATTATTTGCATAAGCTACAGTAGCTACAGTGTGTGGTCTTCCACCCCGCTGCTGTTGTCGGCGCAGAGCAGCAGCCGGCGGCGGGCGACGTCCACTCCGCCGCCGTCCTGGCGCCCGCCCGTTCTCTCTCCCGCTCTTCGACTCGTCGTCGCCGCGCGGGCGACCGCACGCGACCGAGCCTGCTTGCCGCCCGGCCGGCCGCGCCACACATGCATGTTCAAATATATAGCAGGACACACATTACATATATAACAGGCATGTTCACAGACATTACATCCTAGTTAATTAGTTATTAAGTATTACATACATAGTGCCAGAAGGGACAAAAGAACAGAACATGTTCATCTCTTTTTATCTAACTCCGACCGCGCATCGATAAGTGCATTTTTAAGAACTCTTTTCTTCTCTTTTGCTTCTTTGAGTTTTGCTTTGAGTTCTTTCTTCTTTGATTTCTTGCGCTCGAGTTCGGAGGTCAGATAATCCACTTCTGCTTTGAGATTTGCTACCTTTTCCTTTTCTTCCCAGAGAGAAAATTTCAATTGTTCTTGCTTCTTTCCTGCCTCACTTAGCCTCATTTCCAATTCCTTGTTTGCCTCCCTAGCTTCATCGAGGTCTTGCAAGGCCTTGTTGTACTTCTGTGCTGCCTCCTTCTTCAGGTGACAAAGAAGACAAGGATGGATGGATCGTATCTGAAAATAAAACAGATAGTCAAATGAGGCAGTGCCTTAACATGTGGCTAGATTCACACACTCAATTATTTCACACACAAACAGCAATGATCTGCCAAACAACAAGATATGTTGTTCACACAGCCAGTCCTGATACTATATAAACTGCATAGCACAATTTTCAAATTTTATAGACATAAACACACAACCTATTATTTCACACACATGAACTGCATAGCATAATTGTTTCACGTAGCCTGATAGTCTAACAAGGATGTTACAGAATCTATATGAATCACACTACCTATTATTTCACACACATGAATTTGCATTTCCAGCTCACAATCAAAGGCATTCCCAGATCATAATCAGAGGCATTTCTAGTTTATCAAACATTAATTTGTAATTAAATAGAGCAGATTCTTCAGCATTTAGATACACAATTCAGCCTCCAAAAGAGGAACGCCAGAGTCATCGTTTGATAAACTCCTTGCTCACCTCGTCGCCGGAGTCATGGTCGGAGGAAGAAACAAGGTCGATTTCCACCCGAGGGGGAGCCGGAGCCGGAGCCGGAACGACCGACGAAGAAGGACCACCCTCTCCCAAAGGGACGATTCCTCGCCCCAGCCTCCAGACGCCCCCCGCTCTCACGCGGGGAGGACTCCTCCTCGCCGGAGCCGGAGCCTCCTCTTCGCCGCTCGCGGCCGCCGCGGCTTCGCTTGCAGTAGCGGTGGCGGCCTTCGGAGGGCGAGGGTGCTCCCTCCCCCTGGCGTGAATGAAGCGGCGGCGGCGGCCCTCCTCGCCGCTCTCGTGAGCCCCGGCGGCGGCCTTCGCAGCAGCGGCGCGCGTGTAGGGATGCCGGCCCACCGCGGCGGTGGCGGTCTTCGTCGTGCAAGAAACCCTCTCCTTGTGAGGGGAGGGCTTCTTGGCGCTTCCTCTTGCCCGCATCCACCGGCCGGTGCGGGGATCCCGCAGCTGGGCGGGATTGAAGCCGGACATCTCCGCCGCTCGCCGCTTGCGCTTCTTGGATGGGGAGAGAGAGTGAGAGCGAGTGAGCGAGAGAGAGGGAGAGAGAGAGACCCTTTCCGCCGCTTGCGCTTCTTATCCTATTCCCAGCGAAGAAAAAAAACTGTAAAAACATATCAGTAATGGTCTTTATCAAAGGGCCCGTTACGAAAAAACTGATGCCGCCTTCAACTTTTCAGTCGCTTCATGTAACGGGCTTGACCAAAGTGCCCGTTACGAAAAAGTGGATGCCGCCTTCAACTTCCCAGTCGCTTCATTTAGAGGGTTTTCCAACCAAATTAAATCTAATCTTCAACAAGACTTTGCAAAGATCGAACGATCCAACCAAGATCCTCCTCCTCGACAATCAGCCAGTCAAATTTATTCAAGCAGTCAATCCAATCACAGGCATTCAAGCAGTTAATCAGACCACGTACTATGAACAAAAAACACACATAATGCAGTCATAATATTCAGAACGAAGAAGAAGATGCAAAATGCACACATAACATTAATTAAAATAGTTCAGGCAAAACCACGTACGCCGCAAAATAATATTTACAAACAGTACAAAATAATAAAATACTATCATCTACTCCTCTGCCTCGTCCTCGTCGTCGTCCTCGTCCTCCGCCGCTGCCACCGGGGGATACGCCGGCGCGATCGCCGGATGATGAATCCTCATCACCTCGGTGCCACAGACCGAAGACGTAGTGCTGGACGGTCTGGTCCACTGGCTCGTTCACACTCGGCAAACCAAAAAGAGGCAGATATGCGTTCATCCTGGTCCAGGTGTCACGCAGGACGTTGAGCGTCCACTGGGGGTCGATGCCTGGGAGCACCGCCGGCGGCGGCGCCGGCGGCAGTGGAGGCTGCGGCACCGGGTTGGCGGCGGAGGAGGACTCACCTTCGGTCCTGCGACGCTTGGAAGAACTTCCCTCACCGGCGAAGGCCATAGCGGTTGCTAAATGGCAGCGAACGAGAATGGAGATTGGGGAGAGGAGAGCAAATGGCAGCGAATGGAGATTGGGGAACGAGAATGGAGATTGGGGAGAGGAGATTGAGGCGGTTGATATACTAGGCGAACGGGGAATGGGGGAACGGTTGTTGTACTGCGCACGGTTGCGAATTCGAGGCGTTAACAGAGTCCGTCTGCAAATGCCGTGAACCCTTCGTCTTCATCCCTATCCGTAACGGGCTTTGTCGAAGTAACCGTTACAAATGTGAGGCGTTCCTCCGTCAGCCATCCCCATCGGTAACGGGCGTTGTGTCAGTGACCATTACAAATTGATATAAGTAACGGACATTGGGAAAGTGCCCGTTACAGATGTGAGAGCAGAGTCCGTCAAATGTCGTTACGAATTCTATTTCAGTAACGGGCTTTAAAAATGTGCCTGTTACGAATATGTGTGAAACAGAGTAAGTCAAAACCGAGTGACGACCTTTCCTTTGGTTGTTACCTCGTTTCCCGTGCTCATTTACTTCTTCCTCCACTATCTCCTTCCATTCTCGTTTCCCGTGCTCATTTTTCTCTCGCCGGAGGACTCGAGGTAAAAAACCCCTCTTCTCATCTGACGCCGGCGAGGACTCCCCATTTGATTCTTCTTCTCATTTGATTTTTCTTCTTCTTCTTCTTCTTCTTATTCTAATTGATCTCTTGGAGGACAGTTATTTTGTTCTTTAATAAATCTTGGATTCTTTTTGTTCAGATCTCATCTCTTGGAAAGATCCCAACACTGTCCATCCCCTAGGTAGCTTCGAGCTCGATCTGCTCCTTCTTGCAACTGGTAGATTGCTGCTTAATATCTATATTTTGGACTATATATGCTGGTAAAATTTAGTTGTGATATTTGTGATATGCTGATAAATCTCATTTGGTTATATTGGACATAGCTACTATTAATTTTGGTAATATAAATCTCTTAGTATTTGGTTATATAAATCTCATATAGTATTGGGTTATATAAACCTCATAGTATTTGTGATATTTGATCTTTTAGATCTAATTGGTTATATAAATCTCATAGTATTTGTGATATTTGTTGCTAGTAACATTTAGTAAAATTATGTTCATCTTTTCTTTCTTGCTATATACAACAATGATTTGGTTATTTTCTTTTCATTTGTTTATTTTTCAGATGGCGTCGTTGTGTCTTAAGGATGATTCGGCTTTTTTTAAGGAGATGGTTCCCATCTGCCGTGATCAGAAGATCTATCTTGGAATAGAAGATGGTCCACAGGAACGTCTTGTGTTAGCTTGGTCTTCGCACAATACGGCCAACGATATGTTCATGGCGACCGTTCGAGCTTTGGAGTGTATCGTCACTGATACGAAGAGTGTTTCTGGGTACCGCATTGCTCCTGATGCTACACGGAACCGTGCATTTGTTCTTTGTCCGGATGCTGCAATGGCTCAGGAGCTTCGTGGTCAGTTTGTGAAGGTTGTCAAGGAGACGATATTCTTCGACTTCGTGGCAAGTGTTGTGCCGTTGTATGAAGAAGTCAACCAGCACAAGCGAGTCCGTAGGTGCAACTGATCCGTGACGACTGACGATGTAGTTATCAAGCTTGCATTGGTCTTCTGTTATCATCATCTGCACTCTTATCATCTTTGTGTCAAGCTTTGTGTCAAGCTTCGACTTTGTGATATATGAACTTCATGTGTGTTTGTGTTATGAGGTGGCTAAACATTTATGTGTTTGTATTATTGTGCAAGAAGTTTAATTGCACTTTCATCATTGTGCAATGTCTAATGAATGGTTGCATCTCAATAATTTGGATGAAACTTATTCATATATAAGATGTAGGCAGTTTGACTTTTTTGTCCCCACGTTGACCGCTCGTCTTATTCAAAAAATTTGTGAAAATATGGTCAAATTTAAGTCATTTCTGTAGATTTTATATTAATAAAGCAAGTCACCACAAAAAATATGATAACTTGCGCACAACTTTGAATAGTACGAGCGGTCAATTTTGGGTCAAAAAAAGTCAAACGGCCTACACTTTAGAACGGAGGGAGTATGAACTTTATGAATTGTATGAAACTTTATGAGTAAAGTGCACCCACCATACATAGAGTTGCATTACTATCTCACTTTGGTCCAACAAGTTACAAATGTAGCGATACTATACATTAAGTTACATAATGCGGTTTGTATGGCCTAAATTACGCAACAGTACGTTGTATTTTGTGTCATGATATGTACTAAGATGGAGTTCCCCATTTTGCGATGTGTGGATCTCAAAAAGTTGGATAACAATTTTTTAAAAATATATGAACTTTATGAAAGTTCATGCTCGCTCCGTTTTAAAATGTATGGAGTTTGACTTTTTTGACCCCAACGTTGACCGCTCGTCTTATTCAAAAAATTTGTGAAAATATAGTCAAATTTAAGTCATTTCTGTAGACTTTGTATTAATAAAGCAAGTGGCCACAAAAAATATGATAACTTGCGCAAAACTTTGAATAGTACGAGCGGTCAACTTTGGGGTAAAATAAAGTCAAACAGCCTAAATAGTTGCCTTGATTCACTTTCAGTAACGGGCTTTACAAAGTGCCCGTTAAGAATGAAGTTTTGTTTCGTTAGATGCAGATCCAATGGTCAAAATTTCATCCGCGCCTCATTCCCGCGCCCAAAATTTTCATATTTCCCCCGACCCCGCAGCATTCCCCCCTGTTCCCGCGCCATTCCCCCCCCCCCCCCCGACCCCGCGTCATTTCCACCCAACCCTAGCGGCGGCGCGGCGGCATCCACCACGGCGTGCGCGGCATCCTTAACCACTAAACCCTAGCGGCGGCGCAGCGGCATCCACCCCGGCGCGCGCGGCATCCCCAACCACCAAACCCTAGCGGCGGCGCGGCGGCATCCACCCCGGCGCGCGCGGCTTCCCCAACCACCAAACCCTAGCGGCGGCGCGGCGCGGCATCCCCGCCCAAGAACCCGGGACCCGGCCCTGCGACGGCGACGCGGACCCGGTCACCTCAAGCAACGCGGCGACGCGGATCCACCCCTCCGGCAACGACGACGGCGAGCAGGACTGCTTCCTCTGCGGCGCAGGTCAATGCTCCTCCAACCCCATACTGCTGTGCGCTGCTGCATCTGATGCTGCTGTGCCTACTATGCTGGGTGCACCAATCTTCCTGTTACTTTATTGTTGTTTAGGCTCCGTTCACCTTGACCAGATTTGGCTCGATCTATATGTCATGGATACAGATCCTGCTCTGGCTGCTGTTCATTTCCAATTTTTATTTGTTCAAAGGAAACTCGATCTGTATGTCATGGACACAGATCCTGATGTGGCTGCTGCAAAGTTATCTTTTGCCTTCTGCATTTTTTCCATTAGTTCTGCATGTTCATCTTATGTAGAATCATATAATCCTAGTGCTTGCTCTTAGTGCTTGTTCATCAACCAATCAGGCATTTAATCTGCCTGGTTAATCTGCCTTTATCATGTTTAAATTGCAAATTATCTATCAATTGTTCTGGACTATGTACTGCTACAATTGTTAGTTCTTCTTAGTATGTTAATCTTGTGTAGAATCATATAATCCTAGTGCATTTTACTAACTGTTGCTTTGTCCTCTTCTTTCATGTACCTGTCTAATGTAATGTACACTTTAATGATGCTTTGGTATATAAGCATCGCACAAGGAAGCAGTTGAAGGAACAACAGAGCTGATTTGATATAGGATCTCATTTCTTCGGCCTGTCTAAATATGGTTAGTACCTATCCCCAACCAGTATGCTAAGTAAACTATCAATTCTATGTGTATATGTTGTACATGCTGATTTTATTTAGGACCTGTATTGATTTCTAGTCTAATAGTAGCTAATAATAATTTTGTTCACATTTCCATCCCTACTTATATTTCTGTACTGACAAACTGATATATCATCTATGCAGGCTAACTCATCAGGAAGCTCCTCTGGTGACAACGGTGCACATAATGTAGAGGAGGAGTATGCACCTGCTTCACAGGGTAATTCGGCACACACTGCTGGGAGTACTAATCGAGGACGGCGGTCACAGACACAGACCAAATGGCCAGAAGACAAGGTGATTGCAACTGGACTTGACGACCAATGGATCCCTACCCCAAAGGTGGCGAGGGACCGATTCATATTGGTCTGTGGCCTCATTGCTCGGGAGAGGGTGTCAATCAACGCAAAGCTTGAGGATTTCACACTGGAGCAGAAGCAAGCCCTGTTCCCTGCTCTAGAGGAAAAGCTAGAGTACCCACCCATGTCCGAAGGTGTCCGCGATAAGGCAATCAAGGCAGCTGTGAGCAAGATTGGGGAGTTACAGCGGCGATTCAAGAGCCATTTAAGATCAGAATTTGTGAACCAAGACGAGCTTCCCTATGAGAAGCATCAGTTTTTGAAGCCAGAAGACTGGCAGCAGTTTGTGGAGACATCCAAATCTCCAAGTTTTGAGAAGGTGAGCCAGGAGATGAAAGAAAAGAGAGCAAAGCACGATAAGCCACACAGGACCGGCAGAAAAGGTTATGCTGGTAAACAGCTAGAGTGGGAGGAGGAGGATGAAAAGCTAGCTGCAGAAGGAAAAGAGAAGCCTTGGGACCAATTTCCCGGCCGTACGAGGCCATATCTGCGGGCAAGGGCATCGAAGCAGGCCACTAGTGAATGCGGGGGAGGGGGGAAATAACATTCAGCTCCCCTCTGGTGTCGGATGTAGCAGAAAAGATGAAAAGAATTACAGCTGAAGCTAGCGAAGGTTCTTTCCCTGGGGTTAGGGAGGATGATATTCTGACCCAGGCACTTGAGAATCCAGAGCATCGAGGTCGGGTCCGAGCCGTGTCTAGCTCAATAGGTTGGGGTAAAGGGTTTGGCCCAGAGTTTGCTGGGATGTACCGGAAGAAAAAGAGGAAGATGTCTGCTGCCGTTGACAAGGAAGAACTATTTGATGAAACACTCGCTAGAGTTGTGAAGGTGCTAAGATTTGCAGGCGTGCAGATACCGAATGATATTCCTCTGGGGTTACACAAGGGTGATATCTGCGACAAAGAAGCGCTTGTCAATGAGGATGACAACAGGCAAACACCTATAAATGCGGATTACAGACCGTGTCCATCACCTGAACCAGACACAATAGATCTGCTGACAGAGCCAACCAAGTGTAGTCTTGCGATGGATGCCAGCGATATGCTCATGGAGCTTGCATTGGCAACTGTCCAACCAAATCAAGAGGTTTGCCATACAGTACCGGTAGAGTCTGGGTATGCTGTGGTGAAAGTTACTTATGTGTGGCCCAATGCGAAGCACATTCGTCTGCCTATTCCAGTAGAGGATGAGTACACAACCATAGGTGGTGCTCAATTTCAATGGGTAGAGTGGCCAAGGAACCGGATCTGTATACCACCCTTGTCGGAACCTCCCACCTCTGCAGCCACATCTTAGGGGACAGTCAGCCAGACAGACAAAAGCCAGCCGCCGAGACCTCCGCCTCAAGATCAGCCACACCAGCAACAGAACAGCCAAACACCTCCGCTTCAGGACCAGCAGAACAGCCAAACACCTCCGCTTCAGGAGCAGACACAGCCGAAGCAAACCCTGCAGCACACACAGAAGCGGCCACAGCAGACAGCAAGCAGAAGCAGCAGCAGACTGCGGCAGGAGAAGATCATCGAACCTCCAACTCTGGAGCAGCAACAGCAGCAGCAGAACACACAGCAGACAGATCAGCAGGAACTGAAGAACAAGCCGCTCCCCAAAGCACAAGTCCTTGCTGCTGTTTCTCAATTTTGGACCATGGCTGATCCAAAATACAAGCCTGGTGGCCCTATGTTGTCAGAACAGGGTTTAAACGCTGCTGGACCAAGATGTAAAGCGTTGCATGATCAAATCATGACACACAGTGTCAAAGGTGTTACTGGCATTCCGACAAAGTTAGCTGCATCCTACTTCCATGGTGAAGGTGATACAGAAATCACAGTTCAATTCCAGGACTTGTATGACCTTTTCAACCTCGGAAGTCTCGACGTGAGTTTGTTGAGGTGCTGGATATTGTAAGTCCCTTCACAGTTCAATTCAACGACCTGTAGTATGACCTTACCACAAATTTCATGCTAACAAATTTCAATCTAACAAATGTAGGCTAACGAGGAAACGAGTACAGGAGATGGGATTGAGTGTTGGGTTTGTGGACCCACAGGTATTCTGTCTCGCAATGGTTGTTTCCCAACCCCAAGTGAACAAACACTAAAAAATGTTATGCATCACGACTTTGTGGTGGCTCCCTACAACACCGATGGCCACTGGGTACTGCTGGTCATTTCTATGAAGTGGAGTTGGGTTTGGATTTTAGATTCTGCGAAAAATTTTTCAAAGCGGACGTTCACCGAAGTCCTAGCTCTTGTCGACTGGTAAGTATATATATTGTAGGTTTTGTTCAGAAAAATTCAATCTCATAATGTTTCTAATCGATATTGCCGATCATGCAGGGCCTATGCAGACCACATGAATCAGAAACAGAAACAGAGAAAAAAATGCAAAAGCCAAACCACCTACACTCACGCACAAGGCAGATTTTTAGGTAAGATGGAAAATCAAGTTTGTTTTATCTTGTTCACTTCATACATATTTGGTACCGGTCATAACTTGTGTCATTTTGGTACATTCATTCAGTGCCCTCAACAGCCATCGGGGTCCCTTCTCTGTGGATTCTATGTTGCGATGTATGTTATGGATGTAATCTATGAAATGACTGCATTGAAAAGGCCTTCTGTAAGTATACTGCTCAGCCTTCTCCATTTGTTTTTAGAAACTGATCGACTTTTACCATGTATTCTCCTAAAAAGTGTATTATGCAGGAATTCAAGCTTACCAAAGCACCGATCCATACAAAAAGACTAAGGTTGGTCCAGGAGATGATGTGCGATTTCATTCGTAACGAGATCATCGACCCAGAGGGCAAATTCCATGATAATCGACAACCAGTATGTGTTCAAGGTCCAGAAGGTGATCAAGTTCAGGTGGTACTACTTGAAACTTATAGACCTGAATGAAACTTGATGATGTTTATGGTCTTTCCTCTCATTCTTAAACTTGTAGTTTACATGATCAGTCTGCCTATCCCAGTAGGGGATAAGATTCATCCAACTTGAAACTTGTTGCATGTGTATGATAAGATACAAACTTGATGTGTACTTGTGTATATATGTGATGTGTATCTCAATCTGTATGTGATGTGAATAACCTGGGGGCTGCCAAATCCTGGCTGGTTCCAGCATGCAGCCAGAACCAGGCTAGATTCTGTGGTGGTGGAACAACAAAAGGTAATGGGGACATTTATAGAACGTTACAATTGAACACAAAGGTAACGGGCATCAAGTAAGAACCGTTACCTACACAAAGTATCAGTAACGGTTGTTATGTAACGCCCGTTACAGGGTCTGACCGGTGGGTCCAGAGAGGAGACTGGTCAATGCACCTCCGTAACGGTTGTGAAGTAAAGCCCGTTACAAGTACTGACCGGTGGGACCGGAGAGAAGACTGGTCAATGTGCCGCCGTAACGGTTCTTAAGTCAAGCATAACATGATTTATATGAGGGGTACAATTATATGGATAAAGTGATAGTTAAGTGCTAAGATCAGAAACCAAGATAAACCCAAACTAACTAAATTTATTTATTTAATAATTACTCAATTGTGGTCATCACTCCACAATTAAGTTTAATCATTATAAAGATCCAAATCACACATTTAGCACGAAAGCAAACATCTCTACCACACTTATAAACCGAACTAAATCACACGCTATGCACGAGTCTCAACGATTCTAAACGTACTGAACTAACAAAAGAGAGGGTATCCTATCTTGATAGGTATGGGTGAAGCAACTAGACAATCCACCAAGCACTCTCTAGCGGGGCGGTGAATGACCCATCAACCCTTCTATATCTTCATCCAAGGGCGTAAGTGCTTCTCCCTTGAGTTCAGCTATCAGCCTCTTGGTTCCTCCATACTCATAATCAGGCTCCCTGATGTATACAACGACATCCCAGTCCTCTGGGTAATTTGGATGTGTCCTCCTTCTTCCACGATATTCTATCTCCACTGGGTAGTTCAGACGCTCGAAGAGCATTCGAAGCAGCATCGGGAACCCGTTGTTGCCTCCGTCGTGGTGGTGAAAAGTCACTACCCACATGTCAGGCGGCAGAGAGGGTCCTTCACTTCCTTCAGATCCAGCTGGAGCATTCCCTCCTGAGTTGACTTCTTCGTCCATTACTTCCATCTCTTTAGGTTCCGGTTCCTCTTCTTGTACCGAATGCGACGAAAAAGAGGAAAGAGTGCTTGCCAATCTACGAGCACCTTGCCTTGTCAACACCATATATGGTTTAAGCAAGAAAGGGGTGAGAACAGTTCTAAAGACATCAGAACCAGGTGAGATGGTGAAAAAGATAGACCAGAAAACAAAATCAATGAGGAGATAATTATCAATGACCAGGAATAATAGCAAAATAAATCAAGAATAGATATAACAAGAGTGGTTAAGCAAAATAATCCTTAGAGAATGACTATTGCTATCTAGGCTTGCGTCCTACAGTCAACACAGCTCTGATACCACTTCTGTCACACCCGGTTTTAAAGGCAAAACCAGGTGCATCTCATATGTGCGCCAGGATCAGTTTACACACATATGGTAGACGTCACAAGTGAATATCCATAACCATGCATAACGAAAGAGTATTATAGTGCATTTATTACAATCTCAGAGTTGACTCAAATGTCATAGCGGAAGACTTAAATAAACGTTCATCTAACGAAGCAAAAGTGACTCCAACTCCACAGGCATTGACTGGGGGAGACTCGCCTAGAACTCTTCAAAATCCGTAGTGAAATCCTCAAAATTCTCCCAATCTGAGCAGCATTCCGGGTGTAGTAGATGCAATAAAAGAAAGAAAGAAAACAAGCATGAGCACATAACGTACTCAACAAATGTAATATGACATACAAGGCTGAGGCAAAAAGGTTGGCTGACCATACTGCAGTAAGCACTTTTAGTTGGTCAAGTTTTATTAAGCAACTATTTACTAGCAAATAAAAGTATATACCACCCACAAATTAATGAATGTCATATTCCCAACATATTCATATAACCACGATTTAGATCATGTTCAAGTATGATTATCATGTAAGGGTCTAGGCCGCTCTTGACCGTGAGCACGGCTGTTATAACAGTTTTGCACTCTGCAGAGGTTGTACACTTTCACCATAAGTCGTGATTCCCATTGCCGAAGCATTGTACCTTTCCCACACCACGTGGACCGAATACTGGGTTTCACTATGAGACCTTTACAAAAGCACTCTAATAAATGATAGCCCGCTAAGGTTTCCGGTTCAGAAGTAAAGCATAACCCACCCTAATGAGGTCTGTCTCTTACCAAAGCCCACAGCTCAAAAGGACCGAGCTATACTCTGTCAACCGCCACCCCCCATGCCCCTTTCGAGTAAAGCTACCATAAACTAGAGCACCTAATTAGTCAGTCAAAGCCAGAGCCACATGGCACTCATGGTTGTACTGTTTTCCTGGGTGGTTCTCCATGTTCCAATTAAAAAGATACGATCTTGCCAATTAATTATTTAAAAGAGTATATGGAACATAGAGTAGGGGTTCATTTAACCAATCCCAGTTGAGCAAGCTAAGCATCATCTACCATCAAAATTAATTAAGTAACCCAGTTTCAGGGACAAGAAAAATATAGTGGCTAGGCAAATCCTTAAATAGGAACCCATCAAATTAAGACACATGCATGGGTGGTGAAATTAATAATTATTAGGACATTTGCATGACATAATACACTTGCCTTCTTCCCAACTCTGTTGCTACTCAAATCCTTCTCCAACAGTTGGTTCTTCAGAGAAATCCTCGAACTGGTCGTTTCCTAATCGCATCACACATACACATGCAAGGAAAAAATACAACAAATAAGAAACAGTACACGAAACAATTCCAACAGAAGAAAACAACAGCATAAAACTAATCTACTCGTTACAACGAACGCGTGGGCGCGAGAATCACTAAAATCGGAGTTAAAACGCAAAAGATATGGCTTTTCTAATGTTCAGGGGCTTGCTGGCAAAGTTTTAAAAGTTCCAGGGGCTTAACTGCGAAAAACCAGGGGCTAAAACATAATTTTGTATAAAAACTCAAGGGCTAAACCATAAAATAACAGGGGCTGGACTGCGGGTGCTATTTTAAAACTTGTAGGGGCTAAAATAGAAGAAAACAGGACCTAAACATAATTATTTTTGAACTAAACTGGACCGCGGGTTGATTTCCAAAAAACTCAGGGGCTCTTTAACAAAATTGCCAGCGCTGACCGGTATGGATCTGTTTGACTCGGGGCTTGATCTAATCTGGGCCGTTGGATCTAGATCGGACGGCCAGGGACGTTTGGGGATTACGGCCGACGACGGCGGCGGCCAGGACGGCGGCACCGCTCTCTTCCGCGGCGGAGGGTCGCCGGAGTAAACGCGTTTCGGCGCTACGACGCACGGATTATGACGGGACTTGGACCTAGAGCATCAGGAGGGGATGGCGAGCTCACCTGGCTAGCTCTCGTCGAGGGAGACGCAGCGACGGCGGCCGGCGACGATGAATGGCGGGCGGCGGCGCTGCAATTCGACGATGAGCACGGACGACGGCCGAACGAAGGGGAAAACGAAGGGAAATTGCTCGGGCGGCCTCAATACCTTCATGCGAAGCCTCTGGCGCAGACGAGAGGGGCTGAGCGTCGGTGCAACGACGGATCGACGGCGTGGCGGCAGAGCTTGGTGGCGGCGATGATGGCGGCTCGGGTTGCGGCTCGGTGGGCTTCGATTGGAGGGGAAATCACGGACGGGTGCGCCCTATAAATAGGCCGGACACCGGGGCTTGGATAGGCGTGCGGCGGCGGGACTCGAAGTCGGAGGCGGCGGCGCTCGGGGTCGGACTCGGGACAGAGTCCCTGTCGGGGACGATGAAGCTGACAGGTGGGTCCCACCTGTCGGAGAGAGAGAGAGACGGGGAGAGGAGTGGAGCGGGCCGGTGCTGGGCCTAAAGTGAAGAAACGGGCCGGGGAAAAAGAATCGGCCGGGGAGAAAAGAAAGAAGTAGAGGGGGCACGGCCGAGCTGGGCCAAGAGTTGGAGGGGCAAAAACGAACTCTGCCTATTTTAACTTTTCTAAAACTCAAACTAAAGCAAATCAAATTCGAATTTAAACAGAATTTAAATTCCAACTTGATTTACTAACAACCAAAAATATATGAAACAGCATGAATGCAACAAAAACTTATTTTGACTAAAATAATTATTTAATGTGATATTTAAATTAATAAAAGGCTAGAAATTCTAATTAAATCCTAGAAAATTTATTTAAGCCTTAATAAATCCTGGAAAAATTCAAAGGGTTGCTACAGTTTAATTGTGATGAATTTTAGGGTGTTACTGTTACCTATGGCCATCTACGCCCGTTACAAATCTCGGTTTTTCACGCAGTGTATTATGTTGGTGGTGCCTCTCAACACAACAAAAGAAAACGTCTGACCAAGCTCTTACAAGGTTCTTACCAACAACTAAAGCAAAGTAAAGGAAGCATCTTACCAAGCTCTAACAAGGTTCTTACCAACAAGCAAAGCAAAGGATAGTAAGGATAGTCCACGATTGCAAGGGTCAAAAACCTGTGACGTCCACAAGTTGTATGTGGAGCTCGGAAGGCTAAAATGTAATTGTGTGGCACACAAGCCAGAAATGGATAGTAATGCTCAATAAGTGTCCAAATGTACTAACCCTAATTTCTAGCATTAATATGTTCCTGAGTATCAGTATGAAGCAAGAAATAAAAGACAGCACAGATCAAGCACAAAACATCACAACTTAATGGGTTTCTACTCTATGTGCAACTGTTTTTTCTTTTTCTTGATTTTATCTCCGGTCGTTGTTTTTGCGAGATTTTATTATTTTTCAAATATTTTTATATTTTTCTTTTATCCAGGAGCACAAGAGAGACAACCATGAAAAGTTTTAGATGGAACAGTTATAAGATGTGGCCTATAGAAAATAACGCTTGAACTTTAAAACGTGTTCAGCAACTTTTGGTCTCGAGTACTCCAACTTGGAGGGTGAATTTCCCAATTATGAGCTGGGCAAACATGGTATAGCCAAGTTTGAGTGGATAGAAAAAAAAATTCTACCCATTTTTTTTAAAAAAAAATTACCTAATTTTGAGTTGGTATGCGAAAACTATGCCCGTCGGAAGCAAGGGTCTCCGAATCAGGGTCTTTTTAAGCATGCTGAGGGTAGCGATGGCTCCGGTGAAAGCGGTGGTAGAGTTGGTGATGGATGCAGCGAATGGATCAACCCTACTGAACCAAAAATATTCTAAACCAGCAACCAGACTTGACATAGGACACAGACTCAGGACTGCGGACTCCAAGATTGAATTATGCAAAGGCTATGCATGGTTGTAGGATAGGGTAAAGTGTGATTTGTTAATGGTTTTTTCGTGGACTATGGGATAAAGGCGAAAAGACAAACCAGCGTAAACATGTCTTTCAATACCGCTTGATATGAACTAGGGTTCTCAATCTTCCGAAAGGTTCTGATAACTCTCAATTTACTGGAGTCGCGATACAACTCGATCCGGCTTCTTAACAACACGCAATCGCACCACCACGTCTTCTCAGGTTATCAATCGGCGTTACACGGCTGACCTCACCAAGAAAGCTAATCATTGCCTATGAATCAAAGAAAACAAGCAAGAACAAGAAAGAATGCAACACAATTGCAGATATATGTTTAAACTCGATCATGAAGTTAGGGTCTCACAAACCGACGAACAGCGACAAATTGATATAAGCAAAACCCAAACCCTAATGGACAGTTGTTTGATAAGGACTCAAGGGTGGTGGAAAGAACCCTGAACGCACCTCTAATGGGCTCTAACATGATACACGACTAAAAGGCCAAAATACGGCGACACAACACCGAGATAGATTCTAGATGCCAAATCATTTCGTCGACTCTTCATGACTCTAGACAAATTTTGGCATGAGATCTGTACCATTGGAAAGGCTATCTTCTTAGCTTTTCGTGCATATAAAGAACACCAAAATTTGAGCCCGTATGCGACCTAGGCATTGTTTTAGCACAGACAATTTCTGGACTCCGAGATGGATTTGAAGTCAACTTGTTATTTTGGGCCTCCAACTTGACTTACACGCCCTTATTGTCCTCTCCACCTCCAAGCTCTTCTCTAACTATCTCCTGGTTCTCTCCATGGTTCTTAAAATCATAATATAATTATTAGGTAGCAATATATTTTAATAATTATATAAACAAGTGTTTAGAAATGAACTCATCTTTAAATTCAACTATCGCGAGTCGTGGACCTTGAATAATCAGCGGAGGATTGTTACGTGTATTCAAAGGAGTGATGTCCTTATCACGGTGGGAAGGATGACAGACAGGCCCCACCTGTCGGCGAGGGGTGTGAGGAGAAAGGAGACGGGTCATCGGGGAAGAGGGCTGGCGGTGGAGTGGGCCATAGCCCAAGGACTGTCGGCTGGGCTAAAAGGAAGGGGAGAGAAACCAGGAAGAAGGTCGGAAAAAAATAAACTCGCACAGAAAAATATTCTAGAACTCGAATAATAACAAATGAAATTCAAATTTAAACAAAATTTAAACTCTAACTTGATTTACCAACAACCAAAAATCAATACAACATTATTTTAACTAAAAACTATTTGATATGATATTTAAATTGATTAAAAGGTTAGAAATTTCAATTAAATCTAGAAAAATTGTTTAAGTCTAAATTTTAGAAAAATTCAGAAAATTGCTAGATGCATTATGTGATGAAATTTACGGTGTTACATCAATATCACAAATTCACAACGTTATCCTTCTAAAAGAAATTCACAACGTTATCCGATCCCGAGCATTGTCCTACGTGACCTCACCTCCTGAAGACCGCAATCCAACGAAATTACAACCCACGACCACACGCCGATCTGCGTCAATCGCCATGTAGGCCCGTCTAATCACCATCATGACAACCAGTGATAGCATATTCATTTCCGGCCACATAATTCATTAACACAAGAATATATTCTGTAAACGAATACATCTTTTAAGTTTTAAACAACGATGGATACATAGTATTCATTTAGTCTCTGCCACTAACTACACAATTACTTCATGTATTTAACTTAGGTAAACCATTTGCAGTTTGTTGTGTGGTTACATGCATCAGAATATCACAACAATGTGAATCAAGAAATGTGAGAACTCCAAAAATACACATTCACTGAAAGAATTGTAACACCGTGGAAAAGTGCACAGCAAACAGATAGACAAGGAGATACAAATTGATGCTAATGTTATCACAATCTGTACATTGTTTAGACCACATCTGTCAGGTCAGAAACATATCCAATGGGCCCGAAGAGTACGCATGCTTGGGCTTGTGGTTGAAGGGAAGCTAGAAACACGTAAAGTTGTCCATGATCTTCACACCTTCCTGATGCTCTTTCCGTACTCTTTCCTAATTTCCCACAGCTGCTCCCCAACTTCCTTCATGGTTGGGCGATCATCCCTTGTTGGAGCAGCACATTGGAACGCCAAGCTAAGGAGTTTCTCAAGCACCTCATCGTCCACATGATCCTCCAGCAATGGGTCCAATATCTCTCTCATGTTGCCTTCATTAAATTTCTTGAAAGTCTGCATACCCAGCACAAAAGCAAAGTCATGCATATAGTGATTCAGGATTGCGAAGATGGTGAAAATGTCAAAACAGACATTTACTAAGTTAGGATTATAAAGAAGGAACAAGGTCCATTTTTCAACCCCAGAAACTATGGCGTTAGTTCAATTCTAAACCTTTGTGTGTAACAGTCTATAGTGCAAACCCAAACTCTCAAAAGTAGACTTATCCTAATAAGACCACTTTGATGTTATCCTTGCTCTGTAGTTGAATCACATGGAAAAGCATGGTCTTTAATGTTCACAATATAAAAAAAAATCCCTTCAGTTCAGCCTAATTATTATAAACTGACAATTTGATGCTAGTGTTTCATTCTAGATCAATTTCACCCCTTGTATAAGATGATTGTGGCGAAGTAGGATAATAGGAAAAGAAAGAAATTGCCCACACATACCCATCTGATAGTTATTCTCTCTTCAGGGGTACGCTTCAGCTCTACGGGTCTCCGAGCAGAAAGAATTTCCACAAGCAATATGCCAAAGGAGAAGACATCACTCTTTGGAGTTAGCTGGTAAGTTCTAAGGTATTCAGGATCCAGGTACCCAGCTGTGCCTTTCACTTTTGTTGATATGTGTGTCTTCTCCGTGTCACTAGGGCCACTTCTTGCAAATCCAAAGTCAGACACCTTCGCTCGGTAGCTATCCGTCAGTAGGATATTTGATGACTTCACATCACGGTGAATTATTGTCTTCTCTGTTCACATCATAGAAGTTTTAGTCCCCTTCCAGAATATCACAAAAACAAAATTTATTTGAATAAAAAATGGTTGGTATTGTCTCATCAAAAGAGCTGGCTCTTCCAAATCGAATAACTGGGTAAAGATAATGACATTTGTAATAGAAATGCTAATTTGTCCACCTACTAGCCCATTTCAGAGGTGAAATGATGGAAAATATTTGATGAAAATATAAATCACATTACATCAATTTTTATGCAATTAAGCATGTGCAGAGGAAAGCCAACCTGCATACAGATGGAGATAAGTAAGTGCATGAGCAACATCGATTGCAATTTCTAGGCGTTGATTAAAATCCAGAACTCTGCCATGTTGACCTGCACAATGGAGTAATACATGGAATATTCAAAGCTCTTAAAATGGATTGCCAAGTGAAGACAACAAAATGGAAAGCACAAACTCTCAAAATAGACTGAGAAATGAAGAAAACATAATGGAAAGCACAAGCTCTCAAAATGGACTGAGAAGTGAAGAAAACATAATGGAAAGCATAATTACCATCTAAATGTTCTCTTAGAGTGCCATTTGGAACATACTCAGTGATGATAATACGCTCATTTCCTTTATCAGTAAAACCCAGTAACCTCACCAAGTTTCGGTGGTCTATCTTAGCAAGCAAGTCTACTTCATTGCTAAACTCATCCCTAGGACCTGCAAATTGATCCTGTAATGAACAACGGAGAATGTTATGCATACGATGGCAGAAAAGAAAACAGCCCAAAACACACCCTCAAAAAATGAAAAAAAAGAACTTTATTCATTATTGCCAGAGTTAGACAAAATACCAAAATGCTACAATCTATGTAGCTGGATACAAATAAAATCATACAAAGTTCCAAATTTAGCAAAACGTAGTGCAATAAACATGAACAAACAGCATATTCAGTGGGGAATACAATTTAACTCAATATAATGAAACATGACATGACCAAGAATAAAATGCAATTTAAGTAGTACCAAGCAATAATATATGAGATAGCAATGGACTACCTTTTTAGCTCTCTTGACTGCCACAACAGTGCCATCTGGCAATACAGCCCTGTAGACCATCCCAAATCCTCCTTCACCTAACTTAAATGAAGCTGAGAAGTTCTGAGTTGCCCTGAGGATCTGCTGGATGCTCAAGTTGACAGATCCAACTCTAGCTACTTGTGGAGACGGTGCGAATCTAGAAGGACTAGGAGGTATCCGATGTGGAGTCGGTGGGACTTTCTCAGATGACATGCTTACTTCATAAGACGAAACTGATTCAACTGAAAAGATCAATAAACATAACTTAAGGACAATGTTCCAGCATTGTTCCAGTGGTATATAATATGAAATATAATGTCATTACCGCCCCACTATTCAAGATTGATATTGCAAATAATGAAATAATAGAATAAAAGGAGACAAGTGAACCATTTGTCGAACAACAATAGAACCATCAGTACTAATTTGTATTTGACATATAGGCGAAAGAATAGAAAAAGGTAAACGCGTGAAACTAAACTATAAATGTACACCAGTTGTTTCCAAGGAAAACCATCATAAAGTTCTGTTTACTAATGTAGCACAAGAAAATGAGAAGGACAAAACAGCTAGACAACATCTAACTCAAGTTTCCCTACTCCACTTTTAATCAGGATTCTCCACCACTTCATTAGATAATAAGAATCTTTTGAGTTCACTTAGAAGAAATTGAGGGGAGCGGAGAACAGGAACTGGTTTAAAGTGCAGATAAGACCAACTCACGTGCATGGCGCTGAATAGTTGCAGTATCATGCCTGCTGGCTTCTTTTCTTTCAGCATGGAAGCATGGAAACATGAGACCACAGCATAGGAGAATCACACCCGGCACAGCCAGAAGCCGATCATCATTTTCTGAATAATCACCAGTGTCCTGATTATTTTCATGCGGGCCCAAGCTTCCACATGGGTCATAATCATTTCTTGAGCTATTTTCTGTGTGCCACCTCAAGAGCTTCCTTGGTACATTTTGATGTGAAGTTGCTATAGGTGACAACAAACCAAATGATGAGAAATGACTGAGTGAACATTCTTTTTCATATGCATGTTGCAAGTTTAAAAATGTGCCAGCCACATCAGAAACAAGAAAAACAACCATAACGTTGAGTAAGGTCAGAATGCAGATGCTAAATGAGGGTACCCGAAAACTAACACTTGGGCCTTCTCATACTTCAATTGGGCATTTATACATATATCTCATTACATACACCATCCTAAACATAGAATTGTACCAGAAGATACAAATGGGAACAATTGTTAGGTGGGATAAAATCCCGCTGTAGGATCATAACAGAAGGAACATTGGCACATACATCCTAAATACGCACCATTGTTCCAGAGTGCACATCAGAGGCAATTGTTCTTTATCGAAGTCCTAAAAACAATAAACGATGCTGGTGCAAGCTACAATTTGCACAGCTATGTCCTACAGTAGGGCAACAATTGCTCAGTTATTATCTGACTGACATAAGCAACTAGGAGGAAACAAGAACCAACTTACCCCAGCTGGATTCGCTACCTTCACCACAGTACTGCCTAACCGCATCCCTCCCCACGTCCGATAGGTTGGCACAGCGGAGGCAACCACTCAAAAAGTAGAAGTGGAGCTTCTCGCAGGCAAGAAGGCGGTCCTGCACCAGAACCCCATTGACCGACAGGTTGAGGAGGCCACCAGAGGCATCCAAGAGGACAAGTTGGTCATCTCCACACGCAGCTCCTGAAAGGATTGTCTCAGAGGTGGAAGCGAGAGCCGGAGGCGAGCAGCACAGGAGGAGGAGGACGGCGAGAGCAGGGAGAAGAACCGAAGGAGACATCGATGCTGACTACTGAGAATGGATTTAACCTTACAACTCACAGGGATCTCATCTAAGTGAGGGAACTAAGCCAAGGATCGGAGCCCAAGTTTGCTATCTCATCACCCCCACCGCGTCCTTTCTCTTCACCAACACAACAGGAGCGGATTAAGCGGAAATGGAATCCAATTTGATGAAAGATGGAGCGGATGAAGCAAGAGCTGAGCTCTGGAGAAAGGGACAAGAAGCAGGAAAAGAACCAGCAGATCAAGCAAGACCTGAAAGTAGAAAGCCGTGGGGCGATTGGACACCAAAATCTGCGGAACAAGGCAAGGAGAAGAGGACAAAGAAATCTGAACTGAACAGGCGAAATCTATCTGTCTGATGTATGATCAAGATTTTGGGGAGATTGGGGGGGCGCTCAGATCGGAAGAATCCAAGCTAAGAGAAGCATAGAGCAGCGAGCACGAGCGAAGGAGCGGAGCAGGTGGGGATGAAGGAGAGAAGGAAAATGGAAGGAAATATCTTCAGGGAGGGAGGAGACGAGAAGGGTCAAGGTGGGGGAGGGTGGGGGGAACTGGCGCCGCCGGTAGGCTTCCGTGTGGCTGCGCAGTGGTCACTGCCGTGTGGGCCCGGATATTATACCGCTAAAGCATGAGGTGGCAATTCATTCTCGCAGGTCGCAGGGCAAATAATCAGAACATGGTCCAGCATTTTAGACGGCTATTTTTTTTTGAAACAGTATAGCTGGCTACTGGATACATGCATGTATACATACAATAATTCTCCTATCAGGATAGAACGACAGGTAATTTATTTTTGGTACAAGGTATTCCAAGCCTACACGTATTTTAGAATGCATTGAGGACGAACTATAGTATTATAGAGCTAAAGCATGAGGTGGCAGTTCATTCTGGCAGGCAATAATAAGAACATGGTCCAACAGTATAGGCGGCTACTTTGTTTTCCAAAAAATAGACGGCCACTAGATAGATACATGTATACATACAATATCTCTTATATCAGAATACATAGAACGACAGATAATTTATTTTTGGTACATGGTATTCAAAGCCTACGCGCATTTTAGAATTCATTGACGACTAACTACTCCCTCCTTAAATATATGGAATATTTTTTTGAACTAAATAGCTTGTCTAAACGACATATATTCAAGAATAGAGGTAGTATGTTGCAAGATAGAGACGGGGCAAACCGGCCTCGAGGTACGCCGGTGTCAGCGTCATTTTGCACTGGTATCATCGGTAAACACTTTAAATCGAATTTTCTAAAATTCATTGGTGTCTCATATTGACAATAAGTTTTAGCTCGGCTCCTGTGTTTACAGATCAGTTTTTCTCTTATGTTTTTCATCTCTTCACAGAAGCAAGAGTGGAATCCATAGGTGATTGTATATCTTGTTGATGCGCCGCTACTAGGAAATAGCAAGGTGGACAATGTGGCTAGGTTCATGTTGTTGTAGGGTGTACTTCTGAACTGGGGATTTACCTGGCCAGCGATCCGATAGCAAATATATCATGTATCATTTGGAAGTGCAATCCCCGGTCTTGTCGCCTCCAACCATTTGCTTTCAAACTGATATATGAAGGATAAAAATTCCCTGCTGATCTAACTTAATAACCTTTAAGGCATATTTCAGCTACAGCATGCCCCTATTCTACATACACTTCATTGTATACACAATTTTCAACCATATAAAACAAAGAAAAGGTTATGTTTTTCCCCCTTAATGCACAACAAATCTCGAGGTTGACTTAGCAACTACGTGCACCTCGTTGTCAATAAGCATGTTGTATACTACCAAAGAATAATTAGTTAAAATGCAACCACATTAAGTTAAAGACCCGAACCTAGGTAGATAAATTTTACCACATGGAAAATTCATGCCCCACTCACTTCAACTAACCCACAAATGTATATCTTTTCATGCTTTAATTCTTATCCATCCATTCACTCTCCCCCTCTTAAGTACTAGGTGATACCCCGCGCGTTGCGGCGGGAATCTTAAACAAAATTGTAAGATAAAATTTGAAAGTAGAAAATACTAAGACCCTGTTTGAATTCTTTCATTTCGATGGAATTAAAATTTACTATAATATATATATATAATAGACTGTTTATCTTCTAACATTCCACAACTTTCCGAAGTTTAGATATAAGCCTATCTTAAATTCATGGGGAAGGGGGATGAAAATTGATTATATAGATCCTCTTTCTTAAAGATCCCTCCCATATAGTAAAAGTGCATCATATAAGTATCTATCCCATGTAGCCAACAATAATAAATAAGTCTTGGTGATGATTATTAGAATGTAATTCAATTCTAAGCATTCAAACGGGGTCTAAGATGATTGTATGTCAATATTCTTTTGTAAACAATATTCAAATGGCTCTTAAATGATTGATCCTCCATGTATTTCTACTATAGGAATTTTATAGCATGGTACACACGTATGGACTACAAAATTACATATGCTATTAGTTACAGAAAATCGATGAAAAATATAAATAGATTGTTCTAGTGGATGGTAACATGGATAGCTTGCATGTTGAGAGTGTTTTAGTGGATGGTGACATGGATAACTTACATGTTGAGAGAATTTCTCAAATCAAAATTCGTACAACACGCTAGTTGTAGAGCGTGAAAAGTTACACAACTTTGATTTTGGCTGATTTGGATGTGTCAATGTGATTTCAGTGGCAATTTTGGGTCAAACTTGGTCCAGCCTGGTCAAACCTTTCCCCTCTCCCTGTTCTTCTCCTCCCTCGCGCCAGAGCGCACCCGGCCGTGCGCCGCCGCGCCGCACGCAGCTGCCGCCGGCCGCCCCGAGCGCCAAGCCGAACCCAAACCAGCGCGTGGCACGTTCCCGTGACGCTGACCCCACATGCCAGCCTCTTCATCCCGCACGGCCACGCCTCGCTCCTCCCCCGGCCGAACCGTACGCTACGCTCTGAGCCGGTCGACCACGCCGCCCCGCTCCGCCACGCGGCCAACGGAGTCTCACCGCCGAGACGCAACTGCCCAGTGTAGCAATGGCAACGCGACCGAGCCGCCCAGCTTCTACACCCGCACACGGCTTCGATCACACGCGCATACGGTGTATCGGCCGCGGCCAATGCCGCAGCGCCCCGATGCGCCCAATCCGCCGTGTGCTGAGCGGAACAGCAAGCAGCAGCTCCTTGACCACTCGCTCGCGCACGTGATCCCCCTTGTCCGCGCCCGCATCGCCCTCCCCCAGCTCGACCATGCCACGCGGCCGCCGAGCTATGCTAATGGCGCCATTAACACCGGCGAAGCTCCTCAACGCCATTCCACGCCCCGACGGCCATCTGGACCCCAAGGCTTCGTCGTTAAGCCTCCAACCTCCCTCCTGTAGACTATAAAAGCACCCCTAGGCCGCACATTGGCGCCGCTGAGCTCGCTGTCGCCATTCTCGCAGCTCCGTCGCCGCCGATCCACCCCACCGTGGGCAGCCCGCTCCGCACTGTCTTCGTCCAAACCAGCGCCACCATGGGACTCCCTGGCACCAAGCACAGCTCACCGACCACTCAAACCACCGTCTCCGCCGCTCCAGAGCCGTTTCCCCTTCTCGCCGTCGCCGCCGCGTGCCTCCGCGCGGGCAGCCGCGCACAAGCCGTCACAGCCTACATAGACACCACCCACAGCTTCCTCGTCATCTCCCGAAGCTCCCTGTCCAGTTCTTCAAGACCGTAGGTCACCCATGGCATCGGCGCGACCTCGCCGGAGCCGCTAGATCCACCTCACCGCCGTCCGCCGCCGTGGAGCCGTCTCCGACCTCAAGACCTACCCTAATCGACTCTGGGTGAGCCACTGAACCTTATAGGCTAGATCAAGTCGAGCCTTGGGGCCCACATCGCCGGAATCGAACGAGCGCCGCCGCCGGCCGGCCAGGGACCCCATTGTTAAATTTTAAAACTTGCAGGGACTGGAATGTAAGAAACTAGGGACTCAAACGTGAAACCTAAGTTAAGTTTATGAAGTAAACTCAGTGAACTTTGAAAATTGATTAACAATTGTAGAAAAATCATAAAAATGTAAATCTAATTTTGTTAGGTTCTGTGTGACTAGTTCTACCTTTTTCACAAAGGACGTATATATTTTTCTTTGTAGAGTGTAAACTAAAAATCATTCTTTGTATAAGCACATTAATAAATAACTCGAGCTACACAGAAGCTTCGTGTCTGATTTTTGGATATGTTGTTCCTCACTGAATGTCTAGCTCACTGTACAAAAATTGCCCAAAAATCTAGCTCCTGTTTTGTATTTATTTCCATTACTAGCTATGCTGTAGAGAATCATTTTTAGTATTTTATCTACTCAGTATTTTGGGATGGAATTTTTATGTTAGATCAGTGAAGTTGTTATCTTTGCTCGGTAAATTGTTCAGCTACATAGGTTAAGCTTTACTACATGAAGTGAAATAATAGAATGATATGTTGCTAGAAATATTTGTGAAACCTTGTGAGAAAGTAATGGAATATAAATCAATCAACTCATATGATGTTTTGCTGTTTCCTTTATGAAATGTTACTGTCAAGATTTTATATATGTATACAATCACCATCAAAAAGAAAACAGAGAATCAGCATGTTTTACATTGTGAGTATGAGCAAAATTTGATTTCTTATCTAGGTAAATATGACCACAAATCCACCCTATGCTTTATGTTAAAATGAGTAACAAGTGTTGTTATTCAAGTGTCTAAATAAAAATCCTATGCATATGCATTTCGTGTAGACACTAACATCGCCGACAGGAATTACGAGTTGGTGCCGGAAACTGAAGCCCATGAAAGGGAGTTGAATGTGATTGAAGCCGAGCAAGAACCGAACCAAAGTTCGGAAGGACCCAGGGCCAGTGCTGATCAGGAAGGCAAGCACCGGAGTATAACCCGGTTTATTCTAAAAACTACACATCAATCTTGTATTTAATTTTCCTATGGTTGTGCATTAAGTCCTGGAGTTGTTTGGAACCTTAGTTGCATCATCCATAGGGTCCCAAGTGATTTACTAGCAGAGTATCGTAATAGTGGATATGCTAATAGGTACTCGGTAGAAGTCGAGTGATTTCCTGTCACTCGCGAGTATAGGAGTTGATGTGTTACTTACGATAGAATCATAAGGAATGATGGGCGGGGCTTGGGATGGATTGTTTGGGCTGATGTTGATGACCCGTCCGTCTAGTTAAAATTTGGCTAAGGTGGAAATGTTTCGGCGTTAGTGGTCAAGCTTTTGAACGTACTAAACACATGATGAGAAATATGGTAATCAGTAAGCCTATGTACTTGATTGAACCGGGACGTGGCTTTAGCCCGTTACCCCAGGAACAGGATTCCTTTGCCTGCAGCATATGGGTACGAGTGCGGCCACGGCACGGCGTCGTTCCGGGGACCGTTGGGGCCTTGTATCCAAGGGATGCGGGGTCTGTACACAAACCGGTGATTGATGGGAACGGTTGATAATGTGTGGACCCGGCGTGGTCATGCATGTCGTGTGTTTAGGTCCACCTTGCAAGTTTAACAAATCGATTCGAATCGTCTGTCTCTCGCAGGTACTGAGACTGCTTGATCACAATTCTGCACTGAGTAACAAGTTGATCATAAGCTGAATATTGGAATTATTTTGTTGATTAAATTTGCTTGTACAACATGCTTGTTTAGCATAAGTGCTCATTTAGAATGGTGATATCCACTAGAATCTTGAAAATAAAATTTGAAAGAAAGGATCCACTTATAGATGCTTTTGACAAAACAACCCCTTCAGCCAAAAAGCCTGGCATGTCTAGATTTCTTTTTTTTGTCGGGTAAGTCTTGCTGAGTATTAGTATACTCAGCCTTGCTTGTGGCTAATTTCTTTCAAGTACCTTGCATGAAATGGTTGCTAGTCTGACCTGGCCGACACAGCTCCCTCCGGGTTGGTCAGTTGAGTGGGACCCGTCCTCGGATGGCGAGGAACGTGGTGAATGATGTCATGGGAGGCTTCCACATGATGTCATTGGTTTCGGCGAATAAATTTCGTTTGCTTCCGCTGTTTTCCGTTGAACTCTGAACTACTGCACTTTGAACTCGGTTTGTAATAATGGCAAATTGAACCATCTTGATGTAATAAATGGATTGATGTAATCCCTGGGCTCGTCTTCATACGAGTATTGGTATGCTTTGTTTCGATCTCGAAATACGTGGTTGTATCGGGTGAAACCTGACAGACAGCTACCTTCATCCAATTTAAATGTCGGATCGCGTTTAAGACGATATAAGTGTACTTTTATTGGGTTGGGATGAGCGGTTCTGCCACACTGCGTGGGCAGGAGGTAGCAGCATAAATCAGACCCATTTTGGTATGCGGTGCATCCATGGGTAGTTAATATGTTGCCTGGATCAGGAACATATGCATATTGTCCATGCAGTGTTGAACGCATGGGTGCCAATCCTATAATGGATGGTAATGAATGTGGACGCTTTCGAGAGTGCTGGCACGAAAGGTTCAAGCGAATATATCTTGTTTTCGATGCAGGTACACTAACTACGTTAGTCTAAGCACGAGTAGTGTTTCGGCTAGTTATTATAGAGAGTGACGTACAAATGCCTCCGAAATAACGCCAAAATCCAAATTTATTTGGATAGTGGGATCAGGAGAGGACGAATAGGACATTTAAGCATCATGCTGTGAACTCACCAGGAATGCAGTTGGTTTCACAAAAATATTCAGTGGGTAAATCAAGGAAATGAAAGCCATGAGCTGAAAATCGCTAAAAGTTTACTTTGTGCCCTAAATAGTTCTGTATATTTCTTGTTGTGAATTATTGCGAACCATGTTTAAGAAGAATGTGTAAAAGCTGTTAAGATGTTATGGACTCTATCTTCGGCAAGCAGTATCAGCGAAGGAATAGAAGGGCAGCAGATGGAAATAGTGGCTAGATTTAGGGAATAAATATCTCGTAATCTTCCTTAATTGTTGGTTAGTCGGTTAGCTAGGAGTCTTAGCTTATTTAAAGGAGTCCTTGTACTCGTAGAAAGGTTAAGCAGAAAGATAATCCTTGAGAGTTCAGAGCCTCCAAGGGAGGGCGAACCAGGGTGTTATGAATCTGCCATTGTGTTAGTTATCCATCAATCAAGCCATATCTATCTTTGGTATCAGCCTAGGTTTCGTTCTTTGGCCGATCCTTCCCCACCGCAAAAAAACCCGTCTACTTCCGACGCGCCACTAACCCATCTCGCTCCCTGCCATGGCCGAAGATACCGGCGACGACGCCAAGCCAGCGGACACACCTGTGTCGCAAGGGGTGTTCTCGGACACGATGGACAACCTGGTGACCATGATCAACAACATGAAGAAGATGATCGAAGCTGAGACCGCCGATCGCAAGGTCGAGCAGGCCTCCCTGTGGACGTCCATCAAGAACGTCCATACGCAGCTTCTGGAGAAGCAGGCTCGCTTTGACCCCAAACTGAACTTCGGCGGTACTGGTGCCGCTCCCGACGCGCCGTCCGGTCCCAAGCTCCGATTTCCCAAGTTCGACGGCACCGGCGACCCCTTGGTGTGGCTGCACAAGGGCGAGCAGTTCTTTCAAGTCTACGAGCCGCCGGAATCCCAGAAGGTGTGGACGGCCGCGTTCTACATGGACGGCGCCGCCAGCCAATGGTACTATCGCCTGCGCCAGAACCTCGGCGTGACACCATCGTGGGAGGATTTCGTCGCCGGCGTCAACCGTCGTTTCGGACCTCCGCTTCGCAGCAATCCTCTCGGGGAATTGTCCCATCTACGCCGCACGGGGACTGTTGACAAGTACCAGGAGACCTTCCTCAACCTCCTGGCTTGCTGCGAGGGCATCACCAAAAAGCAACAGATCGCCTTGTTCACAGCCAGTCTGTTGCAACCCTTGAGCGTCGACGTCGAGATGCACGACCCGACGACACTAGAGGAAGCCATGGCGCTGGCCCGCTCCTACGAGCGCCGCATGACGATCACCGACGGCACGGCGCGCTCCACGGGACGTTCGGCGGCGGTCGTCCGACCTACACCGCGATCCACACCGGCGCCCAAGATTCCTTCCGCGCCGTCCACTCCGGGCACGACGGGTGCATCTGCGTCCACGCCAGGAGCTCCCACGAAGGCACCACCGCCGTCGGGCCGTTTCAATCGCCTCACGCCTGAGGAGATGGCACGCCGCCGCCTCGACGGACTGTGTTTTAACTGTCCAGAGGAGTTCTCGCGGGAGCACGCGAAGCAATGCTCTATGCGCGGCATCTATTATCTGGAACTCGAAGATGAGGAAGCTGGCGAGACGGGTGCGCAAAGCGACGCTGATGTGACGATTTCCTTGCACGCCATCTCGGGCACCCTCATCGGCTCTATGCTCAACCTCGCCGCCGGAATCGCGTCGGCCCAGCTCACCGCTCTCGTCGACACCGGCTCCACCAATTGCTTCATCAGCGAGGCAACAACTCGGCGTCTGGGATTGCAAACACTAGCCCGCCCAGGCATCACAGTCGAGGTCGCCAACTGTGACCGTGTTCCCTTAATGGGTGTCTGCAAGGGCGTTCGGCTGGCTATCGGCGACGAAGAATTCACCGTCGACATGTACGCCATCGCTCTCCATGGCTACGATGTGGTGCTGGGTTGTGACTGGCTGAGCACGCTCGGCCCGATCCTCTAGGATTTCAAGCTGCAGACCATGTGCTTCTGGCGCACGGACCATCGTGTACACTGGCACGGGCTGGCCACCAAGCCCGTGCCGCGCCTCGACGCCGCTGCCGTCCAAGACATGCTGCTGCTTCTGCTTGCTGAGTTCGATGACTTGTTCGCGAAACCGAAGGGACTACCTCCGGCGTGTGCATTCGACCATCACATTCATCTGTAGCTGGACATGAAGTCGGTAGTGGTACGGCCGTATCAATACCCTCAGCTCCTCAAGGATGAAAATGAAGCACAGTGTGCCGCCATGCTTGCTCAGGGCATTATTCGCGCCAGCACATCAGCGTTCACCTCACCGGTGCTCCTGGGGCGCAAGAAAGACGGGATCTGGTGATTTTGCGTGGACTACCGCATGCTCAATAGCAAGACCATCCGTGATCGCTTCCCAATCCCGATCGTCGACGAACTACTGGACGAACTCAAGGGTGTGGCGTTCTTCACCAAGCTGGACCTCCGCAGCGGCTATCACCAAGTGAGAATGCACCCCGACGATGTGCATAAAGACGGCGTTCCGAACCCACCATGGCCACTTTGAGTTCTTGGCCATGCCTTTCGGCCTCACCAATGCACCGTCCACCTTTCAAGCTCCGATGAACGAGGACCTTCGGCCTTTCCTTCGCCGCTTCGTGCTCGTCTTCTTCGATGACATATTGATCTTCAGCCGTACAAACGCCGAGCATCTTCAACACGTGCGGGCGGTCTTCACCGAGCTGCGCGCCCATGGCCTCTCCCTCAAGCGCTCCAAGTGCCTCTATGGGGAGCGGCGCATTCACTACTTGGGCCATGTCATCGCCAATGACAGTGTCGCCATGGACGAGGAGAAGATTTCCGCCATCCGCGCATGGCCTGTGCCCACGACGGTCAAGGCGCTCCGTGGCTTCCTCGGCCTCACGGGGTACTACAGAAAATTCGTGCAAGGCTACGGGCTCATTGCCGCGCTGCTCACGGCCCTCCTCAAGCGTGAGGCGTTTCACTGGTCGGCCGACGCCACGGCGGCGTTCGAGGCCCTCAAGACGGCGCTCACAATGGCTCCAGTGTTGCATCTTCCCACCTTCGCTGAACGCTTCGTGGTGGACTGCGATGCATCAGGCTCCAGCTTTGGCGCGGTGCTTCATCAGGACAAGGGCCCGATCGCATTCTTCAGTCGACAAGTCGCGCCGCAGCATGCTAAATTTGCGGCTTATGAGCGTGAGCTCATCGGCCTCATCAAGGCGGTCCGACATTGGATAGCTTATTAGTGGACGCGGGACTTCGTCGTGCGCACGGATCATTTCAGCCTCAAGCATCTTCTCGACCAGCGCCTCTCCACCATTCCACAACACACTTGGGTGAGCAAGTTGTTTGGCTACAGTTTTCAGGTGGAGTACAAGCCCGGCAAGCTTAATGCCGTGGCTGATGCACTGTCGCGCTGTGACGAGGCCGTCATCCAGCCGCGTGTTCACGCTCTTTCGCGCCCAGAATTTGCGCTCTTTGAAGATTTCAGGCAGGAGGCGTCTGTCCTTCCTGAGGTGGTGGCCAAGCGCAAGGAGATTGAGGATGGCACAGCGGGTGCAAATTGGTCCGTGGTGGATGGTTTCGTCATGCATCGTGGCAGCATTTTCGTGCCCACAGCGTCGTCATTGTGGCCCCCAGATTCTAGTCAAGGCGCACGGGACCGGCCATGAAGGCGCCCAGAAGACACTCGTTCGCCTCCGCACGTCTTTCTACAACGCCAACGCGTCCAAGCTAGTCAGGGATTTTGTGCGGGGGTGCACCACTTGTCAGCGGAACAAGACTGAACATTTGCATCCAGCCGGCCTTCTTCAACCTTTCGACGTTCCGACATCTGTGTGGAGTGACATTGCTATGGACTTCGTGGAGGGATTTTCCAAGGTGGGCGGCAAATCTGTGGTGCTTACAGTGGTAGACCGGTTCTCCAAGATGGCATACTTCGTGCCCCTCGGTCACCCGTATACCGCGCTCACTGTTGCTTGTTGGACTTCACCTGGAACACGCAAAGCGGCCGGGAACACGCGTAGCCGATCGCTCCCTCACTGACACAGCGCGGCGACCCAAGGTGGAAGATGAATAGTGTTTTGGCGACGAACGTCGCGGCCGGCCACCACCGGCCTGTATCTTGGCCTCTCTATCGATTACATTAGACTTGGCAACAAACAAGGAGAAGCAGGGGGCTACATATAGGCTTGGAACGCCACGGAGCACACCTCCACGTCCGGTCTTCTCGCCTTGACCTGCAGGACCTGCACAACGTCGTCGGGAGCCACTCGCTCACCCGGACGATGCGGCCTCCTCCCTGCGGATCGGCACCACGCACACTTACGACTCCTAACTGCCTAACAAACTCGAACTACGACGCGTCCCGAGCACCACGGGCACCAGCGAGCTATCCTCCGCATGCCCCGGCCCCTTGGACTCGACCCTGCCGCGTTCAACCGGTCGACGCACCACACTCGCCACGCACGGACTGGGCACAAACACACAGACGCCTACAACGCACACAACACACACGTACATGTCAAGCTTATTGCCAACATTGCTCAGGCGTTCTTTGACAGCATCGTCAAGCTCCATGGGTTACCTTGCTCCATTGTGAGCAATCGTGACCCTGTGTTCACAAGCGCGCTCTGGACGGAGTTGTTCGCGCTCTCGGGTGTCAAGCTGCACCTCAGTTCGGCGTTCAGGCCCCAAACCGATGGTCAGTCAGAGGTCACTAATCGCGTCTTGGGTGTCTATCTTCGTTGCCTCGCCGGGGATCGACCACGCAGCTGGCTGAGATGGTTGCCGTGGACTGAGTTTTGCTACAATACCTCCTATCAGACGGCAATCCACACGACGCCGTTCCGCGTCGTCTATGGTCGTGATCCACCGGCACTCATGTCCTACGCACCCGGCCTGGCGCGAGTGGCCGCGCTCGACAGGCAGCTGTTGGAGTGTGACGTTTTTCTGGCTGACATTCGCGAACACCTGCTTCAAGCCCAAGATTAGATGAAGACTCAGCATGACAAATCCCATCGTGATGTCGAGTATGAGATGGGTGAATAGGCCTGGCTCTGGTTGCATTGGCGTTCGGCTACTGGCATCACCGATTGTGTTCATGCCAAGCTTGCTCCCAAGTACTACGGGCCATTCCAGATGCAAGAGCGGGTTGGTCCACTGGCATATCGTCTTCGTCTACCGCCCAAAGCCAGGATCCATGATGTGTTTCATGTGGTTTTCTTGAAGAAGTTTCAGGGTACTCCGCCCGCCACGTGGCCCAGTTTGCCTCCAATTGCTCATGGCCGTGCCCTGCCTCTTCCTGGGGAGTTTCTTCGTGCTAGGCCCACTGCTTCATCGTGGGATGTTTTGGTTAAATGGCAGGGCTTGGACGCTGTGGATGCATATTGGGAGCGCTTGGAAGATTTCAAGGTCAATTATCCTACATTCAAGCTCGAGGGCGAGCTTTTCAGTCAGGCGGGTGGAAGTGTTATGGACTCTATCTTCGGCAAGCAGTATCAGCGAAGGAATAGAAGGGCGGCAGTTGGAAATAGTGGCTAGATTTAGGGAATAAATATCTTGTAATCTTCCTTAATTGTTGGTTAGTCGGTTAGCTAGGAGTCTTAGCTTATTTAAAGGAGTCCTTGTACTCATAGAAAGGTTAAGCAGAAAGATAATCCTTGAGAGTTCAGAGCCTCCAAGGGAGGGCGAACCAGGGTGTTATCAATCTGCCATTGTGTTAGTTATCCATCAATCAAGCCATATCATAAGAATTGAGTTAATGGTCTGCTGTAAAAATTAAATGCAATAAACAAAATTTTGGCTGTATCTTGTCTCTTAAAATAGGAAACATTCTGACTAAAAGTTTCATTTTTGGTGGATCTGCTATTATTTGTGCTGTAGATCCTATTCAGTAGGACTGTGTTGAACTTTTATTAGCTAAACCTGGTTGGTCAGTAGGTTACATACTAAAGGCAATATTAATTTTCTGTTGTTTGAGTATTTTAAACCTTACTGATAGCCAAAGTGGTCTTTTAGGTACACATATTGGTCTGAACTTATATTTAGTAATGCAGCTTCATTTCTAATTTTCAGCTGGCTAATGTTTAAGAATGTAGCAAAATGTTATAAGTTCTTAAAGGTCTAAATTCAAGTGTCATAAATGCATCTGTTCTGTACCTGTAAATAAAACCCCTAAGCTATCAAATGGTTCAGATTTGACCCTTACCATTGAAAGGTCCTGTACCTTTTTGTTCAATTCGTAGTGTACATTGGTGAATGAAAAACTTGCTCAACTAATCCTGTAGATTCACAATTTTGGTGTTGCGAGTACTTGGGTAATGTTAGCAGCTTGCTTAAGTTAAAATTTTCCACGCATGCTGTTGACTGTGTAATTTCAGAAGTGTAACTGAATTATATTTAGCACAAAACCTGCAACAACATTAGTAAGCCAATTAAAGACTAAATACCTTACAGGTGTTTAATAAATGTGTAAGCCTTGCTTAGTAATGTTGTCAAATAACCATGTCATGAAGGTGCTGTAGCTAGAAATGAAGTTGGGTATATACTAAGCATATTTTTGGGCAAATTAGATAATAAGTAACATTATTGGTCAAACTGCAAAGTCCTGTCATGTTTAACATTGGTTCTGTGTTTTAATTTTTCCACCACCTAAAACCGGTTTCTGGTAAAAGGGACCAATATGAAAGTTGTTTGTAATTAAGTTGTCTACTTGCTGTCAAAACTTTGTGCCATTCTGATATGACTAGTTTGCTTGATTGATAAACACGGATAGCAGAGGCAGAACCAGTCTCGCCCTCCGAGGAGGCTCTGAGAATTAGGGTTTTACTTCTGCTTAACTCAATTGATAAATGGGCCTCTATTAAATAGAGATGACTCTCCTAAACCCTAATTGCTACAGTACCACACGCTAGGCCCCACCAGCCGGCCCACTGGCCATAACACTTCATCACCTCTCGAAGACAGCTCGTCCTCGAGCTGGATAAAATGCAGAACAGCAGACACCTGACTCAAACACACTATTAAGCCTTTTACATCTCGGCTTAGACCTAAATTATTGTTGGAATGCGACCATTGCAAAAATCTTGAAACGTCGGTTGCTCGCCACACCAACGCTGAAGCTGATGACGATCCTAGGGGAGCATAGCCAAATGCAGCAATGCTCATGGCGGACAAAGCGAGCACCCCGATGGTCTGGCGATGGGTCCTGGTAATGGCCTGCACGACTGTCGAACATCGACGAAGGACCGGCCGAAAAGAGGCAGCACACGGCAGCCAAAAGCAGCCGCGGTAGGAGCTCCCGTGGGCCGAGCGGTCACGGCGAAGGTGGCGAAGGCTGGAACAGAGACTCCCGGCGGGCGCGGACAGTGCCACACACGACACGGATGCAAAAGCCGAAGATGGGGCGGGCGAAGAATCCCGGCCCAGAGACGAAGCCGTGCGTGGTGTAGGATGAGGGGCCGGTGATTGGACGACAAGCGCCGACGCGGACGAGGCTGCGTGAGACGCGGCAGACACCGGGGATGCCGGAGACGAGGTCGCGGGCGACGAGGAAGATGCCGAAGATGGGACCACATGTGGCGGCGACAAGCAGACACGCAGCTGGCTGTGAGACCAACGGCGCCGCACTCGGAGGACCAGTCGGTGCCCACAGGCCATAACACTTCACCACCCCTCGAAGACAGCTCGTCCTCGAGCTGGGATGGTGCGCAGACAGCCGACACGGAACATGCGATCCCCTGTCGCCTGGTCTGGGATGACAGGGCCGCGCCTGGCATAGCCGGTGGTGCCTGTGGGGGTGGCCGGAGATGCGCACTTGCATGTCGGCGCGCTGGCACCACGTACTTAGGGGCCGCAACGCCGATCGGAGCCATGGGCAGCTGGGCTCCGCCAGGCGCAGGTGAGGAAGAAGCTGCTAAAACGGGTGTCGGGACGGGCGCCGCGGAAAGCGCCACGGGGACGAGCGCCGCCGAGACAGGTGCCGCAGGCGTCGCTGCTGCCAATGCCGTTGTCGTTGGAGAGGCGAAGATGGAGTCGATCTTAGCGAAAATCTCATTGATTGTCGTCGTGGCCGGAGAGGATGCTGGCCCTGGTGAGGCAATCTGTTCTGCCTTCTTCACCATCTTGTCCAGTAAGGCATTGATGTCGCGGCGAAAGTCTGCAATATCTGTGGTGGTCGCCATTGATTATGGATATGGGAACGTGGTGGTTCTGGATTGGATTAGAGGTAGAAATTGAGCGGGGAGAACAGGAGTGGATCAGAATCAATCTATTCTGGCCGAAAGAGGTCGCAGGATCTGAGACTCTGAATATCATACTAGTTTGCTTGATTGATAAACACGGACAGCAGAGGTAGAACCAATCTCGCCCTCCAAGGAGGCTCTGAGAATTAGAGTTTTACTTCTGCTTAACTCAATTGATACAAAGGGCCTCTATTGAATAGAGGTGACTCTCCTAAACACTCATTGCTACAGTACCGCATGCTACAGTACCACGGGTGGTACTGTTCACGTCTGGGCCCTAGGCCCCATCAGCCGGCCCACTGGCCATAACACAATCAGACGTCTGAGCCAGGAGTTATGGTTAAAACACTAAGGGGATGTCTATCTGAAAATCGTCAGAGCAAAGCTGAGTTGAGTTGCTTTGCTTAAATAGTTTCTGAGTTTTAAACTTTCGACTATCGAAACCTCCTTTCTGAGAAAAGTGATCAACATGAAAGTTGGTTGTTATGGAGTTATTTACCTATTGTCAAAATTACGTGCCATTTGAACAACAGAATTATGAATTATGAGCAAAACAGTAGCACTATGTCTGTCTGAAATTTTCAGGGTGCACTGATTGAGAGTAAGACACAAATTGGTATATCATAAGGACACTTTTAGCTTTTAGCTTAGAATAACAAAGTTGCTCTTATATATCTTGGTAGTGTTTTGGCAAAAATTAGAGAGAAGTTGAAATAAAAATCCTGTCAGTTAGAAGATGTTTCCTTGCTGCTGCCCAGAAATTTAGCAAATGTGCGCAACAACCGTTAAATATGCCCTATCTCACACCTTGGCCTCATGAATTGCAGATGGATAACCTGATCTTCTTTGAGATTGATGGGAAGGGTCGGGTTCACTCGAACTACCTGCACATGGAGGGATTTCCAGCCATTCTTTGGAGCGTTCTCCACTCGGCAGGATACAATATCCCACCAAGTTACGCTGGCCGCCCTTATGAAGAAATGGGGGTACCCCGCTGCCACATGTAGCTCACGGTACCACCCCATCCAGAAACACCCGGAGTGGCCATCCCTCAGCTTGGAAATTTTGGGGTATGGCCTAGAAGATGCCTGGGAAACGGCAGCGCTTACAGCGCTCACAAATTTTTGCAGCCACCATCCACTCTTGGTGGCAGGTAATCCTATGGGACTGTTCCCAGCAGCGAATGAGCAGGATCCTTTATGGCTAGACCGTATTAGCCATTTGGAGCTGTTAGGATATCTCTGCCCTCAAGAGACTTTCGTCACTTCTACACGGTGCATGAATGCACTGTATAGGCTGCAAGTTCGCCAAGGAATGGCGGTAGCCCACCTCTCCAACCTAGCACAAGCCAATCTAATGTTGGGGAATGATCATGTTCAGGTTGCCCAATTAACCGCCCGAGTGGGTGAGTTAGAAATGGAAGCGGAAGGATTAGCGGCTGACATAAACGAAAGGATCGAAATGAATGACCTCCTGCAAGACCAAACTCATGATCTGCAGGTGGAATTGGCAGATGCACAGGCAGAAATTGCACAACTTCAGATGCAGCAGGCGCAACAGGTTCCCCCTGAGGTTATGGATTTGGAAGGGGAGGAACCTGAAATAGTAGAGGAGGCATCGGACATCGAATTTGAGCCCGCAGCACCATTTCATGGGGGAAGCCATAACCCTCAGGATGGTCCATCTTCAGTTGGGAAGTTAGATAGTTTCTAGTTATGGTTAGTCACATAGTGCACAAACTCCTCGATGGTTTAGCCTAACGTTTGGACAGTGGGATGTAGGCTAATTTAGAGTTGAGTTACCCTTTTATAATTAGTGCACGAGGTTGTAATTATTTTGCTAACGGGGCCTGTCCCGAGGAACCTCTAGTTGTAACTATGTGGAACTGTCCTACTCGCAGCTGAACCGAAACTGTGTCGTTAAAAGTGTTTCCTCACAAATCTGGGTCTGATTATGACTACCAAAGTTGTGGGTTATGTTGTGATCTGTGTGGTGACAAAATTTCAGCATAATTGAAGTAGCCTAGAATAAATTAGGTTAATTTTTCTAAAGTGCACTTTTCTGAAAAACAGCAGCACAGCAGAACCATAATTAATTATTTCCATCACTTTCGCCTTAAACTCTCACCCAGACATGAATACCAAAGATGTTGTAAATCATGTGGACTGTCTACTCACCAAATTTCAGAATTGTTTGTTCATTCTAAATAAAGTTATGCCCTTTTTACTAAGGTTGTCCACTGAAATTTCAGATAAAAACAGCAGGGTATAAAAATCCAGTTTGGCCCATCTTAATCATGGAATTGGTTTCTAAGTTGAATATCAAAATTTTAGATGCTAAATTTTCTAGCTACCGAGAAAAGATAAAGATTTTTGGAGGAGTAGAACTGAAGATATGAATTTATTTCCGAAATACAATGTTCTGTCCAAAAAGTTTTCTGTGGGCAGCGTGCAATTCATTAATGTCTCTCATTATTTGCTATGAAGAGTGGAATATTATTGGGACCATTGGACTAATGAGAAGACTTTGAATTTCAGATGGTGGGCCCCACGCGACAAACTCCGCAAGGATTTAATGGAGCAGGAGGTAGTGGGCAAAACCCACCCTCCATAGAGGCTTTCATGGCTGCTCAAGTGGACTTACTGCGACAGATAGTCCAAGAGCAGCAGCAACAGAGAGGTGGCCGTAATGGCAATCCTCCTGGAGCAGCAACCTACAAGGATTTTCTGGATACAAAGCCGCCCATATTCACCCAGACGGAAGAGCCTCTCGATGCGGATGCTTGGATTCGCACAATTGAATCCAAGTTTTCTTTACTGTTGGCTCCTTGTTCAGATGCAAACAAGGTTTGCTATGCAGCCCAGTAGCTCCGCAGTACAGCCCGCTTGTGGTGGGAAAATTACTCTGCTACTTTTCCTGCCAACCATGAGGTTACCTGGGCAGAATTCACAGCAGTTTTTCGTGCTCACCACATTCCAGAGGGGCTGATGGAGAGGAAGCTAAATGAGTTCCTGGCACTTACTCAGGGAACCCGCACGGTACTGCAGTATGCACAGGCTTTCAACAATCTAAGTCAGTATGGGGGTTATAATGCTGACACTGATGCGAAGAAGCGTGACCAGTTCCGTCGAGGCCTTAACACCAAGCTCAAGGAACGCCTGAATCTCATCAAGGTTAATACTTACAATGAGTTGGTGAATTTGGCCATTACCCAGGAAGACTGTATCACGGCACACCGTGCCGAGAAGAAGAGGAAGGCACCATCCGGACCCTCTAGTGCACCACCACGGAGGTATCTGTTGGTGCGTAATGCTCCTCCGAATGCTGCTCAGAGGCCTCCTCCTCGGGGGCGCTGGATTTTCAGGCCACCACCATAGCAGGGAAATTTTAGGCTATCAAATCCTCAGCCTAATGGCCCGAGGCCGAATGTGCAGCAGTCAAGTCGTTCTGGAATATCAATCATTGCTTCAATTGTGGGAGTACTACTCATTTTGCTCAAGAATGCCCTCAGAACCGGCAGCAGAATCAGGTCCAAGGGTCAAAGCCCAGCAGCAGCAACAACAAAGGCAAGAAGCCGGTCGTGCAAATGCGCCAAGGGCCACTGAACTTCACCACTTTCGCTGATCTTCCCGAGGGTGCTCCAATTATGACGGGTACATTTTCTATTCAGAATCGGCCCGTAGTTATTTTATTTGACTCAGGAGCCTCACATAGTTTTATCAGAACAAATTTTAGTGGAAAATGTGGTCTAGGTTTCACTCATACGAAAAGTGCTTATATGATCACAACACCGGGTGGAAAAATTGCTTCTAATCAAATCACATGTCGTGCGCCACTCAAGGTGGGCAGTAAAATCATTCCAACCGATCTCATTATTCTAGGAATTGAGGACATAGATGTTATCTTGGGTATGAATTGGATGACTCAACATGGAGTCACTTTAGATATTGTGGCACGAGCCATTGAAATCAACTCACCCACACATGGAATCACTACTCTTTTTCTGCCACGTCAAAAATGCATAAACTGTTGTGCATTTGCAATGAAAGAAATACAACTAGGAGATATTCCTGTGGTATGTGAGTATGTTGATGTCTTTTCGGACGATTTACCTGGAATGCCACCGGACAGGGATATTGAGTTTGTCATTGAATTACAGCCAGACACTGCCCCCATATCGAAACGACCTTATCGAATGCCACCAAAGGAACTAGCTGAATTAAAAATCCAACTCCAAGAGCTTCTAGATAAAGGTTATATTTGACCTAGTTCTTCACCATGGGGTTGTCCCGCCCTCTTTGTAAAGAAGAAAGATAACAGTCTCAGGTTGTGTGTAGACTACCGGCCTCTCAATGCAGTCACCATAAAAAATTAGTATCCATTGCCTCGCATTGACCTTCTTTTCGATTAGCTAGGGGGAGCTAAGGTCTTTTCAAAAATTGATCTCCATTTTGGCTATCACCAAATCAAAATCGGGCCAAGTGATATTCCTAAGACTGCCTTCTCTACTCTCTATGGGTTGTATGAGTACCTGGTGATTTCATTTGGTCTCACTAATGCTCCAGCTTATTTCATGTATCTCATGAATTCATTCTTTATGCCGAAACTTGATAAATTCGTCGTGGTTTTCATTGACGATATTCTCATATATTCTAAAACTGAAGAAGAACATGCTCGGCACCTTCACATTGTTCTTCAACGTCTCCGAGATCATCAGCTTTATGTTAAATTCTCCAAGTGTGAATTTTGGCTAAAGAGTGTGAAATTCTTGGGGTGCATCATCTCAAGTGATGGAATTGTTGTTGATCCCAGCAAGGTGCAAGAAGTGATGGATTGGAAGCCGCCCACTTCGGTTCATCAAATTCAGAGTTTCCTGGGTCTAATAGGGTATTATGGATGGTTTATACCAGACTTTTCAAAAATTGCTAAACCCATGACTGAATTGTTGAAGAAAGGAGTCAAGTTTGTATGGAGTGAAAAATGCATGGAAGCCTTTCACACTCTAAGAAAACTTTTGACTTCAGCACCCGTTCTAGCTCAACCAGACAACTCGAAGCCATTTGATGTCTACTGTGACGCTTCGGGTACTGGACTCGGATGTGTGCTCATGCAAGAGCACCGGGTTATTGCTTATGCATCACGGGCTCTTCGTCCACATGAGAAGAATTATCCTACACATGATCTTGAGCTAGCGGCAGTTATTCATGCCTTAAAAATATGGAGGCATTATCTCATGGGAAATCATTGCAACATCTATACCGATCATAAAAGTCTTAAATATATTTTCACTCAAGCTGATCTGAATTTAAGACAAAAAGACAGTGGTTGGAATTAATTAAAGACTATGATCTGGAACTGCATTACCACCCTGGAAAGGTAAATGTAGTAGCAGATGCACTTAGTCGAAAGGCTCATTGTCATTGTTTTTCCGTAGAGGAAATATCGGAAACCATATGTCAGGAAATGAGGAAACTCAATTTGGAAATTATTCCTCAAGGTAGCCTAAATCACATAGCATTTGAGCCTACATTGCAAGATCAAGTGATCCTGGCACAATTAAAGGACAAGGGCATTAAAATAATCAAACAAAAATTGTCACAAGGGGATCCTAAATATAAATGTTTCCGCCAAGATTGGAAAGGGGTTTTATGGTTTGAAGATCGCTTAGTCGTTCCAAAGAACCTCGAACTTCGTAAGCAAATCTTGGATGAAGCACACCTTTCTAAATTCTCCATCCATCCAGGAAGCAACAAAATGTACCAAGATTTGAAACTTCAATTTTGGTGGACTAGAATGAAAAGAGAAATTGCAAAATATGTGTCAGAATGTGACACGTGTCAAAGGATCAAGGCTAGTCATTTAAAAGTAGCCGGTACCCTTCAACCACAACCTATTCCATCATGGAAATGGGAAGATATAAGCATGGATTTCATTGATGGGCTGCCCAATACTTATCAAAAACACGATTTCATTTGGGTCATAGTGGATCGGCTCACAAAAATTGCACATTTCCTTCCTGTCCGCACCATCTACTCGGTAGACGGTACGCCGAAATATATCTGGAACGTATTGTCAGTTTGCATGGTGTACCCAAAACCATCATCTCAGATCGAGGGCCTCAGTTTCTGGCTCATTTTTGGGAGCAGTTGCAAGAGTCTCTGGGCACTCGTCTGATCCGAAGCTCAAAATACCATCCACGGACTAATGGTCAAACCGAAAGGGTAAATCAATTTCTTCAAGACATGCTTCGTGCATGTGTCCTCCATTATGATAAGAATTGGGATAAGTGCCTGCCCTTATTAGCCGAGTTCTCTTATAACAACAGCTAACAGGCTAGTTTGAAAATGGCACCTTTTGAGGCACTGTATGGTGTTGGCGGTCGTTACAGCCCAAATCCGACCACCAATACTCGGGAATAAACGAGGTTATATGCAACATTCCATGTACTTAGGTTTTATTCCTAATAAAGTTCCACGAGTTTTGGTGAGTGACACCTGTGCAGGTACAACTACGACAAATACGCGCTATTGGGGCCGAAAATGACCGAATCGGCCGAACGACTCCGTTCGGCCGGTTACCCCCCGTAGCCGTGCACGTCACCGGGAGTCGTCCAACGAATATCAAGCGAACACGACAAATGACATGAGGACGGCATCCATCTCTTCCTGGGCCACGACCACATCACCTCTGGGCCATAAACACACGAAGCCAATCACCAGGAGGCAGCCCAGAAGGCCCACAGAGCAAAGGCGGCGCAGGGGAGGGCCGGCCACGGGCCAGGCCCGTTCGGCCGAACCGACTCCCCTGCCCAAACTGCCTCCAGGGGCAAAATCCTGGCCCTTGGTGGCTAGGTCGATGCATCCCTCGGTTCGGCCGAACCGGGGAGTTCGGCCGAACCGAGATCTTCGGCCGAACCGCCTCCCTGCCGCCTCCAGCTGCCTTGGCGGTTATCCTGCCTACAACCGACCTTTGGAGCTATAAATAGAGGGTCACACTTCACTTGTAAACACACACCACTTGGGAGCAAGTCTCCATTCTCCACTTTCAAGATGTAGAGTAGGCTAGTCCTGTTGGGAGTTAGAGTCAGGGTCGAGCTTCGTTCAGCGTTTCGGAGTCGTATTCTGGAGTTCTGGTAAAGCTCTTGTATCCCTTCCTTTTCTTTATGTTCGACTCTGAGTAATCAATATATTTCCTCTGCATTTACTTGAGCTATTTGTTCTGCATTTATTTCGCGAGTAATTGTGGAATGTCTAGCCTTGGTTATAAGTTGTTGTAGTCTGGTTCTATAAGTTCTCTCTTAGTCCTTTTGTCTTAGCTGGTTCCTCGTTTCTGCTCAATACTTGCGGTGAATTGTCACTGGGGTATTGACAGGATCGCTTGCTCTTTCTAGAAGAGTGAGTAGTTACTGCCTAGCATAGGTGTGGTACCTAGTCTAGATGGTAACCTTGGTTTGTCCCCGTCGCAACGGATGTGGTAGCCGTGAGGTGGTGACAGCCCTTTCGGTCTTCGTAGTCCATCACGTTAGTTCCGATCTGCAGGCACCCCGTAAGAGCACGGAGTTTGTGGCACCCCTTCTCATCCCTTTCTGTGTGTCACGGGCTCCATCCCCGATGTTGAGATAATAGAACTAGGAAGAGAACCATAGATTCCATTCTTCATGCTAGCCGTAACCCTTGCCAGAGGTATCTCAAGGCCAGTGGAAGTATATAGGAATCCTTTCATGTCTCGTTGTTCTCCCACTAGCTAGACCACTCTTCTATCTCTATCCTGAACTTCTCCTTGTGTGTGTCAACTGAATATCACTCCTATCCTATCCTTTACCCCCGCCTTGTTAGCCGGTACTTTAATTAGTAGTTACATCCTTGTCAATAGTCGATACTCTTTATCCAATGCTCCCCTGCGGAAATATAAATACGATACCTAGGAATACTCCCGGGTGAAATGCTACATCGGTATCCGTGCGCTTGCGGATTTATATCTGTATCGTAAGAATACCAATGAACACTACTTGCACCATTACTGGGATTGGCAATCCTAATAGTGGACCGTAAGAAGTGTCAACAAGCATTTCTGGCGCCGTTGCCGGGGAAGCAATTGGCGAAAGATATTGATGATTGACATTGGTGTCTACTAATTTAATCTACCGCTAGCATTAGCGGATCACCCCTGTTTGCTTGAGTTTGTTTCAAACAGGAGGAAAGCAGAGAGCCCAGGGTGCCCGATCATGCAGGATTTATCAATGTATGCCCCTGTCTACTGCAATGAGTACCGTACGGAAGCTTCTGAAGAAAATTTGCACAGGTATGTGTTCATACATATACATATTTTATCATAACCACGTGCAGAATGGAAGAAAGATCGTCGTCAAGGAAGAAAAAGGAAATCAAATGTGACGGACGAATGACGCTGCATCACCGCAATTCCGTCTCAAATTGTTGGTAATGGCGAGAAAAATCAAGGTATGTGAGATAGTCCAGCTCTTAGACTTTAAATTTTGAGCTTTATCCTTTAAATTGTTGCATTATCCACTGCATGATTGCATTGAATCACTTAATTTAGGAATTCATGCATACTATTACCCCATTTTTTTCCCAATTCACTACATATTTCCCATTCTTGCATTTGCATTCATTCGCTCCATCACTATTTTGCAAAAAAAAAACACTAAAAGAAAAATAAAATAAATATCCAGCGACCACTAGTGTTAGGCCAAGGTGTCTGTATGTCTGCAAGCCTTAATCCAAGGCTAGTGGCCAAACATAACCTGGCCTAGCCAGTTTTCGCTTGTCCTTTGCGCTTCGCGCGAGAGAGGAGGCAAACTCTACGCCTCCACTCCTTTGCCGCTCCACTTGCTTGTTTTTGGGATCCATTGTTTCAACATTCGCATACAAGCTAGTTCCGCGGCATTCCACTAGTTGGTATATTTGAGTGCCGATCCCCTTTGCCACATCCATAACCGTGTATCCGTACACGGAAACATCAACGCGGAGGAGGACTCAGCCAACTTCGTGCAGTCACGTTGGCGTTGTAGCATCACCGCTGCATCAGTTCTGAAAGTATTCATCATCAGATGCCAACGGTAGGCACGCTCAGGTGTTTCCATGCCCCCTTCATCTATTGCGGTTTGCTCGGGTTTGAATGTGTTGCTAGCTAGAATACATTCATAAGCTCTTTAAATTAAGCATGGTGCTTAGGTTAATTAGATTGCTTTAATCGAACTAGACATGGTGTCAAGTTTGATTAATGAACCTTTAAAGCAGTACTTCTATGGATATTGGTTGTATGTGTGGACTAACCCCTACAGAAAAAAAATCAAAAAAAAAGAGAGAGAAGGGGGAGTCCCAAAATATACTTCAGACCGGATATGAAGGCTATGGATACAGTTGAAGCCCAGGGTGGACAATCATTCCAGGTATGCACATATTGCAGTAAATTATAAGTAACCTGGAACAGGAAGTTGCATCGTCCGAGACATTCTCTCCAGATCGGACGGTGACAAGAACAATTGAAGACAAGAGAAGTCCCGCTCGCGGACTTAAAAGCTGAGCTCTCGCCGCGAGGAAAACCGGTATGTATCCCATATTTCCCTTCCAATTTTTAATTTTTCAATTGCATTTGCATGTTTCCCTTTTCAAAATAAATGAACCACTTGAGTAATTAATTTGAGAGAGAGTAGAAAATTTTGGAAGCTTGGTTAGAAATAATTGGACACATGCTGAAATTTTACCTAGGGTGGATGTAATTGGTAACTTTTATCATTTTCATCCCCTCTAGAACATCTCCAATTATTCACCATCACCACCAACCAGCACCAAACATGTCTACCCCACTAAAAAATGGCTGCACACTCACCAATTATCACAAACATGGCAGCATGGGGGTGACTCCACTAAAACCAACTTTGGTCATGTCAAGTTTGCATCTCACCTACCACTAAAAACCACTCACATGACCTTGGGAATTGTTGGCCACACAAAATTTTGTGGAATCAAAGCAAGGGGAGGTGCTCCACTCAGGGAGGAGTGGCCTGGCCACCAGGGCCTGGTTCGCCCGAACCACCCAGTTCGGCCGAACCAGGGACCTGCCTCCCCTCGGCCTATAAATGCTGGTGCAAGCTTGTGAGCTCTCACACACTCATACACTCTGAAAAATTTCTGTTAGAAGCTCTCCCTCTCTCATTTCTTGCTCTAGCTTGTGCTCAAGTCCTTCCTAAAGTTCTTGCTCAAGTTTTGGTTCACTTGCATCACTAAAAAAAAATATTTTGCTTTGGTTGTGATCTTTGTGCTGAATTTCTGGACGATTTTGTGGTGGTCACCGACACCCATAAGAACGACTAACCTTTTGTGGTGGTTTTCATCCCCGCAAGAACGACTAACTATCTTGAACGACTGACTTGATTTTCTTGTGCTAACCATATATATTCAGTCCTTCGGGTAGTTGTTGTTGCACTAACCTTTTGCAGGAATCATGTCGAAGTTCTTCACTTCGCTCCGTCGTTCCGCCCGGCTAGGCCGATGATCGGACGATGCTGGAAGTACCCCAGCTCCGTCCCGAGGCTCGAGCCGGATGGACACGGACGAGTACGGAGCAGCCGGCTCGGGATGGGGCCATGCCACGCCCCCGGCCAGGCAGCTCCTGAGCGAGAGTGACATCAATCTCAGGATAGAATGGGAGCAGAACACCTTCAACGAGCTTTGGCTGAAGGAGTTCGAGCACACCCGTGTGTTTGAGCAAGACTTGCTCAGGGACACGGCGATGGACGTAGAGTTCACGGAAATCTTCCAAGCCGTTGGCTGGGAGAATTTCTGGCACATCAACGAAGAAGGTTCGTACCTGCTCACCCTTGAATTCCTCTCGACTTGGGTTTCTGAAACTGGGGGGGGGGGGTTCGTTTCCGATTTTTCAACCAAGAGTTTTTCTGCTCTTGGAGGGATTTTAGTTGGTCTCGGATTTTCAAGCCGTTGTTCCTTAGACCCGAACAAAGCGCTTAAAAGATTTGACCGGGTGGCATTTTGGAAAAAGATTTCGGGGAATACCAACTGTCATGCGCCGCACACGAACAGCATACATAACCCCACTTTGCGTTTCATGCATCGTTGGGTGTCTATGACGATATTCCCCCGGGCAGATTTGTGCCCTGTCAACACCATTGAGTTGCGGGTTCTTTTTGCCAAGGTCAAGCAGATTCCCTATTCACCAGTGAAAGACATGGTTGGTCACTGGCTGTCTCATATTTCTCGTGCGGGTAGCATGACGATGACTTCTCTAGTCACTCGCCTCGCTAACCATCTGGGCGTCCTCCAAGGCGCCCGGTTCACGTACATCAAGACAGCGCGTTCCGTCGTGGATGCCAAGCACTTCGTGCAAGCCCACATGATACAGCAGACGCCTGACGCAACGCTGGCAATGATTTACCGTGGATATACAACTGAAGTGCCTTTGCCTTGTGCAGCACTAAGGTTGTATACCACGTCGAAACTAACTCTTCAGTTGAGGACCGAGTCGGACGATTCTCCACCTTGGAGAGAGCCCGCTCGGCACAGCGTTGCAGGTGACGGACCCATCATGAGAGGACGAGCCAGGTGTGATGCTGGGCTCGCCACCTCACAGGAGCCGGAAGATGCACCACAAATGCCGCACCGACACACTTCCGCTTTTGAGGCCACCTACGACATGTACAACGGAGCTGGGACGTCTGGAGCAGGAGGCTCTGGGCAACACCAGGAGCCGAACTACTTCACCTCAGGAAGCTGGGACTACGGCCAGGACATGGACTCTGAGTGGTTCGGGAGCCGGTATGGAGGGGGGTACGACAGTGCCTCCCAGCCATATTACCCCGGATACTCACAGTCCGCACGCTTCGACTACGGCCGGGAGTTGCCCTACATCTCCGACCGAGTCGAGCTCATCGACGACCGTACCCGAGAGATTCAAGACATGCTAGCCCGCCATTCTCAGTACCATCAAGAGAATAGCGGGATGGTGGCGTCCATCCAGCATGACGTCCACGAGCAAGCAGAACAGCTGAGCCAGTACCTTTCAAGGCTCAACCCCTACCAGTGAAAGTCCAAGCTTGGGGGAGGACCCCCACCAGGTATGTCCCGATTTATCCAGCACTTTGATCTTTTAATTTCCCGTTCATTTTCCTTCATGATAATTTGCATTTAAAAAAAATGAAAATACCAAAAATATTTCCCTTAAACAATATTTCCCTTGAATAAAAATAACTCCCAACTATGCATGGAATGAATCATATGCCTCTCACCTTGGAAATGATGAATAGTTGCTCTGTCATTAATTCTGCAAGTACTTTGTTTCAACTAGTTGCTAGATTGTGCTTGAGTTATTTGGCATGAGTAAAAATGATCCTGAAAACCTTGTGGGAGCACATGCTTTATTCCAAGTCTAAGTTGTTGTGGGGGTTGATATAGTGAGAATTTGGTTAAATTCTATTCTGCTTTTAGTACGGGGAAAATCTCGGAAATTTATGCTTTCAAAATGAAACAAGTTCCTCATTGGTCAAAATACCTACCAGAGTCATATGATAAGCTTAGTTGAAAATTTCTACTCATATGCTGCTTGTTATCTTAGTAAGCTTTGTCAAATTGTTGTGACCTTTGAGTGAAGCTTTCATATTCTTAAAGATCGAAACCCACGTACACACACCACCTCTCACTTGCAATTCCTACACTGGGAGTTAGCAAACATTTTTCCATCATCCATCCACAAAAATAAATGCTCCATGTTGTATGAGTTCCCTCTCCAAACATTCTTGATAGGGACATGGGCTATGCAAAAAGAAAAGCATGCCAAAGAAGCATGACAAAAATAAGAGAAAAAGAAAAGCATGCCAAAGAGCATGGCAAAAAGAAAGAAAAAAAGAGCATGCCAAGTGGCATGGCAAAAATATGAGAATGAAAGGTAGCCCATGTTCTCGAAAATAAATCAAGGAGAGGGAGTTTTCATCCAAGGAGTTCCACCATATTCCATTCCACCATATTCCACTCCATTCATATCCACACACTTGCACGTCTCGATCTTAAGATGTGATTTGTCTCCTCAGAGATCCGGTCTTTGACTTAGCAAAATATATGATGCATGCATGCCTTCATCCTTTGTCCCTGAGCCACACAAAAAGCCATATTAGATGTTAGGATGAAAAGAAGGCACAAGCCTTTGGTGAGGATTCAAATACACTTGAGTGATTGAGTGTGCCAATGAGGAACAATTTGTAGTTTTCAAAACTTGTGAAAAAATTCTGAGATGGGATCCTAAAAAGAGTAGAGTGGAATAAAACTGAGTTTAAACTGTTCGTCCTTTCAACCGCCCAAGATAAGGAGATTGCTATAAGCCCCATAGGTAAAAAGGTGATTTGAAACTTTACCTATGATTCAAGTATTTTTGAAGACTAGTTGTTTATAAGTTACCTGCAAAAGAAATGACATTGTAGCAACTCCTGATCCACCGAGCCTAAGTTTATATCTTTGCTCGAGGATGAGCAAAGAGCTAAGCTTGGGGGAGCTTGTTAGCGGTCGTTACAGCCCAAATCCGACCACCAATACTCGGGAATAAACGAGGTTATATGCAACATTCCATGTACTTAGGTTTTATTTCCAATAAAGTTCCACGAGTTTTGGTGAGTGACACATGTGCAGGTACAACTACGACAAATACGCGCTATTGGGGCCGAAAATGACCGAATCGGCCGAACGACTCCGTTCGGCCGGTTACCCCCCTTAGCCATGCACGTCATCGGGAGTTGTCAAACGAATATCAAGCAAACACGACAAATGACATGAGGACGGCAGCCATCTCTTCCCGGGCCACGACCACATCACCTCTGGGCCATAAACACACGAAGCCAATCACCAGGAGGCAGCCCAGGAGGCCCACAGAGCAAAGGCGACGCAGGGGAGGGCCGGCCACGGGTCAGGCCCGTTCGGCCGAACAGGTCGGTTCGACCGAACCGACTCCCCTGCCCAAACCGCCTCCAGGGGCGAAATCCTGGCCCTTGGTGGCCAGGTCGGTGCATCCCTCGGTTCGGCCGAACCGGGGAGTTCGGCCGAACCGAGATCTTCGGCCGAACCGCCTCCCTGCCGCTTCCAGCTGCCTTGGCGGTTACCCTGCCTACAACCGACCTTTGGAGCTATAAATAGAGGGTCACACTTCACTTGTAAACACACACCACTTGGGAGCAAGTCTCCATTCTCCACTTTCAAGATGTAGAGTAGGCTAGTCCTGTTGGGAGTTAGAGTCAGGGTCGAGCTTCGTTCGGGGTACGAGAGTCGTCTTCTGGAGTTCTAGTAAAGCTCTTGTATCCCTTCCTTTTCTTTATGTTCGACTCTGAGTAATCAATATATTTCCTCTGCATTTACTTGAGCTATTTGTTCTGCATTTATTTCGCGAGTAATTGTGGAATGTCTAGCCTTGGTTATAAGCTGTTGTAGTCTGGTTCTATAAGTTCTCTCTTACTCCTTTTGTCTTAGCTGGTTCCTCGTTTCTGCTCAATACTTGCGGTGAATTATCACTGGGGTATTGACAGGATCGCTTGCTCTTTCTAGAAGAGTGAGTAGTTACTACCTAGCATGGGTGTGGTACCTAGTCTAGATGGTAACCTTGGTTTGTCCCCGTCGCAACGGAGGTGGTAGCCGTGAGGTGGTGACAGCCCTTTCGGTCTTCGTAGTCCATCACGTTAGTTCCGGTCTGCAGGCACCCTGTAAGAGCACGGAGTTTGTGGCACCCCTTCTCATCCCTTTCTGTGTGTCACGGGCTCCGTCCCCGATGTTGAGATAATAGAACTAGGAAGAGAACCATAGATGCCATTCTTCATGCTAGCCGTAACCCTTGCCAGAGGTATCTCAAGGCCAGTGGAAGTATATAGGATTCCTTTCCTGTCTCGTTGTTCTCCCACTAGCTAGACCACTCTTCTATCTCTATCCTGAACTTCTCCTTGTGTGTGTCAACTGAATATCACTCCTATCCTATCCTTTACCCCCGCCTTGTTAGCCGGTACTTTAATTAGTAGTTACATCCTTGTCAATAGTCGATACTCTTTATCCAATGCTCCCCTGCGGAAATATAAATACGATACCTAGGAATACTCCCGGGTGAAATGCTACATCGGTATCCGTGCGCTTGCGGATTTATATCTGTATCGTAAGAATACCAATGAACACTACTTGCACCATTACTGGGATTGGCAATCCTAATAGTGGACCGTAAGAAGTGTCAACCTATGGCCGAAGGTGTCGAACACCATTAAGCTGGTCCCAAGTAGGAGGACGAAGAGTGTTTGGACCTGACCTAGTAATTGAAGCAGAAGAAAAGGTCAAGGTTATTCAAAAACACCTCCAAGCAGCTCAATCAAGGTAGAAGAGCTACTTCAATTAAAGCGTACTCCTTTAAAATTCAACGTCGGTGATTACGTTTATATTAAAGTATCACCAACGAACGGTGTACAGAGATTTGGGATCAAGGGAAAGTTATCCCCAAGATACATTGGACCATATGAGATCATCAAAGAATGTGGCCCAGTGGCTTATCAAGTGAAACTCCCTGATAAACTATCATCTATTCATGATGTTTTCCATGTCGTTCAACTCAAAAACTGCCTTCAAGTCCCAGAGGAAGTAATTGAGCAAGAGGAAGTTTGGGTAGAACCCGATCTTTCGTATGTGGAGTTTCCTATTAAAATCCTTGATCGAAAGGAAAGGCATACGAGAAGCCAAGTGGTGAAAAATGTTTAAGGTTCAATGGAATCATCATACTGAAGATGAAGCCACATGGGAAACAGAGGAATTCCTTAACAAAAATTTCCAGGGTTTTCTTCTCATGCATGAAGGTACACTCACTCCTTAACACCAATCTCGGGACGAGATTTCTTTTAAGGGGGGTAGGCTGTGAAACCCAGGAAATTAGACCTTTAAACTAAAAGAAGGTAGGGCTGATTTTTATGATTAAACATAGAGTTAACCTAAGTCAAACCCTTGTTGACCAATGCAAACAATGTGACCAAAATAATTTTTCCAAATCTTGTACTCTATAAGGTGTTCATGGTCATAAACATGTTTATCAGGGAACAAACCAATATAGAAACTAGAAACAAAAATACAACATGAGTTATTTGCAAAATTTGAGTTCAAAGCTCATTTGAATAGGGTTTAAAAATCACATTATTTTGTTTGATCTGATGCTCAAAGCAAAATTCATACAACACGAAAGTTGTAGAGCGTGAAAAGTTACACAACTTTGATTTTGGCTGATTTGGATGTGTCAATGTGATTTCAAGGGCAATTTTGGGTCAAACTTGGTCCAGCCTGGTCAAACCTTTCCCCTCTCCCTGTTCTTGTCCTCCCTCGCGCCAGAGCGCGCCCGGCCGTGCGCCGCCGTGCTGCACGCAGCTGCCGCCGGCCGCCCCGAGCGCCAGGCCGAACCCGATCCAGTGCCTGGCACGTTCCACGCGATGCTGACCCCACCTGCCAGCCTCTTCATCCCGCACGGCCACAGTTCCACGCGATGCTGACCCCACCTGCCAGCCTCTTCATCCCGCACGGCCATACCTAGCTCCTCCTTCGGCCGAACCGTACGCCGCGCTCCGAGCCGATCGACCACGCCGCCCCGCTCTGCCACGCGGCCAACGGAGTCTGACCGCCGAGACGCAATTGCCCAGCGCAGCAATGGCAACGTGACCGAGCCGCCCAGCTTCGACACCCGCGCACGGCTTCGATCGGCCGCAGCCAATGCCGCAGCGCCCCGACGCGTCCAATCCGCCGTGCGCCGAGCCGAAGAGCAAGCAGCAACTCCTCGACCACTCGCTCGTGCACGCGATCCCCCTTGTCCGCGCCCGCATCACCCTCCCCCAGCTCGACCGTGCCACGTGGCCACCGAGCTCTGCTAATGGCGCCATTAACACCGGCAAAGCTCCTCAACGCCGTTCCACGCCCCGACGGCCATTTGGACCCCAAGGCCTCATCGTTAAGCCTCTAACCTCACTCCTGTAGCCTATAAAAGCACCCCAGGCCGCACATTGGCGCCGCCGAGCTCGCCGTCGCCATTCTCGTAGCTCCGTCGCCGCCGATTCACGCCACCGTGGGCAGCCCGCTCCGCACTGTCTCCGCCCAAACCAGCGCCACCATGGGACTCCCTGGCACCTAGCGCAGCTCACCGACCACTCAAACCACCGTCTCCACCGCTCCAGAGCCGTTTCCCCTTCTCGCCATCGCCGCCGTCCGCCGCCTCCGTGCGGGCAGCCGCGCACAAGCCGTCACATCCTACACAGAAACCACCCACAGCTTCCTCGTCATCTCCAGAAGCTCCATGTCCAGTTCTTCGAGCCCGTAGGCCACCCATGGCACCGGCGCGACCTCGCCGGAGCCGCTAGATCCACCTCACCGCTGTCCACCGCCGTCGATCCGTCTCCGACCTCAAGACCTACCCTAATCGACTCTGGGTAAGCCACTTAACCTTATAGGCTAGATCAAGTCGAGTCTTGGGGCCCACATCGCCGGAATCGAACGAGCGCCGCCGCCGGTTGGCCAGGGACCCCATTGTTAAATTTAAAACTTGCAGGGACTTGAATGTAAGAAACTAGGGACTGAAATATGAAACCTAAGTTAAGTTTATGAAGTAAACTCAGTGAACTTTGAAAATTGATTAACAATCGTAGAAAAATCATGAAAATGTAAATCTAATTTTGTTAGGTTCTGTGTGACTGGTTCTACCTTTTTCACAAAGGACATATATACTTTTTCTGTGTAGAATGTAAACTAAAAATCATTCTTTGTATAAGCACATTAATAAATAACTCGAGCTACACAGAAGCTTCGGGTCTGATTTTTGGATATGTTGTTCCTCACTGAATGTCTATCTCACTGTACAAAAATCGCCCAAAGTTATGAAATCTAGCTCCTGTTTTGTATTTATTTCCATTACTAGCTATGCTGTAGAGAATCATTTTTAGTATTTTATCTACTCAGTATTTTGGGATGGAATTTTTATGGTAGATTAGTGAAGTTGTTATCTTTGCTCAGTAAATTGTTCAGCTAGAGGTTAAATTTTACTACATGAAGTGAAATAACAGAATGATATGTTGCTAGAAATATTTTTGAAACCTTGTGAGCAAGTAATGGAATATAAATCAATCAACTCATATGATGTTTTGCTGTTTCCTTTATGAAATGTTACTGTCAAGATTTTATATATGTATACAATCACCATCAAAAAGAAAACAGAGAATCAGCATGTTTTACATCATGAGTATGAGCAAAATTTGATTTCTTATCTACGTGAATATGACCACAAATCCACCCTATGCTTTATGTTAAAATCAGTAACAAGTGTTGTTATTCAAGTGTGTAAATAAAAATCCTATGCATATGCATTTGGTGTAGACACTAACATCGCCGACGGGAATTACGAGTTAGTGCCCGAAACTGAAGCCCATGAAGAGGAGTTGAACGTGATTGAAGCCGAGCAAGAACCGAACCTAAGTTCAGAAGGACCCAGGGCCAGTGCTGATCAGGAAGGCAAGCACCGGAGCATAACCCGGTTTATTCTAAAAACTACACATCAATCTTGTATTTAATTTTCCTATGGTTGTGCATTAAGTCCAGGAGTTGTTTGGAACCTTAGTTGCATCATCCATAGGGTCCCAAGTGATTTACTAGCAGAGTATCGTAATAGTGGATATGTTAATAGGTACTCGGTAGAAGTCGAGTGATTTCCTGTCACTCACGAGTATATAGGAGTTGTTGTGTTACTTACGATGGAATCATAAGGAATGATGGGCGGGGCTTGGGATGGATTGTTTGGGCTGATGTTGATGCCCCGTCTGTCTAGTTAAAATTTGGCTAAGGTCGAAATGTGTCCGCGTTAGTGGTCAAGCTTTTGAACATACTAAACACATGATGAGAAATATGGTAATCAGTAAGCCTATGTACCTGATTGAACCGGGGCGTGGCTTTAGCCCGCTACCCCAGGAACAGGATTCCTTTGCCTGCAGCATATGGGTACGAGTGCGGCCACGGCACGACGTCGTTCCGGGGACCGTTGGGGCCTTGTATCCAAGGGATGCGGGGTCTGTACACAAACCGGTGATTGATGGGAACGGTTGATAATGTGTGGACCCGGCGTGGTCATGCATGTCGTGTGTTTAGGTCCACCTTGCAAAGTTAACAAATCGATTCGAATTGTCTGTCTCTCGCAGGTACTGAGACTGCTTGATCACAATTCTGCACTGAGTAACAAGTTGATCATAAGCTGAATATTGGAATTATTTTGTTGATTAAATTTGCTTGTACAACATGCTTGTTTAGCATAAGTGCTCATTTAGAATGGTGATATCCACTAGAATCTTGAAAATAAAATTTGAAAGAAAGGATCCACTTATAGATGCTTTTGACAAAACAACCCCCTCAGCCAAAAAGCCTGGCATGTCTAGATTTCTTTTTTTGTCGGGTAAGTCTTGCTGAGTATTAGTATACTCAGCCTTGCTTGTGGCTAATTTCTTTCAGGTACCTTGCATGAAATGGTTGCTAGTCTGACCTGGCCGACACAGCTCCCTCCGGGTTGGTCAGTTGAGTGGGACCCGTCCTCGGATGGAGAGGAACGTGGTGAATGATGTCATGGGAGGCTTCCACATGATGTCATTGGTTTCGGCGAATAAATTTCGTTTGGTTCCGCTGTTTTCCGTTGAACTCGGAACTACTTCACTTTGAACTCGGTTTGTAATAATGGCAAATTGAACCATCTTGATGTAATAAATGGATTGATGTAATCCATGGGCTCGTCTTCATACGAGTATTGGTATGCTTTGTTTCGATCTCGAAATACGTGGTTGTATCGGGTGAAACCTGACAGACAGCTACCTTCATCCAATTTAAATGTCGGATCGTGTTTAAGACGATATAAGTGTACTTTTATTGGGTTGGGATGAGCGGTTCTGCCACACTGCGTGGGCAGGAGGCAGCAGCATAAATGATCGGCGCTGAACATGATAGGCCCCAAAAATTGGGTCGAGAAAGATGACGCAGGAAGCAGCGCAGCAGATGGAAGTGCTGGACCAAAGAGAAATAGACCACGCGGCGGCACGCTATAGGTCGGACCGTACCGCGTGTTTCAGGAGGCACGGATCATTTTAGCGATATGACTTTACTTATTATTATCATGCATACATGAGCCAAAAACAGAGAATATACTATGTGTGTAGCATTCAAGAGGAATTAAAAGATTGAGAAAACCGGATTTACAGCAAATAAAAGTGGCCTCTACCATAACCATATTATATGACGTGCTCTGAAGAGCGTATGTGGAAAAATGTGTGATGTCTCATGTCTGTTTACAATATACATTATACACACTACCACAGCCATAACCTGTCCACGCGTTGTCTCCATTACCAAGATCCGGTAATTTCACATGAATACGTGCAACGTGGTGTTGATGACGGTATCGGCAAGCAGCTTGTACATCTTCTCCGTGGGATGGATTGCGTCGAAGAACACGTACTTGTTGGCATTCGGACACAGCATTGAGGTGCTGAAGCTGCAAAAGTAACCTGCCTCGAAAAGCCCCGTCCCGCAGCAACCTTGCACTGCATTGTCAAATCCTGCACACCAGGAAACGAAAAAAATGAAATTCTGATTAGATAGCATCTTCGCGTGTAGTCTTGTTATCCCCAGTCAATATAGGTTCAAAAGGTAGTTAATCGTTGTTTAATTTATAATTTTGAGTTTAAATTTGCTCACGACTTCTATTTATTTTATTTAAAAATTTAGTCTAAATATAAAAAATAACTAGTCATGTTTAAAATAATTTTGATGATAAAATAAGCCGCAAACAAAATAAATAATACCTATTTAATGTTTTGAATAAGATATTCTAAAAAAGTCAACAATGAATGGTAATTTAAAAGTGATGTAGTAATTCTTAATCTATTTGGAAAATGATGTTACTTTTCAGATATTTTTTAGCACTTACATATTTATAGTTTTTGACGTGATCAAGATGCGACGACTTGAAGCGATGGGTGAGTTCGAAGTACCAGAAGTTATTCTTATAAGAAAAATCCTAAATCATACTCCACTAAACCGATGGTATAATATATACTCGCCAAAATAGTAATTTCTGGCTGCGATTTTTCCCGAGAGCCATACGATTGACGTGGTAATTCAAGCTCCAACTAACATGCATGTGAACCAAAAATTGTGTGCAAGTGAGCAACAGTAAAAACTTTTAGTAACGAGGTGACGAGAGCACTGTTGAATTCTGCAGCCGCTGCGACGTGGTGGCAAGACATGGCATGTGGCGCCCATGCCGCGCCCCTCTCTCTGCTAGCATTAATTAATCGTGACGACGACGTAGGGGGGCAGCGCATGAATGCAGTGAGCTACCGCCTGCATGGCTATCTTGTGAGCAACACTGAATCGAGGAGTACTCCGTGGTGCATGGGTCATGGGTGCTCACCGTAGTCGGCCGGCTTGTTGACGACGGCGGCGAGAAGCTGGTACGTGTCGGCGAAGACGAGCTGCAGCCCCGGGAGTTCCTTGTTGAGCTTGGCGACGAGCCCCTGCAGCTTTGCGTTGAAGGTCCTGGCGACGGCGTTGTACTGCTCGTTGCACTCCCCGGGGTCGTCGCGGTTGCCGATCCGCTCGGCGGGGAGGCAGCCCATGGGCGTGAGCCCCGTGAAGTCCATCTTGCGGCCGCCGAGGGAGTGCACGCGGCGGATGGCGGCCTCGGCGAGCCCAAGCAGGTAGGCCTCGTACTCGCCCACCGTGTACTGCATCCGCCGCTCCGGCAGGTTGTAGTAGTTCTCGATGAAGTCGTTGGTGCCGATGCTCCAGATGTAGAGCGCTTCGCCGATGATCTCCTTGGTCGCCGCCGCGCCCTTGGCGATCTTGAGGCGGTCCATGTACTCCTTGAAGTAGGCCAGCTGTTCGCCCAGCGTGATCACCGACTGCGTGCCATTTTCCATGCATCCGTGCGTGCAAATATAATAAAGAGATGAATTTAACGATGGATCCGATCGACAACAAGGAAAGGATGCATGCATGCATTCCGATGATGAGACCGGAGCTAGGAATGGTTAGTTAATTAGTTGGTTACGTACCAGGACGCCGGCGGTGGCATTGTCGAGGCCGGTGGCGGCGGAGGCGAAGGAGACGCCGGTGGCGAGCTGGTCGATGGAGCAGTTGGTGTCGAGGTAGGCGGGGATGGAGGGCGGCAGGCCGAAGGCCTCGGAGATGAAGTCGGTCGCGAGGCGGCCATTGGAGAAGCGGCCCGTGGGGAGGCCGTCGGCGTAGTCGCGCCCGTACGGCCAGAAGTTGCTCCGCGCGATGGTCGGGATGAAGTTGTTGTTACCCGTGTCCACTGACGAGTCGCCGAACACGATGATTGCAGGAACCTTCCCAGCCACCGTTCCGCCGGGAAGCAAGAAGAAGATCAACCACGGCAAGTACCTCTGGAGTGACGACATTATTAACGTCCGCTCCCAGGGGAAACAAGAAGAAGAAACAAAGACCCCAAGATTGCAGATCACTGGAGAAGACGATAATGATTTGGTGTTTGGTGTATGTGACGACTGACGAGCGGCTCGAGACGAGTAAGGTCCGGTGCATATATATGCGTCTGGTACTGTGTGTATTGCAGATACTACATAAGGTCGTTGCGTGTTTTGTTAGCATAGCATGGTGGGTTACTGATCCTGAGTGTACGTATTAGTGCCCTGCAGCGGCGATAACGTGGAGCACTAATTGCGCCGTGCGTGTTCGTGTGACATTAGGACTGACAGTGAGTGATGAGTGATGACTGATGAGAACGAGAGGTGGTGAGTGAGTGCGAGGTAGGGCCGTAGGGAGAAGCTTCTGCTCACCTGCATGTGAGGCGCTTAAGACCGCATTTAATCGCCCCTCACTGCTGCTTTCATCGGAAGAGCAGTAGAATAAGCCCAGTCTCAGTGGGTACATGTACTAGATGCGCTGACGTGGTATATAAGGGAGAAGGAAGAGTTTCATGTGAGAGAAGTTTCATCATTCGTGTAGTGAAACTGTGCACTGAGACTAGCCTAATATGCACCTGCCTGCCGGAGTATCTCACTGTATACGTCATGCATGTTTTCATTTCAAAAAAATATACTACTCCCTCTACTTCCCTCCCCATGGCTGCGGGCTATATAGTTTACACGTATTGCAATGGTGTGTTCGGCTTTAGGTGCATCAGTTCAACTCAATCATAAAAATCACAAACATCTAAACTAAACTTGGAAGGACTTGTATAATACCCGTATTAACGCTAGGGAAACATCTATTCATATAAACATACAAATCAAGCAATCAATAAACAATGTCAAATACTTAATGAGATAGATTCAAGATTTACACTGGACAGAAATTGTGCAACTTCAGAAATAACATAATAACTTTTCAGAATCTAAAGGTTAGGAGATTTGGGATCCTCACAAAGTATTGACACATCAGAAAGTAATACAAATTGGTGTTGACACCACTAAAAATAGCTTGACCACCTTATTCTCACTTGCAATGTGAATGTGTTGACAACCAAAATTGGCACTTGGCGTGGCCAACTAGTCTGACCGGTTTTCAATTTGAGGTATGTAATTCGAGTAGGTTTAGGATTTCTGATGTAATTCCTTTTTGTAACTGACTCTTGGAGGGGTACGACTTCCCTAGCCTATAAATATAAAGGCTAAGGTTGATTTAGAGTATTCCCAATTGAATCAAACATATTTGTCATTTACTTTTGTCTCTTAAACCCAAATTGTTCTCCACGGCGTTCAAGGACATTCTGAGTGGCCTGCCGACCTCAGGACAACCCTAGACTCACGAGCTCCGACGGATCCTCCCGAGCTTGAGGTTTGAAGTTTACGATGTTTTCCTGTCAAAAGCGGTCTGACCAGTTCCTAAAAGTGGTCTTATCGGTTCATAAAAGCGGTTTAACTTGGGAATGTCACATATAACCTCTTTTATTCCGAGTATTGGTGGTTGAAAATGTGTCGTAACGACCGCCAACAAGCTCCCACAAGCTTAGACCTTTGCTCGTCCTCGAGCAAAAATAAAAACTTAGGCTCCTTGTCTTGGGCGGTTGAAATGTTGAACTGTTTGATTAAGTTTTATTCCACTCCTACTCCTTTCAGGATCCTATATCAGAGTTTCCACATTTTTGAAATTTTAAATTTTGTTCCTCAATTGGTACATTCAATCACTCAAGTGATATTTGAATCCTCATCAAAGGCTTGTGCCTTCTTTAATCCTAAAATCTAACAAAGCTTTTGTGTGGCTCAGGGATAATGGATGAGACATACTTGTATCTTATATTTTGCTAAGTTAAAAAACGGACTTTAGGAGGATCAAATCATACCTTTAGATTGAGAAGTGCAAGTGTATGGAATATATGTGTAGTGGAGATATGGTGGAACTCTTTGGGATGATTCTTCCTCTCCTTGATTTATTTTTTCGAGAACATGAGCTATATTTCTTTTCTTCATATTTTTGCCATGCCTTTGGCATGCTTTTCTTTTTCTCATTTATTTTTGTCATGCTCTTTGGCATGCTTTTCTTTTTTTGTTTTTTTTGCCATGCTCATTGGCATGCTTTTTTTTCTCATTTTGCATAGCCCATGTCTCTATCAAGAATATTTGGAGAGGGAATCATGGAGCATTTATTTTGTGGATGGATGATGGAAATTGTTTGCTAACTTCCGGTATAGGAATTTGCAAGTGAGAGTGGCGTGTAAGTGAATCCCGATCTTTTAAAGCATGAAAGGTTCCTCACAAAGGTCACAATAATTTGACAAAGCTCACTGTTGGCAGTCGTTACAACCCAAATTCCACCACCAGTACTCGGGAATAAAAAAGGTTATATGCAACATTCCATGTACTTAGGTTTATTTCTAATAAAGTTCCACGAGTTTTGGTGAGTTTCACTTGTGCAGGTACAAAGACACGGAATACTCGCTATAGGGGGCGGAATCGACCGAATCGGCCGAACGACTCCGTTCGGCCAGTTACCCCCCCCCCACCTTAGCCGTACATGTCACTGGGAGCCGTCCAGGTCAATGATGACCAAGAAACCACAACATACGACACGTGGATGACCGCCACCTCATCCCGGACCAGTGCCACATCACCTTGGGCCCACACAACACGAAGACCAACACCAGAAGGCAACCTAGGGGGGTCTAGGACAAGAGGCGGTGCTGGGCAGGCCGGCCAGGGGCCAGGCCCAGTTCAGCCGAACCCCTGCCTTCGGCCGAACCGCCCCAGCACCTAGAACCGACCCCAGGGCTGAATCCAGGCCGTGGGTGCACAAGGCGGTGCATCCCACGGTTTGGCCGAACTGGGCAGTTCGGCCAAACCCCTAGATTCGCCCGAATTAGCAGGGGCAGCCCCCTGGCTCCCGTGGCGGTTACTCCACCTCCAACTGTCATTACAAGCTATAAATAGAGGGGGTCACTTCACTTGTAAACACACACCAAGCCAAGGAGCTCATATTCCACTTCTTTCTAGTAGAGTTAGGATAGTTTAGTTGGGAGTTACAGTTGAGTCGAGCTGTGCCTCAGAGGTTCCGGAGTCATCTTCAGAAGCTCTGGTATTAGCTATTGTATCTTTTCCTTTATCTTTCTGTAAGACATTACTTTATCAATATAGTTATCTTTGTCTCTTTCTGAGTTATTTATATCTTGCTTCTACTTTACTCTAGTTGCAAGTATTTCTGGTTTAGACTATAGTTGTTGTGATCTTAGTTCTCCCAAGTCTAGATTCAAGTCTTTGTCTTGGCGGGTTCTTCATTTCTGCTCAAAACTTGTGGTGACTTGTCACTGGGGTATTGACAGGATTGTTTCTTCAGCTAGCGGAGTAGATAGTCGTAGTCTAGTGTGGGTGTGGTACCCGGACTAGTCCGTGGCCTTAGAATATCCCTGAGCTGGCACGGAGGTGGTAGTCTTGGGTGGTGACAGCCCTATACGGCTTTCGTATCCCATCACGCCTGGCTTGGCCTGTAGGATCCCAAAACATACAGGGTAAGAGGCACTCTTTCTCATCCCTTTCTGAGTGTCTCGGGTTCTGTGTCCCAAGTCGAGGTCTCAGCTTATCTAGATCTGTTACAGCTATCTCTCAGCACCTATATGCTAACTCGAGTAACCCATATAGGCAATACCCAGGAATCCTTTATCTCTTCTTGTTGTCCTCCCAACTAGCTAGTCCTTCTCTCCCCTTTCGAGTCTCCCTTGAGCTGTGTGTCACGGTATATCCACTCATATCCAATACCGTTATCCCCTGCCTTGTCTAGTCGTGTACCCTTCTCTGATAGTCTCGAATATCTGTCTGATAGTACTCTTGCCAAAGCTTTCCTGCGGAAATATAAATTACGATACCTCGGATTACTCCGTGGTGAAGTGTGAAGTGCTACAGCGGTAATTCTGTGCGCTTGCAGAATATTCACATATTTTACTAGCCATAAGGAAAACCACTGAAACACTCCTTGCATCTAGTGCCGGGATTCACAATCCTGATATTGCATCGTAAGAAGTGCCAATCCTCACTAAGATAACAAGCCGCATATGAGTAGAAGTTTTTGACTAAGCATATGACTTTTTAGGGATTTTTGACCAATGAGGAACTTTTATTTTTGAAAGCATAAAACATCCGAGATTTTCACTGTACTAAGATCAAAAGCAAGAATTCAACAAATTTCATTATACCATTCCTTACAACCTTAGACTTGGAATAAAGCATGTGCTCCCACAAAGTTTTTAGGTTCATTTTTACTTATGCCAATTAACTCAAGTATACAGAGCAACTAGTTGAAACAAAGTACTTGCAAGATTAATTACAGAGAAACTATTCATCATTTCCAAGGTGAGAGGTATACGGTTCATTCCATGCATAGTTGGGAGTTGATTTTATTCAAAACAAATATTTTGGGTCTATTCTTTATTTGAACTGAAATAAGGTTGAAAGGAAAGGAAATGGAAACAAATCGAAGTGGTGCAAAAAACATACCTGTCGGGGGTCCTCCCCCAAGCTTGCTTGATGACGACACTGATATGGCCTGAATCTTGAGAAGAAATCGGTTATCTGGTCCGTATGTTGCTGGATGTCGTACCTTACTGAGTCCAGCACACCGTTATTTTCTTGATGATAGTGGGAGTAGCTTGCCAGGGTGCTCTCGATGTTGCAAGTACGGTCGTCGATGACGTCGACTCGGTTGAAAATGTAGGACAATTCCTGACCGATGTCGTACCTGCTTGGCATGGTAAAGCGTGCGGACTGGGAATGCCCAGGATAGTATGGCTGGTATATACTATCGTACGCCACTCCGTACCACCCCCGGGAATACCCAGAGTCCGAGCTCTGAGCATAGTCTCAGCGGCCCAAGGCAAAGTATTCCAGATCCTGGGAATGTCCAAAGCCTCCTGCTCCAGACATCCCAACACCGGTCTACTCCTCGTACGCTGGCTCGAAGGCAGAGGTATGCCGGTGCGGCTACAATGGTAACCCTTCTGGCTCCTGTAAGGTGGCGAGCCCAGCATCTCTCCTGGCTTGCCTTCGGGTAACTGGCCTTGTCCCTGCAACACTATGCCGGGCTAGTTCTCTCTGAGGGGGAGAATCATACGATCCGACACTCAAACAAAGGGTCAGTTTCCAGGCGGTATACAGCCCAAGCTCCACACAAGGTAGCGGGACTTCGGTGGTATAACAATGATAAATCATGATGAGGTTCCCATCGAATGTCATGCGCATCAAGTGTCAGCCTGTTCAACGGCAGGTTTACACGGTTTAATACGGTCTCCTAAACCAAACCGCATGAGCGCGGGTTAGGTGGGTTGGTTCCACGGGTTACGTGGTTTAGAACCAGAGACAAATTAGATCGCCGCTGGCGCTCAAGATCACGATGTATTTGTCCGCGCAAATTGTGATTTCGTGAGAAAAGAAAGAGTGCAGCAATCTCGGCACAAACATCAACAAATTAAAGATATTCTACATTACAATTTGAAGTTATTCTGCCAGCAGCGGATGGCCTTAGCATCTTCAGCAGTGACAGCACGAACGGTCTCCTAAAAAGAAGTGGAATATGACCTCCTTGGCTTGGTGTGTTGAACCGGGGCTTGGACCACTGTATTTATAGCTTGCAATGACGGTTGGAGGTGGAGTAACCGCCATGGGACCGAGGGGGTCGGTTCCCTTGATTCGGCCGAAGATCCTGGTTTGGCCGAACTCCCTGGTTCGGCCGAACGAGTGGATCCACCACCTTGGCCTCCGAGGGCTTAGATGTGCACCCTGGAGGTGGTTTGGCATGTGGGGACGGTTCGGCCGAACTGAGGAGTTTGGCCGAACTGGGCTTCCAGCCCAGAACGCCCCCTGTGCACCGCCTTTGCTTTGTGGACCTCCTGGGCTGCTTGTTCGTGGTGGACTTCATGTCTTTCTGGCCCAGAAGTGATCTGGCGGTGATCCAAGTGGTGTGCACGGTCATCGCTGATGTGGACGGCCTTCGGTTGTGCTTCGCATCGTGTACGGCTAAGGGGGGTAATCGGCCGAACGGAGTCGATCGGCAGAATCGGTCAATTCCGACCCCTATAGCTCGTATTTCTTGTTGTTGTACCTGCACAAGTGAAACTCACCAAAACTCGTGGAACTTTATTAGAAATAAACCTAAGTACATAGAATGTCACATATAGCCTCATTTATTCCCGAGTATTGGTGGTCGAAATTGGGTTGTAACGACCGCCAACAGTCGTCCACCTTGTGTCCCCAGAAATCTTATGCCAAAAGTCATCTCGATTAAATTTTCTCAAAACTTTGGTGGTCTCTAAAGATCATCGACGATCGAAACCCAGAGCCACACTCAAATCCCTCCAAGAGCAAGAATACTCTTGGTTGAAAAATTGGAAGGGAAGCCCCTCTTTCCTATAAGAGTAGAAAGAAATTCGAGGGAAAGAAGGCGTGAACCTAGTTCAGTGACTTGCCAGAAGTTTTCCCAACCGATGGCCTGGAACACGGGTGTGCTTATGAGCAAGTCGAGGTGACTTCCTCATCCCCGTCCTTATGAGTAGGTCGTGCTCATAAACACGGGTGTGCACAAACTCCTTGGCGTGCAGCATGTTGTAAACTTGGCGTTCGTGGTCCAAGCGGAGGAGGATGTCGTCCTCCCGTAGGAGCTGCCGAACCGGGGTTGAGGCAGAGCCTCTGCCCATGTTGGCCACACCTGGCTCATCCACCTCCATCTGGCTCGAGCCATGGGATGGTGCTGGGGAGCTCCTGGCATCGTCCTCTCCCGAATGCTTGTTCAGCCGGCTGGAGCGACGGAACGAGAACCACTTCGACATGATTCCTGCAAAAGGTTAGCACAAGTAAATCAAGGCAGTAGTTCGAGGGCCAGTCATTCTTGTGGGGATGGAAAACCTCCACAAAAGGTTAGTAATTCTCGTGGGATGCTAAAGAAGACCACAAACACGTTCAAGTTGCAGCCCAAAGATCAAATGAAAGGGAAATTGTTTTGTGTTTTTTCTCAATGCAAGTGAACCAAACATGTGCAAGGACTAGAAATGAACTCGAGCAAGAACTTGAGCAAGAAAATGAGAGAGAGAGAGAGAGAGAGAGCTTTAGAGATGGAATACTCAGAACTGAGTGGTGCAAGTTGCTCTCAAGCAATGGCCAGCATTTAAAGGCAGAGGGGAGTGCCCGGGCTGGTTCGGCCGAACCAGGCTTGTTCGGCCGAAGTGCCCATGTGGGTGCTGCCCACTTTGCCTCCCACCAGCATAAAAAACTTTCATAGGTCCAGCACTAGGGTATGGTCACTTTGGTGGTTTTGGTAGGTAAGATGCAAGTTTGACATGACCAAAGTGGATTTTAGTGGAGTCATTTCCATGTTGTCATGTTTTGTGGGAAAGATGAGTGTACAACCATGTGAAGTGATGGTGGACATGTTTTTGTGCTGGCTGGTGAAAGGATGATGTGAATGGAGCACTTTGGAAAAAGATAAGAGTGAATGCAAGTGGGTTTTAGCATTTACCAAAGTGGTTTAGCAATTAATTTTCAGCACACACCCATTTCATTAATCATGGCAATTACCACAAGTGTTAGCATAGAAAAAATATGTTCTTGCTAATCTCATTTTATTTCATGCACAAGTGGTTCAAAAAAATTAAAAGAAAACATGCAGATGCAATGATGGAAATTAAATTTGGAAAGGGAAATATGAGATACATACCGGTTTTCCTCCCGGCGAGAGCTCATGTTGAAAGTCCACGAGCGGGACTCCTCCTATGTTTAGTGATTTTTGTCATCGTCCGATCTCGGAATGGGTAAAGCGGACGATGCTACCTTCTTCCACCATACCTTCTTGATTTTCTTCGGTGTTGATGGCGGTGGACGATCTCGTTCGTTCTCCCAGTGTTGCTTCATAGTGGCCACTAGACTATCCATCTGTGCCTTGTGTGCAACCACTTCGACCTGCTCCGGGTTATTCAAATTTTGAATAGGGAATGTACATACCTGAGAGCACTGCTCCACCCAGGTTTTGAACGCGAACTTTTCTTCCTTGCCATTGATGTTCACGTTGATTTCTCCGGCTCCTATGTTGATGTTCGCATTGGCAGTGCTCAAAAACAGCCTCCCAAGAATGAGAGGTGTCTTTGTGTCGACCTCCATATCGAGCACCACGAAGTCCACGGGTACAAAGAAATTCTGGATTTTCACCGGAGTATCTTCGGCTATTCCCGTGGGATAGCGGATCGACTGATCCGCTAGCTGCAAGTACATAATAGTAGGGGACAAGGAAGTGTAATTCAATTTATCAAACACTAGCTACCTTGGGCATGACGCGACGCTTGCTCCGAGGTCGCAGAGGGCATGGTTGAAGTGTTGATTCTCGATGGAACACGCAATGGTAGGACACGCTGTGTCCTTCTTTTCTGGGAGGTCATTCAAAAAGCTGCACGACACGCTTCCGTTAGTTTAATTACCTCGTGGTCGGCATTGGCCTTTTGTTGTTGAGGATGTCCTTCAGATACTTGGCATATGTGGGAACCTGCATAGCTTCAAGTATGTCACACCCCAAAATTTTTGGATTTTGGGATGTGAATAGGTAGTACAACTATAACAGTGATTTTCTCTAATCTTTCAAATTTGTGCAAGATTTATTATAATTTTGCTTTCTTAATTAAATTAAAACAACATAGGTTCAATGTTGTGTGTGTTGCATTCATGTTGGCTGCATTGAGTTATGTTTGTGTGTAATTCAATTAGAATTTAAATCTAATTTTAATTTGAGTTTGAATTGCATTTGTTTGAGCCCTAGAAAGGTTGTTTGGGGAACAATTTTCTTTGGCAAAATTGGCTATTGGACAATACTCAAACATGGGTTTTGCCCCAAGCCACTAAAAAATGATGGCTTTGCCAAAAGACACTACACAAGTATGGTAATTTGCCCCTGGACACTGCATCTAATATTGTATTCAGTTTTAATAGAAGGCTATAGGAAATGACCTTTATACCTTTGCTGACTGTGCTCCTTCCAAGAGTGGATCAACATCGGCCCAAAATTACTCGGCCCCTTCCCACTCGGCACCGGTTGTTCCAGGCGGCGCTCGCTCCCAGCGTCGGCGGCGCCCGTTCAAGACGGCTGCAACCTTTGCCGCTTCAACACCCGCTCACACCGGCCAGCGGCACCAGTTCCCTTTCCTGTTTTTCTTTTCCACAAAATAAACAAGCAAGCAGTAGCAGCGGCCGCATCTTTCACCGAGCAAATCCAACCATGCAGTTATGTGCTCGTTTCTTCCAAATCAGAGGTACACGGCCTGCAATTCCACCCCTCAAGCACCAAATCTGCCTCCCTGGTTGCATCTTCCTACAAATCAGAGCAAGTCGGCCCCCTCTCTGTCTTGATTCCTCGCCACCAACAGCTGCATACTGCCTTGCTCCTGCAGGTACAAAAGCACCAGCAAGCAGCAAGGGGTCTACTTTGCGGCGAGCATCGGGCTCGGAACTACCGGCGAAGCAGATAGCCGGCCGTCAAGTAGGGTATATTTGAGCAGAAAATATTATTACATGAGTCATAGTGTCCCATAGCTAATATATGTAGAATTATAGTGTCTTCTGGCAAAGTCATTATTTCTTAGTGGCCTGTGGCAAAAGACACCGTTTAACGGTGTCCATCAGCCAATTTTCCCATTTGCTTTTGCCCCATCAACTTTCTCCCTTGGACTGCTTTCCCTCCCTCCTCTCTCTCCCCAGCACGCCCAGCTTCTTTCTTCTTTTTCTCTCGTCCCGGCCCAGCCACCTCCACAGGCCCAGTTTCCCTTCCTCCAACGCACAACATCCCAGCCCTCCGTGCCAGCCCAACCCACCAGCCCAGCCAGCCAGCCCGCGCTTCCCACTCGGAAAATCTCTCTGCGCCGCCCCAGCCACGCAGTTGCCCCCGCCTCTCTCTCGTCTTGGCCGCTGCAACACTGGCCCCGCCTATCGGGGTCGTCCCCGACCTCCAGCTCGAGTCGGACTCGCAATCTGACCGAGGCGCGCACCATTAAAACCCCCGACCGCCGCCTCCCTGGCCCCACTTTTCCAACCCCGCGCCCCTACAAAACCCTAGCTGAGCTTCGTGCCGCCGCCGCCTTCATCCGAGCGCTGCCTCACCATCGATCCGCGTTCGTGGCCGCGCTCCGTCCAATTCGACCACCGTTGCAGCTTCGCGTGGAGGTAAGGATGCCCCCGAGCTCCCGCATCTCGAAACCCGGCCGCCACTGCTCACCGTCGCACGCCTCCGCTGTTCGCCGTCGTTGGCCACCACCGTCGCGTGACCGTTGACAAGAAGCCCCCAGATGTGTTCGCGGTGTCGCTTCGCAGCCGTCGCGCCAAACCCCGTTGCAAATCGTGGCCAAGTAGCTAGTTTTCAAGCAACTCCAGCGAGCTCGCCACCGTGCGCACTGGTAGCGCCGCCGGCCACCACCTCCGGCTAGATCCATCCAGGACCCTCCGATTTAGATCCGACGTCTCCACTACGTCCCTGCCCCGGTCAAACCTAACCATACTGGTCCGCCGAGCCTTTTTGCTAAAGAGCCCTCCGAGTTTTCTCAAATCAACTCGCCGTCCACCCTCAGTTCAAAAGTATTTACAAATGAGCCCCCGGATCTCGTTTTAGCCCCTAAAAGTCTTAAAACCTCGCCAGCAAGTCCTTGAACCATTAAAAGCCCATAGTTTTTACGTTTTAGATCCGTTTAACCTCGTTCTCATCGCGTTGGGTTAGTATCAACTTAAACTATGCTTTAGAACTGATGTTCATCATAATATGTATCTTTATAATTTATTTTGAAATTAATTTGATTAAAACCTATTTAAGTGCCTTTTCTTAATAAAAGCAAATTAGGGTTTACATATATTGGTTTTCTATTTAGTCATGTTTTCAGAATAATATCTAACTAGAGTTATACCTTAGCTTTATAAAATAATATTAATTTGATTAATGCTTACTTTAACTAGCTTTTCTACTTAAAAGCAATTTAGCTCATACCTCGATGCTTACAAATAAAAGTAATATGACTAATATTATTATAATTTATTTCTAATAATAACATGGCTACTTAAACATGAAATATCTTATTATTTGATTAGTCGCTCTCACATGCCTGTTTTACTAAAGTTAAATGTTGAATTGTATAAATCCTACATAAACAATTAGAAATAAAATATATGTGTCGTAAGAATACCAATAAATACTCCTTGCACCATTGCCGGGATTGGCAATCCTGATAGTGGACCGTAAGAAGTGTCAGCACTTGCCTGGATTAGTAATGAGGTTAGGATTGTCAGTAGCGGCTTCGGGTTCCTGTTTCACCATGATCACCTTCTCGTACTCCTAAGTTTCCTCCGACTGAAGCTCAATGTCCTTGGCCTCCACAGGTTCTACCTTTATACGATATGATGCAATATGCCAAAGTTAGAGAAACTAGATATACAACTTCCCTCCATGATAAAGTTGCAAGCCAACATTAAAAACACCCATCTATACCTTACTTAGACTTTTCCTAATTTTAAAACATTTAAAATCATTTTTAAAACTCATAAAAGAATTATTTAACTTATTTTTATACTAGAAATAGAATTATCCTGATTATTGTAAATTATTCTTAATTTGAAAAGACTTTGTAATATTTTTAATTCATTTAAAACTCTATTGTCTTATTTAAATGCTTTAAAGAAAAGCATTTAAATAACCTTAATTTTTATATTGCGTTTGATAAAGTTTATCATTTTTCATGCATAGAGAAAAGTCTAACAAAGCCAATAATTTTGGACACTTATACAAATTATATCATTTAAAACAAGTTTCAGCCATTTTAAATAAAAGAAAACAGCTAAACAAAACAGATTTACTAAAACCCGCTGGAAAGATTAAACCTTAGCAAACTGTCACACCCAGGTTTACACAGAAACCCGAGTGCTATCATATGCGTGCCCAGGAAGTCCATAGAACACATACAACTTCTAAAATATGGAAATCAGAGTACATATGCTCGAATAAAATAGTTTTACATCATAGTTTACCTAAATAAAACTAACCATACAGCGAAAGACTAATAACTCTCGACTAAGAGAAGCCACAATCTACAGGGACTCTGACTAGAAGACCACAAATCAGTAGTATGGCGGATCTTTTGGAAACTCAGCAGCATACTCATGCACAACCCAATCTGTTACCCATCCGGGATTTTATTGAATAATGACAAGTGTAAGTAAAACATTTACTTAGCAAGTATAACACGGGTGTATGAAGGCTCAAAGAAACGCTAGACACGGTTGAACTGCATTAGCACTTTTAGTTGGTTCATTTTAACATTATCCAAGTTATTACAAGTGAATGAAACCCAGTTACAACCCAATCAATAAAGTATAAGTGACATTAAGCATAAATAACATCAATTTTTAATCAAAAAGGATCCAGGCGCCGCTCGTGACCCTGAGCAAGGCTATCATGATAGATGTACACTCTACAGAGGTTTCGTCTTTTACCCACCAGTCGCGTAAAAGCTCAAAAGAACTTTAAACCCAACCATGCCGAGGTGGCCAGACCTATTAAATCACACTTCCGAGGTGTGACCGCATAGGGACGCTACGAGGCTTTTCGCAAGACGCCCTAACAAAACAGTGGCCACTAAGGTACAACAAGGTGGTGAGACCCTAGGCACCGAGATTGACTTACGCTTACAGAGTCACACCATAAGGGGGTCAATGGATTCCAGTGCGCGGACATCACAACCATCATTACACAATGTGTGGAGTTCCCCATCACAGGGACTCCCAGCACGGGACTGTGCCTAACGAGACATAGCCAATTGTTCAAGGATGATAAGGCTGTGAAGTCTGCATTGCATCATTGGCTCCGTGTTGTGAGTGTTAGTTAAAACATACTGTAGATGTACCCTTGAAATTGACTGAAAACCCAGTTTAGCCATAACTGAATGAAATTTGAGTTTACAATTGCTAAAGAATAGACTTTGATTTAATTACCTTTAAGCCTTGGTGATTGCAAAATAGTGGTGACTATTAATGTGTTAACTTCATCTAGAAGTAGTTTTCTTAGCAGTTTGAAGACATGGTAATAGGTAAGAGGTTGAATTTTGGCTGCCATGTGTGATGGCAATCAGGACCTTTTATGGTGGCTACTAATATAAGCTTTCTGTTGGATGCTAATTTTCGGGAGTTTAAAAATTGGAGCAAATTGTTCTGGTTCATATCATGGTGATAAAAGATTGTAATTATTCTTCTAGCTGATGATTTCAATGAGTCAAGGGAAATTTGTCTCTTTACTGGTTCTAATATTAAAAAAATCATGTTTAAAACCTTGATGATTGAACTCGAAATATATATTCTAATAGTTTTGACGCTCGACTATACTTCGCTCCAGTGTTCCAATATCAGTTGCCCTAAATTTAGCGTTTAGTGCTCATCGAATCTTTTGCACTTAGTTTTACCTGTAGCAACGCAAGGGCATATCCCACTCGGAGAAAGGCCCAATCGCCCCAAAAGACTAGTATGATAGGGGAAGGGTGGCTCTCCCTTTTAAGGTGGCTTCTTCCTCCTTCGCTAAGCAAGGTGGGATAATTCGGACGTGCACTGCTACCGCCGACACTGTCGTGCGCCTGGCCAAACCGCGTGCACACGGCTGCCGCCTACACTATCGTGCGCCTGGCCAAACCATGCTCCCGCTGGACCACGACACGCCGCCTACACTGTCGTGCGCCTGGCCAAACCGTTTCACGACTGCTGCCTACACTGTCGTGCACCTGGCCAAATCGTGTCCTGGGATGTCCTCATCATTCCCACCCCCTTAAACGAAGGCCCAGCTCTGATACCAAATGATGCATCCGGCCCAGGCATGGGGTCGGCCGAGGCCCAACAAATTAAGGTTGCCCGGAGCCCAACAGTTCTTAGGCACACCCACTTAGGAAAGGCCCAATCGCCCGAAAAGACTAGTCTGATAGGGGAAGGGTGGCTCTCCTTTTTAAGGTGGCTTCCTCCTCCTTCGCTAAGCAAGGTGGGATAATTCGGACGCGCACAGCTGCCGCCTACACTGTCATGCGCCTGACCAAACCGCGTGCACACGGCTGCCGCCTACACTGTCGTGCGCCTGGCCAAACCATGCTCCCGCTGGACCACGACACGCCGCCTACACTGTCGTGCGCCTGGCCAAACCGTTTCACGGCTGCTGCCTACACTGTCGTGCGCCTGGCCAAATCGTGTCAGGCCCAGCTTTGATACCAAATGATGCATCCGGCTCAGGCATGGGGTCGGCCGAGGCCCAACAAATTAAGGTTGTCCAGACCCCAACAGTTCTTAGACACACCCACTCGGGGAAAGGCCGTCTTTTGGGGTGATTGGGCCTTTCCTCGAGTGGGTGTGCCTAAGAACTGTTGGGGTCCGGGCAACCTTAATTTGTTGGGCCTCGGCCGACCCCACGCCTGGGCCGGGTGCATCAGTAGGAAAATGCTAAAATGGTAAATCCTGTTGCATTGAGTTCCTAGTGACTAGAATAGGAGTAACATGCATAGGCGCAAGTTCACTTCTCTAGCAAATTTGAATTTATACTTGTATTCATGCTTGGAAACTTGAAATATTTATATTTAATTTTCTGTGCATGAAAATTTTGCTATGTCATGTACAAGTAGTAGTATCGAGTTATGCATTTTATTTCTATAGATGTGTTGTTCTTGTATGATGTATCATTTTTGCCATGATTAGTATAAATAGTAAACCTGCTTGAAATGCTCTAATTTTTTGTCTCATGCTGCATCTTATCATATTTGAGCCACTGAGCAAAGTTGAGATCTTGCATGTTATTCTATGCTGAGCTATGATTTTATTCCTTCACTAGCTAGCTGAACTTATATGAAATTTTCATAAATTATGTGCTTGTGGTAAAATCCTGAACAATTCACTATAAGCTTGAATTGTCAATGTTTACCTTCTGGCAAATTCTCACTATCGTTGCATGTTCCTAGCCTCAGATAATAATTTCTAGGCTTAATCTTTGTTTAAATGTTGTTGCTTTGTAAAATGTCATTTCTGTGAGGATGAACCTATCAATCTTGCATATTATATCTAGTAGAACATCTCCAAAGTGTTTCATACTAGATGCATATCATTTGAATCAGTTCTGCAATTTAGTGTGAAAACTAGCACTGCTAGGGAATAAATTGATTTGAATAGTTTAAGTTCATATTCATGCAAGTCTTGCTGTCCAATTAAGCTTGTTATATCAAGTTACATGTTTCCTTGCTGTTTGGTAATTTTTGGATGCTTACTAGTAACATTTCATGATTTGTTTACATACATGACATGTATTGTTGCTAGCAAATTCAACTTGTGCATTAATGAACTTTGTGCAACTTGTTTACTAGAGTAGATGAAGAAACTACTTCAGACAAGATTAGCTAACTAAATATTGTAGACTAAGCTTCTCTACTGAAGAGGAGATTTGCACATATTCGGGCAATGAAGAACGAAACTAGTAACCACTCACTAGCTAGGGCATTGCTTGCTTAGTTGTTAAAGTGTTCTTTATGACACATTCATGTTTATTTACCTATGTATGATTGAGGTGCTGCACTCATAAGCATCATATGTGCATTTGTGTTATAGCTATTCTTGAACTCACACATGTGCATCGTCATGCCATTTAGATCATTCGCTACCTGACAGGGATTACAAGTTGGTGTTGGAGTCTGAGAGTGAGCCGCGTGAAGCTCAAGTGCATGTGACATAGGTGATCCAGCAAGACCCGAGTCAAAGCTCGGAGAGGCCCAAGGCCGGTGAGGAAGGCAAGCACCAGAGCATCTAACCTATGTTTGAAATTATGCAATTGCCTTACTTTCTTTGTTGATATGCTTGTGCATTTACATTTTTGGAGTTGCTTCAAACCTTAGTATGCATGATCCTAGGAACCTATGTTATGCTTAGTAGTACATTCTTTCCAATAGTTGCTATGCTAATAGGACCGGTAAAAGTCGTCTGATGGTATGCCACTCACGAGTTATAGGAGTTGATTGTGCTCTCATTGTTGGAATCATAAGGTCAGTGATCGGGTTCGTGTGCGATATTCATGTGTTGGTTGATCGCCCCGATCACATATGCTTAAATTGTTAAGGCTCATTCGTACTAGCAGGCTCACATATGCTAGCCCATTCTGCGGCAAGCCACACGAGGATGTCAATGCTCATCTCCAGCATTTCCTAGAGATTTGCAACACATTCACCATACGCGGGGTAAGTATCGATGCCATTCGCCTCCGATTATTCCTATTTTTATTACTAGGCAAGGCGAAACAATGGTTTTATGCTAACCGCGAAGCTATAGACACTTGGGATAAATGCACTAGCGCTTTCTTACTAAAAATCTTTCCGGTTGGGAAAACCAACGCCCTCCGGAATAAAATTGCTAGTTTCCAGCAGTTAAGAGATGAAACAGTCCCGGAGGCATGAGATCGCCTCCAGGACTATATATCTGCTTGTCCTCACCATGGTATGCAGAGTTGGTTCATAATCCAAACATTCTATCACGGGCTTAGAAGCTCTGCCCTTGAGTATTTGAATGTTGCTGCTGGAGGCTCATTCTTCTCTCTTGATGAGAGCCGTGCGAAGGCCCTCATAGAGAAGATGGTCGAGAACCAAGGTTGGTCTGATGACCGGACTCAACCAAAGACCCGAGGAGTTCATCAAGTTGAAGCTCTGGACATGCTCGCTGACAAGATGGACCTCCTGATGAAGAAGCTGGAGACCCCTGCTCAAGAAACGGTGCAAGCCATGGACGCTCGCATGGCCTGCGAAGTCTGTAGCAACACTGGCCATTCGGGGAACGACTGCCCCGAAACGCGAGATGATGCCCACTACATCAACAACTCCAACAACAACGGGTATCGACCGAACAACTACGACAACCAAGGCTCAAATTTGCGCTCAAACCTCCCATTCGAGAGGCCACAACAAGGTAATAATTTCTATTCCAGCAATTTCAATAACCAGCCGTCACTTAGAGATCTTGTGTTTAGCCAGATGAAAATAACTGAAAATATAAATAAAAAGCTTGCTGCTAATGATAAAACTCTGGAAAACGTAGACTCTAGACTTGAATCATTCTCTTCTGCTATGAAAAGTCAGCTGAGTTTTAATAAAATGATAGAAACCCAAATTGCTCAGTTAGCTGCATCTGTTCCTGTCACTGAATAGGGGAAGATTCCGAGGCAACCCGAACCTTCCATCGAGACAGTAAATGTTGTCACTACAAGGTAGGGTAATATGTCTCGTAGCACACTCCGTACTAACCATGCAAGGAAGGTCTCACACATCCAAGTGCAGACGCCAAAATGGACCTACCTGCCAAGAGATGCTAAAAGGGCGATCATAAAGATCTCTCCAGAAAGGAAGGAGGATCGCGGAGTGCCCATCATTCAGTGCACGATTTGGAATCGTCGCATTGATGATGCACTCTGTGATCTGGGAGCTAGCGTGAACATCATGTCTAAGGTATTATTTAAGAAATTACGGTACCCTACTTTGTCACCCACAACTGCACAGGTACAGCTTGCGGACTCAACAATCCGCTACCCCGAGGGGGTGATTGAGAATGTACCGGTCCGAATCTGGGGACAATATGTCCCTACGGACTTCATTGTCCTTGACACGGGGAACGAGTGCTCATTTCCCCTTGTGTTGGGCCGGCCGTTCTTGAACACCGCCCGGGCTAGGATAGATATGGATGCAAGAGAAATCTTGTTCCGTATCGATGGAAGGTTGATCTACTTCAAGTTTCAACCACGGGAAGTGATGAAGACAAAACTACTCACACCGGAGCATAAGAGCGCCGAGTGTTTCCTGAAGGCACTTATCAATGGAGAGCTGGAAATACTCGATGGAGAGCAGTTTGAGCGAAACGAGCCGACAAGACCAACAAGTGTAGAAGAGATGAACTTCCTCGTAAAGAAATACGAGGAGGAGCAAGCCCTCTGGAATTCTCCAGAGGAGCCGATTCCACCGCCAGCAACACCGAAGAAGAAAAAAAAGATGTGGCGGAAGAAAGTTGCATCATCCGAGTCATCCACTCCGGGACCGGACGATGACAAAAGCAACTGAAGACAGGAGAAGTCCCGCTCGTGGACTTTAAACACGAGCTCTCGCCGTGAGGAAAACCGGTATGTATCTCATATTTCCCTTCCAAATTTTAATTTCCATCATTGCATTTGCATATTTCCCTTTCCAAAAATAAATGAACCACTTGTGCAATTAATTTGAAAGAGAGTAGAAAAAATTTGCAAGCATGGTAAAAATAAATGGACACATGCTGAAATTTAATTGAAGTGGGTGTAATTTGTAACTTTCACCATTTTTACCCCTTCTAGAACATCTCCATTTATTTATCATCACCACCAACCAGCACCAAACATGTCTACCCCACTAAAAATGGCTGCACACTCACCAATTATCACAAACATGGCAGCACGGGGGTGACTTCACTAATTTCCACTTTGGTCATGTCACATTTGCATCTTACCTACCACTAAAATCCACTCACATGACCTTCGAAATTTGTGGCCACACAAACTTGGTGTGAAAACAAGGCAAGGTGGGTGCTGCACCCACATGGGGGTACTCTGGCCACCAGGCCTGGTTCAGCCGAACGGCCATGGCTGCCCCCCTCGGCCGATAAAAGCTGGCCAATGCTTGTGAGCTTCTCACACACCTTCACATACTGAAAATTTTCTCCAGAAGCTCTCTCCCTCTCTCTCAAGTTCTTGCTCAGGTTCTTCTTTAGTTCTTGTTCAAGTTGGTTCCCTTGCATCACTAGAAAATCACAAAAATATTTCTGCTTTTGTTTGATCCTTCTGCTGAATTTTCGGACGTGTTTGTGGTGGTCTCCGACACCCACAAGAACGACTAAGCTTTTGTGGTGGTTCTCATCCCCGCAAGAACGACTAACTACCTCGAACGACTGACTCGATTTTTCTGTGCTAACCTTATATCTTCAGTCCTTCGGGTAGTTGTTGTGGCACTAACCTTTTGTAGGAACCATGTCGAAGTTCACTCCGTCGCTCCGCCCGGCTTGGCCTGTGCTCGGACGATGCTGGGAGTTCCCCAGCTCCGTCCCGTGGCTCGAGCCGGATGGATGAGGACGAACAGGGAGCAGCCGGCTCGGGATGGGGCTTTGCCGCACCCCCAGATAGGCAGCTCCTAAACACGAGCGACATCAACATCAGGACTGAGCGGGAGCAGCACATCTTCGACATACTACGGCTGAAGGAGTTCGAGCATACTCGTGTTTTCGAGCAAGAACCTGCTCGAGAAAACGGGTACGGATGCAGGGTTTCCAGAAGTTTTTGAAGCCATCAGCTGGGAGAACTTCTGGCAGATCAACGAACAAGGTTCGTACCTACTCACCCTCGAATTTCTTTCAACTCTTGCATCTGAAAGTGGGGGTGTTCGCTTCCGATTTTTCAACCAAGAGTTTTTCTGTTCCTGGAGGGACTTTAGCATGGCTTTGGGTTTCGCTAGTCATTGCTCTTTGGACCCCGTTAAAACTTTGAGAAAATTTAGTTGGGAAGGTTTCTAGAAAAAGATTTCGGGGAGCACCAATTGCCAGAGGCCTCGCACTAATGACATTCATAACCCCACCTTGCAATTCATGCACAGGTCGATGGCTATGACAATGTCCCCCCGTTCTGATTTGCGTCCCATCAGCGTAGTCGAGTTCAGGCTTTTGTATGCTATGGTTAAAAAGATTGTTGTTTCTCCTGTTAAAGACATGGTAAATTATTGGCTGTCCCATCATGATCGTGTGGGTAGCGTGACAATGACTTCTCTAGTCACCAGCCTCACCAACCATCTAGGTGTTCTTGAGGGCGCTCAGTTCACGTACATTGAGACAACGCGTTCCGTTGTGGATGCCGAGCACTTTGTGCAAGGCCATATGATACGACGGGCGCCCGAGGCTACACTGGTAATGATTTACTGCGGTTATACAACTGAGGTGCAGTTGCCCTGTGCAGCACTAAGGTTGTATACCGCTAGGAAACCAACACTTCATTTGAGTACCGAGTCGGATGACTCTCCTCCCCAGAGAGAGCCCGCTTGGCACAGTGTTGCAGGACAAAGACCATTTACAAGGGGATGAGCTAGGCGTGATGCCGGGCTCGCCACTTCACAGGGCCCAGCGGTCTCACCAATAATGCCGCACCGACACACGTCTGCTTTTGAGGTAGCCTTTGATGCATACAATGGTGCCGGGACGTCTGGAGCAGGAGGCTCTAGACAGCCCCAGGACCCGAACTATTTTGCCTCAGGTCACTGGGACTATGCTCAGAGTACGGACTCTGAGAACTCCCAGGGATGGTATGCAGGGGGGTACGGCACTGCCTCCCAGCCTAACTTCCCTGGGCACTCTCAGCCCGCACGCTTTGCTAACCCCGGGGGCTACGACTACGGTCGAGAGTTGTCTTACATCTCCGACCGGGTCGACCTCATCGACGATCATACCCGAGACATTCAAGACACTTTAGCACGCCACTCTCAGTACCACCAAGAGGGCAGTGGTGTGCTAGAGTCCTTACAGTACGACATCAGGCAGCAGACGGATCAGATGGTTGAATATTTCTCAAGGTTTAAGCCATACAAGTGAGAAGTCCAAGCTTGGGGGAGGACCCCCGCCAGGTACGTCCGACACTTATCCAGCACCTTGATCTTACAATCGCTATTTCCCTTTCATTTCCCTTTCTTGCATCGAAAAAAATGAAAATACCAAAAATATTTCCCTTGAATAAAATAACTCCCAACTATGCATGGAATGAATCATATGCCTCTCATCTTGGAAATGATGAATAGTTACTCTGTCATTAATCTTGCTAGTACTTTGTTTCAACTAGTTGCTTGATGGTACTTGAATTAATTGGCATGAGTAAAAATGAACCTGAAAACCTTGTGGGAGCACATGTTTTATTCCAAGTCTACGTTGTTGTGGGATTGATATAGTAAGATTTTGGTCAAATTCTATTTCTGCTCTTAGTAACGTGAAATCTCGGAGATTTATGCTTTCAAAATCAAATAAGGTCCTCATTGGTCAAAATACCTACCAGAGCCATATGATAAGCTTAGTTGAAAAATTTCTACTCGTATGCTGCTTGTTATCTTAGTGAACTTTGTCAAATTGTTGTGACCTTTGGGTGAAACTTTCATGTTCTTAAAGATCGAGATTCACGTACGCACCACCTCTCACTTGCAATTCTTACACTGGGAGTTAGCAAACATTTCCATCATCCATCCACACAATAAAATGCTACATGTTCTTATGATCTCCCTCTCCAAATATCCCTCATAGAGACATGGGCCATGCAAAATAAAGAAAAAGAAAAGCATGCCAAAGAGCATGGCAAAAATAAAGGAAAAAGAAAAACATGCCAAAGAGCATGGCAAAAAGAAAGAGAAAAAGAAAAACATGCCAAAGAGCATGGAAAAAAGAAAGAGAAAAAGAAAAGCATGCCAATTGGCATGGCAAAAATATGAATAAAAGATAGCCCATTTCTCGAAAATAAATCAAGGAGAGGAAGAATCATTCCAAGGAGTTCCACCAAATTCCACTCCATATATTCCATACACTTGCACTTCTCGATCTTAAGGTGTGATTTGATTCCCCAACAGATCCGGTCTTTGATTTAGCAAAATATAAGATGCATGCATGCCTTCATCCTTTGTCCCTAAGCCACACAAAAAGCCATATTAGATATTAGGATAAAAAGAAGGCACAAGCCTTTGGTGAGGATTCAAATACACTTGAGCGATTGAGAGTGCCAATTGAGGAACAACTTACATTTTTTCAAAACTTATGGAAAACTCCAAGATGGGACCGTGGAAAGAGTAGAGTGGAATAAAACTGAAGTTAAACGGTTCATCCTTTCAACCGCCCAAGACAAGGAGATTGCTAAAAGCCCCATAGGTAAAATGGTGAGTTAAAGCTTTGCCTATGATTCAAGTATTTTTGAGCACTAGTTGTTTATAAAGTTTACCTGCAAGATATTGACATCGTAGCAACTCCTGATCCACTGAGCCTAAGTTTCTATCTTTGCTCGAGGAGGAGCAAAGGTCTAAGCTTGGGGGAGCTTGTTGGCGGCCGTTACAACCCAAATTCGACCACCAATACTCGGGAATAAAACAGGTTATATGCAACACTCCATGCACTTAGGTTTTATTTCTAATAAAGTTCCACGAGTTTTGGTGAGTTCTACTTATGTAGGTACAACAACGAGAAATATGTGCTATAAGGGTCGGAATTGACCGATTCAGCCGAACGGCACGATTCGGCCGGTTACCCCCTTTAGCCGTAAACAATGTGAAGCACAACCGGAGGCCGTCCACGTCAGCAATGACCGAGCGGCAACCGTTCAAGACACCTCATCCACTTCCACGTCACTTCTGGGCCAGAAATACACGAAGACCATCACCAGAGATAGGCCTAGGGGGGTCCAGGACCAGAGACGGTGCCGGGGGGGGGCAGGCCTTGGCCTCCAGCCCAGTTTGGCCGAACTGCTGGGTTCGGCCGAACCGCCCCCAAGCCAGCACCGCCTCCCCAGGCTATATCCTGGCCCTTGGAGCAGAGGTGGTGCATCCAAGGGCTTCGGCCGAACCGACCTGTTCGGCCGAACCCGGGGTGTTTGGCCGAACCGGCCCTCAACCGCCTCTGGTTGCCTTGGCGGTTACCCAGCCTCCAACCGCCTTGGGACACCTATAAATGCAGTGGCACACCCCTTGTATCACACACACCAGGCCAAGGAGCTCATTTTCAACTTCTTTCTAGTAGAGTTAGGATAATTTAGTTGGGAGTTAGAGTTGAGTCGAGCTTTACCTCGGAGGTTCCGGAGTCGTCTTCAGAAGCTCTGGTATAAGCTCTTGTATCTTTTCCGTTTCCTTTTGTAAGACTTGAGTTGTCAATATAGTTATCTTTATCACTTTACCCTTGTCATTTATAGTTTGCTTCTACTTTATTCTAGTTGCATCTATATCCTGTTTAGACTATAGTCGGTTCTAGTTATAGTGCTTCTAGATCTTGTTTAAGTCTTTGTCTTGGCTGGTTCTTCGATCTTGCTTGATACTGGAGGTTAATTATCACCAAGAGTATTGACAAGGTTGCTTGCTCTTGCTAGCAGAGTAAGTAGTTGTTGACTGGTGTAGGAGTGATTCCTAGACTAGCCAGTGGCCTTAGTTTGCCCCCCGATTCACCGAAGGTGGTAGCCGTAAGGTGGTGACAGCCCTTTCGGTCTTCGTAGTCCATCACGTTCGTCTCGGCCTATAGGATTCCCAGTTTGGAGTTGGTGGCACCCCTTCTCATCCCTTTTCTGCGTGTCATAGGTTCCATGGTCCCGACGCTAAGACATTAGAGTTAACCCAGACCTTCTAGTGCTGGCTCTTTAGCCGTTGTATCTCTGAGCCCGAGTGACATAGACAGATAAAGTATCCAGGAATCCTCTATCTCTTCTTGTTGTCCTCCCAGCTATCTATTCCTTCTCTCCCTTACCTGAGTTTCCCTTGAGTTGTGTGTCACGGTATATCCACTCCTATCCAATACCGTTATTCCCTGTCTTGTCTAGTCGTGTACCCTTCTCTGATAGTCTCGAATATCTGTTTGCTAGTACTCTTGCCAAAGTTTCCCTGCGGAAATATAAATTACGATACCTCGGGATACTCTCAGGTGAAGTGCTACAGCGGTGATTCTGTGCGCTTGCAGAATATTCACATATTTTACTAGCAATAAGGAAAACCACTAAAACACTCCTTACATCCAGTGCTGGGATTCACAATCCTGATATTGGATCGTAAGAAGTACCAACACAGATGATAACAAACAATCACTTTCGATAAGCATAAACAACTCCAACACCCAATCCCGAAACCAACTCCATACTAAGCGCCCATATTCAGCACAAACCGGTTTTGCACATGTCAGAGTCCTACGTGGCTGCTAGATGTGCAAAACCGGGGTTAAAACCAGAGAATGAGGTCAAGTGAGCTGATATTAAAGGAGGTCAGCTAGCCGGTTTTGTAGTTGAGGGTGCCAAAATCAAACGTTTCTGATAGATGAGGGACATAAGATGGACTTTTTTCTATATTTAATTCCATCGCCAAAGCGATAGCCAGCCGCACCCATCCCCCAATGGCCGCCGCAACCCTTCTCTCCTGCACCCGCCGCGCCATGCTCTTTGGGGGTGTTTGGATGGGGGTGACTAAAACTAGTCTGACTAATTTTAGTTACTTTGAGAGACTAAATTCCCAAACAGGTGGGACTAAAAGGTGACTCAAATTAGATTAGCAATGCTCTTTAAATCTCACTTTAGTCTTGGTATCCAAACAGGGAGGTGACTAAAATTTTTTTAGCTGACTAATTTTAGTCGTGGGACCCCTTTGTCTCTTCCTCGCTCCACCAAAATTGCTGCCGTGCGCATTCTCTCCATCGCCGCCCAAATTTTCCTCGCACCCACCCATCTCCCTCCGCCAAACTCAGTCCGCACTGCCTCATTCCCTCATTCTGTGCTGCCGCGTCCCCCCACGAAGGCAACGTATCCTATGGAAACCAACTTCGTATGCAAACTATGAAAACTCCTATCACAATCGTTGGATCTAAATCCAAAGGTCAGAGAGATAGGTGAAAAATTTAGCACTTAAACCCTCCCACCATTAGCTTTGCTAATTATAATTTTTTTTTAAAAACTCCCTCCAAATCACGCCTGGAACGGAGTGATCCTTACATCGTCGCACCGTTAGGCGATTCGACGCCGCCGCCGCCGCTGGGACTCCGCCGCCGCCGCCTGGGACTCAACCTGGAGATCGACGCTGTCACCGCCGCGTACGTCGGCCTGTCCCGCTCCGGCTCGCCTCCACCCCGTTGGACGGTCTAGGCTTGGAACTCGGCCGGCACGGGGCAGCGTCGGGGAGGGCACAACCAGTAAATCTGCATGCACATCAAGCCAACTGAACTGCAGCTGTTACTGAACTTTCTCAAGACGTTTGCTGATTCTGAGCTCATGAATTACTAGAGTTGAATTGGACGCAATCATGCAATCGAGCATTCATCTCTGAATATGCTCGATGTCGATGAGGAGGCCCTAAGACGGGTACGGCAACAAGAACCTGGAGAAGCTGCGGTCACAGCCGGCGACGAGCTTCCAACTGAAGCTTGTCACGACGTGGTGCACGGCCACCAGCGTCTCCGCCCTGGCGAACTCGTTCCCGGGGCAGGCGGCGGCGTCGAAATCGCGACGCGAACGATCGCGTAACGTGCGACCCGTAAAAAGGATTCCCCGTTCCAAGTTTGATTTGTAAGGGGTTTTAGAAATATTGTGATTAGTAAAGTTAATGGTGTGAGGGTTTAAGTGTTAAAGTTTCTTACTTTTCTTTCTGGCTTTCGGATGGAGATTCAGTGATTGTGATGGGAGTTTGGATAGTTTACTTACGAATTTGGTTTTCCCAGATACTTTCCCCCACGAACCCATCCTAGCCAGCTCGCCTTCACGTCAATGGCGCCTGGGCTGCGCTTCTTGTTCCAACTGAAGTCATCACCGAGGGCACCAGCTTCAGCGACCACAACGGCCGCCTCCGTGCTGGCCGCCACACCGCCCCCATCTCGTATGTGGCAAATCCACCGCCTCCCTTGTCTCCTGCCGCAAATCCGTCTACTCTGTTCTCTCTCCTGCCGCAAATCTACCGCCTCCCTTCTCCCTGCCATAAATGCATCATCTCCCTTTTGGCCTGCCTCAAATCCGCCTCTTCTGTTGAGCTGCCCTTAAATCCGGCGGATCTGGTTGAACTCTGCCCCTAAACAGGCCACATCCATCGAGTTTCAGGCACTCTGGATTTGTATCAGTGAGGTAAAATCCTCAATCCCCTCGCTGTTAGCTCTTGTTTCCCCATTTATTTAGATTTATTTTCCTTTTCCTTCTGATGGAAATGTCGTGCTCAAATCTGCCAAGTGGGGCTTCTGATGTATGATAGATATAGGTCTGTGTGGTAGTTTTTTCCTCCAAAGGCCTAAGCCAGCTTTATATATAAAGAAAATAGGAAAATCCTGGGATTATTTACAATGAAGCACACATCCGCGAGGGGATCCAACTCCAGCCCGTCTGCAACGGGACCCTCTAGGTCACGCGTCAGAGACAGCGAGAGACTACTCTAGACGAATCAACTAAAAGTCCACACAGATATAGGTCTGTGTGGTAGTTTTTACTTTGGGATTTCTTGTTTTTGGATTAGAGTCCGTTAGTTAGGTAGTTGTTAGTGAGAACTTGTTTTTGGATCACAGAGTCTATGCGTAAGTTAGTGGTTACTGGTTAGCTGCAATATTCGAATCATTGGACTGGCAATGAGTTGTCATTGTTTGATAATTTCTCCTTTTCTATTTCCGGAAATTAATGCTCATCTATTTGCCAAAGATTATTTATGATTGAAATTTTGTGTTTGCTAGTGCACTCTTGGTGGGATGAAGCTGTCTAAATTTTTAGTTCTGACATGCACTGTATTGCAGCTTGAAAGACTGCCTGACAGTTTTGCACCAATAAAAGGCATGACCAAACTGGGTTCACTGATTTTGTTTTCTACTTGGGCTGATGTGCTTTGGATGAGAAATGGATGAAAAGCCGAACAGACCATTTTGGTTTGGGGTCATAGCTTTACTGAACTGATTCAGTTTGGAATCGACACTTCCTAATGTAGGTATGACCAAACTGGGTTCACTGATTTTGTTTTCTATTTGGGCTGATGTAGTTTGGATGAGAAATGGATGAAAAGCCGAACAGGCCAGTTTGGTTTGGGGTCGTAGCTTTACTGAATCGGTTCAGTTTGGAATCGACACTTCCTAATGTGCCGGCATATGGGGTATTGACTATCTGGTCATTTTTCTGTTCGATGAACTAGCATGGTTTAAGAAAGGAAAATGAGATGACTACAGGGTGTTATAGGTAATTGAGATTCCCGAACTTGCTAATCTGTATTTCTTCTGTCTACAATCTGTGGGTTATATTTTCTTTACAAGGGTGATAAATCAGTCTTCATTGCAGCCCATACTTCAGAAGTAAGGCAGTTATTGATGACTACGCCTTCGCTTTAACAACAAAAGTATGACTGCCTCTTGCTCTTTTTCTTTTTTTGGCCATATCTTTTCTTGTAAACAGCATAGTTTGGCATTCAGTGATGTCAGTCTTTTCATTTCGAAATTAGATGTCAGACTTATTATTTTGGGCAAGGGATTTGATTGGGGAGGACATCATAGCACTCACCGTGTTTGGAAGAATTACTGTGCCAAGGTCCACCATCCTCTTTATTCTTCTTCATGATTATTGCATAATGTGTTCTTCTCCTATGTGTGATTTCCAGTGATCTCAGCATTTTGTATTTCTTTAGCTTGTTTTTAAAGTTGAGAAGTACCAGTAGTTGTGCATCTTCTCTAGCCATATTAATATGGATATGAGCTTTGGATTCTTAGTGAGAAATACGCTTGATGGTCTGTAGACACCATGATCATTTGAAATGATGTTGGTCTGGACTTTTTTTTTCTGTGTCTAGGCATATGCTTCAGAGATAGTAAGAAAGTGCCCCTGAGTTCACATGTTATTTCTTCAACTGCAGGATCTCCAGCTTGCCTCTACAACATTCATAGCAGCTAGTGCACATCATTTCTGGGCATTTGCAACAGTCAAAGCAGTCGGCCTTCATAGGTCAGAATTTTCTGCTTGTTCCTGTACTACCTATACCTGATTGCGATATTGCATTGTTTTAAGCTTCTATGTGTTGTGTGGATATATTCTCTGTTATGCAATTTTTTGTGTGGTTGTATTCTCTATTATGCATTTTTTTTGTGTGTGGTTGTATTCTCTATTATGCATTTTTTTGTGTGGTTGTATTCTGTTATGCAATTTTTTAGTGCCCCAAAGATATAATCTGAAAGCCGCTTCATCTCCCCATAAAGGTGCATGGATGAAACCTGTAAACCTGTATCGATAGTGTCATTAACAGAGAGTTCTAGCCCTCTGATGTTGCTTCTGTAACTTTATGATACACATAGCATGACAGCTGATAAAATCCTTAACCTTCTATTCATTTTCAAATTATCAGTTGGACCAGATACCTGATAAAATGCAGCAATAGCTACTGGTAGACCTCCGTACCTGATAACCCATAGAAATGAAAGGTTCAGGATGAATACCTTGCTAGGATAGTACTACTCTGATTATTCAACATCTGGATTATTCTACCATTTTTAACTTAATGACAAAATAAGTTGTACTGTACAATATCAAGTCTACATTTTACTGATTGCATGTATATTTTATTTTCAGGTCGATAAATCCCTTTCCCCCATCGGAATATTGAGACAGGGAAGACTTTTCACCTTTATCAACATTGTTATTTATTACTAAAGGACTTTATTCTATTAGAGTTGATAAATTGAATATATTGTCTCTGCTAATCATTTAAGGTAGGGCATGCTAACAAATTGAGTATATTGTATTCAAAATTTGTAAAACATGTCACTTCATCAACTTCCACATCATTACATTAACAGACCACACACGAGCAACCTGGCTTTCCATGAGATCTGTTGATCGAACTGGCTATCCTGAAGCTTCTCAATCCAATGGAATCCTCACATTTTTCATTCCGAGGTAGTCGAGCACACCAGTAAGCATGTACAACAGTGAAGCAGAGCTAAAACTTCTCATAGTACCACTAAGTTGGAGCAGGGTTGCCAAGTATGAACTCTCCACTGGGGCGTGTCTGAAAAAGCAGCTCCACATGTATCGTCCATCTCAGCCAAGAAACTAAAGGACGTCACCGGAAGGGAGGAGCAGGTATTGCTTCACCTCCATGGATAGATGTACGTATAAAGAAAGAGTTGGTGGTGAAATGAATGAACTTTCTTTACTTACTCACTGTGGCATGAAGTTAGCTGATCATGCATACTTTTTGTCGATAGAGGTAGTGCAGCTTTATAAGTCAGGAAGGAGTAGTACAGTGTAGGCACCTACAGTGTATAACTGGACATTGATTTTGCCTGTGAGACATGCCAAAGTTGCAAGCAACGGATCAGAGAGTGAAGGAAGGCTAAACTGCGCCAAAGTATGGAACCACAATGGCTTGGATCAATCAATAGCTGTGCCTTAAATTAAATCTCCTTTCCTGCGAATGGAAATTTTACTTTTCTAGTGAAATGCCGTTGCTTTATTATTTTTTAGGAAAAAGTCTATTTTGACCATTCAACTTTTGTCAAAGTTTGGTTTAGCCATCGAATTTCGAAACCGGGTATTTTGGCCATCCAACTATCAAAACCGTTCAAATTTGGCCAAAAATACCCGGTTCAAAACGGTTTTGATGGGTGGTTTTAAGTTTTTTTATTTACAACTTAGTCCTTATATCTTAAAATGATTATTAATTTTTGCACGTACCTCCGATTTAGGTGATTCTTGCGGTCAAACGTTCATAATGGTGAGCTTTTTCTTTTAAAATGTTCTTTATATCATTTTACCTTTTATTTGTTATATTATTATTATGTTTACCTTTTATCTTTTAAAATGTTGTTCATATTATTTTGCAACTATTTGTTTTACTTTTCTAAAATTGTTGTTCTTACACAATAACATAAGAATAATATAACAAATAGTGATAGAATAATATAAAGAATATTTTAAAAGATACAGATCATCATTATGAATGTGTGATCACAAGAATCAATTAAATCGGAGGTACGAGCAAAAAATAATTATTATTTTAAGATCTAAGGACTAAATTGTAAATAAAAAAACTTAAAACCACCCATCAAAACCGACCATTGGCTAAATTTGAACGGTTTTGATAGTTGGATGGCCAAAAATACCCGGTTTTGAAGTTTGATGGCCAAAACCAAACTTTGGCAAAAGTTGAATGGTCAAAAATGGATTTTTTTTTCCTATTTTTTAATCCAAACTCATGTACAGCACTCCAAAGAAAAGGGAATGCAGCTTTCTGAACTTTTCATCCGATTACTTTTCTGAATTGAATGAGCTGTTATAATGCAATTGAACTACCATGCAACGTGAAATTATACGACTCATTAGAAAAAAAAAGAGAACTAGTTGACATTATCATTTATCTAGGTGGTAGTTCGTTCCAAAGGGAAGGGGAAGCTCTGTGAAGTGTCAAGTGCAGTACTTTTTATTACCACAGGGATAAGTCTTTCTAACCCAAGAAAATTGAAAGGACTTCGCACTGAAAGGGGGTGGAAGCTGCATTCTTTGGCGTGCAGCTGACTAGAGAGTGAATGAAGGCTAAACAACATTTGTTTTCCTGTTCCACCGATCAAATGAAACGCCTGTTGAAAATATGCGTTTAAATCTATTAGAATTTAAATTGAGGTAAATTGCATTAAATAATGCGCTATTGCTATGCAAACCAAAACAAAATTTATACGGGCAAACATATACAGATCTGGTTGCGCAAAAACTATAGACATAGCCAGCCAGGAATAAATTGATATTACAGAGTACATAACTGCACTATCATCTATCTATGGACTTACGTGTTAATGCCCTCCTCGTGAAGAGTTGCTGCATATCAACTCGATGCAGTGTAGAACGAAAATGAAGCAGCCAGCACAATGAAGACGATAAGAGCGGTCTTTGATGCAGTGCAGAACGAAGTGCGGAACGAAGATGAAGCAGACAGCACAATGAAGACGATATGAAGCAGACAGCACAATAAAGACGATAAGAGCAGTCGCGCAGTAGCGCTGCCCAAAAATCTTATTACTGCACCCCGTGCAGGCTTCATGACGGCAAGGGCTCAGAGATACCGCTCACCCTCCTCATCAGTGCACGAGAAGAGCCGTCGAGATCCGGCAGCTCAGTACCACAACACAAATCACCAAAAGGATGGAAGAATTGGAAAGGAAGAACTAAGAGGGTTTCCCTAGTGTATTTCCTGAACGTCTCCCGGACTCATAGAGGAGAAGACAGCTATAACTCAGGATAATGGCGTGCTTAACTCTCTAGTGACCGTTATAAAAAATTAACATGCCTAGCAGAAGATTTACACCAACTTGACTTGGCTGCGTGCTGCGTCGCAAGGCACAACTCACACATTTGTTCATGCAAAAAAGATACGCGAATACGCGCGCGTGATTTGGGTAAACCAGACCCATTCTCTCCTTTCTATGCCATACAACAGGAATACGCGCGCGTGATTTGGGTAAACCAGACCCATTCTCTCCTTTCTATGCCATACAACAGCAAGAGAGAGAGCTCTTCTATTTAAGTTGGCTTACACCAACGTGAATTAGCAGTATGAGACATGCACACTTGCTTTGGGATCTATAACAACTATATAATTGGTACCCACTAAAAGTCACACCCCTATTTCTCTCCACATGCAAGATGTCCACGTCACCATCCACTAGATCTTCTCTCAATATGCAAGCTGTCAACATCACCATCCACTAGAATTATGAATTTATGTCTTCTACTAATTTTCTGCGGCTATGTATTGTGTTAGTGTTTGCGAGTACCATGCTACAAATTTCTAAGTAGTTCTCTCTCAATAAAATGAATGTGTTTTTCTCTATATTGCTATTTATAAAAAATATTACAGTGCAATCATTTTAGTGTTTTACTTTCAAATTGCATCTTTAAATTTTGTATAAATTTCCGCAGCAACGCGCGGGGTACCACCTAGTTCTTTAGATGAGCCTCTACATGGGCCATTTTTCCAGAAACGGCAGCAACAATTAGATGGCCTCGATCAATCATTAGCTGTATCTCAAATTAAATTTCCCTTCCTCATGTTTCTCTTCCTTGAAATGGAAAATTTACTTTTCCAGAGGAATGCCACTGCTTTATTCCTTTGATCCAAAGTAATGTACAGCACTCCAAACAAGGGAATCGAAGTTCATGTACCTATCACGAAAAAACCGAAGTTATCTAGCTGGTAGTTCACGAACAGGCCTTGTAGCTGAAATGGGAGCGAATTTCAGTTGATGTTAAAAAAAATGTAACCGGATGCATAGCCAAAGGGGGTTTCCCAACCAGTGGAAATGTAACATGTTCGGGTAGTGATCTAAATACATCCAATTAGACCATACCATACTAATAGTTGCAATACAAGTGAATTACCCAACTTTTTGTATCAGCTTAGATTTTTATGTCATTCTAGTTAGCTAATGCAACTCAATATGGTATCAGATTCATAAGTCCTGATGAGTTTGAATCATGGCAGGCACAATTATATAAAATAATTAGACCTTAATCTTATTTACACATTTGAGGCTTGAGAGCAAGGGTGGGTTGAAGTAAGAAGAAATAGCATAAAGGTGGGGGTCTGCAAAAAGTTGGTATTTGTTAGAGTCATGCATACAATAATTATGATAAAAAGGTAGCCTTTAGGTGGATAGGGAATTAAAAAAATGCTTTCTTTGTGCTTGAGGTGCACCTTAAGCTTATGGTGCACTTTAAGCTATGGCTAACCCTACAATATATTTGACTCATTTCACATATATATATATATATATATATGTAACCGTTGCCTTAAGGTTATCAAATAAAGGAATAAGAAATGGAACATGTATAGGAACTAGTTTATTGATAGTCTGTAACTTTAACTTGATCAACTATTCATAGTTAATGCACTGATCAATTTTTATGACATGGTTGATTTGGTGTAATAGCTTTATTCAACTATAGAGAGGTGCAAACTATAGATGATCAGAGACTATAGATGATCACAGGCTATATATTTGGGGAGAGGAATCACTATTAAAAAACTCACATTCATCCACTACATTTAAACACCATTATCAGAACGCAAGAAGAGAGGGATGGCCGTTCCCTCTCCCCCATCCCCTCACCTCCCCACCGCCACCAGCCCCCCGCCGTCGCTCTCGCCGAGCCCAGAGGCCACCACCTTTCCCCCGCCGTCGTTCACCCCGAACCCGGCGGCCACCCACAGCCGTTCCTTTTCCCCTGAGCCGGTCTCGACGACCCCCACCGGCGGACAGACTGGACGCGGTAAGGCTCAGCGTTGGAGCCGGGACACCCCGCTGACAGGCAAGTCAGGGAGTCTCCTCTTCTCTTCGTACAAGGACGTGCTGCTGGAGGGCGCAGCTGCGATGGTAGCTCAAGTTGCTGCGGCCTCTACTCCGGCTGCTCCGAGTGCTGTTACTTCTCGTTCCCCGGCGGTCAAGTTCGTGCTGCACCCGGAAGCCCGGCCTCAAACTCCGGCCGCAATTCCGGACGCCGAGGGGTGGCGGCCATACCTCAGCAGGAGAGCGCGGCTGGCGGCGGGGCGGCTTGCGCGCCGCCCACCACGTCCCGTGCCAGTCGACCTCCGGGGGAAGTGCTTCAACTGTTTCTCCCCGCGGCACCGTGCAGCCTCCTGCAAGTCCAAAACTCGGTGCTTCCACCGCCGTGCGACCGGCCACCGCTCCTACGTCTGTCCTGCTCGCCGCTCCGGCCTCCCGGCGGCTGCTTCGCGCGAGTTGGTGTGGCGGCCGCGCCCCACGCCTTCCCCTATGGCGGAGACGACCATCGAAGCTCCAATAGCTCCTGCCGTGGGGATTGCGCCGGCCACCGCTGGGGATGGTGGCGCACCCAAGCGGCGGCGCCGGCGTGCTCTCAAGAGACGAAGAAATCACGACGTCCCAACCCCAAACCCCGATGGCTCCGGCGACGCTCCCTCCCTTGCTTCGAGCGATGAGGATCGCTTGACCCCGGCTGCTGGTCACCAACAGCGACCACGCCGCGTGATCAGACGATCGGTCCTCATCGATCAACAGGAAGCAGACCTTGCCAAGCGAGCACTGGTTGTCGCAGTGATTGCTGACAACCCCGGCGAGCATGAAGACTCCATCACCCCGGCGATCGCTCAACGGTTCGAGATCGAGGCTGGCTTGCTGTCCATCCATCCTTTGGGATGGGCGAGCTACCTTTTGATCTCACCGGACGAGGCTACGGCGTCTCGTATCTCCAGCGATGGGAGGCCGATCCCCATTACCTCTGGACGCCTGCACATCAAGCGTTGGACACGCTTCGTCAATTCTTCGGGTGCTGGTGTTCTTCCCTCTGCTTTGGATATTGAGCTCAAGGGAATCCCGGCACATGCATGGGACTTGGATACTGCAGCACAGATCCTGAGCGACTGCTGCATCCCCTGCGGCCTGCATCCTGAGACATCCGTGCAGAGGAACGTGTTCCGTATGGCTGCCTGGTGCTCTAATCCGGAGGACGTCCCATCGGTGATCGACCTTGAGATACCGGAGCCTGAGGTGTTGGCGGGGAGTGAGACTCGAGAGCGCCAGACCCTGGCCTATCCCGTCACGATCTCCGTGGTGTCTCCCGACGTATCGGCCTCTACGGACCTCCCGCCGCCGTCGCCCCATCCTCCGGCGGACGAGCACCACCAGCATCGTGGGCGGCGCTCCCTGTTTTCTTCCCCGACGCCGGCGGCGCGTGGCGATCCCGCTCCGACTCGGGCCATCGCGCCCCGGTTCACACGCGGCTGGGCCCGCCGGTGGTTGATGGCGGGGACTCCGTCCGAGGGACCGCTTCGGGTCCTGCGCGTGGGGGCGCACCTTTGCTCCCTGCGCGTGTGGGTGCGCCTCTTCCCGAGAAGCCCGAGGCTGCAAGTACCGAGGCTGTCACGGGGATTGCACTGACCGTTAAGGAGGTTGCTGCGGCGGTCGAGCTACCAGCGTTTGACGAGGAGGCCGAGGAAATCGCGAGGATCGGGCGACCTATTGATGAGGCGATGGCTCCTCCGTCGCCTGGCCTTGCTACACGCGAGGATCCCCGGGAATCCGGCCTGGAGACCTGCATGGACCCCTCGGCGCTGGCCTCTTTGGTGCCTTGCCTGGTGAATCAAGTGGATCCATCGAAGCTGAACCTGGTGGCCCCCGTGTCTTCTATGGATGCGAATGAGGAACCAGAGTTGAATGCAGCACTTCCTGAGGAACCCAGTAACAAAGATCCCACAGTGGGCAAGACCATCATTGATGTGCTCCCAGTCTCTCCAACCATTGGAACAGGAACCACTGCGCCAGCGTGCAGTGTGGACGCACCTCCGGCCACCATTATTGTGGCTGTTGAGGAACTCCCACCTGTGCTCGTGACTGTTGATACACCTGGGACAACGGTGACTCATGTAATAGCCCCGAGAGAGCTTCCTGATAATCTGATCGTCTATAGCAGGAGAAGAGAGGAACCCACAACCCCGGTGACTGAGTTCATTGGGAAGATCACGAAGAAAGTGGATGCCATGGTGCCTGTTCCTAACATACCAAAGAGAAGAACAAAAACTGCTGGACCTGCTGGTCCTGTGAGCCTGCCACGCCATAGCCGTCGAATTGCCAACATGCCCCCTGAAACAGACTTCGCTTCTGCTGCCACGGCGTGCAGGGCGCTAGGCCTTGCTGATGAGGATGGCACGATTTCGGATGAAGCCATGAATAGATATGCAAAATACTATAACCATCTCCCTGGCAGAAACCACGTTGCTGCTTTATCAGCTCTTTTTGGTTGGGCAATTCCAGCAAAAGGGGAAGCACGTGTGGCTGCTGGCTCTGTAACAGTCTATTGAATTCCCTGCTGACCTTGGTTATTTTTTTCTCGGTCATGTTTCTGTGATCTTGCTTAATGCGTAGATCGAGTTTTCTGATTTGGAACGTCCGTGGGCTCAATAACAAGGCACGGAGAGATAATCTACGGAAAGTAGTTGATGATGCCCGGCTAGTGGTGGTCTGTCTCCAAGAAACTAAATTAGCACATATATCTGATCGTGATGTTGTATCTTTTCTTGGGGGTGACTTTACCAATTTTGTATTCCTGCTAGCACAACAGACCCGCGGAGGCATTCTTATTGCATGGAGCGATGGACATTATGTGGTTTCAAGCCATCGAGTTCATCGTCATTCTGTTTCAGTTCTGTTAAGTAACAATGAGGATCCACCTTGGTGGTTTACTGGGGTGTATGGACCTCAGAGTGATGCTGATAAAGTGGCTTTTCTTGAGGAACTCCGAGAAGTTCGCTCGAATTGTCCAGGACCTTGGGTGTTGGCAGGAGATTTCAACATGATCTATTGCTCAGAAGACAAGAATAATGAGAACATCAATCGAGCCATGATGGGAAGATTCCGTCGTTTCGTGGACGATCTTGAACTGAAAGAAATACCGCTGTTGGGAAGAAGATACACTTGGTCCAATGAGCGTGATTCCCCAACACTTGTCAAACTGGACCGAGTGCTTTGCACCAATGATTGGGAGGACATCTATTCAGAGAACCTGTTACAAAGTCATGCTACTGAAATGTCAGACCATTGCCCTTTAATCTTGGGCCTTAGAGAAGGCAATGTGGGTAAGAAGAGGTTTCATTTTGAAAGTTTTTGGCCAAAACTTGAGGGATTTCATGAAGCCGTGCAACAGTCCTGGGATCAACAAGTGAACTGTAACTGTCCTCTTGAAAGAATCTCAATCAAGTTAAAACGACTTACAAGGGCGCTGCAATCCTGGAGTCAAAAGAAAGTTGGAAACATCAAATCTCAACTTGCTCTGGCCCGGCACATCCTCCATCGCCTAGAGATGGCCCAGGACCATCGCGAGTTGTCAGACGATGAGCACTGGTTGAGCTGTTACTTTTGACTTAGCGGCCTTCCACTGAGCTGGGATTGATTTATCTTCACTTGATGATCCATTCTCGGAAGATGAAATCTGGGCAACTATACAGTCCCTACCAGCAGACCGAGCAGCAGGGCTAGATGGCTATACAGGTTATTTTTACAAAGCATGTTGGTCAATAATCAAGGCTGATTTCACAGCAGCGCTTATCTGTCTTCAACAAGGAGATGCAAGGAAATTGGAGCTTCTAAACTCAGCCTATCTGACTCTAATTCCCAAGAAAGTGGATGCTTTGGAAGCAAAGGATTTTCGCCCCATCAGTCTGGTTCACAGTTTTGCAAACCTTGTAACCAAATTGATGGCCAATCATTTGGCGCCTCTTTTGGACAGACTGGTTGCATCCAACCAAAGTGCATTTATCAAGGGCCGGTGTATTCATGACAACTTCATGTTGGTACAGCAAACCATTAAGGTGCTCCATCGTCAAAAAATTGGAAGTCTATTCTTGAAGCTTGATATTTCTAAGGCTTTTGATTCTGTCACATGGGCTTTCCTTCTTGAAATTCTTGCATACTTGGGTTTTGGTGCCATTTGGAGAAACCTTATGTCTAATCTCCTTAAATCAGCCTCTACCCAAATACTTTTGAATGGAGAGCCAGGGAAATATATATCTCACCAACGAGGCCTTCGCCAGGGAGACCCTCTCTCTCCCATGTTGTTCATACTGGTCATGGATGTTTTGAATAGCCTGTTTGTCAAAGCTGAATCAGAAGGCTTGCTACTACCTCTACACCCTACTGGTCAGCGGCTGTCAATTTATGCAGATGATGTGGCACTATTTATTCGCCCTGAAGAAACAGACTTACAACTCACTAAAAATCTCTTGCAAATTTTTGGAGAGGTCTCGGGTCTGCAGACCAACCTACAAAAGAGCTGTGTGATCCCTATCCAATGCGAAGGTGAAATTGTGGGAGTAGTTAATAATACCTTACAATGCACAACGTCTAGTTTCCCTACCATATATTTGGGTTTACCCATATCTGATAGGAAGTTGAGAAGAGGTGATCTGCTCCCTTGGATTGAAAAGGTAGCCAACAGGTTGCCAAGGTGGAAATCTTCCTTAATGACACTGGCTGGTCGTGCGGTTCTTGTTCGCTTTGTGCTTACTGCCATACCTATCTATCTGTTGGTGGCTGTCAAAGTTCCCAAATGGTTCATAAGAGCAATTGATAAGATAAGAAGAGGATTTCTGTGGAAGGGGAGAAAGGAAATCAATGGGGGCAGTTGCTTAGTAGCATGGGAGAAGGTCATGAGACCAATTGATCTTGGTGGCCTAGGCATTCACAATTTGGAAATTATGGGGTGGGCTCTCCAGATGCGTTGGCTCTGGATCGAGAAGACCAAGCCAGATCGTTCATGGGCTGGTCTAGAGGTGCCGGTACACCCCAACACAACTGCTATGTTTGCACTATCGGTCGTCTCCACAGTTGGAAACGGTCGGAACACCCTATTCTGGTCAGATCGATGGTTACATGGCTGCTGTCTAGAAGACCTTGCTCCTAATGTTGTTAGTGGAGTACCGCTGAAAATACGAAGAACAAGATCAGTGTTTGAGGCTCTACAGGATCAGGCATGGGTGAGAGGCATTAAAAGTGCACTTGGCTCGCACGGTATTGTAGAATATCTCCAGCTATGGGACACCATCTCTGCCTTCATGCTTAATACCACTGAGGATATTCACCATTGGAAATTCGAAGCGTCAGGTATTTACTCCACAAGATCAGCCTACAGGAATTTTTTTGCTGGTTCTATCACTTTTGAACCTTGGAAGAGACTATGGAAGTCCTGGGCCCCGAGCAAATGTAAAACCTTTGTCTGGTTGGCAATTCGAAATCGCTGTTGGACAGCAGACAGACTGCAAAGAAGAGGTCTCCCACATCCGGAGCGCTGCCTTCTTTGCGATCAAGAAGAAGAAAATATTCAACACATCCTTACCTCATGCGTCTTTGCACGACAGTTTTGGTTTTCTATCCTACAACCCATGAATTTGTCCCACCTGACACCCAATGATAGAGCTAGCTCCTTTGCTGACTGGTGGAGGAGGTCTTGGAAGAGAATGCAAAAACAGCACAGGAAGGGGTTTAACTCGCTATGTATCCTGGGAGCTTGGATTCTATGGAAACAAAGAAATGCCTGTGTCTTCGATGGAGTGGCTCCAAATCTGCAGCAGACACTACAGGCATTCAAAGATGAGTCCCTCCTTTGGATGTTCTCGGGAGCTAAAGCACTTGCTGCCTTACTCCCAGGAAGGACACTTGAGCCCACTTAGGCTCAATGGTGTGTAGTGGTCAGGTCTTAAGATCATCTTTTTTGTAATAGTCTGTTAGTTATTCCCTTAGCCCTCACTCGGTCCAAGGTGAGGTGCTGCCCGTTGTAATTGGACCATCTATTTCCCTCTTAATACAAAGATACGCAGCTCTCCTGCGTGTTCGAGAAAAAAAATCCACTACATTTAGTACTGGGCATGAAAAGATTCGATACTAAAATGACCCGGAGCCCCTTGAGCCACTTTAGTACCGGCTCAAAACACCAGTCGGTACTAAAAATGTTACCGGCCGGTAACACCGGTCGGTACTAAAGTATTGCGACATGTTAGTGACTTTAGTACCGGCTCATGTTACCAGCCAGTACTAACATGTACTCCACGAGTTATTTCAAAAGGAAAGAATCTCTCACTTAGTCACATGTGAAGCATATGTGAGATGGTCCACGAGTTACTTCAAAAGAAAAACATCTCCCACTTAGTTACATGTGAAGCATATGTGAGATGGTAAGTAAGCAACGCGTGAGGCTATAGAGGTCACGAGTTCGAATCCTCACGGCTGCGCACGCGCATTTACGCGTGAAAAAATCACGACTGGAACGACCGGTACTGATGACCATATTTATAGCAGTGAATGCCGTTACTTTTTATCCATTTTGTTCAAACTCGTCTACACATCACTCATGAACAAGGGAATCGTTGTTTCAAAAAAAAAAAGAATCCAAGTTCGTCTACCCTTACAATCAAAGTTCTCATTTTCGAAAGTAAAAATAAAGAAGCTGATGCTACCTATAACAGACCAGTAAGCAGAAGTCTTTGTTGCTGCTAGGCCTTGTTTAGTTCCAAAGTTTGGGTGTCCAAACTTTGGATTTTGGCATTGTAGCGATACTGTAGCATTTCATAATAATTGTCCAAACATTGATTAATTAGGCTTAAAATATTCGTCTCGTAAAGTAGAACAAAAATGTGCAATTAGTTTTTGATTTCATCTGCATTTAGTACTCCATGCAGGTGCAACATTTTAACGTGATGAAAATCTTCTTTTTACAGTAGAATTTGGGGTGAAATTTGGGAACTAAACGAGAAACAAGCACGAAACATGACGAGTTTTCATCGGGCAGGTGATGCAACAACTAGCACTTAGGCCTGGTTTAGTTCCCGATTCGGGAGTGGCCGATTCGAGAGTTTGGTAATAAATGCGCATTGTATTATTTCGTTTGTATTTGTGAATAATTATCTAAACATTGATTAATTAGGCTTAAAATATTCGTCTCGTAAAATACAACAAAATTGTATAATTAGTTTTTGATTTCATCTATATTTACCACTCTATGTATGTGCCGATATTTGAATGTGATGAGAATTTTTTTTCCACAACGGGGTATTCCCGAATTTCAACATCAGCGTTCTGCTGCAACCAGCACATCCCCCCTCGCCCCAGGTAACTGAGCAATTGCTACACAAAGGGTAACAATCACCCAGGTAAACAAAACATCAACCATAACAGTCTCAACTACGGACAGGAGCATAACAAACTACCAACATTTTCCCATCACCCTCCCAGGGCACCAACATCTCCTTTCCTACGACAATACCAGACGTCACGACTAAGACAAAGCAGGGGTAACAACTTGAAGCCTCCACTTCCCAGACAGTTCATTTCAGCTTCACTGAAGAAGTACCATCCCAGTGTCGTCACGCCCGGTCTCCTGAGGATGAAACTGCAGCGCTGCATCTTTAAGCATCTCCACGCCTTTCTTCATGGCCTCCTTATCATCACACTTCTGTAATCCTGTCCAATAAGAAAGAAAAGAACAGGCCAAGAAAATAATTTCAGTTGGCGCTCTAGTCAGTTCTCCTTCAAAACAGACATTATTTCGGGCCTTCCATATAGCCCATATGATGGCAGCCAAACCAACCATATGAATATTCTTCCCATGAGGCATGCAAGTTTGTATCCAAGTCCAAAATTGAGCCACAGGCATTGGAATACAGTTTGCTCCAATTGTCCAGGCCACTAAACTCCAAACATATCTGGCCATAGAACATTCGAAAATATAAATGATTCACATTTTCATCTTCTAAACAAAAAGCACACTTCTTGTCTCCATTCCAATTTTTCCTGACAAGATTGTCCTTTGTTAGAATAGCATTCTTCTCTACCAGCCACATAAAGATTTTGACCTTTAATGGAATTTTAGCCTTCCAAATTCTCTTGTTAGTTTCAGTAATCTCATTTCTACCCAAATGCTCATACATAGATTTCACAAAGAAGTTACCAGACTTTTCCCACAACCATTTTGGATAGTCCTCTTCCTCCGAGAGAGCACAAGCACTAAGGATGTCCCTCAGCTGCCTGAGTTGGTTCTGCAAGTGTTCTCCTAGCCATCTTCTAAAGCTTAGCCCCCACCTACTACTAGCTGCCTCAGCCACTGTCCAATTCTGCTCATTGCAAATTTCACAGAGTTCAGGAAATTTCTCTCTCAAAACAACCGCTCCACACCAAGTATCCTCCCAGAAATGAGTAGATTTCTCATTACCCACCACCATCATTCTTCCTTGCATATACAATGGTTTGGCTTTTAGTAGATCATTCCACACAGGGGAATTTGACTGTTTTCATTTAACATACATTATACCCCTGCCTTTAAGATATTTCTTTTTAATAATTTCTTGCCACAAACCCTCAGCTTTCTCTGCTTTCCACCGCCATTTGCTTAACAGACTCAAATTCATTTTCCTCAAATCTTTTATTCCCAAACCACCTTTTTCTTTTTACACAGTGTAATTTAGGGGTACAATTTGTGAACTAAACAAGCCCCTTATTGACGGCCGTCCTGTAAAAGGCGCACAGAAAGCACACATGGTACCAGTTCCTCGCTAGCTCCTCCATCATTTCGCAGCAGGCAGTACACTACCACTGCAGGCAAAGCGAGTTCACGCCTGAACTCACGAAGGAGGGCTTTCTTCTCCCCGGCCGGGTACGTTTCCTGCAGAACTCACGAGCCTAGCTCCTCCGCGGCTCCAGTCAACCTGCTAGCTGTAGCCACCATATTGTAGGTAACCTCTCTCCGCTGTCGTGCAGGAACTCATTAGCTTAGCTAGGGGAGGAGATGAAGGACATAGTGGGAAGCCCCGGGACGCGGGGCGGCTTGGTGCTTCGGGTGTCGCAGTTCGTGTGCGCCACCGGATCTCTGGCAGCCATGGGCTCTGCTTACAGCTTCTCCAACTACAGCGCCTTCTGGTAATGCCCCCAAACTGCTTATTGCGACTAGGTAAAGATGTGAGTTCTTTGGCATTTTCTAGCGGTGATGTTAACCTCTAAAATGATAAAAAATTGGGACTCTGTGCTTTTATGTTTTCGGATTAATACTTCCAAATTATTAAACTTTTGGCCTTCCCGAGGTTGGTTTTGGAGCTTCTATGTTTTGTACCTATTTAAAAAAAACTAACGTCTTTGATTTGTGAGATTAACATTCCGCCGTTTCCGGGTTGCATCCCAGTATGGCTTGCCATTTTGGCAACTGAAGGGAGCAGGGAGCGCTGATGGAATTGACTTACGGCAGTTTTACTTCCTTTACAAAAAACTTGTGGTTGTAAATGTATTCTATGAATTAGGATTTAGTTCAACAGTAAGCCAGGTGTACTAAACTACTGCACATTTTGCACGATAATGAGAGAAATTGACCTGATGAAAAAGAATGCGAAGAGCAAGATTGCCTCATGGAGGGCTACATATCTGAATAATAATAGAATTATTGTTTCACTAAGCACAGTAGATAGCTGAGATATTTGTTGTTGGATTTGATGTATTTATTACTATTCATTATTGCTTCAGAATGTGGACAGTTTAATATATACACACATCCTTGAAATCATGCATATTCCGATTCCTTCAGGGGCTCAACTATTCTGTTCTTTTTTTCCAGTTACTTGGTTTTTCAGATGACCCTGCAGCTTCTTTGGAGTTTCATCCTTGTTTGTATTGATATCCATTCTTTGAAGACTAACTGGGACCTTCACAGCACTGGGAATTTATGGAAGTATGTTCTAGGTGACTGGGTAAGTCATTTCTAAAATCCCACCGTTGTTGTTCATATTGCATAGGTATTCCGTACAAAAGCTGCAAAACACACCAAAATTCATCTTCAGGCCTTGTTTGGGTAGAATGATTTCCTCCAAATACACGTATGTATATGTTAGAGCGGAAAATGAACAGATGTTCCTGTCAATCCGTGCCGTTTTGGTGTGCTTTGCAACTTCCCCTTTTCCTTTTATGTAATGGCTACTTTCAGTCTTTGTAGTTTATGTGATCACTAAAAAGTGGATACATGTAATCTTCACGTATCTGGAAAAAAAATTTGCCAAAAAAATGTGAATAAGATCACTGGTAGCATATATCAGTCAAGTATTGTTTGTGAATCTATTTCAATTACTTATAATTTGTCCCATGTTATGGATAGATCAACCGGTATCCATGCAATAGATCTGATGACCACGATACATTCTTGACAAAACTAAGCAAAAACAATTGTTTGGTTACTTTGGTATATCCATTGCTGGTAGATTACAGTACATAGTAGCATACAAAATCGTTTTGAACTACTATATTTAGGCTAACCAAAGGCAAAAGAAAAGGTTCTGTATGTGCAAAAGATATGCAGACTTTGAAAACAGAGTCATATTTCTGTTTTTCATATTAGTACTAGAACATTGCGCGGCCTTGCCGTGCAAAATGGCCCTCGGGCTAAATAAATCCATGAATATTGAATACAGTATTTTGTAAACAGAAGTGACAATTGTAAGGTATGTTGCCTTTTGGTGTTGTTTGAACCTGGTTATTTCTTTATGAGCATCTTGATAATACCAGATAATTTTTAATAGTGACAGCATATTTTGTAGGGAAACAACTAAATCAGCATCATAAAAAAACATCAATATTGAGCTATGTCTATAATTGGACATGGACATACAGTGTTATGGCCAACGCCGGCAATTCGATCAACCAGAGGTAATGTCGCCGGCGGCGACCAAGCAGGGGATGAGAGAACAGAGAACTTGAGATGAGGAGACTAGATTGGTTTAATCTTGCTTGCCTTTATTGATTGACTCGGCTAGTATATATAGCCGGAATTACAAGACTCAATCTTAACAGACTAGGAAAGTAAATTGAGAACTTAAACAGTCCTAATCAAACTCTACTACTAAACCGACGCAAACACAAACCCAACTCCTCACACCTGACGCCTCCTCCTTTGGTAGTGCAAACCGACCATAACATACAGTGATACAGTTAAGTTGCCATACATGGCTTGTAGTAAGTTTGAAGCAAAGTTGTCGGACAATACCATTTATACATAGCCAACTCATCGATTTACACTCTGAAGAATCTTTTTTTTTTTACATCTCTGAAGAATTTCAACTTGTCCTACAATGACTGAAATTTCGGTGTCACTGTATTATCATCTATACCATTTTGATCTGATGCGCATCATATACAGTTTTCCAAGTTACCATTTTGATCTGATGCGCATCTCACAGAATCATTTGATAAATTCATGGTAATCTGATGGATCATATTCTGATTGATTGTGAATGTAAATAGCAACGAAACTGAATTGAAACATATGTAGTGGTCTTGTTCTATGGTGTGTGTGTATCTTGACGCCACTCTTGGGGGTATGATCCCGCCACTGCACAAAATAGGTCAGCAGAATCAATAGGCTTGAGACTTGAATGGAATGATACTAAATGTGTTAGGTATATGCCATTAGATGATCATGTTTCAGGACACCAAGTCTCCCTAGCACTATCAGTGACAGAAATATGCCATCAAATGTCAGACTAAATAAAACAATCAAAGTTACTTTGTTTCACCTCATGGTGTATAATCTGATAGCCTTGTAGTTCTAGTTGCTTGATACATTCTAGTGAGTTTTTTATTGAACACAATAATTTAGTTACGATGGCATTGAACTTACAATAAAATTAGTTATAATTTTGTCGAATTTGACATAAACTAAAATTATATCTTCAAGTTAACATGTCAGGATTTTTTTAGCAAATAAATAACTGGCCAGTTGTCTGCATATCAAGCATAGTTTGTCTAAACTGAACTGACCTCATAAAATTTGAAGTACATATCATATATCATTGAAAGTTAGGTTAGCCAAGCATTGTCTGGACACCTGAAAGAGTCAAATTAGGACATGACATTCAATATTATAATAAAAAGGAAACCTGGGATGTATATGATGCCTTTTAATATAAAAACATCGAACACTATTGGATATTGACTTACCAGAACAAACTCGATGTTTTTCTGAAAGTAGGGATTGCTGAATTTTGTACAGTCAGCTTATCGATGTTAAACTATGTTCAAACTAAAATCAAAATCACAATTTGTTTTTTCTTTCAAAATACACGATACTATGTTGATCTGATATCCATGCCTGTACCTATAATCCCAGTGTTCAATTCCTTTTGAAGTAGTATAGGGCTTATGGACCTTTTAGCTCACACTGAAGAAAAATAGTGGCAGCAAAATACCCCTAACCTGTGATTATAGCCAGGACGAAAGGTACTTCGGAAACACTGCTGAAACATAGTGCAGTTTTCTTTATCAACATCATATATTCTGAAATTTTATTTTACCAACACATGAATTGGCAATTTTCGCTTTTGTAAAAACATGCTAAATAAGAATAGACTGTTAATACACTTCCATTTGAATCCATGTCCGTAACTTGAATAAGTACATCAAAAGTTACTGAAATTGTCTTTTAACAAAATTTCAGTAATGAGCAGATAAAAAGGTATACTCATATACATCTGAATGAAATACACCATCGTCAGAGCAAGTTATTCATCATGGATACTTTTTACAGGACACATTCCATACCAATGCCCATACTATACTATTAACTCAATTCAGGTCAAACATTTGGTACAAATATAAATCTGTAGATGCATTCACCTGAGTGAAACAGGGAAATTTTAAATGCAGATTATGTTGGTTTATTCGCTTAATTGATTATGTAGCAAAATGTTATACCAAGAATAGTCACACAACAGTAAGAAAGAAGGAAACGTTAGGAATTTAGGACTGAGGATATATCTGTTACTTGTAAAGCTTGGGCTTCAATTGCCCCAGTAATCTTATCTTGATGGAACGGCCTCTGATGGACTGGAAAAGCAGAGGTGCTGTGCTGGCCGAATTCATGGCTAGTAGTGGTGGAGAATAGTGATGCTGGAGGCAAGACGGCTGTGTCCCTCCACAGAACAGCCTGCTGCTAAGATTAAGAAGACGCTCCGAGTACCGGCCGCTCCGCCGAAGGAGCACCTTGCAAGGCGTAAGGCTGTCAATGCTGTAACCGAGAAGCCATCTACCGGCGGGGCGGTGGCCTTCGTGGCGGACAGCGTCACATCAAGGTCTTTCGGCTCATCACAGGCAGAAAGGAGAAGGCAATGGCACACTAAAGGTGAAGAAGCTTGGTGCCGGTGTACATCTGAATGCACCAGATGCTGAAGCTGGGGAGGGAGGATGGAGAGGTAACACGTGGTGGCTGGAGATATAAGAGCAACTCCACCAAAACCCCTACTTCAAGGTCCCTGCTTCTTAAGTAGGGGCTGTCACTGCTTTTCTGGATCTCATTTTCTACCCTCAACTCCGACAGTAGCCTCAATAATGAAGCCCCTCTTTTATTGTGACAAATGGGGCCTATTTGTCATTGTCTACTGCTTTTTTTTTCTTTTATGACACATGGACCCACCTTATCTCCTCTCTCTCTTGCACCTTCCCCTGTAGGCTTCGGCTCGTCGGCGGCACGCCTGACCCCTCCACCAAGTGCTCGCCGCCACCCGCGCACGACACCGCACGGCCACCCGCACGCCGCGCCGTCGCTCGTGCGATGTCGCCGCCGCCCACGCGCCGAGCCGCCTCTGTCCGCGCGCCGAGCCGCGCCGCCCTGGCCTGCTTCGCGCCGCGGCCGCCCATGACTTGCCGCGCCGCCCTGACCCGCGCCGTATCGTGGCCGCCGCTGTCCGCACGCCTCACTGTGCCGCCATGGCCACCCTGGCCCGCTCTGCGCCGCGCTGCCATGGCCCACTCCGCTCCGCGGCCGCCCATGCCTTGCCGCGCCGCCATGGCCTGCACCGTGCACGCAAGGAGAGAGGAGCACAGGCACAAATAAAAAGTAGGGGCCTCCTACAGACCCTTTGTTGGGAATATGCCCAAGAGACAACTGGATTCGATCCACTAGTCTTAATGGGCCACAAATGTTGTGAAGCCCATTACCAGGGGAAGGGGTGCTTTATTTATTAGTCCCATATTGCTAATGGAACATGGTGTGAAGAATTTCATCCAAATAAATAGAGACCAAACCCCTCCTGAGAAAGACATGACTTCCAAGCAATAGTTGCTTTTCTCCCCCATCGTGCTCGTGGACCTAGCAGTCCGGTGCGCGACGTTTCAATCCTCGTACGTGTGGATACCTCGGAGGTGCTGCGCTTGGAGCACAAGGACGAACCGCACGTGCAGGACCAGACGGACGTAAGCAACTGCACTGCACTGCCACTTCGACGCGTTCGTCTACATCGAGACGGCTTCCGCTGCAACTGCGCGTCAAGTGGTAACAATCCGTGATCTATAACTGCTGCTGTTCCTATTTTGGGTGAACGAGTTTTTGTGTGAGCTAGCGTAGCTTCCATCGTTTCCCTTCAATGGTACCAGAGCCGTAGCTGTTTCGTTATAGATTCGGATATATGCATATAGAGATATGCTTGGTTGTAGATTGGTCTCTGATCGGTTCGTGATCTCCACTATGATGGTAGTGTAACGAATTACTCCTACCGGTCGGAATTCCGCCACCGGAGTTAAGTGATACACACAAACCCAGTTATGGTGAGATATAGACCAATTGGATTGGTCGAATCGAACTTAGATCAATGACCGCGTCGCATGTCGATATACGACGATGTTGACTAGGATTCACTATGATGGTGGTGTAACGAATTACTCCTACCGGTCGGAATTCCGCCACCGGAGTTAAGTGATACACGTAAACCCAGGCATGGTGAGATATAGACCAATGTGATTGGTCAGATAGAATTTAGGTAAATCGTAGGTCCGCTCAGAAACGGCAGACGGTCCGCACAAGAACGGCGGACGGTCCGCAAGTGAGCGGCGGACGGTCCGCAAATACAGTCGGAATTTTGACAGAAGCGTTTTTCCAGCGTTCCAGAGGGTCGGACGGTCCGCCAGAGCAGGTCGGACAGTCTGCAAGGAAACAACGGACGGTCCGGCGAAATTAAAATTTTGAAAAACGATCCCTCAAAAATTGTTTAAGTTCTAAATGTCCTCCCAACTAAATCTTGCACCATCACATGTCTTGTACAATTAGTGGTGGGTCTATGAAATTAGGGTGCCACTAGTTTTCCTTGACTAGATGGGTTTGTATCGGATACTTACTCGCATAAGGAGTTGGTTAACTTAAACAAGGTCATCTTAACGGTTAAGGACCTTGGGACATAAAGGTTGGACGCCGAGACATAGAGATGTCAACCAACAACAGGAGTCATATAAGATATGATTAGCAAGAGTTGCTTACCGATCTACCATGTCTTCTAGCGGTGATGCTAAAGCTCACTAGTCGACTTGTTAGTTGTGGATCCTGAATCACTAAAATATCAATGGAGGGATATTGATTTTAGTGGGAGTAAATTCCGTTAAATTGTTTAATGTATTTTACTCTGTCATAGATACATTGTCTTAGTATTTTGCATTATTTTCTGTTGTAGATCAATGGCACCTAGCACACCGTTTTCTTTGCGTTCGATCCTTGAGAAGGATAAGTTGAATGGAACAAATTATGCGGATTGGATCCGAAACCTTAGAATTGTTCTCAGGGCTGAGAAAAAGGAAGAAGTTCTAGACACCCCATTACCAGTTGAGCCTGATGATAACGCAACTCTTGCTGAGAAAAATGCTTACAAGAAGGCATGTGATGCCAATCTTGAAGTGAGTTGTCTTATGCTTGCTTGCATGGAACCCGAGCTGCAGATGCAGTTTGAGACAAACCATGAGGCGCATGATATGATCGAGGCGCTCAAGGATATGTTTCAAACTCAGGCCAGGACTGAAAGGTTCAATGTCTCAAAGGCCTTTGTGGAAACAAAGCTAGCAGAAGGCGCAGCTGTAGGGCCACATGTGATCAAGATGGTTGGTTACTCTCAAAGGTTGGAGAAGCTAGGCTTCCCACTTGGCCCAGAGTTAGCCACCGATTTTATTCTAGCATCACTTCCGCCTAGCTTTGGGAACTTCATCTCGAACTACCATATGCATGGGGCGGAGAAGGGATTGAATGAGTTATGTGGCATGCTCAAGACGGCAGAGGTTGATATCAAGAAAAGCGCTAGCAGCAGCCATGTGATGGCCATCCAAAACAGGCCTAACTTCAAGAGGAAGGGCAAATCTTGGAAGAAAAAGAGCAAGGCTAAAGATATGATCTCTCAGCCAAGCTCTACGCCCCAGACTGAGTCTGGACCAGCTGCAGAAAAGAAGGAGTGCTTTTATTGTAAAGAAATTGGTCACTGGAAGAGGAATTGCAAGAAGTACCTGGCTTTTCTGAAGAATGGCGGTAGTAAGAGTACTTCCGCATCAGGTACACATGACATTAATATTACAGACATTTTTCTCGCTGAATCTTCTATTAATTCCTGGGTATTTGATACCGGATCGGTTGCTCATATTTGCAATTCGATGCAGGGATTAGTAAGAAGTAGAAGCGTGGGAAGAGGCGAAGTTGATTTCCGCGTGGGCAATAATGCAAGAGTTGCTGCTTTGACCGTCGGGACGATGCAACTCCACCTTCCGTCAGGATTTATCATGGAATTGAATAATTGTTATTTTGTTCCTAGTTTGAGTCGAAACATTGTATCTCCCTCATGTTTGATGAAGGATGGTTATACATTCGCGAGTAAAGACAATGGTTGTGTGATCTCAAAGAATGGCATGTTTGTGGCTCTTGCATCCATTGTGAATGGATTGTTTATTTTAAATCTTGATGATTCACCTATATGTAATATAATTGCTAAAAGGCCTCGGCTAAATGATTTGAATCCTACCTATATGTGGCATTGTCGTTTGGGTCATATAAGTGAGAAGCGCATGAAGAAGCTCCATTCTGATGGACTTTTAACTTCGTTTGATTTTGAATCATACGAGACGTGCGAAGCTTGTTTGCTAGGCAAGATGACCAAGGCACCTTTCACAGGTTTTCCTGAGAGGGCGCAAGACTTATTGGAACTCATACATACTGATGTATGTGGACCAATGAGCACGACAGCTCGGGGTGGATTTCAGTACTTCATAACTTTCACTGATGATTTTAGTAGATATGGCTATGTCTACTTAATGAAGCATAAGTCAGAGACTTTTGAAAAGTTCAAAGAGTTTCAGAATGAAGTTGAAAATCAGCGTGGTAAGAAAATTAAAGCCTTGCGATCAGATCGTGGAGGCGAGTATTTGAGCCACGAGTTTAGCACTCATCTAAAGAGTTGCGGAATTGTTCCACAGCTAACGCCACCTGGAACACCTCAGAGGAACGGTGTGTCCGAGCGACGTAATCGAACCTTGTTAGACATGGTGCGATCAATGATGAGCCAGTCAGATCTACCGTTATCATTTTGGGGTTATGCTCTAGAAACAGCAGCTTTCACACTAAATAGGGTACCATCTAAGTCCGTGGAGAAGACACCATATGAGATATGGACTGGCAAGACTCCTAGTTTGTCTTTTCTGAAAATTTGGGGTTGTGATGCATATGTCAAGCGACTTCAGTCGGACAAGCTTACACCAAAATCGGACAAGTGCATATTCGTGGGATATCCAAAGGAAACAATTGGATATTATTTCTACAACCGATCAGAGGGCAAAGTGTTTGTCGCTAGGAACGGTGTTTTCTTGGAGAAAGAGTTTCTCAACAGCGAGAAAAGTAGACAGAAGGTGTATCTTGAAGAAATTCGAGATGAGCCTATGAGGCAAGACTTTACGAGTGATGCTAATGTAGCAGAACAAGTTGAGACACCTGTGGTAAGAGAAGAATCGCCACAACCACGAAGGTCGGAAAGGCCACGTCGCGCTACACAGAAAATGAATCTCCAAGTTACGGGAGAGCGCGACATATTGTTGATAGACAACGATGAGCCTAGGACCTATGCAGAAGCTATGATGGACCCAGATTCCGAGAAATGGCAAAGTGCCATGATATCCGAGATAGATTCCATGGGGCAAAATCAAGTTTGGAACTTAGTTGACCCGCCTGATGGTGTGAGACCCATCGAGTGCAAATGGATCTTTAAGAGAAAGAGAGATGTAGACGGAAATGTTAACGTCTATAAAGCACGACTTGTTGCAAAAGGTTTTCGACAAGTTCAAGGAGTTGACTACGACGAGACATTCTCTCCAGTAGCGATGCTTAAATCTATCCGGATCATTCTAGCAATAGCTGCGTATTTCGATTATGAGATATGGCAAATGGATGTCAAAACAGCTTTCCTCAATGGGAACCTAGAGGAGGATGTATACATGATACAACCAGAAGGTTTTGTCGATCCAACTAATGCTGGAAAATTATGCAAGCTTCAGAAATCAATCTATGGATTAAAGCAAGCATCTCGGAGTTGGAACCTTCGTTTTGATGAGGTAGTCAAAGGGTTTGACTTCCGGCAGAATGAAGAAGAGGCTTGTGTTTACAAGAAGGAAAGTGGGAGCTCTGTTGTATTTCTAATCTTGTATGTGGATGACATATTGTTGATTGGGAATAATATTCCTATGCTAGAATCCGTTAAGACTTCGCTGAAAAATAGTTTTTCTATGAAGGACTTAGGGGAAGCTGCATACATTCTGGGCATAAGGATCTATAGGGATAGATCAAGGAGGCTTATAGGATTAAGTCAAGATACTTATATTGACAAGGTGCTGAATCGGTTCAGCATGGAACAGTCCAAGAAAGGGTTCTTGCCTATGTCACATGGCATACACCTCAGCAAGACTCAGTGTCCTACGACGACTGATGAGCGGGAGCGCATGAGTAAGGTTCCTTATGCTTCAGCAATTGGATCCATCATGTACGCCATGATAAGTACTCGTCCAGATGTCTCATATGCTCTAAGTGTTACGAGCAGACACCAGTCTAATCCAGGTGAAAGTCACTGGACAGCGGTGAAAAACATTCTTAAGTACTTTAGAAGGACTAAAGATGTGTTCCTAGTCTATGGAGGTGAGGGAGAGCTCATTGTAAAGGGTTACACTGATGCTAGTTTCCAAACTGATCCAGACGATTCAAAGTCGCAATCAGGATTTGTGTTCACAATAAACGGTGGTGCTGTAAGCTGGAAAAGTTCTAAGCAAGATACTGTGGCTGATTCTACAACGGAAGCAGAGTACATCGCAGCTTCGGAAGCGGCGAAGGAAGGTGTTTGGATGAGGAAGTTTCTCATTGAGCTTGGTGTGTTTCCCAATGCATCTAGCCCATTGGAACTCTACTGTGACAACAATGGGGCAATTGCACAGGCTAAGGAGCCAAGGAATCACCAGAAAAACAAACATGTACTGCGGAAGTTTCACCTCATTCGAGAGTTCGTTAGACGTGGTGAGATAAAGATATGCAAAATACATACGGATTTGAATATTGCTGATCCTTTGACAAAGGCTCTTCCACGGCCTAAACATGAATCACACACGAGAGCTATGGGTATTAGATATCATTTAGATTAGCTCCAGTGTGAGTGGACAATGTTTTGTATCTATGATATATTGTTTATTTATTGAATATCCATGAAAGGCAACTTGTATATGATTAGCAATTATGTGAATTGTTTGTGAAACTCAATACTTGTATGGTTATTCAAAAGGATTGTCCCTAATTTGATTAGCACATGTATTAGTTGATGACTATGTTTCACAAGTCATGGACATGGAGATGTCAAACTAATAATGTGGGCACATGTATGACATGGGGCTGGACTGACCCAGTTTGAGACTTGTTTATCTCTTCTTCACAACGCGTATGCTTTGTCCTTAGACCTGAGATTGTCGTATGTACTCAAGATGTGAATTGACCTACTTAGGGACTACCAAACGCTGCACCGTAACTGGGTAGTTATAAAGGTGGTTTTCGGGTTTGTCAGGAAGCATGCTGTGAGGCATGGTCAATCAAGATGGGATTTGCCCCTCTCTATACGAGAGAGATATCTCTGGGCCCCTCGAGTGATCGGATCAAGAAATGCATGGCCGTGCTAGGTTAAGTGTTAACCTCTTGAAGGATCTGACTCACAGTTTCGAGAAAGGGAGGTCTTACTTGGAGTTAGACCAAATATCGTGAGGCAAAGGGAATAGCTTGTACGTGATGTTGTGGTGGTTCGTCTGATATGATCTTTACGTATTCATGGGAGTTGACACGTCTTGCTAGAGGCCGCTATCAACTATTGGAACGAGTAGGAGTACTCGAACCATGTCTATGTGTACGTGAACCCATAGGGTCACACACTTAAGAGGTTTGGAACACTGAAAACTTGCTTATGAGATTGTCTCTAGTGCAAGTGGGAGATTGTTGGGAATATGCCCAAGAGACAACTGGATTCGATCCACTAGTCTTAATGGGCCACAAATGTTGTGAAGCCCATTACCAGGGGAAGGGGTGCTTTATTTATTAGTCCCATATTGCTAATGGAACATGGTGTGAAGAATTTCATCCAAATAAATAGAGACCAAACCCCTCCTGAGAAAGACATGACTTCCAAGCAATAGTTGCTTTTCTCCCCCATCGTGCTCGTGGACCTAGCAGTCCGGTGCGCGACGTTTCAATCCTCGTACGTGTGGATACCTCGGAGGTGCTGCGCTTGGAGCACAAGGACGAACCGCACGTGCAGGACCAGACGGACGTAAGCAACTGCACTGCACTGCCACTTCGACGCGTTCGTCTACATCGAGACGGCTTCCGCTGCAACTGCGCGTCAAGTGGTAACAATCCGTGATCTATAACTGCTGCTGTTCCTATTTTGGGTGAACGAGTTTTTGTGTGAGCTAGCGTAGCTTCCATCGTTTCCCTTCACCCTTGGGAGAAGGGGCTCCGGGAGGAGAAGTAGGGTCCTCCCTAGGGTAGGGGCTGTAGTTGGGTCTCTGTTGGAGTGGAATTTTATTTGCTCTCGGACCCTACTTTTTGAGTAGGGGCTGAAGTAGGGGGCTGAAGTAGGGGGCTTGCCGGAGTTGCTCGGCTCTTGTGCGAGAGGGAGAGGCGGAGACAGCAGAGGAGAAGGGGAAGAGCGGAGAAGAGAGGCGAGGAGCTCCATGCTCATCCGCTGTTCTGTGGGAAGAATCTGGACGATCCTGGATCCCGCGTGCCAGGCAAGAAGCAGTGGACGTCATGCAGGCTCCACCCAACGTTTGTGATTTTACACATCTCTGATCTAACGTCTATCAAGATGATGATGACGTGGCACAATCGATTTTCTGTACCGCGACGCGGATTCAGTCGAGAAAGATATATGTTACCGCCAGTGTCAAATCAACACTCAAGATCATATATCAAGCATACATAGAATGAAACTTTTTGTTATACTGTAACCAAGACGAAATCCATTTTGTTTCTCAGCATTCGTTCTTCTGTGACCCGTTGTGACCTTTGTTTTAGACAAGCAGGGTGGAACATAATTATAAATTGAAACTCGTTTTTTTCACGGTACAACAACATCTATCTCTTAATGAACTCCGCAATGCCATATTTTTTCTTCCTCAAACTATCAAACCATTAGCAACTGAAACCTTCGGTGAATTAAATGATGTGGGTGTGTTTGTTACAGATCTTGACAATCGGCTCACTGGCAGCTGCTTCTTCCTCTACCGGTGTGGCCATTCTTCTCGAGACAGACGTCAATTTCTGCGGGGTGTACCCGTATCTCTCATGCAGCCGGTACAAGGTTTCGGTCATCCTAGCATCCATGGCATGGTCGTTCATAGCTGCATCAGCTGGTTCCACATTCTGGCTGCTTGTTTCACTTTACGAGTAGTGTATTCTATCAGTCTATCACCGTCTTGTCGCGAATATGCTTGAGACATTTAAATTTCAATTAGAGTGGAGATGCGGTTGTCGTCTTGTGCATAGATTTACATTGTACACTCTGTAGTGAGAGATGGTTTCCTAGTTTAATAGTTGTTCAAAGAGAAATGGATTTTGTATGTTGGTGGGAGAGGATGGGAGATGAACCATATTATGCGACAAAACTAATCTGTTCTTACCTCCTGGGAATATAATGCAACAGATTCTTAAAATGCGGGGTTCATAACGTGTTGTTCAAACGCCCGATCGATTTGTGTTGCGACTCCACTAAATCGATAGTTATTAGAACCTTTTGGAAGATCGGGAACCCTAGTTCATCAAGTGGTATTTAGGGACAGGTTTATTGGCAAGTTCGTCATTTCACCTTCGTCCTATAGTCTAGAAATTAGCCCTACAAAAATATTTCTTTATCGTATTTCGCTGTCCTAGTACCCTTTTAGCCTTTGCAATTTCGTTTCAGATTCGCTTTGTTGAGTTTGTGTCCGTGGTCGAGTCTTGTTGATGGTTTTAGTTGTGTTCGTGTCGTAGTCAATCGCCGTTGCTGTGATTCGTTTGTTTCCACCGCTATCCCATCCACGTTTAGCCATACAACAAGTCGAGCCACCACATTACTTGATTTGCCTCGCTAGCCGTCTTGTGTGAACTCTCGCTAGGTTGCAAGCCGCTTTGCTAGGTTGCAAGCCGCTTTGATCGCCTTTGCTTCGCATACTTAAGCCTTGTTTCATCTGGTGAATACCTATTCCTACAGGGAAATTACTGAAAAGAATAAAAACGATTGCATAGAGCGTTGTTTTGCTAGTTCCATGAGTTTTATCCATGGTTTCTTGTTCCAACTTATTTTGTTATGCCTAGGACACGTTTGAGCCAGCAATTGTGACTTGTACTTTGGATACTTATTGAACATGGCTATTCTGCATTCGTTATTTGCTACTTCTTGCTATATATTTGGCCTTCCGAGCTCCACATACTACTTCTGGACAGCACATGTTTTTGACTCTTGCAATCATGGACTACGCTTTACAGGTATCCTTTGCCTTGCTTGTTCGTAAGAACCTTGCAAAAGCTTGGTAAGATGCTTCCTTTTGCTGCATTGAGAGCACGTAGTCAGATTATTAGGGATAACCTTCACTGTGTGTGTTCTTGTTTTGGTGCTTTTCAATGGCAGGAGATGATGCACCGAAGGCTCCCGCATATTTTAGTGAATGTGTTAGTCGAGAAGAGCTAGAAGCTACTCGTGACAGGATGGAAGAAACAATCAACAAGGCTGTCACTGACGCATTCATCGCTATGAAGCTTGGCACCATGTTAGAGAGGATGGACCCACGGGTGTCTGAGCTTGCCGACAGGGTTGCTGTAGTGGAGACGCGTTCATAGCCACAACAGCCTCCACCTCCACGATTTCCACATAACGCGATGTTTGATGACAATGGTAATTATGATGAAGCAGCTACCAGAAACGCATGCCTACAATGCCGTCTTCGTCAGAACAGGGTAGGTATGGGTGGCGCTTCGTAAGGTAATAACAATCGTGATGACCCTTATGCTAAGATTAAGTTTACCATTCCATCTTTTTCGGGTCATTATAATGCTGAGGGTTACCTTGATTGGGAGATGACAGTAGAACAGAAACTTTCTGCCCACCTTGTACCAGAACAACATCAAGTTAGACAAGCCACTAGTGAGTTTAAGGACTTTGCTATTATTTGGTGGACTGGTCTAGTTGGAAATGGTAGAGCACCTGCGACTTGGAATCAATGTATTACGATCGTCTGATCGAACCTAGTCGCCATGGTACCGATAAGAAGATTAGTCGTGAGTAGTCGTCGATCAGGCCAATTAGTTGAGGCTACTCGGTCCTAGTCATCTTCTAGTCGTCCTATATATACCAGGACCGATATAGTATGTATACAATACAAGACTGTTGGCACTCCTTAACCTATACGAATTACTCTGCAAGCGCACAGAGACCGTTGTAGCTTTTCACCAGTGGAGTAAGAACCTGGATGTCAAATCCAAGGAACGGTAGACGCGACTAAGCCTATAATTCTATAACCGGACCCACCAGGGGAGAATAGGTACAGGGGTAGAGGGCTTAACTTCAGTTAGACAACTCGTTACCCAGACAACTCACTATCCACTAACTTGATCTGCATCGACGGCTAGAGCGGGAGGAACTCAGAATGGGGTGAGAAAGGGGTTCCTCCTGGCTCAGCACTACTGTTATGAAAACACCCGAACGTGGTGGACTACAAAGGACGGACAGGGCTGTCACCACCTGCCGCCTACCACTGCGGTTCCGTGGGGTGGAACACAACCCAAGGTAGCTATCAAGCACAAGCACCATGCCTAAGCTATCAGCTACTGACCTCCACCTAACCGGAAAGGCTTATGAGGAAACCCCAAATGAGTGTGTGGCACTCACGCAGACAAGGGATCCCGCAGATCACAGATAACAGATAAATGACTTGCTGAAAGTAAAGAGAAGAACTAGCGAGATAATGAAGGTAAACGAGGAAACTTACTAAAGATAAACTCCGAAGCTTTTATTCCTTCGAGGTGGCTACAAAGGCTGAGGGGGGCCGAGGGAACCCGGATCCTCTCTTCCCAACTTGGCTCTCACCCAAGCTCTCACCTCACACTCTCCCTAATCTACACTAAGGTAGAGCAACTACATCTTGAGAACCCTTCTCTCCAAAGGTTGGTGTATGAATGGAGTAGAGGGGGGGTCCCTTTTATAGCCTTCCAAGGTCGGTTTGGATGGGAAAGCGCCATAGGGAATCTTGGCATCCAAGGAGGAGCATGCACGAGAAAGCTGGGGCGTAACGGCCACGGAAGGAGGCCGGCCGGCCATGCCACGGCCGTTCGGCCCTTGATCTTCACCATTTGGCACCATCCTTCTCGTTCACGGTCCTGATCTTCTCCTTAAGATGGTTGCATGTGTCTGATCCAAACGGAGACAGTTGTGGGCCATTCGGCCTGGGGGAGGCCGATCGGCCTAGCCCTGGCTCCTCTCAGCCCTCCGATGCACCGACATGCTCCTTGACGGTTGCATGTTACCCATTGAGGCGATTTGGTTCCAGAAAGTTGGGTTTGTCCCTGCATGTGGGTCCTTCAATCCAAGGTGAGGCCTTTGGGGTCCTTTGATCAAACCGACCTGTAGTTCATGGCTAGGATCACTTAGGATTGTGTTTCTTTGCTCCTGGATCAAGGACGTGGCAAACATGCTCGGTAGGAGGCCGGCCGGCCACAAAGAGGCCGGTCGGCTTGGCCCTGGGGCCTTTCGCCCTCAAATTCCTCCAGTGTGCTCCTTTACTCACAAATTCATCAAAACTTGTGGAACCCAATAGTATAAACCATTTTATCATCGAAAGGCGCAAATAAGATATGAAATGCAGGAAATGTTGGTGGCGAACATTATGAATATCGACCACCAACACGCCCCCACACCTAGACTTTTCTAGTCCTGAGCAAATTATTAAGATAGATCCTGAGGATCTAGCAAAACTTAGGGTCATGAAGTCTAAAGCATGCATAAGAGTTATTTCAAAGCTTTACCTCATACCTTGGATTCTGGGTGGCTAACACCTTCACTTTCACCCATTGAACCTTAGAACAAATCAATGGAGAGCTTGAATCCTCATTATTCTCAGCACTTGGAGATTTTTTTCATAGTTTTCAAAACTTGGAGGCAAACTCTCATTATCTCAAGCCACTCAATCGCTCAGGGTGTTTGATCCTCACAAAGGCTTTTTATGAAGCCTCTCCTACCACTGCAAAGGTTGTATGTGGAGCTTAGGTAGGGATGGATGAAAATGCATACCTTTTCCACATATATTGCTAGATCAAATAATTTGTCTCCGGGAGATCATGTCAACCATGAACCTTGGTCAAGTGCAAGTGAATGTGGATGATGGATGTCCTTGAGTGGTGTTTGATTCTAGCTTCTTTCATCTGTCCCCCCTTTTTTTTCAGGGAGATGAAGAGCTCCTTGAGAACCACACTTGATGGACTTTATTTCATGGGACATGTACATGAATGACCAAAGCATTAGGAAGAACATGAATGTCCCCAAAATGCAAGAAATTTGATAAAGCTCAAAATGTAAAGGAAAGCTATGTGGGTTCAAAACTGCATCATGTATATGTATGGCTTTGGATAGGACTTGACAATGTTGAGCATGAATGAGAGCTGCCTCACTTTTGCATTTTCAAAATAAAATTCTCCAAGACTTTTTGAATTAGAAAATAACAAGCCTCTCATGTCATCATATCATATGGGTCAATAAGCAAAAGATTAAGCGATCCTATCATACGGTTCCAAAGGCACATAGGTATTCGCATAAGAAATAAAAATTAGGCACCCTTTGATAAACATGTAGGAATTTCATCTCTTTCAAGGTGTTTCATCCAAATTTTAATTTTATTATCTAGGTGTGAATTTGAATGAAAACTGGGAAACCAAATGGATAATGGGGTTGCAAACCTCCGTGTGTATGTTTGTGCTCATCTTTGTCCTTGGGCTCATTGATGTGTTGCTTCTCTCGATTTCCTGGTACTTAGTGTAGGGTTAGAGCGGAGGTGTGGTTGGCACACAAGTGTGCAGAAACCACTAAAGGCATGGAAGAAACAAAGCAATATTTGATTCAAATGGAAATACGGGGTGCTGCGGGAAAACAAACATTGGGGGAACAAAATAAAAAGGGAAATTGCAACACCCTAACTTAAACTAGGATAACGGCACGGTTTAGGCCTGGACATGACCATGGACAGTGACTTTAGCTCGGATACTCATAGCAGTCCATAACTTCGAGTTCCGGTGTGTTGGGCTCTATGAACATTGAAATATTCCTGTCATTGTCCTTAGAGGGTAAAAACATAAAGGCAAGCCCTTCCCACTTCTAAACTACCCAAGATCAAGCAAGTGAATGCAGAAATAAAGAGTAGTACCTTATCTCTCGCGTTAAAGTGTTGATTTTGATCATGTCGTGTCATTTCTCCTTGTGGAGCTAGGAGTTGTGGTAGGCCTTCTTCCTCCATTCTCCAACGCAGCCACTTCAATTTTGTCATTTTGACCCGAGGTGATTGGGGATCCATATTTTACCTCTTAATCTCTTGATGGGATTTGGATGATGTTAAATTGCACAAAGTGTCTCTCGAGATTGCTCTTCGATCCCTCCCCATGGCCTTCAATTCAGAATGTTCATGATTTCCTTTGGTGGACATTTCTGCTTGACCATTTGTCTGGGGATGGTATAGAATGTCAACCCGGTGATTTACTCCCAACTCGCTGATGCACTTCCTAAAGGTCTTTGTATGGAGTGTAAGCCTCCATCTCTCTATGACTCTTAGAATTCCAAATCCAGGAAATGTCGTCCCTGAATCATCTTTTGTTTGGGTTCTATGAGTCAGCTGCAACAGGAAGTGCTTCAACCCTTTTGGACGTCTAGTCCAGGTTCGCCAAATAGTTTGGGAAATGCTGCACATACTCTTAGCGTGTCTATGCATGGTCGGCCAGAAGGTATTATGCCCAACCGTAGCACAGGATACGGAATACTCTGTAGTGTCTTCCTTGTGAGGAGTGTGTCAACGCTCAAGAATCTTGCAAGTCTTCACATAGCGGGCTGCAATGGTGGAATAAACCATTATCTGATAGGAATCCCATGAGGTAAATCAATTTCTTCGCATCTTCTCTCAAGGGTGTGTGAAATTGGCCAAGTTTGTATACCATGGACCAGATATAATGACCCTTGAGAGAGTATCATCTCGTAAGATCGAATTTGTATCCTTGAGGGATGATTTGCCAGACTTTTTCCTGCCCTCTTCTTCCTCTTCTTGGTTTGCTAAACTCTTGAAGGAGCAAAAATCCAACGGATGAGTCCTGGCATAACGACCTTCTTGGCCAGGTGGTACCTTAGTGTAGCATGGTCCGTGTATGCTATTACTTTGGCACCGACCAAGTAGGGTTTTGAACTTGCCAATGGTGGATACCACTGCATATAGTTCCTTCTCCGTTGTCATTGAGTTCTGGTCAATGCTTTAGATGATGAAGCTTCTTGCGTTGATCCAACGCTGCCACCATCACTTGTGCACCTTGTCACCTGGTTATGAATGGACGGCTCCAATCGTATGACTGGGGTTGAAATGAGTGCCTTTCAGAGGGTGCAGAAGTCAATGAGATCTCTTTGGCAGTGTGATGTCAAAGGTTTGCTTCACTCCTGTCTTCTTTCTGACACTCAATGTCCGAGGACAAAATCTTGACCTGTAATTTCTTATCATAGACTAAGGAATCATAGGTCGAAGAGGAGCGTCAACATACATCCCTCAACATGCTCAGATGTGGTCCAAGGTCCAAGGTAGGGGCAGGTGAAGGTAGTCTTACTCTGACTAGATATGTTTTCTATAACTAGAGTGTTTGTCGAGGTAGCGGAGAACTAGTGCTTAGCCAACCGTTCAAGTGTGTCACCAATGAAGGATGGGGGTGATCTAGCCATGTTGACTGTCCTCCATCTGGCAGTTGTCCCATGAGGTAAGAGCATGCATTTCTCTCATTTCGGACCGCTGTCTTCTTTCTCTGGGACCACTTGGGCTAACCGATTCACTTTCTTGCAAGGGGGTAGATGACACCCACATGCAGGTAATCGTTGACCTCATACAATTGACTCCCTCCCTCATCGCATCACTCAACCATCTCTGGTGTAGAGACAGTGTATGGTCCGGTTCCATCGAATTGCGATGGTTGCATGGGACTAGTCCCTTTTCAAGTCCTTGTAGAGAGTATACAAAAATGGACCGATACTTCTCTAGAACTGTCACAAGTTGTCGGGCCTCATTCTCTGCCAGTGTGCCACTGATGATGACCGACGCATTGTGTTTGTTGTGGAGAAAAGCATACTTCGGGCCAAGAGGCAGCGGTCTAATTCTAGTGGAGGAGGTTGCGGTTTCTCCTCCATGTTGAACTTGATATATCCGCCCGGTTCCACCTCTTAGATGAAATGATGAGCATCTTCTTTCGACGTCAATCGGTTGAGCAGACTCTTCCTGTGTAATGCTTATTGCTTCTTGCACTGGGTCTTTTTTGATCTAGCCTCTGTAAAGATGTTTTCTGAGCAAACTAGGTAGATCGGGATATAATCTTCACCAAACTGAGCTGAAGAGTAGCTTGGTTTCCTTCGGGTTGCTTTATTGGCTGACCAACCAAGAAGAACAGTCACCTTCATGGACATCGAAAATGTGGAAATCCAAGAACACCTTATTGGGCCCCAACTGTAGAGACACAACTTGAATAATTTCCTTACTTTCCAACACCTGTCCGTCGATCCACTTTGGTGCTTACGAAAGAAGGACAACCTTCAGATCGTAGGTGACTTCTGGCGGTCCAGCATCCCCAATAGAGCAGAGGAAAATGTGGACCTCGTTGACCACTTCTTCCTCTATCCATTCCTTGGTCACTACCACTGATAGACCCGCAACCTGTGGTGTGACTTCCGATAACGAATGCCTCAGATCATATGCTCTTACCATTCTCTAGATACTTGATTCTCTAGGCATGAAAACATGGTGTGTCTTCAATGAGTGGTAGATGATCCTTGGACTTGGGTGGTTCGTATGATGTGTGGAGGAGGATCATATGGAGGTGTAAGGGTGTGAACTTGCTGCTCAGCTATGGGGAAGACTGTTGGTCTTGGATTCTGGTCAAAGGCACCCCGTGTACTAAAACCACGACTGTGTTTTGTACCAAGCCCGAGGAAGTGACATTCATTAAATGTGTACTTTGGGATTCAGTCCACCAACGAACTGTTGCATCAACATTCCCTCCAGAATACCATGAGGTGGCCCAGAGCTAATTGTCTGCATGAAACTTACCCACGATCCTCCCATGGACTTGTTGCCTTACTGATCAGTGCAAACTGAATTTTGAGCGTGAGCACCTTGGAGATACAACAGACATAATTCATCCTTCAACTCAATCTAATCTCCTCCAAACTCGTCTGCTCTCCGGTTGTACCAAACTTCCGCCTCTCCCGTCAGAGAAAACGAGAGAAGTTTCCACCATAAGGTGTCTTGATTCAATTGATCCGGGCATGATGAGTGTTGGCGGTCGTTACAACCCAAATCCGACCACCAATACTCGGGAATAAATGAGGTTTTATGCAACATTCCATGTACTTAGGTTTTATTTCTAATAAAGTTCCACGAGTTTTGGTGAGTGTCACTTGTGCAGGTACAACTACGACAAATATGTGCTATTGGGGCCGGAAATGACCAAATCGGCCGAACGACTCCGTTCGGCCGGTTACCCCCCTTAGCCGAGCAGACCACCGGGAGTCGTCCACGTCAACAATGACCAAGCGAACACATCACATGACACGTGGGCGACCGCCAACTCATCCCGGACCATGCGACACATCACTCCTGGGCCACTACAACTCGAAGACCACATGGATCAGAACAACTACAGAGCCCAGGAGGCAGAGGCGGTGCACGGGGGCAGGCCTGGGCCTCCAGGCCCGTTCGGCCGAACAGGGCGGTTCGGCCGAACCGCCCCCAGTGCACAACCGCCTTCCAGGGGTGGATCCTGGCCGTGGGAGCCAGAGGCGGCAGATCCCACGGTTCAGCCGAACTGGCCAGTTCGGCCAAACCAGGGAATTCGGCCGAAGGTCCGGCACCGCCTCCCTGGCTGCCTTGGCGGTTACCCTGCCTACAACCGCCGTCAACCGCTATAAATTGGACAGCCCCAGCCCTCATTCAACACACACCAAGCCAAGGAGCTCATTTCCACTTTCATTCTAGTAGAGTTAGGATAGTTTAGTTGGGAGTTAGAGTTGAGTCGAGCTTTGCCTCGGAGGTTCCGGAGTCATCTTCAGAAGCTCTGGTAATAGCTCTTGTATCTTTTACTTTACCTTTTGTAAGACATTGAGTATCAATATAGTTATCTTTATCACTTTACCTTTGTCATTTATATCTTGCTTCTACTTTATCTTAGTTGCAAATATATCTTGTTTAGACTATAGTCAATTATAGTTCTAGTGCTTGTAGTCTTGTTTAAGTCTTTGTCTTGGCTAGTTCTTCAATCTTGCTCGATACTAGAGGTGAATTGTCACCAAGAGTATTGACAAGGTTGCTTGCTCTTGCTAGCAGAGTAAGTAGTCGTTGCCTAGTGTAGGAGTGGTTCCTAGACTAGTCAGTGGCCTTAGTTTATTCCCGTTGCAACGGAGGTGGTAGCCGGGAGGTGGTGACAGCCCTTTCGGTCTTCGTAGCCCATCACGTTAGTTCCGGTCCGTAGGATTCCCCAGTTGGGAAATAGTGGCACCCCTTCTCATCCCTTTCTGTGTGTTCACCGTTTCCCTTGTCCCGAAGCTAAGACATTAGAGTTATCCCAGATCTCCTAGTGCTGGCTCTGTAGCCGCTGTATCTCTAAGCTAGAGTGACATAGGTAGATAAAGAATCCAGGAGTCCTCTATCTCTTCTCGTTGTCCTCCCAGCTATCTATCTCTTCTCTCCCTTACCTGAGTATCCCTTGAGCTGTGTGTCCGGTATATCCACTCTTATCCAATACCGTTATCCCCTGTCTTGTCTAGTCGTGTACCCCTCTCTGATAGTCTCAAATATCTGTTCACTAGTAGTCTTGCCAAAGCTTCCCTGCGGAAATATAAATTACGATACCTCGGGATACTCCCAGGTGAAGTGCTACAGCGGTGATTCTGTGCGCTTGCAGAATATTCACATATTTTACTAGCCATAAGGAAAACCACTGAACACTCCTTACCCCACTACCAGGATTCTCAATTCTGATATTGGATCGTAAGAAGTGCCAACAATGAGAAGAAGAATTCTCCTCAAGTACTTGGAGGTGAGTGCATCGATAAACGAACCATGGCTACGAGACTGGGACTGGTCTCGTAACCATCAAATGGTGGGGATGGTAAGATGGTGATAGTTCCGAACCTCGCGAAATGGAACTTGTCGGATAACTAGGAGCAAAGCTCCATGTGGTAAGGTGAAAAAAAGGCGTACAGCTAGAAAAGTCTAAACTAGTGTTGCTACCGTTCCCCGGCAACGGCGCTAGAAAAGCTTGTTGGCACTCCTTAGCCTATACGAATTACTCAGCAAGTGCACAGAGACCGTTGTAGCCTTTCACCAGGGCTTTAGGAACTTGGTGATATCAAGTCCCATCTTTTTGAAGGTTTTCGCGAAGATGACGTTGAGCCCACTGTCACCGTCGATGAGTACCTTGGCCAGTCTGGCTTGCACCATGACTAGATCCGGGACTAGCGGGTATCTACCCGGGTTGGCGAAGTTGGTCCATTGATCTTCCCTGGAGAAGATGATGGGGACCTCAGACCACTTGAGATGATGAGTACATGACATCCATACATATGACCATGCTTGGGGGATGACATGTAGTTGGATGAGACCAGCAAAGGTGTCCAAGCCAATAAGGAGGCCCGAAGCTTATACGGTTCGAGATGCCAAGGTGGAGGCCCAAAGAAACTCAAGTTCGAGTCCGCCTCGGAGTCCAGGAGCAGCCCGCACTAAATTCGTCGCCTAGATCGCATACAGGCTTAGTTTTTGACATTCTACAATGGCACCGGTCCCACCTCAAAATTCGTTCTGAGGCATCGGGAATCGACGAAATAAGTTGACGTCCAGAATCTATCTCGGTGTTGCGTCGCCGTATTTTGGCCTTTGGGTCGTGTATCGTGTGGAAGCCCAAAGGGGGGCCTCCAACCCTAACACTCCCTTTAGGCTATATAAACTCACTAGTCGTTGTTGTTTAGACATGAGTTTTGCTTAGATTAATCTCGAGAACAGTTTCACCGTCATCGGTTTGTAGAATCCCAATTTTTGATCTTAATCATACATCTGCAGTGTCACTTCATATTGAAAGCTGCTTCTTTCGAGTTCTTCCTTATGTTTTTCGTTTCGCAGGCAGAGATTAGCCTTCTTGGCGAGGTCAACCGGGTTGTGACATGATTAATAACCAGAGGAGTTATGGTGCTAAGATTGTGGGGTTCGAGTTTGCTGACTTGAAGTCGGATCGATGTGTTGCACTCCGCCCTAAACGAATTATCCTTCACCTGACGGAAGATCGAGCACCCTAGTTTTCATCAAGTGGTAATCAGAGACTCAGGTATTACCGTCAGGCTTGCCCTAGATTAGTTTTGTGTCTTCGTCCTATAGTCCAGAAAATAGCCCTACAAAAATATTTATTCATCATATTCCGCTGTCCTATAAACCCTTTGTGCCTCGCAATTTTTGTTTTTAGGTCGCTTTTCTGAATTTTAGTCCCCGCTGTGTCACTGTGTTCGTTAGTTTAATCGAGTCAAGGTCTAGTGTTGCTCTAGTCTCCTTGCTGTTTGCGTTCTGCCATCTTGAAAAACTATAGATTGTTCTGTGCGCCAAATAAATTGAAAATGAAATAGAAGTTTAATTTCTTTTAGTAGGGAAGCATAACCCTAGCTGGGTTTTTGCTTGTCGTGGTGACATTTGAGGACAAGTGCTAGCTGTGCATGCATATTTAGGTTCTATTTTGAGTTGTAAATAAAGTGCAGCACTTTCTGGTACAACAAAACTAAAAGGCAAAGGTGCTGAAAAAAAAGAGAAAGAGCCGCACCTAAACAAAATAAAGAAAGAGGAAAAAGGAAAAATAAAAGAAACAAAATTCAGAAGTTCTTGCATCCTTTGAGTCCTTGTAATGAGTTGTTTTGTTGCTTGCTTGACTAGTCCAGGACCAGTTTAGGCCGATGACATAGACTAGCTTGGGACTAATTTTCAGTTTTGCAATTTCTGAATTGAATTATTGCTAATCCTTGCTACCATATATTTGCCTCCAAGCTCCACATACATACTTCAGATCAGTACAACGAAGAACCCTTTGTGTTAGTAAGAACCAGACGCCGGTTGTACCATCCACTGTTTTGCTTTAGTAAGAACACTTGTAAGAATTTGGTAAAGGATGTGAGAGAGTGTTTCCACTAACACACATATAGTAGTTGATATGGATAACCTTTTGTGTTTTCTCTTGTCTATATACTAACAATGGCAGGGAACAATAAGATTGTACGAAAAGTGCTAAGTTCTGGAGAAAGCGGAGCAAAATCAATTCAACAATTTATTCCAGATTTTCTTTGTTGTGATGGAGAGACGTTGCCGAGTTATCATTGATGGTGGAAGTTGCAACAACCTTGCAAGCTTAGAGCTGGTTGAGAAGCTTAACTAGACCACAAAGCCACATCCTCATCCATACTACATGCAATGGGTAAATTCTTATGATAAGATAAAGGTAACTGAAATTGCACATATAGAATTTAGCATAGGGTCTTATAAGAATAGTGCTGATTTTGACATAGTACCTATGCAAGCATGTCATTTGTTGCTAGGCATGCCTTGGATTAATATAAATAACGCGGTACATAAAAAGTTGGTAATAAATATTCCTTCAAGTACAACGGTAGAAAAATTACACTTCTACATTTGACTACTACTGAAATTTTAGAAGCTGATCTCCAAAGGGTGGAGAGAAGAAAAAATGAACCTTTTAGAAAAGAATGGGGTGTTTTCAATGACATAAAAATTCATTGCGAGGCACGCATTGATTTATACAAAAAGGACCTTCTCATGTAGGTGACCATTTTTCGTATTTTTTATCTCCATACCAAATCCCCTAGAGCAAATTCTTTAACTTTGACCTTCCCTTCCCAATCTCTCCAATTCCTCTCCAAAATTGTACCCAGAATACTAGAGTATCCTTATTAATGTGATTTGGCAGTCCAGGAATATAGCAACTGGTATCAAGAGCCTTCTCCCCCCAAAATCCACCAGAAATTTTTTTCCCAAATCCGAAGGATTCCCCTGCCATCGACCTTGAGTCCGCCGCCATTGACACCCTCTCCAAGAGGATGGATGAGATGTTGCAGAGGATGCAGGCCGCGCTTGCGAGGATGAGCGGCGTCTCCGAGCCCATTGCATCGGCGTCCCCAACTCCACCTGCGCTGAACTCTTCACCAGCGTCCTCCACCGCCGCCTCGGTCGCGCCCTCGCCCGTCCCTGCGCCTGTGTCCACAAGCTCGGTGGTGGCTGCATCTTCCACCTCCGCCTGGGTTGCGCCGATGGCCGCTCCTCCTGCAGCCGTTGCGGCCACGGCCGCTCCATCCACCGGCGCATCAATCTCTGTCGCGCCAGCGTCCTCCACTAAGCTCGCCAGCCCCAACATCAACACGCGCGGCGAGTTCATCGACGACGGCCACGGTGCTTCGCGTCCGCGTCGAGACCCTCCGCGCCAACCTCGTCCTCGCCGGCCGCGTCGAACTCCTCTGCGCCGGCCTCTCTCTCGACAGCCGCGGCGAGGTCGTCTTCGCGTGCCTCGGCTGCGGCGACCACGACGAGCTCTACCACGCTCGCCCCGTTGATGTCATCAACGTCCACGGCGGCACGTGTCCCAGCCTGCATGTCCTGGTTTTGTGCTACAAGTCAAAGGTACCGAGGAGGTGTTTGATGAAATGGCGCCCCAGTAAGATGTGTTCGCAGGAACAATTCTTAACATCATGGACCATGAGCTCGTCACTGCCATGTCCACCAATGCCTCCTCAACCTCCAGCAGTTAAATCAGTAAGCCATTTGCACAGATTTCTGCAGCTTTGATGATGCCAAATTCTATGGTTTTTTCTGCACATGAAGTGTTTGAGAACATGGCTGAGACAGGAAATCGCAAGCAAATGCTATGCATTAGTTCGATTGGACAATCCTCTGAGTGTTGTAGGCTTGATGTGGTTCCATTGCCATGGAAATTATCTAGGCTGTTTTCTTGGTGCCCTGCATTGGGAGTACATCTCAAAACTAGAGTACGGTTAACCAGAACAATTGGCCACCATCTATGTGCTTTTGTCATGCAGCCAGTGGGTTTGATATGTTAACACTACCATGGCCACCTGATCATGGTCAGATTATAGCTGAACGGGATATACTGGTAACTTTTGTAATTGCACAGATGGATTACAAGTTCCTAAGTGCAGAAGTGACCAATGAGAGATTCTTGATTCACATGATACTGATAGTTTCGTACATCTATCTTCTGGATGGCTTTTATGAGATTGATACTATTAAGTCATGGGCAGTAGAGATTTTCACTAGGCAGGAAGTATGTAACATACAGAACTTGCTTTGGATGGGAGGATTGACATGCAACTCCTGTCAATTGGTTGTATTCCATCAGCATACAGTGTGGTCTGTCCCAAATAACTTCAAGGGTTGCCAGGTGTTTGGTAGAGGGAAATTCAAGAAGGGCTGCAGCATGATTTTATTCCAGATTTTTGTGACACATAAGACTAAACAATTGGTTATGAAGGCCAAAATTCCGCATATACAGTCAAAACATGTAACTAGCTTATTTCTGATCACCAGAAAAATTATTCAGTTACAGTATTTTCAGAGATCAAGGAGTATCACAGTTTGGATGCTTTGGCTTTTGTTCAACTGCAGTACATCTGGTATAATTGTGCATTTAAAAGTCCCTATGCATCAGTTCAACAATCCCATTGGTCCACAACATTCCTGGGAAGAATTATTGTTGAATGGTGTACCTTGTTCTCATCTCAAGCTGATGGCAAGATTACATACTCTGAACACTTCTGAATGGGTGCCTGACATTATGACTGCATTCCTATGGAGAGTTGTCATCCATGATCATGATTGGCAGTACGCAACCCTTTGGACAGAAAGTGCTGAAGATTTTCAATTGGGGGCAATCTTTTTGAGAGGATGCCTCACTTGCTTGTCAGATTCTAGCCTCCAGGTTGCAGGCTCTGAACCAAGTGGTGATTTATTCATGAGCATCATGACTGGATGCCCCAGTATAAAGCACGACCAATGTGCAAGATGGAGTAATCCTTTCCAAGTGAAGTATTGCGATATCTTGACTAGCATCGTGGAAAATCAACATGTACCTGTACAACCACTGGAAACTCACTGGTTTGGGAGAAATCTAGAGAACCTGCTATTATTGGTAGGAGCAATTTCTATGGAGACACATGATTCACAGCAATGGGGGTGCAACAAACAAAGATCAAGACATCCAGAAATAGTAAAAGTGATTGAATTACTCTGTGCATTGGCATGTGATCTGCAGAAAAGTGTGAAAGATTTTCGGTTTGCTGCAATCTGTGGCTGCAAAAAGGTGATCATCTGTAACTGCAAGGAGTTGATCATTTATGTGGATATGGACTGGCAGCATGAGCTATACCTTATCAAATTGATTAGTGGGAATCTTCAGTGCAATCTGACAAAGGATTTGAGCAGCAGTAGCTCTACCCATTGGCGATGGACGATGGTGCAACCGATCAATGATGGAATTGGTAAGGTCACTTGGGAGCTGTTGAGGATCAGTGCAATCTATCATCTCAAGTGAAGCTCATGTGGCATGGTGTGAATGGATCACCGACGAGTGTCAAGACCGATCAGCACAAGGTGACGCACTACTTCAACTTTCATGGGATCCCGATGGTTGCGGCTTGAGGGCAAGCCGCATTTCAAGCGGTTGGGAATGTCATGGACATGCCCCCTCAAGAGTGGATGACAGATGGGCCAGGCTTTGGGAATGGCTAAAGCTACAAAAGGCTAAGGACCAGAACGGGTGGAGGCATCGAAAAGAACCAGAACGACGTAGTCGTCTTCCTCTTTTTTTAATAATGGATTAAAACAAATAATCCGATCTTGACCCAAAGGCTACGGCCAAAGTTTACACACTAGCAGCACATCTGTCTGCTCATACTGGGTTCCAACAAGTAAACCACCATAAACGAAAGAGAATTAAAGCGCAATCCTATTGCTAAATCTCCATCCATGGTGGGCAAAATAACGCATTGCCAGGACCTCCAGAGTCTGACATGCCTGTTTTATTGCATCTCTTTCTTGCTCACGTCTTTATAATTGCGCCCAGAAGCGGAGCCAGTACGTCCCCCTGAATAGTACCTGCAAATAAGTTTTCATTGGAGATTTATCAAATACAATATCATTTCTACTGAGCCATAGTGCCCAACACAAAGCCGAAGCACCGACTAACAGCTGTTTTTTAGTTGTAGCCCCCACCCCTACCAACCAATCATTCATCATATTGTGAACACTGCTAGGTGGTCACAGGTTAAAAGCTATCTGCACAGCTCTCCATAAGAAACGTGCCATATGACAATCAAAAAAGAGGTGTTGAATAGTTTCTTCCCTGGAACAGAAAGAGCACAATTTGCTCCCATTCCAATTCCGTTTGGCTAAGTTATCCTTCGTCAGGACTACCCCCTTCTTTAAGTACCACAAAAAAACTTTAATTTTCAGCGGTAATTTTAGCTTCCATATCCTATTATTATTTTGTCCCTGTGCATTATGATTCCTGATAATCGCCAAGTACAAAGATTGAACAGTAAACAACCTAGATTGTGTTAGACTCCAGCGAAAAGAGTCTGCCCTATCATTAAGCTGAATATGACAAATTCGGCTTACCAGGTTATGCCACAAGTTTAAATCCCGCCCTACCAATGCCCTTCGAAAAGACACATTTAGAGGAATCCTAGATAAAATAGTGGTGACTGTATCGTTTTTCTTCCTGACAATGCTATACAGGGACGGGTACTGTTGTCTGAAAGTAAAATTTCCCAACCACTTGTCTTCCCAGAATCTGATTTGTTTACCATCATTTAACTGGAAAGTGCCAAAATTGATAAAGGTTTCTTTTACTTTCATCGACCCCGACCAAAAATGAGAGTCCCCTGGTCTCCGCTGCACTTGTGTGATAGTACTAGAACATAGATATTTGTTTTTTAGAACTTGTTGCCAAAGGCCATCCTCATTAATATGCTTAAACAACCATTTGTTAACATGCATTGGTTCTGGATCTCTAGGTTTTTAATGCCTAACCCACCAAATTCTTTCGGTTGGCACAAGATGCTCCATCTGGCAAGTCTATATTTCCTCTTATGTTCGTCAGATTGCCAAAAGAATCTTGACCTAAAGTAGTCCAGCCGCTCCAATACCCCTTTTGGAATCTCAAAGAAGGAAAGCATAAACTCAGCTAGACTGGATAAGACAGAATTAATCAATACCAGTCTACCACCTACGGACATATGCTTTCCTTTCCAGCTACTTAATTTCTTTTCAAACTTGTCCTCTATTACTTTCCAGTCTGAGTTGCTTAACTTCCGGTAATGCATCGGGATTCCCAAGTACCGGAAAGGATAGGACCCAGATTGACACCAAAAAATCTCGGTATATTGTTGTTCGCTGTCCTTAGCCTGCCCGAAACAGAAAATCTCGCTCTTATGATAGTTAATCTTGAGCCCAGATAGTTGTTCGAAAGCACATAGCACCAGTTTCATATTCGTGGCCTTATCTATATCATGATCCATAAAGAGTATTGTGTCATTAGCATATTGCAAGATGGAAAGACCTCCATCAACTAAATGCGGCACAACTCCTGAGATCTGACCACCTTCCTTTGCTCTATTAATTATAATCGCTAACATGTCAACAACAATATTAAAAAGAATAGGTGATAATGGGTCACCCTGCCTTAGACCTTTCCAAGTCTGAAAGTTCTGTCCGACCTGGTCATTTATTTTGATACCCACATGGTCGCGCTGAATAAAATCCTGAATCCAACTACACCATGTTTGGGAGAAACCCTTCATTTGTAGGGTCTGTTGAACAAAAGGCCATTTCACCTTGTCATACGCCTTCTCGAAATCAATCTTAAAAATCACTGCACTCTTGTTTTTCCTATGGAGTTCGTGGATCGTTTCATGTAACACCACAACCCCCTCCATGATATTCCTTCCGGGCAAGAATGCAGTCTGTGTGGGACTAATAACCTTCTGTGCCACTTGAGAGATTCTGTTTGTCGCCACCTTCGTGAATATCTTAAAACTCACATTAAGCAAGCATATGGGACGATATTGTTGTATCGTGGTGTCTTCTTTACATTTTGGTAACAAAATAATTGTACCAAAATTCAGACTATATAGAGGCAAATTTCGGTTATGGAAATCATGAAACAAATGCATCAGATCCGTCTTAATGAAGTCCCACGATACCTGATAAAATTCAATCGGGAAACCATCTGGACCAGGTGCTTTATTATGTTCCATTTGGAAAACAGCCTCTTTCACTTCCTGCTCCGTAAATGTAGACACAAGAATTTCGTTCTCGACTGCTGAGACTTGAGGAATATCATCAATCCGGTTCCTATCCAGTTGAATATTATTTTCTTCAGGAGGACCGAATAAGCCTTGATAATACGAGGTTATATAAGCCTTTAGAGCATCATCCCCACATATTGTTTGTTCCCCGTCTCGTAATTGATAAATCCTCGACTTTCTATGTCTACCAATTGCCACAAGCTGAAAGTATTTGGTATTGGAATCTCCCTCTAATAGTTCCTTCACTTTTGCTCTTTGGTACCATTTAATCTCTTCCTCTCGCAGCATTTCTGCCAAGCGATTTTGAAGACATCGTTTTAAGTTTAAATCATCTGAGGACAGAAGACAAACTTCTGCCTTCTTATCCATAGCATCCAGCTTATCTAATAATCCTTTCTTTTCTTTCTTATACTGGCCGCTTGTATTTTTAGCCCAGCCTCTAAGATGTTGGCGAACCCTCCTTACTTTCGCTTGCCAGCGTTCCAGCGATGTATGCCCCGTATTTTCATTAACCCAAATATCATTTACCATATCCATGAACCCGTCCCGGAGTAACCAGCCCAACTCAAATTTGAATGCTGGCTGATTACAGAACGAGGACGGCTCACCGGTATTAAGCAGTAAAGGGGTATGATCAGAAATGTCTATTGAGAGCGATAACTGTAGATAGTGGAAATTTTTGTTCCCACTCCGTAGCCATCAACACTCTATCTAGCTTCTCATAAGTTGGGTTCTGAAGCGAGTTAGCCCAAGTGTACTGCCTGCCCGTCATTTTCAGCTCTCTTAAATCTAGACCATCAATTACAGCATTGAAAAGAAAAGGCCAACGATGGTCAAAATTATCCTTATTCTTCTCATTCGGGTTACGTAATATATTAAAGTCACCCCCGATAAGAATTGGAAGGCTCTCATGTGTACACATGTGCACCAACTCAGTTAAAAAAACTTCCTTGAACTCACACTGTGTAGGGCCGTAAATTGCTACCAATGCCCACTTAAAGCCATCAGCTTTATTACATAAGTGGAATTTCACATAGTAGTCCCCTTCATCTATCGCCCCGATGTGAAATATATCCAGGTCAATCCCTAAAAGGATGCCTCCCGAGCGACCTTTTGGCTCTTTACAGTGCCAAATAAAATTTTTCCCTCCACACAGATTTCTTAGGAATGGATCGGAAAAATTCTTCCGTCCTGTTTCTGTTATGGCAATAAAATTCAGACCCTGTTCTTTAGTCAACTCTGATAGAAACCTATATTTTTTGGGTCTCCGAACCCATTACTATTCCAAAATACACCTTTCATTTGGACTTCCTCCTGTATTTAGGTTTTGATTTGGATGGAATCTTTGCAGCAGTATGATCACAATGATCACCACTGGAATCCATCACCTCATCCATAATCTCTCCGCATAAATGACTCAAGATAAAACCATCAATCTCACCCTCATCAGCTAAATCTTTTTCCTCTTTATCAAAAACAGCACGCACTCTATCACTATCAGGTTGTTCCATCAATCTCAGTTGCTCCATTTTTTTAATAGACTCTATAGACCTCTAAACACTAGAAATTTCAGCCCCTAAATTAATACCTAATTCGTTGCAACAGGTAATAATAGTCTCATCTGAAAAATGAAGAAAAGATTGACGAGAATTGTCACCTTTGAGTGGTGTCCCCGCAGCAGAAACACCGGCTTTCCTCTTGATGGCCTCGTCCAGCGAATCACCACTCGTCGAACCCACCCGGCGTTTGCTACGACGAAGATCAGCATCCATCGCCTCAGGAACAGCAGCTAGTGCAAGTGCCCGGTCACCAGTATCCAGAGCGTCGCCATCAAAGAGAAATAGAGGCACCTGTGCACTCACCCCCTCCATCTGCACCGCCTCCAGCTCACAAGAATCGGCCACCTGTTTAGCCTTCCCAGTCCCTGAACCATCACCCTGACCATGTGGTGAATTCACCACCACCTTCTTTAATTTTGCATTGGCATTGTCTCCTGGTCCTGTCCAAATGAATTCTTCAAAATCACGATTTGCCATTTTTTGGATCCATCTCCATAGGTGTAGGAGTACCCCCATCAGCAGTTGCCTCTACCATAAGGTGTAGCTGATACTGACAATATCCAATCACCATAAATGTATGCTGCGGGATCAGGTTAGGGTCAAGTACGGCCACCTGAACCCGGCTTCTATGATATTTCCTGGTGAAACTCATATCCACCTCCACTGGAACCCCAAGGGTAGACCCAACCGCCCAGATGATCTCATACTCTCTTAACTCATCAGGCAGACCAGTGAACTGAATCCAGATCCTTGGTAACTCTACACCCACCATACTTCCCCCAGCCTGCTCAATCAACATTGTAGTTCCTGCAATCTTCGTATGGAGCACTCCCCATTCCTTCATCCTCTGCAACTCTGCCAGTGTCGGAAAAACCGCCCTAAAAAAATTAGGACTCAGCTCAAGCTCAGGGTGGGCATCTGGCTCAACCGCTCAAGCTCAGAAGTGACCATCTGTGCTGTCAAAGAACCACCAGTGACCCTGATCAGACCGGTCTTTGTTTCCCCTTTCTGCTTCTGGTTAACAGGCACTGGAATATGAAAGAATCCCAGACCATCAACCGCATACCCACAAGTGCCTGCAAAAGGTTTTTCCGCTCTAAACCTGGGACATCTGGCCTTGGAATGATCCTGTTTGTCACAAATCTCACAATATTGCACTGCGGTGCAATCTGCCATAATGTGTCCCTTTGTATAGCATCTGAAGCAATAAGGGGCTTTCACCTTGGCAGCCCCCATACTGGACGACTCCGCCACCTCACCCCCAGAAGCTTTAGTTGCCTGTACCACCTCCTCTTTCGGCTTCGGTGCCACAATAGGCTGCTTCGGTTGATCAGCTTTCACTCCCGTCGCGCCGCCTTGCACAAAGGTCAGCGCCTGCTGCAGCAGTGCCACTGCCGGCGACGCTCGCTCCCCCGCTGCACCAAAAGCCTGTTTGAGCAACGCCGCAGCTTGCGCCACCTGATCGGCCGGAACCCCAGACGAAGCGCCCGCAGCCGCTGCCCCCTGACCAGCAGGGATTGGCGCCTGTCCATGATTCCCTCGTCCTCCATATGGCCGCCGACCACCAGCACCCCTCACATCAACCGCCCCCCTCCATAGCGTCCATCTCCATAGCGTCCTCCCCCACGCCCAGAGAAGTCCCCTCGGCCAGGATGAAACCCGCCGTAGTAGGGACCCTGGAAGCCTCCGCGCCCAAACTGCCCGGTCTGGCGATTGCTGCTGTTGCCGCCCCTGTTGGCCGCCCCACCTCTCCCAGGCTGCTCCATCTCTTGCGTCAACACCTGAGCGTAGGTGCGCCCGCACGACGAGGCGGCAATGGCGTGGACGGCGCGGCGTGTTGTAGGGTTTTGCCGGTGCAAAGCTCCTGTGCGAGCGAACAAGGCAACGAGGCCCGGTGTAGCGCTAAGCTCTGCCATTGCTTTCACCGACGGATCAGGATCGGATCAAGCAGTTCAGAACCAAACGATGACATCATGATGACATGGCGTCATGTTTTGTGAGTATCGCGATGCGGTTTCAGTCAAGGAGATACCCTCCCGTCGGCAAGAATTCATGCATGTACCCTCGTCTTTTGGGTACGAAACCCATGGGTATCCGTGCACACGGATAAAGTTTCCATCCATAGGTTCCGGCGATGAATCGATGATGTTGTCTAATCGACGTCAGCACGCCCAGTTTGCCATGCCGCTCGGTGGGCGTAGGAGTGTAGGACGTTGCCGCGACGGCGAACGTCCAGCGCATGGTGCTTGCGGCCACTGTGTCGCCGGTGCTGCGATGACCGGCCGGGCGGAGGCGAATCTCGGCGGTGGTGCGGACTCGATGAGACGGCGGGTCCGGCAAAGCTAGGTAGCGGTGCACGTACCTCGTCGATGTTCGGCAGTTTGGCGCAGGTGGCGGCACTGTGGCGAAGCTCAAAGAGGGCCTCGACAGCGGCACGAAGCTCGGAAGCTTGATGCGAGCGCGCGGCAGCACCGCCAAACTGCAGAGTCCTGGACTCCTCGCCTCACCTTTCGTTCTCTACGTTCCTTTGGTTGCCCACACCCGTTTATGGTCCATCAAGGTGCCACACGTCCGATCGATATGCTTGCTCGGGTGCTGCACGAGGAACAAGCTAAGTTCGCAACTGTAATACTAATGCGCTTTTTTTTCATCTCTATCTTCAACTTCTATTTCTTACAGTTGCCGTGGCGTACGCAGCTGTCTACGCGAAGACAGCGTCATCGCGAGCGAGCATGCTGCCGCAGCATCAAAGATGGGAAGGGCGACGGAACAAGGCCTGCCCCCGGACAGATAGACAGTATTAGAATAAAATGTGACAGAATGGTACTTTCATGTTCTTTTTAAGGTAATGGTATTTTCATGTAACAACCATTCTTTCGCACAAAATTTTTTCAAAAACGTTGCGGGTTGCATTTTATGGACCGGTTTGGGATTTCAAATGAAAAGAATGCACTCAGTCCACTGGTTTGCACATAATATTGATGTTTTGGTTTATTTTGGTCAGTTTTGTTACCGCACTAAATTTTATCAAAAAGAGCGGAGGTTGCATTTAATGCACCGAGCCACCGGAGGAAACAAATGGGCCCAATGCACTAGTTTTGGACCTGATGATGTTTTCGTTCATTTTGGATAAATCGAAAACGGTGTGGGTTGCATTTTATGTATCGATTCACGCTACATGTGAAACAAACATACCCAATGTACTAGTCTTTGATCTGATAGTGACGTTTTGCTACGTTTTAGATAGTTTCATTACTGCACTAGACTTTGTCACGGTGCAAGTTGCATTTAATGCACCGATTCGGGTTTATGCGAGACGAATGCACCAATGCACTAGTTTGGACCTAATACTGATATTTTTTCTGTTTGGACAGTTTTGTTACTACATTAAACTTTTTCGAAAACGTGCACGATCCATTTAATGTACATATTTGGTTCCATTTAGTAATTATATAATATTAGTGGTTCATTATTTATTAATATAATATTTATTTCATTATTTCATTACGTATAAACTTACAGAAAGTGCTGATCAGGTGTACTGGAAGTCATTCTGATGTCTAAACGAATACCTGCACATTATAAATTTGGTTGACAGATAGCTCTACTTTAATCTATAATGTAAAATTCAAATTATCATCCATAGAACAGAAGGTGTCACGGTGTTTGTTTGACAGTGATTTGGGAATCAATTACTTGTTACAGTTGACTGATCTCATAAAATGGTGTTTTGTTTCCACTAGATGCTAGCGAGGTTTGCAACAGGCGCTTCTTTCAGCATGGACTGCAAAGGTGGGGGAAGGGAAAGCATCTATTATGTTATACCATCTATTATGTTATATATATGATATCTTTGGTAATAAAACTAGCATATTATAATATGCTAGTTTTATTACCAAAGATATCACATATAACATAATAGATGGTATAATATAATTATATTATAATAGTCTATGGTTTAAAATTAGAAACCAATATCCAAACATCAAATTGACAATGATTCAGAAAAAACCGGCTCAATTGCATGATCGATCTTTTAATTAAACCAAACCGGTCCAGCCAACTGTTTATGGTTTTTCTGGTTCAACCAGTGAACCTATCCGGTTTTTTATACTATGGGCCATTTTATGGTAGTCCCACTCTCCGTTGTTGGTGTGTCGAACGCTTATCAGGTGAAAGAAGTCTCGAACGCTTCTACGGTGAAATACATGTAAAACTATCCTGTCAGACGAGCCTACTGTAACATGTGCCGCCACGGAATTCGTAAAAGATGGAAAAATGCTAAAGTCAACAACCGCAAACCTCAGGGCTGAATGGAGCTAGCATAAAGAGAATGGAGGTCGCAAAGACCATGTACTAGAGTACATTTCTGAACCAGTTAATCTATCAACGCTATAATGTTTATAGTAGCCTACTCATACAAAAAAGACAGGCACATGGAACATACATATGAACACACAGCACAAAGCGGAACCTCCGTTCGTTCTAATGCTCAGCTCCTTCCGGCATGTATGGCTGCCCGGACAAAATCTTCGCATGTCGCGTGACCACTCGAGAATACATCCGTCAATGCTCCCATGACATCAAAGGCCTCCTGCAGATCATCGGACGACGTCATGTCTTCGAGCCACGATAGCAGGTCCTTGGATAGCCCCACCATCTCCTTCATGTTGCCCAGCCTCTCATTCATTTGGATCTCCCATTTCTCGAGGCTGCCACCAGACTCGTCTTTCCCACCCGACTTGCTTGTGCCAGATGATTTGCCCTTCTTGAAGAACACTTGCAGCTGCTCGATCAAGCCAGTGTACACCAGCATTGGCTGGACGATGGTAAAGAGCTTCTCACTCGTATCAGAGGATGAACCTTCATCTGACCGAATGGACGATGAGGAAGAGTCGGGCAACAGCTTGAGGGTCGATCGCCCGTGCTTATGTTGCATGTATGCATGGTAGATGCCCCTCTGCAGGAACGCGGGGCGGTGCTGCAGCCAGCTCTCGTATGACTCTGACAGAAGGGAATAAACCATCATGAACTGTACAGTCTCCTCAGAGGGACCTGAACTACCACGGGATCCAGGGACGGATGCTGAAAGCCGAATAGGAGATTCTGGTGTTGATGGAGAGCTGGACAAGTACGCAGCAACAGCCTTGGCCATCGCACGACGCTGTTGGTTGGCACCTCCATCAGCAAGATGAGAAGCCATCTGCACCATGAATGGAAGAAACCGCGAATTGCTTTCCCTTCCCCCACCTTTGCAGTCCATGCTGAAAGAAGCGCCTGTTGCAAACCTCGCTAGCATCTAGTGGAAACAAAACACGATTTTATGAGATCAGTCAACTGTAACAAGTAATTGATTCCCAAATCACTGTCAAACAATTCACCGTGACACCTTCTGTTCTATGGATGATACTTTGAATTTTATTTATATTATAAATTAAAGTAGAGCTATCTGTCAACCAAATTTATAATCTGCAGGTATTCGTTTAGACATCAGAATGACTTCCAGTACACCTGATCAGCACTTTCTGTAAGTTTATACGTAATGAAATAATGATATAGATGTACTTAGGAGTTATGACACGTGACGAGAAATCACTGACACCATTTCTATGTGACATTTGAATACTTTAGCATGGACAAAGATTTGTGAACTCATGGAGTATATTAGCATATAATGGAATGGCAACAACATTGATCTCAAGGAAAATACTTTTAGCATGTAAGATAATAAATAAAAATAATCAATATGCTATCCAACTTGGAAATAATCTTCATACACAAGTTTTCTATCTATGGAAAGAGAATCATGGATTTCTCAGGGGCAAATAAAAAGCTGACTGCACATTTCATGGTATATTTCAACTTCTCAGCAAAAGGATTCAAACCAGGGAAGACGTAAAATAAAGAAAAATCTAGGCGATAATTCATACCAATTGAACTACAGTGAAATGCATGATTGGAATATTTTGGATTATCTGAGGACAAAAATATGTAAAAGAAGTCTAACACATACCAGCACAATGTCATATGTCAACAACCGGAGACGACTGCCATCTGCTCGTCCAAGAGAATTCAATTGGTCCCAGTACTGATCAACACACCTAGTGTAATGCCCAAGAGGAACAGACGAACCCCTCAATGGAAAGATACAATTACACAATGTCTCATTGTTTCGCAGGGTAGCACCATCCCATTCCTTTTTAGGATTCTTCAGTGCAGAATCAGCTCGTTTAGCTTCCTGATGGCATTGGTAGTGTATGATGTTGAAGTGACTAACAGTGGTGTAAACACAGTCCCCACGGCCACTACCAGAACTTGTTGCACCTAAGTTCACTCGTTTACTGAATGCATAGACTCCCAACATGTCTGCTGGCCTTAAAGTATATCCTTCTCTACAAACCATACATGCTAAACCATCCTCCTCTTCTTCCACATCATCCAAGCCTTCAATTATAGGCTGAGATACAAAAATACGTCTACCTCCATCGGAAGAAAACTCTTGTCTCATTCCCATTCCCTGGAATAGGAAAAAGCGGGAAAAGGCAGTGCCCCCATTAACATGTGTATATGTAGAATCCAGGGCTAACAGTTACTCTTGGAAATATTTGCAGAAAAGAACTTCAGAAACAGGATGAATGAAAGATAAAAGCTGATGAACTATGAGAGTTACCTGAAGTAGCATCTCTCTTTTCTTAAGAGCACGGCGACGCATCTCATCCCTTGTAGCATGCCGCAGCTCTTGAATCTTCTCTCCTAGGAAGCCATCACCATTATTTTCTTTGTTGGCTAGTGTATCCAAAAGATTTTCTGCTCTCGCACCAATTTCATTTTCACCAGGCACCCCTTCCAAAGCGTGAAGCAGTGGTAATATGCCTTCTTCATCAATGCATTTCTGTGTAGGCAGATGGCCTTTGGCCAGCCCCTTCAACATTGAAAGAATGGGTGGAATAGATGGTAACTTCAAGCCAGATGCCCATTCTGCACTTGTTCTAAAGTCAGTATGTCCTGGAGAAGCAAAGCTTTGCTTCACATGCTCAACAGCAGTTTTCGTAATGCCCATGTCCAGAATAATCTCTTTTAGCCTCTCACCACATGAACTAGTCTTGAGCGACTCTGACACACGAACAAAGTTGTCAACAGCAGATCGCTGTGTCGACGCCTTTTGGCTTATAATACCATCTTTCGGATTCTCCTCATGTTGCTTCTGCAACTGATCAAATTCAGTCCAGTCCCTAAGGTAAGGCTCAAAATGTTGAATTAGAGCTTCCATAGCTGCAGGTTCTCCATAGGTCAAGTAAGGCAGTATCCTTGCCACCATTTCCTCATTCCTTTGTTGCTTGTTGGATTTTTTGGCACCTGAAGGATGACATAGTCTATCCAGAAACATGAGAACAATTTTCCTGGCCTCCTCACCAGCACCAGTCTCCTCATTACTAGTTGTAAAAACACTCTGGGTAATGCTTATATCACTCTCATTAGCTTCCATAGTAAGACTTTCAACAATTAGTAGGATACCTTCAGCTGGTTCCATTGCATCCGCAGAAAATGCACGTCTCGCCGTCTCAAGCAGCAAACCCAAAGCACCCAGACGTAATAAGGCACATCTATTTTCACGGATTTTGCAACAATACTTCAGAAGGTTAAGTACAGAAGCCAACTCTTCTTGATTAGATCTGAACTCATCATCTCGCAAGCTCTGACAAAAACATATAAGAATATCAATACAAAACAGTTCAATTTTACGCCTCGTTAACAAGATTGGAACACAAAATTCACATAACTTTTACATGTTCATGTTGATAGCTGCTCAATCGATTAATGTACCTCTGAAGGAGAGAGGGATGAAGGTAACTGAATCAATATAACTTAAAAGAGTGTACCTGAATCATGCTCAAAATAATCTCAAGGCCTCCACATTCCCTAACAACACCTGCTATAGAAAACTCAATTTCAGGATCTTGTGATTCCTCCCGTTCCTCTTCCAGTTCTTTAATCATAGGCTCAGTAGCTTCACCATCTAAACCCTGATCAGGAAATACACGTCTTGTGAACATATTAATGTTGACATGATGTTAACAACAATCAGAACATTTTATGAATCCGTCAAGAAATCATGAGGCACAACCACTTAGCGCTTGCACTACAAATCTGCAGAAGGCACTACAAGCATTCAAAGATGAATCCCTCCTATGGATGTTCTCGGGAGCTAAAGCGCTTGCTGCCTTGCTCCCAGGAAGGGCGGTTGAGCTCACTTAGGCTCAATGGTGTGTAGTGGTCAGGTCCTAAGATCATCTATTTTTGTAATAGTCTACTAGTTCTTTTCCTCAGCCCTCACTAGGTCCAAGGTGAGGTGCTGCCCGTTGTATTTGGACCATCTATTTCCCTCTTAATACAAAGATACGTGGCTCTCCTACGTATTCGAGAAAAAAAATTATGCACAACCACTAACAACCGAAACAAGAACACCCTCCAGATTAGTTCATTATTTGTAGAACAATTGGATTTAAACAAGAAAGGGTGTATCTTGAATCTAGGCATCCGTATGCATTAACCACAAGAAACAAAGTATTTGATATTAAAAGGGGGCATATCACAGAACCACATAAATATATTAGCAAAAAAACTGTCAGCGGTTCAGAATATTAGTGGACATATATACCAGATCAACTTAGTTTGTTTGTGGCTAATGAGCAGTTATTATAAAAAAAAGTATCAATATTCCTTACGACTAAATAGGTGCTAATACAAAATTAAAAATTAAAGCAAAAGAAAAGGAAACCTTGACCCTAACCTGCAGTCTGTAGGTCACTGTCATTGGTGGGCAATCTCTGACAGATGAAGCAGCAGTTAGTGAGCTGGCATTCGACAAAGAATGTTGAGTTTGAACATGGTGCTTCCTCCATACTTGCTCATAGACTTGGGAAATGCTCAGATCAAGTGAGATTATATTTCCACCAACCAATAATTCCATACCATAATCATCCTCCAAAAGTCCAATCAGATCAAGCTGGTTACATATTTTGTTTTTCACATCTCTCATCAGAGGACCGACATCCACACTGGAGTATGGATTCTTAGTCATAGAACCCCTAATGAACTCTTCTTGAGTATGTGCCTTGTTCAGTATCAGAAGATAAACAGGCTCTGGTTTCACTGGGCAAATAAGATTGCACAGTTGCTCTAATATAAACTGCAAAAGAAAATTCCAGATAAGAGAACAGGGCAATAATAGTTTACATTTTATGTTCAGAGTTGCTATCAAACTATAAGTAAGCACAATATCAAAATCAAAATAAAGAAAAAGTCCATGCTCTACCAAAGATGTCCGTCTCTTTTTTTCCTTCACATGTTTCTGCAATCCAGAGATGCAAGCACGAATAAATTGACGTTTGTTTTCAGTACTCTCGACGAGCAAGCTATCAAGAAGGTCTTTCAAAAGACGATTGCAGTCATTAATTAACTTTGTCTTTTGCACGACAAGCCCACGGATCACCACAAAAGCTTCCAGCACCTCAGATAGTAACCTATCACTTATGAACCTGTGGTACAAGGGGAGAAAAAAATTAAGGACATAAAAAAGAGACCAGGTGCATAGTTTATTTGCAAAAAGCGAAGGCTTATTCAGGAGCACAAATAGCTTTACCTTGCTCTGATATTGGGAATTTCAAGAAACTTGTTCAGGAGCTCAACAAGCATATGAAGAATGAACCCTTGTGATATATCAATGCTTAGGCTTCTCTCCTGTGATTCAACATTGGACACTTCTTTTGTTATCAAAGAACATAATGTTGTCAAACAACCACGAACTGTTAGGAAAAGACGTGAAGTCTCTGAATCAATCATGATCCCAAGTAACTCAAAGTATTCTGCTGCACTTTCACCAGCTGAGAGTGTTCGAGGAAGTAAAGACATAAGCAAATTCAATAACTGAAACTGTCTGGGAGAGTTTGATGGGCATAGCAAGCTTATGAGAGTGCATATCTCAGATCTTATTGACTGGGAACAGGAACTTAAAATCAAGTCTGATACCCAGGAACCCAAGGCAAACTTCGAGAAGTCACTCTTACTTGACTTCCGACATGCACGACGTTTCCATCTGAGTCCGTATTTGAGAACCAGATAGTCAGACTTGTAAGAATCATGACGTGTCTTCGGAATAGATCCTTTCACTGCCTGGGATATTCTGTACTGCCTCCGGACAAAATCTAAATATGATGCACCACTCTCCCATTCAGCATAGCTCAGAAGTGGAATATCCTGGCCTTTTCGACTTCCATCATTAACTTTTCTAGATATATCCGATTGAATCTTAGCACTGGTGTTATTAGTGGTTGTGTTACCAGTTGTATCATCGTTCTTAGGTTGCAACATCAAGCTAGATATTCCCAAGCCTGACTCCTTGTCCCCACCATCAGATTTTGGAGGCGTGCAAGCCTGAGAAATTATTCTCAAGCAAGGAAGAATAATATGTTCTGAAATTGCTGGATGTTTTGCTCCAACCTTAATAGAAGAGAACAACAGTTGAAAAGCAATGCGTAGTCGTGTCTCCCAAAACTCATCTACAAGAGCACAGGTCTCTGATAGCAGCAGTAACTCTTCTCGTGTTGATTGTGCAATGTCCATGGAACGATGGTGCTCAAGACAATACATCACCTTCTTCTGAATCAAGTTGTTCAATTCCTGAACTGCATCTGCATCACTTTCAGAGAAAGAAGACAGCACAGCCCTAGCAAGAGTGCGCGCTGTCCTAGGGCCATGATGAATGTTGTTTTCAAATAACTCCGATAAAATTCCAGCACTTACAAGCTGCTTCCTGCAGCTTGCATGTTTGGACAGCACTTGTAATAACTCCAAGCATTGTGTAACAAACGTAGTGTTACACCCATAGCAACTACTTGGAGACCTTGGTATCGAAAGAGCTGGTAATGCATTGGTATCACTACAACTTTTCTGGTGCAAATATGTCATTAAAACCCGGCGCAGCCCTTGTAATGTCTGAACACTTTTGCTCACAGAATCAAAAGCTGCTTTGCATTTTTCACCATACAGGACACCAAGAAGTGCAATCTTGCGGTTTACCTTGCATGTGGGCCCAGGCAAGGACACCATCATCTGCTGGACAGCATCCTTCTGCTGCGAGTCAATCTCCTGTTCACCTATGCTTGACACAAGTTTAATGAGAGGCTTTTTAAATCCCATCAGTTGCTGGTACCGCCTATGAGCATTTTCAGACTCTGACTCAATTGCTGCCAATCCTTTTCGCATGTCATCATCATTTTCCATGTTGTCAAATGAAAAACTGGGTTTTGCCATAAAGTGGAATTCAAAACGACCATATTTGCTGTATCCACACTCATTGCAGAGAAAGGAGTCAAGGTTTTCATAATTAATATTTCTACACTGACGGCACTGATATGCATTTTCATGGCAGTTACTACATATGCCATGCTTATCAGTGACAGACCTACTACACCGTGGGCATTGCAATGACTCAAGGGAAGAAGCTTGAAGATTTTCATAAAATGAATCAAGCTCAATCATAAAATTGCACGCTGTAATTGGGATGGGGAATTCAACCTTCAATTCAGTCTGATTAAATGTAAGATGGCAGCTCTTAGCACGCTTCCAAAGAGTCCAATTATTCTTCAATTCTGACAAGTCAGTCACAGGCCTGTTGTTGTAATACAAGTTGAGTACTTTCACTGACTTAGACTTACGAGCATCAAAAACATTCATTGTAACTGACTGTATAGTAAAGCTTCCAGTGCATTTTATTATTATTCTATTGTCAGTAAATTTGGTCTCTGACTTGAGGGTTTCGAGCTTCATCCTTGAATATGGAACATCCGGGCAGCTACAGGTAACACAAGGCTCACTCTCTAGGTAATAGCCATCAAACTCCACTAAGCAACTCAGCGTGTTGTAAATACGGGAATTTGGATGATTTGCCAATAGCTCATTCTGAGAATGGAGTGCGTCAAAAATGCTGTTTATTACCTCAGGTGTCAAACATTCATTCACAAGATCAGAGTCATTCTGCTTTGGGCTCGAGTCATTCACTTTCCCAAGTAAACAGGCCATAAGGTCAGTGTACTCAACTATATTTTGTCCATACATGGGGAGATGTATAACCTTCTGCAGCAGAATTGTTAGCATAGTATCCCTAAGCAGGTTTTTTGCATGGTACCATACTCCAAATAGAACACATTTAGCCTCGTGGCGGACACCTGCTGAGTTCCACTCCAGCAAGAATATGTCAATGAACCGCTTCAACATGTCACCTTCCTTATCATTAAACATTTCTACAGCCTGTTCCATGTCCATGCACGACTTTTCTGAGGAACCTTCAGAACCATCATCACCCTTCCGCTTCTTTTTCGAATCTGAAGACTGTGAGCTAGTTCTCGTAGAACCTCCTAGATCAGCACCCTCTGTTTTTTGTGCATTATGATTGGCATCTTTTCCTGAATAGAAAGCCAAATTCAGAAGCTTGAGAGTCTGAATAATACACTCTTCACTGAAATTGTAAAATTTGTCCACAAGAAACGGAAGAAGTTCCATGTGCTTCAAGCAGAACTTTTGCCAATTCTTTGGCCTAGCTGCGGCCACATCACAAAGAATAGATAAACATTTTATGAGCTTAACACTTCTCTCATAAGGTACAGGATTTCGGAAGCCTCCAGACTTGTTTATGATTTTATGAAGTTTCTTGACTTCTTGGGAATATTGCCATGAATCCCTCACACTATAATAATGAGACTTGCTGCCGCAAAAATGAAGGAAGAGCCTTCTTGCATACCTCCGGACAAATGAAGTATGAGGATTGCTAATATAGCTGCAAAGCACGTCTTGATATCCATCCAACTTTAGATCCTTGGTGTTGGGAACCTTGTAGCTTCTATCCTTCTCAGCAAACTTCTTTTCTGGTCGAACCATGCTGTACACAAGCCGGAAAGTATTCTCCAACAACAATTTGTAGTAGTCCATGAAAAGATCAGTTGGATGAGATTTAGCATATGAATCTGAGAAAAAGGGAGAAAAGTTTCCAGCTGGTAGCTCTCTCCTTATTGTCAATAGCGATCCACAGCCTGAACCAGAAGAACCAGCTTCTCCATTTATGGATGATGACTTAAAAGTATGAACAAGTTGCTGCAGAATATCCATAAGATAATTCAAAAACGACTGCTGCCTAAGGGTAGAACAGGCACGAACTAACTGAGAAGCAAACTCATTTTTATCCTGGTCACCAACGGATAATGGGAGAGCTATTGTGGTTGATGCTGGAACCTGAACAGGACCTTTCTCTGTTAATTCTGAGCTCCCACTTGACTTTGAATGAGAACCATCACTCCCAGGCTGATGCCAGTTACGGAACATAAGCGTGAAGAACATGAAAACAAGTATCAAAACTTCTCCAAAATTGCATCGTGTTTCCGCAGGGAATGGTTTGTTTATGTTGATTTCAGCCATAAGCCAATTCACAAACTTTTCCAAGTCCAAATTTTCTGGCTTTGAACTATCCATGAAAGGACCACCGACTGCAGATGAAAGCCGGTAGAACAACTGCATTAAAGGTATGGCTCGAGTACCAGCTGTGGTCCCCATCCAGCCCCTAAGCTCTTCAATTAGATGGCTAAGTAACAGGGAGTTAATGGCACGTTTTGATGCAGAAATCGAAACAGTAGTTTGATCTGTAACAGTCTCAGGGAAGTCTGCAGGCTCACTTGCATCGAGTACATGGATTGATGATGGGGATGTCTGAACACTTCTATCAGCAGGAGCATGAAGCACATTAGAATCTGTTAGCTCATCAATAGAGAAATGAATTTCATTGCCTTCGCCTCCAAATGTATCAAGTTCAATTGGTATTGCTGACATGGGATGATCTTTTGAATGGGGTGCCGGTAGGCGATCTGCATCAAGTATCTCATAGCATGTTTCACATAGGTCGAAATCTGGACATATATTACAATGCCACCTTTGCCTAAGTATTGGAACAGTGGAACAACCATCACAACAGTATTGCACTGATGATGTTGCAGGATCTTCTTCAATCATAACCTGAGCATTTCCACTGCCAGAACTCATAGCAGCTGGTTTTGTTTGGTTTTCAGGAGCATCATCATTAGCTATCATTGTCTGCTTCGGGAAAGGGACTTGGAGAAATCGGGATGAAATAGCCAAACTGAAAACCAGCAAGAGAAGGCAATTGAGAAAATGATAAGAGAAAAAAAAAAGGAATACTAGCATATGCTAACTAGTGGCACACAGATTGATAAACAATACAAGAGATCACCTGCTAGAAGTCTGTACTGCTACATACGGTGCAAAGAGCAGCTTCTTCAGTAGAGCAACTGCAGGTCCCACTGAAACTGCAGATGTTTCATTGGAATGCAGAGCCAGGCATTCAGCATAGCTATAAATAAATTCCACACAGGGTACAACAAGACTATTTATTGTCTGTGTGTCTGGCCTGTCTAGATCCAATATACCCCAGAAAACTTGCATAAGACCATCAACTAGTTCTGTACCTGCAAAATATGCAGTTAATATAATAATATTTGTAGGTTAGAAGTATTGTAAATTAGCAACTGTGCTTCACATTCAGCGCTAGGTAATTGTATCTAACCCTTACGGTGTTCTGTGCTCAAACTTCTAGATACAAATGCAGGTTGGAGAGTCAAGTTGACAAAGTAGCACTAGTCAGGATGGCAATTTTCCCCGTGGTAATGGGGATCCACGGGGACGGGGGCAGTATTTCCCTGCGGGGCTAACTTTTTTTTTTTTCTCGAACACGCAGGAGAGATGCGCATCATTGTACTAATAGAAGAAGAGCCATACAGAGACTCAAACACCCATACCAACTCACACACCCTCCTAGGGCCGCTAACCCACCCCAGTTAGCGCTGCTAGTCTTTTAGCTCCTGCCAGCGACCAAAGCCCAGCCTCCTCTCTGGCTATATTCAAGGCAGCCCCTACATTTGGACTGGCTCCGTTGAAAACAGTCATTACGATGTCGCTAAACAGTCCATGCTCCAAGGATAATTAGAGTTCAATCCTTGCCGTAGGTCCTCACTACTTGCTCTTTCTTCTACCCTTTTCCACCAGTAATCAAAAGAGGGTTCTTGTGGCTGTGGGGCAAGGGCAGCCAGGCCAAAAGCTTGAAGCAGCCTGAACCAAAATTCTCTAGTGAACACACATGACCCCAAAAGATGCTGAATGCTTTCATCTTCCTGTGCACATAGCGGGGCTAACAGGACGGATCCCCGAAACTGGGCCGGGGCGGGGGCGGGGGAAGGGTGAATATTTTCCCCGTGGAGCCCCAAATTGGAGACAAATATATGTCATAGGTGGCCCACTACACAAGTATACTCGTTATCTGTGAAACCCTAAGCTCATTCTTTCCCACACGCCACCGCAGCTAGTTCTCTTCCAGCCGAGGGCTGGTAAGCACAAGGCAGCAGCTGAGCGTCAATGCAGCAGGGGCCGAGCCGCTGCCGACGTGATTGCGCAAAGGCAATAGCCGGGGGGCTGCTGTACCATCAAGGGGCAAGCTTCGCCATCCAGTGGTCCACAGCTCAATGCAATCTGTACTAGCTATTTCTTCGTTGATTCATGCGATTCGTCTGTTAGTTCAGTGCTAGACTGCTAGTGCGAGGCTGCTACTCCTGTACTCGATCTATTAACTGCTAGCTTATGGCTCAACACTTGTACAGTGTACATAGATGATATGTATTATGTACGTCTCCTTTGACCATCCTTATCTTCTTTGATTTTGTGTTCTTGATTTACTCATACACTGTCACAAATTGTGATCGAACACAGATGACAGGTGAGTTGAGTTGATGAAGATATATGCTTTTTGCATACATAAATCATCCACGGGACCCGGCGAAGGCCGGGTATCCGTCGGGGCGGGGGCGGGGATTGTATTTCGGGGATCGGGGCAGGGACATCTTTGCAGCTAAATAATAATTTCTGTGACATCTTTGCAGTTGTATATAGTTGAAACTGCAAAAGTGTATTTACGCATTAACCAAGAAAGATACCCTTACGAATCATCTAGCCTACCTTCCTGTGAGACTTAACTAAGCGTGCAGGTTATCTCCATAACAGAAATAAAGCAGGCAAATATAAGTTCAGCAAAAAGAAGAGAAGAAACTGAGATACTGCAAAATATCAGTACATTCTAACATACTGTTTTATGCGCATGTAGGGCCCACATGAACGCAACCTATGCCAAGCTGATTGGGGAAAGTAATAGAATATCTATTCCTTAAGTCAACATGTAGAAGGTGAGGCAAACCAACAGGGACAGCAAATGAATATTGGTTGAACAAGTCAGAAGTACAATTATTACCACGAGTTTCAAGAAAAGAGGCCAGGTTTGATTTCCTGTGTGATGCAACTTTGGAAACCGTATGGATCTGGGATATAAATTCTTTTATCACCCAGCTAGATGCAGCACCTCCAACTCCAATTCTTGAAGTTATTGCTGGGAGTGATTTAATTACCCCTAGAAGGCGCATCGTGTCTTTAACCTGTACAAACATAAGCAATAAATCAGCCAAAAATAGTGGAGCAGAAGGAAAACATTGACCCACAGCTGTTAAGATCAGTAGACAATGAAAATTGGTATTACATGATAGTACATGTCCTTCTTTGGGAACACAGCCTGAAGGACACGGCAGGCGGCAGAATGTAGCAGAGGTTCCCTGTCACTTTGAAAGATGATTTCCAATAAAGCTCGGCATTTTAGATTATCAAGTTCCATGCCTGCATCAACCATGTCAGTAAAGCAACTTGGTCGGCATAGCAGGTATATGCGTGAGAGAATCCTAAGGGCATCTGCCAAAACTTGCTCCTGGATAGGAGCAGGCTGCACGATTTGGGGATTCTTTCCTGATCTTCCACCAGTAGAACTACCAAGTGCTTCCATATCAAGTGCAGCATCCATTTTCTCTTTCCATCCAAATTCGTCTTTAGCCCGACCATAAACTTCAATAGAATCTATCCTAGGTATAGAAGAACCATCGAACGCCCGCCCAACAGAAATTGTGAATTCTTCATCTGCCAAAAGTGATTCAGCAGTAGTAAATGGAATATCGTACCATGATCTCATGCCTTCATCCAGCTTAATGACTCTATGAAAAAGTGCAATCTCAGAAGGAATGCTGCTAGCAGATGTGTTGCCCACATGGATCCGGCAACCAACCATTACTATATCTGGGTTAGGATTTGAAATAGTCACCTACAAAAAGAAATGGAGGGCATACAAGTCATTCAACATCAATTGGTTTAGACAGCATGGATGAAAAAAAAAATCACAGTATGAACAAACCAGAATATCCTACCTTGAAACCAGCAGATGTCAGACTCTCTAGATACCCATCATCTGATGTCAATCTTTGCTTGATGCTCTCAGAATCACCACTCTTGGTAGTTTCACTATTAAATTTAACATCACATGTAATGCAAGTTGTCTTCTCAAAGAAATCAAGTGGAAATTCTGGTTTTATGCCACTGTAAGCTCTACTGCTGAGGATGCTGCTGCCCAACTTCTTTGTTTGCTCTGCTGCAAGGATTGTCGAACTGTCACCTCCAGTAGGTGTATGAGAGTAAATATGAAGACTGCCATCATCATACAAAATAAGACAATGTGTTTTATCTTTGGATAAAGGCTTATAGGCAGCAACACCAACCACTGAGGAATTTGTACCAGTAGTGTGCCTCATGTTTTGTGCAACAAATTCATGAGGACCCAACGACACCGCAAAAGGAGCATTTGATTTAGATTTCGATAGGCAGGTAAGGATTCCACTGCCAGCTAATAGCTCTCTCCATCGGTAGAGCCCGGCTGGCTTGGATTTACCATCATGATCTTCCTCATATACATATGACAATTCCGTTATTGACGAAGAATCAGCATTCAAGCGCCCCATGAAGGTTGTACCATCTTGATGAGATACAAATAGAAGCCTGTAGGTTGATGAGAAGTACAACGACAAACCTTTATGCATGGATACAGCATCTTCAACCAAGACTGTTTCAGCCAATATTTTGGCACCAACGTCACCCTCCAATGTAACATTAAGCCTATACAAAAGGCCCCCTTCAGAAAGAACAAGGAGCACCAATTTCCCCATTGAGGAGGGGACAAGGGTTCCATCAACTATTATATCATCGGCCACAGTAAAATAATGCATGGGGCTGATGTTGTCCTGTGAGAGATCATATATCTTCACAAACAAATTCGTTACTACCATGAGTTGTACCTGAGAACCTGGAACCCATTCCACGCGACGAATATATGCTCCTTGCAGAGCAAGTTCTATGGCAAGGCGATCAGTTACTTCACCACGACTATTTAATGTTAGCACTTGGCAGTCCTCATATCCAGCAACAGCAAGGTAGTGGTCCATCAATGGATTGAAAACTAAATGGACAATTTCAAATCGAACAATGTTCCTGGAGAGGGGCTTCACATTTGTTTTGTCTGCTGTAATAGGTGATGCAGTAGGCTGTCCAATAATTTGTCCCACGTCAAATATAGAAACTTTATCACCTTCTCCAACAGCAAGCTTACCTCGAGTGCTAATACTGAGCAATAATTTAGCAAGAGAACCATTAGCAAGATGTGACTTGAGCTCCCTAGAATTTGGATAATCAGCTTTTATCTTCAGGTCCAGTGATCCACTTTTAAAAGCTTTCTTTAGTTGGAATATGTCAGAGGAATGTAACACCAGCACATCACCTCCTAACAAAACCTTCCTGTCTTTCAGGTGAGTCAACTCCCTTCGGCTAAGTATAGTAGGCAGCAACTTTTTGCAGATTTCAAGCACCCTTGTCTCAATATCCAGATGTTTAAGAAATAAAGGAAGCCCATTGCTGAATTCCTTAGGCACAGATAGCTTCATGGAATTCTCAGCATCAGTAAAGATATCATCTTCGAAATCAGAACCACTATCTGCAACCTGCTCCACATCCTCGTGGTAAGCCAGTATGGGTTGGAAGCTGCTAGCAGCAGCTGGTGGTACAGTGGAGCTGCCAGTAAATTTCCGAGGTTTCAAACACTGACAGCTGCTTCCTCTCACACCTCCAGCCCCACAGTCACAGAAGAAACGGCTTGATCTAGAGTAAACAACGCGATGCCCTCGATGACACACCTTGGCACAGACAGAACAGCAGCCTTTGGAAACTGTCAAGTCGCACGTATAGCAGAAGTACCAATGCTGTTCCATGAAATTACTGCCACTAGATGTAAATGTGCACATTCTTGAAACTAGAGCTCGGTCACTGTCTCCATCTTCTTCCACATCTCTATCAATACTCCCTAATTCCCCATCAGACGTACCATCATCTTCATCTTCCTCACCAGAGCTAGCATCACAATCAACAGCAGGATTACTTACTTCATTTGTGCGAATAACAAGGCTTTCCGAATTTTTCAACTGCTTTGGGATGAGAGATCCTGATCCAAAACTGCTGCCAGACGATTTTGATGAAAGTCTCTTAACGGCACTTCTAGTTAGCCCAGTATCACCAAATACTGCCTCCACAAAAGAAAACAGAAACTTCAAAGCGTGCAGCTTACCCTCGTCCCCAACCATTGTCCCCATCAGCATAAGAGTCTTTTCAAACAAGTGCTTGAAGTGTGATTCCTCACTTGACAATTGAACAAGAAAATGGAAATATGCTTTAGCAGTCTGGAGGTCATGTGACAAAAATGCTCTATCAAGTAACAATAGCATAGAGTTGAAAAGGTGATGTTGAAGTTCTTTGGTCAATGTCTCAGTTGAAGGACATATGAGATGCGTAAAAAAATCCACTGCTAGTTCTCGGGTTGCAGGACCAGCAGTGCCATTTGTGCTTTCAGCTTTTAAAGAAGGCCCCAATATTGTAAATTCTAACCACGACGAAAAGCAGGGCACATCCATTCCAATAAATTTGCTTCGCAATTTCTGCTTAAGACCAGGACAAAAACCATTGCCCAACATATCAGTCAACAAGTTGAGAATCTTCAAATTAACCTTCTCTGAATTGCAATCCAATACATCAAGAAAGACTGATATGTCAGCATGCTCAGATGCAAAAATACAGTTTGCTCCTTCAGGAGCTCCTTCTGCATCACCAAGGAAGAATTTAAACACTTCTCTTTTAGATCGAAGGTCTTCCACTAGATCAACAACTGTTGAAACTAAAATCTCTTTCACCCCGGTTTCCATACTTTCATTAGAGTTAATGTCAGCCAGGAATCCTTCTAGCTGCTTAAGAACAAATAGTTCTCTGTATCTAGCAAGATCATCCCTGTTGTTAATTAGCCTCATATATATATTGTCGCACTCTCCATGAACAGGTCTGAATATTTGATCTGATCTAACAGCCATCACCATACTAAGCAGTTTGGAAATAACACCCTCATCAACTTTGTTTCTGTCTCCTGGTTGTGCAACCTTTGTATATCCATTAAAGGTTTGCATGATTTCATTTATCACCAGAATGCAAGAAAGGAGAGCACTGTCGCTAGAAGTGTAAGCAGATGGAAATCCATGCAATAAGCACTTCAGGAAGAACCAATTTTTCTGCTCTTCACCTAGCTTTGTGGTAACTCCATCTATCCTTGATGAAAGCTGACATATGGATTCCAACATTTCCAAATAGGAACCAGATTTCTCATGAAGGACATGGTGCTTGGATTTGTCAAAAAATGAATGCTTGAGCAGCAGGGAAGGATAACAATTATCAAAGGAAGGCCTTGCACTGTCAAGAAATGAGAGATATGCTTTCTTAAAAATACAAAGGTAGGTCTCCAAAAGAGAAGATAAAATATACAAAAAGTCTCCACTGTTCTGGGTTATGTATATAGACAAACTATTCCCACGAATAAATAGCTCCTCGCCATGAACCTCATGTTTTCTATGTGAATCCACCTCAGTTTCAATGCCTGTCTGTTGCCTCCTAAGATCAGCATTAATGAGAGAGAGAATAAAAGAAAGCCAAGCCCCTTTTCTGGGGAAATCCCAACTCTCCAGCTTATTTGAATCAAGAATATCATAGTGCAACGACTTTAGGAGTTCAAATATTAATGCAGGCAGATTTACACCCACATGTGACGAAGCACCATCGCTGATACTGAGAGCAAATGTTAGGAAGACATTAACATCGGCAAGGTCGGGCTTCAAGTAATCATCATTCAGAAGAGAATCATTGCCATGACAACCTATAACAGCTAGAGTACTCCAGCAAATCAAGAATACATATCTTTCCACAATGAGATCATCAGCAACTTCAGCACTCCGACCACTCCACGAATTAAGGATTTGTGACATAGTTGCAACCAAATCAGCCAAATTCAAGCCCAAAGTTTCAACAGCAGCCTTATCAAAATAGAGCATGGCATGAGCTGGAGTGACATCAATTAACTGAGGGAGCAAATGACTGGTTACAGCACTCTTTTTGACAGAATCATCGAGTATTTCCTCCACAATAACAGTGGCAAGGGATGGCAAGTTATTCATGGAACGCGACTGGCCTTGCTTAAACTGGATATCCCTCAATCTGGATCTAAGCCTCATAAACAACCATGATGGATGTGTTAAAGGGTACAGCAACATATGTTGCAGGACAAGCAGAAGTCTTGATAGCAGCAGTGCCCATCTTGTCAGCCCAGCCATGTTTACTCCAGATGGAGGTTGTTTCATTATCTCTAGGGAAGAAAGTACAATTTTGACCAAATCAGCCTTTTCTGACTCTGTCGTTAAATGAAACGCTCCCAAAAGAATTTCCAGATGAAAAGCACAAGGGAGACTTGCGCAAAAATCACTAACATTTAATGAGCTGGATGATGTATTGTTTTCCTTCCCCAAAAGATAATTAACATACTGAACAAAAATCTTTCTTCCCATACTAAATCCTGAGTTTGCTGCGTGAGTCATAGCATGCGCAACTAGAGCAAGTGCATAGTGGTTATAGGTGTGCTTCCCATTGTCAACATTAAACACTTTCTCCACAAGGTCTTCCCTTAAAGAAGCAGGACATAAATCAGAAACAAGAAAAGTTTGTAGGAGTACAAAACAAGCTGCATTGATGTGCGTTAATTTATTTTCAGAAGACATTGTATTCCCAGTGCTGTTTTCGTTAGGGTAACAAGCCTGGCACTTCAGTATTGAAAGAAATTGATCTAGATGACAGGCGCTGAATTTTCTGCAAGCATCCATATATAAAGCACTAGACCATTCAGGAGAGAATATTAAAGTTTCCATAAAGCATATCAGATCAGCAGCTAACTGAATAGGCCCCTGCTGGCTGTTTGATGAATCACTCCCTAGAGATGTTGGCTGTTCAACACTTTCAGTTATTCCTGCAGGACGTACTTCAGCAAATAGATTCCCAAAAAGTGCTTCTTCCTCAAGACTAGCCACAGATTCCAATTCCGAAACAACAGGTGGTTTTGTGCAACTCAGCTTTGGCTTCTCACTTGTCATCGATTTCACTCCTTCTTCATGAAGGAAGAAAGTCAGATGAACTAAACCATTCAACCATTGTTCTCCCGAAGGGAAGATAAATTCTAGATATTCCTCGCATGTATATTTCTTCAGCAATGGTACCTCCCCTGAACGGACATGACAAGACAGATCACTTGTCTCATGATTGCATGTATAATGCAAGGCATCTTTGTCAGGTTTGTCCCTGTCAACACGTCTTGTCCAACGTTTGGTTTCATTAAGAAGTTTCAGCACAAATTGAACAACACGAGGAGAGTAAGCTAAAGGAGGCACCAAGCAAGTACCAGATTTTTCATATCTCCATATATCAGGATTGAAGATTTCCAACATGGATGAAAGTATGCATACTTGAACTGAACAACAGATATCACTGTTGCAAACAATAATTTGCATTAACTGTAGAAATTCCTCAAGTATCTGCAGCAAGATGGTGCCAACACCATCTACAGAGAAGACTCTCTCATGATTTGAGAACTTGAATTTCAGTCTGAACAAGGCTGGAAGACTATCAGCACATCTTGCTACTGAGGATAACATCATAGCATCGGAAGCATCAGAAGGAAACTCCATAGTGAGACCATAAATTAACTTGAGGATTCTTTGGGTGAAAGATAACCTCAAGTGAATGTTTACATCTTCAACCATTTCCAAAGCAGGAGACTGGCAAAGCTTGTGCACCAGTGTAAGAAGGCGTGGTACACAACATAAGTGAACAACCGCAAAATGCCGTGCTAATGGTCCCATGCAATTTGGAGATACCACACTGCATGATTGGGTATTCTCTGAAATAACATAATCTTGACACAAGAATTCTGGTAACAAGGCCAAACGAAACTGTTTAAGATCATCTCCACTTTTAGAGCAGTTGACTCCTGGTATAGACATAAGTCATTAAATGAAAAATAACAGAACATAAAACATTGATCCTTTTAACATGGCAAAGGCCCCAGGAGTTTACCTTTTAGATAGCAGAAATATTTCTCTTGTGGGCTCAAGCGCTCAGCTTCAACTTGGACAATTGTCCACTGCTCAATGATGTCATTTATAATGCTTGGTTCCAATGAGTATGGCTTATTGTGAGTACCTTTGAGCACCACAAATTCCACAAAACAGGCAACTTCATTCTGCAAATATGCAAAACATAATTAACAAATAAAGAATGCTACGAAAAATACAAGCATCTTAGCATAATCACAATGGTAACAACATATCAAATCACTCTAACATCTTCTAAACTTTGATAGGTCAGAAACTATGATCAGTCGCACAATTAAAACCAAGCAAACAGAACTTACCAGTAAGCCAAAGTCATCACAAGCATATGATGATTTTTCAAGGTACAAGAGACAGAATTCCAACGATCTCTCCACAATCTCCACAACTGTTGGCTCCACTTGTTCCACTGATAACAAAAAGTGAGAATTAGATCAAATCCTAACTTCCTAGACATCTCCGTTATTTTGGAGCTACAGTAGACAAAAGACATCCTTCTAATGGTTAAAAGGAAAACAGGAAACAGCAGAAAGGGGGGCATAATATTGGAGAACATCTATTAGTTACTATATGTTAAATTGTTAAGCGTGAATGAGTACTCCAATCACCATAGGCAAGAACAAGAAAAAGATCTCTCAGAAGACAACTTTACATCAACAACATGACAGGCTCTACCATTTTATTTATTCACACATGCATCAGGAAGGAGTTGAAGCTTCAGTGCTTTCAGTGTCATCGAGGAGGTCACTATGATACTAAGGGCATGCTTAACAGCAAGGGAGTGACATAGCATGCAATAAAATTGCTTCCTAGTATCTCAGGGGAGTGCATCAAGATCTCCATAAGCTACCCTCCACCCTGAGGATCCATATCTGATATAACAATCTATTTACAGAACTGAATTAAATTTTTGTCATCAGCCAATAAAGTGGTCCGAACTGCTATGGGAGTCCAATGATACAACTAAAGATAAAATCCACTATTTAAGATGATAGTAAATGCTAACTGCAACACAGAAAAGGAAAACAGGACTCCAGAAGCAGCAAGATATTCTGTACTGAAGAGCACCAAACTAAGAAGAAACCCATCCAGATGCTGAAAGTAAGGTACAGGAATGCAATAAAACAGCATCTGTTCTCACGAGGGTCAGAGAAGTATCTAAAACACAAAACCAGACACCATCAGCAAAGGATTTGCGGGCAGAAAGACAAGGAAAACCACAAAGTAAATAGGGCCTAGCAAGGGGCAAGCTCAGAAACTTTAAACGATGCCAAAACAGTGTAAAGAAAAAACGCTACCAGGTTCTATGTGGGAATGAATGAGATAAATGGATGGATGAGAATATATGAAGGGGACTGGGATTTCTGGATGAGATCACATTTGGAGAAGAGAAACCTACCTCAACAAATTTCATTACTCTTGCTCGACATATAACAGGTACATTAGTAGCCCCATTATTTGGATCACCTTACCCCCTAAAAACAATCTTTTGGTCCAAGGAAAAATATCTCTTAACACGCACTATATATCTACATGGAACTTAACCCAGCTAACAAGGAAAGAGAAATCGAGTATTGAGACAGACTTTGATGGTATCATTATGAAATCAAACAGCAACCGAACAATTACAGTTGTTAATAGGCACTAGTAAATAGTAGTGTGCATGTGCAGGGAACATCACTCTTATTTTGGCAGTGTTCCACCTAGCTCCATATCTGGCAAGAAATGGGAACTACAGATCATCATTGCATCAACCTCTACTAAGGGCATGTTTGGGAGAGCTCCATTCAAAAAAGAACAGCTCCACTCCACACACTCCATCCTTTTTAGCTCCACTCTACCTGCTCCAAAAAAACATGGAGCCGCTTAATCTGTTTGGTTACTAGCATGACTCCAGCTCTAAAATTTGCTAGATTTAGTGCGAATAGTCCTTGCACTCGGTTGTTGTATGTTTGTTGTTTTATATTCTTTATTAGATCTTTTTTAATTTTTTAATGTTGCTAAAGTATCGGCTGCTGCACTAACTTCTTTTTTTATGCGCTGACAGAAGATTAGAAAATGATAAAAAAAAATGTCCACCAGTCCCGATACATTCATCAGAATAGGAAACTTGTACAACGAAAAGAACTTGGAAACAAACTTTACCGAGGAACAGCATGTTGTCTGCATGATCGATGTGATGAACGTGCTCATGTCATCTGAAGCTAATTTTCTTCACTCATACTTATTTTAGTTCAGTTACTTGCTCGATTGGTTTGTCCATTCATTTTGTTTTAATTTTCTTCACCTATATGCTTGTAACTGCTGCAAAATGCCTGAAGCTATCATCCGTTCTGACGCACTACTTTCTGTGCTGCTATACTGCACATGAGCAGATCTGCGCATGGATGAAGAAGAATCGAGCGAGGAGCATAGTGTGTATAATCGCAAGAGTCCAAGAGCTAATCAAGGGATCGGAAGAGGCGACGTGCCCAGACATCGGCGGCATCAAGGGAGAGATTAAGTGGGCTCAGCAGTGAATGCGCACCCACCAAATCTGGTCGAATGATGAACGGGACGACGCCCTCGCGGATTCTTCACCTTTGACCTTGCTGGAGCTTCGAGAGGGGCGGCGCGGGTCGCACGGTGCCGCACTGCGGGAACGGGCGGCGCTACGCGGGGTAGAAAAAAAAAACAAAGAAGCGAAACGGTACGGAGAAAGGAGTGTAACCAGTGGCATTGGTGGGTAACCCATCAACTCCACAAGAAGGTTCGAAACCTTATTTTCTGGAGCACCTCCTGAGGAGCTTCAAGAAAAATCTGGAGTTGGCCTCTAGATCCATATTTTTTCTGAAGCTGGACGTGTTTGGCTAGAGTATTTAGGAGAGGAGTTGAAAAACCTGGAGCGGGGCTCTCCCAAACAGGCCCTAAATTATTGCGATCAATAAAAAAGACCTGTGGTCAGTCCGCACGGACTGCCAATCATCCTACCATGCAGTTCAGACACGGTACCACTGACAACAGATACTGGAAACAAAGGAACAATCAGTCCAATACTAAATAAAAGTAAATAATAATGATACTTTATTCTGAGGCAGAGAGAGCAGGTAACTTAATGAAGCAAGACTTCGAAGAGTGATTCAAGTAGTAGTTATAGAAGTATCAAGTAAATAAAGTACTTACTAGCTTCTTTTCCAAAAAGAAAATGCATTGTTACATCAGTAGCCACAAGGAATGTAGTGAAGTAGCGAACCTATTCCTTACATGAGTGCATGCATTTGAAGTGCAAATATGCATATAAAATTCTCAGGTGACTAAAACTAGCTCAACTGAGTCTCTTAATGGTACCAAAAGACATAAAAATGCACAGAGAAACCAGAAACATTCACCTCGTGGCAACAACAGCAAGCAAATATATAAACCTTGCATCACACAAACGACTGAAGCAGAATGTAGAAGAACGTGAAACAAGAAGGATGTCACGCCTGAGCTACAAGGGAAACATCTCAGACAATTGTATTAGATCAAACAGTCGATTACATGTCCAACATGCAGGTTAATATCATGTTAAAATACGAAAGCGAGCACCTAAGGCCATCGAACTTGCTTTCTCTAAAAACATGATCTCTCAACTTGAGTCAACTTGAGATGGGAACATAGAAGCTATCACGCCAACTTGGAAGATATCAGCAACCATGGCCAGGGGCGGCGGATGATGGGCGGATGATGATAGTGCTGGAAAAGGTGAACAACCCCCTAAAAAGTCAACTAAAAAAATACAAATCTCTTTCAACTGGCCAGCCTCCTTCAAATGCAATTTAAGCTAAAGCGCTCAAAAAATACAAATCTCTTTCAACTAGCCAGCCTCCTTCAAATGCAATTTAAGCTAAAGCGCTATCTTACACTCTAACAAGCATAAGGGATCTTAATCACAACACCAGCAGCAGCACCGCATCTAGCACAACACATGCAATATAACAGAAACATGGGTGGTCGAAGACCGACAACCGACGATTAACGGGCGGACATCAGTAGTCCAACACGGAAGAGGCGACAAGGATTAACGAACGGGATCGGACGAGCTCACCTGAGGCGGGAAGGACAGCCGACACGACGGCCCGGGCCGCAGCAAGGACGGCGCGGGCGGCGGCTGGGTCGGCTGACGGACCGGCCGCGAGGGCCCCTGCAAGGACCTCGAGCCCCGGGCGTGCCGCGGGCGAGCGGAGACGGCGCGCCGGCGGGTCCCGTTCCGCAGAGGCGGCGAGGTGGTCGAGCATCGCCGAGATCTCCGCCGCCGCCATGACGAGGGATCTCCGATCGGCGGCAAGCCCTAGAGAGAGGAGCGGTCGTCCGATCGATCGCCCTTCTGATGTGGAAGAGGGTTTTGTGCTACTTGAGAGAGGAGAAAGGGGAGGGGAGAGGGATGGCCGGATGGGCGTCGGGAGGAAGGCAACGCTGCCGGTGGCTTTTATTTATTTCTTTACACTGGTTTTTTATCTTCTTTTTTACACTGTTTTTTATCTTTACTGGGTGATACCCGCCCAATTGCAGCGTGAATTTCTTAAACAATATTTTAATAATAAATTAAAAATAGAAACACTAAGATAATTACACGACAATATTTTTTAAACGATATTACGTATGATTTAAGATGAAAGTTGAAAGTAGGAATGGTGATTGTATAACATCATTCTTTTGCGAACAACATTATACATAAAACATATTTATTTTGTTGAGAGGGAACGAATCTTAAATGATTGATCATCTATGTATTTCTATTGTGTGAATTTTGCAGCAAAGACCATGAATGCTATTGGTCATAAAAGATCGGCAGATGATATTTATTGTGCGAATTCTGTACCATTGTACTCGTAAAGACCATGGATGTTATTGGTCACAGAAGATCGACGGATGACATAAATAGATGATCCCAGTGAATGGTGACGCGGTATTTAATATAATGAGTTCCTAAATGACGTGGCTAGCTTGCATGTTGAGAGAAATAATTAGTTAGGTGCATCTATATAGATTGTATAGATTTAGGAGGATCGGGAATAAACAGAACGGAATTTTATTTGACACGTAAGAGCATCTTAGACTCTTTATATCTAACTTATAAAAATAGAGACTTTGATGAAAAACACCATCCAGCAGTCTCTTTAATTGGATATCTAAATATAAATATTCTCTATTCCGGATTTCTCGCTAACCAGAAATGGAGAGTGAGATGACTCTCTAGACTGCGCATAAAATATAGAAAAACTATTAAAAAGTTTAAAGATATAGAAAATAATTTTTACTTAAATGACTCTCCAAATGATGATTTAGAGAGTACTCCCCGCCCCAAAAAAAAGACATTCTAGAAATTATAGGACAAATTAAGGAGAGAGTAAAATGACCTTGATTGCCTCTGATTATTAGCCATATTTGACACTAATTGGTTGTTGCATGCACATGCACTTACTAAATATAGTAGAATGACTAGTTTTTTGGACAAATTTTGAATGCTAGAGTGTCTTCTTTTTTGGGACGGAGGGAGTATATTTTAGATGATATTTCTAAGGAGAGGGGTTTGGATCACTGTACAAATATAAGTCGGTTCCTGACGATCTTTTTGGAACTTTTACTATATCGACCCTGTTAAACACATTTCCATCTATTCCAAACGACATTAAAATACATTATGTATTTCAAGAAAAGCAAAGATTCTTTGGCGTATTAACAAGAATTTTCTGTGTTCCAAAATATAATGTATTTTGGTGTGTCCTAAATTAAAGTATTATAAATGTACTCAAATTTATAGAAAAAAATAAAAGTAGCTTGATGGTGACATAGGAGGCACAATTTAGACAGGTTCGGGTTATGCGAAGGTATAATACCCTATGTCTTGTGTCGGTGTGTGCGTTTTGTATTGCTGGAACTCAGCCAAGTTGAAGAGTACATGACATCCATACATATAACCATGCTTAGGGGATGGCATGGAGTTAGAGGAGACCAGCAAGGGTGTCCAAGCCAAGAAGGAGGCCCGAAGCTTATCCGGTTCGAGGTGCCAAGGTGGAGGCTCAAAGAAATTTAAGTTCGAGTCCACCTCGGAGTCAAGGAGCAGCCCGCACTAAATTCGTCGCCCAGGTCACAAACGGGCTCGGTTTCTTATGTTCTACATATGCTTGGAAAGCTAACGAGATAAGCTTTCCAATGGCACCAGTACCACCTTAAAATTAGTTCTGAGTCATCAGGAATCGACGAAACAAGTTGATGTCCAGAATCTGTCTCGGTGTTGCGTCGCCGTATTTTGGCCTTTGGGCCGTGTATCGTGTGGAAGCCCATAGGGGGGCGCCCCCTCCAACCCTAGCATGCCCCTTTAAGCTATATAAACTCAGTAGCCGTCGTTATTTAAACTTGGGTTTTGCTTAGATTAATTTGTCGAGAACAGTTTCGCCGTCATCGGTTTGTAGAACCCCATCTTTTGATCTTAATCATACATCTGTTGTGTCACTTCTTTTTGAGAGCTGTTTCTTTCGAGTTCTTGCTTGTGTTTTTCGTTGCGTAGTGATGTGAACCCGCTGGGGTTTGTGCCCGATCTTTCGATAGGAGGCGTGGGGGATAACTCGATTGGAGGAGACGACGTTCACGGCCCGACTACAACCTTTCAAAGACTGCGCCTTAGCGACCGATACACCACCTCCTATGGATGCCGCGATCTTGTGGGAGCGCGTCACCCGAACTGTCCTGCAAGCAATTGAAGAACTAGCAAGAACAAGTATGATACAAGTACTAAATTTACTAGATGAGAATTGAAGTGTCTCAATCTCAAACTCAATCACCAAAGAAGTGGGGTTCCTTCGACTCGAAGACGGGCGGCTGGACCAGCACGCGCGCTTACAAGCAAGTAGCAATGACTAAACTTGATCTAAACAAAACTCAATCTGTTTGTGGCGGCTATGGAGGTATAAAAGAGGGTGGAGGACGACCAGGACGCGGTTGGGGTCGTCCTACAACCCTAGGACGCGCCCCTAATGGACCCAACTTGATACACGGCCCATTGGCCCAAAATAAGGTGACACAGCACCGTGGGCAGAAAAGGTCTCTGTAGTAAATCGATGATTGCGGCCGCATCTGAACAGGTACGAGGATGAGTCTGGATCCATCTGAAAGTAGACTTGATAAGCTTTCCATCAAGTACTTAAACGCCCAAAATGGAGTCCGGATGAAACCGTGGTGGCCGTCGTAAGTCAGCACTTTCCTGCAGTCCGAATCCAGACTTTCCAAAACGTGTTGGATTTGGTTTCTTTCCTTCCTTAGGCCAATGTGACGTGGTAACCTGATGGGGGATGTGGGAATACTTAGAATTGGTCCCCAATCAACTTCTTTGGTCCTCCATGTCTTCCATATGTGTCTAGCACTCTTTTTAATCCACGTATGTATTTCTGAAAATGAGAATGAACACACATCATGGCGCAGCATCAATTCATCGAATGTACCAACAATAATTATGATATAGGATTGATTCACCTTTGGTTTACAAGTCATTAATATGGTCGTATCTAAGCCGGTGATGTCCTCATCATTCTCCCCTTCTTGGCTGCAAGTCGTCCTCGACTTGCTCTGGTGGCATTCTACGGCGATTGCTTTGTTGTTTAAGCACGGAAGTACATCCATGTTGCATGACCACAACCAGCAATGCTCCCCTTCTTTGGGCTGACCCTGTTGCTTAAGAGAAAAACTAGCGAAACTTTGCAAAACATCGTTAGTCTTAGTGCAGCCCTCTATTTGATTATGATATTGTAGCCCAAAAGGATATTCCAGATTAGAGCAGATATAAACTTTATGCACCAAATACTCTCCTTTGCAATTATACTTGCCAACAAAGTGATATGTATGATTAGACAAGCATGAAAATTCAGAATATGCAAAAAGTTTCTCCTCTAAACATTTTAGATCACAAAGAATATCAAATTCAATATAACCCAAAGTATTTAAAGAAGACATCAATTTCAATTCATCATGTGCACAAGTAATAGGATGGAAAAGCTTTGTTTCATCACATGTGTATGGTTTCAAATAAAAAATATCACTCTTATTCACTACTTGTGGCATAGAAGTACAAGAAGCATCATCGCACAAGTTCTCTTTATCATAAGGAACAACAACTAATTCTTCTTGTGACAAAATCAAATCAGTTGTAGGTTCCACATTTTGATTAGCATGCAGAGTGGACAAATTTCCAACACTATGGGACACATCATTCTTGCAAGTACTATTAGATGAAAGAATTTCCTTTTCAGCACTCATAGCAAGCCAAAACAATGAAACAATATTGTTGTATGATTTGCTAATTAGCATGGTTCGAATTTCAGAATTAAGCCCTTTCATGAACCTACACATAACATCTTTCTTGCATTCATCTAATCCACCAAACATGACACAAATCTTAAACCTATGATAGTATTCTTTGACAGTCCTACTGCCTTGCTTCAATTTGTCCAATTTTTCAAGTAAACAGTCAGCATAATATTCTGGAACATATTCATCTCGAAAAAGCATTTTAAATTCATTCCAAGTTTGTGGAACTTTGTTGTGCCTACAAATGTGTTTCCATGTAATCAAAGCATATTTTGTTAAAGCACTAGATGCAGCAAAAATCATTTCATGTTCAGACAAGTCATAATTATCAAATCCTGCATCTACCTTAAGCTCTCAATCAATATAAGCTTCAGGATCAAACATACCAGCATATAATGGCAAATGTTGAATGACATCCTGAAGATGAGGGTCTAGTTTCAACCGCTCAAAAATCTCTGTATCACCTGCCATAATTAGTTGACAACAAGAAACACAAAAATAAGATGTATCCTCCTGTCAACTACTAGATGTGTTGGTTTTAATTCTCTCAAACTATCCTTGTTCAAACAAGCTCTTACAAATTCTTACCAAGCCAAACAGGTGGTGACAGCAACCAACAAGACAACAACCTCAAAGATAGTGTATCGGTGCTGCAGCAACAAGACCTGTCAAACTGTAGTCGGATATGTGGAGCTATAGGTGGGCTGAAACAAGGAATAACTAGCACCACGTTAATTAAAAAGCAAGCTGAATAATCGTTCAACGGCGGCACTGTGCAGGTCCTAGCCTAGACCGTGCAAGAGACGCGAGCCTGGACACAAGTGAAGTCACAACACACCACCGAAAACAATCACAATGATCAAATCAGCCCTTTCTTTCTTTCTTTCTTTCTTCTTTTCTTTTACTTTTTTCTTTTCTTTTTTTCCTCCTCTTCTTTTTTTTCTTTTCTGTTGGGGACTAAAAACTTTTGATTTATGCTATGACAACCAAAACAAATGGCCGCATACAACCCCTACCAAAACAGACTTACAACTCTTATTTCAGCTAGCCAGATGCGCAAATCTCCAAGTCGGTTGCGGAGTGCTCAAAAGGAATTTTTGAGCAAGGTCAAATCCGTTGGAAAGAGCACGAGTTCAGCTTTCCAGATTGTACTAAAACACTTGATTTGGAGATTGTACGTGGAAACTGCAGCAGATTTCTTCTCGTGCTGTACAGGAACTCCAAAACAAAAAGTGACAAGAACTCGAAACTCTAAAAGACTAAACTAAGACACATCATGGCGCAGCATCAATTCATCGAATGTACCAACAATAATTGTGATATAGGATTGATTCACCTTTGGTTTGCAAGCCATTAATATGGTCGTATCTAAGCCGGTGATGTCCTCATCACGTAGACAAGGATTAGCCTTCTCGGCAAGGTCAACCGGGTTGTGACATGGTTAATCAGTACAGGAAGGACCCTTGCAATCTTGGTACTACGTCTTCACAGGTATCACGAACCAGCCGTTGGTTGTACCATCCACTGTTTTGCTTTAGTAAGAACATTTGTAAGAACTTGGTAAAGCATGTGAGAGCGTGTTTCCATTGACACATATAGTAGTTGATAGGAATAATCTTCTATGTTTTCTCTTGTCTATATACTAACAATGGCTGGGAACGATGAGATTGTTCAACAATTACTAAGTTCTCAAATGGAGAAAGCGGAGCAAAATCAATTCAACAATTTATTACAGATTTTCTTTGTTGTGATGGAGAGACGTTGTTGAGTCATCATTGATGGTGAAAGTGGAAACAACCTTGCAAGCTTAGAGGTGGTTGAGAAGCTTAACTTGACCACAAAGCCACATCCATACTACATGCAATGGGTAAATTCGTATGACAAGATAAAGGTAACTAAAATTGCACACATTAAATTTAGCATTGGATCTTATAAAGATAGTGCTGATTTTGACATAGTACCTATGCAAGCATGTCATTTGTTGCTAGGCACGCCTTGGATTAATATAAATAATGTGGTACATAAAAAAGTTGGTAAGAAATATTCCTTCAAGTACAACGGTAGAAAAATTACACTTCTACCTTTGAATACTGCTGAAATTTTAGAAGCTGATCTCCAAAGGGCGGAGAAAAGAACAAGTGGACCTTTTTAGAAAAGAATGGGGTGTTTTCAATGAAACAACAAATTCATCTAAATTTGAATTTTTATAAAATGATGATATTATTTTGTCTATTATTGGAACTAATACTTTACATCATATACATAATGAAGATGATCATACAAAAGAACAGGAACATGTAAATTAATCTGGTAAAATCTCTCTTGATATGCTGAATTTTCCCTCCAATGATGCAAATAATGTTATACTAGAACCTTCTCTTGTATTACCTTTGTCACAAATAGAGAATGAGCATGATACTTTTGATTTCAAGCAATATACATGTGCTGAAAATAATATTATTATGCCGATTACTTGTGCACATGGCGAACTGAAATTATTATCTTCTTTAAACACTTTGGGTTATGTTGAGTTTGATACTTTATGTGTTCTTAGTAGTTTGGAAGAGAAATTTAGATGTGCTGAGTTGTCATGGTTATCTACTTATACATCTTATTTTATTGACAAATATAATTGTAACAGAGAGTATATGGTGCATCGAGTCTATATTTGTGCAAATCTGAAATCTCCTTTTGATGTACAAGATTGTGATCAATTAGATTGTCCCTCTAGTTTTACTATAACAAATCGGGTTCACTCTCAAAAAGTGGAGCATTGTTGGCTACTACCTATGTGTGCTAGTGCTGATTTTTCTTGCATTGAACAGATACTAGCAGTTATGCAACCATCTATGTCTACATTGCGTTTTGTTAGTGCTAATATTTTACACGATAGTGTTGAAAAAGATCGTGTGCGTTCAATCAAGGAGGCTACGTATTTGTCGAGAACTCTATAGGAGACGGTATTTTGGGAGATTGGAAATATGGTCATGTCACTCCCCATAATATTTTGCGTTCCCATATTTTCCGCAACCTCATGTTTCTTCGTGTTGTGCAGGGCCATCTTAGAGCACAAACGACGCCGACGACGGCTTTTCGTTAAGAAGGGGAGGATGATGAGTACATGACATCCATGCATAGAACCATGCTTGGGGGATGGCATGGAGTTGGAGGAGACCAACAAGGGTGTCCAAGCCAAGAAGGAGGCTCGAAGCTTATTCGGTTCGAGACGCCAAAGTAGAGGCCTAAAAAACTCAAGTTCGAGTTTGCCTCGGAGTCCAGGAGTAGCCCGCACTAAATTCGTTGCCCAGGTCGCATACGGACTCGGTTTTTGACGTTCTACATATGCTTGGAAAGCTAACGAGATAAGATTTCCAATGGCATCAGTACCACCTCAAAATTAGTTCTGAGTCATCAGGAATCGATGAAACAAGTTGATGTCCAGAATCTGTCTCGGTGTTGCGTCGCCGTATTTTGGCCTTTGGGCCGTGTATCGTGTGGAAGCCCATAGGGGGGCGCCCCCTCCAACCCAAGTATGCCCCTTTAAGCTATATAAACTCAGTAACCGCCGTTATTTAAACTTGGTTTTTGCTTAGATTATTCTGTTGAGAACAGTTTCGCCGTCATCGGTTTGTAGAACCCCAACTTTTGATCTTAATCATACATCTGCTGTGTCACTTCTTTTTTAGAGCTGTTTCTTTCGAGTTCTTGCCGGTGTTCTTCGTTGCGCAGGCAGGGAATAGCCTTCTCGGCAAGGACAACCGGGTTGTGACACGGTTGATAACCAGAGGAATCATGGTGCTAAGATTGCAGGGTTCAAGTTGCTGACTTGAAGCTGGATCGGTGTGTTGCACTCCGCCCAAAAGGAGTTATCCTTCACCTGACGGAAGATCGGGCACCCTAGTTCCCATCACAAGTTCTAGGAAGCTAGGACAAGCGTTTGATTACAATGGTTGCATTACCCTCAGGGGTTACCCTAGGCCGCCTTATATAGGGTGGCGGGCTAGTGTTTACAAGTCGGTTTCAATCTAAATCTCTTAGATTACAACATCCAATCTTATCCGACTAGGTTTCCGCCAATATCCCTAGATATCCGGGATGCAATTTGCCGCGCCCTCATCAAACTTGTCCATCAAGTCGGGGATTCCTTGTGGTCCACCTAGGTGCCGGCCCACAACCTTGTCAACCATGGGCCCAGGCCGGCGCTAATTTCCTCTGATAATGAGCCCAATAGTACCAGTATTCCACAATATGTACAATCTCATATGAGCATAATCAGTTCCATTATGAAATATATTTTAACAACCATCATATAACAATTTAATAGGTGGACCCTGATTAGTCTAATAATTTTGTGAACTTGGCAAATTTAGTGCATCTACTATCAAAATGTAATTAGCGTGGTAGAATATGTGCTAATCCATTCGAATACTGATACATTGGATGTTCAATTCTATAAAAAAATATGATATTTCATCATATAAGATTATTTTTTCCAACTCTTTACAGTTTTAGATCAAATTAAAAAAATTCACCTAAATCAAATTTTACATTACACACAAAATATAAGTTATGGCCTCCTCGATATACTCTTAAACTTATCCTACGGTTCTTGCATACTAGGATTGTTTCGCTTGGGCTGAATACCTTACTGTAGTGACATATGTACTACTAAATAGGCAGTTCTTGTCTTTGTATTTGTAAATGACGTGATGAGGACATCACCACGTTGGACATACAAGAGACGGACTCTTTCCCGGGGTACAAGTCGTCACCACGTCGGACAACTTCGGTTCGGAGTCAGCCGACACGTCTGCGCTTCAACTGCGATATCTTCCTCATACGACGTCCAATCAAGGTGTTCTTCGATGCGTTGGAACCGTGACGACGAGACGCTTCTTTTGGTTCTGGTTTTACTCCAGAAGATTCGTGGATCATTCTGTGTGACCACGAAAGGTGCTGCGTCACCTGTTTTGGGCCTTTTCAGGCTTTGTATCGTGTCGGGCCTTCGGCCCATGTCGTGGGCACGGCGCCCCAACCCTAGCTCGCCCCACGACATTAAATTCAGTAGCCGCCGTCATTGAGACTTGAGTTTTACTTAGATTATTCTGTCGAGAACAGTTTCGCCGTCTATCGGTTTGTAGAACCCCAACTTTTGATCTTAATCATACATCTGCAGAGTCACTTCAGATTGAGCTGCGTTCTTCCGAGTTCTTGCTTGTGTTCTTCGTTTCCCGGCAGGGATTAGCCTTCTCGGCGAGGTCAACCGGGTTGTGACACGGTTGATAACCAGAGGAGTCGTGGTGCTAAGATTGCGGGGTTCAAGTCGCTGACTTGAAGCCGGATCGGTGTGTTGCGCTCCGCCCAAAACGACTTATCCTTCACCTGACAGAAGATCGGGCATCCCGTCCCCATCATGACCCATGGCCGACTGGAGTTTATCTTGTAAACCCACCGAGTTTGAATATGAACATGTTCGCTTGTAAGGGGAAGCTATGCATCCGACCCTTCTCAGGAGAAAAGAGTTGGCGTGGTCTCATGGACACGCCACATCCCGTCCCAGTGCCCAGCCCCGAGCATGCAAAGGGTCTGGCATGGCCTTAAAGGCACGCCAAATCCGTGTCCAGCGCCAAGCCCCCGAGCGTGCAAGGTGTCTGGCCTGGTCCCTTTGGACACGTCGAGTCTGGGTCAAGCGCCCAGGCCCTGAGCATGCGAGGTGTCTAGCCTGGTCCCTTTGGACACGCCGAGTCTGTGTCAAGCGCCCAGCCCCTGAGCATGCGAGGTGTCTGGTCTGGTCCCTTTGGACGCGCCGGGTCCATATCGAGCGCCCAACCCCCGTGCATGCAAGGTGTCTGGCCTGGTCCCTTTGGATGCGCCGGGTCCGTATGGAGCGCCCAGCCCTTAAGCATGCGAAGTGTTTGGCCTGGTCCCTTTAGATGTGCCGAGTCCGTGTCGAGCGCTCAGCCCCCGAGCATGCGAGGTGTCTGACATGGTCCCTTTGGACGCGCCGAATCCGTGTCGAGCGCCCAGTCCCCGAGCATGCGAGGTGTCTGGCCTAGTCCGTGTGGATGTGTCGAGTCCGTGTCGAGCGCCAGTACTCGAGCATGCGAGGTGTCTAGCCTGGTCCCTTTGGACGCGTCGAGTCCGTGTCGAGCGTCCAACCCCCGAGAATGCGAGGTGTCTAGCCTGGTCCCTTTGGACGCGCCGAATCCGTATCGAGCGCCCATGCCCCGAGCATGCGAGGTGTCTGGCCTGGATCCTTTGAATACGCCGAGTCCGTGTCGAGTGCCCAGCTCCCGAGCATGCGAGGTGTCTGACCTGATCCGTTTGGACGTGCCGAGTCCGTGTCGAGCGCCTGGCCCCCGAGCATGCGAGGTGTCTGGCCTAGTCCATTTGGACGCGCCGAGTCCGTGTCGAGCGCCCAGCCCCCGAGCATGCAAGGTGGCTGGCCTAGTCCCTTTTGAAGCGCCGAGTTCGTGTCGAGCGCCCAGCACCCGAGCATACGAGGTGTCTGGCCTGGACCCTTTGGACGCGCCGAGTTTGTGTCGAGCGCCCAGCCCCCGAGCATGCGAGAGGTGTCTAACCTGGTCCCTTTGGAAGCCCCGAGTCCGTATCGAGCGCCCAGCCCCCGAGCATGCGAGGTGTCTGGCATGGGCCCTTTGGATGCGCCGAGTCCGTGTCGAGCGCCCAACCCCCGAGCATGCGAGGTGTCTGATCTGGTCCCTTTGGACGCGCCGAGTCCGTATCGAGCGCCCAACCCCCGAGCATGCGAGGTGTCTGATCTGGTCCCTTTGGACGCGCCGAGTCCGTGTCGAGCGCCCAGCCCCCGAGCATGTGAGGTGTCTGATGTGGTCCCTTTGGACGCGCCGAGTCCATGTCGAGCGCCCAGCCCCTGAGCATGCAAGGTGTCTGGCCTGGTCTCTTTGGACGCATCGAGTCCATGTCGAGCGCCCAGCCCCCGAGCATGCGAGGAGTCTAGCCTGGTCCCTCTGGACACACCGAGTCATTTGTAAGCGAAAATAATTTGTCCGCCAATTTCGGATCCGGTGGATTGCAGATCACTAATCCCGCGGATTTCCTCCGTTAGTTTCAGAGCCGTTAGGGTAGGTTGCCGTCGCGTTATAAATATGCAGCGCCCAGCACCACCGTCGTCATCTTCCTCGCTGCGCCGCACCCTTCGCATTCCGCACAGTAGCTATTGTCTTTTGCCCGCCATTGCGCCCAAGCAAGCTTTACGACGTCCCGTTAGGCAAGTAGATCGCGCCTCATGGGTTCGACTGAGCACTGTAGCCTATATTCATCCTTCCAATCACCGCCGCCAGGCTCGATCCATGGCCACCGAATCCGTCGCTGCCGCCGCACCGTTGGTGCCGGAGCAGGAGTCCAGCTGGGGGAGGTCGCGCATGACCGAGGTGAGGCTCGAGGCCATGGCAAGGCGCGATGTGTTGCCACCGAAGAATGGCGACATGTGGAGGGTGCTAGACAAGGAGAAGCAGTCGTTCGAGAACACCAGCAAGGTCGCATGCTTTGCCCACTTCGTCGAGCGTGGGTTCGGGGTGCCAACCGATGATTTCTTCCGTGGGCTTCTCCACTACTACGGTCTGCAACTCTCACATCTTCATCCAAATGGAATCCTGGATATTGTTTTCTTCATTTATCTGTGTGAGGCCTATTTGGGGATTGCTCCTCATTTCAATCAGTGGAGGCACTTGTACCGAGTCAAGGCGATTGGCTCGGGCAAGCGCTGTGATAGCCTGACCCGGATCACTGGCGGAGCAGGGATCATGCTTCGGGTTGGAATGGATAGCACTTTTTAGCAACAAAATATCAAGGATAGAGAAAATAAGGATTATCTGGCAAAATAAACCTTAACGGATGACTAGTACTATCTAGGCTGCGGTCCTACAGTCAGCACGGCTCTGATACCGATCTGTCACACCCAGGTTTACACAAAAACTCGAATGATGCCATATGTGTGCATAGGATGTCCACAGAACACATACAACTTACAAATATAGAAATTAGAGTACATATGCCTAAATGAAATAGATTACATCAGACTTTAACACAATAACTAAATAAAACATAGCGAAATCTATTTATTAACTCTCTCGACAGGTAGAGCCTCAAGTCCACAGGGACTCTGACTGGTTGACCACAGTGTTGGCCGTCGTTACAACACAATTTCGACCACCAATACTCGGGAATAAATGAGGCTTTATGCAACATTCCATGTACTTAGGTTTTATTTCTAATAAAGTTCCACAAGTTTTGGTGAGTGTCACTTGTGCAGGTACAACAACAGGAAAAGCGTGCTATAGGGGTCGGAATTGACCGATTCGGCCGAACGACACGATCGGTCGGTTACCCCCCTTAGCCGTACATGTCACCGAGAGCTGTCCATGTCAACGATGACCGAGTGACAACCGTGCACGACACTTGGACCAATGCCACATCACCTCTGGCCTACACCAACATGAAGACCATCAAGAGAAGATAGCCCAGGGTGATCCAGAAGGAGAGGCGGTGCACGGGGGGCGTATTGGGCAGAAATCCCAGTTCGGCCGAACCCACCAGTTCGGCCGAACCGCCCCCACTCCACGAAACCGCCATCAGGAGCAAGATCTGAGCCGTGGGAGAAAAGGCAGCGCAAAATCCACGGTTCAGCCGAACTGGACAGTTCGGCCGAACTGGACAGTTCGGCCGAACTGGACAGTTCGGCCGAACCGGGGGATTCAGCCGAAGGCCCGACACCGCCTCCCAGGGTCCCTTGGCGGTTACTCCTCCCAAAACCGCCATGTCCAAGCTATAAATACAGTGGCACACCCCTGGTTCAAGACACACCAAGCAAAGGAGCTCATTTCCACTTTCATTCTAGTAGAGTTAGGATACTTTAGTTGGGAGTTAGAGTTGAGTCGAGCTGTGCCTCGGAGGTTCCGGAGTCGTATTCAGAAGCTCTGGTATAAGCTCTTGTATCTTTTCCATTTTTCTTTTGTAAGACTTGAGTTATCAATATAGTTATCTTTATCACTTTGCCTTTGTCATTTATAGCTTGCTTCTACTTTATTCTATTTGCATCTATATCGTGTTTAGATTATAGTCGGTTCTAGTTCTAGTGCTCAAAAGTAAGGCTAGACACGATTGAACTGCATTAGCATTTTTAGTTCATTAATTTTATCATGATCCAAATTACTACAAGTATATGAATCCCGATTTAAACACAAAATTAATAAAGTATAAGTGACATTAAGCATAAACAAATATCAAATTAATTAGAGAACCACTAACCAAAAAGGATCCAGGCCGGTCGTGGCCGTGAGCACGACTATCATGATAGATTTACATTCTGTAGAGGTTTCACCCTTTACCATCGGACGCATAAAAGTTTCAAAAAAACTTTGCACCCAACCATGCACATCCACACTTTCTTTGGTGTGACTGCATAGGGATGCTACGAGGCTTTTCACAAGACACCCTAACAAGACAGTGGCCGCGTAGGTACAACAAGGTGGCGAGGCCCAAGGCACCAAGATTGAGTAACGCCCAGAGTCGCAACAATGAGGGGGTCAATGGCGTCCAGAGCGCGGGCAACACATGCCATAAAATGCACAATGTGTGGAGTTCCCCATCACAGGGACTACCAGCACGGGACTGTGCCTAACGAGACATAGCCAACAGATCGCTTGTCCTCGGTGGATCGAAACCGTGCCCTGCGCCTTGCATCCCATAACGCCGCTGGCCCCATCGGTAACCACTGGCAAGCTAGAGACATACAAGCTACTTGTTCAAAACAAGAGCCATAATAGTTCCAGTGGTGGCGACAGGCTCCTGGGTTGCCTCTTTAAGAACCATGCCTTACGAAGAGACACTAGAACAAAGCACGAAGCACATGCTCTAGCTCCCTGAACCATGTTGCTAAAAAGCAAGTTTTAACATCATCATTGAAGTGAACCATTAAGTCAAGATTAACAATTGAACAATTGGTGACAGTAGCTGCGCCTAGGAAAGATCTACCCATATGCATTAACCCGGGGTATTCAAGGGACATGATATACAAGACTAGGTACAACCTTAAAGGTACAACAAATTAGACACATGCATATGCACTATATGATTAAAGAGGGGTGCTTAGGTAGCAAGGTGTCCCACCCCAGGTATATACAGAAACCCAAATGCTGTCATATATGTGCCCAGGATGTCCACATTACACATACACCTTACAAATATGGAATTTAGAGTACATATGCTCGAATAAAATAGGTTTACATTAGAGTTTATCATGAATAAATAAACAAAACAACAGAAGTCTAAATATTATTCTCAACTAAGTGGAGCCGCAATTCATAGGGATTCTGATTGGTTGACCATAGCTTAGTAGTTGGGAAGATTTTCAGGGAATTCAGCATCAGCTAAATCATTCTCGTATCCATCTGTTACCCATTCGGGATTTTGTTGAATAGCAGCAAGCAATGTTGAAAATAGCGGGCTATAGCGGCGCTATAGCGGCCAGAGACAGGTGCCGCCACGATATTGCACATATTGTCGCTAACCCCGCTTTCCGCGCTATAGCGTAAAATAGCGGCGCTATATCGATTTAGCGTTGCGTGGCTATAGCAGCGCTATTTACGTTTTTGCTGTAATGGGCCAAATACGTAGGCAGACCAAAATACACTCCTTGTTTGGCCCACTACCAGCCCATTCGACACATCCTAATACAGCTAAAGTGCCCAAACCCTACTTCCCTGTATTCCTCATTCACACCCGACGGAATTGAGCTCGTGCGGCGGAAAAAAAAATCGAGCTCCTGCGGCGGCCGGCGGTGACGACTGGTTGGACGAGGGCTGCCGCGGGTGCTTCCCTACACTGGCGGCCACCTGATTCATCGATTGTTGGCTTGTTGCCTCTCTGGCTCTCTGGCTTGGACAAGCAAGTACAACAATGTCTGAGCCAACAACAGAAGCCGATCCATCTCAGAGTGATTCATGCAACCAAGGCAAGTTCTCTACTTCTTTGTCAGATCTTTTCTTAGTTCTTCGTTTCTTCAGTTCATTTTCATCACAGATCTTACTGAAAGTCTAATGTAGAATGGTAATGTTTATTGTTTAGGAATTAGAACTGTAGACTTTAGAAAGATAAAATTTTGAATGGAGATTGGTACTTTGTTGTAGGCTTGTCTAGTACTGCATCCACAGCAAAAACAAGTGTTGCAGCCATCGATTCAAGTGACCCAGGATGGAAGCATTGCACAATGCCTGATGTTACCAAGAAGAATTCTCTTAGGTCTAACTATTGCAAAAAAGTTTACCATGGTGGTATAACGAGAATTAAGAACCACCTTGCAAAAGTTTCCAAGTCCAATGTTAAAAAATGTGAGCGTGTTCCAATTGAGGTTGAGAAAGAAATGCTCAATTTTCTCACTGGGAAGACCAATGTTGAGAGGGCCTTCTAGAAATAAGATGAGTGGGAAATTCTTACAGAAAAGAAAGAAGAGAGTGTTAGAATCGTTCAAAGTACACAAGCAATCTTGGGAGCTTAATGGGTGTACAGTAATGACAGATGCTTGGACAGACAAAAGAGGTAGGGGAGTGATGAACTTGGTTGTTCATAGTGCATATGGTGTGTGCTTTCTGGATTCAGTGGACTGTTCAGCTGTTAGGAAAGATGGCAAATATATCTTTGAATTAATTGATAAATGTATCGATGACATAGGGGAGCAACATGTAGTTCAAGTTGTGACTGACAATGCAAGAGTAAATGAAACTGAAGCTAGTATGTTGAAAGCAAAGAGACCAAAGATATTCTGGAATGGTTGTGCTGCTCATTGTATTGATATTATGCTGGAAGACATTGGTAAGTTACCTTTAGTTGACCAAACAATAAGCAAAGCATGAGTTTGACTGTATTTCTTTATGCTCATACAAGGGTACTGGATCTGATGAGGAAATTTCTTGGAAGAGACTTGGTTAGGTGTGGCATTACTAGGTTTGCTACTGCCTATTTAAACTTGAAGAGCATGCAGGACAAAAAGAAACAATTGATGAGGCTCTTCAGATCAGATGAGATGAATGAAATGGGCTATCTAAGTAAAGTGAAGGGGAAGGCGGCCAATAAAGCTGTGAAGTCTGAAACATTTTGGAGAGTAGACAATGCTATCAATTTTTTTGAACCATTGGCTAATGTTCTTAGGAGAATGGACAACGATGTACCGGCTATGGGGTTCTTGTATGGATGTTTGTTGGAAGCAAATAATGATATATCTGAAAGGTTTGGCAAGGAACAAACGAAGTTTCAGGAAGTGTTTGATATAATTGATAAAAGATGGGACAGCAAGCTCAAAACTCCTTTGCATAGAGCTGGTTACTACTTGAATCCATTGTATTACTATCCAAACAAGTTGGACATTGAACTAGATGAAACATTCAGAGGTCTAATAACTTGCATCACAAAGATGGTTGACAATGTAGATACTCAAGACCAGATCATTACTGAGCTTGACCAATATCAGGATGGGGATGGATCATTTGGCAAAGAAAAAGCTAGAAGGCAATTGAAAAGCAAAAATTTTGATCCAGGTCCGTCAAGCTTCATTTGTTAACATATATTTCATTTTCCGTACCAATTTCTAATGTCTAATGTGTCCTGTACTCCTGTTTTCTAATGTAGCTAAGTGGTGGATGAATCATGGTACAAGTTCCCCACAACTTAGAAAATTGGCTGCAAGAATCCTTAATTTGACTTGCAGCTCCTCGGCATGTGAGAGAAACTGGAGTGCATATGAGCAAGTAAGCATGTTTCTATTTTCTATTTTTCTTACATATTTATGACTTGTGTAGGCATATAGCCGTATACTCTTATTGAATCTGATCGACTCTGATCTATATTGTATATACTTAATAGGTCCACACAAAGAGACGCAATAAGCTCAGCCATGACCGAATGAAGGACCTTGTTTTTGTGAAATTCAACTCCAAATTGAGGCAAAGGAGAGAGAACAAGAATAGAGACCCAATTATAGTTGAATTTGAGGAAGACAGAAGACAATGAGTGGATCACAGGCATTCCAGAACAAGAGCAGGAAGAAAATGTTCCTGAAACTGAAGGTGGATCATCATCACATGGGCAACACAAAAGGAAAGGAAGTAACCTGGATGTCAGGGGTAGGAAGAAAAGAAGGTCGATCCCTGTTATAGATGAAGAAGAAGAGGAGGCTTCCTCTTCCGAAGATGATGATGATGTTATGCCATCCCCAGCCGGTTCTTCATCAAGTGAAGAAGAAGAATTGGAGAATTGAAGAAAAAGAAAAATCCAACTAAAAAACTGAAGAAGTACTCATCTTTTATTACTTTGTTAATTAGTCACTTGGGAGATGGTGGTGATGTGAACTTGTCAATTTGTGTCAGTTAACTTGTTTTCGTTAGTTATTATGTCCTATGAGACGTATAAACTTATGTACTTATTCACTTAAGCTATGGAATATTTGCTGAAATTACCTAAATTTTACTGTTTTTTTGCAAACCGCTAAATGTCATAACAGCCGCTATAGCGGTTGTAGCGTTTCGGCAAGCCTTCTGCTAAATCTTGTAGCCCGCTATTTTCAACATTAACTGAGACATACCCGGTTTATATTTGTAAAACAGATAGGAATATCAAGATTTAAACTTTACAGACCAGTAATTTAGCTAATAAATTTTAACTTTATAATATAAATTTAGTATGGTTGGATTTGTAATTAAATTTACTCTTCAATGATTATAAGTTTGTAGCGACAAATAATATAATATAAAATATATTATAATTTAGAAAAAAATAAACGTAGTAAGGACATGTAACGCAACGGCAGGTCATGTAGTTATAACTAGTTAGCTATTTCTTCCGTATTGATATCACAATTGGCTAACAACTGAAGATGGTCATCAATTATTAAGATTAATTTAGTCTCAGAACTACAAAGTTAACTATGAAATCATCTTCGGTCAGCACCAGCCGAGCTATGTTCGCCTCAACACAATTCCCCTCTATAGTTGAAGATCAAGGAAAATAATTAGATTAGTGAAGGCAAAAAATTACATGATTACATTTACAGGGATTAGTAAGTGCCCGTGCTATGCATAAACTTTGAGATGGTTGGGTGAGGGTTTGATGCTGAGATTAAAAGGTACACTACTGTCTAATAAAGCAAAACCATTGAGCTTCTTGGTGATGGTTTCACTTTTATTTGGCTTTGCTGTTCCATAACTGCCTCCTGGGCATATATGTTACTGACTACTTCAAGGCAACAATAATGACTTCCCATTTGTGAGTACTAGAAGTATCAAATTGTACACCTCAGCGAGAGTATCTTCTGCATACTTCTGCAAAGCCTTCTGCATACTTCTGCAAAGCCACTCTTTGGGATATGGTCATGAATGATGTCTTGAAGATGGTACATCAGCCCGTAAAAGATTTTAGCTTCATCTCCTGAGTTGGCAGCTCTGTACTCAACTCAAGATGGGTGCAAGGCTGTGAATAGGCAGCAGAGCATGGGGACCATACCATGTTACCATAATTGTGCTAGTTGAAAAAATATGGAGACTCAAGGACATCCTTCATATCAAAGTCTCCCCTCTCTGGCAATGGTGGAAATTTTAATGTTGGGAAAGATTTCTCGAAACTCTCCAACAGCTGCATCAAATGTACTTCAGTTAAAACTGATAACTTGTCACTGAGAAAGGAAATTGATGAATTTTCAAACAGATAACCAAATAACTCTAACAATCAATCTCCGCTAACAGCTGGGACAAGAGATGCATACATTTTCCAAAATAGGTGTATCATAGAGTTCCACAAACTTCTCCCGAAGAATTTTGTTCATTGTATCAACATCACAGGCATGGGTCCAGTAAGAATCATGAACTCCTGCGCAGATTTAGAAAAAATAATTAAGTACTCATTTCTAACATTGGATGGCTTGCAAAGGACCTACAAAAAATACTAACCTGCAAAGTTCAGGCCTTGCCTTTTGCATGCAACAGCAGTCATCATCATATGAGAACCATCAAGGGAATGCACAAAGTTTGGAGGGAAGGCTGTCCTCTGCCGCTTCACCATAACCTGGTTGAGTGATTCATTAAATACTTGATTAAAAAATTATAAAAAAAAGAGAAAATAATTCAATAACCGAAACCACTACATGCAGTAAACTTATGCACAAGAATCTCAACTACTCATTTCACTAAACTTATGAACACAAGTGTCCATGATATAGATAGCTGGAAATGGGGAGGACATCCTGTTCTGGCAAGATAGATGGCTGGATGGGAAGACTATGGCTGAAATTGCTCCCAACTTATTCAAGACTGTCCCAAAGAGAACTGTCAAAAGGAAAACTGTGGCTCAAGCCCTGCAGAATAGAAGTTGGGTGCAAGATATCAGGGGAGCTTTTACTGTGGAAGTGCTATTTGACTATCTGCACATATGGGATTTAATGGAGAACATTGTCTTGAATCAGGATGTAGCAGATCAGCACAAATGGAAGTTGACCCAACATGGCCTCTATAGTAGTAAATCTGCCTATCAGGCCTTCTTTGTTGGATCCATTAAGTTTGAGCCATGGAGACGAATCTGGAAAACTTGGGATCCCCCTCGCTGCAAGTTCTTCATCTGGCTGGTGGTTCATGGCCCGTGTGGACATCTGACCGCCTGGCGAAGAGGAATCTGCCCCATCAGGAAGCTTGCCCATTTTGTGATCAGGAAGAGGAAACGATAAATCACCTGCTGGCTGGGTGTGTGTTTGCCCGAGAACTATGATCCATACTATTGCAGCAGCTAGGTCTTATGCAGCTGGCGCCACAATCTGTGACTGCCCGTTTTTCAGGTTGGTGGAGGCGAATGATCAAAGCGGCTCCAAAGGAGGCTCGCAAGGGGCTCAACACTCTGGTTATATTGGTGGCCTGGGAATTATGGAAACATCATAACACTTGTGTTTTTTAGCACAAGAGGCCAAGTGTTCAAGGGGCTGTTATGTCTCTGGGGTTGGAAGGCGATTTCTGGTGTTCAGCAGGGGCCACAAAGCTTAGGGAGTTAATGCCTTGGTCGCTGACCATGCTGGCCTAATTCGGCTGGGTCACCTGGTCAGTATAGGTCGCTTCAATCTGTTCTGTGGCGCGTTTTAAGTTGTGAGAGTGGAGAGGGTGGTGCCATAAAAATGGCACTAGGTGTGGCCTGTCTAGGCCGTTGTATTTTTCTTCTACCTTAATGAAATGACGAGCAGTTCTCCTGCGTGGTTCGAGAAAAAAAAAGATATAGATAGCTGGAACACAAAAGCAGAGTAATGCTTTTACACAAATAACGAAAACCAAGAAAATGGATTAAAAAAGTCAAATTTTGATGTAAAAATGACAGATATAGTTATGCACAAAACTACCCTACTGCATCTGTAAATTGAAACAAAGAGTTACTGAAACTAGTTCATCTCGTGCAGTTCCAATGTATCAAGAAAACATATATGACTGTTGGGCCAAAAGAAAAGGGTCCCTTAATACTGGTAGTAATTGATGTCCTGCATCCACCTAGGGATGAAATCTAGTTTACCGGGGATCGTTTTCTAATCATTTCCATAAAAATAATATCGTTTCCGAATATTGCCGGACAAAAAGTTGGATTTTTTTTAATTTCTTTCAGCATCGTCCTATAGTTGTCATTGAACAGTTAAATTATGAAACCAGTAATATTTCAATCAACCGGTAATCGTTACCATATACTCCCTCCGTTTCCAAAATGCAGGTCGTTTGAATTTTTTTACTCTAAGTTTCACCGCTCGTCTTATTAAAAATTTTGTGCAAATTATCATATTTTTTGTGGTGACTTGCTTTATTAATAAAAAAATTTCAAAAATGTCTTAAATTTAACTATATTTTTACAAATTTTTTGAATAAGACGAGCGGTCAAACTTGTGGTAGAAAAAAATCAAACGACCTACATTTTGGAACAGAGGTGGTAGATAATATCGTCACCGACCCTTTTCGATCGCTTTCATCCTTACATCAACCTGACCTCAAAGTAGCAACAGGCCACAGACCAAACGAAGCAGCTGGACCTGACTATCAAAAATGATATAGAGATGCTCCAAAATGTCATTCTATATCTCCATATAGCCATAACTCTAGAAGATGAGAGATGAGGTCATGCCATGAGATTTAGAGGACCAAGATGGACCAAAACATTCTCCGGTAAGGCCTTTCTGACACTAGAAAAGACACTATTTCATGCCCCATCATGATGGACATCTGAATCAGCAACTAGTAACCAAAGGTCCTTAACCAAAAAAAAAAAGGTATAATGAGCCAATTCAAAGACATTTGACCACAACAAGTAACATACCTTATCAGTCTCCCGCTGAAGGGTCAGAACTTGTAACGATGTTTTAATCTACAAGGTACATCAATATCAATAACAAACAAATGACTATCAAGGCATGTTGAAACAAGCAGCAGAGATAAAGAATGAAACAATTGTATTCAAACACCTACAAGATGCCTCCCCAGTTTGCGATATGGTTGAACAACTGGAAGTCCAAGAGGGGTCGTCCATTTCACTGGTTCATTTTCACAAGCAATTACCTGTAAAGCAAAATAAGTTGAGACAGTTGTATATCAGGAGAACTCCCTTCCAAACAGCAGAAATAACAATTCAACATTTCAACCAAATAAAGCGGCTGGGTTTGATTATCAAGTATCAACTGATATAGAACTGAATGCTGATTTAGAATTATTTGCCTTAGGAAATGCAAATCCTTAAGGCAGGTTGTTTCCATTCAGGGCCTTCTAAGGCCCTGTTTGGATCAGCTAGAGATTATAAAAAGCTAATCTCCAGCTGATCCAAACAGGACAGCTTTACAGCTTTTTAATAGCCATCGACCCAGCTTCCTATAATTTCATAAGCTGACCTCACACAGCTATTTTCAGCTATAAACTTTGCACACCCACAACCAATATTCCAACAACTGCATCATAAGCAGAGGGATCCAAACAGCCCCCAGCTTTTTATAAGCTGATCCAAACAGAGCCTATGCCTTACTGTTCATGCAAGTTTAGCTGCGCGGGTGGTTCAGATTTTTTTTTTACTTTTGCCTCTGTTATTATGGAAGGAAACTGATCTCACCGGTGTATTCGCGAAGAAACATACATCGCATCGTACACAGTTTGTTAATACAAATACTCAGTAAATATTTAGTCAATGAAAACTTTTTCTAGGTTACATAAATAGGACTAATCCATCTATTGGACTAAATTTTCTATAACATAAATTTAACCCCAGAAGATAATTTCTCACAACCATCCACAATTGCACTTACCAACTACAAAATGTTAGATCTATATTCCTTGACGCACAAACTACCAAAACATGGTACTGAAATGGGTGTGCGTGATGTAAAATGGAACCACATGGTATTATGATTCAATGTCAAAAAAAATATATTATAGTATGACATGTACCTTGGCACAATCACCAAGCCAGTTCATGATACTACGGGCAGCTTGGAACATCTCGCCAAGTGCTGTCAGAGTAACCTATCGAGGACAATAAGAGAAAAGGTGATTAAACAAATATAGCAGAGAGAATAAACAATTTCATTGGGTCAGAACTTCCACCTTAGCAGCATAACATGATGCACCAAATAGCTCCGCATCATCAGCAATGACCCCCCTCTCCTTCAGCCTTCTTTTTATTTGTTCACGTGCTCCAACATAAGTGACACCATACACAGATGTCATCACAGTTTGCTTCACCAATTTTCTATCCACCTGAATTAAATTTAACCATTGAAACTAACAAGTAAGCACCATATTTAGACTGCACACACGAAAACAACACTTGTGAATGGAGGGAGTAATAACTTATAATCTGATATATGGAACAAACAAAGTCTCTTTGGTATACTACCAAATGTAGATCTACTTATAATTGAAAAAGTCCCTTTGCTCATAAAAAAAAGATCACATTGCCAATAACTATATTTAGACTGCACACACGAAAACAACATTTGTATATTTGTCTCAAAAGGTAATTTTGTTATTGCAGCTTTTTATAAATATACAATATTAATGGTGGTCAAATTTGCACTTCATGGACTGTCTACTGATATTGTTCAAATATCACAAACTAATAATGACTCGAGGGAGTAAAAAAAGAAATGAGGGCTCCATATATCAGACTAGATTCATTTATTAAGCTCAATAGATCCGCTAGGTTTTGCCCACCAATTCATAAAGGCATAATATATTACTAATAAATTGGCAATCATCATTCTTGAGCAAAAATAGGTGATCAGTCTGTCAACTGTTCAAACTTTTAAACTAGTGTCATATGAAATAATTAGGCAAGCTTGCAATAACTACAAAAATATTCAGTTCAAAATTATAGAACAAATTTGCGCTTCAGGGACCTAGCATACATAGCTGGTTTAGCATTAAGACACCTATAGATCCTATCAGGCCTCAATGGTTCCAGCTTTAGTGCCCCTATCTGTGTAACTTTCACAAATTCTTCAACGTTCTTACTTCCCCTTATCTGTCTTATGAGGCGATACAGTACATAGTAAAACATAAAAAGGAAAAAGATACTGAAGAAAATGCAACACCTGATCAAGTATCAGACGAGCACGAGCCGCATCAGGATCTGTAGAAGGATCTTTTTGTGAATCCCTCCTCATAATTTCCACCACCCTGCAGCACAATAGATTCATCATTATGAATGCAAAATAATATAACTAAACTAGTCAAAATGTTGGATCAAGATGACACTAGTGAACCAAAATTAGTATTTGGAGTTTTGGACAATATTTCAAGCACTAAACAAGAAACTATAATGCTGGCAATTAAGACCATAAAGAAGCATCACAACAATCTTACGAGGTCACAATGGCATAAAACATTATCATTTCTAAACATGTAGGTTATTTCGTAATGAGATTCCAATAATAATAGGTCACAAAGCATGGAGGCTAAAAGGATATTTCCAAAAAGACAGCCCAGGTGGCCACCTGGGCTCTGGACAACACCAAGCCATCATGCTTTGCAGTACATCATGGAAGGCCATGAATTTCCATGATCAATTACAACTCAGATAAACAGGAATAATCTGTTTGGCTAGAAAGTAAAAGCAGCTGCACTGCCTGATTGGTGGCTGCGTTCCAGGAAGAACGTGCTGGGTTCAGAAAGGAAGTCCTTCGACTCCTTGGTCCTGTTGGCAGCTTGGATGCTGTGGAAGGAGCGCAATTCGCAGACCTTTGATAATATACGACAGCCGGCCAGTCACCTGGTAGGGTTGATCGTTGAGGAGGCTAGAAACTGGAATAGAGCAGGATGTGCTGATCTGTCGTCATTTAGTCAGGGCAATGGGGGTCGTTCGGTAGCCAAACATTGTCGTGAGATGTAGCCCCATGTACTCTTTCCCATGCTCTCCGGTGCTGGAGACATGGAGCTGATGTAACTCTTCTTCCCCTCTTAATGAAACACCTGCTCAGGCACATTCACGAAAAAAAAAGTAAAAGCAGCTGGTATTTTCCATCTGGTGCCTTGCTGGTGCTCATCGATGGCTTCAGACAGGGGATATTAGGACAAATTAATTAAAAGCTCAGTGTGTATTTTATCCTCTTTTTCTAAAGCATTTTAGGAAACCTAATGTGTCACATTATACAATTGCTGCACAAACAGTTCCTGGGATCCATAAGGCCACACAGGATAGATGGGTAGGGTGCACTGATGCAGCATATAGACTACTACATGTTCTGAAAGCACATCAACCACTGTTAACGTTCAAAACAACTGACACATAAACAGCATACCTGGTAGCTATTCCAGAGTAAACATCAGCAGGCTTCTCTCCTGCAACTAAATTGACAGCAATAGCTCCCAACTATGAAAAAAATTAATAAAATAGTTAGTAACTCCACTAAACATAATTAAATAGATAGTTACCTATAGCAACAAAAACCATCTTAACGAGAACTTAATTATTCAGACACAAGCTAACCTTATCCCTTCCAAGAGCTGCATAGTGCTGCAGGCCATTACAAGAACCATCCTAAAAAGGGAAAAGCATATATCAGCAGATAAACATATATTGAGTCACTATGGTGATATTTTATGTTTAACAAAATTATCTCTAAATACAAAATATGATACTTTCCAACTTGATATTAGTAAGGAATTTAATAACCATTTTTCACATTTGAAACTACTCAAATCCGGGGAGTTCTAGCTATACAATTACGGCCAATGCTAATGTTGAACAACCATGGACCATAATAAATGTCATATTGTATCTATCCAAATTTATCCATACAAATAAGCACAACCAATACACATAAGCACTGCCAAATCGAAAGCACACATGCATGTTGCATAAGGAGTATGGTCAACTAAATTTCTATCAAGAACTCAGATAATATGAATCGTAGTACTATCCTGTTCATTCTGTTTCTATGTTGCATGCCATTCATTGCATTTAAAAAAAAAGAAACTAGAGCAACAGACAGATAGATGATCAATTAGTTTCTCTACAAAGAATTGAGGAAAATGATCTCTCAAACAGAATATATATACCTGGTGCACAGGAATATGCGATATCATTGCTTCTGGTGAGGAGCTTCTTAAAGCTTCAGTAAGATTCATGCATACTGCCAAGCACTGGAATGGATCTTCAGCTCCAAGCCACCATCGTTTGCCTTCTAAAGGCCTATCAGCAGAATCAAATATTTCCTCCAAGTGATTCTCAGCAAATGCAATGCGGCCATCATATGATAACTTATCAACACCACCAGCATACAAATTTGCTAGGTGTATCTTCAGCCAGCGCAAGCCTGAATCGCCAAGTGGACGGCCTTCAGCAAACTCCAGAACCCCTCGACAAAGATCTGAACCCAAGTGGTTCAGGTAAGGATGCATTGGGTAAGCACGACCTCTAAAATCAAGGTTGTGTGGGTAGTAAAATCCCTCCTCGTCCTTCATTTTCCGAGCAACCTGTAACCAATATGTGTGCATTAGAATACATTGTTGCACATCAATGGATAACAATAGCAAGACCCCTTATAGTCTCTTACAGCAAGTTTGAGTTCAACGTCACATCTCTGAGAATGCCTTTCACTGTTTTCCTTCTTGACTGACCTCGTGTGCCACCTCCACTTCTTAAGTACAGTTTCATCTTCAGTGTCAGGCTTCTCAGGTAAGGGAACCTGAATATATGAAACATGTCAGCTTAGATCAAACTATCTACCACTATCAAAACAAGTCACAACACAATCTCAAGAGAAATAGAACAGCAACTCACATCAGTGCGATCAACTAAGTCAGCGAGCCGGCCACCACTTGACCAAATTCTGTCAACAATACTAAGAACTCTTTTGTTAACTCTCCACTTTGTGCTCCCAAGAGTATTCAAGGCCTGAAACCAACAAGCCATCGAAGAATGAAACCTGAGATACAGAAATACTTGACAACATGTCTAGGCTCCATCCTATGATGTGGACTCAAGATAGCTAATAATTATCATTTTATTATAGTTGTGTTAGCTAGGTCATGTATTAAGGCTCACTGGCTCTTAAACCATGTAAGATATAAACTGGGTAATGGGACACATGACCAAATACAAAAGAAAGCTATATACAAAAGGCCCCCGCTACACTCAGCATAAATAAAATCAAAATGTATATAAGCACCCAAATGAATTTAGGAAAGTATTCATCGCACGATTATTCATCTAATCTGCAGTCAGCATACCTCAAAAACCAATTGCATTTGTTCCCTTGGAGCCCTTTTAACAGCCTCCCTCTGCTGCCTAGCACCATGGGTGCGCATCACATAGGATGGTAAAAACAGGTGTGCTCCCTTATCATATCTGTAAAAAAATTAGGAGTGCGGAACAGTTACTACATAGATTAACATTTGCAGAAATAACAAGCATGATGTTACTAAAAACTAGGAATAAACTCACTACTTATTCAGAAATGACAAGTGGTAGAAATAATAATCTGATAGAACAGAATCTATTAGCATGAAGCAGGACCACACAGTGAACTAATCAAAAGGTGATTGTTCTTCTGAATAAGGATATATACTCATCAATAACAATATGTAATCAACATCACTCAATAAAATCCGAAGTTCCAAACCATCAAAGAGAAGTCCATTTTGTTAAAATGCATCATGTAACCAAGAGATTTTTTAAGAAAATAGGCAACAAAATACAAACCCTGCCCAACAGATTGGGGGAATCAACATAGGCATGTACGGAATGACCATGTGCTTTGCCTGTTAAGGAAACAGTGCTCATTATGTGATCAAGGAATGCAAAATTAGGAGAAGCGTTGCAGTAAAAATCATGACTCATAGAAGGATCAACTAACTGTTCTATCCAGGCCTTGCCGAACCAGTGGATCACACTTGATCACACCATATCTGCGACTATTCTTCCTGTTTAAATAAAAGACATGATAAAAACTATATGTTATAACAAAGTAGCAACTACTTTTAGAACAAGAATGTATTAAGCTAGTTGTCTTTTTCATTACAGTTCTGAAATTGCATGAAAATTAGCTTAAATTAGCATATCGCCAGCATTTTGCAGCAAGATGTCCTAATGATCTTGATTGCCTTTCAGTACATTACATTATGTTTTCTAGCATACGGAGGACTATGAACAGTAAAACAAACCTCCCTCTTCACTAAAATTTGACTATGGGCATGTTGCATCAGGAGTCAATCTTAGAGTAAATGAGGCTAAGATAACATTATTACTGTTGCTCTTTCGGCACCGTTCTCATTTCGTGTCTGAAAGCAGGACGGATGTCAGGCAGACCATCTGATGATTGGCTAGCGGGTGGCTGTATATGGGCCGTTTCAATAAAAAGTTCAATCAAACGACTACCAACCTGCAGAACAGCAAAGGACAATAGGAAATGTCATAAGTGCTGATAGTAAAACAACAGATGAGGTCAAATATCCAACACAGAGTTCACACTTTTGCATGAGCATCTTGACCCCATGGCCTGGAATCATCTTGATTCTTCACTATCTTCCTTACTTGCCGTAATTTTTGCTTTTTCATCAGATCAGTGACTTTCTTTCTTAGACGCTGTTGTTCTTTGGCAATGTCTGAGTCACCAATTTCTTCTTCATTTTCCTTTTCTTTATTGCTTTTTTTCCTTGTCTTCTCTAGAAATCTGTGGATTCGAACCTAGTCACGGATGAAAAGAAAAATATGCAATAGTTAATTGCAAAGGATACCACAGAAAATGTTGTCACCTAATTAACTGTTGGAGTATGGAGTTGTAATAGGCCCATCTAGGCCCATGTATGGATAACTATATACCCACCCATTAGGGTTGGAGGAATACATGGAAAATATCCCAAATAGCATGGTATCAGACTAGGTTCTTCCTCCCCTCCTCTACAGCCGCCGCCGCCGCCGCCGCCATGGACGGCCGGCCGCCGTCGCCCCCTCCCCTCTCTGCCTACCTCCCTCCTCTCCTCTCCTACGCCGCCGCTGTCGCGCCCTCCTCTCCTGCTGGCGCGGACGCGCGTGCGCGCGCTCTGGTCGCCGGTGTGGGGCCTGCGCGCGCGGGCGCCGCCGCGGCCGCCCCTGCTCCGCCCGCCCCTACTCCGCCCGCCGCCGTTCATCCTCCTGGACGCGCGGACGCCGCCGCGGCCGCCCCTGCTCCGCCCGCCGCCGCTCCTCCTCCTGCGCGCGCGGGCGCAGCTACCGCGGCCGCCCCTGCTCCGCCCGCCGCCGCTCCTCCTCCTGCGCGCGCGGGCGCAGCTACCGCGGCCGCCCCTGCTCCTCTCGCCGTCGCCGCTCCTCCTGCGCACGCGGGCGCCGCCGCCGCCGCCCCTGTCTCTGCTCCGCCCGACCTGGACGTCGGCGCGGCTGGGGCAGAGGTGCCTGGCGCCCAGGCCCTGGACGCCGGGGCCAGGGGTGCGGCCCAGCCCGCTGCTCCACCCAGCGGGCCCCCCTACGGCCTGGGGATGCCGCCCTCCGCGGTGCCCCTCTCCTCCGCCGCCTTCCACCTCACTGGCGCTCCACCGGCCGCCGCGGCACTGGCTGCCGCCCTCCTCGCCGCCAAGACGGAAGCCGCCGCTGCCCAGACGCGCGCCCGCGAGGCTGCCCTGGTTTGGGAGCGGGAGCAGCTCGCGGCCGATGCGCTTGCTCGTCAGGTGGCCGAGGCGGAGCACTTCCTGCTTGCTTCCATGGGCCAGCAGCCACCACCTCCTGCTGCTGTCCCCGTGGTCGAGCAGGCAGCCTCTTCCTCTCGCCCGGCGCCGTCCACTGGTTCTCAGCTGGCTCTGACCGATCCTTCGGTCGCCCAGCTGCACAGCCAGGCTTCCGGCGTGCTCCACATCAAGCACCTCGTCTCGGTCGTCCTCGACCCGACGTCCACCTCCTACGCCCGCTGGCGTGATCAGGTCCTCATCGCCCTCCGCCGCTACGTCCTCGACGACCACGTCCTCCTCGACACGCCGGTCGAGGCGCGTGACATGACGTGGCAGCGCCTCGACTGCGTCGTCATGTCCTGGATCAACGGGACCATATCCCTTGATCTCCAGGACCTCGTCAGGACCCGCGGCGGCACGGCTCGCCAGGCGTGGCTGGCCCTCGAGGGGCAGTTCCTCGGCAATGCCGAGGCTCGTGCCCTCCAGCTCGACGCGTCCTTCCGGACATTCGAGCAGGGGGACCTGTCGGTGGGCGAGTTCTGCCGGCAGATGAAGACCAAGGCGGACGCTCTCCGCGACCTTGGGCACCCGGTGCCTGAGCCCACCTTGGTGCTCAATGTACTGCGGGGTCTCAACAGCTCCTTTGATCACCTGCGCACGTGGATCACCCGCCAGAAGCCGTTCCCCACCTTTCTGCAGGTCTGGGACGACTTGGTCCTGGAGGAGATCACTCGGGGCACCAAGGTCACTGCCCCCCCGACCTCGTCTGCCTCCATGACCACCAAGGCGCTGGTTGCTACACCGCCGGCGTCTGCCTCTCCGTCCAGCTCCCTTCTTGGTCCTCCTCCCTCCGGGCCGAGCGGAGGTGGGGGGCGCGAGCGCGGGGGCCGGGAGCGTGGTGGTGGTCGTCGGCGTGGTGGTGGCCGCGGTGGTGGTACCTCCTCGACCGGTGGTGGCCCTGGTGGAGGTCGTCGTGGGACGTCCACGTTCCCTTCTCCTCCTGCCTCTGCCCCTGCTCCTGGAGGTATGCCCTGGCCATCCTTCGCCAACCCATGGTCAGGGCGTATCTCGATGTGGCCTTTCCCGGGGCAGGGGGGAGGAGGATCTCGTCCGTCGCCGGCCATGTTTGCCGGTCCTCCTCTTGGGCCGACCTGGCCCCAGCTTTGGCCGGGGTGGGATCAGGCTGCCCTGGCTCAGACTTTCAGCACCATGGGCCTGACTCCACCCCTTGGTCCCGAGTGGATCGCCGACTCGGGGGCCTCTTTCCACACCACTCCAGATGCTGGTATACTCTCATCTGTCCATCCCCCCCATCCCTCCTATCCCACTTCTATCATGGTTGGTGACGGTTCTTGTCTTCCCGTCACCTCCGTGGGTTCTACTTCTGGTCCTTTTCGCCTTTCCAGTGTTCTTGTTGCTCCTCAGATGGTCCACAATCTTCTTTCCATTCGTCAATTCACTGCTGACAATTCTTGTTCTATCGAATTTGACACTTCTGGTCTTACTGTGAAGGATCTGGCCACCCGTCGTCCTCTTCTCCGATGTGACAGCGAGGGGCCCCTTTACACTCTTCGCCTTCCATCTTCCGTTGCGCCTCCTCCATCAGCTGCTTTGGCGATGACTCCCTCCACCACCTGGCACCGCCGTCTCGGTCACCCTGGTCGGGATGTTTTGTCTCAGCTTAGTCGTAGTGCAGACATCTCTTGTACTAGGATTTCAGCTGAGCACTTCTGTCATGCATGCCAGCTTGGTCGTCATGTTAGGCTTCCTTTTTCTTCTTCTTCTTCGCATGCTTCGCATGCTTTTGATCTTATTCACTGTGATCTGTGGACCTCTCCTGTATCCAGTATTTCTGGCTATAAATACTATCTTGTGGTTGTTGATGATTTCTCCCATTACTCCTGGACTTTTCCTTTACGCGCGAAGTCCGAGACTTTTCCCACCCTCCTCCACTTCTTTGCCTGGGTGTCCACTCAGTTCGGTCTCACTGTCAAGGCCGTTCAGTGCGACAACGGGCGTGAGTTCGACAACCACACCTCTCGTTCTTTCTTCCTCTCTCGGGGTGTTCAGTTGCGCATGTCTTGTCCGTACACTTCCGCTCAGAACGGCAAGGCTGAGCGCATGCTTCGCACCACGAATGATGTCATGCGCACCCTTCTCATCCAGGCCTCTCTGCCCCCGCGCTTCTGGGCTGAGAGCCTCCACACCGCCACCTACCTTCTCAACCGCCTCCCTTCCACTGCTTGTCCTGCTCCTACTCCCCACCACGCTCTCTTTGGTACCCCTCCTACCTACGATCACCTTCGTGTCTTCGGTTGTGCATGTTACCCTAACATCACCGCCACTGCTGCTCATAAGCTGGCGCCCCGTTCGACACGTTGTGTGTTCCTTGGTTACTCCCCTGACCACAAGGGGTACCGCTGCTATGACCTCACCTCTCACCGGGTCATTATCTCTCGACACGTTGTCTTCAACGAGTCGGATTTTCCTTACTCCACCTCCCCCTCACCATCTCCTGAGCCTGAGCTGGAGTCCCTGTTTTCTGACCCGGTGGTTCAGCCACCATTTCCTTCTTTTCCTTCTCCTGCAGGTTCTCGTGGTGCGGCATCGGCACCTCCTCCTGCGCCGCCGTGCGTGGCCCCGATGCCGCCGTGCGTGGCCCCGGTGCCGCCGTGCGTGGCCCCGGTGCCGCCTGCAGCGCCGCCGTGCGTGGCACCGGCGCCTCCCGCCGCGCCGCGCGCGGCCTCGGCACGCCCCCCCTCTCCGTCGCGCTTCGCCGAGCCGGTCCGAGTGTACCAGCGTCGCTCGGTACTAGGACCGGCGCCCGGCTCTCCGGCTCCGGGCCCCGGCGCCCCGGCGCGCTTCGCCGAGCCGGTCCGAGTGTACCAGCGTCGCTCGGTACTAGGACCGGCGCCCGGTCCTCCGGCTCCGGGTTCGGAGGCTCCTGCTCGATATGCGCACCCTGTGCGCGTCTTCGAGCGTCGTCCGACGGCCCCGTCTCCACCGACACCTCCACCGGGGCCGTCACCGCCGCCTCCACCACCGCCTCCACCACCGCCACCACCGCCGCCCCGCTCCCGTGTCGAGCCGACCGTGTACCACCCGCCGATTCTCCATCGGGACCCTCGCCATGTGCACCCCATGGTGACTCGGCAGGCGGCTGGTGTTCTCCGACCCGCGGCTCTCTCTGTCACCGAGAGTGAGCCGCGGATCTCCCCGGTGCCCTCCTCTGTCCGCGACGCCCTGGCGGATCCCAACTGGCGTCGCGCAATGGAAGAGGAGTACGAGGCGCTCCTTGCCAACCAGACGTGGGACCTCGTACCGCGTCCGTCTGGTTGCAATGTGGTGACGGGCAAGTGGATCTGGACGCACAAGCGTCGGGCTGATGGTACTCTCGAGCGCTACAAGGCTCGTTGGGTTCTCCGGGGTTTCACTCAGCGGCCTGGAGTTGATTATGATGAGACATTCAGTCCAGTGGTGAAACCTGCTACAGTGCGCACGGTCCTCTCGATTGCTCTCTCTCGTTCGTGGCTTGTGCACCAGCTCGACGTCAAGAATGCCTTCCTACATGGCACTCTGTCCGAGACTGTCTACTGTAGCCAGCCAGCAGGGTTCGTGGACTCCAGTCGTCCGGACCTGGTCTGCCGGCTCAACAAGTCTCTGTATGGTCTGAAGCAGGCTCCTCGGGCTTGGTATTCTCGGTTTGCCACATTCTTGGTGACATTGGGGTTCACGGAGGCCAAGTCCGATACTTCTCTGTTTGTCTATCGACATAGTGATGAGACTGCATATCTGCTGCTCTATGTTGATGATATTGTTCTCACTGCCTCCAGTCCGCAGTTGCTTCGGCGCATCATCTCCTCTCTGCAGCACGAGTTTGCCATGAAGGATTTGGGTCAGCTCCACCACTTCTTGGGTGTCACTGTGGAGACTCGCCCTTCTGGCCTTTTCCTTCACCAGCGACAGTATGCTCTTGATATCCTGGAGCGGGCTGGCATGTCGGACTGCAAGCCCTGTTCTACTCCTGTTGATACTCAGTCGAAGCTGTCTGCTGATGCGGGTACTCCAGTCGCTGATCCTACTGCTTTCCGAAGCATTGCGGGAGCCTTGCAGTACCTCACCTTCACCAGGCCGGACCTTGCCTATGCTGTTCAGCAGGTTTGCCTCCACATGCATGATCCCCGGGAGTCTCACCTTACTGCCATGAAGCGCCTTCTTCGGTATGTCCGTGGCACGGTTGACTTTGGGCTGGTCCTCCACCGGTCTCCTCCTGCTGAGCTTGTCGTTTACACCGACGCTGACTGGGCTGGGTGTCCGGACACTCGCCGCTCCACCTCCGGGTACGCCGTCTTCTTAGGCGGCAACCTTGTCTCCTGGTCGTCCAAGCGGCAGCCGGTTGTCTCCCGCTCCAGTGCTGAGGCGGAGTACCGGGCTGTTGCTAACGGCGTGGCCGAAGCGTCCTGGCTTCGACAGCTCTTGGCGGAGCTTCACAGTCCGCTCGTCAAGAGCACACTTGTCTACTGCGACAACGTCAGCGCCGTGTACCTCTCCACCAACCTGGTTCAGCATCAGCGGACGAAGCATGTCGAGATCGACTTACACTTCGTTCGCGACCGGGTTGCCATTGGGGATGTTCGGGTCCTCCATGTACCGACCACCTCCCAGTTTGCAGACATCTTCACGAAGGGTCTTCCCTCCTCGACGTTCTCGGAGTTTCGCACCAGCCTCAACATAGCGGGTGGCTAGTTGTGGCTGCGGGGGCCCTGTTGTGTGGTGTCTTTCTTTGTTGTCCAGTCTTGAACACCGCTGCGTCGGTAGTTCAGACTGCGGGGGAGTGTTGGAGTATGGAGTTGTAATAGGCCCATCTAGGCCCATGTATGGATAACTATATACCCACCCATTAGGGTTGGAGGAATACATGGAAAATATCCCAAATAGCATTAACAACAATAAATAATGAGTTTAATACCATACTCAAGATTATATGTTGTCACCCAATTAACAATAATAAATAATGTTTGACACCATACTCATCAAGATTTATACAAACCCAAAATGTAACAAATTAAAAATATCAAGAAACACCTAAAAATTATCGCACAACTTCAAATACCTAAGACAATAATTGGAAACCCGCACTTAGAATAGTGAGTTCAAAGGGAGAACATAAGATCAATTAGATTGGCATAAACTTGACAAGGTGAGTTCAAGCATAGAATATGAAGTTGCCACACTATCAAATTCTCCAAATTGCCAGCTTATCAGCATAACAATGATAGTAACCTTAAATCACTCCTAAGAGCAATAGTAAGAAACAACTATCCACTTAGTTAAGTGCACTTATTTTAACGCCTCTTCCCTTAAATTTATATTTAAAATGGAAGGCGTGTCTTCACACCCACTCCTGTTACACAGCTTATCTCTGGTAAATCATACACTAATTGAAATAATATTACTCTGAATCATTTTTTCCTTCCAGTGATGCTTAAATCAATCCTGAAAGCAATAGTAAGAAACAATTATCCACTTAGTTAAGTGTTGCACCTATTTTAACGCCCCTTCCCTTAAATTTATATTTAAAATGGAAGGCTTGTCTCACACCCACTCCTGTTCCACAACTTATCTATGGTAGATATAATCATACACTAATTGAAATAATATTACTCTGAATCGTTTTTTCCTTCCAGTGATGCTTAGCCATAGATTACTTCAATGATATAAAAACAGTTAACTATGAGAAGAACATATGGATTACTGTGTTCCCGATTAGAGTTATTTGATCTACAATATCAATATAGCATTATATCAGCCTCCGCAAATATTCATGGACCTTAAAATACCAACAAGAGCCAACTTCCTCCCTGAGACGAAGACTAGTTTTGTAATGTAACTGCGAAACAGCAAGCAAACAAACAAACAAGAAGCACCCCCAAAAGAAACAACTGCACACCTCATGCTCGATAGCCTCCCCAATCTGGCACGCCGCCTGGATGACTCGAACGCTCCCGTCCCCACTGCCAGTCATGAGCAGACCCATGAGCTTGTGCATGGTGATGACGGCCATCATATCAGCAGGAAGCATGTTGAAGTAGGGCCCATGCGATGCCCGGGACCCACGGTCCGCCACGAGCTCCTGCTCGGCGGCGATCTGATCCCGCAACGGCTCAAACCAGCCTAGGAAGAGCGACTTGATATAGGGCAGGTTGGGCGCGAGTTTCTGCTCGCACATGTCTGCAAGGAGCTCGCGGTACTCCTTTGCAGCCTGCTCCCACGCCTCAGTCTCGACGCGGATCTGCCGGCGGCGCAAGGAGGCGTATTTGTGGTATGTCATCCCGTGCTCCGCCGCCGTTACTTGCGCCTGCTGCCCGCGCCTGCTCCGTCGATGCCGACCACGGTGGTCTCTCCCGGATGCCTGCTGCTCCTCCACCAGCGGAGGAGGTTGATTCAAATTCGGCTGCGCCCGGACAATCTCGAGCGCATGGTGCAGCTCCTCGGCCTCCTCTGAGGACACCGCCTCCGCGGCGGCGGAGGAGGCGAACAACCGCGGGTCCTGCTGCCACGAGGGGAGACGCGGGGGCGGGAGCAGACCAGGAGCCGCGGGGAGGAGACGACGCTCGATAGGAAGGAGGGGGGGGGCAGCGACGCGCGGGAGTGGGGAGGAGGAGAGGAGGGCGGAGGCGAGGCGGCGGGCGGGCAGGCGGCGCCACATGAGGGGCGAGGCGGCTAGGGTTTTGGGGGTTAGGGCGGGAAGCGGAGAGGAAGTGGCGGGGGACACGACCGCGGCGGTCGGAGCTGGGGCAGAGAGCATTATGAATTACGAAGATCTAATGGTCCATAATATTCCATTAATCCAAAAAAGAGTAAAATATATCGTCTGATTTGACGAAGATCTAACTGTCTGTATTATTCAGTCTGCCGCCACCCCTCCGCGGTCAGTGCGCGGCCGTCCGCGGGAGCCCTCCGCCGCCGCCGCCACGCAGCCATCCGTGGCCGCCGTAGGAGGCCTCCACCGTCACCGCACAACCGTCCGCGGCCGCCGCAAGAGCCCTCCACCACCGCCGCGCGGATGTCCGTGGCTGCCGCAGGAGTCCTCCCAGTCGTCGCGCGACCGTCCGCCGCGTGCTCACCTTCGAAGATCGGGGTCCGGCTGCTCCGCGTGCCGCCAGAGGCCGGCGGGGCTGGAGGCTGCCGGCCGGGGAGACTGGCACCCGTCGCCGCCGCCACCGCCGCATGTCGATCTGCACGTGTACCTGATGAGAGGTGCTTGGATTTAGGGTGTTCACCCGTGGTTGGCACCCATTGGTTATTGCAGTCTAAGTTCTCGTTACATAACTAGCAAAATAGCAGTATTTTTTCATCATATTTTCTCGGATAACATTTTTCTGGTGTGATTGATTACCCTCTATATTTTATTTTCTCCCTCTTAAGCTTTCCTTCATGCTATGCTATTATGATCATTGATTTGTGCATTAAGATAAGCTACCAATTATACCATTGATTCGTGAAGGGAGTCGATCCAAACACCATTATGTTTTGTGAAATATTTCTACTTTAATCCAATCATCCCGTTTTACACTATTGTAAGTTCGTCAAGGTAGTTCGCATGTCCGTTGAGGAAGGGAGTATCTCATATTAATAAGTTGCATTTCGTGTATGTAAAGTTATATGAATGACTTTATTCACTTTCCCATTATCACTACCTCAATATTAGGCCACACAATCTATTATCTTAGAGCAACTCAACAGACTCAACAAGCCCCTATCCCAAGTTTAGAGGATCTAGAAAAAAGTTGCACTCCAACAAACCCAACAAGCGCCTGTCCCAAGTTTAGAGGGTCAAAAAAAATTGCACTCTAGCAGACCCAACAAGTTCCTATCCCAAGTTTAGAGGGTCCAGAAAAAAGTTACACTTCAGAAGGCCCTCTACTTGACCCCCCCCTATTTGAGAGGCTTCCAAATCCACCCTCCATTCTCTGGGTCTATAGAAAGCACTATATTTATGCGGGCTATTGCTGGAGTTGTAGCATTTTTGTGGCCCTTAAAAAATAGGGGTAGCCTTCATTTAGTATTTGGAGAGTCTGGTTTGAGAGGTATTGGTGGAGTTAATCTTAATAATATAATATTATTACCATATTAATTGAAATAAAAATAATAGACACTGTTGGTTTTTTGTAACATATATGAACCTATATTGACCCTTAAAGTACAATGATTAGAGTAAATACATAGTTAAATTCTAAATTAAATAAATAAGGAAATTATAAGTTGATCAAAAAATCAATGTGAAATACAATTAGTAAATATAAGCTTCCATCATTAATTCATACCCTATGCTACATACATGATGATAAAAAATGATGCGTTAGTTTAGACACACTTGGACGAACCGTATTGGGAGTGGAACAACAGATATTTAAATAAATTTATACTTAAATTAAATAAAACTAAATATTAGTATAAAAATATAGGTTCCTCTCCGCCCCAGCTGGGTTAGGGCGCCTCCTCCCTCCATCTCGGTGTCGTCGTGCTCGCCATGGCCCGACAGTCCCGTCCCCGTGCGATGCTGACTGGAGAAGATGTATTCCGCCATGATGTTGCTGTGTTGTCGTCTCTTGTCAGCCAGCTCCCGCAAGGATTTGAGGATCTAGAGGCCAAACGCGGTGACAGAATTGAGTTTGCCGACAACATCAGCCATAGTAAGGTTCACTCCTTCAAGAAATTGGTGTCTCCTTCCTGTAGTTAGCGCCCCTAGATGTACCCATCCGTGCCGGATCTCATCTCATGTTGCCTTCTTGCCTGCTCGACCGCATGCTGTTTGCCCAAGGGTACCATGCATATTAGGTCAACTCCTCTTTCAGTAATTGCCATGTGATCGGGCACTGTAATTCAGTAATTAGACATGCAGAAGAGAACTGAAGTACTTGATCTCACTTATGACCGGAGGAAGTGATAAGAGAAAATCTCGAATTCAGATGTTGTTCACAGTCAACTCCTCGTTTGGTAGCTAGCTGATTGGGTCTCTGCAACTTTGAGTGCTATTGGTTTCTTTTTTAGATTTTGTTTGTACATCAACATGACTACTGAACATGCAAGCAAATGTCTATTGGTGGGTACCCTACAGATTTTCTCTTATCACTTCCTTCTGTACAACATCTGAATTTGCACAAGTGAGATCAAGTCCTCGGTTCGGATCTTACAACATATTGTGATTTACAGCTTGTTATTTGTTGCCTGATAGATATTGTGACAGTCATATAGAATGAGCCGGACCCTATTAACATTTATGTTGTCTGTTTTCAGCTTGCTCGGCATGTTTTTTAAAATTATATGAGTAAATATTTTATCAAGTAAAGTTCTTAATTTGCAGTCCTCCTGTTGGTTGAATTAGTTCCAATAAGGTCAAGATTGAATGGGATTTTAGTTCAATCACTTAATTTTTATGAATAGAATGTTTGCTACAGCAATTCCAAGCGATGCAACACATTGAAATCATAAATTATATTCTAATTATGTCCATCTAGTACATCAGTTGTTGTAGTACCACTTTGGATCATATTGAATACAAATTCTGATTATTTGTTCTTGGTGTGGCAGGTGGTATTGGTACAGGGGCATATCTCACAGACCTCCAAGTGAGCCGGGTAGAAGAGTCTGAAGATCTCTCTCCTACTACAAACACACCCATTGATCAGGGTGGAACGACAGCAAAAGGTCACAGGGACAAGCCAAAATTTTGGAGAGGAGGACAGAGTTCTTGTGTCTACTTGGCTAAATGTGGGCATGGATCATATTAAAGGAGGTGAACAATCACACACCTCCTATTGGGAAAGAATTCATGACTACTTCTATGCTAACAAGTCCTTCTCGTCACACCGTAGTTAAGGTTCTTTAATGAATCGTTGGTCTACAATACAACATGATGTGAATCTTTTTTGTGGATGTGTGACTAGGATTCAGGATAGAAACCAGAGTGGTTGTCCAGTTGATGACAAGGTAAATATATTCATTGCAAACAAATAGTTCTCTTTTATGTCATCCTATTGCAACTTCAAATTCATGTCTAAGTTTGTGTATGAAATGTACAGATTGCAGCAGCATGCATACTGTTTATGGTAGAAGACAAGAAGCACATGAAATTTGCTATGATCCATTGCTGGAGAATTCTAAAGGACAAGCCCAAGTGGATGGAAAGATGCAAACAAATTGGTACAACAAAAATAGTTAGTAATAAGAAATAGAAGACAAAGGAAAACTCATCTTCGTCATCAGCTGCACATGTTCTCGCGCCTGGTACTAGCACTGTTGATGCAGCATTAGTAGAAGATCCTCCAAAGAGACCAGATGGAAAGATGGAGAAGAAAAAGTTACGCCAACGTTCGACCATCAAAAATATTGGACTACCTTGTGGCAAAGATGAACGAAACTGATGTTGCAAAAGAAATTAAGAAAGAACAGAGGTGCAACAAGGCCTTTGCTCTGCAGGAGGAAAAGGTCTAGTTGGGGAGAGAAAAATTTGAGTTCCAAAGGAACTTGGAAGAGGAGAGGATTCTTTCACTGTATTTGAGCAATATGACCTATAGACTGCACATATACTATGAAGGACGCCAGAATGAGATTCTCGCAAGACGCAGTTACTAGACTACTTGTCGGACCTTAGGATCGGCAATCCACCTAGGGGTACCCGAGTGGTTGATTTGTAGGCGGGGCGATTGATGAGCTAGCAGCTTGATGGTACACAGGAGGCACTGATTTAGACAGGTTCGGGCTACCGAAGGTATAATACCCTACGTCCTGTGTCGGTGGTGTAGTTTGTATTTGCTTGTATGGTTCGATGTGATGCCCCTATCTACGGACCCTTGCCCTCCTTTATATATCCAGGAGGTAAGGTTACAGTATGAGTATTTTCCATATGTGACTATTTATAATAGGGGGGTCCTAGTAGGAGTCTACTAGGACTCAGTCTTCTTTGGGCCGGCCGCCACCGCCCTCGGTGATGGGCCCTAGGGTACCCATATCCCACACTACTATAGTTTTCTTTGTTTAAATAAATCATATAGTACTCTTGCCTTAAACATGTTACTGTGTGCTTTGTTACTGTCGATTTCCAGTTGAATTGTAAGGTCATTAATAATTTGGTTTGTTACTGTCGATTTCTGTTGCATCGTGGTCATGCTTCTGACATGATGGAAAGTTGCCTTTGCTAGCAAATTCTAATATAAATAGTACAAAAATCCTATCTAGTGCTTGATCCAATTCAGTACAAAAGTTCTAATGTTACATTACCAAATTTGTAGAATTAATCAAGATGGTATAAATCTAAGTGTTCTTTCCACAACTGCTCGATCAAATCTGCCTAAAGCTGAGTGTGAGTTTCCTTAGTCTTGATGTTCTTGTAATTTTGAATGAAAGCGTCAAGCTCTGGTGCATTATTATGGAAAACTGACACCTTTTCTCCCATATCGCCGTAGTTGCAATCATATTCATCAATGTACTTATCTCTCTAATCTTCAACAATCATGTTATGCATTATGATGTAAGTCCTCATAATATCTCCTAGTGACTCTTCACCCCATAAGCGAGCCGGCCCATGATTAATAGCAAAGCGAGATTTTAGGACCCCAAATGCTCGTTCAACATCCTTTTTACATGCTTCTTGTGCCTTTGCAAAGTATTTCTTTTTATTACCTTGAGGCCCACGACAGATATATACCATGTCCATTGATGTGAAAGAAACATATGGTCCTTCTCCCTCAGCCAACCTTGCAAATATAGGAGATCTGTGAAGCACATTGACGTCATTGCGTGAACCAGGCATACCAAAAAATGAATGCCATATCCAGAGATCTTCAAAAGCAATTGCTTCAAGTATAATTGTTGGCTCTTTTTTATGTCCACGGTACATATCATGCCATGCAGTAGGACAATTTTTTCTAGCTCCAATGCATACAATCTATGGACCCATGTTATAGCCACTGGCCATGATAGGATAAACATCACCAGGAGGATAGCCGGATGGAGACGACCGTTAGGGATGAGAGGCTAGATCATAGATGAGAGGGACAAACACGAGATGAGAACTAGATTGATTGTTTCTTTTGCTTGCCTCCTTTAATTGATACAACTCCCCTCATTATATAGAGAGGTTGACTAGACCCTTAACAATAGACTACCAATCCGGTACTATTATCTCTAACTAACCCTAACTAATCCCGCAGTACTATTCACGGCTACTGTAGCACCGGGTACTGTTCACGCCGGCCCAAAAGGCCCACCTGGCCCAAAGGCCTAGCCCATAACACTTCACCCCTAGGGATGAGAGGCTAGATCATAGATGAGAGGGACGAACACTTGAGGAAAGACTAGACTGATTGTTTCTTTGCTTGCTTGATTCCTTTGATTGATACAACTCCTCTCATTATATAGAGAGGTTGACTAGACCCTAAACAATAGACTACCAATCTGGTACTATTATCTCTAACTAACCCTAACTAATCCCGTGGTACCGTTCATGGGTACTGTTCACGCCGGCCCACCAAAGGCCCACCTGGCCTAAGGCCTAGCCCATAACAACCCAAGTGTGGGATACAGGTACTACTAGGTCCACTATCAGTAAGGACAACAGTCGATTTGGGCCCACGTCTGATAAGGTTTTGGGCTGACCCGGAGGTATGTACCAAGCCCGGATATATCGGGATGTAAAGTATAAATTATTTAGTCGGATACGACTCGTTGTTGTAAACTAGTAGGTTTCGATTGGAACTCACTTGACAAGTCCTTAGCCAAGTTTGGTCCCTAGAAACACCATCCCAAATTTCAACTCTTCATTCTTGCATTATGTAGAGCTTCATATAGGCTTGTATCATCAATGAAGTCCATTCATCATTTTTGACCATTTGATTTTACCCAAATCTTCATGTCTCATATGCAAACCTTGTATCATAAGTATAGAGCCATGTTGTCCCATACCACCATGTCTCTAGCTCATTTGCTCTTAGCTTGCATATTAATTACAACATCATGTTTATCTTCTCACAATAGATAGACCTTTTATTCACAAGTGAACTCCATCTAGTGCTATGTCCTTGATAACAAGATTCATTATGATATGAGAACAATTTGTCATCATTAAGCACGTATCTCAACCCAAATACATTCATTGCTTGTCAATAGTCACTTTGATCATAGCCTAGTCATATATCTTGTTGTATGAGCCTCTTTTCTTCATTTCATAGAACATTTCTTTACATATAACTTATTGATATTATACTCAATCCCTGCTCATAAACTCAACAAGATCATTAGTTCTTTAATCACGGTGTCATACAATTCACCAAAACCCACTAGGGGCCAAGATGCACTTTTAATCTCCCCCTTTTTGGTGATTGATGACAACCTTGATTAAAGCTTACAAAAAATATATCAATGAAGCTTTTGAATCCTTAGATTTAGAGTGAGCTCCCCCTTAATATGTGCTTTGATTTGAATTCACAAATTTTTTGGCCTCAAATGCCAAATAGCACATATACATGAAACAATAGAGCTCCTCCTAAATCTTAGCATTCGTGGGGTGCAAAACAAGCGTGCGAACAGATAAGACGTGATGCATATGACAAGTATCATCAATCAATAAAAATATGAAAGAAAATACAGTTCTCTCAGCTAACAACCCGGAATAACCGAAAACAACAACTCGGAACATCCGAGTACATTAAGCCCACTGAGGTGCTCAAGTGTGTGTACTCGGAAGATCCAGGTTAGGCAATCCGGAACATCCGGATACATGCAGACAGAACTAATAAAATAACATTTCACCATTTCAAGCAAATTTATCACACTAACATGCATCAAGTCTTAATTTCAAGCATCTAAACATGGTTCACCACACAATAGCACACATGACATAAATTCTCAAGTCCACATGAACTAAAACGAATTTATTACATGGCATGTGGCATACCACACCAAATCTGGAACCTCCGGATTTGAAACCCGGAACCTCCGAGTTTGCCTGGACAGAACTACTGAGAAATGTAGAGAAGCTTTAATCTTCAAGTTCTTCTCCCCCTTTGTTATCCATCACCAATAAGGGTATTTGGGGAGTCCAAATGCATGCTTCTACTGCTGATCATCATCATCGTCATCATGTTGTCCTCCATGTCCACTTGTTCCTTGACCCGGATCACCGATATTGTGTCCAAACATCCAAGATGAGAAGTTGTCAAACCCATATGGTGGAGCAGTGGAAGATGGTTGTGGCATGAATGAAGGAGCTGTGGGAGCAACATAAGTGGGGTTGACAAAGGTAGAACTAGGAGCTGATCCACTTCCATAGAATTGACCCCAATAGTCTTCTTGCTGAAATTGTGTGTTGAGCTGCTCCAAATTTTCAGGCTCACTTTGCTGTCCTTCGGAGCCAATGGGAGAAGGAGGATCATTTGGACAAGTTGCTTCTTGAATTTTCTTCAATCTCAATGTGTCCTTCTTTCTCCTTTGCCTCTCTTTGTGCACCACATTATTTGTGGACTTACACATTCCAAAGATTAAATTGAACATTTTTCTTAGTGGAGAAGGAGGCTTTTCCCAACTCATCTCCCTTGAGCCTCCACGTCTAGAACGAGAGCGAGGAGAGACATGAGGTGCACTAGGAATGTGTAAGGGAATGTTTGAGGCAGCCACATCATCTTGAGCTGTTGCTTGCTGCCTTGCTCCCAAGACTTGAGCTAAAGTGGGTCCGGGGTGAAAATCCATTCCGATATCAATCGCTGTATGCACATAGTCATACTCAAACTTCTTGTTGGTCTTCTTCTCAATCATGTACATGAGATAAGCACCATAACCACAACTCTTTTGAGGTGACCTTGAAATATCCTTCATCTCCTCCCAAATGAAATCAAACACACTAAACTCGGGTTGACTAGGAAACATGGCTTGAAGCAAGTTCCTCAGATAAGCTGTCATGTTATGAGCATCACCTTCTCTAGGTGCCAAAGTCTTTCTAAAGAACTTGTTAAGATAACCAAAGAACGGGATCAAGCCTTTAGGTCCACCAAAGTTGTGCTCTTGACCAGGCATGTACATATCCTTCATATCTTTCTTGGGAAGGTGTGACCCAATGTGTATCTTGTCACGATGCTCATAGTCTTTCTTTCCAAAACAAAACAAACGTGCAAGCTCAGCATAGTTTATCTTGTACCATTTTCCCTCAGTCATCCAATGAACCCATCTATTTTCAGCTATAGCATCACCATCCTCCCAATAGCAAGTAGCATAGAATTGGGCAATCACTTCAGTGTTCCAATTGCATTAAAAACCCATTATCTTATACACATCCTTTTTCTTGCACTCATCAATGATTTCATCAAATATGGGATCCCCCATCTCCTCAAACTTCTTCCAATCTATGTATCATGAGCGAGCAACCTTGTGTGTCTTGCTTAGTATAGCGCTCACATAAAAATCTTGATGAAACTTAGTTTGGAAGAGGTTGTCAACACTTCTCCCTCTTCTATTATTGAAAGGATTTTTCTCCCTTTCTTTCCTTGCCTTAACCGTCATGCCTTTCTTCATGTAATCAATCATGATATAGTCATGAGGCACTCTAGGCTTGCTTATGACAATATTAGGCACTAATAGAGACTGACTAGGTGCCATGACCTCATCTTCTTCCTCTTCTTCTGCATGATGCTGCCCACTACTATTACCACCACTGGCAGCTCTGCCACTACTACTGCCGCTACCTCTCATGAACCTGCCACTCCTTTTCATCCCACGGGGTGACATTTTATAATTCTCATCACTCTCTTCCCCATCATCACTAGATGTGCTATCACCACTGCCACTGTCTTCTTCTTGAATCTCTGGCGCATCCTCAATATGCAAAGTGCCCCTTGATTGTTGCCTCAAAGATCTCCTTGTTCCCATTGAAATATTTGCATTTTTGCTCCTTCTTGGAACAAGTCTATAGCCATCTTCTGGAGGCTCTGCACTCATGACAAGATACTGGGAATTTAGGGTATGGATGATATGAGTGATAAACTCCAGAGTAATCGAATGATATAAGCAATTTGTATGTTCTCTGAGTGAAACTGAAACTTCTGGGTTGTGAAATCCGGAACTTCCGGGTTTGCACAGAGACATACCCAAAATGCCTAGAAGAATGAAAATGATCTTCTAGATATTGTGAACAGAGGAATAGAATTACTCCATGATTTTGATCATGATGGAAATTGCGAAAAAAATGAACGGAGGGTTCTCAGTATAATCCGAAATTTCCAGGTTTTCACAACCGGAACATCCGGGTTATACAGGGAAACCCTAGTTCATGCCCCCGAAAATTCGACCATGGAAACTTGAATCCATTACATGGAGCATCATCTAGGGTGCAAATGTGGATGTTCTATCAAAGGAATCAAAGAGAGAAACCCTAGGTAAAGAGATCGGCAAGAACATTGATTTGTACCTTGACTCATGGTGAGAAGGGATAGAATCCGGAAGATGAATCCGGAATCTCTGGATTGGATCCACCAAGAGTCAACCTTTGCTATTTGAAATCCTCGGCCAAATCTCCAAATCACCAAGAATCGCCCCTCTCAAACAGTGTAGGAGTCGAGTTGTGTTGTGGAATGAGAATGAGAGATGAAGGGGTATGTCACGGGTTGAATAGGGATATGCCCGATGAAATCCGGAACTTCCGGGTTGTGAAACCGGAACCTCCGGTTTTACATGAACAATGAGACAGGACTGAATTTATGAGAATTTGATGATTGTGATCAAGGTCTCTGATGGTTTAGGTTCCATAATCTCAGATATCCATTTGAATGGGAACCATAAACAAGATTTTGAAATTTCACAAGAATATCAAGAAAAGATGGAATCTCCAACATATAGCCCTTGAGAGAAGATTTTGTTTTTAGATCCTATGGACTTGAGAAAGTCTTGTCACATGTGGTTAGCCATCAATCAATCAAGGGTAACCATAACCACAAGATGACCAGACATGGTCACAAAGACCAAAAACCAATTAATTTTCCAAAAAACACACACCTAGAATACTAGTTGGATTTTAAAAAGTCTATCCTATATCACTCAAGCATATAGCAATTTATGTCAAGTGTTGTCCTCAGCATATTTAGCTCATACCTTACAAGACTCTAAAGAGTCACTTGACACTAAGCCAAAAAGATGAAGGTATCAACTAAGTATCTAAAGATACACTAAAGACTAGAAATTGCTCAATGCAAAACATGCACACACTAGCATGTAGAGGGCCTAGATGCACAACTTAATGTATATAAGTTTCACAAACACATACCTTCGCCCTTGAGTTCATTTTATCCTTCATGCTTGAAGGATTTCACACTTAGGCTTGTATTTGTGCATTTCAAGAATTGTATGTCATCCCTTACTTGACAATCCATGAATAACTCACAAGGAGAGACAATGACCATAAGTAACACAAGCCTCATAATTTGAACTAAATTCCTCACAATTGATGAGATGCATGAACAAGTATGGAATACAAGGAAATATGCATCTTTTGATATGTTAATACCAGATGAGGGATTTAAGCCAAATTATGGAAAGCAGCCACATAGAGTTGAGCAATCCACTTTTGAGTTAAGTCCATCCTCTCTTGTTGGATTGATTACCTTTTCACATAGTGTGATCTTCGAGAGAAATCTTGATTTTTCTTGCCCTTTTGTTGCATGCTGATGCTCCTGCATTTTCCACTAAAACACTAGCTCATCCAAAGAGCTTGTTAAGAGCATCATGTGTCATATTTGTATGATTTTCCTAAATTTCGATGCTCAAGCTAGATAGATCCTATATATGAGAACATGACAAACTTAAGCATAGAGATCTAAATAGCTGAAGGAGAGGTACTTGTTACCAAGGATGCATTGAAGTATAGGATAAATCAATGACATTTTTACTTGCCAATGTTCAATGTAAATAATGAGAGTATTGAACTTGAGATAATAATAATGCAATGAGGTTCTTCTCAAGTCTTGCCAAGTCTCCAATGCTTCTCCAAGTACATGCATGTTCTCTCAAGCACATTTTGGTACCCAAACCATGTTGGGTCCATGAGAGTTAGTCAACAAAGATTTGGACAACCAAATGGCTTTTTGGGCAAGTAGTAAATGACTCCATCCTCCTACTAGCACAAGGACCACTTGAGAGTCCCTTAGGCTTAATGTTTGCATTGTTGACAGGGTTAGGCTTGGAAGTGTTACCATTTGGACAATCTTTACCAAGATGTCTTTTTTCTCGACATGTGTAGCACAACCTTTGCTTGATGTTGATTGCTGACTTCTGGTTGTTCTCAACATATTTTCTCTCCAAGTACTTTTCTTGAGCCTTCATGAAGCCTTTGTTCAGATTGAAGTGTTGCTGCTCCTTTGTACCCGGAACTTCCGGGTCAGCAAAACCGGAACTTCCTAGTACATGCAATTTCTGGGACTGTCTTAGGCAATTGGCAATTTTGTGCCCCTTCTTGCAGCAACCAAAACATCTTCTTTTTGCAAGGCTTCTTTGTCTCTTGGAGAGTGATTGTTGGCCTTCTAGCTTGCTTGAGCACATTGAAGCATAGTGACCCATTTTTGAGCAATTGAAGCACTTGATATGGTCTAGGATTTTCTTCTTAGCTTGAGGCTTGTTCTTGTTGAAGTGGTGTGCCTTGTGGCTGGAGTTTTGCGCAGTTGATCCCTTCTCAAGCTTCTTCACCATGTTTTCACGGTTATCTTGATAAGGTTGCGCAATGCTCTTGCCTTTTAGCTTGACCAAGTCCACTTTGAGCTTGTCAACCTCTTGTTTGAGTGCTTCATTCTCGTTGCTTAGCTCATCATTGCAATCTTCTACTGTCACTTGCTCAAACCAAGATTGCTTCTTTTCCTTGTCCTTTTGTGAGCAAGTGTTCTCTAAAGATTGGCTTGATTTCATCAATGTGATTACAATCTCATGAGCTACTTTTAGCTTGACATGTGATTCTTCAAGCTTCTCAGTAGAGCAATAAAGCTCCATGTGAGTAGCTTGTAAATCCATATATTTGCTAGTAAGCTCATCCACTAGATCCTCGAGCACTTGATCTTTTTCTTGAAGTTGAGCAATGCATTTGATTTGAACATCCTTGTCCTTTAGAAGCTCTTCATTTGAGCTCTTGAGTTCTCGAACCTTCTTTTCCAATAAACTAATATATTGGGTTTGAGCTTCCTTGTTCTTGAGCAACTTTTCTTGCCTTTCTATCTCTTGGCCTTGCTCTATTATACTTCTCATCATCTCGGTCACGGTTTCTCTTCCTTTGCTTGTCATTTTGCTAACCTCGGTCATGAACTCTTCACTCTCATCATCACTTTCTGAATCTGACTCTCGGCCAGACATGGCCATAAAACACTTGTGATGATCAGGCTTTGAATCAGACCAACAAGTAGAGGTGGATGCTTCACTTGGTGTCTGAACTTCATCCTTTTCAATGTACTCGGAGCTTCCGGTTACTGGATCCGGAACTTCCGGGTACATATGATCTTCAGCAGTGAGATCCAACTCGTGACCATTGGGTGATGTCACTTGAGATTCTAGACTTGATTCTAATATGGAGCACTCCTCAAGTGACACTATTTCTGTGTATGCTTGGTCAACACTTTTAGATTCATTATATAGCTCTTTAAGCAAATTCCAAATTTCATGTGCATCAATTTCATTTTATTCATAGATAGCCTCATGTATATCATCACTTAAGACACTACACAGGTAGTTAGTAACTTTGAAGTTGAGTTGCCAACACTCCAACTCTTTTGGAGATAAGATAGACAAGTCAATCTTATCTACATTAAGGTTTGGAGGTAGAATGCTAGCAACCACAACTCTCTCGACAAGAGGACCAAAAGAAGTTAATCTATTGAGAACATGAGCAGACCAAGAAACATAGTTTGAGCAATCACTTACAAGTGGCTCAAAGGATACCTCATAGGATGTCGACATCGTCTCTTCACGGCAGTTAAGCTTGAAGGTGAAGCCAAGCTCTGATACCAATTGAAAGGACCGTGATGTCGCCTAGAGGGGGGTGAATAGGCGCACCTACAAATTTTCACTCAAATGCAGCGGATAAAATTCACTGGCTGTTAACCCGGAACTTCCGGGTTTGCAACTCCGGAGCTTCCGGGTATACACAGACCAGTTATATGTACTAGGAACTTCCGGGTTTTGCAACTCGGAACTTCCGAGTACACACAGAGCAGAGTGAGTACAATAAATATGGTGCAAGTAAAAGTTTGCTCGTTCAAACCCCAAATGTAGAGGTGACTCAGAGCGAGTTCCTGAGCAGGTCTACAAGGCACCTGCACAAACAAAAACAACAATCTCTCCAAGAGCAAGGAGAGATCTCCTCAAATCCACAAGACAATAATCAATCACAAAGAGATACAAGGATTTATACCGAAGTTCGGACCCACTGCATGAGCTACACAAGCTACAAGCTCAGTGGTTCCTAGTCTCCGTTGAGGGCCTACGAAAGGCGGGCTTATACACGCAAAGCCACTTTCCTCCACTTAGTCACCACAAAGGAGCTAAGCGCACTTACTAGCAAATCCACAAAGGATGGGTGATACAAACTTCCGAGGCGAATCCACAAGCTTGACTTGGATGCTCTCGGCGACGCCTAGCCGTCTAGGAGCCAAGGCTCCAAGAGTAACAAATGAAAATAACAAGATTTCGGCCAAAGCTCAAGTGCTCAAGGTTTGCTATGCTCTCTAGATGCTCTCAAGCTATCTCTCTCAACCCAACTCAAAGATATCTCAATAATCACACAATCTCACAAAGAGAGGTTGGGGAGAGCTCAAGAATGGCTATCAAGCCTTTTAGGACGACCAGCAAGCTTCAAACAATGCCAGGAACAGCAGCCCACCAAGGAGGGGGCTCGAGGGTATAAATAGCCGGGTCCAAAGAAACTAGCCGTTATGTGACAGTTAGAATCCAGAACCTCCGGATGCACATATCCGGAACTTCCGGTTTTTCAAAATAACTAGTCGTTAGTGCCACGTGTACCAAATCCGTAACTTCCGGGTTGCAACCCCGGAACGTCCGGGTTGCCCATGTTAAAACTGACCAACGTGCACGTAAGGCTTTTTGTGTCTCTCTCAACTTACTTAGGTTACTTGAGCACTTAGACTTTACCAAAACACAATGTGATGCATCCCTCTTGATAGTACGACATACCTATACTCAAGATTAAGAACAAATTGCATTTCATCCATTGGAGCTTCTATTTTGTATATCATGCCGTGCTTTTGATCTTCCACAACCAGAGGGGTGCATCATCTTGATTTTTCTTTTCCGAGCACAACTTCCTTGAGCTAGTGACTTGAACCCTTATCTAAAAATGAAAACCACTTCTAGTTCAATTCACTTGATTCTTTAGAATGATTGATACTTGCCCACAATAACACTCTCCATGACCAAGATTCATCGAAGTTGAATTCCAAGAAAGTTTCGTCACCCTAGCACAGGTCCTCAGCCAAGCTTGGTCCCTAGAAACACCATCCCAAATTCCAACTCTTCATTCTTGCATTATGTAGAGCTTCATATAGGCTTGTATCATCAATGAAGTCCATTCATCATTTTTGACCATTTGATTTTACCCAAATCTTCATGTCTCATATGCAAACCTTGTATCATAAGTATAGAGCCATGTTGTCCCATACCACCATGTCTCTAGCTCATTTGCTCTTAGCTTGCATATTAATTACAACATCATGTTTATCTTCTCACAATAGATAGACCTTTTATTCACAAGTGAACTCCATCTAGTGCTATGTCCTTGATAACAAGATTCATTATGATATGAGAACAATTAGTCATCATTAAGCACGTATCTCGACCCAAATACATTCATTGCTTGCCAATAGTCACTTTGATCATAGCCTAGTCATATATCTTGTTGTATGAGCCTCTTTTCTTCATTTCATAGAACATTTCTTTACATATAACTTATTGATATTATACTCAATCTCTGCTCATAAACTCAACAAGATCATTAGTTCTTTAATCACGGTGTCATACAATTCACCAAAACCCACTAGGGGCCAAGATGCACTTTCAAAGGCGGCCTGGGTCAACTCTTCAATGGTAATACATCCATTGTAACCACAATGTTCGCCCAAGCTTTCTGAAGCTTAGACGAACACAAGCAATACAAACATCACCTGATACAAGACGTAGTGTATTATACGTTCGGATAGCCCGAACTTGTCTAAACCTTGCATCTTGTGTCACCATCAAGCTTCTCGACTCGACGATCTTCCTCCTATAAATCTACCACTCGGGTATCCCCTACTGAATTGTCGGTCCTCAAATCTGACAGTTGGCGCACCAAGTAGGAATTATTGCTGAGTTTTTCATAGGAGACTCGATGGCAGATCAACCACGCATCATATTCCCGCGCGAGTGTGGAGGACAACCCCAAGCACCTGCAAGAGGTCAGCTTCTTCACCAACTGCGACATCAGCTCCAACAGCTTCGATTACTCCAACGCCGACTCAGTACCGATCGAATCCTCATCGATAAACTCGGGGGCTTCCCCCACGCCGTTGATCCGCTCCTGCAGCAGGTCGAGCAACTCGGCATCCAGGAACGGATCCCTGATTTGATTCCCCAACGCTGAACCTAGGAATTTTACAAGTCTAAGCATCTGGAATGGATCCCTGATCTTATTCCCCAACGCCGAACCTAGGGATTTTACAAGGCTCAGCATCAGAGTGAAGCAAATCTTCAAGGTCTAATCATGTGTTGTTTAGGCAGAAGTTCATCACTCGATTTTTGCGTCAACAGTATATTAGCTAGTTTTTTTAACTATATAGCAACTTATATATAAATTTATTAACATAGTTGATAGTATACTTTTTTTGAGTACATCGATAGTACAACTAGTTACAAGTTGATCATTATCTATATATTCATAGTTTGCATAAACTAGTACATAATCTCTATATAAGTTTGATATATAACTTAGAATAAAATCTTTATAATACTAAGAAATATAAATTGATAGAATCAGTACGCGTAAGTTGATAGCATACATATAAGATATTGACATTCAAATGGATAATATAAGTTGAAGTTTATCTTAGTACCGTCAACTCATAATTCTGATGGTCTATATTTCTTAGTACTATCAACTCATATAAAGGCGATGTATCTAGTTTATATAAAGATAAATGTATCAACTTATATTATCTATATGCATGTGAATGTTTTATATGCACGCTATCGACTTATGTGAAGTGATTCTATCAATTTATATTTTTTTAGTACTATAAAGATTTCATATCAACTTATATATCAAACTAATGTAGAGACTATGTATTAATTTATGCAAACTAATGTAGAGTATCAATATATAGATAATGATCAACTTGTATGTAGTTGTAATATCGATGTCCTAAAAAAATTATACTATCAACTTATGTTGATAAGTTTAGATATAAGTTGCTACATAGCTAATAAAGAATTAGCTACTATACATTCAACATAAGTTGTTAGTATAACAAAATTATTCAAAACATATACATCATGGATCTAGTTTTGTAGATATCACCATAAGTGGCCTAGTGGCGTAAACAGATTTGAAAATGAACACTTTGGAAGAAATGCATCGGAAACACGTGATTTGCTAGGCATCTAAATATAATATAATAAAAATAATAAAGTAGAGATTGATTTAGCGGTACATCAAAATTTTGTAAAAACCCCCTAATATTTATTTAAATCAACCCACCGTCTATTGGTATGTTGTATTTTTATAAAAAAATCATGATGTATCATCTACCAACATGCAGTACCTCGTCTCCTCTCACTTTGCCCTACTATTGCACGCACCCCTCCATTTTTTCACGACGCTCGCATCCCCATCGTCATCACGTCATCATTCCCCAGCACCACGTCTATTGAGGATATCTTGTTTTTTCATACTCTCAATAAGATGCAGAATCGGCTGCGTCCATGGCTCCCGCACGTCTTTGCTCACGAAGTCCCCTTACATGTAGCAACGCATGAGCATTAACTCACCCCGCTGTACCTCATCTCCTCTCGTCATCCCGCACTGCCGCATGCACTCATTTGTCTTCTCACGTCACTCACATATCCCCATCGTCGTTCTCGGACACAACATCCACCGAAGATCTCTTATCTCTTATTTGTCTTCCTCCTCATTGGATGTGGAATGGGGGACCCATGGCTCCTGCGCACCTTCACTCACGAAGTCCCCTTCACCCGACTACCCGCAATACCTCATTTTCTCTCGCCATCCCTGATTGTCACGTACACCCATTCGTTTTCTCACATCGCTGCATCCCCATCATTGACTGGCTGTCCTTCCAGATGCAACATGTACTGAGATTTTGTTTTGTCATGTTCTCTTTGGATGCGGAATCGGTGACATCCATGGCTCCACTCGCCTATGTTTCTGAAAACCCTTTCACCCATAGTATCACATGTGTTAATCAACCCGTAATGCATCTTCTCCTCTCGTTGTCCCACACTGCTACATGCATCCTGTCGTCTTCTCACACTGTTCGCATCTCTATTATCGACATGTCGTCGTTCCCGGACGACGTAGTGTCGGTTGAAGATCTCTCCTTTGTTGTGCTTTTCCCATATGCCTTCTCTAATAAATTCTCATTTACAAATAGCAACACACAGGCATATTTGCTTGTAAAATTAAAAAGAACTAAAATAACTAAGGGGGTGTTTGGATCCAAGGGCTAAAATTTAGTCCCTTAAATAAATGACAATTAGAAGTATTAAGTAAAAACTAATTATAAAACTAATTACATAAGTCATGTCTACTCCGCGAGGTGAACCTAGCAATTCTAATTAACCTATAGTTAGTTCATAATTATCACATGATTACTGAAGCATTACATTGTCTAATCATAGACTAATTAAACTTAATATATTTGTCTCACAAATTAGCTCTCGTTTATGTAATGGGTTTTAATTAATCTATATTTAATAGTTCTAATTAGCATTCTTATATCCGATGTGACGGTACTAAAACTATAGGGCCTGTTTGGCACAGCTCCAGCTCCAAACTCCACTATAGATTTGCACTTTCTATACTAAATTAATATAGTTTTAATATTAATATTTGGAGCACTATAAATAAAATGATTCATCTAAATCCTTTCCGTGTAATGCCAGCTTCGACTCCAGGATTTCTTGGAACTCCTTATACCCAACTCCAAGAACCCCATAAATTTTCTGGAGTTGGAGCTATGGCAAAAAAGGCCTTATTCCCGGGATCCAAACACCCCATAAAGAAAAGGAAAAAGTCCAAATTACTACCCTCAAGTATGGACAAAGTATGGATAACCCCTTAAAGTAAGATTTGGTTCATATTACACCTACTGTGGGATATGGGTACCCCTGGGCCCACTATTAGAGGAGACTGCGCCGACCAAGGCCCACGCCTGACAAGGATGTGGGCCGACCCCTGGGCAACCCACAAGGGATCCCCGACTTGACGGACAAGCTTGATGAAGATGCGGCCGATGACTCGGCCAGATATCTCGGGGATGTTGTTGTAACCAACTCAGATATGTCGTAATCCAATAGGTTGAGATACAAACTGACTTGTAAACCCTAGCCCGTCACCCTATATAAGACGGCCTAGGGCAACCATACGAGGGACACGGGACAACGATTTTTCATCTTGTAAACCATATGCTCTCCCTTGCTTCCTGAAGCACGGCCGAGTACCAGCAATACAAGTACCGCCGTCGACACAGGACGTAGGGTATTATACCTCCGGGTAGCCCGAACCTGTCTAAATCGTGTCTCCTATGTCACCATCAAGCTACACGCTCGACGATCCTTCCTACAAATCAACCACTCGGGTACCCCATGTGAATTGCCAGTCCTAAGGTCCGACACCTACAACTATCTCAACTGGTCCAATATACACCTTCGCAAGATTTGTTTTTTTCTCCATACATGAGTTGTGTTTCAGGTTGAAACTTTGTGGGATGATAAACATCCATATAGAGTATTTTTAAAAAATATAATATATTTTTCATCATTATTGCTCATGAAATTTTATATTAATATAGTTAATTTATAATTATATATTAATATAGTTAATTAATAATGATAAAAAATATATTATATTAAAAAAATACTTTATGTGGTTCTCTGTCATTCTAAAATTTTTTAACTTAAAACACCACTTGTATATGGGGAAACAAAAAGATAAATCTAACGAAGGGGCTTGATGACGGGTAGATTGAACTGATTGAGATACTTGTGGTGTAAAATAAATTTAAATATATTTTAGGGCGTTATTCGGACTTTGTTCGTATTTGAGATAGTAATTTAGATTTTTTTTCTAAAGTAAAGACTAAAATGCAAAAAGAAAAGGCTAAAATGCAAAAAAAAGAAGGCCAACGGGATGGACTGCACCGAAGGGAAGAGAGGTCCGGTCGGTGTGAAACTCGAGTCGCGGTCTTTTGTCGACCTCAACAACTGGGCGAGCTATAATCCGCGTCGTCGGCGATGGGGTGCTCCTTCTCGGGTCTGAACGCGCTGTACGATACCGTCGGCGGCGGCGGCGGCGGCGACATATGGGTCAACGACTACCGCTTCCACGTGCTGCGCAGGCTCGGTGACTCCGGCCCCGCGGGCTCCTCCGTCTTCCTCGTAAAGGAGGTCGTCGCAGCCGGAGCCGCTTCCGACGGCACGGCTGGGGCCGGGCCCGGCACCTCCGGGATCGCCAGGAAGAAAGGCGTCGACCGATCACACATCTCAGGTCTGTCTCTCACACACGCACAGATCCGAGCGTAGTCCCGTCGTGTGATATGCGAGTGGTTTGGATCTGGGTCTATGAGGCGTGTTGCGGTGGGTACTGGATGTCTGGATCTGGGGTAGTGAAATGACATTCTTTCACAGTTGGTTGTATATTTGATAGATCATATATTCATATGAAGATCATTTCACGCGGGTGAAGATGGTTTCTTTCTCTTGCTTGCTTCGCGGACCTGTGAGTGGGTGGTGTTGCGTATTGCGTTTCGTACACCGAACCACGGGTGTCTCCATCTAAATTCTGGCATCTGTCCTAGTCGTTTCCTTAGCTGATTTGATGTAGATAATGCTAGTTTCAGTATATGGACTTCTGAATTTCGTCCTGATCCATATCTGACGGTTACAAGGAAAAATGTCAATCTTTATACCGAGAGACGTCTATATCCTTGTTGTCTGCAAAATTTTGTGGACTTACTTTTGTATTGTGTGATAAGATACATTTTATTTCATTAGTTTCTATTGGTTGAATCATAATGTCTATATTACAAATTCTATTTTATGCCATAGTAGCTGTGTAGTATATGTGTATTGTGCAGACGTCATTCTAAGGCTGTGTTTAGTTCCCAAACTTTCTCTCTCCAAACTTCACTATTCACCAATCACATCAAATCTCTCTCCTCATGCATGGAGTACTAAATGTGGGTAAATTAAAAAACTAGTTGCATGGTTTTGATGTACACGACGAGACGAATCTTTTGAGCCTAGTTAGGTCATGGTAGGACAATGTTTACCACAAACAAACGACAAGTGCTACAATGCGCTACAGTGTCCGATGTGACTTTTTCACCCCCCTTTTCACCCTCTTTTCAGGAACTAAACACCCCCTAAACTTGAATTGTTGTCAGCACTAAGTCCTGCAAACTGCAGTCTCTTGGGCCAATCACTCTGTTGTCTTCAATTTAAGCCAAATAATGTAATATATACTTTTGCCAAATTGAATGTTGTATTTCATTGTGCCATGCCCACAAAGCTTCAATTTATGGAGGTGATCGCTAAATTTTTTTATATTGATGGATACATAACACTTTCCACGGAAGTTGCCTTGTAATGTGAAGCGATTTTGTTAGTATCATTCATATGAATCTGTGAATGCTTATTTAGTGATGACACCTGCAGTTCTCATCAGTTGTTGATTCTTTTGTATCATGGAGCATACTGTGTTCACTATTCTGTTGTATTTGGATATCATAATTTTTAGTTCTACACAATAATTTGTCTTTGCATATTACAGCTGATGGAACATATGCTCTAAAGAAAGTTCTTATTCAGAGCGATCAGCACTTCGAGCTCGTTCGGCAAGAGATCAGAGTGTCCTCCCAATTCAGCCATCCAAATTTACTTCCTCTTCTTGAACACTCCATCATTGCTGTCAAGGTAGGTTGTATAGTACAAATCGTTTAAACTGGTTCTTCATCTTTCCTGTCTTTATTGAGATGGCACTTCATAACACAAGACGATGTCTGTTGTAAAATTAATTACTGGAATTCACTGAATAGTAGGGCACTAGTCCGTATGCATTATTCATTTGTTGCAAGAGTCAAAGCAAAACAAAACAAATAGGTTGCTTTCCACTTCACAAAATTGTTGTGGATTTGATACATTAAAAGGAAATTTGATAAGTGCTCCCATAAGTCGCCAAAGTTATTCAATTGTCCCTCATAAGTGAATATAATGTCTAAAACCCCTATTGATCATGCTGCACATTTCTGCTGTTAGCCATGTAGGAAATCACTTACTTATAGCCAGTACATGCCATTGAATACCATTTTAAAAGCTTGTTTGATTGAGTTGAGTTACAGTGCAATTGAATTTAGTATGTTTGTCTAATGTGAAATGGCTAAACTGGTGTTTGACTTCGTGTCTTGGCCTGGTATATCTGGCTTCTTGGGAGAAGCACAATAGAAATAGTAGAAATGGTGAAATAGGATGACTTGGCACCAGTTTGCTGCGGGATGTGGCTGGTTAGGAGAATCTTTACAAGCACTAGTACCAAGAAGCCAGATATACTAGGCCTAGACGCAAAGTCAAAACACCTGTAGAAATGGTGCAATGGGATGACTTGGCACCAGTTTGCTGTTGGATGTGGCTGGTTAGGAGAATCTTTACAAACACTAGTATAATTTTGCAGTTACTGGAAATACTACATTAGAATCAATGAATTAGTAAGCCATTTTTAGTACCTAACTGAATACACTTAATCTGTTCACCTGCTGCTTGATATGATTGCCAAATTCTGCCATCAGTGATTCAACATATGTTATTTGTAAAAATTAATGTTGTTAGGTATGTTCTATATGTGCTGTTATCTGTTTTGCTTAGAATGTATTCCATCTTACTTATATAGGGCATGCAAGATGGATCACAGAATCATGAAGCTTACTTGTTATTCCCAGTTCATTTAGATGGAACATTACAGGATGTAACTAAAACCATGCAAGAAAAGAACGAATTCTTCCCAACAATTACTGTTCTTCAGATATTTCGCCAGGTAATTACTTCTGTTCTCATCTATACTGAGTTCTGAAATTATTTGGCAGTATAGGTGATATTTGTTGGTGGCAACGGAGCGGGGTGGGGGGATGGAGCTGTGGGGATTGGGGATTCACATGGCAAAGCTAGAACATCTTCTATGAGCATGTTCCAATACAGTATCATCACAATTTGTTACAAGAATGCATGGATCCAAAATCAAATTGAGAATTTACATCTACTGATCTACACAAAAGAGCTTGGTTGTTCTGGAGTCATGGCCAGAGCTTGGTGTTGCTTCAAATTGTGAGAGGAGGTAGCAGTCACCGTTGCAAATGATGAAGCAAGGTCTGTAGAAATAGAAGGGCATAATAAAAAATCACATAAATTGAGCAACTATTAGCAATGGTCTTTAAACACAAGATCTATGTGCTAGCTAATTAGCAGTACTACTACACGAGTCACTGCAGCATGGGTAAAAGAAAAGCTGCTGAAATTAACTCACCCCGATCTGGTTATTTACCTGCTGTTTGCCGATTTGCATGACGGTGGTATCGAGGAGGTCGTTGGGCAGGTTGCGGAGAGGGTAGCGGTGGTTGACCGGTAGCCGAGGCTTGAAATTCCGGCGTGACGGCGCAATCGCGAGAGGTAGGAGAATGAGGAAGAGAGGGGATAGTAGATGGGTTTAATCCTTGTCTGCTTTATTCAATGGTGCCACACTCTTTATAACAATCTTAACTAACAAATCGTAACTAATTAAAAGACTTAACAAACCAACTCAATCTAATGCAACTAATGTCGAACTCCTAAAACACGCTGAGTCCTCCTGTGCCTAGAATACTGCTTTCCCCACATAACATCTCCCCTGGCCTCAAGAACCAGATCGTCCTCGAGCTGAAACGAAGGGTACTGTGCTCGAAAAGCCTCCAAGTCTTCCCAAGAGGCGGAGGAAGCAGGTTGTCCGGCCCACTGGATCAGAACCTGATGCCTCCCGAGAGCAAGCCGTGCCCACAAGGCACAAACAGGCACCGGAACAACAATGCCATGATGCAACGGTGGCAAGCCAGGAGGTGTCGTCGGCAGTGTACCAATGAACTTCTTAAGCAAGCCCACATGGAACACATTGTGAAGTCGCGCCCTAGCCGACAACTCCAAATGATAAGCCAAAGGATTAACCACGTCGAGGACCCGATATGGTCCATAGTAGCGTTGACGAAGCTTGGTCGGAGCAGCCGGGGTGATGGATGCCATAGGGCGGTGACGAAGCCGTAACCAGACCCAGTCCCCAACCAAGAACTCCAGCTCCCGGTGGTGCTTATCATAAAAGCGCTTGGCTACCGCCTGCGCCTGCTCCAAACGATGACGAATATCAGCCAAGAACTCATCCTGCTCTGCTATAGAACGCGCCACTGCTTCTACCCGCAGATCACTTGCTTCACAAGAATGCCCCGTGGGCGGATCCCGACCATACACAACCTTGAACGGTTTCTCCTGCAACGCCGTATGAAAAGATGTATTGTAAACATACTCCGCCCAATGCAGCCACCGGATCCAAGCATGGGGACGGTCTCCAGTACATGCCGATGGCTTTGTTCACCACCTCTGTCTGACCATAGTCCCACATCGAAAAATTGATGATGGGGGAGTACAACATATAAGGCGTTGGCAACCCTCACCTATTGGACTAGTCTTTTGGGTTAAGTTAGGCTTGAGCCTTGGTTGGTCGTGGCTCCGGTGGACCTGGGCTTGATGGGGCGCCGGCCCGTGGGTATAGCGGGCCGGGCCGGATTCCGTTGCGCCACTCTAACAGCTTGGACCCTGAGGCAGCGAAGAGCTCCCGCCAAAATGTAGAAGTGAACACCAGGTCTCTGTAAGACACGATGGACGCCGGAATCCCATGAAGACGAACAATTTCAGCGTTGAAAGCCTGCACCACAGGGGTTGCTGTATACGGATGCGCCAAGGGAATGAAGTGCACATACTCGGGGAAGCGATCAACGACGGAGAATCACTGATTTACCACCGACCTTTGGCAGTCCCTCCACAAAATCCTTAGAGATATCGGACCAAACGGATGATGGAACAGGGAGAGAGAGGAGCAAACCTGCCGGGTGTAAGTGCTCCATTTTGTTCTGCTGGAATACGACGCAGGCGCGCAGAAAGTCCTGAACCGCCGTACGATCACCAGGCGTGTGGAAATTGCGGCGGAAACGATGAAGCGTCTTTTGTACACCTTCATGTCCTTCATGCACCGTTCGAAGAACTTGGTGCAGTAACGGCGACCCCGGGGGCAAGTACAAGCTACGGCGGAACAAGACCAGTCCGTCCACAATCGCCCAAAGCTCGCCGCGAGCACCCAAGGCGGTCTCCTCCTGCAATACCCGCAAAGCCGGGTTATCCTTGGTCTCGCGCTTGATGTCGTCGAGCAGTGTAAACGACAGCGTAGACAGGCGAACAATCGCCGCCAGGCTCCTCCCGGCGATACAGAGCGTCAAACGATGACATTGAGCTTCCCATATTTGTACTCCATAATAAAATTGAACCCCAGCAACTTGCTGACCCACTGGTGTTAAGGAATCGTCGTCAACTGCTGATCCGAAAGAATCTTGAGGCTGTAATGGTTAATGCGAACGGTGAAGCGACGTCCCCAGAGATACGACAGCCTGTGTTGCACAGCATGAACCAGCCCGATCAACTCACGTTCATAGGTGACCAACGCATGGTGTTTGGATGCAAGCGGCCGACTAAAGAAAGCGATCGCGCCCGCGCCCGTGCCTTGATACAGCACCGCTCCAAATCCCGAGCACGAAGCATCTCACTCTACCACGAATACCTTGGAGAAATCAGGCAGCACCAAGACTGGAGCCGTCGTGAGCGCGACTTTAAGCCGCTGGAATGCGGACTCGGCCTCCTCCTGCCAAGTAAAACCCTCCTTGAGCAGTTGTGTCAATGGCGCGGCCATCATCCCAAAGCCTTGGATAAACTTCTGGTAGTAGCCAGCAAGGCCAAGAAGCCACGTAGCGCTCGAGTTGTCTGAGGACGAGGCCAATCGACGACCGCCTGAACCTTGGCCGGATCCATGGCAACTCCCGTTGCTGACACCACGTGCCCCAAGTAGCCCATTGATTCCTAGCCAAATGAACACTTGCTGTGCTTCGGGTAAAGCCTGCTGGTACGCATGACATCAAGAACGGCACGAAGATGGCCAAGATGCTCAGCCCAAGAGGCGCTGTAGATGAGAATATTATCGAAAAACACCAGCACGAAACGACGAGGGAAAGGCCGTAGTATGTCGTTCATCAAGGCTTGGAACATTGCTGGGGCGTTTTTTTTTTGATCAACATTGCTGGGGTGTTGGTGAGGCCGAACGGCATCACAAGGAACTCATAGAGGTCGTCGTCGTGTGCGGAACGCCGTCTTCTCAATGTCCTCTGGACGCATGCGGACCTGGTGGTAACCGGAGCGCAAATCCAGCTTGGAGAAGAAACGTGCGCCCCTCAGTTCATCAAGAAGCTCTTCGACGACCAGAATCGGGAACTTGTCTTTCACTGTCTTTGCATTAAGTGCCTGGTAATACACACAAAAACGCCACGTTCCATCTATCTTCTTCACCAACAGCACCGGCGAGGAGAATGTGATGAACCATGCCATATCAGGCCGTTGGCTTCCATCTCCTTGCATTGCCCTTCCAACTCGTCCTGGAAGCAGATAGACGTGGTGGTCGCGCGCTGGGGTGGTAGCCCAATGGGCACTGTGAACATGTCCACAATCTCTTGTCAGCAAGTTGTTGAGGAGTTCTAGGCCAGAATCGTGTGCAAGCGCGGCTTCGGCGGAGCTGGAGCACCGCACCATGTGATCGTGGCTGGACCCCGCTTGAACGTCATGGACATGCATGCGAAGTCCCAGATGATTCGACCCAGCGTTGCTAGCCACTGCATTCCGAGGACGACGTCGTAGCCTCCTAGGGCGAGGATGTAGAAGTCCGCCACGAAGTCCATGGTCGCCGATTGAGAACCGTGCTCGGTGATGCACCCCCGCGCACGGCACCCGTTCGTTGTTGGCCACCATGACGCGGAGATTACGGCGAGGCTGGTAGCGTAGGCCCGCTCGTGTGGTAGCCGCCTCGGATACGAAGTTGTGCGTAGAGCCGGAGTCTAGTAGTGCCGAGAGGATCGCGTTGTCGAGACGGACTGGCAGCTTCATCGCCGAGGTGGTGCGTAACCCGGCGATATCATACAGAGATGGGCTCCTCGGTCGCCTCGTCTCCATCCAGTGTCTTGTCGTCAGGTGGCGGAGATGTGTCCAGCTCGAGAAGGAAGAGTCGAGGACAAGTCTGATTGTGGCCGCGCACGTACTTGTCCGGGCAATAGAAGCACAGCCGAGGCGTCGGTGCATGAGTTCGTAGAAACTTTCCTGATAGTCGGCCACGGATCCTGTGCGGCGACAAGCTGCGAGCCCACCAAGGGGGCTGGCACGCAGGGCCGGCACGAAGCGCTGATTCAGCAGGTCGGAGAAGCGCTGCCAGCTGGGGGTGCCCTCATCTCGCTCGATGCGCATGTACCATTGCTGCGCGGCGTCGAGCAGATTGAAAGATGCCAGCTGCACCTTCTCTTCTTCCATGATGCGCTGGATGCGGAAGTATTGCTCGCAGCGGTTGAGGAAGGGAAACGGATCTGACTTGCCGTCAAACTTGGGAAAATCCCACTTGTGGTGACGGACCAGACCACGGTCCAGGTCGCCCTGCTAAGTGGGCTGAAACCCAGACCGTATCCACATCTATCCAGCCAGCGAGGCAACTAGCGTTCAACTCACCCCAACCCAATCCATTATCTGAAGTAACCAAACCTCACCAAACATTGCTGTACTCTATGCTATTAACCGTAGCCGAACCATGCACTTCAATCCATTAAGAAACCATTTCCCGAGTATCGCTGCAGCGGCGGAGACGAACGTCGCGAGCTGCGAGCAGGACCGCGACAACACGAGGCAGATGGTTTGCTGCAGCTGTGCCCTCCCCTAATAGTTTGTAACGGTTCCTAACCCATGGGCTCAAGGGCACTTGGATCTAAATTAATATGGCACACTCCAATCATTCTCCACACTATGTCCTCCAAAAATCCAAATCAAACCGGACCATGTGTTGAGCCAGCCCGCCAAAGACCAAACCAAACAAATCCAATATGGACACCAAACCATTAAACCCAATAACACCAAACCAATTAGCAGATTGAGGTCCAGGTGGTTGTCACGGAGACCTCTCCCCCGACGGCGTCGCGTTCGTGAGGTCGCAGGCCCTCAAGTGCACGCATGTGCGTTGCTCGAGAACGTCAAGCTTGGCCAGCTTCGGAAGAACTAGCGCCATGGACTACTTGAGGTCAAGCTTTGGAGCTTTGGCGTCCCTGATCGGCTTGGAGTTGTCGCCGGACATGGTGGCGGATGGGGTGATGGTGGGGCGTAGACCAGGACGAGCTGTTTTTGATACCAAGATAGTATGGTGGAGGTCGTTGGGCAGGTTGCGGAGAGGGTAGCGGTGGTTGACCGGCAGCCGAGGCTTGAAGTTCCGGCGTGACGGCGCAGTCGCGAGAGGTAGAAGGAGAACGAGGAAGAGAGGGATAGTAGATGGGTTTAATCTTTGTCTGCTTTATTCAATGGTGCCGTATTTATATAGAGCAGGGAGTTACAGACTCAATCTCTAACAATCTTAGCTAACAAATCATAACTAATTAAAAGACTAACAAACCAACTCAATCTAATGCAACTAATGTCGAACTCCTCAAACACGCTGTGTCCTCCTGCGCCTGGAATACTGCTTTCCCTACATAACAGACAGAGTAGCAGAGATGGGCATTGCAGCTTGCCATCGGATGACTCTTTGCCGTGGGGTGTCCGCCGTCGAGGGCTGGATGGCGATGGCGAGCGGGTGGGGAGTGGCGTCTGCCTGTTGGAGTTGGGAAAAGGGATTCACATGGCAAAGCACACACATCTTCTATAAGCATGTTCCAATACATTATCATCACAATTTTGTTACAGGAATGCATGGATCCAAAATCAAATCGAGAATTTACACTACTGATCTACACAAAAGAGCTTGTTTTTTCTTAGGGTCATGGCCACAGCTTGGTGTTGCTGTAGCTTGTGAGAGGAGGTAGCAGTCACCATTGCAAAGGATGAAGAAAGTGCTGCAGAAATAAAAGGGTGAAATAAGAAATCACATATTTGAGCAACTATTAGCAATGGTTCTTTAAATACCAGATCTATCTATGCGCTAGCTAATTAGCAGTACTACTACATGAGTCGCTGGAGCATGGGTAAAAGAAAAGCTGCTGAAACTAACTCACCTCAATCTGATTGGTTGCTGGCTGTTTGCCGATTTGCATGGAGTAGCAAAGATGGACCCACGTTGTAGCTCAGCATCAGATGACTCTTTGCCGCGGGGGCGTCCGCCGGTCGTGGGCTTGATGGTGAGCGGGTGGGGATTGGCGGCCGTCTGTTGGAGTTTAGATAAAATTGCCATCCCTAAGGAGGCATTCACCCTGTTAGCCCCGCGGGGGAAAAGCAGCCCTGTCCCCGTCAATTTCGGGGCAGATTCCCGCCTCCACAGGGAAAGTTGCCATCCCTAAGCTGACATTCCTTTTTAGCAATCCACGTGCTAGAACCGTGAGCTTGGAATGAAGCTTCTTTTACTACTACTAGGACTCTAGCAGTACTACTAATGGTAGATAACTAGTTTTTATCCACATGCTAACCATACATAGTGTGCCCATGTGTGAATTCATCTCCTTGCAGTTCCACTTGCCCTCAGATAAGCATGTTTCATTGACTCTGAATTAATGGTGGTTGTTTTCATACTAAATTTGTCTTATGCAGTCTTGTACATGTTTTAGTTGCTTCTCACACAAGAAACCCACATTATTTTTGAAAATAACATGGCACATTTTGTTTGTTTACTCTACTTTACAATAGAAATTCTAAAAATATGGCCCTTGTGTGTTGTACTGTTGTTGCAGATTTGTGCTGGATTAAAGCATATGCACAGTTTTGACCCACCATATGCGCACAATGGGGTGAAACCTGATAATGTCCTCATAACTCATAGAAAGGAGCAGCCTCATATTGCAATTTTGATGGACTTTGAGAGTGCTTGTCCAGCAAGAAAGACCATTAGATCACAAGCCGAAGCTTTTCAGTTGCAGGTACCTTTCTATCTGTCAATGCAAAAAATATTGGTAGTGCATGTAGACTGATGGCAATTTATTGATTGCTATCATGGAAATATAGTTAGTGGACTTTATAAGACCATCGCAACCGGTGTTTTTTTGATGGATCAGCTCCAAGTGTTGCTGGGGCTTTGGTCATTGCGGGTGAGGAACGCCAGTTGTGGTCTATGGCAGGGGCTCAAGGGCTTTCCCTCTTGACCGCCCCCTCCCAGGTGGTTAGTGGTTTGGGTTTGTAGGTCGTCGTCCTCCTTTCACGGGTGCGTATGTGTTCAAAAAGCCATAGCTATGGTGTAGTGTTGTGTGAGTGGGCTGCGTGTGTGTTCTGTGTGGTGTGGTTGTTGTTGGGATCTTACACCCAAACCTCTTCTTAATAATAATGATACTCAACTCTCCTGCATTTTCTGATAAAATAGAACTTACGGTTTTAACAAGTACCATAACATCTATCATATGTTGATAACTAAGTTTTTTATGTTATTATTGTGGGATATCGTGATTACTTAATGACTCAACTTATCTTTTGATTCCGATGTTATGGATTCTTCTAGGAATGGGCTTCAGAGCACTGTTCTGCTCATTACCGAGCTCCTGAACTATGGGAATGTCCAAGCCATGCTGACATTGATGAGAGGACGGATATATGGTCTTTGGGATGCACTTTGTATGCTATGATGTAAGGTTTTTGTCTTCGCGCTCTTTATGATTGACATATCGCATATATTCTTATCAAACTTTTTAATTGCTAAGAGCCTAAGACAAACATTTATTGTGCTACAAAATGAGACTTTTTAAAGTGTAATCAGGAGCTCAATTTTGATTAATGAAATACTGTTAGAAAATAATATTCATTAGATTTGTGACAATCGGTCAAAGTCAAAATACACTATATTACTATTCAGGTATTGAAATGGTTATCATCTTATAATCAAATAATACTATTCGTTTGTGACATATTTGTGGAAATGGTTAAATTTGTATCTTTTGTATTCATATTATTTTACACTATATTATTTGTATTCATATTATTTTACAAATTTAACCATTACTATATTATTATTCAGGTATGAAAATACACTATATCACCATTAAATGAATAGTATTGTTTTGTGACCATTTCTTTTCATCAAATCAGTCCAATCATATTATATGTTTATAGGGCTCAGTTTTCCAACCATTCAGAATCCCACCTTACGTACATCTATCTTCACATAGTAAAATATTCCCGGTTTTAATTTGATATTTAGAGATCTGACTTGATAATTAATATCTAGAAAAGTTATCCATCAATTGGCAGTAACTGTATTGTGTTAGGTGTTCCATTGATAAAGAATGTTTACCATGTCATTTATAATCAAAATTGTCGATAACTCAAACTAGCCTTGACGTTGGTGTTATAAATCACCAACAACATTCAATGACTTAAATATTGTAGCAAAATAATATTGATATTTCTGGAATCTGGTTCACTTGTCATCTTTTTAGGTGAATTTTTTTTTGGCTTCTCCCATTTGGTTCATTATTAGTACTATATTTTTGTGTTGGGCAACTCACGAATCATATAGTTGGGCAACAAATGTTATCCGGCATAGGTTGTCGTTCTTCTGACCACCTCATTTTTGAAGGTATGGAAAGTCTCCATTTGATTATGAGCTTGATGAGTCTGCCGGCGAAAGCTTGCATACTGTTATTACAGGTGCACAAATTAAATGGCCTACAGAAGCAGTCTCTTCATACCCTGATTCTCTACGTCAGTTTATAACTTGGATGCTGCAGCCACATCCTGCAGTTCGTCCCCATGTGGATGATATCATAATCCACGTTGATAAGCTTATCAGGAAGTACTCTACTTGAACCGCTGTATCAAGCTGCTTCTACACAAGAAAATAATTGTGATGTATGTCTAGGACATTTACACGATTCCTTAAACAAATGTGATAAATATATGTTGATTCCTTGATAGTTATTGTATTAAAGGAGAAAAAGAACATTCTGCAGTAGACTGCCTTCAACCATTCCTGTACTCGTTTTTGTTCATGAGTACGTTGTCTGTAGATCTAATGTTCTTTTACTCTTAATAAATCACTAGCAAATATGTCCGTGCTTTGCTACGGGCAGAGATTATAAATGTGTTGCTATATTCATCTTTATTGTTTCTTTACTAATTTTCCCTCTTTTTTTTATTTCTTGCCTGAGTGCACTGACTTTTTTTTCTGGCCGGGTACATTGGCCATTTTACCTGGCTTCCCATCTCTTTCTTAAAGTAAGAAAACATAATGAATTTGTTGTCAAAATTGGGGCCGAGCAAGAAGCCGACAAAGCACCATTAGATCGACATCTATCCACACTCATAGATACATAGGTGTCGATTTGATTAGGCAGTTGCTATGTATATACATCACGTCACATACAGACAACAAAACAAATAACTTTATAATGATTTACCTATTATACTATCTATAAAAACTATCTAATTCATATATAGACCATAAACCATGATTATCAAAGCAAAAATATGTTATTGTTTGGGAGGTGACTACATGGAGAGCCCTCTGCATATAGCGCTATCTGGAGAGCCCCCGTAGTTACCATATTTAGATGTTCCATGTCTGTACGGAAGTTAAAAAAGAAAAGGTAGCCTTCCGCCTGCCCGCCCACCTGATTGAGTGCGCGGTCAAGCGAGCGCTCGCGCCAAAAAGTGGAGAGGACGCGTGAAGTGTGCTAACAATGTGAACACAACCGGGAAGAAACGCTGGTGCCGTTCCTAGGAGCCATCGTTGCTGCTGCCTGTTCCAGACGCAACAGCTATAGAGCCAGTGGCGCATGTAAGCATGAACCCAGATAAAAAAAAGGAGCGCCAAGAGGCAACGATACATATAATAACGTACATAGGAAAGGCTCGATACTGTTTAGACAATGCAAGCAGGTCCACATACGGATCCTTTTTAACCACAAATCACAACTGATTCTTACAGTAATTCAACTACAACGATTTCACATCCAGAGGGTTTGGATCCTTTTTAACCACGAAATCACAACTGATTCTTACAGTAATTCAACTGCAGCGATTTCACGTCCAGAGGGTTAACTAATGCATTTCACACGGAGCAAAGTACATGGCAAAGGATCTGAGAATAAAATGTACATGTTTGTTTAGCCTATTTGCCTGTTTACCAAGTAAAAACCAAGGGGTGGATATAGATCATTTGTTCTCCACAAGCTCTCCAGGAAAAAGACTACTACTCCCACTACAGCGTTTGGTGCTGTTGGCGACGCCTCCAAGTGGTCGCTATATGGGGTTTTTGGTCGCGATACATATAGATTACGACGATTTCATTCCGTCGGCAGGCGTTGCAATATGATCCGTCGCAATATGTTGCTGCAACGGTTCCAAAACGGTTCCAAAGGCGTCGTCGCGATAGTGGTTGTTGCGACCTGTTTGGTCTGTTGCAAACAAGCTCTGTTGCAATGATAGAATCGTGTCGCAATATGATACCTGCCGTTGCAATTCGTATGTAGGCTATCCCAACGAAGTCGTAATGCAACCAAACTCGGGTTCGTTGACGCATTATGCTTCAACCAAATCGTGACGCTAATTGTCGTCGCCATACACGAAGAGGGTCACGCAACAAATATGGTTCGTCGCCATACGATCCAACGAAATTGCAGCACTATGTGTCGTCGCCATAAGATTGAACCAGTTCGCAACAATAATAACCGTCGTTATACACATAGATGGTGACGCTACCAACTATGGGTGGTCGCCATATGCTTTAACAATAGCGCAACACAAATTACCGTGGCTATACACATTGACGGTCATGCAACCGAAGATTGGTCGTCGCCATATGCTTTAACAATAGCGCAACGCAAGTTATCGTGGCTACACTCGTTGACGGTCATGCAACCGAAGATTGGACGTCGCCATATGCTTGAACAAAATCACAACGCTGAGTTTCGTCGCTATACACGTAGATGGTCACGCAACCAAAGATTGGTCGTCGCCATATGCTTTAACCAAATCGCAACGCGTACTGCCGTCGCTACATGGGTAGGGGTATCGCAACGAAGCATGCGTCGACGCTATATGCCCTAGTGATAACGCATCAGATGAATTGTGGTCGCCATATGCATGTACTATATCACTACGAACTATGGTCCGTCGCTATTGGCATAGAGGAAAGCGCAACAAAATATTGGTCGCCATAGGACACACGCTGGATGCCCACCATCCCCAATTTATGATTCTTTAATGCAGCAAAAATAGTCGAAACATATAGACTGATGCAACCAATGTACATTCATATCAATCAAGACCATAATTCTTCATATAACAGAAGAAAATTCAGCACATTACACTATGCATTCTTGTCCATCACTCACACTATAATGTAGTAACAAAGTTTTTAAAGAGCCTGGCATCGCAACAGTCTGGGTATCACTCCCACCCAGTATATTGTTGATGATCTTCATCATTTCTGGAGGTGAGGTTTGCTTGAAGGCTTGTGCTTCTTGTTCGCCAAAGGGTTTTTGTTGGCCGATCTCGAGTCTTTTATCGGATCCAGAGCTTCTCTTTCCATGCAAGTCTGAATGTAAAGAAATTAGAGAATTATATCATCTGAACCCAATTTGTCTTGGAATGAGAATATATGCAGCAACATATGGATTGGAACTAGAAAAATATAAATGACATTAAGAAACGAAAATTCAGTTAGTACATACCTCTTGTACTCTCTTCCTTGCCGATCGCGTCTTAGACTGACTCTGCAACGTGTTTGTTGAGATATATCTTGGAGGTCCAGCAGAAGGTGGAGCATGATTATCACGTTTGTCGCCGAACAGTGTCTTGGTAATCTTGGCACTTCCATGACCGATGGTAGGTGGCACAATTTCTTTATCTTTTGTCACGGCGGTGCTTGGTGGATGCATCTGGAATGTATAGTTTTATATTGGAACTATATCAGCTGTGATTGAAAGCACGACACCATGCATCATGATTGGAAAGCTTGTTCGGTGTCGTTACCTGGGGTGCTGTTACATGATCCTGCCCAACTGGTGTTGCAGGAATGTTTTCCTCCTGCCTCGTATGTACAGCTTCATTAGAACTATTGTTGATGGTTTCAGATGGAGTCTGCACATTGTGAAAGAGGGCAGGCGAGAGATAAGTGGCATAAAAATGCATTTTCTCAATCACAACCAAGTATAGTCGTTACCATGTTCGTTGTGCCTTGATTCTGCACTAACGTTATTGCAGCAGTGCCGACCTCATTGACCCTAGGTTCAACTTGACCTGTACTGTTGTTGGATGGAGGTGTATTCTTCTTATTTGAAATGATGGAAGGTAAGATATTATTAGCTGCATTGGCCAAGTTATGAACACAACAGGTACAATCATCTGGTTACCTCTGAACATTGCAGCAAGTGTTTGTATGGCGTGATCATCTTTGCAAATTGTTCCTTCATTTTCATTTCCATCTTTTTCTCCATTTCTTCTTTCTCGCGTGCCTTGTCAGCTTCATGGTTCTTGAGTATTTCTTCCAGCTAACGTTCTCGTGCTTCGACCTTATCGAGCTTCTCCTGTAACAACCTCTCCCGATACACTCTGCTGCTTCTTTGAGTGGCCATGTAACCATAGCCACGTGACACAGAGGATTTGACATGTGTTCTTTCCTTGTATGTTTCCTGGAAAATGTTATCTTCCTATTCATCTCGCGGAGTGGAACTTGTGCCTTCATCCCCCTCCTCTTGATTTGCTAGTTCAGCTAATTTCCTGACTGTACAATCCTGTGGGCAAGAAATAATTGTAAGATAGAAAACCCCGTGCCCATGGTTTGATTCAAACTTAAACGAGTGTTATGTGCACGCAAGGTTACAATCAAATTTGTACTCACATAAATAGTCTCAGCCACCTCATCTCTCCATTTTCCATCCCTAGAGTGAGTAATCTTCCAAAGCTCCAACTGGCGTGGCTCAGCACCAGTTTGGGGATCTCGATGTGATTGCACCAATACACGGCATCAATATATGATTTTCTTATGTAGATAGTGAGAGATGAGAATATTGTAACCAATCTTTACCTTTTCCCAACTCCACTAAGAGTAAGGTTTCGAACCCCCCCTATGATTGCTAGCCACTTGGCCGCGATTGCCTGGGTTCTGGGTGCTTGCATTCTACAAGGAGTGAACCAGTGATGTTAAGCGATGAAAGGTTGAACTCATCTTCTATATAACTAACAATGTTGTTCTTTAATTTAGTAGAAAAAATTGTACCCTGAATGTTTTAGTTCCAAAGTAGTGGCATAAATAGTGCCACTCCACAATGTTTAGCTCAGCAGGCTTGTGCCTCATTCTATCCTCATAACTGTCGAACACCTTGTATGTAGCCAACCAACAGACAGCTGCCCATGACACATCTTCTTAGGGAACCTCCTCAGTCGTAAATTTCATCATCGAAACCGTATTCATTTTGCTGCAGCTTCCGTTTGATAGCTCTGCGAAGCTTTTCCGCCATTTGTCGTACCTGACATTTTAGGATGGGGTTAGTTACCAAAATGGAAAAAGCTAAAGTCCAAAAAGCCTCACATAATTTTAGCTTCCTATCTGAATGCCAAAAAAAAGAATCAAGATCGAAAGGAATACAGTGATGTTACACTTGAAGTTGAGGAACATCACCTCCCTACCAGACGGAACTGCATCACTGGTAACCTCGTCGTCGCTGTCACCAGTTATCACCAACCTACAAAATATCTTCTCGAACTCAACTGAGAACTTGTGTTCGGGGCCCTTAATTCCAAAAGAAAAACAGAGATCACAATAATGACCAAAATTTGTAACTAACATATCCAAAATAGTGCCTGGATCATTGTATTATAGGAGGAGAATTGATCCAATTACAAAAACCCCACTAGAACTAGCACAGTATCAAAAGAAAACCCCAATCCCTGCTGCAAACTTACCACATCTGCAAATGGTTTATCCAGTTTTGGACTGTTTGGATCGTCGGCCCACATGTCATACAACACCACAAGGGGTTTTTCCTTTTGCAATGGCGCCTATCATGACATCAGAAATTCTAACATTATTTCACTGAATCAAGTAATTAAGTATGTGGTAACTAATCTGAATCAGTAAATATACCTACCAAATGTGAGTATTTATCTAGCATCAGAGAATCTAGCAAAAGTAATTCTTGGTCCACCATAAGTGAATCTAGCAACATTGATTCTTGGTATACCATCAGTAAATATACCTACCAAAAGTGAGTCTGTATCTAGCATCAGAGAATCTAGCAAAAGTGATGCTTGGTCTATCATAAGTGAATCTAGCAAAATTGATTCTTGGTCTACCATCAGTGAACCTAGCAGAAGTGAATCTAGCGAAAGTGATTCTTTGTCTAGAATGCATTCAATCTTAATGTCACAATTCCCCTATCGAGCATCCTGGCAGGGAAGCATTCATTCGAAAAATGCAAATTGTACCAATCTTACCACATCTGCTCCTGCATCCTTCTCTTTCCCCCTGCTTGGGCCTGGGGTTGCAGACGGCAATGAGGTGGTTGCGGTACCGTGGCTTGCCGATGGCTCCGCCGTGGATGAGGGGAGGCGGATTGGAGAAGGACGCGACGCCGCCGGTGAGCGTGGGGACGGAGGCACCGAGGTCGCCGGAGACAGCTCGTCGCGTACTTGCCTCCGGGAGATGTGGTCGCTCCGCTTGCGCCTAGCCATCGTCCGCTTGCGCCCAGCCATCATCGTTTCCCCGATCCGTATGCAAGCTACGGCAAGGGATCTAGATGTAGGCGGCTTAGGGTTTTGTTGGGGTTTCTTCGACATTCTGCAGCTGGGGGAGGAACAGGGCAGGACCAAAGCAGGGAGGCCGCGGATTTTTGTTTTGGCAGAATATCCAATTTCGTCCTCGAAGTATCGACCAAAGCACAATTTCGTCCCTGAATGAGCCATATGAGGAAGTTTATTCTGAATCTTTTCCTGCACACTTTTCTTCAATTTATTCCGATTCTTTCCAAACACAAAAAGAGCCAGCTAGATTATGAATTCCTGCTGGATCGACCAAATACCAAATTGATCACAACATAAATCAACCAGCAAAGATAGAATATCGATTGATTGAAGGTTGCATATACTTCCTCGATCCGTTCTTGAATATATGACTAAATAGGTTGTCCTAAATGACATATATTTTATAACTGAGGTGGTATATTCTTTTAGTCTACTAACAACCATCACACATAGATCCTACATAATAAGAAGTTTATTCAATTTTGTACTACATGTTATTACCACTTTGGAATTTGACAAAACGACCCAAATAAATAATGTAGACCTTGAAGAGTTATGAAACTTTGTTATTCAATATTTTCCATTTGACCTCATTGAGTGAAACAAAATCTTGGTTGTATTTGTCCATTTTTTGAATGTGAAAACCTTTCTGGATATAAGAATGGCATGTGGGTCCGGCTGTCAAATTTCCGTTAAAGACTGACATGTGGTGAACTAGTACTATTTTTTGTCGCCAAAATCCGTTTCATAGATCATGATGATGTTAAAATTGTGCCTTGGCCTTTATCGACGCCTTGGCCAGCAGCAGCCTCGCCCTGGCTGCTTCTGGCCACATACAGCCTCAACCAGCCAACTGCGGCCACCACAAGGAACCTGGCCGCAGCCACGTACTGCCTGGCCATAGCCGGCCAAACCTGGCCATGCTTGGCCACAGCTAGCCAACCTTGGCCGCAAGCCTTCCAATGGCCTCTAGAACATCCCGATCATCCAGAGAGTTCAATAGACAGTAATTCAATAACATACACCACCGAAATTAAGTAATAGAGTAACAGGCATCACACAAATTAGGTTACCAACTAAGAATGGGCATCCATGGCATACAAAATAAATGGACTGAGTTCACATAATGGCTTCCTGAGCCACAAGGACACCACGCTAATTAAGGAAAGGATTCTCCGACACTAGTTTTTAGACACAATGATAGAAGTTCTTCCGACCACATAGGCTTCATAAGCCACACCGACACAACTTCGACTTTATTTGCTCCACCTCTTGTAGTTCCGCCTGAGAGCACGTCGAAGCTTCTCCGCAAGCTCCCTGATCTATCATTCATTTCACAAAAAGGGGTTAACGAAGAACGTATCTATACAAATCTGTCACTAACATAAAGTAGTTAAGTGAAGGCCCATCACCTCATATGCTCTAAGAACTTGTTCGTCTTCGTCATCGCTCTCCTCAGTGTATGAGAATGTAACAGTCACCCTGTCAAAATCGTAAAATACTTCGGGCTTGTCCTTCAATAACATGTGCCTCAATAATTAATTTATCACATAAACTTGTTATATGAATCAACATATGCCAACTTAGTAATTGTACAGAATCTATCATGCATTCAATCAAATGTACATAACCTATCATGTATTCAATCAATGTACCCAACGTATGTCTTTTTGATTCAAACACTTTGAATATAGAAAATCCATAACCTATGCAGAAAATCCATTAATATTTTTGCCGAAAATACAACTAATATATGCAACAAAATATTGATACGGGCAAAGCAGTAATAATGCTAGACTAAATGAGTTGAAAATTAACCTACCAATTTATATTGATTGTTGAATTAAAGCAGTAACCTATGTGACAACATAACTATATGGTAGACTAAACCGTTAATAACAACCCGGCCCTTTCCATTCAAACCGAACGCATCTACAAGATCATTAACCTACCAATTTGCATTCAAACAAATTGCACAACAAAATCAATCTAACTAGTTTTCATTCAATCAAATTGCACAACCAAATCAATCTACCAAACTTCATTGAATGGGATAGCATGCAGAAAATCAATCTACCTCATTTCTGTGTATTATTTTCTTCGTTGCGGCGACATGAGCTTCGAATCCCAGTGGCAGCTCCGGGACCTCCTCGTCGCCCTGCGCCTCCTCACCGCCCTGCGCCTCCTCTTTGATCAGGGTATCACCAGCGGTAGCCATGGATTTGGAGGTCGAGGCTCGGGTGCGGCGGCGCGGCCCGATGGCGGGCCAAGCGGCCAGCGACGATGTCGAGGTGGGGCGGCGCCGGGGTATGGTGGCACCTGCCGGCGTTGGGGTGGAGGTGAGGCGGCGCCGAGCGATGGTGGCACCTGCCCGTGACGAGGTCGAGATTCAGCGCCGCGGGGCCACGCCGACAGATGCCGGCGACGACGATGAAGTCTGGCGCCGTGGGGTCGCGGACGGCGGAGTACGCATGAAGCGTCCAGTGTCGTCGCGCAGCTGCATATGGGACGGGTGCCAGGCGCGTTTGCGACCGGCCATCGTGAGGGAATGGGAGAGCGGCGAGGGATTCGGCGGCAGGCGGCGGCGGCGAAGGATTGGTGCGAAATGAACAGTTGCTTCGTGGGGGGAGAGCACACAGTGATTACGGGATTCTGGAGTCAGACGCGGTGGGTGCGGGTAGTTAACGCGGGCACCGTGGGCGGGGGTTCCGAAGAGTCAAAAACCCCATTGATTGATTGGTCGTTTGGGGGAGGAGGCAAAAAGGAAAGAGGATCAGAAGGCAGTTTCGCTTCGTTAGGAAATCTACTTACACTGCTGGCAATTACGCCCCACCTGTCGGCACCTGGGCCCGGGTCAAATGTTCATCCAAATTTTTCTCTCGATTTTTTTGTCTACTGCCATAACATTTTACAAGAGGCATTCAAGCTTTGTGATGGCTAGAGGACGAAGAAGAAGAATGATGAATGGCTAGAGAACTTTATTGTAATGTGTGATTTTGTGTGTAATGTCTATTTGTAAAGCACTAAGTGACTGAATGCTAGTGTGTGATGAATGATTAGTTTATGACTTTGTCGATGATCTGTGTAGTGCTGTTTGATATTGATGATTAGGATGATGAAGATGACACGTACATTGATGATGGTGTTGTTGCACCAGTTGAGGCACAAGGCCTAGACGATGACTTTTTTATTTGATTCTTACATGGTTTACTCATGGGTCCCACAAGCTGTATTTACAAATGTTTATGCAACAGCCCAAATTTGTTGCAATTGATCATAAATGTGTGCAATAAGACTTCATGTACCCCTTGGCCTACCCCAGCCGCACCCTAGCGGCGTCTGGCCACCTATGGCCTCTACCAGCCAACTGCGGCCACCCTCTAGCCGGCCATAGCCTCGGCCAGCCACAAGAAACCTGGCCGCGGCCAGCCGCGGCCAGGTACTGCCTGGCCATAGCCGGCCAAAGCTGGCCATCCTTGGCCAAAGCTGGCCAACCTTGGCTACAAGCCTAACAATAGACTCTAGACCATCTCGATCATCCAGAACGTTCAATATACAGTACCACAATAACATTTACCACACAAATTACGTAACAGAACAACATTTATCACACAAATAACATAAAATTTGCTGAATGCCATTGAAATAAAATCCGTAAGTGCCGACAAAGTAAACTGTTCGCAAACCCAAATGCTTCATTTACCAATAGCATTATCGTACATAGCCATACTTGACACGATAGAAGTAGACATGGCATTCGTAACGAAGCCGACATTCATCACTACAAAAATACATGCAACACCCCCTCCGGCTAGGCTCCCTACCACAGTGTGCTGGGCCTTCGCAATGTTGAATGTCGCCTCGCAGCACCACCGTTGGCAGCGTCGGCCGGCAGAGGCCTAGGCGGAGGGCAACACTCCGCATTTGCCAAGCCAGATTAATACCACGACTCCGCCAATGTAGGGATTGCAAGTTGTTGATCAAAGACGGACGCCACTGCCCTTGATCCTCGCCCTCAACCTGTTTCATGTACGCAATCACAGTGGCGTCGGCGTCGTCCCCGATGTTAGCCCTGTAGAGGAAGACGATGGCCACATAGGCCGCCCCTCTGTGCCCGGTCTGGGCAGCGCGGTGGAGCTGGTCGAGGGGAGGCCGGGGGCTGCGGTTCCTTCCGAAGATGTCGTCCATCCCGGTGAGGAAGCATGCCACCAGGTTGCCGCATTTGGCAAGGCTACGAATGAAGATGTCGTAGCGGTAGGGGTCATTGTCCTGCATCTGCTGGACTGGTACCCGATGAAGTGCCAGGCACTTGCCGATGTCTGTATCGTGGCAAGGCCTGAGCTTGGTCGTGCAGGTGGCCCGTAGGCTCCGAAGGTCCTCCATAGGTCTGGCCGATGTCGCCCCTACTCGGCCAGTGATCATTGCCAGCAACTCCTCCGGGAGTTCCGCCAGTGACCGCGGGTGCTCCCTCGATGCCATGAGTGCAGGCGTGGAAGGGAAGTTGTCACGCGGCGCGGAGCGCGAGATCGACGGGCGCAGAGAGGGCGCGATGGCGAGGATCGCGGAGGGGGCGCGGCGGATGAGGCAGAGCGGTGGGGGCGCAATAGAATAAATTACCAATCTACTATTTCCATCCTAAAGTACCACGCATGTAGCAACCGGCGGCCTTTCAGTTTCCATTAACTGGCGGCCTTTCAGTTTCCATTAACCGGCGGCCTTTCAGTTTCCATTAACGTGGTGGATGCGGGTCAATGGTACACGCCGCGCACGTGGGGCCCACAACTGCTTCAAGCGGCTCCGGATGGGTGACTGACCTGTGGGTCATACATGTCGGCACATGTTTGTTGGGCGATTCATCTTCTGTTCCTCGTGACTTTTTTTATTATTTGTTGTTATCCTCATCTTCATTCACTAGTACATCTAAGTCATTAACTTTGGAAAGGTGGATACCATGTCGTTGTTAGAGTAGCACTGTGAAGTAAAATATTAAAATAAAATTATGTTACATCCACTTGATTTTATCTAAAATCTTATTCCTACGTGAAAATGTTGAAATTATTCAAATTTTGTATTAAAAAACTAGTTGAACCAAGATTTTGATACCCAAAATAATTTCATCTCAAAAAATAAAGAGTGACAAATTATTTTATATGACTTTGTTTGGTCAGTTCTCATTTTCAAATTCTTAATATGCATACTTTGTACAACATTTAGTGATGGCTAGAGGAAGAAGAAGAAGAAGGATGAATGGCTCGAGAACTTTGTTGTAATGTGTGATATTCTGTATTGGTGAGATGCTAAACTGATGAACCTAAGGATCTGGGTTCGAAGCCTAGGTCCTATTTTTTTGGGTATTTCTTTTATTATTTTATTTTATTGCACCACTGTGATGTAACATATGAAAATAAAATTATCTTACTAACCTTACATTGTTGAAATTATTCAAATTTTGTATAAAAAAACTAGTTGAAGCAAGTTTTTGATTTTCAAAATGATTTCATTTGAAAAAATCTCGTGCTTCATTTTTCAAACATTTGAGGAAACGTCAAGCTATCTCATGGAAAGCATTGATTTATGATTTATCTCAATTTTTTTGTCTACTGCCATAACATTTTGATGCCAAAGAGTTATTTTAGGACATATGAAGAAGAGGCATTCAAGCTTTGTGATGGCTAGAGGACGAAGAAGAAGAAGGATGAATGGCTAGAGAACTCTGTTGTAATGTGTGATATTGTGTATAATGTCTATCTGTAAAGCACTAAGTGACATCAATATCCACAATATTTGACAATGTGGTAGTACACATGTTATTTGATCTTACATATACACTCACGTGGCACGTTGGGATTGGACTAATCCACTGTTTATACATAATGTACACAAATTTGTATGCAATCACATCCTAATGTGTAGTGTATTGGTGAGGTGCTTAACTGCTGAACCAAATGATCTGGGTTCGAATCCTAGGTCCTCTATTTTTGGATATTTCCTTTATTCTTTTATTTTGTTGCACCACTGTGATGTAAATGACTCATATGCAGATGTGGGACCCATGAGTAGGTGACACAACCTTTCAATAGGGATATATTATATATAGCCACATAGAGTACCACAATAGTGCCATTGCAACTGCACTAAACACTACATTAGTTGTCCATCAGGCACAAGAAAAAGGCCTCCATTACATTGTGACCAAAAGCAAGCACACAAAAGCCCTCCATTACATTGTCACCAAAAGCAAGCGGAGGCGTCCAACGCGTTACAGTTCTGGTAGTATTTACATTAACAAACTAACGTCAACCTAACCATCAACCTAACTATGAGAAGACTTCGTCCTCCATCGTGTACCAGTGACCCGCTTTGTCACACCCCAAAATTTTCGGATTTTGGGCTGTGAATTTTTAACATAATTAATACAATGATTTTCTCAATTTTCTAAAATTTTCCAAGCATTATTTAATTTACAAGGAATTTATAATGAAAGAAAAAGAAAATATTTATAAAATATAAATAAATAGCTTTGAATGTTGCATGCATGCTGTTGCATTGAGTTTTGCTTGTGTGTAGTTCAAATAAGAATTTAAATGTAGTTTAAATTCGAGTTTGAATCACTTCGTTTCGAGTCCTGGAAAAGTTGTTTCGGCCTGAGTTCAATTTCGCCCCCTAAACTTTGTATCCGACTCGCTTTCGCTCCCTCCTCTCTTTTCCAAACGCGCGGCCCATCCCCACCTCGCCAGCCCAGCTTCCGCGGCCCAGTCCCCCAGCTCGCGCCCCGCGCCAGCCCAACAGCACCGCCGGCCCAACCCCGCGCCAGCACAAGCCGCAGGCCCAGCAGCCCACGCTCCGCACCGGCCCGCTTCTCCTCCCTCCCTCTCACTGCCCTGTGGGCCCCGACTGTCAGCTCCATCTTCCTCGCGGAGACAGGCCGGCCGGAGATCACGGGTAGCACCGCCGCTGGGGGTTTCCATCCCTGCACGCCCGGGCGATCTTGTGGGCCCTCGAGACCTTCGACGAAGCTTCCTCGCCGCCGTCCTACCATAGATGGGTGCCCCTTCCTAAGGAAAGCCGTCCCACGGGAAGGAAAGGGGAGGACCGCCGCCGCCGCCCCTCCGTGGCTCGCACGCCAAGACGGCCTTACCCAAGGCTATAAAAGCCGAGCCCTCCCATGCCGCAACCGTCATCCCCATCCACTCGGAGCACCCAGCCCTCCGCGCCCTTCCACGCCTTGCGCCGCCGTCACTAGGGCTCGAGCTACTGCCGTCGATTTTTCCTCTCCAGTGCTGCTCCACCCCGTCCAGTCACACCAGTAGCGTCGCGACAAGGTAACGAAGCTATTCGTATCGTCCTTGGGCTCGATTCCACCCTGCACCCCATCTAATCCATCGTCGGCCACCTTGCAGCTCCGCCACCGCCTCCCGAGCTCGCGCCGCCATCGTTGATTCACCGCTCCAGTGCGGCTACGCCCTCTTCGACGCCCCAGACAGCTTCGCCACGTGGTGAGCAACCTCCTGAGCCTGTCCCGCTTTTCCCCGCGCTTTGTAGCCTCCCCGCCCCTGCTCGCCGGTGTAGCCGCCGCCGGTCGCCGTCGAGCGCTGTCTATACAGCCTCGCTGACGTCGAGGACACCCTAGCTGCACTCGTCGTGCCTCTCTGGTCCTTTAGCGCCATGCCTCTCCCCTAACCGACCCCCAACGAGCGCACTCCGCCTCGCCGGAGATGGCCGGCCGCCGTCACTCGCCGCCTACGTCGACTTCCCGTCGACGAGAACCCTCCAGAAGAACTCGCTGCACCGCACACTCCCTCCCCATCTAGCCAATGTCGCCCATGGACCCCCAGAGCGCCGGATTGGCTCCGCTCCGGCGAGCCTCCGCCGCGGATACTGGCGGCGCCACCGCGAACCCCGCCGCCGGCCACCCCTTCTTGTTAGGTCCATCCAGGACCCTCCGATCTAGATCCGACGGCCCGCAACACGCTTCGCTCCCAGGTCAAACCAGCAGCGTACCGGTCAGCAACACCTTTTTTTCTAAAAAGCCCCTCAGTGTTCCTGAAATCAACCCGCCGTCCACGATAGTTGTAAAGTATTTACTTTTGGGTCCTGGTTTTCACGAAAAGCCCCCTGCGCTTTTGAATATTCGAACCCGCGGTCCAGCCCCAGTTCTTTTGCGCATTAGCCCTCGGGTTTTAACGCGTAATTATGTTTTAGCCCCTGAATCTTTGCAAACAGACCCCTGGAAGTTTCTGAAACTTGCCAGTAAGTCCCTGAACCTTAGAAAAGCCATATCTTCCTCGTTTTAGCTCGGATTAGCGTGATTCTTGCGCTCACGTGTTCGTAGCGAAGCGTAGATTATTTCTAAAGTCTTCTTTTGTTCTGTTTCTACTTTTTGGTGTATTGTTCTTAGTTATTCCTGTTTGTTTGCTTGTATGTTTGTGCCGATGACTGCTGCGAGTAGAGGAAGGTCATTCGAGAGATTCAAGATCAAGAATTGAAAAGTCTGAGCAACTGTATAATGGATTTGAGGCAAGTTATAGCACGGACAATCCTTGCTACATACACACCCTTTAATCATCTATTTCATACATGCATGTGTCTAAATTGATGTACCTTTAAGGTTGTACCTAGCTTTGTCCATCCTGTTCCTTTGAATACCCCGGGTTTATTGCATATGGGTAGAATCTTTGCTATGCGCAGCTACTGTCACCTCTGTTTAACTGTTAATTTGTGTTGACACCAAAAATTAGCACCAGGAAGAGGCTGACATGTGAGCCGGATTTGGTGGAAGGATACCATTCGGCTAAAGGGCTTTCTCTGAAGCATTCGGCAAAGATGCTCTGCGGTCGGGAACGCGTCGCCATTCGGCTGAAGGGTTTTCTCTGAAGCGTTCGGCAGAGATACTCTGCAGTCGGGAATGCGTTATCATTCGGCAGAGGCATTGTTCCGCAGGCAAAGAGCGGTAGTGTTCGGGAAGGCATGATGACGTGGATCAATATAAGGAAAAGGCCGGTTCGAACAAGGAACGCAATATGGGCACGAAGATTCGTCATTTATTTTTAGAAACAAGTATTGTAGTCGTGTCCGACTGGGAGTTGTATCAAGACCTGGGTATAAATATAAACCCATGGCAATTGTAAAAGGAAGAACACAATCAATCATACAACAAACCGGCCCCGTGCCAACATCGAGTCCTTTAGTCGAGTCGTCGAGTTCTTCGAGAGGAGTCATCGATCCGTCGACCTCCGTAAGTACCGGCAACCTTGTATCATGCTTAGTATCATGCGGTGGATTAGTCTAATCTGATTAGTGGCGTGGTCTCAAACAAGTCGTATCATGCGGTGGATTAACTTGTTTGTTATCATGCTTGACGGGTGCTGCTTTCGGCCTATGCATTCCTTGTTTACTATGAATTTATGATCATGTTTTCACCCTTTTATGCTCTGTTTCTCGTTAATCGGCTATGAGTATGTGTTACAATGTTCATTCGGTTGAAAGCCGATCTTTCGTCATGCTTACGTCACGCATTCGGCAGTGCGTTCCTTGCGTGCCTTGCCGATTGCCGAATGAGGCTTTAACTGCCGACAGATAGCTTCTCTGTAGCTATTTGTCGTTCGAAATTGGCTCCATAGCCGCAAATATGGAACTGTCTGGTCTCACCCGGCACGTTCCAGGTTTTGATCTAAACGTTTTGTCCCTTTGTTAGTTTTCAGGCAAACTGACTGGCACGCTTCCGGATTCAAAAGCCCGGGCCACGTGTGAAGCTAGCTAATTCGGCTTGCTGTGTGCTTGGCGTGAGGTGCGGATTTTACGTCAACACACTTTTTGGCACGCCCGGTGGGACACACACAAGTTTTCAAGATGCCTGAGTTGGGCGACATCATGGATGTCACTTTGGAAGAGTTGTCTGAAGAGCATCAACAGATGGTAAAGGCTGCTGCTGGCCAATTCATTAACAAATGTTTACTGTCTTTCGCCAAGAACAGGAGTGGTGCACCGTTTCTCAAATCCGACTTGCCAAGAGTTCTCCTTCCTGGGCAGTCTGATTTTACTGAAGAAGAAGAGAGGGAGAGATTCTCGGGCTTGTTATACAAAGCTTTGGGGGAAGCAATGACCAATCACAATGCTGCGTTCTTGAACAGTTTTCGGCATATAATGATAAGCATTTTTGGTCAACATGTGGATAAACCCTTCGAGCAGATACATGGGCAATTGGGTGGTCCGACGTACTTCAATGTTCAAGCACCAGTTCAGAAACCACATGGTAAAGGAAATGCTGATGAAACTGGAGGTTCTGGTGCTAAAGATACAAATGGACAACCGATTCGGCAAGATCCTCAGCCTGCACTGCCGAAAACTCGCACATACAGTGATGTGGCATTCGGCACCACAGGGAATCCGCCTGCTTCTGCTTACAAGATATCTCCTTTGAACAACAGACTGCAGAGGGATTTATATGGAAACGGATATTCAGAGTTTATGGATTACAATGCTATCGATGCTCTCCCGAATCCTGGATATGTTGGTACTGCAGGCATGCTTGCTGGGAGACCAGGGAATCAAGATACCAGTATTGACCTCATGGTGCAAAAAATGACCGATGTATTGCAAAATCAATTCGGTCTAAAGCCTAAAAATCAGGGGTACATGTACTCGTCTCCTTTCCCGGAATGGTACCAAAGAGTATCATTGCCGAATAGAGTCAAGGTGCCTACAGAGTTTACTAAATTCTCAGGACAAGATGATACTAGCACTGTGGAACATATAGCTCGATATCTGATGCAGCTTGGAGAGGCTTCGGCAGATGAGGCTTTCAGAATCAGATACTTTCCTTTGTCACTGACGGGTCCAGCTTTTACATGGTTTGCTTCTTTGCCTGCTCAGTCGATTTGTACTTGGAAAGACCTGGAGCAGAAATTCCATGCTCATTACTACATTGGCAGTACCGAGAAAAAGTTGGTTGATTTGACCAGCTTAAGGCAGAGGAATAATGAAACACCTACGGAATTCCTCAGGAGATTTAGGGAAACAAAGAGTATGTGCTTTTCTTTGAGCATACCTGATGATCAACTGGCTGGTATGGCTGTAGCTGGCATGCTGCCTGCCATTCGGGAGAAGCTATTCGGGATGGAGTTTGATGATCTGGGCCAGTTGTCGCACAGATTGGCCTTGATGAGTAACCAGGCATATGGTTTCAAGAAAGATGCCAGATTTGCTAAAAATAATGATGTAGCTGACATCTATAACCAATTCCTTGAAAGAGCAGATCAAGAAGATGGGTATGAAGATAGCGAGGAGATAGCCGCAGCAGAGATAGTGTGGAGCAAAGAACCAGTTACAATGACTCAAAGATGGATCAAACAGATGAAGGGAACATATGATTTTGATGTGACTAAGGCGGACAAATTGTTTGAGTTCCTGGTGAAAGAAGGCCGAATCAAATTGCCAGAGGGGCATTCTATGCTTCGGCCCGATGGAGTGAAAGATAAGAGGTACTGTGGGTTTCATGATAGAAATTCTCATTCCATTAATGAATGCAGAGTCTTTAGGATGAGGATTCAGAAAGCTATCCAAGAAGGACATCTGAAATTCGACAACAAGATGAAACTGGACAGTAACCCTTTCCCTCAGAATATGATCGGGTTCTCGGTTAATATGGTGAATGCTGTTCCATCTGGAGAAAAGGGAAGATTGAAAGTTTTAACCTCAAAGAAGGCAAGACAGGATGGTTCAGTTGATCCCACTCGACAGATCACAATTGAACAGGTTCGCCAGAAAGATCTTCGGTTCCCGAATAGCCGATTTGAAGTGGGAGAACCCTTTAAACCTAGAGTTACTACACGTATTCTCCTCAACAAATGGCAGCGTCAGCAAGAAAAGGAGCGTTTTCAAAGGCGTGAATACGAGGAGGAGAAAAGAAGGCGCGAAGAAGAAAGGTTTGAGGAAGAACAAGAAGAGTATGCTCGAGAGCAGGAACGTGCGCATTGGGGGTGTGCATTCTTCAGACACTGTTGGAACGAAGGTTTGAAGCTTCCCACATGGAATAGTTGTCCTGAATGCAATAATAGGTATGATGAATATAGGCAGGGAACTGTCAATCGCCGATCTGTCCATGAAAGAATTGGCAGGGTGCATCCTAGTGATGATCGGCGTTTTAATGATCAACCAAGAAAGAGACATGCTGATTACAAGTGGGTTGATCGTGAAGAAGATCATGCTTATGTTTGGCAAGAAGGACAATGGTGCCCACCTGGTTTGAGGAAGAGCCAGAAGAGAAGAGTACAACGCCTGAGGAATCGGGAATTGAAGCAAGCAAAGGTCAAGGTGAAATCAATATGGCTCCCAAAAGACAGGCCTGACGAACATGGTCATTCGGCTCCTACATGTATGGTATGTTTTCTGCCGAATGAATTCATGGCTCCAGCTAACCAAATTGTACAGGAAGAAATATTGCCCGATATAGATGATGCCGAACGATTTGGGTTAATGGCACAATTGATGTTGAACAAACAAGCTGTTTTTGAGAAGCCAGCCCAGAATCGGCACATGAAGCCACTATACTTGAAGGGATATGTTAATGGCAAACCATTGACCAAGATGTTTGTCGATGGAGGAGCTGCTGTCAATGTAATGCCATATACCACATTCAGGAAGCTTGGTATGGGCCTTAGAGATTTGACACCAACGAGCATAATTCTAAATGATTTTGCTGGAAATCCTTCGGACACCAAGGGATGCGTGCACGTTGATCTGATGATTGGGTCCAAGACTCTGCTTACGACTTTCTTTGTCATTGAGGGCAAAGGGGCATATAGCTTGCTGCTTGGAAGAGATTGGATTCATGCAAATTGTTGTATTCCATCTACTATGCATCAACAGCTTATTCAGTGGATAGATGATGAGGTGGAGATTGTCCAAGCAGATGATTCAATAAGCGTGGCAAATATGGAACCAGCTTTCTGGGAATATCAAGGCATAGATTGTTTCTCAGGCAAAGACTGGGGAGAAGGTCCTGTGGCACCAGCCAGCAGTGATCAGCAGCCGATCGAAGCAGTCGGCTCTCATAGTAATTTTTGATGGAAAATCCAATTGATGGAACTGATGGAAAATTAGGACGTGGATTTGTGTCGGCCGATAAATTGGAAGAAGTGGACATTGGAGATGGTGACAAGCCAAGACCGACATTTGTCAGTGCTAACTTGGATGCGGTTTTCAAAGAAAAGTTGGTGACATTGTTAAAAGAATACAAGGACTGCTTTGCTTGGGATTATTCGGAGATGCCCGGTCTAGACCGTTCTATTGTTGAGCATCGGTTGCCAATCAAACCTGGTTACAGGCCTTACAAGCAACCACCCCGAAAAATCTACAAGAAAGAAGTGTTGGCTGATGTGAAAAAGGAGATTGAAAGATTATTAGATGCAAATTTCATTCGGCCATGTAAATACGCAGATTGGATCTCTAATATCGTTCCTGTCTATAAGAAAAATGGAAAAATGAGGGTTTGCATAGATTTTAGAGATCTAAACAAGGCTACACCCATGGATGGATATCCAATGCCTATTGCTGATTCGTTGGTTGATGCTGCTGCTGGATACAAAGTGCTCAGTTTCATGGATGGTAATGCAGGATACAATCAGATTTTTATGGCATTGGAAGATATAGCAAAGACAGCTTTCAGGTGTCCTGGACACATAGGGTTGTTCGAGTGGGTTGTCATGACCTTTGGATTGAAAAATGCTGGTGCAACTTATCAAAGGGCTATGAATTATATTTTTCATGAGTTGATCGGCAAGATTGTGGAAATATATATTGATGATGTGGTGATCAAGTCATTGGATCATGAATCCCATTTGGCCGACATAAGGAAAACTCTAGAATGCACCAGGAAACATGGGCTTAAGATGAACCCGAACAAGTGTGCTTTTGGAGTTTCGGCTGGAGAGTTTCTGGGATTTTTGATACATGAAGGAGGAATAGGAGTTGGTAAGAAAAGCATGAAGGCAATTGATGAAATTGTTCCTCCAACTAATCTTAAAGAGTTACAATCACTGCTTGGCAAGATAAATTTTGTGAGAAGATTCATATCAAACTTGTCACAAAAGGTGTTGCCCTTTTCCTCACTGTTGAAAATAAAAAAGGATCAAAAGTTTGTATGGGGTGACGAACAACAGAAGGCTTTTGATGAAATAAAGGAGTACATGAAAAAGCCACCAGTATTGGTGCCTCCACAATTGAACAAGCCTTTCAAGTTGTACGTGGCGGCCGATGCCCAAACTATTGGATCGGCCCTCATTCAAGAATTTGAAGGGAAGGAAAGAGTAGTTGCATACCTTAGCCGAAAGTTACTAGATCCAGAGACAAGGTATTCGGCTATAGAGAAGCTTTGCTTATGTGTTTATTACTCATGTACAAAATTTCGGCACTATTTGCTAAATGCCGAATGCGTTGTACATTCAAAATTTGATGTGATTAAGCACATGTTGTCAATACCCATTTTGAATGGAAGGATTGGCAAATGGATTTTGGCCTTATCTGAATTCGAATTAAGGTTTGAGTCGGCAAAGGCTGTCAAGGGGCAGATTATTGCTGACTTCATTACTGAACATCATGATACATCGATAAATTTGCTTAACATTATTCCTTGGGTACTATTCTTCGATGGATCTTCATGCAACAAAGGTGGTGGAGCAGGTATCTTATTAATTTCACCCAAAGGAGAAACATTTGAGTTTGCTGTTCCCATTCAATCTGCTGTTACTAACAATCAGGCTGAGTATGAGGCATTGCTCAAAGGGCTCCAATATTTGAAAGAAGCAGAGGCCATTGCAGTTGAAATTTTTGGAGATTCAGAATTGGTCATAAAACAATTGAATGGTGAATATGAGTGCAAAAGTGATACCTTGAGGAATTACTATGAAGAATGCAAAGAAATATTGAAGAGCTTTCGGTCAGTAATTCTACAACACATTCCTAGAGGGGATAATGGAGAAGCAAATAGATTGGCCCAAAGTGCATCAGGTTATAGAGAGCTTCAAGAAGTGTTTGCTAATGATGTATATGCTTTCGGGAGTAATCTGGCAGAAGATGATTGGAGGAAAGAAATTGCCGATTATTTGGAGAATCCATCCCAGAAAGTTTCTAGAAGACTCAGATATAAAGCTATAAAGTTTGTTCTTCTTGATAAAGATTTATATTATAAATCCTTGGACGGAATATTGTTACGTTGCTTAAATCAAGAAGAAGCAAAGAGGTTGATGAGTGAAGTGCATGACGGATTATGTGGAGCACATCAGTCAGCTTACCGAATGAAGTGGGTTATTAGAAGAACTGGATATTACTGGCCGACAATGTTGGGAGATTGTTTTGAATATTATAAGGGATGTCAAGACTGTCAGAAATTTGGAAACATTCAGAGAGTTCCAGCGTCGGCTTTGAATCCCATTATCAAGCCATGGCCATTCAGAGGATGGGGAATAGATTTGATTGGCCAAATAAATCCTCCATCAAGTAAGGGGCATAAATTCGTACTTTTAGCAACTGATTATTTTACTAAGTGGGTTGAGGCAGTTCCGTTGAAAAAGGTGACATCAGAAAATATGGTTGAGTTTGTTAAGGAACATATCATTTACAGATTCGGGATTCCTCAGACAATCACCACTGATCAAGGGACTCAATTTACATCTTCAGAATTCAGAGATTTTGCTGAAAGTATGGGGATAAAATTACTGAATTCTTCTCCTTATTATGCTCAAGCTAATGGTCAAGCAGAAGCTTCTAACAAGATTATGATTAAAATCATACAGAAGAAAATTGATCAAAAGCCAAGAAGGTGGCATTCGGTACTCAATGAAGCGTTGTGGGCTTACCGAATGGCTCCTCATGGGGCTACAAAAACATCTCCTTATGAATTAGTGTATGGACATCATGCTATCTTGCCGTGGGAGATGCAATCAGATTCGAGGAGGGTTAAATTACAAAGGGATTTACGTTCTAAAGATTACAATGATCTGATGATGGATGAATTAGAAGATTTACATATGATTCGTCTCAGGGCCTTGGAGAATATTGAGAGGAACAAAATGCGAGTTGCTAAGTATTACAATAAGAAGGTGAAAGTTAAGCAATTTACAGAAGGTGATTTAGTTTGGAAAGCGATATTGCCGATTGGAACCAAATATGCAGCATTCGGCAAATGGTCTCCAAATTGGGAAGGTCCTTTCAGAGTGGTTAGGTGCGTGCCTGGAAATGCATATATTTTGAAGACATTATTGGGAGAAGAATTTGCTTCTGCTATAAATGGAAGATATTTGAAGAGGTATTATCCCAGTATTGAAATCGATCGATGATTGATATATCAAATTGCCGAACAGCCGATATTCGGGAAGAAATCGCCTTCAGAACAAATGTTGACAGAAAAGGAAAATGGCCAGTACTGAAAGTATTGCCCTTAGCACAAAATATGTTACATCAAGAGTTCACGCAAAAGACTGGGGATGAATGGAATCGGCAATGGCAGCACCATGGCCATCAAGACGATCGATGGAGGCGTCAATATCATCGATGTCTTCTGGGTTGCTGTTGGCAAAACCAACCGGCATCCTGGAATAGTCAGTGCCGGTGTGCGTCGACATAGCAACGAGACCCGTAGCGACGCCCAGGCGAACGCCATGGGAAGCCACTTCGTCGACACGACCTGCCACCGCACCAAGGCGTGCCTCGGGTGTGTCCCCTTGGGCGTTCACCTTGTCCGCCAGCTCCTCCACCAGCGCCTTCAGTCGATCAAGTTCAGCATCACGCGCTGCAAAGTTACAAAGGGATAACAGATTAATATCATTTGGAGGACGAGAATTGAGGTTGAGCAGATTGCAGGACTCACCATCAATAACTTCAAGCAGCTGCTTGCGCTCGTGCTGCCATTCAAGGTCAGCAATCCCGGCTTGCTTGGAGATAGCCTCCAACTCGCGGCGAGTATTGTCACGCTCCGCTTTAAATCGGCGGGCGTCGCTGTCCGTGTAGTGGGAATCATCCGATTCGAGAGATCGATTGGACGAACTCGAAGAGCTGGGCGCCGCGGGAGCAGCGGCTGGAGCCGCAACTGGCGCACCAGCGCCGGCAATCCATTGGATTACCCTGAAAGAACAAAAGGATTCGTCAAAGAGAAAGGAAATCTCGAATAACCGAGAGAGGTAAGCAGCCAATCACCTGCGGCGAGCGCCGGCGCGGCTTCCTTCGGCTTCATCAGCGGCCGGGCGCCTCCTGTTGTTATCAGCCATTGGAAGTTCCTCGGAGTTACTGTAGGTGGGGAAAAATATGACTTGGGCCGGCAAGAACTTGGAAGACGAAGAACTTGGTGAAAACTGTAGGCTGCCTGGGTGTTTATTTATAGAACCCGCAGAGGAGATCGTGATTAGAGATCGTGGCGCGCATCCCAAAATTTCGGAAGGTGGAAAGCCCCACGAACCGAGCAGTTTCGGTGTCGTTTGGGATTCATGCCGAATCAGGTTCAGTTCTACTGAATTGGATTCGGCTGTGTTGTGTTAGGTCGATTTTCGGGTCTAACGCTGTTACGACTAAGCTTTGCCGAATGTGTTGTTCACAATAAAACAAGGAAGAAAGCAAAAGATTGGTGAGACTACAAAGTCGGTAAGACATTCGGCTAATTAAATATTCGATACAACTACACACCCAAGTACTTGGAGATTACATCTTTAGCATCAGATATCATTCTATTAATGGTCTCCAAAAGATTTTTGCCTGCTTCTTGAGTTTTTACCAGAGCAGAGAGCTTCGCTTTGAGTTGTTTATCTTCAGTTAGAATTGCCGATGCTTCCTTTCGTATCCTCTCTGTCAGATCAGGGAGTTCGGCTAATTTCTTCTCGTCAGCTTCGATTTCGGTTGACAGAGTCCTCAATTCGGCTTCTAGTTCAGCTTTTCTGGCCTTCTTCAGATCAAGCGCTGGCTGCAGTCTAGCTGATAATTCTTTGTTACTCTGAGCTTGAATATACAGATCCTTCAAAGATTGCTTAGCTATGGCTCTTCTTTGTTCTAAAGCTGGTTGTAAAGATTGACTTTTCAGAACCTGTCTGACTGCAGCAAATTGTTGGTCCAATTGAGAGATTGGTTCCAAAGAAGCTTGAATATCAACAGGAAGGTTTTGTTCAATGGGCTCAAGCATATCTCTCAGAAGATCAGCATCCTTGACTTGATCTTGGATGTCTTTGTGCAGAAAGGAGAAGATTTCCTTTAGTTTTGCCTGGGTTTCTTCTGATAAAGTCTGACTAGAAGAAATTTCCTCTGCTTGTTCGGCAACAAGATCATCCAAGGGAAATGAGTAGCTGAGTGATGAAGTTATTTTCTCCTGGAAAAAGATATTGCCGAATCAATGATTATCCATTGAATAAAGAACTGGGGAGACTGGGTAATTATCTCTACCTCATTCCTGATCTCTTGGATGGAGAGAGAGGGCGGCTCAAGCTCAGGCAAAGATTCTTGTATGTCATGCTGAGGAGAGCTTGGAAGGTTCTTTGGTTGGGATGAGGCTTCTGGCTGAGGTACATCAGGTAGAGCTGAAGCTGGTTCTTGATAAAAAGGGGAGCTCTCCGAAATTGGATCCATTGAAGCTTGCTCTGTGACTGAAAGAAAGTTAGTGCTGATGAAAAGAGTTTTAAAGGACAAGATGGTGAGAAATTTTACTGATCACTGAAGCATCGGCAGGTCCTGTGCTAACGGCCAATTGCTGTGATTTGGCCTGAAATCATAAAGGAACAAAAATGAGCAGAATGAAATTAGCATTTTTACTCGAGGAGGGAGAAATTTGACCTGTGCAGTTATTTTGCTGCTTGTTCTTTTCTTCTTTATAGATGAAGGGGCAGTTAGAGAAGAAATTTTTCTCTTGGCAGCAGGTGGTGCAGCAAGAGTTGGATCCAGACTGGCAGGCCTAGACATTATTTGAGCCAAAGAAGGAGAGTGATGCCCCAGAATAGATATTGGGCCTGCAGTGTTATATGCAATTGCTCTGGCCAGAGGGGCAGGGACTATATCCTGCAGGATAACAAAGTTAAAAGTCGATGAAAGAGGATGTTATTGAAAAAAAAAACAGATGATTTATAAGCATGTTTACCTCTGAATTCGGCTGATAGTCAGGCATCAGATCAAGGCAAAGAGGGTGAACTGGCACATTGAAGATATGATCATGGAGTTCTTGCCACCAAAGAATAAAAGAAGGATGAGCAAGTGCTGTCGGCACAAAAGGTTCGATCTGGTAGATGGCTGCACAACACTTGTAATCAAAAATTCTTCTTGTTTCTGTGGAGTCTTTGGTGATCTGCCTGGGCTTGAGGAATTCATGGAAGAATAATCTTGGGGGCACTTGGCCACATCCTAATTGCCTGGCTACTGTATTCGGCTGGTAATATTCATATGAACTTTGAACCAGCCTTCCTCCACAAAATTCGGCTGGTAAGATGCAAGGCCGAATAAAAGTATTAAAAATTGCTGTGGACTCTACATCTATGCATCCAGTTTCGAAGCTGAATTCACAAGGAAAAGTGAGACTGTCATTGTCCGTGTATGGGAACCAGAGGGGATTGGCAAAGCCTTTGAAGAAAAGTTCAAACAGTTCTCCAATGCTCTTGTTGATAGCAATAGTGGAGGCTGCTTCCCCATAGGTTTGACAGCCTTTGGTGCTCTGGGCTTCTGCTTCCTGGTAATTGACCGAGGGGAAGTGTCGGCTGTTGAGGTCAATGGAGACAATTTGGTGCATGTACAATTGCAGCCACATCTGGACGAACCACCAGGGACCATTGACGCAGGAAATTTTCTTGTTGGTGTGCATCTGATAAATGGTTTGATGGAGCATGTGATAGACACTTCCCAAGAGATATTTCCCGAGAGGGATAAGTGTGCCTGCAGCCAAGTCTTCGGCCATTACTATGTGATTTAGAGTTGGCTCATTGGCTTTACCACAGAAAACAAATCTGCACAACCACATATTCAGAAAGGCCCTGTATTCAACGTCAGTCAGAGGACCATCATGCATGTAAGTCTGGATGTATTTCTTATAGCCGACTCCGGTCTTCACCCCTGTCTGTTTGGAAGAACCTTTGTACCTGTATGGGTGTGTTATCCCTGTAATGTTCAGGCCGGTTATCATGTAGACATCGGCCAGGGTTGGAGTCATTGGTCCGTGACCAAAGAGAAAGGCATTCATGCCATTGGACCAGAAGTGACAAGCTGCAATCAGGAGATTTTCATTCTTGGGTGTTTCGGCTAGAGATAACTCCAAACAATGAGAGATACGAAGACTGTCCCAATTCTGCGTCTGGGGGCTTTTATCTTCAAGAATCCTTTTGTACCAGTTTCTCCAGCCGGCGATTGGGGGGAGAGGCCAGTTCTTGAATGAATCTTGCCATTCGTGAGGTCTCGACAGTGAAGTTTTGAAAGGGATCCTCTGGGACTCGGCCGCAATAATTTCGGAGGGATCTGGATTCCCTGAGGGGCCGAGGAAGAAAGATGCGGATTGCTCCTCGGTAGGGGTTAAGATTTCAGCGGTCAGAGCCTATCGAGAACAGAAGAAAGGCGATTCGGGAATTCAAAATGCAGCTCAAAAAGAGTAATGCCGAATGTGATTGAAGAAAACGAAACTTACTTGAAGAATTTGATCCTGGTTCGCCATTTGAAGATTGGAGCTTGAAGGATTCGACGAACTAGGGTTTGAGTTTGGGACGCACTCTAAAGATTTAGGAGCGGAAAACGGATATCGAGCGGGCTCAGCCTGGAAATGTTGGGGATTCCTGGTCAATTCCGAGATAAAAGTATCCTTTATCCCGAAATTGAAGGGGCATGTGTTGACACCAAAAATTAGCACCAGGAAGAGGCTGACATGTGAGCCGGATTTGGTGGAAGGATACCATTCGGCTAAAGGGCTTTCTCTGAAGCATTCGGCAAAGATGCTCTGCGGTCGGGAACGCGTCGCCATTCGGCTGAAGGGTTTTCTCTGAAGCGTTCGGCAGAGATACTCTGCAGTCGGGAATGCGTTATCATTCGGCAGAGGCATTGTTCCGCAGGCAAAGAGCGGTAGTGTTCGGGAAGGCATGATGACGTGGATCAATATAAGGAAAAGGCCGGTTCGAACAAGGAACGCAATATGGGCACGAAGATTCGTCATTTATTTTTAGAAACAAGTATTGTAGTCGTGTCTGACTGGGAGTTGTATCAAGACCTGGGTATAAATATAAACCCATGGCAATTGTAAAAGGAAGAACACAATCAATCATACAACAAACCGGCCCCGTGCCAACATCGAGTCCTTTAGTCGAGTCGTCGAGTTCTTCAAGAGGAGTCATCGATCCGTCGACCTCCGTAAGTACCGGCAACCTTGTATCATGCTTAGTATCATGCGGTGGATTAGTCTAATCTGATTAGTGGCGTGGTCTCAAACAAGTCGTATCATGCGGTGGATTAACTTGTTTGTTATCATGCTTGACGGGTGCTGCTTTCGGCCTATGCATTCCTTGTTTACTATGAATTTATGATCATGTTTTCACCCTTTTATGCTCTGTTTCTCGTTAATCGGCTATGAGTATGTGTTACAATGTTCATTCGGTTGAAAGCCGATCTTTCGTCATGCTTACGTCACGCATTCGGCAGTGCGTTCCTTGCGTGCCTTGCCGATTGCCGAATGAGGCTTTAACTGCCGACAGATAGCTTCTCTGTAGCTATTTGTCGTTCGAAATTGGCTCCATAGCCGCAAATATGGAACTGTCTGGTCTCACCCGGCACGTTCCAGGTTTTGATCTAAACGTTTTGTCCCTTTGTTAGTTTTCAGGCAAACTGACTGGCACGCTTCCGGATTCAAAAGCCCGGGCCACGTGTGAAGCTAGCTAATTCGGCTTGCTGTGTGCTTGGCGTGAGGTGCGGATTTTACGTCAACAATTTGACTTAATGGTTCACTTCAATATGATGGTTTAAAACTTGCTTTTTAGCAACATGGATCATGGAGCTAGAGCAAGTGTTGTGTGCTTTGCTCTAGTGTCCCTCCCTAAGGACTGGTTCTTAAAGCAGCAACCCAGGAGCCTGTCGCCACCGCTAGAACTATAATGGCTCTGGTCTTGGACAAGTAGCTTGTACGGCTCTAGCTTGACAGTGGTTACCGAGGGGCCCACGGCGTTAGTGGAAGCAAGGTGAAAGGGTGTTTTCCGATTCCACCGAGGACGGGCGATCCGTCGGCTAGGTCCCGTTAGACCCAGTCTCGTGTTGGGAGTCTCAGCGATTGAGAACTCCACACGTGGCGCATTGTTGGGTGCGATTCCCGCGCTCTAGACGCCATCGACCCCCTCATGGTGTGACTCAGTGGGCGTACGTCGATCTCGGTGCCTAAGTTCTCACCGCCTTGTTACACTAGCGGCTACTGTCTTGTTAGGGTGTCCTGCAAAAAGCCTCGTAGCGTCCCTATGCAGTCACACCTCGGCAGTGTTGATGTGCGTGGTTGGGTGCAAAGTCCCTTTGAACTTTTACGCAACTGGTGGGTAAAGGGCGAAACCTCTGCAGAGTGTAAATCTATCATGATAGCCTTGCTCAGGGTCACGAGCGGCCTGGATCCTTTTTGATTAGAAGATGATGTTTATTTATGCTTAATGTCACTTACACTTTATTAATTGGGTTGCAACTGGGTTCTCATTCACTTGTAGTAACTTGGATAATGATAAAACGAACCAACTAAAAGTGCTAATGCAGTTAAGCCGTGTCTAGCCTTTTTGAGCCTTCATAACCCATGCTATACTTGCTAAGTAAGACATTTACTTACACTTGCTATTGTTCAACAAAATCCTGGATGGGTAACAGATGAAGTTTCTTGAGGATCTACCGTACTACTGAGCTGTGGTCAACCAGTCGGTGTCCCTGTGGACTTGAGGCTCTACCTGTCGAGAGAGTTAGACTTCCGCTATGTTTTAGGTAAACTCTAATGTAAAACTATTTTTATTCGAGCATATGTACTCTGTTTATCATATTTGTTAGATGTATGTGTTCTGTGGACTTCCTGGGCACACATATAGCAGCATTCGGGTTTCTGTGTAAATCCGGGTGTGACACGCTTGCACCTTCTTCTTCACGAGAAGGCGCACCTCCTCCACCTTGGTTCGAATCTGGCAAAAATTCAATGGAAAAACAGAACTAAGATGTCAAGAGTTTACACAAGGTTTGAAATAACCCCTATGATTAATTGAAGGGCATGAACTTCACCTCCTTTGCAGATAGTAGAGAAACATCGTCTTCATTATCACTACCCGCATTTAGCTTCATAGTGCAGGTGATCTTTTTGCAGCATAATCGAAAAGCCTTTCGACGTTTTCCCTTGAATCCAAGCAAAACAGGGCCACAATTTATACAAAAACACATGAACAAGTTGTGAACCTATTTTGAAGTAAACAAGCAGTTTCCCTCACCTGATGAACCACAGGTTTTGCTGGACACTCTGGCAAGTCATTTAGGGAGTTTGGTTCTTCTTCAGTGGCCTCACAATCCATAAATATGTGCAGTGGGTTGCCCTATCATAACATCACAAAGTTCTCAAATGGCAAACTTGCAAAGTTTGACAGATTGCAAAGTTGCAGTTATACCTAATTTCATAGTTCATATATTTCCTATGTTTTGTTGCTGCATTCCTCCAGAGTTCCAATCAGTGTTGCGAAATCTAATTACAATCTATCATTTAATAAATAAACATAAAAAAAACCCCCAAATACAACATTCAATCGGTGCTACTTTCATTTATTCAACACATCGCATATAACAAATACCTCACTGCAGCCATATAAAGAAAACCCCAATCAGTGCTCCCTCAACTAAACTTTAATCGAAAAAACCCCCAGGTAGCAAGCATCAAGAACATCAATCTACAAATCTAAAAATCTGGAGATGCTGCAAGGGTTTGGGCTCACCTGGCCACCTCGCCTCGCCGACCTCCCCGCTAACTCCGGATTCCGCATGATTCAACCCCTCTCGTCGCGGAACAGGGTCCTGGGGGCGGGGTTGCGGCGCTCCATCTTCGTGATGTAGGTGGGCGAGAAGGAATGAGTGATGGAAGTAGGGGAAGAAGGCGATGGCGCCGGCGAGGGGAGGCGGACGAAATCGCGCGATGGCGCGGCGAGGGGAGGCGGAGGAAAATGCGCGAGGATGATGGGATGACTTCTGGAGAAGACAAGAAACAAAAGGGGGAATACGGGCCGGGCTACCAATCTAAACACGACCGCATGCAGTTGTTACCATCGCCAGGCAGTGACATGGGGCCCAGTACCAAGGTCCCACGAGGAAGGGACGAGATAAGTGCATCAGGAGGTGTCTTTCTCGTTTGCGTTTTCATATCTGCCCGACACGCCATCGAATTGGGCCGACCCCGACACGCGAGCAACGCGCTCCGGAGGAATGGATTTCATCGTGAGGAGGCGATATGCGGCTGACACGCAGGTCCCACCTGTCGGCCCCAAAGATATATCAGGTGTTCATGATGTTTTGCTCAATCTGCTTAATATGGCTTCTGGATCCGAACTAAAATTTTCTAACATGTATAGAATTCTGATTGGGTGTCCAAATTTGATGGTTTTTTTTCTGCATGCACCAAAAAGGTAAAAATATTTTTTAGGTATTTCTTGTATTATTAGATTTTATTGCACCACTGTGATGTAACATATGAAAATGAAATTATCTTACTAACTTTAAATTGTTTCTAAAATCGTATTTCTATGTGAACAAAGCTGGTATTATTCAATTCTTCGTATTAGAAAACACTAGTTGAAACAAGATTTTGATATCCAAAATGGTTTCGTATAAAAAACCACAAATCACAAATCTCGTACTTCCTTTTTCAAACATTTGAGGAACTGTCAAGCTATCTCATGGAAAGCATTGATTTATGTTTTATCTCGATTTTTTTGTCTAGTGCATGGATAATATGATGCCAAATAGGGACATATGAAGAAGAAGCATTCAAGCTTTGTGATGGCTAGAGGAAGAAGAAGAAGAAGGATGAATGGCTAGAGAACTTTGTTGTAATGTGTGATATTTTGTCTAATGTCTATCTGTAAAGCCCTAAGTGACATTAATATCCACAATATTTGACAATGTGCTAGTACACATGTTATTTGATCTTACATATACACTCACGTGGCACGTTGGGATTGGACTAATCCACTATTATACATAATGTACACAAAAAATTTGTATGCAATCACAACCTAATGCGTAGTGTATTGGTGAGGTGCTTAACTGCTGAACCAAAGGATCTGGGTTCGAATCCTAGGTCCTCTATTTTTGGATATTTCCTTTATTATTTTATTTTGTTGCACCACTGTGATGTAACATATGAAAATGAAACTATTTCATCTGAAAAAATAACAAATCACAACTGATTTTATATGACTTTGTTTTGTCAGTTCTAATTTTAAATTATGTTATAAATTATTAAGTCTTATTATTGCACCTACTTATGGTCAATTGCCACTACGTGTTATTACCACTTTGGAATTTGACAAAATAATGTAAATAAAGATCGTAGATCTTGATGAGTTATCACACTTTCGTATTCATCACATTTACATTTGACCTCATTTAGTGTAACAAAATCTTGGTTGTATTTGTCATTTTTTGAATGTGAACCTTTCTGCATATAAGAATGACATGTTCGGTCACCCAGAGTCACCCAAATATTCTCTCTCCAAACTTCACTATTCACCTATCACATCAAATCTCTCTCCTCATGCGTGGAACACTAAACTTCGCATTCCCTTTTCGGGAACTAAACCATCACCCGATATTTCTGTACTTATTTGTGGGCCAAAAAGTGGCTGGGTCCATGCGACATTGACTTCTGTGGAACAGCCGTCACCCCTTCGTTCTCGTAGTCTACCCATATATAGGAACCGCTGCCCTTCTCGCCGCCCCTTCATTCTCGCCATCCCACTCCGATCAGGTTGCATTTGCACACTACCCCACTGCGTTCCAATCTAGCTAGAGCAGGCCACCAGAGCGTAGATGAACTCGTCGTCGACGGCGGAGTCCAGGGTTTCGCGGCGCCGTCATGCAGCGAATCCCGCATTGGCGGGGTCATCGAGGCGCCGCCCGGAGACTGCGGCGGCGGTACTGAGGGGACCCGCGGCGTCGGCGTTAGCGAGGGGCCTCGCGGCGTCGGCACCGGCCTCGGCGGATGGGCCGGAGCCCGTCGCCGATGGTCCGGCTGGAGTCAAGGATGCAGACTCTGGCCGACGGGTGCTGAAGCGGATGTCCGGTGAGGGTTTTCTGCACCCCATCGTCAAGAAGGCCAATACGGTGGATGACTCGGCCAGCGAGGCGGATGAGGGGGAGGAGTACCCGCACAGATTTCCGGATTTTGACTGGGAACGCGCGGTATGTTTTGTTCCTCCTACCAAATTAATTTGCCCCCTTTGCAATTGCAGTACGTAATATTAATACTACTGATTATTTAGACAATTTAAGTGATTGTTTTATTTGTGGGAGAGGTTGTTCCTGAGTTGTAATTAATTATATGAGTAATCCTAATATTAATTCTTTGTGTGAGAAATTTAGGGTTTCTTGGATAGTATAGCATTTTAGGCATTCATGGTACCTAGTATGCTAATGTGAACACAATTATGTAGAATATAGTTAAGAAGAGAAATGACAAAAACTGATATGAACCATCTTAGGCATTCAGTGGAACCTTGTCATCATGAAATGTTTTAGTACAAAAGATTAATCTTATCTTAACTTAAAAAAGTTACCAGCAAATACACCCAGCCTGTTGTCCTGTTCTCGTGTATTTTTGGATGTGCTTGCATTCACTGAAATTGCACTCTGTTTATATGTAACATTTACAATTTTCTACATTAATATAGTGAACAAATATGTAGTTCCTTCTTAATATTAGGTTTGTTTAAAATAATAAATCTTAGATTCAAATCAATTCATCCAGTGCACTTGAAATCCTTTCAGTAATTTAAATAAGGCATGTCTTTGATGTAGTTAAAGTTACAGCTATAGTTTTTATTCAACAAACCATGGTAGGCCTCTTGATCTAATTTCACATGTGCATGTCTTGATCCAATTTTAATCAACATCCTGTTTTAGCTTGGATGTGCAGGTTGTCTTGTTTTTTTGGATGTGCATGTTGTCCTGTTTCTTTAGATGTGCATGTTGTTCTGTGTTTTTTCGGAAAAGCATATCATGCAAATGTCAACTGACAACTAATGTCAATATGAATTCCATATACAATTATTGCAAATTGTAGTATTAATTAATGTCTCAATTTCTTCATTCAGAACAAAGGGGACAAGGCGGTGACGTACGAGCTCAACTTCCCGCGAGTCAGGATCTTCGCTGGGTTTATTACTGCCCCTAGGATTGCAGCCACTGGGAAGCAGTAGCTAGTTGATGCTTTTGTTTTATCACCTAGGAATCATGTCTTTTGTGTACTGACCTACTCCCTCCATGAATTAGCCAAAGGAGGTCGAGATGAACAAGTAGGTACTGATGAACAATTAGGTTTGATGAATGGGCCTTTTGTGTATTGATGAACAAGCTTGTGAAGTGGCATTACTGGAAATATATATGGACCCTGGTGAATGCTTCTGTAATGACCCTTGATGAAAGGGGATTTCGTTACAATATTTATCTTTTAACTATTGGTCGATGGTGAGTGCTTGTGATCTCGAGTGTCATAATTATATCATTATTGCTGTCAATTCTATTTGAGTTAAAATGGAGCTATATCAGTATGCAGTTCAGTGGTTGTGCTCTTGTTTGTTTTAAGCACAAATCAGCAAGTCAATTAGACATCTGTTTGATCATGTACCTGTATCTTTTTTGTGTTTAAAAAGTCGGAGCACAATCAACAAAAATGATGGAACCACTGTGATGTAACATTTTAAAATAAAATTATCCAACAACCACTAAATTACATCTAAAATCTTATTCCTATGTGAAAAATGATGTAATTAATCAAAATTTGTATTCAAAAAAACTAGTTGAAACAATATTTTGATACCAAAAATGATTTAATCTGTAAAAAACTGATGAATTTAGTTACTTGTGATAATTTTAGATTTTCAATTGGGTTATATATTGAGTCAATTGGTCAGTTGAGTAACTCACAGGTGGGGCCCAGTGTAGTGGGGCCCACAGGTCATTCGCTCCACTGCTGAGTAGTATCTATCTACCACCCTGGTCTTCTCCCCCAAAACGTCGACTCTGCACACGCAAAACCGCCGGCCCCGCCATCGCCCCAGCCCTTGCCGCAGCTAGCCTAGTAGAGGCGCCGAGCAATCACGATGGCTGAGAGAAACAACCACATCTCGAGGAGGCAATTCCGGGATGCGCATGGGCGCTTGTCGCGGAAGGAGGTGACCGCGGTGCCTCCGTCGACATGGGGTCCGGCGGCGCCGCTTCCTTCTTCAATCCGCCGCCCCTCGTCTGCGGCGGGGCCATCAAGGAAACGCGGCACGTCAACCACCCCAGGGCAAAGCAGGGGGAAGAGAAGGCAGCAGAAGAAGATGAGGTAGGGTTTTTCTTCTTGTGATAGATCTAGTTGGATTTTTGTAGTGCGGGTCAAATCTTTTGTTATGATACAATGATTCAAGCACTATTTCTGTTAGTAGTCATTTAGAACTTTGATCTAAGAATATTAAGTGATTTTTGTTCTGCTGCAGAATCTAGATTCAGTTGTTGCTAGGTGTTTTAGAACATATTTTAGTAGGCACGTAGCAGAGAAACAAGAGATGATGGATATTTTCCTTTTCAGTGTTGGTGTTGCCAGGTTCTCTGATGGTAGATGATGATTAACTTTTGGTACACCAAGATTCACTTTGGCTTGGTTCTCTGATACTAGATAAAGATCCACTTTTGGTAGGTATATTGAAGATGCTAGATAACTTAGTTTTTTCAAGCATGAAACAATCTCAATTTATGCATTTGTGAGTACTTGTTTGGTAGATTCTTGTTTCTTGTGCTAGATCTCTTGTTATGGTACATTGATTCAAGCACTATGTCTATTAGATCGAACCTCCAGTGTTTCCTGCCGCTTGGTTGCGAGGGGGCTCGTGCACCTGCTCTGGAGGCAGTTGCGATGAAGATGAGATCGACCCATCCCGTTGTTCGTTCTGCCGTGAACTCTGGGAAGCAGGCTTTCGATGCGTGGCAGTGCCACGGTTAGACAATGAGAAGGGGAAGAGGCAGAAGGTGATCTAGTCTCCCCTCGAACCATCGTATTGTTAATTCCTCATATGCTTGATGTTTGGTCAAACAGAAACTAGTTCATATGCTGATTTAGTTGGTAGTTTTAATAACATAATCTTCATTTGGTTTTGGTATTTTCTGCTGTCAATAAAAAATAGAAAATGCTGAATGCTATTCTTGCACACATTGTTTATGGTAAAAAAACCTTTTAGGCAACTTTGCTTCATAACTTAATTTGATGCCAAAGAGTTCTTGCAGGACATATGAAGAAGAAGCATAAAAAGCTTTGTGATGGCTAGAAGAAGAAGGATGAATGGCTTATGCTAGCAGCTAGCGTATCTTTTGTAGACAGAACTTTGCCTTATCTTAAGTATGATGAGAGACCTGGATTGTAGTAATCTATCTTATCTATGTGTTAGACTTGAAAACTTTATTGTAATGTGTGGTATTGCGTGTAATGATTATCTGTTGTGCACTAAGTGACTGAATGATAGTGTGTGATGCATGATTGTTTGATGACTTCGTCGATGATTTGTTGTTATTATATGCCTCGGCCACCAACAGCCTTGTCCGGCAGATCATATTAGGGCTGAAATTGGCTGAACGTGTAGCAACCTTCATCCAACAACACACGGCTGAAATCAGGGCTGATGATGGTTTTTTTTTGAGATTAGGGCTGATGACGGCTTATTCAAATCAAAAAGTAACGGTGAGAGAGGTGGCTGCTGGCATACATGCCAGCCGAACTTATGAACATACATCACACAAATTGAGTAACAGAGTTACATGCATCACACTAATTAAGTTACCAACAAGTACTACATATACATAGGGGCACAAGGACAAAATGATAGTTGCATCACAGTCATGCATCACAAGGGCACTACTTGGGAGTCATTTCTTTTGTCTAACTCCATCTGCGCATCTACAAGTGCGTTTCTAAGGACTCCTTTTTTCACTTCCGCTTCCTTGAGTTTTTCTTTGAGTTCTTTCTTCTTCTTTTTCATGCGCTCGAGTTCGATGGTGAGGAAATCCTCTTCTGCTTGGAGATTTTTTACTTTTTCCTTTTCTTCAAACAGACAAAATTCCAAATGTTGTTCTGTCACACCCCAAAATTTTTGAATTTTGGGATGTGAATTTCTAACGTAATTAATACAATAATTTTCTCAATTTTCTAAAATTTGCCAAGCTTTATTTAATTTACAGGGAATTTCCAATAGAAAAAAGAAAATATTTGCAAAATATAAATAAATTTCTTTGAATGTTGCATTCATGCTGGCTGCATTGAATTTTGTTTGTGTGTGGTTCGAATTGGAATTTAAATCTGATTTAAATTCGAGTTTGAATCGCTTCGTTCTGAGCCCGAGAAAAGTTATTCGAGCCTGAGTTCGTTTTCGCCCCCTAAACTCTTTCCCCAGATCGTTTTTGCTCCCTCCACTCTCTTTCAACGTCCTCGGCCCAGCCAACCGAGCCGACCCGCTTCCTTCCCATGCGCGGCCCAGCTCTCCCGCTCTCCCCTCCGTTCGGCCCAACACCTACGCCCGCGCAGACGGCCCAGCACCCGCAGCCGCGCGCCTCAGCCCAGCGCCCCGCTTCCCGCCTCCAGCGAACCGCCAAGCCGGCCCAACTGCCCCTCGCTTTCAGCCTATCACGGCCCAGCTCGCGAGCTCCCGCCGCCAGGGGCTGTGCGCCGCCGCCGCGGAACCTGGGCGTGCGTGCCACGACCAACGTTGGCGTTTGTGCCGCCTCGCTACACCAGCTCCGCCCGCACCCCCCTGGCCGTACTTAAGTCGCCGAGCTCCGCCGCTTCTCAACACCAGCCACATCCGCCCTCTCCTCTCTACGCACAGCACCGCCGCCATGGCAGAGCGCCGCCGCCCCCGCCATTGCCGCCGATTCTTCGCCCCCGCTGCCGGTCGAGGCGAGCCGCCACCTCCACGAGCTTCGCATCGCCAAGACGAAGCTCCTCCACCACTTCTCTTCGCCGCTCGGCCGTCGGAGAAGCCTCTCCGCGTGGAGCTGCCGCCGCCGGACTGTGGCCGCGAAATCCGGCCCCCTCGTTCATCGCCGGAGGGAATGGTTACCACCACGGGGATGTTCTCATCAGGCCGTGCCCAGAACACCTGCTCTCGTTGTGGTCTCGCCGCCGCAGCGTCTTCCCCGCGTGAAGACCCCGCCGCCGACCGCCGCGGTCTAGATCCCGACCGCCACCGTCCAACTCCGCCGCCGGCGAGCACATCACCATGACCCCCTCGCTCTCCCCTTCCTCCTGCGCTATCTTTCCCCCACCCTGGACCACCGAACCGCCGATGAGCAGACCCGCCCGGGAGCGTCGACGAACTCCCCTATATATTCAGAGAAAGAAGATGACCACTATTGCGCCAAGGCCCCTGCAGGACGGAGTAATTTGTAGGTGTACTCCTGTGTCTTGCGACTTTTGCAGATGATATTTATTTATGCTTAATGTCACTTACACATTATTAATTGGGTTACAACTGGGATTCATACACTTGTAGTAATTTGGATTATGTTAAAATGAACCAACTAAAAGTGCTAATGCAGTTAAGCCGTGTCTAGCCTTTTTGAGCCTTCATACACCCGTGCTATACTTGCTAAGTAAGACATTTACTTATGCTTACTATTGTTCAACAAAATCCCGGATGGGTAACAGATGGAGTGAATGAGTCTGCTGCTACTGAGTTTTCTTGAGGATCTTCCGTACTTCTGAGCTGTGGTCAACCAGTCGGTGTCCCTGTGGACTTGAGGCTCTACCTGTCGAGAGTTAGACTTCCGCTGTGTTTTAGGTAAACTCGGATGTAAAACTATTTTTCTTCGAGCATATGTACTTTGTTTATCATATTTGTTAGCTGTATGTGTTCTGTGGACTTCCTGGGCACACATATAGCATCATTCGGGTTTCTGTGTAAACCCGGGTGTGGCATGTTCCTTCCTTTCTGCAGCCAAAAGCTTCATTACCAATGATTTGTTTGCCTCCCTAGCTTCATGGAGTTCTTGCATTGCCTTGTTGTACATAGTTGATGCCTCTTTCAGCTGACAATCAAGACAAGGATGAGTGAGTTGTATATTCAACAAGCTAAGCATGAATTTCATGGAGTGCCCTATCATGTTTTGCTAGCACAATTTTCAAATTGGCAGTAGAGATGTGTAGACAAAATTTACAGAGCCAAGAATTCATTATTACAACAGATCATAAAATCCTTTCCTATTTGAACGAGCAGAAACTCCATTCTGCAGACAATATTTAAGGTTGCAATAATTGTTGACTCAGCAAAGCTATGACAAGAAGCTAAGAATTTGCATATTCCCATTTGTCAACAAGATAAGAATGAAACAAGGTCACGATTAGAGGCATTTCTAGTGTACCATTTCACACACATTTCACACACATAATTTCCATATTCCCATTTCACAATCAAAGGCATTCCCAGGTCACAATCAGAGGCATTCCAGGTCACTTCAATCAAGACATAATTGCCAAACATTACTATCTACCATAACAGCAAGTAATTCAATCTATCTGCCATAGCAATCAGAGGCATTCCCAGGGAAAGATTGCTCACCTCGGCGTCAGAGTCATGGTCGGAAGAAGAAACAAGGTCGATTTCCTCCCGAGCCGGTTCTGGACCTGGAGCCGGAGCCTGGTGGTTGTAGTTGCCCCACCCTGGTGGCAGGATGACCACATCGGAGCTATGGTCGCTCTCATCCGCAGCGGCTTCCCTTGCAGCAGTGGCGGCGGCGCCTGAGGCGGCCGGCGGAGACCGAGGGAGCGCCAATGAGGAAGCGCCACCCTCTCCCTGGCGCAACGACGTCGCCCACCTCGCCGCAGCGGCGCATGTGTAAGGGCCACCCCACCCTTGCTGCCACCCCCTTGTCTTGCTCTTGCCTTGCTTCTCCTCGCGCCGCTGGAAGTCGCCTGCATCGCCGCTCGCCGCTCGCTCCACCGCGGCCTTGCTCGTGCAAGAAACCCTCTCCTTGGGCGGGAAGGGCTTCTTCTTGGCGGTTCCGCTTGCCCGGATCCACCGACCGGTAGCGGGATCGCGCGGCTGGGCGGGATTGAAGCTGGACATCTCGTCGTCTGCGCCGCGGCTCGCCTCTCCTCTTCTTTGCGCCGCCGCTCGCCGGTTGCCACGGTCTTATCCAAATCCAGGTGATGTAAAAAAAACTACGGTGCAGCCCAATCCCGGCCCATTGCGATATTCGAAGCCCAATCCCGCCTCGCCATTTCTGTTCCCAAAATTCTCGCGCGCTTTCTTCCTCCCTCGCCGCCTATAACTGCTTCCACCCCTCCCATCTCCGCGGCCACCGTCTCACCCACCTGCATCACGACGATGGCCCGATGCACGCACCCTGCTCGCAAGCAGCCGCGTGACGCTGCTGGTCGCTTCTCGCGAAGTCCGTCATCGACATCGTCGACTCCATCGAGCGGCCTTCACTCCTCATCCAACCCACGACCACAGAGGAGGTGTCGGCATGCCGTGGAGGCGCGGGTCGAAGTCGACCTGGACCACGCCGTGCATGTAGAAGTGCCCTTCGTCCCAATGGGTTTCTGATCTGCCATGACCGCCCCCAGGAAGAATGGAGGAATAGTAATCATCGCCGAAGCCTCGTCGTCGCGCAGGAAGAACAATGTGAGGCAGACCCTATCCTGCGTCTTATCGTGCCACCATATATATGTATAATCTGTCGATGACAAATTGAAAAACATTATTTCGATGTAGCAAAAGAGCCACCACTTATACACCCAGGCTTGGCCCACTACTGAATCGAACGCGTAAATGGGCATCGACGATTTTGGCCTGCGAGGATGCTTGTATGAGGTGAGGGTGCAACACAACTTGTCTAGATGAAATGGAGTAAATTTGCTTCGTAATTATTGTGTGTGCCTTATGTTCTGATCAAGATTTGCATGTAATTTAGTCAAAAGGAAAGAAGTATGAGTTTTGTTTCCCAAAGATTCAATGCAAGATGATGCTGAATTACGACAACGATGAAGATGAATACGATGGACCTACTAAGTCTCTTCGTGAGGTGATGTTCCTATCCTTCAAGTTAAACATCAGTAAGAGAATTTCTGAAAACAGTTGATGACCTTCTGTAAATGCTTACTATGACACCTTTGTGAAATGACAGATTTATCAGATGGCTGAAGATCTTCGCGTTGCAGTAAAGCGGAAGCATCAGAGGGGTGAGTTCTACACCCAGGAATCTGATCGGGAATGAAGCGGACGATGAAGCGATGATCTGAACTGAGGAAGTATATATGATACCTTCTTGTTTGTCTTTTGTCTGTTGCTTTTGCTACTCTGATGAACAAAGATGCTGGTTCTACTAATTTATGCTACCTTATGTATTTCCTACATATATTGTCTTTGTTTGTCTTTTGACTGTTGCTTTTGCTTTGTTTTTTCATGAGAATAATGGTGATATACAAATTAAGCCCATGAAGTTGTCGTCATAAACATAAACATGAACGCACAGAAACACTATATAACAAGGCTCAAGCCAAGCTTGCATACATAACAGAAATCTTCACCAAAAATTATTTGTTGCAGACAAACTTTGAACCTATTGGTGTCATCAGCATCGTCTTCATCTTCAGATATGTCTGTGTGATCCGGTTCAGGCATTGGTTTAGCAAGCTCAACAACAGAAGCATCAACACTTGTCCCTTCCACATCAGGCCTCCTCCAAGTTGACACATCGTCTTGGTCCACAACAGAAATTTTTTCTACACCTATAACAACCTCGTCCATATCAGTATCACCAACATTAATGTTAGTGTCTTCCTCTCCTTCAGGCATGGCAAACAGTTTCCTAGGTTTCATTCTGAGGATGTTGTACCAGCTTTCTTTCTTTGAATTCCCGCTTTTCACAAAGCACACTTGCTCCGCTTGAGTCGCCAGGACGTAAGGCTCAGCTGAATAGCTTCGCTGAGAGGTATCAATATCGATAATCCCAAATTTATCTTTACTGTACCCTTTTGATCTGTTTGTTCCTGGTTTAGGAACATCATACCAGTCACACTCAAACAATGTGACTTCCTGCCTTTCATGAAAATCAAGGATGTAGATTCTTTTTATCTGTCCAAACCATTCCATGCCATCTTGACTCCTGACGACAACACCACTGTTCTGTGTCGTTAGATTTTTCTTCACATGCGATGCCCGAAAATAGAAACCATTGATTGAGCACCTATTCTTCACAGTAGCTATATTTGTTTCAGGACCACGAGATAGAGAATAAATCATGGGATTTGCTTTCCCCTCCCTATGCAGGTTCCTCATCTACACTCACAAATGTTTTGACAATATGTTACGACCACATTCAAGATTGACGAGTTTAAATTTAACACAAATGTATATTACTCACCTTTCGCTCGAACCATGATACAAATTCATCGGTGTGCCTCCTATCAACATTCTTCGATCTACCTTTCTCCAATTCGGCCTTATGCTCACTGCAACATTTTTTAAAAGAAAAACAATCACGGTGAGATATGTAGTGTCAACCATGTAACAAGATTCAAATATTTTACATGTGGTACTTACTTTATCCATGGAAGTGCCTCATCGCAGTTTGATATTATGTAGTGCCTCATCGTCTGCAAGACTTCGGGACCTAGTGCCTCCATATTATGCTTAGAAGTAGTTCTCTTTCTGTTCATGTCCCTACTCGTAAATACACTCAGACCAGCAGGTGGTTCATTAACAGCGCTCTTTTCTTGACGCTCTGGCCGATCAATCTTCGTACTCACACCTTGAAAGAACCGAGTACAGAATGTAAGGCACTCCTCCGAAATATGTCCCTCTGCTATTGAACCCTCTGGGTGCGCTTTGTTCCTCACATATCCTTTGACTGTGCGTAGGTACCTCTCAACTGGATACATCCACCTATAGCAAGCAGGTCCTCCGCATTCAGCCTCCCAAGCAAGATGCACCAATAAGTGCATCATAATATCAAAAAATGCTGGAGGGAAAATCATCTCAAGATGACAAAGGGTCTCTGCAATCGATTTGCTAAGTTCCTGCATCTCGGTCACGGCAACCTCCTTTGAACATAACGAGTTAAAAAACCTACTGAGCTGGATCAACGGGATCGCTACTTCTTCAGGCAATATTTCACGTACCACAAAAGGTAGGAGTTTTTGTAAGATAATATGGTAGTCATGACTTTTCAGGCCAGAAACCTTGCACCCATGGACATCAACACATCTCCTAATATTAGCGGCATAACCATCGGGCATCTTAACACCTTGTAGAAAGTTGCATAGGATTTTCTTTTGATGAGGACCTAACGAGTACAATGCTGGTGGCATGTCGTATTTACCTTTCTCATTGCGAACTGGATGTTGATCCTTCCGTATTTCCAATTCTTTCAGATCAAGTCGAGCCTTCTCACTGTCCTTACTTTTACCAGTTATTTCGAGCAAAGTCCCAAGCAAGCTCTCACAAATATTCTTCTCAATATGCATCACATCTAGATTATGGTGTACGACCAATGAATCCCAATATGGCAGTTCAAAGAAAATACTCTTCTTCCTCCAGTTGTGCCATCTAGCATCTTCATCACGCTGCTTCCTCTTCTTAGAGGTAGTGGCTCCATAGATGACTTGCTCAAAACTATCGTACTGCTGCCGAACTTGTTCATCGCTGAGTGGCACCGGTGCCTCCCTCGTCTCAACCGAGTTATTGAAGCTGGCCTTGACCCTTCGCCACCTGTGGTTTCTAGGCAGAAAACGCCGATGCCCCATGTAGCAATGCTTCATACCGAATTTTAACCACATGCACTCAGTGTCCTTGTGACAATAAGGACAAGCAAACCTCCATTTGGTGCTCCATCCAGATAACATCGCATAAGCAGGAAAGTCATTTATTGTCCAGAGTAACATGGCACACATTTTAAAATTGCGCTTATCCTTGGCATCCCAAGTATCAACTCCGTCCACACTCCAAAGAGTTTTGAGCTCATCGATCAGAGGCTGCAAATACACATCAATGTTAATCCCTAGAGATTTAGGCCCAGGAATTAGCATGGACATGATCCAAATAGGATTGTTTCAAGCACAACCAAGGAGGTAGGTTGTAAGGAGTTATGATAACTGGCCATGTAGAGTAAGCCACGTTCAACATCCCGAATGGATTGAAGCCATCTGATGCAAGCCCCAGCCTGACATTACGGGGATCCTCTGCAAACTCCCCATGCTTCTCATTCACGACCTTCCATGCCCTTTAGTTAGCCGGGTGTCTCAGTTTTCCATCATCAATCGATTCGTCCTTGTGCCAACGCATATATGCCGATGTTTCCTCGTTCATAAATAATCTTTGCAGTCGAGGAATCAGTGGAAAATACCTCAGTATTTTGTTAGGTAATAACCGCTTCTTTTTTGCTGCATCAGTGACAACCACGTCATTCCCCTGTTCTGAATCTGAAAATTTCCACCTACTGGCGTTGCAAGTTGGGTAGTTCTCAATGTCTGCGTACGCTCCATGGAATAACACATAGTCATTGACACAAGCATGGATCTTTTGGTAGTCCAAGCCAAAATTGGCAGTCACCCGGACAAACCGGTCTGACCGGTTTGTCAAACCGGTCAGACCGGTTTGAGTTCTGTAATTCGAGTAGGTTTAGGATTCCGAGTTTGATCCCGTATTGTAACCGAATTGGAAGGGGTACGACTTCCCCGGCCTATATATATGAAGGCTAAGGCCGATTGAGAGTTAATCCCAATCGATTCAACATATTTGTCCTTTACTTTTTATCTCTCAAACTCTAATCCCTTTTCCAACCCTAATTGCTATCCTTTGCTCGTCTCCGCGACGTACTAAGGCGTTCTAGGTGGCCTGCCGACCCTAGAGCAACCCTAGATTGCTTGAGCTCCGACGGGGTCCCTCCCGAGCTCAAGTTTCTAGGTCTTCACGACCTCCTGCCAGAAAGCGGTCTGACCGGTTCTAGGAACCGGTCTGACCGGTTTGCCCGAGGGAGGCCGGGTGTTGGCCGTGGTGACGGCCGTGCTGCGATCTCGAGTGTGTTGCCGCATCTTTGTGTCAACATACTTTTTGGCGACTCCGCTGGGGAAAGATTAATCTGGTTCCAAGACCGATTTAATCTACCTCGAAGATGTCGGGTGCAACCAGTGAGCTCGACAAGAACAACATTATCACCGCCACGATGGAAGAACTCATGGACGAAGAGCGAAAGCGGTACCTGATTGCTGAGGAACACTTCAAAGCGCAATTCTTGAAGGGCTTCAAGAAGGATCGTGGAGGCTTTGTCAAGAGAGTTGAAGAGTTCGTCATGCCAGCTTTTAAGTTGGCTAACGATCAAGTTGAGGAGCTTCCTAAGGTAACCGGTGAACCCTCTGATTTAATGCAACAAATAACTCGCATGATGGATGAAAAGTTGCATGCTGCACAAACTGTTAACAATGAGTTAATTATTGACATGGCTAGTAAGTTTGAAGCGTTTAATAAGGGTAAAAATATTTTAGAAGATCCTAATGCATGCCCTAAAATTAATGCTAGCACATCAGGTGTACCAGAGAATATTATAGATCATAATTTGGGTATGCCACTGAATTTCTATCAAGGCCAGCCACCTCATCCTAGTTCGGTCCAAGAACCGGTCAGACCGGTTTTCCCAACCGGTCAGACCGGTTTGCCCAATTCAGTTGGACAAACCGGTTCTATGGGTGTAGGTGCAACAAATGCGATGGTTTTACCCAACACAGTTACTTCTGGTCCTGTTTTTACATCCCCTTACACTACTGTTGTAGGAAGTGCACCTATGGGATCTAGTGTTCCTTTTGGACCGATTCCAAATACTACTCATAATACCGTGTATGGTGCTCCTCGTTTTCAGAATACAACTAGTGCAAATTATCAAGCCGATTTCTCTAAGTTCAAGGAAGATCTGGCTAATACAATTAGAACAAAGCTTGGGATAGATATGAGTAACTCACGTTTATATCAAAAACCATATCCTCCTGAATTTGATCTAGTTACATATCCTAATGGTTGGCATGTTCCTGAGTTTGTTAAATTCAATGGTGAAGATAATCGTACTACTTGGGAGCATGTTAGTCAATATATTTTGCAGCTAGGAGAAGCAGCCTTCTATGAGCCATTACGTGTTCGCTTGTTTTCATTAACTTTGACTGGAACTGCTTTCTCTTGGTTTTCTTCGCTTGCTCCTAATTCTATTCAAAGTTGGTCTCAATTGGAGCATAAGTTTCATGAGCACTTTTTTAGCGGAGAAAATGAAACTAAATTAATTGATTTAACATCTATAAGGCAAAGCTGAGAGGAATCGGTTATAGACTATTTCAGAAGATTTAGGGATACAAAGAATAGATGTTTTAATTTGTCAATTTCTGAAAAAGATTTAGCAGATTTAGCTTTTGCGGGCTTGCGATCTTATTTGAAAGAGAAATTAGAAGGTTTTGATTTTCTTTCTATTAATCACTTGCAAAATAAGGTCATGAGTCTCGAATTAAAGTTAAAACATGTTAAAGAAAATGCTAAACCTCATCGTTCCAATGTTCATATGCTTGATAATGATTCTGATAGTTCGGACGATGAGGATAATGAAGTTTATGCTGCTGAATTTGTTTGGCCATCAAAGGCTAAGCCTTGTTCTTGTCCTTCGTTGAAGCCGGTTCAGAAAAATCGGCGAGAGGAAGTTAAATTTACTTTTGATGTTACCAAGTGTGATCGTATTTTTGATGAATTGCTCAAAAATGGTTTCATTAAACTTTCTCATGCAATTCCACCAGCCGATCAATTGAAAAATCATGCTTATTGTAAGTGGCATAATTCTTTTTCACATGCTACTAATGATTGTAATGCTTTCCGACGACAGATACAATCGGCTATTAATGAAGGTCGATTGGTATTAGCTGAGATGCAAGTTGACAAGACTCCCTTCCCTGTGCATACCCTTAATTTGAATACTAAGGTGCTGATTCGGCCGGAACAAGCCAAAGGAGCTAAGGGGAAGAATGTGATAGTCGGAGAGCCAAGGCCGGAAAAAATTAATGATCAAATTCCAGTCAGAAAAGTGATGCTTGAACAGACTCTGGATGGTAAAGAATCTCTGAAGATTACAATTAACACATCAAGGCCCGGGGGCAAAGAAAGTTCATCAATTGAGACTCGGTCCGCTGATCAGGCGAAACCGGTCAGACCGGTTTGCTACTGGACCGACCAAGAACTTTCAAGCCTAGACGTCCGGAAGTGGGTACTTTGAAGGTGAATGAACCTAAAGTCAAAGGTATGGTTCTGAAGCAAGGACCTACTTTTAATCAACTCCTGAACAAGTACACAAAGGCCGCTCAAGTCAATCGGTCAACAAAAAAGAGAACAAGATCACCACTGCGTTGGGATGATTCTTCAGATAATAACAAACATCGTGATGATGTTACTACTGTGTTCCCTCCGCAGAAGATGTATGCTACTATGCCATGGGCACCTCCGGCGTCAAATTCTCCATATCCAACATGGGACCAAGGAATATGGATGCAGTGCTGCCCCATGCCACAACCACCTCAAGATTGCATGAGCAATGGTCCCAGGATACCGGCATACGACCGATTGAGCTCATATCAATCAGGTCCGACGCTAACAAGTAAAGCGGTCAGACCGGTTTTCAAACCGGTCAGACCGGTTCGGTCTGAACAAAAGCAGTATGCTCCTCCTCAGCAAGAATATCGTGTCAAGGAAAAGAAGGAGGAAGTGAAGCTTACAGAGGACCCAAAGCAAGCCAAGATTGATGGGTTTGTTAAAATTGATGATGTTCTAGTGGCTATGCGAGAGTTGGGTAAAAAGCCGATAGTTATTGGAAATTCGGCTGTTGAAAAACCTGTCATGGCTAATGATCATGAAGCTGGGAGTAGCAAGGCTGTGAAGAAAGTGTTTCAACCAAGATGGTGTCCTTCTGGTTTGACTCATACACAAAAAAGGAAGTTGCAGCGCTTGCGAAACAAAGAGAAGAGGGAACAGGAACCTGAAAAACTGAGGGATGAACATTTCAACAGATATAGGCCAATGATTCCTCAGAAGAAGATTTGGCAAGTCAGGTCAGTTGTGCAACCAGTAGCACAACCGGTCAGACCGGTTTCAGAATCCGGTCAGACCGGTTTGAGCGCGACAGGAGCGGTCCGACCGGTTTCTGGAACCGGTCAGACCGGTTTGGAGCCAGAAGCGAAAAGTACATCTGTTCCTATTGTAAATGAAACTACTATGCTAGAAAATCCTTCAGTAGTTGAAGATGAGGAGATGGTTGATTTTGAAGCTTCTCCAGAGCATGGCAACATGGAAGTTAATACTGTCTATTTATCATTGGATTACTCATTGGTGCCGGAGGAGGAAATATCTCATCTTCATCTTGGACCTCGTGATGCTATATTTCAGAAGCCGCAAGAATCAAACAATCAATTGAAGGCTTTATACATGAGAGGTCATATCAATGGGAAGCCAGTCTCGCGAATGTTGGTTGATGGTGGGGCAATTGTGAATCTTATGCCCTATTCTCTTTACAAGAAGATTGGCGGAAAGGACGAAGAATTGATCAAGATGAACATGACGGTCAGTGGAGTTGGTGGCGGTGATCCTATTGGCGCCAAGGGTGTGGCTTCTATGGAGTTGACCATTGGAAGCAAGACCGTCGCTACGGCTTTCTTCATCTCAGAAGTGCAAGGTAACTTTAGTGTAATTCTTGGTCGTGATTGGATTCATGCAAATCAATGCGTACCTTCTACCTTGCATCAATATCTTATTCAGTGGATCGGCGATGAAGTTGAAGTTGTACATGGTGATACTTCTTCCTTCGTTGCAACGGCCGATTCTGATTTTATTAGTGCAAATGAAAATATTAAGTGTTTATCGGGCTTAGATTTGACCGATTATGAGCTGATTAGTTGCACTAAAGATGGTTTCGTTGCTGCTACATTAAAGCCGATGGAGAATCGGTTGAATTACTTGCTGTAATTGATGGAGCAAACAAATCAACAAAGACAAACCGGTCAGACCGCTTCTGGAAACCGGTCAGACCGGTTTAGACCTGAATAGCGCCGATCAAGCCAAACCGGTCAGACCGCTTCTGGGAACCAGTCAGACCGGTTTACGTCTGGACAGTGGCTTCAAGAGCGAATTGATCATTTTCGAGAAAAAATAGAAGGTACGTTTGAAGCCATTGAAGATTTGGGTGATATGGATAAACTGGGTCAAGGTTTTACATCAGCCGACCCTTTAGAAAAAATAGATATTGGTGATGGTACTATTCCTAGGCCAACTTTTGTAAACAAAAATTTATCGGTTGAGTTTAAAGCCGAGTTAATAAATTTGTTGAAAGAGTATGTTGATTGTTTTGCTTGGGAGTACTGTGAAATGCCGGGTTTGAGTCGTGATTTAGTTGAACATTGCTTACCAATAAAAGCCGGTTTTAGACCTTTTAAACAATCGGCTAGACGTTTTAATCCCGCTATTTATGACCGAATAAAAGAACAAGTTAATCGTTTGCTAGATGTTGGTTTTATTTGGACTTGTCGCTATGCGGAGTGGATTTCTAATATTGTTCCCGTTGAAAAGAAAGATTCGGGAAAACTTAGAGTTTGCATTGATTTTAGAGATCTTAATAAAGCTACTCCGAAAGATTCATATCCTATGCCTATAGCCGATGTTTTGATTAATGAAGCATCAGGACATCGTTTTGTTAGTATTCTTGATGGTAATGCCGGATATAATCAAATATTCATGGACGAAGAAGATATGCACAAAACGGCCTTTCAATGTCCGGGATTTATTGGTTTGTTTGAGTGGGTGGTTATGACTTTTGGATTGAAGAATGCTGGCGCAACTTATCAAAGGGCTATGAATTTAATCTTTCATGATTTACTTGGTGTTATTGTGGAAGTGTATATTGATGATATTGTAGTTAAATCGGATAGCTTGAATTCTCATTTAGCCGATTTAAAACTTGCTCTTGAGAGGATGCGACGGTATGGTTTGAAGATGAATCCACTCAAATGTGCTTTTGGTGTTTCATCTGGGAAGTTTTTGGGATTTATTATTCATGAGAATGGCATAGAAGTTGATCCCAAAAGAATTGAAGCTATGAAGAATGTTGAAGCTCCTACTTGCAAAAAGGATTTGCAAAAGTTTCTAGGCAAAGTGAATTTCTTGAGAAGGTTTATAATTAACTTGTCTGGAAAGGTAGATGCTTTTACTCCTTTACTTCGGTTGAAAGATGAAGCCGATTTTACTTGGGGGGCAAAACAGCAAGAAGCTTTTGAGAAGATCAAAGAATACTTGTCTTCACCACAGGTGCTTAGGGCGCCTAAGAGAGGGGATCCGTTCAGACTTTATGTGGCAGCTGAAGATAGAGTTATTGGAGCTGTTTTGACCCAAGAAATTGATGCTAAAGAATATGTGATTGCTTATATAAGCCGATGATTAATTGATGCAGAAACAAGGTATACTTTCATTGAGAAGTTATGCTTGTCATTATATAATGCTTGTACTCAATTGAGACATTATTTATTATCTAGTACTTGCATCGTGTTGTGCCAAACCGATGTTATCAAGCATATGTTGCAAAAAGCGATTCTAAGTGGTAGGATCGGTAAATGGGCTTATGCTTTAGTTGAGTATGATTTGGCTTGTGAACCTTTAAAATCTATGAGAGGCCAAATTGTAGCTGATTTTATTGTTGAGCATCGGATTGATGATACTTGTGAATTCAACGTCGGTTATGTTGCTTGTACACCATGGAAGTTATACTTTGATGGATCGGTTTGCAATGATGGACAAGGAATTGGTGTTGTTTTGATCTCTCCAAGTGGTGCCATCTTTGAGTTTTCAAACCGATTAGAAGAAAAGCGTACCAATAATCAAGTTGAATATGAAGCTCTTCTATTCGGATTAGAGTTTTTGCAAGACATGGGAATTAAGCATGTTGAGGCTTTTGGTGATTCACTCCTGGTGGTACAGCAAGTATCTAAGGTATGCCAATGCTATAATGGTTTGTTAAATGCATATCTTGATAGATGCCTTGATATTATAGCTTCTTTTGATGAATTTACAATCAAACACATTCCAAGAGAAGAGAATGGCAAGGCTAATACTCTGGCTCAGAAAGCATCTAGTTATATGGTTGCAAAGAAGTATTTCTATCTCCAAAAACCGATGCAAACGAAAGCCGAGGTTCTGGTTCTGGACGAACCGGTCACACCGGTTTCAGAAACCGGTCAGACCGGTCTGACTGCCAGAACCGGTCTGACCGGTTCTGAAACCGGTCTGACCGCTTCGTCCTCTGACAGAAGCAAAAATCCTTTGGATAATGCTAATCAATCCAAAGTTGAAGATCAGGATTGGAGGGTGCCTACTATTACTTATTTGAAAGATCCTGGTCGTGGTGCAGAAAGAAATATTCGGCGAATATCGTTTAAATATGTTTTGCTTGACGATGAACTCTATCGTCGAAACGCCGAAGATTTGCTGTTGAAATGTCTTAATTCGGATCAGGCCAAAGTTGCCATGTGTGAGGTCCATGAAGGTATTTGTGGTACACATCAATCGGCTCCGAAGATGAAGTGGTTACTTAGACGAGCCGGTTTCTATTGGCCTACTATGATGGCAGATTGTTTCAAATATTACAAAGGATGTGAAGAATGTCAGAAATTTGGAGATTTACAATTGGTATCTGCTGCATTGATGCATCCTATTATTAAACCATGGCCGTTCCGAGGTTGGGGATTGGATTTTATTGGGCAAATTAATCCTTCGTCATCAAAGGGACATCGTTTCGTGTTGGTTGCTACAGATTATTTTACTAAGTGGACCGAAGCGATTCCGTTGAAAAGTATGACACATAGAGAGGTAATTGAGTTTATTACACAAACATTATTCATAGATTCGGTATTCCTCAAACTTTGACTACGGATCAAGGTACTTCGTTTATGTCTAAAGAGGTACGTGAATTTGCCGAATCCTATAGAATAAAGTTGCTCAATTCATCTTCATACTATGCTCAGGCTAATGGACAAGCCGAGTCAAGTAATAAGACTTTGATTAGATTAATCAAGAAAAAGATAGAAGAAAATCCTAAAAGATGGCATGAAGTTTTATCCGAAGCATTATGGGCTCATCGCATATCTAGACATGGTGCTACTAAAGTTACTCCTTATGAGCTTGTATATGGTCAAGAGGCTGTTTTGCCTGTTGAGGTGAATCTGGACGCTTATAGGTTGGCTAAACAAAATGATCTTGATGCTGTTGATTACCACAATTTGATGATGGACAACATTGATGAAGTGACTGACAAGCGATTAAAGGCTTTGAAGGAAATTGAGAAAGACAAGCTTCGGGTTGCTAAAGCTTACAACAAGAAGGTGCGGGGAAAATATTTTCAGATTGGTGAGCTTGTGTGGAAGACGATCTTGCCTATTGGGACGAAAAGCAACAAGTTCGGGAAGTGGTCACCAAGTTGGGAAGGGCCATATAAAATTGTCAAGGTTATTTTTGGGAATTCTTATATGCTGGAGACATTGCAAGGGGATCATTTGCCTAGAGCTATCAATGGAAGATATTTGAAGAAATTCTATCAAAGTGTTTGGCAAGACGCATGAAGATTAATGGCCGATAGATTTTTGATATCGTCCTTAGCATAAATTTTAGCTCCTGGGTTTTGATTACCTATATATTGCTTTTTAGTTCTCGAGTTCACTAAAAATGCAGGGGCATGTGTTGACAGTCAAAATTGGCAGTCACCCGGACAAACCGGTCTGACCGGTTTGTCAAACCGGTCAGACCGGTTTGAGTTCTATAATTCGAGTAGGTTTAGGATTCCGAGTTTGATCTTGTATTGTAACCGAATTGGAAGGGGTACGACTTCCCCGGCCTATATATATGAACGCTAAGGCCGATTGAGAGTTAATCCCAATCGATTCAACATATTTGTCCTTTACTTTTTATCTCTCAAACCCTAATCCCTTTTCCAACCCTAATTGCTGTCCTTTGCTCGTCTCCGCAATGTACTAAGGCGTTCTAGGTGGCCTGCCGACCCTAGAGCAACCCTAGATTGCTTGAGCTCTGACGGGGTCCCTCCCGAGCTCAAGTTTCTAGGTCTTCACGACCTCCTGCCAGAAAGCGGTCTGACCGGTTCTAGGAACCGGTCTGATCGGTTTGCCCGAGGGAGGCCGGGTGTTGGCCGTGGTGACGGCCGTGCTGCGATCTCGAGTGTGTTGCCCCATCTTTGTGTCAAAAGTCTCGAACCACCTTTCGAACTTTGTCCAAGGAATCCGGGAGACAATGCCCTTTAGGCAGCACAAGACGGAATAATAACAGTATTTGCTCCATTGCAGCGTTGCTAAGACCACACATGCACTTGATCTGATATAGCCTGACAATGAAAGAAACCTTTGAAGCGTCCTTGCATCCAGGGTACAACTCTATCTTAGCTTGCTCCAATAATTCAAAAAATTTGCGTGCTGACTCATTTGGCTCCTCTTCATTACCACCTTGAATTCCACCATGTATGGCACCACTGATCAGCGAGGAAAACAAATTATTGGTGGCCTCCCGATCGTCATGATCGTCGTAATCAAACCCATGGACGATAGGATCAGCAGCAAGATGATGACGTTTTTTTAGTTTTTTATGAAATCCGCATCAAACCCTAAGTTAACCAGGTGACCTTCGATATTCTCTTTATTATGATATGCCATGCAACGACACATAGTACACGGACAATGCTCAGACTCTCCTTCCACTTTTCCTTGAAACAGATCATTCATAAACTTGTCGAAGCCGCGATGCCACGCATCATCTTCAGTCGGCAATTCCATCCAACTGCAATCCTCTTCACTTGCCATTGCAAAAAAAACAACTACAGCGCGCAGATTTTAATCTCCTAAACCATATGTACAAAGGGCGTGCTTGATCAGTGTTCCATACTACAGTATTAAAATAGATGTATATACAAATAATTAACAAACTAATAAACATCGATCATATACCTAGGCAGATTGGATCCGAAGAACAGACTTTTCCCGTCGTGATGCAGGTGATCGCACGTGCGCCCCGGCGGATTGCGAGATGTCAACAAGATGTGTTGATTTGGTTTCGTTCGTTCCTTCATCGTTTATTTATTAGGGTGAGGATCGGTGAAACGACAAAGATCGAGTTGGGTTAGGACTCGGTGGGTCCGTTAGGCCTCCAATTTTCGGTGGGTTCCAAGTTGGGCAGATGTCGATTTCATTGATGGGCCTAATTGGCAGGGTTTAGAAACAAGGCCGATCTTTGGCTAAAAGTGACACACGAGAACGCATCAATTGCGACTAATATTGCTTTCGATTGCAACGGGGATATTTTGTCACAATAGCATCTTCTCTAGTGCGACGATTGCGTGTTAGCGTCGCCATACCCCTCTCTAGTTTGCAACAATTTCGATTCAGGTTGCAATATGAAACATTTCATTCGCAACGAGTACATTGGCGTCGCTATACCCCTCTCTAGTTTGCAACAATTTCGATTCAGGTTGCAATATGAAACATTTCATTCGCAACGAGTACATTGGCATCCCTATACCCCTCTATAGTTTGCAACACTTTCGATTCAGGTTGCAATATCAAACATTTCATTCGCAACGAGCACATTGCCGTCGCTATACCCCTCTATAGTTTGCAACACTTTCGATTCAGGTTGCAATATCAAATATTTCAGTCGCAACGAGTACATTGGCGTCGCTATACCCCTCTATAGTTTGCAACACTTTCGATTCATGTTGCAATATAAAATATTTCAGTCGCAACGAGTGCATTTTCGTCGCTACATGTAATACTCTAATAGCGATGTGTCATAGTCGTTGTGACATGGGCAACTACGGCAACCGTTACCAATAAGTGTCGTAATACCAACGCCTTAATTGCAACAGACGCCCATGCGTTATTGCAATTGCCATTGAAATTGCAATGGTACACAATTGGCCGCAACACACACCCCTATCGCGACCAATATCGTTAATTGTCGCATTAAGCCCGGTTTATCGCGACCAAAACACCCTGTTGCCATAAAAACCTGTCGCGATATGCCCAAAACGCTGTAGTGTCCTAGGCTTCAGATTTAGATATGTACATGATATGTACCTGATGGAACACAGAAAGGGATCATAGACAGAAAACAACTTTATGAGACTGCGATTAGTAACTTTAGTTATTTCAAAAGTATAGCAGAATGTAACTTGCATCATTGTAGAAAATAGACTAATAACAAGCTCAAATTTACAATTGACCTTTACTTCCATTTTGTGAAAAAAGGTAAACCAGCAAGTGTGACTGACAGCATGATGATTTAGAGGCAATGCTATGCAATACCTTTGTTTATTCTACTTTCTATTTAGTGCCGTAAATGTATTATCCTTATGGAACAACATGAAAGATGAAACAACTTTCTGTTAGAATGTAACTCAATTAAATTGCTAAAGATAACAATAATAATTCCATAAGGTTGTAATAAGTTACTTAGTGACATGAAAATCATAACAGAAAGTAGTATGCATCTGTATTGATAAGAGGGTGATCAAGTTATGTAGCTGTAGTGTGGGATATAAAAGATTACTTACTATTAAACTAAAAATATGGAAAGTTACTTACTGTTGAAATATAAGTATGGAAAAGTTATCTACTGTGCAAATAAAAGTATTGCAAGTTACTTCCTTCTGCTGGAATTAAGCTAGTTAACAGGTTTATCAGCATGCAAAATCTGTTCTTTTAGTGTGTATCCTAAAAAAATCACCCACGCAACTAGCTCCATAACACACCACAGTTCCATGAGCTGCACATAACACAGCCAAATGCTATATACTTGGGGTAGTAGCGTACCACAGGAGCACTACCCCCTAACTCATATTCAACATGATCACTGCACTAATTTACACAACACAAATAAACAAGTTATATTTTGGACTGTATCTAGAAAATAGGGAAATACATGAAAAGGTAAAATTGTGAACTTAAATCACTTTTCAAAAGATATGAGATAACCTTATTTTCAAAGTAAGTAAAAGACCATATCAGAAGATGCGTAAAAATAGTACCTAAGTGACGATTTTCCAAGGCACCACATGGTTGTTCAGTTTCTTCATGTATGCCATCTCCTTTGCTTTGAGAGTCTACGACATCATCTGACTTTTTACCTGCATGTGAAAAGGTTACAATAAGTCCTCCCTCATTATGCACATAAGTTACTTCATATTCCAAATATATCTGTGGTTAGTTACTTCCTACAATGTGGAAATAGTCACAAGTTACTTCATCATTATGAAGGAACAAGATTACAACACAACACTTGCCAGTTGTCAAAACTCAACATGCAAAATCCCTGCCTCCACCTAACACATTCCAATCAGCACTAGAATGCGGTCCTCACCTCAGAACAAAGTGCAGTAGCCACCCCTCATCCACCCCAAAACCAAAGCTTACGAGACAATACATCCAACCCAATCCATCAAAAACACAACTTATTAACACACTTGCCATTGTAGTTAAACATTAACAAAAAATGAACATTTGTATTGGCAATAGGCAAGAGCTTGCTTTTCAACTTACCATCTTGACTTTTACTGCTTGATTATTGTTGTTCCCCACTGTCATCAATGATCTAGGCAAATTTCATAATGTCAGCAGGGTTCAACTTTTATAGCTCATTGCAAAAATACTAAAACATGCATATCAGGTGGATAATTAGCTATGCAGAAAAAAATGCATCCAATTGGAGAAAAAGGCAGCATAGTTACATATTTAGTAATGCAAAGTGAATGAAAAGTTACTTCACATAACATGTATATTAATCATAAGTTACTTCCTATACCATGTAAATTGATGAAGAGTTACTTCCTGTAATGTTAAAGTAGTCACAAGTTATTTCCTTTGTCATGTTTAAAAATAGGGACAAAGTATGTTTCAAATCAGGGACAAGTTACATTGGGGCTGTTTGGATGGAACCCTGAGCTAGCTGCCTGGTTGCCAGGCCGAGGAATTCGGTGGCCTGGCTCCGTTTCCTACTGCCTGGATATAATTAGGGAACACAAATCTTTCTCTCCCTCCTTAAGTCCTATTCAACTGTACCGTTAACTCAAACCCACTGCCAACGACAGAAGAATTTAACGGCCATGAGAGCACAATCTCATATTTCCTTTTACCCCTCTCTGCATCTTCTTTTTTCTTTCACTTTTTTATTGTTTATCCCTTCTATTTATAATTTTTTCTATGTATTATATATAATCGTGTGAGCAATCTTTGTACCATGTTAGATTTTAAAAATCACGAGCAGCTTTGAAACCAAACGCTGCCTGCCCCTTCTATTCACCAGGCATGGTTTCAGGACTTCAACCAAATGCACTAGTGCCCATAACATCTGCCTGACCAGGCAATTATGTAATCACTAGCAGGCAGCTCACAGGCACCACAAAGCCCACTCAATTCATCGAGGACTCCAACCAAACAAGTCATTTATGTCTCTTATACTTCTATAATAATTTACTTCTGGTTCAGTTCCAAATCAAGGGCAAGTTACTTCCTATCTCATGTAAACCAATGATTAGTTACTTCCTATGAGTTTGAAATTGGGAGCAAGTTACTTCCTATATGATCATGAAAATAAATATACATGTTAGAACAGTTGATGATAACTGGAACTACACACTACGATGTGCTACACTAGAATATATGATAAGAAGTAAGAACAAACCTGAAGGTTCCTGTTCACTATTTTCCTCTCTGGTGCATCACCACTAGCAGAAGCACCTTGATTTACTTTCTTCATTCTAGTTGCAATAGATCTAAGTTTGGCCTTCAGGTTATCACCTTGATTTTTGCTGGTAGAATGCTCTTCACCACTAACATACTTCATATTGCCTTGTCATGTATAATTTTACAACTGAAAAGAAAAAAACAAAGTAGTATATGTCCACATATCAGATATTTTCAGTTTATTCTTAGGTCTACAACAAGAAAAATGATATAATAGTGGGTAGCAAATGACAAAAGCATAGTTACACGGTATGCTTTGGGAATTAATCACAAGTTACTTCATACTATCAGTGTTAGGGTACTTCCTACTGTCAGTGTAAGGTTAGTTGCTTCCTAAGGTACTTCCTGTGCCGTACCAAATATAAGTTGACTAGACAAACATATAACCAGAAAAAAGGTCACACGGAGAAAAAATAGCAAAAATGACAATATACCAGTCTGATAGGATTGGAGTATCCAAAAAATTACTTTACTAATTTCTATTAGTAAAAAGGACATGCCATATTCAAGTTATGTTAAACACATGATATTCATAGGCATGAGTTACCCTATGCACATTAGAAAAAATTGTAGACATAAGTTATGCGACACAGAACAAAATTCCAGTACAACAATATCGAAGGGCAACACAAATCTTAGTACCTTGAAGCTGGGGATAGATCGAAGACCTATCATGAGAGGCATGAACAACAAGACAAGGTGCTGCATGAATAAAGATATAAGGTAAAAAACAAATGAGAAAATCATGCATGAACATAGTCAGCACTCTTACAGAAAAATTCCAACTATAGTGACACGTCACATAAGTTACTTCCTAAGCTGCATAGGAGCACAACTTTATTGCTCAGATTAACAATGGTTACTTTCTATCTCATGTAAAATACTGATTAGTTACTTTCTAAGTCACATAAATAGTGACAAATTACTTCCTAACTCACATTAAAAAAGGAATAAGCTATGTCAACTTTAAACTATGATTAGCACATTATCAGAAATCACATAGCAACCGTATCTAGATATTCACAATTGTCGCATCCTTGATAGTTACTAGAGGTTTAGCTTAGCACTCAGGCACAAATTCATTACAGATAGAAATACACCCCACATATCTAGTACAATGATGATGATGCTTTTATTTAGAAGGCCACTATATTTCTCTAGGCATGATGAAAGAAATTATTCACCCCAAATTGCTGATACATGAGAACAAAGAAGAATGTTGGGCAGATTAGTTAGACTATACATGTGGACTAGTCATTTAGTTGCTGCAGCTAATTGCTCCAATTCAGTAAAATTAATATAGTTTTATTTCACAGATATAGTCACACACAAGTACTAACCTACACAATCACATGGATAGAGGTGCAACTGATCGCATAGATCGAACAACAACAGTTTAAGATAATTTAAATCTACAGCAAAAGAGACATTCAGAGTATTAGCATCACTACATCATGTATGGAAAAATCACTCAAATCTACAGTGAGTGGTACATTAAGAAATTGTGACAAAAATTATAGGAATAATTGCCTATCTAATTGTTGGACTACTCAGTTAGCATCGATGTTGATTGAATTCGAAGAATTAGCAAAACATAGACCACTCGATGACATGAATTGATAACCCTAGAGTAGTCAACCAACAAATCTAGGCGAATAAAGTAGTCAGTGTGGGATACGGGTACCCCTGGGCCCACTGTCAGACCAGACCACGGTGTCCAGGGCCCACCTCTGACAGGCCCATGAGCCGACCCCTAGGCGGCTCATACGGGCTCCCTGACTTGACGGACAAGTTGATGAAGACTCGATAGACGAATCATCCGGATATCCAGGGATATTCCAATTGTAACCGACCTGGACTAGAGTCCTGGTCGGAACCAAGTAGGTTTAGATGGAAACCGACTTGTAAACGCTAGCCCGCTACCCTATATAAAGCGGCCTAGGGCACCCCCATGGGGGACACGGAACAACACATCTTGTAAACCATACGCTCGACCTTGCTTCCTGAAGCTTGGCCGGGTACTAGCAATACAAACGACGCCACCGACACAGGACGTAGGGTATTATACCTCCGGGTAGCCCGAACCTGTCTAAATCAGTGCCTCCTGTGTACCATCAAGCTGCTAGCTCATCAATCGCCCGCCTACAAATCAACCACTCGGGTACCCCCAGGTGGATTGCTGGTCCTAAGGTCCGATAGTTGGCGCACTAGGTAGGGGTAGATTGGTGAGCTTTTTCGATTCGAAAACACCGTTGACTTGATGGCAGATCGATCCGACATCGTCTTCCCGGCGAACGTGAGCGGCAGCCCCACGCCCTTCCGGGATGCAGCTTCTTCGCCGACTCCAGCGACACCAACGTCGACTTGACACCGGTGGACTCAACCTCGACAACTCCGGGGACTCCCCCGGACGTGCCAGATCAGCTCATGCAGTAAATCGAGCAGCTCAGCATCCACGAACGGATTCTGAATCTACTTCCAAGGCGTCGAGTACCTTACCCCGACGAGATCATCGACGGGCTAAACCGCATCAACGACACGCTCGCTGAGTGCATCGCCATGTCTGAGCGAGTCCTAGATCGCTCAGGGAACACGTTCCCCCATGGACTAAAGAACGCGGCAGCCGACTACTCTGGCTGGCTCCCACACCGCGAGGCCCAGATCCAATCTGGAAACCCGCCCAAACCCACCCAGATTCCAGATTGCGATGAATTCCAAGGGCCACACCTCGCGGCCAGATCACGAGGTACTCGTCTCTGAGGACCAATCGACTCAAGACAACGAGACCGCATCCGCGCGACAATGTCGCATAGATGCAAACACCCTCCGAGCCCAGCGCCGGCAGGCCGAAGCAGCTGAGGTAGACGCCGACGGCGGATCACACCATTAAGACCTGGACCCGCTGGACCCGCGTAACCTGGCACGCGAGTTCGAGCAAGCTCAGGCTGACTACCGTACCGCATCCGCGGTGATGGCGGCATGTATCGCCGAGCTGGCTCACATGGAGGCCACCCCAGAGGCGGCCCGACTCCGAGCTCGGCTGACCGTTGCTCAGAACCTCCACCATAAGGATAGAGAGGCTAGATCAAGATCTAGCCGATCACGCTCGAGCAGAACGAGTTCCCACAGGACCGGGTACAACAGATCTGACCGAGGCAGGCACCGGCGTAGATCTCCAACTCTGGATGTCATCCCAGAGGAGGCCGATCAGGAACGCACGGCTGACCACCAGCCGGACAAGTCCGAGGGCAGGCACCCTCGGAACCGCCGCAACGACGGCAACAGGCGACGTGATCGCCGTCGCAACGACGGCGACCTCTGCGACCGCCTACGCAGGCATGACCGCGATGTACGAGAAGAACTCGACAAGAGTCATCGCGAACGCGACACCGCAGAGATGGAACGTCGAGAGCGGTACGATCGCGACTTCGTCCGACCCAAACGCCGAGCCAACTACTCCGAGTACTCGGATGTCGACGATCACCGCGCACGTCGCGAGCTCGACGAGCGCGACCGGTATGACCGCCGCTATGGCTCCCCCAGGGCCCGTGATCGCCGCCACGGTGGCGGTAGCGACAACTTCGGCGAGGACGACTTCGAGATCGAAGGCTTTCAGGCTTTCACCAAGCAGCTACGACAGGTCCCATGGCCGGATACCTTCAAGCCAGCCATGGTCGAGAAATTCGACGGCCGCTCCAACCCCAAGCTCTGGATCCAAACCTACATCACGGCGGTCAAGGCCGCACGCGGCAGTACTGACTAGGCAGCAGCCTACTTCCCGGTCATGCTGGGGAAAGCGGCACTCCTGTGGCTCTCAAGACTGCCTGCACAATCTATCGACAGCTGGGCGCAGCTCTGCAAGGTGTTCACAGAGAACTACCAGGCCACCTACACTCGGCCGGGCACTAGGTTCGATCTGGATCTAGTACGCCAAAGCAGGGGTGAAAGTCTCCGAGACTACACCAACCGCTTCTTCGACAACCGTAACAAGCTTACAGACGTCGAAGAGAGGGACGTCATAGACACCTTCCGACGCGGACTGTACGACAAGGACGTCTTCCGCAACCTGTTCAAGAAAGACCCCAAGACAGTTGGGGAGATGATGAAGGTGGTCGAGAAGGAGGCTAAAGGCGATGCAGCCGAGCTAGCCCAGTTCAGGACCAGAGACCGAAGAGACAAAGACCACGACCGCCTGCCGGCCGAGCAAAAGAAGGCGGAACCTACACGCAACAGACGCAGCAGGCCTGACGTCGCAACTGTTGCAGAAGGCGAAGGCCGCGTGGAGTCATGACTCCAACCCGAGCAACTCACCCGCCTAAACGAGTCGTGTCCTCTCCACAAGGACGCGAAGCACTCGTTCAGGGACTGCTGGACCCTGAAGAAGGAACTTGGCATCCCCCCGGCGCCAAAGAAGCCACGCTACATCAACAACCGCGGTGACAGGAGAGACGGCGACCGCCGCAACGATCGCCGCCCCGACCGCCGCAACGACCATCGCCGTAACGACAGGGCACCGGATGGCAACGTCCGTCGTCCGGGCCCAGATGTCGTCGCCGCAGAGAAGCAGCGCGACATCTTCCAGCGCGCCGGCCGCCAGGTTAACATGATCCTGGGAGGACCCGACGCGTTCCGCGACAAAAGGAAGAAGAAGCTCCACAGCCGCGAGATAAATCTCGTGGGCACCAAGGGCGTCGAGTACCTCAGGTGGTCGGAAACCCCAATCACCTTTAGCAGGAAGGATCATTGGGTCCACTTGCCAGAGCCAGGCTCGTATCCGTTGATAATCAACCCGGTCGTTGACAGAGTCCTCCTGACTAAGGTACTAATCGATGGAGGCAGCGCACTCAACATCATCTTCACCAGGACCCTGAATGACATGGGGTTCGACTACAGCAGGCTCCGAGGCTCCGACCACCCATTCTACGGTGTCATCCCAGGCAAGGCGGCTTACCCAGTGGGGAGAGTCACCCTGCCGGTCACCTTTGGCACGCCCGACAATTACCGCACCGAGTTCCTGCACTTTTTGGTCGCCGACTTTGGCAGCTCCTATCACGCCATCTTTGGGCGGCCCATGCTGGCTCGCTTCATGGCGGCCCCGAACGGGGTCATCAGCGTCAGGGGCGACGTCAAGACGTCGTATGAGTGTGATGGAGAAGCTGTACGCCTCACCGAGCTCTCGCGACAACTCGGCAACAGCGTGCTCCTCGCAAGCGAGGTCAAGACCAATCCACCCGCCGACTCCAAGGTGCCGGAGCAAGACGCAACGATGATAGCGCTCGAGCCAGATGCAGAGACCAAGGCAATCTCTCTCTTCAGCGACAACCCCAGCAAGACGGCGCTGATAGGCCAAGGCCTGTCCCCCAAATAGGAAAGCGCGCTCACCTCCTTCCTGCGGGACAACTGGGACATATTCGTATGGAAACCCTCTGATATGCCAGGAGTCCCAAGGGAGAAGGCTGAGCACTCCTTGCATTTGGTGAAGACCGCCAAGCCGGTCAAGCAGAAGCTTCGACGGTTCGCACAAGATCGCAAGGAGGCCATTAGGGTAGAGTTAAATAAGCTTTTAGCAGCCGGTTTCATTCGGGAGTGCATGCACCCCGAATGGCTTGCAAATCCTGTACTTGTCCAGAAGAAAACCGGTGAATGGAGAATGTGCATTGATTATACCGATCTCAACAAACACTGCCCTAAGGACTCCTTCCCTCTTCCCCGCATCGACCAGGTTGTCGATTCCACGGCCGGGTGTCTACTACTCTCCTTCCTCGACTGCTATTCCGGCTACCACCAGATAGCCCTAAACCCGGCCGACCAAGACAAAACGGCGTTCATCACGCCCCATGGCATATATTGCTACAAGATAATGACCTTTGGCCTCAAGAATGCCGGAGCAACGTACCAGAAGGCAATCCAGGGTTGCTGTTGACACTTCTTATGGTCCACTATCAGGATTGTGAATCCCGGTAATGGTGCAAGGAGTGTTCATTGGTATTCTTACCATACAGATATAAATCTGCACGCGCACGGATACCGATGTAGCATTTCACCTGGGAGTATTCCTAGGTATCGTATTTATTTCCACAGGGAAGCATTGGATAAAGAGTATTGACTATTGACAAGGATGTAACTACTAACTAAAGTACCGGCTAACAAGGCGGGGGTACAGGATAGGATAGCAGAGATATGCAAGCGACACACACAAGGAGAAGTCCAGGATAGAGATAGAAGAGCAGTCTAGCTAGTGGGAGGACAACGAGTCAGGAAAGGATTCCTATATACTTCCACTGACCTTGAGATATCTCTAGCAAAGGTTACGGCTAGCATGGAGAATGACATCTGTGGTTCTTTTCCTAGTTATATTATCTCAACATCAGGAACGGAGCCAGCGACACACAGAAAGGGATGAGAAGGGGTGCCACCAACATCCATCATCTTACGGGGAGCCTACGGGCCGAGCCAGGCGTGATGGGATACGAAGGCCGTATAGGGCTGTCACCACCTAACGGCTACCACCTTCGTGCCAGCTCAGGAGCATTCCAATGTCATTGATTAATCTTGGAACCACTCCTAGACTAGTCAACAACTACTTACTCTACTAGAAAGAGCAATCAACCCTGTCAATACCCCAGTGACAATTCACCGCAAGCATTGAGCAGAGACGAGGAACCAGCTGAGATAAAGGACTAAGGAGAGAACTTATAGAGACAGACTACAACAGCATATAACCAAGACTAGACATTCTACAGTTACTCATGAAATAAATGCAGAATAAATAACTCAAGTAAATGCAGAAGATAAATATATTAAATGCTCAGAGTCTTGCATAAAGGAAAGGAAAAGATACAAGAGCTTTACTAGAACTCCAGAAGACGACTCCGGAACCCCGAGCGAAGCTCGACTCTGACTCTAACACCCAACTAGACTAGCCTAACTCTACATCTTGGAAGAGGGGAATGGAGACTTGCTCCCAAGTGGTGTGTGTGAAACTGGGCATTGGACACTTGTATTTATAGCTAAACAGGTCGGTGGAGCTTGAGTAGCAGCCAAGGGAGTGAGGAGGCGGTGCCCGGCCAGTTCGGCCGAATCGTCCGGTTCGGCCGAACGGCTCGGTTCGCCCGAACCGTGGGATGCACCGCCCTTTGCTCCCACGGCCTGGATGCACTCCTGGGAGGCGGTGCCAGCTCGGGGGCGGTTCGGCCGAACGGGCCTGGAGGCCCAGGCCTGCCCCCCGGCGCCTTTTTGCTCCGTGGACCTTCTGGGCTGTTTGTACTTGGTGGTCTTCATGTTGATTCGGCCCAGAGTTGTTGTGTTGGTTGTCCAAGTGGCGTGCACAGTCGTCTGCTTAGTCATCACTGACATGGACGACTTCCGGTTATGCTTTTCGTCGTGTTCGGCTAAGGGGGGTAACCGGCCGAACGGAGTCGTTTGGCCGATTCGGTCATTTGCGGCCCCTATAGCACGTATTTGTCGTAATTGTACCTACACAAGTGACACTCACCAAAACTCGTGGAACTTTATTAGAAATAAAACCTAAGTACATGGAATGTTGCATAAAACCTTATTTATTCCCGAGTATTGGTGGTCGGATTTGGGTTGTAACGACCGCCAACAAGCTCCCCCAAGCTTAGCTCTTTGCTCATCCTCGAGCAAAGATATAAACTTAGGCTCGGTGGATCAGGAGTTGCTACAATGTCATTTACTTTGCAAGTAACTTTATAAACAACTAGTGCTCAAAAATACTTGAATCATAGGCAAAGTTTTTAATTCGCCTTTTTACCTATGGGGCTTATAGCAATCTCCTTATCTTGGGCGGTTGAAAGGATGAACAGAGTGAATTCAGTTTTATTCCACTCTACTCTTTTCAGGATCCCATCTCGGAGTTTTTCACAAGTTTTGAAAACTTCAAATTGTTCCTCAATGGCACACTCAATCACTCAAGTGTATTTGAATCCTCGCCAAAGGCTTGTGCCTTCTTTTTCATCCTAACATCTAATCTGGCTTTTTGTGTGGCTCAGGGACAAAGGATGAAGGCATGCATGCATCTTATATTTTGCTAAGTCAAAGACTGGATCTCTGAGGAAACAAATCATACCTTAAAATCGAGAAGTGCATGTGTGTGGAATATATGGAGTGGGATATGATGGAGTGGAGTATGGTGGAATGGAATATGGTGGAATGGAATATGGTGGAATGGAATATGGTGGAATATGGTGGAACTCCTTGGATGAATTTCCCTCTCCTTGATTTATTTTTGAGAACATGGGCTATCTTTTATTCTCATATTTTTGCCATGCCACTTGGCATGCTTTCTTTCTTTTTTTACCATGCTCTTTGGCATGCTTTTCTTTTTCTCTTATTTTTGCCATGCTTCTTTGGCATGCTTTTCTTTTTTCATAGTCCATGTCTCTATCAAGAATATTTGGAGAGGAAAATCATAGAACATGGAGCATTTTATTTTTGTGGATGGATGATGGAAAATGTTTGCTAACTCCTAGTGTAGGAATTGCAAGTGAGAAGTGGTGTGTGTACGTGGATCTCGATCTCTAAGAGTATGAAAGCTTCACTCAAAGGTCACAACAATTTGACAAAGCTCACTAAGATAACAAGCAGCATATGAGTAGAAATTTTCAACTAAGTTTATCATATGGCTCTGGTAGGTAGTTTGACCAATGAGGAACTTGTTTCATTTTGAAAGCATAAATCTCTGAGATTTTCCCTGTACTAAGAGCAAAATTAGAACTTAACCAAATTCTCACTATATCAATCCCCACAACAACTTAAACTTGGAATAAAGCATGTGCTCCCACAAGGTTTTCAGGTTCATTATTACTCATGCCAACTAATTCAAGCACAAAATAAGAAACTAGTTGAAACAAAGTACCTGCAAAATTAATGGCAGAGCAACTATTCATCATTTCCAAAGTGAGAGGCATATGATTCATTCCATGCATAGTTGGGAGTTATTTATTCGAAAGCAAATATTTTTGGTATTTGTTTTTTATTATTATTCAAACTAAAATGAAAGCAAAACCAGATCAAAGATGCAGCTTATAATGAAACGATTGGGACATACCTCGTGAGGGTCCTCCCCCAAGCTTGGCTTGGAACATCGGTGTCAGTGATCTCTGAGTTGGCCTTCATCGGTGCCGAGACATGTGACGAAGTAGGGGAGTGTCCCTAGCCTAACCAATGCTCGTGTACCGAATGTGCTTGATCGTCTTTAGGAATAGAGACCACGAGATGATGTCTGCAAAATGTTAGAACGACAATACCCGAGGGACTATAGGATCAAGGTTCAACATTTAGTTATTTGGGGTTTGTCACTCTTACAGGGATTTAGCCTCCATAAACCGTTTTCATGAAGCAGCATAATGATCAGAACAAAGGAAATGTTTTTGTTGTTTTTCTGTTTTTAATCAAGCAAGTGAATCAATCTTTGCAAAGAAATGCAAGAGACGTGCTCAAAGAATGTACAAGTGCAAACCTGATTGGAGCACGTTTTCTCCATGCATCCAGAGTGTCACCCATAGGCGAGTGAGAGGAGGAGGAACTCGGTTGAATCACCATGACTCGACTGAACCACTGTGATGTTCAACCTATTGGCCTCCTCTTACGAGCCTCGTCCAGCACAAAGACATGGGAACTTTGGTGGATTTTTGTGGACAGCAATAACATGACCAAAGGATCAAAATGATCAGACCACTCCCATGCTGCCATGATTGTAATGGAATGAATGTGCCGGCATGTGGAGTGGTGGAGATCATGCTTTTGTGCTGGTTGGGGCAAATTTCATGGTAGAAGGTGCAGGTTAGGATCGGTCGAGGATGAGACCCTCGGCCGATCTGACCAAGTATGGGGTTTGCACGAAATTTGGCTCTGGTTGGATGGATGCATTGAGTGCTAGGTGAAAGGATGTTGCAGATGGAGCATTTGGCACAAGAAGAAAGGATTTGGACATGAATGGTGTATCTGGCCGACTATACTCATCTGGGTTTCCCTTAACATATCCCTACAGGTTGGTGCACATGTGGGCGCAGGGGTAGGCTCGGCCGAACTAGAGAGATTAGCTGAACCAACCATTGCCCAAGAATTTTCCTTTTTGCTATCTCTTAATTCTAATGCAAGAGTGATTCACATTCAGAAAGGGAAACATGCAAATGCAGTGATGGAATTAAAATTTTGGAAAGGGAAATATGGGATACATACCGGTTTGCCTCGCGGTGAGAGCTCTTGTTTAAGTCCATGAGCGGGACTTCTCCTTCCTTCAATTGTTCTTGTCACCGTCCGATCTGGAGAGAATGCCTCGGATGATGCAACTTCCTATTCCAGGTTATTTGTAATTGTACTAGAAATGCATACCTGGGAACATTATTCCACCTTGGGCTTCAAATGTATCAGCGGTCGTGGCTCATCTCCGATGTGAAGTAGATTTGGGGACTTCCCATTCAAATTTGATGATTTTTTTCTGCAAGGGTTAGTCCATACATGCAACCAATATCCATAAAAGTATTGCTCTAAAGGTTCATTAATCGAACATGACACCATGTCTAATTTGATTAAAGAAAGCTAATTAACCTAAGCACCATGCTTAATTCAAATAGCTTATGAATGTATTTGCGAGATCACATTCAAACCAGAGCAAACCAAAATAAATAGAGAGAGCATGAAAGCATCAAGAAATATCCACATGAAGATTAGCATATGGAAACCGATGGACTTTGCTTTAATTTATTAGGTAAAAAGCAAAAACCTTTTCACGTACCTTTGCGTGCCTACCGTTGGCATCTGATGACGAAGGCTTTTAGAACTGATGCAAACGGTGATGGCACTATGCCGACGTGACTGCACGTAGTTGGCTGAGTCTTCCTCCGTGTTGATGTCGTCATGTAAGAATACACGGTCGTGGGTGTGGCAAAGGGGATCGGCTCTCAAACACGCCAACTAGTGGGATGCCGCGGAGCTAGCTTGGGTGTAGACAGTATTGCAACAATGGGTTCCAAACCAAGCTAGTGGAGCGGCAAAGGAGCGGAGGCATAGAGTACGTCTCCTCTCTTGCGCGGAGTGCAAAGATGAGCCAAAGCTGGCCAGGCCAGGTGAAGTTTGGCCACCAGCCTCGAATTGAGAGCTTGCAGACAAACACACACCTTGGTCTAAAACCAGTGGTTGCTTGAATTTTTTTATGTTTTTTTTAATTTCCTCTTTTTATGCAAAGTGATGATGGGGGGCGAATGAATGTGAATGCAAGAATGAGAAATATGTAGTGGATTGGGAAAAAATGGGGTGATGGAATGCATGAGTTCCTAAATTAAGTGATTCAAAGCAAACATGCAGTGGATAATGCAAAAATTTAAAGGATAAAGCTCAAAATTTAAAGTCTAAGAGCTGGACTACCTCACATACCTTGATTTTTCTCACCATTACCAACAATTTGAGACAGAATTGCGGTGATGCAGCATCATTCGTCCGTCACATTTGATTTTCTTTTCTTCCTTGACGACGATCGTTCCTCCATGCTGCACATGATGATAATGTATATATTTTTGTGTTTTAAACACATACCTGTGAGGATTTTTCTTCTAAAACTTGCACGTGCATCGCAGTAGACAGAGGCAAAAATTGATGAATCATGCATGATCGGGCACCCTGGGCTCTCTGCTTTCCTTCTGTTTGAAACACACTCAAGCAAATAGGGGTGATCCGCTAATGCTAGCGGTAGATTAAATTAGTAGACACCAATGTCAATCATCAATATCTTTCGCCAATTGCTTCCCCGGTAACGGCGCCAAAAATGCTTATTGACACTTCTTACGGTCCACTATCAGGATTGTGAATCCCGGTAATGGTGCAAGGAGTGTTCATTGGTATTCTTACGATACAGATATAAATCCGCAAGCGCACGGATACCGATGTAGCATTTCACCCGGGAGTATTCCTAGGTATCGTATTTATTTCCATAGGGAAGCATTGGATAAAGAGTATTGACTACTGACAAGGATGTAACTACTAACTAAAGTACCGGCTAACAAGGCGGGGGTAAAGGATAGGATAGGAGTGATATGCAAGCGACACACACAAGGAGAAGTCCAATATAGAGATAGAAGAGCAGTCTAGCTAGTGGGAGGACAACGAGTCAGGAAAGGATTCCTATATACTTCCACTGACCTTGAGATATCTCTAGCAAAGGTTACGGCTAGCATGGAGAATGACATCAGTGGTTATTTTCCTAGTTATATTATCTCAACATCGGGAACGGAGCCAGCGACACACAGAAAGGGATGAGAAGGGGTGCCACCAACATCTGTCATCTTACGGGGAGCCTACGGGCCGAGCCAGGCGTGATGGGATACGATGGCCATATAGGGCTGTCACCACCTAACGGCTACCACCTCCGTGCCAGCTCAGGAGCATTCCATGGTCATTGATTAATCTAGGAACCACTCCTACACTATTCAACAACTACTTACTCTACTAGAAAGAGCAAGCAACCCTGTCAATACCCCAGTGACAATTCACCGCAAGCATTGAGCAGAGACGAGGAACCAGCTGAGATAAAGGACTAAGGAGAGAACTTATAGAGACAGACTACAACAGCTTATAACCAAGACTAGACATTCTACAGTTACTCGCGAAATAAATGCAGAATAAATAACTCAAGTAAATGCAGAAGATAAATATATTAAATGCTCAGAGTCTTGCATAAAGGAAAGGAAAAGATACAAGAGCTTTACCAGAACTCCAGAAGACGACTCCGGATCCCCGAGCGAAGCTCGACTCTAACTCTAACTCCCAACTAGACTAGCCTAACTCTACATCTTGGAAGAGGGGAATGGAGACTTGCTCCCAAGTGGTGTGTGTGAAACTGGGCATTGGACACTTGTATTTATAGCTAAACAGGTCGGTGGAGCTTGAGTAGCAGCCAAGGGAGTGAGGAGGCGGTGCCCGGCCAGTTTGGCCGAATCCTCCGGTTCGGCCGAACGGCTCGGTTCGCCCGAACCGTGGGATGCACCGCCCTTTGCTCCAACGGCCTGGATGCACTCCTAGGAGGCGGTGCCAGCTCGGGGCGGTTCGGCCGAGCTGCCTAGTTCGGCCGAACGGGCCTGGAGGCCCAGGCCTGCCCCCCGGCGCCGCCTTTGCTCCGTGGACCTTCTGGGCTGTTTGTACTTGGTGGTCTTCGTGTTGATTCGGCCCAGAGTTGTTGTGTTGGTTGTCCAAGTGGCGTGCACAGTCGTCTGCTTAGTCATCACTGACATGGACGACTTCCGGTTATGCTTTTCGTCGTGTTCTGCTAAGGGGGGTAACTGGCCGAACGGAGTCGTTCAGCCGATTCGGTCATTTCCGGCCCATATAGCACGTATTTGTTGTAATTGTACCTGCACAAGTGACACTCACCAAAACTCATGGAACTTTATTAGAAATAAAACCTAAGTACATGCAATGTTGCATAAAACCTCATTTATTCCCGAGTATTGGTGGTCGGATTTGGGTTGTAACGACCGCCAACAGTTGCCTGGACACTCAGATCGGACGTAACGCCGAGGCCTACATCGACGACGTCATGGTCAAGACCTACGACCCGGACACCCTGATCGCCGACCTCCAAGAAATGTTCAACAACCTCCGCCGCTATAGATGGAAGCTAAACCCGACCAAGTGCGTCTTTGGGGTACCCTCAGGCAAGCTCCTGGGGTTCTTGGTAAGCCAGCGGGGCATAGGGTCCAATCCGACCAAGATCGCGGCAATCCAGAATCTGCCGCCTCCCAAGAACAAGAAAGAAGTAATGAAGCTGACAGGGATGATGGTAGCCCTAAGCCGGTTCATCAGCAAGCTAGGTGAACGGGGGGCTCCCTTCTTCAAGCTCTTGAACAAGGCCGACAAGTTCGAGTGGACGCCAGAAGCCGACCAAGCGTTGGCCGACCTGAAAGCATTCCTCGCCACCCCGCCGGTGCTCGCCGGGCCAAAGAAAAATGAACCCCTCCTGCTATACATAGCAGCAACCACCAACGTGGTCAGCACAGCCCTGGTCATGGAGCGCCAAGAAGACGGACACTCTTACCCAGTTCAGAGGCCGGTATATTATATCAGCGAAGTGCTGGCCGAGTCAAAAATCCGGTACCAGCACCCGCAAAAGCTCCTCTACGCACTCTTGATCTGCTCAAGAAAGTTGTGCCACTACTTCCAGGCTCACCCTATACATGTGGTATCCAACTTCCCGCTCGGCGAAATCCTCCACAACCGCGATATCAACGGCCGAGTCGTCAAATGGGCGGTAGAACTCGGAAGCTTTGACATCACCTTCAGGTCAAGGCAGTCCATCAAATCGCAGGTGCTAGTCGACTTCCTGGCCGAGTGGACAGAACTACAGTCGCCTACACCCACCGAGCCGCCTGAGCACAGGACCTTGTACTTCGACGGTGCCCTGAACCTCGAAGGAGCCGGCGCAGGAGTACTATTTATATCACCAGAAGGCAAGCACCTCAAGTATGTGTTGCAGATCCACTACAAGGCGACAAACAATGGCGCCGAGTACGAAGCGCTGATCCACGGACTAAAGATACCCATTACCCTCGGTATCAAACGCCTGCATATCACTCCTATCCTATCCTTTACCCCCGCCTTGTTAGCCGGTACTTTAATTAGTAGTTACATCCTTGTCAATAGTCGATACTCTTTATCTAATGCTTCCCTGCGGAAATATAAATACGATACCTAGGAATACTCCCGGGTGAAATGCTACATCGGTATCCGTGCGCTTGCGGATTTATATCTGTATCGTAAGAATACCAATGAACACTACTTGCACCATTACTGGGATTGGCAATCCTGATAGTGGACCGTAAGAAGTGTCAACAAGCATTTCTGGCGCCGTTGCCGGGGAAGCAATTGGCGAAAGATATTGATGATTGACATTGGTGTCTACTAATTTAATCTACCGCTAGCATTAGCGGGATCACCCCTGTTTGCTTGAGTTTGTTTCAAATAGGAGGAAAGCAGAGAGCCCAGGGTGCCCGATCATGCAGGATCCATCAATTTTTGCCCCTGTCTGCTGCAACGCGTACGCAAGATTCAGAATAAAAATTCCTCACAGGTATGTGTTTATATACGAATATATATATCATAATCATGTGTAGCCTGGAGGAAAGATCGTCGTCATGGAGGAAAAAGAAAATCAAATGTGACGGACGAACGACGCTGCATCACCGCAATTCTATCTCAAATTGTCGGTAATGGCGAGAAAATCAAGGTATGTGAGATAGTCCAGCTCTTAGACTTTAAATTTTGAGCTTTATCCTTTAAATTTTAGCATTGTCCACTGCATGTTTGCATTGAATCACTTAATTTAGGAATTCATGCATACTATCACCCCATTTTTTTTCCCAATCCACTGCATATTTCTCATTCTTGCATTTGCATTCATTCGCCCCATCACCGTTTTGCATAAAAAAACACTAAAAGAAAAATAAAATAAATATCCAGCGACCACTAGTGTTAGGCGAAGGTGTCTGTATGTCTGCAAGCCTTAATTCAAGACTAGTGGCCAAACATAACCTGGCCTGGCCAGTTTTCGCTTGTCCTTTGCGCTTCGCGCGAGAGAGGAGGCAAACTCTACGCCTCCACTCCTTTGCCGCTCCACTTGCTTGTTTTTGGGACCCATTGTTTCAACATTCGCATACAAGCTAGTTCCGCGGCATCCCACTAGTTGGTATATTTGAGTGCCGATCCCCTTTGCCACACCCATGACCGTGTATCCGTACACGGAAACATCAACGCGGAGGAGGACTCAGCCAACTTCGTGAAGTCACGTTGGCGTTGTAGCATCACCGTTGCATCAGTTCTGAAAGTCTTCATCATCAGATGCCAACGGTAGGCACGCTCAGGTACGTGAAACGGTTTTTGCTTTTTACCTGAATTAAAAGAAAAGTTCACCAATGGCCATATGCTTATCTCCATGTGAATATTTCAAGGTGTTTCCATGCCCCCTTTATCTGTTTTGGTTTACTTTGGTTTGAATGTATGATGCATAATACATTCAGAAGCTCTTTAAATTAAGCATGGTGCTTAGGTTAATTAGCTTGCTTTAATCAAATTAGACATGGTGTCAAGTTTGATTAATGAACCTTCAGAGCAATACTTTTATGAATATTGGTTGCATGTATGGACTAACCCCTGCAGAAAAATTATCAAATTTGAATGGGAAGTCCCCAAATTCACTTACCGGAGATGAGCTACGACCGTGGATACATTTGAAGCCATGGTGAAATAAAGTTCCCAGGTCTGCACACGTCCTAGTATAATTACAAGTAACTTGGAACAGGAAGTTGCATCGTCCGAGGCATTCTCTCGAGATCGGACGATGACAAGAACAATCAAGGAAGGAGAAGTCCTGCTCACGGACTTAAACATGAGCACTCGCCGCGAGGTAAACCGGTATGTATCTCATATTTCCCTTTCCAAAATTTTAATTTCATCACTGCATTTGCATGTTTCCCTTTCCAAATGTGAATCACCCTTGCATTAGAATTAAGAGAAAACAAAAAGGAAGTTTTTCGGGGAAGTGGGTAGTTCAGCCGATCTATCCAGTTTGGCCCAAACTACCCCTGCCCGAATGTGCGCTAACCTGTAGGGTTATGTCAAGAAAAGGAGAGTATAGTCAGCTAGGTACACCATTCACTTCCAAAACCTTTCATCCTGTGCCAAATACTCCAATAGCAACATCCTTTCACCCAACACTTAAAGCATGCACACCCATCCATCCAGAGCAAAATTTCGTGCAAAACCCATACTTGATTAGTTCAGCCAAGGGTTTCACCCTTGTCCGACCCTACCTTCTACCACAAAATTTGCCCAACCAGCACAAAAGCATGGCCTCCACCACTCCACATGCCGGCACATTCATTCCATCATAATCATGGCAGCATGGGAGTGGTGTGAACCTTTTGATCCGTTGGTCATTTCATCCTATCCACAAAATCCACCAAAGTTCCCATGCTTTAGTGCTGGACAAAACTTCATGGCTCGTAAGTGGAGGCCTGTCTGAACACCCCCATGGGTGGTTCGTCCGAACCATGGTGTCCAGCCGAGTTCCTCCTCTCACTTTCCAATGGGTGACACTCTGGATGCATGGAGGAAGCTTGCTCCAGTCAGGATTGCACTTGTATATTCCTTGAGTACATTTCTCTCTCGATTCTGTGCAATGTTTGATTCACTTGCATGAATAAAAACATAAAAGCAACAAAAATATTTCCTTTACCTTGATCATTATCCTGCTTCTTGAAAACGGTTTGTAGAGGTTAAATCCCTATAAGAATGATAAACCCCGAATAACTAAATGCTAAACCTTGATCACATAGTCCCTCGGGTATTGTCGTTCTAACATTTTGCAGGCATCATTTTGTGGTCTCTATTCCTACAGACGATCAAGCACATTCGATACACGAGCATTGGTGAGGCTAGGGACACTCCCCTACTTCATCACATGTCTCGTCACCGATGAAGGCCAACTCAGAGATCACTGACACCGATGTTCCAAGCCAAGCTTGGGGGAGAGAACCCTCACGAGGTAAGTCCCAACCGTATCATTCAAGTTGCATCTTTGATCTTGTTTTACTTCAATTCTAGTCTCAATAATAAAAATACCAAAAATATTTGCTTTCGAATAAAACAACTCCCAGTTATGCATGGAATGAATCATATGCCTCTCATTTTGGAAATGATGAATAGTTGCTCTGTCATTAATCTTGCTAGTACTTTGTTTCAACTAGTTGCTTGGTGGTACTTGAATTAATTGGCATGAGTACAAATGAACCTGAAAACCTTGTGGGAGCACATGCTTTATTCCAAGTCTAAGTTGTTGTGGGGATTGATATAGTGTGATTTTGATCAAGTTCTATTTCTGCTCTCAGTACGGTGAAATCTCGGAGATTTATGCTTTCAAAATAAAATAAGTTCCTCATTGGTCAAAATACCTACCAGAGCTATATGATAAGCTTAGTTGAAAAATCTCTACTCATATGTTGCTTGTTATCTTAGTGAGCTTTGTCAAATTGTTGTGACCTTTGGGTGAAACTTTCATACTCTTAAAGATCGAGATTCACGTACACACCACCTCTCACTTGCAATTCCTACACTGGGAGCTAGCAAACATTTTCCATCCACTAGCATTTCGTATACTGGTGAGTATTCCCGCCTGTCACGCGGGTGACCCGGGTTCGATCCCCGGCAACGGCGCCAGAAATGCTTGTTGACACTTCTTACGGTCCACTATTAGGATTGCCAATCCCAGTAATGGTGTAAGTAGTGTTCATTGGTATTCTTACGATACAGATATAAATCCGCAAGCGCACGGATACCGATGTAGCATTTCGCCCGGGAGTATTCCTAGGTATCGTATTTATATTTCCGCAGGGAAGCATTGGATAAAGAGTATCGACTATTGACAAGGATGTAACTACTAATTAAAGTACCGGCTAACAAGGCGGGGGTAAAGGATAGGATAGGAGTGATATGCAGTTGACACACACAAGGAGAAGTTCAGGATAGAGATAGAAGAGCGGTCTAGCTAGTGGGAGAACAACGAGACAGAAAAGGATTCCTATATACTTCCACCGGCCTTGAGATATCTCTAGCAGAGATTACAGCTAGTATGAAGAATGACTTCAATGGTTCTCTTCCTAGTTCTATTATCTCAGCATCGGGGATGGAGCCCGTGACACACAGAAAGGGATGAGAAGGGGTGCCACAAACTCCGTGCAATTACGGGGAACCTGCAGACCGGAACTAACGTGATGGACTACAAAGACCAAAGGGCTGTCACCACCTCACGGCTACCACCACGTTGCGACGGGGGCAAACCAAGGTTACCATCTAGACTAGGTACCACACCTACGCTAGGCAATAACTACTCACTCTCCTAGAAAGAGCAAGCAATCCTGTCAATACCCCGGTGACAATTCACCGCAAATATTGAGCAGAAACGAGGAACCAGCTAAGACAAAGAACCAAGAGAGAACTTATAGAACCAGACTACAATAGCTTATACCAAGGCTAGACATTCCACAATTACTCGCGAAATAAATGCAGAACAAATAACTCAAGTAAATGCGGAAGATAAATATATTAAATACTCAGAGTCTTGCATAAAGAAATGGAAAAGATACAAGAGCTTTACCAGAACTCTAGAAGACGACTCCGGAACCCCGAGCGAAGCTCGACCCTGACTCTAACTCCCAGCTAGACTAGCCTAACTCTACATCTTGAAATAGGAGAATGGAGACTTGCTCCCAAGTGGTGTGTGTGATACAAGGGGTATGCCACTGCTTATATAGGTGTCCTAAGGCGGCCAAACTAGGCTTTCAGCCCAGAACGCCGCCCGTGCACCGCCTCTTGCTCCTGGTCCTCTTGGGCTGGCTTCTGGTGATGTACTTCATGTTGTTTTGGCCCAAAGGTGAGGTGGCGATGGTCCAAGTGTCATGCACGGTTGTCTCTCCACGTCGTGTACGGCTAAGGGGGGTAACCGGCCGAACGGAGTCGTTCGGCCGAATTGGTCAATTCCGACCCCTATAGCACGTATTTGTTGTAGTTGTACCTGCACAAGTGACACTCACCAAAACTCGTGGAACTTTATTAGAAATGAAACCTAGGTACATGGATTGTCACATATGTCCTCAATTATTCCCGAGTATTGGTGGTCGAAATTGGGTTGTAACGACCGCCAACAGCGCTGCACTCCGACTCGGCGCGTTCCAAGAGAACCAGGCCAAGTCCCTCGCATGCTCGGGGGCCGGGCGCCGCACTCTGACTCGGCACGTTCCATGAGAACCAGGCCAAGTCCCTCGCATGCTCTATACTTCGTGAATCGCAAAGTTTACAAAGACAAAGTACATTTGGCCAAAGGCCATTTCAAGATACAAAAGCATAAGCCGCGCTATTGGCGGCTCTTAGACCACTTTAGTTAGGCGGTCAGCACACAATCGCCGGAACCAGTCTCCACAGCTTTCTCGACGATTTTCTTGTGGCATCCCACCAACTGAAGGACCTCGTGGCTGCATTGCTGAAAGAGGGCAAGGACTAGACACCACTATGGATGGTGCTACTCATCCTCGATGAGCCCAGGAAATCAGCCATCAACTCGGCGTCATTCGCTAGCTTTCTGACGAAGAGTACACTTACCACAACCTCCTCGCCCGGATCCACCAAGAAGTAGGCACCTCCCCTGCCTATGAGGAGCGCGATGCCCAGCTCCTTTACCGCAGCATTTGCACCACCCTTCGACGATTTTCTTCTGGCATCAATGGTGAACACCAAGGCATGTACCTTGGCCTACTCTACCTCCACTCACAATCCTCTCAGGAAGAAGGACTCTTAAGATCCACATGGTGGCTATCATCTCCAACACACTATGGCGGTGAACAAGCGCCGGTGCACCTATTTATAAGCACCCGGGGTCGCAGACCTGGTGGCCCGTGAACCACTAACGCTCGGCTGCGGATACGCATGCGTTTCGCTTTTTCCCCGGGCAGGTGGCCATCAATGCACTTGACTGAGCAAGCTCAGCGGCGGGATTCCCGCATAGCCAGTAACAACATCCTTTTGACCGGGCAGGCTCGGTCCATCGTTATCAGCGCACTGTTGAGTCACGGGTGCTAATAAATGTGGCCCATTCCTTGGTGGCAGCATGCTCTCACCCACTCGCAACTCAGCCAATTCGACTGAGCAAGCCCCTCAACTCGGAACGTATCCTTGGTGGTAGCACGCCTTCACCAACTCCTGGGCAACATGTTGTCTCGTTATTTTTTGAGCCTTGGCTCGCTTATACTAACCAACCCAATGCTCGGGGGCTACTGTACGTACAGTGCTCCTAATCGTCGCCCTGTACTCGGCCCTCATGAGCACCGACCGACTACCTCGAAGAACTTGGCGTCATGTTGGGTGTTCTCTCTTTTTTGAGAACCGCCCACCCTTGTGCCGACTACATGTTGAAGCACCTTCAGCCGACCTCATTGGCCTCGGCACTTCGTCAAGCAGTTCGGCACGCGCCTGCACGTTGCTCGGGGGCTTGTGGGATATGGGTACCCCTGGGCCCATTGTCAGACCAGACCACGGTGTCCATGGCCCACCTCTGACAGGCCCATGAGCCGACCCCTAGGTGGCTCATACGGGCTCCCTGACTTGACGGACAAGTTGATGAAGACTCGATAGACGAATCATCCGAATATCCAGGGATATTCCAATTGTAACCGACCTGGACTAGAGTCCTGGTCGGAACCAAGTAGGTTTAGATGGAAACCGACTTGTAAACCCTAGCCCGCTACCCTATATAAAGCGGCCTAGGGCACCCCCATGGGGGACACGGAACAACACATCTTGTAAACCATACGCTCGACCTTTCTTCCTGAACCTTGGCCGGGTACCAGCAATACAAACGACGCCACCGACACAGGACGTAGGGTATTATACCTCCGGGTAGCCCGAACCTGTCTAAATTAGCGCCTCTTGTGTACCATCAAGCTGCTAGCTCATCAATCGCCCGCCTACAAATCAACCACTCGGGTACCCCCAGGTGGATTGCCAGTCCTAAGGTCCGACAGTTAGGGACTAAAATCAAGCCCTATTCCATCGCGTCGAACGGGATCGAAATAGGAGATGAAATCAATAGCCACAAATAGATCTGTACGAATACAATAATGAACAAAGCCACAAATACGGTCTTTCAGCTACCTCGATCTGCGAACTTCTGCGTGGATCCTTGCCGAAATCGCTGGGTTGCCGTTGAAGCAGATCTCTGCACCGGGCCCGGTGGTTGACGACGCCGTCGAGACGAGCCCTTGAGGTGAGGTACCCGAGCTCGCAATTGCTTGTACACTACTAGAAATGTTAATATATATGAAGTTTAGTTTTTGTCATAGTAGACCTCCAATTCGTCTTTAAAAAATTTATATGACGAATTAATGACGAAATGTCATTCGTCGAAGACGGAGCGTCAAGTTTGTTTGTCCGAGACGAAAAGACATATTTCGTCATAAAACACGTTGCTGTTCAATGACGAAAACCACTTACCGTCTGATTTCTGTCACGGAAATTTTGATCCACGTGGCACGGTCCATGCTGGCATGTGTTGTGGATTGGTCGACGTGGCATGGTCCATGCTGGCATGTGAGGTGGCAGCTGACGTGGCGCCCTATGTGGCCAATTCCTGAAGTCGTCGTGGCATATTCTGGTTGGCCCACGTGGCACGTTCCGGTTGGTCCACGTGGCACGTTCCGGTTGGTCCACGTGGCGCGTTCTGGTTGGTCCACGTGGCGCGTTCTGGTTGGTCCAAGTGGCGCATTCAGGTTGGTCCACATGGCGCATTCTGATTGGTCCACATGTCACGTTCTGGTTGGTCCAAATGGCACGTTCCCAATTACTGGACCTATTTTCAACATTTCAGCCCAAAATAATTTATAGAGCGCAAAAAAATCTAGCCCACCAAAATTCACACATTCAGCCCAAAAGCATTCCATTGCATCACTCTTTGCATTTGAAAGTGCATTGTCACAATACATTATATCAACCACAAATATTGTCACTAGGTGCAAAAATAGCATACCCTACATTACAGGTAGGATTAACTCCAAAGGGGCATCGTACATCCAAATCACATCCAACTCACTCGATGCAGCCTTGAGCTTGGCTCCAGATAGTCCCACCTGCACACCAAATTTCAAGATAAGTGTTACATAAATCAGTAGACTAATTACCACTAGCACAAAGCTCAAGCACCAGCACATGGAATAGAAACAGCAACATCACTACTGCAGTACTGCACTAGCAGTTTTGCATATAAAACAGAACAAATCTTATATTTAGCAGTCACTCTAGCATAGAAAGCAGACCAATTAGCATATAAAATAGAATTCTTAATGTGCTAATCACAGACAGGGCATTGGACCACTACAATCTGCATCCATTCCATACGACAAAGTACAAGTAGAGAAACAGACCTCATGTGATGTGCTCTGTTTTATATGCAAACAAACAACAAGCAGCAGGCACTAGATAGGCCACAACAGTTAGCCGTGAGACAATACAAATATTAAAGAACAGACAGAGGGGGAGATGAAGAGAAAGAGAGAAACAGAGTCATACCTAGTAGTGATTCAAAAATTTAATAAAAAACAGCATAAACTGCCATGATCAGCTAACAGAGCACCTGCCTGCAATAAATAAGAGGGGAAGCATCAATCAAACACATCAGAATCAGCAAGAGACATAAATGATAAAATTCCAAGATATAATGTAAAATATACATTGTAGATCCTACCAGAAAATGTGCTAAGTTAGGAATTTATTACATAAAGTTCATTGTTCAGATGAATTTAAAACAAGAATACTCAAGATTATAACATAAGCATTGCATATTATCATCTACTGTCCAATGTTCAAGGAGTCAAAGACCAACATATATATTCATTAGCACATAGAAGTGAGTTCAAAAGTAAATGCTTGGCCACTCCTTGTAACCATAAATACATGATTAACATATATAAGTCTAAACCCAACTTCAATTTTAGTTGATTTCATGCAAATTAGTCACGCAAATTTATCCGAATTAGTTGATTTCATGCAAATTAGTCACGCTTGATCTCAGGAGGGTAGACAACAGGGAGATACTCTACCTGTATATCAGATCCGTAAAATGAGTTAATGTGTAAGGTGCAAGTGCCAAAAGCAAATAATAGGTGAGAGTGACATTTGCTAGGCTAAATTCAGCAGGCCATGCATACCTCCATGAAATTATGAAACTGGGTGAACATCTTAAACATGAGCTTTAACACTGATATATTTCCCGTGTTACACAAAATAAAGTGTAAAAAAATGTTACCAAAACCTATCCTGTAACTGAAACTACTACTCTCACTTAGACATCACCAAGCAAAAATCAATAACCAGTAGATTTGGGAATACAAGTGAATACAAAATTTCAGATTAAAACTACAGAGAATAACAATGGATCAATAGATTTTATATAACAATTTCATATCTAGACTATAAGGACATGGTGTAGACCTATATCAGTAGGCATGACAAATGTGCACTTACAATGCCATATATCAAGTAACAAAAGCAGCAATATCACTCTCTCCAGCTGAACAGGGACCCATCTGGTTGCCTGACAAATAAATCAAACAATATTCACCCTCACAGGTCCTTTGCATGCCTGCTTTCTAGTTTTGTGACACAAACAGAACACCTTGACCACATATATATGCATTTCTACAAACAGGTGATGTGCACATAGCAGGATTGCATACTGCATTCCAGTAGAACCAAATAAAAAAATTCAACCCATGTAGATATACTATTCTGAATAGCTAGATTTCCCAAATAAAAAAAATACAAGAACCAAAAGCATATACAAGGTCAGATCTAGCAATTTTTGCAAAAAACAAATATATTAAGACACGTGACCACAAGATTTACAAAGAAAATTGAAATCCCCTTTTCCTGCTGCAAGAAGAAAATGATAATTTTCCATTAGGGGATGCGCTGTCAAGATAAATGGAAGGGTGAGGGAAAGGAAGGGCTCCCTGATGCTGGAGCACGAAGAGAGAGTCGGAGATGGAGAGGATTGCTACCTGGTGCCTGCCTCCCCGGTGCAGCGGGAGGGGTGCATGGGGCCGAGCCCGTCTCCTTGACGCTGATTCGTATGAGGGGCCAGAACCCTAGCGCCCTCACCGGGGACGCCGCTCCCCGGAGTCACGTGCTCCTCGCCGACGACACCCTCCTGCTGCTCGCCGGCGACGCCCTCCTGCAGCCCCACCCCATGAGCTGGAGCATGCCGGATTCCATGCTCCATCGGCGCCTCCACTGCTGGATCTGGTGGAGAAATAAGAAGAGGAAAAAGGAGGAGAGCGAGAGAATGGAGGGGCCAGGAGCTCGGATCCGCCGATGCGGTGTGGTTGCCCAAAACCCGGAGCCGGGAGACGGCCGCGCCGGCGCCGCTAGCACCTCGGCCACGGAGACCGTGGATCTGGCCGCCACCACCGCAAATCCAACCCCTGTCGTCGAGATCCGGTCAAGGCCAAGGAGGCTGCAGATCCGATCGCCATGGAGGAAGGGAAGGGACACTACAAGGTTTTGTATCAAATTCAACGCCTCTGTATTGCAACGCCGAAAATTTGGTTGGTATAGATGGTTGTATTGCAACCATTCTTAAAAATTGTAGCGATACGTGTTTTTAATACAACGGTTTTGAAGGTGTTGCAAAGCTTTGTTGCATTTGGTTGATGATATTGCAATGGTGTAAAATGGTTGCAGTAGAATTGATTGTGGTTGCAATTGTGTGGTAGTACTGCAACCACATTTGCGTTAGTTGCATTTAGTTGTGACTATTGCTACGCTTGTTTGGTGTTGCATAAAATTTCACAAGCGTTGCAAATTATTGATGCTTAATGCAACGAGAACTCTTAGAGCCGAAGCAAAAGTGAGGTTCAATTGCAACCTTTGTTGACAGTTGCAATATACTTTGATATTGTTGTAAATGCTAAATTTTATTGCAACAAGATCTTTGGCTTCGAAGCAAAAATTGTGTTCAAGTGCAACGCCTAATTTTTGTTGCGATATATACGTTGAGTGTTGCAACGAGAACTAGGAGTCGAGGCTGATTTGGATTGGGCCTTGTAGTGTGTATGATATACTATGAAAAAAATACAATTCATAGTCAAAAATAGAACTTGGCTAATTTTGAATTTAGATTTTATTCTAACTATTAATTTTAAGAAAGAAGTTTGAATTGGTAGGAAAACAATCTGTCATTAGTGACAGAATAGAAAAAAAATAAAAAAACACCATTCTATGGAATTGAACCTGCAAGGACCTCAATACTACACTAGTATATGACTTACCACTACACCATTACAATGTTTGTGTTAGCTAGCATAGTTCAAGCATTTTTCATGTTTCTATGTGGTCAGCTTATAGTAACCTTATAGATATTAAAATAGAATAGTTACTTTAATGGGTTCTATTAGTTAGTTATTTCAAAAACAAAGTAAAGTTTTCTAAAATTATTGTTGTTTTTTGTCTAATGCAACGCCAGAAAAGTTTTACCACTAGAGCATTATACCTATGTTGTGTAAGTATGTAAGTTTTTGTACTTGTAACGTTTTAACACTGCTAGGAGTCTAAAATATTTTCTCCAATTGTTAAACTGGAGTTTATTATAATTAATTATATTAGTTTCTATGCTCCAAAAATTATGAAATTTGTATTTGGCTTACTTTTGGCGTGTAGGGTTTGTGATAAAAATTTCATAATCATTGGACATGGTATTAGTGAGTTATCAATTATCCTGCAAAAAATGCAAAAAAACACGCTTCGTAATGGGTTTGAACTATGGACCAACAACATTGTACCAATTTGCCTTACCATTGAGCTACAACACCTTTTGCAATATTTGTTGCACTTTAACAGGTAATGTACTTTAACAACATTTGAAGCAGTAAATGATTTTTAAGATGGAAAAGTCATAAACATAAAAGTTATAGAACTCATCAAGATCTACACTTTGTATTATGATCATTTTTGCATTTGACAGATTTTGAGCAATTCAAATTTTGAATTTCAAAAATTTACAAAGATAAACTAGTTTTGAAAATCGTAGATGGTTTCAAATTAAAAAGTCATGAATACCAAGTTTGTTTAAGTACACTTTCTGTTCTGATCATTTTTGCATTTGACAGATTTTGAACAATTCAAATTTGAATTTCAAAAATTTACAAAGAAAAATCAATTTTTTAAACCCTAGATGGTTCAAATTATTTTTGTTTTGTGTCTAATGCAACACCGAAAAAACGTTGCAATGGGCCTACAATGGTTGCAATAGACACAATGCGAGGAAACCAAAATAATTTTAAATTGTCACCGGCTGCGATTGCCATGTCACCCGGTCCCACCTTGAGGATGTGTCGATGCGGGTCCCACCTTGAGGACGTGGTGATGCGGTAATACCAACGGGTGCCCCCTCGGTGACATGGCGTTGTGGTCCCACCAGCGGTCCCACCCAGACGACATTGCGCTCGGTCCAGTCCTACCTCGACCACGGTGGCGTTGTGGTCCCACCAGTGGATCCCATGGACCATGTCGTCTCACTCCCCATGTAGCCTTCCCACGTGGACCACATGGTCCGGCTCCCCTTCAGCCTTCCCTCCTTTTTCTACAAAAAATGCAAAAAAAATACGCTTCATAGTGGGTTTGAACAATGGACCAACAACATCATAACAATTTGACTTACCATTGAGCTACAACAACTTTTGTGATAGTAGTTGCACTTTAACATATATATTGAACCATCTACGTTAGTAGGTAATGCACCTCCAGAATCCACTCATGAAGTTCATTAAGATTTATTGGACAACTCTTATTTTGGTCATTTGTTCATCAGGCAAAATGATAATAGCATTGTTCACAAAATTTACATATCTCACTTATACTTATGAAACCATATGAGTGAGATGTAAATTTTTTGTTTTTTGTCTAACGCAACACTGAAAAATTGTTGCAATAGGGCTAAAATGGTTACAATAGATACAATGCCAGGAATTTAATTGGCAAAAAAATGTGGCTGGCGGGGATTCGAACCCGGGGCTTGGAAATTAGCAAGAAGGTGAGTTACCACTGAGTTCCAAGATAAGCTGTGTTTGAAATTTAGAAGTTCTTTTTCTATATACATTATTTTGTGCTCGGATCTATTGGAACGAAGAACACGTGAATGGTTCATATTTCTTCTTTTAATCTGCAATCAAATTTTCTATCTAGTTTTTCTTTGTCATACGTAATCCAAATTTGTGATTTTTTTTTTCTAATTTTTTATAAAATCAGCATCTTTTCATTAGTGAAACTTATTAATGCTATTATTTTGAAAATCTTCTCGTGTGAGTCTGTTTGAACAATCCAATTTTTTAATTTCAAAAGATGACAACTACAAACACGATTTTTTTACACTAAATGTTGTCAAATAGAAAAGTGAAGAATACCAAAGTTTCATATCTCATCAAGATCTACCATCTTTATTTAGGTCATTTTATCATTTTCAAAAGCGGCAATAACATGTAGTACAAATTCGACAAGTCTCCGATATAGATTCTTAAACTATGTGAGTGAATCTAGGATTAATGACCAATGTATACTACCACCTTTTAAAATGAAAAAGTTATCTAAATAAAGATTGTAGATCTTGATGAGTTATGAAACTTTGGTATTCATGACTTTTTCAGTTGAAATCATTTAGTGTTCCAAAATCTTGCTTTTAGTTATCAAAATTTGAAATTCAAAATTTAGATTAGTCAAACTTTGTCACATGGATTAATGAACTGAATATAGTTTGTATACCTTGATGAGTTGTACAACTTTGGTATTCATTGTTTGTTCATTTGAAATTATTTATTAGTCTAAAAAAATATGCGAATTTTTCAACTTTTGAAATTTCAAATTTAAATCATTAAATCTAACTCGGATGAGAAAGTGACCAAAACAATAGTTATAGATCTCGAATAGTTCTACAACTACTGTATTGACAACTTTCTCATTTAAAATTATTTTTTATGTCTTATAATTTAATACATTTTTTCACTAAAAGAAAATAAATGTTAAATTTGATAAAACGGGCTCAAAGATCTATTTCTGGGCTGTTATTGGGCTCAGATTGCACGGCCCAACTATTTTTATCCGTCCATCAGCGATCTAATGGCTCTGATTTCACTCCTCTGGTATAAAAACAACTGAACCCTAGTTCAACTCCCCACCTCCCGCAGCCTCCTCAGATCCACCCATAGTTGTAAATTCCATTCCGGTACCGGCCGGAATGGCCGGAATGCCCCGTTCCGGTGCCTAAACCGGCATAGAAGGGCTGAAATCCCGTACCGGGTCAAATACCGGTCAATACCGGTCAATTCCGGCCATTCCGGCCAATACCGGCCGAAACGCCTGTTCCGCTCATTTCGGTACCGGGCTAAAACCAAATGATTGTGTTTTTATTTTCCATGTATAAGCTATGGAGTATGAAATATGGTTATGGTCAGGTGAACTTAATGAATTATATGTGAGTTTGGTAAAAATGTCAGTGTGATGAAGCGTAATTATGCCGTAAGTATATATTTATATGAATATTTATGTATATGTATATTCATATATTTTTAATATAATAAAGTCCGGAACGGTACACCGGTATCAGCCGGTACCGGAATGTTCCGTTTTAAGAGAAAAACGGAATGACCTCCGGAATGAAATTTACATCCACCTCCCGCAGCTTCTCTCCCCCGACGCAAATGCCTTCCCTCCTCTACAGATCCACCGCCTCCTTCCCTCCCCTCCAATCCCCACCGCCGCCACCCACGCCGCCCCTTCTCTCCCAGCGCCGTGTCCTGCAGATCCCCCACGTCCCCTCACAGCGCCGCACCTATCCTCTGCGCAGTGGCCTCTTCGCGTGACTCCCTCGCCTTCGCCGTCGGCGGCGGTGGCCACCGCGGCCACGGGGCCTCGTTCCCTTAGCACCGGCAGGAGTTCTCGCCGCCGCGTCCCAGGCTGGGAGAGGCGCCGGTCGCCGCTGCCGCTGCTGCTGCCGGTGGGTGCGGCAAGCACTCAGCTTTTGGTCCCGACGTTGAATCGTGTATTTCAGGTTGTTTCCCCCCACCTGCTCATCGATCTGGGAGCTCGTGAGCTCAGCAGCTTTGTCATTTCGATTATGTTATCCATTGCTAGATATTATGGCTGACTGCTTTGGTTTTTAATCGATCTCATGTCCTCTCTGGTGGATAGGCAACTCGTTCTCTTTGTGTGATGTGTTTTCTGACCTGTAGGAGCTCGGTTCTAGCATCGATTAAATATCTGTGAATCTTTGCTTTCAATCAATAGTAAATCAATCGTTAATTGAGCTCGAGTGTATGACCTGCACCTCATTCCTTACAGTTAGATTAATTAATTAGCTGTTGCTCTGTCAGGCTATCTTATTTTGAAGTGCCCTCGCCCAAAAAGATAAATTAATTCCAATAACAGGGAAGCCAAAGAGAGAAGATCCTAAGCCAAGAAGATCAACTCTAAGACCCACTAAAATGAATCTGTCATTTCAATTCTTGAACAACCTGAAAAATCAAAGACGGTCACTGCTATGATCTGAATATATGGGTTTATCTGTTTATGTTAGATTATAAGCTTCCATATGAGAATTTTGCTTCAAAGTGAACAACCTGAAAAATCAAAGATGCTAACTTGATTGCTAATTTGCTGTGGATTGCATATACAGATTAACTTCATTGCTAATTGTTTAACCCCCTGATGAATCCCTGATGCCCTTGAGCTGGATGAGTTCAGTGTAACTACATGTCTAGTGTTTTTTTCTATATGATTATGATACCCCCCTGTATTTTTTAAGGACTTGTGATGTATGTTATCTTAGTGGACAGTGCTAATTAGAAACTCTTTTGAACTCAACAACTTGATAAGCTGCTGCCCTTGTTACAGTGTGTGGTCAGTAACTGACTACTTGTTTGCATTGTTAACACCATGGAATAGATTTTGTTTTTGTTGAGGAGCCAGATGGTAAAGCAGAATTATGGAAGGTCAGTAGAATTATGGAAGGTCAGTAGAGCTTCTAATTTGAAGAGGCAATATATTTTCCACTATCCAATATATTGATGTTTTCATTTGGTTCTGTGTGATCTTGCGTGCATGTGAATTTTGCATGCAGAATTGATTTGCTTCCAATTGTGTTAATAATCTATCCTATTGGAATATATTTGTAACAATACTTGGCCCTTCAAGTGCAGATCATGAAGGAGGCACTTTGGGCTGGCTTTGCTATGAAACCTGATCATGAAAATATGATAATGGTTCGTTTTCTTACCACTTGTTAATGATATATGTCATCGTAATAACCAGAAGCCATATTATGTGCTTTAATGCTTGCTCCTCTTTCTGTCAAAGGGAAAGCTTATGATTGGACCAAAAGTCCATGACTGAAGAACTATATAGCAGGATGAGAATCCCAATCTTGTCACGAGTCATGGCCCTCCATGTGACATCAAATTTTATGTATTGTGTATTGTTCTTTTTTCTTTTGAGACTTGGCATCTGTCCTGTAAAATAATGATGTTGACTGTACATTGCAATTAAAAGATCATATGTTGTATCTTAGTTCTCATTTATTTCTGAGAAATTATGATCTTGAGATGACCCTGTTTTAAGCATATCAACTACACATTTAATTTATATTAGCTATCATTTCAATTTTTGAGATGTTCAGTACAAATCTTGGCATCTAATAAAGCATGTCATTTCAGGAGGAAGCTTGAGTTTGAGGAGCCATGCTCATGGTGGACGATGGTGAACATGAAGGCAACCTTTGCTGCTGCAGTAGACATAGGTCATACAATTCGCACGAGTTCTTACTGGGGGCTGGATACATTATGTGTTATACCAATGGTGGTGTCCAAGTTTAGTTTGACATTGGGTGTATTTCATTAATGATTTGTACGAACAAATTATATTTCATTTTAATGGATGTCGATGCTTCATTCATTATGTATTTATTATTTTGTGATTATTGATTTAAGCTACCAAACAAAGCGTCGCAACATGAATTATTAATATATTAATTTGACGTTCCAATATATGATGGAAATTAAATCAAATTGGGTTGCAACAATTACACAAATAACAACCACATTTAGTCGTGGCAATAGGTGTGATAATCGTGGCAATAGAAAAACTATCTCTTGCAACTACAAAAAAAAGATGATAGTGGCAATAGAGGAATATACCTATAGCAACCATTCGCAAACGTGGTAATAGAGGACCTCTCTGTAGCAACGAACCTCCAAAAACGTTGTAATAACCTAATCCACCTATAGCAACCATTTAGATGATGTGGTAATAGACAAGCTCTTTGGCAATGATTTCTTCGCGTAGCAATAACAGCTATTGCAACACCTATGTTCCGATGCGACTGCATTGTGTTGCTACACGACCAACGTGTGGCAATACGTGTCACTAGCAACCTCTCGTTCGTTGCAATTGGTACCATTGCAACATCCATAGTGGTTGCAATGTCTTATGTTACAACGCTCACTAATCGTTGCCAAAGAGTCGAAAGTGTTGCAATATAGGGGTTGTGTGTTGCTACTAAAACATAAACTGTTGCATTATGCTATTGCTACGGTTACAAGTGCAACGACTTTTAACCAAAAAAAGTGGTAGCAAAAGTACTATTACTAACATTTTTGGGCCTATTGCAACACATTTTCGGCGTTGATTTTGATACAAAACCTTGTAGTGGGAGAGGCGGGCGAGGGGCGAGGCGGAGGCGGTGCTGCGATGGAGGCCATGGAAGAAGGGAAGGGAGAGGAGGGCGGCGGCGAGCGGATGGGGAGGCGCGCGGGGAGGGTAGAGGTGATGGGGAGGAGCGGCGGCGGGGAGGGTAGAGGCGATGGGGAGACTGCGAGGCTAGGTTACAAGAGGCAGCCGGGTCTTTTACGCACATGAGACCCAAACTAAGTCGTTGGATCGTAGATTAACGGTTGGGAGCAGCCAGGTCTTAGAAGTAAATAGCCCAGACCTGGTTTCTTGGCCCATTTAACCAGATCATTTTTTGATTAAATACAAAACACACCTTGTGAAAGAACATGCAAAATTATTTATCTTATATACTATAGCACCTTTTCTACATGTGGTAGACTGCGTATGTGTTGTTTTGTATGAGTTTCAGCTTTTTTTGGACAGATTTGCTATTTTTTATCATTAAAATGATTTTCTGCATTTTTAGGTAATATACTCTAAATTTGAACTATGTGTACCTCAAATAAATTTTTAAAACATACAGAAAAAACATATTTGGACTCTTACGTGACATTGTAATCAATGGCTTTAAGATATGAGACAAATTCAATTACCTTATAGGTACAATTCTAACTTATTTCTCCAAATTACCACGTAATAATTACAATAATATCAAAATTTTCTCAAAAAATTCTACAGTTTCATATGACAACATAATTTTGGTCTATGAACTTGCCATAAGAAAATTAGATAGTTTTATTGAAGTAAGACCATACATTGTTCACAATTGGATACATCTCTCGCATAGTTTCTTATAACTCTAGTCTAACTTTGAGGTTTAAGTAGCGCATTACATTTTAAAACTCATATGAAACTCAAACTTGGATAGAACCTTATGTTCACCATAACATTACAAAATATGAAGTTAGATGACCAATTGTTATAAAAAAATATGGTTTATCGATTCTCTTCTGTGAAAGAAAAGAAGTTATATAAAAACGAAATGAAAATGGAAACAAGTATGCAAATAAACGATATGACATGAAAGATCGTAATTTTAGAAAAAATTAGGAAAAAAACCACCGAATTTGGACTTCATATGATCAAGAAATACTAATTACAAATTTTAACTATGGATTAAAAAGAAAAAAGATGCTATGGGTGGCAAACTACGTGCGCCACGTGGCCCACGCGCCCTGCTCATAAGCAGCCTGAGTTCGATTCCCATAGAGCGAATATTTTTGCCCTAATTTATTTACGGGGCCCACTGAGATGAGAACACGTGTAATTTATGAGTGACGAAAATTGTCCGTCGTAATTTTAAACAAAAGCGTCATAAAATGAGTTATGTTGATGGAGCGTTGGTCTGTGACGAAATCGGCTGTTGTTATATGACGTTTTCGTTATTTTCGTCACAAATTCGTAGTGCCTAATTCCCTTCACTAATGATCAATGACGAAAACCAAATTTTCGTCATAGATATGCAATGTTCAATGACGAAAATAACAAATGTCATGAGAAAAACGTCACAGATATTAACATTTCTAGTAGTGGTAGTTGTGTCGCCTCCGCTTGGTGTAGAACGCGAGACGACGAGCCGCGCTGCACTCGCCGTGACGCGCCACCTCCCCTCGTCGTAGTGGAACCTCTGCTTGCGGGAGGGGGGGCTCCTCCACCCACCGCCGGGCGCGTCGCCTCCCCCTCGTCGAGAAGCACGAAAGGAATGGAAGAGGCGGATGGAGATGCAAAAATGAAAGGCAAACGCTACTCAGATTCAATCCTGACATGTGGGCCTCCGGGTGGAACTCAAGGGGTTGGCGCGGGCGCACGTCGGATGGAGAAGGATTGGGAAAGAACGGTGATTAGAAGGGGTCTCCCGATAACTCTAAAAGGAGAGCCCTCTCCCTATAGATTTTAGGTATTGTTTATTACTTGTTTTATTGTTCAAGAAAATTAACGTACATGATGTAAGACTCTTGATAATACACTGCTATTAGAAAGACTGCAATAATGTAATTTTTTTATTTTGTGTCATGTCCTTTTTGCCTCCTTAAAGGCTCTCTATGTGATTACTTTTTCTATTAAGGACCATACTGTAAAGTTGCAAGGATATTTCTTAGTCCAATCTCACACTACTACAGAAAATGTCATCACTAACGGCCTCATCACAAACGGTTTTGAAAAACCGTTTGTGATAAAAACCGTTTGTGATGGCCCATCACAAACGGTTTAAACCCATCATCACAAACGGTTTAAACCCATCACAAACGGTTAGTTTGTGATGGCATCACAAACGGTTTGTATTACAAACCGTTTGTGATGTGTATGGTACATTCAAACCACATTTTGAAGTAGTAAAACACTTCAAATCAAAAAGTGTTGAACTACAAAGTTTTATGGCTTCTCAAGATGTACAACTTTCACTTTGGTCATTTCTTCATTTGACAAATTCATATGAATATTGTTCATAGAATCCATCTCTCTCATAGAGTTATAGTTTCTAAAACTATAAGAGAGACCTATAAGATTTGTGAATAATGTTACTCTCACTACATCGTATGGAAAAACGGTCAATATCAAAGTTGTAGATCTTCAGAAGTTATGAAACTTTGTAGTTGACAACTTTTTAATTTGAAATTGTTTTACTAGTGAAAAGTAAGTTTGTAATCAAAATTTGAAATTTGAGTTTTTTCAAACGACCTCGGATGAAAAAACGGTCAACATGAAATTTGTAGATCTCGACAAGTCATAAAACTTTGTAGTTGACAACTTTGTCATTTGAAGTCACCTAGTTAGCTAGATCTAAGTTTGAATGTTCTCAAATTTGAAATTCAAATTTTGTGAACGGCCTCGGATGAAAAAAAACGGTCAACATGAAAGTTGTAGGTTTTGAAAAGTTAGGAAACTTTGTAGTTCAACACTTTTTGATTTGAAGTCGTTTATGACCTCAAACAATCAATTTAAACTCGGTTTGGTATAATATGATTGGAGTCGGAACGACTTCTAGTCATAGGTGACGAAGTGGTGCAGTGGTAGAGGAGGCTATGCGCAAGGGAGAGGTCGCGAGTTTGAACCCAAATAAAAATAAATTTTTTCCCTAATGTTTTCGTATTTTTTGGGGTTTATTTCGGACACAGGAAATCACAAACGGTTCGTATTACGAACGAGCCGTTTGTGATACCCCTATCACAAACGGAACATCACAAATGATTCCCAAAACCGTTTGTGACGAGGGTTGGGAACCGTTTGTGATATGGGTTGCTGGAGTAGTGTCAGTCTCGGTACGGCAAGGGCAGCAGCCTAGTGGTCGTGCGCTGGGTGCAGGCAGCAGGCCCAGCAACCATTTGCTCGGTGCAGCGAGGACAGCAGCACAGCACGACCGTCGGCTTGGCGCGGCGCAGCCCATAGCGAGCAGGCTGGATCTGGCCAGCGTTGCCTTCTCATCGATAGCGAACTAGTTGGATCTGGCTGCCGCCCTCTCTTTCTAATTGTGCTTGTTCGATTCATGTTTGAGAGGATTTGAGAACATATAACTATTTGCTTACCTGGTCTACTATTTGAGTACAGGAATATTGATCAGGATCAGCCATCGAGCTCCTTCGGTGGCCTTCCTTTATCTTCCACTCGGCTTCAGCTAACTCGCGCCTAGTTTTGCTCAAGCCTTAGTCTTTCCTTTCGTCTTCAGCTACCTCCCATGAGTTTACCGGAGCATATATCATTATTTTTGCGTAGCTATTTTAGACATTAATCATTGCACAACTCGGATCACAAACCCAGTCCCAATGTAATATGGATGAGAACGACGGAGGATCGGACGACTGATGAAAAAATAAATGGCAGAACGCACGAAAATACCTTGCTCGCTTTATAATTATATATATAATAGCAAATGTGTCCGTACGTTGCTCGGTAGAGAAAACACACATAAAAAATAGTAATAAAAGACCATGTCCAGCCCAAACTATATTGTTTTTCTCATATATGTTTTGAACTGGTGATCTAATACAGACTTTTGGAAAATCATGGTTCACGTATTAGGAATTTAAATTATCCACCTTAAAAATTTGACACTTAGGTTATGCAAGAACAGATGAAAAGATGAGGCCATCAAGAGTTTGTGATTGGAGCTAACCTTCTTGGGTCCCATGAGCTGTTAAAAAAACAATCTCAGGTCCCACGGCCCAAATGACAAATCTCTAGCATACCCCGTTCTTTTTTCTATTTTAGACCTTTTAAAATTAATATTTTAATAATAACCTCTATCAAACTATATTTGCAAGAACTAACACTTTTGGTCGCGCCAATGGTTTTTGCGAGACTTATAAGTCACGCCATATATATTGGCGGGAGCGAGGGGAGTCCGTAGGGGTGCTCACCGGAGGAGAAGATGGCCGGGTTCTCGCCCACGGCGGAGGGGATGGCCGGCGTCGGCATGCTCTCGAGAGCGAGGTGCTCCGGTGGCGAGATGATGACGGCGACTGGCGGCGGACCTTCGGCTCGATGAGAAGAAGCTCATGGCGGTGTCGGATTGCGCCGACGGGCGGCGGATGCGGCGAGTCGCCGTCAATGGCGATGACGGCGCTTGGCGTCGTGGAGCTCCCGTGGAGGGGCTCATCCGGCGACCGAGCAACGACGAGAGCCGGCGACGGGGGTTCGGCTCGTCCTGGCGAAGCTCGTGGTGGCGGTGGCGCGTCCCGGAGATGACTGAGGCGGCCGGAACGGTGACGATGTCCAGCGGCGCTAGTCATGGCGGCGGCGGCGCTGCGCTGACGAGGAGGAGGGCGGCGGTGGAAGGTGATGCCGAGTACAACGGCAGCCGGTGGCTTATATGGGACGAAGGAGGCGCGGCTGGAGCTCGGAAAGTGAGGTGGCTCTAACGCCAAGGCAGCTGGCACGCACGCCAAGGCCTGGTGGCGGCGGCGCTCTGCCTTGTGGCGCAGGGAGGGGGCGGCGCGGCGTCGTGGAGCTGGGCCGCGAGCTGGGCTGGCGGGCGCGGGCGGCTGGGCCGGGGAAATGAGGAGATGGGCCGGGGGCGCGGAGTGGGCCGAGCGGGGAGGAAGGGAAGCGGGCTGGGCTGGCCGCAGAAGAAAAAGAGGGGGAGCAAAAGCGATATGGGAAAAAGTTTAGGGGGCCAAAACGAACTATGGGCCAAACAACTTTTCTATAGCTCAAAACAAAGCGATTCAAACTCGAATTTAAACTTTATTTAAATTCCAGTTCTAACCACACACAATCAAAATTCAATGCAGCCAGCATGAATGCAACATACAAAGTAATTTATACGTATTTTGCAAATATTTTTATATTATAAATTCCCTATAAATTAAATAAAGCTTGGGAAATTTTAGATAATTGAGAAAATATTGTATTGATTATGTTAAAAATTCACCTCCCAAAATCCAAAAATTTTGGGGTGTGACATATAACCAAACAGGTGCAGGAGCAGAACCCCTCAACGACGATAGGCAGCCTCTACCAGGGGGTGCCAACATAACTTCCAAAACAACGCCTCAAGGGAGGGATAGTCGTTGTCCGATCAAAAAGGTCAGGGCTTTCACCCAAAAGTTCGACGGAGGGGAGAGGAGGAGTATGATGCCTTCAGCAAGGAAAACGAGGCCTAGAAGTGTCGCCATCAATGGGCTTTCGCCATCCAACAGCCCAACCAGAAGCACCCCAGAAGGACGCCGCCCCAGCGAAAGATGGAGCCAACTTGTGGGAACAGGTGGAGCAACCAAAGGATGAGAGCAGGCCGGGGCAGCAGAGAGCTGGCTGGCCGGCGGCCGCCCCAGCCTCCGGGAACCACAACGGCCCGCGGGCAACCTCCCAGATCTGGAGCGGCGCGCGAGCGGCCCGCAGCGGGCGGGAACCGGCCGGCCGGCGGCGGAGGGGGACCACCGCGGCCACGGGAGAAGCCGAACCTGGAGTCAACAACGGGGCGATCGGGGGAACCAACGCGGGCACGGACGACCGGCCGGCACGGGGGAAGGCCCACCATGATGGTGGGCATCGCTAGGCCCGTGACGACGGATCCAAGAGGTCGCCGAGTAGAGGAGCGTCGGTCGCCGGTGAGAGGAGGCCAGAGACGACGAGGGAGGCCGGATCCAGATCTAGGGGTTCGGGAGTGGAGCTGAGAACATGGGAGGCGAGCAAGGAAACAGAGAGAGGAGCGGTGGGAGAGAGAGGCGGGGCCGCCGCCGCCGAGCAAGGCCGACGACGGTGGCCGACGAGGCCCGGAGGGGGGTTACCCCGGCGGCGGCAGCGCGTCGCCGTCGAGTCGCCCGGGGGTGACGCGAGGGAGCGGGGGGAGTTTTTGGTTTTTTGTATTCAGCTTATTACCTTTGGATGAGTGGGAGGATATGTTGACGATGCTAGCCAGAATTTGCGGAGGGAGATACAGTGACACGAACACTGAAAAAATAAGTGTATACAATGTTTTATTACATCAGTTTGACATAACACAATGGAAGTGCCAGATAATAAATAATTCCTCAACTGAGTACAAGCATTATACAATGATAAACATAACTTCTGAATGAAAGTATACCTCGTTTCCGCATCAATGAGCCGTCGGCTTATATAAGCAATCATATACTCCATAGTGCCGATTTCTTGGGTCAAAATAACTCCAATAACTCTATCTTCAGCTGCCACATAAAGTCTAAATGGAACTCCTTTCTTAGGCGCCCTAAGCACCGGCGGTGAAGACAAATATTCTTTGATTTTCTCAAAAGCTTCTTGCTGTTTTGCCCCCCCAAGTAAAATCGGCTTCATCTTTTAACCGAAGAATAGGAGTAAAAGCATCAACCTTTCCAGACAAGTTAATTATGAATCTTCTCAGGAAATTTACCTTGCCTAGAAACTTTTGTAAATCCTTTTTGCAAGTAGGAGCTTCAACTTTCTTCATTGCTTCAATTCTTTTGGGATCAACTTCTATGCCATGCATTCTCATGAATAATAAACCCAAGAAACTTCCCAGCCGAAACACCAAAAACACATTTGAGTGGATTCATCTTCAAACCATACCGTCGCATCCTTTCAAGAGCGAGTTTTAAATCGGCTAAATGATGATCCAAGCCATCCGATTTAACTACAATATCATCAATGTATACTTCCACAATAACACCAAGTAAATCATGAAAGATTAAATTCATGGCCCTTTGATAAGTTGCACCAGCATTCTTTAATCCAAAAGTCATAACCACCCACTCAAACAAACCAATAAATCCTGGACATTGAACGGCCGTTTTGTGCATATCCTCTTCGGCCATGAATATTTGATTATATCCAGCATCACCATCATGAAAACTAACAACACGATGTCCAGAATCTTCATTAATAAACACATCGGCTATAGGCATAGGATATGAGTCTTTCGGAGTAGCTTTATTAAGATCTCTAAAATCAATGCAAACTCTAAGTTTTCTCGAATTCTTTTCAACGGGAACAATATTAGAAATCCACTCCGCATAACGACAAGTCCGAATAAAACCAGCATCTAATAATCGATTAACTTCTTCTTTTATTCGGTCATAAATAGTGGGATTAAAACGTCTAGCTGATTGCTTAAAAGGTCTAAAACCGGCTTTCATTGGTAAATGACGCTCAACTAAATCACGACTCAAACCAGGCATCTCACGATACTCCCAAGCAAAACAATCGACATACTCTTTCAACAAATTTATTAACTCGGCTTTATACTTAGCCGGTAAATTTTTGTTTACAAAAGTCGGCCTAGGAATTGTACCATCACCAATATCTACTTTTTCTAAAGGGTCGGCTGATGTAAAACCTTGACCCAGTTTATTCATATCCCCAATATCTTCAATAGCTTCAAATATACCTCATGTATGCTCTCGATGATAATCAATTCGCTCTTGAAGACACTGTCCAGATGTAAACCGGTTTGATCGGTTCCCAGAAGCGGTCTGACCAGTTTGACTCGGTTGGTCCAGTTCAGGTCTAAACCAGTCTGACCGGTTTCTGGAAGCGGTCTAACCGGTTTGTCTCTGTTGATTTGTTTGCTCCATTAATTACAGCAAGTAATTCAATCGATTTTCCTTCGGCTTCAATGTAGCAGGAACGAAACCATCCTTGGTGCAACTGATCAGTTCATAATCGGTCAAATCTAAGCCCGATAAACACCTGATATTATCATTTGCACTAATAGAATCGGAATCGGCCATTGCAAGGAAGGAAGAAGTATCATCATGTACAACTTCAACTTCATCGCCAATCCACTGAATAAGATATTGATGCAAGGTAGATGGTACGCATTGATTTGCATGAATCCAATCACGCCCAAGAATTAAACTGAAGTTACCTTGCACTTCCGAGATGAACAAAGCCGTAGCGACGGTCTTGCTCCCAATGGTCAACTCCATGGAAGCCACACCTTTGGCGCCAATAGGATCACCACCACCAACTCCACTGACCATCATGTTCATTTTGATCAATTCTTCATCTTTACCGCCGATCTTCTTGAAGAAAGAATAGGGCATAAGATTCACAATAGCCCCACCATCGACCAACATCCGTGAGACCGGCTTCCCATTGATATGTCCTCTCATGTATAGAGCCTTTAGATGATTTTCTGATTCTTGCGGTTTCTGAAACACAGCATCACGAGGCCCAAGCTGAAGATGAGACACCTCCTCCTCCGGCACCACAAAGTTATCCGATGATAAATAGACAACATTAACATCCATGCTGCCATGTTCTGGAGAAGCTTAAAAGTCAACCATCTCTTCATCTTCAACTACTGGAGGAATTTCTGAAGTAACACCATCTGTAGCGGTAACAGATGTGCCATCTGCCTCTGACTCCAAACCGGTCTGACCGGTTCCAGAAACCGGTCTAACCGCTTCTGTGACAGACTGACCTAAACCGGTCTGACTGGATTCTGAAACTGGTCTGACCGGTTATGCTGCTGGTTGCACAACTGACTTGATCTGCCATGTTTTCTTCTGAGGAATCGTAGGTCTATATCTGTTGAACTGTTCATCCCTCAGCTTCTCTACTGTCACACCCGGCCCATTTTGTATGGCCCAGTAGTGGCCCATGAGTGCGGGATGCACGTGTTTAGTGCCACATTGCTAGTTTAGCAAGGGTGGAGGCAACTTATAAGCCTTTGTCTTCCAGCCATAGCACCTTCCGGTTAACCCTTTTACACGAAGCGAGGACGAAAGTGTAAGCAGGGTGCTATGTGTACACGTGCGTGCCCCTCGGAAGGGTTGTGCGAGGCGGCTCGTGGAGGGCGGGGTGTTACAAATGGTATCAGAGCCGACCCTCGCAGTTGCGCGTACGGGTCAGTGTGCAAGCATAGGGCGCATGGCGTGTGTGGCCCGGGTAGGGCATACGGCATGGACTATGGCGCCGGCACTGGACGTACGGTCGTGCGCTAAGGGGGAACGTTCCTGGACATTTTTGCGGGTGGGTGAGTTGCGCCGACGAGGACGTCGGTTCTTTGAGGGGGTGTATGTCACACTCGGCCCAGTTTGTATGGCCCAGTAGTGGCCCATGAGTGGGGGATGCACGTGTTTAGTGCCACATTGCTAGTTTAGCAAGGGTGGAGGCAACTTATAAGCCTTTGTCTTCCAGCCATAGCACCTTCGGGTTAACCCTTTTACACGAAGCGAGAAAGAAAGTGTAAGCAGGGTGCTATGTGTACGCGTGCGCGCCCCTCGGAAGGGCTGTGCGGGGCGGCTCGTGGAGGGCGGGGTGTTACATCTACTTCCTGTTCGCTTTTCTCTTTGTTTCGCAAGCGCTGCAACTTTCTCTTCTGTGTATGAGTTAAACGAGAAGGACACCACCTAGGTTGGAACACCTTCTTCACAGCCTTGCTACTACCAGCTTCATGATCATTTGCCATGATAGGGTTCTTAACAGCCGAATCTCCAATAACTATCGGCTTTTTGCTTAAGTCTTGCACAGCCACTGGAACTTCACCAATTGTAACAAACCAATCACCTTTGGCTTGCTTTGAGTCCACTGTAAGCTCCACTTCCTCATTTCTTTCTTTGACGCGATATTCTTGCTTAGGAGGACCATATGACCTTTGTTCAGACCGAAACCGGTCTGACCGCTTTGAAACCGGTCTGACCGCTTTGTTAGATGGCGCCGGACCTGATTGGTATGAATCCAACTGGTCATGCACTGGAACTCTAGGACCATCACCATGTAATCTTGAGGTGGTTGTGGCATGGGAAAACACTGCATCCACATTCCTTGTTCCCATGTTGGATATGGAGAATTTGACGTCGGAGGTGCCCATGGCATAGTAGAATACACCTTCTGTGGTGGAAACGCAGTAACAACATCACCACGATGCCTATTGTTCTCTGAATAACCATCCCACACATTGGTGACCTTGGTCTCTTTTTTACCAAGCGATCAACTTGAACGACCTTTGTGTACTTGTTCAGGAGCTGATTAAAGGTAGGTCCCTATTTCAGAACTGTACCTTTGATTTTAGGCTCATTCACCTTCCAAGTACCCACTTCCGGGCGCCTAGGCTTGAAAGTTCTTGGTTGGTCCAGGGGCAAACCGGTCTGGCCGGTTTGGGAAACCGGTATGACCGGTTTGCCTGATCTGCGGGCCGACTCTCTGTTGTTGAACTCTCTTGCCCCCCGGGTCTTGATATATTAATAGTAATCTTCAGAGACTCTTTACCATCCAGAGTCTTTCCAAGCATCACTTTTCTGACCGGAATTTGACTATCAGCTTTATCCGGCCTTGGCTCTCCAACTACCACATTCTTTCGCTTAGCTCCTTTGGCTTGCTCTGGCCGAATCAGCACTTTGGTATTCAAATCAAGGGTATGAACAGGAAAGGGAGCATTGTCAACTTGCATCTCAGCTAGTACTAATCGACCTTCATTGATAGCCGATTGTACCTGTCGTCGGAAAGCATTGCAGTCATTAGTTGCATGTGAAAAAGAATTATGCCACTTACAATATGCATGATTTTTCAATTGATCGGCTGGTGGAATTGCATGAGAAAGCTTAATAAAACCATTCTTAAGCAATTCATCAAAAACACGATCACACTTAGCAACATCAAAAGTAAACTTGATTTCTTCTCGCCGGTTTTTCTGAACCGGCTTCAAAGAAGGACAAGAACAAGGTTTAGCTTTTGATGGCCAAACAAATTCAGCAGCATAAATTTCTTTATCCTCATCATCCGAGCTATCAGAATCATTATCAACAATATGAACATTGGAACGATGAGGTTTAGCAGTTTCTTTTGTATGTTTTAGCTTGAACTCTAGACTCATGACCTTCAGTTGCAAGTGATTAACAGAGAGAAAATCAAAATCTTCTAATTTGTCTTTCAAATAAGATCGCAAGCCCGCAAATGCTAAATCCACTAAATCTTTTCCAGAAACTGTCAAATTAAAACATCTATTCTTTGTATCTTTAAATCTTATAAAATAATCCATAGCCGATTCCTCTCAGCTTTGTCTAATAGATGTTAAATCAGTTAATTTAGCCTCATTTTCTCTGCTAAAGAAATAATCATGAAACTTACACTCCAATTGAGTCCAATTTTGAATAGAATTAGGAGCAAGCGAAGAAAACCAGGAGAAAGCAGTTCCGGTCAATGTCAATGAAAATAAGCGAACACGTAATGGCTCATAACAAGCTGCTTCTCCTAACTGCAAAATATATTGACTAACATGCTCCCAATTAGTACGATTATCTTCACCATTGAATTTAACAAACTCAGGAACACGCCAACCATTAGGATAAGTAATTAGATCAAATTCAGGAGGATATGGTTTTTGATATAAATGTGAGCTACTCATATCAATCCCAAGCTTTGTTCTAATTGTATTAGCCAGATCCTCTTTAAACCTAGAAAAATCGGCTTGGTAATTCCCGTTGGTTGTATTTTGATCATAACGCAACGTATTATGCACCGGATCCCGAAGGTGCACTACCCACAATAGTAGTACAAGGAGATGTGAAAACAGGTCCAGAAGCAACTGAATTGGGTAAATTCATCGAATTTGTCGCACCCAAACCCATAGAACCAGTCTGACCCGCATGGGGCAAACCGGTCGGACCGGTTTGGAAAACTGGTCGGACCGGTTTTTGGAAAACCGGTCTGACCGGTTCATTGACCGAACCAGGATGAGGCGGTTGCACTGGATAGAAATTCGCCGACATACCCAAATTTGGATCTAAAAATTCTTTAGGTTCGCCTGACGTGCTAGGATCTGTTTTAGGTAAAGATTCATGTTCTTCTACACTATTTTTACCTTTTTTAAGAGAATCAATATCACTAGCCATATTAATAAATAACTCACTAGCAACAGTTTGAGCAACATTCAATTTCTTATCCATCATGTGAGTTATTTGTTGCATTAAGTCAGAGGATTCGTCAGTTACCTTAGGAAGCTCCTCAACTTGATCGTTAGCCAACTTAAAAGATGGCATGACGAACTCTTCAACTCTATTGACGAAGCCTCCACGATCCTTCTTGAAGCCCTTCAAGAATTGTGCCTTGAAGTGCTCTTCAGCAATCAGGTACCGCTTCCGCTCCTCGTCCGTGAGCTCTTCCATCATAGTGGTGATGATGTTTCCTTTATCAAGCTCACAGTTGGATCCTGTCATCTTTGAGGTAGATTGGATCGGTTTTGAAACCAGATTAATCGTTTCCCAGCGGAGTCACCAAAAAGTATGTTGACACGAAGATGCGCCAACACACTTGAGATCGCACGAACGCGCAGCACTGCCGTCACCACGATGTAACACCCTAAAAATGCCTATTTTAAAAATTTAGTAATTAAATTGTATTTATTTAATTTTATGCTCATATTTATCTAAGGAAAATAAATTATTTGTGATAAATAAAATTAAATATAAGGTTAGAAACATTTTTGTTGCATTCATGCTGGCTGCATTGAGTTTTGTTTGTGAGTGGTTCAATTGGAATTTAAATTCTGTTTAAATTCGAATTTGAATCGCTGAGTTTGGAGCTCTAGAAAAGTTTCTGCGGCCCGAGTTCACTTTTTCCCCCTAAACTCTTTTCCCCGTCCAATCTTGGCCCTCCTACTCTTTTCTCTTCGCAGCGGCCCACCTCCCTCAGCTCCGCTTCTGGCCCAGCCTGGCGGCCTGCTACGCCCCCGGCCCGTTCCCTTCCCGCCCGCGCCGGCCTGCTCGCGTTCCTGCTCGCCCCAGCCCGCGCAGCCGCTTCCGGCCCAGCTCCGCGTCGGCCTGCACGGCCCATCCCACGGCCAAGCGGCCCAGCAACCGGCCCGCAGTGCCCCTCCCCTCCACGCCGACTGACCCGAGGGTCCCACTCGTCAGGGTCATCCCTGACCTCTGTCCGAGTTGGACTCGGCTCCGACGACGGAGTCCGGTCCGGCCACGGCGCGAACGCCGAGAAAACCCCGGACTCTCCCCTCGGCCGCCTTCAAATACCCGCCGCCCCGTCTCGCGAGGCCCTCCAACTCTAGCCGTCCTCGCCCTCGTTCCCCCGCACGGCCGTCGCTCGAATCGCCGCCGCCCGAGATCTGCGCCGCCGCGGACCCGCCGACTCGCCGCCGCTCGAGTCGAATTAGCTGGCCAAGGAGCTTCCCTAGCAGGTAAGCATGCCCCCAAGCCCGGTCTAGCCCCGTATCGCGCGCTGTGCCATCCCCGTCGTCACTGCCCGAGCGCCGCCGCCGCCATGGTCCGTCGCCGGCCGCCGCTGTCGCATTCCCGCTGACGAGAGCCCCTCCACTCGACTCGCCGCGTCGCCCCGGTCCTGTAGAGTCAGCCCGCGCCCCGCCCCGTGCCCCGTAGCTCGAGATCCCCTTTTCGCCGGCGATGCTCCGCCGCCTCCTGCTAGCGCCGCCACCCCAGCGCCGCCGCCGCCGACGCCCCCTCCAGATCTAATCAGAGTCGCTCAAATTGAATTCGACGGCCCAGATCAAGTCAACCAAGCCAAGTCAGACAGCCTGTACCGGTCAACCTTGCCGTTTTGCAAAAGAACCCCTATCCTTTTTCAAAATTAACCCACAGTCCTGTTTTATTCAAAAATAATTACAATTAAGTCCTGATTTTTACAGAAAACCCCCTGCCTTATTTAAAAATAGTACCCGAGGTCCTGTTTTGGTCAAATTGCAAATAAACCCTCCTGTTTTTATATAAAATTATGTTTTAGCCCCTGAGTTTTTGCAAATAAGCCCCTGGAACTTTTAAAACTTTGCCAGCAAGTCCCTGAACCTTAGAAAAGCCATAACTTCTTCGTTTTAGCTCCGATTTGAGTGATTTTTGCGCTCACGTGTTCGTAGCGAAGCATAGATTAGTTTTTCAGCCTTCTTTTGTTCTGTTGCTATTGTTTGGTGTATTGTTCTAATAGATTAATATTGTTTGCATGTATTGTCTTGTATGGATGCTTGTGTGTTGATGTTTGAGTCCAGTCGGTGAGCCGTACGCGTTTGAGTTCGAGGGTTACGAGGAGCAGGACCAACAGCAGCAGCAAGAGCAACAGCAGCAGTTGGACGAAGGCAAGTACAGCACGGACAATCCTTGCTACCTAAACACACCTTTACACTACTTACTGCATATGCATGTGTCTAAATTGTTCCTATTAAGGTTATTCCTAGCTTTGTTTATCCTATACCTTGATTACCCTGGGTTATTGCATATGGGTAGACCTTTGCTAAGCGCAGCTACTGTCACCAATGTTTAACTGTTAATCTTGACTTAATGGTTCACTTCAATGCTAATGGTAAAACTTGCTTTTTAGCAACATGGAACAGGGAGCTAGGGCGTATGCTTCATGCTTGGCCCTAGTATCTCTCCGTAAGGACTGGTTCTTAAAGCGGCAACCCAGGAACCTGTCGCCACCGCTGGAACTATAATGGCTCTGGTCTTGGACAAGTAACATGTACGTCTCTAGCTTGACAGTAGTTACCGACAGGCCGACGGCGTTATGGGAAGCATGGGTGAGAGTATGGTTTGATCCACCGAGGACGGAGTATCCGTCGGCTATGTCCCCGTGAGGCACAGTCCCGTGTTGGGAGCTTCCGTATGGCGGGGGTTCCACACGTTGCGCTATTTATTTTGTTGTTGTTATTCTTTTCCGCGCTCGGACGCCATTGACCCCCTCGTGTTGCGACACGGGCGTCAGTCAATCTCGGTGCCTTGGGTCATGCTGCCTAGGTTGTACCATAACGGCTACTGTTTTGTTAGGGTGTCATGTGAAAAGCCTCGTAGCGTCCCTATGCAGTCACACCTCGGAAGTGTTGATGTGCGTGGTTGGGTGCAAAGTTCCTTTGAACTTTTACGCGACTGGTGGGAAAAGGGCGAAACCTCTGCAGAGTGTATAATCTATCATGATAGCCTTGCTCAGGGTTAAGAGCGGCCTGGATCCTTTTTGATTAGAAGATGATATTTATTATTGTTTAATGATTACCTCTACTTCATTAATTGGGCATTGCAACTGGGATTCACTTAATTGTAGTAATCTTGGTTTATGTTAAAATGAAACAACTAAAATTGCTAATGCAGTACAGCCGTGTCAAGCCTTTCTTTTAAGCCTTCATTACCCGTGTTGTATTTGCTAAGTAAGACAATTACTTACACTTGCCATTCAACAAAATCCCGGATGGGTAACAGATGGATTAGATGGTATTGCTGCTGTTGAATTTCCTGAAGATCTACCATTCTACTAGTTGTGCTCAACCAGTCGGTGTCCCTGTGGATTATGGTTATCGGCTTCGTCTTCATCTTCGTTTAGAGAGAGTTAATAAAAAGTCTTCCGCTGTTTTATTTAGTTATTTGAGTCAAACTCTGATGTAAAACCATTTTATTCGAGCATATGTACTCTGTTTATCATATTTGTTATCTATATGTGTTCTGTGGACTTCCTGGGCACACATATAGAAGCATTCGGGTTTCTGTGTAAATCCGGGTGTGACACACGACCAACACCCGACCTCCCTCGGGCAAACCTGTCAGACCGGTTTCAAGAACCGGTCGGACCGCTTTCTGATAGGAAGTCGTGAAGACCTAGAAACTCGAGCTCGGGAGGGACCCCGTCGGAGCTCAAGCAATATAGGGTTGCTCTAGGGTCGGCATGCCACCTAGAACGCCTTAGTACGTTGCGGAGACGAGCAAAGGACAACAATTAGGGTTGGAAAAGATTTAGGGTTTGGAGATAAAAGTAAAGGACAAATATGTATTGATTCGATTGGAATAACTCTCAATCGGCCTTAGCCTTCATATATATAGGTCGGGGAAGTCGTACCCCTATCCAAGTCGGTTACAACATGGGACAAAACTCGGAATCCTAAACCTACTAGAATTACAGATCCAAACATTTGGCAAACCTGTGAGACCGGTTTTCCTCGGATGCTGCCAATTTTGACTATCAACACCTTGTATCTTGATGATTCGAGTAGTTGGAGCAAAGTCCAAGACACTATTTCCTTTATTATCGAGTAGTTTGCATTGGAGTGCATCTTTGATGCACCCAATGGGTGTAGCCCCCGATCACCTTTGGCTTGCTTTGAGTCCACTGTAAGCTTCACTTCCTCATTTCTTTCTTTGACGCGATATTCTTGCTTAGGAGGAGCATATGACCTTTGTTCAGACCGAAACCGGTCTGACCGCTTTGTTAGATGGCGCCGGACCTGATTGGTATGAATCCAACCAGTCATGCACTGGAACTCTAGGACCATCACCATGTAATCTTGAGGTGGTTGTGGCATGGGAAAACACTGCATCCACATTCCTTGTTCCCATGTTGGATGTAACACCCTAATTTTTTTAATTTTTTTTTGCAATAGTCTAAAATTTTCTAACAAATATCTAGAATTAGTTTAGAATTGTTCACATTTAATTGTAAGCAATCAAATATTTTATAAATGCAACTAAAACAATCATAGGTTATACAATTGGTTGAATGCATTCATGCCTTTGCATATGGTTTAATTGCTTGAAAAATGAATTTCAACTTGTTTGCAAAAATGCGTCTAGATGTTGTGCCAACTAAGGACAATAATATCTCTGGAGTAATATAATTAATGGGCAAATAAATATTGGGCCAAGCCCATGTTTCTTTTCTTTTCTCTTTCTCTATCTCTCTTCTCTCTTTTCTTTGTGAGCATTCCCTCGCTGGCAAATCTCATGAACGAAACATTCTAAACCAGTCCACAAACCCCCTAAGCCCAGCCCACCTCTAACCCTAGGCGCCCAGCCCCTCTCCCTCTCTGTTTCACGTGGAAACAGCCCCCCAGCACCTCCTCTCTTCCTGTCACGGCAGATGGACGCCCCTCCCCCCTTTTCCTCGACAATCCCCTCCCCCTCTAGCGCCTCCTCCCCTCCCCCTGCGCCCCCACTTAATTCCCATGAAAGACAGAGAGAAACTGCAGCCATCATATTGTTTTATTCCCCCCCCCCTTCATTGCCTTTGAGTCCTGCCCTTAATCCACTCGTTCATAGCCCAGCAAATAAGTTATCCTATAAAATGGAACCAGCAGCTCCTAAGCAATCCCTTTGCTCATTGTTGCCCAGACCCTGCCAAGCCTTTCCCCTCTGTTCTTGCACCGAGCCGTTGTGTCGCTGCGCCCCTGGAAGCTGCGCTAGCCCCTGTTCGTCGCTGCTGGTAAGGAAACAACCGCTGAAAATATTCCTCTTCATCGAATCCCTACTTATCTCTTGCTTTCTTTCGACGAGGCCCCCAGGTGCAGCAAAGACCGGAGGAAGACTAGTGCCAAGGACGTGGAGACGAACTGCTGATCGTGATCCCCTACAACGTTGCAAGAACGACTACATCGAGTCATCGCAGCACATAACGTGATCTTCGTGGTGAGCAGCGCCGCAGCCTCCCTGTCCTTGTAGAATATTTCAGCAGCACTTAGTTTCTTTGGTTGCAAGAATGTCCAGGTCAATCATAGGAAAATTCAGACCCAATCCGCACCGCTGCTGAAAACCTTTTGCTCTCGCTTGCTAACCTTTGATATATAGGAGGTTGTATATGTATATGCCCGTACTAGTCTAAAATCTATCAAATATTTGTGGAAATTCTTATATGTTCAAACATTCTGGTATATGAATCCTTGTAATTTTGTTAACCAAAATTCTGAAAATACATGACTGCTATATGCTCATCCTTGAATAAATGATAAAAATGCACACACCTATCTGTTTATGCAATCACTGCCTTGTTATTTTGTCTAAAAGTCGTCTTTAAATATTTTATTTTGTTCTGAAACTATGAACACCTTGCTACTGTTGTGCAGCAAATGTTTATTTAAAGTATCATGTGCTGCTATAAAATTCCAGAATTTAGCACTTGTTCGGTTTAAGCGATCGCTAGTAAAACGAATAGTACTTTTTACTCGTAGCTCCAATTTAGATGATTCTTGCGCTCACGCGTTCATGGCGACGAGCTCCAGCTTTTAAAATGTTTTTCTTTCTGTTTTACCAAGGGCTTGAAGAAGGCAAGTGTCCTTGCTGCATGTTCCTTTTTACCTTTACTTACAACATGTATCACCTTTTATTTTACGCTTAATGCATGCTTCGAGTCAAATTGATGGGAATCCTATGGTAGGGTTTACTAGATTTTCTTATGACAACCTTGAAGCCTTTAGTAGTCGTTTGAGTCATGGGTAGTTTGATGCTTAGCCTGCTCTACATGGGATGGGTTAATCTTTAATATTGACTAAACAACTATGCAACATTTTGGGTTGGTAATCTTTTAGCAACATGGAACTCTAGGGACTCGAGCAAGTGTATGATCGGTGGACGGTGTTTATGGTTTGTGCTTGTCTTGCTTGAGTCGTCTCAAGGATTAATGCGTGGAGTGACCACCCAGGACTACAGTACAACCATGGGACTATATGGGCGATGGTCTTGGCTGTGTTACTAGGGGAAATCGGGAAATCCAGTGGTCTGCGTTAAGCTGTTGGGGCTGAAGATTAAGCACGGCACAATGATGGGTACCCGAACCCTAAGTGGATTAATGCGCGCTGGTGAACCTATGTAATGGCCTCGTAGTGTACCCCGGCACGCACATCTCGGAAATGTGTGGAGGCTTGCAACCTCAGCTAAAAGGTATCACGACCCATGGTGAAAGTGTACGACCTCTGCAGAGTGTAAAACTGTTATAACAGCCGTGCTCACGGTCAAGAGCGGCCTGGACCCTCACATGTTTAGTTGGTGGTTTTTGGTGAATCGCAGTGCGGTGACTGTGGTTTGGTTGGGCGGTTTGGCCTTAGTCGATAGGTGCTTGTCCTATAAGATTGGTTTTGGATGGGAAGACTTTCACATGTTAATCAAAGTGTTTAATAAAACTTGACCAACTAAAATTTGTGCAATGCAACCAGTTGTGTCAGCCTTCCTTGATTTTAGCCCTGCATGTCATTACTTTCCTCCACTTGCAAAGTACACGCCTCCAGGTGTACTCACCGTTTTCCCCTTCACCCCCTGCCGTGTTTCCCCCTCCCCCTTGATTGCTGTTCAAGATGAAGGCCATGAAGATCTAGGATGCGACCCCCGGTTGATTGCCTGTGGTCATGGAGCTTCGCTTCCGCACAAGTTTCTTAAACTATGAGTTGTACTTTTCTTTTGGACCTACGGGTCATTTTGTACTATTATAACGTGATGTGGCAATGTATCAATGATGAAGTCATGCTTTATGTATGAAATATGATCCTGGCATACATAAAGTGAGCATTCGGTTGTGTTTATAAAACCGGGTGTGACATTGGATATGGAGATTTTGACGTCGGAGGTGCCCATGGCATAGTAGCATACACCTTATGTGGTGGAAACACAGTAACAACATCACCACGATGCCTATTGTTCTCTGAATAACCATCCCCACACATTGGTGACCTTGGTCTCTTTTTTACCGGGCGATCAACTTGAACGACCTTTGTGTACTTGATCAGGAGCCGATTAAAGGTAGGTCCCTATTTCAGAACTGTACCTTTGATTTTAGGCTCATTCACCTTCCAAGTACCCACTTCCGGGCGCCTAGGCTTGAAAGTTCTTGGTTGGTCCAGGGGCAAACCGGTCTGACCGGTTTGGGAAACCGGTCTGACCGGTTTTGCCTGATCTGCGGGCCGACTCTCTGTTGTTGAACTCTCTTGCCCTCCCCGGACTCTCTGCACAGCCTCAAGCTTATTGCAGCCCCGAGCTTCTCACGCCATCTCACTGCTAGTGAATGCGAGTGAAATCCAAGGTCCTAACGCGTTCACTAACAATGGGCTAGAAGAAAGCTGTTGTGAAGAAAGCTGATTGCGTGGGGTCAGCCAAACCAGCGGAGAGAAGAACCGCTAGGAAGAGGACATTGCTTGTAGATCCAAATGCCAAGCCCCAATCCAAGAATCATCCATCGCGAGCCGATGCATGGAAAACGACCTCTACTGCAGATCTACAAAATCTAGTTGCACAAGGTTTGCTTCTTTTTGCAGAAACTATCGAGTGGAAATCTTGTTATAAGACACAATTCCCCACTAGTCCATGAAATTCCGTTGTTTATCTCTTTCTGTGAGCGTGGAGTTGGTCAGCCGATCTCCCCCTTCTTTCGCTCTTTACTTGATTTCTACAAACTGCAATTGCATCATCTCAACACCAATGGGATCCTACACATAGCTGCCTTTGTACATGCTTGTGAAACATTCCTTGGTATTGAGCCAAATCCTGCACTATTTCGAACCTTATGTCACATCAAACCACAACACAACTCCTTACGAGTAGAAGGATCGATAAAGCTGTTATCCAGGTCCGCCAGAAGATAAGGGAGCAATGGTTTGAGATGCCGATGAAGGACTCATGTGGAGATTGGAAGTCCGAATGGTTTCTCATTGTTAAGTCATCTAGTCGACTCCTTTTCAATACATGGAATAAATGACCATATATAAATGTATTGATATTGTAGTCACTGTCTTAATGCAATAGGTAACCACACTGATAGCTGTCCACCCAAAGATGGGTGGTACCCAAGGGACCAATCCGACTGGAACACTAAGCCTAGCGCAGAAGAAGCAGAAGAAGTACCCGCATTGTTGAAGCGAGTACAAGCGGTCAAGAAGAAAGGGCTCACTGGAGTCGGTATTACCTACAACTTTTGAAGCCGAAGGATGCAACCACTCCAGAAGCGCGTACATCTTGGATACGAGTACGACAGAAGTGCAGATCCCTCAAGGATAGCTCCAGAGGAAATACCGGATGAGACGATGTTGATGCGCTTGTCTCGAATGTTTACTGGAGTGTCAGGCAAGCTACTACTTGTTGGAGAGTGCTCAATGACCAATCCTCCTGGCCCAGTAAGTAGTCTTATAAAGAATTTATCCAGTGTCTTGTATTTCAAACTGTAAATCGAGTAGTTCTATTATTCACAACCTTCTAGTGAAGATCAAGACGAAGAGGTTGGCGGAATCAACAGGAAAACCTAGGAAGAACTAGAAAACAGTTCATCAGAGAAGTCCATGGAAGCTGAAGACGACACAAAGGTAGCTGATGAATTCAAAGTCACCCCTGAAGCAGAGAAGGACACCATAGATGCAGAAAAAATGCCCAGGTGTTGACACTTCTTTCGATCCACTATCAGGATTGCCAATCCGATTAATGGTGCAATGAGTTGTAACACCCTAAAATAGCCTATTTAAAATTTTTAGTAATTAATTGATTATTTAATATACTGCTCATAATTATTATAGGTCAAATAAATAATTTCTGGAAATTAAAATCAAATATAAGGCATAGAAACATTTTTGTTGCATTCATGCTGCTGCATTTATTTTTGGTTGATAGCAAATTAAATTGGAATTTAAATTCTGTTTAAATTCGGATTTAATTTGCATTTGTTTGAGTTTTAGAAAAGTTAAAAACAGCCATAGTTCACATCTGCTCCCTAAACTCTCCCCTTGGTCCGCTTCTGCTCCTTGTACTCTTCCCCGAGCCAGCCCAGCACCCCGGCGCACCTTGGCCCAGCTCGCCCCCCCCCCCCCCCCCCGTTCGCCGGCTCGCGGCCCAGCCGCAGCCTTCCCCCGCCGCAACGCTCGGCCCAGCAGCCTCCTCTCCCACTGCCACGCCGGGCCCCCACGTCAGGCCGCCGACGCTAGCCTGACATCACCTTCCCCTTCGTCCTCCCACTAATGGCGCGGCTCGCCGCGGCAGGGCCCGCACGCTGAGGCCGCCTCCCCCGCGCCTACTTAATCCGGCCCGCGCCGCCGCCCCGCTCCCCTCACCCTCCACCGCCGAAACCCTAGCGCCTCCGCCTGCCTCTGCGCCAGTGCCGCCGCCCTCCGTCGCCCGAGCGCCTGCGTCGGCGAACTCGCCGCTCCGGCATCCCTCCGCCCTGGCCGACCCTCGGAGCTGCTTCCCCGCTCCACGAGGAACACGCCGAGCCGCACACTACTCCTTCCGCGCCCCGGAGTTCCCTCGCCGACGTACACCGACGACCGCCGTCCGCCGCTCGTCATCAACCGCCGTCACCACCACTCTTCCGCTCAATTGATCCACACAGGTAGACTCACCATCCATCCCTGATGCTCCCGAGCCGTTCAGCACTTCATTTCACGCCCCGTAGATGCCTCCCCCACCGCTCACTGGCGGCATCTCCGCCGCTCGACGCCGGCAGCCGCCCATGGCCCTCAGCCCACGACTTGTTCACCCCTGTTGAGCTCGCCTGTCTCCCCTGAGCACGTAGCACCAAACCGCGCTTCAAATGGAGGCCTGTAGCCCCAGTTTGGCCTCGCTCTGGCGAGCCACCGCCGCTCCCGCGGGCGGCGCCGCCATCCTCACCCCCGCCGGCGACCCCCTTTCCTTCCCCTTCACTCTGGCCGCCAGATCTGGATCGCACGGCCCAGATCCAACACCACCCGAGTCAAATTCCTCAGCATACCGGTCAGTGCCGGTAATTTTGCTAAAGAGCCCCTGCCCTTTTCTGGATTTAACCCGCCATCCATCGCAGTTGTAAAACTATTTGCAACCAGGTCCTTTCTTCGCGTTTAAGCCCCTGCGCTTTTGAAAATTGTAACCCGCCATCCAGACCAGGTTTATTTGTGCATAGGCCCTCGGGTTTTAAAGCATAATTATGTATAGGTCCTCGGTTTTTCACAGATTAGTCCCTGGATCTTAAAAACCCCATAACTTCTCCGTTTTAACTCCGATTAGTGTGATTTTCGCGCTCATGTGTTCGTGGTAAAGCGTAGAATAGATTTAAAGCCTTTTTTGTACTGTTTTTACTGTTTGGTGTACTGTTCTAATAGATTAAATATGTTTGCATGTTCTGGCTTGTGTGGATGTTTGTGTGGTGCAACTCGAGTCCAGTCGGTGAGCCGGTAGCTTTGGAGTTCGAGTACGAGGACGTCCAGGAGGCATACCAGCAAGACCACCAGCAGCAGCAGCACTACTTTGAGGAAGGCAAGTATAGCACGGACAATCCTTGCTACCTAAACACCCTCTGTAATTAAATTATTTTACCTCATATGCATGTGTCTAAATTGATGTACCCCTAAGGTTGTACCTAGCTTTGTTATCCTATTCCGTTGATATCCCGGGTTCATGCATATGGGTAGATCTTTGCTAGGCGCAGCTACTGTCACCTTTGCTTAACTGTTATTCTCGACTTAATGGCCCACTCCAATATTAATGATAAAACCTGCTTTTTAGCAACATGGTTCAGGGAGCTAGGGCGTGTGCTTCGTGCTTGGCCCTAGTGTCTCTCCATAAGGACTGGTTCTTAAAGCGGCAACCCAGGAGCCTGTCGCCACCGCCAGAACTATAATGGCTCTGGTCTTGGACAAGTAGCATGTACGGCTCTAGCTTGACAGTAGTTACCGACGGGCCGACGGCGTTATGGGAAGCATGGGTGAGAGTATGGTTTGATCCACCGAGGACGGGGTATCCGTCGGCTATGTCCCCGTGAGGCACAGTCCCGTGTTGGGAGCCACCGTATGGCGGGGGCTCCACACGTTGCGCTATTTATTTTGTTGTTGATATTCTTTGCCGCGCTTGTACGCCATTGACCCCCTCGTGTCGCTACATGAGCGTCAGTCAATCTAGGTGCCTTGGGTCATGCTGCCTAGGTTGTACCATAATGGCTACTATTTCGTTAGGGTGTCCTGTGAAAAGCCTCGTAGCGTCCCTATGCGATCACACCTCGGAAGTGTGGTTTAAGAGGTTTGGCCACCTCGGCATGGTTGGGTTTAAAGTTCGTTTGAGCTTTTACGCGACTGGTGGGTAAAGGGCGAAACCTCTGCAGAGTGTATAATCTATCATGATAGCCTTGCTCAGGGTCACGAGCGGCCTGGATCCTTTTCGATTAGTGGTTCTTTAATTAAGATGATGCTTTATTTCTGCTTAATGAACTTCTACTTTATTAATTGGGTTGCAACTGGGATTCTTAGACGGATAGTAATTTGTTTAATGCTAAAACGAACCAACTAAAAGTGCTAAAGCAGTACAGTCGTGTCTAGCCTTATTTTGAGCCTTCATAATCCGTGTTGTACTTGCTAAGTAAACATTTTACTTACACTTGCTGCTATTCAACAAAATCCCGGATGGGTAACAGATGGTTATGAGAATGATGTGGCTGCTGATGAGTACCCGGAGGATCTGCCATTTTACTAAGCTGTGGTCAACCAGTCAGAGTGTCACACCCCAAAATTTTCAAATTTTGGGATGTGAATTTTTTAACATAATTAACACAATAATTTTCTCAATTTTCTAAAATTTTCCAAGCTTTGTTTAATTTACAGGGAATTGATAATAAGAAAAATATATTTATTTGTGAAGTATAAATAAATTGCTTTGTATGTTGCATTCATGTTGTTGCATTGAGCTTTGTTTGTGTGTTGTTCAAACAAGAACTTAAATCTAATTTAAATTTGAGTTTGAATCGCGTTGTTTTGAGCTCTGGAAAAGTTGTTACAGCCTGAGTTCGTTTTCGCCCCATAAACTTTTCCCTGAGTCCGCTTTTGCCCCTCCAACTCTTTTCCCTGGCCCAACCTTTCCCTCCTTTCTTCTCCCCGAGCCGGCCCAGTTAGCTCTACACCCCCATCCGGCCCAAGCAACTCCCCGCTTGCGCCCCGCTCGGCCCAGCTCGCTCCACAGGCCCGGCTCCCCACCGCGGCCCATTCCCCCTCTCCCGCCTCCGCTCGGCCCACCCAGCCGCGATTCAGGCCCAATACGCCCCAGCCCAGCGCTGGTATCCCTGAGTCACGTGACAGCGTCGCCGCCAGGCCTTGGCGTCCGTGCCGACGCCGCCCCGGCGTTTGTGCCGCCTCGACGAGCGAGCCTCGAGCCCCTCCCCTCGGCCCTATGTAAAGTCGCCGCCCCCGCGCCTCTCAGCACCTCCTCACCACCACTGTCGCCTCCTCCTCACACAATGCCGCCGCCGCCATTGCTCAACGTGGAGCTCCGAGCCGCCGTCGTCCTCGCTGATTTTCGGATGCCTCAATCATCCTCGGGTGAAGCAGCGGCCACCACGAGCTCCCCCTCGCCGCGCCGCGTCCGCTCTAGTAATAGCTCTTGTATCTTTTACCTTTTCCTTTTGTAAGACTTTGAGTATCAATATAGTTATCTTTATCACTTTGCCTTTGTCATTTATATCTTCCTTCTATTTTATCCTAGTTGCAAATATATCTTGTTTAGACTATAGTCAGTTATAGTTCTAGTGCTTGTAGTCTTGTTTAATTCTTTGTCTTGGCTGGTTCTTCGATCTTGCTTGATACTGGAGGTGAATTGTCACCAAGAGTATTGACAAGGTTGCTTGCTCTTGCTAGCAGAGTAAGTAGTCGTTGCCTAGTGTAGGAGTGGTTCCTAGACTAGTCGGTGGCCTTAGTTTATTCCCGTCGCAACGGAGGTGGTAGCCGGGAGGTGGTGACAGCCCTTTCGGTCTTCGTAGCCCATCACGTTAGTTCCGGTCCGTAGGATTCCCAAGTTGGGAAATAGTGGCACCCCTTCTCATCCCTTTCTGTGTGTTCACCGGTTCCCTTGTCCCGATGCTAAGACATTAGAGTTATCCCAGATCTCCTAGTGCTGGCTCTGTAGCCGCTGTATCTCTAAGCTAGAGTGACATAGGTAGATAAAGTATCCAGGAGTCCTCTATCTCTTCTCGTTGTCCTCCCAGCTATCTATCTCTTCTCTCCCTTACCTGAGTATCCCTTGAGCTGTGTGTCTGGTATATCCACTCCTATCCAATACCGTTATCCCCTGTCTTGTCTAGTCGTGTACCCTTCTCTGATAGTCTCGAATATCTGTTCACTAGTAATCTTGCCAAAGCTTCCCTGCGGAAATATAAATTACGATACCTCGGAATACTCCCAGGTGAAGTGCTACAGCGGTGATTCTGTGCGCTTGCAGAATATTTCTATATTTTACTAAGCCATAAGGAAAACCACTGAAACACTCCTTACCCCAGTACCAGGATTCTCAATTCTGATATTGGATCGTAAGAAGTGCCAACACTCACCACCACCGCCGCCTCCTCCTCACACAGCGCCGCCGCCGCCATTGCTCAACGTGGAGCTCCGAGCCACCGCCGTCCTCGCCGATTTTCGGATGCCTCGATCATCCTCGGGTGAAGCAGCGGCCACCACGAGCTCCCCCTCGCCGCGCCGCATCCGCTCCGCTAGTCCTCGTCGTTGCCCCGCCGCCGGAGTACCCCTGCCCGCATGAAGGTGCCGCCGCCGCCGGACAATGGCTGCGGAGGCCGGCCGCCATGTTCGACACAGGCGAAGGAGATCGCCACCTCGAGCTTCCTCGCGTCGAGCCGCGTCTACACCGCCGGCTCTCGTCGCCGTTCAACCACCGGAGGAGCTTCCCCGCGTGAGCCGCCGCTGCCGGCCACTGTTTTCCGCCACGGGCCAATCCGGCTGCCTCCGTGTGTCCCCGCGTCGGTGAGCAACTCCATCGCGTTCCCCTCATCGTTCTTTCTCTGTTGCGCGCGTCACCCGAGTTCCCCCTCCACCCTAACGCCGGCGAGCCGAGCCGCCCGAGCGCCGGCGAACTCCCCTGTGCTGTCTAGAGGAAGAAGGCAACGATTTTACAGTTAGGTCCCCGAGAAACCATGAAAGCTTATAGATTCATTCCTGTGTCTTGGCGATCTTTCAGAAAACCCCCCGCATGTTTTTCCCCTTCGCACATAAATCCCACCCGAGTCCTTTTTCAGATCTAACCCCAGCTTTCGTCAATTTTGCGGCACTTCTTGCTTGCGGAATTTCTCTGCTAGCCCCTGCCATCTAAGGTTATTTACGAATAGGTCCTTGTAACTTTGTTTTATGCATAGATTACACGTTTTAGCTCCGATTTAATTCGTTTTCGTTGCGTTAGATTCATATCAACTTAAACTACTCGTTAGCACTGTTAATTGACATCTAATTTGTTTCTGAATTTTATTCAATATTAATTTGACTAAAGATTATTTAAATGTGTTTTCTAATTAAAATCCAATTAAGGTTTATACTCGGCTTTTTATATTAAATGTTAAAATTAATTAATAAATTATTCAGTTTATTTGTGAAATAAAATATAATTAAGTTTCATCTCAGTTCTTGTAAAGAGATGTTAATTTGATTAATGTTTACTTAACTAGCTCTTTCTAATTAAAAGCAATTTAGAGTCAACCTCCGGCTTTTCATAAATAAATGTTAACATTGATTAATATTAACATAAATATGTTTTTGAATTATAATATTGATTTAAACAACACGGTTCATAAAATTATTCGATTAGATGCTCTCACATATTTTATTTCAAGTTAATATTTAATTTAGTATAATTTATACATAAATAATTATAAATAAAATGTGATTAAGTTTTACCCCGGTTTTACAAATTCAAACATAATTATTTGAGATAATCTCTACTTATAATTTTCTTTACTTAAAATCAAGCATACATTTGTGTCATTTAATAATTCAAATCTTCCGATAGTTGTATCTTTTCAACCGTTGCTCCGTTTTCAGCGATTCTTGCGCTCACGTGACCATCGAACCAAGCCCTATCCTTTAGCGCTCTCTTTTAAAGCTTTTCCTTTGATTGGTGTATTGTTCTTAGTTGTAAATTGTTTGTTTGCTTGTTTAGCTACTTGTGTGCTCGGTGATTGCTGCGAGTAGAGGAAGGTCATTCGAGAGATTCAAGATGAAGAACTAGAGACTTTGAGCAGCAATACTATGGATTGAGGCAAGTTATAGCACGGACAATCCTTGCTACCTACTCACTTGTATCAAATTATTTCATGCATGCATGTGTCGAATTTGATGTACCTTTAAGGTTGCACCTAGCTTTGTTTATCCTGTCCTTGATTACCTTGGGTTTATGCATTTGGGTAGAACTTTGCTATGCGCAGCTACTGTCACCTTTACTTATTTGTTAATTTTGACTTAATGGTCCACTTCAACTTTAATGTTAAAACTTGCTTTTTAGCAACAAGGATCAGGGAGCTAGGGCGTGTGCTTCGTGCTTGGCCCTAGTATCTCTCTGTAAGGACTGGTTCTTAAAGCGGCAACCCAGGAGCCTGTCGCCACTGCCAGAACTATAATGGCTCTGGTCTTGGACAAGTAGCTTGTATGGCTCTAGCTTGGCAGTGGTTACCGACGGGCCGACGGCGTTAAGGGAAGCAAGGCACGGGGTGTTTTCCCGATTCCACCGAGGACGGTAGCCCCGTCGGCTATGTCTCGTTAGGCACAGTCCCGTGTTGGGAGCCACCGTGAGTGCGGGAGCTCCACACGCTGCGCTCTTTATTTTTGTTGGCATGCGTTGCCCGCGCTTTGGACGCCATTGACCCTCCTATCGCTGCGCCCTGGGAGTGAGTCAGTCTCGGTGCCTAAGGACTCACCACCTTGTTGTACCTTAGCGGCTACTGTTTTGTTAGGGTGTCTTGTGAAAAGCCTCGTAGCGTCCCTATGCGATCACACCTCGGTAGTGTGGTTTGTGAGGTCTGATCCACCTCGGCGTGGTTGGGTGCAAAGTTCCTTTGAACTTTTACGCGACTGGTGGGTAAAGGGCGAAACCTCTGCAGAGTGTAAATCTATCATGATAGCCTTGCTCAGGGTCACGAGCTGCCTGGATCCTTTTTGATTAGAAGATGATGTTTATTTATGCTTAATGTCACTTACACTTTATTAATTGGGTTGCAACCGGGATTCACACACTTGTAGTAACTTAGACAATGTTAAAACGAACCAACTAAAAGTGCTAATGCAGTTAAGCCGTGTCTAGCCTTTTTGAGCCTTCATACACCCGTGCTATACTTGCTAAGTAAGACATTTACTTACGCTTGCCATTATTCAACAAAATCTTGGATGGGTAACAGATGGAGTGAATGAGTCAGCTACTGAGTTTCCTGAGGATCGTCTGTGCTTCTGAGCTGTGGTCAACCAGTCGGTGTCCCTGTGGACTTGAGGCTCTACCTGTCAAGATAATTAATAGACTTCCGCTGTGTTTTATTTAGGTATTGCGTTAAACTCTGATGTAAAACCATTTTATTCGAGCATATGTACTCCGATTTCCATATTTGTAAGCTGTATGTGTTTTGTGGACATCTTGGGCACACATATGGCAGCATTCGTGTTTTTGTGTAAACCCGAGTGTGACACAGAGTCCCTGTGGACTGCGGCTCCGCTTAGTAGAGAGAGTTAGTATATAGACTTCCGCTGTTTTATTTACTTATTTATGTGAAACTCTAATCTAAACGTTTTATTCCGAGCATTGTGATCTCTGTAATACCATATTTGTTTGCTGTATGTGTCTGTGGACTTCCTGGGCACACATACGGCAGCACTCGGGATTCTGTGTAAATCCGGGTGCGACATGAGTGTTCATTGGTATTCTTACGACACAGATATAAATCCGCAAGTGCACGGATACCTATGTAGCATTTCACCCGAGAGTATTCTAGGGTATCGTATTTATTTCCTCAAGGAAGCGTTGGATAAATAGTATTGATTATTAACAAGGATGTAACTACTAAATAAAGTACCGGCTAACAAGGCGAGATTAAAGGATAGGATAGAAGTGATATTCAATTGACACACACAAGGAGAAATCTAGGATAAGTGATAAAGATAGAAGAGCGGTCTAGCTAGTGGGAGGACAACGAGACAGGAAAGGATTCCTATATACTTCCAACGACTTTGAGTCATCTCCAGCAAAGGTTACGGCTAGCATGAAGAATGCCATCTATGGTTCTTTTCCTAGTTCTATTATCACAGTATCGGGACGAGGCACGAGCAACTCCAGAGAGGGATGAGAAGGGGAGCTGCCACCACCTCAGGGGGGCTCATGCATGCTAGGATTAACGTGATGGGCTACCAAGGCCGTATAAGGCTGTCACCACCTAATGACTACAACCTCCGTTGCAACGGGGGCAAACCAAGGTCACTATCTAGTCTAGGAACCACTCCTACACTAGACACTAACTATTTACTCTACTAGAAAGAGCAAGCAACCCCGTCAATACCCCAGTGATAGTTCACCATAAGCATTGAGCAGGATCGAGGAACCAACTGAGATAAAGAACTAAGAGAGAACTTCCAGAGCCAGGCTACAACAGCTATAATCTGGGCTAGACATTCTACACTTAATCGCGATATAAATGCAGAACAAATAACTCAAGTAAATGTGAAAGAAAATATATTGAATACTCAGAGTATTGCATAAAGAAAAGGAAGAGATATGAGAGGTTTACCAGAACTCCAGAAGACGATTCCGGAACCCCGAGCGAAGCTCGACCCTGACTCAAACTCCCAACTAGACTAGCCTAGCTTTATATCTTGAAAGAGAGAAATTGGAGACTTGCTCCCAAATGGTGCGTGTTACATGTGAGGAGAGGGGGTGTATTTATAGCTTGGAGGTGACTTGGGGATGTGGGGATGCTCCAGGAATATTCTCCTCATCTTCCTCCCTTAGCGCCAAGTGTCGCATTAAGGAACAAGGCTGCATGCGCATGTGCTGATTTCCTTGGGCTGAATCCGTGCGAGGAGTTTCCGAGCCAACCGGAGAGAGCCACGAGCCCCCTGCACCGCGTGTGTGCACCGCCTTGCACAGGTGCATGCGCCAATGGCCAACAGCCAGGCACCATGTGTGCTGGTGCCCTGTTCTTACACTGCCGCCTTTGTCTGTGTATGCATGCGAGTGGGCCAGAGACCCATCGCCAACGCCAACCGTTTCCACCTGCGTGCATGCACGCGCTACGCCTGCGCTGCACGCCGTGCGAGAGCCAGCAGCCTGGCTGGGCCGCCTGCCCAAGCCGCTGACGCCGCATGGCCCGCTGGGCCCGGCTGCAGTGCTGCGTGCGTGATAGGCCTGGTCTCCCGGTCGGCCGCGTGGCTCCTTGCGCTCGCGCATGAGCTGTGCATCGGGAGAGTAGCAGCTACACTGTGTGGGGCCCGCCTAGCTCCTGCGCATGCATGTGCCCCTCCACATGGCCTCTAGGCTGCTGATTCTGCCAGGTAGGGGCCACCGATGCTGACGTCACGTGAAGATGTCAGCACCTAAACCATTGGAATTTATATCTTTTTGTCGAGAGCTCCAAAGGTTGCGAATAATATATCCAATGGAATTGTCTCGACAAGACATTCATAATGTACTCTAATTCGGCATCTGAGACTGTTTGTGTTCATGATAAAAGCTGTATATTTCTAGCCCAAACGACGGATCGTCCATTTAATGCCGCATTTGGGTATAATCCTGTAGAGCACTTAGAAACACGAAGACTTGTGGAAATAGTTAGTATAAGCCTAGTAATGCATGAAACTATGTCTATATGCCATTTATTTATCTAGACTTTGGCGGTAAAATTCGGCCAAAATCAGGCTGTAACGACCGCCAACAAGCTCCCTGTAACACCCTAAAAATGCCTATTTTAAAAATTTTAGTAATTAAATTGTTTTTATTTAATTTATGCTCATATTTATCTAAGGAAAATAAATTATTTATGGGAAATAAAATTTAATATAAGGTTAGAAACATTTTTGTTGCATTCATGCTGGCTGCATTGAGTTTTGTTTGTGTGTGGTTCAATTGGAATTTAAATTCTGTGTAAATTCAAATTTGAATCGCTGCGTTTGGAGCTCTAGAAAAGTTTCTGCGGCCCGAGTTCACTTTTCCTCCCTTAACTTTTCCCTCGTCCGTTTTTGGCCCTTTTTCTTTCTCTTTCGCAGCAGCCCAGCCCCCCCCTGTTTCCGCTTTCGGCCCACCCAGCGGCCTGCTCGCGCCCCGCTTCCGGCCCGGTCCAGCCGCTCGCTCGCTCGGCCCACGCGCGCGTAAAAGTCTGCGTTGCCCCCCCTGCTCTCCCTTTTGGCCCGCTCCGCTCTCCCGCCGGCCCGTCACGCGCTCGCTGATTCGGCCCAGCAGCACGGCCTGCTCCGCCTCGCCCTCTCCCCTCTGCCGCTGACCGCGCGGGCCCGCGTGTCAGGTCGTCTTCCTCCTCGCGGCAGAGACCGTCCCGGACACGGCGCCGGACTCCCGGCCGGACTCGGCACGGACGCCGAGGTTTCCCCCGCCCGGACTCTTCCTCGTCCGCCCTACTTAAGCCCCGCCGCCGTCTCCCAACCTCCCTGCCCCGAGAATCCGCGCCCAAGCCGCCCCACACGAGTTCCGCTCGGCCGCCGCCCGAACCGCCGCCGCCCTAGATTTGCGCCGCCGCAGACCCAACGATTCGCCGCCGCTCGGGTCGATTTAGCCGCTCGAGGAGCTTCTCCAGCAGGTACCCGTGCTCCCGAGCCCCTCTTTGCCCTTCTTCTCTCTCCAACTCGAGCCGCCGTCGCCCTGGGTTACCCGCCGCCTCTGCTCGTCGTCGCCGGCCGCCTCCGCCGCTTCCCCGCCGACGAGATCCACTCAGACGAGTTCGCAGCGTCGCCCCGAAGCCGTAGCTGCCCTCCGCGCCCCGAACCGTGCTCCGTAGCCCGAGCTCCACTCTTCGCCGGCGAAGCTCCGCCGCCACCTGCTAGCGCCGCCGCTCGCCGTCGCAGCTTTTCCCCGCCGGCGACACCCCCCTCTGCCCGATCCAATCTCTACCGTCCAAACCGCGTTCGACGGCCCAGATCGAAAGCCAGCCCGAGTCAACTCGGGTCAATACCGGTCAACCCCCAGTCAGCCGAGCCGTTTTTCAAAAGAGCCCCTGTACTATTTCAAAATTAACCCGCAGTCCAAATTTATTCAAAAATAATTACAAATAGGTCCTGATTTTTACAGAAAACCCCCTGACTTATTTAAAATTAGTACCCGAGGTCCTGCTTTGGTCAAATTGCAAATAAACCCTCCTGTTTTTATATAAAATTATGTTTTAGCCCCTGAATTTTTGCAAATAAGCCCCTGGAACTTTTAAAACTTTGCCAACAAGTCCCTGAACCTTAGAAAAGCCATATCTTTCTCGTTTTAGCTCCGATTTGAGTGATTTTCGCGCTCACGTGTTCGTAGCGAAGCGTAGATTAGTTTCTAAGCCTTCTTTTGTTCTGTTTTTATTGTTTGGTGTACTGTTCTAATAGATTAATATTGTTTGCATGTACTGGCTTGTATGGATGTTTGTGTGTTGATGTATGAGTCCAGTCGGTGAGCCGTACGCGTTTGAGTTCGAGGGTTACGAGGAGCAAGACCAACAGCAGCAGCAAGAGCAACAGCAGCAGTTGGACGAAGGCAAGTACAGCACGGACAATCCTTGCTACCTAAACACACCTTTACAATAATTACTGCATATGCATGTGTCTAAATTGTTCCTATTAAGGTTATTCCTAGTTTTGTTTACCCTATACCTTGATTACCCTGGGTTTTTGCATTTGGGTAGATCTTTGCTAAGCGCCGCTACTGTTACTAATGTTTAACTGTTAATCTTGACTTAATGGTTCACTTCAATGTTAATATTAAAATTTGCTTTTTAGCAACATGGATCAGGGAGCTAGGGCGTATGTTTCATGCTTGGCCCTAGTGTCTCTCCGTAAGGACTGGTTCTTAAAGCGGCAACCCAGGAACCTGTCGCCACCGCCGGAACTATAATGGCTCTGGTCTTGGTCAAGTAACATGTACGGCTCTAGCTTGACAGTAGTTACCGACGGGCCGACGGCGTTATGGGAAGCATGGGTGAGAGTATGGTTTGATCCACCGAGGACGGAGTATCCGTTGGCTATGTCCCCGTGAGGCACAGTCCCGTGTGGGAGCTTCCGTATGGCGGGGGTTCTGCACGTTGCGCTATTTAATTCTGTTTCTGCATTACTTTTCTGCGATTGGACGCCATTGACCCCCTCGTGCTGCGGCACGGGCGTAAGTCAGTCTCGGTGCCTCGGGTCATGCTGCCTAGGTTGTACCATAACGGCTATTGTTTTGTTAGGGTGTCTTGTGAAAAGCCTCGTAGCGTCCCTATGCAGTCACACCTCGGAAGTGTTGATGTGCGTGGTTGGGTGCAAAGTTCCTTTGAACTTTTACGCGACTGGTGGGTAAAGGGCGAAACCTCTGCAGAGTGTATAATCTATCATGATAGCCTTGCTCAGGGTCAAGAGCGGCCTGGATCCTTTTTGATTAGAAGTTGATGTTTATTATTGTTTAATGATTACTTCTACTATATTAATTGGGAATTGCAACTGGGATACACATAATTGTAGTAATCTTGGTTTATGATAAAATGAATCAACTAAAATTGCTAATGCAGTACAGCCGTGTCAAGCCTTTCTTTTAAGCCTTCATTACCCGTGTTGTATTTGCTAAGTAAGACATTTACTTACACTTGCCATTCAACAAAATCCCGGATGGGTAACAGATGGATTAGATGGTACTGCTGCTATTGAATTTCCTGAAGATCTGCCATTCTACTAGCTGTGCTCAACCAGTCAGAGTCCCTGTGGATTATGGTGTTCGGCTTCGTCTTCGTCTTCGTTTAGAGAGAGAGTTTATAAATAGTCTTCCGCTGTGTTATTTAGTTACTTTAGTCAAACTCTGATGTAAAACCATTTTATTCGAGCATATGTACTCTGTTTATCATATTTGTTATCTATATGTGTTCTGTGGACTTCCTGGGCACACATATAGAAGCATTCGGATTTCTGTGTAAATCCGGGTGTGACACTCCCCCAAGCTTAGACCTCTTCTCATCCTCGAGCAAAGCCAAAGACTTAGGCTCGGTGGATCAGGAGTTGCTACAATGTTAGTATCAGACAAGCAGTCCAAATGCACAACTAGTACTCTACAATACTTGAATTATTGGCAAGGTGATAACTTATCTTTTTACCTATGGGGTGTATAGCAATCTGCTTGTCTTGGGTAGTTGAAAGGTTGAATAGTCTTGACTTAGTCTTATTCCACTCCTACTCTTTTTACGATCTCATCTCGGAGTTTCAACAATTTTTGGAAATTAATTTGTTTCTCAATCGGCACACTCAATCACTCAAGTGCTATTTGTATCCTCGCCAAAGGCTTGTGCCTTCTTTCATCCTAAAATCTAACAAAGCTTTTTGTGTGGCTCAGGGACAGAGGATGAAGACATGCATGCATCTTATATTTTGCTAAGTCAAAGACCGGACCTTAGGAGGATAAAATCATACCTCTAGATCGAGAAGTGCAAGTGTGTGGAATATGTGGAGTGGAATATGGTGGAACTCCTTAGGATAATTCTTCCTCTCCTTGATTTTTTTTGAGAACATGGGCTATCTTTTTTTCTTCATACTTTTGCCATGCCTTTGACATGCTTTTCCTCTTTTTTTCTCATTTTCCCCTTTTTGCCATGCTACTTAGCATGCTTTTCCTTCTTTTTCTTTTTGTATAGCCCATGTCTCTTTTCAAGGATATTTGGATAGGGAATCATAGAACATGGAACATTTATTTTGTGGATGTATGATGGCAAAATTTTCTAAATCCTAGTGTAGGAATTTGCAAATGAGGGTGGCATGTATGTGAATCTCGATCTTGAAAGCATGAAAGGTTCCTCACAAAGGTCACAACAATTTGATAAAACTCACTAAGATAGCAAGAAGCATATGAGTGGAAGGTTTTCAACTAAGCTTATCGTATGGCTCTGGTAGGAATTGCTAACCAATGAGGAAATTTTATTTTATTTTTTTGAAAGTAAAAAGCATCCGAGATTTTCACCGTACTAGGAGCCAGAGAAAGAACTCAACCATAGTCTCACTATATCAGTCTTCACAACAAACTAGACTTGGAATAAAGATGTGCTCCTATAAGGTTTTTAGGTTCATTTTTCACTCATGCCAAATAACTCATGCACCAATAGAGTAACAAGTTATGAACAAGGTACTTGCAAGATATATGACAGATCAACTATTCATCATTTCCAAGGTGAGAGACATATGATTCATTCCATGCATAGTTGGGAGTTATTTATTCGAAAGCAAATATTTTTGGTATTTTCATTATTCGAACTAAGATGAAATCAAAACAAGATCAAAAGTGCACCTTGCAATGATACAGTTGGGACTTACCTCGTGGGTGATCTCTCCCCCAAGCTTGGCTTGGAACATCGGTGTCAGTGATCTCTGACTGCCACTTCATTGGTGCTGAGACATGTGATGAGGTAGGGACATGTGATGAGGTAGGGGGGTTGTCCCTAGCCTTATCAATGCTTGTGTACCGAATGTGATTGATCGTCCTTAGGAATAGAGACCAGAAGCTGATGCCTGTTAAATGTTAGAACGACAATACCCGAAGGAATATTGGATCAATGTTATGTGATTAGTTGTTCAGGGTTTGTCGTTCTTGCAGGGATTTAACTTCCACAAACCGTTTTCAAGAAGCAGCATAATGATCAAGGCAAAGGAAATGTTTTTGTTGTTTTTATGTTCTATTTATGCAAGTGAATCAATCTTTGCAAAGAAATGAGAGAGATGTACTCAAAGAATGTACAAGTGCAAACCTAAATGGAGTAAGCTTCATCCATGCATCCAGAGTGTCACCCACAGGCAAGTGCAAGTGAGAGGAGGAGGAACTCTGTTGAATCACCATGGCTCGATTGAACCACCCCTGTGGTGTTCAGCATATTGGCCTCCTCTTATGAGCTTCATCCAGCACTAAGGCATGGGATCTTTGGTGGATTTTGTGGATAGGATGACATGACCAAAGGATCACACCACTCCCATGCTGCCATGATTGTGATGGAATAAAGTGTGCAACAATGTGGAGTGGTGGAGGCCATGCTTTTGTGCTGGTTAGGCAAATTTCGTGGTAGAAGGTGAAGGTCAGTGTGGGACCAGGATCCCTAGGGCCATTCATGTAAAGGATTAAACTACTCGTTAGGGAATGTTTGGTCCTACCTTAAAACTAGTCGGCTATGGTGTAAGACGGCGTAGCTGACTAGGTAGACTAGTCGTATACTAATAGGAGACTCCCCAAAGTACCCTGTTGTAGTACTCCATGTTGCATACTACTAGGATATTGTAACCGACTTGTAACTCTGCTCCCCGGACTATATAAGGCGGAGCAGGGACCCCCTCAAAACAACTAACCACACGTGCAATACAATCAAGCACACATGACGTAGGGTATTACGCTACTCGCGGCCCGAACCTGTCTAAATCTTTGTGTTGTTCGTGTACTGTCGCTCCTAGAACTCGGCGAGACCCACGAATCTATTCTCTGGGGTACCCCCAAGCAGACGTGCTCGACATAATTCGTCGACACTTGGCATCCACCGTGGGGCTCGCTCGTCGAAGCTCATTGACAGGCGCGATGGGATGCACATTCAGAGCAAGCGGCGTCGAGGAAGGCGCGACCTTCATCATCGGCGCATGGACCTTCATCTCCGATGGCAATCTTGGCTTTGAGTCATTCCTAGCGGATCGAATGGCGCCTTACTCGATGACAGCGTCTCCACCAGAGTCGCTCCGCGATCTCGTCGAAAATCACCTCTCTACAACTTCTTCGGAATCGACATCGACTCCGACTCCAACTCCGATCGGGACTCTACAAGTCGAATCTGGGTACAACTCTTTTCCAATTATGGAAGGAGCTGGGAACTCCGAGCTGGCCACGCCATCGGACAACCCCCCGGCACGACTCCCGTTCAGACTCTCCAACACCGCGGCTGTATATTAGCAGATGTACGCCGCAAGGCAAAATAATCAAGAAAAGGAACCGCTCAGTCAGATCGTGACTTGCTGCAAGGACTCTGAGCCGGCCTTCGGGCCATCAGAGGATGATGAAGAAGACGACTTCACAATCCAGCTGAGCAACTCCCCGGATAACATCGCGCGCTTGAGTCAAAGCGCGTACTTCAGGACAAGTTTTAGCCTCAACGAACCACTCGTCCGTCTGCCATCAAGACTTGTTGTGACCAGCTCACAAGGACTCCTTGTTCACTGGCCTGGCGCGATTCGCTCGGATGCCCACTACGACAACAAGTCGAGGCTGAGCGCAGCCATATTAGAAGATCTACCTTACCAGGACGGCAAGACTGCTTCGCTCACTTCCTCGACCGAGTCAACATGAGACAATGACTCGAACGCCCCAACCCTGCTGCTACCGCATCGCCGAGACCCCAGTAGACAAGTTTACATGGCGGGCACGTCGGGGCAGGGTGGCCAGTACGATCGCGAGCTTCTGGCAGATATATCTGATGAAGAGAACATAATAGTTGGAGAAACAAATCAGCAGAGGACGACGAGGCAATCAAGGAACGTCAAGCGCAGACAACGGCGCGCCAATGCGGCGATGCACGCCTCCGCTACACGCAACCTCAACCGTGATTTCCAGATGGTTGGTGATCATCCCATCCTGCCGGACGCCACGGCAAATCTCTCGATTGCTGCGGAGGTAGTGAAGTCCATGCCCAACACTCCGCAGCTGAGGCACGTCCTCACTTTGCTAGAGACAGCCCGAAACAACATCAATGGTGGACCAGCGGCAACCCAGCATATTCCCGATCAAAGACCACGAGCCAGCCGCACTGTGTCGTCACCCCACCCGAGTCGTGCTCCACATGAGCCATCGGGGCAGCTCGTGATACATGATGCAACGGCTGCTCAGCAGAGGGCCAACAGGGCTAACAACCCTTCTGCTGGTGATCTTCGCCAAACCATCAACACCAAACGTGATGCTCGTTCTGAGATTGACGCGAGCAGAGCAAATCGTATCGCATCTAAAATACGCCGTCGAAACGAGTTTGAGAAACTCTACGGCCCAATACCCGCTGATCAGGAGCAACCGCCACGCCAAGATGATGCACCGCATGAGGCCAATCAGAATGACGGTCACAATCAAAACCCTCCAGGAGAGAACAACCGCAATGGTGGATGAGGACAAGACCCACCTCGCGATGCCAATCGCAATCGTGGACGGGGTCAAGACTCGCCACACGACAACAATCGTAACCGCGATCGGCAACGCGGCCGCAACAATCAGCCCGACAACGATCCACCCGGTGATGACGGTAATGGTGACCGTCCTCCCCGCGGTCGAGATCGCGATCATGGACGAGGCCGTGGCCATCACGACCCCGAACCAGGTGGTTCCCCGGGTCACAGCTCCCATGGACTCAACTACAACTCTGATGACAATAATGATCGCAGGAGGTGACATCACTCTTCATCAGATAAATACGATGGATTCCCAGCTTTCTCCAACCTGATCAAGAAGGTCCTGCTACCCCAGAAGTTCAAGACGACTAGAATCGAGAAGTTTACGGACAAGCAAGATCCAGAACAGTGGTTGCTCGTCTACTCGACAGCAATCACTATGGCAGGAGGCAGCAACGACGTGAAAGTCAGATACATTCCGATCATGATGGATACATCTCCACTCACATGGCTCGAGGGCCTTCGCTTTGAGTCCATTGACACTTGGGAGGATCTTACAAGAAAGTTCACTGCCAACTTTCAGGGAACCTGGGCACGGCCCAGAACTCGATTTGAATTGGCAGCTTGCAAGCAAGAAAAGGGCGAAACCCTGCGCAAGTAAATCAAGTGGTTCTTTGAGAAGAGGGCCACAATCGTGGATGTATCAGACAGAGAAATCATTGACTGCTTCCACGATGGTCTATGGGCGCGCGAATTACATCGGCAGTTCGGGAGAAGGCGTACAGAAACCATATCAGAGCTCAGGCGAATGGCTGCTGACTGGGTGTTGGCACTTCCTACGGTCCAATATCAGAATTGAGAATCCCAGTACTGGTGTAATGAGTGTTTCAGTGGTTTTCCTTATGGCTTAGTAAAATATACAAATATTCTGCAAGCGCACAGAATCACCGCTGTAGCACTTCACCTGGGAATATCCCGAGGTATCGTAATTTATATTTCTGCAGGGAAGCTTTGGCAAGATTACTAGCAAATAGACAATCGAGACTATCAGAGAAGGGTACACTACTAGACAAGACAGGGGATAACGGTATTGGATAGGAGTGGATAAACCGTGACACACAGCTCAAGGGAGGATCGGATAGGAAAGAGAAGGAATAGATAGCTGGGAGGACAACGAGAAGAGATAGAGGATTCCTGGGTACTTTATCTGTCTAAGTCACTCGGGTCAGAGATACAGCGGCTAGAGAGCCAGCACTAGAAGGTCTGGGTTAACTCTACTGTCTTAGCGTCGGGACAATGGAACCTATGACATGCGGAAAGGGATGAGAAGGGGTGCCACCAACTCCACACTGGGGGATCCTACAGGCCGGAACTAACGTGATGGGCTACAAAGACCGGAAGGGCTGTCACTGTTGACACTTCTTACGGTCCACTATTAGGATTGCCAATCCCAGTAATGGTGCAAGTAGTGTTCATTGGTATTCTTACGATACAGATATAAATCCGCAAGCGCACAGATACCGATGTAGCATTTCACCCGGGAGTATTCCTAGGTATCGTATTTATATTTCCGCAGGGAAGCATTTGATAAAGAGTATCGACTATTGACAAGGATGTAACTACTAATTAAAGTACCGGCTAACAAGGCGGGGGTAAAGGATAGGATAGGAGTGATATTCAGTTGACACACACAAGGAGAAGTTCAGGATAGAGACAGAAGAGCGGTCTAGCTAGTGGGAGAACAACGAGACAGGAAAGGATTCCTATATACTTCCACTGGCCTTGAGATACCTCTGGCAAGGGTTACGGCTAGCATGAAGAATGGCATCTATGGCTCTTTTCCTAGTTCTATTGTCTTAGCTTCGGGACAAGGGAACCGGTGAACACATAGAAAGGGATGAGAAGGGGTGCCACTATTTCCCAACTGGGGAATCCTATGGACCGGAACTAACGTGATGGGCTACGAAGACCGAAAGGGCTGTCACCACCTCACGGCTACCACCTCCGTTGCAACGGGAATAAACCAAGGTTACCATCTAGACTAGGTACCACACCTACACTAGACAATAACTACTCACTCTTCTAGAAAGAGCAAGCAATCCTGTCAATACCCCAGTGACAATTCACCGCAAGTATTGAGCAGAAACGAGGAACCAGCTAAGACAAAGGACTAAGAGAGAACTTATAGAACCAGACTACAACAGCTTATAACCAAGGCTAGACATTCCACAATTACTCGCAAAATAAATGCAGAACAAATAGCTCAAGTAAATGCAGAGGAAATATATTGATTACTCAGAGTCGAACATAAAGAAAAGGAAAAGATACAAGAGCTTTACCAGAACTCCAGAAGACGACTCCGGAACCCCGAGCGAAGCTCGACCCTGACTCTAACTCCCAACTGGACTAGCCTAACTCTACATCTTGAAAGTGGAGAATTGGAGACTTGCTCCCAAGTGGTGTGTGTTTACAAGTGAAGTGCGACCCTCTATTTATAGCTCCAAAGGTCGGTTGTAGGCAGGGTAGCCTCCAAGGCATCCAGGGAATATCCCCCCTTGATTCGGGCGAGGAGAGGCGGTTCGGCCGACCTGGCCACCAAGGGCCAGGATTTCGCCCCTGGAGTCGGTTCTGGTGCTGGGGGCGGTTCGGCCGAAGGCCCCAGTTCGGCCGAACTGGGCCTGGCCCGTGGTCGGCCTCCCCAGCACCGCCTCTGCTCTGTGGGCCTTCTGGGCTGCCTCCTGGTGATTGGCTTCGTGTGTTTATGGCCCAAAGGTGATGTGGTCGTGGCCCGGGAAGAGATGGCTGCCGTCCTCATGTCATTTGTCGTGTTCATTTGGTGCTCGTTGATGTGGACGATTCCCGGTGGCATGCACGGCTAAGGGGGATAACCGGCCGAATCGAGTCGTTCGGCCGATTCGGTCATTTTCGGCCCCAATAGCGCGTATTTGTCGTAGTTGTACCTGCACAAGTGTCACTCACCAAAACTCGTGGAACTTTATTAGAAATAAAACCTAAGTACATGGAATGTTGCATATAACCTCGTTTATTCCCGAGTATTGGTGGTCGGATTTGGGCTGTAACGACCGCCAACAAGCTCCCCCAAGCTTAGCTCTTTGCTCGTCCTCGAGCAAAGATATAAACTTAGGCTCGGTGGATCAGGAGTTGCTACAATGTCATTTCTTTTGCAGGTAACTTATAAACAACTAGTCTTCAAAAATACTTGAATCACTGGCAATGTTTCAAATCACCTTTTTACCTATGGGGCTTATAGCAATCTCCTTATTTTGGGCGGTTGAAAGGACGAACAGTTTAAACTCAGTTTTATTCCACTCTACTCTTTTCAGGATCCCATCTCGGAGTTTTTTTTTCATAAGTTTTGAAAACTACAAATTGTTCCTCATTGGCACACTCAATCACTCAAGTGTATTTGAATCCTCACCAAAGGCTTGTGCCTTCTTTTCATCCTAACATCTAATATGGCTTTTTGTGTGGCTTAGGGACAAAGGATGAAAGCATGCATGCATCTTATATTTTGCTAAGTCAAAGACCGGATCTCTGAGGAGACATATCACATCTTAAGATCGAGACGTGCAAGTGTGTGGATATGAATGGAGTGGAATATGGTGGAATGGTGGAATGGAATATGGTGGAATGGTGGAATGGAATATGGTGGAACTCCTTGGATGAAACTCCCTCTCCTTGATTTATTTTCAAGAACATGGGCTATCTTTTATTCTCATATTTTTGCCATGCCACTTGGCATGCTTTTCTTTTTTTTTCTTTTTGCATAGCCCATGTCTCTATCAAGAATATTTGGAGAGGGAAATCATAGAACATGGAGCATTTATTTTTGTGGATGGATGATGGAAAATGTTTGCTAACTCCTAGTGTAGGAATTGCAAGTGAGAGGTGGTGTGTGTATGTGGGTCTCGATCTTTAAGAATATGAAAGCTTCACTCAAAGGTCACAACAATTTGACAAAACTCACTAAGATAACAAGCAGCATATGAGTAGAAATTTTCAACTAAGCTTATCATATGGCTCTGGTAGGTATTTTGACCAATGAGGAACTTGTTTTATTTTGAAAGCATAAATTTCCGAGATTTTCGCCGTACTAAAAGCAGAATAGAATTTAACCAAATTCTCACTATATCAATCCCCACAACAACTTAGACTTGGAATAAAGCATGTGCTCCCACAAGATTTTCAGGATCATTTTTACTCATGCCAAATAACTCAAGCACAATCTAGCAACTAGTTGAAACAAAGTACTTGCAGAATTAATGAAAGAGCAACTATTCATCATTTCCAAGGTGAGAGGCATATGATTCATTCCATGCATAGTTGGGAGTTATTTTTATTCAAGAGAAATATTGTTTAAGGGAAATATTTTTGGTATTTTCATTTTTTTAAATGCAAATTATCATGAAGGAAAATGAACGGGAAATTAAAAGATCAAAGTGCTGGATAAATCGGGACATACCTGGTGGGGGTCCTCCCCCAAGCTTGGACTTTCACTGGTAGGGGTTGAGCCTTGAAAGGTACTGGCTCAGCTGTTCCGCTTGTTCATGGACGTCGTGCTGGATAGACGCCACCATCCCGCTATTCTCTTGATGGTACTGAGAATGGCGGGCTAGCGTGTCTTGAATCTCTCGGGTACGGTCGTCGATGAGCTCGACTCGGTCGGAGATGTAGGGCAACTCCCGGCCGTAGTCGAAGCGTGCAGACTGTGAGTATCCGGGGTAATATGGCTGTAGTCCCAGCGTCCTGAGGCGAAGTAGTTCGGCTCCTGGTGTTGCCCGGAGCCTCCTGCTCCAGACGTCCCAGCACCGGTATACATGTCGTAGGTGGCCTCAAAAGCGGAAGTGTGTTGGTGCGGCATTTGTGGTGCATCTTCCGGCTCCTGTGAGGTGGCGAGCCCAGCATCACGCCTGGCTCGTCCCCTCATGATGGGTCCGTCACCTGCAACGCTGTGCCGAGCGGGCTCTCTCCAAGGTGGAGAATCGTCCGACTCGGTCCTCAACTGAAGAGTTAGTTTCGGCGTGGTATACAACCTTAGTGCTGCACAAGGCAAAGGCACTTCAGTTGTATATCCACGGTAAATCATTGCCAGCGTTGCGTCAGGCATCCGCCGTATCATGTGGGCCTGCACGAAGTGCTCAGTATCCACGACGGAACGCGCTGTCTCGATGTACGTGAGCCGGGCGCCATGAAAGACGCCCAGGTGGTTAGCGAGGCGAGTGACTAGAGAAGTCATCGCCATGCTACCCACACAAGAAATATGAGACAGCCAGTGACCAACCATGTCTTTCACAGGTGAATAGGGAATCTGCTTGACCATGGCAAAAAGAACCCGCAACTCGATGGTGTTGACAGGGCGCAAATCTGCCCGGGGGAATACCGTCATAGACACCCAACGATGCATGAAACGCAAAGTGGGGTTATGTATGCTGTTCGTGCGTGGCGCATGATAGTTGGTATTCCCCGAAATGCCACCCGGTCAAATCTTTTAAGCGCTTTGTTCGGGTCTAAGGAACAACGGCTTGAAAATCCGAGACCCAAACTAAAATCCCTCCAAGAGCAGAAAAACTCTTGGTTGAAAAATCGGAAACGAATCCCCCCAGTTTCAGAAACCAAAGTCGAGAGGAATTCAAGGGTGAGCAGGTACGAACCTTCTTCGTTGATGTGCCAGAAATTCTCCCAGCCAACGGCTTGGAAGATTTCCGTGAACTCTACGTCCATCCCCGTGTCCCTGAGCAAGTCTTGCTCAAACACACGGGTGTGCTCGAACTCCTTCAGCCAAAGCTCGTTGAAGGTATTCTGCTCCCGTTCTGTCCTGAGATTGATGTCACTCTCGCTCAGGAGCTGCCTGGCCGGGGGCGTGGCATGGCTCCATCCCGAGCCGGTTGCTCCGTACTCGTCCGTGTCCATCCGGCTCGAGCCTCGGGACGGAGCTGGGGAACTTCCAGCATCGTCCGATCGTCGGCCTAGCCGGGCGGAACGACAGAGCGAAGTGAAGAACTTCGACATGATTCCTGCAAAAGGTTAGTGCAACAACAACTACCCGAAGGACTGAATATATATGGTTAGCACAAGAAAATCAAGTCAGTCGTTCAAGATAGTTAGTCGTTCTTGCGGGGATGAAAACCACCACAAAAGGTTAGTCATTCTTGTGGGTGTCGGTGACCACCACAAAATCGTCCAGAAATTCAGCACAAAGATCACAACCAAAGCAAAATATTTTTTTTCTAGTGATGCAAGTGAACCAAAACTTGAGCAAGAACTTTGGGAAGGACTTGAGCACAAGCTAGAGCAAGAAATGAGAGAGGGAGAGCTTCTAACAGAAATTTTTCAGAGTGTATGAGTGTGTGAGAGCTCACAAGCTTGCACCAGCATTTATAGGCCGAGGGGAGGCAGGTCCCTGGTTCGGCCGAACTGGGTGGTTCGGGCGAACCAGGCCCTGGTGGCCAGGCCACTCCTCCCTGAGTGGAGTACCTCCCCTTGCTTTGATTCCACGAAATTTTTTGTGGCCAACAATTCCCAATGTCATGTGAGTGGTTTTTAGTGGTAGGTGAGATGCAAACATGACATGACCAAAGTTGGTTTTAGTGGAGTCACCCCCATGCTGCCATGTTTGTGATAATTGGTGAGTGTGCAGCCATTTTTAGTGGGGTATACATGTTTGGTGCTGGTTGGTGGTGATGGTGAATAATTGGAGATGTTCTAGAGGGGATGAAAATGATAAAAGTTACCAATTACATCCACCCTAGGTAAAATTTCAGCACGTGTCCAATTATTTCTAACCAAGCTTGCAAGATTTTCTACTCTCTCTCAAATTAATTACTCAAGTGGTTCATTTATTTTGAAAAGGGAAACATGCAAATGCAATTGAAAAAATAAAAATTGGAAGGGAAATATGGGATACATACCGGTTTTCCTCGCGGCGAGAGCTCAGCTTTTAAGTCCGCGAGCGGGACTTCTCTTGTCTTCAATTGTTCTTGTCACCGTCCGATCTTGAGAGAATGTTTCGGATGATGCAACTTCCTGTTCCATGTTACTTATAATTTACTGCAATATGTGCATACCTGGAATGATTGTCCACCCTGGGCTTCAACTGTATCCATAGCCTTCATATCCGGTGTGAAGTATATTTTGGGACTCCCCCGTCTCTCTTTCTTTTTTTTTGATTTTTTTTTCTATAGGGGTTAGTCCACACATACAACAATATCCATAGAAGTATTGCTTTAAAGGTTCATTAATCAAACTTGACACCATGTCTAGTTCGATTAAAGCAAGCTAATTAACCTAAGCACCATGCTTAATTTAAAGAGCTTATGAATGTATTCTAGCTAGCAACACATTCAAACCCGAGCAAACCGCAATAGATGAAGGGGGCATGGAAACACCTTGAAATATTCACATGGAGATAAGCATATGGCCATTGGTGAACTTTGCTTTTGATTCAGGTAAAAAGCAAAAACCGTTTCACGTACCTGAGCGTGCCTACCGTTGGCATCTGATGATGAATACATTCAGAACTGATGCAGCGGTGATGCTACAACGCCAACATGACTGCACGAAGTTGGCTGAGTCCTCCTCCGCGTTGATGTTTCCGTTTACGGATACACGGTTATGGATGTGGCAAAGGGGATCGGCACTCAAATATACCAACTAGTGGAATGCCGCGGAACTAGCTTGTATGCGAATGTTGAAACAATGGGTCCCAAAAACAAGCAAGTGGAGCGGCAAAGGAGTGGAGGCGTAGAGTTTGCCTCCTCTCTCGCGCGAAGCGCAAAGGACAAGCGAAAACTGGCCAGGCCAGGTTATGTTTGGCCACTAGCCTTGGATTAAGGTTTGCAGACATACACACACCTTGGCCTAACACTAGTGGTCGCTGGATATTTATTTTATTTTTCTTTTAGTGTTTTTTTATGCAAAATAGTGATGGGCCGAATGAATGCAAATGCAAGAATGGGAAATATGCAGTGAATTGGGAAAAAAATGGGGTAATAGTATGCATGAATTCCTAAATTAAGTGATTCAATGCAATCATGCAGTGGATAATGCAACAATTTAAAGGATAAAGCTCAAAATTTAAAGTCTAAGAGCTGGACTATCTCACATACCTTGCTTTTTTTCGCCATTACCAACAATTTGAGACGGAATTGCGGTGATGCAGCGTCATTCGTCCGTCACATTTGATTTCCTTTTTCTTCCTTGACGACGATCTTTCTTCCATTCTGCACGTGGTTATGATAAAATATGTATAGGTATGAACACATACCTGTGCAAATTTTCTTCAGAAGCTTCCGTACGGTACTCATTGCAGTAGACAGGGGCATACATTGATAAATCCTGCATGATCGGGCACCCTGGGCTCTCTGCTTTCCTCCTGTTTGAAACAAACTCAAGCAAACAGGGGTGATCCGCTAATGCTAGCGGTAGATTAAATTAGTAGACACCAATGTCAATCATCAATATCTTTCGCCAATTGCTTCCCCGGCAACGGCGCCAGAAATGCTTGTTGACACTTCTTACGGTCCACTATTAGGATTGCCAATCCCAGTAATGGTGCAAGTAGTGTTCATTGGTATTCTTACGATACAGATATAAATCCGCAAGCGCACGGATACCGATGTAGCATTTCACCCTGGAGTATTCATAGGTATCGTATTTATATTTCCGCAGGGAAGCATTGGATAAAGAGTATCGACTATTGACAAGGATGTAACTACTAATTAAAGTACCGGCTAACAAGGTGGGGGTAAAGGATAGGATAGGAGTGATATTCAGTTGACACACACAAGGAGAAGTTCAGGATAGAGACAGAAGAGCGGTCTAGCTAGTGGGAGAACAACGAGACAGGAAAGGATTCCTATATACTTCCACTGGCCTTGAGATACCTCTGGCAAGGGTTACGGCTAGCATGAAGAATGGCATCTATGGCTCTTTTCCAAGTTCTATTGTCTTACCTTCGGGACAAGGGAACCCGTGAACACACAGAAAGGGATGAGAATGGGTGCCACTATTTCCCAACTGGGGAATCCTATGGACCGGAACTAACGTGATGGGCTACGAAGACCGAAAGGGCTATCACCACCTCACGGCTACCACCTCCGTTGCGACGGGAATAAACCAAGGTTACCATCCATACTAGATACCACATCTACACTAGACAATAACTACTCACTCTTCTAGAAAGAGCAAGCAATCCTGTCAATACCCCAGTGACAATTCACTGCAAGTATTGAGCAGAAACGAGGAACCAGCTAAGACAAAGGACTAAGAGAGAACTCATAGAACCAGACTACAACAGCTTATAACCAAGGCTAGACATTCCACAATTACTCGTGAAATAAATGCAGAACAAATAGCTCAAGTAAATGCAGAGGAAATATATTGATTACTCAGAGTCGAACATAAAGAAAAGGAAAAGATACAAGAGCTTTACCAGAACTCCAGAAGACGACTCCGGAACCCCGAGCGAAGCTCGACCCTGACTCTAACTCCCAACTGGACTAGCCTAACTCTACATCTTGAAAGTGGAGAATTGGAGACTTGCTCCCAAGTGGTGTGTGTTTACAAGTGAAGTGCGACCCTCTATTTATAGCTCCAAAGGTCGGTTGTAGGCAGGGTAGCCTCCAAGGCATCCAGGGAATACCCCCCCTTGATTCGGGCGAGGAGAGGCGGTTCGGCCGAACCAGGGGGTTCGGCCGAACGTAGGATCCACCAACCTGGCCACCAAGGGCCAGGATTTCGCCCCTGGAGTCGGTTCTGGTGCTGGGGGCGGTTCGGCCGAAGGCCCCAGTTCGGCCGAACTGGGCCTGGCCCATGGTCGGCCTCCCCAGCACCGCCTCTGCTCTGTGGGCCTTCTGGGCTGCCTCCTGGTGATTGGCTTCATGTGTTTATGGCCCAGAGGTGATGTGGTCGTGGCCCGGGAAGAGATGGCTGCCGTCCTCATGTCATTTGTCGTGTTCATTTGGTGCTCGTTGATGTGGACGACTACCGGTGGCATGCACGGCTAAGGGGGATAACCGGCCGAACGGAGTCGTTCGGCCGATTCGGTCATTTTCGGCCCCAATAGCGCGTATTTGTCGTAGTTGTACCTGCACAAGTGTCACTCACCAAAACTCGTGGAACTTTATTAGAAATAAAACCTAAGTACATGGAATGTTGCATATAACCTCGTTTATTCCCGAGTATTGGTGGTCGGATTTGGGCTGTAACGACCGCCAACAGTCACCACCTTACGGCTACCACCTCCGTTGCGACGGGGGTAAACTAAGGCCACTGGCTAGTCTAGGAACCACTCCTACACTAGTCAACAACTACTTACTCCTCTAGCAAGAGCAAGCAACCTTGTCAATACTCTTGGTGACAATTCACCTCCAGTATCAAGCAAGATCGAAGAACCAGCTAAGACAAAGACTTAAACAAGAACTAGAAGTACTAGAACTAGAACTGACTATAGTCTAAACACGATATAGATGCAACTAGAATATAGTAGAAGTAAACTATAAATGACAAAGGCAAAGTGATAAAGATAACTATATTGATAACTCAAGTCTTACAAAAGGAAAAGGAAAGAGATACAAGAACTTATACCAGAGCTTCTAAAGACGACTCCGGAACCTCCGAGGCACAGCTCGACTCAACTCTAACTCCGAACTAAACTATCCTAACTCTACTAGAGTGAAAGTAGAAATGAGCTCCTTGGCTTGGTGTGTGTTTACAAGTGAAGTGTGCTGTCCTATTTATAGCTGGCAATGACGGTTGAGCTTGGGTAACCGCCAAGACCTGCCTTACCAGGACAGCAAGACTGCTTCGCTCACTTGCTCCACTGAGTCAACAGGAAATAACTACTCAAACGCCCCAACCCTGTTACTACCGTATCGCCCTGACCCCAGTCGACAAGTCTACATGGCAGGCGCGTCGGGACAAGGTGGCCAGTATGATCGCGAGCTCTTGGCAGATATCTCCGATGAAGAGAACACAGTAGTCGAAGAAACCGATCAGCAGAGGACGACGAGGTAGTCAAGGAACGTCAAGCACAGACAGGCGTGCCAATGCGGCAATGCGTGCCTCTGCTACGCGCAATCTCGATCAAGATTTCCAGATGGTTGGTGATCACCCCGTCCTACCGGACGCCCCGGCAAATCTCTCGATCGCCGCGGATATAGTAAAGTCCATGCCCAATACTCTGTAGCTCAGACATGTTCTCACCCTGTTGGAGACTGCCCGCAATAACATCAACGGTGGACCAGCAGCAACCCAGCATATCCCAGATCAGAGGCCTCAAGGCAGCCGCACCATATCGTCGCCTCACCCGGGTCGTGCTCCACGCGATCCTACGGGACAACTCATGCTCCACGACCTGTCAGCTGCTCAACAAGGAGCCAATAGGACTAACCATCCCCTTGCCGGCGACCTCCGCAACCACATCAACGCCAGAAGTGACGCTCGCTCCCAGATTGACGCAAACAGAGCAGAACGCATCGCATCAGAAACTCGCGTCGAAACGAGTTCGAACAACTCTACGGCCCAATCCCCGCCGATCAGGAGCAGCCGCGACAAGCTGACGCGCCGGATGAGGCCAATGGCGGACGCAATCAAGATCCTCCACGCGATAATAATCGCAATGGCGGGCACAACCAAGATCCTCCACGCGACAATAATCGCAATGGCGGACGCAATCAAGACCCGCCACGGGATAATCGCAATCGTGATCAACAGCATGGTCGCAACAACCACCCCGGCACCTGGTGATGACGGCAACGGCGATCGCCCTCCACACGGCCGCGATCGCGACCACAGGTGAGGCTGTGGCTACCACCACCCTAAACCGAGTGGTTCCCTGGGTCGTAGCTCTCATGGACGCAACTACAACTCGGATGACAAAAACGACCGTAGAAGGCGACATCACTCTCCATCAGACAAGTACGATGGATTCCCAGCCTTTTCTAGCCGAATCAAGAAGGTCGTGCTACCCCAGAAGTTCAAGACGACTGGAATCGAGAAATTCACTGGCAAACAGGACCCAGAGCAGTGGTTGCGCGTCTATTCAACAGCAATCACTATGGCAGGAGGCAGCAACGATGTGAAAGTCAGATACTTTCCAATCATGATGGATACAGCTCCGCTCACCTGGCTTGAGGGCCCCCGCCGTGAGTCCATTGATACCTGGGAAGATCTCACAAAGAAATTCACTGCCAACTTTCAGAGAATCTGGGCACGGCCCAGAACCCGATTTGAATTGGCAGCTTGCAAGCAAGAAAAGGGCGAAACCCTGCGCAAGTACATCAAGAGGTTCTTTGAAAAAAGGGCCACAATCGTGGACATATCAGACAGAGAAATCATCGATTGTTTCCACGATGGATTATGGGAGCGCGAATTACATCGAGAGTTCGGGAGAAGGCGCCCAGAAACCATATCAGAGCTCAGGCGCATGGCTACTGACTGGGCTGATCAAGATGACCGTGAGCGTGAACGCTTCGACAAGCGCAGGGACAACAACAAAAACAACAACGATGGCAATAACTACAACAAGAGTAGTCCTGATCGTTGTTGGCGGTCGTTACAGACTGATTTCTGACCTCCAACCGAGTATAAAACAAACACAATGGAGACACACAGCATAGCTATAGGGCTTATCACTGACTATTTCCACGAGTTTTGGTGATTGTCCACTGTGCAGGTACAAAATGGAGAAATACGTGCTATAGGGGTCAGAAATGACCATTTCGGTCGAACGACACGATTCGGCCGGTTACCCCCCTTAGCTGTGTACGATACCGGGAGCCGTCTACGTCAACGATGACCAAGCAGTGACACCTCGTGACATGTGGACGACCGCCACCTCATCCTGGGCCAGAACAACACAAAGCCAAGTACCAGGAGCTAACCAGGAAGGCCCACACGGCAGAGGCTGCACGGGGGAGCGCTGCCACGCCACAGGGCTGGTTCGGCCGAACCGCCCCCAGGACTCCACCGCCTCAGCAACCGCCTCGGCACCAAGGCGGTGCCACATGCCCGTTCGGCCGAACACCCCGGTTCGGCCGAACCGGCCTCTTCGGCCGAATGGCCCGGCACTGCCCCTGAGTAGCCTTGGCAGCTACTCCACTCCACCGTCCCTGCTCCCCTATAAATTGAGGGCTCCTTCACCTGCAAAGACACACAACACAAGAAGAAGAAGAAGAGTATGCGTCGCTAGGTTCCGCCACTCATATCAGTACAAATAGGGAGAGAGGAGAGGTGAGCGTCCCGAAGAGGAGCCGGAGTGTCGGCCCCTCTTCCCGCTGTACCTCTATGGATGCGGCTCTGCTTTGAGTAACATCCAGGTCTTGTCTGGTAACTCTTGTATCTCTCTCTTATTAATTGAGCATTCAGTTCTTACTTTTGTATGCTTGCTGGTTCTTCGTTCAATGCTTAGTTGATTGGTATAACTATATACTGGTTGCTTAGCTTGGGTGCTTATCTTTCTATAGGAGATAAGTATTAGTTGACTAGTGTACGCGTGGTGCCTATACTTGAGACCAACTTAGTTTATTCCCGTCACAACGGAGGTGGTAGCCGTAAGGTGGTGACAGCCCTTCCGGTTTTTGTAGTCCATCACGTTAGTTCCGGTCTGTAGGATCCCCCAGTTCGGATCTGGTGACACCCCTTGTCATCCCTTTCTACGTGTCATAGGTTTCGTTGTCCCGAAGCAAGTATCTATCTGTATCCTCTGATCTGCTCGATCAATCAGTAGAATACCTCTATCAGACTCGTACCCTCTCTACCCTCCTATCACTCCTCTTCTCTTTTTGTTGTTGTCATCCACCTCATCCATACCATTCACTCCATTCCACTATCCTTGGACAACTTAGTTTAGAATCAGTCCACTTCTCGTTCTTTGTGGAAATCTATACCTTGGAATACTCCCGGGTGAAAGCAACATCGGTATCCGTCCGCTTGCGGATTTATCCAAATCTATTAGCTCTTCCATTCCATCGGTACCCGAAGCTCATCTCGAACCACAACCACATTCTAGCCCAGTCCATTGTGATTCACTCTACACCACTCTCTATGATTTTGATGATGATCTATTCGATGACATCGGGAGTGCAACAAGTTTCCCATGGGAACGATGTGTAGAGCAAAAGGATCACGTACCCGGCAAGGAAGAATTAGAATATCAGCGGGAGTACTTGGGATGTCTCTCCGCTGTTATGAGTCGGGAATGGCTAGAAGAGGCCAAAGCCTCAACCGAGGTGGTCAAGATGCCCAGAAAAACCAAAAGGATATTCTGTGAAATCATGGGCCATGACCGAGAAATTGGGTACGACCCGAGCCTTGGAATCAATATAATCTCTAGGTCTTTGGTGAAAACCGAATTCCCTGGTAAATCATGGTCGTTTTCTCAAAAACGACTTAAGTTTACTTCAGGAAGAATCCTGGATTGTTTGGGGATCTTGCGGGTCACAACCGTTAAGGTCAACGACCCTGAACTATTCATGGATTTTCACATCTTCGACCTACCTAGCACTACCACACATCCCATCTTCATAGGTAGGCCAATCATGAAGATTCTAGAAAAAGCACCAATAAACCAGCTAGTAGAGCTTAGGATCGGCAAAGAACTTATCCCTGTCTCCTATTCCCAATCTTTGAATACCCCGACAGAGGCAGATCCCGATCCTGACCCTTTAGAGGAAGTCAGGTCAGCTTCCTTGCTAGACCTCGAACAGCCTATTCCAGAAGAGGATCTTGTAACACCCCGCCTTCCACGAGCCGCCCCGCACAGCCCTTCCGAGGGGCGCGCACGCGTACACATAGCACCCTGCTTACACTTTCGTCCTCGCTTCGTGTAAAAGGGTTAACCCGAAGGTGCTATGGCTGGAAGACAAAGGCTTATAATTTGTCTCCACCCTTGCTCAACTAGCAATGTGGCACTAAACATGTGCATCCCGCACTAATGGGCCACTACCGGGCCATACAAACTGGGCCGGGTGTGACATACACCCCCTCAAAGAACCCGACGTCCTCGTCGGCGCAACTCACCCACCCGGGCAAATGTCCAGGAACGTTCCCCCTTAGCGCACGACCGTATGTCCAGTGCTGGTGCCATAGTCCATGCCGTATGCCCTACCCGGGCCATGCACGCCATGTGCCCTATGCCCGCACACTGACCCGTACGCGCAACCGCGAGGGTCGGCTTTGATACCATTTGTAACACCCCGCCTTCCACGAGCCGCCCCGCACAGCCCTTCCGAGGGGCGCGCACGCGTACACATAGCACCCTACTTACACTTTCGTCCTCACTTCGTGTAAAAGGGTTAACCCGAAGGTGCTATGGCTGGAAGACAAAGGCTTATAAGTTGTCTCCACCCTTGCTCAACTAGCAATGTGGCACTAAACATGTGCATCCCGCACTAATGGGCCACTATCGGGCCATGCAAACTGGGCCAGGTGTGACATACAACCCCCCTGTCACACCCCAAAATTTTCGAATTTTGGGATGTGAATTTTTATCATAATTAATACAATAATTTTCTCAATTTTCAAAAATTTCCAAGATTTATTATAATTTTCAGGGAATTTAGTATAGGAAAATTTGTCTTCTAAATTAAATTAAAACAATATAGGTTTAATGTGTTGCATTCATGCTGGCTGCATTGAGTTTTGTTTGTGTGTGGTTCAAATTAGAATTTAAATCCAGTTTAAATTCGAATTTGAATTGCCTTGTTTGGAGCCTTGGAAAAGTTGTTTTGACCAAAGTTCACTTGTGCCCCCTGAACTTTTCCTCCCGGCTGATTTCCCTCCCTCCTCTCTTTTTCCCGAGCAGGCCCAGCCCTTCCTCTTTTCCTCTCACCTTGGCCAAGCACTGCGCTCCGCCTGGCCCAGCTCGCCCCTTCCCTCAGCCCACCTCGCGGCCCAGCCGCCAGCCGAGACGGCCCAGCTCAACGCCCGCCGCTTCCCAGCTCCAGCCCATGGCTCTCTCTCTCTCTCTCAGCCCAACTAGCCTCCTCCCGCTCCGCAACAGACGCCGCCGCCGCCGCCGGATTTCTTGGCGTGCGTGCCACGGTCACCTCAGCGTGTGCGCCAGATAGGCCCGCATCCGCGCCCCTATAAAGCTCGCAGCCCGGCCTCCCGCGTGCCCTAGCCGCCTCTACCGCCGCCTCGCTTCTTCCCCGTGCAGCGTCACCGCCGTGAGCACAGCAGCGCCGCCGGTCGCCCTCCGCCCCGGTTCGCCGCCGTTGAACCACCCCGAGCGAAGCCGAAGCCACCACGAGCTTCCTCGCGTCGCACCGGAGCTTCCCCACCGGTCCACGCCATCGTTCGACCGCTGGAGCGCCTCCCCCACGCGGAGCCGTCGCCGCCAGTCCCTGCCTACGCCGAGGGCGAGCTCCCGGCCACCCCCGGCCGCAGGTGAGCGCCTTGCCGACCTCCCCTTGACCTCCTCCCTCTGTCCCACTCCTCGCCTAGGCCCCCCATCCCTAGCGCCCGAGCCGCCGTCGGCCATGGCCGAGCTCCTCTGCTTGTTCAAAGGAAGGAGATGGTCATTTTGCAGCTAGACCCGCGGGAAAATGCGAAATCCCAAGATCCAATCTTGTGTCTTGTCACTTTCGCAGAAAACCCCCTAGAACTATCAAACTTCTGCACATAAATCCCACCCGCACTTTTCCTAATCTAGCCCCTGTTATTTATCCATTTAGCGGCATTGTTCACGGAGTATTGGAAAACTCTTCTGCTAACCCTCCAAATCTATGCTTAATTACGCCTAGGTCCCTACAACGTTGTTTTGTGCATCAAATCCACGTTTTAACTCCAATTTAATCCGTTTTCGTTGCGTTAGATTCATGTCAACTTAAACTACATGTTAGCACTGTTATTTAACATGTAATTTATTTCTGAATTTTATTTAATATTAATTTGACTAAAGATTATTTAAATGTCTTTTCCAAATTAAAATCTAATTAAGGTTTATATTTGGTTTTTATGTCATCATTAATTTGATTAATATTTATTCAATGAGTTTTATAAATAAAAGTCAGTTAAGTTATATCTCGGTTTTTATAAATAAATTATAATTTGATTAATGTTTATCCAATTGGTTTATAAATAAAAGTTAACTAGGTTATACCCCGGTTTTAATAAACTAATGTTAATTTGTTTAATGGCTAATCACACCAAATTTCTAACTAGAAGCTAATTAGAGCTAAACTTCAGCTTTTCATAAATCAAATGTTAATTTGATCAATATCAATATAAATTTATTATGAATAATAATATGACTAGTTCAACACGGTTTATAAAGATATACGTTTAGATAATCTCACATGCTGTAATTCAAATAAATGTTTAATTGATATTATTTTTATATAAACAACTGTGAATAAAACTTGATTAAGAATTATCCCGTTTTATAAATTCAAATCGAATTGAATTAATTCCAACGTAAGTTGTTTCTCTGAAATATCTTTTATATTATTTTATTTAAATAAAATTTATCAAGCTCATAGTCTTTTATGCGCTTTCATAATACAATTCTTCCGATAGTCCTATCTTTTCAACCATAACTCTGTTTCTAGGACTCTTGCGCTCACGTGACCATCGAACCAAGCCCCATCCTTTAGCGTGCTCTTTTAAAGCTTTTCCTTTGATTGGTGTAATGTTCTTAGTTGTATATTGTTTGCTTGTTTAGTTACTTGTGTGCTCGATGATTGCTGCGACTAGAAGGAACACGTTTTGAGTGCTATCGAGGAGAAGAGTTTGAAGATCAAGAGCTGAAGACTATAAGTGAATATACTGGATTTGAGGCAAGTATAGCACGGACAATCCTTGCTACCTAAACACCCTGTCTACATTAATTACTGCATATGCATGTGTCTAACTTGTTATCCCGTTAAGGTTGTACCTAGCTTTATCTATCCTGTTCTTGATTACCTTGGGTTATTGCATATGGGTAGTACTTTGCTAGGCGCAGCTACTGTCACCTTTGCTTATCTGTTAATCTTGACTTAATGGTTCACTACAATGATGATGTTAAAACTTGCTTTTTAGCAACATGGTTTAGGGAGCTAGGGCGTACGCTTCGTGCTTGGCCCTAGTGTCTCTCCGTAAGGACTGGTTCTTAAAGCGGCAACCCAGGAACCTGTCGCCACCGCTGGAACTATAATGGCTCTGGTCTTGAAATAGTAACTTGTACTTCTCTAGCTTGTCAGTGGTTATCGATGGGGCCGACGGCGCTATGGGAACAAGGCGCTAGGCATGGTTTTTGATCCACCGAGGACGGTAGACCCGTTGGCTATGTCTCGTTAGACACAGTCCCGTGTTGGGAGCCCCAGGCGGGAGCTCGACACGTTGCGCCTTGCTTGGCATGCATGCCCGTGCTCCGGACGCCATTGACCCTCTTATGTTGCGACATGAGCGTCAGTCAATCTCGGTGCCTCGGAACTAATGCACCCTTGTTACCATAGTGGCTACTGACTTGTTAGGGTGTCTTGTGAAAAGCCTCGTAGCGTCCCTATGCAGTCACACCTCGGAAGTGTTGATGTGCGTGGTTGGGTGCAAAGCTCCATGAGCTTTTACGCGACCGGTGGGTAAAGGGTGAAACCTCTGCAGAGTGTACAATCTATCATGATAGCCTTGCTCAGGGTCACGAGCGGCCTGGATCCTTTTTTATTAGAAGATGATGTTTATTTATGCTTAATGTCACTTACACTTTATTAATTGGGTTGTAACTGGGGTTTCATTCACTTGTAGTAACTTGGACAATGTTAAAACGAACCAACTAAAAGAGCTAATGCAGTCAAGCCATGTCTAGCCTTTTTGAGCCTTCATACACCCGTGCTATACTTGCTAAGTAAGACATTTACTTACGCTTGCTATTATTCATAAAAATCCCGAATGGGTAACAAATGACGTTTCTTCCGGATCTTCCGTACTACTGAGCTGTGGTCAACCAGTCGGTGTCCCTGTGGACTGCGGCTCCGCTAGTTGAGAGTTAGTAGATAGACTTCCGCTGTGTTTTATTTAGGTAAACTCTGATGTAAACTCTTTTATTTCGAGCATATGTACTCTAATTTCCATATTTGTAAGTTGTATGTGTCAGTGGACTTCCTGGGCACACATACGGCATCATTCGGGTTTCTGTGTAAATCCGGGTGTGACACCCCCTCAAAGAACCCGACGTCCTCGTCGGCGCAACTCACCCACCCGGGCAAATGTCCAGGAACGTTCCTTGTCGGCTTTGATACCATTTGTAACACCCCGCCTTCCACGAGCCGCCCCGCACAGCCCTTTCGAGGGGCGCGCACGCGTACACATAGCACCCTGCTTACACTTTCGTCCTTGCTTCGTGTAAAAGGGTTAACCCGAAGGTGCTATGGCTGGAAGACAAAGGCTGATAAGTTGTCTCCACCCTTCCTCAACTAGCAATGTGGCACTAAACATGTGCATCCCGCACTAATGGGCCACTACGGGGCCATACAAACTGGGCCGGGTGTGACATACAACCCCCCTCAAAGAACCCGACGTCCTCGTCGGTGCAACTGACCCACCCGGGCAAATGTCCATGAACGTTCCCCCTTAGCGCACGACCGTACGTCCAGTGCCGGTGCCATACGTGCCATGCGCCCTATGCCCGCACACTGACCCGTACGCGCAACCGCGAGGGTGGGCTTTGATACCATTTGTAACACCCCGCCTTCCACGAGCCGCCCCGCACGGCCCTTCCGTGGGTCGCGCACGCGTACACATAGCACCCTACTTACACTTTCGTCCTCCCTTCGTGTAAAAGGGTTAACCTGAAGGTGCTATGGCTGGAAGACAAAGGCTTATAAGTTGTCTCCACCCTTGCTCAACTAGCAATGTGGCACTAAACATGTGCATCCTGCACTAATGGGCCACTACCGGTCCATACAAACTGGGTCGGGTGTGACATACAACCCCCCTCAAAGAACCCGACGTCCTCGTCGGCGCAACTCACCCACCCGGGCAAATGTCCAGGAACGTTCCCCCTTAGCGCACGACCGTAGGTCCAGTGCCGGCGCCATAGTCCATGCCGTATGCCCTACCCGGGCCATACGCGCCACGCGCCCTATGCCCGCACACTGACCCGTATGTGCAACCGCGAGGGTCGGCTTTGATACCATTTGTAACACCCTGTTGACAATTCTTACGGTCCACTATTAGGATTGCCAATCCAGTAATGGTGCAAGTAGTGTTCATTGGTATTCTTACGATACAGATATAAATCCGCAAGCGCACGGGTAGCGATGTAGCATTTCACCTGGCAGTATTCATAGGTATCGTATTTATATTTCTGCAGGGAAGCATTGGATAAAGAGTATCGACTATTGACAAGGATGTAACTACTAATTACAGTACCGGCTAACAAGGCGGGGGTAAAGGATAGGATAGGAGTGATATTCAGTTGACACACACAAGGAGAAGTTCAGGATAGACATAGAAGAGCGGTCTAGCTAGTGGGAGAACAACGAGACAAGAAAGGATTCCTATATACTTCCACTGGCCTTGAGATACCTCTGGCAAGGGTTACGGCTAGCATGAAGAATGGCATCTATGGTTCTCTTCCTAGTTCTATTATCTCAACATCGGGGACGGAGCCCGTGACACACAGAAAGGGATGAGAAGGGGTGCCACAAACTCCGTGCTCTTACGGGGTGCCTGCAGACCGGAACTAACGTGATGGACTACGAAGACCGAAAGGGCTGTCACCACCTTACGGCTACCACCTCCGTTGCGACGGGGACAAACCAAGGTTACCATCTAGACTAGGTACCACACCTATGCTAGGCAGTAACTACTCACTCTTCTAGAAAGAGCAAACAATCCTGTCAATACCCCAGTGACAATTCACCGCAAGTATTGAGCAGAAACGAGGAACCAGCTAAGACAAAGGACTAAGAGAGAACTTATAGAACTAGACTACAACGGCTTATAACCAAGGCTAGACATTCCACAATTACTCGCGAAATAAATGTAGAACAAATAGCTCAAGTAAATGCAGAGGAAATATATTGATTACTCAGAGTCGAACATAAAGAAAAGGAAAAGATACAAGAGCTTTACCAGAACTCCAGAAGACGACTTTGGAACCCCGAACGAAGCTCGACCCTGACTCTAACTCCCAACAGGACTAGCCTACTCTACATCTTGAAAGTGGAGAATGGAGACTTGCTCCCAAGTGGTGTGTGTGATACAAGGGGTATGCCGCTGCATTTATAGGTGTCCCAAGGCGGTTGGAGGCTGGGTAACCGCCAAGGCAACCAGAGGCGGTTGGGGACCTGTTCGGCCGAACACCCCGGGTTCGGCCGAACAGGTCAGTTCGGCCGAAGGCCGTTGGATGCACCGCCTTCTCCTGGACGCCTTGGATGAGCTCTGGAAGGAGGTTGGCATTTGGGGGCGGTTCGGCCGAACTGGGTAGTTCGGCCGAACTGGGCCTCCGGCCCAGAATGCCTCCTATGCACCGCCTTTGCTTCCTGGACCTCCTAGGCTGCTTGTATGTGTTGGTCTTCGTGTGTTTCTGGCCCAGAGGTGATGTGGCAGTGGATGAGGTTTCTTGCAAGGTCGCCGCTCGGTCATTGCTGATGTGGACGGCCTCCGGTGGCGTGTATGGCTAAGGGGGGTAACCGGCCGAACGGAGTCGTTCGGCCGATTCGGTCATTTTCGGCTTCAATAGCGCGTATTTGTCGTAATTGTACCTGCACAAGTGACACTCACCAAAACTCGTGGAACTTTATTAGAAATAAAACCTAAGTACATGGAATGTTACATAAAACCTCATTTATTCCCGAGTATTGGTGGTCGGATTTGGGTTGTAACGACCGCCAACAAGCTCCCCCAAGCTTAGCTCTTTGCTCGTCCTCGAGCAAAGATATAAACTTAGGCTCGGTGGATCAGGAGTTGCTACAATGTCATTTACTTTGCAAGTAACTTTATAAACAACTAGTGCTCAAAAATACTTGAATCATATGCAAAGTTTTTAATTCGCCTTTTTACCTATGGGGCTTATAGCAATCTCCTTATCTTGGGCGGTTGAAAGGATGAATAGATTGAATTCAGTTTTATTCCACTCTACTCTTTTCAGGATCCCATCTCGGAGTTTTTCACAAGTTTTGAAAACTTCAAATTTTTCCTCAATGGCACACTCAATCACTCAAGTGTATTTTTATCCTCGCCAAAGGCTTGTGCCTTCTTTTTCATCCTAACATCTAATCTGGCTTTTTGTGTGGCTCAGGTACAAAGGATGAAGGCATGCATGCACCTTATATTTTGCTAAGTCAAAGACCAGATCTCTGAGGAGACAAATCATATCTTAAGATCGAGACGTGCAAGTGTGTGGATATGAATGGAGTGGAATATGGTGGAATGGTGGAATGGAATATGGTGGAACTCCTTGGATGAAACTCCCTCTCCTTGATTTATTTTCGAGAACATGGGCTATCTTTTATTCTCATATTTTTGCCATGTCACTTGGCATGCTTTTCTTTTTTTTCTCTTTCTTTTTGCCATGCTCTTTGCCATGCTTTTCTTTTTCTCTTATTTTTGCCATGCTTCTTTGGCATGCTTTTCTTTTTGCATAGCCCATGTCTCTATCAAGAATATTTAGAGAGGGAACTCATAGAACATGGAGCATTTATTTTTGTGGATGTGTTGGCGGTCGTTACAGACCAATTCCCGACCTCCAACCGAGTATAAAATGAACACAATGGAATCACACACCATAGCTATAGGGCTTACCACTAACAATTTCCACAAGTTTTGGTGATTGTCCATTGTGCAGGTACAAAATGGAGAAACATGAGCTATAGGGGTCAGAAATGACCGATTCGACCGAACGACACAATTCGGCCGGTTACCCCCCTTAACCATACCCGACGCGGAGCACGATCGGGAGGCCGTCCACATCACCGACAACCAAGCAGTGACCGGACATGACACGTGGACCATCGCCACGTCGCCTCTGGGCTAAAAGAGCACGAAGAACACCAAGATAAGGCAGCCCAGAGGGTCTAGGAGGGAGAGGCGTTGCAGGGGAGCGCTGCTGGGCCAAAAACCCAGTTCGGGCAAACGGATTGGTTCGGCCGAACCAGCCCAAGGCATGTCCCCATGCAACCGACCCTGGAAACCGCCTCCTAGGGGCAAATCAAGGCCGTAGGAGCCTTGGTCGGTGCATCCACCGGTTCGGCCGAATCCTACAGTTCGGCCGAACCGGGATTTTCGCCTGAACCGACCTCCTACCGTTCCAGGGTTGCGTGGCTGCCACTCCTCTTCAAACCGACCCTGGGCACTATAAATAGAGGCCCTCCTTCACCTGCAAAACAGAACACAAGAGTAGAGTGCAGGCGAAGCACTGTTAGTTCTCCACTTATATCAGTAGAGATAGGGAGAGAGGAGAGGTGAGCGTCCCGGAGAGGAGCCGAAGTGTCGGCCCCTCTTCCCGCTGTACCTCTACGGATGCGGCTCTGCTTCGAGTGACATCCGGGTCATGTCTGGTAACTCTTGTATCTCTCTCTGATTAATTGAGCATTCAGTTCTTACATTTATATACTTGTCTCGTTCTTCGTTCAATGCTTAGTTGATTGGTATAACTGTATACTGGTTGCTTAGCTTGGGTGCTTATCTTGCTATAGGAGATAAGTAGTTATTGACTAGTGTAGGAGTGGTTCCTAGACTTGCCAGTAACCTTAGTTTCTGCCCGTCGCAACGGAGGTGGTAGCCGTAAGGTGGTGACAGCCCTTTCGGTCTTCGTTTTCCATCACGTTAGTTCCGGTGTCCTAGGACCCAAGGTTCAGGGTAACCGGCACCCCTTCTCATCCCTTTCTGTGTGTCGGAGGCTCTGTAGTCCCAAACCAAGTATCTATCTGTATCTTCTGCTCTGCTCAGTCAATCGGTAGAATACCCTTACCAGACCTGTACCCTCTCTACCCTCCTACCTCTTCTCTTCTCTCCTTGTTGTCGTCATCCACCTCATCCATTTCATTCATCCACTCCATCTACCTAGGACAACTTAGTTTAGGATTAGTACACTTCTCGTTCCCTGTGGAAATCGATACCTTGGAATACTCCCGTGTGAAAGCTACATCGGTATCCGTCCGCTTGCGGATTTATCTGTAGGCCGTAAGGAGTGCCAACAAGCTTTCTGGCGCCGTTGCCGGGGAACAGTAGCTGTTCTGATTCCGAACCCAAGTTGTTCGTGTATCCCACCACCATCCACCATCCATATGGATTCCACTCTTACCTTACGCCAACACTCGGCTCCAACGGGCGATTGTTTGGAGCCACCACCATCATCACATCCCATATCCACACCCGGCTATGAGCTACGTCCCGGCTTCATAGCCATGGTTCGTGAGCAATCGTTCTCAGGAACGAAGGCCGAGAGTCCATACGTGCATTTGCGCGAGTTTGAGCAACTCTGCTCATGCCTGACCATTGCGGGCATGACACAAGAGACACTCAAATGGAAGCTATTCCCATTTTCACTAGCGGGAGGAGCAAAGAAATGGTTCTCTCTGGCTATCAGTACTATGGACGGGAGCTGGGAAGTTCTCAAGGAAAAATTCTGCCTAAACTTCTTCCCTGTCTCCAAGGTAGCCAGTCTCCGAGCGGAAATCATTAACTTTAAGCAATTAAAGGGAGAATCGTTAGGAGCTGCCTAGGCTCGTTTCAAGCAAATACTGGCCTCAGGACCGGACCTAAGCCTACCAGAACCTGTTGTTTTCAACACTTCAGCCTTGGCCTCTGTCCCGTAGCCGCAACTTTCTTGGACTCTGCTTCAAAAGGGTCGTTTTTTCATTTGACTCCTAGTGAAGCGAGGATAGTCCTGGAGCGCATCCTGGACGACACTCCCTACACTGGAGTCTATGACGAACTCCCTGATGAAGAAGAGAAGCAGCCTAAACCTGAAGAGCCTGTACACCAATGATCCAAATCTATCAGCCCTTCCATTCCATCAGAACCCGATGCTCAATTCGAACCACAACCTTACTCTAGCCTGGACTACTATCCTCCACTCTACACCACTCCCTATGATTTTGACGATGGTCTATTCGATGACATCGACTGTGCCATACGTTTCCCACGGGGACAATGTGTAGAGCAAAAGGATCCACCACCCGACAAGGAAGCACTAGAATATCAAAGAGAGTACTTAGGCCGTCTCTCTGCCATCAAGAGTCGGGAATGGCTAGACGAGGCCGAAGCCTCGACCGAGGTTGTCAAAATGCCCAAAAGGATCAGAAGCATACTCTATGAAGTTATGGGCAATGACAGAGAAATCAGGTATGACCCAAGCCTCAGAATCAACAAAATCTCTAGCTCTTTGGTGCGAGCGCAACTCCCCAATGAACCATGGTCATTATCTCAGAAACGTTTAAGGTTCACATCGGGAAGGATCCTCGACTGTTTAGGGATCTTGTGGGTCACACCCGTTAAGATTAACGACCCTGAACTTTTCTTGGATTTCCATGTCTTTGACCTACCTGAAAATTCCACTTACTCCATCTTTATTGGTAGGCCAATCATGAAAATCCTAGAAAATTTGCCAATAATCCAGCTAGAGCTTAGGATCGGAGAAGAACTCGTCCCAGTCTCTTATTCTTATTCCTTGAATACCCCAATAGAGACAGATCCCGATCCTGAGCCAATAGAGGAGGTCATGTCAACATCCTTGATAGACTTAGAGCAACATTTCCTAGAAGAAGATGCCCAATTCCTTATGGAGGAAGAAGAGATTCATCCTCCAGTCGAACCTAAGCCTCTTCCCTCTGGATTGAAGTGTGCTTCCCTCTTTAAGGACGGACAAACTCCAGTGACCATCAGCGGCAAACCCCCTGGAACCCAACCGATTTTCACTGTCCTGGAGGAGGATCGATCAGTCTTAGGACACTCGATCCAAGATTTCAAAGGGATTACTCCTAACCTTCATACACATCATATCCCTATCTTATCATACCTTGGGGTCGTAAGACAATTGTCACGAAGATTCGTCTTTGATCGGGGAAAGACTAGATTCAAAGCCTAAAGCCATCATCTTCTCCTGTCATACTCCCAAATACGACCCTATGCATACACCTCCCACGAGTAAAGGGGATTCGTAGTTCCTTGGCCACACCGGACTTTATAGGTGTCTCATCGAAAATTTCTCTCAAATAGCCCGGTCGTTGACCAATCTCTTGGCCAAGGAAACCCCTCTCGTCTCTAATCAAGAGTGCTATGCTTCCTTTCAAACCCTCAAGAAAGCACTCAGTTTCGCTCCCATCATCTAGTCTCACGACTAGAGCATTCCACTAGAAATCATGTGTGATGCGAGCGATTTTGCCGTAGGAGCTGCTGTGGGCCAAACCAAGGACAAGAAGCATTATGCTCACTGGCCCCAGCTCAACTACGCAACCACAGAAAAGGAACTCCTAGCAGTTGTGTTTGTTATAGACAAATCCTGGTCCTACCTAGTTGGGGCAAAGGTCATAGTCTATTCAGACCATGCTGCTTTGAAGTACCTTTTGACCAAAAAGGTTGCGAACCCAAGACTCATCCGTTGGATCTGTCTCGGGTACAAGTCCCGTTTGATCTTCCCATCAGCGATTTTCTTACGGGGTGATACGCTCCTCAAGGTCACAACACTAGAGCTGTGGTACACCACCATAGTTGACTTCATGGTGTTAGGGTACGTCCCATCAGGTGGAAATTGGAAAAGATTGGTTTATGAGAGCAGACATCACCTATGGGATAACCCGTATCTCTTCTGGATACAAGATGGACTCAGACGATGCATACCTGCACCTGAGGCACATAAAAACCTGGGAGAGATATCATGCAGCACCTTATGAAGGTCGCTATAGAGCGTTCAAAACAAAGGTCTAGCAATGCTAAGAAATTTAGCAAGAGATGCCCACACTGCCAGAAACACGGGAAAGAGACGCAAAGCCACTCACTAGTAATTTTCAGTAGAAATCTTTGATGTAAGGGGAGTAGACCCCATGGGTCCTTTCCCTAACTCAGAGAACTACGAGTTTATTCTGGTAGCCGTAGATCCCGTCTCTAACTGGGTAGAAGCCAAGCCCTATCGATCCGCAGCCACTGGGCACGCTAAGCAAATGTCCCATAAAAACATCTTTCCTCACTTTGGCGTCCTGGGCTAGTCATAGGGGCTCCCATCTCATTGACTCCATCTCCCGAAAATATCTAAGCTTGGGGGAGCCGCATTTTATAGCCACACCTTCTCACCCCCAAACTAGTGGTCAAGCAGAACATCCAACACTCACATCAAGAACATTCTGCAAATAAGATCGTCAATGAGATGGGTGTGCACTAGAGAGATAGACTCTGTAAAAATACTTTGGGCAAACTAGACCACTCTAGTTTGGGCGGACAATTCGGCCAAACCATGTTGGTTCGACCGAAGGACCCTCTTTTGCCCCTTGAGCGTCCTTTTGGACCCTTGATCCTATCTCTATCCCATATTGTCTCGAAGTCGCTAAGAAAATGTTGGGAAAGCTGCTTGTCGATCTCAAGTCAGAAACCATCCTCCACACTTTCCCGAACGCGACCAAGTGTTCACATTTCCCAGCCGCCATCCTTGTCCAAAGACCTTTCCTCACCCAAGGGCTCCCTCTCCATGAGTATGACAAGTCCACTAACGAAGAAAGCCATGGAGGAGGGAGAAGAGAAACCCATGGTTGAAGAGCCTGAAAAAGAACTGGCACAAACCAGCCAGAAGTTGAGCAACCGGGATGAGAAGGTCACTGAAGGCGAGCCTTGGCAGATGGACAAGAACAATGTCCTCTTCCAAGCATTCACAACCAAATTCAATAGGCTCGCCAAAGCCACATGACATCTAGACCTTTACAATCCATCTATAGAGTAGATGTCGTGTAGTTGTATCTTTTAGAGCACCATTAGTTTCAATTTATTTTCCAATTCAATTTCCCTTTGCTTAAATCAATTTTTAGGAGGTGCTCTAATTATTTCCCTTCCAACACATTTTGTTTCCAACCTTAGCTTGATGAATAAATAAAATCAGAGTTGAATGCAAAAAGAATAAAATTGTCGCTCCGGTTGGTGCATTTGAGCCAACCGGAGATTGCCCTGTTTAACAGAAAGATACATGAGTACAAGCATGACACAGTGGAGGAGCAGGACGAGAACGAGCAGGCCGACCAGCTGACTCAGTACCTTTCAAGGATTGAATCCCTACTAGTGAAGAGTCCAAGCTTGGGGGAGGACCCCCATCAGGTATGTTCCGAATTACTCAGCACTTTGGTCATTCAATTTGAATATACCAATTAACTCCCAACCATGTATGGAATGAAACATATGCCTCTCACTTTGGAAACGATGAATAGTTGCTCTGTCACTAATTTTGCTAGTACTTTGTTGCAACTAGTTGCTTGACTATGCTTGAGTTATTTGGCATAAGTAGAAATGAACCTAAAAATCATGTGGGAGCATATGCCTTATTCCAAGTCTAGGTTGTTGTGGGAATTGATATAGTGAGACTTTGGTTGAATTCTATTTCTGCTCTTAGTATGGTGAAAATCTCGGTTATTTATGCTTTCAAAATTAAAACAAAGTTCCTCATTGGTCATAATACCTACCAGAGCCATATGATAGGATTAGTTCTAAACTTTCTACCATATGCTGCTTGTCATCTTAGTGAGCTTTGTCAAATTGTTGTGACCTTAGTGAGGAATCTTTCATGCTTCTAAGATCGAGATGCACATACACTCCACCTCTCACTTGCAATTCCTACTTGGGAGTTAGCAAAACCATACCATCATCCATTCCATAAATAAAATTTCATGTTCTTTGATTCCCTCTCCAAATATCTTTGAAGTAGAGGCATGGGCTATGCAAAAAGAAAAAAAAAGAAAAGCATGCCAAGTGGCATGGCAAAAATATGAGAAAAAGAAAAGCATGCCAAAGAGCATGGCAAAAAAAAGAGATAGCCCATGCTCTCGAAAAATAAAGGAGAGGAAGAATCATTCCATGAAGTTCCACCAAATTCCACTCATATTCCACTCTGCATATTCCACACACTTGCACTTCTCGATCTAAGAGTGTGATTTGATTCTCCTAAGGTCTGGTCTTTGACTTAGCAAAATATATGATGCTTGTATGCCTTCATCCTTTGTCCCTGAGCCACACAAAAGCCAAATTAGATGTTAGGATGAAAAGAAGGCAAAGCCTTTGGTGCGGATTCAAATACACTTGAGCGATTGAGTGAGCCAATGAGGAACAATTTATCTTTTCACAAAAGGGTGAAAACTCCGAGATAGGATCCTGAAAAGAGTAGGGTGGAATAAAACTAAGTTAAACTGTTCATTCTTTCAACCGCCCAAGATAAGGAGATTGCTATAAGCCCCATAGGTAAAATGGTGAATTATACCTTGCTAGTAATTCAAGTAAAAATTTGAGTACTAGTTGTTTATAAAGTTACCTGCAAGAGAAATGACATTGTAGCAACTCTTGATCCACCGAGCCTAAGTTTCTATCTTTGCTCGAGGACGAGCAAAGGTCTAAGCTTGGGAGAGCTTGTTGGCGGTCGTTACAGACCAATTCCTGACCTCCTACCGAGTATAAAATGAACACAATGGAATCACACACCATAGCTATAGGGCTTACCACGAACAATTTCCACAAGTTTTGGTGATTGTCCATTGTGCAGGTACAAAATGGAGAAACATGAGCTATAGGGGTCAGAAATGACCGATTCGACCGAACGACACAATTCGGCCGGTTACCCCCCTTAACCATACCCGACGTGGAGCATGATCGGGAGGCCGTCCACATCACCGACAACCAAGCAGTGACCGGACATGACACGTGGACCATCGCCACGTCGCCTCTGGGCCAAAAGAGCACGAAGAACACAAAGATAAGGCAGCCTAGAGGGTCCAGGAGGGAGAGGCGGTGCAGGGGAGCGCTGCTGGTCCAAAAACCCAGTTCGGGCGAACGGATTGGTTCGGCCGAACCAGCCCAAGGCATGTCCCCATGCAACCGACCCTGGAAACCGCCTCCTAGGGGCAAATCAAGGCCGTAGGAGCCTTGGTCGGTGCATCCACCGGTTCGGCCGAATACTGTAGGATTCGGCCGAACCGGGATTTTCGCCCGAACCGACCTCCTACCGTTCCAGGGTTGCGTGGCTGCCACTCCTCTTCAAACCGACCCTGGGCACTATAAATAGAGGCCCTCCTTCACCTGCAAAACAGAACACAAGAGTAGAGTGCAGGCGAAGCACTGTTAGTTTTCCACTTATATCAGTAGAGATAGGGAGAGAGGAGAGGTGAGTGTCCCGGAGAGGAGCCGAAGTGTCGGCCCCTCTTCCCGCTGTACCTCTACGGATGCGGCTCTGCTTCGAGTGACATCCGGGTCATGTCTGGTAACTCTTGTATCTCTCTCTGATTAATTGAGCATTCAGTTCTTACATTTATATACTTGTCTCGTTCTTCGTTCAATGCTTAGTTGATTGGTATAACTGTATACTGGTTGCTTAGCTTGGGTGCTTATCTTGCTATAGGAGATAAGTAGTTATTGACTAGTGTAGGAGTGGTTCCTAGACTTTCCAGTAACCTTAGTTTCTGCCCGTCGCAACGGAGGTGGTAGCCGTAAGGTGGTGACAGCCCTTTCGGTCTTCGTAGTCCATCACGTTAGTTCCGGTGTCCTAGGACCCAAGGTTCAGGGTAACCGGCACCCCTTCTCATCCCTTTCTGTGTGTCGGAGGCTCTGTAGTCCCAAAGCAAGTATCTATCTGTATCTTCTGCTCTGCTCAGTCAATCGGTAGAATACCCTTACCAGACCTGTACCCTCTCTACCCTCCTACCTCTTCTCTTCTCTCCTTGTTGTCATCATCCACCTCATCCATTTCATTCATCCACTCCATCTACCTAGGACAACTTAGTTTAGGATTAGTACACTTCTCGTTACCCGTGGAAATCGATACCTTGGAATACTCCCGTGTGAAAGCTACATCGGTATCCATCCGCTTGCGGATTTATCTGTAGGCCGTAAGGAGTGCCAACAGGATGGATGATGGAAAATGTTTGCTAACTCCCAGTGTAGGAATTGCAAGTGAGAGGTGGTGTGTGTACGTGGGTCTCGATCTTTAAGAATATGAAAGCTTCACTCAAAGGTCACAACAATTTGACAAAGCTCACTAAGATAACAAGCAGCATATGAGTAGAAATTTTCAACTAAGCTTATCATATGGCTCTCGTAGGTATTTTGACCAATGAGGAACTTGTTTCATTTTGAAAGCATAAATTTCCGAGATTTTCCCCGTACTAAAAGCAGAATAGAATTTAACCAAATTCTCACTATATCAACCCCCACAACAACTTAAACTTGGAATAAAGCATGTGCTCCCACAAGGTTTTCAGGATCATTTTTACTCATGCCAAATAACTCAAGCACAATCTAGCAACTAGTTGAAACAAAGTACTTGCAGAATTAATGACAGCAACTATTCATCATTTCCAAGGTGAGAGGCATATGATTCATTCCATGCATAGGTGGGAGTTATTTTTATTCAAGGGAAATATTGTTTAAGGGAAATATTTTTGGTATTTTCATTTTTTTTAAATGCAAATTATCATGAAGGAAAATGAACGGGAAATTAAAAGATCAAAGTGCTGGATAAATCGGGACATACCTGGTGGGGGTCCTCCCCCAAGCTTGGACTTTCACTGGTAGGGGTTGAGCCTTGAAAGGTACTGGCTCAGCTGTTCTGCTTGCTCGTGGACGTCATGCTGGATGGACGCCACCATCCCGCTATTCTCTTGATGGTACTGAGAATGGCGGGCTAGCGTGTCTTGAATCTCTCGGGTACGGTCGTCGATGAGCTCGACTCGGTCGGAGATGTAGGGAAACTCCCGGCCGTAGTCGAAGCGTGCGGACTGTGAGTATCCGGGGTAATATGGCTGGGAGGCACTGTCGTACCCCCCTCCATACCGGCTCCCGGACCACTCAGAGTCCGTGTCCTGGCCGTAGTCCCAGCGTCCTGAGGTGAAGTAGTTCGGCTCCTGGTGTTGCCCGGAGCCTCCTGCTCCAGACGTCCCAGCACCGGTGTACGTGTAGTAGGTGGCCTCAAAAGCGGAAGTGTGTCGGTGCGGCATTTGTGGTGCATCTTCCGGCTCCTGTGAGGTGGCGAGCCCAGCATCACGCCTGGCTCGTCCCCTCATGACGGGTCCGTCACCTGCAACGCTGTGCCGAGCGGGCTCTCTCCAAGGTGGAGAATCGTCCGACTCGGTCCTCAATTGAAGAGTTAGTTTCGACATGGTATACAACCTTAGTACTGCACAAGGCAAAGGCACTTCAGTTGTATATCCACGGTAAATCATTGCCAGCGCTGCGTCAGGCGTCCGCCGTATCATGTGGGCTTGCATGAAGTGCTTGGCATCCACGATGGAACGCGCTGTCTCAATGTACGTGAACCGGGCGCCTTGGAGGACGCCCAGATGGTTAGCGAGGCGAGTGACTAGAGAAGTCATCGCCATGCTACCCGCACGAGAAATATGAGACAGCCAGTGACCAACCATGTCTTTCACTGGTGAATAGGGAATCTGCTTGACCATGGCAAAAAGAACCTGCAACTCGATGGTGTTGACAGGGCACAAATCTGCCCGGGGGAATATCGTCATAGACACCCAACGATGCATGAAACGCAAAGTGGGGTTATGTATGCTGTTCGTGCGCGGCGCATGACAGTTGGTATTCCCCGAAATCTTTTTCCAAAATGCCACCCGGTCAAATCTTTTAAGCGCTTTGTTCGGGTCTAAGGAACAACGGCTTGAAAATCCGAGACCCGAACTAAAATCCCTCCAAGAGCAGAAAAACTCCTGGTTGAAAAATCGAAAATGAACCCCCCCAGTTTCAGAAACCAAAGTCGAGAGGAATTCAAGGGTGAGCAGGTACGAACCTTATTCGTTGATGTGCCAGAAATTCTCCCAGCCAACGGCTTGGAAGATTTCCGTGAAGTCTACGTCCATCCCCGTGTCCCTGAGCAAGTCTTGCTCAAACACACGGGTGTGCTCGAACTCCTTCAGCCAAAGCTCGTTGAAGGTGTTCTGCTCCCGTTCTTTCCTGAGATTGATGTCACTCTCGCTCAGGAGCTGCCTGGCCGGGGGCGTGGCATGGCCCCATCCCGAGCCGGCTGCTCCGTACACATCCGTGTCCATCCGGCTCGAGCCTCGGGACGGAGCTAGGGAACTTCCAGCATCGTCCGATCGTCGGCCTAGCCGGGCGGAACGACGGAGCGAAGTGAAGAACTTCGACATGATTCCTGCAAAAGGTTAGTGCAACAACAACTACCCGAAGGACTGAATATATATGGTTAGCATAAGAAAATCAAGTCAGTCGTTCAAGATAGTTAGTCGTTCTTGCGGGGATGAAAACCACCACAAAAGGTTAGTCGTTCTTGTGGGTGTCGGTGACCACCACAAAATCGTCCAGAAATTCAGCACAAAGATCACAACCAAAGCAAAATATTTTTTTTTCTAGTGATGCAAGTGAACCAAAACTTGAGCAAGAACTTTGGGAAGGACTTGAGCACAAGCTAGAGCAAGAAATGAGAGAGGGAGAGCTTCTAACAGAAATTTTTCAGAGTGTATGAGTGTGTGAGAGCTCACAAGCTTGCACCAGCATTTATAGGCCGAGGGGAGGCAGGTCCCTGGTTCGGCCAAACTGGGTGGTTCGGGCGAACCAGGCCCTGGTGGCCAGGCCACTCCTCCCTGAGTGGAGTACCTCCCCTTGCTTTGATTCCACGAAATTTTGTGTGGCCAACAATTCCCAAGGTCATGTGAGTGGTTTTTAGTGGTAGGTGAGATGCAAATTTGACATGACCAAAGTTGGTTTTAGTGGAGTCACCCCCATGCTGCCATGTTTGTGATAATTGGTGAGTGTGCAGCCATTTTTAGTGGGGTAGACATGTTTGGTGCTGGTTGGTGGTGATGGTGAATAATTAGAGATGTTCTAGAGGGGATGAAAATGATAAAAGTTACCAATTTCATCCACCCTAGGTAAAATTTCAGCATGTGTCCAATTATTTCTAACCAAGCTTGCAAAATTTTCTACTCTCTCTCAAATTAATTACTCAAGTGGTTCATTTATTTTGAAAAGGGAAACATGCAAATGCAATTGAAAAATTAAAAATTGGAAGGGAAATATGGGATACATACCGGTTTTCCTCGCAGCGAGAGCTCGGCTTTTAAGTCCGCGAGCGGGACTTCTCTTGTCTTCAATTGTTCTTGTCACCGTCCGATCTGGAGAGAATGTCTCGGACGATGCAACTTCCTATTCCAGGTTACTTATAATTTACTGCAATATGTGCATACCTGGAATGATTGTCCACCCTGGGCTTCAACTGTATCCATAGCCTTCATATCCGGTGTGAAGTATATTTTGGGACTCCCCCTTCTCTCTTTTTTTTTGATTTTTTTTCTGTAGGGCTTAGTCCACACATACAACCAATATCCATAGAAGTACTGCTTTAAAGGTTCATTAATCAAACTTGACACCATGTCTAGTTCGATTAAAGCAAGCTAATTAACCTAAGCACCGTGCTTAATTTAAAGAGCTTATGAATGTATTCTAGCTAGCAACACATTCAAACCCGAGCAAACCGCAATAGATGAAGGGGGCATGGAAACACCTTGAAATATTTACATGGAGATAAGCATATGGCCATTGGTGAACTTTGCTTTTAATTCAGGTAAAAAGAAAAAACTGTTTCACGTACCTGAGCGTGCCTACCGTTGGCATCTGATGATGAATACTTTCAAAACTGATGCAGCGGTGATGCTACAACGCCAACGTGACTGCACGAAGTTGGTTGAGTCCTCCTCCGCGTTGATGTTTCCGTGTACGGATACACGGTTATGGATGTGGCAAAGGGGATCAGCACTCAAATATACCAACTAGTGGAATGCCGCGGAACTAGCTTGTATGCGAATGTTGAAACAATGGGTCCCAAAAACAAGCAAGTGGAGCGGCAAAGGAGTGGAGGCGTAGAGTTTGCCTCCTCTCTCGCGTGAAGCGCAAAGGACAAGCGAAAACTGGCCAGGCCAGGTTATGTTTGGCCACTAGCCTTGGATTAAGGCTTGCAGACATACAGACACCTTGGCCTAACACTAGTGGTCGCTGGATATTTATTTAATTTTTCTTTTAGTGTTTTTTATGCAAAACAGTGATGGGGCGAATGAATGCAAATGCAAGAATGGGAAATATGCAGTGAATTGGGAAAAAAATGGGGTAATAGTATGCATGAATTCCTAAATTAAGTGATTCAATGCAATCATGTAGTGGATAATGCAACAATTTAAAGGATAAAGCTCAAAATTTAAAGTCTAAGAGCTGGACTATCTCACATACCTTGATTTTTCTCGCCATTACCAACAATTTGAGACGGAATTGCGGTGATGCAGCGTCATTCGTCCGTCACATTTGATTTCCTTTTTCTTCCTTGACGACGATCTTTCTTCCATTCTACACGTGGTTATGATAAAATATGTATATGTATGAACACATACCTGTGCAAATTTTCTTCAGAAGCTTCCGTACGGTATTCATTGCAGTAGACAGGGGCATACATTGATAAATCCTGCATGATCTGGCACCCTGGGCTCTCTGCTTTCCTCCTGTTTGAAACAAACTCAAGCAAACAAGGGTGATCCGCTAATGCTAGCGGTAGATTAAATTAGTAGACACCAATGTCAATCATCAATATCTTTCGCCAATTGCTTCCCCGGCAATGGCGCCAGAAATGCTTGTTGACACTTCTTACAGTCCACTATTAGGATTGGCAATCCCAGTAATGGTGCAAGTAGTGTTCATTGGTATTCTTACGATACAGATATAAATCTGCAAGCGCACGGGCACCGATGTAGCATTTCACCCGGTAGTATTCCTAGGTATCGTATTTATATTTCCGCAGGGAAGCATTGGATAAAGAGTATCGACTATTGACAAGGATGTAACTACTAATTAAAGTACCGGCTAACAAGGCGGGGGTAAAGGATAGGATAGGAGTGATATTCAGTTGACACACACAAGAAGTTCAGGATAGAGATAGAAGAGCGGTCTAGCTAGTGGGAGAACAATGAGACAGGAAAGGATTCCTATATACTTCCACTGGCCTTGAGATACCTCTGGCAAGGGTTACGGCTAGCATGAAGAATGGCATCTATGGTTCTCTTCCTAGTTCTATTATCTCAACATCGGGGACGGAGCCCGTGACACACAGAAAGGGATGAGAAGGGGTGCCACAAACTCCGTGCTCTTTCGGGGTGCCTGCAGACCGGAACTAACGTGATGGACTTCGAAGACCGAAAGGGCTGTCACCACCTCACGGCTACCACCTCCGTTGCGACGGGGACAAACCAAGGTTACCATCTAGACTAGGTACCACACCTATGCTAGGCAATAACTACTCACTCTTCTAGAAAGAGCAAGCAATCCTGTCAATACCCTAGTGACAATTTACCACAAGTATTGAGCAGAAACGAGGAACCAGCTAAGACCAAGGACTAAGAGAGAACTTATAGAACCAGACTACAACAGCTTATAACCAAGGCTAGACATTCCACAATTACTCGCGAAATAAATGCAGAACAAATAGCTCAAGTAAATGCAGAGGAAATATATTGATTACTCAGAGTCGAACATAAAGAAAAGGAAAAGATATAGGAGCTTTACCAGAACTCCAGAGGACGACTCCGGAACCCAGAACAAAGCTCGACCCTGACTCTAACTCCCAACAGGACTAGCCTACTCTACATCTTGAAAGTTGACAATGGAGAATTGCTCCCAAGTGGTGTGTGTGATGCAAGGGGTATGCCGCTGCATTTATAGGTGTCCCAAGGCGGTTGGAGGCTGGGTAACCGCCAAGGCAACCAGAGGCGGTTGGGGACCCGTTCGGCCGAACACCCCGGGTTCGGCCGAACAGCTCGGTTCGGCCGAAGGCCGTTGGATGCACCGCCTTCTCCTGGACGCCTTGGATGAGCTCTGGAAGGTGGTTGGCATTTGGGGGCGGTTCGGCCGAACTGGGTAGTTCGGCCGAACTAGGCCTCTAGCCCAGAATGCCTCCCATGCACCGCCTTTGCTTCCTGGACCTCCTAGGCTGCTTGTATGTGTTGGTCTTCGTGTGTTTCTGTCCCAGAGGTGATGTGGCAGTGGATGAGGTGTCTTGCACGGTCGCCGCTCGGTCATTGCTGACGTGGACGGCCTCCGGTGGCGTGTATGGCTAAGGGGGTAACCGGCCGAACGGAGTCGTTCGGCCGATTCGGTCATTTTCGGCTTCAATAGCGCGTATTTGTCGTAATTGTACCTGCACAAGTGACACTCACCAAAACTCGTGGAACTTTATTAGAAATAAAACCTAAGTACATGGAATGTTACATAAAACCTCATTTATTCCCGAGTATTGGTGGTCGGATTTGGGTTGTAACGACCGCCAACACACCCCGCCTTCGACGAGCCGCCCCGCACAGCCCTTCCGAGGGGCGCGCACGTGTACACATAGCACCCTACTTACACTTTCGTCCTCGCTTCGTGTAAAAGGGTTAACCCGAAGGTGCTATGGTTAGAAGACAAAGGCTTATAAGTTGTCTCCACCCTTGCTCAACTAGCAATGTGGCACTAAACATGTGCATCCCGCACTAATGGGCCACTACCGGGCCATACAAACTGGGCCGGGTGTGACAGATCTTCCATTCTTTACGGAGGAGGAGGAAACTCATCCTTCGATTGAGCTTGATACAAACGAAACTCCAAAAGCATCTCCAATCGAGCTCAAACCTCTTCCACTGGACTTATGTATGCTTTCCTCTTTGGGGATAAGCAAACTCCAGTGATCATTAGTGATAAGCTCTCCGAAGTAGAAACCCAGCAACTCATCACTATCCTAGAGAAGAATCGATTGGTCTTAGGGTATTCTCTCCAAGACCTAAAAGGGATTAGCCCAAATCTCTGCACTCATCGCATCCCGATCGATTCTGAAGCAACACCGTCTCGGGAACCTCAATGACGGTTAAACAATTCCATGAGAGAGGTCGTGAAAAAGGAAGTTCTCATACTCCTTCACGCAGGGATCATCTACCCTGTCCCCAATAGTGAATGGGTTAGTCCCATCCAAGTCGTTCCTAAGAAGGGAGGAATGACGGTTGTGCGCAATGACAAAAATGAACTCATCCCTCAGCGCACTGTCACTGGTTGGCGTATGTGTATCGACTATCGTCGACTCAATAAGGCCACCAAGAAAGACCATTTCCCCCTTTCGTTCATAGACGAAATGCTTGAACGGTTAGCCAAACACTCTTTCTTCTACTTCCTTGATGGTTACTCTGGGTATCACCAAATTCCTATCCATCCAAAAGACCAGAGTAAAACCACGTTCACATGCCCCTATGGTACGTACGCCAATCGGCGAATGTCGTTTGGGTTGTGCAACGCACCTGCCTCTTTCCAACGTTGCATGATGTCCATCTTCTGCGATATGATTGAGGAGATTATGGAAGTGTTCATGGACGATTTCTCAGTTTACGGAAGGACCTTCACTGAATGTTTGAAAAATCTGGACAAGGTCCTCCAGAGGTGTGAAGAGAAACACCTTGTTTTAAACTGGGAAAAGTGCCATTTTATGGTGCGAGAGGGAATTGTCCTAGGACATAGGGTGTCGGAACATGGGATCGAGGTAGACAAAGCAAAGATAGAAGTGATCGAGCAACTTCCACCTCCCACAAACGTTAAGGGGATTCGTAGCTTCCTTGGCCATGCCGGATTCTATAGGAGTTTTATCAAAAACTTCTCCCAGATATCTCGGCCCTTGACCAATCTCTTAGGCAAAGATGCCCCCTTCGTTTTCGATGAGGAGTGCTATGCCGCATTTCACACTCTCAAAAAGGCACTCATTTTCGCTCCCATCATCCAGCCTCCCGACTGGAACATCCCATTTGAAATCATGTGTGATGCGAGCGACTATGTTGTAGGGGCTGTGTTGGGCCAAACCAAGGACAAGAAGCATTATGCTATCTCTTACGCTAGCAAAACGCTCACTGGCCCCCAGCTCAACTACGCAACCATGGAGAAGGAGCTCTTAGCAGTTGTATTTTCTATAAACAAATTTCGGTCCTACCTAGTCAGGGCCAAGGTCATAATCTATTCAGATCATGCTGCTCTGAAGTACCTTCTGACCAAAAAGGATGCAAAACCGAGACTCATCCGCTGGATTCTTCTACTCCAAGAGTTAGATATTGAGATAAAAGATAAGAAAGGAGTAGAGAACTCAGTGGCTGATCATTTGTCTCGGATGCAAGTCCCGTCTGACCTCCCAATCGATGACTATTTGCGGGATGACACACTCCTTAAGGTCACCACTAGCGATCCGTGGTATGCCAACATAGTAAACTACATGGTAACGGGGTATGTTCCCCCTGGAGAGAATAGGAAAATGCTAGCTTATGAGAGCCGATTTGTCACACCCGGCCCAGTTTGTAGCGCCCAGTAGTGGCCCATGAGTGCGGGATGCACGTGTTTAGTGCCACATTGCTAGTTTAGCAAGGGTGGAGGCAACTTATAAGCCTTTGTCTTCCAGCCATAGCACCTTCGGGTTAACCCTTTTACACGAAGCGAGGACGAAAGTGTAAGCAGGGTGCTATGTGTACGCGTGTGCGCCCCTCGGAAGGGCTGTGCGGGGCGGCTCGTGGAAGGCGGGGTGTTACAAATGGTATCAGAGCCGACCCTCGCGGTTGCGCGTATGGGTTAGTGTGCGGGCATAGGGCGCATGGCGCGTATGGCCCGGTAGGGCATACGACATGGACTATGGCACCGGCACTGGACGTACGGTCGTGCGCTAAGGGGGAACGGTCCTGGACATTTGCCCGTGTGGGTGAGTTGTGCCGACGAGGACGTCGGGTTCTTTGAGGGGGGGTGTATGTCACACTCGGCCCAGTTTGTATGGCCCAGTAGTGGCCCATGAGTGCGGGATGCACGTGTTTAGTGCCACATTGCTAGTTTATCAAGGGTGGAGGCAACTTATAAGCCTTTGTCTTCCAGCCATAGCACCTTCGGGTTAACCCTTTTACACGAAGCGAGGACGAAAGTGTAAGCAGGGTGCTATGTGTACGCGTGCACGCCCCTCAGAAAGGCTGTGCGGGGCGGCTCGTGGAAGGCGGGGTGTTACACGACTCCACCTCTGGGACGACCCGTACCACTTCAGGATATGTAGTGACAGACTCCTCAGAAGACGTGTACCCGCACATGAGGCATATAAGATCCTGGAAAGGTGCCATGCATCCCCGTACGGAGGACACTACGGTGCATTCCGGACTAATGCTAAAGTCTGGCAGTGTGGTTTCTTCTGGCCCAGCATGTATGAGGATGCGAGAGCATTTGTCATGCGGTGCCCCCGCTGCCAGAAACACGGGAACATCAACACTAGAGATGCAATGTCACTCACTAGCAATCTTCAAGTAGAAATCTTCGATGTCTGGGGAGTGGACTTCATGGGTCCCTTCCCGAATTCTGAGGGTTGTCAATTCATCTTAGTGGCGGTAGACTACATCTCTAAATGGGTGGAAGCCTTGCCTTGTGTAGCTGCTGTCTCTAAGATAGCGAGATGAATGTTTCATGAGGTTATCTTTCCTCGTTTTGGCGTTCCTAGGATAGTCATTAGTGACGGTGGCTCCCACTTCATAGATTCGGCCTTCCATAAGTATCTCTCAAGTTTGGGGGTGCAGCATAATGTGGATACACCCTATCACCCCCAAACCAGCGGTCAAGCAGAAACTTCCAATAAACAAATCAAAAATATTATGCAAAAGACCATAAATGAGATGGGCAAGCAATGGAAGGATAAACTTCTAGATGCACTTTGGGCTTACCGCACGGCCTATAAGACACCCATAGGCATGACCCCATATCAACTAGTCTATGGCAAGACCTGCCATTTACCTGTAGAAATAGAGTTTAGAGCTCACTGGGCCATTAGGAAGTGGGGTATGGACCTCCCAGCTGCCGGCCTCAAACGGAAGATCCAGCTGGCCGAATTAGATGAGATGAGAGAGAGAGAGCATACCATAGCTCCCGGCTATACAAAGAACGGACCAAGAGATGGCACAACAAAAGGATTAAGGTCAAAACGTTCAAGCCGGGAGACAAGGTTCTCGTCTTCAATTCCCGTGTCAAGCTTTTTAGTCACGAGAAGTTAAGGAGCAAATGGGACGGCCCGTTCACAGTGATTAACGCTGCACCTCACGGGGCCGTCACATTGCAAGACGAGGATGGGAATGCTTTCAAGGTTAACGGGCAGCGGTTGAAGATCTTCCTAGAACCAGAACCTCCACCACTCGACGACTTAGATGTTGTCAAGTTTGTAGAACTCTGAAAACTGTCTGTGGAATTCCGGCCCAAAACTTTCATCTCCAAACCTTCTGGGCCAAAACTCCTACAAATCTCGAAGATCCACGACCAAAGAAACAAGGCTCGACCTGGCCCGCACCCAGGAGAACCCAAGGGCTAGTTCGTCCGAACTGGGCCCTTCGGGCGAACCAGCTGGTTCGGCCGAAGGCTAGGGTTCAGCCAAACCGAGCCCCCAGGGCTCTCGTGCAGATATACTCTCCCAAATTCATCTTCAGTTGATGCCATCCCGAGTCTTGCGAGGGAAACGTCGAGAAACACCATTTTTCCGATCAGAAATCCCCTATAAAACCCGAAGACTCTCTGTCGACTTTCCCATCTCATCTACAACCTCTCTAGCCCATACACACAGCCACCATGCCTTCCTCTTCATCCAAGGCTAAATCCTCAGCTAGGGGCTCAAGCCCCGCTAGCCGGAACGGCGAGTCCTTATGGCACGAGCAAGCCTACCGCATCTCCGACGTTGACTCGATTAACGAGGGGAGGCGTGGGAGGACGCCCACTCGCATGACTACGCCACGCTCCGACTCCCCACGCCGTGCTGCCATAGAGGAGCTCCTTGCTCCTCTAAAGGGAATCAAGAAGCCATCACGCTCACCATCGCCAAGGCCCAACACAGGGCAGCTGCGCCTGAGATCGTCGTCTTCTTCGAGGGTGCCAAACTTCGGTTCGATGGTGCCTAAGGAAGAGGATAGGAAGGCACCAGAGTACAAGTTGAACATCCCGCTGCGTTTCACCATTAAGGGTGAACGTACCGCTACGGGATACGGCAAAATCCTCGTCCCGCAGCTGAACCGGGACGAGCTGGGGCTGGCAGAGTCGTCCCAGTCCTCTCCTCCACGGCGCCATCCCAGAGTCCGGCGCCACAGGCAGCCCCCGTCCATCAAAGGGCTGCCCGGGGACATGGAGTTCTCCGAGGAGGAGGACGGCAAAGAAGAGGAGGAGAAGCCGCCCACCGTGGAGAGCCTGAAGGAGGAGCTGGCGCTGGCGAAGCAGAGGATCAACCACCTAGATGAGAAGGTGGCGGAAGGTGAGCTCGCACGCATGGAGTGGGAGGACAAGATGGAAGTCCTCCGTAGGGCCCTGTGTGCGAAGCTCAAGAGGCTTTTCAAGGCCACGGGATACGAGGATCTCTATGGACCACCTACAGAATAGTGTCCCGCGGTCATTTCTTTTAGATAGAGCACCATTAGTTTAGTTTGGTTTGCTATTTGTTTATTTAATTTATTTCTTTAGATCAATGTTTAGGGTGCTCTGAATTTCCCTTCCAAATATTTTGTTTCCAATCTTAGTTTGAAGAATAAATTAAAGTTAGATTTGATTGCAAGAACAAGAATAAAATTGATGCTCCGGCTGGTGCATTTGAGCCACCCGGAGTATGCCATGACTAACAGAGAGGACACACGAGTACAAGAACTATACTGAAGCACCAAGGACCGAGGGAGCACACGAGGGCCAGTTCGGCCGAACCAGGTGGTTCGGGCGAACTGGCGGCTAGTTCGGCCGAACCAGCCAGGTTGCCCTCCTCCGCGCACCTGCATGCTGGTTTGCACCTTCTCCATCTATCCCTTTTTCTATGTTGTCACGTTTCAAAAATTTTGAACTATGTATGCCTCACACCATTTGAACGAAACTAACTTGGTTATTCTCTCATGCCATGAATTTGCCTGTTGTTTGTTTCGAACCAAGTACCTACTGCCTGTGAAAATAATTCATGATAGGAATCCCATGATCTAGATTGTTTATTGTTGTGATATGTCTCGATAAAACAGCCAATTGTGTATTCCATCATTCGGGAGAATTTACATTTTGAAAATATAAAATTATACCCTATCCCTTCATCCTGTCCACAAATACCACTTGACATATATACTTGAGAGCTTACTCCTGAGACTTGTCTTGGCTAGTATAATGTCTTGTCAAATTTTGAGTCCTCAGAGATGGTCACATTGCCTCAAATCTGTTGCAAGCAAATTATCATCAGAGTATAATAGAAGTCCTCATGCCTCGGTGATGCCCCGAAAAATAAAGGACTCAGGAAAGTCCAAATGAAAAAAAGAGAAAAATAAAAAGAAAAAGGGAATTCCCAAAAAGGGAAGAGAAAAGAAAAAGGGGTCACGAGGCTGAGGACCGACATGAGCTCTGCATGCTTAACTTGCAACCGATCAAGGGCAATGATGAACACTCTGGGAACCAATCTTCGGCTCGACAGAAACACATGACGTGACAAGACCACCACCTGAGAGGCAAAGACAAATATAAAAGAGAGTGAGTGAGTAAAAAGGAATGTCTCCAGAAAGCTGAGAGAATTGGGATGAAGGGACAAGGGTCATTTATTTGTGAAAACCAGAAAAACCCCGAATGCAGGATGAGCAAGAGGATCTTGTTGTAAGAGCCGTTCCGACTATCAACCGCCCAAGATTCAGGGACAAGCCACTGCAAAACAGGTATGGAGAAAAGTTTGGAATATTCAATATGCAACATTTATGTCATGAAAGAACCCTTACTTTAGTCTTGCTCATGTTTTAATTTCTTTACTCGGGACAAGCAAAGATCTAAGTTTGGGGGAGCTTGTTGGCGATCGTTATAGACCGATTTCCGACCTCCAACCGAGTATAAAACAAACACAATGGAGACACACACCATAGCTATAGGGCTTACCACTGACTATTTCCATGAGTTTTGCTGATTGTGCACTGTGCAGGTACAAAATGGAGAAATACGTGCTATAGGGGTCGGAAATGACCATTCCGGCCAAACGACATGATTCGGCCGGTTACCCCCCTTAGTTGTGTACGATACCGGGAGCCGTCTACGTCAACGATGACCAAGCAGTGACACCTCGTGACACGGGGACGACCGCCACCTCATCCTAGGCCAGAACAACACAAAGCCAACTACCAGGAGCTAACAAGGAAGGCCCACAGGGCAGAGGCTGCACGGGGGAGCGCTGCCAGGCCACAAGGCTGGTTCAGCCGAACGGCCCACTTTGGCCGAACCGCCCCCAGGACTCCACCATCTCAGCAACCGCCTCGGCACCAAGGCGGTGCCACGTGCCCGTTCGTCCGAACACCCCGGTTCGGCCGAACTGGCCTCTTCGGCCGAATGGCCCGGCACTGCCCCTAAGCAGCCTTGGCAGCTACTCCACTCCACCATCCCTGCTCCCCTATAAATTGAGGGCTCCTTCACCTGCAAAGACACACAACACAAGAAGAAGAAGAAGAGTAGGCGTCGCTAGGTTCCGCCACTCATATCAGTAGAAATAGGGAGACAGGAGAGGGGAGCGTCCCGGAGAGGAGCCGGAGTGTCAGCCCCTCTTCCCACTGTACCTCTACGGATGCGGCTCTGCTTCGAGTAACATCCGGGTCTTGTCTGGTAACTCTTGTATCTCTCTCTGATTAATTGAGCATTCAGTTCTTACTTTTATATGCTTGCTGGTTCTTCGTTCAATGCTTAGTTGATTGGTATAACTGTACACTGGTTGCTTAGCTTCGGTGCTTATCTTTCTATAGGAGATAAGTATTAGTTGACTAGTGTAGGCTTGGTGCCTATACTTGAGACTAACTTAGTTTATTCCTGTCGCAAAGGAGGTGGTAGTCGTAAGGTGGTGACAGCCCTTCCGGTCTTTGTAGTCCATCACGTTAGTTCCGGTCCGTAGGATCCCACAGTTCGGATCTGGTGGCACCCCTACTCATCCCTTTCTGCATGTCATAGGTTCCGTTGTCCCGAAGCAAGTATTTATCTGTATCCTCTGATCTGCTCGATCAATTAGTAGAATACCTCTATCAGACTCGTTCCCTCTCTACCCTCCGATCACTCCTCTTCTCTCTTTGTTGTTGTCATCCACCTCATCCATACCATTCACTCCATTCCACTATCCTTGGACAACTTAGTTTAGAATCAATCCACTTCTCGTTCTCCATGGAAATCGATACCTTGGAATACTCCTGGGTGAAAGCTACATCAGTATCCGTCCACTTGAGGATGTATCTGTAGGTAGTAAGGAGTATCAACAATCGTCGCAACAACAACACGCGTGACTTCAACTGCAACAACAACAAGCGCAAGCCAGACAATACTGTCGTGGCAGTTGAGCGCCCCACGCAGAAGAAGGCCGCTCCCACTCTAGACAATGTCATGAACGTCCCCTGTCCATATCATCCTCACGGCAAGCACACATTGGTCCAATGCATTCACATCAAGAAAGAGTTCGATAAGCGAGAACTACCTAAAGAAAAGAAGGTGGACAACAAGAGAAACAACAAAGACAATGAAGACCCGGGAAACAGTTTCCCCCAGTTCGACAATGTCATTGCTGTGCTATTTAGTGGTGAAACCCTCACGCAATCCAAGCGCTCCAAGAAGCTATCTCTCCAGGAGATCATGGCGGTAGAACCAGCCATTCCTACATACCTCAAGTGGTCGGAGGCCGGTTCCCATTACCTTTTCCAGGGCTGACCAATGGACCAACTTTGCAAACCCTGGCCGATATCCTTTAGTCTTGGACCCAGTCGTGGTGCAACCCAGACTGACCAAAGTACTCATCGATGGTGGTAGCGGGCTCAACATCATCTTCGCCAAGACGTTCACCAAGATGGGACTGGACATCACCCAGTACCTGAAGCCTATGGACTCTCCGTTCTACGGCATCATCCCCGGCAAAGCTACAATCCCTCTGGGACAAGTCATGCTGCCAATCACCTTCGGCACGGCGGCCAATTTCAGAACTGAGTACATCAAGTTCGAGACCTCGTACCATGCGATCCTTGGGCGTCCAGCCCTCGCCAAGTACATGGTGATTCCGCACTATGTGTACCTCATCCTCAAGATGCCAGCTCCTAATGGAGTCCTTTCCCTAAAAGGGAGATCTCAAGATCTCTCATGACTGCAACGTAGAAGCTGTGGAGTTCGCTGCTGCTTCGCAAGTCCCGACACAGATGTTGGAAGTACTCGCTCTGGCCAAGAAGTCGAAGGAAGAGGGCTCAAAAGTCCCTGCCAAGGAGTCTACAAGCACGAGTTTCAAGCCCTCTGAAGAAGTATAGCTCAAAATTGTAGATCTTAAGACGGGCGACTCGTCAAAAACTGCCCTCATAGGGGCAAGTCTAGATTGTAAATAGGAAGACACGCTCGTCAAGTTCCTTCGTGCTAATAAACATATATTTGCTTGGAAACCATCTGATATGCCTGGTGTTCCTAGGGACCTTGCCGAGCACAACCTCAATGTCAAAAAAGATGCGAAACCTAAAAGGCAACACTTACGGCGCTTCGATCAAGAACGACGCAACGCAATCAAGGCAGATATTGTCAAACTACTCACGGCTGACTTCATCAAAGAAGTCTTTCATCCAGAGTGGTTGGCTAATCCAGTCCTGGTCAGGAAGAAGAACAACAATGAGTGGCGCATGTGTGTTGACTACACAGATCTCAACAAACATTTCCCTCCAGACCCCATGGGTCTCCCGCACATTGATCAAGTCGTGGACTCCACAGCTAGGTGCGCACTACTCTCTTTCCTCGACTGCTATTTAGGTTATCATCAGATAGCCTTGAATAAAGAGGATCAGATCAAGACTTCATTCATTACTTCTTTCGGGGCATTCTGCTACACGACCATGTCCTTTGGGTTGAAGAACGCTGGTGCCACATACCAGCGCGCCATAAAGAAGTGTCTTTCTTTTGAGATCGACACTAATGTAGAGGCATATGTTGATGATGTGGTCATCAAGACAAGAGATCCAGATAACTACATCGCCGACTTACAAGAGACATTTGATAATCTCAGAACTTTTCGCTTGAAGCTTAACCCGACTAAGTGTGTCTTTGGTGTACCTGCTAGCAAACTACTCGGATTCATCGTAAGTCACCGAGGTATCGAAGCTAATCCTTCAAAGATTACGGCCGTCCTCAACATGGAAGCCCCGAAGAGTATCAAGGAAGTTCAGAGATTAACCGGGTGCATTGCAACACTCAACAGATTCATCTCAAGGCTTGGAGAAAAGGACCTCCTCTTCTTCAAGCTGCTTAAACAGCAGGACAAGTTTACCTGGACTGACGAAGCCAACCAAGCCTTTGAATAACTCAAAGCTTACTTGACCACTGCGCCAATACTCGTCGCTCCTGTCAAAGGTGATCATTTGTTTTTATACATTGCAGCTACTACACATGTAGTCATCACGGTCATCGTGGTTGAGCGTGAGGAAGAGGGCCATGTCTTTCCAGTACAGCGGCCGATATATTATATCAGCGAAGTACTCTCTGCATCCAAGATTCACTATCCTCAAGTCCAGAAGCTTCTTTACGCGGTTTTTATCACCTTCAGGAAGTTACGACATTATTTCCAAGCATATCCAGTAACTGTAGTGACTAGATTCCCTTTAGGTGAAATCTTTGACAATCCTGATGCGACTGGGTGAATAAGTAAATGGAAGGCAGAGATTGCGGCGTATAATCTCAATTTCACTCCACAGACAGCTATCAAATCTCAAGCCCTGACAGATTTCATGGTCGAGTGGATGAAAACTCAATACGCTAGAACAACTACTCGTCTAGAGCACTGGGTCATGTACTTCGATGGATCCTTGAAGCTTGAAGGCGGTGGAGCCGAAGTTTTGTTGATTTTTCCCAGGGGAGAACAACTCATGTATGTTTTGCATATTCTCTTTCAAGTTACCAACAACGAAGCTGAGTATGAGGCCATGTTGCACGGGCTCCGCCTGGCAGCATCTCTGGGTATCAAGCGCCTATGTGTATATGGAGATTCTACAGTGGCTATAAATCAAGTCAACAAGGACTGGGATGCTACCAAAGAGACAATGGATGCATAAGTCAAGGAGGTTCGCAAGCTTGAACGTCACTTCCTTGGACTGGAATTCCACCATGTCGTTCGTGATTACAATGTAGCTGCTGACGCTCTATCAAAACTAGGTTCGCAGCGCGTGGATGTGTCAGCAGACATCTTTGTGCATGAACTACATCATCCATCTATCAAAGAAGCAGCCCTTGATTACAATCTGACAATTCATCCACAACCAGACCTCCAGGTCATGGTTATCGACACTTACTGGATGGCTCCTTTCATCGAGTACTTACGGGATCACAAAGTACCAGACAGTAAGAGAGAACAAGCTCGCATCAAGCGCAGAGCTACAAATTATGTGGTGGTTAACAACACACTTTATCGACGTTGGGCATCTGTCAACGTACTAATGAAATGTATCACCGCAGATGAAGGCAGAGCCTTTGTCACACCCCAAAATTTTCGAATTTTGGGATGTGAATTTTTTTAACGTAATTAATACAATATTTTCTTAAATTTTGTAAAATTTTCCAAGCTTTATAAAATTTATAGGGAATTTAGTATAGGAAAATTTTGTTTTCTAAATTTAATTAAAGCAACATAGGTTTAAATTTTGACTGTGTGCATTCATGCTGGCTGCATCAAGTTTTGGTTGTGTGTAGTTCAAATAAGAATTTTAAATCTAATTTAAATTCGCATTGGAACTGAATTTGTTTGAGCTCTAGAAAAATTGTTTTGGCCAGAGTTCATTTTTGCCCCCTGATCTTTCTCCCTCGGCCTCTATTCCTCCTTCCCTTTTTCTTCCTGAGCCAGCCTAGCCTAGTCCGTCCTAGACCTCTCCTGGCCCAGCTGTTTCCTCCCTCCCGCAGGCCCCGCTCGCTCCGTTTCCCTTCCCCGGCCCAACTCGCTTTCCGGCCCACCAGCAGCTCCCCGACCCAGCGCCAGCTCGCCAGCACCTCGGCCCCGCCTCTGGGCCGAACCCCAAGCCGGCCCAGCCACACGAGCACGCCAAGCCCAATACCCCGGCCACCTCCCCCTCCCTCTCTTATCGCTGACAGGGAGACCCCACCCGTCATCCCCTTCCTCCCGCCGCCGAACCGAAGTCGAGCTCGACGCTAGCACCGCGCATCCCCGCCTCGGTCCAGCTCGGCCCGTCCCCGCGCTACCCGTGGCCTTCGTGGAAGCTTCCGCGCCACCTCCTTCCATAGATAGGCGCCCCTCCCCAAGGAATCTGATCCCCACGAAAGGAAGGCGGAGCCCTGCCGCCGTCCCCCGATTTGTGGCCTGCACGCCAAGACCCTTCCCCGGGGTTATATAAACAGAGCCACCGAGCCCCAAGGCCTCCACCAATCCTTGCCCCGAGCTCCCAAGCCTCCCCCAGCGCCACTCCCCACGACTTGCGCCGCCGCCATCTTCTCCATGCTCGCGCTTGTTGGCACTCCTTATGGCCTACAGATAAATCCGCAAGCGGACGGATACCGATGTAGCTTTCACCCGGGAGTATTCCAAGGTATCGATTTCCACGGAGAACGAGAAGTGGACTGATTCTAAACTAAGTTGTCCTAGGTAGATGGAATGGAGTGAATGGTATGGATGAGGTGGATGACAACAACAAAGAGAGAAGTTGAGTGATAGGAGGGTAGAGAGGGTACGAGTCTGGTAGAGGTATTCTACTGATTGATCGAGCAGATCAGAGGATACAGATAGATACTTGCTTCGGGACAAGGGAACCGGTGGACACACAGAAAGGGATGAGAAGGGGTGCCACTATTTCCCAACTGGGGAATCCTACGGACCGGAACTAACGTGATGGGCTACAAAGACCGGAAGGGCTGTCACCACCTTACAGCTACCACCTCCGTTGCGACGGGAATAAACTAAGTTAGTCTCAAGTATAGGCACCACGCCTACACTAGTCAACTAATACTTATCTCCTATAGAAATATAAGCACCCAAGCTAATCAACCAGTATACAGTTATACCAATCAACTAAGCATTGAACGAAGAACCAGCAAGCATATAAAAGTAAGAACTGAATGCTCAATTAATCAGAGAGAGATATAAGAGTTACCAGACACGACCCGGATGTTACTCGAAGTGAAGCCGCATCCATAGAGGTACAGCAGGAAGAGGGGCCGACACTTCGGCTCCTCTTCGGGACGCTCACCTCTCCTCTCTCCCTATCTCTACTGATACAAGTGGAGAACTAACAGTGCTTCACCTGCACTCTACTCTTGTGTTGTGTGTCTTGCAGGTGACCTGGGGGCCTCAATTTATAGGGGAGCCAAGACGGTGGAGGTGGAGTAGCTGCCAAGGCTGCAGAGGCCGGTGCCGGGCCGTTCGGCCGAACAAGTCGGTTCGGCCGAACCGAGCAGTTCGGCCGAACTGCCACGTAGCACCGCCTTGATCCTGAGGCGGTGCAGAGGCAGTTCGGCATGTGGGGGCGGTTCGGCTGAACTGGCCCAGTGGCCTGGTTCGCTCCCCCGTGCATCCTCTGCCCTGTGGGCCCTCCTGGCTAGCTTCCTGGTGCTTGGCTTCGAGTTGATTCGGCCCAGGATGACGTGTCGGTGCTCCGAAGTGAGTTGGCGGGCGTCCTACATGGCTTGCACAGTCGTTGCTTGGTTGTTGTAGTCGTGGACGGCTCCCGGCGGCCTGTACGGCTAAGGGGGGTAACCGGCCGAACGGGTCGTTCGGCCGATTCAGTCATTTCTGACCCCTATAGCACGTATTTCGCAATGTTGTACCAGCACAAGCGACACTCACCAAAACTCGTGGAACTCCATTAGAAATAAAACCTAAGTACATGGAATGTTGCATAGTCTCTCATTTATTCCCGCGTATTGGTGGTCGAATTTGGGTTGTAACGACCGCCAACAAGCTCCCCCAAGCTTGGCTCTTTGCTCGTCCTCGAGCAAAGATAAAACTTAGGCTCAGTGGATCAGGAGTTGCTACAATGTCATTTGTCTTGCAGGTAACTTCATAAACAACTAGTACTCAAACAAATACTTGAATCACTAGCAAGGTATTAATTCACCATTTTACCTATGGGGCTTATAGCAATCTCCTTATCTTGGGCGGTTGAAAGAATGAACAGTTTAACTTAGTTTTATTCCACCCTACTCTTTTCAGGATCCTATCTCGGAGTTTTCACCCTTTTGTGAAAAGATAAATTGTTCCTCATTGGCTCACTCAATCGCTCAAGTGTATTTGAATCCTCACCAAAGGCTTTGCCTTCTTTTCATCCTAACATCTAATTTGGCTTTTGTGTGGCTCGGGGACAAATGATGAAGGCATACAAGCATCTTATATATTGCTAAGTCAAAGACCGGATCTTAGGAGAATCAAATCACACTCTAGATCGTGAAGTGCAAGTGTGTGGAATATGTGGTGGAACTTCATGGAATGATTCTTCCTTTCCTTTATTTTTCGAGAGCATGGGCTATCTTTTATTCATATTTTTGCCATGCCTTTTGGCATGCTTTTCTTTTTCTCATTTTTTTTGCCATGCCAATTGGCATGCTTTTCTTTTTCTTTTTGCATAGCCCATGCCTCTACTTTAAAGATATTTGGAGAGGGAATCAAAGAACATGAAATTTTATTTATGGAATGGATGATGGTATGGTTTTGCTAACTCCCAAGTAGGAATTGCAAGTGAGAGGTGGAGTGTATGTGCCTCTCGATCTTAGAAGCATGAAAGATTCCTCACTAAGGTCACAACAATTTGACAAAGCTCACTAAGATGACAAGCATCATATGGTAGGAAGTTTAGAACTAATCCTATCATATGGCTCTAGTAGGTATTATGACCAATGAGGAACTTTGTTTTAATTTTGAAAGTATAAACAATCGAGATTTTCACCATACTAAGAGCAGAAATAGAATTCAACCAAAGTCTCACTATATCAATTCCCACAACAACCTAGACTTGGAATAAGGCATATGCTCCCACAAGGTTTTTAGATTCATTTCTACTTATGCCAAATAACTCAAGCATAGTCAAGCAACTAGTTTCAACAAAGTACTAGCAAAATTAATGACAGAGCAACTATTCATCATTTCCAAAGTGAGAGGCATATGATTCATTCCATGCATGGTTGAGAGTTAATTTTATTCAAGGGAAGTATTTTCGATTGAATGACCAAAGTGCTGAGTAATTCGGAACGTACCTGATGGGGGTCCTCCCCCAAGCTTGGACTCTTCACTGGTAAGGATTCAACCTTGAAAGGTACTGAGTTAGCTGGTCGGCCTGCTCGTCCTCATCCTGCTCCTCCACTGTGTCATGCCTGTACTCATGTATCTTTCTGTTAAACAGGGCAATCTCCGGTTGGCTCAAATGCAGCAACCGGAGCGACAATTTTATTCTTTTTGCATTCAACTCTAATTTTATTTATTCATCAAGCTAATGTTGGAAACAAAATGTGTTGGAAGGGAAATAATTAGAGCACCTCCTAAACAATGATTTGAGCAAAGGGAAATTGAATTGGGAAATAAATTGAAACTAATGGTGCTCTAAAAGATACAACCACATGACTTCTACTCTATAGATGGATTGTAAAGGTCTATATGTCATGTGGCTTTGGCGAGCCTCTTGAATTTGGTTGTGAATGCTTGGAAGAGGACATTGTTCTTGTCCATCTGCCAAGGCTCACCTTCAGTGACCTTCTCATCCCGGTTGCTCAACTTCTGGCTGGTTTGTGCCAGTTCTTTTTCAGGCTCTTCAACCATGGGTTTCTCTTCTCCCTCCTCCATGGCTTTCTTCGTTAGTGGACTTGTCATACTTATGGAGACGGAGCCCTTGGGTGAGGAAAGGTCTTTGGACAAGGATGGTGGCTGGGAAATGTGAACACTTGGTCGTGTTCGGGAAAGTGATGGAGGATGGTTTCTGACTCGAGATTGACAAGCAACTTTCCCAACATTTTCCTAGCGACTCTGAGACAAGATGGGATAGAGATAGGATCTAGGGTCCAGATGGATGCTCAAGGGGCAAAAGAGGGGTCCTTCGGTCGAACCAACATGGTTTGGCCGAATTGTCCTGATTTTCCCAAACTAGAGTGGTCTAGTTTGCCCAAAGTGCTTTTACGGAGTCTATCTCTCTAGTGCACACCCATCTCATTGATGATCTTTTTGCAGAATGTTCTTGATGTGAGTGTTGGATGTTCTGCTTGACCACTAGTTTGGGGGTGCGGCTCCCCCAAACTTAGATATTTCTGTGAGATGGAGTCAATGAGATGGGAGCCCCTATGACTAGCCCAAGGACGCCAAAGCGAGGAAAGATGTTTCATGGGACATTTGCTTAGCGTGCCTGGTGGCTGCGGCTCGATAGGGCTTGGCTTCTACCCAGTTAGAGACGGGATCTATGGCTACCAGAGTAAACTCGTAGTTCTCTGAGTTAGGGAAATGACCCATGGGGTCTATTCCCCATACACCAAAGGTTTCTACTTGAAGACTACTGGTAAGCGGCTTTGCGTCTCTTATATTCCCATGTTTCTAGAAGTGTGGGCATCTCTTGCTAAATTTCTTAGCATCTCCATATTGCCAGACCTTTGTTCTAAACGCTCCATAATGTCGTTCACAAGGTGCTGCATGATATCTCTCCCAGGTTTTATGTGCCTCGGGTGCAGGTATGCATCGTCTGAATCCATCTTGTATCCAGAAGAGATACGGATCGTCCCATAGGTGAAGTCTGCTCTCATAAACCAATCTTTTCCTATTTTCACCTGATGGGACGTACCCTAACACCATGAAGTCAACTATGGTGGCGTACCACGACTCTAGTGTTGTGGCCTTGAGGAGCGTATCACCCCGTAAGAAAATCGCTGATGGAAAGATCAAACGAGACTTATACCCGAGACAGACCCAACGAATGAGTCTTGGGTTCGCATCCTTTTTGGCCAAGAAATACTTCAGAGCAGCATGGTCTGAATAGACTATGACCTTAGCCCCAACTTGGTAGGACCGGAATTTGTCTACAACAAACACAGCTGCTAAGAGTTTCTTTTTCCGTGGTTGCATAGCTGAGCTGGGGCCAGTGAGCATAATGCTTCTTGTCCTTGGTTTGGCCCACAACAGCTCCAACAGCATAATTGCTCGCATCACACATGATTTCTAATGGGATGCTCTAGTCGCGAGACCGGATGATGGGAGCAGAATTGAGTGCTTTCTTAGGGTGTGAAAGGAAGCATAGCACTCTTGATTAGAGTCGAGAGGGGTTTCCTTGGCCAAGAGATTGGTCAACGACCGGGCTATTTGAGAGAAATTTTCGATGAGACACCTATAAAGCCCGGTGTGGCCAAGGAACTACGAATCCCCTTTTACTCGTGGGAGATGTACGCATAGGGTCGTATTTGGGAGTATGACAGGAGAAGATGATGGCTCTAGGCTTTGAATCTAGTCTTTCCCCGATCAAAGACGAATCTTCGTGACAATTGTCTTACGACCCCAAGGTAAGATAAGATAGGGATATGAGGAGTATGAAGGTTAGGAGCAATCCCTTCTAAATCTTGGACAAAGTGATCTTTCTCCAGGACAGTGAAAGTCTGATGGGTTTCAACGTTGGAGGGCTTGTCACTGAGGGTCACTGGAGTGTGTTCGTTCTTAAAGAGGGAAGCATACTTTAGTCTAGGGGGAAGAGGCTTAAGTTCGACTGGAGGATGAATCTCTTCTTCCTCCATAAGGAATTGGGCATCTTCTTCTAGGAAAGGTTGCTCTAAGTCTGCCAGAGTTGTTGACATGACTTCCTCTATGGGATCAGAATCGGGGTCTGTCTCTATTGGGGTATTCAAGGAATAGGAATAAGAGACTGGGACGATTTCTCCTCCGATCCTAAGCTCTAGCTGGATTATTGGTGAATTTTCTAGGATTTTCATGATTGGCCTACCAATAAAGATGGAATGAGTGGAATTTTCAGGTAGGTCAAAGATATGGAATTCCAGGAAAAGTTCATGGTTGTTAATCTTAACGGGTGTGACCCGCAAGATCCCTAAACAATCGAGGATCCTCCCCGATGTGAACCTTAAACGTTTCTGAGATGATGACCATGGTTCATCGGGGAGTTGCGCTCGCACCAAAGAGCTAGAGATTATGTTTATTCCGATGCTCGGGTCATACCCGATTTCTTTGTCTATGCCCATTACTTCACAAAAGATTGTTCGGATTCTCTTGGGCATTTTAACGACCTCGGTCGAGGCTTCTGCCTCATCGAGCCATTCCCGACTTTTGATGGCAGAGAGACGGCCTAAGTACTCTCTTTGATATTCTAGTGCTTCCTTGTCGGGTGGTGGATCCTTTTGCTCTACACATTGTCCCCGTGGGAAACGTATGGCGCAGTCGATGTCATCGAATAGACCATCGTCAAAATCGTAGGGAGTGGTGTAGAGTGGAGGATAGTAGTCCAGGCTAGAGTAAGGTTGTGGTTCGAATTGAGCATCGGGTTCTGATGGAATGGAAGGGCTGATAGATTTGGATTGTTGGTGTACAGGCTCTTCAGGTTTAGGTTGCTTCTCTTCTTCATCAGGGAGTTCGTCATAGACTCCAGTGTAGGGCGTGTCGTCCAGGATGCACTCCGGGACTATCCTCGCTTCACTAGGAGTCAAATGAAAAAATGACCCTTTTGAAGCAGAGTCCAAGAAAGTTGCGGCTACGGGACAGAGGCCAAGGCTGAAGTGTTGTAAAACAACAGGTTCTCGTAGGCTTAGGTCTGGTCCGGATGCCAAGATTTGCTTGAAACAAGCCCAGGCAGCTCGTAACGACTCTCCCTCTAATTGCTTAAAGGTAAGAACTTCGATTCAGAGGCTGGCTACCTTGGAAATTTGGAAGAAATTTAGGCAGAATTTCTCTCTGAGAGTTTCCCAACTCCCTTCCATAGTACCGACAGCCAGAGAGTACCATTTCTTCGCTCCTCCCGTTAATGAGAACGGGAATAGCTTCCATTTGAGTGTCTCTTGTGTCATGCCCGCAATGGTCAGGCACGAGCAGAGTTGCTCAAACTCGCGCAAATGCGTGTATGGACTCTCGGCCTTCGTTCCTGAGAACGATTGCTCATGAACCATGGCTATGAAGCCGGGACGTAGCTCATAGCCGGGTGTGGATATGGGATGTGATGATGGTGGTGGCTCCAAACAAGCGCCCTTTGGAGCCGAGTGTTGGCGTAAGGTAAGAGTGGGATCCATATGGATGGTGGATGGTGGATGGTGGTGGGATACACGGACAACTTGGGTTCGGAATCAGAACAGCTACCGTTCCCCGGCAACGGCACAAGAAAGCTTGTTGGCACTCCTTACGGCCTACAGATAAATCCGCAAGCGGACGGATACCGATGTAGCTTTCACCCGGGAGTATTCCAAGGTATCGATTTCCACGGGGAACGAGAAGTGTACTAATCCTAAACTAAGTTGTCCTAGGTAGATGGAGTGGATGAATGAAATGGATGTGGTGGATGACGACAACAAGGAGAGAAGAGAAGAGGTAGGAGGGTAGAGAGGGTACAGGTCTGGTAAGGGTATTCTACTGATTGACTGAGCAGAGCAGAAGATACAGATAGATACTTGCTTTGGGACTACAGAGCCTACGACACACAGAAAGGGATGAGAAGGGGTGTCGGTTACCCTGAACCTTGGGTCCTAGGACACCGGAACTAACGTGATGGACTACGAAGACCGAAAGGGCTGTCACCACCTTACGGCTACCACCTCCGTTGCGATGGGTAGAAACTAAGGTTATTGGCAAGTCTAGGAACCACTCCTACACTAGTCAATAACTACTTATCTCCTATATCAAGATAAGCACCCAAGCTAAGCAACCAGTATACAGTTATACCAATCAACTAAGCATTGAACAAAGAACGAGACAAGTATATAAATGTAAGAACTGAATGCTCAATTAATCAAAGAGAGATACAAGAGTTACCAGACATGACCCGGATGTCACTCGAAGCAGAGCCGCATCCGTAGAGGTACAGCGGGAAGAGGGGCCGACACTCCGGCTCCTCTCCGAGACGCTCACCTCTCCTCTCTCCCTATTTCTACTGAGTGGCAGAACCTAGCGACGCCTACTCTTCTTCTTCTCTTGTGTTGTGTGTCTTGCAGGTGACCTGGGGGCCTCAATTTATAGGGGAGCCAAGACGGTGGAGGTGGAGTAGCTGCCAAGGCTGCAGAGGGTGGTGCCGGGCCGTTCGGCCGAACAAGTCGGTTCGGCCGAACCGAGCAGTTCGGCCGAACTGCCATGTAGCACCGCCTTGATCCTGAGGCGGTGCAGAGGCGGTTCGGCATGTGGGGGCGGTTCGGCCGAACTGGCCCAGTGGCCTGGTTCGCTCCCCCGTGAATCCTCTGCCCTGGGGGCCCTCCTGGCTAGCTTCCTGGTGCTTGGCTTCGAGTTGATTCGGCCCAGGATGACGTGTCGGTGCTCCGAAATGAGTTGGCGGGCATCCTACGTGGCTTTCACAGTCGTTGCTTGGTTGTTGTAGACATGGACGGCTCCCGGCGGCCTGTACGGCTAAGGGGGGTAACCGGCCGAACGGGTCGTTCGGCCGATTCAGTCATTTCCGACCCCTATAGCACGTATTTCGCAATGTTGTACCTGCACAAGCGACACTCACCAAAACTCGTGGAACTCCATTAGAAATAAAACCTAAGTACATGGAATGTTGCATAGTCTCTGATTTATTCCCGCGTATTGGTGGTCGAATTTGGGTTGTAACGACCACCAACAATCGTCATTTTTGCAGCGCCGCCGCCCGCCATTCTCCATCGCCGGCCGCCCTCGCGCCTTTGACCCCGTCGAGACCTAGCTAGGTGAGTTCGCCGCGTCGTCCTGGTGCTCTAGAGCCAAACCGCATCCAAAACCGTATCCCGTAGCCCCGCCGCCTCTGCTCGCCGTCGCTTGGCCCCGCCGCTCGCCGTCGGTGGTCGCAATCATCGCCCAGCCCACGTCTTGAACCCTCAGGTCGCACTCATCGCGTCCCCACGATCCCGTAGGACCAGTCCGAGTACGAAACCGAACCCCATAGCGGCTGTTTGCCTTACGCCGGCGAGCTCGCCGCCATCACGTGCGCAGCGCCGCCGCGTCCCTTCCCCCGCCGGTGACCCCCCGCCCGATTTATTTCTGGCCGCCGGATCGCGATCCAACGGTGCCCAGCACCCGAGCCCCCGGGTCAAACCAGCGGCTTACCGGTCAGTGGCGCACTTTTGCAGAAGAGCCCCTGCGCTTTGTTAAAATCAACCCGCCGTTCATCGCCTTTGTAAAGTAATTACGCTTAGGTCCAGAAAACCACCTGTCGGCTATAGTTAATCCCAAATAGATCCCTCAATCTTGTTTTCACAATAAAACTCACGTTTTAGCTCCGATTCGATCCGTTTTAATAAGCTTATGTTAAACTGCTTAATGATTATTAAACCAGCTTTCTAATTAAAAGATGATTAGAGTTTAACTTCGGCTTTTCTAAATATTTAAATACAAATTGTGTTGACTTTTGATAGGCTATTTCCCTGAAATAACTCTCATAAATTATTTAATTAAAATATATCTAGCACATAGTTTTGTTTATTTAATCACCAAACGTTTCGATAGTTATATCTTTTCAATCGTTGCTCTGTTTCCAGCGATTCTTGCGCTCACGTGACCATAGACCCAAGCCCTATGCTTTAGCGCGCTCTTTTAAAGCTTTTACAATGATTGGTGTATTGTTCTTAGTTGTGTATTGTATTGTTTGCTTGTTTAGCTACTTGTGTGCTCGATGATTGCAGCGACTAGAAGAAACGCGTTTCGGGTGCTATCAAGGAGAAGATCTTGAAGATCGAGAGCTGAAGACTATGAGTGATTACACTATGGATTGAGGCAAGTCATAGCACGGACAACCCTTGCTACCTAAACACCCTTTAATCATTTATTTCATACATGCATGTGTCTAAATTGATGTACCTTTAAGGTTGTACCTAGCTTTGTCTATCCTGTTCCTTTGAATACCCCGGGTTTATTGCAAATGGGTAGAATCTTTGCTATGCGCAGTTACTGTCACCTCTATTTAACTGTTAATTTTGACTTAATGGTTCACTTCAAACTTAATGTTAAAACTGGCTTTTTAGCAACATGGATCAGGGAGCTAGAGCATGTGCTGTGTGCTTTGCTCTAGTGTCTCTCCCTAAGGACTGGTTCTTAAAGCGGCAACCCAGGAGCCTGTCGCCACCGCCAGAACTATAATGGCTCTGGTCTTGGACAAGTAGCATGTACGGCTCTAGCTTGACAGTGGTTACCGACGGGCCGACGACATTGTGGGAGGCAAGGCGCGGGGTGTTTTCCCGATTCCGCTGAGGACAGTAGCCCCGTCGGCTAGGTCTCGTTAGACCCAGTCCCGTGCTAGGAGTCTCAGGGATTGAGAACTCCGCACGTTGCGCATTGTTGGGTGGATTCCCGCGCTCTGGACGCCATCGACCCCCTTACGGTGGACTCCGTAGGCGTACGTCGATCTCGGTGCCTAAGGACTCACCACCTTGTAGTACCCCAGCGGCTATGTTGGCGGTCGTACAACCCAAATCCGACCACCAATACTCGGGAATAAATGAGGTTTTATGCAACATTCCATGTACTTAGGTTTTATTTCTAATAAAGTTCCACGAGTTTTGGTGACACTTGTGCAGGTACAACTACGACAAATACTTGCTATTGGGGCCGAAAATGACCGAATCGGCCAAACGACTCCGTTCGGCCGGTTACCCCCCTTAGCGTACAACGTAACCGGGAGCCGTCCACGACGATGAGGACCAAACGACACATCACACGCCACGTGGACGACCACCACTTTCTCCCGGGCTACTGCCACGTCATCTCTGGGCTAAAACAACAGAAGTACACGAACTACATCAACCTAGAGCAGCCCAGGAAGGCCCAGGAGGAGAGGCGGTGCAGGGGGGCTGCCGGGCCCAGTTTGGCCGAACTGAGGCCTTCGGCCGAACCGCCCCCACTGCGCAAAACCACCACAGGGGAACAATCCTGGCCCTTGGTGGCCAGGTCGGTGGATCTGGCGTTCGGCCGAACGCCAGGGTTCGACCGAACCGACCCACTCGGCCGAAACGGCCGGCCACCGCCTCTGCCCTCTCCCTTGACGGTTACTCCACTTCAACCGACCCTGGAGCACTATATATAGAGTGGCACACTTCATTTGCAACACACACCAAGCCAAGGAGCTCTCATTCCACTTGTTCTAGTAGAGTTAGGATAGTTTAGTTGGGAGTTAGAGTTGAGTCGAGCTTTGCCTCGGAGGTTCTGGAGTCGTCTTCAGAAGCTCTGGTAATAGCTCTTATATCTTTTACTTTTCCTTTTGTAAGACTTTCAGTTATCAATATAGTTATCTTTATCTTATTGCCTTTGTCATTTATATCTTGCTTCTACTTTATTCTAGTTGCAAATATATCTTGTTTAGACTATAGACAGTTATAGTTCTAGTGCCTGTAGTCTTGTTTAAGTCTTTGTCTTGGCTGGTTCTTTGATCTTGCTTGATACTGGAGGTGAATTGTCACCAAGAGTATTGACAAGTTTGCTTGATCTTGCTAGCGGAGTAAGTAGTCGTTGACTAGTGTAGGAGTGGTTCCTAGCCTAGCCAGTGGCCTTAGAGTATTCACATCGCAACGGAGGTGGTAGCCGTGAGGTGGCGATAGCCCTTTCGGTCTTCGTAGCCCATCACGTTAGTTCCGGTCCGTAGGATGCCCCCAGCCCGGGAAATAGTGGTACCCCTTCTCATCCCTTTCTCTGTGTTCACCGGTTCCCTTGTCCCGAAGCTAAGACAATAGAGTTATCCCAGATCTCCTAGTGCTGGCTCTGTAGCCGCTGTATCTCTAGGCTAGAGTGACATAGGTAGATGAAGTATCCAGGAGTCCTCTATCTCTTATCGTTGTCCTCCCAGCTATCTATCTCTTCTCTCCCTTACCTGAGTATCCCTTGAGCTGTGTGTCCGGTATATCCACTCCTATCCAATACCGTTATCCCCTGTCTTGTCTAGTCGTGTACCCTCTTCTGATAGTCTCGAATATCTGTTCACTAGTAATCTTGCCAAAGCTTCCCTGCGGAAATATAAATTACGATACCTCGGGATACTCCCAGGTGAAGTTCTACAGCGGTGATTCTGTGCGCTTGCAGAATATTTCTATATTTTACTAAGCCATAAGGAAAACCACTGAAACACTCCTTACCCCAGTACCAGGATTCTCAATTCTGATATTGGATCGTAAGAAGTGCCAACAAGCATTTCTGGCGCCGTTGCCGGGGAAGCATTTGGCTAGATTACTTTTGAATTTTTATCTTGAGCTATCTTAGTTGAGTACCGCTACTCAAGTGGGTTTATCCTTGCTCTGTTCGTTGGTCCTTGTGGAGCAGAGCAGTGCATGACTGGTTTCCAACTACCGTCAAACTTCCAAGAAAATCCAGAGTCACTTGTGAGGAAAGTGCGACCCCGTGTTGTACCTCCTCAGAAGCAACTCTTTCCGACGAGCCCAGTCTTTCCCGTCGTTTACCAGGCTACATCGAGGATGGCAACCAAGACGATACGTGAGTTCTCTGCTCCATCGAGCGAGAACGTACGTGTCGGACCAGCTCCACCAGTCGGAGATGACAACTTTGAGCTCAAGCCAGCCCTCATCAACATGGTGCAGGCTAGCCCATTCTGCGGCAAGCCACACGAAGATGCCAATGCTCATCTCCAGCATTTCCTGGAGATTTGCAACACCTTCACCATCCGTGGAGTAAGTATCGATGTCATTTGCCTTCGTTTATTTCCATTCTCATTACTAGGCAAGGAAAAGCAATGGTTTTATGCTAACCGCGAAGCTATAGACACTTGGGATAAGTGCACTAGCGCTTTCTTGCTAAATTTCTTTCCGGTGGGGAAAACCAACGCCCTCCGGAACAAAATAGCTAGTTTCCAGCAGTTAAAAGATGAAACAGTCCCGGAGGCATGGGATCGCCTCTAGGACTATATTTCTGCTTGTCCTCACCATGGTATGCAGAGTTGGTTCATAATCCAAACCTTCTATCACAGGCTGAGAAATTCTGCCCGTGAGTACCTGGATGCTGCTGCTGGAGGCTCGTTCTTCTCTCTTGAGGAGAGTCGTGCGAAGGCCCTCATAGAGAAGATGGTCAAGAACCAAGGTTGGTCTGATGACCGGACTCAACCGAAGACCCGAGGAGTTCACCAAGTTGAAGCTCTGGACATGCTCGCTGCCAAGATGGACCTCCTGATGAAGAAACTGGAGGCCCCTGCTCAAGAAACGGTGCAAGCCATGGACGCTCGCATGACCTGTGAAGTCTGTGGCAACACTGGCCATTCGGGGAATGACTGCCCCGAAACGCGAGAAGATGCCCTCTACGTCAACAACTCCAACAACAACGGGTACCGACCGAACAACTACGGCAATCAAGGCTGGAATCCACGCCCAAACCTCCCTTTTGAGAGGCCTCAACAAGGTATAAATTTCAATTCCAGCAATTTCAATAATCAGCCGTCTCTTAGAGATCTTGTGTTTGGTCAGATGAAAATAACTGAAAATATCAATAAAAAGCTTGCTGCTAATGATAAAACTCTAGAAAGCATAGACTCTAGGATGGAATTGTTTTCTTCTGCTATGAAAAATCAACTGAGCTTCAACAAAATGATAGAAACTCAAGTCGCTCAGTTAGCTGCTGCTGTTCCTGTCACTGAATCGGGGAAGATTCCGGGGCAACCCGAACCTTCCATCGAGACAGTGAAAGCTGTTACTACAAGGCATGGTAAGATGTCTCGTAGTGTGTTCCATACTAACCACGCAGGGAAGATTGCACGCATCCAAGTGCTGACACCGAGATGGACCTACTTGCCAAGAGCTGCAAAAAGGGCAATCATCAAGACCTCTCCGGACAGGAAGGAGGATCGCGGAGTACCCATCATTCAGTGCACGATCTGGAATCGTCGCATTGATGATGCACTCTGTGATCTGGGGGCAAGTGCCAACATCATGCCTAAGGTATTATTTAAGAAATTACGCTACCCTACTTTGTCACCTACTACTGCCCAGGTACAGCTTGCGGACTCAACCATCCGCTACCCCGAGGGGGTGATCGAGAATGTACCGGTCCGAATCTGGGGACGATATGTCCCCGTGGACTTCGTTGTCCTCGACACGGGGAATGAGTATTCGTTTCCCTTTGTGTTGGGCCGACCATTCTTGAACACCACCCGGGCTAAGATCGATATGGATGCGAGAGAAATCTCGTTTCGTATCGACGGAAGGTTGACTTACTTCAAGTTTCAACCCCGGGAGGAAAAGAAGGCAGAGCCACTCACACCGGAGCAGAGGAGCGCCGAGTGTTTCCTTAAGGCTCTCATTAATGGAGAGATGGAAATACTCGGTGGCGAGCAGCTCAAATGGAACGAGCCAACAAAGCTGACGACTGCAGAAGAAATGGACTTCCTCGTAAAGAAATACGAGGAAGAGCAAGCCCTCTGGAATTCTCCAGAGACGCCGATCCCGCCGCCACCGACAGCGAAGAAGAAGAACAAGAAAATGTGGCGGAAGAAGGTTGCATCGTTCGAGTCGTCCACTCCAGGACTGGATGATGACAAGAGCAACTGAAGACAGGAGAAGTCCCGCTCGCGGACTTAAAAGCTGAGCTCTCGCCGCGAGGAAAACCAGTATGTATCCCATATTTCCCTTCCAAATTTTAAATTTCCAATTGCATTTGCATGTTTCCCTTTCCAAAATAAATGAACCACTTGAGTAATTAATTTGAGAGAGAGTAGAAAATTTTGCAAGCTTGGTTAGAAATAATTGGACACATGCTGAAATTTAATTAGAGAAGGTGTAACTTGTAACTTTCTTCATTTTCACCCCTTCTAGAACATCTCCAATTATTTACCATCACCACCAAACATGTCTACCCCACTAAAAATGGCTGCACACTCACCATTTATCACAAACATGGCAGCATGGGGGGTGACTCCACTAAACTCCACTTTGGTCATGTCAATTTTGCATCTCACCTAACACAACCCACCAAATTGTACATGACCTAGTGTTGGACCTATGAAAAAACTTTGTGCTGGTGGGAGGCAAGAGGTGGGTTCAGCACATGGGGCACTCAGGCACCCAGGCCTGGTTCGCCCGAACCAACCAGTTCGGCCGAACTGGCCCTGCTGCCCCCTCGCGCCTATAAATGCCTCCCTTGCTTGCTTGTTTCTCCCACACAACCATTCACTTGCACACTCTGAAAAATTTCTACTAGGAGCCCTCTCTCTCCCCCATTTCTTTGCTCAAGTGCTTGCTCAAGTTCTTCCCAAGTTCTTGCTCAAGTTTTGGTTCCCTTGCATCACTAGAAAAATCCAAAAATACTTTGCTTTTGTTGTGATCTTTGTGCTGAAATTCTGGACATGTTTGTGGTGGTCACCGACACCCACAAGAACGACTATCCTTTGGGGGGCTTTTCATCCCCGCAAGAACGACTAACTATCTCGAACGACTGACTGGATTTTTCTTGTGCTAACCATATATATTCAGTCCTTCGGGTAGTTGTTGTTGCACTAACCTTTTGCAGGAATCATGTCGAAGTTCTTCACGTCGCTCTGTCATTCCGCCCGGCTAGGCCGACGATCGGACGATGCTGGGAGTTCCCCAGCTCCGTCCCGAGGCTCGAGCTGGATGGACACAGACGAGCACGGAGCAGCCGGCTCGGGATGGGGCCATGCCACGCCCCCGGCCAGGCAGCTCCTGAGCGAGAGTGACATCAATCTCAGGATAGAGCGGGAGCAGAACACCTTCAACGAGCTTCGGCTGAAGGAGTTCGAGCACACCCGTGTTTTTGAGCAAGACTTGCTGAGGGACACGGGTATGGACGTAGAGTTCACGGAAATTTTCCAGGCCATTGGCTGGGAAAATTTCTGGCACATCAACGAAGAAGGTTCGTACCTGCTCACCCTTGAATTCCTCTCGACTTTGGTTTCTGAAACTGGGGGGATTCGTTTTCGATTTTTCAACCAAGAGTTCTTTTGCTCTTGGAGGGATTTCAGTTCAGGTCTCGGATTTTCAAGCCGTTGTTCCTTAGACCTGAACAAAGCGCTGAAAAATTTGATCGGGTTGCATTTTGGAAAAAGATTTCGGGGAATACCAACTGTCACGCGCCACGCACAAAAAGTATACATAACCCCACTTTGTGTTTCATGCATCGTTGGGTGTCTATGACGGTATTCCCCCGGGCAGATTTGCGCCCTGTAAACACCATCGAGTTGCGGGTTCTTTTTGCCATGGTCAAGCAAATTCCCTATTCGCTTGTGAAAGACATGGTTGGTCACTGGCTGTCTCATATTTCTCATGCGGGGAGCATGGCGATGACTTCTCTAGTCACTCGCCTCGCTAACCACCTGGGCGTCCTTCAAGGCGCCCGGCTCACGTACATCGAGACAGCGCGTTCCGTCGTGAATGCCGAGCACTTCGTGCAAGCCCACATGATACGGCGGACGCCTGACGCAACGCTGGCAATGATTTACTGTGGATATACAACCGAAGTGCCTTTGCCTTGTGCAGCACTAAGGTTGTATACTACGCCGAAACTAACTCTTCAGTTGAGGACCGAGTCGGACGATTCTCCACCTTGGAGAGAGCCCGCTCGGCACAGCGTTGCAGGTGATGGACCCGTCACGAGGGGATGAGCCAGGCGTGATGCTGGGCTCGCCACCTCACAGGAGCCGGAAGATGCACCACAAATGCCGCACCGACACACTTCCACTTTTGAGGCCACCTACGACATGTACACCGGTGCTGGGATGTCCGGAGCAGGAGGCTCCGGGCAACACCAGGAGCCGAACTACTTTGCCTCAGGACACTGGGACTACGGCTAGGACACGGACTCTGAGTGGTCCGGGAGCCGGTATGGAGGGGGGTACGACAGTGCCTCCCAGCCATACTACCCCGGATACTCACAGTCCACACGCTTCGACTACGGCCGGGAGCTGTCCTACATCTCCGACCGAGTCGAGCTCATCGACGACCGTACCCGAGAGATTCAAGACACGCTAGCCCGCCATTCTCAGTACCATCAAGAGAATAGCGGGATGGTAGCGTCCATCCAGCACGACGTCCACGAGCAAGCGGAACAGCTGAGCCAGTACCTTTCACGGCTCAACCCCTACCAGTGAAGAGTCTAAGCTTGGGGGAGGACCCCCACCAGGTATGTCCCGATTTATACAGCACTTTGATCATTTAATTTCCCTTCATCTTAGTTTGCATTTAAAAAAAATGAAAATACCAAAAATATTTCCCTTAAACAATATTTCCCTTGAATAAAATAAATCCCAACTATGCATGGAATGAATCATATGCCTCTCACCTTGGAAATGATGAATAGTTGCTTTGTCATTAATTTTGCAAGTACTTTGTTTCAACTAGTTGCTTAATTGTGCTTGAGTCAATTGGCATGAGTAAAAATGAACCTAAAAACCTTGTGGGAGCACATGCTTTATTCCAAGTCTAAGTTGTTGTGGGGATTGATATAATGAGAATTTGGCTAAGTTCTATTTCTGATCTTAGTACGAGGAAAATCTCGGAGATTTATACTTTCAAAAATGAAACAAGTTCCTCATTGGTCAAAATACCTACCAGAGCCATATGATAAGCTTAGTTGAAAATTTCTACTCATATGCTACCTGTTATCTTAGTGAGTTTTGTCAAATTGTTGTGACCTTTGAGTGAAGCTTTCATATTCCTAAAAGATCGAGATCCACGTACACACACCACCTCTCACTTGCAATTCCTACACTGGGAGGTAGCAAACATTTTCCATCACCCATCCACAAAAATAAAAATGCTCCATGTTCTATGATTTCCCTCTCCAAATATTCTTGATAGAGACACGGGCTATGCAAAAAGAAAAGCATGCCAAAGAAGCATGGCAAAAACAAGAGAAAAAGAAAAGCATGCCAAAGAGCATGGCAAAAAGAAAGAGAAAAAAAAAGAAAAGCATGTCAAGTGGCATGGCAAAAATATGAATAAAAGATAGCCCATGTTCTCGAAAATAAATCAAGGAGAGGGAAGTTCATCCAAGGAGTTCCACCATATTCCACTCCATCCATATCCACACACTTGCACTTCTCGATCTTAAGATGTGATTTGTTTCCTCAGAGATCCAGTCTTTGACTTAGCAAAATATAAGATGCATGCATGCCTTCATCCTTTGTCCCCGAGCCACACAAAAAGCCATATTAGATGATAGGATGAAAAATAAGGCACAAGCCTTTGGTGAGGATTCAAATATACTTGAGCGATTGAGTGTGCCAATTGAGGAACAATTTGTAGTTTTCAAAACTTGTGAAAAACTCCGAGATGGAATTCTAAAAAGAGTAGAGTGGAATAAAACTGAATTTAAACTGTTCATCCTTTCAACCACCCAAGATAAGGAGATTGCTATAAGCCCCATAGGTAAAAAGGTGAATTAAAAGCTTTGCCTATGATTCAAGTAAAATTTGAGTACTAGTTGTTTATAAAGTTACCTGCAAAAGAAATGACATTGTAGCAACTCCTGATCCACCGAGCCTAAGTTTATATCTTTGCTCGAGGACGAGCAAAGAGCTAAGCTTGGGGGAGCTTGTTGGCGGTCGTTACAACCCAAATCCGACCACCAATACTCAGGAATAAATGAGGTTTTATGCAACATTCCATGTACTTAGGTTTTATTTCTAATAAAGTTCCACGAGTTTTGGTGAGTGTCACTTGTGCAGGTACAACTATGACAAATACGTGCTATTGGGGCCGAAGATGACCGAATCGGCCAAACGACTCCGTTCGGCCGGTTACCCCCCTTAGCCGTACAACGTAACCGGGAGCCGTCCACGACGATGAGGACCAAACGACACATCACACGCCACGTGGACGACCACCACTTCCTCCCGAGCTACTGCCACATCATCTCTGGGCTAAAACAACAGAAGTACACGAACTACATCAACCCAGAGCAGCCCAGGAAGGCCCAGGAGGAGAGGCGGCGCAGGGGGGCTGCTGGGCCCAGTTCGGCCGAACCGCCCCCACTGCCCAAAACCGCCAAAGGGGAGCAAGCCTAGCCCTTGGTGGCCAGGTCGGTGGATCTGGCGTTCGGCCGAACGCCAGGGTTCGGCCGAACCGACCCTCTCGGCCGAAACGGCCGGCCACCGCCTCTGCCCTCTCCCTTGACGGTTACTCCACTTCAACCGACCCTGGAGCACTATATATAGAGTGGCACACTTCATTTGCAACACACACCAAGCCAAGGAGCTCTCATTCCACTTGTTCTAGTAGAGTTAGGATAGTTTAGTTGGGAGTTAGAGTTGAGTCGAGCTTTGCCTCGGATGTTCCGGAGTCGTCTTCAGAAGCTCTGGTAATAGCTCTTGTATCTTTTACTTTTCCTTTTGTAAGACTTTCAGTTATCAATATAGTTATCTTTATCTTATTGCCTTTGTCATTTATATCTTGCTTCTACTTTATTCTAGTTGCAAATATATCTTGTTTAGACTATAGTCAGTTATAGTTCTAGTGCTTGTAGTCTTAATTAAGTCTTTGTCTTGGCTGGTTCTTCGATCTTGCTTGATACTGGAGGTGAATTGTCACCAAGAGTATTGACAAGGTTGCTTGCTCTTGCTAGCGGAGTAAGTAGTCATTGACTAGTGTAGGAGTGGTTCCTAGCCTAGCCAGTGGCCTTAGAGTATTCCCGTCGCAACGGAGGTGGTAGCCGTGAGGTGGTGACAGCCCTTTCGATCTTCGTAGCCCATCACGTTAGTTCCGGTCCGTAGGATCCCCCAGCCCGGGAAATAGTGGCACCCCTTCTCATCCCTTTCTGTGTGTTCACCGGTTCCCTTGTCCCGAAGCTAAGACAATAGAGTTATCCAGATCTCCTAGTGCTGGCTTTGTAGCCGCTGTATCTCTAGGCTAGAGTGACATAGGTAGATGAAGTATCCAGGAGTCCTCTATCTTTTCTCATTGTCCTCCCAGCTATCTATCTCTTCTCTCCCTTACCTGAGTATCCCTTGAACTATGTGTCCGGTATATCCACTCCTATCCAATACCGTTATCCCCTGTCTTGTCTAGTCGTGTACCCTCCTCTGATAGTCTCGAATATTTGTTCTCTAGTAATCTTGCCAAAGCTTCCCTGCGGAAATATAAATTATGATACCTCGGGATACTCCCAGGTGAAGTGCTACAGCGGTGATTCTGTGCGCTTGCATAATATTTCTATATTTTACTAAGCCATAAGGAAAATCACTGAAACACTCCTTACCACAGTACCAGGATTCTCAATTCTGATATTGGATCGTAAGAAGTGCCAACAGGCTACTGTCTTGTTTGGGTGTCTTGTGAAAAGCCTCGTAGCGTCCCTATGCAATCACACCTCAGAAGTGTGGTTTGTGAGGTTTGATCCACCTCTGCGTGGTTGGGTGCAAAGTTCCTTTGAACTTTTACGCGACTGGTGGGTAAAGGGCGAAACCTCTGCAGAGTGTAAATCTATCATGATAGCCTTGCTTAAGGTCACGAGCGGCCTGGATCCTTTTTGATTAGAAGCTGATGTTTATTTATGTTTAATGTCATTTACACTTCATTAATTGGGTTGCAACTGGGTTTTATTCACTTGTAGTAATTTGGCTAATATTAAATTGAACCAACTAAAAGTGCTAATGCAGTTAAGCCGTGTCTAGCCTTTTTGAGCCTTCATACACCCGTGCTATACTTGCTAAGTAGGACATTTACTTACGCTTGCTATTATTCAACAAAATCCCGGATGGGTAACAGATGAAGTTTCTTGAGGATCTTCCGTACTACTGAGCTGTGGTCAACCAGTCGGTGTCCCTGTGGACTTGAGGCTCTACCTGTCAAGAGAGTTAAGACTTCCGCTATGTTTTAGGTAAACTCTGATGTAAAACTATTTTATTCGAGCATATGTACTCTGTTTATCATATTTGTTAGCTGTATGTGTTCTGTGGACTTCCTGTGCACACATATAGCAGGATTCGGGTTTCTGTGTAAATCTGGGTGTGACAGCCTTACTTCAAGAAATCCACAGAGGTATTTGTGGTAATCATGCAGCCTCATGCACATTGGTTGGCAAGGCCTACAGAGCAGGGTTCTTTTGTCCATCTGCCAAAGCAGATGCAGAAGATATTGTCAAGAGATGTCAAGACTGCCAGTTTTTTACTCGACAAGCCCATGTCCCGACTCATGAACTCAACATGATACCACTTTCCTGGCCTTTTGCTTGCTGGGGCCTTGATTTATTCGGTCCCTTAGCTAAAGCTTCTAGCGGATTCGAGTGGCTTATTGTAGCCATCGATAAATTCACCAGGTGGATTCAAGCTCAGCCCCTGTTGAACCCACGGGCGGACAATTTAATCAAATTCTTTGACGGAATCATTCAGGGATTTGGCGTACCTCATTAGATCATTACGGATCTGGGATCGGTCTTTACCAGTGAAGCGTTCCAAGACTATTGTGAGAAGTACTCGATCGAGACGCATTACGCCTCGGTCGCTCATCCTTGTGCCAATGGACAAGTTGAGAAGGCCAATGGTTTGTTGCTGCAAGGATTAAAACCCAGATTATATGAACCTCTGAAGAAGTATGGCGACAAGTGGGCTCAAGAATTGCCTGCAGTACTATGGGGGCTACGCACACAACCAAGTCGTGCAACTGGGCAAACACCTTACTTTCTAGTCTATTGTAACACCCTAAAATAGCCCTATTTAAAATTTTCAGTAATTAATTGATTATTTAATGTCATGTTCATAATTAATAAACAATTTCTGGAAATTAAAATCAAATATAAGGTGTAGAAACATTTTTGTTGCATTCATGCTGCTGCATTGAGTTTTGTATTGCAAGTGGTTCAAATGAGTGTTTAAATTTATTTAATTTCGAATTTGAATCACCCTTGTTTGAGCCATAGAAAAGTTATTTCCTGCCGAGTTCACTTCTGCTCCCTTAACTCTCCCTTGATCTACTTCTGCTCCCTCTACTCCTTTCCCCGACCCACCTCAGCCCAGCTCTTCTTCCCTGGCTTGGCCCACTTCCACCCCCGCCAAGCCCAGCACGCGCAGCTCCCCTTGGCCCAGAAGCCTCGCGCCAGCCCAACCGCGCCCCCTCCTCACGAGCCGCTGACGCGCGGGCCCCGCCCATCATCCCCAACCTCCAGCCCGACGCTCCCACAGCGAACTCTACTCGCATCTCCTCGGCCCAAGACCAGGAGCCACCTCGCACGCTGCTGTGGAACCGGCCGCACTTTCCTGGAAGCTTCCACGCCGCCACTTGCCTTAGACGGGCGCCCCTCTGCAAGGAAACCAATCCTCGCACAAGAAAGGGGAGCGCCGCCGGCCGCCGGCGATCTACGTGGCTCGCACGCCAAGGTAGCCATCCCCCGGGGCTTTAAAAGCCGAGCCCTGCAAGCCCCAGCCCTCACCCATCGTTCGCCACGAGCACTGTCGAGCCGCAGCGCCTCCCCCTCACCTCGCACCACCACCGCTTTCCTCGAGTCGAGCGCGGGCCGCCGTCGATCCCTCCGTCGGCGCCGCACCGCTCCGTCTGGCTACCCTGGTGGCTTCGCACGAAGGTAGGGATGCCACCGTGCTGTTCTCATTGCTTTTTCCCCAACCTTTGGACCCCCGCGAGCTCACTGTTGTCTTCGCAGCGCCGCCGCCCATCATTCGTCGTCTCCGCCCCGCCGTCACCGCTCTCCTCTCATCGAGATCCATCAGGGTGAGTTCGCCGCTACCCCAGCTCCCTCCCGAACCGTTTCCTGCTCGCTCCTGCGCCCCGTAGCTCGATTCCTCTTGCTCGCCGTCGTCAGTTGCCACCGCTGCACCTTCGTCGTCGTGAACCTCATAGATGTGCTCGCCGTTCGCCCCTGTTGCCGTAGGAGCAAACCGCGTAGCAAATAGAGGCCTGCAGCTCTTGACCGGCTCGTCTCCGGCGACCCTCCGCCATCTGCCGAGCGGCGCCGCCGCGTTTTCCCACCACCGTCGGCGAGCCCATCTCCCCGATTGGTCCTAGCCCTTAGATCCCGATCCAACGGCCTCCATCGCGCCCCTGCTCGAGTCAACCAGAGTCAATATCGGTCAACTACGGTCAATTCTGTGCTTTTTGCTAAAGAGCCCCTGTCCTTTTTGCAAATCAACCCGCCATCCAGGACAGTTCAAAACTCATTACGATTAGGTCCTGACTTTTACGAAAACCCCCCTGCACTTTTGTAAAATAGAACCCGCAGTCCAGCCCCTGCCTTTTTGCATGTTAACTCTCCTATTTTAATATGAAATTATGTATAGGTCCTCGGTTTTTCAAAAATAAGTCCCTGAAACTTAAAAACGCCATAACTTTCTCGTTTTAGCTCCGATTAGAGTGATTCTTGCGCTCACGTGTTCGTACCAAAGCGTAGATTATTTCTAGAATCTTCTTTTGTACAGTTTCTATTGTTTGGTGTAGTGTTTCTAATAGAATACTTTTGTTTGCATGTATTGGCTTGTGTGGATGCTTGTGTGGTGGTTCGTGTCCAGTCGGTGAGCCGTTCGCGTTGGACTTTGAGTTTGAGGACTTTCAGGAGCCGGACTCGCAGCAGTAGCACCAGCACCAGCAGCACTACTCCGAGGAAGGCAAGTTATAGCACAAACAATCCTTGCTACCTACACACCTTTATTACATTATTTACTGCATATGCATGTGTCTAAATTGTTTCCCATTGAGGTTGTACCTAGATCTGTTTATCATGTACCTTGATTTAGCTGGGTTTATTGCATATGGGTAGAACTTTGCTAGGCGCAGCTTCTGTCACCTCTATTTAATTGTTACTTTTGATTTAATGGTTCACTTCAACCTTAATGATAAAACTTGCTTTTTAGCAACATGAATCAGGGAGCCAGGTCATGTGCTGTGTGCTTTGCTCTAGTGTCTCTCCCTAAGGACTGGTTCTTAAAGCGGCAACCCAGGAGCCTTTCGCCACCGCTATAACTATAATGGCTCTGGTCTTGGTCAAGTAGCTTGTACGGCTCTAGCTTGACAGTGGTTACCGAGGGGCCAACGTCGTTAGTGGAAACAAGGTGAAAGTTAGTTTTTCGATTCCACCGAGGATGGACGATCCATCGGCTAGGTCCCGTTAGACCCAGTCCCATGTTGGGAGTCTCAGTGATTGAGAACTCCGCACGTTGCGCATTGTTGGGTGCGATGCCCGCGCTCTAGACGCCATCGACCCCCTTATGGTGTGACTCCGTAACCGTACGTCGATCTCGGTGCCTAAGTTCTCACCGCCTTGTTAAACTAGCGCCTACTGTCTTGTTAGGGTGTCTTGCGAAAAGCCTCGTACCGTCCCTATGCCGTCACACCTCGGTAGTGTTGATGTGCGTGGTTGGGTGCAAAGTTCCTGGATCCTTTTTGATTAGAAGATGATGTTTATTTATGTCACTTACACTTTATTAATGGGGTTGCAACTGGGATTCATACACTTGTAGTAACTTGGATAATGTTAAAACGAACCAACTAAAAGTGCTAATGCAGTTAAGCCATGTCTAGCCTTTTTGAGCCTTCATACACCCTTGCTATACTTGCTAAGTAATTGTTTTACTTACACTTGCTATTTATTCAACAAAATCCCGGATGGGTAACAGATTGGGTTGTGCATGAGTCTGCTGCTGAGTTTTCAGAGGATCTACCGTACTACTGAGTTGCGTTCTCCCAGTCAGAGTGTCACACCCGGATTTACACAGAAACCCGAATGTGGCCATATGTGTGACCAGGAAGTCATAGTACACATATAGCAAACAAATATGATAAACAGAGAACACATGCTTGAATAAATACTCAAATAAATAGAGTTCTACATCAGAGTGCATCATAAATAAACTAACCAATACAGCGGAAGACTAATAACTCTCTCTAATGAAGCCCCACTCCATAGGGACTCTGACTAGGAGAACGCAACTCAGTAGTACGGTAGATCTTCTGGAAACTCAGCAGCAGACTCATGCACAGCCCAATCTGTTACCCATATGGGATTTTGTTGAATAAATAGCAAGTGTAAGTAACATAATTACTTAGCAAGTATAGCACGGGTTATGAAGGCTTAAAAAGGCTAGACACGGCTTAACTGCATTAGCACTACAAGTATGTGAATCCCAGTTGCAACCCAATTAATAAAGTGTAAGTGTCATTAACCATCAATGATCATCAAGTTCTAATAAAAAAAGATCTAGGCCGCTCGTGACTCTGAGCAAGGCTATCATGATAGATTTACACTCTGCAGAGGTTTCGCCCTTTACCCACCAGTCGCATAAAAGTTCGAAGGAACTTTGCACCCAACCACGCACATCAACACTACTGAGGTGTGACTGCATAGGGACGCTACGAGGCTTTTCACAAGACACCCTAACAAGACAGTGGCCACTATGGTACAACACAGGTAGTATGGCCCAAGGCACCGAGAATGACGTACGCCTAAGGAGTCGCACCAAAGGGGGTCAATGGCGTCCAACGCGCGGGTATCGCACCCAAGAATGCGCAACGTGCGGAGTTCTCAATCGCTGAGACTCCCAACACGGAACTGTGCCTCACGGGGACATAGCCGACGGATCTCCCATCCTCGGTGGATTAAACCATACACTCACGAGTGGTTCTCATAGCGCCGTCGGCCCCATCGGTAACCACTATCAAGCTAGAGCCGTACATGCTACTTGTCCAAGACCAGAGCCATTATAGTTCTGGTGGTGGCGACAGGCTCCTGGGTTGCCGCTTTAAGAACCAGTCCTTAGGGAGAGACACTAGAACAAAGCACGAACCATATGCTCTAGCTCCCTGATCCATGTTGCTAAAAAAGCAAGTTTTAACATTAAGTTTGAAGTGAACCATTAAGTCAAAATTAACAGTTAAACAAAGGTGACAGTAGCTGTGAATAGCAAAGATTCTACCCATATGCATAAACCCGGGGAAATCAAGGACGGGATAAACAAGACTAGGTACAGCCTTAAAGGTACATCAAATTAGACACATGCATGTATGAAATAAATGATTACAAAGTGGGTAGGTAGCAAGGATTGTCCGTGCTATAACTTGCCTCAAATCCAACATAATTATTCATAATCTCCAGCTCTTGATCTTCAAACTCTTCTCCTTGTTCGCAATCGAAACACGTTCCTTCTAGTCGCAACAATCATCCAGCACACAAGTAGCTAAACAAGCAAATAATACAATACACAACTAAGAACAGTACACCAATCAAATGGAAAGCTTTAAAAGAGTGCGCAAAAGGATAGGGCTTGGTTCGATGATCACGTGAGCGCAAAGATCGCTGAAAACGGAGCAACGGTTGAGAAAATACAACTATCAGAAGATTTGTATTTAAAGCAACACAACTATATGCTTGATTGATTCTAATTGAACAAAATCATATGTAATGGTTATTTCAAAGATTTATATTGAATTTGTAAACCCAAGGTAAACTTCGCTCACATTTTATTTATAAATGTTTATGTATAAATTATACAAAATTAAACATTAATTTGGAATAAAACATGTGAGAGCATCTAATCAAAAAAATATTGATTATATATCGTGTTGGGCTAACAAACTTTATTCACAAAACATATTTATGTTTGTGTTAATCAAATTAACATTTATTTATGAAAGCTCGAAGTTTAACTAGTTGGCTTTTAATTGGAAACTTGGTTTAATTAAATAATAAGCAAGTTAACATTAGTTTATTAAAACCCAGGGTATAACCTAGTTAAATTTTATTTGTAAACCAATTAAATTAATATCAATCAATTTTAGAATTAATATGAAACAGTAATATAGACCTTAATTGACTTTTAATTAGAGAAACATATTTAAATAACATTTAATCAATTTAATACAAATAAAATTCAGAAATAATTTAGATGTTATGTAACAGTTGTAAAGCGTAGTTTATGTCAACATGAATCTATCGCAATGAGAACGGATCGAATCGGAGGCAAAACGCGAGATCTATGGCTAAAACAAGGTTCAGGGACTTATACGCGATTAACCATAGACTTCAGGGGCTAGCGCGCAAGATTCGCAAGACACACACAACAGTGCTCGCGAAAAGAGTTAACAACAGGGTTAGGTTTGCAAAAAGGCTCAGCTAGGTTTAAGTGCGACGGAGGAAAACTTGCAGGGGGGTTTCTATAAAATGTGCAAGACACAAGGAATAGGATAAAGGTTATATGATTCCTCAGGGGCTAAAATGCGAGAATGCCATCCCCTTTCTCCGAACGAGCAGGGGAGCTCGCCGGCGTGCTGGGCAGCTTGGCTCGCCGGCGCTAGGGTGGAGGGGGAACTCGGGTAAGCGCGAAATGGAGAGAGGAGGGAGTGGCGAGTCCAAGGGAGTGCTCACCGTCGGCGGAGACGTGCGGAGGCGGCCGGAATCTCGCCCGCGGCGGAGGCAGGGGCCGGCGATGAGCGGGTCACGTGGGCGGTGGTGTTCCCGCGACGGATTAGTGACAAGCAGTGGTCGGGTGTATGCGGCTCGACGCGAGGAAGGTCGTAGCGGCGTTGGTTTCAACCGGCGAACGACGGGGCGGCGAATCGCGGCGATGAAAGACCGGCGGCGGCGAGCTCGGAGGCGGCGGCGCACGGGAGCTCGCAGCTTGGGGGACTTGGGACTCGGTGAGCAGATTGGTGTGGATCTTGGGGCCGCAGCAGCTCGGTTTATATAGGGCCGGGGGAGGTGTAGGACCGCTCGGGCGCCGATGTGGCACCAACGCCGAGGAAGGAAGGAGCGGCGGCGCGGCTTCTCTTTCCTTGCATAGCGCTGCGCAATAAGGAAACGACAATGCGGAAGCTTCCTCGCAGGTGCGGTGGGGCCACAAGGTCGTGTAGGAGGCGGCCCAGGCCTTGCCCCTAGGCGGTGGCACACTGCGATGTCGAGCTCAACCTGGGCTCGACGGTGGCAGGAGTAAGGGGATGACAAGGCGGGGTCCACGCGGTAGAGGGAGGAGAGCGGGATTGGGCCGGTACGGTACTGGGCTGGCGTGGAGCGGCAGCTGGGCCGAGGATTGAAAGAGAGTGGAGGGAGCGAAAACGAGCCGGGAAACGAGTTCGGGGGACGAAAACGAACTCAGGCCGAAACAACTTTTCTAGGGCTCAGAACAAGGCCATTCAAACTTGAATTTAAATTAAATTTAAATTCTTATTTGAACTATACTAAAGCAAAACTCAATGCAGCCAGCATGAATGCAATACACTCAAAATTCAAACCTATGTTGCTTTAATTTAATTTAGAAAACAATTTTTCCTATACTAAATTCCTTGAAAATTATATAAAAGCTTGGAAAATTTTAGGAAATTGAGAAAATCCTTGTATTAATTATGCTAAAAAATCACATCCCCAAATCCAAAAATTTTGGGGTGTGACACAGAGTCTCTGTGGAGTGCGGCTTCATTTAGAGAGAGAGTTTATGTCTTTCGATGTATTGGTTAGTTTATTTATGTTAAACTCTGATGTAAAACTCTATTTATTTGAGTATTTATTCGGCATATGTTCTCTATTTATCATATTTGTTTGCTATATGTGTACTATGACTTCCTGGGCACACATATGGCTGCATTCGGGTTTCTTTGTAAATCCGGGTGTGACATCTATGGGTCTGAAACAGTGCTCCCTGTCGATCTCCTTTGGAACGTCCCACAACTGGAAAATTATGATGAACAAGTCGCTCAGCAAGAGCGCTTACAGGATGTCGATGGTGTTGAAGAGGCTCGAGTGGCGGCTCTCATCCAGAATACACGCTAGTATTTTAAAAGCTAGAGCTCGTCGCCACGAACGCGTGAGTGCAAGAATAATCTAAACCGGAGCTACGACCAACAAGTACTAATTGTTTTACTAAACTAGGGACTACGCTGTAAATAAACATTTCAGGAATTATTTTAACACAGGAAAAGTGAAATACAACATCATCAGAAAGCCTATGGCGTCAGCAGGGGTATGTGTGCAATTACGTTAGCCAACAGGGGGCAGCTAGCAAGTTTGACATGTCACACCCGCATTTACACAGAAACTCAAATGCAGCCATATTTGTTCCGAGGAAGTCATAGTACACATATAGCGAACAAATATGATAACATAGTACAATGCTCAAATAAAAGTTAAGTTTTACATCAGAGTTTAACATGACTAAAAGAATAAAACTGCGGAAGTCTCATTATTGACTCTCAAGCTAAGGTGGAGCCAAAATCCACGGGGACACCGACTGGTTGAGCACAACTTAGTAGAATGGTAGATCCTCAGGGAATTCAACAACAGCAGTCTCATCTAATCCATCTATTACCCGTCCGGAATTTTGTTGAATAGCATGTGTAAGTAAATAAGTTACTTAGCAAGTATAACACGGTGCATGAAGGGGCTAGACACGGTTGAACTGCATTAACAATTTTTGTTGTTTCATTTTAACATTAACCAAGTTACTACAAATAGATGAACCCCAGTTGTAACCCAATTTATAAAGTAGCAGTGAACAATAAAAAGTAATAAGCATCAACTTCTAATCAGAAAGGATCCAGACCGCTCATGACCCTGAGCAAGGCTATCATGATAGATTTACACTCTGCAGAGGTTTCGCCCTTTACCCACTAGTCGCGTAAAAGTTCATGGAACTTTAAACCCAACCATGCGGAGGTGGATCAGACCTCACAAATCACATTTCCGAGGTGTGGCCGCATAAGGACGCTACGAGGCCTTTTCACAAGACACCCTAACAAAATAGTAGCCGTTATGGTACAACACAGGCAGCATGATCCAAGACACCAATATTTACTGACTCTCAGGGCGTAGCAATAAGAGGGTCAATGGCGTCCAGAGCACGACAAAGCATTCCAACAACAAAATAAGGAGCACAACGTGTGGAGCTCCCACATTCACGCGGCTCCCAACACGGGACTATGCCTAACGAGGCATAGCCAACGGATCCCCCGTCCTTGGTGGATCAAACCATACTCTCATGAGTGCTTCCCCTAATGTCGTCGGCCCATGGGTAACTACTGTCAAGTTAGAGTCGTCCATGCTACTTGTCCAAGACCAGAGCCATAATAGTTCTAGCGGTGGCGACAAGCTCCTGGGTTGCCACTTTAAGAACCAGTCCTTACGGAGAGACACTAGGGCCAAGCACGAAGCACACGCCCTAGCTCCATGATCCATGTTGCTAAAAAGCAAGTTTTAACTTTAACGTTGTAGTGGACCATTATAACAAGATTAATAGTTAAACAGCGGTGACAGTAGCTAAGCCTAGCAAAGATCTACCCATATGCATGAACCCAGGTAAATCAAGGTACAAGATAACCAAAGCTAGGTAGAACCTTAATGGGAAACAAGGATTGTTCATTCTATACTTGCCTTCCTTGAAGTATTGCTGCTGCTGGTGGTGGTCCTGCTCCTCATAACCTTGATCGAAACCGAACTCGAGCGGCTCACCGACTGGACACGAATCACCACACAAGCATCCACACAAGCTAGTACATGCAAACAAGATTACTCTATTAGAGAAGTACACCAAACAGTAGAAACAGAACAAAGAGATGCTATAAAACTAATCTACGCTTTGCTACGAACACGTGAGCGCGAAGATCACACAAATCAGAGCTAAAATCAGAAAGATATGGCTTTTCTAAGATTTAGGGACTTGCTGGCGAAATTTAAAAGTTTCCAGGGGCTTATTTGTGAAAAACCGAGGGCCTAAACACAATTTTATATAAAACAGAGGGGCTAACGCTTAAAAAAATAGGACCTCGCGCGTTATTTCTAGAAAGAACAGGGGGTTTTTCATAAAAGCAGAGACCTAATTCTAATTATTTTTGAATTGCTCAGGACGGCGGGTTGATTTCCAAAAAGGGCAGGGTCTCTTTTGCGAAAGGTGCAGGAGCTGACCGGTATCCTCGGGTTTGACTCGGAGGTTCGGTTGGATCTGGGCCGTAGATCTCGGATTGGGCGGCTTAGATTGGATCTGGGGAAGGGGGTCGTCGGCGGAGGCGCTTCACCGGCGAAGCTCGTAAACGAGCTACGCGCCTCGGTTTTGCGTGCGTTTTGGTGCTAAAGTTGCGGGGCAGCACGGCGAGTCGAGCTGGGGGGGGTTCACGACGTCGGCGACGCGGCGGATGACGGCGAGCAGTGGGCGGTGGGGCTCCGGCGAGGCAGCGCTATGCGGTGGCGGGTCTGCAGGGCGCGAGGACGGGCAGGAAAGGGCTCGGGGGAACGGTTACCTCGGCACGAAGCTTCTCCCGGGGTCGACAGCGGCGGAGCAGCGGTAGAGCGGCGGATCAACGGCGGCGCGCAAGCTCGGAGTGGTGGCTCTGTAGGGGAACTCGAGCGCGGCAGGCGGCTAGGGTTGCGGCGCGGTTAAGATGAGATCGAGAGGAGGCGTGGCGGCTGGTTTTATAGGGCGTGTGTGCCGCGGGCGGCGCCGGGTCGGACTCTGGGTTGAGTCCGGCTTGGTCGGAGGTTAGAGATGGATCCGACGGGCGGGTCTCGTCCGGCAGCGAGGGGGAGAGGGGCGTGGGCCTGCTGGGGAGCGGGGAAAGAGCTGCTGGGCCGGGGGCCCAAGTGGAGGCGGGAGCTACACGAGGGGGGAACGACGGGCTGGGCCGAGCTGGGCCGGAAAGAAGAAAGGGAGGGGCGCTGGGCTGAAACGAGAAAGAAATAGGGGAGGAAGGGCAGGCCAAGGAAAAGAGTTCAGGTGGCAAAACCAAACTCCAACCTAAACAACTTTTCTAGGGCTCCAAACAATGCAATTCAAATTCAAATTTAAATTAGATTTAATTTTCAATTGAACTACACACAAAGCAAAACTCGATGCAGCCATCATGAATGCAATAAAAATGTTTCTAACCTTATATTTGATTTTATTTTCCACAGAATAGTTTATTCTCCCTATGTACAACATGAGCATTAATAAATAGAAGCAAGTTAATTAATAAATTTATCTATGGTTCTTCTTCTGAAAAGGCTGCATTTATCTTCTGGTTATATAATTTTGACACATCTAACATTGAGGATTGGTTCCTTTGGGGTACTTCAACTTGATTCGGTCACAGGAAGACAGGAACAGACCTGGGGAAATATGATAGACATGGTGGCTTTCAATGATCTAATACAACATTTGGACCTGGCTGAAATTTCTTTTCAGGGCAGGTCTTACTCTTGGAGTAACATGCAGCCCGAGCCTTTGATGGAGAAATTGGATTGGGTCTTCACATCTTCCAGTTGGGCTAGTAGCTACCCTAACACTTCAGTGCAAGTTTTGAGCCGTCCAATTTCTGACCATGTTCCTAATGGTTAAAATTTATACATGCATTCCAAAGGCAAATTTGTTCAGGTTTGAAAATTATTGGGCTGACTTCGATGGGTTACTGTTAGTGGTGGAGCTCCATTGGATGAGAACTCCCTTCTATGCCAATGTAGCCAAAGCTCTCTCTGCAAAGTTTAAGGAAACAAGAAAGGGTCTCAAGTAGTGGAGTAAGGGACTTTCGAATTTGGGAAAATTGATCAATAACTGTAACTTTGTCTTAGCAATGCTGGATGGCTTGGAAGATCAAAGAAATCTAAGCATGTTAGAAAGGGGTTTCAGGAGGATTCTAAAGGCTCACTTACTAAAACTCCTTGAAGCAAAAAGGATTTACTAGAAGCGGAGAAATACAGCTAGATGGGTGAAATTTGAAGACAAAAATACCAAATTGTTTCAGACTATGGCCACATATTCATACAGGAACAATTTCATCGCCAGTTTAACTTTGTCAGATGGGTCAGTTGTATCTGACCATGAGCAAAAGGCTACTGTTTTATGGGAATCATTCAAAGAAAGATTGAGTGTTTCTAAATTTAATGGCATCTCATATGATCTAGGTCTCCTTCTAACTGTGCTTCCACTCCCTCAATTGGACTTGCCTTTTTCCACGGCTGAGGTGGAAGCTGTTCTCAAAGAAATGCCATCTGATCATGCCCCAAGACCTGATGGTTTCAATGGTCTCTTCTTCAAAAAGTGCTAAATATTATTAAAGAAGATATTCTAAGACTCTGTAGGGATTTTGCTTCAGGAAGGTTGGACTTGTCTAGCATCAATTCATCCCTAATCACTCTGATCCCAAAGAAATCTACTCCACAAGGGGTGAATGACTATAGGCCAATTTCTTTGTTGAACAACTGCTTGAAGCTTTTAACGAAATTGCTCGCAAACAGACTTTAGAAGGTCATTTTAAGAGTGGTTCATGCTAACCAATATGGTTTCATGCAAGGGCGAACAATTCATGACTATCTAGCTTGGGCATTCCAATTTTTGCATATTTGTCATAAGTGCCAGAAGGAAATAATCATACTCAAGCTAGATTTTTAGAAAGCCTTTGACAAAATTGAACATGAGTTAATCCTGTCTGTCATGAGACACAAAGGTTTTTTAGAGAAATGGGTGTCATGGATTCAAAGCATCTTGTCTTCAAGCTCATGTTCTGTTCTTTTGAATGGCCATCCAGGAAAGATCTTCAAATGCAAGGGAGGTGTAAGACAAGGGGATCCCCTCTTGATAGAACCCACGAGGGTTTGTTCCTGATCTTTCGATGAGAGCGGGGGATAACTCGATTTGAGGAGGATCGACGTTGTGCTACCCAACTACAACACCAAAAGGGTTGAGCTGCGCCTTAGCGACAGTTACATCGCCTCTGATTTTTGTTGTTCTTGTTGTGCCAAGAACAACCTTGAACCTGCATGCAAATCGAAGAACAAGCAAGAGCAAGTGGACAAGCAAACAGCGCATAGACCATGCCCAAAGGATGAATCTGAGTCACACAAGTTTGGGGTTCTGAATCAAACAAATGGGTGGTCTATTCGACACACGCATTCACCAGGAAGTAGCTGAAGCCAAACTTTCTCCTGGTGGCTAGAGCATGTATTTATACATGGGAGACAGCCAAGGGTCGTGGGTGGGTGTAAACCCTAACATAAAATGGGCCCCTAGTGGGCTGGACGAGATACAAATGACTCAGCCTGTGTCTGGAAGACCGAACGTCATTTTTGAAACAAGTACTCTTTTGTCTTAATCAACCATCAGAGCTAGGAGTTATGGCCTTCCTAAGTTGTCCCTGTGTTGTGGTCCGATCTGGACGCCCGAAGGTCTGAACATGCTTTATTGTCTTGGTTGCTCTCCCTCCAATCTTGTTCATGTCCCAAGTTCCTAAGCATAAGAAAATCATCACACTTGTTTAGTAGTACCCTATTCTGATAAGCACTTGTTTGGACAGCAAGTAACGACTTTACCTGATAATTGAGTTGTCGTGCTCGGGCTCAAGCAAATGGTCCTTGCTGTGCACTAGGTATGGTTGTATAAATGGTAGGGATGTCCTCATCATCCTCCCCTTCTTGCATTTGAGTCATCCTCAACTCAAGCTCGTCCTCACCCAAATAAGGCTTCAAATCTGCAATGTTAAATGTGGGGCTAACCCCAAAATCTGCAGGCAACTCAGTTTGTATGCATTATCATTGATTTGTTCTATCACTTTAAAAGGACCATCAGATCTAGGAAGCAACTTAGACTTTCTCAAATTAGGAAACCTATCATTTCTCAAATGCAACCTAACTAAATCACCCGGTTCAAAAGTGACATGTTTCTTTCCTTTGCTACGACTAAGTTTATATTTGGCATTCATGCTCTCTATGTTTTCTTTAGTTGTCTCATGCAGTTTTAGGATCATTTCAGCACGTTGTTCAGCATCTAAATTCATCCTCTCCGAAGTTGGAAGAGGCAAAAGATCAATAGGAGCATGAGGAACAAACCCATACATAATCTCAAAAGGGCATTTCTTAGTAGTAGAGTGTTGTGAACGATTATAAGCAAACTGAACAAGAGGTAAACATTCTTCCCACATTTTTATGTTCCTTTTCAAAACAACCCTAAGCATGGTGGATAGAGTTCTATTCACAACTTCTGTTTGTCCATTAGTTTGGGGATGAAAAGTAGTGGAAACTAAAAGCTTAGTCCCTAGCTTAGCCCACAAAGTTCCCCAAAAGTGACTGAGAAACTTTGCATCATGATCAGAAACTATGGTGTTTGGCACACCATGCAATCGAACAATCTCACGAAAGAACAAATGAGCAACATGTATAGCATCATCACTCTTATGACATGGTATGAAATGGGCCATTTTAGAAAATCGATCCACAACAATGAACACACTATCCCTTCCCTTCTTTACTCGAGGCAGTCCTAAAACAAAATCCATAGAAATATCCTCCCAAGATGCACTAGGAACAGGAAGAGGCATGTATAAACCATGAGGGTTAAGGCGTGACTTAGCTTTTTAGCATGTCGTGCAGCGAGCAACAAACCTCTCCATGTCTCTCCTCATCCTAGGCCAAAAGAAGTGGCCAGCAAGGATGTCTTCAGTCTTCTTCACTCCAAAGTGTCCCATCAGCCCTCCTCCATGTGCTTCCTGCAGTAAATAACAAACGCACGGAGCTAGCCAGAATGCATAGCTTGTTAGCTCTAAAAACAAACCCATCATTGAGGATGAACTTGTTCCATGTTTTGCCCTCCTCACAATTCAGCAACACATCTTTAAAATCAGCATCATGTACATATTGTTCTTTTGTTGTCTCTAACCCAAAAATCTTGAAATCAAGTTGTGAGAGCATGGTATAGTGCCTGGACAAAGCATCAACAATAACATTTTCCTTCCCTTTCTTGTGTTTAATGACATAAGGAAATGATTCAATGAATTCAACCCATTTAGCATGTCTACGGTTTTGTTTCGCTTGACTTCAAATATGTTTCAAGGACTCATGATCAGAATGTATAACAAATTTTGTGGGCCATAAATAATGCTGCCATGTTTCCGAAGTTCTAACAAGAGCAAGTAATTCTTTATCATAGGTTGAATAGTTCAGACTAGGCCCACTCAATTTCTCGCTAAAATATGCTACAGGTTTGCCCTCTTGCAGCAGCACACCTCCCAAACCAATTCCACTAGCATCACATTCAAGTTCAAAGGTTTTGCTGAAATCTGGAAGTTGAAGTAATGGTGCATGTGTTAACTTATCCTTCAGCATGTCAAAAGCACTTTGATGTTGTGCAGCCCAAGTGAATGTCGCACTCTTCTTGGTGAGTTCATGCAGCGGGGCTGCAATGGTGCTAAAGTCCTTCGCAAAATGACGATAAAATCCAGCAAGTCCTAAGAAGCTTCACACTTGGGTGACCATTGGGAACCGGCCAGTTGTGAATGCACTACAGCGTTTGGTGCTGTTGGCGATGCCTCCAAGTGGTCGCTATATGTGGTTTTTGGTCGCGATACATATAGATTACGACAGTTTCATTCCATCGGCAGGCGTTGCAATATGATCCGTCGCAATATGTTGCTGCAACGATTCCAAAACGGTGTCGCGATAAAAAGAACGTGTTGCGACGGTGCCTGACGATGCAATTAGGTGAAGTAGCGACGACCGGTGGCGTTGCAACACTAGTTATTGCAACAAAAGGCGTCGTCGCGATAGTGGTTGTTGCGACCTGTTTGGTCTGTTGCAAACAAGCTCTGTTGCAATGATAGAATCGTGTCGCAATACGATACCTGCCGTTGCAATTCGTATGTAGGCTATCCCAACGAAGTCGTAATCCATCGCCATATGCTTGAGCTATAATGCAACCAAACTCGGGGTCGTTGACGCATTATGCTTCAACCAAATTGCGACGCTAATTGCCGTCGCCATACACGAAGAGGGTCACGCAACAAATATGGTTCGTCGCTATACGATCCAACGAAATTGCAGCACTATGTGTCGTTGCCATACACGAAGAGATTCACGCAACCAACTATGCGTCGTCGCCATAAGGTTGAACCAATTCGCAACAATAATAACCGTCGTTATACACATAGATGGTGACGCTACCAACTATGGGTGGTCGCCATATGCTTTAACAATAGCGCAACGCAAATTAGCGTGGCTACACACGTTGACGGTCATGCAACCGAAGATTGGACGTCGCCATATGCTTGAACAAAATCACAACGCTGAGTTCCGTCGCTATACATGTAGATGGTCACGCAACCAAAGATTGGTCATCGCCATATGCTTTAACCAAATCGCAACGCGTACTGCCGTCGCTACATGGGTAGGGGTATCGCAACGAAGCATGCGTCGACGCTATATGCCCTAGTACGCATCGGATGAATTGTGGTCGCCATATGCATGTACTATATCACTACGAACTATGGTCCGTCGCTATTGGCATAGAGGAAAGCGCAACGAAATATTGGTCGCCATAGGACACACGCTGGATGCCCACCATCCCCAATTTATGATTCTTTAATGCAGCAAAAATAGTCGAAATATATGGACTAATGCAACCAATGTACATTCGTATCAATCAAGACCATAATTCTTCATATAACAGAAGAAAATTCAGCACATTACAGTATGCTCTCTTGTCCATCACTCACATTATACTGTAGTAACAAAGTTTTTAAAGAGCCTGGCATCGCAACAGTCTGGGTATCACTCCCACCCAGTATATTGTTGATTATCTTCATCATTTCTGGAGGTGAGGTTTGCTTGAAGGCTTGTGCTTCTTGTTTGCCAAAGGGTTTTTGTTGGCCGATCTCGAGTCTTTTATCGGATCCAGAGCTTCTCTTTCCATGCCAGTCTGAATGTAAAGAAATTAGAGAATTATATCATCTGAACCCAATTTGTCTTGGAATGAGAATATATGCAGCAACATATGGATTGGAACTAGAAAAATATAAATGGCATTAAGAAACGAAAATTCAGTTAGTACATACCTCTTGTACTCTCTTCCTTGCCGATCGCGTCTTAGACTGACTCTGCAGCGTGTTTGTTGAGATATATCTTGGAGGTCCAGCAGAAGGTGGAGCATGATTATCACGTTTGTCGCCGAACAGTGTCTTGGTAATCTTTTGTCACGGCGGTGCTTGGTGGATGCATCTGGAATGTATAGTTTTATATTGGAACTATATCAGCTGTGATTGAAAGCACGACACCATGCATCATGATTGGAAAGCTTGTTCGGTGTCGTTACCTGGGGTGCTGTTACATGATCCTGCCCAACTGGTGTTGCGGGAATGTTTTCCTCCTGCCTCGTATGTACAGCTTCATTAGAACTATTGTTGATGGTTTCAGATGGAGTCTGCACATTGTGAAAAAGGGTAGGCGAGAGATAAGTGGCACAAAAATGCATTTTCTCAATCACAACCAAGTATAGTCGTTACCATGTTCGTTGTGCCTTGATTCTGCACTAACGTTATTGCAGCAGTGCCGACCTCATTGACCCTAGGTTCAACTTGACCTATATTGTTGTTGGATGGAGGTGTATTCTGCTTATTTGAAATGATGAAAGGTAAGATATTATTAGCTGCATTGGCCAAGATATGAACACAACAGGTACAATCATCTGGTTACCTCTGAACATGGCAGCAAGTGTTTGTATGGCGCGATCATCTTTGCAAATTGTTCCTTCATTTTTCATTTCCATCTTTTTCTCCATTTCTTCTTTCTCGCGTGCCTTGTCAGCTTCATGGTTCTTGAGTATTTCTTCCAGCTGACGTTCTCGTGCTTTGACCTTACCGAGCTTGTCTTGTAACAACCTGTCCCGATACACTCTGCTGCTTCTTTGAGTGGCCATGTAACCATAGCCACATGGCACGGAGGATTTGACATGTGTTCTTTCCTTGTATGTTTCCTGTAAAATGTTATCTTCCTGTTCATCTCGCGGAGTGGAACTTGTGCCTTCATCCCCCTCCTCTTGATTTGCTAGTTCAGCTAATTTCCTGACTGTACAATCCTGTGGGCAAGAAATAATTGTAAGATAGAAAACCCCGTGCCCATGGTTTGATTCAAACTTAAACGAGTGTTATGTGCACGCAAGGTTACAATCAAATTTGTACTCACATAAATAGTCTCAGCCACCTTATCTCTCCATTTTCCATCCCTAGAGTGAGTAATCTTCCTAAGCTCCAACTGGCGTGGCTCAGCACCAGTTTGGGGATCTCGCTGTGATTGCACCAATACACGGCATCAATATATGATTTTCTTATGTAGATAGTGAGAGATGAGAATATTGTAACCAATCTTTACCTTTTCCCAACTCCACTGAGAGTAAGGTTTCGAACCCCCCCTATGATTGCTAGCCACTTGGCCACGATTGCCTGAGTTCTGGGTGCTTGCATTCTGCAAGGAGTGAACCAGTGATGTTAAGCGATGAAAGGTTGAACTCATCTTCTATATAACTAACAATGTTGTTCTTTAATTTAGTAGAAAAAATTGTACCCTGAATGTTTTAGTTCTAAAGTAGTGGCATAAATAGTGCCACTCCACAATGTTTAGCTCAGCAGGCTTGTGCCTCATTTTATCCTCATAACTGTCAAACGCCTTGTATGTAGCACTCAAGTCGCCTCGCCAACCTTTGTAGCGTGCGTGAGCAATCTTCAATATCTTTTCCTCTGGATTTTGAATGCCCTCAAAATCCCATGTTTCCTGGTGGGAAGGAAACTTGTTATTCATGCATGATTCAATCATAACACTGGATACGAACAAAAAAGAGGGAACACATCTGCTATATAACATTAACAAGGTGCATGCGGTGGACAGTGACTTACCATTACAACTTCTACGATTTCATTCTTGACTACCGGATGCACATCACTCCAATATCGGACTCCAATTAGTGGAGCCTTCGCCCTAGTATTTACAACAATATCATCAACAAAGGTATGTCTGTTTTCTCCACAGGGACCACCCACTTTGATGAAAATTGGATTTTCATCTTTTCGTGGCCAGATCTTGATCTCTTGGCAACTGAAGATAACCCTTTCAGGGTTCCACGGCCAACTGGCTTGCCACCTACTTGCATTCACACCAGAGAAAATAACATTCACTACTGAACAATAGCAGTTGTAGAAACCAATGAAAAATAAAGAGTGAAGTTTCTGGAGGTGTAGAGCTTCTATAACCTTTTGTCTTCCTTGGTCTCCTAGCATGCGATAGAAGTTGTGGTGGTTGCATAGTTTCTGGTGGCGGCGTCAGGCTGGTGTCATTGCTCTCATCTTGTTGGAGTACGACTACTTCTGTAGGTTTAGCTTGAGCTTTATCAAACGCCCCTGAAAACACATGTACGTACTTAGTAGGTTCACATTTTTCATCACAAATAAGCTGCAATCGACAAGGATAAAGGACTTACTAACTCCTTTGATAGCTCTGATACTAGTTAACCATTTACCGAACGTTGTAATTTTATCCTCCCTGAACTCATCGTGAAGGTCTGCAAATTAATTAGAAACACTGGTATGAGAATAATGTGCAGTCAAGGCTACATGTTGCTAGTGTAGAACAATCAACATACGTACCACATTCGTCGTCTTGTTTTTCAAGCCAATTTTTGTATCCATCAAGATAAAAGTACTCTTCATCATCAGAAAAAGAACCATCCGCACCATTAGGCTCATGCCCCCTTTGTCGTTTCAGGGGTGTAACACTAACGGCCCCTGCATCAACAATAGTTTTTGACAGGACCAACCTTAATTTCCTCTCATTGGTTGAATCCACATACTGAATCATTTGCAGTATATCTTTCTTAGATTTAATTTCTATAAGACTCGCTCTACTGGTATCATCTTCATTTCTCTTCATGTAGTACATGTAGTCCCACTGCTCAAATCCAAGCAATTCTTTAACATCTGCCAGGGCAGTAACGTCTATAACACCCTTGTCCAATTGAGAAGAGAAGTATTGTACTCCTTCCCCACGAATTTCAACTAGTACAGTCCACACCTCACCTGTAAATTTGGATTCTCTACACGTGCACATAAATATTAATACAGCAGCATGGAAAACTTGGTGTATGCATATATGTATATATATACTAGTTGGAAGTATGTGAAAAATAAATATGTAGTGGTCAAATAGCACAATGCCTATTCAGTTTCACAACAACAATTACTTTATGTTAAAATTTTTTAGATAGATATAGATCTGCATCAGCACATATTAGGAGTTTATGTTTGAGATCCTTTCATCTAGGGGTTTTAGTGACAGATGGGTAAACTGGATGCAAAGCTCAGTAAAAGGTGACTCTGCAGGGTTCAATCTGAAAGGGGAGGAGAGTAATCTTAAAAAGTTTTTGTTCCTTCTGTTTCAACGCTGTAAAATGATAAACCTTCATGCCTTTTAATTAACGCTGGGGCGTTTTGCCCTCGAACTCCAAAAAAACAAATGAGATTAATGGACAAACATGTGACAAAACATCACGGGCTTAATCAAATTTTCCCTGGTGCCTAACTGAGTGACTTGTATAAGATGCGCCAATATATAGAAGAACGACACGATAACGATTCATTGACAAGTGAGAACCCTAGATGGGATTTGAGGTATATATAATCGATTGCATTGAGGGAACAATGTAACTACCGCACACAATTTTATCATGAAAGCCAGGAAACTCATCAAGAAGGTGTAGAGCGAAGCGGCCGATACACACCTGACATTATGAAGAAGGTCAACTTCGAGGTCGATGACATCAATCCCATTTCGTTGTTCCACGGGTTCTCCATTGCTGGCCATGGATGGCCTCGAGGTGCGCTAGGGCAGAGATCGAGGAACCGTCCTCCCCCTCTGGCCTCCACGTTCCCCTCGTCGTCGCCTTCCCGAGAAGACCAGATTCATTAACTATGGTCACCGCCGCTGTGCGAGGTTTAGGGGGACGTGGGATGAGGACGCCTTATTTAAACTGGTGGTAATGTCAGGATGTGAAAATTTTTTTGGCTGAAAACGTTCTGAGGCGATATTTAACTTGGGTGTTAATCTGGCGCGCTGGGAAAAAAAAATTTGGCAAAAAATAGTGCCGAGTTTTCCCTCCTGCCGCATGCAGTGGGTCCCACATGCTCAATTCTGGATATTGAAACTATGGAATTTGTACTACAATATTTATTCATTCACATGGTATAAGAAGCTATGCCATAGACTTGTCAAATTTGTACTACATGTTATTACCACTTTTGAATTTGACAAAATGACCTAAATAAATATTTTAGACCTTGAAGAGTTATGAAACTTTGTTATTCAACATTTTTCCATTTCACCTCATTGAGTGTAACAAAATCTTGGTTGTATTTGTCCATTTTTGAATGTGAAAACCTTTCTGGATATAAGAATGACATGTGGGTCCGGCTGTTAAATTTTCGTTAAAGACTGACATGGGGTGAACCACTGCATACATACTGAATTCCATTGTTCTTAATCTACCACATACCAAACATGAATTCCATTATATTAAAACACCAAAAGAAACCGTAGGCAACCAACAGACAGCTGCCCATGACACATCTTCTTAGGGAACCTCCTCAGTCGTAAATTTCATCATCGAAACCGTATTCATTTTGCTGCAGCTTCCGTTTGATAGCTCTGTGAAGCTTTTCCGCCATTTGTCATACCTGACATTTTAGGATGGGGTTAGTTACCAAAATGGAAAAAGCTAAAGTCCAAAAAGCCTCACATAATTTTAGCTTCCTATCTGAATGCCAAAAAACAGAATCAAGATCGAAAGGAATACAGTGATGTTACACTTGAAGTTTAGGAACATCACCTCCCTACCAGACGGAACTGGATCACTGGTAACCTCATCGTCGCTGTCACCAGTTATCACCAACCTACAGAATATCTTCTCGAACTCAATTGAGAACTTGTGTTCGGGGCCCTTAATTCCAAAAGAAAAACAGAGATCACAATAATGACCAAAATTTGTAACTAACATATCCAAAATAGTGCCTGGATCATTGTATTATAGGAGGAGAATTGATCCAATTACAAAAACCCCACTAGAACTAGCACAATATCAAAAGAAAACCCCAATCCCTGCTGCAAACTTACCACATCTGCAAATGGTTTATCCAGTTTTGGACTGTTTGGATCGTTGGCCCACATGTCATACAACACCACAAGGGGTTTTTTCTTTTGCAATGGCGCCTATCATGACATCAGAAATTCTAACATTATTTCACTGAATCAAGTAATTAAGTATGTGGTAACTAATCTGAATCAGTAAATATACCTACCAAATGTGAGTATTTATCTAGCATCAGAGAATCTAGCAAAAGTAATTCTTGGTCCACCATAAGTGAATCTAGCAACATTGATTCTTGGTATACCATCAGTAAATATACCTACCAAAAGTGAGTCTGTATCTAGCATCAAAGAATCTAGCAAAAGTGATGCTTGGTCTATCATAAGTGAATCTAGCAAAATTGATTCTTGGTCTACCATCAGTGAACCTAGCAGAAGTGAATCTAGCGAAAGTGATTCTTTATCTAGAATGCATTCAATCTTAATGTCACAATTCCCCTATCGAGCATCCTGGCAGGGAAGCATTCGTTCGAAAAAATGCAAATTGTACCAATCTTACCACATCTGCTCCTGCATCCTTCTCTTTCCCCCTGCTTGGGCCTGGGGTTGCAGACGGCAATGAGGTGGTTGCGGTACCGTAGCTTGCCGATGGCCCCGCCGTGGACGAGGGGAGGTGGATTGGAGAAGGACGCGACGCGGCCGGTGAGCGTGGGAACGGAGGCACCGAGGTCGCCGCAGACAGCTCGTCGCATGCTTGCCTCCGGGAGATGTGGTCGCTCCGCTTGCGCCTAGCCATCGTCCGCTTGCGCCCAGCCATCGTCGTCGCCCCGATCCGTACGCAAGCTGCGGTAAGGGATCTAGATGTAGGTGGCTTAGGGTTTTGTTGGGGTTTCTTCGACGTTCTGCAGCTGGGGGAGGAACAGGGCAGGACCAAAGTAGGGAGGCCGCAGATTTTTGTTTCGGCAGAATATCCAATTTCGTCCTCGAAGTATCGACCAAAGCCCAATTTCGTCCCTGAACGAGCCATATGAGGAAGTTTATTCTGAATCTTTTCCTCCACACTTTTCTTCAATTTATTCTGATTCTTTCCAAACACAAAAAAGAGCCAGCTAGATTATGAATTCCTGCTGGATCGACCAAATACCAAATTGATCACAACATAAATCAACCAACAAAGATAGAATATCGATTGATTGAAGGTTGCATATACTTCATCGATCCGTTCATGAATATATGACTAAATAGGTTGTCCTAAATGACATATATTTTATAACTGAGGTGGTATATTCTTTTAGTCTACTAACAACCATCACACATAGATCCTACATAATAAGAAGTTTATTCAATTTTGTACTACATGTTATTACCACTTTGGAATTTGACAAAACGACCCAAATAAATAATGTAGACCTTGAAGAGTTATGAAACTTTGTTATTCAACATTTTTCCATTTGACCTCATTGAGTGAAACAAAATCTTGGTTGTATTTGTCCATTTTTTTAATGTGAAAACCTTTCTGGATATAAGAATGGCATGTGGGTCCGGCTGTCAAATTTCCGTTAAAGACTGACATGTGGTGAACCAGTACTATTTTTTGTTGCAAAAATCCGTTTCATAGATCATGATGATGTTAAAATTGTGCCTTGGCCTTTATTGACGCCTTTGCCAGCAGCAGCCTCGCCCTGGCTGCTTCTGGCCACATACAGCCTCAACCAGCCAACTACGGCCACCCTCTGGCCGGCCGTAGCCTTGCCCAGCCACAAGGAACCTGGCCGCGGCCACGTACTCCCTAGCCATAGCCGGCCAGTCCTGGCCATGCTTGGCCACAGCTAGCCAACCTTGGCCGCAAGCCTTCCAATGGCCTCTAGAACATCCCGATCATCCAGAGAGTTCAATAGACAGTAATTCAATAACATACACCACAGAAATTAAGTAACAGAGTAACAGGCATCACACAAATTAGGTTACCAACTAAGAATGGGCATCCATGGCATACAAAATAAATGGACTGAGTTCACATAATGGCTTCCCGAGCCACAAGGACACCACACTAATTAAGGAAAGGATTCTCCGACACTAGTTTTCAGACACAATGATAGAAGTTCTTCCGACCACATAGGCTTCATAAGCCACACCGACACAACTTCGACTTTATTTGCTCCACCTCTTGTAGTTCCGCCTGAGAGCACGTCGAAGCTTCTCCGCAAGCTCCCTGATCTGTCATTCATTTCACAAAAAGGGGTTAACGAAGAACGTATCTATACAAATCAGTCACTAACATAAAGTAATTAAGTGAAGGCCCATCACCTCATATGCTCTAAGAACCTGTTCGTCTTCGTCATCGCTCTCCTCAGTGTATGAGAATGTAATAGTCACCCTGTCGAAATCGTAGAATACTTCGGGCTTGTCCTTCAATAACATGTGCCTCAATAATTAATTTATCACATAAACTTGGTATATGAATCAACATATGCCAACTTAGTAACGGTATAGAACCTATCATGCATTCAATCAAATGTACAGAACCTATCATGTATTCAATCAATGTACCCAACATATGTCTTTTTGATTCAGACACTTTGAATATAGAAAATCCGTAGCCTATGCAGAAAATCCATTAATATTTTTGCCGAAAATACAACTAATATATGCAACAAAATATTGATATGGGCAAAGTAGTAATAATGCTAGACTAAATGAGTTGAAAATTAACCTACCAATTTATATTGATTGTTGAATTAAAGCAGTAACCTATGTGACAACATAACTATATGGTAGACTAAACCGTTAATAACAACCCGGCCCTTTCCATTAAAACCGAATGCATCTACAAGATCATTAACCTACCAATTTGCATTCAAACAAATTGCACAACCAAATCAATCTAACTAGTTTTCATTCAATCAAATTGCACAACCAAATCAATCTACCAAACTTCATTGAATGGGATAGCATGCAGAAAATCAATCTACCTCATTTCTGTGTATTATTTTATTAGTTGCGGTGACATGAGCTTCGAATCCCGGTGGCAGCTCCGGGACCTCCTGTCGCCCTGCGCCTCCTCACCGCCCTGCGCCTCCTCTTTGATCTGGATATCACCAGTGGCAGCCATGGATTTGGAGGTCGAGGCCCGGGTGTGGCGGCGCGGCCCGATGGCGGGCCAAGCGGCCGGCGACAATGTCGAGGTGGGGCGGCGCCGGGGGATGGTGGCACCTACCAGCGTTGGGGTGGAGGTGGGGCGGCGCTGAGCGATGGTGGCACCTGCCCGCGACGAGGTCGAGATTCGGCGCCGCGGGGCCACGCCGGCAGATGCCGGCGACGACAATGAGGTTTGGCGCCGCGGGGTCGCGGACGGCGGAGTACGCATGAAGCGTCCATTGTCGTCGCGCGGCTGCATATGGGACGGGTGCCAGGCGTGCTTGCGACCGGCCATCGCGAGGGAATGGGAGAGCGGCGAGGGATTCGGCGGCAGGCAGCGGCGGCGAAGGATTGGTGTGAAATGAACAGTTGCTTCGTGGGGGGAGAGCACGCGGTGATTACGGGATTCTGGAGTCAGACGTGGTGGGTGCGGGTAGTTAACGCGGGCACCGTGGGCGGGGGTTCCGAAGAGTCAAAAACCCCATTGATTGATCGGTCATTTGGGGGAGGAGGCAAAAAGGAAAGAGGATCAGAAGGCAGTTTCGCTTCATTAGGAAATCTACTTACACTGCTGGCAATTACGCCCCACCTGTCGGCACCTGGGCCCGGGTCAAATGTTCATCCAAATTTTTCTCTCGATTTTTTGTCTACTGCCATAACATTTTACAAGAGGCATTCAAGCTTTGTGATGGCTAGAGGATGAAGAAGAAGAATGATGAATGGCTAGAGAACTTTATTGTAATGTGTGATTTTGTGTGTAATGTCTATTTGTAAAGCACTAAGTGACTTAATGCTAGTGTGTGATGAATGATTAGTTTATGACTTTGTCGATGATCTGTGTAGTGATGTTTGATGTTGATGATTAGGATGATGAAGATGACACGTACATTGATGATGGTGTTGTTGCACCAGTTGAGGCACAAGACCTAGATGATGACTTTTTTATTTGATTCTTACATGGTTTACTGATGGGTCCCACAAGCTGTATTTACAAATGTTTATGCAATAGCCCAAATTTATTGCAATTGATCATAAATGGGTGCAATAAGACTTCATGTACCCCTTGGCCTACCCCAGCCGCACCCTAGCCACCTCTGGCCACCTACGGCCTCTACCAGCCAACTGCGGCCACCCTCTAGCCGGCCATAGCCTCGGCCAGCCACAAGAAACCTGGCCGCGGCCAGCCGCGGCCAGGTACTGCCTGGCCATAGCCGGCCAAAGCTGGCCATCCTTGGCCAAAGCTGGCCAACCTTGGCTACAAGCCTAGCAATATCCTCTAGACCATCTCGATCATCCAGAACATTCAATAGACAGTACCACAATAACATTTACCACACAAATTACGTAACAGAACAACATTTATCACACAAATAACATAAAATTTTGTTGAATGCCATTGAAATAAAATCCGTAAGTGCCGACAAAGTAAACTGTTCGCAAACCCAAATGCTTCATTTACCAACAGCATTATCGTAGATAGCCATACTTGACACGATAGAAGTAGACATGGCATTCGTAACGAAGCCGACATTCATCACTACAGAAATACATGCAACATCCCCTCCGGCTGGGCTCCCTACCGCAGTGTGCTGGGCCTTCGCAATGTTGAATGTCACCTCGCAGCACCACCGTTGGCAGCGTCGGCCGGCGGAGGCCTAGGCGGAGGGCAACACTCCACATTTGCCAAGCCAGATTAACACCACGACTCCGCCAATGTAGGGATTGCAAGTTGTTGATCAAAGACGGACGCCACTGCCCTTGATCCTCGCCGTCAACCTGTTTCATGTACACAATCGCAGTGGCGTCGGCGTCGTCCCCGATGTTGGCCCTGTAGAGGAAGACGGCGGCCACATAGGCCGCCCCTCTGTGCCCGGCCTGGGCAGCGTGACGGAGCTGGTCAAGGGGAGGCCGGGGGCTGCGGTTCCTTTCGAAGATGTCGTCGATCCCGGTGAGGAAGCATGCCACCGGGTTGCCGCATTTGGCAAGGCTACGAATGAAGATGTCGTAGCGGTAGGGGTCGTTGTCCTGCATCTATTGGACTGGTACCCGATGAAGTGCCAGGCACTTGCCTATGTCTGTATCGCGGCAAGGCCTGAGCATGGTCGTGCAGGTGGCCCGTAGGCTCCGAAGGTCCTCCATAGGCCTGGCCGATATCGCCCCTACTCGGCCAGTGATCATTGCCAGCAACTCCTCCGGGAGTTCCACCAGTGACCGCGGGTGCTCCCTCGATGCCATGACTTTTAGGACATATGAAGAAGAGGCATTCAAGCTTTGTGATGGCTAGAGGACGAAGAAGAAGAAGGATGAATGGCTAGAGAACTCTGTTGTAATGTGTGATATTGTGTCTAATGTCTATCTCTAAAGCACAAAGTGACATCAATATCCACAGTATTTGACAATGTGGTAGTACACATGTTATTTGATCTTACATATACACTCACGTGGCACGTTGGGATTGGACTAATCCACTGTTTATACATAATGTACACAAAAAATTTGTATGCAATCACAACCTAATGCGCACTGTATTGGTGAGGTGCTTAACTGTTGAACCAAAGGATCTGGGTTCGAATCCTAGGTCCTCTATTTTTGGATATTTCCTTTATTCTTATATTTTGTTGCACCACTGTGATGTAAATGACTCATATGCATCTGGGACCCATGAGTAGGTGACACAACCATTCAGCAGGGATATATTATATATAGCCACATAGAGTACCACAATAGTGCCATTGCAACTGCACTAAAAACTACATTAGTTGTCCATCAGGCACAAGCAAAAGGCCTCCATTACATTGTGACCAAAAGCAAGGACACAAAGCTCTCCATTACATTGTCACCAAAAGCAAGCGGAGGCGCCCAACGCGTTAAAGTTCTGGTAGTATTTACATTAACAAACTAACATCAACCTAACCATCAACCTAACTACGAGAAGACTTCATCTTCCATTGTGTACCAGTGACCCGCTTGCACCTTCTTCTTCACGAGAAGGCGCACCTCCTCCACCTTGCTTTGAATCTGGCAAAAATTCAATGGAAAAACAGAACTAAGATGTCAAGGGTTTACACAAGGTTTGAAATAACCCCTATGATTAATTAAAGGGCATGAACTTCACCTCCTTTGCAGACAGTAGAGGAACATCGTCTTCATCATCGCTACCCGCATTTAGCTCCATAGTGCAGGTGATCTTTTTGCAGCATAATCGAAAAGCCTTTCGACGTTTTCCCTTGAATCCAAGCAAAACAGGGCCACAATTTATACAAAAACACATGAACAAGTTGTGAACCTATTTTGAAGTAAACAAGCAGTTGCCCTCACCAGATGAACCACAGGCTTCGCTGGACACTCTGGCAAGTCATTTAGGGAGTTTGGTTCTTCTTCAGTGGCCTCACAATCCATAAATATATGCAGTGGGTTGCCCTATCATAACATCACAAAGTTCTCAAATGGCAAACTTGCAAAGTTTGACAGATTGCAAAGTTGCAGTTATACATAATTTCATAGTTCATATATTTCCTATGTTTTGTTGCTGCATTCCTCCAGAGTTCCAATCAGTGCTACGAAATCTAATTACAATCTATCATTTAATAAATAAAACTCCAAAAAACCCCAAATACAACATTCAATCAGTGCTACTTTCATTTATTCAACACATCGCATATAACAAATACCTCACTGCAGCCATATAAAGAAAACCCCAATCAGTGCTCCCTCAACTAAACTTTAATCGAAAAAACACCCAGGTAGCAAGCATCAAGAACTTCAATCTACAAATCTAAAAATCTAGAGATACTGCAAGGGTTTGGGCTCACCTGGCCACCTCACCTCGCTGACCTCCCCGCTAACTCCGGATTCCGCATGAATCGACCCCTCTTGTCGCGGAACAGGGTCCTGGGGCAGGGTTGCGGCGCTCCATCTTTGTGATGTAGGTGGGCGAGAAAGAATGAGTGATGGAAGTAGGGGAAGAAGGCGATGGCACCGGTGAGGGGAGGCGGAGGAAATCGCGCGATGGCGCGGCGAGGGGAGGCGAAGGAAAACGCGCGAGGATGATGGGACGGCTTATGCGAGAAGACAAGAAACAAAAGGGGGAATACGGGCCGGGCTACCAATCTAAACACGACCGCATGCAGTTGTTACCATCGCCAGGCACTAACATGGGGCCCAGTACCAAGGTCCCACACGGAAGGGACGAGATAAGTGCATCTGGAGGCGTCTTTCTCGTTTGCGTTTTCATATCTGCCCGACACGCCGTCGAATTGGGCCGACACCGACACGCGAGTGACATGCTCCGGAGGAAGCGATTTCATCGCGAGGAGGCGATATGCGGCTGACACGCAGGTCCCACCTGTCGGCCCCAAAGATATATCAGGTGTTCATGATGTTTTGCTCAATCTGCTTAATATGGCTTCTGGATCCGAACTGAATTTTTTAAACATGTATAGAATTCTCATTGGGTGTCCAATTTTGATGGTTTTTTTCTGCATGCAGCAAAAAGGTAAAAATATTTTTTGGGTATTTCTTGTATTATTGTATTTTATTGCACCACTGTGATGTAACATATGAAAATGAAATTATCTTACTAACTTTAAATTGTTTCTAAAATCGTATTTCTATGTGAACAAAGCTGGAATTATTCAATTCTTCGTATTAGAAAACACTAGTTGAAACAAGATTTTGATATCCAAAATGATTTCGTATAAAAAACCACAAATCACAAACTGGTTCTTCCTTTTTCAAACATTTGAGGAAATGTCAAGCTATCTCATGGAAAGCATTGATTTATGTTTTATCTCGATTTTTTGTCTAGTGCATGGATAATATGATGCCAAATAGGGACATATGAAGAAGAAGCATTCAAGCTTTGTGATGGCTAGAGGAAGAAGAAGAAGAAGGATGAATGGCTAGAGAACTTTGTTGTAATGTGTGATATTTTGTCTAATGTCTATCTGTAAAGCACTAAGTGACATCAATATCCACAATATTTGACAATGTGATAGTACACATGTTCTTTGATCTTACATATACACTCATGTGGCACGTTGGGATTGGACTAATCCACTGTTTATACATAATGTACACAAAAAATTTGTATGCAATCACAACCTAATGCGTAGTGTATTGGTGAGGTGCTTAACTGCTGAACCAAAGGATCTGGGTTCGAATCCTAGGTCCTCTATTTTTGGATATTTCCTTTATTATTTTATTTTGTTGCACCACTGTGATGTAACATATGAAAATGAAACTATTTCATCTGAAAAAATAACAAATCACAACTGATTTTATATGACTTTGTTTGGTCAGTTCTAATTTTAAATTATGTTATAAATTATTAAGTCTTATTATTGCACCCATTTATGGTCAATTGCCACTACGTGTTATTACCACTTTGGAATTTGACAAAACAACGTAAATAAAGATCATAGATCTTGATGAGTTATGACACTTTCGTATTCATCACTTTTCCATTTGACCTCATTTAGTGTAACAAAATCTTGGTTGTATTTGTCATTTTTTGAATGTGAACCTTTCTGCATATAAGAATGACATGTTCGGTCACCCAGAGTCACCCAAATATTCTCCCTCCAAACTTCACTATTCACCTATCACATCAAATCTCTCTCCTCATGCGTGGAACACTAAACTTCGCATTCCATTTTCGGGAACTAAACCATCACCTGATGTTTCTGTATTGATTTGTGGGCCAAAAAGTGGCTGGGTCCACGCGACATTGACTTCTGTGGAACAGCCGTCACCCCTTCGTTCTCGCAGTCTACCCATATATAGGAATTGCTGCCCTTCTCGCCGCCCCTTCGTTCTCGCCATCGCACTCCGATCAGTTTGCATTTGCACACTACCCCACCGTGTTTGATGAGGACATGACACGCATGCATATGTACATGAATGGTGCATGGGGTGGAGAAGAAGGAGACCAACAAGGTTTTACAAGTCAACAAGAAGGCCCAAGATTAATCCGATTCGAGTCCCCAAGATGGAGGCCCAAAGAAACTCAAGTTCGAGTCCACCTCAGAGTCCAGGAGAAGCTCACACTAAATTGGTCGCCCAGGTCGCATACGGGCTCGGTTTTTGACGTTCTACATATGCTTGGAAAGCTAAGGAGATATGCTTGAAAATTCGTTTGGAGTCATCGGGAATCGACGAAACAAGTTGACGTCCAGAATCTGTCTCGGTGCTGCGTCGCCGTATTTTGGCCTTTGGGCCGTGTATCGTGTGGAAGCCCATAGGGCCGTGTATCCTTTAGGTTATATAAACTCAGTAGCCGCCATCGTTTAGACTCGGGTTTTGCTTAGATTAATCCGTTGAAAACAATTTCGCCGTCATTGGTTTGTAGAACCCCAACTATCGTGCTTAATCATTCATCTGGAGTGTCACTTCATATTGAGAGCTGCGTTCTTTCGAGTTCTTACTTGTGTTCTTCATTTCGCAGGCAGGGATTAGCCTTCTTGGCGAGGTCAATCGGGTTGTGACACGGTTGATAACCAGAGGAGTCGTGGTGCTAAGATTGCGGGGTTCGAGTTTGCTGACTTGAAGCCGGATCGGTGTGTTACGCTCCGCCCAAAACGAGTTATCTTTCACATGATGGAAGATCGGCCATCCCGTCCCCATCAGCGTTCCAATCTAGCTAGCGCAGGCCACCAGAGCGTAGATGAACTCGTCGTCGACGGCGGAGTCCAGGGTTTCGCGGCGCCGTCGTGCAGCGAATCTCGCATTGGCGGGGTCATCGAGGCGCCGCCCGGAGTCTGCGGCGGCGGCGGTACCGAGGGGACCCGCGGCGTCGGTGTTAGCGAGGGGCCTCGCGGCGTCGGCACCGGCCTCGGCGGATGGGCCGGAGCCCGTTGCCGATGGTCCGGCTGGAGTCAAGGATGCAGACTCCGGCCGACGGGTGCTGAAGCGGAAGTCCAGTGAGGGTTTTCTGCACCCCATCGTCAAGAAGGCCAATACGATGGATGACTCGGCCAGCGAGGCGGATGAGGGGGAGGAGTACCCGCAAAGATTTCCGGATTTTGACTGGGAACGCGCGGTATGTTTTGTTCCTCCTACCAAATTAATTTGCCCCCTTTGCAATTGCAGTACGTAATATTAATACTACTGATTATTCAGACAATTTAAGTGATTTTTTTATTTGTGGGAGAGGTTGTTACTGAGTTGTAATTAATTATATGAGTAATCCTAATATTAATTCTTTGTGTGAGAAATTTAGGGTTTCTTGGATAGTATAGCATTTTAGGCATTCATGGTACCTAGTATGCTAATGTGAACACAATTCTGCAGAATATAGTTAAGAAGAGAAATGAAAAAAACTGATATGAACCATCTTAGGCAGTCAGTGGAACCTTGTCATCATGAAATGTTTTAGTACAAAAGATTAATCTTATCTTAACTTAAAAAGGTTACCAGCAAATACACCCAGCCTGTTGTCCTGTTCTCCTGTATTTTTGGATGTGCTTGCATTCACTGAAATTGCACTCTATTTATATGTAACATTAACAATTTTCTACATTAATATAGTGAACAAATATGTAGTTCCTTCTTAATATTAGGTTTGTTTAAAATAATAAATCTTAGATTCAAATCAATTCATCCAGTGCACTTGAAATCCTTTCAGTAGTTTAAATAAGGCATGTCTTTGATGTAGTTAAAGTTACAGCTATAGTTTTTATTCAACAAACCATGGTAGGCCTCTTGATCTAATTTTACATGTGCATGTCTTGATCCAATTTTAATCAACATCCTGTTTTAGCTTGGATGTGCAGGTTGTCCTGTTTTTTTGGATGTGCATGTTGTCCTGTTTCTTTAGATGTGCATGTTGTTCTGTGTTTTTTCGGAAAAGCATATCATGCAAATGTCAACTGACAACTAATGTCAATATGAATTCCATATACAATTATTGCAAATTGTAGTATTAATTAATGTCTCAATTTCTTCATTCAGAACAAAGGGGACAAGGCGGTGACGTACGAGCTCAACTTCCCGCGAGTCAGGATCTTCGCGGACTGCACTGCTGACAGCGATGATGAGCACTTCAGGCCCATCAACCGTAGGGCCCCTCCGAACGCCAAGGTATTACCTTCATTCCCTATGTTCTATTTGTTCCATATGCAAATTTTGATGTACATGACTCTGTAATGCATTTAAAAAAAATGTCACATCGAGCGTTTGGTGGAGGAGCTACGCGTGGCGATCAAGCGCTGGGTTTATTACTGCCCCTAGGATTGCAGCCACCGGGAAGCAGTAGCTAGTTGATGCTTTTGTTTTATCACCTAGGAATCATGTCTTTTGTGTACTGACCTACTCCCTCCATGAATTAGCCAAAGCAGGTCTAGATGAACAAGTAGGTACTGATGAACAATTAGGTTTGATGAATGGGCCTTTTGTGTATTGATGAACAAGCTTGTGAAGTGGCATTACTGGAAATATATATGGACCCTGGTGAATGCTTCTGTAATGACCCTTGATGAAAGGGGATTTCGTTACAATATTTATCTTTTAACTATTGGTCGATGGTGACTGCTTGTGATCTCGAGTGTCATAATTATATCATTATTGCTGTCAATTCTATTTGAGTTAAAATGGAGCTATACCAGTATGCAGTTCAGTGGTTGTGCTCTTGTTTGTTTTAAGCACAAATCAGCAAGTCAATTAGACATCTGTTTGATCATGTACCTGTATCTTTTTTGTGTTTAAAAAGTCGGAGCACAATCAACAAAAGTGATGGAACCACTGTGACGTAATATTTTAAAATAAAATTATCTAACAACCACTAAATTACATCTAAAATCTTATTCCTATGTGAAAAATGATGTAATTAATCAAAATTTGTATTTTAAAAAAAACTAGTTGAAACAATATTTTGATACCCAAAATGATTTAATCTGTAAAAAACTGATGAATTTAGTTACTTGTAATAATTTTAGATTTTCAATTGGGTTATATATTGAGTCAATTGGTCAGTTGAGTAACTCACAGGTGGAGCCCAGTGTAGTGGGGCCCACATGTCATTCGCTCCACTGCTGAGTAGTATCTATCTACCGCCCTGGTCTTCTCCCCCAAAACGTCGACTCTGCACACGCAAAACCGCCGCCCCCGCCATCGCCCCAGCCCTTGCCGCAGCTAGCCTAGTAGAGGCGCCGAGCAATCACGATGGCTGAGGGAAACAACCACATCTCGAGGAGGCAATTCCAGGATGCGCGTGGGCGCTTCTCGCGGAAGGAGGTGACCGCGGTGCCTCCGTCGACACGGGGTCCGGCGGCGCCGCTTCCTTCTTCAATCTGCCGCCCCTCGTCCGCGGCGGGGCCATCAACGAAACGCGGCACGTCAACCACCCCAGGGCAAAGCAAGGGGAAAGAGAAGGTAGCAGAAGAAGATGAGGTAAGTGTGCTACAGTAAATTGGGGTTTTTCTTCTTGTGATAGATCTAGTTGGATTTTTGTAGTGCGGGTCAAATCTTTTGTTATGATACAATGATTCAAGCACTATTTCTGTTAGTAGTCATTTAGAACTTTGATCTAAGAGCATTAAGTGATTTTTGTTCTACTGCAGAATCTAGATTCAGTTGTTGCTAGGTTTTTTTAGAACATATTTTAGTAGGCATGTAGCAGACAAACAAGAGATGATGGATATTTTCCATTTCAGTGTTGGTGTTTCTAGGTTCTCTGATGGTAGATGATGATTAACTTTTGGTACACCAAGATTCACTTTGGCTTGGTTCTCTGATACTAGATAAAGATCCACTTTTGGTAGGTATATTGCAGATGCTAGATAACTTAGTTTTTTCAAGCATGAAACAATCTCAATTTATGCATTTGTGAGTACTTGTTTGGTTGATTCTTGTTTCTTGTGCTAGATCTCTTGTTATGGTACATTGATTCAAGCACTATGTCTGTTAGATCGAACCTCCAGTGTTTCCTGCCGCTTGGTTGCGAGGGGGCACGTGCACCTGCTCTGGAGGCAGTTGCGATGAAGATGAGATCGACCCATCCCGTTGTTCATTTTGCCGCGAACTCTGGGAAGCAGGCTTTCGATGCGTGGCGGTGCCACGCTTAGACAATGAGAAGGGGAAGAGGCAGAAGGTGATCTAGTCTCCCCTTGAACCATCGTATTGTTAATTCCTCATATGCTTGTTGTTTCGTCAAACAGAAACTAGTTCATATGCTGATTTAGTTGGTAGTTTTAATAACAGAATCTTCGTTTGGTTTTGGTATTTTCTGCTGTCAATAAAAAATAGAAAATGCTGAATGCTATTCTTGCACACATTGTTTAAGGTAAAAAAAAGCTTTTAGGCAACTTTGCTTCATAACTCAATTTGATGCCAAAGAGTTCTTGCAGGACATATGAAGAAGAAGCATAAAAAGCTTTGTGATGGCTAGAATAAGAAGGATGAATGGCTTATGCTAGCAGCTACCGTATCTTTTGTAGACAGAACTTTGCCTTATCTTAAGTATGATGAGAGACCTGGAATGTAGTAATCTATCTTATCTATGTGTTAGACTTGAAAACTTTATTGTAATGTATGATATTACGTGTAATGAATATCTATTGTGCACTAAGTGACTGAATGATAGTGTGTGATGCATGATTGTTTGATGACTTCGTCGATGATTTGTTGTTATTATATGCCTCGGCCACCAACAGCCTTGTTCGGCAGATCATATTAGGGCTGAAATTGGCTGAACGTGTAGCAACCTTCATCCAACAACACACGACTGAAATCAGGGCTGATGATGGTTTTTTTTTTTGAGATTAGGGTTGATGACAGCTTATTCAAATCAAAAAGTAACGGTGAGAGAGGTGGCTGCTGGCATACATGCCAGCTGAACTTATGAACATACATCACACAAATTGAGTTACCAACAAGTACTACATATACATAGGGGCACAAGGACAAAATGATAGTTGCATCACAGTCATGCATCACAAGTGACATGGGAGTCATTTCTTTTTATCTAACTCCATCTACGCATCTACAAGTGCGTTTCTAAGGACTCCTTTTTTCACTTTCGCTTCCTTGAGTTTTTCTTTGATTTGTTTCTTCTTCTTTTTCGTGCGCTCGAGTTCGATGGTGAGGAAATCCTCTTCTGCTTGGAGATTTTTTACTTTTTCCTTTTTGTTCAAACAGACAAAATTCCAAATGTTGTTCCTTCCTTTCTGCAGCCAAAAGCTTCATTACCAATGATTTGTTTGCCTCCCTAGCTTCATGGAGTTCTTGCATCGCCTTGTTGTACATAGTTGCTGCCTCCTTCAGCTGACAATCAAGACAAGGATGAGTGGGTTGTATCATTCAACAAGCTAAGCATGAATTTCATGGAGTGCCCCTATCATTTTTTGCTAGCACAATTTTCAAAATGGTAGTAGAGATGTGTAGACAAAATTTACACAGCCAAGAATTCATTATTACAACAGATCATAAAATCTTTCCTATTTGAACAAGCAGAAACTCCATTCTGCAGACAATATTTAAGGTTGCAATAATTGTTGACTCAGCAAATCTATGACAAGAAGCTAAGAATTTGCATATTCCCATTTGTCAACAAGAGAAGAATGAAACAAGGTCACGATTAGAGGCATTTCTAAGTGTACCATTTCACACACATTTCACACACATAATTTGCATATTCCCATTTCACAATCAAAGGCATTCCCAGGTCACAATCAGAGGCATTCCCAGGTCACGTCAATCAAGACATAATTGCCAAACATTACTATCTACCATAATAGCAAGTAATTCAATCTATCTGCCATAGCAATCAGAGGCATTCCCAGGGAAAGATTGCTCACCTCGGCGTCGGAGTCATGGTCGGAGGAAGAAACAAGGTCAATTTCATCCCGAGCCGGTTCCGGAGCTGGAGCCGGAGCTTGGTGGTTGTAGTCGCCCCACCCTGGTGGCAGGATGACCACATCGGAGCTGTGGTCGTTCTCATCCGCAGCGGCTTCCCTTGCAGCAGCGGCGGCGGCGCCTGCGGCGGCCGGCGGAGACCGAGGGCGTGCCAATGAGGAAGCGCCACCCTCTCCCTGGCGCAACGACGTCGCCCACCTCGCCGCAGCTGCGCGTGTGTAAGGGCCGCCCCACCCTTGCTGCCACCAACTTGTCTTGCTCTTGCCTTGCTTCTCCTCGCGCCGCTGGAAGTCGCCTGCACCGCCGCTCGCCGCTCGCTCCACCGCGGCCTTGCTCATGCAAGAAACCCTCTCCTTGGGCGGGAAGGGCTTCTTCTTGGCGCTTCCGCTTGCCCGGATCCACCGACCGGTAGCGGGATCGCGCGGCTGGGCGGGATTGAAGCTTGGCATCTCGTCGTCTGCACCACGGCTCGCCTCTCCTCTTCTTTGCGCCGCCGCTCACCGGTTGCCACGGTCTTATCCAAATCTTGGTGATGTAAAAAAAACTACAGTGCGGCCCAATCCCGGCCCATTGCGATATTCGAAGCCCAATCCCGCCTCGTCATTTCTGTTCCCAAAATTCTCGCGCGCTTTCAGAAACAAACCGAATTCTCAACGACGAGAATCCGACTCCCTGTACCCTCGAGATAGTCCTAGGAATAGGAGCTATCTCGTATAGAACTCATCTCAGTCGATTATCACATCCATACAACGATAAAAGAGATCCAATCATGACATATATAAAACATAGCGTCTGGTACGAGCCCTCTGGGCTAAATCGACAATAAGAAACAGCTACGCAGCGGTAGCTAGATCATCGGGTTCCACTCCACCACAGGCAACCTTGAGCGTAGCGCGCTCCCTTTAGTCGTACCAACCGTCCTGGTTGAACTCACGGTCGGAGTCTTCACCTGCGTACCCAAAGTCTGTCCCCAAGGAATTGGGACAGGTCCACGTCACCAACCATATATGCAGCAAGCTTTGAAGTGGTCTAGCTAGTAATAAAAATATTCAAGGGAAATAAGCCGGGGCTTCCTATGCGCAACAGCAATAAACCCAAGTTCAACTCAGCACCAACTCCTTTCCTCACCAGAGAAAACACACTTCCCAAAACCACCATCAGCCTCACAACCACATCGGGCTCGTCCTGTCTCAACAGGTTCCCGCAAACATCATCCACCAACGCCTTTCACTCGCTAGTCGACTCGGTGAGCTCCCTCCCCACCTTGTCTCATCAGCAATGCCGGACCAACCTCTCATTACCCAAAACCAAGGAAGAGGTAAGAAAGCAGATACCCGGGCTATTCTAGACGATATCATAAGGGTCGTCCATAACCGTGGACACGGCTATAGGTATAGTTTTCACTCTGCAGAGGTTGCACTCCTGGAACCATCCGGGCTGCAGACGGTAATGAGCCGTCTTGAGACACAGCCCACAGCAAAGACCCTAAGAAGTAACGGTGCCATACTGTCTCCCTGGGCTCGGGAAACAATCTGAGCTAACAGCTGCCCCAGGGTCGTGAAACCTTCCCACCGGGGCCAGTCGGGGGCCGTGGTAAATCAGGGAGAGTACGCCGCAATGAGTCCCCCTTACACATATCAAACTCGAATCTCCTACAGGTCTGGCACCGCACTAAGTAGGCTTGCTGGAACCCTCCCCATTCTGGGTAGACGGTGAGCACTGTAAATCCCACTGAAAGCCGCCATCGACACGGTCCTTAATTGTCGGTAAAGCGAGTATCAGCATCAAAAAGCGATCCGCCACAACGGTCCGCAATCGGCACCCATTATAGGTATAGCCGCCCAACTCCTCAAAAGTAACCAAAGTAACCACGTACCCGCAACAGGTACTCCGTAGGGACTGCCCGAGTGCAGCCCCCAAGCACCCCAATCAAACGATCGGGTTCTTATCACTCGCTTACACCGCCTAGCTGCACTACACCTCCCATACCGCCCATAACTCACGCCAAGAAGATCAGATCACAACCATCCCAACACATGCATCGCATAGCATATAACATTCAGTGGATAATAGGATGGCAAGGTAACAGGATATAAACAACGGCAGTGCAGGTTTATCATACGAGTAAAGTAAAGCGCTAGCATACTAGTTTGCATGTCTAATAGGTATTTCAGAGATTGGTCGGGCGTGAACCTGGGCAAAAGTCTTCGTCCTCGTCCAAGCAATTGTCGTAGTGGTCCGGCTCCTCCTGGCTCTCTGGAGCTCCTAGGGTTGCGGAAAATAAATAAGACGCGGCTACTATCAAGAAACACCAAGACAGAGAGGAAAGAAGACCCAAAGAACACCAAACTCTACACTAACGCGTAGGTCATGATTTTAGAAAAATATAGAAACTGGTTTCATATTTTTCTGAGCTACGGTTGATTTATTATGAATTTTCTAAGTTTAAAACATTTTCTGAAAATGTTAAATAATTTCCGAAAAAGAAAATCAGACAAATAATCAGCCTGCTGACATCATCATGACGCCATGCTGACGTCAGCAGTGGGGTCCGCCTAGGGTGACGTCAGCAGTGGGCCCTGCTGACGTCAGCGTTGACTTGGTCAACGGTCAACGGACCAACGAGTCAACGGGTCAACCCTGGTCAGTGGGTCCCAGCGGTCAGTGACTCGGCGAGTATGACAGGTGGGGCCCTCACGTCAGCGCAGTTAAACAGAAAAAAATAAAAAGGGAAAGAGATGGCCGGGCTGAGATTGGGCCGAAACCTATGGGCCGGCCCATTAGAACTGGGCTTCTGGCCCACGGACGCGATAGCTCAGGACTGCGGCGCGGTGGACTTGGTCCACGGTGCGCCGTGAGACAGGCTCACGGTGAACCAGGTTCACAGGATAATTTTTTGGCCGCCACGGGATCTTCTGTGGCTTGCGGTGCGGCTGGTTGGTGTGGCCCGGCGTGTGGCTGGGCCACGGCGTGTACGCGACGCGCTCTGGCGTGCGGCCGGCGGCGATGTCGCCGACGGCGATCATCGGCAAAAGAGTTCGGCGAGGCTCGGGTTTACAGGAAAAGGTGGGCTAGGGTTTGGCGAACGCAAACAGCCAGATTAAGCGCGAAGCTCGGCCGTCGAGACGGCTCCCCGACGAGCGCGGCGGCGGCGCGGCCATGGCATGGCGTGCTGGTGGCGCTCGAACAGCAAAAGGCCCAGATTGCGGCTCGGCTGGGAAAAGCACGCGTGTGCGCAACACCAGCGAGCGCTGGAATGCGACGCCGCGGCCTCGGTTGGGTGCGCATGCGCGGACTCACAGTTGTCCGTGGCCGCGACACGGCCGCGGCTCGCGCGCGGTGGCCGGTATCCCGGTCCGCGGCGGCGTTGGCTGCAAGATGGGTCGTCGGCGGTTTGCGACAAGGTTTAGCGGCGTGGCGACGGGGTCCTGCAGACAAGATGGCCACGGCTCAAAGGCCGGGTCCCAGAGATGGGCTAGAGCAGGGGCGCGGCGGCGACATGGCCGGAAGCAGAGGAACAAAGGGGAGCGGCGGTGCCGGCTCACCTTGGGTGTCAAGTAGTCGTGCGCTGCAGCTTGACGAAGGCTTGCGGTTCGGCGGCGACTTGACGGCGTCCCCGGTCCGGCCTCCTCTTGACGTTCCACGACAGCGGCGCGGCGGTGGCGCGGCGCGTCGTCGAGGACGTGCTCGGCTCCTCCCTGTTGCCTCCTTGATCCGGCTCCTCCTTCTCCTCCCTCCACTGCTCCTCCTCCTCCCTCTCCTCTCCCGAAACGCAGGCTGGAAACCTCAATGGGGGTGGCGGCGGCTCAAAGGGGAAGGGCTCCCTGGCGGTAGTTTTATAGGGCGGTCGCGCTAGGATTCGCGGCGTGGACGGCTGGGACGGCTTGGCGTCCGCGCCAGGGCCACGCGTCGCGATCGCGACGGGCCGCGAGTGTGCGGGCGCTGGGATTGGCCAGCTCCCTCTGCTTCTCGCCGGCTGCGGAGGGGAAAAGCAGAGAGGAAGAAGAACAGTGCTGGCGGGTCCACTCGTCAGCGAGAGAAGAAGGTGGGAGGGGGGTGCGGCTGCGGCTGGGCCGGGAAAGCGAAGCGGGCTGAGTTGGCTGGACGGCTAAGGAGAAGAGATCAGGGTGGTTTTCTGGACTTCTCGAGAGAGTTTGGGCCCAACAGAGTTAGATAGGGTTTGAATTAGTTTGGCCAATTAGAGTTTAAATTCAAATCTAGAATTTGAATTCAAACCAACCAAAAATCCAATAAAACTAAATTAACTCCAAATCACACCTATTTGTTCCTTAGCACTTCAAATTGATTTTAAATTTAAATCTAAATTGCCTAGGAATAAAGGGAGCAATAGGATGACAATCTTATATGTTGGTTTGCATTCACAACATTACACCCAAAATTTTTTAAATTCCACTTTTGCACTCAACAAATCCTATAGAAATTTTTAGGGTTGTTACACTTTCTTCCTCCCTCGCCGCTTATAACTGCTTCCACCCCTCCCATCTCCGCGGCCACCGTCTCACCCACTTCCATCACGACGATGGCCCGACGCACGCACCCAGCTCACAAGCAGCCGCGCGATGCTGCTGGTCGCTTCTCGCGAAGTCCGTCATCGACTCCATCGAGCGTCCGCCACTCCTCATCCAACCCACGACCACAGAGGAGGCATCGACATGCCGTGGAGGTGCGGGTCAAAGTCGACCTGGACCACACCGTGCATGTAGATGTGCCCTTCATCCCAATGGGTTTCCGATCTGCCATGACCGCCCCCAGGAAGAACGGAGGAATAGTAATCGTCGCCGAAGCCTCGTCGTCGCGCAGGAAGAACAAGGTGAGGCAGACCCTATCCTGCGTCTTATCGTGCCACCATATATATGTACAATCTATCGATGACAAATTGAAAAAAATTATTTTGATGTAGCAAAAGAGCCGCAACTTATACACCCAGGCTTGACCCACTACTGAATCGGACGCGTAAATGGGCATCGACGATTTTGGCCTGCTAGGATGCTTGTATGAGGTGAGGGTGCAACACTACTTGTCTAGATGAAATGGAGTAAATTTGCTTCGTAATTATTGTGTGTGCCTTATGTTCTGATCAAGATTTGCATGTAATTCAGTCAAAAGGAAAGAAGTATGAGTTTTGTTTCCCAAAGATTCAATGCAAGATGATGCTGAATTACGACAGCGATGAAGATGAATACGATGGACCTACTAAGTCTCTTCGTGAGGTGATGTTCCTATCCTTCAAGTTAAACATCAGTAAGAGAATTTCTGAAACTAGTTGATGACCTTCTGTAAATGCTTACTGTGACGCCTTTGTGAAATGACAGATTTATCAGATGGCTGAAGATCTTCGCGTTGCAGAAAAGCGGAAGCATCAGAGGGGTGAGTTCTACACCTAGGAATCTGATCAGGAATGAAGCGGACGATGAAGCGATGATCTGAACTGAGGAAGTAGATATGATACCTTCTTGTCTGTCTTTTGTCTGTTGCTTTTGCTTCTCTGATGAACAAAGATGCTGGTTCTACTGATTTATGCTACCTTATGTATTTCCTATATATATTGTCTTTGTTTGTCTTTTGACTGTTGCTTTTGCTTTGTTTTTTCATGAGAATAATGGTGATATACAAATTAAGCCCATGAATTTGTCGTCATAAACATAAACATGAACGCACAGAAACACTATATAACAAGGCTCAAGCCAAGCTTGCATACATAACTGAAATCTTCACCAAAAATTATTTGTTGCAGACAAACTTTGAACCTATTGGTTCAATAGAAGTAAACAAATCAACCCCTAATTATTAAGACAAACAGCAACCCCTAATTATGTAAAAAAACCGTCGTCGTCTTGTCCATCTGAATTGGCTGGAGCAACCACTCCGTCTCTGGTGTAGGTGTCATCAGCATCGTCGTCATCTTCAGATATGTCTGCGTGATCCGGTTCAGGCATTGGTTTAGTAAGCTCAACAACAGAAGCATCAACACTTGTCCCTTCCACATCAGGCCTCCTCCAAGTTGACACATCATCTTGGTCCGCAACAGAAATTTTTTCTACACCTATAACAACCTCGTCCATATCAGTATCACCAACATTAATGTCAGTGTCTTCCTCTCCTTCAGGCATGGCAAACAGTTTCCTAGGTTTCATTCTGAGGACGCTGCACCAGTTTTCTTTCTTCGAATTCCCGCTTTTCACAAAGCACACTTGCTCCGCTTGAGTCACCAGGATGTAAGGCTTAGCTGAATAGCGACGCTGAGAGGTATCAATATCGATAATCCCAAATTTATCTAAACTGTACCCTTTTGATCTGTTTGTTCCTGGTTTAGGAACATCATACCAGCCACACTCAAACAATGTGACTTCCTGCCTTTCATGAAAATCAAGGATGTAGATTCTTTTGATCTATCCAAACCATTCCATGCCATCTTGACTCCTGACGACAACACCACTGTTCTGTGTCGTTAGATTTTTCTCCACATGCGATGCCCGAAAATAGAAACCATTGATTGAGCACCTATTCTTCACAATAGCTATATTTGTTTCAGGACCACGAGATAGAGAATAAATCATGGGATCTTGTCGATGAATTATGTCGAGCACGTCTAACTGTGGATACCCCAGGGAGTAGATTTGTGGGGATCGCCGGACCTGGAACTTGATGGTTAACGCGAAGACACAACGCACAAGGATTTAGACAGGTTCGGGCCGCCAGTGTAGCATAATACCCTACATCCTGTATGGTGGTTTTGTATATTGCGTCTTCTAGACATTGCGTGGTTCTGTTGAACTCTCACCTGATCTAGGGACCCATGCCCTCCTTTATATATCCCAGGGGGCAGGGTTACATGACAAGTATCCTAGTCGGTTACAATGGAGGAGTCCTAGTTGGATTACACGATTAGTTCTACTTGGAGTAGGAGTCCTTCCGAGTAGTCCTACTAGGACTTGATCTTCTATCTTGAGGATATCCGGGGATGTATATCCCACAGATCTGCTTTCCCCTCCCTATGCAGGTTCCTCATCCACACTCACAAATGTTTTGATAATATGTTACGACCACATTCAAGATTGACGAGTTTAAATTTAACACAAATGTATATTACTCACCTTTCGCTCGAACCATGATACAAATTCATCGGTGTGCCTCCTATCAACATTCTTCGATCTACCTTTCTCCAATTCGGTCTTATGCTCACTGCAACAGTTTTTAAAAGAAAAACAATCACAGTGAGATATGTAGTGTGGACCATGTAACAAGATTCAAATAATTTACATGTGGTACTTACTTTATCCATCGAAGTGCCTCATCATAGTTTGATATTATGTAGTGCCTCATCGTCTGCAAGACTTCGGGACCTAGTGCCTCCATATTATGCTTAGAAGTAGTTCTCTTTCTGTTCATGTCCCTGCTCGCAAATACACTCAGACCAGCAGGTGGTTCATTAACAGCACTCTTTTCTTGACGCTCTGGCCGATCAATCTTCGTACTCACACCTTGAAGGAACTGAGTACAGAATGTAAGGCACTCCTCTGAAATATATCCCTCTGCTATTGAACCCTCTGGGTGCGCTTTGTTCCTCACATATCCTTTGACTGTGCGTAGGTACCTCTCAACTGGATACATCCACCTATAGCAAGCAGGGCCTCCGCATTCAGCCTCCCAAGCAAGATGCACCGGTAAGTGCATCATAATATCAAAAAATGCTGGAGGGAAAATCATCTCAAGACGAAAAAGGGTCTCTGGAATCGATTTGCTAAGTTCCTGCATCTCGGTCACGGCAACCTCCTTTGAACATAACGAGTTAAAAAACCTGTTGAGCTGGATCAACGGGATCACTACTTCTTCAGGCAATATTTCACGTACCACAAAAGGTAGGAGTTTTTGTAAGATAATATGGTAGTCATGACTTTTCAGGCCAGAAACCTTGCACCCATGGACATCAACACATCTCCTGATATTAGCGGCATAACCATCGGGCATCTTAACACCTTGTAGAAAGTTGCACAGGATTTTCTTTTGATGAGGACCTAACGAGTACAATGCTGGTGGCATGTCGTATTTACCTTTCTCATTGCGAACTGGATGTTGATCTTTCCTTATTCCCAATTCTTTCAGATCAAGTCGAGCCTTCTCACTGTCCTTACTTTTACCAGTTATTTCGAGCAAAGTCCCAAGCAAGCTCTCACAAATATTCTTCTCAATATGCATCACATCTAGATTATGGCGTACAACCAATGAATCCCAATATGGCAGTTCAAAGAAAATACTGCTGCCATCTAGCATCTTCATCACGCTGCTTCCTCTTCTTAGAGGTAGTGGCTCCATAGATGACTTGCTCAAAACTATCGTACTGCTGCCGAACTTGTTCACCGCTGAGTGGCACCGGTGCCTCCCTCGTCTCAACCGAGTTATTGAAGCTGGCCTTGACCCTTCGCCACCTGTGGTTTCTAGGCAGAAAACGCCGATGCCCCATGTAGCAATGCTTCATACCGAATTTTAACCACATGCACTCAGTGTCCTTGTGACAATAAGGACAAGCAAACCTCCCTTTGGTGCTCCATCCAGATAACATCGCATAAGCAGGAAAGTCGTTTATTGTCCAGAGTAACATGGCACGCATTTTAAAATTGCACTTATCCTTGGCATCCCAAGTATCAACTCTGTCCACACTCCAAAGCGTTTTGAGCTCATCGATCAGAGGTTGCAAATACACATCAATGTTAATCCCTGGAGATTTAGGCCCAGGAATTAGCATGGACATGATCCAATAGGATTGTTTCAAGCACAACCAAGGAGGTAGGTTGTAAGGAACTAGGATAACTGGCCATGTAGAGTAAGCCACGTTCAACATCCCGAATGGATTGAAGCCATCTGATGCAAGCCCCAGCCTGACATTACGGGGATCCTCTGCAAACTCCCCGTGCTTCTCATTCACGACCTTCCATGCCCTTGAGTTAGCCGGGTGTCTCAGTTTTCCATCATCAATCAATTCGTCCTTGTGCCAACGCATATATGCCGCTGTTTCCTCGTTCATAAATAATCTTTGCAGTCGAGGAATCAGTGGAAAATACCTCAGTATTTTGTTAGGTAATAACCGCTTCTTTTTTGCTGCATCAGTGACAACCACGTCATTTCCCTGTTCTGAATCTGAAAATTTCCACCTACTGGCGTTGCAAGTTGGGAAGTTCTTCATGTCTGCGTACGCTCCACGGAATAACACACAGTCATTGACACAAGCATGGATCTTTTGGTAGTCCAAGCCAAGGTCTCGAACCACCTTTTGAACTTTGTCCAGTGAATCCGGGAGACAATGCCCTTCAGGCAGCACAAGATGGAATAATAACAGTATTTGCTCCATTGCAGCATTGCTAAGACCACACATGCACTTGATCTGATATAGCCTGACAATGAAAGAAACCTTTGAAGCGTCCTTGCATCCAGGGTACAACTCTATCTTAGCTTGCTCCAATAATTCAAAAAATTTGCGTGCTGACTCATTTGGCTCCTCTTCATTACCACCTTGAATTCCACCATGTATGGCACCACTGATCAGTGAGGAAAACAAATTATTGGTGGCCTCCCGATCGTCATGATCGTCATGATCGTCAAGATCGTCGTAATCAAACCCATGGACGATAGGATCAGCAGCAAGATGATGACGTTTTTTTTGGTTTTTTATGAAATTCGCATCAAACCCTGAGTTAACCAGGTGACCTTCGATATTCTCTTTATTATGATATGCCATGAAACGACACATAGTACACGGACAATGCTCAGACTCTCCTTCCTCTTTTCCTCCAAACAGATCATTCATAAACTTGTCAAAGCCGCGATGCCACGCATCATCTTCAGTCGGCAATTCCATCCAACTGCAATCCTCTTCACTTGCCATTGCAAAAAAAAAAAAAACAACTACAGCGCACAGATTTTAATCTCCTAAACCATATGTACAAAGGGCGTGCTTGATCAGTGTTCCATACTACAGTATTAAAATAGATGTATATACAAATAATTAACAAACTAATAAACATCGATCATATACCTTGGCAGATTGGATCCAAAGAACAGACTTTTTCCCGTCGTGATGCAGGTGATCGCACGTGCGCCCCGGCGGATTGCGAGACATCAACAAGATGTGTTGATTTGGTTTCGTTCGTTCCTTCGTCGTATATTTATTAGGGTGAGGATCGGTGAAACGACAAAGATCGAGTTGGGTTAGGACTCGGTGGGTCCGTTAGGCCTCCAATTTCCGGTGGATTCCAAGTTGGGCAGATGTCGATTTCATTGATGGGCCTAATTGGCAGGGTTTAGAAACAAGGCCGATCTTTGGCTAAAACTGACACACGAGAACGCATCAATTGCGACTAATATTGCTTTCGATTGCAACGGGGATATTTTTGTTGCAATAACATCTTCTCTAGTGCGACGATTGTGTGTTAGCGTCGCCATACCCCTCTCTAGTTTGCAACAATTTCGATTTAGGTTGCAATATCAAACATTTCATTGGCAACGAGTACATTGGCATCACTATACCCCTCTCTAGTTTGCAACAATTTCGATTCAGGTTGCAATATCAAACATTTAATTCGCAATGAATACATTGGCGTCGCTATACCCCTCTATGGTTTGCAACACTTTCGATTCATGTTGCAATATCAAACATTTCATTCGCAACGAGCACATTGGTGTCACTATACCCTCTATAGTTTGCAACACTTTCGATTCAGGTTGCAATATCAAATATTTCAGTCGCAATGAGTACATTGGCGTCGCTATACCCCTCTATAGTTTGCAACACTTTCGATTCACGTTGCAATATAAAATATTTCAGTCGCAACGAGTGCATTTTCGTCGCTACAAGTAATACTCTAATAGCGACGTGTCATAGTCGTTGTGACATGGGCAACTACTACAACCGTTATCAATAAGCGTCGCAATACCAACGCCCTAATTGCAACAGACGCCCATGCGTTGTTGCAATTGCCATTGAAATTGCAATGGTACACAATTGGCCGCAACACACACCCCTATCGCGACCAATATCGTTAATTGTCGCGTTAAGCCCGGTTTATCGCGACCAAAACACCCTGTTGCCATAAAAACCTGTTGCGATATGCCCAAGACGCTGTAGTGATGGCTTCAACCTTCGCTTGATCAAATTCAATTCCCTGTGATGTCACAACATAACCAAGAAAAGAGACTCGATCTGTGCAAAAGGTGCACTTCTCAAGGTTACCAAACAAATGTGCATCACGTAGAGCATCGAAAATAGCACGCAAATGATCAAGATGGTCTTCTAGTGTTTTGCTATAGATCAGAATGTCATCAAAATATACTACCACAAATCTGCTAATAAAAGTACGCAAAACTTCATTCATCAATCTCATGAAAGTGCTGGGTGCATTTGTGAGCCCAGAAGGCATGACCAGCCACTCATACAAGCCAAACTTAGTTTTAAACGTTGTTTTTCATTCATCTCCAAGCTTCATGTGAATCTGGTGGTAACCACTACACAAATCAATTTTAGAAAACATAGTTGAACCACTCAATTCATCAAGAATATCATCTAGCCTAGGAATAGGATGACTAAATCTGATTTTGATGTTGTTTATCGCTCTACAATCCACACACATGCGCCATGAACCATCTTTCTTAGGAACTAAAAGAACGGGAACAACACAAGGGTTAAGAGACTCACGCACATAACCTTTGTCAAGCAATTCTTGAACTTGACGCTGAATTTATTTGGTATCTTCCGGGTTGGTCCTATATGGAGCACAGTTAGGCAAGGAGGCCCCTGGAACAAGGTCAATCTGGTGCTCAATCCCACAAATTGGTGGCAGCCCCAGTGGCACCTCATTTGGGAAAATGTTCGCATATTCCTGCAAAAGGTTAGTGACAATAGCAGGCAAGGAAGAATGTACGTCCTCAAATGAAAACAAAGTTTGCTTGCAAATCAAGGCATAGCAAACAACAGTATCAGCATCAATCTCAACCAAATCAGATTTAGTAGCAATGAAACATGCTTGATCTCCTTATTATTATCATGAACAGGTTTGGCATTGTTCTTTTTATGCTTCTCAATCTCGTTTGCTACAATCTGATTTTCACTTTTACCATGTTCCTAATTCTTCAATTTACTGGCTCTTGTAAGTTCATCTTTTAGTATTGCTTCAGGAGACATTGGATGCAACACAATCCTTTTATCACTTTTAGTGCCATGTTTTAATTGTTGCAGCTGGTTTAACAGATCACGTGCATATTAAGATGGAATAAATCTAGCCCTCATGACCCGTTTCAAAGCATCACAAGTTTGTGGCATGTTATTAGGATTTTTCTTGCCATGTTCTATCCACCAAACGGAAACTCACTAGTTGCAGCTCTAACACATGCATTTTCGGGAAAATCATGACAAGTAAACTTTTGTTCAACAGCCATCTCCCAAGTAAGATAAGCATCAGGATCATATTTACCATCAAAGGAGGGTATCTTAAATTTTATCTTACTGAAAGCACTGTCGGTGGACGATGTCCGTCCACCCATACCTCGTTGATTATAGCGTCGACGTCGGTGTGCTCGCTCCTCAACTTCAGTGTCGGCAGAATAATCAGCTCCTGAATTTTCGGTGTTGCACTCTTCATCTTTGCTGCCACCTCCTCTATGATGATCTTCATTCCTAGCATCGAGGTCATCAAAGCGCCTCAAAAGAGCAGAAAGGCTCTTGTCCATACGGCCAATCGAGGTCTCAAGCCCTGCAAGCTTGGTGTTGGTGGAAACCTGCCCACCCTCAAGTGCGCCAATCCTCTCATTCAGCACTTGCAAGTCATTGTCAATCCCTTCGGTGTACTCCCTTACTTGGTTTTTAAAATGTTGTGTGATGCCCTTGGTATGAGATGTAAGTGGACCTCCATCATCATCATCCTCATTCCCTGAACCTTCCATACAGAAGATGCAAGAGCAAACAGGAAACAAGTAAAGTAGAAAATTCCCTACGACTACTATATGTAAGTTGTGTAGTACTCTCTCACTCACAACCTGTTGCACAAGCTCATACCAGTTCTTACCCTACTTGCAGTAGGTCTTGGCAGCCCACAAGAGCAGCACAAACGGTTACACAAGCACAACCCTGCGATGCAGTAGGTAATTTGTGGAGCTATAGGTGGCTGCAAGGAAAACAAATCAAGGTATAGCTTGAACCACATTAGTCAAAGCAAGTTGAATAAGCATTCATTGATGGTCCTATGCAGGTCCTAGGGCAAAATCAAGCTAGAGATGTGAGCCTGAGCACAAGCGTTGTCACACAGCAAAGCGGTAAAAGAGTCTGACGAAAACAACAACTTTACTCCCCCCTTTTTTTCTCTTCTTTCTTTCTTTTTTTCTGTTTTTTTTTCAGAGGCCTAAACTTATCTACTCAGTATTGCAACAACCAAAACAAGGGGGTTGCTTGTCACACCCCAAATTTTCTAAATTTGGGATGTGAATAAATATCAGTAACAAATATAATTGTTATCTCATATCTTTCAAAATTTTCCAACAATTATATAATTATCAATATATCCAATATTGTAACATGATTTTTTTTAAATCAAACCCAAAGAAAATCATATGTTATAACTATGTGTTGTTGCATTCATGTTGGTGCATTGTTTTATGTTTGCTTGCTGTTCAATTTGAGTTTAAATATAAATTTAAATTCAAGTTGAATTCGCATTTATTTGTGCTCTATAAAAGTTTTTTTTGCCCGAGTTCGTTTTCCCTCCCTGGACTCAGTGTCGGCCCATGTTACCACCTTTGTCCCTCAGCATCTACATGCTATCTTCCTGCTGTAACACCATATCGTAACCTATGACTCTACTACCATACCGCGAGCTGCCTATGCTCTCCTTGGTCTGATGGCCTTCTGTCCATGTCGATCTGCACCAAACCAACCTAGACCAGGACATTCCCCTGCAAATAAACAGACACGATTCATGGAGAATCTAGGAAATCAAGCTGTTCATGTCCCTACGTACACAAGTATCAGCGGCCAGTGTATTCATGTTGGAGAGGCCGAGTTGGTCAGCACACATCATCAGCCAGTACATCACCAAACTAACCTCTCTTCAAGTGTTGATATCATCCTTGCAAGTTACAAGCTGTGAGCAGGAAGCTTGCTGTGAAGCTACGTTCTGGAAGCAACATCGGTGATGAACAGCCAAATATGGATGCGTATATACATGCCACGACCAAGGACACATTACCGAGGGCTGAGCAGAAGAAGGCGCCCAGTTGCACACGAACACGAGTTAGAGCACGGACCTGAGTTGTTTCTGCCTGCAGCCGATTTAGCCCAACCAAGAGGATTCGCCCAAGCCCAACACAACAGCGTCGCCTGTTCGTTCCTATCTTTTTGCAACAGCACATACACGTCGTACCCCTATACCCTAGCCTGCTCGCCGCCGCCAAGTCGAAGCAGACGCGCGCCGCCGATGATCTGTTTCGCCAGCGCCGCTAGGCCAAGCTGCCAGCACCTGAAGCATCAGCGAGTTGCCGTGAAGCCATAGTCACGCCATCGTCAATCTGCCGAGGACCTACACCACGCCGTCGCGGAGGCAATCCTGAGGTCGTCTTCGCCGTCGTCGTCATCGCCGATCTGCTACAGGAGAATCACATCCATGCCAAAGTTGAACCCTAGTAGCAACCACCAATGATCTTCTTCGCCGTTGCGGTCAGCAAAGCTGCCATGCATCCGGAGCATCGCGGACGAGCAGAGGTCATGGCGCTGCTCGCCGTGCCATGGTCCGCCGATCGAGTGTTCATCCTGAGCCCTTGCGAGAAGGCTTGCTCATCCTGCGTGTCCGCGTTTTCCCCGGCGCATTTGGTCAATCTCGTCTCGTTTTCTACGTAAGTCTTCTCCGATCCGATCGAACTACTCTTTCTGTACAGGGTGCTGACAATTAGAGCACCGTCGTGCATGCAGTTTGCTGATTGTGGATGAGAGTATTGGCCACGTAGAGCCTCTGTTAATCTGCAAGCAGGGCAGAGACAAGATAATTTCCCCACCACCGTGAGATCAACAGAGAAGGTGAGCTGCCGCCTAATTCTTTTGCTACATAATTCTATTGCTCAAGTACTCCTGTGACGTCAGGCTTTATTACATCATGATTTTGCAACAAAACTTAGTTTCCATTCACTTTACTTATTGGTTCTCAAGCTATCATCGAGCCATGCATGCACGATGCATTCATCATCTTGATCCGGATATGTGCCTTCCATTGTCCCTACAATCTTCAGAAATTCATATTTTTGCCTTTTCAATTCTTGCACTCCCGTGATCCTAGTGACATCCCATAATTCAGAATTCTTCTCTTGTTCTTTGTATGATGATTGGTGTATTGTTCTTAATTTATTCTATTGCTTGCTTGTATGTTTGTTCGGATGCTATCGGTTGATTTATGCGAGTAGAACGAACGCGGTTCGAGAGATTTGAAGAGGAAGAATTGAAGACTCTGAGCAGCTGTACTTTGGATAAAGGCAAGTGTATTATGTTCATGCATTGTCCTAATAGTTATTAATTTCACCATCCATGCTTGTGTCTTAATTTGATGGGTCCTATTTAAGGATATGCCTAGCCACCATAATAACCATCCCTGAAACTTGGGGTTTTACATTCATGTTGGGTAGCTATGCTTAGTTGCTTACTATATTGGGTTATGGTGACATTAAAGTTGAAGATAATAATATTGTTTACTTTATGAAATTATATGCCCATGTTCCTGCTATCTTATAATTGAAAGAACATATGATTTAATTGGAACATGGAGAACCACCCAGGAAAATAGTGCAACCATGAGTACTATGTGGCTCTGGTCTTGGCTAATTAATTAGAAACTTTAGTGGATGGTAACCTTACCTGAAAAGGGCATGGGGGCAGGCCTTGATGGGGTATAGCTTGGTCCTCTTGAGCTGTGGGCTTTGGTAAGAGACAGATCTCATTAGGGAAGGTTATGCTTTGCTTGGACTGGAAACCTGAGCAGGTTACTATTTACTAAGGAATCTTTGTAAATGCCTTGTAGCGTCCCTATGCAGTCACACCTCGGTAGTGTGATGAGTGCCTGATCAGCACGACGTGGTTGGGCTTAAAGTTCTTTTGAACTTTTACGCGGCTTGTGGTGAAAGTGTACAACCTCTGCAGAGTGTAAAACTGATATATCAGCCGTGCTCACGGTTATGAGCGGCCTGGACCCTCACATGATTAATATATTTGAACTTGATCTAAATTGTGGTTACCTGGAGATGGTTATGAGATTATGGTTCTATTTAATTATGGTTTGGTATATACTTATACTTGCTAGTAATTAGGTGCTAATAAAATTTGACCAACTTAAAAGTGCTCACTACAGTATGCCAGCCAACCCTTTTGCCTTAGCCTTGCATGTCATATTACATTTGCTCGTCATGTGCTCACGCTTGCTATTTTCCAAATTATTTTTGTTCCATATAAATGGATGCTGCTCAGAAAGAAAAGGTGTTATGAAGATGTTGCTGAAGTCTAGGCATACGCAACCCCTAGTCGACTGCCTGTGAAGTTGGAGCTTTCGTTTCCAGGATACGCTGTATACTCTGATAGCTTGTAAGTTGTTTATATAATTTATTTACGTGATACTGCATCTTTTATTCACTTTCTGGCTTACTGTATGTGTGAAATTTGATCCTACCACACATATAGTGTACACTCGGTTTGTTTTCTAAAACCGGGTGTGACATTGCTGCACACAACCACTTCGAAACTCAGATTGATATTTCAAGATTCAGACAGCAAATTGCAAATCTCTGGCACTATTGCGAAGCGCTCAAAAGGAATTAGGATAAATGGTCAGATCCGTTGGAAAGATCACAAGACAAGCTTTCCAGATTGTATTGAAACTCTTGAACCGGACATCAGATTCAAAATATAGGACTGTTTTCTTCTTGTGCTTAATTTGGGGATTCGTGGAGGCAAATGACAACGGAAATATGAAAGGTTCTGGTGGATTTCGTGGTGACTAAAAATGTGACCAGAACTCAAAACTCTAATGATGTAACCACTAAGAACCAGTAACTAGTCCAAACAATGTAATTGAAAACTCAACAAGCAAAGAACTAAGTAGAACAACAGAGGCTCAAACTGGTTCTAGTGATTTTCAGATCTGATTTTTTTATTGGACAGTAGGTAAAGTAAGAACGGGTAAATACTCTCACTGATTAACCTTGCTCTGATTACCACATGATAGAACCCCTGAGGGTTTGTTCCTGATCTTTTGATGAGAGCGGGGGATAACTCAATTTGAGGACGATCGATGTTGTGCTACCCGACTACAACACCACAAGGGTTGAGCTGTGCCTTAGCGACAGTTACACCGCCTCCGATTTGTGCTTTTCTTGGCGTGTCAATAACAACCTTGAACCCGCAAGCAATTCAAATAACAACATAGAACAAGTGGACAAGAAAACAGCACACAGACCTTGCCCAAAGGATGAATCTGATTAACACAAGTTTGGAGTTCTGAATCAACCAAATGGGTGGTCTATTCGACACACGCACTCACCAGGAAGTAGCTGAAGCTAAACTTACAATCAAACAAAACTCAACCTTCTCCTGCGGATAGAGCATGTATTTATACATGGGAGACAACCAAGGGTCGTGGGTGGGTGTAAACCCTAACATAAAATGGGCCCCTAGTGGGCTGGACGAGATAGAAATGACTCAGCCCGTGTCTGGAAGACCGAATGTCATTTTTGAAACTGCTCTTAGCTTCAGTGGAATTTCGTCATGCCGATTGATCCATCTGAAAGTAGACTTCAAGAGCTTTCCAACAAGTACACATGAGCCTTAATCAACCATCGAAGCTAGGAGTTATGGCCTTCCTAAGTTGTCCCTACGTTGTGGTCCGAACTGGATGGTCCGTACTGACTGGTCCGATCTGAACGCCCGAAGGTCTGAACATGCTTTATTGTCTTGGTTGCTCTCCCTCCAATCTTGTTCATGTCCCAAGTTCCTAATCATAAGAAAATCATCACACTTTTTTAGTAGTACCCCATTCTAATAAGCACTTGTTTGGACATCAAGTAACGACTTTACTGATAATTGAGTTGTCGTACTTGGGCTCGAGTCAATGGTCCTTGCAAGAAATGCTTGTTGGCACTTCTTACGATCCAATATCAGAATTGAGAATCCTGGTACTAGGGTAAGGAGTGTTTCAGTGGTTTTCCTTATGGCTTAGTAAAATATATAAATATTCTATAAGCGCACAGAATCACCGCTGTAGCACTTCACCAGGGAGTATCCCGAGGTATCGTAATTTATATTTCCGCATGGAAGCTTTGGCAAGACCACTAGTGAATAGATATTCGAGACTATCAGAGAAGGGTACACGACTAGACAAGAAAGGGGATAATGGTATTGGATAGGAGTGGATATACCAGACACACAGCTCAAGGGATGCTCAGGTAAGGGAGAGAAGAGATAGATAGCTGGGAGGACAACGAGAAGAGATAGAGGACTCCTGGATACTTTATCTACCTATGTCAGTCTAGCTTAGAGATACAACGGCTACAGAGCCAGCACTAGGAGATCTGGCACTCTATTGTCTTAGCTTCGGGACAAGGGAACCGGTGGACACATAGAAAGGGATGAGAAGGGGTGCCGCTATTTCCCGGGCTGGGGGGATCCTACGGACCGGAACTAACGTGATGGGCTACGAAGACCGAAAGGGCTGTCACCACCTCACGGCTACCACCTCCGTTGCGACGGGAATACTCTAAGGCCACTGGCTAGGCTAGGAACCACTCCTACACTAGTCAACAACTACTTACTCCGCTAGCAAGAGCAAGCAACCTTGTCAATACTCTTGGTGACAATTCACCTCCAGTATTAAGCAAGATCGAAGAACCAGCCAAGACAAAGACTTAAACAAGACTACAAGCACTAGAACTATAACTGACTATAGTATAAACAAGATATATTTGCAACTAGAATAAAGTAGAAGCAAGATATAAATGACAAAGGCAAGAAGATAAAGATAACAATATTGATAACTGAAAGTCTTAGAAAAGGTAAAGGTAAAAGATACAAGAGCTATTACCAGAGCTTCTGAAGACGACTCCAGAACCTCCGAGGCAAAGCTCAACTCAACTCTAACTCCCAACTAAACTATTCTAACTCTACTAGAACAAGTGGAATGAGAGCTCCTTGGCTTGGTGTGTGTTTACAAGTGAGTTGTGGCCCTCTATTTATAGCTAGATATGGCGGTTGGATGGAGTAACGGCCAAGGGGGCAGAGGCGGTGCCCTGGCTCCTTCGGCCGAAGGAGGCGGTTCGGCCGAACCCTCTGATCCACCGACCTGGCCACCAAGGGCTAGGATCTCGCCCCTAGAGGCGGTTTGGGCAGGGGGGTCGGTTCGGCCGAACCGACCTGTTCGGCCGAACGGGCCCGGCCCGTGGCCGGCCCTCCCCTGCGTCGCCTTTGCTCCGTGGGCCTTCTGGGCTGCCTCCTGGTGGTTGGCTTCGTGCGTTTCTGGCCCAGAGGTGACATGCTCGTGGCCCGGGATGAGATGGCTGCCGTCCTCATGTCGTTTGTCTTGTTCACTTGATACTCGTTGACGTAGGCGGCTCCCGGTGGCCTGCTCGGCTAAGGGGGGTAACCGGCCGAACGGAGTCGTTTGGTCGATTCGGTCATTTTCGGCCCCAATAGCACGTATTTGTTGCAGTTGTACCTGCACAAGTGTCACTCACCAAAACTCGTGGAACTTTATTAGAAATAAAACCTAAGTACATGGAATGTTGCATATAACCTTATTTATTCCCGAGTATTGGTGGTCGGATTTGGGTTGTAACGACCGCCGACAAGCTCCCGCAAGCTTAACTCTTTGCTCGTCCTCGAGCAAAGATATAAACTTAGGCTCGGTGGATCAGGAGTTGCTACAATGTTATTTCTTTTGCAGGTAACCTTATAAACAACTAGTACTAAAAAATACTTGAATCATAGGCAAAGTTTTTAATTCACCTTTTTGCCTATGGGGCTTATAGCAATCTCCTTATCTTGGGCGGTTGAAAGAATGAACAGTTTAAACTTAGTTTTATTCCACTCTACTCTTTTCAGGATCCCATCTCGGAATTTTTCACAAGTTTTGAAAACTACAAATTGTTCCTCATTGGCACACTCAATCACTCAAGTGTATTTGAATCCTCACCAAAGGCTTGTGCCTTCATTTTCATCCTAACATCTGATATGGCTTTTTGTGTGGCTCAGGGACAACGGATGAAGGCATGCATGTATCTTATATTTTGCTAAGTCAAAGACCGGATCTCTGAGGAAACAAATCACATCTTAAGATCGAGAAGTGCAAGTGTCTGGATATGGATGGAGTGGAATATGGTGGAATGGAATGTGGTGGAACTCCTTGGATGAATCTCCCTCTCCTTGATTTATTTTCGAGATCATGGGCTATCTTTTATTCTCATATTTTTGCCATGCCACTTGGCACGCTTTTCTTTTTCTCTTTCTTTTTGCCATGCTCTTTGGCATGCTTTTCTTTTTTTTTGCCATGCTTCTTTGGTATGCTTTTCTTTTTGCATAGCCCATGTCTCTATCAAGAATATTTGGAGAGGGAAACCAAAGAACATGGAGCATTTTATTTTTGTGAGTGGATGGTGGAAATGGTTGCTAACTCCCAGTGTAGGAATTGCAAGTGAGAGGTGGTGTGTGTACGTGGATCTCGATCTCTAAGAATATTAAAGCTTCACTCAAAGGTCACAACAATTTGACAAAGCTCACTAAGATAACAAGCAGCATATGAGTAGAAATTTTCAACTAAGCTTATCATATGGCTTTGGTAGGTATTTTGACCAATGAGGAACTTGTTTCATTTTTGAAAGCATAAATCTTCGGGATTTTCCCCGTACTAAGAGCAGAAATAGAACTTAACCAAATTCTCACTATATCAATCCCCACAACAACTTAGACTTGGAATAAAGCGTATGCTCCCACAAGGTTTTCAGGTTCATTATTACTCATGCCAAGTAACCCAGGCACAAATAAGCAACTAGTTGAAACAAAGTACTTGCAAAATTAATGACAGAGCAACTATTCATCATTTCCAAAGTGAGAGGCATATGGTTTATTCCATGCATAGTTGGGAGTTATTTTATTCAAGAGAAATATTTTTTTGGTATTTTCATCATTTTTTTAAATGCAAACTAACATGAAGGGAAATGAAAGGGAAATTAAATGATCAAAGTGCTGGATAAGTCGGGACGTACCTGGCGGGGGTCCTCCCCCAAGCTTGGACTGTTCACTAGTAGGGGTTGAGCCTTGAGAGGTACTGGCTCAGCTGTTCCGCTTGCTCGTGGACGCCATGCTGGATAGACGCTACCATCCCGCTATTCTCTTGGTGGTACTGAGAATGGCGGGCTAGCGTGTCTTGGATCTCTCGGGTACGGTCGTCGATGAGTTCGACTCGGTCGGAGATGTAGGACAGCTTTCGGCCGTAGTCGAAGCGCGTGGACTGTGAGTATCTGGGGTAGTATGGCTGGGAGGCACTATCGTACCCCCCTGCATACCGGCTCCCAGACCACTCAGAGTCCATGTCCTGGCCGTAGTCCCAGTGTCCTGAGGCGAAGTAGTTCGGTTGCTGGTGTTGTCCAGAGCCTCCTGCTCCGGACGTCCCAGCACCGGTGTACATGTCGCAGGTGGCCTCGAAAGCGGAAGTGTGTCGGTGCGGCATTTGTGGTGCATCTTCCAGCTCCTGTGAGGTGGCGAGCCCAGCATCACACCTGGCTCGTCCCCTCGTGACTGGTCCATCACCTGCAACGCTGTGCCGAGCGGGCTCTCTCCAAGGTGGAGAATCGTCCGACTCGGTCCTCAACTGAAGGGTTAGCTTCGGCGTGGTATACAACCTTAGTGCTGCACAAGGCAAAGGCACTTCAGTTGTATAGCCACGGTAAATCATTGCCAGTGTTGCGTCAGGCGTCCGCCGTATCATGTGGGCTTGCACGAAGTGCTCGGCATCCACGACGGAACGCGCTGTCTCGATGTCATGAAGGACTCCCAGGTGGTTAGCGAGGCGAGTGACTAGAGAAGTCATTGCCATGCTACTCGCACGAGAAATATGAGATAGCCAGTGACTAACCATGTCTTTCACGGGTGAATAGGAAATTTGATTGACCATGGCAAAAAGAACCCGCAACTCGATGGTGTTGACAGGGCGCAAATCTGCCCGGGGGAATACCGTCATAGACACCCAACGATGCATGAAACGCAAAGTGGGGTTATGTATACTGTTTGTGCGAGGCGCATGACAGTTGGTATTCCCGAAATCTTTTTCCAAAATGCAACTCGATCAAATTTTTTTAGCGCTTTGTTCGGGTCTAAAGAACAACGGCTTGAAAATCCGAGACCCGAACTGAAATCCCTCCAAGAGAAAAAGAACTCTTGGTTGAAAAGTCGAAAGCGAATCCCCATGGTTTCAGAAACTAAAGTCGACAGAAATTCGAGGGTGAGCAGGTACGAACCTTCTTTGTTGATGTGCCAGAAATTTTCCCAGCCAATGGCCTGGAAAATTTCCGTGAACTCTACGTCCATACCCGTGCCCTGAGCAAGTCTCGCTCAAAGACACGGGTATGCTCGAACTCCTTTAGCCGAAGCTCGTTGAAGGTGTTCTGCTCCCGCTCTGTCCTGAGGTTGATGTCGCTCGTGCTCAGGAGCTGCCTGGCCGGGGGCGTGGCATGGCCCCATCCCGAGCCAGCTGCTTCGTGCTCGTCCGTGTCCATCCGGCTCGAGCCTCGGGACGGAGCTGGGGAACTCCTAGCGTCGTCCGATCGTCGGCCTAGCCGGGCGGAACGACGGAGCGACGTGAAGAACTTCTACATGATTCCTGCAAAAGGTTAGTGCAACAACAACTACCCGAAGGACTGAATATATGAGGATAGCACAGAAAAATCAAGTCAGTCGTCCGAGATAGTTAGTCGTTCTTGCGGGGATAAAAACCACCACAAAAGGTTAGTCGTTCTTGTGGGTGTCGGTGACCACCACAAAATCGTCCAGAATTTCAGCACAAATATCACAACAAAATCAAAATATTTTTGGGATTTTCTAGTGATGTGTTGGAACCCAAAACTTTGAGCAAGAACTTCGGAAGAACTTGAGCAAAGACTAGAGCAAAGAACTTGAGAGAGGAGAGAGAGCTTCTGGAGAATTTTCAGTGCACAAGTGTGTGTGTGTGAGAAGCTGTAACACCCCGTCGTCCACAAGCCGCCCCGCACAGCCCTTCCGAGGGGCGTGCACGCGTACACATAGCACCCTGCTTACACTTTCGTCCTCGCTTCGTGTAAAAGGGTTAACCCGACGGAGCTATGGCTGGAAGACAAAGGCTTATAAGTTGCCTCCACCCTTGCTAAAGGAGCAATGTGGCACTAAACATGTGCATCCCGCACTCACGGGCCACTACTGGGCCATACAAACTGGGCCGGGTGCGACAGAAGCTCACAAGCATGCCCAGCTTTTATAGGCAGAGGGGGGGGGGGGCAGTCCCCTGGTTCGCCCGAACCAGGCCGGGTGGCCAGGGCACTTCCAGTTGAGTGCTGCCCCTCCTTTGCTTTGATTCCACTCCAAAATGTGTGGCCACAAAATTTTTAGGTCATGTGAGTGGAGTTTAGTGGTAGGTGAGATGCAAAATTGACATGACCAAAGTGGAGTTTAGTGGAGTCACCCCCATGCTGCCATGTTTGTGATAATTGGTGAGTGTGCGGCCATTTTTAGTGGGGTCGACATGTTTGGTGCTGGTCGGTGGTGATGGTAAATAATTGGAGATGTTCTAGAAGGGGTGAAAATGAAGAAAGTTACAAATTACACCCTCTCTAATTAAATTTCAGCATGTGTCCAATTATTTCTAACCAAGCTTGCAAAATTTTCTACTCTCTCTCAAATTAATTACTCAAGTGGTTCATTTATTTTGGAAAGGGAAACATGCAAATGCAATTGAAAAATTAAAATTTGGAAGGGAAATATGGGATACATACCGGTTTTCCTCGCGGCGAGAGCTCAGCTTTTAAGTCCGCGAGCGGGACTTCTCCTGTCTTCAATTGCTCTTGTCATCGTCCGGTCCCGGAGTGGACGACTCGGACGATGCAACCTTTTTCCGCCAGATTTTCTTATTCTTCTTCTTCGGTGTCGGTGGCGGTGGGATCGGCGTCTCTGGAGAATTCCAGAGGGCTTGTTCTTCCTCGTATTTCTTTACGAGGAAATCCATTTCTTCTGCACTTGTCGGTTTTGTCGGCTCGTTCCACTTGAGCTGCTCACCACCGAGTATTTCCAGCTCTCCATTGATGAGAGCCTTAAGGAAACACTCGGCGCTCCTCTGCTCCGGTGTGAGTGGCTCTGTCTTCTTTCTTCCCGAGGTTGAAACTTAAAGTATGTCAACCTTCCGTCGATACGGAACGAGATTTCTCTCGCATCCATATCGATTCTAGCCCGGGCGGTGTTCAAGAATGGTCGGCCCAACACAAGGGGAAACGAGTGCTCGTTCCCTGTGTCGAGGACAACGAAGTCCGCAGGGACATATCGTCCCCAGATCTGGACCGGTACATTCTCGATCACCCCCTCGGGGTAGCGGATGGTTGAGTCTGCAAGCTATACCTGGGCAGTTGTAGGTGACAAAGTAGGGTAGCATAATTTCTTAAATAATACCTTAGACATGATGTTTACGCTGGCCCCCAGATCACAGAGTGCATCATCAATGCGGCGATTCCAGATCGAGCACTGAATGATGGGTACTCCGGGATCATCCTTCCTGTCCGGAGAGGTCTTGATGATCGCCCTTTTTGCAGCTCTTGGAAGGTAAGTCCATCTTGGTGTCAGCACTTGGATACGTGCGACCTTCCCTGCATGGTTAGTACGGAATACACTACGAGACATCTTAACATGCCTCATAGTGACGGCTTTCACTATCTCGATGGAAGGTTCGGGTTGCCCTGGAATCCTCCCCGATTCAGTGACAGGAACAGCAGCAGCTAACTGAGCGACTTGAGTTTCTATCATTTTATTGAAGCTCAGTTGATTTTTTATAGCAGAAGAAAATGCTTCCATCCTAGAGTCTATGTTTTCCAGAGTTTTATCATTAGCAGCAAGCTTCTTGTTGATATTTTCAGTTATTTTCATCTGGCCAAACACAAGATCTCTAAGAGACGGCTGATTATTGAAATTGCTGGAATTGAAATTGTTACCTTGTTGAGGCCTCTCAAACGGGAGGTTTGGGCGCGAATTCCAGCCTTGATTGCCGTAGTTGTTCGGCCGATACCCGTTGTTGTTGGAGTTGTTGACGTAGTGGGCATCTTCTCGCGTTTCGGGGCAGTCATTCCCCGAATGGCCAGTGTTGCCACAGACTTCGCAGGTCATGCGAGCGTCCATGGCTTGCACCGTTTCTTGAGCAGGGGTCTCTAGTTTCTTCATCAGGAGGTCCATCTTGGCGGCGAGCATGTCCAAAGCTTCAACTTGGTGAACTCCACGTGTCTTCGGTTGAGTCCGGTCGTCGGACCAACCTTGATTCTCGACCATCTTCTCTATGAGGGCCTTCGCACGACTCTCCTCAAGAGAGAAGAACGAGCCTCCAGCAGCAGCATCCAGGTACTCACGGGCAGAATTTCTCAGCCCGTGATAGAAGGTTTGGATTATAAACCAACTCTGCATACCATTGTGAGGACAAGCAGAAATATAGTCCTGGAGCCGATCCCATGCCTCCGGGACTGTTTCATCTTTTAACTGCTGGAAACTAGCTATTTTGTTCCGGAGGCCATTGGTTTTCCCAATCGGAAAGAACTTTAGCAAGAAAGCGCTAGTGCATTTATCCCAGGTATCTATTGCTTCGCGGTTAGCATAAAACCATTGTTTTGCCTTGCCTAGTAATGAGAATGGAAATAAATGAAGGCGAATGGCATCGATACTTACTCCGCGTATGGTGGAGGTGTTGGAAATCTACAGGAAATGCTGGAGATGAGCATTGGCATCTTCGTGAGGCTTGCCGCAGAATGGGCTAGCCTGCACCATGTTGATGAGAGCTGGCTTCAGCTCGAAACTACCATCTCCGACTGGCGGAGCTGGTCCGGTACGCACGTTCTCGCTTGATGGAGCGGAGAACTCGCGGATCGTCTTGCCGGCCATCCTCGATGAAGCTTGATTCACGACGGGAAAGACTGGGTTCGTCGGAGTGAGTTGCTTCTGAGGAGGTACAACACAGGGTCGCACTTTCCTCACAAGAGACTCAGGATTTTCTTGGAAGTTTGACGGTAGCTGGAAACCAGTCATGCACTGCTCTATTCCACAAAGACCAACGAATAGAGCAAGGATAAACCCGCTTGAGTAGCGGTACTCAACTAAGATAGCTCAAGATAAAAGTTCAAAAGTAATCTAGCCAAATGCTTCCCCGGCAACTGCACCAGAAATGCTTGTTGTCACTTCTTACGATCCAATATCAAAATTGAGAATCCAGGTACTGGGGTAAGGAGTGTTTCAGTGGTTTTCCTTATGGCTTAGTAAAATATATAAATATTCTGCAAGCGCACAGAATCACCGCTGTAGCACTTCACCTGGGAGTATCCCGAGGTATCGTAATTTATATTTCCGCAGGGAAGCTTTGGCAAGACTACTAGTGAACAAATATTCGAGACTATCAGAGAAGGGTACACGACGAGACAAGACAGGGGATAACGATATTGGATAGGAGTGGATATACCGGACACACAACTCAAGGGATACTCAGGTAAGGGAGAGAAGAGATAGATAGCTGGGAGGACAACGAGAAGAGATAGAGGACTCCTGGATACTTTATCTACATATGTCACTCTAGCTTAGAGATACAACGGCTACAGAGCCAACACTAGGAGATCTGGGATAACTCTATTGTCTTAGCTTCGGGACAAGGGAACCGGTAGACACACAGAAAGGGATGAGAAGGGGTGCCACTATTTCACGGGCTGGGGAGATCCTACAGACCGGAACTAACGTGATGGGCTACGAAGACCGAAAGGGCTGTCACCACCTCACGGCTACCACCTCCGTTGCGACGGGAATACTCTAAGGCCACTAGCTAGGCTAGGAACCACTCCTACACTAGTCAACAACTACTTACTCCGCTAGCAAGAGCAAGCAACCTTGTCAATACTCTTGGTGACAATTCACCTCCAGTATTAAGCAAGATCGAAGAACCAGCCAAGACAAAGACTTAAACAAGACTACAAGCACTAGAACTACAACTGACTATAGTATAAACAAGATATATTTGCAACTAGAATAAAGTAGAAGCAAGATATAAATGACAAAGGCAAGAAGATAAAGATAACTGTATTGATAACTGAAAGTCTTACAAAATGTAAAGGTAAAAGATACAAGAGCTATTACCAGAGCTTCTAAAGACGACTCCGGAACCTCTGAGGCAAAGCTCGACTCAACTCTAACTCCCAACTAAACTATCCTAACTCTACTAGAACAAGTGGAATGAGAGCTCCTTGACTTGGTGTGTGTTTACAAGTGAGTTGTGGCACTCTATTTATAGCTAGATAGGGCGGTTGGATGGAGTAACGGCCAAGGGGGGGCAGAGGCAGTGCCCCGGCTCCTTCAGCCGAAGGAGGCGGTTCGGCCGAACCAGGGGGTTCGGCCGAACCCTCTGATCCACCGATCTGGCCACCAAGGGCCAGGATCTCACCCTGGAGGCGGTTTGGGCAGGGGGGTCGGTTCGGCCGAACCGACCTGTTCGGCCGAATGGGCCCGGCCCGTGGCCGGCCCTCCCCTGCGCCGCCTTTGCTCCGTGGGCCTTCCGGGCTGCCTCCTGGTGGTTGGCTTCGTGCGTTTCTGGCCCAGAGGTGATGTGGTCGTGGCCCGGGATGAGATGGCTGCCGTCCTCATGACGTGTTCGCTTGATACTCGTTGACGTAGGCGGCCCCCAGTGGCCTGCTCGGCTAAGGGGGGTAACCGGCCGAACGGAGTCGTTCGGCCGATTCAGTCATTTTCGGCCCCAATAGCACGTATTTGTTGTAGTTGTGCCTGCACAAGTGTCACTCACCAAAACTCGTGGAACTTTATTAGAAATAAAACCTAAGTACATGGAATAATGCATATAACCTTGTTTATTCCCGAGTATTGGTGGTCGGATTTGGGTTGTAACGACCGCCAACAAGCGGCCGGCACTTTGACACACCCCCTAGGTCCAGACTTTGGTGGGGACTACCCCATTGTCCAATATGCTGATGACACGCTTGTGATTCTTCCTGCTGATGTTAGTCGATTGGAATTGTTGAGAAACATTCTTGAAACCTTTGCTACTAACTCAGGCCTCAGAGTCAATTTCCACAAGTCATTTCTGGTGCCTATTAATACAGATGAATCTAAAGTTGCTCAACTAGCTTCTGTGCTTGGTTGCTAGGTTAGTAAAATGCCTTTCACATATCTTGGACTCCCTCTGGGCACAACCAGACCACCGGTTAGTGAATTCATGACTATTCTAACCAGACTGGAAAGGAGGCTGATGGGCATCACAAATCTGTTGTCATATGCAGGAAGATTAGTCATTGTCAAATCTGTCCTTTCAGCTTTGCCTACATTCTTCCTTTGTTCTCTGAAAATTCTAGTCCAAATTCTCAAATAGATAGACAAATACCCGAAGCAATGTCTTTGGAATGGGGGTGACCTGAGCAAGAAAGGGGGTTGTCAAGTGGCATGGAAGCATGCCTGTCGATCAAAGGCAGAAGGTGGATTGGGGATAGTAAATCTGAGAACCCAAAATGCTGCTCTTTTACTCAAATTTCTTCACAAATTTTATAACAAGGATGCTCTCCCTTGGGTGCAACTCACTTGGTCATATTTATATGCTAATGGAACTCCACCCCATGCTAGAAGTTCAGTTGGATCATTCTGGTGGAGGGATATCATGAAAATTTTAGAGAAGTTTATGATGATTGCTTCATGTACTGTGCAGCAGGGTGATATCGTGCTCTTTTGGTCAGATCTCTGGAACATGGGAGTGTTACAGTGGAGGTTCCCTCGACTTCATAGCTTTGCCAAAAATAAGAAGGTTTCAGTCCAAAAATTTCTGTCCAGAGAGCTTGATGAAAATTTTCACACGCCTTTGTCTCCTGAAGCAAATGACCAACTCCTTGAATTAAGCCATATCTTGCATCACATGGTGAGGGATGAGAATCTAAATGATCATTGGTTGTACATTTGGGGATCAGGCAAGTTTACCTGCAACCAAGCCTATCAATACCTCTCTGGCACCTTGCCGACATGCCCTTTATTCAAATGGATGTGGAAATCGACTGTTTTGCCAAGACATAAATTTTTCTTTTGGTTATTGTTAAGGGATCGATTGAACACCAGGAATATATTAAGGGGAAAACACATGACACTAGATAGTTATTCATGTGTTCATTGTATTGAAAACTTGGAAGAATCCCTCATGCACCTTTTTTCGAATGCCCATTTAGCCAAGCATGGTGGATCTTTTTAGGGGTTGACTAGGATCTCTCTCTCCCTTTGTTGGATATGTTCATTTAGGCTAGACAAGGTTTTGCCTCGGTTATCTTCAGAGAGCTGGTTATGGTGGCATGCTGGGCTATCTGGAATCACAGAAACAATATTATTTTTGATGGGGGCTCGGTCTCATTTACTTGGTGAAGGCTCTTTTTTAAAGAACGGTTGAGATTGGTCACTATTAGAGCCGGACCAAAGATGAAGGAGAAGTTATCTTTTTGGTCGAGTAAGAACTTGTAATCATTTCTAATTTTCCTTTTGGCTTGTGTAACACCCCAAAATTTGCACTATTTTAAAATTTAGTAATTTAGTAATTAATTTACTTTTTATTAAAAGTGCCCATAATTAATATAGGAAAAATGAATTATTTCTAAGAATTAAAATCAAATATAAGGCTTAGAAACATTTTTGTTGCATTCATGCTGGTTGCATTGAGTTTTGTTTGTGTGCAAATCAATGAGAATTTAAATCTAATTTAAATTCGAATTTGAATTGCCTTGTTTGGAGCCCTGGTGATGAGACTCGGTCCCGATCTTCACGACGTAGGATCTTGGACATGATAACTTGCTGCAAGTAGCAATAACTAGTGCAACCTGTTAAATACAACTCGAAGCCAACCACCGTCTTTAACCGGCAACCTGAATCGAGGATTCGCCCAACCACACTCTCAAAGAACCAACCAACACAACCTGGAATCAAATGGACCAGGAGCACCAATTGGGAGCCGATGACGCGGCCGCTTCTGTAATCCCTCAAGGAAATCACAAGAGCAAAGGGGGTAGAGATCACTCTCTGAAATTGTTAGCACACAACTGAACAATAGGGGGTTCTATTTCATTATCAAAGTCTTCCAAATAGCTTCTTGTTCGCACCCAAAATTGGCAGGGATTGAAGTAGGCGAGATAAAGGCCAAAATAGCCAATTTAATATTAACTCTTATTATTCCGCAAGTTTGGCATGTATAACCATTGTGGAGGACATGGAGATCGTTTTGGGAGATTCTGGATATGATTTCATCATTGAGTCAAAGATTGGCACAAAAAGGCATCAAGATAAGGTCAAATCATGTATTTGAATGCACCAGGATGAAACCCTCGTCGAGCGATCGAAACGGACATATGTATCACCTAATTTGGAGTCCGTATGTAGGAGTTATGGTGCTAGGAAGTTTGCCTATCCGGGCACATCCGGTCTGACCGGATTTGAGGACCGGTATGACCGGTTTTGGCTGCTGGGCAGCGCGAGAAATCCGGTCTGACCGAATTTGGTGACCGGTCTAACCGGTTTTAGGGAGATTAGTCCAAATTAGAGTTGTAATTTGATTATAGGTCGGTTTGTAACATATTTTCGACTTCCCATGGGTACAGACCTTCCCACCCTATAAATATAAAGGGCTATGGCCGATTGAGGAGGATCCAATCGAATCAACACTTTTATCCTTTACTTTTTACCTCTCAAACCCTAATCTCTTCAACCCCATGCTGTTCATCCTCTGATCTCCGCGGTCATAGATGGTGTCCTAAGGCTTGCTGGTCGACCTAGGACACGCCGGCGACGTCCACGCCCTGATGGGGTCCCTCCCGGGCGAGAGCTTCGACGACCTTTGCTAGTTTGCTCGTAAACTAGTCGTTCTTCACCACGTAAGTGCGTTAGTTATCTCTTTGCTGGTTTGCTTGTAAACCTTGCCGTCCGCCATCACGTAAGCGTGGTAGTTATTCCCCTCTAAAGATCGATCTGGGCAAAACCCTAGGAACCGGTCTAACCGGTGGCTTTGACCGATCTGACCGGTTTGGCTAGCATCCTGCCGTTTGGTCTGTTCGCGACCCGCGCGTCTAGCGCATTCATTTGTGTTGGCCGGAAAAAGCGTCAACATACTTTTGGCGACTCCGCCGGGGAAGAAAATCTGGCTGCTCAAACCGTTCTATCAATCCCTAGCCTTTTATCTAATTGATCTATTACTTTGATTCGCCATTGTAGTTGAATCTGGTTTTTGAGACCGATTGCACTACACTTGTCTTTTTGCATCAGGCTGCTCAAGCCGTTTGCATTGTTTCTTACTTAGTGCTAAATATTAAAGACCAGAAGAAAACCAAGGTTTTGGTCATTGATTGCTTGGATTTTCTGGATTTATCTATTTGAAGATTAAAAGCATCGAGACTTATTATGGTGGGATATTCATATACTTTGCATCAATTCAGCTACAACGAGCCCAAGGTAAAATTTGCAAATACATTACCTATGTCTAATAATTATTTTGCAAGTACCATGAATCTTTATGTTGATGCTACTAGATTTGATACTAGTAAGCATATTGCATCGGCTAGTACTTATTCAGATGGTTTTAATGATGCAAATTATAATTCTGAATTTAATATGCAAAAGCCACTGTCAAATAATATGCATGCTTTGAATTTTAATGATACTAGCAACATACAACATTACCCTCACACATCGGCTGTACAACAAGTTCAAAAAGTCGGTTAACATATATCAAGGCCAAACTAACATGGTGAGTTCAGCCAATTCTTATGGAACACCACATGACAGTAATTTTACTAATTTTCAGCAAGGTGTTTCATCTATTTATTCATCGGCTGGAAATTCACAATATGTGATTATGCCACAAAACATGCCGGTGAATGAGAAAATTGGCTATGTTAATTCTAGCTATCCGGCAGTTATTCTCAACCATCATATGCTTCACAAATCATTAATAGAGTGGAGGTTGCATCTATAGTTTCAGCACCATGTGCAAATGCTAATCATCATAATTTGGCTCCAAGTGTTGTTCATAACCATAGCCTAAATAATGAGAATTCAGCAAATGTGTTGGTGAATGAGAGAATTGGTCATGCTAATTGGAGTTATCAGGCCATTTATTCTCAAACATCATGTGCAATTGATCTCTATAATATTCAGCAAGGAAGTGATGAATCGGTTTCTCATTACATAAGATGATTCAAAGAAACCAAAGATCAATGTTCTAATTTATCAATCTCAGATATGAAACTTGCCGATATATGTCTAAAAGGATTAAGGTCGTCTATTAGAGATAGAATAGATGGCTCTGATTTCCTTTCGATTGCGCAAGTGCAAATAAGAGCTTTGATTGTGGAACTTTGAATGACAAAAGAGAAGAAGAATGATTTGGATTTGTGCAAAAGTTCAGTTCTTATTACAACTGAACCAAGTTATATACATTCTGAATTTGTTCTACCAAAAGAGTCAAGCTTAGCTGTAAAAGAGCATGTCAAGCAAAAGAAGACAGCTACACTTGATTTTTCTAAAGCCGAAGGTGTCATGCACTTTTCTAGTGATTGTTATATCATCAAGCGACAAGTTCAGGTTGAAAAAATATTGGGACATCAAACTGTTGAAAAACAAGACAATAGAAGCAAGAAGGAGGCATTGGCATGTCGACACAAGGTGATCTCCAGCAAACCTGGGGATCCCGGTCCGACCGGTTCCGTAACCCGGTCTGACCGGTTTCTACAGACAACAGCTGTTGTGGGCTACCATCAGAAGAAGTACGACACCATCTACATCAAGGTTCCTCGCTTCTCTGACATATTCTGTAAGGTATGCTCTACAAGCAATTCCCAATCAGATCTTACATTTTCAATTAGTTCATTTGTTGATGATTCTATCATAAATAATTCTAAGAGATCGATTGAGGATAATTTAATTGTTAGCAATAGCATACCTTCACATTCTATCAGCCAATGCATTGTTAAAGTTCGAAAGGCTGATCGCAGAAATACTTTGACTTTTAAATTTTCTACATCATCATTGTCAAAGTTTTTCTCTTCATGGTGTGCTTATGGTTATTCTGGACTTAGAAACAAAAGATCAAAACTAAGAGCCATTGTGAAATCCGATGACGATGAAGCGGTCAACTCTAAAGCATCGGGTATGGGAAGTGCGAAGAAAGGTATAGCCAAATGGGTCGATGAGAAATCTGAACCATTCGTTTGCTTGGCCTTAAAGCATTCTCCACAAAAGCATCGGTTGGAGAAAATAAAGTACACCTTTGATTTAACTTTGTGTGATGATTTATTTGATATTTTGCTAGAGAATAATTTTATTAAACTATTTGATCACAAAGTTATTCCATCACGTTTTAATTTAGAAGATCGAAAATGTTGCAAGTGGCATAATTCATTTGATCATAATACTAGTAATTGCAATGTGTTTCGTCAAATTATACAATCGGCCATTAATACCGGACAATTGAGATTTTCTTCAACACAAGAGGATGACCAATTGGTTTCAGTTGGTTTGGTTGAGAAAAAATTACTAAATTGGCCAGCACTAGCCAATTCACGTAATGATGAGAATATTGTTAAAGAGAAAGATTCGAAACTCCCAAGTGGTGAGAAGGACATCATCCATGACTTGCAAGCAACTATCAAGGACGATGAGCCTATCAAAATCCCAGAAGTTACTGGGGGCAAATAGATTTTTCTCCATCAAACCAATAACCTTTTGCCCCTATTATGCTAGGCGAAGCGGTAATACCGGTTCGTCAAAGCGGTCAGACCGGTTTGGACGGTCAGACCGGTCCCAACAGCGGTCAGACTGGTTTAGGTCTGAAAGGTTCGAAAAAGTTGATATCTGAGCATCCTGTGGTGAATGGAGGTAAAGGCCGTGTTAAGCACAATGGTAAAAGGCCGAAGCTCACTTTTGATGAACTTCTGGCTAAGTATCAAAAAGACAATGAGGCCAAGTGTGCTAATCGGTCGAATGGTATTAAATCATCAAGATCACCTCCTAAACATAATTCTGAGAATTGGAATTGGTGAAGAGTTTTAATTCAGCAGCACCATATTCTTCTTTTGGATCATCAATGCCAGTTCCATGTGCTCCACATCCCCCTGATTTTCATCCTTACTCATCATGGGGGTGGAATGATTTATGGGCGCATACTCCATCATATTTTAGTCCATATTATGTAGAGTATGCAGCTCCAAAAGAATCATCATGTGCAAGACAACCGTATGTTACAAATGACCGTTTTGAGAACAATGATCGGTCTAGAGTTCAAAACAAGAAAAAGGTTGTCAAGCAAGTTTATAGAATCAAAAAGGATGGCCGCAAAGATAAAAGTTCAGATCTGAATTCATTTACTAAAGAGCCGATTCATGTGGAGATCACTTCGGCTACTGAAAGCAGAGGAGAGGAAAAATCAGCCACTGATCCCCCAAGTGCCAAGTCTGAACAAAATGAGTTGAAAGCACCGAAAACTAAGAAAATGCTGCCGTCCAAGACTGAAGCAAAGCCAAGTCGTCCACTCAGTTTATCAAATTGGTAGACGAAGAAGTTACAAAAGCTTAATGCTCAAGAGTTGAGAAAGAGAGGCATGGCATGGGTTGCTAAAATAAGCGTTGAGACTCAAGACAAGGGTGATGTTCAAGCAAAAGGTGCTGCACAATTGAAGAAGAAGAAAACGTACAAAAGACGGTCTCCAAAATTGAGGTTTCCACGAAATCATCAAAATTATTGGTCATTACATCACCCATTTACTTTACAAATACCACATATGCCTATGTCATGGAATTCGTCCGTAGATATGTTTGGTTATCCCTTACACATTTATTTTGATCCTTGGGCTCCACATGGGTCTTTATATCATGGAGGGTTATCACCAAATTGTTATACATATTAATTAATTATAATAGCCGAAATATTTAGTTCTTAGAGATAATTTTAATTTCTAAATTAATATATCTCCAAACTTTTATTTCGGTTGTGCATGCTCCTATGGATGGATTCATTATGGATGATAATTTGTTATCGTCCTTGGCAATATATATATGTGTGTTCATACCAGAAATTGGCAATAGCCGATCAGGCTGGACAAACCGGTCAGACTGGTTTACTAGGTCGGTCAGACCGGTTGTCCTATAGCCGATCTGGCAACGGCCACAACGGTCTGACCGGTTTATCCCGAGTCCGAGTAGAATTAAGGAGTCCTATTGTTTTTCGTAAAAGGATTTCTTAATTTTTTATTTCGGTTGTGCATGCTCTTATGAATGGATTCATCGTGGATGATAATTTATTATCGTCCTTGGCAATAAACATATGGCCTATGAATCTCTTTGGTCATTGTGCTAAAGTAATAGCTCTTCGGTGAAATCATTTATGACATTATTGATGCCTTAAGCGCTCGGGGGGGGGGGGCAAGATATTAGAAAAATGAATATTTTATCACCATGGAGTTTTTATTTACTAAATCAGGCTTACAAAGTGTTTCAGAAAGTTGGTGCTGTTTTTTATTTTATCAAATGACAATGTTTTGAAACATATAGCCGATTGGAGTATTTAGCCTCAAAGAGCAAGCCAGATATGAAGTTCTCTATTCAGGCTAAGAATTTTGTGATCCATGGATGTAAATTATGTTGAGATATCTTGTGATTCGTTGGTAGAGGTGCAGCAAGTATTTATGCTTATATGAGTCACTAGATGTTTTATTGATAGATATCTAGAGGATCTTCTCAATTTATTGTACATTATGTACCTAGACACGAAAAATTTAGGATTAGCACTACGGAACAATGAGCATCTGGCCATGGTATTGAAAAGATATTTTCATGAGAAAGAGCCGACGTTTAGTGGTACAAGGTGAACATCCTAGATTAACCGGTCTGATCGCTATTGGAAGCCGGTCTGACCGGGTGTACAGCTACCACTCTGGCTGTTGAAGTTTCAGAAACTTTTTGAGGCCGAGGCTGGTAGTTAGAGAAGGATTATTGTTTAATATTTGCATAATTCGAGGTGCATTGTAAAATCAGAAATAAACAAGAGGGGTTCAAGAGTAATCTGGCCATTGTCAATTCTAAGGTAATTGTATCATATTCATCTTCTTGGGGCTGATTACTCACCTTACTTTGTTTATGGTTAAAATTAATTATGGATGCAATACTGAATTTTCTATCCTTCTTTATTGTCAAATTGAGAAGTGTTGCAATGACCAATTGACGTAATAGTAATTTGGTCGCTTTAAGCATCCATAAAGACTCATAAGTATGAGATGAGTTTGAATTGATATTTCAGTAATCCACAACTGAGCTAGTGTGCGCTCAGGTTTGTCTCATTCATACAATATGTATAAGTAGCAGCAAAAGGTTGTATTCTTTGTATTTCACAGATTCATGTAATATGGCCGATAGATTTTAACGTCCTTAAAAAGTAAAACTTATTTGCTATTCTTGTGCTTAACATTGTTCCTGTGCAGTTTTGGTGTTGATAAATATTTCTTGGTACGCAAGCTTCACCAAGAAACAGGGGGGCATATGTTCGCATCCAAAAATGGCAGTGATTGAAGTAGGAGAGATAAAGGCCAAAATAGCCAATTTAATATTAACTCTTATTATTCCGCAAGTTTGGCATGTATAACCATTGTGGAGGACATGGAGATCGTTTTGGGAGATTCTGGATATGATTTCATCATTGAGTCAAAGATTGGCACAAAAAGGCATCAAGATAAGGTCAAATCATGTGTTTGAATGCACCAGGATGAAACCCTCGTCGAGACGATCGAAACGGACATATGGATCACCTAATTTGGAGTCCAGATGTAGGAGTTATGGTGTCAGGAAGTTTGCCTATCCGGGCACATCCGGTATGACCGGATTTGAGGACCGGTCTGACCGGTTTTGGCTGCTGGGCAGCGCGAGAAATCCGGTCTGACCAGATTTGGTGACCGGTCTAACCGGTTTTAGGCAGATTAGTTCGAATTAGAGTTGTAATTTGATTCTAGGTCGGTTTGTAACATATTTTCGACTTCCCATGGGTACAAACCTTCCCACCCTATAAATATAAAGGGCTATGGCCGATTGAGGAGGATCCAATCGAATCAACACTTTTATCCTTTACTTTTTACCTCTTAAACCCTAATCTCTTCCAACCCCATGTTGTTCATCCTCTGATCTCCGCAGTCATAGATGGCGTCCTAAGGCTTGCTGGTTGACCTAGGACACGCCGGCGACGTCCACGCCCTGACGGGGTCCCTCCCGGGTGAGAGCTTCGACAGCCTTTGCTAGTTTGCTCGTAAACTAGTCGTTCTTCGCCACGTAAGTGCGTTAGTTATCTCTTTGCTGGTTTGCTTGTAAACCTTACCATCCGCCATCACGTAAGCGTGGTAGTTATTCCCCTCTAAAGATCGATCTGGGCAAAACCCTAGGAACCGGTCTAACCGGTGGCTTTGACCGGTCTGACCGGTTTGGCTAGCATCCTGCCGTTTGGTCTGTTCGCGACCTGCGCGTCTAGCGCATTCATGTGTGTTGGCCGAAAAAAGTGTCAACACTTCTGTACATGGATTATTTATACTAGGAACAACCCTCCTAGTTGGGTGTGAGTGGAGCTTGGAGTTTCGGGAGTTATGCAAACTCAAAGGTTACCACGAACTGAAATCCTGAGGAGCCTTGCGTGGCTGTTGGGATTCTGTGCAGTCTCTACTAATTCGATCATATCTCTTTGTTGCATTAGAAAGTAGACTTGATAAGTTTTCCATCAAGTACTTGGGGGCCTCCAGAGCCTTCGGGAATGAAGAGTTATGATCGATTGAATATGCAGGTCCGAACTGGTCCGAAGTGGTGGTCCGAAGTGAAACATCTGTGATACTTGGTTCAAACTGGGAATCCTTGGTCTGAAGTGGTTCGAAGTGGTGGTCCGATCCATCCGATGTGAAGTAGGATCCTCCTCTTTATATGTGAACCTAAGAACAACCAATGTAGAACATTTAGGTAGTATAACATTCTCGTCTATATAGAAGTTAATTTTAGTTAGGAGTGAAGTCACCTGTTGTTGTAGTTTCTTAGCTCGGCTACGTGTAATTGGTCCAATGTTCACTTGTTCCTTCACTTGGGTGATGTCTTCTACATCATGTCCTTGGTTTACATGGGATGGTGCATGGTTCGTTGAGATGGTCTCATCACCTGGAAAAGTTGCTGCGGCAGGAGTCCACTGCCCCCTGAACTTTCCCTTTGGCCGAGCATGCCCCTTCTTCTTTTCTCCCCCAAACCAGCCCACCAGCTCGGCCTCCCTTCCCCGCTCGGCCACCAGCCCGCCCGCCGGCACAGCACCGCACCCCCTCAGCCGCTTGGGCCGTCTCACTCACCTCGGCCCACTCCTCCTCCAAGCCCAATCCGGCCCACAGGCCCCTCCCGCCGCCAGCGCTGTGCGCCGCCGCTCCGCAACCGATGCGCGCCGCCGCCGCCGGTTTCCTCGGCGTGCGCGCCCCGCCAAGCGCGGGTCCGCTCCCTATAAACACCTCCGCCGCCCCAGCTCGCGCGTGCCCTAGCCCCCTCTCTCCCTCGCGCAGTGCCACCTCGCCAAAAAGCCAGTGCCGCCGCCGTCGTCGGAGCAAGAGGCGCCGCCGCCCGCCATTGCCGCCATCCCGCCGCCTCCGCTGGTCGCCGGGTGGGTTCGAGGCCGCCTTGAGCATCCCCTCGCCGAGCTGCAGCTCCTCCGCTACCCCTTGGTGCCACGCCATCACCGGACGATCCTCCCCACAAGAGAGCCACGCCGTCGGCCGCCTCCTCCGCCGCTGGCCAAAATTCGGCCGCCCCCTTGCGTCCCCGCCACCGGTGAGCATACCTCCGGACTCCCCTCGACCTCCTCTCACTGTTCCACCCCACGCCTAAGGCCCTTGGCCACCCAAACGCCTGTAAGCAGGAGCGCCAGAGCCGTCGGCTGCCATGGCCGCGAAGCTCTTGGAGCTTTTGCAAAAACCCCCTGAGGAATCATGAAACCCTTAGATGTATTCTTGTGTCTTGGGTAACTTGCAGAAAACCCCCTACAATTATTCCATTTCCACACTTAAACCCACCTGAATCCTTTTACAGATCTAACCCCACATTTTCATCATTTTGCGAGCACTGTTTCCCAGGTCACTGCAATCTTCTCTGCTAGCCCCTGAAGTCTACCGTTAATTACGTATAGGTCCCTGCAGCCCTATTTTAACCATAAAATCCGCGTTTCAACTCCGTTTTAGTCCATTCTCGTCGCGTTAGATTCATATCAACTTAAACTACACTTTAGTACCGATGTTCATCATAATATGTATCTTTGTAATTTAATTTTTAATTAATTTGATTAAAATCTATTGAAATGTCTTTTCTTAATAAAAGCAAATTAGGGTTACATATCGGTTTTCTATAATACTTATTAAGTTGGTTAATTCTATCTAATCATGTTTTCAGAATAACATCTAATTAGAGTTATACCTCAGTTTTATAAAATACTATTAATTTGATTAATGTTTACTTCAATTAGCTTTTATAATTAAAGCAATTTAGTCTCGTACCTCCGTGCTTACAAATCAAATTAACATGACTAATATAATTATAATGTATTTCTAATAATAACATGACTAGTTGAGCGCGAATAATAAAGTTATTTGATTAGATGATTCACATACTATTCTTTTGTAAAGATATTTCTTTAATCGGTATAATTTATGCATAAACAATTGAAAATAAAATTTAATCATGTTCACTTCAGCTTTCCAGGTACAAATACAATTTAAACTAATTATAATACATGGTTTTTCTCTGAAAATCTCTTTACATATATTTTTATTAATTAAAATAAATTCAGCATATAGTTGTTTTCTTTTATACTCCAAATCCTTCGATAGCAGTATCTTTCCAGCCGTAGCTCCGTTTTCATCTATTCCTTTGCTCCCGTGACCATAGAACCAAGCCCTATCCTTTAGCGCGTTCTTTTAAAGCTTTCTCTTTGATTGGTGTACTGTTATTAGTGTTATATTGTTTGTTTGCTTGTTTAGCTCCTTGTTGTGTTCGATGATTGCTGCGAGTAGAGAAACATCATCAAGAGATTTCAAGAGGAAGGAACACAGTTCAAGTGATCTGAAGATTAAAAGAGCAAGAGTTGAAGATTCTGAGTAGCAATATCTCTATTGGATAAAGGCAAGTATAGCACGGACAATCCTTGCTACCTAAACACACCTTTTACATTATTTATGCATACACATGTGTCTAAATTGTTACCCCTTTAAGGTTGTACCTAGCTTTGTTTATCCTATACCTTGATTACCTTGGGTTATTGCATATGGGTAAAACTTTGCTAGGCGCAGCTACTGTCACTCCAATGTTAAAGATAAAACTTTGCTTGGCCATGATCTTGACTTAATGGTTCGCTCCAATGTTAAAGATAAAACTTGATTTTTAGCAACATGGATCAGGGAGCTAGGGTGTTCGCTTCGTGGTTGGCCCTAGTGTCTCTCCGTAAGGCCTGGTTCTTAAAGTGGCAACCCAGGAGCCTGTCGCCACCGCTGGAACTATTATGGCTCTGGTCTTGGACAAGTAGCTTATACGTCTCTAGCTTGCTAGTGGTTACCGAAAGGCGCTATGGGAATCGCTCGTGAGAGTATGTCTTGATCCACCGAGGATGGAAGATCCGTCGGCTATGTCCCCGTGAGACACAGTCCCGTGTTGGGAGTCCCTGGAGTACGGGAACTCTGCATGTTGCGCTCTTTATTTTTGTTGGCATACGTTGCCTGCGCTTTGGATGCCATTGTCCCCCTCATTGTTGCGATTCTGAGCGTCAGTCAATCTCGGTGCCTGGGCCACGTTGCCTGTGTAGTACCATAGTGACCACTGTCTTGTTAGGGTGTCTGGTGAAAAGCCTTGTAGCGTCCCTATGCAGTCACACCTCAGATGTGTAGATGTGCGTGGTTGGGTGCAAAGTTCTTTTGAGCTTTTACGCGACCGGTGAGTAAAGGGTGAAACCTCTGCAGAGTGTAAATCTATCATGATAGCCTTGCTTAGGGTCAAGAGCAGTCTGGATCCTTTTTTATTAGAAGTTTATGCTTATTACTGGTTAATGTTTACTTCTACTATACTAATTGGGTTACAACTGGGATTCATTTATTTGTAGTAATTTGGTTTATGATAAAATGAATCAACTAAAATTGCTAATGCAGCTCAGCCGTGTCAAGCCTTTCTTTTAAGCCTTCATAACCCGTGTTATACTTGCTAAATAAGACATTTATTTGTGCTTGCTATTATTCAACAAAATCCCGGATGGGTAACAGATGGAGTGAATGAGACAGCTACTGAGTTTCATGAGGGTCTTTTGTACTTCTGAGTTGTGGTCAACTAGTCGGTGTCCCTGTGGACTTGAGGTTCTACCTGTCGAAGAGAGTTAGACTTTCGCTGTGTTTTATTTAGGTAAACTCTGATGTAAAACCATTTTATTTGAGCATATGTACTCTGATTTCCATATTTGTAAGTTGTATGTGTTCTGTGAACTTCTTGGGCACACATATGGCAGCATTCGGGTTTCTGTGTAAATCCGGGTGTGACAGCCTGTGGCCACCCATTGTAAATTTTGTTCATATCCACATATATATATATATATATATATAAAGAGGTAGGGGTCTTCCCTATCGGTTACGGTAAAAAAAAGTTAATTACTAAATTTTAAATAGGCATTTTTAGGGTGTTACATGACAGGACACAGTGAATAGTGCGTGTGAAAATCATGTTTTCCAGGGGCTATACTGCAAACTGTCAAAGTGGCCTGTTTGACTTGGTTGACCGGTATGCCGGGATTCAATCACGGCCGTCCGGGGGCGATCCGACGGCTGAGGGTGCTCTACCGGGTTAGGTCGCTGGCTGAGGCGGGGGGCGGCAGCGCTGGGTCGTGCACGGCGGCGACTCGCCGAAGTTGGGCGTGCCGGCGCTACGGGGCACCAAATCGTGTGTCGCTTGAACGGGGAGAGAGAGGAGGGAACGACGAGCTCACCACGTGGTAGAGGAGGGTCGGAGGTGGCGTGGTGGTGTCGCTCGACGAAGATGGGCGGAGCGGCTCGAGGTCACGCGTGGGGGACGGCGTGGCTGCCTCGCTCTAGGGGCCATGGCGATGAGGAATATTTGTAAGGGTCCTGCAGTGCTGCCAAAGGAGGAAGGAGGGTGAGGGATGGCTCGGTCGCGGAGTTAGCCGGCAGCGGAGTTGCTTATAGAGCTTCGGCAATGGCGGTGGGCGAATCCAATTGGTGCCAGGAGAATTCTCAGGAGGTGGTGGTGCTTGCGTGGGGTTGCAAAGGAGAGGCCTTAGGAGTCTGTGCGTTTTTTGTAGGGTGGAGAGAGCTTAGAGGGGAGGGAATTGGGCCGGCATCGTCTTGGTCTTGAATAGCTGGTGAATGGCCTTTACTCGCCATTGCAGCGGGCGGGGGAAGGAGGAAACGGGCAGCGCAACAATGAAGTAGAGGGAGAGGAGGCGACATCTACGGGGTGGGACCGGGTCGGAGCGCTCGCAGTTGAGGCAAGCCGGGCGGCGGCGGCAGCGTTTGCTTCGGTCGTGGGAGAGAACAGGGAAGGAGGGGAAGAAAGGTTAGGGGATGAATGCATCTAGGCCTCTAGTTGAGTTTTGGTAATTAATGACAACCTTTATGGACTAACAATTTCATTTGAGAATATGAGAATAGGTTAGTCCCAAGAGTTGGAATCAGCTTCAAAAGATGATGTGTTGATGGCATGTGTGTTATAGATTATGGGAAGCTCAAGGCAAAGGTATAAGATAGGGCTTTTTGCTTTGACCAGTCATAAGGTGATTAGAGGATGAATAATGACCGGGTTGATAGGCTAGATAGCCGTACTACCAAGAGGGATCAATGTCATTGGCTTGACGTGTCTATAATGCCACTTTGATCATTGACTTGCATGTTGTGCATTTAGATAAGTGGTAACTAACTTGAGAATGAGCGTTGTTGAGAACTTTGTGAAAATCCAGTTCTATCGAGACTGGTCGGATAGTCCGCGGCTGTGGCTCAGACAATCCGACAAACGAGGTTTAAAACTTAAATAGAAAATCTAAGGGAAATTCCGTTCGGACTTGTCCGAACGTTCCTCGACCAGTCCGAGGTGAGGGATCGGACTATACGCGGTGAGTGTTGACGTGTACGCAAATATGCTTAAACATGGCGAGCAGTGCGCTGATTGTCGGACGGTCCGTATAAAAGTGTTCGATTCTAACAGAAACGTTTCACGGTTATCCAGGGGGTCGGACCGTCCGTTTGTGGCGGTCGGACCGTCCGCTGGTGCGCCTTGCACTGTTCGTGACTGGCAGTCGGAGAGTCCGCCAGGCTCCAATGGCTACCTATGACACATGTTTAAATTCGTCAATTTACCGTTGGATTCAAACACAGACAGTCCGAGGGAGTAGGTCGGACAGTCCGGGTATGCCGTTTTTCACGCGTTTTGAACGTAACGGCTAGTTCCAAGGAGAGGGCTTATAAATACTTCACCCCCGCGGGTGCGTGAGGCCTCTTGGCACTTTGAATAGCTTACTTGACATTCTAGAGACCTTGTTCTCCTCTCTCTCTCACTCACTTGTTTTGAGGTTGTATTCTTTGTAAGATTGAGAGCATCTAGTGCATTGCCTCAAGGATTTGATCATTGTGGCACTAGGGATTCATCAAGCGAGCGGGTTAATTCGTTACTCTTGGAGGTTGCCGCCTCCTAGACGGCTAGGAGCTCGTGATTGCATTGAGCACTTCAAGAAGATTGTGAAGTTGCCTTGGAAGATTCGTGTGAGAGGTTTTTGTACTCACCTCGCCGGAGCGGTGAAGAGCAACTCTAGTGGAATGGAGATTTGTAGCGGTTAATTGGTTCTAACCAGCATAGAGATCAAGAGGAGTCTTGATAAAGAAGCGGTTGAACATTGAATCCATCTCAACATTGATTAGGGGTGACCGGCAATTCATCGATACCACGGGATAATTTCTTGTCTCTTGTTTGTGAGTTGTTCATTGTTATTTATGTTGAGCAATTTAACAAGTTATCTACCTAGAAATTGAATTGTATCGTGTCATCCTAGGTTGCAAACCCCTCAACATAGGCTTAGAATAGGTAGAGATTTAATTCATTCCTCTTATGATTCTAATTAAATTTCTGTAGTGCTGTGATTGAAGTTTTAAACCGCGTATTCACCCCCCCTCTAGTCGGTAATCCTAGATCCTACAGGGGAGAGGGTGACAGGCGGGACCACATGGAAGGTAGAGGGAAAGGCGTATACGGCTGGGGGCGCCTTCTGTGCAGGCGAGAGAGGCGGTGGGCTCGACCCAGGTAGAGGGCGGGGAGGGAGGAAAGAGTAGGCCGGGAAAGGCCCAACTCGAGGAGGGTTGCGGGCTGGTTTGGTCAGCGGGAGTGAGGGAGAAGGTTTGGGCCGGGTTTTGATGGAGTTTGGACCCAACGAGGTTTAACGATGTTTTTCTTTTTCCAGCATGTCACACCCCAAAATTTTTGGATTTTGGGATGTGAATTTTTAACATAATTAATACAATAATTTTCTCAATTTTCTAAAATTTTCCAAGATTTATAAAATTTACAGGGAATTTATTATAGAAAAAATTGTTTTCTAAATTAAATTAAAGCAACATAGGTTTAAATTTTGAGTGTGTCGCATTCATGCTGGCTGCATTGAGTTTTGGTTGTGTGTAGTTCAAATTAGAATTTAAACTTGATTTAAATTCGAGTTTGAATTGCATTTGTTTGATCTTTAGAAAAGTTGTTCAGCCTATATTGTTCGTTTTCGCCCTCTGGACTCTTCCCTTGGTTCGGTTTCGTACCCTCCACTCTTCTCCAGCGCTCGGCCTAGCCCTGCTCCTCCACCTGGGCCAGCACCAGCCGGCCCGCTCACGCGCTCGCCCCACGGCCCAGCACCCCACCACGCGCGGCCCAACGCCCCTGCTCTCTCCTCCGCTCAGGCCCGACACCACCGTGCGGCCCAGCACAGCACCCGGACTGAGTTGCTGTTCGCTTGCCCCCCCGCCCATCCCAAACTTCAGGTCCCCTCCCTCTCCTCTCGCTGACAGCGGGACCCACCGGTCAGGGGCGTCTTCCACCTCGGCACCCGCATGAAAGGATTAGCCGCGTCGGTATTGTCCCACCTCGAAGCTCAAGCCTCACCGGCGCCCCTCTCGGAACTATAAGAGCAAGGTCGCCGAAGCCCCCAAACCTCACCAAGTCGCCTCTCGAAGCACCAAGCCTCAGATTTCCCCACCTGAGCTTGCGCTGCCGCTTGCCGCCGTCAGCGTCAACCCCCTGCCCCGACCTATTCCCCATCGTCCGATCGCGATCCAGTGACCCATATCCGCCCGCGCCCGAGTCAGACTTGACCCAAACCGGTCAGCGCTGTAGCTTTGCAAAAGAGCCCCTCCACTTTCTGGTAATCAACCCACTGTCCTGGTTAATTAAAAAATAATTAGATTTAGGTCCCGATTTTTATGAAAAACCCCCTGAGCTTCCCTGTTTTTGTAGTCGCAGTCCAGCCCCTTCACTTTTACATGTTAGCCCTCCTATTTTTTACAAAATTATGTTTAGGCCCCTGAATTTTCACAAATAAGCCCCTGGAAACTTTTAAACCTCGCCAGCAAGTCGCTCAACCTTAGAAACGACATAACTTTCTCGTTTTAGCTCCGATAAGTGTGTAGATTATTTCTAAAGCCTTCTTTTTGTACTGTTTCTATTGTTTGGTGTATTGCTCTTAGTTATTCTTGTTTGTTTGCTTGTATGTTTGTGCTGATGATTGCTGTGAATAGAGGAACGTCATCAAGAGATTCGAAGTAGAAGGAACACGCTTCAAATAGAAGAATATGAAGATCAAGTGTATTTATACTAGATTTGGGGCAAGTTATAGTACGGACAATTATTGCTACCTACCCACTTTGTAATAAATTATTTCATACATGCATGTGTCTAAATTGATGTACCTTTAAGGTTGATCCTAGTTTTGATTATCCTGTCCTTGTTTACCCTGGGTTTTTGCATATGGGTAGAATCTTCGCTATGCGCATCTACTATCACTATTATTTAATTGTTACATTTGACTTAATGGTTCACTTCAACATGATGATAAAACCTACTTTTTAGCAACATGGTTTAGGGAGCCAGAGCATGTGCTTTGTGCTTTGTTCTAGTGTCTCTCTGTAAGGTCCGGTTCATAAAGCGGCAACCCAGGAGCCTGTCGCCACCGCTAGAACTATTATGGCTCTGGTCTTCGACAAGTAGCATGTACGGCTGTCACGCCCGATTTTAAGGACAAACCGAACGCGTACCATATGCATGCCCAGGATCAAGATTTCATGCATACGGTGACATCATCAGTGAATATCACAACATATATCATTACAAAGCGTATAATAGATTACCAAATGACCAGAAGGTCTGAAACAAAAGATTACACATTTAAACTATCGCAGCGAAGGACTCCATCTTCCACAGGCAGTCGACCGGGGGCACACCATCCTAGAACTCCATCTTTATCTTGTAGCTCCTTTTTTACTTCTATCTGAGCAGCAGCGATGTAGACACAGCAGGGGTTGAAAGGGAAAACGGTGAGTACACCTGGAGGCGTGTACTCCGCAAGTGGAGGGAATAATATGACATGCAAGGCTTGAACAAGGAGGCTATATTTAGTGGACTGCAAAGCTCATATTTTAGTTGGTCATATTTTAATTAAGCACCTAGAAATATTATTATTATTATAAGCTTCCCAAACCACACCCAACTTAAGGTTAAACAACTTGCATCCATCAATCTCCCAAACCACAGACTCCCCTTCTGTGATCCGCCCAACCAATCTAACCATGTGAGGGTCCAGGCCGCTCTTGACCATGAGCACGAATGTTATAACAGTTTTACACTCTGCAGAGGTCGTACACTTTCACCACAAGTCGTGTTACCCGTTACGCCAGGGTCAATTACTCCCTTTACACACTTCCGAGGTGTGTTGGCTGGGTACACTATGAGGCCTTTACAAAGGATCCACCAGTGCGTGTTGGCACACTCCTTGCCGAGTATTTCATCAGCGCCGTCTCGCCACACCAACCACCGGTTTCCCCTAATTAATTGGCCAAGCCCAGAGCCCATTAGGTCTCATGGTTGCACTGTATTCCTGGGTGATCGCTCCATAGATCAATCCTGAAACAACTGACAAGACAACATATCTCGGTGAAACCTTATGTCCATATCTCGCATCCATAAACCAACATTTCCAACACTTGCCACGAGTCGCCTAGGGGTTCCATGTTGCTAAAAGATTACCAAAACCCTCATGTTTCATATTTCATTAGTCAATATTAATTAAACCAGAACCAACCTTGTTGAGCACAACTAAGCATATACTACCCATAAAAAGGTTACCTCTAAGGGCTACAAGGATGATCAAGAAATTCTAGTAAACAACCTATTAGGATTCCCATCAAATTGACATCTAAAATGCATGGAAAGCATAAATAAAATGTGACATTATGTTACAAAGTTAAAGGTACAAAATAGCAAGATGTTCAAGGACACTTGCCTCTCTTTACAACCCTGCTGCTACTACTCAATCTTCTCGAATCCATCAGCTTGTAAGATCATGAACATCTCCACGCACAAACTTGACAACTACCGAAACAAGCATACATAGAAATAAATAAAAACAGTACACCAAACATCATATACACAGATTGAAATTCATTTTAAAAGATAGAGCTCGTCGCTACGAACGCTTGACCGTGAGAATCGCATGAATCGGAGCTACGAGCAAAAAGATATAAGCGTTTTACTATCGAGGGGCTAAACTGTAAAATCTAATTTCAGGAAATATTAAATTACTGGAAAAAGGAAATACAACATCAGTGGGGTGATATATGACGGCAGCACCACTTTTATTGAGAAGGCAGAATATATATTGTGGAAATTTTGGTACATCAGGAAGCTAGCAAGTAAACAAAAATCACAAGGCACATGGAATGGTGGATTTATTTCAATGATTACAGGGGTCAGAATTATAAAATTGCTGGTGGATTTGTTCACGTTGGATCAGTGTTGGAGTTGGGCTCTTGATCATTATATGGAGGCTGATGTTTAATGATCCAAGGGGTACAATCCCCTGCTAAATTGGGACACGCGTACTGCAGCCTCTGTTCATTGCCTTCGTCGTCAGGAACGGGGCGGCGACGCTTTACCATGCAGCAGCGACTCGCTGGAGTGGTGCCACGTTGGGGCTGCGGTGCACATAATTCAATGCGAAACGGTGGAACAGAGAGAGAGAGAGGATGACATGGCGAGCTTACCCATTGTTGACACTTCTTACGGTCCACTATCAGGATTGCCAATCCCAGTAATGGTGCAAGGAGTGTTCATTGGTATTCTTACGATACAGATATAAATCCGCAAGCGCACGGATACCGATGTAGCATTTCACCCGGGAGTATTCCTAGGTACCGTATTTATATTTCCGCAGGGAAGCATTGGACAAAGAGTATCGACTATTGACAAGGGTGTGACTACTAATTAAAGTACCGGCTAACAAGGCGGGGATAAAGGAAAGGATAGGAGTGATATGCAGTTGACACACACAAGGAGAAGTCCAGGATAAAGATAGAAGAGTAGTCTAGCTAGTGGGAGGACAACGAGATAGGAAAGGATTCCTATATACTTCCACCGGCCTTGAGATATCTCTAGCAGAGATTACAGCTAGCATGAAGAATGACATCTATGGTTCTCTTCCTAGTTCTATTATCTCAGCATCGGGACAAGGGAACCAGTGACACACAGAAAGGGATGAGAAGGGGTGCCACTATTTTCCAACTTGGGGATCCTACGGACCGGAACTAACGTGATGAGCTACGGAGACCGAAAGGGCTGTCACCACCTCATGGCTACCACCTCCGTTGCGACGGGAATAAACCAAGGTTACCAACTAGACTAGGTACCACACCAACGCTACGCAATAACTACTCACTCTCCTAGAAAGAGCAAGCACTCCTGTCAATACTCCGGTGATAATTCACCGGAAGCATTGAGAAGAAACGAGGAACCAGCTGAGACAAAGAACTAACAGAGAACTTATCGAACCATACTACAGCAACTCATAACCAAGGCTAGACATTCCACAATTATCCACGAAATAAGTGTAGAACAAATAACTCAAGTAAATGCGGGAGGAAATATATTGAGAATATTCAGAGTCATATAGAAAGAAAAGGAAAAGATACAAGAGCTTTACCAGAACTCCAGAAGATGACTCCGGAACCCCGAGCGAAGCTTGACCCTGACTCTAACTCCCAACTGGACTAGCCTAACTCTACATCTTGAAAGAGAGTGATTGGAGACTTGCTCCCAAGTGGCGTGTGTGAGACCGGGCATTGGACACGTGTATTTATAGCTAAACAGGTCGGTGGAGCTTGAGTAGCAGCCAAGTGAGTGAGGAGGCGGTGCGTCGGGCGGCGGAGTGGAACTCCGGTGAGGTGCGGGGGAGGTGTTTCGGGGGGCTCTGGCGCTCGGGTTTTGGCTCTGGAGCTGCTGGGGTGTGTTGCGAGTGCAACCACGGTGGAATCGTGCCGCGTGGAGGGGTGGGTTGACCGAGCGGCGGTGATCGGCGGCGGAGCGCCATCGGCGGCCGCGAGGAGCGTGGCTACGGTGCACCAAAGTCGAAATTGAGAGGGGGAGACGCTTCAATACCTCCCAGAGATGCTTCTGGTGCAGGGAATTGGAGCGAGGGGGGTCCCGACGACGGTGCTCGTCGGCGCCCGAGGCTCGGCGGCGGCGCTGCCCGGGGAAGAGGAAGGAGAGCTGCTGCAGCTGCCGCTGGAAGTAGCTCGGCGCGCTCCACGGGGCTCGGTGAAGCTCCTCCGAGGCTCGGACGGGGCGGAGCGGGACTTTCAGCAGCAGCCTTACCCCGAGGAAGGCAAGTTATAGCACGGACAATCCTTGCTACCTATCTCACTTTTAATACACTATTCATTACATACGCATGTGTCTAATATTGTTTACCATTAAGGTTATTTCCTAGCATTTAATTCCCTGTCCTTGTACTCCTATGGGTTTATGCATATGGGTAGTATTTTGCTAGGCGCAACTACTGTCACCTGTACTTAATTGTTAATATTGACTTAATGGTCCACTTCAACATCAGTGATAAAACTTTGCTTTTAGCAACTTGGATTAGGGGGCTAGAGCATGTGCTGTGTGCTTTGCTCTAGTGTCTCCCACTAAGGACCGGTTCTTAAAGCGGCAACCCAGGAGCCTGTCGCCACCGCCGGAACTATATGGGCTCTGGTCTTGGTTGAGTAGCTTGTACGTCTCTAGCTTGGCAGTGGTTACCGAGTGGCCTACGGCGTTGTGGGAGGCAAAGCACGGGGTGATTTCGGATTCCACCGAGGACGGTAGCCCCGTCGGCTAGGTCCCGTTAGACCCAGTCCCGTGTTGGGAGCCCCCGTGAGTGCGGGAGCTCCGCACGTTGCACCATTTACTTTCTTGTTGGCATGATTTGCCGGTGCGTGGATGCCATTGACTCCCTCACGTTGCGCCCTGAGGGTCAGTCAATCTCGGTGCCTAGGTTCTCACCACTTTGTAGTACTCCAGCGGCTACTGTCTTGTTAGGGTGTCTTGTGAAAGCCTCGTAGCGTCCCTATGCAGTCACACCTCGGTAGTGTTGATATGCGTGGTTGGGTGCAAAGTTCTTTGAACTTTTACGCGACTGGTGGGTAAAGGGCGAAACCTCTGCAGAGTGTACGATCTATCATGATAGCCTTGCTCAGGGTCACGAGCGGCCTGGATCCTTTTTGATTAGAATATGGTATTTATTCATGCTTAATGTCACTTACACTATTTTAATTGGGTTACAACTGGGATCTCATTCACTTGTAGTAACTTGGATAAAGTTAAAACGAACCAACTAAAAGAGCTAATGCAGTTAAGCCAGTGTCTAGCCTTTTTGAGCCTTCACAACCCGTGCTATACTTGCTAAGTAACTCTGTTACTTACACTTGCTATTATCATCATTTTTGGGCAAAATCCCGGTCGGGTAACAGATTGGAGTCAGGCTGATTATGAGGTGGAGTTTCCCGAGGACTTGCCGTACTTCTGAGTTGGCGTTCTCCCAGTCAGAGTCCCTGTGGGATTGCGGCTACACTTAGAGAGATGTATTAGTCTTCCGCTGTCCATGTATTTCATTTATGCAAAACTCTGATGTAATCGCTACTTTATGTTGAATAATGAAGCATTGTACTCTGATTTTTACCATATTTGTTCGCTATATGTGTCGGTGGACTTCCTGGGCACACATATGGCCGCATTCGGGTTTTGTGTAAATCCGGGTGTGACAGGCCGAATCCTCCAATTCGGCCGAACTACTCGGTTCGCCCGAACCGTGGGATGCACCGTCCTTTGCTCCCACGGCTTGGATGCAATCCTTGGAGGCGGTGCCAGCTTGGGGCGGTTCGGCCGAACCGCCTAGTTCGGCCGAACGGGCCTGGAGGCCCAGGCCTGCCCCCCTGCGCCGCCTTTGCTCCATGGACCCTCTGGGCTGTTTGTATTTGGTGGTCTTCGTGTTGATTTGGCCCAGAGTTGTCGTGTTGGTTGTCCAAGTGGCATGCACAGTCGTCTGCTTAGTCATCGCTGACATGGACAACCTCCGGTTATGCTTCTCGTCGTGTTTGGCTAATGGGGTTAATCGGCCGAACGGAGTCGTTCAGCTGATTCGGTCTTTTTCGACCCCAATAGCGCGTATTTGTTGTAGTTTTACCTGCACAAGCGACACTCACCAAAACTCATGGAATGTTGCATAAAACCTCATTTATTCCTATGTATTGGTGGTCGGATTTGGGTTGTAACGACCGCCAACAAGCTCCCCCAAGCTTAGCCCTTTGCTCGTCCTCGAGCAAAGATATAAACTTAGGCTCGGTGGATCAGGAGTTGCTACAATGTCATTTTTCTTGCAGGTAACTTTATAAACAACTAGTGCTCAAAACTACTTGAATCATAAGCAAAGTTTTAATTCACCTTTTTACCTATGGGGCTTATAGCAATCTCCTTATCTTGGGCGGTTGAAAGGATGAACAGTTTAAATTCAGTTTTATTCCACTCTACTCTTTTCAGGATACCCTCTCGGAGTTTTTCACAAGTTTTGAAAACTACAAATTGTTCCTCAATTGGCACACTCAATCACTCAAGTGTATTTCAATCCTCACAAAAGGCTCGTGCTTTCTTTTTCATCATAACATCTAATATGGCTTTTTGTGTGGCTCAGGAACAGAGGATGAAGGCATGCATGCATCTTATATTTTGCTAAGTCAAAGACCGGATCTCTGAGGAAACAAATCACACCTTAAGATCGAGAAGTGCAAGTGTGTGGAATATATGGAGTGGAATATTGTGGAATAGAATATGGTAGAACTCCTTGGGATGAACTTCCCTCTCCTTGATTTCTTTTTGAGAACATGGGTTATCTTTTATTCTCATATTTTTGCCATGCCGCTTGGCATGCTTTTCTTTTTCTCTTTCTTTTTGCCATGCTCTTTGGCATGCTTTTCTTTTTCTCTTTATTTTTGCCATGCTTCTTTGGCATGCTTTTCTTTTTCTCTTTATTTTTGTCATGCTTCTTTGGCATGCTTTTCTTTTTGCATAGCCCATGTCTCTATCAAGAATATTTGGAGAGGGAAATCATAGAACATGGAGCATTTATTTTTGTGGATGAATGATGGAAAATGGTTGCTAACTCCCAGTGTAGGAATTGCAAGTGAGAGGTGGTGTGTACGTGAATCTCGATCTCTAAGAGTATGAAAGCTTCACTCAAAGGTCACAACAATTTGACAAAGCTCACTAAGATAACAAGCAGCATATGAGTAGAAATTTTCAACTAAGCTTATCATATGGCTCTAGTAGGTATTTTGACCAATGAGGAACTTGTTTCATTTTGAAAGCATAAATCTCTGAGATTTTCCCCGTACTAAGAGCAGAAATAGAACTTAACCAAACTCTCACTATATCAATCCCCACAACAACTTAGACTTGGAATAAAGCATGCGCTCCCACAAGGTTTTCAGGTTCATTTTTACTCATGCCAATTAACTCAAGCACCATTAAGCAACTAGTTGAAACAAAGTACTTGCAAAATTAATGACAGAGGGACTATTCATCATTTCCAAGGTAAGAGGCATATGATTCATTCCATGCATAGTTGGGAGTTATTTATTTGAAAGCAAATATTTTTGGTGTTTTTTATTATTCAAAGCAAAATCAGATCAAAGATGCAGCTTGTAATGATACGGTTGGGACTTACCTCGTGAGGGTCCTCCGCCAAGCTTGGCTTGGAACATCGGTGTTAGTGCTCTCTGAGTTGGCCTTCATCGGTGCCAATACATGTGATGACGTAGGGGAGTGTCCCTAGCCTCACCAATGCTCGTGTACCGAATGTGCTTGATCGTTTTTAGGAATAGAGACCACGAAATGATGCCTGCAAAATGTTAGAACGACAATACCCGAGGGACTATATGATCAAGGTTTAGCATTTAGTTGTTTGGGGTTTGTCGTTTTTACAGAGATTTAACCTCCACAAACCGTTTCAAGAAGCAGCATAATGATCTAAACAAAGGAAATGTTTTTTGTTGTTTTTTTTTCTTTTTCTTTTTTTTCATGCAAGTGAATCAAACATTGCATAGAATTGAGAGAGAAAAGTACTCAGAGGGTGTACAAGTGCATACTTGACTGGAGCAAGCTTCCTCCATGCCTCGAGAGTGTCACCCACAGGCGAGTGAGAGGAGGAACTCGGTTAAATCACCATGGCTCCACCGAGCCACTGTGATATTCACCTTGTTGGCCTCCTCTTACGAGCCTCGTCCAGCACAAAGGCATAGGAACTTTGGTGGATTTTTGAGGACAGGATAACATGACCAAAGGATCAAAAGGATCACACCACTCCCATGCTGCCATGATTGTGATGGAATGGAGTGTGCAGTAGTGTGGAATGGTGGAGATCATGCTTTTGTGCTGGTGGGGAGAATTTCATGGTAGAAGGTGCAGGTTAGGATCGATCGAGGATGAGACCCTCGGCCGATCTAACCAAGTATGGGGTTTGCACGAAATTTGGCTCTGGATGGATGGATGGATGGATATGTTGAGTGTTGGGTGAAAGGATGTTGCAAATGGAGCATTTGGCTCAGGAATAAAGGATTTGGACATGAATGGTGTACCTGGCCGACTATACTCATCTGGGCTTCCCTTAACATATCCCTACAGGTTGGTGCACAAGTGGGCGCAGGGGTAGGCTCGGCCGAACTAGAGAGATCAGCTGAACCACCCACTGCCCGAGAATTTTCCTTTTTTTTATTCTAATGCAAAGGGTGATTCACATTTGGAAAGGGAAACATGCAAACGCAGTGATGAAATTAAAACATTTGGGAAGGGAAACATGGGATACATACCGGTTTTCCTCGCGGCGAGTGCTCGTGTTTTAAGTCCGTGAGCGAGACTTCTCCTTCCTTTGATTGTTCTTGTCATCGTCCGATCCAGAGAGAATGCCTCGGACGATACAACTTCCTGTTCCAGGTTACCTGTACTTGTACTAGGAAATATGCATACCTGTGAACATTATTCCACCTTGCACCCATGGTTGTGGCTTACCTCCGATGTGAAGTAAATTTGGGGACTTCCCATTCAAATTTGATGATTTTTCTGTAGGGGTTAGTCCAAACATACAACCAATACCCATAGAAGTATTACTCTAAAGGTTCATTAATCAAACTTGACACCATGTCTAATTCGATTAAAGCAAGCTAATTAACCTAAGCACCATGCTTAATTTAAAGAGCTTATGAATGTGTTCTCGAGATTACATTCAAACTAGAGCAAACCAAAATAGATGAAGGGAGCATGAAAGCATCGAGAGATATTCACATGGAGATAAGCATATGGAAACTGGTGAACTTTTCTTTGATTAAAGCAAAAAACCTTTTCACGTACCTGAGTGTGCCCACCATTGGCATCTGATGATGAAGACTTTTGGAACTGATGCCACGGTGATGGCACTGCGCCGACGTGACTCCACGTAGTTGGCTGAATCCTCCTCCATGTTGATGTTGCCGTGTAAGGATACACGGTCGTGGGTGTGGCAAAGGGGATCGGCTCTCAAACATGCCAACTAGTGGGATGCCGCGGAGCTAGCTTGGGCGTAGACAATATGTTGCAACAATGGGCTCCAAACCAGGCTAGTGGAGCGACAAAGGAGCGGAGGCGTAGAGTACGTCTCCTCTCTTGCGCAAAGCGCAAAGAACGAGCGAAAACTGGCCAGGCCAGGTGAAGTTTGGCCACTAGCCTTGAATCAAGGCTTGCAGACATACACACACCTTGGCCTAGAACCAGTGGTCGCTGGATATTTATTTTGATTTTTTTAGTTTTTTTTTGGGTTTTTTTTTTCAATGCAAAGCGATGATGGGGTAAATGAATGTGAACACAAGGATGGGAAGCATGCAATGGGTTAGGAAAAAAAATTGGGGTGATGGAATGCATGAATTTCTAAGCCTGGCGTTTCTCATGGCGCAAACTGATCATCCATTTCTAAGGCGTGGTCGGAGACAGTCCCATATAACCCTATAGACGGTGAACCAACCACGCTTAGGGATCACCGACACGAAATAGGGGCTGCCATGTGTTGGACTAAGAACATCGAATAAACAGGCAGCAAAAAGACTTCACTACCTATCTAGACTAGGCACAGTTGCCCGAATACAGTTCAAAGTCGAGGAGCCACCCATTCAAAAAGAAGGCATAGAAACTGAATGATTGAAAACAAACATGCAGTGGATAATGCAAAAATTTAAAGGATAAAGCTTAAAATTTAAAGTCTAAGAGCTGGACTATCTCACATACCTTGATTTTTCTCGCCATTACCGACAATTTGAGACCGAATTGCGGTGATGCAGCGTCATTCGTCCGTCACATTTGATTTTCTTTTTCTTCCTTGACGACGATCTTTCTTCCATTCTGCACATGGTTATGATATAATGTATATGTATGAACACATACCTGTGCAAAATTTCTTCAGAAGCTTCCGTACGGTACTCATTGCAGTAGACAGAGGCATACATTGATAAATCCTGTACGATCGGGCACCCTGGGCTCTCTGCTTTCCTCCTGTTTGAAACAAACTCAAGCAAATAGGGGTGATCCCACTAATGCTAGCGGTAAATTAGATTAGTAGACACCAATGTCAATGATCAATATCTTTCGCCAATTGCTTCCTCGGCAACGGCGCCAGAAATGCTTGTTGACACTTCTTACGGTCCACTATTAGGATTGCCAATCCCAGTAATGGTGCAAGGAGTGTTCATTGGTATTCTTACGATACAGATATAAATCCGCAAGTGCACGGATATCGATGTAGCATTTCACCCGGGAGTATTCCTAGGTATCGTATTTATATTTCCGCAGGGAAGCATTGGACAAAGAGTATCGACTGTTGACAAGGGTGTGACTACTAATTAAAGTACCGGCTAACAAGGCGGGGATAAAGGAAAAGATAGGAGTGATATGCAGTTGACACACACAAGGAGAAGTCCAGGATAAAGATAGAAGAGCAGTCTAGCTAGTGGGAGGACAACGAGACAGGAAAGGATTCCTATATACTTCCACCGGCCTTGAGATATCTCTAGCAGAGATTACAGCTAGCATGAAGAATGACATCTATGGTTCTCTTCCTAGTTCTATTATCTCAGCATTGGGACAAGGGAACCAGTGACACACAAAAAGGGATGAGAAGGGGTGCCACTATTTTCCAACTGGGGGATCCTACGGACCGTAACTAACGTGATGGGCTACGAAGACCGAAAGGGCTGTCACCACCTCATGGCTACCACCTCCGTTGCGACGGGAATAAACCAAGGTTACCATCTAGACTAGGTACCACACCTACGCTAAGCAATAACTACTCACTCTCCTAGAAAGAGCAAGCACTCCTGTCAATACCCCGGTGACAATTCACCGGAAGCATTGAGCAGAAACGAGGAACCAGCTGAGACAAAGAACTAAGAGAGAACTTATCGAACCATACTATAGCAACTCATAACCTAGGCTAGACTTTCCACAATTATCCGCAAAATAAATGTAGAACAAATAACTCAAGTAAATGCGGGAGGAAATATATTGAGAATATTCAGAGTCATATATAAAGAAAAGGAAAAGATACAAGAGCTTTACCAGAACTCCAGAAGATGACTCCGGAACCCCGAGCGAAGCTCGACCCTGACTCTAACTCCCAACTGGACTAGCCTAACTCTACATCTTGAAAGAGAGTGATTGGAGACTTGCTCCCAAGTGGTGTGTGTGAGATCGGGCATTGGACACTTGTATTTATAGCTAAACAGGTCGGTGGAGCTTGAGTAGTAGCCAAAGGAGTGAGGAGGCGGTGCCCGGCTAGTTCGGCCGAATCCTCCGGTTCGGCCGAACTACTTGGTTCGCCCGAACCGTGGGATGCACCGTCCTTTGCTCCCACGGCTTTGATGCACTCCTGGGAGGCGGTGCCAGCTTGGGGGCGGTTCGGCCGAACCGCCTAGTTCGGTCGAACGGGCCTGGAGGCCCAGGCCTGCCCCCCTGCGCCGCCTTTGCTCCGTGGACCCTCTGGGCTGTTTGTATTTGGTGGTCTTCGTGTTGATTCGGCCCAGAGTTGTCGCGTTGGTTGTCCAAGTGGCATGCACAGTCGTCTGCTTAGTGATCGCTGACATGGACAACCTCCGGTTATGCTTCTCGTCGTGTTTGGCTAAGGGGGTTAATCGGCCGAACGGAGTCGTTCGGCCGATTCGGTCATTTTCGACCCCAATAGCGCGTATTTGTTGTAGTTGTACCTGCACAAGCGACACTCACCAAAACTCATGGAACTTTATTAGAAATAAAACCTAAGTACATGGAATGTTGCATAAAACCTCATTTATTCCTAAGTATTGGTGGTCGGATTAGGGTTGTAACGACCGCCAACACCCATGGGATCAATTTTGGCTGGGAGGCGACGGTGTAGGTGAAACGAACCGGATTGCCAATTACGAGAATCCGACTCCCTGTACCCTTGTGATAGTCCCAGGAACAACAGCTATCACGTACAGAACTCATTTCAGCGGAAATCACATCCATACATTGATTAAGGTCCTCAAACATGACATAAATACATAGCGATATGGTACAAGCCTTCGTGGCACTTCGGGGCTTCACCTCCACAGGCATCCTTGAGCGCAGCGCACAGCCCTCATTGCGTCATCCGTTGTGGTGGATCTTGTACTCGGTGTCTTCTCCTGTGTACCCAAAGACTGTCCCCAAGGAATTGGGACAGGTCCACGTCACCAACCATAATATGCAGCAAAGCTTTATAGTGGCCTAAACTAGTAATAAAATATTCAAGGAAAGTAAGCTGGGGTTTCCTATGCGCAAGCAGCAGCATTAACCAAGATCATCTCATCTCCAAACACCTTTCCTCACAAGCACATCCACTCCCCAAACCATCCATCAATCTCACAACCACATCGGGCTCGTCCTGCCTCAACAGGTTCCCGCAATAATCATCCGCCAACACCTTTCACTCACTATTCGACTCGGTGAGCTCCCTCCCCACCTTGTCTCAACAGCCTCAGCTAGTCCAACCTCTCATATCCCAGATCAAGGTGAAGGTAAGAAAGCAGAATCCCATGCTAACTAGGAAAAGCCAGATGAAGGATCGTCCGTGACCGTGGACACGGCTATACGTATAGTTTTCACTCTGCAGAGGTCGCGCTCCAGGAACCACCCGGGCTGCAGACGGTAGCATGCCGTCTTGAGACATAGCCCACAGCAAAGACCCTAAATAGTAACGGTGCCATACTGTCTCCCTGGGCTCGGGAAACAATCTGAGCTAACAACTGCCCCAGGGTCGTGAAACCTTCCCACCAGGGCCAGTCGGGGGCCGTGGTAAATCAGGGAGAGTACGCCGCAACGAGTCCCCCTTACACATATCAAACTTGAATCTCCTATAGGTCTGGCACCGCACTAAGTAGGCTTGTTGGAACCCTCCCCATTCTGGGTAGATGGTGAGCACTGTAAATTCCAACGTCCGGGTCATCCCGATACGGCCCTTAATTGTCGGTAAGGCGAGTATCAGCGTCAAAGCGATCCGCGGCAACGGTCCGCAATCGGCACCCATTACAGGTACGGCCGCCCAAACTCCTCAAAAGTATCCAAAGTAACCATGTACCCGCAACAGGTACTCCGCAGGAACTGTCCGAGTGCAGTTCCCAAGCACCCCGATCAAACGACCGGGTTGTTATCACTCGCCTCCACCGCCTAGCTGCACTACTCCTCCCAAGCCACCCAACTCACGCCAAGAAGATCAATCACAACCATCCCAACACATGGAAGCATAGCATTCTCAATAAGTGGATAATAGGTAGCAAGGAAACAGGGTAGATAAATGGCAGTGCAGGCATATCATCATCATGCGAATAAAGTAAAGAGCTAGCATACTAGTTGCATGTCTACTAGGTATTTCAAAGAATGGCTGGGCGTGAACCTAGGACTTGTTGCTCTTCCTCGTTGTCGAGGTAGTTGGAGTTGTAGACGTCCTCCTCTTGATTCTCCGGTCCTCCTAAGTTCGTAGAAATAAAATAAAGACGGGAGCTACTAGCAAAGAAACACCAAAACAGCGAGGCAAGAAGACCCAAACAACACCAAACTCTGCACTAACGCATAGGTCACGATTTTAGAAAAATATAGAAACTGGTTTCATATTTTTCTGAGCTACGGTTGATTTATTATGAATTTTCGAAGTTTAAATCATTTTCTGAAAATATTAAATAATTCCGAAAAAGAAAATCTCTCAGGCTGGGACACGTGGCAGCACCAGAGCGTGCCACGTCATCACTGCTGACGTCAGCATGACGTCATCAGTGGGGCCGGCTTTGCTGACGTCATCGTGGGCCCTGATGACGTCAGCGTTGACTTGGTCAACGTTGACCCGTCAACGGTCAATGGTCAGCGGGTCAGCGGGGTCAACTGGGCCCACAGGTCAGCCTCTGTTAGTCTATGACGCGTGGGACCGGTATGTCAGCGGTTAAACAAAAGAAAAAGAAAAAAAGGGGACGGTTGGGCTGGAATGGGCCGAAAGCGACAGGCTGGCCTAACAAAGATGGGCTGGTGGCCCAAGAGGCACTGAGCGAAGGCTGCTGATGCGGTGGACTTGGTCCACCGTGGATAGAGAGACGGGTCCACAAGCTCCGGGTTCATGGGATCGGTTTGTGGCCGCGGCAGGATTTTCTGTGTCTCAGCTGGGTGAGGTTGGTGTGTCCCGCTGTGTGGTTTTGCCCACGCGGCGTCGGCCAACGGCGGCGATCGACGGATAACGGCTGGCGAGGCTCGGGATCAACAATGAAAGGTTCGGCTTGGTTTCGCGGACAAGATCAGCAAGATAGAGAGGGGAATTGGCTCCCCGACGATGGTGTGCGGCGGCGCGGTGTGGCGGCGATGGAGCTCGCGGGTGCACCGGCGTCCGGTTCCGCGGCGTCGCCAACCACCCAGAGAAACGATGGCTCGGTGCGTGCTCGTGCGACGGCAGGGCCTCGGCTTGGCTCTCGCGAACGCAGAGCAAGCCTTTGGTGGCGACTCCGGGCAACCCCGGTTCGCGGCGACGCCTCGGTGGCCTGGGTCAGCAGCAGTTGTCGGCGGTTTGCGGTGTGGACAAGGCGGCGGCGACGGGTCCCTGCACAAGATCATCGGCACGAAGGCCATGACAGGGGCTAGCACGGCGGCGGCGCAACGGCGACGGCGGGAAAGGGGAAAAACAGGGGAGTGGCGGTGCGGCGGCTCACCGAGGAAACGTGGCCGTGCGCTGCAGCTCGGTGTAGTCGATCGGCCCGCGTCGGTCTTCGTTACCTTCTCATCGCCGTCCTGGTCCGGCTCCTCCTCCTCTGGCGGCGTCTTCCCGTGCAGCGGCGGCCTGCGGTTCATCGGCGCCGTGGTGGCGCGGCGCTCCAACCCCTCCTGGGCTGGCCTCCTCTTCTTCTTCTCGCTTGGCACCTCCTCTCACTCACCCTTGCTCGAATTGGTGGAGGGGAAAACCCCAATGGGGGTGGCGGCGGCTTGGAAGGAAAGAAGAAGCGCCACAGAGGATTATATAGGGTGTAGAGCTCTAGGGTTTGGGGCACGGACGCCGAGATTTGGGCGTCCGCGCCCGCGAACACGCGGCGCGCATCGGCAGGTGAGCGCGCGGCAGAGGGAATCGCCGGCCGCGAGAGAGAAAAGCAGAGGGGGAAGAAGCACAGTGAGGTGCGGGGTCCACTCGCTAGTGAAAGAAAAGGAAGAGGGGTGTGCGGGTGGAAGCTGGGCCGGCTTGGGCCGCTGCTGGGCCGGATGCATCGCTGGGCCTCGATGGAGGAAGGAGGGAGGTGGCCGGCTGGGCTGGATTGGTTAGCGAACTCATGGAGAAGTTCAGGGAGGTTTGGCAGACTTGGGAAAGGGATTCGGCCCAAGAACAGTTAGCTGGTTTGGACGGGATTAGTAATTAGTTGGTCAATTGATTTGAATTCAAATTTAAGATTTGAATTCAAATCCAAACAAGGAACCACAAAGCCCAACAAAAACCAATTCACATCTAAATTAATCCTTAGCACTTCAACTCAAATTTTAAATTTAAATTTAAATTGCCTAGGAATAAAGGGAGCAATTTGAATACAACCTTATATGTTTGTTTGCTTACACAACAATTCACCAAAAATTTTGAAATTCACATTTTTGCATTCAACAAATCCTACGCAAATTACGGGATGTTACAGTCTTCCCCCCTCTCGGGAATCTCGTCCTCGAGATTTGGGTATACCTAGGGCTTAAACAGGTGTGGGTACTTCTCTCTCAGAACTGACTCTTTCTCCCAAGTTGCTTCCCTCTCTGTGTGGTTACTCCACTGAACTTTGCAGAATGGAATAGATGTGCTCCTTGTCTCTTTAACTGCTCTGTCCAAGATCTTCTCTGGATACTACAGGTACTCAAGTGTGTCTTGCAAATCCAAAGCTTCTGTCCTGACTTCCTGCTCTGGCACTCTCAAGCATTGTCTCAGCTTTGATACGTGGAACACTGGGTGTACTCCCGCTAGGTCTTCTGGTAGCTCTAGCCTGTAGGCTAGCTTGCCTATCCTTTGAAGTATCTTGTAGGGTCCCATAAATCTAGGGGCTAGTTTCCCTTTAACATGGAACCTCTTGGTGCCTCTGAGCGGTGACACTTTCAGGTATACGCAGTCTCCTTCATTGAACTCGAGGTCTCTCCTTCTCTTGTCTGCATAGCTTTTCTGCCTGCTTTGGGCAATCTTCAACTTTTCTCTGATCTTGGCCACATTCTCTTCTGCTTCCACAATTGAGTCAGGGCCAAAGAACGTTCTTTCACCCACCTCAGACCACATCAGAGGTGTTCTGCATTTCCTTCCGTACAAGGCTTCAAATGGAGACATTTTCAGACTAGCCTGGAAGCTGTTGTTTTAGGAAAACTCAGCATAGGACAGGCTCTTCTCCCAGTCCTTGCTGTATGTCAGCACACATGCCCTCAACAGGTCTTCTAGTATCTGGTTCACTCTTTCTGTTTGACCATCTGTCTGTGGGTGGAAGGCGGTGCTATACTCTAGAGTGGTTCCGATTGCTTTATGCAGGCTTTTCCAGAACTGAGCTGTGAACTGAGGTCCTCGATCAGACACTATGCTTCTCGGTGCCCCATGCAGCTTGAGAATGTTGTCTATGTAAAGCTCTGCTAGCTTATCCACTCTGAAGGTTTCTTTGACTGGTATGAAATGTGCCACCTTGGTCAAGCGATCGACTATGACCCATATGGCATCGTTTCCCTTCCGAGTAGTGGGCAATCCCACCACGAAATCCATACCGATGTCTTCCCACATCCACATTGGAATTTCTAGTGGTTTCAGCAGTCTTGCAGGTCTTTGATGTTCTGCTTTGATTCTTCGGCAAGAGTCGCACTTGGCAACACACTCAGCTATGTCTTCTCTCATCTTCTTCCACCAGAAGCGATCCTTTAGGTCTTGGTACATCTTGGTGCATCCTGGATGGATGGAATACTTGGAGATGTGAGCTTCTGCAAGAATGGTCTTTCGGATTTCATCATCCTGCGGCACGCAAATGCGTTGCTTGAGCCATACTGTTCCTTGAGCATCTACACGAAAGTCTGGGGCGACGCCACGCTGTATATCTTGAATCACCTCTTGAATTTCCGGGCAGCTTTTCTGAGCATTCTTGATGCGTTCTTCTAGATTGTATTTCACTCTCAACTCCTTTGGTTGGCCTTCTTCTACTACCTCTAGTCTAAGTAGGTCCAGTTCTCTGATCAGCTCTGCATGGCTCTCATCCATCATCAAGTTGTTGCAGTAGCTTTTACGGCTCAAAGCATCTGCCACTACATTGGCATTCCCTGGGTGGTAATGTATCTCCAGATCGTAATCCTTGATCAGTTCCAACCACCTCCTCTGTCTCATGTTTAGCTCCGTCTGTGTGAAAAAGTACATCAGACTCTTGTGATCAGTGTAGATGTCGCACTTGTTGCCAATCAGATAGTGTCTCTAGATCTTTAAGGCATGTACCACTGCTGCCAGTTCTAAGTCATGGGTGGGGTAGTTTTCTTCGTGCTTCCTCAGCTGCCTTGAAGCGTATGCAACCACTTTGCCTTCTTGCATGAGTACACACCCTAGACCTTGTCTTGAAGCATCACAATATACCACAAAGTCTTTCCGAATATCTGGCAGAGTCAACACTAGGGTGGTGGTAAGCTTATGTTTGAGCTCTTGGAAACTTTCTTCACACTTGTCTGTCCACTTGAAGGGTACATTGTTCTTGAGCAATTCTATCATCAGCTTGGCAATCTTGGAGAAATTCTCAATGAATCTTCTGTAGTAGCCTGCCAAACCTAAGAATCTTCGAATTTCTGTGACACTCTTTGGTTGTTGCCACTCAGAGACTGCCTCAATCTTTTCAGGATCCACTGCTACGCCCTCGGCCGTTAGCACGTGCCCCAAGAAAGCAACTTTCTATAACCAAAACTCACACTTGCTGAACTTCCCAAAGAGTTTGTGTTGTCTCAGCTTCTCTAGCACTATACGCAGGTGTTCTTCATGCTCTTCTACTGTTTCTGAGTAAATCAAGATGTCATCGATGAATACCACGACAAACTTGTCTAATTCCTCCATGAATACTTTGTTCATCATGTTCATGAAGTCTGCAGGTGCATTTGTCAGTCCAAAAGAAACTACAGTGAACTCGTACTGCTCGTACCGAGTCACGAAAGCTGTCTTAGGGATATCTCCTTCTCTAATCTTCATTTGGTGGTACCCCGATCTTAGATCAATCTTGCTGAAGTACTTGGCTTTCTTCAACTGATCTAGCAAATCATCGATCCAAGGTAGCGGGTACTTGTTCTTGATGGTCACTGCGTTCAGGGATCGATAGTCTACGCACATGCGCATAGATCCATCCTTCTTCTTTACGAACAGTACTGGCGATCCCCATGGGGATGCACTGGGTCTGATCACTCCACTGTCCAGCATATCCTTCAATTGCTTCTTCAATTCTTCGAGTTCTTCCACAGACATTCTGTACGGTCTCTTGGAAATTGGCCCTGTGCCTGGTTGCAACTCGATTATGAACTCCACGTCACGATCAGGTGGTAAGCCTGGTAGTTCTTCTGGAAAAACATCCGGGTACTCACAGACTACTAGCACTTCCTCAATGGTCTTTTCTTTGATACTGTACACAAACTTTCTCATGGAAGGCTTCCTGGGGCCTTCTTTTGCTTTCTGCGGTTTAATTGACACCTTCAGACCACTCGGGTGTGTCAACACTACTGACCTGGGTGAACAACTGATCACTCCCCTGTGAGCTGTAAACCAATCCATACCGAGGATTACGTCAATGCCATCTGACTTCAGCAGTGTCAGGTCTGCAGAGAATCCGAGTCCTCCTAGTTCCAAGCCAACTGCTGGGCACACTTGGGTGCATTTGAGCTCTCATAGTGGTGAAGTTGTGATTACGGGACTAGCTCTAGGCTCTATATGGAGTGACTGTTCCGTAGCAAACTTCGACGAAACAAAAGATCCAGTTGCACCAGAATCAAATAGTACCGAAGCTTTTGTGCCATTTACCAAGAACTCTCCGAGTACTACTTCAGGAGCATCCTCGGCATCCTTCTCAGTCAGGTGGTTAAGTCGGCCTCTGATGGCTGAAGGCTGCGGCTTGTTCTTTCTATCTGGGCACTCAAACGACTTGTGACTTGGTTTTCCACAACCAAAGCAAACAAGAGGTGTCTTGTCACCAACTTCTGGGGTGCTGATCTGTTTCTGGCCTGAACTTTCGTGAGCAGGGTAGTTGCTGGTCTTGTTCTCAAAGCTGCTGTTGTCACCAGTCTTGTTCTCTGTATTTAGGATTGCACTCCTGACAAATTCTATTCCTGCTTGGCTTAAGCTTTGCTGGAATCCCCTGCGGAGAATGTTGCTCTGGCCACTCCTCGGTATTTGACTCAACCTGAGGTTGTGCTGTTGCTCGGCTTTTCTTTTCTTGGCTCTCCAAGTGTCTTCTAAGTCAATTCTCTCCTTCTCCACTGCTATAGCTCTGTCAATCATCTCTCGAAGCGAGTTGTGACTGCTAGAAGCGAGTGCCATTCTAAGTCCCCTGTGTAAGCCTCTTTGAAACCAGAATTGCTTCTTCTTTTCGGTGGTGATTTCTTCCGGGGCATACCTCGACATCTTAGCAAAATGTCGAGCGTACTCTGTTACTGACATGCTTCCATGCTTCATGGTTCTGAACTCCATTGCTTTGTCTGCCATGACTTGTTCAGGAATGTGGTATTCCTTGAATGCTTCGCAGAACTCCAGCCAGGTGATTTGTGCTGGGTTCTCGTGAGAGTCACAGTAGCTCTCCCACCAAGCTTTAGCTGCTCCTTCAAGCTGGTGTGCCACTAGGGCTACACATTCTTCATTTGTGTAATCTGTCAAGTCCAGCTTGGCCTCGATAGTTCTGAGCCAGTCATGAGCATCTAGTGGCTCGTCTGAGTAGTTAAACGTGGGTGCCTTCAATCTGATGAATCTTTCAATCTTCATCTAGAGATCTTCTTCATGGTGACCCTGTGGGTTCTGGTTCAGATCTCCCTGGAGTTGTTGTATTGCCTGTGCCATCTGGGTATTGGCCTGTGCCATCTGTTGCATCAGCTGGGTCTGAACAGTCATCACTTCTTCCAAGTTGGGCGGTGCGTTAGGCTGTGGCGCATCTCTACCCCCAAACTGGTTCTGCTGAGGTTCCTCTGCTTGTTCTTCCATTGCAACTTCTTGTACTTCACCTCTTGCTGTGTTGTCATCGGGCTGGAGCACGCCTATCGCGCGTCCCCGGCCCCTGCCTCTACCTGCGGCGGGTGTTCTCCTGCGTCCTCTACCACGACCTCTGTCTCTATCTATCATAGCTGTCTCCGCTTGCTCAGCTTCCTCAGAGCGGCCTAGCAGACGGTTCGACCTTCTGGTTGTCATTTTCTGAAGTTCACGAGCAGGTAAGTGGTGGTCAGGTAGGGTTATAGGCACTGGTAATCTAATTGTAGGATTTGCACACATGAAAACTTGTACACTAAGCTATACTCAAGATGAACAGCAAGAAAACTGCAAGAACAGCCACAAGGACCGAACACTCAATCAAAGCATTACACCTTAGACACTAGTGTTATCTTGAGGCCAACTCCTGGAACCTCAAAGATTAACACCTCTACTCGGCTTAAGATCATGGCTGATCCAGTGGCGGTCATGGACTACCTCTACCATGGCTCGACGATAAGCACGAGACTATCATCAGCCACTTGGTTAGAAGGGTTGTTAGCAGCAAGAGTTAGCAAGGATAGATGAGTGAACAATAGCACAAGGTGTGATAGGAAATAGTTCAAGGGGTTTCTTGTATAGCAACAGACTTAGTTAGAGCTTCTATCCTAGTTTTCAAGTCTAGGGCTGCGCACTACGGTCAAGTATGGCTCTGATACCAACTGAAATGAACCGGATTCCCAATTACAAGAATCCAACTCCCTGTACCCTTGTGATAGTCCCAGGAACAACAGCTATCACGTACAGAACTCATTTCAGCGGAAATCACATCCATACATTGATTAAGGTCCTCAAACATAACATAAATACATAGCGATATGGTACAAGCCTTCCGGGCTAAACGACAGAAGGAAAACAGCTACGCAGCGGATAGCTATAAGCTTCTGGCACTTTGGGGCTTCACCTCCACAGGCATCCTTGAGCGCAGCGCACAGCCCTCATTGCATCATCCGTTGTGGTGGATCTTGTACTCGGTGTCTTCTCCTGTGTACCCAAAGACTGTCCCCTAGGAATTGGGACAGGTCCACGTCACCAACCATAATATGTAGCAAAGCTTTATAGTGGCCTAAACTAGTAATAAAATATTCAAGGAAAGTAAGCTGGGGTTTCCTATGCGCAAGCAGCAGCATTAACCAAGATCATCTCATCTCCAAACACCTTTCCTCACAAGCACATCCACTCCCCAAACCATCCATCAATCTCACAACCACATTGGGCTCGTCCTGGCTCAATAGGTTCCCGCAATAATCATCCGCCAACACCTTTCACTCACTATTCGACTCGGTGAGCTCCCTCCCTACCTTGTCTCAACAGCCTCAGCTGGTCCAACCTCTCATATCCCAGATCAAGGTGAAGGTAAGAAAGCAGAATCCCATGCTAACCAGGAAAAGCCAGATGAAGGATCGTCCGTGACCGTGGACACGGCTATATGTATAGTTTTCACTCTGTAGAGGTTGCGCTCCAGGAACCACCCGGGCTGCAGATGGTAGCATGCCGTCTTGAGACACAGCCCACAGCAAAGACCCTAAATAGTAACGGTGGCATACTGTCTCCCTGGGCTCGGGAAACAATCTGAGCTAACAGCTGCACCAGGGTCGTGAAACCTTCCCACCGGGGCCAGTCGGGGGCCGTGGTAAATCAGGGAGAGTACGCCGCAAAGAGTCCCCCTTACACATATCAAACTCGAATCTCCTATAGGTCTGGCACCGCACTAAGTAGGCTTGTTGGAACCCTCCCCATTCTGGGTAGATGGTGAGCACTGTAAATTCCAACGTCCGGGTCATCCCGATATGGCCCTTAATTGTCGGTAAGGCGAGTATCAGCGTCAAAGCGATCCGCCGCAACGGTCCGCAATCGGCACCCATTACAGGTATGGCCGCCCAAACTCCTCAAAAGTATCCAAAGTAACCATGTACCCGCAACAGGTACTCCGCAGGAACTATCCGAGTGCAGTTCCCAAGCACCCCGATCAAACGACCGGGTTGTTATCACTCGCCTCCACCGCCTAGCTGCACTACTCCTCCCAAGCCACCCAACTCACGCCAAGAAGATCAATCACAACCATCCCAACACATGCAAGCATAGCATTCTCAATAAGTGGATAATAGGTAGCAAGGAAACAGGGTAGATAAATGGCAGTGCAGACATATCATCATCATGCGAATAAAGTAAAGCGCTACTAGTTGCATGTCTACTAGGTATTTCAAAGAATGGCTGGGCGTGAACCTGGGACTTGTTGCTCTTCCTCTTCGTTGAGGTAGTTGGAGTTGTAGACGTCCTCCTCTTGATTCTCCGGTCCTCCTAAGTTCGTAGAAATAAAATAAAGACGGGAGCTACTAGCAAAGAAACACCAAAACAGTGAGGCAAGAAGACCCAAACAACACCAAACTCTGCACTAACGCGTAGGTCACGATTTTAGAAAAATATAGAAACTGGTTTCATATTTTTCTGAGCTACGGCTGATTTATTATGAATTTTTGAAGTTTAAATCATTTTCTGAAAATATTAAATAATTCCAAAAAAGAAAATCACTCAGGCTGGGACACGTGGCAGCACCAGAGCATGCCACATCATCACTGCTGACGTCAGCATGACGTCATCAGTGGGGCCGGCTTTGCTGACGTCATCGTGGGCCCTGATGACGTCAGCGTTGACTTGGTCAACGTTGACCCGTCAACGGTCAATGGTCAGCGGGTCAGCGGGGTCAACTGGGCCCACAGGTCAGCCTTTGTTAGTCAATGACACGTGGGACCGGCATGTCAGCAGTTAAACAAAAGAAAAAGAAAAAAAGGGGACGGTTGGGCTGGAATGGGCCGAAAGCGACAGGCTGGCCCAACAAAGATGGGCTGGCGGCCCAAGAGGCGCTGAGCGAAGGCTACTGATGCGGTGGACTTGGTCCACCGTGGACCGAGAGACGGGTCCACAAGCTCCGGGTTCATGGGATCGGTTTGTGGTCGCGGCAGGATTTTCTGTGGCTCAGCTGGGTGAGGTTGGTGTGGCCCGCGGTGTGGTTTTGCCCACGCCCGAACGCATACGCGCGCGGCGCGCCCTGGCGCGCGGCCGGCGGCGTCGGCCATCGGCGGCGATCGACGGATAACGGCTGGCGAGGCTCGGGATCAACAAGGAAAGGTTATTGCAAGATAGTGAGGGGAATTGGCCGGCAAAGCGGCTCCCCGAGGATGGTGTGTGGCGGCGCAGTGTGGCGGCGACGGAGCTCGCGGGTGCACCGGCGTCCGGTTCCGCGGCGTCGCCAACCACCCAGCGAAACGATGGCTCGGTGCGTGCTCGTGCGACGGCAGGGCCTCGGCTTTGCTCTTGCGAACGCAGAGCAAGCCTTTGGCTTGGCCGCGCCGCGGCCTCGGCGTGCGCGCACATCGGGCAACCCCGGTTCACGGCGACGCCTCGGCGGCCTGGGTCAGCAGTAGTTGTCGGCGGTTTGCGGTGTGGACAAGGCGGCGGCGACGGGTCCCTGCACAAGATCATCGGCACGAAGGCCAGGACAGGGGCTGGCACGGCGGCAGCGCAACGGCGATGGCGGGAAAGGGGAAAAACAGGGGAGTGGCGGTGCGGCGGCTCACCGAGGGAACGTGGCCGTGCGCTGCAGCTCAGTGTAGTCGATCGGCCCGCGTCGGTCTTCGTTACCTTCTCATCGCCGTCCTGGTCCGGCTCCTCCTCCTCTGGCGGCGTCTTCCCGTGCAGCGGCGGCCTACGGTTCGTGGGCGCCATGGTGGCGCGGCGCTCCAACCCCTCCTGGGCTGGCCTCCTCTTCTTCTTCTGGCTTGGCACCTCCTCTCACTCACCCTTGCTCGAATTGCTGGAGAGGAAAACCCCAATGGGGGTGGCGGCGGCTTGGAAGGAAAGAAGCAGCGCCGTGGAGGATTATATAGGGTGTAGAGCTCTAGGGTTTGGGGCACGGATGGCGAGATTTGGGCGTCCGTGCCCGCGGATACGCAGCCCGCATCGGACGGGCCACACTGGCTACGATGGGATAGGCTCGGCAGGTGAGCGTGCGGCAGAGGGAATCGTCGGCCGCGAGAGAGAAAAGCAGAGGGGGAAGAAGCACAGTGCGGTGTGGGGTCCACTCGAAAGTGAAAGAAAAGGAAGAGGGGTGTGCAAGTGGAAGCTGGGCCGGCTTGGGCCGCTGCTGGGCTGGATGCAGTGCTGGGCCTCGACGGTGGAAGGAGGAAGGTGGCCGGCTGGGCTGTATTGGTTAGTGAACTCATGGAGAAGTTCAGGGAGGTTTGGCAGACTTGGGAAAGGGATTCGGCCCAAGAACAGTTAGCTGGTTTGGACGGGATTAGGAATTAGTTGGTCAATTGATTTGAATTCAAATTTAAGATTTCAATTCAAATCCAAACAAGGAACCACAAAGCCCAACAAAAACCAAATCACATCTAAATTAATCCTTAGCACTTCAACTCAAATTTTAAATTTAAATTTAAATTGCCTAGGAATAAAGGGAGCAATTTGAATACAACCTTATATGTTTGTTTGCTTACACAACAATTCACCAAAATTTTTGAAATTCACATTTTTGCATTCAACAAATCCTACGCAAATTACGGGATGTTACAGTAGGTGTGCCATGGAGACGGGTGGGGCAGTTCTCGGCCGCATGGTGCAGGCGAGCTGCCGGCCTCAGGTTTGCGTTGCTGAGCGTCGGGATGGCCTTGTTGTTCTCCTGCAGAGAGAGGGACGGTGAGAGGAGCCATGGAGACGTCGAATCGGCTCAGCGAAGCGCTGCTCACCGTGTGTTCGGAGATGGCCAAATCGCCGGTGAAAGGAGCAGGGAGAGGTGTGATGGTGGCATGGGGGGTCCAAAAGGGGTCTGTAGGGCTCTGCTTAATGTATTTTGTTGAGGGAAAACTGTTCCAGGAGAGGGAGAGGCGCTGGGAATGCCAACTGCACGAGGAAGGTGATATCTGCTGGTTCTGGGCATCTGGCGCAGGAGCAAAAGAATGAAGGGAGGACGACCAGCGATGATGGAATTTGGGAGGCATTCAGTGGTGCTGTAACAGCCGGTGTAATTGGAATTATTGTCATTTGCTCCTGTTGAATGCAAGGAGAACGGAAGGGAGGGAACAACAGAATGGAGCCAGAAGAGATGGCGTAGGGGAAAAGAATTAAGGGAGGAGCAATTAGGGAGGCGTTCATCCCTGCTGCTATGGCCATGTTATTGGCAATTACTTGCCTTTACTTGCATTTGGGAGAGGGGAAACGCCACATGAGGAGGGGTGCTGGAGAGCGGTGTACTAATTTGGTGAAGGGGAGCATTACTGTTTTGTCGCAGCCTAAATATTTGCTAGCTGGGCTGGTGTAGGAAATAAAAGAAAGGAAGGAAGGTTTAAGCCCAGAAATAATTAAGAGATTTTCCCAAGAGAGAAATAGATAGGGAGCTGAGGTGTCTTTTTGTTGGGGAAATAAAATGGGTTTCAGCTCAAAAGAGTTTAAAGAAATCTTCTAGTATTTTAATATTTCCAGAAATATGCCTAAACGAATTTTAGCAAACCAAAAATATTTTTCAAACATAAACACAATGCAATTCGACATGAATGCAAACAACCATGTTTATTGGATTTAAATACAGAAAATTATATTTCTTTTCAAATAATTTGCAAACAAATGGTGCACACTTCCTAATTGTTGGTAGCAAATTTTACAAACTTTTAAAATCCTATAAATATTAAAACTAGGGTGTTACAACGGCTCTAGCTTGACAGTGGTTACCGACGGGCCGACGACGTTAAGGGAAGCAAGGCGCGGGGTGTTTCTTGATTCCACCGAGGACGGTAGCCCCGTCGTCTATGTCTCGTTAGGCACATTCCCGTGTTGGGAGTCCCTAGAGTACGGGAACTCCGCACGTTGCGCTCTTTATTTTTGTTGGCATGCGTTGCCTACGCTCTGGACATCATTGACCCTCCTATAGCTGTGCCCTGGGAGGCAGTCAATCTCGGTGCCTTAAGTGTCATTATCTAGTTCTACCTTAGTGGCTACTTACTTGTTAAGATGTCTTGTGAAAAGCCTCGTAGCATCCCTATGCAGTCACACCTCGGTAGTGTTGATGTGCGTGGTTGGGTGCAAAGTTCCTTTGAACTTTTACACGACTGGTGGGTAAAGGATGAAACCTCTGCAGAGTGTATAATCTATCATGATAGCCTTGCTCAGGGTCGCGAGCGGCCTGGATTCTTTTTTATTAGATGATGATATTTATTTATGCTTAATGTCACTTATACTTTATTAATTGGGTTGCAACTGGGATTTCATTCAATTTTAGTAACTTGGATAATGTTAAAACGAATCAACTAAAACTGCTAATGCAGTTAAGCCGTGTCTAGCCTTCTTTTGAGCCTTCATACACCCGTGCTATACTTGCTAAGTAAGACATTTACTTACGCTTGCTTTTATTCAAAAAAATCCCGGATGGGTAAGACATGGAGTGAAAGAGACAACTACTGAGTTTTCTCAGGATCTTTCGTACTACTGAGCTGTGGTCAACCAGTCGGTGTCCCTATGGACTTGAGGCTCTACCTGTCAAGAGAGTTAGTCTTCCGCTGTGTTTTAGGTAAACTCTAATGCAAAACTATTTTATTCGAGCATATGTACTCTGTTTACCATATTTGTAAGTTGTATGTGTTCTGTAGACTTCCTGGGCACACATACAGTAGACTTCCCTTAACTATTTCACAATGAACCTTACCGCAAATTTTACAGACAAAAATCATTTTTCAACCAAAACACAATGCAAGCTTATGCAACAAGCAAATATATAACCTATGATCCATTTATTTAATTTATAAAATATTTGATTGCTTACAACTAAATGTGAACAATTCTAAAGTAATTCTAGAAAATTCCTAGAAAATTTTAAACTATTATAAAATTCAAATTAGGGTGTGACAAATCCTACACCCATTAAGAAGAATCTCGCCCTCGAGATTCAAAAGAGTCACTAAAGAGTCGCGTTGCCAAGTTGCCTCATCTTGAGAATGATGGCTCCACTGCACCTTGCAGATTCTGATATCCTTGCTTCGTGTGAACCTTTCAGTATGGATGAAAGCGGTCGGCAACGGTCGGGAAAATACCCTAACCACTTTTGTTACTGTATTTTTTATCCGAGAACGGGAACGGAAACGGGAAAACTGGTTGGGAAAACGAAATCGTAATTACAGGATATCGGAAACGATATAATCCGGTCGGTAATATGTCGATACCGGTCGGGAATCGGTAATTCAAATCGCGAAGATCGACACACATAGCCTTAAAGCACTTAATTCAATGCAACGGTTAAAAACATACACAATATATGGTCAAATCGTATTGTAAATAAGTAGATAACACCGCAAATAAATTCACCACTCAATAGAACACCACAAATATATTTATACATGAGTAACCTACAACTTCTCACATGGCATATGCCCATAGTAAAAGAGCAGGGAATTTAATTCTCAATTGGCACCAAAGACTCGGGAAAAAAGGAGAGAATTGTAATAAAGAAGAAAAAGAAAGGAAATGAAAAAAAATTGTCCAAACCTGCTCCCTGCTCTCCCGTGAGAACTCATGGGCCGTCGCATGTGGGCCCTGTGTCCAGCAGCCCAAGCACATGGCGCATCAGACTAGGCAGTGGCGCAGTGCGCACTTTTAGTGCCACCTCGTGTAGGCAGCTGGGAGGCGCGAGCCAACGGGCTGTCACACCCGAATTTACACAGAAACCCGAATGCTACTGTATGTGTGCCCAGGATGTCCAGAGAACACATACAGCTTACAAATATGGTAAAACATAGTACATATGCTCGAATAAAGTAAGTTTACATCAGAGTTTAGCACATACACAGCGGAAGTCTATTTAATAACTTGACAGGTAGAGCCTCAAGTCCACAGGGACGCCGACTGGTTGACCTCAGCTCAGAAGTATGGAAATCCTCAGGAAACTCAGTAGCTGTCTCATTCACTCCATCTGGTACCCATCCAGGATTTTGTTGAATAAAGGAAAGCGCAAGTAATTGTCTTACTTAGCAAGTATAGCACGGTGTATGAAGGCTTAAAAGAAAGGCTTGACACGGCTGAACTGCATTAGCATTTTTAGTTGATTCATTTTAGCATAATCCAAATTACTATGATAATATGAATCCCAGTTGAAAACCCAATTAATATAGTAGAAGTGAACATTAAACAGTAATAAGCATCAGCTTCTAATAAAAAAGGATCCAGGCTGCTCGTGACCCTGAGCAAGGCTATCATGATAGATTGTACACTCTGCAGAGGTTTCACCCTTTACCCACCAGTCACGTAAAAGTTCAAAGGAACTTTGCACCCAACCACGCACATCAACACTTCCAAGGTGTGACTGCATAGGGACGCTACGAGGCTTTTCACAAGACACCCTAAGAAGACAGTGGCCGCTACAGTACAATAAGGCGGTAAGGTCCGAGGCACCGAGATTGACTGACTCCCAGGGCGCACCGGTAGGAGGGTCAATGGCAATCCAGAGCACGGGGCAACGCGGCCGAAATAGGCGCAACGTGTGGAGCTCTCCCCCCCTGAGGCAACCAACACGGGACTTTGTCTAACGAGACATAGCCGACGGGGCTACCGTCCTCGGTGGATCAAAAACCATACCCAGCACCTTACTTCCTATAACTCCGTCGGTCCATCGGTAACCACTGGCAAGCTAGAGACGTACAAGCTACTCTTCCAAGACCAGAGCCATTATAGTTCCAGCGGTGGCGACAGGCTCCTGGGTTGCCACTTTAAGAACCAGTCCTTACGGAGAGACACTAGAACAAAGCACGAAGCATATGTTCTAGCTCCCTGAACCATGTTGCTAAAAAGCAAGTTTTAACATCATCATTGTAGTGAACCATTAAGTCAAGATAACAATTGAACAATTGGTGATAGTAGCTGCGCCTAGCAAAGGACTACCCAGATGCATAAACCCAGGTAAATCAAGGTATTGGATAAACAAACTAGGTACAACCTTAGGGTACATCAAATTAGACACATGCATATGAAATAAGTGATTAAATGCGGGTGTATAGGTAGCAAGGATTGTGCATGCTATACTTGCCTTAATCCATAGTACAATCACTCATAGTCTTCAGCTCTTGATCTTCAAACTCTTCTTCTTGACATATCTTGATGGCACTCCTCTACTCGCAGCAATCATTGGCAACAAACATACAAACAAACAAACAAGAATAACTAAGAACATTACACCAAACAGTAGAAACAGAACAAAAGAAGGCTTTAAAACTATTCTACGCTTCGCTACGAATACGTGAGCTTAAGAATCACACTAATCGGAGCTAAAACGAGAAAGTTATGGTGTTTCTAAGGTTCGGGGGCTTGCTGGCAAGTTTCAGAAACTTCTAGGGGCTTAACTACGAAAAACCGAGGACCTAAACGTTATTTTATAAAAAAACAGGAGGGTTAAACCATAAAAACACCAAGGCTGGGCTTTGAGAAGGAATTTCACAAAAGAACAGGGTGCTTTTCGAAAACCAGGGGCATATCTGCAAGGGATATTTGAATAGGACGGACGGCGGGTTGATTCAGAAAAACAACAGGGGCTGTTTTAGAAAATGGCCAGGCTGACCGGTGTGCTGGGCGTTGACCTAGAGGCGAGGCTCGTTAAAGTCCGTCAGATCTGGATCCAACGATCCAGATTGAATCCAGCGGGGGCTGGTCGCCGGCGACGACGGAGACGGCGGCGCCACCCATAACCGCGGCGGAGGATCGCCGGAGCAGGGCTTAAATCTAGCAACAAGCCACCAATCGAGACGCGGTCAGGCCCTACAGCTTAGTGAGGGAGCGGCGAGCTCACCTAGGTGGTTCTCGACGACGATCAGGCGGTGTGGAGCGCGGACGACGAGGAATGGCGGGCGGTGGCTCTGCAAGAATGTCGGTGAGGTCGCGTGAGGTCCCGGGCTTGGAAAAAAACGACGAGGATAGCTTAGGTAGCTTCGATACCTTCGTGCGAAGCTTCCTGTGTAGCCGAACAGGGCGGAGCAGCGCTGGAGGAGGGGATTGACAGCGGCGCAGCGGCGGAGCTCGGATGGCAGCGCAAGGCGGGAGGAGGCGCTGCGGCTTCGGAGTCTTGAGCGAGGGATGGATGAGGTGTTGGGTGCGGTGCGGGAGGGGCTCGGCGCCGAGGTGGCATCAAGGAGGGGCGACGGCGGACGGTGTTCTCCTTCCTTGCAGGGAGACACTTTCCTTGCCGGGAGGCGCGCGCAAAGGAAAGGAGGGCGGCGGGGAAGCTTCGGGGAAAGTCGACGCTGCATCGTGGGCCGCTCGGGAGGCAGATCTGGCCTTGGGCCGGGGCGGGAAGTCAAGCTCGGCTCGGGCTCGGCGCAGTCGGAAGATGGAAGACGACCCCGACAGGAGGGCCCCGCTCGTCAGCGGCAGGGAGAGGTGGGGAGCTGCACTATCGGGCCGAGCTGGAGCGGGCCGACTGGGCCGCGGAACGGGGAGACGCGGCTGGGGCGTTGGGCCGGCAGCGGAGGCGGGTTGGGCAGGGCGAAGCTGTAACACCCTAAAAATGCCCATTTTGAAATTTAGTAATTAAATCGCTTTTATTTAATTTATGCTCATATTTATCTAGTGAAAACAATTATTTATGAGAAATAAAATCAAAGCTAAGGCTAGAAACACTTTTGATGCATTCATGCTGGCTGCATTGAGTTTCGTTTGTTTGAAGTTCAAATCAGATTTTAAAATCCAATTCAAATTTCGCTTTTAGGCTTTGCCTTCTATTTTTTTTCTTTTCTGGCGCCGAGCCGTTTCCTTCCTAGACCCTCGACTTCGACTAGGACTCTGTCTCGAGACCGACTCCGACGCTACCGCCGTCGCCGAATCCTTCCTTGACACGAACGCCAAGACTTGGACCTGAGGCCGGACTTTGTTCTATTTATAGTCGCCGCCTTGATCTTCCTTTCAATCTTTCCAATCGAGCCACAACCCTAGCTGCCGTTCTCGCCGAGAAGTTCCGCCTCGCTCGAGACCGTTCTCGTTGGGAGAAGTTCCGCCTCGCTCGAGACCCACCCTCGATCTTCGCCGTCGGAGCTTCGCACTCGTCGGAAAGCACTCCAGGAGGTTCGCCTTGAAAACCCGAAGCTCTCCATAGCGTTCTTGCTCTGATTCTTGCCGTACTCTACGCTAATTTTGATCCGCTGTCGTCCCAGTAGTTTCTCCGCCGCTGTGTTCGAGCGTCGCTAGCGTCAAGCCTCGAAGCCAGCATTCCCTCGAAAAGCCGTTTTGTTCTGAGCCGTTAGATCTAGATCCAACGCCGCCGCGTCAGTTCGAGGCCCTGCTCGAACCGGAGGGTGCCCTCGAAGCTAACTGTTTTGCAAAACAAGCCCTCCCCGTTTTCAAAATCAACCCGCAGTCCAACTTAGTTCAAAAGTATTTATAAATAAGTCCTTTTTCTTTTGTTTTAACCCCTGCAAGTTTTTATAGTTGCGCCCGAGGCCCAGTTTTGTCTTTTAACAGGAAAACCCTCGAATCCTCAAATAAAATTTCGTTTTGACCCTCGAAACTTTCGCAGTTTAGCCTCGAATCGTAGAGACGCCTGTTTTAGCTCCGATTTGAGTGATTTTCGCGTTCTTGTGTTCGTAGTGAAGCGTAGATTAGTTTCGAAGCTTTCTTTCTTCTGTTCCTTATTGTTTGGTGTACTGTTCTAATAGATTAATATTGTTTGCATGTAATGGCTTGTTTGGATGCTTGTGTGTTCCTTCGAGAGTCCAGTTGGTGAGCCGTTCGCACTCGAGTTCGAGGGGTCCGGGTACCAGCAGCATCAGGATCTACAACAGCAGTTTGTAGAAGGCAAGTGCAACACAGATAATCCTTGCTACCTAAACACACCTTTACATAATTTACTGCATATGCATGTGTCTAAATTGTTCCTATTAAGGTTGAACCTAGCTTTGTTTATCCTATACCTTGAATTACCTTGGGTTATTGCATTTGGGTAGACCTTTGCTAAGCGCAGCTACTGTCACCAATGTTTAACTGTTAATCTTGACTTAATGGTTCACTTCAACGTTCATGTTAAAACTTGCTTTTTAGCAACATGGATCAGGGAGCTAGGGTGTATGCTTCATGCTTGGCCCTAGTATCTCTCCGTAAGGACTGGTTCTTAAAGCGGCAACCCAGGAGCCTGTCGCCACCGCCGGAACTATAATGGCTCTGGTCTTGGACAAGTAACTTGTACGGCTCTAATTCAACAGTGGTTACCGGTGGGCCACCGGCGTTATGGGAAGCATGGGTGAGAGTATGGTTTGATCCACCGAGGACGGAATAGCCGTTGGCTATGCCCTCGTGAGGCACAGTCCCGTGTTGGGAGCTTCCGTATGGCGGGGGTTCCACACGTTGCGCTATTTTATTCTGCTATTGTTGTTATTTTTCCCGCGCTTGGACGCCATTGACCCTCCTATTCGGAGCGCCCTGGGAGTCAGTCAATCTCGGTGCCTTGGGTCATGCTGCCTAGGTTGTACCATAACGGCTACTGTTTTGTTAAAGTGTCTTGTGAAAAGCCTCGTAGCGTCCCTATGCGATCACACCTCGGAAGTGTGGTTTGAGAGGTCTGATCCACCTCGGCATGACTGGGTTTAAAGTTCTTTGAACTTTTACGCGACCGGTGGGTAAAGGGCGAAACCTCTGCAGAGTGTACAATCTATCATGATAGCCTTGCTCAGGGTCACGAGCGGCCTGGATCCTTTTTGATTAGAAGATGATGTTTATTATTACTGTTTAATGCCTACTTTTACTTTATTAATTGGGGAAATTCAACCGGGATTCACATAAATGTTGTATCCTCAAGATACCCTCGAATAACTTCGAGTCACCATCGAATACCCTCGAGAGACCCTCGAATCAAACTAAAATCAGCCAACTAAAAATGCTAATGCAGTTCAGCCGAGTCAAGCCTTACATTTTAGCCTTCATAATCTGTGTTGTATATGCTAAGTAACTCTGTTACTTACACTTGCTGTTGTTATTATTTTTTGGGCAAAATCCCGGATGGGTAACAGATGGGTTAGAAGGTCCTGCTGCCGTCGAACTTCCTAAAGATCTGCCTTTCTACTAGCTGTGTTCAACCAGTCAGTGTCCCTGTGGAGTTGTGGACTTCGGCTTCATTTAGATTAGAGAGAGATTAGTCTTTGAGTCTTCCGCTGTAAATTTTCATTAAGTTTGAGTCAAACTCTGATGTAAAACCCTTTATTTTATTCGAGCATTGTGTTCTATTATCATATTTGTTTGCTATATGTGTAATGACTTCCTGGGAACACATATGGCCGCATCTCGGGTTTCTGTGTAAATCCGGGTGTGACAGATTGGTATCAGAGCCGTGCTGACTGTAGGAACGCAGCCTAGTTAGAACGGTTGATAAATCGTTAGGAGACCACCATGATTTTGTTTTAGATCATTTAGCTACGTTTTTCAAAACCAGTGCTGTCGAGTCTTGTGTGAATCATGTCTTTGGGTGCTTGATTTTGCTGTTATTATGCTTATGTTTGAATTGGATCTTTGTAATGATTGTGATGGTCATAGACGCAAGTCTACCTCCATCTAGATATAGGACTAAGGTTTAAGGAGTACTAGTGAATAAATAGTTGGGTTACCTTTCTCCTCTGCACTTCCTCTGTCTTACTCTTTATCTTATCTTTCCAAGAATTGCTATCTTCCCATACACCATCTGCAAGCATGGGATATCTATTACCGAGGGACAAGAATACTGATGGGAGATGTTTTGCTATGATAGATGGTTAACACCAGAGGCAACCCCGGAGGCAGTCGAAGCAACCAGAACCAGAACCCACCACCTCCACCACCGCCACTTACCATGGAGCAGATGATGCAGATGCAACTTCAGCTGACTCAGCAGATGGCGCAAACCATAGCACTGATGCAGCAGAATCAGCAAAACCCGCCTCAACAGCACTACATGCAGCCCAGAGATAAAAGGGGCGAGTTTATGAAGGGACGCCCTCCTACCTTCAACAAGTCTAGCGACCCAATGCAAGCAGAGGACTGGCTCAAGGCAGTGGAACGACAGCTGGACATCGCACAGTGCAACGACCGGGAGAAGGTGTTGTATGGAAGTGGACAGCTCCAGGGAGCAGCTTTGGATTGGTGGGATGCGTACCAGTATGCTCACCCCAATCGTGATCAGATCACTTGGCAGGAGTTCAGTGACAGTTTCCGTTCTCATCACGTGCCGGAAGCGCTGATGACTTTGAAGAAGAAGGAATTCCTGGCATTGAAGCAGGAAGGTATGAGTGTCACCGCTTATCGTGACAAGTTCATTGAGTTGGCCCGTTATGCTCCAGAGGACGTGAATACGGATAGGAAGAAGCAGACTCGATTCCGAGATGGCCTGCATGATACACTCCAGTACCAGTTCTTGTGTTCCAAGTTCGCCACTTTTCAAGAATTGGTGGATAGCGCATTACTGTTGGAACATAAGCGCCGCGAGATGGAGGAAAAGAAGAGAAAGCTGCAAGGCACACTGACAGGAAGCTATGTTCGACCCCGTTTCAATCCTCAGCAAGGAAACCAGCAGATGGTAACTCCGCAGCGTTTCCAGGGACAATCCGGTTTGATGAACCGCAACCAGTATCAGCTCCGACCCCAGTATCATCAGCGTCCCTCGTACTTACCAGCACCACCTCAGCAGCGACCCTCGAACCAGCCACAGAATGGTCCTGTTCAACGCCCCAATCCTGCCGGCAATACACCTACAGCACCAAGGTGTTTCGGATGTGGTGATCTGGGACACTATGCCAACGCCTGCCCTCGAAAGGTCCAGAACACCATCGATCAGAACAGCAATTCGAGGGTTGGACAACCGCCGAATCAGAATGGGAATCAGCAGCAGAATCCAGCGAGGGGCAAGGTCAACCACATGGGAGCTGAGACCCTCGAAGGAGCCACAGATGTCGTTGTGGGTACGTTCCCTATCAACTCGACCCTCGCAACTGTTTTATTCGATACTGGAGCTTCGCATGCTTTCATATCTGCTGCTTTCGTGAAAAAGAATATGATGATCTTGCAACCTATGGGGAACCCTATGGTAATTAGTTCACCTGGGGGAGAACAGCGAGCCACTTTACGTTGCCCCTGTATCACCATCACAATAAGGGGGGTAGACTTTGTGGCAAATCCAATAGTTCTAGAAACACTTGGGTTTGACTTGATTTTGGGTATGAGCTGGTTAGCCAGATATGATGGAGTGATTCAATGCTCCAAAAGAACAGTGCAGCTTACAGCAAAGACTGGTGAGAAAGTGGAGTATCAAGCAGCTAGTCCCACGGGACACAATCAGATTTACCAAGCCGGGGAAGTAGTACTGGAAGACATCAGAGTGGTGTGCGAATTTCCAGATGTGTTTCCAGATGAGTTACCAGGTATGCCCCCAGACCGCGAGGTTGAATTTGTTATTGATCTTAAGCCTGGTACTGCACCTATAGCTAAGAGGCCATATAGAATGGGAGTAAAAGAATTAGAAAAACTTAAGGAGGAATTAAAGGCATTGTTAGCAAAAGGGTATATTCGTCCTAGTTCGTCCCCTTGGGGAGCACCGGTTTTGTTTGTGGATAAGAAAGATGGGACCCAGAGATTGTGTGTGGATTATCGAGCTTTGAATGAAGTGACCATCAAGAACAAGTATCCGCTGCCAAGGATTGATGATCAATTCGACCAGTTGAAAGGAGCATGTGTGTTCTCTAAGATCGATCTCCGATCCGGTTACCATCAGATGAGGATACGAGTGACTGACATCCCCAAAACAGCCTTCACAACCCGATATGGTCTATATGAGTTCACAGTCATGTCCTTTGGTTTGACAAATGCACCGGCATACTTCATGTATTTGATGAATAGTGTGTTCATGGACTATCTAGACAAATTCGTAGTGGTGTTCATTGACGATATCCTGGTTTTCTCCAAGAATGAGGAAGAGCATGAGGAACATCTGCGGTTGGTGATGCAGAGACTCCGTGAGCATCAGTTGTATGCCAAGCTGAGCAAGTGTGAGTTTTGGTTGAAGGAAGTAGCATTCTTGGGACACGTACTGTCCAATGGTGGAGTGGCAGTTGATCCGAAGAAGGTTAGTGATGTGTTGAGTTGGAATCCGCCTAAGGATGTGAGTGAAATCAGAAGTTTCTTGGAATGGCCGGATATTATCGGAGGTTCATTGAAGGATTCTCCAAGATTGCTAAACCCCTGACGGCGTTATTGGAGAAAAATGCCAAGTTTGTCTGGACTGAGGAGTGTCAAGTTAGCTTCGAAGAATTGAAGAAGAGGCTGACAATAGCACCCGTGCTAGTGTTGCCGGATATAACCAAGAGCTTCTCTATCTATTGCGATGCATCCCGTCTAGGATTGGGATGTGTACTCATGCAGGAAGGCAGAGTAGTAGCTTATGCATCGAGGCAGTTGAGGAAACATGAGCAGAACTACCCGACACATGATCTGGAGTTAGCGGCTGTGGTGCATGCTTTGAAGATTTGGAGGCATTACTTGATTGGTCATAAGTGTGATATTTACACTGACCACAAGAGTCTCAAGTATGTGTTCACACAGTCAGACCTGAATATGAGGCAACGTCGTTGGTTAGAGTTGATCAAGGACTACGACCTGGAGATTCATTATCATCTAGGGAAGGCCAACCTGGTGGCAGATGCTCTGAGTAGAAGGAGTTATGTGAATAAGATCACGGGACATTGCTTATCAGAGGAACTCAGTTCAGAGTTTGAAAGGATGAGTCTGGGATTTGTGACCAGTGTCACCGAGATGGCAATAGAACCGACCTTGGAACAAGAAATCAGAAAAGGACAACTCGCAGATGAGAAGGTCAAGGAGATCACGGAACTAGTGGCATTGGGAAAAGCCCCTGGATTTCGAGTAGATGACCAAGGAACATTGTGGTATGAGAAGAGGATCTGCGTACCAGATATAGTTCAGATCAGGGATGCAATTCTCAGGGAAGCCCATGAATCGGCATATTCAATACACCCAGGTAGTACCAAGATGTACCAAGATATCAAAGAGAGATTTTGGTGGTACGGATTGAAGAGAGATGTGGCCACATACGTAGCTTTATGTGACACTTGTCAGAGAGTCAAGGCTGAACATCAGAGGCCAGCAGGTTTGCTCCAGCCCCTGAAAGTACCTGAATGGAAGTGGGAAGAAGTCGGCATGGATTTCATCACTGGCTTACCTCGCACTCAGAGGGGATTCGACTCAATCTGGGTAATCATGGATCGTCTGACCAAGGTGGCGCATTTCTTACCAGTAAAGACCACCTACTCGGGAGCCAGACTAGCAGAGTTATACATGGAAAGGATAGTGTGTTTGCATGGGGTACCGAAAAGAATAGTGTCAGATCGAGGTACCCAATTCACATCACATTTTTGGCGACAATTGCATGAGTCTATGGACACTAAGTTACAGTTCAGTTCAGCTTACCATCCGCAGACAGATGGGCAGACAGAACGTACGAATCAGATATTGGAGGATATGTTGAGGGCATGTGCTCTACAATATGGTGTCAGTTGGGACAAGAGTTTACCATACGCAGAGTTTTCATACAACAACAGTTATCAGAAGAGTTTGCAGATGGCGCCATTCGAGGCCCTGTATGGCAGAAAGTGTAGGACACCACTGTTCTGGAATCAGACTGGAGAAAGTCAGGTGTTTGGACCTGAGGTACTAAGAGAGGCCGAACGGCAAGTGCAGATAATCAGGCAGAATTTGAAAGTGGCACAATCCAGACAGAAGAGTTATGCAGATAACCGACGAAGGGACCTCAATTTCGAGGTGGGAGACTTTGTGTATCTCAAGGTGTCACCAATGAGAGGCGTGAAGAGGTTCAACATGAAGGGCAAGCTAGCACCTCGATATATTGGACCGTTCGAGGTACTTGGCCGGAAAGGTGAGGTGGCATATCAGTTAGAGCTACCAGAGAAGTTAGCAGGAGTACACGATGTGTTCCATGTATCTCAATTGAAAAGGTGTTTGCGAGTGCCTGAGGACCAGATACCGATTGATGAGCTAAATGTGGAAGAAGATCTTACCTATACTGAGCATCCTGTCAGAATTTTGGAAGAGTCAGAAAGGGTCACCAGGAATAAAGTGATCCGGATGTGCAAGGTTCAGTGGAGTCGTCATTCAGAGGATGAAGCAACTTGGGAAAGAGAGGAAGACCTCAGAGCAGAGTATCCACAGTTATTCCCGTCCGCTTCCGAATCTCGAGGGCGAGATTCATCTTAAGGGGGGTAGGTTTGTAACACCCTAAAAATGCCCATTTTGAAATTTAGTAATTAAATCGCTTTTATTTAATTTATGCTCATATTTATCTAGTGAAAACAATTATTTATGAGAAATAAAATCAAAGCTAAGGCTAGAAACACTTTTGATGCATTCATGCTGGCTGCATTGAGTTTCGTTTGTTTGAAGTTCAAATCAGATTTTAAAATCCAATTCAAATTTCGCTTTTAGGCTTTGCCTTCTATTTTTTTTCTTTTCTGGCGCCGAGCCGTTTCCTTCCTAGACCCTCGACTTCGACTAGGACTCTGTCTCGAGACCGACTCCGACGCTACCGCCGTCGCCGAATCCTTCCTTGACACGAACGCCAAGACTTGGACCTGAGGCCGGACTTTGTTCTATTTATAGTCGCCGCCTTGATCTTCCTTTCAATCTTTCCAATCGAGCCACAACCCTAGCTGCCGTTCTCGCCGAGAAGTTCCGCCTCGCTCGAGACCGTTCTCGTTGGGAGAAGTTCCGCCTCGCTCGAGACCCACCCTCGATCTTCGCCGTCGGAGCTTCGCACTCGTCGGAAAGCACTCCAGGAGGTTCGCCTTGAAAACCCGAAGCTCTCCATAGCGTTCTTGCTCTGATTCTTGCCGTACTCTACGCTAATTTTGATCCGCTGTCGTCCCAGTAGTTTCTCCGCCGCTGTGTTCGAGCGTCGCTAGCGTCAAGCCTCGAAGCCAGCATTCCCTCGAAAAGCCGTTTTGTTCTGAGCCGTTAGATCTAGATCCAACGCCGCCGCGTCAGTTCGAGGCCCTGCTCGAACCGGAGGGTGCCCTCGAAGCTAACTGTTTTGCAAAACAAGCCCTCCCCATTTTCAAAATCAACCCGCAGTCCAACTTAGTTCAAAAGTATTTATAAATAAGTCCTTTTTCTTTTGTTTTAACCCCTGCAAGTTTTTATAGTTGCGCCCGAGGCCCAGTTTTGTCTTTTAACAGGAAAACCCTCGAATCCTCAAATAAAATTTCGTTTTGACCCTCGAAACTTTCGCAGTTTAGCCTCGAATCGTAGAGACGCCTGTTTTAGCTCCGATTTGAGTGATTTTCGCGTTCTTGTGTTCGTAGTGAAGCGTAGATTAGTTTCGAAGCTTTCTTTCTTCTGTTCCTTATTGTTTGGTGTACTGTTCTAATAGATTAATATTGTTTGCATGTAATGGCTTGTTTGGATGCTTGTGTGTTCCTTCGAGAGTCCAGTTGGTGAGCCGTTCGCACTCGAGTTCGAGGGGTCCGGGTACCAGCAGCATCAGGATCTACAACAGCAGTTTGTAGAAGGCAAGTGCAACACAGATAATCCTTGCTACCTAAACACACCTTTACATAATTTACTGCATATGCATGTGTCTAAATTGTTCCTATTAAGGTTGAACCTAGCTTTGTTTATCCTATACCTTGAATTACCTTGGGTTATTGCATTTGGGTAGACCTTTGCTAAGCGCAGCTACTGTCACCAATGTTTAACTGTTAATCTTGACTTAATGGTTCACTTCAACGTTCATGTTAAAACTTGCTTTTTAGCAACATGGATCAGGGAGCTAGGGTGTATGCTTCATGCTTGGCCCTAGTATCTCTCCGTAAGGACTGGTTCTTAAAGCGGCAACCCAGGAGCCTGTCGCCACCGCCGGAACTATAATGGCTCTGGTCTTGGACAAGTAACTTGTACGGCTCTAATTCAACAGTGGTTACCGGTGGGCCACCGGCGTTATGGGAAGCATGGGTGAGAGTATGGTTTGATCCACCGAGGACGGAATAGCCGTTGGCTATGCCCTCGTGAGGCACAGTCCCGTGTTGGGAGCTTCCGTATGGCGGGGGTTCCACACGTTGCGCTATTTTATTCTGCTATTGTTGTTATTTTTCCCGCGCTTGGACGCCATTGACCCTCCTATTCGGAGCGCCCTGGGAGTCAGTCAATCTCGGTGCCTTGGGTCATGCTGCCTAGGTTGTACCATAACGGCTACTGTTTTGTTAAAGTGTCTTGTGAAAAGCCTCGTAGCGTCCCTATGCGATCACACCTCGGAAGTGTGGTTTGAGAGGTCTGATCCACCTCGGCATGACTGGGTTTAAAGTTCTTTGAACTTTTACGCGACCGGTGGGTAAAGGGCGAAACCTCTGCAGAGTGTACAATCTATCATGATAGCCTTGCTCAGGGTCACGAGCGGCCTGGATCCTTTTTGATTAGAAGATGATGTTTATTATTACTGTTTAATGCCTACTTTTACTTTATTAATTGGGGAAATTCAACCGGGATTCACATAAATGTTGTATCCTCAAGATACCCTCGAATAACTTCGAGTCACCATCGAATACCCTCGAGAGACCCTCGAATCAAACTAAAATCAGCCAACTAAAAATGCTAATGCAGTTCAGCCGAGTCAAGCCTTACATTTTAGCCTTCATAATCTATGTTGTATATGCTAAGTAACTCTGTTACTTACACTTGCTGTTGTTATTATTTTTTGGGCAAAATCCCGGATGGGTAACAGATGGGTTAGAAGGTCCTGCTGCCGTCGAACTTCCTGAAGATCTGCCTTTCTACTAGCTGTGTTCAACCAGTCAGTGTCCCTGTGGAGTTGTGGACTTCGGCTTCATTTAGATTAGAGAGAGATTAGTCTTTGAGTCTTCCGCTGTAAATTTTCATTAAGTTTGAGTCAAACTCTGATGTAAAACCCTTTATTTTATTCGAGCATTGTGTTCTATTATCATATTTGTTTGCTATATGTGTAATGACTTCCTGGGAACACATATGGCCGCATCTCGGGTTTCTGTGTAAATCCGGGTGTGACAGAAGCTGTGGGCCGCGGACGCGCGCGCCATTGGGCCGAGCGGGAAGCGCGGGCTGGCAGGCTGGGCCGAGCGAGGAAGGTAGTGGAGGGAGCGAAAGCGGGCCAAGGGAAGAGTTGGAGGGGCAGAAACGAACTCGGGTTTAAAGAACTTTTCTAGGACTCAAAACAAGGCAATTCAAACTCGAATTTAAATTAGATTTAAATTCTTGTTTGAACCACACACAAATAAAACTTAATGCAGCAGCATGATGCAACATACAAAGCAATTTATTTACATTTCACAAATATTTTCTATTAGAAATTTCCTATAAATTGAACAAAGCTTGGAAAATTTTAGAAAATTGAGAAAATTATTGTATTAATTATGTTAAAAATTCACATCCCAAAATTCGAAAATTTTGGGGTGTGACAAACTACCCCCCTTAAACTGAATCTCGTACCGAGATTCGCAGAGGCTAGAGATCAAGGAGGAGAGTGGAACAATAAGATTCTAGAAGGGAGATAGATCCATCTTCTTCGTCTTGTTTGTTGATGCAGTTGCGAAGTCTCTACTTCAAATCTTCTTTAGCTTCAGTTCTTCATTGAGGAGATCGACTCCTGGCTTCCTCCTTGATGTTCTTCACTTGATTCATTAGGAAAAGATAGCAAGAAAACAAGGATATATAGGGGAAAAGAGTGAGAGAGCCCAACTACACAATCATTACAAAGAAGCGAATCAATCAAACGCACAAGAACAGACATTACAAACACACCAAACCAAGGTTGAACACACGAGCGTAAAAGCGGTGCTAACGATGTTAATAAGGTCAAGGGAATCCTCCTATGCAAGGTTATCTCTTCAGTCGTCTTCACGCTAATATCTTCAAACTCGTCTTGTGTGGTGTCCATCTTCTTGGTTGTAGCAGCAGTGATTGTTGTCTTGTATTCTGATGTCGCTCAAACCTAAACTTCTTGATGTAGGCCAGTATCTTCATTCGTCAAATGACTTTGGCTTACATCGGGTTGATATATACAATCTAAGTGCTTTGGGATAATGGCCGAAAGGACACTTTGAGATTACAAGCCAAGGAATGAATCCAAAGTGACAATACTTGAAGAACAAGGAGGAGAGAAGTGGAAATAGTATCACGGAACGACTGAGTAAACAAGGATACTCACAACAGTAATAGAAAATTTCAAGAGGCGAGATAAGCGATCAAGGTAAAGCAACAAGGATGAGTTAAATAGACAAGAATTTGAAAATTAGCAATTTGTCAATACAAGGTGGAGGTAAATAATCAGAATTCAAGGGTGAGAAGTAAATTATCAAGGAGAGGATAAAACATCAAGGATATAATGACCAAAGAGAAATTGTCAAGGAGGAAAATGCTCAAGGATAGCACTCTTTATGGATCAAAATGTCAAGGATTGAGAAAGCAATGGTTATATGGCAAAATGAATCTTAATGGATGGCCAGTACTATCTAGGCTGCGGTCCTATAGTCAGCATAGCTCTGATACCAATCTGTCACACCCGGATTTACACAGAAACCCGAATGCTACTGTATGTGTGCCCAGGATGTCCACAGAACACATACAGCTTACAAATATGGTAAAACAAAGTACATATGCTCGAATAAAGTAAGTTTACATCAGAGTTTAGCACATACACAGCGGAAGTCTATTTAATAACTTGACAGGTAGAGCCTCAAGTCCACAGGGACGCCGACTGGTTGACCTCAGCTCAGAAGTATGGAAATCCTCAGGAAACTCAGTAGCTGTCTCATTCACTCCATCTAGTACCCATCCAGGATTTTGTTGAATAAAGGAAAGCGTAAGTAATTGTCTTACTTAGCAAGTATAGCACGGTGTATGAAGGCTTAAAAGAAAGGCTTGACACGGCTGAACTGCATTAGCATTTTTAGTTGATTCATTTTAGCATAATCCAAATTACTACGATAATATGAATCCCAGTTGAAAACCCAATTAATATAGTAGAAGTGAACATTAAACGGTAATAAGCATCAGCTTCTTATCAAAAAGGATCCAGGCCGCTCGTGACCATGAGCAAGGCTATCATGATAGATTGTACACTCTGCAGAGGTTTCACCCTTTACCCACCAGTCGCGTAAAAGTTCAAAGGAACTTTGCACCCAACCACGCACATCAACACTTCCAAGGTGTGACTGCTTAGGGACGCTACGAGGCTTTTCACTAGACACCCTAACAAGACAGTGGCCGCTACAGTACAATAAGGCGGTAAGGTCCGAGGCACCGTGATTGACTGACTCCCAGGGCGCACCGGTAGGAGGGTCAATGGCAATCCAGAGCACGGGGCAACGCGACCGAACATGCGCAACGTGTGGAGCTTTCCCCCCCTGAGGCAACCAACATGGGACTTTGTCTAACGAGACATAGCCGACGGGGCTACCGTCCTCGGTGGATCAAAAACCATACCCAGCACCTTACTTCCTATAACGTCGTCGGCCCGTCGGTAACCACTGGCAAGCTAGAGACGTACAAGCTACTCTTCCAAGACCAGAGCCATTATTGTTCCAGCGGTGGCGACAGGCTCCTGGGTTGCCGCTTTAAGAACCAGTCCTTACGGAGAGACACTAGAACAAAGCACGAAACAGATGTTCTAGCTCCCTGAACCATGTTGCTGAAAAGCAAGTTTTAACATCATCATTGTAGTGAACCATTAAGTCAAGATAACAATTGAACAATTGGTGACAGTAGCTGCGCCTAGCAAAGGACTACCCAGATGCATAAACCCAGGTAAATCAAGGTATTGGATAAACAAACTAGGTACAACCTTAGGGTACATCAAATTAGACACATGCATATGAAATAAGTGATTAAATGCGGGTGTATAGGTAGCAAGGATTGTGCATGCTATACTTGCCTTAATCCATAGTACAATCACTCATAGTCTTCAGCTCTTGATCTTCAAACTCTTCTTCTTGACATATCTTGATGGCACTCCTCTACTCGCAGCAATCATTGGCAACAAACATACAAACAAACAAACAAGAATAACTAAGAACATTACACCAAACAGTAGAAACAGAACAAAAGAAGGCTTTAAAACTATTCTACGCTTCGCTACGAATACGTGAGCTTAAGAATCACACTAATCGGAGCTAAAACGAGAAAGTTATGGTGTTTCTAAGGTTCGGGGGCTTGCTGGCAAGTTTCAGAAACTTCTAGGGGCTTAACTACGAAAAACCGAGGACCTAAACGTTATTTTATAAAAAAAAAACAGGAGGGTTAAACCATAAAAACACCAAGGCTGGGCTTTGAGAAGGAATTTCACAAAAGAACAGGGTGCTTTTCGAAAACCAGGGGCATATCTGCAAGGGATATTTGAATAGGACGGACGGCGGGTTGATTCAGAAAAACAACAGGGGCTGTTTTAGAAAATGGCCAGGCTGACCGGTGTGCTGGGCGTTGACCTAGAGGCGAGGCTCGTTAAAGTCCGTCAGATCTGGATCCAACGATCCAGATTGAATCCAGCGGGGGCTGGTCGCCGGCGACGACGGAGACGGCGGCGCCACCCATAACCGCGGCGGAGGATCGCCGGAGCAGGGCTTAAATCTAGCAACAAGCCACCAATCGAGACGCGGTCAGGCCCTACAGCTTAGTGAGGGAGCGGCGAGCTCACCTAGGTGGTTCTCGACGACGATCAGGTGGTGTGGAGCGCGGATGGCGGCGCAAGGCGGGAGGAGGCGCTGCGGCTTCGGAGTCTTGAGCGAGGGATGGATGAGGTGTTGGGGCCTTGGCGTCCGTGCCTTTATAGCCCCGGGTGCGGTGCCGGAGGGGCTCGGCGCCGAGGTGGCATCAAGGAGGGGCGACGGTGGACGGTGTTATCCTTCCTTGCAGGGAGACACTTTCCTTGCGGGGAGGCGCGCGCAAAGGAAAGGAGGGCGGCGGGGAAGATTCGGGGAAAGTCGGCGCTGCATCGTGGGCCGCTCGGGAAACAGATCTGGCCTTCGGCCGGGGCGGGAAGTCGAGCTCGGCTTGGGCTCGGCGCAGTCGGAAGGTGGAAGACGACCCCGACAGGAGGGCCCCGCTCGTCAGCGGCAGGGAGAGGTGGGGAGCTGCACTGTCGGGCCGAGCTGGAGCAGGCCGACTGGGCCGCGGAACGGGGAGATGCGGCTGGGGCGTTGGGCCGGCAGCGGAGGCGGGTTGGGCAGGGCGAAGCTGTGGGTCGCGGACGCGCGCGCCATTGGGCCGAGCGGGAAGCGAGGGCTGGCAGGCTGGGCTGAGCGAGGAAGGTAGTGGAGGGAGCGAAAGCGGGCCAAGGGAAGAGTTGGAGGTGCAGAAACGAACTCGGGTTTAAAGAACTTTTCTAGGACTCAAAACAAGGCAATTCAAACTCGAATTTAAAGTAGATTTAAATTCTTGTTTGAACCACACACAAATAAAACTTAATGCAGCAGCATGATGCAACATACAAAGCAATTTATTTACATTTCACAAATATTTTCTATTAGAAATTTCCTGTAAATTGAACAAAGCTTGGAAAATTTTAGAAAATTGAGAAAATTATTGTATTAATTATGTTAAAAATTCACAACCCAAAATTCGAAAATTTTGGGGTGTGACACGGGCTATAAATTCAGACTCCAGCCTCACATACACTTGAACACTGGGAGCTGCCCGTTCCTTTGGACTCCTAAATACGGGAGAAAAAACAGGAAAAACAGGAGTTATCCCGGTAGAATACAAGATCTGTGAATACGGTCGGGAAAATACCCCAACCGATTCCGGTCCCATTTCCCGCCGAGTTTTCCTGAATTTTCCTGTATTTTTCCGGTAACCGAAAATACGGTATATGATCGGGAAAATCCGGTATACGGCTTCGGTCGGGACGGGATTTTCCGGTCCTGTTTTCATCCCTACCTTTCAGCAACTTCTATGATTTTGATTGGATGCTCGGTGTAAGTGAGATCTTCCTTCACATTGAGCTCTTCCATTGGCAATTGCAACTGCAGCACTCGTAAGCGTTTCTTCAACTGGGGTACATGGAACACGTCATGTAGATCAGAGAGTTGAGCTGTCAAATCATGCTAGTAAGCCACTTCTCTTCTATCAAGGATCTTGAAAGGTTTAATATATCTCAGTGCAAGCTTTTCCTTGACCTTGAACCTGTGAAGGCCTCTGATAGGTGACACCTTGAGATATACAAAACCTCTGACCTCAAAGACCAACTCTCTGCGTTGGGTGACAACATAGCTTTTCTATCTTGATTGTGCAGTCCCCAAATTTTCTCTAATTATCTGGACTTGTCTTGGGATCAAGTGCGGTTCACATGGTGCAATAACAAGCAAGGCAACATAGAAGAAGATGATCTGAGCCGGTACATTGGGCACGACCGAGTCAAGGAACGAGGCAAGACCGAGTAGACCGTCCGGGCACCGGAGGTGAAAGGCTTGGCATGCTTGAAGCTTGCCATGGAGGCTGGACCAAGTATATGGGGTTTGTTGATTTGGCCACAAAACCAGCGGAGGACAGTTTCTTTGTTTGGACCACAAAACCAAGTCCAAAGACCTGACATGGGGAAGCTGGTCTGACCGGTTTGCAGAACCGGTCCGACCGCTTTCAGGAATCCGGTCCGACCGGTTTGCAGGATTGGTCTAACCGGTTTCAGTCCTGCGCGTCGGGAAGCTTCGAAGCGGAGGACACGCGGCGTGATCGTGGAGGTTACGTCAGAGGGAAGCAACTAGATGGATGCGAGCCCAGCCGAAGGAGAAAATATCTACAACTTCCAGTTTTGCCCTAAGGGAGTGTATCTTATAATTAAGTTGTATGGGTAGTGACATCTTTCGTCGGCGGCTATATATACTCACCTTGTGGGAGATAGCAGCCATCTCTTGAAACCCTAGTTCATTTGCTCTTTCTTTCGATTTTCCCACAAGAGAGGGAGGATGTGGGTGGTTTCCTAGCCTTGTATAGATGTTGTCCTCATGAATCAATGGAAGAAGTTCTTCAAATCTCGTGTGCTCTTCGTTTTTCTTTTTCGTGATTTTTGGAGCTCTTTTTGGTGAATTTTCGTTCTTCGTGATTCGAGGTGAAATTCGTGGAATTTGTTGGGGGATTATGTTGCCGGGATCTTTGTGAGTATCTTTGACTTATTTCCCCCACGAATCTCTTTGAGTGTGAATTCGAAGATTTTCCCTTCTCTCCCTTCTCTAATGTTCTTGACTAAATTTATGAAATTCGTGGTGAAGTCATATTCCATCTCCATGTGAATATTTCTGGATCTCCCCTTATCTATCTTGGTTTGCTCTGGTTTGAATATAATCTCGCGAGTACATTCATATGTTCTTTAAATTAAGCATGGTGTTTAGGTTAATTAGCTTGCCTTAATCAAATTAGACATGGTGTCAAATTTGATTGATAAACCTTTAGAACAATACCTTTATAGATATTGGTTGTATGTGTGGACTAACCCTTGCAGAAAAAAATCATCAAATTTGAATGGGAAGTCCCCAAAACTAGTTCACATCAGAGGTAAGCCGCGACCATGGATACATTTGAAGCCTATGATGGAGCAATCATCCTAGGTATGCATGTTTTTCAGTAAATTACAAATAACCTGGACAGGTCGAAGCAACTCCACCGAAGGCAACACTGGGAATGAACTAAAAAATTCACCGCCACCAACACCAAGGCAAATCAGAATCATGGGGCGGAAGAAGAAAGTTGCATCGCCCAAAGCATCCTCTCCGGATTGGATGATGACAAGAACAATTAAAGGAAGGAGAAGTCCTACTCACGGACTTAAAACACGAGCTCTCGCCGCAAGGTAAACTGGTACGTATCCCATATTTCCCTTTCCAAAATTTTAATTCCATCTTTGCATTTGCATATTTCCCTTTCCAAACGTGAATCACCCATGCATTAGAATTAAGAGAGAACAAAAAGGATATCGCTTCGGTGTAGTGGGTGGTTGGGCCGACCTCGCCCAAGTTTGGCCGAACCTACCCCTGTGCCCAAATGTGCAGTAACTTGCTGGGTTATGTCAAGGAAAGACCAGAGGAGTACAATGTCGACGAATTATGTCGAGCACGTCTGCTTGGGGGTACCCCAGAGAGTAGATTCGTGGGTCTCGCCGAGTTCTACGAGCGACAGTACACGAACAACACAAAGATTTAGATAGGTTCGGGCCTCGAGTAGCGTAATACCCTATGTCCTGTGTGCTTGATTGTATTGCCTGTGTGGTTGTATGTTGAGTTGTTTTGAGGGGGTCCCTGCTCTGCCTTATATAGTCCGGGGAGCAGAGTTACAAGTTGGTTACAATATCCTAGTCGTATACAACACAAAGTACTACAACATGGTACTTTGGGGAGTCTCCTATCAGTATACGACTAGTCTACCTAGTCAGCTACACCGTCTTGCACCATAGCCGACTAGTTTTAAGGTAGTCGGACCAAACATTCCATAACGAGTAGTTTAATCCTTTACATGAACGGCCCTAGGGATCCTGGTCCCACAAGCCCCCGAGCATCTTGGGCCATTGCTTCAAATCTTAAATCAGTCTTTAACATCTTCGAGTAATTGGAGCTAACCCAAAGACGCTCAAGTCTTCTTTGTAGAGTAGTTTTCATTGGAGTGCATCTATCGATGCACCCAATGGGTGTAGCCCCCAAGCCTCTGAGTACTTTTAAGTATTCTGAGGTTCAAAAGCATTCGTCTATCTTCATCACGAGTAGTTCAATGGTGTGCACCGAATAGGTGCACCCATTGGGTGTAGCCCTCGAGCTTCGAGTAGTTTATCTGAAACCAGTCGAAGGTCTTCGAGTAGTCGTTCCATAAATTTCGGGAAATTAAATCCCAGATTATCCGCTAGCAGCCCCTGAGCTTTAAAGAAAATATCTTTGGTGTAAAGATCAGGATAAATCTTCCATTGTTTGTTAGGGCAGGTACATTGGTGTCGCCTAATAGACGGTCTCATGCAGCGACACGTAATCTTGAGATGGCTTATCAGACAACTTGTACAATAGGTTGGTGTTTTAGTTGTCTCGTAACAATACAAAATCCTTTAATTTATGGAAAAACAAAGAAATATGATTGGTTGCATGGCAACAAAACTCGTACAATGGTGAGAGAGTTGTCTCATAGTCCTAAAATTTATCCCATGAGGCGGTTGTTTCGCGAAGCAATGACCTCATTCTCTCACCTCGCTCTCTCTCCCCCACATCATCAAAAATCCTACGTGGCTCTACATGAGACGACCTATGAGACTGCTTACGTGTAGCAATGTACCTGCCCTTATGATTATGAATCTCCGAAAATCTTGCTGGCGCCGTTTTAGTAAAGCTATCCCCAAAAAATCGACAGGAAAATAGAATACGATGCGCCGTCGCATTGTAGTGCACAGTAACCCTAATTGGGTATTATATAGATCAGCCAGCGTCATTGCTTATTATCTCCTCACCATTCACAGCCTCCGCCGCTCGAGCTCTAATCTTCCCCTCTTCATTCACCGATCGTGAGCTATAGCCCCCAAACCCAAGATCTGTTACCACAGCCCCCAAGCTTTGTAGTTAGTGAATGCGAGAGAAATCCAAGGCTGTAATCCGCTCCAAGATGACCGGGCAGAGGAGAGGCACAGGAAGGAAGGTCGATGCAGCAGGAGCCTCTAATCCTGGATCACGGAGGGGTGGGAAGAAGAAGTCACCAATCGCAGATCCATCCACAAAACCATCATTTGCGGATCCGCCATCACCGGTCGTGGCATGGAATAAGTGCATGACAAACACTGATGAGTTGACCAGCTTGGTGGAACAAGGTTTGCTCCTCGATCAAGTGTCGCTAGAATGGAAATCTTGTTGGCAACAATCGTTTCCCACTGAAAATAATCAAGAAATCCCGCTTTTTCTCTCTTTCTATGAGCAGGGAGTTGGGTTGCCAATCTCATCCTATTTGAAGGAACTCCTTGCTTTCTATAGTCTGCAGCTCCATCATCTTAATCCGAATGGCATCTTGAACGTAGCTGTCTTTGTTCACGCTTGTGAGGCATTCTTAGGGATAAAACCTAGTTTGCCTTTGTTTCGTACCTTGTATCACATAAAGTCACAACCTACTAATCTGAAAACTGAAGTAGTCGGAGGTGCGAGAATTCAGTTCCGCCAGAACATGAGGGCTAAATGGTTTGAGATGCCCATCATGGACTCCTGCGATGACTGGAAGGCAAAATGGTTTACCATCGGTAAGTGTATTCGAACATCTTGTTTATTCGAATAAACTAGTCGTGTTTGCCTTGTATCATGCCAACCACTTGCCTGCTTACTTGTAATACATCAGGAAACCACTCGTTGAGCTGCCCGGGGAAAGATGGATGGTATCCCGAGGATCAATCCAACTGGAACTCACGCCCAACTGCTGAAGAAGCAAAAGATGTGCCCGCTTTGCTAAAGCAAGTACAAATCCTGAAGGAGAAAGGGCTCACTAGAGTCGGGATCGCCTTCAGCTTCATGACGCGAAGGATTCAACCACTACAGGAGCGGATCCACCTGGGGTTCCAGTACGAGGGAAGCTCATATCCCTCACGGACTGCCCCTGAAGACATCTCTGAGGAGACAGTACTCATGCGTTTGAGTCGCATGTTCACTGGTGTTGCTGAAAAACCAGTCATAGTTGGAGAATTATCGAAGGAAAATCTACTAGTAGAAGTAAGTACTCCCAACTCTATAAACTTGATGTTTTGATACTATCATGATGTCAACCCGAATTGTTTGTGAATCAAACCAAGGTCAACCAAAAGAACTCTTTACGACAGAAGAGTGGGAGGAGCTCGCCAAAAGTTCGTCTGAAAGGACGATCAATGACAAGAACAATCAAGGCGCTGGCGACGGTGATGTAGAAATCGTCGAAGATTCAGAGACCAGTGCACCACCAGAAGCCAATACCAGAGGTAAATGCCTTATTCTCTGATATCCCAATATAGATGTCTTGTTCTTTGAATGCCTGGATAATAATTTGAATGATTTAACCATGTAGCTGCTCCAGAAGTGCCTGCTGCCACCAGGAGAAAGCGTAGTACTCAAAGCCAATCAGCGAAGTTGAGTGACACTGTGCCTACTGATGAGCCCTCCAAGAGAGTCAAGCTATCGCACAAGATCACCGCACCGCAGGGTTCTTCAACTTCGAGTGCTTTGGCGAGCACAGCAACTGGAAGTACAACCAGTTCAAAGCGCTCAAAGCCCATATTGAAGTTCCAGTTTCAACCTTTGAAGGCTCGAGAACCACCAAAGGAGTAAGTGAACTTGCTCTGAACATCTTATAGTTGATGATCTAAAGGAATAATGTAGAACTATGAACTTGTTATGTTGATAGAACACCAGACTAGGCATTTTTGGAGGCCATGCAACAGATGGAAACGGAGCAACAAGTCGCTGGAAGACCAACCAAAAGCACATCAAAATGCACTATCCAACATACCAGCTGAGAGCACTGCAGGAGCCATTGAAGACACGTCAAGGCAAATGGTGGTCGTTGAGACTGAAAAACAAGTCGTGCCAGCTGAGAATGTCGAGGACACCCAAGGACTTGACTCCAGTGCGCCACCTAAGTCTAATGATGTAGTCATTCCACCTGTTGAGGATATATCAAGTGACCCTGCACTAGAACAACTACTAATGTAGTCGTCTCAACAAGTACTCAGGTGTATGTTGACAGCCTTGCCGTATATTAATTGAACCTTCATCCATATATCATTGATTTAAACACCTATATTGGATAAAAATCTTCAGGCTGGCGACAAACAAGAAACAAAAACACCCAGCACTAATGTGCAAGAAGAGACACCAGCCAATACTGAAGACAAACTGAAAGATGTGAGTAGAATTTACCATAATTACGAATAAAAATATGTTCTTGGGTTGAAAGATGATAAATTCTGCACAGGTTGAAGTAGAAGGCAAGACTCCAATGGATGAAGCCTATGAGCTGTGCAACCATCTCCAGCTTGCTCTGGTAAGAATCTACAGCTTCAATCTTTATTTCAAGATAACAGGCAATATTGCAATAATAGATAAATGTGCAGGCCCTGGTCGATTTGGTAGAAAAGCCTGGAGATGCAAAGCTCTCAGCCCGGATCCACGAGTTAGAGGATGACCTTACTTGCGTCTACGAACAACTCGAAAAGGAGCGGGCAGAGAATAAAGAAAAAATTCAATTTCTCCAAAGGCAGAATGACAGCCTCACTGATGTGAAGAGTAGACTAGTGATCCGCGTCACCAATTTGTCAAAGGAAAACAATGGTATGTATCCGGAGAATATTGCAGAGTTGTTAGGTTAGGAACTATTATACTAACAATATGCAAGTACACCTTGTAGAATTGAAAAAGCGGGTGGATGAAGAAAAAGGTAAAACCACCAGCTGGTATAACCTGACGCAGCGGCAAGCTGAAGAAATTACGGAGCTCAAGGCATCGATCGAGAAGAAAGATGCCAAGTTTGCAAAGGAGCACCAAATCCATGTCGACATGGAGAAGGAGGTTGCAGGATCCTTGAAGACGGCGTAGCTTAAGCAAGAGGAAGTAAACAACCTGCTAGCTAAAAGGAAGGATATTGAAGAAGCCGTGGATCCGATCATTGAAATGCTAACTCCAGAAGGTGTCGAAGCGGGTAACTTGTATCTGCTGGAGCGTCTGCGACAAGTGCCGGAGCTGGTGGGTGAATTTTGCAAAGCAACTCTGAAAGATTGCACAAACAAGGTGTTGGCCCTGTTCAAGGCACATAACCCAGAGGCAAAGATGGAACTGAAATATTTGCCAGCTGGTACGACAAATGAGCAATATGAAGCACTCGTGGCAGAAACAGAGCCAATGGTGGATGAGTTTGTGAACTCTTTGGTGCAAAAATGACATGTAATATTTGTTTGAGTTGCCCTGTAATGTGGAAACAAAACAACATGCGCTTTGCTACTCTTGAAGTAATCTGATACCTTATGCTGAATATGTATCAATTTTGAGTACTTGTAGTCATATAGCATGTAGTCATGATGTATCATTGAATTGTTTACTCATGGTAACACTGGAATTGGTCATGAGTAGACCTGATAGGCCAAAAAATATCATGCAAAAGTATAGTACGTGCCTAGACAAGTCTTGGAAAGACTCGTGTGGTTCCTGGTGCAGAGCCATAACACTACTTAGAGTAGTTTGTACTATTAATTGTATGAAAACATAAGAGCGATACTACTGTATGCTATGCAAAAGCAAGGAAATCTCTATTTGGGTTCCTGCAATGCATGAATAAGGAGTCCGATGTTAGTCGGCACAAGACACAAAGCAGAACTTCCCTGAATAAATCAAAAGAAATGATGCTAACAACAAGAACCATGTGTAGGTTGGTGTAGCTCGACCAGGACTTATAAGGCTTGGCGCCGCTTCTGAAAAAGCAGTCGTGGCATCTTTTGACTAGTTGTTAAACAACTACCCTAGGCTTGAGCTGTTGGAAGCAAAAGCATGACACAGAGATCTCTGATGAGAATGAAATATGATAAAAATTTAATGTATCATTGACAGATAGGCAATAACTTTATTGATCTCTTGATAATCAAAGAGTACATGAAAGTCGCCCGGAAAACCCGATTATGGGTATAACTTCTTCAGATGTTCGATATTCCATACATTTGGCAAATCTTCGCCTTCTTGAGTTTGGAGACGATAGGTTCCAGCCCCGATGACTTGTTTTACAAAGAACGGACCTTCCCATCGTGACATGAGCTTATGTAGGCTGCCAATCTTCTGTATTCGCCATAGCACCAAGTCTCCTGTGACGAAGGAATGAGTCTGGACGGAGCGTTGATGATAACGCCGAAAGCTGAGTAAGCTCTTGTAAGACTTTGAGTTATCAATATATTTATCTTTATCTTATTGCCTTTGTCATTTATAGCTTGCTTCTACTTTATTCTAGTTGCATCTATATCATGTTTAGACTATAGTCGGTTCTAGTTCTAGTGTTTATAGATCTTGTTTAAATCGTTGTCTTAGCTGGTTCTTCGATCTTGCTTGATACTGGAGGTGAATTGTCACCAAGAGTATTGACAAGGTTGCTATTGGCGGTCATTACAGACCGATTTCCGACCTCCAACCGAGTATAAAATAAAGACAATTGAGACACACACCATAGCTATAGGGCTTATTGCTAACCATTTCCACGAGTTTTGGTGATTACCCATTGTGCAGGTGCAATATTGAGAAATACGCGCTATAAGGGGTCGGAATCGACCGATTCGGCCGAACGACACCATTCGGCTGGTTACCCCCCTTAGCCGTATATGACACGAAGCACAACCGGAGGACGTCCATGTCAGCGATGACCAAGCGACAACCATGCATGACACTTGGACCAGTGCCACATCACCTCTTGGCCCATACCGACACGAAGACCATCAAGAGAAGACAGCCCAAGGTCACCCAGAAGGAGAGGCGGTGCAAGGGGGGCATACTGGGCTGGAAGCCCTGTTCGGCCGAACCGCCCCCACTCCACGAAACCGCCATCAGGGGCCAAATCTGAGCCGTGGGAGCGAAGGTGGCGCAAAGCCACGGTTCGGCCGAACTAGGCAGTTCGGCCGAACCGGGGGATTCGGCCGAAGGCCCGGCACCGCCTCCCAGCTCCCTTGGCCGTTACTCCTGCTCATAACCGCCTTCTCCAACTATAAATACAAGTGTCCCATGCCCGGTTCAATACACAACACATGAGAGTAGGTGTTGCAAAGTTCCGCCACTTGTATCAGTAGAAATAGGGAGAGAGGAGAGGTGAGCGTCCCGGAGAGGAGCCGGAGTGTCGGCCCCTCTTCCCACTGTACCTCTACGGATGCGGCTCTACTTCGAGTGACATCTGGGTCATGTCTGGTAACTCTTGTATCTCTCTCTGATTAATTGAGCATTCAGTTCTTACTTCTATTTACTTGCTGGCTCTTTGTTCAATGCTTAGTTGATTGGTATAATTGTATATTGGTTGCTTAGCTTGGGTGCGTATCTTTCTGCAGTAGATAGGTATTAGTCGACTAGTGTAGGCGTGGTGCCTATACTTGAGACTAACTTAGTTTACCCCCGTCACAACGGAGGTGGTAGCCGTAAGGTGGTGACAGCCCTTCCGGTCTTTGTAGTCCATCACGTTAGTTCCGGTCTGTAGGATCCCCAATTAGGAATTGGTTGCACCCCTTCTTATCCCTTTTTGTGTGTCATGGGTTCCTCTGTCCCGAAGCAAGTATCTATCTGTACCCTCTGATCTACTCGATTAATCAGTAGAATACCTCTATCAGACTCGTACCCCCTCTACCCTCCTATCACTCCTCTTCTCTCTTTGTTGTTGTCATCCACCTCATCCATACCATTCACTCCATTCCATCTACCTAGGACATCTTAGTTTAGAATTAGTACACTTCTCGTTCCTTGTGGAAATCGATACCTAGGAATACTCCCGGGTGAAAGCTACATCGGTATCCGTCAGCTTGCAGATTTATCTGTAGGCCGTAAGGAGTACCAACAAGCTTTCTGGCGCCGTTGCCGGGGAACGGTAGCTGCTCTGATTCCGAACCCAAGTTGTCCGTGTATCCCATCACCATCCACCACATGGATTCCACTCTCACCTTACGCCAACACTCGGCTCCAATGGGCGATTGTTTGGAGCCACCACCATCATCACATCCTATCCATTCACCCGGCTATGATCTACGTCCCGGCTTCATAGCTATGGTTCGTGAGCAACCATTCTCAGGAACGCGTGACGAGAGTCCATACGCGTATTTGCGCGAGTTTGAGCAACTCTACTCATGCCTGACCATTGCGGGCATGACACAAGAGGCACTCAAATGGAAGCTATTACCGTTCTCATTGACGGGAGCAGCAAAGAAATGGTACTCTTTGTCTGTCGGTACTATGGAAGGGAGCTGGGAAATTCTTAAGGAAAAATTCTGCCTAAATTTCTTCCCAGTGTCCAAGGTAGCCAGCCTCCGAGCGGAAATCATCACCTTTAAGCAATTAGAAGGAGAATCGCTAGGAGCTGTGTGGGCTCGTTTCAAGCAAATCTTGGCATCCGGACCAGACCTAGGCTTGTCAGAACCTATCATTCTTCAACACTTCAGCCTTGGCCTCTGTCCTGTAGCTAACACTTTCTTGGACTCTGCTTCAAAAGGGTCGTTTTTTCTTCTGACTCCTAGTGAAGTGAGGATAGTCCTGGAGCGTATCCTGGATGACACCCCCTACACTGGAGTCTATGACGAACTCCCCGATGAAGAAGAGCAGCCTAAACCTGAAGAGCCTGTACACCCACAATCTAAAACCATCAGCTTTTCCATTCCATCAGAACCCGAAGCTCATTTCGAACCACCACTATATTCTAGCCTGGCCTACCATCACCCACTCTACACCACTCCCTACAATTTTGATGATGATCTATTCGATAACATAGGGAGTGCAAGAAGTTTCCCATTGGAACAATGTGTAGAGCAGAAGGATCCACCACCCGACAAGGAAGCACTAGAATATCAGAGAGAGTACTTAGGACGTCTCTCTGCTATTATAAGTCAGGAATGGCTAGACGAGGCTGAAGCCTCGATTGAGGTCGTTAAAATGCCCAAAAGGATTCGAAGAATATTCTATGAAGTTATGGGCTAGGACAAAGAAATCGGGTACGACCCGAGCCTCGGAATCAATTTCATCTCTAGCTCTTTGGTGCGAGGTCAACTCTCGGACGAACCATGGTCATCATCTCAGACATGTCTTTCGCATCGGGAAGGATCCTCGATTGTTTAGGGATCTTGCGGGTCACACCCGTTAAGATTAACGACCCTGAACTTTTCCTGGATTTCCATATCTTTGACCTACCCGAAAATTCCACTCATTCCATCTTTATTGGTAGGCCAATAATGAAAATCCTAGAAAATTCACCAATAAACCAGCTAGAGCTTAGGATCGGAGAAGAACTTGTCCTAGTCTTTTATTCCTATCCCTTGAATACCCTAAATGAGACAAACCCCGATCTTGATCCAACAGAGGAAGTCATGTCAACATCTTTGACAGACTTGGAGCCACCTATCCTAGAAGAAGATGCCCAATTCTTTATGGAGGAAGAAGAAATTCATCCTCCAATCGAGCCTAAGCCTCTTCCCCATGGACTGAAGGATGGCTTCCTCTTTAAGGACAAAAAAACTCCAGTGACCATTAGTGACAAGCCCTCTGACATTGAAACTCAACATACTCTCGCTGTCCCGGAGAAAGATCACTCTGTCCAAGATTTAGAAGGGATTGCTTATAACCATCATAGACATCATATCCCAATCTCATCTTTTCCTGGGGTCGCAAGGAAGTTGTCCCGGAGGTTTGTCTTTGATCGGGGAAAGACTAGATTCAAAGTTAGAAGCCATCATCTTCCCCTATCATGCTCCTGAACATGACCCCATGTCCACACCTCCCACGAGTAAAGGGGATTCGTAGTTTTTTAGCCACACTGGGCTTTATAGGTGTCTCATCAAAAATCTCTCCAATAGCCCGGTCGTTCACCAATCTCTTAGCCAAGGAAACCCCTCTCGTCGCTGATCAAGAGTGTTATGCTTCCTTTCACACTCTTGAGAAAGCACTCGCTTTCACTCCCATCATCCAGCCTCCCGACTGAAACATCTCATTAGAAATCTTGCGTGATGCGGGCGACTTTGCCGTAGGAGCTGTTTTGGGCCAAACCAAGGACAAGAAGCACTATGCTATCTCATACGTTAGAAAAATGCTCACTGGCCCCAGCTCAACTACGCAACCACGGAAAAAGAACTCCTAGCAACTGTGTTTGTTATAGACAAATTCCGGTCCTACCAAGTTGGGGCAAAGGTCATAGTCTATTCAAACCATGCTGTTTTGAAGTATCTTTTGACCAAAAAGGATGCGAACCCAAGACTCATCCGTTGGGTCTGTCTCGGGTACAAATCCCGTTTGATATTCCCATCAATGATTTTCTTACGGGATGATACGCTCCTCAAAGGTCACAACACTAGAGCCGTGGTATGCCAACATAGTCAACATCAAGGTGGTAGGGTGCGTCCCACCAGGTGGAAATAGGAAAAGATTGGTTTATGAGAGAAGATTTCACCTCTGGGACGACCCATACCTCTTCCAGATATGTAGTAACAGACTACTTAGACGATGCACACCTGCACCTGAGGCACATGAAAACTGGGAGAGATGTTATGCAACACCTTATAGTGGTCACTATGGAACATTCTGAACAAATGTCAAGGTCTGGCATTGTGGGCCTAGCATGTACGAGGATGCTAAGGAATCTATCAGGAGATGCCCACATTGCCAAAAGCACAGGAATATAAGCACTAGTGACGCAATGGCGCTCACTAGTAATTTTCAAGTAGAAATCTTTGATGTTTGGAGAATTGACTCCATGAGTCCTTTCCCTAACTCAGAGAACTATGAGTTTATTCTGGTAGCCGTAAATTACGTCTCTAGAAATGGGTAGAAGCCATGCCCTATTGAGCCACATACACCAGGCACGCTAAGCAAATTTTCCATGAAAACATCCTTCCTTGCTTTAGCATCCCTAGGCTAGTCTCCCATTTCATTGACTCCACCTTCCGGAAAGATTTAAGTTTGGGGGAGCAGCATATTATAGCCAGATCTTATCACCCCCAAACTAGTGGTCAAGCAGAACATCCAATACGCAGATCAAGAACATTCTGCAAAAGACCATCAATGAGATAGGAATGCACTGGAAAAGATTAGCTCCTTGATGCACTCTAGGCATACCAAACCACATTGGTTCTGGCAAACTGGGCCACTTCGGCCAAACCATTGTTCGGCCGAAGGCAACCCTTTGCCCATGTGCATCCATTTGAATCTCAGTTCATGTCTCTATCCCATCTTATCTTGGAGTCGCACGGTGGGAAAACCATCACCTTACTCCATCACTTTCCCGAGCACAACCCAGTGCTTACATTTCCTAGACACCACGACCACCCAATCCTTGTCCAAAGACCTTTCCTCACCCAAGGGTTCTCTCTTCAAGAGTATCACAAGCAAAACCCTCAAACCCAAACCAACGGAAAAAGCCATGAGCACTTCGAGGAGGAGAAGGTCGCTAAAGGCGAGCTTTGGCGGATGGACACGGATAACAAGACAATTGTCCTCCGCCGAACATTCACAGCCAAATTCAAGAGGCTCGCCAAAGCCACAGGACATCTAAACCATTATGATCCACCTACAGAGTAAATGTCCTATGGTTGTATCTTTTAGAGCACCATTAGTTTAAATTTATTTCCCAATTCAATTTCCCTTAGCTTAGATCAATGTTTAGGAGGTGCTCTCTTTATTTTCCCTTCAAATATTTGTTTTCCCAAATTTCGCTCGATGATTAAAATAAAATAAAATAAAAACTTAGTTTGAATTGTCCAAAATAATGCTCTGACTGGTGTAGTTGAGCCAGTCAGAGAATGCCCAATTTAACAGATGATACACGAGTACAGGGATGACACAGTGGAGGAACAGGAGAAGAACGTGCAAGACGACCCGTTCAGCTAAACCTTTTGGTTCGAGCGAGCTGGTTGGTTTAGCCGAACCAGCCCAACTCAACTACTTCGCGCACACGCATGCTGGTTTGCACTCTTTACTCCTCTCAATTCGGTTTCCCTCTGTTACTACGTTTCATTATGTGAACCTTGCACAAACCACTTAAATGAAATGTTCTCGGTTATCTTTCATGCCATGAATTGTGCCTATTGTTCATTTCAAACTAAGTATCGACATGCCTGTGAAATATCTCATGTTAGGATCCCCTGATCTAAGTTGTTGATGAATGTGATATGACTTGATAAAACAAACCTCTTGCTCATTCAAGTGTTCGGGTGAATTTATTTTGAAAATATAAAATCATACCCTATCCTTTCATCCTTTCCACATACCTCTACATCCACTTAACATATTTGCTTGAGAGATCACTTATGAAAAGCTTGAAATGACTAGTATAATGTCTTGTCGAATTTTGAGTCCCTGGAGATAGTCATGTTGCCCAGATCGATTGCAAGAATATTTATCATCAGAGCCACATTAGAAGTCCTCATGCCTTGGTGATTCCCTAAAAAAAATGATGAGAAAAATAAAGGACTCATGAAAGTCCAAGTATGCAAAAAAAAGAAAAAAGATCCCAAAAAGGGAAGAAGAAAAAAAAGAAGAGAAAGAAGGGGGTCATGAGGTTGAGGACCAACAATGAGCGCTCTTCATTCCAGACTTGCAAATTTATCAAGGGTGACCGGCATAATCTCTAGGAACCAATCTTCGACTTGACGGAAATATGTGTCTTGGCAAGATCACCACCTGACAGACAAGAGAAAATATACAAAAGAGAGTGAGTGAAAAGAAAGTGTGACTCCAGAGAGCATGAGAGTATCAGGGATGAAAGGACAAGGGTCATTTATTTGTGAAAATTAGAAAACCCCGAATGCAGGATGATCAAGATGAACTTTGTTGTGAGAGTCGTTCTATTCATCAACCGCCCAAGATCCAGGGAGTAGCCACTTCAAATCCACAGGTATGGAGAAAGGTTTGAGGTAATCAATATGCATTCATTTATTTCATGAAAGAACTCGTGTCTTAGTCTTGCTCTTATTTCAATTCTTTACTCGGGACGAGCAAAGATCTAAGTTTGGGGGAGCTTGTTGGCGGTCATTACAGACCGATTTCCGACCTCCAACCGAGTATAAAATAAAGACAATGGAGACACACACCATAGCTATAGGGCTTATTGCTAACCATTTCCACGAGTTTTGGTGATTACCCATTGCGCAGGTGCAATATGGAGAAATACGCGCTATAAGGGGTCGGAATCGACCGATTCGGTCGAACGACTCCGTTCGGTTGGTTACCCCCGTTAGCCGTATACGACACGAAGCACAACCGGAGGACGTCCATGTCAGCGATGACCAAGTGACAACCATGCACGACACTTGGACCAGTGCCACATCACCTCTGGGCCCACACCAACACGAAGACCATCAAGAGAAGGCAGCCCAAGGTGATCCAGAAGGAGAGGCGGTGCATGGGGGCATACTGGGCTGGAAGCCCAGTTCGGCCGAACCCACATGTTCGACCGAACCGCCCCCACTCCACGAAACCGCCATCAGGGGCCAAATCTGAGCCGTGGGAGCGAAGGTGGCGCAAATCCACGGTTCGACCGAAGGCCCGGAACCGCCTCCCAGCTCCCTTGACCGTTACTCCTGCTCATAACCGCCTTCTCCAACTATAAATACAAGTGTCCCATGCCCGGTTCAATACACAACACAAGAGAGTAGGCGTTGCGAAGTTTCGGCACTTGTATCAGTATAAATAGGGAGAGAGGAGAGGTGAGCGTCCCGGAGAGGAGCCAGAGTGTCGGCCCCTCTTCCCGCTGTACCTCTACGGATGCGGCTCTACTTCAAGTGACATCCGGGTCGTGTCTGGTAACTCTTGTATCTCTCTCTGATTAATTGAGCATTCAGTTCTTACTTCTATTTACTTGCTGGTTCTTCATTCAATGCTTAGTTGATTGGTATAATTGTATACTGGTTGCTTAGCTTGGGTGCTTATCTTTCTACAGTGGTGCCTATACTTGAGACTAACTTAGTTTACACCCATCGCAACGGAGGTGGTAGCCTTAAGGTGGTGACAGCCCTTCCGGTCTTTGTAGTCCATCACGTTAGTTCCGGTCTGTAGGATCCCCCAGTTAGGAATTGGTGGCACCCCTTCTCATCCCTTTCTGTGTGTCATGAGTTCCTTTGTCCCGAAGCAAGTATCTATCTGTACCCTCTGATCTGCTCGATCAATCAGTAGAATACCTCTATCAGACTCGTACCCTCTCTACCCTCCTATCACTCCTCTTCTCTCTTTGTTGTTGTCATCCACCTCATCCATACCATTCACTCCATTCCATCTACCTAGGACAACTTAGTTTAGAATTAGTACACTTCTCGTTCCTCGTGGAAATCGATACCTAGGAATACTCCCGGGTGAAAGCTACATCGGTATCCGTCCGCTTGCGGATTTATCTTTAGGCCGTATGGAGTGCCAACAGTTGCTTGCTCTTGCTAGCAGAGTAAGTAGTTATTGACTAGTGTAGGAGTGGTTCCTAGACTAGCCAGTGGCCTTAGTTTGCCCATGATTCAACGGAGGTGGTAGCCGTGAGGTGGTGACAGCCCTTTCAGTCTTCGTAGTCCATCACGTTCGTCTCGGCCTCTAGGATCCCCCAGTGCAGGGTAGATGCCACCGCTTCTCATCCTTTTCTGTGTGTCGTAGGCTCTGCTATCTCGAAGCTAAGACATAGGTTTATCCTTGACCTCTGAGTACTGGCTCTTTAGCCACTGTATCTATAACCCGAGTGACGTAGACAGATAATGTACCCAGGAATCCTCTATCTCTTCTCGTTGTCCTCCCAACTATCTATTCATTCTCTTTCTTACCTGAGCCTCCCTTGAGCTGTGTGTCACGGTATATCCACTCCCATCCAATACAGTTATCCCCCGTCTTGTCTAGTCGAGTATCCTTCTCTGATAGTCTCAAATATCTGTTTGCTAGTATTCTTGCCATAAGCTTCCATGCGGAAATATAAATTACGATACCTCGGGATACTCCCAGGTGAAGTGCTACAGCGGTGATTCTGTGCACTTACAGAATATTCACATATTTTACTAGTCATAAGGAAAACCACTGAAACACTCCTTGCATCTAGTGCCGGGATTCACAATCCTTATATTGGATCGTAAGAAGTGCCAACAGAGGGCCAGGAAGAGAAAAAACATCCATCGTAGATCCGTCCGCGAAGCCATCGTTTGCAGATCCAACTTCGCCAGTTGTTGCGTGGAAAAAATGCACAACGGGCACCGATGATCTGACCAATCTGGTGGAACAAGGTTTGCTCCTTGACCAAGCATCTTTAGAGTGGAAATCCTGCTGGAAACAGTTCCCCACCGAGAACAATCAGGAAATCCCTTTGTTTATATCTTTCTACGAGCAAGGAGTGGGGTTGCCAATTTCCTCCTTTTTCAAAGAACTACTTGCATTCTATAGTCTTGTCACACCCGGATTTACACAGAAACCCGAATGCTGTCATATGTGTGCCCAGGATGTCCACAGAACACATACAGCTTACAAATATGGAAATCAGAGTACATATGCTCGAATAAAATGCTTTACATCAGAGTTTAACACAATACCTAAATAAAACACAACGGAAGTCTATTAATTATCTTGACAGGTAGATCCTCAAGTCCACAGGGACACCGACTGGTTGACCTCAGCTCAGAAGTACGGAAAATCCTCAGGAAACTGAGTAGCTGTCTCAATCATTGATCCATCTGTTACCCATCCAGGATTTTGTTGAATAATGGCAAGCGTAAGTAAATGTCTTACTTAGAAAGTATAACACGGTGTATGAAGGCTCAAAAGTAAGGCTAGACACGGTTGAACTGCATTAGCAATTTTAATCGATTCATTTTAACAATTAGCCAAGATACTACAATTAAATGAATCCCAGTTGTAAACCCAATTAATCTGGTGGAAGTAACATTAATCAACAATAAATATCATCAGCTTCTAATCCAAAAGGATCCAGGCCGCTCGTGACCCTGAGCAAGGCTATCATGATAGATTGTACACTCTGCAGAGGTTTCACCCTTTACCCACCGGTCGCGTAAAAGCTCATGGAGCATTGCACCCAACCACGCACATCAACACTTCCGAGGTGTGACTGCATAGGGACGCTACGAGGCTTTTCACAAGACACCCTAACAAGTTAGTAGCCACTATGGTAACAAGGGTGCATTAGTTCCGAGGCACCGAGATTGACTGACGCTCGTGTCGCAACATAAGGGGGTCAATGGCGTCCGGAGCACGGGCACGCATGCCAAGCAAGGCGCAACATGTGGAGCTCCCGCCTGGGGCTCCCAACACGGGACTGTGTCTAACGAGACATAGCCAACGGGTCTACCATCCTCGGTGGATCAAAAACCATGCCTAGCGCCTTGTTCCCATAGCGCCGTCGGCCCCATCGGTAACCACTGACAAGCTAGAGAAGTACAAGTTACTATTCCAAGACTAGAGCCATTATAGTTCCAGCGGTGGCAACAGGTTCCTGGGTTGCCGCTTTAAGAACCAGTCCTTACGGAGAGACACTAGGGCCAAGCACCAAGCGTACGCCCTAGCTCCCTGATCCATGTTGCTAAATAGCAAGTTTTAACATTAACGTTGAAGTGGACAATTAAATCAAGATTAACAGTTAAGCAAAGGTGACAGTAGCTGCATCCTAGCAAAAGTTCTACCCATATGCAATAACCCAAGGTAATCAAGGACAGGGTGATCAAAGCTAGGAACAACCTTAAAAGGGTAACAATTTAGACACATGCGTATGCAGTAAATAATGTAAAAGATGTGTTTAGGTAGCAAGGATTGTCCGTGCTATACTTGCTACTATGAGTCTTCAACTCTTGCTCTTCTATCTTCATATCACTCGAACTGTGATCTCTTGACGACGTCTCTACTCGCAGCAATCACGGAGCACAACAAACAGCTAAATAAGCAAACAAACAATGAACAACTAAGAACAATACATCAATCAAAAGAAGGGCTTTAAAAGAACGCGCTAGAGGATAGGGCTTGGTTCTATGGTCACGTGAGCGCAAGAAGCACCGAAAACAAAGCTATGGTTGGAAGATACAGCTATCGGAAGATTTGTATTAGAAAGAATAGAATGACTATATGCTTGATTAATTTTAATTAAATAAAATATTATAAAAGATGTTTCACAAAAACACCTTATGCTACCATTAATTCAAATTATATTTGAGTTTGTAAATTCGAGGTAAGACTTAAACTCATTTTATTTGTAATTGTTTATGTATAAATTATACCGATTAAAGAAATAACTTTACAAAAGAATGGCATGTGAATCATCTAATCGAGCAACTTTATTATTCGTGTTCATCTACTCATGTTATTATTATTAGAAATAAATTATAATAATATTAGTCATGTTAATTTGATTTGTAATCACGGAGGTATGAGACTAAATTGCTTTTATTTATAGAAGCTCATTAAAGTAAACATTAATTAAATTAATATTATTTTATAAAACTGAGGTACGACTTCTAATTAGATGTTATTCTGAAAACATGATTAGATAGAATTAACCAAATTAATAAGTATTATAGAAAACCAATATGTAAACCTTAATTTGCTTTTATTAGAAAAAGGCATTTGAGTAAATATTAATTAAATTAAGTCCAAATTAAATTATAACGATGCATAGTGATGAACATTAGTACTAATGCGTAGTTTAAGTTGATACGAACCCAACGCGACAAGAACGAGGCTAAACGGATCTAAAACGTGAAAGTTATGGGTTTCTAAAGGTTCCAGGGACCTCGTCGTAATTAACCATAGATGACAGGGGTTAGCTCGCAAGATTCGCAGGACACACTGAACAGTGCTTGCGAAATCGGCCAAAGCCAGGGTTAGATCTAAAAAAGGATTCAGGTGGGTTTAAGTTGAAAGGATTTGGGAGTTCAAGGGGTTTTCTGTAAGCTGCGCAAGACACAAGAATAGATCTAAAAGTTACATGATTCTGCAGGGGGTTTTCTGCAAAACCTCGATGAGCTCTTCTTCCATGGCCATGCCGGCGGCTCTGCTCAGCTAGCTCGCCGGCGATTGGGTGGAGCTGGGCGGCGGGGAGGTAGCGCAAGGGAGAGAGGAGATAGAGGGGAACTCGTTGATGTGCTCACCGGCGGCCGGGGGTGGCTAGCGACGCCGGCGCTCGGGGACGGCCGGCAGTGGCTCGGCCTCCGCGGGGGCGAGGAGCTCCAACGCTGGGACAGCGAAGAGGAGCGGAGGAATAGGTGCAGCTTGACGCGGGGGAGCTCGTGGTCGCGTCGGCTTGGGCGGATCGCCGACGGTGGCGCGGATCGACGTGGGGGCGGCGCTCGGCTCCAGCGGCGGCGGCGATGGCTTTTCGGCGAGGCGGCGCTGCGCGAGGGAGGGAGGCGGCTAGGGCACGCGCGAGCTCGGGCGGCGACGGCTTTTATAGAGGCTCGGACGCCGAGGGCTGCGTGACACGCACGCCGAGAAATCCGGCGGCGGCGGCGCGCGGCGGTTGCGGCGGCGGCGCTGCGGGAGGCCGGCGTGGCGTTGGCTTCGTGGGCCGTGTGTGTGTTGGGCCGGCGAAAGAACGGGCCAGCGGGGAGAGAGAGGTGGGCCACGGGATAGGGGGAAGCGAAGTGGGCCGCGACGCTTGCTGGGCTGGAGCTGGGGTGGAGGAGGCGGTGGGGCGAGCTGGGCCGCGGGTGAAGCTGGGCTGCGAGGGAAGAAAAGAGGGAGGGAAGTCGGCTGGGAGGAAAAGATCAGGGGGCACAAGTGGACTCCGTCCGCAGCAACTTTTCTAGGGCTCCAAACAAAGCAATTCAAACTTGAATTTAAATTAGATTTAAATTCTAATTTGAATCACTAGCAAACAAAACTCAATGCAGCAGCATGAATGCAACAAAGATGTTTCTACACCTTATATTTAATTTTAATTTTCTAAAATAATTTATTTTCCGTATATTAATTATGAGCACTTTAATAAAAAGCATATTAATTACTAAAAATTTTAAATAGGCCTAATTTAGGGTGTTACAAGTCAGCAACTCCATCACCTCAATCCAAATGGCATCTTGAACATATCAGCCTTTGTCCATGCTTGTGAATCATTTTTAGGCGTAAAACCCAGTCTTGATCTATTCCGCACCTTGTACCATATAAAGCCACATCCTACTCACCAGCAAACAGAAGTAGTCGGTGGTGCGGGGATTCAATTCCGCCAGAACATGAAGGACAAGTGGTTTGACATGCCCATCATGGACTCCTGCGGCGATTGGAAAGCCAAGTGGTTCACCATTAGTAAGCATGCTACTGTCATAGCATTAGTCAATCAGATTGTGTTATATGTAGTACACTAATCCTCCTTGTATTTTTAATACAGTAGGAAACCATTCTCTCAGCTGCCCTGAGAAAGATGGGTGGTTCCCAAGAGATCAAACTAATTGGAACTCACGCCCAAGTGTCGAAGAAGCCCAGGATGTACCCACTTTGTTAAAGCGAGTACAATATCTGAAGGAAAGGGGGCTCAATGGAGTTGGGATTGCCTACAGCTTTTTAAAGCGAAGGATTCAACCACTCCAAGAGCGAGTCCACCTTGGCTTTGAATACGAGGGAAGCTCAGATCCCTCATGTACCACCCCTGAAGATATCTCTTATGAGACAATACTCATGCGACTCAGCCGTATGTTCATTGGAGTTGTAGAGAAACGAGTCATCGTTGGAGAATGCTCTAAGGAGAATCCTGCACAAGATGTAAGTAGTCGATAATCTTGTATGTAGTGTTGTCTGATTATAATGATATCAACCAAATGTGTGTGTAACAAAGCAGGTTGAGCTAAAGGAGCTACTCACGGCAGAAGAATGGGAGGACCTTTCCAGGAGTTCATCCGAAAGGACCATTAGCGCCAAGAATAACAAGAGCACAAGTGCGGAAGACGTAGAAATTGTCGAAGATTCAGAGACCAGCGCGCCACCAGATGCCAATGTGGTAAATGCCTTGTTCTTCCACAAATATTAGATATGTCATGTTCTTTGAATAACTGAATGGAACCTTGTATGAAATGACTATGTAGTCGCCCCACAAGTGCCTGCATCTGCCAGGAAGAAGCGTTCCACCCGGAGCCAATCGGCGAAGTCAGATGATACTGTACCAAGTGAAGATCCATCCAAGCAGATTAAGCTTTCACATATGATTACCGCACCGCAGGGTTCTTCCTCTTCAAGTGCCTTAGCAAGTACCGCGACTGGAAGTACTACCAGCTCCAAGCGAACAAAGCCCATTTTGAAGTTCAAATTTCAACCTTTGACAGCTCTAGAACCTCCAAAAGAGTAAGCAAACTGTCTCTGAACATCTTGTAGTTGATATTCTCATACATAATATATAACCATGGCCTTGCTACTTGACAGATCACCAAACTAGGCATTTGTAAATGCCATGCAGCACGATGAGCCGGAGCAACAAGACGCTAGAGAAGAAGAGATGATTGAAAATCAACCAGCACCACATCAAGATACTCCTTCCAACATACCAGCTGACAACACTACAGAAGGTGTTGAAAACACTTCGAAGCAGATAGTGGTCTTTGGTGCGGAAAAACAAGTCGGAGCAGCGGGCGGTGTAGAGACTGCACAAGAACTCGATGACAATGCGCCGCCCAAGACAACTGAAGTAGTCGCTTCAACAGTTGATCAGATACCTGTTGACAATGCGTCAACAAAGACTACTGATGTAGTCGCTTCAACAACTGAGCAGCATGTATATGTTGACAATCTTGCCATGTATTGTTTGATTCTTCTCCACTTATTCTTGTCTGTAGTGCTAACTTGACTGAAAATCCACAAACTAGCAAAAAACAAGAAACAGAGGCACTCGGCATTGATGCTGGAAAAGATGTACCAGCGAATACTGAAGACAAGATGAAAGATGTAAGTATCATCTAAGCATATGGTTATAAATATGAAATAGGATGATCTGTACTGAAAATCATAAACTCTGCGCAGGTTGAAGTAGCTGCAAATACTCCAATGGATGAAGCCTATCAACTTCGTAATCATCTCCAACTTGCTCTGGTAAGAGTCTATAACCTGGATTAGGAGTTAAGTTCACATGAAATATTGCAATAATAGGTTCATGCACATGCCTTAGTCGACTTGGTGGAAAAGCTAGGAGATGTAAAGCTATCAGCTCGGATTCACGAGCTAGAAGATGTAACATCCTTGTTTTAAATTTTCTAGGTTTTTAAATTTTTCTAAAATTTGTTAGAATTAAATTAGCAAGTGAGTTTAACTATTTGAAAATAAAAATTATTTTCTAAATATAAATTAAACAATCATAGGTTATAAGGACTTGATTGTTGCATTCATGCCGACTGCATAGTTTCTTTGGGTGTAAAAATAGTTTCAAAGTGTTTTATCAAATACGCCTAGGCCTTGACCGACCCAAATCTCTAAAACCCTAACCCTAAATCGAATCCTTGTCGAAACCCTACTCGATCATCGGTCAAATCCTTTCTTTCCCATGTCGAACATATCTCACTCTTAACTCTCGTTGAATTCTTCTCATCCCGTCTCGCTTTCTTTCTGACCTGAGTCCGACCTTTGAATAAATTCAAACCAAATCTTTCAAATTCAAAAACTCTATCATAATATTCAAAATTCAAATCCAACCCACTCCAATCAAAAAACAATATGGGCCGAGTCTGACCCAAACCTATCTATCTCTTCTCTCCCCCTCTAATTCGGCCGGAAACTCTGCTAGCTCACTTCTCCTTCCCTCCCTCGGGCCAAAATCCATCCCTCAACTCTCCCTTGGGCCAAGCCCACCCAAAACCCATTCCCCTCCCCCTTCCCACGTCCTCCCCTCCCCCACCCACGGTTCCACCCTCCCTCCCTCGACAGAAACAAACGTCGCCTCCTCCCTCCCTGTCGCCCCTCCCCTCCCCCTCCCACGCTGCCCTCCCCCTCCCACGACCAGGAACAGGGTGCCCCCCTTCCCTTTTCACGTTTCTCTCCCCTGGTGCCATCTCTCCCTCTCCTTTACTGCAAAAACCAAAAACAGCCCCATGACTTCTCCCCTCCCTAATTACTCCCTGTGTTATTCCCATCAATTTGAGAAGGAAAAACTGCCGTGGCCTCTCTTCTCTTCCATGACTGTCCCCCATTCCCCCACACACATATCCCTCTCCACCTAATCCATGAAAATGGAGACCCCCCTACAGCAACGAATCCGTTCTACTACTGCACTTCTTCCCTTGTGCACCCGAGCAGCGGATCGGAGATGGCCGCCACCGTCGTCGTCCCCTTCTGTTTCACGCTTTGATGGAGCCCATGGTAGGCATCGCCCCTCCTCTCTGTTTCCCACACTTCAGACCCCTCTCTCATCTCCCCCATGTTGTACGGATCAAGGATGGGTGCCCCAACTTGCCCCAAGAACGAGACCGAGGCTGTGCAGGCCGCCCCACCCTTCGTCGTTGTCGGCACCGTCGTCATGCTCGTCCCCAAGCACTCCATATCATCCAAGTGAGACCCTCCCCTCCTCCCTCTTCCTATTTTTTCTTGTCCATACCATGAAACAGAATCCATAGTTCAAGATAAGTTGATCCCTGCTGGAGTTTCCCCATAAACCTTGTCACTGTCGTCGCGGCCAGCCGCTGTGCCTTCCGTTGGCATCGCGTTCCCCGGTTATTCAGTTGTCGGATTGTCAAATCCTTTCACCAGATCGTGTATAACATACCTACACACGTCCCTGCAAGATGGATCCTTCATATGTTGAGTATTTCTTGAGATATTAATTTCGTCATACTCGCTGTTCCTGCTGAAAGACAGCCAGACTGCAGTGACTTGCTTTCGCGTTCCCCGTTGAACCAGAGGTCGAAACGACATGAATTTTGGTCAGCACATAGCCCTTCTATCTCTTAGCATCCCCACAAAACAGATCCTCAAGTTATCCAACCAAAATGATGTTATGGTGATCACAATACTGCTGTCGTCTCGTCGTGCCCGTCGTGCCTGTTTCGTGTGTGCTGCAGTTGGCTCGCGTTCCCTGTTGATCTAGATGTTGAATCAGCAAATCCTTCAACCACACCACGTCTCTGGTAGTTGCACACGATCCCACAAAGTATCCTTCCCATAGGTGCAGCAGAGCTCCACTTCTTGGTAATCACGGTGTTCGCTGCCGTGATGTCCGCTACATTCAGCACATGCACTGAAGTTGTATCCGCGTCCTCCTTTGATTTCTTGGTGATCTCAGTGCACGGTTCAGTCACAGTATGTTCCCATGTCCTGTGTACGTGTATGCAAATTGAATTTTCTCATGTCTCCAAAGAAATAGCTAGCACACGGCAAACATGTTCAGCACCCCGTCGGCCTTGTTTTTGCAGTCTATTCGCTGCTGCTGAGTCTTGGCCAACCACACTACCGTCATCGTCCAGATGTTGTCATGTTCTAGACCTTGAGGGTAATCTCTTTATCAATAATCGTAGTGCTCATAATCTTATCACCCATAGCTCTGATGTATTCGATTCTTGCGCTCTCATACCCGTTGTAGCTAGTGCTAGTTAATAGCAACGCTTTTTCTAAAATTGTTTTACTGTATGGTGTATTGTTCTTAGTTGTAAATTGTATGCTTGTTTGCAGTTAATTTGTTTACGTTGAGGAACGTTCAGAGCAAGTGGGAACCTTGGATTTTAATTTTGAGGCAAGTGGTTCCTTGATCATTTTCCTTGTACCTATTTAATTTATTTAACGTGATATCACTTGTTATTTACATTTGCTTGCATTAGATGTCATAATTTGTTGGGAATCCTATGTTAGGTTGTTTACTAGAATTTCATGTTTATTCCTTGATGCCCTAAGAGGTTACCTATCTGGGTAGTTTAATTGCTTAGCTTTGCTCAACAATGGGTGGATGGATTAATTTAATATTGACTAATGAATTATGCAATGTGGGCTTGGTAATCTTTTTAGCAACCTGGAACTCTAGGCGGCTCAGGCAAGTGGGCTTGATGTTTGGTTTTTGAGGAATGTTATGTTGGTTTTGCCTGAGTCGAGCTTAAGGTTTGATCTATGGAGTGACCACCCGGGAAAACAGTACAACCATGAGAACTAGATGGGCAATGGTCTTGGCTATGTACTAGGGGAAATCGGGAAATCCAGTGGTCTGCGTTAAGCTGTTGGGGCTGAGGTGGACTCAAGCACGGCACAATGATGGGTACCCGAACCCTGAGTGGGTTAATGCGCGCTGGTGAACCTAGTAACGGCCTCGTAGTGTACCCCGGCACGCACATCTCGGAAATGTGTGGAGGCTTGCAACCTCAGCTAAAAGGTATCACGACTCATGGTGAAAGTGTACAACCTCTACAGAGTGTAAAACTGTTATAACAGTCGTGCTCACGGTCAAGAGCGGCCTGGACCCTCGCATGGTTAGCTGGTTTGGGAGGATCATAGTGGTGGTTAACTGTGGTTTTGGTTAGTTGTGGGTTAAACCTTAAGTTGGGTGGTTTGGGAAGCTTATCACGTTATAATATCTCTAGGTGCTAAATTAAAACTTGACCAACTAAAACATGAGCTATGCAGTCCACCAAATAAAGCCATTGTTAAGCCTTCATGTCATATTCTCCCTCCCACTTTCTAAGTGCCAACCATAAGTGCACTTACGCTTGCTATAGACCTTCATAGGGTAGCAAAGACTTGGATCATGAAGACCTGAAGTTCTAGGCTGGCGTGCCCCCGGTCGATGTTCCTGTGGAAGATGGAGCCCTCCGTCACGATTAGATTTACGATTGTGTAATTTTCTTTAAGACCCTCTGGTCATTTTGTAAATAATATACCCTTTGTAATTGATATATGTTGTGATATTCACTGATGATGTCACTTTATGCATGAAAATTGATCCTGGGCATGCATAAAGGGTGCGTTCGGTTTGTTCTTAAAACCGGGCGTGACAGAAGACGACTTCAGCACCGCATGCGAAGAACTCGAAAAAGCGCGGGTAGAGCAAGAGAAAGAAGTCGAATATCTCCAGAAGCAATATGACAGTCTCACTGATGTGAACGATAGACTGGAAGGCCGCGTCACCAACTTGGTGAAAGAAAATAATAGTAAGTACCCGCAGATAAATTTAGAGTTGATTGGTTAGCAAATATTGTGTTAACAATATATAAATAACCTATGCAGGTTTAAAAAAGCAGCTGAAGGAAGAAAAAAGTAACACCACCAGCTGGTATAACCTGTCACAGCGGCAAGTTGAAGAAATTGCTCAGCTGAAAGAGTCCATCAAGCAAAAAGATGAAGAATTTGCCAAAAAGCATCAGATCCGCGTAGATATGGAGAAGCAGATTGAAGGGGCCCTGAAGACGAAGCAGCTTAAGCAAAAAAAGGTTAACAACATGCTAGCTGAAAAGAAAGAAGTCGAAGAAGCCGTCGAGCCAATCCTTGAGATGCTAACTCCAGAAGGCACTGAGGTGAAGCAATATATCGCTCCTGGTTCGCTTGCGCCAAGTGCCAGAATAAGTAGGGGACTTTTGTAAAGCGACCCTGAAAGACTGCTCAACCAAGATGTTGGCCCTGTTCAAAGCACACAACCCAGAAGCAAAATTAGAGTTAAAGTATTTGTCGGCTGGGGTTACTAAGGAGCAGTATCTAAGTGCTGGTAGCAGAGACAGAGCGTATGGTCGATGAATTCGTCAACTCGTTAGAACAGAAGTAACATATTATGTACTCTGAGATTTATTCTAATGTGGGTGAAACAATGTGTGTTCTGCTACTTTGTTAAAGTAGTCATTTTGTACGACATTACTTATGAGTTAGTCGGCACAATATACTATTGCAATATGATACTACTTGTTGGCACTTCTTACGGTCCAATATCAGAATTTAGAATCCCGGTACTGGCGTAAGGAGTGGTTCAGTGGTTTCCTTATGGCTTAGTAAAATATAGAAATATTCTGCAAGCGCACAGAATCACCGCTGTAGCACTTCACCTGGGAGTATCCTAAGGTATCGTAATTTATATTTCCACAGGGAAGCTTTGGCAAGACTACTAGGAAATAGATAATTGAAACTATCAGAGAAGGGCACACGACTAGAAAAGACAAGAGCTAACGGTATTGGATAGGAGTGGATATACCGTGACACACAGCTCAAGGGAGGCTCAGAGAGGAAAGAGAAGGAATAGATAGATGGGAGGACAACGGGAAGAGAAAGAGGATTCCTGGGTACTTTATCTGCCTAAGTCACTCGGGTTAGAGATACAGTGGCTAGAGAGCCAGCACTAGAAGGTCTGGGTTAACTCTACTGTCTTAGCTTCGGGACAATGGAACCTATGACATGTAGAAAGGGATGAGAAGGGGTGCCACCAACTCCACACCGGGGGATCCTACAGACGATGGGCTACAAAGACCGGAAGGGCTGTCACCACCTTATGGCTACCACCTCCGTTGCGACGGGGGCAAACTAAGGTCACTGGCAAGTCTAGGAACCACTCCTACACTAGTCAATAACTACTTACTCTGCTAGCAAGAGCAAGCAACCTTGTCAATACTCTTGGTGACAATTCACCTCCAGTATCAAGCAAGATTGAAGAACCAGCTAAGACAAAGACTTAAACAAAACTAGAAGCACTAGAACTAGAACCGACTATAGTCTAAACATGAAGTAGATGCAACTGGAATAAAGTAGAAGCAAGCTATAAATGACAAAGGAAAAGTGATAAAGATAGCTATATTGATAACTCAAGTCTTACAAAATGAAAAGGGAAAAGATACAAGAGCTTATACCAGAGCTTCTGAAGACGACCCCGGAACCTCCGAGGCACAGCTCGACTCAACTCTAACTCCCAACTAAACTATCCTAACTCTACTAGAATGAAAGTGGAAATGAGCTGCTTGGCTTGGTGTGTGTTTAGAAGTGAAGTGACCCTCTATTTATAGGTACTAATGACGGTTGGGGGTGGAGTAACCGCCAAGGGACCAGGGGGTGCTCCCTGGCGGTTCGGGCGAAGGAAGGCAGTTCGCCGAACAGGTCGGTTCGGCCGAACCCCTTGGATCCACTGCCTCTGTCCTGGACGCCTAGCATTGCCTCTAGGAGGCGGTTGGCACTTGGGGGCGGTTCGGCCGAACTGGGGGTTTCGGCCGAACTGGGCCCATAGTGTCACACCCGGATTTACACAGAAACCCGAATGTGGCCATATGTGTGCCCAGGAAGTCACAATACACATATAGCAAACAAATATGGTAAACAAAGAACATATGCTTAATAAATTCTCGAATAAATAGAGTTTTACATCAGAGTGCATCATAAATAAACTAACCAATATAGCGGAAGACTAATAACTCTCTATAAATGAAGCCGCACTCCACAGGGACTCTGATTGGGAGAATGCAACTCAGTAGTATGGTAGATCTTCTAGAAACTCAGCAGCAGACTCATGCACAGCCCAATCTGTTACCCGTCCGGGATTTTGTTGAATAAATAGCAAGTGTAAGTAACATAATTACTTAGCAAGTATAGCACGGCTTATGAAGGCTCAAAAAGGCTAGACACGGCTTAACTGCATTAGCACTTTTAGTTGGTTCGTTTTAACATTATCCAAGTTACTACAAGTGTATGAATCCCGGTTGTAACCCAATTAATAAGGTATAAGTGACATTAAGCATAAATAAACATCATCTTCTAATAAAAAAGGATCCAGGCTGCTCGTGACCCTGAGCAAGGCTATCATGATAGATTTACACTCTGCAGAGGTTTCACCCTTTACCCACCAGTCGCGTAAAAGCTCAAATGAACTTTAAACCCAACCATGCGGAGGTGGCCAAACCTTTTAAACCACACTTCCGAGGTGTGATCGCATAGGGACGCTACGAGGCTTTTCACAAGACACCCTAATAAGACAGTAGCCGCTGGGGTACTACAAGGCGGTGAGACCCTAGGCACCGAGATCGACGTACGCCTACGGAGTCCACCGTAAGGGGGTCGATGGCGTCCAGAGCACGGGAATCCACCCAACAATGCGCAACGTGCGGAGTTCTCAATCCCTGAGACTCCCAACACGGGACTGGGTCTAACGGGACCTAGCCGACGGATCACCCGTCCTCGGTGGAATCAAGAAACACCCCGTACCTTGCCTCCCACAACGTCGTCGGCCCGTCGGTAACCACTGTCAAGCTAGAGCCGTACAAGCTACTTGTCCAAGACCAGAGCCATTATAGTTCTGGCGGTTGCGACAGGCTCCTGGGTTGCCGCTTTAAGAACCAGTCCTTAGGGAGAGACACTAGGGCCAAGTACGAAGCACACGCCCTAGCTCCCTGATCCATGTCGCTAAAAAGCAAGTTTTAACATTAAAGTTGAAGTGGACCATTAAGTCAAAATTAACAAATAAGTAAAGGTAACAGTAGCTGCGCATAGCAAAGTTCTACCCATATGCATAATCCCAAGGTAATCAAGGACAGGATAAACAAAAGCTAGGTACAACCTTAAGGTACATCAAAATTAGACACATGCATGTATGAAATGATTAAATACAAGTGGGTAGGTAGCAAGGATTGTCCGTGCTATAACTTGCCTTCCTCAAAGTGCTGTTGCTGCTGCGAGTCCTGCTCCTGAAAGTCCTCCCCGTACTCGAACTCCAAAGCAAACGGCTCACCGACTGGACACGAATCACCACACAAGCCAATACATACAAACAAAGGTATTCTATTAGAAACAGTACACCAAATAGTAGAAATAGTACAAAACAAGGTTTTAGAAGTAATCTACGCTTCGCTACGAACACGTGAGCGCACGAATCACACTAATTGGAGCTAAAACGAGAAAGTTATGGCATTTCTAAGTTTCAAGGGCTTAACTGAATAAAATTGGACTGATTTGTAAATACTTTTAAACTAAAAAGGATTGCGGGTTGATTACAGAAAAATGGGGGGCCTCTTTTGCAAAACTGCCAAGGTTGACCGGTACTCTCTGTTTTGACTTGGGTCTAAGGGCTATTCTGGGCCGTTGGATCTGGATCCAAAGATCCAGATCGGATCGAGCGGGGGAGGGGGCTGCCGGCGGCGGCGGGCGGCGGCGCTGCCTGGGAGTGCGGCGGCGCTTCACCGGAGAACCCTCGAACTCGAGTTAGGAGCCATCGTTTGAAGCACGGTTTGGTCCTAAAGCTTTGGGAGGGAACGGCGAGTGCAGCCAAGGGGTTCTCGTCGTCATCAGAGCTACGACGGCAGCGCACGACGACGACCGGCGGCCGGGAGACTCCAGCAAACGCGCGCTAAGGGCTAGCGAGTGGGAGAGGGAGCGAGGCATAGCCCCGGTCAATGCTTACCACCACGAGAAGGAGCGGCGGGGTCTGGGTGGAGCAGGACGGAGTCGGAGAGGGAGGTCGATGCTGCGGTGGCGCTCAGAGCGGCGGCTTCACGCGGGGGAAGGCGCTCCGATGGCGAGAGGACGTCGAGGACCGCAGCTACGCGATCGACTCGATGAGGGGGTGCTACTGGTGGTCTCTGCTTCGCCTGAGGAAGCTCTACGGCGGCGAATTGACGACGGTGGACGGCGGAGCTGCAAGGAGCCGGTGGGCCAATTAGAGTGTGGAGCCTGGATTGAAGTGCTGACACGACGAGAAGGTCCATTACCACTCGGCGAGTCGACCAGAGGCGCTGAGAAGGACAGAGAGGTGCCGGAGATTGGGAATTGGCGGCGGCGGTCGAGCTTGAGGGGGCGGCGGCGCGAGTGCGAGGGGGGAAGCGCTGTGGCTCGGGATTGCTCAAGGCGGAGGATGGGTGAGTGCTAGTGCTGCGGGGGCGGCTTTTATAGGCCCCTGGGACGCCGAATCTGGGGGCGGCAATGGCGGAGCTCGCCTTCCATACCGAGGAAACGCTTTCCAAGCGGGGAGCGCAGCGTAGAACGAATGGAGCCGGGTGGGAAGCTTCGTGGAACCTTCTGAGGGCCCACGGCGGTGCGGGGGTGGCTCAGGCCATGGGCCGCGGCGGCGCGAGCCGACCTCGGTGTGGGCGCGGCCGGCCGGAGGTTGGGGATGACGGGCGGGGCCCGCCCGTCAGCGAGGGGAGAGGAAGGGGGGCGGTGGGCTGAATCATGGGCAAAGACGGGCCATGGTGCTAGACAGGGCCATTCTGTTGCTGACTCTGGAAACGCTGTTGTTGTGGCGTCTGGGGTACTGGGGGCGCTGCTGGTACTGGCCACGACTCATCAAGCTAGACTGGCCCTAGAAGCGCTGCTGGCTCCCCATATGCAGATTCCCCTATGGAGGAGTGAAGCGAGGACGGGTTCTGCTCCCTGTCTACTGGCCCTGGAACTTCCTTTTCTTCTCCTCCATCTCACGACGCTTGTGTTCCAGCATCAAGGCACCGTCCACCAGTTCCTGAAAGTTGGGGAACTTGGTGCACATCAGCTGGTACTGCAGAGCATCCTACAAACCATCACGAAACCGAGTCTGCTTCTTCCTGTCAGTGTCCACGTCCTCTAGAGCGTATTGGGCCAGCTCGATGAACTTGTCACGATAAGCAGTGACACTCATCCCTTCCTGCTTTAGTGCCAGGAACTCCTTCTTTAGGACCATCAGGGCCTCCGGCACATGGTGAGAGCGGAAGATGTCATGGAACTCCTGCCAGGTGATCTGATCACGATTGGGGTGGGCGTACTGGTTTGAATCCCACCAATCCAGTGCTGGTCCCTCAAGCTGTCGTCCTGCGTACAACACCTTCTCCCGGTCATTGCACTGTGCGATGTGAAGGTATCTCTCCACCGCCTTGAGCCAATCATCTGCCTGCAGAGGGTCACTGGCCTTGGTGAAGGTAGGAGGGCGTCCCTTCAGAAATTTGCCCCTCTTGTCTCTTGGCGGCACGTGAGGCTGGTGAGGAGGGTTCTCCTGTTGCTGCTGCAGCAAGGCTATAGTCTGGGCCATCTGCTGCGTCAGCTGGAGCTGCATCTGCATCATCTGCTCCATGGTGGGTGGTTGTTGACACTTCTTATGATCCACTATCAGGATTGTGAATCCCAGTAATGGTGCAAGGAGTGCTCATTGGTATTCTTACGATACAGATATAAATCCGCAAGCGCACGGATACCGATGTAGCATTTCACCCGGGACTATTCCTAGGTGTCGTATTTATATTTCCGCAGGGAAGCATTGGATAAAGAGTATCGACTATTGACAAGGATGTAACTACTAATTAAAGTACCGGCTAACAAGGCGGGGGTAAAGGATAGGATAGGAGTGGTATGCAGTTGACACACACAAGGAGAAGTTTAGGATAGAGATAGAAGAGTGGTCTAGCTAGTGGGAGAACAACGAGACAGGAGAGGATTCCTATATACTTCCACTGGCCTTGAGATATCTCTAGCAAAGGTTACGGCTAGCATGAAGAATGGCATCTATGGTTCTCTTCCAAGTTCTGTTATCTCAGCATCGGGACAAGGGAACCGGTGACACACAGAAAGGGATGAGAAGGGGTGCCACTATTTCCAAACTAGGGGATCCTACGGACCGGAACTAACGTGATGGGCTACGAAGACCGAAAGGGCTGTCACCACCTCACGGCTACCACTTCCATTGCGACGGGAATAAACCAAGATTGCCATCTAGACTAGGTACCACACCTACGCTAGGCAATAACTACTCACTCTCCTAGAAAGAGCAAGTACTCCTGTCAATAACCCGGTGACAATTCACCGGAAGCATTGAGCAGAAACGAGGAACCAGCTGAGACAAAGAACTAAGAGAGAACTTATAGAACCAGACTACAACAGCTTATAACCCAGGCTAGACATTCTACACTTACTCCGGAATAAATGCAGAACAAATAACTCAAGTAAATGCAGAAGGAAATATATTGAGAATACTCAGAGTCGTACATAAAGAAAAGGAAAAGATACAAGAGCTTTACCAGAACTCCAGAAGACGACTCTCCGGAACTCCGAGCGAAGCTCGACCCTGACTCTAACTCCCAACAGGACTAGCCTAACTCTACATCTTGAGAGAATGGAATGGAGACTTGCTCCCTAGTGGTGTGTGTTCATACAAGTGAGTGACCCCTCTATTTATAGTTGAACCAAGTCGGTGGAGCTAGAGTAGCATGCAAGGGAGCTTGAGGCGGCAGGAGGTCGGTTCGGCCGAATCCAGCGGATTCGGGCGAACAGATCAGTTCGGCCGAACTGACCTGGTTCGGCCGAACCATCAGATCCACCGCCTTGAGTGTTGGATGGCCTGGATGCTCTCCTGGGATCGGTTTCAGGTGCTGTGGTTGGTTCGGCCGATCTGGGGAGTTCAGCCGAACTGGGCCTGGCCCGTGGCCGGCCTCCCCAGCACCGACTCTTGCTTGTGGACCTCCTGGGCTGCTTCTTGGTGCTTGGCTTCGTGTTGTCCTGGCCCAGGATGACGTGTCGGTGCTCCGGGATGAGTTGGCGGTCGCTTGGTCATCGTTGACGTGGACGGCTCCCGGTGACTCGTACGACTATGGGGGGGGGGGGGTAACCGGCCGAATCGTGTCGTTCGGCCGAATCGGTCAATTCCAACTCCTATAGCACGTATTTGTCGTAGGTGTACCTGCAAACATGACACTCACCAAAACTCGTGGAACTTTATTAGAACTAAAACCTAAGTACATGGAATGTTGCATAAAGCCTCATTTATTTCCAAGTATTGGTGGTCGAAATTGGGTTGTAACGACCGACAACAAGCTCCCCCAAGCTTAGCTCTTTGCTCGTCCTCGAGCAAAGGTAAAAACTTAGGCTCGGTGGATCAGGAGTTGCTACAATGTCATCTCTCTTACAGGTAACTTTATAAACAGCTAGTACTCGAATTTTACTTGAATCACTAGCAAGGTATTAATTCACCTTTTTACCTATGGGGCTTATAGCAATCTCCTTGTCTTGGGCGGTTGAAAGGATGAACAGTTTAACTTTGTTTTATTCCACTCTACTCTTTTCAGGATCCTTTCTCGGAGTTTTCTCCCTTTTGTGTTAAGTAGTTCCTCATTGGCACACTCAATCGCTCAAGTGTATTTGAATCGTCACCAAAGGTTTTTCCTTCTTTTCATCCTAACATCTAATTTGGCTTTTTGTGTGGCTCAGGGACAAAGGATGAAGGCACACAAGCATCTTATATTTTGCTAAGTCAAAGACCGGACCTTAGGAGGATCAAATCATACTCTTAGATCGAGAAGTGCATGTGTGTGGAATATGTGGAGTGGAATTTGGTGGGACTCCTTGGGATGATTCTTCCTGTCCTTGATATATTTTTCGAGAGCATGGGCTATCTTTTATTCTCCATATTTTTGCCATGCCTTTTTGGCACGCTTTTCTTTTTCTCATACTTTTGCCATGCCTTTTGGCATGCTTTTTTTTATATATATTTTTGCCATGTCACTTGACATGCTTTTCTTTTTCTCATATTTTTGCATAGCCCATGCCTCTACTACAAGGATATTTGGAGAAGAGAATCATAGATCATGGAGCCTTTATTTTTGTGGATGGATGATGGCATGGCTTTGCTAACTCCCAGTTTAGGAATTGCAAGTGAGAGGTGGTGTGTATGTGAATCTCGATCTTAGGAGCATGATAGGTTCCTCACAAAGGTCACAACAATTTGACAAAGCTCACTAAGATGACAAGCAGCATATGGTAGAAAGTTTGAACTAGTCCTAACATATGGCTCTGGTAGGAGTTTATGACCAATGAGGAACTTTATTTTATTTTTGAAATCGTAATCATCCGAGATTTTCACCATACTAAGAGCAAAGGTAGAACTCAAACAAAATCTCACTATATCAATCCCCACAACAACCTAGACTTGGAATAAAGCATGTGCTCCCACAAGGTTTTCAGGTTCATCTCTACTCGAGCCAAGTAACTCAAGTACTATCAAGCAACTAGTTGCAACAAAGTACATGCAAAATTAATGACAGAGCAACTATTCATCATTTCCATGGTGAGAGGCATATGATTCATTCCATGTATAGTTGGGAGTTATTTATTCGAAAGCAAATATTTTTGGTGTTTTTATTTATTCAAACTAAAATGAAAACAAAATAGATCAAAGATACGAGCTTGCAATGAGACGGTTCGGACTTACCTTGTGGGGGTTCTCTCCCCCAAGCTTGGCTTAGAACATCGGTGTCCATGATCTCTGAGTTGGCCTTCATCGGTGTCGATACATGTGATGAGGTAGGGGAGTGTCCCTAGTCTCATCAACGCTCGTATATCAATTGTGCTTGATCATCCTTAGTAATAGAGACCATGAGATGATGCCTGCAAAATGTTAGAACGACAATACCCGAAGGACTATGGGATCAAGGTTTAGCATTTAGTTATTCGGGGTTTGTCATTCTTGCAGGGATTTAACCTCCATAAAGTGTTAGTCCTTCTTGTGGGGTAAGTTAAGACCTCCACAAACCATTTTCAAGAAGCAGCATAATGATCAAGGAAAGGAAATATTTTTGTTGTTTTTTTAATGTTTTTATTCATGCAAGTGAATCAAACATTGCACAGAATTGATATGGAAAGGCACAGAGCACATTCGGGGCCCAACGGTAATCTTGGCCGAACTAGAGAGCTCGGCCTAACCACCCTCTGTACCGCAAAAATATCCTGTTTGCAATCTCCTAATTCTGATGCAAGGGTGATTCAGATTTGGAAAGGGAAATATGCAAATGCAATGATGGAATTAAAATTTTGGAAAGGGAAATATGGGATACATACCGGTTTACCTCGCGGCGAGAGCTCGTGTTTTACGTACGTGAGCGGGACTTCTCCTTCCTTCGATTGCTCTTGTCATCATCTGATTTGGAGAGGATGCTTCGGACGATGCAACTTCTTTCTTCCGCCGCGCCTTTGTGATTTTCCTTGGTGTAGGTGGCAGTGACTTTTTTTTCGTTTGTTCGCCCAGTGTTGTCCATCTTTGGCCTGGGTGGTGCTGCTTCGACCTGATCGAGGTTATTTGAAATTTACTTGAAAATGTGTATACCTGGGACGATTGCTCCACCCTGAGATTCGACTGTATCCATGGCCGTGGTTCATCTCTGATGTGAAGTGAATTTGAGGACTTTCCCATTCGAATTTGACGATTTTTCTGCAGGGGTTAGTCCACACATGCGACCAATATCTATACAAGTATTGCTCTGAAGGTTGTTGGCGGTCGTTACAGCCCAAATCCGACCACCAATACTCGGGAATAAATGAGGTTATATGCAACATTCCATGTAATTAGGTTTTATTTCTAATAAAGTTCCACGAGTTTTGGTGAGTGTCACTTGTGCAGGTACAACTATGACAAATATGTGCTATTGGGGCCGGAAATGACAAAATCGGCCGAACGACTCCGTTCGGCCGGTTACCCCCCTTAGCCGAGCAGACCACCGGGAGTCGTCCACGTCAACAATGACCAAGCGAACACATCACATGACACGTGGGTGACCGCCAACTATCCCGGAGCACCGCCACATCAACTTGGGCCTACACAGCACGAAGTACACCACCAGAGACCAGCCCAGGGAGTCCACAGAGCAGAGGCGGTGTAGGGGGGCAGGCCTGGGCCTCCGGCCCAGTTCGGGCGAACTGGGGGGTTCGGCCGAACCGCCCCTAGTTGCCAAACTGACCCTGGGGTTGCATCCTGGCCCTTGGTGGCCGAGGCGGTGCATCCCTCAGTTCGGGCGAACTGGGCAGTTCGGCCGAACCGAGGAATTCGGCCGAACCGCCTCTCTGCCGCCTCTGGTTGCCTTGACCGCTACCCTACCTCAACCGACCTTTGGAGCTATAAATAGAGGGTCGCACCTCACTTGTAAACACACACCAAGCCAAGGAGCTCATTTCCACTTTCATTCTAGTAGAGTTAGGATAGTTTAGTTGGGAGTTAGAGTTGAGTCGAGTTGTGCCTCGGAGGTTCCGGAGTCGTCTTCAGAAGCTCTGGTATAAGCTCTTGTATCTTTTACCTTTTCCTTTTGTAAGACTTTGAGTATCAATATAGTTATCTTTATCACTTTGCCTTTGTCATTTATATCTTGCTTCTACTTTATCCTAGTTGCAAATATATCTTGTTTAGACTATAGTTAGTTATAGTTCTAGTGCTTGTAGTCTTGCTTAATTCTTTGTCTTGGCTGGTTCTTCGATCTTGCTTGATACTGGAGGTGAATTGTCACCACGAGTATTGACAAGGTTTTTTGCTCTTGCTAGCAGAGTAAGTAGTCGTTGCCTAGTGTAGGAGTGGTTCCTAGACTAGTCGGTGGCCTTAGTTTATTCCCGTCGCAACGGAGGTGGTAGCCGGGAGGTGGTGACAGCCCTTTCGGTCTTCGTAGCCCATCACGTTAGTTCCGGTCCGTAGGATCCCCTAGTTGGGAAATAGTGGCACCCCTTCTCATCCCTTTCTGTGTGTTCACCGGTTCCCTTGTCCCGATGCTAAGACATTAGAGTTATCCCAGATCTCCTAGTGCTGGTTCTGTAGCTGTTGTATCTCTAAGCTAGAGTGACATAGGTAGATAAAGTATCCAGGAGTCCTCTATCTCTTCTCGTTGTCCTTCCAGCTATCTATCTCTTCTCTCCCTTACCTGTGTATCCCTTGAGCTGTGTGTCCGGTATATCCACTCCTATCCAATACCGTTATCCCATGTCTTGTCTAGTCGTGTACCCTTCTGTGATAGTCTCGAATATCTGTTCACTAGTAATCTTGCCAAAGCTTCCCTGCGGAAATATAAATTACGATACCTCGGAATACTCCCAGGTGAAGTGCTACAGCGGTGATTCTGTGCGCTTGCAGAATATTTCTATATTTTACTAAGCCATAAGGAAAACCACTGAAACACTCCTTACCCCAGTACCAGGATTCTCAATTCTGATATTGGATCGTAAGAAGTGCCAACAAAGGTTCATTAATCCAACTTGACACCATGTCTAATTTGATTAAAGCAAGCTAATTAACCTAAGCACCTTGCTTAATTTAAAGAGCTTATGAAATGTATTGTAGCTAGCAACACATTCAAATCAAAGCAAACCGCAAAAGATGAAGGGAGCATGAAAGCATCGAGAGATATTCACATGGAGACAAGCATATGGAAACTGGTGAACTTTGCTTTGATTAAGGTAAAAAGCAAAAACCTTTTCACGTACCTGAGTGTGGCCACCGTTGGCATCTGATGATGAAGACTTTTGGAACTGATGCCACGGTGATGGCACTACGCCGACGTGACTCCACGTAGTTGGCTGAATCCTCCTCCATGTTGATGTTGCCGTGTAGGGATACATGGTCGTGGGTGTGGCAAAGGGGATCGGCTCTCAAACATGCCAACTAGTGGGATGCCGCGGAGCTAGCTTGGGTGTAGACAATATGTTGCAATAATGGGTTCCAAACCAGGCTAGTGGAGCGGCAAAGGAGCCGAGGCGTAGACTACGTCTCCTCTCTTGCGCAACAGCGCAAAGAACGAGCAAAAACTGGCCAGACCAGGTGAAATTTGGCCACTAACCTTGGATCAAGGCTTGCAGACATACGGACACCTTGGCCTAAAACCAGTGATCACTGGATATTTATTTTGATTTTTTTTTAGTTTCTTTTCAATGCAAAACGATGGTGGGGCGAATGAATGCAAATGCAAGAATGGGAAACATGCAGTGGATTGGAAAAAATGGGATGATAAAATGCATGAATTTCTAAGCCTGGCGTTTCTCATGGCGCAAACTGATCATCCATTTCTAAGGTGTGGTCGGAGACAGTCCCATTTAACCCTATAGACGGTGAACCAACCACACTTGGGAATCACCGACACAAAATAGGGGCTGCCATGAGTTGGACTAAGAACATCGAATAAATAGGCAGCAAAAAGGCTTCACTACCTATCTAGACTAGGCGCAGTTACCCGAATACAGTTCAAAGTCGAGGAGCCACCCATTGAAAAAGAAGGCATATAAATTGAATGATTGAAAGCAAACATGCAGTGGATAATGCAGAAATTGAAAGGATAATGCATAGGTTACCTCCTAGCAGGTATTCAAAATTTAAAGTCTATGAGTAGGACTATCTCACATACCTTGAATTTTCTTCGCCATTACCGACAATTTGAGATGGAACTGCGGTGATGCAGCGTCGTTCGTCCGTCACATTTGATTTTGATTTTTCTCAAGGACGACGATCTTCCCTCCAGGCTGCACATGATTATGATAGTATATATGTATATTTTTCTAATATAAACACATACCTGTGGGAATTTCTTTTCGTTTCGAAACTTGCGCGCATATTGCAGTAGACAGGGGCAAGGATTCATAAATCCTGCATGATCGGGCACCCTGGGCTCTCTGCTTCCTCCTGTTTGAAACATACTCAAGCAAACAGGGGTGATCCCGCTAATGCTAGCGGTAAATTAAGTTAGTAGACACCAATGTCAGTCATCAATATCTTTCGCCAATTGCATCCCCGGCATCGGCGCCAGAAATGCTTGTTGACACTTCTTACGATCCACTATCAGGATTGTGAATCCCAGTAATGGTGCAAGGAGTGTTCATTGGTATTCTTACGATACAGATATAAATCCGCAAGCGCACGGATACCAATGTAGCATTTCACCCGGGAGTATTCCTAGGTGTCGTATTTATATTTCCGCCGGGAAGCATTGGATAAAGAGTATCGACTATTGACAAGGATGTAACTACTAATTAAAGTACCGGCTAACAAGGCGGGGGTAAAGGATAGGATAGGAGTGGTATGCAGTTGACACACACAAAGAGAAGTTTAGGATAGAGATAGAATAGTGGTCTAGCTAGTGGGAGAACAACGAGACAGGAGAGGATTCCTATATACTTCCACTAGCCTTGAGATATCTCTAGCAAAGGTTACGGCTAGCATGAAGAATGGCATCTATGGTTCTCTTCCTAGTTCTATTATCTCAGCATCGGGACAAGGGAACCGGTGACACACAGAAAGGGATGAGAAGGGGTGCCACTATTTCCCAACTGGGGGATCCTACGGACCGGAACTAACGTGATGGGCTACGAAGACCGAAAGGGTTGTCACCACCTCACGGCTACCACCTCCGTTGCGACGGGAATAAACCAAGGTTACCATCTAGACTAGGTACCACACCTACGCTAGGCAATAACTACTCACTCTCCTAGAAAGAGCAAGTACTCCTGTCAATAACCCGGTGACAATTCACCGGAAGCATTGAGCAGAAACGAGGAACCAGCTGAGACAAAGAACTAAGAGAGAACTTATAGAACCAGACTACAACAGCTTATAACCCAGGCTAGACATTCTACACTTACTCCGGAATAAATGCAGAACAAATAACTCAAGTAAATGCAGAAGGAAATATATTGAGAATACTCAGAGTCGTACATAAAGAAAAGGAAAAGATACAAGACCTTTACCAGAACTCCAGAAGACGACTCTCCGGAACTCCGAGCGAAGCTCGACCCTGACTCTAACTCCCAACAGGACTAGCCTAACTCTACATCTTGAGAGAATGGAATGGAGACTTGCTCCCAAGTGGTGTGTGTTCATACAAGTGAGTGACCCCTCTATTTATAGCTGAACCAAATCGGTGGACCTGGAGTAGCATGCAAGGGAGCTTGAGGCGGCAGGAGGTCGGTTCGGCCGAATCCAGCGGATTCGGGCGAACAGATCAGTTCGGCCGAACTGACCTGGTTCGGCCGAACCATCAGATCCACCGCCTTGAGTGTTGGATGGCCTGGATGCTCTCCTGGGATCGGTTTCAGGTGCTGGGGTCGGTTCGGCCGATCTGGGGAGTTCAGCCGAACTGGGCCTGGCCCGTGGCCGGCCTCCCCAGCACCGACTCTTGCTTGTGGACCTCCTAGGCTGCTTCTTGGTGCTTGGCTTCGTGTTGTCCTGGCCCAGGATGACGTGTCGGTGCTCCGGGATGAGTTGGCGGTCGCTTGGTCATCGTTGACGTGGACGGCTCCCGGTGACTCGTACGACTATGGGGGGGGGGGGGGGTAACCGGCCGAATCGTGTCGTTCGGCCGAATCGGTCAATTCCGACTCCTATAGCACGTATTTGTCGTAGGTGTACCTGCAAACATGACACTCACCAAAACTCGTGGAACTTTATTAGAACTAAAACCTAAGTACATGGAATGTTGCATAAAGCCTCATTTATTTCCGAGTATTGGTGGTCGAAATTGGGTTGTAACGACCGCCAACAAGCTCCCCCAAGCTTAGCTCTTTGCTCGTCCTCGAGCAAAAGTAAAAACTTAGGCTCGGTGGATCAGGAGTTGCTACAATGTCATCTCTCTTACACGTAACTTTATAAACAACTAGTACTCGAATTTTACTTGAATCACTAGCAAGGTATTAATTCACCTTTTTACCTATGGGGCTTATAGCAATCTCCTTGTCTTGGGCGGTTGAAAGGATGAACAGTTTAACTTTGTTTTATTCCACTCTACTCTTTTCAGGATCCTTTCTCGGAGTTTTCTCCCTTTTGTGTTAAGTAGTTCCTCATTGGCACACTCAATCGCTCAAGTGTATTTGAATCGTCACCAAAGGCTTTTCCTTCTTTTCATCCTAACATCTAATTTGGCTTTTTGTGTGGCTCAGGGACAAAGGATGAAGGCACACAAGCATCTTATATTTTGCTAAGTCAAAGACCGGACCTTAGGAGGATCAAATCATACTCTTAGATCGAGAAGTGCATGTGTGTGGAATATGTGGAGTGGAATTTGGTGGGACTCCTTGGGATGATTCTTCCTCTCCTTGATATATTTTTCGAGAGCATGGGCTATCTTTTATTCTCCATATTTTTGCCATGCCTTTTTGGCACGCTTTTCTTTTTCTCATACTTTTGCCATGCCTTTTGGCATGCTTTTTTTTATATATATTTTTGCCATGTCACTTGACATGCTTTTCTTTTTCTCATATTTTTGCATAGCCCATGCCTCTACTACAAGGATATTTGGAGAAGAGAATCATAGATCATGGAGCCTTTATTTTTGTGGATGGATGATGGCATGGCTTTGCTAACTCCCAGTGTAGGAATTGCAAGTGAGAGGTGGTGTGTATGTGAATCTCGATCTTGGGAGCATGATAGGTTCCTCACAAAGGTCACAACAATTTGACAAAGCTCACTAAGATGACAAGCAGCATATGGTAGAAAGTTTGAACTAGTCCTAACATATGGCTCTGGTAGGAGTTTATGACCAATGAGGAACTTTATTTTATTTTTGAAATCGTAATCATCCGAGATTTTCACCATACTAAGAGCAAAGGTAGAACTCAAACAAAATCTCACTATATCAATCCCCACAACAACCTAGACTTGGAATAAAGCATGTGCTCCCACAAGGTTTTCAGGTTCATCTCTACTCGAGCCAAGTAACTCAAGTACTATCAAGCAACTAGTTGCAACAAAGTACTTGCAAAATTAATGACAGAGCAACTATTCATCATTTCCATGGTGAGAGGCATATGATTCATTCCATGTATAGTTGGGAGTTATTTATTCGAAAGCAAATATTTTTGGTGTTTTTATTTATTCAAACTAAAATGAAAACAAAATAGATCAAAGATACGAGCTTGCAATGAGACGGTTCGGACTTACCTTGTGGGGGTTCTCTCCCCCAAGCTTGGCTTAGAACATCGGTGTCCATGATCTCTGAGTTGGCCTTCATCGGTGTCGATACATGTGATGAGGTAGGGGAGTGTCCCTAGTCTCATCAACGCTCGTATATCAATTGTGCTTGATCATCCTTAGTAATAGAGACCATGAGATGATGCCTGCAAAATGTTAGAACGACAATACCCGAAGGACTATGGGATCAAGGTTTAGCATTTAGTTATTCGGGATTTGTCATTCTTGCAGGGATTTAACCTCCATAAAGTGTTAGTCCTTCTTGTGGGGTAAGTTAAGACCTCCACAAACCATTTTCAAGAAGCAGCATAATGATCAAGGAAAGGAAATATTTTTGTTGTTTTTTTAATGTTTTTATTCATGCAAGTGAATCAAACATTGCACAGAATTGATATGGAAAGGCACAGAGCACATTCGGGGCCCAACGGTAATCTTGGCCGAACTAGAGAGCTCGGCCTAACCACCCTCTGTACCGCAAAAATATCCTGTTTGCAATCTCCTAATTCTGATGCAAGGGTGATTCAGATTTGGAAAGGGAAATATGCAAATGCAATGATGGAATTAAAATTTTGGAAAGGGAAATATGGGATACATACCGGTTTACCTCGCGGCGAGAGCTCGTGTTTTACATACGTGAGCGGGACTTCTCCTTCCTTCGATTGCTCTTGTCATCATCTGATTTGGAGAGGATGCTTCGGACGATGCAACTTCTTTCTTCCGCCGCGCCTTTGTGATTTTCCTTGGTGTAGGTGGCGGTGACTTTTTTTTCGTTCGTTCGCCCAGTGTTGTCCATCTTTGGCCTGGGTGGTGCTGCTTCGACCTGATCGAGGTTATTTGAAATTTACTTGAAAATGTGTATACCTGGGACGATTGCTCCACCCTGAGATTCGACTGTATCCATGGCCGTGGTTCATCTCCGATGTGAAGTGAATTTGAGGACTTTCCCATTCGAATTTGACGATTTTTCTGCAGGGGTTAGTCCACACATGCGACCAATATCTATACAAGTATTGCTCTGAAGGTTGTTGGCGGTCGTTACAGCCCAAATCCGACCACCAATACTCGGGAATAAATGAGGTTATATGCAACATTCCATGTAATTAGGTTTTATTTCTAATAAAGTTCCACGAGTTTTGGTGAGTGTCACTTGTGCAGGTACAACTACGACAAATATGTGCTATTGGGGCCGGAAATGACCAAATCGGCCGAACGACTCCGTTCGGCCGGTTACCCCCCTTAGCCGAGCAGACCACCGGGAGTCGTCCACGTCAACAATGACCAAGAGAACACATCACATGACACGTGGGCAACCGCCAACTATCCTGGAGCACCGCCACATCAACTTGGGCCTACACAGCATGAAGTACACCACCAGAGACCGGCCCAGGGAGTCCACAGAGCAGAGGCGGTGTAGGGGGGTAGGCCTGGGCCTCCGGCCCAGTTCGGGCGAACTGGGGGGTTCGGCCGAACCGCCCCTAGTTGCCAAACTGACCCTGGGGTTGCATCCTGGCCCTTGGTGGCCGAGGCGGTGCATCCCTCAGTTCGGGCGAACTGGGCAGTTCGGCCGAACCGAGGAATTCGGCCGAACCGCCTCTCTGCCGCCTCTGGTTGCCTTGACCGCTACCCTACCTCAACCGACCTTTGGAGCTATAAATAGAGGGTCGCACCTCACTTGTAAACACACACCAAGCCAAGGAGCTCATTTCCACTTTCATTCTAGTAGAGTTAGGATAGTTTAGTTGGGAGTTAGAGTTGAGTCGAGTTGTGCCTCGGAGGTTCCGGAGTCGTCTTCAGAAGCTCTGGTATAAGCTCTTGTATCTTTTACCTTTTCCTTTTGTAAGACTTTGAGTATCAATATAGTTATCTTTATCACTTTGCCTTTGTCATTTATATCTTGCTTCTACTTTATCCTAGTTGCAAATATATCTTGTTTAGACTATAGTTAGTTATAGTTCTAGTGCTTGTAGTCTTGCTTAATTCTTTGTCTTGGCTGGTTCTTCGATCTTGCTTGATACTGGAGGTGAATTGTCACCACGAGTATTGACAAGGTTTTTTGCTCTTGCTAGCAGAGTAAGTAGTCGTTGCCTAGTGTAGGAGTGGTTCCTAGACTAGTCGGTGGCCTTAGTTTATTCCCGTCGCAACGGAGGTGGTAGCCGGGAGGTGGTGACAGCCCTTTCGGTCTTCGTAGCCCATCACGTTAGTTCCGGTCCGTAGGATCCCCTAGTTGGGAAATAGTGGCACCCCTTCTCATCCCTTTCTGTGTGTTCACCGGTTCCCTTGTCCCGATGCTAAGACATTAGAGTTATCCCAGATCTCCTAGTGCTGGTTCTGTAGCTGTTGTATCTCTAAGCTAGAGTGACATAGGTAGATAAAGTATCCAGGAGTCCTCTATCTCTTCTCGTTGTCCTTCCAGCTATCTATCTCTTCTCTCCCTTACCTGTGTATCCCTTGAGCTGTGTGTCCGGTATATCCACTCCTATCCAATACCGTTATCCCATGTCTTGTCTAGTCGTGTACCCTTCTGTGATAGTCTCGAATATCTGTTCACTAGTAATCTTGCCAAAGCTTCCCTGCGGAAATATAAATTACGATACCTCGGAATACTCCCAGGTGAAGTGCTAAAGCGGTGATTCTGTGCGCTTGCAGAATATTTCTATATTTTACTAAGCCATAAGGAAAACCACTGAAACACTCCTTACCCCAGTACCAGGATTCTCAATTCTGATATTGGATCGTAAGAAGTGCCAACAAAGGTTCATTAATCCAACTTGACACCATGTCTAATTTGATTAAAGCAAGCTAATTAACCTAAGCACCTTGCTCAATTTAAAGAGCTTATGAAATGTATTGTAGCTAGCAACACATTCAAATCAAAGCAAACCGCAAAAGATGAAGGGAGCATGAAAGCATCGAGAGATATTCACATGGAGACAAGCATATGGAAACTGGTGAACTTTGCTTTGATTAAGGTAAAAAGCAAAAACCTTTTCACGTACCTGAGTGTGGCCACCGTTGGCATCTGATGATGAAGACTTTTGGAACTGATGCCACGGTGATGGCACTACGCCGACGTGACTCCACGTAGTTGGCTGAATCCTCCTCCATGTTGATGTTGCCGTGTAGGGATACATGGTCGTGGGTGTGGCAAAGGGGATCGGCTCTCAAACATGCCAACTAGTGGGATGCCGCGGAGCTACCTTGGGTGTAGACAATATGTTGCAATAATGGGTTCCAAACCAGGCTAGTGGAGCGGCAAAGGAGCCGAGGCGTAGACTACGTCTCCTCTCTTGCGCAACAGCGCAAAGAACGAGCAAAAACTGGCCAGACCAGGTGAAATTTGGCCACTAACCTTGGATCAAGGCTTGCAGACATACGGACACCTTGGCCTAAAACCAGTGATCACTGGATATTTATTTTGATTTTTTTTAGTTTCTTTTCAATGCAAAACGATGGTGGGGCGAATGAATGCAAATGCAAGAATGGGAAACATGCAGTGGATTGGAAAAAATGGGATGATAAAATGCATGAATTTCTAAGCCTGGCATTTCTCATGGCGCAAACTGATCATCCATTTCTAAGGTGTGGTCGGAGACAGTCCCATTTAACCCTATAGACGGTGAACCAACCACACTTGGGAATCACCGACACAAAATAGGGGCTGCCATGAGTTGGACTAAGAACATCGAATAAATAGGCAGCAAAAAGGCTTCACTACCTATCTAGACTAGGCGCAGTTACCCGAATACAGTTCAAAGTCGAGGAGCCACCCATTGAAAAAGAAGGCATATAAATTGAATGATTGAAAGCAAACATGCAGTGGATAATGCAGAAATTGAAAGGATAATGCATAGGTTACCTCCTAGCAGATATTCAAAATTTAAAGTCTATGAGTAGGACTATCTCACATACCTTGAATTTTCTTCGCCATTACCGACAATTTGAGATGGAACTGCGGTGATGCAGCGTCGTTCGTCCGTCACATTTGATTTTGATTTTTCTCAAGGACGATGATCTTCCCTCCAGGCTGCACATGATTATGATAGTATATATGTATATTTTTCTAATATAAACACATACCTGTGGGAATTTCTTTTCGTTTCAAAACTTGCGCGCATATTGCAGTAGACAGGGGCAAGGATTCATAAATCCTGCATGATCGGGCACCCTGGGCTCTCTGCTTCCTCCTGTTTGAAACATACTCAAGCAAACAGGGGTGATCCCGCTAATGCTAGCGGTAAATTAAGTTAGTAGACACCAATGTCAGTCATCAATATCTTTCGCCAATTGCATCCCCGGCAACGGCGCCAGAAATGCTGGTTGACACTTCTTACGATCCACTATCAGGATTGTGAATCCCAGTAATGGTGCAAGGAGTGTTCATTGGTATTCTTACGATACAGATATAAATCCGCAAGCGCACGGATACCAATGTAGCATTTCACCCAGGAGTATTCCTAGGTGTCGTATTTATATTTCCGCCGGGAAGCATTGGATAAAGAGTATCGACTATTGACAAGGATGGAACTACTAATTAAAGTACCGGCTAACAAGGCGGGGGTAAAGGATAGGATAGGAGTGGTATGCAGTTGACACACACAAGGAGAAGTTTAGGATAGAGATAGAATAGTGGTCTAGCTAGTTGGAGAACAACGAGACAGGAGAGGATTCCTATATACTTCCACTAGCCTTGAAATATCTCTAGCAAAGGTTACGGCTAGCATGAAGAATGGCATCTATGGTTCTCTTCCTAGTTCTATTATCTCAGCATCGGGACAAGGGAACTGGTGACACACAGAAAGGGATGAGAAGGGGTGCCACTATTTCCCAACTGGGGGATCCTACGGACCGGAACTAACGTGATGGGCTACGAAGACCGAAAGGGCTGTCACCACCTCACGGCTACCACCTCCGTTGCGACGGGAATAAACCAAGGTTACCATCTAGACTAGGTACCACACCTACGCTAGGCAATAACTACTCACTCTCCTAGAAAGAGCAAGTACTCCTGTCAATAACCCGGTGACAATTCACCGGAAGCATTGAGCAGAAACGAGGAACCAGCTGAGACAAAGAACTAAGAGAGAACTTATAGAACCAGACTACAACAGCGTATAAACCAGGCTAGACATTCTACACTTACTCCGGAATAAATGCAGAACAAATAACTCAAGTAAATGCAGAAGGAAATATATTGAGAATACTCAGAGTCGTACATAAAGAAAAGGAAAAGATACAAGACCTTTACCAGAACTCCAGAAGACGACTCTCCGGAACTCCGAGCGAAGCTCGACCGTGACTCTAACTCCCAACAGGACTAGCCTAACTCTACATCTTGAGAGAATGGAATGGAGACTTGCTCCCAAGTGGTGTGTGTTCATACAAGTGAGTGACCCCTCGATTTATAGCTGAACCAAATCGGTGGAGCTGGAGTAGCATGCAAGGGAGCTTGAGGCGGCAGGAGGTCGGTTCGGCCGAATCCAGCGGATTCGGGTGAACAGATCAGTTCGGCCGAACTGACCTGGTTCGGCCGAACCATCAGATCCACCGCCTTGAGTGTTGGATGGCCTGGATGCTCTCCTGGGGTCGGTTTCAGGTGCTGGGGTCGGTTCGGCCGAACTGGGGAGTTCGGCCGAACTGGGCCTGGCCCGTGGCCGGCCTCCCCAGCACCGACTCTTGCTTGTGGACCTCCTGGGCTGCTTCTTGGTGCTTGGCTTCATGTTGTTCTGGCCCAGGATGACGTGTCGGTGCTCCGGGATGAGTTGGCGGTCGTCCACGTTTCGTAAGTTGTGGTCGCTTGGTCATCGTTGACGTGGACGGCTCCCGGTGCATCGTATGGCTATGGGGGGGTAACCGGCCGAATCGTGTCGTTCGGCCGAATCGGTCAATTCCGACTCCTATAGCACGTATTTGTCGTAGGTGTACCTGCAAACATGACACTCACCAAAACTCGTGGAACTTTATTAGAAATGAAACCTAAGTACATGGAATGTTGCATAAAGCCTCATTTATTTCTGAGTATTGGTGGTCGAAATTGGGTTGTAACAACCGCCAACAGTGGTGGTGGTGGTGGTGGTGGGTTCGGGTTCTGGTTGCTTCCACCGGCACCAGCGTTCCTCCTTGTGTTCACTATCTATCATCAGCAAATAATTCTTATCAGAACTCCATTGGACATAACCATGTGGCTTCAGAGGATTACTAACTTGTTAGGATGGAGGATTCGATAGATAAAGAGCAAGAGAAATAAATACCCCCTCTATGTAAACATTAATATCCTTAAGCCTTAGTCCTATATCTAGATGGATATAGACTCACGTCTATGCCCATCATAATCACTACAAAGATCCAAATCAAACATAAGCATAATGACAACAAAATCAAGCACCTAGAGACACGATTCAAACAAGACTCGACAGCACTGGTTTTGAAAAGCGTAACTAAACGATCCGAAGCAAAATCATGGTGGTCTCCTAATGATTTGTCAACCGTTCTAGCTAGGCTGCGTTCCTACAGTTAGCACGGATCTGATACCAATCTGTCACACCCGGATTTACACAGAAACCTGAATGTGGCCATATGTGTGCCCAGGAAGTCACAGTACACATATAGCAAACAAATATGGTAAACAAAGAACATATGCTGAATAAATTCTCGAATAAATAGAGTTTTACATCAGAGTGCATCATAAATAAACTAACCAATACAGCGGAAGACTAATAACTCTCTCTAAATGAAGCCGCACTCCACAGGGACTCTGACTGGGAGAACGCAACTCAGTAGTATGGTAGATCTTCTGGAAACTCAGCAGCAGACTCATGCACAGCCCAATCTGTTACCCGTTCAGGATTTTGTTGAATAAATAGCAAGTGTAAGTAACATAATTACTTAGCAAGTATAGCACGGCTTATGAAGGCTCAAAAAGGCTAGACACGGCTTAACTGCATTAGCACTTTTAGTTGGTTCGTTTTAACATTATCCAAGTTACTACAAGTGTATGAATCCCGGTTGTAACCCAATTAATAAGGTATAAGTGACATTAAGCATAAATAAACATCATCTTCTAATAAAAAAGGATCCAGGCTGCTCGTGACCCTTAGCAAGGCTATCATGATAGATTTACACTCTGCAGAGGTTTCACCCTTTACCCACCAGTCGCGTAAAAGCTCAAATGAACTTTAAACCCAACCATGCCGAGGTGGCCAAACCTCTTAAACCACACTTCTGGGGTGTGATCGCATAGGGACGCTACGAGGCTTTTCACAAGACACCCTAACAAGACAGTAGCCGCTGGGGTACTTGTCACACCCGGTTTTACACAGAAACCCGAATGCTACTGTATGTGTGCCCAGGATGTCCACAGAACACATACAGCTTACAAATATGGTAAAACAGAGTACATATGCTCGAATAAAGTAAGTTTACATCAGAGTTTAGCACATACACAGCGGAAGTCTATTTAATAACTTGACAGGTAGAGCCTCAAGTCCACAGGGACGCCGACTGGTTGACCTCAGCTCAGAAGTATGGAAATCCTCAGGAAACTCAGTAGCTGTCTCATTCACTCCATCTGGTACCCATCCGGGATTTTGTTGAATAAAGGCAAGCGTAAGTAATTGTCTTACTTAGCAAGTATAGCACGGTGTATGAAGGCTTAAAAGAAAGGCTTGACACGGCTGAACTGCATTAGCATTTTTAGTTGATTCATTTTAGCATAATCCAAATTACTACGATAATATGAATCCCAGTTGAAAACCCAATTAATATAGTAGAAGTGAACATTAAACAGTAATAAGCATCAGCTTCTAATCAAAAAGGATCCAGGCCGCTCGTGACCCTGAGCAAGGCTATCATGATAGATTGTACACTCTGCAGAGGTTTCACCCTTTACCCACCAGTCGCGTAAAAGTTCAAAGGAACTTTGCACCCAACCACGCACATCAACACTTCCAAGGTGTGACTGCATAGGGACGCTACGAGGTTTTTCACAAGACACCCTAACAAGACAGTGGCCGCTACAGTACAATAAGGCGGTAAGGTCCGAGGCACCGAGATTGACTGACTCCCAGGGCACACCGGTAGGAGGGTGTTGGCACTCCTTACGGCCTACAGATAAATCCGCAAGCGGACGGATACCGATGTAGCTTTCACCCGGGAGTATTCCAAGGTATCGATTTCCACGGGGAACGAGAAGTGTACTAATCCTAAACTAAGTTGTCCTAGGTAGACGGAGTGGATGAATGAAATGGATGAGGTGGATGACGACAACAAGGAGAGAAGAGAAGAGGTAGGAGGGTAGAGAGGGTACAGGTCTGGTAAGGGTATTCTACCGATTGACTGAGCAGAGCAGAAGATACAGATAGATACTTGCTTCGGGACTACAGAGCCTCTGACACACAGAAAGGGATGAGAAGGGGTGCCGGTTACCCTGAACCTTGGGTCCTAGGACACCGGAACTAACGTGATGGACTACGAAGACCGAAAGGGCTGTCACCACCTTACGGCTACCACCTCCGTTGCGACGGGCAGAAACTAAGGTTACTGGCAAGTCTCGGAACCACTCCTACACTAGTCAATAACTACTTATCTCCTGTAGCAAGATAAGCACCCAAGCTAAGCAACCAGTATACAGTTATACCAATCAACTAAGCATTGAACGAAGAACGAGAAAAGTATAGAAATGTAAGAACTGAATGCTCAATTAATCAGAGAGAGATACAAGAGTTACCAGACATGACCCGGATGTCACTCGAAGCAGAGCCGCATCCGTAGAGGTACAGCGGGAAGAGGGGCCGACACTCCGGCTCCTCTCCGGGACGCTCACCTCTCCTCTCTCCCTATTTCTACTGAGTGGCAGAACCTAGCGACGCCTACTCTTCTTCTTCTCTTGTGTTGTGTGTTTTGCAGGTGAAACCGGGCCTCTATTTATAGCAAGGAAGGACGGTGGAGCAGTGGAGTCGCGGCCAAGACCAGGAGGCGGTGCCGGGTCGTTCGGGCAAAATCCCCGGTTTGGGCGAACTGGGCAGTTCGGCCGAACCGGTGCATCCACCGACTTAAGCCCCTACAGTCTGGATTGCTCCCTGGGAGGCGGTTTCCAGCCGGGGTCGGTTCGGCCGAAGGCCAGAATTCGGCCGAACTGGGCCGAAGGCCCAGGCCTGCCCCTGCTGCACCGCCTTATCCTCTGGACCTCCTGGGCTGGGTTCTGGTGCTTGGCATTCGTGTCGAATTGGCCCAGGGTGACTTGTCGGTCCTTCAGGATGAGTTGGCGGTCGTCCACGTGTCGTATGTTGTCGTTTGGTTGACGTGGACGGCTCCCGGTGGCTTGCTCGGCTAAGGGGGGTAACCGGCCGAACGGAGTCGTTCGGCCGAAACGGTCATTTCCAACCCCTATAGCACGTATTTCGCAATGTTGTACCTGCACAAGCGATACTCACCAAAACTCGTGGAACTCCATTAGAAATAAAACCTAAGTACATGGAATGTTGCATAGTCTCTCATTTATTCCCGCATATTGGTGGTCGAATTTGGGTTGTAACGACCACCAACAAGCTCCCCCAAGCTTGGCTCTTTGCTCGTCCTCGAGCAAAGATAAAACTTAGGCTCGGTGGATCAGGAGTTGCTACAATGTCATTTTTCTTGCAGGTAACTTCATAAACAACTAGTACTCAAACAAATACTTGAATCACTAGCAAGGTATGAATTCACCATTTTACCTATGGGGCTTATAGCAATCTCCTTCTCTTGGGCGGTTGAAGGAATGAACAGTTTAACTTAGTTTTATTCCACCCTACTCTTTTCAGGATCCTATCTCGGAGTTTTCACCCTTTTGTGAAAAGATAAATTGTTCCTCATTGGCTCACTCAATCGCTCAAGTGTATTTGAATCCTCACCAAAGGCTTTGCCTTCTTTTCATCCTAACATCTAATTTGGCTTTTGTGTGGCTCGGGGACAAAGGATCAAGGCATACAAGCATCTTATATATTGCTAAGTCAAAGACCGGATCTTAGGAGAATCAAATCACACTCTAGATCGAGAAGTGCAAGTGTGTGAAATATGTGGAGTGGAATTTGGCGGAATTTCATGGAATGATTCGTCCTCTCCTTGATTTATTTTTCAAGAGCATGGGCTATCTTTTATTCATATTTTTTCCATGCCTTTTGGCATGCTTTTCTTTTTCTCATTTTTTTTGCCATGCCAATTGGCATGCTTTTCTTTTTCTTTTTGCATAGCCCATGCCTCTACTTTAAAGATATTTGGAGAGGGAATCAAAGAACATGAAATTTTATTTATGGAATGGATGATGGTATGGTTTGCTAACTCCCAAGTAGGAATTGTAAGTGAGAGGTGGAGTGTATGTGCATCTCGATCTTAGAAGCATGAAAGATTCCTCACTAAGGACAAAACAATTTGACAAAGTTCACTAAGATGACAAGCAGCATATGGTAGAAAGTTTAGAACTAATCCTATCATATGGCTCTGGTAGGTATTATGACCAATGAAGAACTTTGTTTTAATTTTGAAAGCATAAACAACCGAGATTTTCACCATACTAAGAGCAGAAATAGAATTCAACCAAAGTCTCACTATATCAATTCCCACAACAACCTAGACTTGGAATAAGGCATATGCTCCCACAAGGTTTTTAGGTTCATTTCTACTTATGCCAAATAACTCAAGCATAGTCAAGCAACTAGTTGCAACAAAGTACTAACAAAATTAATGACTGAGCAACTATTCATCATTTCCAAAGTGAGAGGCATATGTTTCATTCCATGCATGGTTGAGAGTTTATTCAAAGGAAGTATTTTCAATTGAATGACCAAAGTGCTGAGTAATTCGGATCGTACCTGATGGGGGTCCTCTCCCAAGCTTGGACTCTTCACTGGTAGGGATTCAACCTTGAAAGGTACTGAGTTAGCTGGTCGGCCTGCTCGTCCTCATCCTACTCCTCCACTGTGTCATGCCTGTACTCATGTATATTTCTGTTAAACAGGGCAATCTCCGGTTGGCTCAAATGCACCAACCGGAGCGACAATTTTATTCGTTTTGCATTCAACTCTAATTTTATTTATTCATCAAGCTAAGGTTGGAAACAAAATGTGTTGGAAGGGAAATAATTAGAGCACCTCCTAAACAATGATTTGAGCAAAGGGAAATTGAATTGGAAAATAAATTGAAACTAATGGTGCTCTAAAAGATACAACCACACGACTTCTACTCTATAGATGGATTGTAAAGGTCTAGATGTCATGTGGCTTTGGCGAGCCTCTTGAATTTGGCTGTGAATGCTTGGTACAGGACATTGTTCTTGTCCATCTGCCAAGGCTCGCCTTCAGTGACCTTCTCATCCTAGTTGCTCAACTTCTGGCATGTTTGTGCTAGTTCTTTTTCAGGCTCTTCAAGCATGGGTTTCTCTTCTCCCTCCTCCATGGCTTTCTTCATTGGTGGACTTATCGTACTCATGGAGAGAGAACCATTGGGTGAGGAAAGGTCTTTGGATAAGGATTGGGTGGTCATGGCGGCTGGGAAATGTGAACACTTGGTCATGTTCGGGAAAGTGATGGAGGATGGTTTCTGACTTGAGATCGACAAGCAGCTTTCCCAACATTTCCTAGCGACTTCGAGATAAGATGGGATAGAGATAGGATCAAGGGTTAAAAAGGACGCTCAAGGGGCAACCGAGGGGTCCTTCAGTCGAACCAACATGGTTTGGCCGAATTGTCCTAATTTGCCCAAACTAGAGTGGTCTAGTTTGCCCAAAGTGCTTCAGTGAGTCTATCTCTCTAGTGCCTACCCATCTCATTGACGGTCTTTACAGAGTGTTCTTGATCTTCATGCTGGATGTTAACCTTGACCACTAGCTTGGGGGTGTTAAGGTGTGGCTATAAAATGCGGCTCCCCCAAGCTTAGATATTTTCGGGAATCAATGAGATGGGAGCCCCTATGACTAGCCCAGGGACGCCAAAGCGAGGAAAGATGTTTTCATGGGTCATTTGCTCAGCGTGCCTAGTGGCTGCGGATCGATAGGGCTTGGCTTCTACCCAGTTAGAGATGCTATCTACGGCTAGCAGAATAAACTCGTAGTTCTCTGAGTTAGGGAAAGGACCCATGGGGTCTATTCCCCTTACATCAAAGATTTCTACTGAATATTACTGGTGAGTGGCTTCGCGTCTCTTTCCCGTGTTTCTGGCAGAGTGGGCATCTCTTGCTAAGTTTCTTAGCTTCTCCATATTGCCAGACCATTATTCTGAACACTCCATAATGTCCTTCAGAAGGTGCTCCATGATATCTCTCCCAGGTTTTATGTGCCTCAGGTGCAGGCATGCATCGTCTGAGTCCATTTTGTATCCAGAAGAGATACGGGTTGCCCCATAGGTGATGTCTGCTCTCATAAACCAATCTTTTCCTATTTTCACCTGATGGGACGTACCCTAACACCATGAAGTCAACTATGGCGGCGTACCACGGCTCTAGTGTTGTGGCTTTGAGGAGCGTATCACCCCGTAAGAAAATCGCTGATGGAAAGATCAAACGGGACTTATACCCGAGACAGACCCAACGAATGAGTCTTGGGTTCGCATCCTTTTTGGCCAAGAAATACTTCAGAGCAGTATGGTCGGAATAGACTATGACCTTTGCCCTAACTTGGTAGGACCGGAATTTGTCTATAACAAACATAGTTGCTAAGAGTTCCTTTTCCGTGGTTGCGTAGTTGAGCTGGGGCCAGTGAGCATAATGCTTCTTGTCCTTGGTTTGGCCCACAACAGCTCCAATAGCACAATTGCTCGCATCACACATGATTTCTAATGGGATGCTCTAGTCGCGAGACCGGATGATGGGAGCAGAATTGAGTGCTTTCTTAGGGTGTGAAAGGAAGCACAGCACTCTTGATTAGAGACGAGAGGGGTTTCCTTGGCCAAGAGATTGGTCAACGACCGGGCTATTTGAGAGAAATTTTCGATGAGACACCTATAAAGCCCGGTGTGGCAAAGGAACTACGAATCCCCTTTACTCGTGGGAGGTGTAGGCATAGGGTCGTGTTAGGGGGTATGACAAGGGAAGATGATGGCTCTAGGCTTTGAATCTAGTCTTTCCCCGATCAAAGACGAATCTTCGTGACAATTGTCTTACGACCCCAAGGTAAGATAAGATAGGGATATGATGAGTATGAAGGTTAGGAGCAATCCCTTCTAAATCTTGGACAAAGTGATCTTTCTCCAGGACAGTGAAAGTCTGATGGGTTTCAACGTTGGAGGGGTTGTCACTGAGGGTCACTGGAGTGTGTTCGTTCTTAAAGAGGGAAGCATACTTTAGTCTAGGGGGAAGAGGCTTAAGTTCGACTGGAGGATGAATCTCTTCTTCCTCCATAAGGAATTGGGCATCTTCTTCTAGGAAATGTTGCTCTAAGTCTATCAAGGATGTTGACATGACCTCCTCTATTGGACCAGGATCGGGATCTGTCTCTATTGAGGTATTCAAGGAATAAGAATAAGAGATAGGGACGAGTTCTTCTCCGATCCTAAGCTCTAGCTGGATTATTGGTGAGTTTTCTAGGATTTTCATGATTGGCCTACCAATAAAGATGGAGTAAGTGGAATTTTCAGGTAGGTCAAAGATATGGAAATCCAAGAAAAGTTCAGGGTCGTTAATCTTAACGGGTGTGACCCGCAAGATCCCTAAACATTCGAGGATCCTTCCGATGTGAACCTTAAACATTTCTGAGATGATGACCATGGTTCATCGGGGAGTTGCGCTCGCACCAAAGAGCTAGAGATTATGTTGATTCCGAGGCTTGGGTCGTACCCGATTTCTTTGTCCATGCCCATAACTTCACAGAATATGCTTCTGATCCTTTTGGGCATTTTGACAACCTCAGTCGAGGCTTCGGCCTCGTCTAGCCATTCCCGACTCTTGATGGCAGAGAGACGGCCTAAGTACTCTCTTTGATAATCTAGTGCTTCCTTGTCGGGTGGTGGATCCTTTTGCTCTACACATTGTCCCCGTGGGAAACGTATGGCATAGTCGATGTCATCGAATAGACCATCGTCAAAATCGTAGGGAGTGGTGTAGAGTGGAGGATAGTAGTCCAGGCTAGAGTAAGGTTGTGGTTCGAATTGAGCATCGGGTTCTGATGGAATGGAAGGGCTGATAGATTTGGATCATTGGTTTACAGGCTCTTCAGGTTTAGGCTACTTCTCTTCTTCATCAGGGAGTTCGTCATAGACTCCAGTGTAGGGAGTGTCATCTAGGATGCGCTCCAGGACTATCCTCGCTTCACTAGGAGTCAAATGAAAAAACGACCCTTTTGAAGCAGAGTCCAAGAAAGTTGCGGCTACGGGACAGAGGCCAAGGCTGAAGTGTTGTAAAACAACAGGTTCTGGTAGGCTTAGGTCCGGTCCTGAGGCCAGTATTTCCTTGAAATGAGCCCAGGCAGCTCGTAACGATTCTCCCTTTAATTGCTTAAAGTTAATGATTTCCGCTCGGAGACTGGCTACCTTGGAGACTGGGAAGAAGTTTAGGCAGAACTTCTCTCTAAGGGTCTTCCAGCTTCCTTCCATAGTACCGACAGACAAAGAGTACCACTTCTTTGCTCCTCCCGTCAATGAGAACGGGAATAGCTTCCATTTGAGTGTCTCTTGTGTCATGCCCGCAATGGTCAGACATGAGCAGAGTTGCTCAAACTCGCGCAAATGCGCGTATGGACTCTCGTCACGTGTTCCTGAGAACGATTGCTCACGAACCATGGCTATGAAGCCGGGACATAGCTCATAATCGGGTGTGGATATGGGATGTGATGATGGTGGAGGCTCCAAATAATCGCCCTTTGGAGCCGAGTGTTGGCGTAAGGTGAGGGTGGAATCCATATAATGGATGGTGGTGGGATACACGGATAACTTGGGTTCATAATCAGAACAGCTACCATTCCCCGGCAACGGCGCCAGAAAGCTTGTTGGCACTCCATACGACCTACAGATAAATCCGCAAGCGGACGGATACCGATGTAGCTTTCACCCAGGAGTATTCCAAGGTATCGATTTCCACGGGGAACGAGAAGTGTACTAATCCTAAACTAAGTTGTCCTAGGTAGATGGAGTGGATGAATGAAATGGATGAGGTGGATGACGACAACAAGGAGAGAAGAGAAGAGGTAGGAGGGTAGAGAGGGTACAGGTCTGGTAAGGGTATTCTACCGATTGACTGAGCAGAGCAGAAGATACAGATAGATACTTGCTTCGGGACTACAGAGCCTCTGACACACAGAAAGGGATGAGAAGGGGTGCCGGTTACCCTGAACCTTGGGTCCTAGGACACCGGAACTAACGTGATGGACTACGAAGACCGAAAGGGCTGTCACCACCTTACGGCTACCACCTCCGTTGCGACGGGCAGAAACTAAGGTTACTAGCAAGTCTAGGAACCACTCCTACACTAGTCAATAACTACTTATCTCCTATAGCAAGATAAGCACCCAAGCTAAGCAACCAGTATACAGTTATACCAATCAACTAAGCATTGAACGAAGAACGAGACAAGTATGTAAATGTAAGAACTGAATGCTCAATTAATCAGAGAGAGATACAAGAGTTACCAGACATGACCCAGATGTCACTCGAAGCAGAGCCGCATCCGTAGAGGTACAGCGGGAAGAGGGGCCGACACTCCAGCTCCTCTCCGGGACGCTCACCTCTCCTCTCTCCCTATTTCTACTGAGTGGCAGAACCTAGCGATGCCTACTCTTCTTCTTCTCTTGTGTTGTGTGTTTTGCAGGTGAAAACGGGCCTCTATTTATAGCAAGGAAGGACGGTGGAGCAGTGGAGTCGCGGCCAAGGCACCAGGAGGCGGTGCCGGGTCGTTCGGGCGAAATCCCCGGTTCGGGCGAACTGGGCAGTTCGGCCGAACCGGTGGATCCACCGACTTAAGCCCCTACGGTCTGGATTGCTCCCTGGGAGGCGGTTTCCAGCCGGGGTCGGTTCGGCCGAAGGCCAGAATTCGGCCGAACTGGGCCGAAGGCCCAGGCCTGCCCCTGCTGCACCGCCTTATTCTCTGGACCTCCTGGGCTGGGTTCTGGTGCTTGGCATTCGTGTCGAATTGGCCCAGGGTGACTTGTCTGTCCTTTGGGATGAGTTGGCGGTCGTCCACGTGTCGTATGTTGTCGTTTGGTTGACGTGGACGGCTCCCAGTGGCTTGCTCGGCTAAGGGGGGTAACCGGCCGAACGGAGTCGTTCGGCCGAAACGGTCATTTCCGACCCCTATAGCACGTATTTCGCAATGTTGTACCTACACAAGCAACACTCACCAAAACTCGTGGAACTCCATTAGAAATAAAACCTAAGTACATGGAATGTTGCATAGTCTCTCATTTATTCCCGCGTATTAGTGGTCGAATTTGGGTTGTAACGACCGCCAACAGAGGGTCAATGGCAATCCAGAGCACGGGGCAACGCGGCCGAACAGGCGCAACGTGTGGAGCTCCACCCCCCTGAGGCAACCAACACGGGACTTTGTTTAACGAGACATAGCCGACGGGGCTACAGTCCTTGGTGGATCAAAAACCATACCCATCACCTTACTTCCTATAATGTCGTCGGCTCGTCGGTAACCACTTGCAAGCTAGAGACGTACAAGCTACTCTTCCAAGACCAGAGCCATTATAGTTCCAGCGGTGGCGACAGGTTCCTGGGTTGCCGCTTTAAGAACCAGTCCTTACGGAGAGACACTAGAGCCAAGCACGAAGCGTACACCCTAGCTCCCTGATTCATGTTGCTAAAAAACAATCTTTTAACATTAAAGTTGAAGTGGACCATTATATCATGATTAACAGTTGAGCAAAGGTGACAGTAGCTGCGCCTAGCAAAGTACTACCCAAATGCAAAAACCCAAGGTAATCAAGGTATAGGATGAACAAAGCTAGGTACAACCTTAAAGGGATAACAATTTAGACGCATGCGAATGTAGTAAATAATATGTAAAAGATGTGTTTAGGTAGCAAGGATTGTCCGTGCTATACTTGCCTTTATCCAAATGCTAGCTGCTTAGAATCTTGAACTCTTGCTCTTGCTCTCGCTCTTGCCCTTAATCTTCTGAGTCTCGAACCTCGCTCCTTCTACTCGAAGCAAGCAACGGCGCAGACATACAAGCAAACAAACAAGTACAACTAAGAACAATACACCAATCAAAAGAAAAGCTTTTAAAAGAGCGCACTAAAGGATAGGGCTCGGTTCCATGGTCACGTGAGCGCAAGGATCGCTGAAAACGGAGCAACGGTTGAAAAGATATGACTATCAGAAGGTTTGTATTATTAAGCAACAACTATAAGCTTGATTGATTTTAATTGAACAAAATCATATGTAGAGATTATTTCAAATAATTCTATTTGAATTTGTAAAATCGAGGTGAAACTTAATCACATTTTATTTATAATTTATAATTGTTTATGTATAAATTATATCAAATTAAATATTAATTTGAAATAAAATATGTGAGAGCATCTAATCGATTAACTTTATGAACCGTGTTGCTTAAATCAACATTATAATCAAAAACACATTTATGTTAATATTAATCAATGTTAACATTTATTTATGAAAAGCCGGAGTTTAGTTCTAAGTTGCTTTTAATTAGAAAGAGCTAGTTAAGTAAACATTAATCAAATTAATTTCATTTTACAAGAACCGAGATAGAACTTAATTATATTTTATTTAGAAATTTATTAAATAAATATTAATCATGTTAACATTAATATGAAAAACCGTATAACCTTAATTAGATTTTAATTAAGAAGAGACATTTAGATAGAATTTAATCAACTTAATATTAAAAAAATTCAGAAATATGTCACATGGTAAATAACAGTACTAGATCATAGTTTAAGTTGATATGAAGCTAACGCAACAAGAACGGGTTGAATCGGAGTTAAAACGTGAATTTTATGGGCTAAACAAGATTGCAGGGATCTATACGCAAATAACCGTAGAAACAGGGGTTAACTCAGAAGATTCGCAAGGCACACACAACAGTGCTCGCGAAAAGGGTAAACAGCAGGGTTCGATTTGCAAAAAGGGGCTTGGCTGGGCTTAAGTGTAAAGGGGGAATCCTGGTAGGGGGTTTTCTGCAACTTGCACAAAACTCATGATTGGATCTAAAGAATATAGGATTCTTCAGGGGGTTTTTAGCAAAAGGGGTAGGGCTGTCTCCTTCCTTGAACCAACGCAGGGGAGGGAGCTCGCCGGCGGCTCTGTCGGTGGCGGCGCTGGCGCGGTGGTGAGCGGGGACGGCGATTAGGTAGTGCAATAGAGAGAGGTGAGAGAGGGGATCTCGTGGGTATGCTCACCGGCAGCGGAGTCGGAAAGAGGCGGCCGGATTTTCGAGGCCGGCGGAGGCAGGAGCTCGGCGACGACACCATAACGTGGGCGGAAGGACTCCGGCAACGTGAGGGTGATGGGGAACAGCGGCGGAGTTGCAGCTCGCGGGCGAGCTCCTTCGGCGGCGGGGCGACGACGTTGCTCATCGGCGGGGGCTCCGTCTTTGCGATGCGAAGCTCGTCGCGGTGGTGGCTTGCCCCAATGGCGCCGGGGTGCGGTGAATCGGCGGCGGCCGGCGCCAATGGCCGACGGCAGCGGCGACTTGGAGCTCCGGGCGGCGGCGCTGTGTGGAGGGGCGAGGCGCGGGTGGAGGCGGCAGCTAGGCACGCGGGCTGCTGGGCGGCGCGCTAAATAGGGCGCGGCGGTGCCCTAGCGTCGCGGCACAGACGCCAAAATCAGCGGCGGTGGCGGCGCTGCTTGCCGCGGGGCGGGAGGCGCGGCTGGGCCAAGCTGGGCCGAAAGAGGAGATGGGCCGGGGGCGCGGAGTGGGCCGAGCGGGGAGGAAGGGAAGCGGGTTGGGCCGGCCGAGGGAAAAAGAAAAGAGGGGGAGGAAGCAGACAGCGGAAGAGTTGAAGGGGCTGAAACGAACCCGGGCCGAAACAACTTTTCTAGGGCTCAAAACAATGCAGTTCAAATTCGAATTTAAATTAGATTTAAATTCCAATTGAACCACACACAAACAAAAACTCAATGCAGCCAGCATGGATGCAAGGCATTCAGCATTAAACCTATATTAATTTAATATAATTTAGAAAAAGAATTTTCCTATACTAAATTCCCTGCTAATTATATAGAGTTGGGAAAAATTTTAAAATTATGAGAAATTCTTTATTTAATTATTTCTTTAAAATCACATCCCAAAATCCAAAAATTTTGGGGTGTGACAGTACTACAAGACGGTGAGACCCTAGGCACCGAGATCGACGTACGCCTACGGAGTCCACCGTAAGGGGGTTGATGGCGTCCAGAGTGCGGGAATCCACCCAACAATGCGCAACATGCAGAGTTCTCAATCCCTGAGACTCCCAACATGGGACTGGGTCTAACGGGACCTAGCCGACGGATCACCCATCCTCGGTGGAATCAAGAAACACCCCGTACCTTGCCACCCACAACGTCGTCGGCCCGTCGGTAACCACTGTCAAGCTAGAGCCGCACAAGCTACTTGTCCAAGACTAGAGCCATTATAGTTCTGGTGGTGGCGACAGGCTCCTGGGTTGCCGCTTTAAGAACCAGTCCTTAGAGAGAGACACTAGGCCTAGCACGAAGCACACGCCCTAGCTCCCTGATCCATGTTGCTAAAAAGCAAGTTTTAACATTAAAGTTGAAGTGGACCATTAAGTCAAAATTAACAAATAAGTAAAGGTGACAGTAGCTGCGCATAGCAAAGTTCTACCCATATGCATAAACCCAAGGTAATCAAGGACTGGATAAACAAAAGCTAGGTACAACCTTAAGGTACATCAAAATTAGACACATGCATGTATGAAATGATTAAATACAAGTGGGTAGGTAGCAAGGATTGTCCGTGCTATAACTTGCCTTCCTCAAAGTACTGCTGCTACTGCTGTGAGTCCTGCTCTTGAAAGTCCTCCCCGTACTCGAACTCCAAAGCGAACGGCTCACTGACTGGACACGAATCACCACACAAGCATCCACACAAGCCAATACATACAAACAAAGGTATTCTATTAGAAACAGTACACCAAACAGTAGAAACAGTACAAAAGAAGGTTTTAGAAATAATCTACGCTTCGCTACGAACACGTGAGCGCACGAATCACACTAATTGGCGCTAAAACGAGAAAGTTATGGCGTTTCTAAGTTTTAGGGGCTTAACTGAATAAAATTGGACTGATTTGTAAATACTTTTAAACTGAAAAGGACTGCGGGTTGATTACAGAAAAACGGGGGGCCTCTTTTGCAAAACTGCCAAGGTTGACCGGTACTCTCTGTTTTGACTTGGGTCTAGGGGCTATTCTGGGCCGTTGGATCTGGATCTAAAGATCCAGATCGGATCGAGCGGGGGAGGGGGCTGTCGGCGGCGGCGGGCGGCGGCGCTGCCTGCGAGTGCGGCGGCGCTTCGCCGGAGCACCCTCGGACTCGAGCTAGGAGCCATCGTTTGAAGCACGGTTTGGTCCTAAAGCTTTGGGAGGGAACGGCGAGTGCAGCCAAGGGGATTCTTGTCGTCATCAGAGCTTCGACGGCAGCGCGCGACGACGACCGACGGCCGGGAGACTCCGGCGAACGCGCGCTAAGGGCTAACGAGAGGTAGAGGGAGCGAGGCATAGCTGCTTAACACCACGAGAAGGAGCGGGGGGGGGGGGGGTCTGGGTGGAGCAGGACGGAGTCGGAGAGGGCCAGGCCTGCCCCCCTGCACCGCCTCTGCTCTTGGACCCCCGTGGGTGTTGACACTTCTTACGATCCAATATCAGAATTGAGAATTCTGCTACTGGGGTAAGGAGTGCTTCAGTGGTTTTCCTTATGGCTTAGTAAAATATAGAAATATTTTGCAAGTGCACAGAATCACCATTGTAGCACTTCACCTGGGAGTATCCTGAGGTATCGTAATTTATATTTCCGCAGGGAAGCTTTGGCAAGACTACTAGTGAACAGATATTCGAGACTATCAGAGAAGGGTACACGACTAGACAAGACAGGGGATAATGGTATTGGATATGAGTGGATATACCGGACACACAGCTCAAGGGATACTCAGGTAAGGGAGAGAAGAGATAGCTAGCTGGGAGGACAACGAGAAGAGATAGAGGACTCTTGGATACTTTATCTACCTATGTCACTCTAGCTTAGAGATACAACGGCTACAGAGCCAGCACTAGGAGATCTGGGATAACTCTATTGTCTTAGCTTCGGGACAAGGGAACCGGTGAACACACAGAAAGGGATGAGAAGGGGTGCCACTATTTCCCGGGCTGGGGGGATCCTACGGACCGGAACTAACGTGATGGGCTACGAAGACCGAAAGGGCTGTCATCACCTCACGGCTACCACCTCCGTTGCGACGGGAATACTCTAAGGCCACTGGCTAGGCTAGGAACCACTCCTACACTAGTCAACAACTACTTACTCCGCTAGCAAGAGCAAGCAACCTTGTCAATACTCTTGGTGACAATTCACCTCCAGTATTAAGCAAGATCGAAGAACCAGCCAAGACAATGACTTAAACAAGACTACAAGCACTAGAAGTATAACTGACTATAGTCTAAAGAAGATATATTTGCAACTAGAATAAAGTAGAAGGAAGATATAAATGACAAAGGCAAAGTGATAAAGATAACTATATTGATAACTGAAAGTCTTACAAAAGTAAAAGGTAAAAGATACAAGAGCTATTACCAGAGCTTCTGAAGATGACTCCGAAACCTCCGAGGCAAAGCTTGACTCAACTCTAACTCCCAACTAAACTATCCTAACTCTACTAGAACAAGTGGAATGAGAGCTCCTTGGCTTGGTGTGTCTCTAATGAGAAGCTAGACCCCTCTATTTATAGTGTCCAATGGCGGTTGGAGGTTGAGTAACCGCCAAGGGGCCTAGGGTCGGTCCAGGGTCGGTTCGGCCGAAGGCCCTTGGATGCACCGCCTTCTCCTGGACGCTCTGGATTGCTTCTGGTGGTCGGTTGGCTGCTGGGGGCGGTTCGGCCGAAGGCCCTGGTTCGGGCGAACCAGGCCTTGCCCGTGGCCAGCCCCCCCAGCACCGCCTCTGGTGCTGGACCGCTCTTGGGCTGCCTTTGATTGTTTGGACTCGTGTTGTTCTGGCCCAAGGTGACGTGTCGGTACTTCGAGAGGGGTTGGCGGTCCTCCACGTGTCGTGTGATGTGTTCGGTTGACGTGGACGGCTCCCGGTAGCTTGTACGGCTAAGGGGGGTAACCGGCCGAACGTGTCGTTCGGCCGATTCGGTCATTTCCAGCCCCAATAGCACGTATTTGTTGTAGTTGTACCTGCACAAGTGTCACTCATCAAAACTCGTGGAACTTTATTAGAAATAAAACCTAAGTACATGGAATGTTGCATAAAACCTCATTTATTCCTGAGTATTGGTGGTTGGATTTGGGTTGTAACGACTGCCAAAAAGCTCCCCCAAGCTTAGCTCTTTGCTCGTCCTCGAGCAAAGATAAAAACTTAGGCTCAGTGGATCAGGAGTTGCTACAATGTCATTTCTTTTGCAGGTAACTTTATGAACAACTAGTACTCAAATTTACTTGAATTACTAGCAAGGTATTAAATCACCATTTGACCTATGGGGCTTATAGCAATCTCCTTATCTTGGGCGGTCGAAAGGATGAATAGTTTAACTTAGTTTTATTCCACCCTACTCTTTTCAAGATCCCATCTCGGAGTTTTCCACAAGTTTTGAAAACTACAAATTGTTCCTCATTGGCACACTCAATCACTCAAGTGTATTTGAATCCTCACCAAAGGCTTGTGCCTTCTTTTTCATCCTAACATCTAATATGGCTTTTTGTGTGGCTCAGGGACAAAGAATGAAGGCATGCATGCATCTTATATTTTGCTAAGTCAAAGACCGGATCTCTAAGGAAACAAATCACATCTTAAGATCGAGAAGTGCAAGTGCGTGGATATGGATGGAGTGGAATATGGTGGAATGGAATATGGTGGAACTCCTTGGATGAACTTCCCTCTCCTTGATTTATTTTCGAGAACATGGGCTATCTTTTATTCTCATATTTTTGCCATGCCACTTGGCATGCTTTTCTTTTTCTCTTTCTTTTTGCCATGCTCTTTGGCATGCTTTTCTCTTCTTCTTTTTTTGCCATGCTTCTTTGGCATGCTTTTCTTTTTTGCATAGCCCATGTCTCTATCAAGAATATTTGGAGAGGGAAACCATAGAACATGGAGCATTTTATTTTTGTGAGTGGGTGGTGGAAATGATTGCTAACTCCCAATGTAGGAATTGTAAGTGAGAGGTGGTGTGTGTACGTGGATCTCGATCTCTTAGAATATGAAAGCTTCACTCAAAGGTCACAACAATTTGACAAAGCTCACTAAGATAACAAGCAGCATATGAGTAGAAATTTTCAACTAAGCTTATCATATGGCTCTGGTAGGTATTTTGACCAATGAGGAACTTGTTTCATTTTGAAAGCATAAATCTCTGAGATTTTCCCCGTACTAAGAGCAGAAATAGAACTTATCCAAATTCTCACTATATCAATCCCCACAACAACTTAGACTTGGAATAAAGCATGTGCTCCCACAAGGTTTTCAGGTTTATTTTTACTCATGCCAAATAACTCAAGCATTATCAAGCAACTTGGAATAAAGCATATGATTCATTCCATGCATAGTTGGGAGTTATTTTATTCAAGGGAAATATTTTTGGTATTTTCATTTTTTTAATGCAAACTAAATCATGAAGGAAAATAAAAGGGAAATGCAATTGAATGTTCAAAGTGCTGAGTAAATCGGGACGTACCTGGTGGGGGTCCTCCCCCAAGCTTGGACTTTTCACTGGTAGGGATTAAGCCTTGAAAGGTACTGGCTTAGCTGATCCGCTTGCTCGTGGACGTCGTGCTAGATGGACGCTACCATCCCGCTAATCTCTTGGTGGTACTGAGAATGGCGGACTAGTGTGTCCTGGATCTCTTGAGTACGACCGTTGATGAGATCGACTCGATCGGAGATGTAGGACAGCTCCCGACCATAGTCAAAGCGCGCGGACTGTGAGTATCTAGGGTAATATAGCTGGGAGGCACAGTCGTACCCCCCTGCATACCGACTCCCAGACCACTCAGAGTCCGTATCTTGGCCGTAGTCCCAATGTCCCGTGGCGAAGTAGTTCGGTTCCTGGTGTTGCCCAGAGCCTCCTGCTACGGACGTTCCAGCACCGGTGTACATGTCGTAGGTGGCCTCGAAAGCGGAAGTGTGTCGGTGCGGCATCTGTGGTGCATCTTCTGGCTCCTATGAGGTGGCGAGCCCGGTGTCACGCCTAGCTCGTCCTCTCGTGACTGGTCCATCACCTGCAACGCTATGCCGAGCGGCCTCTCTCCAAGGTGGAGAATCGTCCGACTCGGTCCTCAATTGAAGGGTTAGCTTCGCCGTGGTATACAACCTTAGTGCTGCACAAGGCAAAGGCACTTTAGTTGTATAGCCACGATAAATCATTGTCAGCGTTGCGTCAGGCGTCCGTCGTATCATGTGGGCTTGGCATCCACGACGGAACGCGCTGTCTCAATGTACGTGAGCCGGGCGCCCTGGAGAACGCCGAGATGGTTAGCGAGGCGAGTGACTAGAGTAGTCATCGCCATGCTACCCACATGAGAAATATGAGACAGCCAGTGACTAACCATGTCTTTCATAGGCGAATAGGGAATTTGCTTGACCATAGCAAAGAGAACCTGCAACTCGATGGTGTTGACAGGGCGCAAATCTGCCCGGGGGAATACCGTCATAGACACCCAACGATGCATGAAACACAAAGTGGGGTTATGTATACTGTTTGTGCGAGGCGCATGACAGTTGGTATTCCCCAAAATTTGTTTCCAAAATGCAACCCGATCAAATCTTTTCAGCGCTTTGTTCGGGTCTACAGAACAACGACTTGAAAATCCGAGACCCGAACTGAAATCCTTCCAAGAGCAAAAGAACTCTTGGTTGAAAAGCCGAAAATGAATCCCCCTAGTCTCTGAAACCAAAATCGAGAGAAATTCGAGGGTGAGCAGGTACGAACCTTCTTCGTTGATGTGCCAGAAATTTTCCCAGCCAATGGCCTAGAAAATTTCTGTGAACTCTACGTCCATACCCGTGTCCCTAAGCAAGTCTTACTCAAAGACACGGGTGTGCTCGAACTCCTTCAGCCGAAGCTCATTGAAGGTGTTCTGCTCCCGCTCTATCCTGAGGTTGATGTCGCTCGTGCTCAGGAGCTGCCTGGCCGGGGTCGTGGCGTGGCCCCATCCCGAGCCAGCTGCTCCTTTTTCATCTTCATCCATCCGGCTCGAGCCACGGGACGGGGCTGGGGAGCTCCTAGCATCGCCCGTGCGGCGACTAAGCCGGGTGGAACGATGGAGTGCGGAGAGGAACTTTGACATGATTCCTGCAAAAGGTTAGTGCACAACAACTATTGTTGGCACTCCTTACGGCCTACAAATAAATCCGCAAGCGGACGGATACCGATGTAGCTTTCACCCGGGAGTATTCCAAGGTATCGATTTCCACGGGGAACGAGAAGTGTACTAATCCTAAACTAAGTTGTCCTAGGTAGATGGAGTGGATGAATGAAATGGATGAGGTGGATGACGACAACAAGGAGAGAAGAGAAGAGGTAGGAGGGTAGAGAGGGTACGAGTCTGGTAGAGGTATTCTACTGATTGATCGAGCAGATCAGAGGATACAGATAGATACTTGCTTCGGGACAAGGGAACCGGTGGACACACAGAAAGGGATGAGAAGGGGTGCCACTATTTCCCAACTGGGGAATCCTACGGACCGGAACTAACGTGATGGGCTACAAAGACCGGAAGGGCTGTCAGCACCTTACGGCTACCACCTCCGTTGCGACGGGAATAAACTAAGTTAGTCTCAAGTATAGGCACCACGCCTACACTAGTCAACTAATACTTATGTCCTATAGAAAGATAAGCACCCAAACTAAGCAACCAGTATACAGTTATACCAATCAACTAAGCATTGAACGAAGAACCAGCAAGCATATAAAAGTAAGAACTGAATGCTCAATTAATCAGAGAGAGATACAAGAGTTACCAGACACGACCCGGATGTTACTCGAAGTGAAGCCGCATCCGTAGAGGTACAGCGGGAAGAGGGGCCGACACTTCGGCTCCTCTCCAGGACGCTCACCTCTCCTCTCTCCCTATCTCTACTGATACAAGTGGAGAACTAACAGTGCTTCGCCTGCACTCTACTCTTGTGTTGTGTGTTTTGCAGGTGAAGGAGGGCCTCTATTTATAGTGCCCAGGGTCGGTTTGAAGAGCAGTGGCAGCCACGCAACCCTGGAACGGTAGGAGGTCGGTTCGGGCGAAAATCCCGGTTCGGCCGAATTGGGATTTTCGCCCGAACCGGTGGATGCACTGACCAAGGCCCCTATGGCCTGGATTTGCCCTGGGAGGCGGTTTCCAGTGTCGGTTGCATGGGGACATGCCTTGGTCTGGTTCGGCCGAACCAATCCGTTCGGCCGAACTGGATTTTCGGCCCAGCAGCGCTCCCCTGCACCGCCTCTCCCTCCTCGACCCTCTGGGCTGCCTTATCTTGGTGGTCTTCATGCTCTTTTGGCCCAAAGGCGACGTGGTGGTGGTCCACATGTCATGTCCGGTCGCTGCTCAGTTGTCGGTGATGTGTACGGCCTCCTGATCATGCTCCACGTCGGTTATGGCTAAGGGGGGTAACCGGCTGAATTGTGTCGTTCGGCCGAATAGGTCATTTCCGACCCCTATAGCACGTGTTTCTCCATTTTGTACCTGCACAGAGGACAATCACCAAAACTTGTGGAAATAGTCAGTGATAAGCCCTATAGCTATGGTGCGTGTCTCCATTGTGTCCGTTTTATACTTGGTTGGAGGTCGGAAATCGGTCTGTAACGACCGCCAACAACTACCCGAAGGACTGAATATATGAAGTTAGCACAAAAAAAAATCAAGTCAGTCGTCCGAGATAGTTAGTCATTCTTGCGGGGATAAAAACCACCACAAAAGGTTAGTCGTTCTTGTGGGTGTCGGTGACCACCACAAAATTGTCCAGAATTTCAGCACAAAGATCACAACAAAAGCAAAATATTTTTGGATTTTTCTAGTGATGTGTTGGAACCCAAAACTTGAGCAAGAACTTTGGGAAGAACTTGTCAAGAGCTAGAGCAAGAAAATGAGAGAGAGAGAGAGAGCTCCTAGCAGCAATTTTCAGAGTGTGTGAGTGTGTGAGACAAGCAAGGAGGCGAGGGGCTGCATTTATAGGCAGAGGGGGTAGCGTAGGCTGGTTCGGCCGAACTGGCCCATGTGCCTCATGCGCAGCCTGCCTCCCACCAGCACAAAAATCTTGAATGGGTGCAGCACTAGGTCATGAAGATTTGGTGGTTTGTGGTAGGTGAGATGCAAAATTGACATGACCAAAGTGGAGATTAGTGGAGTCACCCCCATGCTGCCATGTTTGTGATAATTTCTGAGTGTGTAGCCATTTTTAGTGGGGTAGACATGTTTGGTGCTAGTTGGTGGTGATGGTAAATAAATGGAGATGTTCTAGAAGGGATGAAAATGATAGGAATTACCAATTACATCCACCCTAGGTAAAAATTCAGCATGTGACCAATTATTTAAACCAAGCTTGCAAAATTTTCTATTCTCTCTCAAATTAATTACTCAAGTGGTTCATTTATTTTGGAAAGGGAAACATGCAAATGCAATTGAAGAATTAAAAATTAGGAAGGGAAACATGAGATACATACCGGATTTCCTCGCGGCGAGAGCTCAGCTTTTAAGTCCGCGAGCGGGACTTCTCCTGTCTTCAATTGCTCTTGTCATCGTCCGGTCCCGGAGTGGACGACTCGGACGATGCAACCTTCTTCCGCCACATCTTCTTGTTCTTCTTCTTCGGTGTCGGTGGCAGTGGGATTGGCGTCTCTGGAGAATTCCAGAGGGCTTGTTCTTCCTCGTATTTCTTTACGAGGAATTCCATTTCTTCTGTAGTCGTCGGCTTTGTCGGCTCGTTCCATTTGAGCTGCTCGCCACCGAGTATTTCCAGCTCTCCATTAATGAGAGCCTTAAGGAAACACTTGGCACTCCTCTGCTCCGGTGTGAGTGGCTCTGCCTTATTTTCTTCCCGGGGTTGAAACTTGAAGTATGTCAACCTTCCGTCGATACGGAACGAGATTTCTCTCGCATCCATATCGATCCTAGCCCGGGCGGTGTTCAAGAATGGTCAGCCCAACACAAGGGGAAACGAATGCTCGTTCCCCGTGTCGAGGACAACAAAGTCCACAGGGACATATCGTCCCCAGATCCGGACCGGTACATTCTCGATCACCCCCTCGGGGTAGCGGATGGTTGAGTCCGCAAGCTGTACCTGGGCAGTAGTAGGTGACAAAGTAGGGTAGCATAATTTCTTAAATAATACCTTAGACATGATGTTTACGCTGGCCCCCAGATTACAGAGTGCATCATCAATGCAACGATACCAGATCGAGCACTGAATGATGGGTACTCCGGGATCCTCCTTCCTATCCGGAGAGGTCTTGATGATCGCCCTTTTTGCAGCTCATGGCAGGTAAGTCCATCTTGGTGTCAGCACTTGGATACGTGCGACCTTCCTTGCGTGGTTAGTACAGAATACACTACGAGAAATCTTACCATGCCTCATAGTGACGGCTTTCACTGTCTCGATGGAAGGTTTGGGTTGCCCCGGAATCTTCCCCGATTCAGTGACAGGAACAGCAGCAGCTAACTGAGCGACTTGAGTTTCTATCATTTTATTGAAGCTCAGTTGATTTTTCACAGCAGAAGAAAATGATTTCATCCTAGAGTCTATGCTTTCCAGCGTTTTATCATTAGCAGCAAGCATTTTATTAATATTTTCAGTTATTATCATCTGGCCAAACACAAGATCTCTAAGAGACGGCTGATTGTTGAAATTGTTGGAATTGAAATTGTTACCTTGTTGAGGCCTCTCAAAAGGGAGGTTTGGGCATGAATTCCAGCCTTGATTGCCGTAGTTGTTCGGTCGGTACCCGTTGTTGTTGGAGTTGTTGACGTAGTGGGCGTCTTCTCGCGTTTTGGGGCAGTCATTCCCCGAATGGCCAGTGTTGCCACAAACTTCTGTCACACCCGGGTTTACACAGAAACCTGAATGCTACTATATGTGTGCCCAGGAAGTCCACAGAACACATATAGTTAACAAATATGATAAACAGAGTACATATGCTCGAATAAAATAGTTTTACATCAGAGTTTACCTAAAACACAGCGGAAGTCTAACTCTCTCTACGGGTAGAGCCTCAAGTCCACAGGGACACTGACTGGTTGACCACAGCTTAGTAGTACGGAAGATCCTCAAGACACTTCATCTGTTACCCATCCGGGATTTTGTTGAATAATAGCAAGCGTTAGTAAATGTCTTACTTAGCAAGTATAGCACGGGTGTATGAAGGCTCAAAAAGGCTAGACACGGCTTAACTGCATTAGCACTTTTAGTTGGTTCGTTTTAACATTATCCAAGTTACTACAAGTGTATGAATCCCAGTTGCAACCCAATTAATAAGGTATAAGTGACATTAAGCATAAATAAACATCATCTTCTAATAAAAAAGGATCCAGACCGCTCGTGACCCTGAGCAAGGCTATCATGATAGATTTACGCTCTGTAGAGGTTTCGCCCTTTACCCCCGAGTCGCGTAAAAGTTCAAAGGAACTTTGCACCCAACCACGCCGAGGTGGCCAAACCTCTTAAATCACACTTCCGAGGTGTGATCGCATAGGGACGCTACGAGGCTTTTCACAAGACACCCTAACAAGACAGTAGTCATTGTGGTACTACAAGGCGGTGAGACCCTAGGCACCGAGATTGACTGACCCTCATGGCGCAACGTGACGGGGTCAATGGCGTCCGGAACGTGGGCTACGCAAGCCAACCAATGCGCAACGGGCGGAGTTCCTACGCGAGGACTCCCAGCACGGGACTGTACCTAACGAGACATAGCCAACAGAGCGCATCCGTCCTCGGTGGAATCAAGAAACACCCTGTACCTTGCCTCCCACAACGCCGTCGGCCCGTCAGTAACTACTGCCAAGCTAGAGCCGTACAAGCTACTTGACCAAGACCAGAGCCATTATAGTTCTGGCGGTGGCGACAGGCTCCTGGGTTGCCGCTTTAAGAACCGGTCCTTAGGGGGAGACACTAGGGCCAAGCACGAAGCACACGCCCTGGCTCCCTGATCCATGTTGCTAAAAAGCAAGTTTTACCATTGAAGTTGAAGTGGACCATTAAGTCAAAGTTAACAATTAAGTAAAAGGTGACAGTAGCTGCGCCTAGCAAAGTTCTACCCATATGCAATAAACCCAAGGTAAACAAGGACAGGGTGAACAAGACTAGGTACAACCTTAATAGGTACATCAAATTAGACACATGCATGTATGAAATAATTTATTACAAGTGAGTAGGTGGCAAGGATTGTCCGTGCTATAACTTGCCTCAAATCCATTATACAGTTGCTCAGACTTTCAATTCTTGATCTTGAATCTCTCGAATGACCTTCCTCTACTCGCAACAATCATCGAGCACAAACATGCAGCTAAACAAGCAAGCAAACAATATACAACTAAGAACAATACACCAATAAAAATGAAAGGATTTAAAAGAATGCGCTAAGCGGAAGGGCTCGATTCTATGGTCACGTGAGCGCAAGAAACGCTAAAAATGAAGAAACGGTTGAAAAGATACAACTATCGGAGGATTTGTATTTAATGAAAGACTATAAGCTTCATTTATTTTAATTTAAGTAAAACCATGTATCAATAATGAATATAAATTATATTTTGACTTTAGAAAAGACGAAGTAAACTTAGTCATATTTTAATTGTAAATGTTCAAGTACAAATTATTCTAGTTAAAGCATTAACTTGAAATAAATCATATGAGAACACCTAATCGAATATTTTTATGAGTCGTGTTTAAACTAATCAATATTATGATAGAAAAATATTTATGTTGATATTAATCAATATTAATTATTTATGAAAACTCGAATTGTAACTCTAATTTACTTTTAGATTGGAAAAGCTAGTTAAATAAACATTAATCATATTAATATTTAGTTTACAAAAAATCGTGATGAAACTTAATTATATTTCATTCAGAAAACTAGCTGAATAGATATTAATCACATTAACTTTAATATAGAAAATCGGAGTATGACCTTAGTTAGATTTAATTAGAGAAACACATTGAAATAACCTTTAATCAAATTAATGTTAAATAAAATTCAGAAACATGTTTTATGGTAGATGATAGTGTTAATTCATAGTTTAGATTGATATGAATCTAACGCAACAAGAACGGGTTGAATCGGACTTAAAACACATACAAGATCGCAGGGACCTATTCGTAAATAACCGTAGATCTGGAGGACTAGCAGCAAACTTTAGCAAGACACTATAAATAGTGCTCGCAAAAGAGGTAAACGTTGGGGTTAGCATTGTAAAATAGCTCGGGCTTGGTTTATGTGTTGGGATCAAATGTTTACAGGGGGTTTTCTGAGAAATTGCCAAGACACATGAATAGATCTAATGATTTCACGTTTCCTTGGGGACCTAACTGCAAAAAGGCCATCTTCTTCCTCTGAACATGCACAGGGAGCTCGCCGGCGACCTGGGCGGCTTGGCTCACCGGCGCTCGGGTGGAGGGGGAAACTCGGCGAGGGGCTCAAATGTGAGAGGAGCGAGAGGGGATCTTAGAGAGGTGCTCACCACGGGCGATGAAGGGAGGACGGCGGTGCTCCAGCACATGGGCCGGCGGCGGCTCGGGAGCTTCGCGGGCGAGGGGCTCCGGCGATGGGACGGCGACGAGAAGCGGCAGAGAAGCTGCGGCTCGGCACGTCGGAGCTCGCAGTGGCCTCGGCTTCGCCTGAGGGGGCTCAACGGCGGTGAATCGGGGCGGAGGGCAGCGAGCAATGGCGGCGGCGGCGCTGTTCTTGCCTCACGGCAGCGGCGCTGTGCGCAGAGGAGAGGGCGGGTTGAGCTGATGCTGAGGGGCTATGGCAGTCGGCGACTTATGTAGTCTCGGGGGAGGTGCAGGCGCGCTCGGATGGCGAGGCGGCACCAACGCCGGGACGGCCGTGGCGCGTATGCCGAGGCTCGTGGCGGCGGCGGCGCTCGGCTGGGCTCTCGCGCGGGAGGCGGCAGCGCTGGACTGGGTCGCGCGGGATGGGCCGGGGCGAAGGAAGGGGAGTGGGCCGGGCGCAGGTGTTGGGCCGAGCGGGAAGGGAAAGTGGGACGCGGGTGAGCTGGGCTTGCGAAGGGAGTTGGGCCGGCGGGAGAGGTTGGGCCGGGCTGGCGTGGCGCGCGCCCGGAGCGGAGACCCAAGCGGAGGCGGGGCGAGCTGGGCCGGTGAGGAAAGCGGGCAACGGGGAAAAAGAAAAAGGGAGAGGCCGGGCTGGGCTGGGAGGAAGAGTTGGAGGAGGAAAACCAGGTTGGGCAAAAAAAGTTGGAGGGGCAAAAACAAACTCAGGCCGAAACAACTTCTCCAGGACTCGAAACAAAGCGATTCAAACTCGAATTTAAACTACATTTAAATTCTTATTTGAACTACACACAAGCAAAACTCAATGCAACAGCATGCATGCAACATTCAAAGCTATTTATTTATATTTTATAAATATTTTCTTTTTCTTTCATTATAAATTCCCTGTAAATTAAATAATGCTTGGAAAATTTTAGAAAATTGAGAAAATCATTATATTAATGACGTTAAAAATTCACATCCCAAAATTCGAAAATTTTTGGGTGTGACAACTTCGCAGGTCATGCGAGTGTCCATGGCCTGTACCGTTTCTTGAGCAGGGGCCTCCAGTTTCTTCATCAGGAGGTCCATCATGGCGGCAAGCATGTCCAGAGCTTCAACCTGGTGAACTCCGCGGGTCTTCGGTTGAGTCCGGTCGTCGGACCAACCTTGGTTCTCGACCATCTTCTCTATGAGGGCCTTCGCACGACTCTCCTCAAGAGAGAAGAACGAGCCTCCAGCAGCAGCATCCAGGTACTCACGGGCAGAGCTTCTCAGCCCATGATAGAAGGTTTGGATTATGAACCAACTCTGCATACCATGGTGAGGACAAGCAGAAATATAGTCCTGGAGGCGATCCCATGCCTCCAGGACTGTTTCATCTTTTAACTGCTGGAAACTAGCTATTTTATTCTGGAGGGCGTTGGTTTTCCCAACCGGAAAGAACTTTAGCAAGAAAGCACTAGTGCATTTGTCCCAAGTGTCTATAGCTTCGCGGTTAGCATAAAACCATTGTTTTGCCTTGCCTAGTAATGAGAATGGAAATAACGGAAGGCGAATGGCATCGATACTTACTCCGCGTATGGTGAAGGTGTTGCAAATCTCCAGGAAATGCTGGAGATGAGCATTGGCATCTTCGTGTGGCTTGCCGCAGAATGGGCTAGCCTGCACCATGTTGATGAGGGCTGGCTTCAGCTCGAAACTACCATCTCCAACTGGCGGAGCTGGTCCGGTACGCACGTTCTCGCTTGATGGAGCGGAGAACTCGCGGATCGTCTTGCCGGCCATCCTCGATGAAGCTGGATTCACAACGGGAAAGACTGGGTTCGTCGGAGTGAGTTGCTTCTGAGGAGGTACAACACGGGGTCGCACTTTCCTCACAAGAGACTCAGGATTTTCTTGGAAGTTTGACGGTATCTGGAAACCAGTCATGCACTGCTCTGTTCCACAAAGACCAACGAACAGAGCAAGGATAAACCCGCTTGAGTAGCGGTACTCAACTAAGATAGCTCAAGAAACGAGTTCAAAAGTAATCTAGCCAAATGCTTCCCCGGCAACGGCGCCAAAAATGCTTGTTGACACTTCTTATGATCCAATATCAGAATTGAGAATCCTGCTACTGGGGTAAGGAGTGTTTCAGTGGTTTTCCTTATGGCTTAGTAAAATATAGAAATATTCTGCAAGCACACAGAATCACCGCTATAACACTTCACCTGGGAGTATCCTGAGGTATCGTAATTTATATTTCCGCAGGGAAGCTTTGGCAAGACTACTAGTGAACAGATATTCGAGACTATCAGAGAAGGGTACACGACTAGACAAGACAGGGGATAACGGTATTGGATAGGAGTGGATATACCAAACACACAGCTCAAGGGATACTCAGGTAAGGGAGAGAAGAGATAGCTAGCTGGGAGGACAACAAGAAGAGATAGAGGACTCCTGTATACTTTATCTACCTATGTCACTCTAGCTTAGTCATACAGCGGCTACAGAGCCAGCACTAGGAGATCTGGGATAACTCTATTGTCTTAGCTTCGAGACAAGGGAACCGGTGGACACACAGAAAGGGATGAGAAGGGGTGCCACTATTTCCCGGGCTGGGGGGATCCTACGGACCGAAACTAACGTGATGGGCTACGAAGACCGAAAGGGCTGTCAGCACCTCACGGCTACCACCTCCGTTGCGACGGGAATACTCTAAGGCCACTGGCTAGGCTAGGAACCACTCCTACACTAGTCAACAACTACTTACTCCGCTAGCAAGAGCAAGCAACCTTGTCAATACTCTTGGTGACAATTCACCTCCAGTATTAAGCAAGATCGAAGAACCAGCCAAGACAAAGACTTAAACAAGACTACAAGCACTAAAACTATAACTGACTATAGTCTAAACAAGATATATTTGCAACTAGAATAAAGTAGAAGCAAGATATAAATGACAAAGGCAAAGTGATAAAGATAACTATATTGATAACTGAAAGTCTTACAAAAGTAAAAGGTAAAAGATACAAGAGCTATTACCAGAGCTTCTGAAGACGACTCCGGAACCTCCGAGGCAAAGCTCGACTCAACTCTAACTCCCAACTAAATTATCCTAACTCTACTAGAACAAGTGGAATGAGAGCTCCTTGGCTTGGTGTGTTTGTAATGAGCAGCTAGGCCCCTCTATTTATAGTGTCCAATGGCGGTTGGAGGTTGAGTAACCGCCAAAGGGCCTAGGGTCGGTCCAAGGTCGGTTCGGCCGAACACCCCGGGTTCGGCCGAACTGCCCGGTTCAGCCGAAGGCCCTTGGATGCACCGCCTTCTCCTGGACGCTCTGGATTGCTTCTTGGGGTCGGTTGGCTGCTGGGGGCGGTTCGGCCGAAGGCCCTGGTTCAGGCGAACCAGGCCTGGCCCGTGGCCGGCCCCCCCAGCACCGCCTCTGGTGCTGGACCCCTCCTGGGCTGCCTTTGATTGTTTGGACTCGTGTTGTTCTGGCCAAGGGTGACGTGTCGGTCCTTCGAGAGGGGTTGGCGGTCGTCCACGTGTCGTGTGATGTGTTCGGTTGACGTGGACGGCTCCCAGTAGCTTGTACGACTAAGGGGGTAACCGGCCGAACATGTCGTTCGGCCGATTCGGTCATTTTCGGCCCCAATAGCACGTATTTGTTGTAGTTGTACCTGCACAAGTGTCACTCACCAAAACTCGTGGAACTTTATTAGAAATAAAACCTAAGTACATGGAATGTTGCATAAAACCTGATTTATTCCCGAGTATTGGTGGTCGGATTTGGGTTGTAACGACCGCCAACAGTGGGCTGCCCTCTGGTGTTGGTCTTCGTGTTGTTCAGGCCCTGGGTGACGTGGCTTTGGTCCGGGATGAGTTGGCGGTCATCCACATTTTTCCATTTATTGTACCTGCACAAGTGACACTCACCAAAACTCATGGAACTTTATTAGAAATAAAACCTAAGTACATGGAATGTTGCATAAAGCCTCATTTATTCCCGAGTGTTGGTGGTCGAAATTGGGTTGTAACGACCGTCAACAAGCTCCCCCAAGCTTAGCCATTTGCTCGTCCTCGAGCAAAGATAAAAACTTAGGCTCGGTGGATCAGGAGTTGCTACAATGTCATTTCTTTTGCAGGTAACTTTATGAACAACTAGTACTCAAATTTACTTGAATTACTAGCAAGGTATTAAATCACCATTTGACCTATGGGGCTTATAGCAATATCCTTATCTTGGGCGGTCGAAAGGATGAACAGTTTAACTTAGTTTTATTCCACCCTACTCTTTTCAAGATCTCATCTCGGAGTTTTCCACAAGTTTTGAAAAACTTAAATTGTTCCTCAATTGGCACACTCAATTGCTCAAATGTATTTGAATCCTCACCAAAGGCTTGTGCCTTCTTTTTCATCCAAACATCTAATATGGCTTTCTGTGTGGCTCAGGGACAAAGGATGAAGGCATGCATGCATCTTATATTTTGCTAAGTCAAAGACCGGATCTCTGAGGAATCAAATCACCCCTTAAGATCGAGAAGTGCAAGTGTGTAGGATGGATGGAGTGGAATATGGTGGAATGGAGTATGATGGAATGGAATATGGTGGAACTCCTTGGGATGAATCTTCCTCTCCTTGATTAATTTTCGGGAACATGGGCTATCTTTTATTCATATTTTTGCCATGCCACTTGGCATTTTTTTTGCCATGCTTCTTTGGCATGCTTTTCTTTTGCATAGCCCATGAGTCTATCAAGAATATTTGGAGAGGGAGATCATATAACATGGAGCATTTATTTTTGTGGATGGATGATGGCAAAGTTTGCTAACTCTCAGTGTAGGAATTAAAAGTGAGAGGTGGTGTGTAAGTGAATCTCGATCTTTAAGAGTATGAAAGTTTCACTCAAAGGTCACAACAATTTGACAAAGCTCACTAAGATAACAAGCAGCATATGAGTAAATTTTTTTTTAACTAAGCTTATCATATGGCTTTGGTAGGTATTTTGACCAATGAGGAACTTTATTTTATTTTTGAAAGCATAAACATCCGAGATTTTCACCATACTAAGAGCAAAAATAGAATTCAACCAAAGTCTCACTATATCAATCCCCACAACAACTTAGACTTGGAATAAAGCATGTGCTCCCACAAGGTTTTCTGGTTCATTTTTACTCACGCCAAATAACTCAAGCGTTATCAAGCAACTAGTTGCAACAAAGTACTTGCAAAATTAATGACAGAGCAACTATTCATCATTTCCAAGATGAGAGGCATATGTTTCATTCCATGCTTAGTTGGGAGTTAATTTTATTCAAAGCAAATATTTTTGGTATTTTCATTTTTTTTTCCGATACAAGAAAGGGAAATGAAAGGGGAATGCCATTGAATGACCAAAGTGCTGGGTAAGTCGGGAGGTACCTGATGGGGGTCCTCCCCCAAGCTTGGAATCTTTACTGGTAGGGATTAAACCTTGAAAAGTACTGAGTCAACTGATCCACCTTCTCCCGAATGTCGTGCTAGATGGACGCTACCATCCCGCTATTCTCTTGATGGTACTGAGAATGGTGGGCTAGCGTATCTTGAAAATCTTGAGTACGACCGTCGATGAGGTCCACTTGATCGGAGATGTAGGACAACTCCCAATCATAGTCGAAGCGTGCGGACTGCGAGTGTCCAGGGTAGTGAGGCTGGGAGGCACTATCGTACCCCCCCTGCATACCAACTCCCGGACCACTCAGAGTCCGTGCTCTGGGCGTAGTCCCAGCGTCCAGAGGCAAAGTAGTTCGGTTCCTGGTGTTGTCTAGAGCCTCCTGCTCCGGACATCCTAGCACCGGTGTACATGTCGTAGGTTGCCTCGAACGCGGATGTGTGTCGGTGTGGCATCGTTAGGGCATCCTCTGGCCCTATGAAGTGGCGAGCCTGGCGTCACGCCTGGCTCGCCCCTTCGTGACCGGTCCTTCACCTGCAACGCTGTGCCGAGCGGGCTCTCTCTGAGGTGGAGAATCGTCCGACTCGGTACTCATACGAAGGGTCAGTTTATTGGTGGTATACAACCTCAGTGCTGCACAAGGCAAAGGCACTTTGGTTGTATAACCGCGATAAATCATAACCAATGTTGCATCCGGCGTCCGCCGTATTATGTGGGCTTGCACAAAGTGCTCGGCATCCACGACGGAACGCGCTGTCTCAATGTACGTGAGCCGGGCGCCCTGGAGAACGCCCAGATGGTGAGAAAGGCGAGTGACTAAAGAAGTCATCGCCATGCTACCCACACGAGAAATGTGAGACCACCAGTGACTAACCATATCCTTTACGGGAGAAAAGGAATTTTCTTAACCATAGCATAAAGAATCTGCAACTCAATTGTGTTCACCGGGCGCAAATCTGCGCGGGGGAACACCGTCATGGCTACCCAGCGAGGTGCATGACAGCTGGTGTTCCCCGAAATCTTTTTCCAAAATGCGACCCGATAGAACCTTTTCAAAGCTTTGCTTGACTCTAAAGAACAACGACTTGCAAAACCGAGAGCCAAGCTGAAATCCCTCCAAGAGCAAAAGAACTCTTGGTTGAAGAACCGAAAGCGAATCCCCCCATTTTCTGGAACCAAAGTCGAAAGGAACTCGAGGGTGAGTAAGTACGAACCTTCTTCATTGATGTGCAAGAAATTTTCCCAGCCAATGGCCTGGAAAATCTCCAGGAACTCCTCGTTCATACCCGTTTTCCTGAGCAGATATTGCTCGAAGATACGGGTATGTTCGAACTCCTTCAACCGTTGCTTGTTGAAGGTGTTCCGCTCCCGCTCTGTCCCGATGATGATGTCGTCCTCACTGAGGAGCTGCCTGGTTGGTGGTGTGAACCAGCTGCTCCTTGCTCGTCAGTATCCATCCGGCTCAAGCCATGGGACGGATCTAGAGAACTCCCAGCATCGTCCGAACGTCGGCCTAGCCGGGCGGAACGACGGAGTGAGGTGAAGAACTTCGACATGGCTCTGCAAAAGATTAGTGCAACAACAACTACCCGAACGACTGAATATGAGGGGTTAGCACAAGAAAATTAAGTCAGTCGTCCGAGATAGTTAGTCTTTCTTGCGGGGATGAGAACCACCACAAAAGGTTAGTCATTCTTGTGGGTGTCGGAGACCACCACAAATACGTCCAGAATTTTAGCACAAAGATCACAACAAAAGCAAAATATTTTTGGGATTTTCTAACAATGCAAGTGAACCAAAATTTTGTGCAGGATCTTGGAAAGAACTTGGACAAAAACTAGAGCAAGGAACTTGACAGAGGGAGAGAGGGCTTCTGGCGAATTTTTTCTGAGTGTGAGTGTGTGGGAGAAGCAAGCAAGCTTGGCGACCATATATAGGCCGAGGAGGGGGCAGCAAGGCCGGTTCGGCCATACCAGGCCTGGGTGCCTGAGTGCCCCATGTGTTGCACCCACCTCTTGCCTCCCACCAGCACAAAGTTTTTAAATAGGTCCAACACTAGGTCATGGGGTTTTTGGTGGATTTTGGTAGGTGAGATGCAAATTTGACATGACCAAAGTGGAATTTAGTGGAGTCATCCCCATGTTGCCATGTTTGTGATAATTGGTGAGTGTGCAGCTATTTTTAGTGGGGTAGACATGTTTGGTGCTGGTTGGTGGTGATGATAAATAAATGGAGATGTTCTAGAAGGGGTAAAAGTGATAGGAATTACCAAATTACACCCACTTTAATTAAATTTCAGCATATGCCCAATTATTCTAACCAAACTTGCAAATTTTCTACTCTCTCTCAAATTAATTACTCAAGTGGTTCATTTATTTTGGAAAGGGAAACATGCAAATGCGATGATGAAATTAAAAATTTGGAAGGGAAATATGAGATACATACCGGTTTTCCTCGCGGCGAGAGCTCAGCTTTAAAGTCCGCGAGCGGGACTTCTCCTGTCTTCAGTTGCTTTTGTGTCTGGTCTCAGAGTGGATGACTCAGATGATGCAACTTTCTTCCGCCACATCTTATTGTTCTTCTTCTTTGTCGGTGGTGGTGGGATCGGCTCCTCTGGAGAGTTCCAGAGGGCTTGCTCTTCCTCGTATTTCTTCATGAGGAAATCCATCTCTTCTGCACTTGTTGGTTTTGTTGGCTCGTTCCACTTGAGCTGCTCCCCACCAAGTATTTTAAGCTCTCCATTAATGAGCGCTTTCAGAAAACACTCGGTGCTCCTCTGTTCCGGCGTGAGTGGCTTCGTCTTCTTCTCCTCCCATGGTTGAAACTTGAAGTAGGTCAACCTTCCGTCAATACGGAACGAGATTTCTCTCGCATCCATATAGATCCTAGCCGGGGCGGTGTTCAAGAATGGCCGGCCCAACACAAGGGGAAACGAATAGTCGTTCCCCGTGTCAAGGACAACAAAGTCCATAGGGACATAGCCTCCCCAAATTCGGACCAAAACATTCTTAATCACCCCCTCGGGGTAGCGGATTGTTGAGTCCGCAAGCTGTACCTGGGCAGTGGTAGGTGACAAAGTAAGGTAGCATAATTTTCTTAAATAATACCTTGGACATGATGTTTCCACTGGCCCCTAGATCACAGAGCGCATCATCAATGCGACGATTCCAGATCGCGCACTGAATGATGGGTACTCATGGATCTTCCTTGCTTTCCGGAGAGGTCTTTATGATCGCCTTTTTAGCAGCTCTTGGCAGGTAGGTCCATTTTGGTGTCTGCACTTGGATGTGTGCGACTCTCCCTGCATGGTTAGTATGGAGCACACTACGAGACATCTTACACTGCCTCATAATGACAGCATTTACGGTTTCGATGGAAGGTTTGGGTTGCCCCGGAATCTTCCTCGATTCAGTGACAAGAACAGCGGCAGCTAACTGAGCAACTTGTGTTTCTATCATTTTAGTAAAGCTCAGCTAGCTTTTCATAGCAGAAGAGAACGATTCCAGCCTAAAGTCTATGTTTTCCAGAGTTTTATCATTAGCAGCAAGCTTTTTATTGATATTTTCAGTTATTTTCATATGGCTAAACACAAGATCTCAAAGTGACGGCTGATTATTGAAATTGCTGGAATTGAAATTATTACCTTGTTGTGGCCTCTCAAATGGGAGGTTTGGGCGCGAATTCCAGCCTTGGTTGCCGTAGTTGTTTGGTCGATACCCGTTGTTGTTGGAGTTGTTGATGTAGTGGGCATCTTCTCGTGTTTCGGGGCAGTCGTTCCCCGAATGGCCAGTGTTTCCACAGACCTCGCAGGTCATGCGAGCGTCCATGGCTTGCACTGTTTCTTGAGCAGGGGCCGCCAGCTTCTTCATCAGGAGGTCCATCTTGGCAGCGAGCATGTCCAGAGCTGCTCCTTGCTCGTCAGTATCCATCCGGCTCAAGCCATGGGACGGATCTAGAGAACTAGCAATTTTATTCCGGAGGGCTTGTTGGCACTTCTTACGATCCAATATCAAAATTGAGAATCCTGGTACTGGGGTAAGGAGTGTTTCAGTGGTTTTCCTTATGGCTTAGTAAAATATATAAATATTCTACAAGCGCACAGAATCACCGCTGTAGCACTTCACCTGGGAGTATCCCGAGGTATCGTAATTTATATTTCCGCAGGGAAGCTTTGGCAAGAATACTAGTGAACAGATATTCGAGGCTATCAGAGAAGGGTACACGACTAGACAGGATAGGAGATAATGGTATTGGATAGGAGTGGATATACTGGACACACAGCTCAAGGGATACTCAGGTAAGGGAGAGAAGAGATAGATACTTGGGAGGGCAACGAGAAGAGATAGAGGACTCCTGGATACTTTATCTACCTATGTCACTTTAGCTTAGAGATACAGCGGCTACAGAGCCAGCACTAGGAGATCTAGGTTAACTCTATTGTCTTAGCTTCGGGACAAAGGAACCCGTGACACACAGAAAGGGATGAGAAGGGGTGCCACCAATTCCCAACTGGGGGATCCTACGGACCGGAACTAACGTGATGGGCTACGAAGACCGAAAGGGCTGTCACCACCTCACGGCTACCACCTCCGTTGCCACGGGAATAAACTAAGGCCACTGGCTAGTCTAGGAACCACTCCTACACTAGTCAACAACTACTTACTCTGCTAGCAAGAGCAAGCAACCTTGTCAATACTCTTGGTGACAATTCACCTCCAGTATCAAGCAAGATCGAAGGACCAGCCAAGACAAAGACTTAAACAAGAACTACAAGCACTAGAACTATAACTTACTGTAGTCTAAACAAGATATAGATTGTAACACCCTGCCCTCCACGAGCCGCCCCACGCAGCCCTTCTGAGGGGCGTGCACGCATACACATAGCACCCTGCTTACACTTTCGTCCTCGCTTCGTGTAAAAGGGTTAACCCGAAGGTGCTATGGCTGGAAGACAAAGGCTTATAAGTTGCCTCCACCCTTGCTCAACTAGCAATGTGGCACTAAACACGTGCGTCCCGCACTCATGGGCCACTAGTGGCCATACAAACTGGGCCGGGTGTGACATACACCCCCCCTCAAAGAACACGACGTCCTCGTCGGCGCAACTCACCCACACGGGCAAATGTCCAGGAACGTTCCCCCTTGGCGCACGACCGTACGTCCAGTGCTGGCGCCATAGTCCATGCCGTATGCCCTACCCGGGTCATACGCGCCATGCGCCCTATGCCCGCACACTGACCCATACGCGCAACCGCGAGGGTCGGCTCTGATACCATTCTCAGTTCAAAAATAATTGCAAACAGGTCCTTTTCTCTTCGTTTAACCCGCCGTCCTGCCCTGCTGTTTTTGCACGTTAGCCCTCGGGTTTTAACGCGTAATTACGTTTAGGTCCCTGAGTTTTTGCAAACAAACCCCTGGAAGTTTCTGAAACTTGCCAGCAAGTCCCTAAACCTTAGAAAAGCCATATCTTTCTCGTTTTAGCTCCGATTAGTGTGATTTTTGCGCTCACGTGTTCGTAGCGAAGCGTAGAATAGTTTTGTAGCCTTCTTTTGTATTGTTTCTACTGTTTGGTGTACTGTTTCTAATAGAATACTTTTGTTTGCATGTATTGGCTTGTGTGGATGCTTGTGTGGTGATTCGTGTCCAGTCGGTGAGCCGTTCGCGTTGGACTTTGAGTACGAGGACTTTCAGGAGCCGGACTCGCAGCAGCAGTAGCAGCACCTTGAGGAAGGCAAGTTATAGCACGGACAATCCTTGCTACCTACTCACTTTGTAATAAATTATTTCATACATGCATGTGTCTAATTTGATGTACCCGCTTTAAGGTTGTACCTAGATTTTGTTTATCATGTCCTTGTTTACCTTGGGTTTATGCATAAGGGTAGAACTTTTCTATGCGCTGCTACTGTCACCTTTTACCTAATTGTTAACTTTGAATTAATGGTCCACTTAAACTTTAATGGTAAAACTTGCTTTTTAGCAACATGGATCAGGGAGCCAGGGCGTGTGCTTCGTGCTTGGCCCTAGTGTCTCCCCCTAAGGACCGGTTCTTAAAGCGGCAACCCAGGAGCCTGTCGCCACCGCTAGAACTATAATGGCTCTGGTCTTGGTCAAGTAGCTTGTACGGCTCTAGCTTGGTAGTAGTTACCGACGGGCCGACGGCGTTGTGGGAGGCAAGGTACGGGGTGTTTCTTGATTCCACTGAGGACGGATGCGCTCCGTTGGCTATGTCTCGTTAGGCACAGTCCTGTGTTGGGAGTCCTCGCGTAGGAACTCCGCACGTTGCGCATTGGTTGGCTTATGTAGCCCGCGCTCCAGACGCCATTGACCCCCTCACGTTGCGCCCTGAGGGTCAGTCAATCTCGGTGCCTAGGGTCTCACCGCCTTGTAGTACCACAACGGCTACTGTCTTGTTAGGGTGTCTTGTGAAAAGCCTCGTAGCGTCCCTATGCGATCACACCTCGGAAGTGTGGTTTAAGAGATTTGGCCACCTTGGCATGGTTGGGTTTAATGTTCCTTTGAACTTTTACGCGACTGGTGGGTAAAGGGCGAAACCTCTGCAGAGTGTAAATCTATGATGATAGCCTTGCTCAAGGTCACGAGTGGCCTGGATCCTTTTTGATTAGAAGCTGATGTTTATTTATGCTTAATGTCACTTACACTATTAATTGGGGTACAACTGGGATTCATACACTTGTAGTAATTTGGATAATGATAAAACGAACCAACTAAAAGTGCTAATGCAGTTAAGCCGTGTCTAGCCTTTTTGAGCCTTCATAACCCGTGCTGTCACACCCGGATTTACACAGAAACCCGAAATGCGTCCATATGTGTTCCCAGGAAGTCATTACACATATAGCGAACAAATATGATAACAGAATACAGTGCTCGAATAAAATAAATGGTTTTACATCAGAGTTTGACTCAAATAAATGAATAAAACAACGGAAGTCTCATTATTAATTCTCTCTAAACGAAAATGAAGCCGATAACCCACGGGGACACCGACTGGTTGAGCACAGCTAGTAGAATGGCAAATCCTCAGGAAATTCAACAGCAGCAGTATCATCTAATCCATCTGTTACCCATCCGGGATTTTGTTGAATAGGAAGTGTAAGTAAATGTCTTACTTAGCAAGTACAACACGGATAATGAAGGCTTAAAAGAAAGGCTTGACATGGCTGTACTGCATTAGCAATTTTAGTTGTTTCATTTTAACACATTCATAATCACTACATTTACATGAATCCCAATTGTAACCCAATTAATATAGTAGAGGTGAACATTAAACGATAATAAATATCAACTTCTAATCAAAAAGGATCCAGGCCGCTCGTGACCCTGAGCAAGGCTATCATGATAGATTATACACTCTGCAGAGGTTTCGCCCTTTACCCACCAGTCGCGTAAAAGTTCAAAGGAACCGCCTTGTTTGGCCGAACGGGCCTGGCTCGTGGCCGGTCCTCGCCAGCACCGCCTCTGCGTCTTGGATGCTCTGGGCCGGCCTCTATTGCTTGGGTTTGAGTTGTGTGGGCCCAGGGTGATGTAGCAGCTGTCCGGGATGAGTTGGCGTCGTCCATGTGTCGTTTGTCGTGTTCGTTTGATGCTCGTTGATGTGGACGACTCCCGGTGGCATGCACGGCTAAGGGGGGTAACCAGCCGAACGGAGTCGTTCGGCCGATTCGGACATTTTTGGCCCCAATAGCGCGTATTTGTCGTAGTTGTACCTGCACAAGTGACACTCACCAAAACTCGTGGAACTTTATTAGAAATAAAACCTAAGTACATGGAATGTTTCATAAAACCTCATTTATTCCCGAGTATTAGTGGTCGGATTTGGGTTGTAATGACCGCCAACAGGGCGTTGGTTTTCCCAACTGGAAAGAATTTTAGCAAGAAAGCGCTAGTGCATTTTTCCCAAGTGTCTATAGCTTCACGGTTAGCATAAAACCATTGTTTCGCCTTGCCTAATAATGAGAAAGGAAATAAACGGAGGTGAATGGCATCAATACTTACCCCGCGAATGGTGAAGGTGTTGCATATCTCCAGGAAATGCTGGAGATGGGCATTGGCATCTTCATGCGGCTTGCCACAGAACGGGCTAGCCTAAACCATGTTGATGAGGGCTGGCTTGAGCTCGAAGTTGCCATCTCCGACTGGCGGAGCTGGTCTGACACGCACGTTCTCGCTCGATGGAGCGGAGAACTCACAGATTGTCTTGGTTGCCAACCTCAATGTAGCCTAGTCAACGACGGGAAAGACTGGGCTCATCGGATGGAGTTGATTCTGAGGAGGTACAACACGGGATCGCACTTTCCTCACAAGTGACTCAGGATTCTCTTGGAAGTTTGATGGTAGTTGGAAACCAGTCATGCACTACTCTGCTCCACAAAGACCAACGAAACATAGCAAGGATAAACTCGCTTGAGTAGTGGTACTCAACTAAGATAGTTCGAGATAAATATTTGAAAGTAATCTAGGCAAATACTTCCCCGGTAACGGTGCCAGAAATGCTTGTTCGCACTTCTTACGGTCCAATATCAGAATTTAGAATCCCGGTACAGGTGTAAGGAGTGGTTCAGTGGTTTTCCTTATGGCTTAGTAAAATATAGAAATATTCTGCAAGCGCACAGAATCACCGCTATAGCACTTCACCTGGGAGTATCCCGAGGTATCGTAATTTCTATTTCCACAGGAAAGCTTTGGCAAGACTAGTAGCAAATAGATAATCAAAACTATCAGAGAAGGGCACACGACTAGACAAGACAGGAAATAACGGTATTGGATAGGAGTGGATATACCGTGACACACAGCTCAAGGGAGGCTCAGATAGGAAAGAGAAGGAATAGATAGCTGGGAGGACAACGAGAAGAGAAAGAGGATTCCTGGGTACTTTATCTGTCTAAGTCACTCGGGTTAGAGATACAGCGGCTAGAGAGCCAGCACTAGAAGGTCTGGGTTTACTCTACTGTCTTAGCTTCGGGACAATGGAACCTATGACACGCAGAAAGGGATGAGAAGGGGTGCCACCAACTCCACACTGGGGGGGTCCTACAGACCGAAACTAACGTGATGGGCTACAAAGACCGGAAGGGTTGTCACCACCTTACAGCTACCACCTCCGTTGCGACGGGGGCAAACTAAGGTCACTGGCTAGTCTAGGAACCACTCCTACACTAGTCAATAACTACTTACTCTGCTAGCAAGAGCAAGCAACCTTGTCAATAATCTTGGTGACAATTCACCTCCAGTATCAAGCAAGATCGAAGAACCAGCTAAGACGAAGACTTAAGCATGAACTAGAAGCACTAGAACTAGAACCGACTATAGTCTAAACATGAAATAGATGCAACTAGAATAAAGTAGAAGCAAGCTATAAATGACAAAGGCAAAGTGATAAAGATAACTATATTGATAACTCAAGTCCTACAAAAGGAAAAGGGAAAAGATACAAGAGCTTATACCAGAGCTTCTGAAGACGACTCCGGAACCTCCGAGGCACAGCTCGACTCAACTCTAACTCCAAACTAAACTATCCTAACTCTACTAGAATGAAAGTGGAAATGAGCTCCTTGGCTTGGTGTGTGTTTGCAAGTGAAGTGACCCTCTATTTATAGGTACTAATGACAGTTGGGGGTGGAGTAACAGCCAAGGGACCAGGGGGTGCTCCCTGGCGGTTCGGGCGAAGGAAGGCGGTTCGGCCGAACCCCTTGGATCCACTGCCTCTATCCTGGACGCCTGGGATTGCCTCTTGGAGGTGGTTGGCACTTGGGGGCGGTTTGGCCGAACTGGGGGGTTCGACCGAACTGGGCCCAAAGCCCAGGCCTGCCCCCCTGCACCGTCTCTGCTCCTGGACCCCCCTGGGCTGCCCTCTGGTGTTGGTCTTCGTGTTGTTCAGGCCCAGGGTGACATGGCTTTGGTCCGGGATGAGTTGGCGGTCGTCCACGTGTCGTTTGCTGTCATTGCTTGGTCATCGTTGACATGGTCGACTCCCGGTGGCGTGCACGGCTAAGAGGGGTTACCGGCCGAACGGAGTCGTTCGGCCGATTCGGTCAATTCCGACCCCTATAGCACGCTTTTCCTGTTATTGTACCTGCACAAGTGACACTCACCAAAACTCGTGGAACTTTATTAGAAATAAAACCTAAGTACATGGAATGTTGCATAAAGCCTCATTTATTCCCGAGTGTTGGTGGTCGAAATTGGGTTGCAACAACCGCCAACACTACATGAGTATATATGAGTACTTGTAATACTATAGCCTTTAGTCGCAAAAAATTTTCAACTGGTTTACTTATAGTAAACTCGAACTGGTCATGCAAAGACCTGATAGGCTAATAAACGTCATGCGCAAGTACAGTATGTGCGTAGACCCAAGGTCTGGATATAATAGGACAGTATTTGTGATAACAGAATGTTGCCTATGCAAGCCTTGTTAAGACTCGTGTGGTTGCTAGTGCAGAGCCATGATACTACTGAGAGTAGTCTGTACTTTTAATCACGCCAAAAAGAAGAGCAATACTATCGTATGCTATGCAAAAAGCAAGGAAAAAACTCTGGTGAGTTCCTGCAATGCATGAATAAGGAGTCTGATATAGTCGGCACAAGACAGAGAGCAGAACCACCCTTGATTTGTCAAAAGATACGATGCTAACAACGACATCCATGTATAGGGTGGTATAGCTCTGCCTGGACTTATAAGGCTTAGCGCCGCTTTTATAAATAGCAGTCTTGGCTTCTTTTGACTAGTTGTAAAACAACTACTCTGGACTTGAGTTGTTTAAGCCCTAAGTTATACTCGGAGGTCTCTGATGAGAACGAAATGTAGAAACTACAATTTGTAACTGACAGATAGGCGACAACTTTATTGATCTCTTAATAATCAAAAGTACATGGACATTGCTCTGAGACCCGTGTTACGGGTAGAATTTCCTCAGATGTTTGATGTTCCACACATTGGGCAAGTCTTCGCCTTCTTGAGTTTGGAGGCGATAAGTTCCTGCCCCAATGGGCCTTCCCATATTGACATTAGCTTGTGTAAGCCGTCTGTCTTCTGTATACGCCGTAGCACCAAGTCTCCTGTGGTGAAGGAACGAGGCTGGACGGAACGTTGGTGGTAACGTCATAGGCCTTTAAGGTAGCGTGGATTCTGAATAAGAGCCGCTACTCGAGCTTCTTCAACAGCGTCGACATCCTGGAATCTTCCTTGTTGAGCAATTTGTTCATCATAATTTTCCAATCGCGGAGCACTCCACAGGAGATCAGCAGGCAATACTGCTTCATATCCATAGACTAGAAAACAAGGCGATTGCCCAGTTGCACGGCTTGACTGTGTTTGAAGCCCCCAAAGTACCGCGGGCAGTTATTGAGCCCACTTGCCACCATACTCCTTCAAAGGATCGTAAAGCTTGGGTTTTAACCCTTGCAGTAACAAGCCATTGGCCCTTTCGACTTGTCCATTAGCACGCGGATGAGCAACTGAAGCATAATGTGTCTCAATCGAGTACTTCTCACTATAGTCTTAGAATGCTTCACATGTAAAAACTGACTCCAAGTAAGTAATGATTTCATGAGGGATGCCAAATCTCTGAATGATTCCGTCGAAGAATTTGATCAAATTGTCGGCCCGTGGATTTACCAGCAGCTGAGCTTCAATCCATTTGGTAAATTTATCGATGGCTACAATAAGCCACTCAAAACCACCAGGAGCTTTAGCTAAACGACTTACTAGATCGAGGCCCCAACAAGCAAAGGGCCAAGAAAGCGGAATCATGTTGAGTTCATGAGCCGGGACATGAGCTTGTCGGGCGAAAAACTTGCAACCTTGGCATCGCTTGACAATTTCTTTTGCGTCTGCCTTGGTAGATGGCCAAAAGAATCTTGCCCTGTAAGCTTTTCCAACCAGAGTGGGGGAAGCTGCATGGTTACCACAAACGCCATTGTGGATTTCTTCAAGTAGTGCTTGACCTTGATCAACTGTGATACACTTCATCAGTACGTTGACGGACGCCCCACGTCGATAAAGTGTTTTGTTAACCACCACATAGTTTGCAGCTCTACGCTTGATACGAGCTTGTTCTCTTTTATCCTCTGGTACTCTATGGTCCCGTAGGTACTCGATGAACGGAGCCATCCAGTTAGTATCAATGACCATGACCTGGAGGTCTGGTTGTGGGTGGGGCTTGTAGTAGTGTCGTCAGGTGCTGGCTCCTTTATGGATGGCTGATGCAACTCATGAACAAAGATTTCTGCTGGGACAGCCGCGCGTTGTGAGCCTAGTTTTGATAAAGCGTCAGCAGCCACATTGTAGTCACGAACAACATGATGAAATTCTAGGCCAAAGAAGTGACATTCAAGCTTGCGAACTTCCATGACATAGGCATCCATCGTCTCTTTAGTTGCATCCCAATCCTTGTTGACTTGATTTATAGCAACTGCAGAATCTCCATATACACATAGGCGCTTGATACCCAATGATGCTGCCAGGCAAAGCCCATGCAGTATGGCTTCATACTCAGCTTCATTGTTGGTGACTTGAAAGAGAATCTGCAAAACATACTTGAGTTGTTCTCCTTTAATGGGAAATCAACAATACTCCTGCTCCACCTCCTTCCAGCTTCAATGATCCATCGAAATACATGCCCCAGTGCTCCGGGCGAGTAGTTGACCTGAAGTATTGAGTTTCCATCGACTCGATCGTGAAATCTGCAAGGGCTCGAGACTTGATAGCTGTCCGTGGAGAAAAGTCAAGATTATACGCAGCGATCTCTGCCTTCCATTTGCTTATTCGCCCTGTTGCGTCGGGGTTGTCGAAAATTTCACCTAGAGGAAATTTAGTCACCACATTTATTGGGAAAGCTTGGAAATAAAGCCTTAATTTCCTTGAGGTGATGAAAACCGCGTAGAGAAGCTTCTGGACTTTAGGATAGTGAATCTTGGACGCAGAGAGTACTTCACTGATGTAATATACTGGCTGCTGTACTGCAAATACATGGCCCTCTTCCTTGCGCTCGACCACGATCACCGTGCTGACCACATGTGTAGTAGCCGCAATGTATAAAAACAAATGATCACCTGTGACGGGAGCGACGAGTACTGGCGGAGTAGTCAAGTAGGCTTTGATTTGTTCAAAGGCTTTGTTGGCTTCTTCTATCCAGATAAAGTTGTCCTGCTTTTTAAGCAGTTTGAAGAAAGGGAGGCCCTTTTCTCCAAGTCTTGAGATGAATCTGTTGAGTGCCGCGATGCACCCTGTAAGCTTATGTACGTCCTTAATGCATGTTGGGGCTTCTCTTTTAAGGATAGTCGTGATCTTGGAGGCGTTAGCTTCAATGCCTTTGTGACTTACAATGAACCCGAGTAGTTTTCCGGTGGGTGCGCCAAAGACACACTTAGTCGGGTTGAGCTTCCACCGAAACTTCCTGAGATTATCAAATGTTCCTTGTAAGTCGACAATGACATTCTCTAGCTTTCTTGTCTTGAAGACCACATCATCAACATATGCCTCTACATTAATGCCAATTTGAGAAGAAAGGCACTTCTCTATGGCTCGCTGGTATGCAGCTCCAGCGTTCTTCAACCCGAACGACTAGTTGTGTAGCAAAATGCACCGAAGGGAGTGATGAACGAGGTCTTGATCTGATCTTCCTTCTTCAGGGCTATTTGATAATAACCTGAGTAGCAGTAGAGGAAATAGAGTAGTGCGCACCCAGCCGTGGAGTCCACGACTTGATCAATGCATGTCACACCCCAAAATTTTTGGATTTTGGGATGTGATTTGTTAGCATAATTAAAACAATGATTTTCTATAATTTTTAAAATTTTCTAAGATTTATATAATTAACAGGGAATTTCGTATAGTAAAATTCTATTTCTAAATTAAATTAAAACAATGTAGGTTTGAACACCCAAAAATGTATTTATTAAATTTAGTAATTATAATTAAATTACTTTTTATTGAAAGTGCTCATAACCAATTTAGGGTAAATAAATTATTTTTGGGAATTAAAATCAAATATAAGGTATAGAAACACCTTTGTTGCATTCATGCTGGCTGTATGGAGTTTTGGTTGTGTGCAAATCAATTGAAATTTAAATCTAATTTAAATTCCCATTTGAATTGCCCTGTTTGGAGCTTTAGAAAAGTTGTTCTGGCCAAGGTTCACTTTTACTCCTTGAACTCTTTTCCCCGGGCCGTTTTCCCCCTTTCTTTCTCTCTTTCCCGCAAAGGCCCACTCCTTTCGCTTGGACCGTCGCCCTAGCCTCGGCCCACTCCGCCCTCCGCGCCGGCCCAGCACCCCTTCCCCGCTCCCCAGCCCAGCTCGGCCCTCTCCGCCGCCGCAACTGTCGCACCGCCGCCGCCGGTTTCCTCGGCGTGCGTGCCACGCAAAGCGCGGGTCCGTGCCCTATAAAAACCATCGCCCGAGGCCCCGCGCGTCCCCTGCTGCCGCCGTCGCATCCTCCAGCCGCCTCACCACGCGCATCACCACCGCCGCGTGAGCTCGCCGTGGCCAAGCGCCGCCGCCGGCGCCATCCGTCGCGTTCGCCGCTTCTGTCCCCGCGGAGCAATCCGACTCCACCAAAAGTTCCGCGCCGCCAAGCCGGAACCGCCCCGCCGGTTATCGCTGCCAAATCATCACCGGAGGAGCACCCCATCATGGATCCACCGCCGCCGACGAGCCCCCATCGAGCAAGCGCCCGCCGCGACGACCTTCCCCAGGCCGAGACGCGTCTATCCCGCTGGTCCTCGTCGCCTCTTCACCGCCGGAGCGCCTTCCCCATGAGAAGCCGTCGCCGCCGGCCACTGCCTCCGCCGTGGGCCAAATTCCGGCAACCCCCGTCGATGCCCCGCGCCGGTGAGCACATCCCTGCGGTCCCCATTCACTCCTCTTCCCCCTGCGCACATCGCCCGGGCCCCAACCCCTCCACATCGCCGGCGAGTAGAGCCGCCAGAGCCGCCGGCCATGGTGCAGAGGAAGCTCATGGAGCTTTTGCACAAATCCCCCTAAGGAAACATGAAACCTTTAGATGTATTATTTGTGTCTTACCAAAATTTTAGAAAACCCCCTATAAAAATCCCACCATCACAAATAAACCCAGCCCGAGCCCGTTTTGCAGATTCAACCCCGAGGTTTCCTCTATTCTCAACAACTATTCACTGAGTCTATGAAATCTTCCAAGCTAACCCTTGCCGGCTATAGTTAATTGCAGATGGGTCCCTCTAATCTTGTTTAGCCCATAGATGACGCGTTTTGCCTCTGATTCAACCCGTTCTTGTTGCGTTAGATTTCTGTCAACTTAATCTACGCGTTAGTGCTGTTGTTTAACATACAAACTGTTTCTGAATTTTATTTAATATCAAGTTGATTAAAATGTTATCTAAATATGCTTTTCTAGTTAAAATCTAATTAAGGTTTTCTACTTCGGTTTTCATAAGTTGATGTTAATATTAATTTAGTGAGTTTAATATTATTTAATATCTTTTGAAAATAAAACTAATTAGGTCATATCTCGATTTTTGCAAACTAATGTTAAATTGAATAATTTTTATTTAACAAACTTTTCTAATAAAAAGTAAACTAGAGTTTCACTCCGAGTTTCATAATTAAATATGAATTTGTCTAACCAATAATTAAACTAGCCTTCTAATTAAAATATGGTTAGATTTCAACTACGGCTTTTCATAAATAAATGTTAACATTGATTAATATTAACATAAATATGTTTTTGATTATAATATTGATCTAAGAAACACGGTTAATAAAGTTAATCGACTAGATGCTCTCACATAATTTATCTCAAATTAATATTCAATTTGGTGTAATTTATATATAAATTATTATAAATAAAATATGATTAAGTTTTACCTCAGTTTTACAAATTCAAATAGAATTATTTGAAATCATCTCTACTTATGATTTTCTTTAGTTAAAACCAATCAAGCATATAGTTGTCATTTAATAATTCGAATCTTCCGATAGTTCTATCTTTCCAACCGTAACTCTGTTTTCAGCGATTCTTGCGCTCACGTGACCATAGAACCAAGCCCTATCCTTTAGCGCGCTCTTTTAAAGCTTTTTCTTTGATTGGTGTATGGTTCTTAGTTGTATATTGTTTGTTTGCTTGTTTAGCTACATGTTGTGCTCGGTGATTGCTGCGAGTAGAGAAACGTCAGCAAGAGATTTCAAGAAGAAGGAACACAGTTCGAGTGATCTGCAGATTAAAAGAGCAAGAGTTGATGACTCCGAGTAGCGATATCTTTGTTGGATAAAGGCAAGTATAGCACAGACAATCCTTGCTACCTAAACACCCTTTAATCAATTACTTCATATATGCATGTGTCTAAATTGTTACCCCTTTTAAGGTGGTTCCTAGCTTTGAATACCCTGTCCTTGATTACCTTGGGTTACTGCATATGGGTAGAACTTTTGCTAGGCGCAGCTACTGTCACCTTTGCTTAACTGTTAATCTTGATTTAATGGTCCACTTCAACGTTAATGTTAAAACTTGCTTTTTAGTAGCATGGATCAGGGAGCTAGGGCGTACGTTTCATGCTTCGCCCTAGTGTCTCTCCGTAAGGACTGGTTCTTAAAGCGGCAACCCAGGAACCTGTCACCACTACTGGAACTATAATGGCTCTGGTCTTGGAAGAGTAGCTTGTACGTCTCTAGCTTGCCAGTGGTTACCGACGGGCCGACGGCGTTATGGGAAGTAAGGTGCTGGGTATGGTTTTTGATCCACTGAGGACGGTAGCCCTGTCGGCTATGTCTCGTTAGACATAGTCCCATGTTGGGAGCCTCAGGGGGAGAGAGCTCCACACGTTGCGCCTGTTCGGCCGTGTTGCCCCGTGCTCTGGATTGCCATTGACCCTCCTATCGGTTGTCACACCCGGGTTTACACCGAAACCCGAATGCTGCCATATGTGTGCCTAGGAAGTCCACAGAACACATTCAGCTTACAAATATGGTAAAACAGAGAACATATGCTCAAATAAAATAGTTTTGCATCAGAGTTTACCTAAAACATAGCGGAAGTCTAACTCTCTCGACAGGTAGAGCCTCAAGTCCACAGGGACACTGACTGGTTGACCACAGCTCAGTAGTACGGAAGATATTCGAGAAACTTCATCTGTTACCCATCCGGGATTTTGTTGAACAATAGCAAGCGTAAGTAAATGTCTTACTTAGCAAGTATAGCACGGGTGTATGAAGGCTCAAAAAGGCAAGACACGGCTTAACTGCATTAGCACTTTTAGTTGGTTCATTTTAACATTATCCAAGTTACTACACGTGCATGAATCCCGGTTGCAACCCAATTAATAAAGTGTAAGTGACATTAAGCATAAATAAACATCATCTTCTAATCAAAAAGGATCCAGGCCGCTCGTGACCCTGAGCAAGGCTATCATGATAGATTTACACTCTGCAGAGGTTTCGCCCTTTTCCCACCAGTCGCGTAAAAGTTCAAAGGAACTTTGCACCCAACCATGCTGTGCTGCGCAGGCACGTATCACACTTCCGAGGTGTGACTGCATAGGGATGCTATGAGGCTTTTCACAAGACACCCTAACAAGATAGTGGCCGCTAAGGTCAACAAGGCGGCATGATCCAAGGCACCAAGATTGACTGACTCTCTGTGCGCAACAAAAGAGGGTCAATGGCATCCAGAGCGTGGGCACGCATGCCAGCAAAAATAAAAGAGAAACGTGTGGGGTTCCGACACAGGGATCCCCAACACGGGACTGGGTCTGATGAGACCTAGCCGATGGGGCTACCGTCCTCGGTGGATCAAAACCATGCCCTATCACCTTGTTTCTCAAAACGCCGCCAGCCCGTCGTTAACCACTGGCAAGCTAGAGACGTACAAGCTACTTGTCCAAGACCAGAGCCATTATAGTTCTGGCGGTGGCGACAGGCTCCTGGGTTGCCGCTTTAAGAACCAGTCCTTAGGGAGAGACACTAGAGCAAATCACAAAGCACATGCTCTAGCTCCCTGATCCATGTTGCTAAAAAGCAAGTTCTAATCATCATGTTGAAATGAACCATTAAGTCAAAATTAATCAATTAAATGGTAGTGATAGTAGCTGCGCATAACAAAGATCTACCCATATGCAATAAACCCAGGGAAATCAAGGGACAGGATAAACAAGACTAGGTACAACCTTAAATGTACATCAATTTAGACACATGCATGTATGAAATAAATGATTAAAGGGTGTGTAGGTAGCAAGGATTGTCCGTGCTATAACTTGCCTCAAATCCAAATAATAGCTGCTCAAAGTCTTCAGTTCTTCATCTTGAATCTCTCGAACGACCTTCCTCTACTCGCAACAATCATCGAGCACAAACTTTCAACTACACAAGCAATCAAACAAGTATGACTAAGAACAATACACCAATCAAAGATAAAAGCTTTAGAAGAGCGGACTAAGCGAAAGGGCTTGGTTCTATGGTCACGTGAGCGCAAGAATCGCTAAAAACGGAGCAACGGTTGAAAAGATACAGCTATCGGAAGATTTGAATTATTGAATGACACAACTATATGCTTGATTGATTTTAACTAAAGAAAATCATAAGTAGAGATTATTTCAAATAATTCTATTTGAATTTGTAAAACCGAGGTAGGACTTAATCATATTTTATTTATAATTGTTTATGTATAAATTATGCAAAGTAAAATATTTTATTTAAGATAAAACATGTGAGAGCATCTAATCGAATAACTTTATGAACCTTGTTGCTTAAATCAATATTATAATCAAAAACACATTTATGTTAATATTCATCAATGTTAAGATTTATTTATGAAAAGCCGGAGTTTAACTCTAAATTGCTTTTAATTAGAAAGAGCTAGTTGTCATAAACATTAATCATATTAGAATTATTTATAAAAATCGAGATTCAACCTAGTCAACTTTTATTTATAAAAGTGACTGAAAATTAATCAAATTAATGTTTAACATGAAAACCGAGTTTAAACCTTAATTATATTTTAATTATAAAGACGCATTGAAATAACATTTAATCAAATTAAGAGTAAATAAATTTCAGAAATAAATTATATGTTAAACAATAGCACTAAAACGTAGTTTGAGTTGATATGAGTCTAACGCAACAAGAACGGATCGAATCGGATCTAAAACGTGGAAGATATGGGCTAAACAAGATTTGAAGGACCTATTCGGGATTAACTATAGCCGGCAGGGGTTAGCTTGGAAGATTTCGACGACTCAACGAACAGTTACTGAGAATAGATGGTTCCTCAGGGTTACATCTGCAAAAGGGTGCTCGGGTCGGGCTTATGTGCGGGAAAGGAGAACTTGCAGGGGGTTTTCTGTGAAAGGCGCAAGACACACGAAGTCGATCTGAAATTACGTGATTCCTCGGGGACCCAAACGCAAAATGGCCAACTTCTTCCTTGGGACAGAACAGAGGAGCTCGCCGGCGGCTTGGGTTTTCTAGCTCGCCGGCGATTCAGGGGATGGGGACTCGGGGCGAGGCGCGAGAGGGGGATAGGAGGGAAAGGGGATCGCAGGGGTGTGCTCACCGGCGGCGGGGACACAAGGGGGCGGCCGGGATCTCATCCGCGGTGGAGGCAGGGGCTCGGCGACGGGGCTTCACGTGGGCGGTGAACTCCGGCAGTGGAACGGCGACGAGATCCTGTGTCGGAGGTGCAGCTTGTTGCGGGGAAACCCGTGATAGCGTCGGTTTGCTCGGATCGGCAACGGAGACGGTGAATCAGCGACGAGCGGACCGGCGGCGGGCGTCGGTGTACGTCGGCGAGGGAGTTGTAGGGCGCGGGGACGGGCTCAGAGCAGCTTGGCATGATCTTGGTGGCGCGGCGATGCTGCCACGGGGACTGGCCAAGGTGGGGAGGCACCGGGGCGTCGGGTTGACGGCGGCCGGCGATCTTTGGCTCGGCGGCTCGGGAGCGGCGTGATTTGGGGGAGCTGCGGCGGCTAGGGTTAGGGCGATGGGGTGAGGGGAGCGGGGCGGCGTCACGGGCCGGATTAAGTAGGCGCAGGGGGAGGCGGCTCCGAGCTCCTCGGCGTGCGGGCGGACTTGCCGCGGCGGGCGCGCCATCTCCGGCGAGGGAGAAAGGAAAGCGAGGGAGAGAGGCTGACGCGTGGGGCCGGTTCGGCAGTGGGAGAGAGGGGGAAGCCTGGGGCGCCTGCTGGGCTGACAAACGGCAGGTTTGGGCCGCGGGGTAGCTAGGCCGCTCGGGCTGGGGAAAGAAGGGGGAGGGGGAAAACTGGGCCAAACGAACTATTCTAAGGCTCAACCAAACGCAGTTCAAATGCGAATTTAAATTAGATTTAAATTCTTATTCGAACTACGCACAAACAAAACTCGATGTAGCCAGCATGAATGCAAGGCACAAAACATTAAACCTATATTCATTTAATTTAATTTATAAAAAGAATTTTTCCTATACTAAATTCCCTGTTAATTATATAAAGTTGAGGAAAAAATTAAAATTATGAGAAATTCTTTATTTAGTTATTCTTCAAAATCACATCCCAAAATCCAAAAATTTTGGGGTGTGACATCGGTGCGCCCTGGGAGTCAGTCAATCTCGCTGCCTCGGACCTTATGTTGGCACTCCTTACGGCCTACAGATAAATCCGCAAGCGGACGGATACCGATGTAGCTTTCACTCGGGAGTATTCCAAGGTATCGATTTCCACGGAGAACGAGAAGTGGACTGATTCTAAACTAAGTTATCCTAGGTATATGGAATGGAGCGAATGGTATGGATGAGGTGGATGACAACAACAAAGAGAGAAGAGGAGTGATAGGAGGGTAGAGAGGGTACGAGTCTGATAGAGGTATTCTACTAATTGATCAAGCAGATCAGAGGATACAGATAGATACTTGCTTCGGGACAACGGAACCTATGACACGCAGAAAGAGATGAGAAGGGGTGTCACCAGATCCGAACTGGGGGATTCTACGGACCGGAACTAACGTGATGGACTACAAAGACCGGAAGGGCTGTCACCACCTTACGGCTACCACCTCCGTTGCGACGGGAATAAACTAAGTTAGTCTCAAGTATAGGCACCACGCCTACACTAGTCAACTAATACTTATCTCCTATAGAAAGATAAGCACCCAAGCTAAGCAACCAGTATACAGTTATACCAATCAACTAAGCACTGAACGAAGAACCAGCAAGCATATAAAAGTAAGAACTGAATGCTCAATTAATTAGAGAGAGATACAAGAGTTACCAGACAAGATCCGGATGTTACTCGAAGTAGAGCCGCATCTGTAGAGGTACAGCTTGAAGAGGGGCCGACACTCTGGCTCCTCTCCGGGACACTCACCTCTCTTCTCTCCCTATTTCTACTTGATACAAGTGGCGGAACTTCGCAACGCCTACTAACTCTTGTGTTGTGTGTTTGTGCAGGTGCTGGAGCCTTCAATTTATAGTGGCCAAGGACGGTGGGAGGCAGAGTGGCAGCCAAGGCTCCTCAGGTCGGTACCCAGCTGATTCGGCCGAACCTGGGAGTTCGGCCGAACTGCCACGTGCACCGACTCTGAGTCCTACGGCCTGGATCTCTGCTCAGGGTCGGTTCCAAGGCGGTTCATGGCTTCGGCCGAATCCGGGCCTTCGGCCGAAGTGGGCCCGGCCCTTTGCTGCACCGCCTCTGCTTCCACCACGTGCTGGTCCAGTTCCTGAGGCGGTTGGTAGGTCGATACATGGTTTGGGCTGAGTTGAGGGGTCTCCGGTGGACTTGTGAGCTTTGTTGGGTTGGATTTGGCCCACCAGCCTTCCGGACTCTGATCCACTGCATGCATGGTTAAGGGGGGTATCCGGCCGAATCGTGTCGTTCGGCCGAATCGGTCATTTCCGTCCCCTATAGCACGTATTTCTCCAATTTGTACCTGCACAATGGACAATCACCAAAACTTGTGGAAATAGTTAGTAATAAGCCCTATAGCTATGGTGTGTGTCTCCATTGTGTTTGTTTTATACTTGGTTGTAGGTCGGAAATCGGTCTGTAACGACCGCCAACACCTTACCGCCTTATTGTACTGTAGCGGCCACTGTCTCGTTAGGGTGTCTTGTGAAAAGCCTCGTAGCGTCCCTATGCAGTCACACTTCGGAAGTGTAGATGTGCGTGGTTGGGTGCAAAGTTCTTTTGAGCTTTTACGCGGCCGGTGGGTAAAGGGTGAAACCTCTGCAGAGTGTACAATCTATCATGATAGCCTTGCTCAGGGTCACGAGCAGCCTGGATCCTTTTTGATTAGAAGTTGATGTTATTTATGATTAATGTTCACTTCTACTTTATTAATTGGGTTACAACTGGGATTCATATAATTGTAGTAATTTGGATTATGATAAAATGAATCAACTAAAATTGCCAATGCAGTTCAGCCGTGTCAAGCCTTTCTTTTTAAGCCTACATATACTCGTGTTATACTTGCTAAGTAAGACATTTACTTACGCTTGCCATTATTCAACAAAATCCCGGATGGGTAATGTCACACCCCAAAATTTTCGAATTTTGGGATGTGAATTTTCAACGTAATTAATACAATGATTTTCTCAATTTTCTAAATTTTTTCCAAGCTTTATTTAATTTACAGGGAATTTATGAAAGAAAAATAAAAATATTTGTGAATTATAAATAAAATGTCGTGTGTGTTGCATTCATGTTGTTGCATTGAGCTTTGTTTGTGTGTGGTTCAAATAAGAATTTAAATCTAATTTAAATCTAATTTAAATTCGAGTTTGAATTGCCTCTGTTTGAGCCCTATAAAAGTTCTTTCGGCCTGAGTTCGTTTATGCCCCCTGAACAATTCCTCTGGTCTGCTTCCGCTCCCACCTCTTTCTCCCTCAGTCAGCCCAGCCCACCATCTCCCCCAACGGCCAGCACTGCACCCGCCTCGGCCCAGCTCCCTTTTCTCCTCCCGCGGCCCAGTTTGTCTTCCTCCCGCCAGCCCAGCTAGCGCAGCCGCCCCCGCTTGACCCAGCGCCAGCGCTTTGGCCCAACACGCGGCCCAGCTCGCCCCCGTGCCGGTCCAACGCCCCGCGGGCCTCTCTGCGCCGCCGCCCGGCCATCCTCGGCGTGCGCGCTATCATTGTGCCGCCTCGGCGAACTAGCACCAAGGTGCGCCCCTCGCCACTACATAAGGTGCCGACCACCGCTCCTCAGCATCACCACCACCGCCACCCTCTCCCCTCTATGCCGAGCGCCGCCGCCCTCTCTGCTCCCTGCACAGCGCCGCCGGCGCCATTGCCGCCTCGAGCGCCACCGCGATTCGCCGCCTCCGCCGCTGTCAGCCCGGTTTTCAGGACAAACCGAACGCGTACCATATGCATGCCCAGGATCAAGATTTCATGCATACAGCGACATCATCAGTGATTAACAGAACATATATCATTACAAAGCGTATAATAGATTACAAAATGACCAGAGGGTCTTAAACAAAAGATTACACATTTAAACTATCGCAGCAAAGGACTCCATCTTCCACAGGCAGTCGACCGGGGCCACACCAGCCTAGAACTCCATCTTTATCTTGTAGCTCCTTTTTTACTTCTATCTGAGCAGCAGCAATGTAGACATAGCAGGGGTTGAAAGGGAAAACGGTGAGTACACCTGGAGGCGTGTACTCCGCAAGTGGAGGGAATAATATGACATGCAAGGCTTGAACAAGGAATAATATGACATGCAAAGCGTACCAGGATTGGGGGTGCCACCGTGCGTGAGAGATGGGCTTGGTCTAGTTCAATTTTATTTTTGTGTGCTGGCTGCAGAAATAAAAAAAACGGAGAGGGAAAAAAGGAGTGGATTTGAGTCGAGAAATCAAATGGATCTCGGCCCAAATGAGTTCAAGGATTATTCAAGTATTATAACATTTCCCGAGATATGCCTAATCGAATTTTAGTAAACCAAAATATTTTCCAAACAAAAAAGATTATGCAATGGCATGAATGCAAACAAACACTTTATTGCATTTCATTTAGAAAATAATATTTCTTTTCAAATAATTTGCAAACAAATGATGCACACTTCCTAATTGTTTCTAGCAAATTTTACAAAACTTTTAAAAACCTATAAATATTAAAACTAGGGTGTTACAATACTACCCCCCTTAACAGGAATCTCGCCCCGAGATTCCCAAGCTAAGCAGTCATTACAAAGAGCCAAATCACAGGCAACACAATGACAAAACAAACAACCGCAGAAGAGCACACTAACATGAAGTGGTCCTTATGAGAGCACACTAGCATAATCCTTAACAACGTTTGCTCTAACGATACATACAGGCTTGGGTAAAAACATCCTAGAGGTTAAGCTTTCTTCTGATCTTCCATGTAGCATGACGATGCATTTTCTTGATGAAGAGTGTAACTTTGAATTTCTTCAGACAATGCTTCGTTGTTGATGATGACACTTCTTCTCAATGAAACTTCGCTTCTTCACTCTCAGAATTCTTCGGGAACTGTCTTCATGAACATTTTCCATTGTCTTAGTGACCAGAACGGGTTTACGTCTAAGAGTTTTGAATTGGAAGGGACAAAAGAAATTATTTTACTAAATAGAATAGAATAGGTGAGTTTGGAGTGCAAAATATGGGACAGAAAGTCAAGGAGTTGAAATTTTTCAAAGTATTTTGAAAATATAACCTAAACAACGACCATTTCTATCTAGGCTTACATCCTACGGTCGATATAGCTCTGATACCACTTCTGTCACGCCCGGTTTTCAGGACAAACCGAACGCGTACCATATGCATGCCCAGGATCAAGATTTCATGCATACGGCGACATCATCAGTGATTAACAGAACATATATCATTACAAAGCGTATAATAGATTACAAAATGACCAGAGGGTCTTAAACAAAAGATTACACATCTAAACTATCGCAGAAGGACTCCATCTTCCACAGGCAGTCGACCGGGGGCACACCAGCCTAGAACTCCATCTTTATCTTGTAGCTCCTTTTTTACTTCTATCTGAGCAGCAGCGATGTAGACATAGCAGGGGTTGAAAGGGAAAACGGTGAGTACACCTGGAGGCGTGTACTCTGCAAGTGGAGGGAATAATATGACATGCAAGGCTTGAACAAGGAGGCTATATTTAGTGGACTGCAAGGCTCATATTTTAGTTGGTCATATTTTAATTAAGCACCTAGAAATATTATTAATATAAGCTTCCCAAACCACACCCAACTTAAGGTTAAACAACTTGCATCCATCAATCTCCCAAACCACAGACTCCACGTCTGTGATCCACCCAACCAATCTAACCATGTGAGGGTCCAGGCCGCTCTTGACCGTGAGCACGGCTGTTATAACAGTTTTACACTCTGCAGAGGTCGTACACTTTCACCACAAGTCGTGTTACCCATCACGCCAGGGTCAATTACTCCCTCTACACACTTCCGAGGTGTGTTGGCTGGGTACACTACGAGGCCTTTACAAAGGATCCACCAGTGCGTGTTGGCACACTCCTTGCCGAGTATTTCATCAGCGACGTCTCGCCACACCAATCACCGGTTTCCCCTAATTAATTGGCCAAGCCCAGAGCCCATTAGGTCTCATGGTTGCACTGTATTCCTAGGTGGTCGCTCCATAGATCAATCCTTAAACAACTGACTTGGCAAGACAACATACCTCAGTGAAACCTTGTGTCCATAGTTCAAAATCCAACATCAACATCATATCCAACACTTGCCACAAGTCACCTAAGGTTCCAAGTTGCTAAAAACAATTACCAACCCACATATTGCATATATTATTAGTCAAAATTAATTATAACCAACCTACCCATGTTTCAGCAAAGCTAAGCACAAACTACCCGTAATAGGTTACCTCTAAGGGCTACAAGGATGATCAAGAAATTCTAGTAAACAGCCTATTAGGATTCCCATCAAATTGACATCTAAAATGCATGAAAAGCATAAATAAAAGATGATATTATGTTATAAAAATAAAGGTACAAAATAGCAAGATGTTCAAGGACACTTGCCTTTCTTTACAACCCTGCTGCTACTACTCAATCTTCTCGAATCCATCAGCTTGCAAGATCATGTACATCTCCACGTAAAACTTGACAACTACCGAAACAAGCATACACACAAATAAATAAAAACAGTACACCAAACATCATATAAACAGATTGAAAATCATTTTAAAATATAGAGCTCATCGCTACGAACGCGTGGCCGGGAGAATCGCATGGATCGGAGCTACGAGCAAAAAGATACAAGCGTTTTACTATCGATGGGCTAAACTGTAAAACTGCTATTTCGGAAAATATTAAATTACTAGAAAATAAGAAATATGGCATCAATAGGCATGTGACGTTGTTGAAATTTTGGTAAACTTTTCTGGTGCTGATCTGATGCTGATGTCATCAAGAAATAATGTGTGATTATGTGTAGATGACAAGCGGTAGGAAGTAAAAATAGCATGGCACATGGAAATAGTATATTTGTTTTTGGACTTTCTAGAGGCATAGGAAGAACACCAGGTCCGACAGATCAAGTTAACATGCTCTGGATCAATGATTAGCATTGAGATACATAGTTTTAGTGGGTATTTTTCTTGTATTTGAGCGGCACATACAGCATGCAAGGCGCATATGCCTCTGTTCATTCAGGCGTGCATGTTTATGATAAACAGAACAGGGGCGGCGGCGCAATGCCATGCGGCGGTGGCTTGCCAGAGGCCGAGAGCAGCGGCGCTGCGGTGCTCCGATTACAACGATGAATAGCAGAACGAAGAGAGGAGTGGATGCCGAGCTCACGCATGTGATCAATTGTGGCAGGGAGGCGACGGTGTCGATGTGCCGTGGAGAGGGGTCGAGCAGTTCTCGGTCGCATGGTGAAGACAAAGCCGCGGCATCGGGTTCACGTCCAGGGGCAGCGAGGCAGCCTTGTGGACATCCTGTGAAGCCAAGAAAATAGGAGGCGTTGAATTGGATGCCTAGAACAAAGAATTACGGCGGCGGAGCTCCTCACCGAGAAGTCCGAGATGGCAAAATTGCCGGTGCTGCAAGCACGCAGGTGGAGATGGTGGTATCAGGTGGCCAAAAAGGGATCAACATGTATGGTTTCTGTGCATATTACATAGGAAAGGATGTACGGGAGAAGAAGAAATTTAGGGGGCATTCATCCTGGCTGTTATTGAGTGCTAATGGCAATTACTTGCCATTGCCTTTAATTGGGAGAGGGGAAACGCCAGGGAGAGGAAGGGAACCAGAAGAGATGGCGTAGGGGAAATGAATTAAAGGAGGAGGAGGATTAAGGTGGCTAGATAAATGGCAATTGGTGCCATTTGCTTCTGTCAATTTCAGGGGAGACGGAGAGAAGGGGAGGGGAAAGGATCGGGTGCCTTTCTGTTCACGTAGATGGCAACAAGCTGCTGTCCCTGACTTGCGCATGGGAAAAATAGAAGGCAGAGAGGAAGGGAATGACTTGATGTGGGCCCGGGCTGTAAGTGGAGGAAAGCAAAGCGTACCAGGATTGGGGGTGCCACCGTGCGTGAGAGATGGGCTTGGTCTAGTTCAATTTTATTTTTGTGTGCTGGCTGCAGAAATAAAAAAAACGGAGAGGGAAAAAAGGAGTGGATTTGAGTTGAGAAATCAAATGGATCTCGGCCCAAATGAGTTCAAGGATTATTCAAGTATTATAACATTTCCCGAGATATGCCTAATCGAATTTTAGTAAACCAAAATATTTTCCAAACAAAAAAGATTATGCAATGGCATGAATGCAAACAAACACTTTATTGCATTTTATTTAGAAAATAATATTTCTTTTCAAATAATTTGCAAACAAATGATGCACACTTCCTAATTGTTTCTAGCAAATTTTACAAAACTTTTAAAAACCTATAAATATTAAAACTAGGGTGTTACAGCCGCTCGACGGGGCAAGTCGAAGCCGCCACGAGCGTCCCCGAATCAAGCCGCATCTCCGCCGCCTGTCGCCGTTGCCGGCTCGCCGCCGGAGCGCCTTCACCGCATGCGCTCCTCGCCGCCGACCGACAACTCCGCCGCCGGCCGAATTCCGGCCATCTCCTCTAATGGTGAGCACACCAACGCATTCCCCTCGTCCTCCTCTCTCCGTTTCGCGCCCTGCCGGACCTCCCCCTCCACCCTAACGCCGGCAAGCTCGACGCCCAGGAGCACGCAGGGAGCACTCATCGCTGTTCAAAGGTAGAAGATGGATCCTTTGCATTTAGGCCCCTGTTGAATCTCGTAATCTTTAGTAGATTTCGTTGAGTCTATGCACGTTTAAAGAAAACCCCCTGCAATTAATCCCATTCCACACTTAAACCCAGCCCGAACCCTTTTATAGATCTAACCCTGAGCTTTATGCTTTTTACGAGCCCTGTTCTGTGAGACTTGCAAAATTCCTCTGCTAGTCCTCCAGATCTACTGTTAATTACAACTAGGTCCCGGCTGTGTTGTTTTAAGCATAGATGACGCGTTTCAACTCTGTTTTGATCGATTCTTGTTGCATTAGGTTCATATCAATCTAAACTACGAATTAGTACTTTCATTCACCATAAACCATGTTTCTGAATTCTATTTAATATTAATTTGACTAAAGGTTATTCAAATGTCTGTTCCTAATAAAAATCTAATTAAGGTTTAAACTCAGTTTTCATGTTAATATTAACTTGATTAATATTATTTTGTCGCTTTTATAAATAATAAAAATTGACTAGGTTATATCTCGGTTTTGAATAAATGTTAATTTGCTTAATGTCTAATTAAACCAAGTTTCTAACTAAAAGCAATTTAGAGTTAAACTCCGGCTTTTCATAAATAAAGGTTATTATTGGTTAATATTAACATAAATGTGTTTTTGATTATAATATTGATTTAAGCAACACGGTTCATAAAGTTATTCGATTAGATGCTCTCACATGTTTTATCTTAAATAAAATATTTAACTTTGTAGAATTTATACATAAACAATTATAAATAAAATGTGATTAAGATATACTACGGTTTTAAAACTTCAAATATAATTGAATGATCTGAATTAACACTATGATTTTATTTAATTAAAATTAATTAAGCTCGTAGCGTGTTCATTAAATAAAAATCCTCCGATAGTTCTATCCTTTCAACCGTTGCTCCGTTCTCAGCGGTTCTTGCGCTCACAAGACCATCGAACCAAGCCCTACCCTTTAGTGCGCTCTTTTAAAGCTTTTCTTTGATTGATGTATTGTTCTTAGTTGTATGTTGTTTGTTTATTTAGCTGCATGTTTGTGCTCGATGATTGTTGCGAGTAGAGGAAGGTCATTCGAGAGATTCAAGATCAAGAAATGAAGAGTCTGAGCAGCTGTATAATGGATTTGAGGCAAGTTATAGCACGAACAATCCTTGCTACCTACACACCTTTAATACATTATTTACTGCATTTGCATGTGTCTAAATTGTTTCCCTTTAAGGTTGTACCTAGCTTTTGTTTATCATGTCCTTATTTACCTTGGGTTTATTGCATATGGGTAGAACTTTGCTATGCGCGACTACTATCACCACTGATTAATTGTTAACTCTGAATTAATGGTTCACTTCAACATGATGATTAAAACTTGCTTTTTAGCAACATGGATCAGGGAGCTAGAGCATGTGCTGCGTGCTTTGCTCTAGTATCTCTCCCTAAGGACTGGTTCTTAAAGCGGCAACCCAGGAGCCTGTCGCCACCGCCAGAACTATAATGGCTCTGGTCTTGGACAAGTAGCTTGTACGGCTCTAGCTTGACACTGGTTACCGACGGGCCGACGGCGTTGTGGGAGGCAAGGCACGGGGTGTTTTCCCGATTCCACCGAGGACGGTAGCCCCGTCGGCTAGGTCCCGTCAGACCCAGTCCCGTGTTGGGAGTCTCAGCGATTGAGAACTCCGCACGTTGCGCATTGATGGGTGCGATGCCCGCGCTCTGGACGCCATCGACCCCCTCATGGTGTGACTCCGTGGGCGTAAGTCGATCTCTGTGCCTAAGGACTCACCACCTTGTAGTACCCCAGCGGCTACTGTTTTGTTAGGGTGTCTTGTGAAAAGCCTCGTAGCGTCCCCATGCGATCACACCTCGGAAGTGTGGTTTGTGAGGTCTGATCCACCTCCGCGTGGTTGGGTTCAAAGTTCTTTCGAGCTTTTACGCGACTGGTGGGTAAAGGGTGAAACCTCTGCAGAGTGTAAATCTATCATGATAGCCTTGCTCAGGGTCACGAGCGGCCTGGATCCTTTTTTATTAGAAGCTGATGTTTATTTATGTTTAATGTCACTTACACTTCATTAATTGGGTTGCAACTGGGTTTTATTCACTTGTAGTAATTTGGATAATATTAAAATGAACCAACTAAAAGTGCTAATGCAGTTAAGCCGTGTCTAGCCTTTTTGAGCCTTCATACACCCGTGCTATACTTGCTAAGTAAGACATTTACTTACGCTTGCTATTATTCAACAAAATCCCGGATGGGTAACAGATGAAGTGAATGAGTCTACTGCTACTGAGTTTCCTGAGGATCTTCTGTACTTCTGAGCTGTGGTCAACCAGTCGGCGTCCCCTGTGGACTTGAGGCTCTACCTGTCGAGAGAGTAGACTTCCGCTGTGTTTTAGGTAAACTATGATGTAAAACTATTTTATTCGAGCATATGTACTCTGTTTATCATATTTATTAAACTATATGTGTTCTGTGGACTTCCTGGGCACACATACAGTAACATTTGGGTTTCTGTGCAAATCCAGGTGTGACAGGTAACAGATGGAGTGAATGAGAGAGCTACCGTGTTTTCTGAGGATCTTCCGTACTTCTGAGCTGTGGTCAACCAGTCGGTGTCCCTGTGGACTTGAGGCTCTACCTGTCGAGAAAGATAACAAATAGATTTCCGCTGTGTTTTATTTAGGTAAACTCTGATGTAAAACTCTTTTATTCGAGCATATGTACTCTGATTTCTATATTTGTAAGCTGTATGTGTTCTGTGGACTTCCTGGGCACACATATGGCAACATTCGGGTTTCTGTGTAAATCCGGGTGTAACAATGCGCGGGAGACCCATGGGGTCTGGGGGGCAATGTTTGTTGAGATCTGTATAGTCAACACACATTCGCCACTCGTTGTTGTTTTTCTTCCTGACCAAGACAGGATTGTCCAACCATTCTAGATGAAAGACTTCTTTGATAAAGCCAGCCGCGAGTAGTTTGGCTATCACTGCCTTGATTGTGTCACGCCGTTCTTGATCAAAGCGTCGTAAGCGTTGCCTTTTAGGCTTCGTATCTTTCTTGACATTGAGGTTGTGCTCAGCAAGCTCCCTAGGAACACCAGGAATATGAGATGGTTTTCAAGCAAATATATCTTTATTATCGCGAAGGAACTTGACGAGCATGTTTTTCTATTCACAATCTAAACTTGCCCCTATAAGGGTAGTTCTTGACGAGTCGCCCGTCTGAAGATCTACAGTTTTAAGTTGTACATCTTCAGAGGGCTTGAAGCTTGTGCTTGTAGACTTCTTGGCAGGGACTTCCAAGTCTTCTTCCTTCGACTTTTTGACTAGAGCGAGTACTTCCTGCATCGGGGTAGGGACTTGCGAAGCAGCAGCAAACTCCATATCTTATACGTCGCAGTCATAAGAAATCTTGAAGTCTCCCTTTAGGGAAAGGACACCGATAGGAGCTGGCATCTTAAGGACGAGATACACGTAATGCAGAATTGCCATGTATTTGGCGAGGGCTGGTGTTGGCACTTCTTACGATCCAATATCAGAATTGAGAATCCTGGTACTGGGGTAAGAAGTGTTTCAGTGGTTTTCCGTATGGCTTAGTAAAATATAGAAATATTCTGCAAGCACACAGAATCACCGCTGTAGCACTTCACCTGGGAGTATCCCGAGGTATCGTAATTTATATTTCCGTAGGGAAGCTTTGGCAAGATTACTAGTGAACAGATATTTGAGACTATCAGAGAAGGGTACACAACTAAACAAGACAAGGGATAACGGTATTGGATAGGAGTGGATATACCGGACACACAGCTCAAGGGATACTCAGGTAAGGGAGAGAAGAGATAGATAGCTGGGAGGACAACGAGAAGAGATAGAGGACTCCTGGATTCTTTATCTACCTATGTCACTCTAGCTTAGAGATACAGTGGCTACAGAACCAACACTAGGAGATCTGGGATAACTCTAATGTCTTAGCTTCGGGACAAGGGAACCGGTGAACACACAGAAAGGGATGAGAAGGGGTGCCACTATTTCCCAACTGAGGAATCCTACGGACCGGAACTAACGTGATGGGCTACGAAGACCGAAAGGGCCGTCACCACCTCCCGGCTACCACCTTCGTTGCGACAGGAATAAACTAAGGCCACTGACTAGTCTAGGAACCACTCCTACACTAGACAACGACTACTTACTCTGCTAGCAAGAGCAAGCAACCTTGTCAATACTCTTGGTGACAGTTCACCTCCAGTATCAAGCAAGATCGAAGAACCAGTCAAGACAAAGACTTAAACAAGACTACAAGCACTAGAACTATAACTGACTATAGTCTAAACAAGATATACTTGCAACTAGGATAAAGTAGAAGCAAGATATAAATGACAAAGGCAAAGTGATAAAGATAACTATATTGATACTCAATGTCTTATAAAAGGAAAAGTAAAAGATACAAGAGCTATTACCAGAGCTTCTGAAGACGACTCCGGAACCTCCGAGGCAAGCTCGACTCAACTCTAACTCCCAACTAAACTATCCTAACTCTACTGGAATGAAAGTGGAAATGAGCTCCTTGGCTTGGTGTGTGTTTACAATTGAAGTGTAAGGTCCTATATATAGTGCTCCAGGGTCGGTTCAGGTAGGGTAACGGCCAAGGCAGCCAGGGAGGCGGTGCCGGGCCTTCGGCCGAATTCCCCGGTTCGGCCGAACTGGCCAGTTCGGCCGAACCGTGGGATCTGCCGCCTCTGGCTCCCACGGCCAGGATCCACCCCTGGAAGGCGGTTGTGCACTAGGGGCGGTTCGGCCGAACCGCCCTGTTCGGCCGAACGGGCCTGGAGGCCCAGGCCTGCCCCCGTGCACCGCCTCTGCCTTCTGGGTCTGTAGTTGTTCTGATCCATGTGGTCTTCGAGTTGTAGTGGCCCAGGAGTGACGTGTCGCATGGTCCGGGATGAGTTGGTAGTCGCCCATGTGTCATGTGATGTGTTCGTTTGGTCATTGTTGACGTGGACGACTCCCGGTGGTCTGCTTAGCTAAGAGGGGTAACCGGCCGAACGGAGTCGTTCGGCCGATTTGGTCATTTCCGGCCCCAATAGCACATATTTGTCGTAGTTGTACCTGCACAAGTGACACTCACCAAAACTCGTGGAACTTTATTAGAAATAAAACCTAAGTACATGGAATGTTGCATAAAACCTCATTTATTCCCGAGTATTGGTGGTCGGATTTGGGCTGTAACGACCGCCAACAAGCTCCCCCAAGCTTAGCTCTTTGCTCGTCCTCGAGCAAAGATATAAACTTAGGCTCGGTGGATCAGGAGTTGCTACAATGTCATTTCTTTTGCAGGTAACTTATAAACAACTAGTCCTCAAAAATACTTGAATCATAGGCAAAGTTTCAAATCACCTTTTTACCTATGGGGCTTATAGCAATCTCCTTATCTTGGGTGGTTGAAAGGACGAACAGTTTAAACTCAGTTTTTTTCCACTCTACTCTTTTCAGGATCCCATCTCGGAATTTTTTCACAAGTTTTGAAAACTACAAATTGTTCCTCATTAGCACACTCAATCTCTCAAGTGTATTTGAATCCTCACCAAAGGCTTGTGCCTTCTTTTCATCCTAACATCTAATATGGCTTTTTGTGTGGCTCAGGGACAAAGGATGAAGGCATGCATGCATCTTATATTTTGCTAAGTCAAAGACCGGATCTCTGAGGAGACAAATCACATCTTAAGATCGAGACGTGCAAGTGTGTGGATATGAATGGAGTGGAATATGGTGGAATGGTGGAATGGAATATGGTGGAACTCCTTGGATGAAACTCCCTCTCCTTGATTTATTTTCGAGAACATGGGCTATCTTTTATTCTCATATTTTTGCCATGCCACTTGGCATGCTTTTCTTTTTTTTCTCTTTCTTTTTGCGATGCTCTTTGGCGTGCTTTTCTTTTCCTCTTATTTTTACCATGCTTCTTTGTCATGCTTTTCTTTTTGCATAGCCCATGTCTCTATCAAGAATATTTGGAGAGGGAACTCATAGAACATGGAGCATTTATTTTTGTGGATGGATGATGGAAAATGTTTGCTAACTCCCTGTGTAGGAATTGCAAGTGAGAGGTGGTGTGTGTACGTGGGTCTCGATCTTTAAGAATATGAAAGCTTCACTCAAAGGTCACAACAATTTGACAAAGCTCACTAAGATAACAAGCAGCATATGAGTAGAAATTTTCAACTAAGCTTATCATATGGCTCTGGTAGGTATTTTGACCAATGAGGAACTTGTTTCATTTTGAAAGCATAAATTTCCGAGATTTTCCCCATACTAAAAGCAGAATAGAATTTAACCAAATTCTCACTATATCAACCCCCACAACAACTTAAACATGGAATAAAGCATGTGCTCCCACAAGGTTTTCAGGATCATTTTTACTCATGCCAAATAACTCAAGCACAATCTAGCAACTAGTTGAAACAAAGTACTTGCAAAATTAATGACAGAGCAACTATTCATCATTTCCAAGGTGAGAGGCATATGATTCATTCCATGCATAGTTGGGAGTTATTTTTATTCAAGGGAAATATTGTTTAAGGGAAATATTTTTGGTATTTTCATTTTTTTAAATGCAAATTATCATGAAGGAAAATGAAAGGGAAATTAAAAGATCAAAGTGCTAGATAAATCGGGACATACCTGGTGGGGGTCCTCCCCCAAGCTTGGACTTTCACTGGTAGGGGTTGAGCCTTGAAAGGTATTGGCTCAGCTGTTCTGCTTGCTCATGGACGTCATGCAGGATGGACGCTACCATCCCGTTATTCTCTTGATGGTACTGAGAATGGCGGGCTAGCGTGTCTTGAATCTCTCGGGTACGGTCGTCGATGAGCTCGACTCGGTCGGAGATGTAGGACAACTCCCGGCCGTAGTCGAAGCGTGCGAACTGTGAGTATCCGGGGTAATATGGCTGGGAGGCACTGTCGTACCCTCCTCCATACCGACTCCCGGACCACTCAGAGTCCGTGTCCTGGCCGTAGTCCCAGCGTCCTGAGGTGAAGTAGTTCGGCTCCTGGTGTTGCCCGGAGCCTCCTGCTCCGGACGTCCCAGCACAGGTGTACTTGTCGTAGGTGGCCTCAAAAGCGGAAGTGTGTCAGTGCGGCATTTGTGGTGCATCTTCCGGCTCCTGTGAGGTGGCGAGCCCAGCATCACGCCTGGCTCGTCCCCTCGTGACGGGTCCGTCACCTGCAACGCTGCGCCGAGCGGGCTCTCTCCAAGGTGGAGAATCGTCCGACTCGGTCCTCAACTGAAGAGTTAGTTTCGGCGTGGTATACAACCTTAGTGTTGCACAGGGCAAAGGCACTTCAGTTGTATATCCACGGTAAATCATTGCTAGCGTTGCGTCAGGCGTCCGCTGTATCATGTGGGCCTGCACGAAGTGCTCGGTATCCACGACGGAACGCGCTATCTCGAGTACGTGAGTCGGGCGCCTTGAAGGATGCCCAGGTGGTTAGCGAGGCGAGTGACTAGAGAAGTCATTGCCATGCTACCCGCACGAGAAATATGAGACAGCCAGTGACCAACCATGTCTTTCACAGGTGAATAGGGAATCTGCTTGACCATGGCAAAAAGAACCCGCAACTCGATGGTGTTGACAGGGCGCAAATCTGCCCGGGGGAATACCGTCATAGACACCCAACGATGCATGAAACACAAAGTGGGGTTATGTATGCTGTTTGTGCGTGGTGCATGACAGTTGGTATTCCCCGAAATCTTTTTCCAAAATGCCACCCGGTCAAATCTTTTAAGCGCTTTGTTCGGGTCTAAGGAACAACGGCTTGAAAATCCAAGACCCGAACTAAAATCCCTCCAAGAGCAGAAGAACTCTTGGTTGAAGAATCGGAAACGAAACCCCCCAGTTTCAGAAACCAAAGTCGAGAGGAATTCAAGGGTGAGCAGGTACGAACCTTCTTCGTTGATGTGCCAGAAATTCTCCCGGCCAATGGCTTGGAAGATTTCTGTGAACTCTACGTCCATCCCCGTGTCCCTGAGCAAATCTTGCTCAAACACACGGGTGTGCTCGAACTCCTTCAGCCGAAGCTCGTTGAAGGTGTTCTGCTCCCTTCCTGTTCTAAGGTTAATGTCGCTCTCACTCAGGAGCTACCTGGCCGGGGGCGTGGCATGGCCCCATCCCGAGCCGGCTGCTCCGTGCTCATCCGTGTCCATCCGGCTCGAGCCTCGGGACGGAGCTGGGGAACTCCCAGCATCGTCCGATCGTCGGCCTAGCCGGACGGAACGACGGAGCGAAGTGAAGAACTTCGACATGATTCCTGCAAAAAGTTAGTGCAACGACAACTACCCTAAGGACTGGATATATATATGGTTAGCACAAGAAAATGAAGTCAGTCATTCGAGATAGTTAGTCGTTCTTGCGGGGATGAAAACCACCACAAAAGGTTAGTCGTTCTTGTGGGTGTCGGTGACCACCACAAAATCGTCCAGAATTTTAGCACAAAGGTCACAACAAAAGCAAAATATTTTTGGGATTTTCTAGTGATGCAAGTGAACCAAAACTTGAGCGAGAACTTTGGGAAGATCTTGAGCAAGCAGTTGAGCAAAGAAATGAGAGAGAGAGAGCTTCTGGTGAAAATTCTGAGTGAGCAAGTGTGTGAGAAGCAAGCAAGCTTGCACCAGCTTTTATAGGCAGAGGGGGGCAGCAGGGCCAGTTCGGCCGAACTGGCTGGTTCGGCCGAACCAGGCCTGGGTGCCTGAGTGCCCCATGTGCTGCACCCACCTCTTGACTCCCACCAGCACAAAGTTTTGCCAAAGGTCCAACACTAGGCCATGGGGTTTTTTTTGTGGATTTTGGTAGGTGAGATGCAAAATTGACATGACCAACGTGGAGTTTAGTGGAGTCACCCCCGTGCTGCCATGTTTTGTGATAATTGGTGAGTGTGCAGCCAATTTTAGTGGGGTAGACATGTTTGGTGCTGGTTGGTGGTGATGGTAAATAATTGGAGATGTTCTAGAAGGGATGAAAATGATAAAAGTTACCAATTACATCCGCCCTAGGTAAAATTTCAGCATGTGTCAAATTATTTCTAACCAAGCTTGCAAAATTTTCTACTCTCTCTCAAATTAATTACTCAAGTGGTTCATTTATTTTGAAAAGGGAAACATGCAAATGCAATTGAAAAATTAAAAAATGGAAGGGAAATATGGGATACATACCGGTTTTCCTCGCGGCGAGAGCTCAGCTTTTAAGTCCGCGAGCGGGACTTCTCCTGTCTTCAGTTGCTTTTGTCATCGTTCGGTCCCGGAGTGGATGACTCGGATGACGCAACCTTCTTCTGCCACATTTTCTTGTTCTTCTTCTTCGGTGTCGGTGGCGGTGGGATCGGCGTCTCCGGAGAATTCCAGAGGGCTTGCTCTTCCTCGTATTTCTTTACGAGGAAATCCATTTCTTCTGCACTTGTCGGTTTTGTCGGCTCGTTCCACTTGAGCTGCTCACCACCGAGTATTTCCAGCTCTCCATTAATGAGAGCTTTAAGGAAACACTCGGCGCTTCTCTGCTCCGGTGTGAGTGGCTCTGTCTTCTTTTCTTCCCGGGGTTGAAACTTGAAGTAAGTCAACCTTCCGTCGATACGGAACGAGATTTCTCTCGCGTCCATATCGATCCTAGCCCGGGTGGTGTTCAAGAATGGTCAGCCCAACACAAGGGGAAACGAATGCTCGTTCCCCGTGTCGAGGACAACAAAGTCCACAGGGACATATCGTCCCCAGATCCAGACCGGTACATTCTCGATCACCCCCTCGGGGTAGCGGATGGTTGAGTCCGGAAGCTGTACCTGGGCAGTAGTAGGTGACAAAGTAGGGTAGCGTAATTTCTTAAATAATACCTTAGACATGATGTTGACGCTTGCCCCCAGATCACAGAGTGCATCATCAATGCGACGATTCCAGATCGTGCACTGAATGATGGGCACTCCGGGATCTTCCTTCCTATCCGAAGAGGTCTTGATGATCGCCCTTTTTGCAGCTCTCGGCGGGTAGGTCCATCTTGGTGTCAGCACATGGATATGTGCGACCTTCCCTGTGTGGTTAGTACGGAAGACACTACGAGGCATCTTACCATGCCTTGTAGTGACGGCTTTCACTGTCTCGATGGAAGGTTCGGGTTGCCCCGAAATCTTCCCCGATTCAGTGACAGGAACAGCAGCAGCTAACTGAGCGACTTTTGTTTCTATCATTTTATTAAAGCTCAGTTGACTTTTCATGGCGGAAGAAAACGATTTCATCCTAGAGTCTATGCTTTCCAGTGTTTTATCATTAGCAGCAAGCTTTTTATTGATGTTTTCAGTTATTTTCATCTGGCCAAACACAAGATCTCTAAGAGATGGCTGATTATTGAAATTGCTGGAATTGAAATTGTTACCTTTTTGAGGCCTCTCAAAAGGGAGGTTTGGGCGCGGATTCCAGCCTTGGTTGCCGTAGTTGTTCGGTCGGTACCCGTTGTTGTTGGAGTTGTTGACGTAGTGGGCATCTTCTCGCGTTTCGGGGCAGTCATTCCCCGAATGGCCACTGTTGCCACAGACTTCGCAGGTCATGCGAGCGTCCATGGCTTGCACCGTTTCTTGAGCAGGGGCCTCCAGTTTCTTCATCAGGAGGTCCATCTTGGCAGTGAGCATGTCCAGAGCTTCAACTTGGTGAACTCCTCGGGTCTTTGGTTGAGTCCGATCATCGGACCAACCTTGGTTCTCGACCATCTTCTCTATGAGGGCCTTCGCACGACTCTCCTCAAGAGAGAAGAACGAGCCTCCAGTAGCAGCATTCAGGTACTCACGAGCAGAATTTCTCAGCCCGTGATAGAAAGTTTGGATTATGAACCAACTCTGCATACCATGGTGAGGACAAGCAGAAATATAGTCCTGGAGGCGATCCCATGCCTCCGGGACTGTTTCATCTTTTAGCTGCTGGAAACTAGCTATTTTGTTCCAGAGGGCGTTGGTTTTCCCGACCGGAAAGAATTTTAGCAAGAAAGCGCTAGTGCATTTATCCCAGGTGTCTATTGCTTCACGGTTAGCATAAAACCATTGTTTCGCCTTGCCTAGTAATGAGAATGGAAATAAACGAAGGCGAATGGCATCGATACCAACTCCGCGGATGGTGAAGGTGTTGCATATCTCCAGGAAATGCTGGAGATGCGCATTGGCATCTTCGTGTGGCTTGCCGCAGAACGGGGTAGCCTGCACCATGTTGATGAGGGCTGGCTTCAGCTCGAAGTTACCATCTCCGACTGGCGGAGCTGGTCCGACACGTACGTTCTCTCTTGATGGAGCGGAGAACTCACGGATCGTCTTGGTTGCCATCCTCGATGTAGCCTGGTCAACGACGGGAAGGACTGGGTTCGTGGGAAGGAGTTGCTTCTGAGGAGGTACAACACGGGGTCGTACTTTCCTCACAAGTGACTCCGGATTTTCTTGGAAGTTTGACGGTAGTTGGAAACCAGTCATGCACTGCTCTGTTCCACAAAGACCAACGAACAGAGCAAGGATAAACCCGCTTGAGTAGCGGTACTCAACTAAGATAGCTCAAGATAAAAGTTCAAAAGTAATCTAGCCAAAGACTTCCCCGGCAACGGCGCCAGAAATGCTTGTTGGCACTTCTTACGATCCAATATCAGAATTGAGAATCCTGGTACTGGGGTAAGGAGTGTTTCAGTGGTTTTCCGTATGGCTTAGTAAAATATAGAAATATTCTGCAAGCGCACAGAATCACCGCTGTAGCACTTCACCTGGGAGTATCCCGAGGTATCGTAATTTATATTTCCGCAGGGAAGCTTTGGCAAGATTACTAGTGAACAGATATTTGAGACTATCAGAGAAGGGTACACAACTAAACAAGACAAGGGATAACGGTATTGGATAGGAGTGGATATACCGGACACACAGCTCAAGGGATACTCAGGTAAGGGAGAGAAGAGATAGATAGCTGGGAGGACAACGAGAAGAGATAGAGGACTCCTGGATTCTTTATCTACCTATGTCACTCTAGCTTAGAGATACAGTGGCTACAGAACCAACACTAGGAGATCTGGGATAACTCTAATGTCTTAGCTTCGGGACAAGGGAACCGGTGAACACACAGAAAGGGATGAGAAGGGGTGCCACTATTTCCCAACTGAGGAATCCTACGGACCGGAACTAACGTGATGGGCTACGAAGACCGAAAGGGCTGTCACCATCTACCGGCTACCACCTTCGTTGCGACAGGAATAAACTAAGGCCACTGACTAGTCTAGGAACCACTCCTACACTAGACAACGACTACTTACTCTGCTAGCAAGAGCAAGCAACCTTGTCAATACTCTTGGTGACAGTTCACCTCCAGTATCAAGCAAGATCGAAGAACCAGTCAAGACAAAGACTTAAACAAGACTACAAGCACTAGAACTATAACTGACTATAGTCTAAACAAGATATACTTGCAACTAGGATAAAGTAGAAGCAAGATATAAATGACAAAGGCAAAGTGATAAAGATAACTATATTGATACTCAATGTCTTACAAAAGGAAAAGTAAAGGATACAAGAGCTATTACCAGAGCTTCTGGAGACGACTCCGGAACCTCCGAGGCAAGCTCGACTCAACTCTAACTCCCAACTAAACTATCCTAACTCTACTGGAATGAAAGTGGAAATGAGCTCCTTGGCTTGGTGTGTGTTTACTAGTGAAGTGTAAGGTCCTATATATAGTACTCCAGGGTCGGTTCAGGTAGGGTAACGGCCAAGGCAGCCAGGGAGGCGGTGCCGGGCCTTCGGCCGAATTCCCCGGTTCGGCCGAACTGGCCAGTTCGGCCGAACCGTGGGATCTGCCGCCTCTGGCTCCCATGGCCAGGATCCACCCCTGGAAGGCGGTTGTGCACTGGGGGCGGTTCGACCGAACCGCCCTGTTCGGCCGAACGGGCCTGGAGGCCCAGGCCTGCCCCCGTGCACCGCCTCTGCCTTCTGGGCTCTGTAGTTGTTCTGATCCATGTGGTCTTCGAGTTGTAGTGGCCCAGGAGTGACATGTCGCATGGTCCGGGATGAGTTGGCGGTCGCCCACGTGTCATGTGATGTGTTCGCTTGGTCATTGTTGACGTGGACGACTCCCGGTGGTCTGCTCGGCTAAGGGGGTAACCGGCCGAACGGAGTCGTTCGGCCGATTTGGTCATTTCCAGCCCCAATAGCACATATTTGTCGTAGTTGTATTTGGTCATTTCCGGCCCTAATACCTCATTTATTCCCGAGTATTGGTGGTCGGATTTGGGCTGTAACGACCGCCAACAGCTGGTGTAACACCCTGCCTTCCATGAGCCGCCCCGCATAGCCCTTCCAAGGGGCGTGCACGCGTACACATAGCACCCTGCTTACACTTTCGTCCTTGCTTCGTGTAAAAGGGTTAACCCGAAGGTGCTATGGCTGAAAGACAAAGGCTTATAAGTTGCCTCCACCCTCGCTCAACTAGCAATGTGGCACTAAACCTGTGCATCCCGCACTAATGGGCCACTACCGGGCCATACAAACTGGGCCGGGTGTGACATACACCCCCCTCAAAGAACCCGACGTCCTCGTCGGCACAACTCACCCACACGGGCAAATGTCCAGGAACGTTTGAAAGTCCTTGTTTGGTTTAGGTAATTGAGTGACAACTTAGGTGGACTAATATGTGTTTAAGTGAAGTACACAGGTGATTAGTCCATAGGTAATTATGTGATGAAGGAGCTCATTGCATATGGGACATGACATGGAGTAATGTGACTAAGTGGAGAAGATCAAGACAAGACTTGGTTTGATGGACCGGTTGCAAGTGTGAAGGGCAAGTCAGAGGCTAAGCACTGGACCGTGTGGCGGGATGCTTGAGTAATGACTCAGCGCTGATGGACCGTTGCAACGGTGAAGAACAAGTGAAGTCAAGATCGATGAACAAATAAGTCGCATGATGATATGAAGTGGATCATATCATTTGTGATGATGTTGGTGCATGTGTTGCATCAACATTGGAGAAGATGAAATGGAATGCGCAAGGCAAAGGTGATAGGAGAGTAGAGAAGTTTATGACCGGGTTTAGGATAGATGGCCATACTATCAAGAGGGGCAAACTTGTTTGCATATCGGTCATCTAGTGCCACTTGAGCGATCTAACATTGCGATGTTGCTAGGATCGAGTGGCGACTAACTTTGAGAAAGAGTGTTGTTGAAAATCTTGTGAAAATCCAGTTCTGTCGAGACTGGTCGGACAGTCCGTGGAATTGGCTCGGATAGTCCGAGAAATGTGAGTTGGAAAAATAATTGAATATCTGTGAATATTCCGTTCGGGTGTCCGATCGTCGCTCGGACAGTCCGTGATGAGGTCTCGGACTGTCTGTGGTGAGTGTTGACCTGTGAGCCCATGGGTGCTGACTTCTGAGCTGTTGCGATGTCCTCCGAGTGGTTTGATGAAAGGTCAGACAGTCCGTGCGGTCGGACAGTCCGTGTCCTATGTTATGTGAGAGGACCCACTTCATTGATCTCTTGAGTAATCTAACTTTGTGATGTTACTAAGATCGAGTGGCGTGGTGAAGAGAGTGAAAAGCCCTTTGAAAAATGTTTGTGAAAATGCTAACTCACTCACACATAAGATGGTACACTTATGGAGTTGGCACATTTGCAAAGGGGTTGAAGTTTGGATGTTGGTTATGGCTTAGTGTGATATTAGTTTGCAATTATGCTTTGATCCAAAGTGTTTTGGGTCAAGAATTCAGTTGGGTTGGATAGCCCTCCGAATGAGCTTTCCATAGAGTCCAAGATCAACTAATTTGGACATTGGAGCTAAAAGTTATGGGCGTTTTACCGAGTGCCGGCTGTGCTGAAAATAGAGTGGCGGACCGTCCGCTATCAGTGGCGGACAGTCCGCGGATAGGTCGGACGGTCCGCGGGAATGGATCGTACAGTCCGTAAATTCGTCCGGTTTTACCAGAAGGTTCGGGGGTTCAAGATCTAGGGGGTTGGACGGTCCGCGGATGACTGCGGACGGTCCGCGGATGACGAGTTTTTGACCGTTTGGATCTCAACGACTAGTTTTTGAATGGCGGACAGTCCGAGGATGGTCTGTGGACAGTCCGAGGTAGCCGTTAGAGCTTGGGAAAAGTGTGTAACGGCTAGTTTTCCCCCTCCCCTCTATAAATAGATGGGTGCCCGGGGCTTGGAGAAGGTTGAGCACCTTGGGAATGTGTTTCCCATGGTTGTGCTTGCCTTGGGAGTCCACTCACTTCTTGTTGCAAGATTACGAATCCATTGCGAGTGAGTGCGAATCTAGTGCATTGCTTTGAGAGATTGTATCGAGTGCCACTAGGTGTTCGTGTTGCAAGTCGGTTTGCTTGTTACTCTTGGAGGTTGCCACCTCCTAGACGGCTTGGTGGATTGAGGCTCCGTTGAAGCACGCAAGGAGATTGTGCGGTGCTCCGGAGAAGGATTTGTGAGGGGGATTGTGCTCACCCCGCGGCGATCGCGAAGAGCAACTCTAGTGGAGCGTGTCATTGAGTTACCATACTTGCGAGTGGTGTCTTGGTGTGCCCGGGAGTGGCCAGCGGCTTGAGAGCCTTGCCCAAGAACCATCAAAGTGTTGGTCGACACAACGAGGACTAGCTTGGTGGCAAACAAGTGAACCTCGGGATAAAAATCACCGTGTCAACATTGTCTTCTCTTCTCGGTGGTTTGCACTTCTCTATCACAAGCTTGTATTTACATCCTTATATATCTTGTGCTTATGTGGTTGCTCTCATAATTAGTGGGCTTGTGTAGCTTGCTAATTGCCTTCTTGCTTGTGTAGCTAGAAGTAGTGATCTTGTGACTAATTAGCTTGTGTAACTTAATTAGTCTCTTTACTTAGTTTGTGTAGCTAAGTAAATTGAGCCTTTGGATTAGACTTGTGTAGTCTTGTCCATTGAGCATTGCTAGTAAGCTTAGGGGCTTTGTGCTTTTGCTTACTAGTTGTGTAAGAGCTCCCCGGAGTGTGAAGTACTAGTGGCATAGGTTTGTGTGGCCTTGCTTCTAGAATTGGTTACGTGAGCTCGTGCTAGCTTAGTACCTTATTTACTTGTTTAGATTCCTTTATACGGTGCTAGTGAACATAGATAGAGGGGTGTAGTCTTGGCTAGACCGATAATTTTAATTCCACTGTTGATTCGGTTAGCCGGTGCGATAATTTTTAGAAAGGACTATTCACCTCCCTCTAGTCCGTCATCTCGACCCTACAAGTGGTACCAGAGCCGAGGTCTTTCTTTTGTGGTCTTTACCGACCCGAGAGGATGGCGAACTACGGGCTAGATGTTGATTGTCCACACATTTTTTATGGCACACACTTTACACTATGGAAAAATTGGATGACATGCAATTTTAAGTTCATTAGTCTTCAAATTTGGTGGATTGTCAATGTTGTATTTTCTCATCCAATTGATGAAAATAATGCAACTCTTGCACAAGATAAATGCTTACAACTTAATTATCTAGCTATTGATATCATGCATAGTTCTTTGGATAAGTGCATGTTTTGGGAGATTGCTAACATGCAGAATGCTCATGAGATTTGGATTTATCTCAATGAGAAGTATGGGTCAATCTCCGATGATGATAATAATGATGATGAGCCCAAGGGAGAGGCTCATGAGGATGTTGAGCATGACCACAACTTGGTGATTGTGGAAGATTGCTCCACCTCATGGCCAAGTGATGATGATGACATTCATTCTACCACAAGATCACTTGCCAAGATTGTTGAAGGCCAAAACTCAAGTGATGCAAGTAATATTTCTACTCCAAGCACACTTGATGTTGATGAGGATGATTCATGCTCGAGCTATGAGAGTGATAATGCTACCACAAGCTCTCCAACACCACTACATTGCCTCATGTCACAAGGTAACACAAATGTATCAAGTTGCAATGTAATTGGTCATGATTCATATGATGATCTTGTTAGTAGACTTGCTAGCATGAATATTGCTTTAGAAAATGAGATGGCTAAAACAAGTAAATTGCAAGATGAAAACTCATTTCTAAAGACCACATGTGAACAACAAAAGCATCTACTTCATGTCATTACTTGTTCACATGATGAGTTAAAAATGGCTCATGAGAAACTTAGTGTTGCTCATGGTAACCTGGTACAAGACCATGCTTCTCTCACTAAACAACTTTCCAATGAAAAGACTAAAACTAGTGAGAGATCATCACTTGGGTCAAATGATCAATCACATAATGTTGCTAACCCTTGTGATGGAGAGATGAAGCATGTATCCACCTCTTGCAATGATTTATTGGATATGCTATATTCTTCACAAATATATGCATGTTCTACTTCTATATCATGTGAGACTAACATTTTGAAGGAGAACAATGAGCTCAAAAATGAAGTGAAGAATTTGAGCAACAAGTTAGAAAGAAAGAGGAAGGGCAAGAACAAGAAAATACAAGAAGAAAAGAAATCTCACCTCATGTGCCATCGGTGCCATGATGTGGGACACCTTGCAAAATATTGCCCAACCAAGAAGCCTCAAATTGAGCCAAAAGCAAAACCTCAAAAACAAGTCCAAGCCAACCATAAAGATGGTGATTTGAGGTTGAAGAAGAAGAAGACTAGAAGAGGTGGCAAAGCAAGAGCAAAGCATCAAATTCCTAAGCAAGCCACACAAACGATGAGCAAGAATCAAGATGAAAAATATTATGCTCAAATCAAGTGCAAAGATATGAGACACTTTGCCTCGAAGTGTCCTACCAAGCTTGAGAAGAAGATTCAAGCAAAATTGAAGAGGCAAGGCAATGAGAAGCAACACATGAGCAAGGAAGAAAATGCTCAATCAAAGAGAGTTTGCTACTCATGCCGGGAAAGGGGACACATGGCTAATTCATGTTCCCTAGGTAACAATTCTAAGCCTATTTCAATTGTTGATGATATTATGCTTAGAAATGATGGCAATGGTACCTCATTGGTTGCAATTGCAAAACATCCCGCTACTCATGCTAAGGCAATGCCGAAGTATGTTGTTCCTAACTTGAGAGGACCCAAACTAGTTTGGGTACCATCAAAAAGTGGATGAATGTGTGTAGGTACCATGGCATTGGAGGCTCAACTCAATTGGATTCATTTTGTTCATCATATGATTGAGTGAATTAATGAAGCTTAATGCTATCTCATTCCAATGCCAAGTTAAATAAGTGAAGTCCAAATGTGCTACAACATTCAAGTGTAAATTATCAAGTTGTGGTGATTTATTGGATATAATTGAAGGCTTAAAAAATATTTGAGTTGAAGCTTGCTATGGATTGATCATGAGCTACAAAGGTATATTCTTTGTTGATCTAATTCATTTGGGTGCATATGAGTTGATCGAATTGGATATATTTATGCAAATGTTGCTTGCTATGAGATGATTGAATGGATTAATTGATTAGTACTCAAATTTGGATTGATTTTGATGGATAAGTTCATAAGATAATTTTTAGTAAGTGGACTGAATGGATATGTCTTGTGAAAGTATTAAATCAAGTTGATATCAAGTTTGATTCAATTTGAAGAAGTATAGCTCAAGTTTAGAAATTTGTTCTATATTGCAAAAACTAAGCTAGCTGTGATGATAGCCATGTTTGAGTGATCAAATGTATTTGGATTGGCTTGAAATTTGGTATACATGCTCTACACATATGATTTTAGTTGCTGCAAAAATCTCATGAGTATTGGACAAAAGATACTTCGGTTTTCGAGTGGATCTTGTCAACACATGTGCAACAGTTTTCAGCATGTAGCAGTTTGAGAAATCTGAAATCTGGTAGCAATTGAGATGTCAAATGAAGCTCAAATCTTTATAAGCTGCAAGATGACTTAGTGAAGCACATCTCCACCAAATTTTGTTGTCATTGGAGCTGTACATTGGGAGTTATGGATTATTATTTGAAGTGTACAAAATCTGCCATAAAAGTGACAATCATTGGATAAATCAAGTCACTTTGATTGAAAGGTCCTCAAGTTGAAATCATGGTTATAAGAAATTGGGGAACCTAAGGTGCTCTGGCTGGAAGACAAAGGCTTATAAGTTGCCTCCACCCTTGCTCAACTAGCAATGTGGCACTAAACCTATGCATCCCACACTAATGGGCCACTACCGGGCCATACAAACTGGGCCAGCTGTGACAGCTGGACACCCGAGGATCGCATGATACAAAGTCTCAAAGTCCGCCACTTCGAACTTGATGTACTCGGTTCTGAAGTTGGCCGCCGTACCAAAGGTTACTGGTAGTGTGACTTGTCCTAGAGGAATTGCAGCTTTACCAGGGACGATGCCGTAGAACGGGGAGTCCATGGGCTTCATGTATTTGGTGATATCAAGTCCCATCTTTGTGAACGTCTTGGTGAAGATGATGTTGAGTCCACTGCCTCCATCGATGAGTACCTTGGTCAGTCTGGCTTGTGCCACAGCTGGATCCAAGACTAAAGGATACCTGCCAGGATTGGCAAAGTTGGTCCATTGATCCGCCCTGGAGAAAGTGATGGGACCTCGGACCACTTAAGGTATGTGGGGGTGGCTGGTTCTACCGCCATGATCTCCCGAAGGGAGAGCTTCTTGGAGCACTTCGACTGGGTGAGGGTGTCACCACTAAACAGCACAGCGACGACATTGTCAACCTGGGGAAAGCCATTGCCAGGGTCATCGTTGTCTTTGTCGCCCCTTTTGTTGTCCACCTTGTTTTCGTCGGGTAGTTCTCGCTTATCAAATTTCTTTATGAGGTGAAAGCAGTGGGCCATCTTGTGCCTACCATGAGTATGGTATGGGCAGGGGTCATTCATGACTTTGTCCAAGACGGGTGCGTTCTTCTAACGCATAGGGCGCTCAACTGTCGTGACTATGTTGTCTGGCTTGCACTTCTTGTTGTTGTGGTTGAAGTCACGTCTGTTGTTGTTACGACGATCAGGACTGTTCTTGTTGAAGTTGTTGCTGTCGTTGTTGTTGGTGTTGTTGTCCCTGCGCTTGTCGAAACGTTCGTGCTGACGATCATATCTTGGTCAGCCCAGTCAGCAGCCATACGCCTGAGGTCTGAGATAGTCACTTGGCGTCGTCTTCCGAACTCACGATGTAGCTCGCGCGCCCATAATCCATCATGGAAGCAATCGATGATTTCTCTATCTGACACGTCCATGATAGTGGCTCTTTTCTCAAAGAACCTCTTGATGTATTTGCATAGGGTTTCACCCTTCTCCTGTTTACAGGCTGCCAATTCAAACTGGGTTCCGGGCTGTGCCCAGGTTCCCTGAAAGTTGGTAGTGAATTTCCTTGTGAGATCTTCCCAAGTGTCTATAGACCCGGGGCGGAGACCCTCGAGCCATGTGAGTGGAGTTGTATCCATCATGATCGGGAAGTATCTAACTTTTACGTCGTTGCTGCCTCCTGCCATAGTGATTGTTGTAGAGTAGACACGTAACCATTGTTCTGGATCATGCGTGCCTGTAAACTTCTCGATTCTAGTCGTCTTGAATTTTTGAGGTAGCAGGACCTTCTTGATTCGGCTGAAGAAAGCTGGGAATCCATCGTACTTGTCTGATGGGGAGCGCTGCCGCCTTCTGCGGTCATTGTTGTTGTCGAAGTTGTAGTTGTAGCCATGGTTGTTTGAGCTGTGGCCCGGAGAACCACTCAGTTTAGGGTCTTGATGGCCGCGACCACGCCCATGATCACGAACACGACCACATAGAGGGTGATCGTCATTGCCGTCATCACCAGGTGGATCATTGTCAGGCTGGTTGTCACGGCCACGTGGTTGACGGTCGCGATTGCGGTTGTTGTCGCGTGGCGGGTCTTGATCACGCCCGCGATTGCGATTAGTATCGCGTGGCGGGTCGTTTTGCCGAGGTGGCTGGCCTTGATCGCGTCCGCGATTGCGATTAGTATCGCGTTGTGGATCGTTTTGGCGTGGTGGCTGGTCTTGATCAGCGGGGATTGGGCCGTAGAGTTGTTCAAACTCGTTCCGTCCGCGAATCTCTGATGCAATACGACTTGCTCTGTTTGCTTCGACTAGCATTGATGGTGTTGCGAAGATCTCCAATGGGAGGGTGACTAGCTCTGTTGGCACCTTGTTGTGCATCTGCTGGGGCAGGTGGCACGACTTGTCCCGATGGCCCTCGCGGAGCACGACTCGGGTGAGGCGAATCCACGGTGCGCCTACTGCCCTAGGGTCTAATGTTCTGAGTATGCTGACTTGCTACTGCTCCACCATTGAAGTTGTTGCAGGCTGTTTCCAGGAGAGTGAGGACATGCCTCAGCTGCGGAGTGTTGGGCATCGCTTTAACTATTTTAGTAGCAATAGAAAGATTTGCTAGAGCGTCCTGTAGAACAGGCTGGTTGCCAACCATCTGGAAATCATGCTCAAGATTGCGCGTAGCAGTGGCGCGCATCGCCGCGTTGATGCGTTGTTGCCGGCGCTTCACGTTTCATGATCGCCTCGAGGTCCTCTGTTGATCGGTCTCTCCGACTACTGTGTTTTCTTCATCGGAGATATCGCCAATGAGCTCTCGATCATACTGGCCGCCCTGTCCCTCCGCGCCTGCCAGGTAAACTTGTTTGTCGGGGTCAGAACAATTCGGCAGCAGTAGGGTAGGGGTGCTAGAGAAGTGTTCTCCTGATGAATTGGTAGAAGAGGTAAGCGAAGTAGTCTTGCCGTCTTGGTATGGTAGTTCTTCCAAGATTGTGGCGGTCAATCTCGACTCGTTGTCAGGCCAGGCATCAGTAGGGATCATGCCAGGCCAGTGAACAAGAAGTCCTCCTGGTGTACTGGTCACAGCTAGTCCTGATGGTAGACGAACGAGTGGTTCCTCAAGGTTGAAGCTGGTCTTGAAGTATGCACTGCGAGTTAAGCACGCAATGTTGTCCGGGACGTTGCTCAGCAGGACTGTGAAATTGTCTTCGTCATCGTCCTCTGATGGCCCAATGGGCAGCTCGGAGTCCTTGCAATGAGTCACGATCTGGCTGGGCATTTCCGTTGCAGGGTTGTCCTGCTTTGCGGTGTACATCTGCTGATATATAACCGCGGCGTTGGAGAGTCCGAATGGGAGTCGAGTTGGGGGTTGTGTGATGGCGTAGCCAGCTCGGAGTTCCTAGCTCCTTCCATAATTGGAAGAGAGTTGTACCCAGATTCGACTTATGGAGTCCCGATCGGAATAGGAGTCAGAGTCAAAGTCGATCTCATAGTCGATGTCGATCCTGAAGAATTCGCCGAGAGTTGATTCTCGACGAGATCACGAAGCGGCTCTGGTGGAGAAGCCATCGTCGGGTAAGGCCCCGGCCGATCCGCTAGGAACGACTTAAAGCCATGCTTGCCATCGGAGACTAAAGTCCACGCACCGATGACAAAGGTCGCACCTTCCTCGACGCCGCTTGCTCTGAAAGTTGATCCCGTCGCGCCTAATGTTGAGCTTCAGCGAGAGAGCCCCACGGTGGGCCCAAGTGTCAACGAATTATGTCGAGCACGTCTGCCTAGGGGTACCCCAAAGAGTAGATTTGTGGGTCTCACCGAGTTCTAGGAATGACAGTGCACGAACAACACAAAGATTTAGACAGGTTTGAACCGCGAGTCGCGTAATACCCTACGTCCTGTATAGTTGATTGTATTGTCTTGTGTGTTTTTTAGGGGGTCCCTACTCCGCCTTATATAGTCCGAGGAGCAGAGTTATAAATCGGTTACAAGATCCTAGTCGTATACAACATGAAGTACTACAACAGGGTACTTTAGGGAGTCTCCTACCAGTACATGACTAGTCCTATCAATCAGCTACGTCGTCTTGCACCATAGCCGACTGGTTTATATAGTCGGGTTAAACTTCCCTACAAGTAGTCTAACTCCTTGGATAAGTGTCCCTAGGGATCCTGGTCCCATAGTGCCAACACCTTGATAATCCACTTTAGATAACTCCTCACTCTCTCCTTACTCTAGCACTAGCTAAGCAACCTCTAGGCCTAGGCAAAAGAGCTCTCAACTCAAGTGAGTTGCAAAACTTGGAGTAGGAAGTGATGTCTTTATTTGGAGCCCCCCTCTACTATTTATAGGCACTTGGAGACGGTATATGGAGTGAATCACCAAGGAATATTCCCTAAACTAACTTAGGACAAGACACATGACGGCTGGAAGCGAGAGGAGCTAGCACTGGTTCGGCCGAACCAGCAGTTCGGCCGACCCAGGCCAACCGCCTCTACAACCGACGTTTGGCCAGTGGCTGTCCTATGGGTCCATGCATGAGTATGCGTGTGCATGGGGTGACTTGTACTTTTAGCTCCTTGTGTGGGCCCCTCAATTCTTGTGCTTGCACGTGATTGGTTGGAAGTGTGTTTCTTTGCTCATGTGGGCCAGTGGATCCGTGGGAAGATGATGTGGCAGCCCTTGGTTGGCTGAGTTTTCCTAGTTGAGCCACGTTGATGCATTCCCACTTCATTTCTATGGTTAAATGGCCTGCATACAAATATTCATCGACACTTGTGGAACTCGTTAGTAAATAACTCCTACCACTATGTTGATGATTATATTTTATGTGTTTTATGCATAAGTTGACCACCTAAAGTTGGCATTTAACAGCCATCAACAGGGGTTGTCCTTCATGTTCACCTGGAAGGTGGCGCCAAATCGATCCGCCATCAATCAAACTGAATGGAAAAACTCTACAATCACACCTACCTGGCGTGCCAACTGTCGGATTTAAGACCCGGCACTCCACTGGGGATACCCAAGTGGTAGATTTGTAGGAGGGGGATCCCCGAGTTGAGTAGCTTGAAGGTGACATAGAAGACATGATTTAGATAGGTTCAAACCTACCCGAAGGTATAATACCTTATGTCCTGTGTCGGTGGTGGTTTGTATTGCTGGTGCTCGGCAAAGCTTCAGGAAGTGACAGCGAGCTTTGTGGTTACAAAGGATAAGTTTTCCTCATGGGGTTGCCCTAGGTCGCCTTATATAGGGTGACAGGCTAGGGTTTACTAGTCGGTTTGATTCTAAACCTACTAAATTACAAGTAAAAATCGTATCCGAGTGGATGTCTATAGATACTCCAAGATTTCTGGAGCACAATCTGCTTCGCCTTCATCAAACATGTCCGCCAAGTCGGAGATTCCTTGTTGGCCACTTAGGGGTTGGTCCTCAACCTTGTTAGGCGTGGGCCCAGGTCGACAGTCATCTCCTCTGGTAGTGGGCCCTATAGTACCCATACCCCACAGGCTCTTCCTGCACTCAATTTGTGTTGATACAATGTTTCCCCTCACCGTTCCGATTGATGAACGAATGGAGTATTTCATATATTCATTTTCAGATCAAGGAGGCCAAATAGATCGTGCCATATGTACATCATCAGTGCATGTTAGGTAGCATGGGATTCAATTGACCATAGTAATAACGTTGCATAGATTGGACATAGTTAGCTTGTGGCATCGAGAGGTTACTGGGCCCTGTAAAAGCAACGCTAAAAGCTATAGCATACACATTTGGCGATTTTTTTTGCCGCGGCGGGTCCGGTAAAACGTCCAGTACCGTCCCATTCGCGCTAAATCAAGCGAGATAGCGATGCAACGCTACACGGTGACGTGGCATGGGGCCCACGTGCCGCTCTTCCCGCCACGACTGCTGCTGCTGGTCGCTCGCCCGGCCCCGCTGCCGCCGCCCACACCTACCCACCACCACCGTTGACACGATTGACCCGCTCGCCGGCACTAGGACCGCCGCGGGGAGGGAGCCTTGCGGTGCCGCCCGCGAGGAAACCGCACAAAGGGAGCAGGGACGATGCCCTAGCGGAGGGTGCTAGGGCGGCCGCTCGGCCACTCTCCATGGCGCGAAGGGAGAGGGGATGATGCGCTTGCGGAGGGAGCTAGAGAGGCGCGGGTGGGAGCTGGCGGCACGGGTGCGGGAAACGGCGGAGGGAGCAGGGCCGTAAGGGAGGGGGCGCACGCGGGGTAGTAGATGGGGGAGAAATATAAGGAGGGAGGAGAGAGAGACTGGGGAGAGGGACGGAGGAAAAGAAAACAATGACATGGGCATCATTATCTATTTGTTGGTATAGAGGACGATATGTAGAGTATGGCGGGTGCGGAGGAAATTGGTATAGAGGAGAGAATCTTGATGACTAGAACAGAATATTCTTTTTAGAGGATGAAAGTAGAGTATAACGAGCGGATAGCCTCATCACGAGTTGGCAACTATGGAGCAAGGGAAAAACAAAAAATAAACGATGTGGCTCATAATGGATGTGGCAGGTATTTAATTTTTTTGGAGCAAATTATTAGAAATGGTTGCCAAGAGTTTTTTCTGCTCCTAATAGTGTCTTCATTTTTAGGTACTTTTTGAAAATACTTTAACAAATATGGAGTATTATCCTATGTAAAATGGTTCCACGCGTGAGCGACACGCCACTTAGTCTGTTCACCAGTTTGGGCTAACCCGGTGGAATCACCGAACCCAACCCGTCCTGACCCATAAAAGTGATATTTTGCGGTTTAACTAGTTTTCGGGTTAAGCCCATAACATCAAGAACGGGCCGAGATGAAAGCGGGTTAGAACCGGAGAACCTAGCCAAACCCGTCTCAATTCCAGATCGAGATGTCGCAGCTTCTCTCCCCAACGAGAAGAGGACGAGGATGTTCTGGCTTCTCCCGGCAGGAGAGTTGGACATGGAGGTGTAGATGATCCTCAGACGCAAGTTCCTCGCCACCACGATGTCTTCTTGGTGACAAGAACAAGAAGGTTGCGGCAGCCACGGTGGGCGAGGAGGATGGGGCATCATCCCGGAGAATGGCAAGCCCGTTACCAACGCCTCCGACAACCTCCACGCCTGGTGGAAGGACAAGGTCCGCTTCGACCGCAACGAGCTCATCGCCGTTGCCGCTATGCCGACAACGCCGCGCTGCCGGCTGATAGTGGCGGCGCCGTGGCCACGGGGGCGCCTGCACACTCCCTGCACGAGCTGCAGGACACCACAGTAAGGTCGCTGTTGTCGGCGCTGATGCAGCACCGCGACCCGCCGCAGCGGCGCGCAGCGGCGCCTCCCGCTGGAGAAGGGCCTGCCGCCGCCGTGGTGGTCGAGCGGTGCCGAGCCGTGGTGGGCCGAGACCGGCGTGCCCTGTAGGGAGCTGGGCCCGCTGCCGTACAAAAAATCGAGGAAGGTGGCCGAGACCAGCTAGACGGTAAAACTAAGCCAGCCCAACCCATTCAGCCACTTGCCTGCAAATAAATCGTACAAACCGCACCAGCACGGTCAAACTGTTCACCGATTGACTGGGTTGAAAAACCAGGGGTCCGCGAGTGAACAGGGTGACACGCAAATCCCTTTGCCCAGTTGCATTGGCGAGCTCCGCCAACCTGTTCCCCAAACTCACGCAAGCATCTTTCCTCCGTTATTTTGGGGCCACCATGTCAGTGTCGCAGGACACCGCCCCGCGCGTGCCGGCCCAGGAGTCCAGGACATGACGGCCAGCTCTGCGTCTCTCCCCGCTTTACAGCTTTCCTACCGAGGAAGCAAATCGTGTCCGTCCGTTCCTTACCCCGACCACCACACTCCATGTGATGTGCTGCCGCCGCCCCGCTTTCCCCATTCCTCCCCTCCCGCCTCCCGCCGCCGCCGCCCATGACCATGACGCCGCCGCGCTCCCCAGCGCCGCCACCGCTGGCCGCAGCGGATACGTTGGCGCAGATCCTACACGCTCTCCTGCCTCCGCTCCTGCTGGCTGCGGCGTCTGTCAAGGCGCTCCACTCGCGGTGGCGCGCGCTGCGGGCCACACTTCTCGCGCTCAAGTCCTCGCTCGCCTCGGCGCCCGCCTCCGCCGCGTCCCATCCGCTCTTCGCAGACCTGGTAGCCGCGCTACTCCCAGCTCTCCGCTCCATCCACGTGCTCTTGGCTAGGTGCCAGGACCCCGGCCTCCCTGGCGGTCGCCTCCGCCTCCAGAGCGACCTCGACATGGCCGCCTCCTCGCTCTCGCTCCTCCTCCACGACCTCTCGCTGCTGCTCCGCTCGGGGCTGCTCTCTATCGACTCCGTGGCGTCCTCTCCCAACGCCATCGTGCTGCAGGTGCCCGCAGCGTCGGCTTCGCGTCCTGACAAGTCCCTCTTCGTCCGGGACGCCTTCGCGCGCCTCCAGATCGGGGCGCTAGACCTTAAGCTCAAGGCACTCGTGTCGCTGCTCGACCTGTTGGGCGACGACCCTAACGCGGAGGCGGCGCGAGTCGTCGCCACCGACGGGGACGTCGCCGCGCTGCTCCGCCTGCTCGACGCGTCGTCCCACTCGGCGCTGCGGGACCGCGCGGTGACGGCCGTGGCCCATCTCGCCACCTCCTGCGCCCCGTCCCGGAGGGTGGTGTTCGATGAAGGCGGCCTCGGTCCACTGCTACGCGTGCTCGACTCGGGCTCGTCGCCTGCCACGCGGGAGCACGCCGCTGCGGCCGTCGTGGCCATCACCGCTGACACCGGCAGTTCGTGGGCTCTGTCGGCCTATGGAGGGGTGTCCATCTTGATTAATGCTTGCCGTCCTGGCTCCGGATCCCCAGCTGTGCAGTCACTTGCCGCGGCGGCCCTCAAGAACGTTGCTTCCATCGATGATGTGCGATCGGCCCTGGTGGAGGAGGGTGGTTTGACTGTCCTTGTTGATCTGCTCGCCAGCGGCACTGCTGGAACGCAAAAGAATGCTGCTCTCTGCCTCTGGTCAATCGCTTCCATGGGAGACCATGAGACACAGAGCCACATTGTGCAAGCAGGTGCATTGTCGCCACTCTTGCAAGCGATGCATGTTGCCTCTGACCAGGATCTCCAGGACTCTGTACTGCGTGCTATCCATGCACTAACATCAGTCCCTGCTGCCGCAAGAATCCTGTGTTCATCACCGCTGTTCTTTGCCCAACTTACAGATCTCATATGCTGCTGTGGTAGCATCCTGTTGCAACAAATGGCTTCTGATATGATTGCTGATCTTGCGCCTACTGTGAGCGATGATACAAAGCGGTGCATGGCACCGTGTATTGGTACCCTGGTTAAGATGATGGAGGTGGCTAAGCCAGCAACAGTACAGGAGTCAGCTGGCCGTGCACTGCTTGCTTTGCTTACCTTGAAGTCCAATCGGAAGGGGTTTGTCAGAGATGAAAAGAGTTTAACAAGACTTGTGCAAATGCTTGATCCCCAGAATGAGGACACTGATAAGAAGTATCCGGTCTCAATCTTTTTAGCTCTTGCAATGGGTGGTGGGAATGGGACTCGACGACGGCTTGCAGATGCTGGTTCTTGCCAGTATCTACAGAAGCTTGCTGATGCTGAGGTGCCTGGTGCAAAGAAGGCTTTGCAGAGGATATCCAGCAATCGTCTTAAGAGCTTACTCTCCATAGGATGGCAAAACTAGCCCATATGCTGCACCGGGGTAAGGTTTGATCTTTTCCTAAATCTCTATGAATGTTGGAACTACTTTGGTTGTTATTTCATTGTTCCCACAATTTTCCCTAAATTTTAATCTCTTTGCTAAATGTTAACGTTTGCACGGTAGAGTTACTCTGTTATAATCCGTGTGTATTCCTACTACCCTGTAGCATGTTGATAGGCCATTTTAGCTATTCTTTTCCTTTACTTAATGCTCACACATTGCAACTGCAAATGCTTAAATGAAATTATCCTGCTAGTGCGATACCACTGCCCAATGGTTGTTGAATTGTAGCTGTGTTGGCATGGCCCTTTCATGAGGGGATTGTGTGGTACTAGTGCACTGCAGTAGTTCTTGTAGTGTATCTCTGTTCAGGCTTTTTACAAATTAATAGTACCATAGCTAAAGAGATTAGAGGGGAAAAGAATTGATGATTTTTTAAACAGAAAACACGATGGAAGTTAAGCGCCCCTTAAGATAATGGAGGCACCGGGAAAGTGAACAGGAAGTGCATAGATGAGGGAAATTAGTTGATTGTTTCAATGAAGAGGGAAGCAAAAATGTGATGAAAATAGAACAAGCAAACATAAGAAATGTGCATAAAAAATTTAAGCTTGAGCATCATATAATTGTAGTGTTGTAATATCAGTTTGAGCATCATGGAAAAATATCACTCAGACATTCCTATTGTTAGGTACCATAAGTTGGAGTTATGTACTATTTATACATGACCATAGAGATATTTGTTGTAAATATTTTTGGGATATTTGCAATCATAGGAAACTTTTGGAAACATAGAAAATTTAGGCAAGCCTTTATTTGTTAGTGATTTTAGAGGTAAATGCCTCATAAACGACTCTGCTTTTGTTATGGGAGTGGGACCAGCTAGGCCTGGGTCCAAGGTACTGTAGTGCATGAACAGTAGCCGCGACTGTAGCACGTTAGGTTAGTTAGAATAATACCGGATTGGGATTTAGTGTTTAGGGTCAAGTCTTCTCATCTATATAAGGATGGGATTGTATCTCCTAGGAATCAATCAATGAAGAAGTAATATTTCGAAATCCCCCAAAAAACCAACCTGGGTCCACAGCTACTGTTTTGTGGATCATTATGTTTACATTTCCATATTGTTGGGGGGCAATTCTGTGGCTCATTTCAGTTTTAAACATTGGATGTGCATAGAGTGAGGAAAACATACTGATTTGAAATCATTGCCCTCGAAGAACCTTGCCTATTTGTTAGTATAGTCTGAAACAAAATTTTGTTGAGAAAAAACAGAGCTTTTTGTAGGCATGATATGACTATCCTGTTTCTATTGGATGCGTTTGTGCATCTATCCTCATGTTACATACTAGTTTAATTGCTTCATCTATAGAATTGTACTCAGGACTGTCACCCTTGAACTTGCTTAAGCTTTCCTCATTACTGTCCATACCTCATACAATAATTGAAATCAATCTCACTATAAATAGTTATGCCATTCTTTTTTGCCTTCAAATATTGTTAAGTTTGAAGTGAATGAAGTACCTGTCCCACTCCCAGACCACTATCGTCATACTGCATTTACTATGTTGTGAGGGTTCGCCATCTATCGTTGTGTACCAAATCACAACCTAAGCTTCACTTGTTTCTGATGGAATGCCTGTTGGTTTTCCTCAGTGGCAGTTGAGCAGCCAGATATGGAGAGCCTCTTATCTAAACTCAGAAGAAGTGCAAGTATTTATTTCCGGGTAGGAGCAACGATAGGCACAAGGACACTGAGCAAGGGAGCGTTCTCAGTTTCTCTGCGCCTGAAAGGTAGCTAGTATAGATGGTATGTACTATTAGTAGTATATTAACAAGGTGAAGCGTCGATGCGGCATTTTAGAAAGCATCCTGGAGCTTCTATTTTTTTTCCCTTCTTGTATTTTTTTTTCGTATTTGCATTCTTCATTCTTTTTTCCCCCGCTGTAGCTCTTACCAGTGACCGCCTAACTTTGTGAAGTAATGATTTGTTTGTGTTTATTCGGGATGAAGCAAGTGTTCACGTCCATCTCACTGGTAGGGCTGCTTTACTACCACTGAAGGATGAGTAAGCTGCTGCTGCTGTTTTCGTGGGTTTTCTTAAATTATTTTTTGTGGGATTTGAGATGGGCTCCACAGGAATACGCCGTACAAGGGGGATGTCTCTTCTGTTGTTTATTTAAAACCCCACTGGTCACTGCCCCGTGCTGTGCTGGAGCTGTTGGCTGTTGCTTGTGATATCAGTTATGGACCTTTGCGTTCTAAACTTCTAATTGGCACATTGCTGATGATTCACCTGTCGTGTTTATAGACTGATCATACCCTTCTAAATATACCCTCTCTGATCTCGGGGGCCATATTTCTCCATTGTTTTTGAGGAATCGTCCAGTAATTTTTAATATTTTTTTTCTCACCGACGCATCCTCTGTATAGTCATTTGAGGAATATTAATGAAATACTTATCTAAACAGATTATGTATCGAACTGTTTTGGGCTGTGTTCACTTTCCACAAAATTCTCTCTCCAAACTTCACTATTCACCTATCACATCAAATCTCTCCTCATGCATGAAACATTAAATGTAAGTAAATAAAAAAATTAAGTACACAGTTTTGATGTACACGACGAGACGAATCTTTTGAGCTAGTTAGGTCATGGTAGGACAATGTTTTTACCGCAAACAAACGAAAAGTGCTACAGTACGCTACAGTGTCCGATGTGACATTTTCATCAAACTTTTCTATCTTTTTTTGAACTAAAAACACCCTTGGTTAGACATGAATCTGTCACTAAAAAGTGCTGCCCAATCGCATATGGTGAGTTTCGTGATGTTCTGCAGCAACACGTGTTCTGCAAACTTCCTTGATATGTGATTCTCACGGTGAGAACCAGTGGATCAGCAATCAATCAGTTTTTTGTTTTAAGATTGAAGGCAAACAACTTTGTGTTGATAGTTGGACTTGTTCGGCGTTCCGTGCGACCACATTTATTAATGAAATAGTATTTAGGCCTCTAATTAGGTTTTGGTGGTTGATAACGGCATAATTCGGTTGCAGAGTGAATTAAAATTTAGGTTAAAATAATGGGCTTTCATGGTATTTTTGCCATTGTCATTGATTTTTAATGTATTGGATCAAATACGCGAAGACCACTGATAAGCTAATTTCTTGTGTCGTATGGAGTTAAGAGACACAAGGAATAGTTTAGTTATTTCTTTTCCTTTGTCCGTACTATAGAGGGGGTAAGGTTTAGTACTTGGAGGACGTGTGGACACAACTCAGCAAATTGTTGGAGGTGCTGCACCGAGAGCACGGCACGGAGGTGTAGGTCTTGAATCCAAAGAATGTCCTTTAAGGCCTCACTGATCGAGCGTTTTTTTTTTGCGAGAGGCGGCATATATCAGCGAGGCGATGTCTTTTGGTCGTCTACCACTCTACCGTTGCCGTTGGCCCAGGACGTGTTCCAGAAGGAGGCTCTTTTGCTATTTCCAATTTCAATCCTGGTGGTGGCAGCAAATATGAACATGTCTACTTCATTGCATGGGTTACCTAGTCCTACCCATGGCTTGTCAGGGTCGCTCCACTCCTGCCAGAGCCACCGAAGAGTATCATGTTTAGCAGGCCTATTCTGCCCAAGTCAGTCGGCCACCCGACCGTGGGCCAGTTTACCTTGCATTTGCCTCCAGTGAGATTCCCTTCCCCTGCCCAAAAGAACGGTTTCCTGCTTTTGTCAATTGATTCTAGGATTTTAGCTGGTGCTCTCATTGGCGTAAGAAGGTAGACGAGTTGCGAATTGAGCACAGATTTTGCTAACATCATTCTTCCTGCTTGGGTGAGGTTCCTTCCCCTCCACTTGGATATGCTCCTGAATGCCTTATCATCCAAAGGCTGAAAATCCACTTTTCTGAGCCGAGTTACTAAGAGAGGAAGGCCAAGGTATTTAATGGGGGAAGCATTCTCTTTGTGCAGGGAAGGCAGCCAGAACATCGTCCAGGCCAACGTTGTGGAATCGAGTCGATGGAGTTGATTGAGCATAAGGAATTTGATGGAGTCAGTGTTGAATGATCTTTTGATGGAAAGATGACGTCATGGAAGAACGAATCATGCTTGATTTCGTTTTGTAAATATTGTAGTTTCTTTTTTATACGTAAAGATTGTAATAAGTCGTAATCGACTTAGTGTCTTTAGTCTAAGATATAAATAGTACTGGGTGGAGACGGAAAAAAACGAACACATACCAATTAATACAATTTATTTTCTCGGCTTTACGCAAAAACCTTAGGAGTAGGAGTAACGTAGCTTTTCTCGACGAGTTCTTCGAACAAGCATTGCTGCATCATCTTTGACCTTCGGTTTGCTTGCAAGTACTGTTAGTTATAGAATAATTTGACTCCAATTCATAGCTTAAGCTTATATTTTGGATCTATATTGTTTAAAGTTGTCAGATTTTGTTTCATGTTGCTTCTAAGGCTGCATCTTTTCACTCTTACTAGCATTTGGCAACAGAATCCACCCACTATCACACTTTAGTGTAAAACTTATCCACTTCAGGCATTTGTTGTGACAAATCACATATTTATTTTACCACACAAAGTGCAATAAATTAAGAATTGCTAAAGATCAATATAGCATGTTAAGTTTTAAATTATGGTGTTGTCACGCCTAATTTTAAAGGACAAAACCGAACACACCCTTTATGCATGCCCATGATCAATTTTGATGCACAAAGTGACATTATTAGTGAATATCACAACAATATCAATTACAAAGCGTATAATATTACAAAATGACCAAAGGATCTTGAAAGCGCATCTAGGCTCTCCCTAGTGGGTTTTGGTTGAATGATGACAAATGTAACCAAAGAACTAATCTTTGAATTGAGTTCATGGAAAGGTCATAATATGATAAAATTCATGTTTGGAAGTTGATGATATATCCCTCTAAGGATCATGATGGACGGCGAAAAGATTGAAGACTTTAAATTATTTTCTATTTTGAATTTGAGTTAGGAACGTCGTACTATCAAGGGGGATGCGTGTTGATCAAGCCATGGATGTCTAAATGCCCAAAAGATTTAACTAAGTGCACAAGAGAGACACAAATACACTCACAGGCACATATAATTCTATCGCCAGATGCTCCGGCAGGGGGCCGGAGTATCCTAGTACATAATTTCTGCTGTTTTAGGGCTAACTAGAGCATCCGGGACAAGGGGCAGATTATTATTGTTCCAAGGACCCGTTCGGGTTTGAGTTTCTTCGGAAAATCTGGGAAGGTCCCGGAGTATCTAGGGTCAATGTGTTACATGTTTATTTCTGTGGTAGGAATATCCGGGGTCGTCCCGAAGTCTCTAGCCCAGATCTCACTTAACAGCACAACAACTAGTTTTGGGGGCCCGAGTATATATACTCCCACACCTCCTCTTATGCCTGCCGACCACACACGCAAGGAATACACTCTTGAGCTTCCCTTTCACTCCCTCAACCTCCTAGAGCTAATCCTTGTGAGATTTGAGAAGGGGATTGAGTTCTTAGATTTGAGTGTGGGTGAGTATCAACTCCATCTCTTGAGCATTTGAAGCATCCTCGGCCATGGACTCGCGTTTGTTACACTTGATGCTTTTGCTCCTAGACGACTAGGGCATCTCCGGCGAGCGTTCAACTTGTGTGAGCTTGCCCCGGAAAGTTTGTAAAGCCAATCCTCTCGAGGATATCATAGTAAGTAACCCTAGCTTGGCTTTTGGGCCCTAGGGAGAGGGTAGGGTTGTGGCTCAACCCGATCTCTTTGGAGGCACCTCGACGAAGACATTGCTTCTTTAGAAGTGAACTTCGGTAAACAAATCACTTGTCTCTTGTTGTGGTTGTTGTTCTTCGCATTCATATGTTCTTCATAGTTCATAGTTGACTTTCATAGATTTGCTCCGATCTATTCATGTGTGAAGTTTGTGGTGCAGCTTTTAGGTGAAAAGAATCCCTAGATGATTTCCCACCTTTCTATTCAAAGGAAATCAGCTAAGTTGCTCGAAATATTTGCATCATGTGCTTACTCTTTTCTGTCGTAGGAAAATTCGGGAACCTGCCAGATACTCCAGGGCTGTCTGAATCGGAGTATCTGATAGGGTGCCAGAGTTCTGTTTACTAATCCGATTGGGTGTGCAGAATTTGAAGAAGATCCTATTCACCCCCCTCAAGGCATCTTGTGATCCTTTCAAGGTCTTAAAGAAAATTACACATTCGTAAGTCTAATTGTAATGGAGGGCTCCATAATCCACAGGAACGTCAACCGGGGGCACGCTAGCCTAGGACTCCAGGTCTTCATGAATAGCTCCTTCTCCAAATCCTCTCAGCGGTTGCTCCTTTGTAACACTATCTGAGCAGCAGCAAGGGGGAAACACATCAGGGGGTTCAAAGAAAAAGGGTGAGTACAACTGGAAGCGTGTACTCCGCAAGTGGGGGGAAATATATGACATGTAGGGTTTATGAACAAGGAAGGTTGTTTAGGTGGACTGCAAAGCTCATATTTTAGTTGGTCAAGTTTTAATTAAGCACCTAGGACTAATAATATTCAGGCTTCCCCAATCCACATCAACTTAAGGTTAAACTCTCATATAACTAACCAAACCACAGCTAACCACCACTGTGATCCCCCAACCAACTAACCATGTGATGGTCCAGGCCCCTCTTGACTGCTAGCACTCAGGCTGGGCAAAAAAAAAACCGAGACCGAAAACCGAATCCGAAAGAACCGAGACCGAGACCGAACCACCCGAAATATCGGTCCTCGGTTTATTGTTCGGTCCTGAGTTTTGAAAGACCGATTTTTTAATTTGTAATTCGGTCAGTTGTCTGCTCCGCCCGAACTACCCGAGCCACCCGAACTCTAGCTATCCTCGTCCTTATCCCCAACCCAATCCACAGCTAACGTCGCATCCCATTTGCCCCCATCTGCATCTCCTCCTCACTGGCCTCTCCCTGATTGCAGACCTGCCCTCAAGGCTCCAGCCCTCCACCGTCCAAGACTCCAAGCTCCCTGAGACCGTGAGGCTCAAGTGCACAACGGCCGGCCGAGTCTCTGTGAGACCGCTAGGGAGTGGCCTGTTTCCTCAAATCCCATCTCCTTTCCTTGCGGCTCGTTTGCTTCTGTGAGTGTGACCGTGCTGAGCCGCAGGTCGGCAGCGGTTGGAGAAGAGAGCAGCTCGTCGTGGTCACTGATAGCGCTAGCCGCTAGGAAGGAGGTGGCCCAACACAAGCTGCGGAGGACAAGGACACGGGAACGATGCAACCTGGGCAAGCTGCGGCGGCTGACGACACTAGAAAGGAGGCTGTCCTACGCAAGGTGTGTCCATGGAAGATGCGGCTCCGTCGTGTTTCGGTGGTTCGGTTAAAACCAAAGACCGAACCAAAATTTTGGTTAACCGAAGCATCGGTTCTTCGGTTCTCGGGCTAAAGTTCGGTCCTTGTTCTCTAAAAACCGAATTAAAATAAGACCAAAAGAACCGACCCGAATAGACCGAAGAAACCGAATGCCCACCCTGAGCTAGCACGGTTATAACAGTTTTACAATCTCCAGAGGTTGTACACTTTCACCACAAGTCATGATACCTTTTAGCTGAGGTGGCGAACCTCCACACATTTCCAAGATGTGTGTGCCGGGGTGCACTACAAGGCCTTCCATTGGTTCTCCACAGAGCATTCACCTACTTAGGGCTCAGACCCATCGCAGTACTTGTTGGCGGTCGTTACAACCGGGCAGTTCGACCGAACCGCCTTCCCTCACCCGAAGTCCCAGGGGGTACCCCCGTGGCCCCCTTGACGGTTACTCCACCAAACCGACCCTGGAGCACTATAAATAGAGTGGCATACTTCACTTGTACACACACCAAGCCAAGGAGCTCTCTCACTCCACTTGTTCTAGTAGAGTTAGGATAGTTTAGTTGGGAGTTAGAGTTGAGTCGAGCTTGCCTCGGAGGTTCCGGAGTCGTCTTCAGAAGCTCTGGTATAAGCTCTTGTATCTTTTCCTTTTCCTTTTGTAATACTTTGAGTTATCAATATAGTTATCTTTATCACTTTGCCTTTGTCATTTATAGCTTGCTTCTACTTTATTCTAGTTGCATCTATATCGTGTTTAGACCATAGTCGGTTCTGGTTCTAGTGCTTCTAGTTCTTGTTTAAGTCTTTGTCTTAGTTGGTTCTTCGATCTTGCTTGATACTGGAGGTGATTTTTCACCAAGAGTATTGATAAGGTTGCTTGCTCTTGCTAGCGGAGTAAGTAGTTGTTGACTAGTGTAGGAGTGGTTCCTAGACTAGCTAGTGGCCTTAGTTCGCCCCTGAGTCCACGGAGGTGGTAGCCGTTAGGTGGTGACAGCCCTACCGGTCTTCGTATTCCATCACGTCCGGCTTGGCCTGCAGGATACCCTAGTTAGGAGTTGGTGACACCCCTTCTCATCCTTTTCTGCGTGTCATAGGTTCCTTTGTCCTGATGCTAAGACAATAGAGTTAACCTAGATCTTCTAGTGCTAGTTTCTTAGCTGCTATATCTCTAAACCCGAGTGACATAGACAGATAAAGTACCCAGGAATCCTCTATCTCTTCTCGTTGTCCTCCCAGCTATGTATTCCTTCTCTTTCTTATCTGAACCTCCCTTGAGCTGTGTGTCCGGTATATCCACTCCTATCCAATACCGTTATCCCCTGTCTTGTCTAGTCGTGTACCTTTCTCTGATAGTCTTGAATATCTATTCACTAGTATTCTTGCCAAAGTTTTCCTGCGGAAATATAAATTACGATACCTCGGGATACTCCCAGGTGAAGTGCTACAGCGGTGATTCTGTGCGCTTGAAGAATATTTCTATATTTTACTAAGCCATAAGGAAAACCATTGAAACACTCCTTACCCAGTACCAGGATTCTTAATTCTGATATTGGATCGTAAGAAGTGCCAACAGTGCCCTGCCACGACTTTTGGGAAAATGCCCTAGTCGGTGCCTACCCGCTCAAAACGTACCCCTGGATTACCGGACTTTCTCAACCAAGACCATTGCCCATTCAGTCTCATGGTTGTACTGTAAGTCCCGCGTGGTCACTCCATAGATCAATCCTAATTTAAAACCTTGGCTCATTGTTGGCGGTCGTTACATCCCAATTTCGACCACTGTTGGCATTCCTTACGGCCTATATATAAGTCCGCAAGCGGACGGATACCGATGTTGCTTTCACCCGGGAGTATTCCAAGGTATCGATTTCCACGGGGAACGAGAAGTCAACTAATCCTGAACTAAGTTGTCCTAGGTAGATGGAATGGAGTGAATGGAATGGATGAGATGGATGACAACAACAAAGAGAGAAGAGGAGTGATAGAAGGGTAGAGAGGGTATGAGCCTGATAGAGGTATTCTATTGATTGATCGAGCAGATCAGAGGATACAGATAGATACTTGCTTTGGGACAACGGAACCTATGAAACGGATCAAGGGATGAGAAGGGGTGTCACCAACTCCGCACTAGGGGATCCTACAGACCGGGACTAACGTGATGGACTACAAAGACCGAAAGGGCTGTCACCACCTTACGGCTACCACCTCCGTTGCAATGGGGGTAAACTAAGTTAATCTCAAGTATAGGCACCACGCCTACACTAGTCAACTAATACTTATCTCCTATAGAAAGATAAGAACCCAAGCTAAGCAACCAGTATACAATTATACCAATCAACTAAGCATTGAACGAAGAACCAACAAGTATATAAGTAGGAACTGAATGCTCAATTAACCAGACAAGACCCGGATGTTACTCGAAGCAGAGCCGCATCCGTAGAGGTACAGCTTGAAGAGGGGCCGACACTCCGGCTCCTTTCCGGGACGCTCACCTCTCCTCTCTCCCTATTTTTACCGATACAAGTGGGAAACTAACAGTGCTTCACTAGCACTATATCTCTTGTGTTGTGACTTTCCAGGTGAAGGAGCCTTCAATTTATAGGGGAGCAATGACGGTGGAGCTTGAGCAGGCGCCAAGGCACCTAGAGGCGGTGCAGGGCCGGTTCGACCAAATCCTCTGGTTCGGCCGAGCCGAGGAGTTCGGCCGAACTGCCATCTGTCACCGCCTCGATGCTGAGGCGGTGCAGAGGCGGTTTGGCTCGTGGGGGCGGTTCGGCCGAAGTGGGCCCTTTGGCCGAACGGGTCCTGTGGCCCAGGTTCGCTCCCTTGTGCAGCCTCTGCCTTCTGGACCATCTGGCCTGCCTCTGCTTGGTGATCTTCGTGCTATCTTGGCCCAGCGGTGATGTGGCAGCAGTCCGCGTGTCATGCTCGGTCACTGCTCGATTTTCGGTGACGTGTATGGCTTCCTGATCCTGCTCTTCATCAGGTACGACTAAGGGGGGTAGCCGGCCGAATCGTGTCGTTCGGTCGGATCGGTCAATTCCGACCCCTGTAGCCCGTTTCTTCTGTTATTGTACCTGCACAATGGACAATCACCAAAACTTGTGGAAATAGTCAGTACTAAGCCCTATAGCTATGGTGTGAGTCTCCATTATATTTGTTTTATACTCGGTTGGAGGTTGGAAATCGGTCCGTAACGACCGCCAACAAGCTCCCCCAAACTTAGATCTTTGCTCGTCCCGAGTAAAGAAATTGAATTATGAGCAAGACTAAGGTAAGGGTTCTTTCATGACATAAACATTGCATATTGAATATTCCAAACTTTTCTCCATACCTGTGTGTTTTGTAGTGGCTAATCCCTGAATCTTGGGCGGTTGATAATCGGAACAACTCTTACAACAAGATCCTCCTGCTCATCCTGCATTGGGGGGGGGGGGTTTCTGGTTTTCATAAATAAAGGACCCTTGTTCCTTCATCCCTGATACTCTCAGCTCTCTGGAGTCACTCCTTTTTACTCACCCTCTCTCTGGTATTTTTTTTCTTTGTCTCTCAGGTGGTGGCCTTGTCACGTCATGTATTTCTGTCGAGCCGAAGATTGGTTCCCAGAGTGTTCATCATCGCCCCTCGGTCGGTTGCAAGTTAAGGATGCAGTGTTCATGTCGGTCCTCAGCCTCGTGATCCCTTTTCTTTTCTCTTCCCTTTTTGGGGGTTTTCTTTTTCTTTTCTCTCTTTTTTTCATTTGGACTTTTACGAGTCCTTTATTTTTCAGGGCATCATAGAGGCATGAGGGCTTCTACTATACTCTGATGATAATTTGCTTGCAACAAATTTGAGGCAATGTGACCATCTCTGGGGACTCAAAATTCGACAAGACATTATACTAGCCAAGACAAGTCTCAGGAGTAAATTCTCAAGTATATGTGTAAGTTGGAAGTAGTGGATAGGATGAAGGTATAGGGTATAGTTTTATATTTTCAAAATGTAAATTCTCCCAAATGATAGAATGCACAATTGGTTTGTTTTATCGAGTCATATCACAATCATCAACAACCTAGACCAGGGGGTTCCTATCATGAGATATTTTCATAGGCAATAGGTACTTTGTTTGAAACAAACAACAGGCAAATTCATGCATAAAAGAACAAAAAACGAGTTCATTTCGTTTATGTGAGACATGCATAGTTCAATATTTCGAAACGTGACAATACAGGAAAAGCAACAGGAGGAGGAAGGTGCAAACCGGCATGCAGGTGCGCGAAGGGGGGGGGGGGCAGCCGGGCTGGTTCGGCCGAACTGGCCAGTTCGCCCGAACCACCTGGTTCGGCCGAACTGGCCCTCGTGTGCTCCCTCGGTCCTTTTTGCTCCTGTATTGTTCCTGTACTCGTGTATCTTCTCTGTTAGACAAGGGATTCCTCGGTTGGCTCAAATGCACCAACCGGAGCAACAATTTTATTCTTTTTCTTGCAAACAATTCTAACTTTATTTATTCCTCAAGCTAAGATTGGAAAACAAATGATTGGAAAGGGAAATAAGTTCAGAGCACCCTAAACATTGATCTAAGGAAATAAATAAACCAAACAACTAGCAAACCAAATTAACTAAACTAACGGTGCTCTATCTAAAAACGAGACGACCGTGGGACACTACTCTGCAGGCGGTCCATATAGGTCCTCGTGCCCCGTGGCCTTGAAGAGCCTCTTAAGCTTCGCGCAAGGCCCCTGCGGAGGACATCCATCTTGTCCTCCCACTCCATGCATGCAAGCTCGCCCTCGGCCACCTTCTCATCCAGGTGGTTGATCTTCTGCTGCGCTATTGCCAACTCCGCCTTCAGGCTCTCCACAGTGGGCGGCTTCTCCTCCTCCTCATCGTCGTTCTCCTCATAGGCGGGCTGTCTGGCGTGTACTCTGGCACCTCCTCGGCCTTCTCCTTGGGCAGCAGCAGCGCCAAGTCTAGTACCCTCGAGGAAGATATTGATCTTGGGCGCAGCTGCCCCGTGTTCGGCCTTGGTGATGGCGAACGGGGCGGCTTCTTGATTCCTTTCAGCGGGGCGAGGAGCTCGTTGATTGCTGATCGGTGAGGGGAGTCGGGACGCCGCATCGGGCTGCGAGCAGGCATCCTTCCCCGCTGCCCCTCTCTCATGTCGGCGTCGGAGACACGGTAGGCATGCTCGCGCTGGGAGGATTCGCCGTTCCGGATGGCGAGGCTTGAGCTCTTGGTTGAGGAGGCATCTTTGGAGCAGGAAGTGGCCATGGTGGGTGTGTGCTAGGGGCTAGATGGCTTGTAGATGAGATGAGGGGGTCGACAGAAAGTCCCGACTTTTATCGGTGTTTTCCCTCGATCGAAAAACGAGATCCCCGATGTTTCCCTCGCGAGTTTCGGGATGGCACCAACTGCAGATGAATTCAAAGGCAAATATCCGCTCAGGGGGCCAGGGGACCTGGTTCGGGCGAACCCTAGGGTTCGGCGAACTGGCCAATTCACCAGAATTGGTCCAGTTCCGCCGAACTGGTCCCTGGGCCTCCAGGAGCATGGGCTAGGTCTTCTTTCATTTATTTGGTCATGGGTCTTCGAGGTTCGAGGAAATTTTTGGCCAGAAAGATTTGGAAATGCTAGATTCGGGCCGGGATTTCTCGGATGGGTTTTAGAGTTCCACAAATTCGACAACATCTAAGTCATCTAGTGGCGGAGGCTCTGGTTATAGGAAGATCTTCAACCGCTGCCCGTTAACCTTGAAGGCATTCCCATCTTCGTCTTGCAGTGTGACGGCCCCATGAGGTGCAGCGTTAATTACTGTGAACGGGCCGTCCCATTTGCTTCTTAACTTCCCGTGACCAAAAAGTTTGACATGGGAATTGAAAACCTTGTCTCCTGGCTTGAACGTTTTGACCTTAATCCTTTTGTCGTGCCATCTCTTGGTCCGTTCCTTGTATAGCCGGGAGCTGTGGTTTGCTCTGTCCCTCATTTCATCTAATTTGTCCAGCTGGATCTTTCGTTTGAGGCCGGCTGCCGGAAGGTCCATACCCCACTTCCTAATGGCCCAGTGAGCTCTAAACTCCATTTCTACGGGTAAATGGCAGGTCTTACCATAGACTAGTTGATATGGGGTCATGCCTATGGGTGTCTTATAGGCCGTGCGGTATGCCCAAAGTGCATCTGGGAGTTTATCCTTCCATTGCTTGCCCATCTCATTTACGGTCTTTTGCAGAATATTTTTGATTTGTTTATTGGAACTGCTTGACCGCTAGTTTGGGGGTGATAGGGTGTATCTACGTTGTGCTGCACCCCCAAACTTGAGAGATACCTACGGAAGGCTGAATCAATGAAGTGGGAGCCGCCATCACTAATGACTATCCTAGTAACGCCAAAACGAGGAAAGATAACCTCATGGAACATTCGTCTCGCGCTCCTAGAGTCAGCAGCCACACAAGGCAAGGCTTCCACCCACTTAGAGATGTAGTCTACCGCCACTAGGATAAATTGACAACCCTCGGAATTTGGGAAGGGACCCATGAAGTCCACTCCCAGACATCGAAGATTTCTACTTGAAGATTGCTAGTGAGCGGCATTGCGTCTCTAGTGTTGATGTTCCCATGTTTCTGGCAGCGAGGGCACCACATGACAAATGCTCTTGCATCCTCATACATGGTGGGCCAGTAAAAACCACACTGCCAGACTTTAGCATTGGTCCGGAATGCACCGTAGTGTCCTCCGTACGGGGCTGCGTGGCACCTTTCCAGGATTTTATATGCCTCATGTGCGGGTACTCATCTTCTGAGGAGTCCGTCACTACATATCCTGAAGAGGTACGGGTCGTCCCAGAGGTGGAGTCGGCTCTCATAAGCTAGCCTCTTCCTATTCTCTCCGGGGGGAACATACCCCTTTGTCACACCCCAAAATTTTCGAATTTTGGGATGTGAATTTTTAATGTAATTAATACAATATTTTCTCAATTTTCTAAAATTTTCCAAGCTTTATAAAATTTATAGGGAATTTAGTATAGAAAAATTTTGTTTTCTAAATTAAATGAAATCAACATAGGTTGAATTTTTGAGTGTGATGTATTCATGCTGGCTACATTGAGTCTTGTTTGAGTGTAGTTCAAATTAGAATTTAAACCTGTTTAAATTCGAGTTTGAATTGCTTTTGTTTGAGTCTTAGGAAAGTTCTTTCAGCTAGAATTCGCTTTAGCTCCCCGAGCTTTTCCTTGGTCCGCTTTTGCCCCTCCTCCTTTCTTCTCCGGCGGCTCAACCCTTTTCCCCCATAGCAGGCCCAGCGCGGCCGTCCCAAGCAGGCCGAGCCGACCCACCGCACGCCTCCGGTACTGGGCCACCAGTCCAGCGTCTCCCCCGGCCCGTTTCCCTCCGCAGCCCAGCTTCCTCTCCCGCGGCCCACCTCTCTCTCCCCGCAGGTCCGTTCTTCTCGTAGGCTCGGCCCGGTACGGGACGACCCAACACGCGCACGGCCTACGAAGCCGACACCGCGCCGGTCTCCGGCAGGACGCGCGCCACCGCCGCCAGATTTCTCGGCGTGCGTGTCACACAGCCCTCGGCATCCGCATCCCTATAAAGCTCGCAGCCCGGCCTCCCGCGTGCCCTAGCCGCCTCTGCCGCCGCCTCGCTTCTTCCCCGTGCAGCGCCGCCGCCGTGAGCAGAGCAGCGCCGCCGGTCGCCCTCCGCCCTAATTCGCCGTCGTTGAACCTCCCCGGGCGAAGCCGAAGCCACCACGAGCTTCCTCGCGTCGCACCGGAGCTTCCCCGCCGGTCCACGCCGCCGTTCGACTGCCGGAGCGCCTCCCCCATGCGGAGCCGTCGCCGCCAGTCCCTGCCTCCGCCGAGGGCGAGCTCCCGGCCACCCCCGGCCGCAGGTGAGCACCTTGCCGACCTCCCCTCGACCTCCTCCCTTTGTCCCACTCCTCGCCTAGGCCCCCTATCCTCCCTAGCGCCGGCGAGCAGGAGCGTCCGAGCCGCCGTCGGCCATGGCCGAGCTCCTCTGCTTGTTCAAAGGAAGGAGATGGTCATTTTGCAGCTAGACCCCCAGGAAAATGCGAAACCTATAGATCCATGCCTTGTGTCTTGGCAATTTCGCAGAAAACCCCCCACAAGTTTTCCCCTGTCGCACATAAACCCAGACCAAGGCGGTTTTGCAGTTCTAACCCTAAGCTCCTTCCTTTTTGCGAGCACTCTTCTTTGAGTCTCTGCAATCTTTTCCAGCTAGCCCCTGAAATCTACGGTTAATTACATATAGGTCTCTGCAGCCTTGTTTAATCCATAAATTACACGTTTTAGCTCCGATTTAATCCGTTTTCGTTGCGTTAGACTCATGTCAACTTAAACTACACATTAGCACTGTTATTTAGCATGTAACTTATTTCTAAATTTTTATTTAATATTAAGTTGATTAAATGTTATCTAAATGTGTTTTCTTAATTAAAATCTAATTAAGGTTTATACTCCAGTTTTTCACATTAATGTTTACATGATTAATGTTTATTTAATTAGTTTTCTTTATAAAATATAATTAAGTTCCATCCCGGTTCTTATAAACTGATATTAAATTGATTAATGTTTGCTTAACTAGCTTTTTCTAATTAAAAGCAATTTAGAGTTAAACTCCGGCTTTTCATAAATAAATGTTAGCATTGGTTAATATCAACATAAATGTATTTTTGATAATAATATTGATTTAAGCAACACGGTTCATAAAGTTATTCGATTACATGCTCTCACATGTTTTATCTTAAATAAAATATTTAACTTTGCATAATTTATACATAAACAATTATAAATAAAATGTGATTAAGTCCTATCTCGGTTTTACAAATTTAAATAGAATTATTTGAAATAATCTCTACTCATGATTTTCTTCAGTTAAAATCAATCAAGCATAGAGTTGTGCCATTTAATAATTCAAATCTTCCAATAGTTGTATCTTTTCAACCGTAGCTCCGTTTTCAGCGATTCTTGCGCTCACATGACCATAGAACCAAGCCCGATCCTTTAGCGCCCTCTTTTAAAGCCTTTTCTTTTGATTGGTGTATTGTTCTTAGTTGTGTATTGTTTGCTTGCTTGTTTAGCTGCATGTTGTGCTCGATGATTGTTGCGAGTAGAGGAAGGTCGATCAAGAGATTCAAGATGAAGAACTGAAGACTTTGAGCAGCTGCATAATGGATTTGAGGCAAGTATAGCACAGACAATCCTTGCTACCTAAACACCCTCTGTAATTAAATTATTTCACCTCATATGCATGTGTCTAATTTGATGTACCCTAAGGTTGATCCTAGATTTGTTTACCCTATTCCGTTGTTATCCCAGGTTCATGCACATGGGTAGATACTTGCTAGGCACAGCTACTGCCACCTTTGTTAATTGTAAATTTGAAATTAATGGTCCACTTCAATGTTAATTGTAAAACATGATTTTTAGCAACATGGTTAAGGAAGCTGGAACCCGTGCTTCATGTTTTGTTCCAGTGTCTCTCCTTAAGGTCCGGTTCTTAAAGCGGCAACCCAGGAGCCTGTCGCCACCGCCAGAACTATAATGGCTCTGGTCTTGGACAAGTAGCATGTACGGCTCTAGCTTGACAGTAGTTACCGACGGGCCGACGACGTTATGTGAAGCATGGGTGAGAGTATGGTTTAATCCACCGAGGACGGGGTATCCGTCGGCTATGTCCCCGTGAGGCACAGTCCCGTGTTGGGAGCCACCGTATGGCGGGGGCTCCACACGTTGCGCTATTTATTTTGTTGTTGATATTCTTTGCCGCGCTTGGACGCCATTGACCCCCTCGTGTCGCTACATGAGCGTCAGTCAATCTCTGTGCCTTGGGTCATGCTGCCTAGGTTGTACCATAATGGCTACTGTTTCGTTAGGGTGTCTTGTGAAAAGCCTCGTAGCGTCCCTATGCGGTCACACCTCGGAAGTGTGATTTGTGAGGTCTGATCCACCTCCACGTGGTTGGGTGCAAAGTTCCTTTGAACTTTTACGCGACTGGTGGGTAAAGGGCGAAACCTCTGCAGAGTGTACAATCTATCATGATAGCCTTGCTCAGGGTCACGAGCGGCCTGGATCCTTTTTTATTAGAAGTTGATGTTATTTATGATTAATGTTCACTTCTACTTTATTAATTGGGTTTTCAACTGGGATTCACTTAATTGTAGTAACTTGGTTTATGTTAAAATGAATCAACTAAAATTGCTAATGCAGTTCAGCCGTGTCAAGCCTTTCTTTTAAGCCTTCATATACCCGTGTTATACTTGCTAAGTAAGACATTTACTTACGCTTGCCATTATTCAACAAAATCCCGGATGGGTAACAGATGGAGTGAATGAGACAGCTACTGAGTTTCCTGAGGATCGTCTGTGCTTCTAAGCTGTGGTCAACCAGTCGGTGTCCCTGTGGACTTGAGGCTCTACCTATCAAGATAATTAATAGACTTCCGCTGTGTTTTATTTAGGTATTGCGTTAAACTCTGATGTAAAACCATTTTATTCGAGCATATGTACTCTGATTTCCATATTTGTAAGCTGTATGTGTTTTGTGGACATCCTGGGCACACATATGGCAACATTCGGGTTTCTGTGTAAATCCAGGTGTGACACCCTTTACCATGTAGTTTACTATGTTGGCATACCACGGATCGCCAGTGGTGACCTTAAGGAGTGTGTCGTCCCACAAATAATCGTCAATTGGAAGATCAGACGGGACTTGCATTCGAGACAAATGATCAGCCACTGAGTTCTCTACTCCTTTCCTATCTCTTATCTCAATATCGAACTCTTGGAGTAGAAGAATCCAGCGGATGAGTCTCGGTTTCGCATCCTTTTTGGTCAGAAGGTACTTCAGAGCAGCATGATATGAATAGACTATGACCTTGGCCCCGACTAGGTAGGACCGGAATTTGTCTATAGCAAATACAACTGCTAAGAGTTCCTTCTCTATGGTTGCGTAGTTGAGCTGGGGGCCAGTGAGCGTTTTGCTAGCGTAAGAGATAGCATAATTCTTCTTATCCTTGGTTTGGCCCAACACAACTCCTACAGCATAGTCTCTCGCATCGCACATGATTTCGAATGGGATGCTCCAGTCGGGAGGCTAGATGATGGGAGCGGAAATGAGTGCCTTTTTGAGGGTGTGAAATGCGGCATAGCACCCCTCATTGAAAACGAAGGGGGCGTCTTTGGCTAAAAGATTGGTCAAGGGCCGAGATATCTTGGAGAAGTTTTTGATAAAACGCCTATAGAATCCGGCATGGCCAAGGAAACTACGAATCCCCTTAACGTTTGTAGGAGGTGGAAGTTGCTCAATCACTTCTATCTTCGCTCTGTCTACCTCGATCCCAGTTCCGACACCCTATGCCCTAGGACAATTCCCTCTCACACCATAAAATGGCACTTTTCCCAGTTTAAAACGAAGTGTTTTTCTTGACATCTCTGGAGGACCTTGTCCAGATTCTTCAAGCATTCGGTGAAGGTCCTTCCATAAACTGAGAAATCGTCCATAAACACTTCCATAATCTCTTCAATCATATCAGAGAAGATGGACATCATGCAACGTTGAAAAGAGGCGGGTGCGTTACATAGCCCAAGGACATTCGCCGATAGGCGTACATCCCATAGGGGCATGTGAACGTGGTTTAACTCTAGTCTTCTGGATGGATAGGAATTTGATGGTACCCAGAGTAACCGTCAAGGAAGAAGAAGAAGGAGTGTTTGGCTAACCGTTCAAGCATCTCGTCAATGAACGAAGGGGGAAATGGTCTTTCTTGGTGGCCTTATTAAGTCGACGATAGTCGATACACATACGCCAACCAGTGACGGTGCGCTGAGGGATGAGCTCGTTTTTGTCATTGCGCACAACCGTCATTCCTCCCTTCTTAGGAATGACTTGAACGGGACTAACCCATTCACTATTGGGGACAGGGTAGATGATCCCTGCGTGAAGGAGTTTGAGAACTTCCTTTTTCATGACCTCTCTCATGGCATTGTTTAACCGTCGTTGAGGTTCCCGAGACGTTGTTGCTTCAGAATCAATCGGGATGCGATGAGTGCAGAGATTTGGGCTGATCCCTTCTAGGTCTTGGAGAGAATATCCTAAGACCGATCGATTCTTCTCCACGATAGTGATGAGTTTTTGGGTTTCTACTTCGGAAAGCTTATCACTAATGATCACTGGAGTTTGCTTATCCCCAAAGAGGAAAGCATACCTAAGTCCAGGTGGAAGAGGTTTGAGCTCGATTGGAGATGGTTTTGGAGTTTCGTTTGTATCTAGCTCAATCGGAGGATGGGTTTCCTCCTCTTCCGTAAAGAACGGGAGGTCCTCCTCTGGAATAGGCTGTTCGAGGTCTTGCAAGGAAGCTGACCTAACTTCCTCTAAAGGGTCACGATCGGGGTCTGCCTCTACTGGGGTGTTTAACGATTAGGAAAAGGAGACATGGATAAGTTCTTTGCCGATCCTAAGCTCTACTAGCTGATTTATTGGTGCTTTTTCCATTATCTTTAAGATTGGCCTACCTATGAAGATGGGATGCGTGATGTTGCTGGGTAGGTCGAAGATATGGAAATCCATGAATAGTTCAGGGTCCTTAACCTTAACGGGTGTGACCCGCAAGATCCCCAGACAATTTAGGATTCTTCCTGAAGTGCACTTAAGTCGTTTTTGAGAAAACGACCATGGTTCACTAGGGAGTTCGGTTTGCACCAAAGAGCTAGAGATTATATTGATTCCGAGGCTCGGGTCATACCCAATTTCTCGGTCATAGCCCATGATTTCACAGAATATCCTCTTGGTTTTTCTGGGCATTTTGACCACCTCGGTCGAGGCTTCGGCCTCTTCAAGCCACTCCCGACTCATGATAGCGGAGAGACGTCCTAGGTATTCCCGCTGATATTCTAATTCCTCTTTGTCGGGGGCCTGATCCTTTTGCTCTACACATCGTTCCCGGGGGAAACTTGCTGCACTCCCGACGTCTTCGAATAGATCATCGTCAAAATCATAGAGAGTGGTGTAGAGTGAATCATAGTGGTCTGGGCTAGAATATGGTTGTGGTTCGAAATGAGCTTCAGGTTCTAATGGAATGGAAGAGCTGATTGATTTGGATTGGATTTGCACTGGCTCTTCAGGTTTAGGCTGGTCTTCTTTTTCATCAGGGAGTTCGTCATAGACTCCAGTGTAGGGAGTGTTATCTAGGATATGATCCAGGATCACTCTCGCTTCACTAGGAATCAAATGAAAGAACGACCCTCCTAAAGCAGAGTCCAAGAAAGTTGTGGCTATGGGACATAGGCCAAGGCTGAAATGTTGAAGAATGATAGGTTCTGACAAGCCTAGGTTTGGTCCAGATGCCAGGTCTGGTCCAGATGCCAGGATTTGCTTGAAACGAGCCCAAGCAGCTCCTAACGATTCTCCCTCTAATTGCTTAAAGGCTGGCTACCTTGGAGATTGGGAAGAAATTTAGACAGAATTTTTCTCTAAGGGTCTCCCAACTTCCTTCCATAGTACTGACAGCCAGAGAGTACCATTTCTTTGCTCCTCCCGCTAATGAAAACGAGAATAGCTTCCATTTGAGTGTCTCTTGTGTCATGCCCGCAATGGTCAGGCACGAGCAGAGTTGCTCAAACTCACGCAAATGCGCGTATGGACTCTCGGCATTCATTCCTGAGAATGTTTGCTCTCGAACCATAGCTATGAAGCCGGGACACAGCTCATAGCCGGGTGTGTGGATGAGATGTGATGATGGTGGTGGCTCCAAACAATCGCCCGTTGGAGCCGAATGTTGACGTAAGGTGAGAGTGGAATCCATATGGTGGATGGTGGTGGGATACACGGACAACTTGGGTTCGGAATCAGAACATCAACCGTTCCCCGGCAACGGCGCCAGAAAGCTTGTTGGCACTCCTTACGGCCTACAGATAAATCCGCAAGCGGACGGATACCGATATAGCTTTCACCCGGGAGTATTCCAAGGTATCGATTTCCACGGGGAACGAGAAGAGAACTAATCCTGAACTAAGTTGTCCTAGGTAGATGGAATGGAGTGAATGGAATAGATGAGATGGATGACAACAACAAAGAGAGAAGAGGAGTGATAGAAGGGTAGAGAGGGTATGAGACTGATAGAGGTATTCTACTGATTGATCGAGCAGATCAGAGGATACAAATAGATACTTGCTTCGGGACAACAGAACCTATGACACGTAGAAAGGGATGAGAAGGGGTGTCATCAACTCCGCACTGGGGGATCCTACAGGCCGGGACAAACGTGATGGACTACAAAGACCGAAAGGGCTGTCACCACCTTACGGCTACCACCTCCGTTGCAACGGTGGTAAACTAAGTTAATTTCAAGTATAGGCACCACGCCTACATTAGTCAGCTAATACTTATCTCCTATAGAAAGATAAGAACCCAAGCTAAGCAACCAGTATACAATTATACCAATCAACTAAGCATTGAACGAAGAACCAGCAACTATATAAAAGTAAGAACTGAATGCTCAATTAATCAGAGAGAGATACAAGAGTTACCAGACAAGAGCCGGATGTTACTCGAAGCAGAGCCGCATCCGTAGAGGTACAGCTTGAAGAGGGGCCGACACTCCGGCTCCTCTCCGGGACGCTCACCTCTCCTCTCTCCCTATTTCTACTGATACAAGTGGGAAACTAACAGCGCTTCGCTAGCACTCTATCTGTTGTGTTGTGTCTTTGTAGGTGAAGGCACCTTCAATTTATAGGGGAGCAATGACGGTGGAGCTTGAGCAGGCGCCAAGGCACCTAGAGGCGGTGCAGGGCCGGTTCGGCCGAACCCCTGGTTCGGCCGAACCGAGGAGTTTGGCCGAACTGCCATCTGTCACCGCCTCGATGCTGAGGCGGTGCAGAGGCAGTTTGGCTCATGGGGGTGGTTCGGCCAAAGTGGGCCCTTCGGCCGAACGGGTCCTGTGGCCCAGGTTCGCTCCCCCGTGCAGCCTCTGCCTTCTGGACCTTCTGGGCTGCCTCTGCTTGGTGATCTTCATGCTATCTTGGCCGAGTGGTGATGTGGCAGCGGACCGCGTGTCATGCCCGGTCACTGCTCGATTGTCGGTGACGTGGATGGCTTCCCGATCCTGCTCTTCATCAGGTACGGCTAAGGGGGGTAGCCGGCCGAATCGTGTCGTTTGGTCGGATCGGTCAATTCCGACCCCTATAGCCCGTTTCTTCTGTTATTGTACCGGCACAATGGACAATCACCAAAACTTGTGGAAATAGTCAGTACTAAGCCCTATAGCTATGGTGTGAGTCTCCATTGTATTTGTTTTATACTCAGTTGGTTGTTGGAAATCGGTCCGTAACGACCACCAACAACCACCAATACTCGGGAATAAAAGAGGTCATATGTGACTTTCCATGCACCTAGGTTTTATTTCTAATAAAGTTCCACGAGTTTTGGTGTGTATCACTTGTGCAGGTACAATAAAGAGAAATATGTGCTACAGGGGTCGGAATTGAACGATTCGGCCGAACGACACGATTCGGCTAGTTACCCCCTTATCCATTCACGACGCGAAGCACAACCGGTAGACCATCCACGTCAGTGGTGACAAAACGATGATGATGCATGACACTTGGACTACTGCCATATCACTTCTGGGCTGAACCAACACGAAGACCACCACAAGCAAGTCATCCACGAAGCCCAGGAAGCAAAGATGGTAGTAGGGGCATGCTTGGGCCTCCAGTCCAGTTCGGCCGAACTATGGTGGTTCGGTTGAACCGGCCCCATTGCACAACTGCCTCCCCAGGAGCAATCCCAGCCCTTGGAGGCCAAGGGTGGTGGATCCACTAGTTCCGCCGAACCGACCTAGTTCGGCCAAACCAGGATCTTCGGCCAAATCAGTCGGAGATTCCCCCAGGCTCCCTTGGCCGGTACTCCACCTCAACCGCCATCAAGCACAATAAATGGAGGTGCCCAAGTGCCCATATGAACACTGTAACACCCTAAAAATGCTTATTTTAAAAATTTAGAAATTAAATTATTTTTATTTAATTCTATGCTCATATTTATCTAAGGAAAATAAAATTATTTATGAGAAATAAAATTAAATATAAGGTTAGAAACATTTTTGTTGCATTCATGCCGACTGCATGGTGTTTTGTTTGTGTGTGGTTCAATTTGAATTTAAAATCTGTTTAAATTCGAATTTGAATCGCTTAGATTGGAGCTCTAGAAAAGTTTCTGCGGCCGAGTCCACTTTTCCTCCCTTAACTATTTTCCTCGTCCGATTTTGGCCCTCTTTCTCTTTTTCCCGCAGCGGCCCGCCTCCCTCTCGCTCCACTTTTGGCCCGCTGCCGGCCTGCTCGCTCCAGCTCCCCTGCCCACGCTTTCAGCCCAGCCGCGGCCCAGTTCACTCCCTCTCCGATTCGGGCCCAAGGAGCGACGCGGCCTGTTGCGGCTTTCCTTTCCCCGGCCTGCTCCGCCTCCCCTCGCCCGCGGCCCACCCCACGGCCCAGCAACCGCCGCAACGCCTCGCCCCCCTCTCTGCCGACTGACGCGCGGACCCCCCGTGTCAGCCCCGTCCCCTTCCTCCGTCCGAGTTGGACTCGGCCCCGGCGCCGGTGTCCGGTCCGGCCACGACGCGAACGCCGAGGCCACCAGGACTCCCCTCGTCCTCCTTACAAATAGCCGCGTCGCCTCTCGATCCCCCTGCCCCGAAAACCCTAGCTCTAGCCGCCCCATCCGAGCTCGTGCCGCTGCCGCAGCCGAGCGCCGCCGCCGCCGTTGATCCGCCGTCTCGCCGTCGCTCCGGTCGATTCAACCGCCGGGGAAGCTCCGCCAGGTGGTAAGCTCGCTCCCAAGCCCGATCTCGCTCTGTTCCGCGCGCCGTAGCCCCGTCGCCATTATCGCCCGAGCTCCGCCGCTCCTGCTCGTCGTCGCCGGCCGCCGCTGCCGCGTCTCCACTGACGAGAGCCCCTCCCGTCGACTCGCCATCTTTCCGCGCGTCTGTAGCGCCCGGCCACGCTCTGAACCATGCTCCGTAGCGCCGCCGCCGCTCTTCACCGCCGTCGCCGGAGGCCGTAGCCGCCATTGCTCGCCGTCCGTCGTCCTCGCCGTGCGGTCGTCGTCATGATCCCCTCTGGAGGACTCGTCGCGTTGCCCCGGTCACATAGCGCCAAACCCCGTCCCAAATCGAGGCCCCTAGCTCGATTTCGAGCAACGCCGGCGATGCGCCGCCGCTCGCCGCCGCAGCTCCGCCGCCGCCGGTGACCCCTCTTCCCCTTGATCCAATCTCAGTCGTCCAAACTAGATCCGACGGCCCAGATCGAAAGCCAACCGGAGTCAACTCGGGTCAATAACGGTCAACTATGGCGTTTTGCAAAAGAACCCCTATCCTTTTTCAAAATTAACCCGCAGTCCTGTTTTATTCAAAAATAATTACAATTAAGTCCTGATTTTTACAGAAAACCCCTTGGCTTATTTGAAATTAGTGCCCGAGGTCCTGTTTCAGTTAATTTGCAAATAAATCCTCCTGTTTTCATATAAAATTATGTTTTAGCCCCTGAATTTTTGCAAATAAGCCCCTGGAACTTTTAAAACTTTGCCAGCAAGTCCCTGAACCTTAGAGAAGCCATAACTTCGTTTTAGTTCCGATTTGAGTGATTTTCGCGCTCACGTGTTCGTAGCGAAGCGTAGATTAGTTTCTAAGCCTTCTTTTGATCTGTTTTTATTGTTTGGTGTACTGTTCTAATAGATTAATATTGTTTGCATGTACTGGCTTGTATGGATGCTTGTGTGTTGATGTATGAGTCCAGTCGGTGAGCCGTACGCGTTTGAGTTCGAGGGTTACGAGGAGCAGGAACAACAGCAGCAGCAGCAGGAGCAGCAGCAACAGTTGGACGAAGGCAAGTACAGCACGGACAATCCTTGCTACCTAAACACACCTTTACATCAATTACTGCATATGCATGTGTCTAAATTGTTCCTATTAAGGTTATTCCTAGCTTTGTTTTATCCTATACCTTGATTACCCCGGGTTATTGCATTTGGGTAGACCTTTGCTAAGCGCAGCTACTGTCACCAATGCTTAACTGTTAATCTTGACTTAATGGTTCACTTCAACGTTAATGTTAAAATTTGCTTTTTAGCAACATGGATCAGGGAGCTAGGGCGTATGCTTTATGCTTGGTCCTAGTGTCTCTCCGTAAGGACTGGTTCTTAAAGCGGCAACCCAGGAACCTGTCGTCACCACTGGAACTATAATGGCTCTGGTCTTGGACGAGTAGCATGTACGGCTCTAGCTTGACAGTAGTTACCGACGGGCCGACGGCGTTATGGGAAGCATGGGTGAGAGTATGGTTTGATCCACCGAGGACGGAGTATCCGTTGGCTATGTCCCCGTGAGGCACAGTCCCGTGTTGGGAGCTTCCGTATGGCGGGGGTTCCACACGTTGCGCTATTTATTTTGTTGTTGTTATTCTTTTCCGCGCTCGGACGCCATTGACCCCCTCGTGTTGCGACACGGGCGTCAGTCAATCTCGGTGCCTTGGGTCATGCTGCCTAGGTTGTACCATAACGGCTACTGTTTTGTTAGGGTGTCATGTGAAAAGCCTCGTAGCGTCCCTATGCAGTCACACCTCGGAAGTGTTGATGTGCGTGGTTGGGTGCAAAGTTCCTTTGAACTTTTACGCGACTGGTGGGAAAAGGGCGAAACCTCTGCAGAGTGTATAATCTATCATGATAGCCTTGCTCAGGGTCAAGAGCGGCCTGGATCCTTTTTGATTAGAAATTGATATTTATTATTGTTTAAATGTTCACCTCTACTTCATTAATTGGGAATTGCAACTGGGATTCACTTAATTGTAGTAATCTTGGTTTATGTTAAAATGAATCAACTAAAATTGCTAATGCAGTACAGCCGTGTCAAGCCTTTCTTTTAAGCCTTCATTAACCGTGTTGTATTTGCTAAGTAAGACATTTACTTACACTTGCCATTCAACAAAATCCCAGATGGGTAACAGATGGATTAGATGGTACTGCTGCTATTGAATTTCCTGAAGATCTACCATTCTACTAGCTGTGCTCAACCAGTCGGTGTCCCTGTGGATTATGGTTTTCGGCTTCGTCTTCGTCTTCGTTTAGAGAGAGTTAATAAAGAGTCTTTCGCTGTTTTATTTAGTTATTTTAGTCAAACTCTGATGTAAAACCATTTTATTCGAGCATATGTACTCTGTTTATCATATTTGTTATCTATATGTGTTCTGTGGACTTCCTGGGCACACATATAGAAGCATTCGGGTTTCTATGTAAATCCGGGTGTGACAGATTGGTATCAGAGCCATGCTGACTGTAGGAACGCAGCCTAGTTAGAACGGTTGAAAAATCACTAGGAGACTACCATGATTTTTGTTCGGATCATTTAGTTACGTTTTTCAAAACCAGTGCTGTCGAGTCTTGTGTGAATCATGTCTTTGGGTGCTTGATTTTGTTGTTATTATGCTTATGTTTGATTTGGATCTTTGTAATGATTGTGATGGTCATAGACGCGAGTCTATCTCCATCTAGATATAGGACTAAGGTTTAAGGAATATTAGTGAATAAATAGTTTGGGTTATCTATCTCCTTTGCACTTCCTCAGTCTTACTCTTTATCGTATCTTTCCAAGTACTGCTATCTTCTCATACACCATCTGCAAGCCTGGGTTATCTAATACCAGTTGGCGGTAATACTGATGGGAGATCTCTTGATATGGTAGATGGTTAACACCAGAAGCAACCCCGGAGGCAGTGGAAGCATTCAGAACCAGAACCCACCACCTCCACCACCGCCACTCACCATGGAGCAGATGATGCAGATGCAACTTCAGCTGACACAACAGATGGCGCAAACCATAGCACTGATGCAGCAGAATCAGCAGAACCCGCCCCAACAGCACTACGTGCAACCCTGAGATAAAAGGGGCAAGTTTATGAAAGGACGCCCTCCTACCTTCAACAAGTCTAGCGACCCAATGCAAGCAGAGGACTGGCTCAAGGCAGTGGAACGTCAGCTGGACATCGCACAGTGCAACGACCGGGAGAAGGTGTTGTATGGAAGTGGACAGCTCCAGGGAGCAGCTTTGGATTGGTGGGATGCGTACCAGTATGCTCACCCCAATCGTGATCAGATCACTTGGCAGGAGTTCCGCGACAGCTTCCGTTCTCACCACGTGCCGGAAGCGCTGATGACTTTGAAGAAGAAGGAGTTCCTGGCATTGAAGCAAGAAGGTATGAGTGTCACCGCTTATCGTGACAAGTTCATTGAGTTGGCCCGTTATGCTCCAGAGGACGTGAATACGGACAAGAAGAAGCAGACCCGATTCCGAGATGGCCTACATGATACACTCCAGTACCAGCTCCTGTGCTCTAGGTTCGCCACTTTTCAAGAACTGGTGGATAGCGCACTACTGCTGGAGCACAAGCGCCGTGAGATAGAAGAAAAGAAAAGGAAGCTTCAAGGCACACCGTCAGGAAGCAATGTTCGCCCTCGCTTCAATCCTCAGCAAGGAAACCAGCAGATGGTGACTCCACAGCGTTTCCAGGGACAGTCCGGTTTGATGAACCGCAACCAGTATCAGCAGCGTCCCCAGTACCAGCCACGTCCCCAGTACCCCTCAGCACTACCTCAGCAGCGTCCTCAGAACCAGCCACAGAGTGGTCCTGTCCAACGTCCCAATCCGACCAACATTGCACCTACGGCTCCGAGGTGTTTTGGTTGTGGTGAGCTGGGACACTATGCCAGTGCTTGTCCTCGCAAGGCTCAGAACACCGTGGGTCAGAACAGCAATCAGAGGGTTGGACAACCGTAGAACCAGAACGGGAATCAGCAGCAGAACCCAGCGAGAGGAAAGGTCAACCACATGGGTGCGGAAACCACAGAAGGAGCAACGGATGTCGTTGTGGGTACGTTCCCTGTCAACTCGTCTCTCGCAACTGTTTTGTTTGATACTGGAGCTTCGCATGCTTTCATATCTGCTGCTTTCGTGAAAAAGAACATGATGATCTTGCAACCTATGGGAAACCCCATGGTAGTTAGTTCACCTGGGGGAGAACAGCGCGCCACTTTACGTTGCCCCTGTATCACCATCACAATAAGGGGGGTAGACTTTGTGGTAAACCCAATAGTCCTAGAAACCCTTGGGTTTGACTTGATTCTGGGTATGAGCTGGTTAGCCAGATACGATGGGGTGATTCAATGCTCCAAAAGAACAGTGCAGCTGACAGCAAAGACTGGTGAGAAAGTGGAATACCAAGCAGCTAGTCCCTTGGGACACAATCAGATCTACCAAGCCGAAGGTGTAGCACTGGAAGACATCAGAGTGGTGTGCGAATTCCCAGACGTGTTTCCCGATGAGTTACCAGGTATGCCCCCAGACCGCGAAGTTGAATTTGTTATTGATCTTAAGCCCGGTACTGCACCTATAGCTAAGAGGCCATATAGAATGGGAGTAAAAGAACTAGAAAAACTTAAGGAGGAGTTAAGGGCATTGTTAGCAAAAGGGTATATTCGTCCTAGTTCATCCCCTTGGGGAGCACCGGTTTTGTTTGTGGATAAGAAAGATGGGACCCAGAGATTGTGTGTGGATTATCGAGCTTTGAATGAAGTGACCATCAAGAACAAGTACCCGCTGCCAAGGATTGATGATCTTTTCGACCAGTTGAAAGGAGCATGTGTGTTCTCTAAGATCGATCTCCGATCCGGTTACCATCAGATGAGGATACGAGTGACTGACATCCCCAAAACAGCCTTCACAACCCGATATGGTCTATATGAGTTCACAGTCATGTCTTTTGGATTGACAAATGCACCGGCATACTTCATGTATTTGATGAACAGTGTGTTCATGGACTATCTTGACAAATTCGTAGTGGTGTTCATTGACGACATTTTGGTTTTCTCCAAGAATGAGGAAGAGCATGAAGAACATCTGAGGTTGGTGATGCAGAGACTTCGTGAGCATCAGTTGTATGCCAAGCTGAGCAAGTGTGAGTTTTGGTTGAAGGAAGTAGCATTCTTGGGTCACGTACTGTCCAATGGTGGAGTGGCAGTTGATCCGAAGAAGGTTAGTGATGTGTTGAGTTGGAATCCGCCTAAGGATGTGAGTGAAATCAGAAGTTTCCTTGGAATGGCTGGATACTATCGGAGGTTCATCGAAGGATTCTCCAAGATTGCTAAACCCCTGACGGCATTATTGGAGAAAAATGCCAAGTTTGTCTGGACTGAAGAGTGTCAAGTTAGCTTTGAAGAATTGAAGAAGAGGCTGACAACGGCACCCGTGCTAGTATTGCCGGATATAACCAAGAACTTCTCTATCTACTGTGATGCGTCTCGTTGAGGATTGGGATGTGTGCTCATGCAGGAAGGCAGAGTAGTAGCATATGCATCGAGGCAGTTGAGGAAACATGAGCAGAACTACCCGACACACGATCTGGAGTTAGCAGCTGTAGTACATGCTTTGAAAATTTGGAGGCATTACTTGATTGGGCATAAGTGTGACATTTACACTGACCACAAGAGTCTCAAGTATGTGTTCACACAGTCAGATCTGAATATGAGACAACGTCGTTGGTTAGAACTGATCAAGGACTACGACTTGGAGATACATTACCATCCAGGGAAGGCCAACTTGGTGGCAGATGCTCTGAGTAGAAGGAGTTACGTGAAAAGGATCCCGGGACATTGCTTACCGGAAGAACTCAGTGCAGAGTTCGAAAGGATGAGTCTGGGATTTGTGACCAGCGTCACCGAGATGGCAGTAGAACCGACCTTGGAACAAGAGATCCGAAAAGGACAGCTCACAGATGAGAAGATCAAGGAGATCGTAGAACTGGTGGCATTAGGAAAAGCCCCTGGTTTTCGAGTGGATGACCGAGGAACATTGTGGTATGAGAAGAGGATCTGTGTACCAGATATAGTACAGATCAGGGATGCAATTCTCAGGGAAGCCCATGAATCGGCATATTCGATACACCCAGGTAGTACCAAGATGTACCAAGATATCAAAGAGAGATTTTGGTGGTACGGATTGAAGAGAGATGTGGCCACATACGTAGCTCTATGTGACACATGTCAGAGAGTCAAGGCTGAACATCAGAGGCCAGCAGGTTTGCTCCAGCCCCTGAAGGTACCTGAATGGAAGTGGGAAGAAGTCGGTATGGATTTCATCACTGGCTTACCTCGCACTCAGAGGGGATTTGACTCAATCTGGGTAATTGTGGATCGTCTGACCAAGGTGGCGCATTTCCTACCAGTAAAGACCACCTACTCAGGAGCCAGACTAGCGGAGTTGTATATGGAGAGGATTGTGTGTTTGCATGGGGTACCGAAAAGAATAGTGTCAGATCGAGGTACCCAATTCACATCGCACTTTTGGCGACAACTGCATGAGTCTATGGACACTAAGCTACAGTTCAGTTCAGCATACCATCCGCAGACAGATGGGCAGACAGAACGGACGAATCAGATATTGGAAGATATGTTGAGAGCATGTGCCTTACAGTATGGTGCCAGTTGGGATAAGAGTTTACCATACGCAGAATTCTCGTACAACAATAGTTATCAGAAGAGTTTGCAGATGGCACCCTTCGAGGCTCTGTATGGCAGAAAGTGTAGGACACCACTATTCTGGAATCAGACCGGAGAAAGTCAGGTATTTGGACCTGAGATACTAAGAGAAGCAGAGCGACAAGTGCAGATAATCAGACAGAATCTGAAAGTGGCACAATCCAGACAGAAGAGCTATGCAGATAACCGACGAAGGGATCTCAGTTTCGAAGTTGGAGACTTCGTGTATCTCAAGGTGTCACCAATGAGAGGCGTGAAGAGGTTCAACGTCAAGGGCAAGTTAGCACCTCGATACATTGGACCGTTCAAGGTACTTGGTCGGAAAGGTGAGGTGGCATATCAGTTAGAGCTACCAGAGAAGTTAGCGGGAGTACATGATGTGTTTCATGTGTCTCAGTTGAAAAAGTGCTTGCGAGTACCTGAGGAACGGATTCCGATTGATGAGCTGAATGTGGAGGAAGATCTTACCTATACTGAGCATCCTGTCAGAATTTTGGAGGAGTCAGAAAGAGTCACCAGAAATAAAGTGATTCGTATGTGCAAGGTTCAGTGGAGCCGACATTCAGTGGATGAAGCGACTTGGGAAAGAGAAGAAGAACTCAGAGCTGAATATCCACAGTTATTCTCATCCTCATCCGAATCTCGAGGACGAGATTCATCTTAAGGGGGGTAGGTTTGTAACACCCTAAAAATGCTTATTTTAAAAATTTAGAAATTAAATTATTTTTATTTAATTCTATGCTCATATTTATCTAAGGAAAATAAAATTATTTATGAGAAATAAAATTAAATATAAGGTTAGAAACATTTTTGTTGCATTCATGCCGACTGCATGGTGTTTTGTTTGTGTGTGGTTCAATTTGAATTTAAAATCTGTTTAAATTCGAATTTGAATCGCTTAGATTGGAGCTCTAGAAAAGTTTCTGCGGCCGAGTCCACTTTTCCTCCCTTAACTATTTTCCTCGTCCGATTTTGGCCCTCTTTCTCTTTTTCCCGCAGCGGCCCGCCTCCCTCTCGCTCCACTTTTGGCCCGCTGCCGGCCTGCTCGCTCCAGCTCCCCTGCCCACGCTTTCAGCCCAGCCGCGGCCCAGTTCACTCCCTCTCCGATTCGGGCCCAAGGAGCGACGCGGCCTGTTGCGGCTTTCCTTTCCCCGGCCTGCTCCGCCTCCCCTCGCCCGCGGCCCACCCCACGGCCCAGCAACCGCCGCAACGCCTCGCCCCCCCTCTCTGCCGACTGACGCGCGGACCCCCCGTGTCAGCCCCGTCCCCTTCCTCCGTCCGAGTTGGACTCGGCCCCGGCGCCGGTGTCCAGTCCGGCCACGACGCGAACGCCGAGGCCACCAGGACTCCCCTCGTCCTCCTTACAAATAGCCGCGTCGCCTCTCGATCCCCCTGCCCCGAAAACCCTAGCTCTAGCCGCCCCATCCGAGCTCGCGCCGCTGCCGCAGCCGAGCGCCGCCGCCGCCGTTGATCCGCCGTCTCGCCGTCGCTCCGGTCGATTCAACCGCCGGGGAAGCTCCGCCAGGTGGTAAGCTCGCTCCCAAGCCCGATCTCGCTCTGTTCCGCGCGCCGTAGCCCCGTCGCCATTATCGCCCGAGCTCCGCCGCTCCTGCTCGTCGTCGCCGGCCGCCGCTGCCGCGTCTCCACTGACGAGAGCCCCTCCCGTCGACTCGCCATCTTTCCGCGCGTCTGTAGCGCCCGGCCACGCTCCGAACCATGCTCCGTAGCGCCGCCGCCGCTCTTCACCGCCGTCGCCGGAGGCCGTAGCCGCCATTGCTCGCCGTCCGTCGTCCTCGCCGTGCGGTCGTCGTCATGATCCCCTCTGGAGGACTCGTCGCGTTGCCCCGGTCACATAGCGCCAAACCCCGTCCCAAATCGAGGCCCCTAGCTCGATTTCGAGCAACGCCGGCGAAGCGCCGCCGCTCGCCGCCGCAGCTCCGCCGCCGCCGGTGACCCCTCTTCCCCTTGATCCAATCTCAGTCGTCCAAACTAGATCCGACGGCCCAGATCGAAAGCCAACCGGAGTCAACTCGGGTCAATAACGGTCAACTATGGCGTTTTGCAAAAGAACCCCTATCCTTTTTCAAAATTAACCCGCAGTCCTGTTTTATTCAAAAATAATTACAATTAAGTCCTGATTTTTACAGAAAACCCCTTGGCTTATTTGAAATTAGTGCCCGAGGTCCTGTTTCAGTTAATTTGCAAATAAATCCTCCTGTTTTCATATAAAATTATGTTTTAGCCCCTGAATTTTTGCAAATAAGCCCCTGGAACTTTTAAAACTTTGCCAGCAAGTCCCTGAACCTTAGAGAAGCCATAACTTCTTCGTTTTAGTTCCGATTTGAGTGATTTTCGCGCTCACGTGTTCGTAGCGAAGCGTAGATTAGTTTCTAAGCCTTCTTTTGATCTGTTTTTATTGTTTGGTGTACTGTTCTAATAGATTAATATTGTTTGCATGTACTGGCTTGTATGGATGCTTGTGTGTTGATGTATGAGTCCAGTCGGTGAGCCGTACGCGTTTGAGTTCGAGGGTTACGAGGAGCAGGAACAACAGCAGCAGCAGCAGGAGCAGCAGCAACAGTTGGACGAAGGCAAGTACAGCACGGACAATCCTTGCTACCTAAACACACCTTTACATCAATTACTGCATATGCATGTGTCTAAATTGTTCCTATTAAGGTTATTCCTAGCTTTGTTTTATCCTATACCTTGATTACCCCGGGTTATTGCATTTGGGTAGACCTTTGCTAAGCGCAGCTACTGTCACCAATGCTTAACTGTTAATCTTGACTTAATGGTTCACTTCAACGTTAATGTTAAAATTTGCTTTTTAGCAACATGGATCAGGGAGCTAGGGCGTATGCTTTATGCTTGGTCCTAGTGTCTCTCCGTAAGGACTGGTTCTTAAAGCGGCAACCCAGGAACCTGTCGTCACCACTGGAACTATAATGGCTCTGGTCTTGGACGAGTAGCATGTACGGCTCTAGCTTGACAGTAGTTACCGACGGGCCGACGGCGTTATGGGAAGCATGGGTGAGAGTATGGTTTGATCCACCGAGGACGGAGTATCCGTTGGCTATGTCCCCGTGAGGCACAGTCCCGTGTTGGGAGCTTCCGTATGGCGGGGGTTCCACACGTTGCGCTATTTATTTTGTTGTTGTTATTCTTTTCCGCGCTCGGACGCCATTGACCCCCTCGTGTTGCGACACGGGCGTCAGTCAATCTCGGTGCCTTGGGTCATGCTGCCTAGGTTGTACCATAACGGCTACTGTTTTGTTAGGGTGTCATGTGAAAAGCCTCGTAGCGTCCCTATGCAGTCACACCTCGGAAGTGTTGATGTGCGTGGTTGGGTGCAAAGTTCCTTTGAACTTTTACGCGACTGGTGGGAAAAGGGCGAAACCTCTGCAGAGTGTATAATCTATCATGATAGCCTTGCTCAGGGTCAAGAGCGGCCTGGATCCTTTTTGATTAGAAATTGATATTTATTATTGTTTAAATGTTCACCTCTACTTCATTAATTGGGAATTGCAACTGGGATTCACTTAATTGTAGTAATCTTGGTTTATGTTCAAATGAATCAACTAAAATTGCTAATGCAGTACAGCCGTGTCAAGCCTTTCTTTTAAGCCTTCATTAACCGTGTTGTATTTGCTAAGTAAGACATTTACTTACACTTGCCATTCAACAAAATCCCGGATGGGTAACAGATGGATTAGATGGTACTGCTGCTATTGAATTTCCTGAAGATCTACCATTCTACTAGCTGTGCTCAACCAGTCGGTGTCCCTGTGGATTATGGTTTTCGGCTTCGTCTTCGTCTTCGTTTAGAGAGAGTTAATAAAGAGTCTTCCGCTGTTTTATTTAGTTATTTTAGTCAAACTCTGATGTAAAACCATTTTATTCGAGCATATGTACTCTGTTTATCATATTTGTTATCTATATGTGTTCTGTGGACTTCCTGGGCACACATATAGAAGCACTCGGGTTTCTATGTAAATCCGGGTGTGACAAACACACACTCAAGCAAGTCATCCACGAAGCCCAGGAAGCAAAGACGGTAGCAGGGGGTAGGCTTGGACCTTGTTGGCGGTCGTTACAACCCAAATCCGACCACCAATACTCGGGAATAAATGAGGTTTTATGCAACATTCCATGTACTTAGGTTTTGTTTCTAATAAAGTTCCACGAGTTTTGGCGAGTGTCACTTGTGCAGGTAAACTACGACAAATACGTGCTATTGGGGCCGAAAATGACCGAATCGGCCGAACGACTCCGTTCGGCCGGTTAACCCCCTTAGCCGCGCATGCCACCGGGAGTCGTCCACGTCAACGAGCATCAAAGGACACGTCAAACGCCACATGGACGACTGCCAACTCATCCCGAAAGGACCGACATGTCACCCTGGGCCAGAACAACACGAATCCAAGCAACTAGAGGAAGCCCAGGAGGGGTCCAGAGGTAGAGGCGGCGCAGGGGAGGGCCGGCCACAGGCCAGGCCCGTTCGGCCGAACAGGTCGGTTCGGCCGAACCGACCCCCCTGCCCAAACCGCCTCCAGGAGCTCATCCAGGCCACCTAGAGCAAAGGTGGCAGATCCAAGGGTTCGGCCGAACCCCCTAGTTCGGCCGAACCGACCTCTGGCGCTCGAAGTCCCAGGGGGTACCCCCCTGGCTCCCTTGACAGTTACTCCACCAAACTGACACTGGAGCACTATAAATAGAGTGGCATATCTCACTTGTATCACACACACCAAGCCAAGGAGCTCTCTCATTCCACTTGTTCTAGTAGAGTTAGGATAGTTTAGTTGGGAGTTAGAGTTGAGTCGAGCTGTGCCTCGGAGGTTCCAGAGTCGTCTTCAGAAGCTCTGATAATAGCTCTTGTATCTTTTACTTTTCCTTTTGTAAGACTTTGAGTTATCAATATCGTTATCTTTATCTTCTTGCCTTTGTCATTTATAGCTTGCTCCAACTTTATTCTAGTTGCATCTATATCTTGTTTAGACTATAGTCAGTTATAGTTCTAGTGCTTGTAGCTCTTGTTTAAGTCTTTGTCTTGGCTGGTTCTTCGATCTTGCTTGATACTGGAGGTGAATTGTCACCAAGAGTATTGACAAGGTTGCTTGCTCTTGCTAGCAGAGTAAGTAGTTGTTGACAAATGTAGGAGTGGTTCCTAGCCTAGCTAGTGGCCTTAGAGTATTCCCGTCGCAACGGAGGTGGTAGCCGTGAGGTGGTGACAGCCCTTTCGGTCTTCGTAGCCCATCACGTTAGTTCCGGTCCGTAGGATCCCCCAGTTGGGAATTGGTGGCACCCCTTCTCATCCCTTTCTGTGTGTCATGGGTTCCCTTGTCCCGAAGCTAAGGCAATAAAGATAACCCAGATCTCCTAGTGCTGGCTCTGTAGCCGCTGTATCTCTAAGCTAAAGTGACATAGGTAGATAAAGTATCCAGGAGTCCTCTATTTCTTCTCGTTGTCCTCCCTGCTATCTATCTCTTGTCTCCCTTACCTGAGTATCCCTTGAGCTGTGTGTCCGGTATATCCACTCCTATCCAATACCGTTATCCCCTGTCTTGTCTAGTCGTGTACCCTTCTCTGATAGTCTCGAATATCTGTTCATTAGTATTCTTGCCAAAGCTTCCCTACAGAAATATAAATTACGATACCTCGGGATACTCCTAGGTGAAGTGCTACAGCGGTGATTCTGTGCGTTTGCAGAATGTTTCTATATTTTACTAAGCCATAAAGAAAACCACTAAAACACTCCTTACCCCAATACCACGATTCTCAATTCTGATATTGGATCGTAAGAAGTGCCAACAAGCATTTCTGGCACCGTTGCCGGGGAAGCATTTGGCTAGATTACTTTTGAACTTTTATCTTGAGCTATCTTAGTTGAGTACCGCTACTCAAGCGGGGTTATCGTTGCTCTGTTCATTGGTCTTTGTGGAACAGAGCAGTGCATGACTGGTTTCCAACTACCGTCAAACTTCCAATAATGGTTTTATGCTAACCGCGAAGCTATAGACACTTAGGACAAATGCACTAGCGCTTTCTTGCTAAAATTCTTTCCGGTTGGGAAAACCAACGCCCTCCGGAACAAAATAGCTAGTTTCCAGCAGTTGAAAGATGAAACAGTCCCGGAGGCATGGGATCGCCTCCAGGACTATATTTCTGCTTGTCCTCACCATGGTATGCAGAGTTGGTTCATAATTCAAACCTTCTATCACGGGCTGAGAAGCTCTGCCCGTGAGTACCTGGATGCTGCTGTTGGAGGCTCGTTCTTCTCTCTTGAGGAGAGTCGTGCGAAGGCCCTCATAGAGAAGATGGTCGAGAACCAAGGTTGGTCCGACGACCGGACTCAACCGAAGACCCGAGTAGTTCATGAAGTTGAAGCTCTGGACATGTTCGCTGCCAAGATGGACTTCCTGATGAAGAAACTGGAGGCCCCTGCTCAAGAAACGGTGCAAGCCATGAACGCTCACATGACCTGCGAAGTCTGTGGCAACACTGGCCATTCAGGGAACGACTGCCCCGAAATGCGAGAAGATGCCCACTACATCAACAACTCCAACAACAACGGGTACCGACCGAACAACTATGGCAATCAAGGCTGAAATTCGCGCCCAAACCTCCCGTTCGAGAGGCCCCAACAAGGTAACAATTACAATTCTAGCAATTTCAATAATCAGCCGTCTCTTAGAGATCTTGTTTTTGGCTAGATGAAAATAACTGAAAATATCAATAAAAAGCTTGCTGCTAATGATAAAACTCTGGAAAACATAGACTCTAGGATGGAATCATTTTCTTCTGCTATGAAAAGTCAACTGAGATTTAACAAAATGATAGAAACCCAAATTGATCAGTTAGCTGCTTCTTTACCTTCGCCCGTAGCTGCGAAAATTTCTAGGCAACCAGACAATTGCCCCCGTGCAAAGGTTAAGGCGGTCACCACGAGAGGGGGTAACACCACTCGGGACCCGCCATATCCTGATAGTGCTGGTAAAAAGGCAGCCACTACAGACAGTGATAGCGAAGAAGAGGAGGCCACAGCAGAACCATAGAAGACAAGTCCGCAGAAGGAAGCAAAGGCGGCCCCTCACGAGTTTTATGACCCGAATGTGCTGCCATTCCCCAGAAGATGCCATAAGCCAACGATGGACGAACAATTCAGCAGATTTGTTGAGGTAATTTGAAAATTATATGTCAATATCCCATTACTTGAAGCTATGCAGGTTCCCACATATGCCAAGTATCTGAAGGACATCCTCAACAACAAAAGAGCGCTGCCAACCACCGAGGTAATTAAACTAACCGAAGCATGTAGTGCAGCTATCTTGAACAATCTTTCAGAAAAGATGAAGGACCCAGGATGCCCAACCATCGCGTGTTCGATCGGGGAGCAGCACTTCAACCATGCCCTGTGCGATCTTGGAGCAAGCGTCAGCGTCATGCCCAAGATAAACTGAACTATTCTTCTTTGTCCCCTACGACCATGTATTTGCAGCTAGCGGATCAATCGATTCGCTACCCCGCGGGAATAGCCGAAGATATTCCGATGAAAATCTGAGAATTCTTCGTACCTGTGGACTTCGTGGTGCTCGATATGGAGGTCGACACGAAGACACCTCTCATCCTCGGGAGGCCATTCTCGAGCACCGTCAATGCAAACATCGATGTAGGAGCCAGAGAAATCAGCTTGAACATCAACGGCAAGGAAGAAAAGTTCGCATTCAAGCCCAGGGTGGAGAAATGCTCTCAGGTATGCACTGATCCAATTCAAAATTCCAATAACCTGGAGCAGGTCAATGTGGTTGCATCCGAACCACAATCTTAAGAGACACCGATCCCACCGCCACCAACACCGAAGAAGAAGAACAAGAAAATGTGGCGGAAGAAGGTTGCATCGTCCGAGTCATCCACTCCGGGACCGGACGATGACAAGAGCAATTGAAGACAGGAGAAGTCCCGCTCGCGGACTTAAAAGCTGAGCTCTCGTCGCGAGGAAAACCGGTATGTATCTCATATTTCCCTTCCAAATTTAATTTTTCAATTGCATTTGCATGTTTCCCTTTCCAAAATTAATGAACCACTTGAGTAATTAATTTGAGAGAGAGTAGAAAATTTTGCAAGCTTGGTTAAAAATAATTGGACACATGCTGAAATTTAATTGAAGTGGGTGTAATTTGTAATTTCCATCATTTTCACCCCTTCTGGAACATCTCCAATTATTTACCATCACCACCAACCAGAACCAAACATGTCTACCCCACTAAAAATGGCTGCACACTCACCAATTATCACAAACATGGCAGCATGGGTATGACTCCCCTAATTTCCATTTTGGTCATGTCACATTTCCATCTCACCTACCACTAAACTCAACTCACATGACCTAAATTTTTGTGGCCACACATTTTTGCGTGGAATCAAAGCAAAGGAGGGGGCCGCACTCACATGGGAGTCCCTGGCCACCCGACCTGGTTCGGGCGAACCAGGGCCTTCAGGCGAACCAGGGGCCTGCCCCCCTGGCCTATAAATGCTGGCCATGCTGCTTGCTTCTCCTTGCACCATTCACTCACTCATACATTCTGAAAATTGCCGCTAGGAGCTCTCTCTCTCTCTCTCATTTCTTGCTCTAGTACTTGCTCAAGTTCTTCCCAAGTTTTGGTTCCCTTGCATCACTAACAAAACCCAAAAAGATATTTTGCTTTTGTTGTGATCTTTGTGCTGAAATTCTGGACGTGTTTGTGGTGGCCTCCGACACCCACAAGAACGACTAACTTTTTGTGGTGGTTTTCATCCCTACAAGAACGACTAACTATCTCGGACAACTGACTTGATTTTCTTGTGCTAACCTTATATATTCAGTCCTTCGGATAGTTGTTGTTGCACTAACTTTTTGCAGGAATCATGTCGAAGTTACTCTCCGCACTCCGTCGTTCCACCCGGCTTAGCCGCCGCACGGACGATGCTGGGAGCTCCCCAGCCCCGTCCCATGGCTCGAGCCGGATGGATGAAGATGAACAAGGAGCACCCGGCTCGCAATGGGGCCACGCCACGCCCCCGGCCAGGCAGCGGAGCGGGAGCGGAACACCTTCAACGAGCTTCGGCTGAAGGAGTTCGAACACACCCGTGTTTTTTAGCAAGACCTGCTCAGAAAGACGGGGATGGACGAGGAGTTCCTAGAGATTTTCCAGGCCATTGGCTGGGAAAATTTCTGGCACATCAACGAGGAAGGTTCGTACTTGCTCACCCTTGAATTTCTTTCAACTTTGGTTCCAGAAAACGGGGGGATTCGCTTTCGATTTTTCAACCAAGAGTTCATTTGCTATTGGAAGGATTTCAGTTCAGGTCTTGGGTTTTCAAGTCGTTGTTCTTTAGACCCGAACAAAGCGTTGAAAAGATTTGATCAGGCTGTGTAGAAAAATTTCGGGAAGTACCAACTGTCGTGCACCCCGCACGAACAGTATTCATAACCCTACTTTGCGTTTTATGCATAGATGGGTCTCTATGACGGTGTTTCCTCGGGCAGATGTGTGCCCTGTCAACACAATCGCATTGTGGGTTCTTTATGCTATGGTTAAGAAAATTCCTTATTCGCCTGTGAAGGATATGGTTAGTCACTGGATTTCTCATATTTCTCGTGCGGGCAGCATGGCGATGACTTCTTTAGTCACTCGCCTTGCTACCCATCTGGGCGTTCTTCAGGGCACCCGGCTCACGTACATTGAGACAACGCGTTCCGTCGTGGATGCAGAGCACTTCGTGCAAGCCCACATGATACGGCGGACGCCTGACGCAACGCTGGTTATGATTTACCGTGGCTATACAACCGAAGTGCCTCTGCCTTGTGCAGCACTGAGGTTGTATACCACTCCTAAACTAACTCTTCAATTGAGTACCGAGTCGGATGACTCTCCACCTCGGAGGGAGCCCGCTCGTCACAGCGTTGCAGGTGACGGACCAGTCACGAGGGGACGAGCTAGGCATGACGCCGGGCTTGCCACCTCACAGGAACCAGAAGATGCAACACAGATGCCGCACCGACACACGTCCGCATTCGAGGCCACCTAAGACATGTACACCGGTGCTGGGACGTCTGGAGCAGGAGGCTCTGGACAACCCCAGGAACCGGACTACTTCGCCTCAAGACGCTGGGACTACGGCCAGAGCACGGACTCTGAGTGGTCTGGGAGCTGGTATGCAGGAGGGTATGACAATGCCTCCCAGCCATACACTCCCGGATACTCACAGTCCGTGCGCTTCGACTACGGTCAGGAGCTGTCCTACATCTCCGATCGGGACGACATCATCAACGACCGTACTCGAGATATCCAAGACACGCTAGCCCGCCATTCTCAGTACCACCAAGAGAATAGCGGGATGGTAGCGTCCATCCAGCACGACGTCCACGAGCAGGCGGATCAGCTGAGCCAGTACCTTTCAAGACTTAATCCGTACCAGTGAAGAGTCCAAGCTTGGGGGAGGACCCCCACCAGGTACATCCCGACTTACTCAGCACTTTGGTCATTCAATTTCCCTTTCATGTTTTAGTTTGCATTTAAAAAGAAATGAAAATACCAAAAATATTTCCCTTGAATAAAATAACTCCCAACTATGCATGGAATGAATCACATGCCTCTCACTTTGGAAATGATGAATAGTTGCTCTGTCATTAATTTTGCAAGTACTTTGTTTCAACTAGTTGCTTAATAGTGCTTGAGTTGATTGACATGAGTAAAAATGAACCTGAAAACCTTGTGGGAGCACATGCTTTATTCCAAGTCTAAGTTGTTGTGGGAATTGATATAGTGAGAATTTGGTTAAGTTCTATTTCTGCTCTTAGTACGGGAAAATCTCGGAGATTTATGCTTTCAAAATGAAACAAGTTCCTCATTGGTCAAAATACCTACCAGAGCCATATGATAAGCTTAGTTGAAAATTTCTACTCATATGCTGCTTGTTATCTTAGTGACCTTTGTCAAATTGTGGTGACCTTTGAGTGAAGCTTTCATATTCTTAGAGATCGAGATCCACATACACACACCACCTCTCACTTGCAATTCCTACACTGGGAGTTAGCAAACATTTTCCACCATTCATCCACAAAAATAAAATGCTCCATGCTCTATGATTTCCCTCTCCAAATATTCTTGATAAAGACATGGGCTATGCAAAAAGAAAAGCATGCCAAAGAAGCATGGCAAAAATAAAAAGAAAAAGAAAAGCATGCCAAAGATCATGGCAAAAAGAAAGAGAAAAATAAAAGCATGCCAAGTGGCATGGCAAAAATATGAGAATAAAAGATAGCCCATGTTCTCGAAAATAAATCAAGGAGAGGGAGATTCATCCAAGGAGTTCCACCATACTCCATTCGACCATTTTCCATTCCATCCATCCCACACACTTGCACTTCTCGATCTTAAGGTGTGATTTGTTTCCTCAGAGATCCGGTCTTTGACTTAGCGAAATATAAGATGCATGCATGCCTTCACCCTTTGTCCCTGAGCCACACAAAAAGCCATATTAGATGATAGGATGAAAAATAAGGCACAAACCTTTGGTGAGGATTCAAATACACTTGAGTGATTGAGTGTGCCAATTGAGGAACAATTTGTAGTTTTCAAAACTTGTGAAAAAACTCCGAGATGGGATCCTGAAAAGAGTAGAGTGGAATAAAACTAAATTTAACTGTTCATCCTTTCAACCGCCCAAGATAAGGAGATTGCTATAAGCCCCATAGGTAAAAAGGTGATTTAAAACTTTGCCTATAATTCAAGTATTGTTGAACACTAGTGTCACACCCGGGTTTACACAGAAACCCGAATGCTACTGTATGTGTGCCCAGGAAGTCCAGAGAACACATACAACTTACAAATATGGTAAAACAGAGTACATATGCTCAAATAAAATAGTTTTACATCAGAGTTTACCTAAAACACAACGAAATTCTAACTCTCTCGACAGGTAGAGCCTCAAGTCCACAGGGACACCGACTGGTTGACCACAACTCAGAAGTACAGAAGATCCTCAAGAAACTACATCTGTTACCCATCCGAGATTTTGTTGAATAGCAGCAAGTGTAAGTAAAAATATTTACTTAGCAAGTACAACACGGATTATGAAGGCTCAAAGTAAGGCTAGACACGGCTGTACTGCATTAGCACTTTGAGTTGGTTCGTTTTAGCATTAAACAAATTACTACCAGTGTATAAATCTTAGTTGCAACCCAATTAATAAAATAGAAGTTCATTAAGCAGAAATAAAACATCATCTTAATTAGAGAACCACTAATCGAAAAGGATCCAGGCCGCTCGTGACCCTGAGCAAGGCTATCATGATAGATTGTACACTCTGCAGAGGTTTCGCCCTTTACCCACCAGTCGCGTAAAAGTTCAAAGAACTTTAAACCCAACCATGCCGAGGTGGCCAAACCTCTTAAACCACACTTCCGAGGTGTGATCGCATAGGGACGCTACGAGGCTTTTCGCAAGACACCCTAACAAGACAGTAGCCGCTATAGTAATACAAGGTGGTGAGACTCTAGGCACCGAGATTGACTTACGCTCATGTAGCGACATGAGGGGGTCAATGGCGTCCATGCACAGCAAAGAATAACAACAACAAAATAAATAGCGCAATGTGTGGAACCCCCGCACTAACGGAAGCTCCCAACACGGGACTGGGTCTAACGAGACCTAGCCGACGGGTCTACCGTCCTCGGTGGAATCAAGAAAACACCCCGTGCCTTGCCTCCCATAACGCCGTCGGCCCGTCGGTAACCACTGTCAAGCTAGAGCCGTACATGCTACTTGTCCAAGACCAGAGCCATTATAGTTCTGGCGGTGGCGACAGGCTCCTGGGTTGCCGCTTTAAGAACTAGTCCTTAGGGAGAGACACTAGAGCAAATCACAAAGCACATGCTCTAGCTCCCTGATCCATGTTGCTAAAAAGCAGGTTTTAACAATAAGTTTAGAGTGAACCATTAAGCCAAAATTAACAGTTATACAAAGGTGACAGTAGCTGCGCATAGCAAAGATTCTACCCATATGCATAGACCCAAGGTAATCAAAGGATAGGATAAATCAAAACTAGGATCAACCTTAAAGGTACATCAATTTAGACACATGCATGTATGAAATAAATGATTAAAGGGTGTGTAGGTAGCAAGGATTGTCTGTGCTATAACTTGCCTTAAATCTAGTATAATTACTTAGTCTTCTGCTCTTGATCTTCAAATTCTTCTCTTTGAAATCTCTTGATAGCACTCCTCTACTCGCAGCAATCATCAGTACAAACATACAAGCAAACAAACAAGAATAACTAAGAACAATACACCAAACAATAGAAACATAATAAAGGAAGGCTTTAGAAATAATCTACGCTTCGCTACGAACACGTGAGAACGAGAATCACTCTAATCGGAGCTAAAACGAAGAAGATATGGCGTTTCTATGGTTCGGGGGCTTGCTGGCAAGTTTCAGAAACTTTCAGGGGCTTAATTGCGAAAAACCGAGGACCTATACGTAATTTCGTGATAAAACCCGAGGCCTAACGTGCAAAAGCAGCAGGGCTGGATGGCGGGTTGAAATTTTTAAAAGCGCAGGGGCTTCAGTGAATATAATGGGACTGATTTGTAAATACTTTTGAACTGGAGTGGACTGCGGGTTGATTCTGGAAAAGTTCAGGGGCTCTTTAACAAAAATGCCGGCGCTGACCGGCACAGGGGGGGTTTGACTCGGGGCGGTTGGATCTGGGCCATCTGATCCATATCTGAGGGCTGGGGAAAGGCCGGGCGACGCGGGTCGCCGGAGGGGAAGGAAACGCGGCGGCGCGGCCCGCGGGAGCGGCGGTGGGTCGCCGGAGTAGGGTCAAACAGGCGCTACGGGGCTCCATTTACTGCGGGGTTTGGTCCTATGAGCTCAGGGGAGAAAGGCGAGATCATCTGTGTGGTTCGAGTCGAGGGGTGAGGCGGCCTATGGGGCGCACGACGATGGCCGGCGGGCGGCCAACTCCGGCGAGGCGGAAAATGCTCGTCGGGGCTCGGTTTCGGGTGCGGTTTGGAGCTAAAGGACCAGGGCAAAACGCCAAGCTTACCAGGGGTGATGAAGTCGTGGAAGGAGTGGCGGTGTGGCGACTCGACGGCGAGCGGCGGAGCGGCGGGTCGGTGTGTGACGGCGAGGAAGCTCCGGGGCATGGGAGGAGTAGTGCGGGGGCTTGGCGTGCTCCTGGCGGCGCGGTGGTGCCGCTCCGAGGGTCTATCGGGGCGGAGGAGCGCCGGAGCGAGGTATCAACGGCGGCCGGCGGTCCCTTGGCTCGGCGGCTCGGGAGCGGCGTGATTGGGGACTGTGGTGGCTAGGGTGTCTGGTGAGGGGGTGAGGGGTTGGCGGCGCAGACGAGTTAAGTAGGCGCGGGGGAGCCGGGCCTCGGCGTGCGGGCCCTGCCGCGGCAGAGGTGCGGCCAGCCGCGCCACTAGCGGGAGAAGAAGAAAGGAAGGTGACGTCAGCCTGGCGTCAGCAACCTGACCAGCGGGCCTGGCGTGGCAGTGAGAGAGGGGGAGGAAGATCGGTAGTGGGCCGGCCGTGCTGCTGGGCTGGGTGGGGTGGAGGAGGCGATGGGCCGAGCTGGGCCACGAGGGAAGAAGAAGAGGGAGGGAAGTCGGCCGGGAGGAAAAGCTCAGGGATCAAAAGTGAACCAGGCCGCAGCAACTTTTCTAGGGCTCAAACAAAAGCAATTCAAACTTGAATTTAAATCAGATTTAAATTCTAATTTGAACTCCACACAAACAACTCAATGCAGCCAGCATGAATGCAACACAACCACAATTACCTATGTTGTTTTTAATTTAATTCAGTAAACAAATTTTCGTATACTAAATTTCCTAAAAATTATATAAACGTTTATTAAATTTTAGAAAATTGAGAAAATCAATGTATTAATTAAGCTAACAAATCACAACCCAAAATCCAAAAATTTTGGGGTGTGACAACTAGTTGTTTATAAAGTTACGTGCAAAAGAAATGACATTGTAGCAACTCCTGATCCACCGAGCCTAAGTTTTTATCTTTGCTCGAGGACGAGCAAAGAGCTAAGCTTGGGGGAGCTTGTTGGCGGTCGTTACAACCCAAATCCGACCACCAATACTTGGGAATAAATGAGGTTTTATGCAACATTCCATGTACTTAGGTTTTGTTTCTAATGAAGATCCACGAGTTTTGGTGAGTGTCACTTGTGCAAGTACAACTACGACAAATACGTGCTATTGGGGCCGAAAATGACCGAATCGGCCGAACGACTCCGATCGGCCGGTTAACCCCCTCAGCCGTGCATGCCACCGGGAGTCGTCCACATCAACGAGCATCAAACAAACATGACGCAGGACCGACACGTCACCCTGGGCCAGAACAACATGAATCTAAGCAACTAGAGGCAGCCCAGGAGGGGTCCAGAGGCAGAGGCGGCGCAGGGGAGGGCCGGCCACGGGCCAGGCTTGTTCGGCCGAACCGACCCCCCTTCCCAAACCACCTCCAGGAGCTCATCCAGGCCACCCAGAGAAAAGGCGGTAGATCCAAGGGTTCGGCCGAACCCTCTGGTTCGGCCGAAACGACCTCTGGCGCCCGAAGTCCCAGGGGGTACCCCCCTGACTCCCTTGACGGTTACTCCACCAAACCGACCCCCCTTCCCAAACCGCCTCCAGGAGCTCATCCAGGCCACCCAGAGAAAAGGCGGCAGATCCAAGGGTTCGGCCAAACCCTCTGGTTCGGCCAAACCGACCTCTGGCGCCCGAAGTCCCAGGGGGTACCCCCCTGACTCCCTTGACGGTTACTCCACCAAACCGACACTGGATCCCTATAAATAGAATGGCATATCTCACTTGTATCACACACACACCAAGCCAAGGAGCTCATCCAGGCCACCCAGAGAAAAGACGGCAGATCCAAGGGTTCGGTCGAACCCTCTGGTTCGGCCGAACCGACCTCTGGCGCCCGAAGTCCCAGGGGGTACCCCCCTGACTCCCTTGACGGTTACTCCACCAAACCGACACTGGATCCCTATAAATAGAGTGGCATATCTCACTTGTATCACACACACACCAAGCCAAGGAGCTCTCTCATTCCACTTGTTCTAGTAGAGTTAGGATAGTTTAGGTGGGAGTTAGAGTTGAGTCGAGCTGTGCCTCGGAGGTTCCGGAGTCGTCTTTAGAAGCTCTGGTAATAGCTCTTGTATCTTTTACTTTTCCTTTTGTAAGACTTTGAGTTATCAATATAGTTATCTTCATCTTCTTGCCTTTGCCATTTATAGCTTACTCCTACTTTATTCTAGTTGCATCTATATCTTGTTTAGACTATAGTCAGTTATAGTTCTATTGCTTGTAGCTCTTGTTTAAGTCTTTGTCTTGGCTGGTTCTTCGATCTTGCTTGATACTGGAGGTGAATTGTCACCAAGAGTATTGACAAGGTTGCTTGCTCTTGCTAGTGGAGTAAGTAGTTGTTGACTAGTGTAGGAGTAGTTCCTAGCCTAGCCAGTGGCCATAGAGTATTCTCGTCGCAACGGAGGTGGTAGCCATGAGGTGGTGACAGCCCTTTCGGTCTTCGTAGCCCATCACCTTAGTTCCGGTCCGTAGGATCCCCCAGTTGGGAATTGGTGGCACCCCTTCTCATCCCTTTCTGTGTGTCACGGGTTCCTTTGTCTCGAAGCTAAGACAATAGAGTTAACCCAGATCTCCTAGTGTTGGCTCTGTAGCCGTTGTATCTCTAGGCTAGAGTGACATAGGTAGATAAAGTATCCAGGAGTCCTCTATCTCTTCTCGTTGTCCTCCCAGTTATCTATCTCTTCTCTCCCTTACCTGAGTATCCCTTGAGCTGTGTGTCCGGTATATCCACTCCTATCCAATACTGTTATCCCTTGTCTTGTGTAGTCGTGTACCCTCTGATAGTCTCGAATATCTGTTCACTAGAATTCTTGCCAAAGCTTCCCTGCGGAAATCAGTGACGGAACCAGCAAATTGAGAAAGGGGGGGCCAGTGTGGCCAGACAAAGAGCAAGGACCCATTAAAGTGTGTATATATATAATATATAAATATCCATATAATCATAGTTTTTGTTGCGACAAAACATAAAAATGAATCTTTTCTAAAAGAGGATAAAAGAAACATACTTTGTTTCATTTAAGCCTCACTTTGCGCGTCTTCATAGCATAGAAATCATCTATAATGTCTGAAGTTGTCAATTGTACTGCCAGTTCCTTCTCAATATAGATTACCAAACAATCTCTCAGAAATGCATCTTCCATTTTATTTCGAAGCCTTGTCTTCACAAGCTTCATTGCAGAAAATGCTCGTTCTGATGTTGCAGTTGAAACCGGAAGAGTAAGAACAAGTCGAATTAACCTAAAAAATAAAAAGGAATGAGAGAATGCATCTTGTTAGTTCTAAAAACAAAATAATAAATAATAGGAAATAGGCAAATAGTATATTAGTATTACCTGTCAATCAAAAAATACTCCTCTGTTTTGTTTGTTTCTACAAGCCGACGACAAAGATCACCAACACTTGTCAAATCCTGAAACTTCGGATTGGTAGGCACATCAAGCTGATAATGTCGTAATTGACATCTCAAGTTATCTATTTCTTGATTTGAAAAGTCGGCAGGATAAAACTTTGAAGCTAATGTACACACATCATCAATCTTCAATGAACTGAATGAATCTCTAGGATCCAAACTAGTAGAAATAATGAGAAGCTCAGTTGCTTGTTCACTGAACCTACAGTTTAGCTCTTGCATTTGCTGATCAACTGCAACTATGAAAACATCACATCTGTAGTGATGCTCAACTGTTGCCTCACTACCTGAACGAGATCGAATATAATCAGCATAGGACCCATTCATATCTGGAACAGTAATGCCTTGTTTAGTACAAAAGGCTGTCACATCTTCCAAAAGTTTGCTCCAACCATTATCTCTTAGATCCTGAATCAATCTTTTTGTGGTAGCAACATCAGCCATAGCATTTACAATATCTTGAGATTTCTGTTGTAATTTTCTGCAGAGAAGATCTGTGATTCCCATCAACTCTTTCATTAGATGTAAAATAAATACAAAGTCAAATGTCATCATCAATCTAACAGCACCAGCAGCCTTCCCTCTTACTGATTGGTCAGTTCCTGGACCTCTAGTATTTGCAATATCTTTAAGTACTAAATAAGTAGCTTTGTACGCTCTCAAAAGGCTACAAACAGATTCATAATGGGAGCTCCACCTTGTGTCACCAGACCTCCTTAATGTTCCAATTTGGTTTGCTCCACTCGCAGTTTCTAAGTCACCAAGTTCAATAAGACGTTCCATTTCAGCTACTTGATTTGCACGCAAATCATCATTTCTCTTACTAGAAGAAACAACAGTATTGACAATAAAAGAAAGATGATAAAAAAAGTTGTCAACCTCATATACTTCTTTAGACGCAGCAACAAGAGCTAATTGTAACTGATGAGCAAAGCAATGCACATAATATGCATAAGGGCAATTTTCCTTGAATTTGGCCTGCAGTCCATTCCACTCTCCGCGCATGTTACTAGCACCATCATATCCTTGTCCACGAATATTTTGTACATCTAGATTATGATATGATAAGACAGAGCATAATTCTTTGTGAAGAGTAGCTGATGTTGTATCATGAACATGGACAAGATCAAGAAACCTTTCCTGAATGAAACCCTTTTTATCAACAAAACGAACAACAACTGCCATTTGTTCTCTTTTTGACTCATCTCTTGACTCATCAACAATCAAGCAAAATTTGGAATCACCAATTTCACGACGAATTGCCGATTGCACTTTAGAAGCCATGACATCCAAAATTTCCTTTTGAATTTTTGGTGAAGTATATTTGGCATTTTGTGGAGCATTACCTAGGACAACTGCATTGACCTCTTCATTATATGAAGCTAGAAGTTTCACCATTTCAAGAAAATTGCCTTGGTTCGCTGAAGTAGCTGATTCATCATTTCCTCGAAACGGACAACCTTGAAAAGCTAAGTATCGAACTACATCAATAGATGTCCCAAGACGCAACCGATTCTTCCTAATATCTTCCTGTGTTTGTCTGTGCAACACATGCTCAATATGGCCTAATGTATTCTTCAGATTATCATAACACTTCACATTAAAATTATGAGCAGATTTACTATCATGTCCCATGTGAACCAATAATGAACAGTTAGCACCTTCATTCACTTTTCTCCAATTTTTAAATCCTTTCACTGTAAATGTATCAGACCCTACCTTTCCTGATGGTTTCTTAGAAAATAGAAAGCAAGGAAAACAGAAGGCTGCATCTTTTGTTGGTGAATATTCTAACCAAGGAAAAGCAGTGAACCAATGAGATTGAAACCTGCGTCGATGATATGTTGGACCAGAAGTAGGATATGTGTCCATGTGAAATTGGTAAGGCCCATGCATAATGTATACTTTGCGAACTTGATCTCTTTCATTAGCAGGATACTCCCAAATTTGCCGACGTAAGCCCGGATCTCATTCAACTATCAAAACGCTGGCATCATCAATTTCAGCATTAACCCTTTGAACTTTTGGTGCTGGTTCTCTTGGTGCTTCTTCAGCAATGATTTGTTCTTCAGGGCTGGGATTGGGGGCTTCCTCTTCAACCACAGCTGCATTACCATCTCTATCTACTTTCTTGAAAAAAGAATCAATCTTCCGTGTCCTTTTAGGGGCCATTGTTTCCTACATGAATTGGCATATGCATACAATGATAAACAATTAAAAATTTGCATAGATTAGAAAATAGAAGTTGCATCATCATCATCATTAAACTATTCTTACTTTGTGGCACTTGACCTTTGCCTCCTTGCACTTGCGATCTGCCTGCCTGATCGAGTGATGAAGTGATCGGCTGACGGCTGGCTTATCTCTGACTCCGATGGCGATCTGGCGGCGAACGGACGCGAGTCACGTGGGACGGGACCTGGGATTACGAACGGACGCGAGCCACACGACGGGAACTGGCGGCGGCGAACTGACTAGGAGTCGCGAGTCAGACGTTTCTCCTTCTGTAGTTGGGCTGGGCCGTGAAACTTTGAGGGGGGGTATAAAATTTTTTGGGCGCATGGGGGGTGCCACGGCCCCTGCCGGCACCCCCCCAGTTCCGTCTCTGGCGGAAATATAAATTACGATACCTCGGGATACTCCCAGGTGAAGTCTACAGCGGTGATTCTGTGCGCTTGCAGAATGTTTCTATATTTTACTAAGCCATAAGGAAAACCACTGAAACACTCCTTACCCCAGTACCAGGATTCTCAATTCTGATATTGGATCGTAAGAAGTGCCAACAGGCCTCCAGTCCAGTTCGGCCGAACTATGGCGGTTCGGTTGAACCGCCCCCATTGCACAACTGCCTCCCCAAGAGCAATCCCAGCCGTTGAAGGCCAAGGGTGGTGGATCCACTAGTTCCGCCGACCCGACCTAGTTCGGCCAAACCAGGATCCTCGGCCAAATCAGTCAGAGATTCCCCCAGGCTCCCTTGGCCGGTACTCCACCTCAACCGCCATGAGGCACAATAAATGGAGGTGCCCAAGTGCCCATATGAACACACACTCAAGCCAAGTAGCTCTGAAAGACACGAAGTCCTCCACGAACAAGGCACCTAGGACAGCCCAGGACATGAGGCGGTGCACGGGGGGCGTTCTGGGCTGAAAGCCCAGTTCGGCCGAACCGCCCCCTGTACACCAACCACCTCTAAGAGCACATCTGAGCCATCCAACATCAAAGGCGGTGGATCCATTGGTTGGACTGAACCAGGGGGGTTCGGTCGAACTGATCCATTCGCCCGAACCCCCTGGATTTGGCCGAACTGACCTGCTGCCGCCTCAAGTTGCCTTGGTGGTTACCCAAGCTCAACAGCCATGAGCTACTATAAATGGAGGTGTTCCATGCCCGGTTTCAACACACACTCAACCCAAGGAGCTCTCTTTCCACTTGTAGTAGAGTTAGGATATTTTAGTTGGGAGTTAGAGTTGAGTCGAGCTATGCCTCGGAGGTTCCGGAGTCGTCTTTAGAAGCTCTAGTATTAGCTCTTGTATCTTTTCCTTTACTTTCTGTAAGACTTTCAGTTATCAAAATATTTATCTTTGTCATCTTGTCTGAGTTATTTATACCTTGCCTCTACTTTATTATAGTTTCAAGTATTTTTTTAGGGTACCTAGGGGGGACATGAGTGTTGGCACTCGTTACGGCCTACAGATAAATCCGCAAGCGGACGGATACCGATGTAGCTTTCACCCGGGAGTATTCCAAGGTATCGATTTCCACGGAGAACGAGAAGTGTACTAATCCTAAACTAAGTTGTCCTAGGTAGATGGTGTGGATGAAATGGAATGGATGAGGTGGATGACGACAACAATGAGAGAAGAGAAGAGGTAAGAGGGTAGAGAGGGTACGGGTCTGATAAAGGTATTCTACCGATTGATTGAGCAGATCAGAGGATATAGATAGATACTTGCTTCGGGACTACAGAGCCTCCGACACACAGAAAGGGGTGAGAAGGGGTGCCGGTTACCCTGAACCTTGGGTCCTAAGACACCGGAACTAACGTGATGGGCTACGAAGACCGAAAGGGCTGTCACCACCTTACGGCTACCACCTCCGTTGCGACGGGCAGAAACTAAGTTAGCCTCAAGTATAGGCACCACGCCTACACTAGTTGACTAATACTTATCTACTGCAGACAGATAAGCACTCAAGCTAAGCAGCTAGGATACAATTATACTACACAACTAAGCATTGAACGAAGAACCAGCAAGCATATAAAAGTAAGAACTGAATGCTCAATTAATCAGAGAGAGATACAAGAGTTACCAGACAAGACCCGGATGTTACTCGAAGTGAAGTCGCATCCGTAGAGGTACAGCGGGAAGAGGGGCCGACACTTCGGCTCCTCTCTGGGACGCTCAACTCTCCTCTCTCCCTATCTCTACTGATACAAGTGGAGAGCTAACAGTGCTTCGCCTGCACTCTACTCTTGTGTTGTGTCTCTTGTGCAGGTGAAACCGGCCTCTATTTATAATGGCCAGGGTCGGTAGAGAAGTGGAGCAGCGGCCAAGCAACTGGAGGTCGGTGCCGAGCCGTTCGGGCGAAAATCCCGGTTCGGCCGAACTCCCCGGTTCGGCCGAACCGAGGGATGCACCGCCTCAGCAGCCAAAGGCCAGGATTGCACCCTGGAGGCGGTTCCCTGGTTCGGCCGAACCCACATGTTCGCCCGAACTGGGCTCGGCCCAGTGCTGCACCTCCTTGAGCTTGCACACGTGCTGGGCCAGGTCCTGGGGTCGGTTGGCAGGTCGGTTCACGTCCTGGGCTGGGCCGGAGGCCTTCTGGTTGACTTCGGGGTCTTTGTCAGGTTGAGTTTGGGCCCAGGGTGATGTGGCAGAAGCCCGTGATGAGTTGGCGCTGACGTGGACGACTCCCGGTGGCTTGCACGGCTAAGGGGGGTAACCGGCCGAATCGTGTCGTTCGGCCGAATCGGTCATTTCTGACCCCTATTGCACACATTTCTCGTTGTTGTACCTGCACAAGCAACACTCACCAAAACTCGTGGAACTCCATTAGAAATAAAACCTAAGTACATGGAATGTTGCATAGACTCTCATTTATTCCCGAGTATTGGTGGTCGAATTTGGGTTGTAACGACCGCCAACAAGCTCCCCCAAGCTTGGCTCTTTGCTCGTCCTCGAGGAAAGATAAAAACTTAGGCTCGGTGGATCTGGAGTTGCTATAATGTCATTTCTCTTGCAGGTAACTTTATAAACAACTAGTACTCAAATTTACTTGAATTATTAGCAAGGTATTAATTCACCATTTTACATATGGGGCTTATAGCAATCTCCTTATCTTGGGTGGTTGAAAGGATGAACAGGTTAACTTAGGTTTATTCCACTCTACTCTTTTCAGGATCCTATCTCGGCGTTTTTTCACCCTTTTGTGAAAAGATAAATTGTTCCTCATTGGCTCACTCAATTGCTCAAGTGTATTTGAATCCTTACCAAAGGCTTTGCCTTCTTTTCATCCTAACATCTAATTTGGCTTTTTGTGTGGCTCAGGGACAAAGAATGAAGGCATACAAGCATCTTATATTTTGCTAAGTCAAAGACCGGATCTCTGAGGAAACAAATCATACCTTAAGATCGAGAAGTGCAAGTGTGTGGGATATATGGAGTGGAATATGGTGGGATGGAATATGGTGGAATGGAATATGGTGGAGCTCCTTGGGATGAATCTCCCTCGATTTATTTTCGAGAACATGGGCTATCTTTTATTCTCATATTTTTGCCATGCCACTTGACATGCTTTTCTCTTTTTTTTCCTTTCTTTTTGCTATGCTTTTCTTTTTCTTTTTATTTTTGCCATGCTTCTTTGGCATGATTTTCTTTTTGCATAGCCCATGTCTCTATCAAGAATATTTGGAAAGGGAAATCATGAAACATGAAGCATTTTATTTTTGTGGATGGATGATGGAAAATGTTTGCTAACTCCCAGTGTAGGAATCGCAAGTGAGAGGTGGTGTGTGTACGTGGATCTCGATCTCTAAGAATATGAAAGCTTCACTCAAACGTCACAACAATTTGACAAAGCTCACTAAGATAACAAGCAACATATGAGTAGAAAGTTTGAAACTAATCCTATCATATGGCTCTGGTAGGAATGTTTGACCAGTGAGGAACTTTGTTTTGAAAACATAAACATCCGAGATTTTCACCATACTAAGAGCAGAAATAGAATTCAACCAAAGTATCACTATATCAATCCCCACAACAACCTAGACTTGGAATAAGGCATATGCTCCCACAAGGTTTTCAGGTTCATTTCTACTCATGCCAAATAACTCAAGCATAGTCAAGCAACTAGTTGCAACAAAGTACTAGCAAAATTAATGACAGAGCAACCATTCATCATTTCCAAAGTGAGAGGCATATGATTCATTCCATGCATGGTTGAGAGTTAATTTTATTCAAGGGAAGTATTTTCAATTGAATGACCAAAGTGCTGAGTAATTCGGAACGTACCTGATGGGGGTGCTCCCCCAAGCTTGGACTCTTCACTGGTAGGGATTCAACGTTGAAAGGTACTGAGTCAGCTGGTCGGCCTGCTCATTCTCGTCCTGTTCCTCCACTGTGTCATGCCTGTACTCATGTATCTTTTCGTTAAACAGGGCAATCTCCGGTTGGTTCAAATGCACCAACCGGAGCGACAATTTTATTCTTTTTGCATTCAACTCTAATTTTATTTATTCTTCGAACTAAAATTAGGAACAAATGATTAGAAGGGAAAATTCAGATCACCCTAATCATGAATCTAAGGAAAATAAATGAATCACATAATTAACTAACACACCAAACTAAACTGAACTAAACGGTGCTCTATCTAAAGACGGACGGGGTTCAGAGTTCTATGAACTCGACGACATCTAATTGGTCGAGTGGCGGAGGTTCTGGTTCTAGGAAAACCTTCAGCCGCTGTCCGTTGACCTTAAAGGTGTTTCCGTCCTCGCTTTGCAAAGTGACGGCCCCATGAGATGCAACATTGATTACTGTGAATGGGCCGTCCCACTTGCTCCTCAACTTCCCGTGACCGAAAAGTTTGACACGGGAGTTGAAAACGAGGACCTTATCTCCCGGCTTGAACGTCTTGACCTTGATTCTCTTATCATGCCATCTCTTGGTCCGTTCCTTATATAGCCGGGAGCTGTGGTAAGCTCGTTCCCTCATTTCATCTAATTCGGCCAATTGGATCTTCCGCTTGATGCCGGCAGCTAGAAGGTTCATACCCCACTTCCTAATGGCCCAGTGAGCTTTAAACTCCATCTCTACTGGTAAGTGGCAGGTCTTGCCATATACTAGCTGATATGTGGTCATGCCTATGGGCGTCTTATAGGTCGTACGATATGCCCAGAGTGCATCCGGGAGTTTATCCTTCCATTGCCTACCCATCTCATTTACGGTCTTCTGCAGAATATTTTTGATTTGTTTGTTTGATGTTTCTGCTTGACCGCTAGTCTGAGGGTGATAGGGTGTAGCAACATTATGCTGCACCCCCAGACTTGAAAGATACTTACAGAAGGCTGAATCGATGAAATGGGATCCGCCATCACTAATGACTATCCTAGGAACGCCGAAACGCAGAAAGATGTACTCATGAAACATTCGTCTCGCGTTCCTAGAATCGGCGGCTACACAAGGTAGAGCTTCCACCCACTTAGAGACATAGGCTACTGCCACTAGGATGAACTGACAACCCTCAGAAATTGGGAAGGGACCCATGAAGTCCACTCCCCAAACATCGAAAATTTCTACATGGAGATTGCTAGTGAGTGGCATCGCGTCTCTAGTGTTAATGTTTCCGTGTTTCTGACAGCGGGGGCATCGCATGACGAATGCTCTTGCATCTTCGTACATGCTGGGCCAATAAAATCTTCTCTGCCAGACTTTAGCATTGGTCCGGAATGCACCATAGTGTCCTCCGTACGGAGCTGCGTGGCACCTCTCTAGGATTTTATATGCCTCATGTGCAGGGATGCACCTTCTGAGGAGTCCGTCACTACATATCCGGAAGAGGTACGGGTCGTCCCAGAGATGGAGTCGGCTCTCATAAGCTAATCTCTTCTTATTTTCTCCAGGAGGGACATACCCCGTGACCATGAAGTTTACTATGTTAGCGTACCACGGATCGCCAGTGGTGACCTTAAGGAGCGTGTTATCCCGCAAGTAATCGTCGATCGGAAGATCAGATGGTACTTCCATTCGGGACAGGTGGTCAGCCACTGAGTTCTCTACTCCCTTCTTATCTCTTATCTCGATGTCGAACTCCTGGAGTAGCAGAACCCAGCGGATGAGTCTCGGCTTTGCATCCTTCTTGGTTAGAAGGTACTTCAGAGCAGCGTGATCTGAATAGACTATGACCTTGGCCCCGACTAGGTAGGACCGGAATTTGTCTATAGCAAATACGACTGCTAAGAGTTCCTTTTTCGTGGTCGCGTAGTTGAGCTGAGGGCCGGTCAGCATTTTGCTAGCGTATGAGATAGCATAGTGCTTCCTGTCCTTAGTTTGGCCCAGCACAGCTCCTACGGCATAGTCGCTCGCATCACACATGATTTCAAATGGGATGCTCCAGTCGTGAGGCTGGATAATGGGAGCGGAAATGAGTGCCTTCTTGAGGGTGTGAAAAGCGGCGTAACACTCCTCATTGAAAATGAAGGGGGCATCTTTGGCTAAAAGATTGGTCAAGGGCCGAGATATCTGGGAAAAGTTTTTGATGAAGCGCCTATAGAATCCGGCATGACCAAGGAAGCTTCGGATTCCCTTAACGTTTGTGGGAGGTGGAAGTTGCTCAATCACTTCTATTTTTGCCCTGTCTACCTCGATTCCACATTCTGACACCCGATGTCCTAAGACAATACCCTCTCGCACCATAAAATGGCACTTTTCCCAGTTCAAAATGAGGTGCTTCTCTCTACACCTCTGGAGGACCTTGTCTAGATTTTTCAGACACTCGGTGAAGGTCCTTCCATAAACTGAGAAATCGTCCATGAATACTTCCATAATCTCCTCAATCATGTTAGAGAAGATGGACATCATGCAACGTTGGAAAGAGGTAGGTGCGTTACACAACCCAAAGGACATACGCCGATAGGCATACGTCCCAAAAGGGCATGTGAACGTGGTTTTACTCTGGTCTTCAGGATGGATTGGGATTTGGTGATATCCAGAGTAACCATCAAGGAAACAGAAGGAGTGTTTGGCTAGCCGTTCAAGCATCTCATCTATGAACTGAAGAGGGAAATGGTCTTTCTTGGTGGCTTTGTTGAGTTTACGATAATCTATGCACATACGCCACCCGGTAACAGTGCGCTGAGGAATGAGCTCATTCTTGTCATTGCGCACTACCGTCATTCCTCCCTTCTTTGGAACGACTTGGACGGGACTAACCCACTCGCTATTGGGAACTGGCTAGATGATCCCAGCATGAAGGAGCTTGAGAACTTCCTTTTTCATGACCTCTCTCATGGCATTGTTCAGCCGTCTTTGAGGTTCCCGAGACGGCATTGCTTCAGAATCGATCAGGATGCGATGAGTACAGAGATTTGGGCTAATCCCTTTCAGGTCTTGGAGAGAATATCCTAAGACCGATCGATTCTTCTCCAGGACAGTGATGAGTTGTTCGGTTTCTAGTTCGGAGAGCTTATCACTGATGATCACTGGAGTTTGCTTATCTCCAAAGAGGAAAGCATACCTAAGTCCAGGTGGAAGTGGTTTGAGATCGATTGGGGATGGTTTTGGAGTTTCGTTTGTGTCAAGCTCAATCGGAGGATGTGTTTCCTCTTCTTCCGAGAAAAACGGGAGATCTTCTTCTGGAATAGGCTGCTCTAGGTCTAATAGGTGAGCTAACCTAACTTCCTCTAATGGGTCAGGATCGGGGTCTACCTCTAATGGGGTGTTCAAGGATTGAGAATAGGAGACAGGGATGAGTTCTTTGCCGATCTTGAGCTCTACTAGCTGATTTGTTGGTGCCTTTTCCAATATCTTCTGGATTGGTCTACCTATGAAGATGGGATGTGTGGTGTCGCTGGGTAGGTCAAAGATATGGAAATCCATGAAGAGTTCAGGGTCGTTAATCTTAACGGGTGTGACCCGCAAGATCCCCAAACAATCCAGGATTCTTCCTGAAGTGAATTTTAGTCGTTTTTGAGAAAATGACCAAGGTACACCAGGGAGTTGGTCGTGCACCAACAAGCTAGAGATTATGTTGATCCCGAGGCTCGGGTCATACCCAATTTCTTTGTCTTTGCCCAGGACCTCACAGTATATCCTTTGAATCTTTCTGGGCATCTTGACGACCTCGGTTGAGGCTTCGGCCTCTTCTAGCCACTCCCGACTCATGATAGCAGAGAGACGTCCAAGGTATTCTCTCTGGTATTCGAGTTCTTCCTTGTCGGGGGCTTGATCTATGGGCTCTACACGGTGTTCTCGAGGGAAACTCATTACACTCCCGATGTCATCGAATAGATCATCGTCAAAATCATAGGGAGTGGTGTAGAGTGAATCATAGTAGTCTGGGCTAGGATATGGTTGTGGTTCGAAATGAGCTTCAGGTTCTGATGGACTGGACGAGCTAATGGATTTGCATTGGACTGGTATTGGCTTTTTAGGTTCAGGTTCAGGCTGCTTCTCTTCTTCATCGGGGAGTTCATCATAGATTCCAGTGTAGGGGGTGTTGTCTAGGATACGGTCCAGGACTACCCTCGCTTCACTAGGGACCAAATGAAAGAACGACCCTCCAGAAGCAGAGTCCAAGAAAGTGGTGGCTACGGGACAGAGGCCAAGGCTGAAGTGTTGTAAAACAACAGGTTCTGGTAGGCTTAGGTCCGGTCCTAAGGCCAGTATTTGCTTGAAATGAGCCCAGACATCTCCTAACGATTCTCCCTTTAATTGCTTAAAGTTAATGATTTCCACTCAGAGACTGGCTACCTTGGAGACTGGGAAGAAGTTTAGGCAGAATTTTTCCTTGAGAACTTCCCAGCTCCCATCCATAGTACTGACAGCCAGAGAGTACCATTTCTTTGCTCCTCCCGCTAGTGAAAACGGGAATAGCTTCCATTTGAGTGTCTCTTGTGTCATGCCCGCAGTGGTCAGGCATGAGCAGAGTTGCTCAAACTCGCACAAATGCGCGTATGGACTCTCGACCTTCGTTCCTGAGAACGATTGCTCACGAACCATGGCTATGAAGCCGGGACGTAGCTCATAGCCGGGTGTGGATATGGGATGTGATGATGGTGGTGGCTCCAAACAATCGCCCGTTGGAGCCGAGTGTTGGCGTAAGGTGAGGGTGGAATTCATATGGTGGATGGTGGTGGGATACACGGACAACTTGGGTTTGGAATCAGAACAGTTACCGTTCCCCGGCAACGGCGCCAGAAAGCTTGTTGGCACTCCTTACGGCCTACAGATAAATCCGCAAGCGGACGGATACCGATGTAGCTTTCACCCAGGAGTATTCCAAGGTATCGATTTCCACGGAGAACGAGAAGTGTACTAATCCTAAACTAAGTTGTCCTAGGTAGATGGTGTGGATGAAATGGAATGGATGAGGTGGATGATGACAACAAGGAGAGAAGAGAAGAGGTAAGAGGGTAGAGAGGGTACGGGTCTGATAAAGGTATTCTACCGATTGATTGAGCAGATCAGAGGATACAGATAGATACTTGCTTCGGGACTACAGAGCCTCCGACACACAGAAAGGGGTGAGAAGGGGTGCCGGTTACCCTGAACCTTCGGTCCTAAGACACGGGAACTAACGTGATGGGCTACGAAGATCGAAAGGGCTGTCACCACCTTACGGCTACCACCTCCGTTGCGACGGGCAGAAACTAAGTTAGCCTCAAGTATAGGCACCACGCCTACACTAGTTGACTAATACTTATCTACTGCAGACAGATAAGCACTCAAGCTAAGCAGCTAGGATACAATTATACTACACAACTAAGCATTGAACGAAGAACCAGCAAGCATATAAAAGTAAGAACTGAATGCTCAATTAATCAGAGAGAGATACAAGAGTTACCAGACAAGACCCGGATGTTACTCGAAGTGAAGTCGCATCCGTAGAGGTACAGCGGGAAGAGGGGCCGACACTTCGGCTCCTCTCTGGGACGCTCAACTCTCCTCTCTCCCTATCTCTACTGATACAAGTGGAGAGCTAACAGTGCTTCGCCTGCACTCTACTCTTGTGTTGTGTCTCTTGTGCAGGTGAAACCGGCCTCTATTTATAATGGCCAGGGTCGGTAGAGAAGTGGAGCAGCGGCCAAGCAACTGGAGGTCGGTGCCGAGCCGTTCGGGCGAAAATCCCGGTTCGGCCGAACTCCCCGGTTCGGCCGAACCGAGGGATGCACCGCCTCAGCAGCCAAAGGCCAGGATTGCACCCTGGAGGCGGTTCCCTGGTTCGGCCGAACCCACATGTTCGCCCGAACTGGGCTCGGCCCAGTGCTGCACCTCCTTGAGCTTGCACACGTGCTGGGCCAGGTCCTGGGGTCGGTTGGCAGGTCGGTTCACGTCCTGGGCTGGGCCGGAGGCCTTCTGGTTGACTTCGGGGTCTTTGTCAGGTTGAGTTTGGGCCCAGGGTGATGTGGCGGAAGCCCGGGATGACTTGGCGCTGACGTGGACGACTCCCGGTGGCTTGCACGGCTAATGGGGGTAACCGGCCGAATCGTGTCGTTCGGCCGAATCGGTCATGTCCGACCCCTATAGCACACATTTCTCGTTGTTGTACCTGCACAAGCGACACTCACCAAAACTCGTGGAACTCCATTAGAAATAAAACCTAAGTACATGGAATGTTGCATAGACTCTCATTTATTCCCGAGTATTGGTGGTCGAATTTGGGTTGTAACGACCGCCAACAATGAGCCTGTCACACCCCAAAATTATTGGATCTCGGGATGTGAATAGGTAGTACAATTATAAGAGTGATCTTCTCTAATTTTTAAAATTTCTGCAAGATTTATTATAATTTTCAGGGAATTTAGTATCGGAAAATTTTATTTTATAAATTAAATTGAAACAATATAGGTTATAATACTGAGTGCGTTCATTCATGCCGGTTGCATTTAGTGGTTTTATATGTGTAAAGTTTTCAAAAATGCGTTTAGAAACCTATTGGGAATTTTCGAGAGTTTTCTGGAATTTATTCCTATTTTCTCTAGAGAAAATTCCAATTTTTGCAATAATATAAAATACTTTTAGTGAGCTCCAAATACATTATTTGGGTTCCTCATGTCCAAATCTATCTCTAGGATTTTTCTTGGGATTTTTGGAATTTTTGGAGTATTTTTCATGGTTTAAATATGAATTCTTGACTTATCTGGAATTATTTTAAATCCAGGAAAAATAATTATTCCAAGAACTAAAATCACCCTAAATCTTAGTAGACCAGCCTTGGCCCAAAATTTACCCGGTTTTAGCCCAAATCCTGGATAATAATGATTTGAGGCAAGTATAGCACGGGCAATCCTTGCTACCTACACACCCTTTAATCATTTATTTCATATATGCATGCGTTTAAATTGATGTACCCTAAGGTTGTATCTAGTTTGTTTATCTTGTCCTTTGATTACCTCGGGTTTATGCGTATGGGTAGAATCTTTGCTGTGCACAACTACTATCACCATTGTTTAGTCGTTAATTTTGATTTAATGGTTCACTTCAACATGATGATAAAACTTGCTTTTTAGCAACTTGGTTTAGGGAGCTAGAGCATGTGCTTCGTCTTTTGTTCTAGTGTCTCTCCGTAAGGTCTAGTTCTTAAAGCGGCAACCCAGGAGCCTGTCGCCACCGCTAGAACTTTTATGGTTGTGGTATTGGTCAAGTAGCATGTACGTCTGTAGCTTGCCAGTGGTTACCGACGGGCCGACGACGTTAAGGGAAGCAAGGTGCGAGGTGTTTCTTGATTCCATCGAGGACGGGTGATCCGTTGGTTGTGTCTCCTTAGGCACAGTCTCGTGCTGGGTGTCCTCGCGTTGGACCTCCACACGCTGCGCATTGGTTGGCTTGCGTAGCCTGCGCTCCGGACGCCATTTACCCCCTTACGTTGCGCCCTAAGGGTCAGTCAATCTCGGTGCCTAGAGTCTCACCACCTTGTTGTACCTTAGCGGCTACTGTCTTGTTAGGTTGTCTTGTGAAAAGCCTCGCAGCGTCCCTATGTAGTCACATATCGGAAGTGTGATGTTTGCGTGGTTGGGTGCAAAGTTCCTTTGAACTTTTACGCGATTGGTGGGTAAAGGGCGAAACCTCTGCAGAGTGTAAAATCTATCATGGTGGCCTTGCTCAAGGTCACGAGCGGCCTGGATCCTTTTTTATTAGAAGATGATGTTTACTTTGTTTAATGCCACTTCTACTTTATTAATTAGGTTGCAACTCGGATTCATATACATGTAGTAACTTGGATTATGATAAAATGAATCAACTAAAATTGCTAATGCAGTTCAGCCGTGTTAAGCCTTTCTTTTAAGTCTTCATATAGCCGTGTTAGACTTTCTAAGTAATCGAGTTACATACACTTGACAATTATTCAACAAAATCCCGGATGGGTAACAGATGGATCAGTGATTGAGACAGCTACTGAGTTTCCTGAGGATTTCCATACTTCTGAGCCATGGTCAACCAGTCGATGTCCCTGTGGACTGGAGGCTCTACCTATCGAGAGAGTTAATAAATAGACTTTCGTTGTGTTTTATTTAGGTAAACTCTGATGTAAAACAATTTTTATTCGAGCATATGCACTCTGTTTATCATATTTGTTTGCTATATGTGTTCTGCGACTTCCTGGGCACACATATAGCCGTATTCGGGATTATGTGTAAATCCGGGTGTGACAGAGCCCACCTGAAACATTTGCATTCCATCAAATGGTGTCACACAATCAGGCAAGCGCGACGCCTCAGAGAGAGTACAAGGGGGGAGGTGAAGCAAAAAGAGCAAAGAGCAGGCAGTTACTCGTCAACGCCTCCAAGGAGGGCAGCGGCACCCGAGGGCGTCGCCGTCGATAGCACCGGCACAGTGTTGGGCAAGGATTTCTCCTAACTAAGACCTACTCTAGATAACTAGTACTTTGGTCGCACCAACAGTGGCCTGAAATGCCTCGAATCAACGCCTCTAGGGAGGAGAACAACACCTGACTGTGTCGCTGTTGACGGCCATGGCACAAGGCCGGACTAGGATTTCTCCCAGCAGTCTTCCGGTACCACTGTATTTCTCCCGCCGATGATGAGGCCCAAGGCCTAGAAAGTCGGCAGTGCTAGGGAGCGGGACCAATGCACGGCGTGGTGACGGTGGCCGCGACGCACTAGCTCCCCCAGCGCGACAGCTTCAGCACGCCCGTCGGCGAGGAAGGGCCACCTCCACGCCGGAGCCCACCGCAACCAACACCACATAGGAGGAAACCCGGCGCGATTCATGGATTCGATGGCTTGCAGGCCACAAGGACATCGAGACGCGCCGGGTCCGAGCGATCGGTCGGTGCCCGACAGATCCGACTAGAGGAGCCCCGGAACCAGGAGGGCATGGTCAGCGGCAGCAGGAGCCACCGGATCCGGGCGAGGGTGGCCTGTGGCAGCGGGGCCCGCCGGAACCGGGCGAGGGTGGGTGGCGGCGGCTGGGGCCACCAAATTCGGGCGGGAGGCGCCGCGGGGCGTGATCGACAGCGACGGGGGTGACTGGATCTGAGGCGGCGATGGAGGTGAGCTGAAGCCGATGGAGTTTAGGGGAGGGGAGGAGGAGAGGAGACGCGGGCGGGAGGGCCGACTTTGGCGCGCCGTAGGCCGCTGCCGGCGGCGGCAGTGGCCGGAGGGGGGGTCTCGGCGATGGAGGCCGGGGGCCCTCGTATCACCTCGCGAGGGAGGCGATATGACTTCTCGTTGAAACTATTTCGTGTTTAGACTATAGTGAGTTTTACTTATAGTTCTTCTAGTTCTTGTTTAAGTCCTTGTCTTGGCTGGTTCTTCGATCCTGGGTTTATTGTCACTAAGAGTATTGATAGGGTTACTTGCTCTTGCTTGTAGAGTAAGTAGTTGTTAGATAGTGTAGGTGTGGTATCTAGACTTAACTCCGCCTTAGATTGACCTTGAGTCTACGGAGGTTGTACTAGTTAGGAAGTGACAGCCCTATACGGTCTTTGTAGCCCATCACGTTCGTCTCAGTCCGCAGGAGCCTCTAGTGGTTGTTGTCAACATCCCTTCTCACCCCTTTATGCGTGTTGGTGGTGCCACTTCGCCATGCCAAGGCAATAGAATTATCTTAGAACTAGTAGAGCTTCTCTCTCAACTTCTGTATCTCTAGACCCGAGTAACCCAGATAGACAAAATACCCAGGTGTCCTTTATCTCTTCTCGTTGTCCTCGCAACTAACTACTCCTTCTCTCACCTATCTGAGTATCCTTGAGCTGTGTGTCATGGTATAACCACTCTTATCCAATACCGTTATGCCCCATCTTTTCTAGTCGTGTACCCTCTTTAATAATCTCGAATATCTGTTTGCTAGTACTCTTGCCATAAGCTTCCCTGTGAAAATATAAATTACGATACCTCAGATTACTCACTGGTTAAGTGTTACAGCCGTGATTTTGTGCTCTTGCAGAATATTGAATTATTTTACTGAGCCATAAGAAAAACCACTGAAACACTCCTTACCCCTGTACTTGATTTACAATCCTGATATTGGATCGTAAGAAGTGCCAACAAGCATTTCTGGCGCCGTTGCCGGGGAAGCAATTGGCTAGATACTTTCAAACTTTTATCTTCAGCTATCTTAGTTGAGTATACCGCTACTCAAGCGGGTTTATTCTTTCTCTATTTCGTTGGTCTGGTGGATCAGAGCAGTGCATGACTGGTTTCCAACTACCGTCAAACTATCAAGAAAATTCTGAGTCTCTTATGAGAAAAGTGCGACCCCGTGTTGTACCTCCACACGAGCAGCTCATTCTAATGAGCCCGGTCGTACCCATCATTGACCCGACTTCATCGAGGATGGCAAGCAAGACGATCCGTGAGTTATCTGCTCCATCAAGAAAGAACGTGTGAGTCTGTCGGTGCTTCTCACACCGGCAGTCCAATTTAGTCTTAGCTTGTGCAATGGCTCTCCGCGGAGCGTGATGGTAGGCAATGCAAACACAAGGGATTATACTGGTTCGGGTAGAATGTCCCTACGTCCAGTCCGCGATGATCGTGTTTCATGAGCTTGGATGCTTCAGGGCTTACAAGAGGGATTCGCCTGCAAGCCGGCATGAGAATGTGTGTGTGTGAGAGCGTGAGCGTGGTGGTGTAGGTGTTGGCTGCCTGCCTTTCCTTTTTTGCTCCTTTCTACTGAATTCAGCCTCTTCCCTTATATATGTCAAGGGATCGGTTTACATAAGAATGAGTATGTGGAGGAGAGAGGACGATCAGTGCTTGCGGGCTTCCAAGCTCCAGTTGTGGGTCTGTAACACCCTAAAATAGCCTATTTAAAATTTTTAGTAATTAATTGATTATTTAATGTCATGTCCATAATTAATATAGGTTAAATAAATAATTTCTGGAAATTAAAATCAAATTTAAGAAGTAGAAACATTTTTGTTGCATTCATGCTGCTGCATTGAGTTTTGTACTGCTTGTGGTTCAAATGAGAGTTTAAATTTATTTAAATTCGAATTTGAATCACTTTGTTTGGAGCCCTAGAAAAGTTGTTCTGGCCATAGTTCACTTCTGCTCCCTAAATTTTTCTCTTGGTCTGTCTCTACTCCCTCTTCTCTCCCCCCAATCTAGCCCAGCAGCACCTCCTCCGCTTGCGGCCCAGCCCTCGGCCCAGCGGCGAAACCTCTACAGAGTGTAAATCTATCATGATAGCCTTGCTCAGGGTCACGAGCGGCCTGGATCCTTTTTGATTAGAAGATGGTGTTTATTTATGCTTAATGTCACTTATACCTTATTAATTGGGTTGCAACTGGGTTTCATTCACTTGTAGTAACTTGGACAAAGTTAAAACGAACCAACTAAAAGTGCTAATGCAGTTAAGCCGTGTCTAGCCTTTTGAGCCTTCATAACCCGTGCTATACTTGCTAAGTAATTATGTTACTTACACTTGCTATTTATTCAACAAAATCCCGGATGGGTAACAGATTGGGCTGTGCATGAGTCTGCTGCTGAGTTTCCAGAAGATTTGCCGTACTACTGAGTTGCGTTCTCCCAGTCAGAGTCCCTGTGGAGTGCGGCTTCGTTAGAGAGAGTTTTTAGTCTTCCGCTGTGTTGGTTAGTTTATTTATGATGCACTCTGATGTAAAACTCTATTTATTCGAGTATTTATTCAGCATATGGTTCTCTGTTTATCATATTTGTTTGCTATATGTGTATTATGACTTCTTGGGCACACATATGGCCGCATTCGAGTTTCTGTGTAAATCCGGGTGTGACAGGGTCCGTCGTAGGTCCCGTCCTGCACTACTTGCATGTCCGAGTCGTTTCGGGATGACTGAGGCCGGACCTTGGCACTGTTGTTTCCTGCGTGTGTCAGAGCCTGTCGGGGGCTCATCATTATGGCGTGTTAGCATGTGTGGGGTAGATTACCGCCACCGCATAGCTTTGATGTGATGGTGGTGCCACCTGTTCTTCTCCCGAACCCTTTAAGTGGCTCAGGGGTCAAGCTTACGTACTACATGAAGTCTGGCCTCCTGATAGCGGTTCCTTTGTAGGCCTACTACTAGGTCAGGCCTATGGGCTAGCCCTCTCATGTCACTGTTGGCGGTCGTTACAGCCCAAATCCGACCACCAATACTCGGGAATAAATGAGGTTTTATGCAACATTCCATGTACTTAGGTTTTATTTCTAATAAAGTTCCACGAGTTTTGGTGAGTGACACCTGTGCAGGTACAACTATGACAAATACACGCTATTGGGGCCGAAAATGACCGAATTGGCCGAACGACTCCGTTCGGCCGGTTACCTCCCCCTTAGCCGTGCGCGTCACCGGGAGTCGTCCAACGAATATCAAGCGAACACGACAAATGACATGAGGACGGCAGCCATCTCTTCCCGGGCCACAACCACATCACCTCTGGGCCATAAACACACGAAGCCAATCACCAGGAGGCAGCCTAGAAGGCCCACAGAGCAAAGGCGGTGCAGGGGGACGGGCCTGGGCTCCCAGCCCAGTTCGGCCGAACTGGGGGGTTCGCCCGAACCGCCCCCAGTTGCCCAACCGATTCTAGGGGATGCATCTCGGCCGTAGGTGGCTAAGGCAGTGGATCGGGCGTTCAGCCGAACGCTAGGGTTCGGCCGAACCGACCCTCTCGGCCGAAACGGCCGGCAACCGCCTCTGCCCCCTCCCTTGGTCGTTACCCTACCTGAACTGACCCTGGAGCACTATAAATAGAAGGTCACTTTCACTTGTAAACACACACCAAGCCAAGGAGCTCATTTCCACTTTCATTCTAGTAGAGTTAGGATAGTTTAGTTGGGAGTTAGAGTTGAGTCAAGCTTTGCCTCGGAGGTTCCGGAGTTGTCTTCAGAAGCTCTGGTAATAGCTCTTGTATCTTTTACTTTACGTTTTGTAAGACATTGAGTATCAATATAGTTATCTTTATCACTTTGCCTTTGTCATTTATATCTTGCTTCTACTTTATCCTAGTTGTAGCATATATCTTGTTTAGACTATAGTCAGTTATAGTTCTAGTGATTGTAGTCTTGTTTAATTCTTTGTCTTGGCTGGTTCTTCGATCTTGCTTAGAGTATTGACAAGGTTGCTTGCTCTTGCTAGCAGAGTAAGTAGTCGTTGCCTAGTGTAGGAATGGTTCCTAGACTAGTCGGTGGCCTTAGTTTATTCCCGTCGCAACGGAGGTGGTAGCCGGGAGGTGGTGACAGCCCTTTCGGTGTTCGTAGCCCATCACGTTAGTTCCGGTCCGTAGGATTCCCCAGTTGGGAAATAGTGGCACCCCTTCTCATCCCTTTCTGTGTGTTCACCAGTTTCCTTGTCCCGATGCTAAGACATTTATCCCAGATCTCCTAGTGCTGGCTCTGTAGCCGCTGTATCTCTAAGCTAGAGTGACATAGGTAGATAAAGTATCCAGGAGTCCTCTATCTCTTCTCGTTGTCCTCCCAGCTATCTATCTCTTTTCTCCCTTACCAGAGTATCCCTTGAGCTGTGTGTCTGGTATATCCACTCCTACCCAATACCGTTATCCCCTATCTTGTCTAGTCGTGTACCCTTCTCTGATAGTCTCGAATATCTGTTCACTAGTAATCTTGCCAAAGCTTCCCTGTGGAAATATAAATTATGATACCTCGGAATACTCCCAGGTGAAGTGCTACAGCGGTGATTCTGTGTGCTTGCAGAATATTTCTATATTTTACTAAGCCATAAGGAAAACCACTGAAACACTCCTTACCCCAGTACCCGGATTCTCAATTCTGATATTGGATCGTAAGAAGTGCCAACAAGCATTTCTGGCGTCGTTGCCGGGGAAGTCTTTGGCTAGATTATTTTTGAACTTTTATCTTGAGCTATCTTAGTTGAGTACCGCTACTCAAGCGGGTTTATCCTTGCTCTGTTCGTTGGTCTTTGAGGAACAGAGCAGTGCATGACTGGTTTCCAACTACCATCAAACTTCCAAGAAAATCCGGAGTCACTTGTGAGGAACGTACGACCCCGTGTTGTACCTTCTCAGAAGCAACTCCTTCCGACGAACCCAGTCCTTCCCGTTGTTGACCAGGCTACATCGAGGATGGCAACCAAGACGATCCGTGAGTTCTCCACTCCATCAAGCGAGAACGTACGTGTCGGACCAGCTCCACCAGTCGGAGATGGTAGCTTCGAGCTGAAGCCAGCCCTCATCAACATGGTACAGGCTAGCCCATTCTGCGGCAAGCCACACGAAGATGCCAATGCTCATCTCCAGCATTTCCTGGAGATTTGCAACACCTTCACCATCCGCGGAGTAAGTATCGATGCCATTCGCCTTCATTTATTTCCATTCTCATTATTAGGAAAGGTGAAACAATGGTTTTATGCTAACCGCGAAGCAATAAATACCTGGGATAAATGCACTAGCGCTTTCTTGCTAAAATTCTTTCCGGTTGGGAAAACCAACGCCCTCTGGAAAAAAATAGCTAGTTTCCAGCAGTTAAAAGATGAAACAGTCCCGGAGGCATGGGATCGCCTCCAGGACTATATTTCTGCTTGTCCTCACCATGGTATGCAGAGTTGGTTCATAATCCAAACTTTCTATCACGGGCTGAGAAATTCTACCCGTGAGTACCTGGATGCTGCTGCTGGAGGCTCGTTCTTCTCTCTTGAGGAGAGTCGTGCAAAGGCCCTCATAGAGAAGATGGTCGAGAACCAAGGTTTCTCCGACGACCAGACTCAACCAAAGACCCGAGGAGTTCACCAAGTTGAAGCTCTGGACATGCTCGCTGCCAAGATGGACCTCCTGATGAAGAAACTGGAGGCCCCTGCTCAAGAAACGGTGCAAGCCATGGACGCTCGCATGACCTGCGAAGTCTGTGGCAACACTGGCCATTCGGGGAATGACTGCCCCGAAACGCGAGAAGATGCCCACTACGTCAACAACTCCAACAACAACGGGTACCGACCGAACAACTACGGCAACCAAGGCTGGAATCCGCGCCCTAACCTCCCTTTTGAGAGGCCTCAACAAGGTAACAATTTCAATTCCAGCAATTTCAATAATCAGCCGTCTCTTAGAGATCTTGTGTTTGGCCAGATGAAAATTACTGAAAACATCAATAAAAAGCTTGCTGCTAATGATAAAACTCTGGAAAGCATAGACTCTAGGATGGAATCATTTTCTTCTGCTATGAAAAGTCAACTAAGCTTTAATAAAATGATAGAAACTCAAGTCGCTCAGTTAGCTGCTGCTGTTCCTGTCACTGAATCGGGGAAGATTCCGGGCCAACCCGAACCTTCCATCGAGACAGTGAATTCCATCACTACTAGGAATGGTAAGATGCCTCGCAGTGTCTTCCGAACTAACCACGCAGGGAAGGTCGCACGCATCCAAGTGCTGACACCAAGATGGACCTACCTGCCGAGAGCTGCAAAAAGGGCGATCATCAAGACCTCTCCGGACAGGAAGGAAGATCCTGGAGTGCCCATCATTCAGTGCGCGATCTGGAATCGTCGCATTGATGATGCACTCTGTGATCTGGGGGCAAGCGTCAACATCATGTCTAAGGTATTATTTAAGAAATTACGCTACCCTACTTTGTTGCCTACTACTGCCCAGGTACAGCTTGCGGACTCAACCATCCGCTACCCCGAGGGGGTGATCGAGAATGTACCGGTCCGGATCTGGGGACGATATGTCCCTGTGGACTTTGTTGTCCTCGACACGGGGAATGAGCATTCGTTTCCCCTTGTGTTGGGCCGACCATTCTTGAACACCACCCGGGCTAGGATCGATATGGATGCGAGAGAAATCTCGTTCCGTATCGACGGAAGGTTGACTTACTTCAAGTTTCAACCGCGGGAAGAGAAGAAGACAGAGCCACTCACACCGGAGCAGAGGAGCGCCGAGTGCTTCCTTAAGGCTCTCATCAATGGAGAGCTGGAAATACTCGGTGGTGAGCAGCTCAAGTGGAACGAGCTGACAAAACCGACATGTGCAGAAGAAATGGATTTCCTCGTAAAGAAATACGAGGAAAAACAAGCCCTCTGGAATTCTCCAGAGACGCCGATCCCACCGCCACCAACACCGAAGAAGAAGAACAAGAAAATGTGGCGGAAGAAGGTTGCATCGTCCGAGTCATCCACTCTGGGACCGGACGATGACAAGAACAACTGAAGACAGGAGAAGTCCCGCTCGCGGACTTAAAAGCTGAGCTCTCGCCGCGAGGAAAACCGGTATGTATCACATATTTCCCTTCCAATTTTTAAATTTCCAATTGCATTTGCATGTTTCCCTTTTCAAAATAAATGAACCACTTGAGTAATTAATTTGAGAGAGAGTAGAAAATTTTGCAAGCTTGGTTAGAACTAATTGGACACATGCTGAAATTTTATCTAGGGTGGATGTAATTGGTAACTTTTATCCTTTTCATCCCTTCTAGAACATCTCCAATTATTTACCATCACCACCAACCAGCAACAAACATGTCTACCCCACTAAAAATGGTTGCACACTCACCAATTATCACAAACATGGCAGCATGGGGGTGACTCCACTAATTTCCACTTTGGTCATGTCACATTTCCATCTTACCTACCACTAAAATCCACTAAAAATGTCCTTGGGAATTGATGGCCACACAAACTTGGAGTGGAAACAAAGGCATGTGAGTGCTGCACTCACATGGGAGTGCCCTGGCCAGCAGGCCTGGTTCGGGCGAACCAGAGCCTTCGGGCGAACTGGCCAAGGCCCTCCCCTCGGCCTATAAATGCTGCCCTTGCTGCTTGCTTCTCCTTGCACCATTCACTCACTCTCCCATTCTGAAAATTTATGCTAGGAGCTCTCTCTCTTTCTCATGTCCTTTGCTCTAGTGCTAGCTCAAGTTCTTCCCAAGATCTTGTTCAAGTTTTGGTTCACTTGCATCACGAGAAAATCCAAAAAAAAATATTTTGCTTTTGTTGTGATCTTTGTGCTGAATTTCTGGACGATTTTGTGGTGGTCACCGACACCCACAAGAACGACTAACCTTTTGTGGTGGTTTTCATCCCCGCAAGAACGACTAACTATCTCGAATGACTGACTTGATTTTCTTGTGCTAACTATATATATATTCAGTCCTTCGGGTAGTTGTTGTTGCACTAACTTTTTGCAGGAATCATGTCGAAGTTCTTCACTTTGCTCCGTCATTCCGCCCGGCTAGGCCGACGATCGGACGATGCTGGGAGTTCCCCAGCTCCGTCTCGAGGCTCGAGCTGGATGGACACGGACGAGCATGGAGCAGCCGGCTCAGGATGGGGCCATGCCACGCCCCCAGCCAGGCAGCTCCTGAGCGAGAGTGACATCAACCTTAGAACAGAAAGGGAGCGAAACACCTTCAACGAGCTTCGGCTGAAGGAGTTCGAGCTTACCCGTGTGTTTGAGCAAGATTTGCTCAGGGACACGGGGATGGACGTAGAGTTTACAGAAATCTTCCAGGCCATTAGCTGGGAGAATTTCTGGCACATCAACGAAGAAGGTGCGTACCTGCTCACCCTTAAATTCCTCTCGACTTTGGTTTCTGAAACTGGGGGGATTCGTTTTCGGTTCTTCAACCAAGAGTTCTTCTGCTCTTGGAGGGATTTTAGTTCGGGTCTCGGATTTTCAAGCCGTTGTTCATTAGACCCGAACAAAGCGCTTAAAAGATTTGACCGGGTGGCATATTGGAAAAAGATTTCGGGGGATACCAACTGTCATGCGCCACGCACGAACAGCATACATAACCCCACTTTGCGTTTCATGCATCATTGGGTGTCTATGACGGTATGCCCCTGGGAAGATTTGCGCCCTGTCAACACCATCGAGTTGCGGGTTCTTTTTGCCATGGTCAAGCAGATTCCCTATTCACCTGTGAAAGACATGGTTGGTCACTGGCTGTCTCATATTTCCCGTGCGGGTAGCATGGCGATGACTTCTCTAGTCACTCGCCTCGCTAACCACCTGGGCGTCCTCCAGGGCGCCCGACTCATGTACATCGAGACAGCGCGTTCCGTCGTGGATGCCGAGCACTTCGTGCAAGCCCACATGATACGGCGGACGCCTGACGCAACGCTGGCAATGATTTACCGTGGATATACAACTGAAGTGCCTTTGCCCTGTGCAGCACTAAGGTTGTATACCACGCCGAAACTAACTCTTCAGTTGAGGACCGAGTCGGACGACTCTCCACCTTGGAGAGAGCCCGCTCGGCACAGCGTTGCAGGTGACGGACCCGTCACGAGGGGACGAGCCATGCGTGATGCTAGGCTCGCCACCTCACAGGAGCCGGAAGATGCACCACAAATGCCGCACCGACACACTTCCGCTTTTGAGGCCACCTACGACATGTACACCGGCGCTGGGACGTCCGGAGCTGGAGGCTCCGGGCAGCATCAGGAGCCGAACTACTTCACCTCAGGACGCTGGGACTACGGCCAGGACACGGACTCTGAGTGGTCTGGGAGTCGGTATGGAGGGGGATACGACAGTGCCTCCCAGCCATACTACCCCGGATACTCACAGTTCGCACGCTTCGACTATGGCCGGGAGTTGTCCTACATCTCCGACCGAGTCGAGCTCATCGACGACCGTACCCGAGAGATCCAGGACACACTAGCCCGCCATTCTCGGTACCATCAAGAGAATAGCGGGATGGTGGCGTCCATCCAGCACGACGTCCACGAACAAGCGGAACAGCTGAGCCAGTACCTTTCAAGGCTCAACCCCTACCAGTGAAAGTCCGAGCTTGGGGGAGGACCCCCACCAGGTATGTCCCGATTTATCCAGCACTTTGATCATTTAATTTCCCTTTCATTTCCCTTCATGATAGTTTGCATTAAAAAAAATGAAAATACCAAAAATATTTCCCTTAAAACAATATTTCCCTTGAATAAAAAAAAACTCCCAACTATGCATGGAATGAATCATATGCCTCTCACCTTGGAAATGATGAATAGTTGCTCTGTCATTAATTTTGCAAGTACTTTGTTTCAACTAGTTGCTAGATTGTGCTTGAGTTATTTGGCATGAATAAAAATGATCCTGAAAACCTTGTGGGAGCACATGCTTTATTCCAAGTCTAAGTTGTTGTGGGGATTGATATAGTGAGAATTTGGTTAAATTCTATTCTGCTTTTAGTACGGGGAAAATCTCGAAAATTTATGCTTTCAAAATGAAACAAGTTCCTCATTGGTCAAAATACCTACCAGAGCCATATGATAAGCTTAGTTGAAAATTTCTACTCATATGCTGCTTGTTATCTTAGTGAGCTTTGTCAAATTGTTGTGACCTTTGAGTGAAGCTTTCATATTCTTAAAGATCGAGACCCACGTACACACACCACCTCTCACTTGCAATTCCTACACTGGGAGTTAGCAAACATTTTTCTTCATCCATCCACAAAAATAAATGTTCCATGTTCTATGAGTTCCCTCTCCAAATATTTTTGATAGAGACATGGGCTATACAAAAAGAAAAGCATGCCAAAGAAGCATGGCAAAAATAAGAGAAAAAGAAAAGCATGCCAAAGAGCATGGCAAAAAGAAAAAAAGAAAAGCATGCCAAGTGGCATGGCAAAAATATGAGCATAAAAGATAGCCCATGTTCTCAAAAATAAATCAAGGAGAGGGAGTTTCATCCAAGGAGTTCCACCACATTCCATTCCACCACTCCACCATATTCCACTCCATTCATATCCACACACTTGCACGTCTCGATCTTAAGATGTGATTTGTCTCCTTAGAGATCCGGTCTTTGACTTAGCAAAATATAAGATGCATGCATGCCTTCATCCTTTGTCCCTGAGCCACACAAAAAGCCATATTAGATGTTAGGATGAAAAAGAAGGCACAAGCCTTTGGTGAGGATTCAAATACACTTGAGTGATTGAGTGTGCCAATGAGGAACAATTTGTAGTTTTCAAAACTTATGAAAAACTCCGAGATGGGATCCTGAAAAGAGTAGAGTGGAATAAAACTGAGTTTAAACTATTCGTCCTTTCAACCGCCCAAGATAAGGAGATTGCTATAAGCCCCATAGGTAAAAAGGTGATTTGAAACTTTGCCTATGATTCAAGTATTTTTAAAAACTAGTTGTTTATAGAGTTACCTGCAAAAGAAATGACATTGTAGCAACTCCTGATCCACCGAGCCTAAGTTTATCTTTGCTCGAGGACGAGCAAAGAGCTAAGCTTGTGGGAGCTTGTTGGCGGTTGTTACAGCCCAAATCCGACCACCAATACTCGGGAATAAATGAGGTTTTATGCAACATTCCATGTACTTAGGTTTTATTTCTAATAAAGTTCCACGAGTTTTGGTGAGTGACACCTGTGCAGGTACAACTACGACAAATACACGCTATTGGGGCCGAAAATGACCGAATCGGCCGAACAACTCCGTTCGGCCGGTTACCTCCCCCTTAGCCGTGCACGTCACCGGGAGTCGTCCAACGAATATCAAGCGAACACGACAAATGACATGAGGACGGCAGCCATCTCTTCCCGGGCCACAACCACATCACCTCTGGGCCATAAACACACGAAGCCAATCACCAGGAGGCAGCCCAGAAGGCCCACAGAGCAAAGGCGGTGCAGGGGGACGGGCCTGGGCTCCCAGCCCAGTTCGGCCGAACTGGGGGGTTCGCCCGAACCGCCCCCAGTTGCCCAACCGACTCCAGGGGATGCATCTCGGCCGTAGGTGGCTAAGGCGGTGGATCGGGCGTTCGGCCGAACGCTAGGGTTCGGCCGAACCGACCCTCTCGGCCGAAACGGCCGGCAACCGCCTCTGCCCCCTCCCTTGGTCGTTACCCTACCTGAACCGACCTTGGAGCACTATAAATAGAAGGTCACTTTCACTTGTAAACACACACCAAGCCAAGGAGCTCATTTCCACTTTCATTCTAGTAGAGTTAGGATAGTTTAGTTAGGAGTTAGAGTTGAGTCGAGCTTTGCCTCGGAGGTTCCGGAGTCGTCTTCAGAAGCTCTGGTAATAGCTCTTGTATCTTTTACTTTACCTTTTGTAAGACATTGAGTATCAATATAGTTATCTTTATCACTTTACCTTTGTCATTTATATCTTGCTTCTACTTTATCCTAGTTGCAGCATATATCTTGTTTAGACTATAGTCAGTTATAGTTCTAGTGCAGAGGCAGCCCAGGAAGGGTCCAGAGGCAGAGGCGGCGCAGGGGAGGGCCGGCCACGGGCCAGGCTCGTTCGGCCGAACAGACCCCCCTTCCCAAACCACCTCCAGGAGCTCATCCAGGCTACCCAGAGAAAAGGCGGTAGATCCAAGGGTTCGGCCGAACCCTCTGGTTCGGCCGAACCGACCTCTGGCGCCCGAAGTCCCAGGGGGTACCCCCCTGACTCCCTTGACGATTACTCCACCAAACCGGCCCCCCTTCCCAAACCGCCTCCAGGAGCTCATCCAGGCCACCCAGAGAAAAGGCGGCAGATCCAAGGGTTCGGTCGAACCCTCTGGTTCGGCCGAACCGACCTCTGGCGCCCGAAGTCCTAGGGGGTACCCCCTGACTCCCTTGACGGTTACTCCACCAAACCGACACTGGATCCCTATAAATAGAGTGGCATATCTCACTTGTATCACACACACACCAAGCCAAGGAGCTCTCTCATTCCACTTGTTCTAGTAGAGTTAGGATAGTTTAGTTGGGAGTTAGAGTTGAGTCAAGTTGTGCCTCGGAGGTTCCGGAGTCGTCTTCAGAAGCTCTGGTAATAGCTCTTGTATCTTTTACTTTTCATTTTGTAAGACTTTGAGTTATCAATATAGTTATCTTCGTCTTCTTGCCTTTGCCATTTATAGCTTACTCCTACTTTATTCTAGTTGCATCTATATCTTGTTTAGACTATAGTCAGTTATAGTTCTAGTGCTTGTAGCTCTTGTTTAAGTCTTTGTCTTGGTTGGTTCTTCGATCTTGCTTGATACTGGAGGTGAATTATCACCAAGAGTATTGACAAGGTTGCTTGCTCTTGCTAGCAAAGTAAGTAGTTGTTGACTAGTGTAGGAGTAGTTCCTAGCCTAGCCAGTGGACATAGAGTATTCTCGTCGCAACGGAGGTGGTAGCCGTGAGGTGGTGACAGCCCTTTCGGTCTTCGTAGCCCATCACCTTAGTTCCGGTCCGTAGGATCCCCCAGTTGGGAATTGGTGGCACCCCTTCTCATCCCTTTCTGTGTGTCACGGGTTCCCTTGTCTCGAAGCTAAGACAATAGAGTTAACCCAGATCTCCTAGTGCTGGCTCTGTAGCCGCTGTATCTCTAGGCTAGAGTGACATAGGTAGATAAAGTATCCAGGAGTCCTCTATCTCTTCTCATTGTCCTCCTAGTTATCTATCTCTTCTCTCCCTTACCTGAGTATCCCTTGAGCTGTGTGTCCGGTATATCCACTCCTATCCAATACCGTTATCCCCTGTCTTGTCTAGTCGTGTACCCTCTAATAGTCTCGAATATCTGTTCACTAGTATTCTTGCCAAAGCTTCCCTGCGGAAATATAAATTACGATACCTCGGGATACTCCCAGGTGAAGTCTACAGCGGTGATTCTGTGCGCTTGCAGAATGTTTCTATATTTTACTAAGCCATAAGGAAAACCACTGAAACACTCCTTACCCCAGTACCAGGATTCTCAATTCTGATATTGGATCGTAAGAAGTGCCAACAGTCACCTCCGTCAGGCCTGGGCTTCTGTGTTCACAGGGTCCAATACATAGTTTGGGGCACCCAAACCTTGGGCTAAGTGGATCCTAGGGGCACAACGTGTCTTGTGCCGGTCCCTCGTGGGTCAAAAGACAGCCATGCACCTTGAAAAGTGTCGTTATCTTCCCCAAGATGGTAGGGGGGAAAGGCCACGCGCCCTCTGCGAGCCTCACGACCACTCGGTCCGCCGAGCAGTTTTGCTTAGCGATGAAGGCTTTCTTGGGGGTGTCGCTTGCTGGGTCCTGGGGGTGCCACGTGTCCCCCTTACCCTATCCCTCCAATCTACTCATAGGGTTTGCAGGGGATCCTTCCCTTCAGTAGGGAGTTAGGCCTAAGCAGGGTTGATTTCATCTCTTAGCGATTATAAGATCGTGAGATGGGTACCCCTTGTATAGGTATCCCACAGTAGCCCCCGAGTCCTTCTTGGTGCTTTGCGCCAAGAGGGACTCTCTTGCTTTTGCAGATGGATTCTTCATTGGTTTTGCATCGAGCAAAACCCATGGGTTTAGCCCCCTGTTGGCGGTCATTATGAACCGATTCCCGACCTCCAACCGAGTATAAAATAGACACAATGGAACCACACACCATAGCTATAGGGCTTACTACTGTCTATTTCCACAAATTTTGGTGATTGTCCATTGTGCAGGTACAATAATGGGAGAAACGTACTATAAGGGTCAGAATTGACCAATTCGACTGAACGACTCCGTTCGGCCGAGTACCCCCCCCCCCCCTTAGCCGTACCCAATGCAGAGCACGATCGGGAGGCCGTCCACATCACCGACAACCAAGCAGTGACCAAGAACGACAAGTGAACCACTGCCACATGACCTCTGGGCCCAAAACTACACGAAGCCCGTCAAGATGAAGCAACCCAGAAGGTCCAGGAGGGAGAGGGGGTGCAGGGGAGCACTACTGGGCCAAAAGCCCAGTGTGGCCGAATCCATGAGTTCGGCCGAACCCACCAAATCGGCCGAATCGCCCCCAGGCGATGCACCGACTCCGAGCCACCTCAGCACCAAGGCAGTGCCACATGGCACTTCGGCCGAATTGCTCGGTTCGGCCAAACCAGCATATTCGGCCGAATGAGCTGGGCACCGCCTTGAGCTTCCTTGGCAACTGCTCTAGCTCCACCGCCTTGGTTCACTATAAATAGAGCCCTCCTTCACCTGCATCAACACACAACACAAGAGAGTAGGCGTTGCGAAGTTCTGCCACTTGTATCAGTAGAAATAGGGAGAGAGGAGAGGTGAGCGTCCCGGAGAGGAGCCGGAGTGTCGGCCCCTCTTCCCGCTGTACCTCTACGGATGCGGCTCTACTTGGAGTGACATCCGGGTCGTGTCTGGTAACTCTTGTATATCTCTCTGATTAATTGAGCATTCAGTTCTTACTTCTATTTACTTGCTGGTTCTTCGTTCAATGCTTATTTGATTGGTATAATTGTATACTGGTTGCTTAGCTTGGATGCTTATCTTTCTGCAGTAGATAAGTATTAGTCGACTAGTGTAGGCGTGGTGCCTATACTACATCGGTATCCGTTCACTTGCGGAATTATCTGTAGGCCGTAAGGAGTGCCAACAAGCTTTCTGGCGCCGTTGCCGGGGAACGGTAGCTGTTCTGATTCCGAACCCAAGTTATCCGTGTATCCCACCACCATCCACCATATGGATTCCACTCTCACCTTACGTCAACACTTGGCTCCAAAGGGCGATTGTTTGGAGCCACCACCATCATCACATCCCATCCACACACCCGGCTATGAGCTGCGTCCCAGTTTCATAGCCATGATTCATGAGGAAACGTTCTCAGGAACGAATGCTGAGAGTCCATATGTGCATTTGCGCGAGTTTGAGAAACTCTGTTCGTGTCTCGTCATTGCGGGCATGACACAAGAGATGCTTAAATGGAAGCTATTCCCGTTCTCATTGATGGGAGGAGCAAAGAAATGGTACTCTCTAGCTGTCGGAAATATGGAAGGGAGTTGGGAGACTCTTAGAGAAAAATTCTATCTAAATTTCTTCCCAATCTCCAAGGTAGCCAGTCTCCGAGCGGAAATTATCACCTTTAAGCAATTAGAGGGAGAATCGTTAGGAGCCGCTTGGGCCCGTTTCAAGCAAATCTTGGCATCCGGACCAGACCTAGGCTTATCGGAACCTATCATTCTCCAACATTTCAGCCTTGGCCTCTGTCCCGTAGCCACCACTTTCTTGGACTCTGCTTCAAAAGGGTCATTTTTTCATTTGACTCCTAGTGAAGCGAGGATAGTCCTGGAGCGTATCTTGGACGACACTCCCTACACTGGAGTCTATGACGAACTACCCGATGAAGAAGGGCAGCCTAAACCTGAAGAGCCTGTACACCCACACTCTAAAACCATTAGCTCTTCCATTCCATCAGAACCCGAAGCTCATTTCGAACCACAACCTTATTCTAGCCTGGACTATTATCATCCACTCTACACCACTTCCTACAATTTTGATGATGATCTATTCCATAACGTAGGGAGTGCAAGAAGTTACCCATTAGAACAATGTGTTGAGCAAAAGGATCCACCACCCGACAAGGAAGCACTAGAATACCAGAGAGAGTACTTAAGACGTCTCTCTGCAATTATAAGTCGGGAATGGCTAGATGAGGCTGAAGCCTCGACCGAGGTCGTTAAAATGCCCAAGAGAATCCGAACAATCTTTTGTGAAGTAATGAGCATAGACAAGGCAATCGGGTATGACCCGAGCCTCGGAATCAACATAATCTCTAGCTCTTTGGTGTGAGCGCAACTCCCCGATGAACCATGGTCATCATCTCAGAAACATTTAAGGTTCACATCGGGAAGGATCCTCGACTGTTTAGGGATCTTGCGGGTCACACCCGTTAAGATTAAGGACCCTGAACTTTTCTTGGATTTCCATATCTTTGACCTACCGACAAACTCCATTCATTCCATCTTTATTGGTAGGCCAATCGTGAAAATCCTAGAAAATTCACCAATAAACCAGCTAGAGCTTAGGATCGGAGAAGAACTCGTCCCAGTCTCTTATTCTTATTCCTTGAATACCCCAATAGAGACAGACCCCGATCCTGATCCAATAGAGGAAGTCATGTCAACAACTCTGGCATACTTAGAGCAACCTATCCTAGAAGAAGATGCCCAATTTGTTATGGAGGAAGAAGAAATTCATCCTCCAATCGAGCCTAAGCCTCTTCCCCCTGGACTAAAGGATGCCTTCCTCTTTAAGGACGAACAAACTCCAGTGACCATTAGTAACAAGCCCTCTGACGTTGAAACTCAACATAGTCTCACTGTCCTGGAGAAAGATCACTTTATCCAAGATTTAGAAGGGATTGCTCGTAACCATCATACACATCATATCCCTATCTCATCTTCTCCTGGGGTCGCAAGGAAGTTGTCCCGGAGATTCGTCTTTGATCGGGGAAAGACTAGATTCAAAGTAGAAGCCATCATCTTCCCCTATCATGCTCCTGAACACGACCCTGTGCGTACACCTCCCACGAGTAAAGGGGATTCGTAGTTCCTTGGCCACACCACGCTTTATAGGTGTCTCATCGAAAATTTCTATCTAATAGCCTGGTCGTTGACCAATCTCTTAGCCAAAGAAACCCCTCTCGTCTCTGATCAAGAGTGCTAAGCTTCCTTTCAAACCCTTAAGAAAGCACTCCGTTTTGCTCCCATCATCCAGCCTCCCGACTGGAGCATCCCGCTAGAAATCATGTGTGATGCGAGCGTTTTTGCCGTAGGAGATGTTGTGGGCCAAACCAAGGACAAGAAGCATTATGCTCACTGGCCCCAGCTCAACTACGCAGCCATGGAAAAGGAACTCTTAGCAATTGTGTTTGTTATTGACAAATTCCGGTCCTACCTAGTTGGAGCAAAGGTCATAGTCTATCCAGACCATGCTGCTTTGAGGTATCTTTTGACCAAAAAGGATGCGAACCCAAGAGTTATCCGCTGGGTCTGTCTTGGATATGAGTCCCGTTTGATCTTCCCACCGACGATTTCTTACGGGATGATACGCTCCTCAAGGTCACAACACTAGAGCCGTGGTATGCCAACATAGTCAACATCAAGGTGTTAGGGTGCGTCCCACCAGGTGGAAATAGGAAAAGATTGGTTTATGAGAGAAGATTTCACCTCGGGGACGACCCATACCTCTTCCAGATATGTAGTAATGGACTACTCAGACGATGCACACCTGCACCTGAGGCACATAAAAACTGGGAGATATGTTATGCAACACCTTATAGTGGTCACTATGGAACATTCTGAACAAATGTCAAGGTCTGCCATTGTGGGCCTAGCATGTACAAGGATGCTAAGGAATTTATCAGGAGATGCCCACATTGCCAAAAGCACAGGAATATAAGCACTAGTGACGCAATGCCGCTCACCAGTAATTTTCAAGTAGAAATCTTCGATGATTGGAGAATTGACTCCATGAGTCCTTTCCCTAACTAAGAGAACTACAAGTTTAATTCTGGTAGCCGTAAATTACGTCTCCAGAAATGGCTAGAAGCCATGCCCTGTTGAGCCACAGACACCAGGCGCTAAGCAAATTTTCCATGAAAACATCCTTCCTTGCTTTAGCATCCCCAGGCTAGTCTCCTATTTGATTGACTCCACCTTCCGGAAAGAGTCAAGTTTGGGGGAGCAGCATATTATAGCCACATCTTATCACCCCCAAACTAGTGGTCAAGCAGAACATCCAATACACAGATAAAGAACACTCTGCAAAAGACCATCAATGAGATAGGAATGCACTGGAAAAGATTAGCTCCTTGATGCACTCTGGGCATACCAAACCACATTGGTTCTGGCAAACTGGGCCACTTCAGCCAAACCATTGTTCGGCCGAAGGCAACCCTTTGCCCATGTGCATCCATTTGAATCTCAGATCCTGTCTCTATCCCATCTTATCCTAGAGTCGCACGTTGGGAAAGGCTGTCATCTTGCTCCGTCAAGCACAAGCTAGTGCTTACATTTCCTAGCCACCATGACCACCCAATCCTCGTCCAATGACCTTTCCTCACCCAAGTGTTCCCTCTCCAAGAGTATCACAAGCAAAACCCTCAAACCCAAACCAACGGAGAAAGCCATGAGCACTTCGAGGAGGAGAAGGCCGCTAAAGGCGAGCTTCGGCGGATGGACACGGATAACAAGACAATTGTCCTCCACCGAACATTCACAACCAAATTCAAGAGGCTCGCCAAAGCCACAGGACATCTAAACCATTATGATCCACCTACAGAGTAAATATCCTATGGTTGTATCTTTTAGAGCACCATTAGTTTAAATTTATTTCCAAATTCAATTTCCCTTTGCTTAGATCAATGTTTAGGAGGTGCTCTCTTTATTTCCCTTACAATGTTTGTTTTCCCAAAATTTAGCTTGGTGAATAAAATAAAATAAAATAAAAACTTAGTTTGAATTGTCCAAAATAATGCTCTGACTGGTGCAGTTGAGCCAGTCAGAGAATGCCCAATTTAACAGATGTTACACGAGTACATGGATGACACAGTGGAAGAACAGGACGAGACCGTGAAGGACAGCCCGTACGGCTGAACCATTTGGTTCGGGTGAACTGGCTCGTTCGAGCAAGCTGGTTTGTTCAGCCGAACCAGCCCAACTCAACCACATTGCGCACGCACACTGGTTTGCACTCCTTACTTCTGTTCACTTTTGGTTTCTCTGTGTTGCCATGTTTCAATGCTTGAACCTTGCACAAACCACTTAAATGAAATGCTCTCGGTTATCTTTCATGCCATGAATTGTGCCTATTGTTCATTTCAAACTGAGTATCCACATGCCTGTAAAATCGTTCATGTTAGGATCCCCTGGTCTAAGTTATTGATGAATGTGATATGACTTGATAAAACAACCCTCTTGTTCGTTCTACCATTCGGGAGAATTTATTTTGAAAATATAAAACCATACCCTATCCTTTCATCCTATCCATATTCCGTCTACTTTACACATATACTTGAGAGATCATTCCCTGAAAAGCTTGTCATGACTAGTATAATGTCTTGTCGAATTCTGAGTCCCTAGAGAAAGTCTGGTTGCCCCAGATCATTTGCAAGCATATATATATCATAAGAGCTGCATTAGAAGTCCTCATGCCTTGGTGATACCCTGAAAAAAAAAATTGATGATGAGAAAAATAAAAGGACTCATGAAAGTCCAAAGATGAAAAAGAAAAAAATGAGAAAAAGAATTCCCAAAAAGGGAAGAAAAAAAGAAAAGAAAAGGGGTCATGAGGCTAAGGACCAACAATGAGCTCTTCATCTCAAACTTGCAATTTGAACAAAGGTGATTGACATATCTCTAGGAACCAGTCTTCGGCTTGACAGAAATATATGTCTTGATAAGATCACCACCGGAGAGCATGAGAGTATCAGGGGATGAAAGGACAAGGGTCATTTGTTTTTGAAAATATTAGAAAACCTCGAGTGCAGGATCACCAAGATGGACCTTGTTGTAAGAGCCATTCCGTTCATCAACAACCCAAGATCCGGGGAATAGCCACTCCAAAATCCACAGGTATGGAGAAAGGTTTGGAATTTTCAATTTGCATTTGTTCATCTCGTGAAAGGACCCATATCTTAGTCTTGGTCTTATTTGAATTCTTTACTCGGGACGAGCAAAGATCTAAGTTTGGGGGAGCTTGTTGGCGGTCGTTATGGACCGATTCCCGACCTCCAACCGAGTATAAAATAGGCACAATGAACCACACACCATAGCTATAGGGCTTACTACTGACTATTTTCACAAGTTTTGGTGATTGTCCATTGTGCAGGTACAATAACAGGAGAAACGTACTATAAGGGTCGGAATTAACCAATTCGGCCGAATGACTCCATTCGGCCGAGTACCCCCCCCCCCCCTAGCCGTACCCAATGTAGAGCATGATCGGGAGGCCGCCACATCACCGACAACCAAGCAGTGACCAAGAATGACAAGTGAACCACCGCCACATCACCTCTAGGCCAAAAACTACATGAAGCCCGTCAAGATGAAGCAACCCAGAAGGTCCAGGAGGGAGAGGGGGTGCAGGGGAGCACTAGTGGGCCAAAAGCCCAGTCTGGCCGATTCCATGAGTTCGGCCAAACCCACCAAATCGGCCGAACCGCCCCCAGGCGATGCACCGACTCCGAGCTGCCTCAGCACCAAGGCGGTGCCACATCGCACTTCGGCCGAATTGCTCAGTTCGGCCGAAACCGGCATATTCGGCTGAACTGGCATATTTGGCCGAACGAGCCGGGCACCGCCTTCAGCTTCCTTGGTGCCTGCTCTAGCTCCACCGCCTTGGTTCCACTATAAATAGAGCCCTCCTTCACCTGCATCAACACACAACACAAGATAGTAGGCGTTGCAAAGTTCCGCCACTTGTATCAGTAGAAATAGGGAGAGAGGAGAGGTGAGCGTCCTGGAGAGGAGCCGGAGTGTCGGCCCCTCTTCCCGTTGTACCTCTACGGATGCGGCTCTACTTCGAGTGACATCCGGGTCGTGTCTGGTAACTCTTGTATCTCGCTCTGATTAATTGAGCATTCAGTTCTTACTTCTATTTACTTGCTGGTTCTTCAATGCTTAATTGATTGGTATAATTGTATACTGGTTGCTTAGTTTGGATGCTTATCTTTCTGCAGTAGATAAGTATTAGTCGGCTAGTGTAGGCGTGGTGCCTATACTTGAGACTAACTTAGTTTACCCCCGTCGCAACGGAGGTGGTAGCCGTAAGGTGGTGACAGCCCTTCCGGTCTTTGTAGTCCATCACGTTAGTTCCGGTCTGTGTGTCACGTTAGTTAGGAATTGGTGGCACCCCTTATCATCCCTTTCTGTGTGTCACGGGTTCCTTTGTCCCAAAGCAAGTATCTATCTGTACCCTCTGATCTGCTCGATCAATCAGTAGAATACCTCTATCAGACTCGTACCCTCTCTACCCTCCTATCACTCATCTTCTCTCTTTGTTGTTGTCATCCACCTCATCCATACCATTCACTCCATTGCATCTACCTTGGACAACTTAGTTTAGAATTAGTACACTTCTCGTTCCTCATGGAAATCGATACCTAGGAATACTCCCGGGTGAAAGCAACATCGGTATCCATCCGCTTGTGGAATTATCTGTAGGCCGTAAGGAGTGCCAACACCCCCGAGCCTTTAGCCGAGTGGTTTTGCACAGTCGACTAGAGAGTCTTGTCGGGCAGTTCAAAATGATGTTGTTTCCGATTTTCGCGTTAGTCGCCAACGCTTTCTCGACTAGAGATTATTCTTGCGGACTTTGACACTAGGTCTGGAGCCCGCTCGCATTCCCCGGTACGCCCGGTGGGTTCTGACTGGATTCCTGGTAGGGGCAGGAGGTGGCGTGAGCTTCCTCTACTGCCGGTCAGCGCACACTTTTTGAGGGCACGATCTTCTATGGTCTCCCGCAATGAAGCGCACCTGGAAATAACTGGGGCAGACGGGCGGTGGCCTCCTCAATTAAGGCCTTCCATCGCGTTCCTCTTGGGGAAACGGTGGCTGCCGTTTCCAGAAGTGGAGTGGCAGCAGCAGCAGGGCCTATAGATAGGTGTCCTTGTGTTCCTCCTTTCTTCAAGCTTGGTCGAGTCTTTCCCCTTCATGAGCCATGTGGCCTAGATAGCCCTTGTTTCCTCAAGTTCGCCTCCGCCGCTGGGTGTCTGCCCAGCGGCACTTGTAGTCTTGGCGTAAGAATTACTCCCGTGATGTGGATGGAGGGGCGGAGTTCCAGCGTCGACGCCTCCTCTAGCCTGTGGCCGAGGTAGATGCTCCTATTGGTCGAGCAAGTAACTCCCCGCGGTGGGGGAAGGGCAAGGATCTTCGCGATCCTATACAAAGTCGAGGAGAGTCTCCTCATCCTCTAGTACAGGAAAGTGAAGCCGAAGCACTTGGTCCTGCTCGCCGAAGTTATCCCTACTACCTAGGGGTGACCCGTGAGGTGACAACTGGAGGTACCGTGGTGGTTACTTCTCGTTCTTCCTCCATCACGGAGCTCGGCGCATCGAGGCCGAAGGCGTCAGGCTTCCCTAATAAAGTCCCTCATCAAGAGAGAGGGCTTCTTGAGGGAGCCCTTATGGGCTTGAGGAGGACAACAGTTTCCTTGCCTCTTTAATGCCTGCGGGCGCCTGTCTGCTCCTTCCGTTCATAGATGTTGTCCTTCAAAGGGAGGGAGCATCATCTGGGTCTTGGAGTTGTAAGAAGTAGTCCCGTGAGCTTGTCTTGATGGTAGTTCCATGCTCACGGGACAGTTCATCTCCTTGTACTCCTTGCCCCCTAGAGGGGTCAAGTTTTAATGAGTTTGCACTCTTTCAGGGTCATGGACCCTTGTATCTTTATTCTATATCAGGGATCCACTCCCTTGTAACTTTGAATGGAATAAAGAGTTGTTTGTTTGATTGAAATCCGCTTTCTATTTTGAGTTTGAGCATCTTTTGTTTAGGATCTTCGTGTTTGTCCGAGTTATGGAACTCCGGACGTCTTCTATTTTATTCGAACCTCTATCCAAGCTTAGCGCTCGGGAGGCTTGGGGATTCGTTCAGGCCACGCAGCCTTAGAACAGTCCTCCTTGTGCCTGGTAATGGGTTTGACAGTAGGGATGTGAAAGGATCAACACTATGCCTAGAGGGGGTGAATAGGCATTCCTGCAAATTATCACAAACAACCCCACAAGATATTAAATAAACCAGAATTTCCGGTAGCTATCGGAAATTTCCGCTGGCTACCGGAGATTTCCGGTGACAGTCGAACCAGTGGAATCAAGGTGAATTTAGGAGCAATTACACCAAACTATCTGAAGCAAAGAGTTACACTAGATGCTATAGAACTTCTCAAGCAATTACTTACAGCAAGGTCTCAACAGAAAGATAGATTGAAGCAAGACAAGTAGATAACTAGCTAGAGAAATATGAACAAGATGAACACGAAGAACAACAACAACGAGAGACACAAGATTTATCCCGAAGTTCACTCCACATAGGAGCTACGTCTCCATTGAGGGCCTACGAAAGGCGGGCTTATCAACTCCAAGCCACTTTCCTCCACTTAGCCACCACAAAGGAGCTAAGCTTATGAGGACCTCTCTCGTGATGAACAAGGTCATCAAGGACGCCACTACACCTACGAGCAGCCATTGACTCGAGCAAGAGTGCAACAACTTCAACATGAGGTGAAATCATTCCTTGCTGACTATGAACATGCAACCCCTAAGAATTATTTACTACCTAATAGTGGCATGTTACTTGTTCTCAGGTCTGAAGAATATGCAAGGTATGAGTTGGCCCCTCAGCACACAAAGAAAAGCAACTACAAGATGGTGTGTTGCTGTTCCAGATTTGGACTTAAAGATTTATGGTTAATTCTTTATCAATCCACGACAATTCACCATAAGTATCTACACCATTGAAAGCGTCTTGAAGTCTACTTTCCAACGCAACTAACGGATCATGATTTGGAACTTTGTAGCAAGAGATATGGTGAACTTAGTGAAGGCTGTTCTGAGTGATTAGTTCGGACCAGTCCGAACTGGATGTGTCGTATTTTGCTCCAGAAACTTGTTATTTGTTATTGGGCCTTTGTGGGAGGCCTCAGCCCAACTAGGAGGGTTGTTCCTAGTATAAATAACCTTGGTACTCCTGGTGGAAACCCTAACCATGAATTGAAATCAGAAAATAGAGAAGCCAAGTGATCTTGTCTTTAGGGTTGTGCCATTGTTGCCCCCCTTGAGGATTGAGAGTTTCCTCTACCATTTGTTCTTGTTTTTCCTTGTGATTTGCAAGAGCATTGCCTCTACCTTTGTGTGGTTCAGGTAAGGCATCGACCAAATCATGTGGTTGGGCCAAATCATTTGTCATAGTTGGCTGTTCGAGAAGCTGTTGGTGCCATCGGTTCGTCAGGTTGCACGGGTCAAGTTATCACCCACGATCCTACACGAGAAGATCGGGCAAGCCCCCTCATCATAAGCTTACTTACAAGTAAATCCACTAAGGATTGGGTGATACAAACTTTCACGGCAAATTCATGTCACACCCAAAAAAAATTTGAATTTTGGGTTGTGAGTTGTTAGCATAATTAAGGCAATAATTTTCTCAATTTTCTAAAAATTTTTAAGCTTTATAAAATTTACAGGGAATTTAGTATAGGAAAATTTTGTTTTCCAAATTAAATTAAAGCAACATAGGTTTAATTTTTGAGTGTGTTGCATTCATGCTGACCGCATTGAGTTTTGGTTGTGCGTAGTTCAAATAATAATTTAAATTAAATTTAAATTCGCATTTGAACTGCGTTTGTTTGAGCTTTAGAATAGTTCGTTTGGCCAGAGTTTGCTTTTGCCCCTTTAACTTTTCCCCTGGCCAGTTTTCTCTTTTCTCCCCAAGCGCAGCCCGCCTCCCCTCAGCCAGCGCGGCCCAGCTAGCCTAGCCGCCAGCGCCCGCCAGCCCAGCTCGTGGCCCATCCCCTCGCTTCCGCCTTTGCTCGGCCCAACCCAGCACGGCCCAGCTCGACCCTCGCGTGCGGCCGCGATATAGCGCCGGCATCCCGCGCGCGACGCACAGCGCCGCCGCCCTTTCCTTGGCGTGCGTGCCACGACCGACTCGGCGTTTGTGCCGCCTTGTTGTTCGACCTCCGCCCGCACCTCCTCGGCCCTATATAAGCTGCCGACCTCCGCTGTCTATCCTCACCACATCACCACTGCCGACCTCTGCTCCCTGCACAACGTTGCTGCCGCCATGGTGCCCGGAGCTCGAGCGCCCCCGCGATTCGCCGCCTTCGTCGCTCTACGGGGCAAGCCGAAACGTTCTCGGTTTTTCTTTCATGTCATGAATATTGCCTATTGCTTATTTCAAACTTAGTATCCACCTGCTTGGAAATCTTTCATGTTAGGACCCCCCTGATCTAAGTTGATGATGAATGTGATATCACTTGATAAAACAGACCTCTTGCTCATTCAAGTATTCGGGTGAATTTATTTTGAAAATATAAAAACATACCCTATCCTTTCATCCTTTCCACATACCTCTACATCCACTTGACATATTTGCTTGAGAGATCACTTATGAAAAGCTTGTCATGACTAGTATAATGTCTTTTCGAATTTTGAGTCCCTGGAGATAGTCATGTTGCCCCAGATCGATTGCAAGAATATCTATCATCAGAGCCACATTAGAAGTTCTCATGCCTCGGTGATTTCCTGAAGAAAAAAAAGAGGAGAATGATGAGAAATAAAGGACTCGTGAAAGTCTAAGTATGCAAAAAAAAGAAAAAAGAAAAATAAAAGAGTTCCCAAAAGGGAAGCAGAAAAAAAAAGAGAAGAAAAAAAGGGGGGTCATGAAGCTGAGGACCAACAATGAGCTCTTCATTCCAAACTTGCAATTTGGTCAAGAGTGACCGACATAATCTCTAGGAACCAATCTTCGACTTGACAGAAATATGTGTCTTGGCAAGATCACCACCTGAGAGACAAGAGAAAATATACAAAAGAGAATGAGTGAGAAGGAGTGACTCCAGAGAGCGTGACAGTATCAGGGATGAAAGGACAAGGGTTATTTACTTGTGAAAATTAGAAAACCCCGAATGCAGGATGATCAAGACGGACTTTGTTGTAAGAGCTGTTCCATTCATCAACCACCCAAGATCCAGGGAGTAGCCACTTCAAATCCACAGGTATGGAGAAAGGTTTAAGGTAATCAATATGCATTCATTCATTTAATGAAAGAACCCTTATCTTAGTCTTGCTCTTATTTCAATTTCTTTACTCGGGACGAGCAAAGATCTAAGTTTGGGGGAGCTTGTTGGCGGTCGTTACGGGCCGATTTCCGACCACCAACCGAGTATAAACTGAACATGATGGAACCAAACACCATAGCTATAGGGCTTATCACTAACTATTTCCACAAGTTTTGGTGATTGTCCATTGTGCAAGTATGACAACGAGGAATATGTGCTATAGGGGTCAGAAATGACCGATTCGACCGAACGACACAATTCGGCCAGTTACCCCCCTTAACCATACCCGACGCGGAGCACGATCGGGAGGCCGTCCACATCACTGACAACCGAGCAGTGACCGAACATGACACGTGGACCATCGCCACATCGCCTCTGGGCCAAAAGAGCATGAAGAACACCAAGATAAGCCAGCCCAGAGGGTCCAGGAGGGAGAGGCGGTGCAGGGGAGCACTGCTGGGCCAAAAACCCAGTTCGGGCGAACGGATTGGTTCGGCCGAACCAGCCCAAGGCATGTCCCCATGCAACCGACCCTGGAAACCGCCTCCTAGGGGCAAATCAAGGCCGTAGGATCCTTGTTCGGTGCATCCACCGGTTCGGCCGAATCCTACAGTTCGGCCGAACCGGGATTTTCGCCCGAACCGACCTCCTACCGTTCCAGGGTTGCGTGGCTGCCACTCCTCTTCAAACCGACCCTGGGCACTATAAATAGAGGCCCTCCTTCACCTACAAAACACACCACAAGAGAAGAGAAGAGAAGCATTAGCGAAGCGCTGCCACTTCCATAGTTAGAAGATAGGGAGAGAGGAGAGGTGAGCGTGCCAGAGAGGAGCCGGAGTGTCGGCCCCTCTTCCACCTGTACCTCTACGGATGCGGCTCAGCTTCGAGTGACATCCGGGTCATGTCTGGTAACTCTTGTATCTCTCTCTGATTAATTGAGCATCAGTTCTTACTCTTACTTGCTTGCTTGTTCCTCGTTCAATGCTTAGTTACTTGGTATAATTGTATACTGGTTGCTCTGCTTGGGAGCTTATCTTTCTTAAGGAGATAAGTACTAACTGACTATTGTAGGTGCAGTGCCTACACTTGAGGTTAGCATGGTCTGTGCCTGAGTCCACGGTTGTGTGGTAGTCGTTAGGTGGTGACAGCCCTATACGGCCTACGTAGTCCACCACGTCCGGCTCGGCCGTAGGAGCCTTCTGCGGTTGTTCACCAACACCCCTTCTCACCCCTTTCTGAGTGTTGGGTGCTCCGGTTCCCGAAGTAAGCAAGTACCTGTAGGAGTTGTCTTGCCCAGTTAATCAGAAGAACCTCGTTACCGGACTCGTACCTTCTCTACTCTCCTATTGCTCTTTCTTCCTTTTCTTTGTTGTCATCCACTCCATCACTCCACCCACTTGACAACTTAGTTTAGAATTAGTTCACTTCTCGTTCCCTATGGAAATCTATACCTTGGAATACTCCCGGGTGAAAGCTACATCGGTATCCGTTCGCTTGCGGATTTATCTGTAGGCCGTAAGGAGTGCCAACAAGCTTTCTGACGCCGCTGCCGGGGAACGGTAGCTGTTCTGATTCCGAACCCAAGTTGTCCGTGTATGCCACCACCATCCACCATATGGATTCCACTCTTACCTTACGTCAACATTCAGCTCCAAAGGGTGATTGTTTGGAGCCACCACCATCATCACATCCCATCCACACACCCGGCTATGAGCTGCGTCCCCGCTTCATAGCCATGGTTTGAGAGCAACCGTTCTCAGGAACAAATGCTGAGAGTTTGAGCAACTCTGCTCATGCCTGACCATTGCGGGCATGACATAAGAGACGCTTAAATGAAAGCTATTCCCGTTCTCATTGACGAGAGGAGCAAAGAAATGGTACTCTCTGTTTGTCGGAAATATGGAAGGAAGCTGGGAAATCCTTAGAGAGAAATTCTGCCTAAATTTCTTCCTAGTTTCCAAGGTAGCCAGCCTCTGAATCGAAATTCTTACCTTTAAGCAATTAGAGGGAGAATCGTTAGGAGCTGCGTGGGCTCGTTTCAAGCAAATCTTGGCTTCCGGACCAGACTTAGGCTTGTCAGAACCTATCATTCTTCAACATTTCAGCCTTGGACTCTGTCCCGTAGCCACCACTTTCTTGAACTCCACTTCAGGAGGGTCGTTCTCTCATTTGATTCCCAGTGAAGCGAGGATAATCCTGGATCGTATCCTAGATGACACTCCTTACACTGGAATCTATGACAAACTCCCTGATGAAGAAGAGAAGCAGCCTGAACCTGAAGAGCCTACACATTCACAATCCAAATCTATTAACTCTTCCATTCCATTAGAACCCGAAGCTCATTTCGAACCACAGCCCTATTATAGCCAGGATCATTATGATCCACTCTACACCACTCTCTATGATTCGGATGATTATCTATTCGATGACATCGGGAGTGCAACAAGTTTCCCATTGGAACGACGTGTAAAGCAAAAGGACCAACCTCCTGACAAGGAAGACTTAGAAAATCAGAGGTAGTACTTAGGACGTCGCTCTGCCGTTATGAGTCGGGAATGGCTAGACGAGGCTAAAGCCTCAACCGAGGTCGTCAAAATGCCCAAGAAAATTCGAAGGATATTCTGTGAAGTTACGGGCATAGACAGAGAAGTTGGGTACGACCCGAGCCTCGGAATCAACATCATCTCTAGCTCCTTGGTGCGAGCATGACTCCCCAATGAACCATGGTCATCATCTCAAAAACGTCTAAGGTTCACAAAGGGGAGGATCCTCGATTGTTTAGGGATCTTGCGGGTCACACCCATTAAGATTAATGACCCTGAACTTTTCTTGGATTTCCATATCTTTGACCTACCCAATGATTCCACACATTCTATCTTTATCAGTAGGCCAATAATGAAAATCCTAGAGAACACACCAACAAACCAGCTAGTAGAGCTTATGGTCAGGAAAGAACTTGTCCTTGTCTTGTATTCCTATTCCTTGAACACCCCAGTAGAGGCAGACCCCGATCCTGATCCCCTAGAGGAGGTCATGTCAATTTCGTTGAGAGACCTAGAGCAAACCATTCCAGAGGAAGACCTCCAATTCTTTACGGAGGAAGAAGAAATTCATCCTCCGATTGAGCTAGACACAAGCAAAACTCCAAAACCATCTCCAATCGAGTTTAAACCTCTTCCCCCTGGACTGAAGTATGCCTTCCTCTTTGAGGACAAAGAAACTCCAGTGATCATTAGTGATAAGCTTTCCGATGTAGAAACCCAACAGCTTCTCACTATCCTAGAGAAGAATCGATCGGTATTAGGATATTCACTCCAAGACCTGAAAGGGTTCAGTCCTAACCTTTGTACCCATCGCATCCCGATCGATTTTGAGGCAACACCGTCTCGGGAACCTCAAAGACAGTTGAACAATGCCATGAGAGAGGTCGTTAAAAAGGAAGTTCTCAAACTCCTTCACGCGGGGATCATTTATCCTGTCCCCAATAGTGAATGGGTTAGTCCCGTTCAAGTAGTTCCTAAGAAGGGAGGAATGACGGTTGTGTGCAATGACAAGAATGAGCTCATCCCTCAGCGCACCGTCACTGGTTGGCGTATGTGTATCGACTATCGTCGACTCAATAAGGCCACTAAGAAAGACCATTTCCCCCTTCCGTTCATAGACGAGATGCTTGAACGGTTAGCCAAACACTCTTTCTTCTGCTTCCTTGACGGTTATTCTGGATATCACCAAATTCCAATCCATCCAGATGACCAAAGTAAGACCACGTTCACATGCCCCTATGGGACGTACGCCTATCGGAGGATGTCCTTCGGGTTGTGTAACGCACCCGCATCCTTCCAACGTTGCATGATGTCCATCTTCTCTGATATGATTGAGGAGATTATGGAAGTGTTCATGGATGATTTCTCGATTTATGGGAAGACCTTTACCGAATGCCTGAAAAACCTGGACAAGGTCCTCCAGAGATGTCAAGAAAAACATCTCGTCCTAAACTGGGAAAAGTTCCATTTCATGGTGCGAGAAGGGATTTGTCTTAGGACACAGGGTGTCGGAACGTGGAATCGAGGTAGATATAGCGAAGATAGAAGTGATCGAGCAACTTCCACCTCCCACAAATGTTAAGGGGATTCGTAGCTTCCTTGGCCATGCCGGGTTTTATAGGCGCTTTATCAAAAACTTCTCCCAAATATCCCGGCCGTTAACCAATCTCTTAGCCAAGGATGCCCCCTTTATTTTCGATGAAGAGTGCTATGCAGCCTTTTATACCCTTAAGAAAGCACTCATTTCCGCTCCCATCACCCAGCCTCCCGACTGGAGTGTCCCATTCGAAATCATGTGTGATGCGAGCGACTATGCCGTAGGAGCTGTTTTGGGCCAAACTAAGGACAAGAAGCATTAAGCTATCTCATATGCTAGTAAAACGCACTCTGGCCCTCAGCTCAACTACGCAACCACGGAGAAGGAACTCTTAGCAGTTGTGTTTGCTATAGACAAATTCCGGTCCTACCTAGTTGGGGCAAAGGTCATAGTCTATTCAGACCATGCTGCTCTGAAGTACCTTCTGACCAAAAAAGATGCAAAACCAAGACTCATCCGCTAGGTTCTCCTACTCCAAGAATTTGACATCGAGATAAGAGATAAGAAAGGAGTAGAGAACTCAGTAGCAGATCATTTGTCGCGGATGCAAGTCCCGTCTGACCTTCCAATCAACGATTATCTACGGGACAACACGCTCCTTAAGGTCACCACCTCGGATCCATGGTACGTCAATATAGTGAACTACATGGTGTCAGGGTACGTTCCACCAGGAGAAAATAGGAAAAGATTGGCTTATGAGAGTAGACTCCACCTGTGGGACGACCCGTATCTCTTCAGGATATGTAGTGATGGACTCCTCAGACGGTGTGTACCCGCACATGAGGCATACAAGATCCTAGAAAGATGCCATGCAGCTCCATATGGAGATCACTATGGTGCATTTAGAACAAATGCTAAGGTTTGGCAATGCGGCTTCTACTGGCCCAACATGTATGAGGACGCTAAGGAGTTTATCAGAAGATGTCGGCATTGCCAAAAACACGGAAATATAAGCACTAGAGACGCCATGCCACTCACAAGTAACCTTCAAGTAGAAATCTTTGATGTTTGGGGAATCGACTTCATGGGTCCTTTCCCCAATTCAGAGGGTTATAAGTTCATCCTAGTGGCCGTAGATTACATGTCTAAGTGGGTGGAAGCCCTGCCTTGTGATGCTGCAGACTCCAAGAGCGCTAGACGAATGTTTCATGAAACTATCTTTCCTCGTTTCGGCGTTCCTAGGATAGTCATTAGTGATGGAGGCTCCCACTTCATTGACTCAACTTTCCGTAAGTACCTTTCAAGTTTGGGGTGCAGCATAATGTAGCTACACCTTATCACCCCCAAACTAGCGGTCAAGCAGAAACATCAAACAAGCTAATCAAGAATATCCTGCAAAAGACCGTGAATGAGATGGGTAAGCATTGGAGGGAAAAACTCCCAGATGCACTGTGGGCATATCGCACAGCTTACAAGACACCCATTGGGATGACCCCATATCAACTGGTCTATGGCAAAACCTGTCACTTACCAGTAGAGATGGAGTTTAAAGCTCATTGGGCCGTTAAGAAGTGGGGTATGGATCTCCCAGCAGCTAGCCTTAGGAGGCGGATTCAGCTGGCCGAGCTAGATGAAATGAGAGAGAGAGAGAGAGAGAGAGAGAGCATACCATAGCTCCCGGCTATACAAAGAACGAACAAAGAGATGGCATGACAAACGCATCAAGATTAAGACATTCAAGCCGGGAGACAAGGTCCTCGTCTTCAATTCTCGGGTCAAGCTTTTCGGGCATGGGAAGCTTAGAAGTAAGTGGGATGGCCCATTTACAGTAGTCGACGCTGCATCTCACGGGGCCATCACACTGCAAAGTGAGGATGGAAATACATTCAAGGTCAATGGACAGCGGCTCAAGATTTTCCTGGAACCAGATCCGCCACCACTCGAAGACTTAGATGTCATCGAGTTTTTAGAGATCTAAAGCTGGTCCTAGACCTTTGCCCATAATTTTCAACGAAACAATCTTTCTGGGCGAATCCACCTTGACAATAAAAACCTCGAAGTTTGGCTTGATCCACCTACAGGTTAGTTGTCCTATGGTTGTATCTTTTAGAGCACCATTAGTTTAAATTTATTTCCCAATTCAATTTCCCTTTTGCTTAAATAATTGTTTAGGAGGTGCTCTCTTTATTTCCCTTCTCATATTTGTTTTCCTAAAATTACCTTGATGAATAAAATAAAATAAAAAATCCTAGTTTGAATTGTCTGAAATAATGCTCTGACTGGTGCAATTGAGCCAGTTAGAGAATGCTCAATTTAACAGATGCCACATGAGTACATGAATGACACAGTGGAGGAACAGGGAGAGAAGACGCAGGACGACCTGTTCGGTTGAACCATTTGATTCGGGCGAGCTGGTTGGTTCAGTCAAACCAGCCTGACTCAACCACTTCACGTACACACATGCTGGTTTGCACTCCTTACTCCTCTCAACTTGGTTTCTCTCTGTTACCACGTTTCAATATGTGAACCTTGCACAAATCATTTAAATGAAACGTTCTCAGTTTTTCTTTCATGTCATGAATATTGCCTATTGCTTATTTCAAACTTAGTATCCACCTGCTTGGAAATCTTTCATGTTAGGACCCCCCCTGATCTAAGTTGATGATGAATGTGATATGACTTGATAAAACAGACCTCTTGCTCATTCAAGTATTCGGGTGAATTTATTTTGAAAATATAAAAACATACCCTATCCTTTCATCCTTTCCACATACCTCTACATCCACTTGACATATTTGCTTGAGAGATCACTTATGAAAAGCTTGTCATGACTAGTATAATGTCTTTTCGAATTTTGAGTCCCTGGAGATAGTCATGTTGCCCCAGATCGATTGCAAGAATATCTATCATTAGAGCCACATTAGAAGTTCTCATGCCTCGGTGATTCCCTGAAGAAAAAAAAAGAGGAGAATGATGAGAAATAAAGGACTCGTGAAAGTCTAAGTATGCAAAAAGAAAAAGAAAAATATAAGAGTTCCCAAAAGGGAAGCAGAAAAAAAAAGAGAAGAAAAAAAGGGGGGTCATGAGGCTGAGGACCAACAATGAGCTCTTCATTCCAAACTTGCAATTTGATCAAGAGTGACCGACATAATCTCTAGGAACCAATCTTCGACTTGACAGAAATATGTGTCTTGGCAAGATCACCACCTGAGAGACAAGAGAAAATATACAAAAGAGAATGAGTGAGAAGGAGTGACTCCAGAGAGCGTGACAGTATCAGGGATGAAAGGACAAGGGTTATTTATTTGTGAAAATTAGAAAACCCCGAATGCAGGATGATCAAGACGGACTTTGTTGTAAGAGTTGTTCCGTTCAACAACCGCCCAAGATCCAGGGAGTAGCCACTTCAAATCCACAAGTATGGAGAAAGGTTTAAGGTAATCAATATGCATTCATTCATTTCATGAAAGAACCCTTATCTTAGTGTTGCTCTTATTTCAATTTCTTTACTCGGGACGAGCAAAGATCTAAGATTGGGGGAGCTTGTTGGCGGTCGTTACGGGCCGATTTCCAACCTCCAACCGAGTATAAAATGAACACGATGGAACCAAACACCATAGCTATAGGGCTTATCACTAACTATTTCCACAAGTTTTGGTGATTGTCCATTGTGTAGGTATGACAACGAGGAATACGTGCTATAGGGGTCGGAAATGACCGATTCGATCGAATGACACAATTCGGCCGGTTCCCCCCTTAACCATACCCGACGCGGAGCACGATCGGGAGGCCGTCCACATCACCGACAACCGAGCAGTGACCGGACATGACACGTGGACCACCGCCACATCGCCTCCGGGCCAAAAGAGCACGAAGAACACAAGATAAGGCAGCCCAGAGGGTCCAGGAGGGAGAGGCGGTGTAGGGGAGCGCTGCTGGGCCAAAATCCCAGTTCGGGCGAATGGATTGGTTCGGCCGAACCAGCCCAAGGCATGTCCCCATGCAACCGACCCTGGAAACCGCCTCCTATGGGCAAATCAAGGCCGTAGGAGCCTTGGTCGGTGCATCCACCAGTTCGGCTGAATCCTACAGTTCGGCCGAACCGGGATTTTCGCCCGAACCGACCTCCTACCGTTCCAGGGTTGCGTGGCTGCCACTCCTCTTCAAACCGACCCTGGGCACTATAAATAGAGGCCCTCCTTCACCTGCAAAACACACCACAAGAGAAGAGAAGAGAAGCATTAGCGAAGCGCTGCCACTTCCATAGTTAGAAGATAGGGAGAAAGGAGAGGTGAGCGTGCCGGAGAGGAGCCAGAGTGTCGGCCCCTCTTCCATCTGTACCTCTACGGATGCGGCTCAGCTTCGAGTGACATCCGGGTCGTGTCTGGTAACTCTTGTATCTCTCTCTGATTAATTGAGCATAAGTTCTTACTCTTACTTGGTTGCCTGTTCCTCGTTCAATGCTTAGTTACTTGGTATAATTGTATACTGGTTGCTCTGCTTGGGTGCTTATCTTTCTTAAGGAGATAAGTACTAACTGACTAGTCTAGGTGCGGTGCCTAGACTTGAGGTTAGCTTGGTCTGCGCCTGAGTCCACGGTTGTGTGGTAGCCATTAGGTGGTGACAGCCCTATACTGCCTACGCAGTCCACCACGTCCGGCTCGGCCGTAGGAGCCTTCTGCGGTTGTTCACCAACACCCCTTCTCACCCCTTTCTGAGTGTTGGGTGCTTCGTTTCCCGAAGTAAGCAAGTACCTGTAGGAGTTGTCTTGCCCAGTTAATCAGAAGAACCTCGTTACCGGACTCGTACCTTCTCTACTCTCCTATCGCTCTTTCTTCCTTTTCTTTGTTGTCATCCACTCCATCACTCCACCCACTGGACAACTTAGTTTAGAATTAGTTCACTTCTCGTTCCCCATGGAAATCGATACCTTGGAATACTCCCGGGTGAAAGCTACATCGGTATCCATTCGCTTGCGGATTTATCTATATGCCGTAAGGAGTGCCAACAGTGTGTCTCGTGAATCTTACCAGCTAGCCCTTGAGATCTACGTTTAATCGCGATTAGGTCCATGCAGCCATGATTTAAGCACAGATTCCGCGTTTTAGCTCCGATTCAACATGTTCTTGTTGTGTTATTCACCATGTGACATATTTCTGATTTTTATTTAATATTAAGTTGATTAAATGTTATCTAAATGTTTTTTCTTAATTAAAATCAACTTAAGGTTATGCGTTTTTTCATATTAATGTTAACATGGTTAATAATTATTCATTAGTTTCCTGAATAAAATACAATTAAGTTTCACTTCGATTTTCATAAATGAATATTAATTTGATTAATGTTTATTATTTAACAAGCCTTTTCAATTTAAAAACAAATTAGAGTTACAATTCGAGTTTTCAAAAATAATCATTAACTAATATTGATTAATATCAACATAAATATGTTTCTATCATAATATTGATTAGTTTAAACACGACTCATGAAATTATTCTTCTCATATGATTTATTTTAAGTTAATGTTTTAACTAGAATAATTTGTACTTGGACATTTACAATTAAAATATGACTAAGTTTACTTCGTCTTTGCTAAAGGTTGAAGTATAATTTGTATTCATTATTTATACATGGTTTACTTAAATTAAAATAAATGAAGCTTATAGTCTTTCATTAAATACAAATCTTTCGATAGTTGTACCTTTTCAACCGTTGCTCCATTTTCAGCGATTCTTGCGCTCACGTGACCATAGGATCGAGCCCTATCCCTTTAGCACACTCTTTTAAAGCCTTTCCTTTTGATTGGTGTATTGTTCTTAGTAGTGTATTGTTTGCTTGCTTGTTTATCTGCTTGTTGTGTCGTTGATTGTTGCGACTAGAAGGATCATGGTTCGAGTGCTGTTAAGGAGAAGAGTTTGAAGACCAAGAGGTGAAGATTATGAGTAATTATACTAGATTTTAGGCAAGTTATAGCACGGACAATCCTTGCTACCTACTCACTTGTAATAAATTATTTCATACATGCATGTGTCTAATTTGATGTACCTCTAAAGTGGTACCTAGTCTTGTTTATCCTGTCCTTGAATTCCCCGGGTTTATGCATATGGGTAGAATCTTTGCTATGCGCAGCTACTGTCACCTCTATTTAATTGTTAAATTTGACTTAATGGTTCACTTCAAACTTAATGTTAAAACTTGGTTTTTAGCTACATGGATCAGGGAGCTAGAGCATGTGCTTCGTGCTTTGTTCTAGTGTCTCTCCCTAAGGACTGGTTCTTAAAGCGGCAACCCAGGAGCCTGTCGCCACCACTAGAACTATTATGGCTCTGGTCTTGGACAAGTAGCATGTACGGCTCTAGCTTTATAGTGGTTACCGATGGGCCGACGATGTTTATGAGAAACACGGGTGAGAGTATGTCTTGAACCACCGAGGACGGGAGATCCGTCGGCTATGTCCCCGTGAGGCACAGTCCCATGTTCGGAGTCTCAGTGATTGAGAACTCCGCACATTGTGCATTGTTGGGCGCAATACCCGCGCGTTGGATGCCATTGACCCCCCTATGGTGCGACTCCATAGGCGTACGTCATTCTCGGTGACTGGGCCATGCTGGCTGTGCTGTACCATAAGCGGCCACTGTCTTGTTAGGGTGTCTTGTGAAAAGCCTCATAGCGTCCCTATGCAGTCACACCTCGGAAGTGTATATGTGCGTGGTTGGGTACAAAGTTCCTTTGAACTTTTACACGACTGGTGGGTAAAGGGCGAAACCTCCGCAGAGTCTAAATTTATCATGATAGCCTTACTCTAGATCACGAGCGGCCTGGATCCTTTTTGATTAGAAGATGATGTTTATTTATGCTTAATGTCTCTTATACCTTATTAATTGGGTTGCAATGGGGATTCCATTCACTTATAGTAACTTGGACAATGTTAAAACGAACCAACTAAAAGTGCTAATGCAGTTCAGCCGTGTCTAGCCTTTTAAGCCTTCATACACCGGTGCTATACTTGCTAAGTAAGACATTTACTTATGCTTGCTATTATTCAACAAAAATACCGGATGGGTAAAAGATGGAGTGAATGAGTCTACTACTACTGAGTTTACTAGGGATCTTCCGTACTACTGAGCTGTGGTCAACCATCGGTGTCCCTGTGGACTTGAGGCTCTACCTGTCGAGAGAGTTAGACTTCCACTGTGTTTTAGGTAAACTCTGATGCAAAACTATTTTATTCGAGCATATGTACTCTATTTATCATATTTGTTAGCTCTATGTGTTCTATGGACTTCCTGGGCACACATATAGCAGCATTCGGGTTTCCGTGTAAACCCGGGTGTGACAATCCACAACCTTACTTGGATGCTCTTGGTGACCCCTAACCGTGTAGAGGACGAGTCCTCAGGAGTAACAAACAAGAGCACGAGAACCACGAACTTGATGCTCGGGAGAGGGAGAAGATGAAGCTTGGATCACTTAGCTCAAGTCCCTCAACCAACACACCACCACACACTTGGAAATGGAAGCAAGGGGTGTTGGGAGAGCTCTTGGAGGCTTTGGAGGTGCTAGGGTTCGTCAAGAGTGCCAAGAGGGCCGGTATGAGTGAAGTGGGTGGGTACAAATAGCTCCCTCATAAATGTGACCGTTGATGCGAGTTATACCAGAAATTTCCGCTGGAATTACCGGAAATGTCCCTCGCATTTGTCGTATATTTGCACAGTTAATCGGAGATTTCCCATGGAAATCAGAGATTTCCAACGGAAATCTACGGTGGTCAACACACAGCTCGAATGTACGATGATCACAAGAAATTTCCGGTGATCAACGGAAATCTCCGGTGGAAACCCGAAATTTCTGATGAACTGCACTTTGGTAGATTTAGATTGAGTTTTGGTGCTCTGGCTGTGGGATTGGTTTGAGGATTTGATTGAGCATCAAAGTCACATGATTGCATGATTACCTGTCCCTCTTGATAGTACGAATGTCCTATACTCAAATTCAAACCAAAAACAAATTTAAATACTTCAAAGTCTTCCGCCAAAGATTAGGTAAGAGTTGGGCACCATACTTTCTCATTTCTTTTACTTTTCTTTTTGTTTTGCACCTGCACATCTCAATCAAAGCATTATACACAAATTTCTATTGTCATTAATCGCCAAAATCGATTAAATGCCTAGATGCACTTTCAATCTCCCCCTTTTTGGTGATTGAGGACAATACAAATTTGGTCTCACAAGATATAAATAAGCAAAAACATTGTATCAAAATTTCCAAGAGACTCCCCCTAAATGTGTGCATCTCAACTTTTAGAAGCCTCAACACGCTTGTACACATATTTAGCAAGAATATCTCAGAGAAATTGCAAGAAGTGTCCAGGAAAAAGATAAACAACAGAATGCATATGACATGGCATATCACAAAAGAGAGAAAAGTGTGCACAACACTTCTACCAGAAATTTCCGAAGGAACTGTCGGAAATTTCCATCGCATTTGCCGAAAATTTCCGCCAGTTACCAGAAATTTCTGATAATCTGCTGACAGAAAACAACAAGTCACCACACAGATTTTTATCAAGTCTAGCACAACCATAAGCAGATAAATAGCAGATTTAACAAGCCATAAACAAGGTTCACACCATCACACAAAGTTTAGTAGCACACATGCATCGAAATTAAGATACAAGACAATGAACAATGAGACTTATTCTCCCCCTTTGGCAGCAAGCACCAAAAGGAAAGGAGAAAGACATGAAGAAGCATGGGCTCATCATCAAGGAGTGGCTTCATCGTCCTCATCATCATCAGCACTGTTTCCCTCATCATCATCGTCGTCGGTGTATGCGCCGTCACCCCTATACACTTTCTCTTCTTCTTCGGACACGATCTCTTGAGCTTGACGAGAAGTGTGGCGAGTGCGATGAGAGAAAGCACCAGCAACAGGAGGTGGATGTAACACCCCGCCCTCCAAAGCCGCCCCGCACAGCCCTTCCGAGGGGCGTGCACGCGTACACATAGCACCCTGCTTACACTTTTGTCCTCGCTTCGTGTAAAAGGGTTAACCCGAAGGTGCTATGGCTGGAAGACAAAGGCTTATAAGTTGTCTCCACCCTTGCTCAACTAGCAATGTGGCACTAAACATGTGCATCCCGCACTCAAGGGCCACTACTGGGCCATACAAACTGGGCCGGGTGTGACATACACCCCCCCTCAAAGAACCCGACGTCCTCGTCGGCGCAACTCACCCACACGGGCAAATGTCCAGGACCGTTCCCCCTTAGCGCACGACCGTACGTCCAGTGCCGGCGCCATAGTCCATGCCGTATGCCCTTCCCGGGCCATACGCGCCATGCACCCTATGCCCGCACACTGACCCGTACGCGCAACCGCGAGGGTCGTCTCTGATACCATTTGTAACACCCCGCCCTCCAAAGCCGCCCCGCACAGCCCTTCCGAGGGGCGTGCACGCGTACACATAGCACCATGCTTACACTTTCGTCCTCGCTTCGTGTAAAAGGGTTAACCCGAAGGTGCTATGGCTGGAAGACAAAGGCTTATAAGTTGTCTCCACCCTTGCTCAACTAGCAATGTGGCACTAAACATGTGCATCCCGCACTCAAGGGCCACTACTGGGCCATACAAACTGGGCTGGGTGTGACAGTGGACTAGGAAGTGGTGCTTCTTCCTCAAAATCCGACCAAGGGTCCTCAAAGACTGGAAGCTCACGAATGGGGGAGTGGGGAAGACCGGCATGGGCTTGAAGTTCTTTGATGCTCTTTTGAGTCTTGTTGATCTCTATGGCATTGCTCTTGCATAACTGAAAGATTGCTTTGAAAGCACGCATCACTTTGTTCTTCGGTGGACGAGAAGGTGGTTGTTCATGACTAGCACGAGCACCACCCATGGTTCTAGCTGCAGCAGCTCTAGAAGACTCGGCACGAGGAGCTGTCTTGGATTGCCTTGTGGTGCGAGGAGGAGGAGACTCATCATCAGCCCCTCTCTTCTTCATGATCCAAAGTCTCTCGTGTGAATGATCCTTTGGAAAGATAGTCTTGGTCGTTGTCTCAATCAAATACCTGACATAGGGAGCATATGGGAGACAACGCTCGGAGTCGGAAGCGGCTTCAATGATATCATTCCAAATAAAGTCAGAAACACTAAAGGGCTCTCCTTCTAGATGAAGATGGGCTAGGAGATTCTTGGTGTGAGCTAGAATGGAAGATCCATCTCCTTTCTTTACTGTGAGAGTGGCTCGAAGTAGCTTGTTCATGTAATGATAGTAGGGCAACAAGTGAGTGATGAACCCATTAGCCCTTTTTCCTTTCACATACATGAATTGGATTTCATCATTGCAAAGAGTGCGAGTGTTGAAGAGGTCATCCAAAAGATTTTCTTGCTGTTGTTGACATAGTAAAGAGTAGCATAAAACTGCAGCACGATCTCCTCATTCCAATCATACTAAAAGCCCATGAGATCATAAATGTCATGTTGCTTGCATACCTCAATTACTAGGTTCCAATCCGGGATGTTTTTCTTTTCCATGTACTCCCAATCTATCCATTGCATGTCAACAATAGGCTCTGTACGAGATAGAAGCACGGAGAAGTAGAAGTCAACGTGAAACTGAGTGTGAAAGCGATAATCAACAGATAATCCTTTCCCACAATGAGAGGGCAATCTTCTCTTCTCATCTTCCGGCAGTCCACCACTTGTTTTTTTATAGTTGATAGGCAGCCTAGGAACCACACCGCCGATCCCGGTCATTGGTTGGCGCTTCTTAGGAATTTCATTCACTCGTTGGTACCCTTCTTGATTTAAGGTGATCCTTGGAGGTGTATCAGGGCAAACAAGTTTGAGCCTATTGGGGTTGTCAAAACCACCCATGACAGCCGCATTTGGTTGAGCTTGAGCATCCTCTTATTGCTGCTCAACATACCTTGGGCCACGAGAGGTGTCTCCACCCATTGTGCCCTTGCCTATTTGCCTCTAATGGGATGGTTTTTGCTGCGACGCTGAGGAAGCTGCCCACCTCGCTCCACATTGGCGGTTTGAGGAGCAGGACTGCAAGCTGCACGCGGGGGTTGAGCCCGACCGGTGGCCTTGTGTGCACTTGCCTTGACTCGACCCCGTGGAGTTGCCATGTGTTGGATTGATTCCATAGGCTGAGGAGGAGAAGAAGTGTTGGATGGGGCATTTGTACCACTGGGTTCTTCAGCACGGCGCTTCTCTCTTCTCTCCATAACAATATCAGCCACAATCCTCTTTGTGTCATTAGGGCCAGTTTGATCCATAGCATCCTCGATAGAAGCAGAGCAGAGATTGTAACACCCAAAACCACATGAATTGGAGAATGTACTCAACAAGATATGAGAAGCGAGGGATCAATGCCTGTCTGTCGTAAATTTCCACTGAATTCACCGGAAATTTCCAAGGGTTACCCGAAATTTCCGATAAATTCGACAGAAATTTCCGAAAGACAGCAATTCAAACCTTGATTCTCATAGATTATCAAATAAATGATGAAAACATGTGGCATTGGAGATCCAGGCAATGTAGACATGATAGAACATAATTTTGTGAAAGGGAAACGACTAAGCATGTCTAGATAAGGAGATCGGGCAACCCTAAGATTTGAATCCAAGTTCATGAACAATGCTCACTCTAATTTGCAATGCACTTGAATTAATCCATATATGCGCATTGTATACCACTTGTAGAAACATGATAAGATCATCTAGAGTCAAAAGTGATAGATGAACATCGAAATCCACGAAGAGATAGGAGAGGATGAGTGTTGGCGGTCGTTACAGCCCAATTTCGACCACCAATACTCGGGAATAATTGAGGACATATGTGACAATCCATGTACCTAGGTTTCAATTCTAATAAAGTTCCACAAGTTTTGGTGAGTGTCACTTGTGTAGGTACAACTACAACAAATACATGCTATAGGGGTCGGAATTGACCGATTCGGCCGAACGACTCCGTTCGGCCGGTTACCCCCCTTAGTCGTACACGACGCGGAGCACAACCGGAAGGGCCGTCCATGTTAGCGATGACCGAGCGACAACCGTGCAGGACACTTGGACCATCACCACCTCACCTTTGGGCCAAAACAACATGAAGTACATCACCAGAAGCCAGCCCAAGAGGACCAGGAGCAAGAGGCGGTGCACGGGGGGCGTTCTGGGCTGAAAGCCCAGTTCGGCCGAACCCTCCAGTTCGGCCGAACCGCCCCCAATGCACCAACCGCCTCCAGGAGTGCATCCGAGCCATCCAGAGCCAAGGCGGTGGATCCAGGGGTTCGGCCAAACCGACCTGTTCGGCCGAACCCGGTCTCTTCGCCCGAATACACAGGGAATATCCCTTGGATCCCTTGACGGTTACTCCACTCCAAACCGCCTTAGGACACCTATATAAGTAGTGGCATACCCCTTGTATCACACACACCACTTGGGAGCAAGTCTCCATTCTCCACTTTCAAGATGTAGAGTAGGCTAGTCCTGTTGGGAGTTAGAGTCAGGGTCGAGCTTCGCTCGGGGTTCCGGAGTCGTCTTCTGGAGTTCTGGTAAAGCTCTTGTATATTTTCCTTTTCTTTATGTAAGACTCTGAGTTTTCTCAATATATTTCCTCCCACATTTACTTGAGTTATTTGTTCTGCATTTATTCCGGGATATCTGTGGAATGTCTAGCTCTGGTTATAAGCTGTTGTAGTCTGGTTCTATAAGTTCTATCTTAGTTCTTTATCTCAGCTGGTTCCTCGTTTCTGCTCAATGCTTCCGGTGAATTGTCACCGGGGTATTGACAGGAGTGCTTGCTCTTTCTAGGAGAGTGAGTAGTTATTTCCTAGCGTAGGTGTGGTACCTAGTCTAGATGGTAACCTTGGTTTGTCCCCGTCGCAACGGAGGTGGTAGCCGTGAGGTGGTGACAGCCCTTTCGGTCTTCATAGTCCATCATGTTAGTTCCGGTCTGCAGGCTCCCCGTAAGAGCACGGAGTTTGTGGCACCCCTTTCTGTGTGTCACGGGCTCCGTCTCCGATGTTGAGATAATAGAACTAGGAAGAGAACCATAGATGCCATTCTTCATGCTAGCCGTAACCCTTGCCAGAGGTATCTCAAGGCCAGTGGAAGTATATAGGAATCCTTTCCTGTCTCGTTGTACTCCCACTAGCTAGACCGCTCTTCTATCTCTATCTTAAACTTCTCCTTGTGTGTGTCAATTGCATATCACTCCTATTCTATCCTTTATCCCCGCCTTGTTAGCCGGTACTTTAATTAGTAGTTACATCCTTGTTAATAGTCAATACTTTTTATCCAATGCTTCCCTGTGGAAATAAATATGATACCCTGGAATACTCCCGGGTGAAATGCTACATCGGTATCCGTGCGCTTGCGGATTTCTATCTGTATCGTAAGAATACCAATAAGCACTCCTTGCACCATTACTGGGATTGGCAATCCTGATAGTGGATCGTAAGAAGTGTCAACAAGCATTTCTGGCGCCGTTGCCGGGGAAGCAATTGGCGAAAGATATTGATGATTGACATTGGTGTCTACTAATTTAATCTACTGCTAGCATTAGCAGGATCACCTCTGTTTGCTCGAGTTTGTTTCAAACAGGAGGAAAGCAGAGAGCCCAGGGTGCCCGATCATGCAGGATCCATCAATGTTTGCCCCTATCTGCTGCGACGCATACGCAAATTTCAGAAGGAAATTTCTCACAGGTATGTGTTTATATATGAATATATTTATCATACCCATGTGCAGAGTGGAAGAAGGATCGTTGTCATGGAGGAAAAAGAAAATTAAATGTGACAGACGAACGATGTTGCATCACCGCAATTCTGTCTCAAATTGTCGGTAATGGCGAAACAAAAAATCAAGGTATGTGAGATAGTCTAGCTCTTAGATTTTAAATTTTGAGCATTATCCTTTAAATTTTTGCATTATCCACTGCATATTTTCTTTGTATCACTCAATTTAGGAATTCATGCATTTTACCACCCCATTTTTTTCCAATCCATTGCATATTCCCATTCTTGCATTTGCATCCATTCACCCCATCATCGTTTTGCATTGAAAAAGAAAAAAAACTAAAAAAAAACTAAAAAAAATATACAGCGACCACTGGTTTTAGGCCAAGGCGTTTGTATGTCTGCAAGCCTTGATTCAAGGCTAGTGGCCAAACTTCACCTGGCCTGGCCAGTTCTCGATTGTTCTTTGCGCTTCGCGCAAGAGAGGAGACGTACTCCACGCCTCCGCTCCTTTGCCGCTCCACTAGCCTGGTTTGGAACCCATTGTTGCAACATATTGTCTTCACCCAAGCTAGCTCCGCGGCATCCCACTAGTTGGCATGTTTGAGAGCCGATCCCCTTTGCCACACCCACGACCGTGTATCCTTACATGGCAACATCAACATGGAGGAGGATTCAGCCAACTACGTGGAGTCACGTCGGCGTAGTGCCATCACCATGGCATCATTTCCAAAATTCTTCATCATCAGATGCCAACGGTGGGCACACTCAGGTACGTGAAAAGGTTTTTGCTTTTTACCTTAATCAAAGTAAAGTTCACCAGTCTCCATATGCTTATCTCCATGTGAATATTTCTTGATGCTTTCATGCTCCCTTTATCCATTTTGGTTTGCTTTGGTTTGAATGTAATATGCAGATACATTCATTAGCTCTTTAAATTAAGCATGGTTCTTAGGTTAATTAGCTTGCTTTAATCAAATTAGACACAAATTAGACATGGTGTCAAGTTTGATTAATGAACCTTTAGAGCAACACTTTTATAGATATTGGTCGCATGTATGGACTAACCCCTGCAGAAAAATCATCAAATTTGAATGGGAAGTCCCCCAAATCTACTTCACATCGGGGATGAGCCACGACCACTGATATATTTGAAGCCCATGGTGGAATAATGTTCCCAGGTATGCACACTTTCTAGTACAATTACAAATAACCTGGAACAGGAAGTTGCATCGTCCGAGGCATTCTCTCCAGATCGGACGATGACAAGAACAATCAAGGAAGGAGAAGTCTTGCTCACGGACTTAAACATGAGCACTCACCGCGAGGTAAACCGGTATGTATCTCATATTTTCCTTTCCAAAATTTTAATTTCATCACTGCATTTGCATGTTTCCCTTTCCAAATGTGAATCACCCTTGCATTAGAATTAAGAGAAAACAAAAAGGAAGTTTTTCGGGGTAGTGGGTGGTTCAGCCGATCTATCCAGTTCGGCCCAAACTACCCCTGCCCGAATGTGCGCTAACCTGTAGGGTTATGTCAAGAAAAGGAGAGTATAGTCAGCCAGGTACACCATTCACTTCCAAAACCTTTCATCATGTGCCAAATACTCCATTTGCAACATCCTTTCACCCAACACTTAAAGCATGCACACCCATCCGTCCAGAGCAAAATTTCGTGCAAAACCCATACTTGATTAGTTCGGCCAAGGGTTTCACCCTTGTCCGATCCTACCTTCTACCACAAAATTTGCCCAACCAGCACAAAAGCATGGCCTCCACCACTCCACATGCCGGCACATTCATTCCATCACAATCATGGTAGCATGGGAGTGGTGTGAACCTTTTGATCCGTTGGTCATTTTATCCTATCCACAAAATCCACCAAAGTTCACATGCTTTAGTGCTGGACAAAACTTCATGGCTCGTAAGTGGAGGCCTGTCTAAACACCCCCATGGGTGGTTCGTCCGAACCATGGTGTCCAGCCGAGTTCCTCCTCTCACTTTCCAATGGATGACACTCTGGATGCATGGAGGAAGCTTGCTCCAGTCAGGTTTGCACTTGTATATTCCTTGAGTACATTTCTCTCTCGATTCTATGCAATGTTTGATTCACTTGCATGAATAAAAACATAAAAGCAACAAAAATATTTCCTTTACCTTGATCATTATCCTGATTCTTGAAAACGGTTTGTAGAGGTTAAATCCCTGTAAGAATGATAAACCCTGAATAACTAAATGCTAAACCTTGATCACATAGTCCCTCGGGTATTGTCATTCTAACATTTTGCAGGCATCATTTTGTGGTCTCTATTCCTACAGACGATCAAGCACATTCGGTACATGAGCATTGGTGAGGCTAGGGACACTCCCCTACTTCATCACATGTCTCGTCACCGATGGAGGCCAACTCAGAGATCACTAACACCGATGTTCCAAGCCAAGCTTGGGGGAGAGAACCCTCACGAGGTAAGTCCCAACCGTATCATTCAAGTTGCATCTTTGATCTTCTTTTGCTTCAATTCTAGTCTCAATAATAAAAAAAATTGCTTTCGAATAAAAAAACTCCCAGCTATGCATGGAATGAATCATATGCCTCTCATTTTGGAAATGATGAATAGTTGCTCTGTCATTAATCTTGCTAGTACTTTGTTTCAACTAGTTGCTTGATGGTACTTGAATTAATTGGCATGAGTACAAATGAACCTGAAAACCTTGTGGGAGCACATGCTTTATTCCAAGTCTAAGTTGTTGTGGGGATTGATATAGTGTGATTTTGGTCAAGTTCTATTTCTGCTCTCAGTACGGTGAAATCTCGGAGATTTATGCTTTCAAAATAAAATAAGTTCCTCATTGGTCAAAATACCTACCAGAGCCATATGATAAGCTTAGTTGAAAAATCTCTACTCATATGCTGCTTGTTATCTTAGTGAGCTTTGTCAAATTGTTGTGACCTTTGGATGAAACTTTCATACTCTTAAAGATCGAGATTCATGTACACACCACCTCTCACTTGCAATTCCTACACTGGGAGTTAGCAAACATTTTCCATCCACAAAAATAAATGCTCCATGTTATATGATCTTCCTCTCCAAATATTCTTGATAGAGACATGGGCTAGGCAAAAGAAGAGCATGCCAAAGAAGCATGGCAAAAAAAAAGCATGCCAAAGAGCATGGCAAAAAGAAAGATAAAAGAAAAGCATGCCAAGTGGCATGGCAAAAATATGAATAAAAGATAGCCCATGTTCTCGAAAATTAATCAAGGAGAGGAAGGTTCATCCCAAGGAGTTCTACCATATTCCATTCCATCATATTCCATTCCTCCCCATCCATCCCACACACTTGCACCTCTCGATCTTAAGATGTGATTTGATTCCTCAAAGATCCGGTTCTTGACTTAGCAAAATATAAGATGCATGCATGCCTTCATCCCTTGTCCCTGAGCCACACAAAAATCCATATTAGAGGTTAGGATGAAGAAGAAGGCACAAGCCTTTGGTGAGGATTCAAATACACTTGAGCGATCGAGTGTGCCAATTGAGGAACAAATTTAAGTTTTTCAAATCTTGTGAAAACTCCGAGACGGGATCCTGAAAAGAGTAGAGTAGAATAAAACTGAAGTCACATTGTTCATCCTTTCAACCGCCCAAGATAAGGAGATTGCTAAAAGCCCCATAGGTAAAATGGTGAGTTAATACTTTGCCTATGATTCAAGTATTTTTGAGCACTAGTTGTTTATAAAGTTTACCTGTAAGACAATGACATTGTAGCAACTCCTGATCCACCGAGCCTAAGTTTCTATCTTTGCTCGAGGACGAGCAAAGGTATAAGCTTGGGGGAGCTTGTTGGCGGTCGTTACAGCCCAATTTCGACCACCAATACTCAGGAATAATTGAGGACATATGTGACAATCCATGTACCTAGGTTTCATTTCTAATAAAGTTCCACGAGTTTTGGTGAGTATCGCTTGTGCAGGTACAACTACAACAAATACGTGCTATAGGGGTCGGAATTGACCGATTCGGCCGAACGACTCCGTTCGGCCGGTTATCCCCCTTAGCCGTACACGACGCGGAGCACAACCGGACGGGCCATCCATGTGAGAGATGACCGAGCGATAACCGTGCAGGACACTTGGACCATTGCCACCTCACCTTTGGGCCAAAACAACATGAAGTACATCACCAGAAGCCAGCCCAAGAGGACCAGGAGCAAGAGGCGGTGCACGGGGGGCGTTCTGGGCTGAAAGCCCAGTTCGGCCGAACCCTCCAATTCGGCCGAACCGCCCCCAATGCACCAACCGCCTCCAGGAGTGCATCCAAGCCGTCCAGAGCCAAGGCGGTGGATCCAGGGGTTCGGCCGAACCGACCTGTTCGGCCGAACCCGGTCTCTTCGCCCGAATCCACAGGGAATATCCCCTGGATCCCTTGACGGTTACTCCACTCTAAACCGCCTTAGGACACCTATATAAGTAGTGGCATACCCCTTGTATCACACACACCACTTGGGAGCAAGTCTCCATTCTCCACTTTCAAGATGTAGAGTAGGCTAGTCCTGTTGGGAGTTAGAGTCAGGGTCGAGCTTCGCTCGGGGTTCCGGAGTCGTCTTCTGGAGTTCTGGTAAAGCTCTTGTATCTTTTCCTTTTCTTTATGTAAGACTCTGAGTTTTCTCAATATATTTCCTCCCGCATTTACTAGAGTTATTTGTTCTGCATTTATTCCGGGATATCTGTGGAATGTCTAGCTCTGGTTATAAGCTGTTGTAGTCTGGTTCTATAAGTTCTATCTTAGTTCTTTATCTCAGCTGGTTCCTCGTTTCTGCTCAATGGTTCTGGTGAATTGTCACTGGGGTATTGACAGGAGTGCTTGCTCTTTCTAGGAGAGTGAGTAGTTATTGCCTAGCGTAGGTGTGGTACCTAGTCTAGATGGTAACCTTGGTTTGTCCCCATCGCAACGGAGGTGGTAGCCGTGAGGTGGTGACAGCCCTTTCGGTCTTCATAGTCCATCATGTTAGTTCCGGTCTGCAGGCTCCCCGTAAGAGCACGGAGTTTGTGGCACCCCTTCTCATCCCTTTCTGTGTGTCACGGGCTCCATCCCCGATGTTGAGATAATAGAACTAGGAAGAGAACCATAGATGCCATTCTTCATGCTAGCCGTAACCCTTGCCAGAGGTATCTCAAGGCTAGTGGAAGTATATAGGAATCCTTTCCTGTCTCGTTGTCCTCCCACTATCTAGACCGCTCTTCTATCTCTATCTTGAACTTATCCTTGCGTGTGTCAATTTCATTTCACTCCTATTCTATCCTTTATCCCTGCCTTGTTAGCCGGTACTTTAATTAGGAGTTACATCCTTGTTAATAGTCAATACTTTTTATCCAATGCTTCCCTGTGGAAATAAATACGATACCCTGGAATACTCCCGGGTGAAATGCTACATCGGTATCCGTGCGCTTGCGGATTTCTATCTGTATCGTAAGAATACCAATAAGCACTCCTTGCACCATTACTGGGATTGGCAATCCTGATAGTGGATCATAAGAAGTGTCAACAATGAGTTGCCTTGCCCTTGATCAATCCTAGGAGGACCACCACGACAAAACTCGAAGATTTTAGAGGTGAGATGGCAAAATCGCCGAGGGAGAGGAGATGAGAGCGAGAGAGGCGGCAACGACTTGTGAGATAAGAGAATGAGAGAGGAAGACTCGAGTCTAGGTTTAAGAGAGGGTTATGCCCTGCATGGCACCGGAAATTTCTGCTAAAACACCGGAAATTTCCGATGACTATCGGAGAGAAAGCAGAACACCGAAAATTTCCGTCGCATTTGCCAGAAATTTCCACTGTTCACCGGAGATTTCCGATAATCTCCAGCAGTAGCGGATATGAGAGATTAAGCCACCATAGATAGAGTAGATGTGTGCCACCAACCTAGATAATTCCCTAAAATGTGACCAGCCACATACAAGCAATAAGAACAATGGTCACATTTGAGTTGACGGAATCGAAGGATCAAAATCCAAATCTTTTCAAAACAAAAGCATATATAAGTTTGAAATTCTTTTATTTACAAGATCATATACTATAGCCACTCAGGCATGTGCAATATGTCAAGCCAAGTTACGAGAATTCAAGATATTTAGTTCACTCCTCAAAGCACAAAACCTTTGCTCATCAAGAGGCTTGGTGAAGATATCGGCTAGTTGTTTTTCGGTTCCCACATGACATGGGGCGATATCTACTTTGGTTTCATGATCTCTAAGAAAGTGATTTCTTATGTCTATGTGCTTGGTTCTTGAGTATTGGACTGGGTTGTTTTCTAGTTTAATGGCACTCTCATTGTCTCACAAAAGTGGAATCTTTTTGAACTCACAACTGAAGTCACTCAATGTTTGCCTCATCCAAAGTAGTTGAGCACAACAAGCAACGACTGCAACATACTCGGCCTCGACGGTGGATAGCGCAACGGAATTTTGTTTCTTAGAGCTCCAAGACACCAAAGACCGACCAAGGAATTGGCAAGTCCCCGATGTACTCTTTCGATCCACCTTGCAACCGGCATAATCCGAATCGGAATAGCCAAGTAGATCAAAAGCGGAGCCCTTGGGGTACCACAAGCCAAGGTTTGGAGTAAGCATTAGATATCTAAAAATTCTCTTAACAGCCATCAAATGACATTCCTTGGGATTGGCTTGAAATCTTGCACACATGCACACACTAAGCATTATATCGGGCCTAGATGCACAAAGGTAAAGCAAGGATCCAATCATGGAGCGATATACCTTTTGATCGACCGATTTCCCTTCTTCATTGAGATCAAGATGACCATTCACGGGCATCGGAATCTTGATAAGCTTAGCATTGGCCATATCAAACTTCTTGAGCATGTCACTTGTATATTTGGTTTGACATATGAAGGTACCCTGCTTTAATTGTTTGATTTGAAATCCAAGAAATAATTTCAATTCCCTCATCATTAACATCTCAAATCACTTGGTCATTATCCTACTATATTCTTCACAAAATTTTTCATTAGTAGAACCAAAGATTATATCATCAACATAAATTTGACAAACAAATAAATCTTTGTCTATTTTTCTAGTGAAGAGAGTAGAATCTGCTTTGCCCATTACAAAGCCATTCTTGAGGAGAAAGTCCTTAAGGCATTCATACCATGCTCTAGGTGCTCGCTTAAGCCCATAGAGCGCCTTATGGAGTTTGTAGACGTAGTCGGGGTGCTTGGGGTCTTCGAAGCCTGGTGGTTGCTCCACATACACTAGCTCACTAAGAGGGCCATTCAAGAATGCACTCTTCACATCCATTTGATATGGCTTGAAGTTGTGATGTGAGGCATAGGCTAGAGGAATGCAAATGGATTCAAGCCTAGCCACCGGAGCATACGTTTCACCAAAGTCAAGTCCTTCAATTTGAGTGAAGCCTTAAGCCACCAATCTAGCTTTGTTTCTTGTGAGAAAAACCCACTTGGTGCCAATCACATTTTACTTGGGTCTTGGGACCAACTCCCAAACTTCATTTCTTGTGAAGTTGTTCAATTCTTCTTACATAGCAATGACCCAATCCGCATCGTCAAGGGCTTCTTCTGCCTTGAGAGGTTCCAAAGAGGAAACAAACGAGTAACATCCACAAAAATTCACTAAACGTGAACAAGTGGTTACCCCTCTTTGGATACTTCTTAGGATGTTGTCCACAGAATGATCCCTTTGTACACTTTGATGTACTCTTGGATGTGGTAATGTGAATTGACGTTGAATTGGTCCATCATCATCTTCCTCGTCATGAAGCTCATCTTGAGTATCATCACCTTGAACTCTCCCTTGATCGTTTCCATGATCATGATCGTCACCATGAGCTTGAACTTGATCTTATAAGAGGCTAGATGGTTCAACTCTTGTTGATGATGATGGATCAACATTGAACATGATTTCTAAAGCTTGATCTTGCTCTTCATCTTCTTCTTGAGTTTCTTAGGCTTTACTTCTCCTAGACTCAACTTCTTGATAGCTTGACTTGGTGGTTCTTCATCTACAAGATCATTTACAACTTGCTCTACTTGAGAGCCGTTTGATTCATCAAATTTTACGTCTACCGTGACCTCAACACAACTAGTGGTTTTGTTGAAGACGCGATAAGCGTGTTCATTAGTATCATAACCAAGTAGAAAGCCTTCATCAACCTTGGGTGCAATGTAACACCCTAATTTAGGCCTTTTAAAATTTTAGCAAAGAATATGCTTTTCATTAAAATGTTCATGAATAATATAGGGTAAATAAATTATTTTTTTGGAAAATTAAAATCAAATATAAGGTTAGAAATATTTTTGTTGCATTCATGGTGGCTGCATTGAGTTTTGTTTCAGTCCCAACCCGCTTTTGCCCCCTAAACTCTTTTCCTCGGCCAGGCCTGCCCCTTCTTCTTTTCTTCCCCCGCTCGGCCCATCCCCACCGCTCCGCCAGCCCAACCCCCTCTCCCAGCCGGCCCAACAGCGCGCGCTCCCCTCGCCCGCCTAGCGGCCCAGATCTCCAGCCGAGCCGGCCCAGCTCCCTTCCCCGGCCCATTCTGCCTCCAATCGGCCCAGCCCCGCACGCGGCCCACGATGCCGCGCCGGCCTCCGACACGCGACGCGCGTCGCCGCACCGGATTTCTCGGCGTGCGTGCCGCAACGCCCCGACATCCACGCCCCATATAAAAGGCGACACCCTCGGCCTCCGCACGCGCCTCCTCCCGCGGGCCTTGCCTCGCCCCTGCTCGTGCGATGCCGAGCCGCCATCTGCAGCGCGCCACGGATCGAGCGCCGCCGTCGGTGCCATTGCCACCGCTCCACCGCCCCCACTGGTCGCCGGGTGGATTTGAGACCACCATGAGATCCGCGTCACCGAGCCGCATCTCATCTGCCCCTTCCCATCGCCGGAGGTCCACCGGAGCGCCGCCAACCATGGAGACCGAGTCGCCGCCATGCTTCCCTGCCGTCGGCCATGGCGTGATCGATTCACCGCCGTCGAGCTTCCTCAGGTGTAACACCCTAATTTACATTTTCGCAATAGTTTAAAACTTTGTAGAAATTATTTAGATTTATTCACATTTAGTTATGGTTGAATAATATTTATTAAATGACATAAATGAATCATAGGTTATCAATTGTTTGTTGCATACATGCTGGATGCATAGTGTTTATTGTTTAAAAAAATGATTTTGTTTGCCCAGACTCGTTAGTTGCATTTCCGGGAAATATTTAACCTTTAGAAATATCTGTGATCCTTTTGGGAAATAAACTCTTGTTCCTTTATCTGGTTTTCCCATGGTAGCACAGCTTAAAATATTTGCTCTCAGCCAGCACTACAACCCCTTTCTTACAGCATGTCATTCTGCCCCTCCCTTCTTTCTTGTTTTCCCCTGCGTCAGAACCTGCAGGCTGCAGCACGTCTCCCCCTTCCCAGGACATCAGGCACTGCAACGCCCCCTACCAATCCTGAACAGGCCTATGGCCAATCGTCACCTCCTCCTCTCCCCTCACATTCAAACTCCCTCATCAATCACCAGCAATTGGCAAGTAATTGCCATCAAGGTGCAGTTACCAATCGTGAAGCCTCCCCTCCAAATTCCCTACCTCACATATTGTTCCTCCCTACAAAATAAACAGCAGCGAGCCTGCTGCTCCCTTTGCCTCCCCACGCCACCAATCCACCCTTTGTTGTCCTGGTCGCCAGTGATTGAAGAACAGGCTGCCATTGCCGGCCGCGGGGAGTACAGGAGGGCATCCCGGCGCCCAGCCCAGTGGACTCGTCCCCGGATGCGCTGCTCCACCATACCCCTGAAGTCGCCTCCGCCCCCTTTGTCTCCAATCCTCTGCTTCTCATCTCGGCCCAAATCAACACCACGGTGAGATTGCCCTTCATCTCCCTGTCCGATTTTGCTGCCCACCATGGTGTACTGTTCTTATTTATTTGTATGCATGTTTGTTTCGGTAGTTTCTACGAGTAGACAAGGAGCTGTACGTGTTGGGCAAGATCAAGTGTACGAGAGGACAGATCAGAAGTGCTTGAAGAAGGCAAGTGTCCTTGCTGCATGTTCCCATTTTGTCCTTTGTTTTATTCACATGAATCACATTTTATTTATGCTTTATGCATGCATCGAGTCAAATATGATGGGAACCTATGATAGGGTTTACTAGATTTTTTCATAACTTCCTTGAAGCCTTTAGTGAGATGGTTTGGTTATTGGTAGTCCATATGCTTAGTTGCTCAACATGGGTGGGTTCAATGTTTAATATTGATTAATTAAACTATGCAACGATGTGGGTTGGTAATCTTTTAGCAACATGGAACCTTAGGGACTCGGGCAAGTGTTGGAATGGTGGTTTATGAGAATGATGGAAATATGTGGAACTGTTGTTTATGAGATTTGTTGGAAAGCGGTAGTCTTGCCCGAGTCGGAAACTAAGGATCGGTACGTGGAGCGACCACCCAGGAAAACATTGCAACCATGAGTGCTAATGGGCTCTGGTCTTGGCTGAGTAATAGGATGACTTTCACTTGTATTAGCCTTGGTTGTTTGTGGGTTGCAAGAGGGGGCTTCCAGTTAAGTGGTACATGTCTTCGGACTGTTCATTTAGCTCGGTGAAGTGAAACCTTAGCTGGCGAAGTACTTTTGGAAGTCTCCTTTTAAAGGCCTCGTAGTGAACCCATGCCAGCACATCTCGGAAATGTGTTTTGAGGTTTGGCCACCTCGGCGTGACGGGTATCACGACTGATGGGTAAAGTTGTACAACCTCTGCAGGGTGTCTAAAAATTATTATAACAGCCATGCTCACGGTCAAGAGCGGCCTGAAATCCTTACATGTTTAGTTGGTGGTTTGGTGGGTTTTGGGTAAAGGTTGTTTTGGCCCTAGTTGATGAGATATGATGTTTGGACCTTTAAGTTCAGGACAGGCGGTCACCTGTGCCTTGTTTCGGTTGGGAAAGACTTACATATAGTAATTAGGAGGTTTAATAAAATTTGAACAACTAAAATTTATGCTTTGCAGTCCACCAAATACAACCTTCCTTGCTTATAAGCCCAGCATGTCATTATCTTCCCTCGACTTGCGGAGTACACGCCTCCAGGTGTACTCACCGTTTTCCCTTTCAACCCCTACTGTGTCTCTCCTCCCCATATAAATGTTGTTCAGGATGAAGGCCAAGAAGATCTAGGATGCGACCCCCGGTTGATTGCCTGTGGTTATGGAGTTCTGCTTCCGCACAAGACTATAAACTCCAAGTTGTACTTTTCTTTCAGACCCACGGGTCATTTTGTATTATTGAAACGTGATGTGGCAATGTATCAATAATGAAGCCGTACTTTATGTATGAAATATGATCCTGGCATACATAAAGTGAGCACCTGGCTGTGTTTATAAAACCGGGTGTGACAGAATTGGTATTAGAGCCGTATCGACCGTAGGACGCAGCCCTAGATAGCACTGGTCGTTTTTGAAAGCCTATTTTACTATAAAAATGTCTTCTATCATATCCTTGACTTCTATTTCCTATAAATTTCTCAATCCTTGCCTATTGACCTCCTCCTTGTCCATTTTTATGTTGTTACCTTGAATTTGTGCAACCCCCCCCCCCTTGTTTTTTTCAAAAAAAACTTTGCGATGAGCTAACCTTGCTAACACAATGATGAAGCAACCCTGAAGGTCTCCTTTGAAGTACTCCGCTGAAGACTTTTCTTTTGTTTTTTTAGAGTTGAAGAATATGTGCCACAAGAGAGCATCATGCAGTGCAATGGAGAGACTTGATCAACATTCTTACTAACTCTAACTCTGTAAGAATAAGATAGTCTACCCGAGTTTCTTAAACGTTAGAATAAACGATGTTAATGGTGTACCTTTATGGAAGACCATATGTAATGGTGTGCCTGCTTGCTTGTTATTGTGTTATGTATGATTTGCTTCTTTGTAATGATTGTTGATGGAGTTGTGAGTTTTTACTCGTGACTACATCTTTTATCTATTATGTCTAGATTGTTAGTCAGGTTCCTTCTTCTTCTTCTATACACCTTTTCTCATACTCTCTCTTTTGCTACACCAGATGGTGAAGACTAGAAGAAATGCTGGAAATTATGAAAGACAGAATGAACCAGCCACAACTTCTCCATCTTTGGTCAACGTGGAACAATTTATGGACACTCAGACACAGTTGATGACCATGCAAACACAAATTTTGCAAGAGATAGCTCAAGCGGTGGTTGCACCTCCACTAAAGGACACACATGGGGAATTCTTGAAGTCATTGCCACCTACTTTTGACAATTCGGTTGAACCAATACAAGCTGAAGATTGGTTGAAAAATGTGGAGAAGAAATTGATTGCCGCAGAGTGCAATGATAGGGAAAAGGTCATTTATGCGGTTGGACAACTCTATGGAGTAGCATCTGATTGGTGGGATACCTACATTGATACTCATGAGAATCCAGAAACCATCTCATGGCAGGAATTTAAGGATAAATTTAGGTTGCAATATGTGCCAGCAGAAATAATGAAATTTAAAAGGAAGGAATTCTTGCAACTAAAGCAAGGAGACATGACTATGAGTGAATATCAACATAGGTTCATTCATATGTCAAGGTATGCTCGAGAGGAGGTGGGAAATGAAGAGAAGAAACAAGATCGATTCATGGAGGGACTCAATGATTATCTTCAACTTCAATTGATGAAACACGACTTCCCTAGTCTCCAACATCTTGTTGGTAAAGCATTGGCACTAGAAAAGAAGCATCGACAAATGATGACAAAGAAGAGAAAAAGGGAGTTTCAAGGCTAGATAAGTAGCAACACACGCCCTTGTAATATGATCCAGGATAATCAGAATAAAGGAACATGCCGGACTCAGTTCTTGCACTCCAACTATCAAGCGCCTAATCAGGAATTGATTCCGACAGAGCATAATGAAATCCCGCAAACGCAGTCTGGTACCATTCATCATAATGGGCAAACTAGTAAGAAGAAGAATAATTGCACTAGTACCAAATTGAACCAACTAGTGTCAAGCAAGTTACAGAACATAGGAGTTCCAGTATTTGGCATCATTATGATTGGTATTGCTCCAACCTCAGTTTTGGTTGATCCTAATGCATCCCATTCGTTCATTTCATCGCAATATGTGGATCAACATCAGGTACCTAAGTGTCCAAGGAAGAAGCCTATGATCATTAACTCTTCTGATGGAAATGTAAGAGTACAATTTCTATGTCCAAGGGTTAAATTTCAAATAAGGGGGGTAGACTTCATGACTAACCTTAATGTTCGAGAGTGCCAAGGTGCTGATGTTATTCTTGGAAAGGATTGGATAACAAAATGTGAAGGAATTGTTGATGTTACCAAGGGAATTGTGTCAGTAACAAATAAAGATGGAGTAAGGGTTGAACTTGATACTACATTACCAACAACCACAAAATTTGTGCTCAATCAGATGAAAGGGGTGGCTATTGAATACATACGTGTAGTATGTGAATTTCCAGATGTTTTCCCTTTTGATTGGCAGGAATGCCACCAGATCGTGACATTGAATTCATCATAGATCTACTACCTAGAACTGCTCCAATAGCAAAGACGCCTTATAGAATGCCAGTCAATGAGCTAGAAGAGCTTAAGAAGCAACTGAAGGAATTATTGGATAAGGGTTTCATTCGCCCAAGTTCTTCACCATGGGGTGCCCCCGTGTTGTTTGTTGAGAAGAAGGATAGTAGTCAAAGGATGTGTATTGACTATCGATCTCTAAATGAAGTTACAATTAAGAACAAGTACCCTCTACAAAGAATTGAAGATTTGTTTGATCAATTAAGGGGAGCTTGTGTATTTTCCAAGATTGATCTTCGCTCAGGATATCATCAGCTTAAGATCAGAACATCAGACATTCCAAAAACAGCATTCACCACTAGGTACGGGCTATATGAATTCACAGTTATGTCTTTTGGATTGGCTAATGCACCAGCCTACTTTATGTATATGATGAACAAAGTGTTCATGGAGTATCTAGATAAATTTGTGGTGGTATTTATAGATGACATTCTGGTATTCTCGAAGAATGAGGAAGAACATGAAGAGCACCTAAGGCTTGTGTTGCAGAAGCTTAGAGAACATCAATTGTATGCCAAGCTTAGTAAATGTGATTTTTGGTTAAAGGAAATCGCTTTCCTTGGTCATGTTATCACTGAAGGAGGAGTCAAAGTGGATCCAGGAAAAGTGAGGGATGTGTTGAACTGGAATCCGCCTAAAAGTGTTTCGGAAATTCGGAGTTTCCTTGGTCTAGCTGGGTATTATCGTAGATTTATTGAAGGATTCTCCAAAATAGCGAAGCCTCTCACTGAGTTACTAGAGAAAAATAGAGAGTTCAAGTGGACTTTAGATTGTGATGCTAGCTTTCAAGAACTAAAGAAGAGGTTGACTACTGCCCTGGTACTAAAGCTACCTGATATTCATAAGGCTTTTGATATATATTGTGATGCTTCTTATCTTGGCCTGGGATGTGTCTTAATGCAAGAGGGAAGAGTGATAGCTTATGCATCCAGGCAGTTGAGAAAGCATGAGAGAAACTATCCAACTCATGATCTTGAATTGGCCGCAGTTGTTCATGCTTTGAAGATTTGGAGACATTATATACTTGGAAACCGATGCGAGATCTATACTGATCATAAGAGTTTGAAATATATCTTCACTCAAAATGACTTGAATTTGAGGCAACGTCATTGGCTTGAGTTGATCAAGGATTACAACCTTGGGATACACTATCACCCAGGCAAGGCAAATGTGGTCGCTGATGCCTTGAGCAGAAAGAGCTGTGCTAGCATGTTGTTGGTACACGAACTCCCATATGAGTTGTGCAAACAATTTGAGAAGCTTAATTTGGGTTTTGTTAATAGTATGGATGGAGTTTCTGTAGAAGTACAACCAACATTGGAGCAAGAAATCCGCAAAGGTCAGCTTGAGGATGTAAAGATTCAAGAAATTAAGAAGCTCATTAAGAATAACAAGGCCCCAGGATTCAAGGTCGATGATCAGGGTAGAGTTTGGTTTGAGAAGCGTATATGCGTGCCAAACCTAAAGTCCCTTAAAGAAATGATATTGCGAGAAGCCCATGATTCTGCTTACTCTATCCATCCCGGTAGTACTAAAATGTATCAGGATCTGAAAACATTGTATTGGTGGTATGGTATGAAACGAGATGTGGCAGAGTATGTTGCTTTGTGTGATACATGTCAAAGGGTGAAAGCAGAACACCAAAGACCTGCAGGTTTACTTCAACCTTTAAAGGTTCCAGAGTGGAAATGGGAAGAAATTGTTATGGATTTCATAGTTGGGTTGCCTCGTACACAAAGTGGATATGATTCCATATGGGTTATAGTAGATCGTTTCACCAAAGTGGCTCATTTCATTCCAGTTAAGACCACTTATACCGGAGCAAAGCTTGCAGAGCTGTATATGGCTAGAATTGTTTGTCTTCATGGCGTGCCTAAGAAAATTGTGTCTGACCGTGGAACACAGTTCACTTCAAAATTTTGGCAGAAGCTGCATAAATCCATGGATACTCATCTCAATTTTAGTTCGGCATATCATCCTCAAACTGATGGGCAAACCGAACGCACTAATCAGATCCTAGAAGATATGCTTCGAGCGTGTGCTTTGAAATATGGTAAGAGTTGGGATAAAAGTCTTCCATATGCAGAATTTTCTTATAATAATAGCTACCAGGTAATTCTCAAGATGTCTCCATTTGAAGCATTATATGGCAGAAGATGTAGAACTCCATTGTTCTGGAATCAAACTGGAGAAAGTCAGATATTTGGGCCAGAGATATTGCAAGAAGCCGAAAGGCAAGTCCAAATAATCAAGGAAAACCTGAGAACTGCGCAATCCAGGCAGAAGAGCTACGCTGACACTCGACGTAGGGAGTTGGTCTTTGAAATTGGGGATTTCGTGTATCAGAGGTCTTCGAAGATTCAAGGTCAAAGGGAAGCTTGCACCCCGCTATATCGGGCCATTTAAGGTATTGGATAGAAGAGGAGAAGTGGCTTATCAACTTGAGCTACCAACTCAACTCTCTGACGTGCATGATGTGTTCCACGTCTCTCAACTAAAGAAGTGTCTACGAGTTCTAGAGGAACAGTTGCCTATGTAAGAGCTCAACGTGAAAGAAGATCTCACCTACACGGAACATCCAGTAAAGATAATAGAAATAGCTGAAAGAGTCACAAGAAGCAAAGTGATCAGAATGTGCAAGGTACAATGGAGCCATCACTCTGAAGATGAGGCAACTTGGGAGAGGGAAGAAGATTTGAAGGCAGAATTCCCGCGACTCTTCGCTGGCTCTTCTGAATCTCGAGGACGAGATTCTTCTTAAGGGGGTAGGTTTGTAACACCCTAATTTACATTTTTGCAATAGTTTAAAACTTTGTAGAAATTATTTAGATTTATTCATATTTAGTTATGGTTGAATAATATTTTCTAAATGACATAAATGAATCATAGGTTATAAATTGTTTGTTGCATACATGCTGGATGCATAGTGTTTATTGTTTAAAAAAATGATTTTGTTTGCCCAAACTCGTTAGTTGCATTTCCGGGAAATATTTAACCTTTAGAAATATCTGTGATCCTTTTGGGAAATAAACTCTTGTTCCTTTATCTGGTTTTCCCATGGTAGCACAGCTTAAAATATTTGCTCTCAGCCAGCACTACAACCCCTTTCTTACAGCATGTCATTCTGCCCCTCCCTTCTTTCTTGTTTTCCCCTGCGTCAGAACCTGCAGGCTGCAGCACGTCTCCCCCTCCCCAGGACATCAGGCACTGCAATGCCCCCTACCAATCCTGAATAGGCCTATGGCCAATCGTCACCTCCTCCTCTCCCCTCACATTCAAACTCCCTCATCAATCACCAGCAATTGGCAAGTAATTGCCATCAAGGTGCAGTTACCAATCGTGAAGCCTCCCCTCCAAATTCCCTGCCTCACATATTGTTCCTCCCTACAAAATAAACAGCAGCGAGCCTGCTGCTCCCTTTGCCTCCCCACACCACCAATCCACCCTTTGTTGTCCTGGTCGCCAGTGATTGAAGAACAGGCTGCCATTGCCGGCCGCGGGGAGTACAGGAGGGCATCCCGGCGCCCAGCCCAGTGGACTCGTCCCCGGAGGCGCTGCTCCACCATACCCCTGAAGTCGCCTCCGCCCCCTTTGTCTCCAATCCTCTGCTTCTCATCTCGGCCCAAATCAACACCACGGTGAGATTGCCCTTCATCTCCCTGTCCGATTTTGCTGCCCACAATTGAAACTCGAGCATAGCGCCGTTCTGCTGCAGCTCAGGCAAGCCACCGTTGTGTGTGTTCGTCTAGGCAGGGGCGCAGGTGAACAGAACGAGGGGTGCACCGTGGGCCACCTGAAGGTACAACACAGATTAGAAGGTTTCATACACTTTTGATGTTTAAACCCAGCCATCCATGTGAAATCCAATACACCCAGATCACGTATCTGTTTTCTACTGATTAAATAATTCCTGAAGTGCAGTATTGCAGATTAGTTCTCGTTAGTAAAACGATTATAACTTTTCACTCGTAACTCTGATTTAGGTGATTCTTGCGCTCACGTGATCGTAGCGACGAGCTCTATCTTTTAAAATGCTTTACTTACTGTTTTTATGTTGTATGGTGTACTGTTTTTATTTATTTGTATGCATGTTTGTTTCGGTAGTTTCTACGAGTAGACAAGGAGTTGTACGTGTTGGGCAAGATCAAGTGTACGAGAGGACAGATCAGAAGTGCTTGAAGAAGGAAAGTGTCCTTGCTGCATGTTCCCATTTTGTCCTTTGTTTTATTCACATGAATCACATTTTATTTATGCTTTATGCATGCATCGAGTCAAATATGATGGGAACCTATGATAGGGTTTACTAGATTTTTTCATAACTTCCTTGAAGCCTTTAGTGAGATGGTTTGGTTATTGGTAGTCCATATGCTTAGTTGCTCAACATGGGTGGGTTCAATGTTTAATATTGATTAATTAAACTATGCAACGATGTGGGTTGGTAATCTTTTAGCAACATGGAACCTTAGGGACTCGGGCAAGTGTTGGAATGGTGGTTTATGAGAATGATGGAAATATGTGGAACTGTTGTTTATGAGATTTGTTGGAAAGCGGTAGTCTTGCCCGAGTCGGAAACTAAGGATCGGTATGTGGAGCGACCACCCAGGAAAACAGTGCAACCATGAGTGCTAATGGGCTCTGGTCTTGGCTGAGTAATTGGATGACTTTCACTTGTATTAGCCTTGGTTGTTTGTGGGTTGCAAGAGGGGGCTTCCAGTTAAGTGGTACATGTCTTCGGACTGTTCATTTAGCTCGGTGAAGTGAAACCTTTTCTGGTGAAGTACTTTTGGAAGTCTCCTTGTAAAGGCCTCGTAGTGAACCCATGCCAGCACATCTCGGAAATGTGTTTTGAGGTTTGGCCACCTCGGCGTGACGGATATCACAACTCATGGGTAAAGTTGTACAACCTCTGCAGGGTGTCTAAAAACTGTTATAACAGCCGTGCTCACGGTCAAGAGCGGCCTGGAATCCTTACATGTTTAGTTGGTGGTTTGTGGGTTTTGGGTAAAGGTTGTTTTGGCCCTAGTTGATGAGATATGATGTTTGGACCTTTAAGTTCAGGACAGGCGGTCACCTGTGCCTTGTTTCGGTTGGGAAAGACTTACATATAGTAATTAGGAGGTTTAATAAAATTTGAACAACTAAAATTTATGCTTTGCAGTCCACCAAATACAACCATCCTTGCTTATAAGCCCAGCATGTCATTATCTTCCCTCCACTTGCGGAGTACACGCCTGCAGGTGTACTCACCGTTTTCCCTTTCAACCCCTGCTGTGTCTCTCCTCCCCATATAAATGCTGTTCAGGATGAAGGCCAAGAAGATCTAGGATGCGACCCAGGTTGATTGCCTGTGGTTATGGAGTTCTGCTTCCGCACAAGACTATAAACTCCAAGTTGTACTTTTCTTTCAGACCCACGGGTCATTTTGTATTATTTAAACGTGATGTGGCAATGTATCAATAATGAAGTCGTACTTTATGTATGAAATATGATCCTGGCATACATAAAGTGAGCACTTGGCTGTGTTTATAAAACTAGGTGTGACATCAGGCGAAGACGAGACCACCACGAGCTACGATGTGTCGAGCCGCACCTCCGCTGCCTATCCTTGTCACCGGATTGCTGCCGGAGAACCGCGCCCCCGTGAAGCCCTCGCCGCCGGCCATGGCCTCCGCCGCAAGCCAAAATTCCGGCTGTGATGAACACCTCCACCCGTGGTGAGTGCACCCGCGAGTTCCCCTCCACCTCCTCTCTCCCATACGCTACCTCGCCGCCGCCATGGTCCACCCAATCGCCGGCAAGCCGAGCACCAGAACCACCGGCAGCCATGGGGAAGAAGCTCCCTGAGCTTTTGCACAAAACCCCTACAAGAATCCAACCTTCACACATAAACCCAGCCCGAGCCCTTTTTACAGATCTAACCCTAGACTTTGAGCGTTTCGCATCCACTGTTCGGTGAGGCTTGGAAAAATCGCAAGCTAACCCCTGAAGGCTAAGGTTAATTACGCATAGGTCCTTGCAACCTTGTTTTACCCATAAAATCCACGTTTTAGCTCCGATTTAATCCGTTCTCGTTGCAATAGATTCATATTCACATAAACTACACTTTAGAACTTTCATTTAACATGTAACTTATTTCTGAATTTTATTTGAATTAATTTGATTAATATCTATTCAATAATGTTTTCCTAATTAAAAGGAGATTAAGGTCTATCTTCCGGTTTTCATATTAAATGTTAAAATGAATAATAAAATATTCAACTAGTTTTCTGAATAAAATGTAATTAAGTTTCATCTCAGTTTTTGTAAAATGCTAATAATTTGATTAAGATGTATTTAACCAACTTTTCTAATTAAAAGCAATTTAGAGTTAAACTCTGTGCTTTCTTAAATAAATGGTTAATCTTGTTAATATTAACATAAATATGTTTTAATTATAATACTGATTAGATTAAACACGACATATGATATGTTTCGATTAGATGTTCTCATATAATTTATTTTAAGTTAATGCTTTAACTAGAATAATTTGTACTTGAACATTTACAATTAAAATATGACTAAGTTTACTTCGTCTTTGCTAAAGGTTAAAATATAATTTGTATTCATTATTGATACATGGTTTTACTTAAATTAAAATAAATCAAGCTTATAGTCTTTCATTAAATACAAATCTTCCGATAGTTGTATCTTTTCAACCGTTGCTCTGTTTCCAGCGATCCTTGCGCTCACGTGATCATCAAACCAAGCCCCATCCTTTTGCGTACTCTTTTAAGGGTTTTCTTTTGATTGGTGTATTGTTCTTAGTTGTATATTGTTTGTTTGCTTGTTTAGCTGCTTGCTCGTGTCGTTGATTGCTGCGACTAGAAGGAACACACTGCGAGTGCGATCAAGAAGAAGAGTTTGAAGATCAGGAGCTGAAGACAATGAGTAATTATAATGGATTTGAGGCAAGTTATAGCACGGACAATCCTTGCTACCTAAACACACCTTTTACATTATTTACTGCATACGCATGTGTCTAAATTGTTACCCCTTTAAGGTTGTACCTAGCTTTGTTTATCCTATACCTTGATTACCTTGGGTTATTGCATATGGGTAGAACTTTTGCTAAGCGCAGCTACTGTCACCTTGCTTAAAATGTTAATCTTGACTTAATGGTCCACTTCAATGTTAATGATAAAACCTGCTTTTTAGCAATGGATCAGGGAGCTAGGGCGTACGCTTCGTGCTTGGCCCTAGGGTCTCTCCGTAAGGACTGGTTCTTAAAGCGGCAACCCAGGAACCTGTCGCCACCGCTGGAACTATAATGGCTCAGGTCTTGGAATAGTAACTTGTACTTCTCTAGCTTGTCAGTGGTTACCGATGGGGCCGATAGCGCTATGAGAACAAGGCGCTAGGCATGGTTTTTGATCCACCAAGGACGGTAGACCCATCGGCTATGTCTCGTTAGACACAGTCCCATGTTGGGAGGCCCTGGATGGGAGCTCCACACATTGCGCCTTGCTTGGAATGCGTGCCCGTGCTCCGGACGCCATTGACCCCCTTATGTTGCACCATGAGCGTTAGTCAATCTTAGTGCCTCGGAACTAATGCACAATTGTTACCATAGTGGCTACTGACTTGTTAGGGTGTCTTGTGAAAAGCCTCGTAGCGTCCCTATGTAGTCACACCTCGGTAGTGTTGATGTGTGTGGTTGGGTGCAAAGCTCCAAGAGCTTTTACGCGACCGGTGGGTAAAGGGTGAAACCTCTGCAGAGTGTAAATCTATCATGATAGCCTTGCTCAGGGTCACGAGCAGCCTGAATCCTTTTTTATTAGAATATGATATTACTTATGCTTACTGTTCACTTCTACTTTAATAATTGGGTTACAGCTGGGATTCATATAATTGTAGCAACTTGGATTATGATAAAATGAATCAACTAAAAGTGCTAATGCAGTTCAGCCGTGTCTAGCCTTATTTTTTTGAGCCTTCATAACCCGTGTTATACTTGCTAAGTAAGACAATTACTTACACTTGCTATTATTCAACAAAATCCCGGATGGGTAACAGATGGAGTGAATGAGATAGCTACTAATTTTCCTGAGGATCTTCCGTACTACTGAGCTGTGGTCAACCAGTTGGTGTCCCTGTGGACTTGAGGCTCTACATGTCGAGATAATTAATAGACTTCCGTTGTGTTATTTACTTATTGCATTAAACTCTGATGTAAACTCTTTTATTCGAGCATATGTACTCTGATTTCCATATTTGTAAGCTGTATGTGTTCTGTGGACATCCTGGGCACACATATGGCAGCATTCGGGTTTCTGTGTAAATCCGGGTGTGACATGCAAACTTTGAGCTTTTGGTTTTCTTGTTGAGAATATAAGATTTGCAACCAAAAACTCGAAACTAGTGCACCTTTGGTTTGTTACCGTTGAGGATCTCGTATGGAGTCTTGTTCAAGTACTTTTGAAGATAGAGACGATTAGTGGCATGGCAAGCCGTGCTAACCTCCTCAGTCCAAAAGCTATCCGGAGTCTTGTACTAATCAAGCATGGTTCTTGCCATCTCAATAAAGGTCCAGTTCTTTCTCTCAACAATGTCATTTTGTTGAGGTGTGTATGGGGCAGAGAATTCATGCTTGATGCCTTCTTCATCAAGAAACTCTTCAACATTTGTGTTCTTGAACTCCGTTCCATTGCCACTTCTTATATGCTTGATCTTCAATTCAAATTCATTTTGAGCTCTTTTTATGAACTTCTTGATGATCCCTTGAGCTTCACTTTTGTCTTGTAAAAAGAAAACCCATGTGAAGCAAGAGAAGTCATCCACAATGACAAGTTCATACTTGTTTCCGCCAATGCTAACATATGCAACTGGTCCAAATAAGTCCATATGAAGCAACTTCAAGGGTCTTGAGCTAGTCAACATGTTATTGGGAGGATGTGGAGCACCAACTTGCTTTCCGGCTTGACAAGCACTACACAATCTATTTTTCTCAAACACAACATTTGTTAGTCCTAGAATGTGTTCATCCTTTTGAAGTTTGGCCAAGTTCCTCATCCCAACGTGAGCTAGCCGGCGATGCCAAAGCCAACCCAAGCTAGATTTTGCCACTAAACAAGTCTTCGGTTCCACTTTATTAGTTGTAAAATCAACTAAATAATGCTTTCCCTTAAGTTGGCCCATAAAAGCAATAGAGGAATCCTCCCTTCTAAGCATGCTCACACCCTCATTAATAAAGAGACAATTGTAGCCTTTTTCACAAAGTTGTGATACCGACAACAAATTGTATCCCAAAGAATCAACTAGATAGATATTGGAAAGAGATGAGTTTTGAGAGATAGCAACTTCACCTTGACCTATGACATCACCATGGTTATTGTCACCATATGTTATCTTTTCAATGGGTGTGTCATACTCTTGCAACTTGGCAAACATATTCTTCTTTCCGGTCATATGATTTAAGCAACCACTATCAAGCAACCATGAAGGTCCACCGGAGGAATATGCCTACAAACAAGTTTAAGCTTTGGACTTAGGTACCCAAAAGATCAGATTGGGTCCTTGAGTGTTAGCTTTGGACATTTTAGGCACCCATACACTCATCATCTTCCTAGTATGAGCATCAATGTATTTTACCACCATCTTCCCATTTTGGTCCCAAGCGACCGTGTAATCAATGGTGTAGTTTGGGGATGGCTTGTGCTCAATGATCTTCTCATCTTTCTTGATCTTGATCGTGCTTTTGGCATCTTTGCTAGATGCGTCAACAATTGGCTTGACTTCCTTGGTGCTTACCGACACACCATGAGCCATGTTCATCAATTCACCTAGGTTGGTACCTTTGGTGAACAATGGTACATCATGTCCTCTTATCTTTCTTGTACAATTGGCTCTTCCACCTCTAGTGAATCCGAGCTCATCCTTGATACTAGGATATCTTCTGGCCTTATATGCTGGGTGGGTCTCAAATTCACTCTTACCTTTGTCTTTGCCAATGGTCTTGGTCAACTCTAGAATTTGAGCATCTTTAGCCTCGACCTTCTCCTCTAGCTTTGAAAGGTTAGTTGCACAAGCATTTATATTAACTTTATAACACCTTGAGCAACCTTCACTAGTAAAGACATTTGAGTCAAGATTTGTTCTGGAGTCAACCTTGGTGCTTTCCCAAAGAGTGCTAAAGTTAGCTTCTAGGTCTTGGTATTTGACCTTAAGGCTTGAATGCTCTTTTTAAAGCTCACTTTGTGCATTCCTTAGATTAGCTAGAGATTCATTTGCCAAGGACAATTCCTTAGACATCTTCTCATGCGAGTCATTGGCAAGTGACAAGTCACTCGTCAACTTCTCAACTTTGCTCTTCTCCTCAACTAGAGTTTCTTCAAGAACAAGGTTTCTCTCCTTCTCAAGGATGGGCAATTCTTCTTATCTATCAAGAGACTCCTTTCTTTTCTCTAATTTCTCTACTAGTTTTTTAATATGTTTATACACTTCTTTGCCGAACTTCCTTGTCATGTTTTGTCATGTTCGGCTTCCTCTGTTTCCAAGTCATTTTCTACATTCCTAGATGACAAGAGTGTGGATGTGAGAGATGGAGTGATGTCCAATATCTTAGTCCCTTGAGCCATGAGGCACACAGGAGCTTCATCATCACTATCATCATAGTTGTTGAAGAGTCAGGGAGTTGATGAGGAGGCTTGAATGGCAAGAGTAGCCACCTTTTCATCATCGGACTCATCACTTGATGAATCCCACCCTTCACCCACATGTGCACTTCCAAACTTCTTCTTGTACTCTTGACTCTTCTCTTTGTATCTCTTCTCTTTGTCAAAGTTCTTGTCCTTTGGCTTCTTGTCATCCTTCTCATTCTTTTTGCGAGGACAATCAGCAATGTAGTGCCCTTTCTCCCCACATTCATAGCATCTTCTTTGGAAAGATCTCTTCTTGTCACCTTTTGTCTTCATGAATCTCTTGAAGTCTCTCACCACCATTGCGGTTTCATCATCGATGCTCTCATTGTCGCTTGAGTCTTCCTTCTTCTTGGAAGTTGAAGTGTTCTTATTTGACTCGATCTTCTTGCTCGGTTCGGCATTGAGAGCAATAGGTCTTGACTTCGGTTTGTTCCGTTGATCTTGTCACATCCAAGCTATTCATCTCATGGTATTGCAATTTGTTGAACAACTCCATTGGTAGCATGGTCTTCAACTTGCTCTTCTCTCTTATCATGGTAGCAAGCATTGGGTTCTTTGGTGCATATGTTGTAAGCAACTTCTTTGTCACCTTGTACTCCTCCCAATCCTTGCTTCCAAGCATTCATATCTCGGTGACAAGAAGTGTTAACTGGTCAAACATGCCTTGAAGGGACTCATCCTTCTTCATGACGAAGGCTTCTAGTTCTCCTTGTAGGAGATCAATCTTGCCTTCCTTGACTTCGTCCGATCCTTCATGGGTCATTCGAAGAGTGTCCCAAAGATCCTTTGCACTCTCAGTTCCCCTAACCTTGTTGTACTCATAGGCATTTAGAGCACGACTTGAGAGTTGCGGAAGAAATCATATTCTTGTTCCCGACTTGGCGTCGCATCCTTGTCCACACCTATATTCACAATAGTCCAAAGAGATGGGTTAAGACCATGCAAATATACTTTCATGTCATCGCTCCAATGAGCATAGGCAATACCATTAAATTTGGGGACTTTACCCATTGGCACCGATGAAAAATTTAGACTATTGGGATCAAGAGATTTGTAAGAGGATGATGTCTCATATCGATGAGACACGGAGTGAAGTCCATCAACCACGTCTCTTTCTCTAAGCTTCTTCTTGAGAATCTTTTGTGCCTTCCTTTTGGCCTTTTCTCGAATCTTCTTCTCCATCTTTTCTTTTCTTTGCTTCACCTTTTCTTGTTCATCCAAGTTCTCATCAACATCACTGATGATGAGATCATCGTCGCTTGATCTTGAATCAACAAGCGTCGAAAGTTCATTCTTGTGAGCGGAGCCGACCTCGGACTTTTCTCCCTTCTCGGTCATAGCGTGTTTCCCATAGCGGTTAAGCCTAAACAAGGTATTAGGATCTGATACCAATTGAAAGGATCAACACTATGCCTAGAGGGGGGGTGAATAGGAGTTCCTGCAAATTATCACAAACAACTCCACAAGATATTAAATAAACCAGAACTTCCGGTAGCTATCGGAAATTTCCGCTGGATACCGGAGATTTCCGGTGACAGTCGAACTAGTGAATTTAGGAGCAATTACACCAAACTATCTGAAGCAAAGAGTTACACTAGATGCTATAGAACTTCTCAAGCAATTACTTACAGCAGGGGCTCAACAGAAAGATAGATCGAAGCAAGACAAGTAGATAACTAGCTAGAGAAATATGAACAAGATGAACACGAAGAACAACAACAACGAGAGACACAAGATTTATCCCAAAGTTCACTCCACACAGGAGCTACGTCTCTGTTGAGGGCCTACGAAAGGCGGGCTTATCAACTCCAAGCCACTTTCCTCCACTTAGTCACCACAAAGGAGCTAAGCTTACTTACTAGTAAATCCACGAAGGATTGGGTGATACAAACTTCCAAGGCGAATCTACAACCTGTAACACCCTAGTTTTAATATTGCTAGGATTTTTAAAAAATTCTAAAACTTATTAGCATTAATTAGGAAGTGTGTGTATAATTTCAAACAAAAGTTAAAATTATTTTCTAAAATAAACTAAATAATCATAGGTTATAAAAAAATATGTTTGTTGCATTCATGCCGCTTGCATAGTGTTTTGTGTGTAAAATAGTTTTATAAATTGTTTTCAAGCACGTCTAGGTTTCATCCTATCACAATATCTCTTGTTCTTTTTTCTTTTATCCAACATAATCTCAATTAGATCGAATCCATACTTTTCATGTTAATCATTCCACATATTTCTCTATGCTAATGGGCCATATTTTTCCACGGACACCAGAAAAATCAACTTGGGTCAAGCCCAAATCAATCTCCTGCCCCTTCTCTTCTCCCTCCCCCTTCCCTGTCGCCACATCCCTCTCCCTGCGCCCCCTTGCCCCTCCCACGACAGAAAAAAGAAAGAGGCGCCCCTCCCTGTCCCCTCACACTACCTCTCCCTCCCTCGACAAAAAAAAAGAACAACGCGGCGCCCTCTCCACTCCCCTATCGCCCCCTCCCTTCCTCCTACACCCCTCTCCCTTCCTTTCCACCTGCAACCCCTCCCAATTAATCTCCATTACTCCCCCGAATTTCACTAAGAAACTGATGGCCAGCCCCTCCCTCCCCTTGACCATGACTGCCCCTCCCAAATCATCCCTCCCTATCCATCTTCTCCACCAAAACAGGATGCCCTCGCCGCTGCGAATCCGTTCAGCCCCTCTGTTCCTCCTCTCGTGCACCGAAGCAATGGATTGGAAAGAAGATGTCCCTCCTCTGTCCCTCACGTGAAGGCTGCCCACACCCCTGGTGGAGTCGCCCCTGCTCGAATGGCACAGCCCCCTTGTCGCCGCCGCCGCCGCCGCACGGTCGTCGTTGTCGCCCTGCCGCTGCTGCCTCTCATCATCACGCTCGTCTCCAACCCCTGCAACGGTCCCAAAGTGAGACTTACCCTCTGTCTATCCCCTGTTTATTTGTTTAGTATCATGAAACATCTACTATACTTGATGTACGATCGATCCCCGACAATGTTTATTCATAAAACTCGCTGCTGTCCTCGCGTCCAGCAGCACTGCCCTCTGTTGGCATCGCGTTCCCCGGTGATTCACTCATAGAATGTTCAAATCCTTTTACCAGATCGTGTATCACATACCTGCACACGTCTCTGCAAGAGGGATTAGTCATATCTTGCACCGTTTGTGAGATATTATTTTCGTCATGCTTGCTGCTCATGGTGAAAGACAGCCAGATTACAGTGGTTTGCTTTTACGTTCCCCATTGAACCAGAGGTCCAAATGCCATGATTTTTGGTCAGCGTATAGCCCTCCTATCTCATAGCATCCCCATGAAACAGATCCTCAAGTTCTGAAACCTAAATAAATTTATGGCATTTGTCGTATTGTTGTTCTCTCGTCAAGCATGTTTTATGTGTGCTGCAGTGGGCTCGCGTTCCCCGATGATCTACTTGATGAATCATCAAACCCTTTCACCACATCATGTCTCCTATAGTTGCACATGATCCCACAAAGTTTCATGACCATATGATCAGTATAAACTCACTTGTTGATGCCCTTAGTGCTTGCCGCTCTGCTGTCCCTCTCGTCGGGCATTAACACCTAAATTGTCGCTGTGTTTCCCGTTGTTTCCTTGTCTTTCTCAGAGAACCCTTTGATCATAATGTGTTCCCATGTACCCTGTACGTTTCCACAAAAGGAATCCACCATATCTATAAAGTAATGACTATCACACAAGAAATACTTTCAGCAGCTACATCGGCCATGTTTCACCGATTGTCTCGCCTTCGGCAAGCTCTTGCCATTCCTATTACCCACAATGATCTAGCCTCATCAAGTTCTACAACTAGAGAATATTTATCTTACCAAAATATTCTTGTAGTATACATCCACTCATCCATGCCAACCATCGGCAACCGTCGGGCGACCGGCATATGTTGCTACACTCTTTGATCGTTTTAATTCCGATTCGACCCGTCCAAGTTGCGTTAGATTCATGTCGACGTTAGTTACATGTTAGCAGTAACGCTCACCCATATACATATTTCTGAATTTAGTTATAATGTTAACTTGATTAATAATCAATTTAACCTTTTCTTAGACATAATGAAACATAGGCTTTTACTCCGCTTTTTCTTAAGTAAAATATTAATATGAATAGTATCTACTTGAATCTGTTTTAAATTGTAAATTGATTAGTTGAACACGATATGACATACATCGATTAGTTGCTCTCACATATGCCTTGTTTTTAATGTTAAATGCTAAAATGGAATAATTCATATGAACTATTTACAAATAAAATATGATTAGGTTTAATCTCCTATTTTTTTAATTGAAATGTAATCTGAATTAATTCCAACTATATTGTGCTTTTTATAATTAAAATAAATCCAACACATAGTCACTTTTCTTTTGTTTGTTACCCAAATCATCCGATAGCCGTCTCTTGCAACCGTAGTCTCGTTTTAGCGTTCTTAGTGCTCTTGCATCCGCTGAAGCTAGCGTTAGCTTATGGTGCGCTTTCCTAAAACTATTTTATATATGTATGGTGTATTGTTCTTAGTTGTAAATTGCATGTTTGTTTGCAGTTGATTTGTTTACGTTGAGGAATGTTCAGAGCAAGTGGGAATCTTGATTTTCTTTTGAGGCAAGTGGTTCCTTGATCATTTTCCTTGTACCTATTTAATTTATTTAACACAATGTCACCTGTTATTTATAATTGCTTGCATTAGATGTCATAATTTGCTGGGAATCCTATGTTAGGTTGTTTACTAGAATTTCATGATTATTCCTTGATGCCCTCAGAGGTTTCCTATCTGGGTAGTTTTATTGCTTAGCTTTGCTCAACAATGGATGGTTGGGTAAATTTAATATTGACTAATGAACTATGCAATGTGGGCTTGGTAATCTTTTTAGCAACATGGAACTCTCTAGGCGGCTCAGGCAAATGGGTTTGATGTTTGGTTTTTGAGGAATGTTATGTTGGCTTTGCCTAAACCGAGCTTAAGGTTTGATCTATGGAGTGTCCACCCAGGAAAATAGTACAACCATGAGAACTAGATGGGCAATGGTCTTGGCTGAGAAATTTGGGTAATCTAGGGGTACGTGTTGGACGGGCAGGAGCCGACTAGGGCAGCGTCCCAGAAGTCGTTGCACGACACAGTGATGGGTCTGAGCCCTGAGTGGATCAATGCTCCCTAGAGAACCAATGCAAGGCCTCGTAGTGCACCGCGTAGCGCTCACATCTCGGAAATGTGTGTGGGGGTTTAGCGGCCCCCAGCGAATGGTGACACGACTCATGGTGAAAGTGTACAACCTCTGTAGAGTGTAAAATTGTTATAACAGCCGGCTCACGGTCAAGAGCGGCCACGGTCAAGAGCGGCCTGGACCCTCACATGGTTAGCTGGTTTGGGAAGATCACAGTGGTGGTTAAGTGTGGTTTTGGTTAGTTTTGGGTTGAACCTTAAGTTGGGTGGTTTGGGAAGCTTATCACATTATAATATCTCTAGGTGCTTTAATAAAAGTTGACCAACTAAAATTTGAGCATTGCAGTCCACCAAATAAAGCCTTTGTTAAGCCTTCATGTCATATTCTCCCTCCCACTTGCTAAGTGCCAACCATAAGTGCACTTACACTTGCTATAGACCTTAATAGGGTAGCGAAGACTTGGATCATGAAGACCTGGAGTTCTAGGCTCGCGTGCCCCCGGTCGACGTTCCTATGGAAGATGTAGCTCTCCGTCACGATTAGATTTACGATTGTGTAATTTTTTTTAAGACCTTCCGGTCATTGTAACACCCCGCCTTCCACGAGTCGCCCCGCACAGCCCTTCCGAGGGGCACGCACTATTGGCACTTCTTACGATCCAATATCAGAATTGAGAATCCTGGTACTGGGGTAAGGAGTGTTTCATTGGTTTTCCGTATGGCTTAGTAAAATATAGAAATATTCTGCAAGCGCACAGAATCACCGCTGTAGCACTTCACCTGGGAGTATTGTTGGCACTTCTTACGATCCAATATCAGAATTGAGAATCCTGGTACTGGGGTAAGGAGTGTTTCAGTGGTTTTCCTTATGGCTTAGTAAAATATAGAAATATTCTGCAAGCGCACAGAATCACCGCTGTAGCACTTCACCTGGGAGTATTCCGAGGTATCGTAATTTATATTTCCGCGGGGAAGCTTTGGCAAGATTACTAGTGAACAGATATTCGAGACTATCAGAGAAGGGTACACGACTAGACAAGACAGGGGATAACGGTATTGGATAGGAGTGGATATACCGGACACACAGCTCAAGGGATACTCAGGTAAGGGAGAGAAGAGATAGATAGCTGGGAGGACAACGAGAAGAGATAGAGGACTCCTGGATACTTTATCTACCTATGTCACTCTAGCTTAGAGATACAGCGGCTTCAGAGCCAGCACTAGGAGATCTGGGATAACTCTAATGTCTTAGCATCGGGACAAGGGAACCGGTGAACACACAAAGGGATGAGAATGGGTGCCACTATTTCCCAACTGGGGGATCCTACGGACCGGAACTAACGTGATGGGCTACGAAGAACGAAAGGGCTGTCACCACCTCCCGGCTACCACCTCCGTTGCGACGGGAATAAACTAAGGCCACCGACTAGTCTAGGAACCACTCCTACACTAGGCAATGACTACTTACTCTGCTAGCAAGAGCAAGCAACCTTGTCAATACTCTTGGTGACAATTCACCTCCAATATCAAGCAAGATCGAAGAACTAGCCAAGACAAAGACTTAAACAAGACTACAAGCACTAGAACTATAACTGACTATAGTCTAAACAAGATATATTTGCAACTAGGATAAAGTAGAAGCAAGATATAAATGACAAAGGCAAAGTGATAAAGATAACTATATTGATACTCAAAGTCTTACAAAAGGAAAAGTAAAAGATACAAGAGCTATTACCAGAGCTTCTGAAGACGACTCCGGAACCTCCGAGGCAAAGCTCGACTCAACTCTAACTCCCAACTAAACTATCCTAACTCTACTAGAATGAAAGTGGAAATGAGCTCCTTGGCTTGGTGTGTGTTACAAGAGGGGGTATGGGGTCCTATTTATAGTTGCATAGGATGGTTGGGGCTGGAGTAACCGCCAAGGGACCGGGGGGGTACCCCCTAGCAATTCGGGCGCCAGGGTCGGTTCGGCCGAACCAGGGGGTTCGGCCGAACCCTTGATCTCCACCGCCTTAGCTTGGATGCCTGGGATTAGCCTTGGGGAGTCGGTGCTGGCCTGGGGTCGGTTCGGCCGAACGGGCCTGTTCGGCCGAACGGGCCTGGCCCAAGGCCAGCCCTCCCCAGCACCGCCTCTGTGTCCTGGCTGTCCTGGGCCGCCTTCTGCTGATGTGGAACTTGTTGTGTGGGCCCAGGATGATGTGGCGTGGGTCCGGAATGAGTTGGCGGTCGTCCACGTGTTGTACGTTGTGTCCGCTTGGTCATCGGTGATGTGGACGGCTCCCGGCAGCTTGCTCGGCTAAGGGGGGTAACCGGCCGAACGTAGTCGTTCGGCCGATTTGGTCATTTCCGGCCCCAATAGCGCGTATTTGTCGTAGTTGTACCTGCACAAATGACACTCACCAAAACTCGTGGAACTTTATTAGAAATAAAATCTAAGTACATGGAATGTTGCATATAACCTCATTTATTCCCGAATATTGGTGGTCGGATTTGGGCTGTAACGACCGCCAACAAGCTCCCCCAAGCTTAGCTACAGGAGTTGCTACAATGTCATTTCTTTTGCAGGTAACTTATAAACAACTAGTCTTCAAAAATACTTGAATCATAGGCAAAGTTTCAAATCACCTTTTTACCTATGGGGCTTATAGCAATCTCCTTATGTTGGGCGATTGAAAGGACGAACAGTTTAAATTCAGTTTTATTCCACTCTACTCTTTTCAGGATCCCATCTCGGAATTTTTTCATAAGTTTTGAAAACTACAAATTGTTCCTCATTGGCACACTCAATCACTCAAATGTATTTGAATCCTCACCAAAGGCTTGTGCCTTGTTTTCATCCTAACATCTAATATGGCTTTTTGTGTGGCTCAGGGACAAAGGATGAAGGCATGCATGCATCTTATATTTTGCTAAGTCAAAGACCGGATCTCTGAGGAGACAAATCACATCTTAAGATCGAGACGTGCAAGTGTGTGGATATGAATGGAGTGGAATATGGTGGAGTGGTGGAATGGAATATGGTGGAATGGTGGAATGGAATATGGTGGAATGGTGGAATGGAGCATGGTGGAACTCCTTGGATGAATTTCCCTCTCCTTGATTTATTTTCGAGAACATGGGCTATCTTTTATTCTCATATTTTTGCCATGCCACTTGGCATGCTTTTCTTTTTCCTTTTCTTTTTACCATGCTCTTTGGCATGCTTTTCTTTTTCTCTTATTTTTGCCATGCTTCTTTGGCATGATTTTTTCTTCTTGCATAGCCCATGTCTCTTATCAAGAATATTTGTAGAGGGAAATCATAGAACATGGAGCATTTATTTTTGTGGATGGATGATGGAAAATGTTTGCTAACTCCCAGTGTAGGAATTGCAAGTGAGAGGTGGTGTGTGTACGTGGGTCTCGATCTTTAAGAATATGAAAGCTTCACTCAAAGGTCACAACAATTTGACAAAGCTCACTAAGATAACAAGCAGCATATGAGTAGAAATTTTCAACTAAGCTTATCATATGGCTCTGGTAGGTATTTTGACCAATGAGGAACTTGTTTTATTTTGAAAGCATAAATCTCCGAGATTTTCCCCGTACTAAAAGCAGAATAGAATTTAACCAAACTCTCACTATATCAATCCCCACAACAACTTAGACTTGGAATAAAGCATGTGCTCCCACAAGGTTTTCAGGATCATTTTTACTCATGCCAAATAACTCAAGCACAATCTAGCAACTAGTTGAAACAAAGTACTTGCAAAATTAATGACAGAGCAACTATTCATCATTTCCAAGGTGAGAGGCATATGATTCATTCCATGCATAGTTGGGAGTTATTTTATGCAAGGGAAATATTTTTTAAGGGAAATATTTTTGGTATTTTCATTTTTTTTAAATGCAAACTATCATGAAGGGAAATGAAAGGGAAATTAAATGATCAAAGTGCTGGATAAATCGGGACATACCTAGTGGGGGTCCTCCCCCAAGCTTGGACTTTCACTGGTAGGGGTTTAGCCTAGAAAGGTACTGGCTCAGCTGTTCCGCTTGTTCGTGGACGTTGTGCTGGATAGACGCCACCATCCCGCTATTCTCTTGATGGTACTGAGAATGGCGGGCTAGCGTGTCTTGAATCTCTCGGGTACGGTCGTCGATGAGCTCGACTCGGTCGGAGATGTAGGACAACTCCCGGCCGTAGTCGAAGCGTGCGGACTGTGAGTATCCGGGGTAGTATGGCTGGGAGGCACTGTCGTATCCCCCTCCATACCGACTCCCGGACCACTCAGAGTCCGTGTCCTGGCCGTAGTCCCAGCGTCCTGAGGTGAAGTAGTTCGGCTCCTGGTGCTGCCCGGAGCCTCCTGCTCCGGACGTCCCAGCGCCGGTGTACATGTCGTAGGTGGCCTCAAAAGCGGAAGTGTGTCAGTGCGGCATTTGTGGTACATCTTCCGGCTCCTGTGAGGTGGTGAGCCTAGCATCATCCCTAGCTTGTCCCCTTGTGACGGGTCCGTCACCTGCAACGCTGTGCCGAGCGGGCTCTCTCCAAGGTGGAGAATCGTCCGACTCGGTCCTCAACTGAAGAGTTAGTTTTGGTGTGGTATACAACCTTAGTGCTGCACAAGGCAAGGGCACTTCAGTTGTATAGCCACGGTAAATCATTGCCAGCGTTGCGTCAGGCGTCCGCCGTATCATGTGGGCTTGCACGAAGTGCTCGGCATCCACGACGGAACGCGTTGTCTCGATGTACGTGAGCCGGGCGCCCTGGAGGACGCCCAGGTGGTTAGCGAGGCGAGTGACTAGAGAAGTCATCGCCATGCCACCCGTACGAGAAATATGAGACAGCCAGTGACCAACCATGTCTTTCACAGGTGAATAGGGAATCTGCTTGACCATGGCAAAAAGAACCCGCAACTCGATGGTGTTGACAGGGCGCAAATCTGCCCGGGGGAATACCGTCATAGACACCCAACGATGCATGAAACGCAAAGTGGGGTTATGTATGCTGTTCGTGCGTGGCGCATGACAGTTGGTATCCCCCGAAATCTTTTTCCAAAATGCCACCCGGTCAAATCTTTTAAGCGCTTTGTTCGGGTCTAATGAACAACGACTTGAAAATCCGAGACTCGAACTCAAATCCCTCCAAGAGCAGAAGAACTCTTGGTTGAAGAACCAAAAACGAATCCCCCCAGTTTCAGAAACCAAAGTCGAGAGGAATTCAAGGGTGAGCAGGTACGAACCTTCTTCGTTGATGTGCCAGAAATTCTCCCAGCCAATGGCCTGGAAAATTTCCGTGAACTCTACGTCCATCCCCGTGTCCCTGAGCAAATCTTGCTCAAACACACGGGTGTGCTCGAACTCCTTCAGCCGAAGCTCGTTGAAGGTGTTCCGCTCCCTTTCTGTTCTAAGGTTGATGTTACTCTCGCTCAGGAGCTGCCTGGCTGGGGGCGTGGCATGGCCCCATCCCGAGCCGGCTGCTCCGTGCTCGTCTGTGTCCATCCGGCTCGAGCCTCGAGACGGAGCTGGGGAACTCCCAGCATCGTCCGATCGTCGGCCTAGCCGGGCGGAACGACGGAGCGAAGTGAAGAACTTCGACATGATTCCTGCAAAAGGTTAGTGCAACAACAACTACCCGAAGGACTGAATATATATGGTTAGCACAAGAAAATCAAGTCAGTCGTTCAAGATAGTTAGTCGTTCTTGCGGGGATGAAAACCACCACAAAAGGTTAGTCGTTCTTGTGGGTGTCGGTGACCACCACAAAATCGTCCAAAATTTCAGCACAAAGATCACAACAAGAGCAAAATATTTTTGGGATTTTCTAGTGATGCAAGCGAACCAAAACTTGAACAAGATCTTGCAAAGACTTGAGCAAGCATTAGAGCAAAGAACTTGAGAGGGAGAGAGAGAGCTCTAGCAGAAAATTTTCAGAATGGAAGTGTGTGTGAGAGAGCAAGCAAGCACCCCAGCTTTTATAGGACGAGAGGGGGCACCCTTGGCCGTTCGGCCGAAGGGCCTGGTTCGCTCGAACCAGGTCTGGTGGCCAGCCCACCCCCATGTGGGTGCAGCACCCTCCTTTGCTTTGATTCCACGCCAAAATGTGTGGCCAAAATGCCCAAGGACATTTCTAGTGGATTTTAGTGGTAGGTAAGATGGAAATGTGACATGACCAAAGTGGAAATTAGTGGAGTCACCCCCATGCTGCCATGTTTGTGATAATTGGTGAGGGGTTCAGCCATTTTTAGTGGGGTAGACATGTTTGTTGCTGGTTGGTGGTGATGGTAAATAATTGGAGATGTTCTAGAAGGGATGAAAATGATAAAAGCTACCAATTACATCCACCCTAGATAAAATTTCAGCATGTGTCCAATTATTTCTAACCAAACTTGCAAAATTTTCTACTCTCTCTCAAATTAATTACTCAAGTGGTTCGGTATTTTGAAAAGGGAAACATGCAAATGCAATTGGAAATTTAAAAATTGGAAGGGAAATATGGGATACATACCGGTTTTCCTCGCGGCGAGAGCTCAGCTTTTAAGTCCGCGAGCGGGACTTCTCCTGTCTTCAGTTGCTCTTGTCATCGTCCGGTCCCGGAGTGGATGACTCGGACGATGCAACCTTCTTCCGCCACATTTTCTTGTTCTTCTTCTTCGGTGTCGGTGGCGGTGGGATCGGTGTCTCTGGAGATCGTGGTTCGGATGCAACCACGTTGACCTGCTCCAGGTTATTGGAATTTTGAATTAAATCAGTGGATACCTGAGAGCACTTCTCCACCCTGGGCTTGAACGCGAACTTTTCTTCCTTGCCGTTGATGTTCAGGCTGATCTCTCCGGCTCCTACGTCGATGTTTGCATTGGCGGTGCTCAGAAATGGCCTCCCGAGGATGAGAGGTGTCTTCGTGTCGACCTCCATGTCGAGCACCACGAAGTCCACGGGTACGAAGAATTCCCAGATTTTCACCGGAATATCTTCGGCTATTCCCGCGGGATAGCGAATCGATTGATCCGTTAGCTGCAAATACATGGTTGTAGGGGGACAAAGAAGAATAGTTCAGTTTGTCAAACACTACCTTGGGCATGACGCTGACGCTTGCTCCAAGATCGCACAGGGCATGGTTGAAGTGCTGCTCCCCGATCGAGCATGTGATGGTAGGGCATCCTGGGTCCTTCTTCTTTTCTGGGAGATTGTTCAAGATAGCCGCACTACATGCTTCGGTTAGTTTAATTACCTTGGTGGTTGGCAGTGCCCTTTTGTTGTTGAGGATGTCCTTCAGATACTTGGCATATGTGGGAACCTGCATAGCTTCAAGCAATGGGATATTGACATATAACTTTCGAATTACCTCAACAAATTTGCTGAATTGTTCGTCCATTGTTGGCTTATGGCATCTTCTGGGGAATGGCAGCATATTTGGTTCGTAAAACTCGTGAGGGGCCGCCCTTGCTTCCTTCTGCGGACTTGTCTTCTGTGATTCTGCTGCGGCCTCCTCTTCTTCTCTATCACTTTCTGTAGTGGCTGCCTTTTTACCTGCACTGTCAGGATATGGCGGGTCCCGAGTGGTCTTACTCCCTCTCGTGGTGACCGCTTTAACCTTTTCACGGGGGCATTTGTCTGGTTGCCCAGAGAATTTCCCCGCTACGGGTGAGGGTAAAGAAACAGATAACTGAGCAATTTGAGTTTCTATCATTTTATTAAAGCTCAGTTGACTTTTCATAGCAGAAGAAAATGATTCCATCCTAGAGTCTATGCTTTCCAGTGTTTTATCATTAGCAGCAAGCTTTTTATTGATGTTTTCAGTTATTTTCATCTGGCCAAACACAAGATCTCTAAGAGACGGCTGATTATTGAAATTGCTGGAATTGAAATTGTTACCATGTTGAGGCCTCTCAAAAGGGTGGTTTGGGCGCGGATTCCAGCCTTGGTTGCCGTAGTTGTTCGGTTGGTACCCGTTGTTGTTGGAGTTGTTGACGTAGTGGGCATCTTCTCGTGTTTCGGGGCAGTCATTCCCCAAATGGCCAGTGTTGCCACAGACTTCGCAGGTCATGCGAGCGTCCATGGCTTGCACCGTTTCTTGAGCAGGGGCCTCCAGTTTCTTCATCAGGAGGTCCATCTTGGCAGCGAGCATGTCCAGAGCTTCAACTTGGTGAACTCCTCGGGTCTTTGGTTGAGTCCGGTCATCGGACCAACCTTGGTTCTCGACCATCTTCTCTATGAGGGCCTTCGCACGACTCTCCTCAAGAGAGAAGAACGAGCCTCCAGCAGCAGCATCCAGGTATTCACGGGCAGAATTTCTCAGCCCGTGATAGAAAGTTTGGATTATGAACCAACTCTGCATACCATGGTGAGGACAAGTAGAAATATAGTCCTGGAGGCGATCCCATGCCTCCGGGACTGTTTCATCTTTTAGCTGCTGGAAACTAGCTATTTTGTTCCGGAGGGCGTTGGTTTTCCCAACCGGAAAGAATTTTAGCAAGAAAGCGCTAGTGCATTTATCCCGGGTATCTATTGCTTCGCGGTTAGCATAAAACCATTGTTTCGCCTTACCTAATAATGAGAATGGAAATAAACGAAGGCGAATGGCATCGATACTTACTCCGTGGATGGTGAAGGTGCTACAAATCTCCAGGAAATGCTGGAGATGACCATTGGCATCTTCGTGTGGCTTGCCGCAGAATGGGCTAGCTTGTACCATGTTGATGAGGGCTGGCTTCAGCTCGAAGCTACCATCTCCGACTGGCGGAGCTGGTCCGACATGTACGTTCTCGCTTGATGGAGCGGAGAACTCACGGATCGTCTTGGTTGCCATCCTCGATGTAGCCTGGTCAACGACAGAAGGACTGGGTTCGTCGGAAGGAGTTGCTTCTGAGGAGGTACAACACGGGGTCGTACTTTCCTCAAAAATGACTCCGGATTTTCTTGGAAGTTTGACGGTAGTTGGAAACCAGTCATGCACTGCTCTGCTCCACAAGGACCAACGAACAGAGCAAGGATAAACCCGCTTGAGTAGCGGTACTCAACTAAGATAGCTCAAGATAAAAGTTCAAAAATAATCTAGCCAAAGACTTCCCCGGCAACGGCGCCAGAAATGCTTGTTGGCACTTCTTACGATCCAATATCAGAATTGAGAATCCTGGTACTGGGGTAAGGAGTGTTTCAGTGGTTTTCCTTATGGCTTAGTAAAATATAGAAATATTCTGCAAGCACACAGAATCACCACTGTAGCACTTCACCTGGGAGTATTCCGAGGTATCGTAATTTATATTTCCACAGGGAAGCTTTGGCAAGATTACTAGTGAACAGATATTCGAGACTATCAGAGAAGGGTACACGACTAGACAAGACAGGGGATAACGGTATTGGATAGGAGTGGATATACCGGACACACAGCTCAAGGGATACTCAGGTAAGGGAGAGAAGAGATAGATAGCTGGGAGGACAACGAGAAGAGATAGAGGACTCCTGGATACTTTATCTACCTATGTCACTCTAGCTTAGAGATACAGCGGCTTCAGAGTCAGCACTAGGAGATCTGGGATAACTCTATTGTCTTAGCATCAGGACAAGGGAACCGGTGAACACACAGAAAGGGATGAGAAGGGGTGCCACTATTTCCCAACTAGGGGATCCTACGGACCGGAACTAACGTGATGGGCTACGAAGACCGAAAGGGCTGTCACCACCTCCCGGCTACCACCTCCGTTGCGACGGGAATAAACTAAGGCCACCGACTAGTCTAGGAACCACTCCTACACTAGGCAACGACTACTTACTCTGCTTGCAAGAGCAAGCAACCTTGTCAATACTCTTGGTGACAATTAACCTCCAATATCAAGCAAGATCGAAGAACCAGCCAAGACAAAGACTTAAACAAGACTACAAGCACTAGAACTATAACTGACTATAGTCTAAACAAGATATATTTGCAACTAGGATAAAGTAGAAGCAAGATATAAATGACAAAGGCAAAGTGATAAAGATAACTATATTGATACTCAAAGTCTTACAAAAGGAAAAGTAAAAGATACAAGAGCTATTACCAGAGCTTCTGAAGACGACTCTGAAACCTCCGAGGCAAAGGTCGACTCAACTCTAACTCCCAACTAAACTATCCTAACTCTACTAGAATGAAAGTGGAAATGAGCTCCTTGGCTTGGTGTGTGTTACAAGAGGGGGTATGGGGTCCTATTTAAAGTTGCATAGGACGGTTGGGGCTGGAGTAGCCGCCAAGGGACCAGGGGGGTACCCCCTAGCAATTCGGGCGCCAGGGTCGGTTTGGCCGAACCAGGGGGTTCGGCCGAACCCTTGATCTCCACCGCCTTAGCTTGGACGCCTGGGATTAGCCTTGGGGAGTCGGTGCTGGCTCGGTTCGGCCGAACAGGCCTGGCCCAAGGCCAGCCCTCCCCAGCACTGCCTCTGTGTCCTGGCTGTCCTGGGCCGCCTTCTGCTGATGTAGAACTTGTTGTGTGGGCCCAGGATGACGTGGCGTGGGTCCGGAATGAGTTGGCGGTCGTCCACGTGTCGTACGTTGTGTCCGCTTGGTCATTGGTGATGTGGACGGCTCCCGGCAGCTTGCTCGGCTAAGGGGGGTAACCGGCCGAACGTAGTCGTTCGGCCGATTTGGTCATTTCCGGCCCCAATAGCGCGTATTTGTCGTAGTTGTACCTGCACAAGTGACACTCACCAAAACTCGTGGAACTTTATTAGAAATAAAATCTAAGTACATGGAATGTTGCATATAACCTCATTTATTCCCGAGTATTGGTGGTCGGATTTGGGCTGTAACGACCGCCAACAAGTATCCCGAGGTATCGTAATTTATATTTCCGCAGGGAAGCTTTGGCAAGGCTACTAGTGAACAGATATTCGAGACTATCAGAGAAGGGTACACGACTAGACAAGACAGGGGATAACGGTATTGGATAGGAGTGGATATACCGGACACACAGCTCAAGGGATACTCAGGTAAGGGAGAGAAGAGATAGATAGCTGGGAGGACAATGAGAAGAGATAGAGGACTCCTGGATACTTTATCTACCTATGTCACTCTAGCTTAGAGATACAGCGGCTACAGAGCCAGCACTAGGAGATCTGGGATAACTCTATTGTCTTAGCTTCGGGACAAGGGAACCGGTGGACACACAGAAAGGGTGCCACTATTTCCCGGGCTAGGGGGATCCTACGGAACGGAACTGACGTGATGGGCTACGAAGACCGAAAGGGCTGTCACCACCTCACGGCTACCACCTCCGTTGCGAAGGGAATACTCTAAGGCCACTGGCTAGGCTAGGAACCACTCCTACACTAGTCAACGACTACTTACTCCGCTAGCAAGAGCAAGCAACCTTGTTAATACTCTTGGTGACAATTCACCTCCAATATTAAGCAAGATCGAAGAACCAGCCAAGACAAAGACTTAAACAAGACTACAAGCACTAGAACTATAACTGACTATAGTCTAAACAAGATATATTTGCAACTAGAATAAAGTAGAAGCAAGATATAAATGACAAAGGGAATAAGATAAAGATGACTATATTGATAACTGAAAGTCTTGCAAAAGGAAAAGTAAAAGATACAAGAGCTTATACCAGAGCTTCTGAAGACGACTCCGGAACCTCCGAGGCAAAGCTCGACTCAACTCTAACTCCCAACTAAACTATCCTAACTCTACTAGAACAAGTGGAATGAAAGAGCTCCTTGGCTTGGTGTGTGTTGAATGAGGGCCGGGGCTGTCCAATTTATAGCGGTTGATGGCGGTTGTAGGCAGGGTAACCACCAAGGCAGCCAGGGAGGCGGTGCCGGGCCTTCGGCCGAATTCCCTGGATCGGCCGAACTGGTCAGTTCGGCCGTACCGTGGGATGTGCCGCCTCTGGCTCCCACGGCCAGGATTCACCCCTGGGAGGCGGTGCTGGATTGGGGGCGGTTCGGCCGAACCGCCTTGTTCGGCCGAACGGGCCTAGAGGCCCAGCAGCACCCCCCTGCACCGCCTCTTCCCTCTGGACCTCCTGGGCTTTGCTTCTGGTGATGGACTTCGTGTATTCCTGGCCCAGGAGTGACGTGGCAGTGATGAGGTGTCTTGCACGGTCGCCGCTCGGTCATTGCTGATGTGGACGGCCTCCGGTGATGCTTCGCATTGTTTACGGCTAAGGGGGGTAACCGGCCGAATAGCGCGTATTTGTCGTAGTTGTACCTGCACAAGTGGCACTCACCAAAACTCGTGGAACTTTATTAGAAATCAAACCTAAGTACATGGAATGTTGCTTAAAACCTCATTTATTCCCGAGTATTGGTGGTCGGATTTGGGTTGTAATGACCGCCATGTCACACCCGGATTTACATAGAAACCCGAATGCTTCTATATGTGTGCCCAGGAAGTCCACAGAACACATATAGATAACAAATATGATAAACAGAGTACATATGCTCGAATAAAATGGTTTTACATCAGAGTTTGACTAAAATAACTAAATCAAACAGCGGAAGACTCTTTATTAACTCTCTCTAAACGAAGACGAAGACGAAGCCGAAAACCATAATCCACAGGGACACCGACTGGTTGAGCACAGCTAGTAGAATGGTAGATCTTCAGGAAATTCAATAGCAGCAGTACCATCTAATCCATCTGTTACCCATCCGGGATTTTGTTGAATGGCAAGTGTAAGTAAATGTCTTACTTAGCAAATACAACACGGTTAATGAAGGCTTAAAAGAAAGGCTTGACACGGCTGTACTGCATTAGCAATTTTAGTTGATTCATTTTAACATAAACCAAGATTACTACAATTAAGTGAATCCCAGTTGCAATTCCCAATTAATGAAGTAGAGGTGAACATTTAAACAATAATAAATATCAATTTCTAATCAAAAAGGATCCAGGCCGCTCTTGACCCTGAGCAAGGCTATCATGATAGATTATACACTCTGCAGAGGTTTCGCCCTTTTCCCACCAGCCGCGTAAAAGTTCAAAGGAACTTTGCACCCAACCACGCACATCAACACTTCCGAGGTGTGACTGCATAGGGACGCTACGAGGCTTTTCACATGACACCCTAACAAAACAGTAGCCGTTATGGTACAACCTAGGCAGCATGACCCAAGGCACCGAGATTGACTGACGCCCGTGTCGCAACACGAGGGGGTCAATGGCGTCCGAGCGCGGAAAAGAATAACAACAACAAAATAAATAGCGCAACGTGTGGAACCCCCGCCATACGGAAGCTCCCAACACGGGACTGTGCCTCACGGGGACATAGCCAACGGATACTCCGTCCTCGGTGGATCAAACCATACTCTCACCCATGCTTCCCATAACGCCGTCGGCCCGTCGGTAACTACTGTCAAGCTAGAGCCGTACATGCTACTCGTCCAAGACCAGAGCCATTATAGTTCCAGTGGTGACGACAGGTTCCTGGGTTGCCGCTTTAAGAACCAGTCCTTACGGAGAGACACTAGGACCAAGCATAAAGCATATGCCCTAGCTCCCTGATCCATGTTGCTAAAAAGCAAATTTTAACATTAACGTTGAAGTGAACCATTAAGTCAAGATTAACAGTTAAGCATTGGTGACAGTAGCTGCGCTTAGCAAAGGTCTACCCAAATGCAATAACCCGGGGTAATCAAGGTATAGGATAAAACAAAGCTAGGAATAACCTTAATAGGAATAATTTAGACACATGCATATGCAGTAATTGATGTAAAGGTGTGTTTAGGTAGCAAGGATTGTCCGTGCTGTACTTGCCTTCGTCCAACTGTTGCTGCTGCTCCTGCTGCTGCTGCTGTTGTTCCTGCTCCTCGTAACCCTCGAACTCAAACGTGTACGGCTCACCGACTGGACTCATACATCAACACACAAGCATCCATACAAGCCAGTACATGCAAACAATATTAATCTATTAGAACAGTACACTAAACAATAAAAACAGATCAAAAGAAGAAACTAATCTACGCTTCGCTACGAACACGTGAGCGCGAAAATCACTCAAATCGGAACAAAAACGAAGAAGTTATGGCTTCTCTAAGGTTCAGGGACTTGCTGGCAAAGTTTTAAAAGTTCCAGGGGCTTATTTGCAAAAATTCAGGGGCTAAAACATAATTTTATATGAAAACAGGAGGATTTATTTGCAAATTAACTGAAACAGGACCTCGGGCACTAATTTCAAATAAGCCAAGGGGTTTTCTGTAAAAATCAGGACTTAATTGTAATTATTTTTGAATAAAACAGGACTGCGGGTTAATTTTGAAAAAGGATAGGGGTTCTTTTGCAAAACGCCATAGTTGACCGTTATTGACCCGAGTTGACTCCGGTTGGCTTTCGATCTGGGCCGTCGGATCTAGTTTGGACGACTGAGATTGGATCAAGGGGAAGAGGGGTCACCGGCGGCGGCGGAGCTGCGGCGGCGAGCGGCGGCGCTTCGCCGGCGTTGCTCGAAATCGAGCTAGGGGCCTCGATTTGGGACGGGGTTTGGCGCTATGTGACCGGGGCAACGCGACGAGTCCTCCAGAGGGGATCATGACGACGACCGCACGGCGAGGACGACGGACGGCGAGCAATGGCGGCTACGGCCTCCGGCGACGGCGGTGAAGAGCGGCGGCGGCGCTACGGAGCATGGTTCGGAGCGTGGCCGGGCGCTACAGACGCGCGGAAAGATGGCGAGTCGACGGGAGGGGCTCTCGTCAGTGGAGACGCGGCAGCGGCGGCCGGCGACGACGAGCAGGAGCGGCGGAGCTCAGGCGATAATGGCGACGGGGCTACGGCGCGCGGAACAGAGCGAGATCGGGCTTGGGAGCGAGCTTACCACCTGGCGGAGCTTCCCCGGCGGTTGAATCGACCGGAGCGACGGCGAGACGGCGGATCAACGGCGGCGGCGGCGCGAGCTCGGATGGGGCGGCTAGAGCTAGGGTTTTCGGGGCAGGGGGATCGAGAGGCGACGCGGCTATTTGTAAGGAGGACGAGGGGAGTCCTGGTGGCCTCGGCGTTCGCGTCATGGCCGGACCAGACACCGGCGCCGGGGCCGAGTCCAACTCGGATGGAGGAAGGGGACGGGGCTGACACGGGGGGTCCGCGCGTCAGTCGGCAGAGAGGGGGGCGAGGCGTTGTGGCGGTTGCTGGGCCGTGGGGTGGGCCGCGGGCGAGGGGAGGCGGAGCAGGCCGGGGAAAGGAAAGCCGCAACAGGCCGCGTCGCTCCTTGGGCCCGAATCGGGCCTCGCGAGGCTCGGCCCGAGAGGAAGGGAGAGGGAGTGAACTGGGCCGCGGCTGGGCTGAAAGCGTGGGCAGGGGAGCTGGAGCGAGCAGGCCGGCAGCGGGCCAAAAGTGGAGCGAGAGGGAGGCGGGCCGCTGCGGGAAAAAGAGAAAGAGGGCCAAAATCGGACGAGGAAAATAGTTAAGGGAGGAAAAGTGGACTCGGCCGCAGAAACTTTTCTAGAGCTCCAATCTAAGCGATTCAAATTCGAATTTAAACAGATTTTAAATTCAAATTGAACCACACACAAACAAAACACCATGCAGTCGGCATGAATGCAACAAAAATGTTTCTAACCTTATATTTAATTTTATTTCTCATAAATAATTTTATTTTCCTTAGATAAATATGAGCATAGAATTAAATAAAAATAATTTAATTTCTAAATTTTTAAAATAAGCATTTTTAGGGTGTTACAAACCTACCCCCCTTAAGATGAATCTCGTCCTCGAGATTCGGATGAGGATGAGAATAACTGTGGATATTCAGCTCTGAGTTCTTCTTCTCTTTCCCAAGTCGCTTCATCCACTGAATGTCGGCTCCACTGAACCTTGCACATACGAATCACTTTATTTCTGGTGACTCTTTCTGACTCCTCCAAAATTCTGACAGGATGCTCAGTATAGGTAAGATCTTCCTCCACATTCAGCTCATCAATCGGAATCTGTTCCTCAGGTACTCGCAAGCACTTTTTCAACTGAGACACATGAAACACATCATGTACTCCCGCTAACTTCTCTGGTAGCTCTAACTGATATGCCACCTCACCTTTCCGACCAAGTACCTTGAACGGTCCAATGTATCGAGGTGCTAACTTGCCCTTGACGTTGAACCTCTTCACGCCTCTCATTGGTGACACCTTGAGATACACGAAGTCTCCAACTTCGAAACTGAGATCCCTTCGTCGGTTATCTGCATAGCTCTTCTGTCTGGATTGTGCCACTTTCAGATTCTGTCTGATTATCTGCACTTGTCGCTCTGCTTCTCTTAGTATCTCAGGTCCAAATACCTGACTTTCTCCGGTCTGATTCCAGAATAGTGGTGTCCTACACTTTCTGCCATACAGAGCCTCGAAGGGTGCCATCTGCAAACTCTTCTGATAACTATTGTTGTACGAGAATTCTGCGTATGGTAAACTCTTATCCCAACTGGCACCATACTGTAAGGCACATGCTCTCAACATATCTTCCAATATCTGATTCGTCCGTTCTGTCTGCCCATCTGTCTGCGGATGGTATGCTGAACTGAACTGTAGCTTAGTGTCCATAGACTCTTGCAGTTGTCGCCAAAAGTGCGATGTGAATTGGGTACCTCGATCTGACACTATTCTTTTCGGTACCCCATGCAAACACACAATCCTCTCCATATACAACTCCGCTAGTCTGGCTCCTGAGTAGGTGGTCTTTACTGGTAGGAAATGCGCCACCTTGGTCAGACGATCCACAATTACCCAGATTGAGTCAAATCCCCTCTGAGTGCGAGGTAAGCCAGTGATGAAATCCATACCGACTTCTTCCCACTTCCATTCAGGTACCTTCAGGGGCTGGAGCAAACCTGCTGGCCTCTGATGTTCAGCCTTGACTCTCTGACATGTGTCACATAGAGCTACGTATGTGGCCACATCTCTCTTCAATCCGTACCACCAAAATCTCTCTTTGATATCTTGGTACATCTTGGTACTACCTGGGTGTATCGAATATGCCGATTCATGGGCTTCCCTGAGAATTGCATCCCTGATCTGTACTATATCTGGTACACAGATCCTCTTCTCATACCACAATGTTCCTCGGTCATCCACTCGAAAACCAGGGGCTTTTCCTAATGCCACCAGTTCTACGATCTCCTTGATCTTCTCATCTGTGAGCTGTCCTTTTCGGATCTCTTGTTCCAAGGTCGGTTCTACTGCCATCTCGGTGACGCTGGTCACAAATCCCAGACTCATCCTTTCGAACTCTGCACTGAGTTCTTCCGGTAAGCAATGTCCCGTGATCCTTTTCACGTAACTCCTTCTACTCAGAGCATCTGCCACCAAGTTGGCCTTCCCTGGATGGTAATGTATCTCCAAGTCGTAGTCCTTGATCAGTTCTAACCAACGACGTTGTCTCATATTCAGATCTGACTGTGTGAACACATACTTGAGACTCTTGTGGTCAGTGTAAATGTCACACTTATGCCCAATCAAGTAATGCCTCCAAATTTTCAAAGCATGTACTACAGCTGCTAACTCCAGATCGTGTGTCGGGTAGTTCTGCTCATGTTTCCTCAACTGCCTCGATGCATATGCTACTACTCTGCCTTCCTGCATGAGCACACATCCCAATCCTAAACGAGACGCATCACAGTAGATAGAGAAGTTCTTGGTTATATCCGGCAATACTAGCACGGGTGCCGTTGTCAGCCTCTTCTTCAATTCTTCAAAGCTAACTTGACACTCTTCAGTCCAGACAAACTTGGCATTTTTCTCCAATAATGCCGTCAGGGGTTTAGCAATCTTGGAGAATCCTTCAATGAACCTCCGATAGTATCCAGCCATTCCAAGGAAACTTCTGATTTCACTCACATCCTTAGGCGGATTCCAACTCAACACATCACTAACCTTCTTCGGATCAACTGCCACTCCACCATTGGACAGTACGTGACCCAAGAATGCTACTTCCTTCAACCAAAACTCACACTTGCTCAGCTTGGCATACAACTGATGCTCACGAAGTCTCTGCATCACCAACCTCAGATGTTCTTCATGCTCTTCCTCATTCTTGGAGAAAACCAAAATGTCGTCAATGAACACCACTACGAATTTGTCAAGATAGTCCATGAACACACTGTTCATCAAATACATGAAGTATGCCGGTGCATTTGTCAATCCAAAAGACATGACTGTGAACTCATATAGACCATATCGGGTTGTGAAGGCTGTTTTGGGGATGTCAGTCACTCGTATCCTCATCTGATGGTAACCGGATCGGAGATCGATCTTAGAGAACACACATGCTCCTTTCAACTGGTCGAAAAGATCATCAATCCTTGGCAGCGGGTACTTGTTCTTGATGGTCACTTCATTCAAAGCTCGATAATCCACACACAATCTCTGGGTCCCATCTTTCTTATCCACAAACAAAACCGGTGCTCCCCAAGGGGATGAACTAGGACGAATATACCCTTTTGCTAACAATGCCCTTAACTCCTCCTTAAGTTTTTCTAGTTCTTTTACTCCCATTCTATATGGCCTCTTAGCTATAGGTGCAGTACCGGGCTTAAGATCAATAACAAATTCAACTTCGCGGTCTGGGGGCATACCTGGTAACTCATCGGGAAACACGTCTGGGAATTCGCACACCACTCTGATGTCTTCCAGTGCTACACCTTCGGCTTGGTAGATCTGATTGTGTCCCAAGGGACTAGCTGCTTGGTGTTCCACTTTCTCACCAGTCTTTGCTGTCAGCTGCACTGTTCTTTTGGAGCATTGAATCACCCCATCGTATCTGGCTAACCAGCTCATACCCAGAATCAAGTCAAACCCAAGGGTTTCTAGGACTATTGGGTTTACCACAAAGTCTACCCCCCTTATTGTGATGGTGATACAGGGGCAACGTAAAGTGGCGCGCTGTTCTCCCCCAGGTGAACTAACTACCATGGGGTTTCCCATAGGTTGCAAGATCATCATGTTCTTTTTCACGAAAGCAGCAGATATGAAAGCATGCGAAGCTCCAGTATCAAACAAAACAGTTGCGAGAGACGAGTTGACAGGGAACGTACCCACAACGACATCCGTTGCTCCTTCTGTGGTTTCCGCACCCATGTGGTTGACCTTTCCTCTCGCTGGGTTCTGCTGCTGATTCCCGTTCTGGTTCTGCGGTTGTCCAACCCTCTGATTGCTGTTCTGACCCACGGTGTTCTGAGCCTTGCGAGGACAAGCACTGGCATAGTGTCCCAGCTCACCACAACCAAAACACCTCGGAGCCGTAGGTGCAATGTTGGTCGGATTGGGACGTTGGACAGGACCACTCTGTGGCTGGTTCTGAGGACGCTGCTGAGGTAGTGCTGAGGGGTACTGGGGACGTGGCTGGTACTGGGGACGCTGCTGATACTGGTTGCGGTTCATCAAACCGGACTGTCCCTGGAAACGCTGTGGAGTCACCATCTGCTGGTTTCCTTGCTAAGGATTGAAGCGAGGGCGAACATTGCTTCCTGACGGTGTGCCTTGAAGCTTCCTTTTCTTTTCTTCTATCTCACGGCGCTTGTGCTCCAGCAGTAGTGCGCTATCCACCAGTTCTTGAAAAGTGGCGAACCTAGAGCACAGGAGCTGGTACTGGAGTGTATCATGTAGGCCATCTCGGAATCGGGTCTGCTTCTTCTTGTCCGTATTCACGTCCTCTGGAGCATAACGGGCCAACTCAATGAACTTGTCACGATAAGCGGTGACACTCATACCTTCTTGCTTCAATGCCAGGAACTCCTTCTTCTTCAAAGTCATCAGCACTTCCGGCACGTGGTGAGAACGGAAGATGTCGCGGAACTCCTGCCAAGTGATCTGATCACGATTGGGGTGAGCATACTGGTACGCATCCCACCAATCCAAAGCTGCTCCCTGGAGCTGTCCACTTCCATACAACACCTTCTCCCGGTCGTTGCACTGTGCGATGTCCAGCTGACGTTCCACTGCCTTGAGCCAGTCCTCTGCTTGCATTGGGTCGCTAGACTTGTTGAAGGTAGGAGGGCGTCCTTTCATAAACTCGCCCCTTTTATCTCAGGGTTGCACGTAGTGCTGTTGGGGCGGGTTCTGCTGATTCTGCTGCATCAGTGCTATGGTTTGCGCCATCTGTTGTGTCAGCTGAAGTTGCATCTGCATCATCTGCTCCATGGTGAGTGGCGGTGGTGGAGGTGGTGGGTTCTGGTTCTGAATGCTTCCACTGCCTCCGGGGTTGCTTCTGGTGTTAACCATCTACCATATCAAGAGATCTCCCATCAGTATTACCGCCAACTGGTATTAGATAACCCAGGCTTGCAGATGGTGTATGAGAAGATAGCAGTACTTGGAAAGATACGATAAAGAGTAAGACTGAGGAAGTGCAAAGGAGATAGATAACCCAAACTATTTATTCACTAATATTCCTTAAACCTTAGTCCTATATCTAGATGGAGATAGACTCGCGTCTATGACCATCACAATCATTACAAAGATCCAAATCAAACATAAGCATAATAACAACAAAATCAAGCACCCAAAGACATGATTCACACAAGACTCGACAGCACTGGTTTTGAAAAACGTAACTAAATGATCCGAACAAAAATCATGGTAGTCTCCTAGTGATTTTTCAACCGTTCTAACTAGGCTGCGTTCCTACAGTCAGCACGGCTCTGATACCAATCTGTCACACCCGGATTTACATAGAAACCCGAATGCTTCTATATGTGTGCCCAGGAAGTCCACAGAACACATATAGATAACAAATATGATAAACAGAGTACATATGCTCGAATAAAATGGTTTTACATCAGAGTTTGACTAAAATAACTAAATAAAACAGCGGAAGACTCTTTATTAACTCTCTCTAAACGAAGACAAAGACGAAGCCGAAAACCATAATCCACAGGGACACCGACTGGTTGAGCACAGCTAGTAGAATGGTAGATCTTCAGGAAATTCAATAGCAGCAGTACCATCTAATCCATCTGTTACCCATCCGGGATTTTGTTGAATGGCAAGTGTAAGTAAATGTCTTACTTAGCAAATACAACACGGTTAATGAAGGCTTAAAAGAAAGGCTTGACACGGCTGTACTGCATTAGCAATTTTAGTTGATTCATTTTAACATAAACCAAGATTACTACAATTAAGTGAATCCCAGTTGCAATTCCCAATTAATGAAGTAGAGGTGAACATTTAAACAATAATAAATATCAATTTCTAATCAAAAAGGATCCAGGCCGCTCTTGACCCTGAGCAAGGCTATCATGATAGATTATACACTCTGCAGAGGTTTCGCCCTTTTCCCACCAGTCGCGTAAAAGTTCAAAGGAACTTTGCACCCAACCACGCACATCAACACTTCCGAGGTGTGACTGCATAGGGACGCTACGAGGCTTTTCACATGACACCCTAACAAAACAGTAGCCGTTATGGTACAACCTAGGCAGCATGACCCAAGGCACCGAGATTGACTGACGCCCGTGTCGCAACACGAGGGGGTCAATGGCGTCCGAGCGCGGAAAAGAATAACAACAACAAAATAAATAGCGCAACGTGTGGAACCCCCGCCATACGGAAGCTCCCAACACGGGACTGTGCCTCACGGGGACATAGCCAACGGATACTCCGTCCTCGGTGGATCAAACCATACTCTCACCCATGCTTCCCATAACGCCGTCGGCCCGTCGGTAACTACTGTCAAGCTAGAGCCGTACATGCTACTCGTCCAAGACCAGAGCCATTATAGTTCCAGTGGTGATGACAGGTTCCTGGGTTGCCGCTTTAAGAACCAGTCCTTACGGAGAGACACTAGGACCAAGCATAAAGCATACGCCCTAGCTCCCTGATCCATGTTGCTAAAAAGCAAATTTTAACATTAACGTTGAAGTGAACCATTAAGTCAAGATTAACAGTTAAGCATTGGTGACAGTAGCTGCTCTTAGCAAAGGTCTACCCAAATGCAATAACCCGGGGTAATCAAGGTATAGGATAAAACAAAGCTAGGAATAACCTTAATAGGAACAATTTAGACACATGCATATGCAGTAATTGATGTAAAGGTGTGTTTAGGTAGCAAGGATTGTCCGTGCTGTACTTGCCTTCGTCCAACTGTTGCTGCTGCTCCTGCTGCTGCTGCTGTTGTTCCTGCTCCTCGTAACCCTCGAACTCAAACGTGTACGGCTCACCGACTGGACTCATACATCAACACACAAGCATCCATACAAGCCAGTACATGCAAACAATATTAATCTATTAGAACAGTACACCAAACAATAAAAACAGATCAAAAGAAGGCTTAGAAACTAATCTACGCTTCGCTACGAACACGTGAGCGCGAAAATCACTCAAATCGGAACTAAAACGAAGAAGTTATGGCTTCTCTAAGGTTCAGGGACTTGCTGGCAAAGTTTTAAAAGTTCCAGGGGCTTATTTGCAAAAATTCGGGGGCTAAAACATAATTTTATATGAAAACAGGAGGATTTATTTGCAAATTAACTGAAACAGGACCTCGGGCACTAATTTCAAATAAGCCAAGGGGTTTTCTGTAAAAATCAGGACTTAATTGTAATTATTTTTGAATAAAACAGGACTGCGGGTTAATTTTGAAAAAGGATATGGGTTCTTTTGCAAAACGCCATAGTTGACCATTATTGACCCGAGTTGACTCCGGTTGGCTTTCGATCTGGGCCGTCGGATCTAGTTTGGACGACTAAGATTGGATCAAGGGGAAGAGGGGTCACCGGCGGCGGCGGAGCTGCGGCGGCGAGCGGCGGCGCTTCGCCGGCGTTGCTCGAAATCGAGCTAGGGGCCTCGATTTGGGACGGGGTTTGGCGCTATGTGACCGGGGCAACGCGACGAGTCCTCCAGAGGGGATCATGACGACGACCGCACGGCGAGGACGACGGACGGCGAGCAATGGCGGCTACGGCCTCCGGCGACGGCAGTGAAGAGCGGCGGCGGCGCTACGGAGCATGGTTCGGAGCGTGGCCGGGCGCTACAGACGCGCGGAAAGATGGCGAGTCGACGGGAGGGGCTCTTGTCAGTGGAGACGCGGCAGCGGCGGCCGGCGACGACGAGCAGGAGCGGCGGAGCTCTGGCGATAATGGCGACGGGGCTACGGCGCGCGGAACAGAGCGAGATCGGGCTTGGGAGCGAGCTTACCACCTGGCGGAGCTTCCCCGGCGGTTGAATCGACCGGAGCGACGGCGAGACGGCGGATCAACGGCGGCGGCGGCGCTCGGCTGCGGCAGCGGCGCGAGCTCGGATGGGGCGGCTAGAGCTAGGGTTTTCGAGGCAGGGGGATCAAGAGGCGACGCGGCTATTTGTAAGGAGGACGAGGGGAGTCCTGGTGGCCTCGGCGTTCGCGTCGTGGCCGGACCGGACACCGGCGCCGGGGCCGAGTCCAACTCGGACGGAGGAAGGGGACGGGGCTGACACGGGGGGTCCGCGCGTCAGTCGGCAGAGAGGGGGGGCGAGGCGTTGCGGCGGTTGCTGGGCCGTGGGGTGGGCCGCGGGCGAGGGGAGGCGGAGCAGGCCGGGGAAAGGAAAGCCGCAACAGGCCGCGTCGCTCCTTGGGCCCGAATCGGGCCTCGCGAGGCTCGGCCCGAGAGGAAGGGAGAGGGAGTGAACTGGGCCGCGGCTGGGCTGAAAGTTTGGGCAGGGGAGCTGGAGCGAGCAGGCCGGCAGCGGGCCAAAAGTGGAGCGAGAGGGAGGCGGGCCGCTGTGGGAAAAAGAGAAAGAGGGCCAAAATCGGACGAGGAAAATAGTTAAGGGAGGAAAAGTGGACTCGGCCGCAGAAACTTTTCTAGAGCTCCAATCTAAGCGATTCAAATTCGAATTTAAACAGATTTTAAATTCAAATTGAACCACACACAAACAAAACACCATGCAGTCGGCATGAATGCAACAAAAATGTTTCTAACCTTATATTTAATTTTATTTCTCATAAATAATTTTATTTTCCTTAGATAAATATGAGCATAGAATTAAATAAAAATAATTTAATTTCTAAATTTTTAAAATAAGCATTTTTAGGGTGTTACACGCCAACAAGCTCCCCCAAGCTTAGCTCTTTGCTCGTCCTCGAGCAAAGATATAAATTTAGGCTCGGTGGATCAGGAGTTGCTACAATGTCATTTCTTTTGCAGGTAACTTTATAAATAACTAGTACTCAAATTTTACTTGAATCATAGGCAAAGCTTTTAATTCACCTTTTTACCTATGGGGCTTATAGCAATCTCCTTATCTTGGGCGGTTGAAAGGATGAATAGATTAAATTCAGTTTTATTCCACTCTACTCTTTTCAGGATTCCATCTCGGAGTTTTTCACAAGTTTTGAAAACTTCAAATTGTTCCTCAATTGGCACACTCAATCACTCAATTGTATTTGAATCCTCACCAAAGGCTTGTGCCTTCTTCTTCATCCTAACATCTAATATGGCTTTTTGTGTGGCTCAGGGACAAAGGATGAAGGCATGCATGCATCTTATATTTTGCTAAGTCAAAGACCGGATCTCTGAGGAGACAAATCATACCTTAAGATCGAGAAGTGCAAGTGTGTGGGATATATGGAGTGAAATATGGTGGAATGGAATATGGTGGAACTCCTTGGATGAACTTCCCTCTCCTTGATTTATTTTCGAGAACATGGGCTATCTTTTATTCATATTTTTGCCATGCCACTTGGCATGCTTTTCTTTTTCTCTTTCTTTTTGCCATGCTCTTTGGCATGCTTTTCTTTTTCTCTATCTTTTTGCCATGCTCTTCGGCATGCTTTTCTTCTTGCATAGCCCATGTCTCTATCAAGAATATTTGGAGAGGGAAATCATAGAACATGGAGCATTTTATTTTTGTGGATGGATGATGGAAAATGTTTGCTAACTCACAGTGTAGGAATTGCAAGTGAGAGGTGGTGTGTGTACGTGGATCTCGATCTCTAAGAATATGAAAGCTTCACTCAAAGGTCACAACAATTTGACAAAACTCACTAAGATAACAGGCAGCATATGAGTAGAAATTTTCAACTAAGCTTATCATATGGCTCTAGTAGGTATTTCGACCAATGAGGAACTTGTTTCATTTTAAAGGCATAACTCTCCGAGATTTTCCCCGTACTAAGAGCAGAATAGAACTTAACCAAATTCTCACTATATCAATCCCCACAACAACTTAAACTTGGACTAAAACATGTGCTCCCACAAGGTTTTCAGGTTCATTTTCACTCATGCCAATTGACTCAAGCACAATTAAGCAACTAGTTGAAACAAAGTACTTGCAGAATTAATGACAGAGCAACTATTCATCATTTCCAAGGTGAGAGGCATATGATTCGTTTCATGCATAGTTGGGAGTTATTTTATTCAAGGGAAATATTATTCAAGGGAAATATTTTTGGTATTTTCATTTTTTAAATGCAAACTACATGAAAGGAAATGAAAGGGAAACTAAATGATCAAAGTGCTGGATAGGCCAGGACGTACCTGGCGGGGGTCCTCCCCCAAGTTTGGACTCTTCACTGGTAGGGATGAAACCTTGAAAGGTACTGGCTTAGCTGGTCTGCTTGCTCGTGGACGTCGTGCTGGATGGACGCTACCATCCCGCTATTCTCTTGATGGTACTGAGAATGGCGGGCTAGCGTGTCTTGGATCTCACGGGTACGGTCGTCGATGAGCTCGACTCGGTTGGAGATGTAGGACAACTCCCGGCCGTAGTCGAAGCGCGCAGACTGTGAGTATCCGGGGTAGTATGGCTGGGAGGCATTGCCGTACCCCCCTGCGTACTGACTCCCAAACCACTCAGAGTCCGTGTCCTGGCCGTAGTCCCAGCGTCTTGAGGCGAAGTAGTTCGGTTCGTGGTGTTGCCCGGAGCCTCCTGCTCCAGACGTCCCAGCACCGGTGTACATGTCGTAGGTGGCCTCGAAAGCGGAAGTGTGTCGGTGCGGCATTTGTGGTGCATCTTCCGGCTCCTGTGAGGTGGCGAGCCCAGCATCACGCCTGGCTCGTCCCCTCGTGACTGGTCCGTCACCTGCAACGTTGTGCCGAGCAGGAGAATCGTCCGACTCGGTCCTCAACTGAAGAGTTAGTTTCGGCGTGGTATACAACCTTAGTGCTGCACAAGGCAAAGGAACTTCAGTTGTATAGCCATGGTAAATCATTGCCAGCGTTGCGTCAGGCGTCCGCCGTATCATGTGGGCTTGCACGAAGTGCTCGGCATCCACGACGGAACGCGATGTCTCGATGTACGTGAGCCGGGCGCCTTGAGGGACGCCCAGATGGTTAGCGAGGTGAGTGACTAGAGAAGCCAGTGACCAACCATGTCTTTCACAGGCGAATAAGGAATCTGCTTGACCATGGCAAAAAGAACCCGCAACTCAATGGTGTTGACAGGGTGCAAATCTGACCGGGGGAATACCGTCATAGACACCCAACGATGCATGAAATGCAAAGTGGGGTTATGTATACTGTTTGTGCGAGGCGCATGACAGTTGGTATTCCCCGAAATCTTTTTCTAAAATGCAACCCGATCAAATCTTTTCAGCGCCTTGTTCGAGTCTAAGGAACAACGGCTTGAAAATCCGAGACCCGAGCTGAAATCCCTCCAAGAGCAAAAGAACTCTTGGTTGAAAAATCGAAAACGAATCCCCCCAGTTTCCGAAACCAAAGTCGAGAGGAATTCAAGGGTGAGCAGGTACGAACCTTCTTCGTTGATGTGCCAGAAATTCTCCTAGCCAATGGCCTGGAAAATTTCTGTGAACTCTACGTCCATACCCGTGTCCCTGAGCAAGTTTTTCTCAAAAACACAGGTGTGCTCGAACTCCTTCAGTCGAAGCTCGTTGAAAGTGTTCTGCTCCCGGGGGCGTGGCATGGCCCCATCCCGAGCCGGCTGCTTCGTGTTCATCTGTGTCCATCCGGCTCGAGCCTCGGGACGGAGCTGGGGAACTCCCAGCATCGTCCGATCGTCGGCCTAGCCGGGTGGAACGACGGAGCGACGTGAAGAACTTCGACATGATTCCTGCAAAAGGTTAGTGCAACAACAACTACCCAAAGGACTGAATATATATGGTTAGCACAAGGAAATCAAGTCAGTCGTTCGAGATAGTTAGTCATTCTGGCGGCGATGAAAACCACCACAAAAGGTTAGTCGTTCTTGTGGGTGTCGGTGACCACCACAAACACGTCCAGAATTTCAGCACAAAGATCACAACAAAAGCAAAATATTTTTGGGTTTTTCTAGTGATGCAAGGGAACCAAAACTTGAGCAAGAACTTGGGAAGAACTTGTCAAGAACTAGAGCAAGAAAATGAGAGAGAGAGAGCTCCTACAGAATTTTTTTTTCAGAGTGTGCAAGTGTGTGAGAAGCAAGCAAGCTTGCACCCGCATTTATAGGCCGAGGGGGGCAGTCCCCTGGTTCGCCCAAAGGCCCTGGTTCGCCCGAACCAGGCCGGGTGGCTAGGGCACTCCCATATGAGTGCTGCCCCTCATTTGCTTTGATTCCACGCCAAAATGTGTGGCCACAAAATTTTTAGGTCAAGTGAGTGGAATTTAGTGGTAGGTAAGATGAAAATGTGACATGACCAAAGTGGATTTTAGTGGAATCACTCCCATGCTGCCATGTTTGTGATAATTGGTGAGTGTGCAGCCATTTTTAGTGGGGTAGACATGTTTGATGCTGGTTGGTGGTGATGGTAAATAAATGGAGATGTTCTAGAAGGGATGAAAATGATAGGAATTACCAATTACATCCACCCTAGGTAAAAATTCAGCATGTGACCATTTATTTAAACCAAGCTTGCAAAATTTTCTATTCTCTCTCAAATTAATTACTCAAGTGGTTCATTTATTTTGAAAGGGAAACATGCAAATGCAATTGGGAATTAAAAATTAAAAGGGACATATGGGATACATACCGGTTTTCCTCGCGGCGAGAGCTCGGCTTTTAAGTCCGCGAGTGGGACTTCTCCTGTCTTCAGTTGCTTGTGTCATCGTCCGGTCCTGGAGTGGATGACTTGGACGATGCAACCTTCTTCCACCACATTTTCTTGTTCTTCTTCTTCGGTGTTGGTGGCGGTGGGATCGGCGTCTCTGGAGAATTCCAGAGAGCTTGCTCTTCCTCGTATTTCTTTACGAGGAAGTCCATTTCTTCTGCAGTCGTCGGCTTTGTCGGCTCGTTCCATTTGAGATGCTCGCCACCAAGTATTTCCAGCTCTCCATTAATGAGAGCCTTAAGGAAACACTCGGCGCTCCTCTGCTCCGGTGTGAGTGGCTCTGCCTTCTTCTCTTCCCGGGGTTGAAACTTGAAGTAAGTCAACCTTCCGTCGATACGGAACGAGATTTCTCTCGCATCCATATCGATCCTAGCCCGGGTGGTGCTCAAGAATGGTCGGCCCAACACAAGGGGAAACGAGTTCTCGTTCCCCGTGTCGAGAACAACGAAGTCCACAGGGACATATCGTCCCCAGATTCGGACCGGTACATTCTCGATCACCCCCTCGGGGTAGCGGATGGTTGAGTCCGCAAGCTATACCTGGGCAGTAGTAGGTGACAAAGTAGGGTAGCGTAACTTCTTAAATAATACCTTGGACATGATGTTGATGCTTGCCCCCAAATCACAGAGTGCATCATCAATGTGACGAGTCCAAATCGTGCACTGAATGATAGGCACTCTGGGATCTTCCTTCCTATCCGGAGAGGTGTCACACCCGGCCCAGTTTGTATGGCCCGGTAGTGGCATGAGTCTATGGATACAAAGTTGAATTTCAGTGCTGCATATCATCCTCAGACAGATGGTCAGACAGAGAGGACTAACCAGATTTTGGAGGATATGTTGAGAGCTTGTGCTTTGAAGCATGGAGGCAGTTGGGACAAGAGTCTTCCATATGCAGAGTTCTCATATAACAACAGTTATCAGGCAAGTCTAAAGATGGCCCCCTTCGAAGCGCTTTATGGTAGAAAGTGCAGAACACCTTTGTATTGGAGTGAAATATGTGAAAGTCAGCTGTTTGGGCCAGAGATTTTGTAGGAAGCTGAGAGACATGTTCAGATTATCAGAGAGAATTTGAGAACAGCTCAGTCCAAGTAGAAGAGCTATGCAGATACAAGAAGGAGAGAGCTAACCTTTGAGGTGGGTGATTATGTGTATCTGAAAGTATATCCTATTCGAGGCTTGAGAAGGTTTAAGGTGAAAGGTAAATTATCTCCTCGTTTCACTGGACCTTTCAAGATTGTTGATAGAAAAGGTGAGGTTGCTTATCAATTGGAGTTGCCAGCCAGATTGTCTGATGTGCATGACGTGTTTCATATCTCTCAGTTGATGAAGTGTCTTAGAGTGCCTGAGGAAGAATTACCTTTGGATGAGTTGAATGTGCAAGATGATTTGACCTATATGGAGTATCCAGCTAAGATATTGGAAACAGCTGAGAGAGTTACTAGGAGTAAGGTGATTAAGATGTGTAAAGTTCAGTGGAGTCATCATGCGGAAAGTGAGGCAACTTGGGAAAGGGAAGATGAGTTGATGTCAGAATTCCCTCAGATTTTCTCTAATCCATCTGAATCTCGAGGACGAGATTCTCTTTAAGGGGGGTAGGTTTGTAACACCCTAAATTTCATCACATAAACCAACTAGCAACTCTCTGAATTTTTCTAGGATTTATTAAGGCTCAATAAAAATTTTTAGGATTTGATTGGAATCTCCTAGTCTTTTTAATCAATTTAAACATCATATCAAAATAATTATAGTCAAAATAAGTTTTTGTTGCATTCATGTTGTTGCTTTGTTCTTTGTTTGCTGGTGAATCAAGTTGGAATTTAAATTCTGTTTAAATTCGAATTTGATTTGCTTTTGTTTGAGGTCTAGAAAAGTTCAGCCGCTCGAGTTCACTTTTGCTCCCTGAATTCCTGGCAAGTCTGCTTCTGCTCCCTGATCTCTTGCCCCAGTCTGTTTCGCTCGGCCCAGAAATCTTGCGCGGCCCAAGTTTCTTCCCATTTTGGCCCAACTTCGGCCCGTCCCGCCGCGCCGTTCTCTCTCTTCTCTCTCTCTGCCAGGCGGGACCCGCTCGTCATCCCCGACATCCGGCCGAGCCAGACTCGAGCCCGACTCGGTCCTCCGCGCCGTCTCCGTGGCACGCACGCCAAGGCGTGGGCCCGACCCGTTCCCCGCGCCTATAAAACTTCGGCTGCCGCCTTCAATTCTCTTTTCTCGTGACCCGTCAACGCAAGCCCTAGCCCTAGCAGCCGCTCGCGCCGCCGCCGTCGCGTTGAACGCCGTCGTCGGTGATCTCCCTCTCCGCCGTCTTTTCTTCGCCAAGATCCATTCCGGGAGGTTCGCAAGGGGTGCCGAAGCCACCCGACCGGTTCTTTTCCCTCACTTTTGTTTCGAAAGCGCGCTAATCCGCTCGCCGTCATTTTCCCAGGGCCGCCGTCCGCCATTCTCCGCCGCCGGCCGCCGTCGCAGCTCTTTGCTCGCCGTTTTCTACCGGGGTGAGTTCGTCGTTGCTCTCTCTCTCTCTCCCAGACCAATTCTTGTCGCGTATAGTGGCCCATAGCTCGAGTTCGGGTTCACTCCGGCGAAGCCCCGCCGTGCGCGCAAGTGGCGCCGCCGTTCGTCGTCGCCGGCGTCAACCTCTCTCCGCCGATCTATTTTCCTCCGTCGGATCAAGATCCAACGCCTCGCAACGCGCCCCAGCCCGAGTCAAACCAGCCGCGTACCGGTCAACTCCGGCTGACCGTGGCAATTTTGCAAAAGAGCCCTTAAAGTTTTACAAAATCAACTCGCAGTCCATCTCAGTTCGAAACTATTTCTGTTTAGGTCCGTTTTCTTTTGTTTTAGCCCCTGAAACTTTTGAAACATCGTCAGCAAGTCCCTACATCTTAGAAAAGCCATATCTTGCTCGTTTTAAATCCGATTTTAGTGTTTCTTGAGCTCACGCGTTCGTTGTAATGAGTAGAATAGTTTTGTGCTATTTATTAGCTCTGTTGAAAATGTTTGGTGTATTGTTTCTTATTAATTGTATTGTTTCTTTGCATGTGAATGTGTGATGCGTATAGGAAACTTAATTAATTTTGATGGTAGATGTAACATTCCAAAAAAATTGCGTAGGATTTGTTGAATGCAAAAAATGTGAATTTCAAATTTTTGGTGAATTGTTGTGCATGCCAACAAACATATAAGGTTGTCTTCTACTTGCCCTCTATATTCCTAGGCTAATTTAAATTTAAACTAAAATCCAAATTGAAGTGCTAAGGATAAAAATAGTTTGATTTGGTTTTTATTTGGTTTTGTGGTTCTTTGTTTGGATTTGAATTCAAATCCTAGATTTGAATTCAAATCAATTAACAATTAATTGCTAACCCTTCTAAACTAACTTGGGCCTAATCTAACCTAAGCCTGCTAACCCCCATGGGCCCAAACCCCTGCCAAAGTCCAGCAAAGCCCCCTGACCTTTTTCCTTCTCTCCCCGAGCCAGCCAACCAAACCCACCGCTCCAGCCTTTCGGCCCAGCGCGGCCCAACAGCTGCAGCCGCGCGCCCCCGCCTTCCTTCTCTCTCTGACGTGCGGGCCCGCTGCACTATTTCCCCTTCTTCCCCACGCCTCTCTTCCTCCCGCACGGCACCGAGCACAGGGCCCCGGCCAATCCCGCACGGGGAGGCTTGGGCGGCCCGACGCGATTGCACCGCGTGTCCTCGGGCGCGGACGCCCACCTATCTCGCCGTCCGTGCCCACGGAGCCCTAGGGCAGCCGCCCTACAAATACCCCGCTGGCCACCTCTTTCCCTTGAGCCGCCGCCACCCCCATTGGGGTTTCCCAGCCAGCAATCCGAGAGGGAGAGTGGAGGGGAGGAAGCAGAGAAGTGTGGAGAAGAGGGAGATGAGCCAAGGGAGCAGCGGGGAGAGACCGGAGCACTTCCCCGTCGACGAGCAGGAGCCGGAGCACGCCGCCGTTCGTGAAGCCGCCGGAGTAGGGCCGGACCAGGGACGCCGTGCAGCGGAGGACGACCGCCGGAGCCCCACAAGCCTTCACCGACCTGCAGCGTACCCCGACGTACCCCGTGGTGAGCCACCCACGAAGCCCCTTTGTTCCTCTGTTCCCGGCCGAGCGTCGTCGTGTCCGCTGTCGCCGTTCTCGTCGCTCTGGGACCCGGCCTTCGAGCTGTGGCCATGTCTACCTGCAGGAGCCCTTCGCGCCGCTGAACCTTGCCGCAAACCGTCGTCGCCATTTCCTCAGCAGCCGAGGCCACCGTGGACCGGGACGCCGACCGCCGCGTGTGCGCCAAGGCCGTGTCACGGCCGTGGGCAACCACGACGCCGCGCACGCGCACCCGAACGCCGCCGAGCCGTGGCGTGGCCCAGTGCGAACTGAAGTCCACGCGCATGCGCGCGCTAACCCCCAGCCAATCCTAGCGCCGCCGTGGGACTGAGTCGCCGGAGACCCGCGTGCGCCACCGCCGTTGAGCCGTGCGCGCCACGTCGTGCATGCGCGCTAACCCTGTTGCCGGCCGCCGCCGCTGCGGACTCGCCCCGCCGAGACCCCGCGCGCCGCCGCCGAGTTTTTCGCCGCTAACCCGAGCCTCGCCGGCCTTCTTCGAGCCAAACCACCGCCGCCGTTGCCACCGGTCGCACGCCAGCGCGCGTCCGCGTCGCGCCGACCGCGGCCACACCGTGAACCACACCGAGACGCCGCACAGCCACCACAGAAGATCCCGAGTCGGCCACGATTCGATCCCATGCACCTGGTTCACGTGCACCGCACTCACGGCTCACGGTGGGCTTGGACCACCAGAGCGAGTTCAGCGGCCCTGCCTTCGTGGGCCTAAAGTTCGCACCCAAGTCCAGTTTACCACCCTGAACTCTTCTGGCCCAGATCTTTCGGCCCGTTTCCAGCCCTCGAATCCTTTTCCTTTTTCTTTTTCTTTTTCCTTTAACTGCTGACAGCCTGGCCCCACCCGACAGCGACCTAGGTGACTGACATGTGGGCCCGCTGACCCCGCTGACTCACTGACCATTGACCGTTGACTGGTCAACATTGACCAAGTCAACACTGACGTCAACCGGGCCCACGATGACGTCAGCAAAGCCGGCCCCACTGATGACGTCATGCTGATGTCAACAGTGATGACGTGGCACGCCCTGGTGCTGCCACGTGTACCAGTATGTCTGTTTTTCTTTTTTCGAAATTATTTAATATTTTTAGAAAATTCATAATAAATCAACCGTAGCCTAGAAAAATATGAAACCAGTTTCTATATTTTTCTAAAATCATGACCTACGCACTAGTGTAGAGTTTGGTGTTGTTTGAGTCTCCTTGCTTTGCTGTTTTGGTGTTTCTTTGTTAGTAGTTCCCGTCTTTATTTTATTTCCGCGTAATTAGGAGCTCCGGAGTCGCGGAAGGATGCTGATGACTACATCAACTACCGGAACGAAGAGGACAAGCAATGCCCAGGTTCACGCCCAGCCATTCTCTGAAATACCTATTAGGCATGCAAACTAGTATGCTAGCACTTTACTTTACTTGCACGATGATGATAAACCTGCACTGCCTTTGTTATTATCCTGTTCCCTTGCTACCTACTACTCACCATATGGAATATGCTAGGCTATGCATGTGTTGGGATGGGTGTGATCTGTTATTCTTGGCGTGAGTTGTGGGTGGTTTGGGAGGAGTAGTGCAGCTAGGCGGTGGAGGCGAGTGATAACAACCCGGTCGTTTGACCGGGGTGCTTGGGAACTGAACTCGGACAGTTCCTACGGAGTACCTGTTGCGGGTACATGGTTACTTGGTTACTTTTCAGGAGTTTGGGCGGCCATACCTGTAGTGGGTGCCGATTGCGGATCGTTGCGGCGGATTGCTTTTGATGCTGATACTCGCTTTGCCGACAATTAAGGACCGCATCAGGATGCCTTTCGGAAGTGGGAATTACAGTGCTCACCATCTACCTAGAATGCGGAGGGTTCCAGCAAGCCTATCTAGTGCGGTACCAGGACTGTAGGAGGATCGAGCTTGATATGTGTAAGGGGGGACTCGTTGCGGCGTACTCTCCCTGATCTACCACTGCCCCCCGACTGGCCCCGGTGGGAAGGTTTCACATCCCTGGGGCAGATGTTAGCGTGCGGATGTTTCCCGAGCCCAGGGAAGCAGGATGGTACCGTTGCTTTATAGGGTCCTTGTTGTGGGCTGCGTCTCGAGCTGGGGCACCAGCTCGCAGCCCGGGTGGTTCCTGGAGTACAACCTCTGCAGAGTGAAAACTATACGTATAGCCGTGTCCACGGTCACGGACGATCCTGCATCTGATCCATCCAGATTAGCTTGGGATTCTGGTTTCTTACCTTATCCTTGATTTGGGTTATGAGAGGTTGGACCAGCTGAGGCTGTTGAGACAAGGTGGGGAGGGAGCTCACCGAGTCGACTAGTGAGTGAAAGGAGTTGGTGGATGTTTATTGCGGGAACCTGTTGAGGCAGGACGAGCCCGATGTGGTTGTGTGATTGAAGGGTGGTTTTGGGAAGAGTATATGCTTGTGAGGAATGGTGTTTGGAGATGAGATAAACTGGGTTTTTGCTGATGCTTGCGCATAGGAAACCCCAGCTTAATCTCCTTGATTATTTATTTTCTAGTTTAGTCCAGTATAAAGCTTTGCTGCATATTATGGTTGGTGACGTGGACCTGTCCCATTTCCTTGGGGACAGTCTTTGGGTACACAGGAGAAGACTCCGAGTACAAGGTCAACTTCGACGGATGATGCAAATGAGGGCTGTGCGCTGCGCTCAAGGATGCCTGTGGAGGTGAAGGCCCGAAGCACCAGAAGCTTATAGCTATCCGCTGCATAGTTGTTTCCCTTTTGTCGTTTAACCCAGAGGGCTTGTACCATACCGCTATGTATTTATATCATGTCTGAAGGCACCTAATCAATGAATGGATGTGATTTCCGCTGAAATGAGTTCTGTACGTCATAGCTGTTGTTCCTGGGACTATCACAAGGGTACAGGGAGTCGGATTCTCGTAATTGGGAATCCGGTTCGTTTCAGTAGATGATGCTTAGCTTGCTCAACTGGGATTGGTTAAATGAAACCCCTACTCTATGTTCCACTACTACCTTTTAATCAATTAATGGACGAGATCACATCTTTTAATTGGAACATGGAGAACCACCCAGGAAAACAGTACAACCATGAGTGCCATGTGGCTCTGGCTTTGACTCGGACATCTTTTAATTAGGTGTTCTAGTTTATGGTAGCTTTACTCGGAAGGGGCATGGGGGGCGGCGGTTGACGGGGTATAGCTCGGTCCTCTTGAGTTGTGGGTTTTGGTAAGAGACAGACCTCATTAGGGAGGGTTATGCTTTGCTTATGAACCGGAAACCTTAGCGGGCTATCATTTATTAGAGTGCTTTTGTAAAGGTCTCATAGTGAAACTCAGTATTCGGTCCACGTGGTGTGGGACGGGTGCATGCTTCGGCAATGGGAATCATGGCTTATGGTGAAAGTGTACAACCTCTGCAGAGTGTAAAACTATTATAACAGTCGTGCTCACGGTCAAGAGCGGCCTGGACCCTCACATGATAATTATACTTGAATACGATCTAAACTGTTGTTACCTGAATTTGTTGGGTTTATATTATTTATTTAACTGTGGTTTGGTATATACTTATATTTGCTAGTAAATAGTTGCTTAATAAAACTTGACCAACTAAAAGTGCTTAATGCAGCTAGCCTTTCAGCCTTCCACTTTATACAGCCTTGCATGTCATTTATTTCCCTATCTTGTTGAGTACGACATGTGCTCATGCTTGTTATTTCTTATATTGCAACGACCACACCCGGAATGCTGCTCAGATTGGGAGAATTTTGAGGATTACACTGCTGATTTTGAGGAGTTCTAGGCGAGTCCCCCAGTCAATGCCTGTGGAGATAGAGTTTCTTTTGCTTCGTTTAGATATACGTTTATTTAAGTCTTCCGCTATGACATTTGTGTCAACTCTGAGATTATAATAAATGCACTTTAATACTCTTTCGTTACGCATGGTTATGGATATTCACTTGTGATGTCTACCATATGTGTGTAAACTGATCCTGGCGCACATATGAGATGCATCTGGTTTTGCCTTTAAAACCGGGTGTGACAAGAGGTCTTGATGATCGCCCTTTTTACAGCTCTCGGCAGGTAAGTCCATCTTGGTGTCAGCACTTGGATGCGTGCGACCTTCCCTGCGTGGTTAGTACGGAACACACTACGAGACATCTTACCATGCCTTGTAGTGACGGCTTTCACTGTCTCGATGGAAGGTTCGGGTTGCCCCGGAATCTTCCCTGATTCAGTGACAGGAACAGCAGCTAACTGAGCGACTTGAGTTTCTATCATTTTATTAAAGCTCAGTTGATTTTTCATAGCAGAAGAAAATGATTCCATCCTAGAGTCTATGCTTTCCAAAGTTTTATCATTAGCAACAAGCTTTTTATTGATATTTTCAGTTATTTTCATCTGGCCAAACACAAGATCTCTAAGAGACGGCTGATTATTGAAATTGCTCGAATTGTAATTGTTACCTTGTTGAGGCCTCTCAAAAGGGAGGTTTGGGCGCGGATTCCAGCCTTGATTGCCGTAGTTGTTCGGTCGGTACCCGTTGTTGTTGGAGTTGTTGACGTAGAGAGCATCTTCTCGCGTTCCGGGGCAGTCATTCCCCGAATGGCCAGTGTTGCCACAGACTTCGTAGGTCATGCGAGCGTCCATGGCTTGCACCGTTTCTTGAGCAGGGGCCTCCAGTTTCTTCATCAGGAGGTCCATCTTGGCAGCGAGCATGTCCAGAGCTTCAACTTGGTGAACTCCTCGGGTCATTGGACCAACCTTGGTTCTCGATCATCTTCTCTATGAGGGCCTTCGCACGACTCTCCTCAAGAGAGAAGAACGAGCCTCCAGCAGCAGCATCCAGATACTCATGGGCAGAGCTTCTCAGCCCATGATAGAAGGTTTGGATTATGCACCAACTCTGCATACCATGGTGAGGACAAGCAGAAATATAGTCCTGGAGGCGATCCCATGCCTCTGGGACTGTTTCATCTTTTAACTGCTGGAAACTAGCTATTTTGTTCCGGAGGGCGTTGGTTTCCCCACCGGAAAGAATTTTAGCAAGAAAGCACTAGTGCATTTATCCCAAGTGTCTATAGCTTCGCGGTTAGCATAAAACCATTGTTTTGCCTTGCCTAGTAATGAGAATGGAAATAAACGAAGGCGAATGGCATCGATACTTACTCCGAGGATGGTGAAGGTGTTGCAAATCTCCAGGAAATGCTGGAGATGAGCATTGGCATCTTCGTGTGGCTTGCCGCAGAATGGGCTAGCCTGCACCATGTTGATGAGGGCTGGCTTCAGCTCGAAATTACCATCTCCAACTGGCGGAGCTGGTCCGGTACACACGTTCTCGCTTGATGGAGCGGAGAACTCGTGGATCATCTTGCCGGCCATCCTTGATGAAGCTTGGTCAACGACGGGAAAGACTAGGTTTGTCGGAATGAGCTGCTTCTAAGGAAGTACAACACGGGGTCGCACTTTCCTCACAAGAGACTCAGGATTTTCTTGGAAGTTTGACGGTAGTTGGAAACCAGTCATGCACTGCTCTACTCCACAAGGACCAATGAACAGAGCAAGGATAAACACGCTTGAGTAGCGGTACTCAACTAAGATAGCTCAAGATAAAAATTCAAAAGTAATCTAGCCAAATGCTTCCCCGGCAACGACGCCTGAAATGCTTGTTGGCACTTCTTACGTTCCAATATCAGAATTGAGAATCCTGGTACTGGGGTAAGGAGTGTTTCAGTGGTTTTCCGTATGGCTTAGTAAAATATAGAAATATTCTGCAAGCGCACAGAATCACCGCTATAGCACTTCACCTGGGAGTATCCCGAGGTATCGTAATTTATATTTCCGCAGGGAAGCTTTGGCAAGACTACTAGTGAACAGATATTCGAGACTATCAAAGAAGGGTACACGACTAGATAAGACAGGGGATAATGGTATTGGATAGGAGTGGATATACCGGACATACAGCTCAAGGGATACTCAGGTAAGGGAGAGAAGAGATAGATAGCTAGGAGGACAACGAGAAGAGATAGAGGACTCCTGGATACTTTATCTACCTATGTCACTCTAGCTTAGAGATACAGCGGCTACAGAGCCAACACTAGGAGATCTGGGATAACTCTATTGTCTTAGCTTCGGGACAAGGGAACCGGTGGACACACAGAAAGGGATGAGAAGGGGTGCCACTATTTCCCGGGCTGGGGGGATCCTACGGACCGGAACTAACGTGATGGGCTACGAAGACCGAAAGAGCTGTCGCCACCTCACGGCTACCACCTCCGTTGCGACGGGAATACTCTAAGGCCACTGGCTAGGCTAGGAACCACTCCTACACTAGTCAATGACTACTTACTCCGCTAGCAAGAGCAAGCAACCTTGTTAATACTCTTGGTGACAATTCACCTCCAGTATTAAGCAAGATCGAAGAACCAGCCAAGACAAAGACTTAAACAAGACTACAAGCACTAGAACTATAACTGACTATAGTCTAAACAAGATATATTTGCAACTAGAATAAAGTAGAAGCAAGATATAAATGACAAAGGGAATAAGATAAAGATGACTATATTGATAACTGAAAGTCTTGCAAAAGGTAAAGTAAAAGATACAAGTATACCAGAGCTTCTGAAGACGACTCCGGAACCTCCGAGGCAAAGCTCGACTCAACTCTAACTCCCAACTAAACTATCCTAACTCTACTAGAACAAGTGGAATGAAAGAGCTCCTTGGCTTGGTGTGTGTTGAATGAGGGCCGGGGCTGTCCAATTTATAGCAGTTGATGGCGGTTGTAGGCAGGGTAACCGCCAAGGCAGCCAGGGAGGCGGTGCCGGGCCTTCGGCCGAATTCCCTGGTTCGACCGTGGGATGTGCCGCCTCTGGCTCCCACGGCCAGGATTCACCCCTGGGAGGCGGTGCTGGATTGGGGGCGGTTCGGCCGAACCGCCTTGTTCGGCCGAACGGGCCTGGAGGCCCAGCAGCACCCCCTGCACCGCCTCTTCCCTCTGGACCTTCTAGGCTTTGCTTCTGGTGATGGACTTCATGTATTCCTAGCCCAGGAGTGACGTGGCAGTGATGAGGTGTCTTGCACGGTCGCCGCTCGGTCATTGCTGACGTGGACGGCCTCCGGTGATGCTTCGCATTTTTTACGGCTAAGGGGGGTAACCGGCCGAATAGCGCGTATTTGTCGTAGTTGTACCTGCACAAGTGGCACTCACCAAAACTCGTGGAACTTTATTAGAAATAAAACCTAAGTACATGGAATGTTGCATAAAACCTCATTTATTCCCGAGTATTGGTGGTCGGATTTGGGTTGTAACGACCGCCAACACGCACACGTACACATAGCACCCTTCTTACACTTTCGTCCTCGCTTCGTGTAAAAGGGTTAACCCGAAGGTACTATGGCTGGAAGACAAAGCCTTCTAAGTTGCCTCCACCTTTGCCAAACTAGCAATGTGGCACTAAACACGTGCATCCCGCACTCATGGGCCACTACCGGGCCATACAAAATGGGCCGGGTGTGACATACACCCCCCCTCAAAGAACCCGACGTCCTCGTCGGCACAACTCACCCACACGGGCAAATGTCCAGGAACGTTCCCCCTTAGTGCACGACCGTACGTCCAGTGCCGGCGACATAGTCCATGTCGTATGCCCTACCCGGGCCACACGCGCCATGCGCCCTATGCCCGCACACTGACCCGTACGCGCAACCGCGAGGGTCGGCTTTGATATCGTTTGTAACACCCCTCATCGGTGACACCTTGAGGTACACAAAGTGTCACACCCGGATTCACACAGAAACCCGAATGTGGCTATATGTGTGCCCAGAAAGTCACAGTACACATATAGGAAACAAATATGGTAAACAAAGAACATATGCTGAATTTATTACTCGAATAAATAGAGTTTTACATCAGAGTGCATCATAAATAAACTAACCAATATAGCGGAAGACTAAATAAACTCTCTCTAATGAAGACGCACTCCACAGGGACTCTCACTGGGAGAACGCAACTCAGTAGTACGGTAGATCTTTTGGAAACTCAGCAACAGACTCATGCACAACCCAATCTGTTACCCATCTGGGATTTTGTTGAATAAATAGCAAGTGTAAGTAACATAATTACTTAGCAAGTATAGCACGGGTTATGAAGGCTCAAAAGGCTAGACACGGCTTAACTGCATTAGCACTTTTAGTTGGTTCGTTTTAACATTATCCAAGTTACTACAAGTGTATGAATCCCAGTTGTAACCCAATTAATAAAGTGTAAGTGGCATTAAGCATAAATAAACATCATCTTCTAATCAAAAAGGATCCAGGCCGCTCATGACCCCGAGCAAGGCTATCATGATAGATTTACACTCTGCAGAGGTTTCGCCCTTTACCCACCAGTCGCGTAAAAGTTCAAAGGAACTTTGCACCCAACCACGCGGAGGTGGATCAGACCTCACAAACCACACTTTCGAGGTGTGATCGCATAGGGACGCTACGAGGCTTTTCACAAGACACCATAACAAAACAGTAGCCGTTGCAGTACTACAAGGTGGTGAGTCCTTAGGCACCGAGATCGACGTACGCCTACGGAGTCCACCGTAAGGGGGTCGATGGCGTCCAGAGCGCGGGTATCCACCCAACAATGCGCAACGTGCGGAGTTCTCAATCGCTGAGACTCCAAACACAGGACTGGGTCTAACGGGACCTAGCCGACGGGGCTACCATCCTCGGTGGAATCGAGAAAACACCCCGCGCCTTGCCTCCCACAACGCCGTTGGCCCCTCGGTAACCACTGTCAAGCTAGAGCCGTACAAGCTACTTGTCCAAGACTAGAGCCATTATAGTTCTAGCGGTGGCGACAGGCTCCTGGGTTGCCGCTTTAAGAACCAGTCCTTACGGAGAGATACTAGGGCCAAGCACGAAGCACACGCCCTAGCTCCCTGATCCATGTTGCTAAAAAGCAAGTTTTAACATTAAAGAACAAGTACCCGCTGCCAAGGATTGATGATCTTTTCGACCAGTTGAAAGGAGCATGTGTGTTCTCTAAGATCGATCTCCGATCCGGTTACCATCAGATGAGGATACGAGTGACTGACATCCCCAAAACAGCCTTCACAACCCGATATGGTCTATATGAGTTCACAGTTATGTCTTTTGGATTGACAAATGCACCGGCATACTTCATGTATTTGATGAACAGTGTGTTCATGGACTATCTTGACAAATTCGTAGTGGTGTTCATTGACGACATTTTGGTTTTCTCCAAGAATGAGGAAGAGCATGAAGAACATCTGAGGTTGGTGATGCAGAGACTTCGTGAGCATCAGTTGTATGCCAAGCTGAGCAAGTGTGAGTTTTGGTTGAAGGAAGTAGCATTCTTGGGTCACGTACTGTCCAATGGTGGAGTGGCAGTTGATCCGAAGAAGGTTAGTGATGTGTTGAGTTGGAATCCGCCTAAGGATGTGAGTGAAATCAGAAGTTTCCTTGGAATGGCTGGATACTATCGGAGGTTCATTGAAGGATTCTCCAAGATTGCTAAACCCCTGACGGCATTATTGGAGAAAAATGCCAAGTTTGTCTGGACTGAAGAGTGTCAAGTTAGCTTTGAAGAATTGAAGAAGAGGCTGACAACGACACCCGTGCTAGTATTGCCGGATATAACCAAGAACTTCTCTATCTACTGTGATGCGTCTCGTTTAGGATTGGGATGTGTGCTCATGCAGGAAGGCAGAGTAGTAGCATATGCATCGAGGCAGTTGAGGAAACATGAGCAGAACTACCCGACACACGATCTGGAGTTAGCAGCTGTAGTACATGCTTTGAAAATTTGGAGGCCTTACTTGATTGGGCATAAGTGTGACATTTACACTGACCACAAGAGTCTCAAGTATGTGTTCACACAGTCAGATCTGAATATGAGACAACGTCGTTGGTTAGAACTGATCAAGGACTACGACTTGGAGATACATTACCATCCAGGGAAGGCCAGCTTGGTGGCAGATGCTCTGAGTAGAAGGAGTTACGTGAAAAGGATCACGGGACATTGCTTGTCGGAGGAACTCAGTTCAGAGTTTGAAAGGATGAGTCGGGGATTTGTGACTAGTGCCACCGAGATGGCAGTAGAACCAACCTTGGAACAAGAGATCCGAAAAGGACAGCTCACAGATGAGAAGATCAAGGAGATCGTGGAACTGGTGGCATTAGGAAAAGCCCCTGGTTTTCGAGTGGATGACCAAGGAACATTGTGGTACGAGAAGAGGATCTGTGTGCCAGATGTAGTGCAGATCAGGGATGCAATTCTCAGGGAAGCCCATGAATCGGCGTATTCGATACACCCAGGTAGTACCAAGATGTACCAAGATATCAAAGAGAGATTTTGGTGGTATGGATTGAAGAGAGTGTGGCCACATACGTAGCTCTATGTGACACGTGTCAGAGAGTCAAGGCTGAACATCAGAGGCCAGCAGGTTTGCTCCAGCCCCTGAAGGTACCTGAATGGAAGTGGGAAGAAGTCGGTCTGGATTTCATCACTGGCTTACCTCGCACTCAGAGGGGATTTGACTCAATCTGGGTAATCGTGGATCGTCTGACCAAGGTGGCGCATTTCCTGCCAGTAAAGACCACCTACTCGGGAGCCAGACTAGCAGAGTTGTATATGGAGAGGATTGTGTGTTTGCATGGGGTACCGAAAAGAATAGTGTCTGATCGAGGTACCCAGTTCACATCACACTTTTGGCGACAGTTGCATGAGTCTATGGACACTAAACTACAGTTCAGTTCAGCATACCATCCGCAGACAGATGGGCAGACAGAACGGACGAATCAGATATTGGAGGATATGCTGAGAGCATGTGCCTTACAATATGGTGCCAGTTGGGACAAGAGTTTGCCGTACGCGGAATTCTCGTACAACAACAGCTATCAGAAAAGTTTGCAGATGGCACCATTCGAGGCTCTGTATGGCAGAAAGTGTAGGACACCACTATTCTGGAATCAGACGGGAGAAAGTCAGGTATTTGGTCCTGAAATACTAAGAGAGGCAGAGCGACAAGTACAGATAATCAGACAGAATCTGAAAGTGGCACAATCCATACAGAAGAGCTATGCAGATAACCGACGGAGAGATCTCAGCTTTGAAGTTGGAGATTTCGTGTATCTCAAGGTGTCACCCATGAGAGGCGTGAAGAGGTTCAACGTCAAGGGCAAGTTAGCACCTCGATACATTGGACCGTTCAAGGTACTTGGTCGGAAAGGTGAGGTGGCATATCAGTTAGAGCTACCAGAGAAGTTAGCGGGAGTACATGATGTGTTCCATGTGTCTCAGTTGAAAAAGTGCTTGCGAGTACCTGAGGAACATATTCCGATTGATGAGTTGAATGTGGAGGAAGATCTTACCTACGCTGAGCACCCTGTCAGGATTTTGGAAGAGTCAGAAAGGGTCACCAGAAATAGAGTGATCCGGATGTGCAAGGTTCAGTGGAGCCGCCAATCAGTGGATGAAGCTACTTGGGAGAGAGAAGAAGACCTCAGAGCTGAATATCCACAGTTATTCCCATCCACATCCGAATCTCGAGGACGAGATTCATCTTAAGGGGGGTAGGTTTGTAACACCCTAAAAATGCTTATTTTAAAAATTTAGAAATTAAATTATTTTTATTTAATTCTATGCTCATATTTATCTAAGGAAAATAAAATTATTTATGAGAAATAAAATTAAATATAAGGTTAGAAACATTTTTGTTGCATTCATGCCGACTGCATGGTGTTTTGTTTGTGTGTGGTTCAATTTGAATTTAAATTCTGTTTAAATTTGAATTTGAATCGCTGAGTTTGGAGCTCTAGAAAAGTTTCTGCGGCCCGAGTCCGATTTTCCTCCCTAAACTATTTTTCCTCGGCTGATTTTGGCCCTCCTACTTTTTCTCCAGCCGGCCCAGCCTTTTCCTTCTTTCCCCCCTGCTCCGCTTTTGGCCCACTGCCGGCCTGTTCCGCCCGGCCAGCCGTCCTGCTCGCCCCCAGCCTCCCACGCCCGCTTTCGGCCCGGCCCAGCAGGTCTGCTCCCTTCCCCGGCCTGCTCCGTCCGCGCCAGCCCGCCTCTCTCTCGCTCCACTCGGCCCAACAGGCTGGCCAGCCCACGCAGCAGCCCCACCGTCTCACACCCGCGGCCGCTGACGAGTGGGACCCACGGGTCATCTTCCTCCTCGCGACAGAGTCCCACCCGGACACGACGCCGGAGTCCGGCCCAGCGCGAACGCCGAGGACTTTTCCCCCCGGACTCTCCCCTCGGCCGCTCCATAAAGGCCCCAGTCGTGTCGCCCCTGACCCCCAATTCTGCGCAGCCAATCCCCCGCCGCTCGAGCTCGGACTCGCCGCCGCCGCTTCCAAATCGCCGCCGTCGATCCGCCGGTCTAGCGCCGCTCCGTCGCCAACAACCGCCCGGGCAGCTTCGCGTGGTGGTAAGAATACTCCCACGCCCCTCTTTGCTCTCCCTCCCACTCTGCCGAGGCCTCGCCGCCGTCACCCGGCCGCCGCCGCCGCTGTAGCTCGTCGTGAGCCATCTCCGCCGCACCGTCGTCGCCGAGAACCCCCCCATTCGACTCGTCGCGTCGTCCCGCGTCCGTAGCACCCAGCCGCGCCTGAAGCCGTGCCCTATAGCGCGAGAACGCGTTTTGCCGGCGACCCTCCGCCGCGCGCGCAGGCGGCGCCGCCGCAGCACCTTCCCGCCGGCGACCCCTCCTCTCTGGATCCAATCTAAGTCGTCGGATCCAAATCTGACGGCTCAGATCGAATCGAGCCGAGTCAACTCCCTGGTCAATAACGGTCAACCCTAGTCAGCCATGGACGTTTTTCAAAAGAACCCCTCCACTTTTTCAAATTTAACCCGCAGTCCAAATTTATTCAAAATTAATTATAATTAAGTCCTGATTTTTACAGAAAACCCCCTGACTTATTTGAAAATAGTACCCGAGGTCCTGTTTTGGATAATTTGCAAATAAACCCTCCTGTTTTTATATAAAATTATGTTTTAGCCCCTGAATTTTTGCAAATAAGCCCCTGGAACTTTTAAAACTTTGCCAGCAAGTCCCTGAACCTTAGAAAAGCCATAACTTCTTCGTTTTAGCTCCGATTTGAGTGATTTTCACGCTCACGTGTTCGTAGCGAAGCGTAGATTAGTTTTTCAGCCTTCTTTTGTTTTGTTTTTATTGTTTGGTGTACTGTTCTAATAGATTAATATTGTTTGCATGTACTGGCTTGTATGGATGCTTGTGTGTTGATGTATGAGTCCAGTCGGTGAGCCGTACGCGTTTGAGTTCGAGGGTTACGAGGAGCAGGACCTACAGCAGCAGCAAGAGCAACAGCAGCAGTTGGACGAAGGCAAGTACAGCACGGACAATCCTTGCTACCTAAACACACCTTTACATTATTTATTGCATATGCATGTGTCTAAACTGTTCCTATTAAGGTTATTCCTAGCTTTGTTTACCCTATACCTTGATTACCCTGGGTTATTGCATTTGGGTAGACCTTTGCTAAGCGCCGCTACTGTCACCAATGTTTAACTGTTAATCTTGACTTAATGGTTCACTTCAATGATAATGTTAAAATCTGCTTTCTAGCAACATGGATCAGGGAGCTAGGGCGTATGCTTATTGCTTGGCCCTAGTGTCTCTCCGTAAGGACTGGTTCTTAAAGCGGCAACCCAGGAACCTGTCGCCACCGCTGGAACTATAATGGCTCTGGTCTTGGACAAGTAACATGTACGGCTCTGGCTTGACAGTAGTTACCGACGGGCCGACGGCGTTATGGGAAGCATGGGTGAGAGTATGGTTTGATCCACCGAGGACGGAGTATCCGTTGGCTATGTCCCCGTGAGGCACAGTCCCGTGTTGGGAGCTTCCGTATGGCGGAGGTTCCACACGTTGCGCTATTTATTTTGTTGTTGTTATTCTTTTCCGCGCTTGGACGCCATTGACCCCTCGTGTTGCGACATGGGCGTCAGTCAATCTCGGTGCCTTGGGTCATGCTGCCTAGGTTGTACCATAACGGCTACTGTTTCGTTAGGGTGTCTTGTGAAAAGCCTCGTAGCGTCCCTATGCAGTCACACCTCGGAAGTGTTGATGTGCGTGGTTGGGTGCAAAGTTCCTTTGAACTTTTACGCGACTGGTGGGAAAAGGGCGAAACCTCTGCAGAGTGTATAATCTATCATGATAGCCTTGCTCAGGGTCAAGAGCGGCCTGGATCCTTTTTGATTAGAAATTGATATTTATTATTGTTTAAATGTTCACCTCTACTTTATTAATTGGGTTTGCAACTGGGATTCACCTAATTGTAGTAATCATGGTTTATGATAAAATGAATCAACTAAAATTGCTAATGCAGTACAGCCGTGTCAAGCCTTTCTTTTAAGCCTTCATTACCCGTGTTGTATTTGCTAAGTAAGACAATTACTTACACTTGCCATTCAACAAAATCCCGGATGGGTAACAGATGGATTAGATGGTACTGCTGCTATTGAGTTTCCTGAAGATCTACCATTCTACTAGCTGTGCTCAACCAGTCGGTGTCCCTGTGGATTATGGTGTTCGGCTTCGTCTTCGTCTTCGTTTAGAGAGAGTTAATATATAGTCTTCCGCTGTGTTATTTAGTTATTTTAGTCAAACTCTGATGTAAAACCATTTTATTCGAGCATATGTACTCTGTTTATCATATTTGTTATCTATATATGTTCTGTGGACTTCCTGGGCACACATATAGAAGCATTCGGGTTTCTGTGTAAATCCGGGTGTGACAACAAGCTACTTGTCCAAGACTAGAGCCATTATAGTTCTAGCGGTGGCGACAGGCTCCTGGGTTGCCGCTTTAAGAACCAGTCCTTACGGAGAGATACTAGGGCCAAGCACGAAGCACACGCCCTAGCTCCCTGATCCATGTTGCTAAAAAGCAAGTTTTAACATTAAAGTTGAAGTGGACCATTAAGTCAAAATTAACAAATAAGTAAAGGTGACAGTAGCTGCGCATAGCAAAGTTCTACCCAAATGCATAAACCCAAGGTAATCAAGGACAGGATAAACAAAGCTAGGTGCAACCTTAAAGGTACATCAAATTCGACACATGCATGCATGAAATAATTTGATACAAGTGCTGCTGCTGCTATGAGTCCGGCTCCTGAAAGTCTTCCCCGTACTCGAACTCCAAAGCGAACGGCTCACCGACTGGACACGAATCACCACACAAGCATCCACACAAGACAATACATGCAAACAAAAGTATTCTATTAGAAACAGTACACCAAACTGTAGAAACAGAACAAAAGGAGGCTCTAAAAAGAATCTACGCTTCGCTACGAACACGTGAGCGCAAGAATCACACTAATCGGAGCTAAAACGAGAAAGTTATGGCATTTTTAAGTTTCAGGGGCTTATTCGCAAACCAGGGACCTACATGCAAATACTTTTGAACAGGCTAGGACGGAGGGTTGATTTGCTAAAAGTGCAAGGGCTCTTTTGAAAGAACGCCATGGTTGACCGGTATGGTCAACTTTGACCAAGCGGTTGGGGGCGCTGAGAACCGTCAGATCCTGATCCGGCGGCCAGGGTTCGATGGGGGGGGGCTTGGTCACTGGCGAGGACGGGTGTGCGGCGGCGCTGAGCGGGCGTCGGCGGCGAGCTCGTCGGAGTAGCTCGAAATCGAGCAACGGGCCACGGTTTTCAATGGGGTTTGCACCTATGGCTTCGGGGGGAGAAGGCGAGTGCAACTGGCGGGTTCAAGTCGACCGTAAGGCGACTTCGGCGGTGGGCGACGACGGTCGGCGGAGGGTAGCGACGGTGAGTGGCGGAGGTGGGGTTTCGGGGCACGTGATCGAGCAAGAAGTAGTCCATTACGATTCTCACCTTCACGCGATGCTCCTGGCATTGCCGAAGCGGAGGAAGAAGCGTCGAAGAGGGGAGTTCGACGGCGGCGGCGCGAGCTTCGGGCGGCAGCGCTTCGCGTGGAGAGGGGCTCCCCTGCTGCAATTCGCGATGGCACGAGGCGGAGGAGGTGCGCGCTGTGCTGGTGAAGCTCATGGAGGCTTCGGCTTCCCCCGTCGAGCAACGGAGGCGGCGGCGCTCGAGCTCCGGGCGCCATGGCGGCGACAGCGCTGTGCAGGGGAGCAGTGGGGAGGGTGGTGGTGGTGATGTCGAGAAGCGGCGGGGGTCGATGGCTTATGTAGGGCCGAGAGAAGTGCGGAGTGGCTCGGCCGCCGAGGTGGTGCAAACGCCGAGCGGCGGCGGTGTGCACGCCAAGGCAGAGCAGGGCGGCGGCGTAGAGAGGCCAGCGGGGCGTTGGGCCGGCGCGCGGTGCGGAGTGGGCCGAGCGGGGAGAGTGGGGCGTGAGCGCTGGGCCGGCTGGCTGTGTTGGCCCGAGTGAGGGGGAGGCACTGGGCTGCGGCGAGCTGGGTTGGGCCGTGTCACACCCCAAAATTTTCGAATTTTGGGATGTGAATTTTTAACGTAATTAATACAATATTTTTCTCAATTTTCTAAAATTTTCTAAGCTTTATAAAATTTACAGGCAATTTAGTATAGGAAAATTTGTTTTTCAAATTAAATTAAAACAATACAGGATTAATATTGAGTGCCTTGCATTCATGCTGGCTGCATTGAGTTTTGTTTGTGGGTGGTTCAAATAAGAATTTAAATCTAGTTTAAATTCGAGTTTCAATTGCTTTGTTTTGAGCCTTAGAAAAATTCGTCTGGCCAGAGTTTGCTTTTGCCCCTCAAACTCTCTCTCCCGGCCAGACTCCGACCTCCTTCTCTTTTTGTCCAGCCAGCCGGCCCAACTTCCTTTCTTTCCGCAGGCCCAGCTTGGCCCAACCCGCTTCCCCCTCCCTCCGCTTGGCCCATCTTTCCCTCCGCTCCGGCCCAATCCCCGCGCCAGCCCAGCTGCGCTAGCCGCGTCGCCAGCCCCGCCTGGCCCAACTCTTTCCCCGGCCTAGCTTCGTTCGGCCCAACGCCCGCGCCCCGTCCCAGCTCGCGGCAGCTCCCCCCTTCCTCCCCTCTCACTGACCATCGGGACCCACTCGTCAGGCCGCTGACGCGAGGCTGACGTCACCTACCTTCTTCCTCCCCCGGACTTTCCTCTCCGAACGCGTTGATGGCGCGGCCGCCGCAGCCGGCCCGGACGCCGAGGCCGCCTTCCCCAGCGCCTACTTAACGCGCCTCGCGACGCCGCCCTGGCCCCTTCATCCACCGCCTCCCCTAGCACCGCCTCCTTCGCTCGGCTCGCACCGCCTGAGATCCGAGCGCCGCCGCCAGCGCCATTGCCGCCATTCCCCCGCCTCCGCTGGTCGCCGGGTGGAATTGAGGCCACCGCGAGCCCCTCCTCGCCGAGCCGCACCTTCCCCGCCTTTCCTCATCGTCGTTCCTCCATCGGTCGAGCCTCCCCATGAGCCATGCCGCCGGCCGACAACTCCTCCGTGGGCCGAATTCCTGTCACCGCCCTCCATCCCCTCCGGTGGTAAGCGCCTCCACACGATCCCCTAACCCTCCTCTCTCGTTTGCTTCCGTCGCCGGAGTTTTAGCCTCACCGAACTGCCGGCGAGCTAAGCGCCTAGGAGCCCCCCTTCCTGTCGAAACAGAGGTAGAAGATGGTAGTTTCGCGATTAGGCCCCTGGAGAACGCTGTAACCTTTGGAGCATACCTTGTGTCTATGCACGTTTACAGAAAACACCCTAGATCTACTTAATGCTAGCACTTAAACCCAGCCTATGCCCTATTTGCAGATCTAACCCCGAGGTTTCCTCTATTCTCAGCAACTATTCACTGAGTCTATGAAATCTTCCAAGCTACACCCTAGAGTCTATGGTTAATTGCATATAGGTCCCTTGAGCCTTGTTTATTCCATAGAATCCACGTTTTAGCTCCGATTCAACCCGTTCTTGTCGCGTTAGCTTCATATCAACTTAAACTACGATCTAGTACTATTATTTGACATGTAGTTTATTTCTGAATTTTATTTAACATTAATTTTATTAAAGATTATTTAAATGTGTTTTCCTAATTAAAATATAATTAAGGTTTAAACTCGGTTTTCATGTTAAATATTAATTTGATTAATGTCATCCAGTCACTTTTATAAATAAAAGTTTACTAGGCTATATCTCGATTTTTATAAATAATATTAACATGATTAATACGATAACTAGCTCTTTCTAATTAAACGCAATTTAGGGTTAAACTCTGATTTTTCATAAATAAATGTTAACATCAATTAATATTAACATAAATGTGTTTTTGTTTATAATATTGATTTAAGCAACACGGTTCATAAAGTTAATCGATTAGATGCTCTCATATATTTTATTCCAAATTAATATTTAAATTGGTGTAATTTATACATAAATAATTATAAATAAAATATGATTAAGTTTTAACTCGATTTTACAAATTCAAACAAAATTATTAAAATAATCTCTACTTGTGATTTTCTTTAATTAAAACCAATCAAGCATATAGTTGTGCCAAATCTTCCGATAGTTGTATCTTTTCAATCGTGCTCTGTTTTCAGCGATTCTTGCGCTCACGTGACCATAAAACCAAGCCCTATCCTTTAGCGCGCTCTTTTAAAGCTTTTCATTTGATTAGTGTATTGTTCTTAGTTGTGTATTGTATTGCATGTTTAGCTACTTGTGTGCTCGATGATTGCTGCGACTAGAAGGAACGAGTGCTATCACGGAGCTATCACAGAGAAGAATACGAAGATCAAAGAGATGAATACTATGAGTGATTATACTAGATTTGAGGCAAGTATAGCACGGACAATCCTTGCTACCTACACACCTCTTTTACATTATTTACTGCATACGCATGTGTCTAAACTGTTAATCCATTAAGGTTGCACCTAGCTTTATCTATCCTGTCCTTGATTACCTTAGGTTATTGCATATGGGTAGAACTTTGCTAGGCGCAGCTACTGTCACCTTTGCTTAACTATAAACTTGATATAATGGTTCACTTCAACTTTATTGCTAAAATTGCTCTTTAGCTACATGGATCAGGGAACTAGGGCGTAAGCTTCGTGCCTGGCCCTAGTGTCTCTCCGTAAGGACTGGTTCTTAAAGCGGCAACCCAGGAGCCTGTCGCCACTGCCAGAACTATAATGGCTCTGGTCTTGGACAAGTAGCTTGTACCGCTCTAGCTTGACAGTGGTTACCGACAGGCCGACGGCGTTATGGGAGGCAAGGCACGGGGTGTTTTCTTGATTCCACCGAGGACGGTAGCCCCGTCGACTAGGTCTCGTTAGACCCAGTCCCGTGTTGGGAGCCACCGTATGGCGGGGGCTCCACACGTTGTGCTATTTATTTTGTTGTTGTTATTCTTTGCTGCGCATGGACGCCATTGACCCCCTCATGTTGCTACATGAGCGTAAGTCAATCTCGATGCCTAGAGTCTCACCACCTTGTATTACCGTAGCGGCTACTATTTTGTTAGAGTGCCCTGTGAAAAGCCTCGTAGCGTCCCTATGCGATCACACCTCGGAAGTGTGGTTCGTGAGGTCTGATCCACCTCCGCGTGGTTGGGTGCAAAGTTCCTTTGAACTTTTACGCGACTGGTGGGTAAAGGGCGAAACCTCTGCAGAGTGTACAATCTATCATGATAGCCTTGCTCAGGGTCACGAGCGGCCTGGATCCTTTTTGATTAGAACCTGGTGATATTTATTACTGTTTAATGTTCACTTCTACTTTATTAATTGGGTTTTCAACTGGGATTCATATTATTGTAGTAATTTGGATTATGCTAAAATGAATCAACTAAAAATGCTAATGCGGTTCAGCCGTGTCAAGCCTTTCTTTTAAGCCTTCATATACCCGTGTTATACTTGCTAAGTAAGACATTTACTTACGCTTGCCATTATTCAACAAAATCCCGGATGGGTAGCAGATGCAGTTTCTTGAGGACCTTCTGTACTTCTGAGCTGTGGTCAACCAGTCGGCGTCCCTGTGGACTTGAGGCTCTACCCGTCGAGATAATTAATAGACTTCCGCTGTGTTTTAGGTAAACTCTGATATAAAACTATTTTTATTCGAGCATATGTACTCTGTTTTACCATATTTATAAGTTGTATGTGTTCTGTGGACATCCTGGGCACACATACATTAGCATTCGGGTTTCTGTGTAAATCTAGGTGTGACAGGCCGCAAGGGAAAATGGGCTGGGTTGGCTCGGGAAAGGAGTAGAGGGAGCAGAAGCATACCAGGGGAAAGCTAAGGGAGCAAAAGTGGACTCAGTCCGATACAACTTTTCTTGGGCTCAAACAAAGGTGATTCAAACGCGAATTTAAACTAGATTTAAATTCTGATCTGAACCACTTGCAAATCAAAACTCAATGCAACAGCATGAATGCAACACAGAAAACATTTTATTTAAATTGCACAAATATTTTTATTTTTTCTGTTTTAAATTCCCTGTCAATTAAATAAAGCTTGGAAAATTTGAGAAAAATGTTGTATTAATCACGTTGAAAATTCACATCCCAAAATTTGAAAATTTTGGGGTGTGACACAAAGTCATTGACCGCGAAGGTAAGATCCCTCCGTCTGACATCAGCATAACTCTTCTGCCGGGATTGTGCCACCTTCAAATTCTGCCTGATCACTTGCACTTGGCGCTCTGCTTCTCTGAGTATCTCAGGCCCAAAAACTTGACTTTCTCCTGTCTGATTCCAGAACAGTGGTGTTCTGCACTTCCTGCCATACAAGGCCTCGAATGGTGCCATCTGCAGACTTTTCTGATAGCTGTTGTTGTACGAGAATTCCGCATAGGGTAGACTCTTGTCCCAACAGACACCATACTGCAGAGCACATGCCCTCAACATGTCCTCCAAGATCTGATTGGTCCGCTCTGTCTGTCCATCCGTCTGTGGGTGATAAGCTGAACTGAAATGCAGCTTAGTGTCCATAGACTCATGTAGCTTCTGCCAGAAGTGCGATGTAAACTGGGTACCTTGATCAGACACTATCCTCTTTGGCACTCCATGCAAGCACACAATTCTCTCCATATACAGCTCTGCTAATCTAGCGCCTGTGTAAGTGGTCCTCACCGGAAGAAATGTGCCACTTTGGTCAAGCGATCCACAATAACCCAAATGGAGTCAAATCCTCTCTGAGTGCGAGGCAGACCAATGATGAAGTCCATACCAACTTCTTCCCACTTCCATTCGGGTATCTTCAAGGGCTGGAGCAAACCTGCTGGCCTCTGATGTTCAGCCTTGACTCTCTGACATGTGTCACATAGGGCCACATAGGTTGCCACATCACGCTTCAATCCATACCACCAGAATCTCTCCTTGATGTCTTGGTACATCTTGGTATTTCCTGGGTGGATTGAGTAAGCTGAACCATGTGCTTCCCTCAAGATCGTATCCTTGATCTGAGCCATGTCGGGTACACATATCCTCTTCCCATGCCACAAGGTTCCTTGATCATCCACTCGAAAACCAGGGGCCTTTCCTAGACCAACGTGCTCCACAATATCCTTGATCTTCTCATCTTCAAGCTGACCCTTCCGGATCTCCTGTTCCAGAGTCGGTTCTACCGCCATCTCTGTGATGCTAGTCACAAATCCCAGACTCATCTTCTCAAACTCCAAGCTAAGTTCTGCTGGCAGGCAATGACCAGTGATCTTGTTCACATAACTTCTCCTACTCAGAGCATCTGCCACCAGGTTAGCCTTGCCTGGGTGGTAGTGGATCTCCAGATCATAGTCCTTGATCAACTCCAACCATCGGCGTTGCCTCATATTCAGCTCTGACTGAGTGAAGACATACTTGAGGCTCTTATGATCGGTGTAGATGTCACACTTGTGTCCAATCAAGTAGTGCCTCCAAATCTTCAGAGCATGTACCACAGCTGCCAACTCCAGATCATGCGTTGGATAGTTCTGCTCATGTTTCCTTAACTGCATTGATGTGTAAGCCACAACTCTTCCTTCCTGCATGAGTACACACCCCAGTCCTAGACGGGACGCATCACAGTAGATAGAGAAGCTCTTGGCTAAGTCAGGCAAAACCAGCACTGGGGCTGCTGTTAATCTCTTCTTCAACTCCTCAAAGCTGGCTTGACATTCCTCAGTCCAGACAAACTTAGCATTTTTCTCTAATAACGCCGTCAGGGGCTTCGCAATATTAGAGAATCCTTCGATGAACCGCCGATAATATCCGGCCATCCCAAGGAAACTCCTGATTTCGATCACATCCCGAGGCGGATTCCAGCTTAACACATCACTGACCTTCTTCGGATCGACTGCCACTCCTCCATTGGGCAACACATGACCCAAGAATGCCACTTCCTTCAACCAGAACTCACACTTGCTCAGCTTAGCATACAGCTGATGTTCTCGGAGTCTCTGGAGCACCAATCTCAAGTGTTCCTCATGTTCTTCCTCATTCTTGGAAAAGACCAGAATGTCATCAATGAACACCACCCCAAACTTGTCAAGGTAATCCATGAACACGTTGTTCATCACGTACATGAAGTATGCAGGAGCGTTGGTCAATCCAAAAGACATGACTAAGAACTCATACAATCCGTACCGAGTGGTAAAGGTCGTCTTCTGTATGTCCGATGCCCGGATCCTCATCTGGTGATAGCCCGACCGAAGATCTATTTTGGAGAACACACAAGCTCCCCTCGGCTGATCAAACAGGTCCTCAATCCTTAGCAATGGGTATTTGTTCTTGATGGTTACCTCATTGAGTGCTCTATAATCCACACACATCCTCTGAGACCCATCCTTTTTGTCCACAAACAACACTGGGGCTCCCCACGGTGAAGAACTAGGATGAATATACCCCTTGGCCAGTAGTGCCCCTATTTCCTCCTTAAGCTTTGCCAACTCCTTTGCTCCCATTCTACATGGCCTCTTAGCTATGAGTGTTGTGCCAGGTTTAAGTTCAATAACGAATTCAACTTCGCGTTCTGGGGGCATACCTAGCAATTCATCTGGGAACACATCCGGGAACTCGCTCACCACTCTGATGTCCTCCGGTGCTGCACCTTCAGCTTGATTAACTTGACTGTGGTCCGGGGAACTGGCTGCTTGATACTCCACCTTCTCACCAGTCCTGGCTGTCAGCTGCACTGCCCTTTTAGAACATTGGATCACTACGTCATATCTGCCTAACCAGCTCATACCCAGAATTAAGTCGAACCCAAGGGTCTCCAGGACTATCAGACACACTTCGAAGTCTACCCCCCTTATTGTGATGGTGATATGGGGACTGCGTAAAGTGGCTCGTTGTTCTCCCCCCTGGCGAGCTAACTATCATAGTACTCTTCATGGGCAGCAATGCTACTAAGTTCTTTTTCACAAAGGCAGCAGATATGAAAGCATGCGAAGCTCCAGAATCGAACAAAACGGTCACAGGGGTTGAGTTGACAGGGAACGTACCCACAACCACGTCAGTAGCTCCCTCGATGGTCTCTGCACCTGTGTGGTTGAGCTTGCCTCTGACAGGGTTCTGCGGACCTCAGCGTGCCTGTGGCTGCTGCTGTCCGGCCTGCTGGTTCTGCCCTGCTGCATTCTGGGCCTTCTTGGGGCAGACATTGGCGAAGTGCCCCTGCTCCCCACAGTGGTAACACACCCTCGGACCCACTGGCGTAGTGTTAACTGGGGCGGTGCACTGAACAGGACTAGGCTGCACCTGGTTGCGCTGAGCTGGGGCATTCTGCAGCTGACTCTGGAAACGCTGCAGCTGTGGTGCCTGAGGGTACTGGGGGCGCTGCTGGTACTGGCCACGACTCAGCAAGCTGGACAGGCTCTAGAAGCGCTGCTGGCTCCCCATCTGCAGATTCCCCTGCGGAGGAGTGAAGCGAGGACGGCTGCTGCTCCCTGACTGCTGGCCCTGAAACTTCCTCTTCTTCTCCTCTATCTCACGGCGCTTGTGTTCCAGCATCAAGGCGCCATCCACCAGTTCCTGAAAGTTGGGGAACTTGGTGCACATCAGCTGGTACTACAGAGCATCCTGCAAACCATCATGGAATCTGGTCTGCTTCTTCCTGTCCGTGGCCACGTCCTCTTGAGCGTAACGGGCCAACTCAATGAACTTGTCACGGTAGGCGGTGACACTCATCCCTTCCTTCTTCAGCGCCAGGAACTCCTTCTTCTTCAGGACCATCAGGGCCTCCGGCACATGGTGAGAGCGGAAGTTGTCATGGAACTCCTGCCAAGTGATCTGATCACGATTGGGGTGAGCGTACTGGTATGAATCCCACCAGTCCAATGCTGGTCCCTAAAGCTGTCCTCCTGCGTACAACACCTTCTCCCGGTCGTTGCACTGCGCAATGTCGAGCTGTCTCTCCACCGCCTTGAGCCAATCATCTGCCTGCAGAGGGTCGCTGGCCTGCAGAGGTTCTGGTTGGCTCCACTGCCACCAGCGTTGCTCCTTGTGTTCACCATCTATCATTTAGCAATTAATTCTTATCAGAACTCCATTGAACATGACCAAGTGTCTTAAGAGGATTACTAGCTTGTTAGGATGGATGATTCGATAGATAAAGAGCAAGAGAAATAAATACCCCCTCTATGTAAAAATTAATATGCTTAAGCCTTAGTCCTATATCTAGATGGAGACAGACTCGCGTCGGAATGAGCTGCTTTTGAGGAGGTACAACACGGGGTCGCACTTTCCTCACAAGAGACTCAGGATTTTCTTGGAAGTTTGACGGTAGTTGGAAACCAGTCATTCACTGCTCTGCTCCACAAGGACCAACGAACAGAGCAAGGATAAACCCGCTTGAGTAGCGGTACTCAACTAAGATAGCTCAAGATAAAAATTCAAAAGTAATCTAGCCAAATGCTTCCCCGGCAACGACGCCAGAAATGCTTGTTGGCACTTCTTACGATCCAATATCAGAATTGAGAATCCTGGTACTGGGGTAAGGAGTGTTTCAGTGGTTTTCCGTATGGCTTAGTAAAATATAGAAATATTCTGCAAGCGCACAGAATCACCGCTATAGCACTTCACCTGGGAGTATCCCGAGGTATCGTAATTTATATTTCCGCAGGGAAGCTATGGCAAGACTACTAGTGAACAGATATTCGAGACTATCAGAGAAGGGTACACGACTAGACAAGACAGGGGATAACGGTATTGGATAGGAGTGGATATACCGGACACACAGCTCAAGGGATACTCAGGTAATGGAGAGAAGAGATAGATAGCTGGGAGGACAACGAGAAGAGATAGAGGACTCCTGGATACTTTATCTACCTATGTCACTCTAGCTTAGAGATAGAGCGGCTATAGAGCCAGCACTAGGACATCTGGGATAACTCTATTATCTTAGCTTCGGGACAAGGGAACCGGTGGACACACAGAAAGGGATGAGAAGGGGTGCCACTATTTCCCGGGCTGGGGAGATCCTACGGACCGGAACTAATGTGATGGGCTACGAAGACCGAAAGGCCACCTCTGTTGCGACGGGAATACTCTAAGGCCACTGGCTAGGCTAGGAACCACTCCTACACTAGTCAACGACTACTTACTCCGCTAGCAAGAGCAAGCATCCTTGTTAATACTCTTGGTGACAATTCACCTCCAGTATTAAGCAAGATCGAAGAACCAGCCAAGACAATGTCACACCCGGATTTACACAGAAACCCGAATGTGGCCATATGTGTGCCCAGGAAGTCACAGTACACATATAGCAACCAAATATGGTAAACAAAGAACATATGCTGAATATATTACTCGAATAAAAAGAGTTTTACATCAGAGTGCATCATAAATAAACTAACCAATACAGCGGAAGACTAATAACTCTCTCTAAGCGAAGCCGCACTCCACAGGGACTCTGACTGGGAGAACACAACTCAGTAGTATGGTAGATCTTCTGGAAACTCAGCAGCAGACTCATGCACATCCCAATCTGTTACCCGTCCGGGATTTTGTTGAATAAATAGCAAGTGTAAGTAAAACAATTACTTAGCAAGTATAGCACGGGTTATGAAGGCTCAAAAAGGCTAGACACGGCTTAACTGCATTATCACTTTTAGTTGGTTCATTTTAACATTATCCAAATTACTACAAGTGTATGAATCCCAGTTGTAACCCAATTAATAATGTGTAAGTGACATTAAGCATAAATAAATACCATCTTCTAATCAAAAAGGATCCAGGCCGCTCGTGACCCTGAGCAAGGCTATCATGATAGATTTACACTCTGCAGAGGTTTCACCCTTTACCCACCAGTCGCGTAAAAGCTCAAAAGAACTTCAAACCCAACCATGCCGAGGTGGCCAAACCTCTTAAACCACACTTCCGAGGTGTGATCGCATAGGGACGCTACGAGGCTTTTCACAAGACACCCTAACAAAACAGTAGCCGTTATGGTACAACACAGGCAGCATGATCCAAGGCACCAAGATCGACTGACTCCCAGGGCGCAGCGATAGGAGGGTCAATGGTGTCCAGAGCACGGCAACGCATGCCAACAACAAAATAAAGAGCACAACGTGTGGAGCTCCCGCACTCACGGTGGCTCCCAACACGGGACTGTGCCTCACAAGGCATAGCCGACGGTACCCCCGTCCTTGGTGGATCAAACCATACTCTCACGAGTGATTCCCATAACGCCGTCGGCCCCTCGGTAACTACTGTTAAGCTAGAGCCGTACAAGCTACTTGTCCAAGACCAGAGCCATTATAGTTCTGGCGGTGGCGACAGGCTCCTGGGTTCCCGCTTTAAGAACCAGTCCTTACGGAGAGACACTAGGGCCAGGCATGAAGCACACGCCCTAGCTCCCTGTTCCATGTTGCTAAAAAGCAAGTTTTAACATTAAAGTTGAAGTTGACCATTAATACGAGTTTAACAATTAAACAAAGGTGATAGTAGCTGCGCCTAGCAAAATTCTACCCAAATGCAATAAACCCAAGGTAAACAAGGATAGGATAATGAAAAACTAGGTACAACCTTAAAGGATACATCATATTAGACACATGCATGTATGAAATATGTATTACAAGTGAGTAGGTAGCAAGGATTATCCGTGCTATAACTTGCCTTCCTCAAGGTGCTGCTGCTGCTGCGAGTCCGGCTCCTGAAGGTCCTCGTACTCAAACTCCAAAGCGAACGGCTCACCGACTGAACACGAATCACCACACAAGCATCCACACAAGCCAATACATGCAAACAAAGTATTCTATTAGAAACAGTACACAAAACAGTAGAAACAGTACAAAAGAAGGTTTTGAAAATAATCTACGCTTCTCTACGAACACGTGAGCGCAGAAATCACATTAATCGGAGCTAAAACGAGAAAGATATGGCTTTTCTAAGGTTCAGGGGCTTGCTAGCAAGTTTCAGAAACGTCCAGGGGCTTATTTGTGAAAAACCAGGGACCTAAACATAATTATGCGTTAAAACAGGAGGGCCTAAGCGCAAAATGATGAGGGTTGGACCGCGGGTTCTAATCCTGAAAAGGTCAAGGGGATTTTTTGGATAAAACCGGACCTATTCGCAAATACTTTTGAACCGGGTCGGATTGCGGGTTGATTAGGGAAAAGCCGGGGGGCTCTTTTGGAAAAGTGCCCGGCGCTGACCGTTACGGTTGGGTTGACTCAGGCGCTGGCGCGATGTGGACCGTCAGATCCAGATCGGGCGGCTAGGTTTGGCTTCACGGTTAAGGTCGTCGGTGGCAGCTTGGGATGCGGCGGCGCCGCTCGGAAGGCGGCGGCGCTTCGCCGGAGTTGGGATTCTCTCGCGCTACAAGGCTCCATTAGCGACGAGAATTGATCCTACGTGCTCAGGGGATCATTGCGAGTTTGCCAAGGGGGTTCTAGTCGGCCATTGGCCGGCGAGGGGGTCGGGCGGCGGTGCGCGGCGGAGTGGAACTCTAGTGTACCACGGGGAGTGCATTCTGGGCGATTTGGAGTTCGGGTTGTTGGCTCTAGAGCTTCATGGTGAGGTGGAGAGTGATCCTGGGTGGTTCTAGTTGAGCATCGTGCAGAGGAGAGGGCGGGCGACGGTGACCGGCGGACAGCCATCGACGGCGACCGAGGGAATACGAGCTACGGTGTTCGGGAGCCAAAATTGAAGGGATGGGGAGCTTCGTTACCTCGTGGCGATGCTCCTGGCGCGGCGAATTGGTCGGATAAGAACCAGAGCGGTGGGACGACGAGCAGCGGCCGAGCTTGGAGCTCGGCGGCGCTCGGACTGCGGGGGAGGAGGGGCGCGGTGGGCTTGGTGCCCGGGGCGAAGCTTGGTGTGGCTCAGGGGGTCTCAGGGGTGGCTTTTATAGGGGCTAGGGGGGTCTAGGGCGCCGGGGAGTGCGTCGCCGGAGAAAGGAAGGTCCGGCGGCGGCGGAAATCCTTTCCAAGCAGTGGCTTCGGGCCGAATAACGCATATTTGTCGTAGTTGTACCTGCACAAGTGGCACTCACCAAGACTCCGGAACCTCCGAGGCAAAGCTTGACTCAACTCTAACTCCCAACTAAACTATCCTAACTCTAATAGAACAAGTGGAATGAAAGAGCTCCTTGGCTTGGTGTGTGTTGAATGAGGGCCGGGGCTGTCCAATTTATAGCAGTTGATGGCGGTTGTAGGCAGGGTAACCGCCAAGGCAGCCAGGGAGACGGTGCCGGGCCTTCGGCCGAATTCCCTGGTTCGACCGTGGGATGTGCCGCCTCTGGCTCCCACTGCCAGGATTCACCCCTGGGAGGCGGTGCTGGATTGGGGGCGGTTCGGCCGAACCGCCTTGTTCGGCCGAACGGGCCTGGAGGCCCAGCAGCACCCCCTGCACGGCCTCTTCCCTCTGGACCTCCTAGGCTTTGCTTCTAGTGATGGACTTCGTGTATTCCTAGCCCAGGAGTGACGTGGCAGTGATGAGGTATCTTGCACGGTCGCCGCTCGGTCATTGCTGACGTGGACGGCCTCCGGTGATGCTTCGCATTTTTTACGGCTAAGGGGGGTAACCGGCCGAATAGCGCGTATTTGTCGTAGTTGTACCTGCACAAGTGGCACTCACCAAAACTCGTGGAACTTTATTAGAAATAAAACCTAAGTACATGGAATGTTGCATAAAACCTCATTTATTCCCGAGTATTGGTGGTCGGATTTGGGTTGTAACGACCGCCAACACGCACACGTACACATAGCACCCTTCTTACACTTTCGTCCTCGCTTCGTGTAAAAGGGTTAACCCGAAGGTGCTATGGCTGGAAGACAAAGCCTTATAAGTTGCCTCCACCCTTGCTAAACTAGCAATGTGGCACTAAACACGTGCATCCCGCACTCATGGGCCACTACCGGGCCATACAAAATGGGCCGGGTGTGACATACACCCCCCCTCAAAGAACCCGACGTCCTCGTCGGTACAACTCACCCACACGGGCAAATGTCCAGGAACGTTCCCCCTTAGCGCACGACCGTACGTCCAGTGCCGGCGACATAGTCCATGTCGTATGCCCTACCCGGGCCACACGCGCCATGCGCCCTATGCCCGCACACTGACCCGTACGCGCAACCGCGAGGATCGGCTTTGATACCGTTTGTAACAACCCTCATCGGTGACACCTTGAGGTACACAAAGTCATTGACCGCGAAGGTAAGATCCCTCCGTCTGACATCAGCATAACTCTTCTGCCGGGATTGTGCCACCTTCAAATTCTGCCTGATCACTTGCACTTGGCGCTCTGCTTCTCTGAGTATCTCAGGCCCAAAAACTTGACTTTCTCCTGTCTGATTCCAGAACAGTGGTGTTCTGCACTTCCTGCCATACAGGGCCTCGAATGGTGCCATCTGCAGACTTTTCTGATAGCTGTTGTTGTACGAGAATTCCGCATAAGGTAGACTCTTATCCCAACTGACACCATACTGCAGAGCACATGCCCTCAACATGTCCTCCAAGATCTGATTGGTCCGCTCTGTCTGTCCATCCATCTGTGGGTGATAAGCTGGACTGAAATGCAGCTTAGTGTCCATAGACTCATGTAGCTTCTGCCAGAAGTGCGATGTAAACTGGGTACCTCGATCAGACACTATCCTCTTTGGCACTCCATGCAAGCACACAATTCTCTCCATATACAGCTCTGCTAATCTGGCGCCTGTGTAAGTGCTCTTCACCGGAAGAAAATGTGCCACTTTGGTCAAGCGATCCACAATAACCCAAATGGAGTCAAATCCTCTCTGAGTGCGAGGCAGACCAATGATGAAGTCCATACCAACTTCTTCCCACTTCCATTCGGGTATCTTCAAGGGCTGGAGCAAACCTGTTGGCCTCTGATGTTCAGCCTTGACTCTCTGACATGTGTCACATAGGGCCACATAGGTTGCCACATCACGCTTCAATCCATACCACCAGAATCTCTCTTTGATTTCTTGGTACATCTTGGTACTTCCTGGGTGGATTGAGTAAGCTGAATCATGTGCTTCCCTCAGGATCGTATCCTTGATTTGAGCCATGTCGGGTACACATATCCACTTCCCATGCCACAAGGTTCCTTGATCATGCACTCAAAAACCAGGGGCCTTTCCTAGAGCAACGTGCTCCACAATATCCTTGATCTTCTCATCTTCAAGCTGACCCTTCCGGATCTCCTGTTCCAGAGTCGGTTCTACCGCCATCTCTGTGATGCTAGTCACAAATCCCAGACTCATCTTCTCAAACTCCAAGCTAAGTTCTGCTGGCAGGCAATGACCAGTGATCTTGTTCACATAACTTCTCCTACTCAGAGCATCTGCCACCAGGTTAGCCTTGCCTGGGTGGTAGTGGATCTCCAGATCATAGTCCTTGATCAACTCCAACCATCGGCGTTGCCTCATATTCAGCTCTGACTGAGTGAAGACATACTTGAGGCTCTTATGATCGGTGTAGATGTCACACTTGTGTCCAATCAAGTAGTGCCTCCAAATCTTCAGAGCATGTACCACAGCTGCCAACTCCAGATCATGCGTTGGATAGTTCTGCTCGTGTTTCCTTAACTGCCTTGATGCGTAAGCCACAACTCTTCCTTCCTGCATGAGTACACACCCCAGTCCTAGACGGGACGCATCGCAGTAGATAGAGAAGCTCTTGGCTAAGTCAGGTAAAACCAGCACTGGGGCTGTTGTTAATCTCTTCTTCAACTCCTCAAAGCTGGCTTGACATTCCTCAGTCCAGACAAACTTAGCATTTTTCTCTAATAACGCCGTCAGGGGCTTCGCAATCTTAGAGAATCCTTCGATGAACCGTTGATAATATCCGGCCATCCCAAGGAAACTCCTGATTTCGCTCACATCCCGAGCCGGATTCCAGCTTAACACATCACTGACCTTCTTCGGATCGACTGCCACTCCTCCATTGGGCAACACATGACCCAAGAATGCCACTTCCTTCAACCAGAACTCACACTTGCTCAGTTTAGCATACAGCTGATGTTCTCGGAGTCTCTAGAGCACCAATCTCAAGTGTTCCTCATGTTCTTCCTCATTCTTGGAGAAGACCAGAATGTCATCAATGAACACCACCACAAACTTGTCAAGGTAATCCATGAACACGCTGTTCATCAGGTACATGAAGTATGCAGGAGCGTTGGTCAATCCAAAAGACATGACCAAGAACTCATACAATCCGTACCGAGTGGTAAAGGCCGTCTTCTATATGTCCGATGCCCGGATCCTCATCTGGTGATAGCCCGGTCGAAGATCTATTTTGGAGAACACACAAGCTCCCCTGAGCTGATCAAACGGCTCATCAATCCTTAGCAATGGGTATTTGTTCTTGATGGTTACCTCATTGAGTGCTCTATAATCCACACACATCCTCTGAGACCCATCCTTTTTGTCCATGAACAACACTGGGGCTCCCCACGGTGAAGAACTAGGACGAATATACCCCTTGGTCAGTAGTGCCTCTATTTCCTCCTTAAGCTTTGCCAACTCCTTTGCTCCCATTCTACATGGCCTCTTAGCTATGGGTGGTGTGCAAGGTTTAAGTTCAATAACGAATTCAACTTCGCGTTCTGGGGGCATACCTAGCAATTCATCTGGGAACACATCCGGGAACTCGCTCACCACTCTGATGTCCTCCGGTGCTGCACCTTCAGCTTGATTAACTTGACTGTGGTCCGGGGAACTGGCTGCTTGATACTCCACCTTCTCACCAGTCCTGGCTGTCAGTTGCACTGGCCTTTTAGAACATTGGATCACTGCGTCATATCTGCCTAACCAGCTCATACCCAGAATTAAGTCGAACCCAAGGGTCTCCAGGACTATCGGACACACTTTGAAGTCTACCCCCCTTATTGTGATGGTGATATGGGGACAGCGTAAAGTGGCTCATTGTTCTCCCCCTGGCGAGCTAAGTAGCATAGTGCTCTTCATGGGCAGCAATGCTACTAAGTTCTTTTTCACAAAGGCAGCAGATATGAAAGCATGCGAAACTCCATAATCGAACAAAACGGTCGCAGGGTTGAGTTGACAGGGAACGTACCCACAACCACGTCAGTAGCTCCCTCGATAGTCTCTGCACCCGTGTGGTTGAGCTTGCCTCTGACAGGGTTTTGCGGACCTCGGCGTGCCTGTGGCTGCTGCTGTCCGAACTGCTGGTTCTGCCGTGCTACGTTCTGGGCCTTCTTGGGGCAGACATTGGCGAAGTGCCCCTGCTTCCCACAGTGGTAACACACCCTCGGACCCACTGGCGTAGTGATAACTGGGGCGGTGCGCTGAACAGGACTAGGCTGCACCTGGTTGCGCTGAGCTGGGGCATTCTGCAGCTGACTCTGGAAACGCTGCTGCTGTGGCGCCTGAGGGTATTGGGGGCGCTGCTGGTACTGGCCACGACTCAGCAAGCTGGACTGGTTCTAGAAGCGCTGCTGGCTCCCCATCTGTTGATTCCCCTGCGGAGGAGTGAAGCGAGGACAACTGCTGCTCCCTGACTGCTGGCCCTGGAACTTCCTCTTCTTCTCCTCTATCTCACGGCGCTTGTGTTCCAGCATCAAGGCGCCATCCAACAGTTCCTGAAAGTTGGGGAACTTGGTGCACATCAGCTGGTACTGCAGAGCATCCTGCAAACCATCACGGAATCTGGTCTGCTTCTTCCTGTCCGTGGCCAGGTCCTCTGGAGCGTAACGGGCCAACTCAATGAACTTGTCACGGTAGGCGGTGACACTCATCCCTTCCTGCTTCAGCGCCAGGAACTCCTTCTTCTTTAGGACCATCAGGGCCTCCGGCACATGGTGAGAGCGGAAGTTGTCATGGAACTCCTGCCAAGTGATCTGATCACGATTGGGGTGAGTGTACTGGTACGAATCCCACCAGTCCAATGCTGGTCCCTGAAGCTGTCCTCCTGCGTACAACACCTTCTCCCGGTCGTTGCACTGCGCGATGTCGAGCTGTCTCTCCACCGCCTTGAGCCAATCATCTGCCTGCAGAGGGTCGCTGGCCTTGGTGAAGGTAGGAGGCCGTCCCTTAAGAAATTCTCCCCTCTTGCCTCTTGGCGGCACGTGAGGCTGGTGAGGAGGGTTCTGTTTTTGCTGCTGCAGCAAGGCTATAGTCTGGGCCATCTGCTGCGTCAGCTGGAGCTGCATCTGCATCATCTACTCCATGGTGGGTGGCGGTGGTGGAGGCGGTGGCTGGTTCTGGTTGGCTCCACTGCCACCAGCGTTGCTCCTTGTGTTCACCATCTATCATTTAGCAATTAATTCTTATCAGAACTCCATTGAACATGACCAAGTGTCTTAAGAGGATTACTAGCTTGTTAGGATGGATGATTCGATAGATAAAGAGCAAGAGAAATAAATACCCCCTCTATGTAAATATTAATATCCTTAAGCCTTAGTCCTATATCTAGATGGAGACAGACTCGCGTCTATGCCCATCACAATCATTACAAAGATCCAAATTAAACATAAGCATAATGACAACAAAATGAAGCACCTAGAGACACGATTCACACAAGACTCAACAACACTGGTTTTTGAAAATCGCAACTAAATGATACGTAGCACAAAATCATGGTGGTCTCCTAAGCTTTCATCAACCGTTCTAACTAAGCTGCGATCCTACAGTCAGCACGGCTCTGATACCAAGCTGTAACACCCCGCCTTCCACGAGTCACCCCGCACAGCCCTTCCGAGGGGCACGCACACGTACACATAGCACCCTTCTTACACTTTCGTCCTCGCTTCGTGTAAAAGGGTTAACCCGAATGTGCTATGGCTGGAAGACAAAGCCTTATAAGTTGCCTCCACCCTTGCTAAACTAGCAATGTGGCACTAAACACGTGCATCCCGCACTCATGGGCCACTACAGGGCCATACAAACTGGGCCGGGTGTGACAGTCATTTTGTAAATAATATACGCTTTGTAATTGATATTGTTCTGTTATTCACTTAAGATATCACTTTATGCATGAATTTGATCCTGGGCATGCATAAAGGGTGCGTTCGGTTTTATCCTTAAAACCGGGCATGACACAACCTTACTCGGATGCTCTTGGTGACCCCTAACCGTCTAGAGGATGAATCCTCAAGAGTAACAAACAAGAGCACGAGCACCACGAACTTGATGCTCAAGAGAGGGAGAAGATGAAGCTTGGATCACTTAGCTCAAGTCCCTCAACCAACACACCACCACACACTTGGAAATGGAAGCAAGAGGTGTTGGGAGAACTCTTGGAGGCTTTGGAGGTGCTAGGGTTCGTCAAGAGTACCAAGAGGGCCGGTATGAGTGAAGTGGGTGGGTACAAAATAATCCATTTTCATGGAAAAACGAATCCCTCATAAATGTGACCGTTGGTGCGAGTTATACCGGAAATTTCCGCTGGAATTACCGGAAATATCCGTCGCATTTGTCGTATATTTACACTGTTCACCGGAGATTTCTGGTTGAAATCTACGGTGGTCAACGAATATACGATGATCACCGGAAATTTCAGGTGATCAACGGAAATCTCTGGTGGAAACCGGAAATTTCCGATGAACTACACTTTGGTAGATTTAGATTGAGTTTTGGTGTTGTAGCTGTGGGATTGGTTTTAGGGTTTGATTGAGCATCAAAGTCACATGATTGCACGATTACCTGTCCCTCTAGATAGTACGGTTGTCCTATACTCAAATTTAAACCAAAATCAAATTTAAATCCTTCAAAGTCTTCCGCCAAAGATCGGGATCCTTTTTTATTAGAAGATGATGTTTATTTATGCTTAATGTCACTTATACCTTATTAATTGGGTTACAACTGGGATTTCATTCACTTGTAGTAACTTGGACAATGTTAAAACGAACCAACTAAAAGTGCTAATGCAGTTCAGCCGTGTCTAGCCATTTTAAGCCTTCATACACCCGTGCTATACATGCTAAGTAAGACATTTACTTATGCTTGCTATTGTTCAACAAAAATCCCGGATAGGTAACAGATGGAGTGAATGAGTCCGCTACTACTGAGTTTACTGAGGATCTTCCGTACTACTGAGCTGTGGTCAACCACTCGGTGTCCCTGTGGACTTGAGGCTCTACCTGTCGAGAAAGTTAGACTTCCGCTGTGTTTTAGGTAAACTCTGATGTAAAAATATTTTATTCGAGCATATGTACTCTGTTTATCATATTTGTTAGCTGTATGTGTTCTGTGGACTTCCTGGGCACACATATAGCAGCATTCGGGTTTCCGTGTAAACCCGGGTGTGACAATCCACAACCTTACTCGGATGCTCTTGGTGACCCCTAACCGTCTAGAGGACGAATCCTCAGGAGGAACAAACAAGAGCACGAGAACCACGAACTTGATGCTCAAGAGAGAGAGAAGACGAAGCTTGGATCACTTAGCTCAAGTCCCTCAACCAACACACCACCACACACTTGGAAATGGAAGGAAGGGTGTCACACCCGGGTTTTCACAGAAACCCGAATGCTGCCATATGTGTGCCCAGGAAGTCCACAGAACACATACAATTAACAAATATGATAAACAGACAACATATGCTCGAATAAAATAGTTTTGCATCAGAGTTTATCTAAACCACAGCGGAAGTCTTAACTCTCTCGACGTGTGGAGCCTCAAGTCCACAAGGACACTGACTGGTTGACCACAGCTCAGTAGTACGGAAGATCCCCAGTAAACTCAGTAGTACGAGTTGCAAACGAACTAAAGAACAGCAAGGCCACACGAACCGGTCTGACCGGTTTGCTTAACCGATCTAACCGGTTTCTAGGATTTCGCTGGAATCGATCGTTTGTGAGGGTAACTATCAAGCTTACGTGTTGGAGGACGGCAACGTTTACGAGCAAACCAGCAAAGAGATAACCAACGCACTTACGTAGCGAAGAACGACTAGTTTACGATCAAACTAGCAAAGACCGTCGAAGCTCTCACCCAGGAGGGACCCCGTTAGGGTATGAACGTCGCCGGCGTGCCCTAGGTCGACCAGCGAGCCTTAGGACGTCATCTCTGATCGTGGAGATCAGCGGACGAGCAGCACGGAGGTTGGAAAAGATTAGGATTTGAGGTAAAGGTAACAGTAATATTTGATTCGATTGGGGATTCTCAATCGGCCTTTTAGCCTTTATATTTATAAGCCGGGGAAGTCTTACCCCTCATGAATCGATTACAAGAAGTAATTATATCAAAAAACCAAAACCTACTCTAATTATAGCTTAAAAAACCGGTTTGACCGGATTGCAAACCGGTCTGACATCTTTTCCCGAGTGCAGATCTTGCCAAAGTCATAACTCTCTCATCCGGAGTCCAAATTAGACGTTCCACACATGCATCTTGTTCGCCTCGACGAGAGCTACGCAATGGTGAAGTCCAATCTGCATTTTAACAATGTTATCCAAACCGATATGACCGGTTTGCACAGCTCTGTCAATTTTAGGTGTCAACACTGTACTAGTTAAGTTATTTTTAATTTTTTTGCAATCCTCCATCAAAGTCGCTTATTTGTACTGGCATTATACTTGTGGGAAGTCTATCAAGTGAACGGAGTTAAGTTACTTGAAATTTATTATTGGTCAGTTACTCAGTTGGCTTCCAATTCGACGCCTCTTCTCATGGTTTTGGGGTCCATCTGGTCCCGAGGGAGCCGCGGCAAGTATCTTGAACGGGATAGAATAAAACAGATCATAAGGATATATTACGTGCTGCTTATTATCTAGCTGCAAAAGTGATCTGTACAACAGGAACACAGTAGATGGCAAGCATCCCAAACTGACATAGTTCACAGGAGATAAAGTTTGCAGGTTTTCAGATTGCAGGAGTTAGCAAATCGATAGATTTCAAGCAAGCTTATGTATCTTTTTTGTTCATCAAACGTGGCAAGGAAGTTCCAAAAGAAACTATTGCATATGCCAAATTTGCAGCGTTGCAAATTCATGCATTTGTCAATAAACATTGTTGATAGTCAAAATCGGCAGCAGCCGAGGGAAACCGGTCTGACCGGTTTGCCGAACCGGTCAGACCGGTTTGGAGTTGTAATTCGGGTAGGATTAGGATTCTGAGTTTTATCCCATATTGTAACCGAATTGGAAGGGGTACGACTTCCCCGGCCTATATATATGAAGGCTAAGGCCGATTGAGAATTATTGCAATCGAATCAATCATTATTTGTTCTTTACTTTTGTCTCTCAAACCCTAAACACTTTTCCAACCCTAATTGCTGTCATTTGCTCGTCTCCGCGACGTACTAAGGCGTTCTAGGTGGCCTGCCGACCCTAGAGCAACCCTAGATTGCTTGAGCTCCGACGGGGTCCCTCCCGAGCTTGGGTTTCTAGGTCTTCACGGCCTCCTGCCAGAAAGCGGTCTGACCGGTTCTAGAAACCGGTCTGACCGGTTTACCCGAGGGAGGCCGGGTGTTGGCCGTGGTGACGGCCGTGCTGCGATCTCGAGTGTGTTGTCGCATCTTTGTGTCAACATACTTTTTGGCGACTCCGCTGGGGAAGATTAATTTGGTTCAAAGACCGATCTAATCTACCTCGAAGATGTCGGGCGCAACTAGTGAGCTCGACAAGAACAACATCATCACCACTACGATGGAAGAACTCACGGACGAGGAGCGGAAGCGGTACCTGATTGCTGAGGAACACTTCAAGGCGCAATCTTGAAGGGCTTCAAGAAGGATCGTGGAGGCTTCGTCAAGAGAGTTGAAGAGTTCATCAAGCCAGCTTTTAAGTTGGCTAACGATCAAGTTGAGGAGCTTCCTAATAAGGTAACCGGTGAACCCTCTGATTTGATGCAACAAATAACTCGCATGATGGATGAAAAGTTGCATGCTGCACAAACTGTTACTAGTGAGTTAATTGTTAATATGGCTAGTAATTTTGAGGCATTTAATAAGGGTAAAAATACTTTAGAAGATCCTAATGCATGCCCTAAAATTGATGCTAGCACGTCAGGTATACCGGAAAATATTATAGATCATAATTTGGGTATGCCGCCGAATTTCTATCAAGGCCAGCCCCCTCATCCTAGTTCGGTCCAAGAACCGGTAAGACCGGTTTTCCCAACCGGTCAGACCGGTTTGCCCAATTCAGTTGGACAGACCAGTTCTATGGGTGTAGGTGCAACGAATGCAATGGTTTTATCCAATACAGCTACTTCTGGTCCTGTTTTTACACCCCATCGCACTACTGTTGTAGGAAGCGCACCTATGGGATCTAGTGTCTCTTTTGGACCGATTCCAAATACTACTCATAATACTGTGTATGGTGCTCCTCGTTTTCAAAATACAACTAGTGCAAATTATCAAGCCGATTTCTCTAAGTTCAAAGAGGATCTGGCTAATACAATTAGAACAAAGCTTGGGATAGATATGAGTAGCTCACGTTTATATCAAAAACCATATCCTCCTAAATTTGATCTAGTTACATATCCTAATGGTTGGCGTGTTCCTGAGTTTGTTAAATTCAATGGTGAAGATAATCGTACTACTTGGGAGCATGTTAGTCAATATATTTTGCAACTAGGAGAAGCAGCTTTTTATGAGCCATTGCGTGTTCGTTTGTTTTCATTAACTTTGACTGGAACTGCTTTCTCTTGGTTTTCTTCGCTTGCTCCTAATTCTATTCAAAGTTGGTCTCAATTGGAGCGTAAATTTCATGAGCACTTCTTTAGCGGAGAAAATGAGACTAAATTAACTGATTTAACATCTATTAGGCAAAGCCGAGAGGAATCGGTTATAGATTATTTCAGAAGATTTAGGGATACAAAAAATAGATGTTTTAATTTATCAATTTCTGAAAAAGATTTAGCAGATTTAGCTTTTGCGGGCTTGCGATCCTATTTGAAAGAGAAATTAGAAGGTTTTGATTTTCTTTCTATTAATCACTTGCAAATGAAGGTCATGAGTCTCGAATTAAAGTTAAAACATGTTAAGGAAAATGCTAAACCTCATCGTTCTAATGTTCATATGCTTGATAACGATTCTGATAGTTCGGATGATGAGGATAACGAAGTTTATGCTGCTGAATTTGTTTGGCCATCAAAAGTTAAGCCTTGTTCTTGTCCTTCGTTAAAGCCGGTTCAGAAAAATCGGCGAGAAGAGATTAAATTTACTTTTGATGTTGCCAAGTGTGATCATGTTTTTGATGAATTGCTTAAGAATGGTTTCATTAAACTTTCTCATGCGATTCCACCAGCCGATCAATTGAAAAATCATGCATATTGTAAGTGGTATAATTCTTTTTCGCATGTTACTAATGATTGCAATGCTTTCCAACGACAGGTACAATTGGCTATTAATGAAGGTCGATTGGTACTAGCTGAGATGCAAGTTGACAAGGCTCCCTTTCCTGTGCATACATTTGATTTGAATACTAAAGTGTTGATTCGGCCGGAACAAGCCGAAGGAGCTAAGGGAAAGAATGTGATAGTTGGGGAGCCAAGACCGGAAAAAATTGATGATCAAATTCCGGTCAGAAAAGTGATGCTTGGAAAGACTCTGGATGGTAAAGAGTCTCTGAAGATTACAATTAACACATCAAGGCCCGGGGGGCACGAAAGTTCATCAACAGAGAATCGGTCCGCTAATCAGGCGAAACCGGTCAGACCGGTTTCCCAAACCGGTCAGACCGGTTTGCTCCTGGACCGACCTAGAACTTTCAAGCCTATACGCCCGGAAGTGGGTACTTGGAAAGTTAATGAGCCTAAAGTCAGAGGTACAGTTCTGAAGCAAGGACCTACCTTTAATCAGCTCCTGAACAAGTACACAAAGGCCGTTCAAGTCGATCGGCCAACAAAAAAGAGAACAAGGTCACCACCGCGTTGGGATAATTCTTCAGATAACAACAAGCGTCGTGGTGATGTTACTACTGTGTTTCCCTCTTAGAAGGTGTATGCTACTATGCCATGGGCACCTCTAGCGTCAAATTCTTCATATCCGTCGTGGGACCAAGGAATGTGGATGCAGTGCTTTCCCATGCCACAAACACCACAAGATTACATGGGCAATGTCCCTAGGATCCCAATACATGATCGATTGGGCTCATATCAATCAGGTCCGGCACCAGCTAGCAAAGCGGTCAGACCGGTTTTAAACCGGTCAGACCGGTTTCGATCTGAACAAAGGCAATATGTTCCTCCTCAGCAAGAATATCGTGTCAAGGAGAAAAGGGAGGAAGTGAAGCTTACAGAGGACCCAAAGCAAGCCAAGATTGATGGGTTTGTTAAAATTGGTGATGTCCCAGTAGCTATGCAAGAGTTGGGTAAAAAGCCGATAGTTATTGGAAATTCGGCTGCTAAAAAACCTGTCATGGCTAATGATCATGAAGCTGGGACTAGCAAGGCTGTGAAGAAAATATTTCAACAAGGTGGTGTCCTTCTGGTTTGACTCATACACAAAAGAGAAAGTTGCAGCGCTTGCGAAACAAAGAAAAAAGGGAATAGGAAGCTGAGAAATTAAGGGATGAACATTTCAACAGATATAGGCCAATGCTTCCTCAGAAGAAAATTTGGCAAGCCAAGTCAGTTGTGCAACCAGTAGCACAACCGGTCAGACCGGTTTCAGAATCCGGTCAGACCGGTTTGGGCGCGACAGAAGTGGTCCGACCGGTTTCTGGAACCGGTCAGACCGGTTTGGAACCAGAGGCAGAAAGCACATATATTCCCAGTGTAAATGAAAATGCTACTTCAGAGATTTCTCCAGTGGCTGAAGATGAGGAGATGATTGACTTTGAAGCTTCTCCAGAGCATAACAATATGGGTGTTAATGTTGTTTATTTATCATCGGATTACTTTGTGGTGTCGGAGGAGGAAATATCTCATCTTCAGCTTGGGCCTCGTGATGCTATATTTCAGAAGCCGCAAGAATCAAACAATCACTTGAAGGCTTTATACATGAGAGGTCATATCAATGGGAAGCCAATCTCGCGAATGTTGGTTGATGGTGGGGCGATTGTGAATCTTATGCCCTATTCTCTCTACAAGAAGATTGGTGGAAAAGATGAAGAATTGATCAAGACGAACATGACGGTCAGTGGAGTTGGTGGCGGTGATCCTATTGGCGCCAAGGGTGTGGCTTCTATGGAGTTGACCATTGGAAGCAAGACTGTTGCTACAGCTTTCTTTGTCTCAGAAGTGCAAGGTAATTTTAGTTTAATACTTGGGCGTGATTGGATTCATGCAAATCAATGCGTACCTTCTACCTTGCATCAATATCTTATTCAGTGGATCGCGATGAAGTTGAAGATGTACATGGTGATACTTCTTCCTTCGTTGCAACGACTGATTCCGATTCTATTAGTGCAAATGATAATATTAAGTGTTTGTCGGGCTTAGATTTGACCGATTATGAGCTGATCAGTTGCACTAAGGATGGTTTCGTTCCTGCTACATTAAAGCCGATGGAGAATCGGTTGAACTACTTGCTGTAATTGATGGAGCAAACAAATCAACAGAGACAAACCGGTCAGACCGCTTCCAGAAACCGGTCAGACAGGTTTAGGACTGAACAGTGCCAGTCGAGCCAAACCGGTCAGACCGCTTTTGGGAACCGGTCAGACCGGTTTACGTCTGGACAGTGGCTTCAAGAGCGAATTGATCATTTTCGAGAAAAAACAGAAGGTACATTTGAAGCCATTGAAGATCTAGGTGATATGGATAAACTGGGTCAAGGTTTTACATCAGCCGACCCTTTAGAAAAAATAGATATTGGTGATGGTACTATTCCTAGGCCAACTTTTGTAAACAAAAATTTATCGGTTGAGTTTAAAGCCGAGTTAATAAAATTGTTGAAGGAATATGTCGATTGTTTTGCTTGGGAGTACCGTGAGATGCCCGGTTTGAGTCGTGATTTAGTTGAGCATCATTTACCAATAAAAGCCGGTTTAGACCTTTTAAACAATCGGCTAGACGTTTTAATCCCGCTATTTATGACCGAATAAAAGAAGAGGTTAATCGTTTATTAGATGCTGGTTTTATTCGGACTTGTCGTTATGCGGAGTGGATTTCTAATATTGTTCCCGTTGAAAAGAAAGATTCGGGAAAGCTTAGAGTTTGCATTGATTTTAGAGATCTTAATAAAGCTACTCCGAAGGATTCATATCCTATGCCTATAGCCGATGTTTTGATTAACGAAGCATCCGGACATCGTGTTGTTAGTTTTCTTGATGGTAATGCCGGATATAATCAAATATTCATGGCCGAAGAGGATATGCACAAAACGGCCTTTCAATGTCCGGGATTTATTGGTTTATTTGAGTGGGTGGTTATGACTTTTAGATTGAAGAATGCTGGCGCAACTTATCAAAGGGCTATGAATTTAATCTTCCATGATTTACTTGGTGTTATTGTGGAAGTGTATATTGATGATATTGTAGTTAAATCGGATGCCTTGGATTCTCATTTAGCCGATTTAAAACTTGCTCTTGAGAGGATGCGACGGTATGGTTTGAAGATGAATCCACTCAAATGTGCTTTTGGTGTTTCATCTGGGAAGTTTTTGGGATTTATTATTCATGAGAATGGCATAGAAGTTGATCCCAAGAGAATTGAAGCTATGAAGAACGTCGAAGCTCCTACTTGCAAAAAGGATTTGTAAAAGTTTTTAGGCAAGGTGAATTTCTTGAGAAGGTTTATAATTAACTTGTCTGGAAAAGATGATGCTTTTACTCCTTTACTTCGGTTGAAAGATGAAGCCGAATTTACCTGGGGGGCAAAACAGCAAGAAGCTTTTGAGAAAATCAAAGAGTACTTGTCTTCACCGCCAGTGCTTAGGGCGCCTAAGAGAGGGGTTCCTTTCAGACTTTATGTGGCAGCTGAAGATAGAGTTATTGGAGCTGTTTTGACCCAAGAGATTGATGCTAAAGAGTATGTGATTGCTTATATAAGCCGACGGCTCATTGATGCAGAAACGAGGTATACTTTCATTGAGAAGTTATGTTTGTCATTATATAATGCTTGTACTCAGTTAAGACATTATTTATTATCTAGTACTTGCATTGTGTTATGCCAAACCGATGGTATCAAACATATGTCGCAAAAACCGATTTTAAGTGGTAGAATCGGTAAATGGGCTTATGCTTTAGTTGAGTATGATTTGGCTTGTGAACCTTTAAAATCTATGAAAGGCCAAATTGTAGCTGATTTTATTGTTGAACATCGGATTGATGATACTTGTGACTTCGACGTCGGTTATGTTGCTTGTATACCATGGAAGTTGTACTTTGATGGATCGGTTTGCAATGATGGACAAGGAATTGGTGCTGTTTTGGTTTCTCCAAGTGGTGCCGTTTTTGAGTTTTCAAACCGATTAGAAGAAAAGCGTACCAATAATCAAGTTGAATATGAAGCTCTTCTATTTGGATTGGAATTTTTGCAAGACATGGGAATTAAGCATGTTGAGGCTTTTGGTGATTCACTCCTGGTGGTACAGCAAGTATCCAAGGTATGCCAATGTTATAATGGTTCGCTAAATGCATATCTTGATAGATGCCTTGATATCATAGCTTCTTTTGATGAATTTACAATCAAACATATTCCAAGAGAAGAGAATGGCAAGGCTAATACTCTGGCTCAGAAAGCATCTGGTTATGTTGTTGCAAAGAAATATTTCTACCTTCAAAAACCGATGCAATCAAAAGCCGAGGTTAAGGTTCTGGACGAACCGGTCCAACCGGTTTCACAAACCGGTCTGACCGCCAGAACCGGTCTGACCGGTTTGGAAACCGGTCTGACCGCTTTGTCTCCTGACAGCGGCAAAAAAGTCTTGGATGATGTTAATGACTCCGAGTTTAAAGATCAGGACTGGAGAGTGCCTATTATTACTTATTTGAAAGACCCTAGTCGTGGTGCTAAAAGAAATATTCGGTGATTATCATTTAAATACATATTGCTTGATGATGAACTTTATCGTCGAACCGCCGAAGATTTGCTTTTGAAGTGTTTAGACTCGGATCAGGCCAAAGTCGCCATGGGAGAAGTTCATGAGGGTATTTGTGGTACACATCAATCAGCTCCTAAGATGAAGTGGTTACTTAGACGAGCCGGGTTTTATTGGCCTACTATGATGGCGGATTGTTTCAAGTATTATAAAGGGTGTGAAGAATGTCAGAGATTTGGTGATCTACAATTGGTACCTGCTGCGTTGATGCATCCTATTATCAAGCCATGGCCGTTCCGAGGTTGGGGGTTGGATTTTATTGGGCAAATTAATCCGCCATCATCAAAGGGACATCGTTTCGTGTTGGTTGCTACGGATTATTTTACTAAGTGGACCGAAGCGATTCCATTGAAGAATATGATGCATAGAGAGGTAATTGAGTTTATTACATAAAACATTATTCATAGATTCGGTATTCCTCAAACTTTGACTACGGATCAAGGTACTTCGTTTATGTCTAAAGAGGTACGTGAATTTGCCGAATCCTATAGAATAAAGTTGCTCAATTCATCTCCATACTATGCTCAGGCTAATGGACAAGCCGAGTCAAGTAATAAGACTTTGATTAGATTAATCAAGAAAAAGTTAGAAGAAAATCCTAAGAGATGGCATGAAGTGTTATCCGAAGCATTATGGGCTCATCGTATATCTAGACATGGTGCTACTAAAGTTACTCCTTTTGAGCTTGTGTATGGTCAAGAGGCCGTTTTACCTATTGAGGTGAATCTAGATGCTTATAGATTAGCTAAACAAAATGACCTTGATGCTGTTGATTATCATGATTTGATGATGGATAATATTGATGAGGTCACTGACAAGAGGTTGAAGGCTTTAAAGGAGATTGAAAAAGATAAGCTTCGGGTTGCTAAAGCTTACAACAAGAAGGTGCGAGGGAAATATTTTCAGATTGGAGAGCTTGTTTGGAAGACAATTTTGCCTATTGGAACGAAGAGCAACAAGTTCGGTAAATGGTCGCCAAGTTGGGCAGGGCCGTATAGAGTTGTCAAAGTCATATTTGGGAATTCTCATATGCTGGAAACACTACAAGGGGATCGTTTACCTAAAGCTATCAACGGAAGATATTTGAAGAAATATTACCCAAGCGTATGGCAAGATGCATGAAGATTAAATGGCAGATAGATCTTTTGATATCGCCCTTAGTATAAATTTTGGTTCCTGAGTTGTAATTGTCTATATACATGCTTTTTAGTTTGCAAGCTCACTAAAAAGACAGGGGGCATGTGTTGATAGTCAAAATTGACAGCAGCTGAGAGAAACCGGTCTGACCGGTTTGCCGAACCGGTCTGACCGGTTTGGAGTTGTAATTCAGGTAGGATTAGGATTCCGAGTTTTATCCCATATTGTAACCGAATTGGAAGGGGTACGATTTCCCCGGCCTATATATATATGAAGGCTAAGGCCGATTGAGAATTATTCCAATCGAATCAATCATTATTTGTTCTTTACTTTTGTCTCTCAAACCCTAAACACTTTTCCAACCCTAATTGTTGTCGTTTGCTCGTCTCCGCGACGTACTAAGGCGTTCTGGGTAACCTGCCGACCCTAGAGCAACCCTAGATTGCTTGAGCTCCGACGGGGTCCCTCCCGAGCTTGGGTTTCTAGGTCTTCACGGCCTCCTGCCAGAAAGCGGTCTGACCGGTTCTAGAAACCGGTCTGACCGGTTTACCCGAGGGAGGCCGGGTGTTGGCCGTGCTGCGATCTCGAGTGTGTTGTCGCATCTCTGTGTCAACAAACATCTACAGGAGAAACTCGTACATCGGATACCTGCTTTTACAAAAGTACGGGTGAATATCCTCCTCGCCATTTCAAAAATGTGATCCATGGTACTGTATATTCTTCATTTAATGCATCACTGCCATTTGAATTCAGGAGTGTTAGTCACTACAAAATTCAACAGGAACTCAGCAGTTTGTAAACAATTTCCACTGAGTAGAATTTACATCTCGGTAGAGACATCCACAAACTTCACAAGCTATCAGCAAAACTTCAGAGTTCTTCACATGAACAGTCTTCTCTATTGAATCCAGCATGATTGAAGTCAAGAGTATCAGCCTCTACAAAATCCGACATGGGAATTCATAAAACTGTAACCATATTTCCATTGACAGCTGGATATTGGAATGTACAGACTTCACAATCTATCACCAAAACATCAGAGTCCTTCACATGGGTAGTCTCTCAGCAGTTACCTGTAGATAAATATGATCGGTATTTTCATGTGAGATAAAATTTGACGAAATAAGAGCATAATGGGCCAATGACCATGAGATGTGTTCTTTGGTAACTTATGGATTGTAGATACAATTATTCAGAGTAATTATAGTAGTTATGCTTGTCATGGAGAACATATCAAATAATTATAGTAGTTAGCCGTGGAGAACATTTGAAGAGATTATACTATTGGAAGCAACAGCATATGGAAAACACGTCCAGCTCAATGCTTACTCTTAAGGTCTAAGGATCCTATTGTTTGAAAATGCCATGATTTGAACTCTCCAAGACAAAATAACTTGTTAATTGTTGAACGACTCACAAGTCACAAAAAAAAACAGCTTAATGTGGCACAATCTCATTCTATCCATCAGATATTCCGGAGTACAAACATTGAAACATCAAGTGATCATTGTCGTGCTAAACAGCTAAAGTGAGGGGGACACGCATGTGCAAAACTTCTACTCGTGTCTCAGAAAATCTTCCATAACTTGAAAGAAAAATCCATTTGGAGAACTCATCCTGGATAGCTGATAAGTAACTCATAACTTTAATTCTCGTTAGCATAAATCCTGCAGGCCTACAAAAGTCTAATGTAGCTCCTGACACTTCTATGAAACATTAGACTTCTCAGCAGTTCTCTGAGCACATGGAATAGGTGTTTTAAAGTCAAAGAACTTCAGTTTTCTGTGGAGTGCTCCGAGGAGGAATTGGAAAACCACATCATGGAATTAAAAGGGAAGTTCTGTTCGCACAGATATGGACGGATTCTTGAGATTGTCACTAGATTGCATTTTCTTACTAGCATAATTTGGACTAAGACATATCATGGAAGCAATTTCACACAAAGAAATGTGCAAAGAAAATTTATGCTCTAAACATTTTTCAAGTATTAAACTGGAAATGAAAGTTTGTTACCTAGTTTACGTCAATTTTCAGCTCATACAGATCACTTGAAACTTTACTCTGATTGGACTCTGAAACTATTTCATCAAGATTGATAGGCGCATTTGAAACAAACAAAAGCAGTGGCTTCTTTCTTGGAACAGGAAGTAGCTCATTCTTGCCCTCAAGAATGCCTAAAACTGTCCTCATGACAGGTCGTTCTTCGGAAAACGGATTCACACAGCTCAAACCTAGAAGAAGTAGCCTCTTCATTTGCTCGTTATCATACTGCCCATTCAGGTACGGGTCTGCAGCATCCAAAATCCTGCCTTTCGAGTGCAAATTCCAAACCCAATCAACAACATTTAACATGTTCATACTACCAGGTGCTTCTCTCTCTATTGGCTGCTTGCCCGTGCAGATCTCCAGAAGCACAACCCCATAGCTGTAGATATCACTCTTTTCTGTAGCTTTACCCATCTGGACATACTCAGGTGCAAGGTAACCAACAGTCCCTGCTGCCAGGGTTGAACAAGGACTCGTGTCATGATCCTTTAACCTCGCAAGCCCAAAATCTCCCAACCTTGGACTGAAACACAAGTCAAGAAGTATGTTACTAGACTTTATATCCCTGTGGATCACCTGCTTGTCATGTTCTTCATGTAAGTATGCCACTGCAGAGGCAATGCCAACAGCCACATTGTATCGCCGAGACCAGTTGAGGGTGACATAAAGCTCTCCGCCTGAACAAGGGTGGAGAGCCTCATCTAGGCTTCCATTTGACATGAACTCATAGACAAGCAGCAGCTCGTCCCTCTCAGTGCACCACCCTTGGAGCTGTACCAGATTGGGGTGCTTCAGGTCAGCAATTATGCTAAGCTCAGCACTGAACTCATTGTAGCTCTCCTTGGATTGCTTCGACCGCTTGACCGCGTATGTGACCCCAGAAAGTGGGCACACTGCCTTATACACTGTACCAAAACCACCGCTGCCAACAACCATGGAGGGATCGAATCCCTTTGTAGCCGACAAGAGATCTTGGTACATGAACTGCCTTGGCTTACCTGTTGTCTTCGCTACAACTCCCTCGTTAACTACTGAAGTACCCCGCCTCCATTTCTTCAGAGACATTATCACAAACACCATGACTGCAACAAGAGCCACAATGAGCAAAGGGATGGTAAGCCCCAATACCATTACCAGCTTTCTGCTGCGCCCATCCTTGCGGGCGGTGACCCCGGGCAACGCGGGCGCGCTGCGGACTGTTTCTGACGCGCTGTTCGCGGGCCGGGACACAGGGTCAACGGCCAGCAGCGGCCGCCCGGACGTCAGGAAGGTCCAGCTCTCGACGACGAAGCCGCCGTCGGTGATGGCGTTTTCCGACGACACCTCGAGGCCGACGAACATGAACTTGGCGAACCGGGCGCCCAGGCCCGGCACATCGGAGGCCAGGGTAGACGTCCGGGGCCGCACGCCCGCGTGGCTGAGGAACACCTCGAGGCGCGCCTGGCGCGCGTCGAAGGTGATCCATGAACTGACCCCGTTGCCGTTCCGCAGGTTCACGGCCCCGGTGGAGCTCCCAGCGAGTTCCGCTCCGGCGGAGGACGTGGATACGCGGCCCTTGGATGCGTCTAGGGTGACCTCGAGCGGTAGGGAACGGTTTTTGGCGGTGGCGCCGACTGTGAGCGGGTCGGGGATGAGGACGAAGGAGAGGCGCGAGGCGGGGCGAGCGGAGGCGGGCGCGGCGACGAGGAAGGAGGTGGAGAAGGAGGCGTTGGGTGGGAACGGGAGCGGGAGTGGGAAGAGCGCGTGGGAAGAGGGCGGTGGGAGCGAGACGGAGTCGGCGCGGAGCGAGGCCCCGCCGAGGAGGGTGAGGTTGCGGAGGGAGAAGGACGGGAAGGAGAAGGAGACAGGGGTCTCCGCAGCCCGGGAGGAGGGCGCGAGGAGGAAAAAGACGAGGAGGGAGACGGTGGCGGCGGCGAGTAAGCGGTGGCGGTGGCGGTAGGGTGGTGATGTTGGTGGAGCCATGGGTGGGGAGGAGAGGTGGAGACTGGAGACGGGAGAGTGAGGGGCATAGTAGTTACTCCGTATTAGTCACGAGGACCGTACCGGTGACCGTCAGAATGTTCAATGGTTTGTTTGTTCGACTGTTGGGAACTACTGTCTCCGTTTTTTTTTGGCACAATTTAATTTGATACAATTTTATAATTGGCTGTGTTTAGTTCCCAAAATCTCACCCAAAATTTCATTATGCAAAAAGTCACATCACATCAAATCTCTCTCCTCTTGCATGGATCATTCAATGTAGATAAATAAAAAAATTAATTTCATAGTTTTGATGTACACGACGAGAGGAATCTTTTGAGCCTAGTTATGTCATGATAGGGCAACAATTATCACAAACAAACAGAAAGTGCTACAGTATCCGATTTGACCCGACGTGACTTTTCGACCACACTTTTCACGGGAACTTAACACAGCCACTATACTAGCAAATAATCAGAGATCGTATTCGTTACGAACTCGAAAATTTCACGCAAATCAAACTCTTTAAGACTGGAGGGGTAATGTAATGTTTCAATGATTCACGGGCCCGTCGACACTCGAAAGTTTTGGATATTTATAGTATAGATTTTAATTATTTATTTATATTATATTAATTTAATTATGGTTATAAACTTATAATTGAAAGGTATATTTAATTATAAATCCAACACGTTTGCATTATAAAAGTTAAAAATTGTTAGCCAAATTATTAGTTAAAAATGTGAAGTTTAAATCTTAATATTCATGCGCGCTTTATAAATACTAGCTGAATGCACTTGCGTCACACACGTGTCTAAAAGAAACACACACAAACTCCACTAACTCCAAAATAAATTTACTTTTACATCAGAAATGTTTATTAAAATGAAATAAACGTAGTAAATAAGACATACTTAGTAAATAAAAATGAGTATTCCATAGCCATATAATGATTAGCATGTGTATACAGATGGCCCAAACATTGGCTTTTAACCATTTCACCATAAATTGATTGTGCAAAATCGTCTACCTATGCACTTGATGGACGTAGTGACTGCATATTTATATGGGTCATTGGATTCTGATTTGCACATGAGAGTTCCTGATGGAATCAATGTATCAAATCCTAAGGCAAATTGTAACATGTACTGTGTTAAGTTGTAGAAGTCATCATATGGCTTAAAACAATTAGGCAGGATGTGGTATAATTAATTTAGTGAATTCCTCTTACAGAAGAGATACACTAATAATGATGATTACCCATGTGTCTTCATTAAAAAATCCCCTACATGATTTTGCATTGTCTCAGTGTATGTCGAAGATTTAAATATTATTGGAAACACACGAGATATTGATGAAGCATGTCATCAGACGAAGTTTGAAATGAAGGATTTAAGTCAAACTAAATTTTGCTTTGGTTTATAACTGGAGCATTTACCTTCAGAAATTCTTATACACCAAATTACATATACTCAGAAGATATTGGAGAAATTCAATCAACAATTGCTGATGATGAAAAAGGTGTAGAACAAGTTATGTCGTTGGAGCTTCTCAGGTTGCTGGACTTGTTTACTGAGCAACCCTGTTGTGGAAGTGGTGGTTGTTGTCATCAAACACCGCGTCATCTAGAAAACGTAGAGGTGGTGGCTGTTGTGGCTGTGGACGCGCCTCCACTACAGCAACCCTGTCGGCAAACTCGGACACCTGTCGGTCCACCCTCTCTAACAAGGTGCCATGCTTCATAACGATGAGCGCATCAGTGACAACCTTGTTGATTGTTTCTTTTATCTTGTCACAAGTAGCTTCTAGCTCTTCTCGACTAACACATTCATGAAATCTATGGGAGCCTTCGGTGCATCATCTCCTGCCATTGAAAAGCGCCAAAACAAGAACAAACACAGTGAAGGTTATCCCTAATAATCCGACTACGTGCTCTCAACACAACAAAAGGAAGCGTCTTACCAAACTCTTGCGAGGTTCTTACGAACAAACAAGGCAAAGGATACTTGTAAGGTGTAGTCCGCGATTGCAAGGGTGAAAAACATGTGCTGTCCAGAAGTAGTATGTGGAGCTCGGAAGGCCAAATATGTAGCAAAGAGTAGAAAAAAATGAATGCAATAGCAAAGTTCAATAAGTATCCAAAGTACAAGTCATAATTGCTAGCTCAGACGTGTCCTAGGCGTAGCACAACAAGATGGAACAAGAAACGATGGATAAAGCTCACTGAACAAGCAAAAACATCACTCTATGCACTTGTTTTTAATCTTTTCAGCAATTTCCCTAAAGGACTAGTAGGAATCAAGATTTTTTATCTTTTCAACTATTTTTTATATTTTTCTCTGAACAGGGATAGCAAGATCTCCAACCACAAAAATTTGCACCCTTTTTAGAGGTGAGATGCTACCTAGGGAAATTCAGGAACAATCTCTAAAAACCTTTCTTACACTTGATCAATTTTATCTTTATCTTCATTTTTTTTGAATTTTTTGACTCGACCAAACAAGAGCACAAATGGAGTCATGAACATACTGTAAAAAGTTGAGCTCAAACGGAGCACCGAGCGAAAAGTTATGCCCGTTTTACCGAAAGTACCTCATGTTATGGTTTTCGCAAGGCACAATTCGGCAGAATGCTAGGGTAAAACTTCCTCCTAGCGTCTGTGGCAGCAAGCAAGCAATAGTTATTCACCAGATGAAACAAGGATCAAGTATGCAATGCAAAAGTGATTAGCGCGACTTGCAACCTATCTAGGGCTTGCGTGGTGAGAGTTCACACAAGGCGGCTAGCGAGGCAAATCGAGTAATGTGGTGGCTCAACTTGTTGTATGGCTAAACGTGGATGGGATAGCGGTGGAAACAAACGAATCACATCAACGGGCAATTGAACTATGACACGAATACAACTAAAACCAGCAACAAGACTCGACCACGGACACAAACTCAAGTAAGCGAACCTAAAACAAAATTGCAAAGGTTAAAAGGGTACTAGGACAGCGGAATACGATGAACAAATATTTTTTTGTAAGGCTATAGGTTGAAAGCAAAAGGACGAACCTGATGGTAAATCTGTCTCTGAATACCACTTGATGTGAACTAGGGTTCCTGACGATCAATTGGCGGAGGCACAACACAAATCGATCCGGCTTCCGAACAACACGTTCCGAACCCCGCAATCGCAGCACCACGTCTCCTCAGGTTATCAACCGGTGTTGCACAGTTGACCTTGCCAAGAAGGATAATCCTTGCCTATGAATCAAACAACACAAGCAAGAATAAGAAAGAATGAAACACAATTGCAGATGAATATTTAAGCACACTAAGTTGGAGTCTCACAAACCGACGAGCGGCGACACTGTTCTTGACAGAATTGATCTAAGCAAAACCCAAACCCTAATTGTTGGCAACAGCTATCTAATATAGACTTAAGGACCGTGGAAAGACCCCTGGTCACGCCCCTAATAGGCTTCCACAAGATACACGGTCCAAAGGCCAAAAGACGTCGACGCAACACCAAAACAGATTATAGACGTCAACTTGTTTCATCGATTCCTGATGACTCTGGATGAATTTTGACATGAGACCGGTGTCATTGGAAAGTTTATCTTCTTAGATTTCCAAGCATATAAAGAACGTCCAAATCTAAGCCTGTATGTGACCTAGGCATCTGATTTAGCGTTGAATACTCTTGGACTCCGAGGTGGACTCGAAGTCGACTTGATTTTATTTGGGCCTCCATCTTGCCCTGGTCCTCTCCACCTTGAAACTCTTATCCAATATCCTCTGGTCCTCTCCATGGTTCCTAATGACAATATAATCACTAGGAAGAAATCTATTCTCATAATCATAAAAAGAAATACTTAGAAATGAGCTCACCTCTAAATTCAATTGTCGCGCGCGAGCTCTAGTGATTGGACATTGAATGATCAATGGAGGATTGTTGTGTGTATCCATAGGAGTGATGTCCTCATCACGTTCTTATAGCTTGTAGCCAGAATCACCCACACAGGCAAATGTTCTCCGTCAAAAACCCCGACGTCCTCGTCGGCCGAAATCACCCACACGGGCAAATGTCTAAGAATGTTCCCGCTTAGCGCACGATCGTACATCCGGTGCCGGCGCCATATGCCATGTCGTGTGTCCTACCCGGGCCACACGCGTCATGCGCCCTATGCCCGCACACTAACCCATACGTGCACCCGCGAGGGTCCGCTCTAATAACACTTGTAACACCCTACCCCTTCGAGGGGCGTGCAGGCGTACACATAGCACCATTCTTACACTTTTATAGCAGAGTCTATGGTTGGAAGACAAGGGCTTATAAGTTGGCTCCACCCTTGCTAATTGTCTGGAATTCTGGATGGATGTGAACTCCTCTAATCAAATAAGAACTCGGATACAAATTTATAATATATATACCATTTACACCGGTGCCCGGGCAAATAAGGCCGCCACTCATTTTCCATTCTAGGTCCGCCCCTGATGACATGTAAATGCTAGGAGTAAATTTAAATCCCGAGCAGAGGCAGGAGATGTTCTCCAAATGTTACTGTATATAAAGATGACATCTCAGCAAAACTATGCAAAGAGAAATAGTGAAAAAGCATGTTATATGATGCAACGCAGACAGTCTCGTGAGAGAGAGCGTTTGGTCAAAGACCGGCGGAAAAACAGGATCTCTCCCCCGCGTCGCTCCGCAGGCGACCGGGGAGAGTCCCTCACGCCCCTCGCCGCCGGCCTCCCTCCTCCCCCGCCTTCTCCTCGCCGTCGCCCGAGCAGGCCAGCCGGAAGTCCGGCACCTGCGATGAGGGCGGCGGCGGGGTGGCTCCTCCGTTCGACGAGGCCACATCGTGCGGACGGCGGCGCATTCTTCTCTGGCGAGGGCATCCGACGTCTAGGAGGCCGGATCTGCCCTCCGCAGTCCGGGCGGCGTCCGTGCGTGGGATCCTGCGGAGGAGCTCGCCAGGATCCATGCAGGTCCCCAAGGCAGTTGGTGGCGGAGATGGCATCCTCGGGTGGAGGACGAGCCCCTGGTTCGGATCTTGCAACTACATCTGGTGATAACATCTTCAATTTCGCCTTTATTTTCATATAGACCGGGAGACATGAGTCGCCTTGGCTTCATTCGCGGATTCTCTTACTCGAAGACGGATTTCATCTGTAATTTATTCCGGTGGATCATGCACGGGTACCCAGTGGCTACTTTGCAGCATGATATCTCAGGTTACGATTTCAGATGGTCTGCCGGATTTGGAGTTCGTGGCCGTCTGAAGTGGGTCAGGTCTGTCCTATATGAAAGCATTGGCTTGGTAAGAAGGGGGAAGCAACACGGTGTGACTATGTCGTGGTGGTAATTGTTACTAATTCACCGGTTCCGGGAAGAAATTCCTAGGTCTGACCTTAATTGGTTGTACCTGACAGTGACCTTGTTGAAGGCATTGTTTGGATTAAGATGAATTACTTCCCCAGTGAAAACTTTTGATCTGGTCTTAATTGATTGGGCCACTGCAACGTCGGCACGTGTGCGTGCCGTTTCCTCGTTGGAGGCGTTGTCTCGGGAGCCTACGTCATAGTCCAAGAGCTGCTTTGGTTTGTGAAGCGGATGAAGGTGAAGTCGCTTGTGGTAGCTTGCTGCAACATGATCTTTTGGTCATGGTGCTTTCATTTTTTTTCTTTTTTATAGGCTGTGTGCATCTTAGTTATGCAGAGGCCGGGTTGGATCTTATATAATTGTATCATCTCGATGTAATTGTCTAAGATTAATAAAGCTTCCCTTTTCCAAAAAAATGATGCAACACAACACATAGTAAGAATTATGTTGCCATTAAAAATCCTTTGTGTAACTTCTCTAATTCACATTGAAAGCAATTTTTAGAGAAGACGTTCATCTCAACATTCTAAAGTGTGATGTGAGTTTGAAATTACGCCAAATTTCATTCCTTTGTTTATCTACAACTTATGAGTATTGTTCAAAGAAAATTGATGTCATCTTGGATCTCGGTCCTAAAAACACTGACTTGTGTTTTTAAATTTGCACTTGTCTAAATCCCCGTGTGCATGAATTAAACTTAAACTCATTTTAAAGAAATGACGTGGGTCATAAATTAAGTTCTGGCCTACTTAGAGCAAACAGGCATGCGATATTTTTTTTCTATTGCAACACACGGCCATTTTGATGCTGGCATCAGTTAACAGTAGTAGACACTTACTGGGAACATACTATATGCATTCAAATTGAAGTTTTAGACAGAATCTGCTCAGCAATAACCAGCAAGTCCGTCTCCAAATTGTTGCAAGCCCCTCCAAGCACGAGGGCTAATGAGAACATGATTTTACACAATGATGCTACAGTAATTAAAACTTCAAAGTGCACAGTGCCCAAAACGGATCACACGGTGGGGGAGGGAAACCACTACTTCCATGCCGAAACAAAACATTTCTAGTTTTGTCTTGGGTGTGTTCAGTTCTAGCGAAAAGATGGTCGAAAAGTCACATCAGATACTATAGCGTACTGTAGCATTTTTCGTTTGTTTGTGGTAATCGTTGTCCTACCATGACCTAACTAGGCTTAAAAGATTCGTCTCGTTGTGTACATCAAAACTATACAATTAGTGCTCTACGCACGAGAAGAATATTTTTATTTACCCACATTTAGTGCTCCATGAGGAGAGTGATTTGATGTGATAGATAAATAGTGAGGTTTGGAGAGAAATTTTGGAACTAAACACAGCCCTTAAAGCAAACTATTTGGTTTAGACAAGTTTATCTCTACCTAATTATAAAGCAAAGATTGTTTCTGTGGTACGTCATAAATTTAAAAAAAACCCTTAATGTTTATAAGAATTAACTCGCGGTCCTTAAAAGCATCGAATATAAGTCGTGCTACATTTGTGAAAACCCCCCTCACTATTCCTTAGATCCGCGGCCCCACGCCCACGGCCAGGGGCATCACCGCCGGAGCAGCAGCGGCGGGAGCAAGAGGGGGCGGCGGTGCGGTGGGGAGTTGCGCGCCGTCGCCGCTGCTGAGCGGAGCCGCGCCGTCGCGGGGCCGCCCGTCGCGGAGCTGAGCGGAGCCACGCCGTCGCGGGGCCGCCCGTCGCGGCGCTTCCGCTGCGCCCGCCCCGCCGCCGCTTGCCGCCCGCCCGCCGCCGAGCTGGCCGCCTGCTGCTCCGCGTCCTCGTAGGCACGTCGATCTGGAGGGGCGCCCGCCGCGGCCTGCTGGAGCGGAGGCTCGAGTGGGAGCGGATGTCCGAGCCGTCCTGCTTGTCGTCGGGTTCCTGGCAGCAGCTTGGTGTCGAGGTACACAGCATCACAGGGCGAAGCAGCTATTCCTCCAGCTTGGCGTGGTGGCCGGCGAGGTCGATGCGGATGATGGCCATGTAACTCCAGCTCAGCGGCCATGAAACGGGCGCAGCACAGTGATGGTGTCGTCCCTGCTGCAGGTCATGGTGGATAGCAATTGGTGCTTCCGTACTTGGATTTTGGATCAAGGAGCACAGGGAGGGTGGCAATTAGCAAGGCTGCGGCTTGCTGGATTGGAGAGCAGAGAAAAAGGATGTGGATTGATGCTTTTGCATCTCGCATGGGAACCGAGCATAGAGAGGAAAGCAAGGCTATTGCTTGCTGTTGGAAGAACAGAGAGAGAGGACAGCTGCAGCTTCTTCTTGCGGTGAATGAAAGAAACAGAGGAAGAGAGCAGGATGCTGGAGCGGAGGCCCGAGCGGGAGCTGGGGCAGCGAATCTGGAGCCGCTGCCGCCGCCGCGTCGTGGGCCTCGGCGCCGTCCTCCCCCACCGCGCGCCGCGGGCCCACGCCGGAGCGCCGGAAGAGCATGGTTAAAAAAATTTAATGATGGGACCCGCGTAGTAGTTGGTACAGAGAGTAGAGATAAAGAATGAACGAGTGCAGGAAAAAGTGATAAATAGTGGAGAATCTTAATGACTTGGACAGAATATTTTTTTTAGAGAGTAGAGTAGAGGATGATCAGTACGAATAGCCTCAGAGAAAGCCTTCGAGAAAGCAGAAAGGGAGAGTAGAAAGAGAGTTCGGTGTATTGTTTTTTTTTGCAACTGTGTTTCTTTTCAATATCAGTTTTATATATGAAATCACTTTGTTTCAACAACCAGAGTTAAAAATAGTCATTAAACATAAGTTTTGCAAATATAATCATTCAATAAATAGTAGGAACATATTAAATGTTAGCTTGTTAGTTATAATATATGGTTAAAATAGAGGTGAGTGGAGAATAGGAAGATACATATGAATGTATGGAGCTGAAATATGGGGTGAAATATGTATTCTAATAATGAGAGATATAGATGTAATGGTGCATATTTTATATTTTTTTGTTTTCATTACATTGCACAAGTGCTCACCTATCTGTATTTATATTTTAAAATAGGGTGACTTTATATTGTCTTCGCCTGTCACATACTACCTCCGTCCCGCAAAGAGTGTCCATTTTGACTTCTTCTCGGTCAAACTGTTTAAAGTTTGACCAATTTTATAATTAAAAACATCAATGGTTATCATACTAAATATGTATGCTATGAAAATATATTTCATAAAGAATCTAGCTAATGGAACTTGTTAGACATCAAAAGTATTAATATATTTTTATATAAACTTAGTCAAACATAAGATAGTTTGACTTAGGACAAGACTAAAGAACACTCTTTGCGGGACGAAGGGAGTAGGAATCCAAGGCATCGTAGTAACAAGATCAATTATTACTCGTTTAATTGTCCAAAAAAAGTTCCACGAAAAGATACACCAAACGTATAGTATGTCTTATTTGTACGAGATCATATTTACAAATCAAAAGTATAATATTTTATAGTTTCTCGACCCTCTTTGCGGGACGAAGGGAGTAGGAATCCAAGGCATCGTAGTAACAAGATCAATTATTACTCGTTTAATTGTCCAAAAAAAGTTCCACGAAAAGATACACCAAACGTATAGTATGTCTTATTTGTACGAGATCATATTTACAAATCAAAAGTATAATATTTTATAGTTTCTCGACCCGTACCAACGTACGGGCATGATTGCTAGTAGAAAATAATAACATTATGATAGGACAAAATTATGATATACTACATTCACAGTATACTTTGACACGATATATGCATACTCTCTTCTACATAAACATGGTCATACTTAATGTTCTATAAAAACTTGGTCAAACTTAATATATAGTTAGACTTCGGACAAAATTAGAAATGCTTTTGAGGTTAATTTTAGGACAAGATATAGGAATAATCTTAAAAATGTGCAAGTGCAACTGTGCAAGGCTCAAGGAAGCTACATTTTGGTACATCAAACCCATAACAGAAAGCAAATTCCAATCTACCTTGTAAACACGCATAGTAACGTGTTTTGTCTTTGCTCAATTACAATATTAATAACACAACGAACAAGGGTCCCAGACCGTCCATTTATCAGTATAGCAGTATTGATCTGTTACTTAGGCTAGAAGCAACAACCCAACGGCCAAATTACAGGTACTCCAAAATTGGACTACGAAAAATCAAGCTCTAAATACTCAACACATACTAGTTAGCATGACACCATCATTTGATCACAAGCCTGCAGCGCCTGGTTCGCATAGTATCTTACATCCACATCAGGGTCCTCGCTGAGCTCGACAAGGCATGGTTTCACGGTCTTCTCCACAACCTGCAGTGTAAGCATTGATGATACTTCAAATGATCTCCAACAATAGAAACTTCACATGTAGCACTTTCAAAATAGGACCGTGCAAAATAACTACAGGAACTCACAGATTGATCAAGGATCGGTACAAGTGACTGCAGTACTTTCGCAACATTAAACTTGATGTTAGGAACCCTGAAAATTTAGACTCTATTAGTGAGACCTTAAAAAGATGGGATTACACTCAGAATGATCTAGTCACTTGCCTGTCCTTTGAGGAATTTATGATGACCGGAAGCAACTTTTGACAAGTGATTTCTGCACCCATGACAGGGGCCAACAATGCAATAGCTTGCAGAATTGTCATGCGATACAGGTAGTGTGGATTGTTGATCTTCTCCAGCACCTGGAAAATCAGATAAGTTTGTTTTCAAGAATGGAAGAAATTTCCATGCAATCATAACAAAGTGAGAATGTATATAGCACAAATCCCTAAGTTTAAGCTATTCATCACTGGATGCCAGGACAATATGTGGCGACATGGAATTCAGAGGGTGGACAGTTATTTCACAGATATGAATTTACTTTGTCCAGCATGATCAAACTTAATTAACATTTACAAAGGCTACAAGAATTGCACATAGAACCATGATCAAACTTAATTCATTGCTACAAAGGTAGAGGTTACATTTGCACACTGATTAAGTGGCATCATTATCAAATCAGAGAAAACCTGAGCCCAAGAACTATGTGCAGTTGTGGAATTAGAACCTGAGGCATAGAAGTGCAAAACATCAGGTGACAACATAGTAGACAAAGAACCTGAGGAATTATGTGCTGCATTGCCCACTCTGGACCAAACTCCTCTGCAAGACGCTTCAAGTTGTTAGCAGCGGCATCTCTGATTGAGAAGACCTGAAATTAAAATTTTCATTAGTTTATCATACCGATCCAACGGCCAGTTAATACATCACAATGTCCAACATGCACTCAAGGATATAAGAAGACTGAGATGCTTGAGACAAATCCCCATGGAATTACTGTATCAATATCCAGCACATGAATAATCATAATAATATCAAACCTTATCTTCCAACCATTGCATGCAGAGTGCCCCTAGCTTCTCATCAAAAAACCCAACACCTAACTGACTTGCCAATAATGGGATGTACTCAATTATTGCAAGCCGGACTCTCCAGTGCCTATCCTCTGCAAGCTCTACAATAGCTGGTAGCAGTGATTGAGATAGCAAGTCAATTCCAATAACCTGAAAGATCAAATAAAATTCATCAGTCATCAGAAAATTTGAAAAGAGAGCGCAAAGCAACATATGGAAATTCAACCATGAAGACAGAAAATGGCACTGACCTGATTAACTTGATCAAGTTTGCTGATTATGTTGAGTCGAACATCAGGAAATTCATCCTTCAACAAAGAAAGAAAAATAGGAAGAAGTTGTTCAATGGTAGCATCCTGCAAAAAATCAGAAATTAAGATGATTAGCTTTCATGGTCTGCCAACAGTTGTCCATAACATATTCTACAAACATATGTTTGCATCATTGAGCACCTTTCCCAATACAGGAGCCATTCCCATAATGACTGAAGCCAAAGCTGAACGAACATGCTGAGACGAATCTGATGATAATTCCTGTAAATGCAGTTGGCAAGAGTTAGTTCATTGACAAAAAAGTTAACAACAAATTGATGTTTGGTAACTTCTTTGCCCCAACCTTAACACATGGAAGAATATGTTGTATTGCGAGCTGTGGACTTAATATGCGACAAAACTTAGTAACTTTTCCAGCAGCTGCTATCCGCACTTCAGCCTCATTGTCACGAAGGAGACGAACATATGCAGGCACCAAATCAGCTCTATTACCAAAAAAAAGTTAATATACTTGAAAAGGTTATGGGTTTGCATAATACAGAAGAATGTAGTACATGTCTACTACAATAAGAATGTAGCACATATGTATGGTGGAATGGGCCAGCTTGGTCTTTCATAATAAAGAGATTGACGGAACTGCTATAAAATGACTTATTAGCAGATTAATAGATCATTTCAGAATGGGATATACATCCCATATACTGGATCAAATAAAGACTCCGGGTTTCCATCAAGCCACTACTACATTGATTTCTTGAGGAATCGAGAATCTTTTAACAATACCCTCTAAAGGATGGTTAATTCAAGACGCGGAACAACAGATTTTTCTTTTTGAGGATCTTGTAAGTTGACAAATAATACCAATGTAGTACATGTCATAATACATAAGAATGTAGTACATATGTATTACTATCTTGTAAGTTAGATACATAGTACCTTGTAGGCTCGGGGCCAACCGCCTCACAGAGCTCATACAATTGATTGGCGACCATATAACGAACACGCCAGGATTTATCCTATCAAAGGAAACAAAGCAACGATAAGCATATACCATATAAACAAAGCAATGATAAGCATATACCATATATCCGTTGTGATAGCGTGATGCATTGAACTGCAACAAGTTGCAATCTTAGGAGGCAACTATGAGAAATTATCATCCACTGGCAATTACAGACGTGTCTGCCTATCCAGACCAGGTAAACAAATCTCTTGCAAGATTTATGGGTGCAAGATGGGAACAATGTACCTGGGAGAAATTGACAATGACTGGGAGAATATGTGCTACACAATCTTCTGGTTCCAACAATTTACCAAGAGCAGCACAACCTTCGACCGCCAACAAACGCACTGAATCTTGATCTGAAAAAGACCATCAAATTTCAGACATAGATCGAATGATGTCCAAAACGTGTATGCCAATGTGCATCCACTAACTCATTGATTCAATCCAAAATATTGGTATGCTTTAGGTCTGGTGTAGTGTGCCGTACAGAATAAATTCTGACCGATATTTTCAAGCATTAAAAACTGCCTGATTATTTAGCTCAAGTTTTAGTTTTAGGTAAAAAATGAGGAATGTTTCACCTAAGGACAATCAAGAAGCATAAGCAACTATATGAACATAAATATGTATAACACATGTCGTTATCTGTAGAGAAGGAACAGGACATTGCCACCGCAAGAAATGAATGATGCAACGCAAATAATCGGTTAAAACATGGATAAAATAGGTACCATCTTGAGTTAAATCATCAAAAATTGAAATTATTTCTGCCTTCAAATGATTCTGTTCAATTGTGGCCGCAAACTTTCCAAGATTTGATGCAGCTGCTCTTCTGACCATAGGCATGTCATCCTGACATAACTGGCCATATATAGTCATCAATTCTGTTTTCAATTGGTCTGGCGCACTTGGATAGGCTATGTGAAAAAGACCACAAGACGATACCCGAGCTGTAAACCACTCACCTGCTGCTAGCCTCTGAATAGAGTAAAACATGGACAATTTAAGTTGATGAACATGAGGTAGTAGTAGAACATGACATGCAAACACAAAATTAACATTCACAGACAGGTTCACCAAAATGAATGGGTAGAATCATATTAGAATGAGAATCAACATAAATGAGATCAAATAGAAATCTAGCACTTGAGCGATAACGCGGAGAAATACTGAAGTTACTAAAGCATGGGAAGTAGGAACACGAGAGTCTTAGCAGTAAGGCAAAGCAAGGAAAAATTTAGATAAATAGTAGCAAGAAACAAAATGTTGATGGCTTGAGCCAACAAATACACCCACACCTACAGAAATGCATTCAGACCAATAACAAAGTACTTTCTGCTACTTGTGAACCTCTTACCTTTACTACTGGAATGAACCAGTCAACAATGTCACTTTCCTTCATCTGTGCACCTATACGGCACAGAGATTCAACTGCCTTATCACGGACACAAGTTTCCTCCACCGTACATAATGTCTCCAATGGTGGAAGCAAAACATGAGCATGTTCTACACCTCCAACATAAGGAATGAAGACACCCAATTCCTCGGCCATTGCAAGAAGCACCTCATCTTCATCATCATTGTTTTCACTAAGAAAAGGAATCAGTTCCTTTCTGGTCCGTTCTTCCCCAAGCGCCCGTGCAATTGTGGAAAGTCTTCTGATGGAGTTTAGACGCAATTGAATATCCTCATTCTTAAGCTCATCAATTAGTACAGCAATTGGATACAGAGGTTCATCAATCATAGCCATCAGGTTTATCAAGGAAATCTGAATTTGTAAATGAGGAAACAGCATTAGAAACTTTGTAATTCTAAAATTTCTAACCAGCAAAAAGGGAAATTTTATCATAAATTTGGTTGCATAAACAAACGGAAGTAAACTAGAAAGGCATGTTTGAAATAAAAAAATTAATAACAAGATATCTGATAACATAATCAAAGATTAGGTGAATCAAACTCCTACAAAATTACAATTAAAGAAATCGCTGGGATCAACTTGCATGAAAAACATAAGAATGCTACTGTGATAGACATTTAAACAATAACTTTTGTTGACCCGCTACAAATGTCATACAAAGATGCCTATTTGCATTTCTAAATAACTGAGTGAATTTCGATACAAGGCGGATAGCAGATGCACACGTCACGAGACCGAAAACGGACCCACACGGCGATCTCAACACACAACGAGCAACGATCCAAGCAATAAGAAACCTACCTAAATAACCAAACGTACACCGCCTACCCCACACCTAGGGGTGGTAAAGGGCCCTCCATTTTGTACTAGAAATTTTAAGGGCCGGAAAGGTAGTTTTTGACCTAAATTTGACTAGGGCTAAATTGGATTGTGAAGAAACAAACGGGCCACGATCCATTACCACCCCTACCCACACCCGGCAACACAATCCACATCCGCACGCCTAGCTCTGCCAGCCAACGAGAACACAAACCTGGGTGAACCTTTAACTCCGGCAATCTCTCCAAAACCAGCGCAATAGAGCTAAAACAACCCAGATCTGGCGGGGTAACCAACCGAAACCGCACGAAGGCGGCACAAGCCCCAGACCCACGGCGCCACCGGGCGAGGCGATCGTGGAGCCGTGGAACGCGAGAAGCAGATCTGGTGGTGGAAGAAGGGGCGAAGAGGAGCGGCGGATCTCACCTGACTTTGTCGGGTTCGAATCGGGCTTCTGCGGCAGCTGTGCCGGCTTAGGTCGGCCGGAGAGAGGGGGAAGGGGCGGAGGGCTACGAGCGCCCGAGACGTCGCCGCTGAGGAGGGGGGAGGAGAGATGGAGGAATGCGACGGGGGAGAGGATCGGGACGGACGGCAGGCACTGGATGGAAAGAGAAGCGTGGGCCGGGCGTGGGCATGGGAGAATGGGTTAGGGTGGGCCGGGGTGGAGCGCCGGTCCCGTGGAAAGGAATGTCCAGTTCACATGTTCTCTTCTCGGGAGATAGATAGGCTGGGTGGGTGTGTTTACTTCCCGCGAAAAGGTGATCGAAAAGTCACATCGTAAATTGTAGCGCATTGTAACACTTTTTTTACTAGCAAATATACCCGTGCGATGAGGCGCTTGCGAGTTCGGCATCTCACCCTGGCACCGGTGATCTCATCGACGAGCTCGGGAGCGTCGGTCTCGTCCCTCGCTGCGGAGGCGGGAGACAGGGGGTGAAGAAGGCAGAACCAAAGCCCCTGGGTCCGTTGAAGCAAGTAGGCATTTCATCAGCACCTGAATCTTCTGCTATGGGTGCAGCTAAGGCAGGGGTAAGCAGCCGTATTGTTACCGCTGTTACACCAAAGGTCATGCTATCTCTGATTGCACTTCGGAGCTGTATTGTGGGATTTGTGACAAGCCTGATCACCTGAAGACTCGCTGCCCAAGGTTTCGTGCGGACAAGTCGTTTGCGGTGGCGTGTGGGTATGCCGTAGACGGGCTTGGCTTCTTTTATGTTCCCACACCCAGCAACCACAAGTTTAAGACAGATACTAGGACGGGGGTGATTCGTGCTAATGGTAGCCCTCTCACTAGTGCTAATGTTACTTCTGAACTGGAGCGGCTGATTCCAGGGCAGTGGAATTGGGTGGTACAGGAGACTGGGGAGAATACTTTCAGGGCAGTGTTTCCTACCAGGGGGGAATTACAGAGGATGGTGGAGTGGGGGGTTCTGCACACTAAATTCCCCGACACGACATTAACAATCGAAGAGAGCGGTGGTGGTTCTGTGAGGTTTGAGCTCACTAATATATGGGTACAGTTTACTGGCCTGCCGGATGAACTCAGAGACTATGAGATTATTTGGGCTGTAGGGTCAGTGCTGGGGGTAACCAGAGATGTGGATATGGCATTCACAAGAAAGCATGGCAGATGTAGAGTTCAGGTCTCTGTTTTGGACCATAACATTATACCGCAGACGGTGGATATGGCTATTGGTAACACGGTGTATAGTCTCCAGTTCGTGGTGGAAGGCAATGGAGCTGCTAACAATCATATGCCAATGGATACAGACCATGAACATGATCAGGAGAATGGAAGGGATGGGGATGCAGCCCCAAAGTCAGAGGATAACAACAACCGGTCTTCTCAGAGCTCTAGGACTAGGGCAGAGAAGGGGGGAAGGCAGCCGCAGGCACCACATGGTGCGGCGCACTACCAACAGGACAGTGCGGGTAAGGGAAAAAATGTGCAAGGCTTGTGTGCTACTGCTGCTGGTTGTTTGGCTCAGGAGAGGCATGGAGCTAAGGATGTGGTGATGGCCGATGCGGCAGGCGAGGCAGCAGCGGTCACACCAAGCATGATGATGGGAGAGGCAAATGCTGCAGCTCTTGGCATGATGCATCAGGAGCTGGTGGAGGTCGAAGGGGACAAGGCGTTAGCCATGGTAGCCATACCGGAAGCATTGGACTCCAACCTTCGTCGCAGCAAGCGACGGGCTGGAACTAGCGATGAAGATTCCATGGAGGCTGCAGCGAAGCGCAAGGCGGAGGCACCAACAGCAGCTGTGAACAATGGAGGTAACACTTGCCATTCCTTTTTAAATATTTCTGATACTGAGATTGCTAGTTGTTTTGGTAATATTGGTATTACTTTGGGCAATGATACATCTAGTGTTAGAAATTCTATTGCTTGCATTAAATCCATAGAGGAAAAAAGAATGGCAGAGACACCTAATAGGGATCACATAACTGAAATTTTTGAGGAGGAAAAATGTTTAACAGAGGAAACAGAACTTGACAATTTTATATTAGGACATTTGTGTGGAGAAATAATGGAAGAGGTGTTGGATTCCAGTAGTGATTTATATGATCATACTACTGAGTTGCCGAACCAAAAAACGCCTATCTCCAAAAAGAAAAACAGATCCTCCACACCAAAGAACAAAGCTAGAAGTAAGGCATAATGATGGGTATTTTTTGGAATTGCAATGGGTTTAAAGACCCAAAGAAACATCGATTTTTATCTGAGTTGACAAAAGAACAAAACCTTAGTTTCATGGCCATATCAGAAATAGGAAGGAGGAGCTTTTCCGATCCTTTCTTGAGAAATCTGTGTGGTGGTAAGAATTACATTTGGCATTGTAAAGAACCGAGAGGACGTTCTTGTGGAATACTGCTGGGAATTGACTTAGAAGTTTTCCATATCGGGGCAATAGATGAGGGTGATCATTATGTTAAGTTTCACTTGTGCAATAAAACTGATGGCTTCAAGTGGGCTCTAGTAGCAGTTTATGGTCCGGCTCAGAACGAGTATAAAGAAGTCTTTTTAACAGAATTAGCGCAGGTGTGTACTCATGAAAGCTTGCCCATCCTTATTGGGGGTGACTTTAATATTCTACGGAGTGCCGAGGAAAAGAATAATGAGAATTTTGATCATCGTTGGCCATTTTTATTTAATGTCGTTATTGATGGTTTGGATTTGAGAGAATTAGTAATGTCGGGAAGACAGTACACATGGGCCAATTCTTTGCAGACACCAACATGTGAGAAATTGGATCGGGTGTTAATGTCTACGGAGTGGGAACATAAGTTTCCATTGTCCACTGTTGTTGCACTCAGTCGTGATATTTCGGATCACACTCCCTTACTCATGAATACTGGAGAGGCGATTGCGGGCAGCAACCAACCTGCGTTCAAATTCGAGCTAGGTTGGCTACTCCGTGATGGATTCATAGACATGATTAAAGATTTGTGGATAAATGAAAATAGTGGTGACACTCCCATGGCACGCTGGAAAGCAAAAATCCGTAAAGTACGTTAGCACTTGAGGGGATGGGCTAAAAACACTAGTGGCCAATACAAGAAAGAGAAAAAACAATTACTTGATAAACTTGATTCCTTAGATAAAAAGGCGGAATCTTGTCTTCTGTCATCCCAGGAGATTGACATTAAGCGATGTTGTCAAAACAGACTAGCAGCTTTATTGAGAGAGGAGGAGATTAAGTGGTATCAACGAGCAAAAGTGAAAGAGTTGCTGGAGGGCGACTCAAATACCAAATACTTCCAATTGGTAGCAAACGGAAGACATCGTAAAACGAGGATTTATCAGTTGCACGATGAGGGTAGAATGATTACAGGTGATGATGAGTTGAAACGATATATCACCTCATACTACAGAGGGTTATTCGGTCCTCCGGAAGGTAATGATTTCCAGTTGGATGAAACACGAGTAGCGGACATCCCTCAGGTCTCTGCAATTGAAAATGAGACTCTTGTTGCGATGTTTTCGGAGCAGGAAGTAAAAGAGGCAGTATTTCAGATGGAACATAATAAAGCCCCTGGGCCTGATGGTTTCCCTATTGAATTCTATCAGGCTTCATGGGATTTTATAAAGGAGGATTTGATGCTCCTATTTCAGGAGTTCCATAATGGCTCCCTGCCTATTTATAGCCTAAACTTCGGTACAATAATCTTGTTACCGAAGTGTAAAGAAGCCACTAAGATACAACAATATAGACCTATATGTTTGCTAAATGTGAGCTTCAAAATATTTACAAAGGTAGCAACAAATAGAATTACGTTGGTGGCACAGAAAGTTATTAGCCCAACACAGACAACTTTCTTGTCAGGGAGGAATATAATGGAAGGAGTGATAGTGTTGCATGAGACGATTCATGAATTGCATAGAAAGAATAAGAGCGGTGTGATTTTTAAAATTGACTTCGAAAAGGCATATGACAAGGTCAAGTGGTCCTTTGTGCAACAGACCTTAAGGATGAAAGGTTTTTCACACAAATGGCAACAGTGGATTGAGGCCTTTACTCAGCATGGTCATGTCGGTATTAAAATAAATGACCATGTTGGTAAGAATTTTCAGACATGGAAGGGGCTAAGACAAGGGGACCCACTGCCACCAATTCTGTTTAATATTGTGGTTGATATGTTAGCAATCCTCATTAATAGGGCCAAAGAGGAGGGTCAAATCACTGGTGTCGTCCCGGATTTAGTAGATGGTGGATTGTCCATCTTACAATATGCGGATGACACCATTTTGTTTATGGACCATGATATTGTGAAAGCTACGAACATAAAGCTGTTGTTGTGTGCGTTTGAGCAATTATCAGGTCTTAAAATCAATTTTCACAAAAGTGAACTATTCTGTTTTGGCCAGGCAAAGGAAAGTGAGCAACAATACGCGGAGTTATTTGGGTGCAAATCGGGCTCTTATCCTTTTCGTTATTTGGGCATCCCTATGCACTATCGAAAACTCAGCAACGCGGATTGGAAAGGAATTGAAGAAAAATTTGAAAAGAAATTGGCTAGCTGGAAGGGTAAACACATGTCGATAGGCGGGAGGTTAGTGTTAATTAATTCCGTCCTAAGTAGTCTGGCGATGTTCATGCTATCCTTCTTCGAGATTCCTAAAGGGGTTTTAGAGAAACTCGACTATTATCGATCCAGGTGTTTTTGGCAGTCAGATGGACATAAAAGGAAGTACCGGTTGGCGAGATGGGAGCTTCTCTGCCAACCAAAAGAAGTGGGGGGGGGTTAGGTATCAAGAATTTGGAGGTCCAAAATCAGTGTCTAATGAGCAAGTGGTTATTTAATTTAATAAATGGGGACGGTATGTGGCAAAAGCTGTTGAGGAATAAATACTTGCGTGCTAAAACCATTACGCAAGTGGAGGGAAAACCAGGAGACTCTCATTTTTGGTTGGGCCTGATGAAGGTTAAACAAACATTTATTAACTTTGGTGCTTTCCATTTAAATGACGGTAAACAAGTCAGGTTTTGGGAAGACAGGTGGTTAGGTAATTTTACCTTACAACAACAATACCCAACACTATATAATATTGCTAGAAAGAGGAGTGACACAGTCGCCTCGGTTTTTTCTAGGATTCCTCTTAATGTGTCTTTCAGGAGAGCCTTAGTAGGCCAAAATTTAATTCTGTGGCATAACTTGGTAGCCAAGATTAGCCATATACAGTTGAGAGACAGTAGGGACACCTTTAGATGGAATTTAACTCAATCTGGTTTATTCTCTGTCAAATCAATGTATATGGCTCTTATGAATAACGGTAATATACAACGTCATAAGCGAATATGGAGAATGAAAGTACCATTGAAAATAAAAATTTTCATGTGGTATTTGAAAAAGGGCGTCATCCTAACAAAGGATAATTTGGCCAGAAGGAACTGGAATGGGAATAAGAGATGCTCGTTCTGTTCCAATGAAGAGACAATACAACATCTATTTTTTGATTGTCATATGGCTTCTTTCCTTTGGAGGGCTGTTCAGTTTGTTTTGAATCGCCCAAAACCTTCTAGTTCTAGTAATCTTTTTGGTGATTGGCTAATCGGTTATAACAAAAAACTAAAAAATATGATGTTGGCAGGTGCATCTGCTTTATGTTGGGCACTATGGCTAACCAGGAATGATCTAGTTTTTGACAACTCACCATCAAAAACTTATTTGCAGGTATTGTTCCGGGGCACGTATTGGCTTCGTTTCTGGGCACAGCTACATCGGCTTGAAGAAGACAGACAATTAATAAAGGACGTCTGCCAAGCTTTGGAGGCATTGGTCATGCGTGTTTTCGCACATCATGGATGGAGGTTTAGTAATAGGATTACAAACTAATGCTTTCATCATTCGTGTGGTGTGTGTTTCGTTGATTTAAGATTGAGTGCGCAGACGGAAGTGCTGCTCTTGTGTAAACCCAGGCTGTAGCCATTTGGTCAAGGCCGGATAATCTTTTATCCATTATCTAAAAAAAATGCCCGTGCGATGCAACGGAAAAACAAAAATCTTCACATGCTCTTATATTACCAAAAATTCATGTGGTAAACTTAATCCGTGTCAATTATCTCTGAATAGCTTCAAATTCCTAGGAAAGAAACAAAGAGAATAAACGAAAGATAGGTCTGCTGTCAGGATTATAATCCTAATTAGTATGATTTTCCTTTGAGCAATATCGGACCATAACCATAAAGATCAAACAAAATAATGAAAATTGACGTATTCTCCTATCACATACGTATATTGTTTTAAAATGCTTGAAATAAACATATTTTCTAGAAATACCATTCAATCTAAATCTGATTAGTTGTACAAAGAGTTCTTTATGGCAATGGAATTCTTACTCAGGGTTCTAAGTCAAGTCGCATAACATGCTTTTCCATGATTTTTCTTTGCATGTTTTTGCTCAGATGTCATGTTTGCATGGAGCAACCTCTGACAATCATGTATTGCTTGTCTCTACTTGGATTTTAAATTTGCACAACGTGCCTTAGCATTTGCATGTCTTCTTCAATTTGCTTAGATATGAATTGTAGTTTTCTTGCAAATAATTCCCTGACCGCATCTAACCATAATGTTCTATGTCAACAGAGTATAACTTTATTTTACTGACAAGCTTTACGACGCTTTTTTTAGTAATTCATCATTTTCTTATTCAGACAATTGTGCATAAGAGTCCCTTTGTCATTGCCTCTTAGGCTCATTAGGATCCATCAGTAGTGCCTAGTCAGGGCCGTCTCCAAGATTTTGGGGGCCCAGTGCGAAATATAAAATGACATCTAAAAATACTAAAAGATATGTATTTAATATAATTATTAAGACATATTTTTTATATAAATTCAACATTCAGTGCTAAAAAAATGTAAAAATAGTACTAACCAATATGCACCAAAGTCATCATCTATTTAGTATTTCTGGAAAGAAAATCTTCCATAATTATGCCTACATAATCAATGTCAAAAAAAATTGAAACCCACCGATTCAAGCCGGAACCGAAACGAACTACCGATTCGCGCTAGAAACGAAACGAAACGAACGCACCCAATCCACTTTTTGGACCCAATAGTGATGTTTTGGTTCGTTTTGGTCAGTTTCGTTACTATGCAAAAAACCATACCGGGTTGCATTTAATGCATTGATTCGGGCCGGAACCGAAACGAATTACCGATTCGCGCCAGAAACGAAACGAACGCACCCAAACCACTTTTTTGGACCCAATAGTGATGTTTTGGTTCGTTTTGGTCAGTTTCCTTACTGTGCGAAAAACAATGCCGGGACAGCATTTAATGCACCGATTCGGGCCGGAACCGAAACGAACTACCGATTCGCGCCAAAAACGAAACGAATGCACACAATCCACTTTTTTGGACCCAATAGTGATGTTTTGGTTCGTTTTGGTCACTTTCGTTACTGTGCAAAAAACCATACCGGGTTGCATTGAATGCACCGATTCGTGCCGGAACCGAAATGAACTACCAATTCGGGCCAGAAACGAAACGAACACACCCAATCCACTTTTTTGGACCCAATAGTAATGTTTTGGTTCGTTTTGGTCAGTTTCGTTACTGTGCAAAAAACCATGCCGCGACAGCATTTAATGCACCGATTCGGTCCGGAACCGAAACGAACTACCGATTCGCGCCAGAAACGAAACGAACGCAACCAATCCACTTTTTTGGACCCAATAGTTATGTTTTGGTTTGTTTTGGTCAGTTTCGTTACCGTGCAAAAAACCATGACGGGTTGCATTGAATGCACCGATTCGGGCCGGAACCGAAACGAACTACCGATTCGCGCCAGAAATGAAACAAACGCCCCCAATCCACTTTTTTGGACCCAATAGTGATGTTTTGGTTCGTTTTGGTCAGTTTCGTTACTGTGCAAAAAACCATGCCGGGTTGCATTGAATGCACCGATTCGTGCCGGAACCGAAATGAACTACCGATTCGCGCCAGAAACGAAACGAACGCACACAATCCACTTTTTGGACCCAATAGTGATGTTTTGGTTCGTTTTGGTCAGTTTCGTTACTGTGCAAAAAACCATGCCGGGACAGCATTATGCACCGATTCGGGCCGGAACCGAAACGAACTACCAATTCACGCCAGAAACGAAACGAACGCACCCAATCCACTTTTTTTGACCCAATAGTTATGTTTTGGTTCATTTTGGTCAGTTTCGTTACTGTGCAAAAAGCCATGCCGGGTTGCATTTACTGCACCGATTCGGGCCAGAACCGAAACGAACTACCGATTCGGGCCAGAAATGTAACGAACGCAACCAATCCACTTTTTTGGACCCAATGGTGATGTTTTGGTCAGTTTCGTTACTGTGCAAAAAACCATGCCGGGACAGCATTATGCACCGATTCGGGCCGGAACCGAAACGAACTACCAATTCGCGCCAGAAACGAAACGAACGCACCCAATCCACTTTTTTTGGACCCAATAGTTATGTTTTGGTTCATTTTGGTCAGTTTCGTTACTGTGCAAAAAGCCATGCCGGGTTGAATTTACTGCACCGATTCGGGCCAGAACCGAAACGAACTACCGATTCGGGCCAGAAATGTAACGAACGCAACCAATCCACTTTTTTGGACCCAATAGTGATGTTTTGGTCAGTTTCGTTACTGTGCAAAAAACCATGCCGGGATACCATTTAATGCACCGATTCGGGCCGGAACCGAAACGAACTACCGATTCGCGCCAGAAACGAAACGAACGCACCCAATCCACTTTTTTGGACCCAATATTGATGTTTTGGTTCGTTTTGGTCAGTTTCGTTACTGTGCAAAAAACCATACCGGGATAGCATTTAATGCACCGATTCGGGCCGGAACCGAAACGAACTACAGATTCGCGCCACAAACGAAACGAACGCACCCAATCCACTTTTGTGGACCCAATAGCGATGTTTTGGTTCGTTTTTAATCGGTTTCGTTACCGTGCAAAAACCATGCCGGGTTGCATTGAATGCACCGATTCGGGCCGGAACCGAAACGAACTACCGATTCGCGCTAGAAACGAATGCACCCAATCCACTTTATTGGACCCAATAGTGATTTTTTGGTTCGTTTTTAATCAGTTTCGTTACTGTGCAAAAAACCATGCCGGGATACCATTGAATGCAAAAATTTGGGCCGGAACCGAAACGTACTACCGATTCGCGCCAGAAACGAAACGAACGCACCCAATCCACTTTTCTGGACCCAATAGTGATGTTTTGGTTCGTTTTGGTCAGTTTCGTTACTGTGCAAATAACCATGCCGGGATAGCATTTAATGCACCGATTCGGGCCGGAACCGAAACGAACTACCGATTCGCGCTAGAAACGAAATGAATGCACCCAATCCAATTTATTGGACCTAATAGTGATGTTTTGGTTCGTTTTTAATCAGTTTCGTTACTGTGCAAAAAACCATGCCGGGATAGCATTTAATGCACCGATTCGGGCCAGAACCAAAACGAACTACCGATTTGCGCCAGAAACGAAACGAACGCACCCAATCCACTTTTTTGGACCCAATAGTGATGTTTTGGTTCGTTTTGATCAGTTTCGTTACTGTGCAGAAAACCATGCCGGGTTGCATTTAATGCACCGATTCGGGCCTGAACCGAAACGAACTACCGATTCGCGCCAGAAATAAAACGAACGCACCCAATCCACTTTTTTGGACAAAATAGTGATGTTTTGGTTCGTTTTGGTCAGTTTCGTTACTGTGCAAAAAACCATGCCGGGTTGCATTGAATGCACCGATTCGGGCAAAAACCGAAACGAACTACCGATTCGCGCAAGAAACGAAACGAACGAACCGAATCCACTATTGTGGACCCAATAGTGATGTTTTGGTTCGTTTTGGTCAGTTTCGTTACTGTGCAAAAAACCATCCCGGGATACCATTTAATGCACCGATTCGGGCCGGAACCGAAACGAACTACCGATTCGCGCCAGAAAGGAAACGAACGCACGCAATCCACTTTTTTGGACCCAATAGTGATGTTTTGGTTCGTTTTGGTCAGTTTCGTTACTGTGCGAAAAACCATGCCGGGACAACATTTAATGCACCGATTCGGGCCGGAACCGAAACGAACTACCGATTCGCGCCAGAAACAAAACGAACGCACCCAATCCACTTTTTTGGACCCAATAGTGATGTTTTGGTTCATTTTGCTCAGTTTCCTTACTGTGCGAAAAACCATGCCGAGACAGCATTTAATGCACCGATTCGGGCCGGAACCGAAACGAACTACCGTTTCGCGCCAGAAACGAAACAAACGCCCCCCAATCCACTTTTTTGGACCCAATAGTGATGTTTTAGTTCATTTTGGTCAGTTTCGTTACTGTGCAAAAAATCATGCCGGGTTGCATTGAATGCACCGATTCGTGCGGAACCGAAATGAACTACCGATTCGCGCCAGAAACGAAACGAACGCACACAATCCACTTTTTGGACCCAATAGTGATGTTTTGGTTCGTTTTGGTCAGTTTCGTTACTTTGCAAAAAACCATGCCGGGACGGCATTTAATGCACCGATTCGGGCCGGAACCGAAATGAACTACCGATTCGCGCCAGAAACGAAACGAACGCCCCCCAATCCACTTTTTTGGACCCAATAGTGATGTTTTAGTTCATTTTGGTCAGTTTCGTTACTGTGCAAAAAATCATGCCGGGTTGCATTGAATGCACCGATTCGTGCGGAACCGAAATGAACTACCGATTCGCGCCAGAAACGAAACGAACGCACACAATCCACTTTTTGGACCCAATAGTGATGTTTTGGTTCGTTTTGGTCAATTTCGTTACTTTGCAAAAAACCATGCCGGGACGGCATTTAATGCACCGATTCGGGCCGGAACCGGAATGAACTACCGATTCGCGCCAGAAACGAAACGAACGCACCCAATCCTCTTTTTTGGACCCAATAGTTCTGTTTTGGTTCATTTTGGTCAGTTTCGTTATTGTGCAAAAAAACCATGCCGGGTTGCATTTAATGCACCGATTCAGGCCGGAACCGAAACGAACTACCGATTCGGGCCAGAAACGTAACGAACGCACCCAATCCACTTTTTTGGAACCAATAGTGATGTTTTGGTCAGTTTCGTTACTGTGCAAAAAACCATGCCGGGTTGCATTGAATGCACCGATTCGGGCCAGAACCGAAACGAACTACCGATTCGCGACAGAAACGAAACGAACGCACCCAATCCACTTTTTTGGACCCAATAATGATGTTTTGGTTCGTTTTGGTCAGTTTCGTTACTGTGCAAAAAACCATTCCGGGTTGCATTGAATGCACCGATTCGTGCCAGAACCGAAACGAACTACCGATTCGCGCCAGAAACGAAACGAACGCACCGAATCCACTTTTATGGACCCAATAGTGATGTTTTACTTCGTTTTGGTCAGTTTCGTACTGTGCAAAAAACCATGCTGGGATACCATTTAATGCACCGATTCGGGCCGGAACCGAAACGTACTACCGATTCGCGCCACAAAGAAACGAACGCACGCAATCTACTTTTTTGGACCCAGTAGTGATGTTTTGGTTTGTTTTGGTCAGTTTCGTTACTATGCGAAAAATCATGCCGGGACAGCATTTAATGCACCGATTCGGGTCGGAACCGAAATGAACTACCGATTCGCGCCAGAAACGAAACGAACGCACCCAATCCACTTTTTTGGACCCAATAGTGATGTTTTGGTTCATTTTGCTCAGTTTCCTTACTGTGCGAAAAACCATGCCGAGACAGCATTTAATGCACCGATTCGGGCCGGAACCGAAACGAACTACCGATTCGCGCCAGAAACAAAACGAACGCACCCAATCCACTTTTTTGGACCCAATAGTGATGTTTTGGTTCATTTTGCTCAGTTTCCTTACTGTGCGAAAAACCATGCCGAGACAGCATTTAATGCACCGATTCGGGCCGGAACCGAAACGAACTACCGTTTCGCGCCAGAAACGAAACAAACGCCCCCCAATCCACTTTTTTGGACCCAATAGTGATGTTTTAGTTCATTTTGGTCAGTTTCGTTACTGTGCAAAAAATCATGCCGGGTTGCATTGAATGCACCGATTCGTGCGGAACCGAAATGAACTACCGATTCACGCCAGAAACGAAACGAACGCACACAATCCACTTTTTGGACCCAATAGTGATGTTTTGGTTCGTTTTGGTCAGTTTCCTTACTGTGCGAAAAACCATGCCGGGACAACATTTAATGCACCGATTCGGGCCGGAACCGAAACGAACTACCGATTCGCGCCAGAAACAAAACGAACGCACCCAATCCACTTTTTTGGACCCAATAGTGATGTTTTGGTTCATTTTGCTCAGTTTCCTTACTGTGCGAAAAACCATGCCGAGACAGCATTTAATGCACCGATTCGGGCCGGAACCGAAACGAACTACCGTTTCGCGCCAGAAACGAAACAAACGCCCCCCAATCCACTTTTTTGGACCCAATAGTGATGTTTTAGTTCATTTTGGTCAGTTTCGTTACTGTGCAAAAAATCATGCCGGGTTGCATTGAATGCACCGATTCGTGTGGAACCGAAATGAACTACCGATTCGCGCCAGAAACGAAACGAACGCACACAATCCACTTTTTGGACCCAATAGTGATGTTTTGGTTCGTTTTGGTCAGTTTCGTTACTTTGCAAAAAACCATGCCGGGACGGCATTTAATGCACCGATTCGGGCCGGAACCGAAATGAACTACCGATTCGCGCCAGAAACGAAACGAACGCCCCCCAATCCACTTTTTTGGACCCAATAGTGATGTTTTAGTTCATTTTGGTCAGTTTCGTTACTGTGCAAAAAATCATGCCGGGTTGCATTGAATGCACCGATTCGTGCGGAACCGAAATGAACTACCGATTCGCGCCAGAAACGAAACGAACGCACACAATCCACTTTTTGGACCCAATAGTGATGTTTTGGTTCGTTTTGGTCAGTTTCGTTACTTTGCAAAAAACCATGCCGCGACAGCATTTAATGCACCGATTCGGTCCGGAACCGAAACGAACTACCGATTCGCGCCAGAAACGAAACGAACGCAACCAATCCACTTTTTGGACCCAATAGTTATGTTTTGGTTCATTTTGGTCAGTTTCGTTACTTTGCAAAAAACCATGCCGGGACGGCATTTAATGCACCGATTCGGGCCGGAACCGAAATGAACTACCGATTCGCGCCAGAAACGAAACGAACGCACCCAATCCACTTTTTTGGACCCAATAGTTCTGTTTTGGTTCATTTTGGTCAGTTTCGTTATTGTGCAAAAAAACCATGCCGGGTTGCATTTAATGCACCGATTCAGGCCGGAACCGAAACGAACTACCGATTCGGGCCAGAAACGTAACGAACGCACCCAATCCACTTTTTTGGAACCAATAGTGATGTTTTGGTCAGTTTCGTTACTGTGCAAAAAACCATGCCGGGTTGCATTGAATGCACCGATTCGGGCCAGAACCGAAACGAACTACCGATTCACGACAGAAACGAAACGAACGCACCCAATCCACTTTTTTGGACCCAATAATGATGTTTTGGTTCGTTTTGGTCAGTTTCGTTACTGTGCAAAAAACCATTCCGGGTTGCATTGAATGCACCGATTCGTGCCAGAACCGAAACGAACTACCGATTCGCGCCAGAAACGAAACGAACGCACCGAATCCACTTTTATGGACCCAATAGTGATGTTTTACTTCGTTTTGGTCAGTTTCGTACTGTGCAAAAAACCATGCTGGGATACCATTTAATGCACCGATTCGGGCCGGAACCGAAACGTACTACCGATTCGCGCCACAAAGAAACGAACGCACGCAATCTACTTTTTTGGACCCAGTAGTGATGTTTTGGTTTGTTTTGGTCAGTTTCGTTACTATGCGAAAAATCATGCCGGGACAACATTTAATGCACCGATTCGGGTCGGAACCGAAATGAACTACCGATTCGCGCCAGAAACGAAACGAACGCACCCAATCCACTTTTTTGGACCCAATAGTGATGTTTTGGTTCATTTTGCTCAGTTTCCTTACTGTGCGAAAAACCATGCCGAGACAGCATTTAATGCACCGATTCGGGCCGGAACCGAAACGAACTACCGTTTCGCGCCAGAAACGAAACAAACGCCCCCCAATCCACTTTTTTGGACCCAATAGTGATGTTTTAGTTCATTTTGGTCAGTTTCGTTACTGTGCAAAAAATCATGCCGGGTTGCATTGATTGCACCGATTCGTGCCAGAACCGAAATGAACTACCGATTCGCGCCAGAAACGAAACGAACGCACACAATCCACTTTTTGGACCCAATAGTGATGTTTTGGTTCGTTTTGGTCAGTTTCGTTACTGTGCAAAAAACCATGCCGGGACAGCATTTAATGCACCGATTCGGGCCGGAACCGATACGAACTACCGATTCGCGCCAGAAACGAAACGAACGCACCCAATCCACTTTTTTGGACCCAATAGTTATGTTTTGGTTCATTTTGGTCTGTTTCGTTACTTTGCAAAAAACCATGCCGGGTTGCATTTAATGCACCGATTCAGGCCGGAACCGAAACGAACTACCGATTCGGGCCAGAAACGTAACGAACGCACCCAATCCACTTTTTTGGACCCAATAGTGATGTTTTGGTCAGTTTCGTTACTGTGCAAAAAACCATGCCAGGTTGCATTGAATGCACCGATTCGGGCAAAAACCGAAACGAACTACCGATTCACGACAGAAACGAAACGAACGCACCCAATCCACTTTTGTGGACCCAATAGTGATGTTTTGGTTCGTTTTAGTCAGTTTCGTTACTGTGCAAAAAACCATGCCGGGATACCATTTAATGCACCGATTCGGGCCGGAACCGAAACGAACTACCGATTCGCGCCAGAAAGGAAACGAACGCACGCAATCCACTTTTTTGGACCCAATAGTGATGTTTTGGTTCGTTTTGGTCAGTTTCGTTACTGTGCGAAAAACCATGCCGGGACAACATTTAATGCACCGATTCGGGCCGGAACCGAAACGAACTACCGATTCGCGCCAGAAACAAAACGAACGCACCCAATCCACTTTTTTGGACCCAATAGTGATGTTTTGGTTCATTTTGCTCAGTTTCCTTACTGTGCGAAAAACCATGCCGAGACAGCATTTAATGCACCGATTCGGGCCGGAACCGAAACGAACTACCGTTTCGCGCCAGAAACGAAACAAACGCCCCCCAATCCACTTTTTTGGACCCAATAGTGATGTTTTAGTTCATTTTGGTCAGTTTCGTTACTGTGCAAAAAATCATGCCGGGTTGCATTGAATGCACCGATTCGTGCGGAACCGAAATGAACTACCGATTCGCGCCAGAAACGAAACGAACGCACACAATCCACTTTTTGGACCCAATAGTGATGTTTTGGTTCGTTTTGGTCAGTTTCGTTACTTTGCAAAAAACCATGCCGGGACGGCATTTAATGCACCGATTCGGGCCGGAACCGAAATGAACTACCGATTCGCGCCAGAAACGAAACGAACGCACCCAATCCACTTTTTTGGACCCAATAGTTCTGTTTTGGTTCATTTTGGTCAGTTTCGTTATTGTGCAAAAAAACCATGCCGGGTTGCATTTAATGCACCGATTCAGGTCGGAACCGAAACGAACTACCGATTCGGGCCAGAAACGTAACGAACGCACCCAATCCACTTTTTTGGAACCAATAGTGATGTTTTGGTCAGTTTCGTTACTGTGCAAAAAACCATGCCGGGTTGCATTGAATGCACCGATTCGGGCCAGAACCGAAACGAACTACCGATTCGCGACAGAAACGAAACGAACGCACCCAATCCACTTTTTTGGACCCAATAATGATGTTTTGGTTCGTTTTGGTCAGTTTCGTTACTGTGCAAAAAACCATTCCGGGTTGCATTGAATGCACCGATTCGTGCCAGAACCGAAACGAACTACCGATTCGCGCCAGAAACGAAACGAACGCACCCAATCCACTTTTTTGGACCCAATAGTTCTGTTTTGGTTCATTTTGGTCAGTTTCGTTATTGTGCAAAAAAACCATGCCGGGTTGCATTTAATGCACCGATTCAGGTCGGAACCGAAACGAACTACCGATTCGGGCCAGAAACGTAACGAACGCACCCAATCCACTTTTTTGGAACCAATAGTGATGTTTTGGTCAGTTTCGTTACTGTGCAAAAAACCATGCCGGGTTGCATTGAATGCACCGATTCGGGCCGGAACCGAAATGAACTACCGATTCGCGCCAGAAACGAAACGAACGCCCACCAATCCACTTTTTTGGACCCAATAGTGATGTTTTAGTTCATTTTGGTCAGTTTCGTTACTGTGCAAAAAATCATGCCGGGTTGCATTGAATGCACCGATTCGTGCGGAACCGAAACGAACTACCGATTCGCGCCAGAAACGAAACGAACGCACCCAATCCACTTTTTTGGACCCAATAGTGATGTTTTAGTTCATTTTGGTCAGTTTCGTTACTGTGCAAAAAATCATGCCGGGTTGCATTGAATGCACCGATTCGTGCGGAACCGAAATGAACTACCGATTCGCGCCAGAAACGAAACGAACGCACACAATCCACTTTTTGGACCCAATAGTGATGTTTTGGTTCGTTTTGGTCAGTTTCGTTACTTTGCAAAAAACCATGCCGGGACGGCATTTAATGCACCGATTCGGGCCGGAACCGAAATGAACTACCGATTCGCGCCAGAAACGAAACGAACGCACCCAATCCACTTTTTTGGACCCAATAGTTCTGTTTTGGTTCATTTTGGTCAGTTTCGTTATTGTGCAAAAAAACCATGCCGGGTTGCATTTAATGCACCGATTCAGGCCGGAACCGAAACGAACTACCGATTCGGGCCAGAAACGTAACGAACGCACCCAATCCACTTTTTTGGAACCAATAGTGATGTTTTGGTCAGTTTCGTTACTGTGCAAAAAACCATGCCGGGTTGCATTGAATGCACCGATTCGGGCCAGAACCGAAACGAACTACCGATTCGCGACAAAAACGAAACGAACGCACCCAATCCACTTTTTTGGACCCAATAATGATGTTTTGGTTCGTTTTGGTCAGTTTCGTTACTGTGCAAAAAACCATTCCGGGTTGCATTGAATGCACCGATTCGTGCCAGAACCGAAACGAACTACCGATTCGCGCCAGAAACGAAACGAACGCACCGAATCCACTTTTATGGACCCAATAGTGATGTTTTACTTCGTTTTGGTCAGTTTCGTACTGTGCAAAAAACCATGCTGGGATACCATTTAATGCACCGATTCGGGCCGGAACCGAAACGTACTACCGATTCGCGCCACAAAGAAACGAACGCACGCAATCTACTTTTTTGGACCCAGTAGTGATGTTTTGGTTTGTTTTGGTCAGTTTCGTTACTATGCGAAAAATCATGCCGGGACAGCATTTAATGCACCGATTCGGGTCGGAACCGAAATGAACTACCGATTCGCGCCAGAAACGAAACGAACGCACCCAATCCACTTTTTTGGACCCAATAGTTATGTTTTGGTTCATTTTGGTCAGTTTCGTTACGGTGCAAAAAACCATGCCGGGACAGCATTTAATGCACCGATTCGGTCCGGAACCGAAATGAATACCGATTCGGGCCAGAAACGAAACGAACGCACCCAACCCACTTCTTTGGACCCAATAGTGATGTTTTGGTTCGTTTTGTTCAGTTTGGTTACTGTGCAAAAAAACCATGCCGGGTTGCATTGAATGCACCGATTCGTGCCAGAACCGAAATGAACTACCGATTCGCGCCAGAAACGAAACGAACGCACACAATCCACTTTTTGGACCCAATAGTGATGTTTTGGTTCGTTTTGGTCAGTTTCGTTACTGTGCAAAAAACCATGCCGGGACAGCATTTAATGCACCGATTCGGGCCGGAACCGATACGAACTACCGATTCGCGCCAGAAACGAAACGAACGCACCCAATCCACTTTTTTGGACCCAATAGTTATGTTTTGGTTCATTTTGGTCTGTTTCGTTACTTTGCAAAAAAGCATGCCGGGTTGCATTTAATGCACCGATTCAGGCCGGAACCGAAACGAACTACCGATTCGGGCCAGAAACGTAACGAACGCACCCAATCCACTTTTTTGGACCCAATAGTGATGTTTTGGTCAGTTTCGTTACTGTGCAAAAAACCATGCCAGGTTGCATTGAATGCACCGATTCGGGCAAAAACCGAAACGAACTACCGATTCACGACAGAAACGAAACGAACGCACCCAATCCACTTTTGTGGACCCAATAGTGATGTTTTGGTTCGTTTTAGTCAGTTTCGTTACTGTGCAAAAAACCATGCCGGGATACCATTTAATGCACCGATTCGGGCCGGAACCGAAACGAACTACCGATTCGCGCCAGAAAGGAAACGAACGCACGCAATCCACTTTTTTGGACCCAATAGTGATGTTTTGGTTCGTTTTGGTCAGTTTCGTTACTGTGCGAAAAACCATGCCGGGACAACATTTAATGCACCGATTCGGGCCGGAACCGAAACGAACTACCGATTCGCGCCAGAAACAAAACGAACGCACCCAATCCACTTTTTTGGACCCAATAGTGATGTTTTGGTTCATTTTGCTCAGTTTCCTTACTGTGCGAAAAACCATGCCGAGACAGCATTTAATGCACCGATTCGGGCCGGAACCGAAACGAACTACCGTTTCGCGCCAGAAACGAAACAAACGCCCCCCAATCCACTTTTTTGGACCCAATAGTGATGTTTTAGTTCATTTTGGTCAGTTTCGTTACTGTGCAAAAAATCATGCCGGGTTGCATTGAATGCACCGATTCGTGCGGAACCGAAATGAACTACCGATTCGCGCCAGAAACGAAACGAACGCACACAATCCACTTTTTGGACCCAATAGTGATGTTTTGGTTCGTTTTGGTCAGTTTCGTTACTTTGCAAAAAACCATGCCGGGACGACATTTAATGCACCGATTCGGGCCGGAACCGAAATGAACTACCGATTCGCGCCAGAAACGAAACGAACGCCCACCAATCCACTTTTTTGGACCCAATAGTGATGTTTTAGTTCATTTTGGTCAGTTTCGTTACTGTGCAAAAAATCATGCCGGGTTGCATTGAATGCACCGATTCGTGCGGAACCGAAATGAACTACCGATTCGCGCCAGAAACGAAACGAACGCACCCAATCCACTTTTTTGGACCCAATAGTTCTGTTTTGGTTCATTTTGGTCAGTTTCGTTATTGTGCAAAAAAACCATGCCGGGTTGCATTTAATGCACCGATTCAGGCCGGAACCGAAACGAACTACCGATTCGGGCCAGAAACGTAACGAACGCACCCAATCCACTTTTTTGGAACCAATAGTGATGTTTTGGTCAGTTTCGTTACTGTGCAAAAAACCATGCCGGGTTGCATTGAATGCACCGATTCGGGCCAGAACCGAAACGAACTACCGATTCGCGACAGAAACGAAACGAACGCACCCAATCCACTTTTTTGGACCCAATAATGATGTTTTGGTTCGTTTTGGTCAGTTTCGTTACTGTGCAAAAAACCATTCCGGGTTGCATTGAATGCACCGATTCGTGCCAGAACCGAAACGAACTACCGATTCGCGCCAGAAATGAAACGAACGCACCGAATCCACTTTTATGGACCCAATAGTGATGTTTTACTTCGTTTTGGTCAGTTTCGTACTGTGCAAAAAACCATGCTGGGATACCATTTAATGCACCGATTCGGGCCGGAACCGAAACGTACTACCGATTCACGCCACAAAGAAACGAACGCACGCAATCTACTTTTTTGGACCCAGTAGTGATGTTTTGGTTTGTTTTGGTCAGTTTCGTTACTATGCGAAAAATCATGCCGGGACAGCATTTAATGCACCGATTCGGGTCGGAACCGAAATGAACTACCGATTCGCGCCAGAAACGAAACGAACGCACCCAATCCACTTTTTTGGACCCAATAGTGATGTTTTGGTTCATTTTGCTCAGTTTCCTTACTGTGCGAAAAACCATGCCGAGACAGCATTTAATGCACCGATTCGGGCCGGAACCGAAACGAACTACCGTTTCGCGCCAGAAACGAAACAAACGCCCCCCAATCCACTTTTTTGGACCCAATAGTGATGTTTTAGTTCATTTTGGTCAGTTTCGTTACTGTGCAAAAAATCATGCCGGGTTGCATTGATTGCACCGATTCGTGCCAGAACCGAAATGAACTACCGATTCGCGCCAGAAACGAAACGAACGCACACAATCCACTTTTTGGACCCAATAGTGATGTTTTGGTTCGTTTTGGTCAGTTTCGTTACTGTGCAAAAAACCATGCCGGGACAGCATTTAATGCACCGATTCGGGCCGGAACCGATACGAACTACCGATTCGCGCCAGAAACGAAACGAACGCACCCAATCCAGTTTTTTGGACCCAATAGTTATGTTTTGGTTCATTTTGGTCTGTTTCGTTACTTTGCAAAAAACCATGCCGGTTGCATTTAATGCACCGATTCAGGCCGGAACCGAAACGAACTACCGATTCGGGCCAGAAACGTAACGAACGCACCCAATCCACTTTTTTGGACCCAATAGTGATGTTTTGGTCAGTTTCGTTACTGTGCAAAAAACCATGCCAGGTTGCATTGAATGCACCGATTCGGGCAAAAACCGAAACGAACTACCGATTCGCGACAGAAACGAAACGAACGCACCCAATCCACTTTTGTGGACCCAATAGTGATGTTTTGTTTCGTTTTAGTCAGTTTCGTTACTGTGCAAAAAACCATGCCGGGATACCATTTAATGCACCGATTCGGGCCGGAACCGAAACGAACTACCGATTCGCGCCAGAAACGAAACGAACGCACGCAATCCACTTTTTTGGACCCAATAGTGATGTTTTGGTTCGTTTTGGTCAGTTTCGTTACTGTGCGAAAAACCATGCCGGGACAACATTTAATGCACCGATTCGGGCCGGAACCGAAACGAACTACCGATTCGCGCCAGAAACAAAACGAACGCTCCCAATCCACTTTTTTGGACCCAATAGTGATGTTTTGGTTCATTTTGCTCAGTTTCCTTACTGTGCGAAAAACCATGCCGAGACAGCATTTAATGCACCGATTCGGGCCGGAACCGAAACGAACTACCGTTTCGCGCCAGAAACGAAACAAACGCCCCCCAATCCACTTTTTTGGACCCAATAGTGATGTTTTAGTTCATTTTGGTCAGTTTCGTTACTGTGCAAAAAATCATGCCGGGTTGCATTGAATGCACCGATTCGTGCGGAACCGAAATGAACTACCGATTCGCGCCAGAAACGAAACGAACGCACACAATCCACTTTTTGGACCCAATAGTGATGTTTTGGTTCGTTTTGGTCAGTTTCGTTACTTTGCAAAAAACCATGCCGGGACGGCATTTAATGCACCGATTCGGGCCGGAACCGAAATGAACTACCGATTCGCGCCAGAAACGAAACGAACGCCCCCCAATCCACTTTTTTGGACCCAATAGTGATGTTTTAGTTCATTTTGGTCAGTTTCGTTACTGTGCAAAAAATCATGCCGGGTTGCATTGAATGCACCGATTCGTGCGGAACCGAAATGAACTACCGATTCGCGCCAGAAACGAAACGAACGCACACAATCCACTTTTTGGACCCAATAGTGATGTTTTGGTTCGTTTTGGTCAGTTTCGTTACTTTGCAAAAAACCATGCCGGGACGGCATTTAATGCACCGATTCGGGCCGGAACCGAAATGAACTACCGATTCGCGCCAGAAACGAAACGAACGCACCCAATCCACTTTTTTGGACCCAATAGTTCTGTTTTGGTTCATTTTGGTCAGTTTCGTTATTGTGCAAAAAAACCATGCCGGGTTGCATTTAATGCACCGATTCAGGCCGGAACCGAAACGAACTACCGATTCGGGCCAGAAACGTAACGAACGCACCCAATCCACTTTTTTGGAACCAATAGTGATGTTTTGGTCAGTTTCGTTACTGTGCAAAAAACCATGCCGGGTTGCATTGAATGCACCGATTCGGGCCAGAACCGAAACGAACTACCGATTCGCGACAAAAACGAAACGAACGCACCCAATCCACTTTTTTGGACCCAATAATGATGTTTTGGTTCGTTTTGGTCAGTTTCGTTACTGTGCAAAAAACCATTCCGGGTTGCATTGAATGCACCGATTCGTGCCAGAACCGAAACGAACTACCGATTCGCGCCAGAAACGAAACGAACGCACCGAATCCACTTTTATGGACCCAATAGTGATGTTTTACTTCGTTTTGGTCAGTTTCGTACTGTGCAAAAAACCATGCTGGGATACCATTTAATGCACCGATTCGGGCCGGAACCGAAACGTACTACCGATTCGCGCCACAAAGAAACGAACGCACGCAATCTACTTTTTTGGACCCAGTAGTGATGTTTTGGTTTGTTTTGGTCAGTTTCGTTACTATGCGAAAAATCATGCCGGGACAGCATTTAATGCACCGATTCGGGTCGGAACCGAAATGAACTACCGATTCGCGCCAGAAACGAAACGAACGCACCCAATCCACTTTTTTGGACCCAATAGTTATGTTTTGGTTCATTTTGGTCAGTTTCGTTACGGTGCAAAAAACCATGCCGGGACAGCATTTAATGCACCGATTCGGTCCGGAACCGAAATGAATACCGATTCGGGCCAGAAACGAAACGAACGCACCCAACCCACTTCTTTGGACCCAATAGTGATGTTTTGGTTCGTTTTGTTCAGTTTGGTTACTGTGCAAAAAAACCATGCCGGGTTGCATTGAATGCACCGATTCGTGCCAGAACCGAAACGAACTACCGATTCGCGCCAGAAACGAAACGAACGCACCGAATCCACTTTTATGGACCCAATAGTGATGTTTTACTTCGTTTTGGTCAGTTTCGTTACTGTGCAAAAAACCATGCTGGGATACCATTTAATGCACCGATTCGGGCCGGAACCGAAACGTACTACCGATTCGCGCCACAAAGAAACGAACGCACGCAATCTACTTTTTTGGACCCAATAGTGATGTTTTGGTTTGTTTTGGTCAGTTTCGTTACTTTGCAAAAAACCATGCCGGGACGGCATTTAATGCACCGATTCGGGCCGGAACCGAAACGAACTACCGTTTCGCGCCAGAAACGAAACAAACGCCCCCCAATCCACTTTTTTGGACCCAATAGTGATGTTTTAGTTCATTTTGGTCAGTTTCGTTACTGTGCAAAAAATCATGCCGGGTTGCATTGAATGCATCGATTCGTGCGTAACCGAAATGAACTACCGATTCGCGCCAGAAACGAAACGAACGCACACAATCCACTTTTTGGACCCAATAGTGATGTTTTGGTTCGTTTTGGTCAGTTTCGTTACTTTGCAAAAAACCATGCCGGGACGGCATTTAATGCACCGATTCGGGCCGGAACCGAAATGAACTACCGATTCGCGCCAGAAACGAAACGAACGCACCCAATCCACTTTTTTGGACCCAATAGTTCTGTTTTGGTTCATTTTGGTCAGTTTCGTTATTGTGCAAAAAAACCATGCCGGGTTGCATTTAATGCACCGATTCAGGTCGGAACCGAAACGAACTACCGATTCGGGCCAGAAACGTAACGAACGCACCCAATCCACTTTTTTGGAACCAATAGTGATGTTTTGGTCAGTTTCGTTACTGTGCAAAAAACCATGCCGGGTTGCATTGAATGCACCGATTCGGGCCAGAACCGAAACGAACTACCGATTCGCGACAGAAACGAAACGAACGCACCCAATCCACTTTTTTGGACCCAATAATGATGTTTTGGTTCGTTTTGGTCAGTTTCGTTACTGTGCAAAAAACCATTCCGGGTTGCATTGAATGCACCGATTCGTGCCAGAACCGAAACGAACTACCGATTCGCGCCAGAAACGAAACGAACGCACCGAATCCACTTTTATGGACCCAATAGTGATGTTTTACTTCGTTTTGGTCAGTTTCGTACTGTGCAAAAAACCATGCTGGGATACCATTTAATGCACCGATTCGGGCCGGAACCGAAACGTACTACCGATTCGCGCCACAAAGAAACGAACGCACGCAATCTACTTTTTTGGACCCAGTAGTGATGTTTTGGTTTGTTTTGGTCAGTTTCGTTACTATGCGAAAAATCATGCCGGGACAGCATTTAATGCACCGATTCGGGTCGGAACCGAAATGAACTACCGATTCGCGCTAGAAACGAAACGAACGCACCCAATCCACTTTTTTGGACCCAATAGTTATGTTTTGGTTCATTTTGGTCAGTTTCGTTACTGTGCAAAAAACCATGCCGGGACAGCATTTAATGCACCGATTCGGTCCGGAACCGAAATGAATACCGATTCGGGCCAGAAACGAAACGAACGCACCCAACCCACTTCTTTGGACCCAATAGTGATGTTTTGGTTCGTTTTGGTCAGTTTGGTTACTGTGCAAAAAAACCATGCCGGGTTGCATTGAATGCACCGATTCGTGCCAGAACCGAAACGAACTACCGATTCGCGCCAGAAACGAAACGAACGCACCGAATCCACTTTTATGGACCCAATAGTGATGTTTTACTTCGTTTTGGTCAGTTTCGTTACTGTGCAAAAAACCATGCTGGGATACCATTTAATGCACCGATTCGGGCCGGAACCGAAACGTACTACCGATTCGCGCCACAAAGAAACGAACGCACGCAATCTACTTTTTTGGACCCAATAGTGATGTTTTGGTTTGTTTTGGTCAGTTTCGTTACTTTGCAAAAAACCATGCCGGGACGGCATTTAATGCACCGATTCGGGCCGGAACCGAAACGAACTACCGTTTCGCGCCAGAAACGAAACAAACGCCCCCCAATCCACTTTTTTGGACCCAATAGTGATGTTTTAGTTCATTTTGGTCAGTTTCGTTACTGTGCAAAAAATCATGCCGGGTTGCATTGAATGCACCGATTCGTGCGGAACCGAAATGAACTACCGATTCGCGCCAGAAACGAAACGAACGCACACAATCCACTTTTTGGACCCAATAGTGATGTTTTGGTTCGTTTTGGTCAGTTTCGTTACTTTGCAAAAAACCATGCCGGGACGGCATTTAATGCACCGATTCGGGCCGGAACCGAAATGAACTACCGATTCGCGCCAGAAACGAAACGAACGCACCCAATCCACTTTTTTGGACCCAATAGTTCTGTTTTGGTTCATTTTGGTCAGTTTCGTTATTGTGCAAAAAAACCATGCCGGGTTGCATTTAATGCACCGATTCAGGCCGGAACCGAAACGAACTACCGATTCGGGCCAGAAACGTAACGAACGCACCCAATCCACTTTTTTGGAACCAATAGTGATGTTTTGGTCAGTTTCGTTACTGTGCAAAAAACCATGCCGGGTTGCATTGAATGCACCGATTCGGGCCAGAACCGAAACGAACTACCGATTCGCGACAGAAACGAAACGAACGCACCCAATCCACTTTTTTGGACCCAATAATGATGTTTTGGTTCGTTTTGGTCAGTTTCGTTACTGTGCAAAAAACCATTCCGGGTTGCATTGAATGCACCGATTCGTGCCAGAACCGAAACGAACTACCGATTCGCGCCAGAAACGAAACGAACGCACCGAATCCACTTTTATGGACCCAATAGTGATGTTTTACTTCGTTTTGGTCAGTTTCGTACTGTGCAAAAAACCATGCTGGGATACCATTTAATGCACCGATTCGGGCCGGAACCGAAACGTACTACCGATTCGCGCCACAAAGAAACGAACGCACGCAATCTACTTTTTTGGACCCAGTAGTGATGTTTTGGTTTGTTTTGGTCAGTTTCGTTACTATGCGAAAAATCATGCCGGGACAGCATTTAATGCACCGATTCGGGTCGGAACCGAAATGAACTACCGATTCGCGCTAGAAACGAAACGAACGCACCCAATCCACTTTTTTGGACCCAATAGTTATGTTTTGGTTCATTTTGGTCAGTTTCGTTACTGTGCAAAAAACCATGCCGGGACAGCATTTAATGCACCGATTCGGTCCGGAACCGAAATGAATACCGATTCGGGCCAGAAACGAAACGAACGCACCCAACCCACTTCTTTGGACCCAATAGTGATGTTTTGGTTCGTTTTGGTCAGTTTGGTTACTGTGCAAAAAAACCATGCCGGGTTGCATTGAATGCACCGATTCGTGCCAGAACCGAAACGAACTACCGATTCGCGCCAGAAACGAAACGAACGCACCGAATCCACTTTTATGGACCCAATAGTGATGTTTTACTTCGTTTTGGTCAGTTTCGTTACTGTGCAAAAAACCATGCTGGGATACCATTTAATGCACCGATTCGGGCCGGAACCGAAACGTACTACCGATTCGCGCCACAAAGAAACGAACGCACGCAATCTACTTTTTTGGACCCAATAGTGATGTTTTGGTTTGTTTTGGTCAGTTTCGTTACTTTGCAAAAAACCATGCCGGGACGGCATTTAATGCACCGATTCGGGCCGGAACCGAAATGAACTACCGATTCGCGCCTGAAACGAAACGAACGCCCCCCAATCCACTTTTTTGGACCCAATAGTGATGTTTTAGTTCATTTTGGTCAGTTTCGTTACTGTGCAAAAAATCATGCCGGGTTGCATTGAATGCACCGATTCGTGCGGAACCGAAATGAACTACCGATTCGCGCCAGAAACGAAACGAACGCACACAATCCACTTTTTGGACCCAATAGTGATGTTTTGGTTCGTTTTGGTCAGTTTCGTTACTTTGCAAAAAACCATGCCGGGACGGCATTTAATGCACCGATTCGGGCCGGAACCGAAATGAACTACCGATTCGCGCCAGAAACGAAACGAACGCACCCAATCCACTTTTTTGGACCCAATAGTTCTGTTTTGGTTCATTTTGGTCAGTTTCGTTATTGTGCAAAAAAACCATGCCGGGTTGCATTTAATGCACCGATTCAGGCCGGAACCGAAACGAACTACCGATTCGGGCCAGAAACGTAACGAACGCACCCAATCCACTTTTTTGGAACCAATAGTGATGTTTTGGTCAGTTTCGTTACTGTGCAAAAAACCATGCCGGGTTGCATTGAATGCACCGATTCGGGCCAGAACCGAAACGAACTACCGATTCGCGACAGAAACGAAACGAACGCACCCAATCCACTTTTTTGGACCCAATAATGATGTTTTGGTTCGTTTTGGTCAGTTTCGTTACTGTGCAAAAAACCATTCCGGGTTGCATTGAATGCACCGATTCGTGCCAGAACCGAAACGAACTACCGATTCGCGCCAGAAACGAAACGAACGCACCGAATCCACTTTTATGGACCCAATAGTGATGTTTTACTTCGTTTTGGTCAGTTTCGTACTGTGCAAAAAACCATGCTGGGATACCATTTAATGCACCGATTCGGGCCGGAACCGAAACGTACTACCGATTCGCGCCACAAAGAAACGAACGCACGCAATCTACTTTTTTGGACCCAGTAGTGATGTTTTGGTTTGTTTTGGTCAGTTTCGTTACTATGCGAAAAATCATGCCGGGACAGCATTTAATGCACCGATTCGGGCCGGAACCGAAATGAACTACCGATTCGCGCCTGAAACGAAACGAACGCACCCAATCCACTTTTTTGGACCCAATAGTTATGTTTTGGTTCATTTTGGTCAGTTTCGTTACTGTGCAAAAAACCATGCCGGGACAGCATTTAATGCACCGATTCGGTCCGGAACCGAAATGAATACCGATTCGGGCCAGAAACGAAACGAACGCACCCAACCCACTTCTTTGGACCCAATAGTGATGTTTTGGTTCGTTTTGGTCAGTTTGGTTACTGTGCAAAAAAACCATGCCGGGTTGCATTGAATGCACCGATTCGTGCCAGAACCGAAACGAACTACCGATTCGCGCCAGAAACGAAACGAACGCACCGAATCCACTTTTATGGACCCAATAGTGATGTTTTACTTCGTTTTGGTCAGTTTCGTTACTGTGCAAAAAACCATGCTGGGATACCATTTAATGCACCGATTCGGGCCGGAACCGAAACGTACTACCGATTCGCGCCACAAAGAAACGAACGCACGCAATCTACTTTTTTGGACCCAATAGTGATGTTTTGGTTTGTTTTGGTCAGTTTCGTTACTTTGCAAAAAACCATGCCGGGACGGCATTTAATGCACCGATTCGGGCCGGAACCGAAATGAACTACCGATTCGCGCCTGAAACGAAACGAACGCACCCAATCCACTTTTTTGGACCCAATAGTTATGTTTTGGTTCATTTTGGTCAGTTTCGTTATTGTGCAAAAAAACCATGCCGGGTTGCATTTAATGCACCGATTCAGGCCGGAACCGAAACGAACTACCGATTCGGGCCAGAAACGTAACGAACGCACCCAATCCACTTTTTTGGACCCAATAGTGATGTTTTGGTCAGTTTCGTTACTGTGCAAAAAACCATACCGGGTTGCATTGAATGCACCGATTCGGGCCAGAACCGAAACGAACTACCGATTCGCGCCAGAAACGAAACGAACGCACCCAATCCACTTTTGTGGACCCAATAGTGATGTTTTGGTTCGTTTTGGTCAGTTTCGTTACTGTGCAAAAAACCATGCCGGCATACCATTTAATGCACCGATTCGGGCCGGAACCGAAACGAACTACCGATTTACGCCAGAAACGAAACGAACGCACCCAATCCACTTTTTTGGACCCAATAGTGATGTTTTGGTTCGTTTTGGTCAGTTTCGTTACTGTGCAAAAAATCATACCGGGTTGCATTGAATGCACCGATTCGTGCCGGAACCGAAACGAACTACCGATTCGCGCCAGAAACGAAACGAACGCACCCAATCCACTTTTTTGGACCCAATAGTGTTGTTTTGGTTCGTTATGGTCAGTTTCGTTACTGTGCAAAAAACCATGCCGGGATACCATTTAATGCACCGATTCGGGCCGGAACCGAAACGAACTACCGATTTACGCCAGAAACGAAACGAACGCACCCAATCCACTTTTTTGGACCCAATAGTGATGTTTTCGTTCGTTTTGGTCAGTTTCGTTACTGTGCAAAAAATCATACCGTGTTGCATTTATGCACCGATTCGGGCCGGAACAACAATGAACTACCAATTCGGGCCAGAAACGAAACGAACGCACCCAATCCACTTTTTTGGATCGAATAGTGATGTTTTGGTTCGTTTTGGTCAGTTTCGTTACTGTGCAAAAAGCCATGCCGGGTTGCATTGAATGCACCGATTCGGGCCAGAACCGAAACGAACTACCGATTCGCGCCAGAAACGAAACGAACACACCCAATCCACTTTTGTGGACCCAATAGTGATGTTTTGGTTCGTTTTGGTCAGTTTCGTTACTGTGCAAAAAACCATGCCGGGTTGCATTAAATGCACCGATTCGGGCCAGAACCGAAACGAACTACCGATTCGCGCCAGAAACGAAACGAACGCACCCAATCCACTTTTTTGGACCCAATAGTGATTTTTTGGTTCGTTTTGGTCAGTTTCGTTACTGTGCAAAAAACCATGCCGGGATACCATTTAATGCACCGATTCGGGCCGGAACCGAAACAAACTACCGATTCGCGCCAGAAACGAAACGATCGCACGCAATCCACTTTTTTGGACCCAATAGTGATGTTTTGGTTCGTTTTGGTCAGTTTCGTTACTGTGCGAAAGACCATGCCGGGACAGCATTTAATGCACCGATTCGGGCCGGAACCGAAACGAACTACCGATTTGATAGAGCTGAAGTGCCCGATCTTTCGGTGAGTGGAGATAATTTCGACTTGGTGGAAGTAGACCCTCACGATCCGACTACGACGAACGAACCCGTAGCGCCAATGCAATCGCTGAACCAACTCCCTGTGGTTACCGACCTTGCTGGTGCAAGATCAGCCTGATCACGAAGATCGTTTCCTGTGCGCAATCGAAGAACGAACAAGAAAAAGATGCGAGCAATCTCAATATCACTCGAAGGTGGAGTTCTGAATTACACGAGGACAGCGCTGATTTGCGCGTGTTCTTCGGGGGGTAGCTAAAGCTAGATGTAAAACAAAACTCAAGTCTGAAATGAAAGGAAGCCTCTATCTAAATAGAGGGAAAGGGGGCGCAGCCCCTAAGGAAGGTGGCGCCCAGGGAAAGGGAGAGGGCAACAGCCCTAGGCGCCCACACAAAGGCCCTTGTTGGGCCAGCTTCTATTCTTCTGGGCCTTCATTCTTCAGTAGCATAACGAAGTTAAGTTCTCTTGCACGGGCCCGCGTGATTGGGCCAGAAGGTGGCGCCTGTGGTGGAGGATCATCTGGTGGCGCTGGAGAAGGTGTAGATGTACTCGTGTCGTAGGTGGTGTCCTCATCATCCTCCCCTTCTTGAACTGAAGTCGTCCTCGACGGCAACTCCTCATCTTCACCCGCATACGGTTTCAAATCTGCAACATTAAAACTAGTGGAAACACCAAACTCCGCAGGCAGGTCAAGAACATAAGCATTATCATTAATCTTGGTTAGTATCTTAAAAGGACCAGCAGCACGAGGCATCAATTTAGAGCGGCGTAAAGTGGGAAATCGATCCTTTCTTAGATGCAACCAAACCATATCACCAGGTTCAAAAGTAACATGTTTTCTTCCTTTACTACCTGCAACCTGGTATTTAGCATTAGCAGCAGCAATGTTTTGTTGAGTTTGTTCATGCAAGCTAATCATTTGGTCAACATGTGCAGCAGCATCTATGTGGGGAGCATCCGCAGCATCAAGCGCAAACAGATCAATAGGCGCTCGAGGAATATATCCATAAACAACCTGAAAGGGACACATCTTTGTAGAAGAATGCGTTGCATGATTATAAGCAAACTCAACATGAGGTAAGCAATCTTCCCAACGATTCAAGTTTTTATCCAAAACAGCCCTAAGCATGGTTGACAAAGTTCGATTAACCACCTCAGTTTGTCCATCAGTCTGAGGGTGACAAGTGGTGCTAAACAGCAATTTAGTTCCCATTTTATTCCACAGTGATCTCCAAAAATGGCTGAGAAACTTAGCATCACGATCAGAGACTATTGTATTTGGAATACCATGCAAGCGAATAATCTCTCTAAAGAACAATTCAGCAACACGGCTAGCATCATCAGTCTTATGACAAGGTATAAAATGAGCCATTTTGGAGAAGCGATCAACAACCACAAAAATACTGTCCCTCCCCTTCTTAGTTCTAGGTAAGCCCAAGACAAAGTCCATAGAAATATCAAGCCAGGGGGAAGTAGGGACAGGCAAAGGCATATATAAACCATGGTTGTTTAGTCGTGACTTAGCTTTCTGACAAGTAGTGCAGCGGGCAACAAGGCGCTCAACATCACGGCGCATCCGGGGCCAAAAGAAATGGGCAGCCAGCACCTCATGTGTCTTGTAGACACCAAAATGTCCCATAAGACCGCCGCCATGTGCTTCCTGTAACAACAAAAGACGAACCGAGCTAGCTGGAACACACAGCTTGTTAGCGCGAAACAGGAACCCATCCTGCATGTGAAATTTGCCCCATGGTTTGCCATGCATGCAGTGAACTAAGATATCCCGAAAATCAGCATCGTCGTCATATTGATCTTTCACAGTTTGCAAGCCAAAGATTTTAAAATCCAACTGGGACAGCATGGTATATCGACGAGACAAAGCATCAGCAATAACATTTTCCTTCCCATTCTTGTGTTTAATGATGTAAGGAAAAGACTCAATGAATTCTACCCAATTAGCATGACGACGGTTCAGATTGGTTTGGGTACGAATGTGTTTTAAAGCCTCATGATCAGAGTGAATAATAAACTCACGATGCCAAAGATAGTGCTGCCATGTTTGCAAAGTGCGTACTAAAGCATAAAGTTCCTTATCATAGGTAGAGTATCGCAAGCTAGCACCGCTTAATTTTTCACTGAAATAAGCAACCGGTTTTCCTTCTTGTAACAAAACAGCACCTAGCCCAATACCGCTGGCATCACATTCAAGCTCAAAGATTTTACCAAAATCAGGCAATTGCAAGAGAGGAGCATGTGTTAACCTGTCTTTCAAGGTATTGAACGCTACCGCCTGAGATTCACTCCAAGCAAACGGCACACCTTTCTTTGTAAGCTCATGTAGAGGTGCTGCAATGGAGCTGAAATCACGGACGAACCTGCGATAGAAACCTACAAGTCCAAGAAAGCTCCGAATCTGCGTGACCGTCGTCGGTGTAGGCCATTCCCGGATGGCATCGATCTTGCTGCTATCCACCTCAATGCCCTGTGGAGTAACAACATAGCCAAGAAACGAGACACGTTGTGTGCAAAAGAGGCACTTTTCCATGTTACCAAACAGATGAGCAGCACGCAACGTATCAAAAACAGCACGCAAATGTTCTAAATGCTCTTTCATAGTCTTGCTGTAAATGAGAATATCATCAAAATAGACAACAACAAACAAGCCTATGAAGGGCCTAAGAACTTCATTCATTAAACGCATAAAGGTGCTGGGAGCATTAGTCAATCCAAACGGCATAACCAACCATTCATATAACCCAAATTTCGTTTTAAAAGCCGTTTTCCATTCATCACCGAGTTTCATTCTAATCTGGTGGTAACCACTACGCAAATCAATCTTTGTGAAAATAATGGCACCACTAAGCTCATCTAGCATATCATCAAGGCGTGGTATAGGGTATCGGTAACGAATGGTGATGTTATTAATAGCACGACAATCTACACACATACGCCAAGATCCATCTTTCTTTGGGACAAGTAACACAGGAACAGAGCAAGGGCTGAGAGACTCACGAATGTAACCCTTGTCAAGCAACGCCTGTACCTGGCGCTGTATCTCCTTCGTTTCATCCGGATTTGTACGGTATGGTGCGCGGTTCGGAAGCTGTGCACCGGGGATGAGATCGATCTGGTGCTCAATGCCACGGAGTGGTGGAAGACCCGGTGGTAAGTCGGTGGGAAAAACATCAGCGTACTCCTGCAAAAGGTTAGCAACCGCAGGGGGAGTATCCGAAGATGGTGTGGCATCAAGTGAAACGAACATACCAGAGCATACAAGTGCATAGCAGGGCAAATGAGCATCACGAATATCATCAAAATCAGCACGTGTAGCAAGGAGAACAGGGGCATTCAATTTGATTTCAGAATTAGCAGAAATCGATGGTTGTTTAGCAGCCTTAGCAACGCGAGCAAGATCATCTTTAACAATTTGTTCAGGTGTCATGGGATGTATGATTATTTTCTGACCTTTAAACATAAAAGAATAATGATTCGAACGACCATGATGCAAGCTGTCAGTATCATATTGCCAAGGTCGACCAAGTAACAAGGAACATGCTTCCATGGGAATAACATCACAATCAACAAAATCAGAATAAGCACCCATGGAGAAAGGAACACGAACCGATCGTGTCACTCTAATTTTCCCACCATCATTGAGCCATTGAATGTGATATGGATTTGGATGCTTACGTGTGGGCAAAGACAATTTTTCAACCAGCACGGTACTTGCCAAGTTGTTGCAGCTGCCGCTGTCGATGATGATGCGAATCGACCGCTCCTGCACAACGCCTTTAGTATGGAACAGAGTGTGGCGCTGGTTCTTCTCGGCCGGGGCGACCTGTGTACTAAGAACACGCTGCACAACAAGACTTTCATACCTGTCAGCGTCCCCTGGGTTGACATGTACCTCCGCATGAGCTGCATGGTCAGTGGCAAATATAGCATGTCGAGTTTCCTCAGAATCACTTTCGGACGAGTACTCACCATTGTCACGGATGAGCAAAGTACGCTTGTTTGGGCAGTCCCGAAGTATGTGACCAAACCCTTTGCAACGATGACACTGTATATCCCGTGTACGTCCTGTGGAAGGGGCAGCTCCTGTGGGTGGTGCTGCTGCAGGTGTGGACGTCTTCTCGCGCGTTGTAGTGGTGGACGTGGATGGTGCATTCTTGGCTGGAGCGGCCGAACTTCTCCCTGCAAAAGAGTTAGTATATGGCTTCGAGCGGCGTCCCTGCACTTCACGTTCAGCTTTGCAAGCATATTCAAATAATGTGTTCATATCAGCATACTCCTTATAATCAAGTATATCCAGAATTTCGCGGTTCAAACCACCACGAAAACGTGCCATAGCAGCATCAGCCTCCTCAAGTAAACCACAACGCATCATGCCCTTTTGGAGCTGCTGGTAATACTCCTCAACAGATTGTTGTCCTTGCTGAAAACGCTGCATTTTGTTAAGCAAATCACGGGCATAATAGGAAGGCACAAACCTATGTCGCATGGCAGCCTTTAATTGAGCCCACGATGTGGGAGTGGTTGTGGGATGGGTTTGTTTATATTCACACCACCAAATTAAAGCGAAATCAGAAAATTCACTGATAGCAGCCTTAACTTGAGAAGTAGCAGGAATATCATGGCATGAAAATTTCTGTTCGACCTCTAACTCCCAATCAAGATATGCAGCAGGATCATATTTGCCATTAAAAGATGGAATCTTAAATTTAATCTTAGCAAATGAATCAGTACCGGGGGGACGTACCACACGGCGAGCGCGGCCGCGGCGGTTTCCACCTTCCTGCTCCGTGTCACCACCATAACCCTTCTGTAACTCTGTGATCACCGTGTTCATGGCATCGAGACGTGCCACAATGGAGTCGAGCGTGGTCTTAGTGGCCGTCTGCGCGAGGTCGAGCTGATCGAACCGCGCGTTCGTCGTAGTGACCGTGGAATCAAGCCATTCATGCAACGTTTGCATGTCCGCTGCAAGGCCATCAACTTGAGTCCGCATGTCCTGCAGCTGTGCATCCTTCGGGTCGTCGTCATCTGCCATGGTTAGCGCAAACACAAAGCAAAGGCAACAACAAAGGTGGAATCGCTCTCAACACGCACACTAAAATGCTGTTATCAAATGCTTATCCGTTCTTACCAAGCACACAGGGGTGAGCTGCAACCAACAAGTAGTACCGGCGAGAGATTGGAGCAGCGATTGCCTGGAGAAATAAAATCTGCTCGTCGTAGGACTATGTGGAGTTCTGGGTAGGCTGCACTCAATGCAAGGGTTAGCACAATCAAACAATAATGCAAAGTTGAATAATAGTGCGAAACTTGCACAAAGCTGCTGGAGACAAAGTGCAAAAGTGGAGCAAGGCGAAAAGGAAGCGAACAAAAGGAAGCAGGGAGGGCGCACATGGCTTCCGTCGTTGTCCTGTTTTTGTTTTTGTTCTTTTTTTTCTGTTTTTTTTTGTTTATTTTTTTGGACAAACTCACAAACGGATTGTAGGAACAAAGGAATACAAAAGAGCAATTCGCCACACACACTTTTTCTGGAAGGGTAGGGGTATTCCGGTAAAAAGAAGATCAGCCAAGATGAGGCAACTGTTTTTTTTGTGGGTGTGCTTTCCCTCTTTGCTTTCCCCTTTTTGTTGTTGACTTGCCAAAGGATAAACTAGGCAGGTAATCCGGGGTGGAAAAACAGGAAGGTTTACCAACAGCAAAATTAGAAACTATTCAAAGAGACCGGCCAGGATTAGGCACACTTCCTTTTTTGTTTGCTTCTAGTTTCTTTCCTTTTTTTTTTCTGATTGCACACTTCCTCTTTTTCTTTTGAGTTTCCAAAAACACACAAGGCAATCAGGGGGAGGGGCCTCACGCGTGGGGGCGCGATTCCAGGGAGCGCGTTCAAGCGCTGGGGATCAGGGGGAAAGGGATGGATGGCTGCGGCAAGATGTGAGTGAAAAAAAAATGATGATAGACACAATGCAACCAGCAACAATTGAACGCGTAAGCACACAAATTCAACAATGCAAATTATTGAAAGAAAGTGCAAGGCTCAAACAGGGTGCTGGGACTATGATCTAACCTGAAGATATATATTTGTTTTGGTTTTGTGGACTGTAGGAAATGGAAAAACACTCGATAAAACTCACCGATCAACCTGAAATCTGATACCACTTGATAGAGCTGAAGTGCCCGATCTTTCGGTGAGTGGAGATAATTTCGACTTGGTGGAAGTAGACCCTCACGATCCGACTACGACGAGCGAACCCGTAGCGCCAATGCAATCGCTGAACCAACTCCCTGTGGTTACCGACCTTGCTGGTGCAAGATCAGCCTGATCACGAAGATCGTTTCCTGTGCGCAATCGAAGAACGAACAAGAAAAAGATGCGAGCAATCTCAATATCACTCGAAGGTGGAGTTCTGAATTACACGAGGACAGCGCTGATTTGCGCGTGTTCTTCGGGGGGTAGCTAAAGCTAGATGTAAAACAAAACTCAAGTCTGAAATGAAAGGAAGCCTCTATCTAAATAGAGGGAAAGGGGGCGCAGCCCCTAAGGAAGGTGGCGCCCAGGGAAAGGGAGAGGGCAACAGCCCTAGGCGCCCACACAAAGGCCCTTGTTGGGCCAGCTTCTATTCTTCTGGGCCTTCATTCTTCAGTAGCATAACGAAGTTAAGTTCTCTTGCACGGGCCCGCGTGATTGGGCCAGAAGGTGGCGCCTGTGGTGGAGGATCATCTGGTGGCGCTGGAGAAGGTGTAGATGTACTCGTGTCGTAGGTGGTGTCCTCATCACGATTCGCGCCAGAAACGAAACGAACGTACCCAATCCACTTTTTTGGACCCAATAGTGATGTTTTGGTTCGTTTTGCTCAGTTTCCTTACTGTGCGAAAAACCATGCCGAGACAGCATTTAATGCACCGATTCGGGCCGGAACCGAAACGAACTACCGATTCGCGCCAGAAACGAAACAAACGCCCCCAATCCACTTTTTTGGACCCAATAGTGATGTTTTAGTTCATTTTGGTCAGTTTCGTTACTGTGCAAAAAATCATGCCGGGTTGCATTGAATGCACCGATTCGTGCGGAACCGAAATGAACTACCGATTCGCGCCAGAAACGAAACGAACGCACACAATCCACTTTTTGGACCCAATAGTGATGTTTTGGTTCGTTTTGGTCAGTTTCGTTACTTTGCAAAAAACCATGCCGGGACGGCATTTAATGCACCGATTCGGGCCGGAACCGAAATGAACTACCGATTCGCGCCTGAAACGAAACGAACGCAACCAATCCACTTTTTTGGACCCAATAGTTATGTTTTGGTTCATTTTGGTCAGTTTCGTTATTGTGCAAAAAAACCATGCCGGGTTGCATTTAATGCACCGATTCAGGCCGGAACCGAAACGTACTACCGATTCGGGCCAGAAACGTAACGAACGCACCCAATCCACTTTTTTGGACCCAATAGTGATGTTTTGGTCAGTTTCGTTACTGTGCAAAAAACCATGCCGGGTTGCATTGAATGCACCGATTCGGGCCAGAACTGAAACGAACTACCGATTCGGGCCAGAAACGAAACGAACGCACCCAACCCACTTCTTTGGACCCAATAGTGATGTTTTGGTTCGTTTTGGTCAGTTTGGTTACTGTGCAAAAAAACCATGCCGGGTTGCATTGAATGCACCGATTCGTGCCAGAACCGAAACGAACTACCGATTCGCGCCAGAAACGAAACGAACGCACCGAATCCACTTTTATGGACCCAATAGTGATGTTTTACTTCGTTTTGGTCAGTTTCGTTACTGTGCAAAAAACCATGCTGGGATACCATTTAATGCACCGATTCGGGCCGGAACCGAAACGTACTACCGATTCGCGCCACAAAGAAACGAACGCACGCAATCTACTTTTTTGGACCCAATAGTGATGTTTTGGTTTGTTTTGGTCAGTTTCGTTACTGTGCGAAAAATCATGCCGGGACAGCATTTAATGCACCGATTCGGGCCGGAACCGAAATGAACTACCGATTCGCGCCAGAAACGAAACGAACGCACCCAATCCACTTTTTTGGACCGAATAGTTATGTTTTGGTTCATTTTGGTCAGTTTCGTTACTGTGCAAAAAACCATGCCGGGACAGCATTTAATGCACCGATTCGGTCCGGAACCGAAATGAACTACCGATTCGCGCCAGAAACGAAACGAACGCACCCAACCCACTTCTTTGGACCCAATAGTGATGTTTTGGTTCGTTTTGGTCAGTTTGGTTACTGTGCAAAAAAACCATGCCGGGTTGCATTGAATGCACCGATTCGGGCTGGAACCGAAATGAACTACCGATTCGGGCCAGAAACGAAACGAACGTACCCAATCCACTTCTTTGGACCCAATAGTGATGTTTTGGTTCGTTTTGGTTAGTTTTGTTACTGTGCAAAAAACCATGCCGGGATAGCATTTAATGCACCGATTCGGGCCAGAAAGGAAACGAACGCACCTAATCCACTTTTTGGACCCAATAGTGATGTGTTGGTTCGTTTTGGTCAGTTTCGTTACTGTGCAAAAAACCATGCCGGGTTGCATTGAATCCATCGATTTGGGTCGGAACCGAAACGAACTACGGATCCGCGCAAGAAACGAAACGAACGCACCCAATCCACTTTTTTGGACCCAATAGTTATGTTTTGGTCGTTTTGGTCAGTTTCGTTACTGTGCAAAAAACCATGTCGGGTTGCATTTGATGCACCGATTCGGGCCGAAACCGAAACGAACAACCGATTTGGGCCAGAAACGTAACGAACGCACCCAATCCACTTTTTTGGACCCAATAGTGATGTTTTGGTTCGTTTTGGTCAGTTTCGTTACTGTGCAAAAAACCATGCCGGGTTGCATTGAATGCACCGATTCGGGCCAGAACCGAAACGAACTACCGATTCGCGCCAGAAACGAAACGAACGCACCCAATCCACTTTTGTGGACCCAATAGTGATGTTTTGGTTCGTTTTGGTCAGTTTCGTTACTGTGCAAAAAACCATGCCGGCATACCATTTAATGCACCGATTCGGGCCGGAACCAAAACGAACTACCGATTTACGCCAGAAACGAAACGAACGCACCCAATCCACTTTTTTGGACCCAATAGTGATGTTTTGGTTCGTTTTGGTCAGTTTCGTTACTGTGCAAAAAATCATACCGGGTTGCATTGAATGCACCGATTCGTGCCGGAACAACAATGAACTACCAATTCGGGCCAAAAACGAAACGAACGCACCCAATCCACTTTTGTGGACCCAATAGTGATGTTTTGGTTCGTTTTGGTCAGTTTCATTACTGTGCAAAAAACCATGCCGGCATACCATTTAATGCACCGATTCGGGCCGGAACCGAAACGAACTACCGATTTACGCCAGAAACGAAACGAACGCACCCAATCCACTTTTTTGGACCCAATAGTGATGTTTTGGTTCGTTTTGGTCAGTTTCGTTACTGTGCAAAAAATCATACCGGGTTGCATTGAATGCACCGATTCGTGCCGGAACAACAATGAACTACCAATTCGGGCCAGAAACGAAACGAACGCACCCAATCCACTTTTTTGGACCCAATAGTGATGTTTTGGTTCGTTTTGGTCAGTTTCGTTACTGTGCAAAAAACCATGCCGGGTTGAATTAAATGCACCGATTCGGGCCAGAACCGAAACGAACTACCGATTCGCGCCAGAAACGAAACGAACGCACCCAATCCACTTTTTTGGACCCAATAGTGATTTTTTGGTTCATTTTGGTTAGTTTCGTTACTGTGCAAAAAACCATGCCGGGATACCATTTAATGCACCGATTCGGGCCGGAACCGAAACGAACTACCGATTCGCGCCAGAAACGAAACGATCGCACGCAATCCACTTTTTTGGACCCAATAGTGATGTTTTGGTTCGTTTTGGTCAATTTCGTTACTGTGCGAAAGACCATGCCGGGACAGCATTTAATGCATCGATTCGGGCCGGAACCGAAACGAACTACCGATTCGCGCCAGAAACGAAACGAACGCACCCAATCCACTTTTTTGGACCCAATAGTGATATTTTGGTTCGTTTTGCTCAGTTTCCTTACTGTGCGAAAAACCATGCCGAGACAGCATTTAATGCACCGATTCGGGCCGGAACCGAAACGAACTACCGATTCGCGCAAGAAACGAAACAAGCGCCCCCAATCCACTTTTTTGGACCCAATAGTGATGTTTTAGTTCATTTTGGTCAGTTTCGTTACTGTGCAAAAAATCATGCCGGGTTGCATTGAATGCACCGATTCGTGCGGAACCGAAATGAACTACCGATTCGCGCCAGAAACGAAACGAACGCACACAATCCACTTTTTGGACCCAATAGTGATGTTTTGGTTCGTTTTGGTCAGTTTCGTTACTTTGCAAAAAACCATGCCGGGACGGCATTTAATGCACCGATTCGGGCCGGAACCGAAATGAACTACCGATTCGCGCCTGAAACGAAACGAACGCAACCAATCCACTTTTTTGAACCAAATAGTTATGTTTTGGTTCATTTTGGTCAGTTTCGTTATTGTGCAAAAAAACCATGCCGGGTTGCATTTAATGCACCGATTCAGGCCGGAACCGAAACGAACTACCGATTCGGGCCAGAAACGTAACGAACGCACCCAATCCACTTTTTTGGACCCAATAGTGATGTTTTGGTCAGTTTCGTTACTGTGCAAAAAACCATGCCGGGTTGCATTGAATGCACCGATTCGGGCCAGAACTGAAACGAACTACCGATTCGGGCCAGAAACGAAACGAACGCACCCAACCCACTTCTTTGGACCCAATAGTGATGTTTTGGTTCGTTTTGGTCAGTTTGGTTACTGTGCAAAAAAACCATGCCGGGTTGCATTGAATGCACCGATTCGTGCCAGAACCGAAACGAACTACCGATTCGCGCCAGAAACGAAACGAACGCACCGAATCCACTTTTATGGACCCAATAGTGATGTTTTACTTCGTTTTGGTCAGTTTCGTTACTGTGCAAAAAACCATGCTGGGATACCATTTAATGCACCGATTCGGGCCGGAACCGAAACGTACTACCGATTCGCGCCACAAAGAAACGAACGCACGCAATCTACTTTTTTGGACCCAATAGTGATGTTTTGGTTTGTTTTGGTCAGTTTCGTTACTGTGCGAAAAATCATGCCGGGACAGCATTTAATGCACCGATTCGGGCCGGAACCGAAATGAACTACCGATTCGCGCCAGAAACGAAACGAACGCACCCAATCCACTTTTTTGGACCGAATAGTTATGTTTTGGTTCATTTTGGTCAGTTTCGTTACTGTGCAAAAAACCATGCCGGGACAGCATTTAATGCACCGATTCGGTCCGGAACCGAAATGAACTACCGATTCGGGCCAGAAACGAAACGAACGCACCCAACCCACTTCTTTGGACCCAATAGTGATGTTTTGGTTCGTTTTGGTCAGTTTGGTTACTGTGCAAAAAAACCATGCCGGGTTGCATTGAATGCACCGATTCGGGCTGGAACCGAAATGAACTACCGATTCGGGCCAGAAACGAAACGAACGTACCCAATCCACTTCTTTGGACCCAATAGTGATGTTTTGGTTCGTTTTGGTTAGTTTTGTTACTGTGCAAAAAACCATGCCGGGATAGCATTTAATGCACCGATTCGGGCCAGAAAGGAAACGAACGCACCCAATCCACTTTTTGGACCCAATAGTGATGTTTTGGTTCGTTTTGGTCAGTTTCCTTACTGTGCGAAAAACAATGCCGGGACAGCATTTAATGCACCGATTCGGGCCGGAACCGAAATGAACTACCGATTCGCGCCAGAAACGAAACGAACGCACCCAACCCACTTCTTTGGACCCAATAGTGATGTTTTGGTTCGTTTTGGTCAGTTTGGTTACTGTGCAAAAAAACCATGCCGGGTTGCATTGAATGCACCGATTCGGGCTGGAACCGAAATGAACTACCGATTCGGGCCAGAAACGAAACGAACGTACCCAATCCACTTCTTTGGACCCAATAGTGATGTTTTGGTTCGTTTTGGTTAGTTTTGTTACTTTGCAAAAAACCATGCCGGGATAGCATTTAATGCACCGATTCGGGCCAGAAACGAAACGAACGCACCCAATCCACTTTTTTGGACCCAATAGTGATGTTTTGGTTCGTTTTGGTCAGTTTCCTTACTGTGCGAAAAACAATGCCGGGACAGCATTTAATGCACCGATTCGGGCCGGAACCGAAATGAACTACCGATTCGCGCCAGAAACGAAACGAACGCACCCAACCCACTTCTTTGGACCCAATAGTGATGTTTTGGTTCGTTTTGGTCAGTTTGGTTACTGTGCAAAAAAACCATGCCGGGTTGCATTGAATGCACCGATTCGGGCTGGAACCGAAATGAACTACCGATTCGGGCCAGAAACGAAACGAACGTACCCAATCCACTTCTTTGGACCCAATAGTGATGTTTTGGTTCGTTTTGGTTAGTTTTGTTACTGTGCAAAAAACCATGCCGGGTTAGCATTTAATGCACCGATTCGGGCCAGAAAGGAAACGAACGCACCCAATCCACTTTTTGGACCCAATAGTGATGTGTTGGTTCGTTTTGGTCAGTTTCGTTACTGTGCAAAAAACCATGCCGGGTTGCATTGAATCCATCGATTTGGGTCGGAACCGAAACGAACTACGGATTCGCGCAAGGAACGAAACGAACGCACCCAATCCACTTTTTTGGACCCAATAGTTATGTTTTGGTCGTTTTGGTCAGTTTCGTAACTGTGCAAAAAACCATGTCGGGTTGCATTTGATGCACCGATTCGGGCCGAAACCGAAACGAACAACCGATTTGGGCCAGAAACGTAACGAACGCACCCAATCCACTTTTTTGGACCCAATAGTGATGTTTTGGTTCGTTTTGGTCAGTTTCGTTACTGTGCAAAAAACCATGCCGGGTTGCATTGAATGCACCGATTCGGGCCAGAACCGAAACGAACTACCGATTCGCGCCAGAAACGAAACGAACGCACCCAATCCACTTTTGTGGACCCAATAGTGATGTTTTGGTTCGTTTTGGTCAGTTTCGTTACTGTGCAAAAAACCATGCCGGCATACCATTTAATGCACCGATTCGGGCCGGAACCAAAACGAACTACCAATTTACGCCAGAAACGAAACGAACGCACCCAATCCACTTTTTTGGACCCAATAGTGATGTTTTGGTTCGTTTTGGTCAGTTTCGTTACTGTGCAAAAAATCATACCGGGTTGCATTGAATGCACCGATTCGTGCCGGAACAACAATGAACTACCAATTCGGGCCAAAAACGAAACGAACGCACCCAATCCACTTTTGTGGACCCAATAGTGATGTTTTGGTTCGTTTTGGTCAGTTTCATTACTGTGCAAAAAACCATGCCGGCATACCATTTAATGCACCGATTCGGGCCGGAACCGAAACGAACTACCGATTTACGCCAGAAACGAAACGAACGCACCCAATCCACTTTTTTGGACCCAATAGTGATGTTTTGGTTCGTTTTGGTCAGTTTCGTTACTGTGCAAAAAATCATACCGGGTTGCATTGAATGCACCGATTCGTGCCGGAACAACAATGAACTACCAATTCGGGCCAGAAACGAAACGAACGCACCCAATCCACTTTTTTGGACCCAATAGTGATGTTTTGGTTCGTTTTGGTCAGTTTCGTTACTGTGCAAAAAACCATGCCGGGTTGAATTAAATGCACCGATTCGGGCCAGAACCGAAACGAACTACCGATTTGGGCCAGAAACGTAACGAACGCACCCAATCCACTTTTTTGGACCCAATAGTGATGTTTTGGTTCGTTTTGGTCAGTTTCGTTACTGTGCAAAAAACCATGCCGGGTTGCATTGAATGCACCGATTCGGGCCAGAACCGAAACGAACTACCGATTCGCGCCAGAAACGAAACGAACGCACCCAATCCACTTTTGTGGACCCAATAGTGATGTTTTGGTTCGTTTTGGTCAGTTTCGTTACTGTGCAAAAAACCATGCCGGCATACCATTTAATGCACCGATTCGGGCCGGAACCAAAACGAACTACCAATTTACGCCAGAAACGAAACGAACGCACCCAATCCACTTTTTTGGACCCAATAGTGATGTTTTGGTTCGTTTTGGTCAGTTTCGTTACTGTGCAAAAAATCATACCGGGTTGCATTGAATGCACCGATTCGTGCCGGAACAACAATGAACTACCAATTCGGGCCAAAAACGAAACGAACGCACCCAATCCACTTTTGTGGACCCAATAGTGATGTTTTGGTTCGTTTTGGTCAGTTTCGTTACTGTGCAAAAAACCATGCCGGGTTGAATTAAATGCACCGATTCGGGCCAGAACCGAAACGAACTACCGATTCGCGCCAGAAACGAAACGAACGCACCCAATCCACTTTTTTGGACCCAATAGTGATTTTTTGGTTCATTTTGGTTAGTTTCGTTACTGTGCAAAAAACCATGCCGGCATACCATTTAATGCACCGATTCGGGCCGGAACCGAAACGAACTACCGATTTACGCCAGAAACGAAACGAACGCACCCAATCCACTTTTTTGGACCCAATAGTGATGTTTTGGTTCGTTTTGGTCAGTTTCGTTACTGTGCAAAAAATCATACCGGGTTGCATTGAATGCACCGATTCGTGCCGGAACAACAATGAACTACCAATTCGGGCCAGAAACGAAACGAACGCACCCAATCCACTTTTTTGGACCCAATAGTGATGTTTTGGTTCGTTTTGGTCAGTTTCGTCACTGTGCAAAAAACCATGCCGGGTTGAATTAAATGCACCGATTCGGGCCAGAACCGAAACGAACTACCGATTCGCGCCAGAAACGAAACGAACGCACCCAATCCACTTTTTTGGACCCAATAGTGATTTTTTGGTTCGTTTTGGTCAGTTTCGTTACTGTGCAAAAAACCATGCCGGGATACCATTTAATGCACCGATTCGGGCCGGAACCGAAACGAACTACCGATTCGCGCCAGAAACGAAACGATCGCACGCAATCCACTTTTTTGGACCCAATAGTGATGTTTTGGTTCGTTTTGGTCAATTTCGTTACTGTGCGAAAGACCATGCCGGGACAGCATTTAATGCATCGATTCGGGCCGGAACCGAAACGAACTACCGATTCGCGCCAGAAACGAAACGAACGCACCCAATCCACTTTTTTGGACCCAATAGTGATGTTTTGGTTCGTTTTGCTCAGTTTCCTTACTGTGCGAAAAACCATGCCGAGACAGCATTTAATGCACCGATTCGGGCCGGAACCGAAACGAACTACCGATTCGCGCAAGAAACGAAACAAGCGCCCCCAATCCACTTTTTTGGACCCAATAGTGATGTTTTAGTTCATTTTGGTCAGTTTCGTTACTGTGCAAAAAATCATGCCGGGTTGCATTGAATGCACCGATTCGTGCGGAACCGAAATGAACTACCGATTCGCGCCAGAAACGAAACGAACGCACACAATCCACTTTTTGGACCCAATAGTGATGTTTTGGTTCGTTTTGGTCAGTTTCGTTACTTTGCAAAAAACCATGCCGGGACGGCATTTAATGCACCGATTCGGGCCGGAACCGAAATGAACTACCGATTCGCGCCTGAAACGAAACGAACGCAACCAATCCACTTTTTTGGACCAAATAGTTATGTTTTGGTTCATTTTGGTCAGTTTCGTTATTGTGCAAAAAAACCATGCCGGGTTGCATTTAATGCACCGATTCAGGCCGGAACCGAAACGAACTACCGATTCGGGCCAGAAACGTAACGAACGCACCCAATCCACTTTTTTGGACCCAATAGTGATGTTTTGGTCAGTTTCGTTACTGTGCAAAAAACCATGCCGGGTTGCATTGAATGCACCGATTCGGGCCAGAACTGAAACGAACTACCGATTCGGGCCAGAAACGAAACGAACGCACCCAACCCACTTCTTTGGACCCAATAGTGATGTTTTGGTTCGTTTTGGTCAGTTTGGTTACTGTGCAAAAAAACCATGCCGGGTTGCATTGAATGCACCGATTCGTGCCAGAACCGAAACGAACTACCGATTCGCGCCAGAAACGAAACGAACGCACCGAATCCACTTTTATGGACCCAATAGTGATGTTTTACTTCGTTTTGGTCAGTTTCGTTACTGTGCAAAAAACCATGCTGGGATACCATTTAATGCACCGATTCGGGCCGGAACCGAAACGTACTACCGATTCGCGCCACAAAGAAACGAACGCACGCAATCTACTTTTTTGGACCCAATAGTGATGTTTTGGTTTGTTTTGGTCAGTTTCGTTACTGTGCGAAAAATCATGCCGGGACAGCATTTAATGCACCGATTCGGGTCGGAACCGAAATGAACTACCGATTCGCGCCAGAAACGAAACGAACGCACCCAATCCACTTTTTTGGACCGAATAGTTATGTTTTGGTTCATTTTGGTCAGTTTCGTTACTGTGCAAAAAACCATGCCGGGACAGCATTTAATGCACCGATTCGGTCCGGAACCGAAATGAACTACCGATTCGGGCCAGAAACGAAACGAACGCACCCAACCCACTTCTTTGGACCCAATAGTGATGTTTTGGTTCGTTTTGGTCAGTTTGGTTACTGTGCAAAAAAACCATGCCGGGTTGCATTGAATGCACCGATTCGGGCTGGAACCGAAATGAACTACCGATTCGGGCCAGAAACGAAACGAACGTACCCAATCCACTTCTTTGGACCCAATAGTGATGTTTTGGTTCGTTTTGGTTAGTTTTGTTACTGTGCAAAAAACCATGCCGGGATAGCATTTAATGCACCGATTCGGGCCAGAAAGGAAACGAACGCACCCAATCCACTTTTTGGACCCAATAGTGATGTTTTGGTTCGTTTTGGTCAGTTTCCTTACTGTGCGAAAAACAATGCCGGGACAGCATTTAATGCACCGATTCGGGCCGGAACCGAAATGAACTACCGATTCGCGCCAGAAACGAAACGAACGCACCCAACCCACTTCTTTGGACCCAATAGTGATGTTTTGGTTCGTTTTGGTCAGTTTGGTTACTGTGCAAAAAACCATGCCGGGTTGCATTGAATCCATCGATTTGGGTCGGAACCGAAACGAACTACGGATTCGCGCAAGGAACGAAACGAACGCACCCAATCCACTTTTTTGGACCCAATAGTTATGTTTTGGTCGTTTTGGTCAGTTTCGTAACTGTGCAAAAAACCATGTCGGGTTGCATTTGATGCACCGATTCGGGCCGAAACCGAAACGAACAACCGATTTGGGCCAGAAACGTAACGAACGCACCCAATCCACTTTTTTGGACCCAATAGTGATGTTTTGGTTCGTTTTGGTCAGTTTCGTTACTGTGCAAAAAACCATGCCGGGTTGCATTGAATGCACCGATTCGGGCCAGAACCGAAACGAACTACCGATTCGCGCCAGAAACGAAACGAACGCACCCAATCCACTTTTGTGGACCCAATAGTGATGTTTTGGTTCGTTTTGGTCAGTTTCGTTACTGTGCAAAAAACCATGCCGGCATACCATTTAATGCACCGATTCGGGCCGGAACCAAAACGAACTACCAATTTACGCCAGAAACGAAACGAACGCACCCAATCCACTTTTTTGGACCCAATAGTGATGTTTTGGTTCGTTTTGGTCAGTTTCGTTACTGTGCAAAAAATCATACCGGGTTGCATTGAATGCACCGATTCGTGCCGGAACAACAATGAACTACCAATTCGGGCCAAAAACGAAACGAACGCACCCAATCCACTTTTGTGGACCCAATAGTGATGTTTTGGTTCGTTTTGGTCAGTTTCATTACTGTGCAAAAAACCATGCCGGCATACCATTTAATGCACCGATTCGGGCCGGAACCGAAACGAACTACCGATTTACGCCAGAAACGAAACGAACGCACCCAATCCACTTTTTTGGACCCAATAGTGATGTTTTGGTTCGTTTTGGTCAGTTTCGTTACTGTGCAAAAAATCATACCGGGTTGCATTGAATGCACCGATTCGTGCCGGAACAACAATGAACTACCAATTCGGGCCAGAAACGAAACGAACGCACCCAATCCACTTTTTTGGACCCAATAGTGATGTTTTGGTTCGTTTTGGTCAGTTTCGTTACTGTGCAAAAAACCATGCCGGGTTGCATTGAATGCACCGATTCGGGCCAGAACCGAAACGAACTACCGATTCGCGCCAGAAACGAAACGAACGCACCCAATCCACTTTTGTGGACCCAATAGTGATGTTTTGGTTCGTTTTGGTCAGTTTCGTTACTGTGCAAAAAACCATGCCGGCATACCATTTAATGCACCGATTCGGGCCGGAACCAAAACGAACTACCAATTTACGCCAGAAACGAAACGAACGCACCCAATCCACTTTTTTGGACCCAATAGTGATGTTTTGGTTCGTTTTGGTCAGTTTCGTTACTGTGCAAAAAATCATACCGGGTTGCATTGAATGCACCGATTCGTGCCGGAACAACAATGAACTACCAATTCGGGCCAAAAACGAAACGAACGCACACAATCCACTTTTGTGGACCCAATAGTGATGTTTTGGTTCGTTTTGGTCAGTTTCATTACTGTGCAAAAAACCATGCCGGCATACCATTTAATGCACCGATTCGGGCCGGAACCGAAACGAACTACCGATTTACGCCAGAAACGAAACGAACGCACCCAATCCACTTTTTTGGACCCAATAGTGATGTTTTGGTTCGTTTTGGTCAGTTTCGTTACTGTGCAAAAAATCATACCGGGTTGCATTGAATGCACCGATTCGTGCCGGAACAACAATGAACTACCAATTCGGGCCAGAAACGAAACGAACGCACCCAATCCACTTTTTTGGACCCAATAGTGATGTTTTGGTTCGTTTTGGTCAGTTTCGTCACTGTGCAAAAAACCATGCCGGGTTGAATTAAATGCACCGATTCGGGCCAGAACCGAAACGAACTACCGATTCGCGCCAGAAACGAAACGAACGCACCCAATCCACTTTTTTGGACCCAATAGTGATTTTTTGGTTCGTTTTGGTCAGTTTCGTTACTGTGCAAAAAACCATGCCGGGATACCATTTAATGCACCGATTCGGGCCGGAACCGAAACGAACTACCGATTCGCGCCAGAAACGAAACGATCGCACGCAATCCACTTTTTTGGACCCAATAGTGATGTTTTGGTTCGTTTTGGTCAATTTCGTTACTGTGCGAAAGACCATGCCGGGACAGCATTTAATGCATCGATTCGGGCCGGAACCGAAACGAACTACCGATTCGCGCCAGAAACGAAACGAACGCACCCAATCCACTTTTTTGGACCCAATAGTGATGTTTTGGTTCGTTTTGCTCAGTTTCCTTACTGTGCGAAAAACCATGCCGAGACAGCATTTAATGCACCGATTCGGGCCGGAACCGAAACGAACTACCGATTCGCGCAAGAAACGAAACAAGCGCCCCCAATCCACTTTTTTGGACCCAATAGTGATGTTTTAGTTCATTTTGGTCAGTTTCGTTACTGTGCAAAAAATCATGTCGGGTTGCATTGAATGCACCGATTCGTGCGGAACCGAAATGAACTACCGATTCGCGCCAGAAACGAAACGAACGCACACAATCCACTTTTTGGACCCAATAGTGATGTTTTGGTTCGTTTTGGTCAGTTTCGTTACTTTGCAAAAAACCATGCCGGGACGGCATTTAATGCACCGATTCGGGCCGGAACCGAAATGAACTACCGATTCGCGCCTGAAACGAAACGAACGCAACCAATCCACTTTTTTGGACCAAATAGTTATGTTTTGGTTCATTTTGGTCAGTTTCGTTATTGTGCAAAAAAACCATGCCGGGTTGCATTTAATGCACCGATTCAGGCCGGAACCGAAACGAACTACCGATTCGGGCCAGAAACGTAACGAACGCACCCAATCCACTTTTTTGGACCCAATAGTGATGTTTTGGTCAGTTTCGTTACTGTGCAAAAAACCATGCCGGGTTGCATTGAATGCACCGATTCGGGCCAGAACTGAAACGAACTACCGATTCGGGCCAGAAACGAAACGAACGCACCCAACCCACTTCTTTGGACCCAATAGTGATGTTTTGGTTCGTTTTGGTCAGTTTGGTTACTGTGCAAAAAAACCATGCCGGGTTGCATTGAATGCACCGATTCGTGCCAGAACCGAAACGAACTACCGATTCGCGCCAGAAACGAAACGAACGCACCGAATCCACTTTTATGGACCCAATAGTGATGTTTTACTTCGTTTTGGTCAGTTTCGTTACTGTGCAAAAAACCATGCTGGGATACCATTTAATGCACCGATTCGGGCCGGAACCGAAACGTACTACCGATTCGCGCCACAAAGAAACGAACGCACGCAATCTACTTTTTTGGACCCAATAGTGATGTTTTGGTTTGTTTTGGTCAGTTTCGTTACTGTGCGAAAAATCATGCCGGGACAGCATTTAATGCACCGATTCGGGTCGGAACCGAAATGAACTACCGATTCGCGCCAGAAACGAAACGAACGCACCCAATCCACTTTTTGGGACCGAATAGTTATGTTTTGGTTCATTTTGGTCAGTTTCGTTACTGTGCAAAAAACCATGCCGGGACAGCATTTAATGCACCGATTCGGTCCGGAACCGAAATGAACTACCGATTCGGGCCAGAAACGAAACGAACGCACCCAACCCACTTCTTTGGACCCAATAGTGATGTTTTGGTTCGTTTTGGTCAGTTTGGTTACTGTGCAAAAAAACCATGCCGGGTTGCATTGAATGCACCGATTCGGGCTGGAACCGAAATGAACTACCGATTCGGGCCAGAAACGAAACGAACGTACCCAATCCACTTCTTTGGACCCAATAGTGATGTTTTGGTTCGTTTTGGTTAGTTTTGTTACTGTGCAAAAAACCATGCCGGGATAGCATTTAATGCACCGATTCGGGCCAGAAAGGAAACGAACGCACCCAATCCACTTTTTGGACCCAATAGTGATGTTTTGGTTCGTTTTGGTCAGTTTCCTTACTGTGCGAAAAACAATGCCGGGACAGCATTTAATGCACCGATTCGGGCCGGAACCGAAATGAACTACCGATTCGCGCCAGAAACGAAACGAACGCACCCAACCCACTTCTTTGGACCCAATAGTGATGTTTTGGTTCGTTTTGGTCAGTTTGGTTACTGTGCAAAAAAACCATGCCGGGTTGCATTGAATGCACCGATTCGGGCTGGAACCGAAATGAACTACCGATTCGGGCCAGAAACGAAACGAACGTACCCAATCCACTTCTTTGGACCCAATAGTGATGTTTTGGTTCGTTTTGGTTAGTTTTGTTACTGTGCAAAAAACCATGCCGGGATAGCATTTAATGCACCGATTCGGGCCAGAAAGGAAACGAACGCACCCAATCCACTTTTTGGACCCAATAGTGATGTTTTGGTTCGTTTTGGTCAGTTTCCTTACTGTGCGAAAAACAATGCCGGGACAGCATTTAATGCACCGATTCGGGCCGGAACCGAAATGAACTACCGATTCGCGCCAGAAACGAAACGAACGCACCCAACCCACTTCTTTGGACCCAATAGTGATGTTTTGGTTCGTTTTGGTCAGTTTGGTTACTGTGCAAAAAAACCATGCCGGGTTGCATTGAATGCACCGATTCGGGCTGGAACCGAAATGAACTACCGATTCGGGCCAGAAACGAAACGAACGTACCCAATCCACTTCTTTGGACCCAATAGTGATGTTTTGGTTCGTTTTGGTTAGTTTTGTTACTGTGCAAAAAACCATGCCGGGATAGCATTTAATGCACCGATTCGGGCCAGAAACGAAACGAACGCACCCAATCCACTTTTTTGGACCCAATAGTGATGTTTTGGTTCGTTTTGGTCAGTTTCCTTACTGTGCGAAAAACAATGCCGGGACAGCATTTAATGCACCGATTCGGGCCGGAACCGAAATGAACTACCGATTCGCGCCAGAAACGAAACGAACGCACCCAACCCACTTCTTTGGACCCAATAGTGATGTTTTGGTTCGTTTTGGTCAGTTTGGTTACTGTGCAAAAAAACCATGCCGGGTTGCATTGAATGCACCGATTCGGGCTGGAACCGAAATGAACTACCGATTCGGGCCAGAAACGAAACGAACGTACCCAATCCACTTCTTTGGACCCAATAGTGATGTTTTGGTTCGTTTTGGTTAGTTTTGTTACTGTGCAAAAAACCATGCCGGGTTAGCATTTAATGCACCGATTCGGGCCAGAAAGGAAACGAACGCACCCAATCCACTTTTTGGACCCAATAGTGATGTGTTGGTTCGTTTTGGTCAGTTTCGTTACTGTGCAAAAAACCATGCCGGGTTGCATTGAATCCATCGATTTGGGTCGGAACCGAAACGAATTACGGATTCGCGCAAGGAACGAAACGAACGCACCCAATCCACTTTTTTGGACCCAATAGTTATGTTTTGGTCGTTTTGGTCAGTTTCGTTACTGTGCAAAAAAGCATGTCGGGTTGCATTTGATGCACCGATTCGGGCCGAAACCGAAACGAACAACCGATTTGGGCCAGAAACGTAACGAACGCACCCAATCCACTTTTTTGGACCCAATAGTGATGTTTTGGTTCGTTTTGGTCAGTTTCGTTACTGTGCAAAAAACCATGCCGGGTTGCATTGAATGCACCGATTCGGGCCAGAACCGAAACGAACTACCGATTCGCGCCAGAAACGAAACGAACGCACCCAATCCACTTTTGTGGACCCAATAGTGATGTTTTGGTTCGTTTTGGTCAGTTTCGTTACTGTGCAAAAAACCATGCCGGCATACCATTTAATGCACCGATTCGGGCCGGAACCAAAACGAACTACCAATTTACGCCAGAAACGAAACGAACGCACCCAATCCACTTTTTTGGACCCAATAGTGATGTTTTGGTTCGTTTTGGTCAGTTTCGTTACTGTGCAAAAAATCATACCGGGTTGCATTGAATGCACCGATTCGTGCCGGAACAACAATGAACTACCAATTCGGGCCAAAAACGAAACGAACGCACCCAATCCACTTTTGTGGACCCAATAGTGATGTTTTGGTTCGTTTTGGTCAGTTTCATTACTGTGCAAAAAACCATGCCGGCATACCATTTAATGCACCGATTCGGGCCGGAACCAAAACGAACTACCAATTTACGCCAGAAACGAAACGAACGCACCCAATCCACTTTTTTGGACCCAATAGTGATGTTTTGGTTCGTTTTGGTCAGTTTCGTTACTGTGCAAAAAATCATACCGGGTTGCATTTAATGCACCGATTCGGGCCGGAACAACAATGAACTACCAATTCGGGCCAGAAACGAAACGAACGCACCCAATCCACTTTTTTGGATCGAATAGTGATGTTTTGGTTCGTTTTGGTCAGTTTCGTTACTGTGCAAAAAACCATGCCGGGTTGCATTGAATGCACCGATTCGGGCCAGAACCGAAACGAACTACCGATTCGCGCCAGAAACGAAACGAACACACCCAATCCACTTTTGTGGACCCAATAGTGATGTTTTGGTTCGTTTTGGTCAGTTTCGTTACTGTGCAAAAAACCATGCCGGGTTGCATTAAATGCACCGATTCGGGCCAGAACCGAAACGAACTACCGATTCGCGCCAGAAACGAAACGAACGCACCCAATCCACTTTTGTGGACCCAATAGTGATGTTTTGGTTCGTTTTGGTCAGTTTCGTTACTGTGCAAAAAATCATACCGGGTTGCATTGAATGCACCGATTCGTGCCGGAACAACAATGAACTACCAATTCGGGCCAGAAACGAAACGAACGCACCCAATCCACTTTTTTGGACCCAATAGTGATGTTTTGGTTCGTTTTGGTTAGTTTTGTTACTGTGCAAAAAACCATGCCGGGATAGCATTTAATGCACCGATTCGGGCCAGAAAGGAAACGAACGCACCCAATCCACTTTTTGGACCCAATAGTGATGTTTTGGTTCGTTTTGGTCAGTTTCCTTACTGTGCGAAAAACAATGCCGGGACAGCATTTAATGCACCGATTCGGGCCGGAACCGAAATGAACTACCGATTCGCGCCAGAAACGAAACGAACGCACCCAACCCACTTCTTTGGACCCAATAGTGATGTTTTGGTTCGTTATGGTCAGTTTGGTTACTGTGCAAAAAAACCATGCCGGGTTGCATTGAATGCACCGATTCGGGCTGGAACCGAAATGAACTACCGATTCGGGCCAGAAACGAAACGAACGTACCCAATCCACTTCTTTGGACCCAATAGTGATGTTTTGGTTCGTTTTGGTTAGTTTTGTTACTGTGCAAAAAACCATGCCGGGATAGCATTTAATGCACCGATTCGGGCCAGAAAGGAAACGAACGCACCCAATCCACTTTTTGGACCCAATAGTGATGTTTTGGTTCGTTTTGGTCAGTTTCCTTACTGTGCGAAAAACAATGCCGGGACAGCATTTAATGCACCGATTCGGGCCGGAACCGAAATGAACTACCGATTCGCGCCAGAAACGAAACGAACGCACCCAACCCACTTCTTTGGACCCAATAGTGATGTTTTGGTTCGTTTTGGTCAGTTTGGTTACTGTGCAAAAAAACCATGCCGGGTTGCATTGAATGCACCGATTCGGGCTGGAACCGAAATGAACTACCGATTCGGGCCAGAAACGAAACGAACGTACCCAATCCACTTCTTTGGACCCAATAGTGATGTTTTGGTTCGTTTTGGTTAGTTTTGTTACTGTGCAAAAAACCATGCCGGGATAGCATTTAATGCACCGATTCGGGCCAGAAACGAAACGAACGCACCCAATCCACTTTTTTGGACCCAATAGTGATGTTTTGGTTCGTTTTGGTCAGTTTCCTTACTGTGCGAAAAACAATGCCGGGACAGCATTTAATGCACCGATTCGGGCCGGAACCGAAATGAACTACCGATTCGCGCCAGAAACGAAACGAACGCACCCAACCCACTTCTTTGGACCCAATAGTGATGTTTTGGTTCGTTTTGGTCAGTTTGGTTACTGTGCAAAAAAACCATGCCGGGTTGCATTGAATGCACCGATTCGGGCTGGAACCGAAATGAACTACCGATTCGGGCCAGAAACGAAACGAACGTACCCAATCCACTTCTTTGGACCCAATAGTGATGTTTTGGTTCGTTTTGGTTAGTTTTGTTACTGTGCAAAAAACCATGCCGGGTTAGCATTTAATGCACCGATTCGGGCCAGAAAGGAAACGAACGCACCCAATCCACTTTTTGGACCCAATAGTGATGTGTTGGTTCGTTTTGGTCAGTTTCGTTACTGTGCAAAAAACCATGCCGGGTTGCATTGAATCCATCGATTTGGGTCGGAACCGAAACGAATTACGGATTCGCGCAAGGAACGAAACGAACGCACCCAATCCACTTTTTTGGACCCAATAGTTATGTTTTGGTCGTTTTGGTCAGTTTCGTTACTGTGCAAAAAAGCATGTCGGGTTGCATTTGATGCACCGATTCGGGCCGAAACCGAAACGAACAACCGATTTGGGCCAGAAACGTAACGAACGCACCCAATCCACTTTTTTGGACCCAATAGTGATGTTTTGGTTCGTTTTGGTCAGTTTCGTTACTGTGCAAAAAACCATGCCGGGTTGCATTGAATGCACCGATTCGGGCCAGAACCGAAACGAACTACCGATTCGCGCCAGAAACGAAACGAACGCACCCAATCCACTTTTGTGGACCCAATAGTGATGTTTTGGTTCGTTTTGGTCAGTTTCGTTACTGTGCAAAAAACCATGCCGGCATACCATTTAATGCACCGATTCGGGCCGGAACCAAAACGAACTACCAATTTACGCCAGAAACGAAACGAACGCACCCAATCCACTTTTTTGGACCCAATAGTGATGTTTTGGTTCGTTTTGGTCAGTTTCGTTACTGTGCAAAAAATCATACCGGGTTGCATTGAATGCACCGATTCGTGCCGGAACAACAATGAACTACCAATTCGGGCCAAAAACGAAACGAACGCACCCAATCCACTTTTGTGGACCCAATAGTGATGTTTTGGTTCGTTTTGGTCAGTTTCATTACTGTGCAAAAAACCATGCCGGCATACCATTTAATGCACCGATTCGGGCCGGAACCGGAACGAACTACCGATTCGCGCCAGAAACGAAACGAACGCACCCAATCCACTTTTTTGGACCCAATAGTGATGTTTTCGTTCGTTTTGGTCAGTTTCGTTACTGTGCAAAAAATCATACCGTGTTGCATTTAATGCACCGATTCGGGCCGGAACAACAATGAACTACCAATTCGGGCCAGAAACGAAACGAACGCACCCAATCCACTTTTTTGGATCGAATAGTGATGTTTTGGTTCGTTTTGGTCAGTTTCGTTACTGTGCAAAAAACCATGCCGGGTTGCATTGAATGCACCGATTCGGGCCAGAACCGAAACGAACTACCGATTCGCGCCAGAAACGAAACGAACACACCCAATCCACTTTTGTGGACCCAATAGTGATGTTTTGGTTCGTTTTGGTCAGTTTCGTTACTGTGCAAAAAACCATGCCGGGTTGCATTAAATGCACCGATTCGGGCCAGAACCGAAACGAACTACCGATTCGCGCCAGAAACGAAACGAACGCACCCAATCCACTTTTTTGGACCCAATAGTGATTTTTTGGTTCGTTTTGGTCAGTTTCGTTACTGTGCAAAAAACCATGCCGGGTTGCATTGAATGCACCGATTCGGGCCAGAACCGAAACGAACTACCGATTCGCGCCAGAAACGAAACGAACGCACCCAACCCACTTCTTTGGACCCAATAGTGATGTTTTGGTTCGTTTTGGTCAGTTTGGTTACTGTGCAAAAAAACCATGCCGGGTTGCATTGAATGCACCGATTCGGGCTGGAACCGAAATGAACTACCGATTCGGGCCAGAAACGAAACGAACGTACCCAATCCACTTCTTTGGACCCAATAGTGATGTTTTGGTTCGTTTTGGTTAGTTTTGTTACTGTGCAAAAAACCATGCCGGGATAGCATTTAATGCACCGATTCGGGCCAGAAACGAAACGAACGCACCCAATCCACTTTTTTGGACCCAATAGTGATGTTTTGGTTCGTTTTGGTCAGTTTCCTTACTGTGCGAAAAACAATGCCGGGACAGCATTTAATGCACCGATTCGGGCCGGAACCGAAATGAACTACCGATTCGCGCCAGAAACGAAACGAACGCACCCAACCCACTTCTTTGGACCCAATAGTGATGTTTTGGTTCGTTTTGGTCAGTTTGGTTACTGTGCAAAAAAACCATGCCGGGTTGCATTGAATGCACCGATTCGGGCTGGAACCGAAATGAACTACCGATTCGGGCCAGAAACGAAACGAACGTACCCAATCCACTTCTTTGGACCCAATAGTGATGTTTTGGTTCGTTTTGGTTAGTTTTGTTACTGTGCAAAAAACCATGCCGGGTTAGCATTTAATGCACCGATTCGGGCCAGAAAGGAAACGAACGCACCCAATCCACTTTTTGGACCCAATAGTTATGTTTTGGTCGTTTTGGTCAGTTTCGTTACTGTGCAAAAAACCATGTCGGGTTGCATTTGATGCACCGATTCGGGCCGAAACCGAAACGAACAACCGATTTGGGCCAGAAACGTAACGAACGCACCCAATCCACTTTTTTGGACCCAATAGTGATGTTTTGGTTCATTTTGGTCAGTTTCGTTACTGTGCAAAAAACCATGCCGGGTTGCATTGAATGCACCGATTCGGGCTAGAACCGAAACGAACTACCGATTCGCGCCAGAAACGAAACGAACGCACCCAATCCACTTTTGTGGACCCAATAGTGATGTTTTGGTTCGTTTTGGTCAGTTTCGTTACTGTGCAAAAAACCATGCCGGCATACCATTTAATGCACCGATTCGGGCCGGAACCAAAACGAACTACCAATTTACGCCAGAAACGAAACGAACGCACCCAATCCACTTTTTTGGACCCAATAGTGATGTTTTGGTTCGTTTTGGTCAGTTTCGTTACTGTGCAAAAAATCATACCGGGTTGCATTGAATGCACCGATTCGTGCCGGAACAACAATGAACTACCAATTCGGGCCAAAAACGAAACGAACGCACCCAATCCACTTTTGTGGACCCAATAGTGATGTTTTGGTTCGTTTTGGTCAGTTTCATTACTGTGCAAAAAACCATGCCGGCATACCATTTAATGCACCGATTCGGGCCGGAACCGGAACGAACTACCGATTCGCGCCAGAAACGAAACGAACGCACCCAATCCACTTTTTTGGACCCAATAGTGATGTTTTCGTTCGTTTTGGTCAGTTTCGTTACTGTGCAAAAAATCATACCGTGTTGCATTTAATGCACCGATTCGGGCCGGAACAACAATGAACTACCAATTCGGGCCAGAAACGAAACGAACGCACCCAATCCACTTTTTTGGATCGAATAGTGATGTTTTGGTTCGTTTTGGTCAGTTTCGTTACTGTGCAAAAAACCATGCCGGGTTGCATTGAATGCACCGATTCGGGCCAGAACCGAAACGAACTACCGATTCGCGCCAGAAACGAAACGAACACACCCAATCCACTTTTGTGGACCCAATAGTGATGTTTTGGTTCGTTTTGGTCAGTTTCGTTACTGTGCAAAAAACCATGCCGGGTTGCATTAAATGCACCGATTCGGGCCAGAACCGAAACGAACTACCGATTCGCGCCAGAAACGAAACGAACGCACCCAATCCACTTTTTTGGACCCAATAGTGATTTTTTGGTTCGTTTTGGTCAGTTTCGTTACTGTGCAAAAAACCATGCCGGGATACCATTTAATGCACCGATTCGGGCCGGAACCGAAACGAACTACCGATTCGCGCCAGAAACGAAACGATCGCACGCAATCCACTTTTTTGGACCCAATAGTGATGTTTTGGTTCGTTTTGGTCAGTTTCGTTACTGTGCGAAAGACCATGCCGGGACAGCATTTAATGCACCGATTCGGGCCGGAACCGAAACGAACTACCGATTCGCGCCAGAAACGAAACGAACGCACCCAATCCACTTTTTTGGACCCAATAGTGATGTTTTGGTTCGTTTTGCTCAGTTTCCTTACTGTGCGAAAAACCATGCCGAGACAGCATTTAATGCACCGATTCGGGCCGGAACCGAAACGAACTACCGATTCGCGCAAGAAACGAAACAAACGCCCCCAATCCACTTTTTTGGACCCAATAGTGATGTTTTAGTTCATTTTGGTCAGTTTCGTTACTGTGCAAAAAATCATGCCGGGTTGCATTGAATGCACCGATTCGTGCGGAACCGAAATGAACTACCGATTCGCGCCAGAAACGAAACGAACGCACACAATCCACTTTTTGGACCCAATAGTGATGTTTTGGTTCGTTTTGGTCAGTTTCGTTACTTTGCAAAAAACCATGCCGGGACGGTATTTAATGCACCGATTTGGGCCGGAACAGAAATGAACTACCGATTCGCGCCTGAAACGAAACGAACGCACCCAATCCACTTTTTTGGACCCAATAGTTATGTTTTGGTTCATTTTGGTCAGTTTCGTTATTGTGCAAAAAAACCATACCGGGTTGCATTTAATGCACCGATTCAGGCCGGAACCGAAACGAACTACCGATTCGGGCCAGAAACGTAACGAACGCACCCAATCCACTTTTTTGGACCCAATAGTGATGTTTTGGTCAGTTTCGTTACTGTGCAAAAAACCATGCCGGGTTGCATTGAATGCACCGATTCGGGCCAGAACTGAAACGAACTACCGATTCGGGCCAGAAACGAAACGAACGCACCCAACCCACTTCTTTGGACCCAATAGTGATGTTTTGGTTCGTTTTGGTCAGTTTGGTTACTGTGCAAAAAAACCATGCCGGGTTGCATTGAATGCACCGATTCGTGCCAGAACCGAAACGAACTACCGATTCGCGCCAGAAACGAAACGAACGCATCGAATCCACTTTTATGGACCCAATAGTGATGTTTTACTTCGTTTTGGTCAGTTTCGTTACTGTGCAAAAAACCATGCTGGGATACCATTTAATGCACCGATTCGGGCCGGAACCGAAACGTACTACCGATTCGCGCCACAAAGAAAGGAACGCACGCAATCTACTTTTTTGGACCCAATAGTGATGTTTTGGTTTGTTTTGGTCAGTTTCGTTACTGTGCAAAAAAACCATGCCGGGTTGCATTGAATGCACCGATTCGGGCTGGAACCGAAATGAACTACCGATTCGGGCCAGAAACGAAACGAACGTACCCAATCCACTTCTCTGGACCCAATAGTGATGTTTTGGTTCGTTTTGGTTAGTTTTGTTACTGTGCAAAAAACCATGCCGGGATAGCATTTAATGCACCGATTCGGGCCAGAAAGGAAACGAACGCACCCAATCCACTTTTTGGACCCAATAGTGATGTGTTGGTTCGTTTTGGTCAGTTTCGTTACTGTGCAAAAAACCATGCCGGGTTGCATTGAATCCATCGATTTGGGTCGGAACCGAAACGAACTACGGATTCGCGCAAGAAACGAAACGGACGCACCCAATCCACTTTTTTGGACCCAATAGTTATGTTTTGGTCGTTTTGGTCAGTTTCGTTACTGTGCAAAAAACCATGTCGGGTTGCATTTGATGCACCGATTCGGGCCGAAACCGAAACGAACAACCGATTTGGGCCAGAAACGTAACGAACGCACCCAATCCACTTTTTTGGACCCAATAGTGATGTTTTGGTTCGTTTTGGTCAGTTTCGTTACTGTGCAAAAAACCATGCCGGGTTGCATTGAATGCACCGATTCGGGCCAGAACCGAAACGAACTACCGATTCGCGCCAGAAACGAAACGAACGCACCCAATCCACTTTTGTGGACCCAATAGTGATGTTTTGGTTCGTTTTGGTCAGTTTCGTTACTGTGCAAAAAACCATGCCGGCATACCATTTAATGCACCGATTCGGGCCGGAACCAAAACGAACTACCGATTTACGCCAGAAACAAAACGAACGCACCCAATCCACTTTTTTGGACCCAATAGTGATGTTTTGGTTCGTTTTGGTCAGTTTCGTTACTGTGCAAAAAATCATACCGGGTTGCATTGAATGCACCGATTCGTGCCGGAACAACAATGAACTACCAATTCGGGCCAAAAACGAAACGAACGCACCCAATCCACTTTTGTGGACCCAATAGTGATGTTTTGGTTCGTTTTGGTCAGTTTCATTACTGTGCAAAAAACCATGCCGGCATACCATTTAATGCACCGATTCGGGCCGGAACCGGAACGAACTACCGATTTACGCCAGAAACGAAACGAACGCATCCAATCCACTTTTTTGGACCCAATAGTGATGTTTTGGTTCGTTTTGGTCAGTTTCGTTACTGTGCAAAAAATCATACCGGGTTGCATTGAATGCACCGATTCGTGCCGGAACAACAATGAACTACCAATTCGGGCCAGAAACGAAACGAACGCACCCAATCCACTTTTTTGGACCCAATAGTGTTGTTTTGGTTCGTTTTGGTCAGTTTCGTTACTGTGCAAAAAACCATGCCGGGATACCATTTAATGCACCGATTCGGGCCGGAACCGAAACGAACTACCGATTTACGCCAGAAACGAAACGAACGCACCCAATCCACTTTTTTGGACCCAATAGTGATGTTTTCGTTCGTTTTGGTCAGTTTCGTTACTGTGCAAAAAATCATACCGTGTTGCATTTAATGCACCGATTCGTGCCGGAACCGAAACGAACTACCGATTCGCGCCAGAAACGAAACGAACGCACCCAATCCACTTTTTTGGACCCAATAGTGTTGTTTTGGTTCGTTTTGGTCAGTTTCGTTACTGTGCAAAAAACCATGCCGGGATACCATTTAATGCACTGATTCGGGCCGGAACCGAAACGAACTACCGATTTACGCCAGAAACGAAACGAACGCACCCAATCCACTTTTTTGGACCCCATAGTGATGTTTTGGTTCGTTTTGGTCAGTTTCGTTACTGTGCAAAAAATCATACCGGGTTGCATTTAATGCACCGATTCGGGTCGGAACAACAATGAACTACCAATTCGGGCCAGAAACGAAACGAACGCACCCAATCCACTTTTTTGGATCGAATAGTGATGTTTTGGTTCGTTTTGGTCAGTTTCGTTACTGTGCAAAAAACCATGCCGGGTTGCATTGAATGCACCGATTCGGGCCAGAACCGAAACGAACTACCGATTCGCGCCAGAAACGAAACGAACACACCCAATCCACTTTTGTGGACCCAATAGTGATGTTTTGGTTCGTTTTGGTCAGTTTCGTTACTGTGCAAAAAACCATGCCGGGTTGCATTGAATGCACCGATTCGGGCCAGAACCGAAACGAACTACCGATTCGCGCCAGAAACGAAACGAACACACCCAATCCACTTTTGTGGACCCAATAGTGATGTTTTGGTTCATTTTGGTCAGTTTCGTTACTTTGCAAAAAACCATGCCGGGATACCATTTAATGCACCGATTCGGGCCGGAACCGAAACGAACTACCGATTCGCGCCAGAAACGAAACGATCGCACGCAATCCACTTTTTTGGACCCAATAGTGATGTTTTGGTTCGTTTTGGTCAGTTTCGTTACTGTGCGAAAGACCATGCCGGGACAGCATTTAATGCACCGATTCGGGCCGGAACCGAAACGAACTACCGATTCGCGCCAGAAACGAAACGAACGCACCCAATCCACTTTTTTGGACCCAATAGTGATGTTTTGGTTCGTTTTGCTCAGTTTCCTTACTGTGCGAAAAACCATGCCGAGACAGCATTTAATGCACCGATTCGGGCCGGAACCGAAACGAACTACCGATTCGCGCAAGAAACGAAACAAACGCCCCCAATCCACTTTTTTGGACCCAATAGTGATGTTTTAGTTCATTTTGGTCAGTTTCGTTACTGTGCAAAAAATCATGCCGGGTTGCATTGAATGCACCGATTCGTGCGGAACCGAAATGAACTACCGATTCGCGCCAGAAACGAAACGAACGCACACAATCCACTTTTTGGACCCAATAGTGATGTTTTGGTTCGTTTTGGTCAGTTTCGTTACTTTGCAAAAAACCATGCCGGGACGGCATTTAATGCACCGATTTGGGCCGGAACAGAAATGAACTACCGATTCGCGCCTGAAACGAAACGAACGCACCCAATCCACTTTTTTGGACCCAATAGTTATGTTTTGGTTCATTTTGGTCAGTTTCGTTATTGTGCAAAAAAACCATGCCGGGTTGCATTTAATGCACCGATTCAGGCCGGAACCGAAACGAACTACCGATTCGGGCCAGAAACGTAACGAACGCACCCAATCCACTTTTTTGGACCCAATAGTGATGTTTTGGTCAGTTTCGTTACTGTGCAAAAAACCATGCCGGGTTGCATTGAATGCACCGATTCGGGCCAGAACTGAAACGAACTACCGATTCGGGCCAGAAACGAAACGAACGCACCCAACCCACTTCTTTGGACCCAATAGTGATGTTTTGGTTCGTTTTGGTCAGTTTGGTTACTGTGCAAAAAAACCATGCCGGGTTGCATTGAATGCACCGATTCGTGCCAGAACCGAAACGAACTACCGATTCGCGCCAGAAACGAAACGAACGCATCGAATCCACTTTTATGGACCCAATAGTGATGTTTTACTTCGTTTTGGTCAGTTTCGTTACTGTGCAAAAAACCATGCTGGGATACCATTTAATGCACCGATTCGGGCCAGAACCGAAACGTACTACCGATTCGCGCCACAAAGAAAGGAACGCACGCAATCTACTTTTTTGGACCCAATAGTGATGTTTTGGTTTGTTTTGGTCAGTTTCGTTACTGTGCAAAAAAACCATGCCGGGTTGCATTGAATGCACCGATTCGGGCTGGAACCGAAATGAACTACCGATTCGGGCCAGAAACGAAACGAACGTACCCAATCCACTTCTCTGGACCCAATAGTGATGTTTTGGTTCGTTTTGGTTAGTTTTGTTACTGTGCAAAAAACCATGCCGGGATAGCATTTAATGCACCGATTCGGGCCAGAAAGGAAACGAACGCACCCAATCCACTTTTTGGACCCAATAGTGATGTGTTGGTTCATTTTGGTCAGTTTCGTTACTGTGCAAAAAACCATGCCGGGTTGCATTGAATCCATCGATTTGGGTCGGAACCGAAACGAACTACGGATTCGCGCAAGAAACGAAACGAACGCACCCAATCCACTTTTTTGGACCCAATAGTTATGTTTTGGTCGTTTTGGTCAGTTTCGTTACTGTGCAAAAAACCATGTCGGGTTGCATTTGATGCACCGATTCGGGCCGAAACCGAAACGAACAACCGATTTGGGCCAGAAACGTAACGAACGCACCCAATCCACTTTTTTGGACCCAATAGTGATGTTTTGGTTCGTTTTGGTCAGTTTCGTTACTGTGCAAAAAACCATGCCGGGTTGCATTGAATGCACCGATTCGGGCCAGAACCGAAACGAACTACCGATTCGCGCCAGAAACGAAACGAACGCACCCAATCCACTTTTGTGGACCCAATAGTGATGTTTTGGTTCGTTTTGGTCAGTTTCGTTACTGTGCAAAAAACCATGCCGGCATACCATTTAATGCACCGATTCGGGCCGGAACCAAAACGAACTACCGATTTACGCCAGAAACAAAACGAACGCACCCAATCCACTTTTTTGGACCCAATAGTGATGTTTTGGTTCGTTTTGGTCAGTTTCGTTACTGTGCAAAAAATCATACCGGGTTGCATTGAATGCACCGATTCATGCCGGAACAACAATGAACTACCAATTCGGGCCAAAAACGAAACGAACGCACCCAATCCACTTTTGTGGACCCAATAGTGATGTTTTGGTTCGTTTTGGTCAGTTTCATTACTGTGCAAAAAACCATGCCGGCATACCATTTAATGCACCGATTCGGGCCGGAACCGGAACGAACTACCGATTTACGCCAGAAACGAAACGAACGCATCCAATCCACTTTTTTGGACCCAATAGTGATGTTTTGGTTCGTTTTGGTCAGTTTCGTTACTGTGCAAAAAATCATACCGGGTTGCATTGAATGCACCGATTCGTGCCGGAACAACAATGAACTACCAATTCGGGCCAGAAACGAAACGAACGCACCCAATCCACTTTTTTGGACCCAATAGTGTTGTTTTGGTTCGTTTTGGTCAGTTTCGTTACTGTGCAAAAAACCATGCCGGGATACCATTTAATGCACCGATTCGGGCCGGAACCGAAACGAACTACCGATTTACGCCAGAAACGAAACGAACGCACCCAATCCACTTTTTTGGACCCAATAGTGATGTTTTCGTTCGTTTTGGTCAGTTTCGTTACTGTGCAAAAAATCATACCGTGTTGCATTTAATGCACCGATTCGGGCCGGAACAACAATGAACTACCAATTCGGGCCAGAAACGAAACGAACGCACCCAATCCACTTTTTTGGATCGAATAGTGATGTTTTGGTTCGTTTTGGTCAGTTTCGTTACTGTGCAAAAAACCATGCCGGGTTGCATTGAATGCACCGATTCGGGCCAGAACCGAAACGAACTACCGATTCGCGCCAGAAACGAAACGAACACACCCAATCCACTTTTGTGGACCCAATAGTGATGTTTTGGTTCGTTTTGGTCAGTTTCGTTACTGTGCAAAAAACCATGCCGGGTTGCATTAAATGCACCGATTCGGGCCAGAACCGAAACGAACTACCGATTCGCGCCAGAAACGAAACGAACGCACCCAATCCACTTTTTTGGACCCAATAGTGATTTTTTGGTTCGTTTTGGTCAGTTTCGTTACTGTGCAAAAAACCATGCCGGGATACCATTTAATGCACCGATTCGGGCCGGAACCGAAACGAACTACCGATTCGCGCCAGAAACGAAACGATCGCACGCAATCCACTTTTTTGGACCCAATAGTGATGTTTTGGTTCGTTTTGGTCAGTTTCGTTACTGTGCGAAAGACCATGCCGGGACAGCATTTAATGCACCGATTCGGGCCGGAACCGAAACGAACTACCGATTCGCGCCAGAAACGAAACGAACGCACCCAATCCACTTTTTTGGACCCAATAGTGATGTTTTGGTTCGTTTTGCTCAGTTTCCTTACTGTGCGAAAAACCATGCCGAGACAGCATTTAATGCACCGATTCGGGCCGGAACCGAAACGAACTACCGATTCGCGCAAGAAACGAAACAAACGCCCCCAATCCACTTTTTTGGACCCAATAGTGATGTTTTAGTTCATTTTGGTCAGTTTCGTTACTGTGCAAAAAATCATGCCGGGTTGCATTGAATGCACCGATTCGTGCGGAACCGAAATGAACTACCGATTCGCGCCAGAAACGAAACGAACGCACACAATCCACTTTTTGGACCCAATAGTGATGTTTTGGTTCGTTTTGGTCAGTTTCGTTACTTTGCAAAAAACCATGCCGGGACGGCATTTAATGCACCGATTTGGGCCGGAACAGAAATGAACTACCGATTCGCGCCTGAAACGAAACGAACGCACCCAATCCACTTTTTTGGACCCAATAGTTATGTTTTGGTTCATTTTGGTCAGTTTCGTTATTGTGCAAAAAAACCATGCCGGGTTGCATTTAATGCACCGATTCAGGCCGGAACCGAAACGAACTACCGATTCGGGCCAGAAACGTAACGAACGCACCCAATCCACTTTTTTGGACCCAATAGTGATGTTTTGGTCAGTTTCGTTACTGTGCAAAAAACCATGCCGGGTTGCATTGAATGCACCGATTCGGGCCAGAACTGAAACGAACTACCGATTCGGGCCAGAAACGAAACGAACGCACCCAACCCACTTCTTTGGACCCAATAGTGATGTTTTGGTTCGTTTTGGTCAGTTTGGTTACTGTGCAAAAAAACCATGCCGGGTTGCATTGAATGCACCGATTCGTGCCAGAACCGAAACGAACTACCGATTCGCGCCAGAAACGAAACGAACGCATCGAATCCACTTTTATGGACCCAATAGTGATGTTTTACTTCGTTTTGGTCAGTTTCGTTACTGTGCAAAAAACCATGCTGGGATACCATTTAATGCACCGATTCGGGCCGGAACCGAAACGTACTACTGATTCGCGCCACAAAGAAAGGAACGCACGCAATCTACTTTTTTGGACCCAATAGTGATGTTTTGGTTTGTTTTGGTCAGTTTCGTTACTGTGCAAAAAAACCATGCCGGGTTGCATTGAATGCACCGATTCGGGCTGGAACCGAAATGAACTACCGATTCGGGCCAGAAACGAAACGAACGTACCCAATCCACTTCTCTGGACCCAATAGTGATGTTTTGGTTCGTTTTGGTTAGTTTTGTTACTGTGCAAAAAACCATGCCGGGATAGCATTTAATGCACCGATTCGGGCCAGAAAGGAAACGAACGCACCCAATCCACTTTTTGGACCCAATAGTGATGTGTTGGTTCGTTTTGGTCAGTTTCGTTACTGTGAAAAAAACCATGCCGGGTTGCATTGAATCCATCGATTTGGGTCGGAACCGAAACGAACTACGGATTCGCGCAAGAAACGAAACGAACGCACCCAATCCACTTTTTTGGACCCAATAGTTATGTTTTGGTCGTTTTGGTCAGTTTCGTTACTGTGCAAAAAACCATGCCGGCATACCATTTAATGCACCGATTCGGGCCGGAACCAAAACGAACTACCGATTTACGCCAGAAACAAAACGAACGCACCCAATCCACTTTTTTGGACCCAATAGTGATGTTTTGGTTCGTTTTGGTCAGTTTCGTTACTGTGCAAAAAATCATACCGGGTTGCATTGAATGCACCGATTCATGCCGGAACAACAATGAACTACCGATTCGCGCCAGAAACGAAACGAACGCACCCAATCCACTTTTGTGGACCCAATAGTGATGTTTTGGTTCGTTTTGGTCAGTTTCGTTACTGTGCAAAAAACCATGCCGGCATACCATTTAATGCACCGATTCGGGCCGGAACCAAAACGAACTACCGATTTACGCCAGAAACAAAACGAACGCACCCAATCCACTTTTTTGGACCCAATAGTGATGTTTTGGTTCGTTTTGGTCAGTTTCGTTACTGTGCAAAAAATCATACCGGGTTGCATTGAATGCACCGATTCGTGCCGGAACAACAATGAACTACCAATTCGGGCCAAAAACGAAACGAACGCACCCAATCCACTTTTGTGGACCCAATAGTGATGTTTTGGTTCGTTTTGGTCAGTTTCATTACTGTGCAAAAAACCATGCCGGCATACCATTTAATGCACCGATTCGGGCCGGAACCGGAACGAACTACCGATTTACGCCAGAAACGAAACGAACGCATCCAATCCACTTTTTTGGACCCAATAGTGATGTTTTGGTTCGTTTTGGTCAGTTTCGTTACTGTGCAAAAAATCATACCGGGTTGCATTGAATGCACCGATTCGTGCCGGAACAACAATGAACTACCAATTCGGGCCAGAAATGAAACGAACGCACCCAATCCACTTTTTTGGACCCAATAGTGTTGTTTTGGTTCGTTTTGGTCAGTTTCGTTACTGTGCAAAAACCATGCCGGGTTACCATTTAATGCACCGATTCGGGCCGGAACCGAAACGAACTACCGATTTACGCCAGAAACGAAACGAACGCACCCAATCCACTTTTTTGGACCCAATAGTGATGTTTTCGTTCGTTTTGGTCAGTTTCGTTACTGTGCAAATAATCATACCGTGTTGCATTTAATGCACCGATTCGGGCCGGAACAACAATGAACTACCAATTCGGGCCAGAAACGAAACGAACGCACCCAATCCACTTTTTTGGATCGAATAGTGATGTTTTGGTTCGTTTTGGTCAGTTTCGTTACTGTGCAAAAAACCATGCCGGGTTGCATTGAATGCACCGATTCGGGCCAGAACCGAAACGAACTACCGATTCGCGCCAGAAACGAAACGAACACACCCAATCCACTTTTGTGGACCCAATAGTGATGTTTTGGTTCGTTTTGGTCAGTTTCGTTACTGTGCAAAAAACCATGCCGGGTTGCATTAAATGCACCGATTCGGGCCAGAACCGAAACGAACTACCGATTCGCGCCAGAAACGAAACGAACGCACCCAATCCACTTTTTTGGACCCAATAGTGATTTTTTGGTTCGTTTTGGTCAGTTTCGTTACTGTGCAAAAAACCATGCCGGGATACCATTTAATGCACCGATTCGGGCCGGAACCGAAACGAACTACCGATTCGCGCCAGAAACGAAACGATCGCACGCAATCCACTTTTTTGGACCCAATAGTGATGTTTTGGTTCGTTTTGGTCAGTTTCGTTACTGTGCGAAAGACCATGCCGGGACAGCATTTAATGCACCGATTCGGGCCGGAACCGAAACGAACTACCGATTCGCGCCAGAAACGAAACGAACGCACCCAATCCACTTTTTTGGACCCAATAGTGATGTTTTGGTTCGTTTTGCTCAGTTTCCTTACTGTGCGAAAAACCATGCCGAGACAGCATTTAATGCACCGATTCGGGCCGGAACCGAAACGAACTACCGATTCGCGCAAGAAACGAAACAAACGCCCCCAATCCACTTTTTTGGACCCAATAGTGATGTTTTAGTTCATTTTGGTCAGTTTCGTTACTGTGCAAAAAATCATGCCGGGTTGCATTGAATGCACCGATTCGTGCGGAACCGAAATGAACTACCGATTCGCGCCAGAAACGAAACGAACTCACACAATCCACTTTTTGGACCCAATAGTGATGTTTTGGTTCGTTTTGGTCAGTTTCGTTACTTTGCAAAAAACCATGCCGGGACGGCATTTAATGCACCGATTTGGGCCGGAACAGAAATGAACTACCGATTCGCGCCTGAAACGAAACGAACGCACCCAATCCACTTTTTTGGACCCAATAGTTATGTTTTGGTTCATTTTGGTCAGTTTCGTTATTGTGCAAAAAAACCATGCCGGGTTGCATTTAATGCACCGATTCAGGCCGGAACCGAAACGAACTACCGATTCGGGCCAGAAACGTAACGAACGCACCCAATCCACTTTTTTGGACCCAATAGTGATGTTTTGGTCAGTTTCGTTACTGTGCAAAAAACCATGCCGGGTTGCATTGAATGCACCGATTCGGGCCAGAACTGAAACGAACTACCGATTCGGGCCAGAAACGAAACGAACGCACCCAACCCACTTCTTTGGACCCAATAGTGATGTTTTGGTTCGTTTTGGTCAGTTTGGTTACTGTGCAAAAAAACCATGCCGGGTTGCATTGAATGCACCGATTCGTGCCAGAACCGAAACGAACTACCGATTCGCGCCAGAAACGAAACGAACGCATCGAATCCACTTTTATGGACCCAATAGTGATGTTTTACTTCGTTTTGGTCAGTTTCGTTACTGTGCAAAAAACCATGCTGGGATACCATTTAATGCACCGATTCGGGCCGGAACCGAAACGTACTACCGATTCGCGCCACAAAGAAAGGAACGCACGCAATCTACTTTTTTGGACCCAATAGTGATGTTTTGGTTTGTTTTGGTCAGTTTCGTTACTGTGCGAAAAATCATGCCGGGACAGCATTTAATGCACCGATTCGGGCCGGAACCGAAATGAACTACCGATTCGCGCCAGAAACGAAACGAACGCACCCAATCCACTTTTTTGGACCCAATAGTTATGTTTTGGTTCATTTTGGTCAGTTTCGTTACTGTGCAAAAAACCATGCCGGGACAGCATTTAATGCACCGATTCGGTCCGGAACCGAAATGAACTACCGATTCGGGCCAGAAACGAAACGAACGCACCCAACCCACTTCTTTGGACCCAATAGTGATGTTTTGGTTCGTTTTGGTCAGTTTGGTTACTGTGCAAAAAAACCATGCCGGGTTGCATTGAATGCACCGATTCGGGCTGGAACCGAAATGAACTACCGATTCAGGCCGAAACCGAAACGAACAACCGATTTGGGCCAGAAACGTAACGAACGCACCCAATCCACTTTTTTGGACCCAATAGTGATGTTTTGGTTCGTTTTGGTCAGTTTCGTTACTGTGCAAATAGCCATGCCGGGTTGCATTGAATGCACCGATTCGGGACAGAACCGAAACGAACTACCGATTCGCGCCAGAAACGAAACGAACGCACCCAATCCACTTTTGTGGACCCAATAGTGATGTTTTGGTTCGTTTTGGTCAGTTTCGTTACTGTGCAAAAAACCATGCCGGCATACCATTTAATGCACCGATTCGGGCCGGAACCAAAACGAACTACCGATTTACGCCAGAAACGAAACGAACGCACCCAATCCACTTTTTTGGACCCAATAGTGATGTTTTGGTTCGTTTTGGTCAGTTTCGTTACTGTGCAAAAAATCATACCGGGTTGCATTGAATGCACCGATTCGTGCCGGAACAACAATGAACTACCAATTCGGGCCAAAAACGAAACGAACGCACCCAATCCACTTTTGTGGACCCAATAGTGATGTTTTGGTTCGTTTTGGTCAGTTTCGTTACTGTGCAAAAAACCATGCCGGCATACCATTTAATGCACCGATTCGGGCCGGAACCGAAACGAACTACCGATTTACGCCAGAAACGAAACGAACGCACCCAATCCACTTTTTTGGACCCAATAGTGATGTTTTGGTTCGTTTTGGTCAGTTTCGTTACTGCGCAAAAAATCATACCGGATTGCATTGAATGCACCGATTCGTGCCGGAACAACAATGAACTACCAATTCGGGCCAGAAACGAAACGAACGCACCCAATCCACTTTTTTGGACCCAATAGTGTTGTTTTGGTTCGTTTTGGTCAGTTTCGTTACTGTGCAAAAAACCATGCCGGCATACCATTTAATGCACCGATTCGGGCCGGAACCGAAACGAACTACCGATTTACGCCAGAAACGAAACGAACGCACCCAATCCACTTTTTTGGACCCAATAGTGATGTTTTGGTTCGTTTTGGTCAGTTTCGTTACTGCGCAAAAAATCATACCGGATTGCATTGAATGCACCGATTCGTGCCGGAACAACAATGAACTACCAATTCGGGCCAGAAACGAAACGAACGCACCCAATCCACTTTTTTGGACCCAATAGTGTTGTTTTGGTTCGTTTTGGTCAGTTTCGTTACTGTGCAAAAAACCATGCCGGGATACCATTTAATGCACCGATTCGGGCCGGAACCGAAACGAACTACCGATTTACGCCAGAAACGAAACGAACGCACCCAATCCACTTTTTTGGACCCAATAGTGATGTTTTCGTTCGTTTTGGTCAGTTTCGTTACTGTGCAAAAAATCATACCGTGTTGCATTTAATGCACCGATTCGGGCCGGAACAACAATGAACTACCAATTCGGGCCAGAAACGAAACGAACGCACCCAATCCACTTTTTTGGACCCAATAGTTATGTTTTGGTTCATTTTGGTCAGTTTCGTTACTGTGCAAAAAACCATGCCGGGACAGCATTTAATGCACCGATTCGGTCCGGAACCGAAATGAACTACCGATTCGGGCCAGAAACGAAACGAACGCACCCAACCCACTTCTTTGGACCCAATAGTGATGTTTTGGTTCGTTTTGGTCAGTTTGGATACTGTGCAAAAAAACCATGCCGGGTTGCATTGAATGCACCGATTCGGGCTGGAACCGAAATGAACTACCGATTCGGGCCAGAAACGAAACGAACGTACCCAATCCACTTCTTTGGACCCAATAGTGATGTTTTGGTTCGTTTTGGTTAGTTTTGTTACTGTGCAAAAAACCATGCCGGGATAGCATTTAATGCACCGATTCGGGCCAGAAAGGAAACGAACGCACCCAATCCACTTTTTGGACCCAATAGTGATGTGTTGGTTCGTTTTGGTCAGTTTCGTTACTGTGCAAAAAACCATGCCGGGTTGCATTGAATCCATCGATTTGGGTCGGAACCGAAACGAACAACCGATTTGGGCCAGAAACCGAAACGAACAACCGATTTGGGCCAGAAACGTAACGAACGCACCCAATCCACTTTTTTGGACCCAATAGTGATGTTTTGGTTCGTTTTGGTCAGTTTCGTTACTGTGCAAAAAACCATGCCGGGTTGCATTGAATGCACCGATTCGGGCCAGAACCGAAACGAACTACCGATTCGCGCCAGAAACGAAACGAACGCACCCAATCCACTTTTGTGGACCCAATAGTGATGTTTTGGTTCGTTTTGGTCAGTTTCGTTACTGTGCAAAAAACCATGCCGGCATACCATTTAATGCACCGATTCGGGCCGGAACCAAAACGAACTACCGATTTACGCCAGAAACGAAACGAACGTACCCAATCCACTTTTTTGGACCCAATAGTGATGTTTTAGTTCGTTTTGGTCAGTTTCGTTGCTGTGCAAAAAATCATACCGGGTTGCATTGAATGCACCGATTCGTGCCGGAACAACAATGAACTACCAATTCGGGCCAGAAACGAAACGAACGCACCCAATCCACTTTTTTGGACCCAATAGTGATGTTTTGGTTCGTTTTGGTCAGTTTCGTTACTGTGCAAAAAACCATGCCGGGATACCATTTAATGCACCGATTCGGGCCGGAACCGAAACGAACTACCGATTTACGCCAGAAACGAAACGAACGCACCCAATCCACTTTTTTGGACCCAATAGTGATGTTTTGGTTCGTTTTGGTCAGTTTCGTTACTGTGCAAAAAATCGTACCGGGTTGCATTTAATGCACCGATTCGGGTCGGAACAACAATGAACTACCAATTCGGGCCAGAAACGAAACGAACGCACCCAATCCACTTTTTTGGATCGAATAGTGATGTTTTGGTTCGTTTTGGTCAGTTTCGTTACTGTGCAAAAAACCATGCCGGGTTGCATTGAATGCACCGATTCGGGCCAGAACCGAAACGAACTACCGATTCGCGCCAGAAACGAAACGAACACACCCAATCCACTTTTGTGGACCAAATAGTGATGTTTTGGTTCGTTTTGGTCAGTTTCGTTACTGTGCAAAAAACCATGCCGGGTTGCATTAAATGCACCGATTCGGGCCAGAACCGAAACAAACTACCGATTCGCTCCAGAAACGAAACGAACGCACCCAATCCACTTTTTTGGACCCAATAGTGATTTTTTGGTTCGTTTTGGTCAGTTTCGTTACTGTGCAAAAAACCATGCCGGGATACCATTTAATGCACCGATTCGGGCCGGAACCGAAACGAACTACCGATTCGCGCCAGAAACGAAACGATCGCACGCAATCCACTTTTTTGGACCCAATAGTGATGTTTTGGTTCGTTTTGGTCAGTTTCGTTACTGTGCGAAAGACCATGGCGGGACAGCATTTAATGCACCGATTCGGGCCGGAACCGAAACGAACTACCGATTCGCGCCAGAAACGAAACAAACGCACCCAATCCACTTTTTTGGACCCAATAGTGATGTTTTGGTTCGTTTTGCTCAGTTTCCTTACTGTGCGAAAAACCATGCCGAGACAGCATTTAATGCACCGATTCGGGCCGGAACCGAAACGAACTACCGATTCGCGCCAGAAACGAAACAAACGCCCCCAATCCACTTTTTTGGACCCAATAGTGATGTTTTAGTTCATTTTGGTCAGTTTCGTTACTCTGCAAAAAATCATGCCGGGTTGCATTGAATGCACCGATTCGTGCGGAACCGAAATGAACTACCGATTCGCGCCACAAACGAAACGAACGCACACAATCCACTTTTTTGGACCCAATAGTGATGTTTTGGTTCGTTTTGGTCAGTTTCGTTACTGTGCAAAAAACCATGCCGGGTTGCATTGAATGCACCGATTCGTGCCAGAACCGAAACGAACTACCGATTCGCGCCAGAAACGAAACGAACGCACCGAATCCACTTTTATGGACCCAATAGTGATGTTTTGCTTCGTTTTGGTCAGTTTCGTTACTGTGCAAAAAACCATGCTGGGATACCATTTAATGCACCGATTCGGGCCGGAACCGAAACGTACTACCGATTCGCGCCAGAAAGAAACGAACGCACGCAATCCACTTTTTTGGACCCAATAGTGATGTTTTGGTTTGTTTTGGTCAGTTTCGTTACTGTGCGAAAAACGATGCCGGGACAGCATTTAATGCACCGATTCGGGCCGGAACCGAAATGAACTACCGATTCGCGCCAGAAACGAAACGAACGCACCCAATCCACTTTTTTGGACCCAATAGTTATGTTTTGGTTCATTTTGGTCAGTTTCGTTACTGTGGAAAAAACCATGCCGGGACAGCATTTAATGCACCGATTCGGTCCGAAACCGAAATGAACTACCGATTCGGGCCAGAAACGAAACGAACGCACCCAACCCACTTCTTTGGACCCAATAGTGATGTTTTGGTTCGTTTTGGTCAGTTTGGTTACTGTGCAAAAAAACCATGCCGGGTTGCATTGAATGCACCGATTCGGGCTGGAACCGAAATGAACTACCGATTCGGGCCAGAAACGAAACGAACGAACCCAATCCACTTCTTTGGACCCAATAGTGATGTTTTGGTTCGTTTTGGTTAGGTTTTTTACTATGCAAAAAACCATGCCGGGATAGCATTTAATGCACCGATTCGGGCTGGAACCGAAACGAACTACCGATTCGGGCCAGAAAGGAAACGAACGCACCCAATCCACTTTTTGGACACAATAGTGATGTGTTGGTTCGTTTTGGTCAGTTTCGTTACTGTGCAAAAAACCATGCCGGGTTGCATTGAATCCATCGATTTGGGTCGGAACCGAAACGAACTACGGATTCGCGCAAGAAACGAAACGAACGCACCCAATCCACTTTTTTGGACCCAATAGTTATGTTTTGGTTCGTTTTGGTCAGTTTCGTTACTGTGCAAAAAACCATGCCGGGTTGCATTCGATGCACCGATTCGGGCCGAAACCGAAACGAACAACCGATTCGGGCCAGAAACGTAACGAACGCACCCAATCCACTTTTTTGGACCCAATAGTGATGTTTTGGTTCGTTTTGGTCAGTTTCGTTACTGTGCAAAAAACCATGCCGGTTTGCATTGAATGCACCGATTCGGGCCAGAACCGAAACGAACTACCGATTCGCGCCAGAAACGAAACGAACGCACCCAATCCACTTTTGTGGACCCAATAGTGATGTTTTGGTTCGTTTTGGTCAGTTTCGTTACTGTGCAAAAAACCATGCCGGCATACCATTTAATGCACCGATTCGGGCCGGAACCGAAACGAACTACCGATTTACGCCAGAAACGAAACGACGCACCCAATCCACTTTTTTGGACCCAATAGTGATGTTTTGGTTCGTTTTGGTCAGTTTCGTTACTGTGCAAAACATCATACCGGGTTGCATTGAATGCACCGATTCGTGCCGGAACAACAATGAACTACCAAATCGGGCCAGAAACGAAACGAACGCACCCAATCCACTTTTTTGGACCCAATAGTGATGTTTTGGTTCGTTTTGGTCAGTTTCGTTACTGTGCAAAAAACCATGCCGGGTTGCATTCGATGCACCGATTCGGGCCGAAACCGAAACGAACAACCGATTCGGGCCAGAAACGTAACGAACGCACCCAATCCACTTTTTTGGACCCAATAGTGATGTTTTGGTTCGTTTTGGTCAGTTTCGTTACTGTGCAAAAAACCATGCCGGGTTGCATTGAATGCACCGATTCGGGCCAGAACCGAAACGAACTACCGATTCGCGCCAGAAACGAAACGAACGCACCCAATCCACTTTTGTGGACCCAATAGTGATGTTTTGGTTCGTTTTGGTCAGTTTCGTTACTGTGCAAAAAACCATGCCGGCATACCATTTAATGCACCGATTCGGGCCGGAACCGAAACGAACTACCGATTTACGCCAGAAACGAAACGACGCACCCAATCCACTTTTTTGGACCCAATAGTGATGTTTTGGTTCGTTTTGGTCAGTTTCGTTACTGTGCAAAAAATCATACCGGGTTGCATTGAATGCACCGATTCGTGCCGGAACAACAATGAACTACCAAATCGGGCCAGAAACGAAACGAACGCACCCAATCCACTTTTTTGGACCCAATAGTGATGTTTTGGTTCGTTTTGGTCAGTTTCGTTACTGTGCAAAAAACCATGCCGGGATACCATTTAATGCACCGATTCGGGCCGGAACTGAAACGAACTACCAATTTACGCCAGAAACGAAACGAACGCACCCAATCCACTTTTTTGGACCCAATAGTGATGTTTTGGTTCGTTTTGGTCAGTTTCGTTACTGTGCAAAAAATCATACCGGGTTGCATTTAATGCACCGATTTGGGCCGGAACAACAATGAACTACCAATTCGGGCCAGAAACGAAACGAACGCACCCAATCCACTTTTTTGGATCGAATCGTGATGTTTTGGTTCGTTTTGGTCAGTTTCGTTACTGTGCAAAAAACCATGCCGGGTTGCATTGAATGCACCGATTCGGGCCAGAACCGAAACGAACTACCGATTCGCGCCAGAAACGAAACGAAAACACCCAATCCATATTTGTGGACCCAATAGTGATGTTTTGGTTCGTTTTGGTCAGTTTCGTTACTGTGCAAAAAACCATGCCGGGTTGCATTAAATGCACCGATTCGGGCCAGAACCGAAACGAACTACCGATTCGCGCCAGAAACGAAACGAAGGCACCCAATCCACTTTTGTGGACCCAATAGTGATTTTTTGGTTCGTTTTGGTCAGTTTCGTTACTGTGCAAAAAACCATGCCGGGATACCATTTAATGCACCGATTCGGGCCGGAACCGAAACGGACTACCGATTCGCGCCAGAAACGAAACAAACGCACCCAATCCACTTTTTTGGACCCAATAGTGATGTTTTGGTTCGTTTTGGTCAGTTTCGTTACTGTGCAAAAAACCATGCCGGGATACCATTTAATGCACCGATTCGGGCCGGAACCGAAACGAACTACCGATTTACGCCAGAAACGAAACGAACGCACCCGATCCACTTTTTTGGACCCAATAGTGATGTTTTGGTTTGTTTTGGTCAGCTTCGTTACTATGCAAAAAATCATACCGGGTTGCATTTATTGCACCGACTCGGGCCGGAACAACAATGAACTACCAATTCGGGCCAGAAACGAAACGAACGCACCCAATCCACTTTTTTGGATCGAATAGTGATGTTTTGGTTCGTTTTGGTCAGTTTCGTTACTGTGCAAAAAACCATGCCGGGTTGCATTGAATGCACCGATTCGGGCCAGAACCGAAACGAACTACCGATTCGCGCCAGAAACGAAACGAACACACCCAAAATCATACCGGGTACCATTTAATGCACCGATTCAGGCCGGAACCGAAACGAACTACCGATTTACGCCAGAAACGAAACGAACGCACCCGATCCACTTTTTTGGACCCAATAGTGATGTTTTGGTTCGTTTTGGTCAGTTTCGTTACTGTGCAAAAAATCATACCGGGTTGCATTTAATGCACCGATTCGGGCCGGAACAACAATGAACTACCAATTCGGGCAAGAAACAAAACGAACGCACCCAATCCACTTTTTTGGATCGAATAGTGATGTTTTGGTTCGTTTTGGTCAGTTTCGTTACTGTGCAAAAAACCATGCCGGGTTGCATTGAATGCACCGATTCGGGCCAGAACCGAAACGAACTACCGATTCGCGCCAGAAACGAAACGAACACACCCAATCCACTTTTGTGGACCCAATAGTGATGTTTTGGTTCGTTTTGGTCAGTTTCGTTACTGTGCAAAAAACCATGCCGGGTTGCATTAAATGCACCGATTCGGGCCAGAACCGAAACGAACTACCGATTTACGCCAGAAACGAAACGAACGCACCCAATCCACTTTTTTGGACCCAATAGTGATGTTTTGGTTCGTTTTGGTCAGTTTCGTTACTGTGCAAAAAATCATACCGGGTTGCATTTAATGCACCGATTCGGGCCGGAACAACAATGAACTACCAATTCGGGCCAGAAACGAAACGAACGCACCCAATCCACTTTTGTGGACCCAATAGTGATGTTTTGGTTCGTTTTGGTCAGTTTCGTTACTGTGCAAAAAATCATACCGGGTTGCATTTAATGCACCGATTCGGGCCGGAACAACAATGAACTACCAATTCGGGCCAGAAACGAAACGAACGCACCCAATCCACTTTTTTGGATCGAATAGTGATGTTTTGGTTCGTTTTGGTCAGTTTCGTTACTGTGCAAAAAACCATGCCGGGTTGCATTAAATGCACCGATTCGGGCCAGAACCGAAATGAACTACCGATTCGCGCCAGAAACGAAACGAACACACCCAATCCACTTTTGTGGACCCAATAGTGATGTTTTGGTTCGTTTTGGTCAGTTTCGTTACTGTGCAAAAAACCATGCCGGGTTGCATTAAATGCACCGATTCGGGCCAGAACCGAAACGAACTACCGATTTACGCCAGAAACAAAACGAACGCACCCAATCCACTTTTTTGGACCCAATAGTGATGTTTTGGTTCGTTTTGGTCAGTTTCGTTACTGTGCAAAAAATCATACCGGGATACCATTTAATGCACCGATTCGGGCCGGAACCGAAACGGACTACCGATTCGCGCCAGAAACGAAACGAACGCACCCAATCCACTTTTTTGGACCCAATAGTGATGTTTTGGTTCGTTTTGGTCAGTTTCGTTACTGTGCAAAAAACCATGCCGGGATACAATTTAATGCACCGATTCGGGCCGGAACCGAAACGAGCTACCGATTCGCGCCAGAAACGAAACGAACGCACGCAATCCACTTTTTTGGACCCAATAGTGATGTTTTGGTTCGTTTTGGTCAGTTTCGTTACTGTGCGAAAAACCATGCCGGGACAACATTTAATGCACCGATTCGGGCCGGAACCGAAATGAACTACCGATTCGCGCCAGAAACGAAACGAACGCACCCAATCCACTTTTTTAAACCCAATAGTGATGTTTTGGTTCGTTTTGGTTAGTTTCGTTACTATGCAAAAAACCATACCGGGTTGCATTGAATGCAGCGATTCGTGCTGGAAACGAAACGAACGCACCCAATCCACTTTTTTGGACCCAATAGTGATGTTTTGGTTCGTTTTGGTCAGTTTTGTTACTATGCGAAAAACCATGCCGGGACAGCATTTAATGCACCGATTCGGGCCGGAACCGAAATGAACTACTGATTCGCGCCAGAAACGAAACGAACGCCCCCAATCCACTTTTTTGGACCCAATAGTGATGTTTTGGTTCGTTTTGGTCAGTTTCGTTACTGTGCAAAAAATCATGTCGGGTTGCATTGATTGCACCGATTCGTGCCGGAACCGAAATGAACTACCGATTCGCGCCAGAAACGAAACGAACGCACACAATCCACTTTTTGGACCCAATAGTGATGTTTTGGTTCGTTTTGGCCAGTTTCATTACTGTGCAAAAAACCCATGCCGGGACAGCATTTAATGCACCGATTCGGGCCGGAACCGATACGAACTACCGATTCGCGCCAGAAACGAAACGAATGCACCCAATCCACTTTATTGGACCCAATAGTGATGTTTTGGTTCGTTTTTAATCAGTTTCTTTACTGTGCAAAAAACCATGCCGGGATAGCATTTAATGTACCGATTCGGGCCGGAACCGAAACGAACTACCGATTCGGGCCAGAAACGTAACGAACGCACCCAATCCACTTTTTTGGACCCAATAGTGATGTTTTGGTTCGTTTTGGTCAGTTTCGTTACTGTGCAAAAAACCATGCTGGGTTGCATTGAATGCACCGATTCGGGCCAGTACCGAAACGAACTACCGATTCGCGCCAGAAACGAAACGAACGCACCCAATCCACTTTTGTGGACCCAATAGTGATGTTTTGGTTCGTTTTGGTCAGTTTCGTTACTCTGCAAAAAACCATGCCGGATTACCATTTAATGCACCGATTCGGGCCGGAACCGAAACGAACTACCGATTTACGCCAGAAACGAAATGAACGCACCCAATCCACTTTTTTGGACCCAATAGTGATGTTTTGGTTTGTTTTGGTCAGTTTCGTTACTGTGCAAAAAATCATACCGGGTTGCATTTAATGCACCGATTCGGGCCGGAACAACAATGAACTACCAATTCGGGCCAGAAACGAAACGAACGCACCCAATCCACTTTTTTGGATCGAATAGTGATGTTTTGGTTCGTTTTGGTCAGTTTCGTTACTGTGCAAAAAACCATGTCGGGTTGCATTGAATGCACCGATTCGGGCCAGAACCGAAACGAACTACCGATTCGCGCCAGAAACGAAACGAACACACCCAATCCACTTTTGTGGACCCAATAGTGATGTTTTGGTTCGTTTTGGTCAGTTTCGTTACTGTGCAAAAAACCATGCCGGGTTGCATTAAATGCACCGATTCGGGCCAGAACCGAAACGAACTACCGATTCGCGCCAGAAACGAAACGAACGCACCCAATCCACAATTTTGGACCCAATAGTGATTTTTTGGTTCATTTTGGTCAGTTTCGTTACTGTGAAAAAAACCATGCCGGGATACCATTTAATGCACCGATTCGGGCCGGAACCGAAAGGGACTACCGATTCGGGCCAGAAACGAAACGAACGCACCCAATCCACTTTTTTGGACCCAATAGTGATGTTTTGGTTCGTTTTGGTCAGTTTCGTTACTGTGCAAAAAACCATGCCGGGATAGCATTTAATGCACCGATTCGGGCCGGAACCAAAACGGACTACCGATTCGCGCTAGAAACGAAACTAATTCACCCAATCCACTTTATTGGACCCAATAGTGATGTTTTAGTTCGTTTTTAATCAGTTTCTTTACTGTGCAAAAAACCATGCCGGGATAGCATTTAATGTACCGATTCAGGCCGGAACCGAAACGAACTACCGATTCGCGCCAGAAACGAAACGAACGCACCCAATCCACTTTTTTGGACCCAATAGTTATGTTTTGGTTCGTTTTGGTCAGTTTCGTTACTGTGCAAAAAACCATGCTGGGTTGCATTTGATGCACCGATTCGGGCCGAAACCGAAACGAACAACCGATTCGGGCCAGAAACGTAACGAACGCACCCAATCCACTTTTTTGGACCCAATAGTGATGTTTTGGTTCGTTTTGGTCAGTTTCCTTACTGTGCAAAAAACCATGCTGGGTTGCATTGAATGCACCGATTCGGGCCAGAACCGAAACGAACTACCGATTCGCGCCAGAAACGAAACGAACGCACCCAATCCACTTTTGTGGACCCAATAGTGATGTTTTGGTTCGTTTTGGTCAGTTTCGTTACTGTGCAAAAAACCATGCCGGGATACCATTTAATGTACCGATTCGGGCCGGAACCGAAACGAACTACCGATTTACGCCAGAAACGAAACAAACGCACCCAATCCACTTTTTTGGACCAAATAGTGATGTTTTGGTTCGTTTTGGTCAGTTTCGTTACTGTGCAAAAAACCATGCCGGGTTGCATTGAGTGCACCGATTCGGGCCAGAACCGAAACGAAGTACCGATTCACGCCAGAAACGAAACGAACACACCCAATCCACTTTTGTGGACCCAATAGTGATGTTTTGGTTCGTTTTGGTCAGTTTCGTTACTGTGCAAAAAACCATGCCGGGTTGCATTAAATGCACCGATTCGGGCCAGAACCGAAACGAACTACCGATTCGCGCCAGAAACGAAACGAACGCACCCAATCCACTTTTTTGGACCCAATAGTGATTTTTTGGTTCATTTTGGTCAGTTTCGTTACTGTGAAAAAAACCATGCCGGGATACCATTTAATGCACCGATTCGGGCCGGAACCGAAAGGGACTACCGATTCGGGCCAGAAACAAGACGAACGCACCCAATCCACTTTTTTGGACCCAATAGTGATGTTTTGGTTCGTTTTGGTCAGTTTCGTTACTGTGCAAAAAACCATGCCGGGATACCATTTAATGTACCGATTCGGGCTGGAACCAATAGTGATGTTTTACTTCGTTTTGGTCAGTTTCGTTACTGTGCAAAAAACCATGCTGGGATACCATTTAATGCACCGATTCGGGCCGGAACCGAAACGTACTACCGATTCGCGCCACAAAGAAAGGAACGCACGCAATCTACTTTTTTGGACCCAATAGTGATGTTTTGGTTTGTTTTGGTCAGTTTCGTTACTGTGCGAAAAATCATGCCGGGACAGCATTTAATGCACCGATTCGGGCCGGAACCGAAATGAACTACCGATTCGCGCCAGAAACGAAACGAACGCACCCAATCCACTTTTTTGGACCCAATAGTTATGTTTTGGTTCATTTTGGTCAGTTTCGTTACTGTGCAAAAGACCATGGCGGGACAGCATTTAATGCACCGATTCGGTCCGGAACCGAAATGAACTACCGATTCGGGCCAGAAACGAAACGAACGCACCCAACCCACTTCTTTGGACCCAATAGTGATGTTTTGGTTCGTTTTGGTCAGTTTGGTTACTGTGCAAAAAAACCATGCCGGGTTACATTGAATGCACCGATTCAGGCTGGAACCGAAATGAACTACCGATTCGGGCCAGAAACGAAACGAACGTACCCAATCCACTTCTTTGGACCCAATAGTGATGTTTTGGTTCGTTTTGGTTAGTTTTGTTACTGTGCAAAAAACCATGCCGGGATAGCATTTAATGCACCGATTCGGGCCAGAAAGGAAACGAACGCACCCAATCCACTTTTTGGACCCAATAGTGATGTGTTGGTTCGTTTTGGTCAGTTTCGTTACTGTGCAAAAAACCATGCCGGGTTGCATTGAATCCATCGATTTGGGTCGGAACCGAAACGAACAACCGATTTGGGCCAGAAACCGAAACGAACAACCGATTTGGGCCAGAAACGTAACGAACGCACCCAATCCACTTTTTTGGACCCAATAGTGATGTTTTGGTTCGTTTTGGTCAGTTTCGTTACTGTGCAAAAAACCATGCCGGGTTGCATTGAATGCACCGATTCGGGCCAGAACCGAAACGAACTACCGATTCGCGCCAGAAACGAAACGAACGCACCCAATCCACTTTTGTGGACCCAATAGTGATGTTTTGGTTCGTTTTGGTCAGTTTCGTTACTGTGCAAAAAACCATGCCGGCATACCATTTAATGCACCGATTCGGGCCGGAACCAAAACGAACTACCGATTTACGCCAGAAACGAAACGAACGCACCCAATCCACTTTTTTGGACCCAATAGTGATGTTTTAGTTCGTTTTGGTCAGTTTCGTTACTGTGCAAAAAATCATACCGGGTTGCATTGAATGCACCGATTCGTGCCGGAACAACAATGAACTACCAATTCGGGCCAGAAACGAAACGAACGCACCCAATCCACTTTTTTGGACCCAATAGTGATGTTTTGGTTCGTTTTGGTCAGTTTCGTTACTGTGCAAAAAACCATGCCGGGATACCATTTAATGCACCGATTCGGGCCGGAACCGAAACGAACTACCGATTTACGCCAGAAACGAAACGAACGCACCCAATCCACTTTTTTGGACCCAATAGTGATGTTTTGGTTCGTTTTGGTCAGTTTCGTTACTGTGCAAAAAATCATACCGGGTTGCATTTAATGCACCGATTCGGGTCGGAACAACAATGAACTACCAATTCGGGCCAGAAACGAAACGAACGCACCCAATCCACTTTTTTGGATCGAATAGTGATGTTTTGGTTCGTTTTGGTCAGTTTCGTTACTGTGCAAAAAACCATGCCGGGTTGCATTGAATGCACCGATTCGGGCCAGAACCGAAACGAACTACCGGTTCGCGCCAGAAACGAAACGAACACACCCAATCCACTTTTGTGGACCAAATAGTGATGTTTTGGTTCGTTTTGGTCAGTTTCGTTACTGTGCAAAAAACCATGCCGGGTTGCATTAAATGCACCGATTCGGGCCAGAACCGAAACAAACTACCGATTCGCGCCAGAAACGAAACGAACGCACCCAATCCACTTTTTTGGACCCAATAGTGATTTTTTGGTTCGTTTTGGTCAGTTTCGTTACTGTGCAAAAAACCATGCCGGGATACCATTTAATGCACCGATTCGGGCCGGAACCGAAACGAACTACCGATTCGCGCCAGAAACGAAACGATCGCACGCAATCCACTTTTTTGGACCCAATAGTGATGTTTTGGTTCGTTTTGGTCAGTTTCGTTACTGTGCGAAAGACCATGGCGCGACAGCATTTAATGCACCGATTCGGGCCGGAACCGAAACGAACTACCGATTCGCGCCAGAAACGAAACGAACGCACCCAATCCACTTTTTTGGACCCAATAGTGATGTTTTGGTTCGTTTTGGTCAGTTTGGTTACTGTGCAAAAAAACCATGCCGGGTTACATTGAATGCACCGATTCGGGCTGGAACCGAAATGAACTACCGATTCGGGCCAGAAACGAAACGAACGTACCCAATCCACTTCTTTGGACCCAATAGTGATGTTTTGGTTCGTTTTGGTTAGTTTTGTTACTGTGCAAAAAACCATGCCGGGATAGCATTTAATGCACCGATTCGGGCCAGAAAGGAAACGAACGCACCCAATCCACTTTTTGGACCCAATAGTGATGTGTTGGTTCGTTTTGGTCAGTTTCGTTACTGTGCAAAAAACCATGCCGGGTTGCATTGAATCCATCGATTTGGGTCGGAACCGAAACGAACAACCGATTTGGGCCAGAAACCGAAACGAACAACCGATTTGGGCCAGAAACGTAACGAACGCACCCAATCCACTTTTTTGGACCCAATAGTGATGTTTTGGTTCGTTTTGGTCAGTTTCGTTACTGTGCAAAAAACCATGCCGGGTTGCATTGAATGCACCGATTCGGGCCAGAACCGAAACGAACTACCGATTCGCGCCAGAAACGAAACGAACGCACCCAATCCACTTTTGTGGACCCAATAGTGATGTTTTGGTTCGTTTTGGTCAGTTTCGTTACTGTGCAAAAAACCATGCCGGCATACCATTTAATGCACCGATTCGGGCCGGAACCAAAACGAACTACCGATTTACGCCAGAAACGAAACGAACGCACCCAATCCACTTTTTTGGACCCAATAGTGATGTTTTAGTTCGTTTTGGTCAGTTTCGTTACTGTGCAAAAAATCATACCGGGTTGCATTGAATGCACCGATTCGTGCCGGAACAACAATGAACTACCAATTCGGGCCAGAAACGAAACGAACGCACCCAATCCACTTTTTTGGACCCAATAGTGATGTTTTGGTTCGTTTTGGTCAGTTTCGTTACTGTGCAAAAAACCATGCCGGGATACCATTTAATGCACCGATTCGGGCCGGAACCGAAACGAACTACCGATTTACGCCAGAAACGAAACGAACGCACCCAATCCACTTTTTTGGACCCAATAGTGATGTTTTGGTTCGTTTTGGTCAGTTTCGTTACTGTGCAAAAAATCATACCGGGTTGCATTTAATGCACCGATTCGGGTCGGAACAACAATGAACTACCAATTCGGGCCAGAAACGAAACGAACGCACCCAATCCACTTTTTTGGATCGAATAGTGATGTTTTGGTTCGTTTTGGTCAGTTTCGTTACTGTGCAAAAAACCATGCCGGGTTGCATTGAATGCACCGATTCGGGCCAGAACCGAAACGAACTACCGATTCGCGCCAGAAACGAAACGAACACACCCAATCCACTTTTGTGGACCAAATAGTGATGTTTTGGTTCGTTTTGGTCAGTTTCGTTACTGTGCAAAAAACCATGCCGGGTTGCATTAAATGCACCGATTCGGGCCAGAACCGAAACAAACTACCGATTCGCGCCAGAAACGAAACGAACGCACCCAATCCACTTTTTTGGACCCAATAGTGATTTTTTGGTTCGTTTTGGTCAGTTTCGTTACTGTGCAAAAAACCATGCCGGGATACCATTTAATGCACCGATTCGGGCCGGAACCGAAACGAACTACCGATTCGCGCCAGAAACGAAACGATCGCACGCAATCCACTTTTTTGGACCCAATAGTGATGTTTTGGTTCGTTTTGGTCAGTTTCGTTACTGTGCGAAAGACCATGGCGGGACAGCATTTAATGCACCGATTCGGGCCGGAACCGAAACGAACTACCGATTCGCGCCAGAAACGAAACGAACGCACCCAATCCACTTTTTTGGACCCAATAGTGATGTTTTGGTTCGTTTTGCTCAGTTTCCTTACTGTGCGAAAAACCATGCCGAGACAGCATTTAATGCACCGATTCGGGCCGGAACCGAAACGAACTACCGATTCGCGCCAGAAACGAAACAAACGCCCCCAATCCACTTTTTTGGACCCAATAGTGATGTTTTAGTTCATTTTGGTCAGTTTCGTTACTGTGCAAAAAATCATGCCGGGTTGCATTGAATGCACCGATTCGTGCGGAACCGAAATGAACTACCGATTCGCGCCACAAACGAAACGAACGCACACAATCCACTTTTTGGACCCAATAGTGATGTTTTGGTTCGTTTTGGTCAGTTTCGTTACTTTGCAAAAAACCATGCCGGGACGGCATTTAATGCACCGATTCGGGCCGGAACCGAAATGAACTACCGATTCGCGCCTGAAACGAAACGAACGCACCCAATCCACTTTTTTGGACCCAATAGTTATGTTTTGGTTCATTTTGGTCAGTTTCGTTATTGTGCAAAAAAACCATGCCGGGTTACATTTAATGCACCGATTCAGGCCGGAACCGAAACGAACTACCGATTCGGGCCAGAAACGTAACGAACGCACCCAATCCACTTTTTTTGACCCAATAATGATGTTTTGGTTAGTTTCGTTACTGTGCAAAAAACCATGCCGGGTTGCATTGAATGCACCGATTCGGGCCAGAACCGAAACGAACTACCGATTCGCGACAGAAACGAAACGAACGCACCCAAAATCATACCGGGTACCATTTAATGCACCGATTCGGGCCGGAACCGAAACGAACTACCGATTTACGCCAGAAACGAAACGAACGCACCCGATCCACTTTTTTGGACCCAATAGTGATGTTTTGGTTCGTTTTGGTTAGTTTCGTTACTGTGCAAAAAATCATACCGGGTTGCATTTAATGCACCGATTCGGGCCGGAACAACAATGAACTACCAATTCGGGCAAGATACAAAACGAACGCACCCAATCCACTTTTTTGGATCGAATAGTGATGTTTTGGTTCGTTTTGGTTAGTTTTTTTACTGTGCAAAAAACCATGCCGGGATAGCATTTAATGCACCGATTCGGGCTGGAACCGAAACGAACTACCGATTCGGGCCAGAAAGGAAACGAACGCACCCAATCCACTTTTTGGACCCAATAGTGATGTGTTGGTTCGTTTTGGTCAGTTTCGTTACTGTGCAAAAAACCATGCCGGGTTGCATTGAATCCATCGATTTGGGTCGGAACCGAAACGAACTACGGATTCGCGCAAGAAACGAAACGAATGCACCCAATCCACTTTTTTGGACCCAATAGTTATGTTTTGGTTCGTTTTGGTCAGTTTCGTTACTGTGCAAAAAACCATGCCGGGTTGGATTCGATGCACCGATTCGGGCCGAAACCGAAACGAACAACCGATTCGGGCCAGAAACGTAACGAACGCACCCAATCCACTTTTTTGGACCCAATAGTGATGTTTTGGTTCGTTTTGGTCAGTTTCGTTACTGTGCAAAAAACCATGCCGGGTTGCATTGAATGCACCGATTCGGGCCAGAACCGAAACGAACTACCGATTCGCGCCAGAAACGAAACGAACGCACCCAATCCACTTTTGTGGACCCAATAGTGATGTTTTGGTTCGTTTTGGTTAGTTTCGTTACTGTGCAAAAAACCATGCCGGCATACCATTTAATGCACCGATTCGGGCCGGAACCAAAACGAACTACCGATTTACGCCAGAAACGAAACGACGCACCCAATCCACTTTTTTGGACCCAATAGTGATGTTTTGGTTCGTTTTGGTCAGTTTCGTTACTGTGCAAAAAACCATGCCGGGTTGCATTAAATGCACCGATTCGGGCCAGAACCGAAACGAACTACCGATTCGCGCCAGAAACGAAACGAAGGCACCCAATCCACTTTTTTGGACCCAATAGTGATTTTTTGGTTCGTTTTGGTCAGTTTCGTTACTGTGCAAAAAACCATGCCGGGATACCATTTAATGCACCGATTCGGGCCGGAACCGAAACGGACTACCGATTCGCGCCAGAAACGAAACAAACGCACCCAATCCACTTTTTTGGACCCAATAGTGATGTTTTGGTTCGTTTTGGTCAGTTTCGTTACTGTGCAAAAAACCATGCCGGGATACCATTTAATGCACCGATTCGGGCCGGAACCGAAACGAACTACCGATTTACGCCAGAAACGAAACGAACGCACCCGATCCACTTTTTTGGACCCAATAGTGATGTTTTGGTTTGTTTTGGTCAGCTTCGTTACTATGCAAAAAATCATACCGGGTTGCATTTATTGCACCGACTCGGGCCGGAACAACAATGAACTACCAATTCGGGCCAGAAACGAAACGAACGCACCCAATCCACTTTTTTGGATCGAATAGTGATGTTTTGGTTCGTTTTGGTCAGTTTCGTTACTGTGCAAAAAACCATGCCGGGTTGCATTGAATGCACCGATTCGGGCCAGAACCGAAACGAACTACCGATTCGCGCCAGAAACGAAACGAACACACCCAAAATCATACCGGGTACCATTTAATGCACCGATTCAGGCCGGAACCGAAACGAACTACCGATTTACGCCAGAAACGAAACGAACGCACCCGATCCACTTTTTTGGACCCAATAGTGATGTTTTGGTTCGTTTTGGTCAGTTTCGTTACTGTGCAAAAAATCATACCGGGTTGCATTTAATGCACCGATTCGGGCCGGAACAACAATGAACTACCAATTCGGGCCAGAAACAAAACGAACGCACCCAATCCACTTTTTTGGATCGAATAGTGATGTTTTGGTTCGTTTTGGTCAGTTTCCTTACTGTGCAAAAAACCATGCCGGGTTGCATTGAATGCACCGATTCGGGCCAGAACCGAAACGAACTACCGATTCGCGCCAGAAACGAAACGAACGCACCCAATCCACTTTTGTGGACCCAATAGTGATGTTTTGGTTCGTTTTGGTCAGTTTCGTTACTGTGCAAGAAACCATGCCGGGATACCATTTAATGTACCGATTCGGGCCGGAACCGAAACGAACTACCGATTTACGCCAGAAACGAAACAAACGCACCCAATCCACTTTTTTGGACCAAATAGTGATGTTTTGGTTCGTTTTGGTCAGTTTCGTTACTGTGCAAAAAACCATGCCGGGTTGCATTGAGTGCACCGATTCGGGCCAGAACCGAAACGAACTACCGATTCACGCCAGAAACGAAACGAACACACCCAATCCACTTTTGTGGACCCAATAGTGATGTTTTGGTTCGTTTTGGTCAGTTTCGTTACTGTGCAAAAAACCATGCCGGGTTGCATTAAATGCACCGATTCGGGCCAGAACCGAAACGAACTACCGATTCGCGCCAGAAACGAAACGAACGCACCCAATCCACTTTTTTGGACCCAATAGTGATTTTTTGGTTCATTTTGGTCAGTTTCGTTACTGTGAAAAAAACCATGCCGGGATACCATTTAATGCACCGATTCGGGCCGGAACCGAAAGGGACTACCGATTCGGGCCAGAAACAAAACGAACGCACCCAATCCACTTTTTTGGACCCAATAGTGATGTTTTGGTTCGTTTTGGTCAGTTTCGTTACTGTGCAAAAAACCATGCCGGGATACCATTTAATGCACCGATTCGGGCCGGAACCGAAACGAACTACCAATTTACGCCAGAAACGAAACGAACGCACCCAATCCACTTTTTTGGACCCAATAGTGATGTTTTGGTTCGTTTTGGTCAGTTTCGTTACTGTGCAAAAAATCATACCGGGTTGCATTGAATGCACCGATTCGTGCCGGAACAACAATGAACTACCAATTCGGGCCAGAAACGAAACGAACGCACCCAATCCACTTTTTTGGACCCAATAGTGATGTTTTGGTTCGTTTTGGTCGGTTTCGTTACTGTGCAAAAAACCATGTCGGGATACCATTTAATGCACCGATTCGGGCCGGAACCGAAACGAACTACCGATTTACGCCAGAAACGAAACGAACGCACCCAATCCACTTTTTTGGACCCAATAGTGATGTTTTGGTTCGTTTTGGTCAGTTTCTTTACTGTGCAAAAAACCATGCCGGGATAGCATTTAATGCACCGATTCGGGCCGGAACCGAAACGAACTACCGATTCGGGCCAGAAACGTAACGAACGCACCCAATCCACTTTTTTGGACCCAATAGTGATGTTTTGGTTCGTTTTGGTCAGTTTCGTTACTGTGCAAAAAACCATGCTGGGTTGCATTGAATGCACCGATTCGGGCCAGAACCGAAACGAACTACCGATTCGCGCCAGAAACGAAACGAACGCACCCAATCCACTTTTGTGGACCCAATAGTGATGTTTTGGTTCGTTTTGGTCAGTTTCGTTACTGTGCAAAAAACCATGCCGGATTACCATTTAATGCACCGATTCGGGCCGGAACCGAAACGAACTACCGATTTACGCCAGAAACGAAACGAACGCACCCAATCCACTTTTTTGGACCCAATAGTGATGTTTTGGTTTGTTTTGGTCAGTTTCGTTACTGTGCAAAAAATCATACCGGGTTGCATTTAATGCACCGATTCGGGCCGGAACAACAATGAACTACCAATTCGGGCCAGAAACGAAACGAACGCACCCAATCCACTTTTTTGGATCGAATAGTGATGTTTTGGTTCGTTTTGGTCAGTTTCGTTACTGTGCAAAAAACCATGTCGGGTTGCATTGAATGCACCGATTCGGGCCAGAACCGAAACAAACTACCGATTCGCGCCAGAAACGAAACGAACACACCCAATCCACTTTTGTGGACCCAATAGTGATGTTTTGGTTCGTTTTGGTCAGTTTCGTTACTGTGCAAAAAACCATGCCGGGTTGCATTAAATGCACCGATTCGGGCCAGAACCGAAACGAACTACCGATTCGCGCCAGAAACGAAACGAACGCACCCAATCCACATTTTTGGACCCAATAGTGATTTTTTGGTTCATTTTGGTCAGTTTCGTTACTGTGAAAAAAACCATGCCGGGATACCATTTAATGCACCGATTCGGGCCGGAACCGAAAGGGACTACCGATTCGGGCCAGAAACGAAACGAACGCACCCAATCCACTTTTTTGGACCCAATAGTGATGTTTTGGTTCGTTTTGGTCAGTTTCGTTACTGTGCAAAAAACCATGCCGGGATAGCATTTAATGCACCGATTCGGGCCGGAACCAAAACGGACTACCGATTCGCGCTAGAAACGAAACTAATTCACCCAATCCACTTTATTGGACCCAATAGTGATGTTTTAGTTCGTTTTTAATCAGTTTCTTTACTGTGCAAAAAACCATGCCGGGATAGCATTTAATGTACCGATTCAGGCCGGAACCGAAACGAACTACCGATTCGCGCCAGAAACGAAACGAACGCACCCAATCCACTTTTTTGGACCCAATAGTTATGTTTTGGTTCGTTTTGGTCAGTTTCGTTACTGTGCAAAAAACCATGCCGGGTTGCATTTGATGCACCGATTCGGGCCGAAACCGAAACGAACAACCGATTCGGGCCAGAAACGTAACGAACGCACCCAATCCACTTTTTTGGACCCAATAGTGATGTTTTGGTTCGTTTTGGTCAGTTTCCTTACTGTGCAAAAAACCATGCTGGGTTGCATTGAATGCACCGATTCGGGCCAGAACCGAAACGAACTACCGATTCGCGCCAGAAACGAAACGAACGCACCCAATCCACTTTTGTGGACCCAATAGTGATGTTTTGGTTCGTTTTGGTCAGTTTCGTTACTGTGCAAAAAACCATGCCGGGATACCATTTAATGTACCGATTCGGGCCGGAACCGAAACGAACTACCGATTTACGCCAGAAACGAAACAAACGCACCCAATCCACTTTTTTGGACCAAATAGTGATGTTTTGGTTCGTTTTGGTCAGTTTCGTTACTGTGCAAAAAACCATGCCGGGTTGCATTGAGTGCACCGATTCGGGCCAGAACCGAAACGAACTACCGATTCACGCCAGAAACGAAACGAACACACCCAATCCACTTTTGTGGACCCAATAGTGATGTTTTGGTTCGTTTTGGTCAGTTTCGTTACTGTGCAAAAAACCATGCCGGGTTGCATTAAATGCACCGATTCGGGCCAGAACCGAAACGAACTACCGATTCGCGCCAGAAACGAAACGAACGCACCCAATCCACTTTTTTGGACCCAATAGTGATTTTTTGGTTCATTTTGGTCAGTTTCGTTACTGTGAAAAAAACCATGCCGGGATACCATTTAATGCACCGATTCGGGCCGGAACCGAAAGGGACTACCGATTCGGGCCAGAAACAAAACGAACGCACCCAATCCACTTTTTTGGACCCAATAGTGATGTTTTGGTTCGTTTTGGTCAGTTTCGTTACTGTGCAAAAAACCATGCCGGGATACCATTTAATGTACCGATTCGGGCTGGAACCAATAGTGATGTTTTACTTCGTTTTGGTCAGTTTCGTTACTGTGCAAAAAACCATGCTGGGATACCATTTAATGCACCGATTCGGGCCGGAACCGAAACGTACTACCGATTCGCGCCACAAAGAAAGGAACGCACGCAATCTACTTTTTTGGACCCAATAGTGATGTTTTGGTTTGTTTTGGTCAGTTTCGTTACTGTGCGAAAAATCATGCCGGGACAGCATTTAATGCACCGATTCGGGCCGGAACCGAAATGAACTACCGATTCGCGCCAGAAACGAAACGAACGCACCCAATCCACTTTTTTGGACCCAATAGTTATGTTTTGGTTCATTTTGGTCAGTTTCGTTACTGTGCAAAAAACCATGCCGGGACAGCATTTAATGCACCGATTCGGTCCGGAACCGAAATGAACTACCGATTCGGGCCAGAAACGAAACGAACGCACCCAACCCACTTCTTTGGACCCAATAGTGATGTTTTGGTTCGTTTTGGTCAGTTTGGTTACTGTGCAAAAAAACCATGCCGGGTTACATTGAATGCACCGATTCGGGCTGGAACCGAAATGAACTACCGATTCGGGCCAGAAACGAAACGAACGTACCCAATCCACTTCTTTGGACCCAACAGTGATGTTTTGGTTCGTTTTGGTTAGTTTTGTTACTGTGCAAAAAACCATGCCGGGATAGCATTTAATGCACCGATTCGGGCCAGAAAGGAAACGAACGCACCCAATCCACTTTTTGGACCCAATAGTGATGTGTTGGTTCGTTTTGGTCAGTTTCGTTACTGTGCAAAAAACCATGCCGGGTTGCATTGAATCCATCGATTTGGGTCGGAACCGAAACGAACAACCGATTTGGGCCAGAAACCGAAACGAACAACCGATTTGGGCCAGAAACGTAACGAACGCACCCAATCCACTTTTTTGGACCCAATAGTGATGTTTTGGTTCGTTTTGGTCAGTTTCGTTACTGTGCAAAAAACCATGCCGGGTTGCATTGAATGCACCGATTCGGGCCAGAACCGAAACGAACTACCGATTCGCGCCAGAAACGAAACGAACGCACCCAATCCACTATTGTGGACCCAATAGTGATGTTTTGGTTCGTTTTGGTCAGTTTCGTTACTGTGCAAAAAACCATGCCGGCATACCATTTAATGCACCGATTCGGGCCGGAACCAAAACGAACTACCGATTTACGCTAGAAACGAAACGAACGCACCCAATCCACTTTTTTGGACCCAATAGTGATGTTTTAGTTCGTTTTGGTCAGTTTCGTTACTGTGCAAAAAATCATACCGGGTTGCATTGAATGCACCGATTCGTGCCGGAACAACAATGAACTACCAATTCGGGCCAGAAACGAAACGAACGCACCCAATCCACTTTTTTGGACCCAATAGTGATGTTTTGGTTCGTTTTGGTCAGTTTCGTTACTGTGCAAAAAACCATGCCGGGATACCATTTAATGCACCGATTCGGGCCGGAACCGAAACGAACTACCGATTTACGCCAGAAACGAAACGAACGCACCCAATCCACTTTTTTGGACCCAATAGTGATGTTTTGGTTCGTTTTGGTCAGTTTCGTTACTGTGCAAAAAATCATACCGGGTTCCATTTAATGCACCGATTCGGGTCGGAACAACAATGAACTACCAATTCGGGCCAGAAACGAAACGAACGCACCCAATCCACTTTTTTGGATCGAATAGTGATGTTTTGGTTCGTTTTGGTCAGTTTCGTTACTGTGCAAAAAACCATGCCGGGTTGCATTGAATGCACCGATTCGGGCCAGAACCGAAACGAACTACCGGTTCGCGCCAGAAACGAAACGAACACACCCAATCCACTTTTGTGGACCAAATAGTGATGTTTTGGTTCGTTTTGGTCAGTTTCGTTACTGTGCAAAAAACCATGCCGGGTTGCATTAAATGCACCGATTCGGGCCAGAACCGAAACAAACTACCGATTCGCGCCAGAAACGAAACGAACGCACCCAATCCACTTTTTTGGACCCAATAGTGATTTTTTGGTTCGTTTTGGTCAGTTTCGTTACTGTGCAAAAAACCATGCCGGGATACCATTTAATGCACCGATTCGGGCCGGAACCGAAACGAACTACCGATTCGCGCCAGAAACGAAACGATCGCACGCAATCCACTTTTTTGGACCCAATAGTGATGTTTTGGTTCGTTTTGGTCAGTTTCGTTACTGTGCGAAAGACCATGGCGGGACAGCATTTAATGCACCGATTCGGGCCGGAACCGAAACGAACTACCGATTCACGCCAGAAACGAAACGAACGCACCCAATCCACTTTTTTGGACCCAATAGTGATGTTTTGGTTCGTTTTGGTCAGTTTGGTTACTGTGCAAAAAAACCATGCCGGGTTACATTGAATGCACCGATTCGGGCTGGAACCGAAATGAACTACCGATTCGGGCCAGAAACGAAACGAACGTACCCAATCCACTTCTTTGGACCCAATAGTGATGTTTTGGTTCGTTTTGGTTAGTTTTGTTACTGTGCAAAAAACCATGCCGGGATAGCATTTAATGCACCGATTCGGGCCAGAAAGGAAACGAACGCACCCAATCCACTTTTTGGACCCAATAGTGATGTGTTGGTTCGTTTTGGTCAGTTTCATTACTGTGCAAAAAACCATGCCGGGTTGCATTGAATCCATCGATTTGGGTCGGAACCGAAACGAACAACCGATTTGGGCCAGAAACCGAAACGAACAACCGATTTGGGCCAGAAACGTAACGAACGCACCCAATCCACTTTTTTGGACCCAATAGTGATGTTTTGGTTCGTTTTGGTCAGTTTCGTTACTGTGCAAAAAACCATGCCGGGTTGCATTGAATGCACCGATTCGGGCCAGAACCGAAACGAACTACCGATTCGCGCCAGAAACGAAACGAACGCACCCAATCCACTTTTTTGGACCCAATAGTGATGTTTTGGTTCGTTTTGGTCAGTTTCGTTACTGTGCAAAAAATCATACCGGGTTCCATTTAATGCACCGATTCGGGTCGGAACAACAATGAACTACCAATTCGGGCCAGAAACGAAACGAACGCACCCAATCCACTTTTTTGGATCGAATAGTGATGTTTTGGTTCGTTTTGGTCAGTTTCGTTACTGTGCAAAAAACCATGCCGGGTTGCATTGAATGCACCGATTCGGGCCAGAACCGAAACGAACTACCGGTTCGCGCCAGAAACGAAACGAACACACCCAATCCACTTTTTTGGACCCAATAGTGATGTTTTGGTTCGTTTTGGTCAGTTTCGTTACTGTGCAAAAAACCATGCCGGGATACCATTTAATGCACCGATTCGGGCCGGAACCGAAACGAACTACCGATTTACGCCAGAAACGAAACGAACGCACCCAATCCACTTTTTTGGACCCAATAGTGATGTTTTGGTTCGTTTTGGTCAGTTTCGTTACTGTGCAAAAAATCATACCGGGTTGCATTTAATGCACCGATTCGGGTCGGAACAACAATGAACTACCAATTCGGGCCAGAAACGAAACGAACGCACCCAATCCACTTTTTTGGATCGAATAGTGATGTTTTGGTTCGTTTTGGTCAGTTTCGTTACTGTGCAAAAAACCATGCCGGGTTGCATTGAATGCACCGATTCGGGCCAGAACCGAAACGAACTACCGATTCGCGCCAGAAACGAAACGAACACACCCAATCCACTTTTGTGGACCAAATAGTGATGTTTTGGTTCGTTTTGGTCAGTTTCGTTACTGTGCAAAAAACCATGCCGGGTTGCATTAAATGCACCGATTCGGGCCAGAACCGAAACAAACTACCGATTCGCGCCAGAAACGAAACGAACGCACCCAATCCACTTTTTTGGACCCAATAGTGATTTTTTGGTTCGTTTTGGTCAGTTTCGTTACTGTGCAAAAAACCATGCCGGGATACCATTTAATGCACCGATTCGGGCCGGAACCGAAACGAACTACCGATTCGCGCCAGAAACGAAACGATCGCACGCAATCCACTTTTTTGGACCCAATAGTGATGTTTTGGTTCGTTTTGGTCAGTTTCGTTACTGTGCGAAAGACCATGGCGGGACAGCATTTAATGCACCGATTCGGGCCGGAACCGAAACGAACTACCGATTCGCGCCAGAAACGAAACGAACGCACCCAATCCACTTTTTTGGACCCAATAGTGATGTTTTGGTTCGTTTTGCTCAGTTTCCTTACTGTGCGAAAAACCATGCCGAGACAGCATTTAATGCACCGATTCGGGCCGGAACCGAAACGAACTACCGATTCGCGCCAGAAACGAAACAAACGCCCCCAATCCACTTTTTTGGACCCAATAGTGATGTTTTAGTTCATTTTGGTCAGTTTCGTTACTGTGCAAAAAATCATGCCGGGTTGCATTGAATGCACCGATTCGTGCGGAACCGAAATGAACTACCGATTCGCGCCACAAACGAAACGAACGCACACAATCCACTTTTTGGACCCAATAGTGATGTTTTGGTTCGTTTTGGTCAGTTTCGTTACTTTGCAAAAAACCATGCCGGGACGGCATTTAATGCACCGATTCGGGCCGGAACCGAAATGAACTACCGATTCGCGCCTGAAACGAAACGAACGCACCCAATCCACTTTTTTGGACCCAATAGTTATGTTTTGGTACATTTTGGTCAGTTTCGTTATTGTGCAAAAAAACCATGCCGGGTTGCATTTAATGCACCGATTCAGGCCGGAACCGAAACGAACTACCGATTCGGGCCAGAAACGTAACGAACGCACCCAATCCACTTTTTTTGACCCAATAATGATGTTTTGGTTAGTTTCGTTACTGTGCAAAAAACCATGCCGGGTTGCATTGAATGCACCGATTCGGGCCAGAACCGAAACGAACTACCGATTCGCGACAGAAACGAAACGAACGCACCCAAAATCATACCGGGTACCATTTAATGCACCGATTCGGGCCGGAACCGAAACGAACTACCGATTTACGCCAGAAACGAAACGAACGCACCCGATCCACTTTTTTGGACCCAATAGTGATGTTTTGGTTCGTTTTGGTTAGTTTCGTTACTGTGCAAAAAATCATACCGGGTTGCATTTAATGCACCGATTCGGGCCGGAACAACAATGAACTACCAATTCGGGCAAGATACAAAACGAACGCACCCAATCCACTTTTTTGGATCGAATAGTGATGTTTTGGTTCGTTTTGGTTAGTTTTTTTACTGTGCAAAAAACCATGCCGGGATAGCATTTAATGCACCGATTCGGGCTGGAACCGAAACGAACTACCGATTCGGGCCAGAAAGGAAACGAACGCACCCAATCCACTTTTTGGACCCAATAGTGATGTGTTGGTTCGTTTTGGTCAGTTTCGTTACTGTGCAAAAAACCATGCCGGGTTGCATTGAATCCATCGATTTGGGTCGGAACCGAAACGAACTACGGATTCGCGCAAGAAACGAAACGAATGCACCCAATCCACTTTTTTGGACCCAATAGTTATGTTTTGGTTCGTTTTGGTCAGTTTCGTTACTGTGCAAAAAACCATGCCGGGTTGGATTCGATGCACCGATTCGGGCCGAAACCGAAACGAACAACCGATTCGGGCCAGAAACGTAACGAACGCACCCAATCCACTTTTTTGGACCCAATAGTGATGTTTTGGTTCGTTTTGGTCAGTTTCGTTACTGTGCAAAAAACCATGCCGGGTTGCATTGAATGCACCGATTCGGGCCAGAACCGAAACGAACTACCGATTCGCGCCAGAAACGAAACGAACGCACCCAATCCACTTTTGTGGACCCAATAGTGATGTTTTGGTTCGTTTTGGTTAGTTTCGTTACTGTGCAAAAAACCATGCCGGCATACCATTTAATGCACCGATTCGGGCCGGAACCGAAACGAACTACCGATTTACGCCAGAAACGAAACGACGCACCCAATCCACTTTTTTGGACCCAATAGTGATGTTTTGGTTCGTTTTGGTCAGTTTCGTTACTGTGCAAAAAACCATGCCGGGTTGCATTCGATGCACCGATTCGGGCCGAAACCGAAACGAACTACCAATTTACGCCAGAAACGAAACGAACGCACCCAATCCACTTTTTTGGACCCAATAGTGATGTTTTGGTTCGTTTTGGTCAGTTTTGTTACTGTGCAAAAAATCATACCGGGTTGCATTTAATGCACCGATTCGGGCCGGAACAACAATGAACTACCAATTCGGGCCAGAAACGAAACGAACGCACCCAATCCACTTTTTTGGATCGAATCGTGATGTTTTGGTTCGTTTTGGTCAGTTTCGTTACTGTGCAAAAAACCATGCCGGGTTGCATTGAATGCACCGATTCGGGCCAGAACCGAAACGAACTACCGATTCGCGCCAGAAACGAAACGAAAACACCCAATCCACATTTGTGGACCCAATAGTGATGTTTTGGTTCGTTTTGGTCAGTTTCGTTACTGTGCAAAAAACCATGCCGGGTTGCATTAAATGCACCGATTCGGGCCAGAACCGAAACGAACTACCGATTCGCGCCAGAAACGAAACGAAGGCACCCAATCCACTTTTTTGGACCCAATAGTGATTTTTTGGTTCGTTTTGGTCAGTTTCGTTACTGTGCAAAAAACCATGCCGGGATACCATTTAATGCACCGATTCGGGCCGGAACCGAAACGGACTACCGATTCGCGCCAGAAACGAAACAAACGCACCCAATCCACTTTTTTGGACCCAATAGTGATGTTTTGGTTCGTTTTGGTCAGTTTCGTTACTGTGCAAAAAACCATGCCGGGATACCATTTAATGCACCGATTCGGGCCGGAACCGAAACGAACTACCGATTTACGCCAGAAACGAAACGAACGCACCCGATCCACTTTTTTGGACCCAATAGTGATGTTTTGGTTTGTTTTGGTCAGCTTCGTTACTATGCAAAAAATCATACCGGGTTGCATTTATTGCACCGACTCGGGCCGGAACAACAATGAACTACCAATTCGGGCCAGAAACGAAACGAACGCACCCAATCCACTTTTTTGGATCGAATAGTGATGTTTTGGTTCGTTTTGGTCAGTTTCGTTACTGTGCAAAAAACCATGCCGGGTTGCATTGAATGCACCGATTCGGGCCAGAACCGAAACGAACTACCGATTCGAGCCAGAAACGAAACGAACACACCCAAAATCATACCGGGTACCATTTAATGCACCGATTCAGGCCGGAACCGAAACGAACTACCGATTTACGCCAGAAACGAAACGAACGCACCCGATCCACTTTTTTGGACCCAATAGTGATGTTTTGGTTCGTTTTGGTCAGTTTCGTTACTGTGCAAAAAATCATACCGGGTTGCATTTAATGCACCGATTCGGGCCGGAACAACAATGAACTACCAATTCGGGCCAGAAACAAAACGAACGCACCCAATCCACTTTTTTGGATCGAATAGTGATGTTTTGGTTCGTTTTGGTCAGTTTCCTTACTGTGCAAAAAACCATGCCGGGTTGCATTGAATGCACCGATTCGGGCCAGAACCGAAACGAACTACCGATTCGCGCCAGAAACGAAACGAACGCACCCAATCCACTTTTGTGGACCCAATAGTGATGTTTTGGTTCGTTTTGGTCAGTTTCGTTACTGTGCAAGAAACCATGCCGGGATACCATTTAATGTACCGATTCGGGCCGGAACCGAAACGAACTACCGATTTACGCCAGAAACGAAACAAACGCACCCAATCCACTTTTTTGGACCAAATAGTGATGTTTTGGTTCGTTTTGGTCAGTTTCGTTACTGTGCAAAAAACCATGCCGGGTTGCATTGAGTGCACCGATTCGGGCCAGAACCGAAACGAACTACCGATTCACGCCAGAAACGAAACGAACACACCCAATCCACTTTTGTGGACCCAATAGTGATGTTTTGGTTCGTTTTGGTCAGTTTCGTTACTGTGCAAAAAACCATGCCGGGTTGCATTAAATGCACCGATTCGGGCCAGAACCGAAACGAACTACCGATTCGCGCCAGAAACGAAACGAACGCACCCAATCCACTTTTTTGGACCCAATAGTGATTTTTTGGTTCATTTTGGTCAGTTTCGTTACTGTGAAAAAAACCATGCCGGGATACCATTTAATGCACCGATTCGGGCCGGAACCGAAAGGGACTACCGATTCGGGCCAGAAACAAAACGAACGCACCCAATCCACTTTTTTGGACCCAATAGTGATGTTTTGGTTCGTTTTGGTCAGTTTCGTTACTGTGCAAAAAACCATGCCGGGATACCATTTAATGCACCGATTCGGGCCGGAACCGAAACGAACTACCAATTTACGCCAGAAACGAAACGAACGCACCCAATCCACTTTTTTGGACCCAATAGTGATGTTTTGGTTCGTTTTGGTCAGTTTCGTTACTGTGCAAAAAATCATACCGGGTTGCATTGAATGCACCGATTCGTGCCGGAACAACAATGAACTACCAATTCGGGCCAGAAACGAAACGAACGCACCCAATCCACTTTTTTGGACCCAATAGTGATGTTTTGGTTCGTTTTGGTCGGTTTCGTTACTGTGCAAAAAACCATGTCGGGATACCATTTAATGCACCGATTCGGGCCGGAACCGAAACGAACTACCGATTTACGCTAGAAACGAAACGAACGCACCCAATCCACTTTTTTGGACCCAATAGTGATGTTTTGGTTCGTTTTGGTCAGTTTTTTACTGTGCAAAAAACCATGCCGGGATAGCATTTAATGCACCGATTCGGGCCGGAACCGAAACGAACTACCGATTCGGGCCAGAAACGTAACGAACGCACCCAATCCACTTTTTTGGACCCAATAGTGATGTTTTGGTTCGTTTTGGTCAGTTTCGTTACTGTGCAAAAAACCATGCTGGGTTGCATTGAATGCACCGATTCGGGCCAGAACCGAAACGAACTACCGATTCGCGCCAGAAACGAAACGAACGCACCCAATCCACTTTTGTGGACCCAATAGTGATGTTTTGGTTCGTTTTGGTCAGTTTCGTTACTGTGCAAAAAACCATGCCGGATTACCATTTAATGCACCGATTCGGGCCGGAACCGAAACGAACTACCGATTTACGCCAGAAACGAAACGAACGCACCCAATCCACTTTTTTGGACCCAATAGTGATGTTTTGGTTTGTTTTGGTCAGTTTCGTTACTGTGCAAAAAATCATACCGGGTTGCATTTAATGCACCGATTCGGGCCGGAACAACAATGAACTACCAATTCGGGCCAGAAACGAAACGAACGCACCCAATCCACTTTTTTGGATCGAATAGTGATGTTTTGGTTCGTTTTGGTCAGTTTCGTTACTGTGCAAAAAACCATGTCGGGTTGCATTGAATGCACCGATTCGGGCCAGAACCGAAACGAACTACCGATTCGCGCCAGAAACGAAACGAACACACCCAATCCACTTTTGTGGACCCAATAGTGATGTTTTGGTTCGTTTTGGTCAGTTTCGTTACTGTGCAAAAAACCATGACGGGTTGCATTAAATGCACCGATTCGGGCCAGAACCGAAACGAACTACCGATTCGCGCCAGAAACAAAACGAACGCACCCAATCCACTTTTTTGGACCCAATAGTGATTTTTTGGTTCATTTTGGTCAGTTTCGTTACTGTGAAAAAAACCATGCCGGGATACCATTTAATGCACCGATTCGGGCCGGAACCGAAAGGGACTACCGATTCGGGCCAGAAACGAAACGAACGCACCCAATCCACTTTTTTGGACCCAATAGTGATGTTTTCGTTCGTTTTGGTCAGTTTCGTTACTGTGCAAAAAATCATACCGTGTTGCATTTAATGCACCGATTCGGGCCGGAACAACAATGAACTACCAATTCGGGCCAGAAACAAAACGAACGCACCCAATCCACTTTTTTGGACCGAATAGTGATGTTTTGGTTCGTTTTGGTCAGTTTTGTAACTGTGCAAAAAACCATGCCTGGTTGCATTGAATGCACCAATTCGGGCCAGAACCGAAACGAACTACCGATTCGCGCCAGAAACGAAACGAACACACCCAATCCACTTTTGTGGACCCAATATTGATGTTTTGGTTCGTTTTGGTCAGTTTCGTTACTGTGCAAAAAACCATGCCGGGATACCATTTAATGCACCGATTCGGGCCGGAACCGAAACGAACTACCGATTCACGCCAGAAACGAAACGAACGCACCCAATCCACTTTTTTGGACCCAATAGTGATGTTTTGGTTCGTTTTGGTCAGTTTCGTTACTGTGCAAAAAACCATGCCGGGTTGCATTGAATGCACCGATTCGGGCCAGAACCGAAACGAACTACCGATTCGCGCCAGAAACGAAACGAACGCACCCAATCCACTTTTGTGGACCCAATAGTGATGTTTTGGTTCGTTTTGGTCAATTTCTTTACTGTGCAAAAAACCATGCCGGATTACCATTTAATGCACCGATTCGGGCCGGAACCGAAACGAACTACCGATTTACGCCAGAAACGAAACGAACGCACCCAATCCACTTTTTTGGACCCAATAGTGATGTTTTGGTTTGTTTTGGTCAGTTTCGTTACTGTGCAAAAAATCATACCGGGTTGCATTTAATGCACCGATTCGGGCCGGAACAACAATGAACTACCAATTCGGGCCAGAAACGAAACGAACGCACCCAATCCACTTTTTTGGATCGAATAGTGATGTTTTGGTTCGTTTTGGTCAGTTTCGTTACTGTGCAAAAAACCATGTCGGGTTGCATTGAATGCACCGATTCGGGCCAGAACCGAAACGAACTACCGATTCGCGCCAGAAACGAAACGAACACACCCAATCCACTTTTGTGGACCCAATAGTGATGTTTTGGTTCGTTTTGGTCAGTTTCGTTACTGTGCAAAAAACCATGCCGGGTTGCATTAAATGCACCGATTCGGGCCAGAACCGAAACGAACTACCGATTCGCGCCAGAAACAAAACGAACGCACCCAATCCACTTTTTTGGACCCAATAGTGAGTTTTTGGTTCATTTTGGTCAGTTTCGTTACTGTGAAAAAAACCATGCCGGGATACCATTTAATGCACCGATTCGGGCCGGAACCGAAAGGGGCTACCGATTCGGGCCAGAAACGAAACGAACGCACCCAATCCACTTTTTTGGACCCAATAGTGATGTTTTGGTTCGTTTTGGTCAGTTTCGTTACTGTGCAAAAAACCATGCCGGGATAGCATTTAATGCACCGATTCGGGCCGGAACCAAAACGGACTACCGATTCGCGCTAGAAACGAAACTAATTCACCCAATCCACTTTATTGGACCCAATAGTGATGTTTTAGTTCGTTTTTAATCAGTTTCTTTACTGTGAAAAAAACCATGCCGGGATAGCATTTAATGTACCGATTCGGGCCGGAACCGAAACGAACTACCGATTCGCGCCAGAAACGAAACGAACGCACCCAATCCACTTTTTTGGACCCAATAGTTATGTTTTGGTTCGTTTTGGTCAGTTTCGTTACTGTGCAAAAAACCATGCCGGGTTGCATTTGATGCACCGATTCGGGCCGAAACCGAAACGAACAACCGATTCGGGCCAGAAACGTAACGAACGCACCCAATCCACTTTTTTGGACCCAATAGTGATGTTTTGGTTCGTTTTGGTCAGTTTCCTTACTGTGCAAAAAACCATGCTGGGTTGCATTGAATGCACCGATTCGGGCCAGAACCGAAACGAACTACCGATTCGCGCCAGAAACGAAACGAACGCACCCAATCCACTTTTGTGCACCCAATCGTGATGTTTTGGTTCGTTTTGGTCAGTTTCGTTACTGTGCAAAAAACCATGCCGGGATACCATTTAATGTACCGATTCGGGCCGGAACCGAAACGAACTACCGATTTACGCCAGAAACGAAACAAACGCACCCAATCCACTTTTTTGGACCAAATAGTGATGTTTTGGTTCGTTTTGGTCAGTTTCGTTACTGTGCAAAAAACCATGCCGGGTTGCATTGAGTGCACCGATTCGGGCCAGAACCGAAACGAACTACCGATTCACGCCAGAAACGAAACGAACACACCCAATCCACTTTTGTGGACCCAATAGTGATGTTTTGGTTCGTTTTGGTCAGTTTCGTTACTGTGCAAAAAACCATGCCGGGTTGCATTAAATGCACCGATTCGGGCCAGAACCGAAACGAACTACCGATTCGCGCCAGAAACGAAACGAACGCACCCAATCCACTTTTTTGGACCCAATAGTGATTTTTTGGTTCATTTTGGTCAGTTTCGTTACTGTGAAAAAAACCATGCCGGGTTGCATTTGATGCACCGATTCGGGCCGAAACCGAAAGGGACTACCGATTCGGGCCAGAAACAAAACGAACGCACCCAATCCACTTTTTTGGACCCAATAGTGATGTTTTGGTTCGTTTTGGTCAGTTTCGTTACTGTGCAAAAAACCATGCCGGGATACCATTTAATGTACCGATTCGGGCTGGAACCGAAACGAACTACCGATTTACGCCAGAAACGAAACAAACGCACCCAATCCACTTTTTTGGACCCAATAGTGATGTTTTGGTTCGTTTTGGTCAGTTTCGTTACTGTGCAAAAAATCATACCGGGTTGCATTGAATGCACCGATTCGTGCCGGAACAACAATGAACTACCAATTCGGGCCAGAAACGAAACGAACGCACCCAATCCACTTTTTTGGACCCAATAGTGATGTTTTGGTTCGTTTTGGTCGGTTTCGTTACTGTGCAAAAAACCATGCCGGGATACCATTTAATGCACCGATTCGGGCCGGAACCGAAACGAACTACCGATTTAGAAACGAAACGAACGCACCCAATCCACTTTTTTGGACCCAATAATGATGTTTTGGTTCGTTTTGGTCAGTTTCGTTACTGTGCAAAAAACCATGCCGGGATAGCATTTAATGCACCGATTCGGGCCGGAACCAAAACGGACTACCGATTCGCGCTAGAAACGAAACGAATGCACCCAATCCACTTTATTGGACCCAATAGTGATGTTTTGGTTCGTTTTTAATCAGTTTCTTTACTGTGCAAAAAACCATGCCGGGATAGCATTTAATGTACCGATTCGGGCCGGAACCGAAACGAACTACCGATTTGCGCCAGAAACGAAACGAACGCACCCAATCCACTTTTTTGGACCCAATAGTAATGTTTTGGTTCATTTTGGTCAGTTTCGTTACTGTGCAAAAAACCATGCTGGGTTGCATTTGATGCACCGATTCGGGCCGAAACCGAAACGAACAACCGATTCGGGCCAGAAACGTAACGAACGCACCCAATCCACTTTTTTGGACCCAATGGTGATGTTTTGGTTCGTTTTAGTCAGTTTCGTTACTGTGCAAAAAACCATGCCGGGTTGCATTGAATGCACCGATTCAGGCCGGAACCGAAACGAACTACCGATTCGTGCCAGAAACAAAACGAACGCACCCAATCCACTTTTGTGGACCCAATAGTGATGTTTTGGTTCGTTTTGGTCAGTTTCGTTACTGTGCAAAAAACCATGCTGGGTTGCATTGAATGCACCGATTCGGGCCAGAACCGAAACGAACTACCGATTCGCGCCAGAAACGAAACGAACGCACCCAATCCACTTTTGTGGACCCAATAGTGATGTTTTGGTTCGTTTTTGTTAGTTTCGTTACTGTGCAAAAAACCATGCCGGGATAGCATTTAATGCACCGATACGGGCCGGAACCAAAACGGACTACCGATTCGCGCTAGAAACGAAACGAATGCACCCAATCCACTTTATTGGACCCAATAGTGATGTTTTGGTTCGTTTTGGTCAGTTTCGTTACTGTGCAAAAAATCATACCAGGTTGCATTGAATGCACCGATTCGTGCCGGAACAACAATGAACTACCAATTCGGGCCAGAAACAAAACGAACGCACCCAATCCACTTTTTTGGACCGAATAGTGATGTTTTGGTTCGTTTTGGTCAGTTTTGTAACTGTGCAAAAAACCATGCCTGGTTGCATTGAATGCACCAATTCGGGCCAGAACCGAAACGAACTACCGATTCGCGCCAGAAACGAAACGAACACACCCAATCCACTTTTGTGGACCCAATATTGATGTTTTGGTTCGTTTTGGTCAGTTTCGTTACTGTGCAAAAAACCATGCCGGGATACCATTTAATGCACCGATTCGGGCCGGAACCGAAACGAACTACCGATTCACGCCAGAAACGAAACGAACGCACCCAATCCACTTTTTTGGACCCAATAGTGATGTTTTGGTTCGTTTCGGTCAGTTTCGTTACTGTGCAAAAAATCATACCGGGTTGCATTAAATGCACCGATTCGTGCCGGAACAACAATGAACTACCAATTCCGGCCAGAAACGAAACGAACGCACCCAATCCACTTTTTTGGACCGAATAGTGATGTTTTGGTTCGTTTTGGTCTGTTTCGTTACTGTGCAAAAAACCATGCCGGGATAGCATTTAATGCACCGATTCGGGCCGGAACCAAAACGGACTACCGATTCGCGCTAGAAACGAAACGAATGCACCCAATCCACTTTATTGGACCCAATAGTGATGTTTTGGTTAGTTTTGGTCAGTTTCGTTACTGTGCAAAAAATCATACCGGGTTGCATTGAATGCACCGATTCGTGCCGGAACAACAATGAACTACCAATTCGGGCCAGAAACGAAACGAACGCACCCAATCCACTTTTTTGGACCGAATAGTGATGTTTTGGTTCATTTTGGTCAGTTTTGTAACTCTGCAAAAAACCATGCCTGGTTGCATTGAATGCACCAATTCGGGCCAGAACCGAAACGAACTACCGATTCGCGCCAGAAACGAAACGAACTACCGATTCGCGCCAGAAACGAAACGAACACACCCAATCCACTTTTGTGGACCCAATATTCATGTTTTGGTTCGTTTTGGTCAGTTTCGTTACTGTGCAAAAAACCATGCCGGGATACCATTTAATGCACCGATTCGGGCCGGAACCGAAACGAACTACCGATTCACGCCAGAAACGAAACGAACGCACCCAATCCACTTTTTTGGACCCAATAGTGATGTTTTGGTTCGTTTTGGTCAGTTTCGTTACTGTGCAAAAAATCATACCGGGTTGCATTAAATGCACCGATTCGTGCCGGAACAACAATGAACTACCAATTCGGGCCAGAAACAAAACGAACGCACCCAATCCACTTTTTTGGACCGAATAGTGATGTTTTGGTTCGTTTTGGTCAGTTTTGTAACTGTGCAAAAAACCATGCCTGGTTGCATTGAATGCACCAATTCGGGCCAGAACCGAAACGAACTACCGATTCGCGCCAGAAACGAAACGAACACACCCAATCCACTTTTGTGGACCCAATATTGATGTTTTGGTTCGTTTTGGTCAGTTTCGTTACTGTGCAAAAAACCATGCCGGGATACCATTTAATGCACCGATTCGGGCCGGAACCGAAACGAACTACCGATTCACGCCAGAAACGAAACGAACGCACCCAATCCACTTTTTTGGACCCAATAGTGATGTTTTGGTTCGTTTCGGTCAGTTTCGTTACTGTGCAAAAAATCATACCGGGTTGCATTAAATGCACCGATTCGTGCCGGAACAACAATGAACTACCAATTCCGGCCAGAAACGAAACGAACGCACCCAATCCACTTTTTTGGACCCAATAGTGATGTTTTGGTTCGTTTTGGTCAGTTTCTTTACTGTGCAAAAAACCATGCCGGGATAGCATTTAATGCACCGATTCGGGCCGGAACCGAAACGAACTACCGATTCGCGCCAGTAACGAAACGAACGCACCCAATCCACTTTTTTGGACCCAATAGTGATGTTTTGGTTCGTTTTGGTCAGTTTCGTTACTGTGCAAAAAATCATACCGGGTTGCATTAAATGCACCGATTCGTGCCGGAACAACAATGAACTACCAATTCCGGCCAGAAACGAAACGAACGCACCCAATCCACTTTTTTGGACCGAATAGTGATGTTTTGGTTCGTTTTGGTCAGTTTTGTAACTGTGCAAAAAACCATGCCTGGTTGCATTGAATGCACCGATTCAGGCCGGAACTGAAACGAACTACCGATTCGGTCCAGAAACGTAACGAACGCACCCAATCCACTTTTTTGGACCCAATAGTGATGTTTTGGTCAGTTTCGTTACTGTGCAAAAAACCATACCGGGTTGCATTGAATGCACCGATTCGGGCCAGAACCGAAACGAACTACCTATTCGCGACAGAAACGAAACGAACGCACCCAATCCACTTTTTTGGACCCAATAGTGATGTTTTGGTTCTTTTTGGTCAGTTTCGTTACTGTGCAAAAAACCATGCCTGGTTGCATTGAATGCACCGATTCGGGCCGGAACCGAAACGAACTACCGATTTGGGCCAGAAACGTAACGAACGAACCCAATCCACTTTTGTGGACCCAATAGTGATGTTTTGGTTCGTTTTGGTCAGTTTCGTTACTGTGCAAAAAACCATGCTGGGTTGCATTGAATGCACCGATTCGGGCCAGAACCGAAACGAACTACCGATTCACGCCAGAAACGAAACGAACACACCCAATCCACTTTTTTGGACCAAATAGTGATGTTTTGGTTCGTTTTGGTCAGTTTCGTTACTGTGCAAAAAACCATGCCGGGTTGCATTGAGTGCACCGATTCGGGCCAGAACCGAAACGAACTACCGATTCACGCCAGAAACGAAACGAACACACCCAATCCACTTTTGTGGACCCAATAGTGATGTTTTGGTTCGTTTTGGTCAGTTTCGTTACTGTGCAAAAAACCATGCCGGGTTGCATTAAATGCACCGATTCGGGCCAGAACCGAAACGAACTACCGATTCGCGCCAGAAACGAAACGAACGCACCCAATCCACTTTTTTGGACCCAATAGTGATTTTTTGGTTCATTTTGGTCAGTTTCGTTACTGTGAAAAAAACCATGCCGGGTTGCATTTGATGCACCGATTCGGGCCGAAACCGAAAGGGACTACCGATTCGGGCCAGAAACAAAACGAACGCACCCAATCCACTTTTTTGGACCCAATAGTGATGTTTTGGTTCGTTTTGGTCAGTTTCGTTACTGTGCAAAAAACCATGCCGGGATACCATTTAATGTACCGATTCGGGCTGGAACCGAAACGAACTACCGATTTACGCCAGAAACGAAACAAACGCACCCAATCCACTTTTTTGGACCCAATAGTGATGTTTTGGTTCGTTTTGGTCAGTTTCGTTACTGTGAAAAAAATCATACCGGGTTGCATTGAATGCACCGATTCGTGCCGGAACAACAATGAACTACCAATTCGGGCCAGAAACGAAACGAACGCACCCAATCCACTTTTTTGGACCCAATAGTGATGTTTTGGTTCGTTTTGGTCGGTTTCGTTACTGTGCAAAAAACCATGCCGGGATACCATTTAATGCACCGATTCGGGCCGGAACCGAAACGAACTACCGATTTAGAAACGAAACGAACGCACCCAATCCACTTTTTTGGACCCAATAATGATGTTTTGGTTCGTTTTGGTCAGTTTCGTTACTGTGCAAAAAACCATGCCGGGATAGCATTTAATGCACCGATTCGGGCCGGAACCAAAACGGACTACCGATTCGCGCTAGAAACGAAACGAATGCACCCAATCCACTTTATTGGACCCAATAGTGATGTTTTGGTTCGTTTTTAATCAGTTTCTTTACTGTGCAAAAAACCATGCCGGGATAGCATTTAATGTACCGATTCGGGCCGGAACCGAAACGAACTACCGATTTGCGCCAGAAACGAAACGAACGCACCCAATCCACTTTTTTGGACCCAATAGTAATGTTTTGGTTCATTTTGGTCAGTTTCGTTACTGTGCAAAAAACCATGCTGGGTTGCATTTGATGCACCGATTCGGGCCGAAACCGAAACGAACAACCGATTCGGGCCAGAAACGTAACGAACGCACCCAATCCACTTTTTTGGACCCAATGGTGATGTTTTGGTTCGTTTTAGTCAGTTTCGTTACTGTGCAAAAAACCATGCCGGGTTGCATTGAATGCACCGATTCAGGCCGGAACCGAAACGAACTACCGATTCGTGCCAGAAACAAAACGAACGCACCCAATCCACTTTTGTGGACCCAATAGTGATGTTTTGGTTCGTTTTGGTCAGTTTCGTTACTGTGCAAAAAACCATGCTGGGTTGCATTGAATGCACCGATTCGGGCCAGAACCGAAACGAACTACCGATTCGCGCCAGAAACGAAACGAACGCACCCAATCCACTTTTGTGGACCCAATAGTGATGTTTTGGTTCGTTTTTGTTAGTTTCGTTACTGTGCAAAAAACCATGCCGGGATAGCATTTAATGCACCGATACGGGCCGGAACCAAAACGGACTACCGATTCGCGCTAGAAACGAAACGAATGCACCCAATCCACTTTATTGGACCCAATAGTGATGTTTTGGTTCGTTTTGGTCAGTTTCGTTACTGTGCAAAAAATCATACCAGGTTGCATTGAATGCACCGATTCGTGCCGGAACAACAATGAACTACCAATTCGGGCCAGAAACAAAACGAACGCACCCAATCCACTTTTTTGGACCGAATAGTGATGTTTTGGTTCGTTTTGGTCAGTTTTGTAACTGTGCAAAAAACCATGCCTGGTTGCATTGAATGCACCAATTCGGGCCAGAACCGAAACGAACTACCGATTCGCGCCAGAAACGAAACGAACACACCCAATCCACTTTTGTGGACCCAATATTGATGTTTTGGTTCGTTTTGGTCAGTTTCGTTACTGTGCAAAAAACCATGCCGGGATACCATTTAATGCACCGATTCGGGCCGGAACCGAAACGAACTACCGATTCACGCCAGAAACGAAACGAACGCACCCAATCCACTTTTTTGGACCCAATAGTGATGTTTTGGTTCGTTTCGGTCAGTTTCGTTACTGTGCAAAAAATCATACCGGGTTGCATTAAATGCACCGATTCGTGCCGGAACAACAATGAACTACCAATTCCGGCCAGAAACGAAACGAACGCACCCAATCCACTTTTTTGGACCGAATAGTGATGTTTTGGTTCGTTTTGGTCTGTTTCGTTACTGTGCAAAAAACCATGCCGGGATAGCATTTAATGCACCGATTCGGGCCGGAACCAAAACGGACTACCGATTCGCGCTAGAAACGAAACGAATGCACCCAATCCACTTTATTGGACCCAATAGTGATGTTTTGGTTCGTTTTTGGTCAGTTTCGTTACTATGCAAAAAATCATACCGGGTTGCATTGAATGCACCGATTCGTGCCGGAACAACAATGAACTACCAATTCGGGCCAGAAACGAAACGAACGCACCCAATCCACTTTTTTGGACCGAATAGTGATGTTTTGGTTCATTTTGGTCAGTTTTGTAACTCTGCAAAAAACCATGCCTGGTTGCATTGAATGCACCAATTCGGGCCAGAACCGAAACGAACTACCGATTCGCGCCAGAAACGAAACGAACTACCGATTCGCGCCAGAAACGAAACGAACACACCCAATCCACTTTTGTGGACCCAATATTCATGTTTTGGTTCGTTTTGGTCAGTTTCGTTACTGTGCAAAAAACCATGCCGGGATACCATTTAATGCACCGATTCGGGCCGGAACCGAAACGAACTACCGATTCACGCCAGAAACGAAACGAACGCACCCAATCCACTTTTTTGGACCCAATAGTGATGTTTTGGTTCGTTTTGGTCAGTTTCGTTACTGTGCAAAAAATCATACCGGGTTGCATTAAATGCACCGATTCGTGCCGGAACAACAATGAACTACCAATTCGGGCCAGAAACAAAACGAACGCACCCAATCCACTTTTTTGGACCGAATAGTGATGTTTTGGTTCGTTTTGGTCAGTTTTGTAACTGTGCAAAAAACCATGCCTGGTTGCATTGAATGCACCAATTCGGGCCAGAACCGAAACGAACTACCGATTCGCGCCAGAAACGAAACGAACACACCCAATCCACTTTTGTGGACCCAATATTGATGTTTTGGTTCGTTTTGGTCAGTTTCGTTACTGTGCAAAAAACCATGCCGGGATACCATTTAATGCACCGATTCGGGCCGGAACCGAAACGAACTACCGATTCACGCCAGAAACGAAACGAACGCACCCAATCCACTTTTTTGGACCCAATAGTGATGTTTTGGTTCGTTTCGGTCAGTTTCGTTACTGTGCAAAAAATCATACCGGGTTGCATTAAATGCACCGATTCGTGCCGGAACAACAATGAACTACCAATTCCGGCCAGAAACGAAACGAACGCACCCAATCCACTTTTTTGGACCCAATAGTGATGTTTTGGTTCGTTTTGGTCAGTTTCTTTACTGTGCAAAAAACCATGCCGGGATAGCATTTAATGCACCGATTCGGGCCGGAACCGAAACGAACTACCGATTCGCGCCAGTAACGAAACGAACGCACCCAATCCACTTTTTTGGACCCAATAGTGATGTTTTGGTTCGTTTTGGTCAGTTTCGTTACTGTGCAAAAAATCATACCGGGTTGCATTAAATGCACCGATTCGTGCCGGAACAACAATGAACTACCAATTCCGGCCAGAAACGAAACGAACGCACCCAATCCACTTTTTTGGACCGAATAGTGATGTTTTGGTTCGTTTTGGTCAGTTTTGTAACTGTGCAAAAAACCATGCCTGGTTGCATTGAATGCACCGATTCAGGCCGGAACTGAAACGAACTACCGATTCGGTCCAGAAACGTAACGAACGCACCCAATCCACTTTTTTGGACCCAATAGTGATGTTTTGGTCAGTTTCGTTACTGTGCAAAAAACCATACCGGGTTGCATTGAATGCACCGATTCGGGCCAGAACCGAAACGAACTACCTATTCGCGACAGAAACGAAACGAACGCACCCAATCCACTTTTTTGGACCCAATAGTGATGTTTTGGTTCTTTTTGGTCAGTTTCGTTACTGTGCAAAAAACCATGCCTGGTTGCATTGAATGCACCGATTCGGGCCGGAACCGAAACGAACTACCGATTTGGGCCAGAAACGTAACGAACGAACCCAATCCACTTTTGTGGACCCAATAGTGATGTTTTGGTTCGTTTTGGTCAGTTTCGTTACTGTGCAAAAAACCATGCTGGGTTGCATTGAATGCACCGATTCGGGCCAGAACCGAAACGAACTACCGATTCACGCCAGAAACGAAACGAACACACCCAATCCACTTTTTTGGACCAAATAGTGATGTTTTGGTTCGTTTTGGTCAGTTTCGTTACTGTGCAAAAAACCATGCCGGGTTGCATTGAGTGCACCGATTCGGGCCAGAACCGAAACGAACTACCGATTCACGCCAGAAACGAAACGAACACACCCAATCCACTTTTGTGGACCCAATAGTGATGTTTTGGTTCGTTTTGGTCAGTTTCGTTACTGTGCAAAAAACCATGCCGGGTTGCATTAAATGCACCGATTCGGGCCAGAACCGAAACGAACTACCGATTCGCGCCAGAAACGAAACGAACGCACCCAATCCACTTTTTTGGACCCAATAGTGATTTTTTGGTTCATTTTGGTCAGTTTCGTTACTGTGAAAAAAACCATGCCGGGTTGCATTTGATGCACCGATTCGGGCCGAAACCGAAAGGGACTACCGATTCGGGCCAGAAACAAAACGAACGCACCCAATCCACTTTTTTGGACCCAATAGTGATGTTTTGGTTCGTTTTGGTCAGTTTCGTTACTGTGCAAAAAACCATGCCGGGATACCATTTAATGTACCGATTCGGGCTGGAACCGAAACGAACTACCGATTTACGCCAGAAACGAAACAAACGCACCCAATCCACTTTTTTGGACCCAATAGTGATGTTTTGGTTCGTTTTGGTCAGTTTCGTTACTGTGCAAAAAATCATACCGGGTTGCATTGAATGCACCGATTCGTGCCGGAACAACAATGAACTACCAATTCGGGCCAGAAACGAAACGAACGCACCCAATCCACTTTTTTGGACCCAATAGTGATGTTTTGGTTCGTTTTGGTCGGTTTCGTTACTGTGCAAAAAACCATGCCGGGATACCATTTAATGCACCGATTCGGGCCGGAACCGAAACGAACTACCGATTTAGAAACGAAACGAACGCACCCAATCCACTTTTTTGGACCCAATAATGATGTTTTGGTTCGTTTTGGTCAGTTTCGTTACTGTGCAAAAAACCATGCCGGGATAGCATTTAATGCACCGATTCGGGCCGGAACCAAAACGGACTACCGATTCGCGCTAGAAACGAAACGAATGCACCCAATCCACTTTATTGGACCCAATAGTGATGTTTTGGTTCGTTTTTAATCAGTTTCTTTACTGTGCAAAAAACCATGCCGGGATAGCATTTAATGTACCGATTCGGGCCGGAACCGAAACGAACTACCGATTTGCGCCAGAAACGAAACGAACGCACCCAATCCACTTTTTTGGACCCAATAGTAATGTTTTGGTTCATTTTGGTCAGTTTCGTTACTGTGCAAAAAACCATGCTGGGTTGCATTTGATGCACCGATTCGGGCCGAAACCGAAACGAACAACCGATTCGGGCCAGAAACGTAACGAACGCACCCAATCCACTTTTTTGGACCCAATGGTGATGTTTTGGTTCGTTTTAGTCAGTTTCGTTACTGTGCAAAAAACCATGCCGGGTTGCATTGAATGCACCGATTCAGGCCGGAACCGAAACGAACTACCGATTCGTGCCAGAAACAAAACGAACGCACCCAATCCACTTTTGTGGACCCAATAGTGATGTTTTGGTTCGTTTTGGTCAGTTTCGTTACTGTGCAAAAAACCATGCTGGGTTGCATTGAATGCACCGATTCGGGCCAGAACCGAAACGAACTACCGATTCGCGCCAGAAACGAAACGAACGCACCCAATCCACTTTTGTGGACCCAATAGTGATGTTTTGGTTCGTTTTTGTTAGTTTCGTTACTGTGCAAAAAACCATGCCGGGATAGCATTTAATGCACCGATACGGGCCGGAACCAAAACGGACTACCGATTCGCGCTAGAAACGAAACGAATGCACCCAATCCACTTTATTGGACCCAATAGTGATGTTTTGGTTCGTTTTGGTCAGTTTCGTTACTGTGCAAAAAATCATACCAGGTTGCATTGAATGCACCGATTCGTGCCGGAACAACAATGAACTACCAATTCGGGCCAGAAACAAAACGAACGCACCCAATCCACTTTTTTGGACCGAATAGTGATGTTTTGGTTCGTTTTGGTCAGTTTTGTAACTGTGCAAAAAACCATGCCTGGTTGCATTGAATGCACCAATTCGGGCCAGAACCGAAACGAACTACCGATTCGCGCCAGAAACGAAACGAACACACCCAATCCACTTTTGTGGACCCAATATTGATGTTTTGGTTCGTTTTGGTCAGTTTCGTTACTGTGCAAAAAACCATGCCGGGATACCATTTAATGCACCGATTCGGGCCGGAACCGAAACGAACTACCGATTCACGCCAGAAATGAAACGAACGCACCCAATCCACTTTTTTGGACCCAATAGTGATGTTTTGGTTCGTTTCGGTCAGTTTCGTTACTGTGCAAAAAATCATACCGGGTTGCATTAAATGCACCGATTCGTGCCGGAACAACAATGAACTACCAATTCCGGCCAGAAACGAAACGAACGCACCCAATCCACTTTTTTGGACCGAATAGTGATGTTTTGGTTCGTTTTGGTCTGTTTCGTTACTGTGCAAAAAACCATGCCGGGATAGCATTTAATGCACCGATTCGGGCCGGAACCAAAACGGACTACCGATTCGCGCTAGAAACGAAACGAATGCACCCAATCCACTTTATTGGACCCAATAGTGATGTTTTGGTTAGTTTTGGTCAGTTTCGTTACTGTGCAAAAAATCATACCGGGTTGCATTGAATGCACCGATTCGTGCCGGAACAACAATGAACTACCAATTCGGGCCAGAAACGAAACGAACGCACCCAATCCACTTTTTTGGACCGAATAGTGATGTTTTGGTTCATTTTGGTCAGTTTTGTAACTCTGCAAAAAACCATGCCTGGTTGCATTGAATGCACCAATTCGGGCCAGAACCGAAACGAACTACCGATTCGCGCCAGAAACGAAACGAACTACCGATTCGCGCCAGAAACGAAACGAACACACCCAATCCACTTTTGTGGACCCAATATTCATGTTTTGGTTCGTTTTGGTCAGTTTCGTTACTGTGCAAAAAACCATGCCGGGATACCATTTAATGCACCGATTCGGGCCGGAACCGAAACGAACTACCGATTCACGCCAGAAACGAAACGAACGCACCCAATCCACTTTTTTGGACCCAATAGTGATGTTTTGGTTCGTTTTGGTCAGTTTCGTTACTGTGCAAAAAATCATACCGGGTTGCATTAAATGCACCGATTCGTGCCGGAACAACAATGAACTACCAATTCGGGCCAGAAACAAAACGAACGCACCCAATCCACTTTTTTGGACCGAATAGTGATGTTTTGGTTCGTTTTGGTCAGTTTTGTAACTGTGCAAAAAACCATGCCTGGTTGCATTGAATGCACCAATTCGGGCCAGAACCGAAACGAACTACCGATTCGCGCCAGAAACGAAACGAACACACCCAATCCACTTTTGTGGACCCAATATTGATGTTTTGGTTCGTTTTGGTCAGTTTCGTTACTGTGCAAAAAACCATGCCGGGATACCATTTAATGCACCGATTCGGGCCGGAACCGAAACGAACTACCGATTCACGCCAGAAACGAAACGAACGCACCCAATCCACTTTTTTGGACCCAATAGTGATGTTTTGGTTCGTTTCGGTCAGTTTCGTTACTGTGCAAAAAATCATACCGGGTTGCATTAAATGCACCGATTCGTGCCGGAACAACAATGAACTACCAATTCCGGCCAGAAACGAAACGAACGCACCCAATCCACTTTTGTGGACCCAATAGTGATGTTTTGGTTCGTTTTGGTCAGTTTCGTTACTGTGCAAAAAACCATGCTGGGTTGCATTGAATGCACCGATTCGGGCCAGAACCGAAACGAACTACCGATTCGCGCCAGAAACGAAACGAACGCACCCAATCCACTTTTGTGGACCCAATAGTGATGTTTTGGTTCGTTTTTGTTAGTTTCGTTACTGTGCAAAAAACCATGCCGGGATAGCATTTAATGCACCGATACGGGCCGGAACCAAAACGGACTACCGATTCGCGCTAGAAACGAAACGAATGCACCCAATCCACTTTATTGGACCCAATAGTGATGTTTTGGTTCGTTTTGGTCAGTTTCGTTACTGTGCAAAAAATCATACCAGGTTGCATTGAATGCACCGATTCGTGCCGGAACAACAATGAACTACCAATTCGGGCCAGAAACAAAACGAACGCACCCAATCCACTTTTTTGGACCGAATAGTGATGTTTTGGTTCGTTTTGGTCAGTTTTGTAACTGTGCAAAAAACCATGCCTGGTTGCATTGAATGCACCAATTCGGGCCAGAACCGAAACGAACTACCGATTCGCGCCAGAAACGAAACGAACACACCCAATCCACTTTTGTGGACCCAATATTGATGTTTTGGTTCGTTTTGGTCAGTTTCGTTACTGTGCAAAAAACCATGCCGGGATACCATTTAATGCACCGATTCGGGCCGGAACCGAAACGAACTACCGATTCACGCCAGAAACGAAACGAACGCACCCAATCCACTTTTTTGGACCCAATAGTGATGTTTTGGTTCGTTTCGGTCAGTTTCGTTACTGTGCAAAAAATCATACCGGGTTGCATTAAATGCACCGATTCGTGCCGGAACAACAATGAACTACCAATTCCGGCCAGAAACGAAACGAACGCACCCAATCCACTTTTTTGGACCGAATAGTGATGTTTTGGTTCGTTTTGGTCTGTTTCGTTACTGTGCAAAAAACCATGCCGGGATAGCATTTAATGCACCGATTCGGGCCGGAACCAAAACGGACTACCGATTCGCGCTAGAAACGAAACGAATGCACCCAATCCACTTTATTGGACCCAATAGTGATGTTTTGGTTAGTTTTGGTCAGTTTCGTTACTGTGCAAAAAATCATACCGGGTTGCATTGAATGCACCGATTCGTGCCGGAACAACAATGAACTACCAATTCGGGCCAGAAACGAAACGAACGCACCCAATCCACTTTTTTGGACCGAATAGTGATGTTTTGGTTCATTTTGGTCAGTTTTGTAACTCTGCAAAAAACCATGCCTGGTTGCATTGAATGCACCAATTCGGGCCAGAACCGAAACGAACTACCGATTCGCGCCAGAAACGAAACGAACTACCGATTCGCGCCAGAAACGAAACGAACACACCCAATCCACTTTTGTGGACCCAATATTCATGTTTTGGTTCGTTTTGGTCAGTTTCGTTACTGTGCAAAAAACCATGCCGGGATACCATTTAATGCACCGATTCGGGCCGGAACCGAAACGAACTACCGATTCACGCCAGAAACGAAACGAACGCACCCAATCCACTTTTTTGGACCCAATAGTGATGTTTTGGTTCGTTTTGGTCAGTTTCGTTACTGTGCAAAAAATCATACCGGGTTGCATTAAATGCACCGATTCGTGCCGGAACAACAATGAACTACCAATTCGGGCCAGAAACAAAACGAACGCACCCAATCCACTTTTTTGGACCGAATAGTGATGTTTTGGTTCGTTTTGGTCAGTTTTGTAACTGTGCAAAAAACCATGCCTGGTTGCATTGAATGCACCAATTCGGGCCAGAACCGAAACGAACTACCGATTCGCGCCAGAAACGAAACGAACACACCCAATCCACTTTTGTGGACCCAATATTGATGTTTTGGTTCGTTTTGGTCAGTTTCGTTACTGTGCAAAAAACCATGCCGGGATACCATTTAATGCACCGATTCGGGCCGGAACCGAAACGAACTACCGATTCACGCCAGAAACGAAACGAACGCACCCAATCCACTTTTTTGGACCCAATAGTGATGTTTTGGTTCGTTTCGGTCAGTTTCGTTACTATGCAAAAAATCATACCGGGTTGCATTAAATGCACCGATTCGTGCCGGAACAACAATGAACTACCAATTCCGGCCAGAAACGAAACGAACGCACCCAATCCACTTTTTTGGACCCAATAGTGATGTTTTGGTTCGTTTTGGTCAGTTTCTTTACTGTGCAAAAAACCATGCCGGGATAGCATTTAATGCACCGATTCGGGCCGGAACCGAAACGAACTACCGATTCGCGCCAGTAACGAAACGAACGCACCCAATCCACTTTTTTGGACCCAATAGTGATGTTTTGGTTCGTTTTGGTCAGTTTCGTTACTGTGCAAAAAATCATACCGGGTTGCATTAAATGCACCGATTCGTGCCGGAACAACAATGAACTACCAATTCCGGCCAGAAACGAAACGAACGCACCCAATCCACTTTTTTGGACCGAATAGTGATGTTTTGGTTCGTTTTGGTCAGTTTTGTAACTGTGCAAAAAACCATGCCTGGTTGCATTGAATGCACCGATTCAGGCCGGAACTGAAACGAACTACCGATTCGGTCCAGAAACGTAACGAACACACCCAATCCACTTTTTTGGACCCAATAGTGATGTTTTGGTCAGTTTCGTTACTGTGCAAAAAACCATACCGGGTTGCATTGAATGCACCGATTCGGGCCAGAACCGAAACGAACTACCTATTCGCGACAGAAACGAAACGAACGCACCCAATCCACTTTTTTGGACCCAATAGTGATGTTTTGGTTCTTTTTGGTCAGTTTCGTTACTGTGCAAAAAACCATGCCTGGTTGCATTGAATGCACCGATTCGGGCCGGAACCGAAACGAACTACCGATTTGGGCCAGAAACGTAACGAACGAACCCAATCCACTTTTGTGGACCCAATAGTGATGTTTTTGTTCGTTTTCGTCAGTTTCGTTACTGTGCAAAAAACCATGCCGGGACAGCATTTAATGCACCGATTCGGGCCGGAACCGAAACAAACTACCGATTCACGCCAGAAACGAAACGAATGCACCCAATTCACTTTATTGGACCCAACAGTGATGTTTTGGTTCGTTTTTAATCAGTTTCATTACTGTGCAAAAAACCATGCCGGGATAGTATTTTATACACCGATTCGGGCCGGAACCGAAACGAACTACCGATTCGAGCCAGAAACGAAACGAACGCACCCAATCCACTTTTTTGGACCCAATAGTGATGTTTTGGTTCGTTTTGGTCAGTTTTGTTACTGTGCAAAAAACCATGCCGGGTTGCATTTAATGCACCGATTCGGGCCGGAACCGAAACGAACTACCGATTCGGGCCAGAAACGTAACGAACGCACCCAATCCACTTTTTTGGACCCAATAGTGATGTTTTGGTTCGTTTTAGTCAGTTTCGTTACTGTGCAAAAAACCATGCCGGGTTGCATTGAATGCACCGATTCAGGCCGGAACCGAAACGAACTACCGATTCGTGCCAGAAACAAAACGAACGCACCCAATCCACTTTTGTGGACCCAATAGTGATGTTTTGGTTCGTTTTGGTCAGTTTCGTTACTGTGCAAAAAACCATGCTGGGTTGCATTGAATGCACCGATTCGGGCCAGAACCAAAACGAACTACCGATTCGCGCCAGAAACGAAACGAACGCACCCAATCCACTTTTGTGGACCCAATAGTGATGTTTTGGTTCGTTTTGGTCAGTTTCGTTACTGTGCAAAAAACCATGCCGGGATAGCATTTAATGCACCGATTCGGGCCGGAACCAAAACGGACTACCGATTCGCGCTAGAAACGAAACGAATGCACCCAATCCACTTTATTGGACCCAATAGTGATGTTTTGGTTCGTTTTGGTCAGTTTCGTTACTGTGCAAAAAATCATACCGGGTTGCATTGAATGCACCGATTCGTGCCGGAACAACAATGAACTACCAATTCGGGCCAGAAACGAAACGAACGCACGCAATCCACTTTTTTGGACCGAATAGTGATGTTTTGGTTCGTTTTGGTCAGTTTCGTTACTGTGCAAAAAACCATGCCTGGTTGCATTGAATGCACCGATTCGGGCCAGAACCGAAACGAACTACCGATTCGCGCCAGAAACGAAACGAACACACCCAATCCACTTTTGTGGACCCAATAGTGATGTTTTGGTTCGTTTTGGTCAGTTTCGTTACTGTGCAAAAAACCATGCCGGGATACCATTTAATGCACCGATTCGGGCCGGAACCGAAACGAACTACCGATTCGCGCCAGAAACGAAACGAACGCACCCAATCCACTTTTTTGGACCCAATAGTGATGTTTTGGTTCGTTTTGGTCAGTTTCGTTACTGTGCAAAAAATCATACCGGGTTGCATTAAATGCACCGATTCGTGCCGGAACAACAATGAACTACCAATTCCGGCCAGAAACGAAACGAACGCACCCATTCCACTTTTTTGGACCGAATAGTGATGTTTTGGTTCGTTTTGGTCAGTTTCGTCACTGTGCAAAAAACCATGCCGGGATAGCATTTAATGCACCGATTCGGGCCGGAACCAAAACGGACTACCGATTCGCGCTAGAAACGAAACGAATGCACCCAATCCACTTTATTGGACCCAATAGTGATGTTTTGGTTCGTTTTTAATCAGTTTCGTTACAGTGCAAAAAACCATGCCGGGATAGCATTTAATGTACCGATTCGGTCCAGAACCGAAACGAACTACCGATTCGCGCCAGAAACGTAACGAACGCACCCAATCCACTTTTTTGGACCCAATAGTGATGTTTTGGTTCATTTTGGTCAGTTTCGTTACTGTGCAAGAAACCATGCCGGGTTGCATTGAATGCACCGATTCGTGCCAGAACCGAAATGAACTACCGATTCGCGCCAGAAACGAAACGAACGCACACAATCCACTTTTTGGACCCAATAGTGATGTTTTGGTTCGTTTTGGTCAGTTTCGTTACTTTGCAAAAAACCATGCCGGGTTGCATTGAATGCACCGATTTGGGCCGGAACCGAAACGAACTACCGATTTGGGCCAGAAACATAACGAACGCACCCAATCCACTTTTGTGGACCCAATAGTGATGTTTTTGTTCGTTTTCGTCAGTTTCGTTACTGTGCAAAAAACCATGCCGGGTTGCATTGAATGCACCGATTTGGGCCGGAACCGAAACGAACTACCGATTTGGGCCAGAAACATAACGAACGCACCCAATCCACTTTTGTGGACCCAATAGTGATGTTTTTGTTCGTTTTCGTCAGTTTCGTTACTGTGCAAAAAACCATGCCGGGACAGCATTTAATGCACCGATTCGGGCCGGAACCGAAACAAACTACCGATTCACGCCAGAAACGAAACGAATGCACCCAATTCACTTTATTGGACCCAACAGTGATGTTTTGGTTCATTTTTAATCAGTTTCATTACTGTGCAAAAAACCATGCCGGGATAGTATTTTATACACCGATTCGGGCCGGAACCGAAATGACCTACCGATTCGAGCCAGGAACGAAACGAACGCACCCAATCCACTTTTTTGGACCCAATAGTGATGTTTTGGTTCGTTTTGGTCAGTTTTGTTACTGTGCAAAAAACCATGCCGGGTTGCATTTAATGCACCGATTCGGGCCGGAACCGAAACGAACTACCGATTCGGGCCAGAAACGTAACGAACGCACCCAATCCACTTTTTTGGACCCAATAGTGATGTTTTGGTTCGTTTTAGTCAGTTTCATTACTGTGCAAAAAACCATGCCGGGTTGCATTGAATGCACCGATTCAGGCCGGAACTGAAACGAACTACCGATTCGTGCCAGAAACAAAACGAACGCACCCAATCCACTTTTGTGGACCCAATAGTGATGTTTTGGTTCGTTTTGGTCAGTTTCGTTACTGTGCAAAAAACCATGCTGGGTTGCATTGAATGCACCGATTCGGGCCAGAACCGAAACGAACTACCGATTCGTGCCAGAAACGAAACGAACGCACCCAATCTACTTTTGTGGACCCAATAGTGATGTTTTGGTTCGTTTTGGTCAGTTTCGTTACTGTGCAAAAAACCATGCCGGGATAGCATTTAATGCACAGATTCGGGCCGGAACCAAAACGGACTACCGATTCGCGCTAGAAACGAAACGAATGCACCCAATCTAATTTATTGGACCCAATAGTGATGTTTTGGTTCGTTTTGGTCAGTTTCGTTACTGTGCAAAAAATCATACCGGGTTGCATTGAATGCACCGATTCGTGCCGGAACAACAATGAACTACCAATTCGGGCCAGAAACGAAACGAACGCACCCAATCCACTTTTTTGGACCGAATAGTGATGTTTTGGTTCGTTTTAGTCAGTTTTGTAACTGTGCAAAAAACCATGCCTGGTTGCATTGAATGCACCGATTCGGGCCAGAACCGAAACGAACTACCGATTCGCGCCAGAAACGAAACGAACACACCCAATCCACTTTTGTGGACCCAATAGTGATGTTTTGGTTCGTTTTGGTCAGTTTCGTTACTGTGCAAAAAACCATGCCGGGATACCATTTAATGCACCGATTCGGGCCGGAACCGAAACGAACTACCGATTCGCGCCAGAAACGAAACAAACGCACCCAATCCACTTTTTTGGACCCAATAGTGATGTTTTGGTTCGTTTTGGTCAGTTTCGTTACTGTGCAAAAAATCATACCGGGTTTCATTAAAAGCACCGATTCGTGCCGGAACAACAATGAACTACCGATTCGAGCCAGAAACGAAACAAACGCACCCAATCCACTTTTTTGGACCCAATAGTGATGTTTTGGTTCGTTTTGATCAGTTTCGTTACTGTGCAAAAAACCATGCCGGGTTGCATTGAATGCACCGATTCGTGCCGGAACCGAAACGAACTACCGATTCGCGCCAGAAACGAAATGAACGCACCCAATCCACTTTTGTGGACCCAATAGTGATGTTTTGGTTCGTTTTGGTCAGTTTTGTTACTGTGCAAAAAATCATACCGGGTTGCATTTAATGCACCGATTCGGGCCGGAACAACAATGAACTACCAATTCGGGCCAGAAACGAAACGAACGCACCCAATCCACTTTTTTGGATCGAATCGTGATGTTTTGGTTCGTTTTGGTCAGTTTCGTTACTGTGCAAAAAACCATGCCGGGATAGCATTTAATGCACCGATTCGGGCCGGAACCAAAACGGACTACCGATTCGCGCTAGAAACGAAACGAATGCACCCAATCCACTTTATTGGACCCAATAGTGATGTTTTGGTTCGTTTTTTATCAGTTTATTTACTGTGCAAAAAACCATGCCGGGATAGCATTTAATGTACCGATTCGGGCCGGAACTGAAACGAACTACCGATTCGCGCGAGAAACGAAACGAACGCACCCAATCCACTTTTTTGGACCCAATAGTTATCTTTTGGTTCGTTTTGGTCAGTTTCGTTACTGTGCAAAAAACCATGCCGGGTTCAATTGAATGCACCGATTCGGGCCGGAACCGAAACGAACTACCGATTCGTGCCAGAACCGAAACGAATGCACCCAATTCACTTTTTTGGACCCAATAGTGATGTTTTGGTTCGTTTTGGTCAGTTTCGTTACTGTGCAAAAAATCATACCGGGTTGCATTGAATGCACCGATTCGTGCCGGAACAACAATGAACTACCAATTCGGGCCAGAAACGAAACGAACGCACCCAATCCACTTTTTTGGACCGAATAGTGATTTTTTGGTTCGTTTTGGTCAGTTTCGTTACTGTGCAAAAAACCATGCCGGGTTGCATTGAATGCACCGATTCGGGCCAGAACCGAAACGAACTACCGATTCGTGCCAGAAACGAAACGAACGCACCCAATCCACTTTATTGGACCCAATAGTGATGTTTTGGTTCGTTTTTTATCAGTTTATTTACTGTGCAAAAAACCATGCCGGGATAGCATTTAATGTACCGATTCGGGCCGGAACTGAAACGAACTACCGATTCGCGCGAGAAACGAAACGAACGCACCCAATCCACTTTTTTGGACCCAATAGTTATGTTTTGGTTCGTTTTGGTCAGTTTCGTTACTGTGCAAAAAACCATGCCGGGTTGCATTTCATGCACCGATTCGGGCCGAAACCGAAACGAACTACCGATTCGCGCCAGAAACGAAACGAACGCACCCAATCCACTTTTGTGGAACCAATAGTGTTGTTTTGGTTCATTTTTGATCAGTTTCATTACTGTGCAAAAAACCATGCCGGGTTGCATTAAATGCACCGATTCGGGCCGGAACCGAAACGAACTACCGATTCGTGCCAGAAATGAAACGAACGCACCCAATCCACTTTTGTGGACCCAATAGTGATGTTTTGGTTCGTTTTGGTCAGTTTCGTTACTGTGCAAAAAACCATGTCGGGATACCATTTAATGCACCGATTCGGGCCGGAACCGAAACGAACTACCGATTTACGCCAGAAACGAAACGAACGCACCCAATTCACTTTTTTGGACCCAATAGTGATGTTTTGGTTCGTTTTGGTTAGTTTCGTTACTGTGCAAAAAACCATGCCGGGATAGCATTTAATGCACCGATTCGGGCCGGAACCAAAACGGACTACCGATTCGCGCTAGAAACGAAACGAATGCACCCAATCCACTTTATTGGACCCAATAGTGATGTTTTGGTTCGTTTTTAATCAGTTTCGTTACTGTGCAAAAAACCATGCCGGGATAGCATTTAATGTACCGATTCGGTCCAGAACCGAAACGAACTACCGATTCGCGCCAGAAACGTAACGAACGCACCCAATCCACTTTTTTGGATCCAATAGTGATCTTTTGGTTCGTTTTGGTCAGTTTCGTTACTGTGCAAAAAACCATGCCGGGTTCAATTGAATGCACTGATTCGGGCCGGAACCGAAACGAACTACCGATTCGTGCCAGAACCGAAACGAATGCACCCAATTCACTTTTTTGGACCCAATAGTGATGTTTTGGTTCGTTTTGGTCAGTTTCGTTACTGTGCAAAAAATCATACCGGGTTGCATTGAATGCACCGATTCGTGCCGGAACAACAATGAACTACCAATTCGGGCCAGAAACGAAACGAACGCACCCAATCCACTTTTTTGGACCGAATAGTGATTTTTTGGTTCGTTTTGGTCAGTTTCGTTACTGTGCAAAAAACCATGCCGGGTTGCATTGAATGCACCGATTCGGGCCAGAACCGAAACGAACTACCGATTCGTGCCAGAAACGAAACGAACACACCCAATCCACTTTGGTGGACCCAATAGTGATGTTTCGGTTCGTTTTGGTCAGTTTTGTTACTATGCAAAAAACCATGCCGGGTTGCATTGAATGCACCGATTCGGGCCAGAACCGAAACGAACTACCGATTCATGCCAGAAACGAAACGAATGCACCCAATCCAACTTTTTGGACCCAATAGTGATGTTTTGGTTCGTTTTGGTCAGTTTCGTTACTGTGCAAAAAACCATGCCGGGATACCATTTAATGCACCGATTCGGGCCGGAACCGAAACGAACTACCGATTTACGCCAGAAACGAAACGAACGCACCCAATCCAGTTTATTGGACCCAATAGTGATGTTTTGGTTCGTTTTGGTCAGTTTCGTTACTGTGCAAAAAATCATACCGGGTTGCATTTAATGTACCGATTCGGGCCGGAACAACAAGGAACTACCAATTCGGGCCAGAAATGAAACGAACGCACCCAATCCACTTTTTTGGACCGAATAGTGATGTTTTGGTTCCTTTTGGTCAGTTTCGTTACAGTGCAAAAAACCATGCCGGGTTGCATTGAATGCACCGATTCGGGCCAGAACCGAAACGAACTACCGATTCGCGCCAGAAACGAAACGAACACACCCAATCCACTTTTGTGGACCAAATAGTGATGTTTTGGTTCGTTTTGGTCAGTTTCGTTACTGTGCAAAAAACCATGTCGGGTTGCATTGAATGCACCGATTCGGGCCAGAACCGAAACGAACTACCGATTCGCGCCAGAAACGAAACGAACGCACCCAATCCACTTTGGTGGACCCAATAGTGATGTTTTGGTTCGTTTGGTCAGTTTCGTTACTGTGCAAAAAACCATGACGGGATACCATTTAATGCACCGATTCGGGCCGGAACCGAAACGGACTACCGATTCGCGCCAGAACCGAAACGAACTACCGATTCGCGCCAGAAACGAAACGAACACACCCAATCCACTTTTGTGGACCAAATAGTGATGTTTTGGTTCGTTTTGGTCAGTTTCGTTACTGTGCAAAAAACCATGCTGGGTTGCATTGAATGCACCGATTCGGGCCAGAACCGAAACGAACTACCGATTCGCGCCAGAAACGAAACGAACGCACCCAATCCACTTTTGTGGACCCAATAGTGTTGTTTTGGTTCATTTTTGATTAGTTTCGTTACTGTGCAAAAAACCATGCCGGGTTGCATTTAATGCACCGATTCGGGCCGGAACCGAAACGAACTACCGATTCGTGCCAGAACCGAAACGAATGCACCCAATTCACTTTTTTGGACCCAATAGTGATGTTTTGGTTCGTTTTGGTCAGTTTCGTTACTGTGCAAAAAATCATACCGGGTTGCATTGAATGCACCGATTCGTGCCGGAACAACAATGAACTACCAATTCGGGCCAGAAACGAAACGAACGCACCCAATCCACTTTTTTGGACCGAATAGTGATTTTTTGGTTCGTTTTGGTCAGTTTCGTTACTGTGCAAAAAACCATGCCGGGTTGCATTGAATGCACCGATTCGGGCCAGAACCGAAACGAACTACCGATTCGTGCCAGAAACGAAACGAACACACCCAATCCACTTTGGTGGACCCAATAGTGATGTTTCGGTTCGTTTTGGTCAGTTTTGTTACTATGCAAAAAACCATGCCGGGTTGCATTGAATGCACCGATTCGGGCCAGAACCGAAACGAACTACCGATTCGTGCCAGAAACGAAACGAATGCACCCAATCCAACTTTTTGGACCCAATAGTGATGTTTTGGTTCGTTTTGGTCAGTTTCGTTACTGTGCAAAAAACCATGCCGGGATACCATTTAATGCACCGATTCGGGCCGGAACCGAAACGAACTACCGATTTACGCCAGAAACGAAACGAACGCACCCAATCCACTTTATTGGACCCAATAGTGATGTTTTGGTTCGTTTTGGTCAGTTTCGTTACTGTGCAAAAAATCATACCGGGTTGCATTTAATGTACCGATTCGGGCCGGAACAACAAGGAACTACCAATTCGGGCCAGAAACGAAACGAACGCACCCAATCCACTTTTTTGGACCGAATAGTGATGTTTTGGTTCCTTTTGGTCAGTTTCGTTACAGTGCGAAAAACCATGCCGGGTTGCATTGAATGCACCGATTCGGGCCAGAACCGAAACGAACTACCGATTCGCGCCAGAAACGAAACGAACACACCCAATCCACTTTTGTGGACCAAACAGTGATGTTTTGGTTCGTTTTGGTCAGTTTCGTTACTGTGCAAAAAACCATGTCGGGTTGCATTGAATGCACCGATTCGGGCCAGAACCGAAACGAACTACCGATTCGCGCCAGAAACGAAACGAACGCACCCAATCCACTTTGGTGGACCCAATAGTGATGTTTTGGTTCGTTTGGTCAGTTTCGTTATTGTGCAAAAAACCATGACGGGATACCATTTAATGCACCGATTCGGGCCGGAACCGAAACGGACTACCGATTCGCGCCAGAACCGAAACGAACTACCGATTCGCGCCAGAAACGAAACGAACACACCCAATCCACTTTTGTGGACCAAATAGTGATGTTTTGGTTCGTTTTGGTCAGTTTCGTTACTGTGCAAAAAACCATGCTGGGTTGCATTGAATGCACCGATTCGGGCCAGAACCGAAACGAACTACCGATTCGCGCCAGAAACGAAACGAACGCACCCAATCCACTTTTGTGGACCCAATAGTGTTGTTTTGGTTCATTTTTGATTAGTTTCGTTACTGTGCAAAAAACCATGCCGGGTTGCATTTAATGCACCGATTCGGGCCGGAACCGAAACGAACTACCGATTCGTGCCAGAAACAAAACGAACGCACCCAATCCACTTTTGTGGACCCAATAGAGATGTTTTGGTTCGTTTTGGTCAGTTTCGTTACTGTGCAAAAAACCATGTCGGGATACCATTTAATGCACCGATTCGGGCCGGAACCGAAACGAACTACCGATTCGTGCCAGAACCGAAACGAATGCACCCAATTCACTTTTTTGGACCCAATAGTGATGTTTTGGTTCGTTTTGGTCAGTTTCGTTACTGTGCAAAAAATCATACCGGGTTGCATTGAATGCACCGATTCGTGCCGGAACAACAATGAACTACCAATTCGGGCCAGAAACGAAACGAACGCACCCAATCCACTTTTTTGGACCGAATAGTGATTTTTTGGTTCGTTTTGGTCAGTTTCGTTACTGTGCAAAAAACCATGCCGGGTTGCATTGAATGCACCGATTCGGGCCGGAACAACAAGGAACTACCAATTCGGGCCAGAAACGAAACGAACGCACCCAATCCACTTTTTTGGACCGAATAGTGATGTTTTGGTTCCTTTTGGTCAGTTTCGTTACAATGCGAAAAACCATGCCGGGTTGCATTGAATGCACCGATTCGGGCCAGAACCGAAACGAACTACCGATTCGCGCCAGAAACGAAACGAACACACCCAATCCACTTTTGTGGACCAAACAGTGATGTTTTGGTTCGTTTTGGTCAGTTTCGTTACTGTGCAAAAAACCATGTCGGGTTGCATTGAATGCACCGATTCGGGCCAGAACCGAAACGAACTACCGATTCGCGCCAGAAACGAAACGAACGCACCCAATCCACTTTGGTGGACCCAATAGTGATGTTTTGGTTCGTTTGGTCAGTTTCGTTATTGTGCAAAAAACAATGACGGGATACCATTTAATGCACCGATTCGGGCCGGAACCGAAACGGACTACCGATTCGCGCCAGAACCGAAACGAACTACCGATTCGCGCCAGAAACGAAACGAACACACCCAATCCACTTTTGTGGACCAAATAGTGATGTTTTGGTTCGTTTTGGTCAGTTTCGTTACTGTGCAAAAAACCATGCTGGGTTGCATTGAATGCACCGATTCGGGCCAGAACCGAAACGAACTACCGATTCGCGCCAGAAACGAAACGAACGCACCCAATCCACTTTTGTGGACCCAATAGTGATGTTTTGGTTCGTTTTGGTCAGTTTATTACTGTGCAAAAAACCATGACGGGATACCATTTAATGCACCGATTCGGGCCGGAACCGAAACGGACTACCGATTTACGCCAGAAACGTAACGAACGCACCCAATTCACTTTTTTGGACCCAATAGTGATGTTTTGGTTCGTTTTGGTCAGTTTCGTTACTGTGCAAAAAACCATGTCGGGATACCATTGAATGCACCGATTCGGGCCAGAACCGAAACGAACTACCGATTCGTGCCAGAACCGAAACGAATGCACCCAATTCACTTTTTTGGACCCAATAGTGATGTTTTGGTTCGTTTTGGTCAGTTTCGTTACTGTGCAAAAAATCATACCGGGTTGCATTGAATGCACCGATTCGTGCCGGAACAACAATGAACTACCAATTCGGGCCAGAAACGAAACGAACGCACCCAATCCACTTTTTTGGACCGAATAGTGATTTTTTGGTTCGTTTTGGTCAGTTTCGTTACTGTGCAAAAAACCATGCCGGGTTGCATTGAATGCACCGATTCGGGCCAGAACCGAAACGAACTACCGATTCGTGCCAGAAACGAAACGAACACACCCAATCCACTTTGGTGGACCCAATAGTGATGTTTCGGTTCGTTTTGGTCAGTTTTGTTACTATGCAAAAAACCATGCCGGGTTGCATTGAATGCACCGATTCGGGCCAGAACCGAAACGAACTACCGATTCGTGCCAGAAACGAAACGAATGCACCCAATCCAACTTTTTGGACCCAATAGTGATGTTTTGGTTCGTTTTGGTCAGTTTCGTTACTGTGCAAAAAACCATGCCGGGATACCATTTAATGCACCGATTCGGGCCGGAACCGAAACGAACTACCGATTTACGCCAGAAACGAAACGAACGCACCCAATCCACTTTATTGGACCCAATAGTGATGTTTTGGTTCGTTTTGTTCAGTTTCGTTACTGTGCAAAAAATCATACCGGGTTGCATTTAATGTACCGATTCGGGCCGGAACAACAAGGAACTACCAATTCGGGCCAGAAACGAAACGAACGCACCCAATCCACTTTTTTGGACCGAATAGTGATGTTTTGGTTCCTTTTGGTCAGTTTCGTTACAATGCAAAAAACCATGCCGGGTTGCATTGAATGCACCGATTCGGGCCAGAACCGAAACGAACTACCGATTCGCGCCAGAAACGAAACGAACACACCCAATCCACTTTTGTGGACCAAATAGTGATGTTTTGGTTCGTTTTGGTCAGTTTCGTTACTGTGCAAAAAACCATGCCGGGTTGCATTGAATGCACCGATTCGGGCCAGAACCGAAACGAACTACCGATTCGCGCCAGAAACGAAACGAACGCACCCAATCCACTTTTTTGGACCCAATAGTGATGTTTTGGTTCGTTTTGGTCAGTTTATTACTGTGCAAAAAACCATGACGGGATACCATTTAATGCACCGATTCGGGCCGGAACCGAAACGGACTACCGATTCGCGCCAGAAACGAAACGAACGCCCCCAATCCACTTTTTTGGACCCAATATTGATGTTTTGGTTCGTTTTGGTCAGTTTCGTTACTGTGCAAAAAACCATGCCGGGTTGTATTGAATGTACCGATAAGGGCCAGAACCGAAACGAACTATCGATTCGCGCCAGAAACGAAACGAACGCACCCAATCCACTTTTTTGGACCCAATAGTGATGTTTTGGTTCGTTTTAGTCAGTTTCGTTACTGTGCAAAAAACCATGCCGGGTTGCATTTAATGTACCGATTCGGGCCAAAACCGAAACGAACAACCGATTCGGGCCAGAAACGTAACGAACGCACCCAATCCAATTTTTTGGACCCAATAGTGATGTTTTGGTTCGTTTTGGTCAGTTTCGTTACTGTGCAAAAAACCATGCCGGGTTGCATTGAATGCACCGATTCGGGCAAGAACCGAAACGAACTACCGATTCGCGCCAGAAATGAAACGAACACACCCAATCCACTTTTGTGGACCCAATAGTGATGTTTTGGTTCGTTTTGGTCAGTTTCGTTACTGTGCAAAAAACCATGCCGGGACACCATTTAATGCACCGATTCGGGCCGGAACCGAAACGAACTACCGATTTACGCCAGAAACGAAACGAACGCACTAAATCCACTTTTTTGGACCCAATAGTGATGTTTTGGTTCGTTTTGGTCAGTTTCATTACTGTGCAAAAAACCATGCCGGGATACCATTTAATGCACCGATTCGGGGCAGAACCGAAACGAACTACCGATTTACGCCAGAAACGAAACGAACGCACCCAATCCACTTTATTGGACCCAATAGTGATGTTTTGGTTCGTTTTGGTCAGTTTCGTTACTGTGCAAAAAATCATACCGGGTTGCATTTAATGTACCGATTCGGGCCGGAACAACAATGAACTACCAATTCGGGCCAGAAACGAAACGAACGCACCCAGTCCACTTTTTTGGACCGAATAGTGATGTTTTGGTTCATTTTGGTCAGTTTCGTTACTGTGCAAAAAACCATGCCGGGTTGCATTGAATGCACCGATTCGGGCCAGAACCGAAACGAACTACCGATTTGCGCCAGAAACGAAACGAACACACCCAATCCACTTTTGTGGACCCAATAGTGATGTTTTGGTTCGTTTTGGTCAGTTTCGTTACTGTGCAAAAAACCATGCCGGGTTGCATTGAATGCACCGATTCGGGCCAGAACCGAAACGAACTACCGATTCGCGCCAGAAACGAAACGAACGCACCCAATCCACTTTTTTGGACCCAATAGTGATGTTTTGGTTCGTTTTGGTCAGTTTCGTTACTGTGCAAAAAACCATGCCGGGATAGCATTTAATGTACCGATTCGGGCCAGAACTGAAACGAACTACCGATTCGCGCCAGAAACGAAACGAACGCACCCAATCCACTTTTTTGGACCCAATAGTTATGTTTTGGTTCATTTTGGTCAGTTTCGTTACTGTGCAAAAAACCATGCCGGGTTGCATTTGATGCACCGATTCGGGCCGAAACCGAAACGAACAACCGATTCGGGCGAGAAACGTAACGAACGCACCCAATCCACTTTTTTTGACCCAATAGTGATGTTTTGGTTCGTTTTGGTCAGTTTCGTTACTGTGCAAAAAACCATGCTGGGTTGCATTGAATGCACCGATTCGGGCCAGAACCGAAACGAACTACCGATTCGCGCCAGAAACGAAACGAACGCACCCAATCCACTTTTGTGGACCCAATAGTGTTGTTTTGGTTCATTTTTGATCAGTTTCGTTACTGTGCAAAAAACCATGCCGGGTTGCATTTAATGCACCGATTCGGGCCGGAACCGAAACGAACTACCGATTCGTGCCAGAAACAAAACGAACGCACCCAATCCACTTTTGTGGACCCAATAGAGATGTTTTGGTTCGTTTTGGTCAGTTTCGTTACTGTGCAAAAAACCATGTCGGGATACCATTTAATGCACCGATTCGGGCCGGAACCGAAACGAACTACCGATTTACGCCAGAAACGTAACGAACGCACCCAATTCACTTTTTTGGACCCAATAGTGATGTTTTGGTTCGTTTTGGTCAGTTTCGTTACTGTGCAAAAAATCATACCGGGTTGCATTGAATGCACCGATTCGGGCCAGAACCGAAACGAACTACCGATTCGCGCTAGAAACGAAACGAACGCACCCAATCCACTTTTTTGGACCCAATAGTGATTTTTTGGTTCGTTTTGGTCAGTTTCATTACTGTGCAAAAAACCATGACGGGATACCATTTAATGCACCGATTCGGGCCGGAACCGAAACGGACTACCGATTCGCGCCAGAACCGAAACGAACTACCGATTCGCGCCAGAAACGAAACGAACACACCCAATCCACTTTTGTGGACCCAATAGTGATGTTTTGGTTCGTTTTGGTCAGTTTCGTTACTGTGCAAAAAACCATGCTGGGTTGCATTGAATGCACCGATTCGGGCCAGAACCGAAACGAACTACCGATTCGCGCCAGAAACGAAACGAACGCACCCAATCCACTTTTGTGGACCCAATAGTGTTGTTTTGGTTCATTTTTGATTAGTTTCGTTACTGTGCAAAAAACCATGCCGGGTTGCATTTAATGCACCGATTCGGGCCAGAACCGAAACGAACTACCGATTCGTGCCAGAAACAAAACGAACGCACCCAATCCACTTTTGTGGACCCAATAGAGATGTTTTGGTTCGTTTTGGTCAGTTTCGTTACTGTGCAAAAAACCATGTCGGGATACCATTTAATGCACCGATTCGGGCCGGAACCGAAACGAACTACCGATTCGTGCCAGAACCGAAACGAACGCACCCAATCCAATTTTTTGGACCCAATAGTGATGTTTTGGTTCGTTTTGGTCAGTTTCGTTACTGTGCAAAAAACCATGCCGGGTTGCATTGAATGCACCGATTCGTGCCGGAACCGAAACGAACTACCGATTCGCGCCAGAAACGAAATGAACGCACCCAATCCACTTTTGTGGACCAAATAGTGATGTTTTGGTTCGTTTTGGTCAGTTTCGTTACTATGCAAAAAACCATGCTGGGTTGCATTGAATGCACCGATTCGGGCCAGAACCGAAACGAACTACCGATTCGCGCCAGAAACGAAACGAACGCACCCAATCCACTTTTGTGGACCCAATAGTGTTGTTTTGGTTCATTTTTGATTAGTTTCGTTACTGTGCAAAAAACCATGCCGGGTTGCATTTAATGCACCGATTCGGGCCGGAACCGAAACGAACTACCGATTCGTGCCAGAAACAAAACGAACGCACCCAATCCACTTTTGTGGACCCAATAGAGATGTTTTGGTTCGTTTTGGTCAGTTTCGTTACTGTGCAAAAAACCATGTCGGGATACCATTTAATGCACCGATTCGGGCCGGAACCGAAACGAACTACCGATTCGTGCCAGAACCGAAACGAATGCACCCAATTCACTTTTTTGGACCCAATAGTGATGTTTTGGTTCGTTTTGGTCAGTTTCGTTACTGTGCAAAAAATCATACCGGGTTGCATTGAATGCACCGATTCGTGCCGGAACAACAATGAACTACCAATTCGGGCCAGAAACGAAACGAACGCACCCAATCCACTTTTTTGGACCGAATATTGATTTTTTGGTTCGTTTTGGTCAGTTTCGTTACTGTGCAAAAAACCATGCCGGGTTGCATTGAATGCACCGATTCGGGCCAGAACCGAAACGAACTACCGATTCGTGCCAGAAACGAAACGAACACACCCAATCCACTTTGGTGGACCCAATAGTGATGTTTCGGTTAGTTTTGGTCAGTTTTGTTACGATGCAAAAAACCATGCCGGGTTGCATTGAATGCACCGATTCGGGCCAGAACCGAAACGAACTACCGATTCGTGCCAGAAACGAAACGAATGCACCCAATCCAACTTTTTGGACCCAATAGTGATGTTTTGGTTCGTTTTGGTCAGTTTCGTTACTGTGCAAAAAACCATGCCGAGATACCATTTAATGCACCGATTCGGGCCGGAACCGAAACGAACTACCGATTTACGCCAGAAACGAAACGAACGCACCCAATCCACTTTATTGGACCCAATAGTGATGTTTTGGTTCGTTTTGGTCAGTTTCGTTACTGTGCAAAAAATCATACCGGGTTGCATTTAATGTACCGATTCGGGCCGGAACAACAAGGAACTACCAATTCGGGCCAGAAACGAAACGAACGCACCCAATCCACTTTTTTGGACCGAATAGTGATGTTTTGGTTCCTTTTGGTCAGTTTCGTTACAATGCAAAAAACCATGCCGGGTTGCATTGAATGCACCGATTCGGGCCAGAACCGAAACGAACTACCGATTCGCGCCAGAAACGAAACGAACACACCCAATCCACTTTTGTGGACCAAATAGTGATGTTTTGGTTCGTTTTGGTCAGTTTCGTTACTGTGCAAAAAACCATGCCGGGTTGCATTGAATGCAACGATTCGGGCCAGAACCGAAACGAACTACCGATTCGCGCCAGAAACGAAACGAACGCACCCAATCCACTTTTTTGGACCCAATAGTGATGTTTTGGTTCGTTTTGGTCAGTTTATTACTGTGCAAAAAACCATGACGGGATACCATTTAATGCACCGATTCGGGCCGGAACCGAAACGGACTACCGATTCGCGCCAGAAACGAAACGAACGCCCCCAATCCACTTTTTTGGACCCAATAGTGATGTTTTGGTTCGTTTTGGTCAGTTTCGTTACTGTGCAAAAAACCATGCCGGGTTGTATTGAATGTACCGATAAGGGCCAGAACCGAAACGAACTATCGATTCGCGCCAGAAACGAAACGAACGCACCCAATCCACTTTTTTGGACCCAATAGTGATGTTTTGGTTCGTTTTAGTCAGTTTCGTTACTGTGCAAAAAACCATGCCGGGTTGCATTTAATGTACCGATTCGGGCCGAAACCGAAACGAACAACCGATTCGGGCCAGAAACGTAACGAACGCACCCAATCCAATTTTTTGGACCCAATAGTGATGTTTTGGTTCGTTTTGGTCAGTTTCGTTACTGTGCAAAAAACCATGCCGGGTTGCATTGAATGCACCGATTCGGGCAAGAACCGAAACGAACTACCGATTCGCGCCAGAAATGAAACGAACACACCCAATCCACTTTTGTGGACCCAATAGTGATGTTTTGGTTCGTTTTGGTCAGTTTCGTTACTGTGCAAAAAACCATGCCGGGACACCATTTAATGCACCGATTCGGGCCGGAACCGAAACGAACTACCGATTTACGCCAGAAACGAAACGAACGCTCTAAATCCACTTTTTTGGACCCAATAGTGATGTTTTGGTTCGTTTTGGTCAGTTTCATTACTGTGCAAAAAACCATGCCGGGAAACCATTTAATGCACCGATTCGGGCCAGAACCGAAACGAACTACCGATTTACGCCAGAAACGAAACGAACGCACCCAATCCACTTTATTGGACCCAATAGTGATGTTTTGGTTCGTTTTGGTCAGTTTCGTTACTGTGCAAAAAATCATACCGGGTTGCATTTAATGTACCGATTCGGGCCGGAACAACAATGAACTACCAATTCGGGCCAGAAACGAAACGAACGCACCCAGTCCACTTTTTTGGACCGAATAGTGATGTTTTGGTTCATTTTGGTCAGTTTCGTTACTGTGCAAAAAACCATGCCGGGTTGCATTGAATGCACCGATTCGGGCCAGAACCGAAACGAACTACCGATTTGCGCCAGAAACGAAACGAACACACCCAATCCACTTTTGTGGACCCAATAGTGATGTTTTGGTTCGTTTTGGTCAGTTTCGTTACTGTGCGAAAAACCATGTCGGGATACCATTTAATGCACCGATTCGGGCCGGAACCGAAACGAACTACCGATTCGTGCCAGAAACGAAACGAACGCACCCAATCCACTTTTTTGGACCCAATAGTGATGTTTTGGTTCGTTTTGGTCAGTTTCGTTACTGTGCAAAAAACCATGCCGGGATAGCATTTAATGTACCGATTCGGGCCAGAACTGAAACGAACTACCGATTCGCGCCAGAAACGAAACGAACGCACCCAATCCACTTTTTTGGACCCAATAGTTATGTTTTGGTTCATTTTGGTCAGTTTCGTTACTGTGCAAAAAACCATGCCGGGTTGCATTTGATGCACCGATTCGGGCCGAAACCGAAACGAACAACCGATTCGGGCGAGAAACGTAACGAACGCACCCAATCCACTTTTTTTGACCCAATAGTGATGTTTTGGTTCGTTTTGGTCAGTTTCGTTACTGTGCAAAAAACCATGCTGGGTTGCATTGAATGCACCGATTCGGGCCAGAACCGAAACGAACTACCGATTCGCGCCAGAAACGAAACGAACGCACCCAATCCACTTTTGTGGACCCAATAGTGTTGTTTTGGTTCATTTTTGATCAGTTTCGTTACTGTGCAAAAAACCATGCCGGGTTGCATTTAATGCACCGATTCGGGCCGGAACCGAAACGAACTACCGATTCGTGCCAGAAACAAAACGAACGCACCCAATCCACTTTTGTGGACCCAATAGAGATGTTTTGGTTCGTTTTGGTCAGTTTCGTTACTGTGCAAAAAACCATGTCGGGATACCATTTAATGCACCGATTCGGGCCGGAACCGAAACGAACTACCGATTTACGCCAGAAACGTAACGAACGCACCCAATTCACTTTTTTGGACCCAATAGTGATGTTTTGGTTCGTTTTGGTCAGTTTCGTTACTGTGCAAAAAATCATACCGGGTTGCATTGAATGCACCGATTCGTGCCGGAACAACAATGAACTACCAATTCGGGCCAGAAACGAAACGAACGCACCCAATCCACTTTTTTGGACCGAATAGTGATTTTTTGGTTCATTTTGGTCAGTTTCGTTACTGTGCAAAAAACCATGCCGGGTTGCATTGAATGCACCGATTCGGGCCAGAACCGAAACGAACTACCGATTCGTGCCAGAAACGAAACGAACACACCCAATCCACTTTGGTGGACCCAATAGTGATGTTTCGGTTCGTTTTGGTCAGTTTTGTTACTATGCAAAAAACCATGCCGGGTTGCATTGAATGCACCGATTCGGGCCAGAACCGAAACGAACTACCGATTCGCGCCAGAAACGAAACGAACGCACCCAATCCACTTTTTTGGACCCAATAGTGATGTTTTGGTTCGTTTGGTCAGTTTCGTTACTGTGCAAAAAACCATGCCGGGATACCATTTAATGCACCGATTCGGGCCGGAACCGAAACGAACTACCGATTTACGCCAGAAACGAAACGAACGCACCCAATCCACTTTATTGGACCCAATAGTGATGTTTTGGTTCGTTTTGGTCAGTTTCGTTACTGTGCAAAAAATCATACCGGGTTGCATTTAATGTACCGATTCGGGCCGGAACAACAATGAACTACCAATTCGGGCCAGAAACGAAACGAACGCACCCAGTCCACTTTTTTGGACCGAATAGTGATGTTTTGGTTCATTTTGGTCAGTTTCGTTACTGTGCAAAAAACCATGCCGGGTTGCATTGAATGCACCGATTCGGGCCAGAACCGAAACGAACTACCGATTCGCGCCAGAAACGAAACGAACACACCCAATCCACTTTTGTGGACCCAATAGTGATGTTTTGGTTCGTTTTGGTCAGTTTCGTTACTGTGCAAAAAACCATGCCGGGTTGCATTGAATGCACCGATTCGGGCCAGAACCGAAACGAACTACCGATTCGCGCCAGAAACGAAACGAACGCACCCAATCCACTTTTTTGGACCCAATAGTGATGTTTTGGTTCGTTTTGGTCAGTTTCGTTACTGTGCAAAAAACCATGCCGGGATAGCATTTAATGTACCGATTCGGGCCAGAACTGAAACGAACTACCGATTCGCGCCAGAAACGAAACGAACGCACCCAATCCACTTTTTTGGACCCAATAGTTATGTTTTGGTTCGTTTTGGTCAGTTTCGTTACTGTGCAAAAAACCATGCCGGGTTGCATTTGATGCACCGATTCGGGCCGAAACCGAAACGAACAACCGATTCGGGCGAGAAACGTAACGAACGCACCCAATCCACTTTTTTTGACCCAATAGTGATGTTTTGGTTCGTTTTGGTCAGTTTCGTTACTGTGCAAAAAACCATGCTGGGTTGCATTGAATGCACCGATTCGGGCCAGAACCGAAACGAACTACCGATTCGCGCCAGAAACGAAACGAACGCACCCAATCCACTTTTGTGGACCCAATAGTGTTGTTTTGGTTCATTTTTGATCAGTTTCGTTACTGTGCAAAAAACCATGCCGGGTTGCATTTAATGCACCGATTCGGGCCGGAACCGAAACGAACTACCGATTCGTGCCAGAAACAAAACGAACGCACCCAATCCACTTTTGTGGACCCAATAGAGATGTTTTGGTTCGTTTTGGTCAGTTTCGTTACTGTGCAAAAAACCATGCCGGGATACCATTTAATGCACCGATTCGGGCCGGAACCGAAACGAACTACCGATTTACGCCAGAAACGAAACGAACGCACCCAATCCACTTTATTGGACCCAATAGTGATGTTTTGGTTCGTTTTGGTCAGTTTCGTTACTGTGCAAAAAATCATACCGGGTTGCATTTAATGTACCGATTCGGGCCGGAACAACAATGAACTACCAATTCGGGCCAGAAACGAAACGAACGCACCCAGTCCACTTTTTTGGACCGAATAGTGATGTTTTGGTTCATTTTGGTCAGTTTCGTTACTGTGCAAAAAACCATGCCGGGTTGCATTGAATGCACCGATTCGGGCCACAACCGAAACGAACTACCGATTCGCGCCAGAAACGAAACGAACACACCCAATCCACTTTTGTGGACCCAATAGTGATGTTTTGGTTCGTTTTGGTCAGTTTCGTTACTGTGCAAAAAACCATGCCGGGTTGCATTGAATGCACCGATTCGGGCCAGAACCGAAACGAACTACCGATTCGCGCCAGAAACGAAACGAACGCACCCAATCCACTTTTTTGGACCCAATAGTGATGTTTTGGTTCGTTTTGGTCAGTTTCGTTACTGTGCAAAAAACCATGCCGGGATAGCATTTAATGTACCGATTCGGGCCAGAACTGAAACGAACTACCGATTCGCGCCAGAAACGAAACGAACGCACCCAATCCACTTTTTTGGACCCAATAGTTATGTTTTGGTTCGTTTTGGTCAGTTTCGTTACTGTGCAAAAAACCATGCCGGGTTGCATTTGATGCACCGATTCGGGCCGAAACCGAAACGAACAACCGATTCGGGCGAGAAACGTAACGAACGCACCCAATCCACTTTTTTTGACCCAATAGTGATGTTTTGGTTCGTTTTGGTCAGTTTCGTTACTGTGCAAAAAACCATGCTGGGTTGCATTGAATGCACCGATTCGGGCCAGAACCGAAACGAACTACCGATTCGCGCCAGAAACGAAACGAACGCACCCAATCCACTTTTGTGGACCCAATAGTGTTGTTTTGGTTCATTTTTGATTAGTTTCGTTACTGTGCAAAAAACCATGCCGGGTTGCATTTAATGCACCGATTCGGGCCGGAACCGAAACGAACTACCGATTCGTGCCAGAAACAAAACGAACGCACCCAATCCACTTTTGTGGACCCAATAGAGATGTTTTGGTTCGTTTTGGTCAGTTTCGTTACTGTGCAAAAAACCATGTCGGGATACCATTTAATGCACCGATTCGGGCCGGAACCGAAACGAACTACCGATTTACGCCAGAAATGTAACGAACGCACCCAATTCACTTTTTTGGACCCAATAGTGATGTTTTGGTTCGTTTTGGTCAGTTTCGTTACTGTGCAAAAAATCATACCGGGTTGCATTGAATGCACCGATTCGTGCCGGAACAACAATGAACTACCAATTCGGGCTAGAAACGAAACGAACGCACCCAATCCACTTTTTTGGACCGAATAGTGATTTTTTGGTTTGTTTTGGTCAGTTTCGTTACTGTGCAAAAAACCATGCCGGGTTGCATTGAATGCACCGATTCGGGCCAGAACCGAAACGAACTACCGATTCGCGCCAGAAATGAAACGAACACACCCAATCCACTTTTGTGGACCCAATAGTGATGTTTTGGTTCGTTTTGGTCAGTTTCGTTACTGTGCAAAAAACCATGCCGGGTTGCATTGAATGCACCGATTCGGGCCAGAACCGAAACGAACTACCGATTCGCGCTAGAAACGAAACGAACGCACCCAATCCACTTTTTTGGACCCAATAGTGATTTTTTGGTTCGTTTTGGTCAGTTTCATTACTGTGCAAAAAACCATGACGGGATACCATTTAATGCACCGATTCGGGCCGGAACCGAAACGGACTACCGATTCGCGCCAGAAACGAAACGAACGCACCCATTCCACTTTATTGGACCCAATACTGATGTTTTGGTTCGTTTTTAATCAGTTTCGTTACTGTGGAAAAAACCATGCCGGGATAGCATTTAATGCACCGATTCAGGCCGGAACCGAAACGAACTACCGATTCGCGCCAGAAACGTAACGAACGCACCCAATCCACTTTTTTGGACCCAATAGGGATGTTTTGGTTCGTTTTGGTCAGTTTCGTTACTGTGCAAAAAACCATGCCGGGTTGCATTGAATGCACCGATTCGGGCCAGAACCGAAACGAACTACCGATTCGCGCCAGAAACGAAACGAACGCACCCAATCCACTTTTTTGGACCCAATAGTGATGTTTTGGTTCGTTTTGGTCAGTTTCGTTACTGTGCAAAAAACCATGCCGGGATAGCATTTAATGCACCGATTCGGGCCGGAACCAAAACGGACTACCGATTCGCGCTAGAAACGAAACGAATGCACCCAATCCACTTTATTGGACCCAATAGTGATGTTTTGGTTCGTTTTGGTCAGTTTCGTTACTGTGCAAAAAACCATGCCGGGTTGCATTGAATGCACCGATTCGGGCCAGAACCGAAACGAACTACCGATTCGCGCCAGAAACGAAACGAACACACCCAATCCACTTTTGTGGACCCAATAGTGATGTTTTGGTTCGTTTTGGTCAGTTTCGTTACTGTGCAAAAAACCATGCCGGGTTGCATTGAATGCACCGATTCGGGCCAGAACCGAAACGAACTACCGATTCGCGCCAGAAACGAAACGAACGCACCCAATCCACTTTTTTGGACCCAATAGTGATGTTTTGGTTCGTTTTGGTCAGTTTCGTTACTGTGCAAAAAACCATGCCGGGATAGCATTTAATGTACCGATTCGGGCCAGAACTGAAACGAACTACCGATTCGCGCCAGAAACGAAACGAACGCACCCAATCCAATTTTTTGGACCCAATAGTGATGTTTTGGTTCGTTTTGGTCAGTTTCGTTACTGTGCAAAAAACCATGTCGGGATACCATTTAATGCACCGATTCGGGCCGGAACCGAAACGAACTACCGATTTACGCCAGAAACGAAACGAACGCACCCAATGCACTTTTTTGGACCCAATAGTGATGTTTTGGTTCGTTTTGGTCAGTTTCGTTACTGTGCAAAAAACCATGCCGGGATAGCATTTAATGCACCGATTCGGGCCGGAACCAAAACGGACTACCGATTCGCGCTAGAAACGAAACGAATGCACCCAATCCACTTTATTGGACCCAATAGTGATGTTTTGGTTCGTTTTGGTCAGTTTCGTTACTGTGCAAAAAACCATGCCGGGTTGCATTGAATGCACCGATTCGGGCCAGAACCGAAACGAACTACCGATTCGCGCCAGAAACGAAACGAACACACCCAATCCACTTTTGTGGACCCAATAGTGATGTTTTGGTTCGTTTTGGTCAGTTTCGTTACTGTGCAAAAAACCATGCCGGGTTGCATTGAATGCACCGATTCGGGCCAGAACCGAAACGAACTACCGATTCGCGCCAGAAACGAAACGAACGCACCCAATCCACTTTTTTGGACCCAATAGTGATGTTTTGGTTCGTTTTGGTCAGTTTCGTTACTGTGCAAAAAACCATGCCGGGATAGCATTTAATGTACCGATTCGGGCCAGAACTGAAACGAACTACCGATTCGCGCCAGAAACGAAACGAACGCACCCAATCCAATTTTTTGGACCCAATAGTTATGTTTTGGTTCGTTTTGGTCAGTTTCGTTACTGTGCAAAAAACCATGCCGGGTTGCATTTGATGCACCGATTCGGGCCGAAACCGAAACGAACAACCGATTCGGGCGAGAAACGTAACGAACGCACCCAATCCACTTTTTTTGACCCAATAGTGATGTTTTGGTTCGTTTTGGTCAGTTTCGTTACTGTGCAAAAAACCATGCTGGGTTGCATTGAATGCACCGATTCGCGCCAGAAACGAAACGAACGCACCCAATCCTCTTTTGTGGACCCAATAGTGTTGTTTTGGTTCATTTTTGATCAGTTTCGTTACTGTGCAAAAAACCATGCCGGGTTGCATTTAATGCACCGATTCGGGCCGGAACCAAAACGAACTACCGATTCCTGCCAGAAACGAAACGAACGCACCCAATCCACTTTTGTGGAGCCAATAGTGATGTTTTGGTTCGTTTTGGTCAGTTTCGTTACTGTGCAAAAAACCATGTCGGGATACCATTTAATGCACCGATTCGGGCCGGAACCGAAACGAACTACCGATTTACGCCAGAAACGAAACGAACGCACCCAATCCACTTTTGTGGACCCAATAGTGATGTTTTGGTTCGTTTTGGTCAGTTTCGTTACTGTGCAAAAAACCATGTCGGGATACCATTTAATGCACCGATTCGGGCCGGAACCGAAACGAACTACCGATTCGCGCCAGAAATGAAACGAACACACCCAATCCACTTTTGTGGACCCAATAGTGATGTTTTGGTTCGTTTTGGTCAGTTTCGTTACTGTGCAAAAAACCATGCCGGGTTGCATTGAATGCACCGATTCGGGCCAGAACCGAAACGAACTACCGATTCGCGCTAGAAACGAAACGAACGCACCCAATCCACTTTTTTGGACCCAATAGTGATTTTTTGGTTCGTTTTGGTCAGTTTCATTACTGTGCAAAAAACCATGACGGGATACCATTTAATGCACCGATTCGGGCCGGAACCGAAACGGACTACCGATTCGCGCCAGAAACGAAACGAACGCACCCATTCCACTTTATTGGACCCAATACTGATGTTTTGGTTCGTTTTTAATCAGTTTCGTTACTGTGGAAAAAACCATGCCGGGATAGCATTTAATGCACCGATTCAGGCCGGAACCGAAACGAACTACCGATTCGCGCCAGAAACGAAACGAACGCACCCAATCCACTTTTTTGGACCCAATAGTGATGTTTTGGTTCGTTTTGGTCAGTTTCGTTACTGTGCAAAAAACCATGCCGGGATAGCATTTAATGTACCGATTCGGGCCAGAACTGAAACGAACTACCGATTCGCGCCAGAAACGAAACGAACGCACCCAATCCAATTTTTTGGACCCAATAGTTATGTTTTGGTTCGTTTTGGTCAGTTTCGTTACTGTGCAAAAAACCATGCCGGGTTGCATTTGATGCACCGATTCGGGCCGAAACCGAAACGAACAACCGATTCGGGCGAGAAACGTAACGAACGCACCCAATCCACTTTTTTTGACCCAATAGTGATGTTTTGGTTCGTTTTGGTCAGTTTCGTTACTGTGCAAAAAACCATGCTGGGTTGCATTGAATGCACCGATTCGCGCCAGAAACGAAACGAACGCACCCAATCCTCTTTTGTGGACCCAATAGTGTTGTTTTGGTTCATTTTTGATCAGTTTCGTTACTGTGCAAAAAACCATGCCGGGTTGCATTTAATGCACCGATTCGGGCCGGAACCAAAACGAACTACCGATTCCTGCCAGAAACGAAACGAACGCACCCAATCCACTTTTGTGGAGCCAATAGTGATGTTTTGGTTCGTTTTGGTCAGTTTCGTTACTGTGCAAAAAACCATGTCGGGATACCATTTAATGCACCGATTCGGGCCGGAACCGAAACGAACTACCGATTTACGCCAGAAACGAAACGAACGCACCCAATCCACTTTTGTGGACCCAATAGTGATGTTTTGGTTCGTTTTGGTCAGTTTCGTTACTGTGCAAAAAACCATGTCGGGATACCATTTAATGCACCGATTCGGGCCGGAACCGAAACGAACTACCGATTCGCGCCAGAAATGAAACGAACACACCCAATCCACTTTTGTGGACCCAATAGTGATGTTTTGGTTCGTTTTGGTCAGTTTCGTTACTGTGCAAAAAACCATGCCGGGTTGCATTGAATGCACCGATTCGGGCCAGAACCGAAACGAACTACCGATTCGCGCTAGAAACGAAACGAACGCACCCAATCCACTTTTTTGGACCCAATAGTGATTTTTTGGTTCGTTTTGGTCAGTTTCATTACTGTGCAAAAAACCATGACGGGATACCATTTAATGCACCGATTCGGGCCGGAACCGAAACGGACTACCGATTCGCGCCAGAAACGAAACGAACGCACCCATTCCACTTTATTGGACCCAATACTGATGTTTTGGTTCGTTTTTAATCAGTTTCGTTACTGTGGAAAAAACCATGCCGGGATAGCATTTAATGCACCGATTCAGGCCGGAACCGAAACGAACTACCGATTCGCACCAGAAACGTAACGAACGCACCCAATCCACTTTTTTGGACCCAATAGGGATGTTTTGGTTCGTTTTGGTCAGTTTCGTTACTGTGCAAAAAACCATGCAGGGTTGCATTGAATGCACCGATTCGGGCCGGAACCGAAACGAACTACCGATTCGCGCCAGAAACGAAACGAACGCACCCAATCCACTTTTTTCGACCCAATAGTGATGTTTTGGTTCGTTTTGATCAGTTTCGTTACTGTGCAAAAAACCATGCCGGGTTGCATTGAATGCACCGATTCGGGCCGGAACCGAAACGAACTACCGATTCGTGCCAGAAACGAAACGAACGCACCCAATCCACTTTTGTGGACCCAATAGTGATGTTTTGGTTCGTTTTGGTCAGTTTCGTTACTGTGCAAAAAACCATGTCGGGATACCATTTAATGCACCGATTCGGGCCGGAACCGAAACGAACTACCGATTTACGCCAGAAACGAAACGAACGCACCCAATCCACTTTTGTGGACCCAATAGTGATGTTTTGGTTCGTTTTGGTCAGTTTCGTTACTGTGCAAAAAACCATGTCGGGATACCATTTAATGCACCGATTCGGGCCGGAACCGAAACGAACTACCGATTCGCGCCAGAAATGAAACGAACACACCCAATCCACTTTTGTGGACCCAATAGTGATGTTTTGGTTCGTTTTGGTCAGTTTCGTTACTGTGCAAAAAACCATGCCGGGTTGCATTGAATGCACCGATTCGGGCCAGAACCGAAACGAACTACCGATTCGCGCCAGAAACGAAACGAACGCACCCAATCCACTTTTTTGGACCCAATAGTGATGTTTTGGTTCGTTTTGGTCAGTTTCGTTACTGTGCAAAAAACCATGCCGGGATAGCATTTAATGTACCGATTTGGGCCAGAACTGAAACGAACTACCGATTCGCGCCAGAAACGTAACGAACGCACCCAATCCACTTTTTTTGACCCAATAGTGATGTTTTGGTTCGTTTTGGTCAGTTTCGTTACTGTTCAAAAAACCATGCTGGGTTGCATTGAATGCACCGATTCGTGCCAGAACCGAAACGAACTACCGATTCGCGCCAGAAACGAAACGAACGCACCCAATCCTCTTTTGTGGACCCAATAGTGTTGTTTTGGTTCATTTTTGATCAGTTTCGTTACTGTGCAAAAAACCATGCCGTGTTGCATTTAATGCACCGATTCGGGCCGGAACCGAAACGAACTACCGATTCGTGCCAGAAACGAAACGAACGCACCCAATCCACTTTTGTGGACCCAATAGTGATGTTTTGGTTCGTTTTGGTCAGTTTCGTTACTGTGCAAAAAACCATGTCGGGATACCATTTAATGCACCGATTCGGGCCGGAACCGAAACGAACTACCGATTTACGCCAGAAACGAAACGAACGCACCCAATCCACTTTTGTGGACCCAATAGTAATGTTTTGGTTCGTTTTGGTCAGTTTCGTTACTGTGCAAAAAACCATGTCGGGATACCATTTAATGCACCGATTCGGGCCGGAACCGAAACGAACTACCGATTTACGCCAGAAACGAAACGAACGCACCCAATCCACTTTTGTGGACCCAATAGTAATGTTTTGGTTCGTTTTGGTCAGTTTCGTTACTGTGCAAAAAACCATGTCGGGATACCATTGAATGCAACGATTCGGGCCAGAACCGAAACGAACTACCGATTCGTGCCAGAAACGAAACGAACACACCCAATCCACTTTGGTGGACCCAATAGTGATGTTTCGGTTCGTTTTGGTCAGTTTTGTTACTATGCAAAAAACCATGCCGGGTTGCATTGAATGCACCGATTCGGGCCAGAACCGAAACGAACTACCGATTCGCGCCAGAAACGAAACGAACGCACCCAATCCACTTTTTTGGACCCAATAGTGATGTTTTGGTTCGTTTGGTCAGTTTCGTTACTGTGCAAAAAACCATGCCGGGATACCATTTAATGCACCGATTCGGGCCGGAACCGAAACGAACTACCGATTTACGCCAGAAACGAAACGAACGCACCCAATCCACTTTATTGGACCCAATAGTGATGTTTTGGTTCGTTTTGGTCAGTTTCGTTACTGTGCAAAAAATCATACCGGGTTGCATTTAATGTACCGATTCGGGCCGGAACAACAATGAACTACCAATTCGGGCCAGAAACGAAACGAACGCACCCAGTCCACTTTTTTGGACCGAATAGTGATGTTTTGGTTCATTTTGGTCAGTTTCGTTACTGTGCAAAAAACCATGCCGGGTTGCATTGAATGCACCGATTCGGGCCAGAACCGAAACGAACTACCGATTCGCGCCAGAAACAAAACGAACACACCCAATCCACTTTTGTGGACCCAATAGTGATGTTTTGGTTCGTTTTGGTCAGTTTCGTTACTGTGCAAAAAACCATGCCGGGTTGCATTGAATGCACCGATTCGGGCCAGAACCGAAACGAACTACCGATTCGCGCCAGAAACGAAACGAACGCACCCAATCCACTTTTTTGGACCCAATAGTGATGTTTTGGTTCGTTTTGGTCAGTTTCGTTACTGTGCAAAAAACCATGCCGGGATAGCATTTAATGTACCGATTCGGGCCAGAACTGAAACGAACTACCGATTCGCGCCAGAAACGAAACGAACGCACCCAATCCACTTTTTTGGACCCAATAGTTATGTTTTGGTTCGTTTTGGTCAGTTTCGTTACTGTGCAAAAAACCATGCCGGGTTGCATTTGATGCACCGATTCGGGCCGAAACCGAAACGAACAACCGATTCGGGCGAGAAACGTAACGAACACACCCAATCCACTTTTTTTGACCCAATAGTGATGTTTTGGTTCGTTTTGGTCAGTTTCGTTACTGTGCAAAAAACCATGCTGGGTTGCATTGAATGCACCGATTCGGGCCAGAACCGAAACGAACTACCGATTCGCGCCAGAAACGAAACGAACGCACCCAATCCACTTTTGTGGACCCAATAGTGTTGTTTTGGTTCATTTTTGATTAGTTTCGTTACTGTGCAAAAAACCATGCCGGGTTGCATTTAATGCACCGATTCGGGCCGGAACCGAAACGAACTACCGATTCGTGCCAGAAACAAAACGAACGCACCCAATCCACTTTTGTGGACCCAATAGAGATGTTTTGGTTCGTTTTGGTCAGTTTCGTTACTGTGCAAAAAACCATGTCGGGATACCATTTAATGCACCGATTCGGGCCGGAACCGAAACGAACTACCGATTTACGCCAGAAACGTAACGAACGCACCCAATTCACTTTTTTGGACCCAATAGTGATGTTTTGGTTCGTTTTGGTCAGTTTCGTTACTGTGCAAAAAATCATACCGGGTTGCATTGAATGCACCGATTCGTGCCGGAACAACAATGAACTACCAATTCGGGCTAGAAACGAAACGAACGCACCCAATCCACTTTTTTGGACCGAATAGTGATTTTTTGGTTTGTTTTGGTCAGTTTCGTTACTGTGCAAAAAACCATGCCGGGTTGCATTGAATGCACCGATTCGGGCCAGAACCGAAACGAACTACCGATTCGTGCCAGAAACGAAACGAACACACCCAATCCACTTTGGTGGACCCAATAGTGATGTTTCGGTTCGTTTTGGTCAGTTTTGTTACTATGCAAAAAACCATGCCGGGTTGCATTGAATGCACCGATTCGGGCCAGAACCGAAACGAACTACCGATTCACGCCAGAAACGAAACGAACGCACCCAATCCACTTTTTTGGACCCAATAGTGATGTTTTGGTTCGTTTGGTCAGTTTCGTTACTGTGCAAAAAACCATGCCGGGATACCATTTAATGCACCGATTCGGGCCGGAACCGAAACGAACTACCGATTTACGCCAGAAACGAAACGAACGCACCCAATCCACTTTATTGGACCCAATAGTGATGTTTTGGTTCGTTTTGGTCAGTTTCGTTACTGTGCAAAAAATCATACCGGGTTGCATTTAATGTACCGATTCGGGCCGGAACAACAATGAACTACCAATTCGGGCCAGAAACGAAACGAACGCACCCAATCCACTTTTTTGGACCGAATAGTGATGTTTTGGTTCATTTTGGTCAGTTTCGTTACTGTGCAAAAAACCATGCCGGGTTGCATTGAATGCACCGATTCGGGCCAGAACCGAAACGAACTACCGATTCGCGCCAGAAACGAAACGAACGCACCCAATCCACTTTTTTGGACCCAATAGTGATGTTTTGGTTCGTTTTGGTCAGTTTCGTTACTGTGCAAAAAACCATGCCGGGATAGCATTTAATGTACCGATTCGGGCCAGAACTGAAACGAACTACCGATTCGCGCCAGAAACGAAACGAACGCACCCAATCCAATTTTTTGGACCCAATAGTGATGTTTTGGTTCGTTTTGGTCAGTTTCGTTACTGTGCAAAAAACCATGTCGGGATACCATTTAATGCACCGATTCGGGCCGGAACCGAAACGAACTACCGATTTACGCCAGAAACGAAACGAACGCACCCAATGCACTTTTTTGGACCCAATAGTGATGTTTTGGTTCGTTTTGGTCAGTTTCGTTACTGTGCAAAAAACCATGCCGGGATAGCATTTAATGCACCGATTCGGGCCGGAACCAAAACGGACTACCGATTCGCGCTAGAAACGAAACGAATGCACCCAATCCACTTTATTGGACCCAATAGTGATGTTTTGGTTCGTTTTGGTCAGTTTCGTTACTGTGCAAAAAACCATGCCGGGTTGCATTGAATGCACCGATTCGGGCCAGAACCGAAACGAACTACCGATTCGCGCCAGAAACGAAACGAACACACCCAATCCACTTTTGTGGACCCAATAGTGATGTTTTGGTTCGTTTTGGTCAGTTTCGTTACTGTGCAAAAAACCATGCCGGGTTGCATTGAATGCACCGATTCGGGCCAGAACCGAAACGAACTACCGATTCGCGCCAGAAACGAAACGAACGCACCCAATCCACTTTTTTGGACCCAATAGTGATGTTTTGGTTCGTTTTGGTCAGTTTCGTTACTGTGCAAAAAACCATGCCGGGATAGCATTTAATGTACCGATTCGGGCCAGAACTGAAACGAACTACCGATTCGCGCCAGAAACGAAACGAACGCACCCAATCCAATTTTTTGGACCCAATAGTTATGTTTTGGTTCGTTTTGGTCAGTTTCGTTACTGTGCAAAAAACCATGCCGGGTTGCATTTGATGCACCGATTCGGGCCGAAACCGAAACGAACAACCGATTCGGGCGAGAAACGTAACGAACGCACCCAATCCACTTTTTTTGACCCAATAGTGATGTTTTGGTTCGTTTTGGTCAGTTTCGTTACTGTGCAAAAAACCATGCTGGGTTGCATTGAATGCACCGATTCGCGCCAGAAACGAAACGAACGCACCCAATCCTCTTTTGTGGACCCAATAGTGTTGTTTTGGTTCATTTTTGATCAGTTTCGTTACTGTGCAAAAAACCATGCCGGGTTGCATTTAATGCACCGATTCGGGCCGGAACCGAAACGAACTACCGATTCCTGCCAGAAACGAAACGAACGCACCCAATCCACTTTTGTGGAGCCAATAGTGATGTTTTGGTTCGTTTTGGTCAGTTTCGTTACTGTGCAAAAAACCATGTCGGGATACCATTTAATGCACCGATTCGGGCCGGAACCGAAACGAACTACCGATTTACGCCAGAAACGAAACGAACGCACCCAATCCACTTTTGTGGACCCAATAGTGATGTTTTGGTTCGTTTTGGTCAGTTTCGTTACTGTGCAAAAAACCATGTCGGGATACCATTTAATGCACCGATTCGGGCCGGAACCGAAACGAACTACCGATTCGCGCCAGAAATGAAACGAACACACCCAATCCACTTTTGTGGACCCAATAGTGATGTTTTGGTTCGTTTTGGTCAGTTTCGTTACTGTGCAAAAAACCATGCCGGGTTGCATTGAATGCACCGATTCGGGCCAGAACCGAAACGAACTACCGATTCGCGCTAGAAACGAAACGAACGCACCCAATCCACTTTTTTGGACCCAATAGTGATTTTTTGGTTCGTTTTGGTCAGTTTCATTACTGTGCAAAAAACCATGACGGGATACCATTTAATGCACCGATTCGGGCCGGAACCGAAACGGACTACCGATTCGCGCCAGAAACGAAACGAACGCACCCATTCCACTTTATTGGACCCAATACTGATGTTTTGGTTCGTTTTTAATCAGTTTCGTTACTGTGGAAAAAACCATGCCGGGATAGCATTTAATGCACCGATTCAGGCCGGAACCGAAACGAACTACCGATTCGCGCCAGAAACGTAACGAACGCACCCAATCCACTTTTTTGGACCCAATAGGGATGTTTTGGTTCATTTTGGTCAGTTTCGTTACTGTGCAAAAAACCATGCAGGGTTGCATTGAATGCACCGATTCGGGCCGGAACCGAAACGAACTACCGATTCGCGCCAGAAACGAAACGAACGCACCCAATCCACTTTTTTCGACCCAATAGTGATGTTTTGGTTCGTTTTGATCAGTTTCGTTACTGTGCAAAAAACCATGCCGGGTTGCATTGAATGCACCGATTCGGGCCGGAACCGAAACGAACTACCGATTCGTGCCAGAAACGAAACGAACGCACCCAATCCACTTTTGTGGACCCAATAGTGATGTTTTGGTTCATTTTGGTCAGTTTCGTTACTGTGCAAAAAACCATGTCGGGATACCATTTAATGCACCGATTCGGGCCGGAACCGAAACGAACTACCGATTTACGCCAGAAACGAAACGAACGCACCCAATCCACTTTTGTGGACCCAATAGTGATGTTTTGGTTCGTTTTGGTCAGTTTCGTTACTGTGCAAAAAACCATGTCGGGATACCATTTAATGCACCGATTCGGGCCGGAACCGAAACGAACTACCGATTTACGCCAGAAACGAAACGAACACACCCAATCCACTTTTGTGGACCCAATAGTGATGTTTTGGTTCGTTTTGGTCAGTTTCGTTACTGTGCAAAAAACCATGCCGGGTTGCATTGAATGCACCGATTCGGGCCGGAACCGAAACGAACTACCGATTCGCGCCAGAAATGAAACGAACACACCCAATCCACTTTTGTGGACCCAATAGTGATGTTTTGGTTCGTTTTGGTCAGTTTCGTTACTGTGCAAAAAACCATGCCGGGTTGCATTGAATGCACCGATTCGGGCCAGAACCGAAACGAACTACCGATTCGCGCTAGAAACGAAACGAACGCACCCAATCCACTTTTTTGGACCCAATAGTGATTTTTTGGTTCGTTTTGGTCAGTTTCATTACTGTGCAAAAAACCATGACGGGATACCATTTAATGCACCGATTCGGGCCGGAACCGAAACGGACTACCGATTCGCGCCAGAAACGAAACGAACGCACCCATTCCACTTTATTGGACCCAATACTAATGTTTTGGTTCGTTTTTAATCAGTTTCGTTACTGTGGAAAAAACCATGCCGGGATAGCATTTAATGCACCGATTCAGGCCGGAACCGAAACGAACTACCGATTCGCGCCAGAAACGTAACGAACGCACCCAATCCACTTTTTTGGACCCAATAGTGATGTTTTGGTTCGTTTTGGTCAGTTTCGTTACTGTGCAAAAAACCATGCAGGGTTGCATTGAATGCACCGATTCGGGCCGGAACCGAAACGAACTACCGATTCGCGCCAGAAACGAAACGCAACGCACCCAATACACTTTTGTGGACCCAATAGTGATGTTTTGGTTCGTTTTGGTCAGTTTCGTTACTGTGCAAAAAACCATGTCGGGATACCATTTAATGCACCGATTCGGGCCGGAACCGAAACGAACTACCGATTCGCGCCAGAAATGAAACGAACACACCCAATCCACTTTTGTGGACCCAATAGTGATGTTTTGGTTCGTTTTGGTCAGTTTCGTTACTGTGCAAAAAACCATGCCGGGTTGCATTGAATGCACCGATTCGGGCCAGAACCGAAACGAACTACCGATTCGCGCCAGAAACGAAACGAACGCACCCAATCCACTTTTTTGGACCCAATAGTGATTTTTTGGTTCGTTTTGGTCAGTTTCATTACTGTGCAAAAAACCATGACGGGATACCATTTAATGCACCGATTCGGGCCGGAACCGAAACGGACTACCGATTCGCGCCAGAAACGAAACGAACGCACCCATTCCACTTTATTGGACCCAATACTGATGTTTTGGTTCGTTTTTAATCAGTTTCGTTACTGTGGAAAAAACCATGCCGGGATAGCATTTAATGCACCGATTCAGGCCGGAACCGAAACGAACTACCGATTCGCGCCAGAAACGTAACGAACGCACCCAATCCACTTTTTTGGACCCAATAGTGATGTTTTGGTTCGTTTTGGTCAGTTTCGTTACTGTGCAAAAAACCATGCAGGGTTGCATTGAATGCACCGATTCGGGCCGGAACCGAAACGAACTACCGATTCGCGCCAGAAACGAAACGAACGCACCCAATCCACTTTTTTCGACCCAATAGTGATGTTTTGGTTCGTTTTGATCAGTTTCGTTACTGTGCAAAAAACCATGCCGGGTTGCATTGAATGCACCGATTCGGGCCGGAACCGAAACGAACTACGGATTCGTGCCAGAAACGAAACGAACGCACCCAATCCACTTTTGTGGACCCAATAGTGATGTTTTGGTTCGTTTTGGTCAGTTTCGTTACTGTGCAAAAAACCATGTCGGGATACCATTTAATGCACCGATTCGGGCCGGAACCGAAACGAACTACCGATTTACGCCAGAAACGAAACGAACGCACCCAATCCACTTTTGTGGACCCAATAGTGATGTTTTGGTTCGTTTTGGTCAGTTTCGTTACTGTGCAAAAAACCATGTCGGGATACCATTTAATGCACCGATTCGGGCCGGAACCGAAACGAACTACCGATTCGCGCCAGAAATGAAACGAACACACCCAATCCACTTTTGTGGACCCAATAGTGATGTTTTGGTTCGTTTTGGTCAGTTTCGTTACTGTGCAAAAAACCATGCCGGGTTGCATTGAATGCACCGATTCGGGCCAGAACCGAAACGAACTACCGATTCGCGCCAGAAACGAAACGAACGCACCCAATCCACTTTTTTGGACCCAATAGTGATTTTTTGGTTCGTTTTGGTCAGTTTTATTACTGTGCAAAAAACCATGACGGGATACCATTTAATGCACCGATTCGGGCCGGAACCGAAACGGACTACCGATTCGCGCCAGAAACGAAACGAACGCACCCATTCCACTTTATTGGACCCAATAGTGATGTTTTGGTTCGTTTTTAATCAGTTTCGTTACTGTGGAAAAAACCATGCCGGGATAGCATTTAATGCACCGATTCAGGCCGGAACCGAAACGAACTACCGATTCGCGCCAGAAACGTAACGAACGCACCCAATCCACTTTTTTGGACCCAATAGTGATGTTTTGGTTCGTTTTGATCAGTTTCGTTACTGTGCAAAAAACCATGCCGGGTTGCATTGAATGCACCGATTTGGGCCGGAACCGAAACGAACTACCGATTCGTGCCAGAAACGAAACGAACGCACCCAATCCACTTTTGTGGACCCAATAGTGATGTTTTGGTTCGTTTTGGTCAGTTTCGTTACTGTGCAAAAAACCATGTCGGGATACCATTTAATGCACCGATTCGGGCCGGAACCGAAACGAACTACCGATTCGCGCCAGAAACGAAACGAACGCAGCCAATCCACTTTTTTGGACCCAATAGTCATGTTTTGGTTCGTTTTGGTCGGTTTCATTACTGTGCAAAAAACCATGCCGGGTTGCATTGAATGCACCGATTCATGCCGGAACCGAAATGAACTACCGATTCGGGCCAGAAACGAAACGAACGGACCCAATCCACTTTTTTGGACCCAATAGTGATGTTTTGGTTCGTTTTAGTCAGTTTCGTTACTGTGCAAAAAACCATGCCGGGTTGCATTTAATGCACCGATTCAGGCCGGAACCGAAACGAACTACCGATTCGTGCCAGAAACAAAACGAATGCACCCAATCCACTTTTTTGGACCCAATAGTTATGTTTTGGTTCGTTTTGGTCAGTTTCGTTACTGTGCAAAAAACGAAGACGGGTTGCATTGAATGCACCGATTCGGCCGGAACCGAAACGAACTACCGATTCGCGCCAGAAACGAAACGAACGCACCAAATCCACTTTTTTGGACCCAATAGTGATGTTTTGGTTTGTTTTTAATCAGTTCCGTTAATGTGCAAAAAACCATGCCGGGGTAGCATTTAATGCACCGATTCGGGCCGGAACCGAAACGAATTACCGATTCACGCCAGAAACGAAACGAACGCACCCATTCCACTTTATTGGACCGAATAGTGATGTTTTGGTTCGTTTTTAATCAGTTTCATTACTGTGGAAAAAACCATGCCGGGATAGCATTTAATGCACCGATTCGGGCCGGAACCAAAACGAACTACCGATTCGGGCTAGAAACGAAACGAACGCACCCAATCCACTTTTTTGGACCCAATAGTGATGTTTTGGTTCGTTTTGATCAGTTTCGTTACTGTGCAAAAAACCATGCCGGGTTGCATTGAATGCACCGATTCGTGCCGGAACCGAAACGAACTACCGATTCGCGCCAGAAACGAAATGAACGCACCCAATCCACTTTTGTGGACCCAATAGTGATGTTTTGGTTCGTTTTGGTCAGTTTCGTTACTGTGCAAAAAACCATGCCGGGATACCATTTAATGCACCGATTCGGGCCGGAACCGAAACGAACTACCGATTCGCGCCAGAAACGAAACGAACGCACCCAATCCACTTTTTTGGACCCAATAGTGATGTTTTGGTTCGTTTTGGTCAGTTTCGTTACTGTGCAAAAAATCATACCGGGTTGCATTAAATGCACCGATTCGTGCCGGAACAACAATGAACTACCAATTCCGGCCAGAAACGAAACGAACGCACCCAATCCACTTTTTTGGACCGAATAGTGATGTTTTGGTTCGTTTTGGTCAGTTTCGTTACTGTGCAAAAAATCATGCCGGGATAGCATTTAATGCACCGATTCGGGCCGGAACCAAAACGGACTACCGATTCGTGCTAGAAACGAAACGAATGCACCCAATCCACTTTATTGGACCCAATAGTGATGTTTTGGTTCGTTTTTAATCAGTTTCGTTACTGTGCAAAAAACCATGCCGGGATAGCATTTAATGTCCCGATTCGGGCCAGAACCGGAACGAACTACCGATTCGCGCCAGAAACGTAACGAACGCACCCAATCCACTTTTTTGGACCCAATAGTGATGTTTTGGTTCGTTTTGGTCAGTTTCGTTACTGTGCAAAAAACCATGCCGGGTTGCATTGAATGCACCGATTCAGGCCGGAACCGAAACGAACTACCGATTCGTGCCAGAAACGAAACGAACGCACCCAATCCACTTTTGTGGACCCAATAGTGATGTTTTGGTTCGTTTTGGTCAGTTTCGTTACTGTGCAAAAAACCATGTCGGGATACCATTTAATGCACCGATTCGGGCCGGAACCGAAACGAACTACCGATTCGCGCCAGAAACGAAACGAACGCAGCCAATCCACTTTTTTGGACCCAATAGTCATGTTTTGGTTCGTTTTGGTCGGTTTCATTACTGTGCAAAAAACCATGCCGGGTTGCATTGAATGCACCGATTCATGCCGGAACCGAAATGAACTACCGATTCGGGCCAGAAACGAAACGAACGGACCCAATCCACTTTTTTGGACCCAATAGTGATGTTTTGGTTCGTTTTAGTCAGTTTCGTTACTGTGCAAAAAACCATGCCGGGTTGCATTTAATGCACCGATTCAGGCCGGAACCGAAACGAACTACCGATTCGTGCCAGAAACAAAACGAATGCACCCAATCCACTTTTTTGGACCCAATAGTTATGTTTTGGTTCGTTTTGGTCAGTTTCGTTACTGTGCAAAAAACGAAGACGGGTTGCATTGAATGCACCGATTCGGCCGGAACCGAAACGAACTACCGATTCGCGCCAGAAACGAAACGAACGCACCAAATCCACTTTTTTGGACCCAATAGTGATGTTTTGGTTTGTTTTTAATCAGTTCCGTTAATGTGCAAAAAACCATGCCGGGGTAGCATTTAATGCACCGATTCGGGCCGGAACCGAAACGAATTACCGATTCACGCCAGAAACGAAACGAACGCACCCATTCCACTTTATTGGACCGAATAGTGATGTTTTGGTTCGTTTTTAATCAGTTTCATTACTGTGGAAAAAACCATGCCGGGATAGCATTTAATGCACCGATTCGGGCCGGAACCAAAACGAACTACCGATTCGGGCTAGAAACGAAACGAACGCACCCAATCCACTTTTTTGGACCCAATAGTGATGTTTTGGTTCGTTTTGATCAGTTTCGTTACTGTGCAAAAAACCATGCCGGGTTGCATTGAATGCACCGATTCGTGCCGGAACCGAAACGAACTACCGATTCGCGCCAGAAACGAAATGAACGCACCCAATCCACTTTTGTGGACCCAATAGTGATGTTTTGGTTCGTTTTGGTCAGTTTCGTTACTGTGCAAAAAACCATGCCGGGATACCATTTAATGCACCGATTCGGGCCGGAACCGAAACGAACTACCGATTCGCGCCAGAAACGAAACGAACGCACCCAATCCACTTTTTTGGACCCAATAGTGATGTTTTGGTTCGTTTTGGTCAGTTTCGTTACTGTGCAAAAAATCATACCGGGTTGCATTAAATGCACCGATTCGTGCCGGAACAACAATGAACTACCAATTCCGGCCAGAAACGAAACGAACGCACCCAATCCACTTTTTTGGACCGAATAGTGATGTTTTGGTTCGTTTTGGTCAGTTTCGTTACTGTGCAAAAAATCATGCCGGGATAGCATTTAATGCACCGATTCGGGCCGGAACCAAAACGGACTACCGATTCGTGCTAGAAACGAAACGAATGCACCCAATCCACTTTATTGGACCCAATAGTGATGTTTTGGTTCGTTTTTAATCAGTTTCGTTACTGTGCAAAAAACCATGCCGGGATAGCATTTAATGTCCCGATTCGGGCCAGAACCGGAACGAACTACCGATTCGCGCCAGAAACGTAACGAACGCACCCAATCCACTTTTTTGGACCCAATAGTGATGTTTTGGTTCGTTTTGGTCAGTTTCGTTACTGTGCAAAAAACCATGCCGGGTTGCATTGAATGCACCGATTCAGGCCGGAACCGAAACGAACTACCGATTCGTGCCAGAAACGAAACGCAATGCACCCAATCCACTTTTGTGGACCCAATAGTGATGTTTTGGTTCGTTTTGGTCAGTTTCATTACTGTGCAAAAAACCATGTCGGGATACCATTTAATGCACCGATACGGGCCGGAACCGAAACGAACTACCGATTCGCGCCAGAAACGAAACGAACGCAGCCAATCCACTTTTTTGGACCCAATAGTGATGTTTTGGTTCGTTTTGGTCAGTTTCATTACTGTGCAAAAAACCATGCCGGGTTGCATTGAATGCACCGATTCGTGCCGGAACCGAAATGAACTACCGATTCGGGCCAGAAACGAAATGAGCAGACCCAATCCACTTTTTTGGACCCAATAGTGATGTTTTGGTTCGTTTTAGTCAGTTTCGTTACTGTGCAAAAAACCATGCCGGGTTGCATTTAATGCACCGATTCAGGCCGGAACCGAAACGAACTACCGATTCGTGCCAGAAACAAAACGAACGCACCCAATCCACTTTTTTGGACCCAATAGTTATGTTTTGGTTCGTTTTAATCAGTTTCGTTACTGTGCAAAAAACCATGACGGGTTGCATTGAATGCACCGATTCGGGACGGAACCGAAACGAATTACCGATTCACGCCAGAAACGAAACGAACGCACCCATTCCACTTTATTGGACCCAATAGTGATGCTTTGGTTCGTTTTTAATCAGTTTCGTTACTGTGGAAAAAACCATGCCAGGATAGCATTTAATGCACCGATTCGGGCCGGAACCAAAACGAACTACCGATTCGGGCCAGAAACGAAACGAACGCACCCAATCCACTTTTTTGGACCCAATAGTGATGTTTTGGTTCGTTTTGATCAGTTTCGTTACTGTGCAAAAAACCATGCCGGGTTGCATTGAATGCACCGATTCGTGCCGGAACCGAAACGAACTACCGATTCGTGCCGGAACCGAAACGAACTACCGATTCGTGCCAGAAACGAAACGAACGCACCCAATCCACTTTTGTGGACCCAATAGTGATGTTTTGGTTCGTTTTGGTCAGTTTCGTTACTGTGCGAAAAACCATGTCGGGATACCATTTAATGCACCGATTCGGGCCGGAACCGAAACGAACTACCGATTCGTGCCAGAAACGAAACGAACGCACCCAATCCACTTTTTTCGACCCAATAGTGATGTTTTGGTTCGTTTTGATCAGTTTCGTTACTGTGCAAAAAACCATGCCGGGTTGCATTGAATGCACCGATTCGGGCCGGAACCGAAACGAACTACCGATTCGTGCCAGAAACGAAACGAACGCACCCAATCCACTTTTGTGGACCCAATAGTGATGTTTTGGTTCGTTTTGGTCAGTTTCGTTACTGTGCAAAAAACCATGTCGGGATACCATTTAATGCACCGATTCGGGCCGGAACCGAAACGAACTACCGATTCTCGCCAGAAATGAAACGAACCCACCCAATCCACTTTTTTGGACCCAATAGTGATTTTTTGGTTCGTTTTGGTCAGTTTCGTTACTGTGCAAAAAACCATGCCGGGTTGCATTGAATGCACCGATTCGGGCCAGAACCGAAACGAACTACCGATTCGCGCCAGAAACGAAACGAACACACCCAATCCACTTTTTTGGACCCAATAGTGATTTTTTGGTTCGTTTTGGTCAGTTTTATTACTGTGCAAAAAACCATGACGGGATACCATTTAATGCACCGATTCGGGCCGGAACCGAAACGGACTACCGATTCGCGCCAGAAACGAAACGAACGCACCCATTCCACTTTATTGGACCCAATAGTGATGTTTTGGTCCGTTTTTAATCAGTTTCGTTACTGTGGAAAAAACCATGCCGGGATAGCATTTAATGCACCGATTCAGGCCGGAACCGAAACGAACTACCGATTCGCGCCAGAAACGTAACGAACGCGCCCAATCCACTTTTTTGGACCCAATAGTGATGTTTTGGTTCGTTTTGGTCAGTTTCGTTACTGTGCAAAAAACCATGGAGGGTTGCATTAAATGCACCGATTCGTGCCGGAACAACAATGAACTACCAATTTCGGCCAGAAACGAAACGAACGCACCCAATCCACTTTTTTGGACCGAATAGTGATGTTTTGGTTCGTTTTGGTCAGTTTCGTTTCTCTGCAAAAAATCATGCCGGGATAGCATTTAATGCACCGATTCGGGCCGAAACCAAAACGGACTACCGATTCGTGCTAGAAACGAAACGAATGCACCCAATCCACTTTATTGGACCCAATAGTGATGTTTTGGTTCGTTTTTAATCAGTTTCGTTACTGTGCAAAAAACCATGCCGGGATAGCATTTAATGTCCCGATTCGGGCCAGAACCGAAACGAACTACCGATTCGCGCCAGAAACGTAACGAACGCACCCAATCCACTTTTTTGGACCCAATAGTGATGTTTTGGTTCGTTTTGGTCAGTTTCGTTACTGTGCAAAAAACCATGCCGGGTTGCATTGAATGCACCGATTCAGGCCGGAACCTAAACGAACTACCGATTCGTGCCAGAAACGAAACGCAATGCACCCAATCCACTTTTGTGGACCCAATAGTGATGTTTTGGTTCGTTTTGGTCAGTTTCATTACTGTGCAAAAAACCATGTCGGGATACCATTTAATGCACCGATACGGGCCGGAACCGAAACGAACTACCGATTCGCGCCAGAAACGAAACGAACGCAGCCAATCCACTTTTTTGGACCCAATAGTGATGTTTTGGTTCGTTTTGGTCAGTTTCCTTACTGTGCAAAAAACCATGCCGGGTTGCATTGAATGCACCGATTCGTGCCGGAACCGAAATGAACTACCGATTCGGGCCAGAAACGAAACGAGCAGACCCAATCCACTTTTTTGGACCCAATAGTGATGTTTTGGTTCGTTTTAGTCAGTTTCGTTACTGTGCAAAAAACCATGCCGGGTTGCATTTAATGCACCGATTCAGGCCGGAACCGAAACGAACTACCGATTCGTGCCAGAAACAAAACGAACGCACCCAATCCACTTTTTTGGACCCAATAGTTATGTTTTGGTTCGTTTTAATCAGTTTCGTTACTGTGGAAAAAACCATGACGGGTTGCATTGAATGCACCGATTCGGGACGGAACCGAAACGAATTACCGATTCACGCCAGAAACGAAACGAACGCACCCATTCCACTTTATTGGACCCAATAGTGATGCTTTGGTTCGTTTTTAATCAGTTTCGTTAGTGTGGAAAAAACCATGCCGGGATAGCATTTAATGCACCGATTCGGGCCGGAACCAAAACGAACTACCGATTCGGGCCAGAAACGAAACGAACGCACCCAATCCACTTTTTTGTACCCAATAGTGATGTTTTGGTTCGTTTTGATCAGTTTCGTTACTGTGCAAAAAACCATGCCGGGTTGCATTGAATGCACCGATTCGTGCCGGAACCGAAACGAACTACCGATTCGTGCCAGAAACGAAACGAACGCACCCAATCCACTTTTGTGGACCCAATAGTGATGTTTTGGTTCGTTTTGGTCAGTTTCGTTACTGTGCGAAAAACCATGTCGGGATACCATTTAATGCACCGATTCGGGCCGGAACCGAAACGAACTACCGATTCGTGCCAGAAACGAAACGAACGCACCCAATCCACTTTTTTCGACCCAATAGTGATGTTTTGGTTCGTTTTGATCAGTTTCGTTACTGTGCAAAAAACCATGCCGGGTTGCATTGAATGCACCGATTCGGGCCGGAACCGAAACGAACTACCGATTCGTGCCAGAAACGAAACGAACGCACCCAATCCACTTTTGTGGACCCAATAGTGATGTTTTGGTTCGTTTTGGTCAGTTTCGTTACTGTGGAAAAAACCATGTCGGGATACCATTTAATGCACCGATTCGGGCCGGAACCGAAACGAACTACCGATTCTCGCCAGAAATGAAACGAACCCACCCAATCCACTTTTTTGGACCCAATAGTGATTTTTTGGTTCGTTTTGGTCAGTTTCGTTACTGTGCAAAAAACCATGCCGGGTTGCATTGAATGCACCGATTCGGGCCAGAACCGAAACGAACTACCGATTCGCGCCAGAAACGAAACGAACGCACCCAATCCACTTTTTTGGACCCAATAGTGATTTTTTGGTTCGTTTTGGTCAGTTTTATTACTGTGCAAAAAACCATGACGGGTTACCATTTAATGCACCGATTCGGGCCGGAACCGAAACGGACTACCGATTCGCGCCAGAAACGAAACGAACGCACCCATTCCACTTTATTGGACCCAATAGTGATGTTTTGGTTCGTTTTTAATCAGTTTCGTTACTGTGGAAAAAACCATGCCGGGATAGCATTTAATGCACCGATTCAGGCCGGAACCGAAACGAACTACCGATTCGCGCCAGAAACGTAACGAACGCACCCAATCCACTTTTTTGGACCCAATAGTGATGTTTTGGTTCGTTTTGGTCAGTTTCGTTACTGTGCAAAAAACCATGGAGGGTTGCATTAAATGCACCGATTCGTGCCGGAACAACAATGAACTACCAATTTCGGCCAGAAACGAAACGAACGCACCCAATCCACTTTTTTGGACCGAATAGTGATGTTTTGGTTCGTTTTGGTCAGTTTCGTTACTGTGCAAAAAATCATGCCGGGATAGCATTTAATGCACCGATTCGGGCCGAAACCAAAACGGACTACCGATTCGTGCTAGAAACGAAACGAATGCACCCAATCCACTTTATTGGACCCAATAGTGATGTTTTGGTTCGTTTTTAATCAGTTTCGTTACTGTGCAAAAAACCATGCCGGGATAGCATTTAATGCCCCGATTCGGGCCAGAACCGAAACGAACTACCGATTCGCGCCAGAAACGTAACGAACGCACCCAATCCACTTTTTTGGACCCAATAGTGATGTTTTGGTTCGTTTTGGTCAGTTTCGTTACTGTGCAAAAAACCATGCCGGGTTGCATTGAATGCACCGATTCAGGCCGGAACCGAAACGAACTACCGATTCGTGCCAGAAACGAAACGCAATGCACCCAATCCACTTTTGTGGACCCAATAGTGATGTTTTGGTTCGTTTTGGTCAGTTTCATTACTGTGCAAAAAACCATGTCGGGATACCATTTAATGCACCGATACGGGCCGGAACCGAAACGAACTACCGATTCGCGCCAGAAACGAAACGAACGCAGCCAATCCACTTTTTTGGACCCAATAGTGATGTTTTGGTTCGTTTTGGTCAGTTTCCTTACTGTGCAAAAAACCATGCCGGGTTGCATTGAATGCACCAATTCGTGCCGGAACCGAAATGAACTACCGATTCGGGCCAGAAACGAAACGAGCAGACCCAATCCACTTTTTTGGACCCAATAGTGATGTTTTGGTTCGTTTTAGTCAGTTTCGTTACTGTGCAAAAAACCATGCCGGGTTGCATTTAATGCACCGATTCAGGCCGGAACCGAAACGAACTACTGATTCGTGCCAGAAACAAAACGAACGCACCCAATCCACTTTTTTGGACCCAATAGTTATGTTTTGGTTCGTTTTAATCAGTTTCGTTACTGTGCAAAAAACCATGACGGGTTGCATTGAATGCACCGATTCGGGACGGAACCGAAACGAACTACCGATTCACGCCAGAAACGAAACAAACGTACCAAATCCACTTTTTTGGACCCAATAGTGATGTTTTGGTTTGTTTTTAATCAGTTCCGTTACTGTGCAAAAAACCATGCCGGGGTAGCATTTAATGCACCGATTCGGGCCGGAACCGAAACGAATTACCGATTCACGCCAGAAACGAAACGAACGCACCCATTCCACTTTATTGGACCCAATAGTGATGTTTTGGTTCGTTTTTAATCAGTTTCGTTACTGTGGAAAAAACCATGCCGGGATAGCATTTAATGCACCGATTCGGGGCGGAACCAAAACGAACTACCGATTCGGGCCAGAAACGAAACGAACGCACCCAATCCACTTTTTTGGACCCAATAGTGATGTTTTGGTTCGTTTTGATCAGTTTCGTTACTGTGCAAAAAACCATGCCGGGTTGCATTGAATGCACCGATTCGTGCCGGAACCGAAACGAACTACCGATTCGTGCCAGAAACGAAACGAACGCACCCAATCCACTTTTGTGGACCCAATAGTGATGTTTTGGTTCGTTTTGGTCAGTTTCGTTACTGTGCGAAAAACCATGTCGGGATACCATTTAATGCACCGATTCGGGCCGGAACCGAAATGAACTACCGATTCGCGCCAGAAACGAAACGAACGCACCCAATCCACTTTTTTCGACCCAATAGTGATGTTTTGGTATGTTTTGGTCAGTTTCGTTACTGTGCAAAAAATCATACCGGGTTGCATTAAATGCACCGATTCGTGCCGGAACAACAATGAACTACCGATTCGCGCCAGAAACGAAACGAACGCACTAAATCCACTTTTTTGGACCCAATAGTGATGTTTTGGTTTGTTTTTAATCAGTTCCGTTACTGTGCAAAAAACCATGCCGGGATACCATTTAATGCACCGATTCGGGCCGGAACCGAAACGAATTACCGATTCACGCCAGAAACGAAACGAACGCACCCATTCCACTTTATTGGACCCAATAGTGATGTTTTGGTTCGTTTTTAATCAGTTTCGTTACTGTGGAAAAAACCATGCCGGGATAGCATTTAATGCACCGATTCAGACCGGAACCGAAACGAACTACCGATTCACGCCAGAAACGTAACGAACGCACCCAATCCACTTTTTTGGACCCAATAGTGATGTTTTGGTTCGTTTTGGTCAGTTTCGTTACTGTGCAAAAAACCATGCAGGGTTGCATTGAATGCACCGATTCGGGCCGGAACCGAAACGAACTACCGATTCGTGCCAGAAACGAAACGAACGCACCCAATCCACTTTTGTGGACCCAATAGTGATGTTTTGGTTCGTTTTGGTCAGTTTCGTTACTGTGCAAAAAACCATGCCGGGATACCATTTAATGCACCGATTCGGGCCGGAACCGAAACGAACTACCGATTCGCGCCAGAAACGAAACGAACGCACCCAATCCACTTTTTTGGACCCAATAGTGATGTTTTGGTTCGTTTTGGTCAGTTTCGTTACTGTGCAAAAAATCATACCGGGTTGCATTAAATGCACCGATTCGTGCCGGAACAACAATGAACTACCAATTCCGGCCAGAAACGAAACGAACGCACCCAATCCACTTTTTTGGACCGAATAGTGATGTTTTGGTTCGTTTTGGTCAGTTTCGTTACTGTGCAAAAAACCATGCCGGGATAGCATTTAATGCACCGATTCGGGCCGGAACCAAAACGGACTACCGATTCGTGCTAGAAACGAAACGAATGCACCCAATCCACTTTATTGGACCCAATAGTGATGTTTTGGTTCGTTTTTAATCAGTTTCGTTACTGTGCAAAAAACCATGCCGGGATGGCATTTAATGTACCGATTCGGGCCAGAACCGAAACGAACTACCGAATCGTGCCAGAAACAAAACGAACGCACCCAATCCAATTTTTTGGACCCAATAGTTATGTTTTGGTTCGTTTTGGTCAGTTTCGTTACTGTGCAAAAAACCATGACGGGTTGCATTGAATGCACCGATTCGGGCCGGAACCGAAACGAATTACCGATTCACGCCAGAAACGAAACGAACGCACCCATTCCACTTTATTGGACCCAATAGTGATGCTTTGGTTCGTTTTTAATCAGTTTCGTTACTGTGGAAAAAACCATGCCGGGATAGCATTTAATGCACCGATTCGGGCCGGAACCAAAACGAACTACCGATTCGGGCCAGAAACGAAACGAACGCACCCAATCCACTTTTTTGGACCCAATAGTGATGTTTTGGTTCGTTTTGATCAGTTTCGTTACTGTGCAAAAAACCATGCCGGGTGGCATTGAATGCACCGATTCGGGCCGGAACCGAAACGAACTACTGATTCGTGCCAGAAACGAAACGAACGCACCCAATCCACTTTTGTGGACCCAATAGTGATGTTTTGGTTCGTTTTGGTCAGTTTCGTTACTGTGCAAAAAACCATGTCGGGATACCATTTAATGCACCGATTCGGGCCAGAACCGAAACGAACTACCGATTCGCGCCAGAAACGAAACGAACGCAGCCAATCCACTTTTTTGGACCCAATAGTGATGTTTTGGTTCGTTTTGGTCAGTTTCATTACTGTGCAAAAAACCATGCCGGGTTGCATTGAATGCACCGATTCGTGCCGGAACCGAAATGAACTACCAATTCGGGCCAGAAACGAAACGAACGGACCCAATCCACTTTTTTGGACTCAATAGTGATGTTTTGGTTCGTTTTGGTCAGTTTCTTTACTGTGCAAAAAACCATGCCGGGTTGCATTTAATGCACCGATTCGGGCCGGAACCGAAACGAACTACCGATTCAGGCCATAAACGTAACGAACGCACCCAATCCACTTTTTTGGACCCAATAGTTATGTTTTGGTTCGTTTTGGTCAGTTTCGTTACTGTGCAAAAAACCATGACGGGTTGCATTGAATGCACCGATTCGGGCCGGAACCGAAACGAACTTCTGATTCGCGCCAGAAACGAAACGAACGCACCAACTCCACTTTTTTGACCCAATAGTGATGTTTTGGTTTGTTTTTAATCAGTTCCGTTACTGTGCAAAAAACCATGCCGGGGTAGCATTTAATGCACCGATTCGGGCCGGAACCGAAACGAATTACCGATTCACGCCAGAAACGAAACGAACGCACCCATTCCACTTTATTGGACCCAATAGTGATGTTTTGGTTTGTTTTTAATCAGTTTCGTTACTGTGGAAAAAACCATGCCGGGATAGCATTTAATGCACCGATTCGGGCCGAAACCAAAAACAAACTACCGATTCGCGCCAGAAACGAAACGAACGCACCCAATCCACTTTTTTGGACCCAATAGTGATGTTTTGGTTCGTTTTGATCAGTTTCGTTATTGTGCAAAAAACCATGCCGGGTTGCATTGAATGCACCGATTCGTGCCGGAACCGAAACGAACTACCGATTCGCGCCAGAAACGAAACGAACGCACCCAATCCACTTTTGTGGACCCAATAGTGATGTTTTGTTTCGTTTTGGTCAGTCTCGTTACTGTGCAAAAAACCATGCCGGGATACCATTTAATGCACCGATTCGGGCCGGAACCGAAACGAACTACCGATTCGCGCCAGAAACGAAACGAACGCGCCCAATCCACTTTTTTGGACCCAATAGTGATGTTTTGGTTCGTTTTGGTCAGTTTCGTTACTGTGCAAAATACCATGCCGGGTTGCATTGAATGCACCGATTCAGGCCGGAACCGAAACGAACTACCGATTCGTGCCAGAAACGAAACGAACGCACCCAATCCACTTTTTTGGACCGAATAGTGATGTTTTGGTTCGTTTTGGTCAGTTTCGTTGCTGTGCAAAAAACCATGTCGGGATACCATTTAATGCACCGATTCGGGCCGGAACCGAAACGAACTACCGATTCGCGCCAGAAACGAAATGAATGCACCCAATCCACTTTTTTGGACCCAATAGTGATGTTTTGGTTCATTTTGGTCAGTTTCGTTACTGTGCAAAAAACCATGCCGGGACAGCATTTAATGCACCGATTCGGGCCGGAACCAAAACGGACTACCGATTCGCGCTAGAAACGAAACGAATGCACCCAATCCATTTTATTGGACCCAATAGTGATGTTTTGGTTCGTTTTTAATCAGTTTCGTTACTGTGCAAAAAACCATGCCGGGATAGTATTTAATGTACCGATTCGGGCCGGAACCGAAACGAACTACCGATTCGTGCCAGAAACGAAACGAACGCACCCAATCCACTTTTTTGGACCCAATAGTTATGTTTTGGTTCGTTTTGGTCATTTTCGTTACTGTGCAAAAACCATGCCGGGTTGCATTGAATGCACCGATTCGGGCCGGAACCGAAACGAACTACCGATTTGGGCCAGAAACGTAACGAACGCACCCAATCCACTTTTGTGGACCCAATAGTGATGTTTTGGTTCGTTTTTAATCAGTTTCGTTACTGTGCAAAAAACCATGCCGGGATAGTATTTTATACACCGATTCGGGCCGGAACCGAAACGAACTACCGATTCACGCCAGAAACGAAACGAACGCACCCATTCCACTTTATTGGACCCAATAGTGATGTTTTGGTTCGTTTTGGTCAGTTTTGTTACTGTGCAAAAAACCATGCCGGGGTAGCATTTAATGCACCGATTTGGGCCGGAACCGAAACGAATTACCGATTCACGCCAGAAACGAAACGAATGCACCCATTCCACCTTATTGGACCCAATAGTGATGTTTTGGTTCGTTTTGGTCAGTTTCGTTACTGTGCAAAAAACCATGCCGGGGTAGCATTTAATGCACCGATTCGGGCCGGAACCGAAACGAATTACCGATTCACGCCAGAAACGAAACGAACGCACCCATTCCACTTTATTGGACCCAATAGTGATGTTTTGGTTCGTTTTTAATCAGTTTCGTTACTGTGGAAAAAACCATGCCGGGATAGCATTTAATGCACCGATTCGGGCCGGAACCAAAACGAACTACCGATTCGGGCCAGAAACGAAACGAACGCACCCTATCCAGTTTTTTGGACCCAATAGTGATGTTTTGGTTCGTTTTGATCAGTTTCGTTACTGTGCAAAAAACCATGCCGGGTTGCATTGAATGCACCGATTCTTGCCGGAACCGAAACGAACTACCGATTCGCGCCAGAAACGAAATGAACGCACCCAATCCACTTTTGTGGACCCAATAGTGATGTTTTGGTTCGTTTTGGTCAGTTTCGTTACTGTGCAAAAAACCATGCCGGGATACCATTTAATGCACCGATTCGGGCCGGAACCGAAACGAACTACCGATTCGCGCCAGAAACGAAACGAACGCACCCAATCCACTTTTTTGGACCCAATAGTGATGTTTTGGTTCGTTTTGGTCAGTTTCGTTACTGTGCAAAAAATCATACCGGGTTGCATTAAATGCACCGATTCGTGCCGGAACAACAATGAACTACCAATTCCGGCCAGAAACGAAACGAACGCACCCAATCCACTTTTTTGTACCGAATAGTGATGTTTTGGTTCGTTTTTAATCAGTTTCGTTACTGTGGAAAAAACCATGCCGGGATAACATTTAATGCACCGATTCGGGCCGGAACCAAAACGAACTACCGATTCGGGCCAGAAACGAAACGAACGCACCCAATCCACTTTTTTGGACCCAATAGTGATGTTTTGGTTCGTTTTGATCAGTTTCGTTACTGTGCAAAAAACCATGCCGGGTTGCATTGAATGCACCGATTCGTGCCGGAACCGAAACGAACTACCGATTCGCGCCAGAAACGAAATGAACGCACCCAATCCACTTTTGTGGACCCAATAGTGATGTTTTGGTTCGTTTTGGTCAGTTTCGTTACTGTGCAAAAAACCATGCCGGGATACCGTTTAATGCACCGATTCGGGCAGGAACCGAAACGAACTACCGATTCGCGCCAGAAACGAAACGAACGCACCCAATCCACTTTTTTGGACCCAATAGTGATGTTTTGGTTCGTTTTGGTCAGTTTCGTTACTGTGCAAAAAATCATACCGGGTTGCATTAAATGCACCGATTCGTGCCGGAACAACAATGAACTACCAATTCCGGCCAGAAACGAAACGAACGCACCCAATACACTTTTTTGGACCGAATAGTGATGTTTTGGTTCGTTTTGGTCAGTTTCGTTACTGTGCAAAAAACCATGCCGGGATAGCATTTAATGCACTGATTCGGGCCGGAACCAAAACGAACTACCGATTCGCGCCAGAAACGAAACGAATGCAGCCAATCCACTTTTTTGGACCCAATAGTGATGTTTTGGTTCGTTTTGGTCAGTTTCATTACTGTGCAAAAAACCATGCCGGGTTGCATTGAATGCACCGATTCGTGCCGGAACCGAAATGAACTACCAATTCGGGCCAGAAATGAAACGAACGGACCCAATCCACTTTTTTGGACCCAATAGTGATGTTTTGGTTCGTTTTGGTCAGTTTCTTTACTGTGCAAAAAACCATGCCGGGTTGCATTTAATGCACCGATTCGGGCCGGAACCGAAACGAACTACCGATTCAGGCCATAAACGTAACGAACGCACCCAATCCACTTTTTTGGACCCAATAGTTATGTTTTGGTTCGTTTTGGTCAGTTTCGTTACTGTGCAAAAAACCATGACGGGTTGCATTGAATACACCGATTCGGGCCGGAACCGAAACGAACTTCTGATTCGCGCCAGAAACGAAACGAACGCACCAAATCCACTTTTTTGACCCAATAGTGATGTTTTGGTTTGTTTTTAATCAGTTCTGTTACTGTGCAAAAAACCATGCCGGGGTAGCATTTAATGCACCGATTCGGGCCGGAACCGAAACGAATTACCGATTCACGCCAGAAACGAAACGAACGCACCCATTCCACTTTATTGGACCCAATAGTGATGTTTTGGTTCGTTTTTAATCAGTTTCGTTACTGTGGAAAAAACCATGCCGGGATAGCATTTAATGCACCGATTCGGGCCGAAACCAAAAACAAACTACCGATTCGCGCCAGAAACGAAACGAACGCACCCAATCCACTTTTTTGGACCCAATAGTGATGTTTTGGTTCGTTTTGATCAGTTTCGTTACTGTGCAAAAAACCATGCCGGGTTGCATTGAATGCACCGATTCGTGCCGGAACCGAAACGAACTACCGATTCGCGCCAGAAACGAAACGAATGCACCCAATCCACTTTTGTGGACCCAATAGTGATGTTTTGTTTCGTTTTGGTCAGTCTCGTTACTGTGCAAAAAACCATGCCGGGATACCATTTAATGCACCGATTCGGGCCGGAACCGAAACGAACTACCGATTCGCGCCAGAAACGAAACGAACGCACCCAATCCACTTTTTTGGACCCAATAGTGATGTTTTGGTTCGTTTTGGTCAGTTTCGTTACTGTGCAAAATACCATGCCGGGTTGCATTGAATGCACCGATTCAGGCCGGAACCGAAACGAACTACCGATTCGTGCCAGAAACGAAACGAACGCACCCAATCCACTTTTTTGGACCGAATAGTGATGTTTTGGTTCGTTTTGGTCAGTTTCGTCACTGTGCAAAAAACCATGTCGGGATACCATTTAATGCACCGATTCGGGCCGGAACCGAAACGAACTACCGATTCGCGCCAGAAACGAAATGAATGCACCCAATCCACTTTTTTGGACCCAATAGTGATATTTTGGTTCATTTTGGTCAGTTTCGTTACTGTGCAAAAAACCATGCCGAGACAGCATTTAATGCACCGATTCGGGCCGGAACCGAAACGAACTACCGATTCGCGCCAGAAACGAAACGAACGCACCCAATCCACTTTTGTGGACCCAATAGTGATGTTTTGGTTCGTTTTTAATCAGTTTCGTTACTGTGGAAAAAACCATGCCGGGATAGAATTTAATGCACCGATTCGGGCCGGAACAAAAACGGACTACCGATTCGCGCTAGAAACGAAACGAATGCACCCAATCCATTTTATTGGACCCAATAGTGATGTTTTGGTTCGTTTTTAATCAGTTTCGTTACTGTGCAAAAAACCATGCCGGGATAGTATTTAATGTACCGATTCGGGCCGGAACCGAAACGAACTACCGATTCGTGCCAGAAGCGAAACGAACGCACCCAATCCACTTTTTTGGACCCAATAGTTATGTTTTGGTTCGTTTTGGTCATTTTCGTTACTGTGCAAAAACCATGCCGGGTTGCATTGAATGCACCGATTCGGGCCGGAACCGAAACGAACTACCGATTCGCGCCAGAAACGAAACGAACGCACCCAATCCACTTTTGTGGACCCAATAGTGATGTTTTGGTTCGTTTTTAATCAGTTTCGTTACTGTGGAAAAAACCATGCCGGGATAGAATTTAATGCACCGATTCGGGCCGGAACAAAAACGGACTACCGATTCGCGCTAGAAACGAAACGAATGCACCCAATCCATTTTATTGGACCCAATAGTGATGTTTTGGTTCGTTTTTAATCAGTTTCGTTACTGTGCAAAAAACCATGCCGGGATAGTATTTAATGTACCGATTCGGGCCGGAACCGAAACGAACTACCGATTCGTGCCAGAAGCGAAACGAACGCACCCAATCCACTTTTTTGGACCCAATAGTTATGTTTTGGTTCGTTTTGGTCATTTTCGTTACTGTGCAAAAACCATGCCGGGTTGCATTGAATGCACCGATTCGGGCCGGAACCGAAACGAACTACCGATTTGGGCCAGAAACGTAACGAACGCACCCAATCCACTTTTGTGGACCCAATAGTGATGTTTTGGTTCGTTTTTAATCAGTTTCGTTACTGTGCAAAAAACCATGCCGGGATAGTATTTTATACACCGATTCGGGCCGGAACCGAAACGAACTACCGATTCACGCCAGAAATGAAACGAACGCACCCATTCCACTTTATTGGACCCAATAGTGATGTTTTGGTTCGTTTTGGTCAGTTTTGTTACTGTGCAAAAAACCATGCCGGGGTAGCATTTAATGCACCGATTTGGGCCGGAACCGAAACGAATTACCGATTCACGCCAGAAACGAAACGAACGCACCCATTCCACCTTATTGGACCCAATAGTGATGTTTTGGTTCGTTTTGGTTAGTTTCGTTACTGTGCAAAAAACCATGCCGGGGTAGCATTTAATGCACCGATTCGGGCCGGAACCGAAACGAAGTACCGATTCATGCCAGAAACGAAATGAACGCACCCATTCCACTTTATTGGACCCAATAGTGATGTTTTGGTTCGTTTTTAATCAGTTTCGTTACTGTGGAAAAAACCATGCCGGGATAGCTTTTAATGCACCGATTCGGGCCGGAACCAAAACGAACTACCGATTCGGGCCAGAAACGAAACGAACGCACCCAATCCACTTTTTTGGACCCAATAGTGATGTTTTGGTTCGTTTTGATCAGTTTCGTTACTGTGCAAAAAACCATGCCGGGTTGCATTGAATGCACCGATTCGTGCCGGAACCGAAACGAACTACCGATTCGCGCCAGAAACGAAATGAACGCACCCAATCCACTTTTGTGGACCCAATAGTGATGTTTTGGTTCGTTTTGGTCAGTTTCGTTACTGTGCAAAAAACAAGGCCGGGATACCGTTTAATGCACCGATTCGGGCCGGAACCGAAACGAACTACCGATTCGCGCCAGAAATGAAACGAACGCACCCAATCCACTTTTTTGGACCCAATAGTGATGTTTTGGTTCGTTTTGGTCAGTTTCGTTACTGTGCAAAAAACCATGCCGGGGTAGCATTTAATGCACCGATTCGGGCCGGAACCGAAACGAATTACCGATTCACGCCAGAAACGAAACGAACGCACCCATTCCACTTTATTGGACCCAATAGTGATGTTTTGGTTCGTTTTTAATCAGTTTCGTTACTGTGGAAAAAACCATGCCGGGGTAGCATTTAATGCACCGATTTGGGCCGGAACCGAAACGAATTACCGATTCACGCCAGAAACGAAACGAACGCACCCATTCCACCTTATTGGACCCAATAGTGATGTTTTGGTTCGTTTTGGTTAGTTTCGTTACTGTGAAAAAACCATGCCGGGGTAGCATTTAATGCACCGATTCGGGCCGGAACCGAAACGAAGTACCGATTCACGCCAGAAACGAAATGAACGCACCCATTCCACTTTATTGGACCCAATAGTGATGTTTTGGTTCGTTTTTAATCAGTTTCGTTACTGTGGAAAAAACCATGCCGGGATAGCATTTAATGCACCGATTCGGGCCGGAACCAAAACGAACTACCGATTCGGGCCAGAAACGAAACGAACGCAACCAATCCACTTTTTTGGACCCAATAGTGATGTTTTGGTTCGTTTTGATCAGTTTCGTTACTGTGCAAAAAACCATGCCGGGTTGCATTGAATGCACCGATTCGTGCCGGAACCGAAACGAACTACCGATTCGCGCCAGAAACGAAATGAACGCACCCAATCCACTTTTGTGGACCCAATAGTGATGTTTTGGTTCGTTTTGGTCAGTTTCGTTACTGTGCAAAAAACCATGCCGGGATACCGTTTAATGCACCGATTCGGGCCGGAACCGAAACGAACTACCGATTCGCGCCAGAAACGAAACGAACGCACCCAATCCACTTTTTTGGACCCAATAGTGATGTTTTGGTTCGTTTTGGTCAGTTTCGTTACTGTGCAAAAAACCATGCCGGGGTAGCATTTAATGCACCGATTCGGGCCGGAACCGAAACGAATTACCGATTCACGCCAGAAACGAAACGAACGCACCCATTCCACTTTATTGGACCCAATAGTGATGTTTTGGTTCGTTTTTAATCAGTTTCGTTACTGTGGAAAAAACCATGCCGGGATAGCATTTAATGCACCGATTCGGGCCGGAACCAAAACGAACTACCGATTCGGGCCAAAAACGAAACGAACGCACCCTATCCACTTTTTTGGACCCAATAGTGATGTTTTGGTATGTTTTGATCAGTTTCGTTACTGTGCAAAAAACCATGCCGGGTTGCATTGAATGCACCGATTCGTGCCGGAACCGAAACGAACTACCGATTCGCGCCAGAAACGAAATGAACGCACCCAATCCACTTTTGTGGACCCAATAGTGATGTTTTGGTTCGTTTTGGTCAGTTTCGTTACTGTGCAAAAAACCATGCCGGGACACCATTTAATGCACCGATTCGGGCCGGAACCGAAACGAACTACCGATTCGCGCCAGAAACGAAACGAACGCACCCAATCCACTTTTTTGGACCCAATAGTTATGTTTTGGTTCGTTTTGGTCAGTTTCGTTACCGTGCAAAAACCATGCCGGGTTGCATTGAATGCACCGATTCGGGCCGGAACCGAAACGAACTACCGATTCACGCCAGAAACGAAACGAACGCACCCATTCCACTTTATTGGACCCAATAGTGATGTTTTGGTTCGTTTTTAATCAGTTTCGTTACTGTGGAAAAAACCATGCCGGGATAGCATTTAATGCACCAATTCGGGCCGGAACCAAAACGAACTACCGATTCGGGCCAGAAACGAAACGAAAGAACCCAATCCACTTTTTTGGACCCAATAGTGATGTTTTGGTTCGTTTTGATCAGTTTCGTTACTGTGCAAAAAACCATGCCGGGTTGCACTGAATGCACCGATTCGTGCCGGAACCGAAACGAACTACCGATTCGTGCCAGAAACGAAACGAACGCACCCAATCCACTTTTGTGGACCCAATAGTGATGTTTTGGTTCGTTTTGGTCAGTTTCGTTACTGTGCAATAAACCATGCCGGGTTGCATTGAATGCACCGATTCAGGCCGGAACCGAAACGAACTACCGATTCATGCCAGAAACGAAACGAACGCACCCAATCCACTTTTTTGGACCCAATAGTTATGTTTTGGTTCGTTTTGGTCAGTTTCGTTACCGTGCAAAAACCATGCCGGGTTGCATTGAATGCACCGATTCGGGCCGGAACCGAAACGAACTACCGATTCACGCCAGAAACGAAACGAACGCACCCATTCCACTTTATTGGACCCAATAGTGATGTTTTGGTTCGTTTTTAATCAGTTTCGTTACTGTGCAAAAAACCATGCCGGGATAGAATTTAATGCACCGATTCGGGCCGGAACCAAAACGGACTACCGATTCGCGCTAGAAACGAAACGAATGCACCCAATCCATTTTATTGGACCCAATAGTGATGTTTTGGTTCGTTTTTAATCAGTTTCGTTACTGTGCAAAAAACCATGCCGGGATAGTATTTAATGTACCGATTCGGGCCGGAACCGAAACGAACTACCGATTCGTGCCAGAAACGAAACGAACGCACCCAATCCACTTTTTTGGACCCAATAGTTATGTTTTGGTTCGTTTTGGTCATTTTCGTTACTGTGCAAAAACCATGCCGGGTTGCATTGAATGCACCGATTCGGGCCGGAACCGAAACGAACTACCGATTTGGGCCAGAAACGTAACGAACGCACCCAATCCACTTTTGTGGACCCAATAGTGATGTTTTGGTTCGTTTTTAATCAGTTTCGTTACTGTGCAAAAAACCATGCCGGGATAGTATTTTATACACCGATTCGGGCCGGAACCGAAACGAACTACCGATTCACGCCAGAAACGAAACGAACGCACCCATTCCACTTTATTGGACCCAATAGTGATGTTTTGGTTCGTTTTGGTCAGTTTTGTTACTGTGCAAAAAACCATGCCGGGGTAGCATTTAATGCACCGATTTGGGCCGGAACCGAAACGAATTACCGATTCACGCCAGAAACGAAACGAATGCACCCATTCCACCTTATTGGACCCAATAGTGATGTTTTGGTTCGTTTTGGTCAGTTTCGTTACTGTGCAAAAAACCATGCCGGGGTAGCATTTAATGCACCGATTCGGGCCGGAACCGAAATGAATTACCGATTCACGCCAGAAACGAAACGAACGCACCCATTCCACTTTATTGGACCCAATAGTGATGTTTTGGTACGTTTTTAATCAGTTTCGTTACTGTGGAAAAAACCATGCCGGGATAGCATTTAATGCACCGATTCGGGCCGGAACCAAAACGAACTACCGATTCGGGCCAGAAACGAAACGAACGCACCCTATCCACTTTTTTGGACCCAATAGTGATGTTTTGGTTCGTTTTGATCAGTTTCGTTACTGTGCAAAAAACCATGCCGGGTTGCATTGAATGCACCGATTCGTGCCGGAACCGAAACGAACTACCGATTCGCGCCAGAAACGAAATGAACGCACCCAATCCACTTTTGTGGACCCAATAGTGATGTTTTGGTTCGTTTTGGTCAGTTTCGTTACTGTGCAAAAAACCATGCCGGGATACCATTTAATGCACCGATTCGGGCCGGAACCGAAACGAACTACCGATTCGCGCCAGAAACGAAACGAACGCACCCAATCCACTTTTTTGGACCCAATAGTGATGTTTTGGTTCGTTTTGGTCAGTTTCGTTACTGTGCAAAAAATCATACCGGGTTGCATTAAATGCACCGATTCGTGCCGGAACAACAATGAACTACCAATTCCGGCCAGAAACGAAACGAACGCACCCAATCCACTTTTTTGGACCGAATAGTGATGTTTTGGTTCGTTTTTAATCAGTTTCGTTACTGTGGAAAAAACCATGCCGGGATAACATTTAATGCACCGATTCGGGCCGGAACCAAAACGAACTACCGATTCGGGCCAGAAACGAAACGAACGCACCCAATCCACTTTTTTGGACCCAATAGTGATGTTTTGGTTCGTTTTGATCAGTTTCGTTACTGTGCAAAAAACCATGCCGGGTTGCATTGAATGCACCGATTCGTGCCGGAACCGAAACGAACTACCGATTCGCGCCAGAAATGAAATGAACGCACCCAATCCACTTTTGTGGACCCAATAGTGATGTTTTGGTTCGTTTTGGTCAGTTTCGTTACTGTGCAAAAAACCATGCCGGGATACCGTTTAATGCACCGATTCGGGCCGGAACCGAAACGAACTACCGATTCGCGCCAGAAACGAAACGAACGCACCCAATCCACTTTTTTGGACCCAATAGTGATGTTTTGGTTCGTTTTGGTCAGTTTCGTTACTGTGCAAAAAATCATACCGGGTTGCATTAAATGCACCGATTCGTGCCGGAACAACAATGAACTACCAATTCCGGCCAGAAACGAAACGAACGCACCCAATCCACTTTTTTGGACTGAATAGTGATGTTTTGGTTCGTTTTGGTCAGTTTCGTTACTGTGCAAAAAACCATGCCGGGATAGCATTTAATGCACCGATTCGGGCCGGAACCAAAACGAACTACCGATTCGCGCCAGAAACGAAACGAATGCAGCCAATCCACTTTTTTGGACCCAATAGTGATGTTTTGGTTCGTTTTGGTCAGTTTCATTACTGTGCAAAAAACCATGCCGGGTTGCATTGAATGCACCGATTCGTGCCGGAACCGAAATGAACTACCAATTCGGGCCAGAAATGAAACGAACGGACCCAATCCACTTTTTTGGACCCAATAGTGATGTTTTGGTTCGTTTTGGTCAGTTTCTTTACTATGCAAAAAACCATGCCGGGTTGCATTTAATGCACCGATTCGGGCCGGAACCGAAACGAACTACCGATTCAGGCCATAAACGTAACGAACGCACCCAATCCACTTTTTTGGACCCAATAGTTATGTTTTGGTTCATTTTGGTCAGTTTCGTTACTGTGCAAAAAACCATGACGGGTTGCATTGAATACACCGATTCGGGCCGGAACCGAAACGAACTTCTGATTCGCGCCAGAAACGAAACGAACGCACCAAATCCACTTTTTTGACCCAATAGTGATGTTTTGGTTTGTTTTTAATCAGTTCCGTTACTGTGCAAAAAACCATGCCGGGGTAGCATTTAATGCACCGATTCGGGCCGGAACCGAAACGAATTACCGATTCACGCCAGAAACGAAACGAACGCACCCATTCCACTTTATTGGACCCAATAGTGATGTTTTGGTTCGTTTTTAATCAGTTTCGTTACTGTGGAAAAAACCATGCCGGGATAGCATTTAATGCACCGATTCGGGCCGAAACCAAAAACAAACTACCGATTCGCGCCAGAAACGAAACGAACGCACCCAATCCACTTTTTTGGACCCAATAGTGATGTTTTGGTTCGTTTTGATCAGTTTCGTTATTGTGCAAAAAACCATGCCGGGTTGCATTGAATGCACCGATTCGTGTCGGAACCGAAACGAACTACCGATTCGCGCCAGAAACGAAACGAACGCACCCAATCCACTTTTGTGGACCCAATAGTGATGTTTTGTTTCGTTTTGGTCAGTCTCGTTACTGTGCAAAAAACCATGCCGGGATACCATTTAATGCACCGATTCGGGCCGGAACCGAAACGAACTACCGATTCGCGCCAGAAACGAAACGAACGCACCCAATCCACTTTTTTGGACCCAATAGTGATGTTTTGGTTCGTTTTGGTCAGTTTCGTTACTGTGCAAAATACCATGCCGGGTTGCATTGAATGCACCGATTCAGGCCGGAACCGAAACGAACTACCGATTCGTGCCAGAAACGAAACGAACGCACCCAATCCACTTTTTTGGACCGAATAGTGATGTTTTGGTTCGTTTTGGTCAGTTTCGTTACTGTGCAAAAAACCATGTCGGGATACCATTTAATGCACCGATTCGGGCCGGAACCGAAACGAACTACCGATTCGCGCCAGAAACGAAATGAATGCACCCAATCCACTTTTTTGGACCCAATAGTGATGTTTTGGTTCATTTTGGTCAGTTTCGTTACTGTGCAAAAAACCATGCCGAGACAGCATTTAATGCACCGATTCGGGCCGGAACCGAAACGAACTACCGATTCACGCCAGAAACGAAACGACCGCACCCAATCCACTTTTGTGGACCCAATAGTGATGTTTTGGTTCGTTTTTAATCAGTTTCGTTACTGTGCAAAAAACCATGCCGGGATAGAATTTAATGCACCGATTCGGGCCGGAACAAAAACGGACTACCGATTCGCGCTAGAAACGAAACGAATGCACCCAATCCATTTTATTGGACCCAATAGTGATGTTTTGGTTCGTTTTTAATCAGTTTCGTTACTGTGCAAAAAACCATGCCGGGATAGTATTTAATGTACCGATTCGGGCCGGAACCGAAACGAACTACCGATTCGTGCCAGAAGCGAAACGAACGCACCCAATCCACTTTTTTGGACCCAATAGTTATGTTTTGGTTCGTTTTGGTCATTTTCGTTACTGTGCAAAAACCATGCCGGGTTGCATTGAATGCACCGATTCGGGCCGGAACCGAAACGAACTACCGATTTGGGCCAGAAACGTAACGAACGCACCCAATCCACTTTTGTGGACCCAATAGTGATGTTTTGGTTCGTTTTTAATCAGTTTCGTTACTGTGCAAAAAACCATGCCGGGATAGTATTTTATACACCGATTCGGGCCGGAACCGAAACGAACTACCGATTCACGCCAGAAACGAAACGAACGCACCCATTCCACTTTATTGGACCCAATAGTGATGTTTTGGTTCGTTTTGGTCAGTTTTGTTACTGTGCAAAAAACCATGCCGGGGTAGCATTTAATGCACCGATTTGGGCCGGAACCGAAACGAATTACCGATTCACGCCAGAAACGAAACGAACGCACCCATTCCACCTTATTGGACCCAATAGTGATGTTTTGGTTCGTTTTGGTCAGTTTCGTTACTGTGCAAAAAATCATACCGGGTTGCATTAAATGCACCGATTCGTGCCGGAACAACAATGAACTACCAATTCCGGCCAGAAACGAAACGAACGCACCCAATCCACTTTTTTGGACCGAATAGTGATGTTTTGGTTCGTTTTTAATCAGTTTCGTTACTGTGGAAAAAACCATGCCGGGATAACATTTAATGCACCGATTCGGGCCGGAACCAAAACGAACTACCGATTCGGGCCAGAAACGAAACGAACGCACCCAATCCACTTTTTTGGACCCAATAGTGATGTTTTGGTTCGTTTTGATCAGTTTCGTTACTGTGCAAAAAACCATGCCGGGTTGCATTGAATGCACCGATTCGTGCCGGAACCGAAACGAACTACCGATTCGCGCCAGAAACGAAATGAACGCACCCAATCCACTTTTGTGGACCCAATAGTGATGTTTTGGTTCGTTTTGGTCAGTTTCGTTACTGTGCAAAAAACCATGCCGGGATACCGTTTAATGCACCGATTCGGGCCGGAACCGAAACGAACTACCGATTCGCGCCAGAAACGAAACGAACGCACCCAATCCACTTTTTTGGACCCAATAGTGATGTTTTGGTTCGTTTTGGTCAGTTTCGTTACTGTGCAAAAAATCATACCGGGTTGCATTAAATGCACCGATTCGTGCCGGAACAACAATGAACTACCAATTCCGGCCAGAAACGAAACGAACGCACCCAATCCACTTTTTTGGACTGAATAGTGATGTTTTGGTTCGTTTTGGTCAGTTTCGTTACTGTGCAAAAGACCATGCCGGGATAGCATTTAATGCACCGATTCGGGCCGGAACCAAAACGAACTACCGATTCGCGCCAGAAACGAAACGAATGCAGCCAATCCACTTTTTTGGACCCAATAGTGATGTTTTGGTTCGTTTTGGTCAGTTTCATTACTGTGCAAAAAACCATGCCGGGTTGCATTGAATGCACCGATTCGTGCCGGAACCGAAATGAACTACCAATTCGGGCCAGAAATGAAACGAACGGACCCAATCCACTTTTTTGGACCCAATAGTGATGTTTTGGTTCGTTTTGGTCAGTTTCTTTACTGTGCAAAAAACCATGTCGGGTTGCATTTAATGCACCGATTCGGGCCGGAACCGAAACGAACTACCGATTCAGGCCATAAACGTAACGAACGCACCCAATCCACTTTTTTGGACCCAATAGTTATGTTTTGGTTCATTTTGGTCAGTTTCGTTACTGTGCAAAAAACCATGACGGGTTGCATTGAATACACCGATTCGGGCCGGAACCGAAACGAACTTCTGATTCGCGCCAGAAACGAAACGAACGCACCAAATCCACTTTTTTGACCCAATAGTGATGTTTTGGTTTGTTTTTAATCAGTTCCGTTACTGTGCAAAAAACCATGCCGGGGTAGCATTTAATGCACCGATTCGGGCCGGAACCGAAACGAATTACCGATTCACGCCAGAAACGAAACGAACGCACCCATTCCACTTTATTGGACCCAATAGTGATGTTTTGGTTCGTTTTTAATCAGTTTCGTTACTGTGGAAAAAACCATGCCGGGATAGCATTTAATGCACCGATTCGGGCCGAAACCAAAAACAAACTACCGATTCGCGCCAGAAACGAAACGAACGCACCCAATCCACTTTTTTGGACCCAATAGTGATGTTTTGGTTCGTTTTGATCAGTTTCGTTATTGTGCAAAAAACCATGCCGGGTTGCATTGAATGCACCGATTCGTGCCGGAACCGAAACGAACTACCGATTCGCGCCAGAAACGAAACGAACGCACCCAATCCACTTTTGTGGACCCAATAGTGATGTTTTGTTTTGTTTTGGTCAGTCTCGTTACTGTGCAAAAAACCATGCCGGGATACCATTTAATGCACCGATTCGGGCCGGAACCGAAACGAACTACCGATTCGCGCCAGAAACGAAACGAACGCACCCAATCCACTTTTTTGGACCCAATAGTGATGTTTTGGTTCGTTTTGGTTAGTTTCGTTACTGTGCAAAATACCATGCCGGGTTGCATTGAATGCACCGATTCAGGCCGGAACCGAAACGAACTACCGATTCGTGCCAGAAACGAAACGAACGCACCCAATCCACTTTTTTGGACCGAATAGTGATGTTTTGGTTCGTTTTGGTCAGTTTCGTTACTGTGCAAAAAACCATGTCGGGATACCATTTAATGCACCGATTCGGGCCGGAACCGAAACGAACTACCGATTCGCGCCAGAAACGAAATGAATGCACCCAATCCACTTTTTTGGACCCAATAGTGATATTTTGGTTCATTTTGGTCAGTTTCGTTACTGTGCAAAAAACCATGCCGAGACAGCATTTAATGCACCGATTCGGGCCGGAACCGAAACGAACTACCGATTCGCGCCAGAAACGAAACGAACGCACCCAATCCACTTTTGTGGACCCAATAGTGATGTTTTGGTTCGTTTTTAATCAGTTTCGTTACTGTGGAAAAAACCATGCCGGGATAGAATTTAATGCACCGATTCGGGCTGGAACAAAAACGGACTACCGATTCGCGCTAGAAACGAAACGAATGCACCCAATCCATTTTATTGGACCCAATAGTGATGTTTTGGTTCGTTTTTAATCAGTTTCGTTACTGTGCAAAAAACCATGCCGGGATAGTATTTAATGTACCGATTCGGGCCGGAACCGAAACGAACTACCGATTCGTGCCAGAAACGAAATGAATGCACCCAATCCACTTTTTTGGACCCAATAGTGATATTTTGGTTCATTTTGGTCAGTTTCGTTACTGTGCAAAAAACCATGCCGAGACAGCATTTAATGCACCGATTCGGGCCGGAACCGAAACGAACTACCGATTCGCGCCAGAAACGAAACGAACGCACCCAATCCACTTTTGTGGACCCAATAGTGATGTTTTGGTTCGTTTTGGTCATTTTCGTTACTGTGCAAAAACCATGCCGGGTTGCATTGAATGCACCGATTCGGGCCGGAACCGAAACGAACTACCGATTTGGGCCAGAAACGTAACGAACGCACCCAATCCACTTTTGTGGACCCAATAGTGATGTTTTGGTTCGTTTTTAATCAGTTTCGTTACTGTGCAAAAAACCATGCCGGGATAGTATTTTATACACCGATTCGGGCCGGAACCGAAACGAACTACCGATTCACGCCAGAAACGAAACGAACGCACCCATTCCACTTTATTGGACCCAATAGTGATGTTTTGGTTCGTTTTGGTCAGTTTTGTTACTGTGCAAAAAACCATGCCGGGGTAGCATTTAATGCACCGATTTGGGCCGGAACCGAAACGAATTACCGATTCACGCCAGAAACGAAACGAACGCACCCATTCCACCTTATTGGACCCAATAGTGATGTTTTGGTTCGTTTTGGTTAGTTTCGTTACTGTGCAAAAAACCATGCCGGGGTAGCATTTAATGCACCGATTCGGGCCGGAACCGAAACGAAGTACCGATTCACGCCAGAAACGAAATGAACGCACCCATTCCACTTTATTGGACCCAATAGTGATGTTTTGGTTCGTTTTTAATCAGTTTCGTTACTGTGGAAAAAACCATGCCGGGATAGCATTTAATGCACCGATTCGGGCCGGAACCAAAACGAACTACCGATTCGGGCCAGAAACGAAACGAACGCACCCAATCCACTTTTTTGGACCCAATAGTGATGTTTTGGTTCGTTTTGATCAGTTTCGTTACTGTGCAAAAAACCATGCCGGGTTGCATTGAATGCACCGATTCGTGCCGGAACCGAAACGAACTACCGATTCGCGCCAGAAACGAAATGAACGCACCCAATCCACTTTTGTGGACCCAATAGTGATGTTTTGGTTCGTTTTGGTCAGTTTCGTTACTGTGCAAAAAACCATGCCGGGATACCGTTTAATGCACCGATTCGGGCCGGAACCGAAACGAACTACCGATTCGCGCCAGAAACGAAACGAACGCACCCAATCCACTTTTTTGGACCCAATAGTGATGTTTTGGTTCGTTTTGGTCAGTTTCGTTACTGTGCAAAAAACCATGCCGGGGTAGCATTTAATGCACCGATTCGGGCCGGAACCGAAACGAATTACCGATTCACGCCAGAAACGAAACGAACGCACCCATTCCACTTTATTGGACCCAATAGTGATGTTTTGGTTCGTTTTTAATCAGTTTCGTTACTGTGGAAAAAACCATGCCGGGACGGCATTTAATGCACCGATTCGGGCCGGAACCGAAATGAACTACCGATTCGCGCCAGAAACGAAACGAACGCACCCAATCCACTTTTTTGGACCCAATAGTTCTGTTTTGGTTCATTTTGGTCAGTTTCGTTATTGTGCAAAAAAACCATGCCGGGTTGCATTTAATGCACCGATTCGGGCCGGAACCAAAACGAACTACCGATTCGGGCCAGAAACGAAACGAACGCACCCAATCCACTTTTTTGGACCCAATAGTGATGTTTTGGTTCGTTTTGGTCAGTTTCGTTACTGTGCAATAAACCATGCCAGGTTGCATTGAATGCACCGATTCAGGCCGGAACCGAAACGAACTACCGATTCATGCCAGAAACGAAACGAACGCACCCAATCCACTTTTTTGGACCCAATAGTTATGTTTTGGTTCGTTTTGGTCAGTTTCGTTACCGTGCTAAAACCATGCCGGGTTGCATTGAATGCACCGATTCGGGCCGGAACCGAAACGAACTACCGATTCACGCCAGAAACGAAACGAATGCACCCATTCCACTTTATTGGACCCAATAGTGATGTTTTGGTTCGTTTTTAATCAGTTTCGTTACTGTGGAAAAAACCATGCCGGGATAGAATTTAATGCACCGATTTGGGCCGGAACCAAAACGGACTACCGATTCGCGCTAGAAACGAAACGAATGCACCCAATCCATTTTATTGGACCCAATAGTGATGTTTTGGTTCGTTTTTAATCAGTTTCGTTACTGTGCAAAAAACCATGCCGGGATAGTATTTAATGTACCGATTCGGGCCGGAACCGAAACGAACTACCGATTCGTGCCAGAAACGAAACGAACGCACCCAATCCACTTTTTTGGACCCAATAGTTATGTTTTGGTTCGTTTTGGTCATTTTCGTTACTGTGCAAAAACCATGCCGGGTTGCATTGAATGCACCGATTCGTGCCGGAACCGAAACGAACAACCGATTCGTGCCAGAAACGAAACGAACGCACCCAATCCACTTTTGTGGACCCAATAGTGATGTTTTGGTTCGTTTTGGTCAGTTTCGTTACTGTGCAATAAACCATGCCGGGTTGCATTGAATGCACCGATTCAGGCCGGAACCGAAACGAACTACCGATTCATGCCAGAAACGAAACGAACGCACCCAATCCACTTTTTTGGACCCAATAGTTATGTTTTGGTTCGTTTTGGTCAGTTTCGTTACCGTGCAAAAACCATGCCGGGTTGCATTGAATGCACCGATTCGGGCCGGAACCGAAACGAACTACCGATTCACGCCAGAAACGAAACGAATGCACCCATTCCACTTTATTGGACCCAATAGTGATGTTTTGGTTCGTTTTTAATCAGTTTCGTTACTGTGGAAAAAACCATGCCGGGATAGAATTTAATGCACCGATTCGGGCCGGAACCAAAACGGACTACCGATTCGCGCTAGAAACGAAACGAATGCACCCAATCCATTTTATTGGACCCAATAGTGATGTTTTGGTTCGTTTTTAATCAGTTTCGTTACTGTGCAAAAAACCATGCCGGGATAGTATTTAATGTACCGATTCGGGCCGGAACCGAAACGAACTACCGATTCGTGCCAGAAACGAAACGAACGCACCCAATCCACTTTTTTGGACCCAATAGTTATGTTTTGGTTCGTTTTGGTCATTTTCGTTACTGTGCAAAAACCATGCCGGGTTGCATTGAATGCACCGATTCGGGCCGGAACCGAAACGAACTACCGATTTGGGCCAGAAACGTAACGAACGCACCCAATCCACTTTTGTGGACCCAATAGTGATGTTTTGGTTCATTTTTAATCAGTTTCGCTACTGTGCAAAAAACCATGCCGGGATAGTATTTTATACACCGATTCGGGCCGGAACCGAAACGTACTACCGATTCACGCCAGAAACGAAACGAACGCACCCAATCCACTTTTTTGGACCGAATAGTGATGTTTTGGTTCGTTTTGGTCAGTTTCGTTACTGTGCAAAAAACCATGCCGGGGTAGCATTTAATGCACCGATTCGGGCCGGAACCGAAACGAATTACCGATTCACGCCAGAAACGAAACGAACGCACCCATTCCACTTTATTGGACCCAATAGTGATGTTTTGGTTCGTTTTTAATCAGTTTCGTTACTGTGGAAAAAACCATGCCGGGATAGCATTTAATGCACCGATTCGGGCCGGAACCAAAACGAACTACCGATTCGGGCCAGAAACGAAACGAACGCACCCTATCCACTTTTTTGGACCCAATAGTGATGTTTTGGTTCGTTTTGATCAGTTTCGTTACTGTGCAAAAAACCATGCCGGGTTGCATTGAATGCACCGATTCGTGCCGGAACCGAAACGAACTACCGATTCGCGCCAGAAACGAAATGAACACACCCAATCCACTTTTGTGGACCCAATAGTGATGTTTTGGTTCGTTTTGGTCAGTTTCGTTACTGTGCAAAAAACCATGCCGGGATACCATTTAATGCACCGATTCGGGCCGGAACCGAAACGAACTACCGATTCGCGCCAGAAACGAAACGAACGCACCCAATCCACTTTTTTGGACCCAATAGTGATGTTTTGGTTCGTTTTGGTCAGTTTCGTTACTGTGCAAAAAATCATACCGGGTTGCATTAAATGCACCGATTCATGCCGGAACAACAATGAACTACCAATTCCGGCCAGAAACGAAACGAACGCACCCAATCCACTTTTTTGGACCGAATAGTGATGTTTTGGTTCGTTTTTAATCAGTTTCGTTACTGTGGAAAAAACCATGCCGGGATAACATTTAATGCACCGATTCGGGCCGGAACCAAAACGAACTACCGATTCGGGCCAGAAACGAAACGAACGCACCCAATCCACTTTTTTGGACCCAATAGTGATGTTTTGGTTCGTTTTGATCAGTTTCGTTACTGTGCAAAAAACCATGCCGGGTTGCATTGAATGCACCGATTCGTGCCGGAACCGAAACGAACTACCGATTCGCGCCAGAAACGAAATGAACGCACCCAATCCACTTTTGTGGACCCAATAGTGATGTTTTGGTTCGTTTTGGTCAGTTTCGTTACTGTGCAAAAACCATGCCGGGATACCGTTTAATGCACCGATTCGGGCCGGAACCGAAACGAACTACCGATTCGCGCCAGAAACGAAACGAACGCACCCAATCCACTTTTTTGGACACAATAGTGATGTTTTGGTTCGTTTTGGTCAGTTTCGTTACTGTGCAAAAAATCATACCGGGTTGCATTAAATGCACCGATTCGTGCCGGAACAACAATGAACTACCAATTCCGGCCAGAAACGAAACGAACGCACCCAATCCACTTTTTTGGACCGAATAGTGATGTTTTGGTTCGTTTTGGTCAGTTTCGTTACTGTGCAAAAAACCATGCCGGGATAGCATTTAATGCACCGATTCGGGCCGGAACCAAAACGAACTACCGATTCGCGCCAGAAACGAAACGAATGCAGCCAATCCACTTTTTTGGACCCAATAGTGATGTTTTGGTTCGTTTTGGTCAGTTTCATTACTGTGCAAAAAACCATGCCGGGTTGCATTGAATGCACCGATTCGTGCCGGAACCGAAATGAACTACCAATTCGGGCCAGAAATGAAACGAACGGACCCAATCCACTTTTTTGGACCCAATAGTGATGTTTTGGTTCGTTTTGGTCAGTTTCTTTACTGTGCAAAAAACCATGCCGGGTTGCATTTAATGCACCGATTCGGGCCGGAACCGAAACGAACTACCGATTCAGGCCATAAACGTAACGAACGCACCCAATCCACTTTTTTGGACCCAATAGTTATGTTTTGGTTCGTTTTGGTCAGTTTCGTTACTGTGCAAAAAACCATGACGGGTTGCATTGAATACACCGATTCGGGCCGGAACCGAAACGAACTTCTGATTCGCGCCAGAAACGAAACGAACGCACCAAATCCACTTTTTTGACCCAATAGTGATGTTTTGGTTTGTTTTTAATCAGTTCCGTTACTGTGCAAAAAACCATGCCGGGGTAGCATTTAATGCACCGATTCGGGCCGGAACCGAAACGAATTACCGATTCACGCCAGAAACGAAACGAATGCACCCATTCCACTTTATTGGACCCAATAGTGATGTTTTGGTTCGTTTTTAATCAGTTTCGTTACTGTGGAAAAAACCATGCCGGGATAGCATTTAATGCACCGATTCGGGCCGAAACCAAAAACAAACTACCGATTCGCGCCAGAAACGAAACGAACGCACCCAATCCACTTTTTTGGACCCAATAGTGATGTTTTGGTTCGTTTTGATCAGTTTCGTTATTGTGCAAAAAACCATGCCGGGTTGCATTGAATGCACCGATTCGTGCCGGAACCGAAACGAACTACCGATTCGCGCCAGAAACGAAACGAACGCACCCAATCCACTTTTGTGGACCCAATAGTGATGTTTTGTTTCGTTTTGGTCAGTCTCGTTACTGTGCAAAAAACCATGCCGGGATACCATTTAATGCACCGATTCGGGCCGGAACCGAAACGAACTACCGATTCGCGCCAGAAACGAAACGAACGCACCCAATCCACTTTTTTGGACCCAATAGTGATGTTTTGGTTCGTTTTGGTCAGTTTCGTTACTGTGCAAAATACCATGCCGGGTTGCATTGAATGCACCGATTCAGGCCGGAACCGAAACGAACTACCGATTCGTGCCAGAAACGAAACGAACGCACCCAATCCACTTTTTTGGACCGAATAGTGATGTTTTGGTTCGTTTTGGTCAGTTTCGTTACTGTGCAAAAAACCATGTCGGGATACCATTTAATGCACCGATTCGGGCCGGAACCGAAACGAACTACCGATTCGCGCCAGAAACGAAATGAATGCACCCAATCCACTTTTTTGGACCCAATAGTGATATTTTGGTTCATTTTGGTCAGTTTCGTTACTGTGCAAAAAACCATGCCGAGACAGCATTTAATGCACCGATTCGGGCCGGAACCGAAACGAACTACCGATTCGCGCCAGAAACGAAACGAACGCACCCAATCCACTTTTGTGGACCCAATAGTGATGTTTTGGTTCGTTTTTAATCAGTTTCGTTACTGTGGAAAAAACCATGCCGGGATAGAATTTAATGCACCGATTCGGGCCGGAACAAAAACGGACTACCGATTCGCGCTAGAAACGAAACGAATGCACCCAATCCATTTTATTGGACCCAATAGTGATGTTTTGGTTCGTTTTTAATCAGTTTCGTTACTGTGCAAAAAACCATGCCGGGATAGTATTTAATGTACCGATTCGGGCCGGAACCGAAACGAACTACCGATTCGTGCCAGAAGCGAAACGAACGCACCCAATCCACTTTTTTGGACCCAATAGTTATGTTTTGGTTCGTTTTGGTCATTTTCCTTGCTGTGCAAAAACCATGCCGGGTTGCATTGAATGCACCGATTCGGGCCGGAACCGAAACGAACTACCGATTTGGGCCAGAAACGTAACGAACGCACCCAATCCACTTTTGTGGACCCAATAGTGATGTTTTGGTTCGTTTTTAATCAGTTTCGTTACTGTGCAAAAAACCATGCCGGGATAGTATTTTATACACCGATTCGGGCCGGAACCGAAACGAACTACCGATTCACGCCAGAAACGAAACGAACGCACCCATTCCACTTTATTGGACCCAATAGTGATGTTTTGGTTCGTTTTGGTCAGTTTTGTTACTGTGCAAAAAACCATGCCGGGGTAGCATTTAATGCACCGATTTGGGCCGGAACCGAAACGAATTACCGATTCACGCCAGAAACGAAACGAACGCACCCATTCCACCTTATTGGACCCAATAGTGATGTTTTGGTTCGTTTTGGTTAGTTTCGTTACTGTGCAAAAAACCATGCCGGGGTAGCATTTAATGCACCGATTCGGGCCGGAACCGAAACGAAGTACCGATTCACGCCAGAAACGAAATGAACGCACCCATTCCACTTTATTGGACCCAATAGTGATGTTTTGGTTCGTTTTTAATCAGTTTCGTTACTGTGGAAAAAACCATGCCGGGATAGCATTTAATGCACCGATTCGGGCCGGAACCAAAACGAACTACCGATTCGGGCCAGAAACGAAACGAACGCACCCAATCCACTTTTTTGGACCCAATAGTGATGTTTTGGTTCGTTTTGATCAGTTTCGTTACTGTGCAAAAAACCATGCCGGGTTGCATTGAATGCACCGATTCGTGCCGGAACCGAAACGAACTACCGATTCGCGCCAGAAACGAAATGAACGCACCCAATCCACTTTTGTGGACCCAATAGTGATGTTTTGGTTCGTTTTGGTCAGTTTCGTTACTGTGCAAAAAACCATGCCGGGATACCGTTTAATGCACCGATTCGGGCCGGAACCGAAATGAACTACCGATTCGCGCCAGAAACGAAACGAACGCACCCAATCCACTTTTTTGGACCCAATAGTGATGTTTTGGTTCGTTTTGGTAAGTTTCGTTACTGTGCAAAAAACCATGCCGGGGTAGCATTTAATGCACCGATTCGGGCCGGAACCGAAACGAATTACCGATTCACGCCAGAAACGAAACGAACGCACCCATTCCACTTTATTGGACCCAATAGTGATGTTTTGGTTCGTTTTTAATCGGTTTCGTTACTGTGGAAAAAACCATGCCGGGATAGCATTTAATGCACCGATTCGGGCCGGAACCAAAACGAACTACCGATTCGGGCCAGAAACGAAATGAACGCACCCTATCCACTTTTTTGGACCCAATAGTGATGTTTTGGTTCGTTTTGATCAGTTTCGTTACTGTTCAAAAAACCATGCCGGGTTGCATTGAATGCACCGATTCGTGCCGGAACCGAAACGAACTACCGATTCGCGCCAGAAACGAAATGAACGCACCCAATCCACTTTTGTGGACCCAATACTGATGTTTTGGTTCGTTTTGGTCAGTTTCGTTACTGTGCAAAAAACCATGCCGGGATACCATTTAATGCACCGATTCGGGCCGGAACCGAAACGAACTACCGATTCGCGCCAGAAACGAAACGAACGCACCCAATCCACTTTTTTGGACCCAATAGTTATGTTTTGGTTCGTTTTGGTCAGTTTCGTTACCGTGCAAAAACCATGCCGGGTTGCATTGAATGCACCGATTCGGGCCGGAACCGAAACGAACTACCGATTCACGCCAGAAACGAAACGAACGCACCCATTCCACTTTATTGGACCCAATAGTGATGTTTTGGTTCGTTTTTAATCAGTTTCGTTACTGTGGAAAAAACCATGCCGGGATAGCATTTAATGCAACGATTCGGGCCGGAACCAAAACGAACTACCGATTCGGGCCAGAAACGAAACGAACGCACCCAATCCACTTTTTTGGACCCAATAGTGATGTTTTGGTTCGTTTTGATCAGTTTCGTTACTGTGCAAAAAACCATGCCGGGTTGCATTGAATGCACCGATTCGTGCCGGAACCGAAACGAACTACCGATTCGTGCCAGAAACGAAACGAACGCACCCAATCCACTTTTGTGGACCCAATAGTGATGTTTTGGTTCGTTTTGGTCAGTTTCGTTACTGTGCAATAAACCATGCCGGGTTGCATTGAATGCACCGATTCAGGCCGGAACCGAAACGAACTACCGATTCATGCCAGAAACGAAACGAACGCACCCAATCCACTTTTTTGGACCCAATAGTTATGTTTTGGTTCATTTTGGTCAGTTTCGTTACCGTGCAAAAACCATGCCGGGTTGCATTGAATGCACCGATTCGGGCCGGAACCGAAACGAACTACCGATTCACGCCAGAAACGAAACGAACGCACCCATTCCACTTTATTGGACCCAATAGTGATGTTTTGGTTCGTTTTTAATCAGTTTCGTTACTGTGGAAAAAACCATGCCGGGATAGCATTTAATGCACCGATTCGGGCCGGAACCAAAACGAACTACCGATTCGGGCCAGAAACGAAACGAGCGCACCCAATCCACTTTTTTGGACCCAATAGTGATGTTTTGGTTCGTTTTGATCAGTTTCGTTACTGTGCAAAAAACCATGCCGGGTTGCATTGAATGCACCGATTCGTGCCGGAACCGAAACGAACTACCGATTCGCGCCAGAAACGAAATGAACGCACCCAATCCACTTTTGTGGACCCAATAGTGATGTTTTGGTTCGTTTTGGTCAGTTTCGTTACTGTGCAAAAAACCATGCCGGGATACCGTTTAATGCACCGATTCGGGCCGGAACCGAAACGAACTACCGATTCACGCCAGAAACGAAACGAACGCACCCAATCCACTTTTTTGGACCCAATAGTGATGTTTTGGTTCGTTTTGGTCAGTTTCGTTACTGTGCAAAAAATCATACCGGGTTGCATTAAATGCACCGATTCGTGCCGGAACAACAATGAACTACCAATTCCGGCCAGAAACGAAACGAACGCACCCAATCCACTTTTTTGGACCGAATAGTGATGTTTTGGTTCGTTTTGGTCAGTTTCGTTACTGTGCAAAAAACCATGCTGGGATAGCATTTAATGCACCGATTCGGGCCGGAACCAAAACGGACTACCGATTCGCGCTAGAAATGAAACGAATGCACCCAATCCACTTTATTGGACCCAATAGTGATGTTTTGGTTCGTTTTTAATCAGTTTCGTTACTGTGCAAAAAACCATGCCGGGATAGCATTTAATGTACCGATTCGGGCCAGAACCGAAACGAACTACCGATTCGCGACAGAAACGTAATGAACGCACCCAATCCACTTTTTTGGACCCAATAGTGATGTTTTGGTTCGTTTTGGTCAGTTTCGTTACTGTGCAAAAAACCATGCCGGATTGCATTGAATGCACCGATTCAGGCCGGAACCGAAACGAACTACCGATTCGTGCCAGAAACGAAACGCAACGCACCCAATCCACTTTTGTGGACCCAATAGTGATGTTTTGGTTCGTTTTGGTCAGTTTCGTTACTGTGCAAAAAACCATGTCGGGATACCATTTAATGCACCGCTTCGGGCCGGAACCGAAACGAACTACCGATTCGCGCCAGAAACGAAACGAACGCAGCCAATCCACTTTTTTGGACCCAATAGTGATGTTTTGGTTCATTTTGGTCAGTTTCGTTACTGTGCAAAAAACCATGCCGGGACAGCATTTAATGCACCGATTCGGGCCGGAACCGAAACGAACTACCGATTCGCGCCAGAAACGAAACGAACGCACCCAATCCACTTTTGTGGACCCAATAGTGATGTTTTGGTTCATTTTGGTCAGTTTCGTTACTGTGCAAAAAACCATGCCGGGATAGCATTTAATGCACCGATTCGGGCCGGAACCAAAACGGACTACCGATTCGCGCTAGAAACGAAACGAATGCACCCAATCCATTTTATTGGACCCAATAGTGATGTTTTGGTTCGTTTTTAATCAGTTTCGTTACTGTGCAAAAAACCATGCCGGGATAGCATTTAATGTACCGATTCGGGCCGGAACCGAAACGAACTACCGATTCGCGCCAGAAACGAAACGAACGCACCCAATCCACTTTTTTGGACCCAATAGTTATGTTTTGGTTCGTTTTGGTCAGTTTCGTTACTGTGCAAAAAACCATGCCGGGTTGCATTGAATGCACCGATTCGGGCCGGAACCGAAACGAACTACCGATTTGGGCCAGAAACGTAACGAACGCACACAATCCACTTTTGTGGACCCAATAGTGATGTTTTGGTTCGTTTTTAATCAGTTTCGTTACTGTGCAAAAAACCATGCCGGGATAGTATTTATACACCGATTCGGGCCGGAACCGAAACGAACTACCGATTCACGCCAGAAACGAAACGAACGCACCCAATCCACTTTTTTGGACCCAATAGTGATGTTTTGGTTCGTTTTTAATCAGTTTCGTTACTGTGGAAAAAACCATGCCGGGATAACATTTAATGCACCGATTCGGGCCGGAACAAAAACGAACTACCGATTCGGGCCAGAAACGAAACGAACGCACCCAATCCACTTTTTTGGACCCAATAGTGATGTTTTGGTTCGTTTTGATCAGTTTCGTTACTGTGCAAAAAACCATGCCGGGTTGCATTGAATGCACCGATTCGTGCCGGAACCGAAACGAACTACCGATTCGCGCCAGAAACGAAATGAACGCACCCAATCCACTTTTGTGGACCCAATAGTGATGTTTTGGTTCGTTTTGGTCAGTTTCGTTACTGTGCAAAAAACCATGCCGGGATACCGTTTAATGCACCGATTCGGGCCGGAACCGAAACGAACTACCGATTCGCGCCAGAAACGAAACGAACGCACCCAATCCACTTTTTTGGACCCAATAGTGATGTTTTGGTTCGTTTTGGTCAGTTTCGTTACTGTGCAAAAAATCATACCGGGTTGCATTAAATGCACCGATTCGTGCCGGAACAACAATGAACTACCAATTCCGGCCAGAAACGAAACGAACGCACCCAATCCACTTTTTTGGACCGAATAGTGATGTTTTGGTTCGTTTTGGTCAGTTTCGTTACTGTGCAAAAAACCATGCTGGGATAGCATTTAATGCACCGATTCGGGCCGGAACCAAAACGAACTACCGATTCGGGCCAGAAACGAAACGAACGCACCCAATCCACTTTTTTGGACCCAATAGTGATGTTTTGGTTCGTTTTGATCAGTTTCGTTACTGTGCAAAAAACCATGCCGGGTTGCATTGAATGCACCGATTCGTGCCGGAACCGAAACGAACTACCGATTCGCGCCAGAAACGAAATGAACGCACCCAATCCACTTTTGTGGACCCAATAGTGATGTTTTGGTTCGTTTTGGTCAGTTTCGTTACTGTGCAAAAAACCATGCCGGGATACCGTTTAATGCACCGATTCGGGCCGGAACCGAAACGAACTACCGATTCGCGCCAGAAACGAAACGAACGCACCCAATCCACTTTTTTGGACCCAATAGTGATGTTTTGGTTCGTTTTGGTCAGTTTCGTTACTGTGCAAAAAATCATACCGGGTTGCATTAAATGCACCGATTCGTGCCGGAACAACAATGAACTACCAATTCCGGCCAGAAACGAAACGAACGCACCCAATCCACTTTTTTGGACCGAATAGTGATGTTTTGGTTCGTTTTGGTCAGTTTCGTTACTGTGCAAAAAACCATGCTGGGATAGCATTTAATGCACCGATTCGGGCCGGAACCAAAACGAACTACCGATTCGGGCCAGAAACGAAACGAACGCACCCAATCCACTTTTTTGGACCCAATAGTGATGTTTTGGTTCGTTTTGATCAGTTTCGTTACTGTGCAAAAAACCATGCCGGGTTGCATTGAATGCACCGATTCGTGCCGGAACCGAAACGAACTACCGATTCGCGCCAGAAATGAAACGAACGCACCCAATCCACTTTTGTGGACCCAATAGTGATGTTTTGGTTCGTTTTGGTCAGTTTCGTTACTGTGCAAAAAACCATGCCGGGATACCATTTAATGCACCGATTCGGGCCGGAACCGAAACGAACTACCGATTCGCGCCAGAAACAAAACGAACGCACCCAATCCACTTTTTTGGACCCAATAGTGATGTTTTGGTTCGTTTTGGTCAGTTTCGTTACTGTGCAAAAAATCATACCGGGTTGCATTAAATGCACCGATTCGAGCCGGAACAACAATGAACTACCAATTCCGGCCAGAAACGAAACGAACGCACCCAATCCACTTTTTTGGACCGAATAGTGATGTTTTGGTTCGTTTTGGTCAGTTTCGTTACTGTGCAAAAAACCATGCTGGGATAGCATTTAATGCACCGATTCGGGCCGGAACCAAAACAGACTACCGATTCGCGCTAGAAATGAAACGAATGCACCCAATCCACTTTATTGGACCCAATAGTGATGTTTTGGTTCGTTTTTAATCGGTTTCGTTACTGTGGAAAAAACCATGCCGGGATAGCATTTAATGCACCGATTCGGGCCGGAACCAAAACGAACTACCGATTCGGGCCAGAAACGAAATGAACGCACCCTATCCACTTTTTTGGACCCAATAGTGATGTTTTGGTTCGTTTTGATCAGTTTCGTTACTGTTCAAAAAACCATGCCGGGTTGCATTGAATGCACCGATTCGTGCCGGAACCGAAACGAACTACCGATTCGCGCCAGAAACGAAATGAACGCACCCAATCCACTTTTGTGGACCCAATACTGATGTTTTGGTTCGTTTTGGTCAGTTTCGTTACTGTGCAAAAAACCATGCCGGGATACCATTTAATGCACCGATTCGGGCCGGAACCGAAACGAACTACCGATTCGCGCCAGAAACGAAACGAACGCACCCAATCCACTTTTTTGGACCCAATAGTTATGTTTTGGTTCGTTTTGGTCAGTTTCGTTACCGTGCAAAAACCATGCCGGGTTGCATTGAATGCACCGATTCGGGCCGGAACCGAAACGAACTACCGATTCACGCCAGAAACGAAACGAACGCACCCATTCCACTTTATTGGACCCAATAGTGATGTTTTGGTTCGTTTTTAATCAGTTTCGTTACTGTGGAAAAAACCATGCCGGGATAGCATTTAATGCAACGATTCGGGCCGGAACCAAAACGAACTACCGATTCGGGCCAGAAACGAAACGAACGCACCCAATCCACTTTTTTGGACCCAATAGTGATGTTTTGGTTCGTTTTGATCAGTTTCGTTACTGTGCAAAAAACCATGCCGGGTTGCATTGAATGCACCGATTCGTGCCGGAACCGAAACGAACTACCGATTCGTGCCAGAAACGAAACGAACGCACCCAATCCACTTTTGTGGACCCAATAGTGATGTTTTGGTTCGTTTTGGTCAGTTTCGTTACTGTGCAATAAACCATGCCGGGTTGCATTGAATGCACCGATTCAGGCCGGAACCGAAACGAACTACCGATTCATGCCAGAAACGAAACGAACGCACCCAATCCACTTTTTTGGACCCAATAGTTATGTTTTGGTTCATTTTGGTCAGTTTCGTTACCGTGCAAAAACCATGCCGGGTTGCATTGAATGCACCGATTCGGGCCGGAACCGAAACGAACTACCGATTCACGCCAGAAACGAAACGAACGCACCCATTCCACTTTATTGGACCCAATAGTGATGTTTTGGTTCGTTTTTAATCAGTTTCGTTACTGTGGAAAAAACCATGCCGGGATAGCATTTAATGCACCGATTCGGGCCGGAACCAAAACGAACTACCGATTCGGGCCAGAAACGAAACGAGCGCACCCAATCCACTTTTTTGGACCCAATAGTGATGTTTTGGTTCGTTTTGATCAGTTTCGTTACTGTGCAAAAAACCATGCCGGGTTGCATTGAATGCACCGATTCGTGCCGGAACCGAAACGAACTACCGATTCGCGCCAGAAACGAAATGAACGCACCCAATCCACTTTTGTGGACCCAATAGTGATGTTTTGGTTCGTTTTGGTCAGTTTCGTTACTGTGCAAAAAACCATGCCGGGATACCGTTTAATGCACCGATTCGGGCCGGAACCGAAACGAACTACCGATTCACGCCAGAAACGAAACGAACGCACCCAATCCACTTTTTTGGACCCAATAGTGATGTTTTGGTTCATTTTGGTCAGTTTCGTTACTGTGCAAAAAATCATACCGGGTTGCATTAAATGCACCGATTCGTGCCGGAACAACAATGAACTACCAATTCCGGCCAGAAACGAAACGAACGCACCCAATCCACTTTTTTGGACCGAATAGTGATGTTTTGGTTCGTTTTGGTCAGTTTCGTTACTGTGCAAAAAACCATGCTGGGATAGCATTTAATGCACCGATTCGGGCCGGAACCAAAACGGACTACCGATTCGCGCTAGAAATGAAACGAATGCACCCAATCCACTTTATTGGACCCAATAGTGATGTTTTGGTTCGTTTTTAATCAGTTTCGTTACTGTGCAAAAAACCATGCCGGGATAGCATTTAATGTACCGATTCGGGCCAGAACCGAAACGAACTACCGATTCGCGACAGAAACGTAATGAACGCACCCAATCCACTTTTTTGGACCCAATAGTGATGTTTTGGTTCGTTTTGGTCAGTTTCGTTACTGTGCAAAAAACCATGCCGGATTGCATTGAATGCACCGATTCAGGCCGGAACCGAAACGAACTACCGATTCGTGCCAGAAACGAAACGCAACGCACCCAATCCACTTTTGTGGACCCAATAGTGATGTTTTGGTTCGTTTTGGTCAGTTTCGTTACTGTGCAAAAAACCATGTCGGGATACCATTTAATGCACCGCTTCGGGCCGGAACCGAAACGAACTACCGATTCGCGCCAGAAACGAAACGAACGCAGCCAATCCACTTTTTTGGACCCAATAGTGATGTTTTGGTTCATTTTGGTCAGTTTCGTTACTGTGCAAAAAACCATGCCGGGACAGCATTTAATGCACCGATTCGGGCCGGAACCGAAACGAACTACCGATTCGCGCCAGAAACGAAACGAACGCACCCAATCCACTTTTGTGGACCCAATAGTGATGTTTTGGTTCATTTTGGTCAGTTTCGTTACTGTGCAAAAAACCATGCCGGGATAGCATTTAATGCACCGATTCGGGCCGGAACCAAAACGGACTACCGATTCGCGCTAGAAACGAAACGAATGCACCCAATCCATTTTATTGGACCCAATAGTGATGTTTTGGTTCGTTTTTAATCAGTTTCGTTACTGTGCAAAAAACCATGCCGGGATAGCATTTAATGTACCGATTCGGGCCGGAACCGAAACGAACTACCGATTCGCGCCAGAAACGAAACGAACGCACCCAATCCACTTTTTTGGACCCAATAGTTATGTTTTGGTTCGTTTTGGTCAGTTTCGTTACTGTGCAAAAAACCATGCCGGGTTGCATTGAATGCACCGATTCGGGCCGGAACCGAAACGAACTACCGATTTGGGCCAGAAACGTAACGAACGCACACAATCCACTTTTGTGGACCCAATAGTGATGTTTTGGTTCGTTTTTAATCAGTTTCGTTACTGTGCAAAAAACCATGCCGGGATAGTATTTATACACCGATTCGGGCCGGAACCGAAACGAACTACCGATTCACGCCAGAAACGAAACGAACGCACCCAATCCACTTTTTTGGACCCAATAGTGATGTTTTGGTTCGTTTTTAATCAGTTTCGTTACTGTGGAAAAAACCATGCCGGGATAACATTTAATGCACCGATTCGGGCCGGAACAAAAACGAACTACCGATTCGGGCCAGAAACGAAACGAACGCACCCAATCCACTTTTTTGGACCCAATAGTGATGTTTTGGTTCGTTTTGATCAGTTTCGTTACTGTGCAAAAAACCATGCCGGGTTGCATTGAATGCACCGATTCGTGCCGGAACCGAAACGAACTACCGATTCGCGCCAGAAACGAAATGAACGCACCCAATCCACTTTTGTGGACCCAATAGTGATGTTTTGGTTCGTTTTGGTCAGTTTCGTTACTGTGCAAAAAACCATGCCGGGATACCGTTTAATGCACCGATTCGGGCCGGAACCGAAACGAACTACCGATTCGCGCCAGAAACGAAACGAACGCACCCAATCCACTTTTTTGGACCCAATAGTGATGTTTTGGTTCGTTTTGGTCAGTTTCGTTACTGTGCAAAAAATCATACCGGGTTGCATTAAATGCACCGATTCGTGCCGGAACAACAATGAACTACCAATTCCGGCCAGAAACGAAACGAACGCACCCAATCCACTTTTTTGGACCGAATAGTGATGTTTTGGTTCGTTTTGGTCAGTTTCGTTACTGTGCAAAAAACCATGCTGGGATAGCATTTAATGCACCGATTCGGGCCGGAACCAAAACGAACTACCGATTCGGGCCAGAAACGAAACGAACGCACCCAATCCACTTTTTTGGACCCAATAGTGATGTTTTGGTTCGTTTTGATCAGTTTCGTTACTGTGCAAAAAACCATGCCGGGTTGCATTGAATGCACCGATTCGTGCCGGAACCGAAACGAACTACCGATTCGCGCCAGAAACGAAATGAACGCACCCAATCCACTTTTGTGGACCCAATAGTGATGTTTTGGTTCGTTTTGGTCAGTTTCGTTACTGTGCAAAAAACCATGCCGGGATACCGTTTAATGCACCGATTCGGGCCGGAACCGAAACGAACTACCGATTCGCGCCAGAAACGAAACGAACGCACCCAATCCACTTTTTTGGACCCAATAGTGATGTTTTGGTTCGTTTTGGTCAGTTTCGTTACTGTGCAAAAAATCATACCGGGTTGCATTAAATGCACCGATTCGTGCCGGAACAACAATGAACTACCAATTCCGGCCAGAAACGAAACGAACGCACCCAATCCACTTTTTTGGACCGAATAGTGATGTTTTGGTTCGTTTTGGTCAGTTTCGTTACTGTGCAAAAAACCATGCTGGGATAGCATTTAATGCACCGATTCGGGCCGGAACCAAAACGAACTACCGATTCGGGCCAGAAACGAAACGAACGCACCCAATCCACTTTTTTGGACCCAATAGTGATGTTTTGGTTCGTTTTGATCAGTTTCGTTACTGTGCAAAAAACCATGCCGGGTTGCATTGAATGCACCGATTCGTGCCGGAACCGAAACGAACTACCGATTCGCGCCAGAAATGAAACGAACGCACCCAATCCACTTTTGTGGACCCAATAGTGATGTTTTGGTTCGTTTTGGTCAGTTTCGTTACTGTGCAAAAAACCATGCCGGGATACCATTTAATGCACCGATTCGGGCCGGAACCGAAACGAACTACCGATTCGCGCCAGAAACAAAACGAACGCACCCAATCCACTTTTTTGGACCCAATAGTGATGTTTTGGTTCGTTTTGGTCAGTTTCGTTACTGTGCAAAAAATCATACCGGGTTGCATTAAATGCACCGATTCGAGCCGGAACAACAATGAACTACCAATTCCGGCCAGAAACGAAACGAACGCACCCAATCCACTTTTTTGGACCGAATAGTGATGTTTTGGTTCGTTTTGGTCAGTTTCGTTACTGTGCAAAAAACCATGCTGGGATAGCATTTAATGCACCGATTCGGGCCGGAACCAAAACAGACTACCGATTCGCGCTAGAAATGAAACGAATGCACCCAATCCACTTTATTGGACCCAATAGTGATGTTTTGGTTCGTTTTTAATCAGTTTCGTTACTGTGCAAAAAACCATGTTGGGATAGCATTTAATGTACCGATTCGGGCCAGAACCGAAACGAACTACCGATTCGCGACAGAAACGTAATGAACGCACCCAATCCACTTTTTGTGGACCCAATAGTGATGTTTTGGTTCGTTTTGGTCAGTTTCGTTACTGTGCAAAAAACCATGTTGGGATACCATTTAATGCACCGCTTCGGGCCGGAACCGAAACGAACTACCGATTCGCGCCAGAAACGAAACGAACGCAGCCAATCCACTTTTTTGGACCCAATAGTGATGTTTTGGTTCATTTTAGTCAGTTTCGTTACTGTGCAAAAAACCATGCCGGGACAGCATTTAATGCACCGATTCGGGCCGGAACCGAAACGGACTACCGATTCGCGCCAGAGACGAAACGAACGCACCCAATCCACTTTTGTGGACCCAATAGTGATGTTTTGGTTCATTTTGGTCAGTTTCGTTACTGTGCAAAAAACCATGCCGGGATAGCATTTAATGCACCGATTCGGGCCGGAACCAAAACGGACTACCGATTCGCGCTAGAAACGAAACGAATGCACCCAATCCATTTTATTGGACCCAATAGTGATGTTTTGGTTCGTTTTTAATCAGTTTCGTTACTGTGCAAAAAACCATGCCGGGATAGCATTTAATGTACCGATTCGGGCCGGAACCGAAACGAACTACCGATTCGCGCCAGAAACGAAACGAACGCACCCAATCCACTTTTTTGGACCCAATAGTTATGTTTTGGTTCGTTTTGGTCAGTTTCGTTACTGTGCAAAAAACCATGCCGGGTTGCATTGAATGCACCGATTCGGGCCGGAACCGAAACGAACTACCGATTTGGGCCAGAAACGTAACGAACGCACACAATCCACTTTTGTGGACCCAATAGTGATGTTTTGGTTCATTTTGGTCAGTTTCGTTACTGTGCAAAAAACCATGCCGGGACAGCATTTAATGCACCGATTCGGGCCGGAACCGAAACGAACTACCGATTCGCGCCAGAAACGAAACGAACGCACCCAATCCACTTTTGTGGACCCAATAGTGATGTTTTGGTTCATTTTGGTCAGTTTCGTTACTGTGCAAAAAACCATGCCGGGATAGCATTTAATGCACCGATTCGGGCCGGAACCAAAACGGACTACCGATTCGCGCTAGAAACGAAACGAATGCACCCAATCCATTTTATTGGACCCAATAGTGATGTTTTGGTTCGTTTTTAATCAGTTTCGTTACTGTGCAAAAAACCATGCCGGGATAGCATTTAATGTACCGATTCGGGCCGGAACCGAAACGAACTACCGATTCGCGCCAGAAACGAAACGAACGCACCCAATCCACTTTTTTGGACGCAATAGTTATGTTTTGGTTCGTTTTGGTCAGTTTCGTTACCGTGCAAAAACCATGCCGGGTTGCATTGAATGCACCGATTCGGGCCGGAACCGAAACGAACTACCGATTCACGCCAGAAACGAAACGAACGCACCCATTCCACTTTATTGGACCCAATAGTGATGTTTTGGTTCGTTTTTAATCAGTTTCGTTACTGTGGAAAAAACCATGCCGGGATAGCATTTAATGCACCGATTCGGGCCAGAAACGAAACGAACGCACCCAATCCACTTTTTTGGACCCAATAGTGATGTTTTGGTTCGTTTTGATCAGTTTCGTTACTGTGCAAAAAACCATGCCGGGTTGCATTGAATGCACCGATTCGTGCCGGAACCGAAACGAACTACCGATTCGCGCCAGAAATGAAACGAACGCACCCAATCCACTTTTGTGGACCCAATAGTGATGTTTTGGTTCGTTTTGGTCAGTTTCGTTACTGTGCAAAAAACCATGCCGGGATACCATTTAATGCACCGATTCGGGCCGGAACCGAAACGAACTACCGATTCGCGCCAGAAACAAAACGAACGCACCCAATCCACTTTTTTGGACCCAATAGTGATGTTTTGGTTCGTTTTGGTCAGTTTCGTTACTGTGCAAAAAATCATACCGGGTTGCATTAAATGCACCGATTCGTGCCGGAACAACAATGAACTACCAATTCCGGCCAGAAACGAAACGAACGCACCCAATCCACTTTTTTGGACCGAATAGTGATGTTTTGGTTCGTTTTTAATCAGTTTCGTTACTGTGGAAAAAACCATGCCGGGATAGAATTTAATGCACCGATTCGGGCCGGAACCAAAACGAACTACCGATTCGGGCCAGAAACGAAACGAACGCACCCAATCCACTTTTTTGGACCCAATAGTGATGTTTTGGTTCGTTTTGATCAGTTTCGTTACTGTGCAAAAAACCATGCCGGGTTGCATTGAATGCACCGATTCGTGCCGGAACCGAAACGAACTACCGATTCGCGCCAGAAACGAAATGAACGCACCCAATCCACTTTTGTGGACCCAATAGTGATGTTTTGGTTCGTTTTGGTCAGTTTCGTTACTGTGCAAAAAACCATGCCGGGATACCATTTAATGCACCGATTCGGGCCGGAACCGAAACGAACTACCGATTCGCGCCAGAAACGAAACGAACGCACCCAATCCACTTTTTTGGACCCAATAGTGATGTTTTGGTTCGTTTTGGTCAGTTTCGTTACCGTGCAAAAACCATGCCGGGTTGCATTGAATGCACCGATTCGGGCCGGAACCGAAACGAACTACCGATTCACGCCAGAAATGAAACGAACGCACCCATTCCACTTTATTGGACCCAATAGTGATGTTTTGGTTCGTTTTTAATCAGTTTCGTTACTGTGGAAAAAACCATGCCGGGATAGCATTTAATGCACCGATTCGGGCCGGAACCAAAACGAACTACCGATTCGGGCCAGAAACGAAACGAACGCACCCAATCCACTTTTTTGGACCCAATAGTGATGTTTTGGTTCGTTTTGATCAGTTTCGTTACTGTGCAAAAAACCATGCCGGGTTGCATTGAATGCACCGATTCGTGCCGGAACCGAAACGAACTACCGATTCGCGCCAGAAACGAAATGAACGCACCCAATCCACTTTTGTGGACCCAATAGTGATGTTTTGGTTCGTTTTGGTCAGTTTCGTTACTGTGCAAAAAACCATGCCGGGATACCATTTAATGCACCGATTCGGGCCGGAACCGAAACAAACTACCGATTCGCGCCAGAAACGAAACGAACGCACCCAATCCACTTTTTTGGACCCAATAGTGATGTTTTGGTTCGTTTTGGTCAGTTTCGTTACTGTGCAAAAAATCATACCGGGTTGCATTAAATGCACCGATTCGTGCCGGAACAACAATGAACTACCAATTCCGGCCAGAAACGAAACGAACGCACCCAATCCTCTTTTTTGGACCGAATAGTGATGTTTTGGTTCGTTTTTAATCAGTTTCGTTACTGTGGAAAAAACCATGCCGGGATAGCATTTAATGCACCGATTCGGGCCGGAACCAAAACGAACTACCGATTCGGGCCAGAAACGAAACGAACGCACCCAATCCACTTTTTTGGACCCAATAGTGATGTTTTGGTTCGTTTTGATCAGTTTCGTTACTGTGCAAAAAACCATGCCGGGTTGCATTGAATGCACCGATTCGTGCCGGAACCGAAACGAACTACCGATTCGCGCCAGAAACGAAATGAACGCACCCAATCCACTTTTGTGGACCCAATAGTGATGTTTTGGTTCGTTTTGGTCAGTTTCGTTACTGTGCAAAAAACCATGCCGGGATACCATTTAATGCACCGATTCGGGCCGGAACCGAAACGAACTACCGATTCGCGCCAGAAACGAAACGAACGCACCCAATCCACTTTTTTTGGACCCAATAGTGATGTTTTGGTTCGTTTTGGTCAGTTTCGTTACTGTGCAAAAAATCATACCGGGTTGCATTAAATGCACCGATTCGTGCCGGAACAACAATGAACTACCAATTCCGGCCAGAAACGAAACGAACGCACCCAATCCACTTTTTTGGACCGAATAGTGATGTTTTGGTTCGTTTTTAATCAGTTTCGTTACTGTGGAAAAAACCATGCCGGGATAGAATTTAATGCACCGATTCGGGCCGGAACCAAAACGAACTACCGATTCGGGCCAGAAACGAAACGAACGCACCCAATCCACTTTTTTGGACCCAATAGTGATGTTTTGGTTCGTTTTGATCAGTTTCGTTACTGTGCAAAAAACCATGCCGGGTTGCATTTAATGCACCGATTCGTGCCGGAACCGAAACGAACTACCGATTCGCGCCAGAAACGAAATGAATGCACCCAATCCACTTTTGTGGACCCAATAGTGATGTTTTGGTTCGTTTTGGTCAGTTTCGTTACAGTGCAAAAAACCATGCCGGGATACCATTTAATGCACCGATTCGGGCCGGAACCGAAACAAACTACCGATTCGCGCCAGAAACGAAACGAACGCAACCAATCCACTTTTTTGGACCCAATAGTGATGTTTTGGTTCGTTTTGGTCAGTTTCGTTACTGTGCAAAAAATCATACCGGGTTGCATTAAATGCACCGATTCGTGCCGGAACAACAATGAACTACCAATTCCGGCCAGAAACGAAACGAACGCACCCAATCCACTTTTTTGGACCGAATAGTGATGTTTTGGTTCGTTTTTAATCAGTTTCGTTACTGTGGAAAAAACCATGCCGGGATAGCATTAAATGCACCGATTCGTGCCGGAACAACAATGAACTACCAATTCCGGCCAGAAACGAAACGAACGCACCCAATCCACTTTTTTGGACCGAATAGTGATGTTTTGGTTCGTTTTTAATCAGTTTCGTTACTGTGGAAAAAACCATGCCGGGATAGCATTTAATGCACCGATTCGGGCCGGAACCAAAACGAACTACCGATTCGGGCCAGAAACGAAACGAACGCACCCAATCCACTTTTTTGGACCCAATAGTGATGTTTTGGTTCGTTTTGATCAGTTTCGTTACTGTGCAAAAAACCATGCCGGGTTGCATTGAATGCACCGATTCGTGCCGGAACCGAAACGAACTACCGATTCGCGCCAGAAACGAAATGAACGCACCCAATCCACTTTTGTGGACCCAATAGTGATGTTTTGGTTCGTTTTGGTCAGTTTCGTTACTGTGCAAAAAACCATGCCGGGATACCATTTAATGCACCGATTCGGGCCGGAACCGAAACGAACTACCGATTCGCGCCAGAAACGAAACGAACGCACCCAATCCACTTTTTTGGACCCAATAGTGATGTTTTGGTTCGTTTTGGTCAGTTTCGTTACTGTGCAAAAAATCATACCGGGTTGCATTAAATGCACCGATTCGTGCCGGAACAACAATGAACTACCAATTCCGGCCAGAAACGAAACGAACGCACCCAATCCACTTTTTTGGACCCAATAGTGATGTTTTGGTTCGTTTTGATCAGTTTCGTTACTGTGCAAAAAACCATGCCGGGTTGCATTGAATGCACCGATTCGTGCCGGAACCGAAACGAACTACCGATTCGCGCCAGAAACGAAATGAACGCACCCAATCGACTTTTGTGGACCCAATAGTGATGTTTTGGTTCGTTTTGGTCAGTTTCGTTACTGTGCAAAAAACCATGCCGGGATACCATTTAATGCACCGATTCGGGCCGGAACCGAAACGAACTACCGATTCGCGCCAGAAACGAAACAAATGCACCCAATCCACTTTTTTGGACCCAATAGTTATGTTTTGGTTCGTTTTGGTCAGTTTCGTTACCGTGCAAAAACCATGCGGGGTTGCATTGAATGCACCGATTCGGGCCGGAACCGAAACGAACTACCAATTCACGCCAGAAACAAAACGAACGCACCCATTCCACTTTATTGGACCCAATAGTGATGTTTTGGTTCGTTTTTAATCAGTTTCGTTACTGTGGAAAAAACCATGCCGGGATAGCATTTAATGCACCGATTCGGGCCGGAACCAAAACGAACTACCGATTCGGGCCAGAAACGAAACGAACGCACCCAATCCACTTTTTTGGACCCAATAGTGATGTTTTGGTTCGTTTTGATCAGTTTCGTTACTGTGCAAAAAACCATGCCGGGTTGCATTGAATGCACCGATTCGTGCCGGAACCGAAACGAACTACCGATTCGCGCCAGAAACGAAATGAACGCACCCAATCCACTTTTGTGGACCCAATAGTGATGTTTTGGTTCGTTTTGGTCAGTTTCGTTACTGTGCAAAAAACCATGCCGGGATACCATTTAATGCACCGATTCGGGCCGGAACCGAAACGAACTACCGATTCGCGCCAGAAACGAAACGAACGCACCCAATCCACTTTTTTTGACCCAATAGTGATGTTTTGGTTCGTTTTGGTCAGTTTCGTTACTGTGCAAAAAATCATACCGGGTTGCATTAAATGCACCGATTCGTGCCGGAACAACAATGAACCACCAATTCCGGCCAGAAACGAAACGAACGCACCCAATCCACTTTTTTGGACCGAATAGTGATGTTTTGGTTCGTTTTTAATCAGTTTCGTTACTGTGGAAAAAACCATGCCGGGATAGCATTTAATGCACCGATTCGGGCCGGAACCAAAACGAACTACCGATTCGGGCCAGAAACGAAACGAACGCACCCAATCCACTTTTTTGGACCCAATAGTGATGTTTTGGTTCGTTTTGATCAGTTTCGTTACTGTGCAAAAAACCATGCCGGGTTGCATTGAATGCACCGATTCGTGCCGGAACCGAAACGAACTACCGATTCGCGCCAGAAACGAAATGAACGCACCCAATCCACTTTTGTGGACCCAATAGTGATGTTTTGGTTCGTTTTGGTCAGTTTCGTTACTGTGCAAAAAACCATGCCGGGATACCATTTAATGCACCGATTCGGGCCGGAACCGAAACGAACTACCGATTCGCGCCAGAAACGAAACGAACGCACCCAATCCACTTTTTTGGACCCAATAGTTATGTTTTGGTTCGTTTTGGTCAGTTTCGTTACCGTGCAAAAACCATGCCGGGTTGCATTGAATGCACCGATTCGGGCCGGAACCGAAACGAACTACCGATTCACGCCAGAAACGAAACGAACGCACCCATTCCACTTTATTGGACCCAATAGTGATGTTTTGGTTCGTTTTTAATCAGTTTCATTACTGTGGAAAAAACCATGCCGGGATAGCATTTAATGCACCGATTCGGGCCGGAACCAAAACGAACTACCGATTCGGGCCAGAAACGAAACGAACGCACCCAATCCACTTTTTTGGACCCAATAGTGATGTTTTGGTTCGTTTTGATCAGTTTCGTTACTGTGCAAAAAACCATGCCGGGTTGCATTGAATGCACCGATTCGTGCCGGAACCGAAACGAACTACCGATTCGCGCCAGAAACGAAATGAACGCACCCAATCCACTTTTGTGGACCCAATAGTGATGTTTTGGTTCGTTTTGGTCAGTTTCGTTACTGTGCAAAAAACCATGCCGGGATACCATTTAATGCACCGATTCGGGCCGGAACCGAAACGAACTACCGATTCGCGCCAGAAACGAAACGAACGCACCCAATCCACTTTTTTGGACCCAATAGTGATGTTTTGGTTCGTTTTGGTCAGTTTCGTTACTGTGCAAAAAATCATACCGGGTTGCATTAAATGCACCGATTCGTGCCGGAACAACAATGAACTACCAATTCCGGCCAGAAACGAAACGAACGCACCCAATCCACTTTTTTGGACCGAATAGTGATGTTTTGGTTCGTTTTTAATCAGTTTCGTTACTGTGGAAAAAACCATGCCGGGATAGCATTTAATGCACCGATTCGGGCCGGAACCAAAACGAACTACCGATTCGGGCCAGAAACGAAACGAACGCACCCAATCCACTTTTTTGGACCCAATAGTGATGTTTTGGTTCGTTTTGATCAGTTTCGTTACTGTGCAAAAAACCATGCCGGGTTGCATTGAATGCACCGATTCGTGCCGGAACCGAAACGAACTACCGATTCGCGCCAGAAACGAAATGAACGCACCCAATCCACTTTTGTGGACCCAATAGTGATGTTTTGGTTCGTTTTGGTCAGTTTCGTTACTGTGCAAAAAACCATGCCGGGATACCATTTAATGCACCGATTCGGGCCGGAACCGAAACGAACTACCGATTCGCGCCAGAAACGAAACGAACGCACCCAATCCACTTTTTTGGACCCAATAGTTATGTTTTGGTTCGTTTTGGTCAGTTTCGTTACCGTGCAAAAACCATGCCGGGTTGCATTGAATGCACCGATTCGGGCCGGAACCGAAACGAACTACCGATTCACGCCAGAAACGAAACGAACGCACCCATTCCACTTTATTGGACCCAATAGTGATGTTTTGGTTCGTTTTTAATCAGTTTCGTTACTGTGGAAAAAACCATGCCGGGATAGCATTTAATGCACCGATTCGGGCCGGAACCAAAACGAACTACCGATTCGGGCCAGAAACGAAACGAACGCACCCAATCCACTTTTTTGGACCCAATAGTGATGTTTTGGTTCGTTTTGATCAGTTTCGTTACTGTGCAAAAAACCATGCCGGGTTGCATTGAATGCACCGATTCGTGCCGGAACCGAAACGAACTACCGATTCGCGCCAGAAACGAAATGAACGCACCCAATCCACTTTTGTGGACCCAATAGTGATGTTTTGGTTCGTTTTGGTCAGTTTCGTTACTGTGCAAAAAACCATGCCGGGATACCATTTAATGCACCGATTCGGGCCGGAACCGAAACAAACTACCGATTCGCGCCAGAAACGAAACGAACGCACCCAATCCACTTTTTTGGACCCAATAGTGATGTTTTGGTTCGTTTTGGTCAGTTTCGTTACTGTGCAAAAAATCATACCGGGTTGCATTAAATGCACCGATTCGTGCCGGAACAACAATGAACTACCAATTCCGGCCAGAAACGAAACGAACGCACCCAATCCACTTTTTTGGACCGAATAGTGATGTTTTGGTTCGTTTTTAATCAGTTTCGTTACTGTGGAAAAAACCATGCCGGGATAGCATTTAATGCACCGATTCGGGCCGGAACCAAAACGAACTACCGATTCGGGCCAGAAACGAAACGAACGCACCCAATCCACTTTTTTGGACCCAATAGTGATGTTTTGGTTCGTTTTGATCAGTTTCGTTACTGTGCAAAAAACCATGCCGGGTTGCATTGAATGCACCGATTCGTGCCGGAACCGAAACGAACTACCGATTCGCGCCAGAAACGAAATGAACGCACCCAATCCACTTTTGTGGACCCAATAGTGATGTTTTGGTTCGTTTTGGTCAGTTTCGTTACTGTGCAAAAAACCATGCCGGGATACCATTTAATGCACCGATTCGGGCCGGAACCGAAACGAACTACCGATTCGCGCCAGAAACGAAACGAACGCACCCAATCCACTTTTTTTGGACCCAATAGTGATGTTTTGGTTCGTTTTGGTCAGTTTCGTTACTGTGCAAAAAATCATACCGGGTTGCATTAAATGCACCGATTCGTGCCGGAACAACAATGAACTACCAATTCCGGCCAGAAACGAAACGAACGCACCCAATCCACTTTTTTGGACCGAATAGTGATGTTTTGGTTCGTTTTTAATCAGTTTCGTTACTGTGGAAAAAACCATGCCGGGATAGAATTTAATGCACCGATTCGGGCCGGAACCAAAACGAACTACCGATTCGGGCCAGAAACGAAACGAACGCACCCAATCCACTTTTTTGGACCCAATAGTGATGTTTTGGTTCGTTTTGATCAGTTTCGTTACTGTGCAAAAAACCATGCCGGGTTGCATTTAATGCACCGATTCGTGCCGGAACCGAAACGAACTACCGATTCGCGCCAGAAACGAAATGAATGCACCCAATCCACTTTTGTGGACCCAATAGTGATGTTTTGGTTCGTTTTGGTCAGTTTCGTTACAGTGCAAAAAACCATGCCGGGATACCATTTAATGCACCGATTCGGGCCGGAACCGAAACAAACTACCGATTCGCGCCAGAAACGAAACGAACGCAACCAATCCACTTTTTTGGACCCAATAGTGATGTTTTGGTTCGTTTTGGTCAGTTTCGTTACTGTGCAAAAAATCATACCGGGTTGCATTAAATGCACCGATTCGTGCCGGAACAACAATGAACTACCAATTCCGGCCAGAAACGAAACGAACGCACCCAATCCACTTTTTTGGACCGAATAGTGATGTTTTGGTTCGTTTTTAATCAGTTTCGTTACTGTGGAAAAAACCATGCCGGGATAGCATTAAATGCACCGATTCGTGCCGGAACAACAATGAACTACCAATTCCGGCCAGAAACGAAACGAACGCACCCAATCCACTTTTTTGGACCGAATAGTGATGTTTTGGTTCGTTTTTAATCAGTTTCGTTACTGTGGAAAAAACCATGCCGGGATAGCATTTAATGCACCGATTCGGGCCGGAACCAAAACGAACTACCGATTCGGGCCAGAAACGAAACGAACGCACCCAATCCACTTTTTTGGACCCAATAGTGATGTTTTGGTTCGTTTTGATCAGTTTCGTTACTGTGCAAAAAACCATGCCGGGTTGCATTGAATGCACCGATTCGTGCCGGAACCGAAACGAACTACCGATTCGCGCCAGAAACGAAATGAACGCACCCAATCCACTTTTGTGGACCCAATAGTGATGTTTTGGTTCGTTTTGGTCAGTTTCGTTACTGTGCAAAAAACCATGCCGGGATACCATTTAATGCACCGATTCGGGCCGGAACCGAAACGAACTACCGATTCGCGCCAGAAACGAAACGAACGCACCCAATCCACTTTTTTGGACCCAATAGTGATGTTTTGGTTCGTTTTGGTCAGTTTCGTTACTGTGCAAAAAATCATACCGGGTTGCATTAAATGCACCGATTCGTGCCGGAACAACAATGAACTACCAATTCCGGCCAGAAACGAAACGAACGCACCCAATCCACTTTTTTGGACCCAATAGTGATGTTTTGGTTCGTTTTGATCAGTTTCGTTACTGTGCAAAAAACCATGCCGGGTTGCATTGAATGCACCGATTCGTGCCGGAACCGAAACGAACTACCGATTCGCGCCAGAAACGAAATGAACGCACCCAATCGACTTTTGTGGACCCAATAGTGATGTTTTGGTTCGTTTTGGTCAGTTTCGTTACTGTGCAAAAAACCATGCCGGGATACCATTTAATGCACCGATTCGGGCCGGAACCGAAACGAACTACCGATTCGCGCCAGAAACGAAACGAACGCACCCAATCCACTTTTTTGGACCCAATAGTTATGTTTTGGTTCGTTTTGGTCAGTTTCGTTACCGTGCAAAAACCATGCCGGGTTGCATTGAATGCACCGATTCGGGCCGGAACCGAAACGAACTACCGATTCACGCCAGAAACGAAACGAACGCACCCATTCCACTTTATTGGACCCAATAGTGATGTTTTGGTTCGTTTTTAATCAGTTTCATTACTGTGGAAAAAACCATGCCGGGATAGCATTTAATGCACCGATTCGGGCCGGAACCAAAACGAACTACCGATTCGGGCCAGAAACGAAACGAACGCACCCAATCCACTTTTTTGGACCTAATAGTGATGTTTTGGTTCGTTTTGATCAGTTTCGTTACTGTGCAAAAAACCATGCCGGGTTGCATTGAATGCACCGATTCGTGCCGGAACCGAAACGAACTACCGATTCGCGCCAGAAACGAAATGAACGCACCCAATCCACTTTTGTGGACCCAATAGTGATGTTTTGGTTCATTTTGGTCAGTTTCGTTACTGTGCAAAAAACCATGCCGGGATACCATTTAATGCACCGATTCGGGCCGGAACCGAAACGAACTACCGATTCGCGCCAGAAACGAAACGAACGCACCCAATCCACTTTTTTGGACCCAATAGTGATGTTTTGGTTCGTTTTGGTCAGTTTCGTTACTGTGCAAAAAATCATACCGGGTTGCATTAAATGCACCGATTCGTGCCGGAACAACAATGAACCACCAATTCCGGCCAGAAACGAAACGAACGCACCCAATCCACTTTTTTGGACCGAATAGTGATGTTTTGGTTCGTTTTTAATCAGTTTCGTTACTGTGGAAAAAACCATGCCGGGATAGCATTTAATGCACCGATTCGGGCCGGAACCAAAACGAACTACCGATTCGGGCCAGAAACGAAACGAACGCACCCAATCCACTTTTTTGGACCCAATAGTGATGTTTTGGTTCGTTTTGATCAGTTTCGTTACTGTGCAAAAAACCATGCCGGGTTGCATTGAATGCACCGATTCGTGCCGGAACCGAAACGAACTACCGATTCGCGCCAGAAACGAAATGAACGCACCCAATCCACTTTTGTGGACCCAATAGTGATGTTTTGGTTCGTTTTGGTCAGTTTCGTTACTGTGCAAAAAACCATGCCGGGATACCATTTAATGCACCGATTCGGGCCGGAACCGAAACGAACTACCGATTCGCGCCAGAAACGAAACGAACGCACCCAATCCACTTTTTTGGACCCAATAGTTATGTTTTGGTTCGTTTTGGTCAGTTTCGTTACCGTGCAAAAACCATGCCGGGTTGCATTGAATGCACCGATTCGGGCCGGAACCGAAACGAACTACCGATTCACGCCAGAAACGAAACGAACGCACCCATTCCACTTTATTGGACCCAATAGTGATGTTTTGGTTCGTTTTTAATCAGTTTCGTTACTGTGGAAAAAACCATGCCGGGATAGCATTTAATGCACCGATTCGGGCCGGAACCAAAACGAACTACCGATTCGGGCCAGAAACGAAACGAACGCACCCAATCCACTTTTTTGGACCCAATAGTGATGTTTTGGTTCGTTTTGATCAGTTTCGTTACTGTGCAAAAAACCATGCCGGGTTGCATTGAATGCACCGATTCGTGCCGGAACCGAAACGAACTACCGATTCGCGCCAGAAACGAAATGAACGCACCCAATCCACTTTTGTGGACCCAATAGTGATGTTTTGGTTCGTTTTGGTCAGTTTCGTTACTGTGCAAAAAACCATGCCGGGATACCATTTAATGCACCGATTCGGGCCGGAACCGAAACGAACTACCGATTCGCGCCAGAAACGAAACGAACGCACCCAATCCACTTTTTTGGACCCAACAGTTATGTTTTGGTTCGTTTTGGTCAGTTTCGTTACCGTGCAAAAACCATGCCGGGTTGCATTGAATGCACCGATTCGGGCCGGAACCGAAACGAACTACCGATTCACGCCAGAAACGAAACGAACGCACCCATTCCACTTTATTGGACCCAATAGTGATGTTTTGGTTCGTTTTTAATCAGTTTCGTTACTGTGGAAAAAACCATGCCGGGATAGCATTTAATGCACCGATTCGGGCCGGAACCAAAACGAACTACCGATTCGGGCCAGAAACGAAACGAACGCACCCAATCCACTTTTTTGGACCCAATAGTGATGTTTTGGTTCGTTTTGATCAGTTTCGTTACTGTGCAAAAAACCATGCCGGGTTGCATTGAATGCACCGATTCGTGCCGGAACCGAAACGAACTACCGATTCGCGCCAGAAATGAAATGAACGCACCCAATCCACTTTTGTGGACCCAATAGTGATGTTTTAGTTCGTTTTGGTCAGTTTCGTTACTGTGCAAAAAACCATGCCGGGATACCATTTAATGCACCGATTCGGGCCGGAACCGAAACGAACTACCGATTCGCGCCAGAAACGAAACGAACGCACCCAATCCACTTTTTTGGACCCAATAGTGATGTTTTGGTTCGTTTTGGTCAGTTTCGTTACTGTGCAAAAAATCATACCGGGTTGCATTAAATGCACCGATTCGTGCCGGAACAACAATGAACTACCAATTCCGGCCAGAAACGAAACGAACGCACCCAATCCACTTTTTTGGACCGAATAGTGATGTTTTGGTTCGTTTTTAATCAGTTTCGTTACTGTGGAAAAAATCATGCCGGGATAGAATTTAATGCACCGATTCGGGCCGGAACCAAAACGAACTACCGATTCGGGCCAGAAACGAAACGAACGCACCCAATCCACTTTTTTGGACCCAATAGTGATGTTTTGGTTCGTTTTGATCAGTTTCGTTACTGTGCAAAAAACCATGCCGGGTTGCATTGAATGCACCGATTCGTGCCGGAACCGAAACGAACTACCGATTCGCGCCAGAAATGAAATGAACGCACCCAATCGACTTTTGTGGACCCAATAGTGATGTTTTGGTTCGTTTTGGTCAGTTTCGTTACTGTGCAAAAAACCATGCCGGGATACCATTTAATGCACCGATTCGGGCCGGAACCGAAACGAACTACCGATTCGCGCCAGAAACGAAACGAACGCACCCAATCCACTTTTTTGGACCCAATAGTGATGTTTTGGTTCGTTTTGATCAGTTTCGTTACTGTGCAAAAAACCATGCCGGGTTGCATTGAATGCACCGATTCGTGCCGGAACCGAAACGAACTACCGATTCGCGCCAGAAACGAAATGAACGCACCCAATCCACTTTTGTGGACCCAATAGTGATGTTTTGGTTCGTTTTGGTCAGTTTCGTTACTGTGCAAAAAACCATGCCGGGATACCATTTAATGCACCGATTCGGGCCGGAACCGAAACGAACTACCGATTCGCGCCAGAAACGAAACGAACGCACCCAATCCACTTTTTTGGACCCAATAGTGATGTTTTGGTTCGTTTTGGTCAGTTTCGTTACTGTGCAAAAAATCATACCGGGTTGCATTAAATGCACCGATTCGTGCCGGAACAACAATGAACTACCAATTCCGGCCAGAAACGAAACGAACGCACCCAATCCACTTTTTTGGACCGAATAGTGATGTTTTGGTTCGTTTTTAATCAGTTTCGTTACTGTGGAAAAAACCATGCCGGGATAGAATTTAATGCACCGATTCGGGCCGGAACCAAAACGAACTACCGATTCGGGCCAGAAACGAAACGAACGCACCCAATCCACTTTTTTGGACCCAATAGTGATGTTTTGGTTCGTTTTGATCAGTTTCGTTACTGTGCAAAAAACCATGCCGGGTTGCATTGAATGCACCGATTCGTGCCGGAACCGAAACGAACTACCGATTCGCGCCAGAAACGAAATGAACGCACCCAATCGACTTTTGTGGACCCAATAGTGATGTTTTGTTTCGTTTTGGTCAGTTTCGTTACTGTGCAAAAAACCATGCCGGGAAACCATTTAATGCACCGATTCGGGCCGGAACCGAAACGAACTACCGATTCACGCCAGAAACGAAACGAACGCACCCATTCCACTTTATTGGACCCAATAGTGATGTTTTGGTTCGTTTTTAATCAGTTTCGTTACTGTGGAAAAAACCATGCCGGGATAGCATTTAATGCACCGATTCGGGCCGGAACCAAAACGAACTACCGATTCGGGCCAGAAACGAAACGAACGCACCCAATCCACTTTTTTGGACCCAATAGTGATGTTTTGGTTCGTTTTGATCAGTTTCGTTACTGTGCAAAAAACCATGCCGGGTTGCATTGAATGCACCGATTCGTGCCGGAACCGAAACGAACTACCGATTCGCGCCAGAAACGAAATGAACGCACCCAATCCACTTTTGTGGACCCAATAGTGATGTTTTGGTTCGTTTTGGTCAGTTTCGTTACTGTGCAAAAAACCATGCCGGGATACCATTTAATGCACCGATTCGGGCCGGAACCGAAACGAACTACCGATTCGCGCCAGAAACGAAACGAACGCACCCAATCCACTTTTTTGGACCCAATAGTGATGTTTTGGTTCGTTTTGGTCAGTTTCGTTACTGTGCAAAAAATCATACCGGGTTGCATTAAATGCACCGATTCGTGCCGGAACAACAATGAACTACCAATTCCGGCCAGAAACGAAACGAACGCACCCAATCCACTTTTTTGGACCGAATAGTGATGTTTTGGTTCGTTTTTAATCAGTTTCGTTACTGTGGAAAAAACCATGCCGGGATAGAATTTAATGCACCGATTCGGGCCGGAACCAAAACCAACTACCGATTCGGGCCAGAAACGAAACGAACGCACCCAATCCACTTTTTTGGACCCAATAGTGATGTTTTGGTTCGTTTTGATCAGTTTCGTTACTGTGCAAAAAACCATGCCGGGTTGCATTGAATGCACCGATTCGTGCCGGAACCGAAACGAACTACCGATTCGCGCCAGAAATGAAATGAACGCACCCAATCGACTTTTGTGGACCCAATAGTGATGTTTTGGTTCGTTTTGGTCAGTTTCGTTACTGTGCAAAAAACCATGCCGGGATACCATTTAATGCACCGATTCGGGCCGGAACCGAAACGAACTACCGATTCGCGCCAGAAACGAAACGAACGCACCCAATCCACTTTTTTGGACCCAATAGTTATGTTTTGGTTCGTTTTGGTCAGTTTCGTTACCGTGCAAAAACCATGCCGGGTTGCATTGAATGCACCGATTCGGGCCGGAACCGAAACGAACTACCGATTCACGCCAGAAACGAAACGAACGCACCCATTCCACTTTATTGGACCCAATAGTGATGTTTTGGTTCGTTTTTAATCAGTTTCGTTACTGTGGAAAAAACCATGCCGGGATAGCATTTAATGCACCGATTCGGGCCGGAACCAAAACGAACTACCGATTCGGGCCAGAAACGAAACGAACGCACCCAATCCACTTTTTTGGACCCAATAGTGATGTTTTGGTTCGTTTTGATCAGTTTCGTTACTGTGCAAAAAACCATGCCGGGTTGCATTGAATGCACCGATTCGTGCCGGAACCGAAACGAACTACCGATTCGCGCCAGAAACGAAATGAACGCACCCAATCCACTTTTGTGGACCCAATAGTGATGTTTTGGTTCGTTTTGGTCAGTTTCGTTACTGTGCAAAAAACCATGCCGGGATACCATTTAATGCACCGATTCGGGCCGGAACCGAAACGAACTACCGATTCGCGCCAGAAACGAAACGAACGCACCCAATCCACTTTTTTGGACCCAATAGTGATGTTTTGGTTCGTTTTGGTCAGTTTCGTTACTGTGCAAAAAATCATACCGGGTTGCATTAAATGCACCGATTCGTGCCGGAACAACAATGAACTACCAATTCCGGCCAGAAACGAAACGAACGCACCCAATCCACTTTTTTGGACCGAATAGTGATGTTTTGGTTCGTTTTTAATCAGTTTCGTTACTGTGGAAAAAACGATGCCGGGATAGAATTTAATGCACCGATTCGGGCCGGAACCAAAACGAACTACCGATTCGGGCCAGAAACGAAACGAACGCACCCAATCCACTTTTTTGGACCCAATAGTGATGTTTTGGTTCGTTTTGATCAGTTTCGTTACTGTGCAAAAAACCATGCCGGGTTGCATTGAATGCACCGATTCGTGCCGGAACCGAAACGAACTACCGATTCGCGCCAGAAATGAAATGAACGCACCCAATCGACTTTTGTGGACCCAATAGTGATGTTTTGGTTCGTTTTGGTCAGTTTCGTTACTGTGCAAAAAACCATGCCGGGATACCATTTAATGCACCGATTCGGGCCGGAACCGAAACGAACTACCGATTCGCGCCAGAAACGAAACGAACGCACCCAATCCACTTTTTTGGACCCAATAGTTATGTTTTGGTTCGTTTTGGTCAGTTTCGTTACTGTGCAAAAAACCATGCCGGGTTGCATTGAATGCACCGATTCGTGCCGGAACCGAAACGAACTACCGATTCGCGCCAGAAACGAAATGAACGCACCCAATCGACTTTTGTGGACCCAATAGTGATGTTTTGTTTCGTTTTGGTCAGTTTCGTTACTGTGCAAAAAACCATGCCGGGAAACCATTTAATGCACCGATTCGGGCCGGAACCGAAACGAACTACCGATTCACGCCAGAAACGAAACGAACGCACCCATTCCACTTTATTGGACCCAATAGTGATGTTTTGGTTCGTTTTTAATCAGTTTCGTTACTGTGGAAAAAACCATGCCGGGATAGCATTTAATGCACCGATTCGGGCCGGAACCAAAACGAACTACCGATTCGGGCCAGAAACGAAACGAACGCACCCAATCCACTTTTTTGGACCCAATAGTGATGTTTTGGTTCGTTTTGATCAGTTTCGTTACTGTGCAAAAAACCATGCCGGGTTGCATTGAATGCACCGATTCGTGCCGGAACCGAAACGAACTACCGATTCGCGCCAGAAACGAAATGAACGCACCCAATCCACTTTTGTGGACCCAATAGTGATGTTTTGGTTCGTTTTGGTCAGTTTCGTTACTGTGCAAAAAACCATGCCGGGATACCATTTAATGCACCGATTCGGGCCGGAACCGAAACGAACTACCGATTCGCGCCAGAAACGAAACGAACGCACCCAATCCACTTTTTTGGACCCAATAGTGATGTTTTGGTTCGTTTTGGTCAGTTTCGTTACTGTGCAAAAAATCATACCGGGTTGCATTAAATGCACCGATTCGTGCCGGAACAACAATGAACTACCAATTCCGGCCAGAAACGAAACGAACGCACCCAATCCACTTTTTTGGACCGAATAGTGATGTTTTGGTTCTTTTTTAATCAGTTTCGTTACTGTGGAAAAAACCATGCCGGGATAGCATTTAATGCACCGATTCGGGCCGGAACCAAAACGAACTACCGATTCGGGCCAGAAACGAAACGAACGCACCCAATCCACTTTTTTGGACCCAATAGTGATGTTTTGGTTCGTTTTGATCAGTTTCGTTACTGTGCAAAAAACCATGCCGGGTTGCATTGAATGCACCGATTCGTGCCGGAACCGAAACGAACTACCGATTCGCGCCAGAAATGAAATGAACGCACCCAATCCACTTTTGTGGACCCAATAGTGATGTTTTGGTTCGTTTTGGTCAGTTTCGTTACTGTGCAAAAAACCATGCCGGGATACCATTTAATGCACCGATTCGGGCCGGAACCGAAACGAACTACCGATTCGCGCCAGAAACGAAACGAACGCACCCAATCCACTTTTTTGGACCCAATAGTGATGTTTTGGTTCGTTTTGGTCAGTTTCGTTACTGTGCAAAAAATCATACCGGGTTGCATTAAATGCACCGATTCGTGCCGGAACAACAATGAACTACCAATTCCGGCCAGAAACGAAACGAACGCACCCAATCCACTTTTTTGGACCGAATAGTGATGTTTTGGTTCGTTTTTAATCAGTTTCGTTACTGTGGAAAAAATCATGCCGGGATAGAATTTAATGCACCGATTCGGGCCGGAACCAAAACGAACTACCGATTCGGGCCAGAAACGAAACGAACGCACCCAATCCACTTTTTTGGACCCAATAGTGATGTTTTGGTTCGTTTTGATCAGTTTCGTTACTGTGCAAAAAACCATGCCGGGTTGCATTGAATGCACCGATTCGTGCCGGAACCGAAACGAACTACCGATTCGCGCCAGAAATGAAATGAACGCACCCAATCGACTTTTGTGGACCCAATAGTGATGTTTTGGTTCGTTTTGGTCAGTTTCGTTACTGTGCAAAAAACCATGCCGGGATACCATTTAATGCACCGATTCGGGCCGGAACCGAAACGAACTACCGATTCGCGCCAGAAACGAAACGAACGCACCCAATCCACTTTTTTGGACCCAATAGTGATGTTTTGGTTCGTTTTGATCAGTTTCGTTACTGTGCAAAAAACCATGCCGGGTTGCATTGAATGCACCGATTCGTGCCGGAACCGAAACGAACTACCGATTCGCGCCAGAAACGAAATGAACGCACCCAATCCACTTTTGTGGACCCAATAGTGATGTTTTGGTTCGTTTTGGTCAGTTTCGTTACTGTGCAAAAAACCATGCCGGGAAACCATTTAATGCACCGATTCGGGCCGGAACCGAAACGAACTACCGATTCGCGCCAGAAACGAAACGAACGCACCCAATCCACTTTTTTGGACCCAATAGTGATGTTTTGGTTCGTTTTGGTCAGTTTCGTTACTGTGCAAAAAATCATACCGGGTTGCATTAAATGCACCGATTCGTGCCGGAACAACAATGAACTACCAATTCCGGCCAGAAACGAAACGAACGCACCCAATCCACTTTTTTGGACCGAATAGTGATGTTTTGGTTCGTTTTTAATCAGTTTCGTTACTGTGGAAAAAACCATGCCGGGATAGAATTTAATGCACCGATTCGGGCCGGAACCAAAACGAACTACCGATTCGGGCCAGAAACGAAACGAACGCACCCAATCCACTTTTTTGGACCCAATAGTGATGTTTTGGTTCGTTTTGATCAGTTTCGTTACTGTGCAAAAAACCATGCCGGGTTGCATTGAATGCACCGATTCGTGCCGGAACCGAAACGAACTACCGATTCGCGCCAGAAACGAAATGAACGCACCCAATCGACTTTTGTGGACCCAATAGTGATGTTTTGTTTCGTTTTGGTCAGTTTCGTTACTGTGCAAAAAACCATGCCGGGAAACCATTTAATGCACCGATTCGGGCCGGAACCGAAACGAACTACCGATTCACGCCAGAAACGAAACGAACGCACCCATTCCACTTTATTGGACCCAATAGTGATGTTTTGGTTCGTTTTTAATCAGTTTCGTTACTGTGGAAAAAACCATGCCGGGATAGCATTTAATGCACCGATTCGGGCCGGAACCAAAACGAACTACCGATTCGGGCCAGAAACGAAACGAACGCACCCAATCCACTTTTTTGGACCCAATAGTGATGTTTTGGTTCGTTTTGATCAGTTTCGTTACTGTGCAAAAAACCATGCCGGGTTGCATTGAATGCACCGATTCGTGCCGGAACCGAAACGAACTACCGATTCGCGCCAGAAACGAAATGAACGCACCCAATCCACTTTTGTGGACCCAATAGTGATGTTTTGGTTCGTTTTGGTCAGTTTCGTTACTGTGCAAAAAACCATGCCGGGATACCATTTAATGCACCGATTCGGGCCGGAACCGAAACGAACTACCGATTCGCGCCAGAAACGAAACGAACGCACCCAATCCACTTTTTTGGACCCAATAGTGATGTTTTGGTTCGTTTTGGTCAGTTTCGTTACTGTGCAAAAAATCATACCGGGTTGCATTAAATGCACCGATTCGTGCCGGAACAACAATGAACTACCAATTCCGGCCAGAAACGAAACGAACGCACCCAATCCACTTTTTTGGACCGAATAGTGATGTTTTGGTTCGTTTTTAATCAGTTTCGTTACTGTGGAAAAAACCATGCCGGGATAGAATTTAATGCACCGATTCGGGCCGGAACCAAAACCAACTACCGATTCGGGCCAGAAACGAAACGAACGCACCCAATCCACTTTTTTGGACCCAATAGTGATGTTTTGGTTCGTTTTGATCAGTTTCGTTACTGTGCAAAAAACCATGCCGGGTTGCATTGAATGCACCGATTCGTGCCGGAACCGAAACGATCTACCGATTCGCGCCAGAAATGAAATGAACGCACCCAATCGACTTTTGTGGACCCAATAGTGATGTTTTGGTTCGTTTTGGTCAGTTTCGTTACTGTGCAAAAAACCATGCCGGGATACCATTTAATGCACCGATTCGGGCCGGAACCGAAACGAACTACCGATTCGCGCCAGAAACGAAACGAACGCACCCAATCCACTTTTTTGGACCCAATAGTTATGTTTTGGTTCGTTTTGGTCAGTTTCGTTACCGTGCAAAAACCATGCCGGGTTGCATTGAATGCACCGATTCGGGCCGGAACCGAAACGAACTACCGATTCACGCCAGAAACGAAACGAACGCACCCATTCCACTTTATTGGACCCAATAGTGATGTTTTGGTTCGTTTTTAATCAGTTTCGTTACTGTGGAAAAAACCATGCCGGGATAGCATTTAATGCACCGATTCGGGCCGGAACCAAAACGAACTACCGATTCGGGCCAGAAACGAAACGAACGCACCCAATCCACTTTTTTGGACCCAATAGTGATGTTTTGGTTCGTTTTGATCAGTTTCGTTACTGTGCAAAAAACCATGCCGGGTTGCATTGAATGCACCGATTCGTGCCGGAACCGAAACGAACTACCGATTCGCGCCAGAAACGAAATGAACGCACCCAATCCACTTTTGTGGACCCAATAGTGATGTTTTGGTTCGTTTTGGTCAGTTTCGTTACTGTGCAAAAAACCATGCCGGGATACCATTTAATGCACCGATTCGGGCCGGAACCGAAACGAACTACCGATTCGCGCCAGAAACGAAACGAACGCACCCAATCCACTTTTTTGGACCCAATAGTGATGTTTTGGTTCGTTTTGGTCAGTTTCGTTACTGTGCAAAAAATCATACCGGGTTGCATTAAATGCACCGATTCGTGCCGGAACAACAATGAACTACCAATTCCGGCCAGAAACGAAACGAACGCACCCAATCCACTTTTTTGGACCGAATAGTGATGTTTTGGTTCGTTTTTAATCAATTTCGTTACTGTGGAAAAAACCATGCCGGGATAGAATTTAATGCACCGATTCGGGCCGGAACCAAAACGAACTACCGATTCGGGCCAGAAACGAAACGAACGCACCCAATCCACTTTTTTGGACCCAATAGTGATGTTTTGGTTCGTTTTGATCAGTTTCGTTACTGTGCAAAAAACCATGCCGGGTTGCATTGAATGCACCGATTCGTGCCGGAACCGAAACGAACTACCGATTCGCGCCAGAAATGAAATGAACGCACCCAATCGACTTTTGTGGACCCAATAGTGATGTTTTGGTTCGTTTTGGTCAGTTTCGTTACTGTGCAAAAAACCATGCCGGGATACCATTTAATGCACCGATTCGGGCCGGAACCGAAACGAACTACCGATTCGCGCCAGAAACGAAACGAACGCACCCAATCCACTTTTTTGGACCCAATAGTTATGTTTTGGTTCGTTTTGGTCAGTTTCGTTACCGTGCAAAAACCATGCCGGGTTGCATTGAATGCACCGATTCGGGCCGGAACCGAAACGAACTACCGATTCACGCCAGAAACGAAACGAACGCACCCATTCCACTTTATTGGACCCAATAGTGATGTTTTGGTTCGTTTTTAATCAGTTTCGTTACTGTGGAAAAAACCATGCCGGGATAGCATTTAATGCACCGATTCGGGCCGGAACCAAAACGAACTACTGATTCGGGCCAGAAACGAAACGAACGCACCCAATCCACTTTTTTGGACCCAATAGTGATGTTTTGGTTCGTTTTGATCAGTTTCGTTACTGTGCAAAAAACCATGCCGGGTTGCATTGAATGCACCGATTCGTGCCGGAACCGAAACGAACTACCGATTCGCGCCAGAAACGAAATGAACGCACCCAATCCACTTTTGTGGACCCAATAGTGATGTTTTGGTTCGTTTTGGTCAGTTTCGTTACTGTGCAAAAAACCATGCCGGGATACCATTTAATGCACCGATTCGGGCCGGAACCGAAACAAACTACCGATTCGCGCCAGAAACGAAACGAACGCACCCAATCCACTTTTTTGGACCCAATAGTGATGTTTTGGTTCGTTTTGGTCAGTTTCGTTACTGTGCAAAAAATCATACCGGGTTGCATTAAATGCACCGATTCGTGCCGGAACAACAATGAACTACCAATTCCGGCCAGAAACGAAACGAACGCACCCAATCCACTTTTTTGGACCGAATAGTGATGTTTTGGTTCGTTTTTAATCAGTTTCGTTACTGTGGAAAAAACCATGCCGGGATAGCATTTAATGCACCGATTCGGGCCGGAACCAAAACGAACTACCGATTCGGGCCAGAAACGAAACGAACGCACCCAATCCACTTTTTTGGACCCAATAGTGATGTTTTGGTTCGTTTTGATCAGTTTCGTTACTGTGCAAAAAACCATGCCGGGTTGCATTGAATGCACCGATTCGTGCCGGAACCGAAACGAACTACCGATTCGCGCCAGAAACGAAATGAACGCACCCAATCCACTTTTGTGGACCCAATAGTGATGTTTTGGTTCGTTTTGGTCAGTTTCGTTACTGTGCAAAAAACCATGCCGGGAAACCATTTAATGCACCGATTCGGGCCGGAACCGAAACGAACTACCGATTCGCGCCAGAAACGAAACGAACGCACCCAATCCACTTTTTTGGACCCAATAGTGATGTTTTGGTTCGTTTTGGTCAGTTTCGTTACAGTGCAAAAAATCATACCGGGTTGCATTAAATGCACCGATTCGTGCCGGAACAACAATGAACTACCAATTCCGGCCAGAAACGAAACGAACGCACCCAATCCACTTTTTTGGACCGAATAGTGATGTTTTGGTTCGTTTTTAATCAGTTTCGTTACTGTGGAAAAAACCATGCCGGGATAGAATTTAATGCACCGATTCGGGCCGGAACCAAAACGAACTACCGATTCGGGCCAGAAACGAAACGAACGCACCCAATCCACTTTTTTGGACCCAATAGTGATGTTTTGGTTCGTTTTGATCAGTTTCGTTACTGTGCAAAAAACCATGCCGGGTTGCATTGAATGCACCGATTCGTGCCGGAACCGAAACGAACTACCGATTCGCGCCAGAAACGAAATGAACGCACCCAATCGACTTTTGTGGACCCAATAGTGATGTTTTGTTTCGTTTTGGTCAGTTTCGTTACTGTGCAAAAAACCATGCCGGGAAACCATTTAATGCACCGATTCGGGCCGGAACCGAAACGAACTACCGATTCACGCCAGAAACGAAACGAACGCACCCATTCCACTTTATTGGACCCAATAGTGATGTTTTGGTTCATTTTTAATCAGTTTCGTTACTGTGGAAAAAACCATGCCGGGATAGCATTTAATGCACCGATTCGGGCCGGAACCAAAACGAACTACCGATTCGGGCCAGAAACGAAACGAACGCACCCAATCCACTTTTTTGGACCCAATAGTGATGTTTTGGTTCGTTTTGATCAGTTTCGTTACTGTGCAAAAAACCATGCCGGGTTGCATTGAATGCACCGATTCGTGCCGGAACCGAAACGAACTACCGATTCGCGCCAGAAACGAAATGAACGCACCCAATCCACTTTTGTGGACCCAATAGTGATGTTTTGGTTCGTTTTGGTCAGTTTCGTTACTGTGCAAAAAACCATGCCGGGATACCATTTAATGCACCGATTCGGGCCGGAACCGAAACGAACTACCGATTCGCGCCAGAAACGAAACGAACGCACCCAATCCACTTTTTTGGACCCAATAGTGATGTTTTGGTTCGTTTTGGTCAGTTTCGTTACTGTGCAAAAAATCATACCGGGTTGCATTAAATGCACCGATTCGTGCCGGAACAACAATGAACTACCAATTCCGGCCAGAAACGAAACGAACGCACCCAATCCACTTTTTTGGACCGAATAGTGATGTTTTGGTTCGTTTTTAATTAGTTTCGTTACTGTGGAAAAAACCATGCCGGGATAGAATTTAATGCACCGATTCGGGCCGGAACCAAAACGAACTACCGATTCGGGCCAGAAACGAAACGAACGCACCCAATCCACTTTTTTGGACCCAATAGTGATGTTTTGGTTCGTTTTGATCAGTTTCGTTACTGTGCAAAAAACCATGCCGGGTTGCATTGAATGCACCGATTCGTGCCGGAACCGAAACGAACTACCGATTCGCGCCAGAAATGAAATGAACGCACCCAATCGACTTTTGTGGACCCAATAGTGATGTTTTGGTTCGTTTTGGTCAGTTTCGTTACTGTGCAAAAAACCATGCCGGGATACCATTTAATGCACCGATTCGGGCCGGAACCGAAACGAACTACCGATTCGCGCCAGAAACGAAACGAACGCACCCAATCCACTTTTTTGGACCCAATAGTTATGTTTTGGTTCGTTTTGGTCAGTTTCGTTACCGTGCAAAAACCATGCCGGGTTGCATTGAATGCACCGATTCGGGCCGGAACCGAAACGAACTACCGATTCACGCCAGAAATGAAACGAACGCACCCATTCCACTTTATTGGACCCAATAGTGATGTTTTGGTTCGTTTTTAATCAGTTTCGTTACTGTGGAAAAAACCATGCCGGGATAGCATTTAATGCACCGATTCGGGCCGGAACCAAAACGAACTACTGATTCGGGCCAGAAACGAAACGAACGCACCCAATCCACTTTTTTGGACCCAATAGTGATGTTTTGGTTCGTTTTGATCAGTTTCGTTACTGTGCAAAAAACCATGCCGGGTTGCATTGAATGCACCGATTCGTGCCGGAACCGAAACGAACTACCGATTCGCGCCAGAAACGAAATGAACGCACCCAATCCACTTTTGTGGACCCAATAGTGATGTTTTGGTTCGTTTTGGTCAGTTTCGTTACTGTGCAAAAAACCATGCCGGGATACCATTTAATGCACCGATTCGGGCCGGAACCGAAACGAACTACCGATTCGCGCCAGAAACGAAACGAACGCACCCAATCCACTTTTTTGGACCCAATAGTGATGTTTTGGTTCGTTTTGGTCAGTTTCGTTACTGTGCAAAAAATCATACCGGGTTGCATTAAATGCACCGATTCGTGCCGGAACAACAATGAACTACCAATTCCGGCCAGAAACGAAACGAACGCACCCAATCCACTTTTTTGGACCGAATAGTGATGTTTTGGTTCGTTTTTAATCAGTTTCGTTACTGTGGAAAAAACCATGCCGGGATAGAATTTAATGCACCGATTCGGGCCGGAACCAAAACGAACTACCGATTCGGGCCAGAAACGAAACGAACGCACCCAATCCACTTTTTTGGACCCAATAGTGATGTTTTGGTTCGTTTTGATCAGTTTCGTTACTGTGCAAAAAACCATGCCGGGTTGCATTGAATGCACCGATTCGTGCCGGAACCGAAACGAACTACCGATTCGCGCCAGAAATGAAATGAACGCACCCAATCGACTTTTGTGGACCCAATAGTGATGTTTTGGTTCGTTTTGGTCAGTTTCGTTACTGTGTAAAAAACCATGCCGGGATACCATTTAATGCACCGATTCGGGCCGGAACCGAAACGAACTACCGATTCGCGCCAGAAACGAAACGAACGCACCCAATCCACTTTTTTGGACCCAATAGTTATGTTTTGGTTCGTTTTGGTCAGTTTCGTTACCGTGCAAAAACCATGCCGGGTTGCATTGAATGCACCGATTCGGGCCGGAACCGAAACGAACTACCGATTCACGCCAGAAACGAAACGAACGCACCCATTCCACTTTATTGGACCCAATAGTGATGTTTTGGTTCGTTTTTAATCAGTTTCGTTACTGTGGAAAAAACCATGCCGGGATAGCATTTAATGCACCGATTCGGGCCGGAACCAAAACGAACTACTGATTCGGGCAAGAAACGAAACGAACGCACCCAATCCACTTTTTTGGACCCAATAGTGATGTTTTGGTTCGTTTTGATCAGTTTCGTTACTGTGCAAAAAACCATGCCGGGTTGCATTGAATGCACCGATTCGTGCCGGAACCGAAACGAACTACCGATTCGCGCCAGAAACGAAATGAACGCACCCAATCCACTTTTGTGGACCCAATAGTGATGTTTTGGTTCGTTTTGGTCAGTTTCGTTACTGTGCAAAAAACCATGCCGGGATACCATTTAATGCACCGATTCGGGCCGGAACCGAAACAAACTACCGATTCGCGCCAGAAACGAAACGAACGCACCCAATCCACTTTTTTGGACCCAATAGTGATGTTTTGGTTCGTTTTGGTCAGTTTCGTTACTGTGCAAAAAATCATACCGGGTTGCATTAAATGCACCGATTCGTGCCGGAACAACAATGAACTACCAATTCCGGCCAGAAACGAAACGAACGCACCCAATCCACTTTTTTGGACCGAATAGTGATGTTTTGGTTCGTTTTTAATCAGTTTCGTTACTGTGGAAAAAACCATGCCGGGATAGCATTTAATGCACCGATTCGGGCCGGAACCAAAACGAACTACCGATTCGGGCCAGAAACGAAACGAACGCACCCAATCCACTTTTTTGGACCCAATAGTGATGTTTTGGTTCGTTTTGATCAGTTTCGTTACTGTGCAAAAAACCATGCCGGGTTGCATTGAATGCACCGATTCGTGCCGGAACCGAAACGAACTACCGATTCGCGCCAGAAACGAAATGAACGCACCCAATCCACTTTTGTGGACCCAATAGTGATGTTTTGGTTCGTTTTGGTCAGTTTCGTTACTGTGCAAAAAACCATGCCGGGAAACCATTTAATGCACCGATTCGGGCCGGAACCGAAACGAACTACCGATTCGCGCCAGAAACGAAACGAACGCACCCAATCCACTTTTTTGGACCCAATAGTGATGTTTTGGTTCGTTTTGGTCAGTTTCGTTACAGTGCAAAAAATCATACCGGGTTGCATTAAATGCACCGATTCGTGCCGGAACAACAATGAACTACCAATTCCGGCCAGAAACGAAACGAACGCACCCAATCCACTTTTTTGGACCGAATAGTGATGTTTTGGTTCGTTTTTAATCAGTTTCGTTACTGTGGAAAAAACCATGCCGGGATAGAATTTAATGCACCGATTCGGGCCGGAACCAAAACGAACTACCGATTCGGGCCAGAAACGAAACGAACGCACCCAATCCACTTTTTTGGACCCAATAGTGATGTTTTGGTTCGTTTTGATCAGTTTCGTTACTGTGCAAAAAACCATGCCGGGTTGCATTGAATGCACCGATTCGTGCCGGAACCGAAACGAACTACCGATTCGCGCCAGAAACGAAATGAACGCACCCAATCGACTTTTGTGGACCCAATAGTGATGTTTTGTTTCGTTTTGGTCAGTTTCGTTACTGTGCAAAAAACCATGCCGGGAAACCATTTAATGCACCGATTCGGGCCGGAACCGAAACGAACTACCGATTCACGCCAGAAACGAAACGAACGCACCCATTCCACTTTATTGGACCCAATAGTGATGTTTTGGTTCATTTTTAATCAGTTTCGTTACTGTGGAAAAAACCATGCCGGGATAGCATTTAATGCACCGATTCGGGCCGGAACCAAAACGAACTACCGATTCGGGCCAGAAACGAAACGAACGCACCCAATCCACTTTTTTGGACCCAATAGTGATGTTTTGGTTCGTTTTGATCAGTTTCGTTACTGTGCAAAAAACCATGCCGGGTTGCATTGAATGCACCGATTCGTGCCGGAACCGAAACGAACTACCGATTCGCGCCAGAAACGAAATGAACGCACCCAATCCACTTTTGTGGACCCAATAGTGATGTTTTGGTTCGTTTTGGTCAGTTTCGTTACTGTGCAAAAAACCATGCCGGGATACCATTTAATGCACCGATTCGGGCCGGAACCGAAACGAACTACCGATTCGCGCCAGAAACGAAACGAACGCACCCAATCCACTTTTTTGGACCCAATAGTGATGTTTTGGTTCGTTTTGGTCAGTTTCGTTACTGTGCAAAAAATCATACCGGGTTGCATTAAATGCACCGATTCGTGCCGGAACAACAATGAACTACCAATTCCGGCCAGAAACGAAACGAACGCACCCAATCCACTTTTTTGGACCGAATAGTGATGTTTTGGTTCGTTTTTAATCAGTTTCGTTACTGTGGAAAAAACCATGCCGGGATAGAATTTAATGCACCGATTCGGGCCGGAACCAAAACGAACTACCGATTCGGGCCAGAAACGAAACGAACGCACCCAATCCACTTTTTTGGACCCAATAGTGATGTTTTGGTTCGTTTTGATCAGTTTCGTTACTGTGCAAAAAACCATGCCGGGTTGCATTGAATGCACCGATTCGTGCCGGAACCGAAACGAACTACCGATTCGCGCCAGAAATGAAATGAACGCACCCAATCGACTTTTGTGGACCCAATAGTGATGTTTTGGTTCGTTTTGGTCAGTTTCGTTACTGTGCAAAAAACCATGCCGGGATACCATTTAATGCACCGATTCGGGCCGGAACCGAAACGAACTACCGATTCGCGCCAGAAACGAAACGAACGCACCCAATCCACTTTTTTGGACCCAATAGTTATGTTTTGGTTCGTTTTGGTCAGTTTCGTTACCGTGCAAAAACCATGCCGGGTTGCATTGAATGCACCGATTCGGGCCGGAACCGAAACGAACTACCGATTCACGCCAGAAATGAAACGAACGCACCCATTCCACTTTATTGGACCCAATAGTGATGTTTTGGTTCGTTTTTAATCAGTTTCGTTACTGTGGAAAAAACCATGCCGGGATAGCATTTAATGCACCGATTCGGGCCGGAACCAAAACGAACTACTGATTCGGGCCAGAAACGAAACGAACGCACCCAATCCACTTTTTTGGACCCAATAGTGATGTTTTGGTTCGTTTTGATCAGTTTCGTTACTGTGCAAAAAACCATGCCGGGTTGCATTGAATGCACCGATTCGTGCCGGAACCGAAACGAACTACCGATTCGCGCCAGAAACGAAATGAACGCACCCAATCCACTTTTGTGGACCCAATAGTGATGTTTTGGTTCGTTTTGGTCAGTTTCGTTACTGTGCAAAAAACCATGCCGGGATACCATTTAATGCACCGATTCGGGCCGGAACCGAAACAAACTACCGATTCGCGCCAGAAACGAAACGAACGCACCCAATCCACTTTTTTGGACCCAATAGTGATGTTTTGGTTCGTTTTGGTCAGTTTCGTTACTGTGCAAAAAATCATACCGGGTTGCATTAAATGCACCGATTCGTGCCGGAACAACAATGAACTACCAATTCCGGCCAGAAACGAAACGAACGCACCCAATCCACTTTTTTGGACCGAATAGTGATGTTTTGGTTCGTTTTTAATCAGTTTCGTTACTGTGGAAAAAACCATGCCGGGATAGCATTTAATGCACCGATTCGGGCCGGAACCAAAACGAACTACCGATTCGGGCCAGAAACGAAACGAACGCACCCAATCCACTTTTTTGGACCCAATAGTGATGTTTTGGTTCGTTTTGATCAGTTTCGTTACTGTGCAAAAAACCATGCCGGGTTGCATTGAATGCACCGATTCGTGCCGGAACCGAAACGAACTACCGATTCGCGCCAGAAACGAAATGAACGCACCCAATCCACTTTTGTGGACCCAATAGTGATGTTTTGGTTCGTTTTGGTCAGTTTCGTTACTGTGCAAAAAACCATGCCGGGAAACCATTTAATGCACCGATTCGGGCCGGAACCGAAACGAACTACCGATTCGCGCCAGAAACGAAACGAACGCACCCAATCCACTTTTTTGGACCCAATAGTGATGTTTTGGTTCGTTTTGGTCAGTTTCGTTACAGTGCAAAAAATCATACCGGGTTGCATTAAATGCACCGATTCGTGCCGGAACAACAATGAACTACCAATTCCGGCCAGAAACGAAACGAACGCACCCAATCCACTTTTTTGGACCGAATAGTGATGTTTTGGTTCGTTTTTAATCAGTTTCGTTACTGTGGAAAAAACCATGCCGGGATAGAATTTAATGCACCGATTCGGGCCGGAACCAAAACGAACTACCGATTCGGGCCAGAAACGAAACGAACGCACCCAATCCACTTTTTTGGACCCAATAGTGATGTTTTGGTTCGTTTTGATCAGTTTCGTTACTGTGCAAAAAACCATGCCGGGTTGCATTGAATGCACCGATTCGTGCCGGAACCGAAACGAACTACCGATTCGCGCCAGAAACGAAATGAACGCACCCAATCGACTTTTGTGGACCCAATAGTGATGTTTTGTTTCGTTTTGGTCAGTTTCGTTACTGTGCAAAAAACCATGCCGGGAAACCATTTAATGCACCGATTCGGGCCGGAACCGAAACGAACTACCGATTCACGCCAGAAACGAAACGAACGCACCCATTCCACTTTATTGGACCCAATAGTGATGTTTTGGTTCGTTTTTAATCAGTTTCGTTACTGTGGAAAAAACCATGCCGGGATAGCATTTAATGCACCGATTCGGGCCGGAACCAAAACGAACTACCGATTCGGGCCAGAAACGAAACGAACGCACCCAATCCACTTTTTTGGACCCAATAGTGATGTTTTGGTTCGTTTTGATCAGTTTCGTTACTGTGCAAAAAACCATGCCGGGTTGCATTGAATGCACCGATTCGTGCCGGAACCGAAACGAACTACCGATTCGCGCCAGAAACGAAATGAACGCACCCAATCCACTTTTGTGGACCCAATAGTGATGTTTTGGTTCGTTTTGGTCAGTTTCGTTACTGTGCAAAAAACCATGCCGGGATACCATTTAATGCACCGATTCGGGCCGGAACCGAAACGAACTACCGATTCGCGCCAGAAACGAAACGAACGCACCCAATCCACTTTTTTGGACCCAATAGTGATGTTTTGGTTCGTTTTGGTCAGTTTCGTTACTGTGCAAAAAATCATACCGGGTTGCATTAAATGCACCGATTCGTGCCGGAACAACAATGAACTACCAATTCCGGCCAGAAACGAAACGAACGCACCCAATCCACTTTTTTGGACCGAATAGTGATGTTTTGGTTCGTTTTTAATCAGTTTCGTTACTGTGGAAAAAACCATGCCGGGATAGAATTTAATGCACCGATTCGGGCCGGAACCAAAACGAACTACCGATTCGGGCCAGAAACGAAACGAACGCACCCAATCCACTTTTTTGGACCCAATAGTGATGTTTTGGTTCGTTTTGATCAGTTTCGTTACTGTGCAAAAAACCATGCCGGGTTGCATTGAATGCACCGATTCGTGCCGGAACCGAAACGAACTACCGATTCGCGCCAGAAATGAAATGAACGCACCCAATCGACTTTTGTGGACCCAATAGTGATGTTTTGGTTCGTTTTGGTCAGTTTCGTTACTGTGCAAAAAACCATGCCGGGATACCATTTAATGCACCGATTCGGGCCGGAACCGAAACGAACTACCGATTCGCGCCAGAAACGAAACGAACGCACCCAATCCACTTTTTTGGACCCAATAGTTATGTTTTGGTTCGTTTTGGTCAGTTTCGTTACCGTGCAAAAACCATGCCGGGTTGCATTGAATGCACCGATTCGGGCCGGAACCGAAACGAACTACCGATTCACGCCAGAAACGAAACGAACGCACCCATTCCACTTTATTGGACCCAATAGTGATGTTTTGGTTCGTTTTTAATCAGTTTCGTTACTGTGGAAAAAACCATGCCGGGATAGCATTTAATGCACCGATTCGGGCCGGAACCAAAACGAACTACTGATTCGGGCCAGAAACGAAACGAACGCACCCAATCCACTTTTTTGGACCCAATAGTGATGTTTTGGTTCGTTTTGATCAGTTTCGTTACTGTGCAAAAAACCATGCCGGGTTGCATTGAATGCACCGATTCGTGCCGGAACCGAAACGAACTACCGATTCGCGCCAGAAACGAAATGAACGCACCCAATCCACTTTTGTGGACCCAATAGTGATGTTTTGGTTCGTTTTGGTCAGTTTCGTTACTGTGCAAAAAACCATGCCGGGATACCATTTAATGCACCGATTCGGGCCGGAACCGAAACAAACTACCGATTCGCGCCAGAAACGAAACGAACGCACCCAATCCACTTTTTTGGACCCAATAGTGATGTTTTGGTTCGTTTTGGTCAGTTTCGTTACTGTGCAAAAAATCATACCGGGTTGCATTAAATGCACCGATTCGTGCCGGAACAACAATGAACTACCAATTCCGGCCAGAAACGAAACGAACGCACCCAATCCACTTTTTTGGACCGAATAGTGATGTTTTGGTTCGTTTTTAATCAGTTTCGTTACTGTGGAAAAAACCATGCCGGGATAGCATTTAATGCACCGATTCGGGCCGGAACCAAAACGAACTACCGATTCGGGCCAGAAACGAAACGAACGCACCCAATCCACTTTTTTGGACCCAATAGTGATGTTTTGGTTCGTTTTGATCAGTTTCGTTACTGTGCAAAAAACCATGCCGGGTTGCATTGAATGCACCGATTCGTGCCGGAACCGAAACGAACTACCGATTCGCGCCAGAAACGAAATGAACGCACCCAATCCACTTTTGTGGACCCAATAGTGATGTTTTGGTTCGTTTTGGTCAGTTTCGTTACTGTGCAAAAAACCATGCCGGGAAACCATTTAATGCACCGATTCGGGCCGGAACCGAAACGAACTACCGATTCGCGCCAGAAACGAAACGAACGCACCCAATCCACTTTTTTGGACCCAATAGTGATGTTTTGGTTCGTTTTGGTCAGTTTCGTTACAGTGCAAAAAATCATACCGGGTTGCATTAAATGCACCGATTCGTGCCGGAACAACAATGAACTACCAATTCCGGCCAGAAACGAAACGAACGCACCCAATCCACTTTTTTGGACCGAATAGTGATGTTTTGGTTCGTTTTTAATCAGTTTCGTTACTGTGGAAAAAACCATGCCGGGATAGAATTTAATGCACCGATTCGGGCCGGAACCAAAACGAACTACCGATTCGGGCCAGAAACGAAACGAACGCACCCAATCCACTTTTTTGGACCCAATAGTGATGTTTTGGTTCGTTTTGATCAGTTTCGTTACTGTGCAAAAAACCATGCCGGGTTGCATTGAATGCACCGATTCGTGCCGGAACCGAAACGAACTACCGATTCGCGCCAGAAACGAAATGAACGCACCCAATCGACTTTTGTGGACCCAATAGTGATGTTTTGTTTCGTTTTGGTCAGTTTCGTTACTGTGCAAAAAACCATGCCGGGAAACCATTTAATGCACCGATTCGGGCCGGAACCGAAACGAACTACCGATTCGCGCCAGAAACGAAACGAACGCACCCAATCCACTTTTTTGGACCCAATAGTGATGTTTTGGTTCGTTTTGGTCAGTTTCGTTACAGTGCAAAAAATCATACCGGGTTGCATTAAATGCACCGATTCGTGCCGGAACAACAATGAACTACCAATTCCGGCCAGAAACGAAACGAACGCACCCAATCCACTTTTTTGGACCGAATAGTGATGTTTTGGTTCGTTTTTAATCAGTTTCGTTACTGTGGAAAAAACCATGCCGGGATAGAATTTAATGCACCGATTCGGGCCGGAACCAAAACGAACTACCGATTCGGGCCAGAAACGAAACGAACGCACCCAATCCACTTTTTTGGACCCAATAGTGATGTTTTGGTTCGTTTTGATCAGTTTCGTTACTGTGCAAAAAACCATGCCGGGTTGCATTGAATGCACCGATTCGTGCCGGAACCGAAACGAACTACCGATTCGCGCCAGAAACGAAATGAACGCACCCAATCGACTTTTGTGGACCCAATAGTGATGTTTTGTTTCGTTTTGGTCAGTTTCGTTACTGTGCAAAAAACCATGCCGGGATACCATTTAATGCACCGATTCGGGCCGGAACCGAAACGAACTACCGATTCGCGCCAGAAACGAAACGAACGCACCCAATCCACTTTTTTGGACCCAATAGTGATGTTTTGGTTCGTTTTGGTCAGTTTCGTTACTGTGCAAAAAATCATACCGGGTTGCATTAAATGCACCGATTCGTGCCGGAACAACAATGAACCACCAATTCCGGCCAGAAACGAAACGAACGCACAAAATCCACTTTTTTGGACCGAATAGTGATGTTTTGGTTCGTTTTTAATCAGTTTCGTTACTGTGGAAAAAACCATGCCGGGATAGCATTTAATGCACCGATTCGGGCCGGAACCAAAACGAACTACCGATTTGGGCCAGAAACGAAACGAACGCACCCAATCCACTTTTTTGGACCCAATAGTGATGTTTTGGTTCGTTTTGATCAGTTTCGTTACTGTGCAAAAAACCATGCCGGGTTGCATTGAATGCACCGATTCGTACCGGAACCGAAACGAACTACCGATTCGCGCCAGAAACGAAATGAACGCACCCAATCCACTTTTGTGGACCCAATAGTGATGTTTTGGTTCGTTTTGGTCAGTTTCGTTACTGTGCAAAAAACCATGCCGGGATACCATTTAATGCACCGATTCGGGCCGGAACCGAAACGAACTACCGATTCGCGCCAGAAACGAAACGAACGCACCCAATCCACTTTTTTGGACCCAATAGTTATGTTTTGGTTCGTTTTGGTCAGTTTCGTTACCGTGCAAAAACCATGCCGGGTTGCATTGAATGCACCGATTCGGGCCGGAACCGAAACGAACTACTTATTCACGCCAGAAACGAAACGAACGCACCCATTCCACTTTATTGGACCCAATAGTGATGTTTTGGTTCGTTTTAAATCAGTTTCATTACTGTGGAAAAAACCATGCCGGGATAGCATTTAATGCACCTATTCGGGCCGGAACCAAAACGAACTACCGATTCGGGCCAGAAACGAAACGAACGCACCCAATCCATTTTTTGGACCCAATAGTGATGTTTTGGTTTGTTTTGATCAGTTTCGTTACTGTGCAAAAAACCATGCCGGGTTGCATTGAATGCACCGATTCGTGACGGAACCGAAACGAACTACCGATTCGCGCCAGAAACGAAATGAACGCACCCAATCCACTTTTGTGGACCCAATAGTGATGTTTTGGTTCGTTTTGGTCAGTTTCGTTACTGTGCAAAAAACCATGCCGGGATACCATTTAATGCACCGATTCGGGCCGGAACCGAAACGAACTACCGATTCGCGCCAGAAACGAAACGAACGCACCCAATCCACTTTTTTGGACCCAATAGTTATGTTTTGGTTCGTTTTGGTCAGTTTCGTTACCGTGCAAAAACCATGCCGGGTTGCATTGAATGCACCGATTCGGGCCGGAACCGAAACGAACTACCGATTCGCGCCAGAAACGAAATGAACGCACCCAATCCACTTTTGTGGACCCAATAGTGATGTTTTGGTTCGTTTTGGTCAGTTTCGTTACTGTGCAAAAAACCATGCCGGGATACCATTTAATGCACCGATTCGGGCCGGAACCGAAACGAACTACCGATTCGCGCCAGAAACGAAACGAACGCACCCAATCCACTTTTTTGGACCCAATAGTGATGTTTTGGTTCGTTTTGGTCAGTTTCGTTACTGTGCAAAAAATCATACCGGGTTGCATTAAATGCACCGATTCGTGCCGGAACAACAATGAACCACCAATTCCGGCCAGAAACGAAACGAACGCACCCAATCCACTTTTTTGGACCGAATAGTGATGTTTTGGTTCGTTTTTAGTCAGTTTCGTTACTGTGGAAAAAACCATGCCGGGATAGCATTTAATGCACCGATTCGGGCCGGAACCAAAACGAACTACCGATTCGGGCCAGAAACGAAACGAACGCACCCAATCCACTTTTTTGGACCCAATAGTGATGTTTTGGTTCGTTTTGATCAGTTTCGTTACTGTGCAAAAAACCATGCCGGGTTGCATTGAATGCACCGATTCGTGCCGGAACCGAAACGAACTACCGATTCGCGCCAGAAACGAAATGAACGCACCCAATCCACTTTTGTGGACCCAATAGTGATGTTTTGGTTCGTTTTGGTCAGTTTCGTTACTGTGCAAAAAACCATGCCGGGATACCATTTAATGCACCGATTCGGGCCGGAACCGAAACGAACTACCGATTCGCGCCAGAAACGAAACGAACGCACCCAATCCACTTTTTTGGACCCAATAGTTATGTTTTGGTTCGTTTTGGTCAGTTTCGTTACCGTGCAAAAAATCATACCGGGTTGCATTAAATGCACCGATTCGTGCCGGAACAACAATGAACCACCAATTCCGGCCAGAAACGAAACGAACGCACCCAATCCACTTTTTTGGACCGAATAGTGATGTTTTGGTTCGTTTTTAATCAGTTTCGTTACTGTGGAAAAAACCATGCCGGGATAGCATTTAATGCACCGATTCGGGCCGGAACCAAAACGAACTACCGATTCGGGCCAGAAACGAAACGAACGCACCCAATCCACTTTTTTGGACCCAATAGTGATGTTTTGGTTCGTTTTGATCAGTTTCGTTACTGTGCAAAAAACCATGCCGGGTTGCATTGAATGCACCGATTCGTGCCGGAACCGAAACGAACTACCGATTCGCGCCAGAAACGAAATGAACGCACCCAATCCACTTTTGTGGACCCAATAGTGATGTTTTGGTTCGTTTTGGTCAGTTTCGTTACTGTGCAAAAAACCATGCCGGGATACCATTTAATGCACCGATTCGGGCCGGAACCGAAACGAACTACCGATTCGCGCCAGAAACGAAACGAACGCACCCAATCCACTTTTTTGGACCCAATAGTTATGTTTTGGTTCGTTTTGGTCAGTTTCGTTACCGTGCAAAAACCATGCCGGGTTGCATTGAATGCACCGATTCGGGCCGGAACCGAAACGAACTACCGATTCACGCCAGAAACAAAACGAACGCACCCATTCCACTTTATTGGACCCAATAGTGATGTTTTGGTTCGTTTTTAATCAGTTTCGTTACTGTGGAAAAAACCATGCCGGGATAGCATTTAATGCACCGATTCGGGCCGGAACCAAAACGAACTACCGATTCGGGCCAGAAACGAAACGAACGCACCCAATCCACTTTTTTGGACCCAATAGTGATGTTTTGGTTCGTTTTGATCAGTTTCGTTACTGTGCAAAAAACCATGCCGGGTTGCATTGAATGCACCGATTCGTGCCGGAACCGAAACGAACTACCGATTCGCGCCAGAAACGAAATGAACGCACCCAATCCACTTTTGTGGACCCAATAGTGATGTTTTGGTTCGTTTTGGTCAGTTTCGTTACTGTGCAAAAAACCATGCCGGGATACCATTTAATGCACCGATTCGGGCCGGAACCGAAACGAACTACCGATTCGCGCCAGAAACGAAACGAACGCACCCAATCCACTTTTTTGGACCCAATAGTGATGTTTTGGTTCGTTTTGGTCAGTTTCGTTACTGTGCAAAAAATCATACCGGGTTGCATTAAATGCACCGATTCGTGCCGGAACAACAATGAACCACCAATTCCGGCCAGAAACGAATCGAACGCACCCAATCCACTTTTTTGGACCGAATAGTGATGTTTTGGTTCGTTTTTAATCAGTTTCGTTACTGTGGAAAAAACCATGCCGGGATAGCATTTAATGCACCGATTCGGGCCGGAACCAAAACGAACTACCGATTCGGGCCAGAAACGAAACGAACGCACCCAATCCACTTTTTTGGACCCAATAGTGATGTTTTGGTTCGTTTTGATCAGTTTCGTTACTGTGCAAAAAACCATGCCGGGTTGCATTGAATGCACCGATTCGTGCCGGAACCGAAACGAACTACCGATTCGCGCCAGAAACGAAATGAACGCACCCAATCCACTTTTGTGGACCCAATAGTGATGTTTTGGTTCGTTTTGGTCAGTTTCGTTACTGTGCAAAAAACCATGCCGGGATACCATTTAGTGCACCGATTCGGGCCGGAACCGAAACGAACTACCGATTCGCGCCAGAAACGAAACGAACGCACCCAATCCACATTTTTGGACCCAATAGTTTTGTTTTGGTTCGTTTTGGTTAGTTTCGTTACCGTGCAAAAACCATGCCGGGTTGCATTGAATGCACCGATTCGGGCCGGAACCGAAACGAACTACCGATTCACGCCAGAAACGAAACGAACGCACCCATTCCACTTTATTGGACCCAATAGTGATGTTTTGGTTCGTTTTTAATCAGTTTCATTACTGTGGAAAAAACCATGCCGGGATAGCATTTAATGCACCTATTCGGGCCGGAACCAAAACGAACTACCGATTCGGGCCAGAAACGAAACGAACGCACCCAATCCATTTTTTGGACCCAATAGTGATGTTTTGGTTTGTTTTGATCAGTTTCGTTACTGTGCAAAAAACCATGCCGGGTTGCATTGAATGCACCGATTCGTGCCGGAACCGAAACGAACTACCGATTCGCGCCAGAAACGAAACGAACGCACCCAATCCACTTTTGTGGACCCAATAGTGATGTTTTGGTTCGTTTTGGTCAGTTTCGTTACTGTGCAAAAAATCATACCGGGTTGCATTAAATGCACCGATTCGTGCCGGAACAACAATGAACCACCAATTCCGGCCAGAAACGAAACGAACGCACCCAATCCACTTTTTTGGACCGAATAGTGATGTTTTGGTTCGTTTTTAATCAGTTTCGTTACTGTGGAAAAAACCATGCCGGGATAGCATTTAATGCACCGATTCGGGCCGGAACCGAAACGAACTACCGATTCACGCCCGAAACGAAACGAACGCACCCATTCCACTTTATTGGACCCAATAGTGATGTTTTGGTTCGTTTTGGTCAGTTTCGTTACTGTGCAAAAAACCATGCCGGGATACCATTTAATGCACCGATTCGGGCCGGAACCGAAACGAACTACCGATTCGCGCCAGAAACGAAACGAACGCACCCAATCCACTTTTTTGGACCCAATAGTTATGTTTTGGTTCGTTTTGGTCAGTTTCGTTACCGTGCAAAAACCATGCCGGGTTGCATTGAATGCACCGATTCGGGCCGGAACCGAAACGAACTACTTATTCACGCCAGAAACGAAACGAACGCACCCATTCCACTTTATTGGACCCAATAGTGATGTTTTGGTTCGTTTTAAATCAGTTTCATTACTGTGGAAAAAACCATGCCGGGATAGCATTTAATGCACCTATTCGGGCCGGAACCAAAACGAACTACCGATTCGGGCCAGAAACGAAACGAACGCACCCAATCCATTTTTTGGACCCAATAGTGATGTTTTGGTTTGTTTTGATCAGTTTCGTTACTGTGCAAAAAACCATGTCGGGTTGCATTGAATGCACCGATTCGTGCCGGAACCGAAACGAACTACCGATTCGCGCCAGAAACGAAATGAACGCACCCAATCCACTTTTGTGGACCCAATAGTGATGTTTTGGTTCGTTTTGGTCAGTTTCGTTACTGTGCAAAAAACCATGCCGGGATACCATTTAATGCACCGATTCGGGCCGGAACCGAAACGAACTACCGATTCGCGCCAGAAACGAAACGAACGCACCCAATCCACTTTTTTGGACCCAATAGTTATGTTTTGGTTCGTTTTGGTCAGTTTCGTTACCGTGCAAAAACCATGCCGGGTTGCATTGAATGCACCGATTCGGGCCGGAACCGAAACGAACTACTTATTCACGCCAGAAACGAAACGAACGCACCCATTCCACTTTATTGGACCCAATAGTGATGTTTTGGTTCGTTTTAAATCAGTTTCATTACTGTGGAAAAAACCATGCCGGGATAGCATTTAATGCACCTATTCGGGCCGGAACCAAAACGAACTACCGATTCGGGCCAGAAACGAAACGAACGCACCCAATCCATTTTTTGGACCCAATAGTGATGTTTTGGTTTGTTTTGATCAGTTTCGTTACTGTGCAAAAAACCATGTCGGGTTGCATTGAATGCACCGATTCGTGCCGGAACCGAAACGAACTACCGATTCGCGCCAGAAACGAAATGAACGCACCCAATCCACTTTTGTGGACCCAATAGTGATGTTTTGGTTCGTTTTGGTCAGTTTCGTTACTGTGCAAAAAACCATGCCGGGATACCATTTAATGCACCGATTCGGGCCGGAACCGAAACGAACTACCGATTCGCGCCAGAAACGAAACGAACGCACCCAATCCACTTTTTTGGACCCAATAGTGATGTTTTGGTTCGTTTTGGTCAGTTTCGTTACTGTGCAAAAAATCATACCGGGTTGCATTAAATGCACCGATTCGTGCCGGAACAACAATGAACCACCAATTCCGGCCAGAAACGAAACGAACGCACCCAATCCACTTTTTTGGACCGAATAGTGATGTTTTGGTTCGTTTTTAATCAGTTTCGTTACTGTGGAAAAAACCATGCCGGGATAGCATTTAATGCACCGATTCGGGCCGGAACCAAAACGAACTACCGATTCGGGCCAGAAACGAAACGAACGCACCCAATCCACTTTTTTGGACCCAATAGTGATGTTTTGGTTCGTTTTGATCAGTTTCGTTACTGTGCAAAAAACCATGCCGGGTTGCATTGAATGCACCGATTCGTGCCGGAACCGAAACGAACTACCGATTCGCGCCAGAAACGAAATGAACGCACCCAATCCACTTTTGTGGACCCAATAGTGATGTTTTGGTTCGTTTTGGTCAGTTTCGTTACTGTGCAAAAAACCATGCCGGGATACCATTTAATGCACCGATTCGGGCCGGAACCGAAACGAACTACCGATTCGCGCCAGAAACGAAACGAACGCACCCAATCCACTTTTTTGGACCCAATAGTTATGTTTTGGTTCGTTTTGGTCAGTTTCGTTACCGTGCAAAAACCATGCCGGGTTGCATTGAATGCACCGATTCGGGCCGGAACCGAAACGAACTACCGATTCACGCCAGAAACAAAACGAACGCACCCATTCCACTTTATTGGACCCAATAGTGATGTTTTGGTTCGTTTTTAATCAGTTTCGTTACTGTGGAAAAAACCATGCCGGGATAGCATTTAATGCACCGAGTCGGGCCGGAACCAAAACGAACTACCGATTCGGGCCAGAAACGAAACGAACGCACCCAATCCACTTTTTTGGACCCAATAGTGATGTTTTGGTTCGTTTTGATCAGTTTCGTTACTGTGCAAAAAACCATGTCGGGTTGCATTGAATGCACCGATTCGTGCCGGAACCGAAACGAACTACCGATTCGCGCCAGAAACGAAATGAACGCACCCAATCCACTTTTGTGGACCCAATAGTGATGTTTTGGTTCGTTTTGGTCAGTTTCGTTACTGTGCAAAAAACCATGCCGGGATACCATTTAATGCACCGATTCGGGCCGGAACCGAAACGAACTACCGATTCGCGCCAGAAACGAAACGAACGCACCCAATCCACTTTTTTGGACCCAATAGTTATGTTTTGGTTCGTTTTGGTCAGTTTCGTTACCGTGCAAAAACCATGCCGGGTTGCATTGAATGCACCGATTCGGGCCGGAACCGAAACGAACTACTTATTCACGCCAGAAACGAAACGAACGCACCCATTCCACTTTATTGGACCCAATAGTGATGTTTTGGTTCGTTTTAAATCAGTTTCATTACTGTGGAAAAAACCATGCCGGGATAGCATTTAATGCACCTATTCGGGCCGGAACCAAAACGAACTACCGATTCGGGCCAGAAACGAAACGAACGCACCCAATCCATTTTTTGGACCCAATAGTGATGTTTTGGTTTGTTTTGATCAGTTTCGTTACTGTGCAAAAAACCATGTCGGGTTGCATTGAATGCACCGATTCGTGCCGGAACCGAAACGAACTACCGATTCGCGCCAGAAACGAAATGAACGCACCCAATCCACTTTTGTGGACCCAATAGTGATGTTTTGGTTCGTTTTGGTCAGTTTCGTTACTGTGCAAAAAACCATGCCGGGATACCATTTAATGCACCGATTCGGGCCGGAACCGAAACGAACTACCGATTCGCGCCAGAAACGAAACGAACGCACCCAATCCACTTTTTTGGACCCAATAGTGATGTTTTGGTTCGTTTTGGTCAGTTTCGTTACTGTGCAAAAAATCATACCGGGTTGCATTAAATGCACCGATTCGTGCCGGAACAACAATGAACCACCAATTCCGGCCAGAAACGAAACGAACGCACCCAATCCACTTTTTTGGACCGAATAGTGATGTTTTGGTTCGTTTTTAATCAGTTTCGTTACTGTGGAAAAAACCATGCCGGGATAGCATTTAATGCACCGATTCGGGCCGGAACCAAAACGAACTACCGATTCGGGCCAGAAACGAAACGAACGCACCCAATCCACTTTTTTGGACCCAATAGTGATGTTTTGGTTCGTTTTGATCAGTTTCGTTACTGTGCAAAAAACCATGCCGGGTTGCATTGAATGCACCGATTCGTGCCGGAACCGAAACGAACTACCGATTCGCGCCAGAAACGAAATGAACGCACCCAATCCACTTTTGTGGACCCAATAGTGATGTTTTGGTTCGTTTTGGTCAGTTTCGTTACTGTGCAAAAAACCATGCCGGGATACCATTTAATGCACCGATTCGGGCCGGAACCGAAACGAACTACCGATTCGCGCCAGAAACGAAACGAACGCACCCAATCCACTTTTTTGGACCCAATAGTTATGTTTTGGTTCGTTTTGGTCAGTTTCGTTACCGTGCAAAAACCATGCCGGGTTGCATTGAATGCACCGATTCGGGCCGGAACCGAAACGAACTACCGATTCACGCCAGAAACAAAACGAACGCACCCATTCCACTTTATTGGACCCAATAGTGATGTTTTGGTTCGTTTTTAATCAGTTTCGTTACTGTGGAAAAAACCATGCCGGGATAGCATTTAATGCACCGAGTCGGGCCGGAACCAAAACGAACTACCGATTCGGGCCAGAAACGAAACGAACGCACCCAATCCACTTTTTTGGACCCAATAGTGATGTTTTGGTTCGTTTTGATCAGTTTCGTTACTGTGCAAAAAACCATGTCGGGTTGCATTGAATGCACCGATTCGTGCCGGAACCGAAACGAACTACCGATTCGCGCCAGAAACGAAATGAACGCACCCAATCCACTTTTGTGGACCCAATAGTGATGTTTTGGTTCGTTTTGGTCAGTTTCGTTACTGTGCAAAAAACCATGCCGGGATACCATTTAATGCACCGATTCGGGCCGGAACCGAAACGAACTACCGATTCGCGCCAGAAACGAAACGAACGCACCCAATCCACTTTTTTGGACCCAATAGTTATGTTTTGGTTCGTTTTGGTCAGTTTCGTTACCGTGCAAAAACCATGCCGGGTTGCATTGAATGCACCGATTCGGGCCGGAACCGAAACGAACTACTTATTCACGCCAGAAACGAAACGAACGCACCCATTCCACTTTATTGGACCCAATAGTGATGTTTTGGTTCGTTTTAAATCAGTTTCATTACTGTGGAAAAAACCATGCCGGGATAGCATTTAATGCACCTATTCGGTCCGGAACCAAAACGAACTACCGATTCGGGCCAGAAACGAAACGAACGCACCCAATCCATTTTTTGGACCCAATAGTGATGTTTTGGTTTGTTTTGATCAGTTTCGTTACTGTGCAAAAAACCATGTCGGGTTGCATTGAATGCACCGATTCGTGCCGGAACCGAAACGAACTACCGATTCGCGCCAGAAACGAAATGAACGCACCCAATCCACTTTTGTGGACCCAATAGTGATGTTTTGGTTCGTTTTGGTCAGTTTCGTTACTGTGCAAAAAACCATGCCGGGATACCATTTAATGCACCGATTCGGGCCGGAACCGAAACGAACTACCGATTCGCGCCAGAAACGAAACGAACGCACCCAATCCACTTTTTTGGACCCAATAGTGATGTTTTGGTTCGTTTTGGTCAGTTTCGTTACTGTGCAAAAAATCATACCGGGTTGCATTAAATGCACCGATTCGTGCCGGAACAACAATGAACCACCAATTCCGGCCAGAAACGAAACGAACGCACCCAATCCACTTTTTTGGACCGAATAGTGATGTTTTGGTTCGTTTTTAATCAGTTTCGTTACTGTGGAAAAAACCATGCCGGGATAGCATTTAATGCACCGATTCGGGCCGGAACCAAAACGAACTACCGATTCGGGCCAGAAACGAAACGAACGCACCCAATCCACTTTTTTGGACCCAATAGTGATGTTTTGGTTCGTTTTGATCAGTTTCGTTACTGTGCAAAAAACCATGCCGGGTTGCATTGAATGCACCGATTCGTGCCGGAACCGAAACGAACTACCGATTCGCGCCAGAAACGAAATGAACGCACCCAATCCACTTTTGTGGACCCAATAGTGATGTTTTGGTTCGTTTTGGTCAGTTTCGTTACTGTGCAAAAAACCATGCCGGGATACCATTTAATGCACCGATTCGGGCCGGAACCGAAACGAACTACCGATTCGCGCCAGAAACGAAACGAACGCACCCAATCCACTTTTTTGGACCCAATAGTTATGTTTTGGTTCGTTTTGGTCAGTTTCGTTACCGTGCAAAAACCATGCCGGGTTGCATTGAATGCACCGATTCGGGCCGGAACCGAAACGAACTACCGATTCACGCCAGAAACAAAACGAACGCACCCATTCCACTTTATTGGACCCAATAGTGATGTTTTGGTTCGTTTTTAATCAGTTTCGTTACTGTGGAAAAAACCATGCCGGGATAGCATTTAATGCACCGAGTCGGGCCGGAACCAAAACGAACTACCGATTCGGGCCAGAAACGAAACGAACGCACCCAATCCACTTTTTTGGACCCAATAGTGATGTTTTGGTTCGTTTTGATCAGTTTCGTTACTGTGCAAAAAACCATGCCGGGTTGCATTGAATGCACCGATTCGTGCCGGAACCGAAACGAACTACCGATTCGCGCCAGAAACGAAATGAACGCACCCAATCCACTTTTGTGGACCCAATAGTGATGTTTTGGTTCGTTTTGGTCAGTTTCGTTACTGTGCAAAAAACCATGCCGGGATACCATTTAATGCACCGATTCGGGCCGGAACCGAAACGAACTACCGATTCGCGCCAGAAACGAAACGAACGCACCCAATCCACTTTTTTGGACCCAATAGTGATGTTTTGGTTCGTTTTGGTCAGTTTCGTTACTGTGCAAAAAATCATACCGTGTTGCATTAAATGCACCGATTCGTGCCGGAACAACAATGAACCACCAATTCCGGCCAGAAACGAAACGAACGCACCCAATCCACTTTTTTGGACCGAATAGTGATGTTTTGGTTCGTTTTTAATCAGTTTCGTTACTGTGGAAAAAACCATGCCGGGATAGCATTTAATGCACCGATTCGGGCCGGAACCAAAACGAACTACCGATTCGGGCCAGAAACGAAACGAACGCACCCAATCCACTTTTTTGGACCCAATAGTGATGTTTTGGTTCGTTTTGATCAGTTTCGTTACTGTGCAAAAAACCATGCCGGGTTGCATTGAATGCACCGATTCGTGCCGGAACCGAAACGAACTACCGATTCGCGCCAGAAACGAAATGAACGCACCCAATCCACTTTTGTGGACCCAATAGTGATGTTTTGCTTCGTTTTGGTCAGTTTCGTTACTGTGCAAAAAACCATGCCGGGATACCATTTAATGCACCGATTCGGGCCGGAACCGAAACGAACTACCGATTCGCGCCAGAAACGAAACGAACGCACCCAATCCACTTTTTTGGACCCAATAGTTATGTTTTGGTTCGTTTTGGTCAGTTTCGTTACCGTGCAAAAACCATGCCGGGTTGCATTGAATGCACCGATTCGGGCCGGAACCGAAACGAACTACCGATTCACGCCAGAAACGAAACGAACGCACCCATTCCACTTTATTGGACCCAATAGTGATGTTTTGGTTCGTTTTTAATCAGTTTCGTTACTGTGGAAAAAACCATGTCGGGATAGCATTTAATGCACCGATTCGGGCCGGAACCAAAACGAACTACCGATTCGGGCCAGAAACGAAACGAACGCACCCAATCCACTTTTTTGGACCCAATAGTGATGTTTTGGTTCGTTTTGATCAGTTTCGTTACTGTGCAAAAAACCATGCCGGGTTGCATTGAATGCACCGATTCGTGCCGGAACCGAAACGAACTACCGATTCGCGCCAGAAACGAAATGAACGCACCCAATCCACTTTTGTGGACCCAATAGTGATGTTTTGGTTCGTTTTGGTCAGTTTCGTTACTGTGCAAAAAACCATGCCGGGATACCATTTAATGCACCGATTCGGGCCGGAACCGAAACGAACTACCGATTCGCGCCAGAAACGAAACGAACGCACCCAATCCACTTTTTTGGACCCAATAGTTATGTTTTGGTTCGTTTTGGTCAGTTTCGTTACCGTGCAAAAACCATGCCGGGTTGCATTGAATGCACCGATTCGGGCCGGAACCGAAACGAACTACTTATTCACGCCAGAAACGAAACGAACGCACCCATTCCACTTTATTGGACCCAATAGTGATGTTTTGGTTCGTTTTAAATCAGTTTCATTACTGTGGAAAAAACCATGCCGGGATAGCATTTAATGCACCTATTCGGGCCGGAACCAAAACGAACTACCGATTCGGGCCAGAAACGAAACGAACGCACCCAATCCATTTTTTGGACCCAATAGTGATGTTTTGGTTTGTTTTGATCAGTTTCGTTACTGTGCAAAAAACCATGTCGGGTTGCATTGAATGCACCGATTCGTGCCGGAACCGAAACGAACTACCGATTCGCGCCAGAAACGAAATGAACGCACCCAATCCACTTTTGTGGACCCAATAGTGATGTTTTGGTTCGTTTTGGTCAGTTTCGTTACTGTGCAAAAAACCATGCCGGGATACCATTTAATGCACCGATTCGGGCCGGAACCGAAACGAACTACCGATTCGCGCCAGAAACGAAACGAACGCACCCAATCCACTTTTTTGGACCCAATAGTTATGTTTTGGTTCGTTTTGGTCAGTTTCGTTACCGTGCAAAAACCATGCCGGGTTGCATTGAATGCACCGATTCGGGCCGGAACCGAAACGAACTACTTATTCACGCCAGAAACGAAACGAACGCACCCATTCCACTTTATTGGACCCAATAGTGATGTTTTGGTTCGTTTTAAATCAGTTTCATTACTGTGGAAAAAACCATGCCGGGATAGCATTTAATGCACCTATTCGGGCCGGAACCAAAACGAACTACCGATTCGGGCCAGAAACGAAACGAACGCACCCAATCCATTTTTTGGACCCAATAGTGATGTTTTGGTTTGTTTTGATCAGTTTCGTTACTGTGCAAAAAACCATGTCGGGTTGCATTGAATGCACCGATTCGTGCCGGAACCGAAACGAACTACCGATTCGCGCCAGAAACGAAATGAACGCACCCAATCCACTTTTGTGGACCCAATAGTGATGTTTTGGTTCGTTTTGGTCAGTTTCGTTACTGTGCAAAAAACCATGCCGGGATACCATTTAATGCACCGATTCGGGCCGGAACCGAAACGAACTACCGATTCGCGCCAGAAACGAAACGAACGCACCCAATCCACTTTTTTGGACCCAATAGTGATGTTTTGGTTCGTTTTGGTCAGTTTCGTTACTGTGCAAAAAATCATACCGGGTTGCATTAAATGCACCGATTCGTGCCGGAACAACAATGAACCACCAATTCCGGCCAGAAACGAAACGAACGCACCCAATCCACTTTTTTGGACCGAATAGTGATGTTTTGGTTCGTTTTTAATCAGTTTCGTTACTGTGGAAAAAACCATGCCGGGATAGCATTTAATGCACCGATTCGGGCCGGAACCAAAACGAACTACCGATTCGGGCCAGAAACGAAACGAACGCACCCAATCCACTTTTTTGGACCCAATAGTGATGTTTTGGTTCGTTTTGATCAGTTTCGTTACTGTGCAAAAAACCATGCCGGGTTGCATTGAATGCACCGATTCGTGCCGGAACCGAAACGAACTACCGATTCGCGCCAGAAACGAAATGAACGCACCCAATCCACTTTTGTGGACCCAATAGTGATGTTTTGGTTCGTTTTGGTCAGTTTCGTTACTGTGCAAAAAACCATGCCGGGATACCATTTAATGCACCGATTCGGGCCGGAACCGAAACGAACTACCGATTCGCGCCAGAAACGAAACGAACGCACCCAATCCACTTTTTTGGACCCAATAGTGATGTTTTGGTTCGTTTTGGTCAGTTTCGTTACTGTGCAAAAAATCATACCGGGTTGCATTAAATGCACCGATTCGTGCCGGAACAACAATGAACCACCAATTCCGGCCAGAAACGAAACGAACGCACCCAATCCACTTTTTTGGACCGAATAGTGATGTTTTGGTTCGTTTTTAATCAGTTTCGTTACTGTGGAAAAAACCATGCCGGGATAGCATTTAAGGCACCGATTCGGGCCGGAACCAAAACGAACTACCGATTCGGGCCAGGAACGAAACGAACGCACCCAATCCACTTTTTTGGACCCAATAGTGATGTTTTGGTTCGTTTTGATCAGTTTCGTTACTGTGCAAAAAACCATGCCTGGTTGCATTGAATGCACCGATTCGTGCCGGAACCGAAACGAACTACCGATTCGCGCCAGAAACGAAATGAACGCACCCAATCCACTTTTGTGGACCCAATAGTGATGTTTTGGTTCGTTTTGGTCAGTTTCGTTACTGTGCAAAAAACCATGCCGGGATACCATTTAATGCACCGATTCGGGCCGGAACCGAAACGAACTACCGATTCGCGCCAGAAACGAAACGAACGCACCCAATCCACTTTTTTGGACCCAATAGTTATGTTTTGGTTCGTTTTGGTCAGTTTCGTTACCGTGCAAAAACCATGCCGGGTTGCATTGAATGCACCGATTCGGGCCGGAACCGAAACGAACTACCGATTCACGCCAGAAACAAAACGAACGCACCCATTCCACTTTATTGGACCCAATAGTGATGTTTTGGTTCGTTTTTAATCAGTTTCGTTACTGTGGAAAAAACCATGCCGGGATAGCATTTAATGCACCGATTCGGGCCGGAACCAAAACGAACTACCGATTCGGGCCAGAAACGAAACGAACGCACCCAATCCACTTTTTTGGACCCAATAGTGATGTTTTGGTTCGTTTTGATCAGTTTCGTTACTGTGCAAAAAACCATGCCGGGTTGCATTGAATGCACCGATTCGTGCCGGAACCGAAACGAACTACCGATTCGCGCCAGAAACGAAATGAACGCACCCAATCCACTTTTGTGGACCCAATAGTGATGTTTTGGTTCGTTTTGGTCAGTTTCGTTACTGTGCAAAAAACCATGCCGGGATACCATTTAATGCACCGATTCGGGCCGGAACCGAAACGAACTACCGATTCGCGCCAGAAACGAAACGAACGCACCCAATCCACTTTTTTGGACCCAATAGTTATGTTTTGGTTCGTTTTGGTCAGTTTCGTTACCGTGCAAAAACCATGCCGGGTTGCATTGAATGCACCGATTCGGGCCGGAACCGAAACGAACTACCGATTCACGCCAGAAACGAAACGAACGCACCCATTCCACTTTATTGGACCCAATAGTGATGTTTTGGTTCGTTTTTAATCAGTTTCGTTACTGTGGAAAAAACCATGTCGGGATAGCATTTAATGCACCGATTCGGGCCGGAACCAAAACGAACTACCGATTCGGGCCAGAAACGAAACGAACGCACCCAATCCACTTTTTTGGACCCAATAGTGATGTTTTGGTTCGTTTTGATCAGTTTCGTTACTGTGCAAAAAACCATGCCGGGTTGCATTGAATGCACCGATTCGTGCCGGAACCGAAACGAACTACCGATTCGCGCCAGAAACGAAATGAACGCACCCAATCCACTTTTGTGGACCCAATAGTGATGTTTTGGTTCGTTTTGGTCAGTTTCGTTACTGTGCAAAAAACCATGCCGGGATACCATTTAATGCACCGATTCGGGCCGGAACCGAAACGAACTACCGATTCGCGCCAGAAACGAAACGAACGCACCCAATCCACTTTTTTGGACCCAATAGTGATGTTTTGGTTCGTTTTGGTCAGTTTCGTTACTGTGCAAAAAATCATACCGGGTTGCATTAAATGCACCGATTCGTGCCGGAACAACAATGAACCACCAATTCCGGCCAGAAACGAAACGAACGCACCCAATCCACTTTTTTGGACCGAATAGTGATGTTTTGGTTCGTTTTTAATCAGTTTCGTTACTGTGGAAAAAACCATGCCGGGATAGCATTTAATGCACCGATTCGGGCCGGAACCAAAACGAACTACCGATTCGGGCCAGAAACGAAACGAACGCACCCAATCCACTTTTTTGGACCCAATAGTGATGTTTTGGTTCGTTTTGATCAGTTTCGTTACTGTGCAAAAAATCATACCGGGTTGCATTAAATGCACCGATTCGTGCCGGAACAACAATGAACTACCAATTCCGGCCAGAAACGAAACGAACGCACCCAATCCACTTTTTTGGACCGAATAGTGATGTTTTGGTTCGTTTTTAATCAGTTTCGTTACTGTGGAAAAAACCATGCCGGGATAGAATTTAATGCACCGATTCGGGCCGGAACCAAAACGAACTACCGATTCGGGCCAGAAACGAAACGAACGCACCCAATCCACTTTTTTGGACCCAATAGTGATGTTTTGGTTCGTTTTGGTCAGTTTCGTTACTGTGCAAAAAATCATACCGGGTTGCATTAAATGCACCGATTCGTGCCGGAACAACAATGAACCACCAATTCCGGCCAGAAACGAAACGAACGCACCCAATCCACTTTTTTGGACCGAATAGTGATGTTTTGGTTCGTTTTTAATCAGTTTCGTTACTGTGGAAAAAACCATGCCGGGATAGCATTTAATGCACCGATTCGGGCCGGAACCGAAACGAACTACCGATTCACGCCCGAAACGAAACGAACGCACCCATTCCACTTTATTGGACCCAATAGTGATGTTTTGGTTCGTTTTTAATCAGTTTCGTTACTGTGGAAAAAACCAGGTCGGGATAGCATTTAATGCACCGATTCGGGCCGGAACCAAAACGAACTACCGATTCGGGCCAGAAACGAAACGAACGCACCCAATCCACTTTTTTGGACCCAATAGTGATGTTTTGGTTCGTTTTGATCAGTTTCGTTACTGTGCAAAAAACCATGCCGGGTTGCATTGAATGCACCGATTCGTGCCGGAACCGAAACGAACTACCGATTCGCGCCAGAAACGAAATGAACGCACCCAATCCACTTTTGTGGACCCAATAGTGATGTTTTGGTTCGTTTTGGTCAGTTTCGTTACTGTGCAAAAAACCATGCCGGGATACCATTTAATGCACCGATTCGGGCCGGAACCGAAACGAACTACCGATTCGCGCCAGAAACGAAACGAACGCACCCAATCCACTTTTTTGGACCCAATAGTTATGTTTTGGTTCGTTTTGGTCAGTTTCGTTACCGTGCAAAAACCATGCCGGGTTGCATTGAATGCACCGATTCGGGCCGGAACCGAAACGAACTACTTATTCACGCCAGAAACGAAACGAACGCACCCATTCCACTTTATTGGACCCAATAGTGATGTTTTGGTTCGTTTTAAATCAGTTTCATTACTGTGGAAAAAACCATGCCGGGATAGCATTTAATGCACCTATTCGGGCCGGAACCAAAACGAACTACCGATTCGGGCCAGAAACGAAACGAACGCACCCAATCCATTTTTTGGACCCAATAGTGATGTTTTGGTTTGTTTTGATCAGTTTCGTTACTGTGCAAAAAACCATGTCGGGTTGCATTGAATGCACCGATTCGTGCCGGAACCGAAACGAACTACCGATTCGCGCCAGAAACGAAATGAACGCACCCAATCCACTTTTGTGGACCCAATAGTGATGTTTTGGTTCGTTTTGGTCAGTTTCGTTACTGTGCAAAAAACCATGCCGGGATACCATTTAATGCACCGATTCGGGCCGGAACCGAAACGAACTACCGATTCGCGCCAGAAACGAAACGAACGCACCCAATCCACTTTTTTGGACCCAATAGTTATGTTTTGGTTCGTTTTGGTCAGTTTCGTTACCGTGCAAAAACCATGCCGGGTTGCATTGAATGCACCGATTCGGGCCGGAACCGAAACGAACTACCGATTCGCGCCAGAAACGAAATGAACGCACCCAATCCACTTTTGTGGACCCAATAGTGATGTTTTGGTTCGTTTTGGTCAGTTTCGTTACTGTGCAAAAAACCATGCCGGGATACCATTTAATGCACCGATTCGGGCCGGAACCGAAACGAACTACCGATTCGCGCCAGAAACGAAACGAACGCACCCAATCCACTTTTTTGGACCCAATAGTGATGTTTTGGTTCGTTTTGGTCAGTTTCGTTACTGTGCAAAAAATCATACCGGGTTGCATTAAATGCACCGATTCGTGCCGGAACAACAATGAACCACCAATTCCGGCCAGAAACGAAACGAACGCACCCAATCCACTTTTTTGGACCGAATAGTGATGTTTTGGTTCGTTTTTAATCAGTTTCGTTACTGTGGAAAAAACCATGCCGGGATAGCATTTAATGCACCGATTCGGGCCGGAACCAAAACGAACTACCGATTCGGGCCAGAAACGAAACGAACGCACCCAATCCACTTTTTTGGACCCAATAGTGATGTTTTGGTTCGTTTTGATCAGTTTCGTTACTGTGCAAAAAACCATGCCGGGTTGCATTGAATGCACCGATTCGTGCCGGAACCGAAACGAACTACCGATTCGCGCCAGAAACGAAATGAACGCACCCAATCCACTTTTGTGGACCCAATAGTGATGTTTTGGTTCGTTTTGGTCAGTTTCGTTACTGTGCAAAAAACCATGCCGGGATACCATTTAATGCACCGATTCGGGCCGGAACCGAAACGAACTACCGATTCGCGCCAGAAACGAAACGAACGCACCCAATCCACTTTTTTGGACCCAATAGTTATGTTTTGGTTCGTTTTGGTCAGTTTCGTTACCGTGCAAAAAATCATACCGGGTTGCATTAAATGCACCGATTCGTGCCGGAACAACAATGAACCACCAATTCCGGCCAGAAACGAAACGAACGCACCCAATCCACTTTTTTGGACCGAATAGTGATGTTTTGGTTCGTTTTTAATCAGTTTCGTTACTGTGGAAAAAACCATGCCGGGATAGCATTTAATGCACCGATTCGTGCCGGAACCGAAACGAACTACCGATTCGCGCCAGAAACGAAATGAACGCACCCAATCCACTTTTGTGGACCCAATAGTGATGTTTTGGTTCGTTTTGGTCAGTTTCGTTACTGTGCAAAAAACCATGCCGGGATACCATTTAATGCACCGATTCGGGCCGGAACCGAAACGAACTACCGATTCGCGCCAGAAACGAAACGAACGCACCCAATCCACTTTTTTGGACCCAATAGTTATGTTTTGGTTCGTTTTGGTCAGTTTCGTTACCGTGCAAAAACCATGCCGGGTTGCATTGAATGCACCGATTCGGGCCGGAACCGAAACGAACTACCGATTCACGCCAGAAACAAAACGAACGCACCCATTCCACTTTATTGGACCCAATAGTGATGTTTTGGTTCGTTTTTAATCAGTTTCGTTACTGTGGAAAAAACCATGCCGGGATAGCATTTAATGCACCGATTCGGGCCGGAACCAAAACGAACTACCGATTCGGGCCAGAAACGAAACGAACGCACCCAATCCACTTTTTTGGACCCAATAGTGATGTTTTGGTTCGTTTTGATCAGTTTCGTTACTGTGCAAAAAACCATGCCGGGTTGCATTGAATGCACCGATTCGTGCCGGAACCGAAACGAACTACCGATTCGCGCCAGAAACGAAATGAACGCACCCAATCCACTTTTGTGGACCCAATAGTGATGTTTTGGTTCGTTTTGGTCAGTTTCGTTACTGTGCAAAAAACCATGCCGGGATACCATTTAATGCACCGATTCGGGCCGGAACCGAAACGAACTACCGATTCGCGCCAGAAACGAAACGAACGCACCCAATCCACTTTTTTGGACACAATAGTGATGTTTTGGTTCGTTTTGGTCAGTTTCGTTACTGTGCAAAAAATCATACCGGGTTGCATTAAATGCACCGATTCGTGCCGGAACAACAATGAACCACCAATTCCGGCCAGAAACGAAACGAACGCACCTAATCCACTTTTTTGGACCGAATAGTGATGTTTTGGTTCGTTTTTAATCAGTTTCGTTACTGTGGAAAAAACCATGCCGGGATAGCATTTAATGCACCGATTCGGGCCGGAACCAAAACGAACTACCGATTCGGGCCAGGAACGAAACGAACGCACCCAATCCACTTTTTTGGACCCAATAGTGATGTTTTGGTTCATTTTGATCAGTTTCGTTACTGTGCAAAAAACCATGCCTGGTTGCATTGAATGCACCGATTCGTGCCGGAACCGAAACGAACTACCGATTCGCGCCAGAAACGAAATGAACGCACCCAATCCACTTTTGTGGACCCAATAGTGATGTTTTGGTTCGTTTTGATCAGTTTCGTTACTGTGCAAAAAACCATGCCGGGATACCATTTAATGCACCGATTCGGGCCGGAACCGAAACGAACTACCGATTCGCGCCAGAAACGAAACGAACGCACCCAATCCACTTTTTTGGACCCAATAGTTATGTTTTGGTTCGTTTTGGTCAGTTTCGTTACCGTGCAAAAACCATGCCGGGTTGCATTGAATGCACCGATTCGGGCCGGAACCGAAACGAACTACCGATTCGCGCCAGAAACGAAATGAACGCACCCAATCCACTTTTGTGGACCCAATAGTGATGTTTTGGTTCGTTTTGGTCAGTTTCGTTACTGTGCAAAAAACCATGCCGGGATACCATTTAATGCACCGATTCGGGCCGGAACCGAAACGAACTACCGATTCGCGCCAGAAACGAAACGAACGCACCCAATCCACTTTTTTGGACCCAATAGTGATGTTTTGGTTCGTTTTGGTCAGTTTCGTTACTGTGCAAAAAATCATACCGGGTTGCATTAAATGCACCGATTCGTGCCGGAACAACAATGAACCACCAATTCCGGCCAGAAACGAAACGAACGCACCCAATCCACTTTTTTGGACCGAATAGTGATGTTTTGGTTCGTTTTTAATCAGTTTCGTTACTGTGGAAAAAACCATGCCGGGATAGCATTTAATGCACCGATTCGGGCCGGAACCAAAACGAACTACCGATTCGGGCCAGAAACGAAACGAACGCACCCAATCCACTTTTTTGGACCCAATAGTGATGTTTTGGTTCGTTTTGATCAGTTTCGTTACTGTGCAAAAAACCATGCCGGGTTGCATTGAATGCACCGATTCGTGCCGGAACCGAAACGAACTACCGATTCGCGCCAGAAACGAAATGAACGCACCCAATCCACTTTTGTGGACCCAATAGTGATGTTTTGGTTCGTTTTGGTCAGTTTCGTTACTGTGCAAAAAACCATGCCGGGATACCATTTAATGCACCGATTCGGGCCGGAACCGAAACGAACTACCGATTCGCGCCAGAAACGAAACGAACGCACCCAATCCACTTTTTTGGACCCAATAGTTATGTTTTGGTTCGTTTTGGTCAGTTTCGTTACCGTGCAAAAAATCATACCGGGTTGCATTAAATGCACCGATTCGTGCCGGAACAACAATGAACCACCAATTCCGGCCAGAAACGAAACGAACGCACCCAATCCACTTTTTTGGACCGAATAGTGATGTTTTGGTTCGTTTTTAATCAGTTTCGTTACTGTGGAAAAAACCATGCCGGGATAGCATTTAATGCACCGATTCGTGCCGGAACCGAAACGAACTACCGATTCGCGCCAGAAACGAAATGAACGCACCCAATCCACTTTTGTGGACCCAATAGTGATGTTTTGGTTCGTTTTGGTCAGTTTCGTTACTGTGCAAAAAACCATGCCGGGATACCATTTAATGCACCGATTCGGGCCGGAACCGAAACGAACTACCGATTCGCGCCAGAAACGAAACGAACGCACCCAATCCACTTTTTTGGACCCAATAGTTATGTTTTGGTTCGTTTTGGTCAGTTTCGTTACCGTGCAAAAACCATGCCGGGTTGCATTGAATGCACCGATTCGGGCCGGAACCGAAACGAACTACCGATTCACGCCAGAAACAAAACGAACGCACCCATTCCACTTTATTGGACCCAATAGTGATGTTTTGGTTCGTTTTTAATCAGTTTCGTTACTGTGGAAAAAACCATGCCGGGATAGCATTTAATGCACCGATTCGGGCCGGAACCAAAACGAACTACCGATTCGGGCCAGAAACGAAACGAACGCACCCAATCCACTTTTTTGGACCCAATAGTGATGTTTTGGTTCGTTTTGATCAGTTTCGTTACTGTGCAAAAAACCATGCCGGGTTGCATTGAATGCACCGATTCGTGCCGGAACCGAAACGAACTACCGATTCGCGCCAGAAACGAAATGAACGCACCCAATCCACTTTTGTGGACCCAATAGTGATGTTTTGGTTCGTTTTGGTCAGTTTCGTTACTGTGCAAAAAACCATGCCGGGATACCATTTAATGCACCGATTCGGGCCGGAACCGAAACGAACTACCGATTCGCGCCAGAAACGAAACGAACGCACCCAATCCACTTTTTTGGACACAATAGTGATGTTTTGGTTCGTTTTGGTCAGTTTCGTTACTGTGCAAAAAATCATACCGGGTTGCATTAAATGCACCGATTCGTGCCGGAACAACAATGAACCACCAATTCCGGCCAGAAACGAAACGAACGCACCTAATCCACTTTTTTGGACCGAATAGTGATGTTTTGGTTCGTTTTTAATCAGTTTCGTTACTGTGGAAAAAACCATGCCGGGATAGCATTTAATGCACCGATTCGGGCCGGAACCAAAACGAACTACCGATTCGGGCCAGGAACGAAACGAACGCACCCAATCCACTTTTTTGGACCCAATAGTGATGTTTTGGTTCGTTTTGATCAGTTTCGTTACTGTGCAAAAAACCATGCCTGGTTGCATTGAATGCACCGATTCGTGCCGGAACCGAAACGAACTACCGATTCGCGCCAGAAACGAAATGAACGCACCCAATCCACTTTTGTGGACCCAATAGTGATGTTTTGGTTCGTTTTGATCAGTTTCGTTACTGTGCAAAAAACCATGCCGGGATACCATTTAATGCACCGATTCGGGCCGGAACCGAAACGAACTACCGATTCGCGCCAGAAACGAAACGAACGCACCCAATCCACTTTTTTGGACCCAATAGTTATGTTTTGGTTCGTTTTGGTCAGTTTCGTTACCGTGCAAAAACCATGCCGGGTTGCATTGAATGCACCGATTCGGGCCGGAACCGAAACGAACTACCGATTCGCGCCAGAAACGAAATGAACGCACCCAATCCACTTTTGTGGACCCAATAGTGATGTTTTGGTTCGTTTTGGTCAGTTTCGTTACTGTGCAAAAAACCATGCCGGGATACCATTTAATGCACCGATTCGGGCCGGAACCGAAACGAACTACCGATTCGCGCCAGAAACGAAACGAACGCACCCAATCCACTTTTTTGGACCCAATAGTGATGTTTTGGTTCGTTTTGGTCAGTTTCGTTACTGTGCAAAAAATCATACCGGGTTGCATTAAATGCACCGATTCGTGCCGGAACAACAATGAACCACCAATTCCGGCCAGAAACGAAACGAACGCACCCAATCCACTTTTTTGGACCGAATAGTGATGTTTTGGTTCGTTTTTAATCAGTTTCGTTACTGTGGAAAAAACCATGCCGGGATAGCATTTAATGCACCGATTCGGGCCGGAACCAAAACGAACTACCGATTCGGGCCAGAAACGAAACGAACGCACCCAATCCACTTTTTTGGACCCAATAGTTTTGTTTTGGTTCGTTTTGGTCAGTTTCGTTACCGTGCAAAAACCATGCCGGGTTGCATTGAATGCACCGATTCGGGCCGGAACCGAAACGAACTACCGATTCGCGCCAGAAACGAAACGAACGCACCCAATCCACATTTTTGGACCCAATAGTTTTGTTTTGGTTCGTTTTGGTCAGTTTCGTTACCGTGCAAAAACCATGCCGGGTTGCATTGAATGCACCGATTCGGGCCGGAACCGAAACGAACTACCGATTCGCGCCAGAAACGAAATGAACGCACCCAATCCACTTTTGTGGACCCAATAGTGATGTTTTGGTTCGTTTTGGTCAGTTTCGTTACTGTGCAAAAAACCATGCCGGGATACCATTTAATGCACCGATTCGGGCCGGAACCGAAACGAACTACCGATTCGCGCCAGAAACGAAACGAACGCACCCAATCCACTTTTTTGGACCCAATAGTGATGTTTTGGTTCGTTTTGGTCAGTTTCGTTACTGTGCAAAAAATCATACCGGGTTGCATTAAATGCACCGATTCGTGCCGGAACAACAATGAACCACCAATTCCGGCCAGAAACGAAACGAACGCACCCAATCCACTTTTTTGGACCGAATAGTGATGTTTTGGTTCGTTTTTAATCAGTTTCGTTACTGTGGAAAAAACCATGCCGGGATAGCATTTAATGCACCGATTCGGGCCGGAACCAAAACGAACTACCGATTCGGGCCAGAAACGAAACGAACGCACCCAATCCACTTTTTTGGACCCAATAGTGATGTTTTGGTTCGTTTTGATCAGTTTCGTTACTGTGCAAAAAACCATGCCGGGTTGCATTGAATGCACCGATTCGTGCCGGAACCGAAACGAACTACCGATTCGCGCCAGAAACGAAATGAACGCACCCAATCCACTTTTGTGGACCCAATAGTGATGTTTTGGTTCGTTTTGGTCAGTTTCGTTACTGTGCAAAAAACCATGCCGGGATACCATTTAATGCACCGATTCGGGCCGGAACCGAAACGAACTACCGATTCGCGCCAGAAACGAAACGAACGCACCCAATCCACTTTTTTGGACCCAATAGTTATGTTTTGGTTCGTTTTGGTCAGTTTCGTTACCGTGCAAAAAATCATACCGGGTTGCATTAAATGCACCGATTCGTGCCGGAACAACAATGAACCACCAATTCCGGCCAGAAACGAAACGAACGCACCCAATCCACTTTTTTGGACCGAATAGTGATGTTTTGGTTCGTTTTTAATCAGTTTCGTTACTGTGGAAAAAACCATGCCGGGATAGCATTTAATGCACCGATTCGTGCCGGAACCGAAACGAACTACCGATTCGCGCCAGAAACGAAATGAACGCACCCAATCCACTTTTGTGGACCCAATAGTGATGTTTTGGTTCGTTTTGGTCAGTTTCGTTACTGTGCAAAAAACCATGCCGGGATACCATTTAATGCACCGATTCGGGCCGGAACCGAAACGAACTACCGATTCGCGCCAGAAACGAAACGAACGCACCCAATCCACTTTTTTGGACCCAATAGTTATGTTTTGGTTCGTTTTGGTCAGTTTCGTTACCGTGCAAAAACCATGCCGGGTTGCATTGAATGCACCGATTCGGGCCGGAACCGAAACGAACTACCGATTCACGCCAGAAACAAAACGAACGCACCCATTCCACTTTATTGGACCCAATAGTGATGTTTTGGTTCGTTTTTAATCAGTTTCGTTACTGTGGAAAAAACCATGCCGGGATAGCATTTAATGCACCGATTCGGGCCGGAACCAAAACGAACTACCGATTCGGGCCAGAAACGAAACGAACGCACCCAATCCACTTTTTTGGACCCAATAGTGATGTTTTGGTTCGTTTTGATCAGTTTCGTTACTGTGCAAAAAACCATGCCGGGTTGCATTGAATGCACCGATTCGTGCCGGAACCGAAACGAACTACCGATTCGCGCCAGAAACGAAATGAACGCACCCAATCCACTTTTGTGGACCCAATAGTGATGTTTTGGTTCGTTTTGGTCAGTTTCGTTACTGTGCAAAAAACCATGCCGGGATACCATTTAATGCACCGATTCGGGCCGGAACCGAAACGAACTACCGATTCGCGCCAGAAACGAAACGAACGCACCCAATCCACTTTTTTGGACACAATAGTGATGTTTTGGTTCGTTTTGGTCAGTTTCGTTACTGTGCAAAAAATCATACCGGGTTGCATTAAATGCACCGATTCGTGCCGGAACAACAATGAACCACCAATTCCGGCCAGAAACGAAACGAACGCACCTAATCCACTTTTTTGGACCGAATAGTGATGTTTTGGTTCGTTTTTAATCAGTTTCGTTACTGTGGAAAAAACCATGCCGGGATAGCATTTAATGCACCGATTCGGGCCGGAACCAAAACGAACTACCGATTCGGGCCAGGAACGAAACGAACGCACCCAATCCACTTTTTTGGACCCAATAGTGATGTTTTGGTTCGTTTTGATCAGTTTCGTTACTGTGCAAAAAACCATGCCTGGTTGCATTGAATGCACCGATTCGTGCCGGAACCGAAACGAACTACCGATTCGCGCCAGAAACGAAATGAACGCACCCAATCCACTTTTGTGGACCCAATAGTGATGTTTTGGTTCGTTTTGATCAGTTTCGTTACTGTGCAAAAAACCATGCCGGGATACCATTTAATGCACCGATTCGGGCCGGAACCGAAACGAACTACCGATTCGCGCCAGAAACGAAACGAACGCACCCAATCCACTTTTTTGGACCCAATAGTTATGTTTTGGTTCGTTTTGGTCAGTTTCGTTACCGTGCAAAAACCATGCCGGGTTGCATTGAATGCACCGATTCGGGCCGGAACCGAAACGAACTACCGATTCGCGCCAGAAACGAAATGAACGCACCCAATCCACTTTTGTGGACCCAATAGTGATGTTTTGGTTCGTTTTGGTCAGTTTCGTTACTGTGCAAAAAACCATGCCGGGATACCATTTAATGCACCGATTCGGGCCGGAACCGAAACGAACTACCGATTCGCGCCAGAAACGAAACGAACGCACCCAATCCACTTTTTTGGACCCAATAGTGATGTTTTGGTTCGTTTTGGTCAGTTTCGTTACTGTGCAAAAAATCATACCGGGTTGCATTAAATGCACCGATTCGTGCCGGAACAACAATGAACCACCAATTCCGGCCAGAAACGAAACGAACGCACCCAATCCACTTTTTTGGACCGAATAGTGATGTTTTGGTTCGTTTTTAATCAGTTTCGTTACTGTGGAAAAAACCATGCCGGGATAGCATTTAATGCACCGATTCGGGCCGGAACCAAAACGAACTACCGATTCGGGCCAGAAACGAAACGAACGCACCCAATCCACTTTTTTGGACCCAATAGTGATGTTTTGGTTCGTTTTGATCAGTTTCGTTACTGTGCAAAAAACCATGCCGGGTTGCATTGAATGCACCGATTCGTGCCGGAACCGAAACGAACTACCGATTCGCGCCAGAAACGAAATGAACGCACCCAATCCACTTTTGTGGACCCAATAGTGATGTTTTGGTTCGTTTTGGTCAGTTTCGTTACTGTGCAAAAAACCATGCCGGGATACCATTTAATGCACCGATTCGGGCCGGAACCGAAACGAACTACCGATTCGCGCCAGAAACGAAACGAACGCACCCAATCCACTTTTTTGGACCCAATAGTTATGTTTTGGTTCGTTTTGGTCAGTTTCGTTACCGTGCAAAAAATCATACCGGGTTGCATTAAATGCACCGATTCGTGCCGGAACAACAATGAACCACCAATTCCGGCCAGAAACGAAACGAACGCACCCAATCCACTTTTTTGGACCGAATAGTGATGTTTTGGTTCGTTTTTAATCAGTTTCGTTACTGTGGAAAAAACCATGCCGGGATAGCATTTAATGCACCGATTCGGGCCGGAACCAAAACGAACTACCGATTCGGGCCAGAAACGAAACGAACGCACCCAATCCACTTTTTTGGACCCAATAGTGATGTTTTGGTTCGTTTTGATCAGTTTCGTTACTGTGCAAAAAACCATGCCGGGTTGCATTGAATGCACCGATTCGTGCCGGAACCGAAACGAACTACCGATTCGCGTCAGAAACGAAATGAACGCACCCAATCCACTTTTGTGGACCCAATAGTGATGTTTTGGTTCGTTTTGGTCAGTTTCGTTACTGTGCAAAAAACCATGCCGGGATACCATTTAATGCACCGATTCGGGCCGGAACCGAAACGAACTACCGATTCGCGCCAGAAACGAAACGAACGCACCCAATCCACTTTTTTGGACCCAATAGTTATGTTTTGGTTCGTTTTGGTCAGTTTCGTTACCGTGCAAAAATCATACCGGGTTGCATTAAATGCACCGATTCGTGCCGGAACAACAATGAACCACCAATTCCGGCCAGAAACGAAACGAACGCACCCAATCCACTTTTTTGGACCGAATAGTGATGTTTTGGTTCGTTTTTAATCAGTTTCGTTACTGTGGAAAAAACCATGCCGGGATAGCATTTAATGCACCGATTCGTGCCGGAACCGAAACGAACTACCGATTCGCGCCAGAAACGAAATGAACGCACCCAATCCACTTTTGTGGACCCAATAGTGATGTTTTGGTTCGTTTTGGTCAGTTTCGTTACTGTGCAAAAAACCATGCCGGGATACCATTTAATGCACCGATTCGGGCCGGAACCGAAACGAACTACCGATTCGCGCCAGAAACGAAACGAACGCACCCAATCCACTTTTTTGGACCCAATAGTGATGTTTTGGTTCGTTTTGATCAGTTTCGTTACTGTGCAAAAAACCATGCCGGGTTGCATTGAATGCACCGATTCGTGCCGGAACCGAAACGAACTACCGATTCGCGCCAGAAACGAAATGAACGCACCCAATCCACTTTTGTGGACCCAATAGTGATGTTTTGGTTCGTTTTGGTCAGTTTCGTTACTGTGCAAAAAACCATGCCGGGATACCATTTAATGCACCGATTCGGGCCGGAACCGAAACGAACTACCGATTCGCGCCAGAAACGAAACGAACGCACCCAATCCACTTTTTTGGACCCAATAGTTATGTTTTGGTTCGTTTTGGTCAGTTTCGTTACCGTGCAAAAACCATGCCGGGTTGCATTGAATGCACCGATTCGGGCCGGAACCGAAACGAACTACCGATTCACGCCAGAAACAAAACGAACGCACCCATTCCACTTTATTGGACCCAATAGTGATGTTTTGGTTCGTTTTTAATCAGTTTCGTTACTGTGGAAAAAACCATGCCGGGATAGCATTTAATGCACCGATTCGGGCCGGAACCAAAACGAACTACCGATTCGGGCCAGAAACGAAACGAACGCACCCAATCCACTTTTTTGGACCCAATAGTGATGTTTTGGTTCATTTTGATCAGTTTCGTTACTGTGCAAAAAACCATGCCGGGTTGCATTGAATGCACCGATTCGTGCCGGAACCGAAACGAACTACCGATTCGCGCCAGAAACGAAATGAACGCACCCAATCCACTTTTGTGGACCCAATAGTGATGTTTTGGTTCGTTTTGGTCAGTTTCGTTACTGTGCAAAAAACCATGCCGGGATACCATTTAATGCACCGATTCGGGCCGGAACCGAAACGAACTACCGATTCGCGCCAGAAACGAAACGAACGCACCCAATCCACTTTTTTGGACCCAATAGTGATGTTTTGGTTCGTTTTGGTCAGTTTCGTTACTGTGCAAAAAACCATGCCGGGTTGCATTAAATGCACCGATTCGTGCCGGAACAACAATGAACCACCAATTCCGGCCAGAAACGAAACGAACGCACCCAATCCACTTTTTTGGACCGAATAGTGATGTTTTGGTTCGTTTTTAATCAGTTTCGTTACTGTGGAAAAAACCATGCCGGGATAGCATTTAATGCACCGATTCGGGCCGGAACCAAAACGAACTACCGATTCGGGCCAGAAACGAAACGAACGCACCCAATCCACTTTTTTGGACCCAATAGTGATGTTTTGGTTCGTTTTGATCAGTTTCGTTACTGTGCAAAAAACCATGCCTGGTTGCATTGAATGCACCGATTCGTGCCGGAACCGAAACGAACTACCGATTCGCGCCAGAAACGAAATGAACGCACCCAATCCACTTTTGTGGACCCAATAGTGATGTTTCGGTTCGTTTTGGTCAGTTTCGTTACTGTGCAAAAAACCATGCCGGGATACCATTTAATGCACCGATTCGGGCCGGAACCGAAACGAACTACCGATTCGCGCCAGAAACGAAACGAACGCACCCAATCCACTTTTTTGGACCCAATAGTTATGTTTTGGTTCGTTTTGGTCAGTTTCGTTACCGTGCAAAAACCATGCCGGGTTGCATTGAATGCACCGATTCGGGCCGGAACCGAAACGAACTACCGATTCACGCCAGAAACAAAACGAACGCACCCATTCCACTTTATTGGACCCAATAGTGATGTTTTGGTTCGTTTTTAATCAGTTTCATTACTGTGGAAAAAACCATGCCGGGATAGCATTTAATGCACCGATTCGGGCCGGAACCAAAACGAACTACCGATTCGGGCCAGAAACGAAACGAACGCACCCAATCCACTTTTTTGGACCCAATAGTGATGTTTTGGTTCGTTTTGATCAGTTTCGTTACTGTGCAAAAAACCATGCCGGGTTGCATTGAATGCACCGATTCGTGCCGGAACCGAAACGAACTACCGATTCGCGCCAGAAACGAAAGGAACGCACCCAATCCACTTTTGTGGACCCAATAGTGATGTTTTGGTTCGTTTTGGTCAGTTTCGTTACTGTGCAAAAAACCATGCCGGGATACCATTTAATGCACCGATTCGGGCCGGAACCGAAACGAACTACCGATTCGCGCCAGAAACGAAACGAACGCACCCAATCCACTTTTTTGGACCCAATAGTGATGTTTTGGTTCGTTTTGGTCAGTTTCGTTACTGTGCAAAAAATCATACCGGGTTGCATTAAATGCACCGATTCGTGCCGGAACAACAATGAACCACCAATTCCGGCCAGAAACGAAACGAACGCACCCAATCCACTTTTTTGGACCGAATAGTGATGTTTTGGTTCGTTTTTAATCAGTTTCGTTACTGTGGAAAAAACCATGCCGGGATAGCATTTAATGCACCGATTCGGGCCGGAACCAAAACGAACTACCGATTCGGGCCAGGAACGAAACGAACGCACCCAATCCACTTTTTTGGACCCAATAGTGATGTTTTGGTTCGTTTTGATCAGTTTCGTTACTGTGCAAAAAACCATGCCTGGTTGCATTGAATGCACCGATTCGTGCCGGAACCGAAACGAACTACCGATTCGCGCCAGAAACGAAATGAACGCACCCAATCCACTTTTGTGGACCCAATAGTGATGTTTTGGTTCGTTTTGGTCAGTTTCGTTACTGTGCAAAAAACCATGCCGGGATACCATTTAATGCACCGATTCGGGCCGGAACCGAAACGAACTACCGATTCGCGCCAGAAACGAAACGAACGCACCCAATCCACTTTTTTGGACCCAATAGTTATGTTTTGGTTCGTTTTGGTCAGTTTCGTTACCGTGCAAAAACCATGCCGGGTTGCATTGAATGCACCGATTCGGGCCGGAACCGAAACGAACTACCGATTCGCGCCAGAAACGAAATGAACGCACCCAATCCACTTTTGTGGACCCAATAGTGATGTTTTGGTTCGTTTTGGTCAGTTTCGTTACTGTGCAAAAAACCATGCCGGGATACCATTTAATGCACCGATTCGGGCCGGAACCGAAACGAACTACCGATTCGCGCCAGAAACGAAACGAACGCACCCAATCCACTTTTTTGGACCCAATAGTGATGTTTTGGTTCGTTTTGGTCAGTTTTGTTACTGTGCAAAAAATCATACCGGGTTGCATTAAATGCACCGATTCGTGCCGGAACAACAATGAACCACCAATTCCGGCCAGAAACGAAACGAACGCACCCAATCCACTTTTTTGGACCGAATAGTGATGTTTTGGTTCGTTTTTAATCAGTTTCGTTACTGTGGAAAAAACCATGCCGGGATAGCATTTAATGCACCGATTCGGGCCGGAACCAAAACGAACTACCGATTCGGGCCAGAAACGAAACGAACGCACCCAATCCACTTTTTTGGACCCAATAGTGATGTTTTGGTTCGTTTTGATCAGTTTCGTTACTGTGCAAAAAACCATGCCGGGTTGCATTGAATGCACCGATTCGTGCCGGAACCGAAACGAACTACCGATTCGCGCCAGAAACGAAATGAACACACCCAATCCACTTTTGTGGACCCAATAGTGATGTTTTGGTTCGTTTTGGTCAGTTTCGTTACTGTGCAAAAAACCATGCCGGGATACCATTTAATGCACCGATTCGGGCCGGAACCGAAACGAACTACCGATTCGCGCCAGAAACGAAACGAACGCACCCAATCCACTTTTTTGGACCCAATAGTTATGTTTTGGTTCGTTTTGGTCAGTTTCGTTACCGTGCAAAAAATCATACCGGGTTGCATTAAATGCACCGATTCGTGCCGGAACAACAATGAACCACCAATTCCGGCCAGAAACGAAACGAACGCACCCAATCCACTTTTTTGGACCGAATAGTGATGTTTTGGTTCGTTTTTAATCAGTTTCGTTACTGTGGAAAAAACCATGCCGGGATAGCATTTAATGCACCGATTCGTGCCGGAACCGAAACGAACTACCGATTCGCGCCAGAAACAAAATGAACGCACCCAATCCACTTTTGTGGACCCAATAGTGATGTTTTGGTTCGTTTTGGTCAGTTTCGTTACTGTGCAAAAAACCATGCCGGGATACCATTTAATGCACCGATTCGGGCCGGAACCGAAACGAACTACCGATTCGCGCCAGAAACGAAACGAACGCACCCAATCCACTTTTTTGGACCCAATAGTTATGTTTTGGTTCGTTTTGGTCAGTTTCGTTACCGTGCAAAAACCATGCCGGGTTGCATTGAATGCACCGATTCGGGCCGGAACCGAAACGAACTACCGATTCACGCCAGAAACAAAACGAACGCACCCATTCCACTTTATTGGACCCAATAGTGATGTTTTGGTTCGTTTTTAATCAGTTTCGTTACTGTGGAAAAAACCATGCCGGGATACCATTTAATGCACCGATTCGGGCCGGAACCGAAACGAACTACCGATTCGCGCCAGAAACGAAACGAACGCACCCAATCCACTTTTTTGGACCCAATAGTTATGTTTTGGTTCGTTTTGGTCAGTTTCGTTACCGTGCAAAAACCATGCCGGGTTGCATTGAATGCACCGATTCGGGCCGGAACCGAAACGAACTACCGATTCGCGCCAGAAACGAAATGAACGCACCCAATCCACTTTTGTGGACCCAATAGTGATGTTTTGGTTCGTTTTGGTCAGTTTCGTTACTGTGCAAAAAACCATGCCGGGATACCATTTAATGCACCGATTCGGGCCGGAACCGAAACGAACTACCGATTCGCGCCAGAAACGAAACGAACGCACCCAATCCACTTTTTTGGACCCAATAGTGATGTTTTGGTTCGTTTTGGTCAGTTTCGTTACTGTGCAAAAAATCATACCGGGTTGCATTAAATGCACCGATTCGTGCCGGAACAACAATGAACCACCAATTCCGGCCAGAAACGAAACGAACGCACCCAATCCACTTTTTTGGACCGAATAGTGATGTTTTGGTTCGTTTTTAATCAGTTTCGTTACTGTGGAAAAAACCATGCCGGGATAGCATTTAATGCACCGATTCGGGCCGGAACCAAAACGAACTACCGATTCGGGCCAGAAACGAAACGAACGCACCCAATCCACTTTTTTGGACCCAATAGTGATGTTTTGGTTCGTTTTGATCAGTTTTGTTACTGTGCAAAAAACCATGCCTGGTTGCATTGAATGCACCGATTCGTGCCGGAACCGAAACGAACTACCGATTCGCGCCAGAAACGAAATGAACGCACCCAATCCACTTTTGTGGACCCAATAGTGATGTTTTGGTTCGTTTTGGTCAGTTTCGTTACTGTGCAAAAAACCATGCCGGGATACCATTTAATGCACCGATTCGGGCCGGAACCGAAACGAACTACCGATTCGCGCCAGAAACGAAACGAACGCACCCAATCCACTTTTTTGGACCCAATAGTTATGTTTTGGTTCGTTTTGGTCAGTTTCGTTACCGTGCAAAAAATCATACCGGGTTGCATTAAATGCACCGATTCGTGCCGGAACAACAATGAACCACCAATTCCGGCCAGAAACGAAACGAACGCACCCAATCCACTTTTTTGGACCGAATAGTGATGTTTTGGTTCGTTTTTAATCAGTTTCGTTACTGTGGAAAAAACCATGCCGGGATAGCATTTAATGCACCGATTCGTGCCGGAACCGAAACGAACTACCGATTCGCGCCAGAAACGAAATGAACGCACCCAATCCACTTTTGTGGACCCAATAGTGATGTTTTGGTTCGTTTTGGTCAGTTTCGTTACTGTGCAAAAAACCATGCCGGGATACCATTTAATGCACCGATTCGGGCCGGAACCGAAACGAACTACCGATTCGCGCCAGAAACGAAACGAACGCACCCAATCCACTTTTTTGGACCCAATAGTTATGTTTTGGTTCGTTTTGGTCAGTTTCGTTACCGTGCAAAAACCATGCCGGGTTGCATTGAATGCACCGATTCGGGCCGGAACCGAAACGAACTACCGATTCACGCCAGAAACAAAACGAACGCACCCATTCCACTTTATTGGACCCAATAGTGATGTTTTGGTTCGTTTTTAATCAGTTTCGTTACTGTGGAAAAAACCATGCCGGGATAGCATTTAATGCACCGATTCGGGCCGGAACCAAAACGAACTACCGATTCGGGCCAGAAACGAAACGAACGCACCCAATCCACTTTTTTGGACCCAATAGTGATGTTTTGGTTCGTTTTGATCAGTTTCGTTACTGTGCAAAAAACCATGCCGGGTTGCATTGAATGCACCGATTCGTGCCGGAACCGAAACGAACTACCGATTCGCGCCAGAAACGAAATGAACGCACCCAATCCACTTTTGTGGACCCAATAGTGATGTTTTGGTTCGTTTTGGTCAGTTTCGTTACTGTGCAAAAAACCATGCCGGGATACCATTTAATGCACCGATTCGGGCCGGAACCGAAACGAACTACCGATTCGCGCCAGAAACGAAACGAACGCACCCAATCCACTTTTTTGGACCCAATAGTGATGTTTTGGTTCGTTTTGGTCAGTTTCGTTACTGTGCAAAAAATCATACCGGGTTGCATTAAATGCACCGATTCGTGCCGGAACAACAATGAACCACCAATTCCGGCCAGAAACGAAACGAACGCACCCAATCCACTTTTTTGGACCGAATAGTGATGTTTTGGTTCGTTTTTAATCAGTTTCGTTACTGTGGAAAAAACCATGCCGGGATAGCATTTAATGCACCGATTCGGGCCGGAACCAAAACGAACTACCGATTCGGGCCAGAAACGAAACGAACGCACCCAATCCACTTTTTTGGACCCAATAGTGATGTTTTGGTTCGTTTTGATCAGTTTCGTTACTGTGCAAAAAACCATGCCTGGTTGCATTGAATGCACCGATTCGTGCCGGAACCGAAACGAACTACCGATTCGCGCCAGAAACGAAATGAACGCACCCAATCCACTTTTGTGGACCCAATAGTGATGTTTTGGTTCGTTTTGGTCAGTTTCGTTACTGTGCAAAAAACCATGCCGGGATACCATTTAATGCACCGATTCGGGCCGGAACCGAAACGAACTACCGATTCGCGCCAGAAACGAAACGAACGCACCCAATCCACATTTTTGGACCCAATAGTTTTGTTTTGGTTCGTTTTGGTCAGTTTCGTTACCGTGCAAAAACCATGCCGGGTTGCATTGAATGCACCGATTCGGGCCGGAACCGAAACGAACTACCGATTCACGCCAGAAACGAAACGAACGCACCCATTCCACTTTATTGGACCCAATAGTGATGTTTTGGTTCGTTTTTAATCAGTTTCATTACTGTGGAAAAAACCATGCCGGGATAGCATTTAATGCACCTATTCGGGCCGGAACAAAAACGAACTACCGATTCGGGCCAGAAACGAAACGAACGCACCCAATCCATTTTTTGGACCCAATAGTGATGTTTTGGTTTGTTTTGATCAGTTTCGTTACTGTGCAAAAAACCATGCCGGGTTGCATTGAATGCACCGATTCGTGCCGGAACCGAAACGAACTACCGATTCGCGCCAGAAACGAAATGAACGCACCCAATCCACTTTTGTGGACCCAATAGTGATGTTTTGGTTCGTTTTGGTCAGTTTCGTTACTGTGCAAAAAACCATGCCGGGATACCATTTAATGCACCGATTCGGGCCGGAACCGAAACGAACTACCGATTCGCGCCAGAAACGAAACGAACGCACCCAATCCACTTTTTTGGACCCAATAGTGATGTTTTGGTTCGTTTTGGTCAGTTTCGTTACTGTGCAAAAAATCATACCGGGTTGCATTAAATGCACCGATTCGTGCCGGAACAACAATGAACTACCAATTCCGGCCAGAAACGAAACGAACGCACCCAATCCGCTTTTTTGGACCGAATAGTGATGTTTTGGTTCGTTTTTAATCAGTTTCGTTACTGTGGAAAAAACCATGCCGGGATAGCATTTAATGCACCGATTCGGGCCGGAACCAAAACGAACTACCGATTCGGGCCAGAAATGAAACGAACGCACCCAATCCACTTTTTTGGACCCAATAGTGATGTTTTGGTTCGTTTTGATCAGTTTCGTTACTGTGCAAAAAACCATGCCGGGTTGCATTGAATGCACCGATTCGTGCCGGAACCGAAACGAACTACCGATTCGCGCCAGAAACGAAATGAACGCACCCAATCCACTTTTGTGGACCCAATAGTGATGTTTTGGTTCGTTTTGGTCAGTTTCGTTACCGTGCAAAAAACCATGCCGGGATACCATTTAATGCACCGATTCGGGCCGGAACCGAAACGAACTACCGATTCGCGCCAGAAACGAAACGAACGCACCCAATCCACTTTTTTGGACCCAATAGTTATGTTTTGGTTCGTTATGGTCAGTTTCGTTACCGTGCAAAAACCATGCCGGGTTGCATTGAATGCACCGATTCGGGCCGGAACCGAAACGAACTACCGATTCACGCCAGAAACGAAACGAACGCACCCATTCCACTTTATTGGACCCAATAGTGATGTTTTGGTTCGTTTTTAATCAGTTTCATTACTGTGGAAAAAACCATGCCGGGATAGCATTTAATGCACCTATTCGGGCCGGAACCAAAACGAACTACCGATTCGGGCCAGGAACGAAACGAACGCACCCAATCCATTTTTTGGACCCAATAGTGATGTTTTGGTTTGTTTTGATCAGTTTCGTTACTGTGCAAAAAACCATGCCGGGTTGCATTGAATGCACCGATTCGTGCCGGAACAGAAACGAACTACCGATTCGCGCCAGAAACGAAATGAACGCACCCAATCCACTTTTGTGGACCCAATAGTGATGTTTTGGTTCGTTTTGGTCAGTTTCGTTACTGTGCAAAAAACCATGCCGGGATACCATTTAATGCACCGATTCGGGCCGGAACCGAAACGAACTACCGATTCGCGCCAGAAACGAAACGAACGCACCCAATCCACTTTTTTGGACCCAATAGTTATGTTTTGGTTCGTTTTGGTCAGTTTCGTTACCGTGCAAAAACCATGCCGGGTTGCATTGAATGCACCGATTCGGGCCGGAACCGAAACGAACTACCGATTCGCGCCAGAAACGAAATGAACGCACCCAATCCACTTTTGTGGACCCAATAGTGATGTTTTGGTTCGTTTTGGTCAGTTTCGTTACTGTGCAAAAAACCATGCCGGGATACCATTTAATGCACCGATTCGGGCCGGAACCGAAACGAACTACCGATTCGCGCCAGAAACGAAACGAACGCACCCAATCCACTTTTTTGGACCCAATAGTGATGTTTTGGTTCGTTTTGGTCAGTTTCGTTACTGTGCAAAAAATCATACCGGGTTGCATTAAATGCACCGATTCGTGCCGGAACAACAATGAACCACCAATTCCGGCCAGAAACGAAACGAACGCACCCAATCCACTTTTTTGGACCGAATAGTGATGTTTTGGTTCGTTTTTAATCAGTTTCGTTACTGTGGAAAAAACCATGCCGGGATAGCATTTAATGCACCGATTCGGGCCGGAACCAAAACGAACTACCGATTCGGGCCAGAAACGAAACGAACGCACCCAATCCACTTTTTTGGACCCAATAGTGATGTTTTGGTTCGTTTTGATCAGTTTCGTTACTGTGCAAAAAACCATGCCTGGTTGCATTGAATGCACCGATTCGTGCCGGAACCGAAACGAACTACCGATTCGCGCCAGAAACGAAATGAACGCACCCAATCCACTTTTGTGGACCCAATAGTGATGTTTTGGTTCGTTTTGGTCAGTTTCGTTACTGTGCAAAAAACCATGCCGGGATACCATTTAATGCACCGATTCGGGCCGGAACCGAAACGAACTACCGATTCGCGCCAGAAACGAAACAAACGCACCCAATCCACATTTTTGGACCCAATAGTTTTGTTTTGGTTCGTTTTGGTCAGTTTCGTTACCGTGCAAAAACCATGCCGGGTTGCATTGAATGCACCGATTCGGGCCGGAACCGAAACGAACTACCGATTCACGCCAGAAACGAAACGAACGCACCCATTCCACTTTATTGGACCCAATAGTGATGTTTTGGTTCGTTTTTAATCAGTTTCATTACTGTGGAAAAAACCATGCCGGGATAGCATTTAATGCACCTATTCGGGCCGGAACAAAAACGAACTACCGATTCGGGCCAGAAACGAAACGAACGCACCCAATCCATTTTTTGGACCCAATAGTGATGTTTTGGTTTGTTTTGATCAGTTTCGTTACTGTGCAAAAAACCATGCCGGGTTGCATTGAATGCACCGATTCGTGCCGGAACCGAAACGAACTACCGATTCGCGCCAGAAACGAAATGAACGCACCCAATCCACTTTTGTGGACCCAATAGTGATGTTTTGGTTCGTTTTGGTCAGTTTCGTTACTGTGCAAAAAACCATGCCGGGATACCATTTAATGCACCGATTCGGGCCGGAACCGAAACGAACTACCGATTCGCGCCAGAAACGAAACGAACGCACCCAATCCACTTTTTTGGACCCAATAGTGATGTTTTGGTTCGTTTTGGTCAGTTTCGTTACTGTGCAAAAAATCATACCGGGTTGCATTAAATGCACCGATTCGTGCCGGAACAACAATGAACTACCAATTCCGGCCAGAAACGAAACGAACGCACCCAATCCGCTTTTTTGGACCGAATAGTGATGTTTTGGTTCGTTTTTAATCAGTTTCGTTACTGTGGAAAAAACCATGCCGGGATAGCATTTAATGCACCGATTCGGGCCGGAACCAAAACGAACTACCGATTCGGGCCAGAAATGAAACGAACGCACCCAATCCACTTTTTTGGACCCAATAGTGATGTTTTGGTTCGTTTTGATCAGTTTCGTTACTGTGCAAAAAACCATGCCGGGTTGCATTGAATGCACCGATTCGTGCCGGAACCGAAACGAACTACCGATTCGCGCCAGAAACGAAATGAACGCACCCAATCCACTTTTGTGGACCCAATAGTGATGTTTTGGTTCGTTTTGGTCAGTTTCGTTACCGTGCAAAAAACCATGCCGGGATACCATTTAATGCACCGATTCGGGCCGGAACCGAAACGAACTACCGATTCGCGCCAGAAACGAAACGAACGCACCCAATCCACTTTTTTGGACCCAATAGTTATGTTTTGGTTCGTTATGGTCAGTTTCGTTACCGTGCAAAAACCATGCCGGGTTGCATTGAATGCACCGATTCGGGCCGGAACCGAAACGAACTACCGATTCACGCCAGAAACGAAACGAACGCACCCATTCCACTTTATTGGACCCAATAGTGATGTTTTGGTTCGTTTTTAATCAGTTTCATTACTGTGGAAAAAACCATGCCGGGATAGCATTTAATGCACCTATTCGGGCCGGAACCAAAACGAACTACCGATTCGGGCCAGGAACGAAACGAACGCACCCAATCCATTTTTTGGACCCAATAGTGATGTTTTGGTTTGTTTTGATCAGTTTCGTTACTGTGCAAAAAACCATGCCGGGTTGCATTGAATGCACCGATTCGTGCCGGAACAGAAACGAACTACCGATTCGCGCCAGAAACGAAATGAACGCACCCAATCCACTTTTGTGGACCCAATAGTGATGTTTTGGTTCGTTTTGGTCAGTTTCGTTACTGTGCAAAAAACCATGCCGGGATACCATTTAATGCACCGATTCGGGCCGGAACCGAAACGAACTACCGATTCGCGCCAGAAACGAAACGAACGCACCCAATCCACTTTTTTGGACCCAATAGTTATGTTTTGGTTCGTTTTGGTCAGTTTCGTTACCGTGCAAAAACCATGCCGGGTTGCATTGAATGCACCGATTCGGGCCGGAACCGAAACGAACTACCGATTCACGCCAGAAACAAAACGAACGCACCCATTCCACTTTATTGGACCCAATAGTGATGTTTTGGTTCGTTTTTAATCAGTTTCGTTACTGTGGAAAAAACCATGCCGGGATAGCATTTAATGCACCGATTCGGGCCGGAACCAAAACGAACTACCGATTCGGGCCAGAAACGAAACGAACGCACCCAATCCACTTTTTTGGACCCAATAGTGATGTTTTGGTTCGTTTTGATCAGTTTCGTTACTGTGCAAAAAACCATGCCGGGTTGCATTGAATGCACCGATTCGTGCCGGAACCGAAACGAACTACCGATTCGCGCCAGAAACGAAATGAACGCACCCAATCCACTTTTGTGGACCCAATAGTGATGTTTTGGTTCGTTTTGGTCAGTTTCGTTACTGTGCAAAAAACCATGCCGGGATACCATTTAATGCACCGATTCGGGCCGGAACCGAAACGAACTACCGATTCGCGCCAGAAACGAAACGAACGCACCCAATCCACTTTTTTGGACCCAATAGTGATGTTTTGGTTCGTTTTGGTCAGTTTCGTTACTGTGCAAAAAATCATACCGGGTTGCATTAAATGCACCGATTCGTGCCGGAACAACAATGAACCACCAATTCCGGCCAGAAACGAAACGAACGCACCCAATCCACTTTTTTGGACCGAATAGTGATGTTTTGGTTCGTTTTTAATCAGTTTCGTTACTGTGGAAAAAACCATGCCGGGATAGCATTTAAGGCACCGATTCGGGCCGGAACCAAAACGAACTACCGATTCGGGCCAGGAACGAAACGAACGCACCCAATCCACTTTTTTGGACCCAATAGTGATGTTTTGGTTCGTTTTGATCAGTTTCGTTACTGTGCAAAAAACCATGCCTGGTTGCATTGAATGCACCGATTCGTGCCGGAACCGAAACGAACTACCGATTCGCGCCAGAAACGAAATGAACGCACCCAATCCACTTTTGTGGACCCAATAGTGATGTTTTGGTTCGTTTTGGTCAGTTTCGTTACTGTGCAAAAAACCATGCCGGGATACCATTTAATGCACCGATTCGGGCCGGAACCGAAACGAACTACCGATTCGCGCCAGAAACGAAACGAACGCACCCAATCCACTTTTTTGGACCCAATAGTTATGTTTTGGTTCGTTTTGGTCAGTTTCGTTACCGTGCAAAAACCATGCCGGGTTGCATTGAATGCACCGATTCGGGCCGGAACCGAAACGAACTACCGATTCGCGCCAGAAACGAAATGAACGCACCCAATCCACTTTTGTGGACCCAATAGTGATGTTTTGGTTCGTTTTGGTCAGTTTCGTTACTGTGCAAAAAACCATGCCGGGATACCATTTAATGCACCGATTCGGGCCGGAACCGAAACGAACTACCGATTCGCGCCAGAAACGAAACGAACGCACCCAATCCACTTTTTTGGACCCAATAGTGATGTTTTGGTTCGTTTTGGTCAGTTTCGTTACTGTGCAAAAAATCATACCGGGTTGCATTAAATGCACCGATTCGTGCCGGAACAACAATGAACCACCAATTCCGGCCAGAAACGAAACGAACGCACCCAATCCACTTTTTTGGACCGAATAGTGATGTTTTGGTTCGTTTTTAATCAGTTTCGTTACTGTGGAAAAAACCATGCCGGGATAGCATTTAATGCACCGATTCGGGCCGGAACCAAAACGAACTACCGATTCGGGCCAGAAACGAAACGAACGCACCCAATCCACTTTTTTGGACCCAATAGTGATGTTTTGGTTCGTTTTGATCAGTTTCGTTACTGTGCAAAAAACCATGCCGGGTTGCATTGAATGCACCGATTCGTGCCGGAACCGAAACGAACTACCGATTCGCGCCAGAAACGAAATGAACGCACCCAATCCACTTTTGTGGACCCAATAGTGATGTTTTGGTTCGTTTTGGTCAGTTTCGTTACTGTGCAAAAAACCATGCCGGGATACCATTTAATGCACCGATTCGGGCCGGAACCGAAACGAACTACCGATTCGCGCCAGAAACGAAACGAACGCACCCAATCCACTTTTTTGGACCCAATAGTTATGTTTTGGTTCGTTTTGGTCAGTTTCGTTACCGTGCAAAAAATCATACCGGGTTGCATTAAATGCACCGATTCGTGCCGGAACAACAATGAACCACCAATTCCGGCCAGAAACGAAACGAACGCACCCAATCCACTTTTTTGGACCGAATAGTGATGTTTTGGTTCGTTTTTAATCAGTTTCGTTACTGTGGAAAAAACCATGCCGGGATAGCATTTAATGCACCGATTCGTGCCGGAACCGAAACGAACTACCGATTCGCGCCAGAAACGAAATGAACGCACCCAATCCACTTTTGTGGACCCAATAGTGATGTTTTGGTTCGTTTTGGTCAGTTTCGTTACTGTGCAAAAAACCATGCCGGGATACCATTTAATGCACCGATTCGGGCCGGAACCGAAACGAACTACCGATTCGCGCCAGAAACGAAACGAACGCACCCAATCCACTTTTTTGGACCCAATAGTTATGTTTTGGTTCGTTTTGGTCAGTTTCGTTACCGTGCAAAAACCATGCCGGGTTGCATTGAATGCACCGATTCGGGCCGGAACCGAAACGAACTACCGATTCACGCCAGAAACAAAACGAACGCACCCATTCCACTTTATTGGACCCAATAGTGATGTTTTGGTTCGTTTTTAATCAGTTTCGTTACTGTGGAAAAAACCATGCCGGGATAGCATTTAATGCACCGATTCGGGCCGGAACCAAAACGAACTACCGATTCGGGCCAGAAACGAAACGAACGCACCCAATCCACTTTTTTGGACCCAATAGTGATGTTTTGGTTCGTTTTGATCAGTTTCGTTACTGTGCAAAAAACCATGCCGGGTTGCATTGAATGCACCGATTCGTGCCGGAACCGAAACGAACTACCGATTCGCGCCAGAAACGAAATGAACGCACCCAATCCACTTTTGTGGACCCAATAGTGATGTTTTGGTTCGTTTTGGTCAGTTTCGTTACTGTGCAAAAAACCATGCCGGGATACCATTTAATGCACCGATTCGGGCCGGAACCGAAACGAACTACCGATTCGCGCCAGAAACGAAACGAACGCACCCAATCCACTTTTTTGGACCCAATAGTGATGTTTTGGTTCGTTTTGGTCAGTTTCGTTACTGTGCAAAAAATCATACCGGGTTGCATTAAATGCACCGATTCGTGCCGGAACAACAATGAACCACCAATTCCGGCCAGAAACGAAACGAACGCACCCAATCCACTTTTTTGGACCGAATAGTGATGTTTTGGTTCGTTTTTAATCAGTTTCGTTACTGTGGAAAAAACCATGCCGGGATAGCATTTAATGCACCGATTCGGGCCGGAACCAAAACGAACTACCGATTCGGGCCAGAAACGAAACGAACGCACCCAATCCACTTTTTTGGACCCAATAGTGATGTTTTGGTTCGTTTTGATCAGTTTCGTTACTGTGCAAAAAACCATGCCTGGTTGCATTGAATGCACCGATTCGTGCCGGAACCGAAACGAACTACCGATTCGCACCAGAAACGAAATGAACGCACCCAATCCACTTTTGTGGACCCAATAGTGATGTTTTGGTTCGTTTTGGTCAGTTTCGTTACTATGCAAAAAACCATGCCGGGATACCATTTAATGCACCGATTCGGGCCGGAACCGAAACGAACTACCGATTCGCGCCAGAAACGAAACGAACGCACCCAATCCACATTTTTGGACCCAATAGTTTTGTTTTGGTTCGTTTTGGTCAGTTTCGTTACCGTGCAAAAACCATGCCGGGTTGCATTGAATGCACCGATTCGGGCCGGAACCGAAACGAACTACCGATTCACGCCAGAAACGAAACGAACGCACCCATTCCACTTTATTGGACCCAATAGTGATGTTTTGGTTCGTTTTTAATCAGTTTCATTACTGTGGAAAAAACCATGCCGGGATAGCATTTAATGCACCTATTCGGGCCGGAACAAAAACGAACTACCGATTCGGGCCAGAAACGAAACGAACGCACCCAATCCATTTTTTGGACCCAATAGTGATGTTTTGGTTTGTTTTGATCAGTTTCGTTACTGTGCAAAAAACCATGCCGGGTTGCATTGAATGCACCGATTCGTGCCGGAACCGAAACGAACTACCGATTCGCGCCAGAAACGAAATGAACGCACCCAATCCACTTTTGTGGACCCAATAGTGATGTTTTGGTTCGTTTTGGTCAGTTTCGTTACTGTGCAAAAAACCATGCCGGGATACCATTTAATGCACCGATTCGGGCCGGAACCGAAACGAACTACCGATTCGCGCCAGAAACGAAACGAACGCACCCAATCCACTTTTTTGGACCCAATAGTGATGTTTTGGTTCGTTTTGGTCAGTTTCGTTACTGTGCAAAAAATCATACCGGGTTGCATTAAATGCACCGATTCGTGCCGGAACAACAATGAACTACCAATTCCGGCCAGAAACGAAACGAACGCACCCAATCCGCTTTTTTGGACCGAATAGTGATGTTTTGGTTCGTTTTTAATCAGTTTCGTTACTGTGGAAAAAACCATGCCGGGATAGCATTTAATGCACCGATTCGGGCCGGAACCAAAACGAACTACCGATTCGGGCCAGAAATGAAACGAACGCACCCAATCCACTTTTTTGGACCCAATAGTGATGTTTTGGTTCGTTTTGATCAGTTTCGTTACTGTGCAAAAAACCATGCCGGGTTGCATTGAATGCACCGATTCGTGCCGGAACCGAAACGAACTACCGATTCGCGCCAGAAACGAAATGAACGCACCCAATCCACTTTTGTGGACCCAATAGTGATGTTTTGGTTCGTTTTGGTCAGTTTCGTTACCGTGCAAAAAACCATGCCGGGATACCATTTAATGCACCGATTCGGGCCGGAACCGAAACGAACTACCGATTCGCGCCAGAAACGAAACGAACGCACCCAATCCACTTTTTTGGACCCAATAGTTATGTTTTGGTTCGTTATGGTCAGTTTCGTTACCGTGCAAAAACCATGCCGGGTTGCATTGAATGCACCGATTCGGGCCGGAACCGAAACGAACTACCGATTCACGCCAGAAACGAAACGAACGCACCCATTCCACTTTATTGGACCCAATAGTGATGTTTTGGTTCGTTTTTAATCAGTTTCATTACTGTGGAAAAAACCATGCCGGGATAGCATTTAATGCACCTATTCGGGCCGGAACCAAAACGAACTACCGATTCGGGCCAGAAACGAAACGAACGCACCCAATCCATTTTTTGGACCCAATAGTGATGTTTTGGTTTGTTTTGATCAGTTTCGTTACTGTGCAAAAAACCATGCCGGGTTGCATTGAATGCACCGATTCGTGCCGGAACAGAAACGAACTACCGATTCGCGCCAGAAACGAAATGAACGCACCCAATCCACTTTTGTGGACCCAATAGTGATGTTTTGGTTCGTTTTGGTCAGTTTCGTTACTGTGCAAAAAACCATGCCGGGATACCATTTAATGCACCGATTCGGGCCGGAACCGAAACGAACTACCGATTCGCGCCTGAAACGAAACGAACGCACCCAATCCACTTTTTTGGACCCAATAGTTATGTTTTGGTTCGTTTTGGTCAGTTTCGTTACCGTGCAAAAACCATGCCGGGTTGCATTGAATGCACCGATTCGGGCCGGAACCGAAACGAACTACCGATTCACGCCAGAAACGAAACGAACGCACCCATTCCACTTTATTGGACCCAATAGTGATGTTTTGGTTCGTTTTTAATCAGTTTCGTTACTGTGGAAAAAACCATGCCGGGATAGCATTTAATGCACCGATTCGGGCCGGAACCAAAACGAACTACCGATTCGGGCCAGAAACGAAACGAACGCACTCAATCCACTTTTTTGGACCCAATAGTGATGTTTTGGTTCGTTTTGATCAGTTTCGTTACTGTGCAAAAAACCATGCCGGGTTGCATTGAATGCACCGATACGTGCCGGAACCGAAACGAACTACCGATTCGCGCCAGAAACGAAATGAACGCACCCAATCCACTTTTGTGGACCCAATAGTGATGTTTTGGTTCGTTTTGGTCAGTTTCGTTACTGTGCAAAAAACCATGCCGGGATACCGTTTAATGCACCGATTCGGGCCGGAACCGAAACAAACTACCGATTCGCGCCAGAAACGAAACGAACGCACCCAATCCACTTTTTTGGACCCAATAGTGATGTTTTGGTTCGTTTTGGTCAGTTTCGTTACTGTGCAAAAAATCATACCGGGTTGCATTAAATGCACCGATTCGTGCCGGAACAACAATGAACTACCAATTCCGGCCAGAAACGAAACGAACGCACCCAATCCACTTTTTTGGACCGAATAGTGATGTTTTGGTTCGTTTTTAATCAGTTTCGTTACTGTGGAAAAAACCATGCCGGGATAGAATTTAATGCACCGATTCGGGCCGGAACCAAAACGAACTACCGATTCGGGCCAGAAACGAAACGAACGCACCCAATCCACTTTTTTGGACCCAATAGTGATGTTTTGGTTCGTTTTGATCAGTTTCGTTACTGTGCAAAAAACCATGCCGGGTTGCATTGAATGCACCGATTCGTGCCGGAACCGAAACGAACTACCGATTCGCGCCAGAAACGAAATGAACGCACCCAATCCACTTTTGTGGACCCAATAGTGATGTTTTGGTTCGTTTTGGTCAGTTTCGTTACTGTGCAAAAAACCATGCCGGAATACCGTTTAATGCACCGATTCGGGCCGGAACCGAAACGAACTACCGATTCGCGCCAGAAACGAAACGAACGCACCCAATCCACTTTTTTGGACCCAATAGTGATGTTTTGGTTCGTTTTGGTCAGTTTCGTTACTGTGCAAAAAATCATACCGGGTTGCATTAAATGCACCGATTCGTGCCGGAACAACAATGAACTACCAATTCCGGCCAGAAACGAAACGAACGCACCCAATCCACTTTTTTGGACCGAATAGTGATGTTTTGGTTCGTTTTTAATCAGTTTCGTTACTGTGGAAAAAACCATGCCGGGATAGAATTTAATGCACCGATTCGGGCCGGAACCAAAACGAACTACCGATTCGGGCCAGAAACGAAACGAACGCACCCAATCCACTTTTTTGGACCCAATAGTGATGTTTTGGTTCGTTTTGATCAGTTTCGTTACTGTGCAAAAAACCATGCCGGGTTGCATTGAATGCACCGATACGTGCCGGAACCGAAACGAACTACCGATTCGCGCCAGAAACGAAATGAACGCACCCAATCCACTTTTGTGGACCCAATAGTGATGTTTTGGTTCGTTTTGGTCAGTTTCGTTACTGTGCAAAAAACCATGCCGGGATACCGTTTAATGCACCGATTCGGGCCGGAACCGATACGGACTACCGATTCGCGCCAGAAACGAAACGAACGCACCCAATCCACTTTTTTGGACCCAATAGTGATGTTTTGGTTCGTTTTGGTCAGTTTTGTTACTGTGCAAAAAATCATACCGGGTTGCATTAAATGCACCGATTCGTGCCGGAACAACAACGAATTACCGATTCACGCCAGAAACGAAACGAACGCACCCATTCCACTTTTTTGGACCGAATAGTGATGTTTTGGTTCGTTTTTAATCAGTTTCGTTACTGTGGAAAAAACCATGCCGGGATAGAATTTAATGCACCGATTCGGGCCGGAACCAAAACGAACTACCGATTCGGGCCAGAAACGAAACGAACGCACCCAATCCACTTTTTTGGACCCAATAGTGATGTTTTGGTTCGTTTTGATCAGTTTCGTTACTGTGCAAAAAACCATGCCGGGTTGCATTGAATGCACCGATACGTGCCGGAACCGAAACGAACTACCGATTCGCGCCAGAAACGAAATGAACGCACCCAATCCACTTTTGTGGACCCAATAGTGATGTTTTGGTTCGTTTTGGTCAGTTTCGTTACTGTGCAAAAAACCATGCCGGGATACCGTTTAATGCACCGATTCGGGCCGGAACCGAAACGAACTACCGATTCGCGCCAGAAACGAAACGAACGCACCCAATCCACTTTTTTGGACCCAATAGTGATGTTTTGGTTCGTTTTGGTCAGTTTCGTTACTGTGCAAAAAATCATACCGGGTTGCATTAAATGCACCGATTCGTGCCGGAACAACAATGAACTACCAATTCCGGCCAGAAACGAAACGAACGCACCCAATCCACTTTTTTGGACCGAATAGTGATGTTTTGGTTCGTTTTTAATCAGTTTCCTTACTGTGGAAAAAACCATGCCGGGATAGAATTTAATGCACCGATTCGGGCCAGAACCAAAACGAACTACCGATTCGGGCCAGCCCAATAGTGATGTTTTGGTTCGTTTTGATCAGTTTCGTTACTGTGCAAAAAACCATGCCGGGTTGCATTGAATGCACCGATACGTGCCGGAACCGAAACGAACTACCGATTCGCGCCAGAAACGAAATGAACGCACCCAATCCACTTTTGTGGACCCAATAGTGATGTTTTGGTTCGTTTTGGTCAGTTTCGTTACCGTGCAAAAAACCATGCCGGGATACCGTTTAATGCACCGATTCGGGCCGGAACCGATACGGACTACCGATTCGCGCCAGAAACGAAACGAACGCACCCAATCCACTTTTTTGGACCCAATAGTGATGTTTTGGTTCGTTTTGGTCAGTTTTGTTACTGTGCAAAAAATCATACCGGGTTGCATTAAATGCACCGATTCGTGCCGGAACAACAATGAACTACCTATTCCGGCCAGAAACGAAACGAACGCACCCAATCCACTTTTTTGGACCGAATAGTGATGTTTTGGTTCGTTTTTAATCAGTTTCGTTACTGTGGAAAAAACCATGCCGGGATAGAATTTAATGCACCGATTCGGGCCGGAACCAAAACGAACTACCGATTCGGGCCAGAAACGAAACGAACGCACCCAATCCACTTTTTTGGACCCAATAGTGATGTTTTGGTTCGTTTTGATCAGTTTCGTTACTGTGCAAAAAACCATGCCGGGTTGCATTGAATGCACCGATTCGTGCCGGAACCGAAACGAACTACCGATTCGCGCCAGAAACGAAATGAACGCACCCAATCCACTTTTGTGGACCCAATAGTGATGTTTTGGTTCGTTTTGGTCAGTTTCGTTACTGTGCAAAAAACCATGCCGGGATACCATTTAATGCACCGATTCGGGCCGGAACCGAAACGAACTACCGATTCGCGCCAGAAACGAAACGAACGCACCCAATCCACTTTTTTGGACCCAATAGTGATGTTTTGGTTCGTTTTGGTCAGTTTAGTTACTGTGCAAAAAATCATACCGGGTTGCATTAAATGCACCGATTCGTGCCGGAACAACAATGAACTACCAATTCCGGCCAGAAACGAAACGAACGCACCCAATCCACTTTTTTGGACCGAATAGTGATGTTTTGGTTCGTTTTTAATCGGTTTCGTTTCTGTGGAAAAAACCATGCCGGGATAGAATTTAATGCACCGATTCGGGCCGGAACCAAAACGAACTACCGATTCGGGCCAGAAACGAAACGAACGCACCCAATCCACTTTTTTGGACCCAATAGTGATGTTTTGGTTCGTTTTGATCAGTTTCGTTACTGTGCAAAAAACCATGCCGGGTTGCATTGAATGCACCGATACGTGCCGGAACCGAAACGAACTACCGATTCGCGCCAGAAATGAAATGAACGCACCCAATCCACTTTTGTGGACCCAATAGTGATGTTTTGGTTCGTTTTGGTCAGTTTCGTTACTGTGCAAAAAACCATGCCGGGATACCGTTTAATGCACCGATTCGGGCCGGAACCGATATGGACTACCGATTCGCGCCAGAAACGAAACGAACGCACCCAATCCACTTTTTTGGACCCAATAGTGATGTTTTGGTTCGTTTTGGTCAGTTTCGTTACTGTGCAAAAAACCATGCCGGGTTGCATTGAATGCACCGATTCGTGCCGGAACCGAAACGAACTACCGATTCGCGCCAGAAACGAAATGAACGCACCCAATCCACTTTTGTGGACCCAATAGTGATGTTTTGGTTCGTTTTGGTCAGTTTCGTTACTGTGCAAAAAACCATGCCGGGATACCATTTAATGCACCGATTCGTGCCGGAACAACAATGAACTACCAATTCCGGCCAGAAACGAAATGAACGCACCCAATCCACTTTTTTGGACCGAATAGTGATGTTTTGGTTCGTTTTTAATCAGTTTCGTTACTGTGGAAAAAACCATGCCGGGATAGCATTTAATGCACCGATTCGGGCCGGAACCAAAACGAACTACCGATTCGGGCCAGAAACGAAACGAACGCACCCAATCCACTTTTTTGGACCCAATAGTGATGTTTTGGTTCGTTTTGATCAGTTTCGTTACTGTGCAAAAAACCATGCCGGGTTGCATTGAATGCACCGATTCGTGCCGGAACCGAAACGAACTACCGATTCGCGCCAGAAACGAAATGAACGCACCCAATCCACTTTTGTGGACCCAATAGTGATGTTTTGGTTCGTTTTGGTCAGTTTCGTTACTGTGCAAAAAACCATGCCGGGATACCGTTTAATGCACCGATTCGGGCCGGAACCGAAACGAACTACCGATTCGCGCCAGAAACGAAACGAACGCACCCATTCCACTTTTTTGGACCCAATAGTGATGTTTTGGTTCGTTTTTAATCAGTTTCGTTACTGTGCAAAAAATCATACCGGGTTGCATTAAATGCACCGATTCGGGCCGGAACCGAAACGAATTACCGATTCACGCCAGAAACGAAACGAATGCACCCATTCCACTTTATTGGACCCAATAGTGATGTTTTGGTTCGTTTTTAATCAGTTTCGTTACTGTGGAAAAAACCATGCCGGGATAGCATTTAATGCACCAATTCGGGCCGGAACCAAAACGAACTACCGATTCGGGCCAGAAACGAAACGAACGCACCCAATCCACTTTTCTGGACCCAATAGTGATGTTTTAGTTCGTTTTGATCAGTTTCGTTACTGTGCAAAAAACCATGCCGGGTTGCATTGAATGCACCGATTCGTGCCGGAACCGAAACGAACTACCGATTCGTGCCAGAAACGAAACGAACGCACCCAATCCACTTTTGTGGACCCAATAGTGATGTTTTGGTTCGTTTTGGTCAGTTTCGTTACTGTGCAAAAAACCATGCCGGGATAGCATTTAATGCACCAATTCGGGCCGGAACCAAAACGAACTACCGATTCGGGCGAGAAACGAAACGAACGCACCCAATCCACTTTTTTGGACCCAATATTGATGTTTTGGTTCGTTTTGTTCAGTTTCGTTACTGTGCAAAAAATCATACCGGGTTGCATTGAATGCACCGATTCGTGCCGGAACAACAATGAACTACCAATTCGGGCCAGAAACAAAACGAACGCACCCAATCCACTTTTTTGGACCGAATTGTGATGTTTTGGTTCGTTTTGGTCAGTTTCGTTACTGTGCAAAAAACCATGCCGGGTTGCATTGAATGCACCGATTCGGGCCAGAACCGAAACGAACTACCGATTCGGGCCAGAAACGAAACGAACGGACCCAATCCACTTTTTTGGACCCAATAGTGATGTTTTAGTTCGTTTTAGTCAGTTTCATTACTGTGCAAAAAACCATGCCGGGTTGCATTTAATGCACCGATTCAGGCCGGAACCGAAACGAACTACCGATTCGTGCCAGAAACAAAACGAACGCACCCAATCCACTTTTTTGGACCCAATAGTTATGTTTTGGTTCGTTTTGGTCAGTTTCGTTACTGTGCAAAAAACCATGACGGGTTGCATTGAATGCACCGATTCGGGCCGGAACCGAAACGAACTACCGATTCGCGCCAGAAACGAAACGAACGCACCAAATCCACTTTTTTGGACCCAATAGTGATGTTTTGGTTTGTTTTTATTCAGTTCCGTTACTGTGCAAAAAACCATGCCGGGGTAGCATTCAATGCACCGATTCGGGCCGGAACCGAAACGAATTACCGATTCACGCCAGAAACGAAACGAACGCACCCATTCCACTTTATTGGACCCAATAGTGATGTTTTGGTTCGTTTTTAATCAGTTTCGTTACTGTGGAAAAAACCATGCCGGGATAGCGTTTAATGCACCAATTCGGGCCGGAACCAAAACGAACTACCGATTCGGGCCAGAAACGAAACGAACGCACCCAATCCACTTTTTTGGACCCAATAGTGATGTTTTGGTTCGTTTTGGTCAGTTTCGTTACTGTGCAAAAAACCATGCCGGGTTGCATTGAATGCACCGATTCGTGCCGGAACCGAAACGAACTACCGATTCGTGCCAGAAACGAAACGAACGCACCCAATCCACTTTTGTGGACCCAATAGTGATGTTTTGGTTCGTTTTGGTCAGTTTCGTTACTGTGCAAAAAACCATGCCGGGATACCATTTAATGCACCGATTCGGGCCGGAACCGAAACGAACTACCGATTCGCGCCAGAAACGAAACGAACGCACCCAATCCACTTTTTTGGACCCAATAGTGATGTTTTGGTTCGTTTTGGTCAGTTTCGTTACTGTGCAAAAAATCATACCGGGTTGCATTAAATGCACCGATTCGTGCCGGAATAACAATGAACTACCAATTCGGGCCAGAAACGAAACGAATGGACCCAATCCACTTTTTTGGACCGAATAGTGATGTTTTGGTTCGTTTTGGTCAGTTTCGTTACTGTGCAAAAAACCATGCGGGGATAGCATTTAATGCACCGATTCGGGCCGGAACCAAAACGGACTACCAATTCGCGCTAGAAACGAAACGAATGCACCCAATCCACTTTATTGGACCCAATAGTGATGTTTTGGTTCGTTTTTAATCAGTTTCGTTACTGTGCAAAAAACCATGCCGGGATAGCATTTAATGTACCGATTCGGGCCAGAACCGAAACGAACTACCGATTCGCGCCAGAAACGTAACGAACGCACCCAATCCACTTTTTTGGACCCAATAGTGATGTTTTGGTTCGTTTTGGTCAGTTTTATTAACTGTGCAAAAAACCATGCCGGGTTGCATTGAATGCACCTATTCGTGCCGGAACCGAAATGAACTACCAATTTGGGCCAGAAACGAAACGAACGGACCCAATCCACTTTTTTGGACCCAATAGTGATGTTTTGGTTCGTTTTGGTCAGTTTCTTTACTGTGCAAAAAACCATGCCGGGTTGCATTTAATGCACCGATTCGGGCCGGAACCGAAACGAACTACCGATTCGCGCCAGAAACGAAACGAACGCAGCCAATCCAATTTTTTGGACCCAATAGTGATGTTTTGGTTCGTTTTTAATCAGTTTCGTTACTGTGCAAAAAACCATGCCGGGATAGTATTTTATACACCGATTCGGGCCGGAACCGAAACGAAATACCGATTCACGCCAGAAATGAAACGAACGCACCCATTCCACTTTATTGGACCCAATAGTGATGTTTTGGTTCGTTTTGGTCAGTTTTGTTACTGTGCAAAAAACCATGCCGGGGTAGCATTTAATGCACCGATTCGGGCCGGAACCGAAACGAATTACCGATTCACGCCAGAAACGAAACGAACGCACCCATTCCACCTTATTGGACCCAATAGTGATGTTTTGGTTCGTTTTGGTCAGTTTCGTTACTGTGCAAAAAACCATGCCGGGGTAGCATTTAATGCACCGATTCGGGCCGGAACCGAAACGAATTACCGATTCACGCCAGAAACGAAACGAACGCACCCATTCCACCTTATTGGACCCAATAGTGATGTTTTGGTTCGTTTTGGTCAGTTTCGTTACTGTGCAAAAAACCATGCCGGGATACCATTTAATGCACCGATTCGGGCCGGAACCGAAACGAACTACCGATTCGCGCCAGAAACGAAACGAACGCACCCAATCCACTTTTTTGGACCCAATAGTGATGTTTTGGTTCGTTTTGGTCAGTTTCGTTACTGTGCAAAAAATCATACCGGGATACCATTTAATGCACCGATTCGGGCCGGAACCGAAACGAACTACCGATTCGCGCCAGAAACGAAACGAACGCACCCAATCCACTTTTTTGGACCCAATAGTTATGTTTTGGTTCGTTTTGGTCAGTTTCGTTACCGTGCAAAAAACCATGCCGGGATACCATTTAATGCACCGATTCGGGCCGGAACCGAAACGAACTACCGATTCGCGCCAGAAACGAAACGAACGCACCCAATCCACATTTTTGGACCCAATAGTGATGTTTTGGTTCGTTTTGGTCAGTTTCGTTACTGTGCAAAAAATCATACCGGGTTGCATTAAATGCACCGATTCGTGCCGGAACAACAATGAACTACCAATTCCGGGCAGAAACGAAACGAACGCACCCAATCCACTTTTTTGGACCGAATAGTGATGTTTTGGTTCGTTTTTAATCAGTTTCGTTACTGTGGAAAAAACCATGCCGGGATAGCATTTAATGCACCGATTCGGGCCGGAACCAAAACGAACTACCGATTCGGGCCAGAAACGAAACGAACGCACCCAATCCACTTTTTTGGACCCAATAGTGATGTTTTGGTTCGTTTTGATCAGTTTCGTTACTGTGCAAAAAACCATGCCGGGTTGCATTGAATGCACCGATTCGTGCCGGAACCGAAACGAACTACCGATTCGCGCCAGAAACGAAATGAACGCACCCAATCCACTTTTGTGGACCCAATAGTGATGTTTTGGTTCGTTTTGGTCAGTTTCGTTACTGTGCAAAAAACCATGCCGGGATACCGTTTAATGCACCGATTCGGGCCGGAACCGAAACGAACTACCGATTCGCGCCAGAAACGAAACGAACGCACCCATTCCACTTTTTTGGACCCAATAGTGATGTTTTGGTTCGTTTTTAATCAGTTTCGTTACTGTGCAAAAAATCATACCGGGTTGCATTAAATGCACCGATTCGTGCCGGAACCGAAACGAACTACCGATTCGCGCCAGAAACGAAATGAACGCACCCAATCCACTTTTGTGGACCCAATAGTGATGTTTTGGTTCGTTTTGGTCAGTTTCGTTACTGTGCAAAAAACCATGCCGGGATACCATTTAATGCACCGATTCGGGCCGGAACCGAAACGAACTACCGATTCGCGCCAGAAACGAAACGAACGCACCCAATCCACTTTTTTGGACCCAATAGTGATGTTTTGGTTCGTTTTGGTCAGTTTCGTTACTGTGCAAAAAATCATACCGGGTTGCATTAAATGCACCGATTCGTGCCGGAACAACAATGAACTACCAATTCCGGCCAGAAACGAAACGAACGCACCCAATCCACTTTTTTGGACCGAATAGTGATGTTTTGGTTCGTTTTGGTCAGTTTCGTTACTGTGCAAAAAACCATGCCGGGATAGCATTTAATGCACCGATTCGGGCCGGAACCAAAACGGACTACCGATTCGCGCTAGAAACAAAACGAATGCACCCAATCCACTTTATTGGACCCAATAGTGATGTTTTGGTTCGTTTTTAATCAGTTTCGTTACTGTGCAAAAAACCATGCCGGGATAGCATTTAATGTACCGATTCGGGCCAGAACCGAAACGAACTACCGATTCGCGCCAGAAACGAATCGAACGCACCCAATCCACTTTTGTGGACCCAATAGTGATGTTTTTGTTCATTTTGGTCAGTTTCGTTACTGTGCAAAAAACCATGCCTTGATACCATTTAATGCACCGATTCGGGCCGGAACCGAAACGAACTACCGATTCGTGCCAGAAACGAAACGAACGCACCCAATCCACTTTTTTGGACCCAATATTGATGTTTTGGTTCGTTTTGTTCAGTTTCGTTACTGTGCAAAAAATCATACCGGGTTGCATTGAATGCACCGATTCGTGCCGGAAAAACAATGAACTACCAATTCGGGCCAGAAACGAAACGAACGCACCCAATCCACTTTTTTGGACCGAATTGTGATGTTTTGGTTCGTTTTGGTCAGTTTCGTTACTGTGCAAAAAACCATGCCGGGTTGCATTGAATGCACCGATTCGTGCCGGAACCGAAACGAACTACCGATTCGTGCCAGAAACGAAACGAACGCACCCAATCCACTTTTTTGGACCCAATAGTGATGTTTTGGTTCGTTTTGGTCAGTTTTGTTACTGTGCAAAAAATCATACCGGGTTGCATTAAATGCACCGATTCGTGCCGGAACAACAATGAACTACCAATTCGGGCCAGAAACGAAACGAACGGACCCAATCCACTTTTTTGGACCGAATAGTGATGTTTTGGTTCGTTTTGGTCAGTTTCGTTACTGTGCAAAAAACCATGCGGGGATAGCATTTAATGCACCGATTCGGGCCGGAACCAAAACGGACTACCAATTCGCGCTAGAAACGAAACGAATGCACCCAATCCACTTTATTGGACCCAATAGTGATGTTTTGGTTCGTTTTTAATCAGTTTCGTTACTGTGCAAAAAACCATGCCGGGATAGCATTTAATGTACCGATTCGGGCCAGAACCGAAACGAACTACCGATTCGCGCCAGAAACGTAACGAACGCACCCAATCCACTTTTTTGGACCCAATAGTGATGTTTTGGTTCGTTTTGGTCAGTTTTATTAACTGTGCAAAAAACAATGCCGGGTTGCATTGAATGCACCGATTCGTGCCGGAACCGAAATGAACTACCAATTCGGGCCAGAAACGAAACGAACGGACCCAATCCACTTTTTTGGACCCAATAGTGATGTTTTGGTTCGTTTTGGTCAGTTTCTTTACTGTGCAAAAAACCATGCCGGGTTGCATTTAATGCACCGATTCGGGCCGGAACCGAAACGAACTACCGATTCACGCCAGAAACGAAACGAACGCAGCCAATCCACTTTTTTGGACCCAATAGTGATGTTTTGGTTCGTTTTTAATCAGTTTCGTTACTGTGCAAAAAACCATGCCGGGATAGTATTTTATACACCGATTCGGGCCGGAACCGAAACGAACTACCGATTCACGCCAGAAATGAAACGAACGCACCCATTCCACTTTATTGGACCCAATAGTGATGTTTTGGTTCGTTTTGGTCAGTTTTGTTACTGTGCAAAAAACCATGCCGGGGTAGCATTTAATGCACCGATTCGGGCCGGAACCGAAACGAATTACCGATTCACGCCAGAAACGAAACGAACGCACCCATTCCACCTTATTGGACCCAATAGTGATGTTTTGGTTCGTTTTGGTCAGTTTCGTTACTGTGCAAAAAACCATGCCGGGGTAGCATTTAATGCACCGATTCGGGCCGGAACCGAAACGAATTACCGATTCACGCCAGAAACGAAACGAACGCACCCATTCCACCTTATTGGACCCAATAGTGATGTTTTGGTTCGTTTTGGTCAGTTTCGTTACTGTGCAAAAAACCATGCCGGGATACCATTTAATGCACCGATTCGGGCCGGAACCGAAACGAACTACCGATTCGCGCCAGAAACGAAACGAACGCACCCAATCCACTTTTTTGGACCCAATAGTTATGTTTTGGTTCGTTTTGGTCAGTTTCGTTACCGTGCAAAAAACCATGCCGGGATACCATTTAATGCACCGATTCGGGCCGGAACCGAAACGAACTACCGATTCGCGCCAGAAACGAAACGAACGCACCCAATCCACTTTTTTGGACCCAATAGTGATGTTTTGGTTCGTTTTGGTCAGTTTCGTTACTGTGCAAAAAATCATACCGGGTTGCATTAAATGCACCGATTCGTGCCGGAACAACAATGAACTACCAATTCCGGGCAGAAACGAAACGAACGCACCCAATCCACTTTTTTGGACCGAATAGTGATGTTTTGGTTCGTTTTTAATCAGTTTCGTTACTGTGGAAAAAACCATGCCGGGATAGCATTTAATGCACCGATTCGGGCCGGAACCAAAACGAACTACCGATTCGGGCCAGAAACGAAACGAACGCACCCAATCCACTTTTTTGGACCCAATAGTGATGTTTTGGTTCGTTTTGATCAGTTTCGTTACTGTGCAAAAAACCATGCCGGGTTGCATTGAATGCACCGATTCGTGCCGGAACCGAAACGAACTACCGATTCGCGCCAGAAACGAAATGAACGCACCCAATCCACTTTTGTGGACCCAATAGTGATGTTTTGGTTCGTTTTGGTCAGTTTCGTTACTGTGCAAAAAACCATGCCGGGATACCGTTTAATGCACCGATTCGGGCCGGAACCGAAACGAACTACCGATTCGCGCCAGAAACGAAACAAACGCACCCATTCCACTTTTTTGGACCCAATAGTGATGTTTTGGTTCGTTTTTAATCAGTTTCGTTACTGTGCAAAAAATCATACCGGGTTGCATTAAATGCACCGATTCGTGCCGGAACCGAAACGAACTACCGATTCGCGCCAGAAACGAAATGAACGCACCCAATCCACTTTTGTGGACCCAATAGTGATGTTTTGGTTCGTTTTGGTCAGTTTCGTTACTGTGCAAAAAACCATGCCGGGATACCATTTAATGCACCGATTCGGGCCGGAACCGAAACGAACTACCGATTCGCGCCAGAAACGAAACGAACGCACCCAATCCACTTTTTTGGACCCAATAGTGATGTTTTGGTTCGTTTTGGTCAGTTTCGTTACTGTGCAAAAAATCATACCGGGTTGCATTAAATGCACCGATTCGTGCCGGAACAACAATGAACTACCAATTCCGGCCAGAAACGAAACGAACGCACCCAATCCACTTTTTTGGACCGAATAGTGATGTTTTGGTTCGTTTTGGTCAGTTTCGTTACTGTGCAAAAAACCATGCCGGGATAGCATTTAATGCACCGATTCGGGCCGGAACCAAAACGGACTACCGATTCGCGCTAGAAACAAAACGAATGCACCCAATCCACTTTATTGGACCCAATAGTGATGTTTTGGTTCGTTTTTAATCAGTTTCGTTACTGTGCAAAAAACCATGCCGGGATAGCATTTAATGTACCGATTCGGGCCAGAACCGAAACGAACTACCGATTCGCGCCAGAAACGAATCGAACGCACCCAATCCACTTTTGTGGACCCAATAGTGATGTTTTTGTTCATTTTGGTCAGTTTCGTTACTGTGCAAAAAACCATGCCTTGATACCATTTAATGCACCGATTCGGGCCGGAACCGAAACGAACTACCGATTCGTGCCAGAAACGAAACGAACGCACCCAATCCACTTTTTTGGACCCAATATTGATGTTTTGGTTCGTTTTGTTCAGTTTCGTTACTATGCAAAAAATCATACCGGGTTGCATTGAATGCACCGATTCGTGCCGGAAAAACAATGAACTACCAATTCGGGCCAGAAACGAAACGAACGCACCCAATCCACTTTTTTGGACCGAATTGTGATGTTTTGGTTCGTTTTGGTCAGTTTCGTTACTGTGCAAAAAACCATGCCGGGTTGCATTGAATGCACCGATTCGTGCCGGAACCGAAACGAACTACCGATTCGTGCCAGAAACGAAACGAACGCACCCAATCCACTTTTTTGGACCCAATAGTGATGTTTTGGTTCGTTTTGGTCAGTTTTGTTACTGTGCAAAAAATCATACCGGGTTGCATTAAATGCACCGATTCGTGCCGGAACAACAATGAACTACCAATTCGGGCCAGAAACGAAACGAACGGACCCAATCCACTTTTTTGGACCGAATAGTGATGTTTTGGTTCGTTTTGGTCAGTTTCGTTACTGTGCAAAAAACCATGCGGGGATAGCATTTAATGCACCGATTCGGGCCGGAACCAAAACGGACTACCAATTCGCGCTAGAAACGAAACGAATGCACCCAATCCACTTTATTGGACCCAATAGTGATGTTTTGGTTCGTTTTTAATCAGTTTCGTTACTGTGCAAAAAACCATGCCGGGATAGCATTTAATGTACCGATTCGGGCCAGAACCGAAACGAACTACCGATTCGCGCCAGAAACGTAACGAACGCACCCAATCCACTTTTTTGGACCCAATAGTGATGTTTTGGTTCGTTTTGGTCAGTTTTATTAACTGTGCAAAAAACAATGCCGGGTTGCATTGAATGCACCGATTCGTGCCGGAACCGAAATGAACTACCAATTCGGGCCAGAAACGAAACGAACGGACCCAATCCACTTTTTTGGACCCAATAGTGATGTTTTGGTTCGTTTTGGTCAGTTTCTTTACTGTGCAAAAAACCATGCCGGGTTGCATTTAATGCACCGATTCGGGCCGGAACCGAAACGAACTACCGATTCACGCCAGAAACGAAACGAACGCAGCCAATCCACTTTTTTGGACCCAATAGTGATGTTTTGGTTCGTTTTTAATCAGTTTCGTTACTGTGCAAAAAACCATGCCGGGATAGTATTTTATACACCGATTCGGGCCGGAACCGAAACGAACTACCGATTCACGCCAGAAATGAAACGAACGCACCCATTCCACTTTATTGGACCCAATAGTGATGTTTTGGTTCGTTTTGGTCAGTTTTGTTACTGTGCAAAAAACCATGCCGGGGTAGCATTTAATGCACCGATTCGGGCCGGAACCGAAACGAATTACCGATTCACGCCAGAAACGAAACGAACGCACCCATTCCACCTTATTGGACCCAATAGTGATGTTTTGGTTCGTTTTGGTCAGTTTCGTTACTGTGCAAAAAACCATGCCGGGGTAGCATTTAATGCACCGATTCAGGCCGGAACCGAAACGAATTACCGATTCACGCCAGAAACGAAACGAACGCACCCATTCCACCTTATTGGACCCAATAGTGATGTTTTGGTTCGTTTTGGTCAGTTTCGTTACGGTGCAAAAAACCATGCCGGGATACCATTTAATGCACCGATTCGGGCCGGAACCGAAACGAACTACCGATTCGCGCCAGAAACGAAACGAACGCACCCAATCCACTTTTTTGGACCCAATAGTGATGTTTTGGTTCGTTTTGGTCAGTTTCGTTACTGTGCAAAAAATCATACCGGGATACCATTTAATGCACCGATTCGGGCCGGAACCGAAACGAACTACCGATTCGCGCCAGAAACGAAACGAACGCACCCAATCCACTTTTTTGGACCCAATAGTTATGTTTTGGTTCGTTTTGGTCAGTTTCGTTACCGTGCAAAAAACCATGCCGGGATACCATTTAATGCACCGATTCGGGCCGGAACCGAAACGAACTACCGATTCGCGCCAGAAACGAAACGAACGCACCCAATCCACTTTTTTGGACCCAATAGTGATGTTTTGGTTCGTTTTGGTCAGTTTCGTTACTGTGCAAAAAATCATACCGGGTTGCATTAAATGCACCGATTCGTGCTGGAACAACAATGAACTACCAATTCCGGCCAGAAACGAAACGAACGCACCCAATCCACTTTTTTGGACCGAATAGTGATGTTTTGGTTCGTTTTTAATCAGTTTCATTACTGTGGAAAAAACCATGCCGGGATAGCATTTAATGCACCGATTCGGGCCGGAACCAAAACAAACTACCGATTCGGGCCAGAAACGAAACGAACGCACCCAATCCACTTTTTTGGACCCAATAGTGATGTTTTGGTTCGTTTTGATCAGTTTCGTTACTGTGCAAAAAACCATGCCGGGTTGCATTGAATGCACCGATTCGTGCCGGAACCGAAACGAACTACCGATTCGCGCCAGAAACGAAATGAACGCACCCAATCCACTTTTGTGGACCCAATAGTGATGTTTTGGTTCGTTTTGATCAGTTTCGTTACTGTGCAAAAAACCATGCCGGGATACCGTTTAATGCACCGATTCGGGCCGGAACCGAAACGAACTACCGATTCGCGCCAGAAACGAAACGAACGCACCCATTCCACTTTTTTGGACCCAATAGTGATGTTTTGGTTCGTTTTTAATCAGTTTCGTTACTGTGCAAAAAATCATACCGGGTTGCATTAAATGCACCGATTCGTGCCGGAACCGAAACGAACTACCGATTCGCGCCAGAAACGAAATGAACGCACCCAATCCACTTTTGTGGACCCAATAGTGATGTTTTGGTTCGTTTTTAATCAGTTTCGTTACTGTGCAAAAAACCATGCCGGGGTAGCATTTAATGCACCGATTCAGGCCGGAACCGAAACGAATTACCGATTCACGCCAGAAACGAAACGAACGCACCCATTCCACCTTATTGGACCCAATAGTGATGTTTTGGTTCGTTTTGGTCAGTTTCGTTACGGTGCAAAAAACCATGCCGGGATACCATTTAATGCACCGATTCGGGCCGGAACCGAAACGAACTACCGATTCGCGCCAGAAACGAAACGAACGCACCCAATCCACTTTTTTGGACCCAATAGTGATGTTTTGGTTCGTTTTGGTCAGTTTTGTTACTGTGCAAAAAATCATACCGGGTTGCATTAAATGCACCGATTCGTGCCGGAACAACAATGAACTACCAATTCCGGCCAGAAACGAAACGAACGCACCCAATCCACTTTTTTGGACCGAATAGTGATGTTTTGGTTCGTTTTGGTCAGTTTCGTTACTGTGCAAAAAACCATGCCGGGATAGCATTTAATGCACCGATTCGGGCCGGAACCAAAACGGACTACCGATTCGCGCTAGAAACAAAACGAATGCACCCAATCCACTTTATTGGACCCAATAGTGATGTTTTGGTTCGTTTTTAATCAGTTTCGTTACTGTGCAAAAAACCATGCCGGGATAGCATTTAATGTACCGATTCGGGCCAGAACCGAAACGAACTACCGATTCGCGCCAGAAACGAATCGAACGCACCCAATCCACTTTTGTGGACCCAATAGTGATGTTTTTGTTCATTTTGGTCAGTTTCGTTACTGTGCAAAAAACCATGCCGGGATACCATTTAATGCACCGATTCGGGCCGGAACCGAAACGAACTACCGATTCGTGCCAGAAACGAAACGAACGCACCCAATCCACTTTTTTGGACCCAATATTGATGTTTTGGTTCGTTTTGTTCAGTTTCGTTACTGTGCAAAAAATCATACCGGGTTGCATTGAATGCACCGATTCGTGCCGGAAAAACAATGAACTACCAATTCGGGCCAGAAACGAAACGAACGCACCCAATCCACTTTTTTGGACCGAATTGTGATGTTTTGGTTCGTTTTGGTCAGTTTCGTTACTGTGCAAAAAACCATGCCGGGTTGCATTGAATGCACCGATTCGGGCCAGAACCGAAACGAACTACCGATTCGGGCCAAAAACGAAACGAATGGACCCAATCCACTTTTTTGGACCCAATAGTGATGTTTTGGTTCGTTTTAGTCAGTTTCATTACTGTGCAAAAAACCATGCCGGGTTGCATTTAATGCACCGATTCAGGCCGGAACCGAAACGAACTACCGATTCGTGCCAGAAACAAAACGAACGCACCCAATCCACTTTTTCGGACCCAATAGTTATGTTTTGGTTCGTTTTGGTCAGTTTCGTTACTGTGCAAAAAACCATGACGGGTTGCATTGAATGCACCGATTCGGGCCGGAACCGAAACGAACTACCGATTCGTGCCAGAAACGAAACGAACGCACCAAATCCACTTTTTTGGACCCAATAGTGATGTTTTGGTTTGTTTTTATTAAGTTCCGTTACTGTGCAAAAAACCATGCCGGGGTAGCATTTAATGCACCGATTCGGGCCGGAACCGAAACGAATTACCGATTCACGCCAGAAACGAAACGAACGCACCCATTCCACTTTATTGGACCCAATAGTGATGTTTTGGTTCGTTTTTAATCAGTTTCGTTACTGTGGAAAAAACCATGCCGGGATAGCATTTAATGCACCAATTCGGGCCGGAACCAAAACGAACTACCGATTCGGGCCAGAAACGAAACGAACGCACCCAATCCACTTTTTTGGACCCAATATTGATGTTTTGGTTCGTTTTTAATCAGTTTCATTACTGTGGAAAAAACCATGCCGGGATAGCATTTAATGCACCGATTCGGGCCGGAACCAAAACGAACTACCGATTCGGGCCAGAAACGAAACGAACGCACCCAATCCACTTTTTTGGACCCAATAGTGATGTTTTGGTTCGTTTTGATCAGTTTCGTTACAGTGCAAAAAACCATGCCGGGTTGCATTGAATGCACCGATTCGTGCCGGAACCGAAACGAACTACCGATTCGCGCCAGAAACGAAATGAACGCACCCAATCCACTTTTGTGGACCCAATAGTGATGTTTTGGTTCGTTTTGATCAGTTTCGTTACTGTGCAAAAAACCATGCCGGGATACCGTTTAATGCACCGATTCGGGCCGGAACCGAAACGAACTACCGATTCGCGCCAGAAACGAAACGAACGCACCCATTCCACTTTTTTGGACCCAATAGTGATGTTTTGGTTCGTTTTTAATCAGTTTCGTTACTGTGCAAAAAATCATACCGGGTTGCATTAAATGCACCGATTCGTGCCGGAACCGAAACGAACTACCGATTCGCGCCAGAAACGAAATGAACGCACCCAATCCACTTTTGTGGACCCAATAGTGATGTTTTGGTTCGTTTTGGTCAGTTTCGTTACTGTGCAAAAAACCATGCCGGGATACCATTTAATGCACCGATTCGGGCCGGAACCGAAACGAACTACCGATTCGCGCCAGAAACGAAACGAACGCACCCAATCCACTTTTTTGGACCCAATAGTGATGTTTTGGTTCGTTTTGGTCAGTTTCGTTACTGTGCAAAAAATCATACCGGGTTGCATTAAATGCACCGATTCGTGCCGGAACAACAATGAACTACCAATTCCGGCCAGAAACGAAACTAACGCACCCAATCCACTTTTTTGGACCGAATAGTGATGTTTTGGTTCGTTTTGGTCAGTTTCGTTACTGTGCAAAAAACCATGCCGGGATAGCATTTAATGCACCGATTCGGGCCGGAACCAAAACGGACTACCGATTCGCGCTAGAAACAAAACGAATGCACCCAATCCACTTTATTGGACCCAATAGTGATGTTTTGGTTCGTTTTTAATCAGTTTCGTTACTGTGCAAAAAACCATGCCGGGATAGCATTTAATGTACCGATTCGGGCCAGAACCGAAACGAACTACCGATTCGCGCTAGAAACGAATCGAACGCACCCAATCCACTTTTGTGGACCCAATAGTGATGTTTTTGTTCATTTTGGTCAGTTTCGTTACTGTGCAAAAAACCATGCCGGGATACCATTTAATGCACCGATTCGGGCCGGAACCGAAACGAACTACCGATTCGTGCCAGAAACGAAACGAACGCACCCAATCCACTTTTTTGGACCCAATATTGATGTTTTGGTTCGTTTTGTTCAGTTTCGTTACTGTGCAAAAAATCATACCGGGTTGCATTGAATGCACCGATTCGTGCCGGAAAAACAATGAACTACCAATTCGGGCCAGAAACGAAACGAACGCACCCAATCCACTTTTTTGGACCGAATTGTGATGTTTTGGTTCGTTTTGGTCAGTTTCGTTACTGTGCAAAAAACCATGCCGGGTTGCATTGAATGCACCGATTCGGGCCAGAACCGAAACGAACTACCGATTCGGGCCAAAAACGAAACGAATGGACCCAATCCACTTTTTTGGACCCAATAGTGATGTTTTGGTTCGTTTTAGTCAGTTTCATTACTGTGCAAAAAACCATGCCGGGTTGCATTTAATGCACCGATTCAGGCCGGAACCGAAACGAACTACCGATTCGTGCCAGAAACAAAACGAACGCACCCAATCCACTTTTTTGGACCCAATAGTTATGTTTTGGTTCGTTTTGGTCAGTTTCGTTACTGTGCAAAAACCATGACGGGTTGCATTGAATGCACCGATTCGGGCCGGAACCGAAACGAACTACCGATTCGTGCCAGAAACGAAACGAACGCACCAAATCCACTTTTTTGGACCCAATAGTGATGTTTTGGTTTGTTTTTATTAAGTTCCGTTACTGTGCAAAAAACCATGCCGGGGTAGCATTTAATGCACCGATTCGGGCCGGAACCGAAACGAATTACCGATTCACGCCAGAAATGAAACGAACGCACCCATTCCACTTTATTGGACCCAATAGTGATGTTTTGGTTCGTTTTTAATCAGTTTCGTTACTGTGGAAAAAACCATGCCGGGATAGCATTTAATGCACCAATTCGGGCCGGAACCAAAACGAACTACCGATTCGGGCCAGAAACGAAACGAACGCACCCAATCCACTTTTTTGGACCCAATATTGATGTTTTGGTTCGTTTTGTTCAATTTCGTTACTGTGCAAAAAATCATACCGGGTTGCATTGAATGCACCGATTCGTGCCGGAACAACAATGAACTACCAATTCGGGCCAGAAATGAAACGAACGCACCCAATCCACTTTTTTGGACCGAATTGTGATGTTTTGGTTCGTTTTGGTCAGTTTCGTTACTGTGCAAAAAACCATGCCAGGTTGCATTGAATGCACCGATTCGGGCCAGAACCGAAACGAACTACCGATTCGGGCCAGAAACGAAACGAACGGACCCAATCCACTTATTTGGACCCAATAGTGATGTTTGGTTCGTTTTAGTCAGTTTCATTACTATGCAAAAAACCATGCCGGGTTGCATTTAATGCACCGATTCAGGCCGGAACCGAAACGAACTACCGATTCGTGCCAGAAACAAAACGAACGCACCCAATCCACTTTTTTGGACCCAATAGTTATGTTTTGGTTCGTTTTGGTCAGTTTCGTTACTGTGCAAAAAACCATGACGGGTTGCATTGAATGCACCGATTCGGGCCGGAACCGAAACGAACTACCGATTCCCGCCAGAAACGAAACGAACGCACCAAATCCACTTTTTTGGACCCAATAGTGATGTTTTGGTTTGTTTTTATTCATTTCCATTACTGTGCAAAAAACCATGCCGGGGTAGCATTTAATGCACCGATTCGGGCCGGAACCGAAACGAATTACCGATTCACGCCAGAAACGAAACGAACGCACCCATTCCACTTTTTTGGACCCAATAGTGATGTTTTGGTTCGTTTTGGTCAGTTTCGTTACTGTGCAAAAAATCATACCGGGTTGCATTAAATGCACCGATTCGTGCCGGAACAACAATGAACTACCAATTCCGGCCAGAAACGAAACGAACGCACCCAATCCACTTTTTTGGACCGAATAGTGATGTTTTGGTTCGTTTTTAATCAGTTTCATTACTGTGGAAAAAACCATGCCGGGATAGCATTTAATGCACCGATTCGGGCCGGAACCAAAACAAACTACCGATTCGGGCCAGAAACGAAACGAACGCACCCAATCCACTTTTTTGGACCCAATAGTGATGTTTTGGTTCGTTTTGATCAGTTTCGTTACTGTGCAAAAAACCATGCCGGGTTGCATTGAATGCACCGATTCGTGCCGGAACCGAAACGAACTACCGATTCGCGCCAGAAACGAAATGAACGCACCCAATCCACTTTTGTGGACCCAATAGTGATGTTTTGGTTCGTTTTGATCAGTTTCGTTACTGTGCAAAAAACCATGCCGGGATACCGTTTAATGCACCGATTCGGGCCGGAACCGAAACGAACTACCGATTCGCGCCAGAAACGAAACGAACGCACCCATTCCACTTTTTTGGACCCAATAGTGATGTTTTGGTTCGTTTTTAATCAGTTTCGTTACTGTGCAAAAAATCATACCGGGTTGCATTAAATGCACCGATTCGTGCCGGAACCGAAACGAACTACCGATTCGCGCCAGAAACGAAATGAACGCACCCAATCCACTTTTGTGGACCCAATAGTGATGTTTTGGTTCGTTTTTAATCAGTTTCGTTACTGTGCAAAAAACCATGCCGGGGTAGCATTTAATGCACCGATTCAGGCCGGAACCGAAACGAATTACCGATTCACGCCAGAAACGAAACGAACGCACCCATTCCACCTTATTGGACCCAATAGTGATGTTTTGGTTCGTTTTGGTCAGTTTCGTTACGGTGCAAAAAACCATGCCGGGATACCATTTAATGCACCGATTCGGGCCGGAACCGAAACGAACTACCGATTCGCGCCAGAAACGAAACGAACGCACCCAATCCACTTTTTTGGACCCAATAGTGATGTTTTGGTTCGTTTTGGTCAGTTTTGTTACTGTGCAAAAAATCATACCGGGTTGCATTAAATGCACCGATTCGTGCCGGAACAACAATGAACTACCAATTCCGGCCAGAAACGAAACGAACGCACCCAATCGACTTTTTTGGACCGAATAGTGATGTTTTGGTTCGTTTTGGTCAGTTTCGTTACTGTGCAAAAAACCATGCCGGGATAGCATTTAATGCACCGATTCGGGCCGGAACCAAAACGGACTACCGATTCGCGCTAGAAACAAAACGAATGCACCCAATCCACTTTATTGGACCCAATAGTGATGTTTTGGTTCGTTTTTAATCAGTTTCGTTACTGTGCAAAAAACCATGCCGGGATAGCATTTAATGTACCGATTCGGGCCAGAACCGAAACGAACTACCGATTCGCGCCAGAAACGAATCGAACGCACCCAATCCACTTTTGTGGACCCAATAGTGATGTTTTTGTTCATTTTGGTCAGTTTCGTTACTGTGCAAAAAACCATGCCGGGATACCATTTAATGCACCGATTCGGGCCGGAACCGAAACGAACTACCGATTCGTGCCAGAAACGAAACGAACGCACCCAATCCACTTTTTTGGACCCAATATTGATGTTTTGGTTCGTTTTGTTCAGTTTCGTTACTGTGCAAAAAATCATACCGGGTTGCATTGAATGCACCGATTCGTGCCGGAAAAACAATGAACTACCAATTCGGGCCAGAAACGAAACGAACGCACCCAATCCACTTTTTTGGACCGAATTGTGATGTTTTGGTTCGTTTTGGTCAGTTTCGTTACTGTGCAAAAAACCATGCCGGGTTGCATTGAATGCACCGATTCGGGCCAGAACCGAAACGAACTACCGATTCGGGCCAAAAACGAAACGAATGGACCCAATCCACTTTTTTGGACCCAATAGTGATGTTTTGGTTCGTTTTAGTCAGTTTCATTACTGTGCAAAAAACCATGCCGGGTTGCATTTAATGCACCGATTCAGGCCGGAACCGAAACGAACTACCGATTCGTGCCAGAAACAAAACGAACGCACCCAATCCACTTTTTCGGACCCAATAGTTATGTTTTGGTTCGTTTTGGTCAGTTTCGTTACTGTGCAAAAAACCATGACGGGTTGCATTGAATGCACCGATTCGGGCCGGAACCGAAACGAACTACCGATTCGTGCCAGAAACGAAACGAACGCACCAAATCCACTTTTTTGGACCCAATAGTGATGTTTTGGTTTGTTTTTATTAAGTTCCGTTACTGTGCAAAAAACCATGCCGGGGTAGCATTTAATGCACCGATTCGGGCCGGAACCGAAACGAATTACCGATTCACGCCAGAAACGAAACGAACGCACCCATTCCACTTTATTGGACCCAATAGTGATGTTTTGGTTCGTTTTTAATCAGTTTCGTTACTGTGGAAAAAACCATGCCGGGATAGCATTTAATGCACCAATTCGGGCCGGAACCAAAACGAACTACCGATTCGGGCCAGAAACGAAACGAACGCACCCAATCCACTTTTTTGGACCCAATATTGATGTTTTGGTTCGTTTTTAATCAGTTTCATTACTGTGGAAAAAACCATGCCGGGATAGCATTTAATGCACCGATTCGGGCCGGAACCAAAACGAACTACCGATTCGGGCCAGAAACGAAACGAACGCACCCAATCCACTTTTTTGGACCCAATAGTGATGTTTTGGTTCGTTTTGATCAGTTTCGTTACAGTGCAAAAAACCATGCCGGGTTGCATTGAATGCACCGATTCGTGCCGGAACCGAAACGAACTACCGATTCGCGCCAGAAACGAAATGAACGCACCCAATCCACTTTTGTGGACCCAATAGTGATGTTTTGGTTCGTTTTGATCAGTTTCGTTACTGTGCAAAAAACCATGCCGGGATACCGTTTAATGCACCGATTCGGGCCGGAACCGAAACGAACTACCGATTCGCGCCAGAAACGAAACGAACGCACCCATTCCACTTTTTTGGACCCAATAGTGATGTTTTGGTTCGTTTTTAATCAGTTTCGTTACTGTGCAAAAAATCATACCGGGTTGCATTAAATGCACCGATTCGTGCCGGAACCGAAACGAACTACCGATTCGCGCCAGAAACGAAATGAACGCACCCAATCCACTTTTGTGGACCCAATAGTGATGTTTTGGTTCGTTTTGGTCAGTTTCGTTACTGTGCAAAAAACCATGCCGGGATACCATTTAATGCACCGATTCGGGCCGGAACCGAAACGAACTACCGATTCGCGCCAGAAACGAAATGAACGCACCCAATCCACTTTTGTGGACCCAATAGTGATGTTTTGGTTCGTTTTGATCAGTTTCGTTACTGTGCAAAAAACCATGCCGGGATACCGTTTAATGCACCGATTCGGGCCGGAACCGAAACGAACTACCGATTCGCGCCAGAAACGAAACGAACGCACCCATTCCACTTTTTTGGACCCAATAGTGATGTTTTGGTTCGTTTTTAATCAGTTTCGTTACTGTGCAAAAAATCATACCGGGTTGCATTAAATGCACCGATTCGTGCCGGAACCGAAACGAACTACCGATTCGCGCCAGAAACGAAATGAACGCACCCAATCCACTTTTGTGGACCCAATAGTGATGTTTTGGTTCGTTTTGGTCAGTTTCGTTACTGTGCAAAAAACCATGCCGGGATACCATTTAATGCACCGATTCGGGCCGGAACCGAAACGAACTACCGATTCGCGCCAGAAACGAAACGAACGCACCCAATCCACTTTTTTGGACCCAATAGTGATGTTTTGGTTCGTTTTGGTCAGTTTCGTTACTGTGCAAAAAATCATACCGGGTTGCATTAAATGCACCGATTCGTGCCGGAACAACAATGAACTACCAATTCCGGCCAGAAACGAAACTAACGCACCCAATCCACTTTTTTGGACCGAATAGTGATGTTTTGGTTCGTTTTGGTCAGTTTCGTTACTGTGCAAAAAACCATGCCGGGATAGCATTTAATGCACCGATTCGGGCCGGAACCAAAACGGACTACCGATTCGCGCTAGAAACAAAACGAATGCACCCAATCCACTTTATTGGACCCAATAGTGATGTTTTGGTTCGTTTTTAATCAGTTTCGTTACTGTGCAAAAAACCATGCCGGGATAGCATTTAATGTACCGATTCGGGCCAGAACCGAAACGAACTACCGATTCGCGCTAGAAACGAATCGAACGCACCCAATCCACTTTTGTGGACCCAATAGTGATGTTTTTGTTCATTTTGGTCAGTTTCGTTACTGTGCAAAAAACCATGCCGGGATACCATTTAATGCACCGATTCGGGCCGGAACCGAAACGAACTACCGATTCGTGCCAGAAACGAAACGAACGCACCCAATCCACTTTTTTGGACCCAATATTGATGTTTTGGTTCGTTTTGTTCAGTTTCGTTACTGTGCAAAAAATCATACCGGGTTGCATTGAATGCACCGATTCGTGCCGGAAAAACAATGAACTACCAATTCGGGCCAGAAACGAAACGAACGCACCCAATCCACTTTTTTGGACCGAATTGTGATGTTTTGGTTCGTTTTGGTCAGTTTCGTTACTGTGCAAAAAACCATGCCGGGTTGCATTGAATGCACCGATTCGGGCCAGAACCGAAACGAACTACCGATTCGGGCCAAAAACGAAACGAATGGACCCAATCCACTTTTTTGGACCCAATAGTGATGTTTTGGTTCGTTTTAGTCAGTTTCATTACTGTGCAAAAAACCATGCCGGGTTGCATTTAATGCACCGATTCAGGCCGGAACCGAAACGAACTACCGATTCGTGCCAGAAACAAAACGAACGCACCCAATCCACTTTTTTGGACCCAATAGTTATGTTTTGGTTCGTTTTGGTCAGTTTCGTTACTGTGCAAAAACCATGACGGGTTGCATTGAATGCACCGATTCGGGCCGGAACCGAAACGAACTACCGATTCGTGCCAGAAACGAAACGAACGCACCAAATCCACTTTTTTGACCCAATAGTGATGTTTTGGTTTGTTTTTATTCATTTCCATTACTGTGCAAAAAACCATGCCGGGGTAGCATTTAATGCACCGATTCGGGCCGGAACCGAAACGAATTACCGATTCACGCCAGAAACGAAACGAACGCACCCATTCCACTTTATTGGACCCAATAGTGATGTTTTGGTTCGTTTTTAATCAGTTTCGTTACTGTGCAGAAAACCATGACGGGTTGCATTGAATGCACCGATTCGGGCCGGAACCGAAACGAACTACCGATTCGTGCCAGAAACGAAACGAACGCACCAAATCCACTTTTTTGACCCAATAGTGATGTTTTGGTTTGTTTTTATTAAGTTCCGTTACTGTGCAAAAAACCATGCCGGGGTAGCATTTAATGCACCGATTCGGGCCAGAACTGAAACGAACTACCGATTCGGGCCAGAAACGAAACGAACGGACCCAATCCACTTTTTTGGACCCAATAGTGATGTTTTGGTTCGTTTTAGTCAGTTTCATTACTGTGCAAAAAACCATGCCGGGTTGCATTTAATGCACCGATTCAGGCCGGAACCGAAACGAACTACCGATTCGTGCCAGAAACAAAACGAACGCACCCAATCCACTTTTTTGGACCCAATAGTTATGTTTTGGTTCGTTTTGGTCAGTTTCGTTACTGTGCAAAAAACCATGACGGGTTGCATTGAATGCACCGATTCGGGCCGGAACCGAAACGAACTACCGATTCCCGCCAGAAACGAAACGAACGCACCAAATCCACTTTTTTGGACCCAATAGTGATGTTTTGGTTTGTTTTTATTCAGTTCCATTACTGTGCAAAAAACCATGCCGGGGTAGCATTTAATGCACCGATTCGGGCCGGAACCGAAACGAATTACCGATTCACGCCAGAAACGAAACGAACGCACCCATTCCACTTTATTGGACCCAATAGTGATGTTTTGGTTCGTTTTTAATCAGTTTCGTTACTGTGGAAAAAACCATGTCGGGATAGCATTTAATGCACCGATTCGGGCCGGAACCAAAACGAACTACCGATTCGGGCCAGAAACGAAACGAACGCACCCTATCCACTTTTTTGGACCCAATAGTGATGTTTTGGTTCGTTTTGATCAGTTTCGTTACTGTGCAAAAAACCATGCCGGGTTGCATTGAATGCACCGATTCGTGCCGGAACCGAAACGAACTACCGATTCGCGCCAGAAACGAAATGAACGCACCCAATCCACTTTTGTGGACCCAATAGTGATGTTTTGGTTCGTTTTGGTCAGTTTCGTTACTGTGCAAAAAACCATGCCGGGATACCGTTTAATGCACCGATTCGGGCCGGAACCGAAACGAACTACCGATTCGCGCCAGAAACGAAACGAACGCACCCAATCCACTTTTTTGGACCCAATAGTGATGTTTTGGTTCGTTTTGGTCAGTTTCGTTACTGTGCAAAAAATCATACCGGGTTGCATTAAATGCACCGATTCGTGCCGGAACAACAATGAACTACCAATTCCGGCCAGAAACGAAACGAACGCACCCAATCCACTTTTTTGGACCGAATAGTGATGTTTTGGTTCGTTTTTAATCAGTTTCGTTACTGTGGAAAAAACCATGCCGGGATAGCATTTAATGCACCGATTCGGGCCGGAACCAAAACGAACTACCGATTCGGGCCAGAAACGAAACGAACGCACTCAATCCACTTTTTTGGACCCAATAGTGATGTTTTGGTTCGTTTTTAATCAGTTTCGTTACTGTGCAAAAAACCATGCCGGGATAGCATTTAATGTACCGATTCGGGCCAGAACCGAAACGAACTACCGATTCGCGCCAGAAACGTAACGAACGCACCCAATCCACTTTTTTGGACCCAATAGTGATGTTTTGGTTCGTTTTGGTCAGTTTTATTAACTGTGGAAAAAACCATGCCGGGTTGCATTGAATGCACCGATTCGTGCCGGAACCGAAATGAACTACCAATTCGGGCCAGAAACGAAACGAACAGACCCAATCCACTTTTTTGGACCCAATAGTGATGTTTTGGTTCGTTTTGGTCAGTTTCTTTACTGTGCAAAAAACCATGCCGGGTTGCATTTAATGCACCGATTCGGGCCGGAACCGAAACGAACTACCGATTCGCGCCAGAAACGAAACGAACGCAGCCAATCCACTTTTTTGGACCCAATAGTGATGTTTTGGTTCGTTTTTAATCAGTTTCGTTACTGTGCAAAAAACCATGCCGGGATAGTATTTTATACACCGATTCGGGCCGGAACCGAAACGAACTACCGATTCACGCCAGAAATGAAACGAACGCACCCATTCCACTTTATTGGACCCAATAGTGATGTTTTGGTTCGTTTTGGTCAGTTTTGTTACTGTGCAAAAAACCATGCCGGGGTAGCATTTAATGCACCGATTCGGGCCGGAACCGAAACGAATTACCGATTCACGCCAGAAACGAAACGAACGCACCCATTCCACCTTATTGGACCCAGTAGTGATGTTTTGGTTCGTTTTGGTCAGTTTCGTTACTGTGCAAAAAACCATGCCGGGGTAGCATTTAATGCACCGATTCGGGCCGGAACCGAAACGAATTACCGATTCACGCCAGAAACGAAACGAACGCACCCATTCCACTTTATTGGACCCAATAGTGATGTTTTGGTTCGTTTTTAATCAGTTTCGTTACTGTGGAAAAAACCATGCCGGGATAGCATTTAATGCACCGATTCGGGCCGGAACCAAAACGAACTACCGATTCGGGCCAGAAACGAAACGAACGCACCCTATCCACTTTTTTGGACCCAATAGTGATGTTTTGGTTCGTTTTGATCAGTTTCGTTACTATGCAAAAAACCATGCCGGGTTGCATTGAATGCACCGATTCGTGCCGGAACCGAAACGAACTACCGATTCGCGCCAGAAACGAAATGAACGCACCCAATCCACTTTTGTGGACCCCATAGTGATGTTTTGGTTCGTTTTGGTCAGTTTCGTTACTGTGCAAAAAACCATACCGGGTTGCATTAAATGCACCGATTCGTGCCGGAACAACAATGAACTACCAATTCCAGCCAGAAACGAAACGAACGCACCCAATCCACTTTTTTGGACCGAATAGTGATGTTTTGGTTCGTTTTTAATCAGTTTCGTTACTGTAGAAAAAACCATGCCGGGATAGCATTTAATGCACCGATTCGGGCCGGAACCAAAACGAACTACCGATTCGGGCCAGAAACGAAACGAACGCACCCAATCCACTTTTTTGGACCCAATAGTGATGTTTTGGTTCGTTTTGATCAGTTTCGTTACTGTGCAAAAAACCATGCCGGGTTGCATTGAATGCACCGATTCGTGCCGGAACCGAAACGAACTACCGATTCGCGCCAGAAACGAAATGAACGCACCCAATCCACGCTTGTGGACCCAATAGTGATGTTTTGGTTCGTTTTGGTCAGTTTCGTTACTGTGCAAAAAACCATGCCGGGATACCATTTAATGCACCGATTCGGGCCGGAACCGAAACGAACTACCGATTCGCGCCAGAAACGAAACGAACGCACCCAATCCACTTTTTTGGACCCAATAGTTATGTTTTGGTTCGTTTTGGTCAGTTTCGTTACCGTGCAAAAACCATGCCGGGTTGCATTGAATGCACCGATTTGGGCCGGAACCGAAACGAACTACCGATTCACGCCAGAAACGAAACGAACGCACCCATTCCACTTTATTGGACCCAATAGTGATGTTTTGGTTCGTTTTTAATCAGTTTCATTACTGTGGAAAAAACCATGCCGGGATAGCATTTAATGCACCGATTCGGGCCGGAACCAAAACGAACTACCGATTCGGGCCAGAAACGAAACGAACGCACCCAATCCACTTTTTTGGACCCAATAGTGATGTTTTGGTTCGTTTTGATCAGTTTCGTTACTGTGCAAAAAACCATGCCGGGTTGCATTGAATGCACCGATTCGTGCCGGAACCGAAACGAACTACCGATTCGTGCCAGAAACGAAATGAACGCACCCAATCCACTTTTGTGGACCCAATAGTGATGTTTTGGTTCGTTTTGGTCAGTTTCGTTACTGTGCAAAAAACCATACCGGGATACCATTTAATGCACCGATTCGGGCCGGAACCGAAACGAACTACCGATTCGCGCCAGAAACGAAACGAACGCACCCAGTCCACTTTTTTGGACCCAATAGTGATGTTTTGGTTCGTTTTGGTCAGTTTCGTTACTATGCAAAAAATCATACCGGGTTGCATTAAATGCACCGATTCGTGCCGGAACAACAATGAACTACCAATTCCGGCCAGAAACGAAACGAACGCACCCAATCCACTTTTTTGGACCGAATAGTGATGTTTTGGTTCGTTTTTAATCAGTTTCGTTAGTGTGGAAAAAACCATGCCGGGATAGCATTTAATGCACCGATTCGGGCCGGAACCAAAACGAACTACCGATTCGGGCCAGAAACGAAACGAACGCACCCAATCCACTTTTTTGGACCCAATAGTGATGTTTTGGTTCGTTTTGATCAGTTTCGTTACTGTGCAAAAAACCATGCCGGGTTGCATTGAATGCACCGATTCGTGCCGGAACCGAAACGAACTACCGATTCGCGCCAGAAACGAAACGCAACGCACCCAATACACTTTTGTGGACCCAATAGTGATGTTTTGGTTCGTTTTGGTCAGTTTCGTTACTGTGCAAAAAACCATGTCGGGATACCATTTAATGCACCGATTCGGGCCGGAACCGAAACGAACTACCGATTCGCGCCAGAAACGAAACGAACGCACCCAATCCACTTTTTTGGACCCAATAGTGATGTTTTGGTTCGTTTTGGTCAGTTTCATTACTGTGCAAAAAACCATGCCGGGTTGCATTGAATGCACCGATTCGTGCCGGAACAACAATGAACTACCAATTCGGGCCAGAAACGAAACGAACGGACCCAATCCACTTTTTTGGACCGAATAGTGATGTTTTGGTTCATTTTGGTCAGTTTCTTTACTGTGCAAAAAACCATGACGGGTTGCATTGAATGCACCGATTCGGGCCGGAACCGAAACGAACTTCTGATTCGCGCCAGAAACGAAACGAACCCACCAAATCCACTTTTTTGGACCCAATAGTGATGTTTTGGTTTGTTTTTAATCAATTCCGTTACTGTGCAAAAAACCATGCCGGGGTAGCATTTAATGCACCGATTCGGGCCGGAACCGAAACGAATTACCGATTCACGCCAGAAACGAAACGAACGCAACCATTCCACTTTATTGGACCCAATAGTGATGTTTTGGTTCGTTTTTAATCAGTTTCGTTACTGTGGAAAAAACCATGCCGGGATAGCATTTAATGCACCGATTCGGGCCGAAACCAAAAACAAACTACCGATTCGCGCCAGAAACGAAACGAACGCACCCATTCCACTTTATTGGACCCAATAGTGATGTTTTGGTTCGTTTTTAATCAGTTTCATTACTGTGGAAAAAACCATGCCGGGATAGCATTTAATGCACCGATTCGGGCCGGAACCAAAACGAACTACCGATTCGGGCCAGAAACGAAACGAACGCACCCAATCCACTTTTTTGGACCCAATAGTGATGTTTTGGTTCGTTTTGATCAGTTTCGTTACTGTGCAAAAAACCATGCCGGGTTGCATTGAATGCACCGATTCGTGCCGGAACCGAAACGAACTACCGATTCGTGCCAGAAACGAAATGAACGCACCCAATCCACTTTTGTGGACCCAATAGTGATGTTTTGGTTCGTTTTGGTCAGTTTCGTTACTGTGCAAAAAACCATACCGGGATACCATTTAATGCACCGATTCGGGCCGGAACCGAAACGAACTACCGATTCGCGCCAGAAACGAAACGAACGCACCCAGTCCACTTTTTTGGACCCAATAGTGATGTTTTGGTTCGTTTTGGTCAGTTTCGTTACTATGCAAAAAATCATACCGGGTTGCATTAAATGCACCGATTCGTGCCGGAACAACAATGAACTACCAATTCCGGCCAGAAACGAAACGAACGCACCCAATCCACTTTTTTGGACTGAATAGTGATGTTTTGGTTCGTTTTTAATCAGTTTCGTTAGTGTGGAAAAAACCATGCCGGGATAGCATTTAATGCACCGATTCGGGCCGGAACCAAAACGAACTACCGATTCGGGCCAGAAACGAAACGAACGCACCCAATCCACTTTTTTGGACCCAATAGTGATGTTTTGGTTCGTTTTGATCAGTTTCGTTACTGTGCAAAAAACCATGCCGGGTTGCATTGAATGCACCGATTCGTGCCGGAACCGAAACGAACTACCGATTCGCGCCAGAAACGAAACGCAACGCACCCAATACACTTTTGTGGACCCAATAGTGATGTTTTGGTTCGTTTTGGTCAGTTTCGTTACTGTGCAAAAAACCATGTCGGGATACCATTTAATGCACCGATTCGGGCCGGAACCGAAACGAACTACCGATTCGCGCCAGAAACGAAACGAACGCACCCAATCCACTTTTTTGGACCCAATAGTGATGTTTTGGTTCGTTTTGGTCAGTTTCATTACTGTGCAAAAAACCATGCCGGGTTGCATTGAATGCACCGATTCGTGCCGGAACAACAATGAACTACCAATTCGGGCCAGAAACGAAACGAACGGACCCAATCCACTTTTTTGGACCGAATAGTGATGTTTTGGTTCATTTTGGTCAGTTTCTTTACTGTGCAAAAAACCATGACGGGTTGCATTGAATGCACCGATTCGGGCCGGAACCGAAACGAACTTCTGATTCGCGCCAGAAACGAAACGAACCCACCAAATCCACTTTTTTGGACCCAATAGTGATGTTTTGGTTTGTTTTTAATCAATTCCGTTACTGTGCAAAAAACCATGCCGGGGTAGCATTTAATGCACCGATTCGGGCCGGAACCGAAACGAATTACCGATTCACGCCAGAAACGAAACGAACGCAACCATTCCACTTTATTGGACCCAATAGTGATGTTTTGGTTCGTTTTTAATCAGTTTCGTTACTGTGGAAAAAACCATGCCGGGATAGCATTTAATGCACCGATTCGGGCCGAAACCAAAAACAAACTACCGATTCGCGCCAGAAACGAAACGAACGCACCCAATCCACTTTTTTGGACCCAATAGTGATGTTTTGGTTCGTTTTGATCAGTTTCGTTATTGTGCAAAAAACCATGCCGGGTTGCATTGAATGCACCGATTCAGGCCGGAACCGAAACGAACTACCGATTCGTGCCAGAAACGAAACGAACGCACCCAATCCACTTTTTTGGACCGAATAGTGATGTTTTGGTTCGTTTTGGTCAGTTTCGTTACTGTGCAAAAAACCATGTCGGGATACCATTTAATGCACCGATTCGGGCCGGAACCGAAACGAACTACTGATTCGCGCCAGAAACGAAACGAATGCACCCAATCCACTTTTTTGGACCCAATAGTGATGTTTTGGTTCGTTTTGATCAGTTTCGTTATTGTGCAAAAAACCATGCCGGGTTGCATTGAATGCACCGATTCAGGCCGGAACCGAAACGAACTACCGATTCGTGCCAGAAACGAAACGAACGCACCCAATCGACTTTTTTGGACCGAATAGTGATGTTTTGGTTCGTTTTGCTCAGTTTCGTTACTGTGCAAAAAACCATGTCGGGATACCATTTAATGCACCGATTCGGGCCGGAACCGAAACGAACTACTGATTCGCGCCAGAAACGAAACGAATGCACCCAATCCACTTTTTTGGACACAATAGTGATGTTTTGGTTCATTTTGGTCAGTTACGTTACTGTGCAAAAAACCATGCCGGGACAGCATTCAATGCACCGATTCGGGCCGGAACCGAAACGAACTACCGATTCGCGCCAGAAACGAAACGAACGCACCCAATCCACTTTTGTGGACCCAATAGTGATGTTTTTGTTCGTTTTTAATCAGTTTCATTACTGTGGAAAAAACCATGCCGGGATAGCATTTAATGCACCGATTCGGGCCGGAACCAAAACGGACTACCGATTCGCGCTAGAAACGATATGAATGCACCCAATCCATTTTATTGGACCCAATAGTGATGTTTTGGTTCGTTTTTAATCAGTTTCGTTACTGTGCAAAAAACCATGCCGGGATAGCACTTAATGTACCGATTCGGGCCGGAACCGAAACGAACTACCGATTCGCGCCAGAAACGAAACGAACGCACCCAATCCACTTTTTTGGACCCAATAGTTATGTTTTGGTTCGTTTTGGTCAGTTTCGTTACTGTGCAAAAAACCATGCCGGGTTGCATTGAATGCACCGATTCGGGCCGGAACCGAAAAGAACTACTGATTTGGGCCAGAAACGTAACGAACGCACCCAATCCACTTTTGTGGACCCAATAGTGATGTTTTGGTTCGTTTTTAATCAGTTTCGTTACTGTGCAAAAAACCATGCCGGGATAGTATTTTATACACCGATTCGGGCCGGAACCGAAACGAACTACCGATTCACGCCAGAAACGAAACGAACGCACCCAATCCACTTTTTTGGACCCAATAGTGATGTTTTGGTTCGTTTTGGTCAGTTTCGTTACTGTGCAAAAAACCATGCCGGGATACCATTTAATGCACCGATTCGGGCCGGAACCGAAACGAACTACCGATTCGCGCCAGAAACGAAATGAACGCACCCAATCCACTTTTGTGGACCCAATAGTGATGTTTTGGTTCGTTTTGGTCAGTTTCGTTACTGTGCAAAAAACCATGCCGGGTTGCATTGAATGCACCGATTCGGGCCGGAACCGAAACGAACTACCGATTCGCGCCAGAAACGAAACGAACGCACCCAATCCACTTTTTTTGACCCAATAGTGATGTTTTGGTTCGTTTTGGTCAGTTTCGTTACTGTGCAAAAAATCATACCGGGTTGCATTAAATGCACCGATTCGTGCCGGAACAACAATGAACTACCAATTCCGGCCAGAAACGAAACGAACGCACCCAATCCACTTTTTTGGACCGAATAGTGATGTTTTGGTTCGTTTTTAATCAGTTTCGTTAGTGTGGAAAAAACCATGCCGGGATAGCATTTAATGCACCGATTCGGGCCGGAACCAAAACGAACTACCGATTCGGGCCAGAAACGAAACGAACGCACCCAATCCACTTTTTTGGACCCAATAGTGATGTTTTGGTTCGTTTTGATCAGTTTCATTACTGTGCAAAAAACCATGCCGGGTTGCATTGAATGCACCGATTCGTGCCGGAACCGAAACGAACTACCGATTCACGCCAGAAACGAAACGCAACGCACCCAATCCACTTTTGTGGACCCAATAGTGATGTTTTGGTTCGTTTTGGTCAGTTTCGTTACTGTGCAAAAAACCATGTCGGGATACCATTTAATGCACCGATTCGGGCCGGAACCGAAACGAACTACCGATTCGGGCCAGAAACGAAACGAACGCACCCAATCCACTTTTTTGGACCCAATAGTGATGTTTTGGTTCGTTTTGGTCAGTTTCATTACTGTGCAAAAAACCATGCCGGGTTGCATTGAATGCACCGATTCGTGCCGGAACAACAATGAACTACCAATTCGGGCCAGAAACGAAACGAACGGACCCAATCCACTTTTTTGGACCGAATAGTGATGTTTTGGTTCGTTTTGGTCAGTTTCTTTACTGTGCAAAAAACCATGTCGGGATACCATTTAATGCACCGATTCGGGCCGGAACCGAAACGAACTACCGATTCGCGCCAGAAACGAAACGAACGCACCCAATCCACTTTTTTGGACCCAATAGTGATGTTTTGGTTCGTTTTGGTCAGTTTCATTACTGTGCAAAAAACCATGCCGGGTTGCATTGAATGCACCGATTCGTGCCGGAACAACAATGAACTACCAATTCGGGCCAGAAACGAAACGAACGGACCCAATCCACTTTTTTGGACCGAATAGTGATGTTTTGGTTCGTTTTGGTCAGTTTCTTTACTGTGCAAAAAACCATGACGGGTTGCATTGAATGCACCGATTCGGGCCGGAACCGAAACGAACTTCTGATTCGCGCCAGAAACGAAACGAACCCACCAAATCCACTTTTTTGGACCCAATAGTGATGTTTTGGTTTGTTTTTAATCAATTCCGTTACTGTGCAAAAAACCATGCCGGGGTAGCATTTAATGCACCGATTCGGGCCGGAACCGAAACGAATTACCGATTCACGCCAGAAACGAAACGAACGCACCCATTCCACTTTATTGGACCCAATAGTGATGTTTTGGTTCGTTTTTAATCAGTTTCGTTACTGTGGAAAAAACCATGCCGGGATAGCATTTAATGCACCGAATCGTGCCGGAACCGAAACGAACTACCGATTCGCGCCAGAAACGAAATGAACGCACCCAATCCACTTTTGTGGACCCAATAGTGATGTTTTGGTTCGTTTTGGTCAGTTTTGTTACTGTGCAAAAAACCATGCCGGGATACCATTTAATGCACCGATTCGGGCCGGAACCGAAACGAACTACCGATTCGCGCCAGAAACGAAACGAACGCACCCAATCCACTTTTTTGGACCCAATAGTGATGTTTTGGTTCGTTTTGGTCAGTTTCGTTACTGTGCAAAAAACCATGCCGGGATACCATTTAATGCACCGATTCGGGCCGGAACCGAAACGAACTACCGATTCGCGCCAGAAACGAAACAAACGCACCCAATCCACTTTTTTGGACCCAATAGTTATGTTTTGGTTCATTTTGGTCAGTTTCGTTACCGTGCAAAAACCATGCCGGGTTGCATTGAATGCACCGATTCGGGCCGGAACCGAAACGAATTACCGATTCACGCCAGAAACGAAACGAACGCACCCATTCCACTTTATTGGACCCAATAGTGATGTTTTGGTTCGTTTTTAATCAGTTTCGTTACTGTGGAAAAAACCATGCCGGGATAGCATTTAATGCACCGAATCGTGCCGGAACCGAAACGAACTACCGATTCGCGCCAGAAACGAAATGAACGCACCCAATCCACTTTTGTGGACCCAATAGTGATGTTTTGGTTCGTTTTGGTCAGTTTTGTTACTGTGCAAAAAACCATGCCGGGATACCATTTAATGCACCGATTCGGGCCGGAACCGAAACGAACTACCGATTCCGGCCAGAAACGAAACGAACGCACCCAATCCACTTTTTTGGACCGAATAGTGATGTTTTGGTTCGTTTTTAATCAGTTTCGTTAGTGTGGAAAAAACCATGCCGGGATAGCATTTAATGCACCGATTCGGGCCGGAACCAAAACGAACTACCGATTCGGGCCAGAAACGAAACGAACGCACCCAATCCACTTTTTTGGACCCAATAGTGATGTTTTGGTTCGTTTTGATCAGTTTCATTACTGTGCAAAAAACCATGCCGGGTTGCATTGAATGCACCGATTCGTGCCGGAACCGAAACGAACTACCGATTCACGCCAGAAACGAAACGCAACGCACCCAATCCACTTTTGTGGACCCAATAGTGATGTTTTGGTTCGTTTTGGTCAGTTTCGTTACTGTGCAAAAAACCATGTCGGGATACCATTTAATGCACCGATTCGGGCCGGAACCGAAACGAACTACCGATTCGCGCCAGAAACGAAACGAACGCACCCAATCCACTTTTTTAGACCCAATAGTGATGTTTTGGTTCGTTTTGGTCAGTTTCATTACTGTGCAAAAAACCATGCCGGGTTGCATTGAATGCACCGATTCGTGCCGGAACAACAATGAACTACCAATTCGGGCCAGAAACGAAACGAACGGACCCAATCCACTTTTTTGGACCGAATAGTGATGTTTTGGTTCGTTTTGGTCAGTTTCTTTACTGTGCAAAAAACCATGACGGGTTGCATTGAATGCACCGATTCGGGCCGGAACCGAAACGAACTTCTGATTCGCGCCAGAAACGAAACGAACCCACCAAATCCACTTTTTTGGACCCAATAGTGATGTTTTGGTTTGTTTTTAATCAATTCCGTTACTGTGCAAAAAACCATGCCGGGGTAGCATTTAATGCACCGATTCGGGCCGGAACCGAAACGAATTACCGATTCACGCCAGAAATGAAACGAACGCACCCATTCCACTTTATTGGACCCAATAGTGATGTTTTGGTTCGTTTTTAATCAGTTTCGTTACTGTGGAAAAAACCATGCCGGGATAGCATTTAATGCACCGAATCGTGCCGGAACCGAAACGAACTACCGATTCGCGCCAGAAACGAAATGAACGCACCCAATCCACTTTTGTGGACCCAATAGTGATGTTTTGGTTCGTTTTGGTCAGTTTTGTTACTGTGCAAAAAACCATGCCGGGATACCATTTAATGCACCGATTCGGGCCGGAACCGAAACGAACTACCGATTCGCGCCAGAAACGAAACGAACGCACCCAATCCACTTTTTTGGACCCAATAGTGATGTTTTGGTTCGTTTTGGTCAGTTTCGTTACTGTGCAAAAAACCATGCCGGGATACCATTTAATGCACCGATTCGGGCCGGAACCGAAACGAACTACCGATTCGCGCCAGAAACGAAACAAACGCACCCAATCCACTTTTTTGGACCCAATAGTTATGTTTTGGTTCATTTTGGTCAGTTTCGTTACCGTGCAAAAACCATGCCGGGTTGCATTGAATGCACCGATTCGGGCCGGAACCGAAACGAATTACCGATTCACGCCAGAAACGAAACGAACGCACCCATTCCACTTTATTGGACCCAATAGTGATGTTTTGGTTCGTTTTTAATCAGTTTCGTTACTGTGGAAAAAACCATGCCGGGATAGCATTTAATGCACCGAATCGTGCCGGAACCGAAACGAACTACCGATTCGCGCCAGAAACGAAATGAACGCACCCAATCCACTTTTGTGGACCCAATAGTGATGTTTTGGTTCGTTTTGGTCAGTTTTGTTACTGTGCAAAAAACCATGCCGGGATACCATTTAATGCACCGATTCGGGCCGGAACCGAAACGAACTACCGATTCGCGCCAGAAACGAAACGAACGCACCCAATCCACTTTTTTGGACCCAATAGTGATGTTTTGGTTCGTTTTGGTCAGTTTCGTTACTGTGCAAAAAACCATGCCGGGATACCATTTAATGCACCGATTCGGGCCGGAACCGAAACGAACTACCGATTCGCGCCAGAAACGAAACAAACGCACCCAATCCACTTTTTTGGACCCAATAGTTATGTTTTGGTTCATTTTGGTCAGTTTCGTTACCGTGCAAAAACCATGCCGGGTTGCATTGAATGCACCGATTCGGGCCGGAACCGAAACGAATTACCGATTCACGCCAGAAACGAAACGAACGCACCCATTCCACTTTATTGGACCCAATAGTGATGTTTTGGTTCGTTTTTAATCAGTTTCGTTACTGTGGAAAAAACCATGCCTGGATAGCATTTAATGCACCGATTCGGGCCAGAACCGAAACGAACTACCGATTCGGGCGAGAAACGAAACGAACGCACCCAATCCACTTTTTTTGACCCAATAGTGATGTTTTGGTTCGTTTTGGTCAGTTTCGTTACTGTGCAAAAAATCATACCGGGTTGCATTAAATGCACCGATTCGTGCCGGAACAACAATGAACTACCAATTCCGGCCAGAAACGAAACGAACGCACCCAATCCACTTTTTTGGACCGAATAGTGATGTTTTGGTTCGTTTTTAATCAGTTTCGTTAGTGTGGAAAAAACCATGCCGGGATAGCATTTAATGCACCGATTCGGGCCGGAACCAAAACGAACTACCGATTCGGGCCAGAAACGAAACGAACGCACCCAATCCACTTTTTTGGACCCAATAGTGATGTTTTGGTTCGTTTTGATCAGTTTCATTACTGTGCAAAAAACCATGCCGGGTTGCATTGAATGCACCGATTCGTGCCGGAACCGAAACGAACTACCGATTCACGCCAGAAACGAAACGCAACGCACCCAATCCACTTTTGTGGACCCAATAGTGATGTTTTGGTTCGTTTTGGTCAGTTTCGTTACTGTGCAAAAAACCATGTCGGGATACCATTTAATGCACCGATTCGGGCCGGAACCGAAACGAACTACCGATTCGCGCCAGAAACGAAACGAACGCACCCAATCCACTTTTTTAGACCCAATAGTGATGTTTTGGTTCGTTTTGGTCAGTTTCATTACTGTGCAAAAAACCATGCCGGGTTGCATTGAATGCACCGATTCGTGCCGGAACAACAATGAACTACCAATTCGGGCCAGAAACGAAACGAACGGACCCAATCCACTTTTTTGGACCGAATAGTGATGTTTTGGTTCGTTTTGGTCAGTTTCTTTACTGTGCAAAAAACCATGACGGGTTGCATTGAATGCACCGATTCGGGCCGGAACCGAAACGAACTTCTGATTCGCGCCAGAAACGAAACGAACCCACCAAATCCACTTTTTTGGACCCAATAGTGATGTTTTGGTTTGTTTTTAATCAATTCCGTTACTGTGCAAAAAACCATGCCGGGGTAGCATTTAATGCACCGATTCGGGCCGGAACCGAAACGAATTACCGATTCACGCCAGAAATGAAACGAACGCACCCATTCCACTTTATTGGACCCAATAGTGATGTTTTGGTTCGTTTTTAATCAGTTTCGTTACTGTGGAAAAAACCATGCCGGGATAGCATTTAATGCACCGAATCGTGCCGGAACCGAAACGAACTACCGATTCGCGCCAGAAACGAAATGAACGCACCCAATCCACTTTTGTGGACCCAATAGTGATGTTTTGGTTCGTTTTGGTCAGTTTTGTTACTGTGCAAAAAACCATGCCGGGATACCATTTAATGCACCGATTCGGGCCGGAACCGAAACGAACTACCGATTCGCGCCAGAAACGAAACGAACGCACCCAATCCACTTTTTTGGACCCAATAGTGATGTTTTGGTTCGTTTTGGTCAGTTTCGTTACTGTGCAAAAAACCATGCCGGGATACCATTTAATGCACCGATTCGGGCCGGAACCGAAACGAACTACCGATTCGCGCCAGAAACGAAACAAACGCACCCAATCCACTTTTTTGGACCCAATAGTTATGTTTTGGTTCATTTTGGTCAGTTTCGTTACCGTGCAAAAACCATGCCGGGTTGCATTGAATGCACCGATTCGGGCCGGAACCGAAACGAAATACCGATTCACGCCAGAAACGAAACGAACGCACCCATTCCACTTTATTGGACCCAATAGTGATGTTTTGGTTCGTTTTTAATCAGTTTCGTTACTGTGGAAAAAACCATGCCTGGATAGCATTTAATGCACCGATTCGGGCCAGAACCGAAACGAACTACCGATTCGGGCGAGAAACGAAACGAACGCACCCAATCCACTTTTTTGGACCCAATAGTGATGTTTTGGTTCGTTTTGATCAGTTTCGTTACTGTGCAAAAAACCATGCCGGGTTGCATTGAATGCACCGATTCGTGCCGGAACCGAAACGAACTACTGATTTGGGCCAGAAACGTAACGAACGCACCCAATCCACTTTTGTGGACCCAATAGTGATGTTTTGGTTCGTTTTTAATCAGTTTCGTTACTGTGCAAAAAACCATGCCGGGATAGTATTTTATACACCGATTCGGGCCGGAACCGAAACGAACTACCGATTCACACCAGAAACGAAACGAACGCACCCAATCCACTTTTTTGGACCCAATAGTGATGTTTTGGTTCGTTTTGGTCAGTTTCGTTACTGTGCAAAAAACCATGCCGGGATACCATTTAATGCACCGATTCGGGCCGGAACCGAAACGAACTACCGATTCGCGCCAGAAACGAAACGAACGCACCCAGTCCACTTTTTTGGACCCACTAGTGATGTTTTGGTTCGTTTTGGTCAGTTTCGTTACTGTGCAAAAAATCATACCGGGTTGCATTAAATGCACCGATTCGTGCCGGAACAACAATGAACTACCAATTCCGGCCAGAAACGAAACGAACGCACCCAATCCACTTTTTTGGACCGAATAGTGATGTTTTGGTTCGTTTTTAATCAGTTTCGTTAGTGTGGAAAAAACCATGCCGGGATAGCATTTAATGCACCGATTCGGGCCGGAACCAAAACGAACTACCGATTCGGGCCAGAAACGAAACGAACGCACCCAATCCACTTTTTTGGACCCAATAGTGATGTTTTGGTTCGTTTTGATCAGTTTCGTTACTGTGCAAAAAACCATGCCGGGTTGCATTGAATGCACCGATTCGTGCCGGAACAACAATGAACTACCAATTCGGGCCAGAAACGAAACGAACGGACCCAATCCACTTTTTTGGACCGAATAGTGATGTTTTGGTTCGTTTTGGTCAGTTTCTTTACTGTGCAAAAAACCATGACGGGTTGCATTGAATGCACCGATTCGGGCCGGAACCGAAACGAACTTCTGATTCGCGCCAGAAACGAAACGAACCCACCAAATCCACTTTTTTGGACCCAATAGTGATGTTTTGGTTCGTTTTGGTCAGTTTCGTTACTGTGCAAAAAACCATGTCGGGATACCATTTAATGCACCGATTCGGGCCGGAACCGAAACGAACTACCGATTCGCGCCAGAAACGAAACGAACGCACCCAATCCACTTTTGTGGACCCAATAGTGATGTTTTGGTTCGTTTTGGTCAGTTTCGTTACTGTGCAAAAAACCATGCCGGGTTGCATTGAATGCACCGATTCGGGCCGGAACCGAAAAGAACTACTGATTTGGGCCAGAAACGTAACGAACGCACCCAATCCACTTTTGTGGACCCAATAGTGATGTTTTGGTTCGTTTTTAATCAGTTTCGTTACTGTGCAAAAAACCATGCCGGGATAGTATTTTATACACCGATTCGGGCCGGAACCGAAACGAACTACCGATTCACGCCAGAAACGAAACGAACGCACCCAATCCACTTTTTTGGACCCAATAGTGATGTTTTGGTTCGTTTTGGTCAGTTTCGTTACTGTGCAAAAAACCATGCCGGGATACCATTTAATGCACCGATTCGGGCCGGAACCGAAACGAACTACCGATTCGCGCCAGAAACGAAATGAACGCACCCAATCCACTTTTGTGGACCCAATAGTGATGTTTTGGTTCGTTTTGGTCAGTTTCGTTACTGTGCAAAAAACCATGCCGGGTTGCATTGAATGCACCGATTCGGGCCGGAACCGAAACGAACTACCGATTCGCGCCAGAAACGAAACGAACGCACCCAATCCACTTTTTTTGACCCAATAGTGATGTTTTGGTTCGTTTTGGTCAGTTTCGTTACTGTGCAAAAAATCATACCGGGTTGCATTAAATGCACCGATTCGTGCCGGAACAACAATGAACTACCAATTCCGGCCAGAAACGAAACGAACGCACCCAATCCACTTTTTTGGACCGAATAGTGATGTTTTGGTTCGTTTTTAATCAGTTTCGTTAGTGTGGAAAAAACCATGCCGGGATAGCATTTAATGCACCGATTCGGGCCGGAACCAAAACGAACTACCGATTCGGGCCAGAAACGAAACGAACGCACCCAATCCACTTTTTTGGACCCAATAGTGATGTTTTGGTTCGTTTTGATCAGTTTCATTACTGTGCAAAAAACCATGCCGGGTTGCATTGAATGCACCGATTCGTGCCGGAACCGAAACGAACTACCGATTCACGCCAGAAACGAAACGCAACGCACCCAATCCACTTTTGTGGACCCAATAGTGATGTTTTGGTTCGTTTTGGTCAGTTTCGTTACTGTGCAAAAAACCATGTCGGGATACCATTTAATGCACCGATTCGGGCCGGAACCGAAACGAACTACCGATTCGGGCCAGAAACGAAACGAACGCACCCAATCCACTTTTTTGGACCCAATAGTGATGTTTTGGTTCGTTTTGGTCAGTTTCATTACTGTGCAAAAAACCATGCCGGGTTGCATTGAATGCACCGATTCGTGCCGGAACAACAATGAACTACCAATTCGGGCCAGAAACGAAACGAACGGACCCAATCCACTTTTTTGGACCGAATAGTGATGTTTTGGTTCGTTTTGGTCAGTTTCTTTACTGTGCAAAAAACCATGTCGGGATACCATTTAATGCACCGATTCGGGCCGGAACCGAAACGAACTACCGATTCGCGCCAGAAACGAAACGAACGCACCCAATCCACTTTTTTGGACCCAATAGTGATGTTTTGGTTCGTTTTGGTCAGTTTCATTACTGTGCAAAAAACCATGCCGGGTTGCATTGAATGCACCGATTCGTGCCGGAACAACAATGAACTACCAATTCGGGCCAGAAACGAAACGAACGGACCCAATCCACTTTTTTGGACCGAATAGTGATGTTTTGGTTCGTTTTGGTCAGTTTCTTTACTGTGCAAAAAACCATGACGGGTTGCATTGAATGCACCGATTCGGGCCGGAACCGAAACGAACTTCTGATTCGCGCCAGAAACGAAACGAACCCACCAAATCCACTTTTTTGGACCCAATAGTGATGTTTTGGTTTGTTTTTAATCAATTCCGTTACTGTGCAAAAAACCATGCCGGGGTAGCATTTAATGCACCGATTCGGGCCGGAACCGAAACGAATTACCGATTCACGCCAGAAACGAAACGAACGCACCCATTCCACTTTATTGGACCCAATAGTGATGTTTTGGTTCGTTTTTAATCAGTTTCGTTACTGTGGAAGAAACCATGCCGGGATAGCATTTAATGCACCTATTCGGGCCGGAACCAAAACGAACTACCGATTCGGGCGAGAAACGAAACGAACGCACCCAATCCACTTTTTTTGACCCAATAGTGATGTTTTGGTTCGTTTTGGTCAGTTTCGTTACTGTGCAAAAAATCATACCGGGTTGCATTAAATGCACCGATTCGTGCCGGAACAACAATGAACTACCAATTCCGGCCAGAAACGAAACGAACGCACCCAATCCACTTTTTTGGACCGAATAGTGATGTTTTGGTTCGTTTTTAATCAGTTTCGTTAGTGTGGAAAAAACCATGCCGGGATAGCATTTAATGCACCGATTCGGGCCGGAACCAAAACGAACTACCGATTCGGGCCAGAAACGAAACGAACGCACCCAATCCACTTTTTTGGACCCAATAGTGATGTTTTGGTTCGTTTTGATCAGTTTCATTACTGTGCAAAAAACCATGCCGGGTTGCATTGAATGCACCGATTCGTGCCGGAACCGAAACGAACTACCGATTCACGCCAGAAACGAAACGCAACGCACCCAATCCACTTTTGTGGACCCAATAGTGATGTTTTGGTTCGTTTTGGTCAGTTTCGTTACTGTGCAAAAAACCATGTCGGGATACCATTTAATGCACCGATTCGGGCCGGAACCGAAACGAACTACCGATTCGCGCCAGAAACGAAACGAACGCACCCAATCCACTTTTTTAGACCCAATAGTGATGTTTTGGTTCGTTTTGGTCAGTTTCATTACTGTGCAAAAAACCATGCCGGGTTGCATTGAATGCACCGATTCGTGCCGGAACAACAATGAACTACCAATTCGGGCCAGAAACGAAACGAACGGACCCAATCCACTTTTTTGGACCGAATAGTGATGTTTTGGTTCGTTTTGGTCAGTTTCTTTACTGTGCAAAAAACCATGACGGGTTGCATTGAATGCACCGATTCGGGCCGGAACCGAAACGAACTTCTGATTCGCGCCAGAAACGAAACGAACCCACCAAATCCACTTTTTTGGACCCAATAGTGATGTTTTGGTTTGTTTTTAATCAATTCCGTTACTGTGCAAAAAACCATGCCGGGGTAGCATTTAATGCACCGATTCGGGCCGGAACCGAAACGAATTACCGATTCACGCCAGAAATGAAACGAACGCACCCATTCCACTTTATTGGACCCAATAGTGATGTTTTGGTTCGTTTTTAATCAGTTTCGTTACTGTGGAAAAAACCATGCCGGGATAGCATTTAATGCACCGAATCGTGCCGGAACCGAAACGAACTACCGATTCGCGCCAGAAACGAAATGAACGCACCCAATCCACTTTTGTGGACCCAATAGTGATGTTTTGGTTCGTTTTGGTCAGTTTTGTTACTGTGCAAAAAACCATGCCGGGATACCATTTAATGCACCGATTCGGGCCGGAACCGAAACGAACTACCGATTCGCGCCAGAAACGAAACGAACGCACCCAATCCACTTTTTTGGACCCAATAGTGATGTTTTGGTTCGTTTTGGTCAGTTTCGTTACTGTGCAAAAAACCATGCCGGGATACCATTTAATGCACCGATTCGGGCCGGAACCGAAACGAACTACCGATTCGCGCCAGAAACGAAACAAACGCACCCAATCCACTTTTTTGGACCCAATAGTTATGTTTTGGTTCATTTTGGTCAGTTTCGTTACCGTGCAAAAACCATGCCGGGTTGCATTGAATGCACCGATTCGGGCCGGAACCGAAACGAAATACCGATTCACGCCAGAAACGAAACGAACGCACCCATTCCACTTTATTGGACCCAATAGTGATGTTTTGGTTCGTTTTTAATCAGTTTCGTTACTGTGGAAAAAACCATGCCTGGATAGCATTTAATGCACCGATTCGGGCCAGAACCGAAACGAACTACCGATTCGGGCGAGAAACGAAACGAACGCACCCAATCCACTTTTTTGGACCCAATAGTGATGTTTTGGTTCGTTTTGATCAGTTTCGTTACTGTGCAAAAAACCATGCCGGGTTGCATTGAATGCACCGATTCGTGCCGGAACCGAAACGAACTACTGATTTGGGCCAGAAACGTAACGAACGCACCCAATCCACTTTTGTGGACCCAATAGTGATGTTTTGGTTCGTTTTTAATCAGTTTCGTTACTGTGCAAAAAACCATGCCGGGATAGTATTTTATACACCGATTCGGGCCGGAACCGAAACGAACTACCGATTCACACCAGAAACGAAACGAACGCACCCAATCCACTTTTTTGGACCCAATAGTGATGTTTTGGTTCGTTTTGGTCAGTTTCGTTACTGTGCAAAAAACCATGCCGGGATACCATTTAATGCACCGATTCGGGCCGGAACCGAAACGAACTACCGATTCGCGCCAGAAACGAAACGAACGCACCCAGTCCACTTTTTTGGACCCACTAGTGATGTTTTGGTTCGTTTTGGTCAGTTTCGTTACTGTGCAAAAAATCATACCGGGTTGCATTAAATGCACCGATTCGTGCCGGAACAACAATGAACTACCAATTCCGGCCAGAAACGAAACGAACGCACCCAATCCACTTTTTTGGACCGAATAGTGATGTTTTGGTTCGTTTTTAATCAGTTTCGTTAGTGTGGAAAAAACCATGCCGGGATAGCATTTAATGCACCGATTCGGGCCGGAACCAAAACGAACTACCGATTCGGGCCAGAAACGAAACGAACGCACCCAATCCACTTTTTTGGACCCAATAGTGATGTTTTGGTTCGTTTTGATCAGTTTCGTTACTGTGCAAAAAACCATGCCGGGTTGCATTGAATGCACCGATTCGTGCCGGAACAACAATGAACTACCAATTCGGGCCAGAAACGAAACGAACGGACCCAATCCACTTTTTTGGACCGAATAGTGATGTTTTGGTTCGTTTTGGTCAGTTTCTTTACTGTGCAAAAAACCATGACGGGTTGCATTGAATGCACCGATTCGGGCCGGAACCGAAACGAACTTCTGATTCGCGCCAGAAACGAAACGAACCCACCAAATCCACTTTTTTGGACCCAATAGTGATGTTTTGGTTCGTTTTGGTCAGTTTCGTTACTGTGCAAAAAACCATGTCGGGATACCATTTAATGCACCGATTCGGGCCGGAACCGAAACGAACTACCGATTCGCGCCAGAAACGAAACGAACGCACCCAATCCACTTTTGTGGACCCAATAGTGATGTTTTGGTTCGTTTTGGTCAGTTTCGTTACTGTGCAAAAAACCATGCCGGGTTGCATTGAATGCACCGATTCGGGCCGGAACCGAAAAGAACTACTGATTTGGGCCAGAAACGTAACGAACGCACCCAATCCACTTTTGTGGACCCAATAGTGATGTTTTGGTTCGTTTTTAATCAGTTTCGTTACTGTGCAAAAAACCATGCCGGGATAGTATTTTATACACCGATTCGGGCCGGAACCGAAACGAACTACCGATTCACGCCAGAAACGAAACGAACGCACCCAATCCACTTTTTTGGACCCAATAGTGATGTTTTGGTTCGTTTTGGTCAGTTTCGTTACTGTGCAAAAAACCATGCCGGGATACCATTTAATGCACCGATTCGGGCCGGAACCGAAACGAACTACCGATTCGCGCCAGAAACGAAATGAACGCACCCAATCCACTTTTGTGGACCCAATAGTGATGTTTTGGTTCGTTTTGGTCAGTTTCGTTACTGTGCAAAAAACCATGCCGGGTTGCATTGAATGCACCGATTCGGGCCGGAACCGAAACGAACTACCGATTCGCGCCAGAAACGAAACGAACGCACCCAATCCACTTTTTTTGACCCAATAGTGATGTTTTGGTTCGTTTTGGTCAGTTTCGTTACTGTGCAAAAAATCATACCGGGTTGCATTAAATGCACCGATTCGTGCCGGAACAACAATGAACTACCAATTCCGGCCAGAAACGAAACGAACGCACCCAATCCACTTTTTTGGACCGAATAGTGATGTTTTGGTTCGTTTTTAATCAGTTTCGTTAGTGTGGAAAAAACCATGCCGGGATAGCATTTAATGCACCGATTCGGGCCGGAACCAAAACGAACTACCGATTCGGGCCAGAAACGAAACGAACGCACCCAATCCACTTTTTTGGACCCAATAGTGATGTTTTGGTTCGTTTTGATCAGTTTCATTACTGTGCAAAAAACCATGCCGGGTTGCATTGAATGCACCGATTCGTGCCGGAACCGAAACGAACTACCGATTCACGCCAGAAACGAAACGCAACGCACCCAATCCACTTTTGTGGACCCAATAGTGATGTTTTGGTTCGTTTTGGTCAGTTTCGTTACTGTGCAAAAAACCATGTCGGGATACCATTTAATGCACCGATTCGGGCCGGAACCGAAACGAACTACCGATTCGGGCCAGAAACGAAACGAACGCACCCAATCCACTTTTTTGGACCCAATAGTGATGTTTTGGTTCGTTTTGGTCAGTTTCATTACTGTGCAAAAAACCATGCCGGGTTGCATTGAATGCACCGATTCGTGCCGGAACAACAATGAACTACCAATTCGGGCCAGAAACGAAACGAACGGACCCAATCCACTTTTTTGGACCGAATAGTGATGTTTTGGTTCGTTTTGGTCAGTTTCTTTACTGTGCAAAAAACCATGTCGGGATACCATTTAATGCACCGATTCGGGCCGGAACCGAAACGAACTACCGATTCGCGCCAGAAACGAAACGAACGCACCCAATCCACTTTTTTGGACCCAATAGTGATGTTTTGGTTCGTTTTGGTCAGTTTCATTACTGTGCAAAAAACCATGCCGGGTTGCATTGAATGCACCGATTCGTGCCGGAACAACAATGAACTACCAATTCGGGCCAGAAACGAAACGAACGGACCCAATCCACTTTTTTGGACCGAATAGTGATGTTTTGGTTCGTTTTGGTCAGTTTCTTTACTGTGCAAAAAACCATGACGGGTTGCATTGAATGCACCGATTCGGGCCGGAACCGAAACGAACTTCTGATTCGCGCCAGAAACGAAACGAACCCACCAAATCCACTTTTTTGGACCCAATAGTGATGTTTTGGTTTGTTTTTAATCAATTCCGTTACTGTGCAAAAAACCATGCCGGGGTAGCATTTAATGCACCGATTCGGGCCGGAACCGAAACGAATTACCGATTCACGCCAGAAACGAAACGAACGCACCCATTCCACTTTATTGGACCCAATAGTGATGTTTTGGTTCGTTTTTAATCAGTTTCGTTACTGTGGAAGAAACCATGCCGGGATAGCATTTAATGCACCTATTCGGGCCGGAACCAAAACGAACTACCGATTCGGGCCAGAAACGAAACGAACGCACCCAATCCACTTTTTTGGACCCAATAGTGATGTTTTGGTTCGTTTTGATCAGTTTCGTTACTGTGCAAAAAACCATGCCGGGTTGCATTGAATGCACCGATTCGTGCCGGAACCGAAACGAACTACCGATTCGCGCCAGAAACGAAATGAACGCACCCAATCCACTTTTTTGGACCCAATAGTGATGTTTTGGTTCATTTTGGTCAGTTTCTTTACTGTGCAAAAAACCATGCCGGGATAGCATTTAATGCACCGATTCGGGCCGGAACCAAAACGGACTACCGATTCGCGCTAGAAACGAAACGAATGCACCCAATCCACTTTATTGGACCCAATAGTGATGTTTTGGTTCGTTTTTAATCAGTTTCGTTACTGTGGAAAAAACCATGCCGGGATAGCATTTAATGCACCGATTCGGGCCGAAACCAAAAACAAACTACCGATTCGCGCCAGAAACGAAACGAACGCACCCAATCCACTTTTTTGGACCCAATAGTGATGTTTTGGTTCGTTTTGATCAGTTTCGTTATTGTGCAAAAAACCATGCCGGGTTGCATTGAATGCACCGATTCAGGCCGGAACCGAAACGAACTACCGATTCGTGCCAGAAACGAAACGAACGCACCCAATCCACTTTTTTGGACCGAATAGTGATGTTTTGGTTCGTTTTGGTCAGTTTCGTTACTGTGCAAAAAACCATGTCGGGATACCATTTAATGCACCGATTCGGGCCGGAACCGAAACGAACTACCGATTCGCGCCAGAAACGAAACGAATGCACCCAATCCACTTTTTTGGACCCAATAGTGATGTTTTGGTTCATTTTGGTCAGTTTCGTTACTGTGGAAAAAACCATGCCGGGACAGCATTTAATGCACCGATTCGGGCCGGAACCGAAACGAACTACCGATTCGCACCAGAAACGAAACGAACGCACCCAATCCACTTTTGTGGACCCAATAGTGATGTTTTGGTTCGTTTTTAATCAGTTTCGTTACTGTGGAAAAAACCATGCCGGGATAGCATTTAATGCACCGATTCGGGCCGGAACCAAAACGGACTACCGATTCGCGCTAGAAACGAAATGAATGCACCCAATCCATTTTATTGGACCCAATAGTGATGTTTTGGTTCGTTTTTAATCAGTTTCGTTACTGTGCAAAAAACCATGCCGGGATAGTATTTTATACACCGATTCGGGCCGGAACCGAAACGAACTACCGATTCACGCCAGAAACGAAACGAACGCACCCAATCCACTTTTTTGGACCCGATAGTGATGTTTTGGTTCGTTTTGGTCAGTTTCGTTACTGTGCAAAAAACCATGCCGGGATACCATTTAATGCACCGATTCGGGCCGGAACCGAAACGAACTACCGATTCGCGCCAGAAACGAAACAAACGCACCCAATCCACTTTTTTGGACCCAATAGTTATGTTTTGGTTCATTTTGGTCAGTTTCGTTACCGTGCAAAAACCATGCCGGGTTGCATTGAATGCACCGATTCGGGCCGGAACCGAAACGAACTACCGATTCGTGCCAGAAACGAAACGAACGCACCCAATCCACTTTTTTGGACCGAATAGTGATGTTTTGGTTCGTTTTGGTCAGTTTTGTTACTGTGCAAAAAACCATGTCGGGATACCATTTAATGCACCGATTCGGGCCGGAACCGAAACGAACTACCGATTCGCGCCAGAAACGAAACGAATGCACCCAATCCACTTTTTTGGACCCAATAGTGATGTTTTGGTTCATTTTGGTCAGTTTCGTTACTGTGGAAAAAACCATGCCGGGACAGCATTTAATGCACCGATTCGGGCCGGAACCGAAACGAACTACCGATTCGCACCAGAAACGAAACGAACGCACCCAATCCACTTTTGTGGACCCAATAGTGATGTTTTGGTTCGTTTTTAATCAGTTTCGTTACTGTGGAAAAAACCATGCCGGGATAGCATTTAATGCACCGATTCGGGCCGGAACCAAAACGGACTACCGATTCGCGCTAGAAACGAAATGAATGCACCCAATCCATTTTATTGGACCCAATAGTGATGTTTTGGTTCCTTTTTAATCAGTTTCGTTACTGTGCAAAAAACCATGCCGGGATAGCACTTAATGTACCGATTCGGGCCGGAACCGAAACGAACTACCGATTCGCGCCAGAAACGAAACGAACGCACCCAATCCACTTTTTTGGACCCAATAGTTTTGTTTTGGTTCGTTTTGGTCAGTTTCGTTACTGTGCAAAAAACCATGCCGGGTTGCATTGAATGCACCGATTCGGGCCGGAACCGAAACGAACTACCGATTTGGGCCAGAAACGTAACGAACGCACCCAATCCACTTTTGTGGACCCAATAGTGATGTTTTGGTTCGTTTTTAATCAGTTTCGTTACTGTGCAAAAAACCATGCCGGGATAGTATTTTATACACCGATTCGGGCCGGAACCGAAACGAACTACCGATTCACGCCAGAAACGAAACGAACGCACCCAATCCACTTTTTTGGACCCGATAGTGATGTTTTGGTTCGTTTTGGTCAGTTTCGTTACTGTGCAAAAAACCATGCCGGGATACCATTTAATGCACCGATTCGGGCCGGAACCGAAACGAACTACCGATTCGCGCCAGAAACGAAACAAACGCACCCAATCCACTTTTTTGGACCCAATAGTTATGTTTTGGTTCATTTTGGTCAGTTTCGTTACCGTGCAAAAACCATGCCGGGTTGCATTGAATGCACCGATTCGGGCCGGAACCGAAACGAACTACCGATTCGTGCCAGAAACGAAACGAACGCACCCAATCCACTTTTTTGGACCGAATAGTGATGTTTTGGTTCGTTTTGGTCAGTTTTGTTACTGTGCAAAAAACCATGTCGGGATACCATTTAATGCACCGATTCGGGCCGGAACCGAAACGAACTACCGATTCGCGCCAGAAACGAAACGAATGCACCCAATCCACTTTTTTGGACCCAATAGTGATGTTTTGGTTCATTTTGGTCAGTTTCGTTACTGTGGAAAAAACCATGCCGGGACAGCATTTAATGCACCGATTCGGGCCGGAACCGAAACGAACTACCGATTCGCACCAGAAACGAAACGAACGCACCCAATCCACTTTTGTGGACCCAATAGTGATGTTTTGGTTCGTTTTTAATCAGTTTCGTTACTGTGGAAAAAACCATGCCGGGATAGCATTTAATGCACCGATTCGGGCCGGAACCAAAACGGACTACCGATTCGCGCTAGAAACGAAATGAATGCACCCAATCCATTTTATTGGACCCAATAGTGATGTTTTGGTTCCTTTTTAATCAGTTTCGTTACTGTGCAAAAAACCATGCCGGGATAGCACTTAATGTACCGATTCGGGCCGGAACCGAAACGAACTACCGATTCGCGCCAGAAACGAAACGAACGCACCCAATCCACTTTTTTGGACCCAATAGTTTTGTTTTGGTTCGTTTTGGTCAGTTTCGTTACTGTGCAAAAAACCATGCCGGGTTGCATTGAATGCACCGATTCGGGCCGGAACCGAAACGAACTACCGATTTGGGCCAGAAACGTAACGAACGCACCCAATCCACTTTTGTGGACCCAATAGTGATGTTTTGGTTCGTTTTTAATCAGTTTCGTTACTGTGCAAAAAACCATGCCGGGATAGTATTTTATACACCGATTCGGGCCGGAACCGAAACGAACTACCGATTCACGCCAGAAACGAAACGAACGCACCCAATCCACTTTTTTGGACCCGATAGTGATGTTTTGGTTCGTTTTGGTCAGTTTCGTTACTGTGCAAAAAACCATGCCGGGATACCATTTAATGCACCGATTCGGGCCGGAACCGAAACGAACTACCGATTCGCGCCAGAAACGAAACAAACGCACCCAATCCACTTTTTTGGACCCAATAGTTATGTTTTGGTTCATTTTGGTCAGTTTCGTTACCGTGCAAAAACCATGCCGGGTTGCATTGAATGCACCGATTCGGGCCGGAACCGAAACGAATTACCGATTCACGCCAGAAACGAAACGAACGCACCCATTCCACTTTATTGGACCCAATAGTGATGTTTTGGTTCGTTTTTAATCAGTTTCGTTACTGTGGAAAAAACCATGCCTGGATAGCATTTAATGCACCGATTCGGGCCGGAACCGAAACGAACTACCGATTCGGGCCAGAAACGAAACGAACGCACCCAATCCACTTTTTTGGACCCAATAGTGATGTTTTGGTTCGTTTTGATCAGTTTCGTTACTGTGCAAAAAACCATGCCGGGTTGCATTGAATGCACCGATTCGTGCCGGAACCGAAACGAACTACCGATTCGCGCCAGAAACGAAATGAACGCACCCAATCCACTTTTGTGGACCCAATAGTGATGTTTTGGTTCGTTTTGGTCAGTTTCGTTACTGTGCAAAAAACCATGCCGGGATACCATTTAATGCACCGATTCGGGCCGGAACCGAAACGAACTACCGATTCGCGCCAGAAACGAAACAAACGCACCCAATCCACTTTTTTGGACCCAATAGTTATGTTTTGGTTTGTTTTGGTCAGTTTCGTTACCGTGCAAAAAACCATGCCGGGTTGCATTGAATGCAACGATTCGTGCCGGAACCGAAACGAACTACCGATTCGCGCCAGAAACGAAATGAACACACCCAATCCACTTTTGTGGACCCAATAGTGATGTTTTGGTTCGTTTTGGTCAGTTTCGTTACTGTGCAAAAAACCATGCCGGGATACCATTTAATGCACCTATTCGGGCCGGAACCGAAACGAACTACCGATTCGCGCCAGAAACGAAATGAATGCACCCAATCCACTTTTTTGGACCCAATAGTGATGTTTTGGTTCGTTTTGGTCAGTTTCGTTACTGTGCAAAAAACCATGTCGGGATACCATTTAATGCACCGATTCGGGCCGGAACCGAAACGAACTACCGATTCGCGCCAGAAACGAAACAAACGCACCCAATCCACTTTTTTGGACCCAATAGTTATGTTTTGGTTCATTTTGGTCAGTTTCGTTACCGTGCAAAAACCATGCCGGGTTGCATTGAATGCACCGATTCGGGCCGGAACCGAAACGAATTACCGATTCACGCCAGAAACGAAACGAACGCACCCATTCCACTTTATTGGACCCAATAGTGATGTTTTGGTTCGTTTTTAATCAGTTTCGTTACTGTGGAAAAAACCATGCCGGGATAGCATTTAATGCACCTATTCGGGCCGGAACCAAAACGAACTACCGATTCGGGCCAGAAACGAAACGAACGCACCCAATCCACTTTTTTGGACCCAATAGTGATGTTTTGGTTCGTTTTGATCAGTTTCGTTACTGTGCAAAAAACCATGCCGGGTTGCATTGAATGCACCGATTCGTGCCGGAACCGAAACGAACTACCGATTCGCGCCAGAAACGAAATGAACGCACCCAATCCACTTTTGTGGACCCAATAGTGATGTTTTGGTTCGTTTTGGTCAGTTTCGTTACTGTGCAAAAAACCATGCCGGGATACCATTTAATGCACCGATTCGGGCCGGAACCAAAACGAACTACCGATTCGCGCCAGAAACGAAACGAATGCACCCAATCCACTTTTTTGGACCCAATAGTGATGTTTTGGTTCGTTTTGGTCAGTTTCGTTACTGTGCAAAAAACCATGCCGGGATACCATTTAATGCACCGATTCGGGCCGGAACCGAAACGAACTACCGATTCGCGCCAGAAACGAAACAAACGCACCCAATCCACTTTTTTGGACCCAATAGTTATGTTTTGGTTCATTTTGGTCAGTTTCGTTACCGTGCAAAAACCATGCCGGGTTGCATTGAATGCACCGATTCGGGCCGGAACCGAAACGAATTACCGATTCACGCCAGAAACGAAACGAACGCACCCATTCCACTTTATTGGACCCAATAGTGATGTTTTGGTTCGTTTTTAATCAGTTTCGTTACTGTGGAAAAAACCATGCCTGGATAGCATTTAATGCACCGATTCGGGCCGGAACCGAAACGAACTACCGATTCGGGCGAGAAACGAAACGAACGCACCCAATCCACTTTTTTGGACCCAATAGTGATGTTTTGGTTCGTTTTGATCAGTTTCGTTACTGTGCAAAAAACCATGCCGGGTTGCATTGAATGCACCGATTCGTGCCGGAACCGAAACGAACTACCGATTCGCGCCAGAAACGAAATGAACGCACCCAATCCACTTTTGTGGACCCAATAGTGATGTTTTGGTTCGTTTTGGTCAGTTTCGTTACTGTACAAAAAACCATGCCGGGATACCATTTAATGCACCGATTCGGGCCGGAACCGAAACGAACTACCGATTCGCGCCAGAAACGAAACGAACGCACCCAATCCACTTTTTTGGACCCAATAGTGATGTTTTGGTTCGTTTTGGTCAGTTTCGTTACTGTGCAAAAAAATCATACCGGGTTGCATTAAATGCACCGATTCGTGCCGGAACAACAATGAACTACCAATTCCGGCCAGAAACGAAATGAACGCACCCAATCCACTTTTGTGGACCCAATAGTGATGTTTTGGTTCGTTTTGGTCAGTTTCGTTACTATGCAAAAAACCATGCCGGGATACCGTTTAATGCACCGATTCGGGCCGGAACCGAAACGAACTACCGATTCGCGCCAGAAATGAAACGAACGCACCCAATCCACTTTTTTGGACCCAGTAGTGATGTTTTGGTTCGTTTTGGTCAGTTTCGTTACTGTGCAAAAAATCATACCGGGTTGCATTAAATGCACCGATTCGTGCCGGAACAACAATGAACTACCAATTCCGGCCAGAAACGAAACGAACGCACCCAATCCACTTTTTTGGACCGAATAGTGATGTTTTGGTTCGTTTTGGTCAGTTTCGTTACTGTGCAAAAAACCATGCCGGGATAGCATTTAATGCACCGATTCGGGCCGGAACCAAAACGGACTACCGATTCGCGCTAGAAACGAAACGAATGCACCCAATCCACTTTATTGGACCCAATATTGATGTTTTGGTTCGTTTTTAATCAGTTTCGTTACTGTGCAAAAAACCATGCCGGGATAGCATTTAATGTACCGATTCGGGCCAGAACCGAAACGAACTACCGATTCGCGACAGAAACGTAACGAACGCACCCAATCCACTTTTTTGGACCCAATAGTGATGTTTTGGTTCGTTTTTAATCAGTTTCGTTACTGTGCAAAAAACCATGCCGGGATAGCACTTAATGTACCGATTCGGGCCGGAACCGAAACGAACTACCGATTCGCGCCAGAAACGAAACGAACGCACCCAATCCACTTTTTTGGACCCAATAGTTATGTTTTGGTTCGTTTTGGTCAGTTTCGTTACAGTGCAAAAAAACATGCCGGGTTGCATTGAATGCACCGATTCGGGCCGGAACCGAAACGAACTACCGATTTGGGCCAGAAACGTAACGAACGCACCCAATCCACTTTTTTGGACCCAATAGTTATGTTTTGGTTTGTTTTGGTCAGTTTCGTTACCGTGCAAAAAACCATGCCGGGTTGCATTCAATGCACCGATTCGGGCCGGAACCGAAACGAACTACCGATTCACGCCAGAAACGAAACGAACGTACCCATTCCACTTTATTGGACCCAATAGTGATGTTTTGGTTCGTTTTTAATCAGTTTCATTACTGTGGAAAAAACCATGTCGGGATAGCATTTAATGCACCGATTCGGGCCGGAACCAAAACGAACTACCGATTCGGGCCAGAAACGAAATGAACGCACCCAATCCACTTTTGTGGACCCAATAGTGATGTTTTGGTTCGTTTTGGTCAGTTTCGTTACTATGCAAAAAACCATGCCGGGATACCGTTTAATGCACCGATTCGGGCCGGAACCGAAACGAACTACCGATTCGCGCCAGAAACGAAACGAACGCACCCAATCCACTTTTTTGGACCCAGTAGTGATGTTTTGGTTCGTTTTGGTCAGTTTCGTTACTGTGCAACAAATCATACCGGGTTGCATTAAATGCACCGATTCGTGCCGGAACAACAATGAACTACCAATTCCGGCCAGAAACGAAACGAACGCACCCAATCCACTTTTTTGGACCGAATAGTGATGTTTTGGTTCTTTTGGTCAGTTTCGTTACTGTGCAAAAAACCATGCCGGGATAGCATTTAATGCACCGATTCGGGCCGGAACCAAAACGGACTACCGATTCGCGCTAGAAACGAAACGAATGCACCCAATCCACTTTATTGGACCCAATAGTGATGTTTTGGTTCGTTTTTAATCAGTTTCGTTACTGTGCAAAAAACCATGCCGGGATAGCATTTAATGTACCGATTCGGGCCAGAACCGAAACGAACTACCGATTCGCGACAGAAACGTAACGAACGCTCCCAATCCACTTTTTTGGACCCAATAGTGATGTTTTGGTTCGTTTTTAATCAGTTTCGTTACTGTGCAAAAAACCATGCCGGGATAGCACTTAATGTACCGATTCGGGCCGGAACCGAAACGAACTACCGATTCGCGCCAGAAACGAAACGAACGCACCCAATCCACTTTTTTGGACCCAATAGTTATGTTTTGGTTCGTTTTGGTCAGTTTCGTTACAGTGCAAAAAAACATGCCGGGTTGCATTGAATGCACCGATTCGGGCCGGAACCGAAACGAACTACCGATTTGGGCCAGAAACGTAACGAACGCACCCAATCCACTTTTTTGGACCCAATAGTTATGTTTTGGTTTGTTTTGGTCAGTTTCGTTACCGTGCAAAAAACCATGCCGGGTTGCATTCAATGCACCGATTCGGGCCGGAACCGAAACGAACTACCGATTCACGCCAGAAACGAAACGAACGTACCCATTCCACTTTATTGGACCCAATAGTGATGTTTTGGTTCGTTTTTAATCAGTTTCATTACTGTGGAAAAAACCATGTCGGGATAGCATTTAATGCACCTATTCGGGCCGGAACCAAAACGAACTACCGATTCGGGCCAGAAACGAAACGAACGCACCCAATCCACTTTTTTGGACCCAATAGTGATGTTTTGGTTCATTTTGATCAGTTTCATTACTGTGCAAAAAACCATGCCGGGTTGCATTGAATGCACCGATTCGTGCCGGAACCGAAACGAACTACCGATTCGCGCCAGAAACGAAATGAACGCACCCAATCCACTTTTGTGGACCCAATAGTGATGTTTTGGTTCGTTTTGGTCAGTTTTGTTACTGTGCAAAAAACCATGCCGGGATACCATTTAATGCACCGATTCGGGCCGGAACCGAAACGAACTACCGATTCGCGCCAGAAACGAAACGAACGCACCCAATCCACTTTTTTGGACCCAATAGTGATGTTTTGGTTCGTTTTGGTCAGTTTCGTTACTGTGCAAAAAACCATGCCGGGATACCATTTAATGCACCGATTCGGGCCGGAACCGAAACGAACTACCGATTCGCGCCAGAAACGAAACAAACGCACCCAATCCACTTTTTTGGACCCAATAGTTATGTTTTGGTTCATTTTGGTCAGTTTCGTTACCGTGCAAAAACCATGCCGGGTTGCATTGAATGCACCGATTCGGGCCGGAACCGAAACGAATTACCGATTCACGCCAGAAACGAAACGAACGCACCCATTCCACTTTATTGGACCCAATAGTGATGTTTTGGTTCGTTTTTAATCAGTTTCGTTACTGTGGAAAAAACCATGCCTGGATAGCATTTAATGCACCGATTCGGGCCGGAACCGAAACGAACTACCGATTCGGGCCAGAAACGAAACGAACGCACCCAATCCACTTTTTTGGACCCAATAGTGATGTTTTGGTTCGTTTTGATCAGTTTCGTTACTGTGCAAAAAACCATGCCGGGTTGCATTGAATGCACCGATTCGTGCCGGAACCGAAACGAACTACCGATTCGCGCCAGAAACGAAATGAACGCACCCAATCCACTTTTGTGGACCCAATAGTGATGTTTTGGTTCGTTTTGGTCAGTTTCGTTACTGTGCAAAAAACCATGCCGGGATACCATTTAATGCACCGATTCGGGCCGGAACCGAAACGAACTACCGATTCGCGCCAGAAACGAAACAAACGCACCCAATCCACTTTTTTGGACCCAATAGTTATGTTTTGGTTCGTTTTGGTCAGTTTCGTTACCCTGCAAAAAACCATGCCGGGTTGCATTGAATGCACCGATTCGGGCCGGAACCGAAACGAACTACCGATTCACGCCAGAAACGAAACGAACGCACCCATTCCACTTTATTGGACCTAATAGTGATGTTTTGGTTTGTTTTTAATCAGTTTCATTACTGTGGAAAAAACCATGCCGGGATAGCATTTAATGCACCTATTCGGGCCGGAACCAAAACGAACTACCGATTCGGGCCAGAAACGAAACGAACGCACCCAATCCATTTTTTGGACCCAATAGTGATGTTTTGGTTTGTTTTGATCAGTTTCGTTACTGTTTAAAAAACCATGCCGGGTTGCATTGAATGCACCGATTCGTGCCGGAACCGAAACGAACTACCGATTCGCGCCAGAAACGAAATGAACGCACCCAATCCACTTTTGTGGACCCAATAGTGATGTTTTGGTTCGTTTTGGTCAGTTTCGTTACTGTGCAAAAAACCATGCCGGGATACCATTTAATGCACCGATTCGGGCCGGAACCGAAACGAACTACCGATTCGCGCCAGAAACGAAACGAACGCACCCAATCCACTTTTTTGGACCCAATAGTGATGTTTTGGTTCGTTTTGGTCAGTTTCGTTACTGTGCAAAAAATCATACCGGGTTGCATTAAATGCACCGATTCGTGCCGGAACAACAATGAACTACCAATTCCGGCCAGAAACGAAACGAACGCACCCAATCCACTTTTTTGGACCGAATAGTGATGTTTTGGTTCGTTTTTAATCAGTTTCGTTACTGTGGAAAAAACCATGTCGGGATAGCATTTAATGCACCGATTCGGGCCGGAACCAAAACGAACTACCGATTCGGGCCAGAAACGAAATGAACGCACCCAATCCACTTTTGTGGACCCAATAGTGATGTTTTGGTTCGTTTTGGTCAGTTTCGTTACTGTGCAAAAAACCATGCCGGGATACCGTTTAATGCACCGATTCGGGCCGGAACCGAAACGAACTACCGATTCGCGCCAGAAACGAAACGAACGCACCCAATCCACTTTTTTGGACCCAGTAGTGATGTTTTGGTTCGTTTTGGTCAGTTTCGTTACTGTGCAAAAAATCATACCGGGTTGCATTAAATGCACCGATTCGTGCCGGAACAACAATGAACTACCAATTCCGGCCAGAAACGAAACGAACGCACCCAATCCACTTTTTTGGACCGAATAGTGATGTTTTGGTTCGTTTTGGTCAGTTTCGTTACTGTGCAAAAAACCATGCCGGGATAGCATTTAATGCACCGATTCGGGCCGGAACCAAAACGGACTACCGATTCGCGCTAGAAACGAAACGAATGCACCCAATCCACTTTATTGGACCCAATAGTGATGTTTTGGTTCGTTTTTAATCAGTTTCGTTACTGTGCAAAAAACCATGCCGGGATAGCATTTAATGTACCGATTCGGGCCAGAACCGAAACGAACTACCGATTCGCGACAGAAACGTAACGAACGCACCCAATCCACTTTTTTGGACCCAATAGTGATGTTTTGGTTCGTTTTTAATCAGTTTCGTTACTGTGCAAAAAACCATGCCGGGATAGCACTTAATGTACCGATTCGGGCCGGAACCGAAACGAACTACCGATTCGCACCAGAAACGAAACGAACGCACCCAATCCACTTTTTTGGACCCAATAGTTATGTTTTGGTTCGTTTTGGTCAGTTTCGTTACAGTGCAAAAAAACATGCCGGGTTGCATTGAATGCACCGATTCGGGCCGGAACCGAAACGAACTACCGATTTGGGCCAGAAACGTAACGAACGCACCCAATCCACTTTTTTGGACCCAATAGTTATGTTTTGGTTTGTTTTGGTCAGTTTCGTTACCGTGCAAAAAACCATGCCGGGTTGCATTCAATGCACCGATTCGGGCCGGAACCGAAACGAACTACCGATTCACGCCAGAAACGAAACGAACGTACCCATTCCACTTTATTGGACCCAATAGTGATGTTTTGGTTCGTTTTTAATCAGTTTCATTACTGTGGAAAAAACCATGTCGGGATAGCATTTAATGCACCTATTCGGGCCGGAACCAAAACGAACTACCGATTCGGGCCAGAAACGAAACGAACGCACCAAATCCACTTTTTTGGACCCAATAGTGATGTTTTGGTTCGTTTTGATCAGTTTCGTTACTGTGCAAAAAACCATGCCGGGTTGCATTGAATGCACCGATTCGTGCCGGAACCGAAACGAACTACCGATTCGCGCCAGAAACGAAATGAACGCACCCAATCCACTTTTGTGGACCCAATAGTGATGTTTTGGTTCGTTTTGGTCAGTTTTGTTACTGTGCAAAAAACCATGCCGGGATACCATTTAATGCACCGATTCGGGCCGGAACCGAAACGAACTACCGATTCGCGCCAGAAACGAAACGAACGCACCCAATCCACTTTTTTGGACCCAATAGTGATGTTTTGGTTCGTTTTGGTCAGTTTCGTTACTGTGCAAAAAACCATGCCGGGATACCATTTAATGCACCGATTCGGGCCGGAACCGAAACGAACTACCGATTCGCGCCAGAAACGAAACAAACGCACCCAATCCACTTTTTTGGACCCAATAGTTATGTTTTGGTTCATTTTGGTCAGTTTCGTTACCGTGCAAAAACCATGCCGGGTTGCATTGAATGCACCGATTCGGGCCGGAACCGAAACGAATTACCGATTCACGCCAGAAACGAAACGAACGCACCCATTCCACTTTATTGGACCCAATAGTGATGTTTTGGTTCGTTTTTAATCAGTTTCGTTACTGTGGAAAAAACCATGCCTGGATAGCATTTAATGCACCGATTCGGGCCGGAACCGAAACGAACTACCGATTCGGGCCAGAAACGAAACGAACGCACCCAATCCATTTTTTGGACCCAATAGTGATGTTTTGGTTTGTTTTGATCAGTTTCGTTACTGTTTAAAAAACCATGCCGGGTTGCATTGAATGCACCGATTCGTGCCGGAACCGAAACGAACTACCGATTCGCGCCAGAAACGAAATGAACGCACCCAATCCACTTTTGTGGACCCAATAGTGATGTTTTGGTTCGTTTTGGTCAGTTTCGTTACTGTGCAAAAAACCATGCCGGGATACCATTTAATGCACCGATTCGGGCCGGAACCGAAACGAACTACCGATTCGCGCCAGAAACGAAACGAACGCACCCAATCCACTTTTTTGGACCCAATAGTGATGTTTTGGTTCGTTTTGGTCAGTTTCGTTACTGTGCAAAAAATCATACCGGGTTGCATTAAATGCACCGATTCGTGCCGGAACAACAATGAACTACCAATTCCGGCCAGAAACGAAACGAACGCACCCAATCCACTTTTTTGGACCGAATAGTGATGTTTTGGTTCGTTTTTAATCAGTTTCGTTACTGTGGAAAAAACCATGTCGGGATAGCATTTAATGCACCGATTCGGGCCGGAACCAAAACGAACTACCGATTCGGGCCAGAAACGAAATGAACGCACCCAATCCACTTTTGTGGACCCAATAGTGATGTTTTGGTTCGTTTTGGTCAGTTTCGTTACTGTGCAAAAAACCATGCCGGGATACCGTTTAATGCACCGATTCGGGCCGGAACCGAAACGAACTACCGATTCGCGCCAGAAACGAAACGAACGCACCCAATCCACTTTTTTGGACCCAGTAGTGATGTTTTGGTTCGTTTTGGTCAGTTTCGTTACTGTGCAAAAAATCATACCGGGTTGCATTAAATGCACCGATTCGTGCCGGAACAACAATGAACTACCAATTCCGGCCAGAAACGAAACGAACGCACCCAATCCACTTTTTTGGACCGAATAGTGATGTTTTGGTTCGTTTTGGTCAGTTTCGTTACTGTGCAAAAAACCATGCCGGGATAGCATTTAATGCACCGATTCGGGCCGGAACCAAAACGGACTACCGATTCGCGCTAGAAACGAAACGAATGCACCCAATCCACTTTATTGGACCCAATAGTGATGTTTTGGTTCGTTTTTAATCAGTTTCGTTACTGTGCAAAAAACCATGCCGGGATAGCATTTAATGTACCGATTCGGGCCAGAACCGAAACGAACTACCGATTCGCGACAGAAACGTAACGAACGCACCCAATCCACTTTTTTGGACCCAATAGTGATGTTTTGGTTCGTTTTTAATCAGTTTCGTTACTGTGCAAAAAACCATGCCGGGATAGCACTTAATGTACCGATTCGGGCCGGAACCGAAACGAACTACCGATTCGCACCAGAAACGAAACGAACGCACCCAATCCACTTTTTTGGACCCAATAGTTATGTTTTGGTTCGTTTTGGTCAGTTTCGTTACAGTGCAAAAAAACATGCCGGGTTGCATTGAATGCACCGATTCGGGCCGGAACCGAAACGAACTACCGATTTGGGCCAGAAACGTAACGAACGCACCCAATCCACTTTTTTGGACCCAATAGTTATGTTTTGGTTTGTTTTGGTCAGTTTCGTTACCGTGCAAAAAACCATGCCGGGTTGCATTCAATGCACCGATTCGGGCCGGAACCGAAACGAACTACCGATTCACGCCAGAAACGAAACGAACGTACCCATTCCACTTTATTGGACCCAATAGTGATGTTTTGGTTCGTTTTTAATCAGTTTCATTACTGTGGAAAAAACCATGTCGGGATAGCATTTAATGCACCTATTCGGGCCGGAACCAAAACGAACTACCGATTCGGGCCAGAAACGAAACGAACGCACCAAATCCACTTTTTTGGACCCAATAGTGATGTTTTGGTTCGTTTTGATCAGTTTCGTTACTGTGCAAAAAACCATGCCGGGTTGCATTGAATGCACCGATTCGTGCCGGAACCGAAACGAACTACCGATTCGCGCCAGAAACGAAATGAACGCACCCAATCCACTTTTGTGGACCCAATAGTGATGTTTTGGTTCGTTTTGGTCAGTTTTGTTACTGTGCAAAAAACCATGCCGGGATACCATTTAATGCACCGATTCGGGCCGGAACCGAAACGAACTACCGATTCGCGCCAGAAACGAAACGAACGCACCCAATCCACTTTTTTGGACCCAATAGTGATGTTTTGGTTCGTTTTGGTCAGTTTCGTTACTGTGCAAAAAACCATGCCGGGATACCATTTAATGCACCGATTCGGGCCGGAACCGAAACGAACTACCGATTCGCGCCAGAAACGAAACAAACGCACCCAATCCACTTTTTTGGACCCAATAGTTATGTTTTGGTTCATTTTGGTCAGTTTCGTTACCGTGCAAAAACCATGCCGGGTTGCATTGAATGCACCGATTCGGGCCGGAACCGAAACGAATTACCGATTCACGCCAGAAACGAAACGAACGCACCCATTCCACTTTATTGGACCCAATAGTGATGTTTTGGTTCGTTTTTAATCAGTTTCGTTACTGTGGAAAAAACCATGCCTGGATAGCATTTAATGCACCGATTCGGGCCGGAACCGAAACGAACTACCGATTCGGGCCAGAAACGAAACGAACGCACCCAATCCACTTTTTTGGACCCAATAGTGATGTTTTGGTTCGTTTTGATCAGTTTCGTTACTGTGCAAAAAACCATGCCGGGTTGCATTGAATGCACCGATTCGTGCCGGAACCGAAACGAACTACCGATTCGCGCCAGAAACGAAATGAACGCACCCAATCCACTTTTGTGGACCCAATAGTGATGTTTTGGTTCGTTTTGGTCAGTTTCGTTACTGTGCAAAAAACCATGCCGGGATACCATTTAATGCACCGATTCGGGCCGGAACCGAAACGAACTACCGATTCGCGCCAGAAACGAAACAAACGCACCCAATCCACTTTTTTGGACCCAATAGTTATGTTTTGGTTCGTTTTGGTCAGTTTCGTTACCCTGCAAAAAACCATGCCGGGTTGCATTGAATGCACCGATTCGGGCCGGAACCGAAACGAACTACCGATTCACGCCAGAAACGAAACGAACGCACCCATTCCACTTTATTGGACCCAATAGTGATGTTTTGGTTCGTTTTTAATCAGTTTCATTACTGTGGAAAAAACCATGCCGGGATAGCATTTAATGCACCTATTCGGGCCGGAACCAAAACGAACTACCGATTCGGGCCAGAAACGAAACGAACGCACCCAATCCATTTTTTGGACCCAATAGTGATGTTTTGGTTCGTTTTGATCAGTTTCGTTACTGTGCAAAAAACCATGCCGGGTTGCATTGAATGCACCGATTCGTGCCGGAACCGAAACGAACTACCGATTCGCGCCAGAAACGAAATGAACGCACCCAATCCACTTTTGTGGACCCAATAGTGATGTTTTGGTTCGTTTTGGTCAGTTTCGTTACTGTGCAAAAAACCATGCCGGGATACCATTTAATGCACCGATTCGGGCCGGAACCGAAACGAACTACCGATTCGCGCCAGAAACGAAACGAACGCACCCAATCCACTTTTTTGGACCCAATAGTGATGTTTTGGTTCGTTTTGGTCAGTTTCGTTACTGTGCAAAAAATCATACTGGGTTGCATTAAATGCACCGATTCGTGCCGGAACAACAATGAACTACCAATTCCGGCCAGAAACGAAACGAACGCACCCAATCCACTTTTTTGGACCGAATAGTGATGTTTTGGTTCGATTTTAATCAGTTTCGTTACTGTGGAAAAAACCATGTCGGGATAGCATTTAATGCACCGATTCGGGCCGGAACCAAAACGAACTACCGATTCGGGCCAGAAACGAAATGAACGCACCCAATCCACTTTTGTGGACCCAATAGTGATGTTTTGGTTCGTTTTGGTCAGTTTCGTTACTGTGCAAAAAACCATGCCGGGATACCGTTTAATGCACCGATTCGGGCCGGAACCGAAACGAACTACCGATTCGCGCCAGAAACGAAACGAACGCACCCAATCCACTTTTTTGGACCCAGTAGTGATGTTTTGGTTCGTTTTGGTCAGTTTCGTTACTGTGCAAAAAATCATACCGGGTTGCATTAAATGCACCGATTCGTGCCGGAACAACAATGAACTACCAATTCCGGCCAGAAACGAAACGAACGCACCCAATCCACTTTTTTGGACCGAATAGTGATGTTTTGGTTTGTTTTGGTCAGTTTCGTTACTGTGCAAAAAACCATGCCGGGATAGCATTTAATGCACCGATTCGGGCCGGAACCAAAACGGACTACCGATTCGCGCTAGAAACGAAACGAATGCACCCAATCCACTTTATTGGACCCAATAGTGATGTTTTGGTTCGTTTTTAATCAGTTTCGTTACTGTGCAAAAAACCATGCCGGGATAGCATTTAATGTACCGATTCGGGCCAGAACCGACACGAACTACCGATTCGCGACAGAAACGTAACGAACGCACCCAATCCACTTTTTTGGACCCAATAGTGATGTTTTGGTTCGTTTTTAATCAGTTTCGTTACTGTGCAAAAAACCATGCCGGGATAGCACTTAATGTACCGATTCGGGCCGGAACCGAAACGAACTACCGATTCGCACCAGAAACGAAACGAACGCACCCAATCCACGTTTTTGGACCCAATAGTTATGTTTTGGTTCGTTTTGGTCAGTTTCGTTACAGTGCAAAAAAACATGCCGGGTTGCATTGAATGCACCGATTCGGGCCGGAACCGAAACGAACTACCGATTTGGGCCAGAAACGTAACGAACGCACCCAATCCACTTTTTTGGACCCAATAGTTATGTTTTGGTTTGTTTTGGTCAGTTTCGTTACCGTGCAAAAAACCATGCCGGGTTGCATTCAATGCACCGATTCGGGCCGGAACCGAAACGAACTACCGATTCACGCCAGAAACGAAACGAACGTACCCATTCCACTTTATTGGACCCAATAGTGATGTTTTGGTTCGTTTTTAATCAGTTTCATTACTGTGGAAAAAACCATGTCGGGATAGCATTTAATGCACCTATTCGGGCCGGAACCAAAACGAACTACCGATTCGGGCCAGAAACGAAACGAACGCACCCAATCCACTTTTTTGGACCCAATAGTGATGTTTTGGTTCGTTTTGATCAGTTTCGTTACTGTGCAAAAAACCATGCCGGGTTGCATTGAATGCACCGATTCGTGCCGGAACCGAAACGAACTACCGATTCGCGCCAGAAACGAAATGAACGCACCCAATCCACTTTTGTGGACCCAATAGTGATGTTTTGGTTCGTTTTGTTCAGTTTTGTTACTGTGCAAAAAACCATGCCGGGATACCATTTAATGCACCGATTCGGGCCGGAACCGAAACGAACTACCGATTCGCGCCAGAAACGAAACGAACGCACCCAATCCACTTTTTTGGACCCAATAGTGATGTTTTGGTTCGTTTTGGTCAGTTTCGTTACCCTGCAAAAAACCATGCCGGGATACCATTTAATGCACCGATTCGGGCCGGAACCGAAACGAACTACCGATTCGCGCCAGAAACGAAACAAACGCACCCAATCCACTTTTTTGGACCCAATAGTTATGTTTTGGTTCATTTTGGTCAGTTTCGTTACCGTGCAAAAACCATGCCGGGTTGCATTGAATGCACCGATTCGGGCCGGAACCGAAACGAATTACCGATTCACGCCAGAAACGAAACGAACACACCCATTCCACTTTATTGGACCCAATAGTGATGTTTTGGTTCGTTTTTAATCAGTTTCGTTACTGTGGAAAAAACCATGCCTGGATAGCATTTAATGCACCGATTCGGGCCGGAACCGAAACGAACTACCGATTCGGGCCAGAAACGAAACGAACGCACCCAATCCACTTTTTTGGACCCAATAGTGATGTTTTGGTTCGTTTTGATCAGTTTCGTTACTGTGCAAAAAACCATGCCGGGTTGCATTGAATGCACCGATTCGTGCCGGAACCGAAACGAACTACCGATTCGCGCCAGAAACGAAATGAACGCACCCAATCCACTTTTGTGGACCCAATAGTGATGTTTTGGTTCGTTTTGGTCAGTTTCGTTACTGTGCAAAAAACCATGCCGGGATACCATTTAATGCACCGATTCGGGCCGGAACCGAAACGAACTACCGATTCGCGCCAGAAACGAAACAAACGCACCCAATCCACTTTTTTGGACCCAATAGTTATGTTTTGGTTCGTTTTGGTCAGTTTCGTTACCCTGCAAAAAACCATGCCGGGTTGCATTGAATGCACCGATTCGGGCCGGAACCGAAACGAACTACCGATTCACGCCAGAAACGAAACGAACGCACCCATTCCACTTTATTGGACCCAATAGTGATGTTTTGGTTCGTTTTTAATCAGTTTCATTACTGTGGAAAAAACCATGCCGGGATAGCATTTAATGCACCTATTCGGGCCGGAACCAAAACGAACTACCGATTCGGGCCAGAAACGAAACGAACGCACCCAATCCATTTTTTGGACCCAATAGTGATGTTTTGGTTCGTTTTGATCAGTTTCGTTACTGTGCAAAAAACCATGCCGGGTTGCATTGAATGCACCGATTCGTGCCGGAACCGAAACGAACTACCGATTCGCGCCAGAAACGAAATGAACGCACCCAATCCACTTTTGTGGACCCAATAGTGATGTTTTGGTTCGTTTTGGTCAGTTTCGTTACTGTGCAAAAAATCATACCGGGTTGCATTAAATGCACCGATTCGTGCCGGAACAACAATGAACTACCAATTCCGGCCAGAAACGAAACGAACGCACCCAATCCACTTTTTTGGACCGAATAGTGATGTTTTGGTTCGTTTTTAATCAGTTTCGTTACTGTGGAAAAAACCATGTCGGGATAGCATTTAATGCACCGATTCGGGCCGGAACCAAAACGAACTACCGATTCGGGCCAGAAACGAAATGAACGCACCCAATCCACTTTTGTGGACCCAATAGTGATGTTTTGGTTCGTTTTGGTCAGTTTCGTTACTGTGCAAAAAACCATGCCGGGATACCGTTTAATGCACCGATTCGGGCCGGAACCGAAACGAACTACCGATTCGCGCCAGAAACGAAACGAACGCACCCAATCCACTTTTTTGGACCCAGTAGTGATGTTTTGGTTCGTTTTGGTCAGTTTCGTTACTGTGCAAAAAATCATACTGGGTTGCATTAAATGCACCGATTCGTGCCGGAACAACAATGAACTACCAATTCCGGCCAGAAACGAAACGAACGCACCCAATCCACTTTTTTGGACCGAATAGTGATGTTTTGGTTCGTTTTTAATCAGTTTCGTTACTGTGGAAAAAACCATGTCGGGATAGCATTTAATGCACCGATTCGGGCCGGAACCAAAACGAACTACCGATTCGGGCCAGAAACGAAATGAACGCACCCAATCCACTTTTGTGGACCCAATAGTGATGTTTTGGTTCGTTTTGGTCAGTTTCGTTACTGTGCAAAAAACCATGCCGGGATACCGTTTAATGCACCGATTCGGGCCGGAACCGAAACGAACTACCGATTCGCGCCAGAAACGAAACGAACGCACCCAATCCACTTTTTTGGACCCAGTAGTGATGTTTTGGTTCGTTTTGGTCAGTTTCGTTACTGTGCAAAAAATCATACCGGGTTGCATTAAATGCACCGATTCGTGCCGGAACAACAATGAACTACCAATTCCGGCCAGAAACGAAACGAACGCACCCAATCCACTTTTTTGGACCGAATAGTGATGTTTTGGTTTGTTTTGGTCAGTTTCGTTACTGTGCAAAAAACCATGCCGGGATAGCATTTAATGCACCGATTCGGGCCGGAACCAAAACGGACTACCGATTCGCGCTAGAAACGAAACGAATGCACCCAATCCACTTTATTGGACCCAATAGTGATGTTTTGGTTCGTTTTTAATCAGTTTCGTTACTGTGCAAAAAACCATGCCGGGATAGCATTTAATGTACCGATTCGGGCCAGAACCGACACGAACTACCGATTCGCGACAGAAACGTAACGAACGCACCCAATCCACTTTTTTGGACCCAATAGTGATGTTTTGGTTCGTTTTTAATCAGTTTCGTTACTGTGCAAAAAACCATGCCGGGATAGCACTTAATGTACCGATTCGGGCCGGAACCGAAACGAACTACCGATTCGCACCAGAAACGAAACGAACGCACCCAATCCACGTTTTTGGACCCAATAGTTATGTTTTGGTTCGTTTTGGTCAGTTTCGTTACAGTGCAAAAAAACATGCCGGGTTGCATTGAATGCACCGATACGGGCCGGAACCGAAACGAACTACCGATTTGGGCCAGAAACGTAACGAACGCACCCAATCCACTTTTTTGGACCCAATAGTTATGTTTTGGTTTGTTTTGGTCAGTTTCGTTACCGTGCAAAAAACCATGCCGGGTTGCATTCAATGCACCGATTCGGGCCGGAACCGAAACGAACTACCGATTCACGCCAGAAACGAAACGAACGTACCCATTCCACTTTATTGGACCCAATAGTGATGTTTTGGTTCGTTTTTAATCAGTTTCATTACTGTGGAAAAAACCATGTCGGGATAGCATTTAATGCACCTATTCGGGCCGGAACCAAAACGAACTACCGATTCGGGCCAGAAACGAAACGAACGCACCCAATCCACTTTTTTGGACCCAATAGTGATGTTTTGGTTCGTTTTGATCAGTTTCGTTACTGTGCAAAAAACCATGCCGGGTTGCATTGAATGCACCGATTCGTGCCGGAACCGAAACGAACTACCGATTCGCGCCAGAAACGAAATGAACGCACCCAATCCACTTTTGTGGACCCAATAGTGATGTTTTGGTTCGTTTTGGTCAGTTTTGTTACTGTGCAAAAAACCATGCCGGGATACCATTTAATGCACCGATTCGGGCCGGAACCGAAACGAACTACCGATTCGCGCCAGAAACGAAACGAACGCACCCAATCCACTTTTTTGGACCCAATAGTGATGTTTTGGTTCGTTTTGGTCAGTTTCGTTACTGTGCAAAAAACCATGCCGGGATACCATTTAATGCACCGATTCGGGCCGGAACCGAAACGAACTACCGATTCGCGCCAGAAACGAAACAAACGCACCCAATCCACTTTTTTGGACCCAATAGTTATGTTTTGGTTCATTTTGGTCAGTTTCGTTACCGTGCAAAAACCATGCCGGGTTGCATTGAATGCACCGATTCGGGCCGGAACCGAAACGAATTACCGATTCACGCCAGAAACGAAACGAACACACCCATTCCACTTTATTGGACCCAATAGTGATGTTTTGGTTCGTTTTTAATCAGTTTCGTTACTGTGGAAAAAACAATGCCTGGATAGCATTTAATGCACCGATTCGGGCCGGAACCGAAACGAACTACCGATTCGGGCCAGAAACGAAACGAACGCACCCAATCCACTTTTTTGGACCCAATAGTGATGTTTTGGTTCGTTTTGATCAGTTTCGTTACTGTGCAAAAAACCATGCCGGGTTGCATTGAATGCACCGATTCGTGCCGGAACCGAAACGAACTACCGATTCGCGCCAGAAACGAAATGAACGCACCCAATCCACTTTTGTGGACCCAATAGTGATGTTTTGGTTCGTTTTGGTTAGTTTCGTTACTGTGCAAAAAACCATGCCGGGATACCATTTAATGCACCGATTCGGGCCGGAACCGAAACGAACTACCGATTCGCGCCAGAAACGAAACAAACGCACCCAATCCACTTTTTTGGACCCAATAGTTATGTTTTGGTTCGTTTTGGTCAGTTTCGTTACCCTGCAAAAAACCATGCCGGGTTGCATTGAATGCACCGATTCGGGCCGGAACCGAAACGAACTACCGATTCACGCCAGAAACGAAACGAACGCACCCATTCCACTTTATTGGACCCAATAGTGATGTTTTGGTTCGTTTTTAATCAGTTTCATTACTGTGGAAAAAACCATGCCGGGATAGCATTTAATGCACCTATTCGGGCCGGAACCAAAACGAACTACCGATTCGGGCCAGAAACGAAACGAACGCACCCAATCCATTTTTTGGACCCAATAGTGATGTTTTGGTTCGTTTTGATCAGTTTCGTTACTGTGCAAAAAACCATGCCGGGTTGCATTGAATGCACCGATTCGTGCCGGAACCGAAACGAACTACCGATTCGCGCCAGAAACGAAATGAACGCACCCAATCCACTTTTGTGGACCCAATAGTGATGTTTTGGTTCGTTTTGGTCAGTTTCGTTACTGTGCAAAAAATCATACCGGGTTGCATTAAATGCACCGATTCGTGCCGGAACAACAATGAACTACCAATTCCGGCCAGAAACGAAACGAACGCACCCAATCCACTTTTTTGGACCGAATAGTGATGTTTTGGTTCGTTTTTAATCAGTTTCGTTACTGTGGAAAAAACCATGTCGGGATAGCATTTAATGCACCGATTCGGGCCGGAACCAAAACGAACTACCGATTCGGGCCAGAAACGAAATGAACGCACCCAATCCACTTTTGTGGACCCAATAGTGATGTTTTGGTTCGTTTTGGTCAGTTTCGTTACTGTGCAAAAAACCATGCCGGGATACCGTTTAATGCACCGATTCGGGCCGGAACCGAAACGAACTACCGATTCGCGCCAGAAACGAAACGAACGCACCCAATCCACTTTTTTGGACCCAGTAGTGATGTTTTGGTTCGTTTTGGTCAGTTTCGTTACTGTGCAAAAAATCATACCGGGTTGAATTAAATGCACCGATTCGTGCCGGAACAACAATGAACTACCAATTCCGGCCAGAAACGAAACGAACGCACCCAATCCACTTTTTTGGACCGAATAGTGATGTTTTGGTTCGTTTTGGTCAGTTTCGTTACTGTGCAAAAAACCATGCCGGGATAGCATTTAATGCACCGATTCGGGCCGGAACCAAAACGGACTACCGATTCGCGCTAGAAACGAAACGAATGCACCCAATCCACTTTATTGGACCCAATAGTGATGTTTTGGTTCGTTTTTAATCAGTTTCGTTACTGTGCAAAAAACCATGCCGGGTTGCATTGAATGCACCGATTCGGGCCGGAACCGAAACGAACTACCGATTCGCGCCAGAAACGTAACGAACGCACCCAATCCACTTTTTTGGACCCAATAGTTATGTTTTGGTTTGTTTTGGTCAGTTTCGTTACTGTGCAAAAAACCATGCCGGGATACCATTTAATGTACCGATTCGGGCCGGAACCGAAACGAACTACCGATTCACGCCAGAAACGAAACGAACGCACCCATTCCACTTTATTGGACCCAATAGTGATGTTTTGGTTCGTTTTTAATCAGTTTCATTACTGTGGAAAAAACCATGCCGGGATAGCATTTAATGCACCTATTCGGGCCGGAACCAAAACGAACTACCGATTCGGGCCAGAAACGAAACGAACGCACCCAATCCATTTTTTGGACCCAATAGTGATGTTTTGGTTCGTTTTGATCAGTTTCGTTACTGTGCAAAAAACCATGCCGGGTTGCATTGAATGCACCGATTCGTGCCGGAACCGAAACGAACTACCGATTCGCGCCAGAAACGAAATGAACGCACCCAATCCACTTTTGTGGACCCAATAGTGATGTTTTGGTTCGTTTTGGTCAGTTTCGTTACTGTGCAAAAAATCATACCGGGTTGCATTAAATGCACCGATTCGTGCCGGAACAACAATGAACTACCAATTCCGGCCAGAAACGAAACGAACGCACCCAATCCACTTTTTTGGACCGAATAGTGATGTTTTGGTTCGTTTTTAATCAGTTTCGTTACTGTGGAAAAAACCATGTCGGGATAGCATTTAATGCACCGATTCGGGCCGGAACCAAAACGAACTACCGATTCGGGCCAGAAACGAAATGAACGCACCCAATCCACTTTTGTGGACCCAATAGTGATGTTTTGGTTCGTTTTGGTCAGTTTCGTTACTGTGCAAAAAACCATGCCGGGATACCGTTTAATGCACCGATTCGGGCCGGAACCGAAACGAACTACCGATTCGCGCCAGAAACGAAACGAACGCACCCAATCCACTTTTTTGGACCCAGTAGTGATGTTTTGGTTCGTTTTGGTCAGTTTCGTTACTGTGCAAAAAATCATACTGGGTTGCATTAAATGCACCGATTCGTGCCGGAACAACAATGAACTACCAATTCCGGCCAGAAACGAAACGAACGCACCCAATCCACTTTTTTGGACCGAATAGTGATGTTTTGGTTCGTTTTTAATCAGTTTCGTTACTGTGGAAAAAACCATGTCGGGATAGCATTTAATGCACCGATTCGGGCCGGAACCAAAACGAACTACCGATTCGGGCCAGAAACGAAATGAACGCACCCAATCCACTTTTGTGGACCCAATAGTGATGTTTTGGTTCGTTTTGGTCAGTTTCGTTACTGTGCAAAAAACCATGCCGGGATACCGTTTAATGCACCGATTCGGGCCGGAACCGAAACGAACTACCGATTCGCGCCAGAAACGAAACGAACGCACCCAATCCACTTTTTTGGACCCAGTAGTGATGTTTTGGTTCGTTTTGGTCAGTTTCGTTACTGTGCAAAAAATCATACCGGGTTGCATTAAATGCACCGATTCGTGCCGGAACAACAATGAACTACCAATTCCGGCCAGAAACGAAACGAACGCACCCAATCCACTTTTTTGGACCGAATAGTGATGTTTTGGTTTGTTTTGGTCAGTTTCGTTACTGTGCAAAAAACCATGCCGGGATAGCATTTAATGCACCGATTCGGGCCGGAACCAAAACGGACTACCGATTCGCGCTAGAAACGAAACGAATGCACCCAATCCACTTTATTGGACCCAATAGTGATGTTTTGGTTCGTTTTTAATCAGTTTCGTTACTGTGCAAAAAACCATGCCGGGATAGCATTTAATGTACCGATTCGGGCCAGAACCGACACGAACTACCGATTCGCGACAGAAACGTAACGAACGCACCCAATCCACTTTTTTGGACCCAATAGTGATGTTTTGGTTCGTTTTTAATCAGTTTCGTTACTGTGCAAAAAACCATGCCGGGATAGCACTTAATGTACCGATTCGGGCCGGAACCGAAACGAACTACCGATTCGCACCAGAAACGAAACGAACGCACCCAATCCACGTTTTTGGACCCAATAGTTATGTTTTGGTTCGTTTTGGTCAGTTTCGTTACAGTGCAAAAAAACATGCCGGGTTGCATTGAATGCACCGATTCGGGCCGGAACCGAAACGAACTACCGATTTGGGCCAGAAACGTAACGAACGCACCCAATCCACTTTTTTGGACCCAATAGTTATGTTTTGGTTTGTTTTGGTCAGTTTCGTTACCGTGCAAAAAACCATGCCGGGTTGCATTCAATGCACCGATTCGGGCCGGAACCGAAACGAACTACCGATTCACGCCAGAAACGAAACGAACGTACCCATTCCACTTTATTGGACCCAATAGTGATGTTTTGGTTCGTTTTTAATCAGTTTCATTACTGTGGAAAAAACCATGTCGGGATAGCATTTAATGCACCTATTCGGGCCGGAACCAAAACGAACTACCGATTCGGGCCAGAAACGAAACGAACGCACCCAATCCACTTTTTTGGACCCAATAGTGATGTTTTGGTTCGTTTTGATCAGTTTCGTTACTGTGCAAAAAACCATGCCGGGTTGCATTGAATGCACCGATTCGTGCCGGAACCGAAACGAACTACCGATTCGCGCCAGAAACGAAATGAACGCACCCAATCCACTTTTGTGGACCCAATAGTGATGTTTTGGTTCGTTTTGGTCAGTTTTGTTACTGTGCAAAAAACCATGCCGGGATACCATTTAATGCACCGATTCGGGCCGGAACCGAAACGAACTACCGATTCGCGCCAGAAACGAAACGAACGCACCCAATCCACTTTTTTGGACCCAATAGTGATGTTTTGGTTCGTTTTGGTCAGTTTCGTTACTGTGCAAAAAACCATGCCGGGATACCATTTAATGCACCGATTCGGGCCGGAACCGAAACGAACTACCGATTCGCGCCAGAAACGAAACAAACGCACCCAATCCACTTTTTTGGACCCAATAGTTATGTTTTGGTTCATTTTGGTCAGTTTCGTTACCGTGCAAAAACCATGCCGGGTTGCATTGAATGCACCGATTCGGGCCGGAACCGAAACGAATTACCGATTCACGCCAGAAACGAAACGAACACACCCATTCCACTTTATTGGACCCAATAGTGATGTTTTGGTTCGTTTTTAATCAGTTTCGTTACTGTGGAAAAAACCATGCCTGGATAGCATTTAATGCACCGATTCGGGCCGGAACCGAAACGAACTACCGATTCGGGCCAGAAACGAAACGAACGCACCCAATCCACTTTTTTGGACCCAATAGTGATGTTTTGGTTCGTTTTGATCAGTTTCGTTACTGTGCAAAAAACCATGCCGGGTTGCATTGAATGCACCGATTCGTGCCGGAACCGAAACGAACTACCGATTCGCGCCAGAAACGAAATGAACGCACCCAATCCACTTTTGTGGACCCAATAGTGATGTTTTGGTTCGTTTTGGTTAGTTTCGTTACTGTGCAAAAAACCATGCCGGGATACCATTTAATGCACCGATTCGGGCCGGAACCGAAACGAACTACCGATTCGCGCCAGAAACGAAACAAACGCACCCAATCCACTTTTTTGGACCCAATAGTTATGTTTTGGTTCGTTTTGGTCAGTTTCGTTACCCTGCAAAAAACCATGCCGGGTTGCATTGAATGCACCGATTCGGGCCGGAACCGAAACGAACTACCGATTCACGCCAGAAACGAAACGAACGCACCCATTCCACTTTATTGGACCCAATAGTGATGTTTTGGTTCGTTTTTAATCAGTTTCATTACTGTGGAAAAAACCATGCCGGGATAGCATTTAATGCACCTATTCGGGCCGGAACCAAAACGAACTACCGATTCGGGCCAGAAACGAAACGAACGCACCCAATCCATTTTTTGGACCCAATAGTGATGTTTTGGTTCGTTTTGATCAGTTTCGTTACTGTGCAAAAAACCATGCCGGGTTGCATTGAATGCACCGATTCGTGCCGGAACCGAAACGAACTACCGATTCGCGCCAGAAACGAAATGAACGCACCCAATCCACTTTTGTGGACCCAATAGTGATGTTTTGGTTCGTTTTGGTCAGTTTCGTTACTGTGCAAAAAATCATACCGGGTTGCATTAAATGCACCGATTCGTGCCGGAACAACAATGAACTACCAATTCCGGCCAGAAACGAAACGAACGCACCCAATCCACTTTTTTGGACCGAATAGTGATGTTTTGGTTCGTTTTTAATCAGTTTCGTTACTGTGGAAAAAACCATGTCGGGATAGCATTTAATGCACCGATTCGGGCCGGAACCAAAACGAACTACCGATTCGGGCCAGAAACGAAATGAACGCACCCAATCCACCTTTGTGGACCCAATAGTGATGTTTTGGTTCGTTTTGGTCAGTTTCGTTACTGTGCAAAAAACCATGCCGGGATACCGTTTAATGCACCGATTCGGGCCGGAACCGAAACGAACTACCGATTCGCGCCAGAAACGAAACGAACGCACCCAATCCACTTTTTTGGACCCAGTAGTGATGTTTTGGTTCGTTTTGGTCAGTTTCGTTACTGTGCAAAAAATCATACCGGGTTGAATTAAATGCACCGATTCGTGCCGGAACAACAATGAACTACCAATTCCGGCCAGAAACGAAACGAACGCACCCAATCCACTTTTTTGGACCGAATAGTGATGTTTTGGTTCGTTTTGGTCAGTTTCGTTACTGTGCAAAAAACCATGCCGGGATAGCATTTAATGCACCGATTCGGGCCGGAACCAAAACGGACTACCGATTCGCGCTAGAAACGAAACGAATGCACCCAATCCACTTTATTGGACCCAATAGTGATGTTTTGGTTCGTTTTTAATCACTTTCGTTACTGTGCAAAAAACCATGCCGGGTTGCATTGAATGCACCGATTCGGGCCGGAACCGAAACGAACTACCGATTCGCGCCAGAAACGTAACGAACGCACCCAATCCACTTTTTTGGACCCAATAGTTATGTTTTGGTTTGTTTTGGTCAGTTTCGTTACTGTGCAAAAAACCATGCCGGGATACCATTTAATGTACCGATTCGGGCCGGAACCGAAACGAACTACCGATTCACGCCAGAAACGAAACGAACGTACCCATTCCACTTTATTGGACCCAATAGTGATGTTTTAGTTCGTTTTTAATCAGTTTCATTACTGTGGAAAAAACCATGTCGGGATAGTATTTAATGCACCTATTCGGGCCGGAACCAAAACGAACTACCGATTCGGGCCAGAAACGAAACGAACGCACCCAATCCACTTTTTTGGACCCAATAGTTATGTTTTGGTTCGTTTTGATCAGTTTCGTTACTGTGCAAAAAACCATGCCGGGTTGCATTGAATGCACCGATTCGTGCCGGAACCGAAACGAACTACCGATTCGCGCCAGAAACGAAACGAACGCACCCAATCCACTTTTTTGGACCCAATAGTGATGTTTTGGTTCGTTTTGGTCAGTTTCGTTACTGTGCAAAAAATCATACCGGGTTGCATTAAATGCACCGATTCGTGCCGGAACAACAATGAACTACCAATTCCGGCCAGAAACGAAACGAACGCACCCAATCCACTTTTTTGGACCGAATAGTGATGTTTTGGTTCGTTTTTAATCAGTTTCGTTACTGTGGAAAAAACCATGTCGGGATAGCATTTAATGCACCGATTCGGGCCGGAACCAAAACGAACTACCGATTCGGGCCAGAAACGAAATGAACGCACCCAATCCACTTTTGTGGACCCAATAGTGATGTTTTGGTTCGTTTTGGTCAGTTTCGTTACTGTGCAAAAAACCATGCCGGGATACCGTTTAATGCACCGATTCGGGCCGGAACCGAAACGAACTACCGATTCGCGCCAGAAACGAAACGAACGCACCCAATCCACTTTTTTGGACCCAGTAGTGATGTTTTGGTTCGTTTTGGTCAGTTTCGTTACTGTGCAAAAAATCATACTGGGTTGCATTAAATGCACCGATTCGTGCCGGAACAACAATGAACTACCAATTCCGGCCAGAAACGAAACGAACGCACCCAATCCACTTTTTTGGACCGAATAGTGATGTTTTGGTTCGTTTTTAATCAGTTTCGTTACTGTGGAAAAAACCATGTCGGGATAGCATTTAATGCACCGATTCGGGCCGGAACCAAAACGAACTACCGATTCGGGCCAGAAACGAAATGAACGCACCCAATCCACTTTTGTGGACCCAATAGTGATGTTTTGGTTCGTTTTGGTCAGTTTCGTTACTGTGCAAAAAACCATGCCGGGATACCGTTTAATGCACCGATTCGGGCCGGAACCGAAACGAACTACCGATTCGCGCCAGAAACGAAACGAACGCACCCAATCCACTTTTTTGGACCCAGTAGTGATGTTTTGGTTCGTTTTGGTCAGTTTCGTTACTGTGCAAAAAATCATACCGGGTTGCATTAAATGCACCGATTCGTGCCGGAACAACAATGAACTACCAATTCCGGCCAGAAACGAAACGAACGCACCCAATCCACTTTTTTGGACCGAATAGTGATGTTTTGGTTTGTTTTGGTCAGTTTCGTTACTGTGCAAAAAACCATGCCGGGATAGCATTTAATGCACCGATTCGGGCCGGAACCAAAACGGACTACCGATTCGCGCTAGAAACGAAACGAATGCACCCAATCCACTTTATTGGACCCAATAGTGATGTTTTGGTTCGTTTTTAATCAGTTTCGTTACTGTGCAAAAAACCATGCCGGGATAGCATTTAATGTACCGATTCGGGCCAGAACCGACACGAACTACCGATTCGCGACAGAAACGTAACGAACGCACCCAATCCACTTTTTTGGACCCAATAGTGATGTTTTGGTTCGTTTTTAATCAGTTTCGTTACTGTGCAAAAAACCATGCCGGGATAGCACTTAATGTACCGATTCGGGCCGGAACCGAAACGAACTACCGATTCGCACCAGAAACGAAACGAACGCACCCAATCCACGTTTTTGGACCCAATAGTTATGTTTTGGTTCGTTTTGGTCAGTTTCGTTACAGTGCAAAAAAACATGCCGGGTTGCATTGAATGCACCGATTCGGGCCGGAACCGAAACGAACTACCGATTTGGGCCAGAAACGTAACGAACGCACCCAATCCACTTTTTTGGACCCAATAGTTATGTTTTGGTTTGTTTTGGTCAGTTTCGTTACCGTGCAAAAAACCATGCCGGGTTGCATTCAATGCACCGATTCGGGCCGGAACCGAAACGAACTACCGATTCACGCCAGAAACGAAACGAACGTACCCATTCCACTTTATTGGACCCAATAGTGATGTTTTGGTTCGTTTTTAATCAGTTTCATTACTGTGGAAAAAACCATGTCGGGATAGCATTTAATGCACCTATTCGGGCCGGAACCAAAACGAACTACCGATTCGGGCCAGAAACGAAACGAACGCACCCAATCCACTTTTTTGGACCCAATAGTGATGTTTTGGTTCGTTTTGATCAGTTTCGTTACTGTGCAAAAAACCATGCCGGGTTGCATTGAATGCACCGATTCGTGCCGGAACCGAAACGAACTACCGATTCGCGCCAGAAACGAAATGAACGCACCCAATCCACTTTTGTGGACCCAATAGTGATGTTTTGGTTCGTTTTGGTCAGTTTTGTTACTGTGCAAAAAACCATGCCGGGATACCATTTAATGCACCGATTCGGGCCGGAACCGAAACGAACTACCGATTCGCGCCAGAAACGAAACGAACGCACCCAATCCACTTTTTTGGACCCAATAGTGATGTTTTGGTTCGTTTTGGTCAGTTTCGTTACTGTGCAAAAAACCATGCCGGGATACCATTTAATGCACCGATTCGGGCCGGAACCGAAACGAACTACCGATTCGCGCCAGAAACGAAACAAACGCACCCAATCCACTTTTTTGGACCCAATAGTTATGTTTTGGTTCATTTTGGTCAGTTTCGTTACCGTGCAAAAACCATGCCGGGTTGCATTGAATGCACCGATTCGGGCCGGAACCGAAACGAATTACCGATTCACGCCAGAAACGAAACGAACACACCCATTCCACTTTATTGGACCCAATAGTGATGTTTTGGTTCGTTTTTAATCAGTTTCGTTACTGTGGAAAAAACCATGCCTGGATAGCATTTAATGCACCGATTCGGGCCGGAACCGAAACGAACTACCGATTCGGGCCAGAAACGAAACGAACGCACCCAATCCACTTTTTTGGACCCAATAGTGATGTTTTGGTTCGTTTTGATCAGTTTCGTTACTGTGCAAAAAACCATGCCGGGTTGCATTGAATGCACCGATTCGTGCCGGAACCGAAACGAACTACCGATTCGCGCCAGAAACGAAACAAACGCACCCAATCCACTTTTTTGGACCCAATAGTTATGTTTTGGTTCGTTTTGGTCAGTTTCGTTACCCTGCAAAAAACCATGCCGGGTTGCATTGAATGCACCGATTCGGGCCGGAACCGAAACGAACTACCGATTCACGCCAGAAACGAAACGAACGCACCCATTCCACTTTATTGGACCCAATAGTGATGTTTTGGTTCGTTTTTAATCAGTTTCATTACTGTGGAAAAAACCATGCCGGGATAGCATTTAATGCACCTATTCGGGCCGGAACCAAAACGAACTACCGATTCGGGCCAGAAACGAAACGAACGCACCCAATCCATTTTTTGGACCCAATAGTGATGTTTTGGTTCGTTTTGATCAGTTTCGTTACTGTGCAAAAAACCATGCCGGGTTGCATTGAATGCACCGATTCGTGCCGGAACCGAAACGAACTACCGATTCGCGCCAGAAACGAAATGAACGCACCCAATCCACTTTTGTGGACCCAATAGTGATGTTTTGGTTCGTTTTGGTCAGTTTCGTTACTGTGCAAAAAATCATACCGGGTTGCATTAAATGCACCGATTCGTGCCGGAACAACAATGAACTACCAATTCCGGCCAGAAACGAAACGAACGCACCCAATCCACTTTTTTGGACCGAATAGTGATGTTTTGGTTCGTTTTTAATCAGTTTCGTTACTGTGGAAAAAACCATGTCGGGATAGCATTTAATGCACCGATTCGGGCCGGAACCAAAACGAACTACCGATTCGGGCCAGAAACGAAATGAACGCACCCAATCCACTTTTGTGGACCCAATAGTGATGTTTTGGTTCGTTTTGGTCAGTTTCGTTACTGTGCAAAAAACCATGCCGGGATACCGTTTAATGCACCGATTCGGGCCGGAACCGAAACGAACTACCGATTCGCGCCAGAAACGAAACGAACGCACCCAATCCACTTTTTTGGACCCAGTAGTGATGTTTTGGTTCGTTTTGGTCAGTTTCGTTACTGTGCAAAAAATCATACCGGGTTGAATTAAATGCACCGATTCGTGCCGGAACAACAATGAACTACCAATTCCGGCCAGAAACGAAACGAACGCACCCAATCCACTTTTTTGGACCGAATAGTGATGTTTTGGTTCGTTTTGGTCAGTTTCGTTACTGTGCAAAAAACCATGCCGGGATAGCATTTAATGCACCGATTCGGGCCGGAACCAAAACGGACTACCGATTCGCGCTAGAAACGAAACGAATGCACCCAATCCACTTTATTGGACCCAATAGTGATGTTTTGGTTCGTTTTTAATCAGTTTCGTTACTGTGCAAAAAACCATGCCGGGTTGCATTGAATGCACCGATTCGGGCCGGAACCGAAACGAACTACCGATTCGCGCCAGAAACGTAACGAACGCACCCAATCCACTTTTTTGGACCCAATAGTTATGTTTTGGTTTGTTTTGGTCAGTTTCGTTACTGTGCAAAAAACCATGCCGGGATACCATTTAATGTACCGATTCGGGCCGGAACCGAAACGAACTACCGATTCACGCCAGAAACGAAACGAACGTACCCATTCCACTTTATTGGACCCAATAGTGATGTTTTAGTTCGTTTTTAATCAGTTTCATTACTGTGGAAAAAACCATGTCGGGATAGTATTTAATGCACCTATTCGGGCCGGAACCAAAACGAACTACCGATTCGGGCCAGAAACGAAACGAACGCACCCAATCCACTTTTTTGGACCCAATAGTTATGTTTTGGTTCGTTTTGATCAGTTTCGTTACTGTGCAAAAAACCATGCCGGGTTGCATTGAATGCACCGATTCGTGCCGGAACCGAAACGAACTACCGATTCGCGCCAGAAACGAAATGAACGCACCCAATCCACTTTTGTGGACCCAATAGTGATGTTTTGGTTCGTTTTGGTCAGTTTTGTTACTGTGCAAAAAACCATGCCGGGATACCATTTAATGCACCGATTCGGGCCGGAACCGAAACGAACTACCGATTCGCGCCAGAAACGAAACGAACGCACCCAATCCACTTTTTTGGACCCAATAGTGATGTTTTGGTTCGTTTTGGTCAGTTTCGTTACTGTGCAAAAAACCATGCCGGGATACCATTTAATGCACCGATTCGGGCCGGAACCGAAACGAACTACCGATTCGCGCCAGAAACGAAACAAACGCACCCAATCCACTTTTTTGGACCCAATAGTTATGTTTTGGTTCATTTTGGTCAGTTTCGTTACCGTGCAAAAACCATGCCGGGTTGCATTGAATGCACCGATTCGGGCCGGAATCGAAACGAATTACCGATTCACGCTAGAAACGAAACGAACGCACCCATTCCACTTTATTGGATCCAATAGTGATGTTTTGGTTCGTTTTTAATCAGTTTCGTTACTGTGGAAAAAACCATGCCTGGATAGCATTTAATGCACCGATTCGGGCCGGAACCGAAACGAACTACCGATTCGGGCCAGAAACGAAACGAACGCACCCAATCCACTTTTTTGGACCCAATAGTGATGTTTTGGTTCGTTTTGATCAGTTTCGTTACTGTGCAAAAAACCATGCCGGGTTGCATTGAATGCACCGATTCGTGCCGGAACCGAAACGAACTACCGATTCGCGCCAGAAACGAAATGAACGCACCCAATCCACTTTTGTGGACCCAATAGTGATGTTTTGGTTCGTTTTGGTCAGTTTCGTTACTGTGCAAAAAACCATGTCGGGATACCATTTAATGCACCGATTCGGGCCGGAACCGAAACGAACTACCGATTCGCGCCAGAAACGAAACAAACGCACCCAATCCACTTTTTTGGACCCAATAGTTATGTTTTGGTTCGTTTTGGTCAGTTTCGTTACCCTGCAAAAAACCATGCCGGGTTGCATTGAATGCACCGATTCGGGCCGGAACCGAAACGAACTACCGATTCACGCCAGAAACGAAACGAACGCACCCATTCCACTTTATTGGACCCAATAGTGATGTTTTGGTTCGTTTTTAATCAGTTTCATTACTGTGGAAAAAACCATGTCGGGATAGCATTTAATGCACCTATTCGGGCCGGAACCAAAACGAACTACCGATTCGGGCCAGAAACGAAACGAACGCACCCAATCCATTTTTTGGACCCAATAGTGATGTTTTGGTTCGTTTTGATCAGTTTCGTTACTGTGCAAAAAACCATGCCGGGTTGCATTGAATGCACCGATTCGTGCCGGAACCGAAACGAACTACCGATTCGCGCCAGAAACGAAATGAACGCACCCAATCCACTTTTGTGGACCCAATAGTGATGTTTTGGTTCGTTTTGGTCAGTTTCGTTACTGTGCAAAAAACCATGCCGGGATACCATTTAATGTACCGATTCGGGCCGGAACCGAAACGAACTACCGATTCGCGCCAGAAACGAAACGAACGCACCCAATCCACTTTTTTGGACCCAATAGTGATGTTTTGGTTCGTTTTGGTCAGTTTCGTTACTGTGCAAAAAATCATACCGGGTTGCATTAAATGCACCGATTCGTGCCGGAACAACAATGAACTACCAATTCCGGCCAGAAACGAAACGAACGCACCCAATCCACTTTTTTGGACCGAATAGTGATGTTTTGGTTCGTTTTTAATCAGTTTCGTTACTGTGGAAAAAACCATGTCGGGATAGCATTTAATGCACCGATTCGGGCCGGAACCAAAACGAACTACCGATTCGGGCCAGAAACGAAATGAACGCACCCAATCCACTTTTGTGGACCCAATAGTGATGTTTTGGTTCGTTTTGGTCAGTTTCGTTACTGTGCAAAAAACCATGCCGGGATACCGTTTAATGCACCGATTCCGGCCGGAACCGAAACGAACTACCGATTCGCGCCAGAAACGAAACGAACGCACCCAATCCACTTTTTTGGACCCAGTAGTGATGTTTTGGTTCGTTTTGGTCAGTTTCGTTACTGTGCAAAAAATCATACCGGGTTGCATTAAATGCACCGATTCGTGCCGGAACAACAATGAACTACCAATTCCGGCCAGAAACGAAACGAACGAACCCAATCCACTTTTTTGGACCGAATAGTGATGTTTTGGTTCGTTTTGGTCAGTTTCGTTACTGTGCAAAAAACCATGCCGGGATAGCATTTAATGCACCGATTCGGGCAGGAACCAAAACGGACTACCGATTCGCGCTAGAAACGAAACGAATGCACCCAATCCACTTTATTGGACCCAATAGTGATGTTTTGGTTCGTTTTTAATCAGTTTCGTTACTGTGCAAAAAACCATGCCGGGATAGCATTTAATGTACCGATTCGGGCCAGAACCGAAACGAACTACCGATTCGCGACAGAAACATAACGAACGCACCCAATCCACTTTTTTGGACCCAATAGTGATGTTTTGGTTCGTTTTTAATCAGTTTCGTTACTGTGCAAAAAACCATGCCGGGATAGCACTTAATGTACCGATTCGGGCCGGAACCGAAACGAACTACCGATTCGCGCCAGAAACGAAACGAACGCACCCAATCCACTTTTTTGGACCCAATAGTTATGTTTTGGTTCGTTTTGGTCAGTTTCGTTACAGTGCAAAAAAACATGCCGGGTTGCATTGAATGCACCGATTCGGGCCGGAACCGAAACGAACTACCGATTTGGGCCAGAAACGTAACGAACGCACCCAATCCACTTTTTTGGACCCAATAGTTATGTTTTGGTTTGTTTTGGTCAGTTTCGTTACCGTGCAAAAAACCATGCCGGGTTGCATTGAATGCACCGATTCGGGCCGGAACCGAAACGAACTACCGATTCACGCCAGAAACGAAACGAACGTACCCATTCCACTTTATTGGACCCAATAGTGATGTTTTGGTTCGTTTTTAATCAGTTTCATTACTGTGGAAAAAACCATGTCGGGATAGTATTTAATGCACCTATTCGGGCCGGAACCAAAACGAACTACCGATTCGGGCCAGAAACGAAACGAACGCACCCAATCCACTTTTTTGGACCCAATAGTGATGTTTTGGTTCGTTTTGATCAGTTTCGTTACTGTGCAAAAAACCATGCCGGGTTGCATTGAATGCACCGATTCGTGCCGGAACCGAAACGAACTACCGATTCGCGCCAGAAACGAAATGAACGCACCCAATCCACTTTTGTGGACCCAATAGTGATGTTTTGGTTCGTTTTGGTCAGTTTTGTTACTGTGCAAAAAACCATGCCGGGATACCATTTAATGCACCGATTCGGGCCGGAACCGAAACGAACTACCGATTCGCGCCAGAAACGAAACGAACGCACCCAATCCACTTTTTTGGACCCAATAGTGATGTTTTGGTTCGTTTTGGTCAGTTTCGTTACTGTGCAAAAAACCATGCCGGGATACCATTTAATGCACCGATTCGGGCCGGAACCGAAACGAACTACCGATTCGCGCCAGAAACGAAACAAACGCACCCAATCCACTTTTTTGGACCCAATAGTTATGTTTTGGTTCATTTTGGTCAGTTTCGTTACCGTGCAAAAACCATGCCGGGTTGCATTGAATGCACCGATTCGGGCCGGAACCGAAACGAATTACCGATTCACGCCAGAAACGAAACGAACGCACCCATTCCACTTTATTGGACCCAATAGTGATGTTTTGGTTCGTTTTTAATCAGTTTCGTTACTGTGGAAAAAACCATGCCTGGATAGCATTTAATGCACCGATTCGGGCCGGAACCGAAACGAACTACCGATTCGGGCCAGAAACGAAACGAACGCACCCAATCCACTTTTTTGGACCCAATAGTGATGTTTTGGTTCGTTTTGATCAGTTTCGTTACTGTGCAAAAAACCATGCCGGGTTGCATTGAATGCACCGATTCGTGCCGGAACCGAAACGAACTACCGATTCGCGCCAGAAACGAAATGAACGCACCCAATCCACTTTTGTGGACCCAATAGTGATGTTTTGGTTCGTTTTGGTCAGTTTCGTTACTGTGCAAAAAACCATGCCGGGATACCATTTAATGCACCGATTCGGGCCGGAACCGAAACGAACTACCGATTCGCGCCAGAAACGAAACAAACGCACCCAATCCACTTTTTTGGACCCAATAGTTATGTTTTGGTTCGTTTTGGTCAGTTTCGTTACCCTGCAAAAAACCATGCCGGGTTGCATTGAATGCACCGATTCGGGCCGGAACCGAAACGAACTACCGATTCACGCCAGAAACGAAACGAACGCACCCATTCCACTTTATTGGACCCAATAGTGATGTTTTGGTTCGTTTTTAATCAGTTTCATTACTGTGGAAAAAACCATGCCGGGATAGCATTTAATGCACCTATTCGGGCCGGAACCAAAACGAACTACCGATTCGGGCCAGAAACGAAACGAACGCACCCAATCCATTTTTTGGACCCAATAGTGATGTTTTGGTTCGTTTTGATCAGTTTCGTTACTGTGCAAAAAACCATGCCGGGTTGCATTGAATGCACCGATTCGTGCCGGAACCGAAACGAACTACCGATTCGCGCCAGAAACGAAATGAACGCACCCAATCCACTTTTGTGGACCCAATAGTGATGTTTTGGTTCGTTTTGGTCAGTTTCGTTACTGTGCAAAAAACCATGCCGGGATACCATTTAATGCACCGATTCGGGCCGGAACCGAAACGAACTACCGATTCGCGCCAGAAACGAAACGAACGCACCCAATCCACTTTTTTGGACCCAATAGTGATGTTTTGGTTCGTTTTGGTCAGTTTCGTTACTGTGCAAAAAATCATACCGGGTTGCATTAAATGCACCGATTCGTGCCGGAACAACAATGAACTACCAATTCCGGCCAGAAACGAAACGAACGCACCCAATCCACTTTTTTGGACCGAATAGTGATGTTTTGGTTCGTTTTTAATCAGTTTCGTTACTGTGGAAAAAACCATGTCGGGATAGCATTTAATGCACCGATTCGGGCCGGAACCAAAACGAACTACCGATTCGGGCCAGAAACGAAATGAACGCACCCAATCCACTTTTGTGGACCCAATAGTGATGTTTTGGTTCGTTTTGGTCAGTTTCGTTACTGTGCAAAAAACCATGCCGGGATACCGTTTAATGCACCGATTCGGGCCGGAACCGAAACGAACTACCGATTCGCGCCAGAAACGAAACGAACGCACCCAATCCACTTTTTTGGACCCAGTAGTGATGTTTTGGTTCGTTTTGGTCAGTTTCGTTACTGTGCAAAAAATCATACCGGGTTGCATTAAATGCACCGATTCGTGCCGGAACAACAATGAACTACCAATTCCGGCCAGAAACGAAACGAACGCACCCAATCCACTTTTTTGGACCGAATAGTGATGTTTTGGTTCGTTTTGGTCAGTTTCGTTACTGTGCAAAAAACCATGCCGGGATAGCATTTAATGCACCGATTCGGGCCGGAACCAAAACGGACTACCGATTCGCGCTAGAAACGAAACGAATGCACCCAATCCACTTTATTGGACCCAATAGTGATGTTTTGGTTCGTTTTTAATCAGTTTCGTTACTGTGCAAAAAACCATGCCGGGATAGCATTTAATGTACCGATTCGGGCCAGAACCGAAACGAACTACCGATTCGCGACAGAAACGTAACGAACGCACCCAATCCACTTTTTTGGACCCAATTGTGATGTTTTGGTTCGTTTTTAATCAGTTTCGTTACTGTTCAAAAAACCATGCCGGGATAGCACTTAATGTACCGATTCGGGCCGGAACCGAAACGAACTACCGATTCGCGCCAGAAACGAAACGAACGCACCCAATCCAGTTTTTTGGACCCAATAGTTATGTTTTGGTTCGTTTTGGTCAGTTTCGTTACAGTGCAAAAAAACATGCCGGGTTGCATTGAATGCACCGATTCGGGCCGGAACCGAAACGAACTACCGATTTGGGCCAGAAACGTAACGAACGCACCCAATCCACTTTTTTGGACCCAATAGTTATGTTTTGGTTTGTTTTGGTCAGTTTCGTTACCGTGCAAAAAACCATGCCGGGTTGCATTCAATGCACCGATTCGGGCCGGAACCGAAACGAACTACCGATTCACGCCAGAAACGAAACGAACGTACCCATTCCACTTTATTGGACCCAATAGTGATGTTTTGGTTCGTTTTTAATCAGTTTCATTACTGTGGAAAAAACCATGTCGGGATAGTATTTAATGCACCTATTCGGGCCGGAACCAAAACGAACTACCGATTCGGGCCAGAAACGAAACGAACGCACCCAATCCACTTTTTTGGACCCAATAGTGATGTTTTGGTTCGTTTTGATCAGTTTCGTTACTGTGCAAAAAACCATGCCGGGTTGCATTGAATGCACCGATTCGTGCCGGAACCGAAACGAACTACCGATTCGCGCCAGAAACGAAATGAACGCACCCAATCCACTTTTGTGGACCCAATAGTGATGTTTTGGTTCGTTTTGGTCAGTTTTGTTACTGTGCAAAAAACCATGCCGGGATACCATTTAATGCACCGATTCGGGCCGGAACCGAAACGAACTACCGATTCGCGCCAGAAACGAAACGAACGCACCCAATCCACTTTTTTGGACCCAATAGTGATGTTTTGGTTCGTTTTGGTCAGTTTCGTTACTGTGCAAAAAACCATGCCGGGATACCATTTAATGCACCGATTCGGGCCGGAACCGAAACGAACTACCGATTCGCGCTAGAAACGAAACAAACGCACCCAATCCACTTTTTTGGACCCAATAGTTATGTTTTGGTTCATTTTGGTCAGTTTCGTTACCGTGCAAAAACCATGCCGGGTTGCATTGAATGCACCGATTCGGGCCGGAACCGAAACGAATTACCGATTCACGCCAGAAACGAAACGAACGCACCCATTCCACTTTATTGGACCCAATAGTGATGTTTTGGTTCGTTTTTAATCAGTTTCGTTACTGTGGAAAAAACCATGCCTGGATAGCATTTAATGCACCGATTCGGGCCGGAACCGAAACGAACTACCGATTCGGGCCAGAAACGAAACGAACGCACCCAATCCACTTTTTTGGACCCAATAGTGATGTTTTGGTTCGTTTTCATCAGTTTCGTTACTGTGCAAAAAACCATGCCGGGTTGCATTAAATGCACCGATTCGTGCCGGAACCGAAACGAACTACCGATTCGCGCCAGAAACGAAATGAACGCACCCAATCCACTTTTGTGGACCCAATAGTGATGTTTTGGTTCGTTTTGGTCAGTTTCGTTACTGTGCAAAAAACCATGCCGGGATACCATTTAATGCACCGATTCGGGCCGGAACCGAAACGAACTACCGATTCGCGCCAGAAACGAAACAAACGCACCCAATCCACTTTTTTGGACCCAATAGTTATGTTTTGGTTCGTTTTGGTCAGTTTCGTTACCCTGCAAAAAACCATGCCGGGTTGCATTGAATGCACCGATTCGGGCCGGAACCGAAACGAACTACCGATTCACGCCAGAAACGAAACGAACGCACCCATTCCACTTTATTGGACCCAATAGTGATGTTTTGGTTCGTTTTTAATCAGTTTCATTACTGTGGAAAAAACCATGCCGGGATAGCATTTAATGCACCTATTCGGGCCGGAACCAAAACGAACTACCGATTCGGGCCAGAAACGAAACGAACGCACCCAATCCATTTTTTGGACCCAATAGTGATGTTTTGGTTCGTTTTGATCAGTTTCGTTACTGTGCAAAAAACCATGCCGGGTTGCATTGAATGCACCGATTCGTGCCGGAACCGAAACGAACTACCGATTCGGGCCAGAAACGAAACGAACGCACCCAATCCACTTTTTTGGACCCAATAGTGATGTTTTGGTTCGTTTTCATCAGTTTCGTTACTGTGCAAAAAACCATGCCGGGTTGCATTGAATGCACCGATTCGTGCCGGAACCGAAACGAACTACCGATTCGCGCCAGAAACGAAATGAACGCACCCAATCCACTTTTGTGGACCCAATAGTGATGTTTTGGTTCGTTTTGGTCAGTTTCGTTACTGTGCAAAAAACCATGCCGGGATACCATTTAATGCACCGATTCGGGCCGGAACCGAAACGAACTACCGATTCGCGCCAGAAACGAAACAAACGCACCCAATCCACTTTTTTGGACCCAATAGTTATGTTTTGGTTCATTTTGGTCAGTTTCGTTACCGTGCAAAAACCATGCCGGGTTGCATTGAATGCACCGATTCGGGCCGGAACCGAAACGAATTACCGATTCACGCCAGAAACGAAACGAACGCACCCATTCCACTTTATTGGACCCAATAGTGATGTTTTGGTTCGTTTTTAATCAGTTTCATTACTGTGGAAAAAACCATGCCAGGATAGCATTTAATGCACCTATTCGGGCCGGAACCAAAACGAACTACCGATTCGGGCCAGAAACGAAACGAACGCACCCAATCCATTTTTTGGACCCAATAGTGATGTTTTGGTTCGTTTTGATCAGTTTCGTTACTGTGCAAAAAACCATGCCGGGTTGCATTGAATGCACCGATTCGTGCCGGAACCGAAACGAACTACCGATTCGCGCCAGAAACGAAATGAACGCACCCAATCCACTTTTGTGGACCCAATAGTGATGTTTTGGTTCGTTTTGGTCAGTTTCGTTACTGTGTAAAAAACCATGCCGGGATACCATTTAATGCACCGATTCGGGCCGGAACCGAAACGAACTACCGATTCGCGACAGAAACGTAACGAACGCACCCAATCCACTTTTTTGGACCCAATAGTGATGTTTTGGTTCGTTTTTAATCAGTTTCGTTACTGTTCAAAAAACCATGCCGGGATAGCACTTAATGTACCGATTCGGGCCGGAACCGAAACGAACTACCGATTCGCGCCAGAAACGAAACGAACGCACCCAATCCAGTTTTTTGGACCCAATAGTTATGTTTTGGTTCGTTTTGGTCAGTTTCGTTACAGTGCAAAAAAACATGCCGGGTTGCATTGAATGCACCGATTCGGGCCGGAACCGAAACGAACTACCGATTTGGGCCAGAAACGTAACGAACGCACCCAATCCACTTTTTTGGACCCAATAGTTATGTTTTGGTTTGTTTTGGTTAGTTTCGTTACCGTGCAAAAAACCATGCCGGGTTGCATTCAATGCACCGATTCGGGCCGGAACCGAAACGAACTACCGATTCACGCCAGAAACGAAACGAACGTACCCATTCCACTTTATTGGACCCAATAGTGATGTTTTGGTTCGTTTTTAATCAGTTTCATTACTGTGGAAAAAACCATGTCGGGATAGCATTTAATGCACCTATTCGGGCCGGAACCAAAACGAACTACCGATTCGGGCCAGAAACGAAACGAACGCACCCAATCCACTTTTTTGGACCCAATAGTGATGTTTTGGTTCGTTTTGATCAGTTTCGTTACTGTGCAAAAAACCATGCCGGGTTGCATTGAATGCACCGATTCGTGCCGGAACCGAAACGAACTACCGATTCGCGCCAGAAACGAAATGAACGCACCCAATCCACTTTTGTGGACCCAATAGTGATGTTTTGGTTCGTTTTGGTCAGTTTTGTTACTGTGCAAAAAACCATGCCGGGATACCATTTAATGCACCGATTCGGGCCGGAACCGAAACGAACTACCGATTCGCGCCAGAAACGAAACGAACGCACCCAATCCACTTTTTTGGACCCAATAGTGATGTTTATGTTCGTTTTGGTCAGTTTCGTTACTGTGCAAAAAACCATGCCGGGATACCATTTAATGCACCGATTCGGGCCGGAACCGAAACGAACTACCGATTCGCGCCAGAAACGAAACAAACGCACCCAATCCACTTTTTTCGACCCAATAGTTATGTTTTGGTTCATTTTGGTCAGTTTCGTTACCGTGCAAAAACCATGCCGGGTTGCATTGAATGCACCGATTCGGGCCGGAACCGAAACGAATTACCGATTCACGCCAGAAACGAAACGAACGCACCCATTCCACTTTATTGGACCCAATAGTGATGTTTTGGTTCGTTTTTAATCAGTTTCGTTACTGTGGAAAAAACCATGCCTGGATAGCATTTAATGCACCGATTCGGGCCGGAACCGAAACGAACTACCGATTCAGGCCAGAAACGAAACGAACGCACCCAATCCACTTTTTTGGACCCAATAGTGATGTTTTGGTTCGTTTTGATCAGTTTCGTTACTGTGCAAAAAACCATGCCGGGTTGCATTGAATGCACCGATTCGTGCCGGAACCGAAACGAACTACCGATTCGCGCCAGAAACGAAATGAACGCACCCAATCCACTTTTGTGGACCCAATAGTGATGTTTTGGTTCGTTTTGGTCAGTTTCGTTACTGTGCAAAAAACCATGCCGGGATACCATTTAATGCACCGATTCGGGCCGGAACCGAAACGAACTACCGATTCGCGCCAGAAACGAAACAAACGCACCCAATCCACTTTTTTGGACCCAATAGTTATGTTTTGGTTCGTTTTGGTCAGTTTCGTTACCCTGCAAAAAACCATGCCGGGTTGCATTGAATGCACCGATTCGAGCCGGAACCGAAACGAACTACCGATTCACGCCAGAAACGAAACGAACGCACCCATTCCACTTTATTGGACCCAATAGTGATGTTTTGGTTCGTTTTTAATCAGTTTCATTACTGTGGAAAAAACCATGCCGGGATAGCATTTAATGCACCTATTCGGGCCGGAACCAAAACGAACTACCGATTCGGGCCAGAAACGAAACGAACGCACCCAATCCATTTTTTGGACCCAATAGTGATGTTTTGGTTCGTTTTGATCAGTTTCGTTACTGTGCAAAAAACCATGCCGGGTTGCATTGAATGCACCGATTCGTGCCGGAACCGAAACGAACTACCGATTCGCGCCAGAAACGAAATGAACGCACCCAATCCACTTTTTTGGACCCAATAGTTATGTTTTGGTTTGTTTTGGTCAGTTTCGTTACCGTGCAAAAAACCATGCCGGGTTGCATTCAATGCACCGATTCGGGCCGGAACCGAAACGAACTACCGATTCACGCCAGAAACGAAACGAACGTACCCATTCCACTTTATTGGACCCAATAGTGATGTTTTGGTTCGTTTTTAATCAGTTTCATTACTGTGGAAAAAACCATGTCGGGATAGCATTTAATGCACCTATTCGGGCCGGAACCAAAACGAACTACCGATTCGGGCCAGAAACGAAACGAACGCACCCAATCCACTTTTTTGGACCCAATAGTGATGTTTTGGTTCGTTTTGATCAGTTTCGTTACTGTGCAAAAAACCATGCCGGGTTGCATTGAATGCACCGATTCGTGCCGGAACCGAAACGAACTACCGATTCGCGCCAGAAACGAAATGAACGCACCCAATCCACTTTTGTGGACCCAATAGTGATGTTTTGGTTCGTTTTGGTCAGTTTTGTTACTGTGCAAAAAACCATGCCGGGATACCATTTAATGCACCGATTCGGGCCGGAACCGAAACGAACTACCGATTCGCGCCAGAAACGAAACGAACGCACCCAATCCACTTTTTTGGACCCAATAGTGATGTTTATGTTCGTTTTGGTCAGTTTCGTTACTGTGCAAAAAACCATGCCGGGATACCATTTAATGCACCGATTCGGGCCGGAACCGAAACGAACTACCGATTCGCGCCAGAAACGAAACAAACGCACCCAATCCACTTTTTTCGACCCAATAGTTATGTTTTGGTTCATTTTGGTCAGTTTCGTTACCGTGCAAAAACCATGCCGGGTTGCATTGAATGCACCGATTCGGGCCGGAACCGAAACGAATTACCGATTCACGCCAGAAACGAAACGAACGCACCCATTCCACTTTATTGGACCCAATAGTGATGTTTTGGTTCGTTTTTAATCAGTTTCGTTACTGTGGAAAAAACCATGCCTGGATAGCATTTAATGCACCGATTCGGGCCGGAACCGAAACGAACTACCGATTCGGGCCAGAAACGAAACGAACGCACCCAATCCACTTTTTTGGACCCAATAGTGATGTTTTGGTTCGTTTTGATCAGTTTCGTTACTGTGCAAAAAACCATGCCGGGTTGCATTGAATGCACCGATTCGTGCCGGAACCGAAACGAACTACCGATTCGCGCCAGAAACGAAATGAACGCACCCAATCCACTTTTGTGGACCCAATAGTGATGTTTTGGTTCGTTTTGGTCAGTTTCGTTACTGTGCAAAAAACCATGCCGGGATACCATTTAATGCACCGATTCGGGCCGGAACCGAAACGAACTACCGATTCGCGCCAGAAACGAAACAAACGCACCCAATCCACTTTTTTGGACCCAATAGTTATGTTTTGGTTCGTTTTGGTCAGTTTCGTTACCCTGCAAAAAACCATGCCGGGTTGCATTGAATGCACCGATTCGGGCCGGAACCGAAACGAACTACCGATTCACGCCAGAAACGAAACGAACGCACCCATTCCACTTTATTGGACCCAATAGTGATGTTTTGGTTCGTTTTTAATCAGTTTCATTACTGTGGAAAAAACCATGCCGGGATAGCATTTAATGCACCTATTCGGGCCGGAACCAAAACGAACTACCGATTCGGGCCAGAAACGAAACGAACGCACCCAATCCATTTTTTGGACCCAATAGTGATGTTTTGGTTCGTTTTGATCAGTTTCGTTACTGTGCAAAAAACCATGCCGGGTTGCATTGAATGCACCGATTCGTGCCGGAACCGAAACGAACTACCGATTCGCGCCAGAAACGAAATGAACGCACCCAATCCACTTTTGTGGACCCAATAGTGATGTTTTGGTTCGTTTTGGTCAGTTTCGTTACTGTGCAAAAAACCATGCCGGGATACCATTTAATGCACCGATTCGGGCCGGAACCGAAACGAACTACCGATTCGCGCCAGAAACGAAACGAACGCACCCAATCCACTTTTTTGGACCCAATAGTGATGTTTTGGTTCGTTTTGGTCAGTTTCGTTACTGTGCAAAAAATCATACCGGGTTGCATTAAATGCACCGATTCGTGCCGGAACAACAATGAACTACCAATTCCGGCCAGAAACGAAACGAACGCACCCAATCCACTTTTTTGGACCGAATAGTGATGTTTTGGTTCGTTTTTAATCAGTTTCGTTACTGTGGAAAAAACCATGTCGGGATAGCATTTAATGCACCGATTCGGGCCGGAACCAAAACGAACTACCGATTCGGGCCAGAAACGAAATGAACGCACCCAATCCACTTTTGTGGACCCAATAGTGATGTTTTGGTTCGTTTTGGTCAGTTTCGTTACTGTGCAAAAAACCATGCCGGGATACCGTTTAATGCACCGATTCGGGCCGGAACCGAAACGAACTACCGATTCGCGCCAGAAACGAAACGAACGCACCCAATCCACTTTTTTGGACCCAGTAGTGATGTTTTGGTTCGTTTTGGTCAGTTTCGTTACTGTGCAAAAAATCATACCGGGTTGCATGAAATGCACCGATTCGTGCCGGAACAACAATGAACTACCAATTCCGGCCAGAAATGAAACGAACGCACCCAATCCACTTTTTTGGACCGAATAGTGATGTTTTGGTTCGTTTTGGTCAGTTTCGTTACTGTGCAAAAAACAATGCCGGGATAGCATTTAATGCACCGATTCGGGCCGGAACCAAAACGGACTACCGATTCGCGCTAGAAACGAAACGAATGCACCCAATCCACTTTATTGGACCCAATAGTGATGTTTTGGTTCGTTTTTAATCAGTTTCGTTACTGTGCAAAAAACCATGCCGGGATAGCATTTAATGTACCGATTCGGGCCAGAACCGAAACGAACTACCGATTCGCGACAGAAACGTAACGAACGCACCCAATCCACTTTTTTGGACCCAATAGTGATGTTTTGGTTCGTTTTTAATCAGTTTCGTTACTGTGCAAAAAACCATGACGGGATAGCACTTAATGTACCGATTCGGGCCGGAACCGAAACGAACTACCGATTCGCGCCAAAAACGAAACGAACGCACCCAATCCACTTTTTTGGACCCAATAGTTATGTTTTGGTTCGTTTTGGTCAGTTTCGTTACCCTGCAAAAAACCATGCCGGGTTGCATTGAATGCACCGATTCGGGCCGGAACCGAAACGAACTACCGATTCACGCCAGAAACGAAACGAACGCACCCATTCCACTTTATTGGACCCAATAGTGATGTTTTGGTTCGTTTTTAATCAGTTTCATTACTGTGGAAAAAACCATGCCGGGATAGCATTTAATGCACCTATTCGGGCCGGAACCAAAACGAACTACCGATTCGGGCCAGAAACGAAACGAACGCACCCAATCCATTTTTTGGACCCAATAGTGATGTTTTGGTTCGTTTTGATCAGTTTCGTTACTGTGCAAAAAACCATGCCGGGTTGCATTGAATGCACCGATTTGTGCCGGAACCGAAACGAACTACCGATTCGCGCCAGAAACGAAATGAACGCACCCAATCCACTTTTGTGGACCCAATAGTGATGTTTTGGTTCGTTTTGGTCAGTTTCGTTACTGTGCAAAAAACCATGCCGGGATACCATTTAATGCACCGATTCGGGCCGGAACCGAAACGAACTACCGATTCGCGCCAGAAACGAAACAAACGCACCCAATCCACTTTTTTGGACCCAATAGTTATGTTTTGGTTCGTTTTGGTCAGTTTCGTTACCCTGCAAAAAACCATGCCGGGTTGCATTGAATGCACCGATTCGGGCCGGAACCGAAACGAACTACCGATTCACGCCAGAAACGAAACGAACGCACCCATTCCACTTTATTGGACCCAATAGTGATGTTTTGGTTCGTTTTTAATCAGTTTCATTACTGTGGAAAAAACCATGCCGGGATAGCATTTAATGCACCTATTCGGGCCGGAACCAAAACGAACTACCGATTCGGGCCAGAAACGAAACGAACGCACCCAATCCATTTTTTGGACCCAATAGTGATGTTTTGGTTCGTTTTGATCAGTTTCGTTACTGTGCAAAAAACCATGCCGGGTTGCATTGAATGCACCGATTCGTGCCGGAACCGAAACGAACTACCGATTCGCGCCAGAAACGAAATGAACGCACCCAATCCACTTTTGTGGACCCAATAGTGATGTTTTGGTTCGTTTTGGTCAGTTTCGTTACTGTGCAAAAAACCATGCCGGGATACCATTTAATGTACCGATTCGGGCCGGAACCGAAACGAACTACCGATTCGCGCCAGAAACGAAACGAACGCACCCAATCCACTTTTTTGGACCCAATAGTGATGTTTTGGTTCGTTTTGGTCAGTTTCGTTACTGTGCAAAAAATCATACCGGGTTGCATTAAATGCACCGATTCGTGCCGGAACAACAATGAACTACCAATTCCGGCCAGAAACGAAACGAACGCACCCAATCCACTTTTTTGGACCGAATAGTGATGTTTTGGTTCGTTTTTAATCAGTTTCGTTACTGTGGAAAAAACCATGTCGGGATAGCATTTAATGCACCGATTCGGGCCGGAACCAAAACGAACTACCGATTCGGGCCAGAAACGAAAGGAACGCACCCAATCCACTTTTGTGGACCCAATAGTGATGTTTTGGTTCGTTTTGGTCAGTTTCGTTACTGTGCAAAAAACCATGCCGGGATACCGTTTAATGCACCGATTCCGGCCGGAACCGAAACGAACTACCGATTCGCGCCAGAAATGAAACGAACGCACCCAATCCACTTTTTTGGACCCAGTAGTGATGTTTTGGTTCGTTTTGGTCAGTTTCGTTACTGTGCAAAAAATCATACCGGGTTGCATTAAATGCACCGATTCGTGCCGGAACAACAATGAACTACCAATTCCGGCCAGAAACGAAACGAACGAACCCAATCCACTTTTTTCGACCGAATAGTGATGTTTTGGTTCGTTTTGGTCAGTTTCGTTACTGTGCAAAAAACCATGCCGGGATAGCATTTAATGCACCGATTCGGGCCGGAACCAAAACGGACTACCGATTCGCGCTAGAAACGAAACGAATGCACCCAATCCACTTTATTGGACCCAATAGTGATGTTTTGGTTCGTTTTTAATCAGTTTCGTTACTGTGCAAAAAACCATGCCGGGATAGCATTTAATGTACCGATTCGGGCCAGAACCGAAACGAACAACCGATTCGCGACAGAAACGTAACGAACGCACCCAATCCACTTTTTTGGACCCAATAGTGATGTTTTGGTTCGTTTTTAATCAGTTTCGTTACTGTGGAAAAAACCATGCCTGGATAGCATTTAATGCACCGATTCGGGCCGGAACCGAAACGAACTACCGATTCGGGCCAGAAACGAAACGAACGCACCCAATCCACTTTTTTGGACCCAATAGTGATGTTTTGGTTCGTTTTGATCAGTTTCGTTACTGTGCAAAAAACCATGCCGGGTTGCATTGAATGCACCGATTCGTGCCGGAACCGAAACGAACTACCGATTCGCGCCAGAAACGAAATGAACGCACCCAATCCACTTTTGTGGACCCAATAGTGATGTTTTGGTTCGTTTTGGTCAGTTTCGTTACTGTGCAAAAAACCATGCCGGGATACCATTTAATGCACCGATTCGGGCCGGAACCGAAACGAACTACCGATTCGCGCCAGAAACGAAACAAACGCACCCAATCCACTTTTTTGGACCCAATAGTTATGTTTTGGTTCGTTTTGGTCAGTTTCGTTACCCTGCAAAAAACCATGCCGGGTTGCATTGAATGCACCGATTCGGGCCGGAACCGAAACGAACTACCGATTCACGCCAGAAACGAAACGAACGCACCCATTCCACTTTATTGGACCCAATAGTGATGTTTTGGTTCGTTTTTAATCAGTTTCATTACTGTGGAAAAAACCATGCCGGGATAGCATTTAATGCACCTATTCGGGCCGGAACCAAAACGAACTACCGATTCGGGCCAGAAACGAAACGAACGCACCCAATCCATTTTTTGGACCCAATAGTGATGTTTTGGTTCGTTTTGATCAGTTTCGTTACTGTGCAAAAAACCATGCCGGGTTGCATTGAATGCACCGATTCGTGCCGGAACCGAAACGAACTACCGATTCGCGCCAGAAACGAAATGAACGCACCCAATCCACTTTTGTGGACCCAATAGTGATGTTTTGGTTCGTTTTGGTCAGTTTCGTTACTGTGCAAAAAACCATGCCGGGATACCATTTAATGTACCGATTCGGGCCGGAACCGAAACGAACTACCGATTCGCGCCAGAAACGAAACGAACGCACCCAATCCACTTTTTTGGACCCAATAGTGATGTTTTGGTTCGTTTTGGTCAGTTTCGTTACTGTGCAAAAAATCATACCGGGTTGCATTAAATGCACCGATTCGTGCCGGAACAACAATGAACTACCAATTCCGGCCAGAAACGAAACGAACGCACCCAATCCACTTTTTTGGACCGAATAGTGATGTTTTGGTTCGTTTTTAATCAGTTTCGTTACTGTGGAAAAAACCATGTCGGGATAGCATTTAATGCACCGATTCGGGCCGGAACCAAAACGAACTACCGATTCGGGCCAGAAACGAAATGAACGCACCCAATCCACTTTTGTGGACCCAATAGTGATGTTTTGGTTCGTTTTGGTCAGTTTCGTTACTGTGCAAAAAACCATGCCGGGATACCGTTTAATGCACCGATTCCGGCCGGAACCGAAACGAACTACCGATTCGCGCCAGAAACGAAACGAACGCACCCAATCCACTTTTTTGGACCCAGTAGTGATGTTTTGGTTCGTTTTGGTCAGTTTCGTTACTGTGCAAAAAATCATACCGGGTTGCATTAAATGCACCGATTCGTGCCGGAACAACAATGAACTACCAATTCCGGCCAGAAACGAAACGAACGAACCCAATCCACTTTTTTGGACCGAATAGTGATGTTTTGGTTCGTTTTGGTCAGTTTCGTTACTGTGCAAAAAACCATGCCGGGATAGCATTTAATGCACCGATTCGGGCCGGAACCAAAACGGACTACCGATTCGCGCTAGAAACGAAACGAATGCACCCAATCCACTTTATTGGACCCAATAGTGATGTTTTGGTTCGTTTTTAATCAGTTTCGTTACTGTGCAAAAAACCATGCCGGGATAGCATTTAATGTACCGATTCGGGCCAGAACCGAAACGAACTACCGATTCGCGACAGAAACGTAACGAACGCACCCAATCCACTTTTTTGGACCCAATAGTGATGTTTTGGTTCGTTTTTAATCAGTTTCGTTACTGTGCAAAAAACCATGCCGGGATAGCACTTAATGTACCGATTCGGGCCGGAACCGAAACGAACTACCGATTCGCGCCAGAAACGAAACGAACGCACCCAATCCACTTTTTTGGACCCAATAGTTATGTTTTGGTTCGTTTTGGTCAGTTTCGTTACAGTGCAAAAAAACATGCCGGGTTGCATTGAATGCACCGATTCGGGCCGGAACCGAAACGAACTACCGATTTGGGCCAGAAACGTAACGAACGCACCCAATCCACTTTTTTGGACCCAATAGTTATGTTTTGGTTTGTTTTGGTCAGTTTCGTTACCGTGCAAAAAACCATGCCGGGTTGCATTGAATGCACCGATTCGGGCCGGAACCGAAACGAACTACCGATTCACGCCAGAAACGAAACGAACGTACCCATTCCACTTTATTGGACCCAATAGTGATGTTTTGGTTCGTTTTTAATCAGTTTCATTACTGTGGAAAAAACCATGTCGGGATAGTATTTAATGCACCTATTCGGGCCGGAACCAAAACGAACTACCGATTCGGGCCAGAAACGAAACGAACGCACCCAATCCACTTTTTTGGACCCAATAGTGATGTTTTGGTTCGTTTTGATCAGTTTCGTTACTGTGCAAAAAACCATGCCGGGTTGCATTGAATGCACCGATTCGTGCCGGAACCGAAACGAACTACCGATTCGCGCCAGAAACGAAATGAACGCACCCAATCCACTTTTGTGGACCCAATAGTGATGTTTTGGTTCGTTTTGGTCAGTTTTGTTACTGTGCAAAAAACCATGCCGGGATACCATTTAATGCACCGATTCGGGCCGGAACCGAAACGAACTACCGATTCGCGCCAGAAACGAAACGAACGCACCCAATCCACTTTTTTGGACCCAATAGTGATGTTTTGGTTCGTTTTGGTCAGTTTCGTTACTGTGCAAAAAACCATGCCGGGATACCATTTAATGCACCGATTCGGGCCGGAACCGAAACGAACTACCGATTCGCGCCAGAAACGAAACAAACGCACCCAATCCACTTTTTTGGACCCAATAGTTATGTTTTGGTTCATTTTGGTCAGTTTCGTTACCGTGCAAAAACCATGCCGGGTTGCATTGAATGCACCGATTCGGGCCGGAACCGAAACGAATTACCGATTCACGCCAGAAACGAAACGAACGCACCCATTCCACTTTATTGGACCCAATAGTGATGTTTTGGTTCGTTTTTAATCAGTTTCGTTACTGTGGAAAAAACCATGCCTGGATAGCATTTAATGCACCGATTCGGGCCGGAACCGAAACGAACTACCGATTCGGGCCAGAAACGAAACGAACGCACCCAATCCACTTTTTTGGACCCAATAGTGATGTTTTGGTTCGTTTTCATCAGTTTCGTTACTGTGCAAAAAACCATGCCGGGTTGCATTGAATGCACCGATTCGTGCCGGAACCGAAACGAACTACCGATTCGCGCCAGAAACGAAATGAACGCACCCAATCCACTTTTGTGGACCCAATAGTGATGTTTTGGTTCGTTTTGGTCAGTTTCGTTACTGTGCAAAAAACCATGCCGGGATACCATTTAATGCACCGATTCGGGCCGGAACCGAAACGAACTACCGATTCGCGCCAGAAACGAAACAAACGCACCCAATCCACTTTTTTGGACCCAATAGTTATGTTTTGGTTCGTTTTGGTCAGTTTCGTTACCCTGCAAAAAACCATGCCGGGTTGCATTGAATGCACCGATTCGGGCCGGAACCGAAACGAACTACCGATTCACGCCAGAAACGAAACGAACGCACCCATTCCACTTTATTGGACCCAATAGTGATGTTTTGGTTCGTTTTTAATCAGTTTCATTACTGTGGAAAAAACCATGCCGGGATAGCATTTAATGCACCTATTCGGGCCGGAACCAAAACGAACTACCGATTCGGGCCAGAAACGAAACGAACGCACCCAATCCATTTTTTGGACCCAATAGTGATGTTTTGGTTCGTTTTGATCAGTTTCGTTACTGTGCAAAAAACCATGCCGGGTTGCATTGAATGCACCGATTCGTGCCGGAACCGAAACGAACTACCGATTCGGGCCAGAAACGAAACGAACGCACCCAATCCACTTTTTTGGACCCAATAGTGATGTTTTGGTTCCTTTTCATCAGTTTCGTTACTGTGCAAAAAACCATGCCGGGTTGCATTGAATGCACCGATTCGTGCCGGAACCGAAACGAACTACCGATTCGCGCCAGAAACGAAATGAACGCACCCAATCCACTTTTGTGGACCCAATAGTGATGTTTTGGTTCGTTTTGGTCAGTTTCGTTACTGTGCAAAAAACCATGCCGGGATACCATTTAATGCACCGATTCGGGCCGGAACCGAAACGAACTACCGATTCGCGCCAGAAACGAAACAAACGCACCCAATCCACTTTTTTGGACCCAATAGTTATGTTTTGGTTCGTTTTGGTCAGTTTCATTACCCTGCAAAAAACCATGCCGGGTTGCATTGAATGCACCGATTCGGGCCGGAACCGAAACGAACTACCGATTCACGCCAGAAACGAAACGAACGCACCCATTCCACTTTATTGGACCCAATAGTGATGTTTTGGTTCGTTTTTAATCAGTTTCATTACTGTGGAAAAAACCATGCCGGGATAGCATTTAATGCACCTATTCGGGCCGGAACCAAAACGAACTACCGATTCGGGCCAGAAACGAAACGAACGCACCCAATCCATTTTTTGGACCCAATAGTGATGTTTTGGTTCGTTTTGATCAGTTTCGTTACTGTGCAAAAAACCATGCCGGGTTGCATTGAATGCACCGATTCGTGCCGGAACCGAAACGAACTACCGATTCGCGCCAGAAACGAAATGAACGCACCCAATCCACTTTTGTGGACCCAATAGTGATGTTTTGGTTCGTTTTGGTCAGTTTCGTTACTGTGTAAAAAACCATGCCGGGATACCATTTAATGCACCGATTCGGGCCGGAACCGAAACGAACTACCGATTCGCGACAGAAACGTAACGAACGCACCCAATCCACTTTTTTGGACCCAATAGTGATGTTTTGGTTCGTTTTTAATCAGTTTCGTTACTGTTCAAAAAACCATGCCGGGATAGCACTTAATGTACCGATTCGGGCCGGAACCGAAACGAACTACCGATTCGCGCCAGAAACGAAACGAACGCACCCAATCCAGTTTTTTGGACCCAATAGTTATGTTTTGGTTCGTTTTGGTCAGTTTCGTTACAGTGCAAAAAAACATGCCGGGTTGCATTGAATGCACCGATTCGGGCCGGAACCGAAACGAACTACCGATTTGGGCCAGAAACGTAACGAACGCACCCAATCCACTTTTTTGGACCCAATAGTTATGTTTTGGTTTGTTTTGGTCAGTTTCGTTACCGTGCAAAAAACCATGCCGGGTTGCATTCAATGCACCGATTCGGGCCGGAACCGAAACGAACTACCGATTCACGCCAGAAACGAAACGAACGTACCCATTCCACTTTATTGGACCCAATAGTGATGTTTTGGTTCGTTTTTAATCAGTTTCATTACTGTGGAAAAAACCATGTCGGGATAGCATTTAATGCACCTATTCGGGCCGGAACCAAAACGAACTACCGATTCGGGCCAGAAACGAAACGAACGCACCCAATCCACTTTTTTGGACCCAATAGTGATGTTTTGGTTCGTTTTGATCAGTTTCGTTACTGTGCAAAAAACCATGCCGCGTTGCATTGAATGCACCGATTCGTGCCGGAACCGAAACGAACTACCGATTCGCGCCAGAAACGAAATGAACGCACCCAATCCACTTTTGTGGACCCAATAGTGATGTTTTGGTTCGTTTTGGTCAGTTTTGTTACTGTGCAAAAAACCATGCCGGGATACCATTTAATGCACCGATTCGGGCCGGAACCGAAACGAACTACCGATTCGCGCCAGAAACGAAACGAACGCACCCAATCCACTTTTTTGGACCCAATAGTGATGTTTATGTTCGTTTTGGTCAGTTTCGTTACTGTGCAAAAAACCATGCCGGGATACCATTTAATGCACCGATTCGGGCCGGAACCGAAACGAACTACCGATTCGCGCCAGAAACGAAACAAACGCACCCAATCCACTTTTTTCGACCCAATAGTTATGTTTTGGTTCATTTTGGTCAGTTTCGTTACCGTGCAAAAACCATGCCGGGTTGCATTGAATGCACCGATTCGGGCCGGAACCGAAACGAATTACCGATTCACGCCAGAAACGAAACGAACGCACCCATTCCACTTTATTGGACCCAATAGTGATGTTTTGGTTCGTTTTTAATCAGTTTCGTTACTGTGGAAAAAACCATGCCTGGATAGCATTTAATGCACCGATTCGGGCCGGAACCGAAACGAACTACCGATTCGGGCCAGAAACGAAACGAACGCACCCAATCCACTTTTTTGGACCCAATAGTGATGTTTTGGTTCGTTTTGATCAGTTTCGTTACTGTGCAAAAAACCATGCCGGGTTGCATTGAATGCACCGATTCGTGCCGGAACCGAAACGAACTACCGATTCGCGCCAGAAACGAAATGAACGCACCCAATCCACTTTTGTGGACCCAATAGTGATGTTTTGGTTCGTTTTGGTCAGTTTCGTTACTGTGCAAAAAACCATGCCGGGATACCATTTAATGCACCGATTCGGGCCGGAACCGAAACGAACTACCGATTCGCGCCAGAAACGAAACGAACGCACCCAATCCACTTTTTTGGACCCAATAGTGATGTTTTGGTTCGTTTTGATCAGTTTCGTTACTGTGCAAAAAACCATGCCGGGTTGCATTGAATGCACCGATTCGTGCCGGAACCGAAACGAACTACCGATTCGCGCCAGAAACGAAATGAACGCACCCAATCCACTTTTGTGGACCCAATAGTGATGTTTTGGTTCGTTTTGGTCAGTTTCGTTACTGTGCAAAAAACCATGCCGGGATACCATTTAATGCACCGATTCGGGCCGGAACCGAAACGAACTACCGATTCGCGCCAGAAACGAAACGAACGCACCCAATCCACTTTTTTGGACCCAATAGTGATGTTTTGGTTCGTTTTGGTCAGTTTCGTTACTGTGCAAAAAATCATACCGGGTTGCATTAAATGCACCGATTCGTGCCGGAACAACAATGAACTACCAATTCCGGCCAGAAACGAAACGAACGCACCCAATCCACTTTTTTGGACCGAATAGTGATGTTTTGGTTCGTTTTTAATCAGTTTCGTTACTGTGGAAAAAACCATGTCGGGATAGCATTTAATGCACCGATTCGGGCCGGAACCAAAACGAACTACCGATTCGGGCCAGAAACGAAATGAACGCACCCAATCCACTTTTGTGGACCCAATAGTGATGTTTTGGTTCGTTTTGGTCAGTTTCGTTACTGTGCAAAAAACCATGCCGGGATACCGTTTAATGCACCGATTCGGGCCGGAACCGAAACGAACTACCGATTCGCGCCAGAAACGAAACGAACGCACCCAATCCACTTTTTTGGACCCAGTAGTGATGTTTTGGTTCGTTTTGGTCAGTTTCGTTACTGTGCAAAAAATCATACCGGGTTGCATGAAATGCACCGATTCGTGCCGGAACAACAATGAACTACCAATTCCGGCCAGAAATGAAACGAACGCACCCAATCCACTTTTTTGGACCGAATAGTGATGTTTTGGTTCGTTTTGGTCAGTTTCGTTACTGTGCAAAAAACAATGCCGGGATAGCATTTAATGCACCGATTCGGGCCGGAACCAAAACGGACTACCGATTCGCGCTAGAAACGAAACGAATGCACCCAATCCACTTTATTGGACCCAATAGTGATGTTTTGGTTCGTTTTTAATCAGTTTCGTTACTGTGCAAAAAACCATGCCGGGATAGCATTTAATGTACCGATTCGGGCCAGAACCGAAACGAACTACCGATTCGCGACAGAAACGTAACGAACGCACCCAATCCACTTTTTTGGACCCAATAGTGATGTTTTGGTTCGTTTTTAATCAGTTTCGTTACTGTGCAAAAAACCATGACGGGATAGCACTTAATGTACCGATTCGGGCCGGAACCGAAACGAACTACCGATTCGCGCCAAAAACGAAACGAACGCACCCAATCCACTTTTTTGGACCCAATAGTTATGTTTTGGTTCGTTTTGGTCAGTTTCGTTACCCTGCAAAAAACCATGCCGGGTTGCATTGAATGCACCGATTCGGGCCGGAACCGAAACGAACTACCGATTCACGCCAGAAACGAAACGAACGCACCCATTCCACTTTATTGGACCCAATAGTGATGTTTTGGTTCGTTTTTAATCAGTTTCATTACTGTGGAAAAAACCATGCCGGGATAGCATTTAATGCACCTATTCGGGCCGGAACCAAAACGAACTACCGATTCGGGCCAGAAACGAAACGAACGCACCCAATCCATTTTTTGGACCCAATAGTGATGTTTTGGTTCGTTTTGATCAGTTTCGTTACTGTGCAAAAAACCATGCCGGGTTGCATTGAATGCTCCGATTCGTGCCGGAACCGAAACGAACTACCGATTCGCGCCAGAAACGAAATGAACACACCCAATCCACTTTTGTGGACCCAATAGTGATGTTTTGGTTCGTTTTGGTCAGTTTCGTTACTGTGCAAAAAACCATGCCGGGATACCATTTAATGCACCGATTCGGGCCGGAACCGAAACGAACTACCGATTCGCGCCAGAAACGAAACGAACGCACCCAATCCACTTTTTTGGACCCAATAGTGATGTTTTGGTTCGTTTTGGTCAGTTTCGTTACTGTGCAAAAAATCATACCGGGTTGCATTAAATGCACCGATTCGTGCCGGAACAACAATGAACTACCAATTCCGGCCAGAAACGAAACGAACGCACCCAATCCACTTTTTTGGACCGAATAGTGATGTTTTGGTTCGTTTTTAATCAGTTTCGTTACTGTGGAAAAAACCATGTCGGGATAGCATTTAATGCACCGATTCGGGCCGGAACCAAAACGAACTACCGATTCGGGCCAGAAACGAAATGAACGCACCCAATCCACTTTTGTGGACCCAATAGTGATGTTTTGGTTCGTTTTGGTCAGTTTCGTTACTGTGCAAAAAACCATGCCGGGATACCGTTTAATGCACCGATTCGGGCCGGAACCGAAACGAACTACCGATTCGCGCCAGAAACGAAACGAACGCACCCAATCCACTTTTTTGGACCCAGTAGTGATGTTTTGGTTCATTTTGGTCAGTTTCGTTACTGTGCAAAAAATCATACCGGGTTGCATGAAATGCACCGATTCGTGCCGGAACAACAATGAACTACCAATTCCGGCCAGAAACGAAACGAACGCACCCAATCCACTTTTTTGGACCGAATAGTGATGTTTTGGTTCGTTTTGGTCAGTTTCGTTACTGTGCAAAAAACAATGCCGGGATAGCATTTAATGCACCGATTCGGGCCGGAACCAAAACGGACTACCGATTCGCGCTAGAAACGAAACGAATGCACCCAATCCACTTTATTGGACCCAATAGTGATGTTTTGGTTCGTTTTTAATCAGTTTCGTTACTGTGCAAAAAACCATGCCGGGATAGCACTTAATGTACCGATTCGGGCCGGAACCGAAACGAACTACCGATTCGCGCCAGAAACGAAACGAACGCACCCAATCCAGTTTTTTGGACCCAATAGTTATGTTTTGGTTCGTTTTGGTCAGTTTCATTACAGTGCAAAAAAACATGCCGGGTTGCATTGAATGCACCGATTCGGGCCGGAACCGAAACGAACTACCGATTTGGGCCAGAAACGTAACGAACGCACCCAATCCACTTTTTTGGACCCAATAGTTATGTTTTGGTTTGTTTTGGTCAGTTTCGTTACCGTGCAAAAAACCATGCCGGGTTGCATTCAATGCACCGATTCGGGCCGGAACCGAAACGAACTACCGATTCACGCCAGAAACGAAACGAACGTACCCATTCCACTTTATTGGACCCAATAGTGATGTTTTGGTTCGTTTTTAATCAGTTTCATTACTGTGGAAAAAACCATGTCGGGATAGCATTTAATGCACCTATTCGGGCCGGAACCAAAACGAACTACCGATTCGGGCCAGAAACGAAACGAACGCACCCAATCCACTTTTTTGGACCCAATAGTGATGTTTTGGTTCGTTTTGATCAGTTTCGTTACTGTGCAAAAAACCATGCCGGGTTGCATTGAATGCACCGATTCGTGCCGGAACCGAAACGAACTACCGATTCGCGCCAGAAACGAAATGAACGCACCCAATCCACTTTTGTGGACCCAATAGTGATGTTTTGGTTCGTTTTGGTCAGTTTTGTTACTGTGCAAAAAACCATGCCGGGATACCATTTAATGCACCGATTCGGGCCGGAACCGAAACGAACTACCGATTCGCGCCAGAAACGAAACGAACGCACCCAATCCACTTTTTTGGACCCAATAGTGATGTTTATGTTCGTTTTGGTCAGTTTCGTTACTGTGCAAAAAACCATGCCGGGATACCATTTAATGCACCGATTCGGGCCGGAACCGAAACGAACTACCGATTCGCGCCAGAAACGAAACAAACGCACCCAATCCACTTTTTTCGACCCAATAGTTATGTTTTGGTTCATTTTGGTCAGTTTCGTTACCGTGCAAAAACCATGCCGGGTTGCATTGAATGCACCGATTCGGGCCGGAACCGAAACGAATTACCGATTCACGCCAGAAACGAAACGAACGCACCCATTCCACTTTATTGGACCCAATAGTGATGTTTTGGTTCGTTTTTAATCAGTTTCGTTACTGTGGAAAAAACCATGCCTGGATAGCATTTAATGCACCGATTCGGGCCGGAACCGAAACGAACTACCGATTCGGGCCAGAAACGAAACGAACGCACCCAATCCACTTTTTTGGACCCAATAGTGATGTTTTGGTTCGTTTTGATCAGTTTCGTTACTGTGCAAAAAACCATGCCGGGTTGCATTGAATGCACCGATTCGTGCCGGAACCGAAACGAACTACCGATTCGCGCCAGAAACGAAATGAACGCACCCAATCCACTTTTGTGGACCCAATAGTGATGTTTTGGTTCGTTTTGGTCAGTTTCGTTACTGTGCAAAAAACCATGCCGGGATACCATTTAATGCACCGATTCGGGCCGGAACCGAAACGAACTACCGATTCGCGCCAGAAACGAAACGAACGCACCCAATCCACTTTTTTGGACCCAATAGTGATGTTTTGGTTCGTTTTGATCAGTTTCGTTACTGTGCAAAAAACCATGCCGGGTTGCATTGAATGCACCGATTCGTGCCGGAACCGAAACGAACTACCGATTCGCGCCAGAAACGAAATGAACGCACCCAATCCACTTTTGTGGACCCAATAGTGATGTTTTGGTTCGTTTTGGTCAGTTTCGTTACTGTGCAAAAAACCATGCCGGGATACCATTTAATGCACCGATTCGGGCCGGAACCGAAACGAACTACCGATTCGCGCCAGAAACGAAACGAACGCACCCAATCCACTTTTTTGGACCCAATAGTGATGTTTTGGTTCGTTTTGGTCAGTTTCGTTACTGTGCAAAAAATCATACCGGGTTGCATTAAATGCACCGATTCGTGCCGGAACAACAATGAACTACCAATTCCGGCCAGAAACGAAACGAACGCACCCAATCCACTTTTTTGGACCGAATAGTGATGTTTTGGTTCGTTTTTAATCAGTTTCGTTACTGTGGAAAAAACCATGTCGGGATAGCATTTAATGCACCGATTCGGGCCGGAACCAAAACGAACTACCGATTCGGGCCAGAAACGAAATGAACGCACCCAATCCACTTTTGTGGACCCAATAGTGATGTTTTGGTTCGTTTTGGTCAGTTTCGTTACTGTGCAAAAAACCATGCCGGGATACCGTTTAATGCACCGATTCGGGCCGGAACCGAAACGAACTACCGATTCGCGCCAGAAACGAAACGAACGCACCCAATCCACTTTTTTGGACCCAGTAGTGATGTTTTGGTTCGTTTTGGTCAGTTTCGTTACTGTGCAAAAAATCATACCGGGTTGCATGAAATGCACCGATTCGTGCCGGAACAACAATGAACTACCAATTCCGGCCAGAAATGAAACGAACGCACCCAATCCACTTTTTTGGACCGAATAGTGATGTTTTGGTTCGTTTTGGTCAGTTTCGTTACTGTGCAAAAAACAATGCCGGGATAGCATTTAATGCACCGATTCGGGCCGGAACCAAAACGGACTACCGATTCGCGCTAGAAACGAAACGAATGCACCCAATCCACTTTATTGGACCCAATAGTGATGTTTTGGTTCGTTTTTAATCAGTTTCGTTACTGTGCAAAAAACCATGCCGGGATAGCATTTAATGTACCGATTCGGGCCAGAACCGAAACGAACTACCGATTCGCGACAGAAACGTAACGAACGCACCCAATCCACTTTTTTGGACCCAATAGTGATGTTTTGGTTCGTTTTTAATCAGTTTCGTTACTGTGCAAAAAACCATGACGGGATAGCACTTAATGTACCGATTCGGGCCGGAACCGAAACGAACTACCGATTCGCGCCAAAAACGAAACGAACGCACCCAATCCACTTTTTTGGACCCAATAGTTATGTTTTGGTTCGTTTTGGTCAGTTTCGTTACCCTGCAAAAAACCATGCCGGGTTGCATTGAATGCACCGATTCGGGCCGGAACCGAAACGAACTACCGATTCACGCCAGAAACGAAACGAACGCACCCATTCCACTTTATTGGACCCAATAGTGATGTTTTGGTTCGTTTTTAATCAGTTTCATTACTGTGGAAAAAACCATGCCGGGATAGCATTTAATGCACCTATTCGGGCCGGAACCAAAACGAACTACCGATTCGGGCCAGAAACGAAACGAACGCACCCAATCCATTTTTTGGACCCAATAGTGATGTTTTGGTTCGTTTTGATCAGTTTCGTTACTGTGCAAAAAACCATGCCGGGTTGCATTGAATGCACCGATTCGTGCCGGAACCGAAACGAACTACCGATTCGCGCCAGAAACGAAATGAACACACCCAATCCACTTTTGTGGACCCAATAGTGATGTTTTGGTTCGTTTTGGTCAGTTTCGTTACTGTGCAAAAAACCATGCCGGGATACCATTTAATGCACCGATTCGGGCCGGAACCGAAACGAACTACCGATTCGCGCCAGAAACGAAACGAACGCACCCAATCCACTTTTTTGGACCCAATAGTGATGTTTTGGTTCGTTTTGGTCAGTTTCGTTACTGTGCAAAAAATCATACCGGGTTGCATTAAATGCACCGATTCGTGCCGGAACAACAATGAACTACCAATTCCGGCCAGAAACGAAACGAACGCACCCAATCCACTTTTTTGGACCGAATAGTGATGTTTTGGTTCGTTTTTAATCAGTTTCGTTACTGTGGAAAAAACCATGTCGGGATAGCATTTAATGCACCGATTCGGGCCGGAACCAAAACGAACTACCGATTCGGGCCAGAAACGAAATGAACGCACCCAATCCACTTTTGTGGACCCAATAGTGATGTTTTGGTTCGTTTTGGTCAGTTTCGTTACTGTGCAAAAAACCATGCCGGGATACCGTTTAATGCACCGATTCGGGCCGGAACCGAAACGAACTACCGATTCGCGCCAGAAACGAAACGAACGCACCCAATCCACTTTTTTGGACCCAGTAGTGATGTTTTGGTTCGTTTTGGTCAGTTTCGTTACTGTGCAAAAAATCATACCGGGTTGCATGAAATGCACCGATTCGTGCCGGAACAACAATGAACTACCAATTCCGGCCAGAAACGAAACGAACGCACCCAATCCACTTTTTTGGACCGAATAGTGATGTTTTGGTTCGTTTTGGTCAGTTTCGTTACTGTGCAAAAAACAATGCCGGGATAGCATTTAATGCACCGATTCGGGCCGGAACCAAAACGGACTACCGATTCGCGCTAGAAACGAAACGAATGCACCCAATCCACTTTATTGGACCCAATAGTGATGTTTTGGTTCGTTTTTAATCAGTTTCGTTACTGTGCAAAAAACCATGCCGGGATAGCATTTAATGTACCGATTCGGGCCAGAACCGAAACGAACTACCGATTCGCGACAGAAACGTAACGAACGCACCCAATCCACTTTTTTGGACCCAATAGTGATGTTTTGGTTCGTTTTTAATCAGTTTCGTTACTGTGCAAAAAACCATGACGGGATAGCACTTAATGTACCGATTCGGGCCGGAACCGAAACGAACTACCGATTCGCGCCAAAAACGAAACGAACGCACCCAATCCACTTTTTTGGACCCAATAGTTATGTTTTGGTTCGTTTTGGTCAGTTTCGTTACAGTGCAAAAAAACATGCCGGGTTGCATTGAATGCACCGATTCGGGCCGGAACCGAAACGAACTACCGATTTGGGCCAGAAACGTAACGAACGCACCCAATCCACTTTTGTGGACCCAATAGTGATGTTTTGGTTCGTTTTTAATCAGTTTCGTTACTGTGCAAACAACCATGCCGGGATAGTATTTTATACACCGATTCGGGCCGGAACCGAAACGAACTACCGATTCACGCCAGAAACGAAACGAATGCACCCAATCCACTTTTTTGGACCCAATAGTGATGTTTTGGTTCGTTTTGGTCAGTTTCGTAACTGTGCAAAAAACCATGCCGGGATACCATTTAATGCACCGATTCGGGCCGGAACCGAAACGAACTACCAATTCGCGCCAGAAACGAAACAAACGCACCCAATCCACTTTTTTGGACCCAATAGTTATGTTTTGGTTCATTTTGGTCAGTTTCGTTACCATGCAAAAACCATGCCGGGTTGCATTGAATGCACCGATTCGGGCCGGAACCGAAACGAATTACCGATTCACGCCAGAAACGAAACGAACGCACCCATTCCACTTTATTGGACCCAATAGTGATGTTTTGGTTCGTTTTTAATCAGTTTCGTTACTGTGGAAAAAACCATGCCGGGATAGCATTTAATGCACCGATTCGGGCCGGAACCGAAACGAACTACCGATTCGGGCCAGAAACGAAACGAACGCACCCAATCCACTTTTTTGGACCCAATAGTGATGTTTTGGTTCGTTTTGGTCAGTTTCGTAACTGTGCAAAAAACCATGCCGGGATACCATTTAATGCACCGATTCGGGCTGGAACCGAAACGAACTACCGATTCGCGCCAGAAACGAAACAAACGCACCCAATCCACTTTTTTGGACCCAATAGTTATGTTTTGGTTCATTTCGGTCAGTTTCGTTACCATGCAAAAACCATGCCGGGTTGCATTGAATGCACCGATTCGGGCCGGAACCGAAACGAATTACCGATTCACGCCAGAAACGAAACGAACGCACCCATTCCACTTTATTGGACCCAATAGTGATGTTTTGGTTCGTTTTTAATCAGTTTTGTTACTGTGGAAAAAACCATGCCGGGATAGCATTTAATGCACCGATTCGGGCCGGAACCGAAACGAACTACCGATTCGGGCCAGAAACGAAACGAACGCACCCAATCCACTTTTTTGGACCCAATAGTGATGTTTTGGTTCGTTTTGATCAGTTTCGTTACTGTGCAAAAAACCATGCCGGGTTGCATTGAATGCACCGATTCGTGCCGGAACCGAAACGAACAACCGATTCACGCCAGAAACGAAATGAACGCACCCAATCCACTTTTGTGGACCCAATAGTGATGTTTTGGTTCGTTTTGGTCAGTTTCGTTACTGTGCAAAAAACCATGCCGGGATACCATTTAATGCACCGATTCGGGCCGGAACCGAAACGAACTAGCGATTCGCGCCAGAAACGAAACAAACGCACCCAATCCACTTTTTTGGACCCAATAGTTATGTTTTGGTTCGTTTTGGTCAGTTTCGTTACCGTGCAAAAAACCATGCCGGGTTGCATTGAATGCACCGATTCGGGCCGGAACCGAAACGAACTACCGATTCACGCCAGAAACGAAACGAACGCACCCATTCCACTTTATTGGACCCAATAGTGATGTTTTGGTTCGTTTTTAATCAGTTTCATTACTGTGGAAAAAACCATGCCGGGATAGCATTTAATGCACATATTCGGGCCGGAACCAAAACGAACTACCGATTCGGGCCAGAAACGAAACGAACGCACCCAATCCACTTTTTTGGACCCAATAGTGATGTTTTGGTTCGTTTTGATCAGTTTCGTTACTGTGCAAAAAACCATGCCGGGTTGCATTGAATGCACCGATTCGTGCCGGAACCGAAACGAACTACCGATTCACGCCAGAAACGAAACGAATGCACCCAATCCACTTTTTTGGACCCAATAGTGATGTTTTGGTTCGTTTTGGTCAGTTTCGTAACTGTGCAAAAAACCATGCCGGGATACCATTTAATGCACCGATTCGGGCCGGAACCGAAACGAACTACCAATTCGCGCCAGAAACGAAACAAACGCACCCAATCCACTTTTTTGGACCCAATAGTTATGTTTTGGTTCATTTTGGTCAGTTTCGTTACCATGCAAAAACCATGCCGGGTTGCATTGAATGCACCGATTCGGGCCGGAACCGAAACGAATTACCGATTCACGCCAGAAACGAAACGAACGCACCCATTCCACTTTATTGGACCCAATAGTGATGTTTTGGTTCGTTTTTAATCAGTTTCGTTACTGTGGAAAAAACCATGCCGGGATAGCATTTAATGCACCGATTCGGGCCGGAACCGAAACGAACTACCGATTCGGGCCAGAAACGAAACGAACGCACCCAATCCACTTTTTTGGACCCAATAGTGATGTTTTGGTTCGTTTTGGTCAGTTTCGTAACTGTGCAAAAAACCATGCCGGGATACCATTTAATGCACCGATTCGGGCTGGAACCGAAACGAACTACCGATTCGCGCCAGAAACGAAACAAACGCACCCAATCCACTTTTTTGGACCCAATAGTTATGTTTTGGTTCATTTCGGTCAGTTTCGTTACCATGCAAAAACCATGCCGGGTTGCATTGAATGCACCGATTCGGGCCGGAACCGAAACGAACTACCGATTCGCGCCAGAAACGAAACAAACGCACCCAATCCACTTTTTTGGACCCAATAGTTATGTTTTGGTTCATTTCGGTCAGTTTCGTTACCATGCAAAAACCATGCCGGGTTGCATTGAATGCACCGATTCGGGCCGGAACCGAAACGAATTACCGATTCACGCCAGAAACGAAACGAACGCACCCATTCCACTTTATTGGACCCAATAGTGATGTTTTGGTTCGTTTTTAATCAGTTTTGTTACTGTGGAAAAAACCATGCCGGGATAGCATTTAATGCACCGATTCGGGCCGGAACCGAAACGAACTACCGATTCGGGCCAGAAACGAAACGAACGCACCCAATCCACTTTTTTGGACCCAATAGTGATGTTTTGGTTCGTTTTGATCAGTTTCGTTACTGTGCAAAAAACCATGCCGGGTTGCATTGAATGCACCGATTCGTGCCGGAACCGAAACGAACAACCGATTCACGCCAGAAACGAAATGAACGCACCCAATCCACTTTTGTGGACCCAATAGTGATGTTTTGGTTCGTTTTGGTCAGTTTCGTTACTGTGCAAAAAACCATGCCGGGATACCATTTAATGCACCGATTCGGGCCGGAACCGAAACGAACTACCGATTCGCGCCAGAAACGAAACAAACGCACCCAATCCACTTTTTTGGACCCAATAGTTATGTTTTGGTTCGTTTTGGTCAGTTTCGTTACCGTGCAAAAAACCATGCCGGGTTGCATTGAATGCACCGATTCGGGCCGGAACCGAAACGAACTACCGATTCACGCCAGAAACGAAACGAACGCACCCATTCCACTTTATTGGACCCAATAGTGATGTTTTGGTTCGTTTTTAATCAGTTTCATTACTGTGGAAAAAACCATGCCGGGATAGCATTTAATGCACATATTCGGGCCGGAACCAAAACGAACTACCGATTCGGGCCAGAAACGAAACGAACGCACCCAATCCACTTTTTTGGACCCAATAGTGATGTTTTGGTTCGTTTTGATCAGTTTCGTTACTGTGCAAAAAACCATGCCGGGTTGCATTGAATGCACCGATTCGTGCCGGAACCGAAACGAACTACCGATTCGCGCCAGAAACGAAATGAACGCACCCAATCCACTTTTGTGGACCCAATAGTGATGTTTTGGTTCGTTTTGGTCAGTTTCGTTACTGTGCAAAAAACCATGCCGGGATACCATTTAATGCACCGATTCGGGCCGGAACCGAAACGAACTACCGATTCGCGCCAGAAACGAAACGAACGCACCCAATCCACTTTTTTGGACCCAATAGTGATGTTTTGGTTCGTTTTGGTCAGTTTCGTTACTGTGCAAAAAATCATACCGGGTTGCATTAAATGCACCGATTCGTGCCGGAACAACAATGAACTACCAATTCCGGCCAGAAACGAAACGAACGCACCCAATCCACTTTTTTGGACCGAATAGTGATGTTTTGGTTCGTTTTTAATCAGTTTCGTTACTGTGGAAAAAACCATGTCGGGATAGCATTTAATGCACCGATTCGGGCCGGAACCAAAACGAACTACCGATTCGGGCCAGAAACGAAATGAACGCACCCAATCCACTTTTGTGGACCCAATAGTGATGTTTTGGTTCGTTTTGGTCAGTTTCGTTACTGTGCAAAAAACCATGCCGGGATACCGTTTAATGCACCGATTCGGGCCGGAACCGAAACGAACTACCGATTCGCGCCAGAAACGAAACGAACGCACCCAATCCACTTTTTTGGACCCAGTAGTGATGTTTTGGTTCGTTTTGGTCAGTTTCGTTACTGTGCAAAAAATCATACCGGGTTGCATGAAATGCACCGATTCGTGCCGGAACAACAATGAACTACCAATTCCGGCCAGAAACGAAACGAACGCACCCAATCCACTTTTTTGGACCGAATAGTGATGTTTTGGTTCGTTTTGGTCAGTTTCGTTACTGTGCAAAAAACAATGCCGGGATAGCATTTAATGCACCGATTCGGGCCGGAACCAAAACGGACTACCGATTCGCGCTAGAAACGAAACGAATGCACCCAATCCACTTTATTGGACCCAATAGTGATGTTTTGGTTCGTTTTTAATCAGTTTCGTTACTGTGCAAAAAACCATGCCGGGATAGCATTTAATGTACCGATTCGGGCCAGAACCGAAACGAACTACCGATTCGCGACAGAAACGTAACGAACGCACCCAATCCACTTTTTTGGACCCAATAGTGATGTTTTGGTTCGTTTTTAATCAGTTTCGTTACTGTGCAAAAAACCATGACGGGATAGCACTTAATGTACCGATTCGGGCCGGAACCGAAACGAACTACCGATTCGCGCCAAAAACGAAACGAACGCACCCAATCCACTTTTTTGGACCCAATAGTTATGTTTTGGTTCGTTTTGGTCAGTTTCGTTACAGTGCAAAAAAACATGCCGGGTTGCATTGAATGCACCGATTCGGGCCGGAACCGAAACGAACTACCGATTTGGGCCAGAAACGTAACGAACGCACCCAATCCACTTTTGTGGACCCAATAGTGATGTTTTGGTTCGTTTTTAATCAGTTTCGTTACTGTGCAAACAACCATGCCGGGATAGTATTTTATACACCGATTCGGGCCGGAACCGAAACGAACTACCGATTCACGCCAGAAACGAAACGAATGCACCCAATCCACTTTTTTGGACCCAATAGTGATGTTTTGGTTCGTTTTGGTCAGTTTCGTAACTGTGCAAAAAACCATGCCGGGATACCATTTAATGCACCGATTCGGGCCGGAACCGAAACGAACTACCAATTCGCGCCAGAAACGAAACAAACGCACCCAATCCACTTTTTTGGACCCAATAGTTATGTTTTGGTTCATTTTGGTCAGTTTCGTTACCATGCAAAAACCATGCCGGGTTGCATTGAATGCACCGATTCGGGCCGGAACCGAAACGAATTACCGATTCACGCCAGAAACGAAACGAACGCACCCATTCCACTTTATTGGACCCAATAGTGATGTTTTGGTTCGTTTTTAATCAGTTTCGTTACTGTGGAAAAAACCATGCCGGGATAGCATTTAATGCACCGATTCGGGCCGGAACCGAAACGAACTACCGATTCGGGCCAGAAACGAAACGAACGCACCCAATCCACTTTTTTGGACCCAATAGTGATGTTTTGGTTCGTTTTGGTCAGTTTCGTAACTGTGCAAAAAACCATGCCGGGATACCATTTAATGCACCGATTCGGGCTGGAACCGAAACGAACTACCGATTCGCGCCAGAAACGAAACAAACGCACCCAATCCACTTTTTTGGACCCAATAGTTATGTTTTGGTTCATTTCGGTCAGTTTCGTTACCATGCAAAAACCATGCCGGGTTGCATTGAATGCACCGATTCGGGCCGGAACCGAAACGAATTACCGATTCACGCCAGAAATGAAACGAACGCACCCATTCCACTTTATTGGACCCAATAGTGATGTTTTGGTTCGTTTTTAATCAGTTTTGTTACTGTGGAAAAAACCATGCCGGGATAGCATTTAATGCACCGATTCGGGCCGGAACCGAAACGAACTACCGATTCGGGCCAGAAACGAAACGAACGCACCCAATCCACTTTTTTGGACCCAATAGTGATGTTTTGGTTCGTTTTGATCAGTTTCGTTACTGTGCAAAAAACCATGCCGGGTTGCATTGAATGCACCGATTCGTGCCGGAACCGAAACGAACAACCGATTCACGCCAGAAACGAAATGAACGCACCCAATCCACTTTTGTGGACCCAATAGTGATGTTTTGGTTCGTTTTGGTCAGTTTCGTTACTGTGCAAAAAACCATGCCGGGATACCATTTAATGCACCGATTCGGGCCGGAACCGAAACGAACTACCGATTCGCGCCAGAAACGAAACAAACGCACCCAATCCACTTTTTTGGACCCAATAGTTATGTTTTGGTTCGTTTTGGTCAGTTTCGTTACCGTGCAAAAAACCATGCCGGGTTGCATTGAATGCACCGATTCGGGCCGGAACCGAAACGAACTACCGATTCACGCCAGAAACGAAACGAACGCACCCATTCCACTTTATTGGACCCAATAGTGATGTTTTGGTTTGTTTTTAATCAGTTTCATTACTGTGGAAAAAACCATGCCGGGATAGCATTTAATGCACATATTCGGGCCGGAACCAAAACGAACTACCGATTCGGGCCAGAAACGAAACGAACGCACCCAATCCACTTTTTTGGACCCAATAGTGATGTTTTGGTTCGTTTTGATCAGTTTCGTTACTGTGCAAAAAACCATGCCGGGTTGCATTGAATGCACCGATTCGTGCCGGAACCGAAACGAACTACCGATTCGCGCCAGAAACGAAATGAACGCACCCAATCCACTTTTGTGGACCCAATAGTGATGTTTTGGTTCGTTTTGGTCAGTTTCGTTACTGTGCAAAAAACCATGCCGGGATACCATTTAATGCACCGATTCGGGCCGGAACCGAAACGAACTACCGATTCGCGCCAGAAACGAAACGAACGCACCCAATCCACTTTTTTGGACCCAATAGTGATGTTTTGGTTCGTTTTGGTCAGTTTCGTTACTGTGCAAAAAACCATGCCGGGATACCATTTAATGCACCGATTCGGGCCGGAACCGAAACGAACTACCGATTCGCGCCAGAAACGAAACAAACGCACCCAATCCACTTTTGTGGACCCAATAGTTATGTTTTGGTTCATTTTGGTCAGTTTCGTTACCGTGCAAAAACCATGCCGGGTTGCATTGAATGTACCGATTCGGGCCGGAACCGAAACGAATTACCGATTCACGCCAGAAACGAAACGAACGCACCCATTCCACTTTATTGGACCCAATAGTGATGTTTTGGTTCGTTTTTAATCAGTTTCGTTACTGTGGAAAAAACCATGCCGGGATAGCATTTAATGCACCGATTCGGGCCGGAACCGAAACGAACTACCGATTCGGGCCAGAAACGAAACGAACGCACCCAATCCACTTTTTTGGACCCAATAGTGATGTTTTGGTTCATTTTGATCAGTTTCGTTACTGTGCAAAAAACCATGCCGGGTTGCATTGAATGCACCGATTCGGGCCGGAACCAAAACGAACTACCGATTCGGGCCAGAAACGAAACGAACGCACCCAATCCATTTTTTGGACCCAATAGTGATGTTTTGGTTCGTTTTGATCAGTTTCGTTACTGTGCAAAAAACCATGCCGGGTTGCATTGAATGCACCGATTCGTGCCGGAACCGAAACGAACTACCGATTCGCGCCAGAAACGAAATGAACGCACCCAATCCACTTTTGTGGACCCAATAGTGATGTTTTGGTTCGTTTTGGTCAGTTTCGTTACTGTGCAAAAAACCATGCCGGGATACCATTTAATGCACCGATTCGGGCCGGAACCGAAACGAACTACCGATTCGCGCCAGAAACGAAACGAACGCACCCAATCCACTTTTTTGGACCCAATAGTGATGTTTTGGTTCGTTTTGGTCAGTTTCGTTACTGTGCAAAAAATCATACCGGGTTGCATTAAATGCACCGATTCGTGCCGGAACAACAATGAACTACCAATTCCGGCCAGAAACGAAACGAACGCACCCAATCCACTTTTTTGGACCGAATAGTGATGTTTTGGTTCGTTTTTAATCAGTTTCGTTACTGTGGAAAAAACCATGTCGGGATAGCATTTAATGCACCGATTCGGGCCGGAACCAAAACGAACTACCGATTCGGGCCAGAAACGAAATGAACGCACCCAATCCACTTTTGTGGACCCAATAGTGATGTTTTGGTTCGTTTTGGTCAGTTTCGTTACTGTGCAAAAAACCATGCCGGGATACCGTTTAATGCACCGATTCGGGCCGGAACCGAAACGAACTACCGATTCGCGCCAGAAACGAAACGAACGCACCCAATCCACTTTTTTGGACCCAGTAGTGATGTTTTGGTTCGTTTTGGTCAGTTTCGTTACTGTGCAAAAAATCATACCGGGTTGCATGAAATGCACCGATTCGTGCCGGAACAACAATGAACTACCAATTCCGGCCAGAAATGAAACGAACGCACCCAATCCACTTTTTTAGACCGAATAGTGATGTTTTGGTTCGTTTTGGTCAGTTTCGTTACTGTGCAAAAAACAATGCCGGGATAGCATTTAATGCACCGATTCGGGCCGGAACCAAAACGGACTACCGATTCGCGCTAGAAACGAAACGAATGCACCCAATCCACTTTATTGGACCCAATAGTGATGTTTTGGTTCGTTTTTAATCAGTTTCGTTACTGTGCAAAAAACCATGCCGGGATAGCATTTAATGTACCGATTCGGGCCAGAACCGAAACGAACTACCGATTCGCGACAGAAACGTAACGAACGCACCCAATCCACTTTTTTGGACCCAATAGTGATGTTTTGGTTCGTTTTTAATCAGTTTCGTTACTGTGCAAAAAACCATGACGGGATAGCACTTAATGTACCGATTCGGGCCGGAACCGAAACGAACTACCGATTCGCGCCAAAAACGAAACGAACGCACCCAATCCACTTTTTAGGACCCAATAGTTATGTTTTGGTTCGTTTTGGTCAGTTTCGTTACCCTGCAAAAAACCATGCCGGGTTGCATTGAATGCACCGATTCGGGCCGGAACCGAAACGAACTACCGATTCACGCCAGAAACGAAACGAACGCACCCATTCCACTTTATTGGACCCAATAGTGATGTTTTGGTTCGTTTTTAATCAGTTTCATTACTGTGGAAAAAACCATGCCGGGATAGCATTTAATGCACCTATTCGGGCCGGAACCAAAACGAACTACCGATTCGGGCCAGAAACGAAACGAACGCACCCAATCCATTTTTTGGACCCAATAGTGATGTTTTGGTTCGTTTTGATCAGTTTCGTTACTGTGCAAAAAACCATGCCGGGTTGCATTGAATGCACCGATTCGTGCCGGAACCGAAACGAACTACCGATTCGCGCCAGAAACGAAATGAACACACCCAATCCACTTTTGTGGACCCAATAGTGATGTTTTGGTTCGTTTTGGTCAGTTTCGTTACTGTGCAAAAAACCATGCCGGGATACCATTTAATGCACCGATTCGGGCCGGAACCGAAACGAACTACCGATTCGCGCCAGAAACGAAACGAACGCACCCAATCCACTTTTTTGGACCCAATAGTGATGTTTTGGTTCGTTTTGGTCAGTTTCGTTACTGTGCAAAAAATCATACCGGGTTGCATTAAATGCACCGATTCGTGCCGGAACAACAATGAACTACCAATTCCGGCCAGAAACGAAACGAACGCACCCAATCCACTTTTTTGGACCGAATAGTGATGTTTTGGTTCGTTTTTAATCAGTTTCTTTACTGTGGAAAAAACCATGTCGGGATAGCATTTAATGCACCGATTCGGGCCGGAACCAAAACGAACTACCGATTCGGGCCAGAAACGAAATGAACGCACCCAATCCACTTTTGTGGACCCAATAGTGATGTTTTGGTTCGTTTTGGTCAGTTTCGTTACTGTGCAAAAAACCATGCCGGGATACCGTTTAATGCACCGATTCGGGCCGGAACCGAAACGAACTACCGATTCGCGCCAGAAACGAAACGAACGCACCCAATCCACTTTTTTGGACCCAGTAGTGATGTTTTGGTTCGTTTTGGTCAGTTTCGTTACTGTGCAAAAAATCATACCGGGTTGCATGAAATGCACCGATTCGTGCCGGAACAACAATGAACTACCAATTCCGGCCAGAAATGAAACGAACGCACCCAATCCACTTTTTTGGACCGAATAGTGATGTTTTGGTTCGTTTTGGTCAGTTTCGTTACTGTGCAAAAAACAATGCCGGGATAGCATTTAATGCACCGATTCGGGCCGGAACCAAAACGGACTACCGATTCGCGCTAGAAACGAAACGAATGCACCCAATCCACTTTATTGGACCCAATAGTGATGTTTTGGTTCGTTTTTAATCAGTTTCGTTACTGTGCAAAAAACCATGCCGGGATAGCATTTAATGTACCGATTCGGGCCAGAACCGAAACGAACTACCGATTCGCGACAGAAACGTAACGAACGCACCCAATCCACTTTTTTGGACCCAATAGTGATGTTTTGGTTCGTTTTTAATCAGTTTCGTTACTGTGCAAAAAACCATGACGGGATAGCACTTAATGTACCGATTCGGGCCGGAACCGAAACGAACTACCGATTCGCGCCAAAAACGAAACGAACGCACCCAATCCACTTTTTTGGACCCAATAGTTATGTTTTGGTTCGTTTTGGTCAGTTTCGTTACCCTGCAAAAAACCATGCCGGGTTGCATTGAATGCACCGATTCGGGCCGGAACCGAAACGAACTACCGATTCACGCCAGAAACGAAACGAACGCACCCATTCCACTTTATTGGACCCAATAGTGATGTTTTGGTTCGTTTTTAATCAGTTTCATTACTGTGGAAAAAACCATGCCGGGATAGCATTTAATGCACCTATTCGGGCCGGAACCAAAACGAACTACCGATTCGGGCCAGAAACGAAACGAACGCACCCAATCCATTTTTTGGACCCAATAGTGATGTTTTGGTTCGTTTTGATCAGTTTCGTTACTGTGCAAAAAACCATGCCGGGTTGCATTGAATGCACCGATTCGTGCCGGAACCGAAACGAACTACCGATTCGCGCCAGAAACGAAATGAACACACCCAATCCACTTTTGTGGACCCAATAGTGATGTTTTGGTTCGTTTTGGTCAGTTTCGTTACTGTGCAAAAAACCATGCCGGGATACCATTTAATGCACCGATTCGGGCCGGAACCGAAACGAACTACCGATTCGCGCCAGAAACGAAACAAACGCACCCAATCCACTTTTTTGGACCCAATAGTTATGTTTTGGTTCGTTTTGGTCAGTTTCGTTACCGTGCAAAAAACCATGCCGGGTTGCATTGAATGCACCGATTCGGGCCGGAACCGAAACGAACTACCGATTCACGCCAGAAACGAAACGAACGCACCCAATCCACTTTTTTGGACCCAATAGTGATGTTTTGGTTCGTTTTGGTCAGTTTCGTTACTGTGCAAAAAATCATACCGGGTTGCATTAAATGCACCGATTCGTGCCGGAACAACAATGAACTACCAATTCCGGCCAGAAACGAAACGAACGCACCCAATCCACTTTTTTGGACCGAATAGTGATGTTTTGGTTCGTTTTTAATCAGTTTCGTTACTGTGGAAAAAACCATGTCGGGATAGCATTTAATGCACCGATTCGGGCCGGAACCAAAACGAACTACCGATTCGGGCCAGAAACGAAATGAACGCACCCAATCCACTTTTGTGGACCCAATAGTGATGTTTTGGTTCGTTTTGGTCAGTTTCGTTACTGTGCAAAAAACCATGCCGGGATACCGTTTAATGCACCGATTCGGGCCGGAACCGAAACGAACTACCGATTCGCGCCAGAAACGAAACGAACGCACCCAATCCACTTTTTTGGACCCAGTAGTGATGTTTTGGTTCGTTTTGGTCAGTTTCGTTACTGTGCAAAAAATCATACCGGGTTGCATGAAATGCACCGATTCGTGCCGGAACAACAATGAACTACCAATTCCGGCCAGAAACGAAACGAACGCACCCAATCCACTTTTTTGGACCGAATAGTGATGTTTTGGTTCGTTTTGGTCAGTTTCGTTACTGTGCAAAAAACAATGCCGGGATAGCATTTAATGCACCGATTCGGGCCGGAACCAAAACGGACTACCGATTCGCGCTAGAAACGAAACGAATGCACCCAATCCACTTTATTGGACCCAATAGTGATGTTTTGGTTCGTTTTTAATCAGTTTCGTTACTGTGCAAAAAACCATGCCGGGATAGCATTTAATGTACCGATTCGGGCCAGAACCGAAACGAACTACCGATTCGCGACAGAAACGTAACGAACGCACCCAATCCACTTTTTTGGACCCAATAGTGATGTTTTGGTTCGTTTTTAATCAGTTTCGTTACTGTGCAAAAAACCATGACGGGATAGCACTTAATGTACCGATTCGGGCCGGAACCGAAACGAACTACCGATTCGCGCCAAAAACGAAACGAACGCACCCAATCCACTTTTTTGGACCCAATAGTTATGTTTTGGTTCGTTTTGGTCAGTTTCGTTACAGTGCAAAAAAACATGCCGGGTTGCATTGAATGCACCGATTCGGGCCGGAACCGAAACGAACTACCGATTTGGGCCAGAAACGTAACGAACGCACCCAATCCACTTTTGTGGACCCAATAGTGATGTTTTGGTTCGTTTTTAATCAGTTTCGTTACTGTGCAAACAACCATGCCGGGATAGTATTTTATACACCGATTCGGGCCGGAACCGAAACGAACTACCGATTCACGCCAGAAACGAAACGAATGCACCCAATCCACTTTTTTGGACCCAATAGTGATGTTTTGGTTCGTTTTGGTCAGTTTCGTAACTGTGCAAAAAACCATGCCGGGATACCATTTAATGCACCGATTCGGCCCGGAACCGAAACGAACTACCGATTCGCGCCAGAAACGAAACAAACGCACCCAATCCACTTTTTTGGACCCAATAGTTATGTTTTGGTTCATTTTGGTCAGTTTTGTTACCATGCAAAAACCATGCCGGGTTGCATTGAATGCACCGATTCGGGCCGGAACCGAAACGAATTACCGATTCACGCCAGAAACGAAACGAACGCACCCATTCCACTTTATTGGACCCAATAGTGATGTTTTGGTTCGTTTTTAATCAGTTTCGTTACTGTGGAAAAAACCATGCCGGGATAGCATTTAATGCACCGATTCGGGCCGGAACCGAAACGAACTACCGATTCGGGCCAGAAACGAAACGAACGCACCCAATCCACTTTTTTGGACCCAATAGTGATGTTTTGGTTCGTTTTGGTCAGTTTCGTAACTGTGCAAAAAACCATGCCGGGATACCATTTAATGCACCGATTCGGGCTGGAACCGAAACGAACTACCGATTCGCGCCAGAAACGAAACAAACGCACCCAATCCACTTTTTTGGACCCAATAGTTATGTTTTGGTTCATTTTGGTCAGTTTCGTTACCATGCAAAAACCATGCCGGGTTGCATTGAATGCACCGATTCGGGCCGGAACCGAAACGAATTACCGATTCACGCCAGAAACGAAACGAACGCACCCATTCCACTTTATTGGACCCAATAGTGATGTTTTGGTTCGTTTTTAATCAGTTTTGTTACTGTGGAAAAAACCATGCCGGGATAGCATTTAATGCACCGATTCGGGCCGGAACCGAAACGAACTACCGATTCGGGCCAGAAACGAAACGAACGCACCCAATCCACTTTTTTGGACCCAATAGTGATGTTTTGGTTCGTTTTGATCAGTTTCGTTACTGTGCAAAAAAACATGCCGGGTTGCATTGAATGCACCGATTCGTGCCGGAACCGAAACGAACAACCGATTCACGCCAGAAACGAAATGAACGCACCCAATCCACTTTTGTGGACCCAATAGTGATGTTTTGGTTCGTTTTGGTCAGTTTCGTTACTGTGCAAAAAACCATGCCGGGATACCATTTAATGCACCGATTCGGGCCGGAACCGAAACGAACTACCGATTCGCGCCAGAAACGAAACAAACGCACCCAATCCACTTTTTTGGACCCAATAGTTATGTTTTGGTTCGTTTTGGTCAGTTTCGTTACCGTGCAAAAAACCATGCCGGGTTGCATTGAATGCACCGATTCGGGCCGGAACCGAAACGAACTACCGATTCACGCCAGAAACGAAACGAACGCACCCATTCCACTTTATTGGACCCAATAGTGATGTTTTGGTTCGTTTTTAATCAGTTTCATTACTGTGGAAAAAACCATGCCGGGATAGCATTTAATGCACATATTCGGGCCGGAACCAAAACGAACTACCGATTCGGGCCAGAAACGAAACGAACGCACCCAATCCACTTTTTTGGACCCAATAGTGATGTTTTGGTTCGTTTTGAACAGTTTCGTTACTGTGCAAAAAACCATGCCGGGTTGCATTGAATGCACCGATTCGTGCCGGAACCGAAACGAACTACCGATTCGCGCCAGAAACGAAATGAACGCACCCAATCCACTTTTGTGGACCCAATAGTGATGTTTTGGTTCGTTTTGGTCAGTTTCGTTACTGTGCAAAAAACCATGCCGGGATACCATTTAATGCACCGATTCGGGCCGGAACCGAAACGAACTACCGATTCGCGCCAGAAACGAAACGAACGCACCCAATCCACTTTTTTGGACCCAATAGTGATGTTTTGGTTCGTTTTGGTCAGTTTTGTTACTGTGCAAAAAACCATGCCGGGATACCATTTAATGCACCGATTCGGGCCGGAACCGAAACGAACTACCGATTCGCGCCAGAAACGAAACAAACGCACCCAATCCACTTTTGTGGACCCAATAGTTATGTTTTGGTTCATTTTGGTCAGTTTCGTTACCGTGCAAAAACCATGCCGGGTTGCATTGAATGTACCGATTCGGGCCGGAACCGAAACGAATTACCGATTCACGCCAGAAACGAAACGAACGCACCCATTCCACTTTATTGGACCCAATAGTGATGTTTTGGTTCGTTTTTAATCAGTTTCGTTACTGTGGAAAAAACCATGCCGGGATAGCATTTAATGCACCGATTCGGGCCGGAACCGAAACGAACTACCGATTCGGGCCAAAAACGAAACGAACGCACCCAATCCACTTTTTTGGACCCAATAGTGATGTTTTGGTTCGTTTTGATCAGTTTCGTTACTGTGCAAAAAACCATGCCGGGTTGCATTGAATGCACCGATTCGGGCCGGAACCAAAACGAACTACCGATTCGGGCCAGAAACGAAACGAACGCACCAAATCCACTTTTTTGGACCCAATAGTAATGTTTTGGTTCGTTTTGATCAGTTTCGTTACTGTGCAAAAAACCATGCCGGGTTGCATTGAATGCACCGATTCGTGCCGGAACCGAAACGAACTATCGATTCGCGCCAGAAACGAAATGAACGCACCCAATCCACTTTTGTGGACCCAATAGTGATGTTTTGGTTCGTTTTGGTCAGTTTCGTTACTGTGCAAAAAACCATGCTGGGATACCGTTTAATGCACCGATTCGGGCCGGAACCGAAACGAACTAACGATTCGCGCCAGAAACGAAACGAACGCACCCAATCCACTTTTTTGGACCCAGTAGTGATGTTTTGGTTCGTTTTGGTCAGTTTCGTTACTGTGCAAAAAATCATACCGGGTTGCATTAAATGCACCGATTCGTGCCGGAACAACAATGAACTACCAATTCCGGCCAGAAACGAAACGAACGCACCCAATCCACTTTTTTGGACCGAATAGTGATGTTTTGGTTCGTTTTGGTCAGTTTCGTTACTGTGCAAAAAACCATGCCGGGATAGCATTTAATGCACCGATTCGGGCCGGAACCAAAACGGACTACCGATTCGCGCTAGAAATGAAACGAATGCACCCAATCCACTTTATTGGACCCAATAGTGATGTTTTGGTTCGTTTTTAATCAGTTTCGTTACTGTGCAAAAAACCATGCCGGGATAGCATTTAATGTACCGATTCGGGCCAGAACCGAAACGAACTACCGATTCGCGACAGAAACGTAACGAACGCACCCAATCCACTTTTTTGGACCCAATAGTGATGTTTTGGTTCGTTTTGGTCAGTTTCATTACTGTGCAAAAAACCATGCCGGGTTGCATTGAATGCACCGATTCAGGCCGGAACCGAAACGAACTACCGATTCGTGCCAGAAACGAAACGCAACGCACCCAATCCACTTTTGTGGACCCAATAGTGATGTTTTGGTTCGTTTTGGTCAGTTTCGTTACTGTGCAAAAAACCATGTCGGGATACCATTTAATGCACCGATTCGGGCCGGGACCGAAACGAACTACCGATTCGCGCCAGAAACGAAACGAACGCAGCCAATCCACTTTTTTGGACCCAATAGTGATGTTTTGGTTCATTTTGGTCAGTTTCGTTACTGTGCAAAAAACCATGCCGGGACAGCATTTAATGCACCGATTCGGGCCGGAACCGAAACGAACTACCGATTCGCGCCAGAAACGAAACGAACGCACCCAATCCACTTTTTTGGACCCAATAGTTATGTTTTGGTTCGTTTTGGTCAGTTTCGTTACCGTGCAAAAAACCATGCCGGGTTGCATTGAATGCACCGATTCGGGCCGGAACCGAAACGAACTACCGATTCACGCCAGAAACGAAACGAACGCACCCATTCCACTTTATTGGACCCAATAGTGATGTTTTGGTTCGTTTTTAATCAGTTTCATTACTATGGAAAAAACCATGCCGGGATAGCATTTAATGCACCTATTCGGGCCGGAACCAAAACGAACTACCGATTCGGGCCAGAAACGAAACGAACGCACCCAATCCACTTTTTTGGACCCAATAGTGATGTTTTGGTTCGTTTTGATCAGTTTCGTTACTGTGCAAAAAACCATGCCGGGTTGCATTGAATGCACCGATTCGTGCCGGAACCGAAACGAACTACCGATTCGCGCCAGAAACGAAATGAACGCACCCAATCCACTTTTGTGGACCCAATAGTGATGTTTTGGTTCGTTTTGGTCAGTTTCGTTACTGTGCAAAAAACCATGCCGCGATACCATTTAATGCACCGATTCGGGCCGGAACCGAAACGAACTACCGATTCGCGCCAGAAACGAAACGAACGCACCCAATCCACTTTTTTGGACCCAATAGTGATGTTTTGGTTCGTTTTGGTCAGTTTCGTTACCGTGCAAAAAACCATGCCAGGTTGCATTGAATGCACCGATTCGGGCCGGAACCGAAACGAACTACCGATTCACGCCAGAAACGAAACGAACGCACCCATTCCACTTTATTGGACCCAATAGTGATGTTTTGGTTCGTTTTTAATCAGTTTCGTTACTGTGGAAAAAACCATGCCTGGATAGCATTTAATGCACCGATTCGGGCCGGAACCGAAACGAACTACCGATTCGGGCCAGAAACGAAACGAACGCACCCAATCCACTTTTTTGGACCCAATAGTGATGTTTTGGTTCGTTTTGATCAGTTTCGTTACTGTGCAAAAAACCATGCCGGGTTGCATTGAATGCACCGATTCGTGCCGGAACCGAAACGAACTACCGATTCGCGCCAGAAACGAAATGAACGCACCCAATCCACTTTTGTGGACCCAATAGTGATGTTTTGGTTCGTTTTGGTCAGTTTCGTTACTGTGCAAAAAACCATGCCGGGATACCATTTAATGCACCGATTCGGGCCGGAACCGAAACGAACTACCGATTCGCGCCAGAAACGAAACAAACGCACCCAATCCACTTTTGTGGACCCAATAGTTATGTTTTGGTTCGTTTTGGTCAGTTTCGTTACCGTGCAAAAAACCATGCCGGGTTGCATTGAATGCACCGATTCGGGCCGGAACCGAAACGAACTACCGATTCACGCCGGAAACGAAACGAACGCACCCATTCCATTTTATTGGACCCAATAGTGATGTTTTGGTTCGTTTTTAATTAGTTTCATTGCTGTGGAAAAAACCATGCCGGGATAGCATTTAATGCACATATTCGGGCCGGAACCAAAACGAACTACCGATTCGGGCCAGAAACGAAACGAACGCACCCAATCCACTTTTTTGGACCCAATAGTGATGTTTTGGTTCGTTTTGATCAGTTTCGTTACTGTGCAAAAAACCATGCCGGGTTGCATTGAATGCACCGATTCGTGCCGGAACCGAAACGAACTACCGATTCGCGCCAGAAACGAAACGAATGCACCCAATCCACTTTTGTGGACCCAATAGTGATGTTTTGGTTCGTTTTGGTCAGTTTCGTTACTGTGCAAAAAACCATGCCGGGATACCATTTAATGCACCGATTCGGGCCGGAACCGAAACGAACTACCGATTCGCGCCAGAAACGAAACGAACGCACCCAATCCACTTTTTTGGACCCAATAGTGATGTTTTGGTTCGTTTTGGTCAGTTTCGTTACTGTGCAAAAAACCATGCCGGGACAGCATTTAATGCACCGATTCGGGCCGGAACCGAAACGAACTACCGATTCGCGCCAGAAACGAAACAAACGCACCCAATCCACTTTTTTGGACCGAATAGTGATGTTTTGGTTCATTTTTAATCAGTTTCGTTACTGTGGAAAAAACCATGCCGGGATAGCATTTAATGCACCGATTCGGGCCGGAACCAAAACGAACTACCGATTCGGGCCAGAAACGAAACGAACGCACCAAATCCACTTTTTTGGACCCAATAGTAATGTTTTGGTTCGTTTTGATCAGTTTCGTTACTGTGCAAAAAACCATGCCGGGTTGCATTGAATGCACCGATTCGTGCCGGAACCGAAACGAACTATCGATTCGCGCCAGAAACGAAATGAACGCACCCAATCCACTTTTGTGGACCCAATAGTGATGTTTTGGTTCGTTTTGGTCAGTTTCGTTACTGTGCAAAAAACCATGCTGGGATACCGTTTAATGCACCGATTCGGGCCGGAACCGAAACGAACTAACGATTCGCGCCAGAAACGAAACGAACGCACCCAATCCACTTTTTTGGACCCAGTAGTGATGTTTTGGTTCGTTTTGGTCAGTTTCGTTACTGTGCAAAAAATCATACCGGGTTGCATTAAATGCACCGATTCGTGCCGGAAAAACAATGAACTACCAATTCCGGCCAGAAACGAAACGAACGCACCCAATCCACTTTTTTGGACCGAATAGTGATGTTTTGGTTCGTTTTGGTCAGTTTCGTTACTGTGCAAAAAACCATGCCGGGATAGCATTTAATGCACCGATTCGGGCCGGAACCAAAACGGACTACCGATTCGCGCTAGAAATGAAACGAATGCACCCAATCCACTTTATTGGACCCAATAGTGATGTTTTGGTTCGTTTTTAATCAGTTTCGTTACTGTGCAAAAAACCATGCCGGGATAGCATTTAATGTACCGATTCGGGCCAGAACCGAAACGAACTACCGATTCGCGACAGAAACGTAACGAACGCACCCAATCCACTTTTTTGGACCCAATAGTGATGTTTTGGTTCGTTTTGGTCAGTTTCGTTACTGTGCAAAAAACCATGCCGGGTTGCATTGAATGCACCGATTCAGGCCGGAACCGAAACGAACTACCGATTCGTGCCAGAAACGAAACGCAACGCACCCAATCCACTTTTGTGTACCCAATAGTGATGTTTTGGTTCGTTTTGGTCAGTTTCGTTACTGTGCAAAAAAGCATGTCGGGATACCATTTAATGCACCGATTCGGGCCGGAACCGAAACGAACTACCGATTCGCGCCAGAAACGAAACGAACGCAGCCAATCCACTTTTTTGGACCCAATAGTGATGTTTTGGTTCATTTTGGTCAGTTTCGTTACTGTGCAAAAAACCATGCCAGGACAGCATTTAATGCACCGATTCGGGCCGGAACCGAAACGAACTACCGATTCGCGCCAGAAACGAAACAAACGCACCCAATCCACTTTTTTGGACCCAATAGTTATGTTTTGGTTCGTTTTGGTCAGTTTCGTTACCGTGCAAAAACCATGCCGGGTTGCATTGAATGCACCGATTCGGGCTGGAACCGAAACGAATTACCGATTCACGCCAGAAACGAAACGAACGCACCCATTCCACTTTATTGGACCCAATAGTGATGTTTTGGTTCGTTTTTAATCAGTTTCGTTACTGTGGAAAAAACCATGCCGGGATAGCATTTAATGCACCGATTCGGGCCGGAACCGAAACGAACTACCGATTCGGGCCAGAAACGAAACGAACGCACCCAATCCACTTTTTTGGACCCAATAGTGATGTTTTGGTTCGTTTTGATCAGTTTCGTTACTGTGCAAAAAACCATGCCGGGTTGCATTGAATGCACCGATTCGTGCCGGAACCGAAACGAACTACCGATTCGCGCCAGAAACGAAATGAACGCACCCAATCCACTTTTGTGGACCCAATAGTGATGTTTTGGTTCGTTTTGGTCAGTTTCGTTACTGTGCAAAAAACCATGCCGGGATACCATTTAATGCACCGATTCGGGCCGGAACCGAAACGAACTACCGATTCGCGCCAGAAACGAAACAAACGCACCCAATCCACTTTTTTGGACCCAATAGTTATGTTTTGGTTCGTTTTGGTCAGTTTCGTTACCGTGCAAAAAACCATGCCGGGTTGCATTGAATGCACCGATTCGGGCCGGAACCGAAACGAACTACCGATTCACGCCAGAAACGAAACGAACGCACCCATTCCACTTTATTGGACCCAAAAGTGATGTTTTGGTTCGTTTTTAATCAGTTTCATTACTGTGGAAAAAACCATGCCGGGATAGCATTTAATGCACCTATTCGGGCCGGAACCAAAACGAACTACCGATTCGGGCCAGAAACGAAACGAACGCACCCAATCCACTTTTTTGGACCCAATAGTGATGTTTTGGTTCGTTTTGATCAGTTTCGTTACTGTGCAAAAAACCATGCCGGGTTGCATTGAATGCACCGATTCGTGCCGGAACCGAAACGAACTACCGATTCGCGCCAGAAACGAAATGAACGCACCCAATCCACTTTTGTGGACCCAATAGTGATGTTTTGGTTCGTTTTGGTCAGTTTCGTTACTGTGCAAAAAACCATGCCGCGATACCATTTAATGCACCGATTCGGGCCGGAACCGAAACGAACTACCGATTCGCGCCAGAAACGAAACGAACGCACCCAATCCACTTTTTTGGACCCAATAGTGATGTTTTGGTTCGTTTTGGTCAGTTTCGTTACCGTGCAAAAAACCATGCCGGGTTGCATTGAATGCACCGATTCGGGCCGGAACCGAAACGAACTACCGATTCACGCCAGAAACGAAACGAACGCACCCATTCCACTTTATTGGACCCAATAGTGATGTTTTGGTTCGTTTTTAATCAGTTTCGTTACTGTGGAAAAAACCATGCCTGGATAGCATTTAATGCACCGATTCGGGCCGGAACCGAAACGAACTACCGATTCGGGCCAGAAACGAAACGAACGCACCCAATCCACTTTTTTGGACCCAATAGTGATGTTTTGGTTCGTTTTGATCAGTTTCGTTACTGTGCAAAAAACCATGCCGGGTTGCATTGAATGCACCGATTCGTGCCGGAACCGAAACGAACTACCGATTCGCGCCAGAAACGAAATGAACGCACCCAATCCACTTTTGTGGACCCAATAGTGATGTTTTGGTTCGTTTTGGTCAGTTTCGTTACTGTGCAAAAAACCATGCCGGGATACTATTTAATGCACCGATTCGGGCCGGAACCGAAACGAACTACCGATTCGCGCCAGAAACGAAACGAACGCACCCAATCCACTTTTTTGGACCCAATAGTGATGTTTTGGTTCGTTTTGGTCAGTTTCGTTACTGTGCAAAAAATCATACCGGGTTGCATTAAATGCACCGATTCGTGCCGGAACAACAATGAACTACCAATTCCGGCCAGAAACGAAACGAACGCACCCAATCCACTTTTTTGGACCGAATAGTGATGTTTTGGTTCGTTTTTAATCAGTTTCGTTACTGTGGAAAAAACCATGCCGGGATAGCATTTAATGCACCGATTCGGGCCGGAACCAAAACGAACTACCGATTCGGGCCAGAAACGAAACGAACGCACCCAATCCACTTTTTTGGACCCAATAGTAATGTTTTGGTTCGTTTTGATCAGTTTCGTTACTGTGCAAAAAACCATGCCGGGTTGCATTGAATGCACCGATTCGTGCCGGAACCGAAACGAACTACCGATTCGCGCCAGAAACGAAATGAACGCACCCAATCCACTTTTGTGGACCCAATAGTGATGTTTTGGTTCGTTTTGGTCAGTTTCGTTACTGTGCAAAAAACCATGCCGGGATACCGTTTAATGCACCGATTCGGGCCGGAACCGAAACGAACTAACGATTCGCGCCAGAAACGAAACGAACGCACCCAATCCACTTTTTTGGACCCAGTAGTGATGTTTTGGTTCATTTTGGTCAGTTTCGTTACTGTGCAAAAAATCATACCGGGTTGCATTAAATGCACCGATTCGTGCCGGAACAACAATGAACTACCAATTCCGGCCAGAAACGAAACTAACGCACCCAATCCACTTTTTTGGACCGAATTGTGATGTTTTGGTTCGTTTTGGTCAGTTTCGTTACTGTGCAAAAAACCATGCCGGGATAGCATTTAATGCACCGATTCGGGCCGGAACCAAAACGGACTACCGATTCGCGCTAGAAACGAAACGAATGCACCCAATCCACTTTATTGGACCCAATAGTGATGTTTTGGTTCGTTTTTAATCAGTTTCGTTACTGTGTGCAAAAAACCATGCCGGGATAGCATTTAATGTACCGATTCGGGCCAGAACCGAAACGAACTACCGATTCGCGACAGAAACGTAACGAACGCACCCAATCCACTTTTTTGGACCCAATAGTGATGTTTTGGTTCGTTTTGGTCAGTTTCATTACTGTGCAAAAAACCATGCCGGGTTGCATTGAATGCACCGATTCAGGCCGGAACCGAAACGAACTACCGATTCGTGCCAGAAACGAAACGCAACGCACCCAATCCACTTTTGTGGACCCAATAGTGATGTTTTGGTTCGTTTTGGTCAGTTTCGTTACTGTGCAAAAAACCATGTCGGGATACCATTTAATGCACCGATTCGGGCCGGGACCGAAACGAACTACCGATTCGCGCCAGAAACGAAACGAACGCAGCCAATCCACTTTTTTGGACCCAATAGTGATGTTTTGGTTCATTTTGGTCAGTTTCGTTACTGTGCAAAAAACCATGCCGGGACAGCATTTAATGCACCGATTCGGGCCGGAACCGAAACGAACTACCGATTCGCGCCAGAAACGAAACGAACGCACCCAATCCACTTTTGTGGACCCAATAGTGATGTTTTGGTTCGTTTTGGTCAGTTTCGTTACTGTGCAAAAAACCAAGCCGGGATAGCATTTAATGCACCGATTCGGGCCGGAACCAAAACGGACTACCGATTCGCGCTAGAAACGAAACGAATGCACCCAATCCATTTTATTGGACCCAATAGTGATGTTTTGGTTCGTTTTTAATCAGTTTCGTTACTGTGCAAAAAACCATGCCGGGATAGCATTTAATGTACCGATTCGGGCCGGAACCGAAACGAACTACCAATTCGCGCCAGAAACGAAACGAACGCACCCAATCCACTTTTTTGGACCCAATAGTTATGTTTTGGTTCGTTTTGGTCAGTTTCGTTACTGTGCAAAAAACCATGCCGGGTTGCATTGAATGCACCGATTCGGGCCGGAACCGAAACGAACTACCGATTTGGGCCAGAAATGTAACGAACGCACCCAATCCACTTTTGTGGACCCAATAGTGATGTTTTGTTTCGTTTTTAATCAGTTTCGTTACTGTGCAAAAAACCATGCCGGGATAGTATTTTATACACCGATTCGGGCCGGAACCGAAACGAACTACCGATTCACGCCAGAAACGAAACGAATGCACCCAATCCACTTTATTGGAACCAATAGTGATGTTTTGGTTCGTTTTTAATCAGTTTCGTTACTGTGCAAAAAACCATGCCGGGATAGCATTTAATGTACCGATTCGGGCCAGAACCGAAACGAACTACCGATTCACGACAGAAACGTAACGAACGCACCCAATCCACTTTTTTGGACCCAATAGTGATGTTTTGGTTCGTTTTGGTTTGTTTCGTTACTGTGCAAAAAACCATGCCGGGTTGCATTGAATGCACCGATTCAGGCCGGAACCGAAACGAACTACCGATTCGTGCCAGAAACGAAACGCAACGCACCCAATCCACTTTTGTGGACCCAATAGTGATGTTTTGGTTCGTTTTGGTCAGTTTCGTTACTGTGCAAAAAACCAGGTCGGGATACCATTTAATGCACCGATTCGGGCCGGAACCGAAACGGACTACCGATTCGCGCCAGAAATGAAACGAACACACCCAATCCACTTTTTTGGACCCAATAGTGATGTTTTGGTTCGTTTTGGTCAGTTTCGTTACTATGCAAAAAACCAAGCCGGGATAGCATTTAATGCACCGATTCGGGCCGGAACCAAAACGGACTACCGATTCACGCTAGAAACGAAACGAATGGACCCAATCCATTTTATTGGACCCAATAGTTATGTTTTGGTTCGTTTTGGTCAGTTTCGTTACTGTGCAAAAAACCATGACGGGATAGCATTTAATTGACCGATTCGGGCCGGAACCGAAACGAACTACCGATTTGCGCCAGAAACGAAACGAACGCACCCAATCCACTTTTTTGGACCCAATAGTTATGTTTTGGTTCGTTTTGGTCAGTTTCGTTACTGTGCAAAAAACCATGCCGGGTTGCATTGAATGCACCGATTCGGGCCGGAACCGAAACGAACTACCGATTTGGGCCAGAAACGTAACGAACGCACCCAATCCACTTTTGTGGACCCAATAGTGATGTTTTGGTTCGGTTTTAATCAGTTTCGTTACTGTGCAAAAAACCATGCCGGGATAGTATTTTATACACCGATTCGGGCCGGAACCGAAATAAACTACCGATTCACGCCAGAAACGAAACGAACGCTCCCATTCCACTTTATTGGACCCAATAGTGATGTTTTGGTTCGTTTTGGTTAGTTTTGTTACTGTGCAAAAAACCATGCCGGGGTAGCATTTAATGCACCGATTCGGGCCGGAACCGAAACGAATTACCGATTCACGCCAGAAACGAAACAAACGCACCCATTCCACTTTATTGGACCCAATAGTGATGTTTTGGTTCGTTTTTAATCAGTTTCGTTACTGTGGAAAAAACCATGCCGGGATAGCATTTAATGCACCGATTCAGGCCGGAACCGAAACGAACTACCGATTCGTGCCAGAAACGAAACGCAACGCACCCAATCCACTTTTGTGGACCCAATAGTGATGTTTTGGTTCGTTTTGGTCAGTTTCGTTACTGTGCAAAAAACCATGTCGGGATACCATTTAATGCACCGATTCGGGCCGGAACCGAAACGAACTACCGATTCGCGCCAGAAACGAAACGAACGCAGCCAATCCACTTTTTTGGACCCAATAGTGATGTTTTGGTTCCTTTTGGTCAGTTTCGTTACTGTGCAAAAAACCATGTCGGGACAGCATTTAATGCACCGATTCGGGCCGGAACCGAAACGAACTACCGATTCGCGCCAGAAACGAAACGAACGCACCCAATCCACTTTTGTGGACCCAATAGTGATGTTTTGGTTCGTTTTGGTCAGTTTCGTTACTGTGCAAAAAACCAAGCCGGGATAGCATTTAATGCACCGATTCGGGCCGGAACCAAAACGGACTACCGATTCGCGCTAGAAACGAAACGAATGCACCCAATCCATTTTATTGGACCCAATAGTGATGTTTTGGTTCGTTTTTAATCAGTTTCGTTACTGTGCAAAAAACCATGACGGGATAGCATTTAATTGACCGATTCGGGCCGGAACCGAAACGAACTACCGATTCGCGCCAGAAACGAAACGAACGCACCCAATCCACTTTTTTGGACCCAATAGTGATGTTTTGGTTCGTTTTGGTCAGTTTCGTTACTGTGCAAAAAATCATACCGGGTTGCATTAAATGCACCGATTCGTGCCGGAACAACAATGAACTACCAATTCCGGCCAGAAACGAAACGAACGCACCCAATCCACTTTTTTGGACCGAATAGTGATGTTTTGGTTCGTTTTGGTCAGTTTCGTTACTGTGCAAAAAACCATGCCGGGATAGCATTTAATGCACCGATTCGGGCCGGAACCAAAACGGACTACCGATTCGCGCTAGAAACGAAACGAATGCACCCAATCCACTTTATTGGACCCAATAGTGATGTTTTGGTTCGTTTTTAATCAGTTTCGTTACTGTGCAAAAAACCATGCCGGGATAGCATTTAATGTACCGATTCGGGCCAGAACCGAAACGAACTACCGATTCGCGCCAGAAACGTAACGAACGCACCCAATCCACTTTTTTGGACCCAATAGTGATGTTTTGGTTCGTTTTGGTCAGTTTCGTTACTGTGCAAAAAACCATGCCGGGTTGCATTGAATGCACCGATTCAGGCCGGAACCGAAACGAACTACCGATTCGTGCCAGAAACGAAACGCAACGCACCCAATCCACTTTTGTGGACCCATTAGTGATGTTTTGGTTCGTTTTGGTCAGTTTCGTTACTGTGCAAAAAACCAGGTCGGGATACCATTTAATGCACCGATTCGGGCCGGAACCGAAACGGACTACCGATTCGCGCCAGAAATGAAACGAACACACCCAATCCACTTTTTTGGACCCAATAGTGATGTTTTGGTTCGTTTTGGTCAGTTTCGTTACTATGCAAAAAACCAAGCCGGGATAGCATTTAATGCACCGATTCGGGCCGGAACCAAAACGGACTACCGATTCACGCTAGAAACGAAACGAATGGACCCAATCCATTTTATTGGACCCAATAGTTATGTTTTGGTTCGTTTTGGTCAGTTTCGTTACTGTGCAAAAAACCATGACGGGATAGCATTTAATTGACCGATTCGGGCCGGAACCGAAACGAACTACCGATTTGCGCCAGAAACGAAACGAACGCACCCAATCCACTTTATTGGACCCAATAGTTATGTTTTGGTTCGTTTTGGTCAGTTTCGTTACTGTGCAAAAAACCATGCCGGGTTGCATTGAATGCACCGATTCGGGCCGGAACCGAAACGAACTACCGATTTGGGCCAGAAACGTAACGAACGCACCCAATCCACTTTTGTGGACCCAATAGTGATGTTTTGGTTCGGTTTTAATCAGTTTCGTTACTGTGCAAAAAACCATGCCGGGATAGTATTTTATACACCGATTCGGGCCGGAACCGAAATGAACTACCGATTCACGCCAGAAACGAAACGAACGCTCCCATTCCACTTTATTGGACCCAATAGTGATGTTTTGGTTCGTTTGGGTTAGTTTTGTTACTGTGCAAAAAACCATGCCGGGGTAGCATTTAATGCACCGATTCGGGCCGGAACCGAAACGAATTACCGATTCACGCCAGAAACGAAACAAACGCACCCATTCCACTTTATTGGACCCAATAGTGATGTTTTGGTTCGTTTTTAATCAGTTTCGTTACTGTGGAAAAAACCATGCCGGGATAGCATTTAATGCACCGATTCAGGCCGGAACCGAAACGAACTACCGATTCGTGCCAGAAACGAAACGCAACGCACCCAATCCACTTTTGTGGACCCAATAGTGATGTTTTGGTTCGTTTTGGTCAGTTTCGTTACTGTGCAAAAAACCATGTCGGGATACCATTTAATGCACCGATTCGGGCCGGAACCGAAACGAACTACCGATTCGCGCCAGAAACGAAACGAACGCAGCCAATCCACTTTTTTGGACCCAATAGTGATGTTTTGGTTCCTTTTGGTCAGTTTCGTTACTGTGCAAAAAACCATGTCGGGACAACATTTAATGCACCGATTCGGGCCGGAACCGAAACGAACTACCGATTCGCGCCAGAAACGAAACGAACGCACCCAATCCACTTTTGTGGACCCAATAGTGATGTTTTGGTTCGTTTTGGTCAGTTTCGTTACTGTGCAAAAAACCAAGCCGGGATAGTATTTAATGCACCGATTCGGGCCGGAACCAAAACGGACTACCGATTCGCGCTAGAAACGAAACGAATGCACCCAATCCATTTTATTGGACCCAATAGTGATGTTTTGGTTCGTTTTTAATCAGTTTCGTTACTGTGCAAAAAACCATGACGGGATAGCATTTAATTGACCGATTCGGGCCGGAACCGAAACGAACTACCGATTCGCGCCAGAAACGAAACGAACGCACCAAATCCACTTTTTTGGACCCAAAAGTTATGTTTTGGTTCGTTTTGGTCAGTTTCGTTACTGTGCAAAAAACCATGCCGGGTTGCATTGAATGCACCGATTCGGGCCGGAACCGAAACGAACTACCGATTTGGGCCAGAAACGTAACGAATGCACCCAATCCACTTTAGTGGACCCAATAGTGATGTTTTGGTTCATTTTGGTCAGTTTCGTTACTGTGCAAAAAACCATGCCGGGGTAGCATTTAATGCACCGATTCGGGCCGGAACCGAAACGAATTACCGATTCACGCCAGAAACGAAACGAACGCACCCAATCCACTTTTTTGGACCGAATAGTGATGTTTTGGTTCGTTTTGGTCAGTTTCGTTACTGTGCAAAAAACCATGCCGGGATAGCATTTAATGCACCGATTCGGGCCGGAACCAAAACGGACTACCGATTCGCGCTAGAAACGAAACGAATGCACCCAATCCACTTTATTGGACCCAATAGTGATGTTTTGGTTCGTTTTTAATCAGTTTCGTTACTGTGCAAAAAACCATGCCGGGATAGCATTTAATGTACCGATTCGGGCCAGAACCGAAACGAACTACCGATTCACGACAGAAACGTAACGAACGCACCCAATCCACTTTTTTGGACCCAATAGTGATGTTTTGGTTCGTTTTGGTCAGTTTCGTTACTGTGCAAAAAACCATGCCGGGTTGCATTGAATGCACCGATTCAGGCCGGAACCGAAACGAACTACCGATTCGTGCCAGAAACGAAACGCAACGCACCCAATCCACTTTTGTGGACCCAATAGTGATGTTTTGGTTCGTTTTGGTCAGTTTCGTTACTGTGCAAAAAACCATGTCGGGATACCATTTAATGCACCGATTCGGGCCGGAACCGAAACGGACTACCGATTCGCGCCAGAAATGAAACAAACACACCCAATCCAATTTTTTGGACCCAATAGTGATGTTTTGGTTTGTTTTGGTCAGTTTCGTTACTATGCAAAAAACCAAGCCGGGATAGCATTTAATGCACCGATTCGGGCCGGAACCAAAACGGACTACCGATTCGCGCTAGAAACGAAACGAATGGACCCAATCCATTTTATTGGACCCAATAGTGATGTTTTGGTTCGTTTTTAATCAGTTTCGTTACTGTGTGCAAAAAACCATGCCGGGATAGCATTTAATGTACCGATTCGGGCCAGAACCGAAACGAACTACCGATTCGCGACAGAAACGTAACGAACGCACCCAATCCACTTTTTTGGACCCAATAGTGATGTTTTGGTTCGTTTTGGTCAGTTTCATTACTGTGCAAAAAACCATGCCGGGTTGCATTGAATGCACCGATTCAGGCCGGAACCGAAACGAACTACCGATTCGTGCCAGAAACGAAACGCAACGCACCCAATCCACTTTTGTGGACCCAATAGTGATGTTTTGGTTCGTTTTGGTCAGTTTCGTTACTGTGCAAAAAACCATGTCGGGATACCATTTAATGCACCGATTCGGGCCGGGACCGAAACGAACTACCGATTCGCGCCAGAAACGAAACGAACGCAGCCAATCCACTTTTTTGGACCCAATAGTGATGTTTTGGTTCATTTTGGTCAGTTTCGTTACTGTGCAAAAAACCATGCCGGGACAGCATTTAATGCACCGATTCGGGCCGGAACCGAAACGAACTACCGATTCGCGCCAGAAACGAAACGAACGCACCCAATCCACTTTTGTGGACCCAATAGTGATGTTTTGGTTCGTTTTGGTCAGTTTCGTTACTGTGCAAAAAACCAAGCCGGGATAGCATTTAATGCACCGATTCGGGCCGGAACCAAAACGGACTACCGATTCGCGCTAGAAACGAAACGAATGCACCCAATCCATTTTATTGGACCCAATAGTGATGTTTTGGTTCGTTTTTAATCAGTTTCGTTACTGTGCAAAAAACCATGCCGGGATAGCATTTAATGTACCGATTCGGGCCGGAACCGAAACGAACTACCAATTCGCGCCAGAAACGAAACGAACGCACCCAATCCACTTTTTTGGACCCAATAGTTATGTTTTGGTTCGTTTTGGTCAGTTTCGTTACTGTGCAAAAAACCATGCCGGGTTGCATTGAATGCACCGATTCGGGCCGGAACCGAAACGAACTACCGATTTGGGCCAGAAATGTAACGAACGCACCCAATCCACTTTTGTGGACCCAATAGTGATGTTTTGTTTCGTTTTTAATCAGTTTCGTTACTGTGCAAAAAACCATGCCGGGATAGTATTTTATACACCGATTCGGGCCGGAACCGAAACGAACTACCGATTCACGCCAGAAACGAAACGAATGCACCCAATCCACTTTATTGGAACCAATAGTGATGTTTTGGTTCGTTTTTAATCAGTTTCGTTACTGTGCAAAAAACCATGCTGGGATAGCATTTAATGTACCGATTCGGGCCAGAACCGAAACGAACTACCGATTCACGACAGAAACGTAACGAACGCACCCAATCCACTTTTTTGGACCCAATAGTGATGTTTTGGTTCGTTTTGGTTTGTTTCGTTACTGTGCAAAAAACCATGCCGGGTTGCATTGAATGCACCGATTCAGGCCGGAACCGAAACGAACTACCGATTCGTGCCAGAAACGAAACGCAACGCACCCAATCCACTTTTGTGGACCCAATAGTGATGTTTTGGTTCGTTTTGGTCAGTTTCGTTACTGTGCAAAAAACCAGGTCGGGATACCATTTAATGCACCGATTCGGGCCGGAACCGAAACGGACTACCGATTCGCGCCAGAAATGAAACGAACACACCCAATCCACTTTTTTGGACCCAATAGTGATGTTTTGGTTCGTTTTGGTCAGTTTCGTTACTATGCAAAAAACCAAGCCGGGATAGCATTTAATGCACCGATTCGGGCCGGAACCAAAACGGACTACCGATTCACGCTAGAAACGAAACGAATGGACCCAATCCATTTTATTGGACCCAATAGTTATGTTTTGGTTCGTTTTGGTCAGTTTCGTTACTGTGCAAAAAACCATGACGGGATAGCATTTAATTGACCGATTCGGGCCGGAACCGAAACGAACTACCGATTTGCGCCAGAAACGAAACGAACGCACCCAATCCACTTTTTTGGACCCAATAGTTATGTTTTGGTTCGTTTTGGTCAGTTTCGTTACTGTGCAAAAAACCATGCCGGGTTGCATTGAATGCACCGATTCGGGCCGGAACCGAAACGAACTACCGATTTGGGCCAGAAACGTAACGAACGCACCCAATCCACTTTTGTGGACCCAATAGTGATGTTTTGGTTCGGTTTTAATCAGTTTCGTTACTGTGCAAAAAACCATGCCGGGATAGTATTTTATACACCGATTCGGGCCGGAACCGAAATAAACTACCGATTCACGCCAGAAACGAAACGAACGCTCCCATTCCACTTTATTGGACCCAATAGTGATGTTTTGGTTCGTTTTGGTTAGTTTTGTTACTGTGCAAAAAACCATGCCGGGGTAGCATTTAATGCACCGATTCGGGCCGGAACCGAAACGAATTACCGATTCACGCCAGAAACGAAACAAACGCACCCATTCCACTTTATTGGACCCAATAGTGATGTTTTGGTTCGTTATTAATCAGTTTCGTTACTGTGGAAAAAACCATGCCGGGATAGCATTTAATGCACCGATTCAGGCCGGAACCGAAACGAACTACCGATTCGTGCCAGAAACGAAACGCAACGCACCCAATCCACTTTTGTGGACCCAATAGTGATGTTTTGGTTCGTTTTGGTCAGTTTCGTTACTGTGCAAAAAACCATGTCGGGATACCATTTAATGCACCGATTCGGGCCGGAACCGAAACGAACTACCGATTCGCGCCAGAAACGAAACGAACGCAGCCAATCCACTTTTTTGGACCCAATAGTGATGTTTTGGTTCCTTTTGGTCAGTTTCGTTACTGTGCAAAAAACCATGTCGGGACAGCATTTAATGCACCGATTCGGGCCGGAACCGAAACGAACTACCGATTCGCGCCAGAAACGAAACGAACGCACCCAATCCACTTTTGTGGACCCAATAGTGATGTTTTGGTTCGTTTTGGTCAGTTTCGTTACTGTGCAAAAAACCAAGCCGGGATAGCATTTAATGCACCGATTCGGGCCGGAACCAAAACGGACTACCGATTCGCGCTAGAAACGAAACGAATGCACCCAATCCATTTTATTGGACCCAATAGTGATGTTTTGGTTCGTTTTTAATCAGTTTCGTTACTGTGCAAAAAACCATGACGGGATAGCATTTAATTGACCGATTCGGGCCGGAACCGAAACGAACTACCGATTCGCGCCAGAAATGAAACGAACGCACCCAATCCACTTTTTTGGACCCAATAGTGATGTTTTGGTTCGTTTTGGTCAGTTTCGTTACTGTGCAAAAAATCATACCGGGTTGCATTAAATGCACCGATTCGTGCCGGAACAACAATGAACTACCAATTCCGGCCAGAAACGAAACGAACGCACCCAATCCACTTTTTTGGACCGAATAGTGATGTTTTGGTTCGTTTTGGTCAGTTTCGTTACTGTGCAAAAAACCATGCCGGGATAGCATTTAATGCACCGATTCGGGCCGGAACCAAAACGGACTACCGATTCGCGCTAGAAACGAAACGAATGCACCCAATCCACTTTATTGGACCCAATAGTGATGTTTTGGTTCGTTTTTAATCAGTTTCGTTACTGTGCAAAAAACCATGCCGGGATAGCATTTAATGTACCGATTCGGGCCAGAACCGAAACGAACTACCGATTCGCGCCAGAAACGTAACGAACGCACCCAATCCACTTTTTTGGACCCAATAGTGATGTTTTGGTTCGTTTTGGTCAGTTTCGTTACTGTGCAAAAAACCATGCCGGGTTGCATTGAATGCACCGATTCAGGCCGGAACCGAAACGAACTACCGATTCGTGCCAGAAACGAAACGCAACGCACCCAATCCACTTTTGTGGACCCATTAGTGATGTTTTGGTTCGTTTTGGTCAGTTTCGTTACTGTGCAAAAAACCAGGTCGGGATACCATTTAATGCACCGATTCGGGCCGGAACCGAAACGGACTACCGATTCGCGCCAGAAATGAAACGAACACACCCAATCCACTTTTTTGGACCCAATAGTGATGTTTTGGTTCGTTTTGGTCAGTTTCGTTACTATGCAAAAAACCAAGCCGGGATAGCATTTAATGCACCGATTCGGGCCGGAACCAAAACGGACTACCGATTCACGCTAGAAACGAAACGAATGGACCCAATCCATTTTATTGGACCCAATAGTTATGTTTTGGTTCGTTTTGGTCAGTTTCGTTACTGTGCAAAAAACCATGACGGGATAGCATTTAATTGACCGATTCGGGCCGGAACCGAAACGAACTACCGATTTGCGCCAGAAACGAAACGAACGCACCCAATCCACTTTATTGGACCCAATAGTTATGTTTTGGTTCGTTTTGGTCAGTTTCGTTACTGTGCAAAAAACCATGCCGGGTTGCATTGAATGCACCGATTCGGGCCGGAACCGAAACGAACTACCGATTTGGGCCAGAAACGTAACGAACGCACCCAATCCACTTTTGTGGACCCAATAGTGATGTTTTGGTTCGGTTTTAATCAGTTTCGTTACTGTGCAAAAAACCATGCCGGGATAGTATTTTATACACCGATTCGGGCCGGAACCGAAATGAACTACCGATTCACGCCAGAAACGAAACGAACGCTCCCATTCCACTTTATTGGACCCAATAGTGATGTTTTGGTTCGTTTGGGTTAGTTTTGTTACTGTGCAAAAAACCATGCCGGGGTAGCATTTAATGCACCGATTCGGGCCGGAACCGAAACGAATTACCGATTCACGCCAGAAACGAAACAAACGCACCCATTCCACTTTATTGGACCCAATAGTGATGTTTTGGTTCGTTTTTAATCAGTTTCGTTACTGTGGAAAAAACCATGCCGGGATAGCATTTAATGCACCGATTCAGGCCGGAACCGAAACGAACTACCGATTCGTGCCAGAAACGAAACGCAACGCACCCAATCCACTTTTGTGGACCCAATAGTGATGTTTTGGTTCGTTTTGGTCAGTTTCGGTACTGTGCAAAAAACCATGTCGGGATACCATTTAATGCACCGATTCGGGCCGGAACCGAAACGAACTACCGATTCGCGCCAGAAACGAAACGAACGCAGCCAATCCACTTTTTTGGACCCAATAGTGATGTTTTGGTTCCTTTTGGTCAGTTTCGTTACTGTGCAAAAAACCATGTCGGGACAACATTTAATGCACCGATTCGGGCCGGAACCGAAACGAACTACCGATTCGCGCCAGAAACGAAACGAACGCACCCAATCCACTTTTGTGGACCCAATAGTGATGTTTTGGTTCGTTTTGGTCAGTTTCGTTACTGTGCAAAAAACCAAGCCGGGATAGTATTTAATGCACCGATTCGGGCCGGAACCAAAACGGACTACCGATTCGCGCTAGAAACGAAACGAATGCACCCAATCCATTTTATTGGACCCAATAGTGATGTTTTGGTTCGTTTTTAATCAGTTTCGTTACTGTGCAAAAAACCATGACGGGATAGCATTTAATTGACCGATTCGGGCCGGAACCGAAACGAACTACCGATTCGCGCCAGAAACGAAACGAACGCACCAAATCCACTTTTTTGGACCCAAAAGTTATGTTTTGGTTCGTTTTGGTCAGTTTCGTTACTGTGCAAAAAACCATGCCGGGTTGCATTGAATGCACCGATTCGGGCCGGAACCGAAACGAACTACCGATTTGGGCCAGAAACGTAACGAACGCACCCAATCCACTTTAGTGGACCCAATAGTGATGTTTTGGTTCATTTTGGTCAGTTTCGTTACTGTGCAAAAAACCATGCCGGGGTAGCATTTAATGCACCGATTCGGGCCGGAACCGAAACGAATTACCGATTCACGCCAGAAACGAAACGAACGCACCCAATCCACTTTTTTGGACCGAATAGTGATGTTTTGGTTCGTTTTGGTCAGTTTCGTTACTGTGCAAAAAACCATGCCGGGATAGCATTTAATGCACCGATTCGGGCCGGAACCAAAACGGACTACCGATTCGCGCTAGAAACGAAACGAATGCACCCAATCCACTTTATTGGACCCAATAGTGATGTTTTGGTTCGTTTTTAATCAGTTTCGTTACTGTGCAAAAAACCATGCCGGGATAGCATTTAATGTACCGATTCGGGCCAGAACCGAAACGAACTACCGATTCACGACAGAAACGTAACGAACGCACCCAATCCACTTTTTTGGACCCAATAGTGATGTTTTGGTTCGTTTTGGTCAGTTTCGTTACTGTGCAAAAAACCATGCCGGGTTGCATTGAATGCACCGATTCAGGCCGGAACCGAAACGAACTACCGATTCGTGCCAGAAACGAAACGCAACGCACCCAATCCACTTTTGTGGACCCAATAGTGATGTTTTGGTTCGTTTTGGTCAGTTTCGTTACTGTGCAAAAAACCATGTCGGGATACCATTTAATGCACCGATTCGGGCCGGAACCGAAACGGACTACCGATTCGCGCCAGAAATGAAACAAACACACCCAATCCAATTTTTTGGACCCAATAGTGATGTTTTGGTTCGTTTTGGTCAGTTTCGTTACTATGCAAAAAACCAAGCCGGGATAGCATTTAATGCACCGATTCGGGCCGGAACCAAAACGGACTACCGATTCGCGCTAGAAACGAAACGAATGGACCCAATCCATTTTATTGGACCCAATAGGGATGTTTTGGTTCGTTTTTAATCAGTTTCGTTACTGTGCAAAAAACCATGACGGGATAGCATTTAATTGACCGATTCGGGCCGGAACCGAAACGAACTACCGATTTGCGCCAGAAACGAAACGAACGCACCCAATCCACTTTTTTGGACCCAATAGTTATGTTTTGGTTCGTTTTGGTCAGTTTCGTTACTGTGCAAAAAACCATGCCGGGTTGCATTGAATGCACCGATTCGGGCCGGAACCGAAACGAACTACCGATTTGGGCCAGAAACGTAACGAACGCACCCAATCCACTTTTGTGGACCCAATAGTGATGTTTTGGTTCGGTTTTAATCAGTTTCGTTACTGTGCAAAAAACCATGCCGGGATAGTATTTTATACACCGATTCGGGCCGGAACCGAAATAAACTACCGATTCACGCCAGAAACGAAACGAACGCTCCCATTCCACTTTATTGGACCCAATAGTGATGTTTTGGTTCGTTTTGGTTAGTTTTGTTACTGTGCAAAAAACCATGCCGGGGTAGCATTTAATGCACCGATTCGGGCCGGAACCGAAACGAATTACCGATTCACGCCAGAAACGAAACAAACGCACCCATTCCACTTTATTGGACCCAATAGTGATGTTTTGGTTCGTTTTTAATCAGTTTCGTTACTGTGGAAAAAACCATGCCGGGATAGCATTTAATGCACCGATTCAGGCCGGAACCGAAACGAACTACCGATTCGTGCCAGAAACGAAACGCAACGCACCCAATCCACTTTTGTGGACCCAATAGTGATGTTTTGGTTCGTTTTGGTCAGTTTCGTTACTGTGCAAAAAACCATGTCGGGATACCATTTAATGCACCGATTCGGGCCGGAACCGAAACGAACTACCGATTCGCGCCAGAAACGAAACGAACGCAGCCAATCCACTTTTTTGGACCCAATAGTGATGTTTTGGTTCCTTTTGGTCAGTTTCGTTACTGTGCAAAAAACCATGTCGGGACAGCATTTAATGCACCGATTCGGGCCGGAACCGAAACGAACTACCGATTCGCGCCAGAAACGAAACGAACGCACCCAATCCACTTTTGTGGACCCAATAGTGATGTTTTGGTTCGTTTTGGTCAGTTTCGTTACTGTGCAAAAAACCAAGCCGGGATAGCATTTAATGCACCGATTCGGGCCGGAACCAAAACGGACTACCGATTCGCGCTAGAAACGAAACGAATGCACCCAATCCATTTTATTGGACCCAATAGTGATGTTTTGGTTCGTTTTTAATCAGTTTCGTTACTGTGCAAAAAACCATGACGGGATAGCATTTAATTGACCGATTCGGGCCGGAACCGAAACGAACTACCGATTCGCGCCAGAAACGAAACGAACGCACCCAATCCACTTTTTTGGACCCAATAGTGATGTTTTGGTTCGTTTTGGTCAGTTTCGTTACTGTGCAAAAAATCATACCGGGTTGCATTAAATGCACCGATTCGTGCCGGAACAACAATGAACTACCAATTCCGGCCAGAAACGAAACGAACGCACCCAATCCACTTTTTTGGACCGAATAGTGATGTTTTGGTTCGTTTTGGTCAGTTTCGTTACTGTGCAAAAAACCATGCCGGGATAGCATTTAATGCACCGATTCGGGCCGGAACCAAAACGGACTACCGATTCGCGCTAGAAACGAAACGAATGCACCCAATCCACTTTATTGGACCCAATAGTGATGTTTTGGTTCGTTTTTAATCAGTTTCGTTACTGTGCAAAAAACCATGCCGGGATAGCATTTAATGTACCGATTCGGGCCAGAACCGAAACGAACTACCGATTCGCGCCAGAAACGTAACGAACGCACCCAATCCACTTTTTTGGACCCAATAGTGATGTTTTGGTTCGTTTTGGTCAGTTTCGTTACTGTGCAAAAAACCATGCCGGGTTGCATTGAATGCACCGATTCAGGCCGGAACCGAAACGAACTACCGATTCGTGCCAGAAACGAAACGCAACGCACCCAATCCACTTTTGTGGACCCATTAGTGATGTTTTGGTTCGTTTTGGTCAGTTTCGTTACTGTGCAAAAAACCAGGTCGGGATACCATTTAATGCACCGATTCGGGCCGGAACCGAAACGGACTACCGATTCGCGCCAGAAATGAAACGAACACACCCAATCCACTTTTTTGGACCCAATAGTGATGTTTTGGTTCGTTTTGGTCAGTTTCGTTACTATGCAAAAAACCAAGCCGGGATAGCATTTAATGCACCGATTCGGGCCGGAACCAAAACGGACTACCGATTCACGCTAGAAACGAAACGAATGGACCCAATCCATTTTATTGGACCCAATAGTTATGTTTTGGTTCGTTTTGGTCAGTTTCGTTACTGTGCAAAAAACCATGACGGGATAGCATTTAATTGACCGATTCGGGCCGGAACCGAAACGAACTACCGATTTGCGCCAGAAACGAAACGAACGCACCCAATCCACTTTATTGGACCCAATAGTTATGTTTTGGTTCGTTTTGGTCAGTTTCGTTACTGTGCAAAAAACCATGCCGGGTTGCATTGAATGCACCGATTCGGGCCGGAACCGAAACGAACTACCGATTTGGGCCAGAAACGTAACGAACGCACCCAATCCACTTTTGTGGACCCAATAGTGATGTTTTGGTTCGGTTTTAATCAGTTTCGTTACTGTGCAAAAAACCATGCCGGGATAGTATTTTATACACCGATTCGGGCCGGAACCGAAATGAACTACCGATTCACGCCAGAAACGAAACGAACGCTCCCATTCCACTTTATTGGACCCAATAGTGATGTTTTGGTTCGTTTGGGTTAGTTTTGTTACTGTGCAAAAAACCATGCCGGGGTAGCATTTAATGCACCGATTCGGGCCGGAACCGAAACGAATTACCGATTCACGCCAGAAACGAAACAAACGCACCCATTCCACTTTATTGGACCCAATAGTGATGTTTTGGTTCGTTTTTAATCAGTTTCGTTACTGTGGAAAAAACCATGCCGGGATAGCATTTAATGCACCGATTCAGGCCGGAACCGAAACGAACTACCGATTCGTGCCAGAAACGAAACGCAACGCACCCAATCCACTTTTGTGGACCCAATAGTGATGTTTTGGTTCGTTTTGGTCAGTTTCGTTACTGTGCAAAAAACCATGTCGGGATACCATTTAATGCACCGATTCGGGCCGGAACCGAAACGAACTACCGATTCGCGCCAGAAACGAAACGAACGCAGCCAATCCACTTTTTTGGACCCAATAGTGATGTTTTGGTTCCTTTTGGTCAGTTTCGTTACTGTGCAAAAAACCATGTCGGGACAACATTTAATGCACCGATTCGGGCCGGAACCGAAACGAACTACCGATTCGCGCCAGAAACGAAACGAACGCACCCAATCCACTTTTGTGGACCCAATAGTGATGTTTTGGTTCGTTTTGGTCAGTTTCGTTACTGTGCAAAAAACCAAGCCGGGATAGTATTTAATGCACCGATTCGGGCCGGAACCAAAACGGACTACCGATTCGCGCTAGAAACGAAACGAATGCACCCAATCCATTTTATTGGACCCAATAGTGATGTTTTGGTTCGTTTTTAATCAGTTTCGTTACTGTGCAAAAAACCATGACGGGATAGCATTTAATTGACCGATTCGGGCCGGAACCGAAACGAACTACCGATTCGCGCCAGAAACGAAACGAACGCACCAAATCCACTTTTTTGGACCCAAAAGTTATGTTTTGGTTCATTTTGGTCAGTTTCGTTACTGTGCAAAAAACCATGCCGGGTTGCATTGAATGCACCGATTCGGGCCGGAACCGAAACGAACTACCGATTTGGGCCAGAAACGTAACGAACGCACCCAATCCACTTTAGTGGACCCAATAGTGATGTTTTGGTTCATTTTGGTCAGTTTCGTTACTGTGCAAAAAACCATGCCGGGGTAGCATTTAATGCACCGATTCGGGCCGGAACCGAAACGAATTACCGATTCACGCCAGAAACGAAACGAACGCACCCAATCCACTTTTTTGGACCGAATAGTGATGTTTTGGTTCGTTTTGGTCAGTTTCGTTACTGTGCAAAAAACCATGCCGGGATAGCATTTAATGCACCGATTCGGGCCGGAACCAAAACGGACTACCGATTCGCGCTAGAAACGAAACGAATGCACCCAATCCACTTTATTGGACCCAATAGTGATGTTTTGGTTCGTTTTTAATCAGTTTCGTTACTGTGCAAAAAACCATGCCGGGATAGCATTTAATGTACCGATTCGGGCCAGAACCGAAACGAACTACCGATTCACGACAGAAACGTAACGAACGCACCCAATCCACTTTTTTGGACCCAATAGTGATGTTTTGGTTCGTTTTGGTCAGTTTCGTTACTGTGCAAAAAACCATGCCGGGTTGCATTGAATGCACCGATTCAGGCCGGAACCGAAACGAACTACCGATTCGTGCCAGAAACGAAACGCAACGCACCCAATCCACTTTTGTGGACCCAATAGTGATGTTTTGGTTCGTTTTGGTCAGTTTCGTTACTGTGCAAAAAACCATGTCGGGATACCATTTAATGCACCGATTCGGGCCGGAACCGAAACGGACTACCGATTCGCGCCAGAAATGAAACAAACACACCCAATCCAATTTTTTGGACCCAATAGTGATGTTTTGGTTCGTTTTGGTCAGTTTCGTTACTATGCAAAAAACCAAGCCGGGATAGCATTTAATGCACCGATTCGGGCCGGAACCAAAACGGACTACCGATTCGCGCTAGAAACGAAACGAATGGACCCAATCCATTTTATTGGACCCAATAGGGATGTTTTGGTTCGTTTTTAATCAGTTTCGTTACTGTGCAAAAAACCATGACGGGATAGCATTTAATTGACCGATTCGGGCCGGAACCGAAACGAACTACCGATTTGCGCCAGAAACGAAACGAACGCACCCAATCCACTTTTTTGGACCCAATAGTTATGTTTTGGTTCGTTTTGGTCAGTTTCGTTACTGTGCAAAAAACCATGCCGGGTTGCATTGAATGCACCGATTCGGGCCGGAACCGAAACGAACTACCGATTTGGGCCAGAAACGTAACGAACGCACCCAATCCACTTTTGTGGACCCAATAGTGATGTTTTGGTTCGGTTTTAATCAGTTTTGTTACTGTGCAAAAAACCATGCCGGGATAGTATTTTATACACCGATTCGGGCCGGAACCGAAACGAACTACCGATTCACGCCAGAAACGAAACGAACGCTCCCATTCCACTTTATTGGACCCAATAGTGATGTTTTGGTTCGTTTTGGTTAGTTTTGTTACTGTGCAAAAAACCATGCCGGGGTAGCATTTAATGCACCGATTCGGGCCGGAACCGAAACGAATTACCGATTCACGCCAGAAACGAAACGAACGCACCCATTCCACTTTATTGGACCCAATAGTGATGTTTTGGTTCGTTTTTAATAAGTTTCGTTACTGTGGAAAAAACCATGCCGGGATAGCATTTAATGCACCGATTCGGGCCGGAACCAAAACGAACTACCGATTCGGGCCAGAAACGAAACGAACACACCCAATCCACTTTTTTGGACCCAATAGTGATGTTTTGGTTCATTTTGATCAGTTTCGTTACTGTGCAAAAAACCATGCCGGGTTGCATTGAATGCACCGATTCGTGCCGGAACCGAAACGAACTACCGATTCACGCCAGAAACGAAACGAACGCACCCATTCCACTTTATTGGACCCAATAGTGATGTTTTGGTTCGTTTTTAATCAGTTTCGTTACTGTGGAAAAAACCATGCCGGGATAGCATTTAATGCACCGATTCGGGCCGGAACCAAAACGAACTACCGATTCGGGCCAGAAACGAAACGAACGCACCCAATCCACTTTTTTGGACCCAACAGTGATGTTTTGGTTCGTTTTGATCAGTTTCGTTACTGTGCAAAAAACCATGCCGGGTTGCATTTAATGCACCGATTCGTGCCGGAAACGAAACGAACTACCGATTCGCGTTAGAAACGAAAGGAACGCACCCAATCCACTTTTGTGGACCCAATATTGATGTTTTGGTTCGTTTTGGTCAGTTTTGTTACTGTGCAAAAAACCATGCCGGGGTAGCATTTAATGCACCGATTCGGGCCGGAACCGAAACGAACTACCGATTCGCGCCAGAAACGAAACGAACGCACCCATTCCACTTTATTGGACCCAATAGTGATGTTTTGGTTCGTTTTTGGTCAGTTTCATTACTGTGGAAAAAACCATGCCGGGATAGCATTTAATGCACCTATTCGGGCTGGAACCAAAACGAACTACCGATTCGGGCCAGAAACGAAACGAACGCACCCAATCCACTTTTTTGGACCCAATAGTGATGTTTTGGTTCGTTTTGATCAGTTTCGTTACTGTGCAAAAAACCATGCCGGGTTGCATTGAATGCACCGATTCGTGCCGGAACCGAAACGAACTACCGATTCACGCCAGAAACGAAACGAACGCACCCATTCCACTTTATTGGACCCAATAGTGATGTTTTGGTTCGTTTTTAATCAGTTTTGTTACTGTGGAAAAAACCATGCCGGGTTGCATTGAATGCACCGATTCGTGCCGGAACCGAAACGAACTACCGATTCACGCCAGAAACGAAACGAACGCACCCATTCCACTTTATTGGACCCAATAGTGATGTTTTGGTTCGTTTTTAATCAGTTTCGTTACTGTGGAAAAAACTATGCCGGGATAGCATTTAATGCACCGATTCGGGCCGGAACCAAAACGAACTACCGATTCGGGCCAGAAACGAAACGAACGCACCCAATCCACTTTTTTGGACCTAATAGTGATGTTTTGGTTCGTTTTGGTCAGTTTCATTACTGTGCAAAAAATCATGCCGGGTTGCATTTAATGCACCGATTCGTGCCGGAACCGAAACGAACTACCAATTCGCGCCAGAAACGAAATGAACGCACCCAATCCACTTTTGTGGACCCAATAGTGATGTTTTGGTTCGTTTTGGTCAGTTTCGTTACTGTGCAAAAAACCATGCCGGGATACCATTTAATGCACCGATTCGGGGCCGGAACCGAAACGAACTACCGATTCGCGCCAGAAACGAAACGAACGCACCCAATCCACTTTTTTGGACCCAATAGTGATGTTTTGGTTCGTTTTGGTCAGTTTCGTTACTGTGCAAAAAATCATACCGAGTTGCATTAAATGCACCGATTCGGGCCGGAACCAAAACGAACTACCGATTCGGGCCAGAAACGAAACGAACGCACCCAATCCACTTTTTTGGACCCAATAGTGATGTTTTGGTTCGTTTTGGTCAGTTTCATTACTGTGCAAAAAATCATGCCGGGTTGCATTTAATGCACCGATTCGTGCCGGAACCGAAACGAACTACCAATTCGCGCCAGAAACGAAATGAACGCACCCAATCCACTTTTGTGGACCCAATAGTGATGTTTTGGTTCGTTTTGGTCAGTTTCGTTACTGTGCAAAAAACCATGCCGGGATACCATTTAATGCACCGATTCGGGCCGGAACCGAAACGAACTACCGATTCGCGCCAGAAACGAAACGAACGCACCCAATCCACTTTTTTGGACCCAATAGTGATGTTTTGGTTCGTTTTGGTCAGTTTCGTTCCTGTGCAAAAAATCATACCGAGTTGCATTTAATGCACCGATTCGTGCCGGAACAACAATGAACTACCAATTCTGGCCAGAAACGAAACGAACACACCCAATCCACTTTTTTGGACCGAATAGTTATGTTTTGGTTCGTTTTTAATCAGTTTCGTTACTGTGCAAAAAACCATGCCGGGATACCATTTAATGCACCGATTCGGGCCGGAACCGAAACGAACTACCGATTCGCGCCAGAAACGAAACGAACGCACCCAATCCACTTTTTTGGACCCAATAGTGATGTTTTGGTTCGTTTTGGTCAGTTTCGTTACTGTGCAAAAAATCATACCGAGTTGCATTAAATGCACCGATTCGTGCCGGAACAACAATGAACTACCAATTCTGGCCAGAAACGAAACGAACACACCCAATCCACTTTTTTGGACCGAATAGTTATGTTTTGGTTCGTTTTTAATCAGTTTCGTTACTGTGGAAAAAACCATGCCGGGATAGCATTTAATGCACCGATTCGGGCCGGAACCGAAACGAACTACCGATTGGCGCCAGAAACGAAACGAACGCACCCAATCCACTTTTTTGGACCCAATAGTGATGTTTTGGTTCGTTTTGGTCAGTTTCGTTACTGTGCAAAAAACCATGCCGGGTTGCATTGAATGCACCGATTCGTGCCGGAACCGAAACGAACTACGGATTCGCGCCAGAAACGAAATGAACGCACCCAATCCACTTTTGTGGACCGAATAGTGATGTTTTGGTTCGTTTTGGTCAGTTTCGTTACTGTGCAAAAAACCATGCCGGGATACCGTTTAATGCACCGATTCGGGCCGGAACCGAAACGAACTACCGATTGGCGCTAGAAACGAAACGAACGCACCCAATCCACGTTTTTGGACCCAATAGTGATGTTTTGGTTCGTTTTGATCAGTTTCGTTACTGTGCAAAAAACCATGCCGGGTTGCATTTAATGCACCGATTCGTGCCGGAACCGAAACGAACTACCGATTCGCGCTAGAAACGAAAGGAACGCACCCAATCCACTTTTGTGGACCCAATATTGATGTTTTGGTTCGTTTTTGGTCAGTTTCATTACTGTGGAAAAAACCATGCCGGGATAGCATTTAATGCACCGATTCGGGCCGGAACCAAAACGGACTACCGATTCGCGCTAGAAACGAAACGAATGCACCCAATCCACTTTATTGGACCCAATAGTGATGTTTTGGTTCGTTTTTAATCAGTTTCGTTACTGTGCAAAAAACCATGCCGGGATAGCATTTAATGTACCGATTCGGGCCAGAACCGAAACGAACTACCGATTCGCGCCAGAAACGTAACGAACGCACCCAATCCACTTTTTTGGACCCAATAGTGATGTTTTGGTTCGTTTTGGTCAGTTTCGTTACTTTGCAAAAAACCATGCCGGGTTGCATTGAATGCACCGATTCAGGCCGGAACCGAAACGAACTACCGATTCGTGCCATAAACGAAACGCAACGCACCCAATCCACTTTTGTGGACCCAATAGTGATGTTTTGGTTCGTTTTGGTCAGTTTCGTTACTGTGCAAAAAACCATGCCGGGACAACATTTAATGCACCGATTCGGGCCGGAACCGAAACGAACTACCGATTCGCGCCAGAAACGAAACGAACGCACCCAATCCACTTTTGTGGACCCAATAGTGATGTTTTGGTTCGTTTTGGTCAGCTTCGTTACAGTGCAAAAAACCATGCCGGGATAGCATTTAATGCACCGATTCGGGCCGGAACCAAAACGGACTACCGATTCGCGCTAGAAACGAAACGAATGCACCCAATCCATTTTATTGGACCCAATAGTGATGTTTTGGTTCGTTTTTAATCAGTTTCGTTACTGTGCAAAAAACCATGCCGGGATAGCATTTAATGTACCGATTCGGGCCGGAACCAAAACGAACTACCGATTCGCGCCAGAAACGAAACGAACGCACCCAATCCACTTTTTTGGACCCAATAGTGATGTTTTGGTTCGTTTTGGTCAGTTTCGTTACTGTGCAAAAAATCATACCGGGTTGCATTAAATGCAACGATTCGTGCCGGAACAACAATGAACTACCAATTCCGGCCAGAAACGAAACGAACGCACCCAATCCACTTTTTTGGACCGAATAGTGATGTTTTGGTTCGTTTTGGTCAGTTTCGTTACTGTGCAAAAAACCATGCCGGGATAGCATTTAATGCACCGATTCGGGCCGGAACCAAAACGGACTACCGATTCGCGCTAGAAACGAAACGAATGCACCCAATCCACTTTATTGGACCCAATAGTGATGTTTTGGTTCGTTTTTAATCAGTTTCGTTACTGTGCAAAAAACCATGCCGGGATAGCATTTAATGTACCGATTCGGGCCAGAACCGAAACGAACTACCGATTCACGCCAGAAACGAAACGAACGCACCCAATCCACTTTTGTGGACCCAATTTTGATGTTTTGGTTCGTTTTGGTCAGTTTCGTTACTGTGCAAAAAACCATGCCGGGATAGCATTTAATGCACCGATTCGGGCCGGAACCGAAACGGACTACCGATTCGCGCTAGAAACGAAACGAATGCACCCAATCCATTTTATTGACCCAATAGTGATGTTTTGGTTCGTTTTTAATCAGTTTCGTTACTGTGCAAAAAACCATGCCGGGATAGCATTTAATGTACCGATTCGGGCCGGAACCGAAACGAACTACCAATTCGCGCCAGAAACGAAACGAAAGCACCCAATCCACTTTTTTGGACCCAATAGTTATGTTTTTGTTCGTTTTGGTCAGTTTCGTTACTGTGCAAAAAACCATGCCGGGTCGCATTGAATGCACCGATTTGGGCCGGAACCGAAACGAACTTCCGATATGGGCCAGAAACGTAACGAACGCACCCAATCCACTTTTGTGGACCCAATAGTGATGTTTTGGTTCGTTTTTAATCAGTTTCGTTACTGTGCAAAAAACCATGCCGGGATAGTATTTTATACACCGATTCGGGCCGGAACCGAAACGAACTACCGATTCACGCCAGAAACGAAACGAACGCACCCATTCCACTTTATTGGACCCAATAGTGATGTTTTGGTTCGTTTAGGTCAGTTTTGTTACTGTGCAAAAAACCATGCCGGGGTAGCATTTAATGCACCGATTCGGGCCGGAACCGAAACGAATTACCGATTCACGCCAGAAACGAAACGAACGCACCCATTCCACTTTACCGGACCCAATACTGATGTTTTGGTTCGTTTTGGTCATTTTCGTTACTGTGCAAAAAACCATGCCGGGGTAGCATTTAATGCACCGATTCGGGCCGGAACCGAAACGAATTACCGATTCACGCCAGAAACAAAACGAACGCACCCATTCCACTTTATTGGACCCAATAGTGATGTTTTGGTTCGTTTTTAATCAGTTTCGTTACTGTGGAAAAAACCATGCCGGGATAGCATTTAATGCACCGATTCGGGCCGGAACCAAAACGAACTACCGATTCGGGCCAGAAACGAAACGAACGCACCCAATCCACTTTTTTGGACCCAATAGTGATGTTTTGGTTCGTTTTGATCAGTTTCGTTACTGTGCAAAAAACCATGCCGGGTTGCATTGAATGCACCGATTCGTGCCGGAACCGAAACGAACTACCGATTCGCGCCAGAAACGAAATGAACGCACCCAATCCACTTTTGTGGACCCAATAGTGATGTTTTGGTTCGTTTTGGTCAGTTTCGTTACTGTGCAAAAAACCATGCCGGGATACCATTTAATGCACCGATTCGGGCCGGAACCCAAACGAACTACCGATTCGCGCCAGAAACGAAACGAACGCACCCAATCCACTTTTTTGGACCCAATAGTGATGTTTTGGTTCGTTTTGGTCAGTTTCGTTACTGTGCAAAAAATCATACCGAGTTGCATTAAATGCACCGATTCATGCCGGAACAACAATGAACTACCAATTCTGGCCAGAAACGAAACGAACGCACCCAATCCACTTTTTTGGACCGAATAGTGATGTTTTGGTTCGTTTTTAATCAGTTTCGTTACTGTGGAAAAAACCATGCCGGGATAGCATTTAATGCACCGATTCGGGCCGGAACCAAAACGAACTACCGATTCGGGCCAGAAACGAAACGAACGCACCCAATCCACTTTTTTGGACCCAATAGTGATGTTTTGGTTCGTTTTGATCAGTTTCGTTACTGTGCAAAAAACCATGCCGGGTTGCATTGAATGCACCGATTCGTGCCGGAACCGAAACGAACTACCGATTCGCGCCAGAAACGAAATGAACGCACCCAATCCACTTTTGTGGACCCAATAGTGATGTTTTGGTTCGTTTTGGTCAGTTTCGTTACTGTGCAAAAAACCATGCCGGGATACCGTTTAATGCACCGATTCGGGCCGGAACCGAAACGAACTACCGATTCGCGCCAGAAACGAAACGAACGCACCCAATCCACTTTTTTGGACCCAATAGTGATGTTTTGGTTCGTTTTGGTCAGTTTCGTTACTGTGCAAAAAATCATACCGGGTTGCATTAAATGCACCGATTCGTGCCGGAACAACACTGAACTACCAATTCCGGCCAGAAACGAAAGGAACGCACCCAATCCACTTTTTTGGACCGAATAGTGATGTTTTGGTTCGTTTTGGTCAGTTTCGTTACTGTGCAAAAAACCATGCCGGGATACCGTTTAATGCACCGATTCGGGCCGGAACCGAAACGAACTACCGATTCGCGCCAGAAACGAAACGAACGCACCCAATCCACTGTTTTGGACCCAATAGTGATGTTTTGGTTCGTTTTGGTCAGTTTCGTTACTGTGCAAAAAATCATACCGGGTTGCATTAAATGCACCGATTCGTGCCGGAACAACAATGAACTACCAATTCCGGCCAGAAACGAAACGAACGGACCCAATCCACTTTTTTGGACCGAATAGTGATGTTTTGGTTCGTTTTGGTCAGTTTCGTTACTGTGCAAAAAACCATGCCGGGATAGCATTTAATGCACCGATTCGGGCCAGAACCAAAACGGACTACCGATTCACGCTAGAAACGAAACGAATGCACCCAATCCACTTTATTGGACCCAATAGTGATGTTTTGGTTCGTTTTTAATCAGTTTCGTTACTGTGCAAAAAACCATGCCGGGATAGCATTTAATGTACCGATTCGGGCCAGAACCGAAACGAACTACCGATTCGCGCCAGAAACGTAACGAACGCACCCAATCCACTTTTTTGGACCCAATAGTGATGTTTTGGTTCGTTTTGGTCAGTTTCGTTACTGTGCAAAAAACCATGCCGGGTTGCATTGAATGCACCGATTCAGGCCGGAACCGAAACGAACTACCGATTCGTGCCAGAAACGAAACGCAACGCACCCAATCCACTTTTGTGGACCCAATAGTGATGTTTTTGTTTGTTTTGGTCAGTTTCGTTACTGTGCAAAAAACCATGTCGGGATACCATTTAATGCACCGATTCGGGCCGGAACCGAAACGAACTACCGATTCGCGCCAGAAACGAAACGAACGCAGCCAATCCACTTTTTTGGACCCAATAGTGATGTTTTGGTTCATTTTGGTCAGTTTCGTTACTGTCCAAAAAACCATGCCGGGACAGCATTTAATGCACCGATTCGGGCCGGAACCGAAACGAACTACCGATTCACGCCAGAAACGAAACGATCGCACCCAATCCACTTTTGTGGACCCAATAGTGATGTTTTGGTTCGTTTTGGTCAGTTTCGTTACTGTGCAAAAAACCATGCCGGGATAGCATTTAATGCACCGATTCGGGCCGGAACCGAAACGGACTACCGATTCGCGCTAGAAACGAAACGAATGCACCCAATCCATTTTATTGGACCCAATAGTGATGTTTTGGTTCGTTTTTAATCAGTTTCGCTACTGTGCAAAAAACCATGCCGGGATAGTATTTTATACACCGATTCGGGCCGGAACCGAAACGTACTACCGATTCACGCCAGAAACGAAACGAACGCACCCAATCCACTTTTTTGGACCGAATAGTGATGTTTTGGTTCGTTTTGGTCAGTTTCGTTACTGTGCAAAAAACCATGCCGGGGTAGCATTTAATGCACCGATTCGGGCCGGAACCGAAACGAATTACCGATTCACGCCAGAAACGAAACGAACGCACCCATTCCACTTTATTGGACCCAATAGTGATGTTTTGGTTCGTTTTTAATCAGTTTCGTTACTGTGCAAAAAACCATGCCGGGATAGAATTTAATGCACCGATTCGGGCCGGAACCAAAACGGACTACCGATTCGCGCCAGAAATGAAACGAACGCACCGAATCCACTTTTTTGGACCCAATAGTGATGTTTTGGTTCGTTTTGGTCAGTTTCGTTACTGTGCAAAAAACCATGCCGGGATAGCATTTAATGCACCGATTCGGGCCGGAACCAAAACGGACTACCGATTCGCGCTAGAAACGAAACGAATGGACCCAATCCATTTTATTGGACCCAATAGGGATGTTTTGGTTCGTTTTTAATCAGTTTCGTTACTGTGCAAAAAACCATGACGGGATAGCATTTAATTGACCGATTCGGGCCAGAACCGAAACGAACTACCGATTCGCGCCAGAAACGTAACGAACGCACCCAATCCACTTTTTTGGACCCAATAGTGATGTTTTGGTTCGTTTTGGTCAGTTTCGTTACTTTGCAAAAAACCATGCCGGGTTGCATTGAATGCACCGATTCAGGCCGGAACCGAAACGAACTACCGATTCGTGCCATAAACGAAACGCAACGCACCCAATCCACTTTTGTGGACCCAATAGTGATGTTTTGGTTCGTTTTGGTCAGTTTCGTTACTGTGCAAAAAACCATGCCGGGACAACATTTAATGCACCGATTCGGGCCGGAACCGAAACGAACTACCGATTCGCGCCAGAAACGAAACGAACGCACCCAATCCACTTTTGTGGACCCAATAGTGATGTTTTGGTTCGTTTTGGTCAGCTTCGTTACAGTGCAAAAAACCATGCCGGGATAGCATTTAATGCACCGATTCGGGCCGGAACCAAAACGGACTACCGATTCGCGCTAGAAACGAAACGAATGCACCCAATCCATTTTATTGGACCCAATAGTGATGTTTTGGTTCGTTTTTAATCAGTTTCGTTACTGTGCAAAAAACCATGCCGGGATAGCATTTAATGTACCGATTCGGGCCGGAACCAAAACGAACTACCGATTCGCGCCAGAAACGAAACGAACGCACCCAATCCACTTTTTTGGACCCAATAGTGATGTTTTGGTTCGTTTTGGTCAGTTTCGTTACTGTGCAAAAAATCATACCGGGTTGCATTAAATGCAACGATTCGTGCCGGAACAACAATGAACTACCAATTCCGGCCAGAAACGAAACGAACGCACCCAATCCACTTTTTTGGACCGAATAGTGATGTTTTGGTTCGTTTTGGTCAGTTTCGTTACTGTGCAAAAAACCATGCCGGGATAGCATTTAATGCACCGATTCGGGCCGGAACCAAAACGGACTACCGATTCGCGCTAGAAACGAAACGAATGCACCCAATCCACTTTATTGGACCCAATAGTGATGTTTTGGTTCGTTTTTAATCAGTTTCGTTACTGTGCAAAAAACCATGCCGGGATAGCATTTAATGTACCGATTCGGGCCAGAACCGAAACGAACTACCGATTCACGCCAGAAACGAAACGAACGCACCCAATCCACTTTTGTGGACCCAATTTTGATGTTTTGGTTCGTTTTGGTCAGTTTCGTTACTGTGCAAAAAACCATGCCGGGATAGCATTTAATGCACCGATTCGGGCCGGAACCGAAACGGACTACCGATTCGCGCTAGAAACGAAACGAATGCACCCAATCCATTTTATTGACCCAATAGTGATGTTTTGGTTCGTTTTTAATCAGTTTCGTTACTGTGCAAAAAACCATGCCGGGATAGCATTTAATGTACCGATTCGGGCCGGAACCGAAACGAACTACCAATTCGCGCCAGAAACGAAACGAAAGCACCCAATCCACTTTTTTGGACCCAATAGTTATGTTTTTGTTCGTTTTGGTCAGTTTCGTTACTGTGCAAAAAACCATGCCGGGTCGCATTGAATGCACCGATTTGGGCCGGAACCGAAACGAACTTCCGATATGGGCCAGAAACGTAACGAATGCACCCAATCCACTTTTGTGGACCCAATAGTGATGTTTTGGTTCGTTTTTAATCAGTTTCGTTACTGTGCAAAAAACCATGCCGGGATAGTATTTTATACACCGATTCGGGCCGGAACCGAAACGAACTACCGATTCACGCCAGAAATGAAACGAACGCACCCATTCCACTTTATTGGACCCAATAGTGATGTTTTGGTTCGTTTAGGTCAGTTTTGTTACTGTGCAAAAAACCATGCCGGGGTAGCATTTAATGCACCGATTCGGGCCGGAACCGAAACGAATTACCGATTCACGCCAGAAACGAAACGAACGCACCCATTCCACTTTACCGGACCCAATACTGATGTTTTGGTTCGTTTTGGTCATTTTCGTTACTGTGCAAAAAACCATGCCGGGGTAGCATTTAATGCACCGATTCGGGCCGGAACCGAAACGAATTACCGATTCACGCCAGAAACAAAACGAACGCACCCATTCCACTTTATTGGACCCAATAGTGATGTTTTGGTTCGTTTTTAATCAGTTTCGTTACTGTGGAAAAAACCATGCCGGGATAGCATTTAATGCACCGATTCGGGCCGGAACCAAAACGAACTACCGATTCGGGCCAGAAACGAAACGAACGCACCCAATCCACTTTTTTGGACCCAATAGTGATGTTTTGGTTCGTTTTGATCAGTTTCGTTACTGTGCAAAAAACCATGCCGGGTTGCATTGAATGCACCGATTCGTGCCGGAACCGAAACGAACTACCGATTCGCGCCAGAAACGAAATGAACGCACCCAATCCACTTTTGTGGACCCAATAGTGATGTTTTGGTTCGTTTTGGTCAGTTTCGTTACTGTGCAAAAAACCATGCCGGGATACCATTTAATGCACCGATTCGGGCCGGAACCCAAACGAACTACCGATTCGCGCCAGAAACGAAACGAACGCACCCAATCCACTTTTTTGGACCCAATAGTGATGTTTTGGTTCGTTTTGGTCAGTTTCGTTACTGTGCAAAAAATCATACCGAGTTGCATTAAATGCACCGATTCATGCCGGAACAACAATGAACTACCAATTCTGGCCAGAAACGAAACGAACGCACCCAATCCACTTTTTTGGACCGAATAGTGATGTTTTGGTTCGTTTTTAATCAGTTTCGTTACTGTGGAAAAAACCATGCCGGGATAGCATTTAATGCACCGATTCGGGCCGGAACCAAAACGAACTACCGATTCGGGCCAGAAACGAAACGAACGCACCCAATCCACTTTTTTGGACCCAATAGTGATGTTTTGGTTCGTTTTGATCAGTTTCGTTACTGTGCAAAAAACCATGCCGGGTTGCATTGAATGCACCGATTCGTGCCGGAACCGAAACGAACTACCGATTCGCGCCAGAAACGAAATGAACGCACCCAATCCACTTTTGTGGACCCAATAGTGATGTTTTGGTTCGTTTTGGTCAGTTTCGTTACTGTGCAAAAAACCATGCCGGGATACCGTTTAATGCACCGATTCGGGCCGGAACCGAAACGAACTACCGATTCGCGCCAGAAACGAAACGAACGCACCCAATCCACTTTTTTGGACCCAATAGTGATGTTTTGGTTCGTTTTGGTCAGTTTCGTTACTGTGCAAAAAATCATACCGGGTTGCATTAAATGCACCGATTCGTGCCGGAACAACACTGAACTACCAATTCCGGCCAGAAACGAAATGAACGCACCCAATCCACTTTTTTGGACCGAATAGTGATGTTTTGGTTCGTTTTGGTCAGTTTCGTTACTGTGCAAAAAACCATGCCGGGATACCGTTTAATGCACCGATTCGGGCCGGAACCGAAACGAACTACCGATTCGCGCCAGAAACGAAACGAACGCACCCAATCCACTGTTTTGGACCCAATAGTGATGTTTTGGTTCGTTTTGGTCAGTTTCGTTACTGTGCAAAAAATCATACCGGGTTGCATTAAATGCACCGATTCGTGCCGGAACAACAATGAACTACCAATTCCGGCCAGAAACGAAACGAACGGACCCAATCCACTTTTTTGGACCGAATAGTGATGTTTTGGTTCGTTTTGGTCAGTTTCGTTACTGTGCAAAAAACCATGCCGGGATAGCATTTAATGCACCGATTCGGGCCGGAACCAAAACGGACTACCGATTCACGCTAGAAACGAAACGAATGCACCCAATCCACTTTATTGGACCCAATAGTGATGTTTTGGTTCGTTTTTAATCAGTTTCGTTACTGTGCAAAAAACCATGCCGGGATAGCATTTAATGTACCGATTCGGGCCAGAACCGAAACGAACTACCGATTCGCGCCAGAAACGTAACGAACGCACCCAATCCACTTTTTTGGACCCAATAGTGATGTTTTGGTTCGTTTTGGTCAGTTTCGTTACTGTGCAAAAAACCATGCCGGGTTGCATTGAATGCACCGATTCAGGCCGGAACCGAAACGAACTACCGATTCGTGCCAGAAACGAAACGCAACGCACCCAATCCACTTTTGTGGACCCAATAGTGATGTTTTTGTTTGTTTTGGTCAGTTTCGTTACTGTGCAAAAAACCATGTCGGGATACCATTTAATGCACCGATTCGGGCCGGAACCGAAACGAACTACCGATTCGCGCCAGAAACGAAACGAACGCAGCCAATCCACTTTTTTGGACCCAATAGTGATGTTTTGGTTCATTTTGGTCAGTTTCGTTACTGTCCAAAAAACCATGCCGGGACAGCATTTAATGCACCGATTCGGGCCGGAACCGAAACGAACTACCGATTCACGCCAGAAACGAAACGATCGCACCCAATCCACTTTTGTGGACCCAATAGTGATGTTTTGGTTCGTTTTGGTCAGTTTCGTTACTGTGCAAAAAACCATGCCGGGATAGCATTTAATGCACCGATTCGGGCCGGAACCGAAACGGACTACCGATTCGCGCTAGAAACGAAACGAATGCACCCAATCCATTTTATTGGACCCAATAGTGATGTTTTGGTTCGTTTTTAATCAGTTTCGCTACTGTGCAAAAAACCATGCCGGGATAGTATTTTATACACCGATTCGGGCCGGAACCGAAACGTACTACCGATTCACGCCAGAAACGAAACGAACGCACCCAATCCACTTTTTTGGACCGAATAGTGATGTTTTGGTTCGTTTTGGTCAGTTTCGTTACTGTGCAAAAAACCATGCCGGGGTAGCATTTAATGCACCGATTCGGGCCGGAACCGAAACGAATTACCGATTCACGCCAGAAACGAAACGAACGCACCCATTCCACTTTATTGGACCCAATAGTGATGTTTTGGTTCGTTTTTAATCAGTTTCGTTACTGTGCAAAAAACCATGCCGGGATAGAATTTAATGCACCGATTCGGGCCGGAACCAAAACGGACTACCGATTCGCGCTAGAAACGAAACGAATGCACCCAATCCATTTTATTGGACCCAATAGTGATGTTTTGGTTCGTTTTTAATCAGTTTCGTTACTGTGCAAAAAATCATGCCGGGATAGCATTTAATGTACCGATTCGGGCCGGAACCGAAACGAACTACCAATTCGCGCCAGAAACGAAACGAACGCACCCAATCCACTTTTTTGGACCCAATAGTTATGTTTTGGTTCGTTTTGGTCAGTTTCGTTACTGTGCAAAAAACCATGCCGGGTTGCATTGAATGCACCGATTCGGGCCGGAACCGAAACGAACTACCGATTTGGGCCAGAAATGTAACGAACGCACCCAATCCACTTTTGTGGACCCAATAGTGATGTTTTGGTTCGTTTTTAATCAGTTTCGTTACTGTGCAAAAAACCATGCCGGGATAGTATTTTATACACCGATTCGGGCCGGAACCGAAACGAACTACCGATTCACGCCAGAAACGAAACGAATGCACCCATTCCACTTTATTGGACCCAATAGTGATGTTTTGGTTCATTTAGGTCAGTTTTGTTACTGTGCAAAAAACCATGCCGGGGTAGCATTTAATGCACCGATTCGGGCCGGAACCGAAACGAATTACCGATTCACGCCAGAAACAAAACGAACGCACCCATTCCACTTTATTGGACCCAATAGTGATGTTTTGGTTCGTTTTTAATCAGTTTCGTTACTGTGGAAAAAACCATGCCGGGATAGCATTTAATGCACCGATTCGGGCCGGAACCAAAACGAACTACCGATTCGGGCCAGAAATGAAACGAACGCACCCAATCCACTTTTTTGGACCCAATAGTGATGTTTTGGTTCGTTTTGATCAGTTTCGTTACTGTGCAAAAAACCATGCCGGGTTGCATTGAATGCACCGATTCGTGCCGGAACCGAAACGAACTACCGATTCGCGCCAGAAACGAAATGAACGCACCCAATCCACTTTTGTGGACCCAATACTGATGTTTTGGTTCGTTTTGGTAAGTTTCGTTACTGTGCTAAAAACCATGCCGGGATACCATTTAATGCACCCATTCGGGCCGGAACCGAAACGAACTACCGATTCGCGCCAGAAACGAAACGAACGCACCCAATCCACTTTTTTGGACCCAATAGTGATGTTTTTGTTCGTTTTGGTCAGTTTCGTTACTGTGCAAAAAATCATACCGGGTTGCATTAAATGCACCGATTCGTGCCGGAACAACAATGAACTACCAATTCCGGCCAGAAACGAAACGAACGCACCCAATCCACTTTTTTGGACCGAATAGTGATGTTTTGGTTCGTTTTTAATCAGTTTCGTTACTGTGGAAAAAACCATGCCGGGATAGCATTTAATGCACCGATTCGGGCCGGAACCAAAACGAACTACCGATTCGGGCCAGAAACGAAACGAACGCACCCAATCCACTTTTTTGGACCGAATAGTGATGTTTTGGTTCGTTTTGGTTAGTTTCGTTACTGTGCAAAAAACCAAGCCGGGACAGCATTTAATGCACCGATTCGGGCCGGAACCGAAACGAACTACCGATTCGCGCCAGAAACGAAACGAACGCACCCAATCCACTTTTGTGGACCCAATAGTGATGTTTTGGTTCGTTTTGGTCAGTTTCGTTACTGTGCAAAAAACCATGCCGGGATAGCATTTAATGCACCGATTCGGGCCGGAACCGAAACGGACTACCGATTCGCGCTAGAAACGAAACGAATGCACCCAATCCATTTTATTGGACCCAATAGTGATGTTTTGGTTCGTTTTGGTCAGTTTCGTTACTGTGCAAAAAACCATGCCGGGATACCATTTAATGCACCCATTCGGGCCGGAACCGAAACGAACTACCGATTCGCGCCAGAAACGAAACGAACGCACCCAATCCACTTTTTTGGACCCAATAGTGATGTTTTGGTTCGTTTTGGTCAGTTTCGTTACTGTGCAAAAAATCATACCGGGTTGCATTAAATGCACCGATTCGTGCCGGAACAACAATGAACTACCAATTCCGGCCAGAAACGAAACGAACGCACCCAATCCACTTTTTTGGACCGAATAATGATGTTTTGGTTCGTTTTTAATCAGTTTTGTTACTGTGGAAAAAACCATGCCGGGATTGCATTTAATGCACCGATTCGGGCCGGAACCAAAACGAACTACCGATTCGGGCCAGAAACGAAACGAACGCACCCATTCCACTTTTTTGGACCCAATAGTGATGTTTTGGTTCGTTTTGATCAGTTTCATTACTGTGCAAAAACCATGCCGGGTTGCATTGAATGCACCGATTCGTGCCGGAACCGAAACGAACTACCGATTCGCGCCAGAAACGAAATGAACGCACCCAATCCACTTTTGTGGACCCAATAGTGATGTTTTGGTTCGTTTTGGTCAGTTTCGTTACTGTGCAAAAAACCATGCCGGGATACCATTTAATGCACCGATTCGGGCCGGAACCGAAACGAACTACCGATTCACGCCAGAAACGAAACGAACGCACCCATTCCACTTTATTGGACCCAATAGTGATGTTTTGGTTCGTTTTTAATCAGTTTCGTTACTGTGGAAAAACCATGCCGGGATAGCATTTAATGCACCGATTCGCGCCGGAACCAAAACGAACTACCGATTCGGGCCAGAAACGAAACGAACGCACCCAATCCACTTTTGTGGACCCAATAGTGATGTTTTGGTTCGTTTTGGTCAGTTTCGTTACTGTGCAAAAAACCATGTCGGGATACCATTTAATGCACCGATTCGGGCCGGAACCGAAACGAACTACCGATTCGCGCCAGAAACGAAACGAACGCACCCAATCCACTTTTTTGGACCCAATAGTGATGTTTTGGTTTGTTTTGGTCAGTTTCGTTACTGTGCAAAAAACCATGCCGGGTTGCATTGAATGCACCGATTCGGGCCGGAACCGAAACGAACTACCGATTTGGGCCAGAAACGTAACGAACGCACCCAATCCACTTTTGTGGACCCAATAGTGATGTTTTGGTTCGTTTTTAATCAGTTTCGTTACTGTGCAAAAAACCATGCCGGGATAGTATTTTATACACCGATTCGGGCCGGAACCGAAACGAACTACCGATTCACGCCAGAAACGAAACGAACGCACCCATTCCACTTTATTGGACCCAATAGTGATGTTTTGGTTCGTTTAGGTCAGTTTTGTTACTGTGCAAAAAACCATGCCGGGGTAGCATTTAATGCACCGATTCGGGCCGGAACCGAAACGAATTACCGATTCACGCCAGAAACGAAACGAACGCACCCATTCCACTTTATTGGACCCAATAGTGATGTTTTGGTTCGTTTTGGTCAGTTTCGTTACTGTGCAAGAAACCATGCCGGGGTAGCATTTAATGCACCGATTCGGGCCGGAACCGAAACGAATTACCGATTCACGCCAGAAACGAAACGAACGCACCCATTCCACTTTATTGGACCCAATAGTGATGTTTTGGTTCGTTTTTAATCAGTTTCGTTACTGTGGAAAAAACCATGCCGGGATAGCATTTAATGCACCGATTCGGGCCGGAACCAAAACGAACTACCGATTCGGGCCAGAAACGAAACGAACGCACCCAATCCATTTTTTTGGACCCAATAGTGATGTTTTGGTTCGTTTTGATCAGTTTTGTTACTGTGCAAAAAACCATGCCGGGTTGCATTGAATGCACCGATTCGTGCCGGAACCGAAACGAACTACCGATTCGCGCCAGAAATGAAATGAACGCACCCAATCCACTTTTGTGGACCCAATAGTGATGTTTTGGTTCGTTTTGGTCAGTTTCGTTACTGTGCAAAAAACCATGCCGGGATAGCATTTAATGCACCGATTCGGGCCGGAACCGAAACGAACTACCGATTCACGCCAGAAACGAAACGAACGCACTCATTCCACTTTATTGGACCCAATAGTGATGTTTTGGTTCGTTTAGGTCAGTTTTGTTACTGTGCAAAAAACCATGCCGGGGTAGCATTTAATGCACCGATTCGGGCCGGAACCGAAACGAATTACCGATTCACGCCAGAAACGAAACGAACGCACCCATTCCACTTTATTGGACCCAATAGTGATGTTTTGGTTCGTTTTTAATCAGTTTCGTTACTGTGGAAAAAACCATGCCGGGATAGCATTTAATGCACCGATTCGGGCCGGAACCAAAACGAACTACCGATTCGGGCCAGAAACGAAACGAACGCACCCAATCCATTTTTTTGGACCCAATAGTGATGTTTTGGTTCGTTTTGATCAGTTTCGTTACTGTGCAAAAAACCATGCCGGGTTGCATTGAATGCACCGATTCGGGCCGGAACCGAAACGAACTACCGATTCACGCCAGAACCGAAATGAACGCACCCAATCCACTTTTGTGGACCCAATAGTGATGTTTTGGTTCGTTTTGGTCAGTTTCGTTACTGTGCAAAAAACCATGCCGGGATACCATTTAATGCACCGATTCGGGCCGAAACCGAAACGAACTACCGATTCACGCCAGAAATGAAACGAACGCACCCATTCCACTTTATTGGACCCAATAGTGATGTTTTGGTTCGTTTAGGTCAGTTTTGTTACTGTGCAAAAAACCATGCCGGGGTAGCATTTAATGCACCGATTCGAGCCGGAACCGAAACGAATTACCGATTCACGCCAGAAACGAAACGAACGCACCCATTCCACTTTATTGGACCCAATAGTGATGTTTTGGTTCGTTTTGGTCAGTTTCGTTACTGTGCAAAAAACCATGCCGGGATAGCATTTAATGCACCGATTCGGGCCGGAACCAAAACGAACTACCGATTCGGGCCAGAAACGAAACGAACGCACCCAATCCATTTTTTTGGACCCAATAGTGATGTTTTGGTTCGTTTTGATCAGTTTCGTTACTGTGCAAAAAACCATGCCGGGTTGCATTGAATGCACCGATTCGGGCCGGAACCGAAACGAACTACCGATTCACGCCAGAACCGAAATGAACGCACCCAATCCACTTTTGTGGACCCAATAGTGATGTTTTGGTTCGTTTTGGTCAGTTTCGTTACTGTGCAAAAAACCATGCCGGGATACCATTTAATGCACCGATTCGGGCCGAAACCGAAACGAACTACCGATTCACGCCAGAAATGAAACGAACGCACCCATTCCACTTTATTGGACCCAATAGTGATGTTTTGGTTCGTTTAGGTCAGTTTTGTTACTGTGCAAAAAACCATGCCGGGGTAGCATTTAATGCACCGATTCGAGCCGGAACCGAAACGAATTACCGATTCACGCCAGAAACGAAACGAACGCACCCATTCCACTTTATTGGACCCAATAGTGATGTTTTGGTTCGTTTTGGTCAGTTTCGTTACTGTGCAAAAAACCATGCCGGGGTAGCATTTAATGCACCGATTCGGGCCGGAACCGAAACGAATTACCGATTCACGCCAGAAACGAAACGAACGCACCCATTCCACTTTATTGGACCCAATAGTGATGTTTTGGTTCGTTTTTAATCAGTTTCGTTACTGTGGAAAAACCATGCCGGGATAGCATTTAATGCACCGATTCGGGCCGAAACCAAAACGAACTACCGATTCGGGCCAGAAACGAAACGAACGCACCCAATCCATTTTTTTGGACCCAATAGTGATGTTTTGGTTCGTTTTGATCAGTTTCGTTACTGTGCAAAAAACCATGCCGGGTAGCATTGAATGCACCGATTCGGGCCGGAACCGAAACGAACTACCGATTCACGCCAGAAACGAAATGAACGCACCCAATCCACTTTTGTGGACCCAATAGTGATGTTTTGGTTCGTTTTGGTCAGTTTCGTTACTGTGCAAAAAACCATGCCGGGATACCATTTAATGCACCGATTCGGGCCGGAACCGAAACGAACTACCGATTCACGCCAGAAACGAAACGAACGCACCCATTCCACTTTATTGGACCCAATAGTGATGTTTTGGTTCGTTTAGGTCAGTTTTGTTACTGTGCAAAAAACCATGCCGGGGTAGCATTTAATGCACCGATTCGGGCCGGAACCGAAACGAATTACCGATTCACGCCAGAAACGAAACGAACGCACCCATTCCACTTTATTGGACCCAATAGTGATGTTTTGGTTCGTTTTGGTCAGTTTCGTTACTGTGCAAAAAACCATGCCGGGGTAGCATTTAATGCACCGATTCGGGCCGGAACCGAAACGAATTACCGATTCACGCCAGAAACGAAACGAACGCACCCATTCCACTTTATTGGACCCAATAGTGATGTATTGGTTCGTTTTTAATCAGTTTCATTACTGTCGAAAAAACCATGCCGGGATAGCATTTAATGCACCGATTCGGGCCGGAACCAAAACGAACTACCGATTCGGGCCAGAAACGAAACGAACGCACCCAATCCATTTTTTTGGACCCAATAGTGATGTTTTGGTTCGTTTTGATCAGTTTCGTTACTGTGCAAAAAACCATGCCGGGTTGCATTGAATGCACCGATTCGTGCCGGAACCGAAACGAACTACCGATTCGCGCCAGAAATGAAATGAACGCACCCAATCCACTTTTGTGGACCCAATAGTGATGTTTTGGTTCGTTTTGGTCAGTTTCGTTACTGTGCAAAAAACCATGCCGGGATACCATTTAATGCACCGATTCGGGCCGGAACCGAAACGAACTACCGATTCACGCCAGAAACGAAACGAACGCACCCATTCCACTTTTTTGGACCCAATAGTGATGTTTTGGTTCGTTTAGGTCAGTTTTGTTACTGTGCAAAAAACCATGCCGGGGTAGCATTTAATGCACCGATTCGGGCCGGAACCGAAACGAATTACCGATTCACGCCAGAAACGAAACGAACGCACCCATTCCACTTTATTGGACCCAATAGTGATGTTTTGGTTCGTTTTTAATCAGTTTCGTTACTGTGGAAAAAACCATGCCGGGATAGCATTTAATGCACCGATTCGGGCCGGAACCAAAACGAACTACCGATTCGGGCCAGAAACGAAACGAACGCACCCAATCCATTTTTTTGGACCCAATAGTGATGTTTTGGTTCGTTTTGATCAGTTTCGTTACTGTGCAAAAAACCATGCCGGGTTGCATTGAATGCACCGATTCGGGCCGGAACCGAAACGAACTACCGATTCACGCCAGAACCGAAATGAACGCACCCAATCCACTTTTGTGGACCCAATAGTGATGTTTTGGTTCGTTTTGGTCAGTTTCGTTACTGTGCAAAAAACCATGCCGGGATACCATTTAATGCACCGATTCGGGCCGAAACCGAAACGAACTACCGATTCACGCCAGAAATGAAACGAACGCACCCATTCCACTTTATTGGACCCAATAGTGATGTTTTGGTTCGTTTAGGTCAGTTTTGTTACTGTGCAAAAAACCATGCCGGGGTAGCATTTAATGCACCGATTCGAGCCGGAACCGAAACGAATTACCGATTCACGCCAGAAACGAAACGAACGCACCCATTCCACTTTATTGGACCCAATAGTGATGTTTTGGTTCGTTTTGGTCAGTTTCGTTACTGTGCAAAAAACCATGCCGGGATAGCATTTAATGCACCGATTCGGGCCGGAACCAAAACGAACTACCGATTCGGGCCAGAAACGAAACGAACGCACCCAATCCATTTTTTTGGACCCAATAGTGATGTTTTGGTTCGTTTTGATCAGTTTCGTTACTGTGCAAAAAACCATGCCGGGTTGCATTGAATGCACCGATTCGGGCCGGAACCGAAACGAACTACCGATTCACGCCAGAACCGAAATGAACGCACCCAATCCACTTTTGTGGACCCAATAGTGATGTTTTGGTTCGTTTTGGTCAGTTTCGTTACTGTGCAAAAAACCATGCCGGGATACCATTTAATGCACCGATTCGGGCCGAAACCGAAACGAACTACCGATTCACGCCAGAAATGAAACGAACGCACCCATTCCACTTTATTGGACCCAATAGTGATGTTTTGGTTCGTTTAGGTCAGTTTTGTTACTGTGCAAAAAACCATGCCGGGGTAGCATTTAATGCACCGATTCGAGCCGGAACCGAAACGAATTACCGATTCACGCCAGAAACGAAACGAACGCACCCATTCCACTTTATTGGACCCAATAGTGATGTTTTGGTTCGTTTTGGTCAGTTTCGTTACTGTGCAAAAAACCATGCCGGGGTAGCATTTAATGCACCGATTCGGGCCGGAACCGAAACGAATTACCGATTCACGCCAGAAACGAAACGAACGCACCCATTCCACTTTATTGGACCCAATAGTGATGTTTTGGTTCGTTTTTAATCAGTTTCGTTACTGTGGAAAAACCATGCCGGGATAGCATTTAATGCACCGATTCGGGCCGGAACCAAAACGAACTACCGATTCGGGCCAGAAACGAAACGAACGCACCCAATCCATTTTTTTGGACCCAATAGTGATGTTTTGGTTCGTTTTGATCAGTTTCGTTACTGTGCAAAAAACCATGCCGGGTAGCATTGAATGCACCGATTCGGGCCGGAACCGAAACGAACTACCGATTCACGCCAGAAACGAAATGAACGCACCCAATCCACTTTTGTGGACCCAATAGTGATGTTTTGGTTCGTTTTGGTCAGTTTCGTTACTGTGCAAAAAACCATGCCGGGATACCATTTAATGCACCGATTCGGGCCGGAACCGAAACGAACTACCGATTCACGCCAGAAACGAAACGAACGCACCCATTCCACTTTATTGGACCCAATAGTGATGTTTTGGTTCGTTTAGGTCAGTTTTGTTACTGTGCAAAAAACCATGCCGGGGTAGCATTTAATGCACCGATTCGGGCCGGAACCGAAACGAATTACCGATTCACGCCAGAAACGAAACGAACGCACCCATTCCACTTTATTGGACCCAATAGTGATGTTTTGGTTCGTTTTGGTCAGTTTCGTTACTGTGCAAAAAACCATGCCGGGGTAGCATTTAATGCACCGATTCGGGCCGGAACCGAAACGAATTACCGATTCACGCCAGAAACGAAACGAACGCACCCATTCCACTTTATTGGACCCAATAGTGATGTATTGGTTCGTTTTTAATCAGTTTCATTACTGTCGAAAAAACCATGCCGGGATAGCATTTAATGCACCGATTCGGGCCGGAACCAAAACGAACTACCGATTCGGGCCAGAAACGAAACGAACGCACCCAATCCATTTTTTTGGACCCAATAGTGATGTTTTGGTTCGTTTTGATCAGTTTCGTTACTGTGCAAAAAACCATGCCGGGTTGCATTGAATGCACCGATTCGTGCCGGAACCGAAACGAACTACCGATTCGCGCCAGAAATGAAATGAACGCACCCAATCCACTTTTGTGGACCCAATAGTGATGTTTTGGTTCGTTTTGGTCAGTTTCGTTACTGTGCAAAAAACCATGCCGGGATACCATTTAATGCACCGATTCGGGCCGGAACCGAAACGAACTCCCGATTCACGCCAGAAACGAAACGAACGCACCCATTCCACTTTTTTGGACCCAATAGTGATGTTTTGGTTCGTTTTGGTCAGTTTCGTTACTGTGCAAGAAACCATGCCGGGGTAGCATTTAATGCACCGATTCGGGCCGGAACCAAAACGAACTACCGATTCGGGCCAGAAACGAAACGAACGCACCCAATCCATTTTTTTGGACCCAATAGTGATGTTTTGGTTCGTTTTGATCAGTTTCGTTACTGTGCAAAAAACCATGCCGGGTTGCATTGAATGCACCGATTCGGGCCGGAACCGAAACGAACTACCGATTCACGCCAGAACCGAAATGAACGCACCCAATCCACTTTTGTGGACCCAATAGTGATGTTTTGGTTCGTTTTGGTCAGTTTCGTTACTGTGCAAAAAACCATGCCGGGATACCATTTAATGCACCGATTCGGGCCGAAACCGAAACGAACTACCGATTCACGCCAGAAATGAAACGAACGCACCCATTCCACTTTATTGGACCCAATAGTGATGTTTTGGTTCGTTTAGGTCAGTTTTGTTACTGTGCAAAAAACCATGCCGGGGTAGCATTTAATGCACCGATTCGAGCCGGAACCGAAACGAATTACCGATTCACGCCAGAAACGAAACGAACGCACCCATTCCACTTTATTGGACCCAATAGTGATGTTTTGGTTCGTTTTGGTCAGTTTCGTTACTGTGCAAAAAACCATGCCGGGGTAGCATTTAATGCACCGATTCGGGCCGGAACCGAAACGAATTACCGATTCACGCCAGAAACGAAACGAACGCACCCATTCCACTTTATTGGACCCAATAGTGATGTTTTGGTTCGTTTTTAATCAGTTTCGTTACTGTGGAAAAACCATGCCGGGATAGCATTTAATGCACCGATTCGGGCCGGAACCAAAACGAACTACCGATTCGGGCCAGAAACGAAACGAACGCACCCAATCCATTTTTTTGGACCCAATAGTGATGTTTTGGTTCGTTTTGATCAGTTTCGTTACTGTGCAAAAAATCATGCCGGGTTGCATTGAATGCACCGATTCGGGCCGGAACCGAAACGAACTACCGATTCACGCCAGAAACGAAATGAACGCACCCAATCCACTTTTGTGGACCCAATAGTGATGTTTTGGTTCGTTTTGGTCAGTTTCGTTACTGTGCAAAAAACCATGCCGGGATACCATTTAATGCACCGATTCGGGCCGAAACCGAAACGAACTACCGATTCACGCCAGAAATGAAACGAACGCACCCATTCCACTTTATTGGACCCAATAGTGATGTTTTGGTTCGTTTAGGTCAGTTTTGTTACTGTGCAAAAAACCATGCCGGGGTAGCATTTAATGCACCGATTCGGGCCGGAACCGAAACGAATTACCGATTCGCGCCAGAAACGAAACGAACGCACCCAATCCACTTTTTTGGACCCAGTAGTGATGTTTTGGTTCGTTTTGGTCAGTTTCGTTACTGTGCAAAAAACCATGCCGGGATACCATTTAATGCACCGATTCGGGCCGGAACCGAAACGAACTACCGATTCACGCCAGAAACGAAACGAACGCACCCATTCCACTTTATTGGACCCAATAGTGATGTTTTGGTTCGTTTTGGTCAGTTTCGTTACTGTGCAAAAAACCATGCCGGGATAGCATTTAATGCACCGATTCGGGCCGGAACCAAAACGAACTACCGATTCGGGCCAGAAACGAAACGAACGCACCCAATCCATTTTTTTGGACCCAATAGTGATGTTTTGGTTCGTTTTGATCAGTTTCGTTACTGTGCAAAAAACCATGCCGGGTTGCATTGAATGCACCGATTCGGGCCGGAACCGAAACGAACTACCGATTCACGCCAGAACCGAAATGAACGCACCCAATCCACTTTTGTGGACCCAATAGTGATGTTTTGGTTCGTTTTGGTCAGTTTCGTTACTGTGCAAAAAACCATGCCGGGATACCATTTAATGCACCGATTCGGGCCGAAACCGAAACGAACTACCGATTCACGCCAGAAATGAAACGAACGCACCCATTCCACTTTATTGGACCCAATAGTGATGTTTTGGTTCGTTTAGGTCAGTTTTGTTACTGTGCAAAAAACCATGCCGGGGTAGCATTTAATGCACCGATTCGAGCCGGAACCGAAACGAATTACCGATTCACGCCAGAAACGAAACGAACGCACCCATTCCACTTTATTGGACCCAATAGTGATGTTTTGGTTCGTTTTGGTCAGTTTCGTTACTGTGCAAAAAACCATGCCGGGGTAGCATTTAATGCACCGATTCGGGCCGGAACCGAAACGAATTACCGATTCACGCCAGAAACGAAACGAACGCACCCATTCCACTTTATTGGACCCAATAGTGATGTTTTGGTTCGTTTTTAATCAGTTTCGTTACTGTGGAAAAACCATGCCGGGATAGCATTTAATGCACCGATTCGGGCCGGAACCAAAACGAACTACCGATTCGGGCCAGAAACGAAACGAACGCACCCAATCCATTTTTTTGGACCCAATAGTGATGTTTTGGTTCGTTTTGATCAGTTTCGTTACTGTGCAAAAAACCATGCCGGGTAGCATTGAATGCACCGATTCGGGCCGGAACCGAAACGAACTACCGATTCACGCCAGAAACGAAATGAACGCACCCAATCCACTTTTGTGGACCCAATAGTGATGTTTTGGTTCGTTTTGGTCAGTTTCGTTACTGTGCAAAAAACCATGCCGGGATACCATTTAATGCACCGATTCGGGCCGGAACCGAAACGAACTACCGATTCACGCCAGAAACGAAACGAACGCACCCATTCCACTTTATTGGACCCAATAGTGATGTTTTGGTTCGTTTAGGTCAGTTTTGTTACTGTGCAAAAAACCATGCCGGGGTAGCATTTAATGCACCGATTCGGGCCGGAACCGAAACGAATTACCGATTCACGCCAGAAACGAAACGAACGCACCCATTCCACTTTATTGGACCCAATAGTGATGTTTTGGTTCGTTTTGGTCAGTTTCGTTACTGTGCAAAAAACCATGCCGGGGTAGCATTTAATGCACCGATTCGGGCCGGAACCGAAACGAATTACCGATTCACGCCAGAAACGAAACGAACGCACCCATTCCACTTTATTGGACCCAATAGTGATGTATTGGTTCGTTTTTAATCAGTTTCATTACTGTCGAAAAAACCATGCCGGGATAGCATTTAATGCACCGATTCGGGCCGGAACCAAAACGAACTACCGATTCGGGCCAGAAACGAAACGAACGCACCCAATCCATTTTTTTGGACCCAATAGTGATGTTTTGGTTCGTTTTGATCAGTTTCGTTACTGTGCAAAAAACCATGCCGGGTTGCATTGAATGCACCGATTCGTGCCGGAACCGAAACGAACTACCGATTCGCGCCAGAAATGAAATGAACGCACCCAATCCACTTTTGTGGACCCAATAGTGATGTTTTGGTTCGTTTTGGTCAGTTTCGTTACTGTGCAAAAAACCATGCCGGGATACCATTTAATGCACCGATTCGGGCCGGAACCGAAACGAACTCCCGATTCACGCCAGAAACGAAACGAACGCACCCATTCCACTTTTTTGGACCCAATAGTGATGTTTTGGTTCGTTTTGGTCAGTTTCGTTACTGTGCAAGAAACCATGCCGGGGTAGCATTTAATGCACCGATTCGGGCCGGAACCAAAACGAACTACCGATTCGGGCCAGAAACGAAACGAACGCACCCAATCCATTTTTTTGGACCCAATAGTGATGTTTTGGTTCGTTTTGATCAGTTTCGTTACTGTGCAAAAAACCATGCCGGGTTGCATTGAATGCACCGATTCGGGCCGGAACCGAAACGAACTACCGATTCACGCCAGAACCGAAATGAACGCACCCAATCCACTTTTGTGGACCCAATAGTGATGTTTTGGTTCGTTTTGGTCAGTTTCGTTACTGTGCAAAAAACCATGCCGGGATACCATTTAATGCACCGATTCGGGCCGAAACCGAAACGAACTACCGATTCACGCCAGAAATGAAACGAACGCACCCATTCCACTTTATTGGACCCAATAGTGATGTTTTGGTTCGTTTAGGTCAGTTTTGTTACTGTGCAAAAAACCATGCCGGGGTAGCATTTAATGCACCGATTCGAGCCGGAACCGAAACGAATTACCGATTCACGCCAGAAACGAAACGAACGCACCCATTCCACTTTATTGGACCCAATAGTGATGTTTTGGTTCGTTTTGGTCAGTTTCGTTACTGTGCAAAAAACCATGCCGGGGTAGCATTTAATGCACCGATTCGGGCCGGAACCGAAACGAATTACCGATTCACGCCAGAAACGAAACGAACGCACCCATTCCACTTTATTGGACCCAATAGTGATGTTTTGGTTCGTTTTTAATCAGTTTCGTTACTGTGGAAAAACCATGCCGGGATAGCATTTAATGCACCGATTCGGGCCGGAACCAAAACGAACTACCGATTCGGGCCAGAAACGAAACGAACGCACCCAATCCATTTTTTTGGACCCAATAGTGATGTTTTGGTTCGTTTTGATCAGTTTCGTTACTGTGCAAAAAATCATGCCGGGTTGCATTGAATGCACCGATTCGGGCCGGAACCGAAACGAACTACCGATTCACGCCAGAAACGAAATGAACGCACCCAATCCACTTTTGTGGACCCAATAGTGATGTTTTGGTTCGTTTTGGTCAGTTTCGTTACTGTGCAAAAAACCATGCCGGGATACCATTTAATGCACCGATTCGGGCCGAAACCGAAACGAACTACCGATTCACGCCAGAAATGAAACGAACGCACCCATTCCACTTTATTGGACCCAATAGTGATGTTTTGGTTCGTTTAGGTCAGTTTTGTTACTGTGCAAAAAACCATGCCGGGGTAGCATTTAATGCACCGATTCGGGCCGGAACCGAAACGAATTACCGATTCGCGCCAGAAACGAAACGAACGCACCCAATCCACTTTTTTGGACCCAGTAGTGATGTTTTGGTTCGTTTTGGTCAGTTTCGTTACTGTGCAAAAAACCATGCCGGGATACCATTTAATGCACCGATTCGGGCCGGAACCGAAACGAACTACCGATTCACGCCAGAAACGAAACGAACGCACCCATTCCACTTTATTGGACCCAATAGTGATGTTTTGGTTCGTTTAGGTCAGTTTTGTTACTGTGCAAAAAACCATGCCGGGGTAGCATTTAATGCACCGATTCGGGCCGGAACCGAAACGAATTACCGATTCACGCCAGAAACGAAACGAACGCACCCATTCCACTTTATTGGACCCAATAGTGATGTTTTGGTTCGTTTTGGTCAGTTTCGTTACTGTGCAAAAAACCATGCCGGGGTAGCATTTAATGCACCGATTCGGGCCGGAACCGAAACGAATTACCGATTCACGCCAGAAACGAAACGAACGCACCCATTCCACTTTATTGGACCCAATAGTGATGTATTGGTTCGTTTTTAATCAGTTTCATTACTGTCGAAAAAACCATGCCGGGATAGCATTTAATGCACCGATTCGGGCCGGAACCAAAACGAACTACCGATTCGGGCCAGAAACGAAACGAACGCACCCAATCCATTTTTTTGGACCCAATAGTGATGTTTTGGTTCGTTTTGATCAGTTTCGTTACTGTGCAAAAAACCATGCCGGGTTGCATTGAATGCACCGATTCGTGCCGGAACCGAAACGAACTACCGATTCGCGCCAGAAATGAAATGAACGCACCCAATCCACTTTTGTGGACCCAATAGTGATGTTTTGGTTCGTTTTGGTCAGTTTCGTTACTGTGCAAAAAACCATGCCGGGATACCATTTAATGCACCGATTCGGGCCGGAACCGAAACGAACTCCCGATTCACGCCAGAAACGAAACGAACGCACCCATTCCACTTTTTTGGACCCAATAGTGATGTTTTGGTTCGTTTTGGTCAGTTTCGTTACTGTGCAAGAAACCATGCCGGGGTAGCATTTAATGCACCGATTCGGGCCGGAACCAAAACGAACTACCGATTCGGGCCAGAAACGAAACGAACGCACCCAATCCATTTTTTTGGACCCAATAGTGATGTTTTGGTTCGTTTTGATCAGTTTCGTTACTGTGCAAAAAACCATGCCGGGTTGCATTGAATGCACCGATTCGGGCCGGAACCGAAACGAACTACCGATTCACGCCAGAACCGAAATGAACGCACCCAATCCACTTTTGTGGACCCAATAGTGATGTTTTGGTTCGTTTTGGTCAGTTTCGTTACTGTGCAAAAAACCATGCCGGGATACCATTTAATGCACCGATTCGGGCCGAAACCGAAACGAACTACCGATTCACGCCAGAAATGAAACGAACGCACCCATTCCACTTTATTGGACCCAATAGTGATGTTTTGGTTCGTTTAGGTCAGTTTTGTTACTGTGCAAAAAACCATGCCGGGGTAGCATTTAATGCACCGATTCGAGCCGGAACCGAAACGAATTACCGATTCACGCCAGAAACGAAACGAACGCACCCATTCCACTTTATTGGACCCAATAGTGATGTTTTGGTTCGTTTTGGTCAGTTTCGTTACTGTGCAAAAAACCATGCCGGGGTAGCATTTAATGCACCGATTCGGGCCGGAACCGAAACGAATTACCGATTCACGCCAGAAACGAAACGAACGCACCCATTCCACTTTATTGGACCCAATAGTGATGTTTTGGTTCGTTTTTAATCAGTTTCGTTACTGTGGAAAAACCATGCCGGGATAGCATTTAATGCACCGATTCGGGCCGGAACCAAAACGAACTACCGATTCGGGCCAGAAACGAAACGAACGCACCCAATCCATTTTTTTGGACCCAATAGTGATGTTTTGGTTCGTTTTGATCAGTTTCGTTACTGTGCAAAAAATCATGCCGGGTTGCATTGAATGCACCGATTCGGGCCGGAACCGAAACGAACTACCGATTCACGCCAGAAACGAAATGAACGCACCCAATCCACTTTTGTGGACCCAATAGTGATGTTTTGGTTCGTTTTGGTCAGTTTCGTTACTGTGCAAAAAACCATGCCGGGATACCATTTAATGCACCGATTCGGGCCGAAACCGAAACGAACTACCGATTCACGCCAGAAATGAAACGAACGCACCCATTCCACTTTATTGGACCCAATAGTGATGTTTTGGTTCGTTTAGGTCAGTTTTGTTACTGTGCAAAAAACCATGCCGGGGTAGCATTTAATGCACCGATTCGGGCCGGAACCGAAACGAATTACCGATTCACGCCAGAAACGAAACGAACGCACCCATTCCACTTTATTGGACCCAATAGTGATGTTTTGGTTCGTTTTGGTCAGTTTCGTTACTCTGCAAAAAACCATGCCGGGGTAGCATTTAATGCAAAGATTCGGGCCGGAACTGAAACGAATTACCGATTCACGCCAGAAACGAAACGAACGCACCCATTCCACTTTATTGGACCCAATAGTGATGTTTTGGTTCGTTTTTAATCAGTTTCGTTACTGTGGAAAAAACCATGCCGGGATAGCATTTAATGCACCGATTCGGGCCGGAACCAAAACGAACTACCGATTCGGGCCAGAAACGAAACGAACGCACCCAATCCATTTTTTTTGGACCCAATAGTGATGTTTTGGTTCGTTTTGATCAGTTTCGTTACTGTGCAAAAAACCATGCCGGGTTGCATTGAATGCACCGATTCGGGCCGGAACCGAAACGAACTACCGATTCACGCCAGAAACGAAATGAACGCACCCAATCCACTTTTGTGGACCCAATAGTGATGTTTTGGTTCGTTTTGGTCAGTTTCGTTACTGTGCAAAAAACCATGCCGGGATACCATTTAATGCACCGATTCGGGCCGGAACCGAAACGAACTACCGATTCACGCCAGAAACGAAACGAACGCACCCATTCCACTTTATTGGACCCAATAGTGATGTTTTGGTTCGTTTAGGTCAGTTTTGTTACTGTGCAAAAAACCATGCCGGGGTAGCATTTAATGCACCGATTCGGGCCGGAACCGAAACGAATTACCGATTCACGCCAGAAACGAAACGAACGCACCCATTCCACTTTATTGGACCCAATAGTGATGTTTTGGTTCGTTTTGGTCAGTTTCGTTACTGTGCAAAAAACCATGCCGGGGTAGCATTTAATGCACCGATTCGGGCCGGAACCGAAACGAATTACCGATTCACGCCAGAAACGAAACGAACGCACCCATTCCACTTTATTGGACCCAATAGTGATGTATTGGTTCGTTTTTAATCAGTTTCATTACTGTCGAAAAAACCATGCCGGGATAGCATTTAATGCACCGATTCGGGCCGGAACCAAAACGAACTACCGATTTGGGCCAGAAACGAAACGAACGCACCCAATCCATTTTTTTGGACCCAATAGTGATGTTTTGGTTCGTTTTGATCAGTTTCGTTACTGTGCAAAAAACCATGCCGGGTTGCATCGAATGCACCGATTCGGGCCGGAACCGAAACGAACTACCGATTCGCGCCAGAAACGAAATGAACGCACCCAATCCACTTTTGTGGACCTAATAGTGATGTTTTGGTTCGTTTTGGTCAGTTTCGTTACTGTGCAAAAAACCATGCCGGGATACCATTTAATGCACCGATTCGGGCCGGAACCGAAACGAACTACCGATTCACGCCAGAAACGAAACGAACGCACCCATTCCACTTTATTGGACCCAATAGTGATGTTTTGGTTCGTTTAGGTCAGTTTTGTTACTGTGCAAAAAACCATGCCGGGGTAGCATTTAATGCACCGATTCGGGCCGGAACCGAAACGAATTACCGATTCACGCCAGAAACGAAACGAACGCACCCATTCCACTTTATTGGACCCAATAGTGATGTTTTGGTTCGTTTTGGTCAGTTTCGTTACTGTGCAAAAAACCATGCCGGGGTAGCATTTAATGCACCGATTCGGGCCGGAACCGAAACGAATTACCGATTCACGCCAGAAACGAAACGAACGCACCCATTCCACTTTATTGGACCCAATAGTGATGTTTTGGTTCGTTTTGGTCAGTTTCGTTACTGTGCAAAAAACCATGCCGGGGTAGCATTTAATGCACCGATTCGAGCCGGAACCGAAACGAATTACCGATTCACGCCAGAAACGAAACGAACGCACCCATTCCACTTTATTGGACCCAATAGTGATGTTTTGGTTCGTTTTGGTCAGTTTCGTTACTGTGCAAAAAACCATGCCGGGGTAGCATTTAATGCACCGATTCGGGCCGGAACCGAAACGAATTACCGATTCACGCCAGAAACGAAACGAACGCACCCATTCCACTTTATTGGACCCAATAGTGATGTTTTGGTTCGTTTTTAATCAGTTTCGTTACTGTGGAAAAACCATGCCGGGATAGCATTTAATGCACCGATTCGGGCCGGAACCAAAACGAACTACCGATTCGGGCCAGAAACGAAACGAACGCACCCAATCCATTTTTTTGGACCCAATAGTGATGTTTTGGTTCGTTTTGATCAGTTTCGTTACTGTGCAAAAAATCATGCCGGGTTGCATTGAATGCACCGATTCGGGCCGGAACCGAAACGAACTACCGATTCACGCCAGAAACGAAATGAACGCACCCAATCCACTTTTGTGGACCCAATAGTGATGTTTTGGTTCGTTTTGGTCAGTTTCGTTACTGTGCAAAAAACCATGCCGGGATACCATTTAATGCACCGATTCGGGCCGAAACCGAAACGAACTACCGATTCACGCCAGAAATGAAACGAACGCACCCATTCCACTTTATTGGACCCAATAGTGATGTTTTGGTTCGTTTAGGTCAGTTTTGTTACTGTGCAAAAAACCATGCCGGGGTAGCATTTAATGCACCGATTCGGGCCGGAACCGAAACGAATTACCGATTCACGCCAGAAACGAAACGAACGCACCCATTCCACTTTATTGGACCCAATAGTGATGTTTTGGTTCGTTTTGGTCAGTTTCGTTACTCTGCAAAAAACCATGCCGGGGTAGCATTTAATGCAAAGATTCGGGCCGGAACTGAAACGAATTACCGATTCACGCCAGAAACGAAACGAACGCACCCATTCCACTTTATTGGACCCAATAGTGATGTTTTGGTTCGTTTTTAATCAGTTTCGTTACTGTGGAAAAAACCATGCCGGGATAGCATTTAATGCACCGATTCGGGCCGGAACCAAAACGAACTACCGATTCGGGCCAGAAACGAAACGAACGCACCCAATCCATTTTTTTGGACCCAATAGTGATGTTTTGGTTCGTTTTGATCAGTTTCGTTACTGTGCAAAAAACCATGCCGGGTTGCATTGAATGCACCGATTCGGGCCGGAACCGAAACGAACTACCGATTCACGCCAGAAACGAAATGAACGCACCCAATCCACTTTTGTGGACCCAATAGTGATGTTTTGGTTCGTTTTGGTCAGTTTCGTTACTGTGCAAAAAACCATGCCGGGATACCATTTAATGCACCGATTCGGGCCGGAACCGAAACGAACTACCGATTCACGCCAGAAACGAAACGAACGCACCCATTCCACTTTATTGGACCCAATAGTGATGTTTTGGTTCGTTTAGGTCAGTTTTGTTACTGTGCAAAAAACCATGCCGGGGTAGCATTTAATGCACCGATTCGGGCCGGAACCGAAACGAATTACCGATTCACGCCAGAAACGAAACGAACGCACCCATTCCACTTTATTGGACCCAATAGTGATGTTTTGGTTCGTTTTGGTCAGTTTCGTTACTGTGCAAAAAACCATGCCGGGGTAGCATTTAATGCACCGATTCGGGCCGGAACCGAAACGAATTACCGATTCACGCCAGAAACGAAACGAACGCACCCATTCCACTTTATTGGACCCAATAGTGATGTATTGGTTCGTTTTTAATCAGTTTCATTACTGTCGAAAAAACCATGCCGGGATAGCATTTAATGCACCGATTCGGGCCGGAACCAAAACGAACTACCGATTTGGGCCAGAAACGAAACGAACGCACCCAATCCATTTTTTTGGACCCAATAGTGATGTTTTGGTTCGTTTTGATCAGTTTCGTTACTGTGCAAAAAACCATGCCGGGTTGCATCGAATGCACCGATTCGGGCCGGAACCGAAACGAACTACCGATTCGCGCCAGAAACGAAATGAACGCACCCAATCCACTTTTGTGGACCTAATAGTGATGTTTTGGTTCGTTTTGGTCAGTTTCGTTACTGTGCAAAAAACCATGCCGGGATACCATTTAATGCACCGATTCGGGCCGGAACCGAAACGAACTACCGATTCACGCCAGAAACGAAACGAACGCACCCATTCCACTTTATTGGACCCAATAGTGATGTTTTGGTTCGTTTAGGTCAGTTTTGTTACTGTGCAAAAAACCATGCCGGGGTAGCATTTAATGCACCGATTCGGGCCGGAACCGAAACGAATTACCGATTCACGCCAGAAACGAAACGAACGCACCCATTCCACTTTATTGGACCCAATAGTGATGTTTTGGTTCGTTTTGGTCAGTTTCGTTACTGTGCAAAAAACCATGCCGGGGTAGCATTTAATGCACCGATTCGGGCCGGAACCGAAACGAATTACCGATTCACGCCAGAAACGAAACGAACGCACCCATTCCACTTTATTGGACCCAATAGTGATGTATTGGTTCGTTTTTAATCAGTTTCATTACTGTCGAAAAAACCATGCCGGGATAGCATTTAATGCACCGATTCGGGCCGGAACCAAAACGAACTACCGATTCGGGCCAGAAACGAAACGAACGCACCCAATCCATTTTTTTGGACCCAATAGTGATGTTTTGGTTCGTTTTGATCAGTTTCGTTACTGTGCAAAAAACCATGCCGGGTTGCATTGAATGCACCGATTCGTGCCGGAACCGAAACGAACTACCGATTCGCGCCAGAAACGAAACGAACGCACCCAATCCACTTTTGTGGACCCAATAGTGATGTTTTGGTTCGTTTTGGTCAGTTTCGTTACTGTGCAAAAAACCATGCCGGGATACCATTTAATGCACCGATTCGGGCCGGAACCGAAACGAACTACCGATTCGCGCCAGAAACGAAACGAACGCACCCAATCCACTTTTTTGGACCCAATAGTGATGTTTTGGTTCGTTTTGGTCAGTTTCGTTACTGTGCAAAAAATCATACCGGGTTGCATTAAATGCACCGATTCGTGCCGGAACAACAATGAACTACCAATTCCGGCCAGAAACGAAACGAACGCACCCAATCCACTTTTTTGGACCGAATAGTGATGTTTTGGTTCGTTTTTAATCAGTTTCGTTACTGTGGAAAAAACCATGCCGGGATTGCATTTAATGCACCGATTCGGGCCGGAACCAAAACGAACTACCGATTCGGGCCAGAAACGAAACGAACGCACCCAATCCACTTTTTTGGACCCAATAGTGATGTTTTGGTTCGTTTTGATCAGTTTCGTTACTGTGCAAAAAACCATGCCGGGTTGCATTGAATGCACCGATTCGTGCCGGAACCGAAACGAACTACCGATTCGCGCCAGAAATGAAATGAACGCACCCAATCCACTTTTGTGGACCCAATAGTGATGTTTTGGTTCGTTTTGGTCAGTTTCGTTACTGTGCAAAAAACCATGCCGGGATACCATTTAATGCACCGATTCGGGCCGGAACCGAAACGAACTACCGATTCGCGCCAGAAACGAAACGAACGCACCCAATCCACTTTTTTGGACCCAATAGTGATGTTTTGGTTCGTTTTGGTCAGTTTCGTTACTGTGCAAAAAATCATACCGGGTTGCATTAAATGCACCGATTCGTGCCGGAACAACAATGAACTACCAATTCCGGCCAGAAACGAAACGAACGCACCCAATCCACTTTTTTGGACCGAATAGTGATGTTTTGGTTCGTTTTGGTCAGTTTCGTTACTGTGCAAAAAACCATGCCGGGATACCATTTAATGCACCGATTCGGGCCGGAACCAAAACGGACTACCAATTCGCGCTAGGAACGAAACGAATGCACCCAATCCACTTTATTGGACCCAATAGTGATGTTTTGGTTCGTTTTTAATCAGTTTCATTACTGTGCAAAAAACCATGCCGGGATAGCATTTAATGTACCGATTCGGGCCAGAACCGAAACGAACTACCGATTCGCGCCAGAAACGTAACGAACGCACCCAATCCACTTTTTTGGACCCAATAGTGATGTTTTGGTTCGTTTTGGTCAGTTTCGTTACTGTGCAAAAAACCATGCCGGGTTGCATTGAATGCACCGATTCAGGCCGGAACCGAAACGAACTACCGATTCGTGCCAGAAACGAAACGCAACTCACCCAATCCACTTTTGTGGACCCAATAGTGATGTTTTGGTTTGTTTTGGTCAATTTTGTTACTGTGCAAAAAACCATGTCGGGATACCATTTAATGCACCGATTCGGGCCGGAACCGAAACGAACTACCGATTCGCGCCAGAAACGAAACGAACGCAGCCAATCCACTTTTTTGGACCCAATAGTGATGTTTTGGTTCGTTTTGGTCAGTTTCGTTACTGTGCAAAAAACCATGCCGGGATACCATTTAATGCACCGATTCGGGCCGGAACCGAAACGAACTACCGATTCGCGCCAGAAACGAAACGAACGCACCCAATCCACTTTTTTGGACCCAATAGTGATGTTTTGGTTCGTTTTGGTCAGTTTCGTTACTGTGCAAAAAATCATACCGGGTTGCATTAAATGCACCGATTCGTGCCGGAACAACAATGAACTACCAATTCCGGCCAGAAACGAAACGAACGCACCCAATCCACTTTTTTGGACCGAATAGTGATGTTTTGGTTCGTTTTTAATCAGTTTCGTTACTGTGGAAAAAACCATGCCGGGATTGCATTTAATGCACCGATTCGGGCCGGAACCAAAACGAACTACCGATTCGGGCCAGAAACGAAACGAACGCACCCAATCCACTTTTTTGGACCCAATAGTGATGTTTTGGTTCGTTTTGATCAGTTTCGTTACTGTGCAAAAAACCATGCCGGGTTGCATTGAATGCACCGATTCGTGCCGGAACCGAAACGAACTACCGATTCGCGCCAGAAATGAAATGAACGCACCCAATCCACTTTTGTGGACCCAATAGTGATGTTTTGGTTCGTTTTGGTCAGTTTCGTTACTGTGCAAAAAACCATGCCGGGATACCATTTAATGCACCGATTCGGGCCGGAACCGAAACGAACTACCGATTCGCGCCAGAAACGAAACGAACGCACCCAATCCACTTTTTTGGACCCAATAGTGATGTTTTGGTTCGTTTTGGTCAGTTTCGTTACTGTGCAAAAAATCATACCGGGTTGCATTAAATGCACCGATTCGTGCCGGAACAACAATGAACTACCAATTCCGGCCAGAAACGAAACGAACGCACCCAATCCACTTTTTTGGACCGAATAGTGATGTTTTGGTTCGTTTTGGTCAGTTTCGTTACTGTGCAAAAAACCATGCCGGGATACCATTTAATGCACCGATTCGGGCCGGAACCAAAACGGACTACCAATTCGCGCTAGGAACGAAACGAATGCACCCAATCCACTTTATTGGACCCAATAGTGATGTTTTGGTTCGTTTTTAATCAGTTTCATTACTGTGCAAAAAACCATGCCGGGATAGCATTTAATGTACCGATTCGGGCCAGAACCGAAACGAACTACCGATTCGCGCCAGAAACGTAACGAACGCACCCAATCCACTTTTTTGGACCCAATAGTGATGTTTTGGTTCGTTTTGGTCAGTTTCGTTACTGTGCAAAAAACCATGCCGGGTTGCATTGAATGCACCGATTCAGGCCGGAACCGAAACGAACTACCGATTCGTGCCAGAAACGAAACGCAACTCACCCAATCCACTTTTGTGGACCCAATAGTGATGTTTTGGTTTGTTTTGGTCAATTTTGTTACTGTGCAAAAAACCATGTCGGGATACCATTTAATGCACCGATTCGGGCCGGAACCGAAACGAACTACCGATTCGCGCCAGAAACGAAACGAACGCAGCCAATCCACTTTTTTGGACCCAATAGTGATGTTTTGGTTCATTTTGGTTAGTTTCGTTACTGTGCAAAAAACCATGCCGGGACAGCATTTAATGCACCGATTCGGGCCGGAACCGAAACGAACTACCGATTCGCGCCAGAAATGAAACGAACGCACCCAATCCACTTTTTTGGTCCCAATATTGATGTTTTGGTTCGTTTTGTTCAGTTTTGTTACTGTGCAAAAAATCATACCGGGTTGCATTGAATGCACCGATTCGTGCCGGAACAACAATGAACTACCAATTCGGGCCAGAAACGAAACGAACGCACCCAATCCACTTTTTTGGACCGAATTGTGATGTTTTGGTTCGTTTTGGTCAGTTTCGTTACTGTGCAAAAAACCATGCCGGGATACCATTTAATGCACCGATTCGGGCCGGAACCAAAACGGACTACCAATTCGCGCTAGGAACGAAACGAATGCACCCAATCCACTTTATTGGACCCAATAGTGATGTTTTGGTTCGTTTTTAATCAGTTTCATTACTGTGCAAAAAACCATGCCGGGATAGCATTTAATGTACCGATTCGGGCCAGAACCGAAACGAACTACCGATTCGCGCCAGAAACGTAACGAACGCACCCAATCCACTTTTTTGGACCCAATAGTGATGTTTTGGTTCGTTTTGGTCAGTTTCGTTACTGTGCAAAAAACCATGCCGGGTTGCATTGAATGCACCGATTCAGGCCGGAACCGAAACGAACTACCGATTCGTGCCAGAAACGAAACGCAACTCACCCAATCCACTTTTGTGGACCCAATAGTGATGTTTTGGTTTGTTTTGGTCAATTTTGTTACTGTGCAAAAAACCATGTCGGGATACCATTTAATGCACCGATTCGGGCCGGAACCGAAACGAACTACCGATTCGCGCCAGAAACGAAACGAACGCAGCCAATCCACTTTTTTCGACCCAATAGTGATGTTTTGGTTCGTTTTGGTCAGTTTCGTTACTGTGCAAAAAACCATGCCGGGATACCATTTAATGCACCGATTCGGGCCGGAACCGAAACGAACTACCGATTCGCGCCAGAAACGAAACGAACGCACCCAATCCACTTTTTTGGACCCAATAGTGATGTTTTGGTTCGTTTTGGTCAGTTTCGTTACTGTGCAAAAAATCATACCGGGTTGCATTAAATGCACCGATTCGTGCCGGAACAACAATGAACTACCAATTCCGGCCAGAAACGAAACGAACGCACCCAATCCACTTTTTTGGACCGAATAGTGATGTTTTGGTTCGTTTTTAATCAGTTTCGTTACTGTGGAAAAAACCATGCCGGGATTGCATTTAATGCACCGATTCGGGCCGGAACCAAAACGAACTACCGATTCGGGCCAGAAACGAAACGAACGCACCCAATCCACTTTTTTGGACCCAATAGTGATGTTTTGGTTCGTTTTGATCAGTTTCGTTACTGTGCAAAAAACCATGCCGGGTTGCATTGAATGCACCGATTCGTGCCGGAACCGAAACGAACTACCGATTCGCGCCAGAAATGAAATGAACGCACCCAATCCACTTTTGTGGACCCAATAGTGATGTTTTGGTTCGTTTTGGTCAGTTTCGTTACTGTGCAAAAAACCATGCCGGGATACCATTTAATGCACCGATTCGGGCCGGAACCGAAACGAACTACCGATTCGCGCCAGAAACGAAACGAACGCACCCAATCCACTTTTTTGGACCCAATAGTGATGTTTTGGTTCGTTTTGGTCAGTTTCGTTACTGTGCAAAAAATCATACCGGGTTGCATTAAATGCACCGATTCGTGCCGGAACAACAATGAACTACCAATTCCGGCCAGAAACGAAACGAACGCACCCAATCCACTTTTTTGGACCGAATAGTGATGTTTTGGTTCGTTTTGGTCAGTTTCGTTACTGTGCAAAAAACCATGCCGGGATACCATTTAATGCACCGATTCGGGCCGGAACCAAAACGGACTACCAATTCGCGCTAGGAACGAAACGAATGCACCCAATCCACTTTATTGGACCCAATAGTGATGTTTTGGTTCGTTTTTAATCAGTTTCATTACTGTGCAAAAAACCATGCCGGGATAGCATTTAATGTACCGATTCGTGCCAGAACCGAAACGAACTACCGATTCGCGCCAGAAACGTAACGAACGCACCCAATCCACTTTTTTGGACCCAATAGTGATGTTTTGGTTCGTTTTGGTCAGTTTCGTTACTGTGCAAAAAACCATGCCGGGTTGCATTGAATGCACCGATTCAGGCCGGAACCGAAACGAACTACCGATTCGTGCCAGAAACGAAACGCAACTCACCCAATCCACTTTTGTGGACCCAATAGTGATGTTTTGGTTTGTTTTGGTCAATTTTGTTACTGTGCAAAAAACCATGTCGGGATACCATTTAATGCACCGATTCGGGCCGGAACCGAAACGAACTACCGATTCGCGCCAGAAACGAAACGAACGCAGCCAATCCACTTTTTTGGACCCAATAGTGATGTTTTGGTTCATTTTGGTTAGTTTCGTTACTGTGCAAAAAACCATGCCGGGACAGCATTTAATGCACCGATTCGGGCCGGAACCGAAACGAACTACCGATTCGCGCCAGAAATGAAACGAACGCACCCAATCCACTTTTTTGGTCCCAATATTGATGTTTTGGTTCGTTTTGTTCAGTTTTGTTACTGTGCAAAAAATCATACCGGGTTGCATTGAATGCACCGATTCGTGCCGGAACAACAATGAACTACCAATTCGGGCCAGAAACGAAACGAACGCACCCAATCCACTTTTTTGGACCGAATTGTGATGTTTTGGTTCGTTTTGGTCAGTTTCGTTACTGTGCAAAAAACCATGCCGGGTTGCATTGAATGCACCGATTCGGGCCAGAACCGAAACGAACTACCGATTCGTGCCAGAAACGAAACAAACACACCCAATCCACTTTTGTGGACCCAATTGTGATGTTTTGGTTCGTTTTGGTCAGTTTCGTTACTGTGCAAAAAACCATGCCGGGTTGCATTGAATGCACCGATTCAGGCCGGAACCGAAACGAACTACCGATTCGTGCCAGAAACGAAACGCAACTCACCCAATCCACTTTTGTGGACCTAATAGTGATGTTTTGGTTTGTTTTGGTCAATTTTGTTACTGTGCAAAAAACCATGTCGGGATACCATTTAATGCACCGATTCGGGCCGGAACCGAAACGAACTACCGATTCGCGCCAGAAACGAAACGAACGCAGCCAATCCACTTTTTTGGACCCAATAGTGATGTTTTGGTTCATTTTGGTTAGTTTCGTTACTGTGCAAAAAACCATGCCGGGACAGCATTTAATGCACCGATTCGGGCCGGAACCGAAACGAACTACCGATTCGCGCCAGAAATGAAACGAACGCACCCAATCCACTTTTTTGGTCCCAATATTGATGTTTTGGTTCGTTTTGTTCAGTTTTGTTACTGTGCAAAAAATCATACCGGGTTGCATTGAATGCACCGATTCGTGCCGGAACAACAATGAACTACCAATTCGGGCCAGAAACGAAACGAACGCACCCAATCCACTTTTTTGGACCGAATTGTGATGTTTTGGTTCGTTTTGGTCAGTTTCGTTACTGTGCAAAAAACCATGCCGGGTTGCATTGAATGCACCGATTCGGGCCAGAACCGAAACGAACTACCGATTCGTGCCAGAAACGAAACAAACACACCCAATCCACTTTTGTGGACCCAATTGTGATGTTTTGGTTCGTTTTGGTCAGTTTCGTTACTGTGCAAAAAACCATGCCGGGTTGCATTGAATGCACCGATTCAGGCCGGAACCGAAACGAACTACCGATTCGTGCCAGAAACGAAACGCAACTAACCCAATCCACTTTTGTGGACCCAATAGTGATGTTTTGGTTTGTTTTGGTTAATTTTGTTACTGTGCAAAAAACCATGTCGGGATACCATTTAATGCACCGATTCGGGCCGGAACCGAAACGAACTACCGATTCGCGCCAGAAACGAAACGAACGCAGCCAATCCACTTTTTTGGACCCAATAGTGATGTTTTGGTTCATTTTGGTTAGTTTCGTTACTGTGCAAAAAACCATGCCGGGACAGCATTTAATGCACCGATTCGGGCCGGAACCGAAACGAACTACCGATTCGCGCCAGAAACGAAACGAACGCACCCAATCCACTTTTTTGGACCCAATATTGATGTTTTGGTTCGTTTTGTTCAGTTTCGTTACTGTGCAAAAAATCATACCGGGTTGCATTGAATGCACCGATTCGTGCCGGAACAACAATGAACTACCAATTCGGGCCAGAAACGAAACGAACGCACCCAATCCACTTTTTTGGACCGAATTGTGATGTTTTGGTTCGTTTTGGTCAGTTTCGTTACTGTGCAAAAAACCATGCCGGGTTGCATTGAATGCACCGATTCGGGCCAGAACCGAAACGAACTACCGATTCGTGCCAGAAACGAAACAAACACACCCAATCCACTTTTGTGGACCCAATTGTGATGTTTTGGTTCGTTTTGGTCAGTTTCGTTACTGTGCAAAAAACCATGCCGGGTTGCATTGCATGCACCGATTCGGGCCGGAACCGAAACGAACTACCGATTCGCGCCAGAAACGAAATGAACGCACCCAATCCACTTTTGTGGACCCAATAGTGATGTTTTGGTTCGTTTTGGTCAGTTTCGTTACTGTGCAAAAAACCATGCCGGGTTGCATTGAATGCACCGATTCGTGCCGGAACCGAAACGAACTACCGATTCGCGCCAGAAATGAAATGAACGCACCCAATCCACTTTTGTGGACCCAATAGTGATGTTTTGGTTCGTTTTGGTCAGTTTCGTTACTGTGCAAAAAACCATGCCGGGATACCATTTAATGCACCGATTCGGGCCGGAACCGAAACGAACTACCGATTCGCGCCAGAAACGAAACGAACGCACCCAATCCACTTTTTTGGACCCAATAGTGATGTTTTGGTTCGTTTTGGTCAGTTTCGTTACTGTGCAAAAAATCATACCGGGTTGCATTAAATGCACCGATTCGTGCCGGAACAACAATGAACTACCAATTCCGGCCAGAAACGAAACGAACGCACCCAATCCACTTTTTTGGACCGAATAGTGATGTTTTGGTTCGTTTTGGTCAGTTTCGTTACTGTGCAAAAAACCATGCCGGGATACCATTTAATGCACCGATTCGGGCCGGAACCAAAACGGACTACCAATTCGCGCTAGGAACGAAACGAATGCACCCAATCCACTTTATTGGACCCAATAGTGATGTTTTGGTTCGTTTTTAATCAGTTTCATTACTGTGCAAAAAACCATGCCGGGATAGCATTTAATGTACCGATTCGGGCCAGAACCGAAACGAACTACCGATTCGCGCCAGAAACGTAACGAACGCACCCAATCCACTTTTTTGGACCCAATAGTGATGTTTTGGTTCGTTTTGGTCAGTTTCGTTACTGTGCAAAAAACCATGCCGGGTTGCATTGAATGCACCGATTCAGGCCGGAACCGAAACGAACTACCGATTCGTGCCAGAAACGAAACGCAACTCACCCAATCCACTTTTGTGGACCCAATAGTGATGTTTTGGTTTGTTTTGGTCAATTTTGTTACTGTGCAAAAAACCATGTCGGGATACCATTTAATGCACCGATTCGGGCCGGAACCGAAACGAACTACCGATTCGCGCCAGAAACGAAACGAACGCAGCCAATCCACTTTTTTGGACCCAATAGTGATGTTTTGGTTCGTTTTGGTCAGTTTCGTTACTGTGCAAAAAACCATGCCGGGATACCATTTAATGCACCGATTCGGGCCGGAACCGAAACGAACTACCGATTCGCGCCAGAAACGAAACGAACGCACCCAATCCACTTTTTTGGACCCAATAGTGATGTTTTGGTTCGTTTTGGTCAGTTTCGTTACTGTGCAAAAAATCATACCGGGTTGCATTAAATGCACCGATTCGTGCCGGAACAACAATGAACTACCAATTCCGGCCAGAAACGAAACGAACGCACCCAATCCACTTTTTTGGACCGAATAGTGATGTTTTGGTTCGTTTTTAATCAGTTTCGTTACTGTGGAAAAAACCATGCCGGGATTGCATTTAATGCACCGATTCGGGCCGGAACCAAAACGAACTACCGATTCGGGCCAGAAACGAAACGAACGCACCCAATCCACTTTTTTGGACCCAATAGTGATGTTTTGGTTCGTTTTGATCAGTTTCGTTACTGTGCAAAAAACCATGCCGGGTTGCATTGAATGCACCGATTCGTGCCGGAACCGAAACGAACTACCGATTCGCGCCAGAAATGAAATGAACGCACCCAATCCACTTTTGTGGACCCAATAGTGATGTTTTGGTTCGTTTTGGTCAGTTTCGTTACTGTGCAAAAAACCATGCCGGGATACCATTTAATGCACCGATTCGGGCCGGAACCGAAACGAACTACCGATTCGCGCCAGAAACGAAACGAACGCACCCAATCCACTTTTTTGGACCCAATAGTGATGTTTTGGTTCGTTTTGGTCAGTTTCGTTACTGTGCAAAAAATCATACCGGGTTGCATTAAATGCACCGATTCGTGCCGGAACAACAATGAACTACCAATTCCGGCCAGAAACGAAACGAACGCACCCAATCCACTTTTTTGGACCGAATAGTGATGTTTTGGTTCGTTTTGGTCAGTTTCGTTACTGTGCAAAAAACCATGCCGGGATACCATTTAATGCACCGATTCGGGCCGGAACCAAAACGGACTACCAATTCGCGCTAGGAACGAAACGAATGCACCCAATCCACTTTATTGGACCCAATAGTGATGTTTTGGTTCGTTTTTAATCAGTTTCATTACTGTGCAAAAAACCATGCCGGGATAGCATTTAATGTACCGATTCGTGCCAGAACCGAAACGAACTACCGATTCGCGCCAGAAACGTAACGAACGCACCCAATCCACTTTTTTGGACCCAATAGTGATGTTTTGGTTCGTTTTGGTCAGTTTCGTTACTGTGCAAAAAACCATGCCGGGTTGCATTGAATGCACCGATTCAGGCCGGAACCGAAACGAACTACCGATTCGTGCCAGAAACGAAACGCAACTCACCCAATCCACTTTTGTGGACCCAATAGTGATGTTTTGGTTTGTTTTGGTCAATTTTGTTACTGTGCAAAAAACCATGTCGGGATACCATTTAATGCACCGATTCGGGCCGGAACCGAAACGAACTACCGATTCGCGCCAGAAACGAAACGAACGCAGCCAATCCACTTTTTTGGACCCAATAGTGATGTTTTGGTTCATTTTGGTTAGTTTCGTTACTGTGCAAAAAACCATGCCGGGACAGCATTTAATGCACCGATTCGGGCCGGAACCGAAACGAACTACCGATTCGCGCCAGAAATGAAACGAACGCACCCAATCCACTTTTTTGGTCCCAATATTGATGTTTTGGTTCGTTTTGTTCAGTTTTGTTACTGTGCAAAAAATCATACCGGGTTGCATTGAATGCACCGATTCGTGCCGGAACAACAATGAACTACCAATTCGGGCCAGAAACGAAACGAACGCACCCAATCCACTTTTTTGGACCGAATTGTGATGTTTTGGTTCGTTTTGGTCAGTTTTGTTACTGTGCAAAAAACCATGCCGGGTTGCATTGAATGCACCGATTCGGGCCAGAACCGAAACGAACTACCGATTCGTGCCAGAAACGAAACAAACACACCCAATCCACTTTTGTGGACCCAATTGTGATGTTTTGGTTCGTTTTGGTCAGTTTCGTTACTGTGCAAAAAACCATGCCGGGTTGCATTGAATGCACCGATTCAGGCCGGAACCGAAACGAACTACCGATTCGTGCCAGAAACGAAACGCAACTAACCCAATCCACTTTTGTGGACCCAATAGTGATGTTTTGGTTTGTTTTGGTTAATTTTGTTACTGTGCAAAAAACCATGTCGGGATACCATTTAATGCACCGATTCGGGCCGGAACCGAAACGAACTACCGATTCGCGCCAGAAACGAAACGAACGCAGCCAATCCACTTTTTTGGACCCAATAGTGATGTTTTGGTTCATTTTGGTTAGTTTCGTTACTGTGCAAAAAACCATGCCGGGACAGCATTTAATGCACCGATTCGGGCCGGAACCGAAACGAACTACCGATTCGCGCCAGAAACGAAACGAACGCACCCAATCCACTTTTTTGGACCCAATATTGATGTTTTGGTTCGTTTTGTTCAGTTTCGTTACTGTGCAAAAAATCATACCGGGTTGCATTGAATGCACCGATTCGTGCCGGAACAACAATGAACTACCAATTCGGGCCAGAAACGAAACGAACGCACCCAATCCACTTTTTTGGACCGAATTGTGATGTTTTGGTTCGTTTTGGTCAGTTTCGTTACTGTGCAAAAAACCATGCCGGGTTGCATTGAATGCACCGATTCGGGCCAGAACCGAAACGAACTACCGATTCGTGCCAGAAACGAAACAAACACACCCAATCCACTTTTGTGGACCCAATTGTGATGTTTTGGTTCGTTTTGGTCAGTTTCGTTACTGTGCAAAAAACCATGCCGGGTTGCATTGCATGCACCGATTCGGGCCGGAACCGAAACGAACTACCGATTCGCGCCAGAAACGAAATGAACGCACCCAATCCACTTTTGTGGACCCAATAGTGATGTTTTGGTTCGTTTTGGTCAGTTTCGTTACTGTGCAAAAAACCATGCCGGGTTGCATTGAATGCACCGATTCGTGCCGGAACCGAAACGAACTACCGATTCGCGCCAGAAATGAAATGAACGCACCCAATCCACTTTTGTGGACCCAATAGTGATGTTTTGGTTCGTTTTGGTCAGTTTCGTTACTGTGCAAAAAACCATGCCGGGATACCATTTAATGCACCGATTCGGGCCGGAACCGAAACGAACTACCGATTCGCGCCAGAAACGAAACGAACGCACCCAATCCACTTTTTTGGACCCAATAGTGATGTTTTGGTTCGTTTTGGTCAGTTTCGTTACTGTGCAAAAAATCATACCGGGTTGCATTAAATGCACCGATTCGTGCCGGAACAACAATGAACTACCAATTCCGGCCAGAAACGAAACGAACGCACCCAATCCACTTTTTTGGACCGAATAGTGATGTTTTGGTTCGTTTTGGTCAGTTTCGTTACTGTGCAAAAAACCATGCCGGGATACCATTTAATGCACCGATTCGGGCCGGAACCAAAACGGACTACCAATTCGCGCTAGGAACGAAACGAATGCACCCAATCCACTTTATTGGACCCAATAGTGATGTTTTGGTTCGTTTTTAATCAGTTTCATTACTGTGCAAAAAACCATGCCGGGATAGCATTTAATGTACCGATTCGGGCCAGAACCGAAACGAACTACCGATTCGCGCCAGAAACGTAACGAACGCACCCAATCCACTTTTTTGGACCCAATAGTGATGTTTTGGTTCGTTTTGGTCAGTTTCGTTACTGTGCAAAAAACCATGCCGGGTTGCATTGAATGCACCGATTCAGGCCGGAACCGAAACGAACTACCGATTCGTGCCAGAAACGAAACGCAACTCACCCAATCCACTTTTGTGGACCCAATAGTGATGTTTTGGTTTGTTTTGGTCAATTTTGTTACTGTGCAAAAAACCATGTCGGGATACCATTTAATGCACCGATTCGGGCCGGAACCGAAACGAACTACCGATTCGCGCCAGAAACGAAACGAACGCAGCCAATCCACTTTTTTGGACCCAATAGTGATGTTTTGGTTCGTTTTGGTCAGTTTCGTTACTGTGCAAAAAACCATGCCGGGATACCATTTAATGCACCGATTCGGGCCGGAACCGAAACGAACTACCGATTCGCGCCAGAAACGAAACGAACGCACCCAATCCACTTTTTTGGACCCAATAGTGATGTTTTGGTTCGTTTTGGTCAGTTTCGTTACTGTGCAAAAAATCATACCGGGTTGCATTAAATGCACCGATTCGTGCCGGAACAACAATGAACTACCAATTCCGGCCAGAAACGAAACGAACGCACCCAATCCACTTTTTTGGACCGAATAGTGATGTTTTGGTTCGTTTTTAATCAGTTTCGTTACTGTGGAAAAAACCATGCCGGGATTGCATTTAATGCACCGATTCGGGCCGGAACCAAAACGAACTACCGATTCGGGCCAGAAACGAAACGAACGCACCCAATCCACTTTTTTGGACCCAATAGTGATGTTTTGGTTCGTTTTGATCAGTTTCGTTACTGTGCAAAAAACCATGCTGGGTTGCATTGAATGCACCGATTCGTGCCGGAACCGAAACGAACTACCGATTCGCGCCAGAAATGAAATGAACGCACCCAATCCACTTTTGTGGACCCAATAGTGATGTTTTGGTTCGTTTTGGTCAGTTTCGTTACTGTGCAAAAAACCATGCCGGGATACCATTTAATGCACCGATTCGGGCCGGAACCGAAACGAACTACCGATTCGCGCCAGAAACGAAACGAACGCACCCAATCCACTTTTTTGGACCCAATAGTGATGTTTTGGTTCGTTTTGGTCAGTTTCGTTACTGTGCAAAAAATCATACCGGGTTGCATTAAATGCACCGATTCGTGCCGGAACAACAATGAACTACCAATTCCGGCCAGAAACGAAACGAACGCACCCAATCCACTTTTTTGGACCGAATAGTGATGTTTTGGTTCGTTTTGGTCAGTTTCGTTACTGTGCAAAAAACCATGCCGGGATACCATTTAATGCACCGATTCGGGCCGGAACCAAAACGGACTACCAATTCGCGCTAGGAACGAAACGAATGCACCCAATCCACTTTATTGGACCCAATAGTGATGTTTTGGTTCGTTTTTAATCAGTTTCATTACTGTGCAAAAAACCATGCCGGGATAGCATTTAATGTACCGATTCGGGCCAGAACCGAAACGAACTACCGATTCGCGCCAGAAACGTAACGAACGCACCCAATCCACTTTTTTGGACCCAATAGTGATGTTTTGGTTCGTTTTGGTCAGTTTCGTTACTGTGCAAAAAACCATGCCGGGTTGCATTGAATGCACCGATTCAGGCCGGAACCGAAACGAACTACCGATTCGTGCCAGAAACGAAACGCAACTCACCCAATCCACTTTTGTGGACCCAATAGTGATGTTTTGGTTTGTTTTGGTCAATTTTGTTACTGTGCAAAAAACCATGTCGGGATACCATTTAATGCACCGATTCGGGCCGGAACCGAAACGAACTACCGATTCGCGCCAGAAACGAAACGAACGCAGCCAATCCACTTTTTTGGACCCAATAGTGATGTTTTGGTTCATTTTGGTTAGTTTCGTTACTGTGCAAAAAACCATGCCGGGACAGCATTTAATGCACCGATTCGGGCCGGAACCGAAACGAACTACCGATTCGCGCCAGAAATGAAACGAACGCACCCAATCCACTTTTTTGGTCCCAATATTGATGTTTTGGTTCGTTTTGTTCAGTTTTGTTACTGTGCAAAAAATCATACCGGGTTGCATTGAATGCACCGATTCGTGCCGGAACAACAATGAACTACCAATTCGGGCCAGAAACGAAACGAACGCACCCAATCCACTTTTTTGGACCGAATTGTGATGTTTTGGTTCGTTTTGGTCAGTTTCGTTACTGTGCAAAAAACCATGCCGGGTTGCATTGAATGCACCGATTCGGGCCAGAACCGAAACGAACTACCGATTCGTGCCAGAAACGAAACAAACACACCCAATCCACTTTTGTGGACCCAATTGTGATGTTTTGGTTCGTTTTGGTCAGTTTCGTTACTGTGCAAAAAACCATGCCGGGTTGCATTGAATGCACCGATTCAGGCCGGAACCGAAACGAACTACCGATTCGTGCCAGAAACGAAACGCAACTAACCCAATCCACTTTTGTGGACCCAATAGTGATGTTTTGGTTTGTTTTGGTCAATTTTGTTACTGTGCAAAAAACCATGTCGGGATACCATTTAATGCACCGATTCGGGCCGGAACCGAAACGAACTACCGATTCGCGCCAGAAACGAAACGAACGCAGCCAATCCACTTTTTTGGACCCAATAGTGATGTTTTGGTTCATTTTGGTTAGTTTCGTTACTGTGCAAAAAACCATGCCGGGACAGCATTTAATGCACCGATTCGGGCCGGAACCGAAACGAACTACCGATTCGCGCCAGAAACGAAACGAACGCACCCAATCCACTTTTTTGGACCCAATATTGATGTTTTGGTTCGTTTTGTTCAGTTTCGTTACTGTGCAAAAAATCATACCGGGTTGCATTGAATGCACCGATTCGTGCCGGAACAACAATGAACTACCAATTCGGGCCAGAAACGAAACGAACGCACCCAATCCACTTTTTTGGACCGAATTGTGATGTTTTGGTTCGTTTTGGTCAGTTTCGTTACTGTGCAAAAAACCATGCCGGGTTGCATTGAATGCACCGATTCGGGCCAGAACCGAAACGAACTACCGATTCGTGCCAGAAACGAAACAAACACACCCAATCCACTTTTGTGGACCCAATTGTGATGTTTTGGTTCGTTTTGGTCAGTTTCGTTACTGTGCAAAAAACCATGCCGGGTTGCATTGCATGCACCGATTCGGGCCGGAACCGAAACGAACTACCGATTCGCGCCAGAAACGAAATGAACGCACCCAATCCACTTTTGTGGACCCAATAGTGATGTTTTGGTTCGTTTTGGTCAGTTTCGTTACTGTGCAAAAAACCATGCCGGGTTGCATTGAATGCACCGATTCGTGCCGGAACCGAAACGAACTACCGATTCGCGCCAGAAATGAAATGAACGCACCCAATCCACTTTTGTGGACCCAATAGTGATGTTTTGGTTCGTTTTGGTCAGTTTCGTTACTGTGCAAAAAACCATGCCGGGATACCATTTAATGCACCGATTCGGGCCGGAACCGAAACGAACTACCGATTCGCGCCAGAAACGAAACGAACGCACCCAATCCACTTTTTTGGACCCAATAGTGATGTTTTGGTTCGTTTTGGTCAGTTTCGTTACTGTGCAAAAAATCATACCGGGTTGCATTAAATGCACCGATTCGTGCCGGAACAACAATGAACTACCAATTCCGGCCAGAAACGAAACGAACGCACCCAATCCACTTTTTTGGACCCAATATTGATGTTTTGGTTCGTTTTGTTCAGTTTCGTTACTGTGCAAAAAATCATACCGGGTTGCATTGAATGCACCGATTCGTGCCGGAACAACAATGAACTACCAATTCGGGCCAGAAACGAAACGAACGCACCCAATCCACTTTTTTGGACCGAATTGTGATGTTTTGGTTCGTTTTGGTCAGTTTCGTTACTGTGCAAAAAACCATGCCGGGTTGCATTGAATGCACCGATTCGGGCCGGAACCGAAACGAACTACCGATTCGCGCCAGAAACGAAACGAACGCACCCAATCCACTTTTTTGGACCCAATAGTTATGTTTTGGTTCGTTTTGGTCAGTTTCGTTACTGTGCAAAAAACCATGCCGGGTTGCATTGAATGCACCGATTCGGGCCGGAACCGAAACGAACTACCGATTTGGGCCAGAAACGTAACGAACGCACCCAATCCACTTTTGTGGACCCAATAGTGATGTTTTGGTTCGTTTTTAATCAGTTTCGTTACTGTGCAAAAAACCATGCCGGGATAGTATTTTATACACCGATTCAGGCCGGAACCGAAACGAACTACCGATTCGAGCCAGAAACGAAACGAACGCACCCAATCCACTTTTTTGGACCCAATAGTGATGTTTTGGTTCGTTTTGTTCAGTTTTGTTACTGTGCAAAAAACCATGCCGGCTTGCATTTAATGCACCGATTCGGGCCGGAACCGAAACGAACTACCGATTCGGGCCAGAAACGTAACGAACGCACCCAATCCACTCTTTTGGACCCAATAGTGATGTTTTGGTTCGTTTTGGTCAGTTTCGTTACTGTGCAAAAAACCATGCCGGGTTGCATTGAATGCACCGATTAAGGCCGGAACCAAAACGAACTACCGATTCGTGCCAGAAACGAAACGAACGCACCCAATCCACTTTTGTGGACCCAATAGTGATGTTTTGGTTCGTTTTGGTCAGTTTCGTTACTGTGCAAAAAATCATGCCGGGTTGCATTGAATCCACCGATTCGGGCCAGAACCGAAACGAACTACCGATTCGCGCCAGAAATGAAACGAACGCACCCAATCCACTATTGTGGACCCAATAGTGATGTTTTGGTTCGTTTTGGTCAGTTTCGTTACTGTGCAAAAAACCATGCCGGGATACCATTTAATGCACCGATTCGGGCCGGAACCGAAACGAACTACCGATTCGTGCCAGAAATGAAACGAACGCACCCAATCCACTTTTTTGGACCCAATATTGATGTTTTGGTTCGTTTTGTTCAGTTTCGTTACTGCGCAAAAAATCATACCGGGTTGCATTGAATGCACCGATTCGTGCCGGAACAACAATGAACTACCAATTCGGGCCAGAAACGAAACGAACGCACCCAATCCACTTTTTTGGACCGAATTGTGTTGTTTTGGTTCGTTTTGGTCAGTTTCGTTACTGTGCTAAAAACCATGCCGGGTTGCATTGAATGCACCGATTCGGGCCAGAACCGAAACGAACTACCGATTCGTGCCAGAAACGAAACAAACACACCCAATCCACTTTTGTGGACCCAATTGTGATGTTTTGGTTCGTTTTGGTCAGTTTCGTTACTGTGCAAAAAACCATGCCGGGTTGCATTGAATGGACCGATTCGGGCCAGAACCGAAACGAACTACCGATTCGCACCAGAAACGAAACGAACGCACCCAATCCACTTTTTTGGACCCAATAGTGATGTTTTGGTTCGTTTTGGTCAGTTTCGTTACTGTGCAAAAAACCATGCCGGGATACCATTTAATGCACCGATTCGGGCCGGAACCGAAACGGACTACCGATTCGCGCCAGAAATGAACACAACGCACCCAATCCACTTTTTTGGACCCAATAGTGATGTTTTGGTTCGTTTTGGTCGGTTTCGTTACTGTGCAAAAAACCATGCCGGGTTGCATTGAATGCACCGATTCGGGCCAGAACCGAAACGAACTACCGATTCACGCTAGAAACGAAACGAACGCACCCAATCCACTTTTTTGGACCCAATAGTGATGTTTTGGTTCGTTTTGGTCAGTTTCGTTACTGTGCAAAAAAACCATGCCGGGTTGCATGGAATGCACCGATTCGGGCCAGAAACGAAACGAACGCACCCAATCCACTTTTGTGGACCCAATAGTGATGTTTTGGTTTGTTTTGGTCAGTTTCGTTACTGTGCAAAAAACCATGCCGGGATACCATTTAATGCACCGATTCGCGCCAGAAACGAAACGAACGCACCCAATCCACTTTTTTGGACCCAATAGTGATGTTTTGGTTCGTTTTGGTCAGTTTCGTTACTGTGCAAAAAATCATACCGGGTTGCATTGAATGCACCGATTCGTGCCGGAACAACATTGAACTACCAATTCGGGCCATAAACAAAACGAACGCACCCAATCCACTTTTTCGGACCGAATAGTGATGTTTTGGTTCGGTTTGGTCAGTTTCGTTACTGTGCAAAAAAACCATGCCGGGTTGCATTGAATGCACCGATTCGGGCCAGAACCGAAACGAACTACCGATTCGCGCCGGAAATGAAACAAACACACCCAATCCACTTTTGTGGACCCAATAGTGATGTTTTGGTTCGTTTTGGTCGGTTTCGTTACTGTGCAAAAAACCATGCCGGGTTGCATTGAATGCACCGATTCGGGCCGGAACCGAAACGAACTACCGATTTGGGCCAGAAACGTAACGAACGCACCCAATCCACTTTTGTGGGCCCAATAGTGATGTTTTGGTTCGTTTTTAATCAGTTTCGTTACTGTGCAAAAAACCATGCCGGGATAGTATTTTATACACCGATTCAGGCCGGAACCGAAACGAACTACCGATTCGAGCCAGAAACGAAACGAACGCACCCAATCCACTTTTTTGGACCCAATAGTGATGTTTTGGTTCGTTTTGTTCAGTTTTGTTACTGTGCAAAAAACCATGCCGGCTTGCATTTAATGCACCGATTCGGGCCGGAACCGAAACGAACTACCGATTCGGGCCAGAAACGTAACGAACGCACCCAATCCACTCTTTTGGACCCAATAGTGATGTTTTGGTTCGTTTTGGTCAGTTTCGTTACTGTGCAAAAAACCATGCCGGGTTGCATTGAATGCACCGATTAAGGCCGGAACCAAAACGAACTACCGATTCGTGCCAGAAACGAAACGAACGCACCCAATCCACTTTTGTGGACCCAATAGTGATGTTTTGGTTCGTTTTGGTCAGTTTCGTTACTGTGCAAAAAATCATGCCGGGTTGCATTGAATCCACCGATTCGGGCCAGAACCGAAACGAACTACCGATTCGCGCCAGAAACGAAACGAACGCACCCAATCCACTTTTGTGGACCCAATAGTGATGTTTTGGTTCGTTTTGGTCAGTTTCGTTACTGTGCAAAAAACCATGCCGGGATACCATTTAATGCACCGATTCGGGCCGGAACCGAAACGAACTACCGATTCGTGCCAGAAATGAAACGAACGCACCCAATCCACTTTTTTGGACCCAATATTGATGTTTTGGTTCGTTTTGTTCAGTTTCGTTACTGTGCAAAAAATCATACCGGGTTGCATTGAATGCACCGATTCGTGCCGGAACAACAATGAACTACCAATTCGGGCCAGAAACGAAACGAACGCACCCAATCCACTTTTTTGGACCGAATTGTGATGTTTTGGTTCGTTTTGGTCAGTTTCGTTACTGTGCTAAAAACCATGCCGGGTTGCATTGAATGCACCGATTCGGGCCAGAACCGAAACGAACTACCGATTCGTGCCAGAAACGAAACAAACACACCCAATCCACTTTTGTGGACCCAATTGTGATGTTTTGGTTCATTTTGGTCAGTTTCGTTACTGTGCAAAAAACCATGCCGGGTTGCATTGAATGGACCGATTCGGGCCAGAACCGAAACGAACTACCGATTCGCACTAGAAACGAAACGAACGCACCCAATCCACTTTTTTGGACCCAATAGTGATGTTTTGGTTCGTTTTGGTCAGTTTCGTTACTGTGCAAAAAACCATGCCGGGATACCATTTAATGCACCGATTCGGGCCGGAACCGAAACGGACTACCGATTCGCGCCAGAAATGAACACAACGCACCCAATCCACTTTTTTGGACCCAATAGTGATGTTTTGGTTCGTTTTGGTCGGTTTCGTTACTGTGCAAAAAACCATGCCGGGTTGCATTGAATGCACCGATTCGGGCCAGAACCGAAACGAACTACCGATTCACGCCAGAAACGAAACGAACGCACCCATTCCACTTTTTTGGACCCAATAGTGATGTTTTGGTTCGTTTTGGTCAGTTTCGTTACTGTGCAAAAAAACCATGCCGGGTTGCATGGAATGCACCGATTCGGGCCAGAAACGAAACGAACGCACCCAATCCACTTTTGTGGACCCAATAGTGATGTTTTGGTTCGTTTTGGTCAGTTTCGTTACTGTGCAAAAAACCATGCCGGGATACCATTTAATGCACCGATTCGCGCCAGAAACGAAACGAACGCACCCAATCCACTTTTTTGGACCCAATAGTGATGTTTTGGTTCGTTTTGGTCAGTTTCGTTACTGTGCAAAAAATCATACCGGGTTGCATTAAATGCACCGATTCGTGCCGGAACAACAATGAACTACCAATTCCGGCCAGAAACGAAACGAACGCACCCAATCCACTTTTTTGGACCGAATAGTGATATTTTGGTTCGTTTTTAATCAGTTTCGTTACTGTGGAAAAAACCATGCCGGGATTGCATTTAATGCACCGATTCGGGCCGGAACCAAAACGAACTACCGATTCGGGCCAGAAACGAAACGAACGCACCCAATCCACTTTTTTGGACCCAATAGTGATGTTTTGGTTCGTTTTGATCAGTTTCGTTACTGTGCAAAAAACCATGCCGGGTTGCATTGAATGCACCGATTCGTGCCGGAACCGAAACGAACTACCGATTCGCGCCAGAAATGAAATGAACGCACCCAATCCACTTTTGTGGACCCAATAGTGATGTTTTGGTTCGTTTTGGTCAGTTTCGTTACTGTGCAAAAAACCATGCCGGGTTGCATTGAATGCACCGATTCGGGCCAGAACCGAAACGAACTACCGATTCGTGCCAGAAACGAAACAAACACACCCAATCCACTTTTGTGGACCCAATTGTGATGTTTTGGTTCGTTTTGGTCAGTTTCGTTACTGTGCAAAAAACCATGCCGGGTTGCATTGCATGCACCGATTCGGGCCGGAACCGAAACGAACTACCGATTCGCGCCAGAAACGAAATGAACGCACCCAATCCACTTTTGTGGACCCAATAGTGATGTTTTGGTTCGTTTTGGTCAGTTTCGTTACTGTGCAAAAAACCATGCCGGGTTGCATTGAATGCACCGATTCGTGCCGGAACCGAAACGAACTACCGATTCGCGCCAGAAATGAAATGAACGCACCCAATCCACTTTTGTGGACCCAATAGTGATGTTTTGGTTCGTTTTGGTCAGTTTCGTTACTGTGCAAAAAACCATGCCGGGATACCATTTAATGCACCGATTCGGGCCGGAACCGAAACGAACTACCGATTCGCGCCAGAAACGAAACGAACGCACCCAATCCACTTTTTTGGACCCAATAGTGATGTTTTGGTTCGTTTTGGTCAGTTTCGTTACTGTGCAAAAAATCATACCGGGTTGCATTGAATCCACCGATTCGGGCCAGAACCGAAACGAACTACCGATTCGCGCCAGAAATGAAACGAACGCACCCAATCCACTATTGTGGACCCAATAGTGATGTTTTGGTTCGTTTTGGTCAGTTTCGTTACTGTGCAAAAAACCATGCCGGGATACCATTTAATGCACCGATTCGGGCCGGAACCGAAACGAACTACCGATTCGTGCCAGAAATGAAACGAACGCACCCAATCCACTTTTTTGGACCCAATATTGATGTTTTGGTTCGTTTTGTTCAGTTTCGTTACTGTGCAAAAAATCATACCGGGTTGCATTGAATGCACCGATTCGTGCCGGAACAACAATGAACTACCAATTCGGGCCAGAAACGAAACGAACGCACCCAATCCACTTTTTTGGACCGAATTGTGATGTTTTGGTTCGTTTTGGTCAGTTTCGTTACTGTGCAAAAAACCATGCCGGGTTGCATTGAATGCACCGATTCGGGCCGGAACCGAAACGAACTACCGATTCGCGCCAGAAACGAAACGAACGCACCCAATCCACTTTTTTGGACCCAATAGTTATGTTTTGGTTCGTTTTGGTCAGTTTCGTTACTGTGCAAAAAACCATGCCGGGTTGCATTGAATGCACCGATTCGGGCCGGAACCGAAACGAACTACCGATTTGGGCCAGAAACGTAACGAACGCACCCAATCCACTTTTGTGGACCCAATAGTGATGTTTTGGTTCGTTTTTAATCAGTTTCGTTACTGTGCAAAAAACCATGCCGGGATAGTATTTTATACACCGATTCAGGCCGGAACCGAAACGAACTACCGATTCGAGCCAGAAACGAAACGAACGCACCCAATCCACTTTTTTGGACCCAATAGTGATGTTTTGGTTCGTTTTGTTCAGTTTTGTTACTGTGCAAAAAACCATGCCGGCTTGCATTTAATGCACCGATTCGGGCCGGAACCGAAACGAACTACCGATTCGGGCCAGAAACGTAACGAACGCACCCAATCCACTCTTTTGGACCCAATAGTGATGTTTTGGTTCGTTTTGGTCAGTTTCGTTACTGTGCAAAAAACCATGCCGGGTTGCATTGAATGCACCGATTAAGGCCGGAACCAAAACGAACTACCGATTCGTGCCAGAAACGAAACGAACGCACCCAATCCACTTTTGTGGACCCAATAGTGATGTTTTGGTTCGTTTTGGTCAGTTTCGTTACTGTGCAAAAAATCATGCCGGGTTGCATTGAATCCACCGATTCGGGCCAGAACCGAAACGAACTACCGATTCGCGCCAGAAATGAAACGAACGCACCCAATCCACTATTGTGGACCCAATAGTGATGTTTTGGTTCGTTTTGGTCAGTTTCGTTACTGTGCAAAAAACCATGCCGGGATACCATTTAATGCACCGATTCGGGCCGGAACCGAAACGAACTACCGATTCGTGCCAGAAATGAAACGAACGCACCCAATCCACTTTTTTGGACCCAATATTGATGTTTTGGTTCGTTTTGTTCAGTTTCGTTACTGCGCAAAAAATCATACCGGGTTGCATTGAATGCACCGATTCGTGCCGGAACAACAATGAACTACCAATTCGGGCCAGAAACGAAACGAACGCACCCAATCCACTTTTTTGGACCGAATTGTGTTGTTTTGGTTCGTTTTGGTCAGTTTCGTTACTGTGCTAAAAACCATGCCGGGTTGCATTGAATGCACCGATTCGGGCCAGAACCGAAACGAACTACCGATTCGTGCCAGAAACGAAACAAACACACCCAATCCACTTTTGTGGACCCAATTGTGATGTTTTGGTTCGTTTTGGTCAGTTTCGTTACTGTGCAAAAAACCATGCCGGGTTGCATTGAATGGACCGATTCGGGCCAGAACCGAAACGAACTACCGATTCGCACCAGAAACGAAACGAACGCACCCAATCCACTTTTTTGGACCCAATAGTGATGTTTTGGTTCGTTTTGGTCAGTTTCGTTACTGTGCAAAAAACCATGCCGGGATACCATTTAATGCACCGATTCGGGCCGGAACCGAAACGGACTACCGATTCGCGCCAGAAATGAACACAACGCACCCAATCCACTTTTTTGGACCCAATAGTGATGTTTTGGTTCGTTTTGGTCGGTTTCGTTACTGTGCAAAAAACCATGCCGGGTTGCATTGAATGCACCGATTCGGGCCAGAACCGAAACGAACTACCGATTCACGCTAGAAACGAAACGAACGCACCCAATCCACTTTTTTGGACCCAATAGTGATGTTTTGGTTCGTTTTGGTCAGTTTCGTTACTGTGCAAAAAAACCATGCCGGGTTGCATGGAATGCACCGATTCGGGCCAGAAACGAAACGAACGCACCCAATCCACTTTTGTGGACCCAATAGTGATGTTTTGGTTTGTTTTGGTCAGTTTCGTTACTGTGCAAAAAACCATGCCGGGATACCATTTAATGCACCGATTCGCGCCAGAAACGAAACGAACGCACCCAATCCACTTTTTTGGACCCAATAGTGATGTTTTGGTTCGTTTTGGTCAGTTTCGTTACTGTGCAAAAAATCATACCGGGTTGCATTGAATGCACCGATTCGTGCCGGAACAACATTGAACTACCAATTCGGGCCATAAACAAAACGAACGCACCCAATCCACTTTTTCGGACCGAATAGTGATGTTTTGGTTCGGTTTGGTCAGTTTCGTTACTGTGCAAAAAAACCATGCCGGGTTGCATTGAATGCACCGATTCGGGCCAGAACCGAAACGAACTACCGATTCGCGCCGGAAATGAAACAAACACACCCAATCCACTTTTGTGGACCCAATAGTGATGTTTTGGTTCGTTTTGGTCGGTTTCGTTACTGTGCAAAAAACCATGCCGGGTTGCATTGAATGCACCGATTCGGGCCGGAACCGAAACGAACTACCGATTTGGGCCAGAAACGTAACGAACGCACCCAATCCACTTTTGTGGGCCCAATAGTGATGTTTTGGTTCGTTTTTAATCAGTTTCGTTACTGTGCAAAAAACCATGCCGGGATAGTATTTTATACACCGATTCAGGCCGGAACCGAAACGAACTACCGATTCGAGCCAGAAACGAAACGAACGCACCCAATCCACTTTTTTGGACCCAATAGTGATGTTTTGGTTCGTTTTGTTCAGTTTTGTTACTGTGCAAAAAACCATGCCGGCTTGCATTTAATGCACCGATTCGGGCCGGAACCGAAACGAACTACCGATTCGGGCCAGAAACGTAACGAACGCACCCAATCCACTCTTTTGGACCCAATAGTGATGTTTTGGTTCGTTTTGGTCAGTTTCGTTACTGTGCAAAAAACCATGCCGGGTTGCATTGAATGCACCGATTAAGGCCGGAACCAAAACGAACTACCGATTCGTGCCAGAAACGAAACGAACGCACCCAATCCACTTTTGTGGACCCAATAGTGATGTTTTGGTTCGTTTTGGTCAGTTTCGTTACTGTGCAAAAAATCATGCCGGGTTGCATTGAATCCACCGATTCGGGCCAGAACCGAAACGAACTACCGATTCGCGCCAGAAACGAAACGAACGCACCCAATCCACTTTTGTGGACCCAATAGTGATGTTTTGGTTCGTTTTGGTCAGTTTCGTTACTGTGCAAAAAACCATGCCGGGATACCATTTAATGCACCGATTCGGGCCGGAACCGAAACGAACTACCGATTCGTGCCAGAAATGAAACGAACGCACCCAATCCACTTTTTTGGACCCAATATTGATGTTTTGGTTCGTTTTGTTCAGTTTCGTTACTGTGCAAAAAATCATACCGGGTTGCATTGAATGCACCGATTCGTGCCGGAACAACAATGAACTACCAATTCGGGCCAGAAACGAAACGAACGCACCCAATCCACTTTTTTGGACCGAATTGTGATGTTTTGGTTCGTTTTGGTCAGTTTCGTTACTGTGCTAAAAACCATGCCGGGTTGCATTGAATGCACCGATTCGGGCCAGAACCGAAACGAACTACCGATTCGTGCCAGAAACGAAACAAACACACCCAATCCACTTTTGTGGACCCAATTGTGATGTTTTGGTTCATTTTGGTCAGTTTCGTTACTGTGCAAAAAACCATGCCGGGTTGCATTGAATGGACCGATTCGGGCCAGAACCGAAACGAACTACCGATTCGCACTAGAAACGAAACGAACGCACCCAATCCACTTTTTTGGACCCAATAGTGATGTTTTGGTTCGTTTTGGTCAGTTTCGTTACTGTGCAAAAAACCATGCCGGGATACCATTTAATGCACCGATTCGGGCCGGAACCGAAACGGACTACCGATTCGCGCCAGAAATGAACACAACGCACCCAATCCACTTTTTTGGACCCAATAGTGATGTTTTGGTTCGTTTTGGTCGGTTTCGTTACTGTGCAAAAAACCATGCCGGGTTGCATTGAATGCACCGATTCGGGCCAGAACCGAAACGAACTACCGATTCACGCCAGAAACGAAACGAACGCACCCATTCCACTTTTTTGGACCCAATAGTGATGTTTTGGTTCGTTTTGGTCAGTTTCGTTACTGTGCAAAAAAACCATGCCGGGTTGCATGGAATGCACCGATTCGGGCCAGAAACGAAACGAACGCACCCAATCCACTTTTGTGGACCCAATAGTGATGTTTTGGTTCGTTTTGGTCAGTTTCGTTACTGTGCAAAAAACCATGCCGGGATACCATTTAATGCACCGATTCGCGCCAGAAACGAAACGAACGCACCCAATCCACTTTTTTGGACCCAATAGTGATGTTTTGGTTCGTTTTGGTCAGTTTCGTTACTGTGCAAAAAATCATACCGGGTTGCATTAAATGCACCGATTCGTGCCGGAACAACAATGAACTACCAATTCCGGCCAGAAACGAAACGAACGCACCCAATCCACTTTTTTGGACCGAATAGTGATGTTTTGGTTCGTTTTTAATCAGTTTCGTTACTGTGGAAAAAACCATGCCGGGATTGCATTTAATGCACCGATTCGGGCCGGAACCAAAACGAACTACCGATTCGGGCCAGAAACGAAACGAACGCACCCAATCCACTTTTTTGGACCCAATAGTGATGTTTTGGTTCGTTTTGATCAGTTTCGTTACTGTGCAAAAAACCATGCCGGGTTGCATTGAATGCACCGATTCGTGCCGGAACCGAAACGAACTACCGATTCGCGCCAGAAATGAAATGAACGCACCCAATCCACTTTTGTGGACCCAATAGTGATGTTTTGGTTCGTTTTGGTCAGTTTCGTTACTGTGCAAAAAACCATGCCGGGATACCATTTAATGCACCGATTCGGGCCGGAACCGAAACGAACTACCGATTCGCGCCAGAAATGAAACGAACGCACCCAATCCACTTTTTTGGACCCAATAGTGATGTTTTGGTTCGTTTTGGTCAGTTTCGTTACTGTGCAAAAAATCATACCGGGTTGCATTAAATGCACCGATTCGTGCCGGAACAACAATGAACTACCAATTCCGGCCAGAAACGAAACGAACGCACCCAATCCACTTTTTTGGACCGAATAGTGATGTTTTGGTTCGTTTTGGTCAGTTTCGTTACTGTGCAAAAAACCATGCCGGGTTGCATTGAATGCACCGATTCGTGCCGGAACCGAAATGAACTACCAATTCGGGCCAGAAATGAAACGAACGCACCCAATCCACTTTTTTGGACCCAATAGTGCTGTTTTGGTTCGTTTTGGTCAGTTTCGTTACTGTGCAAAAAACCATGCCGGGTTGCATTGAATGCACCGATTCGGGCCGGAACCGAAACGAGCTACCGATTCACGCTAGAAACGAAACGAACGCACCCAATCCACTTTTTTGGACCCAATAGTGATGTTTTGGTTCGTTTTGGTCAGTTTCGTTACTGTGCAAAAAACCATGCCGGGTTGCATTTAATGCACCGATTCGGGCCGGAACCGAAACGAACTCCCGATTCGGGCCAGAAACGTAACGAACGCACCTAATCCACTTTTTTGGACCCAATAGTTATGTTTTGGTTCGTTTTGGTCAGTTTCGTTACTGTGCAAAAAACCATGCCGGGATAGCATTTAATGTACCGATTCGGGTCGGAACCGAAACGAACTACCGATTTGCACCAGAAACGAAACGAACGCACCCAATCCACTTTTTTGGACCCAATAGTGATGTTTTGGTTCGTTTTGGTCAGTTTTGTTACTGTGCAAAAAACCATGCCGGGTTGCATTTAATGCACCGATTCGGGCCAGAAACGTAACGAACGCACCCAATCCAGTTTTTTGGACCCAATAGTGATGTTTTGGTTCATTTTGGTCAGTTTCGTTACTGTGCAAAAAACCATGCCGGGTTGGATTCAATGCACCGATTCAGGCCGGAACCGAAACGAACTACCGATTCGTGCCAGAAACGAAACGAACGCACCCAATACACTTTTTTGGTCCCAATAGTGATGTTTTGGTTCGTTTTGGTTAGTTTCGTTACTGTGCAAAAAACCATGTCGGGATACCATTTAATGCACCGATTCAGGCCGGAACCGAAACGAACTACCGATTCGCGCCAGAAACGAAACGAACGCACCCAATCCACTTTTTTGGACTCAATAGTGATGTTTTGGTTCGTTTTGGTTAGTTTCGTTACTGTGCAAAAAACCATGCCGGGTTGCATTGAATGCACCGATTCGTGCCGGAACCGAAATGAACTACCAATTCAGGCCAGAAACGAAACGAACGCACCCAATCCACTTTTTTGGAGCCAATAGTTATGTTTTGGTTCGTTTTGGTCAGTTTCGTTACTGTGCAAAAAACCATGCCGGGTTGCATTGAATGCACCGATTCGGGCCGGAACCGAAACGAACTACCGATTCACGCTAGAAACGAAACGAATGCACCCAATCCACTTTTTTGGACCCAATAGTGATGTTTTGGTTCGTTTTGGTCAGTTTCGTTACTGTGCAAAAAACCATGACGGGTCTCATTGAATGCACCGATTCGGGCCGGAACCGAAACGAACTACCGATTCGCGCCAGAAACGAAACGAACGCACCAAATCCACTTTATTGGACCCAATCGTTATGTTTTGGTTCGTTTTTAATCAGTTTCGTTACTGTGCAAAAAACCATGCCGGGTTGCATTGAATGCACCGATTCGGGCCGGAACCGAAACGAACTACCGATTCGCGCCAGAAACGAAACGAACGCACCCAATCAACTTTTTTGGACCCAATAGTGATGTTTTGGTTCGTTTTGGTCAGTTTCGTTACTGTGCAAAAAACCATGCCGGGTTGCAGTGAATGCACCGATTCGGGCCGGAACCGAAACGAACTACCGATTCGCGCCAGAAACGTAACGAACGCACCCAATCCACTTTTTTCGACCCAATAGTGATGTTTTGGTTCGTTTTGGTCAGTTTCATTACTGTGCAAAAAACCATGCCGGGTTGCATTGAATGCACCGATTCGTGCCGGAACCGAAATGAACTACCCATTCGGGCCAGAAATGAAACGAACGCACCCAATCCACTTTTTTGGACCCAATAGTGATGTTTTGGTTCATTTTGGTCAGTTTTGTTACTGTGCAAAAAACCATGCCGGGTTGCATTTAATGCACCGATTCGGGCCGGAACCGAAACGAACTACCGATTCGGGCCAGAAACGTAACGAACGTACCTAATCCACTTTTTTGGACCCAATAGTTATGTTTTGGTTCGTTTTGGTCAGTTTCGTTACTGTGCAAAAAACCATGACGGGTTGCATTGAATGCTCCGATTCGGGCCGCAACCGAAACGAACTACCGATTCGCGCCAGAAACGAAACGAACGCACCAAATCCAGTTTATTGGACCCAATTGTGATGTTTTGGTTCGTTTTTAATCAGTTTCGTTACTGTGCAAAAAACCATGCCGGGATAGCATTTAATGTACCGATTCGGGCCGGAACCGAAACGAACTACCGATTCGCGCCAGAAACGAAACGAACGCACCAAATCCACTTTATTGGACCCAATTGTGATGTTTTGGTTCGTTTTAAATCAGTTTCGTTACTGTGCAAAAAACCATGCCGGGATAGCATTAAATGCACCGATTTGGGCCGGAACCGAAACAAACTACCGATTCGCGCCAGAAACGAAACGAACGCACCCAATTTACTTTTTGGACCCAATAGTGATGTTTTGGTTCGTTTTGGTCAGTTTTGTTACTGTGCAAAAAACCATGCCGGGTTGCATTGAATGCATCGATTCGGGCCGGAACCGAAACGAACTACCGATTCACGCTAGAAACGAAACGAATGCACCCAATCCACGTTTTTGGACCCAATAGTGATGTTTTGGTTCGTTTTGGTCAGTTTCGTTACTGTGCAAAAAACCATGACGGGTCTCATTGAATGCACCGATTCGGGCCGGAACCGAAACGAACTACCGATTCGCGCCAGAAACGAAACGAACGCACCAAATCCACTTTATTGGACCCAATCGTTATGTTTTGATTCGTTTTTAATCAGTTTGGTTACTGTGCAAAAAACCATGCCGGGATAGCATTTAATGTACCGATTCGGCCCAGAACTGAAACGAACTACCGATTCGCGCCAGAAACGAAACGAACGCACCCAATCCACTTTTTTGGACCCAATAGTTATGTTTTGGTTCGTTTTGGTCAGTTTCGTTACTGTGCAAAAAACCATGCCGGGTTGCATTGAATGCACCGATTCGGGCCGGAACCGAAACGAACTACCGATTCACGCTAGAAACGAAACGAATGCACCCAATCCACTTTTTTGGACCCAATAGTGATGTTTTGGTTCGTTTTGGTCAGTTTCGTTACTATGCAAAAAACCATGCCGGGTTGCATTGAATGCACCGATTCGGGCCGGAACCGAAACGAACTACCGATTCGCGCCAGAAACGAAACGAACGCACCCAATCCACTTTTTTGGACCCAATAGTGATGTTTTGGTTCGTTTTGGTCAGTTTCGTTACTGTGCAAAAAACCATGCCGGGTTGCATTGAATGCACCGATTCGGGCCGGAACCGAAACGAACTACCGATTCGCGCCAGAAACGAAACGAACGCACCCAATCAACTTTTTTGGACCCAATAGTGATGTTTTGGTTCGTTTTGGTCAGTTTCGTTACTGTGCAAAAAACCATGCCGGGTTGCAGTGAATGCACCGATTCGGGCCGGAACCGAAACGAACTACCGATTCGCGCCAGAAACGTAACGAACGCACCCAATCCACTTTTTTCGACCCAATAGTGATGTTTTGGTTCGTTTTGGTCAGTTTCATTACTGTGCAAAAAACCATGCCGGGTTGCATTGAATGCACCGATTCGTGCCGGAACCGAAATGAACTACCCATTCGGGCCAGAAATGAAACGAACGCACCCAATCCACTTTTTTGGACCCAATAGTGATGTTTTGGTTCATTTTGGTCAGTTTTGTTACTGTGCAAAAAACCATGCCGGGTTGCATTTAATGCACCGATTCGGGCCGGAACCGAAACGAACTACCGATTCGGGCCAGAAACGTAACGAACGTACCTAATCCACTTTTTTGGACCCAATAGTTATGTTTTGGTTCGTTTTGGTCAGTTTCGTTACTGTGCAAAAAACCATGACGGGTTGCATTGAATGCACCGATTCGGGCCGCAACCGAAACGAACTACCGATTCGCGCCAGAAACGAAACGAACGCACCAAATCCAGTTTATTGGACCCAATTGTGATGTTTTGGTTCGTTTTTAATCAGTTTCGTTACTGTGCAAAAAACCATGCCGGGATAGCATTTAATGTACCGATTCGGGCCGGAACCGAAACGAACTACCGATTCGCGCCAGAAACGAAACGAACGCACCAAATCCACTTTATTGGACCCAATTGTGATGTTTTGGTTCGTTTTAAATCAGTTTCGTTACTGTGCAAAAAACCATGCCGGGATAGCATTAAATGCACCGATTTGGGCCGGAACCGAAACAAACTACCGATTCGCGCCAGAAACGAAACGAACGCACCCAATTTACTTTTTGGACCCAATAGTGATGTTTTGGTTCGTTTTGGTCAGTTTTGTTACTGTGCAAAAAACCATGCCGGGTTGCATTGAATGCATCGATTCGGGCCGGAACCGAAACGAACTACCGATTCACGCTAGAAACGAAACGAATGCACCCAATCCACGTTTTTGGACCCAATAGTGATGTTTTGGTTCGTTTTGGTCAGTTTCGTTACTGTGCAAAAAACCATGACGGGTCTCATTGAATGCACCGATTCGGGCCGGAACCGAAACGAACTACCGATTCGCGCCAGAAACGAAACGAACGCACCAAATCCACTTTATTGGACCCAATCGTTATGTTTTGGTTCGTTTTTAATCAGTTTGGTTACTGTGCAAAAAACCATGCCGGGATAGCATTTAATGTACCGATTCGGCCCAGAACTGAAACGAACTACCGATTCGCGCCAGAAACGAAACGAACGCACCCAATCCACTTTTTTGGACCCAATAGTTATGTTTTGGTTCGTTTTGGTCAGTTTCGTTACTGTGCAAAAAACCATGCCGGGTTGCATTGAATGCACCGATTCGGGCCGGAACCGAAACGAACTACCGATTCACGCTAGAAACGAAACGAATGCACCCAATCCACTTTTTTGGACCCAATAGTGATGTTTTGGTTCGTTTTGGTCAGTTTCGTTACTATGCAAAAAACCATGCCGGGTTGCATTGAATGCACCGATTCGGGCAGGAACCGAAACGAACTACCGATTCGCGCCAGAAACGAAACGAACGCACCCAATCCACTTTTTGGACCCAATAGTGATGTTTTGGTTCGTTTTGGTCAGTTTTGTTACTGTGCAAAAAACCATGCCGGGTTGCATTGAATGCATCGATTCGGGCCGGAACCGAAACGAACTACCGATTCGCGCCAGAAACGAAACGAACGCACCCAATCCACTTTTTTGGACCCAATACTGATGTTTCGGTTTGTTTTTAATCAATTTCATTACTGTGCAAAAAACCATGCCGGGATAGCATTTAATGTACCGATTCGGGCCGGAACCGAAACGAACTACCGATTCGCGCCAGAAACGAAACGAACGCACCCAATCCACTTTTTTGGACCCAATAGTTATGTTTTGGTTCGTTTTGGTCAGTTTCGTTACTGTGCAAAAAACCATGCCGGGTTGCATTGAATGCACCGATTCGGGCCGGAACCGAAACGAGCTACCGATTCACGCTAGAAACGAAACGAACGCACCCAATCCACTTTTTTGGACCCAATAGTGATGTTTTGGTTCGTTTTGGTCAGTTTCGTTACTGTGCAAAAAACCATGCCGGGTTGCATTGAATGCACCGATTCGGGCCGGAACCGAAACGAACTACCGATTCGCGCCAGAAACGAAACGAACGCACCCACATTCACTTTATTGGACCCAATAGTGATGGTTTGGTTCGTTTTTAATCAGTTTCGTTACTGTGCAAAAAACCATGCCGGGATAGCATTTAATGTACCGATTCGGGCCGGAACCGAAACGAACTACCGATTCGCGCCAGAAACGAAACGAACGCACCAAATCCACTTTATTGGACCCAATTGTGATGTTTTGGTTCGTTTTAAATCAGTTTCGTTACTGTGCAAAAAACCATGCCGGGATAGCATTAAATGCACCGATTTGGGCCGGAACCGAAACAAACTACCGATTCGCGCCAGAAACGAAACGAACGCACCCAATTTACTTTTTGGACCCAATAGTGATGTTTTGGTTCGTTTTGGTCAGTTTTGTTACTGTGCAAAAAACCATGCCGGGTTGCATTGAATGCATCGATTCGGGCCGGAACCGAAACGAACTACCGATTCACGCTAGAAACGAAACGAATGCACCCAATCCACTTTTTTGGACCCAATAGTGATGTTTTGGTTCGTTTTGGTCAGTTTCGTTACTGTGCAAAAAACCATGACGGGTCTCATTGAATGCACCGATTCGGGCCGGAACCGAAACGAACTACCGATTCGCGCCAGAAACGAAACGAACGCACGCAATCCACTTTTTTGGACCCAATAGTGATATTTTGGTTCGTTTTGGTCAGTTTTGTTACTGTGCAAAAAACCATGCCGGGTTGCATTTAATGCACCGATTCGGGCCAGAACCGAAACGAACTACAGATTCGGGCCAGAAACGTAACGAACGCACCTAATCCACTTTTTTGGACCCAATAGTTATGTTTTGGTTCGTTTTGGTCAGTTTCGTTACTGTGCAAAAAACCATGCCGGGTTGCATTGAATGCATCGATTCGGGCCGGAACCGAAACGAACTACCGATTCACGCTAGAAACGAAACGAACGCACCTAATCCACTTTTTTGGACCCAATAGTGATGTTTTGGTTCGTTTTGGTCAGTTTCGTTACTGAGCAAAAAACCATGCCGGATTGCACTGAATGCACCGATTCGGGCCAGAACCGAAACGAACTACCGATTCGCGCCAGAAACGAAACGAACGCACGCAATCCACTTTTTTGGACCCAATAGTGATGTTTTGGTTCGTTTTGGTCAGTTTTGTTACTGTGCAAAAAACCATGCCGGGTTGCATTGAATGCACCGATTCGGGCCGGAACCGAAACGAACTACCGATTCGCGCCAGAAACGTAACGAACGCACCCAATCCACTTTTTTCGACCCAATAGTGATGTTTTGGTTCGTTTTGGTCAGTTTCATTACTGTGCAAAAAACCATGCCGGCTTGCATTGAATGCACCGATTCGTGCCGGAACCGAAATGAACTACCAATTCGCGCCAGAAACGAAACGAACGCACCCAATCCACTTTTTTGGACCCAATAGTGATGTTTTGGTTCGTTTTGGTCAGTTTTGTTACTGTGCAAAAAACCATGCCGGGTTGCATTTAATGCACCGATTCGGGCCGGAACCGAAACGAACTACCGATTCGGGCCAGAAACGTAACGAACGTACCTAATCCACTTTTTTGGACCCAATAGTTATGTTTTGGTTCGTTTTGGTCAGTTTCGTTACTGTGCAAAAAACCATGACGGGTTGCATTGAATGCACCGATTCGGGCCGCAACCGAAACGAACTACCGATTCGCGCCAGAAACGAAACGAACGCACCAAATCCAGTTTATTGGACCCAATTGTGATGTTTTGGTTCGTTTTTAATCAGTTTCGTTACTGTGCAAAAAACCATGCCGGGATAGCATTTAATGTACCGATTCGGGCCGGAACCGAAACGAACTACCGATTCGCGCCAGAAACGAAACGAACGCACCAAATCCACTTTATTGGACCCAATTGTGATGTTTTGGTTCGTTTTAAATCAGTTTCGTTACTGTGCAAAAAACCATGCCGGGATAGCATTAAATGCACCGATTTGGGCCGGAACCGAAACAAACTACCGATTCGCGCCAGAAACGAAACGAACGCACCCAATTTACTTTTTGGACCCAATAGTGATGTTTTGGTTCGTTTTGGTCAGTTTTGTTACTGTGCAAAAAACCATGCCGGGTTGCATTGAATGCATCGATTCGGGCCGGAACCGAAACGAACTACCGATTCGCGCCAGAAACGAAACGAACGCACCCAATCCACTTTTTTGGACCCAATACTGATGTTTCGGTTTGTTTTTAATCAGTTTCATTACTGTGCAAAAAACCATGCCGGGATAGCATTTAATGTACCGATTCGGGCCGGAACCGAAACAAACTACCGATTCGCGCCAGAAACGAAACGAACGCACCCAATCCACTTTTTTGGACCCAATAGTTATGTTTTGGTTCGTTTTGGTCAGTTTTGTTACTGTGCAAAAAACCATGCCGGGTTGCATTTAATGCACCGATTCGGGCCGGAACCGAAACGAACTACCGATTCGGGCCAGAAACGTAACGAACGTACCTAATCCACTTTTTTGGACCCAATAGTTATGTTTTGGTTCGTTTTGGTCAGTTTCGTTACTGTGCAAAAAACCATGACGGGTTGCATTGAATGCACCGATTCGGGCCGCAACCGAAACGAACTACAGATTCGGGCCAGAAACGTAACGAACGCACCTAATCCACTTTTTTGGACCCAATAGTTATGTTTTGGTTCGTTTTGGTCAGTTTCGTTACTGTGCAAAAAACCATGCCGGGTTGCATTGAATGCATCGATTCGGGCCGGAACCGAAACGAACTACCGATTCGGGCCAGAAACGTAACGAACGTACCTAATCCACTTTTTTGGACCCAATAGTTATGTTTTGGTTCGTTTTGGTCAGTTTCGTTACTGTGCAAAAAACCATGACGGGTTGCATTGAATGCACCGATTCGGGCCGCAACCGAAACGAACTACAGATTCGGGCCAGAAACGTAACGAACGCACCTAATCCACTTTTTTGGACCCAATAGTTATGTTTTGGTTCGTTTTGGTCAGTTTCGTTACTGTGCAAAAAACCATGCCGGGTTGCATTGAATGCATCGATTCGGGCCGGAACCGAAACGAACTACCGATTCGGGCCGGAACCGAAATGAACTACCAATTCGGGCCAGAAATGAAACGAACGCACCCAATCCACTTTTTTGGACCCAATAGTGATGTTTTGGTTCGATTTGGTCAGTTTCGTTACTGTGCAAAAAACCATGCCAGGTTGCAGTGAATGCACCGATTCGGGCCGGAACCGAAACGAACTACCGATTCGCGCCAGAAACGTAACGAATGCACCCAATCCACTTTTTTCGACCCAATAGTGATGTTTTGGTTCGTTTTAAATCAGTTTCGTTACTGTGCAAAAAACCATGCCGGGATAGCATTAAATGTACCGATTCGGGCCGGAACCGAAACGAACTACCGATTCGCGCCAGAAACGAAACGAACGCACCAAATCCACTTTATTGGACCCAATTGTGATGTTTTGGTTCGTTTTAAATCAGTTTCGTTACTGTGCAAAAAACCATGCCGGGATAGCATTAAATGCACCGATTTGGGCCGGAACCGAAACAAACTACCGATTCGCGCCAGAAACGAAACGAACGCACCCAATTTACTTTTTGGACCCAATAGTGATGTTTTGGTTCGTTTTGGTCAGTTTTGTTACTGTGCAAAAAACCATGCCGGGTTGCATTGAATGCATCGATTCGGGCCGGAACCGAAACGAACTACCGATTCACGCTAGAAACGAAACGAATGCACCCAATCCACGTTTTTGGACCCAATAGTGATGTTTTGGTTCGTTTTGGTCAGTTTCGTTACTGTGCAAAAAACCATGACGGGTCTCATTGAATGCACCGATTCGGGCCGGAACCGAAACGAACTACCGATTCGCGCCAGAAACGAAACGAACGCACCAAATCCACTTTATTGGACCCAATTGTGATGTTTTGGTTCGTTTTAAATCAGTTTCGTTACTGTGCAAAAAACCATGCCGGGTTGCATTGAATGCACCGATTCGGGCCGGAACCGAAACGAACTACCGATTCACGCTAGAAACGAAACGAACGCACCTAATCCACTTTTTTGGACCCAATAGTGATGTTTTGGTTCGTTTTGGTCAGTTTCGTTACTGAGCAAAAAACCATGCCGGATTGCATTGAATGCACCGATTTGGGCCGGAACCGAAACGAACTACCAATTCGCGCCAGAAACGAAACGAACGCACGCAATCCACTTTTTTGGACCCAATAGTGATGTTTTGGTTCGTTTTGGTCAGTTTTGTTACTGTGCAAAAAACCATGCCGGGTTGCATTGAATGCACCGATTCGGGCCGGAACCGAAACGAACTACCGATTCGCGCCAGAAACGTAACGAACGCACCCAATCCACTTTTTTCGACCCAATAGTGATGTTTTGGTTCGTTTTGGTCAGTTTCATTACTGTGCAAAAAACCATGCCGGCTTGCATTGAATGCACCGATTCGTGCCGGAACCGAAATGAACTACCAATTCGCGCCAGAAACGAAACGAACGCACCCAATCCACTTTTTTGGACCCAATAGTGATGTTTTGGTTCGTTTTGGTCAGTTTTGTTACTGTGCAAAAAACCATGCCGGGTTGCATTTAATGCACCGATTCGGGCCGGAACCGAAACGAACTACCGATTCGGGCCAGAAACGTAACGAACGTACCTAATCCACTTTTTTGGACCCAATAGTTATGTTTTGGTTCGTTTTGGTCAGTTTCGTTACTGTGCAAAAAACCATGACGGGTTGCATTGAATGCACCGATTCGGGCCGCAACCGAAACGAACTACCGATTCGCGCCAGAAACGAAACGAACGCACCAAATCCAGTTTATTGGACCCAATTGTGATGTTTTGGTTCGTTTTTAATCAGTTTCGTTACTGTGCAAAAAACCATGCCGGGATAGCATTTAATGTACCGATTCGGGCCGGAACCGAAACGAACTACCGATTCGCGCCAGAAACGAAACGAACGCACCAAATCCACTTTATTGGACCCAATTGTGATGTTTTGGTTCGTTTTAAATCAGTTTCGTTACTGTGCAAAAAACCATGCCGGGATAGCATTAAATGCACCGATTTGGGCCGGAACCGAAACAAACTACCGATTCGCGCCAGAAACGAAACGAACGCACCCAATTTACTTTTTGGACCCAATAGTGATGTTTTGGTTCGTTTTGGTCAGTTTTGTTACTGTGCAAAAAACCATGCCGGGTTGCATTGAATGCATCGATTCGGGCCGGAACCGAAACGAACTACCGATTCGCGCCAGAAACGAAACGAACGCACCCAATCCACTTTTTTGGACCCAATACTGATGTTTCGGTTTGTTTTTAATCAGTTTCATTACTGTGCAAAAAACCATGCCGGGATAGCATTTAATGTACCGATTCGGGCCGGAACCGAAACAAACTACCGATTCGCGCCAGAAACGAAACGAACGCACCCAATCCACTTTTTTGGACCCAATAGTTATGTTTTGGTTCGTTTTGGTCAGTTTTGTTACTGTGCAAAAAACCATGCCGGGTTGCATTTAATGCACCGATTCGGGCCGGAACCGAAACGAACTACCGATTCGGGCCAGAAACGTAACGAACGTACCTAATCCACTTTTTTGGACCCAATAGTTATGTTTTGGTTCGTTTTGGTCAGTTTCGTTACTGTGCAAAAAACCATGACGGGTTGCATTGAATGCACCGATTCGGGCCGCAACCGAAACGAACTACAGATTCGGGCCAGAAACGTAACGAACGCACCTAATCCACTTTTTTGGACCCAATAGTTATGTTTTGGTTCGTTTTGGTCAGTTTCGTTACTGTGCAAAAAACCATGCCGGGTTGCATTGAATGCATCGATTCGGGCCGGAACCGAAACGAACTACCGATTCGGGCCAGAAACGTAACGAACGTACCTAATCCACTTTTTTGGACCCAATAGTTATGTTTTGGTTCGTTTTGGTCAGTTTCGTTACTGTGCAAAAAACCATGACGGGTTGCATTGAATGCACCGATTCGGGCCGCAACCGAAACGAACTACAGATTCGGGCCAGAAACGTAACGAACGCACCTAATCCACTTTTTTGGACCCAATAGTTATGTTTTGGTTCGTTTTGGTCAGTTTCGTTACTGTGCAAAAAACCATGCCGGGTTGCATTGAATGCATCGATTCGGGCCGGAACCGAAACGAACTACCGATTCGGGCCGGAACCGAAATGAACTACCAATTCGGGCCAGAAATGAAACGAACGCACCCAATCCACTTTTTTGGACCCAATAGTGATGTTTTGGTTCGATTTGGTCAGTTTCGTTACTGTGCAAAAAACCATGCCAGGTTGCAGTGAATGCACCGATTCGGGCCGGAACCGAAACGAACTACCGATTCGCGCCAGAAACGTAACGAATGCACCCAATCCACTTTTTTCGACCCAATAGTGATGTTTTGGTTCGTTTTAAATCAGTTTCGTTACTGTGCAAAAAACCATGCCGGGATAGCATTAAATGTACCGATTCGGGCCGGAACCGAAACGAACTACCGATTCGCGCCAGAAACGAAACGAACGCACCAAATCCACTTTATTGGACCCAATTGTGATGTTTTGGTTCGTTTTAAATCAGTTTCGTTACTGTGCAAAAAACCATGCCGGGATAGCATTAAATGCACCGATTTGGGCCGGAACCGAAACAAACTACCGATTCGCGCCAGAAACGAAACGAACGCACCCAATTTACTTTTTGGACCCAATAGTGATGTTTTGGTTCGTTTTGGTCAGTTTTGTTACTGTGCAAAAAACCATGCCGGGTTGCATTGAATGCATCGATTCGGGCCGGAACCGAAACGAACTACCGATTCACGCTAGAAACGAAACGAATGCACCCAATCCACGTTTTTGGACCCAATAGTGATGTTTTGGTTCGTTTTGGTCAGTTTCGTTACTGTGCAAAAAACCATGACGGGTCTCATTGAATGCACCGATTCGGGCCGGAACCGAAACGAACTACCGATTCGCGCCAGAAACGAAACGAACGCACCAAATCCACTTTATTGGACCCAATTGTGATGTTTTGGTTCGTTTTAAATCAGTTTCGTTACTGTGCAAAAAACCATGCCGGGTTGCATTGAATGCACCGATTCGGGCCGGAACCGAAACGAACTACCGATTCACGCTAGAAACGAAACGAACGCACCTAATCCACTTTTTTGGACCCAATAGTGATGTTTTGGTTCGTTTTGGTCAGTTTCGTTACTGAGCAAAAAACCATGCCGGATTGCATTGAATGCACCGATTTGGGCCGGAACCGAAACGAACTACCAATTCGCGCCAGAAACGAAACGAACGCACCCAATCCACTTTTTTGGACCCAATAGTGATGTTTTGGTTCGTTTTGTTCAGTTTTGTTACTGTGCAAAAAACCATGCCGGGTTGCATTGAATGCACCGATTCGGGTCGGAACCGAAACGAACTACCGATTCGCGCCAGAAACGTAACGAATGCACCCAATCCACTTTTTTCGACCCAATAGTGATGTTTTGGTTCGTTTTTAATCAGTTTCGTTACTGTGCAAAAAACCATGCCGGGATAGCATTTAATGTACCGATTCGGGCCGGAACCGAAACGAACTACCGATTCGCGCCAGAAACGAAACGAACGCACCAAATCCACTTTATTGGACCCAATTGTGATGTTTTGGTTCGTTTTAAATCAGTTTCGATACTGTGCAAAAAACCATGCCGGGATAGCATTAAATGCACCGATTTGGGCCGGAACCGAAACAAACTACCGATTCGCGCCAGAAACGAAACGAACGCACCCAATTTACTTTTTGGACCCAATAGTGATGTTTTGGTTCGTTTTGGTCAGTTTTGTTACTGTGCAAAAAACCATGCCGGGTTGCATTGAATGCATCGATTCGGGCCGGAACCGAAACGAACTACCGATTCGCGCCAGAAACGAAACGAACGCACCCAATCCACTTTTTTGGACCCAATACTGATGTTTCGGTTTGTTTTTAATCAGTTTCATTACTGTGCAAAAAACCATGCCGGGATAGCATTTAATGTACCGATTCGGGCCGGAACCGAAACGAACTACCGATTCGCGCCAGAAACGAAACGAACGCACCCAATCCACTTTTTTGGACCCAATAGTTATGTTTTGGTTCGTTTTGGTCAGTTTCGTTACTGTGCAAAAAACCATGCCGGGTTGCATTGAATGCACCGATTCGGGCCGGAACCGAAACGAGCTACCGATTCACGCTAGAAACGAAACGAACGCACCCAATCCACTTTTTTGGACCCAATAGTGATGTTTTGGTTCGTTTTGGTCAGTTTCGTTACTGTGCAAAAAACCATGCCGGGTTGCATTGAATGCACCGATTCGGGCCGGAACCGAAACGAACTACCGATTCGCGCCAGAAACGAAACGAACGCACCCACATTCACTTTATTGGACCCAATAGTGATGTTTTGGTTCGTTTTTAATCAGTTTTGTTACTGTGCAAAAAACCATGCCGGGATAGCATTTAATGTACCGATTCGGGCCGGAACCGAAACGAACTACCGATTCGCGCCAGAAACGAAACGAACGCACCCAATCCACTTTTTTGGACCCAATAGTTATGTTTTGGTTCGTTTTGGTCAGTTTCGTTACTGTGCAAAAAACCATGCCGGGTTGCATTGAATGCACCGATTCGGGCCGGAACCGAAACGAACTACCGATTCACGCTAGAAACGAAACGAACGCACCTAATCCACTTTTTTGGACCCAATAGTGATGTTTTGGTTCATTTTGGTCAGTTTCGTTACTGAGCAAAAAACCATGCCGGATTGCATTGAATGCACCGATTTGGGCCGGAACCGAAACGAACTACCAATTCGCGCCAGAAACGAAACGAACGCACCCAATCCACTTTTTTGGACCCAATAGTGATGTTTTGGTTCGTTTTGGTCAGTTTTGTTACTGTGCAAAAAACCATGCCGGGTTGCATTGAATGCACCGATTCGGGTCGGAACCGAAACGAACTACTGATTCGCGCCAGAAACGTAACGAACGCACCCAATCCACTTTTTTCGACCCAATAGTGATGTTTTGGTTCGTTGTGGTCAGTTTCATTAATGTGCAAAAAACCATGCCGGGTTGCATTGAATGCACCGATTCGTGCCGGAACCGAAATGAACTACCAATTCGGGCCAGAAATGAAACGAACGCACCCAATCCACTTTTTTGGACCCAATAGTGATGTTTTGGTTCGTTTTGGTCAGTTTCGTTACTGTGCAAAAAACCATGCCGGGTTGCAGTGAATGCACCGATTCGGGCCGGAACCGAAACGAACTACCGATTCGCGCCAGAAACGTAACGAATGCACCCAATCCACTTTTTTCGACCCAATAGTGATGTTTTGGTTCGTTTTGGTCAGTTTCATTACTGTGCAAAAAACCATGCCGGGTTGCATTGAATGCACCGATTCGTGCCGGAACCGAAATGAACTACCAATTCGGGCCAGAAATGAAACGAACGCACCCAATCCACTTTTTTGGACCCAATAGTGATGTTTTGGTTCGTTTTGGTCAGTTTTGTTACTGTGCAAAAAACCATGCCGGGTTGCATTTAATGCACCGATTCGGGCCGGAACCGAAACGAACTACCGATTCGGGCCAGAAACGTAACGAACGCACCCAATCCACTTTTTTCGACCCAATAGTGATGGTTTGGTTCGTTTTGGTCAGTTTCATTACTGTGCAAAAAACCATGCCGGGTTGCATTGAATGCACCGATTCGTGCCGAAACCGAAATGAACTACCCATTCGGGCCAGAAATGAAAGGAACGCACCCAATCCACTTTTTTGGACCCAATAGTGATGTTTTGGTTCATTTTGGTCAGTTTTGTTACTGTGCAAAAAACCATGCCGGGTTGCATTTAATGCACCGATTCGGGCCGGAACCGAAACGAACTACCGATTCGGGCCAGAAACGTAACGAACGTACCTAATCCACTTTTTTGGACCCAATAGTTATGTTTTGGTTCGTTTTGGTCAGTTTCGTTACTGTGCAAAAAACCATGACGGGTTGCATTGAATGCACCGATTCGGGCCGCAACCGAAACGAACTACCGATTCGCGCCAGAAACGAAACGAACGCACCAAATCCAGTTTATTGGACCCAATTGTGATGTTTTGGTTCGTTTTTAATCAGTTTCGTTACTGTGCAAAAAACCATGCCGGGATAGCATTTAATGTACCGATTCGGGCCGGAACCGAAACGAACTACCGATTCGCGCCAGAAACGAAACGAACGCACCAAATCCACTTTATTGGACCCAATTGTGATGTTTTGGTTCGTTTTAAATCAGTTTCGTTACTGTGCAAAAAACCATGCCGGGATAGCATTAAATGCACCGATTTGGGCCGGAACCGAAACAAACTACCGATTCGCGCCAGAAACGAAACGAACGCACCCAATTTACTTTTTGGACCCAATAGTGATGTTTTGGTTCGTTTTGGTCAGTTTTGTTACTGTGCAAAAAACCATGACGGGTTGCAGTGAATGCACCGATTCGGGCCGGAACCGAAACGAACTACCGATTCGCGCCAGAAACGTAACGAATGCACCCAATCCACTTTTTTCGACCCAATAGTGATGTTTTGGTTCGTTTTAAATCAGTTTCGTTACTGTGCAAAAAACCATGCCGGGATAGCATTAAATGTACCGATTCGGGCCGGAACCGAAACGAACTACCGATTCGCGCCAGAAACGAAACGAACGCACCAAATCCACTTTATTGGACCCAATTGTGATGTTTTGGTTCGTTTTAAATCAGTTTCGTTACTGTGCAAAAAACCATGCCGGGATAGCATTAAATGCACCGATTTGGGCCGGAACCGAAACAAACTACCGATTCGCGCCAGAAACGAAACGAACGCACCCAATTTACTTTTTGGACCCAATAGTGATGTTTTGGTTCGTTTTGGTCAGTTTTGTTACTGTGCAAAAAACCATGCCGGGTTGCATTGAATGCATCGATTCGGGCCGGAACCGAAACGAACTACCGATTCACGCTAGAAACGAAACGAATGCACCCAATCCACGTTTTTGGACCCAATAGTGATGTTTTGGTTCGTTTTGGTCAGTTTCGTTACTGTGCAAAAAACCATGACGGGTCTCATTGAATGCACCGATTCGGGCCGGAACCGAAACGAACTACCGATTCGCGCCAGAAACGAAACGAACGCACCAAATCCACTTTATTGGACCCAATTGTGATGTTTTGGTTCGTTTTAAATCAGTTTCGTTACTGTGCAAAAAACCATGCCGGGTTGCATTGAATGCACCGATTCGGGCCGGAACCGAAACGAACTACCGATTCACGCTAGAAACGAAACGAACGCACCTAATCCACTTTTTTGGACCCAATAGTGATGTTTTGGTTCGTTTTGGTCAGTTTCGTTACTGAGCAAAAAACCATGCCGGATTGCATTGAATGCACCGATTTGGGCCGGAACCGAAACGAACTACCAATTCGCGCCAGAAACGAAACGAACGCACCCAATCCACTTTTTTGGACCCAATAGTGATGTTTTGGTTCGTTTTGTTCAGTTTTGTTACTGTGCAAAAAACCATGCCGGGTTGCATTGAATGCACCGATTCGGGTCGGAACCGAAACGAACTACCGATTCGCGCCAGAAACGTAACGAATGCACCCAATCCACTTTTTTCGACCCAATAGTGATGTTTTGGTTCGTTTTTAATCAGTTTCGTTACTGTGCAAAAAACCATGCCGGGATAGCATTTAATGTACCGATTCGGGCCGGAACCGAAACGAACTACCGATTCGCGCCAGAAACGAAACGAACGCACCAAATCCACTTTATTGGACCCAATTGTGATGTTTTGGTTCGTTTTAAATCAGTTTCGATACTGTGCAAAAAACCATGCCGGGATAGCATTAAATGCACCGATTTGGGCCGGAACCGAAACAAACTACCGATTCGCGCCAGAAACGAAACGAACGCACCAAATCCACTTTATTGGACCCAATTGTGATGTTTTGGTTCGTTTTAAATCAGTTTCGTTACTGTGCAAAAAACCATGCCGGGTTGCATTGAATGCACCGATTCGGGCCGGAACCGAAACGAACTACCGATTCACGCTAGAAACGAAACGAACGCACCTAATCCACTTTTTTGGACCCAATAGTGATGTTTTGGTTCGTTTTGGTCAGTTTCGTTACTGAGCAAAAAACCATGCCGGATTGCATTGAATGCACCGATTTGGGCCGGAACCGAAACGAACTACCAATTCGCGCCAGAAACGAAACGAACGCACCCAATCCACTTTTTTGGACCCAATAGTGATGTTTTGGTTCGTTTTGTTCAGTTTTGTTACTGTGCAAAAAACCATGCCGGGTTGCATTGAATGCACCGATTCGGGTCGGAACCGAAACGAACTACCGATTCGCGCCAGAAACGTAACGAATGCACCCAATCCACTTTTTTCGACCCAATAGTGATGTTTTGGTTCGTTTTTAATCAGTTTCGTTACTGTGCAAAAAACCATGCCGGGATAGCATTTAATGTACCGATTCGGGCCGGAACCGAAACGAACTACCGATTCGCGCCAGAAACGAAACGAACGCACCAAATCCACTTTATTGGACCCAATTGTGATGTTTTGGTTCGTTTTAAATCAGTTTCGATACTGTGCAAAAAACCATGCCGGGATAGCATTAAATGCACCGATTTGGGCCGGAACCGAAACAAACTACCGATTCGCGCCAGAAACGAAACGAACGCACCCAATTTACTTTTTGGACCCAATAGTGATGTTTTGGTTCGTTTTGGTCAGTTTTGTTACTGTGCAAAAAACCATGCCGGGTTGCATTGAATGCATCGATTCGGGCCGGAACCGAAACGAACTACCGATTCGCGCCAGAAACGAAACGAACGCACCCAATCCACTTTTTTGGACCCAATACTGATGTTTCGGTTTGTTTTTAATCAGTTTCATTACTGTGCAAAAAACCATGCCGGGATAGCATTTAATGTACCGATTCGGGCCGGAACCGAAACGAACTACCGATTCGCGCCAGAAACGAAACGAACGCACCCAATCCACTTTTTTGGACCCAATAGTTATGTTTTGGTTCGTTTTGGTCAGTTTCGTTACTGTGCAAAAAACCATGCCGGGTTGCATTGAATGCACCGATTCGGGCCGGAACCGAAACGAGCTACCGATTCACGCTAGAAACGAAACGAACGCACCCAATCCACTTTTTTGGACCCAATAGTGATGTTTTGGTTCGTTTTGGTCAGTTTCGTTACTGTGCAAAAAACCATGCCGGGTTGCATTGAATGCACCGATTCGGGCCGGAACCGAAACGAACTACCGATTCGCGCCAGAAACGAAACGAACGCACCCACATTCACTTTATTGGACCCAATAGTGATGTTTTGGTTCGTTTTTAATCAGTTTTGTTACTGTGCAAAAAACCATGCCGGGATAGCATTTAATGTACCGATTCGGGCCGGAACCGAAACGAACTACCGATTCGCGCCAGAAACGAAACGAACGCACCCAATCCACTTTTTTGGACCCAATAGTTATGTTTTGGTTCGTTTTGGTCAGTTTCGTTACTGTGCAAAAAACCATGCCGGGTTGCATTGAATGCACCGATTCGGGCCGGAACCGAAACGAACTACCGATTCACGCTAGAAACGAAACGAACGCACCTAATCCACTTTTTTGGACCCAATAGTGATGTTTTGGTTCATTTTGGTCAGTTTCGTTACTGAGCAAAAAACCATGCCGGATTGCATTGAATGCACCGATTTGGGCCGGAACCGAAACGAACTACCAATTCGCGCCAGAAACGAAACGAACGCACCCAATCCACTTTTTTGGACCCAATAGTGATGTTTTGGTTCGTTTTGGTCAGTTTTGTTACTGTGCAAAAAACCATGCCGGGTTGCATTGAATGCACCGATTCGGGTCGGAACCGAAACGAACTACTGATTCGCGCCAGAAACGTAACGAACGCACCCAATCCACTTTTTTCGACCCAATAGTGATGTTTTGGTTCGTTGTGGTCAGTTTCATTAATGTGCAAAAAACCATGCCGGGTTGCATTGAATGCACCGATTCGTGCCGGAACCGAAATGAACTACCAATTCGGGCCAGAAATGAAACGAACGCACCCAATCCACTTTTTTGGACCCAATAGTGATGTTTTGGTTCGTTTTGGTCAGTTTCGTTACTGTGCAAAAAACCATGCCGGGTTGCAGTGAATGCACCGATTCGGGCCGGAACCGAAACGAACTACCGATTCGCGCCAGAAACGTAACGAATGCACCCAATCCACTTTTTTCGACCCAATAGTGATGTTTTGGTTCGTTTTGGTCAGTTTCATTACTGTGCAAAAAACCATGCCGGGTTGCATTGAATGCACCGATTCGTGCCGGAACCGAAATGAACTACCAATTCGGGCCAGAAATGAAACGAACGCACCCAATCCACTTTTTTGGACCCAATAGTGATGTTTTGGTTCGTTTTGGTCAGTTTTGTTACTGTGCAAAAAACCATGCCGGGTTGCATTTAATGCACCGATTCGGGCCGGAACCGAAACGAACTACCGATTCGGGCCAGAAACGTAACGAACGCACCCAATCCACTTTTTTCGACCCAATAGTGATGGTTTGGTTCGTTTTGGTCAGTTTCATTACTGTGCAAAAAACCATGCCGGGTTGCATTGAATGCACCGATTCGTGCCGAAACCGAAATGAACTACCCATTCGGGCCAGAAATGAAACGAACGCACCCAATCCACTTTTTTGGACCCAATAGTGATGTTTTGGTTCATTTTGGTCAGTTTTGTTACTGTGCAAAAAACCATGCCGGGTTGCATTTAATGCACCGATTCGGGCCGGAACCGAAACGAACTACCGATTCGGGCCAGAAACGTAACGAACGTACCTAATCCACTTTTTTGGACCCAATAGTTATGTTTTGGTTCGTTTTGGTCAGTTTCGTTACTGTGCAAAAAACCATGACGGGTTGCATTGAATGCACCGATTCGGGCCGCAACCGAAACGAACTACCGATTCGCGCCAGAAACGAAACGAACGCACCAAATCCAGTTTATTGGACCCAATTGTGATGTTTTGGTTCGTTTTTAATCAGTTTCGTTACTGTGCAAAAAACCATGCCGGGATAGCATTTAATGTACCGATTCGGGCCGGAACCGAAACGAACTACCGATTCGCGCCAGAAACGAAACGAACGCACCAAATCCACTTTATTGGACCCAATTGTGATGTTTTGGTTCGTTTTAAATCAGTTTCGTTACTGTGCAAAAAACCATGCCGGGATAGCATTAAATGCACCGATTTGGGCCGGAACCGAAACAAACTACCGATTCGCGCCAGAAACGAAACGAACGCACCCAATTTACTTTTTGGACCCAATAGTGATGTTTTGGTTCGTTTTGGTCAGTTTTGTTACTGTGCAAAAAACCATGACGGGTTGCAGTGAATGCACCGATTCGGGCCGGAACCGAAACGAACTACCGATTCGCGCCAGAAACGTAACGAATGCACCCAATCCACTTTTTTCGACCCAATAGTGATGTTTTGGTTCGTTTTAAATCAGTTTCGTTACTGTGCAAAAAACCATGCCGGGATAGCATTAAATGTACCGATTCGGGCCGGAACCGAAACGAACTACCGATTCGCGCCAGAAACGAAACGAACGCACCCAATCCACTTTTTTGGACCCAATAGTGATGTTTTGGTTCATTTTGGTCAGTTTTGTTACTGTGCAAAAAACCATGCCGGGTTGCATTTAATGCACCGATTCGGGCCGGAACCGAAACGAACTACCGATTCGCGCCAGAAACGTAACGAACGTACCTAATCCACTTTTTTGGACCCAATAGTTATGTTTTGGTTCGTTTTGGTCAGTTTCGTTACTGTGCAAAAAACCATGACGGGTTGCATTGAATGCACCGATTCGGGCCGCAACCGAAACGAACTACCGATTCGCGCCAGAAACGAAACGAACGCACCAAATCCAGTTTATTGGACCCAATTGTGATGTTTTGGTTCGTTTTTAATCAGTTTCGTTACTGTGCAAAAAACCATGCCGGGATAGCATTTAATGTACCGATTCGGGCCGGAACCGAAACGAACTACCGATTCGCGCCAGAAACGAAACGAACGCACCAAATCCACTTTATTGGACCCAATTGTGATGTTTTGGTTCGTTTTAAATCAGTTTCGTTACTGTGCAAAAAACCATGCCGGGATAGCATTAAATGCACCGATTTGGGCCGGAACCGAAACAAACTACCGATTCGCGCCAGAAACGAAACGAACGCACCCAATTTACTTTTTGGACCCAATAGTGATGTTTTGGTTCGTTTTGGTCAGTTTTGTTACTGTGCAAAAAACCATGCCGGGTTGCATTGAATGCATCGATTCGGGCCGGAACCGAAACGAACTACCGATTCGCGCCAGAAACGAAACGAACGCACCCAATCCACTTTTTTGGACCCAATACTGATGTTTCGGTTTGTTTTTAATCAGTTTCATTACTGTGCAAAAAACCATGCCGGGATAGCATTTAATGTACCGATTCGGGCCGGAACCGAAACGAACTACCGATTCGCGCCAGAAACGAAACGAACGCACCCAATCCACTTTTTTGGACCCAATAGTTATGTTTTGGTTCGTTTTGGTCAGTTTCGTTACTGTGCAAAAAACCATGCCGGGTTGCATTGAATGCACCGATTCGGGCCGGAACCGAAACGAGCTACCGATTCACGCTAGAAACGAAACGAACGCACCCAATCCACTTTTTTGGACCCAATAGTGATGTTTTGGTTCGTTTTGGTCAGTTTCGTTACTGTGCAAAAAACCATGCCGGGTTGCATTGAATGCACCGATTCGGGCCGGAACCGAAACGAACTACCGATTCGCGCCAGAAACGAAACGAACGCACCCAATCCACTTTTTTGGACCCAATAGTTATGTTTTGGTTCGTTTTGGTCAGTTTCGTTACTGTGCAAAAAACCATGCCGGGTTGCATTGAATGCACCGATTCGGGCCGGAACCGAAACGAACTACCGATTCACGCAAGAAACGAAACGAACGCACCTAATCCACTTTTTTGGACCCAATATTGATGTTTTGGTTCGTTTTGGTCAGTTTCGTTACTGAGCAAAAAACCATGCCGGATTCGCGCCAGAAACGAAACGAACGCACCCAATCCACTTTTTTGGACCCAATAGTGATGTTTTGGTTCGTTTTGGTCAGTTTTGTTACTGTGCAAAAAACCATGCCGGGTTGCATTGAATGCACCGATTCGGGCCGGAACCGAAACGAACTACCGATTCGCGCCAGAAACGTAACGAACGCACCCAATCCACTTTTTTCGACCCAATAGTGATGTTTTGGTTCGTTGTGGTCAGTTTCATTAATGTGCAAAAAACCATGCCGGGTTGCATTGAATGCACCGATTCGTGCCGGAACCGAAATGAACTACCAATTAGGGCCAGAAATGAAACGAACGCACCCAATCCACTTTTTTGGACCCAATAGTGATGTTTTGGTTCGTTTTGGTCAGTTTCGTTACTGTGCAAAAAACCATGCCGGGTTGCAGTGAATGCACCGATTCGGGCCGGAACCGAAACGAACTACCGATTCGCGCCAGAAACGTAACGAATGCACCCAATCTACTTTTTTCGACCCAATAGTGATGTTTTGGTTCGTTTTGGTCAGTTTCATTACTGTGCAAAAAACCATGCCGGGTTGCATTGAATGCACCGATTCGTACCGGAACCGAAATGAACTACCAATTGGGGCCAGAAATGAAACGAACGCACCCAATCCACTTTTTTGGACCCAATAGTGATGTTTTGGTTCGTTTTGGTCAGTTTTGTTACTGTGCAAAAAACCATGCCGGGTTGCATTTAATGCACCGATTCGGGCCGGAACCGAAACGAACTACCGATTCGGGCCAGAAACGTAATGAAAGTACCTAATCCACTTTTTTGGACCCAATAGTTATGTTTTGGTTCGTTTTGGTAAGTTTCGTTACTGTGCAAAAAACCATGCCGGGTTGGATTCAATGCACCGATTCAGGCCGGAACCGAAACGAACTACCGATTCGTGCCAGAAACGAAACGAACGCACCCAATACACTTTTTTGGTCCCAATAGTGATGTTTTGGTTCGTTTTGGTTAGTTTCGTTACTGTGCAAAAAACCATGTCGGGATACCATTTAATGCACCGATTCAGGCAGGAACCGAAACGAGCTACCGATTCGCGCCAGAAACGAAACGAACGCACCCAATCCACTTTTTTGGACTCAATAGTGATGTTTTGGTTCGTTTTGGTTAGTTTCGTTACTGTGCAAAAAACCATGCCGGGTTGCATTGAATGCACCGATTCGTGCCGGAACCGAAATGAACTACCAACTCAGGCCAGAAACGAAACGAACGCACCCAATCCACTTTTTTGGAGCCAAAAGTTATGTTTTGGTTCGTTTTGGTCAGTTTCGTTACTGTGCAAAAAACCATGCCGGGTTGCATTGAATGCACCGATTCGGGCCGGAACCGAAACGAACTACCGATTCACGCTAGAAACGAAACGAATGCACCCAATCCACTTTTTTGGACCCAATAGTGATGTTTTGGTTCGTTTTGGTCAGTTTCGTTACTGTGCAAAAAACCATGACGGGTTGCATTGAATGCACCGATTCGGGCCGCAACCGAAACGAACTACCGATTCGCGCCAGAAACGAAACGAACGCACCAAATCCAGTTTATTGGACCCAATTGTGATGTTTTGGTTCGTTTTTAATCAGTTTCGTTACTGTGCAAAAAACCATGCCGGGATAGCATTTAATGTACCGATTCGGGCCGGAACCGAAACGAACTACCGATTCGCGCCAGAAACGAAACGAACGCACCAAATCCACTTTATTGGACCCAATTGTGATGTTTTGGTTCGTTTTAAATCAGTTTCGTTACTGTGCAAAAAACCATGCCGGGATAGCATTAAATGCACCGATTTGGGCCGGAACCGAAACAAACTACCGATTCGCGCCAGAAACGAAACGAACGCACCCAATTTACTTTTTGGACCCAATAGTGATGTTTTGGTTCGTTTTGGTCAGTTTTGTTACTATGCAAAAAACCATGACGGGTTGCAGTGAATGCACCGATTCGGGCCGGAACCGAAACGAACTACCGATTCGCGCCAGAAACGTAACGAATGCACCCAATCCACTTTTTTCGACCCAATAGTGATGTTTTGGTTCGTTTTAAATCAGTTTCGTTACTGTGCAAAAAACCATGCCGGGATAGCATTAAATGTACCGATTCGGGCCGGAACCGAAACGAACTACCGATTCGCGCCAGAAACGAAACGAACGCACCAAATCCACTTTATTGGACCCAATTGTGATGTTTTGGTTCGTTTTAAATCAGTTTCGTTACTGTGCAAAAAACCATGCCGGGATAGCATTAAATGCACCGATTTGGGCCGGAACCGAAACAAACTACCGATTCGCGCCAGAAACGAAACGAACGCACCCAATTTACTTTTTGGACCCAATAGTGATGTTTTGGTTCGTTTTGGTCAGTTTTGTTACTGTGCAAAAAACCGTGCCGGGTTGCATTGAATGCATCGATTCGGGCCGGAACCGAAACGAACTACCGATTCGCGCCAGAAACGAAACGAACGCACCCAATCCACTTTTTTGGACCCAATACTGATGTTTCGGTTTGTTTTTAATCAGTTTCATTACTGTGCAAAAAACCATGCCGGGATAGCATTTAATGTACCGATTCGGGCCGGAACCGAAACGAACTACCGATTCGCGCCAGAAACGAAACGAACGCACCCAATCCACTTTTTTGGACCCAATAGTTATGTTTTGGTTCGTTTTGGTCAGTTTCGTTACTGTGCAAAAAACCATGCCGGGTTGCATTGAATGCACCGATTCGGGCCGGAACCGAAACGAGCTACCGATTCACGCTAGAAACGAAACGAACGCACCCAATCCACTTTTTTGGACCCAATAGTGATGTTTTGGTTCGTTTTGGTCAGTTTCATTACTGTGCAAAAAACCATGCCGGGTTGCATTGAATGCACCGATTCGGGCCGGAACCGAAACGAACTACCGATTCGCGTCAGAAACGAAACGAACGCACCCACATTCACTTTATTGGACCCAATAGTGATGTTTTGGTTCGTTTTTAATCAGTTTCGTTACTGTGCAAAAAACCATGCCGGGATAGCATTTAATGTACCGATTCGGGCCGGAACCGAAACGAACTACCGATTCGCGCCAGAAACGAAACGAACGCACCCAATCCACTTTTTTGGACCCAATAGTTATGTTTTGGTTCGTTTTGGTCAGTTTCGTTACTGTGCAAAAAACCATGCCGGGTTGCATTGAATGCACCGATTCGGGCCGGAACCGAAACGAACTACCGATTCACGCTAGAAACGAAACGAACGCACCTAATCCACTTTTTTGGACCCAATAGTGATGTTTTGGTTCGTTTTGGTCAGTTTCGTTACTGAGCAAAAAACCATGCCGGATTGCATTGAATGCACCGATTTGGGCCGGAACCGAAACGAACTACCAATTCGCGCCAGAAACGAAACGAACGCACCCAATCCACTTTTTTGGACCCAATAGTGATGTTTTGGTTCGTTTTGTTCAGTTTTGTTACTGTGCAAAAAACCATGCCGGGTTGCATTGAATGCACCGATTCGGGTCGGAACCGAAACGAACTACCGATTCGCGCCAGAAACGTAACGAATGCACCCAATCCACTTTTTTCGACCCAATAGTGATGTTTTGGTTCGTTTTTAATCAGTTTCGTTACTGTGCAAAAAACCATGCCGGGATAGCATTTAATGTACCGATTCGGGCCGGAACCGAAACGAACTACCGATTCGCGCCAGAAACGAAACGAACGCACCAAATCCACTTTATTGGACCCAATTGTGATGTTTTGGTTCGTTTTAAATCAGTTTCGTTACTGTGCAAAAAACCATGCCGGGATAGCATTAAATGCACCGATTTGGGCCGGAACCGAAACAAACTACCGATTCGCGCCAGAAACGAAACGAACGCACCCAATTTACTTTTTGGACCCAATAGTGATGTTTTGGTTCGTTTTGGTCAGTTTTGTTACTGTGCAAAAAACCATGCCGGGTTGCATTGAATGCATCGATTCGGGCCGGAACCGAAACGAACTACCGATTCGCGCCAGAAACGAAACGAACGCACCCAATCCACTTTTTTGGACCCAATACTGATGTTTTGGTTTGTTTTTAATCAGTTTCATTGCTGTGCAAAAAACCATGCCGGGATAGCATTTAATGTACCGATTCGGGCCGGAACCGAAACGAACTACCGATTCGCGCCAGAAACGAAACGAACGCACCCAATCCACTTTTTTGGACCCAATAGTTATGTTTTGGTTCGTTTTGGTCAGTTTCGTTACTGTGCAAAAAACCATGCCGGGTTGCATTGAATGCACCGATTCAGGCCGGAACCGAAACGAGCTACCGATTCACGCTAGAAACGAAACGAACGCACCCAATCCACTTTTTTGGACCCAATAGTGATGTTTTGGTTCGTTTTGGTCAGTTTCGTTACTGTGCAAAAAACCATGCCGGGTTGCATTGAATGCACCGATTCGGGCCGGAACCGAAACGAACTACCGATTCGCGCCAGAAACGAAACGAACGCACCCAAATTCACTTTATTGGACCCAATAGTGATGTTTTGGTTCGTTTTTAATCAGTTTCGTTACTGTGCAAAAAACCATGCCGGGATAGCATTTAATGTACCGATTCAGGCCGGAACCGAAACGAACTACCGATTCGCGCCAGAAACGAAACGAACGCACCCAATCCACTTTTTTGGACCCAATAGTTATGTTTTGGTTTGTTTTGGTCAGTTTCGTTACTGTGCAAAAAACCATGCCGGGTTGCATTGAATGCACCGATTCGGGCCGGAACCGAAACGAACTACCGATTCACGCTAGAAACGAAACGAACGCACCTAATCCACTTTTTTGGACCCAATAGTGATGTTTTGGTTCGTTTTGGTCAGTTTCGTTACTAAGCAAAAAACCATGCCGGATTGCATTGAATGCACCGATTCGGGCCGGAACCGAAACGAACTACCGATTCGCGCCAGAAACGAAACGAACGCACGCAATCCACTTTTTTGGACCCAATAGTGATGTTTTGGTTCGTTTTGGTCAGTTTTGTTACTGTGCAAAAAACCATGCCGGGTTGCATTGAATGCACCGATTCGGGCCGGAACCGAAACGAACTACCGATTCGCGCCAGAAACGTAACGAACGCACCCAATCCACTTTTTTCGACCCAATAGTGATGTTTTGGTTCGTTGTGGTCAGTTTCATTAATGTGCAAAAAACCATGCCGGGTTGCATTGAATGCACCGATTCGTGCCGGAACCGAAATGAACTACCGATTCGCGCCAGAAACGAAACGAACGCACCAAATCCAGTTTATTGGACCCAATTGTGATGTTTTGGTTCGTTTTTAATCAGTTTCATTACTGTGCAAAAAACCATGCCGGGATAGCATTTAATGTACCGATTCGGGCCGCAACCGAAACGAACTACCGATTCGCGCCAGAAACGAAACGAACGCACCAAATCCACTTTATTGGACCCAATTGTGATGTTTTGGTTCATTTTAAATCAGTTTCGTTACTGTGCAAAAAACCATGCCGGGATAGCATTAAATGCACCGATTTGGGCCGGAACCGAAACAAACTACCGATTCGCGCCAGAAACGAAACGAACGCACCCAATTTACTTTTTGGACCCAATAGTGATGTTTTGGTTCGTTTTGGTCAGTTTTGTTACTGTGCAAAAAACCATGCCGGGTTGCATTGAATGCATCGATTCGGGCCGGAACCGAAACGAACTACCGATTCGCGCCAGAAACGAAACGAACGCACCCAATCAACTTTTTTGGACCCAATACTGATGTTTTGGTTTGTTTTTAATCAGTTTCATTACTGTGCAAAAAACCATGCCGGGATAGCATTTAATGTACCGATTCGGGCCGGAACCGAAACGAACTACCGATTCGCGCCAGAAACGAAACGAACGCACCCAATCCACTTTTTTGGACCCAATAGTTATGTTTTGGTTCGTTTTGGTCAGTTTCGTTACTGTGCAAAAAACCATGCCGGGTTGCATTGAATGCACCGATTCGGGCCGGAACCGAAACGAGCTACCGATTCACGCTAGAAACGAAACTAACGCACCCAATCCACTTTTTTGGACCCAATAGTGATGTTTTGGTTCGTTTTGGTCAGTTTCGTTACTGTGCAAAAAACCATGCCGGGTTGCATTGAATGCACCGATTCGGGCCGGAACCGAAACGAACTACCGATTCGCGCCAGAAACGAAACGAACGCACCCAAATTCACTTTATTGGACCCAATAGTGATGTTTTGGTTCGTTTTTAATCAGTTTCGTTACTGTGCAAAAAACCATGCCGGGATAGCATTTAATGTACCGATTCGGGCCGGAACCGAAACGAAGTACCGATTCGCGCCAGAAACGAAACGAACGCACCCAATCCACTTTTTTGGACCCAATAGTTATGTTTTGGTTCGTTTTGGTCAGTTTCGTTACTGTGCAAAAAACCATGCCGGGTTGCATTGAATGCACCGATTCGGGCCGGAACCGAAACGAACTACCGATTCACGCTAGAAACGAAACGAACGCACCTAATCCACTTTTTTGGACCCAATAGTGATGTTTTGGTTCGTTTTGGTCAGTTTCGTTACTGAGCAAAAAACCATGCCGGATTGCATTGAATGCACCGATTCGGGCCGGAACCGAAACGAACTACCGATTCGCGCCAGAAACGAAACGAACGCACGCAATCCACTTTTTTGGACCCAATAGTGATGTTTTGGTTCGTTTTGGTCAGTTTTGTTACTGTGCAAAAAACCATGCCGGGTTGCATTGAATGCACCGATTCGGGCCGGAACCGAAACGAACTACCGATTCGCGCCAGAAACGTAACGAACGCACCCAATCCACTTTTTTCGACCCAATAGTGATGTTTTGGTTCGTTGTGGTCAGTTTCATTAATGTGCAAAAAACCATGCCGGGTTGCATTGAATGCACCGATTCGTGCCGGAACCGAAATGAACTACCAATTCGGGCCAGAAATGAAACGAACGCACCCAATCCACTTTTTTGGACCCAATAGTGATGTTTTGGTTCGTTTTGGTCAGTTTCGTTACTGTGCAAAAAACCATGCCGGGTTGCAGTGAATGCACCGATTCGGGCCGGAACCGAAACGAACTACCGATTCGCGCCAGAAACGTAACGAATGCACCCAATCTACTTTTTTCGACCCAATAGTGATGTTTTGGTTCGTTTTGGTCGGTTTCATTACTGTGCAAAAAACCATGCCGGGTTGCATTGAATGCACCGATTCGTGCCGGAACCGAAATGAACTACCAATTCGGGCCAGAAATGAAACGAACGCACCCAATCCACTTTTTTGGACCCAATAGTGATGTTTTGGTTCGTTTTGGTCAGTTTCGTTACTGTGCAAAAAACCATGCCGGGTTGCAGTGAATGCACCGATTCGGGCCGGAACCGAAACGAACTACCGATTCGCGCCAGAAACGAAACGAACGCACGCAATCCACTTTTTTGGACCCAATAGTGATGTTTTGGTTCGTTTTGGTCAGTTTTGTTACTGTGCAAAAAACCATGCCGGGTTGCATTGAATGCACCGATTCGGGCCGGAACCGAAACGAACTACCGATTCGCGCCAGAAACGTAACGAACGCACCCAATCCACTTTTTTCGACCCAATAGTGATGTTTTGGTTCGTTGTGGTCAGTTTCATTAATGTGCAAAAAACCATGCCGGGTTGCATTGAATGCACCGATTCGTGCCGGAACCGAAATGAACTACCAATTCGGGCCAGAAATGAAACGAACGCACCCAATCCACTTTTTTGGACCCAATAGTGATGTTTTGGTTCGTTTTGGTCAGTTTCGTTACTGTGCAAAAAACCATGCCGGGTTGCAGTGAATGCACCGATTCGGGCCGGAACCGAAACGAACTACCGATTCGCGCCAGAAACGAAACGAACGCACGCAATCCACTTTTTTGGACCCAATAGTGATGTTTTGGTTCGTTTTGGTCAGTTTTGTTACTGTGCAAAAAACCATGCCGGGTTGCATTGAATGCACCGATTCGGGCCGGAACCGAAACGAACTACCGATTCGCGCCAGAAACGTAACGAACGCACCCAATCCACTTTTTTGGACCCAATAGTGATGTTTTGGTTCGTTTTGGTCAGTTTTGTTACTGTGCAAAAAACCATGCCGGGTTGCATTGAATGCACCGATTCGGGCCGGAACCGAAACGAACTACCGATTCGCGCCAGAAACGTAACGAACGCACCCAATCCACTTTTTTCGACCCAATAGTGATGTTTTGGTTCGTTGTGGTCAGTTTCATTAATGTGCAAAAAACCATGCCGGGTTGCATTGAATGCACCGATTCGTGCCGGAACCGAAATGAACTACCAATTCGGGCCAGAAATGAAACGAACGCACCCAATCCACTTTTTTGGACCCAATAGTGATGTTTTGGTTCGTTTTGGTCAGTTTCGTTACTGTGCAAAAAACCATGCCGGGTTGCAGTGAATGCACCGATTCGGGCCGGAACCGAAACGAACTACCGATTCGCGCCAGAAACGTAACGAATGCACCCAATCTACTTTTTTCGACCCAATAGTGATGTTTTGGTTCGTTTTGGTCAGTTTCATTACTGTGCAAAAAACCATGCCGGGTTGCATTGAATGCACCGATTCGTGCCGGAACCGAAATGAACTACCAATTCGGGCCAGAAATGAAACGAACGCACCCAATCCACTTTTTTGGACCCAATAGTGATGTTTTGGTTCGTTTTGGTCAGTTTCGTTACTGTGCAAAAAACCATGCCGGGTTGCAATGAATGCACCGATTCGGGCCGGAACCGAAACGAACTACCGATTCGCGCCAGAAACAAAACGAACGCACGCAATCCACTTTTTTGGACCCAATAGTGATGTTTTGGTTCGTTTTGGTCAGTTTTGTTACTGTGCAAAAAACCATGCCGGGTTGCATTAAATGCACCGATTCGGGCCGGAACCGAAACGAACTACCGATTCGCGCCAGAAACGTAACGAACGCACCCAATCCACTTTTTTCGACCCAATAGTGATGTTTTGGTTCGTTGTGGTCAGTTTCATTAATGTGCAAAAAACCATGCCGGGTTGCATTGAATGCACCGATTCGTGCCGGAACCGAAATGAACTACCAATTCGGGCCAGAAATGAAACGAACGCACCCAATCCACTTTTTTGGACCCAATAGTGATGTTTTGGTTCGTTTTGGTCAGTTTCGTTACTGTGCAAAAAACCATGCCGGGTTGCAGTGAATGCACCGATTCGGGCCGGAACCGAAACGAACTACCGATTCGCGCCAGAAACGAAACGAACGCACGCAATCCACTTTTTTGGACCCAATAGTGATGTTTTGGTTCGTTTTGGTCAGTTTTGTTACTGTGCAAAAAACCATGCCGGGTTGCATTGAATGCACCGATTCGGGCCGGAACCGAAACGAACTACCGATTCGCGCCAGAAACGTAACGAACGCACCCAATCCACTTTTTTGGACCCAATAGTGATGTTTTGGTTCGTTTTGGTCAGTTTTGTTACTGTGCAAAAAACCATGCCGGGTTGCATTGAATGCACCGATTCGGGCCGGAACCGAAACGAACTACCGATTCGCGCCAGAAACGTAACGAACGCACCCAATCCACTTTTTTCGACCCAATAGTGATGTTTTGGTTCGTTGTGGTCAGTTTCATTAATGTGCAAAAAACCATGCCGGGTTGCATTGAATGCACCGATTCGTGCCGGAACCGAAATGAACTACCAATTCGGGCCAGAAATGAAACGAACGCACCCAATCCACTTTTTTGGACCCAATAGTGATGTTTTGGTTCGTTTTGGTCAGTTTCGTTACTGTGCAAAAAACCATGCCGGGTTGCAGTGAATGCACCGATTCGGGCCGGAACCGAAACGAACTACCGATTCGCGCCAGAAACGTAACGAATGCACCCAATCTACTTTTTTCGACCCAATAGTGATGTTTTGGTTCGTTTTGGTCAGTTTCATTACTGTGCAAAAAACCATGCCGGGTTGCATTGAATGCACCGATTCGTGCCGGAACCGAAATGAACTACCAATTCGGGCCAGAAATGAAACGAACGCACCCAATCCACTTTTTTGGACCCAATAGTGATGTTTTGGTTCGTTTTGGTCAGTTTCGTTACTGTGCAAAAAACCATGCCGGGTTGCAGTGAATGCACCGATTCGGGCCGGAACCGAAACGAACTACCGATTCGCGCCAGAAACGAAACGAACGCACGCAATCCACTTTTTTGGACCCAATAGTGATGTTTTGGTTCGTTTTGGTCAGTTTTGTTACTGTGCAAAAAACCATGCCGGGTTGCATTGAATGCACCGATTCGGGCCGGAACCGAAACGAACTACCGATTCGCGCCAGAAACGTAACGAACGCACCCAATCCACTTTTTTCGACCCAATAGTGATGTTTTGGTTCGTTGTGGTCAGTTTCATTAATGTGCAAAAAACCATGCCGGGTTGCATTGAATGCACCGATTCGTGCCGGAACCGAAATGAACTACCAATTCGGGCCAGAAATGAAACGAACGCACCCAATCCACTTTTTTGGACCCAATAGTGATGTTTTGGTTCGTTTTGGTCAGTTTCGTTACTGTGCAAAAAACCATGCCGGGTTGCAGTGAATGCACCGATTCGGGCCGGAACCGAAACGAACTACCGATTCGCGCCAGAAACGAAACGAACGCACGCAATCCACTTTTTTGGACCCAATAGTGATGTTTTGGTTCGTTTTGGTCAGTTTTGTTACTGTGCAAAAAACCATGCCGGGTTGCATTGAATGCACCGATTCGGGCCGGAACCGAAACGAACTACCGATTCGCGCCAGAAACGTAACGAACGCACCCAATCCACTTTTTTGGACCCAATAGTGATGTTTTGGTTCGTTTTGGTCAGTTTTGTTACTGTGCAAAAAACCATGCCGGGTTGCATTGAATGCACCGATTCGGGCCGGAACCGAAACGAACTACCGATTCGCGCCACAAACGTAACGAACGCACCCAATCCACTTTTTTCGACCCAATAGTGATGTTTTGGTTCATTGTGGTCAGTTTCTTTATTGTGCAAAAAACCATGCCGGGTTGCATTGAATGCACCGATTCGTGCCGGAACCGAAATGAACTACCAATTCGGGCCAGAAATGAAACAAATGCACCCAATCCACTTTTTTGGACCCAATAGTGATGTTTTGGTTCGTTTTGTTCAGTTTTGTTACTGTGCAAAAAACCATGCCGGGTTGCAGTGAATGCACCGATTCGGGCCGGAACCGAAACGAACTACCGATTCGCGCCAGAAACGAAACGAACGCACGCAATCCACTTTTTTGGACCCAATAGTGATGTTTTGGTTCGTTTTGGTCAGTTTTGTTACTGTGCAAAAAACCATGCCGGGTTGCATTGAATGCACCGATTCGGGCCGGAACCGAAACGAACTACCGATTCGCGCCAGAAACGTAACGAATGCACCCAATCTACTTTTTTCGACCCAATAGTGATGTTTTGGTTCGTTTTGGTCAGTTTCATTACTGTGCAAAAAACCATGCCGGGTTGCATTGAATGCACCGATTCGTGCCGGAACCGAAATGAACTACCAATTCGGGCCAGAAATGAAATGAACGCACCCAATCCACTTTTTTGGACCCAATAGTGATGTTTTGGTTCGTTTTGGTCAGTTTCGTTACTGTGCAAAAAACCATGCCGGGTTGCAGTGAATGCACCGATTCGGGCCGGAACCGAAACGAACTACCGATTCGCGCCAGAAACGTAACGAATGCACCCAATCTACTTTTTTCGACCCAATAGTGATGTTTTGGTTCGTTTTGGTCAGTTTCATTACTGTGCAAAAAACCATGCCGGGTTGCATTGAATGCACCGATTCGTGCCGGAACCGAAATGAACTACCAATTCGGGCCAGAAATGAAACGAACGCACCCAATCCACTTTTTTGGACCCAATAGTGATGTTTTGGTTCGTTTTGGTCAGTTTCGTTACTGTGCAAAAAACCATGCCGGGTTGCAGTGAATGCACCGATTCGGGCCGGAACCGAAACGAACTACCGATTCGCGCCAGAAACAAAACGAACGCACGCAATCCACTTTTTTGGACCCAATAGTGATGTTTTGGTTCGTTTTGGTCAGTTTTGTTACTGTGCAAAAAACCATGCCGGGTTGCATTGAATGCACCGATTCGGGCCGGAACCGAAACGAACTACCGATTCGCGCCAGAAACGTAACGAACGCACCCAATCCACTTTTTTCGACCCAATAGTGATGTTTTGGTTCGTTGTGGTCAGTTTCATTAATGTGCAAAAAACCATGCCGGGTTGCATTGAATGCACCGATTCGTGCCGGAACCGAAATGAACTACCAATTCGGGCCAGAAATGAAACGAACGCACCCAATCCACTTTTTTGGACCCAATAGTGATGTTTTGGTTCGTTTTGGTCAGTTTCGTTACTGTGCAAAAAACCATGCCGGGTTGCAGTGAATGCACCGATTCGGGCCGGAACCGAAACGAACTACCGATTCGCGCCAGAAACGAAACGAACGCACGCAATCCACTTTTTTGGACCCAATAGTGATGTTTTGGTTCGTTTTGGTCAGTTTTGTTACTGTGCAAAAAACCATGCCGGGTTGCATTGAATGCACCGATTCGGGCCGGAACCGAAACGAACTACCGATTCGCGCCAGAAACGTAACGAACGCACCCAATCCACTTTTTTGGACCCAATAGTGATGTTTTGGTTCGTTTTGGTCAGTTTTGTTACTGTGCAAAAAACCATGCCGGGTTGCATTGAATGCACCGATTCGGGCCGGAACCGAAACGAACTACCGATTCGCGCCAGAAACGTAACGAACGCACCCAATCCACTTTTTTCGACCCAATAGTGATGTTTTGGTTCGTTGTGGTCAGTTTCATTAATGTGCAAAAAACCATGCCGGGTTGCATTGAATGCACCGATTCGTGCCGGAACCGAAATGAACTACCAATTCGGGCCAGAAATGAAACGAACGCACCCAATCCACTTTTTTGGACCCAATAGTGATGTTTTGGTTCGTTTTGGTCAGTTTCGTTACTGTGCAAAAAACCATGCCGGGTTGCAGTGAATGCACCGATTCGGGCCGGAACCGAAACGAACTACCGATTCGCGCCAGAAACGTAACGAATGCACCCAATCTACTTTTTTCGACCCAATAGTGATGTTTTGGTTCGTTTTGGTCAGTTTCATTACTGTGCAAAAAACCATGCCGGGTTGCATTGAATGCACCGATTCGTGCCGGAACCGAAATGAACTACCAATTCGGGCCAGAAATGAAACGAACGCACCCAATCCACTTTTTTGGACCCAATAGTGATGTTTTGGTTCGTTTTGGTCAGTTTCGTTACTGTGCAAAAAACCATGCCGGGTTGCAGTGAATGCACCGATTCGGGCCGGAACCGAAACGAACTACCGATTCGCGCCAGAAACGAAACGAACGCACGCAATCCACTTTTTTGGACCCAATAGTGATGTTTTGGTTCGTTTTGGTCAGTTTTGTTACTGTGCAAAAAACCATGCCGGGTTGCATTGAATGCACCGATTCGGGCCGGAACCGAAACGAACTACCGATTCGCGCCAGAAACGTAACGAATGCACCCAATCTACTTTTTTCGACCCAATAGTGATGTTTTGGTTCGTTTTGGTCAGTTTCATTACTGTGCAAAAAACCATGCCGGGTTGCATTGAATGCACCGATTCGTGCCGGAACCGAAATGAACTACCAATTCGGGCCAGAAATGAAATGAACGCACCCAATCCACTTTTTTGGACCCAATAGTGATGTTTTGGTTCGTTTTGGTCAGTTTCGTTACTGTGCAAAAAACCATGCCGGGTTGCAGTGAATGCACCGATTCGGGCCGGAACCGAAACGAACTACCGATTCGCGCCAGAAACGAAACGAACGCACGCAATCCACTTTTTTGGACCCAATAGTGATGTTTTGGTTCGTTTTGGTCAGTTTTGTTACTGTGCAAAAAACCATGCCGGGTTGCATTGAATGCACCGATTCGGGCCGGAACCGAAACGAACTACCGATTCGCGCCAGAAACGTAACGAACGCACCCAATCCACTTTTTTCGACCCAATAGTGATGTTTTGGTTCGTTGTGGTCAGTTTCATTAATGTGCAAAAAACCATGCCGGGTTGCATTGAATGCACCGATTCGTGCCGGAACCGAAATGAACTACCAATTCGGGCCAGAAATGAAACGAACGCACCCAATCCACTTTTTTGGACCCAATAGTGATGTTTTGGTTCGTTTTGGTCAGTTTCGTTACTGTGCAAAAAACCATGCCGGGTTGCAGTGAATGCACCGATTCGGGCCGGAACCGAAACGAACTACCGATTCGCGCCAGAAACGAAACGAACGCACGCAATCCACTTTTTTGGACCCAATAGTGATGTTTTGGTTCGTTTTGGTCAGTTTTGTTACTGTGCAAAAAACCATGCCGGGTTGCATTGAATGCACCGATTCGGGCCGGAACCGAAACGAACTACCGATTCGCGCCAGAAACGTAACGAACGCACCCAATCCACTTTTTTGGACCCAATAGTGATGTTTTGGTTCGTTTTGGTCAGTTTTGTTACTGTGCAAAAAACCATGCCGGGTTGCATTGAATGCACCGATTCGGGCCGGAACCGAAACGAACTACCGATTCGCGCCACAAACGTAACGAACGCACCCAATCCACTTTTTTCGACCCAATAGTGATGTTTTGGTTCGTTGTGGTCAGTTTCTTTATTGTGCAAAAAACCATGCCGGGTTGCATTGAATGCACCGATTCGTGCCGGAACCGAAATGAACTACCAATTCGGGCCAGAAATGAAACAAATGCACCCAATCCACTTTTTTGGACCCAATAGTGATGTTTTGGTTCGTTTTGTTCAGTTTTGTTACTGTGCAAAAAACCATGCCGGGTTGCATTTAATGCACCGATTCGGGCCGGAACCGAAACGAAAGTACCTAATCCACTTTTTTGGACCCAATAGTTATGTTTTGGTTCGTTTTGGTCAGTTTCGTTACTGTGCAAAAAACCATGACGGGTTGCATTGAATGCACCGATTCGGGCCGCAACCGAAACGAACTACCGATTCGCGCCAGAAACGAAACGAACGCACCAAATCCAGTTTATTGGACCCAATTGTGATGTTTTGGTTCGTTTTTAATCAGTTTCATTACTGTGCAAAAAACCATGCCGGGATAGCATTTAATGTACCGATTCGGGCCGGAACCGAAACGAACTACCGATTCGCGCCAGAAACGAAACGAATGCACCAAATCCACTTTATTGGACCCAATTGTGATGTTTTGGTTCGTTTTAAATCAGTTTCGTTACTGTGCAAAAAACCATGCCGGGATAGCATTAAATGCACCGATTTGGGCCGGAACCGAAACAAACTACCGATTCGCGCCAGAAACGAAACGAACGCACCCAATTTACTTTTTGGACCCAATAGTGATGTTTTGGTTCGTTTTGGTCAGTTTTGTTACTGTGCAAAAAACCATGCCGGGTTGCATTGAATGCATCGATTCGGGCCGGAACCGAAACGAACTACCGATTCGCGCCAGAAACGAAACGAACGCACCCAATCAACTTTTTTGGACCCAATACTGATGTTTTGGTTTGTTTTTAATCAGTTTCATTACTGTGCAAAAAACCATGCCGGGATAGCATTTAATGTACCGATTCGGGCCGGAACCGAAACGAACTACCGATTCGCGCCAGAAATGAAACGAACGCACCCAATCCACTTTTTTGGACCCAATAGTTATGTTTTGGTTTGTTTTGGTCAGTTTCGTTACTGTGCAAAAAACCATGCCGGGTTGCATTGAATGCACCGATTCGGGCCGGAACCGAAACGAGCTACCGATTCACGCTAGAAACGAAACTAACGCACCCAATCCACTTTTTTGGACCCAATAGTGATGTTTTGGTTCGTTTTGGTCAGTTTCGTTACTGTGCAAAAAACCATGCCGGGTTGCATTGAATGCACCGATTCGGGCCGGAACCGAAACGAACTACCAATTCGCGCCAGAAACGAAACGAACGCACCCAAATTCACTTTATTGGACCCAATAGTGATGTTTTGGTTCGTTTTTAATCAGTTTCGTTACTGTGCAAAAAACCATGCCGGGATAGCATTTAATGTACCGATTCGGGCCGGAACCGAAACGAAGTACCGATTCGCGCCAGAAATGAAACGAACGCACCCAATCCACTTTTTTGGACCCAATAGTTATGTTTTGGTTCGTTTTGGTCAGTTTCTTTACTGTGCAAAAAACCATGCCGGGTTGCATTGAATGCACCGATTCGGGCCGGAACCGAAACGAACTACCGATTCACGCTAGAAACGAAACGAACGCACCTAATCCACTTTTTTGGACCCAATAGTGATGTTTTGGTTCGTTTTGGTCAGTTTCGTTACTGAGCAAAAAACCATGCCGGATTGCATTGAATGCACCGATTCGGGCCGGAACCGAAACGAACTACCGATTCGCGCCAGAAACGAAACGAACGCACGCAATCCACTTTTTTGGACCCAATAGTGATGTTTTGGTTCGTTTTGGTCAGTTTTGTTACTGTGCAAAAAACCATGCCGGGTTGCATTGAATGCACCGATTCGGGCCGGAACCGAAACGAACTACCGATTCGCGCCAGAAACGTAACGAACGCACCCAATCCACTTTTTTCGACCCAATAGTGATGTTTTGGTTCGTTGTGGTCAGTTTCATTAATGTGCAAAAAACCATGCCGGGTTGCATTGAATGCAGCGATTCGTGCCGGAACCGAAATGAACTACCAATTCGGGCCAGAAATGAAACGAACGCACCCAATCCACTTTTTTGGACCCAATAGTGATGTTTTGGTTCGTTTTGGTCAGTTTCGTTACTGTGCAAAAAACCATGCCGGGTTGCAGTGAATGCACCGATTCGGGCCGGAACCGAAACGAACTACCGATTCGAGCCAGAAACGTAACGAATGCACCCAATCTACTTTTTTCGACCCAATAGTGATGTTTTGGTTCGTTTTGGTCAGTTTCATTACTGTGCAAAAAACCATGCCGGGTTGCATTGAATGCACCGATTCGTGCCGGAACCGAAATGAACTACCAATTCGGGCCAGAAATGAAACGAACGCACCCAATCCACTTTTTTGGACCCAATAGTGATGTTTTGGTTCGTTTTGGTCAGTTTCGTTACTGTGCAAAAAACCATGCCGGGTTGCAGTGAATGCACCGATTCGGGCCGGAACCGAAACGAACTACCGATTCGCGCCAGAAACGAAACGAACGCACGCAATCCACTTTTTTGGACCCAATAGTGATGTTTTGGTTCGTTTTGGTCAGTTTTGTTACTGTGCAAAAAACCATGCCGGGTTGCATTGAATGCACCGATTCGGGCCGGAACCGAAACGAACTACCGATTCGCGCCAGAAACGTAACGAATGCACCCAATCTACTTTTTTCGACCCAATAGTGATGTTTTGGTTCGTTTTGGTCAGTTTCATTACTGTGCAAAAAACCATGCCGGGTTGCATTGAATGCACCGATTCGTGCCGGAACCGAAATGAACTACCAATTCGGGCCAGAAATGAAACGAACGCACCCAATCCACTTTTTTGGACCCAATAGTGATGTTTTGGTTCGTTTTGGTCAGTTTCGTTACTGTCCAAAAAACCATGCCGGGTTGCAGTGAATGCACCGATTCGGGCCGGAACCGAAACGAACTACCGATTCGCGCCAGAAACGAAACGAACGCACGCAATCCACTTTTTTGGACCCAATAGTGATGTTTTGGTTCGTTTTGGTCAGTTTTGTTACTGTGCAAAAAACCATGCCGGGTTGCATTGAATGCACCGATTCGGGCCGGAACCGAAACGAACTACCGATTCGCGCCAGAAACGTAACGAACGCACCCAATCCACTTTTTTCGACCCAATAGTGATGTTTTGGTTCGTTGTGGTCAGTTTCATTAATGTGCAAAAAACCATGCCGGGTTGCATTGAATGCACCGATTCATGCCGGAACCGAAATGAACTACCAATTCGGGCCAGAAATGAAACGAACGCACCCAATCCACTTTTTTGGACCCAATAGTGATGTTTTGGTTCGTTTTGGTCAGTTTCGTTACTGTGCAAAAAACCATGCCGGGTTGCAGTGAATGCACCGATTCGGGCCGGAACCGAAACGAACTACCGATTCGTGCCAGAAACGAAACGAACGCACGCAATCCACTTTTTTGGACCCAATAGTGATGTTTTGGTTCGTTTTGGTCAGTTTTGTTACTGTGCAAAAAACCATGCCGGGTTGCATTGAATGCACCGATTCGGGCCGGAACCGAAACGAACTACCGATTCGCGCCAGAAACGTAACGAACGCACCCAATCCACTTTTTTGGACCCAATAGTGATGTTTTGGTTCGTTTTGGTCAGTTTTGTTACTGTGCAAAAAACCATGCCGGGTTGCATTGAATGCACCGATTCGGGCCGGAACCGAAACGAACTACCGATTCGCGCCAGAAACGTAACGAACGCACCCAATCCACTTTTTTCGACCCAATAGTGATGTTTTGGTTCGTTGTGGTCAGTTTCTTTAATGTGCAAAAAACCATGCCGGGTTGCATTGAATGCACCGATTCGTGCCGGAACCGAAATGAACTACCAATTCGGGCCAGAAATGAAACGAATGCACCCAATCCACTTTTTTGGACCCAATAGTGATGTTTTGGTTCGTTTTGGTCAGTTTTGTTACTGTGCAAAAAACCATGCCGGGTTGCATTTAATGCACCGATTCGGGCCGGAACCGAAACGAAAGTACCTAATCCACTTTTTTGGACCCAATTGTTATGTTTTGGTTCGTTTTGGTCAGTTTCGTTACTATGCAAAAAACCATGACGGGTTGCATTGAATGCACCGATTCGGGCCGCAACCGAAACGAACTACCGATTCGCGCCAGAAACGAAACGAACGCACCAAATCCAGTTTATTGGACCCAATTGTGATGTTTTGGTTCGTTTTTAATCAGTTTCATTACTGTGCAAAAAACCATGCCGGGATAGCATTTAATGTACCGATTCGGGCCGGAACCGAAACGAACTACCGATTCGCGCCAGAAACGAAACGAACGCACCAAATCCACTTTATTGGACCCAATTGTGATGTTTTGGTTCGTTTTAAATCAGTTTCGTTACTGTGCAAAAAACCATGCCGGGATAGCATTAAATGCACCGATTTGGGTCGGAACCGAAACAAACTACCGATTCGCGCCAGAAACGAAACGGACGCACCCAATTTACTTTTTGGACCCAATAGTGATGTTTTGGTTCGTTTTGGTCAGTTTTGTTACTGTGCAAAAAACCATGCCGGGTTGCATTGAATGCATCGATTCGGGCCGGAACCGAAACGAACTACCGATTCGCGCCAGAAACGAAACGAACGCACCCAATCAACTTTTTTGGACCCAATACTGATGTTTTGGTTTGTTTTTAATCAGTTTCATTACTGTGCAAAAAACCATGCCGGGATAGCATTTAATGTACCGATTCGGGCCGGAACCGAAACGAACTACCGATTCGCGCCAGAAACGAAACGAACGCACCCAATCCACTTTTTTGGACCCAATAGTTATGTTTTGGTTCGTTTTGGTCAGTTTCGTTACTGTGCAAAAAACCATGCCGGGTTGCATTGAATGCACCGATTCGGGCCGGAACCGAAACGAGCTACCGATTCACGCTAGAAACGAAACTAACGCACCCAATCCACTTTTTTGGACCCAATAGTGATGTTTTGGTTCATTTTGGTCAGTTTCGTTACTGTGCAAAAAACCATGCCGGGTTGCATTGAATGCACCGATTCGGGCCGGAACCGAAACGAACTACCGATTCGCGCCAGAAACGAAACGAACGCACCCAAATTCACTTTATTGGACCCAATAGTGATGTTTTGGATCGTTTTTAATCAGTTTCGTTACTGTGCAAAAAACCATGCCGGGATAGCATTTAATGTACCGATTCGGGCCGGAACCGAAACGAACTACCGATTCGCGCCAGAAACGAAACGAACGCACCCAATCCACTTTTTTGGACCCAATAGTTATGTTTTGGTTCGTTTTGGTCAGTTTCGTTACTGTGCAAAAAACCATGCCGGGTTGCATTGAATGCACCGATTCGGGCCGGAACCGAAACGAGCTACCGATTCACGCTAGAAACGAAACTAACGCACCCAATCCACTTTTTTGGACCCAATAGTGATGTTTTGGTTCGTTTTGGTCAGTTTCGTTACTGTGCAAAAAACCATGCCGGGTTGCATTGAATGCACCGATTCGGGCCGGAACCGAAACGAACTACCGATTCGCGCCAGAAACGAAACGAACGCACCAAATCCACTTTATTGGACCCAATTGTGATGTTTTGGTTCGTTTTAAATCAGTTTCGTTACTGTGCAAAAACCCAATTTACTTTTTGGACCCAATAGTGATGTTTTGGTTCGTTTTGGTCAGTTTTGTTACTGTGCAAAAAACCATGCCGGGTTGCATTGAATGCATCGATTCGGGCCGGAACCGAAACGAACTACCGATTCGCGCCAGAAACGAAACGAACGCACCCAATCCACTTTTTTGGACCCAATACTGATGTTTTGGTTTGTTTTTAATCAGTTTCATTGCTGTGCAAAAAACCATGCCGGGATAGCATTTAATGTACCGATTCGGGCCGGAACCGAAACGAACTACCGATTCGCGCCAGAAACGAAACGAACGCACCCAATCCACTTTTTTGGACACAATAGTTATGTTTTGGTTCGTTTTGGTCAGTTTCGTTACTGTGCAAAAAACCATGCCGGGTTGCATTGAATGCACCGATTCGGGCCGGAACCGAAACGAACTACCGATTCACGCTAGAAACGAAACGAACGCACCTAATCCACTTTTTTGGACCCAATAGTGATGTTTTGGTTCGTTTTGGTCAGTTTCGTTACTGAGCAAAAAACCATGCCGGATTGCATTGAATGCACCGATTCGGGCCGGAACCGAAACGAACTACCGATTCGCGCCAGAAACGAAACGAACGCACGCAATCCACTTTTTTGGACCCAATAGTGATGTTTTGGTTCGTTTTGGTCAGTTTTGTTACTGTGCAAAAAACCATGCCGGGTTGCATTGAATGCACCGATTCGGGCCGGAACCGAAACGAACTACCGATTCGCGCCAGAAACGTAACGAACGCACCCAATCCACTTTTTTCGACCCAATAGTGATGTTTTGGTTCGTTGTGGTCAGTTTCATTAATGTGCAAAAAACCATGCCGGGTTGCATTGAATGCACCGATTCGTGCCGGAACCGAAATGAACTACCAATTCGGGCCAGAAATGAAACGAACGCACCCAATCCACTTTTTTGGACCCAATAGTGATGTTTTGGTTCGTTTTGGTCAGTTTCGTTACTGTGCAAAAAACCATGCCGGGTTGCAGTGAATGCACCGATTCGGGCCGGAACTGAAACGAACTACCGATTCGCGCCAGAAACGAAACGAACGCACGCAATCCACTTTTTTGGACCCAATAGTGATGTTTTGGTTCGTTTTGGTCAGTTTTGTTACTGTGCAAAAAACCATGCCGGGTTGCATTGAATGCACCGATTCGGGCCGGAACCGAAACGAACTACCGATTCGCGCCAGAAACGTAACGAACGCACCCAATCCACTTTTTTGGACCCAATAGTGATGTTTTGGTTCGTTTTGGTCAGTTTTGTTACTGTGCAAAAAACCATGCCGGGTTGCATTGAATGCACCGATTCGGGCCGGAACCGAAACGAACTACCGATTCGCGCCAGAAACGTAACGAACGCACCCAATCCACTTTTTTCGACCCAATAGTGATGTTTTGGTTCGTTGTGGTCAGTTTCTTCAATGTGCAAAAAACCATGCCGGGTTGCATTGAATGCACCGATTCGTGCCGGAACCGAAATGAACTACCAATTCGGGCCAGAAATGAAACGAACGCATCCAATCCACTTTTTTGGACCCAATAGTGATGTTTTGGTTCGTTTTGGTCAGTTTCGTTACTGTGCAAAAAACCATGCCGGGTTGCACTGAATGCACCGATTCGGGCCGGAACCGAAACGAACTACCGATTCGCGCCAGAAACGAAACGAACGCACGCAATCCACTTTTTTGGACCCAATAGTGATGTTTTGGTTCGTTTTGGTCAGTTTTGTTACTGTGCAAAAAACCATGCCGGGTTGCATTGAATGCACCGATTCGGGCCGGAACCGAAACGAACTACCGATTCGCGCCAGAAACGTAACGAATGCACCCAATCTACTTTTTTCGACCCAATAGTGATGTTTTGGTTCGTTTTGGTCAGTTTCATTACTGTGCAAAAAACCATGCCGGGTTGCATTGAATGCACCGATTCGTGCCGGAACCGAAATGAACTACCAATTCGGGCCAGAAATGAAACGAACGCACCCAATCCACTTTTTTGGACCCAATAGTGATGTTTTGGTTCGTTTTGGTCAGTTTCGTTACTGTCCAAAAAACCATGCCGGGTTGCAGTGAATGCACCGATTCGGGCCGGAACCGAAACGAACTACCGATTCGCGCCAGAAACGAAACGAACGCACGCAATCCACTTTTTTGGACCCAATAGTGATGTTTTGGTTCGTTTTGGTCAGTTTTGTTACTGTGCAAAAAACCATGCCGGGTTGCATTGAATGCACCGATTCGGGCCGGAACCGAAACGAACTACCGATTCGCGCCAGAAACGTAACGAACGCACCCAATCCACTTTTTTCGACCCAATAGTGATGTTTTGGTTCGTTGTGGTCAGTTTCATTAATGTGCAAAAAACCATGCCGGGTTGCATTGAATGCACCGATTCATGCCGGAACCGAAATGAACTACCAATTCGGGCCAGAAATGAAACGAACGCACCCAATCCACTTTTTTGGACCCAATAGTGATGTTTTGGTTCGTTTTGGTCAGTTTCGTTACTGTGCAAAAAACCATGCCGGGTTGCAGTGAATGCACCGATTCGGGCCGGAACCGAAACGAACTACCGATTCGTGCCAGAAACGAAACGAACGCACGCAATCCACTTTTTTGGACCCAATAGTGATGTTTTGGTTCGTTTTGGTCAGTTTTGTTACTGTGCAAAAAACCATGCCGGGTTGCATTGAATGCACCGATTCGGGCCGGAACCGAAACGAACTACCGATTCGCGCCAGAAACGTAACGAACGCACCCAATCCACTTTTTTGGACCCAATAGTGATGTTTTGGTTCGTTTTGGTCAGTTTTGTTACTGTGCAAAAAACCATGCCGGGTTGCATTGAATGCACCGATTCGGGCCGGAACCGAAACGAACTACCGATTCGCGCCAGAAACGTAACGAACGCACCCAATCCACTTTTTTCGACCCAATAGTGATGTTTTGGTTCGTTGTGGTCAGTTTCTTTAATGTGCAAAAAACCATGCCGGGTTGCATTGAATGCACCGATTCGTGCCGGAACCGAAATGAACTACCAATTCGGGCCAGAAATGAAACGAATGCACCCAATCCACTTTTTTGGACCCAATAGTGATGTTTTTGTTCGTTTTGGTCAGTTTTGTTACTGTGCAAAAAACCATGCCGGGTTGCATTTAATGCACCGATTCGGGCCGGAACCGAAACGAAAGTACCTAATCCACTTTTTTGGACCCAATTGTTATGTTTTGGTTCGTTTTGGTCAGTTTCGTTACTATGCAAAAAACCATGACGGGTTGCATTGAATGCACCGATTCGGGCCGCAACCGAAACGAACTACCGATTCGCGCCAGAAACGAAACGAACGCACCAAATCCAGTTTATTGGACCCAATTGTGATGTTTTGGTTCGTTTTTAATCAGTTTCATTACTGTGCAAAAAACCATGCCGGGATAGCATTTAATGTACCGATTCGGGCCGGAACCGAAACGAACTACCGATTCGCGCCAGAAACGAAACGAACGCACCAAATCCACTTTATTGGACCCAATTGTGATGTTTTGGTTCGTTTTAAATCAGTTTCGTTACTGTGCAAAAAACCATGCCGGGATAGCATTAAATGCACCGATTTGGGCCGGAACCGAAACAAACTACCGATTCGCGCCAGAAACGAAACGAACGCACCCAATTTACTTTTTGGACCCAATAGTGATGTTTTGGTTCGTTTTGGTCAGTTTTGTTACTGTGCAAAAAACCATGCCGGGTTGCATTGAATGCATCGATTCGGGCCGGAACCGAAACGAACTACCGATTCGCGCCAGAAACGAAACGAACGCACCCAATCAACTTTTTTGGACCCAATACTGATGTTTTGGTTTGTTTTTAATCAGTTTCATTACTGTGCAAAAAACCATGCCGGGATAGCATTTAATGTACCGATTCGGGCCGGAACCGAAACGAACTACCGATTCGCGCCAGAAACGAAACGAACGCACCCAATCCACTTTTTTGGACCCAATAGTTATGTTTTGGTTCGTTTTGGTCAGTTTCGTTACTGTGCAAAAAACCATGCCGGGTTGCATTGAATGCACCGATTCGGGCCGGAACCGAAACGAGCTACCGATTCACGCTAGAAACGAAACTAACGCACCCAATCCACTTTTTTGGACCCAATAGTGATGTTTTGGTTCATTTTGGTCAGTTTCGTTACTGTGCAAAAAACCATGCCGGGTTGCATTGAATGCACCGATTCGGGCCGGAACCGAAACGAACTACCGATTCGCGCCAGAAACGAAACGAACGCACCCAAATTCACTTTATTGGACCCAATAGTGATGTTTTGGATCGTTTTTAATCAGTTTCGTTACTGTGCAAAAAACCATGCCGGGATAGCATTTAATGTACCGATTCGGGCCGGAACCGAAACGAACTACCGATTCGCGCCAGAAACGAAACGAACGCACCCAATCCACTTTTTTGGACCCAATAGTTATGTTTTGGTTCGTTTTGGTCAGTTTCGTTACTGTGCAAAAAACCATGCCGGGTTGCATTGAATGCACCGATTCGGGCCGGAACCGAAACGAGCTACCGATTCACGCTAGAAACGAAACTAACGCACCCAATCCACTTTTTTGGACCCAATAGTGATGTTTTGGTTCGTTTTGGTCAGTTTCGTTACTGTGCAAAAAATCATGCCGGGTTGCATTGAATGCACCGATTCGGGCCGGAACCGAAACGAACTACCGATTCGCGCCAGAAACGAAACGAACGCACCAAATCCACTTTATTGGACCCAATTGTGATGTTTTGGTTCGTTTTAAATCAGTTTCGTTACTGTGCAAAAACCCAATTTACTTTTTGGACCCAATAGTGATGTTTTGGTTCGTTTTGGTCAGTTTTGTTACTGTGCAAAAAACCATGCCGGGTTGCATTGAATGCATCGATTCGGGCCGGAACCGAAACGAACTACCGATTCGCGCCAGAAACGAAACGAACGCACCCAATCCACTTTTTTGGACCCAATACTGATGTTTTGGTTTGTTTTTAATCAGTTTCATTGCTGTGCAAAAAACCATGCCGGGATAGCATTTAATGTACCGATTCGGGCCGGAACCGAAACGAACTACCGATTCGCGCCAGAAACGAAACGAACGCACCCAATCCACTTTTTTGGACACAATAGTTATGTTTTGGTTCGTTTTGGTCAGTTTCGTTACTGTGCAAAAAACCATGCCGGGTTGCATTGAATGCACCGATTCGGGCCGGAACCGAAACGAACTACCGATTCACGCTAGAAACGAAACGAACGCACCTAATCCACTTTTTTGGACCCAATAGTGATGTTTTGGTTCGTTTTGGTCAGTTTCGTTACTGAGCAAAAAACCATGCCGGATTGCATTGAATGCACCGATTCGGGCCGGAACCGAAACGAACTACCGATTCGCGCCAGAAACGAAACGAACGCACGCAATCCACTTTTTTGGACCCAATAGTGATGTTTTGGTTCGTTTTGGTCAGTTTTGTTACTGTGCAAAAAACCATGCCGGGTTGCATTGAATGCACCGATTCGGGCCGGAACCGAAACGAACTACCGATTCGCGCCAGAAACGTAACGAACGCACCCAATCCACTTTTTTCGACCCAATAGTGATGTTTTGGTTCGTTGTGGTCAGTTTCATTAATGTGCAAAAAACCATGCCGGGTTGCATTGAATGCACCGATTCGTGCCGGAACCGAAATGAACTACCAATTCGGGCCAGAAATGAAACGAACGCACCCAATCCACTTTTTTGGACCCAATAGTGATGTTTTGGTTCGTTTTGGTCAGTTTCGTTACTGTGCAAAAAACCATGCCGGGTTGCAGTGAATGCACCGATTCGGGCCGGAACTGAAACGAACTACCGATTCGCGCCAGAAACGAAACGAACGCACGCAATCCACTTTTTTGGACCCAATAGTGATGTTTTGGTTCGTTTTGGTCAGTTTTGTTACTGTGCAAAAAACCATGCCGGGTTGCATTGAATGCACCGATTCGGGCCGGAACCGAAACGAACTACCGATTCGCGCCAGAAACGTAACGAACGCACCCAATCCACTTTTTTGGACCCAATAGTGATGTTTTGGTTCGTTTTGGTCAGTTTTGTTACTGTGCAAAAAACCATGCCGGGTTGCATTGAATGCACCGATTCGTGCCGGAACCGAAATGAACTACCAATTCGGGCCAGAAATGAAACGAACGCACCCAATCCACTTTTTTGGACCCAATAGTGATGTTTTGGTTCGTTTTGGTCAGTTTCGTTACTGTCCAAAAAACCATGCCGGGTTGCAGTGAATGCACCGATTCGGGCCGGAACCGAAACGAACTACCGATTCGCGCCAGAAACGAAACGAACGCACGCAATCCACTTTTTTGGACCCAATAGTGATGTTTTGGTTCGTTTTGGTCAGTTTTGTTACTGTGCAAAAAACCATGCCGGGTTGCATTGAATGCACCGATTCGGGCCGGAACCGAAACGAACTACCGATTCGCGCCAGAAACGTAACGAACGCACCCAATCCACTTTTTTCGACCCAATAGTGATGTTTTGGTTCGTTGTGGTCAGTTTCATTAATGTGCAAAAAACCATGCCGGGTTGCATTGAATGCACCGATTCATGCCGGAACCGAAATGAACTACCAATTCGGGCCAGAAATGAAACGAACGCACCCAATCCACTTTTTTGGACCCAATAGTGATGTTTTGGTTCGTTTTGGTCAGTTTCGTTACTGTGCAAAAAACCATGCCGGGTTGCAGTGAATGCACCGATTCGGGCCGGAACCGAAACGAACTACCGATTCGTGCCAGAAACGAAACGAACGCACGCAATCCACTTTTTTGGACCCAATAGTGATGTTTTGGTTCGTTTTGGTCAGTTTTGTTACTGTGCAAAAAACCATGCCGGGTTGCATTGAATGCACCGATTCGGGCCGGAACCGAAACGAACTACCGATTCGCGCCAGAAACGTAACGAACGCACCCAATCCACTTTTTTGGACCCAATAGTGATGTTTTGGTTCGTTTTGGTCAGTTTTGTTACTGTGCAAAAAACCATGCCGGGTTGCATTGAATGCACCGATTCGGGCCGGAACCGAAACGAACTACCGATTCGCGCCAGAAACGTAACGAACGCACCCAATCCACTTTTTTCGACCCAATAGTGATGTTTTGGTTCGTTGTGGTCAGTTTCTTTAATGTGCAAAAAACCATGCCGGGTTGCATTGAATGCACCGATTCGTGCCGGAACCGAAATGAACTACCAATTCGGGCCAGAAATGAAACGAATGCACCCAATCCACTTTTTTGGACCCAATAGTGATGTTTTGGTTCGTTTTGGTCAGTTTTGTTACTGTGCAAAAAACCATGCCGGGTTGCATTTAATGCACCGATTCGGGCCGGAACCGAAACGAAAGTACCTAATCCACTTTTTTGGACCCAATTGTTATGTTTTGGTTCGTTTTGGTCAGTTTCGTTACTATGCAAAAAACCATGACGGGTTGCATTGAATGCACCGATTCGGGCCGCAACCGAAACGAACTACCGATTCGCGCCAGAAACGAAACGAACGCACCAAATCCAGTTTATTGGACCCAATTGTGATGTTTTGGTTCGTTTTTAATCAGTTTCATTACTGTGCAAAAAACCATGCCGGGATAGCATTTAATGTACCGATTCGGGCCGGAACCGAAACGAACTACCGATTCGCGCCAGAAACGAAACGAACGCACCAAATCCACTTTATTGGACCCAATTGTGATGTTTTGGTTCGTTTTAAATCAGTTTCGTTACTGTGCAAAAAACCATGCCGGGATAGCATTAAATGCACCGATTTGGGCCGGAACCGAAACAAACTACCGATTCGCGCCAGAAACGAAACGAACGCACCCAATTTACTTTTTGGACCCAATAGTGATGTTTTGGTTCGTTTTGGTCAGTTTTGTTACTGTGCAAAAAACCATGCCGGGTTGCATTGAATGCATCGATTCGGGCCGGAACCGAAACGAACTACCGATTCGCGCCAGAAACGAAACGAACGCACCCAATCAACTTTTTTGGACCCAATACTGATGTTTTGGTTTGTTTTTAATCAGTTTCATTACTGTGCAAAAAACCATGCCGGGATAGCATTTAATGTACCGATTCGGGCCGGAACCGAAACGAACTACCGATTCGCGCCAGAAACGAAACGAACGCACCCAATCCACTTTTTTGGACCCAATAGTTATGTTTTGGTTCGTTTTGGTCAGTTTCGTTACTGTGCAAAAAACCATGCCGGGTTGCATTGAATGCACCGATTCGGGCCGGAACCGAAACGAGCTACCGATTCACGCTAGAAACGAAACTAACGCACCCAATCCACTTTTTTGGACCCAATAGTGATGTTTTGGTTCATTTTGGTCAGTTTCGTTACTGTGCAAAAAACCATGCCGGGTTGCATTGAATGCACCGATTCGGGCCGGAACCGAAACGAACTACCGATTCGCGCCAGAAACGAAACGAACGCACCCAAATTCACTTTATTGGACCCAATAGTGATGTTTTGGTTCGTTTTTAATCAGTTTCGTTACTGTGCAAAAAACCATGCCGGGATAGCATTTAATGTACCGATTCGGGCCGGAACCGAAACGAACTACCGATTCGCGCCAGAAACGAAACGAACGCACCCAATCCACTTTTTTGGACCCAATAGTTATGTTTTGGTTCGTTTTGGTCAGTTTCGTTACTGTGCAAAAAACCATGCCGGGTTGCATTGAATGCACCGATTCGGGCCGGAACCGAAACGAGCTACCGATTCACGCTAGAAACGAAACTAACGCACCCAATCCACTTTTTTGGACCCAATAGTGATGTTTTGGTTCGTTTTGGTCAGTTTCGTTACTGTGCAAAAAACCATGCCGGGTTGCATTGAATGCACCGATTCGGGCCGGAACCGAAACGAACTACCGATTCGCGCCAGAAACGAAACGAACGCACCAAATCCACTTTATTGGACCCAATTGTGATGTTTTGGTTCGTTTTAAATCAGTTTCGTTACTGTGCAAAAACCCAATTTACTTTTTGGACCCAATAGTGATGTTTTGGTTCGTTTTGGTCAGTTTTGTTACTGTGCAAAAAACCATGCCGGGTTGCATTGAATGCATCGATTCGGGCCGGAACCGAAACGAACTACCGATTCGCGCCAGAAACGAAACGAACGCACCCAATCCACTTTTTTGGACCCAATACTGATGTTTTGGTTTGTTTTTAATCAGTTTCATTGCTGTGCAAAAAACCATGCCGGGATAGCATTTAATGTACCGATTCGGGCCGGAACCGAAACGAACTACCGATTCGCGCCAGAAACGAAACGAACGCACCCAATCCACTTTTTTGGACACAATAGTTATGTTTTGGTTCGTTTTGGTCAGTTTCGTTACTGTGCAAAAAACCATGCCGGGTTGCATTGAATGCACCGATTCGGGCCGGAACCGAAACGAACTACCGATTCACGCTAGAAACGAAACGAACGCACCTAATCCACTTTTTTGGACCCAATAGTGATGTTTTGGTTCGTTTTGGTCAGTTTCGTTACTGAGCAAAAAACCATGCCGGATTGCATTGAATGCACCGATTCGGGCCGGAACCGAAACGAACTACCGATTCGCGCCAGAAACGAAACGAACGCACGCAATCCACTTTTTTGGACCCAATAGTGATGTTTTGGTTCGTTTTGGTCAGTTTTGTTACTGTGCAAAAAACCATGCCGGGTTGCATTGAATGCACCGATTCGGGCCGGAACCGAAACGAACTACCGATTCGCGCCAGAAACGTAACGAACGCACCCAATCCACTTTTTTCGACCCAATAGTGATGTTTTGGTTCGTTGTGGTCAGTTTCATTAATGTGCAAAAAACCATGCCGGGTTGCATTGAATGCACCGATTCGTGCCGGAACCGAAATGAACTACCAATTCGGGCCAGAAATGAAACGAACGCACCCAATCCACTTTTTTGGACCCAATAGTGATGTTTTGGTTCGTTTTGGTCAGTTTCGTTACTGTGCAAAAAACCATGCCGGGTTGCAGTGAATGCACCGATTCGGGCCGGAACTGAAACGAACTACCGATTCGCGCCAGAAACGAAACGAACGCACGCAATCCACTTTTTTGGACCCAATAGTGATGTTTTGGTTCGTTTTGGTCAGTTTTGTTACTGTGCAAAAAACCATGCCGGGTTGCATTGAATGCACCGATTCGGGCCGGAACCGAAACGAACTACCGATTCGCGCCAGAAACGTAACGAACGCACCCAATCCACTTTTTTGGACCCAATAGTGATGTTTTGGTTCGTTTTGGTCAGTTTTGTTACTGTGCAAAAAACCATGCCGGGTTGCATTGAATGCACCGATTCGGGCCGGAACCGAAACGAACTACCGATTCGCGCCAGAAACGTAACGAACGCACCCAATCCACTTTTTTCGACCCAATAGTGATGTTTTGGTTCGTTGTGGTCAGTTTCTTCAATGTGCAAAAAACCATGCCGGGTTGCATTGAATGCACCGATTCGTGCCGGAACCGAAATGAACTACCAATTCGGGCCAGAAATGAAACGAACGCATCCAATCCACTTTTTTGGACCCAATAGTGATGTTTTGGTTCGTTTTGGTCAGTTTCGTTACTGTGCAAAAAACCATGCCGGGTTGCAGTGAATGCACCGATTCGGGCCGGAACCGAAACGAACTACCGATTCGCGCCAGAAACGTAACGAACGCACCCAATCCACTTTTTTCGACCCAATAGTGATGTTTTGGTTCGTTTTGGTCAGTTTCATTACTGTGCAAAAAACCATGCCGGGTTGCATTGAATGCACCGATTCGTGCCGGAACCGAAATGAACTACCAATTCGGGCCAGAAATGAAACGAATGCACCCAATCCACTTTTTTGGACCCAATAGTGATGTTTTGGTTCGTTTTGGTCAGTTTTGTTACTGTGCAAAAAACCATGCCGGGTTGCATTGAATGCATCGATTCGGGCCGGAACCGAAACGAACTACCGATTCGCGCCAGAAACGAAACGAACGCACCCAATCAACTTTTTTGGACCCAATACTGATGTTTTGGTTTGTTTTTAATCAGTTTCATTACTGTGCAAAAAACCATGCCGGGATAGCATTTAATGTACCGATTCGGGCCGGAACCGAAACGAACTACCGATTCGCGCCAGAAACGAAACGAACGCACCCAATCCACTTTTTTGGACCCAATAGTTATGTTTTGGTTCGTTTTGGTCAGTTTCGTTACTGTGCAAAAAACCATGCCGGGTTGCATTGAATGCACCGATTCGGGCCGGAACCGAAACGAGCTACCGATTCACGCTAGAAACGAAACTAACGCACCCAATCCACTTTTTTGGACCCAATAGTGATGTTTTGGTTCATTTTGGTCAGTTTCGTTACTGTGCAAAAAACCATGCCGGGTTGCATTGAATGCACCGATTCGGGCCGGAACCGAAACGAACTACCGATTCGCGCCAGAAACGAAACGAACGCACCCAAATTCACTTTATTGGACCCAATAGTGATGTTTTGGTTCGTTTTTAATCAGTTTCGTTACTGTGCAAAAAACCATGCCGGGATAGCATTTAATGTACCGATTCGGGCCGGAACCGAAACGAACTACCGATTCGCGCCAGAAACGAAACGAACGCACCCAATCCACTTTTTTGGACCCAATAGTTATGTTTTGGTTCGTTTTGGTCAGTTTCGTTACTGTGCAAAAAACCATGCCGGGTTGCATTGAATGCACCGATTCGGGCCGGAACCGAAACGAGCTACCGATTCACGCTAGAAACGAAACTAACGCACCCAATCCACTTTTTTGGACCCAATAGTGATGTTTTGGTTCGTTTTGGTCAGTTTCGTTACTGTGCAAAAAACCATGCCGGGTTGCATTGAATGCACCGATTCGGGCCGGAACCGAAACGAACTACCGATTCGCGCCAGAAACGAAACGAACGCACCAAATCCACTTTATTGGACCCAATTGTGATGTTTTGGTTCGTTTTAAATCAGTTTCGTTACTGTGCAAAAACCCAATTTACTTTTTGGACCCAATAGTGATGTTTTGGTTCGTTTTGGTCAGTTTTGTTACTGTGCAAAAAACCATGCCGGGTTGCATTGAATGCATCGATTCGGGCCGGAACCGAAACGAACTACCGATTCGCGCCAGAAACGAAACGAACGCACCCAATCCACTTTTTTGGACCCAATACTGATGTTTTGGTTTGTTTTTAATCAGTTTCATTGCTGTGCAAAAAACCATGCCGGGATAGCATTTAATGTACCGATTCGGGCCGGAACCGAAACGAACTACCGATTCGCGCCAGAAACGAAACGAACGCACCCAATCCACTTTTTTGGACACAATAGTTATGTTTTGGTTCGTTTTGGTCAGTTTCGTTACTGTGCAAAAAACCATGCCGGGTTGCATTGAATGCACCGATTCGGGCCGGAACCGAAACGAACTACCGATTCACGCTAGAAACGAAACGAACGCACCTAATCCACTTTTTTGGACCCAATAGTGATGTTTTGGTTCGTTTTGGTCAGTTTCGTTACTGAGCAAAAAACCATGCCGGATTGCATTGAATGCACCGATTCGGGCCGGAACCGAAACGAACTACCGATTCGCGCCAGAAACGAAACGAACGCACGCAATCCACTTTTTTGGACCCAATAGTGATGTTTTGGTTCGTTTTGGTCAGTTTTGTTACTGTGCAAAAAACCATGCCGGGTTGCATTGAATGCACCGATTCGGGCCGGAACCGAAACGAACTACCGATTCGCGCCAGAAACGTAACGAACGCACCCAATCCACTTTTTTCGACCCAATAGTGATGTTTTGGTTCGTTGTGGTCAGTTTCATTAATGTGCAAAAAACCATGCCGGGTTGCATTGAATGCACCGATTCGTGCCGGAACCGAAATGAACTACCAATTCGGGCCAGAAATGAAACGAACGCACCCAATCCACTTTTTTGGACCCAATAGTGATGTTTTGGTTCGTTTTGGTCAGTTTCGTTACTGTGCAAAAAACCATGCCGGGTTGCAGTGAATGCACCGATTCGGGCCGGAACTGAAACGAACTACCGATTCGCGCCAGAAACGAAACGAACGCACGCAATCCACTTTTTTGGACCCAATAGTGATGTTTTGGTTCGTTTTGGTCAGTTTTGTTACTGTGCAAAAAACCATGCCGGGTTGCATTGAATGCACCGATTCGGGCCGGAACCGAAACGAACTACCGATTCGCGCCAGAAACGTAACGAACGCACCCAATCCACTTTTTTGGACCCAACAGTGATGTTTTGGTTCGTTTTGGTCAGTTTTGTTACTGTGCAAAAAACCATGCCGGGTTGCATTGAATGCACCGATTCGGGCCGGAACCGAAACGAACTACCGATTCGCGCCAGAAACGTAACGAACGCACCCAATCCACTTTTTTCGACCCAATAGTGATGTTTTGGTTCGTTGTGGTCAGTTTCTTCAATGTGCAAAAAACCATGCCGGGTTGCATTGAATGCACCGATTCGTGCCGGAACCGAAATGAACTACCAATTCGGGCCAGAAATGAAACGAACGCATCCAATCCACTTTTTTGGACCCAATAGTGATGTTTTGGTTCGTTTTGGTCAGTTTCGTTACTGTGCAAAAAACCATGCCGGGTTGCAGTGAATGCACCGATTCGGGCCGGAACCGAAACGAACTACCGATTCGCGCCAGAAACGTAACGAACGCACCCAATCCACTTTTTTCGACCCAATAGTGATGTTTTGGTTCGTTTTGGTCAGTTTCATTACTGTGCAAAAAACCATGCCGGGTTGCATTGAATGCACCGATTCGTGCCGGAACCGAAATGAACTACCAATTCGGGCCAGAAATGAAACGAATGCACCCAATCCACTTTTTTGGACCCAATAGTGATGTTTTGGTTCGTTTTGGTCAGTTTTGTTACTGTGCAAAAAACCATGCCGGGTTGCATTTAATGCACCGATTCGGGCCGGAACCGAAACGAAAGTACCTAATCCACTTTTTTGGACCCAATAGTTATGTTTTGGTTCGTTTTGGTCAGTTTCGTTACTGTGCAAAAAACCATGACGGGTTGCATTGAATGCACCGATTCGGGCCGCAACCGAAACGAACTACCGATTCGCGCCAGAAACGAAACGAACGCACCAAATCCAGTTTATTGGACCCAATTGTGATGTTTTGGTTCGTTTTTAATCAGTTTCATTACTGTGCAAAAAACCATGCCGGGATAGCATTTAATGTACCGATTCGGGCCGGAACCGAAACGAACTACCGATTCGCGCCAGAAACGAAACGAACGCACCAAATCCACTTTATTGGACCCAATTGTGATGTTTTGGTTCGTTTTAAATCAGTTTCGTTACTGTGCAAAAAACCATGCCGGGATATCATTAAATGCACCGATTTGGGCCGGAACCGAAACAAACTACCGATTCGCGCCAGAAACGAAACGAACGCACCCAATTTACTTTTTGGACCCAATAGTGATGTTTTGGTTCGTTTTGGTCAGTTTTGTTACTGTGCAAAAAACCATGCCGGGTTGCATTGAATGCATCGATTCGGGCCGGAACCGAAACGAACTACCGATTCGCGCCAGAAACGAAACGATCGCACCCAATCAACTTTTTTGGATCCAATACTGATGTTTTGGTTTGTTTTTAATCAGTTTCATTACTGTGCAAAAAACCATGCCGGGATAGCATTTAATGTACCGATTCGGGCCGGAACCGAAACGAACTACCGATTCGCGCCAGAAACGAAACGAACGCACCCAAATTCACTTTATTGGACCCAATAGTGATGTTTTGGTTCGTTTTTAATCAGTTTCGTTACTGTGCAAAAAACCATGCCAGGATAGCATTTAATGTACCGATTCGGGCCGGAACCGAAACGAACTACCGATTCGCGCCAGAAACGAAACGAACGCACCCAATCCACTTTTTTGGACCCAATAGTTATGTTTTGGTTCGTTTTGGTCAGTTTCGTTACTGTGCAAAAAACCATGCCGGGTTGCATTGAATGCACCGATTCGGGCCGGAACCGAAACGAGCTACCGATTCACGCTAGAAACGAAACTAACGCACCCAATCCACTTTTTTGGACCCAATAGTGATGTTTTGGTTCGTTTTGGTAAGTTTCGTTACTGTGCAAAAAACCATGCCGGGTTGCATTGAATGCACCGATTCGGGCCGGAACCGAAACGAACTACCGATTCGCGCCAGAAACGAAACGAACGCACCCAAATTCACTTTATTGGACCCAATAGTGATGTTTTGGTTCGTTTTTAATCAGTTTCGTTACTGTGCAAAAAACCATGCCGGGATAGCATTTAATGTACCGATTCGGGCCGGAACCGAAACGAACTACCGATTCGCGCCAGAAACGAAACGAACGCACCCAATCCACTTTTTTGGACCCAATAGTTATGTTTTGGTTCGTTTTGGTCAGTTTCGTTACTGTGCAAAAAACCATGCCGGGTTGCATTGAATGCACCGATTCGGGCCGGAACCGAAACGAACTACCGATTCACGCTAGAAACGAAACGAACGCACCTAATCCACTTTTTTGGACCCAATAGTGATGTTTTGGTTCGTTTTGGTCAGTTTCGTTACTGAGCAAAAAACCATGCCGGATTGCATTGAATGAACCGATTCGGGCCGGAACCGAAACGAACTACCGATTCGCGCCAGAAACGAAACGAACGCACGCAATCCACTTTTTTGGACCCAATAGTGATGTTTTGGTTCGTTTTGGTCAGTTTTGTTACTGTGCAAAAAACCATGCCGGGTTGCATTGAATGCACCGATTCGGGCCGGAACCGAAACGAACTACCGATTCGCGCCAGAAACGTAACGAACGCACCCAATCCACTTTTTTCGACCCAATAGTGATGTTTTGGTTCGTTGTGGTCAGTTTCATTAATGTGCAAAAAACCATGCCGGGTTGCATTGAATGCACCGATTCGTGCCGGAACCGAAATGAACTACCAATTCGGGCCAGAAACGAAACGAACGCACCCAATCCACTTTTTTGGACCCAATAGTTATGTTTTGGTTCGTTTTGGTCAGTTTCGTTACTGTGCAAAAAACCATGCCGGGTTGCATTGAATGCACCGATTCGGGCCGGAACCGAAACGAGCTACCGATTCACGCTAGAAACGAAACTAACGCACCCAATCCACTTTTTTGGACCCAATAGTGATGTTTTGGTTCGTTTTGGTCAGTTTCGTTACTGTGCAAAAAACCATGCCGGGTTGCATTGAATGCACCGATTCGGGCCGGAACCGAAACGAACTACCGATTCGCGCCAGAAACGAAACGAACGCACCAAATCCACTTTATTGGACCCAATTGTGATGTTTTGGTTCGTTTTAAATCAGTTTCGTTACTGTGCAAAAAACCATGCCGGGATAGCATTAAATGCACCGATTTGGGCCGGAACCGAAACAAACTACCGATTCGCGCCAGAAACGAAACGAACGCACCCAATTTACTTTTTGGACCCAATAGTGATGTTTTGGTTCGTTTTGGTCAGTTTTGTTACTGTGCAAAAAACCATGCCGGGTTGCATTGAATGCATCGATTCGGGCCGAAACCGAAACGAACTACCGATTCGCGCCAGAAACGAAACGAACGCACCCAATCCACTTTTTTGGACCCAATACTGATGTTTTGGTTTGTTTTTAATCAGTTTCATTGCTGTGCAAAAAACCATGCCGGGATAGCATTTAATGTACCGATTCGGGCCGGAACCGAAACGAACTACCGATTCGCGCCAGAAACGAAACGAACGCACCCAATCCACTTTTTTGGACCCAATAGTTATGTTTTGGTTCGTTTTGGTCAGTTTCGTTACTGTGCAAAAAACCATGCCGGGTTGCATTGAATGCACCGATTCGGGCCGGAACCGAAACGAACTACCGATTCACGCTAGAAACGAAACGAACGCACCTAATCCACTTTTTTGGACCCAATAGTGATGTTTTGGTTCGTTTTGGTCAGTTTCGTTACTGAGCAAAAAACCATGCCGGATTGCATTGAATGCACCGATTCGGGCCGGAACCGAAACGAACTACCGATTCGCGCCAGAAACGAAACGAACGCACGCAATCCACTTTTTTGGACCCAATAGTGATGTTTTGGTTCGTTTTGGTCAGTTTTGTTACTGTGCAAAAAACCATGCCGGGTTGCATTGAATGCACCGATTCGGGCCGGAACCGAAACGAACTACCGATTCGCGCCAGAAACGTAACGAACGCACCCAATCCACTTTTTTCGACCCAATAGTGATGTTTTGGTTCGTTGTGGTCAGTTTCATTAATGTGCAAAAAACCATGCCGGGTTGCATTGAATGCACCGATTCGTGCCGGAACCGAAATGAACTACCAATTCGGGCCAGAAATGAAACGAACGCACCCAATCCACTTTTTTGGACCCAATAGTGATGTTTTGGTTCGTTTTGGTCAGTTTCGTTACTGTGCAAAAAACCATGCCGGGTTGCAGTGAATGCACCGATTCGGGCCGGAACTGAAACGAACTACCGATTCGCGCCAGAAACGAAACGAACGCACGCAATCCACTTTTTTGGACCCAATAGTGATGTTTTGGTTCGTTTTGGTCAGTTTTGTTACTGTGCAAAAAACCATGCCGGGTTGCATTGAATGCACCGATTCGGGCCGGAACCGAAACGAACTACCGATTCGCGCCAGAAACGTAACGAACGCACCCAATCCACTTTTTTGGACCCAACAGTGATGTTTTGGTTCGTTTTGGTCAGTTTTGTTACTGTGCAAAAAACCATGCCGGGTTGCATTGAATGCACCGATTCGGGCCGGAACCGAAACGAACTACCGATTCGCGCCAGAAACGTAACGAACGCACCCAATCCACTTTTTTCGACCCAATAGTGATGTTTTGGTTCGTTGTGGTCAGTTTCTTCAATGTGCAAAAAACCATGCCGGGTTGCATTGAATGCACCGATTCGTGCCGGAACCGAAATGAACTACCAATTCGGGCCAGAAATGAAACGAACGCATCCAATCCACTTTTTTGGACCCAATAGTGATGTTTTGGTTCGTTTTGGTCAGTTTCGTTACTGTGCAAAAAACCATGCCGGGTTGCAGTGAATGCACCGATTCGGGCCGGAACCGAAACGAACTACCGATTCGCGCCAGAAACGTAACGAACGCACCCAATCCACTTTTTTCGACCCAATAGTGATGTTTTGGTTCGTTTTGGTCAGTTTCATTACTGTGCAAAAAACCATGCCGGGTTGCATTGAATGCACCGATTCGTGCCGGAACCGAAATGAACTACCAATTCGGGCCAGAAATGAAACGAATGCACCCAATCCACTTTTTTGGACCCAATAGTGATGTTTTGGTTCGTTTTGGTCAGTTTTGTTACTGTGCAAAAAACCATGCCGGGTTGCATTTAATGCACCGATTCGGGCCGGAACCGAAACGAAAGTACCTAATCCACTTTTTTGGACCCAATAGTTATGTTTTGGTTCGTTTTGGTCAGTTTCGTTACTGTGCAAAAAACCATGACGGGTTGCATTGAATGCACCGATTCGGGCCGCAACCGAAACGAACTACCGATTCGCGCCAGAAACGAAACGAACGCACCAAATCCAGTTTATTGGACCCAATTGTGATGTTTTGGTTCGTTTTTAATCAGTTTCATTACTGTGCAAAAAACCATGCCGGGATAGCATTTAATGTACCGATTCGGGCCGGAACCGAAACGAACTACCGATTCGCGCCAGAAACGAAACGAACGCACCAAATCCACTTTATTGGACCCAATTGTGATGTTTTGGTTCGTTTTAAATCAGTTTCGTTACTGTGCAAAAAACCATGCCGGGATAGCATTAAATGCACTGATTTGGGCCGGAACCGAAACAAACTACCGATTCGCGCCAGAAACGAAACGAACGCACCCAATCCACTTTTTTGGACCCAATAGTTATGTTTTGGTTCGTTTTGGTCAGTTTCGTTACTGTGCAAAAAACCATGCCGGGTTGCATTGAATGCACCGATTCGGGCCGGAACCGAAACGAACTACCGATTCGCGCCAGAAACGAAACGAACGCACCCAATCAACTTTTTTGGACCCAATACTGAAGTTTTGGTTTGTTTTTAATCAGTTTCATTACTGTGCAAAAAACCATGCCGGGATAGCATTTAATGTACCGATTCGGGCCGGAACCGAAACGAACTACAGATTCGCGCCAGAAACGAAACGAACGCACCCAATCCACTTTTTTGGACCCAATAGTTATGTTTTGGTTCGTTTTGGTCAGTTTCGTTACTGTGCAAAAAACCATGCCGGGTTGCATTGAATGCACCGATTCGGGCCGGAACCGAAACGAGCTACCGATTCACGCTAGAAACGAAACGAACGCACCCAATCCACTTTTTTGGACCCAATAGTGATGTTTTGGTTCGTTTTGGTCAGTTTCGTTACTGTGCAAAAAACCATGCCGGGTTGCATTGAATGCACCGATTCGGGCCGGAACCGAAACGAACTACCGATTCACGCCAGAAACGAAACGAACGCACCCAAATTCACTTTATTGGACCCAATAGTGATGTTTTGGTTCGTTTTTAATCAGTTTCGTTACTGTGCAAAAAACCATGCCGGGATAGCATTTAATGTACCGATTCGGGCCGGAACCGAAACGAACTACCGATTCGCGCCAGAAACGAAACGAACGCACCCAATCCACTTTTTTGGACGCAATAGTTATGTTTTGGTTCGTTTTGGTCAGTTTCGTTACTGTGCAAAAAACCATGCCGGGTTGCATTGAATGCACCGATTCGGGCCGGAACCAAAACGAACTACCGATTCACGCTAGAAACGAAACGAACGCACCTAATCCACTTTTTTGGACCCAATAGTGATGTTTTGGTTCGTTTTGGTCAGTTTCGTTACTGAGCAAAAAACCATGCCGGATTGCATTGAATGCACCGATTCGGGCCGGAACCGAAACGAACTACCGATTCGCGCCAGAAACGTAACGAACGCACCCAATCCACTTTTTTCGACCCAATAGTGATGTTTTGGTTCGTTTTGGTCAGTTTCATTACTGTGCAAAAAACCATGCCGGGTTGCATTGAATGCACCGATTCGTGCCGGAACCGAAATGAACTACCAATTCGGGCCAGAAATGAAACGAATGCACCCAATCCACTTTTTTGGACCCAATAGTGATGTTTTGGTTCGTTTTGGTCAGTTTTGTTACTGTGCAAAAAACCATGCCGGGTTGCATTTAATGCACCGATTCGGGCCGGAACCGAAACGAAAGTACCTAATCCACTTTTTTGGACCCAATAGTTATGTTTTGGTTCGTTTTGGTCAGTTTCGTTACTGTGCAAAAAACCATGACGGGTTGCATTGAATGCACCGATTCGGGCCGCAACCGAAACGAACTACCGATTCGCGCCAGAAACGAAACGAACGCACCAAATCCAGTTTATTGGACCCAATTGTGATGTTTTGGTTCGTTTTTAATCAGTTTCATTACTGTGCAAAAAACCATGCCGGGATAGCATTTAATGTACCGATTCGGGCCGGAACCGAAACGAACTACCGATTCGCGCCAGAAACGAAACGAACGCACCAAATCCACTTTATTGGACCCAATTGTGATGTTTTGGTTCGTTTTAAATCAGTTTCGTTACTGTGCAAAAAACCATGCCGGGATAGCATTAAATGCACCGATTTGGGTCGGAACCGAAACAAACTACCGATTCGCGCCAGAAACGAAACGGACGCACCCAATTTACTTTTTGGACCCAATAGTGATGTTTTGGTTCGTTTTGGTCAGTTTTGTTACTGTGCAAAAAACCATGCCGGGTTGCATTGAATGCATCGATTCGGGCCGGAACCGAAACGAACTACCGATTCGCGCCAGAAACGAAACGAACGCACCCAATCAACTTTTTTGGACCCAATACTGATGTTTTGGTTTGTTTTTAATCAGTTTCATTACTGTGCAAAAAACCATGCCGGGATAGCATTTAATGTACCGATTCGGGCCAGAAACGAAACGAACTACCGATTCGCGCCAGAAACGAAACAAACGCACCCAATCCACTATTTTGGACCCAATAGTTATGTTTTGGTTCGTTTTGGTTAGTTTCGTTACCGTGCAAAAAACCATGCCGGGTTGCATTTAATGTACCGATTCGGGCCGGAACCGAAACGAACTACCGATTCGCGCCAGAAACGAAACGAACGCACCCAATCCACTTTTTTGGACCCAATAGTTATGTTTTGGTTCGTTTTGGTCAGTTTCGTTACTGTGCAAAAAACCATGCCGGGTTGCATTGAATGCACCGATTCGGGCCGGAACCGAAACGAGCTACCGATTCACGCTAGAAACGAAACTAACGCACCCAATCCACTTTTTTGGACCCAATAGTGATGTTTTGGTTCGTTTTGGTCAGTTTCGTTACTGTGCAAAAAAACATGCCGGGTTGCATTGAATGCACCGATTCGGGCCGGAACCGAAACGAACTACCGATTCGCGCCAGAAACGAAACGAACGCACCCAAATTCACTTTATTGGACCCAATAGTGATGTTTTGGTTCCTTTTTAATCAGTTTCGTTACTGTGCAAAAAACCATGCCGGGATAGCATTTAATGTACCGATTCGGGCCGGAACCGAAACGAACTACCGATTCGCGCCAGAAACGAAACGAACGCACCCAATCCACTTTTTTGGACCCAATAGTTATGTTTTGGTTCGTTTTGGTCAGTTTCGTTACTGTGCAAAAAACCATGCCGGGTTGCATTGAATGCACCGATTCGGGCCGGAACCGAAACGAGCTACCGATTCACGCTAGAAACGAAACTAACGCACCCAATCCACTTTTTTGGACCCAATAGTGATGTTTTGGTTCGTTTTGGTAAGTTTCGTTACTGTGCAAAAAACCATGCCGGGTTGCATTGAATGCACCGATTCGGGCCGGAACCGAAACGAACTACCGATTCGCGCCAGAAACGAAACGAACGCACCCAAATTCACTTTATTGGACCCAATAGTGATGTTTTGGTTCGTTTTTAATCAGTTTCGTTACTGTGCAAAAAACCATGCCGGGATAGCATTTAATGTACCGATTCGGGCCGGAACCGAAACGAACTACCGATTCGCGCCAGAAACGAAACGAACGCACCCAATCCACTTTTTTGGACCCAATAGTTATGTTTTGGTTCGTTTTGGTCAGTTTCGTTACTGTGCAAAAAACCATGCCGGGTTGCATTGAATGCACCGATTCGGGCCGGAACCGAAACGAACTACCGATTCGCGCCAGAAACGAAACGAACGCACCAAATCCACTTTATTGGACCCAATTGTGATGTTTTGGTTCGTTTTAAATCAGTTTCGTTACTGTGCAAAAAACCATGCCGGGATAGCATTAAATGCACCGATTTGGGCCGGAACCGAAACAAACTACCGATTCGCGCCAGAAACGAAACGAACGCACCCAATTTACTTTTTGGACCCAATAGTGATGTTTTGGTTCGTTTTGGTCAGTTTTGTTACTGTGCAAAAAACCATGCCGGGTTGCATTGAATGCATCGATTCGGGCCGGAACCGAAACGAACTACCGATTCGCGCCAGAAACGAAACGAACGCACCCAATCCACTTTTTTGGACCCAATACTGATGTTTTGGTTTGTTTTTAATCAGTTTCATTGCTGTGCAAAAAACCATGCCGGGATAGCATTTAATGTACCGATTCGGGCCGGAACCGAAACGAACTACCGATTCGCGCCAGAAACGAAACGAACGCACCCAATCCACTTTTTTGGACCCAATAGTTATGTTTTGGTTCGTTTTGGTCAGTTTCGTTACTGTGCAAAAAACCATGCCGGGTTGCATTGAATGCACCGATTCGGGCCGGAACCGAAACGAACTACCGATTCACGCTAGAAACGAAACGAACGCACCTAATCCACTTTTTTGGACCCAATAGTGATGTTTTGGTTCGTTTTGGTCAGTTTCGTTACTGAGCAAAAAACCATGCCGGATTGCATTGAATGCACCGATTCGGGCCGGAACCGAAACGAACTACCGATTCGCGCCAGAAACGAAACGAACGCACGCAATCCACTTTTTTGGACCCAATAGTGATGTTTTGGTTCGTTTTGGTCAGTTTTGTTACTGTGCAAAAAACCATGCCGGGTTGCATTGAATGCACCGATTCGGGCCGGAACCGAAACGAACTACCGATTCGCGCCAGAAACGTAACGAATGCACCCAATCCACTTTTTTCGACCCAATAGTGATGTTTTGGTTCGTTGTGGTCAGTTTCATTAATGTGCAAAAAACCATGCCGGGTTGCATTGAATGCACCGATTCGTGCCGGAACCGAAATGAACTACCAATTCGGGCCAGAAATGAAACGAACGCACCCAATCCACTTTTTTGGACCCAATAGTGATGTTTTGGTTCGTTTTGGTCAGTTTCGTTACTGTGCAAAAAACCATGCCGGGTTGCAGTGAATGCACCGATTCGGGCCGGAACTGAAACGAACTACCGATTCGCGCCAGAAACGAAACGAACGCACGCAATCCACTTTTTTGGACCCAATAGTGATGTTTTGGTTCGTTTTGGTCAGTTTTGTTACTGTGCAAAAAACCATGCCGGGTTGCATTGAATGCACCGATTCGGGCCGGAACCGAAACGAACTACCGATTCGCGCCAGAAACGTAACGAACGCACCCAATCCACTTTTTTGGACCCAATAGTGATGTTTTGGTTCGTTTTGGTCAGTTTTGTTACTGTGCAAAAAACCATGCCGGGTTGCATTGAATGCACCGATTCGGGCCGGAACCGAAACGAACTACCGATTCGCGCCAGAAACGTAACGAACGCACCCAATCCACTTTTTTCGACCCAATAGTGATGTTTTGGTTCGTTGTGGTCAGTTTCTTCAATGTGCAAAAAACCATGCCGGGTTGCATTGAATGCACCGATTCGTGCCGGAACCGAAATGAACTACCAATTCGGGCCAGAAATGAAACGAACGCATCCAATCCACTTTTTTGGACCCAATAGTGATGTTTTGGTTCGTTTTGGTCAGTTTCGTTACTGTGCAAAAAACCATGCCAGGTTGCAGTGAATGCACCGATTCGGGCCGGAACCGAAACGAACTACCGATTCGCGCCAGAAACGTAACGAACGCACCCAATCCACTTTTTTCGACCCAATAGTGATGTTTTGGTTCGTTTTGGTCAGTTTCATTACTGTGCAAAAAACCATGCCGGGTTGCATTGAATGCACCGATTCGTGCCGGAACCGAAATGAACTACCAATTCGGGCCAGAAATGAAACGAATGCACCCAATCCACTTTTTTGGACCCAATAGTGATGTTTTGGTTCGTTTTGGTCAGTTTTGTTACTGTGCAAAAAACCATGCCGGGTTGCATTTAATGCACCGATTCGGGCCGGAACCGAAACGAAAGTACCCAATCCACTTTTTTGGACCCAATAGTTATGTTTTGGTTCGTTTTGGTCAGTTTCGTTACTGTGCAAAAAACCATGACGGGTTGCATTGAATGCACCGATTCGGGCCGCAACCGAAACGAACTACCGATTCGCGCCAGAAACGAAACGAACGCACCAAATCCAGTTTATTGGACCCAATTGTGATGTTTTGGTTCGTTTTTAATCAGTTTCATTACTGTGCAAAAAACCATGCCGGGATAGCATTTAATGTACCGATTCGGGCCGGAACCGAAACGAACTACCGATTCGCGCCAGAAACGAAACGAACGCACCAAATCCACTTTATTGGACCCAATTGTGATGTTTTGGTTCGTTTTAAATCAGTTTCGTTACTGTGCAAAAAACCATGCCGGGATAGCATTAAATGCACCGATTTGGGCCGGAACCGAAACAAACTACCGATTCGCGCCAGAAACGAAACGAACGCACCCAATTTACTTTTTGGACCCAATAGTGATGTTTTGGTTCGTTTTGGTCAGTTTTGTTACTGTGCAAAAAACCATGCCGGGTTGCATTGAATGCATCGATTCGGGCCGGAACCGAAACGAACTACCGATTCGCGCCAGAAACGAAACGAACGCACCCAATCAACTTTTTTGGACCCAATACTGATGTTTTGGTTTGTTTTTAATCAGTTTCATTACTGTGCAAAAAACCATGCCGGGATAGCATTTAATGTACCGATTCGGGCCGGAACCGAAACGAACTACCGATTCGCGCCAGAAACGAAACGAACGCACCCAATCCACTTTTTTGGACCCAATAGTTATGTTTTGGTTCGTTTTGGTCAGTTTCGTTACTGTGCAAAAAACCATGCCGGGTTGCATTGAATGCACCGATTCGGGCCGGAACCGAAACGAGCTACCGATTCACGCTAGAAACGAAACTAACGCACCCAATCCACTTTTTTGGACCCAATAGTGATGTTTTGGTTCGTTTTGGTCAGTTTCGTTACTGTGCAAAAAAACATGTCGGGTTGCATTGAATGCACCGATTCGGGCCGGAACCGAAACGAACTACCGATTCGCGCCAGAAACGAAACGAACGCACCCAAATTCACTTTATTGGACCCAATAGTGATGTTTTGGTTCGTTTTTAATCAGTTTCGTTACTGTGCAAAAAACCATGCCGGGATAGCATTTAATGTACCGATTCGGGCCGGAACCGAAACGAACTACCGATTCGCGCCAGAAACGAAACGAACGCACCCAATCCACTTTTTTGGACCCAATAGTTATGTTTTGGTTCGTTTTGGTCAGTTTCGTTACTGTGCAAAAAACCATGCCGGGTTGCATTGAATGCACCGATTCGGGCCGGAACCGAAACGAGCTACCGATTCACGCTAGAAACGAAACTAACGCACCCAATCCACTTTTTTGGACCCAATAGTGATGTTTTGGTTCGTTTTGGTAAGTTTCGTTACTGTGCAAAAAACCATGCCGGGTTGCATTGAATGCACCGATTCGGGCCGGAACCGAAACGAACTACCGATTCGCGCCAGAAACGAAACGAACGCACCCAAATTCACTTTATTGGACCCAATAGTGATGTTTTGGTTCGTTTTTAATCAGTTTCGTTACTGTGCAAAAAACCATGCCGGGATAGCATTTAATGTACCGATTCGGGCCGGAACCGAAACGAACTACCGATTCGCGCCAGAAACGAAACGAACGCACCCAATCCACTTTTTTGGACCCAATAGTTATGTTTTGGTTCGTTTTGGTCAGTTTCGTTACTGTGCAAAAAACCATACCGGGTTGCATTGAATGCACCGATTCGGGCCGGAACCGAAACGAACTACCGATTCACGCTAGAAACGAAACGAACGCACCTAATCCACTTTTTTGGACCCAATAGTGATGTTTTGGTTCGTTTTGGTCAGTTTCGTTACTGAGCAAAAAACCATGCCGGATTGCATTGAATGCACCGATTCGGGCCGGAACCGAAACGAACTACCGATTCGCGCCAGAAACGAAACGAACGCACGCAATCCACTTTTTTGGACCCAATAGTGATGTTTTGGTTCGTTTTGGTCAGTTTTGTTACTGTGCAAAAAACCATGCCGGGTTGCATTGAATGCACCGATTCGGGCCGGAACCGAAACGAACTACCGATTCGCGCCAGAAACGTAACGAACGCACCCAATCCACTTTTTTCGACCCAATAGTGATGTTTTGGTTCGTTGTGGTCAGTTTCATTAATGTGCAAAAAACCATGCCGGGTTGCATTGAATGCACCGATTCGTGCCGGAACCGAAATGAACTACCAATTCGGGCCAGAAATGAAACGAACGCACCCAATCCACTTTTTTGGACCCAATAGTGATGTTTTGGTTCGTTTTGGTCAGTTTCGTTACTGTGCAAAAAACCATGCCGGGTTGCAGTGAATGCACCGATTCGGGCCGGAACCGAAACGAACTACCGATTCGCGCCAGAAACGAAACGAACGCACGCAATCCACTTTTTTGGACCCAATAGTGATGTTTTGGTTCGTTTTGGTCAGTTTTGTTACTGTGCAAAAAACCATGCCGGGTTGCATTGAATGCACCGATTCGGGCCGGAACCGAAACGAACTACCGATTCGCGCCAGAAACGTAACGAACGCACCCAATCCACTTTTTTCGACCCAATAGTGATGTTTTGGTTCGTTTTGGTCAGTTTCATTACTGTGCAAAAAACCATGCCGGGTTGCATTGAATGCACCGATTCGTGCCGGAACCGAAATGAACTACCAATTCGGGCCAGAAATGAAACGAATGCACCCAATCCACTTTTTTGGACCCAATAGTGATGTTTTGGTTCGTTTTGGTCAGTTTTGTTACTGTGCAAAAAACCATGCCGGGTTGCATTGAATGCACCGATTCGGGCCGGAACCGAAACGAACTACCGATTCGCGCCAGAAACGAAACGAACGCACCCAAATTCACTTTATTGGACCCAATAGTGATGTTTTGGTTCGTTTTTAATCAGTTTCGTTACTGTGCAAAAAACCATGCCGGGATAGCATTTAATGTACCGATTCGGGCCGGAACCGAAACGAACTACCGATTCGCGCCAGAAACGAAACGAACGCACCCAATCCACTTTTTTGGACCCAATAGTTATGTTTTGGTTCGTTTTGGTCAGTTTCGTTACTGTGCAAAAAACCATGCCGGGTTGCATTGAATGCACCGATTCGGGCCGGAACCGAAACGAACTACCGATTCACGCTAGAAACGAAACGAACGCACCTAATCCACTTTTTTGGACCCAATAGTGATGTTTTGGTTCGTTTTGGTCAGTTTCGTTACTGAGCAAAAAACCATGCCGGATTGCATTGAATGCACCGATTCGGGCCGGAACCGAAACGAACTACCGATTCGCGCCAGAAACGAAACGAACGCACGCAATCCACTTTTTTGGACCCAATAGTGATGTTTTGGTTCGTTTTGGTCAGTTTTGTTACTGTGCAAAAAACCATGCCGGGTTGCATTGAATGCACCGATTCGGGCCGGAACCGAAACGAACTACCGATTCGCGCCAGAAACGTAACGAACGCACCCAATCCACTTTTTTCGACCCAATAATGATGTTTTGGTTCGTTGTGGTCAGTTTCATTAATGTGCAAAAAACCATGCCGGGTTGCATTGAATGCACCGATTCGTGCCGGAACCGAAATGAACTACCAATTCGGGCCAGAAATGAAACGAACGAACCCAATCCACTTTTTTGGACCCAATAGTGATGTTTTGGTTCGTTTTGGTCAGTTTCGTTACTGTGCAAAAAACCATGCCGGGTTGCAGTGAATGCACCGATTCGGGCCGGAACCGAAACGAACTACCGATTCGCGCCAGAAACGAAACGAACACACGCAATCCACTTTTTTGGACCCAATAGTGATGTTTTGGTTCGTTTTGGTCAGTTTTGTTACTGTGCAAAAAACCATGCCGGGTTGCATTGAATGCACCGATTCGGGCCGGAACCGAAACGAACTACCGATTCGCGCCAGAAACGAAACGAACGCACCCAATCAACTTTTTTGGACCCAATACTGATGTTTTGGTTTGTTTTTAATCAGTTTCATTACTGTGCAAAAAACCATGCCGGGATAGCATTTAATGTACCGATTCGGGCCGGAACCGAAACGAACTACCGATTCGCGCCAGAAACGAAACGAACGCACCCAATCCACTTTTTTGGACCCAATAGTTATGTTTTGGTTCGTTTTGGTCAGTTTCGTTACTGTGCAAAAAACCATGCCGGGTTGCATTGAATGCACCGATTCGTGCCGGAACCGAAACGAACTACCGATTCGCGCCAGAAACGAAATGAACGCACCCAATCCACTTTTGTGGACCCAATAGTGATGTTTTGGTTCGTTTTGGTCAGTTTTGTTACTGTGCAAAAAACCATGCCGGGATACCATTTAATGCACCGATTCGGGCCGGAACCGAAACGAACTACCGATTCGCGCCAGAAACGAAACGAAAGTACCTAATCCACTTTTTTGGACCCAATTGTTATGTTTTGGTTCGTTTTGGTCAGTTTCGTTACTATGCAAAAAACCATGACGGGTTGCATTGAATGCACCGATTCGGGCCGCAACCGAAACGAACTACCGATTCGCGCCAGAAACGAAACGAACGCACCAAATCCAGTTTATTGGACCCAATTGTGATGTTTTGGTTCGTTTTTAATCAGTTTCATTACTGTGCAAAAAACCATGCCGGGATAGCATTTAATGTACCGATTCGGGCCGGAACCGAAACGAACTACCGATTCGCGCCAGAAACGAAACGAACGCACCAAATCCACTTTATTGGACCCAATTGTGATGTTTTGGTTCGTTTTAAATCAGTTTCGTTACTGTGCAAAAAACCATGCCGGGATAGCATTAAATGCACCGATTTGGGCCGGAACCGAAACAAACTACCGATTCGCGCCAGAAACGAAACGAACGCACCCAATTTACTTTTTGGACCCAATAGTGATGTTTTGGTTCGTTTTGGTCAGTTTTGTTACTGTGCAAAAAACCATGCCGGGTTGCATTGAATGCATCGATTCGGGCCGGAACCGAAACGAACTACCGATTCGCGCCAGAAACGAAACGAACGCACCCAATCAACTTTTTTGGACCCAATACTGATGTTTTGGTTTGTTTTTAATCAGTTTCATTACTGTGCAAAAAACCATGCCGGGATAGCATTTAATGTACCGATTCGGGCCGGAACCGAAACGAACTACCGATTCGCGCCAGAAACGAAACGAACGCACCCAATCCACTTTTTTGGACCCAATAGTTATGTTTTGGTTCGTTTTGGTCAGTTTCGTTACTGTGCAAAAAACCATGCCGGGTTGCATTGAATGCACCGATTCGGGCCGGAACCGAAACGAGCTACCGATTCACGCTAGAAACGAAACTAACGCACCCAATCCACTTTTTTGGACCCAATAGTGATGTTTTGGTTCATTTTGGTCAGTTTCGTTACTGTGCAAAAAACCATGCCGGGTTGCATTGAATGCACCGATTCGGGCCGGAACCGAAACGAACTACCGATTCGCGCCAGAAACGAAACGAACGCACCCAAATTCACTTTATTGGACCCAATAGTGATGTTTTGGTTCGTTTTTAATCAGTTTCGTTACTGTGCAAAAAACCATGCCGGGATAGCATTTAATGTACCGATTCGGGCCGGAACCGAAACGAACTACCGATTCGCGCCAGAAACGAAACGAACGCACCCAATCCACTTTTTTGGACCCAATAGTGATGTTTTGGTTCGTTTTGGTCAGTTTTGTTACTGTGCAAAAAACCATGCCGGGTTGCATTGAATGCACCGATTCGGGCCGGAACCGAAACGAGCTACCGATTCACGCTAGAAACGAAACTAACGCACCCAATCCACTTTTTTGGACCCAATAGTGATGTTTTGGTTCGTTTTGGTCAGTTTCGTTACTGTGCAAAAAACCATGCCGGGTTGCATTGAATGCACCGATTCGGGCCGGAACCGAAACGAACTACCGATTCGCGCCAGAAACGAAACGAACGCACCAAATCCACTTTATTGGACCCAATTGTGATGTTTTGGTTCGTTTTAAATCAGTTTCGTTACTGTGCAAAAACCCAATTTACTTTTTGGACCCAATAGTGATGTTTTGGTTCGTTTTGGTCAGTTTTGTTACTGTGCAAAAAACCATGCCGGGTTGCATTGAATGCATCGATTCGGGCCGGAACCGAAACGAACTACCGATTCGCGCCAGAAACGAAACGAACGCACCCAATCCACTTTTTTGGACCCAATACTGATGTTTTGGTTTGTTTTTAATCAGTTTCATTGCTGTGCAAAAAACCATGCCGGGATAGCATTTAATGTACCGATTCGGGCCGGAACCGAAACGAACTACCGATTCGCGCCAGAAACGAAACGAACGCACCCAATCCACTTTTTTGGACACAATAGTTATGTTTTGGTTCGTTTTGGTCAGTTTCGTTACTGTGCAAAAAACCATGCCGGGTTGCATTGAATGCACCGATTCGGGCCGGAACCGAAACGAACTACCGATTCACGCTAGAAACGAAACGAACGCACCTAATCCACTTTTTTGGACCCAATAGTGATGTTTTGGTTCGTTTTGGTCAGTTTCGTTACTGAGCAAAAAACCATGCCGGATTGCATTGAATGCACCGATTCGGGCCGGAACCGAAACGAACTACCGATTCGCGCCAGAAACGAAACGAACGCACGCAATCCACTTTTTTGGACCCAATAGTGATGTTTTGGTTCGTTTTGGTCAGTTTTGTTACTGTGCAAAAAACCATGCCGGGTTGCATTGAATGCACCGATTCGGGCCGGAACCGAAACGAACTACCGATTCGCGCCAGAAACGTAACGAACGCACCCAATCCACTTTTTTCGACCCAATAGTGATGTTTTGGTTCGTTGTGGTCAGTTTCATTAATGTGCAAAAAACCATGCCGGGTTGCATTGAATGCACCGATTCGTGCCGGAACCGAAATGAACTACCAATTCGGGCCAGAAATGAAACGAACGCACCCAATCCACTTTTTTGGACCCAATAGTGATGTTTTGGTTCGTTTTGGTCAGTTTCGTTACTGTGCAAAAAACCATGCCGGGTTGCAGTGAATGCACCGATTCGGGCCGGAACTGAAACGAACTACCGATTCGCGCCAGAAACGAAACGAACGCACGCAATCCACTTTTTTGGACCCAATAGTGATGTTTTGGTTCGTTTTGGTCAGTTTTGTTACTGTGCAAAAAACCATGCCGGGTTGCATTGAATGCACCGATTCGGGCCGGAACCGAAACGAACTACCGATTCGCGCCAGAAACGTAACGAACGCACCCAATCCACTTTTTTGGACCCAATAGTGATGTTTTGGTTCGTTTTGGTCAGTTTTGTTACTGTGCAAAAAACCATGCCGGGTTGCATTGAATGCACCGATTCGGGCCGGAACCGAAACGAACTACCGATTCGCGCCAGAAACGTAACGAACGCACCCAATCCACTTTTTTCGACCCAATAGTGATGTTTTGGTTCGTTGTGGTCAGTTTCTTCAATGTGCAAAAAACCATGCCGGGTTGCATTGAATGCACCGATTCGTGCCGGAACCGAAATGAACTACCAATTCGGGCCAGAAATGAAACGAACGCATCCAATCCACTTTTTTGGACCCAATAGTGATGTTTTGGTTCGTTTTGGTCAGTTTCGTTACTGTGCAAAAAACCATGCCGGGTTGCAGTGAATGCACCGATTCGGGCCGGAACCGAAACGAACTACCGATTCGCGCCAGAAACGTAACGAACGCACCCAATCCACTTTTTTCGACCCAATAGTGATGTTTTGGTTCGTTTTGGTCAGTTTCATTACTGTGCAAAAAACCATGCCGGGTTGCATTGAATGCACCGATTCGTGCCGGAACCGAAATGAACTACCAATTCGGGCCAGAAATGAAACGAATGCACCCAATCCACTTTTTTGGACCCAATAGTGATGTTTTGGTTCGTTTTGGTCAGTTTTGTTACTGTGCAAAAAACCATGCCGGGTTGCATTTAATGCACCGATTCGGGCCGGAACCGAAACGAAAGTACCTAATCCACTTTTTTGGACCCAATAGTTATGTTTTGGTTCGTTTTGGTCAGTTTCGTTACTGTGCAAAAAACCATGACGGGTTGCATTGAATGCACCGATTCGGGCCGCAACCGAAACGAACTACCGATTCGCGCCAGAAACGAAACGAACGCACCAAATCCAGTTTATTGGACCCAATTGTGATGTTTTGGTTCGTTTTTAATCAGTTTCATTACTGTGCAAAAAACCATGCCGGGATAGCATTTAATGTACCGATTCGGGCCGGAACCGAAACGAACTACCGATTCGCGCCAGAAACGAAACGAACGCACCAAATCCACTTTATTGGACCCAATTGTGATGTTTTGGTTCGTTTTAAATCAGTTTCGTTACTGTGCAAAAAACCATGCCGGGATATCATTAAATGCACCGATTTGGGCCGGAACCGAAACAAACTACCGATTCGCGCCAGAAACGAAACGAACGCACCCAATTTACTTTTTGGACCCAATAGTGATGTTTTGGTTCGTTTTGGTCAGTTTTGTTACTGTGCAAAAAACCATGCCGGGTTGCATTGAATGCATCGATTCGGGCCGGAACCGAAACGAACTACCGATTCGCGCCAGAAACGAAACGATCGCACCCAATCAACTTTTTTGGATCCAATACTGATGTTTTGGTTTGTTTTTAATCAGTTTCATTACTGTGCAAAAAACCATGCCGGGATAGCATTTAATGTACCGATTCGGGCCGGAACCGAAACGAACTACCGATTCGCGCCAGAAACGAAACGAACGCACCCAAATTCACTTTATTGGACCCAATAGTGATGTTTTGGTTCGTTTTTAATCAGTTTCGTTACTGTGCAAAAAACCATGCCAGGATAGCATTTAATGTACCGATTCGGGCCGGAACCGAAACGAACTACCGATTCGCGCCAGAAACGAAACGAACGCACCCAATCCACTTTTTTGGACCCAATAGTTATGTTTTGGTTCGTTTTGGTCAGTTTCGTTACTGTGCAAAAAACCATGCCGGGTTGCATTGAATGCACCGATTCGGGCCGGAACCGAAACGAGCTACCGATTCACGCTAGAAACGAAACTAACGCACCCAATCCACTTTTTTGGACCCAATAGTGATGTTTTGGTTCGTTTTGGTAAGTTTCGTTACTGTGCAAAAAACCATGCCGGGTTGCATTGAATGCACCGATTCGGGCCGGAACCGAAACGAACTACCGATTCGCGCCAGAAACGAAACGAACGCACCCAAATTCACTTTATTGGACCCAATAGTGATGTTTTGGTTCGTTTTTAATCAGTTTCGTTACTGTGCAAAAAACCATGCCGGGATAGCATTTAATGTACCGATTCGGGCCGGAACCGAAACGAACTACCGATTCGCGCCAGAAACGAAACGAACGCACCCAATCCACTTTTTTGGACCCAATAGTTATGTTTTGGTTCGTTTTGGTCAGTTTCGTTACTGTGCAAAAAACCATGCCGGGTTGCATTGAATGCACCGATTCGGGCCGGAACCGAAACGAACTACCGATTCACGCTAGAAACGAAACGAACGCACCTAATCCACTTTTTTGGACCCAATAGTGATGTTTTGGTTCGTTTTGGTCAGTTTCGTTACTGAGCAAAAAACCATGCCGGATTGCATTGAATGAACCGATTCGGGCCGGAACCGAAACGAACTACCGATTCGCGCCAGAAACGAAACGAACGCACGCAATCCACTTTTTTGGACCCAATAGTGATGTTTTGGTTCGTTTTGGTCAGTTTTGTTACTGTGCAAAAAACCATGCCGGGTTGCATTGAATGCACCGATTCGGGCCGGAACCGAAACGAACTACCGATTCGCGCCAGAAACGTAACGAACGCACCCAATCCACTTTTTTCGACCCAATAGTGATGTTTTGGTTCGTTGTGGTCAGTTTCATTAATGTGCAAAAAACCATGCCGGGTTGCATTGAATGCACCGATTCGTGCCGGAACCGAAATGAACTACCAATTCGGGCCAGAAACGAAACGAACGGACCCAATCCACTTTTTTGGACCCAATAGTTATGTTTTGGTTCGTTTTGGTCAGTTTCGTTACTGTGCAAAAAACCATGCCGGGTTGCATTGAATGCACCGATTCGGGCCGGAACCGAAACGAGCTACCGATTCACGCTAGAAACGAAACTAACGCACCCAATCCACTTTTTTGGACCCAATAGTGATGTTTTGGTTCGTTTTGGTCAGTTTCGTTACTGTGCAAAAAACCATGCCGGGTTGCATTGAATGCACCGATTCGGGCCGGAACCGAAACGAACTACCGATTCGCGCCAGAAACGAAACGAACGCACCAAATCCACTTTATTGGACCCAATTGTGATGTTTTGGTTCGTTTTAAATCAGTTTCGTTACTGTGCAAAAAACCATGCCGGGATAGCATTAAATGCACCGATTTGGGCCGGAACCGAAACAAACTACCGATTCGCGCCAGAAACGAAACGAACGCACCCAATTTACTTTTTGGACCCAATAGTGATGTTTTGGTTCGTTTTGGTCAGTTTTGTTACTGTGCAAAAAACCATGCCGGGTTGCATTGAATGCATCGATTCGGGCCGGAACCGAAACGAACTACCGATTCGCGCCAGAAACGAAACGAACGCACCCAATCCACTTTTTTGGACCCAATACTGATGTTTTGGTTTGTTTTTAATCAGTTTCATTGCTGTGCAAAAAACCATGCCGGGATAGCATTTAATGTACCGATTCGGGCCGGAACCGAAACGAACTACCGATTCGCGCCAGAAACGAAACGAACGCACCCAATCCACTTTTTTGGACCCAATAGTTATGTTTTGGTTCGTTTTGGTCAGTTTCGTTACTGTGCAAAAAACCATGCCGGGTTGCATTGAATGCACCGATTCGGGCCGGAACCGAAACGAACTACCGATTCACGCTAGAAACGAAACGAACGCACCTAATCCACTTTTTTGGACCCAATAGTGATGTTTTGGTTCGTTTTGGTCAGTTTCGTTACTGAGCAAAAAACCATGCCGGATTGCATTGAATGCACCGATTCGGGCCGGAACCGAAACGAACTACCGATTCGCGCCAGAAACGAAACGAACGCACGCAATCCACTTTTTTGGACCCAATAGTGATGTTTTGGTTCGTTTTGGTCAGTTTTGTTACTGTGCAAAAAACCATGCCGGGTTGCATTGAATGCACCGATTCGGGCCGGAACCGAAACGAACTACCGATTCGCGCCAGAAACGTAACGAACGCACCCAATCCACTTTTTTCGACCCAATAGTGATGTTTTGGTTCGTTGTGGTCAGTTTCATTAATGTGCAAAAAACCATGCCGGGTTGCATTGAATGCACCGATTCGTGCCGGAACCGAAATGAACTACCAATTCGGGCCAGAAATGAAACGAACGCACCCAATCCACTTTTTTGGACACAATAGTGATGTTTTGGTTCGTTTTGGTCAGTTTCGTTACTGTGCAAAAAACCATGCCGGGTTGCAGTGAATGCACCGATTCGGGCCGGAACTGAAACGAACTACCGATTCGCGCCAGAAACGAAACGAACGCACGCAATCCACTTTTTTGGACCCAATAGTGATGTTTTGGTTCGTTTTGGTCAGTTTTGTTACTGTGCAAAAAACCATGCCGGGTTGCATTGAATGCACCGATTCGGGCCGGAACCGAAACGAACTACCGATTCGCGCCAGAAACGTAACGAACGCACCCAATCCACTTTTTTGGACCCAATAGTGATGTTTTGGTTCGTTTTGGTCAGTTTTGTTACTGTGCAAAAAACCATGCCGGGTTGCATTGAATGCACCGATTCGGGCCGGAACCGAAACGAACTACCGATTCGCGCCAGAAACGTAACGAACGCACCCAATCCACTTTTTTCGACCCAATAGTGATGTTTTGGTTCGTTGTGGTCAGTTTCTTCAATGTGCAAAAAACCATGCCGGGTTGCATTGAATGCACCGATTCGTGCCGGAACCGAAATGAACTACCAATTCGGGCCAGAAATGAAACGAACGCATCCAATCCACTTTTTTGGACCCAATAGTGATGTTTTGGTTCGTTTTGGTCAGTTTCGTTACTGTGCAAAAAACCATGCCGGGTTGCAGTGAATGCACCGATTCGGGCCGGAACCGAAACGAACTACCGATTCGCGCCAGAAACGTAACGAACGCACCCAATCCACTTTTTTCGACCCAATAGTGATGTTTTGGTTCGTTTTGGTCAGTTTCATTACTGTGCAAAAAACCATGCCGGGTTGCATTGAATGCACCGATTCGTGCCGGAACCGAAATGAACTACCAATTCGGGCCAGAAATGAAACGAATGCACCCAATCCACTTTTTTGGACCCAATAGTGATGTTTTGGTTCGTTTTGGTCAGTTTCGTTACTGTGCAAAAAACCATGCCGGGTTGCATTGAATGCACCGATTCGGGCCGGAACCGAAACGAACTACCGATTCGCGCCAGAAACGAAACGAACGCACCAAATCCACTTTATTGGACCCAATTGTGATGTTTTGGTTCGTTTTAAATCAGTTTCGTTACTGTGCAAAAAACCATGCCGGGATAGCATTAAATGCACCGATTTGGGCCGGAACCGAAACAAACTACCGATTCGCGCCAGAAACGAAACGAACGCACCCAATTTACTTTTTGGACCCAATAGTGATGTTTTGGTTCGTTTTGGTCAGTTTTGTTACTGTGCAAAAAACCATGCCGGGTTGCATTGAATGCATCGATTCGGGCCGGAACCGAAACGAACTACCGATTCGCGCCAGAAACGAAACGAACGCACCCAATCCACTTTTTTGGACCCAATACTGATGTTTTGGTTTGTTTTTAATCAGTTTCATTGCTGTGCAAAAAACCATGCCGGGATAGCATTTAATGTACCGATTCGGGCCGGAACCGAAACGAACTACCGATTCGCGCCAGAAACGAAACGAACGCACCCAATCCACTTTTTTGGACCCAATAGTTATGTTTTGGTTCGTTTTGGTCAGTTTCGTTACTGTGCAAAAAACCATGCCGGGTTGCATTGAATGCACCGATTCGGGCCGGAACCGAAACGAACTACCGATTCACGCTAGAAACGAAACGAACGCACCTAATCCACTTTTTTGGACCCAATAGTGATGTTTTGGTTCGTTTTGGTCAGTTTCGTTACTGAGCAAAAAACCATGCCGGATTGCATTGAATGCACCGATTCGGGCCGGAACCGAAACGAACTACCGATTCGCGCCAGAAACGAAACGAACGCACGCAATCCACTTTTTTGGACCCAATAGTGATGTTTTGGTTCGTTTTGGTCAGTTTTGTTACTGTGCAAAAAACCATGCCGGGTTGCATTGAATGCACCGATTCGGGCCGGAACCGAAACGAACTACCGATTCGCGCCAGAAACGTAACGAACGCACCCAATCCACTTTTTTCGACCCAATAGTGATGTTTTGGTTCGTTGTGGTCAGTTTCATTAATGTGCAAAAAACCATGCCGGGTTGCATTGAATGCACCGATTCGTGCCGGAACCGAAATGAACTACCAATTCGGGCCAGAAATGAAACGAACGCACCCAATCCACTTTTTTGGACCCAATAGTGATGTTTTGGTTCGTTTTGGTCAGTTTCGTTACTGTGCAAAAAACCATGCCGGGTTGCAGTGAATGCACCGATTCGGGCCGGAACTGAAACGAACTACCGATTCGCGCCAGAAACGAAACGAACGCACGCAATCCACTTTTTTTGACCCAATAGTGATGTTTTGGTTCGTTTTGGTCAGTTTTGTTACTGTGCAAAAAACCATGCCGGGTTGCATTGAATGCACCGATTCGGGCCGGAACCGAAACGAACTACCGATTCGCGCCAGAAACGTAACGAACGCACCCAATCCACTTTTTTGGACCCAATAGTGATGTTTTGGTTCGTTTTGGTCAGTTTTGTTACTGTGCAAAAAACCATGCCGGGTTGCATTGAATGCACCGATTCGGGCCGGAACCGAAACGAACTACCGATTCGCGCCAGAAACGTAACGAACGCACCCAATCCACTTTTTTCGACCCAATAGTGATGTTTTGGTTCGTTGTGGTCAGTTTCTTCAATGTGCAAAAAACCATGCCGGGTTGCATTGAATGCACCGATTCGTGCCGGAACCGAAATGAACTACCAATTCGGGCCAGAAATGAAACGAACGCATCCAATCCACTTTTTTGGACCCAATAGTGATGTTTTGGTTCGTTTTGGTCAGTTTCGTTACTGTGCAAAAAACCATGCCGGGTTGCAGTGAATGCACCGATTCGGGCCGGAACCGAAACGAACTACCGATTCGCGCCAGAAACGTAACGAACGCACCCAATCCACTTTTTTCGACCCAATAGTGATGTTTTGGTTCGTTTTGGTCAGTTTCATTACTGTGCAAAAAACCATGCCGGGTTGCATTGAATGCACCGATTCGTGCCGGAACCGAAATGAACTACCAATTCGGGCCAGAAATGAAACGAATGCACCCAATCCACTTTTTTGGACCCAATAGTGATGTTTTGGTTCGTTTTGGTCAGTTTTGTTACTGTGCAAAAAACCATGCCGGGTTGCATTTAATGCACCGATTCGGGCCGGAACCGAAACGAAAGTACCTAATCCACTTTTTTGGACCCAATAGTTATGTTTTGGTTCGTTTTGGTCAGTTTCGTTACTGTGCAAAAAACCATGACGGGTTGCATTGAATGCACCGATTCGGGCCGCAACCGAAACGAACTACCGATTCGCGCCAGAAACGAAACGAACGCACCAAATCCAGTTTATTGGACCCAATTGTGATGTTTTGGTTCGTTTTTAATCAGTTTCATTACTGTGCAAAAAACCATGCCGGGATAGCATTTAATGTACCGATTCGGGCCGGAACCGAAACGAACTACCGATTCGCGCCAGAAACGAAACGAACGCACCAAATCCACTTTATTGGACCCAATTGTGATGTTTTGGTTCGTTTTAAATCAGTTTCGTTACTGTGCAAAAAACCATGCCGGGATAGCATTAAATGCACTGATTTGGGCCGGAACCGAAACAAACTACCGATTCGCGCCAGAAACGAAACGAACGCACCCAATCCACTTTTTTGGACCCAATAGTTATGTTTTGGTTCGTTTTGGTCAGTTTCGTTACTGTGCAAAAAACCATGCCGGGTTGCATTGAATGCACCGATTCGGGCCGGAACCGAAACGAACTACCGATTCGCGCCAGAAACGAAACGAACGCACCCAATCAACTTTTTTGGACCCAATACTGAAGTTTTGGTTTGTTTTTAATCAGTTTCATTACTGTGCAAAAAACCATGCCGGGATAGCATTTAATGTACCGATTCGGGCCGGAACCGAAACGAACTACAGATTCGCGCCAGAAACGAAACGAACGCACCCAATCCACTTTTTTGGACCCAATAGTTATGTTTTGGTTCGTTTTGGTCAGTTTCGTTACTGTGCAAAAAACCATGCCGGGTTGCATTGAATGCACCGATTCGGGCCGGAACCGAAACGAGCTACCGATTCACGCTAGAAACGAAACGAACGCACCCAATCCACTTTTTTGGACCCAATAGTGATGTTTTGGTTCGTTTTGGTCAGTTTCGTTACTGTGCAAAAAACCATGCCGGGTTGCATTGAATGCACCGATTCGGGCCGGAACCGAAACGAACTACCGATTCACGCCAGAAACGAAACGAACGCACCCAAATTCACTTTATTGGACCCAATAGTGATGTTTTGGTTCGTTTTTAATCAGTTTCGTTACTGTGCAAAAAACCATGCCGGGATAGCATTTAATGTACCGATTCGGGCCGGAACCGAAACGAACTACCGATTCGCGCCAGAAACGAAACGAACGCACCCAATCCACTTTTTTGGACCCAATAGTTATGTTTTGGTTCGTTTTGGTCAGTTTCGTTACTGTGCAAAAAACCATGCCGGGTTGCATTGAATGCATCGATTCGGGCCGGAACCGAAACGAACTACCGATTCGCGCCAGAAACGAAACGAACGCACCCAATCAACTTTTTTGGACCCAATACTGATGTTTTGGTTTGTTTTTAATCAGTTTCATTACTGTGCAAAAAACCATGCCGGGATAGCATTTAATGTACCGATTCGGGCCAGAAACGAAACGAACTACCGATTCGCGCCAGAAACGAAACAAACGCACCCAATCCACTTTTTTGGACCCAATAGTTATGTTTTGGTTCGTTTTGGTTAGTTTCGTTACCGTGCAAAAAACCATGCCGGGTTGCATTTAATGTACCGATTCGGGCCGGAACCGAAACGAACTACCGATTCGCGCCAGAAACGAAACGAACGCACCCAATCCACTTTTTTGGACCCAATAGTTATGTTTTGGTTCGTTTTGGTCAGTTTCGTTACTGTGCAAAAAACCATGCCGGGTTGCATTGAATGCACCGATTCGGGCCGGAACCGAAACGAGCTACCGATTCACGCTAGAAACGAAACTAACGCACCCAATCCACTTTTTTGGACCCAATAGTGATGTTTTGGTTCGTTTTGGTCAGTTTCGTTACTGTGCAAAAAAACATGCCGGGTTGCATTGAATGCACCGATTCGGGCCGGAACCGAAACGAACTACCGATTCGCGCCAGAAACGAAACGAACGCACCCAAATTCACTTTATTGGACCCAATAGTGATGTTTTGGTTCCTTTTTAATCAGTTTCGTTACTGTGCAAAAAACCATGCCGGGATAGCATTTAATGTACCGATTCGGGCCGGAACCGAAACGAACTACCGATTCGCGCCAGAAACGAAACGAACGCACCCAATCCACTTTTTTGGACCCAATAGTTATGTTTTGGTTCGTTTTGGTCAGTTTCGTTACTGTGCAAAAAACCATGCCGGGTTGCATTGAATGCACCGATTCGGGCCGGAACCGAAACGAGCTACCGATTCACGCTAGAAACGAAACTAACGCACCCAATCCACTTTTTTGGACCCAATAGTGATGTTTTGGTTCGTTTTGGTAAGTTTCGTTACTGTGCAAAAAACCATGCCGGGTTGCATTGAATGCACCGATTCGGGCCGGAACCGAAACGAACTACCGATTCGCGCCAGAAACGAAACGAACGCACCCAAATTCACTTTATTGGACCCAATAGTGATGTTTTGGTTCGTTTTTAATCAGTTTCGTTACTGTGCAAAAAACCATGCCGGGATAGCATTTAATGTACCGATTCGGGCCGGAACCGAAACGAACTACCGATTCGCGCCAGAAACGAAACGAACGCACCCAATCCACTTTTTTGGACCCAATAGTTATGTTTTGGTTCGTTTTGGTCAGTTTCGTTACTGTGCAAAAAACCATGCCGGGTTGCATTGAATGCACCGATTCGGGCCGGAACCGAAACGAACTACCGATTCGCGCCAGAAACGAAACGAACGCACCAAATCCACTTTATTGGACCCAATTGTGATGTTTTGGTTCGTTTTAAATCAGTTTCGTTACTGTGCAAAAAACCATGCCGGGATAGCATTAAATGCACCGATTTGGGCCGGAACCAAAACAAACTACCGATTCGCGCCAGAAACGAAACGAACGCACCCAATTTACTTTTTGGACCCAATAGTGATGTTTTGGTTCGTTTTGGTCAGTTTTGTTACTGTGCAAAAAACCATGCCGGGTTGCATTGAATGCATCGATTCGGGCCGGAACCGAAACGAACTACCGATTCGCGCCAGAAACGAAACGAACGCACCCAATCCACTTTTTTGGACCCAATACTGATGTTTTGGTTTGTTTTTAATCAGTTTCATTGCTGTGCAAAAAACCATGCCGGGATAGCATTTAATGTACCGATTCGGGCCGGAACCGAAACGAACTACCGATTCGCGCCAGAAACGAAACGAACGCACCCAATCCACTTTTTTGGACCCAATAGTTATGTTTTGGTTCGTTTTGGTCAGTTTCGTTACTGTGCAAAAAACCATGCCGGGTTGCATTGAATGCACCGATTCGGGCCGGAACCGAAACGAACTACCGATTCACGCTAGAAACGAAACGAACGCACCTAATCCACTTTTTTGGACCCAATAGTGATGTTTTGGTTCGTTTTGGTCAGTTTCGTTACTGAGCAAAAAACCATGCCGGATTGCATTGAATGCACCGATTCGGGCCGGAACCGAAACGAACTACCGATTCGCGCCAGAAACGAAACGAACGCACGCAATCCACTTTTTTGGACCCAATAGTGATGTTTTGGTTCGTTTTGGTCAGTTTTGTTACTGTGCAAAAAACCATGCCGGGTTGCATTGAATGCACCGATTCGGGCCGGAACCGAAACGAACTACCGATTCGCGCCAGAAACGTAACGAACGCACCCAATCCACTTTTTTCGACCCAATAGTGATGTTTTGGTTCGTTGTGGTCAGTTTCATTACTGTGCAAAAAACCATGCCAGGATAGCATTTAATGTACCGATTCGGGCCGGAACCGAAACGAACTACCGATTCGCGCCAGAAACGAAACGAACGCACCCAATCCACTTTTTTGGACCCAATAGTTATGTTTTGGTTCGTTTTGGTCAGTTTCGTTACTGTGCAAAAAACCATGCCGGGTTGCATTGAATGCACCGATTCGGGCCGGAACCGAAACGAGCTACCGATTCACGCTAGAAACGAAACTAACGCACCCAATCCACTTTTTTGGACCCAATAGTGATGTTTTGGTTCGTTTTGGTCAGTTTCGTTACTGTGCAAAAAAACATGCCGGGTTGCATTGAATGCACCGATTCGGGCCGGAACCGAAACGAACTACCGATTCGCGCCAGAAACGAAACGAACGCACCCAAATTCACTTTATTGGACCCAATAGTGATGTTTTGGTTCGTTTTTAATCAGTTTCGTTACTGTGCAAAAAACCATGCCGGGATAGCATTTAATGTACCGATTCGGGCCGGAACCGAAACGAACTACCGATTCGCGCCAGAAACGAAACGAACGCACCCAATCCACTTTTTTGGACCCAATAGTTATGTTTTGGTTCGTTTTGGTCAGTTTCGTTACTGTGCAAAAAACCATGCCGGGTTGCATTGAATGCACCGATTCGGGCCGGAACCGAAACGAGCTACCGATTCACGCTAGAAACGAAACTAACGCACCCAATCCACTTTTTTGGACCCAATAGTGATGTTTTGGTTCGTTTTGGTAAGTTTCGTTACTGTGCAAAAAACCATGCCGGGTTGCATTGAATGCACCGATTCGGGCCGGAACCGAAACGAACTACCGATTCGCGCCAGAAACGAAACGAACGCACCCAAATTCACTTTATTGGACCCAATAGTGATGTTTTGGTTCGTTTTTAATCAGTTTCGTTACTGTGCAAAAAACCATGCCGGGATAGCATTTAATGTACCGATTCGGGCCAGAACCGAAACGAACTACCGATTCGCGCCAGAAACGAAACGAACGCACCCAATCCACTTTTTTGGACCCAATAGTTATGTTTTGGTTCGTTTTGGTCAGTTTCGTTACTGTGCAAAAAACCATGCCGGGTTGCATTGAATGCACCGATTCGGGCCGGAACCGAAACGAACTACCGATTCACGCTAGAAACGAAACGAACGCACCTAATCCACTTTTTTGGACCCAATAGTGATGTTTTGGTTCGTTTTGGTCAGTTTCGTTACTGAGCAAAAAACCATGCCGGATTGCATTGAATGCACCGATTCGGGCCGGAACCGAAACGAACTACCGATTCGCGCCAGAAACGAAACGAACGCACGCAATCCACTTTTTTGGACCCAATAGTGATGTTTTGGTTCGTTTTGGTCAGTTTTGTTACTGTGCAAAAAACCATGCCGGGTTGCATTGAATGCACCGATTCGGGCCGGAACCGAAACGAACTACCGATTCGCGCCAGAAACGTAACGAACGCACCCAATCCACTTTTTTCGACCCAATAGTGATGTTTTGGTTCGTTGTGGTCAGTTTCATTAATGTGCAAAAAACCATGCCGGGTTGCATTGAATGCACCGATTCGTGCCGGAACCGAAATGAACTACCAATTCGGGCCAGAAATGAAACGAACGCACCCAATCCACTTTTTTGGACCCAATAGTGATGTTTTGGTTCGTTTTGGTCAGTTTCGTTACTGTGCAAAAAACCATGCCGGGTTGCAGTGAATGCACCGATTCGGGCCGGAACCGAAACGAACTACCGATTCGCGCCAGAAACGAAACGAACGCACGCAATCCACTTTTTTGGACCCAATAGTGATGTTTTGGTTCGTTTTGGTCAGTTTTGTTACTGTGCAAAAAACCATGCCGGGTTGCATTGAATGCACCGATTCGGGCCGGAACCGAAACGAACTACCGATTCGCGCCAGAAACGTAACGAACGCACCCAATCCACTTTTTTCGACCCAATAGTGATGTTTTGGTTCGTTTTGGTCAGTTTCATTACTGTGCAAAAAACCATGCCGGGTTGCATTGAATGCACCGATTCGTGCCGGAACCGAAATGAACTACCAATTCGGGCCAGAAATGAAACGAATGCACCCAATCCACTTTTTTGGACCCAATAGTGATGTTTTGGTTCGTTTTGGTCAGTTTTGTTACTGTGCAAAAAACCATGCCGGGTTGCATTGAATGCACCGATTCGGGCCGGAACCGAAACGAACTACCGATTCGCGCCAGAAACGAAACGAACGCACCCAAATTCACTTTATTGGACCCAATAGTGATGTTTTGGTTCGTTTTTAATCAGTTTCGTTACTGTGCAAAAAACCATGCCGGGATAGCATTTAATGTACCGATTCGGGCCGGAACCGAAACGAACTACCGATTCGCGCCAGAAACGAAACGAACGCACCCAATCCACTTTTTTGGACCCAATAGTTATGTTTTGGTTCGTTTTGGTCAGTTTCGTTACTGTGCAAAAAACCATGCCGGGTTGCATTGAATGCACCGATTCGGGCCGGAACCGAAACGAACTACCGATTCACGCTAGAAACGAAACGAACGCACCTAATCCACTTTTTTGGACCCAATAGTGATGTTTTGGTTCGTTTTGGTCAGTTTCGTTACTGAGCAAAAAACCATGCCGGATTGCATTGAATGCACCGATTCGGGCCGGAACCGAAACGAACTACCGATTCGCGCCAGAAACGAAACGAACGCACGCAATCCACTTTTTTGGACCCAATAGTGATGTTTTGGTTCGTTTTGGTCAGTTTTGTTACTGTGCAAAAAACCATGCCGGGTTGCATTGAATGCACCGATTCGGGCCGGAACCGAAACGAACTACCGATTCGCGCCAGAAACGTAACGAACGCACCCAATCCACTTTTTTCGACCCAATAATGATGTTTTGGTTCGTTGTGGTCAGTTTCATTAATGTGCAAAAAACCATGCCGGGTTGCATTGAATGCACCGATTCGTGCCGGAACCGAAATGAACTACCAATTCGGGCCAGAAATGAAACGAACGAACCCAATCCACTTTTTTGGACCCAATAGTGATGTTTTGGTTCGTTTTGGTCAGTTTCGTTACTGTGCAAAAAACCATGCCGGGTTGCAGTGAATGCACCGATTCGGGCCGGAACCGAAACGAACTACCGATTCGCGCCAGAAACGAAACGAACGCACGCAATCCACTTTTTTGGACCCAATAGTGATGTTTTGGTTCGTTTTGGTCAGTTTTGTTACTGTGCAAAAAACCATGCCGGGTTGCATTGAATGCACCGATTCGGGCCGGAACCGAAACGAACTACCGATTCGCGCCAGAAACGAAACGAACGCACCCAATCAACTTTTTTGGACCCAATACTGATGTTTTGGTTTGTTTTTAATCAGTTTCATTACTGTGCAAAAAACCATGCCGGGATAGCATTTAATGTACCGATTCGGGCCGGAACCGAAACGAACTACCGATTCGCGCCAGAAACGAAACGAACGCACCCAATCCACTTTTTTGGACCCAATAGTTATGTTTTGGTTCGTTTTGGTCAGTTTCGTTACTGTGCAAAAAACCATGCCGGGTTGCATTGAATGCACCGATTCGGGCCGGAACCGAAACGAGCTACCGATTCACGCTAGAAACGAAACTAACGCACCCAATCCACTTTTTTGGACCCAATAGTGATGTTTTGGTTCGTTTTGGTCAGTTTCGTTACTGTGCAAAAAAACATGCCGGGTTGCATTGAATGCACCGATTCGGGCCGGAACCGAAACGAACTACCGATTCGCGCCAGAAACGAAACGAACGCACCCAAATTCACTTTATTGGACCCAATAGTGATGTTTTGGTTCGTTTTTAATCAGTTTCGTTACTGTGCAAAAAACCATGCCGGGATAGCATTTAATGTACCGATTCGGGCCGGAACCGAAACGAACTACCGATTCGCGCCAGAAACGAAACGAACGCACCCAATCCACTTTTTTGGACCCAATAGTTATGTTTTGGTTCGTTTTGGTCAGTTTCGTTACTGTGCAAAAAACCATGCCGGGTTGCATTGAATGCACCGATTCGGGCCGGAACCGAAACGAGCTACCGATTCACGCTAGAAACGAAACTAACGCACCCAATCCACTTTTTTGGACCCAATAGTGATGTTTTGGTTCGTTTTGGTAAGTTTCGTTACTGTGCAAAAAACCATGCCGGGTTGCATTGAATGCACCGATTCGGGCCGGAACCGAAACGAACTACCGATTCGCGCCAGAAACGAAACGAACGCACCCAAATTCACTTTATTGGACCCAATAGTGATGTTTTGGTTCGTTTTTAATCAGTTTCGTTACTGTGCAAAAAACCATGCCGGGATAGCATTTAATGTACCGATTCGGGCCGGAACCGAAACGAACTACCGATTCGCGCCAGAAACGAAACGAACGCACCCAATCCACTTTTTTGGACCCAATAGTTATGTTTTGGTTCGTTTTGGTCAGTTTCGTTACTATGCAAAAAACCATGCCGGGTTGCATTGAATGCACCGATTCGGGCCGGAACCGAAACGAACTACCGATTCACGCTAGAAACGAAACGAACGCACCTAATCCACTTTTTTGGACCCAATAGTGATGTTTTGGTTCGTTTTGGTCAGTTTCGTTACTGAGCAAAAAACCATGCCGGATTGCATTGAATGCACCGATTCGGGCCGGAACCGAAACGAACTACCGATTCGCGCCAGAAATGAAACGAACGCACGCAATCCACTTTTTTGGACCCAATAGTGATGTTTTGGTTCGTTTTGGTCAGTTTTGTTACTGTGCAAAAAACCATGCCGGGTTGCATTGAATGCACCGATTCGGGCCGGAACCGAAACGAACTACCGATTCGCGCCAGAAACGTAACGAACGCACCCAATCCACTTTTTTCGACCCAATAGTGATGTTTTGGTTCGTTGTGGTCAGTTTCATTAATGTGCAAAAAACCATGCCGGGTTGCATTGAATGCACCGATTCGTGCCGGAACCGAAATGAACTACCAATTCGGGCCAGAAATGAAACGAACGCACCCAATCCACTTTTTTGGACCCAATAGTGATGTTTTGGTTCGTTTTGGTTAGTTTCGTTACTGTGCAAAAAACCATGCCGGGTTGCAGTGAATGCACCGATTCGGGCCGGAACCGAAACGAACTACCGATTCGCGCCAGAAACGAAACGAACGCACGCAATCCACTTTTTTGGACCCAATAGTGATGTTTTGGTTTGTTTTTAATCAGTTTCATTACTGTGCAAAAAACCATGCCGGGATAGCATTTAATGTACCGATTCGGGCCGGAACCGAAACGAACTACCGATTCGCGCCAGAAACGAAACGAACGCACCCAATCCACTTTTTTGGACCCAATAGTGATGTTTTGGTTCGTTTTGGTCAGTTTCGTTACTGTGCAAAAAACCATGCCGGGTTGCATTGAATGCACCGATTCGGGCCGGAACCGAAACGAGCTACCGATTCACGCTAGAAACGAAACTAACGCACCCAATCCACTTTTTTGGACCCAATAGTGATGTTTTGGTTCGTTTTGGTCAGTTTCGTTACTGTGCAAAAAAACATGCCGGGTTGCATTGAATGCACCGATTCGGGCCGGAACCGAAACGAACTACCGATTCGCGCCAGAAACGAAACGAACGCACCCAAATTCACTTTATTGGACCCAATAGTGATGTTTTGGTTCGTTTTTAATCAGTTTCGTTACTGTGCAAAAAACCATGCCGGGATAGCATTTAATGTACCGATTCGGGCCGGAACCGAAACGAACTACCGATTCGCGCCAGAAACGAACCGAACGCACCCAATCCACTTTTTTGGACCCAATAGTTATGTTTTGGTTCGTTTTGGTCAGTTTCGTTACTGTGCAAAAAACCATGCCGGGTTGCATTGAATGCACCGATTCGGGCCGGAACCGAAACGAGCTACCGATTCACGCTAGAAACGAAACTAACGCACCCAATCCACTTTTTTGGACCCAATAGTGATGTTTTGGTTCGTTTTGGTAAGTTTCGTTACTGTGCAAAAAACCATGCCGGGTTGCATTGAATGCACCGATTCGGGCCGGAACCGAAACGAACTACCGATTCGCGCCAGAAACGAAACGAACGCACCCAAATTCACTTTATTGGACCCAATAGTGATGTTTTGGTTCGTTTTTAATCAGTTTCGTTACTGTGCAAAAAACCATGCCGGGATAGCATTTAATGTACCGATTCGGGCCGGAACCGAAACGAACTACCGATTCGCGCCAGAAACGAAACGAACGCACCCAATCCACTTTTTTGGACCCAATAGTTATGTTTTGGTTCGTTTTGGTCAGTTTCGTTACTATGCAAAAAACCATGCCGGGTTGCATTGAATGCACCGATTCGGGCCGGAACCGAAACGAACTACCGATTCACGCTAGAAACGAAACGAACGCACCTAATCCACTTTTTTGGACCCAATAGTGATGTTTTGGTTCGTTTTGGTCAGTTTCGTTACTGAGCAAAAAACCATGCCGGATTGCATTGAATGCACCGATTCGGGCCGGAACCGAAACGAACTACCGATTCGCGCCAGAAATGAAACGAACGCACGCAATCCACTTTTTTGGACCCAATAGTGATGTTTTGGTTCGTTTTGGTCAGTTTTGTTACTGTGCAAAAAACCATGCCGGGTTGCATTGAATGCACCGATTCGGGCCGGAACCGAAACGAACTACCGATTCGCGCCAGAAACGTAACGAACGCACCCAATCCACTTTTTTCGACCCAATAGTGATGTTTTGGTTCGTTGTGGTCAGTTTCATTAATGTGCAAAAAACCATGCCGGGTTGCATTGAATGCACCGATTCGTGCCGGAACCGAAATGAACTACCAATTCGGGCCAGAAATGAAACGAACGCACCCAATCCACTTTTTTGGACCCAATAGTGATGTTTTGGTTCGTTTTGGTCAGTTTCGTTACTGTGCAAAAAACCATGCCGGGTTGCAGTGAATGCACCGATTCGGGCCGGAACCGAAACGAACTACCGATTCGCGCCAGAAACGAAACGAACGCACGCAATCCACTTTTTTGGACCCAATAGTGATGTTTTGGTTCGTTTTGGTCAGTTTTGTTACTGTGCAAAAAACCATGCCGGGTTGCATTGAATGCACCGATTCGGGCCGGAACCGAAACGAGCTACCGATTCACGCTAGAAACGAAACTAACGCACCCAATCCACTTTTTTGGACCCAATAGTGATGTTTTGGTTCGTTTTGGTCAGTTTCGTTACTGTGCAAAAAAACATGCCGGGTTGCATTGAATGCACCGATTCGGGCCGGAACCGAAACGAACTACCGATTCGCGCCAGAAACGAAACGAACGCACCCAAATTCACTTTATTGGACCCAATAGTGATGTTTTGGTTCGTTTTTAATCAGTTTCGTTACTGTGCAAAAAACCATGCCGGGATAGCATTTAATGTACCGATTCGGGCCGGAACCGAAACGAACTACCGATTCGCGCCAGAAACGAAACGAACGCACCCAATCCACTTTTTTGGACCCAATAGTTATGTTTTGGTTCGTTTTGGTCAGTTTCGTTACTGTGCAAAAAACCATGCCGGGTTGCATTGAATGCACCGATTCGGGCCGGAACCGAAACGAGCTACCGATTCACGCTAGAAACGAAACTAACGCACCCAATCCACTTTTTTGGACCCAATAGTGATGTTTTGGTTCGTTTTGGTAAGTTTCGTTACTGTGCAAAAAACCATGCCGGGTTGCATTGAATGCACCGATTCGGGCCGGAACCGAAACGAACTACCGATTCGCGCCAGAAACGAAACGAACGCACCCAAATTCACTTTATTGGACCCAATAGTGATGTTTTGGTTCGTTTTTAATCAGTTTCGTTACTGTGCAAAAAACCATGCCGGGATAGCATTTAATGTACCGATTCGGGCCGGAACCGAAACGAACTACCGATTCGCGCCAGAAACGAAACGAACGCACCCAATCCACTTTTTTGGACCCAATAGTTATGTTTTGGTTCGTTTTGGTCAGTTTCGTTACTATGCAAAAAACCATGCCGGGTTGCATTGAATGCACCGATTCGGGCCGGAACCGAAACGAACTACCGATTCACGCTAGAAACGAAACGAACGCACCTAATCCACTTTTTTGGACCCAATAGTGATGTTTTGGTTCGTTTTGGTCAGTTTCGTTACTGAGCAAAAAACCATGCCGGATTGCATTGAATGCACCGATTCGGGCCGGAACCGAAACGAACTACCGATTCGCGCCAGAAATGAAACGAACGCACGCAATCCACTTTTTTGGACCCAATAGTGATGTTTTGGTTCGTTTTGGTCAGTTTTGTTACTGTGCAAAAAACCATGCCGGGTTGCATTGAATGCACCGATTCGGGCCGGAACCGAAACGAACTACCGATTCGCGCCAGAAACGTAACGAACGCACCCAATCCACTTTTTTCGACCCAATAGTGATGTTTTGGTTCGTTGTGGTCAGTTTCATTAATGTGCAAAAAACCATGCCGGGTTGCATTGAATGCACCGATTCGTGCCGGAACCGAAATGAACTACCAATTCGGGCCAGAAATGAAACGAACGCACCCAATCCACTTTTTTGGACCCAATAGTGATGTTTTGGTTCGTTTTGGTCAGTTTCGTTACTGTGCAAAAAACCATGCCGGGTTGCAGTGAATGCACCGATTCGGGCTGGAACCGAAACGAACTACCGATTCGCGCCAGAAACGAAACGAACGCACGCAATCCACTTTTTTGGACCCAATAGTGATGTTTTGGTTCGTTTTGGTCAGTTTTGTTACTGTGCAAAAAACCATGCCGGGTTGCATTGAATGCACCGATTCGGGCCGGAACCGAAACGAACTACCGATTCGCGCCAGAAACGTAACGAACGCACCCAATCCACTTTTTTCGACCCAATAGTGATGTTTTGGTTCGTTTTGGTCAGTTTCATTACTGTGCAAAAAACCATGCCGGGTTGCATTGAATGCACCGATTCGTGCCGGAACCGAAATGAACTACCAATTCGGGCCAGAAATGAAACGAATGCACCCAATCCACTTTTTTGGACCCAATAGTGATGTTTTGGTTCGTTTTGGTCAGTTTTGTTACTGTGCAAAAAACCATGCCGGGTTGCATTGAATGCACCGATTCGGGCCGGAACCGAAACGAACTACCGATTCGCGCCAGAAACGAAACGAACGCACCCAAATTCACTTTATTGGACCCAATAGTGATGTTTTGGTTCGTTTTTAATCAGTTTCGTTACTGTGCAAAAAACCATGCCGGGATAGCATTTAATGTACCGATTCGGGCCGGAACCGAAACGAACTACCGATTCGCGCCAGAAACGAAACGAACGCACCCAATCCACTTTTTTGGACCCAATAGTTATGTTTTGGTTCGTTTTGGTCAGTTTCGTTACTGTGCAAAAAACCATGCCGGGTTGCATTGAATGCACCGATTCGGGCCGGAACCGAAACGAACTACCGATTCACGCTAGAAACGAAACGAACGCACCTAATCCACTTTTTTGGACCCAATAGTGATGTTTTGGTTCGTTTTGGTCAGTTTCGTTACTGAGCAAAAAACCATGCCGGATTGCATTGAATGCACCGATTCGGGCCGGAACCGAAACGAACTACCGATTCGCGCCAGAAACGAAACGAACGCACGCAATCCACTTTTTTGGACCCAATAGTGATGTTTTGGTTCGTTTTGGTCAGTTTTGTTACTGTGCAAAAAACCATGCCGGGTTGCATTGAATGCACCGATTCGGGCCGGAACCGAAACGAACTACCGATTCGCGCCAGAAACGTAACGAACGCACCCAATCCACTTTTTTCGACCCAATAGTGATGTTTTGGTTCGTTGTGGTCAGTTTCATTAATGTGCAAAAAACCATGCCGGGTTGCATTGAATGCACCGATTCGTGCCGGAACCGAAATGAACTACCAATTCGGGCCAGAAATGAAACGAACGCACCCAATCCACTTTTTTGGACCCAATAGTGATGTTTTGGTTCGTTTTGGTCAGTTTCGTTACTGTGCAAAAAACCATGCCGGGTTGCAGTGAATGCACCGATTCGGGCCGGAACCGAAACGAACTACCGATTCGCGCCAGAAACGAAACGAACGCACGCAATCCACTTTTTTGGACCCAATAGTGATGTTTTGGTTCGTTTTGGTCAGTTTTGTTACTGTGCAAAAAACCATGCCGGGTTGCATTGAATGCACCGATTCGGGCCGGAACCGAAACGAACTACCGATTCGCGCCAGAAACGTAACGAACGCACCCAATCCACTTTTTTGGACCCAATAGTGATGTTTTGGTTCGTTTTGGTCAGTTTTGTTACTGTGCAAAAAACCATGCCGGGTTGCATTGAATGCACCGATTCGGGCCGGAACCGAAACGAACTACCGATTCGCGCCAGAAACGTAACGAACGCACCCAATCCACTTTTTTCGACCCAATAGTGATGTTTTGGTTCGTTGTGGTCAGTTTCTTTAATGTGCAAAAAACCATGCCGGGTTGCATTGAATGCACCGATTCGTGCCGGAACCGAAATGAACTACCAATTCGGGCCAGAAATGAAACGAACGCACCCAATCCACTTTTTTGGACCCAATAGTGATGTTTTGGTTCGTTTTGGTCAGTTTCGTTACTGTGCAAAAAACCATGCCGGGTTGCAGTGAATGCACCGATTCGGGCCGGAACCGAAACGAACTACCGATTCGCGCCAGAAACGTAACGAACGCACCCAATCCACTTTTTTCGACCCAATAGTGATGTTTTGGTTCGTTTTGGTCTGTTTCATTACTGTGCAAAAAACCATGCCGGGTTGCATTGAATGCACCGATTCGTGCCGGAACCGAAATGAACTACCAATTCGGGCCAGAAATGAAACGAATGCACCCAATCCACTTTTTTGGACCCAATAGTGATGTTTTGGTTCGTTTTGGTCAGTTTTGTTACTGTGCAAAAAACCATGCCGGGTTGCATTTAATGCACCGATTCGGGCCGGAACCGAAACGAAAGTACCTAATCCACTTTTTTGGACCCAATAGTTATGTTTTGGTTCGTTTTGGTCAGTTTCGTTACTGTGCAAAAAACCATGACGGGTTGCATTGAATGCACCGATTCGGGCCGCAACCGAAACGAACTACCGATTCGCGCCAGAAACGAAACGAACGCACCAAATCCAGTTTATTGGACCCAATTGTGATGTTTTGGTTCGTTTTTAATCAGTTTCATTACTGTGCAAAAAACCATGCCGGGATAGCATTTAATGTACCGATTCGGGCCGGAACCGAAACGAACTAGCGATTCGCGCCAGAAACGAAACGAACGCACCAAATCCACTTTATTGGACCCAATTGTGATGTTTTGGTTCGTTTTAAATCAGTTTCGTTACTGTGCAAAAAACCATGCCGGGATAGCATTAAATGCACCGATTTGGGCCGGAACCGAAACAAACTACCGATTCGCGCCAGAAACGAAACGAACGCACCCAATCCACTTTTTTGGACCCAATAGTGATGTTTTGGTTCGTTTTGGTCAGTTTCGTTACTGTGCAAAAAACCATGCCGGGTTGCAGTGAATGCACCGATTCGGGCCGGAACCGAAACGAACTACCGATTCGCGCCAGAAACGAAACGAACGCACCCAATCAACTTTTTTGGACCCAATACTGATGTTTTGGTTTGTTTTTAATCAGTTTCATTACTGTGCAAAAAACCATGCCGGGATAGCATTTAATGTACCGATTCGGGCCGGAACCGAAACGAACTACCGATTCGCGCCAGAAACGAAACGAACGCACCCAATCCACTTTTTTGGACCCAATAGTTATGTTTTGGTTCGTTTTGGTCAGTTTCGTTACTGTGCAAAAAACCATGCCGGGTTGCATTGAATGCACCGATTCGGGCCGGAACCGAAACGAGCTACCGATTCACGCTAGAAACGAAACTAACGCACCCAATCCACTTTTTTGGACCCAATAGTGATGTTTTGGTTCGTTTTGGTCAGTTTCGTTACTGTGCAAAAAACCATGCCGGGTTGCATTGAATGCACCGATTCGGGCCGGAACCGAAACGAACTACCGATTCGCGCCAGAAACGAAACGAACGCACCCAAATTCACTTTATTGGACCCAATAGTGATGTTTTGGTTCGTTTTTAATCAGTTTCGTTACTGTGCAAAAAACCATGCCGGGATAGCATTTAATGTACCGATTCGGGCCGGAACCGAAACGAACTACCGATTCGCGCCAGAAACGAAACGAACGCACCCAATCCACTTTTTTGGACCCAATAGTTATGTTTTGGTTCGTTTTGGTCAGTTTCGTTACTGTGCAAAAAACCATGCCGGGTTGCATTGAATGCACCGATTCGGGCCGGAACCGAAACGAACTACCGATTCACACTAGAAACGAAACGAACGCACCTAATCCACTTTTTTGGACCCAATAGTGATGTTTTGGTTCGTTTTGGTCAGTTTCGTTACTGAGCAAAAAACCATGCCGGATTGCATTGAATGCACCGATTCGGGCCGGAACCGAAACGAACTACCGATTCGCGCCAGAAACGAAACGAACGCACGCAATCCACTTTTTTGGACCCAATAGTGATGTTTTGGTTCGTTTTGGTCAGTGTTGTTACTGTGCAAAAAACCATGCCGGGTTGCATTGAATGCACCGATTCGGGCCGGAACCGAAACGAACTACCGATTCGCGCCAGAAACGTAACGAACGCACCCAATCCACTTTTTTCGACCCAATAGTGATGTTTTGGTTCGTTGTGGTCAGTTTCATTAATGTGCAAAAAACCATGCCGGGTTGCATTGAATGCACCGATTCGTGCAGGAACCGAAATGAACTACCAATTCGGGCCAGAAATGAAACGAAGGAACCCAATCCACTTTTTTGGACCCAATAGTGATGTTTTGGTTCGTTTTGGTCAGTTTCGTTACTGTGCAAAAAACCATGCCGGGTTGCAGTGAATGCACCGATTCGGGCCGGAACCGAAACGAACTACCGATTCGCGCCAGAAACGAAACGAACGCACGCAATCCACTTTTTTGGACCCAATAGTGATGTTTTGGTTCGTTTTGGTCAGTTTTGTTACTGTGCAAAAAACCATGCCGGGTTGCATTGAATGCACCGATTCGGGCCGGAACCGAAACGAACTACCGATTCGCGCCAGAAACGTAACGAACGCACCCAATCCACTTTTTTGGACCCAATAGTGATGTTTTGGTTCGTTTTGGTCAGTTTTGTTACTGTGCAAAAAACCATGCCGGGTTGCATTGAATGCACCGATTCGGGCCGGAACCGAAACGAACTACCGATTCGCGCCAGAAACGTAACGAACGCACCCAATCCACTTTTTTCGACCCAATAGTGATGTTTTGGTTCGTTGTGGTCAGTTTCTTTAATGTGCAAAAAACCATGCCGGGTTGCATTGAATGCACCGATTCGTGCCGGAACCGAAATGAACTACCAATTTGGGCCAGAAATGAAACGAACGCACCCAATCCACTTTTTTGGACCCAATAGTGATGTTTTGGTTCGTTTTGGTCAGTTTCGTTACTGTGCAAAAAACCATGCCGGGTTGCAGTGAATGCACCGATTCGGGCCGGAACCGAAACGAACTACCGATTCGCGCCAGAAACGTAACGAACGCACCCAATCCACTTTTTTCGACCCAATAGTGATGTTTTGGTTCGTTTTGGTCAGTTTCATTACTGTGCAAAAAACCATGCCGGGTTGCATTGAATGCACCGATTCGTGCCGGAACCGAAATGAACTACCAATTCGGGCCAGAAATGAAACGAATGCACCCAATCCACTTTTTTGGACCCAATAGTGATGTTTTGGTTCGTTTTGGTCAGTTTTGTTACTGTGCAAAAAACCATGCCGGGTTGCATTTAATGCACCGATTCGGGCCGGAACCGAAACGAACTACCGATTCACGCTAGAAACGAAACGAATGCACCCAATCCACTTTTTTGGACCCAATAGTGATGTTTTGGTTCGTTTTGGTCAGTTTCGTTACTGTGCAAAAAACCATGCCGGGTTGCATTGAATGCACCGATTCGGGCCGGAACCGAAACGAACTACCGATTCGCGCCAGAAACGAAACGAACGCACCAAATCCAGTTTATTGGACCCAATTGTGATGTTTTGGTTCGTTTTTAATCAGTTTCGTTACTGTGCAAAAAACCATGCCGGGATAGCATTTAATGTACCGATTCGGGCCGGAACCGAAACGAACTACCGATTCGCGCCAGAAACGAAACGAACGCACCAAATCCACTTTATTGGACCCAATTGTGATGTTTTGGTTCGTTTTAAATTAGTTTCGTTACTGTGCAAAAAACCATGCCGGGATAGCATTAAATGCACCGATTTGGGCCGGAACCGAAACAAACTACCGATTCGCGCCAGAAACGAAACGAACGCACCCAATTTACTTTTTGGACCCAATAGTGATGTTTTGGTTCGTTTTGGTCAGTTTTGTTACTGTGCAAAAAACCATGCCGGGTTGCATTGAATGCATCGATTCGGGCCGGAACCGAAACGAACTACCGATTCGCGCCAGAAACGAAACGAACGCACCCAATCAACTTTTTTGGACCCAATACTGATGTTTTGGTTTGTTTTTAATCAGTTTCATTACTGTGCAAAAAACCATGCCGGGATAGCATTTAATGTACCGATTCGGGCCGGAACCGAAACGAACTACCGATTCGCGCCAGAAACGAAACGAACGCACCCAATCCACTTTTTTGGACCCAATAGTTATGTTTTGGTTCGTTTTGGTCAGTTTCGTTACTGTGCAAAAAACCATGCCGGGTTGCATTGAATGCACCGATTCGGGCCGGAACCGAAACAAACTACCGATTCGCGCCAGAAACGAAACGAACGCACCCAATCAACTTTTTTGGACCCAATACTGAAGTTTTGGTTTGTTTTTAATCAGTTTCATTACTGTGCAAAAAACCATGCCGGGATAGCATTTAATGTACCGATTCGGGCCGGAACCGAAACGAACTACCGATTCGCGCCAGAAACGAAACGAACGCACCCAATCCACTTTTTTGGACCCAATAGTTATGTTTTGGTTCGTTTTGGTCAGTTTCGTTACTGTGCAAAAAACCATGCCGGGTTGCATTGAATGCACCGATTCGGGCCGGAACCGAAACGAGCTACCGATTCACGCTAGAAACGAAACGAACGCACCCAATCCACTTTTTTGGACCCAATAGTGATGTTTTGGTTCGTTTTGGTCAGTTTCGTTACTGTGCAAAAAACCATGCCGGGTTGCATTGAATGCACCGATTCGGGCCGGAACCGAAACGAACTACCGATTCACGCCAGAAACGAAACGAACGCACCCAAATTCACTTTATTGGACCCAATAGTGATGTTTTGGTTCGTTTTTAATCAGTTTCGTTACTGTGCAAAAAACCATGCCGGGATAGCATTTAATGTACCGATTCGGGCCGGAACCGAAACGAACTACCGATTCGCGCCAGAAACGAAACGAACGCACCCAATCCACTTTTTTGGACCCAATAGTTATGTTTTGGTTCGTTTTGGTCAGTTTCGTTACTGTGCAAAAAACCAAGCCGGGTTGCATTGAATGCACCGATTCGGGCCGGAACCAAAACGAACTACCGATTCACGCTAGAAACGAAACGAACGCACCTAATCCACTTTTTTGGACCCAATAGTGATGTTTTGGTTCGTTTTGGTCAGTTTCGTTACTGAGCAAAAAACCATGCCGGATTGCATTGAATGCACCGATTCGGGCCGGAACCGAAACGAACTACCGATTCGCGCCAGAAACGAAACGAACGCACGCAATCCACTTTTTTGGACCCAATAGTGATGTTTTGGTTCGTTTTGGTCAGTTTTGTTACTGTGCAAAAAACCATGCCGGGTTGCATTGAATGCACCGATTCGGGCCGGAACCGAAACGAACTACCGATTCGCGCCAGAAACGTAACGAACGCACCCAATCCACTTTTTTGGACCCAATAGTGATGTTTTGGTTCGTTTTGGTCAGTTTTGTTACTGTGCAAAAAACCATGCCGGGTTGCATTGAATGCACCGATTCGGGCCGGAACCGAAACGAACTACCGATTCGCGCCAGAAACGTAACGAACGCACCCAATCCACTTTTTTCGACCCAATAGTGATGTTTTGGTTCGTTGTGGTCAGTTTCATTAATGTGCAAAAAACCATGCCGGGTTGCATTGAATGCACCGATTCGTGCCGGAACCGAAATGAACTACCAATTCGGGCCAGAAATGAAACGAACGCACCCAATCCACTTTTTTGGACCCAATAGTGATGTTTTGGTTCGTTTTGGTCAGTTTCATTACTGTGCAAAAAACCATGCCGGGTTGCAGTGAATGCACCGATTCGGGCCGGAACCGAAACGAACTACCGATTCGAGCCAGAAACGTAACGAACGCACCCAATCCACTTTTTTCGACCCAATAGTGATGTTTTGGTTCGTTTTGGTCAGTTTCATTACTGTGCAAAAAACCATGCCGGGTTGCATTGAATGCACCGATTCGTGCCGGAACAGAAATGAACTACCAATTCAGGCCAGAAATGAAATGAACGCACCCAATCCACTTTTTTGGACCCAATAGTGATGTTTTGGTTCATTTTGGTCAGTTTTGTTACTGTGCAAAAAACCATGCCGGGTTGCATTTAGTGCACCGATTCGGGCCGGAACCGAAACGAACTACCGATTCACGCGAGAAACGAAACGAACGCACCCAATCCACTTTTTTGGACCCAATAGTGATGTTTTGGTTCGTTTTGGTCAGTTTCGTTACTGTGCAAAAAACCATGCCGGGTTGCATTGAATGCACCGATTCGGGCCGGAACCGAAACGAACTACCGATTCGCGCCAGAAACGAAACGAACGCACCAAATCCAGTTTATTGGACCCAATTGTGATGTTTTGGTTCGTTTTTAATCAGTTTCGTTACTGTGCAAAAAACCATGCCGAGATAGCATTTAATGTACCGATTCGGGCCGGAACCGAAACGAACCACCGATTCGCGCCAGAAATGAAACGAACGCACCCAATCCACTTTTTTGGACCCAATAGTTATGTTTTGGTTCGTTTTGGTCAGTTTTGTTACTGTGCAAAAAACCATGCCGGGTTGCATTGAATGCACCGATTCGGGCCGGAACCGAAACGAACTACCAATTCACGCTAGAAACGAAACGAACGCACCTAATCCACTTTTTTGGACCCAATAGTGATGTTTTGGTTCGTTTTGGTCAGTTTCGTTACTGAGCAAAAAACCATGCCGGATTGCATTGAATGCACCGATTCGGGCCGGAACCGAAACGAACTACCGATTCGCGCCAGAAACGAAACGAACGCACGCAATCCACTTTTTTGGACCCAATAGTGATGTTTTGGTTCGTTTTGGTCAGTTTTGTTACTGTGCAAAAAACCATGCCGGGTTGCATTGAATGCACCGATTCGGGCCGGAACCGAAACGAACTACCGATTCGCGCCAGAAACGTAACGAACGCACCCAATCCACTTTTTTCGACCCAATAGTGATGTTTTGGTTCGTTGTGGTCAGTTTCATTAATGTGCAAAAAACCATGCCGGGTTGCATTGAATGCACCGATTCGTGCCGGAACCGAAATGAACTACCAATTCGGGCCAGAAATGAAACGAACGCACCCAATCCACTTTTTTGGACCCAATAGTGATGTTTTGGTTCGTTTTGGTCAGTTTCGTTACTGTGCAAAAAACCATGCCGGGTTGCAGTGAATGCACCGATTCGGGCCGGAACCGAAACGAACTACCGATTCGCGCCAGAAACGTAACGAACGCACCCAATCCACTTTTTTCGACCCAATAGTGATGTTTTGGTTCGTTTTGGTCAGTTTCATTACTGTGCAAAAAACCATGCCCGGTTGCATTGAATGCACCGATTCGTGCCGGAACCGAAATGAACTACCAATTCGGGCCAGAAATGAAACGAACGCACCCAATCCACTTTTTTGGACCCAATAGTGATGTTTTGGTTCGTTTTGGTCAGTTTTGTTACTGTGCAAAAAACCATGCCGGGTTGCATTTAATGCACCGATTCGGGCCGGAACCGAAACGAAAGTACCTAATCCACTTTTTTGGACCCAATAGTTATGTTTTGGTTCGTTTTGGTCAGTTTCGTTACTGTGCAAAAAACCATGACGGGTTGCATTGAATGCACCGATTCGGGCCGCAACCGAAACGAACTACCGATTCGCGCCAGAAACGAAACGAACGCACCAAATCCAGTTTATTGGACCCAATTGTGATGTTTTGGTTCGTTTTTAATCAGTTTCGTTACTGTGCAAAAAACCATGCCGGGATAGCATTTAATGTACCGATTCGGGCCGGAACCGAAACGAACTACCGATTCGCGCCAGAAACGAAACGAACGCACCAAATCCACTTTATTGGACCCAATTGTGATGTTTTGGTTCGTTTTAAATCAGTTTCGTTACTGTGCAAAAAACCATGCCGGGATAGCATTAAATGCACCGATTTGGGCCGGAACCGAAACAAACTACCGATTCGCGCCAGAAACGAAACGAACGCACCCAATTTACTTTTTGGACCCAATAGTGATGTTTTGGTTCGTTTTGGTCAGTTTTGTTACTGTGCAAAAAACCATGCCGGGTTGCATTGAATGCATCGATTCGGGCCGGAACCGAAACGAACTACCGATTCGCGCCAGAAACGAAACGAACGCACCCAATCAACTTTTTTGGACCCAATACTGATGTTTTGGTTTGTTTTTAATCAGTTTCATTACTGTGCAAAAAACCATGCCGGGATAGCATTTAATGTACCGATTCGGGCCGGAACCGAAACGAACTACCGATTCGCGCCAGAAACGAAACGAACGCACCCAATCCACTTTTTTGGACCCAATAGTTATGTTTTGGTTCGTTTTGGTCAGTTTCGTTACTGTGCAAAAAACCATGCCGGGTTGCATTGAATGCACCGATTCGGGCCGGAACCGAAACGAGCTACCGATTCACGCTAGAAACGAAACGAACGCACCCAATCCACTTTTTTGGACCCAATAGTGATGTTTTGGTTCGTTTTGGTCAGTTTCATTACTGTGCAAAAAACCATGCCGGGTTGCATTGAATGCACCGATTCGTGCCGGAACCGAAATGAACTACCAATTCGGGCCAGAAATGAAACGAATGCACCCAATCCACTTTTTTGGACCCAATAGTGATGTTTTGGTTCGTTTTGGTCAGTTTTGTTACTGTGCAAAAAACCATGCCGGGTTGCATTTAATGCACCGATTCGGGCCGGAACCGAAACGAAAGTACCTAATCCACTTTTTTGGACCGAATAGTTATGTTTTGGTTCGTTTTGGTCAGTTTCGTTACTGTTCAAAAAACCATGACGGGTTGCATTGAATGCACCGATTCGGGCCGCAACCGAAACGAACTACCGATTCGCGCCAGAAACGAAACGAACGCACCAAATCCAGTTTATTGGACCCAATTGTGATGTTTTGGTTCGTTTTTAATCAGTTTCATTACTGTGCAAAAAACCATGCCGGGATAGCATTTAATGTACCGATTCGGGCCGGAACCGAAACGAACTACCGATTCGCGCCAGAAACGAAACGAACGCACCAAATCCACTTTATTGGACCCAATTGTGATGTTTTGGTTCGTTTTAAATCAGTTTCGTTACTGTGCAAAAAACCATGCCGGGATAGCATTAAATGCACTGATTTGGGCCGGAACCGAAACAAACTACCGATTCGCGCCAGAAACGAAACGAACGCACCCAATCCACTTTTTTGGACCCAATAGTTATGTTTTGGTTCGTTTTGGTCAGTTTCGTTACTGTGCAAAAAACCATGCCGGGTTGCATTGAATGCACCGATTCGGGCCGGAACCGAAACGAACTACCGATTCGCGCCAGAAACGAAACGAACGCACCCAATCAACTTTTTTGGACCCAATACTGAAGTTTTGGTTTGTTTTTAATCAGTTTCATTACTGTGCAAAAAACCATGCCGGGATAGCATTTAATGTACCGATTCGGGCCGGAACCGAAACGAACTACAGATTCGCGCCAGAAATGAAACGAACGCACCCAATCCACTTTTTTGGACCCAATAGTTATGTTTTGGTTCATTTTGGTCAGTTTCGTTACTGTGCAAAAAACCATGCCGGGTTGCATTGAATGCACCGATTCGGGCCGGAACCGAAACGAGCTACCGATTCACGCTAGAAACGAAACGAACGCACCCAATCCACTTTTTTGGACCCAATAGTGATGTTTTGGTTCGTTTTGGTCAGTTTCGTTACTGTGCAAAAAACCATGCCGGGTTGCATTGAATGCACCGATTCGGGCCGGAACCGAAACGAACTACCGATTCACGCCAGAAACGAAACGAACGCACCCAAATTCACTTTATTGGACCCAATAGTGATGTTTTGGTTCGTTTTTAATCAGTTTCGTTACTGTGCAAAAAACCATGCCGGGATAGCATTTAATGTACCGATTCGGGCCGGAACCGAAACGAACTACCGATTCGCGCCAGAAACGAAACGAACGCACCCAATCCACTTTTTTGGACCCAATAGTTAGGTTTTGGTTCGTTTTGGTCAGTTTCGTTACTGTGCAAAAAACCATGCCGGGTTGCATTGAATGCACCGATTCGGGCCGGAACCAAAACGAACTACCGATTCACGCTAGAAACGAAACGAACGCACCTAATCCACTTTTTTGGACCCAATAGTGATGTTTTGGTTCGTTTTGGTCAGTTTCGTTACTGAGCAAAAAACCATGCCGGATTGCATTGAATGCACCGATTCGGGCCGGAACCGAAACGAACTACCGATTCGCGCCAGAAACGAAACGAACGCACGCAATCCACTTTTTTGGACCCAATAGTGATGTTTTGGTTCGTTTTGGTCAGTTTTGTTACTGTGCAAAAAACCATGCCGGGTTGCATTGAATGCACCGATTCGGGCCGGAACCGAAACGAACTACCGATTCGCGCCAGAAACGTAACGAACGCACCCAATCCACTTTTTTCGACCCAATAGTGATGTTTTGGTTCGTTGTGGTCAGTTTCATTAATGTGCAAAAAACCATGCCGGGTTGCATTGAATGCACCGATTCGTGCCGGAACCGAAATGAACTACCAATTCGGGCCAGAAATGAAACGAACGCACCCAATCCACTTTTTTGGACCCAATAGTGATGTTTTGGTTCGTTTTGGTCAGTTTCATTACTGTGCAAAAAACCATGCCGGGTTGCAGTGAATGCACCGATTCGGGCCGGAACCGAAACGAACTACCGATTCGAGCCAGAAACGTAACGAACGCACCCAATCCACTTTTTTCGACCCAATAGTGATGTTTTGGTTCGTTTTGGTCAGTTTCATTACTGTGCAAAAAACCATGCCGGGTTGCATTGAATGCACCGATTCGTGCCGGAACAGAAATGAACTACCAATTCAGGCCAGAAATGAAACGAACGCACCCAATCCACTTTTTTGGACCCAATAGTGATGTTTTGGTTCATTTTGGTCAGTTTTGTTACTGTGCAAAAAACCATGCCGGGTTGCATTTAGTGCACCGATTCGGGCCGGAACCGAAACGAACTACCGATTCACGCTAGAAACGAAACGAACGCACCCAATCCACTTTTTTGGACCCAATAGTGATGTTTTGGTTCGTTTTGGTCAGTTTCGTTACTGTGCAAAAAACCATGCCGGGTTGCATTGAATGCACCGATTCGGGCCGGAACCGAAACGAACTACCGATTCGCGCCAGAAACGAAACGAACGCACCAAATCCAGTTTATTGGACCCAATTGTGATGTTTTGGTTCGTTTTTAATCAGTTTCGTTACTGTGCAAAAAACCATGCCGAGATAGCATTTAATGTACCGATTCGGGCCGGAACCGAAACGAACTACCGATTCGCGCCAGAAATGAAACGAACGCACCCAATCCACTTTTTTGGACCCAATAGTTATGTTTTGGTTCGTTTTGGTCAGTTTCGTTACTGTGCAAAAAACCATGCCGGGTTGCATTGAATGCACCGATTCGGGCCGGAACCGAAACGAACTACCAATTCACGCTAGAAACGAAACGAACGAACCTAATCCACTTTTTTGGACCCAATAGTGATGTTTTGGTTCGTTTTGGTCAGTTTCGTTATTGAGCAAAAAACCATGCCGGATTGCATTGAATGCACCGATTCGGGCCGGAACCGAAACGAACTACCGATTCGCGCCAGAAACGAAACGAACGCACGCAATCCACTTTTTTGGACCCAATAGTGATGTTTTGGTTCGTTTTGGTCAGTTTTGTTACTGTGCAAAAAACCATGCCGGGTTGCATTGAATGCACCGATTCGGGCCGGAACCGAAACGAACTACCGATTCGCGCCAGAAACGTAACGAACGCACCCAATCCACTTTTTTCGACCCAATAGTGATGTTTTGGTTCGTTGTGGTCAGTTTCATTAATGTGCAAAAAACCATGCCGGGTTGCATTGAATGCACCGATTCGTGCCGGAACCGAAATGAACTACCAATTCGGGCCAGAAATGAAACGAACGCACCCAATCCACTTTTTTGGACCCAATAGTGATGTTTTGGTTCGTTTTGGTCAGTTTCGTTACTGTGCAAAAAACCATGCCGGGTTGCAGTGAATGCACCGATTCGGGCCGGAACCGAAACGAACTACCGATTCGCGCCAGAAACGTAACGAACGCGCCCAATCCACTTTTTTCGACCCAATAGTGATGTTTTGGTTCGTTTTGGTCAGTTTCATTACTGTGCAAAAAACCATGCCGGGTTGCATTGAATGCACCGATTCGTGCCGGAACCGAAATGAACTACCAATTCGGGCCAGAAATGAAACGAACGCACCCAATCCACTTTTTTGGACCCAATAGTGATGTTTTGGTTCGTTTTGGTCAGTTTTGTTACTGTGCAAAAAACCATGCCGGGTTGCATTTAATGCACCGATTCGGGCCGGAACCGAAACGAAAGTACCTAATCCACTTTTTTGGACCCAATAGTTATGTTTTGGTTCGTTTTGGTCAGTTTCGTTACTGTGCAAAAAACCATGACGGGTTGCATTGAATGCACCGATTCGGGCCGCAACCGAAACGAACTACCGATTCGCGCCAGAAACGAAACGAACGCACCAAATCCAGTTTATTGGACCCAATTGTGATGTTTTGGTTCGTTTTGAATCAGTTTCGTTACTGTGCAAAAAACCATGCCGGGATAGCATTTAATGTACCGATTCGGGCCGGAACCGAAACGAACTACCGATTCGCGCCAGAAACGAAACGAACGCACCAAATCCACTTTATTGGACCCAATTGTGATGTTTTGGTTCGTTTTAAATCAGTTTCGTTACTGTGCAAAAAACCATGCCGGGATAGCATTAAATGCACCGATTTGGGCCGGAACCGAAACAAACTACCGATTCGCGCCAGAAACGAAACGAACGCACCCAATTTACTTTTTGGACCCAATAGTGATGTTTTGGTTCGTTTTGGTCAGTTTTGTTACTGTGCAAAAAACCATGCCGGGTTGCATTGAATGCATCGATTCGGGCCGGAACCGAAACGAACTACCGATTCGCGCCAGAAACGAAACGAACGCACCCAATCAACTTTTTTGGACCCAATACTGATGTTTTGGTTTGTTTTTAATCAGTTTCATTACTGTGCAAAAAACCATGCCGGGATAGCATTTAATGTACCGATTCGGGCCGGAACCGAAACGAACTACCGATTCGCGCCAGAAACGAAACGAACGCACCCAATCCACTTTTTTGGACCCAATAGTTATGTTTTGGTTCGTTTTGGTCAGTTTCGTTACTGTGCAAAAAACCATGCCGGGTTGCATTGAATGCACCGATTCGGGCCGGAACCGAAACGAGCTACCGATTCACGCTAGAAACGAAACGAACGCACCCAATCCACTTTTTTGGACCCAATAGTGATGTTTTGGTTCGTTTTGGTCAGTTTCATTACTGTGCAAAAAACCATGCCGGGTTGCATTGAATGCACCGATTCGTGCCGGAACCGAAATGAACTACCAATTCGGGCCAGAAATGAAACGAATGCACCCAATCCACTTTTTTGGACCCAATAGTGATGTTTTGGTTCGTTTTGGTCAGTTTTGTTACTGTGCAAAAAACCATGCCGGGTTGCATTTAATGCACCGATTCGGGCCGGAACCGAAACGAAAGTACCTAATCCACTTTTTTGGACCCAATAGTTATGTTTTGGTTCGTTTTGGTCAGTTTCGTTACTGTGCAAAAAACCATGACGGGTTGCATTGAATGCACCGATTCGGGCCGCAACCGAAACGAACTACCGATTCGCGCCAGAAACGAAACGAACGCACCAAATCCAGTTTATTGGACCCAATTGTGATGTTTTGGTTCGTTTTTAATCAGTTTCATTACTGTGCAAAAAACCATGCCGGGATAGCATTTAATGTACCGATTCGGGCCGGAACCGAAACGAACTACCGATTCGCGCCAGAAACGAAACGAACGCACCAAATCCACTTTATTGGACCCAATTGTGATGTTTTGGTTCGTTTTAAATCAGTTTCGTTACTGTGCAAAAAACCATGCCGGGATAGCATTAAATGCACCGATTTGGGCCGGAACCGAAACAAACTACCGATTCGCGCCAGAAACGAAACGAACGCACCCAATTTACTTTTTGGACCCAATAGTGATGTTTTGGTTCGTTTTGGTCAGTTTTGTTACTGTGCAAAAAACCATGCCGGGTTGCATTGAATGCATCGATTCAGGCCGGAACCGAAACGAACTACCGATTCGCGCCAGAAACGAAACGAACGCACCCAATCAACTTTTTTGGACCCAATACTGATGTTTTGGTTTGTTTTTAATCAGTTTCATTACTGTGCAAAAAACCATGCCGGGATAGCATTTAATGTACCGATTCGGGCCGGAACCGAAACGAACTACCGATTCGCGCCAGAAACGAAACGAACGCACCCAATCCACTTTTTTGGACCCAATAGTTATGTTTTGGTTCGTTTTGGTCAGTTTCGTTACTGTGCAAAAAACCATGCCGGGTTGCATTGAATGCACCGATTCGGGCCGGCACCGAAACGAACTACCGATTCACGCTAGAAACGAAACGAACGCACCTAATCCACTTTTTTGGACCCAATAGTGATGTTTTGGTTCGTTTTGGTCAGTTTCGTTACTGAGCAAAAAACCATGCCGGATTGCATTGAATGCACCGATTCGGGCCGGAACCGAAACGAACTACCGATTCGCGCCAGAAACGAAACGAACGCACGCAATCCACTTTTTTGGACCCAATAGTGATGTTTTGGTTCATTTTGGTCAGTTTTGTTACTGTGCAAAAAACCATGCCGGGTTGCATTGAATGCACCGATTCGGGCCGGAACCGAAACGAACTACCGATTCGCGCCAGAAACGTAACGAACGCACCCAATCCACTTTTTTCGACCCAATAGTGATGTTTTGGTTCGTTGTGGTCAGTTTCATTAATGTGCAAAAAACCATGCCGGGTTGCATTGAATGCACCGATTCGTGCCGGAACCGAAATGAACTACCAATTCGGGCCAGAAATGAAACGAACGCACCCAATCCACTTTTTTGGACCCAATAGTGATGTTTTGGTTCGTTTTGGTCAGTTTCGTTACTGTGCAAAAAACCATGCCGGGTTGCAGTGAATGCACCGATTCGGGCCGGAACCGAAACGAACTACCGATTCGCGCCAGAAACGTAACGAACGCACCCAATCCACTTTTTTCGACCCAATAGTGATGTTTTGGTTCGTTGTGGTCAGTTTCATTAATGTGCAAAAAACCATGCCGGGTTGCATTGAATGCACCGATTCGTGCCGGAACCGAAATGAACTACCAATTCGGGCCAGAAATGAAACGAACGCACCCAATCCACTTTTTTGGACCCAATAGTGATGTTTTGGTTCGTTTTGGTCAGTTTCGTTACTGTGCAAAAAACCATGCCGGGTTGCAGTGAATGCACCGATTCGGGCCGGAACCGAAACGAACTACCGATTCGCGCCAGAAACGTAACGAACGCACCCAATCCACTTTTTTCGACCCAATAGTGATGTTTTGGTTCGTTTTGGTCAGTTTCATTACTGTGCAAAAAACCATGCCGGGTTGCATTGAATGCACCGATTCGTGCCGGAACCGAAATAAACTACCAATTCGGGCCAGAAATGAAACGAACGCACCCAATCCACTTTTTTGGAGCCAATAGTGATGTTTTGGTTCGTTTTGGTCAGTTTTGTTACTGTGCAAAAAACCATGCCGGGTTGCATTTAATGCACCGATTCGGGCCGGAACCGAAACGAACTACCGATTCACGCTAGAAACGAAACGAACGCACCCAATCCACTTTTTTGGATCCAATAGTGATGTTTTGGTTCGTTTTGGTCAGTTTCGTTACTGTGCAAAAAACCATGCCGGGTTGCAGTGAATGCACCGATTCGGGCCGGAACCGAAACGAACTACCGATTCGCGCCAGAAACGTAACGAACGCACCCAATCCACTTTTTTCGACCCAATAGTGATGTTTTGGTTCGTTTTGGTCAGTTTCATTACTGTGCAAAAAACCATGCCGGGTTGCATTGAATGCACCGATTCGTGCCGGAACCGAAATGAACTACCAATTCGGGCCAGAAATGAAACGAACGCACCCAATCCACTTTTTTGGACCCAATAGTGATGTTTTGGTTCGTTTTGGTCAGTTTCGTTACTGTGCAAAAAACCATGCCGGGTTGCATTGAATGCACCGATTCGGGCCGGAACCGAAACGAACTACCGATTCGCGCCAGAAACGAAACGAACGCACCCAAATTCACTTTATTGGACCCAATAGTGATGTTTTGGTTCGTTTTTAATCAGTTTCGTTACTGTGCAAAAAACCATGCCGGGATAGCATTTAATGCACCGATTTGGGCCGGAACCGAAACAAACTACCGATTCGCGCCAGAAACGAAACGAACGCACCCAATTTACTTTTTGGACCCAATAGTGATGTTTTGGTTCGTTTTGGTCAGTTTTGTTAATGTGCAAAAAACCATGCCGGGTTGCATTGAATGCATCGATTCGGGCCGGAACCGAAACGAACTACTGATTCGCGCCAGAAACGAAACGAACGCACCCAATCAACTTTTTTGGACCCAATACTGATGTTTTGGTTTGTTTTTAATCAGTTTCATTACTATGCAAAAAACCATGCCGGGATAGCATTTAATGTACCGATTCGGGCCGGAACCGAAACGAACTACCGATTCGCGCCAGAAACGAAACGAACGCACCCAATCCACTTTTTTGGACCCAAAAGTTATGTTTTGGTTCGTTTTGGTCAGTTTCGTTACTGTGCAAAAAACCATGCCGGGTTGCATTGAATGCACCGATTCGGGCCGGAACCGAAACGAGCTACCGATTCACGCTAGAAACGAAACGAACGCACCCAATCCACTTTTTTGGACCCAATAGTGATGTTTTGGTTCGTTTTGGTCAGTTTCGTTACTGTGCAAAAAACCATGCCGGGTTGCATTGAATGCACCGATTCGGGCCGGAACCGAAACGAACTACCGATTCGCGCCAGAAACGAAACGAACGCACCCAAATTCACTTTATTGGACCCAATAGTGATGTTTTGGTTCGTTTTTAATCAGTTTCGTTACTGTGCAAAAAACCATGCCGGGATAGCATTTAATGTACCGATTCGGGCCGGAACTGAAACGAACTACCGATTCGCGCCAGAAACGAAACGAACGCACCCAATCCACTTTTTTGGACCCAATAGTTATGTTTTGGTTCGTTTTGGTCAGTTTCGTTACTGTGCAAAAAACCATGCCGGGTTGCATTGAATGCACCGATTCGGGCCGGAACCGAAACGAACTACCGTTTCACGCTAGAAACGAAACGAACGCACCTAATCCACTTTTTTGGACCCAATAATGATGTTTTGGTTCGTTTTGGTCGGTTTCGTTACTGAGCAAAAAACCATGCCGGATTGCATTGAATGCACCGATTCGGGCCGGAACCGAAACGAACTACCGATTCGCGCCAGAAACGAAACGAACGCACGCAATCCACTTTTTTGGACCCAATAGTGATGTTTTGGTTCGTTTTGGTCAGTTTTGTTACTGTGCAAAAAACCATGCCGGGTTGCATTGAATGCACCGATTCGGGCCGGAACCGAAACGAACTACCGATTCGCGCCAGAAACGTAACGAACGCACCCAATCCACTTTTTTCGACCCAATAGTGATGTTTTGGTTCGTTGTGGTCAGTTTCATTAATGTGCAAAAAACCATGCCGGGTTGCATTGAATGCACCGATTCGTGCCGGAACCGAAATGAACTACCAATTCGGGCCAGAAATGAAACGAACGCACCCAATCCACTTTTTTGGACCCAATAGTGATGTTTTGGTTCGTTTTGGTCAGTTTCGTTACTGTGCAAAAAACCATGCCGGGTTGCAGTGAATGCACCGATTCGGGCCGGAACCGAAACGAACTACCGATTCGCGCCAGAAACGTAACGAACGCACCCAATCCACTTTTTTCGACCCAATAGTGATGTTTTGGTTCGTTTTGGTCAGTTTCATTACTGTGCAAAAAACCATGCCGGGTTGCATTGAATGCACCGATTCGTGCCGGAACCGAAATGAACTACCAATTCGGGCCAGAAATGAAACGAACGCACCCAATCCACTTTTTTGGACCCAATAGTGATGTTTTGGTTCGTTTTGGTCAGTTTTGTTACTGTGCAAAAAACCATGCCGGGTTGCATTTAATGCACCGATTCGGGCCGGAACCGAAACGAACTACCGATTCACGCTAGAAACGAAACGAACGCACCCAATCCACTTTTTTGGATCCAATAGTGATGTTTTGGTTCGTTTTGGTCAGTTTCGTTACTGTGCAAAAAACCATGCCGGGTTGCATTGAATGCACCGATTCGGGCCGCAACCGAAACGAACTACCGATTCGCGCCAGAAACGAAACGAACGCACCAAATCCAGTTTATTGGGCCCAATTGTGATGTTTTGGTTCATTTTTAATCAGTTTCGTTACTGTGCAAAAAACCATGCCGGGATAGCATTTAATGTACCGATTCGGGCCGGAGCCGAAACGAACTACCGATTCGCGCCAGAAACGAAACGAACGCACCAAATCCACATTATTGGACCCAATTGTGATGTTTTGGTTCGTTTTAAATCAGTTTCGTTACTGTGCAAAAAACCATGCCGGGATAGCATTAAATGCACCGATTTGGGCCGGAACCGAAACAAACTACCGATTCGCGCCAGAAACGAAACGAACGCACCCAATTTACTTTTTGGACCCAATAGTGATGTTTTGGTTCGTTTTGGTCAGTTTTGTTACTGTGCAAAAAACCATGCCGGGTTGCATTGAATGCATCGATTCGGGCCGGAACCGAAACGAACTACTGATTCGCGCTAGAAACGAAACGAACGCACCCAATCAACTTTTTTGGACCCAATACTGATGTTTTGGTTTGTTTTTAATCAGTTTCATTACTATGCAAAAAACCATGCCGGGATAGCATTTAATGTACCGATTCGGGCCGGAACCGAAACGAACTACCGATTCGCGCCAGAAACGAAACGAACGCACCCAATCCACTTTTTTGGACCCAAAAGTTATGTTTTGGTTCGTTTTGGTCAGTTTCGTTACTGTGCAAAAAACCATGCCGGGTTGCATTGAATGCACCGATTCGGGCCGGAACCGAAACGACCTACCGATTCACGCTAGAAACGAAACGAACGCACCCAATCCACTTTTTTGGACCCAATAGTGATGTTTTGGTTCGTTTTGGTCAGTTTCGTTACTGTGCAAAAAACCATGCCGGGTTGCATTGAATGCACCGATTCGGGCCGGAACCGAAACGAACTACCGATTCGCGCCAGAAACGAAACGAACGCACCCAAATTCACTTTATTGGACCCAATAGTGATGTTTTGGTTCGTTTTTAATCAGTTTCGTTACTGTGCAAAAAACCATGCCGGGATAGCATTTAATGCACCGATTTGGGCCGGAACCGAAACAAACTACCGATTCGCGCCAGAAACGAAACGAACGCACCCAATTTACTTTTTGGACCCAATAGTGATGTTTTGGTTCGTTTTGGTCAGTTTTGTTACTGTGCAAAAAACCATGCCGGGTTGCATTGAATGCATCGATTCGGGCCGGAACCGAAACGAACTACTGATTCGCGCCACAAACGAAACGAACGCACCCAATCAACTTTTTTGGACCCAATACTGATGTTTTGGTTTGTTTTTAATCAGTTTCATTACTATGCAAAAAACCATGCCGGGATAGCATTTAATGTACCGATTCGGGCCGGAACCGAAACGAACTACCGATTCGCGCCAGAAACGAAACGAACGCACCCAATCCACTTTTTTGGACCCAAAAGTTATGTTTTGGTTCGTTTTGGTCAGTTTCGTTACTGTGCAAAAAACCATGCCGGGTTGCATTGAATGCACCGATTCGGGCCGGAACCGAAACGAGCTACCGATTCACGCTAGAAACGAAACGAACGCACCCAATCCACTTTTTTGGACCCAATAGTGATGTTTTGGTTCGTTTTGGTAAGTTTCGTTACTGTGCAAAAAACCATGCCGGGTTGCATTGAATGCACCGATTCGGGCCGGAACCGAAACGAACTACCGATTCGCGCCAGAAACGAAACGAACGCACCCAATCCACTTTTTTGGACCCAAAAGTTATGTTTTGGTTCGTTTTGGTCAGTTTCGTTACTGTGCAAAAAACCATGCCGGGTTGCATTGAATGCACCGATTCGGGCCGGAACCGAAACGACCTACCGATTCACGCTAGAAACGAAACGAACGCACCCAATCCACTTTTTTGGACCCAATAGTGATGTTTTGGTTCGTTTTGGTCAGTTTCGTTACTGTGCAAAAAACCATGCCGGGTTGCATTGAATGCACCGATTCGGGCCGGAACCGAAACGAACTACCGATTCGCGCCAGAAACGAAACGAACGCACCCAAATTCACTTTATTGGACCCAATAGTGATGTTTTGGTTCGTTTTGGTCAGTTTCATTACTGTGCAAAAAACCATGCCGGGTTGCAGTGAATGCACCGATTCGGGCCGGAACCGAAACGAACTACCGATTCGCGCCAGAAACGTAACGAACGCACCCAATCCACTTTTTTGGACCCAAAAGTTATGTTTTGGTTCGTTTTGGTCAGTTTCGTTACTGTGCAAAAAACCATGCCGGGTTGCATTGAATGCACCGATTCGGGCCGGAACCGAAACGACCTACCGATTCACGCTAGAAACGAAACGAACGCACCCAATCCACTTTTTTGGACCCAATAGTGATGTTTTGGTTCGTTTTGGTCAGTTTCGTTACTGTGCAAAAAACCATGCCGGGTTGCATTGAATGCACCGATTCGGGCCGGAACCGAAACGAACTACTGATTCGCGCCAGAAACGAAACGAACGCACCCAAATTCACTTTATTGGACCCAATAGTGATGTTTTGGTTCGTTTTGGTCAGTTTCATTACTGTGCAAAAAACCATGCCGGGTTGCAGTGAATGCACCGATTCGGGCCGGAACCGAAACGAACTACCGATTCGCGCCAGAAACGTAACGAACGCACCCAATCCACTTTTTTCGACCCAATAGTGATGTTTTGGTTCGTTTTGGTCAGTTTCATTACTGTGCAAAAAACCATGCCGGGTTGCATTGAATGCACCGATTCGTGCCGGAACCGAAATGAACTACCAATTCGGGCCAGAAATGAAACGAACGCACCCAATCCACTTTTTTGGACCCAATAGTGATGTTTTGGTTCGTTTTGGTCAGTTTTGTTACTGTGCAAAAAACCATGCCGGGTTGCATTTAATGCACCGATTCGGGCCGGAACCGAAACGAACTACCGATTCACGCTAGAAACGAAACGAACGCACCCAATCCACTTTTTTGGATCCAATAGTGATGTTTTGGTTCGTTTTGGTCAGTTTCGTTACTGTGCAAAAAACCATGCCGGGTTGCATTGAATGCACCGATTCGGGCCGCAACCGAAACGAACTACCGATTCGCGCCAGAAACGAAACGAACGCACCAAATCCAGTTTATTGGGCCCAATTGTGATGTTTTGGTTCGTTTTTAATCAGTTTCGTTACTGTGCAAAAAACCATGCCGGGATAGCATTTAATGTACCGATTCGGGCCGGAGCCGAAACGAACTACCGATTCGCGCCAGAAACGAAACGAACGCACCAAATCCACATTATTGGACCCAATTGTGATGTTTTGGTTCGTTTTAAATCAGTTTCGTTACTGTGCAAAAAACCATGCCGGGATAGCATTAAATGCACCGATTTGGGCCGGAACCGAAACAAACTACCGATTCGCGCCAGAAACGAAACGAACGCACCCAATTTACTTTTTGGACCCAATAGTGATGTTTTGGTTCGTTTTGGTCAGTTTTGTTACTGTGCAAAAAACCATGCCGGGTTGCATTGAATGCATCGATTCGGGCCGGAACCGAAACGAACTACCGATTCACGCCAGAAACGAAACGAATGCACCAAATTCACTTTATTGGACCCAATAGTGATGTTTTGGTTTGTTTTTGATCAGTTTCGTTACTGTGCAAAAAACCATGCCGGGATAGCATTTAATGTACCGATTCGGGCCGGAACCGAAACGAACTACCGATTCACGCTAGAAACGAAACGAACGCACCAAATCCACTTTATTGGACCCAATTGTGATGTTTTGGTTCGTTTTGGTCAGTTTCGTTACTGAGCAAAAAAACCATGCCGGATTGCATTGAATGCACCGATTCGGGCCGGAACCGAAACGAACTACCGATTCGCGCCAGAAACGAAACGAACGCACGCAATCCACTTTTTTGGACCCAATAGTGATGTTTTGGTTCATTTTGGTCAGTTTTGTTACTGTGCAAAAAACCATGCCGGGTTGCATTGAATGCACCGATTCGGGCCGGAACCGAAACGAACTACCGATTCGCGCCAGAAACGTAACGAACGCACCCAATCCACTTTTTTGGACCCAAAAGTTATGTTTTGGTTCGTTTTGGTCAGTTTCGTTACTGTGCAAAAAACCATGCCGGGTTGCATTGAATGCACCGATTCGGGCCGGAACCGAAACGACCTACCGATTCACGCTAGAAACGAAACGAACGCACCCAATCCACTTTTTTGGACCCAATAGTGATGTTTTGGTTCGTTTTGGTCAGTTTCGTTACTGTGCAAAAAACCATGCCGGGTTGCATTGAATGCACCGATTCGGGCCGGAACCGAAACGAACTACTGATTCGCGCCAGAAACGAAACGAACGCACCCAAATTCACTTTATTGGACCCAATAGTGATGTTTTGGTTCGTTTTGGTCAGTTTCATTACTGTGCAAAAAACCATGCCGGGTTGCAGTGAATGCACCGATTCGGGCCGGAACCGAAACGAACTACCGATTCGCGCCAGAAACGTAACGAACGCACCCAATCCACTTTTTTCGACCCAATAGTGATGTTTTGGTTCGTTTTGGTCAGTTTCATTACTGTGCAAAAAACCATGCCGGGTTGCATTGAATGCACCGATTCGTGCCGGAACCGAAATGAACTACCAATTCGGGCCAGAAATGAAACGAACGCACCCAATCCACTTTTTTGGACCCAATAGTGATGTTTTGGTTCGTTTTGGTCAGTTTTGTTACTGTGCAAAAAACCATGCCGGGTTGCATTTAATGCACCGATTCGGGCCGGAACCGAAACGAACTACCGATTCACGCTAGAAACGAAACGAACGCACCCAATCCACTTTTTTGGATCCAATAGTGATGTTTTGGTTCGTTTTGGTCAGTTTCGTTACTGTGCAAAAAACCATGCCGGGTTGCATTGAATGCACCGATTCGGGCCGCAACCGAAACGAACTACCGATTCGCGCCAGAAACGAAACGAACGCACCAAATCCAGTTTATTGGGCCCAATTGTGATGTTTTGGTTCGTTTTTAATCAGTTTCGTTACTGTGCAAAAAACCATGCCGGGATAGCATTTAATGTACCGATTCGGGCCGGAGCCGAAACGAACTACCGATTCGCGCCAGAAACGAAACGAACGCACCAAATCCACATTATTGGACCCAATTGTGATGTTTTGGTTCGTTTTAAATCAGTTTCGTTACTGTGCAAAAAACCATGCCGGGATAGCATTAAATGCACCGATTTGGGCCGGAACCGAAACAAACTACCGATTCGCGCCAGAAACGAAACGAACGCACCCAATTTACTTTTTGGACCCAATAGTGATGTTTTGGTTCGTTTTGGTCAGTTTTGTTACTGTGCAAAAAACCATGCCGGGTTGCATTGAATGCATCGATTCGGGCCGGAACCGAAACGAACTACCGATTCACGCCAGAAACGAAACGAATGCACCAAATTCACTTTATTGGACCCAATAGTGATGTTTTGGTTTGTTTTTGATCAGTTTCGTTACTGTGCAAAAAACCATGCTGGGATAGCATTTAATGTACCGATTCGGGCCGGAACCGAAACGAACTACCGATTCACGCTAGAAACGAAACGAACGCACCAAATCCACTTTATTGGACCCAATTGTGATGTTTTGGTTCGTTTTGGTCAGTTTCGTTACTGAGCAAAAAAACCATGCCGGATTGCATTGAATGCACCGATTCGGGCCGGAACCGAAACGAACTACCGATTCGCGCCAGAAACGAAACGAACGCACGCAATCCACTTTTTTGGACCCAATAGTGATGTTTTGGTTCATTTTGGTCAGTTTTGTTACTGTGCAAAAAACCATGCCGGGTTGCATTGAATGCACCGATTCGGGCCGGAACCGAAACGAACTACCGATTCGCGCCAGAAACGTAACGAACGCACCCAATCCACTTTTTTCGACCCAATAGTGATGTTTTGGTTCGTTGTGGTCAGTTTCATTAATGTGCAAAAAACCATGCCGGGTTGCATTGAATGCACCGATTCGTGCCGGAACCGAAATGAACTACCAATTCGGGCCAGAAATGAAACGAACGCACCCAATCCACTTTTTTGGACCCAATAGTGATGTTTTGGTTCGTTTTGGTCAGTTTCGTTACTGTGCAAAAAACCATGCCGGGTTGCAGTGAATGCACCGATTCGGGCCGGAACCGAAACGAACTACCGATTCGCGCCAGAAACGTAACGAACGCACCCAATCCACTTTTTTCGACCCAATAGTGATGTTTTGGTTCGTTGTGGTCAGTTTCATTAATGTGCAAAAAACCATGCCGGGTTGCATTGAATGCACCGATTCGTGCCGGAACCGAAATGAACTACCAATTCGGGCCAGAAATGAAACGAACGCACCCAATCCACTTTTTTGGACCCAATAGTGATGTTTTGGTTCGTTTTGGTCAGTTTCGTTACTGTGCAAAAAACCATGCCGTGTTGCAGTGAATGCACCGATTCGGGCCGGAACCGAAACGAACTACCGATTCGCGCCAGAAACGTAACGAACGCACCCAATCCACTTTTTTCGACCCAATAGTGATGTTTTGGTTCGTTTTGGTCAGTTTCATTACTGTGCAAAAAACCATGCCGGGTTGCATTGAATGCACCGATTCGTGCCGGAACCGAAATGAACTACCAATTCGGGCCAGAAATGAAACGAACGCACCCAATCCACTTTTTTGGACCCAATAGTGATGTTTTGGTTCGTTTTGGTCAGTTTCGTTACTGTGCAAAAAACCATGCCGGGTTGCATTGAATGCACCGATTCGGGCCGGAACCGAAACGAACTACCGATTCACGCCAGAAACGAAACGAACGCACCCAAATTCACTTTATTGGACCCAATAGTGATGTTTTGGTTCGTTTTTAATCAGTTTCGTTACTGTGCAAAAAACCATGCCGGGATAGCATTTAATGCACCGATTTGGGCCGGAACCGAAACAAACTACCGATTCGCGCCAGAAACGAAACGAACGCACCCAATTTACTTTTTGGACCCAATAGTGATGTTTTGGTTCGTTTTGGTCAGTTTTGTTAATGTGCAAAAAACCATGCCGGGTTGCATTGAATGCATCGATTCGGGCCGGAACCGAAACGAACTACTGATTCGCGCCAGAAACGAAACGAACGCACCCAATCAACTTTTTTGGACCCAATACTGATGTTTTGGTTTGTTTTTAATCAGTTTCATTACTATGCAAAAAACCATGCCGGGATAGCATTTAATGTACCGATTCGGGCCGGAACCGAAACGAACTACCGATTCGCGCCAGAAACGAAACGAACGCACCCAATCCACTTTTTTGGACCCAAAAGTTATGTTTTGGTTCGTTTTGGTTAGTTTCGTTACTGTGCAAAAAACCATGCCGGGTTGCATTGAATGCACCGATTCGGGCCGGAACCGAAACGAGCTACCGATTCACGCTAGAAACGAAACGAACGCACCCAATCCACTTTTTTGGACCCAATAGTGATGTTTTGGTTCGTTTTGGTCAGTTTCGTTACTGTGCAAAAAACCATGCCGGGTTGCATTGAATGCACCGATTCGGGCCGGAACCGAAACGAACTACCGATTCGCGCCAGAAACGAAACGAACGCACCCAAATTCACTTTATTGGACCCAATAGTGATGTTTTGGTTCGTTTTTAATCAGTTTCGTTACTGTGCAAAAAACCATGCCGGGATAGCATTTAATGTACCGATTCGGGCCGGAACTGAAACGAACTACCGATTCGCGCCAGAAACGAAACGAACGCACCCAATCCACTTTTTTGGACCCAATAGTTATGTTTTGGTTCGTTTTGGTCAGTTTCGTTACTGTGCAAAAAACCATGCCGGGTTGCATTGAATGCACCGATTCGGGCCGGAACCGAAACGAACTACCGATTCACGCTAGAAACGAAACGAACGCACCTAATCCACTTTTTTGGACCCAATAATGATGTTTTGGTTCGTTTTGGTCGGTTTCGTTACTGAGCAAAAAACCATGCCGGATTGCATTGAATGCACCGATTCGGGCCGGAACCGAAACGAACTACCGATTCGCGCCAGAAACGAAACGAACGCACGCAATCCACTTTTTTGGACCCAATAGTGATGTTTTGGTTCGTTTTGGTCAGTTTTGTTACTGTGCAAAAAACCATGCCGGGTTGCATTGAATGCACCGATTCGTGCCGGAACCGAAATGAACTACCAATTCGGGCCAGAAATGAAACGAACGCACCCAATCCACTTTTTTGGACCCAATAGTGATGTTTTGGTTCGTTTTGGTCAGTTTCGTTACTGTGCAAAAAACCATGCCGGGTTGCAGTGAATGCACCGATTCGGGCCGGAACCGAAACGAACTACCGATTCGCGCCAGAAACGTAACGAACGCACCCAATCCACTTTTTTCGACCCAATAGTGATGTTTTGGTTCGTTGTGGTCAGTTTCATTAATGTGCAAAAAACCATGCCGGGTTGCATTGAATGCACCGATTCGTGCCGGAACCGAAATGAACTACCAATTCGGGCCAGAAATGAAACGAACGCACCCAATCCACTTTTTTGGACCCAATAGTGATGTTTTGGTTCGTTTTGGTCAGTTTCGTTACTGTGCAAAAAACCATGCCGGGTTGCAGTGAATGCACCGATTCGGGCCGGAACCGAAACGAACTACCGATTCGCGCCAGAAACGTAACGAACGCACCCAATCCACTTTTTTCGACCCAATAGTGATGTTTTGGTTCGTTTTGGTCAGTTTCATTACTGTGCAAAAAACCATGCCGGGTTGCATTGAATGCACCGATTCGTGCCGGAACCGAAATGAACTACCAATTCGGGCCAGAAATGAAACGAACGCACCCAATCCACTTTTTTGGACCCAATAGTGATGTTTTGGTTCGTTTTGGTCAGTTTTGTTACTGTGCAAAAAACCATGCCGGGTTGCATTTAATGCACCGATTCGGGCCGGAACCGAAACGAACTACCGATTCACGCTAGAAACGAAACGAACGCACCCAATCCACTTTTTTGGATCCAATAGTGATGTTTTGGTTCGTTTTGGTCAGTTTCGTTACTGTGCAAAAAACCATGCCGGGTTGCATTGAATGCACCGATTCGGGCCGCAACCGAAACGAACTACCGATTCGCGCCAGAAACGAAACGAACGCACCAAATCCAGTTTATTGGGCCCAATTGTGATGTTTTGGTTCATTTTTAATCAGTTTCGTTACTGTGCAAAAAACCATGCCGGGATAGCATTTAATGTACCGATTCGGGCCGGAGCCGAAACGAACTACCGATTCGCGCCAGAAACGAAACGAACGCACCAAATCCACATTATTGGACCCAATTGTGATGTTTTGGTTCGTTTTAAATCAGTTTCGTTACTGTGCAAAAAACCATGCCGGGATAGCATTAAATGCACCGATTTGGGCCGGAACCGAAACAAACTACCGATTCGCGCCAGAAACGAAACGAACGCACCCAATTTACTTTTTGGACCCAATAGTGATGTTTTGGTTCGTTTTGGTCAGTTTTGTTACTGTGCAAAAAACCATGCCGGGTTGCATTGAATGCATCGATTCGGGCCGGAACCGAAACGAACTACTGATTCGCGCCAGAAACGAAACGAACGCACCCAATCAACTTTTTTGGACCCAATACTGATGTTTTGGTTTGTTTTTAATCAGTTTCATTACTATGCAAAAAACCATGCCGGGATAGCATTTAATGTACCGATTCGGGCCGGAACCGAAACGAACTACCGATTCGCGCCAGAAACGAAACGAACGCACCCAATCCACTTTTTTGGACCCAAAAGTTATGTTTTGGTTCGTTTTGGTCAGTTTCGTTACTGTGCAAAAAACCATGCCGGGTTGCATTGAATGCACCGATTCGGGCCGGAACCGAAACGACCTACCGATTCACGCTAGAAACGAAACGAACGCACCCAATCCACTTTTTTGGACCCAATAGTGATGTTTTGGTTCGTTTTGGTCAGTTTCGTTACTGTGCAAAAAACCATGCCGGGTTGCATTGAATGCACCGATTCGGGCCGGAACCGAAACGAACTACCGATTCGCGCCAGAAACGAAACGAACGCACCCAAATTCACTTTATTGGACCCAATAGTGATGTTTTGGTTCGTTTTTAATCAGTTTCGTTACTGTGCAAAAAACCATGCCGGGATAGCATTTAATGCACCGATTTGGGCCGGAACCGAAACAAACTACCGATTCGCGCCAGAAACGAAACGAACGCACCCAATTTACTTTTTGGACCCAATAGTGATGTTTTGGTTCGTTTTGGTCAGTTTTGTTACTGTGCAAAAAACCATGCCGGGTTGCATTGAATGCATCGATTCGGGCCGGAACCGAAACGAACTACTGATTCGCGCCACAAACGAAACGAACGCACCCAATCAACTTTTTTGGACCCAATACTGATGTTTTGGTTTGTTTTTAATCAGTTTCATTACTATGCAAAAAACCATGCCGGGATAGCATTTAATGTACCGATTCGGGCCGGAACCGAAACGAACTACCGATTCGCGCCAGAAACGAAACGAACGCACCCAATCCACTTTTTTGGACCCAAAAGTTATGTTTTGGTTCGTTTTGGTCAGTTTCGTTACTGTGCAAAAAACCATGCCGGGTTGCATTGAATGCACCGATTCGGGCCGGAACCGAAACGAGCTACCGATTCACGCTAGAAACGAAACGAACGCACCCAATCCACTTTTTTGGACCCAATAGTGATGTTTTGGTTCGTTTTGGTCAGTTTCGTTACTGTGCAAAAAACCATGCCGGGTTGCATTGAATGCACCGATTCGGGCCGGAACCGAAACGAACTACCGATTCGCGCCAGAAACGAAACGAACGCACCCAAATTCACTTTATTGGACCCAATAGTGATGTTTTGGTTCGTTTTTAATCAGTTTCGTTACTGTGCAAAAAACCATGCCGGGATAGCATTTAATGCACCGATTTGGGCCGGAACCGAAACAAACTACCGATTCGCGCCAGAAACGAAACGAACGCACCCAATTTACTTTTTGGACCCAATAGTGATGTTTTGGTTCGTTTTGGTCAGTTTTGTTAATGTGCAAAAAACCATGCCGGGTTGCATTGAATGCATCGATTCGGGCCGGAACCGAAACGAACTACTGATTCGCGCCAGAAACGAAACGAACGCACCCAATCAACTTTTTTGGACCCAATACTGATGTTTTGGTTTGTTTTTAATCAGTTTCATTACTATGCAAAAAACCATGCCGGGATAGCATTTAATGTACCGATTCGGGCCGGAACCGAAACGAACTACCGATTCGCGCCAGAAACGAAACGAACGCACCCAATCCACTTTTTTGGACCCAAAAGTTATGTTTTGGTTCGTTTTGGTCAGTTTCGTTACTGTGCAAAAAACCATGCCGGGTTGCATTGAATGCACCGATTCGGGCCGGAACCGAAACGAGCTACCGATTCACGCTAGAAACGAAACGAACGCACCCAATCCACTTTTTTGGACCCAATAGTGATGTTTTGGTTCGTTTTGGTCAGTTTCGTTACTGTGCAAAAAACCATGCCGGGTTGCATTGAATGCACCGATTCGGGCCGGAACCGAAACGAACTACCGATTCGCGCCAGAAACGAAACGAACGCACCCAAATTCACTTTATTGGACCCAATAGTGATGTTTTGGTTCGTTTTTAATCAGTTTCGTTACTGTGCAAAAAACCATGCCGGGATAGCATTTAATGTACCGATTCGGGCCGGAACTGAAACGAACTACCGATTCGCGCCAGAAACGAAACGAACGCACCCAATCCACTTTTTTGGACCCAATAGTTATGTTTTGGTTCGTTTTGGTCAGTTTCGTTACTGTGCAAAAAACCATGCCGGGTTGCATTGAATGCACCGATTCGGGCCGGAACCGAAACGAACTACCGATTCACGCTAGAAACGAAACGAACGCACCTAATCCACTTTTTTGGACCCAATAATGATGTTTTGGTTCGTTTTGGTCGGTTTCGTTACTGAGCAAAAAACCATGCCGGATTGCATTGAATGCACCGATTCGGGCCGGAACCGAAACGAACTACCGATTCGCGCCAGAAACGAAACGAACGCACGCAATCCACTTTTTTGGACCCAATAGTGATGTTTTGGTTCGTTTTGGTCAGTTTTGTTACTGTGCAAAAAACCATGCCGGGTTGCATTGAATGCACCGATTCGGGCCGGAACCGAAACGAACTACCGATTCGCGCCAGAAACGTAACGAACGCACCCAATCCACTTTTTTCGACCCAATAGTGATGTTTTGGTTCGTTGTGGTCAGTTTCATTAATGTGCAAAAAACCATGCCGGGTTGCATTGAATGCACCGATTCGTGCCGGAACCGAAATGAACTACCAATTCGGGCCAGAAATGAAACGAACGCACCCAATCCACTTTTTTGGACCCAATAGTGATGTTTTGGTTCGTTTTGGTCAGTTTCGTTACTGTGCAAAAAACCATGCCGGGTTGCAGTGAATGCACCGATTCGGGCCGGAACCGAAACGAACTACCGATTCGCGCCAGAAACGTAACGAACGCACCCAATCCACTTTTTTCGACCCAATAGTGATGTTTTGGTTCGTTTTGGTCAGTTTCATTACTGTGCAAAAAACCATGCCGGGTTGCATTGAATGCACCGATTCGTGCCGGAACCGAAATGAACTACCAATTCGGGCCAGAAATGAAACGAACGCACCCAATCCACTTTTTTGGACCCAATAGTGATGTTTTGGTTCGTTTTGGTCAGTTTTGTTACTGTGCAAAAAACCATGCCGGGTTGCATTTAATGCACCGATTCGGGCCGGAACCGAAACGAACTACCGATTCACGCTAGAAACGAAACGAACGCACCCAATCCACTTTTTTGGATCCAATAGTGATGTTTTGGTTCGTTTTGGTCAGTTTCGTTACTGTGCAAAAAACCATGCCGGGTTGCATTGAATGCACCGATTCGGGCCGCAACCGAAACGAACTACCGATTCGCGCCAGAAACGAAACGAACGCACCAAATCCAGTTTATTGGACCCAATAGTGATGTTTTGGTTCGTTTTTAATCAGTTTCGTTACTGTGCAAAAAACCATGCCGGGATAGCATTTAATGTACCGATTCGGGCCGGAGCCAAAACGAACTACCGATTCGCGCCAGAAACGAAACGAACGCACCAAATCCACATTATTGGACCCAATTGTGATGTTTTGGTTCGTTTTAAATCAGTTTCGTTACTGTGCAAAAAACCATGCCGGGATAGCATTAAATGCACCGATTTGGGCCGGAACCGAAACAAACTACCGATTCGCGCCAGAAACGAAACGAACGCACCCAATTTACTTTTTGGACCCAATAGTGATGTTTTGGTTCGTTTTGGTCAGTTTTGTTACTGTGCAAAAAACCATGCCGGGTTGCATTGAATGCATCGATTCGGGCCGGAACCGAAACGAACTACTGATTCGCGCCAGAAACGAAACGAATGCACCCAATCAACTTTTTTGGACCCAATACTGATGTTTTGGTTTGTTTTTAATCAGTTTCATTACTATGCAAAAAACCATGCCGGGATAGCATTTAATGTACCGATTCGGGCCGGAACCGAAACGAACTACCGATTCGCGCCAGAAACGAAACGAACGCACCCAATCCACTTTTTTGGACCCAAAAGTTATGTTTTGGTTCGTTTTGGTCAGTTTCGTTACTGTGCAAAAAACCATGCCGGGTTGCATTGAATGCACCGATTCGGGCCGGAACCGAAACGAGCTACCGATTCACGCTAGAAACGAAACGAACGCACCCAATCCACTTTTTTGGACCCAATAGTGATGTTTTGGTTCGTTTTGGTCAGTTTCGTTACTGTGCAAAAAACCATGCCGGGTTGCATTGAATGCACCGATTCGGGCCGGAACCGAAACGAACTACCGATTCGCGCCAGAAACGAAACGAACGCACCCAAATTCACTTTATTGGACCCAATAGTGATGTTTTGGTTCGTTTTTAATCAGTTTCGTTACTGTGCAAAAAACCATGCCGGGATAGCATTTAATGCACCGATTTGGGCCGGAACCGAAACAAACTACCGATTCGCGCCAGAAACGAAACGAACGCACCCAATTTACTTTTTGGACCCAATAGTGATGTTTTGGTTCGTTTTGGTCAGTTTTGTTACTGTGCAAAAAACCATGCCGGGTTGCATTGAATGCATCGATTCGGGCCGGAACCGAAACGAACTACTGATTCGCGCCAGAAACGAAACGAACGCACCCAATCAACTTTTTTGGACCCAATACTGATGTTTTGGTTTGTTTTTAATCAGTTTCATTACTATGCAAAAAACCATGCCGGGATAGCATTTAATGTACCGATTCGGGCCGGAACCGAAACGAACTACCGATTCGCGCCAGAAACGAAACGAACGCACCCAATCCACTTTTTTGGACCCAAAAGTTATGTTTTGGTTCGTTTTGGTCAGTTTCGTTACTGTGCAAAAAACCATGCCGGGTTGCATTGAATGCACCGATTCGGGCCGGAACCGAAACGAGCTACCGATTCACGCTAGAAACGAAACGAACGCACCCAATCCACTTTTTTGGACCCAATAGTGATGTTTTGGTTCGTTTTGGTCAGTTTCGTTACTGTGCAAAAAACCATGCCGGGTTGCATTGAATGCACCGATTCGGGCCGGAACCGAAACGAACTACCGATTCGCGCCAGAAACGAAACGAACGCACCCAAATTCACTTTATTGGACCCAATAGTGATGTTTTGGTTCGTTTTTAATCAGTTTCGTTACTGTGCAAAAAACCATGCCGGGATAGCATTTAATGCACCGATTTGGGCCGGAACCGAAACAAACTACCGATTCGCGCCAGAAACGAAACGAACGCACCCAATTTACTTTTTGGACCCAATAGTGATGTTTTGGTTCGTTTTGGTCAGTTTTGTTACTGTGCAAAAAACCATGCCGGGTTGCATTGAATGCATCGATTCGGGCCGGAACCGAAACGAACTACTGATTCGCGCCAGAAACGAAACGAACGCACCCAATCAACTTTTTTGGACCCAATACTGATGTTTTGGTTTGTTTTTAATCAGTTTCATTACTATGCAAAAAACCATGCCGGGATAGCATTTAATGTACCGATTCGGGCCGGAACCGAAACGAACTACCGATTCGCGCCAGAAACGAAACGAACGCACCCAATCCACTTTTTTGGACCCAAAAGTTATGTTTTGGTTCGTTTTGGTCAGTTTCGTTACTGTGCAAAAAACCATGCCGGGTTGCATTGAATGCACCGATTCGGGCCGGAACCGAAACGAGCTACCGATTCACGCTAGAAACGAAACGAACGCACCCAATCCACTTTTTTGGACCCAATAGTGATGTTTTGGTTCGTTTTGGTCAGTTTCGTTACTGTGCAAAAAACCATGCCGGGTTGCATTGAATGCACCGATTCGGGCCGGAACCGAAACGAACTACCGATTCGCGCCAGAAACAAAACGAACGCACCCAAATTCACTTTATTGGACCCAATAGTGATGTTTTGGTTCGTTTTTAATCAGTTTCGTTACTGTGCAAAAAACCATGCCGGGATAGCATTTAATGCACCGATTTGGGCCGGAACCGAAACAAACTACCGATTCGCGCCAGAAACGAAACGAACGCACCCAATTTACTTTTTGGACCCAATAGTGATGTTTTGGTTCGTTTTGGTCAGTTTTGTTAATGTGCAAAAAACCATGCCGGGTTGCATTGAATGCATCGATTCGGGCCGGAACCGAAACGAACTACTGATTCGCGCCAGAAACGAAACGAACGCACCCAATCAACTTTTTTGGACCCAATACTGATGTTTTGGTTTGTTTTTAATCAATTTCATTACTATGCAAAAAACCATGCCGGGATAGCATTTAATGTACCGATTCGGGCCGGAACCGAAACGAACTACCGATTCGCGCCAGAAACGAAACGAACGCACCCAATCCACTTTTTTGGACCCAAAAGTTATGTTTTGGTTCGTTTTGGTCAGTTTCGTTACTGTGCAAAAAACCATGCCGGGTTGCATTGAATGCACCGATTCGGGCCGGAACCGAAACGAGCTACCGATTCACGCTAGAAACGAAACGAACGCACCCAATCCACTTTTTTGGACCCAATAGTGATGTTTTGGTTCGTTTTGGTCAGTTTCGTTACTGTGCAAAAAACCATGTCGGGTTGCATTGAATGCACCGATTCGGGCCGGAACCGAAACGAACTACCGATTCGCGCCAGAAACGAAACGAACGCACCCAAATTCACTTTATTGGACCCAATAGTGATGTTTTGGTTCGTTTTTAATCTGTTTCGTTACTGTGCAAAAAACCATGCCGGGATAGCATTTAATGTACCGATTCGGGCCGGAACTGAAACGAACTACCGATTCGCGCCAGAAACGAAACGAACGCACCCAATCCACTTTTTTGGACCCAATAGTTATGTTTTGGTTCGTTTTGGTCAGTTTCGTTACTGTGCAAAAAACCATGCCGGGTTGCATTGAATGCACCGATTCGGGCCGGAACCGAAACGAACTACCGATTCACGCTAGAAACGAAACGAACGCACCTAATCCACTTTTTTGGACCCAATAATGATGTTTTGGTTCGTTTTGGTCGGTTTCGTTACTGAGCAAAAAACCATGCCGGTTGCATTGAATGCACCGATTCGGGCCGGAACCGAAACGAACTACCGATTCGCGCCAGAAACGAAACGAACGCACGCAATCCACTTTTTTGGACCCAATAGTGATGTTTTGGTTCGTTTTGGTCAGTTTTGTTACTGTGCAAAAAACCATGCCGGGTTGCATTGAATGCACCGATTCGGGCCGGAACCGAAACGAACTACCGATTCGCGCCAGAAACGTAACGAACGCACCCAATCCACTTTTTTCGACCCAATAGTGATGTTTTGGTTCGTTGTGGTCAGTTTCATTAATGTGCAAAAAACCATGCCGGGTTGCATTGAATGCACCGATTCGTGCCGGAACCGAAATGAACTACCAATTCGGGCCAGAAATGAAACGAACGCACCCAATCCACTTTTTTGGACACAATAGTGATGTTTTGGTTCGTTTTGGTCAGTTTCGTTACTGTGCAAAAAACCATGCCGGGTTGCAGTGAATGCACCGATTCGGGCCGGAACCGAAACGAACTACCGATTCGCGCCAGAAACGTAACGAACGCACCCAATCCACTTTTTTCGACCCAATAGTGATGTTTTGGTTCGTTTTGGTCAGTTTCATTACTGTGCAAAAAACCATGCCGGGTTGCATTGAATGCACCGATTCGTGCCGGAACCGAAATGAACTACCAATTCGGGCCAGAAATGAAACGAACGCACCCAATCCACTTTTTTGGACCCAATAGTGATGTTTTGGTTCGTTTTGGTCAGTTTTGTTACTGTGCAAAAAACCATGCCGGGTTGCATTTAATGCACCGATTCGGGCCGGAACCGAAACGAACTACCGATTCACGCTAGAAACGAAACGAACGCACCCAATCCACTTTTTTGGATCCAATAGTGATGTTTTGGTTCGTTTTGGTCAGTTTCGTTACTGTGCAAAAAACCATGCCGGGTTGCATTGAATGCACCGATTCGGGCCGCAACCGAAACGAACTACCGATTCGCGCCAGAAACGAAACGAACGCACCAAATCCAGTTTATTGGGCCCAATTGTGATGTTTTGGTTCGTTTTTAATCAGTTTCGTTACTGTGCAAAAAACCATGCCGGGATAGCATTTAATGTACCGATTCGGGCCGGAGCCGAAACGAACTACCGATTCGCGCCAGAAACGAAACGAACGCACCAAATCCACATTATTGGACCCAATTGTGATGTTTTGGTTCGTTTTAAATCAGTTTCGTTACTGTGCAAAAAACCATGCCGGGATAGCATTAAATGCACCGATTTGGGCCGGAACCGAAACAAACTACCGATTCGCGCCAGAAACGAAACGAACGCACCCAATTTACTTTTTGGACCCAATAGTGATGTTTTGGTTCGTTTTGGTCAGTTTTGTTACTGTGCAAAAAACCATGCCGGGTTGCATTGAATGCATCGATTCGGGCCGGAACCGAAACGAACTACTGATTCGCGCCAGAAACGAAACGAACGCACCCAATCAACTTTTTTGGACCCAATACTGATGTTTTGGTTTGTTTTTAATCAGTTTCATTACTATGCAAAAAACCATGCCGGGATAGCATTTAATGTACCGATTCGGGCCGGAACCGAAACGAACTACCGATTCGCGCCAGAAACGAAACGAACGCACCCAATCCACTTTTTTGGACCCAAAAGTTATGTTTTGGTTCGTTTTGGTCAGTTTCGTTACTGTGCAAAAAACCATGCCGGGTTGCATTGAATGCACCGATTCGGGCCGGAACCGAAACGAGCTACCGATTCACGCTAGAAACGAAACGAACGCACCCAATCCACTTTTTTGGACCCAATAGTGATGTTTTGGTTCGTTTTGGTCAGTTTCGTTACTGTGCAAAAAACCATGCCGGGTTGCATTGAATGCACCGATTCGGGCCGGAACCGAAACGAACTACCGATTCGCGCCAGAAACGAAACGAACGCACCCAAATTCACTTTATTGGACCCAATAGTGATGTTTTGGTTCGTTTTTAATCAGTTTCGTTACTGTGCAAAAAACCATGCCGGGATAGCATTTAATGCACCGATTTGGGCCGGAACCGAAACAAACTACCGATTCGCGCCAGAAACGAAACGAACGCACCCAATTTACTTTTTGGACCCAATAGTGATGTTTTGGTTCGTTTTGGTCAGTTTTGTTACTGTGCAAAAAACCATGCCGGGTTGCATTGAATGCATCGATTCGGGCCGGAACCGAAACGAACTACTGATTCGCGCCAGAAACGAAACGAACGCACCCAATCAACTTTTTTGGACCCAATACTGATGTTTTGGTTTGTTTTTAATCAGTTTCATTACTATGCAAAAAACCATGCCGGGATAGCATTTAATGTACCGATTCGGGCCGGAACCGAAACGAACTACCGATTCGCGCCAGAAACGAAACGAACGCACCCAATCCACTTTTTTGGACCCAAAAGTTATGTTTTGGTTCGTTTTGGTCAGTTTCGTTACTGTGCAAAAAACCATGCCGGGTTGCATTGAATGCACCGATTCGGGCCGGAACCGAAACGAGCTACCGATTCACGCTAGAAACGAAACGAACGCACCCAATCCACTTTTTTGGACCCAATAGTGATGTTTTGGTTCGTTTTGGTCAGTTTCGTTACTGTGCAAAAAACCATGCCGGGTTGCATTGAATGCACCGATTCGGGCCGGAACCGAAACGAACTACCGATTCGCGCCAGAAACGAAACGAACGCACCCAAATTCACTTTATTGGACCCAATAGTGATGTTTTGGTTCGTTTTTAATCAGTTTCGTTACTGTGCAAAAAACCATGCCGGGATAGCATTTAATGCACCGATTTGGGCCGGAACCGAAACAAACTACCGATTCGCGCCAGAAACGAAACGAACGCACCCAATTTACTTTTTGGACCCAATAGTGATGTTTTGGTTCGTTTTGGTCAGTTTTGTTACTGTGCAAAAAACCATGCCGGGTTGCATTGAATGCATCGATTCGGGCCGGAACCGAAACGAACTACTGATTCGCGCCAGAAACGAAACGAACGCACCCAATCAACTTTTTTGGACCCAATACTGATGTTTTGGTTTGTTTTTAATCAGTTTCATTACTATGCAAAAAACCATGCCGGGATAGCATTTAATGTACCGATTCGGGCCGGAACCGAAACGAACTACCGATTCGCGCCAGAAACGAAACGAACGCACCCAATCCACTTTTTTGGACCCAAAAGTTATGTTTTGGTTCGTTTTGGTCAGTTTCGTTACTGTGCAAAAAACCATGCCGGGTTGCATTGAATGCACCGATTCGGGCCGGAACCGAAACGAGCTACCGATTCACGCTAGAAACGAAACGAACGCACCCAATCCACTTTTTTGGACCCAATAGTGATGTTTTGGTTCGTTTTGGTCAGTTTCGTTACTGTGCAAAAAACCATGCCGGGTTGCATTGAATGCACCGATTCGGGCCGGAACCGAAACGAACTACCGATTCGCGCCAGAAACAAAACGAACGCACCCAAATTCACTTTATTGGACCCAATAGTGATGTTTTGGTTCGTTTTTAATCAGTTTCGTTACTGTGCAAAAAACCATGCCGGGATAGCATTTAATGCACCGATTTGGGCCGGAACCGAAACAAACTACCGATTCGCGCCAGAAACGAAACGAACGCACCCAATTTACTTTTTGGACCCAATAGTGATGTTTTGGTTCGTTTTGGTCAGTTTTGTTAATGTGCAAAAAACCATGCCGGGTTGCATTGAATGCATCGATTCGGGCCGGAACCGAAACGAACTACTGATTCGCGCCAGAAACGAAACGAACGCACCCAATCAACTTTTTTGGACCCAATACTGATGTTTTGGTTTGTTTTTAATCAATTTCATTACTATGCAAAAAACCATGCCGGGATAGCATTTAATGTACCGATTCGGGCCGGAACCGAAACGAACTACCGATTCGCGCCAGAAACGAAACGAACGCACCCAATCCACTTTTTTGGACCCAAAAGTTATGTTTTGGTTCGTTTTGGTCAGTTTCGTTACTGTGCAAAAAACCATGCCGGGTTGCATTGAATGCACCGATTCGGGCCGGAACCGAAACGAGCTACCGATTCACGCTAGAAACGAAACGAACGCACCCAATCCACTTTTTTGGACCCAATAGTGATGTTTTGGTTCGTTTTGGTCAGTTTCGTTACTGTGCAAAAAACCATGTCGGGTTGCATTGAATGCACCGATTCGGGCCGGAACCGAAACGAACTACCGATTCGCGCCAGAAACGAAACGAACGCACCCAAATTCACTTTATTGGACCCAATAGTGATGTTTTGGTTCGTTTTTAATCTGTTTCGTTACTGTGCAAAAAACCATGCCGGGATAGCATTTAATGTACCGATTCGGGCCGGAACTGAAACGAACTACCGATTCGCGCCAGAAACGAAACGAACGCACCCAATCCACTTTTTTGGACCCAATAGTTATGTTTTGGTTCGTTTTGGTCAGTTTCGTTACTGTGCAAAAAACCATGCCGGGTTGCATTGAATGCACCGATTCGGGCCGGAACCGAAACGAACTACCGATTCACGCTAGAAACGAAACGAACGCACCTAATCCACTTTTTTGGACCCAATAATGATGTTTTGGTTCGTTTTGGTCGGTTTCGTTACTGAGCAAAAAACCATGCCGGTTGCATTGAATGCACCGATTCGGGCCGGAACCGAAACGAACTACCGATTCGCGCCAGAAACGAAACGAACGCACGCAATCCACTTTTTTGGACCCAATAGTGATGTTTTGGTTCGTTTTGGTCAGTTTTGTTACTGTGCAAAAAACCATGCCGGGTTGCATTGAATGCACCGATTCGGGCCGGAACCGAAACGAACTACCGATTCGCGCCAGAAACGTAACGAACGCACCCAATCCACTTTTTTCGACCCAATAGTGATGTTTTGGTTCGTTGTGGTCAGTTTCATTAATGTGCAAAAAACCATGCCGGGTTGCATTGAATGCACCGATTCGTGCCGGAACCGAAATGAACTACCAATTCGGGCCAGAAATGAAACGAACGCACCCAATCCACTTTTTTGGACACAATAGTGATGTTTTGGTTCGTTTTGGTCAGTTTCGTTACTGTGCAAAAAACCATGCCGGGTTGCAGTGAATGCACCGATTCGGGCCGGAACCGAAACGAACTACCGATTCGCGCCAGAAACGTAACGAACGCACCCAATCCACTTTTTTCGACCCAATAGTGATGTTTTGGTTCGTTTTGGTCAGTTTCATTACTGTGCAAAAAACCATGCCGGGTTGCATTGAATGCACCGATTCGTGCCGGAACCGAAATGAACTACCAATTCGGGCCAGAAATGAAACGAACGCACCCAATCCACTTTTTTGGACCCAATAGTGATGTTTTGGTTCGTTTTGGTCAGTTTTGTTACTGTGCAAAAAACCATGCCGGGTTGCATTTAATGCACCGATTCGGGCCGGAACCGAAACGAACTACCGATTCACGCTAGAAACGAAACGAACGCACCCAATCCACTTTTTTGGATCCAATAGTGATGTTTTGGTTCGTTTTGGTCAGTTTCGTTACTGTGCAAAAAACCATGCCGGGTTGCATTGAATGCACCGATTCGGGCCGCAACCGAAACGAACTACCGATTCGCGCCAGAAACGAAACGAACGCACCAAATCCAGTTTATTGGGCCCAATTGTGATGTTTTGGTTCGTTTTTAATCAGTTTCGTTACTGTGCAAAAAACCATGCCGGGATAGCATTTAATGTACCGATTCGGGCCGGAGCCGAAACGAACTACCGATTCGCGCCAGAAACGAAACGAACGCACCAAATCCACATTATTGGACCCAATTGTGATGTTTTGGTTCGTTTTAAATCAGTTTCGTTACTGTGCAAAAAACCATGCCGGGATAGCATTAAATGCACCGATTTGGGCCGGAACCGAAACAAACTACCGATTCGCGCCAGAAACGAAACGAACGCACCCAATTTACTTTTTGGACCCAATAGTGATGTTTTGGTTCGTTTTGGTCAGTTTTGTTACTGTGCAAAAAACCATGCCAGGTTGCATTGAATGCATCGATTCGGGCCGGAACCGAAACGAACTACTGATTCGCGCCAGAAACGAAACGAACGCACCCAATCAACTTTTTTGGACCCAATACTGATGTTTTGGTTTGTTTTTAATCAGTTTCATTACTATGCAAAAAACCATGCCGGGATAGCATTTAATGTACCGATTCGGGCCGGAACCGAAACGAACTACCGATTCGCGCCAGAAACGAAACGAACGCACCCAATCCACTTTTTTGGACCCAAAAGTTATGTTTTGGTTCGTTTTGGTCAGTTTCGTTACTGTGCAAAAAACCATGCCGGGTTGCATTGAATGCACCGATTCGGGCCGGAACCGAAACGAGCTACCGATTCACGCTAGAAACGAAACGAACGCACCCAATCCACTTTTTTGGACCCAATAGTGATGTTTTGGTTCGTTTTGGTCAGTTTCGTTACTGTGCAAAAAACCATGCCGGGTTGCATTGAATGCACCGATTCGGGCCGGAACCGAAACGAACTACCGATTCGCGCCAGAAACGAAACGAACGCACCCAAATTCACTTTATTGGACCCAATAGTGATGTTTTGGTTCGTTTTTAATCAGTTTCGTTACTGTGCAAAAAACCATGCCGGGATAGCATTTAATGCACCGATTTGGGCCGGAACCGAAACAAACTACCGATTCGCGCCAGAAACGAAACGAACGCACCCAATTTACTTTTTGGACCCAATAGTGATGTTTTGGTTCGTTTTGGTCAGTTTTGTTACTGTGCAAAAAACCATGCCGGGTTGCATTGAATGCATCGATTCGGGCCGGAACCGAAACGAACTACTGATTCGCGCCAGAAACGAAACGAACGCACCCAATCAACTTTTTTGGACCCAATACTGATGTTTTGGTTTGTTTTTAATCAGTTTCATTACTATGCAAAAAACCATGCCGGGATAGCATTTAATGTACCGATTCGGGCCGGAACCGAAACGAACTACCGATTCGCGCCAGAAACGAAACGAACGCACCCAATCCACTTTTTTGGACCCAAAAGTTATGTTTTGGTTCGTTTTGGTCAGTTTCGTTACTGTGCAAAAAACCATGCCGGGTTGCATTGAATGCACCGATTCGGGCCGGAACCGAAACGAGCTACCGATTCACGCTAGAAACGAAACGAACGCACCCAATCCACTTTTTTGGACCCAATAGTGATGTTTTGGTTCGTTTTGGTCAGTTTCGTTACTGTGCAAAAAACCATGCCGGGTTGCATTGAATGCACCGATTCGGGCCGGAACCGAAACGAACTACCGATTCGCGCCAGAAACGAAACGAACGCACCCAAATTCACTTTATTGGACCCAATAGTGATGTTTTGGTTCGTTTTTAATCAGTTTCGTTACTGTGCAAAAAACCATGCCGGGATAGCATTTAATGCACCGATTTGGGCCGGAGCCGAAACAAACTACCGATTCGCGCCAGAAACGAAACGAACGCACCCAATTTACTTTTTGGACCCAATAGTGATGTTTTGGTTCGTTTTGGTCAGTTTTGTTAATGTGCAAAAAACCATGCCGGGTTGCATTGAATGCATCGATTCGGGCCGGAACCGAAACGAACTACTGATTCGCGCCAGAAACGAAACGAACGCACCCAATCAACTTTTTTGGACCCAATACTGATGTTTTGGTTTGTTTTTAATCAGTTTCATTACTATGCAAAAAACCATGCCGGGATAGCATTTAATGTACCGATTCGGGCCGGAACCGAAACGAACTACCGATTCGCGCCAGAAACGAAACGAACGCACCCAATCCACTTTTTTGGACCCAAAAGTTATGTTTTGGTTCGTTTTGGTCAGTTTCGTTACTGTGCAAAAAACCATGCCGGGTTGCATTGAATGCACCGATTCGGGCCGGAACCGAAACGAGCTACCGATTCACGCTAGAAACGAAACGAACGCACCCAATCCACTTTTTTGGACCCAATAGTGATGTTTTGGTTCGTTTTGGTCAGTTTCGTTACTGTGCAAAAAACCATGCCGGGTTGCATTGAATGCACCGATTCGGGCCGGAACCGAAACGAACTACCGATTCGCGCCAGAAACGAAACGAACGCACCCAAATTCACTTTATTGGACCCAATAGTGATGTTTTGGTTCGTTTTTAATCAGTTTCGTTACTGTGCAAAAAACCATGCCGGGATAGCATTTAATGTACCGATTCGGGCCGGAACTGAAACGAACTACCGATTCGCGCCAGAAACGAAACGAACGCACCCAATCCACTTTTTTGGACCCAATAGTTATGTTTTGGTTCGTTTTGGTCAGTTTCGTTACTGTGCAAAAAACCATGCCGGGTTGCATTGAATGCACCGATTCGGGCCGGAACCGAAACGAACTACCGATTCACGCTAGAAACGAAACGAACGCACCTAATCCACTTTTTTGGACCCAATAATGATGTTTTGGTTCGTTTTGGTCGGTTTCGTTACTGAGCAAAAAACCATGCCGGATTGCATTGAATGCACCGATTCGGGCCGGAACCGAAACGAACTACCGATTCGCGCCAGAAACGAAACGAACGCACGCAATCCACTTTTTTGGACCCAATAGTGATGTTTTGGTTCGTTTTGGTCAGTTTTGTTACTGTGCAAAAAACCATGCCGGGTTGGATTGAATGCACCGATTCGGGCCGGAACCGAAACGAACTACCGATTCGCGCCAGAAACGTAACGAACGCACCCAATCCACTTTTTTCGACCCAATAGTGATGTTTTGGTTCGTTGTGGTCAGTTTCATTAATGTGCAAAAAACCATGCCGGGTTGCATTGAATGCACCGATTCGTGCCGGAACCGAAATGAACTACCAATTCGGGCCAGAAATGAAACGAACGCACCCAATCCACTTTTTTGGACACAATAGTGATGTTTTGGTTCGTTTTGGTCAGTTTCGTTACTGTGCAAAAAACCATGCCGGGTTGCAGTGAATGCACCGATTCGGGCCGGAACCGAAACGAACTACCGATTCGCGCCAGAAACGTAACGAACGCACCCAATCCACTTTTTTCGACCCAATAGTGATGTTTTGGTTCGTTTTGGTCAGTTTCATTACTGTGCAAAAAACCATGCCGGGTTGCATTGAATGCACCGATTCGTGCCGGAACCGAAAAGAACTACCAATTCGGGCCAGAAATGAAACGAACGCACCCAATCCACTTTTTTGGACCCAATAGTGATGTTTTGGTTCGTTTTGGTCAGTTTTGTTACTGTGCAAAAAACCATGCCGGGTTGCATTTAATGCACCGATTCGGGCCGGAACCGAAACGAACTACCGATTCGCGCCAGAAACGAAACGAACGCACGCAATCCACTTTTTTGGACCCAATAGTTATGTTTTGGTTCGTTTTGGTCAGTTTTGTTACTGTGCAAAAAACCATGCCGGGTTGCATTGAATGCACCGATTCGGGCCGGAACCGAAACGAACTACCGATTCGCGCCAGAAACGTAACGAACGCACCCAATCCACTTTTTTCGACCCAATAGTGATGTTTTGGTTCGTTGTGGTCAGTTTCATTAATGTGCAAAAAACCATGCCGGGTTGCATTGAATGCACCGATTCGTGCCGGAACCGAAATGAACTACCAATTCGGGCCAGAAATGAAACGAACGCACCCAATCCACTTTTTTGGACCCAATAGTGATGTTTTGGTTCGTTTTGGTCAGTTTCGTTACTGTGCAAAAAAACCATGCCGGGTTGCAGTGAATGCACCGATTCGGGCCGGAACCGAAACGAACTACCGATTCGCGCCAGAAACGTAACGAACGCACCCAATCCACTTTTTTCGACCCAATAGTGATGTTTTGGTTCGTTTTGGTCAGTTTCATTACTGTGCAAAAAACCATGCCGGGTTGCATTGAATGCACCGATTCGTGCCGGAACCGAAATGAACTACCAATTCGGGCCAGAAATGAAACGAACGCACCCAATCCACTTTTTTGGACCCAATAGTGATGTTTTGGTTCGTTTTGGTCAGTTTTGTTACTGTGCAAAAAACCATGCCGGGTTGCATTTAATGCACCGATTCGGGCCGGAACCGAAACGAACTACCGATTCACGCTAGAAACGAAACGAACGCACCCAATCCACTTTTTTGGACCCAATAGTGATGTTTTGGTTCGTTTTGGTCAGTTTCGTTACTGTGCAAAAAACCATGCCGGGTTGCATTGAATGCACCGATTCGGGCCGGAACCGAAACGAACTACCGATTCGCGCCAGAAACGAAACGAACGCACCCAAATTCACTTTATTGGACCCAATAGTGATGTTTTGGTTCGTTTTTAATCAGTTTCGTTACTGTGCAAAAAACCATGCCGGGATAGCATTTAATGCACCGATTTGGGCCGGAACCGAAACAAACTACCGATTCGCGCCAGAAACGAAACGAACGCACCCAATTTACTTTTTGGACCCAATAGTGATGTTTTGGTTCGTTTTGGTCAGTTTTGTTACTGTGCAAAAAACCATGCCGGGTTGCATTGAATGCATCGATTCGGGCCGGAACCGAAACGAACTACTGATTCGCGCCAGAAACGAAACGAACGCACCCAATCAACTTTTTTGGACCCAATACTGATGTTTTGGTTTGTTTTTAATCAGTTTCATTACTATGCAAAAAACCATGCCGGGATAGCATTTAATGTACCGATTCGGGCCGGAACCGAAACGAACTACCGATTCGCGCCAGAAACGTAACGAACGCACCCAATCCACTTTTTTCGACCCAATAGTGATGTTTTGGTTCGTTGTGGTCAGTTTCGTTAATGTGCAAAAAACCATGCCGGGTTGCATTGAATGCACCGATTCGTGCCGGAACCGAAATGAACTACCAATTCGGGCCAGAAATGAAACGAACGCACCCAATCCACTTTTTTGGACCCAATAGTGATGTTTTGGTTCGTTTTGGTCAGTTTCGTTACTGTGCAAAAAACCATGCCGGGTTGCATTGAATGCACCGATTCGGGCCGGAACCGAAACGAACTACCGATTCGCGCCAGAAACGAAACGAACGCACCCAAATTCACTTTATTGGACCCAATAGTGATGTTTTGGTTCGTTTTTAATCAGTTTCGTTACTGTGCAAAAAACCATGCCGGGATAGCATTTAATGTACCGATTCGGGCCGGAACTGAAACGAACTACCGATTCGCGCCAGAAACGAAACGAACGCACCCAATCCACTTTTTTGGACCCAATAGTTATGTTTTGGTTCGTTTTGGTCAGTTTCGTTACTGTGCAAAAAACCATGCCGGGTTGCATTGAATGCACCGATTCGGGCCGGAACCGAAACGAACTACCGATTCACGCTAGAAACGAAACGAACGCACCTAATCCACTTTTTTGGACCCAATAATGATGTTTTGGTTCGTTTTGGTCGGTTTCGTTACTGAGCAAAAAACCATGCCGGATTGCATTGAATGCACCGATTCGGGCCGGAACCGAAACGAACTACCGATTCGCGCTAGAAACGAAACGAACGCACGCAATCCACTTTTTTGGACCCAATAGTGATGTTTTGGTTCGTTTTGGTCAGTTTTGTTACTGTGCAAAAAACCATGCCGGGTTGCATTGAATGCACCGATTCGGGCCGGAACCGAAACGAACTACCGATTCGCGCCAGAAACGTAACGAACGCACCCAATCCACTTTTTTCGACCCAATAGTGATGTTTTGGTTCGTTGTGGTCAGTTTCATTAATGTGCAAAAAACCATGCCGGGTTGCATTGAATGCACCGATTCGTGCCGGAACCGAAATGAACTACCAATTCGGGCCAGAAATGAAACGAACGCACCCAATCCACTTTTTTGGACACAATAGTGATGTTTTGGTTCGTTTTGGTCAGTTTCGTTACTGTGCAAAAAACCATGCCGGGTTGCAGTGAATGCACCGATTCGGGCCGGAACCGAAACGAACTACCGATTCGCGCCAGAAACGTAACGAACGCACCCAATCCACTTTTTTCGACCCAATAGTGATGTTTTGGTTCGTTTTGGTCAGTTTCATTACTGTGCAAAAAACCATGCCGGGTTGCATTGAATGCACCGATTCGTGCCGGAACCGAAATGAACTACCAATTCGGGCCAGAAATGAAACGAACGCACCCAATCCACTTTTTTGGACCCAATAGTGATGTTTTGGTTCGTTTTGGTCAGTTTTGTTACTGTGCAAAAAACCATGCCGGGTTGCATTTAATGCACCGATTCGGTCCGGAACCGAAACGAACTACCGATTCACGCTAGAAACGAAACGAACGCACCCAATCCACTTTTTTGGACCCAATAGTGATGTTTTGGTTCGTTTTGGTCAGTTTCGTTACTGTGCAAAAAACCATGCCGGGTTGCATTGAATGCACCGATTCGGGCCGGAACCGAAACGAGCTACCGATTCATGCTAGAAACGAAACGAACGCACCCAATCCACTTTTTTGGACCCAATAGTGATGTTTTGGTTCGTTTTGGTCAGTTTCGTTACTGTGCAAAAAACCATGCCGGGTTGCATTGAATGCACCGATTCGGGCCGGAACCGAAACGAACTACCGATTCGCGCCAGAAACGAAACGAACGCACCCAAATTCACTTTATTGGACCCAATAGTGATGTTTTGGTTCGTTTTTAATCAGTTTCGTTACTGTGCAAAAAACCATGCCGGGATAGCATTTAATGTACCGATTCGGGCCGGAACCGAAACGAACTACCGATTCGCGCCAGAAACGAAACGAACGCACCCAATCCACTTTTTTGGACCCAATAGTTATGTTTTGGTTCGTTTTGGTCAGTTTCGTTACTGTGCAAAAAACCATGCCGGGTTGCATTGAATGCACCGATTCGGGCCGGAACCGAAACGAACTACCGATTCATGCTAGAAACAAAACGAACGCACCTAATCCACTTTTTTGGACCCAATAGTGATGTTTTGGTTCGTTTTGGTCAGTTTCGTTACTGAGCAAAAAACCATGCCGGATTGCATTGAATGCACCGATTCGGGCCGGAACCGAAACGAACTACCGATTCGCGCCAGAAACGAAACGAACGCACGCAATCCACTTTTTTGGACCCAATAGTGATGTTTTGGTTCGTTTTGGTCAGTTTTGTTACTGTGCAAAAAACCATGCCGGGTTGCATTGAATGCACCGATTCGGGCCGGAACCGAAACGAACTACCGATTCGCGCCAGAAACGTAACGAACGCACCCAATCCACTTTTTTCGACCCAATAGTGATGTTTTGGTTCGTTGTGGTCAGTTTCATTAATGTGCAAAAAACCATGCCGGGTTGCATTGAATGCACCGATTCGTGCCGGAACCGAAATGAACTACGAATTCGGGCCAGAAATGAAACGAATGCACCCAATCCACTTTTTTGGACCCAATAGTGATGTTTTGGTTCGTTTTGGTCAGTTTCGTTACTGTGCAAAAAAACCATGCCGGGTTGCAGTGAATGCACCGATTCGGGCCGGAACCGAAACGAACTACCGATTCGCGCCAGAAACGTAACGAACGCACCCAATCCACTTTTTTCGACCCAATAGTGATGTTTTGGTTCGTTTTGGTCAGTTTCATTACTGTGCAAAAAACCATGCCGGGTTGCATTGAATGCACCGATTCGTGCCGGAACCGAAATGAACTACCAATTCGGGCCAGAAATGAAACGAACGCACCCAATCCACTTTTTTGGACCCAATAGTGATGTTTTGGTTCGTTTTGGTCAGTTTTGTTACTGTGCAAAAAACCATGCCGGGTTGCATTTAATGCACCGATTCGGGCCGGAACCGAAACGAACTACCGATTCACGCTAGAAACGAAACGAACGCACCCAATCCACTTTTTTGGACCCAATAGTGATGTTTTGGTTCGTTTTGGTCAGTTTCGTTACTGTGCAAAAAACCATGCCGGGTTGCATTGAATGCACCGATTCGGGCCGGAACCGAAACGAACTACCGATTCGCGCCAGAAACGAAACGAACGCACCAAATCCAGTTTATTGGACCCAATTGTGATGTTTTGGTTCGTTTTTAATCAGTTTCGTTACTGTGCAAAAAACCATGCCGGGATAGCATTTAATGTACCGATTCGGGCCGGAACCGAAACGAACTACCGATTCGCGCCAGAAACGAAACGAACGCACCAAATCCTCTTTATTGGACCCAATTGTGATGTTTTGGTTCGTTTTAAATCAGTTTCGTTACTGTGCAAAAAACCATGCCGGGATAGCATTAAATGCACCGATTTGGGCCGGAACCGAAACAAACTACCGATTCGCGCCAGAAACGAAACGAACGCACCCAATTTACTTTTTGGACCCAATAGTGATGTTTTGGTTCGTTTTGGTCAGTTTTGTTACTGTGCAAAAAACCATGCCGGGTTGCATTGAATGCATCGATTCGGACCGGAACCGAAACGAACTACCGATTCGCGCCAGAAACGAAACGAACGCACCCAATCAACTTTTTTGGACCCAATACTGATGTTTTGGTTTGTTTTTAATCAGTTTCATTACTGTGCAAAAAACCATGCCGGGATAGCATTTAATGTACCGATTCGGGCCGGAACCGAAACGAACTACCGATTCGCGCCAGAAACGAAACGAACGCACCCAATCCACTTTTTTGGACCCAATAGTTATGTTTTGGTTCGTTTTGGTCAGTTTCGTTACTGTGCAAAAAACCATGCCGGGTTGCATTGAATGCACCGATTCCGGCCGCAACCGAAACGAACTACCGATTCGCGCCAGAAACGAAACGAACGCACCCAAATTCACTTTATTGGACCCAATAGTGATGTTTTGGTTCGTTTTTAATCAGTTTCGTTACTGTGCAAAAAACCATGCCGGGATAGCATTTAATGTACCGATTCGGGCCGGAACCGAAACGAACTACCGATTCGCGCCAGAAACGAAACGAACGCACCCAATCCACTTTTTTGGACCCAATAGTTATGTTTTGGTTCGTTTTGGTCAGTTTCGTTACTGTGCAAAAACCCATGCCGGGTTGCATTGAATGCACCGATTCGGGCCGGAACCGAAACGAACTACCGATTCACGCTAGAAACGAAACGAACGCACCTAATCCACTTTTTTGGACCCAATAGTGATGTTTTGGTTCGTTTTGGTCAGTTTCGTTACTGAGCAAAAAACCATGCCGGATTGCATTGAATGCACCGATTCGGGCCGGAACCGAAACGAACTACCGATTCGCGCCAGAAACGAAACGAACGCACGCAATCCACTTTTTTGGACCCAATAGTGATGTTTTGGTTCGTTTTGGTCAGTTTCGTTACTGAGCAAAAAACCATGCCGGATTGCATTGAATGCACCGATTCGGGCCGGAACCGAAACGAACTACCGATTCGCGCCAGAAACGAAACGAACGCACGCAATCCACTTTTTTCGACCCAATAGTGATGTTTTGGTTCGTTTTGGTCAGTTTTGTTACTGTGCAAAAAACCATGCCGGGTTGCATTGAATGCACCGATTCGTGCCGGAACCGAAATGAACTACCAATTCGGGCCAGAAACGTAACGAACGCACCCAATCCACTTTTTTGGACCCAATAGTGATGTTTTGGTTCGTTTTGGTCAGTTTCGTTACTGTGCAAAAAACCATGCCGGGTTGCATTGAATGCACCGATTCGTGCCGGAACCGAAATGAACTACCGATTCGGGCCAGAAATGAAACGAACGCACCCAATCCACTTTTTTCGACCCAATAGTGATGTTTTGGTTCGTTTTGGTCAGTTTCATTACTGTGCAAAAAACCATGCCGGGTTGCATTGAATGCACCGATTCGGGCCGGAACCGAAACGAACTACCAATTCGGGCCAGAAATGAAACGAACGCACCCAATCCACTTTTTTGGACCCAATAGTGATGTTTTGGTTCGTTTTGGTCAGTTTTGTTACTGTGCAAAAAACCATGCCGGGTTGCATTTAATGCACCGATTCGGGCCGGAACCGAAACGAACTACCGATTCGCGCCAGAAACGTAACGAACGCACCCAATCCACTTTTTTCGACCCAATAGTGATGTTTTGGTTCGTTTTGGTCAGTTTCGTTACTGTGCAAAAAACCATGACGGGTTGCATTGAATGCACCGATTCGGGCCGCAACCGAAACGAACTACCGATTCGCGCCAGAAACGAAACGAACGCACCAAATCCAGTTTATTGGACCCAATTGTGATGTTTTGGTTCGTTTTTAATCAGTTTCGTTACTGTGCAAAAAACCATGCCGGGATAGCATTTAATGTACCGATTCGGGCCGGAACCGAAACGAACTACCGATTCGCGCCAGAAACGAAACGAATGCACCAAATCCACTTTATTGGACCCAATTGTGATGTTTTGGTTCGTTTTAAATCAGTTTCGTTACTGTGCAAAAAACCATGCCGGGATAGCATTAAATGCACCGATTTGGGCCGGAACCGAAACAAACTACCGATTCGCGCCAGAAACGAAACGAACGCACCCAATTTACTTTTTGGACCCAATAGTGATGTTTTGGTTCGTTTTGGTCAGTTTTGTTACTGTGCAAAAAACCATGCCGGGTTGCATTGAATGCATCGAGGGCCGGAACCGAAACGAACTACCGATTCGCGCCAGAAACGAAACGAACGCACCCAATCCAATTTTTTGGACCCAATAGTGATGTTTTGGTTTGTTTTTAATCAGTTTCATTACTATGCAAAAAACCATGCCGGAATAGCATTTAATGTACCGATTCGGGCCGGAACCGAAACGAACTACCGATTCGCGCCAGAAACGAAACGAACGCACCCAATCCACTTTTTTGGACCCAATAGTTATGTTTTGGTTCGTTTTGGTCAGTTTCGTTACTGTGCAAAAAACCATGCCGGGTTGCATTGAATGCACCGATTCGGGCCGGAACCGAAACGAACTACCGATTCACGCTAGAAACAAAACGAACGCACCCAATCCACTTTTTTGGACCCAATAGTGATGTTTTGGTTCGTTTTGGTCAGTTTCGTTACTGTGCAAAAAACCATGCCGGGTTGCATTGAATGCACCGATTCGGGCCGGAACAGAAACGAACTACCGATTCGCGCCAGAAACGAAACGAATGCACCCAAATTCACTTTATTGGACCCAATAGTGATGTTTTGGTTCGTTTTTAATCAGTTTCGTTACTGTGCAAAAAACCATGCCGGGATAGCATTTAATGTACCGATTCGGGCCGGAACCGAAACGAACTACCGATTCGCGCCAGAAACGAAACGAACGCACCCAATCCACTTTTTTGGACCCAATAGTTATGTTTTGGTTCGTTTTGGTCAGTTTCGTTACTGTGCAAAAAACCATGCCGGGTTGCATTGAATGCACCGATTCGGGCCGGAACCGAAACGAACTACCGATTCACGCTAGAAACGAAACGAACGCACCTAATCCACTTTTTTGGACCCAATAGTGATGTTTTGGTTCATTTTGGTCAGTTTCGTTACTGAGCAAAAAACCATGCCGGATTGCATTGAATGCACCGATTCGGGCCGGAACCGAAACGAACTACCGATTCGCGCCAGAAACGAAACGAACGCACGCAATCCACTTTTTTGGACCCAATAGTGATGTTTTGGTTCGTTTTGGTCAGTTTAGTTACTGTGCAAAAAACCATGCCAGGTTGCATTGAATGCAACGATTCGGGCCGGAACCGAAACGAACTACCGATTCGCGCCAGAAACGTAACGAACGCACCCAATCCACTTTTTTCGACCCAATAGTGATGTTTTGGTTCGTTTTGGTCAGTTTCATTACTGTGCAAAAAACCATGCCGGATTGCATTGAATGCACCGATTCGTGCCGGAACCGAAATGAACTACCAATTCGGGCCAGAAATGAATCGAACGGACCCAATCCACTTTTTTGGACCCAATAGTGATGTTTTGGTTCGTTTTGGTCAGTTTCGTTACTGTGCAAAAAACCATGCCGGGTTGCATTGAATGCACCGATTCGGGCCGGAACCGAAACGAACTACCGATTCGCGCCAGAAACGAAACGAACGCACCAAATCCAGTTTATTGGACCCAATTGTGATGTTTTGGTTCGTTTTTAATCAGTTTCGTTACTGTGCAAAAAACCATGCCGGGATAGCATTTAATGTACCGATTCGGGCCGGAACCGAAACGAACTACCGATTCGCGCCAGAAACGAAACGAATGCACCAAATCCACTTTATTGGACCCAATTGTGATGTTTTGGTTCGTTTTAAATCAGTTTCGTTACTGTGCAAAAAACCATGCCGGGATAGCATTAAATGCACCGATTCGGGCCGGAACCGAAACAAACTACCGATTCGCGCCAGAAACGAAACGAACGCACCCAATTTACTTTTTGGACCCAATAGTGATGTTTTGGTTCGTTTTGGTCAGTTTTGTTACTGTGCAAAAAACCATGCCGGGTTGCATTGAATGCATCGAGGGCCGGAACCGAAACGAACTACCGATTCGCGCCAGAAACGAAACGAACGCACCCAATCCACTTTTTTGGACCCAATAGTGATGTTTTGGTTCGTTTTGGTCAGTTTCATTACTGTGCAAAAAACCATGCCGGGTTGCATTGAATGCACCGATTCGGGCCGGAACCGAAACGAACTACCGATTCGCGCCAGAAACGTAACGAACGCACCCAATCCACTTTTTTCGACCCAATAGTGATGTTTTGGTTCGTTTTGGTCAGTTTCGTTACTGTGCAAAAAACCATGCCGGGTTGCATTGAATGCACCGATTCGTGCCGGAACCGAAATGAACTACCAATTCGGGCCAGAAATGAAACGAACGCACCCAATCCACTTTTTTGGACCCAATAGTGATGTTTTGGTTCGTTTTGGTCAGTTTTGTTACTATGCAAAAAACCATGCCGGGTTGCATTTAATGCACCGATTCGGGCCGGAACCGAAACGAACTACAGATTCGGGCCAGAAACGTAACGAACGCACCTAATCCACTTTTTTGGACCCAATAGTTATGTTTTGGTTCGTTTTGGTCAGTTTCGTTACTGTGCAAAAAACCATGCCGGGTTGGATTCAATGCACCGATTCAGGCCGGAACCGAAACGAACTACCGATTCGTGCCAGAAACGAAACGAACGCACCCAATACACTTTTTTGGTCCCAATAGTGATGTTTTGGTTCATTTTGGTTAGTTTCGTTACTGTGCAAAAAACCATGTCGGGATACCATTTAATGCACCGATTCAGGCCGGAACCGAAACGAACTACCGATTCGCGCCAGAAACGAAACGAACGCACCCAATCCACTTTTTTGGACTCAATAGTGATGTTTTGGTTCGTTTTGGTTAGTTTCGTTACTGTGCAAAAAACCATGCCGAGTTGCATTGAATACACCGATTCGTGCCGGAACCGAAATGAACTACCGATTCAGGCCAGAAACGAAACGAACGCACCCAATCCACTTTTTTGGACCCAATAGTGATGTTTTGGTTTGTTTTTAATCAGTTTCATTACTGTGCAAAAAACCATGCCGGGATAGCATTTAATGTACCGATTCGGGCCGGAACCGAAACGAACTACCGATTCGCGCCAGAAACGAAACGAACGCACCCAATCCACTTTTTTGGACCCAATAGTTATGTTTTGGTTCGTTTTGGTCAGTTTCGTTACTGTGCAAAAAACCATGCCGGGTTGCATTGCATGCACCGATTAGGGCCGGAACCGAAACGAACTACCGATTCACGCTAGAAACGAAACGAACGCACCCAATCCACTTTTTTGGACCCAATAGTGATGTTTTGGTTCGTTTTGGTCAGTTTCGTTACTGTGCAAAAAACCATGCCGGGTTGCATTGAATGCACCGATTCGGGCCGGAACCGAAACGAACTACCGATTCGCGCCAGAAACGAAACGAACGCACCCAAATTCACTTTATTGGACCCAATAGTGATGTTTTGGTTCGTTTTTAATCAGTTTCGTTACTGTGCAAAAAACCATGCCGGGATAGCATTTAATGTACCGATTCGGGCCGGAACCGAAACGAACTACCGATTCGCGCCAGAAACGAAACGAACGCACCGAATCCACTTTTTTGGACCCAATAGTTATGTTTTGGTTCGTTTTGGTCAGTTTCGTTACTGTGCAAAAAACCATGCCGGGTTGCATTGAATGCACCGATTCGGGCCGGAACCGAAACGAACTACCGATTCACGCTAGAAACGAAACGAACGCACCTAATCCACTTTTTTGGACCCAATAGTGATGTTTTGGTTCGTTTTGGTCAGTTTCGTTACTGAGCAAAAAACCATGCCGGATTGCATTGAATGCACCGATTCGGGCCGGAACCGAAACGAACTACCGATTTGCGCCAGAAACGAAACGAACGCACGCAATCCACTTTTTTGGACCCAATAGTGATGTTTTGGTTCGTTTTGGTCAGTTTTGTTACTGTGCAAAAAACCATGCCGGGTTGCATTGAATGCACCGATTCGGGCGGAACCGAAACGAACTACCGATTCGCGCCAGAAACGTAACGAACGCACCCAATCCACTTTTTTCGACCCAATAGTGATGTTTTGGTTCGTTTTGGTCAGTTTCATTACTGTGCAAAAAACCATGCCGGGTTGCATTGAATGCACCGATTCGTGCCGGGACCGAAATGAACTACCACTTCGGGCCAGAAATGAAACGAACGCACCCAATCCACTTTTTTGGACCCAATAGTGATGTTTTGGTTCGTTTTGGTCAGTTTTGTTACTATGCAAAAAACCATGCCGGGTTGCATTTAATGCACCGATTCGGGCCGGAACCGAAACGAACTACCGATTCGGGCCAGAAACGTAACGAACGCACCTAATCCACTTTTTTGGACCCAATAGTTATGTTTTGGTTCGTTTTGGTCAGTTTCGTTACTGTGCAAAAAACCATGCCGGGCTGCATTGAATGCATCGATTCGGGCCGAACCAAAACGAACTACCGATTCACGCTAGAAACGAAACGAACGCACCTAATCCACTTTTTTGGACCCAATAGTGATGTTTTGGTTCGTTTTGGTCAGTTTCGTTACTAAGCAAAAAACCATGCCGGATTGCATTGAATGCACCGATTCGGGCCGGAACCGAAACGAACTACCGATTCGCGCCAGAAACGAAACGAACACACGCAATCCACTTTTTTGGACCCAATAGTGATGTTTTGGTTCGTTTTGGTCAGTTTTGTTACTGTGCAAAAAACCATGCCGGGTTGCATTGAATGCACCGATTCGGGCCGGAACCGAAACGAACTACCGATTCGCGCCAGAAACGTAACGAACGCACCCAATCCACTTTTTTCGACCCAATAGTGATGTTTTGGTTCATTTTGGTCAGTTTCATTACTGTGCAAAAAACCATGCCGGGTTGCATTGAATGCACCGATTCGTGCCGGAACCGAAATGAACTACCAATTCGGGCCAGAAATGAAACGAACGCACCCAATCCACTTTTTTGGACCCAATAGTGATGTTTTGGTTCGTTTTGGTCAGTTTTGTTACTGTGCAAAAAACCATGCCGGGTTGCATTTAATGCACCGATTCGGGCCGGAACCGAAACGAACTACCGATTCGGGCCAGAAACGTAACGAACGTACCTAATCCACTTTTTTGGACCCAATAGTTATGTTTTGGTTCGTTTTGGTTAGTTTCGTTACTGTGCAAAAAACCATGACGGGTTGCATTGAATGCACCGATTCGGGCCGCAACCGAAACGAAGTACCGATTCGCGCCAGATACGAAACGAACGCACCAAATCCAGTTTATTGGACCCAATTGTGATGTTTTGGTTCGTTTTTAATCAGTTTCGTTACTGTGCAAAAAACCATGCCGGGATAGCATTTAATGTACCGATTCGGGCCGGAACCGAAACGAACTACCGATTCGCGCCAGAAACGAAACGAACGCACCAAATCCACTTTATTGGACCCAATTGTGATGTTTTGGTTCGTTTTGGTCAGTTTCGTTACTGTGCAAAAAACCATGCCGGGTTGCATTGAATGCACCGATTCGGGCCGGAACCGAAACGAACTACCGATTCACGCTAGAAACGAAACGAACGCACCTAATCCACTTTTTTGGACCCAATAGTGATGTTTTGGTTCGTTTTGGTCAGTTTCGTTACTGAGCAAAAAACCATGCCGGATTGCATTGAATGCACCGATTCGGGCCGGAACCGAAACGAACTACCGATTTGCGCCAGAAACGAAACAAACGCACCCAATCCACTTTTTTGGACCCAATAGTGATGTTTTGGTTCGTTTTGGTCAGTTTTGTTACTGTGCAAAAAACCATGCCGGGTTGCATTGAATGCACCGATTCGGGCCGGAACCGAAACGAACTACCGATTCGCGCCAGAAACGTAACGAACGCACCCAATCCACTTTTTTCGACCCAATAGTGATGTTTTGGTTCGTTTTGGTCAGTTTCATTACTGTGCAAAAAACCATGCCGGGTTGCATTGAATGCACCGATTCGTGCCGGGACCGAAATGAACTACCACTTCGGGCCAGAAATGAAACGAACGCACCCAATCCACTTTTTTGGACCCAATAGTGATGTTTTGGTTCGTTTTGGTCAGTTTTGTTACTATGCCAAAAACCATGCCGGGTTGCATTTAATGCACCGATTCGGGCCGGAACCGAAACGAACTACCGATTCGGGCCAGAAACGTAACGAACGCACCTAATCCACTTTTTTGGACCCAATAGTTATGTTTTGGTTCGTTTTGGTCAGTTTCGTTACTGTGCAAAAAACCATGCCGGGTTGCATTGAATGCATCGATTCGGGCCGAACCGAAACGAACTACCGATTCACGCTAGAAACGAAACGAACGCACCTAATCCACTTTTTTGGACCCAATAGTGATGTTTTGGTTCGTTTTGGTCAGTTTCGTTACTAAGCAAAAAACCATGCCGGATTGCATTGAATGCACCGATTCGGGCCGGAACCGAAACGAACTACCGATTCGCGCCAGAAACGAAACGAACGCACGCAATCCAGTTTTTTGGACCCAATAGTGATGTTTTGGTTCGTTTTGGTCAGTTTTGTTACTGTGCAAAAAACCATGCCGGGTTGCATTGAATGCACCGATTCGGGTCGGAACCGAAACGAACTACCGATTCGCGCCAGAAACGTAACGAACGCACCCAATCCACTTTTTTCGACCCAATAGTGATGTTTTGGTTCGTTTTGGTCAGTTTCATTACTGTGCAAAAAACCATGCCGGGTTGCATTGAATGCACCGATTCGTGCCGGAACCGAAATGAACTACCAATTCGGGCCAGAAATGAAACGAACGCACCCAATCCACTTTTTTGGACCCAATAGTGATGTTTTGGTTCGTTTTGGTCAGTTTTGTTACTGTGCAAAAAACCATGCCGGGTTGCATTTAATGCACCGATTCGGGCCGGAACCGAAACGAACTACCGATTCGGGCCAGAAACGTAACGAACGTACCTAATCCACTTTTTTGGACCCAATAGTTATGTTTTGGTTCGTTTTGGTCAGTTTCGTTACTGTGCAAAAAACCATGACGGGTTGCATTGAATGCACCGATTCGGGCCGCAACCGAAACGAACTACCGATTCGCGCCAGAAACGAAACGAACGCACCAAATCCAGTTTATTGGACCCAATTGTGATGTTTTGGTTCGTTTTTAATCAGTTTCGTTACTGTGCAAAAAACCATGCCGGGATAGCATTTAATGCACCGATTCGGGCCGGAACCGAAACGAACTACCGATTCGCGCCAGAAACGAAACGAACGTACCAAATCCACTTTATTGGACCCAATTGTGATGTTTTGGTTCGTTTTAAATCAGTTTCGTTACTGTGCAAAAAACCATGCCGGGTTGCATTGAATGCACCGATTCGTGCCGGGACCGAAATGAACTACCGATTCACGCTAGAAACGAAACGAACGCACCCAATCCACTTTTTTGGACCCAATAGTGATGTTTTGGTTCGTTTTGGTCAGTTTCGTTACTGTGCAAAAAACCATGCCGGGTTGCATTGAATGCACCGATTCGGGCCGGAACCGAAACGAACTACCGATTCGCGCCAGAAACGAAACGAACGGACCCAATCCACTTTTTTGGACCCAATAGTTATGTTTTGGTTCGTTTTGGTCAGTTTCGTTACTGTGCAAAAAACCATGCCGGGTTGCATTGAATGCACCGATTCGGGCCGGAACCGAAACGAACTACCGATTCACGCTAGAAACGAAACGAATGCACCTAATCCACTTTTTTGGACCCAATAGTGATGTTTTGGTTCGTTTTGGTCAGTTTCGTTACTGAGCAAAAAACCATGCCGGATTGCATTGAATGCACCGATTCGGGCCGGAACCGAAACGAACTACCGATTCGCGCCAGAAACGAAACGAACGCACGCAATCCACTTTTTTGGACCCAATAGTGATGTTTTGGTTCGTTTTGGTCAGTTTTGTTACTGTGCAAAAAACCATGCCGGGTTGCATTGAATGCACCGATTCGGGCCGGAACCGAAACGAACTACCGATTCGCGCCAGAAACGTAACGAACGCACCCAATCCACTTTTTTCGACCCAATAGTGATGTTTTGGTTCGTTTTGGTTAGTTTCATTACTGTGCAAAAAACCATGCCGGGTTGCATTGAATGCACCGATTCGTGCCGGAACCGAAATGAACTACCAATTCGGGCCAGAAATGAAACGAACGCACCCAATCCACTTTTTTGGACCCAATAGTGATGTTTTGGTTCGTTTTGGTCAGTTTTGTTACTGTGCAAAAAACCATGCCGGGTTGCATTTAATGCACCGATTCGGGCCGGAACCGAAACGAACTACCGATTCGGGCCAGAAACATAACGAATGTACCTAATCCACTTTTTTGGACCCAATAGTTATGTTTTGGTTCGTTTTGGTCAGTTTCGTTACTGTGCAAAAAACCATGACGGGTTGCATTGAATGCACCGATTCGGGCCGCAACCGAAACGAACTACCGATTCGCGCCAGAAACGAAACGAACGCACCAAATCCAGTTTATTGGACCCAATTGTGATGTTTTGGTTCGTTTTTAATCAGTTTCGTTACTGTGCAAAAAACCATGCCGGGATAGCATTTAATGTACCGATTCGGGCCGGAACCGAAACGAACTACCGATTCGCGCCAGAAACGAAACGAACGCACCAAATCCACTTTATTGGACCCAATTGTGATGTTTTGGTTCGTTTTAAATCATTTTCGTTACTGTGCAAAAAACCATGCCGGGATAGCATTAAATGCACTGATTTGGGCCGGAACCGAAACAAACTACCGATTCGCGCCAGAAACGAAACGAACGCACCCAATTTAATTTTTGGACCCAATAGTGATGTTTTGGTTCGTTTTGGTCAGTTTTGTTACTGTGCAAAAAACCATGCCGGGTTGCATTGAATGCATCGATTCGGGCCGGAACCGAAACGAACTACCGATTCGCGCCAGAAACGAAACGAACGCACCCAATCCACTTTTTTGGACCCAATAGTGATGTTTTGGTTTGTTTTTAATCAGTTTCATTACTGTGCAAAAAACCATGCCGGGATAGCATTTAATGTACCGATTCGGGCCGGAACCGAAACGAACTACCGATTCGCGCCAGAAACGAAACGAACACACCCAATCCACTTTTTTGGACCCAATAGTTATGTTTTGGTTCGTTTTGGTCAGTTTCGTTACTGTGCAAAAAACCATGCCGGGTTGCATTGAATGCACCGATTCGGGCCGGAACCGAAACGAACTACCGATTCACGCTAGAAACGAAACGAACGCACCAAATCCACTTTTTTGGACCCAATAGTGATGTTTTGGTTCGTTTTGGTCAGTTTCGTTACTGTGCAAAAAACCATGCCGGGTTGCATTGAATGCACCGATTCGGGCCGGAACCGAAACGAACTACCGATTCGCGCCAGAAACGAAACGAACGGACCCAATCCACTTTTTTGGACCCAATAGTTATGTTTTGGTTCGTTTTGGTCAGTTTCGTTACTGTGCAAAAAACCATGCCGGGTTGCATTGAATGCACCGATTCGGGCCGGAACCGAAACGAACTACCGATTCACGCTAGAAACGAAACGAACGCACCTAATCCACTTTTTTGGACCCAATAGTGATGTTTTGGTTTGTTTTGGTCAGTTTCGTTACTGAGCAAAAAACCATGCCGGATTGCATTGAATGCACCGATTCGGGCCGGAACCGAAACGAACTACCGATTCGCGCCAGAAACGAAACGAACGCACGCAATCCACTTTTTTGGACCCAATAGTGATGTTTTGGTTCGTTTTGGTCAGTTTTGTTACTGTGCAAAAAACCATGCCGGGTTGCATTGAATGCACCGATTCGGGCCGGAATCGAAACGAACTACCGATTCGCGCCAGAAATGTAACGAACGCACCCAATCCACTTTTTTCGACCCAATAGTGATGTTTTGGTTCGTTTTGGTCAGTTTCATTACTGTGCAAAAAACCATGCCGGGTTGCATTGAATGCACCGATTCGTGCCGGAACCGAAATGAACTACCAATTCGGGCCAGAAATGAAACGAACGCACCCAATCCACTTTTTTGGACCCAATAGTGATGTTTTGGTTCGTTTTGGTCAGTTTTGTTACTATGCAAAAAACCATGCCGGGTTGCATTTAATGCACCGATTCGGGCCGGAACCGAAACGAACTACAGATTCGGGCCAGAAACGTAACGAACGCACCGAATCCACTTTTTTGGACCCAATAGTTATGTTTTGGTTCGTTTTGGTCAGTTTCGTTACTGTGCAAAAAACCATGCCGGGTTGGATTCAATGCACCGATTCAGGCCGGAACCGAAACGAACTACCGATTCGTGCCAGAAACGAAACGAACGCACCCAATACACTTTTTTGGTCCCAATAGTGATGTTTTGGTTCGTTTTGGTTAGTTTCGTTACTGTGCAAAAAACCATGTCGGGATACCATTTAATGCACCGATTCAGGCCGGAACCGAAACGAACTACCGATTCGCGCCAGAAATGAAACGAACGCACCCAATCCACTTTTTTGGACTCATGCCGATTTAATGCACCGATTCGGGCCGGAACCGAAACGAACGCACCTAATCCACTTTTTTGGACCCAATAGTTATGTTTTGGTTCGTTTTGGTCAGTTTCGTTACTGTGCAAAAAACCATGCCGGGATAGCATTTAATGTACCGATTCGGGCCGGAACCGAAACGAACTACCGATTCGCACCAGAAACGAAACGAACGCACCTAATCCACTTTTTTGGACCCAATAGTGATGTTTTGATTCGTTTTGGTCAGTTTCGTTACTGAGCAAAAAACCATGCCGGATTGCATTGAATGCACCGATTCGGGCCGGAACCGAAACGAACTACCGATTCGCGCCAGAAACGAAACGAACGCACGCAATCCACTTTTTTGGACCCAATAGTGATGTTTTGGTTCGTTTTGGTCAGTTTTGTTACTGTGCAAAAAACCATGCCGGGTTGCATTGAATGCACCGATTCGGGCCGGAACCGAAACGAACTACCGATTCACGCCAGAAACGTAACGAACGCACCCAATCCACTTTTTTCGACCCAATAGTGATGTTTTGGTTCGTTTTGGTCAGTTTCATTACTATGCAAAAAACCATGCCGGGTTGCATTGAATGCACCGATTCGTGCCGGAACCGAAATGAACTACCAATTCGGGCCAGAAATGAAACGAACGCACCCAATCCACTTTTTTGGACCCAATAGTGATGTTTTGGTTCGTTTTGGTCAGTTTTGTTACTATGCAAAAAACCATGCCGGGTTGCATTTAATGCACCGATTCGGGCCGGAACCGAAACGAACTACCGATTCGGGCCAGAAACGTAACGAACGCACCTAATCCACTTTTTTGGACCCAATAGTTATGTTTTGGTTCGTTTTGGTCAGTTTCGTTACTGTGCAAAAAACCATGACGGGTTGCATTGAATGCACCGATTCGGGCCGCAACCGAAACGAACTACCGATTCGCGCCAGAAACGAAACGAACGCACCAAATCCAGTTTATTGGACCCAATTGTGATGTTTTGGTTCGTTTTTAATCAGTTTCGTTACTGTGCAAAAAACCATACCGGGATAGCATTTAATGTACCGATTCGGGCCGGAACCGAAACGAACTACCGATTCGCGCCAGAAACGAAACGAACGCACCAAATCCACTTTATTGGACCCAATTGTGATGTTTTGGTTCGTTTTAAATCAGTTTCGTTACTGTGCAAAAAACCATGCCGGGATAGCATTAAATGCACTGATTTGGGCCGGAACCGAAACAAACTACCGATTCGCGCCAGAAACGAAACGAACGCACCCAATTTAATTTTTGGACCCAATAGTGATGTTTTGGTTCGTTTTGGTCAGTTTTGTTACTGTGCAAAAAACCATGCCGGGTTGCATTGAATGCATCGATTCGGGCCGGAACCGAAACGAACTACCGATTCGCGCCAGAAACGAAACGAACGCACCCAATCCACTTTTTTGGACCCAATAGTGATGTTTTGGTTTGTTTTTAATCAGTTTCATTACTGTGCAAAAAACCATGCCGGGATAGCATTTAATGTACCGATTCGGGCCGGAACCGAAACGAACTACCGATTCGCGCCAGAAACGAAACGAACACACCCAATCCACTTTTTTGGACCCAATAGTTATGTTTTGGTTCGTTTTGGTCAGTTTCGTTACTGTGCAAAAAACCATGCCGGGTTGCATTGAATGCACCGATTCGGGCCGGAACCGAAACGAACTACCGATTCACGCTAGAAACGAAACGAACGCACCAAATCCACTTTTTTGGACCCAATAGTGATGTTTTGGTTCGTTTTGGTCAGTTTCGTTACTGTGCAAAAAACCATGCCGGGTTGCATTGAATGCACCGATTCGGGCCGGAACCGAAACGAACTACCGATTCGCGCCAGAAACGAAACGAACGGACCCAATCCACTTTTTTGGACCCAATAGTTATGTTTTGGTTCGTTTTGGTCAGTTTCGTTACTGTGCAAAAAACCATGCCGGGTTGCATTGAATGCACCGATTCGGGCCGGAACCGAAACGAACTACCGATTCACGCTAGAAACGAAACGAACGCACCTAATCCACTTTTTTGGACCCAATAGTGATGTTTTGGTTCGTTTTGGTCAGTTTCGTTACTGAGCAAAAAACCATGCCGGATTGCATTGAATGCACCGATTCGGGCCGGAACCGAAACGAACTACCGATTCGCGCCAGAAACGAAACGAACGCACGCAATCCACTTTTTTGGACCCAATAGTGATGTTTTGGTTCGTTTTGGTCAGTTTTGTTACTGTGCAAAAAACCATGCCGGGTTGCATTGAATGCACCGATTCGGGCCGGAATCGAAACGAACTACCGATTCGCGCCAGAAATGTAACGAACGCACCCAATCCACTTTTTTCGACCCAATAGTGATGTTTTGGTTCGTTTTGGTCAGTTTCATTACTGTGCAAAAAACCATGCCGGGTTGCATTGAATGCACCGATTCGTGCCGGAACCGAAATGAACTACCAATTCGGGCCAGAAATGAAACGAACGCACCCAATCCACTTTTTTGGACCCAATAGTGATGTTTTGGTTCGTTTTGGTCAGTTTTGTTACTATGCAAAAAACCATGCCGGGTTGCATTTAATGCACCGATTCGGGCCGGAACCGAAACGAACTACAGATTCGGGCCAGAAACGTAACGAACGCACCGAATCCACTTTTTTGGACCCAATAGTTATGTTTTGGTTCGTTTTGGTCAGTTTCGTTACTGTGCAAAAAACCATGCCGGGTTGGATTCAATGCACCGATTCAGGCCGGAACCGAAACGAACTACCGATTCGTGCCAGAAACGAAACGAACGCACCCAATACACTTTTTTGGTCCCAATAGTGATGTTTTGGTTCGTTTTGGTTAGTTTCGTTACTGTGCAAAAAACCATGTCGGGATACCATTTAATGCACCGATTCAGGCCGGAACCGAAACGAACTACCGATTCGCGCCAGAAATGAAACGAACGCACCCAATCCACTTTTTTGGACTCATGCCGATTTAATGCACCGATTCGGGCCGGAACCGAAACGAACGCACCTAATCCACTTTTTTGGACCCAATAGTTATGTTTTGGTTCGTTTTGGTCAGTTTCGTTACTGTGCAAAAAACCATGCCGGGATAGCATTTAATGTACCGATTCGGGCCGGAACCGAAACGAACTACCGATTCGCACCAGAAACGAAACGAACGCACCTAATCCACTTTTTTGGACCCAATAGTGATGTTTTGATTCGTTTTGGTCAGTTTCGTTACTGAGCAAAAAACCATGCCGGATTGCATTGAATGCACCGATTCGGGCCGGAACCGAAACGAACTACCGATTCGCGCCAGAAACGAAACGAACGCACGCAATCCACTTTTTTGGACCCAATAGTGATGTTTTGGTTCGTTTTGGTCAGTTTTGTTACTGTGCAAAAAACCATGCCGGGTTGCATTGAATGCACCGATTCGGGCCGGAACCGAAACGAACTACCGATTCACGCCAGAAACGTAACGAACGCACCCAATCCACTTTTTTCGACCCAATAGTGATGTTTTGGTTCGTTTTGGTCAGTTTCATTACTATGCAAAAAACCATGCCGGGTTGCATTGAATGCACCGATTCGTGCCGGAACCGAAATGAACTACCAATTCGGGCCAGAAATGAAACGAACGCACCCAATCCACTTTTTTGGACCCAATAGTGATGTTTTGGTTCGTTTTGGTCAGTTTTGTTACTATGCAAAAAACCATGCCGGGTTGCATTTAATGCACCGATTCGGGCCGGAACCGAAACGAACTACCGATTCGGGCCAGAAACGTAACGAACGCACCTAATCCACTTTTTTGGACCCAATAGTTATGTTTTGGTTCGTTTTGGTCAGTTTCGTTACTGTGCAAAAAACCATGACGGGTTGCATTGAATGCACCGATTCGGGCCGCAACCGAAACGAACTACCGATTCGCGCCAGAAACGAAACGAACGCACCAAATCCAGTTTATTGGACCCAATTGTGATGTTTTGGTTCGTTTTTAATCAGTTTCGTTACTGTGCAAAAAACCATACCGGGATAGCATTTAATGTACCGATTCGGGCCGGAACCGAAACGAACTACCGATTCGCGCCAGAAACGAAACGAACGCACCAAATCCACTTTATTGGACCCAATTGTGATGTTTTGGTTCGTTTTAAATCAGTTTCGTTACTGTGCAAAAAACCATGCCGGGATAGCATTAAATGCACTGATTTGGGCCGGAACCGAAACAAACTACCGATTCGCGCCAGAAACGAAACGAACGCACCCAATTTAATTTTTGGACCCAATAGTGATGTTTTGGTTCGTTTTGGTCAGTTTTGTTACTGTGCAAAAAACCATGCCGGGTTGCATTGAATGCATCGATTCGGGCCGGAACCGAAACGAACTACCGATTCGCGCCAGAAACGAAACGAACGCACCCAATCCACTTTTTTGGACCCAATAGTGATGTTTTGGTTTGTTTTTAATCAGTTTCATTACTGTGCAAAAAACCATGCCGGGATAGCATTTAATGTACCGATTCGGGCCGGAACCGAAACGAACTACCGATTCGCGCCAGAAACGAAACGAACACACCCAATCCACTTTTTTGGACCCAATAGTTATGTTTTGGTTCGTTTTGGTCAGTTTCGTTACTGTGCAAAAAACCATGCCGGGTTGCATTGAATGCACCGATTCGGGCCGGAACCGAAACGAACTACCGATTCACGCTAGAAACGAAACGAACGCACCAAATCCACTTTTTTGGACCCAATAGTGATGTTTTGGTTCGTTTTGGTCAGTTTCGTTACTGTGCAAAAAACCATGCCGGGTTGCATTGAATGCACCGATTCGGGCCGGAACCGAAACGAACTACCGATTCGCGCCAGAAACGAAACGAACGGACCCAATCCACTTTTTTGGACCCAATAGTTATGTTTTGGTTCGTTTTGGTCAGTTTCGTTACTGTGCAAAAAACCATGCCGGGTTGCATTGAATGCACCGATTCGGGCCGGAACCGAAACGAACTACCGATTCACGCTAGAAACGAAACGAACGCACCTAATCCACTTTTTTGGACCCAATAGTGATGTTTTGGTTCGTTTTGGTCAGTTTCGTTACTGAGCAAAAAACCATGCCGGATTGCATTGAATGCACCGATTCGGGCCGGAACCGAAACGAACTACCGATTCGCGCCAGAAACGAAACGAACGCACGCAATCCACTTTTTTGGACCCAATAGTGATGTTTTGGTTCGTTTTGGTCAGTTTTGTTACTGTGCAAAAAACCATGCCGGGTTGCATTGAATGCACCGATTCGGGCCGGAATCGAAACGAACTACCGATTCGCGCCAGAAATGTAACGAACGCACCCAATCCACTTTTTTCGACCCAATAGTGATGTTTTGGTTCGTTTTGGTCAGTTTCATTACTGTGCAAAAAACCATGCCGGGTTGCATTGAATGCACCGATTCGTGCCGGAACCGAAATGAACTACCAATTCGGGCCAGAAATGAAACGAACGCACCCAATCCACTTTTTTGGACCCAATAGTGATGTTTTGGTTCGTTTTGGTCAGTTTTGTTACTATGCAAAAAACCATGCCGGGTTGCATTTAATGCACCGATTCGGGCCGGAACCGAAACGAACTACAGATTCGGGCCAGAAACGTAACGAACGCACCGAATCCACTTTTTTGGACCCAATAGTTATGTTTTGGTTCGTTTTGGTCAGTTTCGTTACTGTGCAAAAAACCATGCCGGGTTGGATTCAATGCACCGATTCAGGCCGGAACCGAAACGAACTACCGATTCGTGCCAGAAACGAAACGAACGCACCCAATACACTTTTTTGGTCCCAATAGTGATGTTTTGGTTCGTTTTGGTTAGTTTCGTTACTGTGCAAAAAACCATGTCGGGATACCATTTAATGCACCGATTCAGGCCGGAACCGAAACGAACTACCGATTCGCGCCAGAAATGAAACGAACGCACCCAATCCACTTTTTTGGACTCATGCCGATTTAATGCACCGATTCGGGCCGGAACCGAAACGAACGCACCTAATCCACTTTTTTGGACCCAATAGTTATGTTTTGGTTCGTTTTGGTCAGTTTCGTTACTGTGCAAAAAACCATGCCGGGATAGCATTTAATGTACCGATTCGGGCCGGAACCGAAACGAACTACCGATTCGCACCAGAAACGAAACGAACGCACCTAATCCACTTTTTTGGACCCAATAGTGATGTTTTGATTCGTTTTGGTCAGTTTCGTTACTGAGCAAAAAACCATGCCGGATTGCATTGAATGCACCGATTCGGGCCGGAACCGAAACGAACTACCGATTCGCGCCAGAAACGAAACGAACGCACGCAATCCACTTTTTTGGACCCAATAGTGATGTTTTGGTTCGTTTTGGTCAGTTTTGTTACTGTGCAAAAAACCATGCCGGGTTGCATTGAATGCACCGATTCGGGCCGGAACCGAAACGAACTACCGATTCACGCCAGAAACGTAACGAACGCACCCAATCCACTTTTTTCGACCCAATAGTGATGTTTTGGTTCGTTTTGGTCAGTTTCATTACTATGCAAAAAACCATGCCGGGTTGCATTGAATGCACCGATTCGTGCCGGAACCGAAATGAACTACCAATTCGGGCCAGAAATGAAACGAACGCACCCAATCCACTTTTTTGGACCCAATAGTGATGTTTTGGTTCGTTTTGGTCAGTTTTGTTACTATGCAAAAAACCATGCCGGGTTGCATTTAATGCACCGATTCGGGCCGGAACCGAAACGAACTACCGATTCGGGCCAGAAACGTAACGAACGCACCTAATCCACTTTTTTGGACCCAATAGTTATGTTTTGGTTCGTTTTGGTCAGTTTCGTTACTGTGCAAAAAACCATGACGGGTTGCATTGAATGCACCGATTCGGGCCGCAACCGAAACGAACTACCGATTCGCGCCAGAAACGAAACGAACGCACCAAATCCAGTTTATTGGACCCAATTGTGATGTTTTGGTTCGTTTTTAATCAGTTTCGTTACTGTGCAAAAAACCATACCGGGATAGCATTTAATGTACCGATTCGGGCCGGAACCGAAACGAACTACCGATTCGCGCCAGAAACGAAACGAACGCACCAAATCCACTTTATTGGACCCAATTGTGATGTTTTGGTTCGTTTTAAATCAGTTTCGTTACTGTGCAAAAAACCATGCCGGGATAGCATTAAATGCACTGATTTGGGCCGGAACCGAAACAAACTACCGATTCGCGCCAGAAACGAAACGAACGCACCCAATTTAATTTTTGGACCCAATAGTGATGTTTTGGTTCGTTTTGGTCAGTTTTGTTACTGTGCAAAAAACCATGCCGGGTTGCATTGAATGCATCGATTCGGGCCGGAACCGAAACGAACTACCGATTCGCGCCAGAAACGAAACGAACGCACCCAATCCACTTTTTTGGACCCAATAGTGATGTTTTGGTTTGTTTTTAATCAGTTTCATTACTGTGCAAAAAACCATGCCGGGATAGCATTTAATGTACCGATTCGGGCCGGAACCGAAACGAACTACCGATTCGCGCCAGAAACGAAACGAACACACCCAATCCACTTTTTTGGACCCAATAGTTATGTTTTGGTTCGTTTTGGTCAGTTTCGTTACTGTGCAAAAAACCATGCCGGGTTGCATTGAATGCACCGATTCGGGCCGGAACCGAAACGAACTACCGATTCACGCTAGAAACGAAACGAACGCACCAAATCCACTTTTTTGGACCCAATAGTGATGTTTTGGTTCGTTTTGGTCAGTTTCGTTACTGTGCAAAAAACCACGCCGGGTTGCATTGAATGCACCGATTCGGGCCGGAACCGAAACGAACTACCGATTCGCGCCAGAAACGAAACGAACGGACCCAATCCACTTTTTTGGACCCAATAGTTATGTTTTGGTTCGTTTTGGTCAGTTTCGTTACTGTGCAAAAAACCATGCCGGGTTGCATTGAATGCACCGATTCGGGCCGGAACCGAAACGAACTACCGATTCACGCTAGAAACGAAACGAACGCACCTAATCCACTTTTTTGGACCCAATAGTGATGTTTTGGTTCGTTTTGGTCAGTTTCGTTACTGAGCAAAAAACCATGCCGGATTGCATTGAATGCACCGATTCGGGCCGGAACCGAAACGAACTACCGATTCGCGCCAGAAACGAAACGAACGCACGCAATCCACTTTTTTGGACCCAATAGTGATGTTTTGGTTCGTTTTGGTCAGTTTTGTTACTGTGCAAAAAACCATGCCGGGTTGCATTGAATGCACCGATTCGGGCCGGAATCGAAACGAACTACCGATTCGCGCCAGAAATGTAACGAACGCACCCAATCCACTTTTTTCGACCCAATAGTGATGTTTTGGTTCGTTTTGGTCAGTTTCATTACTGTGCAAAAAACCATGCCGGGTTGCATTGAATGCACCGATTCGTGCCGGAACCGAAATGAACTACCAATTCGGGCCAGAAATGAAACGAACGCACCCAATCCACTTTTTTGGACCCAATAGTGATGTTTTGGTTCGTTTTGGTCAGTTTTGTTACTATGCAAAAAACCATGCCGGGTTGCATTTAATGCACCGATTCGGGCCGGAACCGAAACGAACTACAGATTCGGGCCAGAAACGTAACGTACGCACCGAATCCACTTTTTTGGACCCAATAGTTATGTTTTGGTTCGTTTTGGTCAGTTTCGTTACTGTGCAAAAAACCATGCCGGGTTGGATTCAATGCACCGATTCAGGCCGGAACCGAAACGAACTACCGATTCGTGCCAGAAACGAAACGAACGCACCCAATACACTTTTTTGGTCCCAATAGTGATGTTTTGGTTCGTTTTGGTTAGTTTCGTTACTGTGCAAAAAACCATGTCGGGATACCATTTAATGCACCGATTCAGGCCGGAACCGAAACGAACTACCGATTCGCGCCAGAAATGAAACGAACGCACCCAATCCACTTTTTTGGACTCATGCCGATTTAATGCACCGATTCGGGCCGGAACCGAAACGAACGCACCTAATCCACTTTTTTGGACCCAATAGTTATGTTTTGGTTCGTTTTGGTCAGTTTCGTTACTGTGCAAAAAACCATGCCGGGATAGCATTTAATGTACCGATTCGGGCCGGAACCGAAACGAACTACCGATTCGCACCAGAAACGAAACGAACGCACCTAATCCACTTTTTTGGACCCAATAGTGATGTTTTGATTCGTTTTGGTCAGTTTCGTTACTGAGCAAAAAACCATGCCGGATTGCATTGAATGCACCGATTCGGGCCGGAACCGAAACGAACTACCGATTCGCGCCAGAAACGAAACGAACGCACGCAATCCACTTTTTTGGACCCAATAGTGATGTTTTGGTTCGTTTTGGTCAGTTTTGTTACTGTGCAAAAAACCATGCCGGGTTGCATTGAATGCACCGATTCGGGCCGGAACCGAAACGAACTACCGATTCACGCCAGAAACGTAACGAACGCACCCAATCCACTTTTTTCGACCCAATAGTGATGTTTTGGTTCGTTTTGGTCAGTTTCATTACTATGCAAAAAACCATGCCGGGTTGCATTGAATGCACCGATTCGTGCCGGAACCGAAATGAACTACCAATTCGGGCCAGAAATGAAACGAACGCACCCAATCCACTTTTTTGGACCCAATAGTGATGTTTTGGTTCGTTTTGGTCAGTTTTGTTACTATGCAAAAAACCATGCCGGGTTGCATTTAATGCACCGATTCGGGCCGGAACCGAAACGAACTACCGATTCGGGCCAGAAACGTAACGAACGCACCTAATCCACTTTTTTGGACCCAATAGTTATGTTTTGGTTCGTTTTGGTCAGTTTCGTTACTGTGCAAAAAACCATGACGGGTTGCATTGAATGCACCGATTCGGGCCGCAACCGAAACGAACTACCGATTCGCGCCAGAAACGAAACGAACGCACCAAATCCAGTTTATTGGACCCAATTGTGATGTTTTGGTTCGTTTTTAATCAGTTTCGTTACTGTGCAAAAAACCATACCGGGATAGCATTTAATGTACCGATTCGGGCCGGAACCGAAACGAACTACCGATTCGCGCCAGAAACGAAACGAACGCACCAAATCCACTTTATTGGACCCAATTGTGATGTTTTGGTTCGTTTTAAATCAGTTTCGTTACTGTGCAAAAAACCATGCCGGGATAGCATTAAATGCACTGATTTGGGCCGGAACCGAAACAAACTACCGATTCGCGCCAGAAACGAAACGAACGCACCCAATTTAATTTTTGGACCCAATAGTGATGTTTTGGTTCGTTTTGGTCAGTTTTGTTACTGTGCAAAAAACCATGCCGGGTTGCATTGAATGCATCGATTCGGGCCGGAACCGAAACGAACTACCGATTCGCGCCAGAAACGAAACGAACGCACCCAATCCACTTTTTTGGACCCAATAGTGATGTTTTGGTTTGTTTTTAATCAGTTTCATTACTGTGCAAAAAACCATGCCGGGATAGCATTTAATGTACCGATTCGGGCCGGAACCGAAACGAACTACCGATTCGCGCCAGAAACGAAACGAACACACCCAATCCACTTTTTTGGACCCAATAGTTATGTTTTGGTTCGTTTTGGTCAGTTTCGTTACTGTGCAAAAAACCATGCCGGGTTGCATTGAATGCACCGATTCGGGCCGGAACCGAAACGAACTACCGATTCACGCTAGAAACGAAACGAACGCACCAAATCCACTTTTTTGGACCCAATAGTGATGTTTTGGTTCGTTTTGGTCAGTTTCGTTACTGTGCAAAAAACCATGCCGGGTTGCATTGAATGCACCGATTCGGGCCGGAACCGAAACGAACTACCGATTCGCGCCAGAAACGAAACGAACGGACCCAATCCACTTTTTTGGACCCAATAGTTATGTTTTGGTTCGTTTTGGTCAGTTTCGTTACTGTGCAAAAAACCATGCCGGGTTGCATTGAATGCACCGATTCGGGCCGGAACCGAAACGAACTACCGATTCACGCTAGAAACGAAACGAACGCACCTAATCCACTTTTTTGGACCCAATAGTGATGTTTTGGTTCGTTTTGGTCAGTTTCGTTACTGAGCAAAAAACCATGCCGGATTGCATTGAATGCACCGATTCGGGCCGGAACCGAAACGAACTACCGATTCGCGCCAGAAACGAAACGAACGCACGCAATCCACTTTTTTGGACCCAATAGTGATGTTTTGGTTCGTTTTGGTCAGTTTTGTTACTGTGCAAAAAACCATGCCGGGTTGCATTGAATGCACCGATTCGGGCCGGAATCGAAACGAACTACCGATTCGCGCCAGAAATGTAACGAACGCACCCAATCCACTTTTTTCGACCCAATAGTGATGTTTTGGTTCGTTTTGGTCAGTTTCATTACTGTGCAAAAAACCATGCCGGGTTGCATTGAATGCACCGATTCGTGCCGGAACCGAAATGAACTACCAATTCGGGCCAGAAATGAAACGAACGCACCCAATCCACTTTTTTGGACCCAATAGTGATGTTTTGGTTCGTTTTGGTCAGTTTTGTTACTATGCAAAAAACCATGCCGGGTTGCATTTAATGCACCGATTCGGGCCGGAACCGAAACGAACTACAGATTCGGGCCAGAAACGTAACGAACGCACCGAATCCACTTTTTTGGACCCAATAGTTATGTTTTGGTTCGTTTTGGTCAGTTTCGTTACTGTGCAAAAAACCATGCCGGGTTGGATTCAATGCACCGATTCAGGCCGGAACCGAAACGAACTACCGATTCGTGCCAGAAACGAAACGAACGCACCCAATACACTTTTTTGGTCCCAATAGTGATGTTTTGGTTCGTTTTGGTTAGTTTCGTTACTGTGCAAAAAACCATGTCGGGATACCATTTAATGCACCGATTCAGGCCGGAACCGAAACGAACTACCGATTCGCGCCAGAAATGAAACGAACGCACCCAATCCACTTTTTTGGACTCATGCCGATTTAATGCACCGATTCGGGCCGGAACCGAAACGAACGCACCTAATCCACTTTTTTGGACCCAATAGTTATGTTTTGGTTCGTTTTGGTCAGTTTCGTTACTGTGCAAAAAACCATGCCGGGATAGCATTTAATGTACCGATTCGGGCCGGAACCGAAACGAACTACCGATTCGCACCAGAAACGAAACGAACGCACCTAATCCACTTTTTTGGACCCAATAGTGATGTTTTGATTCGTTTTGGTCAGTTTCGTTACTGAGCAAAAAACCATGCCGGATTGCATTGAATGCACCGATTCGGGCCGGAACCGAAACGAACTACCGATTCGCGCCAGAAACGAAACGAACGCACGCAATCCACTTTTTTGGACCCAATAGTGATGTTTTGGTTCGTTTTGGTCAGTTTTGTTACTGTGCAAAAAACCATGCCGGGTTGCATTGAATGCACCGATTCGGGCCGGAACCGAAACGAACTACCGATTCACGCCAGAAACGTAACGAACGCACCCAATCCACTTTTTTCGACCCAATAGTGATGTTTTGGTTCGTTTTGGTCAGTTTCATTACTATGCAAAAAACCATGCCGGGTTGCATTGAATGCACCGATTCGTGCCGGAACCGAAATGAACTACCAATTCGGGCCAGAAATGAAACGAACGCACCCAATCCACTTTTTTGGACCCAATAGTGATGTTTTGGTTCGTTTTGGTCAGTTTTGTTACTATGCAAAAAACCATGCCGGGTTGCATTTAATGCACCGATTCGGGCCGGAACCGAAACGAACTACCGATTCGGGCCAGAAACGTAACGAACGCACCTAATCCACTTTTTTGGACCCAATAGTTATGTTTTGGTTCGTTTTGGTCAGTTTCGTTACTGTGCAAAAAACCATGCCGGGATAGCATTTAATGTACCGATTCGGGCCGGAACCGAAACGAACTACCGATTCGCACCAGAAACGAAATGAACGCGGTAATCCACTTTTTTGGACCCAATAGTGATGTTTTGGTTCGTTTTGGTCAGTTTTGTTACTGTGCAAAAAACCATGCCGGGTTGCATTTAATGCACCGATTCGGGCCAGAAACGTAACGAACGCAGCCAATCCACTTTTTTGGACCCAATAGTGATGTTTTGGTTCGTTTTGGTCAGTTTCGTTACTGTGCAAAAAACCATGCCGGGTTGGATTCAATGCACCGATTCAGGCCGGAACCGAAACGAACTACCGATTCGTGCCAGAAACGAAACGAACGCACCCAATACACTTTTTTGGTCCCAATAGTGATATTTTGGTTCGTTTTGGTTAGTTTCGTTACTGTGCAAAAAACCATGTCGGGATACCATTTAATGCAACGATTCAGGCCGGAACCGAAACGAACTACCGATTCGCGCCAGAAACGAAACGAACGCACCCAATCCACTTTTTTGGACTCAATAGTGATGTTTTGGTTCGTTTTGGTTAGTTTCGTTACTGTGCAAAAAACCATGCCGAGTTGCATTGAATGCACCGATTCGTGCCGGAACCGAAATGAACTACCAATTCAGGCCAGAAACGAAACGAACGCACCCAATCCACTTTTTTGGACCCAATAGTTATGTTTTGGTTCGTTTTGGTCAGTTTCGTTACTGTGTAAAAAACCATGCCGGGTTGCATTGAATGCACCGATTCGGGCCGGAACCGAAACGAACTACCGATTCACGCTAGAAATGAAACGAATGCACCCAATCCACTTTTTAGACCCAATAGTGATGTTTTGGTTCGTTTTGGTCAGTTTCGTTACTGTGCAAAAAACCATGACGGGTCTCATTGAATGCACCGATTCGGGCCGGAACCGAAACGAACTACCGATTCGCGCCAGAAACGAAACGAACGCACCAAATCCACTTTATTGGACCCAATCGTGATGTTTTGGTTCGTTTTTAATCAGTTTGGTTACTGTGCAAAAAACCATGCCGGGATAGCATTTAATGTACCGATTCGGGCAAGAACTGAAACGAACTACCGATTCGCGCCAGAAACGAAACGAACGCACCCAATCCACTTTTTTGGACCCAATAGTTATGTTTTGGTTTGTTTTGGTCAGTTTCGTTACTGTGCAAAAAACCATGCCGGGTTGCATTGAATGCACCGATTCGGGCCGGAACCGAAACGAACTACCGATTCACGCTAGAAACGAAACGAATGCACCCAATCCACTTTTTTGGACCCAATAGTGATTTTTTGGTTCGTTTTGGTCAGTTTCGTTACTGTGCAAAAAACCATGACGGGTTGCATTGAATGCACCGATTCGGCCCGGAACCGAAACGAACTACCGATTCGCGCCAGAAACGAAACGAACGCACCCAATCCACATTTTTGGACCCAATAGTGATGTTTTGGTTCGTTTTGGTCAGTTTCGTTACTGTGCAAAAAACCATGCCGGGTTGCATTGAATGCACCGATTCGGGCCGGAACCGAAACGAACTACCGATTCGCGCCAGAAACGTAACGAACGCACCCAATCCACTTTTTTCGACCCAATAGTGATGTTTTGGTTCGTTTTGGTTAGTTTCATTACTGTGCAAAAAACCATGCCGGGTTGCATTGAATGCACCGATTCATGCCGGAACCGAAATGAACTACCAATTCGGGCCAGAAATGAAACGAACGCACCCAATCCACTTTTTTGGACCCAATAGTGATGCTTTGGTTCGTTTTGGTCAGTTTCGTTACTATGCAAAAAACCATGCCGGGTTGCATTGAATGCACCGATTCGGGCCGGATCCGAAACGAACTACCGATTCGCGCCAGAAACGAAACGAACGCACCCAATCCACTTTTTTGGACCCAATAGTGATGTTTTGGTTCGTTTAGGTCAGTTTTGTTACTGTGCAAAAAACCATGCCGGGTTGCATTGAATGCACCGATTCGGGCCGGAACCGAAACGAACTACCGATTCGCTCCAGAAACGAAACGAACGCACCCAATCCACTTTTTTGGACCCAATAGTGATGTTTTGGTTCGTTTTGGTCAGTTTCGTTACTGTGCAAAAAACCATGCCGGGTTGCATTGAATGCACCGATTCGGGCCGGAACCGAAACGAACTACCGATTCGCGCCAGAAACGTAACGAACGCACCCAATCCACTTTTTTCGACCCAATAGTGATGATTTGGTTCGTTTTGGTCAGTTTCATTACTGTGCAAAAAACCATGCCGGGTTGCATTGAATGCACCGATTCGTGCCGGAACCGAAATGAACTACCAATTCAGGCCAGAAATGAAACGAACGCACCCAATCCACTTTTTTGGACCCAATAGTGATGTTTTGGTTCGTTTTGGTCAGTTTTGTTACTGTGCAAAAAACCATGCCGGGTTGCATTTAATGCACCGATTCGGGCCGGAACCGAAACGAACTACCGATTCGGGCCAGAAACGTAACGAACGCACCTAATCCACTTTTTTGGACCCAATAGTTATGTTTTGGTTCGTTTTGGTCAGTTTCGTTACTGTGCAAAAAACCATGACGGGTTGCATTGAATGCACCGATTCGGGCCGCAACCGAAACGAACTACCGATTCGCGCCAGAAACGAAACGAATGCACCAAATCCAGTTTATTGGACCCAATTGTAATGTTTTGGTTCGTTTTTAATCAGTTTCGTTACTATGCAAAAAACCATGCCGGGATAGCATTTAATGTACCGATTCGGGCCGGAACCGAAACGAACTACCGATTCGCGCCAGAAACGAAACGAACGCACCAAATCCACTTTATTGGACCCAATTGTGATATTTTGGTTCGTTTTTAATCAGTTTCGTTACTGTGCAAAAAACCATGCCGGGATAGCATTTAATGTACCGATTCGGGCAAGAACTGAAACGAACTACCGATTCGCGCCAGAAACGAAACGAACGCACCAAATCCACTTTATTGGACCCAATAGTGATGTTTTGGTTCGTTTTGGTCAGTTTTGTTACTGTGCAAAAAACCATGCCGGGTTGCATTGAATGCACCGATTCGGGCCGGAACCGAAACGAACTACCGATTCGCTCCAGAAACGAAACGAACGCACCCAATCCACTTTTTTGGACCCAATAGTGATGTTTTGGTTCGTTTTGGTCAGTTTCGTTACTGTGCAAAAAACCATGCCGGGTTGCATTGAATGCACCGATTCGGGCCGGAACCGAAACGAACTACCGATTCACGCCAGAAACGTAACGAACGCACCCAATCCACTTTTTTCGACCCAATAGTGATGATTTGGTTCGTTTTGGTCAGTTTCATTACTGTGCAAAAAACCATGCCGGGTTGCATTGAATGCACCGATTCGTGCCGGAACCGAAATGAACTACCAATTCAGGCCAGAAATGAAACGAACGCACCCAATCCACTTTTTTGGACCCAATAGTGATGTTTTGGTTCGTTTTGGTCAGTTTTGTTACTGTGCAAAAAACCATGCCGGGTTGCATTTAATGCACCGATTCGGGCCGGAACCGAAACGAACTACCGATTCGGGCCAGAAACGTAACGAACGCACCTAATCCACTTTTTTGGACCCAATAGTTATGTTTTGGTTCGTTTTGGTCAGTTTCGTTACTGTGCAAAAAACCATGACGGGTTGCATTGAATGCACCGATTCGGGCCGCAACCGAAACGAACTACCGATTCGCGCCAGAAACGAAACGAATGCACCAAATCCAGTTTATTGGACCCAATTGTAATGTTTTGGTTCGTTTTTAATCAGTTTCGTTACTATGCAAAAAACCATGCCGGGATAGCATTTAATGTACCGATTCGGGCCGGAACCGAAACGAACTACCGATTCGCGCCAGAAACGAAACGAACGCACCAAATCCACTTTATTGGACCCAATTGTGATATTTTGGTTCGTTTTTAATCAGTTTCGTTACTGTGCAAAAAACCATGCCGGGATAGCATTTAATGTACCGATTCGGGCAAGAACTGAAACGAACTACCGATTCGCGCCAGAAACGAAACGAACGCACCCAATCCACTTTTTTGGACCCAATAGTTATGTTTTGGTTTGTTTTGGTTAGTTTCGTTACTGTGCAAAAAACCATGCCGGGTTGCATTGAATGCACCGATTCGGGCCGGAACCGAAACGAACTACCGATTCACGCTAGAAACGAAACGAACGCACCCAATCCACTTTTTTGGACCCAATAGTGATTTTTTGGTTCGTTTTGGTCAGTTTCGTTACTGTGCAAAAAACCATGACGGGTTGCATTGAATGCACCGATTCGGCCCGGAACCGAAACGAACTACCGATTCGCGCCAGAAACGAAACGAACGCACCCAATCCACATTTTTGGACCCAATAGTGATGTTTTGGTTTGTTTTGGTCAGTTTCGTTACTGTGCAAAAAACCATGCCGGGTTGCATTGAATGCACCGATTCGGGCCGGAACCGAAACGAACTACCGATTCGCGCCAGAAACGTAACGAACGCACCCAATCCACTTTTTTCGACCCAATAGTGATGTTTTGGTTCGTTTTGGTTAGTTTCATTACTGTGCAAAAAACCATGCCGGGTTGCATTGAATGCACCGATTCGTGCCGGAACCGAAAGGAACTACCAATTCGGGCCAGAAATGAAACGAACGCACCCAATCCACTTTTTTGGACCCAATAGTGATGCTTTGGTTCGTTTTGGTCTGTTTTGTTACTGTGCAAAAAACCATGCCGGGTTGCATTTAATGCACCGATTCGGGCCGGAACCGAAACGAACTACCGATTCGGGCCAGAAACGTAACGAACGCACCTAATCCACTTTTTTGGACCCAATAGTTATGTTTTGGTTCGTTTTGGTCAGTTTCGTTACTGTGCAAAAAACCATGACGGGTTGCATTGAATGCACCGATTCGGGCCGCAACCGAAACGAACTACCGATTCGCGCCAGAAACGAAACGAACGCACCAAATCCACTTTATTGGACCCAATCGTGATGTTTTGGTTCGTTTTTAATCAGTTTCGTTACTGTGCAAAAAACCATGTCGGGATAGCATTTAATGTACCGATTCGGGCTTGAACTGAAACGAACTACCGATTCGCGCCAGAAACGAAACGAACGCACCCAATCCACTTTTTTGGACCCAATAGTTATGTTTTGGTTCGTTTTGGTCAGTTTCGTTACTGTGCAAAAAACCATGCCGGGTTGCATTGAATGCACCGATTCGGGCCGGAACCGAAACGAACTACCGATTCACGCTAGAAACGAAACAAATGCACCCAATCCACTTTTTTGGACCCAATAGTGATGTTTTGGTTCGTTTTGGTCAGTTTCGTTACTATGCAAAAAACCATGCCGGGTTGCATTGAATGCACCGATTCGGGCCGGAACCGAAACGAACTACCGATTCGCGCCAGAAACGTAACGAACGCACCCAATCCACTTTTTTGGACCCAATAGTTATGTTTTGGTTTGTTTTGGTTAGTTTCGTTACTGTGCAAAAAACCATGCCGGGTTGCATTGAATGCACCGATTCGGGCCGGAACCGAAACGAACTACCGATTCACGCTAGAAACGAAACGAACGCACCCAATCCACTTTTTTGGACCCAATAGTGATTTTTTGGTTCGTTTTGGTCAGTTTCGTTACTGTGCAAAAAACCATGACGGGTTGCATTGAATGCACCGATTCGGCCCGGAACCGAAACGAACTACCGATTCGCGCCAGAAACGAAACGAACGCACCCAATCCACATTTTTGGACCCAATAGTGATGTTTTGGTTTGTTTTGGTCAGTTTCGTTACTGTGCAAAAAACCATGCCGGGTTGCATTGAATGCACCGATTCGGGCCGGAACCGAAACGAACTACCGATTCGCGCCAGAAACGTAACGAACGCACCCAATCCACTTTTTTCGACCCAATAGTGATGTTTTGGTTCGTTTTGGTTAGTTTCATTACTGTGCAAAAAACCATGCCGGGTTGCATTGAATGCACCGATTCGTGCCGGAACCGAAATGAACTACCAATTCGGGCCAGAAATGAAACGAACGCACCCAATCCACTTTTTTGGACCCAATAGTGATGCTTTGGTTCGTTTTGGTCTGTTTTGTTACTGTGCAAAAAACCATGCCGGGTTGCATTTAATGCACCGATTCGGGCCGGAACCGAAACGAACTACCGATTCGGGCCAGAAACGTAACGAACGCACCTAATCCACTTTTTTGGACCCAATAGTTATGTTTTGGTTCGTTTTGGTCAGTTTCGTTACTGTGCAAAAAACCATGACGGGTTGCATTGAATGCACCGATTCGGGCCGCAACCGAAACGAACTACCGATTCGCGCCAGAAACGAAACGAACGCACCAAATCCACTTTATTGGACCCAATCGTGATGTTTTGGTTCGTTTTTAATCAGTTTCGTTACTGTGCAAAAAACCATGCCGGGATAGCATTTAATGTACCGATTCGGGCTTGAACTGAAACGAACTACCGATTCGCGCCAGAAACGAAACGAACGCACCAAATCCACTTTATTGGACCCAATTGTGATGTTTTGGTTCGTTTTAAATCAGTTTCGTTACTGTGCAAAAAACCATGCCGGGATAGCATTAAATGCACCGATTCGGGCCGGAACCGAAACGAACTACCGATTCGCGCCAGAAACGAAACGAACGCACGCAATCCACTTTTTGGACCCAATAGTGATGTTTTGGTTCGTTTTGGTCAGTTTTGTTACTGTGCAAAAAACCATGTCGGGTTGCATTGAATGCACCGATTCGGGCCGGAACCGAAACGAACTACCGATTCGCGCCAGAAACGTAACGAACGCACCCAATCCACTTTTTTCGACCCAATAGTGATGTTTTGGTTCGTTTTGGTTAGTTTCATTACTGTGCAAAAAACCATGCCGGGTTGCATTGAATGCACCGATTCGTGCCGGAACCGAAATGAACTACCAATTCGGGCCAGAAATGAAACGAACGGACCCAATCCACTTTTTTGGACCCAATAGTGATGTTTTGGTTCGTTTTGGTCAGTTTTGTTACTGTGCAAAAAACCATGCCGGGTTGCATTTAATGCACCGATTCGGGCCGGAACCGAAACGAACTACCGATTCGGGCCAGAAACGTAACGAATGTACCTAATCCACTTTTTTGGACCCAATAGTTATGTTTTGGTTCGTTTTGGTCAGTTTCGTTACTGTGCAAAAAACCATGACGGGTTGCATTGAATGCACCGATTCGGGCCGCAACCGAAACGAACTACCGATTCGCGCCAGAAACGAAACGAACGCACCAAATCCACTTTATTGGACCCAATTGTGATGTTTTGGTTCGTTTTAAATCAGTTTCGTTACTGTGCAAAAAACCATGCCGGGATAGCATTAAATGCACCGATTTGGGCCGGAACCGAAACAAACTACCGATTCGCGCCAGAAACGAAACGAACGCACCCAATTTACTTTTTGGACCCAATAGTGATGTTTTGGTTCGTTTTGGTCAGTTTTGTTACTGTGCAAAAAACCATGCCGGGTTGCATTGAATGCATCGATTCGGGCCGGAACCGAAACGAACTACCGATTCACGCCAGAAACGAAACGAATGCACCAAATTCAATATATTGGACCCAATAGTGATGTTTTGGTTCATTTTTAATCAGTTTCGTTACTGTGCAAAAAACCATGCCGGGATAGCATTTAATGTACCGATTCGGGCCGGAACCGAAACGAACTAGCGATTCGCGCCAGAAACGAAACGAACGCACCAAATCCACTTTATTGGACCCAATTGTGATGTTTTGGTTCGTTTTAAATCAGTTTCGTTACTGTGCAAAAAACCATGCCGGGTTGCATTGAATGCACCGATTCGTGCCGGGACCGAAATGAACTACCAATTCGGGCCAGAAATGAAACGAACACACCCAATCCACTTTTTTGGACCCAATAGTGATGTTTTGGTTCGTTTTGGTCAGTTTCGTTACTGAGCAAAAAACCATGCCGGATTGCATTGAATGCACCGATTCGGGCCGGAACCGAAACGAACTACCGATTCGCGCCAGAAACGAAACGAACGCACGCAATCCACTTTTTTGGACCCAATAGTGATGTTTTGGTTCGTTTTGGTCAGTTTTGTTACTGTGCAAAAAACCATGCCGGGTTGCATTGAATGCACCGATTCGGGCCGGAACCGAAACGAACTACCGATTCGCGCCAGAAACGTAACGAACGCACCCAATCCACTTTTTTCGACCCAATAGTGATGTTTTGGTTCGTTTTGGTTAGTTTCATTACTGTGCAAAAAACCATGCCGGGTTGCATTGAATGCACCGATTCGTGCCGGAACCGAAATGAACTACCAATTCGGGCCAGAAATGAAACGAACGCACCCAATCCACTTTTTTGGACCCAATAGTGATGCTTTGGTTCGTTTTGGTCAGTTTTGTTACTGTGCAAAAAACCATGCCGGGTTGCATTTAATGCACCGATTCGGGCCGGAACCGAAACGAACTACCGATTCGGGCCAGAAACGTAACGAACGCACCTAATCCACTTTTTTGGACCCAATAGTTATGTTTTGGTTCGTTTTGGTCAGTTTCGTTACTGTGCAAAAAACCATGACGGGTTGCATTGAATGCACCGATTCGGGCCGCAACCGAAACGAACTACCGATTCGCGCCAGAAACGAAACGAACGCACCAAATCCACTTTATTGGACCCAATCGTGATGTTTTGGTTCGTTTTTAATCAGTTTCGTTACTGTGCAAAAAACCATGCCGGGATAGCATTTAATGTACCGATTCGGGCCGGAACTGAAACGAACTACCGATTCGCGCCAGAAACGAAACGAACGCACCCAATCCACTTTTTTGGACCCAATAGTTATGTTTTGGTTCGTTTTGGTCAGTTTCGTTACTGTGCAAAAAACCATGCCGGGTTGCATTGAATGCACCGATTCGGGCCGGAACCGAAACGAACTACCGATTCACGCTAGAAACGAAACAAATGCACCCAATCCACTTTTTTGGACCCAATAGTGATGTTTTGGTTCGTTTTGGTCAGTTTCGTTACTATGCAAAAAACCATGCCGGGTTGCATTGAATGCACCGATTCGGGCCGGATCCGAAACGAACTACCGATTCGCGCCAGAAACGAAACGAACGCACCCAATCCACTTTTTTGGACCCAATAGTGATGTTTTGGTTCGTTTTGGTCAGTTTTGTTACTGTGCAAAAAACCATGCCGGGTTGCATTGAATGCACCGATTCGGGCCGGAACCGAAACGAACTACCGATTCGCTCCAGAAACGAAACGAACGCACCCAATCCACTTTTTTGGACCCAATAGTGATGTTTTGGTTCGTTTTGGTCAGTTTCGTTACTGTGCAAAAAACCATGCCGGGTTGCATTGAATGCACCGATTCGGGCCGGAACCGAAACGAACTACCGATTCGCGCCAGAAACGTAACGAACGCACCCAATCCACTTTTTTCGACCCAATAGTGATGATTTGGTTCGTTTTGGTCAGTTTCATTACTGTGCAAAAAACCATGCCGGGTTGCATTGAATGCACCGATTCGTGCCGGAACCGAAATGAACTACCAATTCAGGCCAGAAATGAAACGAACGCACCCAATCCACTTTTTTGGACCCAATAGTGATGTTTTGGTTCGTTTTGGTCAGTTTTGTTACTGTGCAAAAAACCATGCCGGGTTGCATTTAATGCACCGATTCGGGCCGGAACCGAAACGAACTACCGATTCGGGCCAGAAACGTAACGAACGCACCTAATCCACTTTTTTGGACCCAATAGTTATGTTTTGGTTCGTTTTGGTCAGTTTCGTTACTGTGCAAAAAACCATGACGGGTTGCATTGAATGCACCGATTCGGGCCGCAACCGAAACGAACTACCGATTCGCGCCAGAAACGAAACGAATGCACCAAATCCAGTTTATTGGACCCAATTGTAATGTTTTGGTTCGTTTTTAATCAGTTTCGTTACTATGCAAAAAACCATGCCGGGATAGCATTTAATGTACCGATTCGGGCCGGAACCGAAACGAACTACCGATTCGCGCCAGAAACGAAACGAACGCACCAAATCCACTTTATTGGACCCAATTGTGATATTTTGGTTCGTTTTTAATCAGTTTCGTTACTGTGCAAAAAACCATGCCGGGATAGCATTTAATGTACCGATTCGGGCAAGAACTGAAACGAACTACCGATTCGCGCCAGAAACGAAACGAACGCACCCAATCCACTTTTTTGGACCCAATAGTGATGTTTTGGTTCGTTTTGGTCAGTTTTGTTACTGTGCAAAAAACCATGCCGGGTTGCATTGAATGCACCGATTCGGGCCGGAACCGAAACGAACTACCGATTCGCTCCAGAGACGAAACGAACGCACCCAATCCACTTTTTTGGACCCAATAGTGATGTTTTGGTTCGTTTTGGTCAGTTTCGTTACTGTGCAAAAAACCATGCCGGGTTGCATTGAATGCACCGATTCGGGCCGGAACCGAAACGAACTACCGATTCGCGCCAGAAACGTAACGAACGCACCCAATCCACTTTTTTCGACCCAATAGTGATGATTTGGTTCGTTTTGGTCAGTTTCATTACTGTGCAAAAAACCATGCCGGGTTGCATTGAATGCACCGATTCGTGCCGGAACCGAAATGAACTACCAATTCAGGCCAGAAATGAAACGAACGCACCCAATCCACTTTTTTGGACCCAATAGTGATGTTTTGGTTCGTTTTGGTCAGTTTTGTTACTGTGCAAAAAACCATGCCGGGTTGCATTTAATGCACCGATTCGGGCCGGAACCGAAACGAACTACCGATTCGGGCCAGAAACGTAACGAACGCACCTAATCCACTTTTTTGGACCCAATAGTTATGTTTTGGTTCGTTTTGGTCAGTTTCGTTACTGTGCAAAAAACCATGACGGGTTGCATTGAATGCACCGATTCGGGCCGCAACCGAAACGAACTACCGATTCGCGCCAGAAACGAAACGAATGCACCAAATCCAGTTTATTGGACCCAATTGTAATGTTTTGGTTCGTTTTTAATCAGTTTCGTTACTATGCAAAAAACCATGCCGGGATAGCATTTAATGTACCGATTCGGGCCGGAACCGAAACGAACTACCGATTCGCGCCAGAAACGAAACGAACGCACCAAATCCACTTTATTGGACCCAATTGTGATATTTTGGTTCGTTTTTAATCAGTTTCGTTACTGTGCAAAAAACCATGCCGGGATAGCATTTAATGTACCGATTCGGGCAAGAACTGAAACGAACTACCGATTCGCGCCAGAAACGAAACGAACGCACCCAATCCACTTTTTTGGACCCAATAGTTATGTTTTGGTTTGTTTTGGTTAGTTTCGTTACTGTGCAAAAAACCATGCCGGGTTGCATTGAATGCACCGATTCGGGCCAGAACCGAAACGAACTACCGATTCACGCTAGAAACGAAACGAACGCACCCAATCCACTTTTTTGGACCCAATAGTGATTTTTTGGTTCGTTTTGGTCAGTTTCGTTACTGTGCAAAAAACCATGACGGGTTGCATTGAATGCACCGATTCGGCCCGGAACCGAAACGAACTACCGATTCGCGCCAGAAACGAAACGAACGCACCCAATCCACATTTTTGGACCCAATAGTGATGTTTTGGTTTGTTTTGGTCAGTTTCGTTACTGTGCAAAAAACCATGCCGGGTTGCATTGAATGCACCGATTCGGGCCGGAACCGAAACGAACTACCGATTCGCGCCAGAAACGTAACGAACGCACCCAATCCACTTTTTTCGACCCAATAGTGATGTTTTGGTTCGTTTTGGTTAGTTTCATTACTGTGCAAAAAACCATGCCGGGTTGCATTGAATGCACCGATTCGTGCCGGAACCGAAATGAACTACCAATTCGGGCCAGAAATGAAACGAACGCACCCAATCCACTTTTTTGGACCCAATAGTGATGCTTTGGTTCGTTTTGGTCTGTTTTGTTACTGTGCAAAAAACCATGCCGGGTTGCATTTAATGCACCGATTCGGGCCGGAACCGAAACGAACTACCGATTCGGGCCAGAAACGTAACGAACGCACCTAATCCACTTTTTTGGACCCAATAGTTATGTTTTGGTTCGTTTTGGTCAGTTTCGTTACTGTGCAAAAAACCATGACGGGTTGCATTGAATGCACCGATTCGGGCCGCAACCGAAACGAACTACCGATTCGCGCCAGAAACGAAACGAACGCACCAAATCCACTTTATTGGACCCAATCGTGATGTTTTGGTTCGTTTTTAATCAGTTTCGTTACTGTGCAAAAAACCATGCCGGGATAGCATTTAATGTACCGATTCGGGCTTGAACTGAAACGAACTACCGATTCGCGCCAGAAACGAAACGAACGCACCAAATCCACTTTATTGGACCCAATTGTGATGTTTTGGTTCGTTTTAAATCAGTTTCGTTAGTGTGCAAAAAACCATGCCGGGATAGCATTTAATGTACCGATTCGGGCAAGAACTGAAACGAACTACCGATTCGCGCCAGAAACGAAACGAACGCACCCAATCCACTTTTTTGGACCCAATAGTGATGTTTTGGTTCGTTTTGGTCAGTTTTGTTACTGTGCAAAAAACCATGCCGGGTTGCATTGAATGCACCGATTCGGGCCGGAACCGAAACGAACTACCGATTCGCTCCAGAAACGAAACGAACGCACCCAATCCACTTTTTTGGACCCAATAGTGATGTTTTGGTTCGTTTTGGTCAGTTTCGTTACTGTGCAAAAAACCATGCCGGGTTGCATTGAATGCACCGATTCGGGCCGGAACCGAAACGAACTACCGATTCGCGCCAGAAACGTAACGAACGCACCCAATCCACTTTTTTCGACCCAATAGTGATGATTTGGTTCGTTTTGGTCAGTTTCATTACTGTGCAAAAAACCATGCCGGGTTGCATTGAATGCACCGATTCGTGCCGGAACCGAAATGAACTACCAATTCAGGCCAGAAATGAAACGAACGCACCCAATCCACTTTTTTGGACCCAATAGTGATGTTTTGGTTCGTTTTGGTCAGTTTTGTTACTGTGCAAAAAACCATGCCGGGTTGCATTTAATGCACCGATTCGGGCCGGAACCGAAACGAACTACCGATTCGGGCCAGAAACGTAACGAACGCACCTAATCCACTTTTTTGGACCCAATAGTTATGTTTTGGTTCGTTTTGGTCAGTTTCGTTACTGTGCAAAAAACCATGACGGGTTGCATTGAATGCACCGATTCGGGCCGCAACCGAAACGAACTACCGATTCGCGCCAGAAACGAAACGAATGCACCAAATCCAGTTTATTGGACCCAATTGTAATGTTTTGGTTCGTTTTTAATCAGTTTCGTTACTATGCAAAAAACCATGCCGGGATAGCATTTAATGTACCGATTCGGGCCGGAACCGAAACGAACTACCGATTCGCGCCAGAAACGAAACGAACGCACCAAATCCACTTTATTGGACCCAATTGTGATATTTTGGTTCGTTTTTAATCAGTTTCGTTACTGTGCAAAAAACCATGCCGGGATAGCATTTAATGTACCGATTCGGGCAAGAACTGAAACGAACTACCGATTCGCGCCAGAAACGAAACGAACGCACCCAATCCACTTTTTTGGACCCAATAGTTATGTTTTGGTTTGTTTTGGTTAGTTTCGTTACTGTGCAAAAAACCATGCCGGGTTGCATTGAATGCACCGATTCGGGCCAGAACCGAAACGAACTACCGATTCACGCTAGAAACGAAACGAACGCACCCAATCCACTTTTTTGGACCCAATAGTGATTTTTTGGTTCGTTTTGGTCAGTTTCGTTACTGTGCAAAAAACCATGACGGGTTGCATTGAATGCACCGATTCGGCCCGGAACCGAAACGAACTACCGATTCGCGCCAGAAACGAAACGAACGCACCCAATCCACATTTTTGGACCCAATAGTGATGTTTTGGTTTGTTTTGGTCAGTTTCGTTACTGTGCAAAAAACCATGCCGGGTTGCATTGAATGCACCGATTCGGGCCGGAACCGAAACGAACTACCGATTCGCGCCAGAAACGTAACGAACGCACCCAATCCACTTTTTTCGACCCAATAGTGATGTTTTGGTTCGTTTTGGTTAGTTTCATTACTGTGCAAAAAACCATGCCGGGTTGCATTGAATGCACCGATTCGTGCCGGAACCGAAATGAACTACCAATTCGGGCCAGAAATGAAACGAACGCACCCAATCCACTTTTTTGGACCCAATAGTGATGCTTTGGTTCGTTTTGGTCTGTTTTGTTACTGTGCAAAAAACCATGCCGGGTTGCATTTAATGCACCGATTCGGGCCGGAACCGAAACGAACTACCGATTCGGGCCAGAAACGTAACGAACGCACCTAATCCACTTTTTTGGACCCAATAGTTATGTTTTGGTTCGTTTTGGTCAGTTTCGTTACTGTGCAAAAAACCATGACGGGTTGCATTGAATGCACCGATTCGGGCCGCAACCGAAACGAACTACCGATTCGCGCCAGAAACGAAACGAACGCACCAAATCCACTTTATTGGACCCAATCGTGATGTTTTGGTTCGTTTTTAATCAGTTTCGTTACTGTGCAAAAAACCATGCCGGGATAGCATTTAATGTACCGATTCGGGCTTGAACTGAAACGAACTACCGATTCGCGCCAGAAACGAAACGAACGCACGCAATCCACTTTTTGGACCCAATAGTGATGTTTTGGTTCGTTTTGGTCAGTTTTGTTACTGTGCAAAAAACCATGTCGGGTTGCATTGAATGCACCGATTCGGGCCGGAACCGAAACGAACTACCGATTCGCGCCAGAAACGTAACGAACGCACCCAATCCACTTTTTTCGACCCAATAGTGATGTTTTGGTTCGTTTTGGTTAGTTTCATTACTGTGCAAAAAACCATGCCGGGTTGCATTGAATGCACCGATTCGTGCCGGAACCGAAATGAACTACCAATTCGGGCCAGAAATGAAACGAACGGACCCAATCCACTTTTTTGGACCCAATAGTGATGTTTTGGTTCGTTTTGGTCAGTTTTGTTACTGTGCAAAAAACCATGCCGGGTTGCATTTAATGCACCGATTCGGGCCGGAACCGAAACGAACTACCGATTCGGGCCAGAAACGTAACGAATGTACCTAATCCACTTTTTTGGACCCAATAGTTATGTTTTGGTTCGTTTTGGTCAGTTTCGTTACTGTGCAAAAAACCATGACGGGTTGCATTGAATGCACCGATTCGGGCCGCAACCGAAACGAACTACCGATTCGCGCCAGAAACGAAACGAACGCACCAAATCCAGTTTATTGGACCCAATTGTGATGTTTTGGTTCGTTTTTAATCAGTTTCGTTACTGTGCAAAAAACCATGCCGGGATAGCATTTAATGTACCGATTCGGGCCGGAACCGAAACGAACTACCGATTCGCGCCAGAAACGAAACGAACGCACCAAATCCACTTTATTGGACCCAATTGTGATGTTTTGGTTCGTTTTAAATCAGTTTCGTTACTGTGCAAAAAACCATGCCGGGATAGCATTAAATGCACTGATTTGGGCCGGAACCGAAACAAACTACCGATTCGCGCCAGAAACGAAACGAACGCACCCAATTTACTTTTTGGACCCAATAGTGATGTTTTGGTTCGTTTTGGTCAGTTTTGTTACTGTGCAAAAAACCATGCCGGGTTGCATTGAATGCATCGATTCGGGCCGGAACCGAAACGAACTACCGATTCGCGCCAGAAACGAAACGAACGCACCCAATCCACTTTTTTGGACCCAATAGTGATGTTTTGGTTTGTTTTTAATCAGTTTCATTACTGTGCAAAAAACCATGCCGGGATAGCATTTAATGTACCGATTCGGGCCGGAACCGAAACGAACTACTGATTCGCGCCAGAAACGAAACGAACACACCCAATCCACTTTTTTGGACCCAATAGTTATGTTTTGGTTCGTTTTGGTCAGTTTCGTTACTGTGCAAAAAACCATGCCGGGTTGCATTGAATGCACCGATTCGGGCCGGAACCGAAACGAACTACCGATTCACGCTAGAAACGAAACGAACGCACCAAATCCACTTTTTTGGACCCAATAGTGATGTTTTGGTTCGTTTTGGTCAGTTTCGTTACTGTGCAAAAAACCATGCCGGGTTGCATTGAATGCACCGATTCGGGCCGGAACCGAAACGAACTACCGATTCGCGCCAGAAACGAAACGAACGGACCCAATCCACTTTTTTGGACCCAATAGTTATGTTTTGGTTCGTTTTGGTCAGTTTCGTTACTGTGCAAAAAACCATGCCGGGTTGCATTGAATGCACCGATTCGGGCCGGAACCGAAACGAACTACCGATTCACGCTAGAAACGAAACGAACGCACCTAATCCACTTTTTTGGACCCAATAGTGATGTTTTGGTTCGTTTTGGTCAGTTTCGTTACTGAGCAAAAAACCATGCCGGATTGCATTGAATGCACCGATTCGGGCCGGAACCGAAACGAACTACCGATTCGCGCCAGAAACGAAACGAACGCACGCAATCCACTTTTTTGGACCCAATAGTGATTGATGTTTTGGTTCGTTTTGGTCAGTTTTGTTACTGTGCAAAAAACCATGCCGGGTTGCATTGAATGCACCGATTCGGGCCGGAATCGAAACGAACTACCGATTCGCGCCAGAAACGTAACGAACGCACCCAATCCACTTTTTTCGACCCAATAGTGATGTTTTGGTTCGTTTTGGTCAGTGTCATTACTGTGCAAAAAACCATGCCGGGTTGCATTGAATGCACCGATTCGTGCCGGAACCGAAATGAACTACCAATTCGGGCCAGAAATGAAACGAACGCACCCAATCCACTTTTTTGGACCCAATAGTGATGTTTTGGTTCGTTTTGGTCAGTTTTGTTACTATGCAAAAAACCATGCCGGGTTGCATTTAATGCACCGATTCGGGCCGGAACCGAAACGAACTACAGATTCGGGCCAGAAACGTAACGAACGCACCGAATCCACTTTTTTGGACCCAATAGTTATGTTTTGGTTCGTTTTGGTCAGTTTCGTTACGGTGCAAAAAACCATGCCGCCGGATTCAATGCACCGATTCAGGCCGGAACCGAAACGAACTACCGATTCGTGCCAGAAACGAAACGAATGCACCCAATACACTTTTTTGGTCCCAATAGTGATGTTTTGGTTCGTTTTGGTTAGTTTCGTTACTGTGCAAAAAACCATGTCGGGATACCATTTAATGCACCGATTCAGGCCGGAACCGAAACGAACTACCGATTCGCGCCAGAAATGAAACGAACGCACCCAATCCACTTTTTTGGACTCATGCCGATTTAATGCACCGATTCGGGCCGGAACCGAAACGAACGCACCTAATCCACTTTTTTGGACCCAATAGTTATGTTTTGGTTCGTTTTGGTCAGTTTCGTTACTGTGCAAAAAACCATGCCGGGATAGCATTTAATGTACCGATTCGGGCCGGAACCGAAACGAACTACCGATTCGCACCAGAAACGAAACGAACGCACCTAATCCACTTTTTTGGACCCAATAGTGATGTTTTGATTCGTTTTGGTCAGTTTCGTTACTGAGCAAAAAACCATGCCGGATTGCATTGAATGCACCGATTCGGGCCGGAACCGAAACGAACTACCGATTCGCGCCAGAAACGAAACGAACGCACGCAATCCACTTTTTTGGACCCAATAGTGATGTTTTGGTTCGTTTTGGTCAGTTTTGTTACTGTGCAAAAAACCATGCCGGGTTGCATTGAATGCACCGATTCGGGCCGGAACCGAAACGAACTACCGATTCACGCCAGAAACGTAACGAACGCACCCAATCCACTTTTTTCGACCCAATAGTGATGTTTTGGTTCGTTTTGGTCAGTTTCATTACTATGCAAAAAACCATGCCGGGTTGCATTGAATGCACCGATTCGTGCCGGAACCGAAATGAACTACCAATTCGGGCCAGAAATGAAACGAACGCACCCAATCCACTTTTTTGGGCCCAATAGTGATGTTTTGGTTCGTTTTGGTCAGTTTTGTTACTATGCAAAAAACCATGCCGGGTTGCATTTAATGCACCGATTCGGGCCGGAACCGAAACGAACTACCGATTCGGGCCAGAAACGTAACGAACGCACCTAATCCACTTTTTTGGACCCAATAGTTATGTTTTGGTTCGTTTTGGTCAGTTTCGTTACTGTGCAAAAAACCATGCCGGGATAGCATTTAATGTACCGATTCGGGCCGGAACCGAAACGAACTACCGATTCGCACCAGAAACGAAATGAACGCGGTAATCCACTTTTTTGGACCCAATAGTGATGTTTTGGTTCGTTTTGGTCAGTTTTGTTACTGTGCAAAAAACCATGTCGGGTTGCATTTAATGCACCGATTCGGGCCAGAAACGTAACGAACGCACCCAATCCACTTTTTTGGACCCAATAGTGATGTTTTGGTTCGTTTTGGTCAGTTTCGTTACTGTGCAAAAAACCATGCCGGGTTGGATTCAATGCACCGATTCAGGCCGGAACCGAAACGAACTACCGATTCGTGCCAGAAACGAAACGAACGCACCCAATACACTTTTTTGGTCCCAATAGTGATATTTTGGTTCGTTTTGGTTAGTTTCGTTACTGTGCAAAAAACCATGTCGGGATACCATTTAATGCAACGATTCAGGCCGGAACCGAAACGAACTACCGATTCGCGCCAGAAACGAAACGAACGCACCCAATCCACTTTTTTGGACTCAATAGTGATGTTTTGGTTCGTTTTGGTTAGTTTCGTTACTGTGCAAAAAACCATGCCGAGTTGCATTGAATGCACCGATTCGTGCCGGAACCGAAATGAACTACCAATTCAGGCCAGAAACGAAACGAACGCACCCAATCCACTTTTTTGGACCCAATAGTTATGTTTTGGTTCGTTTTGGTCAGTTTCGTTACTGTGTAAAAAACCATGCCGGGTTGCATTGAATGCACCGATTCGGGCCGGAACCGAAACGAACTACCGATTCACGCTAGAAATGAAACGAATGCACCCAATCCACTTTTTTAGACCCAATAGTGATGTTTTGGTTCGTTTTGGTCAGTTTCGTTACTGTGCAAAAAACCATGACGGGTCTCATTGAATGCACCGATTCGGGCCGGAACCGATACGAACTACCGATTCGCGCCAGAAACGAAACGAACGCACCAAATCCACTTTATTGGACCCAATCGTGATGTTTTGGTTCGTTTTTAATCAGTTTGGTTACTGTGCAAAAAACCATGCCGGGATAGCATTTAATGTACCGATTCGGGCAAGAACTGAAACGAACTACCGATTCGCGCCAGAAACGAAACGAACGCACCCAATCCACTTTTTTGGACCCAATAGTTATGTTTTGGTTTGTTTTGGTCAGTTTCGTTACTGTGCAAAAAACCATGCCGGGTTGCATTGAATGCACCGATTCGGGCCGGAACCGAAACGAACTACCGATTCACGCTAGAAACGAAACGAATGCACCCAATCCACTTTTTTGGACCCAATAGTGATTTTTTGGTTCGTTTTGGTCAGTTTCGTTACTGTGCAAAAAACCATGACGGGTTGCATTGAATGCACCGATTCGGCCCGGAACCGAAACGAACTACCGATTCGCGCCAGAAACGAAACGAACGCACCCAATCCACATTTTTGGACCCAATAGTGATGTTTTGGTTCGTTTTGGTCAGTTTCGTTACTGTGCAAAAAACTATGCCGGGTTGCATTGAATGCACCGATTCGGGCCGGAACCGAAACGAACTACCGATTCGCGCCAGAAACGTAACGAACGCACCCAATCCACTTTTTTCGACCCAATAGTGATGTTTTGGTTCGTTTTGGTTAGTTTCATTACTGTGCAAAAAACCATGCCGGGTTGCATTGAATGCACCGATTCGTGCCGGAACCGAAATGAACTACCAATTCGGGCCAGAAATGAAACGAACGCACCCAATCCACTTTTTTGGACCCAATAGTGATGCTTTGGTTCGTTTTGGTCAGTTTTGTTACTGTGCAAAAAACCATGCCGGGTTGCATTTAATGCACCGATTCGGGCCGGAACCGAAACGAACTACCGATTCGGGCCAGAAACGTAACGAACGCACCTAATCCACTTTTTTGGACCCAATAGTTATGTTTTGGTTCGTTTTGGTCAGTTTCGTTACTGTGCAAAAAACCATGACGGGTTGCATTGAATGCACCGATTCGGGCCGCAACCGAAACGAACTACCGATTCGCGCCAGAAACGAAACGAACGCACCAAATCCACTTTATTGGACCCAATCGTGATGTTTTGGTTCGTTTTTAATCAGTTTCGTTACTGTGCAAAAAACCATGCCGGGATAGCATTTAATGTACCGATTCGGGCCGGAACTGAAACGAACTACCGATTCGCGCCAGAAACGAAACGAACGCACCCAATCCACTTTTTTGGACCCAATAGTTATGTTTTGGTTCGTTTTGGTCAGTTTCGTTACTGTGCAAAAAACCATGCCGGGTTGCATTGAATGCACCGATTCGGGCCGGAACCGAAACGAACTACCGATTCACGCTAGAAACGAAACAAATGCACCCAATCCACTTTTTTGGACCCAATAGTGATGTTTTGGTTCGTTTTGGTCAGTTTCGTTACTATGCAAAAAACCATGCCGGGTTGCATTGAATGCACCGATTCGGGCCGGATCCGAAACGAACTACCGATTCGCGCCAGAAACGAAACGAACGCACCCAATCCACTTTTTTGGACCCAATAGTGATGTTTTGGTTCGTTTTGGTCAGTTTTGTTACTGTGCAAAAAACCATGCCGGGTTGCATTGAATGCACCGATTCGGGCCGGAACCGAAACGAACTACCGATTCGCGCCAGAAACGAAACGAACGCACCCAATCCACTTTTTTGGACCCAATAGTGATGTTTTGGTTCGTTTTGGTCAGTTTCGTTACTGTGCAAAAAACCATGCCGGGTTGCATTGAATGCACCGATTCGGGCCGGAACCGAAACGAACTACCGATTCGCGCCAGAAACGTAACGAACGCACCCAATCCACTTTTTTCGACCCAATAGTGATGTTTTGGTTCGTTTTGGTCAGTTTCATTACTGTGCAAAAAACCATGCCGGGTTGCATTGAATGCACCGATTCGTGCCGGAACCGAAATGAACTACCAATTCAGGCCAGAAATGAAACGAACGCACCCAATCCACTTTTTTGGACCCAATAGTGATGTTTTGGTTCGTTTTGGTCAGTTTTGTTACTGTGCAAAAAACCATGCCGGGTTGCATTTAATGCACCGATTCGGGCCGGAACCGAAACGAACTACCGATTCGGGCCAGAAACGTAACGAACGCACCTAATCCACTTTTTTGGACCCAATAGTTATGTTTTGGTTCGTTTTGGTCAGTTTCGTTACTGTGCAAAAAACCATGACGGGTTGCATTGAATGCACCGATTCGGGCCGCAACCGAAACGAACTACCGATTCGCGCCAGAAACGAAACGAATGCACCAAATCCAGTTTATTGGACCCAATTGTAATGTTTTGGTTCGTTTTTAATCAGTTTCGTTACTATGCAAAAAACCATGCCGGGATAGCATTTAATGTACCGATTCGGGCCGGAACCGAAACGAACTACCGATTCGCGCCAAAAACGAAACGAACGCACCAAATCCACTTTATTGGACCCAATTGTGATATTTTGGTTCGTTTTTAATCAGTTTCGTTACTGTGCAAAAAACCATGCCGGGATAGCATTTAATGTACCGATTCGGGCAAGAACTGAAACGAACTACCGATTCGCGCCAGAAACGAAACGAACGCACCCAATCCACTTTTTTGGACCCAATAGTTATGTTTTGGTTTGTTTTGGTTAGTTTCGTTACTGTGCAAAAAACCATGCCGGGTTGCATTGAATGCACCGATTCGGGCCGGAACCGAAACGAACTACCGATTCACGCTAGAAACGAAACGAACGCACCCAATCCACTTTTTTGGACCCAATAGTGATTTTTTGGTTCGTTTTGGTCAGTTTCGTTACTGTGCAAAAAACCATGACGGGTTGCATTGAATGCACCGATTCGGCCCGGAACCGAAACGAACTACCGATTCGCGCCAGAAACGAAACGAACGCACCCAATCCACATTTTTGGACCCAATAGTGATGTTTTGGTTTGTTTTGGTCAGTTTCGTTACTGTGCAAAAAACCATGCCGGGTTGCATTGAATGCACCGATTCGGGCCGGAACCGAAACGAACTACCGATTCGCGCCAGAAACGTAACGAACGCACCCAATCCACTTTTTTCGACCCAATAGTGATGTTTTGGTTCGTTTTGGTCAGTTTCATTACTGTGCAAAAAACCATGCCGGGTTGCATTGAATGCACCGATTCGTGCCGGAACCGAAATGAACTACCAATTCAGGCCAGAAATGAAACGAACGCACCCAATCCACTTTTTTGGACCCAATAGTGATGTTTTGGTTCGTTTTGGTCAGTTTTGTTACTGTGCAAAAAACCATGCCGGGTTGCATTTAATGCACCGATTCGGGCCGGAACCGAAACGAACTACCGATTCGGGCCAGAAACGTAACGAACGCACCTAATCCACTTTTTTGGACCCAATAGTTATGTTTTGGTTCGTTTTGGTCAGTTTCGTTACTGTGCAAAAAACCATGACGGGTTGCATTGAATGCACCGATTCGGGCCGCAACCGAAACGAACTACCGATTCGCGCCAGAAACGAAACGAATGCACCAAATCCAGTTTATTGGACCCAATTGTAATGTTTTGGTTCGTTTTTAATCAGTTTCGTTACTATGCAAAAAACCATGCCGGGATAGCATTTAATGTACCGATTCGGGCCGGAACCGAAACGAACTACCGATTCGCGCCAGAAACGAAACGAACGCACCAAATCCACTTTATTGGACCCAATTGTGATATTTTGGTTCGTTTTTAATCAGTTTCGTTACTGTGCAAAAAACCATGCCGGGATAGCATTTAATGTACCGATTCGGGCAAGAACTGAAACGAACTACCGATTCGCGCCAGAAACGAAACGAACGCACCCAATCCACTTTTTTGGACCCAATAGTTATGTTTTGGTTTGTTTTGGTTAGTTTCGTTACTGTGCAAAAAACCATGCCGGGTTGCATTGAATGCACCGATTCGGGCCGGAACCGAAACGAACTACCGATTCACGCTAGAAACGAAACGAACGCACCCAATCCACTTTTTTGGACCCAATAGTGATTTTTTGGTTCGTTTTGGTCAGTTTCGTTACTGTGCAAAAAACCATGACGGGTTGCATTGAATGCACCGATTCGGCCCGGAACCGAAACGAACTACCGATTCGCGCCAGAAACGAAACGAACGCACCCAATCCACATTTTTGGACCCAATAGTGATGTTTTGGTTTGTTTTGGTCAGTTTCGTTACTGTGCAAAAAACCATGCCGGGTTGCATTGAATGCACCGATTCGGGCCGGAACCGAAACGAACTACCGATTCGCGCCAGAAACGTAACGAACGCACCCAATCCACTTTTTTCGACCCAATAGTGATGTTTTGGTTAGTTTCATTACTGTGCAAAAAACCATGCCGGGTTGCATTGAATGCACCGATTCGTGCCGGAACCGAAATGAACTACCAATTCGGGCCAGAAATGAAACGAACGCACCCAATCCACTTTTTTGGACCCAATAGTGATGCTTTGGTTCGTTTTGGTCAGTTTTGTTACTGTGCAAAAAACCATGCCGGGTTGCATTTAATGCACCGATTCGGGCCGGAACCGAAACGAACTACCGATTCGGGCCAGAAACGTAACGAACGCACCTAATCCACTTTTTTGGACCCAATAGTTATGTTTTGGTTCGTTTTGGTCAGTTTCGTTACTGTGCAAAAAACCATGACGGGTTGCATTGAATGCACCGATTCGGGCCGCAACCGAAACGAACTACCGATTCGCGCCAGAAACGAAACGAACGCACCAAATCCACTTTATTGGACCCAATCGTGATGTTTTGGTTCGTTTTTAATCAGTTTCGTTACTGTGCAAAAAACCATGTCGGGATAGCATTTAATGTACCGATTCGGGCTTGAACTGAAACGAACTACCGATTCGCGCCAGAAACGAAACGAACGCACCCAATCCACTTTTTTGGACCCAATAGTTATGTTTTGGTTCGTTTTGGTCAGTTTCGTTACTGTGCAAAAAACCATGCCGGGTTGCATTGAATGCACCGATTCGGGCCGGAACCGAAACGAACTACCGATTCACGCTAGAAACGAAACAAATGCACCCAATCCACTTTTTTGGACCCAATAGTGATGTTTTGGTTCGTTTTGGTCAGTTTCGTTACTATGCAAAAAACCATGCCGGGTTGCATTGAATGCACCGATTCGGGCCGGAACCGAAACGAACTACCGATTCGCGCCAGAAACGAAACGAACGCACCCAATCCACTTTTTTGGACCCAATAGTGATGTTTTGGTTCGTTTTGGTCAGTTTTGTTACTGTGCAAAAAACCATGCCGGGTTGCATTGAATGCACCGATTCGGGCCGGAACCGAAACGAACTACCGATTCGCGCCAGAAACGAAACGAACGCACCCAATCCACTTTTTTGGACCCAATAGTGATGTTTTGGTTCGTTTTGGTCAGTTTCGTTACTGTGCAAAAAACCATGCCGGGTTGCATTGAATGCACCGATTCGGGCCGGAACCGAAACGAACTACCGATTCGCGCCAGAAACGTAACGAACGCACCCAATCCACTTTTTTCGACCCAATAGTGATGTTTTGGTTCGTTTTGGTCAGTTTCATTACTGTGCAAAAAACCATGCCGGGTTGCATTGAATGCACCGATTCGTGCCGGAACCGAAATGAACTACCAATTCAGGCCAGAAATGAAACGAACGCACCCAATCCACTTTTTTGGACCCAATAGTGATGTTTTGGTTCGTTTTGGTCAGTTTTGTTACTGTGCAAAAAACCATGCCGGGTTGCATTTAATGCACCGATTCGGGCCGGAACCGAAACGAACTACCGATTCGGGCCAGAAACGTAACGAACGCACCTAATCCACTTTTTTGGACCCAATAGTTATGTTTTGGTTCGTTTTGGTCAGTTTCGTTACTGTGCAAAAAACCATGACGGGTTGCATTGAATGCACCGATTCGGGCCGCAACCGAAACGAACTACCGATTCGCGCCAGAAACGAAACGAATGCACCAAATCCAGTTTATTGGACCCAATTGTAATGTTTTGGTTCGTTTTTAATCAGTTTCGTTACTATGCAAAAAACCATGCCGGGATAGCATTTAATGTACCGATTCGGGCCGGAACCGAAACGAACTACCGATTCGCGCCAGAAACGAAACGAACGCACCAAATCCACTTTATTGGACCCAATTGTGATATTTTGGTTCGTTTTTAATCAGTTTCGTTACTGTGCAAAAAACCATGCCGGGATAGCATTTAATGCACCGATTTGGGCCGGAACCGAAACAAACTACCGATTCGCGCCAGAAACGAAACGAACGCACCCAATTTACTTTTTGGACCAAATAGTGATGTTTTGGTTCGTTTTGGTCAGTTTTGTTACTGTGCAAAAAACCATGCCGGGTTGGATTGAATGCATCGATTCGGGCCGGAACCGAAACGAACTACCGATTCACGCCAGAAACGAAACGAATGCACCAAATTCACTTTATTGGACCCAATAGTGATGTTTTGGTTTGTTTTTAATCAGTTTCGTTACTGTGCAAAAAACCATGCCGGGATAGCATTTAATGTACCGATTCGGGCCGGAACCGAAACGAACTACCGATTCGCGCCAGAAACGAAACGAACGCACCCAATCCATTTTTTTGGACCCAATAGTTATGTTTTGGTTCGTTTTGGTCAGTTTCGTTACTGTGCAAAAAACCATGCCGGGTTGCATTGAATGCACCGATTCGGGCCGGAACCGAAACGAACTACCGATTCACGCTAGAAACGAAACGAACGCACCCAATCCACTTTTTTGGACCCAATAGTGATGTTTTGGTTCGTTTTGGTCAGTTTCGTTACTGTGCAAAAAACCATGCCGGGTTGCATTGAATGCACCGATTCGGGCCGGAACCGAAACGAACTACCGATTCGCGCCAGAAACGAAACGAACGCACCCAATCCACTTTTTTGGACCCAATAGTGATGTTTTGGTTCGTTTTGGTCAGTTTCGTTACTGTGCAAAAAACCATGCCGGGTTGCATTGAATGGACCGATTCGGGCCAGAACCGAAACGAACTACCGATTCGCACCAGAAACGAAACGAACGCACCCAATCCACTTTTTTGGACCCAATAGTGATGTTTTGGTTCGTTTTGGTCAGTTTCGTTACTGTGCAAAAAACCATGCCGGGTTGCATTGAATGCACCGATTCGGCCCGGAACCGAAACGAACTACCGATTCGCGCCAGAAACGAAACGAACGCACCCAATCCACATTTTTGGACCCAATACTGATGTTTTGGTTCGTTTTGGTCAGTTTCGTTACTGTGCAAAAAACCATGCCGGGTTGCATTGAATGCACCGATTCGGGCCGGAACCGAAACGAACTACCGATTCGCGCCAGAAACGTAACGAACGCACCCAATCCACTTTTTTCGACCCAATAGTGATGTTTTGTTTCGTTTTGGTCAGTTTCATTACTGTGCAAAAAACCATGCCGGGTTGCATTGAATGCACCGATTCGTGCCGGAACCGAAATGAACTACCAATTCGGGCCAGAAATGAAACGAACGCACCCAATCCACTTTTTTGGACCCAATAGTGATGCTTTGGTTCGTTTTGGTCAGTTTTGTTACTGTGCAAAAAACCATGCCGGGTTGCATTTAATGCACCGATTCGGGCCGGAACCGAAACGAACTACCGATTCGGGCCAGAAACGTAACGAACGCACCGAATCCACTTTTTTGGACCCAATAGTTATGTTTTGGTTCGTTTTGGTTAGTTTCGTTACTGTGCAAAAAACCATGACGGGTTGCATTGAATGCACCGATTCGGGCCGGAACCGAAACGAACTACCGATTCGCGCCAGAAACGTAACGAACGCACCCAATCCACTTTTTTCGACCCAATAGTGATGTTTTGGTTCGTTTTGGTCAGTTTCATTACTGTGCAAAAAACCATGCCGGGTTGCATTGAATGCACCGATTCGTGCCGGAACCGAAATGAACTACCAATTCGGGCCAGAAATGAAACGAACGCACCCAATCCACTTTTTTGGACCCAATAGTGATGCTTTGGTTCGTTTTGGTCAGTTTTGTTACTGTGCAAAAAACCATGCCGGGTTGCATTTAATGCACCGATTCGGGCCGGAACCGAAACGAACTACCGATTCGCGCCAGAAACGAAACGAACGCACCCAATCCACTTTTTTGGACCCAATAGTGATGTTTTGGTTCGTTTTGGTCAGTTTCGTTACTGTGCAAAAAACCATGCCGGGTTGCATTGAATGCACCGATTCGGGCCGGAACCGAAACGAACTACCGATTCGCGCCAGAAACGAAACGAACGCACCCAATCCACTTTTTTGGACCCAATAGTGATGTTTTGGTTCGTTTTGGTCAGTTTCGTTACTGTGCAAAAAACCATGCCGGGTTGCATTGAATGCACCGATTCGGGCCGGAACCGAAACGAACTACCGATTCGCGCCAGAAACGTAACGAACGCACCCAATCCACTTTTTTCGACCCAATAGTGATGTTTTGGTTCGTTTTGGTCAGTTTCATTACTGTGCAAAAAACCATGCCGGGTTGCATTGAATGCACCGATTCGTGCCGGAACCGAAATGAACTACCAATTCAGGCCAGAAATGAAACGAACGCACCCAATCCACTTTTTTGGACCCAATAGTGATGTTTTGGTTCGTTTTGGTCAGTTTTGTTACTGTGCAAAAAACCATGCCGGGTTGCATTTAATGCACCGATTCGGGCCGGAACCGAAACGAACTACCGATTCGGGCCAGAAACGTAACGAACGCACCTAATCCACTTTTTTGGACCCAATAGTTATGTTTTGGTTCGTTTTGGTCAGTTTCGTTACTGTGCAAAAAACCATGACGGGTTGCATTGAATGCACCGATTCGGGCCGCAACCGAAACGAACTACCGATTCGCGCCAGAAACGAAACGAATGCACCAAATCCAGTTTATTGGACCCAATTGTAATGTTTTGGTTCGTTTTTAATCAGTTTCGTTACTATGCAAAAAACCATGCCGGGATAGCATTTAATGTACCGATTCGGGCCGGAACCGAAACGAACTACCGATTCGCGCCAGAAACGAAACGAACGCACCAAATCCACTTTATTGGACCCAATTGTGATATTTTGGTTTGTTTTTAATCAGTTTCGTTACTGTGCAAAAAACCATGCCGGGATAGCATTTAATGCACCGATTTGGGCCGGAACCGAAACGAACTACCGATTCGCGCCAGAAACGAAACGAACGCACCCAATTTACTTTTTGGACCAAATAGTGATGTTTTGGTTCGTTTTGGTCAGTTTTGTTACTGTGCAAAAAACCATGCCGGGTTGCATTGAATGCATCGATTCGGGCCGGAACCGAAACGAACTACCGATTCACGCCAGAAACGAAACGAATGCACCAAATTCACTTTATTGGACCCAATAGTGATGTTTTGGTTTGTTTTTGATCAGTTTCGTTACTGTGCAAAAAACCATGCCGGGATAGCATTTAATGTACCGATTCGGGCCGGAACCGAAACGAACTACCGATTCACGCTAGAAACGAAACGAACGCACCCAATCCACTTTTTTGGACCCAATAGTTATGTTTTGGTTCGTTTTGGTCAGTTTCGTTACTGTGCAAAAAACCATGCCGGGTTGCATTGAATGCACCGATTCGGGCCGGAACCGAAACGAACTACCGATTCACGCCAGAAACGAAACGAACGCACCAAATCCACTTTTTTGGACCCAATCGTGATGTTTTGGTTCGTTTTTAATCAGTTTGGTTACTGTGCAAAAAACCATGCCGGGATAGCATTTAATGTACCGATTCGGGCAAGAACCGAAACGAACTACCGATTCGCGCCAGAAACGAAACGAACGCACCCAATCCACTTTTTTGGACCCACTAGTGATGTTTTGGTTCATTTTGGTCAGTTTCGTTACTGTGCAAAAAACCATGCCGGGTTGCATTGAATGCACCGATTCGGGCCGGAACCGAAACGAACTACCGATTCACGCCAGAAACGAAACGAACGCACCCAATCCACTTTTTTGGACCCAATAGTGATGTTTTGGTTCGTTTTGGTCAGTTTCGTTACTGTGCAAAAAACCATGCCGGGTTGCATTGAATGCACCGATTCGGCCCGGAACCGAAACGAACTACCGATTCGCGCCAGAAACGAAACGAACGCACCCAATCCACATTTTTGGACCCAATAGTGATGTTTTGGTTCTTTTTGGTCAGTTTCGTTACTGTGCAAAAAACCATGCCGGGTTGCATTGAATGCACCGATTCGGGCCGGAACCGAAACGAACTACCGATTCGCGCCAGAAACGTAACGAACGCACCCAATCCACTTTTTTCGACCCAATAGTGATGTTTTGGTTCGTTTTGGTCAGTTTCATTACTGTGCAAAAAACCATGCCGGGTTGCATTGAATGCACCGATTCGTGCCGGAACCGAAATGAACTACCAATTCAGGCCAGAAATGAAACGAACGCACCCAATCCACTTTTTTGGACCCAATAGTGATGTTTTGGTTCGTTTTGGTCAGTTTTGTTACTGTGCAAAAAACCATGCCGGGTTGCATTTAATGCACCGATTCGGGCCGGAACCGAAACGAACTACCGATTCGGGCCAGAAACGTAACGAACGCACCTAATCCACTTTTTTGGACCCAATAGTGATGTTTTGGTTCGTTTTGGTCAGTTTCGTTACTGTGCAAAAAACCATGCCGGGATAGTATTTTATACACCGATTCGTGCCGGAACCGAAACGAACTACCGATTCGAGCCAGAAATGAAACGAACGCACCCAATCCACTTTTTTGGACCCAATAGTGATGCTTTGGTTCGTTTTGGTCAGTTTTGTTACTGTGCAAAAAACCTTGCCGGGTTGCATTTAATGCACCGATTCGGGCCGGAACCGAAACGAACTACCGATTCGGGCCAGAAACGTAACGAACGCACCTAATCCACTTTTTTGGACCCAATAGTTATGTTTTGGTTCGTTTTGGTCAGTTTTGTTACTGTGCAAAAAACCATGCCGGGTTGCATTGAATGCATCGATTCGGGCCGGAACCGAAACGAACTACCGATTCGCGCCAGAAACGAAACGAATGCACCAAATTCACTTTATTGGACCCAATAGTGATGTTTTGGTTTGTTTTTAATCAGTTTCGTTACTGTGCAAAAAACCATGCCGGGATAGCATTTAATGTACCGATTCGGGCCGGAACCGAAACGAACTACCGATTCGCGCCAGAAACGAAACGAACGCACCCAATCCACTTTTTTGGACCCAATAGTTATGTTTTGGTTCGTTTTGGTCAGTTTCGTTACTGTGCAAAAAACCATGCCGGGTTGCATTGAATGCACCGATTCGGGCCGGAACCGAAACGAACTACCGATTCACGCTAGAAACGAAACGAACGCACCCAATCCACTTTTTTGGACCCAATAGTGATGTTTTGGTTCGTTTTGGTCAGTTTCGTTACTGTGCAAAAAACCATGCCGGGTTGCATTGAATGCACCGATTCGGGCCGGAACCGAAACGAACTACCGATTCGCGCCAGAAACGAAACGAACGCACCCAATCCACTTTTTTGGACCCAATAGTGATGTTTTGGTTCGTTTTGGTCAGTTTTGTTACTGTGCAAAAAACCATGTCGGGTTGCATTGAATGCACCGATTCGGGCCGGAACCGAAACGAACTACCGATTCGCGCCAGAAACGAAACGAACGCACCCAAATTCACTTTATTGGACCCAATAGTGATGTTTTGGTTCATTTTTAATCAGTTTCATTACTGTGCAAAAAACCATGCCGGGATAGCATTTAATGTACCGATTCGGGCCGGAACCGAAACGAACTACCGATTCGCGCCAGAAACGAAACGAACGCACCCAATCCACTTTTTTGGACCCAATTGTTATGTTTTGGTTCGTTTTGGTCAGTTCCGTTACTGTGCAAAAAACCATGCCGGGTTGCATTGAATGCACCGATTCGGGCCGGAACCGAAACGAACTACCGATTCACGCTAGAAACGAAACGAACGCACCTAATCCACTTTTTTGGACCCAATAGTGATGTTTTGGTTCGTTTTGTTCAGTTTTGTTACTATGCAAAAAACCATGCTGGGTTGCATTTAATGCACCGATTCGGGCTAGAAACGTAACGAACGCACCCAATCCACTTTCGGTTCCGGCCCGAATCGGTGCATTAAATGGTATCCCGTCATGGTTTTTTGCACAGTAACGAAACTGACCAAAACGAACCAAAACATCACTATTGGGTCCACAAAAGTGGATTGGGTGCGTTCGTTTTGTTTCTGGAACGAATCGGTAGTTCGTTTCGGTTCCGGCCTGAATCGGTGCATTTAATGCAACCCGGCATGGTTTTTTGCACAGTAACGAAACTGACCAAAACTAACCAAAACATCACTATTGGGTCCAAAAAGTGGATTGGGTGCGTTCGTTACGTTTCTGGCCCGAATCGGTAGTTCGTTTCGGTTCCGGCCTGAATCGGTGCATTAAATGCAACCCGGCATGGTTTTTTGCACAGTAACGAAACTGACCAAAACGAACCAAAACATCACTATTGGGTCCAAAAAAGTGGATTGGGTGCGTTCGTTACGTTTCTGGCCCGAATCGGTAGTTCGTTTCGGTTCCGGCCCGAATCGGTGCATTAAATGCAACCCGGTATGGTTTTTTGCACAGTAACAAAACTGACCAAAACGAACCAAAACATCACTATTGGGTCCAAAAAAGTGGATTGGGTGCATTCGTTTCATTTCTGGCTCGAATCGGTAGTTCGTTTCGGTTCCGGCCCGAATCGGTGTATAAAATACTATCCCGGCATGGTTTTTTGCATAGTAACAAAACTGATTAAAAACGAACCAAAACATCACTATTGGGTCCAATAAAGTGGATTGGGTGCGTTCGTTACGTTTCTGGCCCGAATCGGTAGTTCGTTTCGGTTCCGGCCCGAATCGGTGCATTAAATGGTATCCCGTCATGGTTTTTTGCACAGTAACGAAACTGACCAAAACGAACCAAAACATCACTATTGGGTCCACAAAAGTGGATTGGGTGCGTTCGTTTTGTTTCTGGCACGAATCAGTAGTTCGTTTCGGTTCCGGCCTGAATCGGTGCATTAAATGCAACCCGCCATGGTTTTTTGCACAGTAATGAAACTGACCAAAATGAACTAAAACATCACTATTGGGTCCAAAAAGTAAATTGGGTGCGTTCATTTCATTTCTGGCGCGAATCGGTAGTTTGTTTCGGTTTCTGCCCGAATCGGTGCATCATATGCTGTCCCGGGATGGTTTTTTGCACAGTAACGAAACTGACGAAAACGAACAAAAACATCACTATTGGGTCCAAAAAAGTGGATTGGGTGCGTTCGTTTCGTTTCTGGCGCGAATCGGTAGTCCGTTTCGGTTTCGGCCCGAATCGGTGCATTCAATGCAACCCGACATGATTTTTCGCACAGTAACGAAACTAACAAAAACGAACCAAAACATCACTATTGGGTCCAAAAAAGTGGATTGGGGGCGTTTGTTTCGTTTCTGGCGCGAATTCGTAGTTCGTTTCGGTTCCGGCCCGAATCGGTGCATTCAATGGTATCCCGACATGGTTTTTTACACAGTAACGAAACTGACCAAAACGAACCAAAACATCACAATTGGGTCCAAAAAAGTGGATTGGGTGCGTTTGTTACGTTTTTGGCCCAAATCGGTAGTTCGTTTCGGTTCCGGCCCGAATCGGTGCATTCAATGCAGCCCGGCATGGTTTTTTGCACAGTAACGAAACTGACCAAAACGAACCAAAACATCACTATTGGGTCCAAAAAGTGGATTGTGTGCGTTCGTTTCGTTTCTGGCGTGAATCGGTAGTTCATTTCGGTTCCGGCACGAATCGGTGCATTCAATGCAACAACCCGACATGATTTTTTGCACAGTAACGAAACTGACCAAAATGAACCAAAACATCACTATTGGGTCCAAAAAAGTGGATTGGGGTGTTTGTTTCGTTTCTGGCGCGAATCGGTAGTTCGTTTCGGTTCCGGCCCGAATCGGTGCATTAAATGTTATCCCGACATGGTTTTTTGCACAGTAACAAAACTGACAAAAACGAACCAAAACATCACTATTGGGTCAAAAAAAGTGGATTGGGTGCGTTCGTTACGTTTCTGGCCCAAATCGGTAGTTCGTTTCAGTTCCGGTCCGAATCGGTGCATTCAATGCAACCCGGCATGGTTTTTTGCACAGTAACGAAACTGACCAAAACGAACCAAAACATAACTATTGGGTCCAAAAAAGTGGATTGGGTGCGTTCGTTTCGTTTCTGGCGCGAATCGGTAGTTCGTTTCGGTTCCGGCCCGAATCGGTGCATTAAATGCTGTCCCGGCATGGTTTTTCGCACAGTAACGAAACTGATCAAAACGAACCAAAACATCACTATTGGGTCCAAAAAAGTGGATTGGGTGCGTTCGTTTCGTTTCTGCCACGAATCGGTAGTTCGTTTTGGTTCCGGCCCGAATCGGTGCATTGAATGCTATCCCGGCATGGTTTTTTGCACAGTAACGAAACTAATTAAAAACGAACCAAAACATCACTATTGGGTCCAAAAAAGTGGATTGGGTGCATTCGTTTCGTTTCTGGCGCGAATTGGTAGTTCGTTTCGGTTCCGGCCCGAATCGGTGCATTAAATGGTATCCCGACATGGTTTTTTGCACAGTAACGAAACTGACCAAAACGAACCAAAACATCACTATTGGGTCCAAAAAAGTGGATTGGGTGCGTTTGTTACGTTTTTGGCCCAAATCGGTAGTTCGTTTCGGTTCCGGCCCGAATCGGTGCATTCAATGCAACCCGGCATGGTTTTTTGCACAGTAACGAAACTGACCAAAACGAACCAAAACATCACTATTCGGTCCAAAAAGTGGATTGTGTGCGTTCGTGTCGTTTCTGGCGTGAATCGGTAGTTCATTTCGGTTCCGGCACGAATCGGTGCATTCAATGCAACCCAACATGATTTTTTGCACAGTAACGAAACTGACCAAAACGAACCAAAACATCACTATTGGGTCCAAAAAAGTGGATTGGGGTGTTTGTTTCGTTTCTGGCGCGAATCGGTAGTTCGTTTCGGTTCCGGCCCGAATCGGTGCATTAAATGGTATCCCGACATGGTTTTTTGCACAGTAACGAAACTGACCAAAACGAACCAAAACATCACTATTGGGTCCAAAAAAGTGGATTGGGTGCATTTGTTACGTTTTTGGCCCAAATCGGTAGTTCGTTTCGGTTCCGGCCCGAATCGGTGCATTCAATGCAACCCGGCATGGTTTTTTGCACAGTAACGAAACTGACCAAAACGAACCAAAACATCACTATTCGGTCCAAAAAGTGGATTGTGTGCGTTCGTGTCATTTCTGGCGTGAATCGGTAGTTCATTTCGGTTCCGGCGCGAATCGGTGCATTCAATGCAACCCAACATGATTTTTTGCACAGTAACGAAACTGACCAAAACGAACCAAAACATCACTATTGGGTCCAAAAAAGTGGATTGGGGTGTTTGTTTCGTTTCTGGCGCGAATCGGTAGTTCGTTTCGGTTCCGGCCCGAATCGGTGCATTAAATGGTATCCCGTCATGGTTTTTTGCACAGTAACGAAACTGACCAAAACGAACCAAAACATCACTATTGGGTCCACAAAAGTGGATTGGGTGCGTTCGTTTTGTTTCTGGAACGAATCGGTAGTTCGTTTCGGTTCCGGCCTGAATCGGTGCATTCAATCAAACCCTGCATGGTTTTTTGCACAGTAACGAAACTGACCAAAACTAACCAAAACATCACTATTGGGTCCAAAAAAGTGGATTGGGTGCGTTCGTTACGTTTCTGGCCCGAATCGGTAGTTCGTTTCGGTTCCGGCCTGAATCGGTGCATTAAATGCAACCCGGCATGGTTTTTTGCACAGTAACGAAACTGACCAAAACGAACCAAAACATCACTATTGGGTCCAAAAAAGTGGATTGGCTGCGTTCGTTACGTTTCTGGCCCGAATCGGTAGTTCGTTTCGGTTCCGGCCCGAATCGGTGCATTAAATGCAACCCGGTATGGTTTTTTGCACAGTAACAAAACTGACCAAAACGAACCAAAACATCACTATTGGGTCCAAAAAAGTGGATTGGGTGCATTCGTTTCATTTCTGGCTCGAATCGGTAGTTCGTTTCGGTTCCGGCCCGAATCGGTGTATAAAATACTATCCCGGCATGGTTTTTTGCATAGTAACAAAACTGATTAAAAACGAACCAAAACATCACTATTGGGTCCAATAAAGTGGATTGGGTGCGTTCGTTTCATTTCTGGCGCGAATCGGTAATTCGTTTCGGTTCCGGCCCGAATCAGTGCATTAAATGCTATCCCGGCATGGTTTTTTGCACAGTAACGGAACTGATTAAAAACAAACCAAAACATCATGATTGGGTCCAAAAAAGTGGATTGGGTGCGTTCGTTTCGTTTCTGGCGCGAATCGGTAGTTCATTTCGGTTCCGGCCTGAATCGGTGCATTCAATGCAACCCGTCATGGTTTTTTGCACAGTAACGAAACTGACCAAAACGAACCAAAACATAACTATTGGGTCCAAAAAAGTGGATTGGGTGCGTTCGTTACGTTTCTGGCCCGAATCGGTAGTTCGTTTCGGTTCCGGCCCGAATCGGTGCATTAAATGGTATCCCGTCATGGTTTTTTGCACAGTAACGAAACTGACCAAAACGAACCAAAACATCACTATTGGGTCCACAAAAGTGGATTGGGTGCGTTCGTTTTGTTTCTGGCACGAATCGGTAGTTCGTTTCGGTTCCGGCCTGAATCGGTGCATTAAATGCAACCCGCCATGGTTTTTTGCACAGTAATGAAACTGACCAAAACGAACTAAAACATCACTATTGGGTCCAAAAAGTAAATTGGGTGCGTTCATTTCATTTCTGGCGCGAATCGGTAGTTTGTTTCGGTTTCTGCCCGAATCGGTGCATCAAATGCTGTCCCGGGATGGTTTTTTGCACAGTAACGAAACTGACGAAAACGAACAAAAACATCACTGTTGGGTCCAAAAAAGTGGATTGGGTGCGTTCGTTTCGTTTCTGGCGCGAATCGGTAGTCCGTTTCGGTTTCGGCCCGAATCGGTGCATTCAATGCAACCCGACATGATTTTTTGCACAGTAACGAAACTAACCAAAACGAACCAAAACATCACTATTGGGTCCAAAAAAGTGGATTGGGGGCGTTTGTTTCGTTTCTGGCGCGAATTCGTAGTTCGTTTCGGTTCCGGCCCGAATCGGTGCATTCAATGGTATCCCGACATGGTTTTTTGCACAGTAACGAAACTGACCAAAACGAACCAAAACATCACTATTGGGTCCAAAAAAGTGGATTGGGTGCGTTTGTTACGTTTTTGGCCCAAATTGGTAGTTCGTTTCGGTTCCGGCCCGAATCGGTGCATTCAATGCAGCCCGGCATGGTTTTTTGCACAGTAACGAAACTGACCAAAATGAACCAAAACATCACTATTGGGTCCAAAAAGTGGATTGTGTGCGTTCGTTTCGTTTCTGGCGTGAATCGGTAGTTCATTTCGGTTCCGGCACGAATCGGTGCATTCAATGCAACAACCCGACATGATTTTTTGCACAGTAACGAAACTGACCAAAATGAACCAAAACATCACTATTGGGTCCAAAAAAGTGGATTGGGGTGTTTGTTTCGTTTCTGGCGCGAATCGGTAGTTCGTTTCGGTTCGGGCCCGAATCGGTGCATTAAATGGTATCCCGACATGGTTTTTTGCACAGTAACGAAACTGACAAAAACGAACGAAAACATCACTATTGGGTCAAAAAAAGTGGATTGGGTGCGTTCGTTACGTTTCTGGCCCAAATCGGTAGTTCGTTTCGGTTCCGGTCCGAATCGGTGCATTCAATGCAACCCGGCATGGTTTTTTGCACAGTAACGAAACTGACCAAAACGAACCAAAACATAACTATTGGGTCCAAAAAAGTGGATTGGGTGCGTTCGTTTCGTTTCTGGCGCGAATCGGTAGTTCGTTTCGGTTCCGGCCCGAATCGGTGCATTAAATGCTGTCCCGGCATGGTTTTTCGCACAGTAACGAAACTGATCAAAACGAACCAAAACATCACTATTGGGTCCAAAAAAGTGGATTGGGTGCGTTCGTTTCGTTTCTGCCACGAATCGGTAGTTCGTTTTGGTTCCGGCCCGAATCGGTGCATTGAATGCTATCCCGGCATGGTTTTTTGCACAGTAACGAAACTAATTAAAAACGAACCAAAACATCACTATTGGGTCCAAAAAAGTGGATTGGGTGCGTTCGTTTCGTTTCTGGCGCGAATCGGTAGTTCGTTTTGGTTCCGGCCCGAATCGGTGCATTAAATGCTATCCCGGCATTGTTTTTTGCACAGTAACGAAACTGATTAAAAACGAACCAAAACATCACTATTGGGTCCAATAAAGAGGATTGGGTGCGTTCGTTTCGTTTCTGGCGCGAATTGGTAGTTCGTTTCGGTTCCGGCCCGAATCGGTGCATTAAATGGTATCCCGACATGGTTTTTTGCACAGTAACGAAACTGACCAAAACGAACCAAAACATCACTATTGGGTCCAAAAAAGTGGATTGGGTGCGTTTGTTACGTTTTTGGCCCAAATCGGTAGTTCGTTTCGGTTCCGGCCCGAATCGGTGCATTCAATGCAACCCGGCATGGTTTTTTGCACAGTAATGAAACTGACCAAAACGAACCAAAACATCACTATTCGGTCCAAAAAGTGGATTGTGTGCGTTCGTGTCGTTTCTGGCGTGAATCGGTAGTTCATTTCGGTTCCGGCACGAATCGGTGCATTCAATGCAACCCAACATGATTTTTTGCACAGTAACGAAACTGACCAAAACGAACCAAAACATCACTATTGGGTCCAAAAAAGTGGATTGGGGTGTTTGTTTCGTTTCTGGCGCGAATCGGTAGTTCGTTTCGGTTCCGGCCCGAATCGGTGCATTAAATGGTATCCCGACATGGTTTTTTGCACAGTAACGAAACTGACCAAAACGAACCAAAACATCACTATTGGGTCCAAAAAAGTGGATTGGGTGCGTTTGTTACGTTTTTGGCCCAAATCGGTAGTTCGTTTCGGTTCCGGCCCGAATCGGTGCATTCAATGCAACCCGGCATGGTTTTTTGCACAGTAACGAAACTGACCAAAACGAACCAAAACATCACTATTCGGTCCAAAAAGTGGATTGTGTGCGTTCGTGTCATTTCTGGCGTGAATCGGTAGTTCATTTCGGTTCCGGCCCGAATCGGTGCATTCAATGCAACCCAACATGATTTTTTGCACAGTAACGAAACTGACCAAAACGAACCAAAACATCACTATTGGGTCCAAAAAAGTGGATAGGGGTGTTTGTTTCGTTTCTGGCGCGAATCGGTAGTTCGTTTCGGTTCCGGCCCGAATCGGTGCATTAAATGGTATCCCGTCATGGTTTTTTGCATAGTAACGAAACTGACCAAAACGAACCAAAACATCACTATTGGGTCCACAAAAGTGGATTGGGTGCGTTCGTTTTGTTTCTGGCACGAATCGGTAGTTCGTTTCGGTTCCGGCCTGAATCGGTGCATTCAATGCAACCCGGCATGGTTTTTTGCACAGTAACGAAACTGACCAAAACTAACCAAAACATCACTATTGGGTCCAAAAAAGTGGATTGGGTGCGTTCGTTACGTTTCTGGCCCGAATCGGTAGTTCGTTTCGGTTCCGGCCTGAATCGGTGCATTAAATGCAACCCGGCATGGTTTTTTGCACAGTAACGAAACTGACCAAAACGAACCAAAACATCACTATTGGGTCCAAAAAAGTGGATTGGGTGCGTTCGTTACGTTTCTGGCCCGAATCGGTAGTTCGTTTCGGTTCCGGCCCGAATCGGTGCATTAAATGCAACCCGGTATGGTTTTTTGCACAGTAACAAAACTGACCAAAACGAACCAAAACATCACTATTGGGTCCAAAAAAGTGGATTGGGTGCATTCGTTTCATTTCTGGCTCGAATCGGTAGTTCGTTTCGGTTCCGGCCCGAATCGGTGTATAAAATACTATCCCGGCATGGTTTTTTGCATAGTAACAAAACTGATTAAAAACGAACCAAAACATCACTATTGGGTCCAATAAAGTGGATTGGGTGCGTTCGTTTCGTTTCTGGCGCGAATCGGTAATTCGTTTCGGTTCCGGCCCTTATCGGTGCATTAAATGCTATCCCGGCATGGTTTTTTGCACAGTAACGGAACTGATTAAAAACAAACCAAAACATCACGATTGGGTCCAAAAAAGTGGATTGGGTGCGTTCGTTACGTTTCTGGCCCGAATCGGTAGTTCGTTTCGGTTCCGGCCCGAATCGGTGCATTAAATGGTATCCCGTCATGGTTTTTTGCACAGTAACGAAACTGACCAAAACGAACCAAAACATCACTATTGGGTCCACAAAAGTGGATTGGGTGCGTTCATTTTGTTTCTGGCACGAATCGGTAGTTCGTTTCGGTTCCGGCCTGAATCGGTGCATTAAATGCAACCCGCCATGGTTTTTTGCACAGTAACGAAACTGACGAAAACGAACAAAAACATCACTATTGGGTCCAAAAAAGTGGATTGGGTGCATTCGTTTCGTTTCTGGCGCGAATCGGTAGTCCGTTTCGGTTTCGGCCCGAATCGGTGCATTCAATGCAACCCGACATGATTTTTTGCACAGTAACGAAACTAACCAAAACGAACCAAAACATCACTATTGGGTCCAAAAAAGTGGATTGGGGGCGTTTGTTTCGTTTCTGGCGCGAATTCGTAGTTCGTTTCGGTTCCGGCCCGAATCGGTGCATTCAATGCAACCCGGCATGGTTTTTTGCACAGTAACGAAACTGACCAAAACGAACCAAAACATCACTATTCGGTCCAAAAAGTGGATTGTGTGCGTTCGTGTCGTTTCTGGCGTGAATCGGTAGTTCATTTCGGTTCCGGCACGAATCGGTGCATTCAATGCAACCCAACATGATTTTTTGCACAGTAACGAAACTGACCAAAACGAACCAAAACATCAATATTGGGTCCAAAAAAGTGGATTGGGGTGTTTGTTTCGTTTCTGGCGCGAATCGGTAGTTCGTTTCGGTTCCGGCCCGAATCGGTGCATTAAATGGTATCCCGACATGGTTTTTTGCACAGTAACGAAACTGACCAAAACGAACCAAAACATCACTATTGGGTCCAAAAAAGTGGATTGGGTGCGTTTGTTACGTTTTTGGCCCAAATCGGTAGTTCGTTTCGGTTCCGGCCCGAATCGGTGCATTCAATGCAACCCGGCATGGTTTTTTGCACAGTAACGAAACTGACCAAAACGAACCAAAACATCACTATTCGGTCCAAAAAGTGGATTGTGTGCGTTCGTTTCATTTCTGGCGTGAATCGGTAGTTCATTTCGGTTCCGGCACGAATCGGTGCATTCAATGCAACCCAACATGATTTTTTGCACAGTAACGAAATTGACCAAAACGAACCAAAACATCACTATTGGGTCCAAAAAAGTGGATTGGGGTGTTTGTTTCGTTTCTGGCGCGAATCGGTAGTTCGTTTCGGTTCCGGCCCGAATCGGTGCATTAAATGGTATCCCGTCATGGTTTTTTGCACAGTAACGAAACTGACCAAAACGAACCAAAACATCACTATTGGGTCCACAAAAGTGGATTGGGTGCGTTCGTTTTGTTTCTGGCACGAATCGGTAGTTCGTTTCGGTTCCGGCCTGAATCGGTGCATTCAATGCAACCCGGCATGGTTTTTTGCACAGTAACGAAACTGACCAAAACTAACCAAAACATCACTATTGGGTCCAAAAAAGTGGATTGGGTGCGTTCGTTACGTTTCTGGCCCGAATCGGTAGTTCGTTTCGGTTCCGGCCTGAATCGGTGCATTAAATGCAACCCGGCATGGTTTTTTGCACAGTAACGAAACTGACCAAAACGAACCAAAACATCACTATTGGGTCCAAAAAAGTGGATTGGGTGCGTTCGTTACGTTTCTGGCCCGAATCGGTAGTTCGTTTCGGTTCCGGCCCGAATCGGTGCATTAAATGCAACCCGGTATGGTTTTTTGCACAGTAACAAAACTGACCAAAACGAACCAAAACATCACTATTGGGTCCAAAAAAGTGGATTGGGTGCATTCGTTTCATTTCTGGCTCGAATCGGTAGTTCGTTTCGGTTCCGGCCCGAATCGGTGTATAAAATACTATCCCGGCATGGTTTTTTGCATAGTAACAAAACTGATTAAAAACGAACCAAAACATCACTATTGGGTCCAATAAAGTGGATTGGGTGCGTTCGTTTCGTTTCTGGCGCGAATCGGTAATTCGTTTCGGTTCCGGCCCGAATCGGTGCATTAAATGCTATCCCGGCATGGTTTTTTGCACAGTAACGGAACTGATTAAAAACAAACCAAAACATCACGATTGGGTCCAAAAAAGTGGATTGGGTGCGTTCGTTTCGTTTCTGGCGCAATCGGTAGTTCATTTCGGTTCCGGCCCGAATCGGTGCATTCAATGCAACCCGTCATGGTTTTTTGCACAGTAACGAAACTGACCAAAACGAACCAAAACATAACTACTGGGTCCAAAAAAGTGGATTGGGTGCGTTCGTTACGTTTCTGGCCCGAATCGGTAGTTCGTTTCGGTTCCGGCCCGAATCGGTGCATTAAATGGTATCCCGTCATGGTTTTTTGCACAGTAACGAAACTGACCAAAACGAACCAAAACATCACTATTGGGTCCACAAAAGTGGATTGGGTGTGTTCGTTTTGTTTCTGGCACGAATCGGTAGTTCGTTTCGGTTCCGGCCTGAATCGGTGCATTAAATGCAACCCGCCATGGTTTTTTGCACAGTAATGAAACTGACCAAAACGAACCAAAACATCACTATTGGGTCCAAAAAGTAAATTTCGTGCGTTCATTTCGTTTCTGGCGCGAATCGGTAGTTTGTTTCGGTTTCGGCCCGAATCGGTGCATCAAATGCTGTCCCGGGATGGTTTTTTGCACAGTAACGAAACTGACGAAAACGAACAAAAACATCACTATTGGGTCCAAAAAAATTGGGTGCGTTCGTTTCGTTTCTGGCGCGAATCGGTAGTCCGTTTCGGTTTCGGCCCGAATCGGTGCATTCAATGCAACCCGACATGATTTTTTGCACAGTAACGAAACTAACCAAAACGAACCAAAACATCACTATTGGGTCCAAAAAAGTGGATTGGGTGCGTTTGTTACGTTTTTGGCCCAAATCGGTAGTTCGTTTCGGTTCCGGCCCGAATCGGTGCATTCAATGCAGCCCGGCATGGTTTTTTGCACAGTAACGAAACTGATCAAAACGAACCAAAACATCACTATTGGGTCCAAAAAGTCGATTGTGTGCGTTCGTTTCGTTTCTGGCGTGAATCGGTAGTTCATTTCGGTTCCGGCACGAATCGGTGCATTCAATGCAACCCGACATGATTTTTTGCACAGTAACGAAACTGACCAAAATGAACCAAAACATCACTATTGGGTCCAAAAAAGTGGATTGGGGTGTTTGTTTCGTTTCTGGCGCGAATCGGTAGTTCGTTTCGGTTCCGGCCCGAATCGGTGCATTAAATGGTATCCCGACATGGTTTTTTGCACAGTAACGAAACTGACAAAAACGAACCAAAACATCACTATTGGATCAGAAAAAGTGGATTGGGTGCGTTCGTTACGTTTCTGGCCCAAATCGGTAGTTCGTTTCGGTTCCGGTCCGAATCGGTGCATTCAATGCAACCCGGCATGGTTTTTTGCACAGTAACGAAACTGACCAAAACGAACCAAAACATAACTATTGGGTCCAAAAAAGTGGATTGGGTGCGTTCGTTTCGTTTCTGGCGCGAATCGGTAGTTCGTTTCGGTTCCGGCCCGAATCGGTGCATTAAATGCTGTCCCGGCATGGTTTTTCGCACAGTAACGAAACTGACCAAAATGAACCAAAACATCACTATTGGGTCCAAAAAAGTGGATTGGGTGCGTTCGTTACGTTTCTGGCGCGAATCGGTAATTCGTTTCGGTTCCGGCCCGAATCGGTGCATTAAATGCTATCCCGGCATGGTTTTTTGCACAGTAACGAAACTGACCAAAACGAACCAAAACATAACTATTGGCTCCAAAAAAGTGGATTGGGTGCGTTCGTTACGTTTCTGGCCCGAATCGGTAGTTCGTTTCGGTTCCGGCCCGAATCGGTGCATTAAATGCAACCCGCATGGTTTTTTGCACAGTAACGAAACTGACCAAAACGAACCAAAACATCACTATTGGGTCCAAAAAAGTGGATTGGGTGCGTTCGTTTCGTTTCTGGCCCGAATCGGTAGTTCGTTTCGGTTCTGGCCCGAATCGGTGCATTAAATGGTATCCCGACATGGTTTTTTGCACAGTAACGAAACTGACCAAAACGAACGAAAACATCACTATTGGGTCCAAAAAAGTGGATTGGGTGCGTTCGTTTCGTTTCTGGCGCGAATCGGTAGTTCGTTCCGGTTCCGGCCCGAATCGGTGCATTAAATGCTGTCCCGACATGGTTTTTTGCACAGTAACGAAACTGACCAAAACGAACCAAAACATCACTATTGGGTCCAAAAAAGTGGATTGGGTGCGTTCGTTACGTTTCTGGCCCAAATCGGTAGTTCGTTTCGGTTCCGGTCCGAATCGGTGCATTCAATGCAACCCGGCATGGTTTTTTGCACAGTAACGAAACTGACCAAAACGAACCAAAACATAACTATTGGGTCCAAAAAAGTGGATTGGGTGCGTTCGTTTCGTTTCTGGCGCGAATCGGTAGTTCGTTCCGGTTCCGGCCCGAATCGGTGCATTAAATGCTGTCCCGGCATGGTTTTTCGCACAGTAACGGAACTTATCAAAACGAACCAAAACATCACTATTGGGTCCAAAAAATTGGATTGGGTGCGTTCGTTTCGTTTCTGGCACGAACAATAGTTCGTTTTGGTTCCGACCCGAATCGGTGCATTAAATGCTATCCCGGCATGGTTTTTTGCACAGTAACGAAACTGATTAAAAACGAACCAAAACATCACTATTGGGTCCAAAAAAGTGGATTGGGTGCGTTCGTTTCGTTTCTGGCGCGAATCGGTAGTTCGTTTTGGTTCCGGCCCGAATCGGTGCATTAAATGCTATCCCGGCATGGTTTTTTGCACAGTAATGAAACTGATTAAAAACGAACGAAAACATCACTTTTGGGTCCAATAAAGTGGATTGGGTGCGTTCGTTTCGTTTCTGGCGCGAATTGGTAGTTCGTTTCGGTTCCGGCCCGAATCGGTGCATTAAATGGTATCCCGACATGGTTTTTTGCACAGTAACGAAACTGACCAAAACGAACCAAAACATCACTATTGGGTCCAAAAAAGTGGATTGGGTGCGTTTGTTACTTTTTTTGCCCAAATCGGTAGTTCGTTTCGGTTCCGGCCCGAATCGGTGCATTAAATGCTGTCCCGGCATGGTTTTTCGCACAGTAACGGAACTTATCAAAACGAACCAAAACATCACTATTGGGTCCAAAAAAGTGGATTGGGTGCGTTCGTTTCGTTTTTGGCACGAATCGGTAGTTCGTTTTGGTTCCGACCCGAATCGGTGCATTAAATGCTATCCCGGCATGGTTTTTTGCACAGTAACGAAACTGATTAAAAACGAACCAAAACATCACTATTGGGTCCAAAAAAGTGGATTGGGTGCGTTCGTTTCGTTTCTGGCGCGAATCGGTAGTTCGTTTTGGTTCCGGCCCGAATCGGTGCATTAAATGCTATCCCGGCATGGTTTTTTGCACAGTAACGAAACTGATTAAAAACGAACGAAAACATCACTTTTGGGTCCAATAAAGTGGATTGGGTGCGTTCATATCGTTTCTGGCGCGAATCGGTAGTTCGTTTCGGTTCCGGCCCGAATCGGTGCATTAAATGGTATCCCGACATGGTTTTTTGCACAGTAACGGAACTGACCAAAACGAACCAAAACATCACTATTGGGTCCAAAAAATTGGATTGGGTGCGTTTGTTACGTTTTTTGCCCAAATCGGTAGTTCGTTTCGATTCCGGCCCGAATCGGTGCATTCAATACAACCCGGCATGGTTTTTTGCACAGTAACGAAACTGACCAAAACGAACCAAAACATCACTATCCGGTCCAAAAAGTGGATTGTGTGCGTTCGTTTCGTTTCTGGCGTGAATCGGTAGTTCATTTCGGTTCCGGCACGAATCGGTGCATTCAATGCAACCCGACATGATTTTTTGCACAGTAACGAAACTGACCAAAACGAACCAAAACATCACTATTGGGTGCAAAAAAGTGGATTGGGGTGTTTGTTTCGTTTCTGGCGCGAATCGGTAGTTCGTTTCGGTTCCGGCCCGAATCGGTGCATTAAATGGTATCCCGGCATGGTTTTTTGCACAGTAACGAAACTGACCAAAACGAACCAAAACATCTCTATTGGGTCCAAAAAAGTGGATTGGGTGCATTCGTTACGTTTCTGGCCCAAATCGGTAGTTCGTTTCGGTTCCGGTCCGAATCGGTGCATTCAATGCAACCCGGCGTGGTTTTTTGCACAGTAACGAAACTGACCAAAACGAACCAAAACATAACTATTGGGTCCCAAAAAGTGGATTGGGCGCGTTCGTTTCGTTTCTAGCGCGAATCGGTAGTTCGTTTTGGTTCCGGCCCGAATCGGTGCATTAAATGCTGTCCCGGCATGGTTTTTCGCACAGTAACGAAACTGATCAAAACGAACCAAAACATCACTATTGGGTCCAAAAAAGTGGATTGGGTGCGTTCGTTTCGTTTCTGGCATGAATCGGAAGTTCGTTTTGGTTCCGGCCCGAATCGGTGCATTAGATGCTATCCCGGCATGGTTTTTTGCACAGTAACGAAACTGATTAAAAACGAACCAAAACATCACTATTGGGTCCAATAAAGTGGATTGGGTGCGTTCGTTTCGTTTCTGGCGCGAATCGGTAATTCGTTTCGGTTCCGGCCCGAATCGGTGCATTAAATGCTATCCCGGCATGGTTTTTTGCACAGTAACGGAACTGATTAAAACCAAACCAAAACATCACTACTGGGTCCAAAAAAGTGGATTGGGTGCGTTCGTTTCGTTTCTGGCGCGAATCGGTAGTTCGTTTCGGTTCCTGCCCGAATCGGTGCATTCAATGCAACCCGTCATGATTTTTTGCACAGTAACGAAACTGACCAAAACGAACCAAAACATAACTATTGGGTCCAAAAAAGTGGATTGGGTGCGTTCGTTTCATTTCTGACGCGAATCGGTAATTCGTTTCGGTTCCGGCCCGAATCGATGCATTCAATGCAACCCGAAATGGTTTTTGCACACTAACGAAACTGACCAAAACGAACCAAAACATCACTATTGGGTCCAAAATGTGGATTGGGTGCATTCGTTTCGTTTTTGGCGCGAATCGGTAGTTCGTTTCGGTTCCGGCCCGAATCGGTGCATCAAATGGTATCCCGGCATGGTTTTTTGCACAGTATCGAAACTGACCAAAACGAACCAAAACATCGCTATTGGGTCAAAAAATGTGGAGTTGGTTACGTTTCTGGCGCGAATCGGTAATTCGTTTCGGTTCCAGCCCGAATCGGTGCATTAAATGCTATCCCGACATGGTTTTTTGCACAGTAACGAAACTGACCAAAACGAACCAAAACATATCTATTGGGTCCAAAAAAGTGGATTGGGTGCGTTCGTTTCTTTTCTGGCGCGAATCGGTAGTTCGTTTCGGTTCCGGCCCGAATCGGTGCATTAAATGCTGTCCCGGCATGGTTTTTCGCACAGTAACGAAACTGATCAAAACGAACCAAAACATCACTATTGGGTCAAAAAAAGTGGATTGGGTGCGTTCGTTTCTTTTCTGGCGCGAATCGGTAGTTCGTTTCGGTTCCGGCCCGAATCGGTGCATTAAATGCTGTCCCGGCATGGTTTTTCGCACAGTAACGAAACTGATCAAAACGAACCAAAACATCACTATTGGGTCCAAAAAAGTGCATTGGGTGCGTTCGTTTCATTTCTGGCGCGAATCGGTAGTTCGTTTTGGTTCCAGCCCGAATCGGTGCATTAAATGCTATCCCGGCATGGTTTTTCGCACAGTAACGAAACTGATTAAAAACGAACGAAAACATCACTTTTGGGTCCAATAAAGTGGATTGGGTGCGTTCGTTTCATTTCTGGCGCGAATTGGTAGTTCGTTTCGGTTCCGGCCCGAATCGGTGCATGAAATGGTATCCCGACATGGTTTTTTGCACAGTAACGAAACTGACCAAAACGAACCAAAACATCACTATTGGGTCCAAAAAAGTGGATTGGGTGCGTTTGTTACGTTTTTTGCCCAAATCGGTAGTTCGTTTCGGTTCCGGCCCGAATCGGTGCATTAAATGCTGTCCCGGCATGGTTTTTCGCACAGTAACGGAACTTATCAAAACGAACCAAAACATCACTATTGGGTCCAAAAAAGTGGATTGGGTGCGTTCGTTTCGTTTTTGGCACGAATCGGTAGTTCGTTTTGGTTCCGACCCGAATCGGTGCATTAAATGCTACCCCGGCATGGTTTTTTGCACAGTAACGAAACTGATTAAAAACGAACCAAAACATCACTATTGGGTCCAAAAAAGTGGATTGGGTGCGTTCGTTTCGTTTCTGGCGCGAATCGGTAGTTCGTTTTGGTTCCGGCCCGAATCGGTGCATTAAATGCTATCCCGGCATGGTTTTTTGCACAGTAACGAAACTGATTAAAAACCAACGAAAACATCACTTTTGGGTCCAATAAAGTGGATTGGGTGCGTTCATATCGTTTCTGGCGCGAATCGGTAGTTCGTTTCGGTTCCGGCCCGAATCGGTGCATTAAATGGTATCCCGACATGGTTTTTTGCACAGTAACGGAACTGACCAAAACGAACCAAAACATCACTATTGGGTCCAAAAAATTGGATTGGGTGCGTTTGTTACGTTTTTTGCCCAAATCGGTAGTTCGTTTCGGTTCCGGCCCGAATCGGTGCATTCAATACAACCCGGCATGGTTTTTTGCACAGTAATGAAACTGACCAAAACGAACCAAAACATCACTATCCGGTCCAAAAAGTGGATTGTGTGCGTTCGTTTCGTTTCTGGCGTGAATCGGTAGTTCATTTCGGTTCCGGCACGAATCGGTGCATTCAATGCAACCCGACATGATTTTTTGCACAGTAACGAAACTGACCAAAACGAACCAAAACATCACTATTGGGTGCAAAAAAGTGGATTGGGGTGTTTGTTTCGTTTCTGGCGCGAATCGGTAGTTCGTTTCGGTTCCGGCCCGAATCGGTGCATTAAATGGTATCCCGACATGGTTTTTTGCACAGTAACGAAACTGACCAAAACGAACCAAAACATCTCTATTGGGTCCAAAAAAGTGGATTGGGTGCGTTCGTTACGTTTCTGGCCCAAATCGGTAGTTCGTTTCGGTTCTGGTCCGAATCGGTGCATTCAATGCAACCCGGCGTGGTTTTTTGCACAGTAACGAAACTGACCAAAACGAACCAAAACATAACTATTGGGTCCCAAAAAGTGGATTGGGCGCGTTCGTTTCGTTTCTAGCGCGAATCGGTAGTTCGTTTTGGTTCCGGCCCGAATCGGTGCATTAAATGCTGTCCCGGCATGGTTTTTCGCACAGTAACGAAACTGATCAAAACAAACCAAAACATCACTATTGGGTCCAAAAAAGTGGATTGGGTGCGTTTGTTACTTTTTTTGCCCAAATCGGTAGTTCGTTTTGGTTCCGGCCCGAATCGTTGCATTAAATGCTGTCCCGGCATGGTTTTTCGCACAGTAACGAAACTGATCAAAACGAACCAAAACATCACTATTGGGTCCAAAAAAGTGGATTGGGTGCGTTCGTTTCGTTTCTGGCATGAATCGGAAGTTCGTTTTGGTTCCGGCCCGAATCGGTGCATTAGATGCTATCCCGGCATGGTTTTTTGCACAGTAACGAAACTGATTAAAAACGAACCAAAACATCACTATTGGGTCCAATAAAGTGGATTGGGTGCGTTCGTTTCGTTTCTGGCGCGAATCGGTAATTCGTTTCGGTTCCGGCCCGAATCGGTGCATTAAATGCTATCCCGGCATGGTTTTTTGCACAGTAACGGAACTGATTAAAACCAAACCAAAACATCACTACTGGGTCCAAAAAAGTGGATTGGGTGCGTTCGTTTCGTTTCTGGCGCGAATCGGTAGTTCGTTTCGGTTCCTGCCCGAATCGGTGCATTCAATGCAACCCGTCATGATTTTTTGCACAGTAACGAAACTGACCAAAACGAACCAAAACATAACTATTGGGTCCAAAAAAGTGGATTGGGTGCGTTCGTTTCATTTCTGACGCGAATCGGTAATTCGTTTCGGTTCCGGCCCGAATCGATGCATTCAATGCAACCCGAAATGGTTTTTGCACACTAACGAAACTGACCAAAACGAACCAAAACATCACTATTGGGTCCAAAATGTGGATTGGGTGCATTCGTTTCGTTTTTGGCGCGAATCGGTAGTTCGTTTCGGTTCCGGCCCGAATCGGTGCATCAAATGGTATCCCGGCATGGTTTTTTGCACAGTATCGAAACTGACCAAAACGAACAAAAACATCGCTATTGGGTCAAAAAATGTGGAGTTGGTTACGTTTCTGGCGCGAATCGGTAATTCGTTTCGGTTCCGGCCCGAATCGGTGCATTAAATGCTATCCCGGCATGGTTTTTTGCACAGTAACGAAACTGACCAAAACGAACCAAAACATATCTATTGGGTCCAAAAAAGTGGATTGGGTGCGTTCGTTTCTTTTCTGGCGCGAATCGGTAGTTCGTTTCGGTTCCGGCCCGAATCGGTGCATTAAATGCTGTCCCGGCATGGTTTTTCGCACAGTAACGAAACTGATCAAAACGAACCAAAACATCACTATTGGGTCCAAAAAAGTGGATTGGGTGCGTTCGTTTCGTTTCTGGCATGAATCGGAAGTTCGTTTTGGTTCCGGCCCGAATCGGTGCATTAGATGCTATCCCGGCATGGTTTTTTGCACAGTAACGAAACTGATTAAAAACGAACCAAAACATCACTATTGGGTCCAATAAAGTGGATTGGGTGCATTCGTTTCGTTTCTGGCGCGAATCGGTAATTCGTTTCGGTTCCGGCCCGAATCGGTGCATTAAATGCTATCCCGGCATGGTTTTTTGCACAGTAACGGAACTGATTAAAACCAAACCAAAACATCACTACTGGGTCCAAAAAAGTGGATTGGGTGCGTTCGTTTCGTTTCTGGCGCGAATCGGTAGTTCGTTTCGGTTCCTGCCCGAATCGGTGCATTCAATGCAACCCGTCATGATTTTTTGCACAGTAACGAAACTGACCAAAACGAACCAAAACATAACTATTGGGTCCAAAAAAGTGGATTGGGTGCGTTCGTTTCATTTCTGACGCGAATCGGTAATTCGTTTCGGTTCCGGCCCGAATCGATGCATTCAATGCAACCCGAAATGGTTTTTGCACACTAACGAAACTGACCAAAACGAACCAAAACATCACTATTGGGTCCAAAATGTGGATTGGGTGCATTCGTTTCGTTTTTGGCGCGAATCGGTAGTTCGTTTCGGTTCCGGCCCGAATCGGTGCATCAAATGGTATCCCGGCATGGTTTTTTGCACAGTATCGAAACTGACCAAAACGAACCAAAACATCGCTATTGGGTCAAAAAATGTGGAGTTGGTTACGTTTCTGGCGCGAATCGGTAATTCGTTTCGGTTCCAGCCCGAATCGGTGCATTAAATGCTATCCCGACATGGTTTTTTGCACAGTAACGAAACTGACCAAAACGAACCAAAACATATCTATTGGGTCCAAAAAAGTGGATTGGGTGCGTTCGTTTCTTTTCTGGCGCGAATCGGTAGTTCGTTTCGGTTCCGGCCCGAATCGGTGCATTAAATGCTGTCCCGGCATGGTTTTTCGCACAGTAACGAAACTGATCAAAACGAACCAAAACATCACTATTGGGTCAAAAAAAGTGGATTGGGTGCGTTCGTTTCTTTTCTGGCGCGAATCGGTAGTTCGTTTCGGTTCCGGCCCGAATCGGTGCATTAAATGCTGTCCCGGCATGGTTTTTCGCACAGTAACGAAACTGATCAAAACGAACCAAAACATCACTATTGGGTCCAAAAAAGTGCATTGGGTGCGTTCGTTTCATTTCTGGCGCGAATCGGTAGTTCGTTTTGGTTCCAGCCCGAATCGGTGCATTAAATGCTATCCCGGCATGGTTTTTCGCACAGTAACGAAACTGATTAAAAACGAACGAAAACATCACTTTTGGGTCCAATAAAGTGGATTGGGTGCGTTCGTTTCATTTCTGGCGCGAATTGGTAGTTCGTTTCGGTTCCGGCCCGAATCGGTGCATGAAATGGTATCCCGACATGGTTTTTTGCACAGTAACGAAACTGACCAAAACGAACCAAAACATCACTATTGGGTCCAAAAAAGTGGATTGGGTGCGTTTGTTACGTTTTTTGCCCAAATCGGTAGTTCGTTTCGGTTCCGGCCCGAATCGGTGCATTAAATGCTGTCCCGGCATGGTTTTTCGCACAGTAACGGAACTTATCAAAACGAACCAAAACATCACTATTGGGTCCAAAAAAGTGGATTGGGTGCGTTCGTTTCGTTTTTGGCACGAATCGGTAGTTCGTTTTGGTTCCGACCCGAATCGGTGCATTAAATGCTACCCCGGCATGGTTTTTTGCACAGTAACGAAACTGATTAAAAACGAACCAAAACATCACTATTGGGTCCAAAAAAGTGGATTGGGTGCGTTCGTTTCGTTTCTGGCGCGAATCGGTAGTTCGTTTTGGTTCCGGCCCGAATCGGTGCATTAAATGCTATCCCGGCATGGTTTTTTGCACAGTAACGAAACTGATTAAAAACCAACGAAAACATCACTTTTGGGTCCAATAAAGTGGATTGGGTGCGTTCATATCGTTTCTGGCGCGAATCGGTAGTTCGTTTCGGTTCCGGCCCGAATCGGTGCATTAAATGGTATCCCGACATGGTTTTTTGCACAGTAACGGAACTGACCAAAACGAACCAAAACATCACTATTGGGTCCAAAAAATTGGATTGGGTGCGTTTGTTACGTTTTTTGCCCAAATCGGTAGTTCGTTTCGGTTCCGGCCCGAATCGGTGCATTCAATACAACCCGGCATGGTTTTTTGCACAGTAATGAAACTGACCAAAACGAACCAAAACATCACTATCCGGTCCAAAAAGTGGATTGTGTGCGTTCGTTTCGTTTCTGGCGTGAATCGGTAGTTCATTTCGGTTCCGGCACGAATCGGTGCATTCAATGCAACCCGACATGATTTTTTGCACAGTAACGAAACTGACCAAAACGAACCAAAACATCACTATTGGGTGCAAAAAAGTGGATTGGGGTGTTTGTTTCGTTTCTGGCGCGAATCGGTAGTTCGTTTCGGTTCCGGCCCGAATCGGTGCATTAAATGGTATCCCGACATGGTTTTTTGCACAGTAACGAAACTGACCAAAACGAACCAAAACATCTCTATTGGGTCCAAAAAAGTGGATTGGGTGCGTTCGTTACGTTTCTGGCCCAAATCGGTAGTTCGTTTCGGTTCTGGTCCGAATCGGTGCATTCAATGCAACCCGGCGTGGTTTTTTGCACAGTAACGAAACTGACCAAAACGAACCAAAACATAACTATTGGGTCCCAAAAAGTGGATTGGGCGCGTTCGTTTCGTTTCTAGCGCGAATCGGTAGTTCGTTTTGGTTCCGGCCCGAATCGGTGCATTAAATGCTGTCCCGGCATGGTTTTTCGCACAGTAACGAAACTGATCAAAACAAACCAAAACATCACTATTGGGTCCAAAAAAGTGGATTGGGTGCGTTTGTTACTTTTTTTGCCCAAATCGGTAGTTCGTTTTGGTTCCGGCCCGAATCGTTGCATTAAATGCTGTCCCGGCATGGTTTTTCGCACAGTAACGAAACTGATCAAAACGAACCAAAACATCACTATTGGGTCCAAAAAAGTGGATTGGGTGCGTTCGTTTCGTTTCTGGCATGAATCGGAAGTTCGTTTTGGTTCCGGCCCGAATCGGTGCATTAGATGCTATCCCGGCATGGTTTTTTGCACAGTAACGAAACTGATTAAAAACGAACCAAAACATCACTATTGGGTCCAATAAAGTGGATTGGGTGCGTTCGTTTCGTTTCTGGCGCGAATCGGTAATTCGTTTCGGTTCCGGCCCGAATCGGTGCATTAAATGCTATCCCGGCATGGTTTTTTGCACAGTAACGGAACTGATTAAAACCAAACCAAAACATCACTACTGGGTCCAAAAAAGTGGATTGGGTGCGTTCGTTTCGTTTCTGGCGCGAATCGGTAGTTCGTTTCGGTTCCTGCCCGAATCGGTGCATTCAATGCAACCCGTCATGATTTTTTGCACAGTAACGAAACTGACCAAAACGAACCAAAACATAACTATTGGGTCCAAAAAAGTGGATTGGGTGCGTTCGTTTCATTTCTGACGCGAATCGGTAATTCGTTTCGGTTCCGGCCCGAATCGATGCATTCAATGCAACCCGAAATGGTTTTTGCACACTAACGAAACTGACCAAAACGAACCAAAACATCACTATTGGGTCCAAAATGTGGATTGGGTGCATTCGTTTCGTTTTTGGCGCGAATCGGTAGTTCGTTTCGGTTCCGGCCCGAATCGGTGCATCAAATGGTATCCCGGCATGGTTTTTTGCACAGTATCGAAACTGACCAAAACGAACAAAAACATCGCTATTGGGTCAAAAAATGTGGAGTTGGTTACGTTTCTGGCGCGAATCGGTAATTCGTTTCGGTTCCGGCCCGAATCGGTGCATTAAATGCTATCCCGGCATGGTTTTTTGCACAGTAACGAAACTGACCAAAACGAACCAAAACATATCTATTGGGTCCAAAAAAGTGGATTGGGTGCGTTCGTTTCTTTTCTGGCGCGAATCGGTAGTTCGTTTCGGTTCCGGCCCGAATCGGTGCATTAAATGCTGTCCCGGCATGGTTTTTCGCACAGTAACGAAACTGATCAAAACGAACCAAAACATCACTATTGGGTCCAAAAAAGTGGATTGGGTGCGTTCGTTTCGTTTCTGGCATGAATCGGAAGTTCGTTTTGGTTCCGGCCCGAATCGGTGCATTAGATGCTATCCCGGCATGGTTTTTTGCACAGTAACGAAACTGATTAAAAACGAACCAAAACATCACTATTGGGTCCAATAAAGTGGATTGGGTGCATTCGTTTCGTTTCTGGCGCGAATCGGTAATTCGTTTCGGTTCCGGCCCGAATCGGTGCATTAAATGCTATCCCGGCATGGTTTTTTGCACAGTAACGGAACTGATTAAAACCAAACCAAAACATCACTACTGGGTCCAAAAAAGTGGATTGGGTGCGTTCGTTTCGTTTCTGGCGCGAATCGGTAGTTCGTTTCGGTTCCTGCCCGAATCGGTGCATTCAATGCAACCCGTCATGATTTTTTGCACAGTAACGAAACTGACCAAAACGAACCAAAACATAACTATTGGGTCCAAAAAAGTGGATTGGGTGCGTTCGTTTCATTTCTGACGCGAATCGGTAATTCGTTTCGGTTCCGGCCCGAATCGATGCATTCAATGCAACCCGAAATGGTTTTTGCACACTAACGAAACTGACCAAAACGAACCAAAACATCACTATTGGGTCCAAAATGTGGATTGGGTGCATTCGTTTCGTTTTTGGCGCGAATCGGTAGTTCGTTTCGGTTCCGGCCCGAATCGGTGCATCAAATGGTATCCCGGCATGGTTTTTTGCACAGTATCGAAACTGACCAAAACGAACAAAAACATCGCTATTGGGTCAAAAAATGTGGAGTTGGTTACGTTTCTGGCGCGAATCGGTAATTCGTTTCGGTTCCGGCCCGAATCGGTGCATTAAATGCTATCCCGGCATGGTTTTTTGCACAGTAACGAAACTGACCAAAACGAACCAAAACATATCTATTGGGTCCAAAAAAGTGGATTGGGTGCGTTCGTTTCTTTTCTGGCGCGAATCGGTAGTTCGTTTCGGTTCCGGCCCGAATCAGTGCATTAAATGCTGTCCCGGCATGGTTTTTCGCACAGTAACGAAACTGATCAAAACGAACCAAAACATCACTATTGGGTCCACAAAAGTGCATTGGGTGCGTTCGTTTCATTTCTGGCGCGAATCGGTAGTTCGTTTTGGTTCCAGCCCAAATCGGTGCATTAAATGCTATCCCGGCATGGTTTTTTGCACAGTAACGAAACTGATTAAAAACGAACCAAAACATCACTATTTGGTCCAATAAAGTGGATTGGGTGCGTTCGTTTCGTTTCTGGCGTGAATCGGTAATTCGTCTCGGTTCCGACCCGAATCGGTGCATTAAATGCTATCCCGGCATGGTTTTTTGCACAGCAACGGAACTGATTAAAAACAAACCAAAACATCACTATTGGGTCCAAAAAAGTGGATTGGGTGCGTTCGTTTCGTTTCTGGCGCGAATCGGTAGTTCGTTTCGGTTCCGGCCCGAATCGGTGCATTAAATGCTATCCCGGCATGGTTTTTTGCACAGTAACGGAACTGATTAAAACCAAACCAAAACATCACTACTGGGTCCAAAAAAGTGGATTGGGTGCGTTCGTTTCGTTTCTGGCGCGAATCGGTAGTTCATTTCGGTTCCTGCCCGAATCGGTGCATTCAATGCAACCCGTCATGGTTTTTTGCACAGTAACGAAACTGACCAAAACGAACCAAAACATAACTATTGGGTCCAAAAAAGTGGATTGGGTGCGTTCGTTTCATTTCTGACGCGAATCGGTAATTCGTTTCGGTTCCGGCCCGAATCGATGCATTCAATGCAACCCGAAATGGTTTTTGCACACTAACGAAACTGACCAAAACGAACCAAAACATCACTATTGGGTCCAAAATGTCGATTGGGTGCATTCGTTTCGTTTTTGGCGCGAATCGGTAGTTCGTTTCGGTTCCGGCCCGAATCGGTGCATCAAATGGTATCCCGGCATGGTTTTTTGCACAGTATCGAAACTGACCAAAACGAACCAAAACATCGCTATTGGGTCAAAAAATGTGGAGTTGGTTACGTTTCTGGCGCGAATCGGTAATTCGTTTCGGTTCCGGCCCGAATCGGTGCATTAAATGCTATCCCGGCATGGTTTTTTGCACAGTAACGAAACTGACCAAAACGAACCAAAACATATCTATTGGGTCCAAAAAAGTGGATTGGGTGCGTTCGTTTCTTTTCTGGCGCGAATCGGTAGTTCGTTTCGGTTCCGGCCCGAATCGTTGCATTAAATGCTGTCCCGGCATGGTTTTTCGCACAGTAACGAAACTGATCAAAACGAACCAAAACATCACTATTGGGTCCACAAAAGTGCATTGGGTGCGTTCGTTTCATTTCTGGCGCGAATCGGTAGTTCGTTTTGGTTCCAGCCCGAATCGGTGCATTAAATGCTATCCCGGCATGGTTTTTTGCACAGTAACGAAACTGATTAAAAACGAACCAAAACATCACTATTTGGTCCAATAAAGTGGATTGGGTGCGTTCGTTTCGTTTCTGGCGTGAATCGGTAATTCATCTCGGTTCCGACCCGAATCGGTGCATTAAATGCTATCCCGGCATGGTTTTTTGCACAGCAACGGAACTGATTAAAAACAAATCAAAACATCACTATTGGGTCCAAAAAAGTGGATTGGGTGCGTTCGTTTCGTTTCTGGCGCGAATCGGTAGTTCGTTTCGGTTCCGGCCCGAATCGGTGCATTCAATGCAACCCGTCATGGTTTTTTGCACAGTAATGAAACTGACCAAAACGAACCAAAACATAACTATTGGGTCCAAAAAAGTGGATTGGGTGCATTCGTTTCGTTTCTGGAGCGAATCGGTAATTCGTTTCGGTTCCGGCCCGAATCGATGCATTCAATGCAACCCGACATGGTTTTTTGCACAGTAACGAAACTGACCAAAACGAACCAAAACATCACTATTGGGTCCAAAATGTGGATTGGGTGCGTTCATTTCCCTTTTGGCGCGAATCGGTAGTTCGTTTCGGTTCCGGCCCGAATCGGTGCATCAAATGGTATCCCGACATGGTTTTTTGCACAGTATCGAAACTGACCAAAACGAACCAAAACATCGCTATTGGGTCAAAAAAATGTGGAGTTGGTTACGTTTCTGGCGCGAATCGGTAATTCGTTTCGGTTCCGGCCCGAATCGGTGCATTAAATGTTATCCCGGCATGGTTTTTTGCACAGTAACGGAACTGATTAAAACCAAACCAAAACATCACTACTGGGTCCAAAAAAGTGGATTGGGTGCGTTCGTTTCGTTTCTGGCGCGAATCGGTAGTTCGTTTCGGTTCCTGCCCGAATCAGTGCATTCAATGCAACCCGTCATGGTTTTTTGCACAGTAACGAAACTGACCAAACCGAACCAAAACATAACTATTGGGTCCAAAAAAGTGGATTGGGTGCGTTCATTTCGTTTCTGACGCGAATCGGTAATTCGTTTCGGTTCCGGCCCAAATCGATGCATTCAATGCAACCCGAAATGGTTTTTGCACACTAACGAAACTGACCAAAACGAACCAAAACATCACTATTGGGTCCAAAATGTGGATTGGGTGCATTCGTTTCGTTTTTGGCGCGAATCGGTAGTTCGTTTCGGTTCCGGCCCGAATCGGTGCATCAAATGGTATCCCGGCATGGTTTTTTGCACAGTATCGAAACTGACCAAAACGAACAAAAACATCGCTATTGGGTCAAAAAATGTGGAGTTGGTTACGTTTCTGGCGCGAATCGGTAATTCGTTTCGGTTCCGGCCCGAATCGGTGCATTAAATGCTATCCCGGCATGGTTTTTTGCACAGTAACGAAACTGACCAAAACGAACCAAAACATATCTATTGGGTCCAAAAAAGTGGATTGGGTGCGTTCGTTTCTTTTCTGGCGCGAATCGGTAGTTCGTTTCGGTTCCGGCCCGAATCGGTGCATTAAATGCTGTCCCGGCATGGTTTTTCGCACAGTAACGAAACTGATCAAAACGAACCAAAACATCACTATTGGGTCCACAAAAGTGCATTGGGTGCGTTCGTTTCATTTCTGGCTCGAATCGGTAGTTCGTTTTGGTTCCAGCCCAAATCGGTGCATTAAATGCTATCCCGGCATGGTTTTTTGCACAGTAACGAAACTGATTAAAAACGAACCAAAACATCACTATTTGGTCCAATAAAGTGGATTGGGTGCGTTCGTTTCGTTTCTGGCGTGAATCGGTAATTCGTCTCGGTTCCAACCCGAATCGGTGCATTAAATGCTATCCCGGCATGGTTTTTTGCACAGCAACGGAACTGATTAAAAACAAACCAAAACATCACTATTGGGTCCAAAAAAGTGGATTGGGTGCGTTCGTTTCGTTTCTGGCGCGAATCGGTAGTTCGTTTCGGTTCCGGCCCGAATCGGTGCATTAAATGCTATCCCGGCATGGTTTTTTGCACAGTAACGGAACTGATTAAAACAAAACCAAAACATCACTACTGGGGTCCAAAAAAGTGGATTGGGTGCGTTCGTTTCGTTTCTGGCGCGAATCGGTAGTTCGTTTCGGTTCCTGCCCGAATCGGTGCATTCAATGCAACCCGTCATGGTTTTTTGCACAGTAACGAAACTGACCAAAACGAACCAAAACATAACTATTGGGTCCAAAAAAGTGGATTGGGTGCGTTCGTTTCATTTCTGACGCGAATCGGTAATTCGTTTCGGTTCCGGCCCGAATCGATGCATTCAATGCAACCCGAAATGGTTTTTGCACACTAACGAAACTGACCAAAACGAACCAAAACATCACTATTGGGTCCAAAATGTCGATTGGGTGCATTCGTTTCGTTTTTGGCGCGAATCGGTAGTTCGTTTCGGTTCCGGCCCGAATCGGTGCATCAAATGGTATCCCGGCATGGTTTTTTGCACAGTATCGAAACTGACCAAAACGAACCAAAACATCGCTATTGGGTCAAAAAATGTGGAGTTGGTTACGGTTCTGGCGCGAATCGGTAATTCGTTTCGGTTCCGGCCCGAATCGGTGCATTAAATGCTATCCCGGCATGGTTTTTTGTATAGTAACGAAACTGACCAAAACGAACCAAAACATATCTATTGGGTCCAAAAAAGTGGATTGGGTGCGTTCGTTTCTTTTCTGGCGCGAATCGGTAGTTCGTTTCGGTTCCGGCCCGAATCGTTGCATTAAATGCTGTCCCGGCATGGTTTTTCGCACAGTAACGAAACTGATCAAAACGAACCAAAACATCACTATTGGGTCCACAAAAGTGCATTGGGTGCGTTCGTTTCATTTCTGGCGCGAATCGGTAGTTCGTTTTGGTTCCAGCCCGAATCGGTGCATTAAATGCTATCCCGGCATGGTTTTTTGCACAGTAACGAAACTGATTAAAAACGAACCAAAACATCACTATTTGGTCCAATAAAGTGGATTGGGTGCGTTCGTTTCGTTTCTGGCGTGAATCGGTAATTCGTCTCGGTTCCGACCCGAATCGGTGCATTAAATGCTATCCCGGCATGGTTTTTTGCACAGCAACGGAACTGATTAAAAACAAACCAAAACATCACTATTGGGTCCAAAAAAGTGGATTGGGTGCGTTCGTTTCGTTTCTGGCGCGAATCGGTAGTTCGTTTCGGTTCCGGCCCGAATCGGTGCATTCAATGCAACCCGTCATGGTTTTTTGCACAGTAATGAAACTGACCAAAACGAACCAAAACATAACTATTGGGTCCAAAAAAGTGGATTGGGTGCATTCGTTTCGTTTCTGGAGCGAATCGGTAATTCGTTTCGGTTCCGGCCCGAATCGATGCATTCAATGCAACCCGACATGGTTTTTTGCACAGTAACGAAACTGACCAAAACGAACCAAAACATCACTATTGGGTCCAAAATGTGGATTGGGTGCGTTCATTTCCCTTTTGGCGCGAATCGGTAGTTCGTTTCGGTTCCGGCCCGAATCGGTGCATCAAATGGTATCCCGACATGGTTTTTTGCACAGTATCGAAACTGACCAAAACGAACCAAAACATCGCTATTGGGTCAAAAAAATGTGGAGTTGGTTACGTTTCTGGCGCGAATCGGTAATTCGTTTCGGTTCCGGCCCGAATCGGTGCATTAAATGTTATCCCGGCATGGTTTTTTGCACAGTAACGGAACTGATTAAAACCAAACCAAAACATCACTACTGGGTCCAAAAAAGTGGATTGGGTGCGTTCGTTTCGTTTCTGGCGCGAATCGGTAGTTCGTTTCGGTTCCTGCCCGAATCAGTGCATTCAATGCAACCCGTCATGGTTTTTTGCACAGTAACGAAACTGACCAAACCGAACCAAAACATAACTATTGGGTCCAAAAAAGTGGATTGGGTGCGTTCATTTCGTTTCTGACGCGAATCGGTAATTCGTTTCGGTTCCGGCCCAAATCGATGCATTCAATGCAACCCGAAATGGTTTTTGCACACTAACGAAACTGACCAAAACGAACCAAAACATCACTATTGGGTCCAAAATGTGGATTGGGTGCATTCGTTTCGTTTTTGGCGCGAATCGGTAGTTCGTTTCGGTTCCGGCCCGAATCGGTGCATCAAATGGTATCCCGGCATGGTTTTTTGCACAGTATCGAAACTGACCAAAACGAACAAAAACATCGCTATTGGGTCAAAAAATGTGGAGTTGGTTACGTTTCTGGCGCGAATCGGTAATTCGTTTCGGTTCCGGCCCGAATCGGTGCATTAAATGCTATCCCGGCATGGTTTTTTGCACAGTAACGAAACTGACCAAAACGAACCAAAACATATCTATTGGGTCCAAAAAAGTGGATTGGGTGCGTTCGTTTCTTTTCTGGCGCGAATCGGTAGTTCGTTTCGGTTCCGGCCCGAATCGGTGCATTAAATGCTGTCCCGGCATGGTTTTTCGCACAGTAACGAAACTGATCAAAACGAACCAAAACATCACTATTGGGTCCACAAAAGTGCATTGGGTGCGTTCGTTTCATTTCTGGCTCGAATCGGTAGTTCGTTTTGGTTCCAGCCCAAATCGGTGCATTAAATGCTATCCCGGCATGGTTTTTTGCACAGTAACGAAACTGATTAAAAACGAACCAAAACATCACTATTTGGTCCAATAAAGTGGATTGGGTGCGTTCGTTTCGTTTCTGGCGTGAATCGGTAATTCGTCTCGGTTCCAACCCGAATCGGTGCATTAAATGCTATCCCGGCATGGTTTTTTGCACAGCAACGGAACTGATTAAAAACAAACCAAAACATCACTATTGGGTCCAAAAAAGTGGATTGGGTGCGTTCGTTTCGTTTCTGGCGCGAATCGGTAGTTCGTTTCGGTTCCGGCCCGAATCGGTGCATTAAATGCTATCCCGGCATGGTTTTTTGCACAGTAACGGAACTGATTAAAACAAAACCAAAACATCACTACTGGGGTCCAAAAAAGTGGATTGGGTGCGTTCGTTTCGTTTCTGGCGCGAATCGGTAGTTCGTTTCGGTTCCTGCCCGAATCGGTGCATTCAATGCAACCCGTCATGGTTTTTTGCACAGTAACGAAACTGACCAAAACGAACCAAAACATAACTATTGGGTCCAAAAAAGTGGATTGGGTGCGTTCGTTTCATTTCTGACGCGAATCGGTAATTCGTTTCGGTTCCGGCCCGAATCGATGCATTCAATGCAACCCGAAATGGTTTTTGCACACTAACGAAACTGACCAAAACGAACCAAAACATCACTATTGGGTCCAAAATGTCGATTGGGTGCATTCGTTTCGTTTTTGGCGCGAATCGGTAGTTCGTTTCGGTTCCGGCCCGAATCGGTGCATCAAATGGTATCCCGGCATGGTTTTTTGCACAGTATCGAAACTGACCAAAACGAACCAAAACATCGCTATTGGGTCAAAAAATGTGGAGTTGGTTACGGTTCTGGCGCGGATCGGTAATTCGTTTCGGTTCCGGCCCGAATCGGTGCATTAAATGCTATCCCGGCATGGTTTTTTGTATAGTAACGAAACTGACCAAAACGAACCAAAACATATCTATTGGGTCCAAAAAAGTGGATTGGGTGCGTTCGTTTCTTTTCTGGCGCGAATCGGTAGTTCGTTTCGGTTCCGGCCCGAATCGTTGCATTAAATGCTGTCCCGGCATGGTTTTTCGCACAGTAACGAAACTGATCAAAACGAACCAAAACATCACTATTGGGTCCACAAAAGTGCATTGGGTGCGTTCGTTTCATTTCTGGCGCGAATCGGTAGTTCGTTTTGGTTCCAGCCCGAATCGGTGCATTAAATGCTATCCCGGCATGGTTTTTTGCACAGTAACGAAACTGATTAAAAACGAACCAAAACATCACTATTTGGTCCAATAAAGTGGATTGGGTGCGTTCGTTTCGTTTCTGGCGTGAATCGGTAATTCGTCTCGGTTCCGACCCGAATCGGTGCATTAAATGCTATCCCGGCATGGTTTTTTGCACAGCAACGGAACTGATTAAAAACAAACCAAAACATCACTATTGGGTCCAAAAAAGTGGATTGGGTGCGTTCGTTTCGTTTCTGGCGCGAATCGGTAGTTCGTTTCGGTTCCGGCCCGAATCGGTGCATTCAATGCAACCCGTCATGGTTTTTTGCACAGTAATGAAACTGACCAAAACGAACCAAAACATAACTATTGGGTCCAAAAAAGTGGATTGGGTGCATTCGTTTCGTTTCTGGAGCGAATCGGTAATTCGTTTCGGTTCCGGCCCGAATCGATGCATTCAATGCAACCCGACATGGTTTTTTGCACAGTAACGAAACTGACCAAAACGAACCAAAACATCACTATTGGGTCCAAAATGTGGATTGGGTGCGTTCATTTCCCTTTTGGCGCGAATCGGTAGTTCGTTTCGGTTCCGGCCCGAATCGGTGCATCAAATGGTATCCCGACATGGTTTTTTGCACAGTATCGAAACTGACCAAAACGAACCAAAACATCGCTATTGGGTCAAAAAAATGTGGAGTTGGTTACGTTTCTGGCGCGAATCGGTAATTCGTTTCGGTTCCGGCCCGAATCGGTGCATTAAATGTTATCCCGGCATGGTTTTTTGCACAGTAACGGAACTGATTAAAACCAAACCAAAACATCACTACTGGGTCCAAAAAAGTGGATTGGGTGCGTTCGTTTCGTTTCTGGCGCGAATCGGTAGTTCGTTTCGGTTCCTGCCCGAATCAGTGCATTCAATGCAACCCGTCATGGTTTTTTGCACAGTAACGAAACTGACCAAACCGAACCAAAACATAACTATTGGGTCCAAAAAAGTGGATTGGGTGCGTTCATTTCGTTTCTGACGCGAATCGGTAATTCGTTTCGGTTCCGGCCCAAATCGATGCATTCAATGCAACCCGAAATGGTTTTTGCACACTAACGAAACTGACCAAAACGAACCAAAACATCACTATTGGGTCCAAAATGTGGATTGGGTGCATTCGTTTCGTTTTTGGCGCGAATCGGTAGTTCGTTTCGGTTCCGGCCCGAATCGGTGCATCAAATGGTATCCCGGCATGGTTTTTTGCACAGTATCGAAACTGACCAAAACGAACCAAAACATCGCTATTGGGTCAAAAAATGTGGAGTTGGTTACGTTTCTGGCGCGAATCGGTAATTCGTTTCGGTTCCAGCCCGAATCGGTGCATTAAATGCTATCCCGACATGGTTTTTTGCACAGTAACGAAACTGACCAAAACGAACCAAAACATATCTATTGGGTCCAAAAAAGTGGATTGGGTGCGTTCGTTTCTTTTCTGGCGCGAATCGGTAGTTCGTTTCGGTTCCGGCCCGAATCGGTGCATTAAATGCTGTCCCGGCATGGTTTTTCGCACAGTAACGAAACTGATCAAAACGAACCAAAACATCACTATTGGGTCAAAAAAAGTGGATTGGGTGCGTTCGTTTCTTTTCTGGCGCGAATCGGTAGTTCGTTTCGGTTCCGGCCCGAATCGGTGCATTAAATGCTGTCCCGGCATGGTTTTTCGCACATTAACGAAACTGATCAAAACGAACCAAAACATCACTATTGGGTCCAAAAAAGTGCATTGGGTGCGTTCGTTTCATTTCTGGCGCGAATCGGTAGTTCGTTTTGGTTCCAGCCCGAATCGGTGCATTAAATGCTATCCCGGCATGGTTTTTCGCACAGTAACGAAACTGATTAAAAACGAACGAAAACATCACTTTTGGGTCCAATAAAGTGGATTGGGTGCGTTCGTTTCGTTTCTGGCGCGAATTGGTAGTTCGTTTCGGTTCCGGCCCGAATCGGTGCATGAAATGGTATCCCGACATGGTTTTTTGCACAGTAACGAAACTGACCAAAACGAACCAAAACATCACTATTGGGTCCAAAAAAGTGGATTGGGTGCGTTTGTTACGTTTTTTGCCCAAATCGGTAGTTCGTTTCGGTTCCGGCCCGAATCGGTGCATTAAATGCTGTCCCGGCATGGTTTTTCGCACAGTAACGGAACTTATCAAAACGAACCAAAACATCACTATTGGGTCCAAAAAAGTGGATTGGGTGCGTTCGTTTCGTTTTTGGCACGAATCGGTAGTTCGTTTTGGTTCCGACCCGAATCGGTGCATTAAATGCTATCCCGGCATGGTTTTTTGCACAGTAACGAAACTGATTAAAAACGAACCAAAACATCACTATTGGGTCCAAAAAAGTGGATTGGGTGCGTTCGTTTCGTTTCTGGCGCGAATCGGTAGTTCGTTTTGGTTCCGGCCCGAATCGGTGCATTAAATGCTATCCCGGCATGGTTTTTTGCACAGTAACGAAACTGATTAAAAACGAACGAAAACATCACTTTTGGGTCCAATAAAGTGGATTGGGTGCGTTCATATCGTTTCTGGCGCGAATCGGTAGTTCGTTTCGGTTCCGGCCCGAATCGGTGCATTAAATGGTATCCCAACATGGTTTTTTGCACAGTAACGGAACTGACCAAAACGAACCAAAACATCACTATTGGGTCCAAAAAATTGGATTGGGTGCGTTTGTTACGTTTTTTGCCCAAATCGGTAGTTCGTTTCGGTTCCGGCCCGAATCGGTGCATTCAATACAACCCGGCATGGTTTTTTGCACAGTAACGAAACTGACCAAAACGAACCAAAACATCACTATCCGGTCCAAAAAGTGGATTGTGTGCGTTCGTTTCGTTTCTGGCGTGAATCGGTAGTTCATTTCGGTTCCGGCACGAATCGGTGCATTCAATGCAACCCGACATGATTTTTTGCACAGTAACGAAACTGACCAAAACGAACCAAAACATCACTATTGGGTGCAAAAAAGTGGATTGGGGTGTTTGTTTCGTTTCTGGCGCGAATCGGTAGTTCGTTTCGGTTCCGGCCCGAATCGGTGCATTAAATGGTATCCCGACATGGTTTTTTGCACAGTAACGAAACTGACCAAAACGAACCAAAACATCTCTATTGGGTCCAAAAAAGTGGATTGGGTGCGTTCGTTACGTTTCTGGCCCAAATCGGTAGTTCGTTTCGGTTCTGGTCCGAATCGGTGCATTCAATGCAACCCGGCGTGGTTTTTTGCACAGTAACGAAACTGACCAAAACGAACCAAAACATAACTATTGGGTCCCAAAAAGTGGATTGGGCGCGTTCGTTTCGTTTCTAGCGCGAATCGGTAGTTCGTTTTGGTTCCGTCCCGAATCGGTGCATTAAATGCTGTCCCGGCATGGTTTTTCGCACAGTAACGAAACTGATCAAAACAAACCAAAACATCACTATTGGGTCCAAAAAAGTGGATTGGGTGCGTTCGTTTCGTTTCTGGCATGAATCGGAAGTTCGTTTTGGTTCCGGCCCGAATCGGTGCATTAGATGCTATCCCGGCATGGTTTTTTGCACAGTAACAAAACTGATTAAAAACGAACCAAAACATCACTATTGGGTCCAATAAAGTGGATTGGGTGCGTTCGTTTCGTTTCTGGCGCGAATCGGTAATTCGTTTCGGTTCCGGCCCGAATCGGTGCATTAAATGCTATCCCGGCATGGTTTTTTGCACAGTAACGGAACTGATTAAAACCAAACCAAAACATCACTACTGGGTCCAAAAAAGTGGATTGGGTGCGTTCGTTTCGTTTCTGGCGTGAATCGGTAGTTCGTTTCGGTTCCTGCCCGAATCGGTGCATTCAATGCAACCCGTCATGATTTTTTGCACAGTAACGAAACTGACCAAAACGAACCAAAACATAACTATTGGGTCCAAAAAAGTGGATTGGGTGCGTTCGTTTCATTTCTGACGCGAATCGGTAATTCGTTTCGGTTCCGGCCCGAATCGATGCATTCAATGCAACCCGAAATGGTTTTTGCACACTAACGAAACTGACCAAAACGAACCAAAACATCACTATTGGGTCCAAAATGTGGATTGGGTGCATTCGTTTCGTTTTTGGCGCGAATCGGTAGTTCGTTTCGGTTCCGGCCCGAATCGGTGCATCAAATGGTATCCCGGCATGGTTTTTTGCACAGTATCGAAACTGACCAAAACGAACAAAAACATCGCTATTGGGTCAAAAAATGTGGAGTTGGTTACGTTTCTGGCGCGAATCGGTAATTCGTTTCGGTTCCGGCCCGAATCGGTGCATTAAATGCTATCCCGGCATGGTTTTTTGCACAGTAACGAAACTGACCAAAACGAACCAAAACATATCTATTGGGTCCAAAAAAGTGGATTGGGTGCGTTCGTTTCTTTTCTGGCGCGAATCGGTAGTTCGTTTCGGTTCCGGCCCGAATCGGTGCATTAAATGCTGTCCCGGCATGGTTTTTCGCACAGTAACGAAACTGATCAAAACGAACCAAAAGATCACTATTGGGTCCAAAAAAGTGGATTGGGTGCGTTCGTTTCGTTTCTGGCATGAATCGGAAGTTCGTTTTGGTTCCGGCCCGAATCGGTGCATTAGATGCTATCCCGGCATGGTTTTTTGCACAGTAACGAAACTGATTAAAAACGAACCAAAACATCACTATTGGGTCCAATAAAGTGGATTGGGTGCATTCGTTTCGTTTCTGGCGCGAATCGGTAATTCGTTTCGGTTCCGGCCCGAATCGGTGCATTAAATGCTATCCCGGCATGGTTTTTTGCACAGTAACGGAACTGATTAAAACCAAACCAAAACATCACTACTGGGTCCAAAAAAGTGGATTGGGTGCGTTCGTTTCGTTTCTGGCGCGAATCGGTAGTTCGTTTCGGTTCCTGCCCGAATCGGTGCATTCAATGCAACCCGTCATGATTTTTTGCACAGTAACGAAACTGACCAAAACGAACCAAAACATAACTATTGGGTATAAAAAAGTGGATTGGGTGCGTTCGTTTCATTTCTGACGCGAATCGGTAATTCGTTTCGGTTCCGGCCCGAATCGATGCATTCAATGCAACCCGAAATGGTTTTTGCACACTAACGAAACTGACCAAAACGAACCAAAACATCACTATTGGGTCCAAAATGTGGATTGGGTGCATTCGTTTCGTTTTTGGCGCGAATCGGTAGTTCGTTTCGGTTCCGGCCCGAATCGGTGCATCAAATGGTATCCCGGCATGGTTTTTTGCACAGTATCGAAACTGACCAAAACGAACAAAAACATCGCTATTGGGTCAAAAAATGTGGAGTTGGTTACGTTTCTGGCGCGAATCGGTAATTCGTTTCGGTTCCGGCCCGAATCGGTGCATTAAATGCTATCCCGGCATGGTTTTTTGCACAGTAACGAAACTGACCAAAACGAACCAAAACATATCTATTGGGTCCAAAAAAGTGGATTGGGTGCGTTCGTTTCTTTTCTGGCGCGAATCGGTAGTTCGTTTCGGTTCCGGCCCGAATCAGTGCATTAAATGCTGTCCCGGCATGGTTTTTCGCACAGTAACGAAACTGATCAAAACGAACCAAAACATCACTATTGGGTCCACAAAAGTGCATTGGGTGCGTTCGTTTCATTTCTGGCGCGAATCGGTAGTTCGTTTTGGTTCCAGCCCAAATCGGTGCATTAAATGCTATCCCGGCATGGTTTTTTGCACAGTAACGAAACTGATTAAAAACGAACCAAAACATCACTATTTGGTCCAATAAAGTGGATTGGGTGCGTTCGTTTCGTTTCTGGCGTGAATCGGTAATTCGTCTCGGTTCCGACCCGAATCGGTGCATTAAATGCTATCCCGGCATGGTTTTTTGCACAGCAACGGAACTGATTAAAAACAAACCAAAACATCACTATTGGGTCCAAAAAAGTGGATTGGGTGCGTTCGTTTCGTTTCTGGCGCGAATCGGTAGTTCGTTTCGGTTCCGGCCCGAATCGGTGCATTAAATGCTATCCCGGCATGGTTTTTTGCACAGTAACGGAACTGATTAAAACCAAACCAAAACATCACTACTGGGTCCAAAAAAGTGGATTGGGTGCGTTCGTTTCGTTTCTGGCGCGAATCGGTAGTTCATTTCGGTTCCTGCCCGAATCGGTGCATTCAATGCAACCCGTCATGGTTTTTTGCACAGTAACGAAACTGACCAAAACGAACCAAAACATAACTATTGGGTCCAAAAAAGTGGATTGGGTGCGTTCGTTTCATTTCTGACGCGAATCGGTAATTCGTTTCGGTTCCGGCCCGAATCGATGCATTCAATGCAACCCGAAATGGTTTTTGCACACTAACGAAACTGACCAAAACGAACCAAAACATCACTATTGGGTCCAAAATGTCGATTGGGTGCATTCGTTTCGTTTTTGGCGCGAATCGGTAGTTCGTTTCGGTTCCGGCCCGAATCGGTGCATCAAATGGTATCCCGGCATGGTTTTTTGCACAGTATCGAAACTGACCAAAACGAACCAAAACATCGCTATTGGGTCAAAAAATGTGGAGTTGGTTACGTTTCTGGCGCGAATCGGTAATTCGTTTCGGTTCCGGCCCGAATCGGTGCATTAAATGCTATCCCGGCATGGTTTTTTGCACAGTAACGAAACTGACCAAAACGAACCAAAACATATCTATTGGGTCCAAAAAAGTGGATTGGGTGCGTTCGTTTCTTTTCTGGCGCGAATCGGTAGTTCGTTTCGGTTCCGGCCCGAATCGTTGCATTAAATGCTGTCCCGGCATGGTTTTTCGCACAGTAACGAAACTGATCAAAACGAACCAAAACATCACTATTGGGTCCACAAAAGTGCATTGGGTGCGTTCGTTTCATTTCTGGCGCGAATCGGTAGTTCGTTTTGGTTCCAGCCCGAATCGGTGCATTAAATGCTATCCCGGCATGGTTTTTTGCACAGTAACGAAACTGATTAAAAACGAACCAAAACATCACTATTTGGTCCAATAAAGTGGATTGGGTGCGTTCGTTTCGTTTCTGGCGTGAATCGGTAATTCGTCTCGGTTCCGACCCGAATCGGTGCATTAAATGCTATCCCGGCATGGTTTTTTGCACAGCAACGGAACTGATTAAAAACAAATCAAAACATCACTATTGGGTCCAAAAAAGTGGATTGGGTGCGTTCGTTTCGTTTCTGGCGCGAATCGGTAGTTCGTTTCGGTTCCGGCCCGAATCGGTGCATTCAATGCAACCCGTCATGGTTTTTTGCACAGTAATGAAACTGACCAAAACGAACCAAAACATAACTATTGGGTCCAAAAAAGTGGATTGGGTGCATTCGTTTCGTTTCTGGAGCGAATCGGTAATTCGTTTCGGTTCCGGCCCGAATCGATGCATTCAATGCAACCCGACATGGTTTTTTGCACAGTAACAAAACTGACCAAAACGAACCAAAACATCACTATTGGGTCCAAAATGTGGATTGGGTGCGTTCATTTCCCTTTTGGCGCGAATCGGTAGTTCGTTTCGGTTCCGGCCCGAATCGGTGCATCAAATGGTATCCCGACATGGTTTTTTGCACAGTATCGAAACTGACCAAAACGAACCCAAACATCGCTATTGGGTCAAAAAAATGTGGAGTTGGTTACGTTTCTGGCGCGAATCGGTAATTCGTTTCGGTTCCGGCCCGAATCGGTGCATTAAATGCTATCCCGGCATGGTTTTTTGCACAGTAACGGAACTGATTAAAACCAAACCAAAACATCACTACTGGGTCCAAAAAAGTGGATTGGGTGCGTTCGTTTCGTTTCTGGCGCGAATCGGTAGTTCGTTTCGGTTCCTGCCCGAATCGGTGCATTCAATGCAACCCGTCATGGTTTTTTGCATAGTAACGAAACTGATCAAAACGAACCAAAACATAACTATTGGGTCCAAAAAAGTGGATTGGGTGCGTTCATTTCGTTTCTGACGCGAATCGGTAATTCGTTTCGGTTCCGGCCCAAATCGATGCATTCAATGCAACCCGAAATGGTTTTTGCACACTAACGAAACTGACCAAAACGAACCAAAACATCACTATTGGGTCCAAAATGTGGATTGGGTGCATTCGTTTCGTTTTTGGCGCGAATCGGTAGTTCGTTTCGGTTCCAGCCCGAATCGGTGCATTAAATGCTATCCCGGCATGGTTTTTTGCACAGTAACGAAACTGATTAAAAACGAACCAAAACATCACTATTTGGTCCAATAAAGTGGATTGGGTGCGTTCGTTTCGTTTCTGGCGTGAATCGGTAATTCGTTTCGGTTCCGACCCGAATCGGTGCACTAAATGCTATCCCGGCATGGTTTTTTGCACAGCAACGGAACTGATTAAAAACAAACCAAAACATCACTATTGGGTCCAAAAAAGTGGATTGGGTGCGTTCGTTTCGTTTCTGGCGCGAATCGGTAGTTCGTTTCGGTTCCGGCCCGAATCGGTGCATTCAATGCAACCCGTCATGGTTTTTTGCACAGTAATGAAACTGACCAAAACGAACCAAAACATAACTATTGGGTCCAAAAAAGTGGATTGGGTGCGTTCGTTTCGTTTCTGGCGCGAATCGGTAATTCGTTTCGGTTCCGGCCCGAATCGATGCATTCAATGCAACCCGACATGGTTTTTTGCACAGTAACAAAACTGACCAAAACGAACCAAAACATCACTATTGGGTCCAAAATGTGGATTGGGTGCGTTCATTTCGTTTTTGGCGCGAATCGGTAGTTCGTTTCGGTTCCGGCCCGAATCGGTGCATCAAATGGTATCCCGACATGGTTTTTTGCACAGTATCGAAACTGACCAAAACGAACCAAAACATCACTATTGGGTCAAAAAATGTGGAGTTGGTTACGTTTCTGGCGCGAATCGGTAATTCGTTTCGGTTCCGGCCCGAATCGGTGCATTAAATGCTATCCCGGCATGGTTTTTTGCACAGTAACGAAACTGACCAAAACGAACCAAAACATAACTATTGGGTCCAAAAAAGTGGATTGGGTGCGTTCGTTACGTTTATGGCCCGAACCGGTAGTTCGTTTCGGTTCCGGCCCGAATCGGTGCATTAAATGCAACCCGCATGGTTTTTTGCACAGTAACGAAACTGACCAAAACGAACCAAAACATCACTATTGGGTCCAAAAAAGTGGATTGGGTGCGTTCGTTTCGTTTCTGGCCCGAATCGGTAGTTCGTTTCGGTTCCGGCCTGAATCGGTGCATTAAATGGTATCCCGACATGGTTTTTTGCACAGTAACGAAACTGACCAAAACGAACCAAAACATCACTATTGGGTCCAAAAAAGTGGACTGGGTGCGTTCGTTTCGTTTCTGGCGCGAATCGGTAGTTCGTTTCTGTTCCGGCCCGAATTGGTGCATTAAATGCTATCCCGGCATGGTTTTTTGCACAGTAACGAAACTGATTAAAAACGAACCAAAACATCACTATTGGGTCCAATAAAGTGGATTGGGTGCGTTCGTTTCGTTTCTGGCGCGAATCAGTAATTCGTATCGGTTCCGGCCCGAATCGGTGCATTAAATGCAACCCGCATGGTTTTTTGCACAGTAACGAAACTGACCAAAACGAACCAAAACATCACTATTGGGTCCAAAAAAGTGGATTGGGTGCGTTCGTTTCGTTTCTGGCCCGAATCGGTAGTTCGTTTCGGTTCCGGCCTGAATCGGTGCATTAAATGGTATCCCGACATGGTTTTTTGCACAGTAACGAAACTGACCAAAACGAACCAAAACATCACTATTGGGTCCAAAAAAGTGGACTGGGTGCGTTCGTGTCGTTTCTGGCGCGAATCGGTAGTTCGTTTCGGTTCCGGCCCGAATCGGTGCATTAAATGCTGTCCCGGCATGGTTTTCGCACAGTAACGAAACTGACCAAAACGAACCAAAACATCACTATTGGGTCCAAAAAAGTGGATTGGGTGCGTTCGTTACATTTCTGGCCCAAATCGGTAGTTCGTTTCAGTTCCGGTCCGAATCGGTGCATTCAATGCAACCCGGCATGGTTTTTTGCACAGTAACGAAACTGACCAAAACGAACCAAAACATAACTATTGGGTCCAAAAAAGTGGATTGGGTGCGTTCGTTTCGTTTCTGGCGCGAATCGGTAGTTCGTTTCGGTTCCGGCCCGAATCGGTGCATTAAATGCTGTCCCGGCATGGTTTTTCGCACAGTAACGGAACTTATCAAAACGAACCAAAACATCACTATTGGGTCCAAAAAAGTGGATTGGGTGCGTTCGTTTCGTTTCTGGCACGAATCGGTAGTTCGTTTTGGTTCCGACCCGAATCGGTGCATTAAATGCTATCCCGGCATGGTTTTTTGCACAGTAACGAAACTGATTAAAAACGAACGAAAACATCACTTTTGGGTCCAATAAAGTGGATTGGGTGCGTTCGTTTCGTTTCTGGCGCGAATTGGTAGTTCGTTTCGGTTCCGGCCCGAATCGGTGCATTAAATGGTATCCCGACATGGTTTTTTGCACAGTAACGAAACTGATTAAAAACGAACGAAAACATCACTATTGGGTCCAAAAAAGTGGATTGGGTGCGTTCGTTTCGTTTCTGGCGCGAATCGGTAGTTCGTTTTGGTTCCGGCCCGAATCGGTGCATTAAATGCTATCCCGGCATGGTTTTTTGCACAGTAACGAAACTGATTAAAAACGAACGAAAACATCACTTTTGGGTCCAATAAAGTGGATTGGGTGCGTTCGTTTCGTTTCTGGGGCGAATTGGTAGTTCGTTTCGGTTCCGGCCCGAATCGGTGCATTAAATGGTATCCCGACATGGTTTTTTGCACAGTAACGAAACTGACCAAAACGAACCAAAACATCACTATTGGGTCCAAAAAAGTGGATTGGGTGCGTTCGTTTCGTTTCTGGCGCGAATCGGTAATTCGTTTCGGTTCCGGCCCGAATCGATGCATTCAATGCAACCCGACATGGTTTTTTGCACAGTAACGAAACTGACCAAAACGAACCAAAACATCACTATTGGGTCCAAAATGTGGATTGGGTGTGTTCATTTCGTTTTTGGCGCGAATCGGTAGTTCGTTTCGGTTCCGGCCCGAATCGGTGCATCAAATGGTATCCCTACATGGTTTTTTGCACAGTATCGAAACTGACCAAAACGAACCAAAACATCACTATTGGGTCAAAAAATGCGGAGTTGGTTACGTTTCTGGCGCGAATCGGTAATTCGTTTCGGTTCCGGCCCGAATCGGTGCATTAAATGCTATCCCGGCATGGTTTTTTGCACAGTAACGAAACTGACCAAAACGAACCAAAACATAACTATTGGGTCCAAAAAAGTGGATTGGGTGCGTTCGTTACGTTTATGGCCCGAATCGGTAGTTCGTTTCGGTTCCGGCCCGAATCGGTGCATTAAATGCAACCCGCATGGTTTTTTGCACAGTAACGAAACTGACCAAAACGAACCAAAACATCACTATTGGGTCCAAAAAAGTGGATTGGGTGCGTTCGTTTCGTTTCTGGCCCGAATCGGTAGTTCGTTTCGGTTCCGGCCTGAATCGGTGCATTAAATGGTATCTCGACATGGTTTTTTGCACAGTAACGAAACTGACCAAAACGAACCAAAACATCACTATTGGGTCCAAAAAAGTGGACTGGGTGCGTTCGTTTCGTTTCTGGCGCGAATCGGTAGTTCGTTTCGGTTCCGGCCCGAATCGGTGCATTAAATGCTGTCCCGGCATGGTTTTTTGCACAGTAACGAAACTGACCAAAACGAACCAAAACATCACTATTGGGTCCAAAAAAGTGGATTGGGTGCGTTCGTTACATTTCTGGCCCAAATCGGTAGTTCGTTTCGGTTCCGGTCCGAATCAGTGCATTCAATGCAACCCGGCATGGTTTTTTGCACAGTAACGAAACTGACCAAAACGAACCAAAACATAACTATTGGGTCCAAAAAAGTGGATTGGGTGCGTTCGTTTCGTTTCTGGCGCGAATCGGTAGTTCGTTTCGGTTCCGGCCCGAATCGGTGCATTAAATGCTGTCCCGGCATGGTTTTTCGCACAGTAACGGAACTTATCAAAACGAACCAAAACATCACTATTGGGTCCAAAAAAGTGGATTGGGTGCGTTCGTTTCGTTTCTGGCACGAATCGGTAGTTCGTTTTGGTTCCGACCCGAATCGGTGCATTAAATGCTATCCCGGCATGGTTTTTTGCACAGTAACGAAACTAATTAAAAACGAACGAAAACATCACTTTTGGGTCCAATAAAGTGGATTGGGTGCGTTCGTTTCGTTTCTGGCGCGAATTGGTAGTTCGTTTCGGTTCCGGCCCGAATCGGTGCATTAAATGGTATCCCGACATGGTTTTTTGCACAGTAACGAAACTGATTAAAAACGAACGAAAACATCACTATTGGGTCCAAAAAAGTGGATTGGGTGCGTTCGTTTCGTTTCTGGCGCGAATCGGTAGTTCGTTTTGGTTCCGGCCCGAATCGGTGCATTAAATGCTATCCCGGCATGGTTTTTTGCACAGTAACGAAACTGATTAAAAACGAACGAAAACATCACTTTTGGGTCCAATAAAGTGGATTGGGTGCGTTCGTTTCGTTTCTGGGGCGAATTGGTAGTTCGTTTCGGTTCCGGCCCGAATCGGTGCATTAAATGGTATCCCGACATGGTTTTTTGCACAGTAACGAAACTGACCAAAACGAACCAAAACATCACTATTGGGTCCAAAAAAGTGGATTGGGTGCGTTCGTTTCGTTTCTGGCGCGAATCGGTAATTCGTTTCGGTTCCGGCCCGAATCGATGCATTCAATGCAACCCGACATGGTTTTTTGCACAGTAACGAAACTGACCAAAACGAACCAAAACATCACTATTGGGTCCAAAATGTGGATTGGGTGTGTTCATTTCGTTTTTGGCGCGAATCGGTAGTTCGTTTCGGTTCCGGCCCGAATCGGTGCATCAAATGGTATCCCTACATGGTTTTTTGCACAGTATCGAAACTGACCAAAACGAACCAAAACATCACTATTGGGTCAAAAAATGCGGAGTTGGTTACGTTTCTGGCGCGAATCGGTAATTCGTTTCGGTTCCGGCCCGAATCGGTGCATTAAATGCTATCCCGGCATGGTTTTTTGCACAGTAACGAAACTGACCAAAACGAACCAAAACATAACTATTGGGTCCAAAAAAGTGGATTGGGTGCGTTCGTTACGTTTATGGCCCGAATCGGTAGTTCGTTTCGGTTCCGGCCCGAATCGGTGCATTAAATGCAACCCGCATGGTTTTTTGCACAGTAACGAAACTGACCAAAACGAACCAAAACATCACTATTGGGTCCAAAAAAGTGGATTGGGTGCGTTCGTTTCGTTTCTGGCCCGAATCGGTAGTTCGTTTCGGTTCCGGCCTGAATCGGTGCATTAAATGGTATCCCGACATGGTTTTTTGCACAGTAACGAAACTGACCAAAACGAACCAAAACATCACTATTGGGTCCAAAAAAGTGGACTGGGTGCGTTCGTTTCGTTTCTGGCGCGAATCGGTAGTTCGTTTCGGTTCCGGCCCGAATCGGTGCATTAAATGCTGTCCCGGCATGGTTTTTTGCACAGTAACGAAACTGACCAAAACGAACCAAAACATCACTATTGGGTCCAAAAAAGTGGATTGGGTGCGTTCGTTACATTTCTGGCCCAAATCGGTAGTTCGTTTCGGTTCCGGTCCGAATCAGTGCATTCAATGCAACCCGGCATGGTTTTTTGCACAGTAACGAAACTGACCAAAACGAACCAAAACATAACTATTGGGTCCAAAAAAGTGGATTGGGTGCGTTCGTTTCGTTTCTGGCGCGAATCGGTAGTTCGTTTCGGTTCCGGCCCGAATCGGTGCATTAAATGCTGTCCCGGCATGGTTTTTCGCACAGTAACGGAACTTATCAAAACGAACCAAAACATCACTATTGGGTCCAAAAAAGTGGATTGGGTGCGTTCGTTTCGTTTCTGGCACGAATCGGTAGTTCGTTTTGGTTCCGACCCGAATCGGTGCATTAAATGCTATCCCGGCATGGTTTTTTGCACAGTAACGAAACTGATTAAAAACGAACGAAAACATCACTTTTGGGTCCAATAAAGTGGATTGGGTGCGTTCGTTTCGTTTCTGGCGCGAATTGGTAGTTCGTTTCGGTTCCGGCCCGAATCGGTGCATTAAATGGTATCCCGACATGGTTTTTTGCACAGTAACGAAACTGATTAAAAACGAACGAAAACATCACTATTGGGTCCAAAAAAGTGGATTGGGTGCGTTCGTTTCGTTTCTGGCGCGAATCGGTAGTTCGTTTTGGTTCCGGCCCGAATCGGTGCATTAAATGCTATCCCGGCATGGTTTTTTGCACAGTAACGAAACTGATTAAAAACGAACGAAAACATCACTTTTGGGTCCAATAAAGTGGATTGGGTGCGTTCGTTTCGTTTCTGGCGCGAATTGGTAGTTCGTTTCGGTTCCGGCCCGAATCGGTGCATTAAATGGTATCCCGACATGGTTTTTTGCACAGTAACGAAACTGACCAAAACGAACCAAAACATCACTATTGGGTCCAAAAAAGTGGATTGGGTGCGTTCGTTTCGTTTCTGGCGCGAATCGGTAATTCGTTTCGGTTCCGGCCCGAATCGATGCATTCAATGCAACCCGACATGGTTTTTTGCACAGTAACGAAACTGACCAAAACGAACCAAAACATCACTATTGGGTCCAAAATGTGGATTGGGTGTGTTCATTTCGTTTTTGGCGCGAATCGGTAGTTCGTTTCGGTTCCGGCCCGAATCGGTGCATCAAATGGTATCCCTACATGGTTTTTTGCACAGTATCGAAACTGACCAAAACGAACCAAAACATCACTATTGGGTCAAAAAATGCGGAGTTGGTTACGTTTCTGGCGCGAATCGGTAATTCGTTTCGGTTCCGGCCCGAATCGGTGCATTAAATGCTATCCCGGCATGGTTTTTTGCACAGTAACGAAACTGACCAAAACGAACCAAAACATAACTATTGGGTCCAAAAAAGTGGATTGGGTGCGTTCGTTACGTTTATGGCCCGAATCGGTAGTTCGTTTCGGTTCCGGCCCGAATCGGTGCATTAAATGCAACCCGCATGGTTTTTTGCACAGTAACGAAACTGACCAAAACGAACCAAAACATCACTATTGGGTCCAAAAAAGTGGATTGGGTGCGTTCGTTTCGTTTCTGGCCCGAATCGGTAGTTCGTTTCGGTTCCGGCCTGAATCGGTGCATTAAATGGTATCCCGACATGGTTTTTTGCACAGTAACGAAACTGACCAAAACGAACCAAAACATCACTATTGGGTCCAAAAAAGTGGACTGGGTGCGTTCGTTTCGTTTCTGGCGCGAATCGGTAGTTCGTTTCGGTTCCGGCCCGAATCGGTGCATTAAATGCTGTCCCGGCATGGTTTTTTGCACAGTAACGAAACTGACCAAAACGAACCAAAACATCACTATTGGGTCCAAAAAAGTGGATTGGGTGCGTTCGTTACATTTCTGGCCCAAATCGGTAGTTCGTTTCGGTTCCGGTCCGAATCGGTGCATTCAATGCAACCCGGCATGGTTTTTTGCACAGTAACGAAACTGACCAAAACGAACCAAAACATAACTATTGGGTCCAAAAAAGTGGATTGGGTGCGTTCGTTTCGTTTCTGGCGCGAATCGGTAGTTCGTTTCGGTTCCGGCCCGAATCGGTGCATTAAATGCTGTCCCGGCATGGTTTTTCGCACAGTAACGGAACTTATCAAAACGAACCAAAACATCACTATTGGGTCCAAAAAAGTGGATTGGGTGCGTTCGTTTCGTTTCTGGCACGAATCGGTAGTTCGTTTTGGTTCCGACCCGAATCGGTGCATTAAATGCTATCCCGGCATGGTTTTTTGCACAGTAACGAAACTGATTAAAAACGAACGAAAACATCACTTTTGGGTCCAATAAAGTGGATTGGGTGCGTTCGTTTCGTTTCTGGCGCGAATTGGTAGTTCGTTTCGGTTCCGGCCCGAATCGGTGCATTAAATGGTATCCCGACATGGTTTTTTGCACAGTAACGAAACTGATTAAAAACGAACGAAAACATCACTATTGGGTCCAATAAAGTGGATTGGGTGCGTTCGTTTCGTTTCTGGCGCGAATCGGTAGTTCGTTTTGGTTCCGGCCCGAATCGGTGCATTAAATGCTATCCCGGCATGGTTTTTTGCACAGTAACGAAACTGATTAAAAACGAACGAAAACATCACTATTGGGTCCAATAAAGTGGATTGGGTGCGTTCGTTTCGTTTCTGGCGCGAATTGGTAGTTCGTTTCGGTTCCGGCCCGAATCGGTGCATTAAATGGTATCCCGACATGGTTTTTTGCACAGTAACGAAACTGACCAAAACGAACCAAAACATCACTATTGGGTCCAAAAAAGTGGATTGGGTGCGTTCGTTTCGTTTCTGGCGCGAATCGGTAATTCGTTTCGGTTCCGGCCCGAATCGATGCATTCAATGCAACCCGACATGGTTTTTTGCACAGTAACGAAACTGACCAAAACGAACCAAAACATCACTATTGGGTCCAAAATGTGGATTGGGTGTGTTCATTTCGTTTTTGGCGCGAATCGGTAGTTCGTTTCGGTTCCGGCCCGAATCGGTGCATCAAATGGTATCCCTACATGGTTTTTTGCACAGTATCGAAACTGACCAAAACGAACCAAAACATCACTATTGGGTCAAAAAATGCGGAGTTGGTTACGTTTCTGGCGCGAATCGGTAATTCGTTTCGGTTCCGGCCCGAATCGGTGCATTAAATGCTATCCCGGCATGGTTTTTTGCACAGTAACGAAACTGACCAAAACGAACCAAAACATAACTATTGGGTCCAAAAAAGTGGATTGGGTGCGTTCGTTACGTTTATGGCCCGAATCGGTAGTTCGTTTCGGTTCCGGCCCGAATCGGTGCATTAAATGCAACCCGCATGGTTTTTTGCACAGTAACGAAACTGACCAAAACGAACCAAAACATCACTATTGGGTCCAAAAAAGTGGATTGGGTGCGTTCGTTTCGTTTCTGGCCCGAATCGGTAGTTCGTTTCGGTTCCGGCCTGAATCGGTGCATTAAATGGTATCCCGACATGGTTTTTTGCACAGTAACGAAACTGACCAAAACGAACCAAAACATCACTATTGGGTCCAAAAAAGTGGACTGGGTGCGTTCGTTTCGTTTCTGGCGCGAATCGGTAGTTCGTTTCGGTTCCGGCCCGAATCGGTGCATTAAATGCTGTCCCGGCATGGTTTTTTGCACAGTAACGAAACTGACCAAAACGAACCAAAACATCACTATTGGGTCCAAAAAAGTGGATTGGGTGCGTTCGTTACATTTCTGGCCCAAATCGGTAGTTCGTTTCGGTTCCGGTCCGAATCGGTGCATTCAATGCAACCCGGCATGGTTTTTTGCACAGTAACGAAACTGACCAAAACGAACCAAAACATAACTATTGGGTCCAAAAAAGTGGATTGGGTGCATTCGTTTCGTTTCTGGCGCGAATCGGTAGTTCGTTTCGGTTCCGGCCCGAATCGGTGCATTAAATGCTGTCCCGACATGGTTTTTCGCACAGTAACGGAACTTATCAAAACGAACCAAAACATCACTATTGGGTCCAAAAAAGTGGATTGGGTGCGTTCGTTTCGTTTCTGGCACGAATCGGTAGTTCGTTTTAGTTCCGACCCGAATCGGTGCATTAAATGCTATCCCGGCATGGTTTTTTGCACAGTAACGAAACTGATTAAAAACGAACCAAAACATCACTATTGGGTCCAAAAAAGTGGATTGGGTGCGTTCGTTTCGTTTCTGGCACGAATCGGTAGTTCGTATTGGTTCCGGCCCGAATCGGTGCATTAAATGCTATCCCGGCATGGTTTTTTGCACAGTAACGAAACTGATTAAAAACGAACGAAAACATCACTTTTGGGTCCAATAAAGTGGATTGGGTGCGTTCGTTTCGTTTCTGGCGCGAATTGGTAGTTCATTTCGGTTCCGGCCCGAATCGGTGCATTAAATGGTATCCCGACATGGTTTTTTGCACAGTAACGAAACTGACCAAAACGAACCAAAACATCACTATTGGGTCCAAAAAAGTGGATTGGGTGCGTTTGTTACGTTTTTTGCCCAAATCGGTAGTTCGTTTCGGTTCCGGCCCGAATCGGTGCATTCAATACAACCCGACATGGTTTTTTGCACAGTAACGAAACTGACCAAAACGAACCAAAACATCACTATCCGGTCCAAAAAGTGGATTGCGTGCGTTCGTTTCATTTCTGGCGTGAATCGGTTGTTCATTTCGGTTCCGGCACGAATCGGTGCATTCAATGCAACCCGACATGATTTTTTGCACAGTAACGAAACTGACCAAAACGAACCAAAACATCACTATTGGGTCCAAAAAAGTGGATTGGGGTGTTTGTTTCGTTTCTGGCGCGAATCGGTAGTTCGTTTCGGTTCCGGCCCGAATCGGTGCATTAAATGGTATCCCGACATGGTTTTTTGCACAGTAACGAAACTGACCAAAACGAACCAAAACATCTCTATTGGGTCCAAAAAAGTGGATTGGGTGCGTTCGTTTCATTTCTAGCCCAAATCGGTAGTTCGTTTCGGTTCCGGACCGAATCGGTGCATTCAATGCAACCCGGCATGGTTTTTTGCACAGTAACGAAACTTACCAAAACGAACCAAAACATAACTATTGGGTCGAAAAAAGTGGATTGGGCGCGTTCGTTTCGTTTCTAGCGCGAATCGGTAGTTCGTTTTGGTTCCGGCCCGAATCGGTGCATTAAATGCTGTCCCGGCATGGTTTTTCGCACAGTAACGAAACTGATCAAAACGAACCAAAACATCACTATTGGGTCCAAAAAAGTGGATTGGGTGCGTTCGTTTCGTTTCTGGCATGAATCGGTAGTTCATTTTGGTTCCGGCCCGAATCGGTGCATTAAATGCTATCCCGGCATGGTTTTTTGCACAGTAACGAAACTGATTAAAAACGAACCAAAACATCACTATTGGGTCCAATAAAGTGGATTGGGTGCGTTCGTTTCGTTTCTGGCGCGAATCAGTAATTCGTATCGGTTCCGGCCCGAATCGGTGCATTAAATGCTATGCCGGCATGGTTTTTTGCACAGTAACGAAACTGACCAAAACGAACCAAAACATATCTATTGGGTCCAAAAAAGTGGATTGGGTGCGTTCGTTTCTTTTCTGGCGCGAATCGGTAGTTCGTTTCGGTTCCGGCCCGAATCGGTGCAGTAAATGCTGTCCCGGCATGGTTTTTCGCACAGTAACAAAACTAATCAAAACGAACCAAAACATCAGTATTGGGTCCAAAAAAGTGGATTGGGTGCGTTCGTTCGTTTCGTTTCTGGCGCGAATCGGTAGTTCGTTTTGGTTCCGGCCCGAATCGGTGCATTAAATGCTATCCCGGCATGGTTTTTTGCACAGTAACGAAACTGATTAAAAACGAACCAAAACATCACTATTTGGTCCAAAAAACTGGATTGGGTGCGTTCGTTTCATTTCTGGCGCGAATCGGTAGTTCGTTTCGGTTGCGGCCCGAATCGGTGCAATCAATGCAACCCGTCATGGTTTTTTTTACAGTAATGAAACTGACCAAAACGAACCAAAACATAACTATTGGGTCCAAAAAAGTGGATTGGGTGCGTTCGTTTCGTTTCTGGCGCGAATCGGTAATTCGTTTCGGTTCCGGCCCGAATCGATGCATTCAATGCAACCCGACATGGTTTTTTGCACAGTAACGAAACTGACCAAAATGAACCAAAACATCACTATTGGGTCCAAAAAAGTGGATTGGGTGCGTTCGTTTCGTTTCTGGCACGAATCGGTAGTTCGTTTTGGTTCCGACCCGAATCGGTGCATTAAATGCTGTCCCGGCATGGTTTTTTGCACAGTAACGAAACTGAATAAAAACGAACCAAAACATCACTATTGGGTCCAAAAAAGTGGATTGGGTGCGTTCGTTTCGTTTCTGGCGCGAATCGGTAGTTCGTTTTGGTTCCGGCCCGAATCGGTGCATTAAATGCTATCCCGGCATGGTTTTTTGCACAGTAACGAAACTGATTAAAAACGAACGAAAACATCACTTTTGGGTCCAATAAAGTGGATTGGGTGCGTTCGTTTCGTTTCTGGCGCAAATTGGTAGTTCGTTTCGGTTCCGGCCCGAATCGGTGCATTAAATGGTATCCCGACATGGTTTTTTGCACAGTAACGAAACTGACCAAAACGAACCAAAACATCACTATTGGGTCCAAAAAAGTGGATTGGGTGCGTTTGTTACGTTTTTTGCCCAAATCGGTAGTTCGTTTCGGTTCCGGCCCGAATCGGTGCATTCAATACAACCCGACATGGTTTTTTGCACAGTAACGAAACTGACCAAAACGAACCAAAACATCACTATCCGGTCCAAAAAGTGGATTGCGTGCGTTCGTTTCATTTCTGGCGTGAATCGGTTGTTCATTTCGGTTCCGGCACGAATCGGTGCATTCAATGCAACCCGACATGATTTTTTGCACAGTAACGAAACTGACCAAAACGAACCAAAACATCACTATTGGGTCCAAAAAAGTGGATTGGGGTGTTTGTTTCGTTTCTGGCGCGAATCGGTAGTTCGTTTCGGTTCCGGCCCGAATCGGTGCATTAAATGGTATCCCGACATGGTTTTTTGCACAGTAACGAAACTGACCAAAACGAACCAAAACATCTCTATTGGGTCCAAAAAAGTGGATTGGGTGCGTTCGTTTCATTTCTAGCCCAAATCGGTAGTTCGTTTCGGTTCCGGACCGAATCGGTGCATTCAATGCAACCCGGCATGGTTTTTTGCACAGTAACGAAACTTACCAAAACGAACCAAAACATAACTATTGGGTCGAAAAAAGTGGATTGGGCGCGTTCGTTTCGTTTCTAGCGCGAATCGGTAGTTCGTTTTGGTTCCGGCCCGAATCGGTGCATTAAATGCTGTCCCGGCATGGTTTTTCGCACAGTAACGAAACTGATCAAAACGAACCAAAACATCACTATTGGGTCCAAAAAAGTGGATTGGGTGCGTTCGTTTCGTTTCTGGCATGAATCGGTAGTTCATTTTGGTTCCGGCCCGAATCGGTGCATTAAATGCTATCCCGGCATGGTTTTTTGCACAGTAACGAAACTGATTAAAAACGAACCAAAACATCACTATTGGGTCCAATAAAGTGGATTGGGTGCGTTCGTTTCGTTTCTGGCGCGAATCAGTAATTCGTATCGGTTCCGGCCCGAATCGGTGCATTAAATGCTATGCCGGCATGGTTTTTTGCACAGTAACGAAACTGACCAAAACGAACCAAAACATATCTATTGGGTCCAAAAAAGTGGATTGGGTGCGTTCGTTTCTTTTCTGGCGCGAATCGGTAGTTCGTTTCGGTTCCGGCCCGAATCGGTGCAGTAAATGCTGTCCCGGCATGGTTTTTCGCACAGTAACAAAACTAATCAAAACGAACCAAAACATCAGTATTGGGTCCAAAAAAGTGGATTGGGTGCGTTCGTTCGTTTCGTTTCTGGCGCGAATCGGTAGTTCGTTTTGGTTCCGGCCCGAATCGGTGCATTAAATGCTATCCCGGCATGGTTTTTTGCACAGTAACGAAACTGATTAAAAACGAACCAAAACATCACTATTTGGTCCAAAAAACTGGATTGGGTGCGTTCGTTTCATTTCTGGCGCGAATCGGTAGTTCGTTTCGGTTGCGGCCCGAATCGGTGCAATCAATGCAACCCGTCATGGTTTTTTTTACAGTAATGAAACTGACCAAAACGAACCAAAACATAACTATTGGGTCCAAAAAAGTGGATTGGGTGCGTTCGTTTCGTTTCTGGCGCGAATCGGTAATTCGTTTCGGTTCCGGCCCGAATCGATGCATTCAATGCAACCCGACATGGTTTTTTGCACAGTAACGAAACTGACCAAAATGAACCAAAACATCACTATTGGGTCCAAAATGTGGATTGGGTGCGTTCGTTTTGTTTTTGGCGCGAATCGGTAGTTCGTTTCGGTTCCGGCCCGAATCGGTGCATCAAATGGTATCCCGGCATGGTTTTTTGCACAGTATCGAAACTGACCAAAACGAACCAAAACATCACTATTGGGTCAAAAAATGTGGAGTTGGTTACGTTTCTGGCGCGAATCGGTAATTCGTTTCGGTTCCGGCCCGAATCGGTGCATTAAATGCTATCCCGGCATGGTTTTTTGCACAGTAACGAAACTGACCAAAACGAACCAAAACATAACTATTGGCTCCAAAAAAGTGGATTGGGTGCGTTCGTTACGTTTCTGGCCCGAATCGGTAGTTCGTTTCGGTTCCGGCCCGAATCGGTGCATTAAATGCAACCCGCATGGTTTTTTGCACAGTAACGAAACTGACCAAAACGAACCAAAACATCACTATTGGGTCCAAAAAAGTGGATTGGGTGCGTTCGTTTCGTTTCTGGCCCGAATCGGTAGTTCGTTTCGGTTCTAGCCCGAATCGGTGCATTAAATGGTATCCCGACATGGTTTTTTGCACAGTAACGAAACTGACCAAAACGAACCAAAACATCACTATTGGGTCCAAAAAAGTGCAGTGGGTGCGTTCGTTTCGTTTTTGGCGCGAATCGGTAGTTCGTTCCGGTTCCTGCCCGAATCGGTGCATTAAATGCTGTCCCGGCATGGTTTTTTGCACAGTAACGAAACTGACCAAAACGAACCAAAACATCACTATTGGGTTCAAAAAAGTGGATTGGGTGCGTTCGTTACGTTTCTGGCCCAAATCGGTAGTTCGTTTCGGTTCCGGTCCGAATCGGTGCATTCAATGCAACCCGGCATGGTTTTTTGCACAGTAACGAAACTGACCAAAACGAACCAAAACATAACTATTGGTTCCAAAAAAGTGGATTGGGTGCGTTCGTTTCGTTTCTGGCGCGAATCGGTAGTTCGTTTCGGTTCCGGCCCGAATCGGTGCATTAAATGCTGTCCCGGCATGGTTTTTCGCACAGTAACGGAACTTATCAAAACGAACCAAAACATCACTATTGGGTCCAAAAAAGTGGATTGGGTGCGTTCGTTTCGTTTCTGGCACGAATCGGTAGTTCGTTTTGGTTCCGACCCGAATCGGTGCATTAAATGCTATCCCGGCATGGTTTTTTGCACAGTAACGAAACTGATTAAAAACGAACCAAAACATCACTATTGGGTCCAAAAAAGTGGATTGGGTGCGTTCGTTTCGTTTCTGGCGCGAATCGGTAGTTCGTTTTGGTTCCGGCCCGAATCGGTGCATTAAATGCTATCCCGGCATGGTTTTTTGCACAGTAACGAAACTGATTAAAAACGAACGAAAACATCACTTTTGGGTCCAATAAAGTGGATTGGGTGCGTTCGTTTCGTTTCTGGCGCGAATTGGTAGTTCGTTTCGGTTCCGGCCCGAATCGGTGCATTAAATGGTATCCCGACATGGTTTTTTGCACAGTAACGAAACTGACCAAAACGAACCAAAACATCACCATTGGGTCCAAAAAAGTGGATTGGGTGCGTTTGTTACGTTTTTTGCCCAAATCGGTAGTTCGTTTCGGTTCCGGCCCGAATCGGTGCATTCAATACAACCCGACATGGTTTTTTGCACAGTAACGAAACTGACCAAAACGAACCAAAACATCACTATCCGGTCCAAAAAGTGGATTGCGTGCGTTCGTTTCGTTTCTGGCGTGAATCGGTAGTTCATTTCGGTTCCGGCACGAATCGGTGCATTCAATGCAACCCGACATGATTTTTTGCACAGTAACGAAACTGACCAAAACGAACCAAAACATCACTATTGGGTCCAAAAAAGTGGATTGGGGTGTTTGTTTCGTTTCTGGCGCGAATCGGTAGTTCGTTTCGGTTCCGGCCCGAATCGGTGCATTAAATGGTATCCCGACATGGTTTTTTGCACAGTAACAAAACTGCCCAAAACGAACCAAAACATCTCTATTGGGTCCAAAAAAGTGGATTGGGTGCGTTCGTTACGTTTCTAGCCCAAATCGGTAGTTCGTTTCGGTTCCGGACCGAATCGGTGCATTCAATGCAACCCGGCATGGTTTTTTGCACAGTAACGAAACTGACCAAAACGAACCAAAACATAACTATTGGGTCGAAAAAAGTGGAATGGGCGCGTTCGTTTCGTTTCTGGCGCGAATCGGTAGTTCGTTTCGGTTCCGGCCCGAATCGGTGCATTAAATGCTGTCCCGGCATGGTTTTTCGCACAGTAACGGAACTTATCAAAACGAACCAAAACATCACTATTGGGTCCAAAAAAGTGGATTGGGTGCGTTCGTTTCGTTTCTGGCACGAATCGGTAGTTCGTTTTGGTTCCGACCCGAATCGGTGCATTAAATGCTATCCCGGCATGGTTTTTTGCACAGTAACGAAACTGATTAAAAACGAACCAAAACATCACTATTGGGTCCAAAAAAGTGGATTGGGTGCGTTCGTTTCGTTTCTGGCGCGAATCGGTAGTTCGTTTTGGTTCCGGCCCGAATCGGTGCATTAAATGCTATCCCGGCATGGTTTTTTGCAAAGTAACGAAACTGATTAAAAACGAACGAAAACATCACTTTTGGGTCCAATAAAGTGGATTGGGTGCGTTCGTTTCGTTTCTGGCGCGAATTGGTAGTTCGTTTCGGTTCCGGCCCGAATCGGTGCATTAAATGGTATCCCGACATGGTTTTTTGCACAGTAACGAAACTGACCAAAACGAACCAAAACATCACTATTGGGTCCAAAAAAGTGGATTGGGTGCGTTTGTTACGTTTTTTGCCCAAATCGGTAGTTCGTTTCGGTTCCGGCCCGAATCGGTGCATTCAATACAACCCGACATGGTTTTTTGCACAGTAACGAAACTGACCAAAACGAACCAAAACATCACTATCCGGTCCAAAAAGTGGATTGCGTGCGTTCGTTTCGTTTCTGGCGTGAATCGGTAGTTCATTTCGGTTCCGGCACGAATCGGTGCATTCAATGCAACCCGACATGATTTTTTGCACAGTAACGAAACTGACCAAAACGAACCAAAACATCACTATTGGGTCCAAAAAAGTGGATTGGGGTGTTTGTTTCGTTTCTGGCGCGAATCGGTAGTTCGTTTCGGTTCCGGCCCGAATCGGTGCATTAAATGGTATCCCGACATGGTTTTTTGCACAGTAACGAAACTGACCAAAACGAACCAAAACATCTCTATTGGGTCCAAAAAAGTGGATTGGGTGCGTTCGTTACGTTTCTAGCCCAAATCGGTAGTTCGTTTCGGTTCCGGACCGAATCGGTGCATTCAATGCAACCCGGCATGGTTTTTTGCACAGTAACGAAACTGACCAAAACGAACCAAAACATAACTATTGGGTCGAAAAAAGTGGATTGGGCGCGTTCGTTTCGTTTCTAGCGCGAATCGGTAGTTCGTTTTGGTTCCGGCCCGAATCGGTGCATTAAATGCTGTCCCGGCATGGTTTTTCGCACAGTAACGAAACTGATCAAAACGAACCAAAACATCACTATTGGGTCCAAAAAAGTGGATTGGGTGCGTTCGTTTCGTTTCTGGCATGAATCGGTAGTTCATTTTGGTTCCGGCCCGAATCGGTGCATTAAATGCTATCCCGGCATGGTTTTTTGCACAGTAACGAAACTGATTAAAAACGAACCAAAACATCACTATTGGGTCCAAAAAAGTGGATTGGGTGCGTTCGTTTCGTTTCTGGCCCGAATCGGTAGTTCGTTTCGGTTCTAGCCCGAATCGGTGCATTAAATGGTATCCCGACATGGTTTTTTGCACAGTAACGAAACTGACCAAAACGAACCAAAACATTACTATTGGGTCCAAAAAAGTGGAGTGGGTGCGTTCGTTTCGTTTTTGGCGCGAATCGGTAGTTCGTTCCGGTTCCGGCCCGAATCGGTGCATTAAATGCTGTCCCGGCATGGTTTTTTGCACAGTAACGAAACTGACCAAAACGAACCAAAACATCACTATTGGGTCCAAAAAAGTGGATTGGGTGCGTTCGTTACGTTTCTGGCCCAAATCGGTAGTTCGTTTCGGTTCCGGTCCGAATCGGTGCATTCAATGCAACCCGGCATGGTTTTTTGCACAGTAACGAAACTGACCAAAACGAACCAAAACATAACTATTGGGTCCAAAAAAGTGGATTGGGTGCGTTCGTTTCGTTTCTGGCGCGAATCGGTAGTTCGTTTCGATTCCGGCCCGAATCGGTGCATTAAATGCTGTCCCGGCATGGTTTTTCGCACAGTAACGGAACTTATCAAAACGAACCAAAACATCACTATTGGGTCCAAAAAAGTGGATTGGGTGCGTTCGTTTCGTTTCTGGCACGAATCGGTAGTTCGTTTTGGTTCCGACCCGAATCGGTGCATTAAATGCTATCCCGGCATGGTTTTTTGCACAGTAACGAAACTGATTAAAAACGAACCAAAACATCACTATTGGGTCCAAAAAAGTGGATTGGGTGCGTTCGTTTCGTTTCTGGCGCGAATCGGTAGTTCGTTTTGGTTCCGGCCCGAATCGGTGCATTAAATGCTATCCCGGCATGGTTTTTTGCACAGTAACGAAACTGATTAAAAACGAACGAAAACATCACTTTTGGGTCCAATAAAGTGGATTGGGTGCGTTCGTTTCGTTTCTGGCGCGAATTGGTAGTTCGTTTCGGTTCCGGCCCGAATCGGTGCATTAAATGGTATCCCGACATGGTTTTTTGCACAGTAACGAAACTGACCAAAACGAACCAAAACATCACTATTGGGTCCAAAAAAGTGGATTGGGTGCGTTTGTTACGTTTTTTGCCCAAATCGGTAGTTCGTTTCGGTTCCGGCCCGAATCGGTGCATTCAATACAACCCGACATGGTTTTTTGCACAGTAACGAAACTGACCAAAACGAACCAAAACATCACTATCCGGTCCAAAAAGTGGATTGCGTGCGTTCGTTTCGTTTCTGGCGTGAATCGGTTGTTCATTTCGGTTCCGGCACGAATCGGTGCATTCAATGCAACCCGACATGATTTTTTGCACAGTAACGAAACTGACCAAAACGAACCAAAACATCACTATTGGGTCCAAAAAAGTGGATTGGGGTGTTTGTTTCGTTTCTGGCGCGAATCGGTAGTTCGTTTCGGTTCCGGCCCGAATCGGTGCATTAAATGGTATCCCGACATGGTTTTTTGCACAGTAACGAAACTGACCAAAACGAACCAAAACATCTCTATTGGGTCCAAAAAAGTGGATTGGGTGCGTTCGTTTCGTTTCTAGCCCAAATCGGTAGTTCGTTTCGGTTCCGGACCGAATCGGTGCATTCAATGCAACCCGGCATGGTTTTTTGCACAGTAACGAAACTGACCAAAACGAACCAAAACATAACTATTGGGTCGAAAAAAGTGGATTGGGCGCGTTCGTTTCGTTTCTAGCGCGAATCGGTAGTTCGTTTTGGTTCCGGCCCGAATCGGTGCATTAAATGCTGTCCCGGCATGGTTTTTCGCACTGTAACGAAACTGATCAAAACGAACCAAAACATCACTATTGGGTCCAAAAAAGTGGATTGGGTGCGTTCGTTTCGTTTCTGGCATGAATCGGTAGTTCATTTTGGTTCCGGCCCGAATCGGTGCATTAAATGCTATCCCGGCATGGTTTTTTGCACAGTAACGAAACTGATTAAAAACGAACCAAAACATCACTATTGGGTCCAATAAAGTGGATTGGGTGCGTTCGTTTCGTTTCTGGCGCGAATCAGTAATTCGTTTCGGTTCCGGCCCGAATCGGTGCATTAAATGCTATCCCGGCATGGTTTTTTGCACAGTAACGAAACTGACCAAAACGAACCAAAACATATCTATTGGGTCCAAAAAAGTGGATTGGGTGCGTTCGTTTCTTTTCTGGCGCGAATCGGTAGTTCGTTTCGGTTCCGGCCCGAATCGGTGCAGTAAATGCTGTCCCGGCATGGTTTTTCGCACAGTAACAAAACTAATCAAAACGAACCAAAACATCAGTATTGGGTCCAAAAAAGTGTATTGGGTGCGTTCGTTCGTTTCGTTTCTGGCGCGAATCGGTAGTTCGTTTTGGTTCCGGCCCGAATCGGTGCATTAAATGCTATCCCGGCATGGTTTTTTGCACAGTAACGAAACTGATTAAAAACGAACCAAAACATCACTATTTGGTCCAAAAAACTGGATTGGGTGCGTTCGTTTCATTTCTGGCGCGAATCGGTAGTTCGTTTCGGTTGCGGCCCGAATCGGTGCAATCAATGCAACCCGTCATGGTTTTTTTTACAGTAATGAAACTGACCAAAACGAACCAAAACATAACTATTGGATCCAAAAAAGTGGATTGGGTGCGTTCGTTTCGTTTCTGGCGCGAATCGGTAATTCGTTTCGGTTCCGGCCCGAATCGATGCATTCAATGCAACCCGACATGGTTTTTTGCACAGTAACGAAACTGACCAAAATGAACCAAAACATCACTATTGGGTCCAAAATGTGGATTGGGTGCGTTCGTTTTGTTTTTGGCGCGAATCGGTAGTTCGTTTCGGTTCCGGCCCGAATCGGTGCATCAAATGGTATCCCGGCATGGTTTTTTGCACAGTATCGAAACTGACCAAAACGAACCAAAACATCACTATTGGGTCAAAAAATGTGGAGTTGGTTACGTTTCTGGCGCGAATCGGTAATTCGTTTCGGTTCCGGCCCGAATCGGTGCATTAAATGCTATCCCGGCATGGTTTTTTGCACAGTAACGAAACTGACCAAAACGAACCAAAACATAACTATTGGCTCCAAAAAAGTGGATTGGGTGCGTTCGTTACGTTTCTGGCCCGAATCGGTAGTTCGTTTCGGTTTCCGGCCCGAATCGGTGCATTAAATGCAACCCGCATGGTTTTTTGCACAGTAACGAAACTGACCAAAACGAACCAAAACATCACTATTGGGTCCAAAAAAGTGGATTGGGTGCGTTCGTTTCGTTTCTGGCCCGAATCGGTAGTTCGTTTCGGTTCTAGCCCGAATCGGTGCATTAAATGGTATCCCGACATGGTTTTTTGCACAGTAACGAAACTGACCAAAACGAACCAAAACATCACTATTGGGTCCAAAAAAGTGGAGTGGGTGCGTTCGTTTCGTTTTTGGCGCGAATCGGTAGTACGTTCCGGTTCCGGCCCGAATCGGTGCATTAAATGCTGTCCCGGCATGGTTTTTTGCACAGTAACGAAACTGACCAAAACGAACCAAAACATCACTATTGGGTCCAAAAAAGTGGATTGGGTGCGTTCGTTACGTTTCTGGCCCAAATCGGTAGTTCGTTTCGGTTCCGGTCCGAATCGGTGCATTCAATGCAACCCGGCATGGTTTTTTGCACAGTAACGAAACTGACCAAAACGAACCAAAACATAACTATTGGGTCTAAAAAATTGGATTGGGTGCGTTCGTTTCGTTTCTGGCGCGAATCGGTAGTTCGTTTCGGTTCCGGCCCGAATCGGTGCATTAAATGCTGTCCCGGCATGGTTTTTCGCACAGTAACGGAACTTATCAAAACGAACCAAAACATCACTATTGGGTCCAAAAAAGTGGATTGGGTGCGTTCGTTTCGTTTCTGGCACGAATCGGTAGTTCGTTTTGGTTCCGACCCGAATCGGTGCATTAAATGCTATCCCGGCATGGTTTTTTGCACAGTAACGAAACTGATTAAAAACGAACCAAAACATCACTATTGGGTCCAAAAAAGTGGATTGGGTGCGTTCGTTTCGTTTCTGGCGCGAATCGGTAGTTCGTTTTGGTTCCGGCCCGAATCGGTGCATTAAATGCTATCCCGGCATGGTTTTTTGCACAGTAACGAAACTGATTAAAAACGAACGAAAACATCACTTTTGGGTCCAATAAAGTGGATTGGGTGCGTTCGTTTCGTTTCTGGCGCGAATTGGTAGTTCGTTTCGGTTCCGGCCCGAATCGGTGCATTAAATGGTATCCCGACATGGTTTTTTGCACAGTAACGAAACTGACCAAAACGAACCAAAACATCACTATTGGGTCCAAAAAAGTGGATTGGGTGCGTTTGTTACGTTTTTTGCCCAAATCGGTAGTTCGTTTCGGTTCCGGCCCGAATCGGTGCATTCAATACAACCCGACATGGTTTTTTGCACAGTAACGAAACTGACCAAAACGAACCAAAACATCACTATCCGGTCCAAAAAGTGGATTGCGTGCGTTCGTTTCGTTTCTGGCGTGAATCGGTAGTTCATTTCGGTTCCGGCACGAATCGGTGCATTCAATGCAACCCGACATGATTTTTTGCACAGTAACGAAACTGACCAAAACGAACCAAAACATCACTATTGGGTCCAAAAAAGTGGATTGGGGTGTTTGTTTCGTTTCTGGCGCGAATCGGTAGTTCGTTTCGGTTCCGGCCCGAATCGGTGCATTAAATGGTATCCCGACATGGTTTTTTGCACAGTAACGAAACTGACCAAAACGAACCAAAACATCTCTATTGGGTCCAAAAAAGTGGATTGGGTGCGTTTGTTACGTTTTTTGCCCAAATCGGTAGTTCGTTTCGGTTCCGGCCCGAATCGGTGCATTCAATACAACCCGACATGGTTTTTTGCACAGTAACGAAACTGACCAAAACGAACCAAAACATCACTATTGGGTCCAAAAAAGTGGATTGGGTGCGTTCGTTTCGTTTCTGGCGCGAATCGGTAGTTCGTTTTGGTTCCGGCCCGAATCGGTGCATTAAATGCTATCCCGGCATGGTTTTTTGCACAGTAACGAAACTGATTAAAAACGAACGAAAACATCACTTTTGGGTCCAATAAAGTGGATTGGGTGCGTTCGTTTCGTTTCTGGCGCGAATTGGTAGTTCGTTTCGGTTCCGGCCCGAATCGGTGCATTAAATGGTATCCCGACATGGTTTTTTGCACAGTAACGAAACTGACCAAAACGAACCAAAACATCACTATTGGGTCCAAAAAAGTGGATTGGGTGCGTTTGTTACGTTTTTTGCCCAAATCGGTAGTTCGTTTCGGTTCCGGCCCGAATCGGTGCATTCAATACAACCCGACATGGTTTTTTGCACAGTAACGAAACTGACCAAAACGAACCAAAACATCACTATCCGGTCCAAAAAGTGGATTGCGTGCGTTCGTTTCGTTTCTGGCGTGAATCGGTAGTTCATTTCGGTTCCGGCACGAATCGGTGCATTCAATGCAACCCGACATGATTTTTTGCACAGTAACGAAACTGACCAAAACGAACCAAAACATCACTATTGGGTCCAAAAAAGTGGATTGGGGTGTTTGTTTCGTTTCTGGCGCGAATCGGTAGTTCGTTTCGGTTCCGGCCCGAATCGGTGCATTAAATGGTATCCCGACATGGTTTTTTGCACAGTAACGAAACTGACCAAAACGAACCAAAACATCTCTATTGGGTCCAAAAAAGTGGATTGGGTGCGTTCGTTACGTTTCTAGCCCAAATCGGTAGTTCGTTTCGGTTCCGGACCGAATCGGTGCATTCAATGCAACCCGGCATGGTTTTTTGCACAGTAACGAAACTGACCAAAACGAACCAAAACATAACTATTGGGTCGAAAAAAGTGGATTGGGCGCGTTCGTTTCGTTTCTGGCGCGAATCGGTAGTTCGTTTCGGTTCCGGCCCGAATCGGTGCATTAAATGCTGTCCCGGCATGGTTTTTCGCACAGTAACGGAACTTATCAAAACGAACCAAAACATCACTATTGGGTCCAAAAAAGTGGATTGGGTGCGTTCGTTTCGTTTCTGGCCCGAATCGGTAGTTCGTTTCGGTTCTAGCCCGAATCGGTGCATTAAATGGTATCCCGACATGGTTTTTTGCACAGTAACGAAACTGACCAAAACGAACCAAAACATCACTATTGGGTCCAAAAAAGTGCAGTGGGTGCGTTCGTTTCGGTTCCGGCCCGAATCGGTGCATTAAATGGTATCCCGACATGGTTTTTTGCACAGTAACGAAACTGATTAAAAACGAACGAAAACATCACTATTGGGTCCAAAAAAGTGGATTGGGTGCGTTCGTTTCGTTTCTGGCGCGAATCGGTAGTTCGTTTTGGTTCCGGCCCGAATCGGTGCATTAAATGCTATCCCGGCATGGTTTTTTGCACAGTAACGAAACTGATTAAAAACGAACGAAAACATCACTTTTGGGTCCAATAAAGTGGATTGGGTGCGTTCGTTTCGTTTCTGGCGCGAATTGGTAGTTCGTTTCGGTTCCGGCCCGAATCGGTGCATTAAATGGTATCCCGACATGGTTTTTTGCACAGTAACGAAACTGACCAAAACGAACCAAAACATCTCTATTGGGTCCAAAAAAGTGGATTGGGTGCGTTCGTTACGTTTCTGGCCCAAATCGGTAGTTCGTTTCGGTTCCGGTCCGAATCGGTGCATTCAATGCAACCCGGCATGGTTTTTTGCACAGTAACGAAACTGACCAAAACGAACCAAAACATAACTATTCTGTCCAAAAAAGTGGATTGGGTGCGTTCGTTTCGTTTCTGGCGCGAATCGGTAGTTCGTTTCGGTTCCGGCCCGAATCGGTGCATTAAATGCTGTCCCGGCATGGTTTTTCGCACAGTAACGGAACTTATCAAAACGAACCAAAACATCACTATTGGGTCCAAAAAAGTGGATTGGGTGCGTTCGTTTCGTTTCTGGCACGAATCGGTAGTTCGTTTTGGTTCCGACCCGAATCGGTGCATTAAATGCTATCCCGGCATGGTTTTTTGCACAGTAACGAAACTGATTAAAAACGAACCAAAACATCACTATTGGGTCCAAAAAAGTGGATTGGGTGCGTTCGTTTCGTTTCTGGCGCGAATCGGTAGTTCGTTTTGGTTCCGGCCCGAATCGGTGCATTAAATGCTATCCCGGCATGGTTTTTTGCACAGTAACGAAACTGATTAAAAACGAACGAAAACATCACTTTTGGGTCCAATAAAGTGGATTGGGTGCGTTCGTTTCGTTTCTGGCGCGAATTGGTAGTTCGTTTCGGTTCCGGCCCGAATCGGTGCATTAAATGGTATCCCGACATGGTTTTTTGCACAGTAACGAAACTGACCAAAACGAACCAAAACATCACTATTGGGTCCAAAAAAGTGGATTGGGTGCGTTTGTTACGTTTTTTGCCCAAATCGGTAGTTCGTTTCGGTTCCGGCCCGAATCGGTGCATTCAATACAACCCGACATGGTTTTTTGCACAGTAACGAAACTGACCAAAACGAACCAAAACATCACTATCCGGTCCAAAAAGTGGATTGCGTGCGTTCGTTTCGTTTCTGGCGTGAATCGGTAGTTCATTTCGGTTCCGGCACGAATCGGTGCATTCAATGCAACCCGACATGATTTTTTGCACAGTAACGAAACTGACCAAAACGAACCAAAACATCACTATTGGGTCCAAAAAAGTGGATTGGGGTGTTTGTTTCGTTTCTGGCGCGAATCGGTAGTTCGTTTCGGTTCCGGCCCGAATCGGTGCATTAAATGGTATCCCGACATGGTTTTTTGCACAGTAACGAAACTGACCAAAACGAACCAAAACATCACTATTGGGTCCAAAAAAGTGCAGTGGGTGCGTTCGTTTCGGTTCCGGCCCGAATCGGTGCATTAAATGGTATCCCGACATGGTTTTTTGCACAGTAACGAAACTGATTAAAAACGAACGAAAACATCACTATTGGGTCCAAAAAAGTGGATTGGGTGCGTTCGTTTCGTTTCTGGCGCGAATCGGTAGTTCGTTTTGGTTCCGGCCCGAATCGGTGCATTAAATGCTATCCCGGCATGGTTTTTTGCACAGTAACGAAACTGATTAAAAACGAACGAAAACATCACTTTTGGGTCCAATAAAGTGGATTGGGTGCGTTCGTTTCGTTTCTGGCGCGAATTGGTAGTTCGTTTCGGTTCCGGCCCGAATCGGTGCATTAAATGGTATCCCGACATGGTTTTTTGCACAGTAACGAAACTGACCAAAACGAACCAAAACATCTCTATTGGGTCCAAAAAAGTGGATTGGGTGCGTTCGTTACGTTTCTGGCCCAAATCGGTAGTTCGTTTCGGTTCCGGTCCGAATCGGTGCATTCAATGCAACCCGGCATGGTTTTTTGCACAGTAACGAAACTGACCAAAACGAACCAAAACATAACTATTCTGTCCAAAAAAGTGGATTGGGTGCGTTCGTTTCGTTTCTGGCGCGAATCGGTAGTTCGTTTCGGTTCCGGCCCGAATCGGTGCATTAAATGCTGTCCCGGCATGGTTTTTCGCACAGTAACGGAACTTATCAAAACGAACCAAAACATCACTATTGGGTCCAAAAAAGTGGATTGGGTGCGTTCGTTTCGTTTCTGGCACGAATCGGTAGTTCGTTTTGGTTCCGACCCGAATCGGTGCATTAAATGCTATCCCGGCATGGTTTTTTGCACAGTAACGAAACTGATTAAAAACGAACCAAAACATCACTATTGGGTCCAAAAAAGTGGATTGGGTGCGTTCGTTTCGTTTCTGGCGCGAATCGGTAGTTCGTTTTGGTTCCGGCCCGAATCGGTGCATTAAATGCTATCCCGGCATGGTTTTTTGCACAGTAACGAAACTGATTAAAAACGAACGAAAACATCACTTTTGGGTCCAATAAAGTGGATTGGGTGCGTTCGTTTCGTTTCTGGCGCGAATTGGTAGTTCGTTTCGGTTCCGGCCCGAATCGGTGCATTAAATGGTATCCCGACATGGTTTTTTGCACAGTAACGAAACTGACCAAAACGAACCAAAACATCACTATTGGGTCCAAAAAAGTGGATTGGGTGCGTTTGTTACGTTTTTTGCCCAAATCGGTAGTTCGTTTCGGTTCCGGCCCGAATCGGTGCATTCAATACAACCCGACATGGTTTTTTGCACAGTAACGAAACTGACCAAAACGAACCAAAACATCACTATCCGGTCCAAAAAGTGGATTGCGTGCGTTCGTTTCGTTTCTGGCGTGAATCGGTAGTTCATTTCGGTTCCGGCACGAATCGGTGCATTCAATGCAACCCGACATGATTTTTTGCACAGTAACGAAACTGACCAAAACGAACCAAAACATCACTATTGGGTCCAAAAAAGTGGATTGGGGTGTTTGTTTCGTTTCTGGCGCGAATCGGTAGTTCGTTTCGGTTCCGGCCCGAATCGGTGCATTAAATGGTATCCCGACATGGTTTTTTGCACAGTAACGAAACTGACCAAAACGAACCAAAACATCTCTATTGGGTCCAAAAAAGTGGATTGGGTGCGTTCGTTACGTTTCTAGCCCAAATCGGTAGTTCGTTTCGGTTCCGGACCGAATCGGTGCATTCAATGCAACCCGGCATGGTTTTTTGCACAGTAACGAAACTGACCAAAACGAACCAAAACATAACTATTGGGTCGAAAAAAGTGGATTGGGCGCGTTCGTTTCGTTTCTGGCGCGAATCGGTAGTTCGTTTCGGTTCCGGCCCGAATCGGTGCATTAAATGCTGTCCCGGCATGGTTTTTCGCACAGTAACGGAACTTATCAAAACGAACCAAAACATCACTATTGGGTCCAAAAAAGTGGATTGGGTGCGTTCGTTTCGTTTCTGGCCCGAATCGGTAGTTCGTTTCGGTTCTAGCCCGAATCGGTGCATTAAATGGTATCCCGACATGGTTTTTTGCACAGTAACGAAACTGACCAAAACGAACCAAAACATCACTATTGGGTCCAAAAAAGTGCAGTGGGTGCGTTCGTTTCGGTTCCGGCCCGAATCGGTGCATTAAATGGTATCCCGACATGGTTTTTTGCACAGTAACGGAACTTATCAAAACGAACCAAAACATCACTATTGGGTCCAAAAAAGTGGATTGGGTGCGTTCGTTTCGTTTCTGGCGCGAATCGGTAGTTCGTTTCGGTTCCGGCCCGAATCGGTGCATTAAATGCTGTCCCGGCATGGTTTTTCGCACAGTAACGGAACTTATCAAAACGAACCAAAACATCACTATTGGGTCCAAAAAAGTGGATTGGGTGCGTTCGTTTCGTTTCTGGCCCGAATCGGTAGTTCGTTTCGGTTCTAGCCCGAATCGGTGCATTAAATGCTATCCCGGCATGGTTTTTTGCACAGTAACGAAACTGATTAAAAACGAACGAAAACATCACTTTTGGGTCCAATAAAGTGGATTGGGTGCGTTCGTTTCGTTTCTGGCGCGAATTGGTAGTTCGTTTCGGTTCCGGCCCGAATCGGTGCATTAAATGGTATCCCGACATGGTTTTTTGCACAGTAACGAAACTGACCAAAACGAACCAAAACATCTCTATTGGGTCCAAAAAAGTGGATTGGGTGCGTTCGTTACGTTTCTGGCCCAAATCGGTAGTTCGTTTCGGTTCCGGTCCGAATCGGTGCATTCAATGCAACCCGGCATGGTTTTTTGCACAGTAACGAAACTGACCAAAACGAACCAAAACATAACTATTCTGTCCAAAAAAGTGGATTGGGTGCGTTCGTTTCGTTTCTGGCGCGAATCGGTAGTTCGTTTCGGTTCCGGCCCGAATCGGTGCATTAAATGCTGTCCCGGCATGGTTTTTCGCACAGTAACGGAACTTATCAAAACGAACCAAAACATCACTATTGGGTCCAAAAAAGTGGATTGGGTGCGTTCGTTTCGTTTCTGGCACGAATCGGTAGTTCGTTTTGGTTCCGACCCGAATCGGTGCATTAAATGCTATCCCGGCATGGTTTTTTGCACAGTAACGAAACTGATTAAAAACGAACCAAAACATCACTATTGGGTCCAAAAAAGTGGATTGGGTGCGTTCGTTTCGTTTCTGGCGCGAATCGGTAGTTCGTTTTGGTTCCGGCCCGAATCGGTGCATTAAATGCTATCCCGGCATGGTTTTTTGCACAGTAACGAAACTGATTAAAAACGAACGAAAACATCACTTTTGGGTCCAATAAAGTGGATTGGGTGCGTTCGTTTCGTTTCTGGCGCGAATTGGTAGTTCGTTTCGGTTCCGGCCCGAATCGGTGCATTAAATGGTATCCCGACATGGTTTTTTGCACAGTAACGAAACTGACCAAAACGAACCAAAACATCACTATTGGGTCCAAAAAAGTGGATTGGGTGCGTTTGTTACGTTTTTTGCCCAAATCGGTAGTTCGTTTCGGTTCCGGCCCGAATCGGTGCATTCAATACAACCCGACATGGTTTTTTGCACAGTAACGAAACTGACCAAAACGAACCAAAACATCACTATCCGGTCCAAAAAGTGGATTGCGTGCGTTCGTTTCGTTTCTGGCGTGAATCGGTAGTTCATTTCGGTTCCGGCACGAATCGGTGCATTCAATGCAACCCGACATGATTTTTTGCACAGTAACGAAACTGACCAAAACGAACCAAAACATCACTATTGGGTCCAAAAAAGTGGATTGGGGTGTTTGTTTCGTTTCTGGCGCGAATCGGTAGTTCGTTTCGGTTCCGGCCCGAATCGGTGCATTAAATGGTATCCCGACATGGTTTTTTGCACAGTAACGAAACTGACCAAAACGAACCAAAACATCTCTATTGGGTCCAAAAAAGTGGATTGGGTGCGTTCGTTACGTTTCTAGCCCAAATCGGTAGTTCGTTTCGGTTCCGGACCGAATCGGTGCATTCAATGCAACCCGGCATGGTTTTTTGCACAGTAACGAAACTGACCAAAACGAACCAAAACATAACTATTGGGTCGAAAAAAGTGGATTGGGCGCGTTCGTTTCGTTTCTGGCGCGAATCGGTAGTTCGTTTCGGTTCCGGCCCGAATCGGTGCATTAAATGCTGTCCCGGCATGGTTTTTCGCACAGTAACGGAACTTATCAAAACGAACCAAAACATCACTATTGGGTCCAAAAAAGTGGATTGGGTGCGTTCGTTTCGTTTCTGGCCCGAATCGGTAGTTCGTTTCGGTTCTAGCCCGAATCGGTGCATTAAATGGTATCCCGACATGGTTTTTTGCACAGTAACGAAACTGACCAAAACGAACCAAAACATCACTATTGGGTCCAAAAAAGTGCAGTGGGTGCGTTCGTTTCGGTTCCGGCCCGAATCGGTGCATTAAATGGTATCCCGACATGGTTTTTTGCACAGTAACGGAACTTATCAAAACGAACCAAAACATCACTATTGGGTCCAAAAAAGTGGATTGGGTGCGTTCGTTTCGTTTCTGGCGCGAATCGGTAGTTCGTTTCGGTTCCGGCCCGAATCGGTGCATTAAATGCTGTCCCGGCATGGTTTTTCGCACAGTAACGGAACTTATCAAAACGAACCAAAACATCACTATTGGGTCCAAAAAAGTGGATTGGGTGCGTTCGTTTCGTTTCTGGCCCGAATCGGTAGTTCGTTTCGGTTCTAGCCCGAATCGGTGCATTAAATGGTATCCCGACATGGTTTTTTGCACAGTAACGAAACTGACCAAAACGAACCAAAACATCACTATTGGGTCCAAAAAAGTGCAGTGGGTGCGTTCGTTTCGTTTTTGGCGCGAATCGGTAGTTCGTTCCGGTTCCTGCCCGAATCGGTGCATTAAATGCTGTCCCGGCATGGTTTTTTGCACAGTAACGAAACTGACCAAAACGAACCAAAACATCACTATTGGGTCCAAAAAAGTGGATTGGGTGCGTTCGTTACGTTTCTGGCCCAAATCGGTAGTTCGTTTCGGTTCCGGTCCGAATCGGTGCATTCAATGCAACCCGGCATGGTTTTTTGCACAGTAACGAAACTGACCAAAACGAACCAAAACATAACTATTGGGTCCAAAAAAGTGGATTGGGTGCGTTCGTTTCGTTTCTGGCGCGAATCGGTAGTTCGTTTCGGTTCCGGCCCGAATCGGTGCATTAAATGCTGTCCCGGCATGGTTTTTCGCACAGTAACGGAACTTATCAAAACGAACCAAAACATCACTATTGGGTCCAAAAAAGTGGATTGGGTGCGTTCGTTTCGTTTCTGGCACGAATCGGTAGTTCGTTTTGGTTCCGACCCGAATCGGTGCATTAAATGCTATCCCGGCATGGTTTTTTGCACAGTAACGAAACTGATTAAAAACGAACCAAAACATCACTATTGGGTCCAAAAAAGTGGATTGGGTGCGTTCGTTTCGTTTCTGGCGCGAATCGGTAGTTCGTTTTGGTTCCGCCCCGATTCGGTGCATTAAATGCTATCCCGGCATGGTTTTTTGCACAGTAACGAAACTGATTAAAAACGAACGAAAACATCACTTTTGGGTCCAATAAAGTGGATTGGGTGCGTTCGTTTCGTTTCTGGCGCGAATTGGTAGTTCGTTTCGGTTCCGGCCCGAATCGGTGCATTAAATGGTATCCCGACATGGTTTTTTGCACAGTAACGAAACTGACCAAAACGAACCAAAACATCACTATTGGGTCCAAAAAAGTGGATTGGGTGCGTTTGTTACGTTTTTTGCCCAAATCGGTAGTTCGTTTCGGTTCCGGCCCGAATCGGTGCATTCAATACAACCCGACATGGTTTTTTGCACAGTAACGAAACTGACCAAAATGAACCAAAACATCACTATCCGGTCCAAAAAGTGGATTGCGTGCGTTCGTTTCGTTTCTGGCGTGAATCGGTAGTTCATTTCGGTTCCGGCACGAATCGGTGCATTCAATTCAACCCGACATGATTTTTTGCACAGTAACGAAACTGACCAAAACGAACCAAAACATCACTATTGGGTCCAAAAAAGTGGATTGGGGTGTTTGTTTCGTTTCTGGCGCGAATCGGTAGTTCGTTTCGGTTCCGGCCCGAATCGGTGCATTAAATGGTATCCCGACATGGTTTTTTGCACAGTAACGAAACTGACCAAAACGAACCAAAACATCTCTATTGGGTCCAAAAAAGTGGATTGGGTGCGTTCGTTACGTTTCTAGCCCAAATCGGTAGTTCGTTTCGGTTCCGGACCGAATCGGTGCATTCAATGCAACCCGGCATGGTTTTTTGCACAGTAACGAAACTGACCAAAACGAACCAAAACATAACTATTGGGTCGAAAAAAGTGGATTGGGCGCGTTCGTTTCGTTTCTAGCGCGAATCGGTAGTTCGTTTTGGTTCCGGCCCGAATCGGTGCATTAAATGCTGTCCCGGCATGGTTTTTCGCACAGTAACGAAACTGATCAAAACGAACCAAAACATCACTATTGGGTCCAAAAAAGTGGATTGGGTGCGTTCGTTTCGTTTCTGGCATGAATCGGTAGTTCATTTTGGTTCCGGCCCGAATCGGTGCATTAAATGCTATCCCGGCATGGTTTTTTGCACAGTAACGAAACTGATTAAAAACGAACCAAAACATCACTATTGGGTCCAATAAAGTGGATTGGGTGCGTTCGTTTCGTTTCTGGCGCGAATCAGTAATTCGTTTCGGTTCCGGCCCGAATCGGTGCATTAAATGCTATCCCGACATGGTTTTTTGCACAGTAACGAAACTGACCAAAACGAACCAAAACATATCTATTGGGTCCAAAAAAGTGGATTGGGTGCGTTCGTTTCTTTTCTGGCGCGAATCGGTAGTTCGTTTCGGTTCCGGCCCGAATCGGTGCAGTAAATGCTGTCCCGGCATGGTTTTTCGCACAGTAACAAAACTAATCAAAACGAACCAAAACATCAGTATTGGGTCCAAAAAAGTGGATTGGGTGCGTTCGTTCGTTTCGTTTCTGGCGCGAATCGGTAGTTCGTTTTGGTTCCGGCCCGAATCGGTGCATTAAATGCTATCCCTGCATGGTTTTTTGCACAGTAACGAAACTGATTAAAAACGAACCAAAACATCACTATTTGGTCCAAAAAACTGGATTGGGTGCGTTCGTTTCATTTCTGGCGCGAATCGGTAGTTCGTTTCGGTTGCGGCCCGAATCGGTGCAATCAATGCAACCCGTCATGGTTTTTTTTACAGTAATGAAACTGACCAAAACGAACCAAAACATAACTATTGGGTCCAAAAAAGTGGATTGGGTGCGTTCGTTTCGTTTCTGGCGCGAATCGGTAATTCGTTTCGGTTCCGGCCCGAATCGATGCATTCAATGCAACCCGACATGGTTTTTTGCACAGTAACGAAACTGACCAAAATGAACCAAAACATCACTATTGGGTCCAAAATGTGGATTGGGTGCGTTCGTTTTGTTTTTGGCGCGAATCGGTAGTTCGTTTCGGTTCCGGCCCGAATCGGTGCATCAAATGGTATCCCGGCATGGTTTTTTGCACAGTATCGAAACTGACCAAAACGAACCAAAACATCACTATTGGGTCAAAAAATGTGGAGTTGGTTACGTTTCTGGCGCGAATCGGTAATTCGTTTCGGTTCCGGCCCGAATCGGTGCATTAAATGCTATCCCGGCATGGTTTTTTGCACAGTAACGAAACTGACCAAAACGAACCAAAACATAACTATTGGCTCCAAAAAAATGGATTGGGTGCGTTCGTTACGTTTCTGGCCCGAATCGGTAGTTCGTTTCGGTTTCCGGCCCGAATCGGTGCATTAAATGCAACCCGCATGGTTTTTTGCACAGTAACGAAACTGACCAAAACGAACCAAAACATCACTATTGGGTCCAAAAAAGTGGATTGGGTGCGTTCGTTTCGTTTCTGGCCCGAATCGGTAGTTCGTTTCGGTTCTAGCCCGAATCGGTGCATTAAATGGTATCCCGACATGGTTTTTTGCACAGTAACGAAACTGACCAAAACGAACCAAAACATCACTATTGGGTCCAAAAAAGTGGAGTGGGTGCGTTCGTTTCGTTTTTGGCGCGAATCGGTAGTACGTTCCGGTTCCGGCCCGAATCGGTGCATTAAATGCTGTCCCGGCATGGTTTTTTGCACAGTAACGAAACTGACCAAAACGAACCAAAACATCACTATTGGGTCCAAAAAAGTGGATTGGGTGCGTTCGTTACGTTTCTGGCCCAAATCGGTAGTTCGTTTCGGTTCCGGTCCGAATCGGTGCATTCAATGCAACCCGGCATGGTTTTTTGCACAGTAACGAAACTGACCAAAACGAACCAAAACATAACTATTGGGTCCAAAAAAGTGGATTGGGTGCGTTCGTTTCGTTTCTGGCGCGAATCGGTAGTTCGTTTCTGTTCCGGCCCGAATCGGTGCATTAAATGCTGTCCCGGCATGGTTTTTCGCACAGTAACGGAACTTATCAAAATGAACCAAAACATCACTATTGGGTCCAAAAAAGTGGATTGGGTGCGTTCGTTTCGTTTCTGGCACGAATCGGTAGTTCGTTTTGGTTCCGACCCGAATCGGTGCATTAAATGCTATCCCGGCATGGTTTTTTGCACAGTAACGAAACTGATTAAAAACGAACCAAAACATCACTATTGGGTCCAAAAAAGTGGATTGGGTGCGTTCGTTTCGTTTCTGGCGCGAATCGGTAGTTCGTTTTGGTTCCGGCCCGAATCGGTGCATTAAATGCTATCCCGGCATGGTTTTTTGCACAGTAACGAAACTGATTAAAAACGAACGAAAACATCACTTTTGGGTCCAATAAAGTGGATTGGGTGCGTTCGTTTCGTTTCTGGCGCGAATTGGTAGTTCGTTTCGGTTCCGGCCCGAATCGGTGCATTAAATGGTATCCCGACATGGTTTTTTGCACAGTAACGAAACTGACCAAAACGAACCAAAACATCACTATTGGGTCCAAAAAAGTGGATTGGGTGCGTTTGTTACGTTTTTTGCCCAAATCGGTAGTTCGTTTCGGTTCCGGCCCGAATCGGTGCATTCAATACAACCCGACATGGTTTTTTGCACAGTAACGAAACTGACCAAAACGAACCAAAACATCACTATCCGGTCCAAAAAGTGGATTGCGTGCGTTCGTTTCGTTTCTGGCGTGAATCGGTTGTTCATTTCGGTTCCGGCACGAATCGGTGCATTCAATGCAACCCGACATGATTTTTTGCACAGTAACGAAACTGACCAAAATGAACCAAAACATCACTATTGGGTCCAAAAAAGTGGATTGGGGTGTTTGTTTCGTTTCTGGCGCGAATCGGTAGTTCGTTTCGGTTCCGGCCCGAATCGGTGCATTAAATGGTATCCCGACATGGTTTTTTGCACAGTAACGAAACTGACCAAAACGAACCAAAACATCTCTATTGGGTCCAAAAAAGTGGATTGGGTGCGTTCGTTTCGTTTCTAGCCCAAATCGGTAGTTCGTTTCGGTTCCGGACCGAATCGGTGCATTCAATGCAACCCGGCATGGTTTTTTGCACAGTAACGAAACTGACCAAAACGAACCAAAACATAACTATTGGGTCGAAAAAAGTGGATTGGGCGCGTTCGTTTCGTTTCTAGCGCGAATCGGTAGTTCGTTTTGGTTCCGGCCCGAATCGGTGCATTAAATGCTGTCCCGGCATGGTTTTTCGCACAGTAACGAAACTGATCAAAACGAACCAAAACATCACTATTGGGTCCAAAAAAGTGGATTGGGTGCGTTCGTTTCGTTTCTGGCATGAATCGGTAGTTCATTTTGGTTCCGGCCCGAATCGGTGCATTAAATGCTATCCCGGCATGGTTTTTTGCACAGTAACGAAACTGATTAAAAACGAACCAAAACATCACTATTGGGTCCAATAAAGTGGATTGGGTGCGTTCGTTTCGTTTCTGGCGCGAATCGGTAGTTCGTTTTGGTTCCGGCCCGAATCGGTGCATTAAATGCTATCCCGGCATGGTTTTTTGCACAGTAACGAAACTGACCAAAACGAACCAAAACATAACTATTGGCTCCAAAAAAGTGGATTGGGTGCGTTCGTTACGTTTCTGGCCCGAATCGGTAGTTCGTTTCGGTTCCGGCCCGAATCGGTGCATTAAATGCAACCCGCATGGTTTTTTGCACAGTAACGAAACTGACCAAAACGAACCAAAACATCACTATTGGGTCCAAAAAAGTGGATTGGGTGCGTTCGTTACGTTTCTGGCCCAAATCGGTAGTTCGTTTCGGTTCCGGTCCGAATCGGTGCATTCAATGCAACCCGGCATGGTTTTTTGCACAGTAACGAAACTGACCAAAACGAACCAAAACATAACTATTGGGTCCAAAAAAGTGGATTGGGTGCGTTCGTTTCGTTTCTGGCGCGAATCGGTAGTTCGTTTCGATTCCGGCCCGAATCGGTGCATTAAATGCTGTCCCGGCATGGTTTTTCGCACAGTAACGGAACTTATCAAAACGAACCAAAACATCACTATTGGGTCCAAAAAAGTGGATTGGGTGCGTTCGTTTCGTTTCTGGCACGAATCGGTAGTTCGTTTTGGTTCCGACCCGAATCGGTGCATTAAATGCTATCCCGGCATGGTTTTTTGCACAGTAACGAAACTGATTAAAAACGAACCAAAACATCACTATTGGGTCAAAAAATGTGGAGTTGGTTACGTTTCTGGCGCGAATCGGTAATTCGTTTCGGTTCCGGCCCGAATCGGTGCATTAAATGCTATCCCGGCATGGTTTTTTGCACAGTAACGAAACTGACCAAAACGAACCAAAACATAACTATTGGCTCCAAAAAAGTGGATTGGGTGCGTTCGTTACGTTTCTGGCCCGAATCGGTAGTTCGTTTCGGTTCCGGCCCGAATCGGTGCATTAAATGCAACCCGCATGGTTTTTTGCACAGTAACGAAACTGACCAAAACGAACCAAAACATCACTATTGGGTCCAAAAAAGTGGATTGGGTGCGTTCGTTACGTTTCTGGCCCAAATCGGTAGTTCGTTTCGGTTCCGGTCCGAATCGGTGCATTCAATGCAACCCGGCATGGTTTTTTGCACAGTAACGAAACTGACCAAAACGAACCAAAACATAACTATTGGGTCCAAAAAAGTGGATTGGGTGCGTTCGTTTCGTTTCTGGCGCGAATCGGTAGTTCGTTTCGATTCCGGCCCGAATCGGTGCATTAAATGCTGTCCCGGCATGGTTTTTCGCACAGTAACGGAACTTATCAAAACGAACCAAAACATCACTATTGGGTCCAAAAAAGTGGATTGGGTGCGTTCGTTTCGTTTCTGGCACGAATCGGTAGTTCGTTTTGGTTCCGACCCGAATCGGTGCATTAAATGCTATCCCGGCATGGTTTTTTGCACAGTAACGAAACTGATTAAAAACGAACCAAAACATCACTATTGGGTCAAAAAATGTGGAGTTGGTTACGTTTCTGGCGCGAATCGGTAATTCGTTTCGGTTCCGGCCCGAATCGGTGCATTAAATGCTATCCCGGCATGGTTTTTTGCACAGTAACGAAACTGACCAAAACGAACCAAAACATAACTATTGGCTCCAAAAAAGTGGATTGGGTGCGTTCGTTACGTTTCTGGCCCGAATCGGTAGTTCGTTTCGGTTCCGGCCCGAATCGGTGCATTAAATGCAACCCGCATGGTTTTTTGCACAGTAACGAAACTGACCAAAACGAACCAAAACATCACTATTGGGTCCAAAAAAGTGGATTGGGTGCGTTCGTTACGTTTCTGGCCCAAATCGGTAGTTCGTTTCGGTTCCGGTCCGAATCGGTGCATTCAATGCAACCCGGCATGGTTTTTTGCACAGTAACGAAACTGACCAAAACGAACCAAAACATAACTATTGGGTCCAAAAAAGTGGATTGGGTGCGTTCGTTTCGTTTCTGGCGCGAATCGGTAGTTCGTTTCGATTCCGGCCCGAATCGGTGCATTAAATGCTGTCCCGGCATGGTTTTTCGCACAGTAACGGAACTTATCAAAACGAACCAAAACATCACTATTGGGTCCAAAAAAGTGGATTGGGTGCGTTCGTTTCGTTTCTGGCACGAATCGGTAGTTCGTTTTGGTTCCGACCCGAATCGGTGCATTAAATGCTATCCCGGCATGGTTTTTTGCACAGTAACGAAACTGATTAAAAACGAACCAAAACATCACTATTGGGTCAAAAAATGTGGAGTTGGTTACGTTTCTGGCGCGAATCGGTAATTCGTTTCGGTTCCGGCCCGAATCGGTGCATTAAATGCTATCCCGGCATGGTTTTTTGCACAGTAACGAAACTGACCAAAACGAACCAAAACATAACTATTGGCTCCAAAAAAGTGGATTGGGTGCGTTCGTTACGTTTCTGGCCCGAATCGGTAGTTCGTTTCGGTTCCGGCCCGAATCGGTGCATTAAATGCAACCCGCATGGTTTTTTGCACAGTAACGAAACTGACCAAAACGAACCAAAACATCACTATTGGGTCCAAAAAAGTGGATTGGGTGCGTTCGTTACGTTTCTGGCCCAAATCGGTAGTTCGTTTCGGTTCCGGTCCGAATCGGTGCATTCAATGCAACCCGGCATGGTTTTTTGCACAGTAACGAAACTGACCAAAACGAACCAAAACATAACTATTGGGTCCAAAAAAGTGGATTGGGTGCGTTCGTTTCGTTTTTGGCGCGAATCGGTAGTTCGTTTCGATTCCGGCCCGAATCGGTGCATTAAATGCTGTCCCGGCATGGTTTTTCGCACAGTAACGGAACTTATCAAAACGAACCAAAACATCACTATTGGGTCCAAAAAAGTGGATTGGGTGCGTTCGTTTCGTTTCTGGCACGAATCGGTAGTTCGTTTTGGTTCCGACCCGAATCGGTGCATTAAATGCTATCCCGGCATGGTTTTTTGCACAGTAACGAAACTGATTAAAAACGAACCAAAACATCACTATTGGGTCAAAAAATGTGGAGTTGGTTACGTTTCTGGCGCGAATCGGTAATTCGTTTCGGTTCCGGCCCGAATCGGTGCATTAAATGCTATCCCGGCATGGTTTTTTGCACAGTAACGAAACTGACCAAAACGAACCAAAACATAACTATTGGCTCCAAAAAAGTGGATTGGGTGCGTTCGTTACGTTTCTGGCCCGAATCGGTAGTTCGTTTCGGTTCCGGCCCGAATCGGTGCATTAAATGCAACCCGCATGGTTTTTTGCACAGTAACGAAACTGACCAAAACGAACCAAAACATCACTATTGGGTCCAAAAAAGTGGATTGGGTGCGTTCGTTACGTTTCTGGCCCAAATCGGTAGTTCGTTTCGGTTCCGGTCCGAATCGGTGCATTCAATGCAACCCGGCATGGTTTTTTGCACAGTAACGAAACTGACCAAAACGAACCAAAACATAACTATTGGGTCCAAAAAAGTGGATTGGGTGCGTTCGTTTCGTTTCTGGCGCGAATCGGTAGTTCGTTTCGATTCCGGCCCGAATCGGTGCATTAAATGCTGTCCCGGCATGGTTTTTCGCACAGTAACGGAACTTATCAAAACGAACCAAAACATCACTATTGGGTCCAAAAAAGTGGATTGGGTGCGTTCGTTTCGTTTCTGGCACGAATCGGTAGTTCGTTTTGGTTCCGACCCGAATCGGTGCATTAAATGCTATCCCGGCATGGTTTTTTGCACAGTAACGAAACTGATTAAAAACGAACCAAAACATCACTATTGGGTCCAAAAAAGTGGATTGGGTGCGTTCGTTTCGTTTCTGGCGCGAATCGGTAGTTCGTTTTGGTTCCGGCCCGAATCGGTGCATTAAATGCTATCCCGGCATGGTTTTTTGCACAGTAACGAAACTGATTAAAAACGAACGAAAACATCACTTTTGGGTCCAATAAAGTGGATTGGGTGCGTTCGTTTCGTTTCTGGCGCGAATCGGTAGTTCGTTTTGGTTCCGGCCCGAATCGGTGCATTAAATGCTATCCCGGCATGGTTTTTTGCACAGTAACGAAACTGACCAAAACGAACCAAAACATAACTATTGGCTCCAAAAAAGTGGATTGGGTGCGTTCGTTACGTTTCTGGCCCGAATCGGTAGTTCGTTTCGGTTCCGGCCCGAATCGGTGCATTAAATGGTATCCCGACATGGTTTTTTGCACAGTAACGAAACTGACCAAAACGAACCAAAACATCACTATTGGGTCCAAAAAAGTGGATTGGGTGCGTTTGTTACGTTTTTTGCCCAAATCGGTAGTTCGTTTCGGTTCCGGCCCGAATCGGTACATTCAATACAACCCGACATGGTTTTTTGCACAGTAACGAAACTGACCAAAACGAACCAAAACATCACTATCCGGTCCAAAAAGTGGATTGCGTGTGTTCGTTTCGTTTCTGGCGTGAATCGGTAGTTCATTTCGGTTCCGGCACGAATCGGTGCATTCAATGCAACCCGACATGATTTTTTGCACAGTAACGAAACTGACCAAAACGAACCAAAACATCACTATTGGGTCCAAAAAAGTGGATTGGTGTGTTTGTTTCGTTTCTGGCGCGAATCGGTAGTTCGTTTCGGTTCCGGCCCGAATCGGTGCATTAAATGGTATCCCGACATGGTTTTTTGCAAAGTAACGAAACTGACCAAAACGAACCAAAACATCTCTATTGGGTCCAAAAAAGTGGATTGGGGTGTTTGTTTCATTTCTGGCGCGAATCGGTAGTTCGTTTCGGTTCCGGCCCGAATCGGTGCATTAAATGGTATCCCGACATGGTTTTTTGCACAGTAACGAAACTGACCAAAACGAACCAAAACATCTCTATTGGGTCCAAAAAAGTGGATTGGGTGCGTTCGTTTCGTTTTTGGCGCGAATCGGTAGTACGTTCCGGTTCCGGCCCGAATCGGTGCATTAAATGCTGTCCCGGCATGGTTTTTTGCACAGTAACGAAACTGACCAAAACGAACCAAAACATCACTATTGGGTCCAAAAAAGTGGATTGGGTGCGTTCGTTACGTTTCTGGCCCAAATCGGTAGTTCGTTTCGGTTCCGGTCCGAATCGGTGCATTCAATGCAACCCGGCATGGTTTTTTGCACAGTAACGAAACTGACCAAAACGAACCAAAACATAACTATTGGGTCCAAAAAAGTGGATTGGGTGCGTTCGTTTCGTTTCTGGCGCGAATCGGTAGTGCGTTTCGGTTCCGGCCCGAATCGGTGCATTAAATGCTGTCCCGGCATGGTTTTTCGCACAGTAACGGAACTTATCAAAACGAACCAAAACATCACTATTGGGTCCAAAAAAGTGGATTGGGTGCGTTCGTTTCGTTTCTGGCACGAATCGGTAGTTCGTTTTGGTTCCGACCCGAATCGGTGCATTAAATGCTATCCCGGCATGGTTTTTTGCACAGTAACGAAACTGATTAAAAACGAACCAAAACATCACTATTGGGTCCAAAAAAGTGGATTGGGTGCGTTCGTTTCGTTTCTGGCGCGAATCGGTAGTTCGTTTTGGTTCCGGCCCGAATCGGTGCATTAAATGCTATCCCGGCATGGTTTTTTGCACAGTAACGAAACTGATTAAAAACGAACGAAAACATCACTTTTGGGTCCAATAAAGTGGATTGGGTGCGTTCGTTTCGTTTCTGGCGCGAATTGGTAGTTCGTTTCGGTTCCGGCCCGAATCGGTGCATTAAATGGTATCCCGACATGGTTTTTTGCACAGTAACGAAACTGACCAAAACGAACCAAAACATCACTATTGGGTCCAAAAAAGTGGATTGGGTGCGTTTGTTACGTTTTTTGCCCAAATCGGTAGTTCGTTTCGGTTCCGGCCCGAATCGGTGCATTCAATACAACCCGACATGGTTTTTTGCACAGTAACGAAACTGACCAAAACGAACCAAAACATCACTATCCGGTCCAAAAAGTGGATTGCGTGCGTTCGTTTCGTTTCTGGCATGAATCGGTAGTTCATTTCGGTTCCGGCACGAATCGGTGCATTCAATGCAACCCGACATGATTTTTTGCACAGTAACGAAACTGACCAAAACGAACCAAAACATCACTATTGGGTCCAAAAAAGTGGATTGGGGTGTTTGTTTCGTTTCTGGCGCGAATCGGTAGTTCGTTTCGGTTCCGGCCCGAATCGGTGCATTAAATGGTATCCCGACATGGTTTTTTGCACAGTAACGAAACTGACCAAAACGAACCAAAACATCTCTATTGGGTCCAAAAAAGTGGATTGGGTGCGTTCGTTACGTTTCTAGCCCAAATCGGTAGTTCGTTTCGGTTCCGGACCGAATCGGTGCATTCAATGCAACCCGGCATGGTTTTTTGCACAGTAACGAAACTGACCAAAACGAACCAAAACATAACTATTGGGTCGAAAAAAGTGGATTGGGCGCGTTCGTTTCGTTTCTGGCGCGAATCGGTAGTTCGTTTCGGTTCCGGCCCGAATCGGTGCATTAAATGGTGTCCCGGCATGGTTTTTCGCACAGTAACGGAACTTATCAAAACGAACCAAAACATCACTATTGGGTCCAAAAAAGTGGATTGGGTGCGTTCGTTTCGTTTCTGGCCCGAATCGGTAGTTCGTTTCGGTTCTAGCCCGAATCGGTGCATTAAATGGTATCCCGACATGGTTTTTTGCACAGTAACGAAACTGACCAAAACGAACCAAAACATCACTATTGGGTCCAAAAAAGTGCAGTGGGTGCGTTCGTTTCGTTTTTGGCGCGAATCGGTAGTTCGTTCCGGTTCCTGCCCGAATCGGTGCATTAAATGCTGTCCCGGCATGGTTTTTTGCACAGTAACGAAACTGACCAAAACGAACCAAAACATCACTATTGGGTCCAAAAAAGTGGATTGGGTGCGTTCGTTACGTTTCTGGCCCAAATCGGTAGTTCGTTTCGGTTCCGGTCCGAATCGGTGCATTCAATGCAACCCGGCATGGTTTTTTGCACAGTAACGAAACTGACCAAAACGAACCAAAACATAACTATTGGGTCCAAAAAAGTGGATTGGGTGCGTTCGTTTCGTTTCTGGCGCGAATCGGTAGTTCGTTTCGGTTCCGGCCCGAATCGGTGCATTAAATGCTGTCCCGGCATGGTTTTTCGCACAGTAACGGAACTTATCAAAACGAACCAAAACATCACTATTGGGTCCAAAAAAGTGGATTGGGTGCGTTCGTTTCGTTTCTGGCACGAATCGGTAGTTCGTTTTGGTTCCGACCCGAATCGGTGCATTAAATGCTATCCCGGCATGGTTTTTTGCACAGTAACGAAACTGATTAAAAACGAACCAAAACATCACTATTGGGTCCAAAAAAGTGGATTGGGTGCGTTCGTTTCGTTTCTGGCGCGAATCGGTAGTTCGTTTTGGTTCCGGCCCGAATCGGTGCATTAAATGCTATCCCGGCATGGTTTTTTGCACAGTAACGAAACTGATTAAAAACGAACGAAAACATCACTTTTGGGTCCAATAAAGTGGATTGGGTGCGTTCGTTTCGTTTCTGGCGCGAATTGGTAGTTCGTTTCGGTTCCGGCCCGAATCGGTGCATTAAATGGTATCCCGACATGGTTTTTTGCACAGTAACGAAACTGACCAAAACGAACCAAAACATCACTATTGGGTCCAAAAAAGTGGATTGGGTGCGTTTGTTACGTTTTTTGCCCAAATCGGTAGTTCGTTTCGGTTCCGGCCCGAATCGGTGCATTCAATACAACCCGACATGGTTTTTTGCACAGTAACGAAACTGACCAAAACGAACCAAAACATCACTATCCGGTCCAAAACGTGGATTGCGTGCGTTCGTTTCGTTTCTGGCGTGAATCGGTAGTTCATTTCGGTTCCGGCCCGAATCGGTGCATTCAATACAACCCGACATGGTTTTTTGCACAGTAACGAAACTGACCAAAACGAACCAAAACATCACTATCCGGTCCAAAAAGTGGATTGCGTGCGTTCGTTTCGTTTCTGGCGTGAATCGGTAGTTCATTTCGGTTCCGGCACGAATCGGTGCATTCAATGCAACCCGACATGGTTTTTTGCACAGTAACGAAACTGACCAAAACGAACCAAAACATCTCTATTGGGTCCAAAAAAGTGGATTGGGGTGTTTGTTTCGTTTCTGGCGCGAATCGGTAGTTCGTTTCGGTTCCGGCCCGAATCGGTGCATTAAATGGTATCCCGACATGGTTTTTTGCACAGTAACGAAACTGACCAAAACGAACCAAAACATCTCTATTGGGTCCAAAAAAGTGGATTGGGTGCGTTCGTTACGTTTCTAGCCCAAATCGGTAGTTCGTTTCGGTTCCGGACCGAATCGGTGCATTCAATGCAACCCGGCATGGTTTTTTGCACAGTAACGAAACTGACCAAAACGAACCAAAACATAACTATTGGGTCGAAAAAAGTGGATTGGGCGCGTTCGTTTCGTTTCTGGCGCGAATCGGTAGTTCGTTTCGGTTCCGGCCCGAATCGGTGCATTAAATGCTGTCCCGGCATGGTTTTTCGCACAGTAACGGAACTTATCAAAACGAACCAAAACATCACTATTGGGTCCAAAAAAGTGGATTGGGTGCGTTCGTTTCGTTTCTGGCCCGAATCGGTAGTTCGTTTCGGTTCTAGCCCGAATCGGTGCATTAAATGGTATCCCGACATGGTTTTTTGCACAGTAACGAAACTGACCAAAACGAACCAAAACATCACTATTGGGTCCAAAAAAGTGCAGTGGGTGCGTTCGTTTCGTTTTTGGCGCGAATCGGTAGTTCGTTCCGGTTCCTGCCCGAATCGGTGCATTAAATGCTGTCCCGGCATGGTTTTTTGCACAGTAACGAAACTGACCAAAACGAACCAAAACATCACTATTGGGTCCAAAAAAGTGGATTGGGTGCGTTCGTTACGTTTCTGGCCCAAATCGGTAGTTCGTTTCGGTTCCGGTCCGAATCGGTGCATTCAATGCAACCCGGCATGGTTTTTTGCACAGTAACGAAACTGACCAAAACGAACCAAAACATAACTATTGGGTCCAAAAAAGTGGATTGGGTGCGTTCGTTTCGTTTCTGGCGCGAATCGGTAGTTCGTTTCGGTTCCGGCCCGAATCGGTGCATTAAATGCTGTCCCGGCATGGTTTTTCGCACAGTAACGGAACTTATCAAAACGAACCAAAACATCACTATTGGGTCCAAAAAAGTGGATTGGGTGCGTTCGTTTCGTTTCTGGCACGAATCGGTAGTTCGTTTTGGTTCCGACCCGAATCGGTGCATTAAATGCTATCCCGGCATGGTTTTTTGCACAGTAACGAAACTGATTAAAAACGAACCAAAACATCACTATTGGGTCCAAAAAAGTGGATTGGGTGCGTTCGTTTCGTTTCTGGCGCGAATCGGTAGTTCGTTTTGGTTCCGGCCCGAATCGGTGCATTAAATGCTATCCCGGCATGGTTTTTTGCACAGTAACGAAACTGATTAAAAACGAACGAAAACATCACTTTTGGGTCCAATAAAGTGGATTGGGTGCGTTCGTTTCGTTTCTGGCGCGAATTGGTAGTTCGTTTCGGTTCCGGCCCGAATCGGTGCATTAAATGGTATCCCGACATGGTTTTTTGCACAGTAACGAAACTGACCAAAACGAACCAAAACATCACTATTGGGTCCAAAAAAGTGGATTGGGTGCGTTTGTTACGTTTTTTGCCCAAATCGGTAGTTCGTTTCGGTTCCGGCCCGAATCGGTGCATTCAATACAACCCGACATGGTTTTTTGCACAGTAACGAAACTGACCAAAACGAACCAAAACATCACTATCCGGTCCAAAAAGTGGATTGCGTGCGTTCGTTTCGTTTCTGGCGTGAATCGGTAGTTCATTTCGGTTCCGGCACGAATCGGTGCATTCAATGCAACCCGACATGATTTTTTGCACAGTAACGAAACTGACCAAAACGAACCAAAACATCACTATTGGGTCCAAAAAAGTGGATTGGGGTGTTTGTTTCATTTCTGGCGCGAATCGGTAGTTCGTTTCGGTTCCGGCCCGAATCGGTGCATTAAATGGTATCCCGACATGGTTTTTTGCACAGTAACGAAACTGACCAAAACGAACCAAAACATCTCTATTGGGTCCAAAAAAGTGGATTGGGTGCGTTCGTTACGTTTCTAGCCCAAATCGGTAGTTCGTTTCGGTTCCGGACCGAATCGGTGCATTCAATGCAACCCGGCATGGTTTTTTGCACAGTAACGAAACTGACCAAAACGAACCAAAACATAACTATTGGGTCGAAAAAAGTGGATTGGGCGCGTTCGTTTCGTTTCTAGCGCGAATCGGTAGTTCGTTTTGGTTCCGGCCCGAATCGGTGCATTAAATGCTGTCCCGGCATGGTTTTTCGCACAGTAACGAAACTGATCAAAACGAACCAAAACATCACTATTGGGTCCAAAAAAGTGGATTGGGTGCGTTCGTTTCGTTTCTGGCATGAATCGGTAGTTCATTTTGGTTCCGGCCCGAATCGGTGCATTAAATGCTATCCCGGCATGGTTTTTTGCACAGTAACGAAACTGATTAAAAACGAACCAAAACATCACTATTGGGTCCAAAAAAGTGGATTGGGTGCGTTCGTTTCGTTTCTGGCCCGAATCGGTAGTTCGTTTCGGTTCTAGCCCGAATCGGTGCATTAAATGGTATCCCGACATGGTTTTTTGCACAGTAACGAAACTGACCAAAACGAACCAAAACATCACTATTGGGTCCAAAAAAGTGGAGTGGGTGCGTTCGTTTCGTTTTTGGCGCGAATCGGTAGTTCGTTCCGGTTCCGGCCCGAATCGGTGCATTAAATGCTGTCCCGGCATGGTTTTTTGCACAGTAACGAAACTGACCAAAACGAACCAAAACATCACTATTGGGTCCAAAAAAGTGGATTGGGTCCGTTCGTTACGTTTCTGGCCCAAATCAGTAGTTCGTTTCGGTTCCGGTCCGAATCGGTGCATTCAATGCAACCCGGCATGGTTTTTTGCACAGTAACGAAACTGACCAAAACGAACCAAAACATAACTATTGGGTCCAAAAAAGTGGATTGGGTGCGTTCGTTTCGTTTCTGGCGCGAATCGGTATTTCGTTTCGATTCCGGCCCGAATCGGTGCATTAAATGCTGTCCCGGCATGGTTTTTCGCACAGTAACGGAACTTATCAAAACGAACCAAAACATCACTATTGGGTCCAAAAAAGTGGATTGGGTGCGTTCGTTTCGTTTCTGGCACGAATCGGTAGTTCGTTTTGGTTCCGACCCGAATCGGTGCATTAAATGCTATCCCGGCATGGTTTTTTGCACAGTAACGAAACTGATTAAAAACGAACCAAAACATCACTATTGGGTCCAAAAAAGTGGATTGGGTGCGTTCGTTTCGTTTCTGGCGCGAATCGGTAGTTCGTTTTGGTTCCGGCCCGAATCGGTGCATTAAATGCTATCCCGGCATGGTTTTTTGCACAGTAACGAAACTGATTAAAAACGAACGAAAACATCACTTTTGGGTCCAATAAAGTGGATTGGGTGCGTTCGTTTCGTTTCTGGCGCGAATTGGTAGTTCGTTTCGGTTCCGGCCCGAATCGGTGCATTAAATGGTATCCCGACATGGTTTTTTGCACAGTAACGAAACTGACCAAAACGAACCAAAACATCACTATTGGGTCCAAAAAAGTGGATTGGGTGCGTTTGTTACGTTTTTTGCCCAAATCGGTAGTTCGTTTCGGTTCCGGCCCGAATCGGTGCATTCAATACAACCCGACATGGTTTTTTGCACAGTAACGAAACTGACCAAAACGAACCAAAACATCACTATCCGGTCCAAAAAGTGGATTGCGTGCGTTCGTTTCGTTTCTGGCGTGAATCGGTAGTTCATTTCGGTTCCGGCACGAATCGGTGCATTCAATGCAACCCGACATGATTTTTTGCACAGTAACGAAACTGACCAAAACGAACCAAAACATCACTATTGGGTCCAAAAAAGTGGATTGGGGTGTTTGTTTCGTTTCTGGCGCGAATCGGTAGTTCGTTTCGGTTCCGGCCCGAATCGGTGCATTAAATGGTATCCCGACATGGTTTTTTGCACAGTAACGAAACTGACCAAAACGAACCAAAACATCTCTATTGGGTCCAAAAAAGTGGATTGGGTGCGTTCGTTACGTTTCTAGCCCAAATCGGTAGTTCGTTTCGGTTCCGGACCGAATCGGTGCATTCAATGCAACCCGGCATGGTTTTTTGCACAGTAACGAAACTTACCAAAACGAACCAAAACATAACTATTGGGTCGAAAAAAGTGGATTGGGCGCGTTCGTTTCGTTTCTAGCGCGAATCGGTAGTTCGTTTTGGTTCCGGCCCGAATCGGTGCATTAAATGCTGTCCCGGCATGGTTTTTCGCACAGTAACGAAACTGATCAAAACGAACCAAAACATCACTATTGGGTCCAAAAAAGTGGATTGGGTGCGTTCGTTTCGTTTCTGGCATGAATCGGTAGTTCATTTTGGTTCCGGCCCGAATCGGTGCATTAAATGCTATCCCGGCATGGTTTTTTGCACACTAACGAAACTGATTAAAAACGAACCAAAACATCACTATTGGGTCCAATAAAGTGGATTGGGTGCGTTCGTTTCGTTTCTGGCGCGAATCAGTAATTCGTTTCGGTTCCGGCCCGAATCGGTGCATTAAATGCTATCCCGGCATGGTTTTTTGCACAGTAACGAAACTGACCAAAACGAACCAAAACATATCTATTGGGTCCAAAAAAGTGGATTGGGTGCGTTCGTTTCTTTTCAGGCGCGAATCGGTAGTTCGTTTCGGTTCCGGCCCGAATCGGTGCAGTAAATGCTGTCCCGGCATGGTTTTTCGCACAGTAACAAAACTAATCAAAACGAACCAAAACATCAGTATTGGGTCCAAAAAAGTGGATTGGGTGCGTTCGTTCGTTTCGTTTCTGGCGCGAATCGGTAGTTCGTTTTGGTTCCGGCCCGAATCGGTGCATTAAATGCTATCCCGGCATGGTTTTTTGCACAGTAACGAAACTGATTAAAAACGAACCAAAACATCACTATTTGGTCCAAAAAACTGGATTGGGTGCGTTCGTTTCATTTCTGGCGCGAATCGGTAGTTCGTTTCGGTTGCGGCCCGAATCGGTGCAATCAATGCAACCCGTCATGGTTTTTTTTACAGTAATGAAACTGACCAAAACGAACCAAAACATAACTATTGGGTCCAAAAAAGTGGATTGGGTGCGTTCGTTTCGTTTCTGGCGCGAATCGGTAATTCGTTTCGGTTCCGGCCCGAATCGATGCATTCAATGCAACCCGACATGGTTTTTTGCAGAGTAACGAAACTGACCAAAATGAACCAAAACATCACTATTGGGTCCAAAATGTGGATTGGGTGCGTTCGTTTTGTTTTTGGCGCGAATCGGTAGTTCGTTTCGGTTCCGGCCCGAATCGGTGCATCAAATGGTATCCCGGCATGGTTTTTTGCACAGTATCGAAACTGACCAAAACGAACCAAAACATCACTATTGGGTCAAAAAATGTGGAGTTGGTTACGTTTCTGGCGCGAATCGGTAATTCGTTTCGGTTCCGGCCCGAATCGGTGCATTAAATGCTGTCCCGGCATGGTTTTTTGCACAGTAACGAAACTGACCAAAACGAACCAAAACATCACTATTGGGTCCAAAAAAGTGGATTGGGTGCGTTCGTTACGTTTCTGGCCCAAATCGGTAGTTCGTTTCGGTTCCGGTCCGAATCGGTGCATTCAATGCAACCCGGCATGGTTTTTTGCACAGTAACGAAACTGACCAAAACGAACCAAAACATAACTATTGGGTCCAAAAAAGTGGATTGGGTGCGTTCGTTTCGTTTCTGGCGCGAATCGGTAGTTCGTTTCGGTTCCGACCCGAATCGGTGCATTAAATGCTGTCCCGGCATGGTTTTTCGCACAGTAACGGAACTTATCAAAACGAACCAAAACATCACTATTGGGTCCAAAAAAGTGGATTGGGTGCGTTCGTTTCGTTTCTGGCACGAATCGGTAGTTCGTTTTGGTTCCGACCCGAATCGGTGCATTAAATGCTATCCCGGCATGGTTTTTTGCACAGTAACGAAACTGATTAAAAACGAACCAAAACATCACTATTGGGTCCAAAAAAGTGGATTGGGTGCGTTCGTTTCGTTTCTGGCGCGAATCGGTAGTTCGTTTTGGTTCCGGCCCGAATCGGTGCATTAAATGCTATCCCGGCATGGTTTTTTGCACAGTAACGAAACTGATTAAAAACGAACGAAAACATCACTTTTGGGTCCAATAAAGTGGATTGGGTGCGTTCGTTTCGTTTCTGGCGCGAATTGGTAGTTCGTTTCGGTTCCGGCCCGAATCGGTGCATTAAATGGTATCCCGACATGGTTTTTTGCACAGTAACGAAACTGACCAAAACGAACCAAAACATCACTATTGGGTCCAAAAAAGTGGATTGGGTGCGTTTGTTACGTTTTTTGCCCAAATCGGTAGTTCGTTTCGGTTCCGGCCCGAATCGGTGCATTCAATACAACCCGACATGGTTTTTTGCACAGTAACGAAACTGACCAAAACGAACCAAAACATCACTATCCGGTCCAAAAAGTGGATTGCGTGCGTTCGTTTCGTTTCTGGCGTGAATCGGTAGTTCATTTCGGTTCCGGCACGAATCGGTGCATTCAATGCAACCCGACATGATTTTTTGCACAGTAACGAAACTGACCAAAACGAACCAAAACATTACTATTGGGTCCAAAAAAGTGGATTGGAGTGTTTGTTTCGTTTCTGGCGCGAATCGGTAGTTCGTTTCGGTTCCGGCCCGAATCGGTGCATTAAATGGTATCCCGACATGGTTTTTTGCACAGTAACGAAACTGACCAAAACGAACCAAAACATCTCTATTGGGTCCAAAAAAGTGGATTGGGTGCGTTCGTTACGTTTCTAGCCCAAATCGGTAGTTCGTTTCGGTTCCGGACCGAATCGGTGCATTCAATGCAACCCGGCATGGTTTTTTGCACAGTAACGAAACTGACCAAAACGAACCAAAACATAACTATTGGGTCGAAAAAAGTGGATTGGGCGCGTTCGTTTCGTTTCTAGCGCGAATCGGTAGTTCGTTTTGGTTCCGGCCCGAATCGGTGCATTAAATGCTGTCCCGGCATGGTTTTTCGCACAGTAACGAAACTGATCAAAACGAACCAAAACATCACTATTGGGTCCAAAAAAGTGGATTGGGTGCGTTCGTTTCGTTTCTGGCATGAATCGGTAGTTCATTTTGGTTCCGGCCCGAATCGGTGCATTAAATGCTATCCCGGCATGGTTTTTTGCACAGTAACGAAACTGATTAAAAACGAACCAAAACATCACTATTGGGTCGAAAAAAGTGGATTGGGTGCGTTCGTTTCGTTTCTGGCCCGAATCGGTAGTTCGTTTCGGTTCTAGCCCGAATCGGTGCATTAAATGGTATCCCGACATGGTTTTTTGCACAGTAACGAAACTGACCAAAACGAACCAAAACATCACTATTGGGTCCAAAAAAGTGGAGTGGGTGCGTTCGTTTCGTTTTTGGCGCGAATCGGTAGTTCGTTCCGGTTCCGGCCCGAATCGGTGCATTAAATGCTGTCCCGGCATGGTTTTTTGCACAGTAACGAAACTGACCAAAACGAACCAAAACATCACTATTGGGTCCAAAAAAGTGGATTGGGTGCGTTCGTTACGTTTCTGGCCCAAATCGGTAGTTCGTTTCGGTTCCGGTCCGAATCGGTGCATTCAATGCAACCCGGCATGGTTTTTTGCACAGTAACGAAACTGACCAAAACGAACCAAAACATAACTATTGGGTCCAAAAAAGTGGATTGGGTGCGTTCGTTTCGTTTCTGGCGCGAATCGGTAGTTCGTTTCGGTTCCGGCCCGAATCGGTGCATTAAATGCTGTCCCGGCATGGTTTTTCGCACAGTAACGGAACTTATCAAAACGAACCAAAACATCACTATTGGGTCCAAAAAAGTGGATTGGGTGCGTTCGTTTCGTTTCTGGCACGAATCGGTAGTTCGTTTTGGTTCCGACCCGAATCGGTGCATTAAATGCTATCCCGGCATGGTTTTTTGCACAGTAACGAAACTGATTAAAAACGAACCAAAACATCACTATTGGGTCCAAAAAAGTGGATTGGGTGCGTTCGTTTCGTTTCTGGCGCGAATCGGTAGTTCGTTTTGGTTCCGGCCCGAATCGGTGCATTAAATGCTATCCCGGCATGGTTTTTTGCACAGTAACGAAACTGATTAAAAACGAACGAAAACATCACTTTTGGGTCCAATAAAGTGGATTGGGTGCGTTCGTTTCGTTTCTGGCGCGAATTGGTAGTTCGTTTCGGTTCCGGCCCGAATCGGTGCATTAAATGGTATCCCGACATGGTTTTTTGCACAGTAATGAAACTGACCAAAACGAACCAAAACATCACTATTGGGTCCAAAAAAGTGGATTGGGTGCGTTTGTTACGTTTTTTGCCCAAATCGGTAGTTCGTTTCGGTTCCGGCCCGAATCGGTGCATTCAATACAACCCGACATGGTTTTTTGCACAGTAACGAAACTGACCAAAACGAACCAAAACATCACTATCCGGTCCAAAAAGTGGATTGCGTGCGTTCGTTTCGTTTCTGGCGTGAATCGGTAGTTCATTTCGGTTCCGGCCCGAATCGGTGCATTCAATACAACCCGACATGGTTTTTTGCACAGTAACGAAACTGACCAAAACGAACCAAAACATCACTATCCGGTCCAAAAAGTGGATTGCGTGCGTTCGTTTCGTTTCTGGCGTGAATCGGTAGTTCATTTCGGTTCCGGCACGAATCGGTGCATTCAATGCAACCCGACATGGTTTTTTGCACAGTAACGAAACTGACCAAAACGAACCAAAACATCTCTATTGGGTCCAAAAAAGTGGATTGGGGTGTTTGTTTCGTTTCTGGCGCGAATCGGTAGTTCGTTTCGGTTCCGGCCCGAATCGGTGCATTAAATGGTATCCCGACATGGTTTTTTGCACAGTAACGAAACTGACCAAAACGAACCAAAACATCTCTATTGGGTCCAAAAAAGTGGATTGGGTGCGTTCGTTACGTTTCTAGCCCAAATCGGTAGTTCGTTTCAGTTCCGGACCGAATCGGTGCATTCAATGCAACCCGGCATGGTTTTTTGCACAGTAACGAAACTGACCAAAACGAACCAAAACATAACTATTGGGTCGAAAAAAGTGGATTGGGCGCGTTCGTTTCGTTTCTAGCGCGAATCGGTAGTTCGTTTTGGTTCCGGCCCGAATCGGTGCATTAAATGCTGTCCCGGCATGGTTTTTCGCACAGTAACGAAACTGATCAAAACGAACCAAAACATCACTATTGGGTCCAAAAAAGTGGATTGGGTGCGTTCGTTTCGTTTCTGGCATGAATCGGTAGTTCATTTTGGTTCCGGCCCGAATCGGTGCATTAAATGCTATCCCGGCATGGTTTTTTGCACAGTAACGAAACTGATTAAAAACGAACCAAAACATCACTATTGGGTCCAAAAAAGTGGATTGGGTGCGTTCGTTTCGTTTCTGGCGCGAATCGGTAGTTCGTTTTGGTTCCGGCCCGAATCGGTGCATTAAATGCTATCCCGGCATGGTTTTTTGCACAGTAACGAAACTGATTAAAAACGAACGAAAACATCACTTTTGGGTCCAATAAAGTGGATTGGGTGCATTCGTTTCGTTTCTGGCGCGAATTGGTAGTTCGTTTCGGTTCCGGCCCGAATCGGTGCATTAAATGGTATCCCGACATAGTTTTTTGCACAGTAACGAAACTGACCAAAACGAACCAAAACATCACTATTGGGTCCAAAAAAGTGGATTGGGTGCGTTTGTTACGTTTTTTGCCCAAATCGGTAGTTCGTTTCGGTTCCGGCCCGAATCGGTGCATTCAATGCAACCCGGCATGGTTTTTTGCACAGTAACGAAACTGACCAAAACGAACCAAAACATAACTATTGGGTCCAAAAAAGTGGATTGGGTGCGTTCGTTTCGTTTCTGGCGCGAATCGGTAGTTCGTTTCGGTTCCGGCCCGAATCGGTGCATTAAATGGTATCCCGACATGGTTTTTTGCACAGTAACGAAACTGACCAAAACGAACCAAAACATCTCTATTGGGTCCAAAAAAGTGGATTGGGTGCGTTCGTTACGTTTCTAGCCCAAATCGGTAGTTCGTTTCGGTTCCGGACCGAATCGGTGCATTCAATGCAACCCGGCATGGTTTTTTGCACAGTAACGAAACTGACCAAAACGAACCAAAACATAACTATTGGGTCGAAAAAAGTGGATTGGGCGCGTTCGTTTCGTTTCTAGCGCGAATCGGTAGTTCGTTTTGGTTCCGGCCCGAATCGGTGCATTAAATGCTGTCCCGGCATGGTTTTTCGCACAGTAACGAAACTGATCAAAACGAACCAAAACATCACTATTGGGTCCAAAAAAGTGGATTGGGTGCGTTCGTTTCGTTTCTGGCATGAATCGGTAGTTCATTTTGGTTCCGGCCCGAATCGGTGCATTAAATGCTATCCCGGCATGGTTTTTTGCACAGTAACGAAACTGATTAAAAACGAACCAAAACATCACTATTGGGTCCAATAAAGTGGATTGGGTGCGTTCGTTTCATTTCTGGCGCGAATCGGTAATTCGTTTCGGTTCCGGCCCGAATCGGTGCATTAAATGCTATCCCGGCATGGTTTTTTGCACAGTAACGAAACTGACCAAAACGAACCAAAACATATCTATTGGGTCCAAAAAAGTGGATTGGGTGCGTTCGTTTCTTTTCTGGCGCGAATCGGTAGTTCGTTTCGGTTCCGGCCCGAATCGGTGCAGTAAATGCTGTCCCGGCATGGTTTTTCGCACAGTAACAAAACTAATCAAAACGAACCAAAACATCAGTATTGGGTCCAAAAAAGTGGATTGGGTGCGTTCGTTTCGTTTCTGGCGCGAATCGGTAGTTCGTTTTGGTTCCGGCCCGAATCGGTGCATTAAATGCTATTCCGGCATGGTTTTTTGCACAGTAACGAAACTGATTAAAAACGAACCAAAACATCACTATTTGGTCCAAAAAACTGGATTGGGTGCGTTCGTTTCATTTCTGGCGCGAATCGGTAGTTCGTTTCGGTTCCGGCCCGAATCGGTGCAATCAATGCAACCCGTCATGGTTTTTATTATAGTAATGAAACTGACCAAAACGAACCAAAACATAACTATTGGGTCCAAAAAAGTGGATTGGGTGCGTTCGTTTCGTTTCTGGCGCGAATCGGTAATTCGTTTCGGTTCCGGCCCGAATCGATGCATTCAATGCAACCCGACATGGTTTTTTGCACAGTAACGAAACTGACCAAAATGAACCAAAACATCACTATTGGGTCCAAAATGTGGATTGGGTGCGTTCGTTTTGTTTTTGGCGCGAATCGGTAGTTCGTTTCGGTTCCGGCCCGAATCGGTGCATCAAATGGTATCCCGACATGGTTTTTTGCACAGTATCGAAACTGACCAATACGAACCAAAACATCACTATTGGGTCAAAAAATGTGGAGTTGGTTACGTTTCTGGCGCGAATCGGTAATTCGTTTCGGTTCCGGCCCGAATCGGTGCATTAAATGCTATCCCGGCATGGTTTTTTGCACAGTAACGAAACTGACCAAAACGAACCAAAACATAACTATTGGCTCCAAAAAAGTGGATTGGGTGCGTTCGTTACGTTTCTGGCCCGAATCGGTAGTTCGTTTCGGTTCCGGCCCGAATCGGTGCATTAAATGCAACCCGCATGGTTTTTTGCACAGTAACGAAACTGACCAAAACGAACCAAAACATCACTATTGGGTCCAAAAAAGTGGATTGGGTGCGTTCGTTTCGTTTCTGGCCCGAATCGGTAGTTCGTTTCGGTTCCGGCCCGAATCGGTGCATTAAATGCAACCCGCATGGTTTTTTGCACAGTAACGAAACTGACCAAAACGAACCAAAACATCACTATTGGGTCCAAAAAAGTGGATTGGGTGCGTTCGTTTCGTTTCTGGCCCGAATCGGTAGTTCGTTTCGGTTCTAGCCCGAATCGGTGCATTAAATGGTATCCCGACATGGTTTTTTGCACAGTAACGAAACTGACCAAAACGAACCAAAACATCACTATTGGGTCCAAAAAAGTGGATTGGGTGCGTTCGTTTCGTTTTTGGCGCGAATCGGTAGTTCGTTCCGGTTCCGGCCCGAATCGGTGCATTAAATGCTGTCCCGGCATGGTTTTTTGCACAGTAACGAAACTGACCAAAACGAACCAAAACATCACTATTGGGTCCAAAAAAGTGGATTGGGTGCGTTCGTTACGTTTCTGGCCCAAATCGGTAGTTCGTTTCGGTTCCGGTCCGAATCGGTGCATTCAATGCAACCCGGCATGGTTTTTTGCACAGTAACGAAACTGACCAAAACGAACCAAAACATAACTATTGGGTCCAAAAAAGTGGATTGGGTGCGTTCGTTTCGTTTCTGGCGCGAATCGGTAGTTCGTTTCGGTTCCGGCCCGAATCGGTGCATTAAATGCTGTACCGGCATGGTTTTTCGCACAGTAACGGAACTTATCAAAACGAACCAAAACATCACTATTGGGTCCAAAAAAGTGGATTGGGTGCGTTCGTTTCGTTTCTGGCACGAATCGGTAGTTCGTTTTGGTTCCGACCCGAATCGGTGCATTAAATGCTATCCCGGCATGGTTTTTTGCACAGTAACGAAACTGATTAAAAACGAACCAAAACATCACTATTGGGTCCAAAAAAGTGGATTGGGTGCGTTCGTTTCGTTTCTGGCGCGAATCGGTAGTTCGTTTTGGTTCCGGCACGAATCGGTGCATTCAATGCTATCCCGGCATGGTTTTTTGCACAGTAACGAAACTGATTAAAAACGAACGAAAACATCACTATTGGGTCGAATAAAGTGGATTGGGTGCGTTCGTTTCGTTTCTGGCGCGAATTGGTAGTTCGTTTCGGTTCCGGCCCGAATCGGTGCATTAAATGGTATTCCGACATGGTTTTTTGCACAGTAACGAAACTGACCAAAACGAACCAAAACATCACTATTGGGTCCAAAAAAGTGGATTGGGTGCGTTTGTTACATTTTTTGCCCAAATCGGTAGTTCGTTTCGGTTCCGGCCTGAATCGGTGCATTCAATGCAACCCGGCATGGTTTTTTGCACAGTAACGAAACTGACCAAAACGAACCAAAACATAACTATTGTGTCCAAAAAAGTGGATTGGGGTGTTTGTTTCATTTCTGGCGCAAATCGGTAGTTCGTTTCGGTTCCGGCCCGAATCGGTGCATTAAATGGTATCCCGACATGGTTTTTTGCACAATAACGAAACTGACCAAAACGAACCAAAACATCTCTATTGGGTCCAAAAAAGTGGATTGGGTGCGTTCGTTACGTTTCTAGCCCAAATCGGTAGTTCGTTTCGGTTCCGGACCGAATCGGTGCATTCAATGCAACCCGGCATGGTTTTTTGCACAGTAACGAAACTGACCAAAACGAACCAAAACATAACTATTGGGTCGAAAAAAGTGGATTGGGCGCGTTCGTTTCGTTTCTAGCGCGAATCGGTAGTTCGTTTTGGTTCCGGCCCGAATCGGTGCATTAAATGCTGTCCCGGCATGATTTTTCGCACAGTAACGAAACTGATCAAAACGAACCAAAACATCACTATTGGGTCCAAAAAAGTGGATTGGGTGCGTTCGTTTCGTTTCTGGCATGAATCGGTAGTTCATTTTGGTTCCGGCCCGAATCGGTGCATTAAATGCTATCCCGGCATGGTTTTTTGCACAGTAACGAAACTGATTAAAAACGAACCAAAACATCACTATTGGGTCCAATAAAGTGGATTGGGTGCGTTCGTTTCGTTTCTGGCGCGAATCGGTAATTCGTTTCGGTTCCGGCCCGAATCGGTGCATTAAATGCTATCCCGGCATGGTTTTTTGCACAGTAACGAAACTGACCAAAACGAACCAAAACATATCTATTGGGTCCAAAAAAGTGGATTGGGTGCGTTCGTTTCTTTTCTGGCGCGAATCGGTAGTTCGTTTCGGTTCCGGCCCGAATCGGTGCAGTAAATGCTGTCCCGGCATGGTTTTTCGCACAGTAACAAAACTAATCAAAACGAACCAAAACATCAGTATTGGGTCCAAAAAAGTGGATTGGGTGCGTTCGTTTCGTTTCTGGCGCGAATCGGTAGTTCGTTTTGGTTCCGGCCCGAATCGGTGCGTTAAATGCTATTCCGGCATGGTTTTTTGCACAGTAACGAAACTGATTAAAAACGAACCAAAACATCACTATTTGGTCCAAAAAACTGGATTGGGTGCGTTCGTTTCATTTCTGGCGCGAATCGGTAGTTCGTTTCGGTTCCGGCCCGAATCGGTGCAATCAATGCAACCCGTCATGGTTTTTTTTACAGTAATGAAACTGACCAAAACGAACCAAAACATAACTATTGGGTCCAAAAAAGTGGATTGGGTGCGTTCGTTTCGTTTCTGGCGCGAATCGGTAATTCGTTTCGGTTCCGGCCCGAATCGATGCATTCAATGCAACCCGACATGGTTTTTTGCACAGTAACGAAACTGACCAAAATGAACCAAAACATCACTATTGGGTCCAAAATGTGGATTGGCTGCGTTCGTTTCGTTTCTGGCGCGAATCGGTAGTTCGTTTCGGTTCCGGCCCGAATCGGTGCATCAAATGGTATCCCGGCATGGTTTTTTGCACAGTATCGAAACTGACCAATACGAACCAAAACATCACTATTGGGTCAAAAAATGTGGAGTTGGTTACGTTTCTGGCGCGAATCGGTAATTCGTTTCGGTTCCGGCCCGAATCGGTGCATTAAATGCTATCCCGGCATGGTTTTTTGCACAGTAACGAAACTGACCAAAACGAACCAAAACATAACTATTGGCTCCAAAAAAGTGGATTGGGTGCGTTCGTTACGTTTCTGGCCCGAATCGGTAGTTCGTTTCGGTTCCGGCCCGAATCGGTGCATTAAATGCAACCCGCATGGTTTTTTGCACAGTAACGAAACTGACCAAAACGAACCAAAACATCACTATTGGGTCCAAAAAAGTGGATTGGGTGCGTTCGTTTCGTTTCTGGCCCGAATCGGTAGTTCGTTTCGGTTCTAGCCCGAATCGGTGCATTAAATGTCCCGACATGGTTTTTTGCACAGTAACGAAACTGACCAAAACGAACCAAAACATCACTATTGGGTCCAAAAAAGTGGATTGGGTGCGTTCGTTTCGTTTTTGGCGCGAATCGGTAGTTCGTTCCGGTTCCGGCCCGAATCGGTGCATTAAATGCTGTCCCGGCATGGTTTTTTGCACAGTAACGAAACTGACCAAAACGAACCAAAACATCACTATTGGGTCCAAAAAAGTGGATTGGGTGCGTTCGTTACGTTTCTGGCCGAAATCGGTAGTTCGTTTCGGTTCCGGTCCGAATCGGTGCATTCAATGCAACCCGGCATGGTTTTTTGCACAGTAACGAAACTGACCAAAACGAACCAAAACATAACTATTGGGTCCAAAAAAGTGGATTGGGTGCGTTCGTTTCGTTTCTGGCGCGAATCGGTAGTTCGTTTCGGTTCCGGCCCGAATCGGTGCATTAAATGCTGTCCCGGCATGGTTTTTCGCACAGTAACGGAACTTATCAAAACGAACCAAAACATCACTATTGGGTCCAAAAAAGTGGATTGGGTGCGTTCGTTTCGTTTCTGGCACGAATCGATAGTTCGTTTTGGTTCCGACCCGAATCGGTGCATTAAATGCTATCCCGGCATGGTTTTTTGCACAGTAACGAAACTGATTAAAAACGAACCAAAACATCACTATTGGGTCCAAAAAAGTGGATTGGGTGCGTTCGTTTCGTTTCTGGCGCGAATCGGTAGTTCGTTTTGGTTCCGGCCCGAATCGGTGCATTAAATGCTATCCCGGCATGGTTTTTTGCACAGTAACGAAACTGATTAAAAACGAACGAAAACATCACTTTTGGGTCCAATAAAGTGGATTGGGTGCGTTCGTTTCGTTTCTGGCGCGAATTGGTCGTTCGTTTCGGTTCCGGCCCGAATCGGTGCATTAAATGGTATCCCGACATGGTTTTTTGCACAGTAACGAAACTGACCAAAACGAACCAAAACATCACTATTGGGTCCAAAAAAGTGGATTGGGTGCGTTTGTTACGTTTTTTGCCCAAATCGGTAGTTCGTTTCGGTTCCGGCCCGAATCGGTGCATTCAATACAACCCGACATGGTTTTTTGCACAGTAACGAAACTGACCAAAACGAACCAAAACATCACTATCCGGTCCAAAACGTGGATTGCGTGCGTCCGTTTCGTTTCTGGCGTGAATCGGTAGTTCATTTCGGTTCCGGCACGAATCGGTGCATTCAATGCAACCCGACATGATTTTTTGCACAGTAACGAAACTGACCAAAACGAACCAAAACATCACTATTGGGTCCAATAAAGTGGATTGGGGTGTTTGTTTCGTTTCTGGCGCGAATCGGTAGTTCGTTTCGGTTCCGGCCCGAATCGGTGCATTAAATGGTATCCCGGCATGGTTTTTTGCACAGTAACGAAACTGATTAAAAACGAACCAAAACATCACTATTGGGTCCAAAAAAGTGGATTGGGTGCGTTCGTTTCGTTTCTGGCCCGAATCGGTAGTTCGTTTCGGTTCTAGCCCGAATCGGTGCATTAAATGGTATCCCGACATGGTTTTTTGCACAGTAACGAAACTGACCAAAACGAACCAAAACATCACTATTGGGTCCAAAAAAGTGGAGTGGGTGCGTTCGTTTCGTTTTTGGCGCGAATCGGTAGTTCGTTCCGGTTCCGGCCCGAATCGGTGCATTAAATGCTGTCGCGGCATGGTTTTTTGCACAGTAACGAAACTGACCAAAACGAACCAAAACATCACTATTGGGTCCAAAAAAGTGGATTGGGTGCGTTCGTTACGTTTCTGGCCCAAATCGGTAGTTCGTTTCGGTTCCGGTCCGAATCGGTGCATTCAATGCAACCCGGCATGGTTTTTTGCACAGTAACGAAACTGACCAAAACGAACCAAAACATAACTATTGGGTCCAAAAAAGTGGATTGGGTGCGTTCGTTTCATTTCTGGCGCGAATCGGTAGTTCGTTTCGATTCCGGCCCGAATCGGTGCATTAAATGCTGTCCCGGCATGGTTTTTCGCACAGTAACGGAACTTATCAAAACGAACCAAAACATCACTATTGGGTCCAAAAAAGTGGATTGGGTGCGTTCGTTTCGTTTCTTTCACGAATCGGTAGTTCGTTTTGGTTCCGACCCAAATCGGTGCATTAAATGCTATCCCGGCATGGTTTTTTGCACAGTAACGAAACTGATTAAAAACGAACCAAAACATCACTATTGGGTCCAAAAAAGTGGATTGGGTGCGTTCGTTTCGTTTCTGGCGCGAATCGGTAGTTCGTTTTGGTTCCGGCCCGAATCGGTGCATTAAATGCTATCCCGGCATGGTTTTTTGCATAATAACGAAACTGATTAAAAACGAACGAAAACATCACTTTTGGGTCCAATAAAGTGGATTGGGTGCGTTCGTTTCGTTTCTGGCGCGAATTGGTAGTTCGTTTCGGTTCCGGCCCGAATCGGTGCATTAAATGGTATCCCGACATGGTTTTTTGCACAGTAACGAAACTGACCAAAACGAACCAAAACATCACTATTGGGTCCAAAAAAGTGGATTGGGTGCGTTTGTTACGTTTTTTGCCCAAATCGGTAGTTCGTTTCGGTTCCGGCCCGAATCGGTGCATTCAATACAACCCGACATGGTTTTTTGCACAGTAACGAAACTGACCAAAACGAACCAAAACATCACTATCCGGTCCAAAAAGTGGATTGCGTGCGTTCGTTTCGTTTCTGGCGTGAATCGGTAGTTCATTTCGGTTCCAGCACGAATCGGTGCATTCAATGCAACCCGACATGATTTTTTGCACAGTAACGAAACTGACCAAAACGAACCAAAACATCACTATTGGGTCCAAAAAAGTGGATTGGGGTGTTTGTTTCGTTTCTGGCGCGAATCGGTAGTTCGTTTCGGTTCCGGCCCGAATCGGTGCATTAAATGGTATCCCGACATGGTTTTTTGCACAGTAACGAAACTGACCAAAACGAACCAAAACATCTCTATTGGGTCCAAAAAAGTGGATTGGGTGCGTTCGTTACGTTTCTAGCCCAAATCGGTAGTTTGTTTCGGTTCCGGACCGAATCGGTGCATTCAATGCAACCCGGCATGGTTTTTTGCACACTAACGAAACTGACCAAAACGAACCAAAACATAACTATTGGGTCGAAAAAAGTGGATTGGGCGCGTTCGTTTCATTTCTAGCACGAATCGGTAGTTCGTTTTGGTTCCGGCCCGAATCGGTGCATTAAATGCTGTCCCGGCATGGTTTTTCGCACAGTAACGAAACTGATCAAAACGAACCAAAACATCACTATTGGGTCCAAAAAAGTGGATTGGGTGCGTTCGTTTTGTTTCTGGCATGAATCGGTAGTTCATTTTGGTTCCGGCCCGAATCGGTGCATTAAATGCTATCCCGGCATGGTTTTTTGCACAGTAACGAAACTGATTAAAAACGAACCAAAACATCACTATTGGGTCCAATAATGTGGATTGGGTGCGTTCGTTTCGTTTCTGGCGCGAATCGGTAATTCGTTTCGGTTCCGGCCCGAATCGGTGCATTAAATGCTATCCCGGCATGGTTTTTTGCACAGTAACGAAACTGACCAAAACGAACCAAAACATATCTATTGGGTCCAAAAAAGTGGATTGGGTGCGTTCGTTTCTTTTCTGGCGCGAATTGGTAGTTCGTTTCGGTTCCGGCCCGAATCGGTGCAGTAAATGCTGTCCCGGCATGGTTTTTCGCACAGTAACAAAACTAATCAAAACGAACCAAAACATCAGTATTGGGTCCAAAAAAGTGGATTGGGTGCGTTCGTTTTGTTTCTGGCGCGAATCGGTAGTTCGTTTTGGTTCCGGCCCGAATCGGTGCATTAAATGCTATTACGGCATGGTTTTTTGCACAGTAACGAAACTGATTAAAAACGAACCAAAACATCACTATTTGGTCCAAAAAACTGGATTGGGTGCGTTCGTTTCATTTCTGGCGCGAATCGGTAGTTCGTTTCGGTTCCGGCCCGAATCGGTGCAATCAATGCAACCCGTCATGGTTTTTTTTACATTAATGAAACTGACCAAAACGAACCAAAACATAACTATTGGGTCCAAAAAAGTGGATTGGGTGCGTTCGTTTCGTTTCTGGCGCGAATCGGTAATTCGTTTCGGTTCCGGCCCGAATCGATGCATTCAATGCAACCCGACATGGTTTTTTGCACAGTAACGAAACTGACCAAAATGAACCAAAACATCACTATTGGGTCCAAAATGTGGATTGGTTGCGTTCGTTTTGTTTTTGGCGCGAATCGGTAGTTCGTTTCGGTTCCGGCCCGAATCGGTGCATCAAATGGTATCCCGGCATGGTTTTTTGCACAGTATCGAAACTGACCAATACGAACCAAAACATCACTATTGGGTCAAAAAATGTGGAGTTGGTTACGTTTCTGGCGCGAATCGGTAATTCGTTTCGGTTCCGGCCCGAATCGGTGCATTAAATGCTATCCCGGCATGGTTTTTTGCACAGTAACGAAACTGACCAAAACGAACCAAAACATAACTATTGGCTCCAAAAAAGTGGATTGGGTGCGTTCGTTACGTTTCTGGCCCGAATCGGTAGTTCGTTTCGGTTCCGGCCCGAATCGGTGCATTAAATGCAACCCGCATGGTTTTTTGCACAGTAACGAAACTGACCAAAACGAACCAAAACATCACTATTGGGTCCAAAAAAGTGGATTGGGTGCGTTCGTTTCGTTTCTGGCCCGAATCGGTAGTTCGTTTCGGTTCTAGCCCGAATCGGTGCATTAAATGGTATCCCGACATGGTTTTTTGCACAGTAACGAAACTGACCAAAACGAACCAAAACATCACTATTGGGTCCAAAAAAGTGGATTGGGTGCGTTCGTTTCGTTTTTGGCGCGAATCGGTAGTTCGTTCCGGTTCCGGCCCGAATCGGTGCATTAAATGCTGTCCCGGCATGGTTTTTTGCACAGTAACGAAACTGACCAAAATGAACCAAAACATCACTATTGGGTCCAAAAAAGTGGATTGGGTGCGTTCGTTACGTTTCTGGCCGAAATCGGTAGTTCGTTTCGGTTCCGGTCCGAATCGGTGCATTCAATGCAACCCGGCATGGTTTTTTGCACAGTAACGAAACTGACCAAAACGAACCAAAACATAACTATTGGGTCCAAAAAAGTGGATTGGGTGCGTTCGTTTCGTTTCTGGCGCGAATCGGTAGTTCGTTTCGGTTCCGGCCCGAATCGGTGCATTAAATGCTGTCCCGGCATGGTTTTTCGCACAGTAACGGAACTTATCAAAACGAACCAAAACATCACTATTGGGTCCAAAAAAGTGGATTGGGTGCGTTCGTTTCGTTTCTGGCACGAATCGGTAGTTCGTTTTGGTTCCGACCCGAATCGGTGCATTAAATGCTATCCCGGCATGGTTTTTTGCACAGTAACGAAACTGATTAAAAACGAACCAAAACATCACTATTGGGTCCAAAAAAGTGGATTGGGTGCGTTCGTTTCGTTTCTGGCGCGAATCGGTAGTTCGTTTTGGTTCCGGCCCGAATCGGTGCATTAAATGCTATCCCGGCATGGTTTTTTGCACAGTAACGAAACTGATTAAAAACGAACGAAAACATCACTTTTGGGTCCAATAAAGTGGATTGGGTGCGTTCGTTTCGTTTCTGGCGCGAATTGGTAGTTCGTTTCGGTTCCGGCCCGAATCGGTGCATTAAATGGTATCCCGACATGGTTTTTTGCACAGTAACGAAACTGACCAAAACGAACCAAAACATCACTATTGGGTCCAAAAAAGTGGATTGGGTGCGTTTGTTACGTTTTTTGCCCAAATCGGTAGTTCGTTTCGGTTCCGGCCCGAATCGGTGCATTCAATACAACCCGACATGGTTTTTTGCACAGTAACGAAACTGACCAAAACGAACCAAAACATCACTATCCGGTCCAAAAAGTGGATTGCGTGCGTTCGTTTCGTTTCTGGCGTGAATCGGTAGTTCATTTCGGTTCCGGCACGAATCGGTGCATTCAATGCAACCCGACATGATTTTTTGCACAGTAACGAAACTGACCAAAACGAACCAAAACATCACTATTGGGTCCAAAAAAGTGGATTGGGGTGTTTGTTTCGTTTCTGGCGCGAATCGGTAGTTCGTTTCGGTTCCGGCCCGAATCGGTGCATTAAATGGTATCCCGACATGGTTTTTTGCACAGTAACGAAACTGACCAAAACGAACCAAAACATCTCTATTGGGTCCAAAAAAGTGGATTGGGTGCGTTCGTTACGTTTCTAGCCCAAATCGGTAGTTCGTTTCGGTTCCGGACCGAATCGGTGCATTCAATGCAACCCGGCATGGTTTTTTGCACAGTAACGAAACTGACCAAAACGAACCAAAACATAACTATTGGGTCGAAAAAAGTGGATTGGGCGCGTTCGTTTCGTTTCTAGCGCGAATCGGTAGTTCGTTTTGGTTCCGGCCCGAATCGGTGCATTAAATGCTGTCCCGGCATGGTTTTTCGCACAGTAACGAAACTGATCAAAACGAACCAAAACATCACTATTGGGTCCAAAAAAGTGGATTGGGTGCGTTCGTTTCGTTTCTGGCATGAATCGGTAGTTCATTTTGGTTCCGGCCCGAATCGGTGCATTAAATGCTATCCCGGCATGGTTTTTTGCACAGTAACGAAACTGATTAAAAACGAACCAAAACATCACTATTGGGTCCAAAAAAGTGGATTGGGGTGTTTGTTTCGTTTCTGGCGCGAATCGGTAGTTCGTTTCGGTTCCGGCCCGAATCGGTGCATTAAATGGTATCCCGACATGGTTTTTTGCACAGTAACGAAACTGACCAAAACGAACCAAAACATCTCTATTGGGTCCAAAAAAGTGGATTGGGTGCGTTCGTTACGTTTCTAGCCCAAATCGGTAGTTCGTTTCGGTTCCGGACCGAATCGGTGCATTCAATGCAACCCGGCATGGTTTTTTGCACAGTAACGAAACTGACCAAAACGAACCAAAACATAACTATTGGGTCGAAAAAAGTGGATTGGGCGCGTTCGTTTCGTTTCTAGCGCGAATCGGTAGTTCGTTTTGGTTCCGGCCCGAATCGGTGCATTAAATGCTGTCCCGGCATGGTTTTTCGCACAGTAACGAAACTGATCAAAACGAACCAAAACATCACTATTGGGTCCAAAAAAGTGGATTGGGTGCGTTCGTTTCGTTTCTGGCATGAATCGGTAGTTCATTTTGGTTCCGGCCCGAATCGGTGCATTAAATGCTATCCCGGCATGGTTTTTTGCACAGTAACGAAACTGATTAAAAACGAACCAAAACATCACTATTGGGTCCAATAAAGTGGATTGGGTGCGTTCGTTTCGTTTCTGGCGCGAATCAGTAATTCGTTTCGGTTCCGGCCCGAATCGGTGCATTAAATGCTATCCCGGCATGGTTTTTTGCACAGTAACGAAACTGACCAAAACGAACCAAAACATATCTATTGGGTCCAAAAAAGTGGATTGGGTGCGTTCGTTTCTTTTCTGGCGCGAATCGGTAGTTCGTTTCGGTTCCGGCCCGAATCGGTGCAGTAAATGCTGTCCCGGCATGGTTTTTCGCACAGTAACAAAACTAATCAAAACGAACCAAAACATCAGTATTGGGTCCAAAAAAGTGGATTGGGTGCGTTCGTTCGTTTCGTTTCTGGCGCGAATCGGTAGTTCGTTTTGGTTCCGGCCCGAATCGGTGCATTAAATGCTATCCCGGCATGGTTTTTTGCACAGTAACGAAACTGATTAAAAACGAACCAAAACATCCCTATTTGGTCCAAAAAACTGGATTGGGTGCGTTCGTTTCATTTCTGGCGCGAATCGGTAGTTCGTTTCGGTTGCGGCCCGAATCGGTGCAATCAATGCAACCCGTCATGGTTTTTTTTACAGTAATGAAACTGACCAAAACGAACCAAAACATAACTATTGGGTCCAAAAAAGTGGATTGGGTGCGTTCGTTTCGTTTCTGGCGCGAATCGGTAATTCGTTTCGGTTCCGGCCCGAATCGATGCATTCAATGCAACCCGACATGGTTTTTTGCAGAGTAACGAAACTGACCAAAATGAACCAAAACATCACTATTGGGTCCAAAATGTGGATTGGGTGCGTTCGTTTTGTTTTTGGCGCGAATCGGTAGTTCGTTTCGGTTCCGGCCCGAATCGGTGCATCAAATGGTATCCCGGCATGGTTTTTTGCACAGTATCGAAACTGACCAAAACGAACCAAAACATCACTATTGGGTCAAAAAATGTGGAGTTGGTTACGTTTCTGGCGCGAATCGGTAATTCGTTTCGGTTCCGGCCCGAATCGGTGTATTAAATGCTGTCCCGGCATGGTTTTTTGCACAGTAACGAAACTGACCAAAACGAACCAAAACATCACTATTGGGTCCAAAAAAGTGGATTGGGTGCGTTCGTTACGTTTCTGGCCCAAATCGGTAGTTCGTTTCGGTTCCGGTCCGAATCGGTGCATTCAATGCAACCCGGCATGGTTTTTTGCACAGTAACGAAACTGACCAAAACGAACCAAAACATAACTATTGGGTCCAAAAAAGTGGATTGGGTGCGTTCGTTTCGTTTCTGGCGCGAATCGGTAGTTCGTTTCGGTTCCGACCCGAATCGGTGCATTAAATGCTGTCCCGGCATGGTTTTTCGCACAGTAACGGAACTTATCAAAACGAACCAAAACATCACAATTGGGTCAAAAAAAGTGGATTGGGTGCGTTCGTTTCGTTTCTGGCACGAATCGGTAGTTCGTTTTGGTTCCGACCCGAATCGGTGCATTAAATGCTGTCCCGGCATGGTTTTTTGCACAGTAACGAAACTGAATAAAAACGAACCAAAACATCACTATTGGGTCCAAAAAAGTGGATTGGGTGCGTTCGTTTCGTTTCTGGCGCGAATCGGTAGTTCGTTTTGGTTCCGGCCCGAATCGGTGCATTAAATGCTATCCCGGCATGGTTTTTTGCACAGTAACGAAACTGATTAAAAACGAACGAAAACATCACTTTTGGGTCCAATAAAGTGGATTGGGTGCGTTCGTTTCGTTTCTGGCGCGAATTGGTCGTTCGTTTCGGTTCCGGCCCGAATCGGTGCATTAAATGGTATCCCGACATGGTTTTTTGCACAGTAACGAAACTGACCAAAACGAACCAAAACATCACTATTGGGTCCAAAAAAGTGGATTGGGTGCGTTTGTTACGTTTTTTGCCCAAATCGGTAGTTCGTTTCGGTTCCGGCCCGAATCGGTGCATTCAATACAACCCGACATGGTTTTTTGCACAGTAACGAAACTGACCAAAACGAACCAAAACATCACTATCCGGTCCAAAAAGTGGATTGCGTGCGTTCGTTTCGTTTCTGGCGTGAATCGGTAGTTCATTTCGGTTCCGGCACGAATCGGTGCATTCAATGCAACCCGACATGATTTTTTGCACAGTAACGAAACTGACCAAAACGAACCAAAACATCACTATTGGGTCCAAAAAAGTGGATTGGGGTGTTTGTTTCGTTTCTGGCGCGAATCGGTAATTCGTTTCGGTTCCGGCCCGAATCGGTGCATTAAATGCTGTCCCGGCATGGTTTTTTGCACCGTAACGAAACTGACCAAAACGAACCAAAACATCACTATTGGGTCCAAAAAAGTGGATTGGGTGCGTTCGTTACGTTTCTGGCCCAAATCGGTAGTTCGTTTCGGTTCCGGTCCGAATCGGTGCATTCAATGCAACCCGGCATGGTTTTTTGCACAGTAACGAAACTGACCAAAACGAACCAAAACATAACTATTGGGTCCAAAAAAGTGGATTGGGTGCGTTCGTTTCGTTTCTGGCGCGAATCGGTAGTTCGTTTCGGTTCCGACCCGAATCGGTGCATTAAATGCTGTCCCGGCATGGTTTTTCGCACAGTAACGGAACTTATCAAAACGAACCAAAACATCACTATTGGGTCCAAAAAAGTGGATTGGGTGCGTTCGTTTCGTTTCTGGCACGAATCGGTAGTTCGTTTTGGTTCCGACCCGAATCGGTGCATTAAATGCTGTCCCGGCATGGTTTTTTGCACAGTAACGAAACTGAATAAAAATGAACCAAAACATCACTATTGGGTCCAAAAAAGTGGATTGGGTGCGTTCGTTTCGTTTCTGGCGCGAATCGGTAGTTCGTTTTGGTTCCGGCCCGAATCGGTGCATTAAATGCTATCCCGGCATGGTTTTTTGCACAGTAACGAAACTGATTAAAAACGAACGAAAACATCACTTTTGGGTCCAATAAAGTGGATTGGGTGCGTTCGTTTCGTTTCTGGCGCGAATTGGTCGTTCGTTTCGGTTCCGGCCCGAATCGGTGCATTAAATGGTATCCCGACATGGTTTTTTGCACAGTAACGAAACTGACCAAAACGAACCAAAACATCACTATTGGGTCCAAAAAAGTGGATTGGGTGCGTTTGTTACGTTTTTTGCCCAAATCGGTAGTTCGTTTCGGTTCCGGCCCGAATCGGTGCATTCAATACAACCCGACATGGTTTTTTGCACAGTAACGAAACTGACCAAAACGAACCAAAACATCACTATCCGGTCCAAAAAGTGGATTGCGTGCGTTCGTTTCGTTTCTGGCGTGAATCGGTAGTTCATTTCGGTTCCGGCACGAATCGGTGCATTCAATGCAACCCGACATGATTTTTTGCACAGTAACGAAACTGACCAAAACGAACCAAAACATCACTATTGGGTCCAAAAAAGTGGATTGGGGTGTTTGTTTCGTTTCTGGCGCGAATCGGTAGTTCGTTTCGGTTCCGGCCCGAATCGGTGCATTAAATGGTATCCCGACATGGTTTTTTGCACAGTAACGAAACTGACCAAAACGAACCAAAACATCTCTATTGGGTCCAAAAAAGTGGATTGGGTGCGTTCGTTACGTTTCTAGCCCAAATCGGTAGTTCGTTTCGGTTCCGGACCGAATCGGTGCATTCAATGCAACCCGGCATGGTTTTTTGCACAGTAACGAAACTGACCAAAACGAACCAAAACATAACTATTGGGTCGAAAAAAGTGGATTGGGCGCGTTCGTTTCGTTTCTAGCGCGAATCGGTAGTTCGTTTTGGTTCCGGCCCGAATCGGTGCATTAAATGCTGTCCCGGCATGGTTTTTCGCACAGTAACGAAACTGATCAAAACGAACCAAAACATCACTATTGGGTCCAAAAAAGTGGATTGGGTGCGTTCGTTTCGTTTCTGGCATGAATCGGTAGTTCATTTTGGTTCCGGCCCGAATCGGTGCATTAAATGCTATCCCGGCATGGTTTTTTGCACAGTAACGAAACTGATTAAAAACGAACCAAAACATCACTATTGGGTCCAATAAAGTGGATTGGGTGCGTTCGTTTCGTTTCTGGCGCGAATTGGTAGTTCGTTTCGGTTCCGGCCCGAATCGGTGCATTAAATGGTATCCCGGCATGGTTTTTTGCACAGTAACAAAACTGACCAAAACGAACCAAAACATCACTATTGGGTCCAAAAAAGTGGATTGGGTGCGTTTGTTACGTTTTTTGCCCAAATCGGTAGTTCGTTTCGGTTCCGGCCCGAATCGGTGCATTCAATACAACCCGACATGGTTTTTTGCACAGTAACGAAACTGACCAAAACGAACCAAAACATCACTATCCGGTCCAAGAAGTGGATTGCGTGCGTTCGTTTCGTTTCTGGCGTGAATCGGTAGTTCATTTCGGTTCCGGCACGAATCGGTGCATTCAATGCAACCCGACATGATTTTTTGCACAGTAACGAAACTGACCAAAACGAACCAAAACATCACTATTGGGTCCAAAAAAGTGGATTGGGGTGTTTGTTTCGTTTCTGGCGCGAATCGGTAGTTCGTTTCGGTTCCGGCCCGAATCGGTGCATTAAATGGTATCCCGACATGGTTTTTTGCACAGTAACGAAACTGACCAAAACGAACCAAAACATCTCTATTGGGTCCAAAAAAGTGGATTGGGTGCGTTCGTTACGTTTCTAGCCTAAATCGGTAGTTCGTTTCGGTTCCGGACCGAATCGGTGCATTCAATGCAACCCGGCATGGTTTTTTGCACAGTAACGAAACTGACCAAAACGAACCAAAACATAACTATTGGGTCGAAAAAAGTGGATTGGGCGCGTTCGTTTCGTTTCTAGCGCGAATCGGTAGTTCGTTTTGGTTCCGGCCCGAATCGGTGCATTAAATGCTGTCCCGGCATGGTTTTTCGCACAGTAACGAAACTGATCAAAACGAACCAAAACATCACTATTGGGTCCAAAAAAGTGGATTGGGTGCGTTCGTTTCGTTTCTGGCATGAATCGGTAGTTCATTTTGGTTCCGGCCCGAATCGGTGCATTAAATGCTATCCCGGCATGGTTTTTTGCACAGTAACGAAACTGATTAAAAACGAACCAAAACATCACTATTGGGTCCAAAAAAGTGGATTGGGGTGTTTGTTTCGTTTCTGGCGCGAATCGGTAGTTCGTTTCGGTTCCGGCCCGAATCGGTGCATTAAATGGTATCCCGACATGGTTTTTTGCACAGTAACGAAACTGACCAAAACGAACCAAAACATCTCTATTGGGTCCAAAAAAGTGGATTGGGTGCGTTCGTTACGTTTCTAGCCCAAATCGGTAGTTCGTTTCGGTTCCGGACCGAATCGGTGCATTCAATGCAACCCGGCATGGTTTTTTGCACAGTAACGAAACTGACCAAAACGAACCAAAACATAACTATTGGGTCGAAAAAAGTGGATTGGGCGCGTTCGTTTCGTTTCTAGCGCGAATCGGTAGTTCGTTTTGGTTCCGGCCCGAATCGGTGCATTAAATGCTGTCCCGGCATGGTTTTTCGCACAGTAACGAAACTGATCAAAACGAACCAAAACATCACTATTGGGTCCAAAAAAGTGGATTGGGTGCGTTCGTTTCGTTTCTGGCATGAATCGGTAGTTCATTTTGGTTCCGGCCCGAATCGGTGCATTAAATGCTATCCCGGCATGGTTTTTTGCACAGTAACGAAACTGATTAAAAACGAACCAAAACATCACTATTGGGTCCAATAAAGTGGATTGGGTGCGTTCGTTTCGTTTCTGGCGCGAATCAGTAATTCGTTTCGGTTCGGCCCGAATCGGTGCATTAAATGCTATCCCGGCATGGTTTTTTGCACAGTAACGAAACTGACCAAAACGAACCAAAACATATCTATTGGGTCCAAAAAAGTGGATTGGGTGCGTTCGTTTCTTTTCTGGCGCGAATCGGTAGTTCGTTTCGGTTCCGGCCCGAATCGGTGCAGTAAATGCTGTCCCGGCATGGTTTTTCGCACAGTAACAAAACTAATCAAAACGAACCAAAACATCAGTATTGGGTCCAAAAAAGTGGATTGGGTGCGTTCGTTCGTTTCGTTTCTGGCGCGAATCGGTAGTTCGTTTTGGTTCCGGCCCGAATCGGTGCATTAAATGCTATCCCGGCATGGTTTTTTGCACAGTAACGAAACTGATTAAAAACGAACCAAAACATCACTATTTGGTCCAAAAAACTGGATTGGGTGCGTTCGTTTCATTTCTGGCGCGAATCGGTAGTTCGTTTCGGTTGCGGCCCGAATCGGTGCAATCAATGCAACCCGTCATGGTTTTTTTTACAGTAATGAAACTGACCAAAACGAACCAAAACATAACTATTGGGTCCAAAAAAGTGGATTGGGTGCGTTCGTTTCGTTTCTGGCGCGAATCGGTAATTCGTTTCGGTTCCGGCCCGAATCGATGCATTCAATGCAACCCGACATGGTTTTTTGCAGAGTAACGAAACTGACCAAAATGAACCAAAACATCACTATTGGGTCCAAAATGTGGATTGGGTGCGTTCGTTTTGTTTTTGGCGCGAATCGGTAGTTCGTTTCGGTTCCGGCCCGAATCGGTGCATCAAATGGTATCCCGGCATGGTTTTTTGCACAGTATCGAAACTGACCAAAACGAACCAAAACATCACTATTGGGTCAAAAAATGTGGAGTTGGTTACGTTTCTGGCGCGAATCGGTAATTCGTTTCGGTTCCGGCCCGAATCGGTGCATTAAATGCTGTCCCGGCATGGTTTTTTGCACAGTAACGAAACTGACCAAAACGAACCAAAACATCACTATTGGGTCCAAAAAAGTGGATTGGGTGCGTTCGTTACGTTTCTGGCCCAAATCGGTAGTTCGTTTCGGTTCCGGTCCGAATCGGTGCATTCAATGCAACCCGGCATGGTTTTTTGCACAGTAACGATACTGACCAAAACGAACCAAAACATAACTATTGGGTCCAAAAAAGTGGATTGGGTGCGTTCGTTTCGTTTCTGGCGCGAATCGGTAGTTCGTTTCGGTTCCGACCCGAATCGGTGCATTAAATGCTGTCCCGGCATGGTTTTTCGCACAGTAACGGAACTTATCAAAACGAACCAAAACATCACTATTGGGTCAAAAAAAGTGGATTGGGTGCGTTCGTTTCGTTTCTGGCACGAATCGGTAGTTCGTTTTGGTTCCGACCCGAATCGGTGCATTAAATGCTGTCCCGGCATGGTTTTTTGCACAGTAACGAAACTGAATAAAAACGAACCAAAACATCACTATTGGGTCCAAAAAAGTGGATTGGGTGCGTTCGTTTCGTTTCTGGCGCGAATCGGTAGTTCGTTTTGGTTCCGGCCCGAATCGGTGCATTAAATGCTATCCCGGCATGGTTTTTTGCACAGTAACGAAACTGATTAAAAACGAACGAAAACATCACTTTTGGGTCCAATAAAGTGGATTGGGTGCGTTCGTTTCGTTTCTGGCGCGAATTGGTCGTTCGTTTCGGTTCCGGCCCGAATCTGTGCATTAAATGGTATCCCGACATGGTTTTTTGCACAGTAACGAAACTGACCAAAACGAACCAAAACATCACTATTGGGTCCAAAAAAGTGGATTGGGTGCGTTTGTTACGTTTTTTGCCCAAATCGGTAGTTCGTTTCGGTTCCGGCCCGAATCGGTGCATTCAATACAACCCGACATGGTTTTTTGCACAGTAACGAAACTGACCAAAACGAACCAAAACATCACTATCCGGTCCAAAAAGTGGATTGCGTGCGTTCGTTTCGTTTCTGGCGTGAATCGGTAGTTCATTTCGGTTCCGGCACGAATCGGTGCATTCAATGCAACCCGACATGATTTTTTGCACAGTAACGAAACTGACCAAAACGAACCAAAACATCACTATTGGGTCCAAAAAAGTGGATTGGGGTGTTTGTTTCGTTTCTGGCGCGAATCGGTAATTCGTTTCGGTTCCGGCCCGAATCGGTGCATTAAATGCTGTCCCGGCATGGTTTTTTGCACCGTAACGAAACTGACCAAAACGAACCAAAACATCACTATTGGGTCCAAAAAAGTGGATTGGGTGCGTTCGTTACGTTTCTGGCCCAAATCGGTAGTTCGTTTCGGTTCCGGTCCGAATCGGTGCATTCAATGCAACCCGGCATGGTTTTTTGCACAGTAACGAAACTGACCAAAACGAACCAAAACATAACTATTGGGTCCAAAAAAGTGGATTGGGTGCGTTCGTTTCGTTTCTGGCGCGAATCGGTAGTTCGTTTCGGTTCCGACCCGAATCGGTGCATTAAATGCTGTCCCGGCATGGTTTTTCGCACAGTAACGGAACTTATCAAAACGAACCAAAACATCACTATTGGGTCCAAAAAAGTGGATTGGGTGCGTTCGTTTCGTTTCTGGCACGAATCGGTAGTTCGTTTTGGTTCCGACCCGAATCGGTGCATTAAATGCTGTCCCGGCATGGTTTTTTGCACAGTAACGAAACTGAATAAAAACGAACCAAAACATCACTATTGGGTCCAAAAAAGTGGATTGGGTGCGTTCGTTTCGTTTCTGGCGCGAATCGGTAGTTCGTTTTGGTTCCGGCCCGAATCGGTGCATTAAATGCTATCCCGGCATGGTTTTTTGCACAGTAACGAAACTGATTAAAAACGAACGAAAACATCACTTTTGGGTCCAATAAAGTGGATTGGGTGCGTTCGTTTCGTTTCTGGCGCGAATTGGTCGTTCGTTTCGGTTCCGGCCCGAATCGGTGCATTAAATGGTATCCCGACATGGTTTTTTGCACAGTAACGAAACTGACCAAAACGAACCAAAACATCACTATTGGGTCCAAAAAAGTGGATTGGGTGCGTTTGTTACGTTTTTTGCCCAAATCGGTAGTTCGTTTCGGTTCCGGCCCGAATCGGTGCATTCAATACAACCCGACATGGTTTTTTGCACAGTAACGAAACTGACCAAAACGAACCAAAACATCACTATCCGGTCCAAAAAGTGGATTGCGTGCGTTCGTTTCGTTTCTGGCGTGAATCGGTAGTTCATTTCGGTTCCGGCACGAATCGGTGCATTCAATGCAACCCGACATGATTTTTTGCACAGTAACGAAACTGACCAAAACGAACCAAAACATCACTATTGGGTCCAAAAAAGTGGATTGGGGTGTTTGTTTCGTTTCTGGCGCGAATCGGTAGTTCGTTTCGGTTCCGGCCCGAATCGGTGCATTAAATGGTATCCCGACATGGTTTTTTGCACAGTAACGAAACTGACCAAAACGAACCAAAACATCTCTATTGGGTCCAAAAAAGTGGATTGGGTGCGTTCGTTACGTTTCTAGCCCAAATCGGTAGTTCGTTTCGGTTCCGGACCGAATCGGTGCATTCAATGCAACCCGGCATGGTTTTTTGCACAGTAACGAAACTGACCAAAACGAACCAAAACATAACTATTGGGTCGAAAAAAGTGGATTGGGCGCGTTCGTTTCGTTTCTAGCGCGAATCGGTAGTTCGTTTTGGTTCCGGCCCGAATCGGTGCATTAAATGCTGTCCCGGCATGGTTTTTCGCACAGTAACGAAACTGATCAAAACGAACCAAAACATCACTATTGGGTCCAAAAAAGTGGATTGGGTGCGTTCGTTTCGTTTCTGGCATGAATCGGTAGTTCATTTTGGTTCCGGCCCGAATCGGTGCATTAAATGCTATCCCGGCATGGTTTTTTGCACAGTAACGAAACTGATTAAAAACGAACCAAAACATCACTATTGGGTCCAATAAAGTGGATTGGGTGCGTTCGTTTCGTTTCTGGCGCGAATCAGTAATTCGTTTCGGTTCCGGCCCGAATCGGTGCATTAAATGCTATCCCGGCATGGTTTTTTGCACAGTAACGAAACTGACCAAAACGAACCAAAACATATCTATTGGGTCCAAAAAAGTGGATTGGGTGCGTTCGTTTCTTTTCTGGCGCGAATCGGTAGTTCGTTTCGGTTCCGGCCCGAATCGGTGCAGTAAATGCTGTCCCGGCATGGTTTTTCGCACAGTAACAAAACTAATCAAAACGAACCAAAACATCAGTATTGGGTCCAAAAAAGTGGATTGGGTGCGTTCGTTCGTTTCGTTTCTGGCGCGAATCGGTAGTTCGTTTTGGTTCCGGCCCGAATCGGTGCATTAAATGCTATCCCGGCATGGTTTTTTGCACAGTAACGAAACTGATTAAAAACGAACCAAAACATCACTATTTGGTCCAAAAAACTGGATTGGGTGCGTTCGTTTCATTTCTGGTGCGAATCGGTAGTTCGTTTCGGTTGCGGCCCGAATCGGTGCAATCAATGCAACCCGTCATGGTTTTTTTTACAGTAATGAAACTGACCAAAACGAACCAAAACATAACTATTGGGTCCAAAAAAGTGGATTGGGTGCGTTCGTTTCGTTTCTGGCGCGAATCGGTAATTCGTTTCGGTTCCGGCCCGAATCGATGCATTCAATGCAACCCGACATGGTTTTTTGCAGAGTAACGAAACTGACCAAAATGAACCAAAACATCACTATTGGGTCCAAAATGTGGATTGGGTGCGTTCGTTTTGTTTTTGGCGCGAATCGGTAGTTCGTTTCGGTTCCGGCCCGAATCGGTGCATCAAATGGTATCCCGGCATGGTTTTTTGCACAGTATCGAAACTGACCAAAACGAACCAAAACATCACTATTGGGTCAAAAAATGTGGAGTTGGTTACGTTTCTGGCGCGAATCGGTAATTCGTTTCGGTTCCGGCCCGAATCGGTGCATTAAATGCTGTCCCGGCATGGTTTTTTGCACAGTAACGAAACTGACCAAAACGAACCAAAACATCACTATTGGGTCCAAAAAAGTGGATTGGGTGCGTTCGTTACGTTTCTGGCCCAAATCGGTAGTTCGTTTCGGTTCCGGTCCGAATCGGTGCATTCAATGCAACCCGGCATGGTTTTTTGCACAGTAACGAAACTGACCAAAACAAACCAAAACATAACTATTGGGTCCAAAAAAGTGGATTGGGTGCGTTCGTTTCGTTTCTGGCGCGAATCGGTAGTTCGTTTCGGTTCCGACCCGAATCGGTGCATTAAATGCTGTCCCGGCATGGTTTTTCGCACAGTAACGGAACTTATCAAAACGAACCAAAACATCACTATTGGGTCCAAAAAAGTGGATTGGGTGCGTTCGTTTCGTTTCTGGCACGAATCGGTAGTTCGTTTTGGTTCCGACCCGAATCGGTGCATTAAATGCTATCCCGGCATGGTTTTTTGCACAGTAACGAAACTGATTAAAAACGAACCAAAACATCACTATTGGGTCCAAAAAAGTGGATTGGGTGCGTTCGTTTCGTTTCTGGCGCGAATCGGTAGTTCGTTTTGGTTCCGGCCCGAATCGGTGCATTAAATGCTATCCCGGCATGGTTTTTTGCACAGTAACGAAACTGATTAAAAACGAACGAAAACATCACTTTTGGGTCCAATAAAGTGGATTGGGTGCGTTCGTTTCGTTTCTGGCGCGAATTGGTCGTTCGTTTCGGTTCCGGCCCGAATCGGTGCATTAAATGGTATCCCGACATGGTTTTTTGCACAGTAACGAAACTGACCAAAACGAACCAAAACATCACTATTGGGTCCAAAAAAGTGGATTGGGTGCGTTTGTTACGTTTTTTGCCCAAATCAGTAGTTCGTTTCGGTTCCGGCCCGAATCGGTGCATTCAATACAACCCGACATGGTTTTTTGCACAGTAACGAAACTGACCAAAACGAACCAAAACATCACTATCCGGTCCAAAAAGTGGATTGCGTGCGTTCGTTTCGTTTCTGGCGTGAATCGGTAGTTCATTTCAGTTCCGGCACGAATCGGTGCATTCAATGCAACCCGACATGATTTTTTGCACAGTAACGAAACTGACCAAAACGAACCAAAACATCACTATTGGGTCCAAAAAAGTGGATTGGGGTGTTTGTTTCGTTTCTGGCGCGAATCGGTAGTTCGTTTCGCTTCCGGCCCGAATCGGTGCATTAAATGGTATCCCGACATGGTTTTTTGCACAGTAACGAAACTGACCAAAACGAACCAAAACATCTCTATTGGGTTCAAAAAAGTGGATTGGGTGCGTTCGTTACGTTTCTAGCCCAAATCGGTAGTTCGTTTCGGTTCCGGACCGAATCGGTGCATTCAATGCAACCCGGCATGGTTTTTTGCACAGTAACGAAACTGACCAAAACGAACCAAAACATAACTATTGGGTCGAAAAAAGTGGATTGGGCGCGTTCGTTTCGTTTCTAGCGCGAATCGGTAGTTCGTTTTGGTTCCGGCCCGAATCGGTGCATTAAATGCTGTCCCGGCATGGTTTTTCGCACAGTAACGAAACTGATCAAAACGAACCAAAACATCACTATTGGGTCCAAAAAAGTGGATTGGGTGCGTTCGTTTCGTTTCTGGCATGAATCGGTAGTTCATTTTGGTTCCGGCCCGAATCGGTGCATTAAATGCTGTCCCGGCATGGTTTTTTGCACAGTAACGAAACTGATTAAAAAAGAACCAAAACATCACTATTGGGTCCAAAAAAGTGGATTGGGTGCGTTCGTTTCGTTTCTGGCCCGAATCGGTAGTTCGTTTCGGTTCTAGCCCGAATCGGTGCATTAAATGGTATCCCGACATGGTTTTTTGCACAGTAACGAAACTGACCAAAACGAACCAAAACATCACTATTGGGTCCAAAAAAGTGGAGTGGGTGCGTTCGTTTCGTTTTTGGCGCGAATCGGTAGTTCGTTCCGGTTCCGGCCCGAATCGGTGCATTAAATGCTGTCCCGGCATGGTTTTTTGCACAGTAACGAAACTGACCAAAACGAACCAAAACATCACTATTGGGTCCAAAAAAGTGGATTGGGTGCGTTCGTTACGTTTCTGGGCCAAATCGGTAGTTCGTTTCGGTTCCGGTCCGAATCGGTGCATTCAATGCAACCCGGCATGGTTTTTTGCACAGTAACGAAACTGACCAAAACGAACCAAAACATAACTATTGGGTCCAAAAAAGTGGATTGGGTGCGTTCGTTTCGTTTCTGGCGCGAATCGGTAGTTCGTTTCGATTCCGGCCCGAATCGGTGCATTAAATGCTGTCCCGGCATGGTTTTTCGCACAGTAACGGAACTTATCAAAACGAACCAAAACATCACTATTGGGTCCAAAAAAGTGGATTGGGTGCGTTCGTTTCGTTTCTGGCATGAATCGGTAGTTCATTTTGGTTCCGGCCCGAATCGGTGCATTAAATGCTATCCCGGCATGGTTTTTTGCACACTAACGAAACTGATTAAAAACGAACCAAAACATCACTATTGGGTCCAAAAAAGTGGATTGGGGTGTTTGTTTCGTTTCTGGCGCGAATCGGTAGTTCGTTTCGGTTCCGGCCCGAATCGGTGCATTAAATGGTATCCCGACATGGTTTTTTGCACAGTAACGAAACTGACCAAAACGAACCAAAACATCTCTATTGGGTCCAAAAAAGTGGATTGGGTGCGTTCGTTACGTTTCTAGCCCAAATCGGTAGTTCGTTTCGGTTCCGGACCGAATCGGTGCATTCAATGCAACCCGGCATGGTTTTTTGCACAGTAACGAAACTGACCAAAACGAACCAAAACATAACTATTGGGTCGAAAAAAGTGGATTGGGCGCGTTCGTTTCGTTTCTAGCGCGAATCGGTAGTTCGTTTTGGTTCCGGCCCGAATCGGTGCATTAAATGCTGTCCCGGCATGGTTTTTCGCACAGTAACGAAACTGATCAAAACGAACCAAAACATCACTATTGGGTCCAAAAAAGTGGATTGGGTGCGTTCGTTTCGTTTCTGGCATGAATCGGTAGTTCATTTTGGTTCCGGCCCGAATCGGTGCATTAAATGCTATCCCGGCATGGTTTTTTGCACAGTAACGAAACTGATTAAAAACGAACCAAAACATCACTATTGGGTCCAATAAAGTGGATTGGGTGCGTTCGTTTCGTTTCTGGCGCGAATCAGTAATTCGTTTCGGTTCCGGCCCGAATCGGTGCATTAAATGCTATCCCGGCATGGTTTTTTGCACAGTAACGAAACTGACCAAAACGAACCAAAACATATCTATTGGGTCCAAAAAAGTGGATTGGGTGCGTTCGTTTCTTTTCTGGCGCGAATCGGTAGTTCGTTTCGGTTCCGGCCCGAATCGGTGCAGTAAATGCTGTCCCGGCATGGTTTTTCGCACAGTAACAAAACTAATCAAAACGAACCAAAACATCAGTATTGGGTCCAAAAAAGTGGATTGGGTGCGTTCGTTCGTTTCGTTTCTGGCGCGAATCGGTAGTTCGTTTTGGTTCCGGCCCGAATCGGTGCATTAAATGCTATCCCGGCATGGTTTTTTGCACAGTAACGAAACTGATTAAAAACGAACCAAAACATCACTATTTGGTCCAAAAAACTGGATTGGGTGCGTTCGTTTCATTTCTGGCGCGAATCGGTAGTTCGTTTCGGTTGCGGCCCGAATCGGTGCAATCAATGCAACCCGTCATGGTTTTTTTTACAGTAATGAAACTGACCAAAACGAACCAAAACATAACTATTGGGTCCAAAAAAGTGGATTGGGTGCATTCGTTTCGTTTCTGGCGCGAATCGGTAATTCGTTTCGGTTCCGGCCCGAATCGATGCATTCAATGCAACCCGACATGGTTTTTTGCAGAGTAACGAAACTGACCAAAATGAACCAAAACATCACTATTGGGTCCAAAATGTGGATTGGGTGCGTTCGTTTTGTTTTTGGCGCGAATCGGTAGTTCGTTTCGGTTCCGGCCCGAATCGGTGCATCAAATGGTATCCCGGCATGGTTTTTTGCACAATATCGAAACTGACCAAAACGAACCAAAACATCACTATTGGGTCAAAAAATGTGGAGTTGGTTACGTTTCTGGCGCGAATCGGTAATTCGTTTCGGTTCCGGCCCGAATCGGTGCATTAAATGCTGTCCCGGCATGGTTTTTTGCACAGTAACGAAACTGACCAAAACGAACCAAAACATCACTATTGGGTCCAAAAAAGTGGATTGGGTGCGTTCGTTACGTTTCTGGCCCAAATCGGTAGTTCGTTTCGGTTCCGGTCCGAATCGGTGCATTCAATGCAACCCGGCATGGTTTTTTGCACAGTAACGAAACTGACCAAAACGAACCAAAACATAACTATTGGGTCCAAAAAAGTGGATTGGGTGCGTTCGTTTCGTTTCTGGCGCGAATCGGTAGTTCGTTTCGGTTCCGACCCGAATCGGTGCATTAAATGCTGTCCCGGCATGGTTTTTCGCACAGTAACGGAACTTATCAAAACGAACCAAAACATCACTATTGGGTCCAAAAAAGTGGATTGGGTGCGTTCGTTTCGTTTCTGGCACGAATCGGTAGTTCGTTTTGGTTCCGACCCGAATCGGTGCGTTAAATGCTATCCCGGCATGGTTTTTTGCACAGTAACGAAACTGAATAAAAACGAACCAAAACATCACTATTGGGTCCAAAAAAGTGGATTGGGTGCGTTCGTTTCGTTTCTGGCGCGAATCGGTAGTTCGTTTTGGTTCCGGCCCGAATCGGTGCATTAAATGCTATCCCGGCATGGTTTTTTGCACAGTAACGAAACTGATTAAAAACGAACCAAAACATCACTATTGGGTCCAATAAAGTGGATTGGGTGCGTTCGTTTCGTTTCTGGCGCGAATCAGTAATTCGTTTCGGTTCCGGCCCGAATCGGTGCATTAAATGCTATCCCGGCATGGTTTTTTGCACAGTAACGAAACTGACCAAAACGAACCAAAACATATCTATTGGGTCCAAAAAAGTGGATTGGGTGCGTTCGTTTCTTTTCTGGCGCGAATCGGTAGTTCGTTTCGGTTCCGGCCCGAATCGGTGCAGTAAATGCTGTCCCGGCATGGTTTTTCGCACAGTAACAAAACTAATCAAAACGAACCAAAACATCAGTATTGGGTCCAAAAAAGTGGATTGGGTGCGTTCGTTCGTTTCGTTTCTGGCGCGAATCGGTAGTTCGTTTTGGTTCGGGCCCGAATCGGTGCATTAAATGCTATCCCGGCATGGTTTTTTGCACAGTAACGAAACTGATTAAAAACGAACCAAAACATCACTATTTGGTCCAAAAAACTGGATTGGGTGCGTTCGTTTCGTTTCTGGCGCGAATCGGTAGTTCGTTTTGGTTCCGGCCCGAATCGGTGCATTAAATGCTATCCCGGCATGGTTTTTTGCACAGTAACGAAACTGATTAAAAACGAACGAAAACATCACTTTTGGGTCCAATAAAGTGGATTGGGTGCGTTCGTTTCGTTTCTGGCGCGAATTGGTAGTTCGTTTCGGTTCCGGCCCGAATCGGTGCATTAAATGGTATCCCGACATGGTTTTTTGCACAGTAACGAAACTGACCAAAACGAACCAAAACATCACTATTGGGTCCAAAAAAGTGGATTGGGTGCGTTTGTTACGTTTTTTGCCCAAATCGGTAGTTCGTTTCGGTTCCGGCCCGAATCGGTGCATTCAATACAACCCGACATGGTTTTTTGCACAGTAACGAAACTGACCAAAACGAACCAAAACATCACTATCCGGTCCAAAAAGTGGATTGCGTGCGTTCGTTTCGTTTCTGGCGTGAATCGGTAGTTCATTTCGGTTCCGGCACGAATCGGTGCATTCAATGCAACCCGACATGATTTTTTGCACAGTAACGAAACTGACCAAAACGAACCAAAACATCACTATTGGGTCCAAAAAAGTGGATTGGGGTGTTTGTTTCGTTTCTGGCGCGAATCGGTAGTTCGTTTCGGTTCCGGCCCGAATCGGTGCATTAAATGGTATCCCGACATGGTTTTTTGCACAGTAACGAAACTGACCAAAACGAACCAAAACATCTCTATTGGGTCCAAAAAAGTGGATTGGGTGCGTTCGTTACGTTTCTAGCCCAAATCGGTAGTTCGTTTCGGTTCCGGACCGAATCGGTGCATTCAATGCAACCCGGCATGGTTTTTTGCACAGTAACGAAACTGACCAAAACGAACAAAAACATAACTATTGGGTCGAAAAAAGTGGATTGGGCGCGTTCGTTTCGTTTCTAGCGCGAATCGGTAGTTCGTTTTGGTTCCGGCCCGAATCGGTGCATTAAATGCTGTCCCGGCATGGTTTTTCGCACAGTAACGAAACTGATCAAAACGAACCAAAACATCACTATTGGGTCCAAAAAAGTGGATTGGGTGCGTTCGTTTCGTTTCTGGCATGAATCGGTAGTTCATTTTGGTTCCGGCCCGAATCGGTGCATTAAATGCTATCCCGGCATGGTTTTTTGCACAGTAACGAAACTGATTAAAAACGAACCAAAACATCACTATTGGGTCCAATAAAGTGGATTGGGTGCGTTCGTTTCGTTTCTGGCGCGAATCAGTAATTCGTTTCGGTTCCGGCCCGAATCGGTGCATTAAATGCTATCCCGGCATGGTTTTTTGCACAGTAACGAAACTGACCAAAACGAACCAAAACATATCTATTGGGTCCAAAAAAGTGGATTGGGTACGTTCGTTTCTTTTCTGGCGCGAATCGGTAGTTCGTTTCGGTTCCGGCCCGAATCGGTGCAGTAAATGCTGTCCCGGCATGGTTTTTCGCACAGTAACAAAACTAATCAAAACGAACCAAAACATCAGTATTGGGTCCAAAAAAGTGGATTGGGTGCGTTCGTTCGTTTCGTTTCTGGCGCGAATCGGTAGTTCGTTTTGGTTCCGGCCCGAATCGGTGCATTAAATGCTATCCCGGCATGGTTTTTTGCACAGTAACAAAACTGATTAAAAACGAACCAAAACATCACTATTTGGTCCAAAAAACTGGATTGGGTGCGTTCGTTTCATTTCTGGCGCGAATCGGTAGTTCGTTTCGGTTGCGGCCCGAATCGGTGCAATCAATGCAACCCGTCATGGTTTTTTTTACAGTAATGAAACTGACCAAAACGAACCAAAACATAACTATTGGGTCCAAAAAAGTGGATTGGGTGCGTTCGTTTCGTTTCTGGCGCGAATCGGTAATTCGTTTCGGTTCCGGCCCGAATCGATGCATTCAATGCAACCCGACATGGTTTTTTGCAGAGTAACGAAACTGACCAAAATGAACCAAAACATCACTATTGGGTCCAAAATGTGGATTGGGTGCGTTCGTTTTGTTTTTGGCGCGAATCGGTAGTTCGTTTCGGTTCCGGCCCGAATCGGTGCATCAAATGGTATCCCGGCATGGTTTTTTGCACAGTATCGAAACTGACCAAAACGAACCAAAACATCACTATTGGGTCAAAAAATGTGGAGTTGGTTACGTTTCTGGCGCGAATCGGTAATTCGTTTCGGTTCCGGCCCGAATCGGTGCATTAAATGCTGTCCCGGCATGGTTTTTTGCACAGTAACGAAACTGACCAAAACGAACCAAAACATCACTATTGGGTCCAAAAAAGTGGATTGGGTGCGTTCGTTACGTTTCTGGCCCAAATCGGTAGTTCGTTTCGGTTCCGGTCCGAATCGGTGCATTCAATGCAACCCGGCATGGTTTTTTGCACAGTAACGAAACTGACCAAAATGAACCAAAACATAACTATTGGGTCCAAAAAAGTGGATTGGGTGCGTTCGTTTCGTTTCTGGCGCGAATCGGTAGTTCGTTTCGGTTCCGACCCGAATCGGTGCATTAAATGCTGTCCCGGCATGGTTTTTCGCACAGTAACGGAACTTATCAAAACGAACCAAAACATCACTATTGGGTACAAAAAAGTGGATTGGGTGCGTTCGTTTCGTTTCTGGCACGAATCGGTAGTTCGTTTTGGTTCCGACCCGAATCGGTGCATTAAATGCTATCCCGGCATGGTTTTTTGCACAGTAACGAAACTGAATAAAAACGAACCAAAACATCACTATTGGGTCCAAAAAAGTGGATTGGGTGCGTTCGTTTCGTTTCTGGCGCGAATCGGTAGTTCGTTTTGGTTCCGGCCCGAATCGGTGCATTAAATGCTATCCCGGCATGGTTTTTTGCACAGTAACGAAACTGATTAAAAACGAACGAAAACATCACTTTTGGGTCCAATAAAGTGGATTGGGTGCGTTCGTTTCGTTTCTGGCGCGAATTGGTCGTTCGTTTCGGTTCCGGCCCGAATCGGTGCATTAAATGGTATCCCGACATGGTTTTTTGCACAGTAACGAAACTGACCAAAACGAACCAAAACATCACTATTGGGTCCAAAAAAGTGGATTGGGTGCGTTTGTTACGTTTTTTGCCCAAATCGGTAGTTCGTTTCGGTTCCGGCCCGAATCGGTGCATTCAATACAACCCGACATGGTTTTTTGCACAGTAACGAAACTGACCAAAACGAACCAAAACATCACTATCCGGTCCAAAAAGTGGATTGCGTGCGTTCGTTTCGTTTCTGGCGTGAATCGGTAGTTCATTTCGGTTCCGGCACGAATCGGTGCATTCAATGCAACCCGACATGATTTTTTGCACAGTAACGAAACTGACCAAAACGAACCAAAACATCACTATTGGGTCCAAAAAAGTGGATTGGGGTGTTTGTTTCGTTTCTGGCGCGAATCGGTAGTTCGTTTCGGTTCCGGCCCGAATCGGTGCATTAAATGGTATCCCGACATGGTTTTTTGCACAGTAACGAAACTGACCAAAACGAACCAAAACATCTCTATTGGGTCCAAAAAAGTGGATTGGGTGCGTTCGTTACGTTTCTAGCCCAAATCGGTAGTTCGTTTCGGTTCCGGACCGAATCGGTGCATTCAATGCAACCCGGCATGGTTTTTTGCATAGTAACGAAACTGACCAAAACGAACCAAAACATAACTATTGGGTCGAAAAAAGTGGATTGGGCGCGTTCGTTTCGTTTCTAGCGCGAATCGGTAGTTCGTTTTGGTTCCGGCCCGAATCGGTGCATTAAATGCTGTCCCGGCATGGTTTTTCGCACAGTAACGAAACTGATCAAAACGAACCAAAACATCACTATTGGGTCCAAAAAACTGGATTGGGTGCGTTCGTTTCGTTTCTGGCATGAATCGGTAGTTCATTTTGGTTCCGGCCCGAATCGGTGCATTAAATGCTGTCCCGGCATGGTTTTTTGCACAGTAACGAAACTGATTAAAAAAGAACCAAAACATCACTATTGGGTCCAAAAAAGTGGATTGGGTGCGTTCGTTTCGTTTCTGGCCCGAATCGGTAGTTCGTTTCGGTTCTAGCCCGAATCGGTGCATTAAATGGTATCCCGACATGGTTTTTTGCACAGTAACGAAACTGACCAAAACGAACCAAAACATCACTATTGGGTCCAAAAAAGTGGAGTGGGTGCGTTCGTTTCGTTTTTGGCGCGAATCGGTAGTTCGTTCCGGTTCCGGCCCGAATCGGTGCATTAAATGCTGTCCCGGCATGGTTTTTTGCACAGTAACGAAACTGACCAAAACGAACCAAAACATCACTATTGGGTCCAAAAAAGTGGATTGGGTGCGTTCGTTACGTTTCTGGCCCAAATCGGTAGTTCGTTTCGGTTCCGGTCCGAATCGGTGCATTCAATGCAACCCGGCATGGTTTTTTGCACAGTAACGAAACTGACCAAAACGAACCAAAACATAACTATTGGGTCCAAAAAAGTGGATTGGGTGCGTTCGTTTCGTTTCTGGCGCGAATCGGTAGTTCGTTTCGATTCCGGCCCGAATCGGTGCATTAAATGCTGTCCCGGCATGGTTTTTCGCACAGTAACGGAACTTATCAAAACGAACCAAAACATCACTATTGGGTCCAAAAAAGTGGATTGGGTGCGTTCGTTTCGTTTCTGGCACGAATCGGTAGTTCGTTTTGGTTCCGACCCGAATCGGTGCATTAAATGCTATCCCGGCATGGTTTTTTGCACAGTAACGAAACTGATTAAAAACGAACCAAAACATCACTATTGGGTCCAAAAAAGTGGATTGGGTGCGTTCGTTTCGTTTCTGGCGCGAATCGGTAGTTCGTTTTGGTTCCGGCCCGAATCGGTGCATTAAATGCTATCCCGGCATGGTTTTTTGCACAGTAACGAAACTGATTAAAAACGAACGAAAACATCACTTTTGGGTCCAATAAAGTGGATTGGGTGCGTTCGTTTCGTTTCTGGCGCGAATTGGTAGTTCGTTTCGGTTCCGGCCCGAATCGGTGCATTAAATGGTATCCCGACATGGTTTTTTGCACAGTAACGAAACTGACCAAAACGAACCAAAACATCACTATTGGGTCCAAAAAAGTGGATTGGGTGCGTTTGTTACGTTTTTTGCCCAAATCGGTAGTTCGTTTCGGTTCCGGCCCGAATCGGTGCATTCAATACAACCCGACATGGTTTTTTGCACAGTAACGAAACTGACCAAAACGAACCAAAACATCACTATCCGGTCCAAAAAGTGGATTGCGTGCGTTCGTTTCGTTTCTGGCGTGAATCGGTAGTTCATTTAGGTTCCGGCACGAATCGGTGCATTCAATGCAACCCGACATGATTTTTTGCACAGTAACGAAACTGACCAAAACGAACCAAAACATCACTATTGGGTCCAAAAAAGTGGATTGGGGTGTTTGTTTCGTTTCTGGCGCGAATCGGTAGTTCGTTTCGGTTCCGGCCCGAATCGGTGCATTAAATGGTATCCCGACATGGTTTTTTGCACAGTAACGAAACTGACCAAAACGAACCAAAACATCTCTATTGGGTCCAAAAAAGTGGATTGGGTGCGTTCGTTACGTTTCTAGCCCAAATCGGTAGTTCGTTTCGGTTCCGGACCGAATCGGTGCATTCAATGCAACCCGGCATGGTTTTTTGCACAGTAACGAAACTGACCAAAACGAACCAAAACATAACTATTGGGTCGAAAAAAGTGGATTGGGCGCGTTCGTTTCGTTTCTAGCGCGAATCGGTAGTTCGTTTTGGTTCCGGCCCGAATCGGTGCATTAAATGCTGTCCCGGCATGGTTTTTCGCACAGTAACGAAACTGATCAAAACGAACCAAAACATCACTATTGGGTCCAAAAAAGTGGATTGGGTGCGTTCGTTTCGTTTCTGGCATGAATCGGTAGTTCATTTTGGTTCCGGCCCGAATCGGTGCATTAAATGCTGTCCCGGCATGGTTTTTTGCACAGTAACGAAACTGATTAAAAAAGAACCAAAACATCACTATTGGGTCCAAAAAAGTGGATTGGGTGCGTTCGTTTCGTTTCTGGCCCGAATCGGTAGTTCGTTTCGGTTCTAGCCCGAATCGGTGCATTAAATGGTATCCCGACATGGTTTTTTGCACAGTAACGAAACTGACCAAAACGAACCAAAACATCACTATTGGGTCCAAAAAAGTGGAGTGGGTGCGTTCGTTTCGTTTTTGGCGCGAATCGGTAGTTCGTTCCGGTTCCGGCCCGAATCGGTGCATTAAATGCTGTCCCGGCATGGTTTTTTGCACAGTAACGAAACTGACCAAAACGAACCAAAACATCACTATTGGGTCCAAAAAAGTGGATTGGGTGCGTTCGTTACGTTTCTGGCCCAAATCGGTAGTTCGTTTCGGTTCCGGTCCGAATCGGTGCATTCAATGCAACCCGGCATGGTTTTTTGCACAGTAACGAAACTGACCAAAACGAACCAAAACATAACTATTGGGTCCAAAAAAGTGGATTGGGTGCGTTCGTTTCGTTTCTGGCGCGAATCGGTAGTTCGTTTCGATTCCGGCCCGAATCGGTGCATTAAATGCTGTCCCGGCATGGTTTTTCGCACAGTAACGGAACTTATCAAAACGAACCAAAACATCACTATTGGGTCCAAAAAAGTGGATTGGGTGCGTTCGTTTCGTTTCTGGCACGAATCGGTAGTTCGTTTTGGTTCCGACCCGAATCGGTGCATTAAATGCTATCCCGGCATGGTTTTTTGCACAGTAACGAAACTGATTAAAAACGAACCAAAACATCACTATTGGGTCCAAAAAAGTGGATTGGGTGCGTTCGTTTCGTTTCTGGCGCGAATCGGTAGTTCGTTTTGGTTCCGGCCCGAATCGGTGCATTAAATGCTATCCCGGCATGGTTTTTTGCACAGTAACGAAACTGATTAAAAACGAACGAAAACATCACTTTTGGGTCCAATAAAGTGGATTGGGTGCGTTCGTTTCGTTTCTGGCGCGAATTGGTAGTTCGTTTCGGTTCCGGCCCGAATCGGTGCATTAAATGGTATCCCGACATGGTTTTTTGCACAGTAACGAAACTGACCAAAACGAACCAAAACATCACTATTGGGTCCAAAAAAGTGGATTTGGTGCGTTTGTTACGTTTTTTGCCCAAATCGGTAGTTCGTTTCGGTTCCGGCCCGAATCGGTGCATTCAATACAACCCGACATGGTTTTTTGCACAGTAACGAAACTGACCAAAACGAACCAAAACATCACTATCCGGTCCAAAAAGTGGATTGCGTGCGTTCGTTTCGTTTCTGGCGTGAATCGGTAGTTCATTTAGGTTCCGGCACGAATCGGTGCATTCAATGCAACCCGACATGATTTTTTGCACAGTAACGAAACTGACCAAAACGAACCAAAACATCACTATTGGGTCCAAAAAAGTGGATTGGGGTGTTTGTTTCGTTTCTGGCGCGAATCGGTAGTTCGTTTCGGTTCCGGCCCGAATCGGTGCATTAAATGGTATCCCGACATGGTTTTTTGCACAGTAACGAAACTGACCAAAACGAACCAAAACATCTCTATTGGGTCCAAAAAAGTGGATTGGGTGCGTTCGTTACGTTTCTAGCCCAAATCGGTAGTTCGTTTCGGTTCCGGACCGAATCGGTGCATTCAATGCAACCCGGCATGGTTTTTTGCACAGTAACGAAACTGACCAAAACGAACCAAAACATAACTATTGGGTCGAAAAAAGTGGATTGGGCGCGTTCGTTTCGTTTCTAGCGCGAATCGGTAGTTCGTTTTGGTTCCGGCCCGAATCGGTGCATTAAATGCTGTCCCGGCATGGTTTTTCGCACAGTAACGAAACTGATCAAAACGAACCAAAACATCACTATTGGGTCCAAAAAAGTGGATTGGGTGCGTTCGTTTCGTTTCTGGCATGAATCGGTAGTTCATTTTGGTTCCGGCCCGAATCGGTGCATTAAATGCTATCCCGGCATGGTTTTTTGCACAGTAACGAAACTGATTAAAAACGAACCAAAACATCACTATTGGGTCCAATAAAGTGGATTGGGTGCGTTCGTTTCGTTTCTGGCGCGAATCGATAATTCGTTTCGGTTCCGGCCCGAATCGGTGCATTAAATGCTATCCCGGCATGGTTTTTCGCACAGTAACAAAACTAATCAAAACGAACCAAAACATCAGTATTGGGTCCAAAAAAGTGGATTGGGTGCGTTCGTTTCGTTTCTGGCGCGAATCGGTAGTTCGTTTTGGTTCCGGCCCGAATCGGTGCATTAAATGCTATTCCGGCATGGTTTTTTGCACAGTAACGAAACTGATTAAAAACGAACCAAAACATCACTATTTGGTCCAAAAAACTGGATTGGGTGCGTTCGTTTCATTTCTGGCGCGAATCGGTAGTTCGTTTCGGTTCCGGCCCGAATCGGTGCAATCAATGCAACCCGTCATGGTTTTTTTTACAGTAATGAAACTGACCAAAACGAACCAAAACATAACTATTGGGTCCAAAAAAGTGGATTGGGTGCGTTCGTTTCGTTTCTGGCGCGAATCGGTAATTCGTTTCGGTTCCGGCCCGAATCGATGCATTCAATGCAACCCGACATGGTTTTTTGCACAGTAACGAAACTGACCAAAATGAACCAAAACATCACTATTGGGTCCAAAATGTGGATTGGGTGCGTTCGTTTTGTTTTTGGCGCGAATCGGTAGTTCGTTTCGGTTCCGGCCCGAATCGGTGCATTAAATGGTATCCCGACATGGTTTTTTGCACAGTAACGAAACTGACCAAAACGAACCAAAACATCACTATTGGGTCCAAAAAAGTGGATTGGGTGCGTTCGTTTCGTTTTTGGCGCGAATCAGTAGTTCGTTCCGGTTCCGGCCCGAATCGGTGCATTAAATGCTGTCCCGGCATGGTTTTTTGCACAGTAACGAAACTGACCAAAACGAACCAAAACATCACTATTGGGTCCAAAAAAGTGGATTGGGTGCGTTCGTTACGTTTCTGGCCGAAATCGGTAGTTCGTTTCGGTTCCGGTCCGAATCGGTGCATTCAATGCAACCCGGCATGGTTTTTTGCACAGTAACGAAACTGACCAAAACGAACCAAAACATAACTATTGGGTCCAAAAAAGTGGATTGGGTGCGTTCATTTCGTTTCTGGCGCGAATCGGTAGTTCGTTTCGGTTCCGGCCCGAATCGGTGCATTAAATGCTGTCCCGGCATGGTTTTTCGCACAGTAACGGAACTTATCAAAACGAACCAAAACATCACTATTGGGTCCAAAAAAGTGGATTGGGTGCGTTCGTTTCGTTTCTGGCACGAATCGGTAGTTCGTTTTGGTTCCGACCCGACTCGGTGCATTAAATGCTATCCCGGCATGGTTTTTTGCACAGTAACGAAACTGATTAAAAACGAACCAAAACATCACTATTGGGTCCAAAAAAGTGGATTGGGTGCGTTCGTTTCGTTTCTGGCGCGAATCGGTAGTTCGTTTTGGTTCCGGCCCGAATCGGTGCATTAAATGCTATCCCGGCATGGTTTTTTGCACAGTAACGAAACTGATTAAAAATGAACGAAAACATCACTATTGGGTCGAATAAAGTGGATTGGGTGCGTTCGTTTCGTTTCTGGCGCGAATTGGTAGTTCGTTTCGGTTCCGGCCCGAATCGGTGCATTAAATGGTATCCCGACATGGTTTTTTGCACAGTAACGAAACTGACCAAAACGAACCAAAACATCACTATTGGGTCCAAAAAAGTGGATTGGGTGCGTTTGTTACATTTTTTGCCCAAATCGGTAGTTCGTTTCGGTTCCGGCCTGAATCGGTGCATTCAATGCAACCCGGCATGGTTTTTTGCACAGTAACGAAACTGACCAAAACGAACCAAAACATAACTATTGTGTCCAAAAAAGTGGATTGGGGTGTTTGTTTCATTTCTGGCGCGAATCGGTAGTTCGTTTCGGTTCCGGCCCGAATCGGTGCATTAAATGGTATCCCGTCATGGTTTTTTGCACAGTAATGAAACTGACCAAAACGAACCAAAACATCTCTATTGGGTCCAAAAAAGTGGATAGGGTGCGTTCGTTACGTTTCTGGCCCAAATCGGTAGTTCGTTTCGGTTCCGGTCCGAATCGGTGCATTCAATGCAACCCGGCATGGTTTTTTGCACAGTAACGAAACTGACCAAAACGAACCAAAACATAACTATTGGGTCCAAAAAAGTGGATTGGGCGCGTTCGTGTCGTTTCTAGCACGAATCGGGAGTTCGTTTTGGTTCCGGCCCAAATCGGTGCATTAAATGCTGTCCCGGCATGGTTTTTCGCACAGTAACGAAACTGATCAAAACGAACCAAAACATCACTATTGGGTCCAAAAAAGTGGATTGGGTGCGTTCGTTTCGTTTCTGGCGTGAATCGGTAGTTCGTTTTGGTTCCGACCCGAATCGGTGCATTAAATGCTATCCCGGCATGGTTTTTTGCACAGTAACGAAACTGATTAAAAACGAACCAAAACATCACTATTGGGTCCAATAAAGTGGATTGGGTGCGTTCGTTTCGTTTCTGGCGCGAATCGGTAATTCGTTTCGGTTCCGGCCCGAATCGGTGCATTAAATGCTATCCCGGCATGGTTTTTTGCACAGTAACGGAACTGATTAAAACCAAACCAAAACATCACTACTGGGTCCAAAAAAGTGGATTGGGTGCGTTCGTTTCGTTTCTGGCGCGAATCGGTAGTTCGTTTCGGTTCCTGCCCGAATCGGGTGCATTCAATGCAACCCGTCATGGTTTTTTGCACAGTAACGAAACTGACCAAAACGAACCAAAACATAACTATTGGGTCCAAAAAAGTGGATTGGGTGCGTTCGTTTCGTTTCTGACGCGAATCGGTAATTCGTTTCGGTTCCGGCCCGAATCGATGCATTCAATGCAACCCGAAATGGTTTTTGCACACTAACGAAACTGACCAAAACGAACCAAAACATCACTATTGGGTCCAAAATGTGGATTCGGTGCATTCGTTTCGTTTTTGGCGCGAATCGGTAGTTCGTTTCGGTTCCGGCCCGAATCGGTGCATCAAATGGTATCCCGGCATGGTTTTTTGCACAGTATTGAAACTGACCAAAACGAACCAAAACATCGTTATTGGGTCAAAAAATGTGGAGTTGGTTACGTTTCTGGCGCGAATCGGTAATTCGTTTCGGTTCCTGCCCGAATCGGTGCATTAAATGCTATCCCGGCATGGTTTTTTGCACAGTAACGAAACTGACCAAAACGAACCAAAACATATCTATTGGGTCCAAAAAAGTGGATTGGGTGCGTTCGTTTCTTTTCTGGCGCGAATCGGTGGTTCGTTTCGGTTCCGGCCCGAATTGGTGCATTAAATGCTGTCCCGGCATGGTTTTTCGCACAGTAACGAAACTGATCAAAACGAACCAAAACATCTCTATTGGGTCCAAAAAAGTGGATTGGGTGCGTTCGTTTCGTTTCTGGCGCGAATCGGTAGTTCGTTTTGGTTCTAGCCCGAATCGGTGCATTAAATGCTATCCCGGCATGGTTTTTTGCACAGTAACGAAACTGATTAAAAACGAACCAAAACATCACTATTTGGTCCAATAAAGTGGATTGGGTGCGTTCGTTTCGTTTCTGGCGTGAATCGGTAATTCGTTTCGGTTCCGACCCGAATCGGTGCATTAAATGCTATCTCGGCATGGTTTTTTGCACAGTAACGGAACTGATTAAAAACAAACCAAAACATCACTATTGGGTCCAAAAAAGTGGATTGGCTGCGTTCGTTTCGTTTCTGGCGCGAATCGGTAGTTCGTTTCGGTTCCGGCCCGAATCGGTGCATTCAATGCAACCCTACATGGTTTTTTGCACAGTAACGAAACTGACCAAAACGAACCAAAACATCACTATTGGGTCCAAAATGTGGATTGGGTGCGTTCGTTTCATTTTTGGCGCGAATCGGTAGTTCGTTTCGGTTCCGGCCCGAATCGGTGCATCAAATGGTATCCCGACATGGTTTTTTGCACAGTATCGAAACTGACCAAAACGAACCAAAACATCACTATTGGGTCAAAAAATGTGGAGTTGGTTACGTTTCTGGCGCGAATCGGTAATTCGTTTCGGTTCCGGCCCGAATCGATGCATTAAATGCTATCCCGGCATGGTTTTTTGCACAGTAACGAAACTGACCAAAACGAACCAAAACATAACTATTGGGTCCAAAAAAGTGGATTGGGTGCGTTCGTTACGTTTATGGCCCGAATCGGTAGTTCGTTTCGGTTCCGGCCCGAATCGGTGCATTAAATGCAACCCGCATGGTTTTTTGCACAATAACGAAACTGGCCAAAACGAACCAAAACATCACTATTGGGTCCAGAAAAGTGGATTGGGTGCGTTCGTTTCGTTTTTGGCCCGAATCGGTAGTTCGTTTCGGTTCCGGCCTGAATCGGTGCATTAAATGGTATCCCGGCATGGTTTTTTGCACAGTAACGAAACTGACCAAAACGAACCAAAACATCACTATTGGGTCCACAAAAGTGGATTGGGTGCGTTCGTTTCATTTCTGACGCGAATCGGTAATTCGTTTCGGTTCCGGCCCGAATCGATGCATTCAATGCAACCCGAAATTGTTTTTGCACACTAACGAAACTGACCAAAACGAACCAAAACATAACTATTGTGTCCAAAAAAGTGGATTGGGGTGTTTGTTTCATTTCTGGCGCGAATCGGTAGTTCGTTTCGGTTCCGGCCCGAATCGGTGCATTAAATGGTATCCCGTCATGGTTTTTTGCACAGTAATGAAACTGACCAAAACGAACCAAAACATCTCTATTGGGTCCAAAAAAGTGGATAGGGTGCGTTCGTTACGTTTCTGGCCCAAATCGGTAGTTCGTTTCGGTTCCGGTCCGAATCGGTGCATTCAATGCAACCCGGCATGGTTTTTTGCACAGTAACGAAACTGACCAAAACGAACCAAAACATAACTATTGGGTCCAAAAAAGTGGATTGGGCGCGTTCGTGTCGTTTCTAGCGCGAATCGGGAGTTCGTTTTGGTTCCGGCCCAAATCGGTGCATTAAATGCTGTCCCGGCATGGTTTTTCGCACAGTAACGAAACTGATCAAAACGAACCAAAACATCACTATTGGGTCCAAAAAAGTGGATTGGGTGCGTTCGTTTCGTTTCTGGAGTGAATCGGTAGTTCGTTTTGGTTCCGACCCGAATCGGTGCATTAAATGCTATCCCGGCATGGTTTTTTGCACAGTAACGAAACTGATTAAAAACGAACCAAAACATCACTATTGGGTCCAATAAAGTGGATTGGGTGCGTTCGTTTCGTTTCTGGCGCGAATCGGTAATTCGTTTCGGTTCCGGCCCGAATCGGTGCATTAAATGCTATCCCGGCATGGTTTTTTGCACAGTAACGGAACTGATTAAAACCAAACCAAAACATCACTACTGGGTCCAAAAAAGTGGATTGGGTGCGTTCGTTTCGTTTCTGGCGCGAATCGGTAGTTCGTTTCGGTTCCTGCCCGAATCGGTGCATTCAATGCAACCCGTCATGGTTTTTTGCACAGTAACGAAACTGACCAAAACGAACCAAAACATAACTATTGGGTCCAAAAAAGTGGATTGGGTGCGTTCGTTTCGTTTCTGACGCGAATCGGTAATTCGTTTCGTTTCCGGCCCGAATCGATGCATTCAATGCAACCCGAAATGGTTTTTGCACACTAACGAAACTGACCAAAACGAACCAAAACATCACTATTGGGTCCAAAATGTGGATTGGGTGCATTCGTTTCGTTTTTGGCGCGAATCGGTAGTTCGTTTCGGTTCCGGCCCGAATCGGTGCATCAAATGGTATCCCGGCATGGTTTTTTGCACAGTATTGAAACTGACCAAAACGAACCAAAACATCGTTATTGGGTCAAAAAATGTGGAGTTGGTTACGTTTCTGGCGCGAATCGGTAATTCGTTTCGGTTCCTGCCCGAATCGGTGCATTAAATGCTATCCCGGCATGGTTTTTTGCACAGTAACGAAACTGACCAAAACGAATCAAAACATATCTATTGGGTCCAAAAAAGTGGATTGGGTGCGTTCGTTTCTTTTCTGGCGCGAATCGGTGGTTCGTTTCGGTTCCGGCCCGAATTGGTGCATTAAATGCTGTCCCGGCATGGTTTTTCGCACAGTAACGAAACTGATCAAAACGAACCAAAACATCTCTATTGGGTCCAAAAAAGTGGATTGGGTGCGTTCGTTTCGTTTCTGGCGCGAATCGGTAGTTCGTTTTGGTTCTAGCCCGAATCGGTGCATTAAATGCTATCCCGGCATGGTTTTTTGCACAGTAACGAAACTGATTAAAAACGAACCAAAACATCACTATTGTGTCCAAAAAAGTGGATTGGGGTGTTTGTTTCATTTCTGGCGCGAATCGGTAGTTCGTTTCGGTTCCGGCCCGAATCGGTGCATTAAATGGTATCCCGTCATGGTTTTTTGCACAGTAATGAAACTGACCAAAACGAACCAAAACATCTCTATTGGGTCCAAAAAAGTGGATAGGGTGCGTTCGTTACGTTTCTGGCCCAAATCGGTAGTTCGTTTCGGTTCCGGTCCGAATCGGTGCATTCAATGCAACCCGGCATGGTTTTTTGCACAGTAACGAAACTGACCAAAACGAACCAAAACATAACTATTGGGTCCAAAAAAGTGGATTGGGCGCGTTCGTGTCGTTTCTAGCGCGAATCGGGAGTTCGTTTTGGTTCCGGCCCAAATCGGTGCATTAAATGCTGTCCCGGCATGGTTTTTCGCACAGTAACGAAACTGATCAAAACGAACCAAAACATCACTATTGGGTCCAAAAAAGTGGATTGGGTGCGTTCGTTTCGTTTCTGGCGTGAATCGGTAGTTCGTTTTGGTTCCGACCCGAATCGGTGCATTAAATGCTATCCCGGCATGGTTTTTTGCACAGTAACGAAACTGATTAAAAACGAACCAAAACATCACTATTGGGTCCAATAAAGTGGATTGGGTGCGTTCGTTTCGTTTCTGGCGCGAATCGGTAATTCGTTTCGGTTCCGGCCCGAATCGGTGCATTAAATGCTATCCCGGCATGGTTTTTTGCACAGTAACGGAACTGATTAAAACCAAACCAAAACATCACTACTGGGTCCAAAAAAGTGGATTGGGTGCGTTCGTTTCGTTTCTGGCGCGAATCGGTAGTTCGTTTCGGTTCCTGCCCGAATCGGTGCATTCAATGCAACCCGTCATGGTTTTTTGCACAGTAACGAAACTGACCAAAACGAACCAAAACATAACTATTGGGTCCAAAAAAGTGGATTGGGTGCGTTCGTTTCGTTTCTGACGCGAATCGGTAATTCGTTTCGTTTCCGGCCCGAATCGATGCATTCAATGCAACCCGAAATGGTTTTTGCACACTAACGAAACTGACCAAAACGAACCAAAACATCACTATTGGGTCCAAAATGTGGATTGGGCGCGTTCGTGTCGTTTTTGGCGCGAATCGGGAGTTCGTTTCGGTTCCGGCCCAAATCGGTGCATCAAATGGTATCCCGGCATGGTTTTTTGCACAGTATCGAAACTGACCAAAAAGAACCAAAACATCGCTATTGGGTCAAAAAATGGATTGTGTGCGTTCGTTTTGTTTCTGGCGTGAATCGGTAGTTCATTTCGGTTCCGGCACGAATTGGTGCATTCAATGCAACCCGACATGATTTTTTGTATAGTAACGAAACTGACCAAAACGAACCAAAACATCACTATTGGGTCCAAAAAAGTGGATTGGGGTGTTTGTTTCGTTTCTGGCGCGAATCGGTAGTTCGTTTCGGTTCCGGCCCGAATCGGTGCATTAAATGGTATCCCGACATGGTTTTTTGCACAGTAACGAAACTGACCAAAACGAACCAAAACATCTCTATTGGGTCCAAAAAAGTGGATTGGGTGCGTTCGTTACGTTTCTAGCCCAAATCGGTAGTTCGTTTCGGTTCCGGACCGAATCGGTGCATTCAATGCAACCCGGCATGGTTTTTTGCACAGTAACGAAACTGACCAAAACGAACCAAAACATAACTATTGGGTCGAAAAAAGTGGATTGGGCGCGTTCGTTTCGTTTCTAGCGCGAATCGGTAGTTCGTTTTGGTTCCGGCCCGAATCGGTGCATTAAATGCTGTCCCGGCATGGTTTTTCGCACAGTAACGAAACTGATCAAAACGAACCAAAACATCACTATTGGGTCCAAAAAAGTGGATTGGGTGCGTTCGTTTCGTTTCTGGCATGAATCGGTAGTTCATTTTGGTTACGGCCCGAATCGGTGCATTAAATGCTATCCCGGCATGGTTTTTTGCACAGTAACGAAACTGATTAAAAACGAACCAAAACATCACTATTGGGTCCAATAAAGTGGATTGGGTGCGTTCGTTTCGTTTCTGGCGCGAATCGGTAATTCGTTTCGGTTCCGGCCCGAATCGGTGCATTAAATGCTATCCCGGCATGGTTTTTTGCACAGTAACGAAACTGACCAAAACGAACCAAAACATATCTATTGGGTCCAAAAAAGTGGATTGGGTGCGTTCGTTTCTTTTCTGGCGCGAATCGGTAGTTCGTTTCGGTTCCGGCCCGAATCGGTGCAGTAAATGCTGTCCCGGCATGGTTTTTCGCACAGTAACAAAACTAATCAAAACGAACCAAAACATCAGTATTGGGTCCAAAAAAGTGGATTGGGTGCGTTCGTTTCGTTTCTGGCGCGAATCGGTAGTTCGTTTTGGTTCCGGCCCGAATCGGTGCATTAAATGCTATTCCGGCATGGTTTTTTGCACAGTAACGAAACTGATTAAAAACGAACCAAAACATCACTATTTGGTCCAAAAAACTGGATTGGGTGCGTTCGTTTCATTTCTGGCGCGAATCGGCAGTTCGTTTCGGTTCCGGCCCGAATCGGTGCAATCAATGCAACCCGTCATGGTTTTTTTTACAGTAATGAAACTGACCAAAACGAACCAAAACATAACTATTGGGTCCAAAATGTGGATTGGGTGCGTTCGTTTCGTTTCTGGCGCGAATCGGTAGTTCGTTTCGGTTCCGGCCCGAATCGGTGCATCAAATGGTATCCCGGCATGGTTTTTTGCACAGTATCGAAACTGACCAATACGAACCAAAACATCACTATTGGGTCAAAAAATGTGGAGTTGGTTACGTTTCTGGCGCGAATCGGTAATTCGTTTCGGTTCCGGCCCGAATCGGTGCATTAAATGCTATCCCGGCATGGTTTTTTGCACAGTAACGAAACTGACCAAAACGAACCAAAACATAACTATTGGCTCCAAAAAAGTGGATTGGGTGCGTTCGTTACGTTTCTGGCCCGAATCGGTAGTTCGTTTCGGTTCCGGCCCGAATCGGTGCATTAAATGCAACCCGCATGGTTTTTTGCACAGTAACGAAACTGACCAAAACGAACCAAAACATCACTATTGGGTCCAAAAAAGTGGATTGGGTGCGTTCGTTACGTTTATGGCCCGAATCGGTAGTTCGTTTCGGTTCCGGCCCGAATCGGTGCATTAAATGCAACCCGCATGGTTTTTTGCACAATAACGAAACTGACCAAAACGAACCAAAACATCACTATTGGGTCCAGAAAAGTGGATTGGGTGCATTCGTTTCGTTTTTGGCCCGAATCGGTAGTTCGTTTCGGTTCCGGCCTGAATCGGTGCATTAAATGGTATCCCGACATGGTTTTTTGCACAGTAACGAAACTGACCAAAACGAACCAAAACATCACTATTGGGTCCACAAAAGTGGATTGGGTGCGTTCGTTTCGTTTCTGACGCGAATCGGTAATTCGTTTCGGTTCCGGCCCGAATCGATGCATTCAATGCAACCCGAAATTGTTTTTGCACACTAACGAAACTGACCAAAACGAACCAAAACATCACTATTGGGTCCAAAATGTGGATTGGGTGCATTCGTTTCGTTTCTGGCCCGAATCGGTAGTTCGTTTCGGTTCCGGCCCGAATCGGTGCATCAAATGGTATCCCGACATGGTTTTTTGCACAGTATCGAAACTGACCAAAAAGAACCAAAACATCGCTATTGGGTCAAAAAATGTGGAGTTGGTTACGTTTCTGGCGCGAATCGGTAATTCGTTTCGGTTCCGGCCCGAATCGGTGCATTAAATGCTATCCCGGCATGGTTTTTTGCACAGTAACGAAACTGACCAAAACGAACCAAAACATATCTATTGGGTCCAAAAAAGTGGATTGGGTGCGTTCGTTTCTTTTCTGGCGCGAATCGGTAGTTCGTTTCGGTTCCGGCCCGAATCGGTGCATTAAATGCTGTCCCGGCATGGTTTTTCGCACAGTAACGAAACTGATCAAAACGAACCAAAACATCACTATTGGGTCCAAAAAAGTGGATTGGGTGCGTTCGTTTCGTTTCTGGCGCGAATCGGTAGTTCGTTTTGGTTCCAGCCCGAATCGGTGCATTAAATGCTATCCCGGCATGGTTTTTTGCACAGTAACGAAACTGATTAAAAACGAACCAAAACATCACTATTTGGTCCAATAAAGTGGATTGGGTGCGTTCGTTTCGTTTCTGGCGTGAATCGGTAATTCGTTTCGGTTCCGACCCGAATCGGTGCATTAAATGCTATCTCGGCATGGTTTTTTGCACAGTAACGGAACTGATTAAAAACAAACCAAAACATCACTATTGGGTCCAAAAAAGTGGATTGGGTGCGTTCGTTTCGTTTCTGGCACGAATCGGTAGTTCGTTTTGGTTCCGACCCGAATCGGTGCATTAAATGCTATCCCGGCATGGTTTTTTGCACAGTAACCAAACTGATTAAAAACGAACCAAAACATCACTATTGGGTCCAAAAAAGTGGATTGGGTGCGTTCGTTTCGTTTCTGGCGCGAATCGGTAGTTCGTTTTGGTTCCGGCCCGAATCGGTGCATTAAATGCTATCCCGGCATGGTTTTTTGCACAGTAACGAAACTGATTAAAAACGAACGAAAACATCACTATTGGGTCCAATAAAGTCGATTGGGTGCGTTCGTTTCGTTTCTGGCACGAATTGGTAGTTCGTTTCGGTTCCGGCCCGAATCGGTGCATTAAATGGTATCCCGACATGGTTTTTTGCACAGTAACGAAACTGACCAAAACGAACCAAAACATCACTATTGGGTCCAAAAAAGTGGATTGGGTGCGTTTGTTACGTTTTTTGCCCAAATCGGTAGTTCGTTTCGGTTCCGGCCCGAATCGGTGCATGCAATACAACCCGGCATGGTTTTTTGCACAGTAACGAAACTGACCAAAACGAACCAAAACATCACTATCCGGTCCAAAAAGTGGATTGTGTGCGTTCGTTTTGTTTCTGGCGTGAATCGGTAGTTCATTTCGGTTCCGGCACGAATTGGTGCATTCAATGCAACCCGACATGATTTTTTGTATAGTAACGAAACTGACCAAAACGAACCAAAACATCACTATTGGGTCCAAAAAAGTGGATTGGGGTGTTTGTTTCGTTTCTGGCGCGAATCGGTAGTTCGTTTCGGTTCCGGCCCGAATCGGTGCATTAAATGGTATCCCGACATGGTTTTTTGCACAGTAACGAAACTGACCAAAACGAACCAAAACATCTCTATTGGGTCCAAAAAAGTGGATTGGGTGCGTTCGTTACGTTTCTAGCCCAAATCGGTAGTTCGTTTCGGTTCCGGACCGAATCGGTGCATTCAATGCAACCCGGCATGGTTTTTTGCACAGTAACGAAACTGACCAAAACGAACCAAAACATAACTATTGGGTCGAAAAAAGTGGATTGGGCGCGTTCGTTTCGTTTCTAGCGCGAATCGGTAGTTCGTTTTGGTTCCGGCCCGAATCGGTGCATTAAATGCTGTCCCGGCATGGTTTTTCGCACAGTAACGAAACTGATCAAAACGAACCAAAACATCACTATTGGGTCCAAAAAAGTGGATTGGGTGCGTTCGTTTCGTTTCTGGCATGAATCGGTAGTTCATTTTGGTTCCGGCCCGAATCGGTGCATTAAATGCTATCCCGGCATGGTTTTTTGCACAGTAACGAAACTGATTAAAAACGAACCAAAACATCACTATTGGGTCCAATAAAGTGGATTGGGTGCGTTCGTTTCGTTTCTGGCGCGAATCGGTAATTCGTTTCGGTTCCGGCCCGAATCGGTGCATTAAATGCTATCCCGGCATGGTTTTTTGCACAGTAACGAAACTGACCAAAACGAACCAAAACATATCTATTGGGTCCAAAAAAGTGGATTGGGTGCGTTCGTTTCTTTTCTGGCGCGAATCGGTAGTTCGTTTCGGTTCCGGCCCGAATCGGTGCAGTAAATGCTGTCCCGGCATGGTTTTTCGCACAGTAACAAAACTAATCAAAACGAACCAAAACATCAGTATTGGGTCCAAAAAAGTGGATTGGGTGCGTTCGTTTCGTTTCTGGCGCGAATCGGTAGTTCGTTTTGGTTCCGGCCCGAATCGGTGCATTAAATGCTATTCCGGCATGGTTTTTTGCACAATAACGAAACTGATTAAAAACGAACCAAAACATCACTATTTGGTCCAAAAAACTGGATTGGGTGCGTTCGTTTCATTTCTGGCGCGAATCGGTAGTTCGTTTCGGTTCCGGCCCGAATCGGTGCAATCAATGCAACCCGTCATGGTTTTTTTTACAGTAATGAAACTGACCAAAACGAACCAAAACATAACTATTGGGTCCAAAAAAGTGGATTGGGTGCGTTCGTTTCGTTTCTGGCGCGAATCGGTAATTCGTTTCGGTTCCGGCCCGAATCGATGCATTCAATGCAACCCGACATGGTTTTTTGCACAGTAACGAAACTGACCAAAATGAACCAAAACATCACTATTGGGTCCAAAATGTGGATTGGGTGCGTTCGTTTTGTTTTTGGCGCGAATCGGTAGTTCGTTTCGGTTCCGGCCCGAATCGGTGCATCAAATGGTATCCCGGCATGGTTTTTTGCACAGTATCGAAACTCACCAATACGAACCAAAACATCACTATTGGGTCAAAAAATGTGGAGTTGGTTACGTTTCTGGCGCGAATCGGTAATTCGTTTCGGTTCCGGCCCGAATCGGTGCATTAAATGCTATCCCGGCATGGTTTTTTGCACAGTAACGAAACTGACCAAAACGAACCAAAACATAACTATTGGCTCCAAAAAAGTGGATTGGGTGCGTTCGTTACGTTTCTGGCCCGAATCGGTAGTTCGTTTCGGTTCCGGCCCGAATCGGTGCATTAAATGCAACCCGCATGGTTTTTTGCACAGTAACGAAACTGACCAAAACGAACCAAAACATCACTATTGGGTCCAAAAAAGTGGATTGGGTGCGTTCGTTTCGTTTCTGGCCCGAATCGGTAGTTCGTTTCGGTTCCGGCCCGAATCGGTGCATTAAATGCAACCCGCATGGTTTTTTGCACAGTAACGAAACTGACCAAAACGAACCAAAACATCACTATTGGGTCCAAAAAAGTGGATTGGGTGCGTTCGTTTCGTTTCTGGCCCGAATCGGTAGTTCGTTTCGGTTCTAGCCCGAATCGGTGCATTAAATGGTATCCCGACATGGTTTTTTGCACAGTAACGAAACTGACCAAAACGAACCAAAACATCACTATTGGGTCCAAAAAAGTGGATTGGGTGCGTTCGTTTTGTTTTTGGCGCGAATCGGTAGTTCGTTCCGGTTCCGGCCCGAATCGGTGCATTAAATGCTGTCCCGGCATGGTTTTTTGCACAGTAACGAAACTGACCAAAACGAACCAAAACATCACTATTGGGTCCAAAAAAGTGGATTGGGTGCGTTCGTTACGTTTCTGGCCGAAATCGGTAGTTCGTTTCGGTTCCGGTCCGAATCGGTGCATTCAATGCAACCCGGCATGGTTTTTTGCACAGTAACGAAACTGACCAAAACGAACCAAAACATAACTATTGGGTCCAAAAAAGTGGATTGGGTGCGTTCGTTTCGTTTCTGGCGCGAATCGGTAGTTCGTTTCGGTTCCGGCCCGAATCGGTGCATTAAATGCTGTCCCGGCATGGTTTTTCGCACAGTAACGGAACTTATCAAAACGAACCAAAACATCACTATTGGGTCCAAAAAAGTGGATTGGGTGCGTTCGTTTCGTTTCTGGCACGAATCGGTAGTTCGTTTTGGTTCCGACCCGAATCGGTGCATTAAATGCTATCCCGGCATGGTTTTTTGCACAGTAACGAAACTGATTAAAAACGAACCAAAACATCACTATTGGGTCCAAAAAAGTGGATTGGGTGCGTTCGTTTCGTTTCTGGCGCGAATCGGTAGTTCGTTTTGGTTCCGGCCCGAATCGGTGCATTAAATGCTATCCCGGCATGGTTTTTTGCACAGTAACGAAACTGATTAAAAACGAACGAAAACATCACTATTGGGTCGAATAAAGTGGATTGGGTGCATTCGTTTCGTTTCTGGCGCGAATTGGTAGTTCGTTTCGGTTCCGGCCCGAATCGGTGCATTAAATGGTATCCCGACATGGTTTTTTGCACAGTAACGAAACTGACCAAAACGAACCAAAACATCACTATTGGGTCCAAAAAAGTGGATTGGGTGCGTTTGTTACATTTTTTGCCCAAATCGGTAGTTCGTTTCGGTTCCGGCCTGAATCGGTGCATTCAATGCAACCCGGCATGGTTTTTTGCACAGTAACGAAACTGACCAAAACGAACCAAAACATAACTATTGTGTCCAAAAAGTGGATTGGGGTGTTTGTTTCATTTCTGGCGCGAATCGGTAGTTCGTTTCGGTTCCGGCCCGAATCGGTGCATTAAATGGTATCCCGACATGGTTTTTTGCACAGTAACGAAACTGACCAAAACGAACCAAAACATCTCTATTGGGTCCAAAAAAGTGGATTGGGTGCGTTCGTTACGTTTCTAGCCCAAATCGGTAGTTCGTTTCGGTTCCGGACCGAATCGGTGCATTCAATGCAACCCGGCATGGTTTTTTGCACAGTAACGAAACTGACCAAAACGAACCAAAACATAACTATTGGGTCGAAAAAAGTGGATTGGGCGCGTTCGTTTCGTTTCTAGCGCGAATCGGTAGTTCGTTTTGGTTCCGGCCCGAATCGGTGCATTAAATGCTGTCCCGGCATGGTTTTTCGCACAGTAACGAAACTGATCAAAACGAACCAAAACATCACTATTGGGTCCAAAAAAGTGGATTGGGTGCGTTCGTTTCGTTTCTGGCATGAATCGGTAGTTCATTTTGGTTCCGGCCCGAATCGGTGCATTAAATGCTATCCCGGCATGGTTTTTTGCACAGTAACGAAACTGATTAAAAACGAACCAAAACATCACTATTGGGTCCAATAAAGTGGATTGGGTGCGTTCGTTTCGTTTCTGGCGCGAATCGGTAATTCGTTTCGGTTCCGGCCCAAATCGGTGCATTAAATGCTATCCCGGCATGGTTTTTTGCACAGTAACGAAACTGACCAAAACGAACCAAAACATATCTATTGGGTCCAAAAAAGTGGATTGGGTGCGTTCGTTTCTTTTCTGGCGCGAATCGGTAGTTCGTTTCGGTTCCGGCCCGAATCGGTGCAGTAAATGCTGTCCCGGCATGGTTTTTCGCACAGTAACAAAACTAATCAAAACGAACCAAAACATCAGTATTGGGTCCAAAAAAGTGGATTGGGTGCGTTCGTTTCGTTTCTGGCGCGAATCGGTAGTTCGTTTTGGTTCCGGCCCGAATCGGTGCATTAAATGCTATTCCGGCATGGTTTTTTGCACAGTAACGAAACTGATTAAAAACGAACCAAAACATCACTATTTGGTCCAAAAAACTGGATTGGGTGCGTTCGTTTCATTTCTGGCGCGAATCGGTAGTTCGTTTCGGTTCCGGCCCGAATCGGTGCAATCAATGCAACCCATCATGGTTTTTTTTACAGTAATGAAACTGACCAAAACGAACCAAAACATAACTATTGGGTCCAAAAAAGTGGATTGGGTGCGTTTGTTTCGTTTCTGGCGCGAATCGGTAATTCGTTTCGGTTCCGGCCCGAATCGATGCATTCAATGCAACCCGACATGGTTTTTTGCACAGTAACGAAACTGACCAAAATGAACCAAAACATCACTATTGGGTCCAAAATGTGGATTGGGTGCGTTCGTTTTGTTTTTGGCGCGAATCGGTAGTTCGTTTCGGTTCCGGCCCGAATCGGTGCATCAAATGGTATCCCGGCATGGTTTTTTGCACAGTATCGAAACTGACCAATACGAACCAAAACATCACTATTGGGTCAAAAAATGTGGAGTTGGTTACGTTTCTGGCGCGAATCAGTAATTCGTTTCGGTTCCGGCCCGAATCGGTGCATTAAATGCTATCCCGGCATGGTTTTTTGCACAGTAACGAAACTGACCAAAACGAACCAAAACATAACTATTGGCTCCAAAAAAGTGGATTGGGTGCGTTCGTTACGTTTCTGGCCCGAATCGGTAGTTCGTTTCGGTTCCGGCCCGAATCGGTGCATTAAATGCAACCCGCATGGTTTTTTGCACAGTAACGAAACTGACCAAAACGAACCAAAACATCACTATTGGGTCCAAAAAAGTGGATTGGGTGCGTTCGTTTCGTTTCTGGCGCGAATCGGTAGTTCGTTTTGGTTCCGGCCCGAATCGGTGCATTAAATGCTATCCCGGCATGGTTTTTTGCACAGTAACGAAACTGATTAAAAACGAACGAAAACATCACTATTGGGTCGAATAAAGTGGATTGGGTGCGTTCGTTTCGTTTCTGGCGCGAATTGGTAGTTCGTTTCGGTTCCGGCCCGAATCGGTGCATTAAATGGTATCCCGACATGGTTTTTTGCACAGTAACGAAACTGACCAAAACGAACCAAAACATCACTATTGGGTCCAAAAAAGTGGATTGGGTGCGTTTGTTACATTTTTTGCCCAAATCGGTAGTTCGTTTCGGTTCCGGCCTGAATCGGTGCATTCAATGCAACCCGGCATGGTTTTTTGCACAGTAACGAAACTGACCAAAACGAACCAAAACATAACTATTGTGTCCAAAAAAGTGGATTGGGGTGTTTGTTTCATTTCTGGCGCGAATCGGTAGTTCGTTTCGGTTCCGGCCCGAATCGGTGCATTAAATGGTATCCCGACATGGTTTTTTGCACAGTAACGAAACTGACCAAAACGAACCAAAACATCTCTATTGGGTCCAAAAAAGTGGATTGGGTGCGTTCGTTACGTTTCTAGCCCAAATCGGTAGTTCGTTTCGGTTCCGGACCGAATCGGTGCATTCAATGCAACCCGGCATGGTTTTTTGCACAGTAACGAAACTGACCAAAACGAACCAAAACATAACTATTGGGTCGAAAAAAGTGGATTGGGCGCGTTCATTTCGTTTCTAGCGCGAATCGGTAGTTCGTTTTGGTTCCGGCCCGAATCGGTGCATTAAATGCTGTCCCGGCATGGTTTTTCGCACAGTAACGAAACTGATCAAAACGAACCAAAACATCACTATTGGGTCCAAAAAAGTGGATTGGGTGCGTTCGTTTCGTTTCTGGCATGAATCGGTAGTTCATTTTGGTTCCGGCCCGAATCGGTGCATTAAATGCTATCCCGGCATGGTTTTTTGCACAGTAACGAAACTGATTAAAAAAGAACCAAAACATCACTATTGGGTCCAATAAAGTGGATTGGGTGCGTTCGTTTCGTTTCTTGCGCGAATCGGTAATTCGTTTCGGTTCCGGCCCAAATCGGTGCATTAAATGCTATCCCGGCATGGTTTTTTGCACAGTAACGAAACTGACCAAAACGAACCAAAACATATCTATTGGGTCCAAAAAAGTGGATTGGGTGCGTCCGTTTATTTTCTGGCGCGAATCGGTAGTTCGTTTCGGTTCCGGCCCGAATCGGTGCAGTAAATGCTGTCCCGGCATGGTTTTTCGCACAGTAACAAAACTAATCAAAACGAACCAAAACATCAGTATTGGGTCCAAAAAAGTGGATTGGGTGCGTTCGTTTCGTTTCTGGCGCGAATCGGTAGTTCGTTTTGGTTCCGGCCCGAATCGGTGCATTAAATGCTATTCCGGCATGGTTTTTTGCACAGTAACGAAACTGATTAAAAACGAACCAAAACATCACTATTTGGTCCAAAAAACTGGATTGGGTGCGTTCGTTTCATTTCTGGCGCGAATCGGTAGTTCGTTTCGGTTCCGGCCCGAATCGGTGCAATCAATGCAACCCGTCATGGTTTTTTTTACAGTAATGAAACTGACCAAAACGAACCAAAACATAACTATTGGGTCCAAAAAAGTGGATTGGGTGCGTTTGTTTCGTTTCTGGCGCGAATCGGTAATTCGTTTCGGTTCCGGCCCGAATCGATGCATTCAATGCAACCCGACATGGTTTTTTGCACAGTAACGAAACTGACCAAAATGAACCAAAACATCACTATTGGGTCCAAAATGTGTATTGGGTGCGTTCGTTTTGTTTTTGGCGCGAATCGGTAGTTCGTTTCGGTTCCGGCCCGAATCGGTGCATCAAATGGTATCCCGGCATGGTTTTTTGCACAGTATCGAAACTGACCAATACGAACCAAAACATCACTATTGGGTCAAAAAATGTGGAGTTGGTTACGTTTCTGGCGCGAATCGGTAATTCGTTTCGGTTCCGGCCCGAATCGGTGCATTAAATGCTATCCCGGCATGGTTTTTTGCACAGTAACGAAACTGACCAAAACGAACCAAAACATAACTATTGGCTCCAAAAAAGTGGATTGGGTGCGTTCGTTACGTTTCTGGCCCGAATCGGTAGTTCGTTTCGGTTCCGGCCCGAATCGGTGCATTAAATGCAACCCGCATGGTTTTTTGCACAGTAACGAAACTGACCAAAACGAACCAAAACATCACTATTGGGTCCAAAAAAGTGGATTGGGTGCGTTCGTTTCGTTTCTGGCGCGAATCGGTAGTTCGTTTTGGTTCCAGCCCGAATCGGTGCATTAAATGCTATCCCGGCATGGTTTTTTGCACAGTAACGAAACTGATTAAAAACGAACGAAAACATCACTATTGGGTCGAATAAAGTGGATTGGGTGCGTTCGTTTCGTTTCTGGCGCGAATTGGTAGTTCGTTTCGGTTCCGGCCCGAATCGGTGCATTAAATGGTATCCCGACATGGTTTTTTGCACAGTAACGAAACTGACCAAAACGAACCAAAACATCACTATTGGGTCCAAAAAAGTGGATTGGGTGCGTTTGTTACATTTTTTGCCCAAATCGGTAGTTCGTTTCGGTTCCGGCCTGAATCGGTGCATTCAATGCAACCCGGCATGGTTTTTTGCACAGTAACGAAACTGACCAAAACGAACCAAAACATAACTATTGTGTCCAAAAAAGTGGATTGGGGTGTTTGTTTCATTTCTGGCGCGAATCGGTAGTTCGTTTCGGTTCCGGCCCGAATCGGTGCATTAAATGGTATCCCGACATGGTTTTTTGCACAGTAACGAAACTGACCAAAACGAACCAAAACATCTCTATTGGGTCCAAAAAAGTGGATTGGGTGCGTTCGTTACGTTTCTAGCCCAAATCGGTAGTTCGTTTCGGTTCCGGACCGAATCGGTGCATTCAATGCAACCCGGCATGGTTTTTTGCACAGTAACGAAACTGACCAAAACGAACCAAAACATAACTATTGGGTCGAAAAAAGTGGATTGGGCGCGTTCGTTTCGTTTCTAGCGCGAATCGGTAGTTCGTTTTGGTTCCGGCCCGAATCGGTGCATTAAATGCTGTCCCGGCATGGTTTTTCGCACAGTAACGAAACTGATCAAAACGAACCAAAACATCACTATTGGGTCCAAAAAAGTGGATTGGGTGCGTTCGTTTCGTTTCTGGCATGAATCGGTAGTTCATTTTGGTTCCGGCCCGAATCGGTGCATTAAATGCTATCCCGGCATGGTTTTTTGCACAGTAACGAAACTGATTAAAAACGAACCAAAACATCACTATTGGGTCCAATAAAGTGGATTGGGTGCGTTCGTTTCGTTTCTGGCGCGAATCGGTAATTCGTTTCGGTTCCGGACCAAATCGGTGCATTAAATGCTATCCCGGCATGGTTTTTTGCACAGTAACGAAACTGACCAAAACGAACCAAAACATATCTATTGGGTCCAAAAAAGTGGATTGGGTGCGTTCGTTTCTTTTCTGGCGCGAATCGGTAGTTCGTTTCGGTTCCGGCCCGAATCGGTGCAGTAAATGCTGTCCCGGCATGGTTTTTCGCACAGTAACAAAACTAATCAAAACGAACCAAAACATCAGTATTGGGTCCAAAAAAGTGGATTGGGTGCGTTCGTTTCGTTTCTGGCGCGAATCGGTAGTTCGTTTTGGTTCCGGCCCGAATCGGTGCATTAAATGCTATTCCGGCATGGTTTTTTGCACAGTAACGAAACTGATTAAAAACGAACCAAAACATCACTATTTGGTCCAAAAAACTGGATTGGGTGCGTTCGTTTCATTTCTGGCGCGAATCGGTAGTTCGTTTCGGTTCCGGCCCGAATCGGTGCAATCAATGCAACCCGTCATGGTTTTTTTTACAGTAATGAAACTGACCAAAACGAACCAAAACATAACTATTGGGTCCAAAAAAGTGGATTGGGTGCGTTTGTTTCGTTTCTGGCGCGAATCGGTAATTCGTTTCGGTTCCGGCCCGAATCGATGCATTCAATGCAACCCGACATGGTTTTTTGCACAGTAACGAAACTGACCAAAATGAACCAAAACATCACTATTGGGTCCAAAATGTGGATTGGGTGCGTTCGTTTTGTTTTTGGCGCGAATCGGTAGTTCGTTTCGGTTCCGGCCCGAATCGGTGCATCAAATGGTATCCCGGCATGGTTTTTTGCACAGTATCGAAACTGACCAATACGAACCAAAACATCACTATTGGGTCAAAAAATGTGGAGTTGGTTACGTTTCTGGCGCGAATCGGTAATTCGTTTCGGTTCCGGCCCGAATCGGTGCATTAAATGCTATCCCGGCATGGTTTTTTGCACAGTAACGAAACTGACCAAAACGAACCAAAACATAACTATTGGCTCCAAAAAAGTGGATTGGGTGCGTTCATTACGTTTCTGGCCCGAATCGGTAGTTCGTTTCGGTTCCGGCCCGAATCGGTGCATTAAATGCAACCCGCATGGTTTTTTGCACAGTAACGAAACTGACCAAAACGAACCAAAACATCACTATTGGGTCCAAAAAAGTGGATTGGGTGCGTTCGTTTCGTTTCTGGCGCGAATCGGTAGTTCGTTTTGGTTCCGGCCCGAATCGGTGCATTAAATGCTATCCCGGCATGGTTTTTTGCACAGTAACGAAACTGATTAAAAACGAACGAAAACATCACTATTGGGTCGAATAAAGTGGATTGGGTGCGTTCGTTTCGTTTCTGGCGCGAATTGGTAGTTCGTTTCGGTTCCGGCCCGAATCGGTGCATTAAATGGTATCCCGACATGGTTTTTTGCACAGTAACAAAACTGACCAAAACGAACCAAAACATCACTATTGGGTCCAAAAAAGTGGATTGGGTGCGTTTGTTACATTTTTTGCCCAAATCGGTAGTTCGTTTCGGTTCCGGCCTGAATCGGTGCATTCAATGCAACCCGGCATGGTTTTTTGCACAGTAACGAAACTGACCAAAACGAACCAAAACATAACTATTGTGTCCAAAAAAGTGGATTGGGGTGTTTGTTTCATTTCTGGCGCGAATCGGTAGTTCGTTTCGGTTCCGGCCCGAATCGGTGCATTAAATGGTATCCCGACATGGTTTTTTGCACAGTAACGAAACTGACCAAAACGAACCAAAACATCTCTATTGGGTCCAAAAAAGTGGATTGGGTGCGTTCGTTACGTTTCTAGCCCAAATCGGTAGTTCGTTTCGGTTCCGGACCGAATCGGTGCATTCAATGCAACCCGGCATGGTTTTTTGCACAGTAACGAAACTGACCAAAACGAACCAAAACATAACTATTGGGTCGAAAAAAGTGGATTGGGCGCGTTCATTTCGTTTCTAGCGCGAATCGGTAGTTCGTTTTGGTTCCGGCCCGAATCGGTGCATTAAATGCTGTCCCGGCATGGTTTTTCGCACAGTAACGAAACTGATCAAAACGAACCAAAACATCACTATTGGGTCCAAAAAAGTGGATTGGGTGCGTTCGTTTCGTTTCTGGCATGAATCGGTAGTTCATTTTGGTTCCGGCCCGAATCGGTGCATTAAATGCTATCCCGGCATGGTTTTTTGCACAGTAACGAAACTGATTAAAAACGAACCAAAACATCACTATTGGGTCCAATAAAGTGGATTGGGTGCGTTCGTTTCGTTTCTGGCGCGAATCGGTAATTCGTTTCGGTTCCGGCCCAAATCGGTGCATTAAATGCTATCCCGGCATGGTTTTTTGCACAGTAACGAAACTGACCAAAACGAACCAAAACATATCTATTGGGTCCAAAAAAGTGGATTGGGTGCGTTCGTTTATTTTCTGGCGCGAATCGGTAGTTCGTTTCGGTTCCGGCCCGAATCGGTGCAGTAAATGCTGTCCCGGCATGGTTTTTCGCACAGTAACAAAACTAATCAAAACGAACCAAAACATCAGTATTGGGTCCAAAAAAGTGGATTGGGTGCGTTCGTTTCGTTTCTGGCGCGAATCGGTAGTTCGTTTTGGTTCCGGCCCGAATCGGTGCATTAAATGCTATTCCGGCATGGTTTTTTGCACAGTAACGAAACTGATTAAAAACGAACCAAAACATCACTATTTGGTCCAAAAAACTGGATTGGGTGCGTTCGTTTCATTTCTGGCGCGAATCGGTAGTTCGTTTCGGTTCCGGCCCGAATCGGTGCAATCAATGCAACCCGTCATGGTTTTTTTTACAGTAATGAAACTGACCAAAACGAACCAAAACATAACTATTGGGTCCAAAAAAGTGGATTGGGTGCGTTTGTTTCGTTTCTGGCGCGAATCGGTAATTCGTTTCGGTTCCGGCCCGAATCGATGCATTCAATGCAACCCGACATGGTTTTTTGCACAGTAACGAAACTGACCAAAATGAACCAAAACATCACTATTGGGTCCAAAATGTGGATTGGGTGCGTTCGTTTTGTTTTTGGCGCGAATCGGTAGTTCGTTTCGGTTCCGGCCCGAATCGGTGCATCAAATGGTATCCCGAAATGGTTTTTGCACACTAACGAAACTGACCAATACGAACCAAAACATCACTATTGGGTCAAAAAATGTGGAGTTGGTTACGTTTCTGGCGCGAATCGGTAATTCGTTTCGGTTCCGGCCCGAATCGGTGCATTAAATGCTATCCCGGCATGGTTTTTTGCACAGTAACGAAACTGACCAAAACGAACCAAAACATAACTATTGGCTCCAAAAAAGTGGATTGGGTGCGTTCGTTACGTTTCTGGCCCGAATCGGTAGTTCGTTTCGGTTCCGGCCCGAATCGGTGCATTAAATGCAACCCGCATGGTTTTTTGCACAGTAACGAAACTGACCAAAACGAACCAAAACATCACTATTGGGTCCAAAAAAGTGGATTGGGTGCTTTCGTTTCGTTTCTGGCGCGAATCGGTAGTTCGTTTTGGTTCCGGCCCGAATCGGTGCATTAAATGCTATCCCGGCATGGTTTTTTGCACAGTAACGAAACTGATTAAAAACGAACGAAAACATCACTATTGGGTCGAATAAAGTGGATTGGGTGCGTTCGTTTCGTTTCTGGCGCGAATTGGTAGTTCGTTTCGGTTCCGGCCCGAATCGGTGCATTAAATGGTATCCCGACATGGTTTTTTGCACAGTAACGAAACTGACCAAAACGAACCAAAACATCACTATTGGGTCCAAAAAAGTGGATTGGGTGCGTTTGTTACATTTTTTGCCCAAATCGGTAGTTCGTTTCGGTTCCGGCCTGAATCGGTGCATTCAATGCAACCCGGCATGGTTTTTTGCACAGTAACGAAACTGACCAAAACGAACCAAAACATAACTATTGTGTCCAAAAAAGTGGATTGGGGTGTTTGTTTCATTTCTGGCGCGAATCGGTAGTTCGTTTCGGTTCCGGCCCGAATCGGTGCATTAAATGGTATCCCGACATGGTTTTTTGCACAGTAACGAAACTGACCAAAACGAACCAAAACATCTCTATTGGGTCCAAAAAAGTGGATTGGGTGCGTTCGTTACGTTTCTAGCCCAAATCGGTAGTTCGTTTCGGTTCCGGACCGAATCGGTGCATTCAATGCAACCCGGCATGGTTTTTTGCACAGTAACGAAACTGACCAAAACGAACCAAAACATAACTATTGGGTCGAAAAAAGTGGATTGGGCGCGTTCATTTCGTTTCTAGCGCGAATCGGTAGTTCGTTTTGGTTCCGGCCCGAATCGGTGCATTAAATGCTGTCCCGGCATGGTTTTTCGCACAGTAACGAAACTGATCAAAACGAACCAAAACATCACTATTGGGTCCAAAAAAGTGGATTGGGTGCGTTCGTTTCGTTTCTGGCATGAATCGGTAGTTCATTTTGGTTCCGGCCCGAATCGGTGCATTAAATGCTATCCCGGCATGGTTTTTTGCACAGTAACGAAACTGATTAAAAACGAACCAAAACATCACTATTGGGTCCAATAAAGTGGATTGGGTGCGTTCGTTTCGTTTCTGGCGCGAATCGGTAATTCGTTTCGGTTCCGGCCCAAATCGGTGCATTAAATGCTATCCCGGCATGGTTTTTTGCACAGTAACGAAACTGACCAAAACGAACCAAAACATATCTATTGGGTCCAAAAAAGTGGATTGGGTGCGTTCGTTTCTTTTCTGGCGCGAATCGGTAGTTCGTTTCGGTTCCGGCCCGAATCGGTGCAGTAAATGCTGTCCCGGCATGGTTTTTCGCACAGTAACAAAACTAATCAAAACGAACCAAAACATCAGTATTGGGTCCAAAAAAGTGGATTGGGTGCGTTCGTTTCGTTTCTGGCGCGAATCGGTAGTTCGTTTTGGTTCCGGCCCGAATCGGTGCATTAAATGCTATTCCGGCATGGTTTTTTGCACAGTAACGAAACTGATTAAAAACGAACCAAAACATCACTATTTGGTCCAAAAAACTGGATTGGGTGCGTTCGTTTCATTTCTGGCGCGAATCGGTAGTTCGTTTCGGTTCCGGCCCGAATCGGTGCAATCAATGCAACCCGTCATGGTTTTTTTTACAGTAATGAAACTGACCAAAACGAACCAAAACATAACTATTGGGTCCAAAAAAGTGGATTGGGTGCGTTTGTTTCGTTTCTGGCGCGAATCGGTAATTCGTTTCGGTTCCGGCCCGAATCGATGCATTCAATGCAACTCGACATGGTTTTTTGCACAGTAACGAAACTGACCAAAATGAACCAAAACATCACTATTGGGTCCAAAATGTGGATTGGGTGCGTTCGTTTTGTTTTTGGCGCGAATCGGTAGTTCGTTTCGGTTCCGGCCCGAATCGGTGCATCAAATGGTATCCCGGCATGGTTTTTTGCACAGTATCGAAACTGACCAATACGAACCAAAACATCACTATTGGGTCAAAAAATGTGGAGTTGGTTACGTTTCTGGCGCGAATCGGTAATTCGTTTCGGTTCCGGCCCGAATCGGTGCATTAAATGCTATCCCGGCATGGTTTTTTGCACAGTAACGAAACTGACCAAAACGAACCAAAACATAACTATTGGCTCCAAAAAAGTGGATTGGGTGCATTCGTTACGTTTCTGGCCCGAATCGGTAGTTCGTTTCGGTTCCGGCCCGAATCGGTGCATTAAATGCAACCCGCATGGTTTTTTGCACAGTAACGAAACTGACCAAAACGAACCAAAACATCACTATTGGGTCCAAAAAAGTGGATTGGGTGCGTTCGTTTCGTTTCTGGCCCGAATCGGTAGTTCGTTTCGGTTCTAGCCCGAATCGGTGCATTAAATGGTATCCCGACATGGTTTTTTGCACAGTAACGAAACTGACCAAAACGAACCAAAACATCACTATTGGGTCCAAAAAAGTGGATTGGGTGCGTTCGTTTCGTTTTTGGCGCGAATCGGTAGTTCGTTCCGGTTCCGGCCCGAATCGGTGCATTAAATGCTGTCCCGGCATGGTTTTTTGCACAGTAACGAAACTGACCAAAACGAACCAAAACATCACTATTGGGTCCAAAAAAGTGGATTGGGTGCGTTCGTTACGTTTCTGGCCGAAATCGGTAGTTCGTTTCGGTTCCGGTCCGAATCGGTGCATTCAATGCAACCCGGCATGGTTTTTTGCACAGTAACGAAACTGACCAAAACGAACCAAAACATAACTATTGGGTCCAAAAAAGTGGATTGGGTGCGTTCGTTTCGTTTCTGGCGCGAATCGGTAGTTCGTTTCGGTTCCGGCCCGAATCGGTGCATTAAATGCTGTCCCGGCATGGTTTTTCGCACAGTAACGGAACTTATCAAAACGAACCAAAACATCACTATTGGGTCCAAAAAAGTGGATTGGGTGCGTTCGTTTCGTTTCTGGCACGAATCGGTAGTTCGTTTTGGTTCCGACCCGAATCGGTGCATTAAATGCTATCCCGGCATGGTTTTTTGCACAGTAACGAAACTGACCAAAACGAACCAAAACATATCTATTGGGTCCAAAAAAGTGGATTGGGTGCGTTCGTTTCTTTTCTGGCGCGAATCGGTAGTTCGTTTCGGTTCCGGCCCGAATCGGTGCAGTAAATGCTGTCCCGGCATGGTTTTTCGCACAGTAACAAAACTAATCAAAACGAACCAAAACATCAGTATTGGGTCCAAAAAAGTGGATTGGGTGCGTTCGTTTCGTTTCTGGCGCGAATCGGTAGTTCGTTTTGGTTCCGGCCCGAATCGGTGCATTAAATGCTATTCCGGCATGGTTTTTTGCACAGTAACGAAACTGATTAAAAACGAACCAAAACATCACTATTTGGTCCAAAAAACTGGATTGGGTGCGTTCGTTTCATTTCTGGCGCGAATCGGTAGTTCGTTTCGGTTCCGGCCCGAATCGGTGCAATCAATGCAACCCGTCATGGTTTTTTTTACAGTAATGAAACTGACCAAAACGAACCAAAACATAACTATTGGGTCCAAAAAAGTGGATTGGGTGCGTTTGTTTCGTTTCTGGCGCGAATCGGTAATTCGTTTCGGTTCCGGCCCGAATCGATGCATTCAATGCAACCCGACATGGTTTTTTGCACAGTAACGAAACTGACCAAAATGAACCAAAACATCACTATTGGGTCCAAAATGTGGATTGGGTGCGTTCGTTTTGTTTTTGGCGCGAATCGGTAGTTCGTTTCGGTTCCGGCCCGAATCGGTGCATCAAATGGTATCCCGGCATGGTTTTTTGCACAGTATCGAAACTGACCAATACGAACCAAAACATCACTATTGGGTCAAAAAATGTGGAGTTGGTTACGTTTCTGGCGCGAATCGGTAATTCGTTTCGGTTCCGGCCCGAATCGGTGCATTAAATGCTATCCCGGCATGGTTTTTTGCACAGTAACGAAACTGACCAAAACGAACCAAAACATAACTATTGGCTCCAAAAAAGTGGATTGGGTGCGTTCGTTACGTTTCTGGCCCGAATCGGTAGTTCGTTTCGGTTCCGGCCCGAATCGGTGCATTAAATGCAACCCGCATGGTTTTTTGCACAGTAACGAAACTGACCAAAACGAACCAAAACATCACTATTGGGTCCAAAAAAGTGGATTGGGTGCTTTCGTTTCGTTTCTGGCGCGAATCGGTAGTTCGTTTTGGTTCCGGCCCGAATCGGTGCATTAAATGCTATCCCGGCATGGTTTTTTGCACAGTAACGAAACTGATTAAAAACGAACGAAAACATCACTATTGGGTCGAATAAAGTGGATTGGGTGCGTTCGTTTCGTTTCTGGCGCGAATTGGTAGTTCGTTTCAGTTCCGGCCCGAATCGGTGCATTAAATGGTATCCCGACATGGTTTTTTGCACAGTAACGAAACTGACCAAAACGAACCAAAACATCACTATTGGGTCCAAAAAAGTGGATTGGGTGCGTTTGTTACATTTTTTGCCCAAATCGGTAGTTCGTTTCGGTTCCGGCCTGAATCGGTGCATTCAATGCAACCCGGCATGGTTTTTTGCACAGTAACGAAACTGACCAAAACGAACCAAAACATAACTATTGTGTCCAAAAAAGTGGATTGGGGTGTTTGTTTCATTTCTGGCGCGAATCGGTAGTTCGTTTCGGTTCCGGCCCGAATCGGTGCATTAAATGGTATCCCGACATGGTTTTTTGCACAGTAACGAAACTGACCAAAACGAACCAAAACATCTCTATTGGGTCCAAAAAAGTGGATTGGGTGCGTTCGTTACGTTTCTAGCCCAAATCGGTAGTTCGTTTCGGTTCCGGACCGAATCGGTGCATTCAATGCAACCCGGCATGGTTTTTTGCACAGTAACGAAACTGACCAAAACGAACCAAAACATAACTATTGGGTCGAAAAAAGTGGATTGGGCGCGTTCATTTCGTTTCTAGCGCGAATCGGTAGTTCGTTTTGGTTCCGGCCCGAATCGGTGCATTAAATGCTGTCCCGGCATGGTTTTTCGCACAGTAACGAAACTGATCAAAACGAACCAAAACATCACTATTGGGTCCAAAAAAGTGGATTGGGTGCGTTCGTTTCGTTTCTGGCATGAATCGGTAGTTCATTTTGGTTCCGGCCCGAATCGGTGCATTAAATGCTATCCCGGCATGGTTTTTTGCACAGTAACGAAACTGATTAAAAACGAACCAAAACATCACTATTGGGTCCAATAAAGTGGATTGGGTGCGTTCGTTTCGTTTCTGGCGCGAATCGGTAATTCGTTTCGGTTCCGGCCCAAATCGGTGCATTAAATGCTATCCCGGCATGGTTTTTTGCACAGTAACGAAACTGACCAAAACGAACCAAAACATATCTATTGGGTCCAAAAAAGTGGATTGGGTGCGTTCGTTTCTTTTCTGGCGCGAATCGGTAGTTCGTTTCGGTTCCGGCCCGAATCGGTGCAGTAAATGCTGTCCCGGCATGGTTTTTCGCACAGTAACAAAACTAATCAAAACGAACCAAAACATCAGTATTGGGTCCAAAAAAGTGGATTGGGTGCGTTCGTTTCGTTTCTGGCGCGAATCGGTAGTTCGTTTTGGTTCCGGCCCGAATCGGTGCATTAAATGCTATTCCGGCATGGTTTTTTGCACAGTAACGAAACTGATTAAAAACGAACCAAAACATCACTATTTGGTCCAAAAAACTGGATTGGGTGCGTTCGTTTCATTTCTGGCGCGAATCGGTAGTTCGTTTCGGTTCCGGCCCGAATCGGTGCAATCAATGCAACCCGTCATGGTTTTTTTTACAGTAATGAAACTGACCAAAACGAACCAAAACATAACTATTGGGTCCAAAAAAGTGGATTGGGTGCGTTTGTTTCGTTTCTGGCGCGAATCGGTAATTCGTTTCGGTTCCGGCCCGAATCGATGCATTCAATGCAACCCGACATGGTTTTTTGCACAGTAACGAAACTGACCAAAATGAACCAAAACATCACTATTGGGTCCAAAATGTGGATTGGGTGCGTTCGTTTTGTTTTTGGCGCGAATCGGTAGTTCGTTTCGGTTCCGGCCCGAATCGGTGCATCAAATGGTATCCCGGCATGGTTTTTTGCACAGTATCGAAACTGACCAATACGAACCAAAACATCACTATTGGGTCAAAAAATGTGGAGTTGGTTACGTTTCTGGCGCGAATCGGTAATTCGTTTCGGTTCCGGCCCGAATCGGTGCATTAAATGCTATCCCGGCATGGTTTTTTGCACAGTAACGAAACTGACCAAAACGAACCAAAACATAACTATTGGCTCCAAAAAAGTGGATTGGGTGCATTCGTTACGTTTCTGGCCCGAATCGGTAGTTCGTTTCGGTTCCGGCCCGAATCGGTGCATTAAATGCAACCCGCATGGTTTTTTGCACAGTAACGAAACTGACCAAAACGAACCAAAACATCACTATTGGGTCCAAAAAAGTGGATTGGGTGCGTTCGTTTCATTTCTGGCCCGAATCGGTAGTTCGTTTCGGTTCTAGCCCGAATCGGTGCATTAAATGGTATCCCGACATGGTTTTTTGCACAGTAACGAAACTGACCAAAACGAACCAAAACATCACTATTGGGTCCAAAAAAGTGGATTGGGTGCGTTCGTTTCGTTTTTGGCGCGAATCGGTAGTTCGTTCCGGTTCCGGCCCGAATCGGTGCATTAAATGCTGTCCCGGCATGGTTTTTTGCACAGTAACGAAACTGACCAAAACGAACCAAAACATCACTATTGGGTCCAAAAAAGTGGATTGGGTGCGTTCGTTACGTTTCTGGCCGAAATCGGTAGTTCGTTTCGGTTCCGGTCCGAATCGGTGCATTCAATGCAACCCGGCATGGTTTTTTGCACAGTAACGAAACTGACCAAAACGAACCAAAACATAACTATTGGGTCCAAAAAAGTGGATTGGGTGCGTTCGTTTCGTTTCTGGCGCGAATCGGTAGTTCGTTTCGGTTCCGGCCCGAATCGGTGCATTAAATGCTGTCCCGGCATGGTTTTTCGCACAGTAACGGAACTTATCAAAACGAACCAAAACATCACTATTGGGTCCAAAAAAGTGGATTGGGTGCGTTCGTTTCGTTTCTGGCACGAATCGGTAGTTCGTTTTGGTTCCGACCCGAATCGGTGCATTAAATGCTATCCCGGCATGGTTTTTTGCACAGTAACGAAACTGACCAAAACGAACCAAAACATATCTATTGGGTCCAAAAAAGTGGATTGGGTGCGTTCGTTTCTTTTCTGGCGCGAATCGGTAGTTCGTTTCGGTTCCGGCCCGAATCGGTGCAGTAAATGCTGTCCCGGCATGGTTTTTCGCACAGTAACAAAACTAATCAAAACGAACCAAAACATCAGTATTGGGTCCAAAAAAGTGGATTGGGTGTGTTCGTTTCGTTTCTGGCGCGAATCGGTAGTTCGTTTTGGTTCCGGCCCGAATCGGTGCATTAAATGCTATTCCGGCATGGTTTTTTGCACAGTAACGAAACTGATTAAAAACGAACCAAAACATCACTATTTGGTCCAAAAAACTGGATTGGGTGCGTTCGTTTCATTTCTGGCGCGAATCGGTAGTTCGTTTCGGTTCCGGCCCGAATCGGTGCAATCAATGCAACCCGTCATGGTTTTTTTTACAGTAATGAAACTGACCAAAACGAACCAAAACATAACTATTGGGTCCAAAAAAGTGGATTGGGTGCGTTTGTTTCGTTTCTGGCGCGAATCGGTAATTCGTTTCGGTTCCGGCCCGAATCGATGCATTCAATGCAACCTGACATGGTTTTTTGCACAGTAACGAAACTGACCAAAATGAACCAAAACATCACTATTGGGTCCAAAATGTGGATTGGGTGCGTTCGTTTTGTTTTTGGCGCGAATCGGTAGTTCGTTTCGGTTCCGGCCCGAATCGGTGCATCAAATGGTATCCCGGCATGGTTTTTTGCACAGTATCGAAACTGACCAATACGAACCAAAACATCACTATTGGGTCAAAAAATGTGGAGTTGGTTACGTTTCTGGCGCGAATCGGTAATTCGTTTCGGTTCCGGCCCGAATCGGTGCATTAAATGCTATCCCGGCATGGTTTTTTGCACAGTAACGAAACTGACCAAAACGAACCAAAACATAACTATTGGCTCCAAAAAAGTGGATTGGGTGCGTTCGTTACGTTTCTGGCCCGAATCGGTAGTTCGTTTCGGTTCCGGCCCGAATCGGTGCATTAAATGCAACCCGCATGGTTTTTTGCACAGTAACGAAACTGACCAAAACGAACCAAAACATCACTATTGGGTCCAAAAAAGTGGATTGGGTGCGTTCGTTTCGTTTCTGGCGCGAATCGGTAGTTCGTTTTGGTTCCGGCCCGAATCGGTGCATTAAATGCTATCCCGGCATGGTTTTTTGCACAGTAACGAAACTGATTAAAAACGAACGAAAACATCACTATTGGGTCGAATAAAGTGGATTGGGTGCGTTCGTTTCGTTTCTGGCGCGAATTGGTAGTTCGTTTCGGTTCCGGCCCGAATCGGTGCATTAAATGGTATCCCGACATGGTTTTTTGCACAGTAACGAAACTGACCAAAACGAACCAAAACATCACTATTGGGTCCAAAATAGTGGATTGGGTGCGTTTGTTACATTTTTTGCCCAAATCGGTAGTTCGTTTCGGTTCCGGCCTGAATCGGTGCATTCAATGCAACCCGGCATGGTTTTTTGCACAGTAACGAAACTGACCAAAACGAACCAAAACATAACTATTGTGTCCAAAAAAGTGGATTGGGGTGTTTGTTTCATTTCTGGCGCGAATCGGTAGTTCGTTTCGGTTCCGGCCCGAATCGGTGCATTAAATGGTATCCCGACATGGTTTTTTGCACAGTAACGAAACTGACCAAAACGAACCAAAACATCTCTATTGGGTCCAAAAAAGTGGATTGGGTGCGTTCGTTACGTTTCTAGCCCAAATCGGTAGTTCGTTTCGGTTCCGGAGCGATCGGTGCATTCAATGCAACCCGGCATGGTTTTTTGCACAGTAACGAAACTGACCAAAACGAACCAAAACATAACTATTGGGTCGAAAAAAGTGGATTGGGCGCGTTCATTTCGTTTATAGCGCGAATCGGTAGTTCGTTTTGGTTCCGGCCCGAATCGGTGCATTAAATGCTGTCCCGGCATGGTTTTTCGCACAGTAACGAAACTGATCAAAACGAACCAAAACATCACTATTGGGTCCAAAAAAGTGGATTGGGTGCGTTCGTTTCGTTTCTGGCATGAATCGGTAGTTCATTTTGGTTCCGGCCCGAATCGGTGCATTAAATGCTATCCCGGCATGGTTTTTTGCACAGTAACGAAACTGATTAAAAACGAACCAAAACATCACTATTGGGTCCAATAAAGTGGATTGGGTGCGTTCGTTTCGTTTCTGGCGCGAATCGGTAATTCGTTTCGGTTCCGGCCCAAATCGGTGCATTAAATGCTATCCCGGCATGGTTTTTTGCACAGTAACGAAACTGACCAAAACGAACCAAAACATATCTATTGGGTCCAAAAAAGTGGATTGGGTGCGTTCGTTTCTTTTCTGGCGCGAATCGGTAGTTCGTTTCGGTTCCGGCCCGAATCGGTGCAGTAAATGCTGTCCCGGCATGGTTTTTCGCACAGTAACAAAACTAATCAAAACGAACCAAAACATCAGTATTGGGTCCAAAAAAGTGGATTGGGTGCGTTCGTTTCGTTTCTGGCGCGAATCGGTAGTTCGTTTTGGTTCCGGCCCGAATCGGTGCATTAAATGCTATTCCGGCATGGTTTTTTGCACAGTAACGAAACTGATTAAAAACGAACCAAAACATCACTATTTGGTCCAAAAAAATGGATTGGGTGCGTTCGTTTCATTTCTGGCGCGAATCGGTAGTTCGTTTCGGTTCCGGCCCGAATCGGTGCAATCAATGCAACCCGTCATGGTTTTTTTTACAGTAATGAAACTGACCAAAACGAACCAAAACATAACTATTGGGTCCAAAAAAGTGGATTGGGTGCGTTTGTTTCGTTTCTGGCGCGAATCGGTAATTCGTTTCGGTTCCGGCCCGAATCGATGCATTCAATGCAACCCGACATGGTTTTTTGCACAGTAACGAAACTGACCAAAATGAACCAAAACATCACTATTGGGTCCAAAATGTGGATTGGGTGCGTTCGTTTTGTTTTTGGCGCGAATCGGTAGTTCGTTTCGGTTCCGGCCCGAATCGGTGCATCAAATGGTATCCCGGCATGGTTTTTTGCACAGTATCGAAACTGACCAATACGAACCAAAACATCACTATTGGGTCAAAAAATGTGGAGTTGGTTACGTTTCTGGCGCGAATCGGTAATTCGTTTCGGTTCCGGCCCGAATCGGTGCATTAAATGCTATCCCGGCATGGTTTTTTGCACAGTAACGAAACTGACCAAAACGAACCAAAACATAACTATTGGCTCCAAAAAAGTGGATTGGGTGCGTTCGTTACGTTTCTGGCCCGAATCGGTAGTTCGTTTCGGTTCCGGCCCGAATCGGTGCATTAAATGCAACCCGCATGGTTTTTTGCACAGTAACGAAACTGACCAAAACGAACCAAAACATCACTATTGGGTCCAAAAAAGTGGATTGGGTGCGTTCGTTTCGTTTCTGGCCCGAATCGGTAGTTCGTTTCGGTTCTAGCCCGAATCGGTGCATTAAATGGTATCCCGACATGGTTTTTTGCACAGTAACGAAACTGACCAAAACGAACCAAAACATCACTATTGGGTCCAAAAAAGTGGATTGGGTGCGTTCGTTTCGTTTTTGGCGCGAATCGGTAGTTCGTTCCGGTTCCGGCCCGAATCGGTGCATTAAATGCTGTCCCGGCATGGTTTTTTGCACAGTAACGAAACTGACCAAAACGAACCAAAACATCACTATTGGGTCCAAAAAAGTGGATTGGGTGCGTTCGTTTCGTTTCTGGCCCGAATCGGTAGTTCGTTTCGGTTCTAGCCCGAATCGGTGCATTAAATGGTATCCCGACATGGTTTTTTGCACAGTAACGAAACTGACCAAAACGAACCAAAACATCACTATTGGGTCCAAAAAAGTGGATTGGGTGCGTTCGTTTCGTTTTTGGCGCGAATCGGTAGTTCGTTCCGGTTCCGGCCCGAATCGGTGCATTAAATGCTGTCCCGGCATGGTTTTTTGCACAGTAACGAAACTGACCAAAACGAACCAAAACATCACTATTGGGTCCAAAAAAGTGGATTGGGTGCGTTCGTTACGTTTCTGGCCGAAATCGGTAGTTCGTTTCGGTTCCGGTCCGAATCGGTGCATTCAATGCAACCCGGCATGGTTTTTTGCACAGTAACGAAACTGACCAAAACGAACCAAAACATAACTATTGGGTCCAAAAAAGTGGATTGGGTGCGTTCGTTTCGTTTCTGGCGCGAATCGGTAGTTCGTTTCGGTTCCGGCCCGAATCGGTGCATTAAATGCTGTCCCGGCATGGTTTTTCGCACAGTAACGGAACTTATCAAAACGAACCAAAACATCACTATTGGGTCCAAAAAAGTGGATTGGGTGCGTTCGTTTCGTTTCTGGCACGAATCGGTAGTTCGTTTTGGTTCCGACCCGAATCGGTGCATTAAATGCTATCCCGGCATGGTTTTTTGCACAGTAACGAAACTGACCAAAACGAACCAAAACATATCTATTGGGTCCAAAAAAGTGGATTGGGTGCGTTCGTTTCTTTTCTGGCGCGAATCGGTAGTTCGTTTCGGTTCCGGCCCGAATCGGTGCAGTAAATGCTGTCCCGGCATGGTTTTTCGCACAGTAACAAAACTAATCAAAACGAACCAAAACATCAGTATTGGGTCCAAAAAAGTGGATTGGGTGTGTTCGTTTCGTTTCTGGCGCGAATCGGTAGTTCGTTTTGGTTCCGGCCCGAATCGGTGCATTAAATGCTATTCCGGCATGGTTTTTTGCACAGTAACGAAACTGATTAAAAACGAACCAAAACATCACTATTTGGTCCAAAAAACTGGATTGGGTGCGTTCGTTTCATTTCTGGCGCGAATCGGTAGTTCGTTTCGGTTCCGGCCCGAATCGGTGCAATCAATGCAACCCGTCATGGTTTTTTTTACAGTAATGAAACTGACCAAAACGAACCAAAACATAACTATTGGGTCCAAAAAAGTGGATTGGGTGCGTTTGTTTCGTTTCTGGCGCGAATCGGTAATTCGTTTCGGTTCCGGCCCGAATCGATGCATTCAATGCAACCCGACATGGTTTTTTGCACAGTAACGAAACTGACCAAAATGAACCAAAACATCACTATTGGGTCCAAAATGTGGATTGGGTGCGTTCGTTTTGTTTTTGGCGCGAATCGGTAGTTCGTTTCGGTTCCGGCCCGAATCGGTGCATCAAATGGTATCCCGGCATGGTTTTTTGCACAGTATCGAAACTGACCAATACGAACCAAAACATCACTATTGGGTCAAAAAATGTGGAGTTGGTTACGTTTCTGGCGCGAATCGGTAATTCGTTTCGGTTCCGGCCCGAATCGGTGCATTAAATGCTATCCCGGCATGGTTTTTTGCACAGTAACGAAACTGACCAAAACGAACCAAAACATAACTATTGGCTCCAAAAAAGTGGATTGGGTGCGTTCGTTACGTTTCTGGCCCGAATCGGTAGTTCGTTTCGGTTCCGGCCCGAATCGGTGCATTAAATGCAACCCGCATGGTTTTTTGCACAGTAACGAAACTGACCAAAACGAACCAAAACATCACTATTGGGTCCAAAAAAGTGGATTGGGTGCGTTCGTTTCGTTTCTGGCGCGAATCGGTAGTTCGTTTTGGTTCCGGCCCGAATCGGTGCATTAAATGCTATCCCGGCATGGTTTTTTGCACAGTAACGAAACTGATTAAAAACGAACGAAAACATCACTATTGGGTCGAATAAAGTGGATTGGGTGCGTTCGTTTCGTTTCTGGCGCGAATTGGTAGTTCGTTTCGGTTCCGGCCCGAATCGGTGCATTAAATGGTATCCCGACATGGTTTTTTGCACAGTAACGAAACTGACCAAAACGAACCAAAACATCACTATTGGGTCCAAAATAGTGGATTGGGTGCGTTTGTTACATTTTTTGCCCAAATCGGTAGTTCGTTTCGGTTCCGGCCTGAATCGGTGCATTCAATGCAACCCGGCATGGTTTTTTGCACAGTAACGAAACTGACCAAAACGAACCAAAACATAACTATTGTGTCCAAAAAAGTGGATTGGGGTGTTTGTTTCATTTCTGGCGCGAATCGGTAGTTCGTTTCGGTTCCGGCCCGAATCGGTGCATTAAATGGTATCCCGACATGGTTTTTTGCACAGTAACGAAACTGACCAAAACGAACCAAAACATCTCTATTGGGTCCAAAAAAGTGGATTGGGTGCGTTCGTTACGTTTCTAGCCCAAATCGGTAGTTCGTTTCGGTTCCGGAGCGATCGGTGCATTCAATGCAACCCGGCATGGTTTTTTGCACAGTAACGAAACTGACCAAAACGAACCAAAACATAACTATTGGGTCGAAAAAAGTGGATTGGGCGCGTTCATTTCGTTTATAGCGCGAATCGGTAGTTCGTTTTGGTTCCGGCCCGAATCGGTGCATTAAATGCTGTCCCGGCATGGTTTTTCGCACAGTAACGAAACTGATCAAAACGAACCAAAACATCACTATTGGGTCCAAAAAAGTGGATTGGGTGCGTTCGTTTCGTTTCTGGCATGAATCGGTAGTTCATTTTGGTTCCGGCCCGAATCGGTGCATTAAATGCTATCCCGGCATGGTTTTTTGCACAGTAACGAAACTGATTAAAAACGAACCAAAACATCACTATTGGGTCCAATAAAGTGGATTGGGTGCGTTCGTTTCGTTTCTGGCGCGAATCGGTAATTCGTTTCGGTTCCGGCCCAAATCGGTGCATTAAATGCTATCCCGGCATGGTTTTTTGCACAGTAACGAAACTTAACAAAACGAACCAAAACATATCTATTGGGTCCAAAAAAGTGGATTGGGTGCGTTCGTTTCTTTTCTGGCGCGAATCGGTAGTTCGTTTCGGTTCCGGCCCGAATCGGTGCAGTAAATGCTGTCCCGGCATGGTTTTTCGCACAGTAACAAAACTAATCAAAACGAACCAAAACATCAGTATTGGGTCCAAAAAAGTGGATTGGGTGCGTTCGTTTCGTTTCTGGCGCGAATCGGTAGTTCGTTTTGGTTCCGGCCCGAATCGGTGCATTAAATGCTATTCCGGCATGGTTTTTTGCACAGTAACGAAACTGATTAAAAACGAACCAAAACATCACTATTTGGTCCAAAAAAATGGATTGGGTGCGTTCGTTTCATTTCTGGCGCGAATCGGTAGTTCGTTTCGGTTCCGGCCCGAATCGGTGCAATCAATGCAACCCGTCATGGTTTTTTTTACAGTAATGAAACTGACCAAAACGAACCAAAACATAACTATTAGGTCCAAAAAAGTGGATTGGGTGCGTTTGTTTCGTTTCTGGCGCGAATCGGTAATTCGTTTCGGTTCCGGCCCGAATCGATGCATTCAATGCAACCCGACATGGTTTTTTGCACAGTAACGAAACTGACCAAAATGAACCAAAACATCACTATTGGGTCCAAAATGTGGATTGGGTGCGTTCGTTTTGTTTTTGGCGCGAATCGGTAGTTCGTTTCGGTTCCGGCCCGAATCGGTGCATCAAATGGTATCCCGGCATGGTTTTTTGCACAGTATCGAAACTGACCAATACGAACCAAAACATCACTATTGGGTCAAAAAATGTGGAGTTGGTTACGTTTCTGGCGCGAATCGGTAATTCGTTTCGGTTCCGGCCCGAATCGGTGCATTAAATGCTATCCCGGCATGGTTTTTTGCACAGTAACGAAACTGACCAAAACGAACCAAAACATAACTATTGGCTCCAAAAAAGTGGATTGGGTGCGTTCGTTACGTTTCTGGCCCGAATCGGTAGTTCGTTTCGGTTCCGGCCCGAATCGGTGCATTAAATGCAACCCGCATGGTTTTTTGCACAGTAACGAAACTGACCAAAACGAACCAAAACATCACTATTGGGTCCAAAAAAGTGGATTGGGTGCGTTCGTTTCGTTTCTGGCCCGAATCGGTAGTTCGTTTCGGTTCTAGCCCGAATCGGTGCATTAAATGGTATCCCGACATGGTTTTTTGCACAGTAACGAAACTGACCAAAACGAACCAAAACATCACTATTGGGTCCAAAAAAGTGGATTGGGTGCGTTCGTTTCGTTTTTGGCGCGAATCGGTAGTTCGTTCCGGTTCCGGCCCGAATCGGTGCATTAAATGCTGTCCCGGCATGGTTTTTTGCACAGTAACGAAACTGACCAAAACGAACCAAAACATCACTATTGGGTCCAAAAAAGTGGATTGGGTGCGTTCGTTACGTTTCTGGCCGAAATCGGTAGTTCGTTTCGGTTCCGGTCCGAATCGGTGCATTCAATGCAACCCGGCATGGTTTTTTGCACAGTAACGAAACTGACCAAAACGAACCAAAACATAACTATTGGGTCCAAAAAAGTGGATTGGGTGCGTTCGTTTCGTTTCTGGCGCGAATCGGTAGTTCGTTTCGGTTCCGGCCCGAATCGGTGCATTAAATGCTGTCCCGGCATGGTTTTTCGCACAGTAACGGAACTTATCAAAACGAACCAAAACATCACTATTGGGTCCAAAAAAGTGGATTGGGTGCGTTCGTTTCGTTTCTGGCACGAATCGGTAGTTCGTTTTGGTTCCGACCCGAATCGGTGCATTAAATGCTATCCCGGCATGGTTTTTTGCACAGTAACGAAACTGATTAAAAACGAACCAAAACATCACTATTGGGTCCAAAAAAGTGGATTGGGTGCGTTCGTTTCGTTTCTGGCGCGAATCGGTAGTTCGTTTTGGTTCCGGCCCGAATCGGTGCATTAAATGCTATCCCGGCATGGTTTTTTGCACAGTAACGAAACTGATTAAAAACGAACGAAAACATCACTTTTGGGTCCAATAAAGTGGATTGGGTGCGTTCGTTTCGTTTCTGGCGCGAATTGGTCGTTCGTTTCGGTTCCGGCCCGAATCGGTGCATTAAATGGTATCCCGACATGGTTTTTGCACAGTAACGAAACTGACCAAAACGAACCAAAACATCACTATTGGGTCCAAAAAAGTGGATTGGGTGCGTTTGTTACGTTTTTTGCCCAAATCGGTAGTTCGTTTCGGTTCCGGCCCGAATCGGTGCATTCAATACAACCCGACATGGTTTTTTGCACAGTAACGAAACTGACCAAAACGAACCAAAACATCACTATCCGGTCCAAAAAGTGGATTGCGTGCGTTCGTTTCGTTTCTGGCGTGAATCGGTAGTTCATTTCAGTTCCGGCACGAATCGGTGCATTCAATGCAACCCGACATGATTTTTTGCACAGTAACGAAACTGACCAAAACGAACCAAAACATAACTATTGGGTCCAAAAAAGTGGATTGGGTGCGTTCGTTTCGTTTCTGACGTGAATCGGTAATTCGTTTCGGTTCCGGCCCGAATCGATGCATTCAATGCAACCCGAAATGGTTTTTGCACACTAACGAAACTGACCAAAACGAACCAAAACATCACTATTGGGTCCAAAATGTGGATTGGGTGCATTCGTTTCGTTTTTGGCGCGAATCGGTAGTTCGTTTCAGTTCCGGCCCGAATCGGTGCATCAAATGGTATCCCGGCATGGTTTTTTGCACAGTATTGAAACTGACCAAAACGAACCAAAACATCGTTATTGGATCAAAAAATGTGGAGTTGGTTACGTTTCTGGCGCGAATCGGTAATTCGTTTCGGTTCCTGCCCGAATCGGTGCATTAAATGCTATCCCGGCATGGTTTTTTGCACAGTAACGAAACTGACCAAAACGAACCAAAACATATCTATTGGGTCCAAAAAAGTGGATTGGGTGCGTTCGTTTCTTTTCTGGCGCGAATCGGTGGTTCGTTTCGGTTCCGGCCCGAATCGGTGCGTTCAATGCAACCCTACATGGTTTTTTGCACAGTAACGAAACTGACCAAAACGAACCAAAACATCACTATTGGGTCCAAAATGTGGATTGGGTGCGTTCGTTTCATTTTTGGCGCGAATCGGTAGTTCGTTTCGGTTCCGGCCCGAATCGGTGCATCAAATGGTATCCCGACATGGTTTTTTGCACAGTATCGAAACTGACCAAAACGAACCAAAACATCACTATTGGGTCAAAAAATGTGGAGTTGGTTACGTTTCTGGCGCGAATCGGTAATTCGTTTCGGTTCCGGCCCGAATCGATGCATTAAATGCTATCCCGGCATGGTTTTTTGCACAGTAACGAAACTGACCAAAACGAACCAAAACATAACTATTGGGTCGAAAAAAGTGGATTGGGTGCGTTCGTTACGTTTATGGCCCGAATCGGTAGTTCGTTTCGGTTCCGGCCCGAATCGGTGCATTAAATGCAACCCGCATGGTTTTTTGCACAATAACGAAACTGACCAAAACGAACCAAAACATCACTATTGGGTCCAGAAAAGTGGATTGGGTGCGTTCGTTTCGTTTTTGGCCCGAATCGGTAGTTCGTTTCGGTTCCGGCCTGAATCGGTGCATTAAATGGTATCCCGACATGGTTTTTTGCACAGTAACGAAACTGACCAAAACGAACCAAAACATCACTATTGGGTCCACAAAAGTGGATTGGGTGCGTTCGTTTCGTTTCTGACGCGAATCGGTAATTCGTTTCGGTTCCGGCCCGAATCGATACATTCAATGCAACCCGAAATTGTTTTTGCACACTAACGAAACTGACCAAAACGAACCAAAACATCACTATTGGGTCCAAAATGTGGATTGGGTGCATTCGTTTCGTTTCTGGCCCGAATCGGTAGTTCGTTTCGGTTCCGGCCCGAATCGGTGCATCAAATGGTATCCCGGCATGGTTTTTTGCACAGTATCGAAACTGACCAAAACGAACCAAAACATCTCTATTGGGTCCAAAAAAGTGGATTGGGTGCGTTCGTTTCGTTTCTGGCGCGAATCGGTAGTTCGTTTTAGTTCTAGCCCGAATCGGTGCATTAAATGCTATCCCGGCATGGTTTTTTGCACAGTAACGAAACTGATTAAAAACGAACCAAAACATCACTATTTGGTCCAATAATGTGGATTGGGTGCGTTCGTTTCGTTTCTGGCGTGAATCGGTAATTCGTTTCGGTTCCGACCCGAATCGGTGCATTAAATGCTATCTCGGTATGGTTTTTTGCACAGTAACGGAACTGATTAAAAACAAACCAAAACATCACTATTGGGTCCAAAAAAGTGGATTGGCTGCGTTCGTTTCGTTTCTGGCGCGAATCGGTAGTTCGTTTCGGTTCCGGCCCGAATCGGTGCATTCAATGCAACCCTACATGGTTTTTTGCACAGTAACGAAACTGACCAAAACGAACCAAAACATCACTATTGGGTCCAAAATGTGGATTGGGTGCGTTCGTTTCATTTTTGGCGCGAATCGGTAGTTCGTTTCGGTTCCGGCCCGAATCGGTGCATCAAATGGTATCCCGACATGGTTTTTTGCACAGTATCGAAACTGACCAAAACGAACCAAAACATCACTATTGGGTCAAAAAATGTGGAGTTGGTTACGTTTCTGGCGCGAATCGGTAATTCGTTTCGGTTCCGGCCCGAATCGATGCATTAAATGCTATCCCGGCATGGTTTTTTGCACAGTAACGAAACTGACCAAAACGAACCAAAACATAACTATTGGGTCGAAAAAAGTGGATTGGGTGCGTTCGTTACGTTTATGGCCCGAATCGGTAGTTCGTTTCGGTTCCGGCCCGAATCGGTGCATTAAATGCAACCCGCATGGTTTTTTGCACAATAACGAAACTGACCAAAACGAACCAAAACATCACTATTGGGTCCAGAAAAGTGGATTGGGTGCGTTCGTTTCGTTTTTGGCCCGAATCGGTAGTTCGTTTCGGTTCCGGCCTGAATCGGTGCATTAAATGGTATCCCGACATGGTTTTTTGCACAGTAACGAAACTGACCAAAACGAACCAAAACATCACTATTGGGTCCACAAAAGTGGATTGGGTGCGTTCGTTTCGTTTCTGACGCGAATCGGTAATTCGTTTCGGTTCCGGCCCGAATCGATGCATTCAATGCAACCCGAAATTGTTTTTGCACACTAACGAAACTGACCAAAACGAACCAAAACATCACTATTGGGTCCAAAATGTGGATTGGGTGCGTTCGTTTCGTTTCTGGCGCGAATCGGTAGTTCGTTTTGGTTCCAGCCCGAATCGGTGCATTAAATGCTATCCCGGCATGGTTTTTTGCACAGTAACGAAACTGATTAAAAACGAACCAAAACATCACTATTTGGTCCAATAAAGTGGATTGGGTGCGTTCGTTTCGTTTCTGGCGTGAATCGGTAATTCGTTTCGGTTCCGACCCGAATCGGTGCATTAAATGCTATCTCGGCATGGTTTTTTGCACAGTAACGGAACTGATTAAAAACAAACCAAAACATCACTATTGGGTCCAAAAAAGTGGATTGGTTGCGTTCGTTTCGTTTCTGGCACGAATGGGTAGTTCGTTTTGGTTCCGACCCGAATCGGTGCATTAAATGCTATCCCGGCATGGGTTTTTGCACAGTAACCAAACTGATTAAAAACGAACCAAAACATCACTATTGGGTCCAAAAAAGTGGATTGGGTGCGTTCGTTTCGTTTCTGGCGCGAATCGGTAGTTCGTTTTGGTTCCGGCCGGAATCGGTGCATTAAATGCTATCCCGGCATGGTTTTTTGCACAGTAACGAAACTGATTAAAAACGAACGAAAACATCACTATTGGGTCCAATAAAGTCGATTGGGTGCGTTCATTTCGTTTCTGGCACGAATTGGTAGTTCGTTTCGGTTCCGGCCCGAATCGGTGCATTAAATGGTATCCCGACATGGTTTTTTGCACAGTAACGAAACTGACCAAAACGAACCAAAACATCACTATTGGGTCCAAAAAAGTGGATTGGGTGCGTTTGTTACGTTTTTTGCCCAAATCGGTAGTTCGTTTCGGTTCCGGCCCGAATCGGTGCATGCAATACAACCCGGCATGGTTTTTTGCACAGTAACGAAACTGACCAAAACGAACCAAAACATCACTATCTGGTCCAAAAAGTGGATTGTGTGCATTCGTTTTGTTTCTGGCGTGAATCGGTAGTTCATTTCGGTTCCGGCACGAATTGGTGCATTCAATGCAACCCGACATGATTTTTTGTATAGTAACGAAACTGACCAAAACGAACCAAAACATCACTACTGGGTCCAAAAAAGTGGATTGGGTGCGTTCGTTTCGTTTCTGGCGCGAATCGGTAGTTCGTTTCGGTTCCTGCCCGAATCGGTGCATTCAATGCAACCCGTCATGGTTTTTTGCACAGTAACGAAACTGACCAAAACGAACCAAAACATAACTATTGGGTCCAAAAAAGTGGATTGGGTGCGTTCGTTTCGTTTCTGACGCGAATCGGTAATTCGTTTCGGTTCCGGCCCGAATCGATGCATTCAATGCAACCCGAAATGGTTTTTGCACACTAACAAAACTGACCAAAACGAACCAAAACATCACTATTGGGTCCAAAATGTGGATTGGGTGCATTCGTTTCGTTTTTGGCGCGAATCGGTAGTTCGTTTCGGTTCCGGCCCGAATCGGTGCATCAAATGGTATCCCGGCATGGTTTTTTGCACAGTATCGAAACTGACCAAAACGAACCAAAACATCGCTATTGGGTCAAAAAATGTGGAGTTGGTTACGTTTCTGGCGCGAATCGGTAATTCGTTTCGGTTCCGGCACGAATCGGTGCATTAAATGCTATCCCGGCATGGTTTTTTGCACAGTAACGAAACTGACCAAAACGAACCAAAACATATCTATTTTGTCCAAAAAAGTGGATTGGGTGCGTTCGTTTCTTTTCTGGCGCGAATCGGTAGTTCGTTTCGGTTCCGGCCCGAATCGGTGCATTAAATGCTGTCCCGGCATGGTTTTTCGCACAGTAACGAAACTGATCAAAACGAACCAAAACATCACTATTGGGTCCAAAAAAGTGGATTGGGTGCGTTCGTTTCGTTTCTGGCGCGAATCGGTAGTTCGTTTTGGTTCCAGCCCGAATCGGTGCATTAAATGGTATCCCGGCATGGTTTTTTGCACAGTAACGAAACTGATTAAAAACGAACCAAAACATCACTATTTGGTCCAATAAAGTGGATTGGGTGCGTTCGTTTCGTTTCTGGCGTGAATCGGTAATTCGTTTCGGTTCCGACCCGAATCGGTGCATTAAATGCTATCTCGGCATGGTTTTTTGCACAGTAACGGAACTGATTAAAAACAAACCAAAACATCACTATTGGGTCCAAAAAAGTGGATTGGGTGCGTTCGTTTCGTTTCTGGCACGAATCGGTAGTTCGTTTTGGTTCCGACCCGAATCGGTGCATTAAATGCTATCCCGGCATGGTTTTTTGCACAGTAACCAAACTGATTAAAAACGAACCAAAACATCACTATTGGGTCCAAAAAAGTGGATTGGGTGTGTTCGTTTCATTTCTGGCACGAATCGGTAGTTCGTTTTGGTTCCGGCCCGAATCGGTGCATTAAATGCTATCCCGGCATGGTTTTTTGCACAGTAACGAAACTGATTAAAAACGAACGAAAACATCACTATTGGGTCCAATAAAGTGGATTGGGTGCGTTCGTTTCGTTTCTGGCGCGAATCGGTAATTCGTTTCGGTTCAGGCCCGAATCGGTGCATTAAATGCTATCCCGGCATGGTTTTTTGCACAGTAACGGAACTGATTAAAACCAAACCAAAACATCACTACTGGGTCCAAAAATGTGGATTGGGTGCGTTCGTTTCGTTTCTGGCGCGAATCGGTAGTTCGTTTCGGTTCCTGCCCGAATCGGTGCATTCAATGCAACCCGTCATGGTTTTTTACACAGTAACGAAACTGACCAAAACGAACCAAAACATAACTATTGGGTCCAAAAAAGTGGATTGGGCGTGTTCGTGTCGTTTCTAGCGCGAATCGGTAGTTCGTTTTGGTTCCGGCCCAAAGCGGTGCGTTAAATGCTGTCCCGGCATGGTTTTTCGCACAGTAACGAAACTGATCAAAACGAACCAAAACATCACTATTGGGTCCAAAAAAGTGGATTGGGTGCGTTCGTTTCGTTTCTGGCGTGAATCGGTAGTTCGTTTTGGTTCCGACCCGAATCGGTGCATTAAATGCTATCCCGGCATGGTTTTTTGCATAGTAACGAAACTGACCAAAACGAACCAAAACATCACTATTGGGTCCAAAAAAGTGGATTGGGGTGTTTGTTTCGTTTCTGGCGCGAATCGGTAGTTCGTTTCGGTTCCGGCCCGAATCGGTGCATTAAATGGTATCCCGACATGGTTTTTTGCACAGTAACGAAACTAACCAAAACGAACCAAAACATCTCTATTGGGTCAAAAAAAGTGGATTGGGTGTGTTCGTTACGTTTCTGGCCCAAATCGGTAGTTCGTTTCGGTTCCGGTCCGAATCGGTGCATTCAATGCAATGCGGCATGGTTTTTTGCACAGTAACGAAACTGACCAAAATGAACCAAAACATAACTATTGGGTCCAAAAAAGTGGATTGGGCGTGTTCGTGTCGTTTCTAGCGCGAATCGGTAGTTCGTTTTGGTTCCGGCCCAAATCGGTGCGTTAAATGCTGTCCCGGCATGGTTTTTCGCACAGTAACGAAACTGATCAAAACGAACCAAAACATCACTATTGGGTCCAAAAAAGTGGATTGGGTGCGTTCGTTTCGTTTCTGGCGTGAATCGGTAGTTCGTTTTGGTTCCGACCCGAATCGGTGCATTAAATGCTATCCCGGCATGGTTTTTTGCACAGTAACGAAACTGATTAAAAACGAACCAAAACATCACTATTGGGTCCAATAAAGTGGATTGGGTGCGTTCGTTTCGTTTCTGGCGCGAATCGGTAATTCGTTTCGGTTCCGGCCCGAATCGGTGCATTAAATGCTATCCCGGCATGGTTTTTTGCACAGTAACGGAACTGATTAAAACCAAACCAAAACATCACTACTGGGTCCAAAAAAGTGGATTGGGTGCGTTCGTTTCGTTTCTGGCGCGAATCGGTAGTTCGTTTCGGTTCCTGCCCGAATCGGTGCATTCAATGCAACCCGTCATGGTTTTTTGCACAGTAACGAAACTGACCAAAACGAACCAAAACATAACAATTGGGTCCAAAAAAGTTGATTGGGTGCGTTCGTTTCGTTTCTGACGCGAATCGGTAATTCGTTTCGGTTCCGGCCCGAATCGATGCATTCAATGCAACCCGAAATGGTTTTTGCACACTAACAAAACTGACCAAAACGAACCAAAACATCACTATTGGGTCCAAAATGTGGATTGGGTGCATTCGTTTCATTTTTGGCGCGAATCGGTAGTTCGTTTCGGTTCCGGCCCGAATCGGTGCATCAAATGGTATCCCGGCATGGTTTTTTGCACAGTATCGAAACTGACCACAACGAACCAAAACATCGCTATTGGGTCAAAAAATGTGGAGTTGGTTACGTTTCTGGCGCGAATCGGTAATTCGTTTCGGTTCCGGCCCGAATCGGTGCATTAAATGCTATCCCGGCATGGTTTTTTGCACAGTAACGAAACTGACCAAAACGAACCAAAACATATCTATTTTGTCCAAAAAAGTGGATTGGGTGCGTTCGTTTCTTTTCTGCCGCGAATCGGTAGTTCGTTTCGGTTCCGGCCCGAATCGGTGCATTAAATGCTGTCCCGGCATGGTTTTTCGCACAGTAACGAAACTGATCAAAACGAACCAAAACATCACTATTGGGTCCAAAAAAGTGGATTGGGTGCGTTCGTTTCGTTTCTAGCGCGAATCGGTAGTTCGTTTTGGTTCCAGCTTGAATCGGTGCATTAAATGCTATCCCGGCATGGTTTTTTGCACAGTAACGAAACTGATTAAAAACGAACGAAAACATCACTATTGGGTCCAATAAAGTGGATTGGGTGCGTTCGTTTCGTTTCTGGCACGAATTGGTAGTTCGTTTCGGTTCCGGCCCGAATCGGTGCATTAAATGGTATCCCGACATGGTTTTTTGCACAGTAACGAAACTGACCAAAACGAACCAAAACATCACTATTGGGTCCAAAAAAGTGGATTGGGTGCGTTTGTTACGTTTTTTGCCCAAATCGGTAGTTCGTTTCGGTTCCGGCCCGAATCGGTGCATGCAATACAACCCGGCATGGTTTTTTGCACAGTAACGAAACTGACCAAAACGAACCAAAACATCACTATCCGGTCCAAAAAGTGGATTGTGTGCGTTCGTTTTGTTTCTGGCGTGAATCGGTAGTTCATTTCGGTTCCGGCACGAATTGGTGCATTCAATGCAACCCGACATGATTTTTTGTACAGTAACGAAACTGACCAAAACGAACCAAAACATCACTATTGGGTCCAAAAAAGTGGATTGGGGTGTTTGTTTCGTTTCTGGCGCGAATCGGTAGTTCGTTTCGGTTCCGGCCCGAATCGGTGCATTAAATGGTATCCCGACATGGTTTTTTGCACAGTAACGAAACTGACCAAAACGAACCAAAACATCTCTATTGGGTCAAAAAAAGTGGATTGGGTGCGTTCGTTACGTTTCTGGCCCAAATCGGTAGTTCGTTTCGGTTCCGATCCGAATCGGTGCATTCAATGCAATGTGGCATGGTTTTTTGCACAGTAATGAAACTGACCAAAATGAACCAAAACATAACTATTGGGTCCAAAAAAGTGGATTGGGCGTGTTCGTGTCGTTTCTAGCGCGAATCGGTAGTTCGTTTTGGTTCCGGCCCAAATCGGTGCATTAAATGCTGTCCCGGCATGGTTTTTCGCACAGTAACGAAACTGATCAAAACGAACCAAAACATCACTATTGGGTCCAAAAAAGTGGATTGGGCGCGTTCGTTTCGTTTCTGGCGTGAATCGGTAGTTCGTTTTGGTTCCGGCCCGAATCGGTGCATTAAATGCTATCCCGGCATGGTTTTTTGCACAGTAACGAAACTGATTAAAAACAAACCAAAACATCACTATTGGGTCCAATAAAGTGGATTGGGTGCGTTCGTTTCGTTTCTGGCGCGAATCGGTAATTCGTTTCGGTTCCGGCCCGAATCGGTGCATTAAATGCCATCCCGGCATGGTTTTTTGCACAGTAACGGAACTGATTAAAACCAAACCAAAACATCACTACTGGGTCCAAAAAAGTGGATTGGGTGCGTTCGTTTCGTTTCTGGCGCGAATTGGTAGTTCGTTTCGGTTCCTGCCCGAATCGGTGCATTCAATGCAACCCGTCATGGTTTTTTGCACAGTAACGAAACTGACCAAAACGAACCAAAACATAACTATTGGGTCCAAAAAAGTGGATTGGGTGCGTTCGTTTCATTTCTGACGCGAATCGGTAATTCGTTTCGGTTCCGGCCCGAATCGATGCATTCAATGCAACCCGAAATGGTTTTTGCACACTAACAAAACTGACCAAAACGAACCAAAACATCACTATTGGGTCCAAAATGTGGATTGGGTGCATTCGTTTCGTTTTTGGCGCGAATCGGTAGTTCGTTTCGGTTCCGGCCCGAATTGGTGCATCAAATGGTATCCCGGCATGGTTTTTTGCACAGTATCGAAACTGACCAAAACGAACCAAAACATCGCTATTGGGTCAAAAAATGTGGAGTTGGTTACGTTTCTGGCGCGAATCGGTAATTCGTTTCGGTTCCGGCCCGAATCGGTGCATTAAATGCTATCCCGGCATGGTTTTTTGCACAGTAACGAAACTGACCAAAACGAACCAAAACATATCTATTGGGTCCAAAAAAGTGGATTGGGTGCGTTCGTTTCTTTTCTGCCGCGAATCGGTAGTTCGTTTCGGTTCCGGCCCGAATCGGTGCATTAAATGCTGTCCCGGCATGGTTTTTCGCACAGTAACGAAACTGATCAAAACGAACCAAAACATCACTATTGGGTCCAAAAAAGTGGATTGGGTGCGTTCGTTTCGTTTCTGGCGCGAATCGGTAGTTCGTTTTGGTTCCAGCCCGAATCGGTGCATTAAATGCTATCCCGGCATGGTTTTTTGCACAGTAACGAAACTGATTAAAAACGAACGAAAACATCACTATTTGGTCCAATAAAGTGGATTGGGTGCGTTCGTTTCGTTTCTGGCGTGAATCGGTAATTCGTTTCGGTTCCGACCCGAATCGGTGCATTGAATGGTATCCCGACATGGTTTTTTGCACAGTAACGGAACTGACCAAAACGAACCAAAACATCACTATTGGGTCCAAAAAAGTGGATTGGCTGCGTTTGTTACGTTTTTTGCCCAAATCGGTAGTTCGTTTCGGTTCCGGCCCGAATCGGTGCATGCAATACAACCCGGCATGGTTTTTTGCACAGTAACGAAACTGACCAAAACGAACCAAAACATCACTATCCGGTCCAAAAAGTGGATTGTGTGCGTTCGTTTTGTTTCTGGCGTGAATCGGTAGTTCATTTCGGTTCCGGCACGAATTGGTGCATTCAATGCAACCCGACATGATTTTTTGTACAGTAACGAAACTGACCAAAACGAACCAAAACATCACTATTGGGTCCAAAAAAGTGGATTGGGGTGTTTGTTTCGTTTCTGGCGCGAATCGGTAGTTCGTTTCGGTTCCGGCCCGAATCGGTGCATTAAATGGTATCCCGACATGGTTTTTTGCACAGTAATGAAACTGACCAAAACGAACCAAAACATCTCTATTGGGTCAAAAAAAGTGGATTGGGTGCGTTCGTTACGTTTCTGGCCCAAATCGGTAGTTCGTTTCGGTTCCGGTCCGAATCGGTGCATTCAATGCAATGCGGCATGGTTTTTTGCACAGTAACGAAACTGACCAAAATGAACCAAAACATAACTATTGGGTCCAAAAAAGTGGATTGGGCGTGTTCGTCTCGTTTCTAGCGCGAATCGGTAGTTCGTTTTGGTTCCGGCCCAAATCGGTGCATTAAATGCTGTCCCGGCATGGTTTTTCGCACAATAACGAAACTGATCAAAACGAACCAAAACATCACTATTGGGTCCAAAAAAGTGGATTGGGTGCGTTCGTTTCGTTTCTGGCGTGAATCGGTAGTTCGTTTTGGTTCCGGCCCGAATCGGTGCATTAAATGCTATCCCGGCATGGTTTTTTGCACAGTAACGAAACTGATTAAAAACGAACCAAAACATCACTATTGGGTCCAATAAAGTGGATTGGGTGCGTTCGTTTCGTTTCTGGCGCGAATCGGTAATTCGTTTCGGTTCCGGCCCGAATCGGTGCATTAAATGCTATCCCGGCATGGTTTTTTGCACAGTAACGGAACTGATTAAAACCAAACCAAAACATCACTACTGGGTCCAAAAAAGTGGATTGGGTGCGTTCGTTTCGTTTCTGGCGCGAATCGGTAGTTCGTTTCGGTTCCTGCCCGAATCGGTGCATTCAATGCAACCCGTCATGGTTTTTTGCACAGTAACGAAACTGACCAAAACGAACCAAAACATAACTATTGGGTCCAAAAAAGTGGATTGGGTGAGTTCGTTTCGTTTCTGACGCGAATCGGTAATTCGTTTCGGTTCCGGCCCGAATCGATGCATTCAATGCAACCCGAAATGGTTTTTGCACACTAACAAAACTGACCAAAACGAACCAAAACATCACTATTGGGTCCAAAATGTGGATTGGGTGCATTCGTTTCGTTTTTGGCGCGAATCGGTAGTTCGTTTCGATTCCGGCCCGAATCGGTGCATCAAATGGTATCCCGGCATGGTTTTTTGCACAGTATCGAAACTGACCAAAACGAACCAAAACATCGCTATTGGGTCAAAAAATGTGGAGTTGGTTACGTTTCTGGCGCGAATCGGTAATTCGTTTCGGTTCCGGCCCGAATCGGTGCATTAAATGCTATCCCGGCATGGTTTTTTGCACAGTAACGAAACTGACCAAAACGAACCAAAACATATCTATTGGGTCCAAAAAAGTGGATTGGGTGCGTTCGTTTCTTTTCTGCCGCGAATCGGTAGTTCGTTTCGGTTCCGGCCCGAATCGGTGCATTAAATGCTGTCCCGGCATGGTTTTTCGCACAGTAACGAAACTGATCAAAACGAACCAAAACATCACTATTGGGTCCAAAAAAGTGGATTGGGTGCGTTCGTTTCGTTTCTGGCGCGAATCGGTAGTTCGTTTTGGTTCCAGCCCGAATCGGTGCATTAAATGCTATCCCGGCATGGTTTTTTGCACAGTAACGAAACTGATTAAAAACGAACCAAAACATCACTATTTGGTCCAATAAAGTGGATGGGGTGCGTTCGTTTCGTTTCTGGCGTGAATCGGTAATTCGTTTCGGTTCCGACCCGAATCGGTGCATTAAATGCTATCTCGGCATGGTTTTTTGCACAGTAACGGAACTGATTAAAAACAAACCAAAACATCACTATTGGGTCCAAAAAAGTGGATTGGCTGCGTTCGTTTCATTTCTGGCGCGAACCGGTAGTTCGTTTCGGTTCCGGCCCGAATCGGTGCATTCAATGCAACCCTACATGGATTTTTGCACAGTAACGAAACTGACCAAAACGAACCAAAACATCACTATTGGGTCCAAAAAAGTGGATTGGGTGCGTTCGTTTCGTTTCTAGCGCGAATCGGTAGTTCGTTTTGGTTCCGGCCCGAATCGGTGCATTCAATGCAACCCGGCATGGTTTTTGCACACTAACAAAACTGACCAAAACGAACCAAAACATCACTATTGGGTCAAAAAATGTGGAGTTGGTTACGTTTCTGGCGCGAATCGGTAATTCGTTTCGGTTCCGGCCCGAATCGGTGCATTAAATGCTATCCCGGCATGGTTTTTTGCACAGTAACGAAACTGACCAAAACGAACCAAAACATAACTATTGGGTCCAAAAAAGTGGATTGGGTGCGTTCGTTACGTTTATGGCCCGAATCGGTAGTTCGTTTCGGTTCCGGCCCGAATCGGTGCATTAAATGCAACCCGCATGGTTTTTTGCACAATAACGAAACTGACCAAAACGAACCAAAACATCACTATTGGGTCCAGAAAAGTGGATTGGGTGCGTTCGTTTCGTTTTTGGCCCGAATCGGTAGTTCGTTTCGGTTCCGGCCTGAATCGGTGCATTAAATGGTATCCCGACATGGTTTTTTGCACAGTAACGAAACTGACCAAAACGAACCAAAACATCACTATTGGGTCCACAAAAGTGGATTGGGTGCGTTCGTTTCGTTTCTGACGCGAATCGGTAATTCGTTTCGGTTCCGGCCCGAATCGATGCATTCAATGCAACCCGAAATTGTTTTTGCACACTAACGAAACTGACCAAAACGAACCAAAACATCACTATTGGGTCCAAAAAAGTGGATTGGGTGCGTTTGTTACGTTTTTTGCCCAAATCGGTAGTTCGTTTCGGTTCCGGCCCGAATCGGTGCATGCAATACAACCCGGCATGGTTTTTTGCACAGTAACGAAACTGACCAAAACGAACCAAAACATCACTATTGGGTCCAAAATGTGGATTGGGTGCGTTCGTTTCGTTTTTGGCGCGAATCGGTAGTTCGTTTCGGTTCCGGCCCGAATCGGTGCATCCAATGGTATCCCGACATGGCTTTTTGCACAGTAACGAAACTGACCAAAACGAACCAAAACATCACTATTGGGTCAAAAAATGAGGAGTTGGTTACGTTTCTGGCGCGAATCGGTAATTCGTTTCGGTTCCGGCCTGAATCGGTGCATTAAATGCTATCCCGGCATGGTTTTTTGCACAGTAACGAAACTGACCAAAACGAACCAAAACATAACTATTGGGTCCAAAAAAGTGGATTGGGTGCGTTCGTTACGTTTATGGCCCGAATCGGTAGTTCGTTTCGGTTCCGGCCCGAATCGGTGCATTAAATGCAACCCGCATGGTTTTTTGCACAGTAACGAAACTGACCAAAACGAACCAAAACATCACTATTGGGTCCAGAAAAGTGGATTGGGTGCGTTCGTTTCGTTTCTGGCCCGAATCGGTAGTTCGTTTCGGTTCCGGCCTGAATCGGTGCATTAAATGGTATCCCGACATGGTTTTTTGCACAGTAACGAAACTGACCAAAACAAACCAAAACATCACTATTGGGTCCACAAAAGTGGATTGGGTGCGTTCGTTTCGTTTCTGACGCGAATCGGTAATTCGTTTCGGTTCCGGCCCGAATCGATGCATTCAATGCAACCCGAAATGGTTTTTGCACACTAACGAAACTGACCAAAATGAACCAAAACATCACTATTGGGTCCAAAATGTGGATTGGGTGCATTCGTTTCGTTTCTGGCCCGAATCGGTAGTTCGTTTCGGTTCCGGCCCGAATCGGTGCATTAAATGCTATCCCGGCATGGTTTTTTGCACAGTAACGAAACTGATTAAAAACGAACCAAAACATCACTATTGGGTCCAAAAAAGTGGATTGGGTGCGTTCGTTTCGTTTCTGGCGCGAATCGGTAGTTCGTTTTGGTTCCGGCCCGAATCGGTGCATTAAATGCTATCCCGGCATGGTTTTTTGCACAGTAACGAAACTGATTAAAAACGAACGAAAACATCACTTTTCGGTCCAATAAAGTGGATTGGGTGCGTTCGTTTCGTTTCTGGCGCGAATCGGTAGTTCGTTTTGGTTCCAGCCCGAATCGGTGCATTAAATGCTATCCCGGCATGGTTTTTTGCACAGTAACGAAACTGATTAAAAACGAACCAAAACATCACTATTTGGTCCAATAAAGTGGATTGGGTGCGTTCGTTTCGTTTCTGGCGTGAATCGGTAATTCGTTTCGGTTCCGACCCGAATCGGTGTATTAAATGCTATCTCGGCATGGTTTTTTGCACAGTAACGGAACTGATTAAAAACAAACCAAAACATCACTATTGGGTCCAAAAAAGTGGATTGGGTGCGTTCGTTTCGTTTCTGGCATGAATCGGTAGTTCGTTTTGGTTCCGACACGAATCGGTGCATTAAATGCTATCCCGGCATGGTTTTTTGCACAGTAACGAAACTGATTAAAAACGAACCAAAACATCACTACTGGGTCCAAAAAAGTGGATTGGGTGCGTTCGTTTCGTTTCTGGCGCGAATCGGTAGTTCGTTTTGGTTCCGGCCCGAATCGGTGCATTAAATGCTATCCCGGCATGGTTTTTTGCACAGTAACGAAACTGATTAAAAACGAACGAAAACATCACTATTGGGTCCAATAAAGTGGATTGGGTGCGTTCGTTTCGTTTCTGGCGCGAATTGGTAGTTCGTTTCGGTTCCGGCCCGAATCGGTGCATTAAATGCTGTCCCGGCATGGTTTTTCGCACAGTAACCAAACTGATCAAAACGAACCAAAACATCACTATTGGGTCCAAAAAAGTGGATTGGGTGCGTTCGTTTCGTTTCTGGCGCGAATCGGTAGTTCGTTTTGGTTCCAGCCCGAATCGGTGCATTAAATGCTATCCCGGCATGGTTTTTTGCACAGTAACGAAACTGATTAAAAACGAACCAAAACATCACTATTTGGTCCAATAAAGTGGATTGGGTTTCGTTTCTGGCGTGAATCGGTAATTCGTTTCGGTTCCGACCCGAATCGGTGCATTAAATGCTATCTCGGCATGGTTTTTTGCACAGTAACGGAACTGATTAAAAACAAACCAAAACATCACTATTGGGTCCAAAAAAGTGGATTGGCTGCGTTTGTTTCGTTTCTGGCGCGAATCGGTAGTTCGTTTCGGTTCCGGCCCGAATCGGTGCATTCAATGCAACCCGTCATGGTTTTTTGCACAGTAATGAAACTGACCAAAACGAACCAAAACATAACTATTGGGTCCAAAAAAGTGGATTGGGTGCGTTCGTTTCGTTTCTGGCGCGAATCGGTAATTCGTTTCGGTTCCGGCCCGAATCTATGCATTCAATGCAACCCGACATGGTTTTTTGCACAGTAACGAAACTGACCAAAACGAACCAAAACATCACTATTGGGTCCAAAATGTGGATTGGGTGCGTTCGTTTCGTTTTTGGCGCGAATCGGTAGTTCGTTTCGGTTCCGGCCCGAATCGGTGCATCCAATGGTATCCCGACATGGTTTTTTGCACAGTAACGAAACTGACCAAAACGAACCAAAACATCACTATTGGGTCAAAAAATGAGGAGTTGGTTACGTTTCTGGCGCGAATCGGTAATTCGTTTCGGTTCCGGCCCGAATCGGTGCATTAAATGCTATCCCGGCATGGTTTTTTGCACAGTAACGAAACTGACCAAAACGAACCAAAACATAACTATTGGGTCCAAAAAAGTGGATTGGGTGCGTTCGTTACGTTTATGGCCCGAATCGGTAGTTCGTTTCGGTTCCGGCCCGAATCGGTGCATTAAATGCAACCCGCATGGTTTTTTGCACAGTAACGAAACTGACCAAAACGAACCAAAACATCACTATTGGGTCCAGAAAAGTGGATTGGGTGCGTTCGTTTCGTTTCTGGCCCGAATCGGTAGTTCGTTTCGGTTCCGGCCTAAATCGGTGCATTAAATGTTATCCCGACATGGTTTTTTGCACAGTAACGAAACTGACCAAAACAAACCAAAACATCACTATTGGGTCCACAAAAGTGGATTGGGTGCGTTCGTTTCGTTTCTGACGCGAATCGGTAATTCGTTTCGGTTCCGGCCCGAATCGATGCATTCAATGCAACCCGAAATGGTTTTTGCACACTAACGAAACTGACCAAAATGAACCAAAACATCACTATTGGGTCCAAAATGTGGATTGGGTGCATTCGTTTCGTTTCTGGCCCGAATTGGTAGTTCATTTCGGTTCCGGCCCGAATCGGTGCATCAAATGGTATCCCGGCATGGTTTTTTGCAGAGTATCGAAACTGACCAAAATGAACCAAAACATCGCTATTGAGTCAAAAAATGTGGAGTTGGTTACGTTTCTGGCGCGAATCAGTAATTCGTTTCGGTTCCGGCCCGAATCGGTGCATTAAATGCTATCCCGGCATGGTTTTTTGCACAGTAATGAAACTGACCAAAACGAACCAAAACATATCTATTGGGTCCAAAAAAGTGGATTGGGTGCGTTCGTTTCTTTTCTGGCGCGAATCGGTAGTTCGTTTCGGTTCCGGCCCGAATCTGTGCATTAAATGCTGTCCCGGCATGGTTTTTCGCACAGTAACGAAACTGATCAAAACGAACCAAAACATCACTATTGGGTCCAAAAAAGTGGATTGGGTGCGTTCGTTTCGTTTCTGGCGCGAATCGGTAGTTCGTTTTGGTTCCAGCCCGAATCGGTGCATTAAATGCTATCCCGGCATGGTTTTTTGCACAGTAACGAAACTGATTAAAAACGAACCAAAACATCACTATTTGGTCCAATAAAGTGGATTGGGTGCGTTCGTTTCGTTTCTGGCGTGAATCGGTAATTCGTTTCGGTTCCGACCCGAATCGGTGCATTAAATGCTATCTCGGCATGGTTTTTTGCACAGTAACGGAACTGATTAAAAACAAACCAAAACATCACTATTGGGTCCAAAAAAGTGGATTGGGTGCGTTCGTTTCGTTTCTGGCACGAATCGGTAGTTCGTTTTGGTTCCGACCCGAATCGGTGCATTAAATGCTATCCCGGCATGGTTTTTTGCACAGTAACCAAACTGATTAAAAACGAACCAAAACATCACTATTGGGTCCAAAAAAGTGGATTGGGTGCATTCGTTTCGTTTCTGGCGCGAATCGGTATTTCGTTTTGGTTCCGGCCCGAATCGGTGCATTAAATGCTATCCCGGCATGGTTTTTTGCATAGTAACGAAACTGATTAAAAACGAACGAAAACATCACTATTGGGTCCAATAAAGTGGATTGGGTGCGTTCGTTTCGTTTCTGGCATGAATTGGTAGTTCGTTTCGGTTCCGGCCCGAATCGGTGCATTAAATGGTATCCCGACATGGTTTTTTGCACAGTAACGAAACTGACCAAAACGAACCAAAACATCACTATTGGGTCCAAAAAAGTGGATTGGGTGCGTTTGTTACGTTTTTTGCCCAAATCGGTAGTTCGTTTCGGTTCCGGCCCGAATTGGTGCATTCAATACAACCCGGCATGGTTTTTTGCACAGTAACGAAACTGACCAAGACGAACCAAAACATCACTATCCGGTCCAAAAAGTGGATTGTGTGCGTTCGTTTTGTTTCTGGCGTGAATCGGTAGTTCATTTCGGTTCCGGCACGAATTGGTGGATTCAATGCAACCCGACATGATTTTTTGTACAGTAACGAAACTGACCAAAACGAACCAAAACATCACTATTGGGTCCAAAAAAGTGGATTGGGGTGTTTGTTTCGTTTCTGGCGCGAATCGGTAGTTCGTTTCGGTTCCGGCCCGAATCGGTGCATTAAATGGTATCCCGACATGGTTTTTTGCACAGTAACGAAACTGACCAAAACGAACCAAAACATCTCTATTGGGTCAGAAAAAGTGGATTGGGTGCGTTCGTTACGTTTCTGGCCCAAATCGGTAGTTCGTTTCGGTTCCGGTCCGAATCGGTGCATTCAATGCAATGCGGCATGGTTTTTTGCACAGTAACGAAACTGACCAAAATGAACCAAAACATAACTATTGGGTCCAAAAAAGTGGATTGGGCGTGTTCGTGTCGTTTCTAGCGCGAATCGGTAGTTCGTTTTGGTTCCGGCCCAAATCGGTGCATTAAATGCTGTCCCGGCATGGTTTTTCGCACAGTAACGAAACTGATCAAAACGAACCAAAACATCACTATTGGGTCCAAAAAAGTGGATTGGGTGCGTTCGTTTCGTTTCTGGCGTGAATCGGTAGTTCGTTTTGGTTCCGGCCCGAATCGGTGCATTAAATGCTATCCCGGCATGGTTTTTTGCACAGTAACGAAACTGATTAAAAACGAACCAAAACATCACTATTGGGTCCAATAAAGTGGATTGGGTGCGTTCGTTTCGTTTCTGGCGCGAATCGGTAATTCGTTTCGGTTCCGGCCCGAATCGGTGCATTAAATGCTATCCCGGCATGGTTTTTTGCACAGTAACGGAACTGATTAAAACCAAACCAAAACATCACTACTGGGTCCAAAAAAGTGGATTGGGTGCGTTCGTTTCGTTTCTGGCGCGAATCGGTAGTTCGTTTCGGTTCTTGCCCGAATCGGTGCATTCAATGCAACCCGTCATGGTTTTTTGCACAGTAACGAAACTGACCAAAACGAACCAAAACATAACTATTGGGTCCAAAAAAGTTGATTGGGTGCGTTCGTTTCGTTTCTGACGCGAATCGGTAATTCGTTTCGGTTCCGGCCCGAATCGATGCATTCAATGCAACCCGAAATGGTTTTTGCACACTAACAAAACTGACCAAAACGAACCAAAACATCACTATTGGGTCCAAAATGTGGATTGGGTGCATTCGTTTCGTTTTTGGCGCGAATCGGTAGTTCGTTTCGGTTCCGGCCCGAATCGGTGCATCAAATGGTATCCCGGCATGGTTTTTTGCACAGTATCGAAACTGACCAAAACGAACCAAAACATCGCTATTGGGTCAAAAAATGTGGAGTTGGTTACGTTTCTGGCGCGAATCGGTAATTCGTTTCGGTTCCGGCCCGAATCGGTGCATTAAATGCTATCCCGGCATGGTTTTTTGCACAGTAACGAAACTGACCAAAACGAACCAAAACATATCTATTGGGTCCAAAAAAGTGGATTGGGTGCGTTCGTTTCTTTTCTGCCGCGAATCGGTAGTTCGTTTCGGTTCCGGCCCGAATCGGTGCATTAAATGCTGTCCCGGCATGGTTTTTCGCACAGTAACGAAACTGATCAAAACGAACCAAAACATCACTATTGGGTCCAAAAAAGTGGATTGGGTGCGTTCGTTTCGTTTCTGGCGCGAATCGGTAGTTCGTTTTGGTTCCGGCCCGAATCGGTGCATTAAATGCTATCCCGGCATGGTTTTTTGCACAGTAACGAAACTGATTAAAAACGAACGAAAACATCACTATTGGGTCCAATAAAGTGGATTGGGTGCGTTCGTTTCGTTTCTGGCACGAATTGGTAGTTCGTTTCGGTTCCGGCCCGAATCGGTGCATTAAATGGTATCCCGACATGGTTTTTTGCACAGTAACGAAACTGACCAAAACGAACCAAAACATCACTATTGGGTCCAAAAAAGTGGATTGGGTGCGTTTGTTACGTTTTTTGCCCAAATCGGTAGTTCGTTTCGGTTCCGGCCCGAATCGGTGCATGCAATACAACCCGGCATGGTTTTTTGCACAGTAACGAAACTGACCAAAACGAACCAAAACATCACTATCCGGTCCAAAAAGTGGATTTTGTGCGTTCGTTTTGTTTCTGGCGTGAATCGGTAGTTCATTTCGGTTCCGGCACGAATTGGTGCATTCAATGCAACCCGACATGATTTTTTGTACAGTAACGAAACTGACCAAAACGAACCAAAACATCACTATTGGGTCCAAAAAAGTGGATTGGGGTGTTTGTTTCGTTTCTGGCGCGAATCGGTAGTTCGTTTCGGTTCCGGCCCGAATCGGTGCATTAAATGGTATCCCGACATGGTTTTTTGCACAGTAACGAAACGGACCAAAACGAACCAAAACATCTCTATTGGGTCAAAAAAAGTGGATTGGGTGTGTTCGTTACGTTTCTGGCCCAAATCGGTAGTTCGTTTCGGTTCCGGTCCGAATCGGTGCATTCAATGCAATGCGGCATGGTTTTTTGCACAGTAACGAAACTGACCAAAATGAACCAAAACATAACTATTGGGTCCAAAAAAGTGGATTGGGCGTGTTCGTGTCGTTTCTAGCGCGAATCGGTAGTTCGTTTTGGTTCCGGCCCAAATCGGTGCGTTAAATGCTGTCCCGGCATGGTTTTTCGCACAGTAACGAAACTAATCAAAACGAACCAAAACATCACTATTGGGTCCAAAAAAGTGGATTGGGTGCGTTCGTTTCGTTTCTGGCGTGAATCAGTAGTTCGTTTTGGTTCCGACCCGAATCGGTGCATTAAATGCTATCCCGGCATGGTTTTTTGCACAGTAACGAAACTGATTAAAAACGAACCAAAACATCACTATTGGGTCCAATAAAGTGGATTGGGTGCGTTCGTTTCATTTCTGGCGCGAATCGGTAATTCGTTTCGGTTCCGGCCCGAATCGGTGCATTAAATGCTATCCCGGCATGGTTTTTTGCACAGTAACGGAACTGATTAAAACCAAACCAAAACATCACTACTGGGTCCAAAAAAGTGGATTGGGTGCGTTCGTTTCGTTTCTGGCGCGAATCGGTAGTTCGTTTCGGTTCCTGCCCGAATCGGTGCATTCAATGCAACCCGTCATGGTTTTTTGCACAGTAACGAAACTGACCAAAACGAACCAAAACATAACAATTGGGTCCAAAAAAGTTGATTGGGTGCGTTCGTTTCGTTTCTGACGCGAATCGGTAATTCGTTTCGGTTCCGGCCCGAATCGATGCATTCAATGCAACCCGAAATGGTTTTTGCACACTAACAAAACTGACCAAAACGAACCAAAACATCACTATTGGGTCCAAAATGTGGATTGGGTGCATTCGTTTCATTTTTGGCGCGAATCGGTAGTTCGTTTCGGTTCCGGCCCGAATCGGTGCATCAAATGGTATCCCGGCATGGTTTTTTGCACAGTATCGAAACTGACCAAAACGAACCAAAACATCGCTATTGGGTCAAAAAATGTGGAGTTGGTTACGTTTCTGGCGCGAATCGGTAATTCGTTTCGGTTCCGGCCCGAATCGGTGCATTAAATGCTATCCCGGCATGGTTTTTTGCACAGTAACGAAACTGACCAAAACGAACCAAAACATATCTATTGGGTCCAAAAAAGTGGATTGGGTGCGTTCGTTTCTTTTCTGGCGCGAATCGGTAGTTCGTTTCGGTTCCAGCCCGAATCGGTGCATTAAATGCTGTCCCGGCATGGTTTTTCGCACAGTAACGAAACTGATTAAAAACGAACCAAAACATCACTATTTGGTCCAATAAAGTGGATTGGGTGCGTTCGTTTCGTTTCTGGCGTGAATCGGTAATTCGTTTTGGTTCCGACCCGAATCGGTGCATTAAATGCTATCTCGGCATGGTTTTTTGCACAGTAACGGAACTGATTAAAAACAAACCAAAACATCACTATTGGGTCCAAAAAAGTGGATTGGGTGCGTTCGTTTCGTTTCTGGCACGAATCGGTAGTTCGTTTTGGTTCCGACCCGAATCGGTGCATTAAATGCTATCCCGGCATGGTTTTTTGCACAGTAACCAAACTGATTAAAAACGAACCAAAACATCACTATTGGGTCCAAAAAAGTGGATTGGGTGCGTTCGTTTCATTTCTGGCGCGAATCGGTAGTTCGTTTTGGTTCCGGCCCGAATCGGTGCATTAAATGCTATCCCGGCATGGTTTTTTGCACAGTAACGAAACTGATTAAAAACGAACGAAAACATCACTATTGGGTCCAATAAAGTGGATTGGGTGCGTTCGTTTCGTTTCTGGCACGAATTGGTAGTTCGTTTCGGTTCCGGCCCGAATCGGTGCATTAAATGGTATCCCGACATGGTTTTTTGCACAGTAACGAAACTGACCAAAACGAACCAAAACATCACTATTGGGTCCAAAAAAGTGGATTGGGTGCGTTCGTTTCGTTTCTGGCGCGAATCGGTAGTTCGTTTTGGTTCCGGCCCAAATCGGTGCGTTAAATGCTGTCCTGGCATGGTTTTTCGCACAGTAACGAAACTAATCAAAACGAACCAAAACATCACTATTGGGTCCAAAAAAGTGGATTGGGTGCGTTCGTTTCGTTTCTGGCGTGAATCAGTAGTTCGTTTTGGTTCCGACCCGAATCGGTGCATTAAATGCTATCCCGGCATGGTTTTTTGCACAGTAACGAAACTGATTAAAAACGAACCAAAACATCACTATTGGGTCCAATAAAGTGGATTGGGTGCGTTCGTTTCGTTTCTGGCGCGAATCGGTAATTCGTTTCGGTTCCGGCCCGAATCGGTGCATTAAATGCTATCCCGGCATGGTTTTTTGCATAGTAACGGAACTGATTAAAACCAAACCAAAACATCACTACTGGGTCCAAAAAAGTGGATTGGGTGCGTTCGTTTCGTTTCTGGCGCGAATCGGTAGTTCGTTTCGGTTCCTGCCCGAATCGGTGCATTCAACGCAACCCGTCATGGTTTTTTGCACAGTAACGAAACTGACCAAAACGAACCAAAACATAACAATTGGGTCCAAAAAAGTTGATTGGGTGCGTTCGTTTCGTTTCTGACGCGAATCGGTAATTCGTTTCGGTTCCGGCCCGAATCGATGCATTCAATGCAACCCGAAATGGTTTTTGCACACTAACAAAACTGACCAAAACGAACCAAAACATCACTATTGGGTCCAAAATGTGGATTGGGTGCATTCGTTTCATTTTTGGCGCGAATCGGTAGTTCGTTTCGGTTCCGGCCCGAATCGGTGCATCAAATGGTATCCCGGCATGGTTTTTTGCACAGTATCGAAACTGACCAAAACGAACCAAAACATCGCTATTGGGTCAAAAAATGTGGAGTTGGTTACGTTTCTGGCGCGAATCGGTAATTCGTTTCGGTTCCGGCCCGAATCGGTGCATTAAATGCTATCCCGGCATGGTTTTTTGCACAGTAACGAAACTGACCAAAACGAACCAAAACATATCTATTGGGTCCAAAAAAGTGGATTGGGTGCGTTCGTTTCTTTTCTGCCGCGAATCGGTAGTTCGTTTCGGTTCCGGCCCGAATCGGTGCATTAAATGCTGTCCCGGCATGGTTTTTCGCACAGTAACGAAACTGATCAAAACGAACCAAAACATCACTATTGGGTCCAAAAAAGTGGATTGGGTGCGTTCGTTTCGTTTCTGGCGCGAATCGGTAGTTCGTTTTGGTTCCAGCCTGAATCGGTGCATTAAATGCTATCCCGGCATGGTTTTTTGCACAGTAACGAAACTGATTAAAAACGAACGAAAACATCACTATTGGGTCCAATAAAGTGGATTGGGTGCGTTCGTTTCGTTTCTGGCACGAATTGGTAGTTCGTTTCGGTTCCGGCCCGAATCGGTGCATTAAATGGTATCCCGACATGGTTTTTTGCACAGTAACGAAACTGACCAAAACGAACCAAAACATCACTATTGGGTCCAAAAAAGTGGATTGGGTGCGTTTGTTACGTTTTTTGCCCAAATCGGTAGTTCGTTTCGGTTCCGGCCCGAATCGGTGCATGCAATACAACCCGGCATGGTTTTTTGCACAGTAACGAAACTGACCAAAACGAACCAAAACATCACTATCCGGTCCAAAAAGTGGATTGTGTGCGTTCGTTTTGTTTCTGGCGTGAATCGGTAGTTCATTTCGGTTCCGGCACGAATTGGTGCATTCAATGCAACCCGACATGATTTTTTGTACAGTAACGAAACTGACCAAAACGAACCAAAACATCACTATTGGGTCCGAAAAAGTGGATTGGGGTGTTTGTTTCGTTTCTGGCGCGAATCGGTAGTTCGTTTCGGTTCCGGCCCGAATCGGTGCATTAAATGGTATCCCGACATGGTTTTTTGCACAGTAACGAAACTAACCAAAACGAACCAAAACATCTCTATTGGGTCAAAAAAAGTGGATTGGGTGTGTTCGTTACGTTTCTGGCCCAAATCGGTAGTTCGTTTCGGTTCCGGTCCGAATCGGTGCATTCAATGCAATGCGGCATGGTTTTTTGCACAGTAACGAAACTGACCAAAATGAACCAAAACATAACTATTGGGTCCAAAAAAGTGGATTGGGCGTGTTCGTGTCGTTTCTAGCGCGAATCGGTAGTTCGTTTTGGTTCCGGCCCAAATCGGTGCGTTAAATGCTTTCCCGGCATGGTTTTTCGCACAGTAACGAAACTGATCAAAACGAACCAAAACATCACTATTGGGTCCAAAAAAGTGGATTGGGTGCGTTCGTTTCGTTTCTGGCGCGAATCGGTAATTCGTTTCGGTTCCGGCCCGAATCGGTGCATTAAATGCTATCCCGGCATGGTTTTTTGCACAGTAACGGAACTGATTAAAACCAAACCAAAACATCACTACTGGGTCCAAAAAAGTGGATTGGGTGCGTTCGTTTCGTTTCTGGCGCGAATCGGTAGTTCGTTTCGGTTCCTGCCCGAATCGGTGCATTCAATGCAACCCGTCATGGTTTTTTGCACAGTAACGAAACTGACCAAAACGAACCAAAACATAACTATTGGGTCCAAAAAAGTGGATTGGGTGCGTTCGTTTCGTTTCTGACGCGAATCGGTAATTCGTTTCGGTTCCGGCCCGAATCGATGCATTCAATGCAACCCGAAATGGTTTTTGCACACTAACAAAACTGACCAAAACGAACCAAAACATCACTATTGGGTCCAAAATGTGGATTGGGTGCATTCGTTTCGTTTTTGGCGCGAATCGGTAGTTCGTTTCGGTTCCGGCCCGAATCGGTGCATCAAATGGTATCCCGGCATGGTTTTTTGCACAGTATCGAAACTGACCAAAACGAACCAAAACATCGCTATTGGGTCAAAAAATGTGGAGTTGGTTACGTTTCTGGCGCGAATCGGTCATTCGTTTCGGTTCCGGCCCGAATTGGTGCATTAAATGCTATCCCGGCATGGTTTTTTGCACAGTAACGAAACTGACCAAAACGAACCAAAACATATCTATTGGGTCCAAAAAAGTGGATTGGGTGCGTTCGTTTCTTTTCTGGCGCGAATCGGTAGTTCGTTTCGGTTCCGGCCCGAATCGGTGCATTAAATGCTGTCCCGGCATGGTTTTTCGCACAGTAACGAAACTGATTAAAAACGAACCAAAACATCACTATTTGGTCCAATAAAGTGGATTGGGTGCGTTCGTTTCGTTTCTGGCGTGAATCGGTAATTCGTTTTGGTTCCGACCCGAATCGGTGCATTAAATGCTATCTCGGCATGGTTTTTTGCACAGTAACGGAACTGATTAAAAACAAACCAAAACATCACTATTGGGTCCAAAAAAGTGGATTGGGTGCGTTCGTTTCGTTTCTGGCACGAATCGGTAGTTCGTTTTGGTTCCGACCCGAATCGGTGCATTAAATGCTATCCCGGCATGGTTTTTTGCACAGTAACCAAACTGATTAAAAACGAACCAAAACATCACTATTGGGTCCAAAAAAGTGGATTGGGTGCGTTCGTTTCATTTCTGGCGCGAATCGGTAGTTCGTTTTGGTTCCGGCCCGAATCGGTGCATTAAATGCTATCCCGGCATGGTTTTTTGCACAGTAACGAAACTGATTAAAAACGAACGAAAACATCACTATTGGGTCCAATAAAGTGGATTGGGTGCGTTCGTTTCGTTTCTGGCATGAATTGGTAGTTCGTTTCGGTTCCGGCCCGAATCGGTGCATTAAATGGTATCCCGACATGGTTTTTTGCACAGTAACGAAACTGACCAAAACGAACCAAAACATCACTATTGGGTCCAAAAAAGTGGATTGGGTGCGTTTGTTACGTTTTTTGCCCAAATCGGTAGTTCGTTTCGGTTCCGGCCCGAATCGGTGCATGCAATACAACCCGGCATGGTTTTTTGCACAGTAACGAAACTGACCAAAACGAACCAAAACATCACTATCCGGTCCAAAAAGTGGATTGTGTGCGTTCGTTTTGTTTCTGGCGTGAATCGGTAGTTCATTTCGGTTCCGGCACGAATTGGTGCATTCAATGCAACCCGACATGATTTTTTGTACAGTAACGAAACTGACCAAAACGAACCAAAACATCACTATTGGGTCCGAAAAAGTGGATTGGGGTGTTTGTTTCGTTTCTGGCGCGAATCGGTAGTTCGTTTCGGTTCCGGCCCGAATCGGTGCATTAAATGGTATCCCGACATGGTTTTTTGCACAGTAACGAAACTAACCAAAACGAACCAAAACATCTCTATTGGGTCAAAAAAAGTGGATTGGGTGTGTTCGTTACGTTTCTGGCCCAAATCGGTAGTTCGTTTCGGTTCCGGTCCGAATCGGTGCATTCAATGCAATGCGGCATGGTTTTTTGCACAGTAACGAAACTGACCAAAATGAACCAAAACATAACTATTGGGTCCAAAAAAGTGGATTGGGCGTGTTCGTGTCGTTTCTAGCGCGAATCGGTAGTTCGTTTTGGTTCCGGCCCAAATCGGTGCGTTAAATGCTGTCCCGGCATGGTTTTTCGCACAGTAACGAAACTGATCAAAACGAACCAAAACATCACTATTGGGTCCAAAAAAGTGGATTGGGTGCGTTCGTTTCGTTTCTGGCGTGAATCGGTAGTTCGTTTTGGTTCCGACCCGAATCGGTGCATTAAATGCTATCCCGGCATGGTTTTTTGCACAGTAACGAAACTGATTAAAAACGAACCAAAACATCACTATTGGGTCCAATAAAGTGGATTGGGTGTGTTCGTTTCGTTTCTGGCGCGAATCGGTAATTCGTTTCGGTTCCGGCCCGAATCGGTGCATTAAATGCTATCCCGGCATGGTTTTTTGCACAGTAACGGAACTGATTAAAACCAAACCAAAACATCACTACTGGGTCCAAAAAAGTGGATTGGGTGCGTTCGTTTCGTTTCTGGCGCGAATCGGTAGTTCGTTTCGGTTCCTGCCCGAATCGGTGCATTCAATGCAACCCGTCATGGTTTTTTGCACAGTAACGAAACTGACCAAAACGAACCAAAACATAACTATTGGGTCCAAAAAAGTGGATTGGGTGCATTCGTTTCGTTTCTGACGCGAATCGGTAATTCGTTTCGGTTCCGGCCCGAATCGATGCATTCAATGCAACCCGAAATGGTTTTTGCACACTAACAAAACTGACCAAAACGAACCAAAACATCACTATTGGGTCCAAAATGTGGATTGGGTGCATTCGTTTCGTTTTTGGCGCGAATCGGTAGTTCGTTTCGGTTCCGGCCCGAATCGGTGCATCAAATGGTATCCCGGCATGGTTTTTTGCACTTTATCGAAACTGACCAAAACGAACCAAAACATCGCTATTGGGTCAAAAAATGTGGAGTTGGTTACGTTTCTGGCGCGAATCGGTCTTTCGTTTCGGTTCCGGCCCGAATCGGTGCATTAAATGCTATCCCGGCATGGTTTTTTGCACAGTAACGAAACTGACCAAAACGAACCAAAACATATCTATTGGGTCCAAAAAAGTGGATTGGGTGCGTTCATTTCTTTTCTGGCGCGAATCGGTAGTTCGTTTCGGTTCCGGCCCGAATCGGTGCATTAAATGCTGTCCCGGCATGGTTTTTCGCACAGTAACGAAACTGATTAAAAACGAACCAAAACATCACTATTTGGTCCAATAAAGTGGATTGGGTGCGTTCGTTTCGTTTCTGGCGTGAATCGGTAATTCGTTTTGGTTCCGACCCGAATCGGTGCATTAAATGCTATCTCGGCATGGTTTTTTGCACAGTAACGGAACTGATTAAAAACAAACCAAAACATCACTATTGGGTCCAAAAAAGTGGATTGGGTGCGTTCGTTTCGTTTCTGGCACGAATCGGTAGTTCGTTTTGGTTCCGACCCGAATCGGTGCATTAAATGCTATCCCGGCATGGTTTTTTGCACAGTAACCAAACTGATTAAAAACGAACCAAAACATCACTATTGGGTCCAAAAAAGTGGATTGGGTGCGTTCGTTTCATTTCTGGCGCGAATCGGTAGTTCGTTTTGGTTCCGGCCCGAATCGGTGCATTAAATGCTATCCCGGCATGGTTTTTTGCACAGTAACGAAACTGATTAAAAACGAACCAAAACATCACTATTGGGTCCAATAAAGTGGATTGGGTGCGTTCGTTTCGTTTCTGGCGCGAATCGGTAATTCGTTTCGGTTCCGGCCCGAATCGGTGCATTAAATGCTATCCCGGCATGGTTTTTTGCACAGTAACGGAACTGATTAAAACCAAACCAAAACATCACTACTGGGTCCAAAAAAGTGGATTGGGTGCGTTCGTTTCGTTTCTGGCGCGAATCGGTAGTTCGTTTCGGTTCCTGCCCGAATCGGTGCATTCAATGCAACCCGTCATGGTTTTTTGCACAGTAACGAAACTGACCAAAACGAACCAAAACATAACTATTGGGTCCAAAAAAGTGGATTGGGTGCGTTCGTTTCGTTTCTGACGCGAATCGGTAATTCGTTTCGGTTCCGGCCCGAATCGATGCATTCAATGCAACCCGAAATGGTTTTTGCACACTAACAAAACTGACCAAAACGAACCAAAACATCACTATTGGGTCCAAAATGTGGATTGGGTGCATTCGTTTCATTTTTGGCGCGAATCGGTAGTTCGTTTCGGTTCCGGCCCGAATCGGTGCATCAAATGGTATCCCGGCATGGTTTTTTGCACAGTATCGAAACTGACCAAAACGAACCAAAACATCGCTATTGGGTCAAAAAATGTGGAGTTGGTTACGTTTCTGGCGCGAATCGGTAATTCGTTTCGGTTCCGGCCCGAATCGGTGCATTAAATGCTATCCCGGCATGGTTTTTTGCACAGTAACGAAACTGACCAAAACGAACCAAAACATATCTATTGGGTCCAAAAAAGTGGATTGGGTGCGTTCGTTTCTTTTCTGCCACGAATCGGTAGTTCGTTTCGGTTCCGGCCCGAATCGGTGCATTAAATGCTGTCCCGGCATGGTTTTTCGCACAGTAACGAAACTGATCAAAACGAACCAAAACATCACTATTGGGTCCAAAAAAGTGGATTGGGTGCGTTCGTTTCGTTTCTGGCGCGAATCGGTAGTTCGTTTTGGTTCCAGCCTGAATCGGTGCATTAAATGCTATCCCGGCATGGTTTTTTGCACAGTAACGAAACTGATTAAAAACGAACGAAAACATCACTATTGGGTCCAATAAAGTGGATTGGGTGCGTTCGTTTCGTTTCTGGCACGAATTGGTAGTTCGTTTCGGTTCCGGCCCGAATCGGTGCATTAAATGGTATCCCGACATGGTTTTTTGCACAGTAACGAAACTGACCAAAACGAACCAAAACATCACTATTGGGTCCAAAAAAGTGGATTGGGTGCGTTTGTTACGTTTTTTGCCCAAATCGGTAGTTCGTTTCGGTTCCGGCCCGAATCGGTGCATGCAATACAACCCGGCATGGTTTTTTGCACAGTAACGAAACTGACCAAAACGAACCAAAACATCACTATCCGGTCCAAAAAGTGGATTGTGTGCGTTCGTTTTGTTTCTGGCGTGAATCGGTAGTTCATTTCGGTTCCGGCACGAATTGGTGGATTCAATGCAACCCGACATGATTTTTTGTACAGTAACGAAACTGAACAAAACGAACCAAAACATCACTATTGGGTCCAAAAAAGTGGATTGGGGTGTTTGTTTCGTTTCTGGCGCGAATCGGTAGTTCGTTTCGGTTCCGGCCCGAATCGGTGCATTAAATGGTATCCCGACATGGTTTTTTGCACAGTAACGAAACTGACCAAAACGAACCAAAACATCTCTATTGGGTCAAAAAAAGTGGATTGGGTGCGTTCGTTTCGTTTCTGGCACGAATCGGTAGTTCGTTTTGGTTCCGACCCGAATCGGTGCATTAAATGCTATCCCGGCATGGTTTTTTGCACAGTAACCAAACTGATTAAAAACGAACCAAAACATCACTATTGGGTCCAAAAAAGTGGATTGGGTGCGTTCGTTTCATTTCTGGCGCGAATCGGTAGTTCGTTTTGGTTCCGGCCCGAATCGGTGCATTAAATGCTATCCCGGCATGGTTTTTTGCACAGTAACGAAACTGATTAAAAACGAACGAAAACATCACTATTGGGTCCAATAAAGTGGATTGGGTGCGTTCGTTTCGTTTCTGGCACGAATTGGTAGTTCGTTTCGGTTCAGGCCCGAATCGGTGCATTAAATGGTATCCCGACATGGTTTTTTGCACAGTAACGAAACTGACCAAAACGAACCAAAACATCACTATTGGGTCCAATAAAGTGGATTGGGTGCGTTCGTTTCGTTTCTGGCGCGAATCGGTAATTCGTTTCGGTTCCGGCCCGAATCGGTGCATTAAATGCTATCCCGGCATGGTTTTTTGCAGAGTAACGGAACTGATTAAAACCAAACCAAAACATCACTACTGGGTCCCAAAAAGTGGATTGGGTGCGTTCGTTTCGTTTCTGGCGCGAATCGGTAGTTCGTTTCGGTTCCTGCCCGAATCGGTGCATTCAATGCAACCCGTCATGGTTTTTTGCACAGTAACGAAACTGACCAAAACGAACCAAAACATAACTATTGGGTCCAAAAAAGTGGATTGGGTGCGTTCGTTTCGTTTCTGACGCGAATCGGTAATTCGTTTCGGTTCCGGCCCGAATCGATGCATTCAATGCAACCCGAAATGGTTTTTGCACACTAACAAAACTGACCAAAACGAACCAAAACATCACTATTGGGTCCAAAATGTGGATTGGGTGCATTCGTTTCATTTTTGGCGCGAATCGGTAGTTCGTTTCGGTTCCGGCCCGAATCGGTGCATCAAATGGTATCCCGGCATGGTTTTTTGCACAGTATCGAAACTGACCAAAACGAACCAAAACATCGCTATTGGGTCAAAAAATGTGGAGTTGGTTACGTTTCTGGCGCAAATCGGTAATTCGTTTTGGTTCCGGCCCGAATCGGTGCATTAAATGCTATCCCGGCATGGTTTTTTGCACAGTAACGAAACTGACCAAAACGAACCAAAACATATCTATTGGGTCCAAAAAAGTGGATTGGGTGCGTTCGTTTCTTTTCTGCCGCGAATCGGTAGTTCGTTTCGGTTCCGGCCCGAATCGGTGCATTAAATGCTGTCCCGGCATGGTTTTTCGCACAGTAACGAAACTGATCAAAACGAACCAAAACATCACTATTGGGTCCAAAAAAGTGGATTGGGTGCGTTCGTTTCGTTTCTGGCGCGAATCGGTAGTTCGTTTTGGTTCCGGCCCGAATCGGTGCATTAAATGCTATCCCGACATGGTTTTTTGCACAGTAACGAAACTGACCAAAACGAACCAAAACATCACTATTGGGTCCAAAAAAGTGGATTGGGTGCGTTCGTTTCGTTTCTGGCGTGAATCGGTAGTTCGTTTTGGTTCCGGCCCGAATCGGTGCATTCAATGCAGCCCGGCATGGTTTTTTGCACAGTAACGAAACTGACCAAAACGAACCAAAACATCACTATTGGGTCCAAAAAGTGGATTGTGTGCGTTCGTTTCGTTTCTGGCGTGAATCGGTAGTTCATTTCGGTTCCGGCACGAATCGGTGCATTCAATGCAACAACCCGACATGATTTTTTGCACAGTAACGAAACTGACCAAAATGAACCAAAACATCACTATTGGGTCCAAAAAAGTGGATTGGGGTGTTTGTTTCGTTTCTGGCGCGAATCGGTAGTTCGTTTCGGTTCCGGCCCGAATCGGTGCATTAAATGGTATCCCGACATGGTTTTTTGCACAGTAACGAAACTGACCAAAATGAACCAAAACATCTCTATTGGGTCAAAAAAAGTGGATTGGGTGCGTTCGTTACGTTTCTGGCCCAAATCGGTAGTTCGTTTCGGTTCCGGTCCGAATCGGTGCATTCAATGCAATGCGGCATGGTTTTTTGCACAGTAACGAAACTGACCAAAATGAACCAAAACATAACTATTGGGTCCAAAAAAGTGGATTGGGCGTGTTCGTGTCGTTTCTAGCGCGAATCGGTAGTTCGTTTTGGTTCCGGCCCAAATCGGTGCGTTAAATGCTGTCCCGGCATGGTTTTTCGCACAGTAACGAAACTGATCAAAACGAACCAAAACATCACTATTGGGTCCAAAAAAGTGGATTGGGTGCGTTCGTTTCGTTTCTGGCGTGAATCGGTAGTTCGTTTTGGTTCCGGCCCGAATCGGTGCATTAAATGCTATCCCGGCATGGTTTTTTGCACAGTAACGAAACTGATTAAAAACGAACCAAAACATCACTATTGGGTCCAATAAAGTGGATTGGGTGCGTTCGTTTCATTTCTGGCGCGAATCGGTAATTCGTTTCGGTTCCGGCCCGAATCGGTGCATTAAATGCTATCCCGGCATGGTTTTTTGCACAGTAACGGAACTGATTAAAACCAAACCAAAACATCACTACTGGGTCCAAAAAAGTGGATTGGGTGCGTTCGTTTCGTTTCTGGCGCGAATCGGTAGTTCGTTTCGGTTCCTGCCCGAATCGGTGCATTCAATGCAACCCGTCATGGTTTTTTGCACAGTAACGAAACTGACCAAAACGAACCAAAACATAACTATTGGGTCCAAAAAAGTGGATTGGGTGCGTTCGTTTCGTTTCTGACGCGAATCGGTAATTCGTTTCGGTTCCGGCCCGAATCGATGCATTCAATGCAACCCGAAATGGTTTTTGCACACTAACAAAACTGACCAAAACGAACCAAAACATCACTATTGGGTCCAAAATGTGGATTGGGTGCATTCGTTTCATTTTTGGCGCGAATCGGTAGTTCGTTTCGGTTCCGGCCCGAATCGGTGCATCAAATGGTATCCCGGCATGGTTTTTTGCACAGTATCGAAACTGACCAAAACGAACCAAAACATCGCTATTGGGTCAAAAAATGTGGAGTTGGTTACATTTCTGGCGCGAATCGGTAATTCGTTTCGGTTCCGGCCCGAATCGGTGCATTAAATGCTATCCCGGCATGGTTTTTTGCACAGTAACGAAACTGACCAAAACGAACCAAAACATATCTATTGGGTCCAAAAAAGTGGATTGGGTGCGTTCGTTTCTTTTCTGCCACGAATCGGTAGTTCGTTTCGGTTCCGGCCCGAATCGGTGCATTAAATGCTGTCCCGGCATGGTTTTTCGCACAGTAACGAAACTGATCAAAACGAACCAAAACATCACTATTGGGTCCAAAAAAGTGGATTGGGTGCGTTCGTTTCGTTTCTGGCGCGAATCGGTAGTTCGTTTTGGTTCCAGCCTGAATCGGTGCATTAAATGCTATCCCGGCATGGTTTTTTGCACAGTAACGAAACTGATTAAAAACGAACGAAAACATCACTATTGGGTCCAATAAAGTGGATTGGGTGCGTTCGTTTCGTTTCTGGCACGAATTGGTAGTTCGTTTCGGTTCCGGCCCGAATCGGTGCATTAAATGGTATCCCGACATGGTTTTTTGCACAGTAACGAAACTGACCAAAACGAACCAAAACATCACTATTGGGTCCAAAAAAGTGGATTGGGTGCGTTTGTTACGTTTTTTGCCCAAATCGGTAGTTCGTTTCGGTTCCGGCCCGAATCGGTGCATGCAATACAACGCGGCATGGTTTTTTGCACAGTAACGAAACTGACCAAAACGAACCAAAACATCACTATCCGGTCCAAAAAGTGGATTGTGTGCGTTCGTTTTGTTTCTGGCGTGAATCGGTAGTTCATTTCGGTTCCGGCACGAATTGGTGGATTCAATGCAACCCGACATGATTTTTTGTACAGTAACGAAACTGAACAAAACGAACCAAAACATCACTATTGGGTCCAAAAAAGTGGATTGGGGTGTTTGTTTCGTTTCTGGCGCGAATCGGTAGTTCGTTTCGGTTCCGGCCCGAATCGGTGCATTAAATGGTATCCCGACATGGTTTTTTGCACAGTAACGAAACTGACCAAAACGAACCAAAACATCTCTATTGGGTCAAAAAAAGTGGATTGGGTGCGTTCGTTTCGTTTCTGGCACGAATCGGTAGTTCGTTTTGGTTCCGACCCGAATCGGTGCATTAAATGCTATCCCGGCATGGTTTTTTGCACAGTAACCAAACTGATTAAAAACGAACCAAAACATCACTATTGGGTCCAAAAAAGTGGATTGGGTGCGTTCGTTTCATTTCTGGCGCGAATCGGTAGTTCGTTTTGGTTCCGGCCCGAATCGGTGCATTAAATGCTATCCCGGCATGGTTTTTTGCACAGTAACGAAACTGATTAAAAACGAACGAAAACATCACTATTGGGTCCAATAAAGTGGATTGGGTGCGTTCGTTTCGTTTCTGGCACGAATTGGTAGTTCGTTTCGGTTCCGGCCCGAATCGGTGCATTAAATGGTATCCCGACATGGTTTTTTGCACAGTAACGAAACTGACCAAAACGAACCAAAACATCACTATTGGGTCCAATAAAGTGGATTGGGTGCGTTCGTTTCGTTTCTGGCGCGAATCGGTAATTCGTTTCGGTTCCGGCCCGAATCGGTGCATTAAATGCTATCCCGGCATGGTTTTTTGCACAGTAACGGAACTGATTAAAACCAAACCAAAACATCACTACTGGGTCCCAAAAAGTGGATTGGGTGCGTTCGTTTCGTTTCTGGCGCGAATCGGTAGTTCGTTTCGGTTCCTGCCCGAATCGGTGCATTCAATGCAACCCGTCATGGTTTTTTGCACAGTAACGAAACTGACCAAAACGAACCAAAACATAACTATTGGGTCCAAAAAAGTGGATTGGGTGCGTTCGTTTCGTTTCTGACGCGAATCGGTAATTCGTTTCGGTTCCGGCCCGAATCGATGCATTCAATGCAACCCGAAATGGTTTTTGCACACTAACAAAACTGACCAAAACGAACCAAAACATCACTATTGGGTCCAAAATGTGGATTGGGTGCATTCGTTTCGTTTTTGGCGCGAATCGGTAGTTCGTTTCGGTTCCGGCCCGAATCGGTGCATCAAATGGTATCCCGGCATGGTTTTTTGCACAGTATCGAAACTGACCAAAACGAACCAAAACATCGCTATTGGGTCAAAAAATGTGGAGTTGGTTACGTTTCTGGCGCAAATCGGTAATTCGTTTCGGTTCCGGCCCGAATCGGTGCATTAAATGCTATCCCGGCATGGTTTTTTGCACAGTAACGAAACTGACCAAAACGAACCAAAACATATCTATTGGGTCCAAAAAAGTGGATTGGGTGCGTTCGTTTCTTTTCTGCCGCGAATCGGTAGTTCGTTTCGGTTCCGGCCCGAATCGGTGCATTAAATGCTGTCCCGGCATGGTTTTTCGCACAGTAACGAAACTGATCAAAACGAACCAAAACATCACTATTGGGTCCAAAAAAGTGGATTGGGTGCATTCGTTTCGTTTCTGGCGCGAATCGGTAGTTCGTTTTGGTTCCGGCCCGAATCGGTGCATTAAATGCTATCCCGGCATGGTTTTTTGCACAGTAACGAAACTGATTAAAAACGAACGAAAACATCACTATTGGGTCCAATAAAGTGGATTGGGTGCGTTCGTTTCGTTTCTGGCACGAATTGGTAGTTCGTTTCGGTTCCGGCCCGAATCGGTGCATTAAATGGTATCCCGACATGGTTTTTTGCACAGTAACGAAACTGACCAAAACGAACCAAAACATCACTATTGGGTCCAAAAAATTGGATTGGGTGCGTTTGTTACGTTTTTTGCCCAAATCGGTAGTTCGTTTCGGTTCCGGCCCGAATCGGTGCATGCAATACAACCCGGCATGGTTTTTTGCACAGTAACGAAACTGACCAAAACGAACCAAAACATCACTATCCGGTCCAAAAAGTGGATTGTGTGCGTTCGTTTTGTTTCTGGCGTGAATCGGTAGTTCATTTCGGTTCCGGCACGAATTGGTGCATTCAATGCAACCCGACATGATTTTTTGTACAGTAACGAAACTGACCAAAACGAACCAAAACATCACTATTGGGTCCAAAAAAGTGGATTGGGGTGTTTGTTTCGTTTCTGGCGCGAATCGGTAGTTCGTTTCGGTTCCGGCCCGAATCGGTGCATTAAATGGTATCCCGACATGGTTTTTTGCACAGTAACGAAACTGACCAAAACGAACCAAAACATCTCTATTGGGTCAAAAAAAGTGGATTGGGTGCGTTCGTTACGTTTCTGGCCCAAATCGGTAGTTCGTTTCGGTTCCGGTCCGAATCGGTGCATTCAATGCAATGCGGCATGGTTTTTTGCACAGTAACGAAACTGACCAAAATGAACCAAAACATAACTATTGGGTCCAAAAAAGTGGATTGGGCGTGTTCGTGTCGTTTCTAGCGCGAATCGGTAGTTCGTTTTGGTTACGGCCCAAATCGGTGCGTTAAATGCTGTCCCGGCATGGTTTTTCGCACAGTAACGAAACTGATCAAAACGAACCAAAACATCACTATTGGGTCCAAAAAAGTGGATCGGGTGCGTTCGTTTCGTTTCTGGCGTGAATCGGTAGTTCGTTTTGGTTCCGGCCCGAATCGGTGCATTAAATGCTATCCCGGCATGGTTTTTTGCACAGTAACGAAACTGATTAAAAACGAACCAAAACATCACTATTGGGTCCAATAAAGTGGATTGGGTGCGTTCGTTTCGTTTCTGGCGCGAATCGGTAACTCGTTTCGGTTCCGGCCCGAATCGGTGCATTAAATGCCATCCCGGCATGGTTTTTTGCACAGTAACGGAACTGATTAAAACCAAACCAAAACATCACTACTGGGTCCAAAAAAGTGGATTGGGTGCGTTCGTTTCGTTTCTGGCGCGAATCGGTAGTTCGTTTCGGTTCCTGCCCGAATCGGTGCATTCAATGCAACCCGTCATGGTTTTTTGCACAGTAACGAAACTGACCAAAACGAACCAAAACATAACTATTGGGTCCAAAAAAGTGGATTGGGTGCGTTCGTTTCGTTTCTGACGCGAATCGGTAATTCGTTTCGGTTCCGGCCCGAATCGATGCATTCAATGCAACCTGAAATGGTTTTTGCACACTAACAAAACTGACCAAAACGAACCAAAACATCACTATTGGGTCCAAAATGTGGACTGGGTGCATTCGTTTCGTTTTTGGCGCGAATCGGTAGTTCGTTTCAGTTCCGGCCCGAATCGGTGCATCAAATGGTATCCCGGCATGGTTTTTTGCACAGTATCGAAACTGACCAAAACGAACCAAAACATCGCTATTGGGTCAAAAAATGTGGAGTTGGTTACGTTTCTGGCGCGAATCGGTAATTCGTTTCGGTTCCGGCCCGAATCGGTGCATTAAATGCTATCCCGGCATGGTTTTTTGCACATTAACGAAACTGACCAAAACGAACCAAAACATATCTATTGGGTCCAAAAAAGTGGATTGGGTGCGTTCGTTTTTTTTCTGCCGCGAATCGGTAGTTCGTTTCGGTTCCGGCCCGAATCGGTGCATTAAATGCTGTCCCGGCATGGTTTTTCGCACAGTAACGAAACTGATCAAAACGAACCAAAACATCACTATTGGGTCCAAAAAAGTGGATTGGGTGCGTTCGTTTCGTTTCTGGCGCGAATCGGTAGTTCGTTTTGGTTCCAGCCTGAATCGGTGCATTAAATGCTATCCCGGCATGGTTTTTTGCACAGTAACGAAACTGATTAAAAACGAATGAAAACATCACTATTGGGTCCAATAAAGTGGATTGGGTGCGTTCGTTTCGTTTCTGGCACGAATTGGTAGTTCGTTTCGGTTCCGGCCCGAATCGGTGCATTAAATGGTATCCCGACATGGTTTTTTGCACAGTAACGAAACTGACCAAAACGAACCAAAACATCACTATTGGGTCCAAAAAAGTGGATTGGGTGCGTTTGTTACGTTTTTTGCCCAAATCGGTAGTTCGTTTCGGTTCCGGCCCGAATCGGTGCATGCAATACAACCCGGCATGGTTTTTTGCACAGTAACGAAACTGACCAAAACGAACCAAAACATCACTATCCGGTCCAAAAAGTGGATTGTGTGCGTTCGTTTTGTTTCTGGCGTGAATCGGTAGTTCATTTCGGTTCCGGCACGAATTGGTGGATTCAATGCAACCCGACATGATTTTTTGTACAGTAACGAAACTGAACAAAACGAACCAAAACATCACTATTCGGTCCAAAAAAGTGGATTGGGGTGTTTGTTTCGTTTCTGGCGCGAATCGGTAGTTCGTTTCGGTTCCGGCCCGAATCGGTGCATTAAATGGTATCCCGACATGGTTTTTTGCACAGTAACGAAACTGACCAAAACGAACCAAAACATCTCTATTGGGTCAAAAAAAGTGGATTGGGTGCGTTCGTTTCGTTTCTGGCACGAATCGGTAGTTCGTTTTGGTTCCGACCCGAATCGGTGCATTAAATGCTATCCCGGCATGGTTTTTTGCACAGTAACCAAACTGATTAAAAACGAACCAAAACATCACTATTGGGTCCAAAAAAGTGGATTGGGTGCGTTCGTTTCATTTCTGGCGCGAATCGGTAGTTCGTTTTGGTTCCGGCCCGAATCGGTGCATTAAATGCTATCCCGGCATGGTTTTTTGCACAGTAACGAAACTGATTAAAAACGAACGAAAACATCACTATTGGGTCCAATAAAGTGGATTGGGTGCGTTCGTTTCGTTTCTGGCACGAATTGGTAGTTCGTTTCGGTTCCGGCCCGAATCGGTGCATTAAATGGTATCCCGACATGGTTTTTTGCACAGTAACGAAACTGACCAAAACGAACCAAAACATCACTATTGGGTCCAATAAAGTGGATTGGGTGCGTTCGTTTCGTTTCTGGCGCGAATCGGTAATTCGTTTCGGTTCCGGCCCGAATCGGTGCATTAAATGCTATCCCGGCATGGTTTTTTGCACAGTAACGGAACTGATTAAAACCAAACCAAAACATCACTACTGGGTCCAAAAAAGTGGATTGGGTGCGTTCGTTTCGTTTCTGGCGCGAATCGGTAGTTCGTTTCGGTTCCTGCCCGAATCGGTGCATTCAATGCAACCCGTCATGGTTTTTTGCACAGTAACGAAACTGACCAAAACGAACCAAAACATAACTATTGGGTCCAAAAAAGTGGATTGGGTGCGTTCGTTTCATTTCTGACGCGAATCGGTAATTCGTTTCGGTTCCGGCCCGAATCGATGCATTCAATGCAACCCGAAATGGTTTTTGCACACTAACAAAACTGACCAAAACGAACCAAAACATCACTATTGGGTCCAAAATGTGGATTGGGTGCATTCGTTTCGTTTTTGGCGCGAATCGGTAGTTCGTTTCGGTTCCGGCCCGAATCGGTGCATCAAATGGTATCCCGGCATGGTTTTTTGCACAGTATCGAAACTGACCAAAACGAACCAAAACATCGCTATTGGGTCAAAAAATGTGGAGTTGGTTACGTTTCTGGCGCGAATCGGTAATTCGTTTCGGTTCCGGCCCGAATCGGTGCATTAAATGCTATCCCGGCATGGTTTTTTGCACATTAACGAAACTGACCAAAACGAACCAAAACATATCTATTGGGTCCAAAAAAGTGGATTGGGTGCGTTCGTTTTTTTTCTGCCGCGAATCGGTAGTTCGTTTCGGTTCCGGCCCGAATCGGTGCATTAAATGCTGTCCCGGCATGGTTTTTCGCACAGTAACGAAACTGATCAAAACGAACCAAAACATCACTATTGGGTCCAAAAAAGTGGATTGGGTGCGTTCGTTTCGTTTCTGGCGCGAATCGGTAGTTCGTTTTGGTTCCAGCCTGAATCGGTGCATTAAATGCTATCCCGGCATGGTTTTTTGCACAGTAACGAAACTGATTAAAAACGAATGAAAACATCACTATTGGGTCCAATAAAGTGGATTGGGTGCGTTCGTTTCGTTTCTGGCACGAATTGGTAGTTCGTTTCGGTTCCGGCCCGAATCGGTGCATTAAATGGTATCCCGACATGGTTTTTTGCACAGTAACGAAACTGACCAAAATGAACCAAAACATCACTATTGGGTCCAAAAAAGTGGATTGGGTGCGTTTGTTACGTTTTTTGCCCAAATCGGTAGTTCGTTTCGGTTCCGGCCCGAATCGGTGCATGCAATACAACCCGGCATGGTTTTTTGCACAGTAACGAAACTGACCAAAACGAACCAAAACATCACTATCCGGTCCAAAAAGTGGATTGTGTGCGTTCGTTTTGTTTCTGGCGTGAATCGGTAGTTCATTTCGGTTCCGGCACGAATTGGTGGATTCAATGCAACCCGACATGATTTTTTGTACAGTAACGAAACTGAACAAAACGAACCAAAACATCACTATTCGGTCCAAAAAAGTGGATTGGGGTGTTTGTTTCATTTCTGGCGCGAATCGGTAGTTCGTTTCGGTTCCGGCCCGAATCGGTGCATTAAATGGTATCCCGACATGGTTTTTTGCACAGTAACGAAACTGACCAAAACGAACCAAAACATCTCTATTGGGTCAAAAAAAGTGGATTGGGTGCGTTCGTTTCGTTTCTGGCACGAATCGGTAGTTCGTTTTGGTTCCGACCCGAATCGGTGCATTAAATGCTATCCCGGCATGGTTTTTTGCACAGTAACCAAACTGATTAAAAACGAACCAAAACATCACTATTGGGTCCAAAAAAGTGGATTGGGTGCGTTCGTTTCATTTCTGGCGCGAATCGGTAGTTCGTTTTGGTTCCGGCCCGAATCGGTGCATTAAATGCTATCCCGGCATGGTTTTTTGCACAGTAACGAAACTGATTAAAAATGAACGAAAACATCACTATTGGGTCCAATAAAGTGGATTGGGTGCGTTCGTTTCGTTTCTGGCACGAATTGGCAGTTCGTTTCGGTTCCGGCCCGAATCGGTGCATTAAATGGTATCCCGACATGGTTTTTTGCACAGTAACGAAACTGACCAAAACGAACCAAAACATCACTATTGGGTCCAATAAAGTGGATTGGGTGCGTTCGTTTCGTTTCTGGCGCGAATCGGTAATTCGTTTCGGTTCCGGCCCGAATCGGTGCATTAAATGCTATCCCGGCATGGTTTTTTGCACAGTAACGGAACTGATTAAAACCAAACCAAAACATCACTACTGGGTCCAAAAAAGTGGATTGGGTGCGTTCGTTTCGTTTCTGGCGCGAATCGGTAGTTCGTTTCGGTTCCTGCCCGAATCGGTGCATTCAATGCAACCCGTCATGGTTTTTTGCACAGTAACGAAACTGACCAAAACGAACCAAAACATAACTATTGGGTCCAAAAAAGTGGATTGGGTGCGTTCGTTTCATTTCTGACGCGAATCGGTAATTCGTTTCGGTTCCGGCCCGAATCGATGCATTCAATGCAACCCGAAATGGTTTTTGCACACTAACAAAACTGACCAAAACGAACCAAAACATCACTATTGGGTCCAAAATGTGGATTGGGTGCATTCGTTTCGTTTTTGGCGCGAATCGGTAGTTCGTTTCGGTTCCGGCCCGAATCGGTGCATCAAATGGTATCCCGGCATGGTTTTTTGCACAGTATCGAAACTGACCAAAACGAACCAAAACATCGCTATTGGGTCAAAAAATGTGGAGTTGGTTACGTTTCTGGCGCGAATCGGTAATTCGTTTCGGTTCCGGCCCGAATCGGTGCATTAAATGCTATCCCGGCATGGTTTTTTGCACAGTAACGAAACTGACCAAAACGAACCAAAACATATCTATTGGGTCCAAAAAAGTGGATTGGGTGCGTTCGTTTCTTTTCTGCCGCGAATCGGTAGTTCGTTTCGGTTCCGGCCCGAATCGGTGCATTAAATGCTGTCCCGGCATGGTTTTTCGCACAGTAACGAAACTGATCAAAACGAACCAAAACATCACTATTGGGTCCAAAAAAGTGGATTGGGTGCGTTCGTTTCATTTCTGGCGCGAATCGGTAGTTCGTTTTGGTTCCGGCCCGAATCGGTGCATTAAATGCTATCCCGACATGGTTTTTTGCACAGTAACGAAACTGATTAAAAACGAACGAAAACATCACTATTGGGTCCAATAAAGTGGATTGGGTGCGTTCGTTTCGTTTCTGGCACGAATTGGTAGTTCGTTTCGGTTCCGGCCCGAATCGGTGCATTAAATGGTATCCCGACATGGTTTTTTGCACAGTAACGAAACTGACCAAAACGAACCAAAACATCACTACTGGGTCCAAAAAAGTGGATTGGGTGCGTTCGTTTCGTTTCTGGCGCGAATCGGTAGTTCGTTTCGGTTCCTGCCCGAATCGGTGCATTCAATGCAACCCGTCATGGTTTTTTGCACAGTAACGAAACTGACCAAAACGAACCAAAACATAACTATTGGGTCCAAAAAAGTGGATTGGGTGCGTTTGTTTCGTTTCTGACGCGAATCGGTAATTCGTTTCGGTTCCGGCCCGAATCGATGCATTCAATGCAACCCGAAATGGTTTTTGCACACTAACAAAACTGACCAAAACGAACCAAAACATCACTATTGGGTCCAAAATGTGGATTGGGTGCATTCGTTTCGTTTTTGGCGCGAATCGGTAGTTCGTTTCGGTTCCGGCCCGAATCGGTGCATCAAATGGTATCCCGGCATGGTTTTTTGCACAGTATCGAAACTGACCAAAACGAACCAAAACATCGCTATTGGGTCAAAAAATGTGGAGTTGGTTACGTTTCTGGCGCGAATCGGTAATTCGTTTCGGTTCCGGCCCGAATCGGTGCATTAAATGCTATCCCGGCATGGATTTTTGCACAGTAACGAAACTGACCAAAACGAACCAAAACATATCTATTGGGTCCAAAAAAGTGGATTGGGTGCGTTCGTTTCTTTTCTGCCGCGAATCGGTAGTTCGTTTCGGTTCCGGCCCGAATCGGTGCATTAAATGCTGTCCCGGCATGGTTTTTCGCACAGTAACGAAACTGATCAAAACGAACCAAAACATCACTATTGGATCCAAAAAAGTGGTTTGGGTGCGTTCGTTTCGTTTCTGGCGCGAATCGGTAGTTCGTTTTGGTTCCAGCCCGAATCGGTGCATTAAATGCTATCCCGGCATGGTTTTTTGCACAGTAACGAAACTGATTAAAAACGAACCAAAACATCACTATTTGGTCCAATAAAGTGGATTGGGTGCGTTCGTTTCGTTTCTGGCGTGAATCGGTAATTCGTTTCGGTTCTGACCCGAATCGGTGCATTAAATGCTATCTCGGCATGGTTTTTTGCACAGTAACGGAACTGATTAAAAACAAACCAAAACATCACTATTGGGTCCAAAAAAGTGGATTGGGTGCGTTCGTTTCGTTTCTGGCACGAATCGGTAGTTCGTTTTGGTTCCGACCCGAATCGGTGCATTAAATGCTATCCCGGCATGGTTTTTAGCACAGTAACCAAACTGATTAAAAACGAACCAAAACATCACTATTGGGTCCAAAAAAGTGGATTGGGTGCGTTCGTTTCATTTCTGGCGCGAATCGGTAGTTCGTTTTGGTTCCGGCCCGAATCGGTGCATTAAATGCTATCCCGGCATGGTTTTTTGCACAGTAACGAAACTGATTAAAACCGAACGAAAACATCACTATTGGGTCCAATAAAGTGGATTGGGTGCGTTCGTTTCGTTTCTGGCACGAATTGGTAGTTCGTTTCGGTTCCGGCCCGAATCGGTGCATTAAATGGTATCCCGACATGGTTTTTTGCACAGTAACGAAACTGACCAAAACGAACCAAAACATCACTATTGGGTCCAAAAAAGTGGATTGGGTGCGTTTGTTACGTTTTTTGCCCAAATCGGTAGTTCGTTTCGGTTCCGGCCCGAATCGGTGCATGCAATACAACCCGGCATGGTTTTTTGCACAGTAACGAAACTGACCAAAATGAACCAAAACATCACTATCCGGTCCAAAAAGTGGATTGTGTGCGTTCGTTTTGTTTCTGGCGTGAATCGGTAGTTCATTTCGGTTCCGGCACGAATTGGTGCATTCAATGCAACCCGACATGATTTTTTGTACAGTAACGAAACTGACCAAAACGAACCAAAACATCACTATTGGGTCCAAAAAAGTGGATTGGGGTGCTTGTTTCGTTTCTGGCGCGAATCGGTAGTTCGTTTCGGTTCCGGCCCGAATCGGTGCATTAAATGGTATCCCGACATGGTTTTTTGCACAGTAACGAAACTGACCAAAACGAACCAAAACATCTCTATTGGGTCAAAAAAAGTGGATTGGGTGCGTTCGTTACGTTTCTGGCCCAAATCGGTAGTTCGTTTCGGTTCCGGTCCGAATCGGTGCATTCAATGCAATGCGGCATGGTTTTTTGCACAGTAACGAAACTGACCAAAATGAACCAAAACATAACTATTGGGTCCAAAAAAGTGGATTGGGCGTGTTCGTGTCGTTTCTAGCGCGAATCGGTAGTTCGTTTTGGTTCCGGCCCAAATCGGTGCGTTAAATGCTGTCCCGGCATGGTTTTTCGCACAGTAACGAAACTGATCAAAACGAACCAAAACATCACTATTGGGTCCAAAAAAGTGGATTGGGTGCGTTCGTTTCGTTTCTGGCGTGAATCGGTAGTTCGTTTTGGTTCCGGCCCGAATCGGTGCATTAAATGCTATCCCGGCATGGTTTTTTGCACAGTAACGAAACTGATTAAAAACGAACCAAAACATAATTGGGTCCAATAAAGTGGATTGGGTGCGTTCGTTTCGTTTCTGGCGCGAATCGGTAATTCGTTTCGGTTCCGGCCCGAATCGGTGCATTAAATGCTATCCCGGCATGGTTTTTTGCACAGTAACGGAACTGATTAAAACCAAACCAAAACATCACTACTGGGTCCAAAAAAGTGGATTGGGTGCGTTCGTTTCGTTTCTGGCGCGAATCGGTAGTTCGTTTCGGTTCCTGCCCGAATCGGTGCATTCAATGCAACCCGTCATGGTTTTTTGCACAGTAACGAAACTGACCAAAACGAACCAAAACATAACTATTGGGTCCAAAAAAGTGGATTGGGTGCGTTCGTTTCGTTTCTGACGCGAATCGGTAATTCGTTTCGGTTCCGGCCCGAATCGGTGCATCAAATGGTATCCCGGCATGGTTTTTTGCACAGTATCGAAACTGACCAAAACATCGCTATTGGGTCAAAAAATGTGGAGTTGGTTACGTTTCTGGCGCGAATCGGTAATTCGTTTCGGTTCCGGCCCGAATCGGTGCATTAAATGCTATCCCGGCATGGTTTTTTGCACAGTAACGAAACTGACCAAAACGAACCAAAACATATCTATTGGGTCCAAAAATGTGGATTGGGTGCGTTCGTTTCTTTTCTGCCGCGAATCGGTAGTTCGTTTCGGTTCCGGCCCGAATCGGTGCATTAAATGCTGTCCCGGCATGGTTTTTCGCACAGTAACGAAACTGATCAAAACGAACCAAAACATCACTATTGGGTCCAAAAAAGTGGATTGGGTGCGTTCGTTTCGTTTCTGGCGCGAATCGGTAGTTCGTTTTGGTTCCAGCCTGAATCGGTGCATTAAATGCTATCCCGGCATGGTTTTTTGCACAGTAACGAAACTGATTAAAAACGAACCAAAACATCACTATTGGGTCCAATAAAGTGGATTGGGTGCGTTCGTTTCGTTTCTGGCCCAAATCGGTAGTTCGTTTCGGTTCCGGCCCGAATCGGTGCATTAAATGCTATCCCGGCATGGTTTTTTGCACAGTAACGGAACTGATTAAAACCAAACCAAAACATCACTACTGGGTCCAAAAAAGTGGATTGGGTGCGTTCGTTTCGTTTCTGGCGCGAATCGGTAGTTCGTTTCGGTTCCTGCCCGAATCGGTGCATTCAATGCAACCCGTCATGGTTTTTTGCACAGTAACGAAACTGACCAAAACGAACCAAAACATAACTATTGGGTCCAAAAAAGTGGATTGGGTGCGTTCGTTTCGTTTCTGACGCGAATCGGTAATTCGTTTCGGTTCCGGCCCGAATCGATGCATTCAATGCAACCCGAAATGGTTTTTGCACACTAACAAAACTGACCAAAACGAACCAAAACATCACTATTGGGTCCAAAATGTGGATTGGGTGCATTCGTTTCGTTTTTGGCGCGAATCGGTAGTTCGTTTCGGTTCCGGCCCGAATCGGTGCATCAAATGGTATCCCGGCATGGTTTTTTGCACAGTATCGAAACTGACCAAAACGAACCAAAACATCGCTATTGGGTCAAAAAATGTGGAGTTGGTTACGTTTCTGGCGCGAATCGGTAATTCGTTTCGGTTCCGGCCCGAATCGGTGCATTAAATGCTATCCCGACATGGTTTTTTGCACAGTAACGAAACTGACCAAAACGAACCAAAACATATCTATTGGGTCCAAAAAAGTGGATTGGGTGCGTTCATTTCTTTTCTGCCGTGAATCGGTAGTTCGTTTCGGTTCCGGCCCGAATCGGTGCATTAAATGCTGTCCCGGCATGGTTTTTCGCACAGTAACGAAACTGATCAAAACGAACCAAAACATCACTATTGGGTCCAAAAAAGTGGATTGGGTGCGTTCGTTTCATTTCTGGCACGAATTGGTAGTTCGTTTCGGTTCCGGCCCGAATCGGTGCATTAAATGGTATCCCGACATGGTTTTTTGCACAGTAACGAAACTGACCAAAACGAACCAAAACATCACTACTGGGTCCAAAAAAGTGGATTGGGTGCGTTCGTTTCGTTTCTGGCGCGAATCGGTAGTTCGTTTCGGTTCCTGCCCGAATCGGTGCATTCAATGCAACCCGTCATGGTTTTTTGCACAGTAACGAAACTGACCAAAACGAACCAAAACATAACTATTGGGTCCAAAAAAGTGGATTGGGTGCGTTCGTTTCGTTTCTGACGCGAATCGGTAATTCGTTTCGGTTCCGGCCCGAATCGATGCATTCAATGCAACCCGAAATGGTTTTTGCACACTAACAAAACTGACCAAAACGAACCAAAACATCACTATTGGGTCCAAAATGTGGATTGGGTGCATTCGTTTCGTTTTTGGCGCGAATCGGTAGTTCGTTTCGGTTCCGGCCCGAATCGGTGCATCAAATGGTATCCCGGCATGGTTTTTTGCACAGTATCGAAACTGACCAAAACGAACAAAAACATCGCTATTGGGTCAAAAAATGTGGAGTTGGTTACGTTTCTGGCGCGAATCGGTAATTCGTTTCGGTTCCGGCCCGAATCGGTGCATTAAATGCTATCCCGGCATGGTTTTTTGCACAGTAACGAAACTGACCAAAACGAACCAAAACATATCTATTGGGTCCAAAAAAGTGGATTGGGTGCGTTCGTTTCTTTTCTGCCGCGAATCGGTAGTTCGTTTCGGTTCCGGCCCGAATCGGTGCATTAAATGCTGTCCCGGCATGGTTTTTCGCACAGTAACGAAACTGATCAAAACGAACCAAAACATCACTATTGGGTCCAAAAAAGTGGATTGGGTGCGTTAGTTTCGTTTCTGGCGCGAATCGGTAGTTCGTTTTGGTTCCGGCCCAAATCGGTGCATTAAATGCTATCCCGGCATGGTTTTTTGCACAGTAACGAAACTGATTAAAAACGAACGAAAACATCACTATTGGGTCCAATAAAGTGGATTGGGTGCGTTCGTTTCGTTTCTGGCACGAATTGGTAGTTCGTTTCGGTTCCGGCCCGAATCGGTGCATTAAATGGTATCCCGACATGGTTTTTTGCACAGTAACGAAACTGACCAAAACGAACCAAAACATCACTATTGGGTCCAAAAAAGTGGATTGGGTGCGTTTGTTACGTTTTTTGCCCAAATCGGTAGTTCGTTTCGGTTCCGGCCCGAATCGGTGCATGCAATACAACCCGGCATGGTTTTTTGCACAGTAACGAAACTGACCAAAACGAACCAAAACATCACTATCCGGTCCAAAAAGTGGATTGTGTGCGTTCGTTTTGTTTCTGGCGTGAATCGGTAGTTCATTTCGGTTCCGGCACGAATTGGTGCATTCAATGCAACCCGACATGATTTTTTGTACAGTAACGAAACTGACCAAAACGAACCAAAACATCACTATTGGGTCCAAAAAAGTGGATTGGGGTGTTTGTTTCGTTTCTGGCGCGAATCGGTAGTTCGTTTCGGTTCCGGCCCGAATCGGTGCATTAAATGGTATCCCGACATGGTTTTTTGCACAGTAACGAAACTGACCAAAACGAACCAAAACATCTCTATTGGGTCAAAAAAAGTGGATTGGGTGCGTTCGTTACGTTTCTGGCCCAAATCGGTAGTTCGTTTCGGTTCCGGTCCGAATCGGTGCATTCAATGCAATGCGGCATGGTTTTTTGCACAGTAACGAAACTGACCAAAATGAACCAAAACATAACTATTGGGTCCAAAAAAGTGGATTGGGCGTGTTCGTGTCGTTTCTAGCGCGAATCGGTAGTTCGTTTTGGTTACGGCCCAAATCGGTGCGTTAAATGCTGTCCCGGCATGGTTTTTCGCACAGTAACGAAACTGATCAAAACGAACCAAAACATCACTATTGGGTCCAAAAAAGTGGATTGGGTGCGTTCGTTTCGTTTCTGGCGTGAATCGGTAGTTCGTTTTGGTTCCGGCCCGAATCGGTGCATTAAATGCTATCCCGGCATGGTTTTTTGCACAGTAACGAAACTGATTAAAAACGAACCAAAACATCACTATTGGGTCCAATAAAGTGGATTGGGTGCGTTCGTTTCGTTTCTGGCGCGAATCGGTAACTCGTTTCGGTTCCGGCCCGAATCGGTGCATTAAATGCCATCCCGGCATGGTTTTTTGCACAGTAACGGAACTGATTAAAACCAAACCAAAACATCACTACTGGGTCCAAAAAAGTGGATTGGGTGCGTTCGTTTCGTTTCTGGCGCGAATCGGTAGTTCGTTTCGGTTCCTGCCCGAATCGGTGCATTCAATGCAACCCGTCATGGTTTTTTGCACAGTAACGAAACTGACCAAAACGAACCAAAACATAACTATTGGGTCCAAAAAAGTGGATTGGGTGCGTTCGTTTCGTTTCTGACGCGAATCGGTAATTCGTTTCGGTTCCGGCCCGAATCGATGCATTCAATGCAACCTGGAATGGTTTTTGCACACTAACAAAACTGACCAAAACGAACCAAAACATCACTATTGGGTCCAAAATGTGGACTGGGTGCATTCGTTTCGTTTTTGGCGCGAATCGGTAGTTCGTTTCGGTTCCGGCCCGAATCGGTGCATCAAATGGTATCCCGGCATGGTTTTTTGCACAGTATCAAAACTGACCAAAACGAACCAAAACATCGCTATTGGGTCAAAAAATGTGGAGTTGGTTACGTTTCTGGCGCGAATCGGTAATTCGTTTCGGTTCCGGCCCGAATCGGTGCATTAAATGCTATCCTGGCATGGTTTTTTGCACATTAACGAAACTGACCAAAACGAACCAAAACATATCTATTGGGTCCAAAAAAGTGGATTGGGTGCGTTCGTTTTTTTTCTGCCGCGAATCGGTAGTTCGTTTCGGTTCCGGCCCGAATCGGTGCATTAAATGCTGTCCCGGCATGGTTTTTCGCACAGTAACGAAACTGATCAAAACGAACCAAAACATCACTATTGGGTCCAAAAAAGTGGATTGGGTGCGTTCGTTTCGTTTCTGGCGCGAATCGGTAGTTCGTTTTGGTTCCAGCCTGAATCGGTGCATTAAATGCTATCCCGGCATGGTTTTTTGCACAGTAACGAAACTGATTAAAAACGAACCAAAACATCACTATTTGGTCCAATAAAGTGGATTGGGTGCGTTCGTTTCGTTTCTGGCGTGAATCGGTAATTCGTTTCGGTTCCGACCCGAATCGATGCATTCAATGCAACCCGACATGGTTTTTTGCACAGTAACGAAACTGACCAAAACGAACCAAAACATCACTATTGGGTCCAAAATGTGGATTGGGTGCGTTCGTTTCGTTTTTGGCGCGAATCGGTAGTTCGTTTCGGTTCCGGCCCGAATCGGTGCATCAAATGGTATCCCGACATGGTTTTTTGCACAGTATCGAAACTGACCAAAACGAACCAAAACATCACTATTGGGTCAAAAAATGCGGAGTTGGTTACGTTTCTGGCGCGAATCGGTAATTCGTTTCGGTTCCGGCCCGAATCGGTGCATTAAATGCTATCCCGGCATGGTTTTTTGCACAGTAACGAAACTGACCAAAACGAACCAAAACATAACTATTGGGTCCAAAAAAGTGGATTGGGTGCGTTCGTTACGTTTATGGCCCGAATCGGTAGTTCGTTTCGGTTCCGGCCCGAATCGGTGCATTAAATGCCACCCGCATGGTTTTTTGCACAGTAACGAAACTAACCAAAACGAACCAAAACATCACTATTGGGTCCAGAAAAGTGGATTGGGTGCGTTCGTTTCGTTTCTGGCCCGAATCGGTAGTTCGTTTCGGTTCCGGCCTGAATCGGTGCATTAAATGGTATCCCGACATGGTTTTTTGCACAGTAACGAAACTGACCAAAACGAACCAAAACATCACTATTGGGTCCACAAAAGTGGATTGGGTGCGTTCGTTTCGTTTCTGACGCGAATCGGTAATTCGTTTCGGTTCCGGCCCGAATCGATGCATTCAATGCAACCCGAAATGGTTTTTGCACACTAACGAAACTGACCAAAACGAACCAAAACATCACTATTGGGTCCAAAATGTGGATTGGGTGCATTCGTTTCGTTTCTGGCCCGAATCGGTAGTTCGTTTCGGTTCCGGCCCGAATCGGTGCATCAAATGGTATCCCGGCATGGTTTTTTGCACAGTATCGAAACTGACCAAAACGAACCAAAACATCGCTATTGGGTCAAAAAATGTGGTGTTGGTTACGTTTCTGGCGCGAATCGGTAATTCGTTTCGGTTCCGGCCCGAATCGGTGCATTAAATGCTATCCCGGCATGGTTTTTTGCACAGTAATGAAACTGACCAAAACGAACCAAAACATATCTATTGGGTCCAAAAAAGTGGATTGGGTGCGTTCGTTTCTTTTCTGGCGCGAATCGGTAGTTCGTTTCGGTTCCGGCCCGAATCGGTGCATTAAATGCTGTCCCGGCATGGTTTTTCGCACAGTAACGAAACTGATCAAAACGAACCAAAACATCACTATTGGGTCCAAAAAAGTGGATTGGGTGCGTTCGTTTCGTTTCTGGCGCGAATCGGTAGTTCGTTTTGGTTCCAGCCCGAATCGGTGCATTAAATGCTATCCCGGCATGGTTTTTTGCACAGTAACGAAACTGATTAAAAACGAACCAAAACATCACTATTTGGTCCAATAAAGTGGATTGGGTGCGTTCGTTTCGTTTCTGGCGTGAATCGGTAATTCATTTCGGTTCCGACCCGAATCGGTGCATTAAATGCTATCTCGGCATGGTTTTTTGCACAGTAACGGAACTTATTAAAAACAAACCAAAACATCACTATTGGGTCCGAAAAAGTGGATTGGCTGCGTTCGTTTCGTTTCTGGCGCGAATCGGTAGTTCGTTTCGGTTCCGGCCCGAATCGGTGCATTCAATGCAACCCGTCATGGTTTTTTGCACAGTAATGAAACTGACCAAAACGAACCAAAACATAACTATTGGGTCCAAAAAAGTGGATTGGGTGCGTTCGTTTCGTTTCTGGCGCGAATCGGTAATTCGTTTCGGTTCCGGCCCGAATCGGTGCATTAAATGCTATCCCGGCATGGTTTTTTGCACAGTAACGAAACTGACCAAAACGAACCAAAACATAACTATTGGGTCCAAAAAAGTGGATTGGGTGCGTTCGTTACGTTTATGGCCCGAATCGGTAGTTCGTTTCGGTTCCGGCCCGAATCGGTGCATTAAATGCAACCCGCATGGTTTTTTGCACAGTAACGAAATTGACCAAAACGAACCAAAACATCACTATTGGGTCCAGAAAAGTGGATTGGGTGCGTTCGTTTCGTTTCTGGCCCGAATCGGTAGTTCGTTTCGGTTCCGGCCTGAATCGGTGCATTAAATGGTATCCCGACATGGTTTTTTGCACAGTAACGAAACTGACCAAAACGAACCAAAACATCACTATTGGGTCCACAAAAGTGGATTGGGTGCGTTCGTTTCGTTTCTGACGCGAATCGGTAATTCGTTTCGGTTCCGGCCCGAATCGATGCATTCAATGCAACCCGAAATGGTTTTTGCACACTAACGAAACTGACCAAAACGAACCAAAACATCACTATTGGGTCCAAAATGTGGATTGGGTGCATTCGTTTCGTTTCTGGCCCGAATCGGTAGTTCGTTTCGGTTCCGGCCCGAATCGGTGCATTAAATGCTGTCCCGGCATGGTTTTTCGCACAGTAACGAAACTGATCAAAACGAACCAAAACATCACTATTGGGTCCAAAAAAGTGGATTGGGTGCGTTCGTTTCGTTTCTGGCGCGAATCGGTAGTTCGTTTTGGTTCCAGCCCGAATCGGTGCATTAAATGCTATCCCGGCATGGTTTTTTGCACAGTAACGAAACTGATTAAAAACGAACCAAAACATCACTATTTGGTCCAATAAAGTGGATTGGGTGCGTTCGTTTCGTTTCTGGCGTGAATCGGTAATTCGTTTCGGTTCCGACCCGAATCAGTGCATTATCTCGGCATGGTTTTTTGCACAGTAACGGAACTTATTAAAAACAAACCAAAACATCACTATTGGGTCCGAAAAAGTGGATTGGCTGCGTTCGTTTCGTTTCTGGCGCGAATCGGTAGTTCGTTTCGGTTCCGGCCCGAATCGGTGCATTCAATGCAACCCGTCATGGTTTTTTGCACAGTAATGAAACTGACCAAAACGAATCAAAACATCACTATTGGGTCCACAAAAGTGGATTGGGTGCGTTCGTTTCGTTTCTGGCGCGAATCGGTAATTCGTTTCGGTTCCGGCCCGAATCGGTGCATTAAATGCTATCCCGGCATGGTTTTTTGCACAGTAACGAAACTGATTAAAAACGAACCAAAACATCACTATTGGGTCCAATAAAGTGGATTGGGTGCGTTCGTTTCGTTTCTGGCGCGAATCGGTAATTCGTTTCGGTTCCGGCCCGAATCGGTGCATTAAATGCTATCCCGGCATGGTTTTTTGCACAGTAACGAAACTGACCAAAACGAACCAAAACATAACTATTGGGTCCAAAAAAGTGGATTGGGTGCGTTCGTTACGTTTATGGCCCGAATCGGTAGTTCGTTTCGGTTCCGGCCTGAATCGGTGCATTAAATGCAACCCGCATGGTTTTTTGCACAGTAACGAAATTGACCAAAACGAACCAAAACATCACTATTGGGTCCAGAAAAGTGGATTGGGTGCGTTCGTTTCGTTTCTGGCCCGAATCGGTAGTTCGTTTCGGTTCCGGCCTGAATCGGTGCATTAAATGGTATCCCGACATGGTTTTTTGCACAGTAACGAAACTGACCAAAACGAACCAAAACATCACTATTGGGTCCACAAAAGTGGATTGGGTGCGTTCGTTTCGTTTCTGACGCGAATCGGTAATTCGTTTCGGTTCCGGCCCGAATCGATGCATTCAATGCAACCCGAAATGGTTTTTGCACACTAACGAAACTGACCAAAACGAACCAAAACATCACTATTGGGTCCAAAATGTGGATTGGGTGCATTCGTTTCGTTTCTGGCCCGAATCGGTAGTTCGTTTCGGTTCCGGCCCGAATCCGTGCATCAAATGGTATCCCGGCATGGTTTTTCGCACAGTAACGAAACTGATCAAAACGAACCAAAACATCACTATTGGGTCCAAAAAAGTGGATTGGGTGCGTTCGTTTCGTTTCTGGCGCGAATCGGTGCATTAAATGCTATCCCGGCATGGTTTTTTACACAGTAACGAAACTGATTAAAAACGAACCAAAACATCACTATTTGGTCCAATAAAATGGATTGGGTGCGTTCGTTTCGTTTCTGGCGTGAATCGGTAATTCGTTTCGGTTCCGACCCGAATCGGTGCATTAAATGCTATCTCGGCATGTTTTTTTGCACAGTAACGGAACTGATTAAAAACAAACCAAAACATCACTATTGGGTCCAAAAAAGTGGATTGGCTGCGTTCGTTTCATTTCTGGCACGAATCGGTAGTTCGTTTCGGTTCCGGCCCGAATCGGTGCATTCAATGCAACCCGTCATGGTTTTTTGCACAGTAATGAAACTGACCAAAACGAACCAAAACATAACTATTGGGTCCAAAAAAGTGGATTGGGTGCGTTCGTTTCGTTTCTGGCGCGAATCGGTAATTCGTTTCGGTTCCGGCCTGAATCGATGCATTCAATGCAACCCGACATGGTTTTTTGCACAGTAACGAAACTGACCAAAACGAACCAAAACATCACTATTGGGTCCAAAATGTGGATTGGGTGCGTTCGTTTCGATTTTGGCGCGAATCGGTAGTTCGTTTCGGTTCCGGCCCGAATCGGTGCATCAAATGGTATCCCGACATGGTTTTTGGCACAGTATCGAAACTGACCAAAACGAACCAAAACATCACTATTGGGTCAAAAAATTTGGAGTTGGTTACGTTTCTGGCGCGAATCGGTAATTCGTTTCGGTTCCGGCCCGAATCGGTGCATTAAATGCTATCCCGGCATGGTTTTTTGCACAGTAACGAAACTGACCAAAACGAACCAAAACATAACTATTGGGTCCAAAAAAGTGGATTGGGTGCGTTCGTTACGATTATGGCCCGAATCGGTAGTTCATTTCGGTTCCGGCCCGAATCGGTGCATTAAATGCAACCCGCATGGTTTTTTGCACAGTAACGAAACTGACCAAAACGAACCAAAACATCACTATTGGGTCCAGAAAAGTGGATTGGGTGCGTTCGTTTCGTTTCTGGCCCGAATCGGTAGTTCGTTTCGGTTCCGGCCTGAATCGGTGCATTAAATGGTATCCCGACATGGTTTTTTGCACAGTAACGAAACTGACCAAAACGAACCAAAACATCACTATTGGGTCCACAAAAGTGGATTGGGTGCGTTCGTTTCGTTTCTGGCACGAATCGGTAGTTCGTTTCGGTTCCGGCCTGAATCGGTGCATTCAATGCAACCCGGCATGGTTTTTTGCACAGTAACGAAACTGACCAAAACGAACCAAAACATCACTATTGGGTCCAGAAAAGTGGATTGGGTGCGTTCATTTCGTTTCTGGCCCGAATCGGTAGTTCGTTTCGGTTCCGGCCTGAATCGGTGCATTAAATGGTATCCCGACATGGTTTTTTGCACAGTAACGAAACTGACCAAAACGAACCAAAACATCACTATTGGGTCCAAAAAAGTGGATTGGGTGCGTTCGTTTCGTTTCTGGCGCGAATCGGTAGTTCGTTTTGGTTCCGGCCCGAATCGGTGCATTAAATGCTATCCCGGCATGGTTTTTTGCACAGTAACGAAACTGATTAAAAACGAACGAAAACATCACTATTGGGTCCAATAAAGTGGATTGGGTGCGTTCGTTTCGTTTCTGGCGCGAATTGGTAGTTCGTTTCGGTTCCGGCCCGAATCGGTGCATTAAATGGTATCCCGACATGGTTTTTTGCACAGTAACGAAACTGACCAAAACGAACCAAAACATCACTATTGGGTCCAAAAAAGTGGATTGGGTGCGTTTGTTACGTTTTTTGCCCAAATCAGTAGTTCGTTTCGGTTCCGGCCCGAATCGGTGCATTCAATACAACCCGGCATGGTTTTTTGCACAGTAACGAAACTGACCAAAACGAACCAAAACATCACTATCCGGTCCAAAAAGTGGATTGTGTGCGTTCGTTTCATTTCTGGGGTGAATCGGTAGTTCATTTCGGTTCCGGCACGAATCGGTGCATTCAATGCAACCCGACATGATTTTTTGCACAGTAACGAAACTGACCAAAACGAATCAAAACATCACTATTGGGTCCAAAAAAGTGGATTGGGGTGTTTGTTTCGTTTCTGGCGCGAATCGGTAGTTCGTTTCGGTTCCGGCCCGAATCGGTGCATTAAATGGTATCCCGACATGGTTTTTTGCACAGTAACGAAACTGACCAAAACGAACCAAAACATCTCTATTGGGTCCAAAAAAGTGGATTGGGTGCGTTCGTTACGTTTCTGGCCCAAATCGGTAGTTCGTTTCGGTTCCGGTCCGAATCGGTGCATTCAATGCAACCCGGCATGGTTTTTTGCACAGTAACGAAACTGACCAAAATGAACCAAAACATAACTATTGGGTCCAAAAAAGTGGATTGGGCGCGTTCGTGTCGTTTCTAGCGCGAATCGGTAGTTCGTTTTGGTTCCGGCCCAAATCGGTGCATTAAATGCTGTCCCGGCATGGTTTTTCGCACAGTAACGAAACTGATCAAAACGAACCAAAAGATCACTATTGGGTTCAAAAAAGTGGATTGGGTGCGTTCGTTTCGTTTCTGGCATGAATCGGTAGTTCGTTTTGGTTCCGGCCCGAATCGGTGCATTAAATGCTATCCCGGCATGGTTTTTTGCACAGTAACGAAACTGATTAAAAACGAACCAAAACATCACTATTGGGTCCAATAAAGTGGATTGGGTGCGTTCGTTTCGTTTCTGGCTCGAATCGGTAATTCGTTTCGGTTCCGGCCCGAATCGGTGCATTAAATGCTATCCCGGCATGGTTTTTTGCACAGTAACGGAACTGATTAAAACCAAACCAAAACATCACTACTGGGTCCAAAAAAGTGGATTGGGTGCGTTCGTATCGTTTCTAGCGCGAATCGGTAGTTCGTTTCGGTTCCTGCCCGAATCGGTGCATTCAATGCAACCCGTCATGGTTTTTTGCACAGTAACGAAACTGACCAAAACGAACCAAAACATAACTATTGGGTCCAAGAAAGTGGATTGGGTGCGTTCGTTTCATTTCTGACGCGAATCGGTAATTCGTTTCGGTTCCGGCCCGAATCGATGCATTCAATGCAACCCGAAATGGTTTTTGCACACTAACGAAACTGACCAAAACGAACCAAAATATCACTATTGGGTCCAAAATGTGGATTGGGTGCATTCGTTTCTGTTTTGGCGCGAATCGGTAGTTCGTTTCGGTTCCGGCCCGAATCGGTGCATCAAATGGTATCCCGGCATGGTTTTTTGCACAGTATCGAAACTGACCAAAACGAACCAAAACATCGCTATTGGGTCAAAAAATGTGGAGTTGGTTACGTTTCTGGCGCGAATCGGTAATTCGTTTCGGTTCCGGCCCGAATCGGTGCATTAAATGCTATCCCGGCATGGTTTTTTGCACAGTAACGAAACTGACCAAAACGAACCAAAACATATCTATTGGGTCCAAAAAAGTGGATTGGGTGCGTTCGTTTCTTTTCTGGCGCGAATCGGTAGTTCGTTTCGTTTCCGGCCCGAATCGGTGCATTAAATGCTGTCCCGGCATGGTTTTTCGCATAGTAACGAAACTGATCAAAACGAACCAAAACATCACTATTGGGTCCAAAAAAGTGGATTGGGTGCGTTCGTTTCGTTTCTGGCGCGAATCGGTAGTTCGTTTTGGTTCCAGCCAGAATCGGTGCATTAAATGCTATCCCGGCATGGTTTTTTGCACAGTAACGAAACCGATTAAAAACGAACCAAAACATCACTATTTGGTCCAATAAAGTGGATTGGGTGCGTTCGTTTCGTTTCTGGCGTGAATCGGTAATTCGTTTCGGTTCCGACCCGAATCGGTGCATTAAATGCTATCCCGGCATGGTTTTTTGCACAGTAATGGAACTGATTAAAAACAAACCAAAACATCACTATTGGGTCCAAAAAAGTGGATTGGGTGCGTTCGTTTCATTTCTGGCGCGAATCGGTAGTTCGTTTCGGTTCCGGCCCGAATCGGTGCATTCAATGCAACCCGTCATGGTTTTTTGCACAGTAATGAAACTGACCAAAACGAACCAAAACATAACTATTGGGTCCAAAAAAGTGGATTGGGTGCGTTCGTTTCGTTTCTGGCGCGAATCGGTAATTCGTTTCGGTTCCGGCCCGAATCGATGCATTCAATGCAACCCGACATGGTTTTTTGCACAGTAACGAAACTGACCAAAACGAACCAAAACATCACTATTGGGTCCAAAATGTGGATTGGGTGCGTTCGTTTCGATTTTGGCGCGAATCGGTAGTTCGTTTCGGTTCCGGCCCGAATCGGTGCATCAAATGGTATCCCGACATGGTTTTTTGCACAGTATCGAAACTGACCAAAACGAACCAAAACATCACTATTGGGTCCAAAAAAGTGGATTGGGTGCGTTCGTTACGTTTATGGCCCGAATCGGTAGTTCATTTCGGTTCCGGCCCGAATCGGTGCATTAAATGCAACCCGCATGGTTTTTTGCACAGTAACGAAACTGACCAAAACGAACCAAAACATCACTATTGGGTCCAGAAAAGTGGATTGGGTGCGTTCGTTTCGTTTCTGGCCCGAATCGGTAGTTCGTTTCGGTTCCGGCCTGAATCGGTGCATTAAATGGTATCCCAACATGGTTTTTTGCACAGTAACGAAACTGACCAAAACGAACCAAAACATCACTATTGGGTCCACAAAAGTGGATTGGGTGCGTTCGTTTCGTTTCTGGCACGAATCGGTAGTTCGTTTCGGTTCCGGCCTGAATCGGTGCATTCAATGCAACCCGGCATGGTTTTTTGCACAGTAACGAAACTGACCAAAACGAACCAAAACATCACTATTGGGTCCAGAAAAGTGGATTGGGTGCGTTCATTTCGTTTCTGGCCCGAATCGGTAGTTCGTTTCGGTTCCGGCCTGAATCGGTGCATTAAATGGTATCCCGACATGGTTTTTTGCACAGTAACGAAACTGACCAAAACGAACCAAAACATCACTATTGGGTCCAAAAAAGTGGATTGGGTGCGTTCGTTTCGTTTCTGGCGCGAATCGGTAGTTCGTTTTGGTTCCGGCCCGAATCGGTGCATTAAATGCTATCCCGGCATGGTTTTTTGCACAGTAACGAAACTGATTAAAAACGAACGAAAACATCACTATTGGGTCCAATAAAGTGAATTGGGTGCATTCGTTTCGTTTCTGGCGCGAATCGGTAGTTCGTTTCGGTTCCGGCCCGAATCGATGCATTCAATGCAACCCGGCATGGTTTTTTGCACAGCAACGAAACTGACCAAAACGAACCAAAACATCACTATTGGGTCCAAAAAGTAAATTGGGTTCGTTCATTTCGTTTCTGGCGCGAATCGGTAGTTTGTTTCGTTTCCGGCCCGAATCGATGCATTCAATGCAACCCGGCATGGTTTTTTGCACAGCAACGAAACTGACCAAAACGAACCAAAACATCACTATTGGGTCCAAAAAGTAAATTGGGTTCGTTCATTTCGTTTCTGGCGCGAATCGGTAGTTTGTTTCGGTTCCGGCCCGAATCGGTGCATTAAATGCTGTTCCGGCATGGTTTTTTGCACAGTAACGAAACTGACGAAAACGAACAAAAACATCAATATTGGGTCCACAAAAGTGGATTGGGTGTGTTCGTTACGTTTCTCGCCCAAATCGGTAGTACGTTTCGGTTTCGGCCCGAATCGGTGCATTCAATGCAACCCGGCATGGTTTTTTGCACGGTAACGAAACTGACCAAAACGAACCAAAACATAACTATTGGGTCCACAAAAGTGGATTGGGTGCGTTCGTTTCGTTTCTGGCCCGAATCGGTAGTTCGTTTCGGTTCCGGCCTAAATCGGTGCATTAAATGGTATCCCGACATGGTTTTTTGCACAGTAACGAAACTGACCAAAACGAACCAAAACATCACTATTGGGTCCACAAAAGTGGATTGGGTGCATTCGTTTCGTTTCTGGCACGAATCGGTAGTTCGTTTCGGTTCCGGCCTGAATCGGTGCATTCAATGCAACCCGGCATGGTTTTTTGCACACTAACGAAACTGACCAAAACGAACCAAAACATCACTATTGGGTCCAAAAAAGTGGATTGGGTGCGTTCGTTACGTTTCTGGCCCGAATCGGTAGTTCGTTTCGGTTCCGGCCCGAATCGGTTCATTAAATGCAACCTGGCATGGTTTTTTGCACAGTAACAAAACTGACCAAAACGAACCAAAACATCACTATTGGGTCCAAAAAAGTGGATTGGGTGCGTTCGTTTCGTTTCTGGCTCGAATCGGTAGTTCGTTTCGGTTCCGGCCCGAATCGGTGTATAAAATACTATCCCAGCATGGTTTTTTGCACAGTAACGAAACTGACCAAAACGAACCAAAACATAACTATTGGGACGAAAAAGTAAATTGGGTGCGTTCATTTCGTTTCTGGCGCGAATCGGTGCATTAAATGCAACCCGGCATGGTTTTTTGCACAGTAACAAAACTGACCAAAACGAACCAAAACATCACTATTGGGTCCAATAAAGTGAATTGGGTGCATTCGTTTCGTTTCTGGCGCGAATCGGTAGTTCGTTTCGGTTCCGGCCCGAATCGATGCATTCAATGCAACCCGGCATGGTTTTTTGCACAGCAACGAAACTGACCAAAACGAACCAAAACATCACTATTGGGTCCAAAAAGTAAATTGGGTTCGTTCATTTCATTTCTGGCGCGAATCGGTAGTTTGTTTCGGTTCCGGCCCGAATCGGTGCATTAAATGCTGTCCCGGCATGGTTTTTTGCACAGTAACGAAACTGACGAAAACGAACAAAAACAGCACTATTGGGTCCACAAAAGTGGATTGGGTGTGTTCGTTACGTTTCTGGCCCAAATCGGTAGTACGTTTCGGTTCCGGCCCGAATCGGTGCATTCAATGCAACCCGGCATGGTTTTTTGCACGGTAACGAAACTGAACAAAACGAACCAAAACATAACTATTGGGTCCAAAAAATTGGATTGGGTGCGTTCGTTTCGTTTCTGGCGTGAATCGGTAGTTCGTTTCGGTTCTGGCCCGAATCGGTACATTAAATGCTATCCCCCCATGGTTTTTTGCACAGTAACGAAACTGATTGAAAACGAACCAAAACATCACTATTGGGTCAAATAAAGTGGATTGGGTGCCTTCGTTTCGTTTCTAGAGCGAATCGGTAGTCCGTTTTGGTTCTGGCCCGAATCGGTGCATTAAATACTATCCTGGCATGGTTTTTTGCACAGTAACGAAACTGACCAAAACGAACCAAAACATCACTATTGGGCCCAAAATGTAAATTGGGTGCGTTCATTTCGTTTCTGGCCCGAATCGGTAGTTCATTTCGGTTCCGGCACGAATCGGTGCATTCAATGCAAACCGGCATGGTTTTTTGCACAGTAATGAAACTGACCAAAACGAACCAAAACATCACTATTGGGTCCAAAAAAGTGGATTGGCTGGGTTCGTTTCGTTTCTGGCGCGAATCGGTAGTTCGTTTCGGTTCCGGCCCGAATCGGTGCATTAAATGGTATCCCGACATGGTTTTTTGCACAGTAACGAAACTGACGAAAACGAACAAAAACATCACTATTGGGTCCACAAAAGTGGATTGGGTGTGTTCGTTACGTTTCTGGCCCAAATCGGTAGTACGTTTCAGTTCCGGCCCGAATCGGTGCATTCAATGCAACCCGGCATGGTTTTTTGCACGGTAACGAAACTGAACAAAACGAACCAAAACATAACTATTGGGTCCAAAAAATTGGATTGGGTGCGTTCGTTTCGTTTCTGGCGTGAATCGGTAGTTCGTTTCGGTTCTGGCCCGAATCGGTACATTAAATGCTATCCCCCCATGGTTTTTTGCACAGTAACGAAACTGATTGAAAACGAACCAAAACATCACTATTGGGTCCAATAAAGTGGATTGGGTGCCTTCGTTTCGTTTCTAGAGCGAATCGGTAGTCCGTTTTGGTTCTGGCCCGAATCGGTGCATTAAATACTATCCTGGCATGGTTTTTTGCACAGTAACGAAACTGACCAAAACGAACCAAAACATCACTATTGGGCCCAAAAAGTAAATTGGGTGCGTTCATTTCGTTTCTGGCCCGAATCGGTAGTTCATTTCGGTTCCGGCACGAATCGGTGCATTCAATGCAAACCGACATGGTTTTTTGCACAGTAATGAAACTGACCAAAACGAACCAAAACATCACTATTGGGTCCAAAAAAGTGGATTGGCTGGGTTCGTTTCGTTTCTGGCGCGAATCGGTAGTTCGTTTCGGTTCCGGCCCGAATCGGTGCATTAAATGGTATCCCGACATGGTTTTTTGCACAGTAACAAAACTAACGAAAACGAACAAAAACATCACTATTGGGTCCACAAAAGTGGATTGGGTGCGTTCGTTTCGTTTCTGGCACGAATCGGTAGTTCGTTTCGGTTCCGGCCTGAATCGGTGCATTCAATGCAACCCGGCATGGTTTTTTGCACAGTAACGAAACTGACCAAAACGAACCAAAACATCACTATTGGGTCCAAAAAAGTGGATTGGGTGCGTTCGTTACGTTTCTGGCCCGAATCGGTAGTTCGTTTCGGTTCCGGCCCGAATCGATGCATTAAATGCAACCTGGCATGGTTTTTTGCACAGTAACAAAACTGACCAAAACGAACCAAAACATCACTATTGGGTCCAAAAAAGTGGATTGAGTGCGTTCGTTTCGTTTCCGGCTCGAATCGGTAGTTCGTTTCGGTTCCGGCCCGAATCGGTGTATAAAATACTATCCCAGCATGGTTTTTTGCACAGTAACGAAACTGACCAAAACGAACCAAAACATAACTATTGGGACGAAAAAGTAAATTGGGTGCGTTCATTTCGTTTCTGGCGCGAATCGGTGCATTAAATGCAACCCGGCATGGTTTTTTGCACAGTAACAAAACTGACCAAAACGAACCAAAACATCACTATTGGGTCCAATAAAGTGAATTGGGTGCATTCGTTTCGTTTCTGGCGCGAATCGGTAGTTCGTTTCGGTTCCGGCCCGAATCGATGCATTCAATGCAACCCGGCATGGTTTTTTGCACAGCAACGAAACTGACCAAAACGAACCAAAACATCACTATTGGGTCCAAAAAGTAAATTGGGTTCGTTCATTTCATTTCTGGCGCGAATCGGTAGTTTGTTTCGGTTCCGGCCCGAATCGGTGCATTAAATGCTGTCCCGGCATGGTTTTTTGCACAGTAACGAAACTGACGAAAACGAACAAAAACATCACTATTGGGTCCACAAAAGTGGATTGGGTGTGTTCGTTACGTTTCTGGCCCAAATCGGTAGTACGTTTCGGTTCCGGCCCGAATCGGTGCATTCAATGCAACCCGGCATGGTTTTTTGCACGGTAACGAAACTGAACAAAACGAACCAAAACATAACTATTGGGTCCAAAAAATTGGATTGGGTGCGTTCGTTTCGTTTCTGGCGTGAATCGGTAGTTCGTTTCGGTTCTGGCCCGAATCGGTACATTAAATGCTATCCCGGCATGGTTTTTTGCACAGTAACGAAACTGATTGAAAACGAACCAAAACATCACTATTGGGTCCAATAAAGTGGATTGGGTGCCTTCGTTTCGTTTCTAGAGCGAATCGGTAGTCCGTTTTGGTTCTGGCCCGAATCGGTGCATTAAATACTATCCTGGCATGGTTTTTTGCACAGTAACGAAACTGACCAAAACGAACCAAAACATCACTATTGGGCCCAAAAAGTAAATTGGGTGCGTTCATTTCGTTTCTGGCCCGAATCGGTAGTTCATTTCGGTTCCGGCACGAATCGGTGCATTCAATGCAAACCGGCATGGTTTTTTGCACAGTAATGAAACTGACCAAAACGAACCAAAACATCACTATTGGGTCCAAAAAAGTGGATTGGCTGGGTTCGTTTCGTTTCTGGCGCGAATCGGTAGTTCGTTTCGGTTCCGGCCCGAATCGGTGCATTAAATGGTATCCCGACATGGTTTTTTGCACAGTAACAAAACTAACGAAAACGAACAAAAACATCACTATTGGGTCCACAAAAGTGGATTGGGTGCGTTCGTTTCGTTTCTGGCACGAATCGGTAGTTCGTTTCGGTTCCGGCCTGAATCGGTGCATTCAATGCAACCCGGCATGGTTTTTTGCACAGTAACGAAACTGACCAAAACGAACCAAAACATCACTATTGGGTCCAAAAAAGTGGATTGGGTGCGTTCGTTACGTTTCTGGCCCGAATCGGTAGTTCGTTTCGGTTCCGGCCCGAATCGATGCATTAAATGCAACCTGGCATGGTTTTTTGCACAGTAACAAAACTGACCAAAACGAACCAAAACATCACTATTGGGTCCAAAAAAGTGGATTGAGTGCGTTCGTTTCATTTCTGGCTCGAATCGGTAGTTCGTTTCGGTTCCGGCCCGAATCGGTGTATAAAATACTATCCCAGCATGGTTTTTTGCACAGTAACGAAACTGACCAAAACGAACCAAAACATAACTATTGGGACGAAAAAGTAAATTGGGTGCGTTCATTTCGTTTCTGGCGCGAATCGGTGCATTAAATGCAACCCGGCATGGTTTTTTGCACAGTAACGAAACTGACGAAAACGAACCAAAACATCACTATTGGGTCCAATAAAGTGAATTGGGTGCATTCGTTTCGTTTCTGGCGTGAATCGGTAGTACGTTTCGGTTCCGGCCCGAATCGGTGCATTCAATGCAACCCGGCATGGTTTTTTGCACAGCAACGAAACTGACCAAAACGAACCAAAACATAACTATTGGGTCCACAAAAGTGGATTGGGTGCGTTCGTTTCGTTTCTGGCCCGAATCGGTAGTTCGTTTCGGTTCCGGCCTAAATCGGTGCATTAAATGGTATCCCGACATGGTTTTTTGCACAGTAACGAAACTGACCAAAACGAACCAAAACATCACTATTGGGTCCACAAAAGTGGATTGGGTGCGTTCGTTTCGTTTCTGGCACGAATTGGTAGTTCGTTTCGGTTCCGGCCTGAATCGGTGCATTCAATGCAACCCGGCATGGTTTCTTGCACAGTAACGAAACTGACCAAAACGAACCAAAACATCACTATTGGGTCCAAAAAAGTGGATTGGGTGTGTTCGTTACGTTTCTGGCCCGAATCGGTAGTTCGTTTCGGTTCCGGCCCGAATCGGTGCATTAAATGCAACCTGGCATGGTTTTTTGCACAGTAACAAAACTGACCAAAACGAACCAAAACATCACTATTGGGTCCAAAAAAGTGGATTGGGTGCGTTCGTTTTGTTTCTGGCTTGAATCGGTAGTTCGTTTCGGTTCCGGCCCGAATCGGTGTATAAAATACAATGCCAGCATGGTTTTTTGCACAGTAACGAAACTGACCAAAACGAACCAAAACATAACTATTGGGACCAAAAAGTAAATTGGGTGCGTTCATTTCGTTTCTGGCGCGAATCGGTGCATTAAATGCAACCCGGCATGGTTTTTTGCACAGTAACAAAACTGACCAAAACGAACCAAAACATCACTATTGGGTCCAATAAAGTGAATTGGGTGCATTCGTTTCGTTTCTGGCGCGAATCGGTAGTTCGTTTCGGTTCCGGCCCGAATCGATGCATTCAATGCAACCCGGCATGGTTTTTTGCACAGCAACGAAACTGACCAAAACGAACCAAAACATCACTATTGGGTCCAAAAAGTAAATTGGGTTCGTTCATTTCGTTTCTGGCGCGAATCGGTAGTTTGTTTCGGTTCCGGCCCGAATCGGTGCATTAAATGCTGTCCCGGCATGGTTTTTTGCACAGTAACGAAACTGACGAAAACGAACAAAAACATCACTATTGGGTCCACAAAAGTGGATTGGGTGTGTTCGTTACGTTTCTGGCCCAAATCGGTAGTACGTTTCGGTTCCGGACCGAATCGGTGCATTCAATGCAACCCGGCATGGTTTTTTGCACGGTAACGAAACTGAACAAAACGAACCAAAACATAACTATTGGGTCCAAAAAATTGGATTGGGTGCGTTTGTTTCGTTTCTGGCGCGAATCGGTAGTTCGTTTCGGTTCTGGCCCGAATCGGTACATTAAATGCTATCCCGCCATGGTTTTTTGCACAGTAACGAAACTGATTAAAAACGAACCAAAACATCACTATTGGGTCCAATAAAGTGGATTGGGTGCATTCGTTTCGTTTCTAGCGCGAATCGGTAGTCCGTTTAGGTTCCGGCCCGAATCGGTGCATTAAATACTATCCCGGCATGGTTTTTTGCACAGTAACGAAACTGACGAAAACGAACAAAAACATCACTATTGGGTCCACAAAAGTGGATTGGGTGCGTTCGTTACGTTTCTGGTCCAAATCGGTAGTACGTTTCGGTTCCGGCCCGAATCGGTGCATTCAATGCAACCCGGCATGGTTTTTTGCACGGTAACGAAACTGACCAAAACGAACCAAAACATAACTATTGGGTCCAAAAAATTGGATTGGGTGCGTTCGTTTCGTTTCTGGCGCGAATCGGTAGTTCGTTTCGGTTCTGGCCCGAATCGGTACATTAAATGCTATCCCGGCATGGTTTTTTGCGCAGTAACGAAACTGATTGAAAACGAACCAAAACATCACTATTGGGTCCAATAAAGTGGATTGGGTGCCTTCGTTTCGTTTCTAGAGCGAATCGGTAGTCCGTTTTGGTTCTGGCCCGAATCGGTGCATTAAATACTATCCCGGCATGGTTTTTTGCACAGTAACAAAACTGACCAAAACGAACCAAAACATCACTATTGGGCCCAAAAAGTAAATTGGGTGCGTTCATTTCGTTTCTGGCCCGAATCGGTAGTTCATTTCGGTTCCGGCACGAATCGGTGCATTCAATGCAAACCGGCATGGTTTTTTGCACAGCAACGAAACTGACCAAAACGAACCAAAACATAACTATTGGGACCAAAAAGTAAATTGGGTTCGTTCATTTCGTTTTTGGCGCGAATCGGTACATTAAATGCAACCCGGCATGGTTTTTTGCACAGAAACAAAACTGACCAAAACGAACCAAAACATCACTATTGGGTCCAATAAAGTGAATTGGGTGCATTCGTTTCGTTTCTGGCGCGAATCGGTAGTTCGTTTCGGTTCCGGCCCGAATCGATGCATTCAATGCAACCCGGCATGGTTTTTTGCACAGCAACGAAACTGACCAAAACGAACCAAAACATCACTATTGGGTCCAAAAAGTAAATTGGGTTCGTTCATTTCGTTTCTGGCGCGAATCGGTAGTTTGTTTCGGTTCCGGCCCGAATCGGTGCATTAAATGCTGTTCCGGCATGGTTTTTTGCACAGTAACGAAACTGACGAAAACGAACAAAAACATCAATATTGGGTCCACAAAAGTGGATTGGGTGTGTTCGTTACGTTTCTGGCCCAAATCGGTAGTACGTTTCGGTTTCGGCCCGAATCGGTGCATTCAATGCAACCCGGCATGGTTTTTTGCACGGTAACGAAACTGACCAAAACGAACCAAAACATAACTATTGGGTCCACAAAAGTGGATTGGGTGCGTTCGTTTCGTTTCTGGCCCGAATCGGTAGTTCGTTTCGGTTCCGGCCTAAATCGGTGCATTAAATGGTATCCCGACATGGTTTTTTGCACAGTAACGAAACTGACCAAAACGAACCAAAACATCACTATTGGGTCCACAAAAGTGGATTGGGTGCGTTCGTTTCGTTTCTGGCCCGAATCGGTAGTTCGTTTCGGTTCCGGCCCGAATCGGTGCATTAAATGCAACCTGGCATGGTTTTTTGCACAGTAACAAAACTGACCAAAACGAACCAAAACATCACTATTGGGTCCAAAAAAGTGGATTGGGTGCGTTCGTTTTGTTTCTGGCTTGAATCGGTAGTTCGTTTCGGTTCCGGCCCGAATCGGTGTATAAAATACAATGCCAGCATGGTTTTTTGCACAGTAACGAAACTGACCAAAACGAACCAAAACATAACTATTGGGACCAAAAAGTAAATTGGGTGCGTTCATTTCGTTTCTGGCGCGAATCGGTGCATTAAATGCAACCCGGCATGGTTTTTTGCACAGTAACAAAACTGACCAAAACGAACCAAAACATCACTATTGGGTCCAATAAAGTGAATTGGGTGCATTCGTTTCGTTTCTGGCGCGAATCGGTAGTTCGTTTCGGTTCCGGCCCGAATCGATGCATTCAATGCAACCCGGCATGGATTTTTGCACAGCAACGAAACTGACCAAAACGAACCAAAACATCACTATTGGGTCCAAAAAGTAAATTGGGTTCGTTCATTTCGTTTCTGGCGCGAATCGGTAGTTTGTTTCGGTTCCGGCCCGAATCGGTGCATTAAATGCTGTCCCGGCATGGTTTTTTGCACAGTAACGAAACTGACGAAAACGAACAAAAACATCACTATTGGGTCCACAAAAGTGGATTGGGTGTGTTCGTTACGTTTCTGGCCCAAATCGGTAGTACGTTTCGGTTCCGGCCCGAATCGGTGCATTCAATGCAACCCGGCATGGTTTTTTGCACGGTAACGAAACTGAACAAAACGAACCAAAACATAACTATTGGGTCCAAAAAATTGGATTGGGTGCGTTCGTTTCGTTTCTGGCGCGAATCGGTAGTTCGTTTCGGTTCTGGCCCGAATCGGTACATTAAATGCTATCCCGCCATGGTTTTTTGCACAGTAACGAAACTGATTAAAAACGAACCAAAACATCACTATTGGGTCCAATAAAGTGGATTGGGTGCATTCGTTTCGTTTCTAGCGCGAATCGGTAGTCCGTTTAGGTTCCGGCCCGAATCGGTGCATTAAATACTATCCCGGCATGGTTTTTTGCACAGAAACGAAACTGACAAAAACGAACAAAAACATCACTATTGGGTCCACAAAAGTAGATTGGGTGCGTTCGTTACGTTTCTGGCCCAAATCGGTAGTATGTTTCGGTTCCGGCCCGAATCGGTGCATTCAATGCAACCCGGCATGGTTTTTTGCACGGTTACGAAACTGACCAAAACGAACCAAAACATAACTATTGGGTCCAAGAAATTGGATTGGGTGCGCTCGTTTCGTTTCTGGCGCGAATCGGTAGTTCGTTTCGGTTCTGGCCCGAATCGGTACATTAAATGCTATCCCGGCATGGTTTTTTGCACAGTAACGAAACTGATTGAAAACGAACCAAAACATCACTATTGGGTCCAGAAAAGTGGATTGGGTGCGTTCGTTTCGTTTCTGGCCCGAATCGGTAGTTCGTTTCGGTTCCGGCCTGAATCGGTGCATTAAATGGTACCCCGACATGGTTTTTTGCACAGTAACGAAACTGACCAAAACGAACCAAAACATCACTATTGGGTCCACAAAAGTGGATTGGGTGCGTTCGTTTCGTTTCTGGCACGAATCGGTAGTTCGTTTCGGTTCCGGCCTGAATCGGTGCATTCAATGCAACCCGGCATGGTTTTTTGCACCGTAACGAAACTGACCAAAACGAACCAAAACATCACTATTGGGTCCAAAAAAGTGGATTGGGTGCGTTCGTTACGTTTCTGGCCCGAATCGGTAGTTCGTTTCGGTTCCGGCCCGAATCGATGCATTAAATGCAACCTGGCATGGTTTTTTGCACAGTAACAAAACTGACCAAAACGAACCAAAACATCACTATTGGGTCCAAAAAAGTGGATTGGGTGCGTTCGTTTCGTTTCTGGCTCGAATCGGTAGTTCGTTTCGGTTCCGGCCCGAATCGGTGTATAAAATACTATCCCAGCATGGTTTTTTGCACAGTAACGAAACTGACCAAAACGAACCAAAACATAACTATTGGGTCCAATAAAGTGAATTGGGTGCCTTCGTTTCGTTTCTGGCGCGAATCGGTAGTTCGTTTCGGTTCCGGCCCGAATCGATGCATTCAATGCAACCCGGCATGGTTTTTTGCACAGCAACGAAACTGACCAAAACGAACCAAAACATCACTATTGGGTCCAAAAAGTAAATTGGGTTCGTTCATTTCGTTTCTGGCGCGAATCGGTAGTTTGTTTCGGTTCCGGCCCGAATCGGTGCATTAAATGCTGTTCCGGCATGGTTTTTTGCACAGAAACGAAACTGACGAAAACGAACAAAAACATCAATATTGGGTCCACAAAAGTGGATTGGGTGTGTTCGTTACGTTTCTGGCCCAAATCGGTAGTACGTTTCGGTTTCGGCCCGAATCGGTGCATTCAATGCAACCCGGCATGGTTTTTTGCACGGTAACGAAACTGACCAAAACGAACCAAAACATAACTATTGGGTCCACAAAAGTGGATTGGGTGCGTTCGTTTTGTTTCTGGCCCGAATCGGTAGTTCGTTTCGGTTCCGGCCTAAATCGGTGCATTAAATGGTATCCCGACATGGTTTTTTGCACAGTAACGAAACTGACCAAAACGAACCAAAACATCACTATTGGGTCCACAAAAGTGGATTGGGTGCGTTCGTTTCGTTTCTGGCATGAATCGGTAGTTCGTTTCGGTTCCGGCCTGAATCGGTGCATTCAATGCAACCCGGCATGGTTTTTTGCACAGTAACGAAACTGACCAAAACGAACCAAAGCATCACTATTGGGCCCAAAAAAGTGGATTGGGTGCGTTCGTTACGTTTCTGGCCCGAATCGGTAGTTTGTTTCGGTTCCGGCCCGAATCGGTGCATTAAATGCTGTTCCGGCATGGTTTTTTGCACAGAAACGAAACTGACGAAAACGAACAAAAACATCAATATTGGGTCCACAAAAATGGATTGGGTGTGTTCGTTACGTTTCTGGCCCAAATCGGTAGTACGTTTCGGTTTCGGCCCGAATCGGTGCATTCAATGCAACCCGGCATGGTTTTTTGCACGGTAACGAAACTGACCAAAACGAACCAAAACATAACTATTGGGTCCAAAAAAGTGGATTGGGTGCGTTCGTTTCGTTTCTGGCCCGAATCGGTAGTTCGTTTCGGTTCCGGCCCGAATCGGTGCATTAAATGGTATCCCGACATGGTTTTTTGCACAGTAACGAAACTGACCAAAACGAACAAAAACATCACTATTGGGTCCACAAAAGTGGATTGGGTGCGTTCGTTTCGTTTCTGGCATGAATCGGTAGTTCGTTTCGGTTTCGGCCTGAATCGGTGCATTCAATGCAACCCGGCATGGTTTATTGCACAGTAATGAAACTGACCAAAACGAACCAAAACATCACTATTGGGTCCAAAAAAGTGGATTGGGTGCGTTCGTTACGTTTCTGGCCCGAATTGGTAGTTCGTTTCGGTTCCGGCCCGAATCGGTGCATTAAATGCAACCCGGCATGGTTTTTTGCACAGTAACAAAACCGACCAAAACGAACCAAAACATCACTATTGGGTCCAAAAAAGTGGATTGGGTGCGTTCGTTTCGTTTCTGGCTTGAATCGGTATTTCGTTTCGGTTCCGGCCCGAATCGGTGTATAAAATACTATCCCGGCATGGTTTTTTGCACAGTAACGAAACTGACCAAAACGAACCAAAACATCACTATTGGGTCCAAAAAGTAAATTGGGTGCGTTCATTTCGTTTCTGGCGCGAATCGGTAGTTTCTTTCGGTTCCGGCCCGAATCGGTGCATTAAATGCTGTCCCGGTATGGTTTTTTGCACAGTAACGAAACTGACGAAAACGAACAAAAACATCACTATTGGGTCCACAAAAGTGGATTTGGTGTGTTCATTACGTTTCTGGCCCAAATCGGTAGTTCGTTTCGGTTCCGTCCCGAATCGGTGCATTCAATGCAACTCGGCATGGTTTTTTGCACGGTAACGAAACTGACCAAAACGAACCAAAACATAACTATTGGGTCGAAAAAGTGGATTGGGTGCGTTCGTTTCGTTTCTGGCGCGAATCGGTAGTTCGTTTCGGTTCTGGCCCGAATCGGTACATTAAATGCTATCCCGGTATGGTTTTTTGCACAGTAACGAAACTGATTAAAAACGAACCAAAACATCACTATTGGGTCCAAAAAAGTGGATTGGGTGCGTTCGTTACGTTTATGGCCCGAATCGGTAGTACGTTTCGGTTCCGGCCCGAATCGGTGCATTAAATGCAACCCGCATGGTTTTTTGCACAGTAACGAAACTGACCAAAACGAATCAAAACATCACTATTGGGTCCACAAAAGTGGATTGGGTGCGTTCGTTTCGTTTCTGGCCCGAATCGGTAGTTCGTTTCGGTTCCGGCCCGAATCGGTGCATTAAATGGTATCCCGACATGGTTTTTTGCACAGTAACGAAACTGACCAAAACGAACAAAAACATCACTATTGGGTCCACAAAAGTGGATTGGGTGCGTTCGTTTCGTTTCTGGCACGAATCGTTAGTTCGTTTCGGTTCCGGCCTGAATCGGTGCATTCAATGCAACCCGGCATGGTTTATTGCACAGTAACGAAACTGACCAAAACGAACCAAAACATCACTATTTGGTCCAAAAAAGTGGATTGGGTGCGTTCGTTACGTTTCTGGCCCGAATCGGTAGTTCGTTTCGGTTCCGGCCCGAATCGGTGCATTAAATGCAACCCGGCATGGTTTTTTGCACAGTAACAAAACTGACCAAAACGAACCAAAACATCACTAATGGGTCCAAAAAAGTGGATTGGGTGCGTTCGTTTCGTTTCTAGCTCGAATCGGTATTTCGTTTCGGTTTCGGCCCGAATCGATGCATTCAATGCAACCCGGCATGGTTTTTTGCACAGTAACGAAACTGACCAAAACGAACCAAAACATCACTATTGGGTCCAAAAAGTAAATTGGGTGCGTTCATTTCGTTTCTGGCGCGAATCGGTAGTTCGTTTCGGTTCCGGCCCGAATCGGTGCATTAAATGCAACCCGGCATGGTTTTTTGCACAGTAACAAAACTGACCAAAACGAACCAAAACATCACTATTGGGTCCAATAAAGTGAATTGGGTGCATTCGTTTCGTTTGTGGCGCGAATCGGTAGATCGTTTCGGTTTCGGCCCGAATCGATGCATTCAATGCAACCCGGCATGGTTTTTTGCACAGTAACGAAACTGACCAAAACGAACCAAAACATCACTATTGGGGCCAAAAAGTAAATTGGGTGCGTTCATTTCGTTTCTGGCGCGAATCGGTAGTTTGTTTCGGTTCCGGCCCGAATCGGTGCATTAAATGCTGTCCCGGCATGGTTTTTTGCACAGTAACGAAACTGACGAAAACGAACAAAAACATCACTATTGGGTCCACAAAAGTGGATTTGGTGTGTTCATTACGTTTCTGGCCCAAATCGGTAGTTCGTTTCGGTTCCGTCCCGAATCGGTGCATTCAATGCAACTCGGCATGGTTTTTTGCACGGTAACGAAACTGACCAAAACGAACCAAAACATAACTATTGGGTCGAAAAAGTGGATTGGGTGCGTTCGTTTCGTTTCTGGCGCGAATCGGTAGTTCGTTTCGGTTCTGGCCCGAATCGGTACATTAAATGCTATCCCGGCATGGTTTTTTGCACAGTAACGAAACTGATTAAAAACGAACCAAAACATCACTATTGGGTCCAAAAAAGTGGATTGGGTGCGTTCGTTACGTTTATGGCCCGAATCGGTAGTACGTTTCGGTTCCGGCCCGAATCGGTGCATTAAATGCAACCCGCATGGTTTTTTGCACAGTAACGAAACTGACCAAAACGAATCAAAACATCACTATTGGGTCCACAAAAGTGGATTGGGTGCGTTCGTTTCGTTTCTGGCCCGAATCGGTAGTTCGTTTCGGTTCCGGCCCGAATCGGTGCATTAAATGGTATCCCGACATGGTTTTTTGCACAGTAACGAAACTGACCAAAACGAACAAAAACATCACTATTGGGTCCACAAAAGTGGATTGGGTGCGTTCGTTTCGTTTCTGGCACGAATCGTTAGTTCGTTTCGGTTCCGGCCTGAATCGGTGCATTCAATGCAACCCGGCATGGTTTATTGCACAGTAACGAAACTGACCAAAACGAACCAAAACATCACTATTTGGTCCAAAAAAGTGGATTGGGTGCGTTCGTTACGTTTCTGGCCCGAATCGGTAGTTCGTTTCGGTTCCGGCCCGAATCGGTGCATTAAATGCAACCCGGCATAGTTTTTTGCACAGTAACAAAACTGACCAAAACGAACCAAAACATCACTAATGGGTCCAAAAAAGTGGATTGGGTGCGTTCGTTTCGTTTCTGGCTCGAATCGGTATTTCGTTTCGGTTTCGGCCCGAATCGATGCATTCAATGCAACCCGGCATGGTTTTTTGCACAGTAACGAAACTGACCAAAACGAACCAAAACATCACTATTGGGTCCAAAAAGTAAATTGGGTGCGTTCATTTCGTTTCTGGCGCGAATCGGTAGTTCGTTTCGGTTCCGGCCCGAATCGGTGCATTAAATGCAACCCGGCATGGTTTTTTGCACAGTAACAAAACTGACAAAAACGAACCAAAACATCACTATTGGGTCCAATAAAGTGAATTGGGTGCATTCGTTTCGTTTGTGGCGCGAATCGGTAGTTCGTTTCGGTTTCGGCCCGAATCGATGCATTCAATGCAACCCGGCATGGTTTTTTGCACAGTAACGAAACTGACCAAAACGAACCAAAACATCACTATTGGGTCCAAAAAGTAAATTGGGTGCGTTCATTTCGTTTCTGCCGCGAATCGGTAGTTTGTTTCGGTTCCGGCCCGAATCGGTGCATTAAATGCTGTCCCGGCATGGTTTTTTGCACAGTAACGAAACTGACGAAAACGAACAAAAACATCACTATTGGGTCCACAAAAGTGGATTTGGTGTGTTCATTACGTTTCTGGCCCAAATCGGTAGTTCGTTTCGGTTCCGTCCCGAATCGGTGCATTCAATGCAACTCGGCATGGTTTTTTGCACGGTAACGAAACTGACCAAAACGAACCAAAACATAACTATTGGGTCGAAAAAGTGGATTGGGTGCGTTCGTTTCGTTTCTGGCGCGAATCGGTAGTTCGTTTCGGTTCTGGCCCGAATCGGTACATTAAATGCTATCCCGGCATGGTTTTTTGCACAGTAACGAAACTGATTAAAAACGAACCAAAACATCACTATTGGGTCCAAAAAAGTGGATTGGGTGCGTTCGTTACGTTTATGGCCCGAATCGGTAGTACGTTTCGGTTCCGGCCCGAATCGGTGCATTAAATGCAACCCGCATGGTTTTTTGCACAGTAACGAAACTGACCAAAACGAATCAAAACATCACTATTGGGTCCACAAAAGTGGATTGGGTGCGTTCGTTTCGTTTCTGGCCCGAATCGGTAGTTCGTTTCGGTTCCGGCCCGAATCGGTGCATTAAATGGTATCCCGACATGGTTTTTTGCACAGTAACGAAACTGACCAAAACGAACAAAAACATCACTATTGGGTCCACAAAAGTGGATTGGGTGCGTTCGTTTCGTTTCTGGCACGAATCGTTAGTTCGTTTCGGTTCCGGCCTGAATCGGTGCATTCAATGCAACCCGGCATGGTTTATTGCACAGTAACGAAACTGACCAAAACGAACCAAAACATCACTATTTGGTCCAAAAAAGTGGATTGGGTGCGTTCGTTACGTTTCTGGCCCGAATCGGTAGTTCGTTTCGGTTCCGGCCCGAATCGGTGCATTAAATGCAACCCGGCATAGTTTTTTGCACAGTAACAAAACTGACCAAAACGAACCAAAACATCACTAATGGGTCCAAAAAAGTGGATTGGGTGCGTTCGTTTCGTTTCTGGCTCGAATCGGTATTTCGTTTCGGTTTCGGCCCGAATCGATGCATTCAATGCAACCCGGCATGGTTTTTTGCACAGTAACGAAACTGACCAAAATGAACCAAAACATCACTATTGGGTCCAAAAAGTAAATTGGGTGCGTTCATTTCGTTTCTGGCGCGAATCGGTAGTTCGTTTCGGTTCCGGCCCGAATCGGTGCATTAAATGCAACCCGGCATGGTTTTTTGCACAGTAACAAAACTGACAAAAACGAACCAAAACATCACTATTGGGTCCAATAAAGTGAATTGGGTGCATTCGTTTCGTTTGTGGCGCGAATCGGTAGTTCGTTTCGGTTTCGGCCCGAATCGATGCATTCAATGCAACCCGGCATGGTTTTTTGCACAGTAACGAAACTGACCAAAACGAACCAAAACATCACTATTGGGTCCAAAAAGTAAATTGGGTGCGTTCATTTCGTTTCTGGCGCGAATCGGTAGTTTGTTTCGGTTCCGGCCCGAATCGGTGCATTAAATGCTGTCCCGGCATGGTTTTTTGCACAGTAACGAAACTGACGAAAACGAACAAAAACATCACTATTGGGTCCACAAAAGTGGATTTGGTGTGTTCATTACGTTTCTGGCCCAAATCGGTAGTTCGTTTCGGTTCCGTCCCGAATCGGTGCAATCAATGCAACTCGGCATGGTTTTTTGGACGGTAACGAAACTGACCAAAACGAACCAAAACATAACTATTGGGTCGAAAAAGTGGATTGGGTGCGTTCGTTTCGTTTCTGGCGCGAATCGGTAGTTCGTTTCGGTTCTGGCCCGAATCGGTACATTAAATGCTATCCCGGCATGGTTTTTTGCACAGTAACGAAACTGATTAAAAACGAACCAAAACATCACTATTGGGTCCAATAAAGTGGATTGGGTGCATTCGTTTCGTTTCTAGCGCGAATCGGTAGTCCGTTTTGGTTCCAGCCCGAATCGGTGCATTAAATACTATCCCGGCATGGTTTTTTGCACAGTAACGAAACTGACCAAAACAAACCAAAACATCACTATTGGGTCCAAAAAGTAAATTGGGTGCGTTCATTTCGTTTCTGGCGCGAATCGGTAGTTTGTTTCTGTTCCGGCCCGAATCGGTGCATTAAATGCTGTCCCGGCATGGTTTTTTGCACAGTAACGAAACTGACGAAAACGAACAAAAACATCACTATTGGGTCCACAAAAGTGGATTTGGTGTGTTCATTACGTTTCTGGCCCAAATCGGTAGTTCGTTTCGGTTCCGTCCCGAATCGGTGCATTCAATGCAACTCGGCATGGTTTTTTGGACGGTAACGAAACTGACCAAAACGAACCAAAACATAACTATTGGGTCGAAAAAGTGGATTGGGTGCGTTCGTTTCGTTTCTGGCGCGAATCGGTAGTTCGTTTCGGATCTGGCCCGAATCGGTACATTAAATGCTATCCCGGTATGGTTTTTTGCACAGTAACGAAACTGATTAAAAACGAACCAAAACATCACTATTGGGTCCAATAAAGTGGATTGGGTGCATTCGTTTCGTTTCTAGCGCGAATCGGTAGTCCGTTTAGGTTCCGGCCCGAATCGGTGCATTAAATACTATCCCGGCATGGTTTTTTGCACAGTAACGAAACTGACGAAAACGAACAAAAACATCACTATTGGGTCCACAAAAGTGGATTGGGTGCGTTCGTTACGTTTCTGGCCCAAATCGGTAGTATGTTTCGGTTCCGGCCCGAATCGGTGCATTCAATGCAACCCTGCATGGTTTTTTGCACGGTTACGAAACTGACCAAAACGAACCAAAACATAACTATTGGGTCCAAGAAATTGGATTGGGTGCGCTCGTTTCGTTTCTGGCGCGAATCGGTAGTTCGTTTCGGTTCTGGCCCGAATCGGTACATTAAATGCTATCCCGGCATGGTTTTTTGCACAGTAACGAAACTGATTGAAAACGAACCAAAACATCACTATTGGGTCCAGAAAAGTGGATTGGGTGCGTTCGTTTCGTTTCTGGCCCGAATCGGTAGTTCGTTTCGGTTCCGGCCTGAATCGGTGCATTAAATGGTACCCCGACATGGTTTTTTGCACAGTAACGAAACTGACCAAAACGAACCAAAACATCACTATTGGGTCCACAAAAGTGGATTGGGTGCGTTCGTTTCGTTTCTGGCACGAATCGGTAGTTCGTTTCGGTTCCGGCCTGAATCGGTGCATTCAATGCAACCCGGCATGGTTTTTTGCACCGTAACGAAACTGACCAAAACGAACCAAAACATCACTATTGGGTCCAAAAAAGTGGATTGGGTGCGTTCGTTACGTTTCTGGCCCGAATCGGTAGTTCGTTTCGGTTCCGGCCCGAATCGATGCATTAAATGCAACCTGGCATGGTTTTTTGCACAGTAACGAAACTGACCAAAACGAACCAAAACATCACTATTGGGTCCAAAAAGTAAATTGGGTGCGTTCATTTCGTTTCTGGCGCGAATCGGTAGTTTGTTTCGGTTCCGGCCCGAATCGGTGCATTAAATGCTGTCCCGGCATGGTTTTTTGCACAGTAACGAAACTGACGAAAACGAACAAAAACATCACTATTGGGTCCACAAAAGTGGATTTGGTGTGTTCATTACGTTTCTGGCCCAAATCGGTAGTTCGTTTCGGTTCCGTCCCGAATCGGTGCATTCAATGCAACTCGGCATGGTTTTTTGCACGGTAATGAAACTGACCAAAACGAACCAAAACATAACTATTGGGTCGAAAAAGTGGATTGGGTGCGTTCGTTTCGTTTCTGGCGCGAATCGGTAGTTCGTTTCGGTTCTGGCCCGAATCGGTACATTAAATGCTATCCCGGCATGGTTTTTTGCACAGTAACGAAACTGATTAAAAACGAACCAAAACATCACTATTGGGTCCAATAAAGTGGATTGGGTGCATTCGTTTCGTTTCTAGCGCGAATCGGTAGTCCGTTTTGGTTCCAGCCCGAATCGGTGCATTAAATACTATCCTGGCATGGTTTTTTGCACAGTAACGAAACTGACCAAAACAAACCAAAACATCACTATTGGGTCCAAAAAGTAAATTGGGTGCGTTCATTTCGTTTCTGGCCCGAATCGGTAGTTCGTTTCGGTTCCGGCACGAATCGGTGCATTCAATGCAACCCGACATGGTTTTTTGCACAGTAATGAAACTGACCAAAACGAACCAAAACATCAATATTGGTTCCAAAAAAGTGGATTGGCTGGGTTCGTTTCGTTTCTGGCCGAATCGGTAGTTCGATTCGGTTCCGGCCCGAATCGGTGCATTAAATGGTATCCCGACATGGTTTTTTTGCACAGTAACGAAACTGACGAAAACGAACAAAAACATCACTATTGGGTCCACAAAAGTGGATTGGGTGTGTTCGTTGCGTTTCTGGCCCAAATCGGTAGTTCGTTTCGGTTCCGGCCCGAATCGGTGCATTAAATGCAACCCGGCATGGTTTTTTGCACAGTAACAAAACTGACCAAAACGAACCAAAACATCACTATTGGGTCCAATAAAGTGAATTGGGTGCATTCATTTCGTTTCTGGCGCGAATCGGTAGTTCGTTTCGGTTCCGGCCCGAATCGATGCATTCAATGCAACCCAACATGGTTTTTTGCACAGTAACGAAACTGACCAAAACGAACCAAAACATCACTATTGGGTCCAAAAAGTAAATTGGGTGCGTTCATTTCGTTTCTGGCCCGAATCGGTAGTTCATTTCGGTTCCGGCACGAATCGGTGCATTCAATGCAACCCGACATGGTTTTTTGCACAGTAACGAAACTGATTAAAAACGAACCAAAACATCACTATTGGGTCCAAAAAAGTGGATTGGGTGCATTCGTTACGTTTATGGCCCGAATCGGTAGTACGTTTCGGTTCCGGCCCGAATCGGTGCATTAAATGCAACCCGCATGGTTTTTTGCACAGTAACGAAACTGACCAAAACGAATCAAAACATCACTATTGGGTCCACAAAAGTGGATTGGGTGCGTTCGTTTCGTTTCTGGCCCGAATCGGTAGTTCGTTTCGGTTCCGGCCCGAATCGGTGCATTAAATGCAACCCGGCATGGTTTTTTGCACAGTAACAAAACTGACCAAAACGAACCAAAACATCACTAATGGGTCCAAAAAAGTGGATTGGGTGCGTTCGTTTCGTTTCTAGCTCGAATCGGTATTTCGTTTCGGTTTCGGCCCGAATCGATGCATTCAATGCAACCCGGCATGGTTTTTTGCACAGTAACGAAACTGACCAAAACGAACCAAAACATCACTATTGGGTCCAAAAAGTAAATTGGGTGCGTTCATTTCGTTTCTGGCGCGAATCGGTAGTTCGTTTCGGTTCCGGCCCGAATCGGTGCATTAAATGCAACCCGGCATGGTTTTTTGCACAGTAACAAAACTGACCAAAACGAACCAAAACATCACTATTGGGTCCAATAAAGTGAATTGGGTGCATTCGTTTCGTTTGTGGCGCGAATCGGTAGATCGTTTCGGTTTCGGCCCGAATCGATGCATTCAATGCAACCCGGCATGGTTTTTTGCACAGTAACGAAACTGACCAAAACGAACCAAAACATCACTATTGGGGCCAAAAAGTAAATTGGGTGCGTTCATTTCGTTTCTGGCGCGAATCGGTAGTTTGTTTCGGTTCCGGCCCGAATCGGTGCATTAAATGCTGTCCCGGCATGGTTTTTTGCACAGTAACGAAACTGACGAAAACGAACAAAAACATCACTATTGGGTCCACAAAAGTGGATTTGGTGTGTTCATTACGTTTCTGGCCCAAATCGGTAGTTCGTTTCGGTTCCGTCCCGAATCGGTGCATTCAATGCAACTCGGCATGGTTTTTTGCACGGTAACGAAACTGACCAAAACGAACCAAAACATAACTATTGGGTCGAAAAAGTGGATTGGGTGCGTTCGTTTCGTTTCTGGCGCGAATCGGTAGTTCGTTTCGGTTCTGGCCCGAATCGGTACATTAAATGCTATCCCGGCATGGTTTTTTGCACAGTAACGAAACTGATTAAAAACGAACCAAAACATCACTATTGGGTCCAAAAAAGTGGATTGGGTGCGTTCGTTACGTTTATGGCCCGAATCGGTAGTACGTTTCGGTTCCGGCCCGAATCGGTGCATTAAATGCAACCCGCATGGTTTTTTGCACAGTAACGAAACTGACCAAAACGAATCAAAACATCACTATTGGGTCCACAAAAGTGGATTGGGTGCGTTCGTTTCGTTTCTGGCCCGAATCGGTAGTTCGTTTCGGTTCCGGCCCGAATCGGTGCATTAAATGGTATCCCGACATGGTTTTTTGCACAGTAACGAAACTGACCAAAACGAACAAAAACATCACTATTGGGTCCACAAAAGTGGATTGGGTGCGTTCGTTTCGTTTCTGGCACGAATCGTTAGTTCGTTTCGGTTCCGGCCTGAATCGGTGCATTCAATGCAACCCGGCATGGTTTATTGCACAGTAACGAAACTGACCAAAACGAACCAAAACATCACTATTTGGTCCAAAAAAGTGGATTGGGTGCGTTCGTTACGTTTCTGGCCCGAATCGGTAGTTCGTTTCGGTTCCGGCCCGAATCGGTGCATTAAATGCAACCCGGCATAGTTTTTTGCACAGTAACAAAACTGACCAAAACGAACCAAAACATCACTAATGGGTCCAAAAAAGTGGATTGGGTGCGTTCGTTTCGTTTCTGGCTCGAATCGGTATTTCGTTTCGGTTTCGGCCCGAATCGATGCATTCAATGCAACCCGGCATGGTTTTTTGCACAGTAACGAAACTGACCAAAACGAACCAAAACATCACTATTGGGTCCAAAAAGTAAATTGGGTGCGTTCATTTCGTTTCTGGCGCGAATCGGTAGTTCGTTTCGGTTCCGGCCCGAATCGGTGCATTAAATGCAACCCGGCATGGTTTTTTGCACAGTAACAAAACTGACAAAAACGAACCAAAACATCACTATTGGGTCCAATAAAGTGAATTGGGTGCATTCGTTTCGTTTGTGGCGCGAATCGGTAGTTCGTTTCGGTTTCGGCCCGAATCGATGCATTCAATGCAACCCGGCATGGTTTTTTGCACAGTAACGAAACTGACCAAAACGAACCAAAACATCACTATTGGGTCCAAAAAGTAAATTGGGTGCGTTCATTTCGTTTCTGGCGCGAATCGGTAGTTTGTTTCGGTTCCGGCCCGAATCGGTGCATTAAATGCTGTCCCGGCATGGTTTTTTGCACAGTAACGAAACTGACGAAAACGAACAAAAACATCACTATTGGGTCCACAAAAGTGGATTTGGTGTGTTCATTACGTTTCTGGCCCAAATCGGTAGTTCGTTTCGGTTCCGTCCCGAATCGGTGCAATCAATGCAACTCGGCATGGTTTTTTGGACGGTAACGAAACTGACCAAAACGAACCAAAACATAACTATTGGGTCGAAAAAGTGGATTGGGTGCGTTCGTTTCGTTTCTGGCGCGAATCGGTAGTTCGTTTCGGTTCTGGCCCGAATCGGTACATTAAATGCTATCCCGGCATGGTTTTTTGCACAGTAACGAAACTGATTAAAAACGAACCAAAACATCACTATTGGGTCCAATAAAGTGGATTGGGTGCATTCGTTTCGTTTCTAGCGCGAATCGGTAGTCCGTTTTGGTTCCAGCCCGAATCGGTGCATTAAATACTATCCCGGCATGGTTTTTTGCACAGTAACGAAACTGACCAAAACAAACCAAAACATCACTATTGGGTCCAAAAAGTAAATTGGGTGCGTTCATTTCGTTTCTGGCGCGAATCGGTAGTTTGTTTCTGTTCCGGCCCGAATCGGTGCATTAAATGCTGTCCCGGCATGGTTTTTTGCACAGTAACGAAACTGACGAAAACGAACAAAAACATCACTATTGGGTCCACAAAAGTGGATTTGGTGTGTTCATTACGTTTCTGGCCCAAATCGGTAGTTCGTTTCGGTTCCGTCCCGAATCGGTGCATTCAATGCAACTCGGCATGGTTTTTTGGACGGTAACGAAACTGACCAAAACGAACCAAAACATAACTATTGGGTCGAAAAAGTGGATTGGGTGCGTTCGTTTCGTTTCTGGCGCGAATCGGTAGTTCGTTTCGGTTCTGGCCCGAATCGGTACATTAAATGCTATCCCGGTATGGTTTTTTGCACAGTAACGAAACTGATTAAAAACGAACCAAAACATCACTATTGGGTCCAATAAAGTGGATTGGGTGCATTCGTTTCGTTTCTAGCGCGAATCGGTAGTCCGTTTAGGTTCCGGCCCGAATCGGTGCATTAAATACTATCCCGGCATGGTTTTTTGCACAGTAACGAAACTGACGAAAACGAACAAAAACATCACTATTGGGTCCACAAAAGTGGATTGGGTGCGTTCGTTACGTTTCTGGCCCAAATCGGTAGTATGTTTCGGTTCCGGCCCGAATCGGTGCATTCAATGCAACCCGGCATGGTTTTTTGCACGGTTACGAAACTGACCAAAACGAACCAAAACATAACTATTGGGTCCAAGAAATTGGATTGGGTGCGCTCGTTTCGTTTCTGGCGCGAATCGGTAGTTCGTTTCGGTTCTGGCCCGAATCGGTACATTAAATGCTATCCCGGCATGGTTTTTTGCACAGTAACGAAACTGATTGAAAACGAACCAAAACATCACTATTGGGTCCAGAAAAGTGGATTGGGTGCGTTCGTTTCGTTTCTGGCCCGAATCGGTAGTTCGTTTCGGTTCCGGCCTGAATCGGTGCATTAAATGGTACCCCGACATGGTTTTTTGCACAGTAACGAAACTGACCAAAACGAACCAAAACATCACTATTGGGTCCACAAAAGTGGATTGGGTGCGTTCGTTTCGTTTCTGGCACGAATCGGTAGTTCGTTTCGGTTCCGGCCTGAATCGGTGCATTCAATGCAACCCGGCATGGTTTTTTGCACCGTAACGAAACTGACCAAAACGAACCAAAACATCACTATTGGGTCCAAAAAAGTGGATTGGGTGCGTTCGTTACGTTTCTGGCCCGAATCGGTAGTTCGTTTCGGTTCCGGCCCGAATCGATGCATTAAATGCAACCTGGCATGGTTTTTTGCACAGTAACGAAACTGACCAAAACGAACCAAAACATCACTATTGGGTCCAAAAAGTAAATTGGGTGCGTTCATTTCGTTTCTGGCGCGAATCGGTAGTTTGTTTCGGTTCCGGCCCGAATCGGTGCATTAAATGCTGTCCCGGCATGGTTTTTTGCACAGTAACGAAACTGACGAAAACGAACAAAAACATCACTATTGGGTCCACAAAAGTGGATTTGGTGTGTTCATTACGTTTCTGGCCCAAATCGGTAGTTCGTTTCGGTTCCGTCCCGAATCGGTGCATTCAATGCAACTCGGCATGGTTTTTTGCACGGTAATGAAACTGACCAAAACGAACCAAAACATAACTATTGGGTCGAAAAAGTGGATTGGGTGCGTTCGTTTCGTTTCTGGCGCGAATCGGTAGTTCGTTTCGGTTCTGGCCCGAATCGGTACATTAAATGCTATCCCGGCATGGTTTTTTGCACAGTAACGAAACTGATTAAAAACGAACCAAAACATCACTATTGGGTCCAATAAAGTGGATTGGGTGCATTCGTTTCGTTTCTAGCGCGAATCGGTAGTCCGTTTTGGTTCCAGCCCGAATCGGTGCATTAAATACTATCCTGGCATGGTTTTTTGCACAGTAACGAAACTGACCAAAACAAACCAAAACATCACTATTGGGTCCAAAAAGTAAATTGGGTGCGTTCATTTCGTTTCTGGCCCGAATCGGTAGTTCGTTTCGGTTCCGGCACGAATCGGTGCATTCAATGCAACCCGACATGGTTTTTTGCACAGTAATGAAACTGACCAAAACGAACCAAAACATCAATATTGGTTCCAAAAAAGTGGATTGGCTGGGTTCGTTTCGTTTCTGGCCGAATCGGTAGTTCGATTCGGTTCCGGCCCGAATCGGTGCATTAAATGGTATCCCGACATGGTTTTTTTGCACAGTAACGAAACTGACGAAAACGAACAAAAACATCACTATTGGGTCCACAAAAGTGGATTGGGTGTGTTCGTTGCGTTTCTGGCCCAAATCGGTAGTTCGTTTCGGTTCCGGCCCGAATCGGTGCATTAAATGCAACCCGGCATGGTTTTTTGCACAGTAACAAAACTGACCAAAACGAACCAAAACATCACTATTGGGTCCAATAAAGTGAATTGGGTGCATTCATTTCGTTTCTGGCGCGAATCGGTAGTTCGTTTCGGTTCCGGCCCGAATCGATGCATTCAATGCAACCCGACATGGTTTTTTGCACAGTAACGAAACTGACCAAAACGAACCAAAACATCACTATTGGGTCCAAAAAGTAAATTGGGTGCGTTCATTTCGTTTCTGGCCCGAATCGGTAGTTCATTTCGGTTCCGGCACGAATCGGTGCATTCAATGCAACCCGACATGGTTTTTTGCACAGTAACGAAACTGATTAAAAACGAACCAAAACATCACTATTGGGTCCAAAAAAGTGGATTGGGTGCATTCGTTACGTTTATGGCCCGAATCGGTAGTACGTTTCGGTTCCGGCCCGAATCGGTGCATTAAATGCAACCCGCATGGTTTTTTGCACAGTAACGAAACTGACCAAAACGAATCAAAACATCACTATTGGGTCCACAAAAGTGGATTGGGTGCGTTCGTTTCGTTTCTGGCCCGAATCGGTAGTTCGTTTCGGTTCCGGCCCGAATCGGTGCATTAAATGGTATCCCGACATGGTTTTTTGCACAGTAACGAAACTGACCAAAACGAACAAAAACATCACTATTGGGTCCACAAAAGTGGATTGGGTGCGTTCGTTTCGTTTCTGGCACGAATCGTTAGTTCGTTTCGGTTCCGGCCTGAATCGGTGCATTCAATGCAACCCGGCATGGTTTATTGCACAGTAACGAAACTGACCAAAACGAACCAAAACATCACTATTTGGTCCAAAAAAGTGGATTGGGTGCGTTCGTTACGTTTCTGGCCCGAATCGGTAGTTCGTTTCGGTTCCGGCCCGAATCGGTGCATTAAATGCAACCCGGCATGGTTTTTTGCACAGTAACAAAACTGACCAAAACGAACCAAAACATCACTAATGGGTCCAAAAAAGTGGATTGGGTGCGTTCGTTTCGTTTCTGGCTCGAATCGGTATTTCGTTTCGGTTTCGGCCCGAATCGATGCATTCAATGCAACCCGGCATGGTTTTTTGCACAGTAACGAAACTGACCAAAACGAACCAAAACATCACTATTGGGTCCAAAAAGTAAATTGGGTGCGTTCATTTCGTTTCTGGCGCGAATCGGTGCATTAAATGGTATCCCGACATGGTTTTTTTGCACAGTAACGAAACTGACGAAAACGAACAAAAACATCACTATTGGGTCCACAAAAGTGGATTTGGTGTGTTCATTACGTTTCTGGCCCAAATCGGTAGTTCGTTTCGGTTCCGTCCCGAATCGGTGCATTCAATGCAACTCGGCATGGTTTTTTGGACGGTAACGAAACTGACCAAAACGAACCAAAACATAACTATTGGGTCGAAAAAGTGGATTGGGTGCGTTCGTTTCGTTTCTGGCGCGAATCGGTAGTTCGTTTCGGTTCTGGCCCGAATCGGTACATTAAATGCTATCCCGGCATGGTTTTTTGCACAGTAACGAAACTGATTAAAAACGAACCAAAACATCACTATTGGGTCCAATAAAGTGGATTGGGTGCATTCGTTTCGTTTCTAGCGCGAATCGGTAGTCCGTTTTGGTTCCAGCCCGAATCGGTGCATTAAATACTATCCCGGCATGGTTTTTTGCACAGTAACGAAACTGACCAAAACAAACCAAAACATCACTATTGGGTCCAAAAAGTAAATTGGGTGCGTTCATTTCGTTTCTGGCGCGAATCGGTAGTTTGTTTCTGTTCCGGCCCGAATCGGTGCATTAAATGCTGTCCCGGCATGGTTTTTTGCACAGTAACGAAACTGACGAAAACGAACAAAAACATCACTATTGGGTCCACAAAAGTGGATTTGGTGTGTTCATTACGTTTCTGGCCCAAATCGGTAGTTCGTTTCGGTTCCGTCCCGAATCGGTGCATTCAATGCAACTCGGCATGGTTTTTTGGACGGTAACGAAACTGACCAAAACGAACCAAAACATAACTATTGGGTCGAAAAAGTGGATTGGGTGCGTTCGTTTCGTTTCTGGCGCGAATCGGTAGTTCGTTTCGGTTCTGGCCCGAATCGGTACATTAAATGCTATCCCGGCATGGTTTTTTGCACAGTAACGAAACTGATTAAAAACGAACCAAAACATCACTATTGGGTCCAATAAAGTGGATTGGGTGCATTCGTTTCGTTTCTAGCGCGAATCGGTAGTCCGTTTTGGTTCCAGCCCGAATCGGTGCATTAAATACTATCCCGGCATGGTTTTTTGCACAGTAACGAAACTGACCAAAACAAACCAAAACATCACTATTGGGTCCAAAAAGTAAATTGGGTGCGTTCATTTCGTTTCTGGCCCGAATCGGTAGTTCGTTTCGGTTCCGGCACGAATCGGTGCATTCAATGCAACCCGACATGGTTTTTTGCACAGTAATGAAACTGACCAAAACGAACCAAAACATCAATATTGGTTCCAAAAAAGTGGATTGGCTGGGTTCGTTTCGTTTCTGGCCGAATCGGTAGTTCGATTCGGTTCCGGCCCGAATCGGTGCATTAAATGGTATCCCGACATGGTTTTTTTGCACAGTAACGAAACTGACGAAAACGAACAAAAACATCACTATTGGGTCCACAAAAGTGGATTGGGTGTGTTCGTTGCGTTTCTGGCCCAAATCGGTAGTTCGTTTCGGTTCCGGCCCGAATCGGTGCATTAAATGCAACCCGGCATGGTTTTTTGCACAGTAACAAAACTGACCAAAACGAACCAAAACATCACTATTGGGTCCAATAAAGTGAATTGGGTGCATTCATTTCGTTTCTGGCGCGAATCGGTAGTTCGTTTCGGTTCCGGCCCGAATCGATGCATTCAATGCAACCCGACATGGTTTTTTGCACAGTAACGAAACTGACCAAAACGAACCAAAACATCACTATTGGGTCCAAAAAGTAAATTGGGTGCGTTCATTTCGTTTCTGGCCCGAATCGGTAGTTCATTTCGGTTCCGGCACGAATCGGTGCATTCAATGCAACCCGACATGGTTTTTTGCACAGTAACGAAACTGATTAAAAACGAACCAAAACATCACTATTGGGTCCAAAAAAGTGGATTGGGTGCGTTCGTTACGTTTATGGCCCGAATCGGTAGTACGTTTCGGTTCCGGCCCGAATCGGTGCATTAAATGCAACCCGCATGGTTTTTTGCACAGTAACGAAACTGACCAAAACGAATCAAAACATCACTATTGGGTCCACAAAAGTGGATTGGGTGCGTTCGTTTCGTTTCTGGCCCGAATCGGTAGTTCGTTTCGGTTCCGGCCCGAATCGGTGCATTAAATGGTATCCCGACATGGTTTTTTGCACAGTAACGAAACTGACCAAAACGAACAAAAACATCACTATTGGGTCCACAAAAGTGGATTGGGTGCGTTCGTTTCGTTTCTGGCACGAATCGTTAGTTCGTTTCGGTTCCGGCCTGAATCGGTGCATTCAATGCAACCCGGCATGGTTTATTGCACAGTAACGAAACTGACCAAAACGAACCAAAACATCACTATTTGGTCCAAAAAAGTGGATTGGGTGCGTTCGTTACGTTTCTGGCCCGAATCGGTAGTTCGTTTCGGTTCCGGCCCGAATCGGTGCATTAAATGCAACCCGGCATGGTTTTTTGCACAGTAACAAAACTGACCAAAACGAACCAAAACATCACTAATGGGTCCAAAAAAGTGGATTGGGTGCGTTCGTTTCGTTTCTGGCTCGAATCGGTATTTCGTTTCGGTTTCGGCCCGAATCGATGCATTCAATGCAACCCGGCATGGTTTTTTGCACAGTAACGAAACTGACCAAAACGAACCAAAACATCACTATTGGGTCCAAAAAGTAAATTGGGTGCGTTCATTTCGTTTCTGGCGCGAATCGGTAGTTCGTTTCGGTTCCGGCCCGAATCGGTGCATTAAATGCAACCCGGCATGGTTTTTTGCACAGTAACAAAACTGACCAAAACGAACCAAAACATCACTATTGGGTCCAATAAAGTGAATTGGGTGCATTCGTTTCGTTTGTGGCGCGAATCGGTAGTTCGTTTCGGTTTCGGCCCGAATCGATGCATTCAATGCAACCCGGCATGGTTTTTTGCACAGTAACGAAACTGACCAAAACGAACCAAAACATCACTATTGGGTCCAAAAAGTAAATTGGGTGCGTTCATTTCGTTTCTGGCGCGAATCGGTAGTTTGTTTCGGTTCCGGCCCGAATCGGTGCATTAAATGCTGTCCCGGCATGGTTTTTTGCACAGTAACGAAACTGACGAAAACGAACAAAAACATCACTATTGGGTCCACAAAAGTGGATTTGGTGTGTTCATTACGTTTCTGGCCCAAATCGGTAGTTCGTTTCGGTTCCGTCCCGAATCGGTGCATTCAATGCAACTCGGCATGGTTTTTTGCACGGTAATGAAACTGACCAAAACGAACCAAAACATAACTATTGGGTCGAAAAAGTGGATTGGGTGCGTTCGTTTCGTTTCTGGCGCGAATCGGTAGTTCGTTTCGGTTCTGGCCCGAATCGGTACATTAAATGCTATCCCGGCATGGTTTTTTGCACAGTAACGAAACTGATTAAAAACGAACCAAAACATCACTATTGGGTCCAATAAAGTGGATTGGGTGCATTCGTTTCGTTTCTAGCGCGAATCGGTAGTCCGTTTTGGTTCCAGCCCGAATCGGTGCATTAAATACTATCCCGGCATGGTTTTTTGCACAGTAACGAAACTGACCAAAACAAACCAAAACATCACTATTGGGTCCAAAAAGTAAATTGGGTGCGTTCATTTCGTTTCTGGCCCGAATCGGTAGTTCGTTTCGGTTCCGGCACGAATCGGTGCATTCAATGCAACCCGACATGGTTTTTTGCACAGTAATGAAACTGACCAAAACGAACCAAAACATCAATATTGGTTCCAAAAAATTGGATTGGCTGGGTTCGTTTCGTTTCTGGCCGAATCGGTAGTTCGATTCGGTTCCGGCCCGAATCGGTGCATTAAATGGTATCCCGACATGGTTTTTTTGCACAGTAACGAAACTGACGAAAACGAACAAAAACATCACTATTGGGTCCACAAAAGTGGATTGGGTGTGTTCGTTGCGTTTCTGGCCCAAATCGGTAGTTCGTTTCGGTTCCGGCCCGAATCGGTGCATTAAATGCAACCCGGCATGGTTTTTTGCACAGTAACAAAACTGACCAAAACGAACCAAAACATCACTATTGGGTCCAATAAAGTGAATTGGGTGCATTCATTTCGTTTCTGGCGCGAATCGGTAGTTCGTTTCGGTTCCGGCCCGAATCGATGCATTCAATGCAACCCGACATGGTTTTTTGCACAGTAACGAAACTGACCAAAACGAACCAAAACATCACTATTGGGTCCAAAAAGTAAATTGGGTGCGTTCATTTCGTTTCTGGCCCGAATCGGTAGTTCATTTCGGTTCCGGCACGAATCGGTGCATTCAATGCAACCCGACATGGTTTTTTGCACAGTAATGAAACTGACCAAAACGAACCAAAACATCACTATTGGTTCCAAAAAAGTGGATTGGCTGGGTTCGTTTCGTTTCTGGCACGAATCGGTAGTTTGTTTCGGTTCCGGCCCGAATCAGTGCATTAAATGCTGTCCCGGCATGGTTTTTTGCACAGTAACGAAACTGACGAAAACGAACAAAAACATCACTATTGGGTCCAAAAAGTAAATTGGGTGCGTTCATTTCGTTTCTGGCGCGAATCGGTAGTTTGTTTCGGTTCCGGCCCGAATCGGTGCATTAAATGCTGTCCCGGTATGGTTTTTTGCACAGTAACGAAACTGACGAAAACGAACAAAAACATCACTATTGGGTCCACAAAAGTGGATTTGGTGTGTTCATTACGTTTCTGGCCCAAATCGGTAGTTCGTTTCGGTTCCGTCCCGAATCGGTGCATTCAATGCAACTCGGCATGGTTTTTTGCACGGTAACGAAACTGACCAAAATGAACCAAAACATAACTATTGGGTCGAAAAAGTGGATTGGGTGCGTTCGTTTCGTTTCTGGCGCGAATCGGTAGTTCGTTTCGGTTCTGGCCCGAATCGGTACATTAAATGCTATCCCGGCATGGTTTTTTGCACAGTAACGAAACTGATTAAAAACGAACCAAAACATCACTATTGGGTCCAAAAAAGTGGATTGGGTGCGTTCGTTACGTTTATGGCCCGAATCGGTAGTACGTTTCGGTTCCGGCCCGAATCGCTGCATTAAATGCAACCCGCATGGTTTTTTGCACAGTAACGAAACTGACCAAAACGAATCAAAACATCACTATTGGGTCCACAAAAGTGGATTGGGTGCGTTCGTTTCGTTTCTGGCCCGAATCGGTAGTTCGTTTCGGTTCCGGCCCGAATCGGTGCATTAAATGGTATCCCGACATGGTTTTTTGCACAGTAACGAAACTGACCAAAACGAACAAAAACATCACTATTGGGTCCACAAAAGTGGATTGGGTGCGTTCGTTTCGTTTCTGGCACGAATTGTTAGTTCGTTTCGGTTCCGGCCTGAATCGGTGCATTCAATGCAACCCGGCATGGTTTATTGCACAGTAACGAAACTGACCAAAACGAACCAAAACATCACTATTTGGTCCAAAAAAGTGGATTGGGTGCGTTCGTTTCGTTTCTAGCACGAATCGGTAGTCCGTTTAGGTTCCGGCCCGGATCGGTGCATTAAATACTATCCCGGCATGGTTTTTTGCACAGTAACGAAACTGACGAAAACGAACAAAAACATCACTATTGGGTCCACAAAAGTGGATTGGGTGCGTTCGTTACGTTTCTGGCCCAAATCGGTAGTACGTTTCGGTTCCGGCCCGAATCGGTGCATTCAATGCAACCCGGCATGGTTTTTTGCACGGTAACGAAACAGACCAAAACGAACCAAAACATAACTATTGGGTCCAAAAAATTGGATTGGGTGCGTTCGTTTCGTTTCTGGCGCGAATCGGTAGTTCGTTTCGGTTCTGGCCCGAATCGGTACATTAAATGCTATCCCGGCATGGTTTTTTGCACAGTAACGAAACTGATTAAAAACGAACCAAAACATCACTATTGGGTCCAATAAAGTGGATTGGGTGCATTCGTTTCGTTTCTAGCGCGAATCGGTAGTCCGTTTTGGTTCTGGCCCGAATCGGTGCATTAAATACTATCCCGGCATGGTTTTTTGCACAGTAACGAAACTGACCAAAACGAACCAAAACATCACTATTGGGTCCAAAAAGTAAATTGGGTGCGTTCATTTCGTTTCTGGCCCGAATTGGTAGTTTATTTCGGTTCCGGCACGAATCGGTGCATTCAATGCAAACCGGCATGGTTTTTTGCACAGTAATGAAACTGATCAAAACGAACCAAAACATCACTATTGGGTCCAAAAAAGTGGATTGGCTGGGTTCGTTTCATTTCTGGCGCGAATCGGTAGTTCGTTTCGGTTCCGGCCCGAATCGGTGCATTAAATGGTATCCCGACATGGTTTTTTACACAGTAACAAAACTGACGAAAACGAACAAAAACATCACTATTGGGTCCACAAAAGTGGATTGGGTGTGTTCGTTACGTTTCTGGCCCAAATCGGTAGTTCGTTTCGGTTCCGGCCCGAATCGGTGCATTAAATGCAACCCGGCATGGTTTTTTGCACAGTAACAAAACTAACCAAAACGAACCAAAACATCACTATTGGGTCCAAAAAAGTGGATTGGGTGCGTTCGTTACGTTTCTAGCGCGAATCGGTAGTTCGTTTCGGTTCCGGCCCGAATCGGTGCATTCAATGCAACCCGGCACGGTTTTTTGCACAGTAACGAAACTGACCAAAACGAACCAAAACATCACTATTGGGTCCAAAATGTGGATTGGGTGCGTTCGTTTCGTTTTTGGCGCGAATCGGTAGTTCGTTTCGGTTCCGGCCCGAATCGGTGCATTAAATGCAACCAGAATGGTTTTTTGCACAGTAACGAAACTGACCAAAACGAACCAAAACATCACTATTGGGTCCAAAAAAGTGGATTGGGTGCGTTCGTTACGTTTCTGGCCCGAATCGGTATTTCGTTTCGGTTTTGGCCTGAATCGATGCATTCAATGCAACCCGGCATGGTTTTTTGCACAGTAACGAAACTGACCAAAACGAACCAAAACATCACTATTGGGTCCAAAAAGTAAATTGGGTGCGTTCATTTCGTTTCTGGCGCGAATCGGTAGTTTGTTTCGGTTCCGGCCCGAATCGGTGCATTAAATGCTGTCCCGGCATGGATTTTTGCACAGTAACGAAACTGACGAAAACGAACAAAAACATCACTATTGGGTGCACAAAAGTGGATTGGGTGTGTTCGTTACGTTTCTGGCCCAAATCGGTAGTTCATTTCGGTTCCGGCCCGAATCGGTGCATTCAATGCAACCCGGCATGGTTTTTTGCACGGTAACGAAACTGACCAAAACGAACCAAAACATAACTATTGGGTCCAAAAAAGTGGATTGGGTGCGTTCGTTTCGTTTCTGGCGCGAATCGGTAGTTCGTTTCGTTTCTGGCCCGAATCGGTACATTAAATGCTATCCCGGCATGGTTTTTTGCACAGTAACGAAACTGATTAAAAACGAACCAAAACATCACTATTGGGTCCAATAAAGTGGATTGGGTGCATTCGTTTCGTTTCTAGCGCGAATCGGTAGTCCGTTTAGGTTCCGGCCCGGATCGGTGCATTAAATACTATCCCGGCATGGTTTTTTGCACAGTAACGAAACTGACGAAAACGAACAAAAACATCACTATTGGGTCCACAAAAGTGGATTGGGTGCGTTCGTTACGTTTCTGGCCCAAATCGGTAGTACGTTTCGGTTCCGGCCCGAATCGGTGCATTCAATGCAACCCGGCATGGTTTTTTGCACGGTAACGAAACTGACCAAAACGAACCAAAACATAACTATTGGGTCCAAAAAATTGGATTGGGTGCGTTCGTTTCGTTTCTGGCGCGAATCGGTAGTTCGTTTCGGTTCTGGCCCGAATCGGTACATTAAATGCTATCCCGGCATGGTTTTTTGCACAGTAACGAAACTGATTAAAAACGAACCAAAACATCACTATTGGGTCCAATAAAGTGGATTGGGTGCATTCGTTTCGTTTCTAGCGCGAATCGGTAGTCCGTTTTGGTTCTGGCCCGAATCGGTGCATTAAATACTATCCCGGCATGGTTTTTTGCACAGTAACGAAACTGACCAAAACGAACCAAAACATCACTATTGGGTCCAAAAAGTAAATTGGGTGCGTTCATTTCGTTTCTGGCCCGAATCGGTAGTTGATTTCGGTTCCGGCACGAATCGGTGCATTCAATGCAAACCGGCATGGTTTTTTGCACAGTAATGAAACTGATCAAAACGAACCAAAACATCACTATTGGGTCCAAAAAAGTGGATTGGCTGGGTTCGTTTCGTTTCTGGCGCGAATCGGTAGTTCGTTTCGGTTCCGGCCCGAATCGGTGCATTAAATGGTATCCCGACATGGTTTTTTACACAGTAACAAAACTGACGAAAACGAACAAAAACATCACTATTGGGTCCACAAAAGTGGATTGGGTGTGTTCGTTACGTTTCTGGCCCAAATCGGTAGTTCGTTTCGGTTCCGGCCCGAATCGGTGCATTAAATGCAACCCGACATGGTTTTTTGCACAGTAACAAAACTAACCAAAACGAACCAAAACATCACTATTGGGTCCAAAATGTGGATTGGGTGCGTTCGTTTCGTTTTTGGCGCGAATCGGTAGTTCGTTTCGGTTCCGGCCCGAATCGGTGCATTAAATGCAACCAGAATGGTTTTTTGCACAGTAACGAAACTGACCAAAACGAACCAAAACATCACTATTGGGTCCAAAAAAGTGGATTGGGTGCGTTCGTTACGTTTCTGGCCCGAATCGGTAGTTCGTTTCGGTTCCGGCCCGAATCGGTGCATTAAATGCAACCCGGCATGGTTTTTTGCACAGTAACAAAACTGACCAAAACGAACCAAAACATTACTATTGGGTCCAAAAAAGTGGATTGGGTGCGTTCGTTTCGTTTCTGGCTCGAATCGGTATTTCGTTTCGGTTCCGGCCCGAATCGGTGTATAAAATACTATCCCGGCATGGTTTTTTGCACAGTAACGAAACTGACCAAAACGAACCAAAACATCACTATTGGGTCCAAAAAGTAAATTGGGTGCGTTCATTTCGTTTCTGGCCCGAATCGGTAGTTCGTTTCGGTTCCGGCCCGAATCGGTGCATTAAATGCAACCCGGCATGGTTTTTTCCACAGTAACAAAACTGACCAAAACGAACCAAAACATCACTATTGGGTCCAATAAAGTGAATTGGGTGCATTCGTTTCGTTTCTGGCGCGAATCGGTAGTTCGTTTCGGTTTTGGCCTGAATCGATGCATTCAATGCAACCCGGCATGGTTTTTTGCACAGTAACGAAACTGACCAAAACGAACCAAAACATCACTATTGGGTCCAAAAAGTAAATTGGGTGCGTTCATTTCGTTTCTGGCGCGAATCGGTAGTTTGTTTCGGTTCCGGCCCGAATCGGTGCATTAAATGCTGTCCCGGCATGGATTTTTGCACAGTAACGAAACTGACGAAAACGAACAAAAACATCACTATTGGGTGCACAAAAGTGGATTGGGTGTGTTCGTTACGTTTCTGGCCCAAATCGGTAGTTCATTTCGGTTCCGGCCCGAATCGGTGCATTCAATGCAACCCGGCATGGTTTTTAGCACGGTAACGAAACTGACCAAAACGAACCAAAACATAACTATTGGGTCCAAAAAAGTGGATTGGGTGCGTTCGTTTCGTTTCTGGCGCGAATCGGTAGTTCGTTTCGTTTCTGGCCCGAATCGGTACATTAAATGCTATCCCGGCATGGTTTTTTGCACAGTAACGAAACTGATTAAAAACGAACCAAAACATCACTATTGGGTCCAATAAAGTGGATTGGGTGCATTCGTTTCGTTTCTAGCGCGAATCGGTAGTCCGTTTAGGTTCCGGCCCGGATCGGTGCATTAAATACTATCCCGGCATGGTTTTTTGCACAGTAACGAAACTGACGAAAACGAACAAAAACATCACTATTGGGTCCACAAAAGTGGATTGGGTGCGTTCGTTACGTTTCTGGCCCAAATCGGTAGTACGTTTCGGTTCCGGCCCGAATCGGTGCATTCAATGCAACCCGGCATGGTTTTTTGCACGGTAACGAAACTGACCAAAACGAACCAAAACATAACTATTGGGTCCAAAAAATTGGATTGGGTGCGTTCGTTTCGTTTCTGGCGCGAATCGGTAGTTCGTTTCTGTTCTGGCCCGAATCGGTACATTAAATGCTATCCCGGCATGGTTTTTTGCACAGTAACGAAACTGATTAAAAACGAACCAAAACATCACTATTGGGTCCAATAAAGTGGATTGGGTGCATTCGTTTCGTTTCTAGCGCGAATCGGTAGTCCGTTTTGGTTCTGGCCCGAATCGGTGCATTAAATACTATCCCGGCATGGTTTTTTGCACAGTAACGAAACTGACCAAAACGAACCAAAACATCACTATTGGGTCCAAAAAGTAAATTGGGTGCGTTCATTTCGTTTCTGGCCCGAATCGGTAGTTTATTTCGGTTCCGGCACGAATCGGTGCATTCAATGCAAACCGGCATGGTTTTTTGCACAGTAATGAAACTGATCAAAACGAACCAAAACATCACTATTGGGTCCAAAAAAGTGGATTGGCTGGGTTCGTTTCGTTTCTGGCGCGAATCGGTAGTTCGTTTCGGTTCCGGCCCGAATCGGTGCATTAAATGGTATCCCGACATGGTTTTTTACACAGTAACAAAACTGACGAAAACGAACAAAAACATCACTATTGGGTCCACAAAAGTGGATTGGGTGTGTTCGTTACGTTTCTGGCCCAAATCGGTAGTTCGTTTCGGTTCCGGCCCGAATCGGTGCATTAAATGCAACCCGGCATGGTTTTTTGCACAGTAACAAAACTAACCAAAACGAACCAAAACATCACTATTGGGTCCAAAAAAGTGGATTGGGTGCGTTCGTTACGTTTCTAGCGCGAATCGGTAGTTCGTTTCGGTTCCGGCCCGAATCGGTGCATTCAATGCAACCCGGCACGGTTTTTTGCACAGTAACGAAACTGACCAAAACGAACCAAAACATCACTATTGGGTCCAAAATGTGGATTGGGTGCGTTCGTTTCGTTTTTGGCGCGAATCGGTAGTTCGTTTCGGTTCCGGCCCGAATCGGTGCATTAAATGCAACCAGAATGGTTTTTTGCACAGTAACGAAACTGACCAAAACGAACCAAAACATCACTATTGGGTCCAAAAAAGTGGATTGGGTGCGTTCGTTACGTTTCTGGCCCGAATCGGTAGTTCGTTTCGGTTCCGGCCCGAATCGGTGCATTAAATGCAACCCGGCATGGTTTTTTGCACAGTAACAAAACTGACCAAAACGAACCAAAACATCACTATTGGGTCCAAAAAAGTGGATTGGGTGCGTTCGTTACGTTTCTGGCCGGAATCGGTAGTTCGTTTCGGTTCCAGCCCGAATCGGTGCATTAAATGCAACCCGGCATGGTTTTTTGCACAGTAACAAAACCGACCAAAACGAACCAAAACATCACTATTGGGTCCAAAAAAGTGGATTGGGTGCGTTCGTTTCGTTTCTGGCTCGAATCGGTATTTCGTTTCGGTTCCGGCCTGAATCGGTGCATTCAATGAAACCCGGCATGGTTTTTTGCACAGTAACGAAACTGACCAAAACGAACCAAAACATCACTATTGGGTCCAAAAAAGTGGATTGGGTGCGTTCGTTACGTTTCTGGCCCGAATCGGTAGTTCGTTTCGGTTCCGGGCCGAATCGGTGCATTAAATGCTGTCCCGGTATGGTTTTTTGCACAGTAACGAAACTGACGAAAACGAACAAAAACATCACTATTGGGTCCACAAAAGTGGATTTGGTGTGTTCATTACGTTTCTGGCCCAAATCGGTAGTTCGTTTCGGTTCCGTCCCGAATCGGTGCATTCAATGCAACTCGGCATGGTTTTTTGCACGGTAACGAAACTGACCAAAACGAACCAAAACATAACTATTGGGTCGAAAAAGTGGATTGGGTGCGTTCGTTTCGTTTATGGCGCGAATCGGTAGTTCGTTTCGGTTCTGGCCCGAATCGGTACATTAAATGCTATCCCGGCATGGTTTTATGCACAGTAACGAAACTGATTAAAAACGAACCAAAACATCACTATTGGGTCCAATAAAGTGGATTGGGTGCATTCGTTTCGTTTCTAGCGCGAATCGGTAGTCCGTTTTGGTTCTGGCCCGAATCGGTGCATTAAATACTATCCCGGCATGGTTTTTTGCACAGTAACGAAACTGACCAAAACGAACCAAAACATCACTATTGGGTCCAAAAAGTAAATTGGGTGCGTTCATTTCGTTTCTGGCCCGAATCGGTAGTTTATTTCGGTTCCGGCACGAATCGGTGCATTCAATGCAAACCGGCATGGTTTTTTGCACAGTAATGAAACTGATCAAAACGAACCAAAACATCACTATTGGGTCCAAAAAAGTGGATTGGCTGGGTTCGTTTCGTTTCTGGCGCGAATCGGTAGTTCGTTTCGGTTCCGGCCCGAATCGGTGCATTAAATGGTATCCCGACATGGTTTTTTACACAGTAACAAAACTGACGAAAACGAACAAAAACATCACTATTGGGTCCACAAAAGTGGATTGGGTGTGTTCGTTACGTTTCTGGCCCAAATCGGTAGTTCGTTTCGGTTCCGGCCCGAATCGGTGCATTAAATGCAACCCGGCATGGTTTTTTGCACAGTAACAAAACTAACCAAAACGAACCAAAACATCACTATTGGGTCCAAAAAAGTGGATTGGGTGCGTTCGTTACGTTTCTAGCGCGAATCGGTAGTTCGTTTCGGTTCCGGCCCGAATCGGTGCATTCAATGCAACCCGGCACGGTTTTTTGCACAGTAACGAAACTGACCAAAACGAACCAAAACATCACTATTGGGTCCAAAATGTGGATTGGGTGCGTTCGTTTCGTTTTTGGCGCGAATCGGTAGTTCGTTTCGGTTCCGGCCCGAATCGGTGCATTAAATGCAACCAGAATGGTTTTTTGCACAGTAACGAAACTGACCAAAACGAACCAAAACATCACTATTGGGTCCAAAAAAGTGGATTGGGTGCGTTCGTTACGTTTCTGGCCCGAATCGGTAGTTCGTTTCGGTTCCGGCCCGAATCGGTGCATTAAATGCAACCCGGCATGGTTTTTTGCACAGTAACAAAACTGACCAAAACGAACCAAAACATCACTATTGGGTCCAAAAAAGTGGATTGGGTGCGTTCGTTACGTTTCTGGCCGGAATCGGTAGTTCGTTTCGGTTCCGGCCCGAATCGGTGCATTAAATGCAACCCGGCATGGTTTTTTGCACAGTAACAAAACCGACCAAAACGAACCAAAACATCACTATTGGGTCCAAAAAAGTGGATTGGGTGCGTTCGTTTCGTTTCTGGCTCGAATCGGTATTTCGTTTCGGTTCCGGCCTGAATCGGTGCATTCAATGAAACCCGGCATGGTTTTTTGCACAGTAACGAAACTGACCAAAACGAACCAAAACATCACTATTGGGTCCAAAAAAGTGGATTGGGTGCGTTCGTTACGTTTCTGGCCCGAATCGGTAGTTCGTTTCGGTTCCGGGCCGAATCGGTGCATTAAATGCTGTCCCGGTATGGTTTTTTGCACAGTAACGAAACTGACGAAAACGAACAAAAACATCACTATTGGGTCCACAAAAGTGGATTTGGTGTGTTCATTACGTTTCTGGCCCAAATCGGTAGTTCGTTTCGGTTCCGTCCCGAATCGGTGCATTCAATGCAACTCGGCATGGTTTTTTGCACGGTAACGAAACTGACCAAAACGAACCAAAACATAACTATTGGGTCGAAAAAGTGGATTGGGTGCGTTCGTTTCGTTTATGGCGCGAATCGGTAGTTCGTTTCGGTTCTGGCCCGAATCGGTACATTAAATGCTATCCCGGCATGGTTTTATGCACAGTAACGAAACTGATTAAAAACGAACCAAAACATCACTATTGGGTCCAATAAAGTGGATTGGGTGCATTCGTTTCGTTTCTAGCGCGAATCGGTAGTCCGTTTTGGTTCTGGCCCGAATCGGTGCATTAAATACTATCCCGGCATGGTTTTTTGCACAGTAACGAAACTGACCAAAACGAACCAAAACATCACTATTGGGTCCAAAAAGTAAATTGGGTGCGTTCATTTCGTTTCTGGCCCGAATCGGTAGTTTATTTCGGTTCCGGCACGAATCGGTGCATTCAATGCAAACCGGCATGGTTTTTTGCACAGTAATCAAACTGATCAAAACGAACCAAAACATCACTATTGGGTCCAAAAAAGTGGATTGGCTGGGTTCGTTTCGTTTCTGGCGCGAATCGGTAGTTCGTTTCGGTTCCGGCCCGAATCGGTGCATTAAATGGTATCCCGACATGGTTTTTTACACAGTAACAAAACTGACGAAAACGAACAAAAACATCACTATTGGGTCCACAAAAGTGGATTGGGTGTGTTCGTTACGTTTCTGGCCCAAATCGGTAGTTCGTTTCGGTTCCGGCCCGAATCGGTGCATTAAATGCAACCCGACATGGTTTTTTGCACAGTAACAAAACTAACCAAAACGAACCAAAACATCACTATTGGGTCCAAAAAAGTGGATTGGGTGCGTTCGTTACGTTTCTAGCGCGAATCGGTAGTTCGTTTCGGTTCCGGCCCGAATCGGTGCATTCAATGCAACCCGGCACGGTTTTTTGCACACTAACGAAACTGACCAAAACGAACCAAAACATCACTATTGGGTCCAAAATGTGGATTGGGTGCGTTCGTTTCGTTTTTGGCGCGAATCGGTAGTTCGTTTCGGTTCCGGCCCGAATCGGTGCATTAAATGCAACCCGCATGGTTTTTTGCACAGTAACGAAACTGACCAAAACGAACCAAAACATCACTATTGGGTCCAAAAAAGTGGATTGGGTGCGTTCGTTACGTTTCTGGCCCGAATCGGTAGTTCGTTTCGGTTCCGGCCCGAATCGGTGCATTAAATGCAACCCGGCATGGTTTTTTGCACAGTAACAAAACTGACCAAAACGAACCAAAACATCACTATTGGGTCCAAAAAAGTGGATTGGGTGCGTTCGTTACGTTTCTGGCCGGAATCGGTAGTTCGTTTCGGTTCCGGCCCGAATCGGTGCATTAAATGCAACCCGGCATGGTTTTTTGCACAGTAACAAAACCGACCAAAACGAACCAAAACATCACTATTGGGTCCAAAAAAGTGGATTGGGTGCGTTCGTTTCGTTTCTGGCTCGAATCGGTATTTCGTTTCGGTTCCGGCCTGAATCGGTGCATTCAATGAAACCCGGCATGGTTTTTTGCACAGTAACGAAACTGACCAAAACGAACCAAAACATCACTATTGGGTCCAAAAAAGTGGATTGGGTGCGTTCGTTACGTTTCTGGCCCGAATCGGTAGTTCGTTTCGGTTCCGGGCCGAATCGGTGCATTAAATGCTGTCCCGGTATGGTTTTTTGCACAGTAACGAAACTGACGAAAACGAACAAAAACATCACTATTGGGTCCACAAAAGTGGATTTGGTGTGTTCATTACGTTTCTGGCCCAAATCGGTAGTTCGTTTCGGTTCCGTCCCGAATCGGTGCATTCAATGCAACTCGGCATGGTTTTTTGCACGGTAACGAAACTGACCAAAACGAACCAAAACATAACTATTGGGTCGAAAAAGTGGATTGGGTGCGTTCGTTTCGTTTATGGCGCGAATCGGTAGTTCGTTTCGGTTCTGGCCCGAATCGGTACATTAAATGCTATCCCGGCATGGTTTTATGCACAGTAACGAAACTGATTAAAAACGAACCAAAACATCACTATTGGGTCCACAAAAGTGGATTTGGTGTGTTCATTACGTTTCTGGCCCGAATCGGTAGTACGTTTCGGTTCTGGCCCGAATCGGTGCATTAAATGCAACCCGCATGGTTTTTTGCACGGTAACGAAACTGACCAAAACGAACCAAAACATCACTATTGGGTCCACAAAAGTGGATTGGGTGCGTTCGTTTCGTTTCTGGCCCGAATCGGTAGTTCGTTTCGGTTCCGGCCCGAATCGGTGCATTCAATGCAACCCGGCACGGTTTTTTGCACAGTAACAAAACTGACCAAAACGAACCAAAACATCACTATTGGGTCCAAAATGTGGATTGGGTGCGTTCGTTTCATTTGTGGCGCGAATCGGTAGTTCGTTTCGGTTCCGGCCCGAATCGGTGCATTAAATGCAACCCGCATGGTTTTTTGCACAGTAACGAAACTGACCAAAACGAACCAAAACATCACTATTGGGTCCAAAAAAGTGGATTGGGTGCGTTCGTTACGTTTCTGGCCCGAATCGGTAGTTCGTTTCGGTTCCGGCCCGAATCGGTGCATTAAATGCAACCCAGCATGGTTTTTTGCACAGTAACAAAACTGACCAAAACGAACCAAAACATCACTATTTGGTCCAAAAAAGTGGATTGGGTGCGTTCGTTACGTTTCTGGCCCGAATCGGTATTTCGTTTCGGTTCCGGCCCGAATCGGTGCATTAAATGCAACCCGGCATGGTTTTTTCCACAGTAACAAAACTGACCAAAACGAACCAAAACATCACTATTGGGTCCAATAAAGTGAATTGGGTGCATTCGTTTCGTTTCTGGCGCGAATCGGTAGTTCGTTTCGGTTTTGGCCTGAATCGATGCATTCAATGCAACCCGGCATGGTTTTTTGCACAGTAACGAAACTGACCAAAACGAACCAAAACATCACTATTGGGTCCAAAAAGTAAATTGGGTGTGTTCATTTCGTTTCTGGCGCGAATCGGTAGTTTGTTTCGGTTCCGGCCCGAATCGGTGCATTAAATGCTGTCCCGGCATGGTTTTTTGCACAGTAACGAAACTGACGAAAACGAACAAAAACATCACTATTGGGTCCACAAAAGTGGATTTGGTGTGTTCATTACGTTTCTGGCCCAAATCGGTAGTTCGTTTCGGTTCCGTCCCAAATCGGTGCATTCAATGCAACTCGGCATGGTTTTTTGCACGGTAACGAAACTGACCAAAATGAACCAAAACATAACTATTGGGTCGAAAAAGTGGATTGGGTGCGTTCGTTTCGTTTCTGGCGCGAATTGGTAGTTCGTTTCGGTTCTGGCCCGAATCGGTACATTAAATGCTATCCCGGCATGGTTTTTTGCACAGTAACGAAACTGATTAAAAACGAACCAAAACATCACTATTGGGTCCAATAAAGTGGATTGGGTGCATTCGTTTCGTTTCTAGCGTGAATCGGTAGTCCGTTTTGGTTCCAGCCCGAATCGGTGCATTAAATACTATCCCGGCATGGTTTTTTGCACAGTAACGAAACTGACCAAAACAAACCAAAACATCACTATTGGGTCCAAAAAGTAAATTGGGTGCGTTCATTTCGTTTCTGGCCCGAATCGGTAGTTCATTTCGGTTCCGGCACGAATCGGTGCATTCAATGCAACCCGACATGGTTTTTTGCACAGTAATGAAACTGACCAAAACGAACCAAAACATCAATATTGGTTCCAAAAAAGTGGATTGGCTGGGTTCGTTTCGTTTCTGGCGCGAATCGGTAGTTCGTTTCGGTTCCGGCTCGAATCGGTGCATTAAATGGTATCCCGACATGGTTTTTTGCACAGTAACGAAACTGACGAAAATGAACAAAAACATCACTATTGGGTCCACAAAAGTGGATTGGGTGTGTTCGTTGCGTTTCTGGCCCAAATCGGTAGTTCGTTTCGGTTCCGGCCCGAATCGGTGCATTAAATGCAACCCGGCATGGTTTTTTGCACAGTAACAAAACTGACCAAAACGAACCAAAACATCACTATTGGGTCCAATAAAGTGAATTGGGTGCATTCATTTCGTTTCTGGCGCGAATCGGTAGTTCGTTTCGGTTCCGGCCCGAATCGATGCATTCAATGCAACCCGACATGGTTTTTTGCACAGTAACGAAACTGACCAAAACGAACCAAAACATCACTATTGGGTCCAAAAAGTAAATTGGGTGCGTTCATTTCGTTTCTGGCCCGAATCGGTAGTTCATTTCGGTTCCGGCACGAATCGGTGCATTCAATGCAACCCGACATGGTTTTTTGCACAGTAATGAAACTGACCAAAACGAACCAAAACATCACTATTGGTTCCAAAAAAGTGGATTGGCTGGGTTCGTTTCGTTTCTGGCACGAATCGGTAGTTTGTTTCGGTTCCGGCCCGAATCGGTGCATTAAATGCTGTCCCGGCATGGTTTTTTGCACAGTAACGAAACTGACGAAAACGAACAAAAACATCACTATTGGGTCCACAAAAGTGGATTTGGTGTGTTCATTACGTTTCTGGCCCAAATCGGTAGTTCGTTTCGGTTCCGTCCCAAATCGGTGCATTCAATGCAACTCGGCATGGTTTTTTGCACGGTAACGAAACTGACCAAAACGAACCAAAACATAACTATTGGGTCGAAAAAGTGGATTGGGTGCGTTCGTTTCGTTTCTGGCGTGAATCGGTAGTTCGTTTCGGTTCTGGGACGAATCGGTACATTAAATGCTATCCCGGCATAGTTTTTTGCACAGTAACGAAATTGATTAAAAACGAACCAAAACATCACTATTGGGTCCAATAAAGTGGATTGGGTGCATTCGTTTCGTTTCTAGCGCGAATCGGAAGTCCGTTTAGGTTCCGGCCCGAATCGGTGCATTAAATACTATCCCGGCATGGTTTTTTGCACAGTAACGAAACTGACGAAAACGAACAAAAACATCACTATTGGGTCCACAAAAGTGGATTGGGTGCGTTCGTTACGTTTCTGGCCCAAATCGGTAGTACGTTTCGGTTCCGGCCCGAATCGGTGCATTCAATGCAACCCGGCATGGTTTTTTGCACGGTAACGAAACTGACCAAAACGAACCAAAACATAACTATTGGGTCCAAGAAATTGGATTGGGTGCGCTCGTTTCGTTTCTGGCGCGAATCGGTAGTTCGTTTCGGTTCTGGCCCGAATCGGTACATTAAATGCTATCCCGGCATGGTTTTTTGCACAGTAACGAAACTGATTGAAAACGAACCAAAACATCACTATTGGGTCCAGAAAAGTGGATTGGGTGCGTTCGTTTCGTTTCTGGCCCGAATCGGTAGTTCGTTTCGGTTCCGGCCTGAATCGGTGCATTAAATGGTACCCCGACATGGTTTTTTGCACAGTAACGAAACTGACCAAAACGAACCAAAACATCACTATTGGGTCCATAAAAGTGGATTGGGTGCGTTCGTTTCGTTTCTGGCACGAATCGGTAGTTCGTTTCGGTTCCGGCCTGAATCGGTGCATTCAATGCAACCCGGCATGGTTTTTTGCACGATAACGAAACTGACCAAAACGAACCAAAACATAACTATTGGGTCCAAAAAAGTGGATTGGGTGCATTCGTTTGGTTTCTGGCGCGAATCGGTAGTTCGTTTCGTTTCTGGCCCGAATCGGTACATTAAATGCTATCCCGGCATGGTTTTTTGCACAGTAACGAAACTGATTAAAAACGAACCAAAACATCACTATTGGGTCCAATAAAGTGGATTGGGTGCATTCGTTTCGTTTCTAGCGCGAATCGGTAGTCCGTTTTGGTTCCAGCCCGAATCGGTGCATTAAATACTATCCCGGCATGGTTTTTTGCACAGTAACGAAACTGACCAAAACAAACCAAAACATCACTATTGGGTCCAAAAAGTAAATTGGGTGCGTTCATTTCGTTTCTGGCCCGAATCGGTAGTTCATTTCGGTTCCGGCACGAATCGGTGCATTCAATGCAACCCGACATGGTTTTTTGCACAGTAATGAAACTGACCAAAACGAACCAAAACATCAATATTGGTTCCAAAAAAGTGGATTGGCTGGGTTCGTTTCGTTTCTGGCGCGAATCGGTAGTTCGTTTCGGTTCCGGCTCGAATCGGTGCATTAAATGGTATCCCGACATGGTTTTTTGCACAGTAACGAAACTGACGAAAATGAACAAAAACATCACTATTGGGTCCACAAAAGTGGATTGGGTGTGTTCGTTGCGTTTCTGGCCCAAATCGGTAGTTCGTTTCGGTTCCGGCCCGAATCGGTGCATTAAATGCAACCCGGCATGGTTTTTTGCACAGTAACAAAACTGACCAAAACGAACCAAAACATCACTATTGGGTCCAATAAAGTGAATTGGGTGCATTCATTTCGTTTCTAGCGCGAATCGGTAGTTCGTTTCGGTTCCGGCCCGAATCGATGCATTCAATGCAACCCGACATGGTTTTTTGCACAGTAACGAAACTGACCAAAACGAACCAAAACATCACTATTGGGTCCAAAAAGTAAATTGGGTGCGTTCATTTCGTTTCTGGCCCGAATCGGTAGTTCATTTCGGTTCCGGCACGAATCGGTGCATTCAATGCAACCCGACATGGTTTTTTGCACAGTAATGAAACTGACCAAAACGAACCAAAACATCACTATTGGTTCCAAAAAAGTGGATTGGCTGGGTTCGTTTCGTTTCTGGCACGAATCGGTAGTTTGTTTCGGTTCTGGCCCGAATCGGTACATTAAATGCTATCCCGGCATGGTTTTTTGCACAGTAACGAAACTGATTAAAAACGAACCAAAACATCACTATTGGGTCCAATAAAGTGGATTGGGTGCATTCGTTTCGTTTCTAGCGCGAATCGGTAGTTCGTTTCGGTTCCGGCCCGAATCGGTGCAGTAAATGCTGTCCCGGCATGGTTTTTCGCACAGTAACAAAACTAATCAAAACGAACCAAAACATCAGTATTGGGTCCAAAAAAGTGGATTGGGTGTGTTCGTTTCGTTTCTGGCGCGAATCGGTAGTTCGTTTTGGTTCCGGCCCGAATCGGTGCATTAAATGCTATTCCGGCATGGTTTTTTGCACAGTAACGAAACTGATTAAAAACGAACCAAAACATCACTATTTGGTCCAAAAAACTGGATTGGGTGCGTTCGTTTCATTTCTGGCGCGAATCGGTAGTTCGTTTCGGTTCCGGCCCGAATCGGTGCAATCAATGCAACCCGTCATGGTTTTTTTTACAGTAATGAAACTGACCAAAACGAACCAAAACATAACTATTGGGTCCAAAAAAGTGGATTGGGTGCGTTTGTTTCGTTTCTGGCGCGAATCGGTAATTCGTTTCGGTTCCGGCCCGAATCGATGCATTCAATGCAACCCGACATGGTTTTTTGCACAGTAACGAAACTGACCAAAATGAACCAAAACATCACTATTGGGTCCAAAATGTGGATTGGGTGCGTTCGTTTTGTTTTTGGCGCGAATCGGTAGTTCGTTTCGGTTCCGGCCCGAATCGGTGCATCAAATGGTATCCCGGCATGGTTTTTTGCACAGTATCGAAACTGACCAATACGAACCAAAACATCACTATTGGGTCAAAAAATGTGGAGTTGGTTACGTTTCTGGCGCGAATCGGTAATTCGTTTCGGTTCCGGCCCGAATCGGTGCATTAAATGCTATCCCGGCATGGTTTTTTGCACAGTAACGAAACTGACCAAAACGAACCAAAACATAACTATTGGCTCCAAAAAAGTGGATTGGGTGCGTTCGTTACGTTTCTGGCCCGAATCGGTAGTTCGTTTCGGTTCCGGCCCGAATCGGTGCATTAAATGCAACCCGCATGGTTTTTTGCACAGTAACGAAACTGACCAAAACGAACCAAAACATCACTATTGGGTCCAAAAAAGTGGATTGGGTGCGTTCGTTTCGTTTCTGGCGCGAATCGGTAGTTCGTTTTGGTTCCGGCCCGAATCGGTGCATTAAATGCTATCCCGGCATGGTTTTTTGCACAGTAACGAAACTGATTAAAAACGAACGAAAACATCACTATTGGGTCGAATAAAGTGGATTGGGTGCGTTCGTTTCGTTTCTGGCGCGAATTGGTAGTTCGTTTCGGTTCCGGCCCGAATCGGTGCATTAAATGGTATCCCGACATGGTTTTTTGCACAGTAACGAAACTGACCAAAACGAACCAAAACATCACTATTGGGTCCAAAATAGTGGATTGGGTGCGTTTGTTACATTTTTTGCCCAAATCGGTAGTTCGTTTCGGTTCCGGCCTGAATCGGTGCATTCAATGCAACCCGGCATGGTTTTTTGCACAGTAACGAAACTGACCAAAACGAACCAAAACATAACTATTGTGTCCAAAAAAGTGGATTGGGGTGTTTGTTTCATTTCTGGCGCGAATCGGTAGTTCGTTTCGGTTCCGGCCCGAATCGGTGCATTAAATGGTATCCCGACATGGTTTTTTGCACAGTAACGAAACTGACCAAAACGAACCAAAACATCTCTATTGGGTCCAAAAAAGTGGATTGGGTGCGTTCGTTACGTTTCTAGCCCAAATCGGTAGTTCGTTTCGGTTCCGGAGCGATCGGTGCATTCAATGCAACCCGGCATGGTTTTTTGCACAGTAACGAAACTGACCAAAACGAACCAAAACATAACTATTGGGTCGAAAAAAGTGGATTGGGCGCGTTCATTTCGTTTATAGCGCGAATCGGTAGTTCGTTTTGGTTCCGGCCCGAATCGGTGCATTAAATGCTGTCCCGGCATGGTTTTTCGCACAGTAACGAAACTGATCAAAACGAACCAAAACATCACTATTGGGTCCAAAAAAGTGGATTGGGTGCGTTCGTTTCGTTTCTGGCATGAATCGGTAGTTCATTTTGGTTCCGGCCCGAATCGGTGCATTAAATGCTATCCCGGCATGGTTTTTTGCACAGTAACGAAACTGATTAAAAACGAACCAAAACATCACTATTGGGTCCAATAAAGTGGATTGGGTGCGTTCGTTTCGTTTCTGGCGCGAATCGGTAATTCGTTTCGGTTCCGGCCCAAATCGGTGCATTAAATGCTATCCCGGCATGGTTTTTTGCACAGTAACGAAACTGACCAAAACGAACCAAAACATATCTATTGGGTCCAAAAAAGTGGATTGGGTGCGTTCGTTTCGTTTCTGGCGCGAATCGGTAGTTCGTTTCGGTTCTGGCCCGAATCGGTACATTAAATGCTATCCCGGCATGGTTTTTTGCACAGTAACGAAACTGATTGAAAACGAACCAAAACATCACTATTGGGTCCAGAAAAGTGGATTGGGTGCGTTCGTTTCGTTTCTGGCCCGAATCGGTAGTTCGTTTCGGTTCCGGCCTGAATCGGTGCATTAAATGGTACCCCGACATGGTTTTTTGCACAGTAACGAAACTGACCAAAACGAACCAAAACATCACTATTGGGTCCATAAAAGTGGATTGGGTGCGTTCGTTTCGTTTCTGGCACGAATCGGTAGTTCGTTTCGGTTCCGGCCTGAATCGGTGCATTCAATGCAACCCGGCATGGTTTTTTGCACGATAACGAAACTGACCAAAACGAACCAAAACATAACTATTGGGTCCAAAAAAGTGGATTGGGTGCATTCGTTTGGTTTCTGGCGCGAATCGGTAGTTCGTTTCGTTTCTGGCCCGAATCGGTACATTAAATGCTATCCCGGCATGGTTTTTTGCACAGTAACGAAACTGATTAAAAACGAACCAAAACATCACTATTGGGTCCAATAAAGTGGATTGGGTGCATTCGTTTCGTTTCTAGCGCGAATCGGTAGTCCGTTTTGGTTCCAGCCCGAATCGGTGCATTAAATACTATCCCGGCATGGTTTTTTGCACAGTAACGAAACTGACCAAAACAAACCAAAACATCACTATTGGGTCCAAAAAGTAAATTGGGTGCGTTCATTTCGTTTCTGGCCCGAATCGGTAGTTCATTTCGGTTCCGGCACGAATCGGTGCATTCAATGCAACCCGACATGGTTTTTTGCACAGTAATGAAACTGACCAAAACGAACCAAAACATCAATATTGGTTCCAAAAAAGTGGATTGGCTGGGTTCGTTTCGTTTCTGGCGCGAATCGGTAGTTCGTTTCGGTTCCGGCTCGAATCGGTGCATTAAATGGTATCCCGACATGGTTTTTTGCACAGTAACGAAACTGACGAAAATGAACAAAAACATCACTATTGGGTCCACAAAAGTGGATTGGGTGTGTTCGTTGCGTTTCTGGCCCAAATCGGTAGTTCGTTTCGGTTCCGGCCCGAATCGGTGCATTAAATGCAACCCGGCATGGTTTTTTGCACAGTAACAAAACTGACCAAAACGAACCAAAACATCACTATTGGGTCCAATAAAGTGAATTGGGTGCATTCATTTCGTTTCTAGCGCGAATCGGTAGTTCGTTTCGGTTCCGGCCCGAATCGATGCATTCAATGCAACCCGACATGGTTTTTTGCACAGTAACGAAACTGACCAAAACGAACCAAAACATCACTATTGGGTCCAAAAAGTAAATTGGGTGCGTTCATTTCGTTTCTGGCCCGAATCGGTAGTTCATTTCGGTTCCGGCACGAATCGGTGCATTCAATGCAACCCGACATGGTTTTTTGCACAGTAATGAAACTGACCAAAACGAACCAAAACATCACTATTGGTTCCAAAAAAGTGGATTGGCTGGGTTCGTTTCGTTTCTGGCACGAATCGGTAGTTTGTTTCGGTTCTGGCCCGAATCGGTACATTAAATGCTATCCCGGCATGGTTTTTTGCACAGTAACGAAACTGATTAAAAACGAACCAAAACATCACTATTGGGTCCAATAAAGTGGATTGGGTGCATTCGTTTCGTTTCTAGCGCGAATCGGTAGTTCGTTTCGGTTCCGGCCCGAATCGGTGCAGTAAATGCTGTCCCGGCATGGTTTTTCGCACAGTAACAAAACTAATCAAAACGAACCAAAACATCAGTATTGGGTCCAAAAAAGTGGATTGGGTGTGTTCGTTTCGTTTCTGGCGCGAATCGGTAGTTCGTTTTGGTTCCGGCCCGAATCGGTGCATTAAATGCTATTCCGGCATGGTTTTTTGCACAGTAACGAAACTGATTAAAAACGAACCAAAACATCACTATTTGGTCCAAAAAACTGGATTGGGTGCGTTCGTTTCATTTCTGGCGCGAATCGGTAGTTCGTTTCGGTTCCGGCCCGAATCGGTGCAATCAATGCAACCCGTCATGGTTTTTTTTACAGTAATGAAACTGACCAAAACGAACCAAAACATAACTATTGGGTCCAAAAAAGTGGATTGGGTGCGTTTGTTTCGTTTCTGGCGCGAATCGGTAATTCGTTTCGGTTCCGGCCCGAATCGATGCATTCAATGCAACCCGACATGGTTTTTTGCACAGTAACGAAACTGACCAAAATGAACCAAAACATCACTATTGGGTCCAAAATGTGGATTGGGTGCGTTCGTTTTGTTTTTGGCGCGAATCGGTAGTTCGTTTCGGTTCCGGCCCGAATCGGTGCATCAAATGGTATCCCGGCATGGTTTTTTGCACAGTATCGAAACTGACCAATACGAACCAAAACATCACTATTGGGTCAAAAAATGTGGAGTTGGTTACGTTTCTGGCGCGAATCGGTAATTCGTTTCGGTTCCGGCCCGAATCGGTGCATTAAATGCTATCCCGGCATGGTTTTTTGCACAGTAACGAAACTGACCAAAACGAACCAAAACATAACTATTGGCTCCAAAAAAGTGGATTGGGTGCGTTCGTTACGTTTCTGGCCCGAATCGGTAGTTCGTTTCGGTTCCGGCCCGAATCGGTGCATTAAATGCAACCCGCATGGTTTTTTGCACAGTAACGAAACTGACCAAAACGAACCAAAACATCACTATTGGGTCCAAAAAAGTGGATTGGGTGCGTTCGTTTCGTTTCTGGCGCGAATCGGTAGTTCGTTTTGGTTCCGGCCCGAATCGGTGCATTAAATGCTATCCCGGCATGGTTTTTTGCACAGTAACGAAACTGATTAAAAACGAACGAAAACATCACTATTGGGTCGAATAAAGTGGATTGGGTGCGTTCGTTTCGTTTCTGGCGCGAATTGGTAGTTCGTTTCGGTTCCGGCCCGAATCGGTGCATTAAATGGTATCCCGACATGGTTTTTTGCACAGTAACGAAACTGACCAAAACGAACCAAAACATCACTATTGGGTCCAAAATAGTGGATTGGGTGCGTTTGTTACATTTTTTGCCCAAATCGGTAGTTCGTTTCGGTTCCGGCCTGAATCGGTGCATTCAATGCAACCCGGCATGGTTTTTTGCACAGTAACGAAACTGACCAAAACGAACCAAAACATAACTATTGTGTCCAAAAAAGTGGATTGGGGTGTTTGTTTCATTTCTGGCGCGAATCGGTAGTTCGTTTCGGTTCCGGCCCGAATCGGTGCATTAAATGGTATCCCGACATGGTTTTTTGCACAGTAACGAAACTGACCAAAACGAACCAAAACATCTCTATTGGGTCCAAAAAAGTGGATTGGGTGCGTTCGTTACGTTTCTAGCCCAAATCGGTAGTTCGTTTCGGTTCCGGAGCGATCGGTGCATTCAATGCAACCCGGCATGGTTTTTTGCACAGTAACGAAACTGACCAAAACGAACCAAAACATAACTATTGGGTCGAAAAAAGTGGATTGGGCGCGTTCATTTCGTTTATAGCGCGAATCGGTAGTTCGTTTTGGTTCCGGCCCGAATCGGTGCATTAAATGCTGTCCCGGCATGGTTTTTCGCACAGTAACGAAACTGATCAAAACGAACCAAAACATCACTATTGGGTCCAAAAAAGTGGATTGGGTGCGTTCGTTTCGTTTCTGGCATGAATCGGTAGTTCATTTTGGTTCCGGCCCGAATCGGTGCATTAAATGCTATCCCGGCATGGTTTTTTGCACAGTAACGAAACTGATTAAAAACGAACCAAAACATCACTATTGGGTCCAATAAAGTGGATTGGGTGCGTTCGTTTCGTTTCTGGCGCGAATCGGTAATTCGTTTCGGTTCCGGCCCAAATCGGTGCATTAAATGCTATCCCGGCATGGTTTTTTACACAGTAACGAAACTGACCAAAACGAACCAAAACATATCTATTGGGTCCAAAAAAGTGGATTGGGTGCGTTCGTTTCTTTTCTGGCGCGAATCGGTAGTTCGTTTCGGTTCCGGCCCGAATCGGTGCAGTAAATGCTGTCCCGGCATGGTTTTTCGCACAGTAACAAAACTAATCAAAACGAACCAAAACATCAGTATTGGGTCCAAAAAAGTGGATTGGGTGCGTTCGTTTCGTTTCTGGCGCGAATCGGTAGTTCGTTTTGGTTCCGGCCCGAATCGGTGCATTAAATGCTATTCCGGCATGGTTTTTTGCACAGTAACGAAACTGATTAAAAACGAACCAAAACATCACTATTGGGTCCAATAAAGTGGATTGGGTGCGTTCGATTCGGGCCGGATCCAAAATGAACTACCGATTCATGCCAGAAACGAAACGAACGCACCCAATCCACTTTTTTGGACCCAATAGTGATGTTTTGGTTCGTTTTGATCAGTTTCGTTACTGTGCGAAAAACCATGCCGGGACAGCATTTAATGCACCGATTCGGGCCGGAACCAAAACGAACTACCGATTCGCGCTAGAAACGAAATGAACGCGCCCAATCCACTTTTTTCGACCCAATAGTTATGTTTTGGTTCGTTTTGGTCAGTTTCGTTACTGTGCAAAAAACCATGCCGGGTTGCATTGAATGCACCGATTCGGTCCGGAACCGAAACGAACTACCGATTTGGGCTAGAAACGTAACGAACGCACCCAATCCACTTTTTTGGACCCAATAGAGATGTTTTGGTTCGTTTTGGTCAGTTTCGTTACTGTGCAAAAAACCATGTCGGGATACCATTTAATGCACCGATTCGGGCCGGAACCGAAACGAACTACCGATTCGCGCCAGAAATGAAACAAACACCCCAATCCACTTTTTTGGACACAATAGTTATGTTTTGGTTCGTTTTGGTCAGTTTCGTTACTGTGCAAAAAACCATGCCGGGTTGCATTGAATGCACCGATTCAGGCCGGAACCGAAACGAACTACCGATTTGGGCAAAAAATGTAACAAACGCACCCAATCCACTTTTTTGGACCCAATAGTGATGTTTTGGTTCGTTTTGGTCAGTTTCGTTACTGTGCAAAAAACCATGTCGGGATACCATTTAATGCACCGATTCGGGCCGGAACCGAAACGAACTACCAATTCGCGCCAGAAACGAAACGAACGCACCCAATCCACTTTATTCGACCCAATAGTGATGTTTTCGTTCGTTTTTAATCAGTTTCGTTACTGTGCAAAAAACCATGCCGGGATAGCATTTAATGCACCGATTCGGGCCGGAACCAAAACGAACTACCGATTCGCGCCAGAAACGAAACGAAAGCACCCAATCCACTTTTTTGGACCCAATAGTGATGTTTTGGTTCGTTTTGGTCAGTTTCGTTACTGTGCAAAAAACCATGCGGGTTGCATTTAATGCACCGATTCGGGCCGGAACCGAAACGAACTACCGATTCGGGCCAGAAACGTAACGAACGCACCCAATCCACTTTTTTGGAGCCAATAGTTATGTTTTGGTTCGTTTTGGTCAGTTTCGTTACTGTGCAAAAAACCATGCCGGGATAGCATTTAATGCACCGATTCGGGCCGGAACCGAAACGAATTACCGATTCGCGCCAGAAACGTAACCAACTCCACATTTTTTGACCCAATAGTGATGTTTTGGTTCGTATTGGTCAGTTTCGATACTGTGCAAAAAACCATGCCGGGATACCATTTGATGCACCGATTCGGGCCGGAACCGAAACGAACTACCGATTCGCGCCAAAAACAAAACGAACGCACCCAATCCACATTTTGGACCCAATAGTGATGTTTTGGTTCATTTTGGTCAGTTTCGTTACTGTGCAAAAAACCATGTCGGGTTGCATTGAATGCATCGATTCGGGCCGGAACCGAAACGAATTACCGATTCGCGCCAGAAACGAAACAAACGCACCCAATCCACTTTTTTGGACCCAATAGTTATGTTTTGGTTCGTTTTGGTCAGTTTCATTACTGTAAAAAAAACCATGACGGGTTGCATTGATTGCACCGATTCGGGCCGGAACCGAAACGAACTACCGATTCGCGCCAGAAATGAAACGAACGCACCCAATCCATTTTTTTGGACCAAATAGTGATGTTTTGGTTCGTTTTTAATCAGTTTCGTTACTGTGCAAAAAACCATGCCGGAATAGCATTTAATGCACCGATTCGGGCCGGAACCAAAACGAACTACCGATTCGCGCCAGAAACGAAACGAACGCACCCAATCCACTTTTTTGGACCCAATACTGATGTTTTGGTTCGTTTTGATTAGTTTTGTTACTGTGCGAAAAACCATGCCGGGACAGCATTTACTGCACCGATTCGGGCCGGAACCGAAACGAACTACCGATTCGCGCCAGAAAAGAAACGAACGCACCCAATCCACTTTTTTGGACCCAATAGATATGTTTTGGTTCGTTTTGGTCAGTTTCGTTACTGTGCAAAAAACCATGCCGGGATAGCATTTAATGCACCGATTTGGGCCGGAACCGAAACGAATTACCGATTCGCGCCAGAAACGAAACGAACGCACCCAATCCACTTTATTGGACCCAATAGTGATGTTTTGGTTCGTTTTTAATCAGTTTCGTTACTGTGCAAAAAACCATGCCGGGATAGCATTTAATGCACCGATTCGGGCCGGAACCAAAATGAACTACCGATTCATGCCAGAAACGAAACGAACGCACCCAATCCACTTTTTTGGACCCAATAGTGATGTTTTGGTTCGTTTTGATCAGTTTCGTTACTGTGCGAAAAACCATGCCGGGACAGCATTTAATGCACCGATTCGGGCCGGAACCAAAACGAACTACCGATTCGCGCTATAAACGAAATGAACGCGCCCAATCCACTTTTTTCGACCCAATAGTTATGTTTTGGTTCGTTTTGGTCAGTTTCGTTACTGTGCAAAAAACCATGCCGGGTTGCATTGAATGCACCGATCGCTCCGGAACCGAAACGAACTACCGATTTGGGCTAGAAACGTAACGAACGCACCCAATCCACTTTTTTGGACCCAATAGAGATGTTTTGGTTCGTTTTGGTCAGTTTCGTTACTGTGCAAAAAACCATGTCGGGATACCATTTAATGCACCGATTCGGGCCGGAACCGAAACGAACTACCGATTCGCGCCAGAAATGAAACAAACACCCCAATCCACTTTTTTGGACACAATAGTTATGTTTTGGTTCGTTTTGGTCAGTTTCGTTACTGTGCAAAAAACCATGCCGGGTTGCATTGAATGCACCGATTCAGGCCGGAACCGAAACGAACTACCGATTTGGGCAAAAAATGTAACAAACGCACCCAATCCACTATTTTGGACCCAATAGTGATGTTTTGGTTCGTTTTGGTCAGTTTCGTTACTGTGCAAAAAACCATGTCGGGATACCATTTAATGCACCGATTCGGGCCGGAACCGAAACGAACTACCAATTCGCGCCAGAAACGAAACGAACGCACCCAATCCACTTTATTCGACCCAATAGTGATGTTTTCGTTCGTTTTTAATCAGTTTCGTTACTGTGCAAAAAACCATGCCGGGATAGCATTTAATGCACCGATTCGGGCCGGAACCAAAACGAACTACCGATTCGCGCCAGAAACGAAACGAACGCACCCAATCCACTTTTTTGGACCCAATAGTGATGTTTTGGTTCGTTTTGGTCAGTTTCGTTACTGTGCAAAAAACCATGCGGGTTGCATTTAATGCACCGATTCGGGCCGGAACCGAAACGAACTACCGATTCGGGCCAGAAACGTAACGAACGCACCCAATCCACTTTTTTGGAGCCAATAGTTATGTTTTGGTTCGTTTTGGTCAGTTTCGTTACTGTGCAAAAAACCATGCCGGGATAGCATTTAATGCACCGATTCGGGCCGGAACCGAAACGAATTACCGATTCGCGCCAGAAACGTAACAAACTCCACATTTTTTGACCCAATAGTGATGTTTTGGTTCGTATTGGTCAGTTTCGATACTGTGCAAAAAACCATGCCGGGATACCATTTGATGCACCGATTCGGGCCGGAACCGAAACGAACTACCGATTCGCGCCAAAAACAAAACGAACGCACCCAATCCACATTTTGGACCCAATAGTGATGTTTTGGTTCATTTTGGTCAGTTTCGTTACTGTGCAAAAAACCATGTCGGGTTGCATTGAATGCATCGATTCGGGCCGGAACCGAAACGAATTACCGATTCGCGCCAGAAACGAAACAAACGCACCCAATCCACTTTTTTGGACCCAATAGTTATGTTTTGGTTCGTTTTGGTCAGTTTCATTACTGTAAAAAAAACCATGACGGGTTGCATTGATTGCACCGATTCGGGCCGGAACCGAAACGAACTACCGATTCGCGCCAGAAATGAAACGAACGCACCCAATCCAGTTTTTTGGACCAAATAGTGATGTTTTGGTTCGTTTTTAATCAGTTTCGTTACTGTGCAAAAAACCATGCCGGAATAGCATTTAATGCACCGATTCGGGCCGGAACCAAAACGAACTACCGATTCGCGCCAGAAACGAAACGAACACACCCAATCCACTTTTTTGGACCCAATACTGATGTTTTGGTTCGTTTTGATTAGTTTTGTTACTGTGCGAAAAACCATGCCGGGACAGCATTTACTGCACCGATTCGGGCCGGAACCGAAACGAACTACCGATTCGCGCCAGAAAAGAAACGAACGCACCCAATCCACTTTTTTGGACCCAATGGTTTTTTGCACGGTAACGAAACTGACCAAAACGAACCAAAACATCACTATTGGGTCCACAAAAGTGGATTGGGTGCGTTCGTTTCGTTTCTGGCCCGAATCGGTAGTTCGTTTCGGTTCCGGCCCGAATCGGTGCATTCAATGCAACCCGGCACGGTTTTTTGCACAGTAACAAAACTGACCAAAACGAACCAAAACATCACTATTGGGTCCAAAATGTGGATTGGGTGCGTTCGTTTCATTTGTGGCGCGAATCGGTAGTTCGTTTCGGTTCCGGCCCGAATCGGTGCATTAAATGCAACCCGCATGGTTTTTTGCACAGTAACGAAACTGACCAAAACGAACCAAAACATCACTATTGGGTCCAAAAAAGTGGATTGGGTGCGTTCGTTACGTTTCTGGCCCGAATCGGTAGTTCGTTTCGGTTCCGGCCCGAATCGGTGCATTAAATGCAACCCAGCATGGTTTTTTGCACAGTAACAAAACTGACCAAAACGAACCAAAACATCACTATTTGGTCCAAAAAAGTGGATTGGGTGCGTTCGTTACGTTTCTGGCCCGAATCGGTATTTCGTTTCGGTTCCGGCCCGAATCGGTGCATTAAATGCAACCCGGCATGGTTTTTTCCACAGTAACAAAACTGACCAAAACGAACCAAAACATCACTATTGGGTCCAATAAAGTGAATTGGGTGCATTCGTTTCGTTTCTGGCGCGAATCGGTAGTTCGTTTCGGTTTTGGCCTGAATCGATGCATTCAATGCAACCCGGCATGGTTTTTTGCACAGTAACGAAACTGACCAAAACGAACCAAAACATCACTATTGGGTCCAAAAAGTAAATTGGGTGTGTTCATTTCGTTTCTGGCGCGAATCGGTAGTTTGTTTCGGTTCCGGCCCGAATCGGTGCATTAAATGCTGTCCCGGCATGGTTTTTTGCACAGTAACGAAACTGACGAAAACGAACAAAAACATCACTATTGGGTCCACAAAAGTGGATTTGGTGTGTTCATTACGTTTCTGGCCCAAATCGGTAGTTCGTTTCGGTTCCGTCCCAAATCGGTGCATTCAATGCAACTCGGCATGGTTTTTTGCACGGTAACGAAACTGACCAAAATGAACCAAAACATAACTATTGGGTCGAAAAAGTGGATTGGGTGCGTTCGTTTCGTTTCTGGCGCGAATTGGTAGTTCGTTTCGGTTCTGGCCCGAATCGGTACATTAAATGCTATCCCGGCATGGTTTTTTGCACAGTAACGAAACTGATTAAAAACGAACCAAAACATCACTATTGGGTCCAATAAAGTGGATTGGGTGCATTCGTTTCGTTTCTAGCGTGAATCGGTAGTCCGTTTTGGTTCCAGCCCGAATCGGTGCATTAAATACTATCCCGGCATGGTTTTTTGCACAGTAACGAAACTGACCAAAACAAACCAAAACATCACTATTGGGTCCAAAAAGTAAATTGGGTGCGTTCATTTCGTTTCTGGCCCGAATCGGTAGTTCATTTCGGTTCCGGCACGAATCGGTGCATTCAATGCAACCCGACATGGTTTTTTGCACAGTAATGAAACTGACCAAAACGAACCAAAACATCAATATTGGTTCCAAAAAAGTGGATTGGCTGGGTTCGTTTCGTTTCTGGCGCGAATCGGTAGTTCGTTTCGGTTCCGGCTCGAATCGGTGCATTAAATGGTATCCCGACATGGTTTTTTGCACAGTAACGAAACTGACGAAAATGAACAAAAACATCACTATTGGGTCCACAAAAGTGGATTGGGTGTGTTCGTTGCGTTTCTGGCCCAAATCGGTAGTTCGTTTCGGTTCCGGCCCGAATCGGTGCATTAAATGCAACCCGGCATGGTTTTTTGCACAGTAACAAAACTGACCAAAACGAACCAAAACATCACTATTGGGTCCAATAAAGTGAATTGGGTGCATTCATTTCGTTTCTGGCGCGAATCGGTAGTTCGTTTCGGTTCCGGCCCGAATCGATGCATTCAATGCAACCCGACATGGTTTTTTGCACAGTAACGAAACTGACCAAAACGAACCAAAACATCACTATTGGGTCCAAAAAGTAAATTGGGTGCGTTCATTTCGTTTCTGGCCCGAATCGGTAGTTCATTTCGGTTCCGGCACGAATCGGTGCATTCAATGCAACCCGACATGGTTTTTTGCACAGTAATGAAACTGACCAAAACGAACCAAAACATCACTATTGGTTCCAAAAAAGTGGATTGGCTGGGTTCGTTTCGTTTCTGGCACGAATCGGTAGTTTGTTTCGGTTCCGGCCCGAATCGGTGCATTAAATGCTGTCCCGGCATGGTTTTTTGCACAGTAACGAAGCTGACGAAAACGAACAAAAACATCACTATTGGGTCCACAAAAGTGGATTTGGTGTGTTCATTACGTTTCTGGCCCAAATCGGTAGTTCGTTTCGGTTCCGTCCCAAATCGGTGCATTCAATGCAACTCGGCATGGTTTTTTGCACGGTAACGAAACTGACCAAAACGAACCAAAACATAACTATTGGGTCGAAAAAGTGGATTGGGTGCGTTCGTTTCGTTTCTGGCGTGAATCGGTAGTTCGTTTCGGTTCTGGCCCGAATCGGTACATTAAATGCTATCCCGGCATAGTTTTTTGCACAGTAACGAAATTGATTAAAAACGAACCAAAACATCACTATTGGGTCCAATAAAGTGGATTGGGTGCATTCGTTTCGTTTCTAGCGCGAATCGGAAGTCCGTTTAGGTTCCGGCCCGAATCGGTGCATTAAATACTATCCCGGCATGGTTTTTTGCACAGTAACGAAACTGACGAAAACGAACAAAAACATCACTATTGGGTCCACAAAAGTGGATTGGGTGCGTTCGTTACGTTTCTGGCCCAAATCGGTAGTACGTTTCGGTTCCGGCCCGAATCGGTGCATTCAATGCAACCCGGCATGGTTTTTTGCACGGTAACGAAACTGACCAAAACGAACCAAAACATAACTATTGGGTCCAAGAAATTGGATTGGGTGCGCTCGTTTCGTTTCTGGCGCGAATCGGTAGTTCGTTTCGGTTCTGGCCCGAATCGGTACATTAAATGCTATCCCGGCATGGTTTTTTGCACAGTAACGAAACTGATTGAAAACGAACCAAAACATCACTATTGGGTCCAGAAAAGTGGATTGGGTGCATTCGTTTCGTTTCTGGCCCGAATCGGTAGTTCGTTTCGGTTCCGGCCTGAATCGGTGCATTAAATGGTACCCCGACATGGTTTTTTGCACAGTAACGAAACTGACCAAAACGAACCAAAACATCACTATTGGGTCCATAAAAGTGGATTGGGTGCGTTCGTTTCGTTTCTGGCACGAATCGGTAGTTCGTTTCGGTTCCGGCCTGAATCGGTGCATTCAATGCAACCCGGCATGGTTTTTTGCACGATAACGAAACTGACCAAAACGAACCAAAACATAACTATTGGGTCCAAAAAAGTGGATTGGGTGCATTCGTTTGGTTTCTGGCGCGAATCGGTAGTTCGTTTCGTTTCTGGCCCGAATCGGTACATTAAATGCTATCCCGGCATGGTTTTTTGCACAGTAACGAAACTGATTAAAAACGAACCAAAACATCACTATTGGGTCCAATAAAGTGGATTGGGTGCATTCGTTTCGTTTCTAGCGCGAATCGGTAGTCCGTTTTGGTTCCAGCCCGAATCGGTGCATTAAATACTATCCCGGCATGGTTTTTTGCACAGTAACGAAACTGACCAAAACAAACCAAAACATCACTATTGGGTCCAAAAAGTAAATTGGGTGCGTTCATTTCGTTTCTGGCCCGAATCGGTAGTTCATTTCGGTTCCGGCACGAATCGGTGCATTCAATGCAACCCGACATGGTTTTTTGCACAGTAATGAAACTGACCAAAACGAACCAAAACATCAATATTGGTTCCAAAAAAGTGGATTGGCTGGGTTCGTTTCGTTTCTGGCGCGAATCGGTAGTTCGTTTCGGTTCCGGCTCGAATCGGTGCATTAAATGGTATCCCGACATGGTTTTTTGCACAGTAACGAAACTGACGAAAATGAACAAAAACATCACTATTGGGTCCACAAAAGTGGATTGGGTGTGTTCGTTGCGTTTCTGGCCCAAATCGGTAGTTCGTTTCGGTTCCGGCCCGAATCGGTGCATTAAATGCAACCCGGCATGGTTTTTTGCACAGTAACAAAACTGACCAAAACGAACCAAAACATCACTATTGGGTCCAATAAAGTGAATTGGGTGCATTCATTTCGTTTCTAGCGCGAATCGGTAGTTCGTTTCGGTTCCGGCCCGAATCGATGCATTCAATGCAACCCGACATGGTTTTTTGCACAGTAACGAAACTGACCAAAACGAACCAAAACATCACTATTGGGTCCAAAAAGTAAATTGGGTGCGTTCATTTCGTTTCTGGCCCGAATCGGTAGTTCATTTCGGTTCCGGCACGAATCGGTGCATTCAATGCAACCCGACATGGTTTTTTGCACAGTAATGAAACTGACCAAAACGAACCAAAACATCACTATTGGTTCCAAAAAAGTGGATTGGCTGGGTTCGTTTCGTTTCTGGCACGAATCGGTAGTTTGTTTCGGTTCCGGCCCGAATCGGTGCATTAAATGCTGTCCCGGCATGGTCTTTTGCACAGTAACGAAACTGACGAAAACGAACAAAAACATCACTATTGGGTGCACAAAAGTGGATTGTGTGTGTTCGTTACGTTTCTGGCCCAAATCGGTAGTTCGTTTCGGTTCCGGCCCGAATCGGTGCATTCAATGCAACCCGGCATGGTTTTTTGCACGGTAACGAAACTGACCAAAACGAACCAAAACATAACTATTGGGTCCAAAAAAGTGGATTGGGTGCATTCGTTTCGTTTCTGGCGCGAATCGGTAGTTCGTTTCGTTTCTGGCCCGAATCGGTACATTAAATGCTATCCCGGCATGGTTTTTTGCACAGTAACGAAACTGATTAAAAACGAACCAAAACATCACTATTGGATCCAATAAAGTGGATTGGGTGCATTCGTTTCGTTTCTAGCGCGAATCGGTAGTCCGTTTAGGTTCCGGCCCGAATCGGTGCATTAAATACTATCCCGGCATGGTTTTTTGCACAGTAACGAAACTGACGAAAACGAACAAAAACATCACTATTGGGTCCACAAAAGTGGATTGGGTGCGTTCGTTACGTTTCTGGCCCAAATCGGTAGTACGTTTCGGTTCCGGCCCGAATCGGTGCATTCAATGCAACCCGGCATGGTTTTTTGCACGGTAACGAAACTGACCAAAACGAACCAAAACATAACTATTGGGTCCAAAAAATTGGATTGGGTGCGTTCGTTTCGTTTTTGGCGCGAATCGGTAGTTCGTTTCGGTTCTGGCCCGAATCGGTACATTAAATGCTATCCCGGCATGGTTTTTTGCACAGTAACGAAACTGATTAAAAACGAACCAAAACATCACTATTGGGTCCAATAAAGTGGATTGGGTGCATTCGTTTCGTTTCTAGCGCGAATCGGTAGTCCGTTTTGGTTCTGGCCCGAATCGGTGCATTAAATACTATCCCGGCATGGTTTTTTGCACAGTAACGAAACTAACCAAAATGAACCAAAACATCACTATTGGGTCCAAAATGTGGATTGGGTGCGTTCGTTTTGTTTTTGGCGCGAATCGGTAGTTCGTTTCGGTTCCGGCCCGAATCGGTGCATCAAATGGTATCCCGGCATGGTTTTTTGCACAGTATCGAAACTGACCAATACGAACCAAAACATCACTATTGGGTCAAAAAATGTGGAGTTGGTTACGTTTCTGGCGCGAATCGGTAATTCGTTTCGGTTCCGGCCCGAATCGGTGCATTAAATGCTATCCCGGCATGGTTTTTTGCACAGTAACGAAACTGACCAAAACGAACCAAAACATAACTATTGGCTCCAAAAAAGTGGATTGGGTGCGTTCGTTACGTTTCTGGCCCGAATCGGTAGTTCGTTTCGGTTCCGGCCCGAATCGGTGCATTAAATGCAACCCGCATGGTTTTTTGCACAGTAACGAAACTGACCAAAACGAACCAAAACATCACTATTGGGTCCAAAAAAGTGGATTGGGTGCGTTCGTTTCGTTTCTGGCGCGAATCGGTAGTTCGTTTTGGTTCCGGCCCGAATCGGTGCATTAAATGCTATCCCGGCATGGTTTTTTGCACAGTAACGAAACTGATTAAAAACGAACGAAAACATCACTATTGGGTCGAATAAAGTGGATTGGGTGCGTTCGTTTCGTTTCTGGCGCGAATTGGTAGTTCGTTTCGGTTCCGGCCCGAATCGGTGCATTAAATGGTATCCCGACATGGTTTTTTGCACAGTAACGAAACTGACCAAAACGAACCAAAACATCACTATTGGGTCCAAAATAGTGGATTGGGTGCGTTTGTTACATTTTTTGCCCAAATCGGTAGTTCGTTTCGGTTCCGGCCTGAATCGGTGCATTCAATGCAACCCGGCATGGTTTTTTGCACAGTAACGAAACTGACCAAAACGAACCAAAACATAACTATTGTGTCCAAAAAAGTGGATTGGGGTGTTTGTTTCATTTCTGGCGCGAATCGGTAGTTCGTTTCGGTTCCGGCCCGAATCGGTGCATTAAATGGTATCCCGACATGGTTTTTTGCACAGTAACGAAACTGACCAAAACGAACCAAAACATCTCTATTGGGTCCAAAAAAGTGGATTGGGTGCGTTCGTTACGTTTCTAGCCCAAATCGGTAGTTCGTTTCGGTTCCGGAGCGATCGGTGCATTCAATGCAACCCGGCATGGTTTTTTGCACAGTAACGAAACTGACCAAAACGAACCAAAACATAACTATTGGGTCGAAAAAAGTGGATTGGGCGCGTTCATTTCGTTTATAGCGCGAATCGGTAGTTCGTTTTGGTTCCGGCCCGAATCGGTGCATTAAATGCTGTCCCGGCATGGTTTTTCGCACAGTAACGAAACTGATCAAAACGAACCAAAACATCACTATTGGGTCCAAAAAAGTGGATTGGGTGCGTTCGTTTCGTTTCTGGCATGAATCGGTAGTTCATTTTGGTTCCGGCCCGAATCGGTGCATTAAATGCTATCCCGGCATGGTTTTTTGCACAGTAACGAAACTGATTAAAAACGAACCAAAACATCACTATTGGGTCCAATAAAGTGGATTGGGTGCGTTCGTTTCGTTTCTGGCGCGAATCGGTAATTCGTTTCGGTTCCGGCCCAAATCGGTGCATTAAATGCTATCCCGGCATGGTTTTTTGCACAGTAACGAAACTGACCAAAACGAACCAAAACATATCTATTGGGTCCAAAAAAGTGGATTGGGTGCGTTCGTTTCTTTTCTGGCGCGAATCGGTAGTTCGTTTCGGTTCCGGCCCGAATCGGTGCAGTAAATGCTGTCCCGGCATGGTTTTTCGCACAGTAACAAAACTAATCAAAACGAACCAAAACATCAGTATTGGGTCCAAAAAAGTGGATTGGGTGCGTTCGTTTCGTTTCTGGCGCGAATCGGTAGTTCGTTTTGGTTCCGGCCCGAATCGGTGCATTAAATGCTATTCCGGCATGGTTTTTTGCACAGTAACGAAACTGATTAAAAACGAACCAAAACATCACTATTGGGTCCAATAAAGTGGATTGGGTGCGTTCGATTCGGGCCGGATCCAAAATGAACTACCGATTCATGCCAGAAACGAAACGAACGCACCCAATCCACTTTTTTGGACCCAATAGTGATGTTTTGGTTCGTTTTGATCAGTTTCGTTACTGTGCGAAAAACCATGCCGGGACAGCATTTAATGCACCGATTCGGGCCGGAACCAAAACGAACTACCGATTCGCGCTAGAAACGAAATGAACGCGCCCAATCCACTTTTTTCGACCCAATAGTTATGTTTTGGTTCGTTTTGGTCAGTTTCGTTACTGTGCAAAAAACCATGCCGGGTTGCATTGAATGCACCGATTCGGTCCGGAACCGAAACGAACTACCGATTTGGGCTAGAAACGTAACGAACGCACCCAATCCACTTTTTTGGACCCAATAGAGATGTTTTGGTTCGTTTTGGTCAGTTTCGTTACTGTGCAAAAAACCATGTCGGGATACCATTTAATGCACCGATTCGGGCCGGAACCGAAACGAACTACCGATTCGCGCCAGAAATGAAACAAACACCCCAATCCACTTTTTTGGACACAATAGTTATGTTTTGGTTCGTTTTGGTCAGTTTCGTTACTGTGCAAAAAACCATGCCGGGTTGCATTGAATGCACCGATTCAGGCCGGAACCGAAACGAACTACCGATTTGGGCAAAAAATGTAACAAACGCACCCAATCCACTTTTTTGGACCCAATAGTGATGTTTTGGTTCGTTTTGGTCAGTTTCGTTACTGTGCAAAAAACCATGTCGGGATACCATTTAATGCACCGATTCGGGCCGGAACCGAAACGAACTACCAATTCGCGCCAGAAACGAAACGAACGCACCCAATCCACTTTATTCGACCCAATAGTGATGTTTTCGTTCGTTTTTAATCAGTTTCGTTACTGTGCAAAAAACCATGCCGGGATAGCATTTAATGCACCGATTCGGGCCGGAACCAAAACGAACTACCGATTCGCGCCAGAAACGAAACGAAAGCACCCAATCCACTTTTTTGGACCCAATAGTGATGTTTTGGTTCGTTTTGGTCAGTTTCGTTACTGTGCAAAAAACCATGCGGGTTGCATTTAATGCACCGATTCGGGCCGGAACCGAAACGAACTACCGATTCGGGCCAGAAACGTAACGAACGCACCCAATCCACTTTTTTGGAGCCAATAGTTATGTTTTGGTTCGTTTTGGTCAGTTTCGTTACTGTGCAAAAAACCATGCCGGGATAGCATTTAATGCACCGATTCGGGCCGGAACCGAAACGAATTACCGATTCGCGCCAGAAACGTAACCAACTCCACATTTTTTGACCCAATAGTGATGTTTTGGTTCGTATTGGTCAGTTTCGATACTGTGCAAAAAACCATGCCGGGATACCATTTGATGCACCGATTCGGGCCGGAACCGAAACGAACTACCGATTCGCGCCAAAAACAAAACGAACGCACCCAATCCACATTTTGGACCCAATAGTGATGTTTTGGTTCATTTTGGTCAGTTTCGTTACTGTGCAAAAAACCATGTCGGGTTGCATTGAATGCATCGATTCGGGCCGGAACCGAAACGAATTACCGATTCGCGCCAGAAACGAAACAAACGCACCCAATCCACTTTTTTGGACCCAATAGTTATGTTTTGGTTCGTTTTGGTCAGTTTCATTACTGTAAAAAAAACCATGACGGGTTGCATTGATTGCACCGATTCGGGCCGGAACCGAAACGAACTACCGATTCGCGCCAGAAATGAAACGAACGCACCCAATCCAGTTTTTTGGACCAAATAGTGATGTTTTGGTTCGTTTTTAATCAGTTTCGTTACTGTGCAAAAAACCATGCCGGAATAGCATTTAATGCACCGATTCGGGCCGGAACCAAAACGAACTACCGATTCGCGCCAGAAACGAAACGAACGCACCCAATCCACTTTTTTGGACCCAATACTGATGTTTTGGTTCGTTTTGATTAGTTTTGTTACTGTGCGAAAAACCATGCCGGGACAGCATTTACTGCACCGATTCGGGCCGGAACCGAAACGAACTACCGATTCGCGCCAGAAAAGAAACGAACGCACCCAATCCACTTTTTTGGACCCAATAGATATGTTTTGGTTCGTTTTGGTCAGTTTCGTTACTGTGCAAAAAACCATGCCGGGATAGCATTTAATGCACCGATTCGGGTCGGAACCAAAACGAACTACCGATTCGTGCCAGAAACGAAACGAACGCACCCAATCCACTTTTTTGGACCCAATAGTGATGTTTTGGTTCGTTTTGATAAGTTCCGTTACTGTGCGAAAAACCATGCCGGGACAGCATTTAATGCACCGATTCGGGCCGGAACCGAAACGAACTACCGATTCGCGCCAGAAACGAAACGAACGCACCCAATCCACTTTTTTGGACCCAATAGTTATGTTTTGGTTCGTTTTGGTCAGTTTCGTTACTGTGCAAAAAACCATGCCGGGTTGCATTGAATGCACCGATTCGGACCGGAACCGAAACGAACTACCGATTTCGGCCAGAAACGTAACGAACGCACCCAATCCACTTTTTTGGACCCAATAGTGATGTTTTGGTTCGTTTTGGTCAGTTTCGTTACTGTGCAAAAAACCATGCCGGGACAGCATTTAATGCACCGATTCGGGCCGGAACCGGAACGAACTACCGATTCGCGCCAAAAACGAAACGAACGCACCCAATCCACTTTTTTGGACCCAATAGTGATGTTTTGGTTCGTTTTGGTCAGTTTCGTTACTGTGCAAAAAACCATGTCGGGATACCATTTAATGCACCGATTCGGGCTAGAACCGAAACGAACTACCGATTCGGGCCAGAAACGAAACGAACGCACCCAATCCACTTTTTTGGACCCAATAGTGATGTTTTGGTTCGTTTTGGTCAGTTTCGTTACTGTGCAAAAAACCATGCGGGTTGCATTTAATGCACCGATTCGGGCCGGAACCGAAACGAACTACCGATTCGGGCCAGAAACGTAACGAATGCACCCAATCCACTTTTTTGGAGCCAATAGTTATGTTTTGGTTCGTTTTGGTCAGTTTCGTTACTGTGCAAAAAACCATGCCGGGATAGCATTTAATGCACCGATTCGGGCCGGAACCGAAACGAATTACCGATTCGCGCCAGAAACGTAACCAACTCCACATTTTTTGACCCAATAGTGATGTTTTGGTTCGTATTGGTCAGTTTCGATACTGTGCAAAAAACCATGCCGGGATACCATTTGATGCACCGATTCGGGCCGGAACCGAAACGAACTACCGATTCGCGCCAAAAACAAAACGAACGCACCCAATCCACATTTTGGACCCAATAGTGATGTTTTGGTTCATTTTGGTCAGTTTCGTTACTGTGCAAAAAACCATGTCGGGTTGCATTGAATGCATCGATTCGGGCCGGAACCGAAACGAATTACCGATTCGCGCCAGAAACGAAACAAACGCACCCAATCCACTTTTTTGGACCCAATAGTTATGTTTTGGTTCGTTTTGGTCAGTTTCATTACTGTAAAAAAAACCATGACGGGTTGCATTGATTGCACCGATTCGGGCCGGAACCGAAACGAACTACCGATTCGCGCCAGAAATGAAACGAACGCACCCAATCCAGTTTTTTGGACCAAATAGTGATGTTTTGGTTCGTTTTTAATCAGTTTCGTTACTGTGCAAAAAACCATGCCGGAATAGCATTTAATGCACCGATTCGGGCCGGAACCAAAACGAACTACCGATTCGCGCCAGAAACGAAACGAACGCACCCAATCCACTTTTTTGGACCCAATACTGATGTTTTGGTTCGTTTTGATTAGTTTTGTTACTGTGCGAAAAACCATGCCGGGACAGCATTTACTGCACCGATTCGGGCCGGAACCGAAACGAACTACCGATTCGCGCCAGAAAAGAAACGAACGCACCCAATCCACTTTTTTGGACCCAATAGATATGTTTTGGTTCGTTTTGGTCAGTTTCGTTACTGTGCAAAAAACCATGCCGGGATAGCATTTAATGCACCGATTTGGGCCGGAACCGAAACGAATTACCGATTCGCGCCAGAAACGAAACGAACGCACCCAATCCACTTTATTGGACCCAATAGTGATGTTTTGGTTCGTTTTTAATCAGTTTCGTTACTGTGCAAAAAACCATGCCGGGATAGCATTTAATGCACCGATTCGGGCCGGAACCAAAATGAACTACCGATTCATGCCAGAAACGAAACGAACGCACCCAATCCACTTTTTTGGACCCAATAGTGATGTTTTGGTTCGTTTTGATCAGTTTCGTTACTGTGCGAAAAACCATGCCGGGACAGCATTTAATGCACCGATTCGGGCCGGAACCAAAACGAACTACCGATTCGCGCTATAAACGAAATGAACGCGCCCAATCCACTTTTTTCGACCCAATAGTTATGTTTTGGTTCGTTTTGGTCAGTTTCGTTACTGTGCAAAAAACCATGCCGGGTTGCATTGAATGCACCGATCGCTCCGGAACCGAAACGAACTACCGATTTGGGCTAGAAACGTAACGAACGCACCCAATCCACTTTTTTGGACCCAATAGAGATGTTTTGGTTCGTTTTGGTCAGTTTCGTTACTGTGCAAAAAACCATGTCGGGATACCATTTAATGCACCGATTCGGGCCGGAACCGAAACGAACTACCGATTCGCGCCAGAAATGAAACAAACACCCCAATCCACTTTTTTGGACACAATAGTTATGTTTTGGTTCGTTTTGGTCAGTTTCGTTACTGTGCAAAAAACCATGCCGGGTTGCATTGAATGCACCGATTCAGGCCGGAACCGAAACGAACTACCGATTTGGGCAAAAAATGTAACAAACGCACCCAATCCACTATTTTGGACCCAATAGTGATGTTTTGGTTCGTTTTGGTCAGTTTCGTTACTGTGCAAAAAACCATGTCGGGATACCATTTAATGCACCGATTCGGGCCGGAACCGAAACGAACTACCAATTCGCGCCAGAAACGAAACGAACGCACCCAATCCACTTTATTCGACCCAATAGTGATGTTTTCGTTCGTTTTTAATCAGTTTCGTTACTGTGCAAAAAACCATGCCGGGATAGCATTTAATGCACCGATTCGGGCCGGAACCAAAACGAACTACCGATTCGCGCCAGAAACGAAACGAACGCACCCAATCCACTTTTTTGGACCCAATAGTGATGTTTTGGTTCGTTTTGGTCAGTTTCGTTACTGTGCAAAAAACCATGCGGGTTGCATTTAATGCACCGATTCGGGCCGGAACCGAAACGAACTACCGATTCGGGCCAGAAACGTAACGAACGCACCCAATCCACTTTTTTGGAGCCAATAGTTATGTTTTGGTTCGTTTTGGTCAGTTTCGTTACTGTGCAAAAAACCATGCCGGGATAGCATTTAATGCACCGATTCGGGCCGGAACCGAAACGAATTACCGATTCGCGCCAGAAACGTAACCAACTCCACATTTTTTGACCCAATAGTGATGTTTTGGTTCGTATTGGTCAGTTTCGATACTGTGCAAAAAACCATGCCGGGATACCATTTGATGCACCGATTCGGGCCGGAACCGAAACGAACTACCGATTCGCGCCAAAAACAAAACGAACGCACCCAATCCACATTTTGGACCCAATAGTGATGTTTTGGTTCATTTTGGTCAGTTTCGTTACTGTGCAAAAAACCATGTCGGGTTGCATTGAATGCATCGATTCGGGCCGGAACCGAAACGAATTACCGATTCGCGCCAGAAACGAAACAAACGCACCCAATCCACTTTTTTGGACCCAATAGTTATGTTTTGGTTCGTTTTGGTCAGTTTCATTACTGTAAAAAAAACCATGACGGGTTGCATTGATTGCACCGATTCGGGCCGGAACCGAAACGAACTACCGATTCGCGCCAGAAATGAAACGAACGCACCCAATCCAGTTTTTTGGACCAAATAGTGATGTTTTGGTTCGTTTTTAATCAGTTTCGTTACTGTGCAAAAAACCATGCCGGAATAGCATTTAATGCACCGATTCGGGCCGGAACCAAAACGAACTACCGATTCGCGCCAGAAACGAAACGAACACACCCAATCCACTTTTTTGGACCCAATACTGATGTTTTGGTTCGTTTTGATTAGTTTTGTTACTGTGCGAAAAACCATGCCGGGACAGCATTTACTGCACCGATTCGGGCCGGAACCGAAACGAACTACCGATTCGCGCCGGAAAAGAAACGAACGCACCCAATCCACTTTTTTGGACCCAATAGATATGTTTTGGTTCGTTTTGGTCAGTTTCGTTACTGTGCAAAAAACCATGCCGGGATAGCATTTAATGCACCGATTCGGGTCGGAACCAAAACGAACTACCGATTCGTGCCAGAAACGAAACGAACGCACCCAATCCACTTTTTTGGACCCAATAGTGATGTTTTGGTTCGTTTTGATAAGTTCCGTTACTGTGCGAAAAACCATGCCGGGACAGCATTTAATGCACCGATTCGGGCCGGAACCGAAACGAACTACCGATTCGCGCCAGAAACGAAACGAACGCACCCAATCCACTTTTTTGGACCCAATAGTTATGTTTTGGTTCGTTTTGGTCAGTTTCGTTACTGTGCAAAAAACCATGCCGGGTTGCATTGAATGCACCGATTCGGACCGGAACCGAAACGAACTACCGATTTCGGCCAGAAACGTAACGAACGCACCCAATCCACTTTTTTGGACCCAATAGTGATGTTTTGGTTCGTTTTGGTCAGTTTCGTTACTGTGCAAAAAACCATGCCGGGACAGCATTTAATGCACCGATTCGGGCCGGAACCGGAACGAACTACCGATTCGCGCCAAAAACGAAACGAACGCACCCAATCCACTTTTTTGGACCCAATAGTGATGTTTTGGTTCGTTTTGGTCAGTTTCGTTACTGTGCAAAAAACCATGTCGGGATACCATTTAATGCACCGATTCGGGCTAGAACCGAAACGAACTACCGATTCGGGCCAGAAACGAAACGAACGCACCCAATCCACTTTTTTGGACCCAATAGTGATGTTTTGGTTCGTTTTGGTCAGTTTCGTTACTGTGCAAAAAACCATGCGGGTTGCATTTAATGCACCGATTCGGGCCGGAACCGAAACGAACTACCGATTCGGGCCAGAAACGTAACGAATGCACCCAATCCACTTTTTTGGAGCCAATAGTTATGTTTTGGTTCGTTTTGGTCAGTTTCGTTACTGTGCAAAAAACCATGCCGGGATAGCATTTAATGCACCGATTCGGGCCGGAACCGAAACGAATTACCGATTCGCGCCAGAAACGTAACCAACTCCACATTTTTTGACCCAATAGTGATGTTTTGGTTCGTATTGGTCAGTTTCGATACTGTGCAAAAAACCATGCCGGGATACCATTTGATGCACCGATTCGGGCCGGAACCGAAACGAACTACCGATTCGCGCCAAAAACAAAACGAACGCACCCAATCCACATTTTGGACCCAATAGTGATGTTTTGGTTCATTTTGGTCAGTTTCGTTACTGTGCAAAAAACCATGTCGGGTTGCATTGAATGCATCGATTCGGGCCGGAACCGAAACGAATTACCGATTCGCGCCAGAAACGAAACAAACGCACCCAATCCACTTTTTTGGACCCAATAGTTATGTTTTGGTTCGTTTTGGTCAGTTTCATTACTGTAAAAAAAACCATGACGGGTTGCATTGATTGCACCGATTCGGGCCGGAACCGAAACGAACTACCGATTCGCGCCAGAAATGAAACGAACGCACCCAATCCAGTTTTTTGGACCAAATAGTGATGTTTTGGTTCGTTTTTAATCAGTTTCGTTACTGTGCAAAAAACCATGCCGGAATAGCATTTAATGCACCGATTCGGGCCGGAACCAAAACGAACTACCGATTCGCGCCAGAAACGAAACGAACGCACCCAATCCACTTTTTTGGACCCAATACTGATGTTTTGGTTCGTTTTGATTAGTTTTGTTACTGTGCGAAAAACCATGCCGGGACAGCATTTACTGCACCGATTCGGGCCGGAACCGAAACGAACTACCGATTCGCGCCAGAAAAGAAACGAACGCACCCAATCCACTTTTTTGGACCCAATAGATATGTTTTGGTTCGTTTTGGTCAGTTTCGTTACTGTGCAAAAAACCATGCCGGGATAGCATTTAATGCACCGATTTGGGCCGGAACCGAAACGAATTACCGATTCGCGCCAGAAACGAAACGAACGCACCCAATCCACTTTATTGGACCCAATAGTGATGTTTTGGTTCGTTTTTAATCAGTTTCGTTACTGTGCAAAAAACCATGCCGGGATAGCATTTAATGCACCGATTCGGGCCGGAACCAAAATGAACTACCGATTCATGCCAGAAACGAAACGAACGCACCCAATCCACTTTTTTGGACCCAATAGTGATGTTTTGGTTCGTTTTGATCAGTTTCGTTACTGTGCGAAAAACCATGCCGGGACAGCATTTAATGCACCGATTCGGGCCGGAACCAAAACGAACTACCGATTCGCGCTAGAAACGAAATGAACGCGCCCAATCCACTTTTTTCGACCCAATAGTTATGTTTTGGTTCGTTTTGGTCAGTTTCGTTACTGTGCAAAAAACCATGCCGGGTTGCATTGAATGCACCGATTCGGTCCGGAACCGAAACGAACTACCGATTTGGGCTAGAAACGTAACGAACGCACCCAATCCACTTTTTTGGACCCAATAGAGATGTTTTGGTTCGTTTTGGTCAGTTTCGTTACTGTGCAAAAAACCATGTCGGGATACCATTTAATGCACCGATTCGGGCCGGAACCGAAACGAACTACCGATTCGCGCCAGAAATGAAACAAACACCCCAATCCACTTTTTTGGACACAATAGTTATGTTTTGGTTCGTTTTGGTCAGTTTCGTTACTGTGCAAAAAACCATGCCGGGTTGCATTGAATGCACCGATTCAGGCCGGAACCGAAACGAACTACCGATTTGGGCAAAAAATGTAACAAACGCACCCAATCCACTTTTTTGGACCCAATAGTGATGTTTTGGTTCGTTTTGGTCAGTTTCGTTACTGTGCAAAAAACCATGTCGGGATACCATTTAATGCACCGATTCGGGCCGGAACCGAAACGAACTACCAATTCGCGCCAGAAACGAAACGAACGCACCCAATCCACTTTATTCGACCCAATAGTGATGTTTTCGTTCGTTTTTAATCAGTTTCGTTACTGTGCAAAAAACCATGCCGGGATAGCATTTAATGCACCGATTCGGGCCGGAACCAAAACGAACTACCGATTCGCGCCAGAAACGAAACGAAAGCACCCAATCCACTTTTTTGGACCCAATAGTGATGTTTTGGTTCGTTTTGGTCAGTTTCGTTACTGTGCAAAAAACCATGCGGGTTGCATTTAATGCACCGATTCGGGCCGGAACCGAAACGAACTACCGATTCGGGCCAGAAACGTAACGAACGCACCCAATCCACTTTTTTGGAGCCAATAGTTATGTTTTGGTTCGTTTTGGTCAGTTTCGTTACTGTGCAAAAAACCATGCCGGGATAGCATTTAATGCACCGATTCGGGCCGGAACCGAAACGAATTACCGATTCGCGCCAGAAACGTAACCAACTCCACATTTTTTGACCCAATAGTGATGTTTTGGTTCGTATTGGTCAGTTTCGATACTGTGCAAAAAACCATGCCGGGATACCATTTGATGCACCGATTCGGGCCGGAACCGAAACGAACTACCGATTCGCGCCAAAAACAAAACGAACGCACCCAATCCACATTTTGGACCCAATAGTGATGTTTTGGTTCATTTTGGTCAGTTTCGTTACTGTGCAAAAAACCATGTCGGGTTGCATTGAATGCATCGATTCGGGCCGGAACCGAAACGAATTACCGATTCGCGCCAGAAACGAAACAAACGCACCCAATCCACTTTTTTGGACCCAATAGTTATGTTTTGGTTCGTTTTGGTCAGTTTCATTACTGTAAAAAAAACCATGACGGGTTGCATTGATTGCACCGATTCGGGCCGGAACCGAAACGAACTACCGATTCGCGCCAGAAATGAAACGAACGCACCCAATCCAGTTTTTTGGACAAAATAGTGATGTTTTGGTTCGTTTTTAATCAGTTTCGTTACTGTGCAAAAAACCATGCCGGAATAGCATTTAATGCACCGATTCGGGCCGGAACCAAAACGAACTACCGATTCGCGCCAGAAACGAAACGAACGCACCCAATCCACTTTTTTGGACCCAATACTGATGTTTTGGTTCGTTTTGATTAGTTTTGTTACTGTGCGAAAAACCATGCCGGGACAGCATTTACTGCACCGATTCGGGCCGGAACCGAAACGAACTACCGATTCGCGCCAGAAAAGAAACGAACGCACCCAATCCACTTTTTTGGACCCAATAGATATGTTTTGGTTCGTTTTGGTCAGTTTCGTTACTGTGCAAAAAACCATGCCGGGATAGCATTTAATGCACCGATTCGGGTCGGAACCAAAACGAACTACCGATTCGTGCCAGAAACGAAACGAACGCACCCAATCCACTTTTTTGGACCCAATAGTGATGTTTTGGTTCGTTTTGATAAGTTCCGTTACTGTGCGAAAAACCATGCCGGGACAGCATTTAATGCACCGATTCGGGCCGGAACCGAAACGAACTACCGATTCGCGCCAGAAACGAAACGAACGCACCCAATCCACTTTTTTGGACCCAATAGTTATGTTTTGGTTCGTTTTGGTCAGTTTCGTTACTGTGCAAAAAACCATGCCGGGTTGCATTGAATGCACCGATTCGGACCGGAACCGAAACGAACTACCGATTTCGGCCAGAAACGTAACGAACGCACCCAATCCACTTTTTTGGACCCAATAGTGATGTTTTGGTTCGTTTTGGTCAGTTTCGTTACTGTGCAAAAAACCATGCCGGGACAGCATTTAATGCACCGATTCGGGCCGGAACCGGAACGAACTACCGATTCGCGCCAAAAACGAAACGAACGCACCCAATCCACTTTTTTGGACCCAATAGTGATGTTTTGGTTCGTTTTGGTCAGTTTCGTTACTGTGCAAAAAACCATGTCGGGATACCATTTAATGCACCGATTCGGGCTAGAACCGAAACGAACTACCGATTCGGGCCAGAAACGAAACGAACGCACCCAATCCACTTTTTTGGACCCAATAGTGATGTTTTGGTTCGTTTTGGTCAGTTTCGTTACTGTGCAAAAAACCATGCGGGTTGCATTTAATGCACCGATTCGGGCCGGAACCGAAACGAACTACCGATTCGGGCCAGAAACGTAACGAATGCACCCAATCCACTTTTTTGGAGCCAATAGTTATGTTTTGGTTCGTTTTGGTCAGTTTCGTTACTGTGCAAAAAACCATGCCGGGATAGCATTTAATGCACCGATTCGGGCCGGAACCGAAACGAATTACCGATTCGCGCCAGAAACGTAACCAACTCCACATTTTTTGACCCAATAGTGATGTTTTGGTTCGTATTGGTCAGTTTCGATACTGTGCAAAAAACCATGCCGGGATACCATTTGATGCACCGATTCGGGCCGGAACCGAAACGAACTACCGATTCGCGCCAAAAACAAAACGAACGCACCCAATCCACATTTTGGACCCAATAGTGATGTTTTGGTTCATTTTGGTCAGTTTCGTTACTGTGCAAAAAACCATGTCGGGTTGCATTGAATGCATCGATTCGGGCCGGAACCGAAACGAATTACCGATTCGCGCCAGAAACGAAACAAACGCACCCAATCCACTTTTTTGGACCCAATAGTTATGTTTTGGTTCGTTTTGGTCAGTTTCATTACTGTAAAAAAAACCATGACGGGTTGCATTGATTGCACCGATTCGGGCCGGAACCGAAACGAACTACCGATTCGCGCCAGAAATGAAACGAACGCACCCAATCCAGTTTTTTGGACCAAATAGTGATGTTTTGGTTCGTTTTTAATCAGTTTCGTTACTGTGCAAAAAACCATGCCGGAATAGCATTTAATGCACCGATTCGGGCCGGAACCAAAACGAACTACCGATTCGCGCCAGAAACGAAACGAACGCACCCAATCCACTTTTTTGGACCCAATACTGATGTTTTGGTTCGTTTTGATTAGTTTTGTTACTGTGCGAAAAACCATGCCGGGACAGCATTTACTGCACCGATTCGGGCCGGAACCGAAACGAACTACCGATTCGCGCCAGAAAAGAAACGAACGCACCCAATCCACTTTTTTGGACCCAATAGATATGTTTTGGTTCGTTTTGGTCAGTTTCGTTACTGTGCAAAAAACCATGCCGGGATAGCATTTAATGCACCGATTTGGGCCGGAACCGAAACGAATTACCGATTCGCGCCAGAAACGAAACGAACGCACCCAATCCACTTTATTGGACCCAATAGTGATGTTTTGGTTCGTTTTTAATCAGTTTCGTTACTGTGCAAAAAACCATGCCGGGATAGCATTTAATGCACCGATTCGGGCCGGAACCAAAATGAACTACCGATTCATGCCAGAAACGAAACGAACGCACCCAATCCACTTTTTTGGACCCAATAGTGATGTTTTGGTTCGTTTTGATCAGTTTCGTTACTGTGCGAAAAACCATGCCGGGACAGCATTTAATGCACCGATTCGGGCCGGAACCAAAACGAACTACCGATTCGCGCTAGAAACGAAATGAACGCGCCCAATCCACTTTTTTCGACCCAATAGTTATGTTTTGGTTCGTTTTGGTCAGTTTCGTTACTGTGCAAAAAACCATGCCGGGTTGCATTGAATGCACCGATTCGGTCCGGAACCGAAACGAACTACCGATTTGGGCTAGAAACGTAACGAACGCACCCAATCCACTTTTTTGGACCCAATAGAGATGTTTTGGTTCGTTTTGGTCAGTTTCGTTACTGTGCAAAAAACCATGTCGGGATACCATTTAATGCACCGATTCGGGCCGGAACCGAAACGAACTACCGATTCGCGCCAGAAATGAAACAAACACCCCAATCCACTTTTTTGGACACAATAGTTATGTTTTGGTTCGTTTTGGTCAGTTTCGTTACTGTGCAAAAAACCATGCCGGGTTGCATTGAATGCACCGATTCAGGCCGGAACCGAAACGAACTACCGATTTGGGCAAAAAATGTAACAAACGCACCCAATCCACTTTTTTGGACCCAATAGTGATGTTTTGGTTCGTTTTGGTCAGTTTCGTTACTGTGCAAAAAACCATGTCGGGATACCATTTAATGCACCGATTCGGGCCGGAACCGAAACGAACTACCAATTCGCGCCAGAAACGAAACGAACGCACCCAATCCACTTTATTCGACCCAATAGTGATGTTTTCGTTCGTTTTTAATCAGTTTCGTTACTGTGCAAAAAACCATGCCGGGATAGCATTTAATGCACCGATTCGGGCCGGAACCAAAACGAACTACCGATTCGCGCCAGAAACGAAACGAAAGCACCCAATCCACTTTTTTGGACCCAATAGTGATGTTTTGGTTCGTTTTGGTCAGTTTCGTTACTGTGCAAAAAACCATGCGGGTTGCATTTAATGCACCGATTCGGGCCGGAACCGAAACGAACTACCGATTCGGGCCAGAAACGTAACGAACGCACCCAATCCACTTTTTTGGAGCCAATAGTTATGTTTTGGTTCGTTTTGGTCAGTTTCGTTACTGTGCAAAAAACCATGCCGGGATAGCATTTAATGCACCGATTCGGGCCGGAACCGAAACGAATTACCGATTCGCGCCAGAAACGTAACCAACTCCACATTTTTTGACCCAATAGTGATGTTTTGGTTCGTATTGGTCAGTTTCGTTAGTGTGCAAAAACCATTTCGGGATACCATTTGATGCACCGATTCGGGCCGGAACCGAAACGAACTACCGATTCGCGCCAAAAACAAAACGAACGCACCCAATCCACATTTTGGACCCAATAGTGATGTTTTGGTTCATTTTGGTCAGTTTCGTTACTGTGCAAAAAACCATGTCGGGTTGCATTGAATGCATCGATTCGGGCCGGAACCGAAACGAATTACCGATTCGCGCCAGAAACGAAACAAACGCACCCAATCCACTTTTTTGGACCCAATAGTTATGTTTTGGTTCGTTTTGGTCAGTTTCATTACTGTAAAAAAAACCATGACGGGTTGCATTGATTGCACCGATTCGGGCCGGAACCGAAACGAACTACCGATTCGCGCCAGAAATGAAACGAACGCACCCAATCCAGTTTTTTGGACCAAATAGTGATGTTTTGGTTCGTTTTTAATCAGTTTCGTTACTGTGCAAAAAACCATGCCGGAATAGCATTTAATGCACCGATTCGGGCCGGAACCAAAACGAACTACCGATTCGCGCCAGAAACGAAACGAACGCACCCAATCCACTTTTTTGGACCCAATACTGATGTTTTGGTTCGTTTTGATTAGTTTTGTTACTGTGCGAAAAACCATGCCGGGACAGCATTTACTGCACCGATTCGGGCCGGAACCGAAACGAACTACCGATTCGCGCCAGAAAATAAACGAACGCACCCAATCCACTTTTTTGGACCCAATAGATATGTTTTGGTTCGTTTTGGTCAGTTTCGTTACTGTGCAAAAAACCATGCCGGGATAGCATTTAATGCACCGATTTGGGCCGGAACCGAAACGAATTACCGATTCGCGCCAGAAACGAAACGAACGCACCCAATCCACTTTATTGGACCCAATAGTGATGTTTTGGTTCGTTTTTAATCAGTTTCGTTACTGTGCAAAAAACCATGCCGGGATAGCATTTAATGCACCGATTCGGGCCGGAACCAAAATGAACTACCGATTCATGCCAGAAACGAAACGAACGCACCCAATCCACTTTTTTGGACCCAATAGTGATGTTTTGGTTCGTTTTGATCAGTTTCGTTACTGTGCGAAAAACCATGCCGGGACAGCATTTAATGCACCGATTCGGGCCGGAACCAAAACGAACTACCGATTCGCGCTAGAAACGAAATGAACGCGCCCAATCCACTTTTTTCGACCCAATAGTTATGTTTTGGTTCGTTTTGGTCAGTTTCGTTACTGTGCAAAAAACCATGCCGGGTTGCATTGAATGCACCGATTCGGTCCGGAACCGAAACGAACTACCGATTTGGGCTAGAAACGTAACGAACGCACCCAATCCACTTTTTTGGACCCAATAGAGATGTTTTGGTTCGTTTTGGTCAGTTTCGTTACTGTGCAAAAAACCATGTCGGGATACCATTTAATGCACCGATTCGGGCCGGAACCGAAACGAACTACCGATTCGCGCCAGAAATGAAACAAACACCCCAATCCACTTTTTTGGACACAATAGTTATGTTTTGGTTCGTTTTGGTCAGTTTCGTTACTGTGCAAAAAACCATGCCGGGTTGCATTGAATGCACCGATTCAGGCCGGAACCGAAACGAACTACCGATTTGGGCAAAAAATGTAACAAACGCACCCAATCCACTTTTTTGGACCCAATAGTGATGTTTTGGTTCGTTTTGGTCAGTTTTGTTACTGTGCAAAAAACCATGTCGGGATACCATTTAATGCACCGATTCGGGCCGGAACCGAAACGAACTACCAATTCGCGCCAGAAACGAAACGAACGCACCCAATCCACTTTATTCGACCCAATAGTGATGTTTTCGTTCGTTTTTAATCAGTTTCGTTACTGTGCAAAAAACCATGCCGGGATAGCATTTAATGCACCGATTCGGGCCGGAACCAAAACGAACTACCGATTCGCGCCAGAAACGAAACGAACGCACCCAATCCACTTTTTTGGACCCAATAGTGATGTTTTGGTTCGTTTTGGTCAGTTTCGTTACTGTGCAAAAAACCATGCGGGTTGCATTTAATGCACCGATTCGGGCCGGAACCGAAACGAACTACCGATTCGGGCCAGAAACGTAATGAACGCACCCAATCCACTTTTTTGGAGCCAATAGTTATGTTTTGGTTCGTTTTGGTCAGTTTCGTTACTGTGCAAAAAACCATGCCGGGATAGCATTTAATGCACCGATTCGGGCCGGAACCGAAACGAATTACCGATTCGCGCCAGAAACGTAACCAACTCCACATTTTTTGACCCAATAGTGATGTTTTGGTTCGTATTGGTCAGTTTCGATACTGTGCAAAAAACCATGCCGGGATACCATTTGATGCACCGATTCGGGCCGGAACCGAAACGAACTACCGATTCGCGCCAAAAACAAAACGAACGCACCCAATCCACATTTTGGACCCAATAGTGATGTTTTGGTTCATTTTGGTCAGTTTCGTTACTGTGCAAAAAACCATGTCGGGTTGCATTGAATGCATCGATTCGGGCCGGAACCGAAACGAATTACCGATTCGCGCCAGAAACGAAACAAACGCACCCAATCCACTTTTTTGGACCCAATAGTTATGTTTTGGTTCGTTTTGGTCAGTTTCATTACTGTAAAAAAAACCATGACGGGTTGCATTGATTGCACCGATTCGGGCCGGAACCGAAACGAACTACCGATTCGCGCCAGAAATGAAACGAACGCACCCAATCCAGTTTTTTGGACCAAATAGTGATGTTTTGGTTCGTTTTTAATCAGTTTCGTTACTGTGCAAAAAACCATGCCGGAATAGCATTTAATGCACCGATTCGGGCCGGAACCAAAACGAACTACCGATTCGCGCCAGAAACGAAACGAACGCACCCAATCCACTTTTTTGGACCCAATACTGATGTTTTGGTTCGTTTTGATTAGTTTTGTTACTGTGCGAAAAACCATGCCGGGACAGCATTTACTGCACCGATTCGGGCCGGAACCGAAACGAACTACCGATTCGCGCCAGAAAAGAAACGAACGCACCCAATCCACTTTTTTGGACCCAATAGATATGTTTTGGTTCGTTTTGGTCAGTTTCGTTACTGTGCAAAAAACCATGCCGGGATAGCATTTAATGCACCGATTTGGTCCGGAACCGAAACGAATTACCGATTCGCGCCAGAAACGAAACGAACGCACCCAATCCACTTTATTGGACCCAATAGTGATGTTTTGGTTCGTTTTTAATCAGTTTCGTTACTGTGCAAAAAACCATGCCGGGATAGCATTTAATGCACCGATTCGGGCCGGAACCAAAATGAACTACCGATTCATGCCAGAAACGAAACGAACGCACCCAATCCACTTTTTTGGACCCAATAGTGATGTTTTGGTTCGTTTTGATCAGTTTCGTTACTGTGCGAAAAACCATGCCGGGACAGCATTTAATGCACCGATTCGGGCCGGAACCAAAACGAACTACCGATTCGCGCTAGAAACGAAACGAACGCGCCCAATCCACTTTTTTCGACCCAATAGTTATGTTTTGGTTCGTTTTGGTCAGTTTCGTTACTGTGCAAAAAACCATGCCGGGTTGCATTGAATGCACCGATTCGGTCCGGAACCGAAACGAACTACCGATTTGGGCTAGAAACGTAACGAACGCACCCAATCCACTTTTTTGGACCCAATAGAGATGTTTTGGTTCGTTTTGGTCAGTTTCGTTACTGTGCAAAAAACCATGTCGGGATACCATTTAATGCACCGATTCGGGCCGGAACCGAAACGAACTACCGATTCGCGCCAGAAATGAAACAAACACCCCAATCCACTTTTTTGGACACAATAGTTATGTTTTGGTTCGTTTTGGTCAGTTTCGTTACTGTGCAAAAAACCATGCCGGGTTGCATTGAATGCACCGATTCAGGCCGGAACCGAAACGAACTACCGATTTGGGCAAAAAATGTAACAAACGCACCCAATCCACTTTTTTGGACCCAATAGTGATGTTTTGGTTCGTTTTGGTCAGTTTCGTTACTGTGCAAAAAACCATGTCGGGATACCATTTAATGCACCGATTCGGGCCGGAACCGAAACGAACTACCAATTCGCGCCAGAAACGAAACGAACGCACCCAATCCACTTTATTCGACCCAATAGTGATGTTTTCGTTCGTTTTTAATCAGTTTCGTTACTGTGCAAAAAACCATGCCGGGATAGCATTTAATGCACCGATTCGGGCTGGAACCAAAACGAACTACCGATTCGCGCCAGAAACGAAACGAACGCACCCAATCCACTTTTTTGGACCCAATAGTGATGTTTTGGTTCGTTTTGGTCAGTTTCGTTACTGTGCAAAAAACCATGCGGGTTGCATTTAATGCACCGATTCGGGCCGGAACCAAAACGAACTACCGATTCGGGCCAGAAACGTAACGAACGCACCCAATCCACTTTTTTGGAGCCAATAGTTATGTTTTGGTTCGTTTTGGTCAGTTTCGTTACTGTGCAAAAAACCATGCCGGGATAGCATTTAATGCACCGATTCGGGCCGGAACCGAAACGAATTACCGATTCGCGCCAGAAACGTAACCAACTCCACATTTTTTGACCCAATAGTGATGTTTTGGTTCGTATTGGTCAGTTTCGATACTGTGCAAAAAACCATGCCGGGATACCATTTGATGCACCGATTCGGGCCGGAACCGAAACGAACTACCGATTCGCGCCAAAAACAAAACGAACGCACCCAATACACATTTTGGACCCAATAGTGATGTTTTGGTTCATTTTGGTCAGTTTCGTTACTGTGCAAAAAACCATGTCGGGTTGCATTGAATGCATCGATTCGGGCCGGAACCGAAACGAATTACCGATTCGCGCCAGAAACGAAACAAACGCACCCAATCCACTTTTTTGGACCCAATAGTTATGTTTTGGTTCGTTTTGGTCAGTTTCATTACTGTAAAAAAAACCATGACGGGTTGCATTGATTGCACCGATTCGGGCCGGAACCGAAACGAACTACCGATTCGCGCCAGAAATGAAACGAACGCACCCAATCCAGTTTTTTGGACCAAATAGTGATGTTTTGGTTCGTTTTTAATCAGTTTCGTTACTGTGCAAAAAACCATGCCGGAATAGCATTTAATGCACCGATTCGGGCCGGAACCAAAACGAACTACCGATTCGCGCCAGAAACGAAACGAACGCACCCAATCCACTTTTTTGGACCCAATACTGATGTTTTGGTTCGTTTTGATTAGTTTTGTTACTGTGCGAAAAACCATGCCGGGACAGCATTTACTGCACCGATTCGGGCCGGAACCGAAACGAACTACCGATTCGCGCCAGAAAATAAACGGACGCACCCAATCCACTTTTTTGGACCCAATAGATATGTTTTGGTTCGTTTTGGTCAGTTTCGTTACTGTGCAAAAAACCATGCCGGGATAGCATTTAATGCACCGATTTGGGCCGGAACCGAAACGAATTACCGATTCGCGCCAGAAACGAAACGAACGCACCCAATCCACTTTATTGGACCCAATAGTGATGTTTTGGTTCTTTTTTAATCAGTTTCGTTACTGTGCAAAAAACCATGCCGGGATAGCATTTAATGCACCGATTCGGGCCGGAACCAAAATGAACTACCGATTCATGCCAGAAACGAAACGAACGCACCCAATCCACTTTTTTGGACCCAATAGTGATGTTTTGGTTCGTTTTGATCAGTTTCGTTACTGTGCGAAAAACCATGCCGGGACAGCATTTAATGCACCGATTCGGGCCGGAACCAAAACGAACTACCGATTCGCGCTAGAAACGAAATGAACGCGCCCAATCCACTTTTTTCGACCCAATAGTTATGTTTTGGTTCGTTTTGGTCAGTTTCGTTACTGTGCAAAAAACCATGCCGGGTTGCATTGAATGCACCGATTCGGTCCGGAACCGAAACGAACTACCGATTTGGGCTAGAAACGTAACGAACGCACCCAATCCACTTTTTTGGACCCAATAGAGATGTTTTGGTTCGTTTTGGTCAGTTTCGTTACTGTGCAAAAAACCATGTCGGGATACCATTTAATGCACCGATTCGGGCCGGAACCGAAACGAACTACCGATTCGCGCCAGAAATGAAACAAACACCCCAATCCACTTTTTTGGACACAATAGTTATGTTTTGGTTCGTTTTGGTCAGTTTCGTTACTGTGCAAAAAACCATGCCGGGTTGCATTGAATGCACCGATTCAGGCCGGAACCGAAACGAACTACCGATTTGGGCAAAAAATGTAACAAACGCACCCAATCCACTTTTTTGGACCCAATAGTGATGTTTTGGTTCGTTTTGGTCAGTTTCGTTACTGTGCAAAAAACCATGTCGGGATACCATTTAATGCACCGATTCGGGCCGGAACCGAAACGAACTACCAATTCGCGCCAGAAACGAAACGAACGCACCCAATCCACTTTATTCGACCCAATAGTGATGTTTTCGTTCGTTTTTAATCAGTTTCGTTACTGTGCAAAAAACCATGCCGGGATAGCATTTAATGCACCGATTCGGGCCGGAACCAAAACGAACTACCGATTCGCGCCAGAAACGAAACGAACGCACCCAATCCACTTTTTTGGACCCAATAGTGATGTTTTGGTTCGTTTTGGTCAGTTTCGTTACTGTGCAAAAAACCATGCGGGTTGCATTTAATGCACCGATTCGGGCCGGAACCGAAACGAACTACCGATTCGGGCCAGAAACGTAACGAACGCACCCAATCCACTTTTTTGGAGCCAATAGTTATGTTTTGGTTCGTTTTGGTCAGTTTCGTTACTGTGCAAAAAACCATGCCGGGATAGCATTTAATGCACCGATTCGGGCCGGAACCGAAACGAATTACCGATTCACGCCAGAAACGAAACGAACGCACCCAATCCACTTTATTGGACCAAATAGTGATGTTTTGGTTCGTTTTTAATCAGTTTCGTTACTGTGCAAAAAACCATGCCGGGATAGCATTTAATGCACCGATTCGGGCTGGAACCAAAACGAACTACCGATTCGCGCCAGAAACGAAACGAACGCACCCAATCCACTTTTTTGGACCCAATAGTGATGTTTTGGTTCGTTTTGATCAGTTTCGTTACTGTGCGAAAAACCATGCCGGGACAGCATTTAATGCACCGATTCGGGCCGGAACCGAAACGAACTACCGATTCGGGCCAGAAACGAAACGAATGCACCCAATCCACATTTTGGACCCAATAGTGATGTTTTGGTTCGTTTTGGTCAGTTTCGTTAGTGTGCAAAAACAATTTCGGGTTGCATTGAATGCATCGATTCGGGCCGGAACCGAAACGAATTACCGATTCGCGTCAGAAACGAAACGAACGCACCCAATCCACTTTTGTGGACCCAATAGTGATGTTTTGGTTCGTTTTGGTCAGTTTCGTTACTGTGCAAAAAACCATGTCGGGATACCATTTAATGCACCGATTCAGGCCGGAACCGAAACGAACTACCGATTCGGGCCAAAAACGAAACGAATGCACCCAATCCACTTTTCTGGACCCAATAGTGATGTTTTGGTTCGTTTTGGTCAGTTTCGTTATTGTGCAAAAAACCATGCGGGTTGCATTTAATGCACCGATTCGGGCCGGAACCGAAACGAACTATCGATTCGGGCCATAAACGTAACGAACGCACCCAATCCACTTTTTTGGACCCAATAGTGATGTTTTGGTTCGTTTTGGTTAGTTTCGTTACTGTGCAAAAAACCATGCGGGTTGCATTTAATGCACCGATTCGGGCCGGAACCGAAACGAACTACCGATTCGGGCCAGAAACGTAACGAACGCACCCAATCCACTTTTTTGGAGCCAATAGTTATGTTTTGGTTCGTTTTGGTCAGTTTCGTTACTGTGCAAAAAACCATGCCGGGATAGCATTTAATGCACCGATTCGGGCCGGAACCGAAACGAATTACCGATTCGCGCCAGAAACGTAACCAACTCCACATTTTTTGACCCAATAGTGATGTTTTGGTTCGTATTGGTCAGTTTCGATACTGTGCAAAAAACCATGCCGGGATACCATTTGATGCACCGATTCGGGCCGGAACCGAAACGAACTACCGATTCGCGCCAAAAACAAAACGAACGCACCCAATCCACATTTTGGACCCAATAGTGATGTTTTGGTTCATTTTGGTCAGTTTCGTTACTGTGCAAAAAACCATGTCGGGTTGCATTGAATGCATCGATTCGGGCCGGAACCGAAACGAATTACCGATTCGCGCCAGAAACGAAACGAACGCACCCAATCCACTTTTTTGGACCCAATAGTTATGTTTTGGTTCGTTTTGGTCAGTTTCATTACTGTAAAAAAAACCATGACGGGTTGCATTGATTGCACCGATTCGGGCCGGAACCGAAACGAACTACCGATTCGCGCCAGAAATGAAACGAACGCACCCAATCCAGTTTTTTGGACCAAATAGTGATGTTTTGGTTCGTTTTTAATCAGTTTCGTTACTGTGCAAAAAACCATGCCGGAATAGCATTTAATGCACCGATTCGGGCCGGAACCAAAACGAACTACCGATTCGCGCCAGAAACGAAACGAACGCACCCAATCCACTTTTTTGGACCCAATACTGATGTTTTGGTTCGTTTTGATTAGTTTTGTTACTGTGCGAAAAACCATGCCGGGACAGCATTTACTGCACCGATTCGGGCCGGAACCGAAACGAACTACCGATTCGCGCCAGAAAAGAAACGAACGCACCCAATCCACTTTTTTGGACCCAATAGATATGTTTTGGTTCGTTTTGGTCAGTTTCGTTACTGTGCAAAAAACCATGCCGGGATAGCATTTAATGCACCGATTCGGGCCGGAACCGAAACGAATTACCGATTCGCGCCAGAAACGAAACGAACGCACCCAATCCACTTTATTGGACCCAATAGTGATGTTTTGGTTCGTTTTTAATCAGTTTCGTTACTGTGCAAAAAACCATGCCGGGATAGCATTTAATGCACCGATTCGGGCCGGAACCAAAATGAACTACCGATTCATGCCAGAAACGAAACGAACGCACCCAATCCACTTTTTTGGACCCAATAGTGATGTTTTGGTTCGTTTTGATCAGTTTCGTTACTGTGCGAAAAACCATGCCGGGACAGCATTTAATGCACCGATTCGGGCCGGAACCAAAACGAACTACCGATTCGCGCTAGAAACGAAACGAACGCGCCCAATCCACTTTTTTCGACCCAATAGTTATGTTTTGGTTCGTTTTGGTCAGTTTCGTTACTGTGCAAAAAACCATGCCGGGTTGCATTGAATGCACCGATTCGGTCCGGAACCGAAACGAACTACCGATTTGGGCTAGAAACGTAACGAACGCACCCAATCCACTTTTTTGGACCCAATAGAGATGTTTTGGTTCGTTTTGGTCAGTTTCGTTACTGTGCAAAAAACCATGTCGGGATACCATTTAATGCACCGATTCGGGCCGGAACCGAAACGAACTACCGATTCGCGCCAGAAATGAAACAAACACCCCAATCCACTTTTTGGACACAATAGTTATGTTTTGGTTCGTTTTGGTCAGTTTCGTTACTGTGCAAAAAACCATGCCGGGTTGCATTGAATGCACCGATTCAGGCCGGAACCGAAACGAACTACCGATTTGGGCAAAAAATGTAACAAACGCACCCAATCCACTTTTTTGGACCCAATAGTGATGTTTTGGTTCGTTTTGGTCAGTTTCGTTACTGTGCAAAAAACCATGTCGGGATACCATTTAATGCACCGATTCGGGCCGGAACCGAAACGAACTACCAATTCGCGCCAGAAACGAAACGAATGCACCCAATCCACTTTATTCGACCCAATAGTGATGTTTTCGTTCGTTTTTAATCAGTTTCGTTACTGTGCAAAAAACCATGCCGGGATAGCATTTAATGCACCGATTCGGGCCGGAACCAAAACGAACTACCGATTCGCGCCAGAAACGAAACGAACGCACCCAATCCACTTTTTTGGACCCAATAGTGATGTTTTGGTTCGTTTTTAATCAGTTTCGTTACTGTGCAAAAAACCATGCCGGGATAGCATTTAATGCACCGATTCGGGTCGGAACCAAAACGAACTACCGATTCGTGCCAGAAACGAAACGAACGCACCCAATCCACTTTTTTGGACCCAATAGTGATGTTTTGGTTCGTTTTGATAAGTTCCGTTACTGTGCGAAAAACCATGCCGGGACAGCATTTAATGCACCGATTCGGGCCGGAACCGAAACGAACTACCGATTCGCGCCAGAAACGAAACGAACGCACCCAATCCACTTTTTTGGACCCAATAGTTATGTTTTGGTTCGTTTTGGTCAGTTTCGTTACTGTGCAAAAAAGCATGCCGGGTTGCATTGAATGCACCGATTCGGACCGGAACCGAAACGAACTACCGATTTCGGCCAGAAACGTAACGAACGCACCCAATCCACTTTTTTGGACCCAATAGTGATGTTTTGGTTCGTTTTGGTCAGTTTCGTTACTGTGCAAAAAACCATGCCGGGACAGCATTTAATGCACCGATTCGGGCCGGAACCGGAACGAACTACCGATTCGCGCCAAAAACAAAACGAACGCACCCAATCCACTTTTTTGGACCCAATAGTGATGTTTTGGTTCGTTTTGGTCAGTTTCGTTACTGTGCAAAAAACCATGTCGGGATACCATTTAATGCACCGATTCGGGCTAGAACCGAAACGAACTACCGATTCGGGCCAGAAACGAAACGAACGCACCCAATCCACTTTTTTGCACCCAATAGTGATGTTTTGGTTCGTTTTGGTCAGTTTCGTTACTGTGCAAAAAACCATGCGGGTTGCATTTAATGCACCGATTCGGGCCGGAACCGAAACGAACTACCGATTCGGGCCAGAAACGAAACGAACGCACCCAATCCACTTTTTTGGACCCAATAGTGATGTTTTGGTTCGTTTTGGTCAGTTTCGTTACTGTGCAAAAAACCATGCGGGTTGCATTTAATGCACCGATTCGGGCCGGAACCGAAACGAACTACCGATTCGGGCCAGAAACGTAACGAACGCACCCAATCCACTTTTTTGGAGCCAATAGTTATGTTTTGGTTCGTTTTGGTCAGTTTCGTTACTGTGCAAAAAACCATGCCGGGATAGCATTTAATGCACCGATTCGGGCCGGAACCGAAACGAATTACCGATTCGCGCCAGAAACGTAACCAACTCCACATTTTTTGACCCAATAGTGATGTTTTGGTTCGTATTGGTCAGTTTCGATACTGTGCAAAAAACCATGCCGGGATACCATTTGATGCACCGATTCGGGCCGGAACCGAAACGAACTACCGATTCGCGCCAAAAACAAAACGAACGCACCCAATCCACATTTTGGACCCAATAGTGATGTTTTGGTTCATTTTGGTCAGTTTCGTTACTGTGCAAAAAACCATGTCGGGTTGCATTGAATGCATCGATTCGGGCCGGAACCGAAACGAATTACCGATTCGCGCCAGAAACGAAACGAACGCACCCAATCCACTTTTTTGGACCCAATAGTTATGTTTTGGTTCGTTTTGGTCAGTTTCATTACTGTAAAAAAAACCATGACGGGTTGCATTGATTGCACCGATTCGGGCCGGAACCGAAACGAACTACCGATTCGCGCCAGAAATGAAACGAACGCACCCAATCCAGTTTTTTGGACCAAATAGTGATGTTTTGGTTCGTTTTTAATCAGTTTCGTTATTGTGCAAAAAACCATGCCGGAATAGCATTTAATGCACCGATTCGGGCCGGAACCAAAACGAACTACCGATTCGCGCCAGAAACGAAACGAACGCACCCAATCCACTTTTTTGGACCCAATACTGATGTTTTGGTTCGTTTTGATTAGTTTTGTTACTGTGCGAAAAACCATGCCGGGACAGCATTTACTGCACCGATTCGGGCCGGAACCGAAACGAACTACCGATTCGCGCCAGAAAAGAAACGAACGCACCCAATCCACTTTTTTGGACCCAATAGATATGTTTTGGTTCGTTTTGGTCAGTTTCGTTACTGTGCAAAAAACCATGCCGGGATAGCATTTAATGCACCGATTCGGGCCGGAACCGAAACGAATTACCGATTCGCGCCAGAAACGAAACGAACGCACCCAATCCACTTTATTGGACCCAATAGTGATGTTTTGGTTCGTTTTTAATCAGTTTCGTTACTGTGCAAAAAACCATGCCGGGATAGCATTTAATGCACCGATTCGGGCCGGAACCAAAATGAACTACCGATTCATGCCAGAAACGAAACGAACGCACCCAATCCACTTTTTTGGACCCAATAGTGATGTTTTGGTTCGTTTTGATCAGTTTCGTTACTGTGCGAAAAACCATGCCGGGACAGCATTTAATGCACCGATTCGGGCCGGAACCAAAACGAACTACCGATTCGCGCTAGAAACGAAACGAACGCGCCCAATCCACTTTTTTCGACCCAATAGTTATGTTTTGGTTCGTTTTGGTCAGTTTCGTTACTGTGCAAAAAACCATGCCGGGTTGCATTGAATGCACCGATTCGGTCCGGAACCGAAACGAACTACCGATTTGGGCTAGAAACGTAACGAACGCACCCAATCCACTTTTTTGGACCCAATAGAGATGTTTTGGTTCGTTTTGGTCAGTTTCGTTACTGTGCAAAAAACCATGTCGGGATACCATTTAATGCACCGATTCGGGCCGGAACCGAAACGAACTACCGATTCGCGCCAGAAACGAAACAAACACCCCAATCCACTTTTTTGGACCCAATAGTGATGTTTTGGTTCGTTTTGGTCAGTTTCGTTACTATACAAAAAATCATGTCGGGTTGCATTGAATGCACCAATTCGTGCCGGAACCGAAATGAACTACCGATTCACGCCAGAAACAAAACGAACGCACACAATCCACTTTTTGGACCGGATAGTGATGTTTTGGTTCGTTTTGGTCAGTTTCGTTACTGTGCAAAAAACCATGCCGGGTTGTATTGCATGCACCGATTCGGGCCGGAACCGAAACGAACTACCGATTTGGGCAAAAAACGTAACAAACGCACCCAATCCACTTTTTTGGACCCAATAGTGATGTTTTGGTTCGTTTTGGTCAGTTTCGTTACTGTGCAAAAAACCATGTCGGGATACCATTTAATGCACCGATTCGGGCCGGAACCGAAACGAACTACCAATTCGTGCCAGAAACGAAACGAACGCACCCAATCGACTTTATTGGACCCAATAGTGATGTTTTCGTTCGTTTTTAATCAGTTTCGTTACTGTGCAAAAAACCATGCCGGGATAGCATTTAATGCACCGATTCGGGCCGGAACCAAAACGAACTACCGATTCGCGCCAGAAACGAAACGAACGCACCCAATCCACTTTTTTGGACCCAATAGTGATGTTTTGGTTCGTTTTTAATCAGTTTGGTTACTGTGCAAAAAACCATGCCGGGATAGCATTTAATGCACCGATTCGGGTCGGAACCAAAACGAACTACCGATTCGTGCCAGAAACGAAACGAACGCACCCAATCCACTTTTTTGGACCCAATAGTGATGTTTTGGTTTGTTTTTAATCAGTTCCGTTACTGTGCAAAAAACCATGCCGAGATAGCATTTAATGCACCGATTCGGGTCGGAACCGAAACGAATTACCGATTCACGCCAGAAACGAAACGAACGCACCCAATCCACTTTATTGGACCAAATAGTGATGTTTTGGTTCGTTTTTAATCAGTTTCGTTACTGTGCAAAAAACCATGCCGGGATAGCATTTAATGCACCGATTCGGGCTGGAACCAAAACGAACTACCGATTCGCGCCAGAAACGAAACGAACGCACCCAATCCACTTTTTTGGACCCAATAGTGATGTTTTGGTTCGTTTTGATCAGTTTCGTTACTGTGCGAAAAACCATGCCGGGACAGCATTTAATGCACCGATTCGGGCCGGAACCGAAACGAACTACCGATTCGCGCCAGAAAAGAAACGAACGCACCCAATCCACTTTTTTGGACCCAATAGATATGTTTTGGTTCGTTTTGGTCAGTTTCGTTACTGTGCAAAAAACCATGCCGGGATAGCATTTAATGCACCGATTCGGGCCGGAACCGAAACGAATTACCGATTCGCGCCAGAAACGTAACCAACTCCACATTTTTTGACCCAATAGCGATGTTTTGGTTCTTTTTGGTCAGTTTCGATACTGTGCAAAAAACCATGTCGGGATACCATTTGATGCACCGATTCGGGCCGGAACCGAAACGAACTACCGATTCGGGCCAGAAACGAAACGAATGCACCCAATCCACATTTTGGACCCAATAGTGATGTTTTGGTTCGTTTTGGTCAGTTTCGTTAGTGTGCAAAAACAATTTCGGGTTGCATTGAATGCATCGATTCGGGCCGGAACCGAAACGAATTACCGATTCGCGTCAGAAACGAAACGAACGCACCCAATCCACTTTTGTGGACCCAATAGTGATGTTTTGGTTCGTTTTGGTCAGTTTCGTTACTGTGCAAAAAACCATGTCGGGATACCATTTAATGCACCGATTCAGGCCGGAACCGAAACGAACTACCGATTCGGGCCAAAAACGAAACGAATGCACCCAATCCACTTTTCTGGACCCAATAGTGATGTTTTGGTTCGTTTTGGTCAGTTTCGTTATTGTGCAAAAAACCATGCGGGTTGCATTTAATGCACCGATTCGGGCCGGAACCGAAACGAACTACCGATTCGGGCCACAAACGTAACGAACGCACCCAATCCACTTTTTTGGACCCAATAGTGATGTTTTGGTTCGTTTTGGTCAGTTTCGTTACTGTGCAAAAAACCATGCGGGTTGCATTTAATGCACCGATTCGGGCCGGAACCGAAACGAACTACCGATTCGGGCCAGAAACGTAACGAACGCACCCAATCCACTTTTTTGGAGCCAATAGTTATGTTTTGGTTCGTTTTGGTCAGTTTCGTTACTGTGCAAAAAACCATGCCGGGATAGCATTTAATGCACCGATTCGGGCCGGAACCGAAACGAATTACCGATTCGCGCCAGAAACGTAACCAACTCCACATTTTTTGACCCAATAGTGATGTTTTGGTTCGTATTGGTCAGTTTCGATACTGTGCAAAAAACCATGCCGGGATACCATTTGATGCACCGATTCGGGCCGGAACCGAAACGAACTACCGATTCGCGCCAAAAACAAAACGAACGCACCCAATCCACATTTTGGACCCAATAGTGATGTTTTGGTTCATTTTGGTCAGTTTCGTTACTGTGCAAAAAACCATGTCGGGTTGCATTGAATGCATCGATTCGGGCCGGAACCGAAACGAATTACCGATTCGCGCCAGAAACGAAACGAACGCACCCAATCCACTTTTTTGGACCCAATAGTTATGTTTTGGTTCGTTTTGGTCAGTTTCATTACTGTAAAAAAAACCATGACGGGTTGCATTGATTGCACCGATTCGGGCCGGAACCGAAACGAACTACCGATTCGCGCCAGAAATGAAACGAACGCACCCAATCCAGTTTTTTGGACCAAATAGTGATGTTTTGGTTCGTTTTTAATCAGTTTCGTTACTGTGCAAAAAACCATGCCGGAATAGCATTTAATGCACCGATTCGGGCCGGAACCAAAACGAACTACCGATTCGCGCCAGAAACGAAACGAACGCACCCAATCCACTTTTTTGGACCCAATACTGATGTTTTGGTTCGTTTTGATTAGTTTTGTTACTGTGCGAAAAACCATGCCGGGACAGCATTTACTGCACCGATTCGGGCCGGAACCGAAACGAACTACCGATTCGCGCCAGAAAAGAAACGAACGCACCCAATCCACTTTTTTGGACCCAATAGATATGTTTTGGTTCGTTTTGGTCAGTTTCGTTACTGTGCAAAAAACCATGCCGGGATAGCATTTAATGCACCGATTCGGGCCGGAACCGAAACGAATTACCGATTCGCGCCAGAAACGAAACGAACGCACCCAATCCACTTTATTGGACCCAATAGTGATGTTTTGGTTCGTTTTTAATCAGTTTCGTTACTGTGCAAAAAACCATGCCGGGATAGCATTTAATGCACCGATTCGGGCCGGAACCAAAATGAACTACCGATTCATGCCAGAAACGAAACGAACGCACCCAATCCACTTTTTTGGACCCAATAGTGATGTTTTGGTTCGTTTTGATCAGTTTCGTTACTGTGCGAAAAACCATGCCGGGACAGCATTTAATGCACCGATTCGGGCCGGAACCAAAACGAACTACCGATTCGCGCTAGAAACGAAACGAACGCGCCCAATCCACTTTTTCGACCCAATAGTTATGTTTTGGTTCGTTTTGGTCAGTTTCGTTACTGTGCAAAAAACCATGCCGGGTTGCATTGAATGCACCGATTCGGTCCGGAACCGAAACGAACTACCGATTTGGGCTAGAAACGTAACGAACGCACCCAATCCACTTTTTTGGACCCAATAGAGATGTTTTGGTTCGTTTTGGTCAGTTTCGTTACTGTGCAAAAAACCATGTCGGGATACCATTTAATGCACCGATTCGGGCCGGAACCGAAACGAACTACCGATTCGCGCCAGAAACGAAACAAACACCCCAATCCACTTTTTTGGACCCAATAGTGATGTTTTGGTTCGTTTTGGTCAGTTTCGTTACTATACAAAAAATCATGTCGGGTTGCATTGAATGCACCAATTCGTGCCGGAACCGAAATGAACTACCGATTCACGCCAGAAACAAAACGAACGCACACAATCCATTTTTTGACCCAATAGCGATGTTTTGGTTCTTTTTGGTCAGTTTCGATACTGTGCAAAAAACCATGCCGGGATACCATTTGATGCACCGATTTGGGCCGGAACCGAAACGAACTCCCGATTCGCGCCAAAAACGACACGAACGCGCCCAATCCACATTTTGGACCCAATAGTGATGTTTTGGTTCGTTTTGGTCAGTTTCGTTAGTGTGCAAAAACCATTTCGGGTTGCATTGAATGCATCGATTCGGGCCGGAAACGAAACGAATTACCGATTCGCGTCAGAAACGAAACGAACGCACCCAATCCACTTTTTTGGACCCAATAGTTATGTTTTGGTTCGTTTTGGTCAGTTTCGTTACTGTGCAAAAAACCATGACGGGTTGCATTGAATGCACCGATTCGGGCAGGAACCGAAACGAACTACCGATTCGCGCCAGAAACGAAACGAACGCACCCAATCCACTTTTTTGGACCCAGTAGTGATGTTTTGGTTTGGTTTTAATCAGTTCCGTTACTGTGCAAAAAACCATGCCGGGATAGCATTTAATGCACCGATTCGGGCCGGAACCGAAACGAATTACCGATTCGCGCCAGAAACGAAACGAACGCACCCAATCCACTTTATTGGACCCAATAGTGATGTTTTGGTTCGTTTTTAATCAGTTTCGTTACTGTGCAAAAAACCATGCCGGGATAGCATTTAATGCACCGATTCGGGTCGGAACCAAAACGAACTACCGATTCACGCCAGAAACGAAACGAACGCACCCAATCCACTTTTTTGGACCCAATAGTGATGTTTTGGTTCGTTTTGATCAGTTTCGTTACTGTGCGAAAAACCATGCCGGGACAGCATTTAATGCACCGATTTGGGCCGGAACCAAAACGAACTCCCGATTCGCGCTAGAAACGACACGAACGCGCCCAATCCACTTTTTTGGACCCAATAGTTATGTTTTGGTTCGTTTTGGTCAGTTTCGTTACTGTGCAAAAAACCATGCCGGGTTGCATTGAATGCACCGATTCGGACCGGAACCGAAACGAACTACCGATTTGGGCCAGAAACGTAACGAACGCACCCTATCCACTTTTTTGGACCCAATAGAGATGTTTTGGTTCGTTTTGGTCAGTTTCATTACTGTGCAAAAAACCATGACGGGATACCATTTAATGCACCGATTCGGGCCGGAACCGAAACGAACTACCGATTCGCGCCAGAAATGAAACAAACACCCCAATCCACTTTTTTGGACACAATAGTGATGTTTTGGTTCGTTTTTAATCAGTTTCGTTACTGTGCAAAAAACCATGCCGGGATAGCATTTAATGCACCGATTCGGGCTAGAACCAAAACGAACTACCGATTCGCGCCAGAAACGAAACGAACGCACCCAATCCACTTTTTTGGACCCAATAGAGATGTTTTGGTTCGTTTTGATCAGTTTCGTTACTGTGCGAAAAACCATGCCGGGACAGCATTTAATGCACCAATTCGGGCCGGAACCGAAACGAACCACCGATTCGCGCCAGAAAAGAAACGAACGCACCCAATCCACTTTTTTGGACCCAATAGATATGTTTTGATTCGTTTTGGTCAGTTTCGTTACTGTGCAAAAAACCATGCCGGGATAGCATTTAATGCACCGATTCGGGCAGGAACCGAAACGAATTACCGATTCGCGCCAGAAACGTAACCAACTCCACATTTTTTGACCCAATAACGATGTTTTGGTTCGTTTTGGTCAGTTTCAATACTGTGCAAAAAACCATGCCGGGATACCATTTGATGCACCGATTCGGGCCGGAACCGAAACGAACTACCGATTCGCGCCAAAAACGAAACGAATGCACCCAATCCACATTTTGGACCCAATAGTGATGTTTTGGTTCGTTTTGGTCAGTTTCGTTAGTGTGCAAAAACCATTTCGGGTTGCATTGAATGCATCGATTCGGGCCGGAAACGAAACGAATTACCGATTCGCGTCAGAAACGAAACGAACGCACCCAATCCACTTTTTTGGACCCAATAGTTATGTTTTGGTTCGTTTTGGTCAGTTTCGTTACTGTGCAAAAAACCATGACGGGTTGCATTGAATGCACCGATTCGGGCAGGAACCGAAACGAACTACCGATTCGCGCCAGAAACGAAACGAACGCACCCAATCCACTTTTTTGGACCCAGTAGTGATGTTTTGGTTTGGTTTTAATCAGTTCCGTTACTGTGCAAAAAACCATGCCGGGATAGCATTTAATGCACCGATTCGGGCCGGAACCGAAACGAATTACCGATTCGCGCCAGAAACGAAACGAACGCACCCAATCCACTTTATTGGACCCAATAGTGATGTTTTGGTTCGTTTTTAATCAGTTTCGTTACTGTGCAAAAAACCATGCCGGGATAGCATTTAATGCACCGATTCGGGTCGGAACCAAAACGAACTACCGATTCACTCCAGAAACGAAACGAACGCACCCAATCCACTTTTTTGGACCCAATAGTGATGTTTTGGTTCGTTTTGATCAGTTTCGTTACTGTGCGAAAAACCATGCCGGGACAGCATTTAATGCACCGATTTGGGCCGGAACCAAAACGAACTCCCGATTCGCGCTAGAAACGACACGAACGCGCCCAATCCACTTTTTTGGACCCAATAGTTATGTTTTGGTTCGTTTTGGTCAGTTTCGTTACTGTGCAAAAAACCATGCCGGGTTGCATTGAATGCACCGATTCGGACCGGAACCGAAACGAACTACCGATTTGGGCCAGAAACGTAACGAACGCACCCTATCCACTTTTTTGGACCCAATAGAGATGTTTTGGTTCGTTTTGGTCAGTTTCATTACTGTGCAAAAAACCATGACGGGATACCATTTAATGCACCGATTCGGGCCGGAACCGAAACGAACTACCGATTCGCGCCAGAAATGAAACAAACACCCCAATCCACTTTTTTGGACACAATAGTTATGTTTTGGTTCGTTTTGGTCAGTTTCGTTAGTGTGCAAAAACAATTTCGGGTTGCATTGAATGCATCGATTCGGGCCGGAACCGAAACGAATTACCGATTCGCGTCAGAAACGAAACGAACGCACCCAATCCACTTTTGTGGACCCAATAGTGATGTTTTGGTTCGTTTTGGTCAGTTTCGTTACTGTGCAAAAAACCATGCCGGGATACCATTTAATGCACCGATTCAGGCCGGAACCGAAACGAACTACCGATTCGGGCCAAAAACGAAACGAACGCACCCAATCCACTTTTCTGGACCCAATAGTGATGTTTTGGTTCGTTTTGGCCAGTTTCGTTATTGTGCAAAAAACCATGCGGGTTGCATTTAATGCACCGATTCGGGCCGGAACCGAAACGAACTACCGATTCAGGCCATAAACGTAACGAACGCACCCAATCCACTTTTTTGGACCCAATAGTTATGTTTTGGTTCGTTTTGGTCAGTTTCGTTACTGTGCAAAAAACCATGCCGGGATAGCATTTAATGCATCGATTCGGGCCGGAACCGAAACGAATTACCGATTCGCGCCAGAAACGTAACCAACTCCACATTTTTTGACCCAATAGTGATGTTTTGGTTCGTTTTGGTCAGTTTCGATACTGTGCAAAAAACCATGTCGGGATACCATTTGATGCACCGATTCGGGCCGGAACCGAAACGAACTACCGATTCGCGCCAAAAATGAAACGAACGCACCCAATCCACATTTTGGACCCAATAGTGATGTTTTGGTTCGTTTTGGTCAGTTTCGTTACTGTGCAAAAAACCATGTAGGGTTGCATTGAATGCACCGATTCGGGCCGGAACCGAAACGAACTACCGATTCGCGCCAGAAACGAAACGAACGCAGCCAATCCACTTTTTTGGACCCAATAGTGATGTTTTGGTTTGTTTTTAATCAGTTCCGTTACTGTGCAAAAAACCATGCCGAGATAGCATTTAATGCACCGATTCGGGTCGGAACCGAAACGAATTACCGATTCACGCCAGAAACGAAACGAACGCACCCAATCCACTTTATTGGACCAAATAGTGATGTTTTGGTTCGTTTTTAATCAGTTTCGTTACTGTGCAAAAAACCATGCCGGGATAGCATTTAATGCACCGATTCGGGCTAGAACCAAAACGAACTACCGATTCGCGCCAGAAACGAAACGAACGCACCCAATCCACTTTTTTGGACCCAATAGAGATGTTTTGGTTCGTTTTGATCAGTTTCGTTACTGTGCGAAAAACCATGCCGGGACAGCATTTAATGCACCAATTCGGGCCGGAACCGAAACGAACCACCGATTCGCGCCAGAAAAGAAACGAACGCACCCAATCCACTTTTTTGGACCCAATAGATATGTTTTGGTTCGTTTTGGTCAGTTTCGTTACTGTGCAAAAAACCATGCCGGGATAGCATTTAATGCACCGATTCGGGCAGGAACCGAAACGAATTACCGATTCGCGCCAGAAACGTAACCAACTCCACATTTTTTGACCCAATAACGATGTTTTGGTTCGTTTTGGTCAGTTTCAATACTGTGCAAAAAACCATGCCGGGATACCATTTGATGCACCGATTCGGGCCGGAACCGAAACGAACTACCGATTCGCGCCAAAAACGAAACGAATGCACCGAATCCACATTTTGGACCCAATAGTGATGTTTTGGTTCGTTTTGGTCAGTTTCGTTAGTGTGCAAAAACCATTTCGGGTTGCATTGAATGCATCGATTCGGGCCGGAACCGAAACGAATTACCGATTCGCGTCAGAAACGAAACGAACGCACCCAATCCACTTTTTTGGACCCAATAGTTATGTTTTGGTTCGTTTTGGTCAGTTTCGTTACTGTGCAAAAAACCATGACGGGTTGCATTGAATGCACCCGATTCGGGCAGGAACCGAAACGAACTACCGATTCGCGCCAGAAACGAAACGAACGCACCCAATCCACTTTTTTGGACCCAGTAGTGATGTTTTGGTTTGGTTTTAATCAGTTCCGTTACTGTGCAAAAAACCATGCCGGGATATCATTTAATGCACCGATTCGGGCCGGAACCGAAACGAATTACTGATTCGCGCCAGAAACGAAACGAACGCACCCAATCCACTTTATTGGACCCAATAGTGATGTTTTGGTTCGTTTTTAATCAGTTTCGTTACTGTGCAAAAAACCATGCCGGGATAGCATTTAATGCACCGATTCGGGTCGGAACCAAAACGAACTACCGATTCACGCCAGAAACGAAACGAACGCACCCAATCCACTTTTTTGGACCCAATAGTGATGTTTTGGTTCGTTTTGATCAGTTTCGTTACTGTGCGAAAAACCATGCCGGGACAGCATTTAATGCACCGATTTGGGCCGGAACCAAAACGAACTCCCGATTCGTGCTAGAAACGACACGAACGCGCCCAATCCACTTTTTTGGACCCAATAGTTATGTTTTGGTTCGTTTTGGTCAGTTTCGTTACTGTGCAAAAAACCATGCCGGGTTGCATTGAATGCACCGATTCGGACCGGAACCGAAACGAACTACCGATTTGGGCCAGAAACGTAACGAACGCACCCTATCCACTTTTTTGGACCCAATAGAGATGTTTTGGTTCGTTTTGGTCAGTTTCATTACTGTGCAAAAAACCATGACGGGATACCATTTAATGCACCGATTCGGGCCGGAACCGAAACGAACTACCGATTCGCGCCAGAAATGAAACAAACACCCCAATCCACTTTTTTGGACACAATAGTTATGTTTTGGTTCGTTTTGGTCAGTTTCGTTACTGTGCAAAAAACCATGCCGGGTTGCATTGAATGCACCGATTCAGGCCGGAACCGAAACGAACTACCGATTTGGGCAAAAAATGTAACAAACGCACCCAATCCACTTTTTTGGACCCAATAGTGATGTTTTGGTTCGTTTTGGTCAGTTTCGTTACTGTGCAAAAAACCATGTCGGGATACCATTTAATGCACCGATTCGGGCCGGAACCGAAACGAACTACCAATTCGCGCCAGAAACGAAACGAACGCACCCAATCCACTTTATTCGACCCAATAGTGATGTTTTCGTTCATTTTTAATCAGTTTCGTTACTGTGCAAAAAACCATGCCGGGATAGCATTTAATGCACCGATTCGGGCCGGAACCAAAACGAACTACCGATTCGCGCCAGAAACGAAACGAACGCACCCAATCCACTTTTTTGGACCCAATAGTGATGTTTTGGTTCGTTTTTAATCAGTTTCGTTACTGTGCAAAAAACCATGCCGGGATAGCATTTAATGCACCGAGTCGGGTCGGAACCAAAACGAACTACCGATTCGTGCCAGAAACGAAACGAACGCACCCAATCCACTTTTTTGGACCCAATAGTGATGTTTTGGTTCGTTTTGATAAGTTCCGTTACTGTGCGAAAAACCATGCCGGGACAGCATTTAATGCACCGATTCGGGCCGGAACCGAAACGAACTACCGATTCGCGCCAGAAACGAAATGAACGCACCCAATCCACTTTTTTGGACCCAATAGTTATGTTTTGGTTCGTTTTGGTCAGTTTCGTTACTGTGCAAAAAACCATGCCGGGTTGCATTGAATGCACCGATTCGGACCGGAACCGAAACGAACTACCGATTTCGGCCAGAAACGTAACGAACGCACCCAATCCACTTTTTTGGACCCAATAGTGATGTTTTGGTTCGTTTTGGTCAGTTTCGTTACTGTGCAAAAAACCATGCCGGGACAGCATTTAATGCACCGATTCGGGCCGGAACCGGAACGAACTACTGATTCGCGCCAAAAACGAAACGAACGCACCCAATCCACTTTTTTGGACCCAATAGTGATGTTTTGGTTCGTTTTGGTCAGTTTCGTTACTGTGCAAAAAACCATGTCGGGATACCATTTAATGCACCGATTCGGGCCGGAACCGAAACGAACTACCGATTCGCGCCAAAAACAAAACGAACGCACCCAATCCACATTTTGGACCCAATAGTGATGTTTTGGTTCATTTTGGTCAGTTTCGTTACTGTGCAAAAAACCATGTCGGGTTGCATTGAATGCATCGATTCGGGCCGGAACCGAAACGAATTACCGATTCGCGCCAGAAACGAAACGAACGCACCCAATCCACTTTTTTGGACCCAATAGTTATGTTTTGGTTCGTTTTGGTCAGTTTCATTACTGTAAAAAAAACCATGACGGGTTGCATTGATTGCACCGATTCGGGCCGGAACCGAAACGAACTACCGATTCGCGCCAGAAATGAAACGAACGCACCCAATCCAGTTTTTTGGACCAAATAGTGATGTTTTGGTTCGTTTTTAATCAGTTTCGTTACTGTGCAAAAAACCATGCCGGAATAGCATTTAATGCACCGATTCGGGCCGGAACCAAAACGAACTACCGATTCGCGCCAGAAACGAAACGAACGCACCCAATCCACTTTTTTGGACCCAATACTGATGTTTTGGTTCGTTTTGATTAGTTTTGTTACTGTGCGAAAAACCATGCCGGGATAGCATTTAATGCACCGATTCGGGCCGGAACCGAAACGAATTATCGATTCGCGCCAGAAACGAAACGAACGCACCCAATCCACTTTATTGGACCCAATAGTGATGTTTTGGTTCGTTTTTAATCAGTTTCGTTACTGTGCAAAAAACCATGCCGGGATAGCATTTAATGCACCGATTCGGGCCGGAACCAAAATGAACTACCGATTCATGCCAGAAACGAAACGAACGCACCCAATCCACTTTTTTGGACCCAATAGTGATGTTTTGGTTCGTTTTGATCAGTTTCGTTACTGTGCGAAAAACCATGCCGGGACAGCATTTAATGCACCGATTCGGGCCGGAACCAAAACGAACTACCGATTCGCGCTAGAAACGAAACGAACGCGCCCAATCCACTTTTTTCGACCCAATAGTTATGTTTTGGTTCGTTTTGGTCAGTTTCGTTACTGTGCAAAAAACCATGCCGGGTTGCATTGAATGCACCGATTCGGTCCGGAACCGAAACGAACTACCGATTTGGGCTAGAAACGTAACGAACGCACCCAATCCACTTTTTTGGACCCAATAGAGATGTTTTGGTTCGTTTTGGTCAGTTTCGTTACTGTGCAAAAAACCATGTCGGGATACCATTTAATGCACCGATTCGGGCCGGAACCGAAACGAACTACCGATTCGCGCCAGAAACGAAACAAACACCCCAATCCACTTTTTTGGACCCAATAGTGATGTTTTGGTTCGTTTTGGTCAGTTTCGTTACTGTGCAAAAAATCATGTCGGGTTGCATTGAATGCACCGATTCGTGCCGGAACCTAAATGAACTACCGATTCACGCCAGAAACGAAACGAACGCACGCAATCCACTTTTTGGACCGGATAGTGATGTTTTGGTTCGTTTTGGTCAGTTTCGTTACTGTGCAAAAAACCATGTCGGGTTGTATTGAATGCACCGATTCGGGCCGGAACCGAAACGAACTACCGATTTGGGCAAAAAACGTAACAAACGCACCCAATCCACTTTTTTGGACCCAATAGTGATGTTTTGGTTCGTTTTGGTCAGTTTCGTTACTGTGCAAAAAACCATGTCGGGATACCATTTAATGCACCGATTCGGGCCGGAACCGAAACGAACTACCAATTCGCGCCAGAAACGAAACGAACGCACCCAATCCACTTTATTGGACCCAAAAGTGATGTTTTCGTTCGTTTTTAATCAGTTTCGTTACTGTGCAAAAAACCATGCCGGGATAGCATTTAATGCACCGATTCGGGCCGGAACCAAAACGAACTACCGATTCGCGCCAGAAACGAAACGAACGCACCCAATCCACTTTTTTGGACCCAATAGTGATGTTTTGGTTCGTTTTTAATCAGTTTCGTTACTGTGCAAAAAACCATGCCGGGATAGCATTTAATGCACCGATTCGGGTCGGAACCAAAACGAACTACCGATTCGTGCCAGAAACGAAACGAACGCACCCAATCCACTTTTTTGGACCCAATAGTGATGTTTTGGTTCGTTTTGATAAGTTCCGTTACTGTGCGAAAAACCATGCCGGGACAGCATTTAATGCACCGATTCGGGCCGGAATCGAAACGAACTACCGATTCGCGCCAGAAACGAAACGAACGCACCCAATCCACTTTTTTGGACCCAATAGTTATGTTTTGGTTCGTTTTGGTCAGTTTCGTTACTGTGCAAAAAACCATGCCGGGTTGCATTGAATGCACCGATTCGGACCGGAACCGAAACGAACTACCGATTTGGGCCAGAAACGTAACGAACGCACCCAATCCACTTTTTTGGACCCAATAGTGATGTTTTGGTTCGTTTTGGTCAGTTTCGTTACTGTGCAAAAAACCATGCCGGGACAGCATTTAATGCACCGATTCGGGCCGGAACCGGAACGAACTACCGATTCGCGCCAAAAACGAAACGAACGCACCCACTCCACTTTTTTGGACCCAATAGTGATGTTTTGGTTCGTTTTGGTCAGTTTCGTTACTGTGCAAAAAACCATGTCGGGATACCATTTAATGCACCGATTCGGGCTAGAACCGAAACGAACTACCGATTCGGGCCAGAAACGAAACGAACGCACCCAATCCACTTTTTTGGACCCAATAGTGATGTTTTGGTTCTTTTTTAATCAGTTTCGTTACTGTGCAAAAAACCATGCCGGGACAGCATTTAATGCACCGATTCGGGCCGGAACCAAAATGAACTACCGATTCATGCCAGAAACGAAACGAACGCACCCAATCCACTTTTTTGGACCCAATAGTGATGTTTTGGTTCGTTTTGATCAGTTTCGTTACTGTGCGAAAAACCATGCCGGGACAGCATTTAATGCACCGATTCGGGCCGGAACCAAAACGAACTACCGATTCGCGCTAGAAACGAAACGAACGCGCCCAATCCACTTTTTTCGACCCAATAGTTATGTTTTGGTTCGTTTTGGTCAGTTTCGTTACTGTGCAAAAAACCATGCCGGGTTGCATTGAATGCACCGATTCGGTCCGGAACCGAAACGAACTACCGATTTGGGCTAGAAACGTAACGAACGCACCCAATCCACTTTTTTGGACCCAATAGAGATGTTTTGGTTCGTTTTGGTCAGTTTCGTTACTGTGCAAAAAACCATGTCGGGATACCATTTAATGCACCGATTCGGGCCGGAACCGAAACGAACTACCGATTCGCGCCAGAAACGAAACAAACACCCCAATCCACTTTTTTGGACCCAATAGTGATGTTTTGGTTCGTTTTGGTCAGTTTCGTTACTGTGCAAAAAATCATGTCGGGTTGCATTGAATGCACCGATTCGTGCCGGAACCTAAATGAACTACCGATTCACGCCAGAAACGAAACGAACGCACGCAATCCACTTTTTGGACCGGATAGTGATGTTTTGGTTCGTTTTGGTCAGTTTCGTTACTGTGCAAAAAACCATGTCGGGTTGTATTGAATGCACCGATTCGGGCCGGAACCGAAACGAACTACCGATTTGGGCAAAAAACGTAACAAACGCACCCAATCCACTTTTTTGGACCCAATAGTGATGTTTTGGTTCGTTTTGGTCAGTTTCGTTACTGTGCAAAAAACCATGTCGGGATACCATTTAATGCACCGATTCGGGCCGGAACCGAAACGAACTACCAATTCGCGCCAGAAACGAAACGAACGCACCCAATCCACTTTATTGGACCCAAAAGTGATGTTTTCGTTCGTTTTTAATCAGTTTCGTTACTGTGCAAAAAACCATGCCGGGATAGCATTTAATGCACCGATTCGGGCCGGAACCAAAACGAACTACCGATTCGCGCCAGAAACGAAACGAACGCACCCAATCCACTTTTTTGGACCCAATAGTGATGTTTTGGTTCGTTTTTAATCAGTTTCGTTACTGTGCAAAAAACCATGCCGGGATAGCATTTAATGCACCGATTCGGGTCGGAACCAAAACGAACTACCGATTCGTGCCAGAAATGAAACGAACGCACCCAATCCACTTTTTTGGACCCAATAGTGATGTTTTGGTTCGTTTTGATAAGTTCCGTTACTGTGCGAAAAACCATGCCGGGACAGCATTTAATGCACCGATTCGGGCCGGAATCGAAACGAACTACCGATTCGCGCCAGAAACGAAACGAACGCACCCAATCCACTTTTTTGGACCCAATAGTTATGTTTTGGTTCGTTTTGGTCAGTTTCGTTACTGTGCAAAAAACCATGCCGGGTTGCATTGAATGCACCGATTCGGACCGGAACCGAAACGAACTACCGATTTGGGCCAGAAACGTAACGAACGCACCCAATCCACTTTTTTGGACCCAATAGTGATGTTTTGGTTCGTTTTGGTCAGTTTCGTTACTGTGCAAAAAACCATGCCGGCACAGCATTTAATGCACCGATTCGGGCCGGAACCGGAACGAACTACCGATTCGCGCCAAAAACGAAACGAACGCACCCACTCCACTTTTTTGGACCCAATAGTGATGTTTTGGTTCGTTTTGGTCAGTTTCGTTACTGTGCAAAAAACCATGTCGGGATACCATTTAATGCACCGATTCGGGCTAGAACCGAAACGAACTACCGATTCGGGCCAGAAACGAAACGAACGCACCCAATCCACTTTTTTGGACCCAATAGTGATGTTTTGGTTCTTTTTTAATCAGTTTCGTTACTGTGCAAAAAACCATGCCGGGACAGCATTTAATGCACCGATTCGGGCCGGAACCAAAATGAACTACCGATTCATGCCAGAAACGAAACGAACGCACCCAATCCAGTTTTTTGGACCCAATAGTGATGTTTTGGTTCGTTTTGATCAGTTTCGTTACTGTGCGAAAAACCATGCCGGGACAGCATTTAATGCACCGATTCGGGCCGGAACCAAAACGAACTACCGATTCGCGCTAGAAACGAAACGAACGCGCCCAATCCACTTTTTTCGACCCAATAGTTATGTTTTGGTTCGTTTTGGTCAGTTTCGTTACTGTGCAAAAAACCATGCCGGGTTGCATTGAATGCACCGATTCGGTCCGGAACCGAAACGAACTACCGATTTGGGCTAGAAACGTAACGAACGCACCCAATCCACTTTTTTGGACCCAATAGAGATGTTTTGGTTCGTTTTGGTCAGTTTCGTTACTGTGCAAAAAACCATGTCGGGATACCATTTAATGCACCGATTCGGGCCGGAACCGAAACGAACTACCGATTCGCGCCAGAAACGAAACAAACACCCCAATCCACTTTTTTGGACCCAATAGTGATGTTTTGGTTCGTTTTGGTCAGTTTCGTTACTGTGCAAAAAATCATGTCGGGTTGCATTGAATGCACCGATTCGTGCCGGAACCGAAATGAACTACCGATTCACGCCAGAAACGAAACGAACGCACGCAATCCACTTTTTGGACCGGATAGTGATGTTTTGGTTCGTTTTGGTCAGTTTCGTTACTGTGCAAAAAACCATGTCGGGTTGTATTGAATGCACCGATTCGGGCCGGAACCGAAACGAACTACCGATTTGGGCAAAAAACGTAACAAACGCACCCAATCCACTTTTTTGGACCCAATAGTGATGTTTTGGTTCGTTTTGGTCAGTTTCGTTACTGTGCAAAAAACCATGTCGGGATACCATTTAATGCACCGATTCGGGCCGGAACCGAAACGAACGACCAATTCGCGCCAGAAACGAAACGAACGCACCCAATCCACTTTATTGGACCCAAAAGTGATGTTTTCGTTCGTTTTTAATCAGTTTCGTTACTGTGCAAAAAACCATGCCGGGATAGCATTTAATGCACCGATTCGGGCCGGAACCAAAACGAACTACCGATTCGCGCCAGAAACGAAACGAACGCACCCAATCCACTTTTTTGGACCCAATAGTGATGTTTTGGTTCGTTTTTATTCAGTTTCGTTACTGTGCAAAAAACCATGCCGGGATAGCATTTAATGCACCGATTCGGGTCGGAACCAAAACGAACTACCGATTCGTGCCAGAAACGAAACGAACGCACCCAATCCACTTTTTTGTACCCAATAGTGATGTTTTGGTTCGTTTTGATAAGTTCCGTTACTGTGCGAAAAACCATGCCGGGACAGCATTTAATGCACCGATTCGGGTCGGAACCGAAACGAACTACCGATTCGCGCCAGAAACGAAACGAACGCACCCAATCCACTTTTTTGGACCCAATAGTTATGTTTTGGTTCGTTTTGGTCAGTTTCGTTACTGTGCAAAAAACCATGCCGGGTTGCATTGAATGCACCGATTCGGACCGGAACCGAAACGAACTACCGATTTGGGCCAGAAACGTAACGAACGCACCCAATCCACTTTTTTGGACCCAATAGTGATGTTTTGGTTCGTTTTGGTCAGTTTCGTTACTGTGCAAAAAACCATGCCGGGACAGCATTTAATGCACCGATTCGGGCCGGAACCGAAACGAATTACCGATTCGCGCCAGAAACGTAACCAACTCCACATTTTTTGACCCAATAGTGATGTTTTGGTTCGTTTTGGTCAGTTTCGATACTGTGCAAAAAACCATGCCGGGATACCATTTGATGCACCGATTCGGGCCGGAACCGAAACGAACTACCGATTCGCGCCAAAAACAAAACGAACGCACCCAATCCACATTTTGGACCCAATAGTGATGTTTTGGTTCATTTTGGTCAGTTTCGTTACTCTGCAAAAAACCATGTCGGGTTGCATTGAATGCATCGATTCGGGCCGGAACCGAAACGAATTACCGATTCGCGCCAGAAACGAAACGAACGCACCCAATCCACTTTTTTGGACCCAATAGTTATGTTTTGGTTCGTTTTGGTCAGTTTCATTACTGTAAAAAAAACCATGACGGGTTGCATTGATTGCACCGATTCGGGCCGCAACCGAAACGAACTACCGATTCGCGCCAGAAATGAAACGAACGCACCCAATCCAGTTTTTTGGACCAAATAGTGATGTTTTGGTTCGTTTTTAATCAGTTTTGTTACTGTGCAAAAAACCATGCCGGGATAGCATTTAATGCACCGATTCGGGCCGGAACCAAAACGAACTACCGATTCGCGCCAGAAACGAAACGAACGAACGCACCCAATCCACTTTTTTGGACCCAATACTGATGTTTTGGTTCGTTTTGATTAGTTTTGTTACTGTGCGAAAAACCATGCCGGGACAGCATTTACTGCACCGATTCGGGCCGGAACCGAAACGAACTACCGATTCGCGCCAGAAAAGAAACGAACGTACCCAATCCACTTTTTTGGACCCAATAGATATGTTTTGGTTCGTTTTGGTCAGTTTCGTTACTGTGCAAAAAACCATGCCGGGATAGCATTTAATGCACCGATTCGGGCCGGAACCGAAACGAATTACTGATTCGCGCCAGAAACGAAACGAACGCACCCAATCCACTTTATTGGACCCAATAGTGATGTTTTGGTTCGTTTTTAATCAGTTTCGTTACTGTGCAAAAAACCATGCCGGGATAGCATTTAATGCACCGATTCGGGCCGGAACCAAAATGAACTACCGATTCATGCCAGAAACGAAACGAACGCACCCAATCCACTTTTTTGGACCCAATAGTGATGTTTTGGTTCGTTTTGATCAGTTTCGTTACTGTGCGAAAAACCATGCCGGGACAGCATTTAATGCACCGATTCGGGCCGGAACCAAAACGAACTACCGATTCGCGCTAGAAACGAAACGAACGCGCCCAATCCACTTTTTTCGACCCAATAGTTATGTTTTTGTTCGTTTTGGTCAGTTTCGTTACTGTGCAAAAAACCATGCCGGGTTGCATTGAATGCACCGATTCGGTCCGGAACCGAAACGAACTACCGATTTGGGCTAGAAACGTAACGAACGCACCCAATCCACTTTTTTGGACCCAATAGAGATGTTTTGGTTCGTTTTGGTCAGTTTCGTTACTGTGCAAAAAACCATGTCGGGATACCATTTAATGCACCGATTCGGGCCGGAACCGAAACGAACTACCGATTCGCGCCAGAAACGAAACAAACACCCCAATCCACTTTTTTGGACCCAATAGTGATGTTTTGGTTCGTTTTGGTCAGTTTCGTTACTGTGCAAAAAATCATGTCGGGTTGCATTGAATGCACCGATTCGTGCCGGAACCGAAATGAACTACCGATTCACGCCAGAAACGAAACGAACGCACGCAATCCACTTTTTGGACCGGATAGTGATGTTTTGGTTCGTTTTGGTCAGTTTCGTTACTGTGCAAAAAACCATGTCGGGTTGTATTGAATGCACCGATTCGGGCCGGAACCGAAACGAACTACCGATTTGGGCAAAAAACGTAACAAACGCACCCAATCCACTTTTTTGGACCCAATAGTGATGTTTTGGTTCGTTTTGGTCAGTTTCGTTACTGTGCAAAAAACCATGTCGGGATACCATTTAATGCACCGATTCGGGCCGGAACCGAAACGAACTACCAATTCGCGCCAGAAACGAAACGAACGCACCCAATCCACTTTATTGGACCCAAAAGTGATGTTTTCGTTCGTTTTTAATCAGTTTCGTTACTGTGCAAAAAACCATGCCGGGATAGCATTTAATGCACCGATTCGGGCCGGAACCAAAACGAACTACCGATTCGCGCCAGAAACGAAACGAACGCACCCAATCCAGTTTTTTGGACCAAATAGTGATGTTTTGGTTCGTTTTTAATCAGTTTCGTTACTGTGCAAAAAACCATGCCGGGATAGCATTTAATGCACCGATTCGGGCCCGAACCAAAACGAACTACCGATTCGCGCCAGAAACGAAACGAACGAACGCACCCAATCCACTTTTTTGGACCCAATACTGATGTTTTGGTTCGTTTTGATTAGTTTTGTTACTGTGCGAAAAACCATGCCGGGACAGCATTTACTGCACCGATTCGGGCCGGAACCGAAACGAACTACCGATTCGCGCCAGAAAAGAAACGAACGCACCCAATCCACTTTTTTGGACCCAATAGATATGTTTTGGTTCGTTTTGGTCAGTTTCGTTACTGTGCAAAAAACCATGCCGGGATAGCATTTAATGCACCGATTCGGGCCGGAACCGAAACGAATTACTGATTCGCGCCAGAAACGAAACGAACGCACCCAATCCACTTTATTGGACCCAATAGTGATGTTTTGGTTCGTTTTTAATCAGTTTCGTTACTGTGCAAAAAACCATGCCGGGATAGCATTTAATGCACCGATTCGGGCCGGAACCAAAACGAACTACCGATTCGCGCCAGAAACGAAACGAACGCACCCAATCCACTTTTTTGGACCCAATAGTGATGTTTTGGTTCGTTTTTATTCAGTTTCGTTACTGTGCAAAAAACCATGCCGGGATAGCATTTAACGCACCGATTCGGGTCGGAACCAAAACGAACTACCGATTCGTGCCAGAAACGAAACGAACGCACCCAATCCACTTTTTTGGACCCAATAGTGATGTTTTGGTTCGTTTTGATAAGTTCCGTTACTGTGCGAAAAACCATGCCGGGACAGCATTTAATGCACCGATTCGGGTCGGAACCGAAACGAACTACCGATTCGCGCCAGAAACGAAACGTACGCACCCAATCCACTTTTTTGGACCCAATAGTTATGTTTTGGTTCGTTTTGGTCAGTTTCGTTACTGTGCAAAAAACCATGCCGGGTTGCATTGAATGCACCGATTCGGACCGGAACCGAAACGAACTACCGATTTGGGCCAGAAACGTAACGAACGCACCCAATCCACTTTTTTGGACCCAATAGTGATGTTTTGGTTCGTTTTGGTCAGTTTCGTTACTGTGCAAAAAACCATGCCGGGTTGCATTGAATGCACCGATTCGGTCCGGAACCGAAACGAACTACCGATTTGGGCTAGAAACGTAACGAACGCACCCAATCCACTTTTTTGGACCCAATAGAGATGTTTTGGTTCGTTTTGGTCAGTTTCGTTACTGTGCAAAAAACCATGTCGGGATACCATTTAATGCACCGATTCGGGCCGGAACCGAAACGAACTACCGATTCGCGCCAGAAACGAAACAAACACCCCAATCCACTTTTTTGGACCCAATAGTGATGTTTTGGTTCGTTTTGGTCAGTTTCGTTACTGTGCAAAAAATCATGTCGGGTTGCATTGAATGCACCGATTCGTGCCGGAACCGAAATGAACTACCGATTCACGCCAGAAACGAAACGAACGCACGCAATCCACTTTTTGGACCGGATAGTGATGTTTTGGTTCGTTTTGGTCAGTTTCGTTACTGTGCAAAAAACCATGTCGGGTTGTATTGAATGCACCGATTCGGGCCGGAACCGAAACGAACTACCGATTTGGGCAAAAAACGTAACAAACGCACCCAATCCACTTTTTTGGACCCAATAGTGATGTTTTGGTTCGTTTTGGTCAGTTTCGTTACTGTGCAAAAAACCATGTCGGGATACCATTTAATGCACCGATTCGGGCCGGAACCGAAACGAACGACCAATTCGCGCCAGAAACGAAACGAACGCACCCAATCCACTTTATTGGACCCAAAAGTGATGTTTTCGTTCGTTTTTAATCAGTTTCGTTACTGTGCAAAAAACCATGCCGGGATAGCATTTAATGCACCGATTCGGGCCGGAACCAAAACGAACTACCGATTCGCGCCAGAAACGAAACGAACGCACCCAATCCACTTTTTTGGACCCAATAGTGATGTTTTGGTTCGTTTTTATTCAGTTTCGTTACTGTGCAAAAAACCATGCCGGGATAGCATTTAATGCACCGATTCGGGTCGGAACCAAAACGAACTACCGATTCGTGCCAGAAACGAAACGAACGCACCCAATCCACTTTTTTGTACCCAATAGTGATGTTTTGGTTCGTTTTGATAAGTTCCGTTACTGTGCGAAAAACCATGCCGGGACAGCATTTAATGCACCGATTCGGGTCGGAACCGAAACGAACTACCGATTCGCGCCAGAAACGAAACGAACGCACCCAATCCACTTTTTTGGACCCAATAGTTATGTTTTGGTTCGTTTTGGTCAGTTTCGTTACTGTGCAAAAAACCATACTGGGTTGCATTGAATGCACCGATTCGGACCGGAACCGAAACGAACTACCGATTTGGGCCAGAAACGTAACGAACGCACCCAATCCACTTTTTTGGACCCAATAGTGATGTTTTGGTTCGTTTTGGTCAGTTTCGTTACTGTGCAAAAAACCATGCCGGGACAGCATTTAATGCACCGATTCGGGCCGGAACCGAAACGAATTACCGATTCGCGCCAGAAACGTAACCAACTCCACATTTTTTGACCCAATAGTGATGTTTTGGTTCGTTTTGGTCAGTTTCGATACTGTGCAAAAAACCATGCCGGGATACCATTTGATGCACCGATTCGGGCCGGAACCGAAACGAACTACCGATTCGCGCCAAAAACAAAACGAACGCACCCAATCCACATTTTGGACCCAATAGTGATGTTTTGGTTCATTTTGGTCAGTTTCGTTACTCTGCAAAAAACCATGTCGGGTTGCATTGAATGCATCGATTCGGGCCGGAACCGAAACGAATTACCGATTCGCGCCAGAAACGAAACGAACGCACCCAATCCACTTTTTTGGACCCAATAGTTATGTTTTGGTTCGTTTTGGTCAGTTTCATTACTGTAAAAAAAACCATGACGGGTTGCATTGATTGCACCGATTCGGGCCGCAACCGAAACGAACTACCGATTCGCGCCAGAAATGAAACGAACGCACCCAATCCAGTTTTTTGGACCAAATAGTGATGTTTTGGTTCGTTTTTAATCAGTTTTGTTACTGTGCAAAAAACCATGCCGGGATAGCATTTAATGCACCGATTCGGGCCGGAACCAAAACGAACTACCGATTCGCGCCAGAAACGAAACGAACGAACGCACCCAATCCACTTTTTTGGACCCAATACTGATGTTTTGGTTCGTTTTGATTAGTTTTGTTACTGTGCGAAAAACCATGCCGGGACAGCATTTACTGCACCGATTCGGGCCGGAACCGAAACGAACTACCGATTCGCGCCAGAAAAGAAACGAACGTACCCAATCCACTTTTTTGGACCCAATAGATATGTTTTGGTTCGTTTTGGTCAGTTTCGTTACTGTGCAAAAAACCATGCCGGGATAGCATTTAATGCACCGATTCGGGCCGGAACCGAAACGAATTACTGATTCGCGCCAGAAACGAAACGAACGCACCCAATCCACTTTATTGGACCCAATAGTGATGTTTTGGTTCGTTTTTAATCAGTTTCGTTACTGTGCAAAAAACCATGCCGGGATAGCATTTAATGCACCGATTCGGGCCGGAACCAAAATGAACTACCGATTCATGCCAGAAACGAAACGAACGCACCCAATCCACTTTTTTGGACCCAATAGTGATGTTTTGGTTCGTTTTGATCAGTTTCGTTACTGTGCGAAAAACCATGCCGGGACAGCATTTAATGCACCGATTCGGGCCGGAACCAAAACGAACTACCGATTCGCGCTAGAAACGAAACGAACGCGCCCAATCCACTTTTTTCGACCCAATAGTTATGTTTTTGTTCGTTTTGGTCAGTTTCGTTACTGTGCAAAAAACCATGCCGGGTTGCATTGAATGCACCGATTCGGTCCGGAACCGAAACGAACTACCGATTTGGGCTAGAAACGTAACGAACGCACCCAATCCACTTTTTTGGACCCAATAGAGATGTTTTGGTTCGTTTTGGTCAGTTTCGTTACTGTGCAAAAAACCATGTCGGGATACCATTTAATGCACCGATTCGGGCCGGAACCGAAACGAACTACCGATTCGCGCCAGAAACGAAACAAACACCCCAATCCACTTTTTTGGACCCAATAGTGATGTTTTGGTTCGTTTTGGTCAGTTTCGTTACTGTGCAAAAAATCATGTCGGGTTGCATTGAATGCACCGATTCGTGCCGGAACCGAAATGAACTACCGATTCACGCCAGAAACGAAACGAACGCACGCAATCCACTTTTTGGACCGGATAGTGATGTTTTGGTTCGTTTTGGTCAGTTTCGTTACTGTGCAAAAAACCATGTCGGGTTGTATTGAATGCACCGATTCGGGCCGGAACCGAAACGAACTACCGATTTGGGCAAAAAACGTAACAAACGCACCCAATCCACTTTTTTGGACCCAATAGTGATGTTTTGGTTCGTTTTGGTCAGTTTCGTTACTGTGCAAAAAACCATGTCGGGATACCATTTAATGCACCGATTCGGGCCGGAACCGAAACGAACTACCAATTCGCGCCAGAAACGAAACGAACGCACCCAATCCACTTTATTGGACCCAAAAGTGATGTTTTCGTTCGTTTTTAATCAGTTTCGTTACTGTGCAAAAAACCATGCCGGGATAGCATTTAATGCACCGATTCGGGCCGGAACCAAAACGAACTACCGATTCGCGCCAGAAACGAAACGAACGCACCCAATCCAGTTTTTTGGACCAAATAGTGATGTTTTGGTTCGTTTTTAATCAGTTTCGTTACTGTGCAAAAAACCATGCCGGGATAGCATTTAATGCACCGATTCGGGCCCGAACCAAAACGAACTACCGATTCGCGCCAGAAACGAAACGAACGAACGCACCCAATCCACTTTTTTGGACCCAATACTGATGTTTTGGTTCGTTTTGATTAGTTTTGTTACTGTGCGAAAAACCATGCCGGGACAGCATTTAATGCACCGATTCGGGTCGGAACCGAAACGAACTACCGATTCGCGCCAGAAACGAAACGTACGCACCCAATCCACTTTTTTGGACCCAATAGATATGTTTTGGTTCGTTTTGGTCAGTTTCGTTACTGTGCAAAAAACCATGCCGGGATAGCATTTAATGCACCGATTCGGGCCGGAACCGAAACGAATTACTGATTCGCGCCAGAAACGAAACGAACGCACCCAATCCACTTTATTGGACCCAATAGTGATGTTTTGGTTCGTTTTTAATCAGTTTCGTTACTGTGCAAAAAACCATGCCGGGATAGCATTTAATGCACCGATTCGGGCCGGAACGAAAACGAACTACCGATTCGCGCCAGAAACGAAACGAACGCACCCAATCCACTTTTTTGGACCCAATAGTGATGTTTTGGTTCGTTTTTATTCAGTTTCGTTACTGTGCAAAAAACCATGCCGGGATAGCATTTAACGCACCGATTCGGGTCGGAACCAAAACGAACTACCGATTCGTGCCAGAAACGAAACGAACGCACCCAATCCACTTTTTTGGACCCAATAGTGATGTTTTGGTTCGTTTTGATAAGTTCCGTTACTGTGCGAAAAACCATGCCGGGACAGCATTTAATGCACCGATTCGGGTCGGAACCGAAACGAACTACCGATTCGCGCCAGAAACGAAACGTACGCACCCAATCCACTTTTTTGGACCCAATAGTTATGTTTTGGTTCGTTTTGGTCAGTTTCGTTACTGTGCAAAAAACCATGCCGGGTTGCATTGAATGCACCGATTCGGACCGGAACCGAAACGAACTACCGATTTGGGCCAGAAACGTAACGAACGCACCCAATCCACTTTTTTGGACCCAATAGTGATGTTTTGGTTCGTTTTGGTCAGTTTCGTTACTGTGCAAAAAACCATGCCGGGACAGCATTTAATGCACCGATTCGGGCCGGAACCGAAACGAATTACCGATTCGCGCCAGAAACGTAACCAACTCCACATTTTTTGACCCAATAGTGATGTTTTGGTTCGTTTTGGTCAGTTTCGATATTGTGCAAAAAACCATGCCGGGATACCATTTGATGCACCGATTCGGGCCGGAACCGAAACGAACTACCGATTCGCGCCAAAAACAAAACGAACGCACCCAATCCACATTTTGGACCCAATAGTGATGTTTTGGTTCATTTTGGTCAGTTTCGTTACTCTGCAAAAAACCATGTCGGGTTGCATTGAATGCATCGATTCGGGCCGGAACCGAAACGAATTACCGATTCGCGCCAGAAACGAAACGAATGCACCCAATCCACTTTTTTGGACCCAATAGTTATGTTTTGGTTCGTTTTGGTCAGTTTCATTACTGTAAAAAAAACCATGACGGGTTGCATTGATTGCACCGATTCGGGCCGCAACCGAAACGAACCACCGATTCGCGCCAGAAATGAAACGAACGCACCCAATCCAGTTTTTTGGACCAAATAGTGATGTTTTGGTTCGTTTTTAATCAGTTTCGTTACTGTGCAAAAAACCATGCCGGGATAGCATTTAATGCACCGATTCGGGCCGGAACCAAAACGAACTACCGATTCGCGCCAGAAACGAAACGAACGAACGCACCCAATCCACTTTTTTGGACCCAATACTGATGTTTTGGTTCGTTTTGATTAGTTTTGTTACTGTGCGAAAAACCATGCCGGGACAGCATTTACTGCACCGATTCGGGCCGGAACCGAAACGAACTACCGATTCGCGCCAGAAAAGAAACGAACGCACCCAATCCACTTTTTTGGACCCAATAGATATGTTTTGGTTCGTTTTGGTCAGTTTCGTTACTGTGCAAAAAACCATGCCGGGATAGCATTTAATGCACCGATTCGGGCCGGAACCGAAACGAATTACTGATTCGCGCCAGAAACGAAACGAACGCACCCAATCCACTTTATTGGACCCAATAGTGATGTTTTGGTTCGTTTTTAATCAGTTTCGTTACTGTGCAAAAAACCATGCCGGGATAGCATTTAATGCACCGATTCGGGCCGGAACCAAAATGAACTACCGATTCATGCCAGAAACGAAACGAACGCACCCAATCCACTTTTTTGGACCCAATAGTGATGTTTTGGTTCGTTTTGATCAGTTTCGTTACTGTGCGAAAAACCATGCCGGGACAGCATTTAATGCACCGATTCGGGCCGGAACCAAAACGAACTACCGATTCGCGCTAGAAACGAAACGAACGCGCCCAATCCACTTTTTTCGACCCAATAGTTATGTTTTGGTTCGTTTTGGTCAGTTTCGTTACTGTGCAAAAAACCATGCCGGGTTGCATTGAATGCACCGATTCGGTCCGGAACCGAAACGAACTACCGATTTGGGCTAGAAACGTAACGAACGCACCCAATCCACTTTTTTGGACCCAATAGAGATGTTTTGGTTCGTTTTGGTCAGTTTCGTTACTGTGCAAAAAACCATGTCGGGATACCATTTAATGCACCGATTCGGGCCGGAACCGAAACGAACTACCGATTCGCGCCAGAAACGAAACAAACACCCCAATCCACTTTTTTGGACCCAATAGTGATGTTTTGGTTCGTTTTTAATCAGTTTCGTTAGTGTGCAAAAAACCATGCCGGGATAGCATTTAATGCACCGATTCGGGCCGGAACCAAAATGAACTACCGATTCATGCCAGAAACGAAACGAACGCACCCAATCCACTTTTTTGGACCCAATAGTGATGTTTTGGTTCGTTTTGATAAGTTCCGTTACTGTGCGAAAAACCATGCCGGGACAGCATTTAATGCACCGATTCGGGCCGGAATCGAAACGAACTACCGATTCGCGCCAGAAACGAAACGAACGCACCCAATCCACTTTTTTGGACCCAATAGTTATGTTTTGGTTCGTTTTGGTCAGTTTCGTTACTGTGCAAAAAACCATGCCGGGTTGCATTGAATGCACCGATTCGGACCGGAACCGAAACGAACTACCGATTTGGCCCAGAAACGTAACGAACGCACCCAATCCACTTTTTTGGACCCAATAGTGATGTTTTGGTTCGTTTTGGTCAGTTTCGTTACTGTGCAAAAAACCATGCCGGGACAGCATTTAATGCACCGATTCGGGCCGGAACCGGAACGAACTACCGATTCGCGCCAAAAACGAAACGAACGCACCCACTCCACTTTTTTGGACCCAATAGTGATGTTTTGGTTCGTTTTGGTCAGTTTCGTTACTGTGCAAAAAACCATGTCGGGATACCATTTAATGCACCGATTCGGGCTAGAACCGAAACGAACTACCGATTCGGGCCAGAAACGAAACGAACGCACCCAATCCACTTTTTTGGACCCAATAGTGATGTTTTGGTTCTTTTTTAATCAGTTTCGTTACTGTGCAAAAAACCATGCCGGGACAGCATTTAATGCACCGATTCGGGCCGGAACCAAAATGAACTACCGATTCATGCCAGAAACGAAACGAACGCACCCAATCCACTTTTTTGGACCCAATAGTGATGTTTTGGTTCGTTTTGATCAGTTTCGTTACTGTGCGAAAAACCATGCCGGGACAGCATTTAATGCACCGATTCGGGCCGGAACCAAAACGAACTACCGATTCGCGCTAGAAACGAAACGAACGCGCCCAATCCACTTTTTTCGACCCAATAGTTATGTTTTGGTTCGTTTTGGTCAGTTTCGTTACTGTGCAAAAAACCATGCCGGGTTGCATTGAATGCACCGATTCGGTCCGGAACCGAAACGAACTACCGATTTGGGCTAGAAACGTAACGAACGCACCCAATCCACTTTTTTGAACCCAATAGAGATGTTTTGGTTCGTTTTGGTCAGTTTCGTTACTGTGCAAAAAACCATGTCGGGATACCATTTAATGCACCGATTCGGGCCGGAAGCGAAACGAACTACCGATTCGCGCCAGAAACGAAACAAACACCCCAATCCACTTTTTTGGACCCAATAGTGATGTTTTGGTTCGTTTTGGTCAGTTTCGTTACTGTGCAAAAAATCATGTCGGGTTGCATTGAATGCACCGATTCGTGCCGGAACTGAAATGAACTACCGATTCACGCCAGAAACGAAACGAACGCACGCAATCCACTTTTTGGACCGGATAGTGATGTTTTGGTTCGTTTTGGTCAGTTTCGTTACTGTGCAAAAAACCATGTCGGGTTGTATTGAATGCACCGATTCGGGCCGGAACCGAAACGAACTACTGATTTGGGCAAAAAACGTAACAAACGCACCCAATCCACTTTTTTGGACCCAATAGTGATGTTTTGGTTCGTTTTGGTCAGTTTCGTTACTGTGCAAAAAACCATGTCGGGATACCATTTAATGCACCGATTCGGGCCGGAACCGAAACGAACGACCAATTCGCGCCAGAAACGAAACGAACGCACCCAATCCACTTTATTGGACCCAAAAGTGATGTTTTCGTTCGTTTTTAATCAGTTTCGTTACTGTGCAAAAAACCATGCCGGGATAGCATTTAATGCACCGATTCGGGCCGGAACCAAAACGAACTACCGATTCGCGCCAGAAACGAAACGAACGCACCCAATCCACTTTTTTGGACCCAATAGTGATGTTTTGGTTCGTTTTTAATCAGTTTCGTTACTGTGCAAAAAACCATGCCGGGATAGCATTTAATGCACCGATTCGGGTCGGAACCAAAACGAACTACCGATTCGTGCCAGAAACGAAACGAACGCACCCAATCCACTTTTTTGGACCCAATAGTGATGTTTTGGTTCGTTTTGATAAGTTCCGTTACTGTGCGAAAAACCATGCCGGGACAGCATTTAATGCACCGATTCGGGTCGGAACCGAAACGAACTACCGATTCGCGCCAGAAACGAAACGAACGCACCCAATCCACTTTTTTGGACCCAATAGTTATGTTTTGGTTTGTTTTGGTCAGTTTCGTTACTGTGCAAAAAACCATGCCGGGTTGCATTGAATGCACCGATTCGGACCGGAACCGAAACGAACTACCGATTTGGGCCAGAAACGTAACGAACGCACCCAATCCACTTTTTTGGACCCAATAGTGATGTTTTGGTTCGTTTTGGTCAGTTTCGTTACTGTGCAAAAAACCATGCCGGGACAGCATTTAATGCACCGATTCGGGCCGGAACCGAAACGAATTACCGATTCGCGCCAGAAACGTAACCAACTCCACATTTTTTGACCCAATAGTGATGTTTTGGTTCGTTTTGGTCAGTTTCGATACTGTGCAAAAAACCATGCCGGGATACCATTTGATGCACCGATTCGGGCCGGAACCGAAACGAACTACCGATTCGCGCCAAAAACAAAACGAACGCACCCAATCCACATTTTGGACCCAATAGTGATGTTTTGGTTCATTTTGGTCAGTTTCGTTACTCTGCAAAAAACCATGTCGGGTTGCATTGAATGCATCGATTCGGGCCGAAACCGAAACGAATTACCGATTCGCGCCAGAAACGAAACGAACGCACCCAATCCACTTTTTTGGACCCAATAGTTATGTTTTGGTTCGTTTTGGTCAGTTTCATTACTGTAAAAAAAACCATGACGGGTTGCATTGATTGCACCGATTCGGGCCGCAACCGAAACGAACTACCGATTCGCACCAGAAATGAAACGAACGCACCCAATCCAGTTTTTTGGACCAAATAGTGATGTTTTGGTTCGTTTTTAATCAGTTTCGTTACTGTGCAAAAAACCATGCCGGGATAGCATTTAATGCACCGATTCGGGCCGGAACCAAAACGAACTACCGATTCGCGCCAGAAACGAAACGAACGAACGCACCCAATCCACTTTTTTGGACCCAATACTGATGTTTTGGTTCGTTTTGATTAGTTTTGTTACTGTGCGAAAAACCATGCCGGGACAGCATTTACTGCACCGATTCGGGCCGGAACCGAAACGAACTACCGATTCGCGCCAGAAAAGAAACGAACGCACCCAATCCACTTTTTTGGACCCAATAGATATGTTTTGGTTCGTTTTGGTCAGTTTCGTTACTGTGCAAAAAACCATGCCGGGATAGCATTTAATGCACCGATTCGGGCCGGAACCGAAACGAATTACTGATTCGCGCCAGAAACGAAACGAACGCACCCAATCCACTTTATTGGACCCAATAGTGATGTTTTGGTTCGTTTTTAATCAGTTTCGTTACTGTGCAAAAAACCATGCCGGGATAGCATTTAATGCACCGATTCGGGCCGGAACCAAAATGAACTACCGATTCATGCCAGAAACGAAACGAACGCACCCAATCCACTTTTTTGGACCCAATAGTGATGTTTTGGTTCGTTTTGATCAGTTTCGTTACTGTGCGAAAAACCATGCCGGGACAGCATTTAATGCACCGATTCGGGCCGGAACCAAAACGAACTACCGATTCGCGCTAGAAACGAAACGAACGCGCCCAATCCACTTTTTTCGACCCAATAGTTATGTTTTGGTTCGTTTTGGTCAGTTTCGTTACTGTGCAAAAAACCATGCCGGGTTGCATTGAATGCACCGATTCGGTCCGGAACCGAAACGAACTACCGATTTGGGCTAGAAACGTAACGAACGCACCCAATCCACTTTTTTGGACCCAATAGAGATGTTTTGGTTCGTTTTGGTCAGTTTCGTTACTGTGCAAAAAACCATGTCGGGATACCATTTAATGCACCGATTCGGGCCGGAACCGAAACGAACTACCGATTCGCGCCAGAAACGAAACAAACACCCCAATCCACTTTTTTGGACCCAATAGTGATGTTTTGGTTCGTTTTGGTCAGTTTCGTTACTGTGCAAAAAATCATGTCGGGTTGCATTGAATGCACCGATTCGTGCCGGAACCGAAATGAACTACCGATTCACGCCAGAAACGAAACGAACGCACGCAATCCACTTTTTGGACCGGATAGTGATGTTTTGGTTCGTTTTGGTCAGTTTCGTTACTGTGCAAAAAACCATGTCGGGTTGTATTGAATGCACCGATTCGGGCCGGAACCGAAACGAACTACCGATTTGGGCAAAAAACGTAACAAACGCACCCAATCCACTTTTTTGGACCCAATAGTGATGTTTTGGTTCGTTTTGGTCAGTTTCGTTACTGTGCAAAAAACCATGTCGGGATACCATTTAATGCACCGATTCGGGCCGGAACCGAAACGAACGACCAATTCGCGCCAGAAACGAAACGAACGCACCCAATCCACTTTATTGGACCCAAAAGTGATGTTTTCGTTCGTTTTTAATCAGTTTCGTTACTGTGCAAAAAACCATGCCGGGATAGCATTTAATGCACCGATTCGGGCCGGAACCAAAACGAACTACCGATTCGCGCCAGAAACGAAACGAACGCACCCAATCCACTTTTTTGGACCCAATAGTGATGTTTTGGTTCGTTTTTATTCAGTTTCGTTACTGTGCAAAAAACCATGCCGGGACAGCATTTAATGCACCGATTCGGGTCGGAACCAAAACGAACTACCGATTCGTGCCAGAAACGAAACGAACGCACCCAATCCACTTTTTTGGACCCAATAGTGATGTTTTGGTTCGTTTTGATAAGTTCCGTTACTGTGCGAAAAACCATGCCGGGACAGCATTTAATGCACCGATTCGGGTCGGAACCGAAACGAACTACCGATTCGCGCCAGAAACGAAACGAACGCACCCAATCCACTTTTTTGGACCCAATAGTTATGTTTTGGTTCGTTTTGGTCAGTTTCGTTACTGTGCAAAAAACCATGCCGGGTTGCATTGAATGCACCGATTCGGACCGGAACCGAAACGAACTACCGATTTGGGCCAGAAACGTAACGAACGCACCCAATCCACTTTTTTGGACCCAATAGTGATGTTTTGGTTCGTTTTGGTCAGTTTCGTTACGGTGCAAAAAACCATGCCGGGACAGCATTTAATGCACCGATTCGGGCCGGAACCGAAACGAATTACCGATTCGCGCCAGAAACGAAACAAACACCCCAATCCACTTTTTTGGACCCAATAGTGATGTTTTGGTTCGTTTTGGTCAGTTTCGTTACTGTGCAAAAAATCATGTCGGGTTGCATTGAATGCACCGATTCGTGCCGGAACCGAAATGAACTACCGATTCACGCCAGAAACGAAACGAACGCACGCAATCCACTTTTTGGACCGGATAGTGATGTTTTGGTTCGTTTTGGTCAGTTTCGTTACTGTGCAAAAAACCATGTCGGGTTGTATTGAATGCACCGATTCGGGCCGGAACCGAAACGAACTACCGATTTGGGCAAAAAACGTAACAAACGCACCCAATCCACTTTTTTGGACCCAATAGTGATGTTTTGGTTCGTTTTGGTCAGTTTCGTTACTGTGCAAAAAACCATGTCGGGATACCATTTAATGCACAGATTCGGGCCGGAACCGAAACGAACGACCAATTCGCGCCAGAAACGAAACGAACGCACCCAATCCACTTTATTGGACCCAAAAGTGATGTTTTCGTTCGTTTTTAATCAGTTTCGTTACTGTGCAAAAAACCATGCCGGGATAGCATTTAATGCACCGATTCGGGCCGGAACCAAAACGAACTACCGATTCGCGCCAGAAACGAAACGAACGCACCCAATCCACTTTTTTGGACCCAATAGTGATGTTTTGGTTCGTTTTTATTCAGTTTCGTTACTGTGCAAAAAACCATGCCGGGACAGCATTTAATGCACCGATTCGGGTCGGAACCAAAACGAACTACCGATTCGTGCCAGAAACGAAACGAACGCACCCAATCCACTTTTTTTGACCCAATAGTGATGTTTTGGTTCGTTTTGATAAGTTCCGTTACTGTGCGAAAAACCATGCCGGGACAGCATTTAATGCACCGATTCGGGTCGGAACCGAAACGAACTACCGATTCGCGCCAGAAACGAAACGAACGCACCCAATCCACTTTTTTGGACCCAATAGTTATGTTTTGGTTCGTTTTGGTCAGTATCGTTACTGTGCAAAAAACCATGCCGGGTTGCATTGAATGCACCGATTCGGACCGGAACCGAAACGAACTACCGATTTGGGCCAGAAACGTAACGAACGCACCCAATCCACTTTTTTGGACCCAATAGTGATGTTTTGGTTCGTTTTGGTCAGTTTCGTTACTGTGCAAAAAACCATGCCGGGACAGCATTTAATGCACCGATTCGGGCCGGAACCGAAACGAATTACCGATTCGCGCCAGAAACGTAACCAACTCCACATTTTTTGACCCAATAGTGATGTTTTGGTTCGTTTTGGTCAGTTTCGATACTGTGCAAAAAACCATGCCGGGATACCATTTGATGCACCGATTCGGGCCGGAACCGAAACGAACTACCGATTCGCGCCAAAAACAAAACGAACGCACCCAATCCACATTTTGGACCCAATAGTGATGTTTTGGTTCATTTTGGTCAGTTTCGTTACTCTGCAAAAAACCATGTCGGGTTGCATTGAATGCATCGATTCGGGCCGGAACCGAAACGAATTACCGATTCGCGCCAGAAACGAAACGAACGCACCCAATCCACTTTTTTGGACCCAATAGTTATGTTTTGGTTCGTTTTGGTCAGTTTCATTACTGTAAAAAAAACCATGACGGGTTGCATTGATTGCACCGATTCGGGCCGCAACCGAAACGAACTACCGATTCGCGCCAGAAATGAAACGAACGCACCCAATCCAGTTTTTTGGACCAAATAGTGATGTTTTGGTTCGTTTTTAATCAGTTTCGTTACTGTGCAAAAAACCATGCCGGGATAGCATTTAATGCACCGATTCGGGCCGGAACCAAAACGAACTACCGATTCGCGCCAGAAACGAAACGAACGAACGCACCCAATCCACTTTTTTGGACCCAATACTGATGTTTTGGTTCGTTTTGATTAGTTTTGTTACTGTGCGAAAAACCATGCCGGGACAGCATTTACTGCACCGATTCGGGCCGGAACCGAAACGAACTACCGATTCGCGCCAGAAAAGAAACGAACGCACCCAATCCACTTTTTTGGACCCAATAGATATGTTTTGGTTCGTTTTGGTCAGTTTCGTTACTGTGCAAAAAACCATGCCGGGATAGCATTTAATGCACCGATTCGGGCCGAACCGAAACGAATTACTGATTCGCGCCAGAAACGAAACGAACGCACCCAATCCACTTTATTGGACCCAATAGTGATGTTTTGGTTCGTTTTTAATCAGTTTCGTTACTGTGCAAAAAACCATGCCGGGATAGCATTTAATGCACCGATTCGGGCCGGAACCAAAATGAACTACCGATTCATGCCAGAAACGAAACGAACGCACCCAATCCACTTTTTTGGACCCAATAGTGATGTTTTGGTTCGTTTTGATCAGTTTCGTTACTGTGCGAAAAACCATGCCGGGACAGCATTTAATGCACCGATTCGGGCCGGAACCAAAACGAACTACCGATTCGCGCTAGAAACGAAACGAACGCGCCCAATCCACTTTTTTCGACCCAATAGTTATGTTTTGGTTCGTTTTGGTCAGTTTCGTTACTGTGCAAAAAACCATGCCGGGTTGCATTGAATGCACCGATTCGGTCCGGAACCGAAACGAACTACCGATTTGGGCTAGAAACGTAACGAACGCACCCAATCCACTTTTTTGGACCCAATAGAGATGTTTTGGTTCGTTTTGGTCAGTTTCGTTACTGTGCAAAAAACCATGTCGGGATACCATTTAATGCACCGATTCGGGCCGGAACCGAAACGAACTACCGATTCGCGCCAGAAACGAAACAAACACCCCAATCCACTTTTTTGGACCCAATAGTGATGTTTTGGTTCGTTTTTAATCAGTTTCGTTACTGTGCAAAAAACCATGCCGGGATAGCATTTAATGCACCGATTCGGGCCGGAACCAAAATGAACTACCGATTCATGCCAGAAACGAAACGAACGCACCCAATCCACTTTTTTGGACCCAATAGTGATGTTTTGGTTCGTTTTGATCAGTTTCGTTACTGTGCGAAAAACCATGCCGGGACAGCATTTAATGCACCGATTCGGGCCGGAACCAAAACGAACTACCGATTCGCGCTAGAAACGAAACGAACGCGCCCAATCCACTTTTTTCGACCCAATAGTTATGTTTTGGTTCGTTTTGGTCAGTTTCGTTACTGTGCAAAAAACCATGCCGGGTTGCATTGAATGCACCGATTCGGTCCGGAACCGAAACGAACTACCGATTTGGGCTAGAAACGTAACGAACGCACCCAATCCACTTTTTTGGACCCAATAGAGATGTTTTGGTTCGTTTTGGTCAGTTTCGTTACTGTGCAAAAAACCATGTCGGGATACCATTTAATGCACCGATTCGGGCCGGAACCGAAACGAACTACCGATTCGCGCCAGAAACGAAACAAACACCCCAATCCACTTTTTTGGACCCAATAGTGATGTTTTGGTTCGTTTTGGTCAGTTTCGTTACTGTGCAAAAAATCATGTCGGGTTGCATTGAATGCACCGATTCGTGCCGGAACCGAAATGAACTACCGATTCACGCCAGAAACGAAACGAACGCACGCAATCCACTTCTTGGACCGGATAGTGATGTTTTGGTTCGTTTTGGTCAGTTTCGTTACTGTGCAAAAAACCATGTCGGGTTGTATTGAATGCACCGATTCGGGCCGGAACCGAAACGAACTACCGATTTGGGCAAAAAACGTAACAAACGCACCCAATCCACTTTTTTGGACCCAATAGTGATGTTTTGGTTCGTTTTGGTCAGTTTCGTTACTGTGCAAAAAACCATGCCGGGATACCATTTAATGCACCGATTCGGGCCGGAACCGAAACGAACTACCAATTCGCGCCAGAAACGAAACGAACGCACCCAATCCACTTTATTGGACCCAATAGTGATGTTTTGGTTCGTTTTTAATCAGTTTCGTTACTGTGCAAAAAACCATGCCGGGATAGCATTTAATGCACCGATTCGGGCCGGAACCAAAATGAACTACCGATTCATGCCAGAAACGAAACGAACGCACCCAATCCACTTTTTTGGACCCAATAGTGATGTTTTGGTTCGTTTTGATCAGTTTCGTTACTGTGCGAAAAACCATGCCGGGACAGCATTTAATGCACCGATTCGGGCCGGAACCAAAACGAACTACCGATTCGCGCTAGAAACGAAACGAACGCGCCCAATCCACTTTTTTCGACCCAATAGTTATGTTTTGGTTCGTTTTGGTCAGTTTCGTTACTGTGCAAAAAACCATGCCGGGTTGCATTGAATGCACCGATTCGGTCCGGAACCGAAACGAACTACCGATTTGGGCTAGAAACGTAACGAACGCACCCAATCCACTTTTTTGGACCCAATAGAGATGTTTTGGTTCGTTTTGGTCAGTTTCGTTACTGTGCAAAAAACCATGTCGGGATACCATTTAATGCACCGATTCGGGCCGGAACCGAAACGAACTACCGATTCGCGCCAGAAACGAAACAAACACCCCAATCCACTTTTTTGGACCCAATAGTGATGTTTTGGTTCGTTTTGGTCAGTTTCGTTACTGTGCAAAAAATCATGTCGGGTTGCATTGAATGCACCGATTCGTGCCGGAACCGAAATGAACTACCGATTCACGCCAGAAACGAAACGAACGCACGCAATCCACTTTTTGGACCGGATAGTGATGTTTTGGTTCGTTTTGGTCAGTTTCGTTACTGTGCAAAAAACCATGTCGGGTTGTATTGAATGCACCGATTCGGGCCGGAACCGAAACGAACTACCGATTTGGGCAAAAAACGTAACAAACGCACCCAATCCACTTTTTTGGACCCAATAGTGATGTTTTGGTTCGTTTTGGTCAGTTTCGTTACTGTGCAAAAAACCATGTCGGGATACCATTTAATGCACCGATTCGGGCCGGAACCGAAACGAACGACCAATTCGCGCCAGAAACGAAACGAACGCACCCAATCCACTTTATTGGACCCAAAAGTGATGTTTTCGTTCGTTTTTAATCAGTTTCGTTACTGTGCAAAAAACCATGCCGGGATAGCATTTAATGCACCGATTCGGGCCGGAACCAAAACGAACTACCGATTCGCGCCAGAAACGAAACGAACGCACCCAATCCACTTTTTTGGACCCAATAGTGATGTTTTGGTTCGTTTTTATTCAGTTTCGTTACTGTGCAAAAAACCATGCCGGGACAGCATTTAATGCACCGATTCGGGTCGGAACCAAAACGAACTACCGATTCGTGCCAGAAACGAAACGAACGCACCCAATCCACTTTTTTGGACCCAATAGTGATGTTTTGGTTCGTTTTGATAAGTTCCGTTACTGTGCGAAAAACCATGCCGGGACAGCATTTAATGCACCGATTCGGGTCGGAACCGAAACGAACTACCGATTCGCGCCAGAAACGAAACGAACGCACCCAATCCACTTTTTTGGACCCAATAGTTATGTTTTGGTTCGTTTTGGTCAGTTTCGTTACTGTGCAAAAAACCATGCCGGGTTGCATTGAATGCACCGATTCGGACCGGAACCGAAACGAACTACCGATTTGGGCCAGAAACGTAACGAACGCACCCAATCCACTTTTTTGGACCCAATAGTGATGTTTTGGTTCGTTTTGGTCAGTTTCGTTACTGTGCAAAAAACCATGCCGGGACAGCATTTAATGCACCGATTCGGGCCGGAACCGAAACGAATTACCGATTCGCGCCAGAAACGTAACCAACTCCACATTTTTTGACCCAATAGTGATGTTTTGGTTCGTTTTGGTCAGTTTCGATACTGTGCAAAAAACCATGCCGGGATACCATTTGATGCACCGATTCGGGCCGGAACCGAAACGAACTACCGATTCGCGCCAAAAACAAAACGAACGCACCCAATCCACATTTTGGACCCAATAGTGATGTTTTGGTTCATTTTGGTCAGTTTCGTTACTCTGCAAAAAACCATGTCGGGTTGCATTGAATGCATCGATTCGGGCCGGAACCGAAACGAATTACCGATTCGCGCCAGAAACGAAACGAACGCACCCAATCCACTTTTTTGGACCCAATAGTTATGTTTTGGTTCGTTTTGGTCAGTTTCATTACTGTAAAAAAAACCATGACGGGTTGCATTGATTGCACCGATTCGGGCCGCAACCGAAACGAACTACCGATTCGCGCCAGAAATGAAACGAACGCACCCAATCCAGTTTTTTGGACCAAATAGTGATGTTTTGGTTCGTTTTTAATCAGTTTCGTTACTGTGCAAAAAACCATGCCGGGATAGCATTTAATGCACCGATTCGGGCCGGAACCAAAACGAACTACCGATTCGCGCCAGAAACGAAACGAACGAACGCACCCAATCCACTTTTTTGGACCCAATACTGATGTTTTGGTTCGTTTTGATTAGTTTTGTTACTGTGCGAAAAACCATGCCGGGACAGCATTTACTGCACCGATTCGGGCCGGAACCGAAACGAACTACCGATTCGCGCCAGAAAAGAAACGAACGCACCCAATCCACTTTTTTGGACCCAATAGATATGTTTTGGTTCGTTTTGGTCAGTTTCGTTACTGTGCAAAAAACCATGCCGGGATAGCATTTAATGCACCGATTCGGGCCGAACCGAAACGAATTACTGATTCGCGCCAGAAACGAAACGAACGCACCCAATCCACTTTATTGGACCCAATAGTGATGTTTTGGTTCGTTTTTAATCAGTTTCGTTACTGTGCAAAAAACCATGCCGGGATAGCATTTAATGCACCGATTCGGGCCGGAACCAAAATGAACTACCGATTCATGCCAGAAACGAAACGAACGCACCCAATCCACTTTTTTGGACCCAATAGTGATGTTTTGGTTCGTTTTGATCAGTTTCGTTACTGTGCGAAAAACCATGCCGGGACAGCATTTAATGCACCGATTCGGGCCGGAACCAAAACGAACTACCGATTCGCGCTAGAAACGAAACGAACGCGCCCAATCCACTTTTTTCGACCCAATAGTTATGTTTTGGTTCGTTTTGGTCAGTTTCGTTACTGTGCAAAAAACCATGCCGGGTTGCATTGAATGCACCGATTCGGTCCGGAACCGAAACGAACTACCGATTTGGGCTAGAAACGTAACGAACGCACCCAATCCACTTTTTTGGACCCAATAGAGATGTTTTGGTTCGTTTTGGTCAGTTTCGTTACTGTGCAAAAAACCATGTCGGGATACCATTTAATGCACCGATTCGGGCCGGAACCGAAACGAACTACCGATTCGCGCCAGAAACGAAACAAACACCCCAATCCACTTTTTTGGACCCAATAGTGATGTTTTGGTTCGTTTTTAATCAGTTTCGTTACTGTGCAAAAAACCATGCCGGGATAGCATTTAATGCACCGATTCGGGCCGGAACCAAAATGAACTACCGATTCATGCCAGAAACGAAACGAACGCACCCAATCCACTTTTTTGGACCCAATAGTGATGTTTTGGTTCGTTTTGATCAGTTTCGTTACTGTGCGAAAAACCATGCCGGGACAGCATTTAATGCACCGATTCGGGCCGGAACCAAAACGAACTACCGATTCGCGCTAGAAACGAAACGAACGCGCCCAATCCACTTTTTTCGACCCAATAGTTATGTTTTGGTTCGTTTTGGTCAGTTTCGTTACTGTGCAAAAAACCATGCCGGGTTGCATTGAATGCACCGATTCGGTCCGGAACCGAAACGAACTACCGATTTGGGCTAGAAACGTAACGAACGCACCCAATCCACTTTTTTGGACCCAATAGAGATGTTTTGGTTCGTTTTGGTCAGTTTCGTTACTGTGCAAAAAACCATGTCGGGATACCATTTAATGCACCGATTCGGGCCGGAACCGAAACGAACTACCGATTCGCGCCAGAAACGAAACAAACACCCCAATCCACTTTTTTGGACCCAATAGTGATGTTTTGGTTCGTTTTGGTCAGTTTCGTTACTGTGCAAAAAATCATGTCGGGTTGCATTGAATGCACCGATTCGTGCCGGAACCGAAATGAACTACCGATTCACGCCAGAAACGAAACGAACGCACGCAATCCACTTCTTGGACCGGATAGTGATGTTTTGGTTCGTTTTGGTCAGTTTCGTTACTGTGCAAAAAACCATGTCGGGTTGTATTGAATGCACCGATTCGGGCCGGAACCGAAACGAACTACCGATTTGGGCAAAAAACGTAACAAACGCACCCAATCCACTTTTTTGGACCCAATAGTGATGTTTTGGTTCGTTTTGGTCAGTTTCGTTACTGTGCAAAAAACCATGCCGGGATACCATTTAATGCACCGATTCGGGCCGGAACCGAAACGAACTACCAATTCGCGCCAGAAACGAAACGAACGCACCCAATCCACTTTATTGGACCCAATAGTGATGTTTTGGTTCGTTTTTAATCAGTTTCGTTACTGTGCAAAAAACCATGCCGGGATAGCATTTAATGCACCGATTCGGGCCGGAACCAAAATGAACTACCGATTCATGCCAGAAACGAAACGAACGCACCCAATCCACTTTTTTGGACCCAATAGTGATGTTTTGGTTCGTTTTGATCAGTTTCGTTACTGTGCGAAAAACCATGCCGGGACAGCATTTAATGCACCGATTCGGGCCGGAACCAAAACGAACTACCGATTCGCGCTAGAAACGAAACGAACGCGCCCAATCCACTTTTTTCGACCCAATAGTTATGTTTTGGTTCGTTTTGGTCAGTTTCGTTACTGTGCAAAAAACCATGCCGGGTTGCATTGAATGCACCGATTCGGTCCGGAACCGAAACGAACTACCGATTTGGGCTAGAAACGTAACGAACGCACCCAATCCACTTTTTTGGACCCAATAGAGATGTTTTGGTTCGTTTTGGTCAGTTTCGTTACTGTGCAAAAAACCATGTCGGGATACCATTTAATGCACCGATTCGGGCCGGAACCGAAACGAACTACCGATTCGCGCCAGAAACGAAACAAACACCCCAATCCACTTTTTTGGACCCAATAGTGATGTTTTGGTTCGTTTTGGTCAGTTTCGTTACTGTGCAAAAAATCATGTCGGGTTGCATTGAATGCACCGATTCGTGCCGGAACCGAAATGAACTACCGATTCACGCCAGAAACGAAACGAACGCACGCAATCCACTTTTTGGACCGGATAGTGATGTTTTGGTTCGTTTTGGTCAGTTTCGTTACTGTGCAAAAAACCATGTCGGGTTGTATTGAATGCACCGATTCGGGCCGGAACCGAAACGAACTACCGATTTGGGCAAAAAACGTAACAAACGCACCCAATCCACTTTTTTGGACCCAATAGTGATGTTTTGGTTCGTTTTGGTCAGTTTCGTTACTGTGCAAAAAACCATGTCGGGATACCATTTAATGCACCGATTCGGGCCGGAACCGAAACGAACGACCAATTCGCGCCAGAAACGAAACGAACGCACCCAATCCACTTTATTGGACCCAAAAGTGATGTTTTCGTTCGTTTTTAATCAGTTTCGTTACTGTGCAAAAAACCATGCCGGGATAGCATTTAATGCACCGATTCGGGCCGGAACCAAAACGAACTACCGATTCGCGCCAGAAACGAAACGAACGCACCCAATCCACTTTTTTGGACCCAATAGTGATGTTTTGGTTCGTTTTTATTCAGTTTCGTTACTGTGCAAAAAACCATGCCGGGACAGCATTTAATGCACCGATTCGGGTCGGAACCAAAACGAACTACCGATTCGTGCCAGAAACGAAACGAACGCACCCAATCCACTTTTTTGGACCCAATAGTGATGTTTTGGTTCGTTTTGATAAGTTCCGTTACTGTGCGAAAAACCATGCCGGGACAGCATTTAATGCACCGATTCGGGTCGGAACCGAAACGAACTACCGATTCGCGCCAGAAACGAAACGAACGCACCCAATCCACTTTTTTGGACCCAATAGTTATGTTTTGGTTCGTTTTGGTCAGTTTCGTTACTGTGCAAAAAACCATGCCGGGTTGCATTGAATGCACCGATTCGGACCGGAACCGAAACGAACTACCGATTTGGGCCAGAAACGTAACGAACGCACCCAATCCACTTTTTTGGACCCAATAGTGATGTTTTGGTTCGTTTTGGTCAGTTTCGTTACGGTGCAAAAAACCATGCCGGGACAGCATTTAATGCACCGATTCGGGCCGGAACCGAAACGAATTACCGATTCGCGCCAGAAACGAAACAAACACCCCAATCCACTTTTTTGGACCCAATAGTGATGTTTTGGTTCGTTTTGGTCAGTTTCGTTACTGTGCAAAAAATCATGTCGGGTTGCATTGAATGCACCGATTCGTGCCGGAACCGAAATGAACTACCGATTCACGCCAGAAACGAAACGAACGCACGCAATCCACTTTTTGGACCGGATAGTGATGTTTTGGTTCGTTTTGGTCAGTTTCGTTACTGTGCAAAAAACCATGTCGGGTTGTATTGAATGCACCGATTCGGGCCGGAACCGAAACGAACTACCGATTTGGGCAAAAAACGTAACAAACGCACCCAATCCACTTTTTTGGACCCAATAGTGATGTTTTGGTTCGTTTTGGTCAGTTTCGTTACTGTGCAAAAAACCATGTCGGGATACCATTTAATGCACCGATTCGGGCCGGAACCGAAACGAACGACCAATTCGCGCCAGAAACGAAACGAACGCACCCAATCCACTTTATTGGACCCAAAAGTGATGTTTTCGTTCGTTTTTAATCAGTTTCGTTACTGTGCAAAAAACCATGCCGGGATAGCATTTAATGCACCGATTCGGGCCGGAACCAAAACGAACTACCGATTCGCGCCAGAAACGAAACGAACGCACCCAATCCACTTTTTTGGACCCAATAGTGATGTTTTGGTTCGTTTTTATTCAGTTTCGTTACTGTGCAAAAAACCATGCCGGGACAGCATTTAATGCACCGATTCGGGTCGGAACCAAAACGAACTACCGATTCGTGCCAGAAACGAAACGAACGCACCCAATCCACTTTTTTTGACCCAATTGTGATGTTTTGGTTCGTTTTGATAAGTTCCGTTACTGTGCGAAAAACCATGCCGGGACAGCATTTAATGCACCGATTCGGGTCGGAACCGAAACGAACTACCGATTCGCGCCAGAAACGAAACGAACGCACCCAATCCACTTTTTTGGACCCAATAGTTATGTTTTGGTTCGTTTTGGTCAGTTTCGTTACTGTGCAAAAAACCATGCCGGGTTGCATTGAATGCACCGATTCGGACCGGAACCGAAACGAACTACCGATTTGGGCCAGAAACGTAACGAACGCACCCAATCCACTTTTTTGGACCCAATAGTGATGTTTTGGTTCGTTTTGGTCAGTTTCGTTACTGTGCAAAAAACCATGCCGGGACAGCATTTAATACACCGATTCGGGCCGGAACCGAAACGAATTACCGATTCGCGCCAGAAACGTAACCAACTCCACATTTTTTGACCCAATAGTGATGTTTTGGTTCGTTTTGGTCAGTTTCGATACTGTGCAAAAAACCATGCCGGGATACCATTTGATGCACCGATTCGGGCCGGAACCGAAACGAACTACCGATTCGCGCCAAAAACAAAACGAACGCACCCAATCCACATTTTGGACCCAATAGTGATGTTTTGGTTCATTTTGGTCAGTTTCGTTACTCTGCAAAAAACCATGTCGGGTTGCATTGAATGCATCGATTCGGGCCGGAACCGAAACGAATTACCGATTCGCGCCAGAAACGAAACGAACGCACCCAATCCACTTTTTTGGACCCAATAGTTATGTTTTGGTTCGTTTTGGTCAGTTTCATTACTGTAAAAAAAACCATGACGGGTTGCATTGATTGCACCGATTCGGGCCGCAACCGAAACGAACTACCGATTCGCGCCAGAAATGAAACGAACGCACCCAATCCAGTTTTTTGGACCAAATAGGGATGTTTTGGTTCGTTTTTAATCAGTTTCGTTACTGTGCAAAAAACCATGCCGGGATAGCATTTAATGCACCGATTCGGGCCGGAACCAAAACGAACTACCGATTCGCGCCAGAAACGAAACGAACGAACGCACCCAATCCACTTTTTTGGACCCAATACTGATGTTTTGGTTCGTTTTGATTAGTTTTGTTACTGTGCGAAAAACCATGCCGGGACAGCATTTACTGCACCGATTCGGGCCGGAACCGAAACGAACTACCGATTCGCGCCAGAAAAGAAACGAACGCACCCAATCCACTTTTTTGGACCCAATAGATATGTTTTGGTTCGTTTTGGTCAGTTTCGTTACTGTGCAAAAAACCATGCCGGGATAGCATTTAATGCACCGATTCGGGCCGGAACCGAAACGAATTACTGATTCGCGCCAGAAACGAAACGAACGCACCCAATCCACTTTATTGGACCCAATAGTGATGTTTTGGTTCGTTTTTAATCAGTTTCGTTACTGTGCAAAAAACCATGCCGGGATAGCATTTAATGCACCGATTCGGGCCGGAACCAAAATGAACTACCGATTCATGCCAGAAACGAAACGAACGCACCCAATCCACTTTTTTGGACCCAATAGTGATGTTTTGGTTCGTTTTGATCAGTTTCGTTACTGTGCGAAAAACCATGCCGGGACAGCATTTAATGCACCGATTCGGGCCGGAACCAAAACGAACTACCGATTCGCGCTAGAAACGAAACGAACGCGCCCAATCCACTTTTTTCGACCCAATAGTTATGTTTTGGTTCGTTTTGGTCAGTTTCGTTACTGTGCAAAAAACCATGCCGGGTTGCATTGAATGCACCGATTCGGTCCGGAACCGAAACGAACTACCGATTTGGGCTAGAAACGTAACGAACGCACCCAATCCACTTTTTTGGACCCAATAGAGATGTTTTGGTTCGTTTTGGTCAGTTTCGTTACTGTGCAAAAAACCATGTCGGGATACCATTTAATGCACCGATTCGGGCCGGAACCGAAACGAACTACCGATTCGCGCCAGAAACGAAACAAACACCCCAATCCACTTTTTTGGACCCAATAGTGATGTTTTGGTTCGTTTTTAATCAGTTTCGTTACTGTGCAAAAAACCATGCCGGGATAGCATTTAATGCACCGATTCGGGCCGGAACCAAAATGAACTACCGATTCATGCCAGAAACGAAACGAACGCACCCAATCCACTTTTTTGGACCCAATAGTGATGTTTTGGTTCGTTTTGATCAGTTTCGTTACTGTGCGAAAAACCATGCCGGGACAGCATTTAATGCACCGATTCGGGCCGGAACCAAAACGAACTACCGATTCGCGCTAGAAACGAAACGAACGCGCCCAATCCACTTTTTTCGACCCAATAGTTATGTTTTGGTTCGTTTTGGTCAGTTTCGTTACTGTGCAAAAAACCATGCCGGGTTGCATTGAATGCACCGATTCGGTCCGGAACCGAAACGAACTACCGATTTGGGCTAGAAACGTAACGAACGCACCCAATCCACTTTTTTGGACCCAATAGAGATGTTTTGGTTCGTTTTGGTCAGTTTCGTTACTGTGCAAAAAACCATGTCGGGATACCATTTAATGCACCGATTCGGGCCGGAACCGAAACGAACTACCGATTCGCGCCAGAAACGAAACAAACACCCCAATCCACTTTTTTGGACCCAATAGTGATGTTTTGGTTCGTTTTGGTCAGTTTCGTTACTGTGCAAAAAATCATGTCGGGTTGCATTGAATGCACCGATTCGTGCCGGAACCGAAATGAACTACCGATTCACGCCAGAAACGAAACGAACGCACGCAATCCACTTTTTGGACCGGATAGTGATGTTTTGGTTCGTTTTGGTCAGTTTCGTTACTGTGCAAAAAACCATGTCGGGTTGTATTGAATGCACCGATTCGGGCCGGAACCGAAACGAACTACCGATTTGGGCAAAAAACGTAACAAACGCACCCAATCCACTTTTTTGGACCCAATAGTGATGTTTTGGTTCGTTTTGGTCAGTTTCGTTACTGTGCAAAAAACCATGTCGGGATACCATTTAATGCACCGATTCGGGCCGGAACCGAAACGAACTACCAATTCGCGCCAGAAACGAAACGAACGCACCCAATCCACTTTATTGGACCCAAAAGTGATGTTTTCGTTCGTTTTTAATCAGTTTCGTTACTGTGCAAAAAACCATGCCGGGATAGCATTTAATGCACCGATTCGGGCCGGAACCAAAACGAACTACCGATTCGCGCCAGAAACGAAACGAACGCACCCAATCCACTTTTTTGGACCCAATAGTGATGTTTTGGTTCGTTTTTAATCAGTTTCGTTACTGTGCAAAAAACCATGCCGGGATAGCATTTAATGCACCGATTCGGGTCGGAACCAAAACGAACTACCGATTCGTGCCAGAAACGAAACGAACGCACCCAATCCACTTTTTTGGACCCAATAGTGATGTTTTGGTTCGTTTTGATAAGTTCCGTTACTGTGCGAAAAACCATGCCGGGACAGCATTTAATGCACCGATTCGGGCCGGAACCGAAACGAACTACCGATTCGCGCCAGAAACGAAACGAACGCACCCAATCCACTTTTTTGGACCCAATAGTTATGTTTTGGTTCGTTTTGGTCAGTTTCGTTACTGTGCAAAAAACCATGCCGGGTTGCATTGAATGCACCGATTCGGACCGGAACCGAAACGAACTACCGATTTCGGCCAGAAACGTAACGAACGCACCCAATCCACTTTTTTGGACCCAATAGTGATGTTTTGGTTCATTTTGGTCAGTTTCGTTACTGTGCAAAAAACCATGCCGGGACAGCATTTAATGCACCGATTCGGGCCGGAACCGGAACGAACTACCGATTCGCGCCAAAAACGAAACGAACGCACCCAATCCACTTTTTTGGACCCAATAGTGATGTTTTGGTTCGTTTTGGTCAGTTTCGTTACTGTGCAAAAAACCATGTCGGGATACCATTTAATGCACCGATTCGGGCTAGAACCGAAACGAACTACCGATTCGGGCCAGAAACGAAACGAACGCACCCAATCCACTTTTTTGGACCCAATAGTGATGTTTTGGTTCGTTTTGGTCAGTTTCGTTACTGTGCAAAAAACCATGCGGGTTGCATTTAATGCACCGATTCGGGCCGGAACCGAAACGAACTACCGATTCGGGCCAGAAACGTAACGAACGCACCCAATCCACTTTTTTGGAGCCAATAGTTATGTTTTGGTTCGTTTTGGTCAGTTTCGTTACTGTGCAAAAAACCATGCCGGGATAGCATTTAATGCACCGATTCGGGCCGGAACCGAAACGAATTACCGATTCGCGCCAGAAACGTAACCAACTCCACATTTTTTGACCCAATAGTGATGTTTTGGTTCGTATTGGTCAGTTTCGATACTGTGCAAAAAACCATGCCGGGATACCATTTGATGCACCGATTCGGGCCGGAACCGAAACGAACTACCGATTCGCGCCAAAAACAAAACGAACGCACCCAATCCACATTTTGGACCCAATAGTGATGTTTTGGTTCATTTTGGTCAGTTTCGTTACTGTGCAAAAAACCATGTCGGGTTGCATTGAATGCATCGATTCGGGCCGGAACCGAAACGAATTACCGATTCGCGCCAGAAACGAAACGAACGCACCCAATCCACTTTTTTGGACCCAATAGTTATGTTTTGGTTCGTTTTGGTCAGTTTCATTAATGTAAAAAAAACCATGACGGGTTGCATTGATTGCACCGATTCGGGCCGGAACCGAAACGAACTACCGATTCGCGCCAGAAATGAAACGAACGCACCCAATCCAGTTTTTTGGACCAAATAGTGATGTTTTGGTTCGTTTTTAATCAGTTTCGTTACTGTGCAAAAAACCATGCCGTAATAGCATTTAATGCACCGATTCGGGCCGGAACCAAAACGAACTACCGATTCGCGCCAGAAACGAAACGAACGCACCCAATCCACTTTTTTGGACCCAATACTGATGTTTTGGTTCGTTTTGATTAGTTTTGTTACTGTGCGAAAAACCATGCCGGGACAGCATTTACTGCACCGATTCGGGCCGGAACCGAAACGAACTACCAATTCGCGCCAGAAAAGAAACGAACGCACCCAATCCACTTTTTTGGACCCAATAGATATGTTTTGGTTCGTTTTGGTCAGTTTCGTTACTGTGCAAAAAACCATGCCGGGATAGCATTTAATGCACCGATTCGGGCCGGAACCGAAACGAATTACCGATTCGCGCCAGAAACGAAACGAACGCACCCAATCCACATTATTGGACCCAATAGTGATGTTTTGGTTCGTTTTTAATCAGTTTCGTTACTGTGCAAAAAACCATGCCGGGATAGCATTTAATGCACCGATTCGGGCCGGAACCAAAATGAACTACCGATTCATGCCAGAAACGAAACGAACGCACCCAATCCACTTTTTTGGACCCAATAGTGATGTTTTGGTTCGTTTTGATCAGTTTCGTTACTGTGCGAAAAACCATGCCGGGACAGCATTTAATGCACCGATTCGGGCCGGAACCAAAACGAACTACCGATTCGCGCTAGAAATGAAACGAACGCGCCCAATCCACTTTTTTCGACCCAATAGTTATGTTTTGGTTCATTTTGGTCAGTTTCGTTAGTGTGCAAAAAACCATGCCGGGTTGCATTGAATGCACCGATTCGGTCCGGAACCGAAACAAACTACCGATTTGGGCTAGAAACGTAACGAACGCACCCAATCCACTTTTTTGGACCCAATAGAGATGTTTTGGTTCGTTTTGGTCAGTTTCGTTACTGTGCAAAAAACCATGTCGGGATACCATTTAATGCACCGATTCGGGCCGGAACCGAAACGAACTACCGATTCGCGCCAGAAACGAAACAAACACCCCAATCCACTTTTTTGGACCCAATAGTGATGTTTTGGTTCGTTTTGGTCAGTTTCGTTACTGTGCAAAAAATCATGTCGGGTTGCATTGAATGCACCGATTCGTGCCGGAACCGAAATGAACTACCGATTCACGCCAGAAACGAAACGAACGCACGCAATCCACTTTTTGGACCGGATAGTGATGTTTTGGTTCGTTTTGGTCAGTTTCGTTACTGTGCAAAAAACCATGTCGGGTTGTATTGAATGCACCGATTCGGGCCGGAACCGAAACGAACTACCGATTTGGGCAAAAAACGTAACAAACGCACCCAATCCACTTTTTTGGACCCAATAGTGATGTTTTGGTTCGTTTTGGTCAGTTTCGTTACTGTGCAAAAAACCATGTCGGGATACCATTTAATGCACCGATTCGGGCCGGAACCGAAACGAACTACCAATTCGCGCCAGAAACGAAACGAACGCACCCAATCCACTTTATTGGACCCAAAAGTGATGTTTTCGTTCGTTTTTAATCAGTTTCGTTATTATGCAAAAAACCATGCCGGGATAGCATTTAATGCACCGATTCGGGCCGGAACCAAAACGAACTACCGATTCGCGCCAGAAACGAAACGAACGCACCCAATCCAGTTTTTTGGACCAAATAGTGATGTTTTGGTTCGTTTTTAATCAGTTTCGTTACTGTGCAAAAAACCATGCCGGGATAGCATTTAATGCACCGATTCGGGCCCGAACCAAAACGAACTACCGATTCGCGCCAGAAATGAAACGAACGCACCCAATCCAGTTTTTTGGACCAAATAGTGATGTTTTGGTTCGTTTTTAATCAGTTTCGTTACTGTGCAAAAAACCATGCCGGGATAGCATTTAATGCACCGATTCGGGCCGGAACCAAAACGAACTACCGATTCGCGCCAGAAACGAAACGAACGAACGCACCCAATCCACTTTTTTGGACCCAATACTGATGTTTTGGTTCGTTTTGATTAGTTTTGTTACTGTGCGAAAAACCATGCCGGGACAGCATTTACTGCACCGATTCGGGCCGGAACCGAAACGAACTACCGATTCGCGCCAGAAAAGAAACGAACGCACCCAATCCACTTTTTTGGACCCAATAGATATGTTTTGGTTCGTTTTGGTCAGTTTCGTTACTGTGCAAAAAACCATGCCGGGATAGCATTTAATGCACCGATTCGGGCCGAACCGAAACGAATTACTGATTCGCGCCAGAAACGAAACGAACGCACCCAATCCACTTTATTGGACCCAATAGTGATGTTTTGGTTCGTTTTTAATCAGTTTCGTTACTGTGCAAAAAACCATGCCGGGATAGCATTTAATGCACCGATTCGGGCCGGAACCAAAATGAACTACCGATTCATGCCAGAAACGAAACGAACGCACCCAATCCACTTTTTTGGACCCAATAGTGATGTTTTGGTTCGTTTTGATCAGTTTCGTTACTGTGCGAAAAACCATGCCGGGACAGCATTTAATGCACCGATTCGGGCCGGAACCAAAACGAACTACCGATTCGCGCTAGAAATGAAACGAACGCGCCCAATCCACTTTTTTCGACCCAATAGTTATGTTTTGGTTCGTTTTGGTCAGTTTCGTTAGTGTGCAAAAAACCATGCCGGGTTGCATTTAATGCACCGATTCGGTCCGGAACCGAAACAAACTACCGATTTGGGCTAGAAACGTAACGAACGCACCCAATCCACTTTTTTGGACCCAATAGAGATGTTTTGGTTCGTTTTGGTCAGTTTCGTTACTGTGCAAAAAACCATGTCGGGATACCATTTAATGCACCGATTCGGGCCGGAACCGAAACGAACTACCGATTCGCGCCAGAAACGAAACAAACACCCCAATCCACTTTTTTGGACCCAATAGTGATGTTTTGGTTCGTTTTGGTCAGTTTCGTTACTGTGCAAAAAATCATGTCGGGTTGCATTGAATGCACCGATTCGTGCCGGAACCGAAATGAACTACCGATTCACGCCAGAAACGAAACGAACGCACGCAATCCACTTTTTGGACCGGATAGTGATGTTTTGGTTCATTTTGGTCAGTTTCGTTACTGTGCAAAAAACCATGTCGGGTTGTATTGAATGCACCGATTCGGGCCGGAACCGAAACGAACTACCGATTTGGGCAAAAAACGTAACAAACGCACCCAATCCACTTTTTTGGACCCAATAGTGATGTTTTGGTTCGTTTTGGTCAGTTTCGTTACTGTGCAAAAAACCATGTCGGGATACCATTTAATGCACCGATTCGGGCCGGAACCGAAACGAACTACCAATTCGCGCCAGAAACGAAACGAACGCACCCAATCCACTTTATTGGACCCAAAAGTGATGTTTTCGTTCGTTTTTAATCAGTTTCGTTATTATGCAAAAAACCATGCCGGGATAGCATTTAATGCACCGATTCGGGCCGGAACCAAAACGAACTACCGATTCGCGCCAGAAACGATACGAACGCACCCAATCCACTTTTTTGGACCCAATAGTGATGTTTTGGTTCGTTTTTAATCAGTTTCGTTACTGTGCAAAAAACCATGCCGGGATAGCATTTAATGCACCGATTTGGGTCGGAACCAAAACGAACTACCGATTCGTGAAAGAAACGAAACGAACGCACCCAATCCACTTTTTTGGACCCAATAGTGATGTTTTGGTTCGTTTTGATAAGTTCCGTTACTGTGCGAAAAACCATGCCGGGACAGCATTTAATGCACCGATTCGGGCCGGAATCGAAACGAACTACCGATTCGCGCCAGAAATGAAACGAACGCACCCAATCCACTTTTTTGGACCCAATAGTTATGTTTTGGTTCGTTTTGGTCAGTTTCGTTACTGTGCAAAAAACCATGCCGGGTTGCATTGAATGCACCGATTCGGACCGGAACCGAAACGAACTACCGATTTGGGCCAGAAACGTAACGAACGCACCCAATCCACTTTTTTGGACCCAATAGTGATGTTTTGGTTCGTTTTGGTCAGTTTCGTTACTGTGCAAAAAACCATGCCGCGACAGCATTTAATGCACCGATTCGGGCCGGAACCGGAACGAACTACCGATTCGCGCCAAAAACGAAACGAACGCACCCACTCCACTTTTTTGGACCCAATAGTGATGTTTTGGTTCGTTTTGGTCAGTTTCGTTACTGTGCAAAAAACCATGTCGGGATACCATTTAATGCACCGATTCGGGCTAGAACCGAAACGAACTACCGATTCGGGCCAGAAACGAAACGAACGCACCCAATCCACTTTTTTGGACCCAATAGTGATGTTTTGGTTCGTTTTTAATCAGTTTCGTTACTGTGCAAAAAACCATGCCGGGATACCATTTAATGCACCGATTCGGGCCGGAACCGAAACGAACTACCGATTCGCGCCAGAAACGAAACAAACACCCCAATCCACTTTATTGGACCCAATAGTGATGTTTTGGTTCGTTTTGGTCAGTTTCGTTACTGTGCAAAAAATCATGTCGGGTTGCATTGAATGCACCGATTCGTGCCGGAACCGAAATGAACTACCGATTCACGCCAGAAACGAAACGGACGCACGCAATCCACGTTTTGGACCGGATAGTGATGTTTTGGTTCGTTTTGGTCAGTTTCGTTACTGTGCAAAAAACCATGTCGGGTTGTATTGAATGCACCGATTCGGGCCGGAACCGAAACGAACTACCGATTTGGGCAAAAAACGTAACAAACGCACCCAATCCACTTTTTTGGACCCAATAGTGATGTTTTGGTTCGTTTTGGTCAGTTTCGTTACTGTGCAAAAAACCATGTCGGGATACCATTTAATGCACCGATTCGGGCCGGAACCGAAACGAACGACCAATTCGCGCCAGAAACGAAACGAACGCACCCAATCCACTTTATTGGACCCAAAAGTGATGTTTTCGTTCGTTTTTAATCAGTTTCATTACTGTGCAAAAAACCATGCCGGGATAGCATTTAATGCACCGATTCGGGCCGGAACCAAAACGAACTACCGATTCGCGCCAGAAACGAAACGAACGCACCCAATCCACTTTTTTGGACCCAATAGTGATGTTTTGGTTCGTTTTTAATCAGTTTCGTTACTGTGCAAAAAACCATGCCGGGATAGCATTTAATGCACCGATTCGGGTCGGAACCAAAACGAACTATCGATTCGTGCCAGAAACGAAACGAACGCACCCAATCCACTTTTTTGGACCCAATAGTGATGTTTTGGTTCGTTTTGATAAGTTCCGTTACTGTGCGAAAAACCATGCCGGGACAGCATTTAATGCACCGATTCGGGCCGGAACCGAAACGAACTACCGATTCGCGCCAGAAACGAAACGAACGCACCCAATCCACTTTTTTGGACCCAATAGTTATGTTTTGGTTCGTTTTGGTCAGTTTCGTTACTGTGCAAAAAACCATGCCGGGTTGCATTGAATGCACCGATTCGGACCGGAACCGAAACGAACTACCGATTTCGGCCAGAAACGTAACGAACGCACCCAATCCACTTTTTTGGACCCAATAGTGATGTTTTGGTTCGTTTTGGTCAGTTTCGTTACTGTGCAAAAAACCATGCCGGGACAGCATTTAATGCACCGATTCGGGCCGGAACCGGAACGAACTACCGATTCGCGCCAAAAACGAAACGAACGCACCCAATCCACTTTTTTGGACCCAATAGTGATGTTTTGGTTCGTTTTGGTCAGTTTCGTTACTGTGCAAAAAACCATGTCGGGACATTTAATGCACCGATTCGGGCTAGAACCGAAACGAACTACCGATTCGGGCCAGAAACGAAACGAACGCACCCAATCCACTTTTTTGGACCCAATAGTGATGTTTTGGTTCGTTTTGGTCAGTTTCGTTACTGTGCAAAAAACCATGCGGGTTGCATTTAATGCACCGATTCGGGCCGGAACCGAAACGAACTACCGATTCGGGCCAGAAACGTAACGAACGCACCCAATCCACTTTTTTGGAGCCAATAGTTATGTTTTGGTTCGTTTTGGTCAGTTTCGTTACTGTGCAAAAAACCATGCCGGGATAGCATTTAATGCACCGATTCGGGCCGGAACCGAAACGAATTACCGATTCGCGCCAGAAACGTAACCAACTCCACATTTTTTGACCCAATAGTGATGTTTTGGTTCGTATTGGTCAGTTTCGATACTGTGCAAAAAACCATGCCGGGATACCATTTGATGCACCGATTCGGGCCGGAACCGAAACGAACTACCGATTCGCGCCAGAAACGAAACGAACGCAGCCAATCCACATTTTGGACCCAATAGTGATGTTTTGGTTCATTTTGGTCAGTTTCGTTACTGTGCAAAAAACCATGTCGGGTTGCATTGAATGCATCGATTCGGGCCGGAACCGAAACGAATTACCGATTCGCGCCAGAAACGAAACGAACGCACCCAATCCACTTTTTTGGACCCAATAGTTATGTTTTGGTTCGTTTTGGTCAGTTTCATTACTGTAAAAAAAACCATGACGGGTTGCATTGATTGCACCGATTCGGGCCGGAACCGAAACGAACTACCGATTCGCGCCAGAAATGAAACGAACGCACCCAATCCAGTTTTTTGGACCAAATAGTGATGTTTTGGTTCGTTTTTAATCAGTTTCGTTACTGTGCAAAAAACCATGCCGGAATAGCATTTAATGCACCGATTCGGGCCGGAACCAAAACGAACTACCGATTCGCGCCAGAAACGAAACGAACGCACCCAATCCACTTTTTTGGACCCAATACTGATGTTTTGGTTCGTTTTGATTAGTTTTGTTACTGTGCGAAAAACCATGCCGGGACAGCATTTACTGCACCGATTCGGGCCGGAACCGAAACGAACTACCGATTCGCGCCAGAAAAGAAACGAACGCACCCAATCCACTTTTTTGGACCCAATAGATATGTTTTGGTTCGTTTTGGTCAGTTTCGTTACTGTGCAAAAAACCATGCCGGGATAGCATTTAATGCACCGATTCGGGCCGGAACCGAAACGAATTACCGATTCGCGCCAGAAACGAAACGAACGCACCCAATCCACTTTATTGGACCCAATAGTGATGTTTTGGTTCGTTTTTAATCAGTTTCGTTACTGTGCAAAAAACCATGCCGGGATAGCATTTAATGCACCGATTCGGGCCGGAACCAAAATGAACTACCGATTCATGCCAGAAACGAAACGAACGCACCCAATCCACTTTTTTGGACCCAATAGTGATGTTTTGGTTCGTTTTGATCAGTTTCGTTACTGTGCGAAAAATCATGCCGGGACAGCATTTAATGCACCGATTCGGGCCGGAACCAAAACGAACTACCGATTCGCGCTAGAAACGAAACGAACGCGCCCAATCCACTTTTTTCGACCCAATAGTTATGTTTTGGTTCGTTTTGGTCAGTTTCGTTACTGTGCAAAAAACCATGCCGGGTTGCATTGAATGCACCGATTCGGTCCGGAACCGAAACGAACTACCGATTTGGGCTAGAAACGTAACGAACGCACCCAATCCACTTTTTTGGACCCAATAGAGATGTTTTGGTTCGTTTTGGTCAGTTTCGTTATTGTGCAAAAAACCATGTCGGGATACCATTTAATGCACCGATTCGGGCCGGAACCGAAACGAACTACCGATTTGCGCCAGAAATGAAACAAACACCCCAATCCACTTTTTTGGACACAATAGTTATGTTTTGGTTCGTTTTGGTCAGTTTCGTTACTGTGCAAAAAACCATGCCGGGTTGCATTGAATGCACCGATTCAGGCCGGAACCGAAACGAACTACCGATTTGGGCAAAAAATGTAACAAACGCACCCAATCCACTTTTTTGGACCCAATAGTGATGTTTTGGTTCGTTTTGGTCAGTTTCGTTACTGTGCAAAAAACCATGTCGGAATACCATTTAATGCACCGATTCGGGCCGGAACCGAAACGAACTACCAATTCGCGCCAGAAACGAAACGAACGCACCCAATCCACTTTATTCGACCCAATAGTGATGTTTTCGTTCGTTTTTAATCAGTTTCGTTACTGTGCAAAAAACCATGCCGGGATAGCATTGAATGCACCGATTCGTGCCGGAACCAAAACGAACTACCGATTCGCGCCAGAAACGAAACGAACGCACCCAATCCACTTTTTTGGACCCAATAGTGATGTTTTGGTTCGTTTTTAATCAGTTTCGTTACTGTGCAAAAAACCATGCCGGGATAGCATTTAATGCACCGATTCGGGTCGGAACCAAAACGAACTACCGATTCGTGCCAGAAACGAAACGAACGCACCCAATCCACTTTTTTGGACCCAATAGTGATGTTTTGGTTCGTTTTGATAAGTTCCGTTACTGTGCGAAAAACCATGCCGGTACAGCATTTAATGCACCGATTCGGGCCGGAACCGAAACGAACTACCGATTCGCGCCAGAAACGAAACGAACGCACCCAATCCACTTTTTTGGACCCAATAGTTATGTTTTGGTTCGTTTTGGTCAGTTTCGTTACTGTGCAAAAAACCATGCCGGGTTGCATTGAATGCACCGATTCGGACCGGAACCGAAACGAACTACCGATTTGGGCCAGAAACGTAACGAACGCACCCAATCCACTTTTTTGGACCCAATAGTGATGTTTTGGTTCGTTTTGGTCAGTTTCGTTACTGTGCAAAAAACCATGCCGGGACAGCATTTAATGCACCGATTCGGGCCGGAACCGGAACGAACTACCGATTCGCGCCAAAAACGAAACGAACGCACCCAATCCACTTTTTTGGACCCAATAGTGATGTTTTGGTTCGTTTTGGTCAGTTTCGTTACTGTGCAAAAAACCATGTCGGGATACCATTTAATGCACCGATTCGGGCTAGAACCGAAACGAACTACCGATTCGGGCCAGAAACGAAACGAACGCACCCAATCCACTTTTTTGGACCCAATAGTGATGTTTTGGTTCGTTTTGGTCAGTTTCGTTACTGTGCAAAAAACCATGCGGGTTGCATTTAATGCACCGATTCGGGCCGGAACCGAAACGAACTACCGATTCGGGCCAGAAACGAAACGAACGCACCCAATCCACTTTTTTGGACCCAATAGTGATGTTTTGGTTCGTTTTGGTCAGTTTCGTTACTGTGCAAAAAACCATGCGGGTTGCATTTAATGCACCGATTCGGGCCGGAACCGAAACGAACTACCGATTCGGGCCAGAAACGTAACGAACGCACCCAATCCACTTTTTTGGAGCCAATAGTTATGTTTTGGTTCGTTTTGGTCAGTTTCGTTACTGTGCAAAAAACCATGCCGGGATAGCATTTAATGCACCGATTCGGGCCGGAACCGAAACGAATTACCGATTTGCGCCAGAAACGTAACCAACTCCACATTTTTTGACCCAATAGTGATGTTTTGGTTCGTATTGGTCAGTTTCGATACTGTGCAAAAAACCATGTCGGGATACCATTTGATGCACCGATTCGGGCCGGAACCGAAACGAACTACCGATTCGCGCCAAAAACAAAACGAACGCACCCAATCCACATTTTGGACCCAATAGTGATGTTTTGGTTCATTTTGGTCAGTTTCGTTACTGTGCAAAAAACCATGTCGGGTTGCATTGAATGCATCGATTCGGGCCGGAACCGAAACGAATTACCGATTCGCGCCAGAAACGAAACGAACGCACCCAATCCACTTTTTTGGACCCAATAGTTATGTTTTGGTTCGTTTTGGTCAGTTTCATTACTATAATAAAAACCATGACGGGTTGCATTGATTGCACCGATTCGGGCCGGAACCGAAACGAACTACCGATTCGCGCCAGAAATGAAACGAACGCACCCAATCCAGTTTTTTGGACCAAATAGTGATGTTTTGGTTCGTTTTTAATTAGTTTCGTTACTGTGCAAAAAACCATGCCGGAATAGCATTTAATGCACCGATTCGGGCCGGAACCAAAACGAACTACCGATTCGCGCCAGAAACGAAACGAACGCACCCAATCCACTTTTTTGGACCCAATACTGATGTTTTGGTTCGTTTTGATTAGTTTTGTTACTGTGCGAAAAACCATGCCGGGACAGCATTTACTGCACCGATTCGGGCCGGAACCGAAACGAACTACCGATTCGCGCCAGAAAAGAAACGAACGCACCCAATCCACTTTTTTGGACCCAATAGATATGTTTTGGTTCGTTTTGGTCAGTTTCGTTACTGTGCAAAAAACCATGCCGGGATAGCATTTAATGCACCGATTCGGGCCGGAACCGAAACGAATTACCGATTCGCGCCAGAAATGAAACGAACGCACCCAATCCACTTTATTGGACCCAATAGTGATGTTTTGGTTCGTTTTTAATCAGTTTCGTTACTGTGCAAAAAACCATGCCGGGATAGCATTTAATGCACCGATTCGGGCCGGAACCAAAATGAACTACCGATTCATGCCAGAAACGAAACGAACGCACCCAATCCACTTTTTTGGACCCAATAGTGATGTTTTGGTTCGTTTTGATCAGTTTCGTTACTGTGCGAAAAACCATGCCGGGACAGCATTTAATGCACCGATTCGGGCCGGAACCAAAACGAACTACCGATTCGCGCTAGAAACGAAACGAACGCGCCCAATCCACTTTTTTCGACCCAATAGTTATGTTTTGGTTCGTTTTGGTCAGTTTCGTTACTGTGCAAAAAACCATGCCGGGTTGCATTGAATGCACCGATTCGGTCCGGAACCGAAACGAACTACCGATTTGGGCTAGAAACGTAACGAACGCACCCAATCCACTTTTTTGGACCCAATAGAGATGTTTTGGTTCGTTTTGGTCAGTTTCGTTACTGTGCAAAAAACCATGTCGGGATACCATTTAATGCACCGATTCGGGCCGGAACCGAAACGAACTACCGATTCGCGCCAGAAACGAAACGAACGCACCCAATCCACTTTTTTGGACCCAATAGTTATGTTTTGGTTCGTTTTGGTCAGTTTCGTTACTGTGCAAAAAACCATGCCGGGTTGCATTGAATGCACCGATTCGGGCCGGAACCGAAACGAACTACCGATTTGGGCAAAAAACGTAACAAACGCACCCAATCCACTTTTTTGGACCCAATAGTGATGTTTTGGTTCGTTTTGGTCAGTTTCGTTACTGTGCAAAAAACCATGTCGGGATACCATTTAATGCACCGATTCGGGCCGGAACCGAAACGAACTACCAATTCGCGCCAGAAACGAAACGAATGCACCCAATCCACTTTATTGGACCCAAAAGTGATGTTTTCGTTCGTTTTTAATCAGTTTCGTTACTGTGCAAAAAACCATGCCGGGATAGCATTTAATGCACCGATTCGGGCCGGAACCAAAACGAACTACCGATTCGCGCCAGAAACGAAACGAACGCACCCAATCCACTTTTTTGGACCCAATAGTGATGTTTTGGTTCGTTTTTAATCAGTTTCGTTACTGTGCAAAAAACCATGCCGGGATAGCATTTAATGCACCGATTCGGGCCGGAACCAAAATGAACTACCGATTCATGCCAGAAACGAAACGAACGCACCCAATCCACTTTTTTGGACCCAATAGTGATGTTTTGGTTCGTTTTGATCAGTTTCGTTACTGTGCGAAAAACCATGCCGGGACAGCATTTAATGCACCGATTCGGGCCGGAACCAAAACGAACTACCGATTCGCGCTAGAAACGAAACGAACGCGCCCAATCCACTTTTTTCGACCCAATAGTTATGTTTTGGTTCGTTTTGGTCAGTTTCGTTACTGTGCAAAAAACCATGCCGGGTTGCATTGAATGCACCGATTCGGTCCGGAACCGAAACGAACTACCGATTTGGGCTAGAAACGTAACGAACGCACCCAATCCACTTTTTTGGACCCAATAGAGATGTTTTGGTTCGTTTTGGTCAGTTTCGTTACTGTGCAAAAAACCATGTCGGGATACCATTTAATGCACCGATTCGGGCCGGAACCGAAACGAACTACCGATTCGCGCCAGAAACGAAACAAACACCCCAATCCACTTTTTTGGACCCAATAGAGATGTTTTGGTTCGTTTTGGTCAGTTTCGTTACTGTGCAAAAAACCATGTCGGGTTGCATTGAATGCACCGATTCGTGCCGGAACCGAAATGAACTACCGATTCACGCCAGAAACGAAACGAACGCACGCAATCCACTTTTTGGACCGGATAGTGATGTTTTGGTTCGTTTTGGTCAGTTTCGTTACTGTGCAAAAAACCATGTCGGGTTGTATTGAATGCACCGATTCGGGCCGGAACCGAAATGAACTACCGATTCACGCCAGAAACGAAACGAACGCACGCAATCCACTTTTTGGACCGGATAGTGATGTTTTGGTTCGTTTTGGTCAGTTTCGTTACTGTGCAAAAAACCATGTCGGGTTGTATTGAATGCACCGATTCGGGCCGGAACCGAAACGAACTACCGATTTGGGCAAAAAACGTAACAAACGCACCCAATCCACTTTTTTGGACCCAATAGTGATGTTTTGGTTCGTTTTGGTCAGTTTCGTTACTGTGCAAAAAACCATGTCGGGATACCATTTAATGCACCGATTCGGGCCGGAACCGAAACGAACTACCAATTCGCGCCAGAAACGAAACGAACGCACCCAATCCACTTTATTGGACCCAAAAGTGATGTTTTCGTTCGTTTTTAATCAGTTTCGTTACTGTGCAAAAAACCATGCCGGGATAGCATTTAATGCACCGATTCGGGCCGGAACCAAAACGAACTACCGATTCGCGCCAGAAACGAAACGAACGCACCCAATCCACTTTTTTGGACCCAATAGTGATGTTTTGGTTCGTTTTTAATCAGTTTCGTTACTGTGCAAAAAACCATGCCGGGATAGCATTTAATGCACCGATTCGGGTCGGAACCAAAACGAACTACCGATTCGTGCCAGAAACGAAACGAACGCACCCAATCCACTTTTTTGGACCCAATAGTGATGTTTTGGTTCGTTTTGATAAGTTCCGTTACTGTGCGAAAAACCATGCCGGGACAGCATTTAATGCACCGATTCGGGCCGGAACCGAAACGAACTACCGATTCGCGCCAGAAACGAAACGAACGCACCCAATCCACTTTTTTGGACCCAATAGTTATGTTTTGGTTCGTTTTGGTCAGTTTCGTTACTGTGCAAAAAACCATGCCGGGTTGCATTGAATGCACCGATTCGGACCGGAACCGAAACGAACTACCGATTTGGGCCAGAAACGTAACGAACGCACCCAATCCACTTTTTTGGACCCAATAGTGATGTTTTGGTTCGTTTTGGTCAGTTTCGTTACTGTGCAAAAAACCATGCCGGGACAGCATTTAATGCACCGATTCGGGCCGGAACCGGAACGAACTACCGATTCGCGCCAAAAACGAAACGAACGCACCCACTCCACTTTTTTGGACCCAATAGTGATGTTTTGGTTCGTTTTGGTCAGTTTCGTTACTGTGCAAAAAACCATGTCGGGATACCATTTAATGCACCGATTCGGGCTAGAACCGAAACGAACTACCGATTCGGGCCAGAAACGAAACGAACGCACCCAATCCACTTTTTTCGACCCAATAGTGATGTTTTGGTTCGTTTTTAATCAGTTTCGTTACTGTGCAAAAAACCATGCCGGGATAGCATTTAATGCACCGATTCGGGCCGGAACCAAAATGAACTACCGATTCATGCCAGAAACGAAACGAACGCACCCAATCCACTTTTTTGGACCCAATAGTGATGTTTTGGTTCGTTTTGATCAGTTTCGTTACTGTGCGAAAAACCATGCCGGGACAGCATTTAATGCACCGATTCGGGCCGAAACCAAAACGAACTACCGATTCGCGCTAGAAACGAAACGAACGCGCCCAATCCACTTTTTTCGACCCAATAGTTATGTTTTGGTTCGTTTTGGTCAGTTTCGTTACTGTGCAAAAAACCATGCCGGGTTGCATTGAATGCACCGATTCGGTCCGGAACCGAAACGAACTACCGATTTGGGCTAGAAACGTAACGAACGCACCCAATCCACTTTTTTGGACCCAATAGAGATGTTTTGGTTCGTTTTGGTCAGTTTCGTTACTGTGCAAAAAACCATGTCGGGATACCATTTAATGCACCGATTCGGGCCGGAACCGAAACGAACTACCGATTCGCGCCAGAAACGAAACAAACACTCCAATCCACTTTTTTGGACCCAATAGTAATGTTTTGGTTCGTTTTGGTCAGTTTCGTTACTGTGCAAAAAATCATGTCGGGTTGCATTGAATGCACCGATTCGTGCCGGAACCGAAATGAACTACCGATTCACGCCAGAAACGAAACGAACGCACGCAATCCACTTTTTGGACCGGATAGTGATGTTTTGGTTCGTTTTGGTCAGTTTCGTTACTGTGCAAAAAACCATGTCGGGTTGTATTGAATGCACCGATTCGGGCCGGAACCGAAACGAACTACCGATTTGGGCAAAAAACGTAACAAACGCACCCAATCCACTTTTTTGGACCCAATAGTGATGTTTTGGTTCGTTTTGGTCAGTTTCGTTACTGTGCAAAAAACCATGTCGGGATACCATTTAATGCACCGATTCGGGCCGGAACCGAAACGAACTACCAATTCGCGCCAGAAACGAAACGAACGCACCCAATCCACTTTATTGGACCCAAAAGTGATGTTTTCGTTCGTTTTTAATCAGTTTCGTTACTGTGCAAAAAACCATGCCGGGATAGCATTTAATGCACCGATTCGGGCCGGAACCAAAACGAACTACCGATTCGCGCCAGAAACGAAACGAACGCACCCAATCCACTTTTTTGGACCCAATAGTGATGTTTTGGTTCGTTTTTAATCAGTTTCGTTACTGTGCAAAAAACCATGCCGGGATAGCATTTAATGCACCGATTCGGGTCGGAACCAAAACGAACTACCGATTCGTGCCAGAAACGAAACGAACGCACCCAATCCACTTTTTTGGACCCAATAGTGATGTTTTGGTTCGTTTTGATAAGTTCCGTTACTGTGCGAAAAACCATGCCGGGACAGCATTTAATGCACCGATTCGGGTCGGAACCGAAACGAACTACCGATTCGCGCCAGAAACGAAACGAACGCACCCAATCCACTTTTTTGGACCCAATAGTTATGTTTTGGTTCGTTTTGGTCAGTTTCGTTACTGTGCAAAAAACCATGCCGGGTTGCATTGAATGCACCGATTCGGACCGGAACCGAAACGAACTACCGATTTGGGCCAGAAACGTAACGAACGCACCCAATCCACTTTTTTGGACCCAATAGTGATGTTTTGGTTCGTTTTGGTCAGTTTCGTTACTGTGCAAAAAACCATGCCGGGACAGCATTTAATGCACCGATTCGGGCCGGAACCGAAACGAATTACCGATTCGCGCCAGAAACGTAACCAACTCCACATTTTTTGACCCAATAGTGATGTTTTGGTTCGTTTTGGTCAGTTTCGATACTGTGCAAAAAACCATGCCGGGATACCATTTGATGCACCGATTCGGGCCGGAACCGAAACGAACTACCGATTCGCGCCAAAAACAAAACGAACGCACCCAATCCACATTTTGGACCCAATAGTGATGTTTTGGTTCATTTTGGTCAGTTTCGTTACTCTGCAAAAAACCATGTCGGGTTGCATTGAATGCATCGATTCGGGCCGGAACCGAAACGAATTACCGATTCGCGCCAGAAACGAAACGAACGCACCCAATCCACTTTTTTGGACCCAATAGTTATGTTTTGGTTCGTTTTGGTCAGTTTCATTACTGTAAAAAAAACCATGACGGGTTGCATTGATTGCACCGATTCGGGCCGCAACCGAAACGAACTACCGATTCGCGCCAGAAATGAAACGAACGCACCCAATCCAGTTTTTTGGACCAAATAGTGATGTTTTGGTTCGTTTTTAATCAGTTTCGTTACTGTGCAAAAAACCATGCCGGGATAGCATTTAATGCACCGATTCGGGCCGGAACCAAAACGAACTACCGATTCGCGCCAGAAACGAAACGAACGAACGCACCCAATCCACTTTTTTGGACCCAATACTGATGTTTTGGTTCGTTTTGATTAGTTTTGTTACTGTGCGAAAAACCATGCCGGGACAGCATTTACTGCACCGATTCGGGCCGGAACCGAAACGAACTACCGATTCGCGCCTGAAAAGAAACGAACGCACCCAATCCACTTTTTTGGACCCAATAGATATGTTTTGGTTCGTTTTGGTCAGTTTCGTTACTGTGCAAAAAACCATGCCGGGATAGCATTTAATGCACCGATTCGGGCCGGAACCGAAACGAATTACTGATTCACGCCAGAAACGAAACGAACGCACCCAATCCACTTTATTGGACCCAATAGTGATGTTTTGGTTCGTTTTTAATCAGTTTCGTTAGTGTGCAAAAAACCATGCCGGGATAGCATTTAATGCACCGATTCGGGCCGGAACCAAAATGAACTACCGATTCATGCCAGAAACGAAACGAACGCACCCAATCCACTTTTTTGGACCCAATAGTGATGTTTTGGTTCGTTTTGATCAGTTTCGTTACTGTGCGAAAAACCATGCCGGGACAGCATTTAATGCACCGATTCGGGCCGGAACCAAAACGAACTACCGATTCGCGCTAGAAACGAAACGAACGCGCCCAATCCACTTTTTTCGACCCAATAGTTATGTTTTGGTTCGTTTTGGTAAGTTTCGTTACTGTGCAAAAAACCATGCCGGGTTGCATTGAATGCACCGATTCGGTCCGGAACCGAAACGAACTACCGATTTGGGCTAGAAACGTAACGAACGCACCCAATCCACTTTTTTGGACCCAATAGAGATGTTTTGGTTCGTTTTGGTCAGTTTCGTTACTATGCAAAAAACCATGTCGGGATACCATTTAATGCACCGATTCGGGCCGGAACCGAAACGAACTACCGATTCGCGCCAGAAACGAAACAAACACCCCAATCCACTTTTTTGGACCCAATAGTGATGTTTTGGTTCGTTTTGGTCAGTTTCGTTACTGTGCAAAAAATCATGTCGGGTTGCATTGAATGCACCGATTCGTGCCGGAACCGAAATGAACTACCGATTCACGCCAGAAACGAAACGAACGCACGCAATCCACTTTTTGGACCGGATAGTGATGTTTTGGTTCGTTTTGGTCAGTTTCGTTACTGTGCAAAAAACCATGTCGGGTTGTATTGAATGCACCGATTCGGGCCGGAACCGAAACGAACTACCGATTTGGGCAAAAAACGTAACAAACGCACCCAATCCACTTTTTTGGACCCAATAGTGATGTTTTGGTTCGTTTTGGTCAGTTTCGTTACTGTGCAAAAAACCATGTCGGGATACCATTTAATGCACCGATTCGGGCCGGAACCGAAACGAACTACCAATTCGCGCCAGAAACGAAACGAACGCACCCAATCCACTTTATTGGACCCAAAAGTGATGTTTTCGTTCGTTTTTAATCAGTTTCGTTACTGTGCAAAAAACCATGCCGGGATAGCATTTAATGCACCGATTCGGGCCGGAACCAAAACGAACTACCGATTCGCGCCAGAAACGAAACGAACGCACCCAATCCACTTTTTTGGACCCAATAGTGATGTTTTGGTTCGTTTTTAATCAGTTTCGTTACTGTGCAAAAAACCATGCCGGGATAGCATTTAATGCACCGATTCGGGTCGGAACCAAAACGAACTACCGATTCGTGCCAGAAACGAAACGAACGCACCCAATCCACTTTTTTGGACCCAATAGTGATGTTTTGGTTCGTTTTGATAAGTTCCGTTACTGTGCGAAAAACCATGCCGGGACAGCATTTAATGCACCGATTCGGGCCGGAATCGAAACGAAATACCGATTCGCGCCAGAAACGAAACGAACGCACCCAATCCACTTTTTTGGACCCAATAGTTATGTTTTGGTTCGTTTTGGTCAGTTTCGTTACTGTGCAAAAAACCATGCCGGGTTGCATTGAATGCACCGATTCGGACCGGAACCGAAACGAACTACTGATTTGGGCCAGAAACGTAACGAACGGACCCAATCCACTTTTTTGGACCCAATAGTGATGTTTTGGTTCGTTTTGGTCAGTTTCGTTACTGTGCAAAAAACCATGCCGGGACAGCATTTAATGCACCGATTCGGGCCGGAACCGGAACGAACTACCGATTCGCGCCAAAAACGAAACGAACGCACCCACTCCACTTTTTTGGACCCAATAGTGATGTTTTGGTTCGTTTTGGTCAGTTTCGTTACTGTGCAAAAAACCATGTCGGGATACCATTTAATGCACCGATTCGGGCTAGAACCGAAACGAACTACCGATTCGGGCCAGAAACGAAACGAACGCACCCAATCCACTTTTTTGGACCCAATAGTGATGTTTTGGTTCGTTTTTAATCAGTTTCGTTACTGTGCAAAAAACCATGCCGGGATAGCATTTAATGCACCGATTCGGGCCGGAACCAAAATGAACTACCGATTCATGCCAGAAACGAAACGAACGCACCCAATCCACTTTTTTGGACCCAATAGTGATGTTTTGGTTCGTTTTGATCAGTTTCGTTACTGTGCGAAAAACCATGCCGGGACAGCATTTAATGCACCGATTCGGGCCGGAACCAAAACGAACTACCGATTCGCGCTAGAAACGAAACGAACGCGCCCAATCCACTTTTTTCGACCCAATAGTTATGTTTTGGTTCGTTTTGGTCAGTTTCGTTACTGTGCAAAAAACCATGCCGGGTTGCATTGAATGCACCGATTCGGTCCGGAACCGAAACGAACTACCGATTTGGGCTAGAAACGTAACGAACGCACCCAATCCACTTTTTTGGACCCAATAGAGATGTTTTGGTTCGTTTTGGTCAGTTTCGTTACTGTGCAAAAAACCATGTCGGGATACCATTTAATGCACCGATTCGGGCCGGAACCGAAACGAACTACCGATTCGCGCCAGAAATGAAACAAACACCCCAATCCACTTTTTTGGACCCAATAGTGATGTTTTGGTTCGTTTTGGTCAGTTTCGTTACTGTGCAAAAAATCATGTCGGGTTGCATTGAATGCACCGATTCGTGCCGGAACCGAAATGAACTACCGATTCACGCCAGAAACGAAACGAACGCACGCAATCCACTTTTTGGACCGGATAGTGATGTTTTGGTTCGTTTTGGTCAGTTTCGTTACTGTGCAAAAAACCATGTCGGGTTGTATTGAATGCACCGATTCGGGCCGGAACCGAAACGAACTACCGATTTGGGCAAAAAACGTAACAAACGCACCCAATCCACTTTTTTGGACCCAATAGTGATGTTTTGGTTCGTTTTGGTCAGTTTCGTTACTGTGCAAAAAACCATGTCGGGATACCATTTAATGCACCGATTCGGGCCGGAACCGAAACGAACTACCAATTCGCGCCAGAAACGAAACGAACGCACCCAATCCACTTTATTGGACCCAAAAGTGATGTTTTCGTTCGTTTTTAATCAGTTTCGTTACTGTGCAAAAAACCATGCCGGGATAGCATTTAATGCACCGATTCGGGCCGGAACCAAAACGAACTACCGATTCGCGCCAGAAACGAAACGAACGCACCCAATCCACTTTTTTGGACCCAATAGTGATGTTTTGGTTCGTTTTTAATCAGTTTCGTTACTGTGCAAAAAACCATGCCGGGATAGCATTTAATGCACCGATTCGGGTCGGAACCAAAACGAACTACCGATTCGTGCCAGAAACGAAACGAACGCACCCAATCCACTTTTTTGGACCCAATAGTGATGTTTTGGTTCGTTTTGATAAGTTCCGTTACTGTGCGAAAAACCATGCCGGGACAGCATTTAATGCACCGATTCGGGCCGGAACCGAAACGAACTACCGATTCGCGCCAGAAACGAAACGAACGCACCCAATCCACTTTTTTGGACCCAATAGTTATGTTTTGGTTCGTTTTGGTCAGTTTCGTTACTGTGCAAAAAACCATGCCGGGTTGCATTGAATGCACCGATTCGGACCGGAACCGAAACGAACTACCGATTTGGGCCAGAAACGTAACGAACGCACCCAATCCACTTTTTTGGACCCAATAGTGATGTTTTGGTTCGTTTTGGTCAGTTTCGTTACTGTGCAAAAAACCATGCCGGGACAGCATTTAATGCACCGATTCGGGCAGGAACCGGAACGAACTACCGATTCGCGCCAAAAACGAAACGAACGCACCCACTGCACTTTTTTGGACCCAATAGTGATGTTTTGGTTCGTTTTGGTCAGTTTCGTTACTGTGCAAAAAACCATGTCGGGATACCATTTAATGCACCGATTCGGGCTAGAACCGAAACGAACTACCGATTCGGGCCAGAAACGAAACGAACGCACCCAATCCACTTTTTTGGACCCAATAGTGATGTTTTGGTTCGTTTTGATAAGTTCCGTTACTGTGCGAAAAACCATGCCGGGACAGCATTTAATGCACCGATTCGGGCCGGAACCGAAACGAACTACCGATTCGCGCCAGAAACGAAACGAACGCGCCCAATCCACTTTTTTCGACCCAATAGTTATGTTTTGGTTCGTTTTGGTCAGTTTCGTTACTGTGCAAAAAACCATGCCGGGTTGCATTGAATGCACCGATTCGGTCCGGAACCGAAACGAACTACCGATTTGGGCTAGAAACGTAACGAACGCACCCAATCCACTTTTTTGGACCCAATAGAGATGTTTTGGTTCGTTTTGGTCAGTTTCGTTACTGTGCAAAAAACCATGTCGGGATACCATTTAATGCACCGATTCGGGCCGGAACCGAAACGAACTACCGATTCGCGCCAGAAACGAAACAAACACCCCAATCCACTTTTTTGGACCCAATAGAGATGTTTTGGTTCGTTTTGGTCAGTTTCGTTACTGTGCAAAAAACCATGTCGGGTTGCATTGAATGCACCGATTCGTGCCGGAACCGAAATGAACTACCGATTCACGCCAGAAACGAAACGAACGCACGCAATCCACTTTTTGGACCGGATAGTGATGTTTTGGTTCGTTTTGGTCAGTTTCGTTACTGTGCAAAAAACCATGTCGGGTTGTATTGAATGCACCGATTCGGGCCGGAACCGAAATGAACTACCGATTCACGCCAGAAACGAAACGAACGCACGCAATCCACGTTTTGGACCGGATAGTGATGTTTTGGTTCGTTTTGGTCAGTTTCGTTACTGTGCAAAAAACCATGTCGGGTTGTATTGAATGCACCGATTCGGGCCGGAACCGAAACGAACTACCGATTTGGGCAAAAAACGTAACAAACGCACCCAATCCACTTTTTTGGACCCAATAGTGATGTTTTGGTTCGTTTTGGTCAGTTTCGTTACTGTGCAAAAAACCATGTCGGGATACCATTTAATGCACCGATTCGGGCCGGAACCGAAACGAACTACCAATTCGCGCCAGAAACGAAACGAACGCACCCAATCCACTTTATTGGACCCAAAAGTGATGTTTTCGTTCGTTTTTAATCAGTTTCGTTACTGTGCAAAAAACCATGCCGGGATAGCATTTAATGCACCGATTCGGGCCGGAACCAAAACGAACTACCGATTCGCGCCAGAAACGAAACGAACGCACCCAATCCACTTTTTTGGACCCAATAGTGATGTTTTGGTTCGTTTTTAATCAGTTTCGTTACTGTGCAAAAAACCATGCCGGGATAGCATTTAATGCACCGATTCGGGTCGGAACCAAAACGAACTACCGATTCGTGCCAGAAACGAAACGAACGCACCCAATCCACTTTTTTGGACCCAATAGTGATGTTTTGGTTCGTTTTGATAAGTTCCGTTACTGTGCGAAAAACCATGCCGGGACAGCATTTAATGCACCGATTCGGGCCGGAACCGAAACGAACTACCGATTCGCGCCAGAAACGAAACGAACGCACCCAATCCACTTTTTTGGACCCAATAGTTATGTTTTGGTTCGTTTTGGTCAGTTTCGTTACTGTGCAAAAAACCATGCCGGGTTGCATTGAATGCACCGATTCGGACCGGAACCGAAACGAACTACCGATTTGGGCCAGAAACGTAACGAACGCACCCAATCCACTTTTTTGGACCCAATAGTGATGTTTTGGTTCGTTTTGGTCAGTTTCGTTACTGTGCAAAAAACCATGCCGGGACAGCATTTAATGCACCGATTCGGGCAGGAACCGGAACGAACTACCGATTCGCGCCAAAAACGAAACGAACGCACCCACTGCACTTTTTTGGACCCAATAGTGATGTTTTGGTTCGTTTTGGTCAGTTTCGTTACTGTGCAAAAAACCATGTCGGGATACCATTTAATGCACCGATTCGGGCTAGAACCGAAACGAACTACCGATTCGGGCCAGAAACGAAACGAACGCACCCAATCCACTTTTTTGGACCCAATAGTGATGTTTTGGTTCGTTTTGATAAGTTCCGTTACTGTGCGAAAAACCATGCCGGGACACCATTTAATGCACCGATTCGGGCCGGAACCGAAACGAACTACCGATTCGCGCCAGAAACGAAACGAACGCGCCCAATCCACTTTTTTCGACCCAATAGTTATGTTTTGGTTCGTTTTGGTCAGTTTCGTTACTGTGCAAAAAACCATGCCGGGTTGCATTGAATGCACCGATTCGGTCCGGAACCGAAACGAACTACCGATTTGGGCTAGAAACGTAACGAACGCACCCAATCCACTTTTTTGGACCCAATAGAGATGTTTTGGTTCGTTTTGGTCAGTTTCGTTACTGTGCAAAAAACCATGTCGGGATACCATTTAATGCACCGATTCGGGCCGGAACCGAAACGAACTACCGATTCGCGCCAGAAACGAAACAAACACCCCAATCCACTTTTTTGGACCCAATAGTGATGTTTTGGTTCGTTTTGGTCAGTTTCGTTACTGTGCAAAAAATCATGTCGGGTTGCATTGAATGCACCGATTCGTGCCGGAACCGAAATGAACTACCGATTCATGCCAGAAACGAAACGAACGCACGCAATCCACTTTTTGGACCGGATAGTGATGTTTTGGTTCGTTTTGGTCAGTTTCGTTACTGTGCAAAAAACCATGTCGGGTTGTATTGAATGCACCGATTCGGGCCGGAACCGAAACGAACTACCGATTTGGGCAAAAAACGTAACAAACGCACCCAATCCACTTTTTTGGACCCAATAGTGATGTTTTGGTTCGTTTTGGTCAGTTTCGTTACTGTGCAAAAAACCATGTCGGGATACCATTTAATGCACCGATTCGGGCCGGAACCGAAACGAACTACCAATTCGCGCCAGAAACGAAACGAACGCACCCAATCCACTTTATTGGACCCAAAAGTGATGTTTTCGTTCGTTTTTAATCAGTTTCGTTACTGTGCAAAAAACCATGCCGGGATAGCATTTAATGCACCGATTCGGGCCGGAACCAAAACGAACTACCGATTCGCGCCAGAAACGAAACGAACGCACCCAATCCACTTTTTTGGACCCAATAGTGATGTTTTGGTTCGTTTTTAATCAGTTTCGTTACTGTGCAAAAAACCATGCCGGGATAGCATTTAATGCACCGATTCGGGTCGGAACCAAAACGAACTACCGATTCGTGCCAAAAACGAAACGAACGCACCCAATCCACTTTTTTGGAGCCAATAGTTATGTTTTCGTTCGTTTTTAATCAGTTTCGTTACTGTGCAAAAAACCATGCCGGGATAGCATTTAATGCACCGATTCGGGCCGGAACCAAAACGAACTACCGATTCGCGCCAGAAACGAAACGAACGCACCCAATCCACTTTTTTGGACCCAATAGTGATGTTTTGGTTCGTTTTTAATCAGTTTCGTTACTGTGCAAAAAACCATGCCGGGATAGCATTTAATGCACCGATTCGGGTCGGAACCAAAACGAACTACCGATTCGTGCCAGAAACGAAACGAACGCACCCAATCCACTTTTTTGGACCCAATAGTGATGTTTTGGTTCGTTTTGATAAGTTCCGTTACTGTGCGAAAAACCATGCCGGGACAGCATTTAATGCACCGATTCGGGCCGGAACCGAAACGCACTACCGATTCGCGCCAGAAACGAAACGAACGCACCCAATCCACTTTTTTGGACCCAATAGTTATGTTTTGGTTCGTTTTGGTCAGTTTCGTTACTGTGCAAAAAACCATGCCGGGTTGCATTGAATGCACCGATTCGGACCGGAACCGAAACGAACTACCGATTTGGGCCAGAAACGTAACGAACGCACCCAATCCACTTTTTTGGACCCAATAGTGATGTTTTGGTTCGTTTTGGTCAGTTTCGTTACTGTGCAAAAAACCATGCCGGGACAGCATTTAATGCACCGATTCGGGCCGGAACCGGAACGTACTACCGATTCGCGCCAAAAACGAAACGAACGCACCCAATCCACTTTTTTGGACCCAATAGAGATGTTTTGGTTCGTTTTGGTCAGTTTCGTTACTGTGCAAAAAACCATGTCGGGATACCATTTAATGCACCGATTCGGGCCGGAACCGAAACGAACTACCGATTCGCGCCAGAAATGAAACAAACACCCCAATCCACTTTTTTGGACCCAATAGAGATGTTTTGGTTCGTTTTGGTCAGTTTCGTTACTTTGCAAAAAACCATGTCGGGATACCATTTAATGCACCGATTCGGGCCGGAACCGAAACGAACTACCGATTCGCGCCAGAAACGAAACAAACACACCAATCCACTTTTTTGGACCCAATAGTGATGTTTTGGTTCGTTTTGGTCAGTTTCGTTACTGTGCAAAAAATCATGTCGGGTTGCATTGAATGCACCGATTCGTGCCGGAACCGAAATGAACTACCGATTCACGCCAGAAACGAAACGAACACACGCAATCCACTTTTTGGACCGGATAGTGATGTTTTGGTTCGTTTTGGTCAGTTTCGTTACTGTGCAAAAAACCATGTCGGGTTGTATTGAATGCACCGATTCGGGCCGGAACCGAAACGAACTACCGATTTGGGCAAAAAACGTAACAAACGCACCCAATCCACTTTTTTGGACCCAATAGTGATGTTTTGGTTCGTTTTGGTCAGTTTCGTTACTGTGCAAAAAACCATGTCGGGATACCATTTAATGCACCGATTCGGGCCGGAACCGAAACGAACTACCGATTCGGGCCAGAAACGTAACGAACGCACCCAATCCACTTTTTTGGAGCCAATAGTTATGTTTTGGTTCGTTTTGGTCAGTTTCGTTACTGTGCAAAAAACCATGCCGGGATAGCATTTAATGCACCGATTCGGGCCGGAACCAAAACGAACTACCGATTCGCGCCAGAAACGAAACGAACGCACCCAATCCACTTTATTGGACCCAAAAGTGATGTTTTCGTTCGTTTTTAATCAGTTTCGTTACTGTGCAAAAAACCATGCCGGGATAGCATTTAATGCACCGATTCGGGCCGGAACCAAAACGAACTACCGATTCGCGCCAGAAACGAAACTTACGCACCCAATCCACTTTTTTGGACCCAATAGTGATGTTTTGGTTCGTTTTTAATCAGTTTCGTTACTGTGCAAAAAACCATGCCGGGATAGCATTTAATGCACCGATTCGGGTCGGAACCAAAACGAACTACCGATTCGTGCCAGAAACGAAACGAACGCACCCAATCCACTTTTTTGGACCCAATAGTGATGTTTTGGTTCGTTTTGATAAGTTCCGTTACTGTGCGAAAAACCATGCCGGGACAGCATTTAATGCACCGATTCGGGCCGGAATCGAAACGAACTACCGATTCGCGCCAGAAACGAAACGAACGCACCCAATCCACTTTTTTGGACCCAATAGTTATGTTTTGGTTCGTTTTGGTCAGTTTCGTTACTGTGCAAAAAACCATGCCGGGTTGCATTGAATGCACCGATTCGGACCGGAACCGAAACGAACTACCGATTTGGGCCAGAAACGTAACGAACGCACCCAATCCACTTTTTTGGACCCAATAGTGATGTTTTGGTTCGTTTTGGTCAGTTTCGTTACTGTGCAAAAAACCATGCGGGTTGCATTTAATGCACCGATTCGGGCCGGAACCGAAACGAACTACCGATTCGGGCCAGAAACGTAACGAACGCACCCAATCCACTTTTTTGGAGCCAATAGTTATGTTTTGGTTCGTTTTGGTCAGTTTCGTTACTGTGCAAAAAACCATGCCGGGATAGCATTTAATGCACCGATTCGGGCCGGAACCGAAACGAATTACCGATTCGCGCCAGAAACGTAACCAACTCCACATTTTTTGACCCAATAGTGATGTTTTGGTTCGTTTTTAATCAGTTTCGTTACTGTGCAAAAAACCATGCCGGGATAGCATTTAATGCACCGATTCGGGTCGGAACCAAAACGAACTACCGATTCGTGCCAGAAACGAAACGAACGCACCCAATCCACTTTTTTGGACCCAATAGTGATGTTTTGGTTCGTTTTGATAAGTTCCGTTACTGTGCGAAAAACCATGCCGGGACAGCATTTAATGCACCGATTCGGGCCGGAATCGAAACGAACTACCGATTCGCGCCAGAAACGAAACGAACGCACCCAATCCACTTTTTTGGACCCAATAGTTATGTTTTGGTTCGTTTTGGTCAGTTTCGTTACTGTGCAAAAAACCATGCCGGGTTGCATTGAATGCACCGATTCGGACCGGAACCGAAACGAACTACCGATTTGGGCCAGAAACGTAACGAACGCACCCAATCCACTTTTTTGGACCCAATAGTGATGTTTTGGTTCGTTTTGGTCAGTTTCGTTACTGTGCAAAAAACCATGCGGGTTGCATTTAATGCACCGATTCGGGCCGGAACCGAAACGAACTACCGATTCGGGCCAGAAACGTAACGAACGCACCCAATCCACTTTTTTGGAGCCAATAGTTATGTTTTGGTTCGTTTTGGTCAGTTTCGTTACTATGCAAAAAACCATGCCGGGATAGCATTTAATGCACCGATTCGGGCCGGAACCGAAACGAATTACCGATTCGCGCCAGAAACGTAACCAACTCCACATTTTTTGACCCAATAGTGATGTTTTGGTTCGTTTTTAATCAGTTTCGTTACTGTGCAAAAAACCATGCCGGGATAGCATTTAATGCACCGATTCGGGTCGGAACCAAAACGAACTACCGATTCGTGCCAGAAACGAAACGAACGCACCCAATCCACTTTTTTGGACCCAATAGTGATGTTTTGGTTCGTTTTGATAAGTTCCGTTACTGTGCGAAAAACCATGCCGGGACAGCATTTAATGCACCGATTCGGGCCGGAATCGAAACGAACTACCGATTCGCGCCAGAAACGAAACGAACGCACCCAATCCACTTTTTTGGACCCAATAGTTATGTTTTGGTTCGTTTTGGTCAGTTTCGTTACTGTGCAAAAAACCATGCCGGGTTGCATTGAATGCACCGATTCGGACCGGAACCGAAACGAACTACCGATTTGGGCCAGAAACGTAACGAACGCACCCAATCCACTTTTTTGGACCCAATAGTGATGTTTTGGTTCGTTTTGGTCAGTTTCGTTACTGTGCAAAAAACCATGCGGGTTGCATTTAATGCACCGATTCGGGCCGGAACCGAAACGAACTACCGATTCGGGCCAGAAACGTAACGAACGCACCCAATCCACTTTTTTGGAGCCAATAGTTATGTTTTGGTTCGTTTTGGTCAGTTTCGTTACTGTGCAAAAAACCATGCCGGGATAGCATTTAATGCACCGATTCGGGCCGGAACCAAAACGAACTACCGATTCGCGCCAGAAACGAAACGAACGCACCCAATCCACTTTATTGGACCCAATAGTGATGTTTTGGTTCGTTTTTAATCAGTTTCGTTACTGTGCAAAAAACCATGCCGGGATAGCATTTAATGCACCGATTCGGGCCGGAACCAAAATGAACTACCGATTCATGCCAGAAACGAAACGAACGCACCCAATCCACTTTTTTGGACCCAATAGTGATGTTTTGGTTCGTTTTGATCAGTTTCGTTACTGTGCGAAAAACCATGCCGGGACAGCATTTAATGCACCGATTCGGGCCGGAACCAAAACGAACTACCGATTCGCGCTAGAAACGAAACGAACGCGCCCAATCCACTTTTTTCGACCCAATAGTTATGTTTTGGTTCGTTTTGGTCAGTTTCGTTACTGTGCAAAAAACCATGCCGGGTTGCATTGAATGCACCGATTCGGTCCGGAACCGAAACGAACTACCGATTTGGGCTAGAAACGAAACGAACGCACCCAATCCACTTTTTTGGACCCAATAGAGATGTTTTGGTTCGTTTTGGTCAGTTTCGTTACTGTGCAAAAAACCATGTCGGGATACCATTTAATGCACCGATTCGGGCCGGAACCGAAACGAACTACCGATTCGCGCCAGAAACGAAACAAACACCCCAATCCACTTTTTTGGACCCAATAGTGATGTTTTGGTTCATTTTGGTCAGTTTCGTTACTGTGCAAAAAATCATGTCGGGTTGCATTGAATGCACCGATTCGTGCCGGAACCGAAATGAACTACCGATTCACGCCAGAAACGAAACGAACGCACGCAATCCACTTTTTGGACCGGATAGTGATGTTTTGGTTCGTTTTGGTCAGTTTCGTTACTGTGCAAAAAACCATGTCGGGTTGTATTGAATGCACCGATTCGGGCCGGAACCGAAACGAACTACCGATTTGGGCAAAAAACGTAACAAACGCACCCAATCCACTTTTTTGGACCCAATAGTGATGTTTTGGTTCGTTTTGGTCAGTTTCGTTACTGTGCAAAAAACCATGTCGGGATACCATTTAATGCACCGATTCGGGCCGGAACCGAAACGAACTACCAATTCGCGCCAGAAACGAAACGAACGCACCCAATCCACTTTATTGGACCCAAAAGTGATGTTTTCGTTCGTTTTTAATCAGTTTCGTTACTGTGCAAAAAACCATGCCGGGATAGCATTTAATGCACCGATTCGGGCCGGAACCAAAACGAACTACCGATTCGCGCCAGAAACGAAACGAACGCACCCAATCCACTTTTTTGGACCCAATAGTGATGTTTTGGTTCGTTTTTAATCAGTTTCGTTACTGTGCAAAAAACCATGCCGGGATAGCATTTAATGCACCGATTCGGGTCGGAACCAAAACGAACTACCGATTCGTGCCAGAAACGAAACGAACGCACCCAATCCACTTTTTTGGACCCAATAGTGATGTTTTGGTTCGTTTTGATAAGTTCCGTTACTGTGCGAAAAACCATGCCGGGACAGCATTTAATGCACCGATTCGGGCCGGAACCGAAACGAACTACCGATTCGCGCCAGAAACGAAACGAACGCACCCAATCCACTTTTTTGGACCCAATAGTTATGTTTTGGTTCGTTTTGGTCAGTTTCGTTACTGTGCAAAAAACCATGCCGGGTTGCATTGAATGCACCGATTCGGACCGGAACCGAAACGAACTACCGATTTGGGCCAGAAACGTAACGAACGCACCCAATCCACTTTTTTGGACCCAATAGTGATGTTTTGGTTCGTTTTGGTCAGTTTCGTTACTGTGCAAAAAACCATGCCGGGACAGCATTTAATGCACCGATTCGGGCCGGAACCGGAACGTACTACCGATTCGCGCCAAAAACGAAACGAACGCACCCACTCCACTTTTTTGGACCCAATAGTGATGTTTTGGTTCGTTTTGGTCAGTTTCGTTACTGTGCAAAAAACCATGTCGGGATACCATTTAATGCACCGATTCGGGCTAGAACCGAAACGAACTACCGATTCGGGCCAGAAACGAAACGAACGCACCCAATCCACTTTTTTGGACCCAATAGTGATGTTTTGGTTCGTTTTGGTCAGTTTCGTTACTGTGCAAAAAACCATGCGGGTTGCATTTAATGCACCGATTCGGGCCGGAAACCGAAACGAACTACCGATTCGGGCCAGAAACGTAACGAACGCACCCAATCCATTTTTTTGGAGCCAATAGTTATGTTTTGGTTCGTTTTGGTCAGTTTCGTTACTGTGCAAAAAACCATGCCGGGATAGCATTTAATGCACCGATTCGGGCCGGAACCGAAACGAATTACCGATTCGCGCCAGAAACGTAACCAACTCCACATTTTTTGACCCAATAGTGATGTTTTGGTTCGTTTTGGTCAGTTTCGATACTGTGCAAAAAACCATGCCGGGATACCATTTGATGCACCGATTCGGGCCGGAACCGAAACGAACTACCGATTCGCGCCAAAAACAAAACGAACGCACCCAATCCACATTTTGGACCCAATAGTGATGTTTTGGTTCATTTTGGTCAGTTTCGTTACTGTGCAAAAAACCATGTCGGGTTGCATTGAATGCATCGATTCGGGCCGGAACCGAAACGAATTACCGATTCGCGCCAGAAACGAAACGAACGCACCCAATCCACTTTTTTGGACCCAATAGTTATGTTTTGGTTCGTTTTGGTCAGTTTCATTACTGTAAAAAAAACCATGACGGGTTGCATTGATTGCACCGATTCGGGCCGCAACCGAAACGAACTACCGATTCGCGCCAGAAATGAAACGAACGCACCCAATCCAGTTTTTTGGACCAAATAGTGATGTTTTGGTTCGTTTTTAATCAGTTTCGTTACTGTGCAAAAAACCATGCAGGGATAGCATTTAATGCACCGATTCGGGCCGGAACCAAAACGAACTACCGATTCGCGCCAGAAACGAAACGAACGAACGCACCCAATCCACTTTTTTGGACCCAATACTGATGTTTTGGTTCGTTTTGATTAGTTTTGTTACTGTGCGAAAAACCATGCCGGGACAGCATTTACTGCACCGATTCGGGCCGGAACCGAAACGAACTACCGATTCGCGCCAGAAAAGAAACGAACGCACCCAATCCACTTTTTTGGACCCAATAGATATGTTTTGGTTCGTTTTGGTCAGTTTCGTTACTGTGCAAAAAACCATGTCGGGATAGCATTTAATGCACCGATTCGGGCCGGAACCGAAACGAATTACTGATTCGCGCCAGAAACGAAACGAACGCACCCAATCCACTTTATTGGACCCAATAGTGATGTTTTGGTTCGTTTTTAATCAGTTTCGTTACTGTGCAAAAAACCATGCCGGGATAGCATTTAATGCACCGATTCGGGCCGGAACCAAAATGAACTACCGATTCATGCCAGAAACGAAACGAACGCACCCAATCCACTTTTTTGGACCCAATAGTGATGTTTTGGTTCGTTTTGATCAGTTTCGTTACTGTGCGAAAAACCATGCCGGGACAGCATTTAATGCACCGATTCGGGCCGGAACCAAAACGAACTACCGATTCGCGCTAGAAACGAAACGAACGCGCCCAATCCACTTTTTTCGACCCAATAGTTATGTTTTGGTTCGTTTTGGTCAGTTTCGTTACTGTGCAAAAAACCATGCCGGGTTGCATTGAATGCACCGATTCGGTCCGGAACCGAAACGAACTACCGATTTGGGCTAGAAACGTAACGAACGCACCCAATCCACTTTTTTGGACCCAATAGAGATGTTTTGGTTCGTTTTGGTCAGTTTCGTTACTGTGCAAAAAACCATGTCGGGATACCATTTAATGCACCGATTCGGGCCGGAACCGAAACGAACTACCGATTCGCGCCAGAAACGAAACAAACACCCCAATCCACTTTTTTGGACCCAATAGTGATGTTTTGGTTCGTTTTGGTCAGTTTCGTTACTGTGCAAAAAATCATGTCGGGTTGAATTGAATGCACCGATTCGTGCCGGAACCGAAATGAACTACCGATTCACGCCAGAAACGAAACGAACGCACGCAATCCACTTTTTGGACCGGATAGTGATGTTTTGGTTCATTTTGGTCAGTTTCGTTACTGTGCAAAAAACCATGTCGGGTTGTATTGAATGCACCGATTCGGGCCGGAACCGAAACGAACTACCGATTTGGGCAAAAAACGTAACAAACGCACCCAATCCACTTTTTTGGACCCAATAGTGATGTTTTGGTTCGTTTTGGTCAGTTTCGTTACTGTGCAAAAAACCATGTCGGGATACCATTTAATGCACCGATTCGGGCCGGAACCGAAACGAACTACCAATTCGCGCCAGAAACGAAACGAACGCACCCAATCCACTTTATTGGACCCAAAAGTGATGTTTTCGTTCGTTTTTCATCAGTTTCGTTACTGTGCAAAAAACCATGCCGGGATAGCATTTAATGCACCGATTCGGGGCGGAACCAAAACGAACTACCGATTCGCGCCAGAAACGAAACGAACGCACCCAATCCACTTTTTTGGACCCAATAGTGATGTTTTGGTTCGTTTTTAATCAGTTTCGTTACTGTGCAAAAAACCATGCCGGGATAGCATTTAATGCACCGATTCGGGTCGGAACCAAAACGAACTACCGATTCGTGCCAGAAACGAAACGAACGCACCCAATCCACTTTTTTGGACCCAATAGTGATGTTTTGGTTCGTTTTGATAAGTTCCGTTACTGTGCGAAAAACCATGCCGGGACAGCATTTAATGCACCGATTCGGGCCGGAATCGAAACGAACTACCGATTCGGGCCAGAAACGAAACGAACGCACCCAATCCACTTTTTTGGACCCAATAGTTATGTTTTGGTTCGTTTTGGTCAGTTTCGTTACTGTGCAAAAAACCATGCCGGGTTGCATTGAATGCACCGATTCGGACCGGAACCGAAACGAACTACCGATTTGGGCCAGAAACGTAACGAACGCACCCAATCCACTTTTTTGGACCCAATAGTGATGTTTTGGTTCGTTTTGGTCAGTTTCGTTACTGTGCAAAAAACCATGCCGGGACAGCATTTAATGCACCGATTCGGGCCGGAACCGGAACGAACTACCGATTCGGGCCAAAAACGAAACGAACGCACCCACTCCACTTTTTTGGACCCAATAGTGATGTTTTGGTTCGTTTTGGTCAGTTTCGTTACTGTGCAAAAAACCATGTCGGGATACCATTTAATGCACCGATTCGGGCTAGAACCGAAACGAACTACCGATTCGCGCCAGAAACGAAACGAACGCACCCAATCCACTTTTTTGGACCCAATAGTGATGTTTTGGTTCGTTTTTAATCAGTTTCGTTACTGTGCAAAAAACCATGCCGGGATAGCATTTAATGCACCGATTCGGGCCGGAACCAAAATGAACTACCGATTCATGCCAGAAACGAAACGAACGCACCCAATCCACTTTTTTGGACCCAATAGTGATGTTTTGGTTCGTTTTGATAAGTTTCGTTACTGTGCGAAAAACCATGCCGGGACAGCATTTAATGCACCGATTCGGGCCGGAACCAAAACGAACTACCGATTCGCGCTAGAAACGAAACGAACGCGCCCAATCCACTTTTTTCGACCCAATAGTTATGTTTTGGTTCGTTTTGGTCAGTTTCGTTACTGTGCAAAAAACCATGCCGGGTTGCATTGAATGCACCGATTCGGTCCGGAACCGAAACGAACTACCGATTTGGGCTAGAAACGTAACGAACGCACCCAATCCACTTTTTTGGACCCAATAGAGATGTTTTGGTTCGTTTTGGTCAGTTTCGTTACTGTGCAAAAAACCATGTCGGGATACCATTTAATGCACCGATTCGGGCCGGAACCGAAACGAACTACCGATTCGCGCCAGAAACGAAACAAACACCCCAATCCACTTTTTTGGACCCAATAGTGATGTTTTGGTTCGTTTTGGTCAGTTTCGTTACTGTGCAAAAAATCATGTCGGGTTGAATTGAATGCACCGATTCGTGCCGGAACCGAAATGAACTACCGATTCACGCCAGAAACGAAACGAACGCACGCAATCCACTTTTTGGACCGGATAGTGATGTTTTGGTTCATTTTGGTCAGTTTCGTTACTGTGCAAAAAACCATGTCGGGTTGTATTGAATGCACCGATTCGGGCCGGAACCGAAACGAACTACCGATTTGGGCAAAAAACGTAACAAACGCACCCAATCCACTTTTTTGGACCCAATAGTGATGTTTTGGTTCGTTTTGGTCAGTTTCGTTACTGTGCAAAAAACCATGTCGGGATACCATTTAATGCACCGATTCGGGCCGGAACCGAAACGAACTACCAATTCGCGCCAGAAACGAAACGAACGCACCCAATCCACTTTATTGGACCCAAAAGTGATGTTTTCGTTCGTTTTTAATCAGTTTCGTTACTGTGCAAAAAACCATGCCGGGATAGCATTTAATGCACCGATTCGGGGCGGAACCAAAACGAACTACCGATTCGCGCCAGAAACGAAACGAACGCACCCAATCCACTTTTTTGGACCCAATAGTGATGTTTTGGTTCGTTTTTAATCAGTTTCGTTACTGTGCAAAAAACCATGCCGGGATAGCATTTAATGCACCGATTCGGGTCGGAACCAAAACGAACTACCGATTCGTGCCAGAAACGAAACGAACGCACCCAATCCACTTTTTTGGACCCAATAGTGATGTTTTGGTTCGTTTTGATAAGTTCCGTTACTGTGCGAAAAACCATGCCGGGACAGCATTTAATGCACCGATTCGGGCCGGAACCGAAACGAACTACCGATTCGCGCCAGAAACGAAACGAACGCACCCAATCCACTTTTTTGGACCCAATAGTTATGTTTTGGTTCGTTTTGGTCAGTTTCGTTACTGTGCAAAAAACCATGCCGGGTTGCATTGAATGCACCGATTCGGACCGGAACCGAAACGAACTACCGATTTGGGCCAGAAACGTAACGAACGCACCCAATCCACTTTTTTGGACCCAATAGTGATGTTTTGGTTCGTTTTGGTCAGTTTCGTTACTGTGCAAAAAACCATGCCGGGACAGCATTTAATGCACCGATTCGGGCAGGAACCGGAACGAACTACCGATTCGCGCCAAAAACGAAACGAACGCACCCACTGCACTTTTTTGGACCCAATAGTGATGTTTTGGTTCGTTTTGGTCAGTTTCGTTACTGTGCAAAAAACCATGTCGGGATACCATTTAATGCACCGATTCGGGCTAGAACCGAAACGAACTACCGATTCGGGCCAGAAACGAAACGAACGCACCCAATCCACTTTTTTGGACCCAATAGTGATGTTTTGGTTCGTTTTGATAAGTTCCGTTACTGTGCGAAAAACCATGCCGGGACAGCATTTAATGCACCGATTCGGGCCGGAACCGAAACGAACTACCGATTCGCGCCAGAAACGAAACGAACGCGCCCAATCCACTTTTTTCGACCCAATAGTTATGTTTTGGTTCGTTTTGGTCAGTTTCGTTACTGTGCAAAAAACCATGCCGGGTTGCATTGAATGCACCGATTCGGTCCGGAACCGAAACGAACTACCGATTTGGGCTAGAAACGTAACGAACGCACCCAATCCACTTTTTTGGACCCAATAGAGATGTTTTGGTTCGTTTTGGTCAGTTTCGTTACTGTGCAAAAAACCATGTCGGGATACCATTTAATGCACCGATTCGGGCCGGAACCGAAACGAACTACCGATTCGCGCCAGAAACGAAACAAACACCCCAATCCACTTTTTTGGACCCAATAGTGATGTTTTGGTTCGTTTTGGTCAGTTTCGTTACTGTGCAAAAAATCATGTCGGGTTGCATTGAATGCACCGATTCGTGCCGGAACCGAAATGAACTACCGATTCACGCCAGAAACGAAACGAACGCACGCAATCCACTTTTTGGACCGGATAGTGATGTTTTGGTTCGTTTTGGTCAGTTTCGTTACTGTGCAAAAAACCATGTCGGGTTGTATTGAATGCACCGATTCGGGCCGGAACCGAAACGAACTACCGATTTGGGCAAAAAACGTAACAAACGCACCCAATCCACTTTTTTGGACCCAATAGTGATGTTTTGGTTCGTTTTGGTCAGTTTCGTTACTGTGCAAAAAACCATGTCGGGATACCATTTAATGCACCGATTCGGGCCGGAACCGAAACGAACTACCAATTCGCGCCAGAAACGAAACGAACGCACCCAATCCACTTTATTGGACCCAAAAGTGATGTTTTCGTTCGTTTTTAATCAGTTTCGTTACTGTGCAAAAAACCATGCCGGGATAGCATTTAATGCACCGATTCGGGCCGGAACCAAAACGAACTACCGATTCGCGCCAGAAACGAAACGAACGCACCCAATCCACTTTTTTGGACCCAATAGTGATGTTTTGGTTCGTTTTTAATCAGTTTCGTTACTGTGCAAAAAACCATGCCGGGATAGCATTTAATGCACCGATTCGGGTCGGAACCAAAACGAACTACCGATTCGTGCCAAAAACGAAACGAACGCACCCAATCCACTTTTTTGGACCCAATAGTGATGTTTTGGTTCGTTTTGATAAGTTCCGTTACTGTGCGAAAAACCATGCCGGGACAGCATTTAATGCACCGATTCGGGCCGGAACCGAAACGAACTACCGATTCGCGCCAGAAACGAAACGAACGCACCCAATCCACTTTTTTGGACAGAATAGTTATGTTTTGGTTCGTTTTGGTCAGTTTCGTTACTGTGCAAAAAACCATGCCGGGTTGCATTGAATGCACCGATTCGGACCGGAACCGAAACGAACTACCGATTTGGGCCAGAAACGTAACGAACGCACCCAATCCACTTTTTTGGACCTAATAGTGATGTTTTGGTTCGTTTTGGTCAGTTTCGTTACTGTGCAAAAAACCATGCCGGGACAGCATTTAATGCACCGATTCGGGCAGGAACCGGAACGAACTACCGATTCGCGCCAAAAACGAAACGAACGCACCCACTGCACTTTTTTGGACCCAATAGTGATGTTTTGGTTCGTTTTGGTCAGTTTCGTTACTGTGCAAAAAACCATGTCGGGATACCATTTAATGCACCGATTCGGGCTAGAACCGAAACGAACTACCGATTCGGGCCAGAAACGAAACGAACGCACCCAATCCACTTTTTTGGACCCAATAGTGATGTTTTGGTTCGTTTTGATAAGTTCCGTTACTGTGCGAAAAACCATGCCGGGACAGCATTTAATGCACCGATTCGGGCCGGAACCGAAACGAACTACCGATTCGCGCCAGAAACGAAACGAACGCGCCCAATCCACTTTTTTCGACCCAATAGTTATGTTTTGGTTCGTTTTGGTCAGTTTCGTTACTGTGCAAAAAACCATGCCGGGTTGCATTGAATGCACCGATTCGGTCCGGAACCGAAACGAACTACCGATTTGGGCTAGAAACGTAACGAACGCACCCAATCCACTTTTTTGGACCCAATAGAGATGTTTTGGTTCGTTTTGGTCAGTTTCGTTACTGTGCAAAAAACCATGTCGGGATACCATTTAATGCACCGATTCGGGCCGGAACCGAAACGAACTACCGATTCGCGCCAGAAACGAAACAAACACCCCAATCCACTTTTTTGGACCCAATAGTGATGTTTTGGTTCGTTTTGGTCAGTTTCGTTACTGTGCAAAAAATCATGTCGGGTTGCATTGAATGCACCGATTCGTGCCGGAACCGAAATGAACTACCGATTCACGCCAGAAACGAAACGAACGCACGCAATCCACTTTTTGGACCGGATAGTGATGTTTTGGTTCGTTTTGGTCAGTTTCGTTACTGTGCAAAAAACCATGTCGGGTTGTATTGAATGCACCGATTCGGGCCGGAACCGAAACGAACTACCGATTTGGGCCAGAAACGTAACGAACGCACCCCAATCCACTTTTTTGGACCCAATAGTGATGTTTTGGTTCGTTTTGGTCAGTTTCGTTACTGTGCAAAAAATCATGTCGGGTTGCATTGAATGCACCGATTCGTGCCGGAACCGAAATGAACTACCGATTCACGCCAGAAACGAAACGAACGCACGCAATCCACTTTTTGGACCGGATAGTGATGTTTTGGTTCGTTTTGGTCAGTTTCGTTACTGTGCAAAAAACCATGTCGGGTTGTATTGAATGCACCGATTCGGGCCGGAACCGAAACGAACTACCGATTTGGGCAAAAAACGTAACAAACGCACCCAATCCACTTTTTTGGACCCAATAGTGATGTTTTGGTTCGTTTTGGTCAGTTTCGTTACTGTGCAAAAAACCATGTCGGGATACCATTTAATGCACCGATTCGGGCCGGAACCGAAACGAACTACCAATTCGCGCCAGAAACGAAACGAACGCACCCAATCCACTTTATTGGACCCAAAAGTGATGTTTTCGTTCGTTTTTAATCAGTTTCGTTACTGTGCAAAAAACCATGCCGGGATAGCATTTAATGCACCGATTCGGGCCGGAACCAAAACGAACTACCGATTCGCGCCAGAAACGAAACGAACGCACCCAATCCACTTTTTTGGACCCAATAGTGATGTTTTGGTTCGTTTTTAATCAGTTTCGTTACTGTGCAAAAAACCATGCCGGGATAGCATTTAATGCACCGATTCGGGTCGGAACCAAAACGAACTACCGATTCGTGCCAGAAACGAAACGAACGCACCCAATCCACTTTTTTGGACCCAATAGTGATGTTTTGGTTCGTTTTGATAAGTTCCGTTACTGTGCGAAAAACCATGCCGGGACAGCATTTAATGCACCGATTCGGGCCGGAACCGAAACGAACTACCGATTCGCGCCAGAAACGAAACGAACGCACCCAATCCACTTTTTTGGACCCAATAGTTATGTTTTGGTTCGTTTTGGTCAGTTTCGTTACTGTGCAAAAAACCATGCCGGGTTGCATTGAATGCACCGATTCGGACCGGAACCGAAACGAACTACCGATTTGGGCCAGAAACGTAACGAACGCACCCAATCCACTTTTTTGGACCCAATAGTGATGTTTTGGTTCGTTTTGGTCAGTTTCGTTACTGTGCAAAAAACCATGCCGGGACAGCATTTAATGCACCGATTCGGGCCGGAACCGGAACGTACTACCGATTCGCGCCAAAAACGAAACGAACGCACCCAATCCACTTTTTTGGACCCAATAGAGATGTTTTGGTTCGTTTTTGATCAGTTTCGTTACTGTGCAAAAAACCATGTCGGGATACCATTTAATGCACCGATTCGGGCCGGAACCGAAACGAACTACCGATTCGCGCCAGAAATGAAACAAACACCCCAATCCAATTTTTTGGACCCAATAGAGATGTTTTGGTTCGTTTTGGTCAGTTTCGTTACTGTGCAAAAAACCATGTCGGGATACCATTTAATGCACCGATTCGGGCCGGAACCGAAACGAACTACCGATTCGCGCCAGAAACGAAACAAACACCCCAATCCACTTTTTTGGACCCAATAGTGATGTTTTGGTTCGTTTTGGTCAGTTTCGTTACTGTGCAAAAAATCATGTCGGGTTGCATTGAATGCACCGATTCGTGCCGGAACCGAAATGAACTACCGATTCACGCCAGAAACGAAACGAACGCACGCAATCCACTTTTTGGACCGGATAGTGATGTTTTGGTTCGTTTTGGTCAGTTTCGTTACTGTGCAAAAAACCATGTCGGGTTGTATTGAATGCACCGATTCGGGCCGGAACCGAAACGAACTACCGATTTGGGCAAAAAACGTAACAAACGCACCCAATCCACTTTTTTGGACCCAATAGTGATGTTTTGGTTCGTTTTGGTCAGTTTCGTTACTGTGCAAAAAACCATGTCGGGATACCATTTAATGCACCGATTCGGGCCGGAACCGAAACGAACTACCAATTCGCGCCAGAAACGAAACGAACGCACCCAATCCACTTTATTGGACCCAAAAGTGATGTTTTCGTTCGTTTTTAATCAGTTTCGTTACTGTGCAAAAAACCATGCCGGGATAGCATTTAATGCACCGATTCGGGCCGGAACCAAAACGAACTACCGATTCGCGCCAGAAACGAAACGAACGCACCCAATCCACTTTTTTGGACCCAATAGTGATGTTTTGGTTCGTTTTTAATCAGTTTCGTTACTGTGCAAAAAACCATGCCGGGATAGCATTTAATGCACCGATTCGGGTCGGAACCAAAACGAACTACCGATTCGTGCCAGAAACGAAACGAACGCACCCAATCCACTTTTTTGGACCCAATAGTGATGTTTTGGTTCGTTTTGATAAGTTCCGTTACTGTGCGAAAAACCATGCCGGGACAGCATTTAATGCACCGATTCGGGCCGGAACCGAAACGAACTACCGATTCGCGCCAGAAACGAAACGAACGCGCCCAATCCACTTTTTTCGACCCAATAGTTATGTTTTGGTTCGTTTTGGTCAGTTTCGTTACTGTGCAAAAAACCATGCCGGGTTGCATTGAATGCACCGATTCGGTCCGGAACCGAAACGAACTACCGATTTGGGCTAGAAACGTAACGAACGCACCCAATCCACTTTTTTGGACCCAATAGAGATGTTTTGGTTCGTTTTGGTCAGTTTCGTTACTGTGCAAAAAACCATGTCGGGATACCATTTAATGCACCGATTCGGGCCGGAACCGAAACGAACTACCGATTCGCGCCAGAAACGAAACAAACACCCCAATCCACTTTTTTGGACCCAATAGTGATGTTTTGGTTCGTTTTGGTCAGTTTCGTTACTGTGCAAAAAATCATGTCGGGTTGAATTGAATGCACCGATTCGTGCCGGAACCGAAATGAACTACCGATTCACGCCAGAAACGAAACGAACGCACGCAATCCACTTTTTGGACCGGATAGTGATGTTTTGGTTCGTTTTGGTCAGTTTCGTTACTGTGCAAAAAACCATGTCGGGTTGTATTGAATGCACCGATTCGGGCCGGAACCGAAACGAACTACCGATTTGGGCAAAAAACGTAACAAATGCACCCAATCCACTTTTTTGGACCCAATAGTGATGTTTTGGTTCGTTTTGGTCAGTTTCGTTACTGTGCAAAAAACCATGTCGGGATACCATTTAATGCACCGATTCGGGCCGGAACCGAAACGAACTACCAATTCGCGCCAGAAACGAAACGAACGCACCCAATCCACTTTATTGGACCCAAAAGTGATGTTTTCGTTCGTTTTTAATCAGTTTCGTTACTGTGCAAAAAAACCATGCCGGGATAGCATTTAATGCACCGATTCGGGCCGGAACCAAAACGAACTACCGATTCGCGCCAGAAACGAAACGAACGCACCCAATCCACTTTTTTGGACCCAATAGTGATGTTTTGGTTCGTTTTTAATCAGTTTCGTTACTGTGCAAAAAACCATGCCGGGATAGCATTTAATGCACCGATTCGGGTCGGAACCAAAACGAACTACCGATTCGTGCCAGAAACGAAACGAACGCACCCAATCCACTTTTTTGGACCCAATAGTGATGTTTTGGTTCGTTTTGATAAGTTCCGTTACTGTGCGAAAAACCATGCCGGGACAGCATTTAATGCACCGATTCGGGCCGGAACCGAAACGAACTACCGATTCGCGCCAGAAACGAAACGAACGCACCCAATCCAATTTTTTAGACCCAATAGTTATGTTTTGGTTCGTTTTGGTCAGTTTCGTTACTGTGCAAAAAACCATGCCGGGTTGCATTGAATGCACCGATTCGGACCGGAACCGAAACGAACTACCGATTTGGGCCAGAAACGTAACGAACGCACCCAATCCACTTTTTTGGACCCAATAGTGATGTTTTGGTTCGTTTTGGTCAGTTTCGTTACTGTGCAAAAAACCATGCCGGGACAGCATTTAATGCACCGATTCGGGCCGGAACCGGAACGTACTACCGATTCGCGCCAAAAACGAAACGAACGCACCCACTCCACTTTTTTGGACCCAATAGTGATGTTTTGGTTCGTTTTGGTCAGTTTCGTTACTGTGCAAAAAACCATGTCGGGATACCATTTAATGCACCGATTCGGGCTAGAACCGAAACGAACTACCGATTCGGGCCAGAAACGAAACGAACGCACCCAATCCACTTTTTTGGACCCAATAGTGATGTTTTGGTTCGTTTTGGTCAGTTTCGTTACTGTGCAAAAAACCATGCGGGTTGCATTTAATGCACCGATTCGGGCCGGAAACCGAAACGAACTACCGATTCGGGCCAGAAACGTAACGAACGCACCCAATCCACTTTTTTGGAGCCAATAGTTATGTTTTGGTTCGTTTTGGTCAGTTTCGTTACTGTGCAAAAAACCATGCCGGGATAGCATTTAATGCACCGATTCGGGCCGGAACCGAAACGAATTACCGATTCGCGCCAGAAACGTAACCAACTCCACATTTTTTGACCCAATAGTGATGTTTTGGTTCGTTTTGGTCAGTTTCGATACTGTGCAAAAAACCATGCCGGGATACCATTTGATGCACCGATTCGGGCCGGAACCGAAACGAACTACCGATTCGCGCCAAAAACAAAACGAACGCACCCAATCCACATTTTGGACCCAATAGTGATGTTTTGGTTCATTTTGGTCAGTTTCGTTACTGTGCAAAAAACCATGTCGGGTTGCATTGAATGCATCGATTCGGGCCGGAACCGAAACGAATTACCGATTCGCGCCAGAAACGAAACGAACGCACCCAATCCACTTTTTTGGATCCAATAGTTATGTTTTGGTTCGTTTTGGTCAGTTTCATTACTGTAAAAAAAACCATGACGGGTTGCATTGATTGCACCGATTCGGGCCGCAACCGAAACGAACTACCGATTCGCGCCAGAAATGAAACGAACGCACCCAATCCAGTTTTTTGGACCAAATAGTGATGTTTTGGTTCGTTTTTAATCAGTTTCGTTACTGTGCAAAAAACCATGCCGGGATAGCATTTAATGCACCGATTCGGGCCGGAACCAAAACGAACTACCGATTCGCGCCAGAAACGAAACGAACGAACGCACCCAATACACTTTTTTGGACCCAATACTGATGTTTTGGTTCGTTTTGATTAGTTTTGTTACTGTGCGAAAAACCATGCCGGGACAGCATTTACTGCACCGATTCGGGCCGGAACCGAAACGAACTACCGATTCGCGCCAGAAAAGAAACGAACGCACCCAATCCACTTTTTTGGACCCAATAGATATGTTTTGGTTCGTTTTGGTCAGTTTCGTTACTGTGCAAAAAACCATGCCGGGATAGCATTTAATGCACCGATTCGGGCCGGAACCGAAACGAATTACTGATTCGCGCCAGAAACGAAACGAACGCACCCAATCCACTTTATTGGACCCAATAGTGATGTTTTGGTTCGTTTTTAATCAGTTTCGTTACTGTGCAAAAAACCATGCCGGGATAGCATTTAATGCACCGATTCGGGCCGGAACCAAAATGAACTACCGATTCATGCCAGAAACGAAACGAACGCACCCAATCCACTTTTTTGGACCCAATAGTGATGTTTTGGTTCGTTTTGATCAGTTTCGTTACAGTGCGAAAAACCATGCCGGGACAGCATTTAATGCACCGATTCGGGCCGGAACCAAAACGAACTACCGATTCGCGCTAGAAACGAAACGAACGCGCCCAATCCACTTTTTTCGACCCAATAGTTATGTTTTGGTTCGTTTTGGTCAGTTTCGTTACTGTGCAAAAAACCATGCCGGGTTGCATTGAATGCACCGATTCGGTCCGGAACCGAAACGAACTACCGATTTGGGCTAGAAACGAAACGAACGCACCCAATCCACTTTTTTGGACCCAATAGAGATGTTTTGGTTCGTTTTGGTCAGTTTCGTTACTGTGCAAAAAACCATGTCGGGATACCATTTAATGCACCGATTCGGGCCGGAACCGAAACGAACTACCGATTCGCGCCAGAAACGAAACAAACACCCCAATCCACTTTTTTGGACCCAATAGTGATGTTTTGGTTCGTTTTGGTCAGTTTCGTTACTGTGCAAAAAATCATGTCGGGTTGCATTGAATGCACCGATTCGTGCCGGAACCGAAATGAACAACCGATTCACGCCAGAAACGAAACGAACGCACGCAATCCACTTTTTGGACCGGATAGTGATGTTTTGGTTCGTTTTGGTCAGTTTCGTTACTGTGCAAAAAACCATGTCGGGTTGTATTGAATGCACCGATTCGGGCCGGAACCGAAACGAACTACCGATTTGGGCAAAAAACGTAACAAACGCACCCAATCCACTTTTTTGGACCCAATAGTGATGTTTTGGTTCGTTTTGGTCAGTTTCGTTACTGTGCAAAAAACCATGTCGGGATACCATTTAATGCACCGATTCGGGCCGGAACCGAAACGAACTACCAATTCGCGCCAGAAACGAAACGAACGCACCCAATCCACTTTATTGGACCCAAAAGTGATGTTTTCGTTCGTTTTTAATCAGTTTCGTTACTGTGCAAAAAACCATGCCGGGATAGCATTTAATGCACCGATTCGGGCCGGAACCAAAACGAACTACCGATTCGCGCCAGAAACGAAACGAACGCACCCAATCCACTTTTTTGGACCCAATAGTGATGTTTTGGTTCGTTTTTAATCAGTTTCGTTACTGTGCAAAAAACCATGCCGGGATAGCATTTAATGCACCGATTCGGGTCGGAACCAAAACGAACTACCGATTCGTGCCAGAAACGAAACGAACGCACCCAATCCACTTTTTTGGACCCAATAGTGATGTTTTGGTTCGTTTTGATAAGTTCCGTTACTGTGCGAAAAACCATGCCGGGACAGCATTTAATGCACCGATTCGGGCCGGAATCGAAACGAACTACCGATTCGCGCCAGAAACGAAACGAACGCACCCAATCCACTTTTTTGGACCCAATAGTTATGTTTTGGTTCGTTTTGGTCAGTTTCGTTACTGTGCAAAAAACCATGCCGGGTTGCATTGAATGCACCGATTCGGACCGGAACCGAAACGAACTACCGATTTGGGCCAGAAACGTAACGAACGCACCCAATCCACTTTTTTGGACCCAATAGTGATGTTTTGGTTCGTTTTGGTCAGTTTCGTTACTGTGCAAAAAACCATGCCGGGACAGCATTTAATGCACCGATTCGGGCCGGAACCGGAACGAACTACCGATTCGCGCCAAAAACGAAACGAACGCACCCACTCCACTTTTTTGGACCCAATAGTAATGTTTTGGTTCGTTTTGGTCAGTTTCGTTACTGTGCAAAAAACCATGTCGGGATACCATTTAATGCACCGATTCGGGCTAGAACCGAAACGAACTACCGATTCGGGCCAGAAACGAAACGAACGCACCCAATCCACTTTTTTGGACCCAATAGTGATGTTTTGGTTCGTTTTTAATCAGTTTCGTTACTGTGCAAAAAACCATGCCGGGATAGCATTTAATGCACCGATTCGGGCCGGAACCAAAATGAACTACCGATTCATGCCAGAAACGAAACGAACGCACCCAATCCACTTTTTTGGACCCAATAGTGATGTTTTGGTTCGTTTTGATCAGTTTCGTTACTGTGCGAAAAACCATGCCGGGACAGCATTTAATGCACCGATTCGGGCCGGAACCAAAACGAACTACCGATTCGCGCTAGAAACGAAACGAACGCGCCCAATCCACTTTTTTCGACCCAATAGTTATGTTTTGGTTCGTTTTGGTCAGTTTCGTTACTGTGCAAAAAACCATGCCGGGTTGCATTGAATGCACCGATTCGGTCCGGAACCGAAACGAACTACCGATTTGGGCTAGAAACGTAACGAACGCACCCAATCCACTTTTTTGGACCCAATAGAGATGTTTTGGTTCGTTTTGGTCAGTTTCGTTACTGTGCAAAAAACCATGTCGGGATACCATTTAATGCACCGATTCGGGCCGGAACCGAAACGAACTACCGATTCGCGCCAGAAACGAAACAAACACCCCAATCCACTTTTTTGGACCCAATAGTGATGTTTTGGTTCGTTTTGGTCAGTTTCGTTACTGTGCAAAAAATCATGTCGGGTTGCATTGAATGCACCGATTCGTGCCGGAACCGAAATGAACTACCGATTCACGCCAGAAACGAAACGAACGCACGCAATCCACTTTTTGGACCGGATAGTGATGTTTTGGTTCGTTTTGGTCAGTTTCGTTACTGTGCAAAAAACCATGTCGGGTTGTATTGAATGCACCGATTCGGGCCGGAACCGAAACGAACTACCGATTTGGGCAAAAAACGTAACAAACGCACCCAATCCACTTTTTTGGACCCAATAGTGATGTTTTGGTTCGTTTTGGTCAGTTTCGTTACTGTGCAAAAAACCATGTCGGGATACCATTTAATGCACCGATTCGGGCCGGAACCGAAACGAACTACCAATTCGCGCCAGAAACGAAACGAACGCACCCAATCCACTTTATTGGACCCAAAAGTGATGTTTTCGTTCGTTTTTAATCAGTTTCGTTACTTTGCAAAAAACCATGCCGGGATAGCATTTAATGCACCGATTCGGGCCGGAACCAAAACGAACTACCGATTCGCGCCAGAAACGAAACGAACGCACCCAATCCACTTTTTTGGACCCAATAGTGATGTTTTGGTTCGTTTTTAATCAGTTTCGTTACTGTGCAAAAAACCATGCCGGGATAGCATTTAATGCACCGATTCGGGTCGGAACCAAAACGAACTACCGATTCGTGCCAGAAACGAAACGAACGCACCCAATCCACTTTTTTGGACCCAATAGTGATGTTTTGGTTCGTTTTGATAAGTTCCGTTACTGTGCGAAAAACCATGCCGGGACAGCATTTAATGCACCGATTCGGGCCGGAACCGAAACGAACTACCGATTCGCGCCAGAAACGAAACGAACGCACCCAATCCAATTTTTTAGACCCAATAGTTATGTTTTGGTTCGTTTTGGTCAGTTTCGTTACTGTGCAAAAAACCATGCCGGGTTGCATTGAATGCACCGATTCGGTCCGGAACCGAAACGAACTACCGATTTGGGCTAGAAACGTAACGAACGCACCCAATCCACTTTTTTGGACCCAATAGAGATGTTTTGGTTCGTTTTGGGCAGTTTTGTTACTGTGCAAAAAACCATGTCGGGATACCATTTAATGCACCGATTCGGGCCGGAACCGAAACGAACTACCGATTCGCGCCAGAAACGAAACAAACACCCCAATCCACTTTTTTGGACCCAATAGTGATGTTTTGGTTCGTTTTGGTCAGTTTCGTTACTGTGCAAAAAATCATGTCGGGTTGCATTGAATGCACCGATTCGTGCCGGAACCGAAATGAACTACCGATTCACGCCAGAAACGAAACGAACGCACGCAATCCACTTTTTGGACCGGATAGTGATGTTTTGGTTCGTTTTGGTCAGTTTCGTTACTGTGCAAAAAACCATGTCGGGTTGTATTGAATGCACCGATTCGGGCCGGAACCGAAACGAACTACCGATTTGGGCAAAAAACGTAACAAACGCACCCAATCCACTTTTTTGGACCCAATAGTGATGTTTTGGTTCGTTTTGGTCAGTTTCGTTACTGTGCAAAAAACCATGTCGGGATACCATTTAATGCACCGATTCGGGCCGGAACCGAAACGAACTACCAATTCGCGCCAGAAACGAAACGAACGCACCCAATCCACTTTATTGGACCCAAAAGTGATGTTTTCGTTCGTTTTTAATCAGTTTCGTTACTGTGCAAAAAACCATGCCGGGATAGCATTTAATGCACCGATTCGGGCCGGAACCAAAACGAACTACCGATTCGCGCCAGAAACGAAACGAACGCACCCAATCCACTTTTTTGGACCCAATAGTGATGTTTTGGTTCGTTTTTAATCAGTTTCGTTACTGTGCAAAAAACCATGCCGGGATAGCATTTAATGCACCGATTCGGGTCGGAACCAAAACGAACTACCGATTCGTGCCAGAAACGAAACGAACGCACCCAATCCACTTTTTTGGACCCAATAGTGATGTTTTGGTTCGTTTTGATAAGTTCCGTTACTGTGCGAAAAACCATGCCGGGACAGCATTTAATGCACCGATTCGGGCCGGAACCGAAACGAACTACCGATTCGCGCCAGAAACGAAACGAACGCACCCAATCCACTTTTTTGGAACCAATAGTTATGTTTTGGTTCGTTTTGGTCAGTTTCGTTACTGTGCAAAAAACCATGCCGGGTTGCATTGAATGCACCGATTCGGACCGGAACCGAAACGAACTACCGATTTGGGCCAGAAACGTAACGAACGCACCCAATCCACTTTTTTGAACCCAATAGTGATGTTTTGGTTCGTTTTGGTCAGTTTCGTTACTGTGCAAAAAACCATGCCGGGACAGCATTTAATGCACCGATTCGGGCAGGAACCGGAACGAACTACCGATTCGCGCCAAAAACGAAACGAACGCACCCACTGCACTTTTTTGGACCCAATAGTGATGTTTTGGTTCGTTTTGGTCAGTTTCGTTACTGTGCAAAAAACCATGTCGGGATACCATTTAATGCACCGATTCGGGCTAGAACCGAAACGAACTACCGATTCGGGCCAGAAACGAAACGAACGCACCCAATCCACTTTTTTGGACCCAATAGTGATGTTTTGGTTCGTTTTGGTCAGTTTCGTTACTGTGCAAAAAACCATGCGGGTTGCATTTAATGCACCGATTCGGGCCGGAACCGAAACGAACTACCGATTCGGGCCAGAAACGTAACGAACGCACCCAATCCACTTTTTTGGAGCCAATAGTTATGTTTTGGTTCGTTTTGGTCAGTTTCGTTACTGTGCAAAAAACCATGCCGGGATAGCATTTAATGCACCGATTCGGGCCGGAACCGAAACGAATTACCGATTCGCGCCAGAAACGTAACCAACTCCACATTTTTTGACCCAATAGTGATGTTTTGGTTCGTTTTGGTCAGTTTCGATACTGTGCAAAAAACCATGCCGGGATACCATTTGATGCACCGATTCGGGCCGGAACCGAAACGAACTACCGATTCGCGCCAAAAACAAAACGAACGCACCCAATCCACATTTTGGACCCAATAGTGATGTTTTGGTTCATTTTGGTCAGTTTCGTTACTGTGCAAAAAACCATGTCGGGTTGCATTGAATGCATCGATTCGGGCCGGAACCGAAACGAATTACCGATTCGCGCCAGAAACGAAACGAACGCACCCAATCCACTTTTTTGGACCCAATAGTTATGTTTTGGTTCGTTTTGGTCAGTTTCATTACTGTAAAAAAAACCATGACGGGTTGCATTGATTGCACCGATTCGGGCCGCAACCGAAACGAACTACCGATTCGCGCCAGAAATGAAACGAACGCACCCAATCCAGTTTTTTGGACCAAATAGTGATGTTTTGGTTCGTTTTTAATCAGTTTCGTTACTGTGCAAAAAACCATGCCGGGATAGCATTTAATGCACCGATTCGGGCCGGAACCAAAACGAACTACCGATTCGCGCCAGAAACGAAACGAACGAACGCACCCAATCCACTTTTTTGGACCCAATACTGATGTTTTGGTTCGTTTTGATTAGTTTTGTTACTGTGCGAAAAACCATGCCGGGACAGCATTTACTGCACCGATTCGGGCCGGAACCGAAACGAACTACCGATTCGCGCCAGAAAAGAAACGAACGCACCCAATCCACTTTTTTGGACCCAATAGATATGTTTTGGTTCGTTTTGGTCAGTTTCGTTACTGTGCAAAAAACCATGCCGGCATAGCATTTAATGCACCGATTCGGGCCGGAACCGATACGAATTACTGATTCGCGCCAGAAACGAAACGAACGCACCCAATCCACTTTATTGGACCCAATAGTGATGTTTTGGTTCGTTTTTAATCAGTTTCGTTACTGTGCAAAAAACCATGCCGGGATAGCATTTAATGCACCGATTCGGGCCGGAACCAAAATGAACTACCGATTCATGCCAGAAACGAAACGAACGCACCCAATCCACTTTTTTGGACCCAATAGTGATGTTTTGGTTCGTTTTGATCAGTTTCGTTACTGTGCGAAAAACCATGCCGGGACAGCATTTAATGCACCGATTCGGGCCGGAACCAAAACGAACTACCGATTCGCGCTAGAAACGAAACGAACGCGCCCAATCCACTTTTTTCGACCCAATAGTTATGTTTTGGTTCGTTTTGGTAAGTTTCGTTACTGTGCAAAAAACCATGCCGGGTTGCATTGAATGCACCGATTCGGTCCGGAACCGAAACGAACTACCGATTTGGGCTAGAAATGAAACGAACGCACCCAATCCACTTTTTTGGACCCAATAGAGATGTTTTGGTTCGTTTTGGTCAGTTTCGTTACTGTGCAAAAAACCATGTCGGGATACCATTTAATGCACCGATTCGGGCCGGAACCGAAACGAACTACCGATTCGCGCCAGAAACGAAACAAACACCCCAATCCACTTTTTTGGACCCAATAGTGATGTTTTGGTTCGTTTTGGTCAGTTTCGTTACTGTGCAAAAAATCATGTCGGGTTGCATTGAATGCACCGATTCGTGCCGGAACCGAAATGAACAACCGATTCACGCCAGAAATGAAACGAACGCACGCAATCCACTTTTTGGACCGGATAGTGATGTTTTGGTTCGTTTTGGTCAGTTTCGTTACTGTGCAAAAAACCATGTCGGGTTGTATTGAATGCACCGATTCGGGCCGGAACCGAAACGAACTACCGATTTGGGCAAAAAACGTAACAAACGCACCCAATCCACTTTTTTGGACCCAATAGTGATGTTTTGGTTCGTTTTGGTCAGTTTCGTTACTGTGCAAAAAACCATGTCGGGATACCATTTAATGCACCGATTCGGGCCGGAACCGAAATGAACTACCAATTCGCGCCAGAAACGAAACGAACGCACCCAATCCACTTTATTGGACCCAAAAGTGATGTTTTCGTTCGTTTTTAATCAGTTTCGTTACTGTGCAAAAAACCATGCCGGGATAGCATTTAATGCACCGATTCGGGCCGGAACCAATACGAACTACCGATTCGTGCCAGAAACGAAACGAACGCACCCAATCCACTTTTTTGGACCCAATAGTGATGTTTTGGTTCGTTTTTAATCAGTTTCGTTACTGTGCAAAAAACCATGCCGGGATAGCATTTAATGCACCGATTCGGGTCGGAACTAAAACGAACTACCGATTCGTGCCAGAAACGAAACGAACGCACCCAATCCACTTTTTTGGACCCAATAGTGATGTTTTGGTTCGTTTTGATAAGTTCCGTTACTGTGCGAAAAACCATGTCGGGACAGCATTTAATGCACCGATTCGGGCCGGAACCGAAACGAACTACCGATTCGCGCCAGAAACGAAACGAATGCACCCAATCCACTTTTTTGGACCCAATAGTTATGTTTTGGTTCGTTTTGGTCAGTTTCGTTACTGTGCAAAAAACCATGCCGGGTTGCATTGAATGCACCGATTCGGACCGGAACCGAAACGAACTACCGATTTGGGCCAGAAATGTAACGAACGCACCCAATCCACTTTTTTGGACCCAATAGTGATGTTTTGGTTCGTTTTGGTCAGTTTCGTTACTGTGCAAAAAACCATGCCGGGACAGCATTTAATGCACCGATTCGGGCCGGAACCGAAACGAACTACCGATTCGCGCCAGAAACGAAACGAACGCACCCAGTCCACTTTTTTGGACCCAATAGTGATGTTTTGGTTCGTTTTGGTCAGTTTCGTTACTGTGCAAAAAACCATGTCGGGATACCATTTAATGCACCGATTCAGGCCGGAACCGAAACGAACTACCGATTCGGGCCAGAAACGAAACGAACGCACCCAATCCACTTTTTTGGACCCAATAGTGATGTTTTGGTTCGTTTTGGTCAGTTTCGTTACTGTGCAAAAAACCATGCCGGGATAGCATTTAATGCACCGATTCGGGCCGGAACCGAAACGAATTACCGATTCGCGCCAGAAACGTAACCAACTCCGCATTTTTTGACCCAATAGTGATGTTTTGGTTCGTTTTGGTCAGTTTCGATACTGTGCAAAAAACCATGTAGGGATACCATTTGATGCACCGATTCGGGCCGGAACCGAAACGAACTACCGATTCGCGCCAAAAACGAAATGAACACACCCAATCCACATTTTGGACCCAATAGTGATGTTTTGGTTCGTTTTGGTCAGTTTCGTTACTGTGCAAAAAACCATGTCGGGTTGCATTGAATGCATCGATTCGGGCCGGAACCGAAACGAATTACCGATTCGCGCCAGAAACGAAACGAACGCACCCAATCCACTTTTTTGGACCCAATAGTGATGTTTTGGTTCGTTTTGGTCAGTTTCGTTACTGTGCAAAAAACCATGTCGGGATACCATTTAATGCACCGATTCGGGCCGGAACCGAAACGAACTACCAATTCGCGCCAGAAACGAAACGAACGCACCCAATCCACTTTATTGGACCCAAAAGTGATGTTTTCGTTCGTTTTTAATCAGTTTCGTTACTGTGCAAAAAACCATGCCGGGATAGCATTTAATGCACCGATTCGGGCCGGAACCAAAACGAACTACCGATTCGCGCCAGAAACGAAACGAACGCACCCAATCCACTTTTTTGGACCCAATAGTGATGTTTTCGTTCGTTTTTAATCAGTTTCGTTACTGTGCAAAAAACCATGTCGGGATACCATTTAATGCACCGATTCGGGCCGGAACCGAAACGAACTACCAATTCGCGCCAGAAACGAAACGAACGCACCCAATCCACTTTATTGGACCCAAAAGTGATGTTTTCGTTCGTTTTTAATCAGTTTCGTTACTGTGCAAAAAACCATGCCGGGATAGCATTTAATGCACCGATTCGGGTCGGAACCAAAACGAACTACCGATTCGTGCCAGAAACGAAACGAACGCACCCAATCCACTTTTTTGGACCCAATAGTGATGTTTTGGTTCGTTTTGATAAGTTCCGTTACTGTGCGAAAAACCATGCCGGGACAGCATTTAATGCACCGATTCGGGCCGGAACCGAAACGAACTACCGATTCGCGCCAGAAACGAAACGAACGCACCCAATCCACTTTTTTGGACCCAATAGTTATGTTTTGGTTCGTTTTGGTCAGTTTCGTTACTGTGCAAAAAACCATGCCGGGTTGCATTGAATGCACTGATTCGGACCGGAACCGAAACGAACTACCGATTTGGGCCAGAAATGTAACGAACGCACCCAATCCACTTTTTTGGACCCAATAGTGATGTTTTGGTTCGTTTTGGTCAGTTTCGTTACTGTGCAAAAAACCATGCCGGGACAGCATTTAATGCACCGATTCGGGCCGGAACCGAAACGAACTACCGATTCGCGCCAGAAACGAAACGAACGCACCCAGTCCACTTTTTTGGACCCAATAGTGATGTTTTGGTTCGTTTTGGTCAGTTTCGTTACTGTGCAAAAAACCATGTCGGGATACCATTTAATGCACCGATTCAGGCCGGAACCGAAACGAACTACCGATTCGGGCCAGAAACGAAACGAACGCACCCAATCCACTTTTTTGGACCCAATAGTGATGTTTTGGTTCGTTTTGGTCAGTTTCGTTACTGTGCAAAAAACCATGCGGGTTGCATTTAATGCACCGATTCGGGCCGGAACCGAAACGAACTACCGATTCGGGCCATAAACGTAACGAACGCACCCAATCCACTTTTTTGGACCCAATAGTTATGTTTTGGTTCGTTTTGGTCAGTTTCGTTACTGTGCAAAAAACCATGCCGGGATAGCATTTAATGCACCGATTCGGGCCGGAACCGAAACGAATTACCGATTCGCGCCAGAAACGTAACCAACTCCGCATTTTTTGACCCAATAGTGATGTTTTGGTTCGTTTTGGTCAGTTTCGATACTGTGCAAAAAACCATGTAGGGATACCATTTGATGCACCGATTCGGGCCGGAACCGAAACGAACTACCGATTCGCGCCAAAAACGAAATGAACACACCCAATCCACATTTTGGACCCAATAGTGATGTTTTGGTTCGTTTTGGTCAGTTTCGTTACTGTGCAAAAAACCATGTCGGGTTGCATTGAATGCATCGATTCGGGCCGGAACCGAAACGAATTACCGATTCGCGCCAGAAACGAAACGAACGCACCCAATCCACTTTTTTGGACCCAATAGTGATGTTTTGGTTCGTTTTGGTCAGTTTCGTTACTGTGCAAAAAACCATGTCGGGATACCATTTAATGCACCGATTCGGGCCGGAACCGAAACGAACTACCAATTCGCCCCAGAAACGAAACGAACGCACCCAATCCACTTTATTGGACCCAAAAGTGATGTTTTCGTTCGTTTTTAATCAGTTTCGTTACTGTGCAAAAAACCATGCCGGGATAGCATTTAATGCACCGATTCGGGCCGGAACCAAAACGAACTACCGATTCGCGCCAGAAACGAAACGAACGCACCCAATCCACTTTTTTGGACCCAATAGTGATGTTTTCGTTCGTTTTTAATCAGTTTCGTTACTGTGCAAAAAACCATGTCGGGATACCATTTAATGCACCGATTCGGGCCGGAACCGAAACGAACTACCAATTCGCGCCAGAAACGAAACGAACGCACCCAATCCACTTTATTGGACCCAAAAGTGATGTTTTCGTTCGTTTTTAATCAGTTTCGTTACTGTGCAAAAAACCATGCCGGGATAGCATTTAATGCACCGATTCGGGTCGGAACCAAAACGAACTACCGATTCGTGCCAGAAACGAAACGAACGCACCCAATCCACTTTTTTGGACCCAATAGTGATGTTTTGGTTCGTTTTGATAAGTTCCGTTACTGTGCGAAAAACCATGCCGGGACAGCATTTAATGCACCGATTCGGGCCGGAACCGAAACGAACTACCGATTCGCGCCAGAAACGAAACGAACGCACCCAATCCACTTTTTTGGACCCAATAGTTATGTTTTGGTTCGTTTTGGTCAGTTTCGTTACTGTGCAAAAAACCATGCCGGGTTGCATTGAATGCACTGATTCGGACCGGAACCGAAACGAACTACCGATTTGGGCCAGAAATGTAACGAACGCACCCAATCCACTTTTTTGGACCCAATAGTGATGTTTTGGTTCGTTTTGGTCAGTTTCGTTACTGTGCAAAAAACCATGCCGGGACAGCATTTAATGCACCGATTCGGGCCGGAACCGAAACGAACTACCGATTCGCGCCAGAAACGAAACGAACGCACCCAGTCCACTTTTTTGGACCCAATAGTGATGTTTTGGTTCGTTTTGGTCAGTTTCGTTACTGTGCAAAAAACCATGTCGAGATACCATTTAATGCACCGATTCAGGCCGGAACCGAAACGAACTACCGATTCGGGCCAGAAACGAAACGAACGCACCCAATCCACTTTTTTGGACCCAATAGTGATGTTTTGGTTCGTTTTGGTCAGTTTCGTTACTGTGCAAAAAACCATGCGGGTTGCATTTAATGCACCGATTCGGGCCGGAACCGAAACGAACTACCGATTTGGGCCATAAACGTAACGAACGCACCCAATCCACTTTTTTGGACCCAATAGTTATGTTTTGGTTCGTTTTGGTCAGTTTCGTTACTGTGCAAAAAACCATGCCGGGATAGCATTTAATGCACCGATTCGGGCCGGAACCGAAACGAATTACCGATTCGCGCCAGAAACGTAACCAACTCCGCATTTTTTGACCCAATAGTGATGTTTTGGTTCGTTTTGGTCAGTTTCGATACTGTGCAAAAAACCATGTAGGGATACCATTTGATGCACCGATTCGGGCCGGAACCGAAACGAACTACCGATTCGCGCCAAAAACGAAATGAACACACCCAATCCACATTTTGGACCCAATAGTGATGTTTTGGTTCGTTTTGGTCAGTTTCGTTACTGTGCAAAAAACCATGTCGGGTTGCATTGAATGCATCGATTCGGGCCGGAACCGAAACGAATTACCGATTCGCGCCAGAAACGAAACGAACGCACCCAATCCACTTTTTTGGACCCAATAGTGATGTTTTGGTTCGTTTTGGTCAGTTTCGTTACTGTGCAAAAAACCATGTCGGGATACCATTTAATGCACCGATTCGGGCCGGAACCGAAACGAACTACCAATTCGCCCCAGAAACGAAACGAACGCACCCAATCCACTTTATTGGACCCAAAAGTGATGTTTTCGTTCGTTTTTAATCAGTTTCGTTACTGTGCAAAAAACCATGCCGGGATAGCATTTAATGCACCGATTCGGGCCGGAACCAAAACGAACTACCGATTCGCGCCAGAAACGAAACGAACGCACCCAATCCACTTTTTTGGACCCAATAGTGATGTTTTCGTTCGTTTTTAATCAGTTTCGTTACTGTGCAAAAAACCATGTCGGGATACCATTTAATGCACCGATTCGGGCCGGAACCGAAACGAACTACCAATTCGCGCCAGAAACGAAACGAACGCACCCAATCCACTTTATTGGACCCAAAAGTGATGTTTTCGTTCGTTTTTAATCAGTTTCGTTACTGTGCAAAAAACCATGCCGGGATAGCATTTAATGCACCGATTCGGGTCGGAACCAAAACGAACTACCGATTCGTGCCAGAAACGAAACGAACGCACCCAATCCACTTTTTTGGACCCAATAGTGATGTTTTGGTTCGTTTTGATAAGTTCCGTTACTGTGCGAAAAACCATGCCGGGACAGCATTTAATGCACCGATTCGGGCCGGAACCGAAACGAACTACCGATTCGCGCCAGAAACGAAACGAACGCACCCAATCCACTTTTTTGGACCCAATAGTTATGTTTTGGTTCGTTTTGGTCAGTTTCGTTACTGTGCAAAAAACCATGCCGGGTTGCATTGAATGCACCGATTCGGACCGGAACCGAAACGAACTACCGATTTGGGCCAGAAATGTAACGAACGCACCCAATCCACTTTTTTGGACCCAATAGTGATGTTTTGGTTCGTTTTGGTCAGTTTCGTTACTGTGCGAAAACCATGCCGGGACAGCATTTAATGCACCGATTCGGGCCGGAACCGAAACGAACTACCGATTCGCGCCAGAAACGAAACGAACGCACCCAGTCCACTTTTTTGGACCCAATAGTGATGTTTTGGTTCGTTTTGGTCAGTTTCGTTACTGTGCAAAAAACCATGTCGGGATACCATTTAATGCACCGATTCAGGCCGGAACCGAAACGAACTACCGATTCGGGCCAGAAACGAAACGAACGCACCCAATCCACTTTTTTGGACCCAATAGTGATGTTTTGGTTCGTTTTGGTCAGTTTCGTTACTGTGCAAAAAACCATGCGGGTTGCATTTAATGCACCGATTCGGGCCGGAACCGATACGAATTACTGATTCGCGCCAGAAACGAAACGAACGCACCCAATCCACTTTATTGGACCCAATAGTGATGTTTTGGTTCGTTTTTAATCAGTTTCGTTACTGTGCAAAAAACCATGCCGGGATAGCATTTAATGCACCGATTCGGGCCGGAACAGAAACGAACTACCGATTCGCGCCAGAAACGAAACGAACGCACCCAGTCCACTTTTTTGGACCCAATAGTGATGTTTTGGTTCGTTTTGGTCAGTTTCGTTACTGTGCAAAAAACCATGTCGGGATACCATTTAATGCACCGATTCAGGCCGGAACCGAAACGAACTACCGATTCGGGCCAGAAACGAAACGAACGCACCCAATCCACTTTTTTGGACCCAATAGTGATGTTTTGGTTCGTTTTGGTCAGTTTCGTTACTGTGCAAAAAACCATGCGGGTTGCATTTAATGCACCGATTCGGGCCGGAACCGAAACGAACTACCGGTTCGGGCCATAAACGTAACGAACGCACCCAATCCACTTTTTTGGACCCAATAGTTATGTTTTGGTTCGTTTTGGTCAGTTTCGTTACTGTGCAAAAAACCATGCCGGGATAGCATTTAATGCACCGATTCGGGCCGGAACCGAAACGAATTACCGATTCGCGCCAGAAACGTAACCAACTCCACATTTTTTGACCCAATAGTGATGTTTTGGTTCGTTTTGGTCAGTTTCGATACTGTGCAAAAAACCATGTCGGGATACCATTTGATGCACCGATTCGGGCCGGAACCGAAACGAACTACCGATTCGCGCCAAAAACGAAATGAACGCACCCAATCCACATTTTGGACCCAATAGTGATGTTTTGGTTCGTTTTGGTCAGTTTTGTTACTGTGCAAAAAACCATGTCGGGTTGCATTGAATGCATCGATTCGGGCCGGAACCGAAACGAATTACCGATTCGCGCCAGAAACGAAACGAACGCACCCAATCCACTTTTTTGGACCCAATAGTTATGTTTTGGTTCGTTTTGGTCAGTTTCATTACTGTGCAAAAAACCATGACGGGTTGCATTGAATGCACCGATTCGGGCCGGAACCGAAACGAACTACCGATTCGCGCCAGAAACGAAACGAACGCACCCAATCCACTTTTTTGGACCCAATAGTGATGTTTTGGTTTGTTTTTAATCAGTTCCGTTGCTGTGCAAAAAACCATGCCGGGATAGCATTTAGTGCACCGATTCGGGTCGGAACCGAAACGAATTACCGATTCACGCCAGAAACGAAACGAACGCACCCAATCCACTTTATTGGACCAAATAGTGATGTTTTGGTTCGTTTTTAATCAGTTTCGTTACTGTGCAAAAAACCATGCCGGGATAGCATTTAATGCACCGATTCGGGCTGGAACCGAAACGAACTACCGATTCGCGCCAAAAACGAAACGAATGCACCCAATCCACATTTTGGACCCAATAGTGATGTTTTGGTTCGTTTTGGTCAGTTTCGTTAGTGTGCAAAAACCATTTCGGGTTGCATTGAATGCATCGATTTGGGCCGGAACCGAAACGAATTACCGATTCGCGTCAGAAACGAAATGAACGCACCCAATCCACTTTTTTGGACCCAATAGTTATGTTTTGGTTCGTTTTGATCAGTTTCGTTACTGTGCAAAAAACCATGACGGGTTGCATTGAATGCACCGATTCGGGCAGGAACCGAAACGAACTACCGATTCGCGCCAGAAACGAAACGAACGCACCCAATCCACTTTTTTGGACCCAGTAGTGATGTTTTGGTTTGGTTTTAATCAGTTCCGTTACTGTGCAAAAAACCATGCCGGGATAGCATTTAATGCACCGATTCGGGCCGGAACCGAAACGAATTACCGATTCGCGCCAGAAACGTAACCAACTCCACATTTTTTTGACCCAATAGCGATGTTTGGGTTCGTTTTGGTCAGTTTCGATACTGTGCAAAAAACCATGTCGGGATACTATTTGATGCACCGATTCGGGCCGGAACCGAAACGAACTACCGATTCGCGCCAAAAGGGAAATGAACGCACCCAATCCACATTTTGGACCCAATAGTGATGTTTTGGTTCGTTTTGGTCAGTTTCGTTACTGTGCAAAAAACCATGTCGGGTTGCATTGAATGCATCGATTCGGGCCGGAACCGAAACGAATTACCGATTCGCTCCAGAAACGAAACGAATGCACCCAATCCACTTTTTTGGACCCAATAGTTATGTTTTGGTTCGTTTTGGTCAGTTTCATTACTGTGCAAAAAACCATGACGGGTTGCATTGAATGCACCGATTCGGGCCGGAACCGAAACGAACTACCGATTCGCGCCAAAAACGAAACGAACGCACCCAATCCACTTTTTTGGACCCAATAGTGATGTTTTGATTTGTTTTTAATCAGTTCCGTTGCTGTGCAAAAAACCATGCCGGGATAGCATTTAATGCACCGATTCGGGTCGGAACCGAGACGAATTACCGATTCACGCCAGAAACGAAACGAACGCACCCAATCCACTTTATTGGACCAAATAGTGATGTTTTGGTTCATTTTTAATCAGTTTCGTTACTGTGCAAAAAACCATGCCGGGATAGCATTTAATGCACCGATTCGGGCTGGAACCAAAACGAACTACCGATTCGCGCCAGAAATGAAACGAACGCACCCAATGCACTTTTGTGGACCCAATAGTGATGTTTTGGTTCGTTTTGATCAGTTTCGTTACTGTGCGAAAAACCATGCCGGGACAGCATTTAATGCAACGATTCGGGCCGGAACCGAAACGAACTACCGATTCGCGCCAGAAAAGAAACGAACGCACCCAATCCACTTTTTTGGACCCAATAGATATGTTTTGGTTCGTTTTGGTCAGTTTCGTTACTGTGCAAAAAACCATGCCGGGATAGCATTTAATGCACCGATTCGGGCCGGAACCGAAACGAATTACCGATTCGCGCCAGAAACGTAACCAACTCCACATTTTTTGACCCAATAGCGATGTTTTGGTTCGTTTTGGTCAGTTTCGATACTGTGCAAAAAACCATGCCGGGATACCATTTGATGCACCGATTCGGGCCGGAACCGAAACGAACTACCGATTCGCGCCAAAAACGAAACGAATGCACCCAATCGACATTTTGGACCCAATAGTGATGTTTTGGTTCGTTTTGGTCAGTTTCGTTAGTGTGCAAAAACCATTTCGGGTTGCATTGAATGCATCGATTCGGGCCGGAACCGAAACGAATTACCGATTCGCGTCAGAAATGAAACGAACGCACCCAATCCACTTTTTTGGACCCAATAGTTATGTTTTGGTTCGTTTTGGTCAGTTTCGTTACTGTGCAAAAAACCATGACGGGTTGCATTGAATGCACCGATTCGGGCAGGAACCGAAATGAACTACCGATTCGCGCCAGAAACGAAACGAACGCACCCAATCCACTTTTTTGGACCCAGTAGTGATGTTTTGGTTTGGTTTTAATCAGTTCCGTTACTGTGCAAAAAACCATGCCGGGATAGCATTTAATGCACCGATTCGGGCCGGAACCGAAACGAACTACCGATTCGCGCCAGAAACGAAACGAACGCACCCAATCCACTTTTTTGGACCCAATAGTGATGTTTTGGTTTGTTTTTAATTAGTTCCGTTGCTGTGCAAAAAACCATGCCGGGATAGCATTTAATGCACCGATTCGGGTCGGAACCGAGACGAATTACCGATTCACGCCAGAAACGAAACGAACGCACCCAATCCACTTTATTGGACCAAATAGTGATGTTTTGGTTCGTTTTTAATCAGTTTCGTTACTGTGCAAAAAACCATGCCGGGATAGCATTTAATGCACCGATTTGGGCTGGAACCAAAACGAACTACCGATTCGCGCCAGAAATGAAACGAACGCACCCAATGCACTTTTGTGGACCCAATAGTGATGTTTTGGTTCGTTTTGATCAGTTTCGTTACTGTGCGAAAAACCATGCCGGGACAGCATTTAATGCACTGATTCGGGCCGGAACCGAAACGAACTACCGATTCGCGCCAGAAAAGAAACGAACGCACCCAATCCACTTTTTTGGACCCAATAGATATGTTTTGGTTCGTTTTGGTCAGTTTCGTTACTGTGCAAAAAACCATGCCGGGATAGCATTTAATGCACCGATTCGGGCCGGAACCGAAACGAATTACCGATTCGCGCCAGAAACGTAACCAACTCCACATTTTTTGACCCAATAGCGATGTTTTTGTTCGTTTTGGTCAGTTTCGATACTGTGCAAAAAACCATGCCGGGATACCATTTGATGCACCGATTCGGGCCGGAACCGAAACGAACTACCGATTCGCGCCAAAAACGAAACGAATGCACCCAATCCACATTTTGGACCCAATAGTGATGTTTTGGTTCGTTTTGGTCAGTTTCGTTAGTGTGCAAAAACCATTTCGGGTTGCATTGAATGCATCGATTCGGGCCGGAACCGAAACGAATTACCGATTCGCGTCAGAAATGAAACGAACGCACCCAATCCACTTTTTTGGACCCAATAGTTATGTTTTGGTTCGTTTTGGTCAGTTTCGTTACTGTGCAAAAAATCATGACGGGTTGCATTGAATGCACCGATTCGGGCAGGAACCGAAACGAACTACCGATTCGCGCCAGAAACGAAACGAACGCACCCAATCCACTTTTTTGGACCCAGTAGTGATGTTTTGGTTTGGTTTTAATCAGTTCCGTTACTGTGCAAAAAACCATGCCGGGATAGCATTTAATGCACCGATTCGGGCCGGAACCGAAACGAATTACCGATTCGCGCCAGAAACGAAACGAATGCACCCAATCCACTTTATTGGACCCAATAGTGATGTTTTGGTTCGTTTTTAATCAGTTTCGTTACTGTGCAAAAAACCATGCCGGGATAGCATCTAATGCACCGATTCGGGCCGGAACCAAAACGAACTTCCGATTCATGCCAGAAACGAAACGAACGCACCCAATCCACTTTTTTGGACCCAATAGTGATCTTTTGGTTCGTTTTGATCAGTTTCGTTACTGTGCGAAAAACCATGCCGGGACAGCATTTAATGCACCGATTCGGGCCGGAACCGAAACGAACTACCGATTCGCGCCAGAAAAGAAACGAACGCACCCAATCCACTTTTTTGGACCCAATAGATATGTTTTGGTTCGTTTTGGTCAGTTTCGTTACTGTGCAAAAAACCATGCCGGGATAGCATTTAATGCACCGATTCGGGCCGGAACCGAAACGAATTACCGATTCGCGCCAGAAACGTAACCAACTCCACATTTTTTGACCCAATAGCGATGTTTTTGTTCGTTTTGGTCAGTTTCGATACTGTGCAAAAAACCATGCCGGGATACCATTTGATGCACCGATTCGGGCCGGAACCGAAACGAACTACCGATTCGCGCCAAAAACGAAACGAATGCACCCAATCCACATTTTGGACCCAATAGTGATGTTTTGGTTCGTTTTGGTCAGTTTCGTTAGTGTGCAAAAACCATTTCGGGTTGCATTGAATGCATCGATTCGGGCCGGAACCGAAACGAATTACCGATTCGCGTCAGAAATGAAACGAACGCACCCAATCCACTTTTTTGGACCCAATAGTTATGTTTTGGTTCGTTTTGGTCAGTTTCGTTACTGTGCAAAAAATCATGACGGGTTGCATTGAATGCACCGATTCGGGCAGGAACCGAAACGAACTACCGATTCACGCCAGAAACGAAACGAACGCACCCAATCCACTTTTTTGGACCCAGTAGTGATGTTTTGGTTTGGTTTTAATCAGTTCCGTTACTGTGCAAAAAACCATGCCGGGATAGCATTTAATGCACCGATTCGGGCCGGAACCGAAACGAATTACCGATTCGCGCCAGAAACGAAACGAACGCACCCAATCCACTTTATTGGACCCAATAGTGATGTTTTGGTTCGTTTTTAATCAGTTTCGTTACTGTGCAAAAAACCATGCCGGGATAGCATCTAATGCACCGATTCGGGCCGGAACCAAAACGAACTTCCGATTCATGCCAGAAACGAAACGAACGCACCCAATCCACTTTTTTGGACCCAATAGTGATGTTTTGGTTTGTTTTGATCAGTTTCGTTACTGTGCGAAAAACCATGCCGGGACAGCATTTAATGCACCGATTCGGGCCGGAACCAAAACGAACTACCGATTCGCGCTAGAAACGAAACGAACGCGCCCAATCCACTTTTTGGGACCCAATAGTTATGTTTTGGTTCGTTTTGGTCAGTTTCGTTACTGTGCAAAAAACCACGCCGGGTTGCATTGAATGCACCGATTCGGACCAGAACCGAAACGAACTACCGATTTGGGCCAGAAACGTAACGAACGCACCCAATCCACTTTTTTGGACCCAATAGAGATGTTTTGGTTCGTTTTGGTCAGTTTCGTTACTGTGCAAAAAACCATGTCGGGATACCATTTAATGCACCGATTCGGGCCGGAACCGAAACGAACTACCGATTCGCGCCAGAAACGAAACAAACACCCCAATCCACTTTTTTGCACCCAATAGTGATGTTTTGGTTCGTTTTGGTCAGTTTCGTTACTGTGCAAAAAATCATGTCGGGTTGCATTGAATGCACCGATTCGTGCCGGAACCGAAATGAACTACCGATTCACGCCAGAAACGAAACGAACGCACACAATCCACTTTTTGGACCGGATAGTGATGTTTTGGTTCGTTTTGGTCAGTTTCGTTACTGTGCAAAAAACCATGCCGGGTTGTATTGAATGCACCGATTCGGGCCGGAACCGAAACGAACTACCGATTTGGGCAAAAAACGTAACAAACGCACCCAATCCAATTTTTTGGACCCAATAGTGATGTTTTGGTTCGTTTTGGTCAGTTCCGTTACTGTGCAAAAAACCATGTTGGGATACCATTTAATGCACCGATTCGGGCCGGAACCGAAACGAACTACCGATTCGCGCCAGAAACGATATGAACGCACCCAATCCACTTTATTGGACCCAAAAGTGATGTTTTCGTTCGTTTTTAATCAGTTTCGTTACTGTGCAAAAAACCATGCCGGGATAGCATTTAATGCACCGATTCGGGCCGGAACCAAAACGAACTACCGATTCGCGCCAGAAACGAAACGAACGCACCCAATCCACTTTTTTGGACCCAATAGTGATGTTTTGGTTCGTTTTTAATCAGTTTCGTTACTGTGCAAAAAACCATGCCGGGATAGCATTTAATGCACCGATTCGGGTCGGAACCAAAACGAACTACCGATTCGTGCCAAAAACGAAACGAACGCACCCAATCCACTTTTTTGGACCCAATAGTGATGTTTTGGTTCGTTTTGATAAGTTCCGTTACTGTGCGAAAAACCATGCCGGGACAGCATTTAATGCACCGATTCGGGCCGGAACCGAAACGAACTACCGATTTGGGCAAAAAACGTAACAAACGCACCCAATCCACTTTTTTGGACCCAATAGTGATGTTTTGGTTCGTTTTGGTCAGTTTCGTTACTGTGCAAAAAACCATGTCGGGATACCATTTCATGCACCGATTCGGGCCGGAACCGAAACGAACTACCAATTCGCGCCAGAAACGAAACGAACGCACCCAATCCACTTTATTGGACCCAAAAGTGATGTTTTCGTTCGTTTTTAATCAGTTTCGTTACTGTGCGAAAAACCATGCCGGGATAGCATTTAATGCACCGATTCGGGCTGGAACCAAAACGAACTACCGATTCGCGCCAGAAATGAAACGAACGCACCCAATGCACTTTTTTGGACCCAATAGTGATGTTTTGGTTCGTTTTGATCAGTTTCGTTACTGTGCGAAAAACCATGCCGGGACAGCATTTAATGCACCGATTCGGGCCGGAACCGAAACGAACTACCGATTCACGCCAGAAAAGAAACGAACGCACCCAATCCACTTTTTTTGACCCAATAGTGATGTTTTGGTTCGTTTTGATCAGTTTCGTTACTGTGCGAAAAACCATGCCGGGACAGCATTTAATGCACCGATTCGGGCCGGAACCGAAACGAACTACCGATTCGCGCCAGAAAAGAAACGAACGCACCCAATCCACTTTTTTGGACCCAATAGATATGTTTTGGTTCGTTTTGGTCAGTTTCGTTACTGTGCAAAAAACCATGTCGGGATAGCATTTAATGCACCGATTCGGGCTGGAACCGAAACGAATTACCGATTCGCGCCAGAAACGTAACCAACTCCACATTTTTTGACCCAATAGCGATGTTTTGGTTCGTTTTGGTCAGTTTCGATACTGTGCAAAAAACCATGCCGGGATACCATTTGATGCACCGATTCGGGCCGGAACCGAAACGAACTACCGATTCGCGCCAAAAACGAAACGAATGCACCCAATCCACATTTTGGACCCAATAGTGATGTTTTGGTTCGTTTTGGTCAGTTTCGTTAGTGTGCAAAAACCATTTCGGGTTGCATTGAATGCATCGATTTGGGCCGGAACCGAAACGAATTACCGATTCGCGTCAGAAACGAAATGAACGCACCCAATCCACTTTTTTGGACCCAATAGTTATGTTTTGGTTCGGTTTGGTCAGTTTCGTTACTGTGCAAAAAACCATGACGGGTTGCATTGAATGCACTGATTCGGGCAGGAACCGAAACGAACTACCGATTCGCGCCAGAAACGAAACGAACGCACCCAATCCACTTTTTTGGACCCAGTAGTGATGTTTTGGTTTGGTTTTAATCAGTTCCGTTACTGTGCAAAAAACCATGCCGGGATAACATTTAATGCACCGATTCGGGCCGGAACCGAAACGAATTACCGATTCGCGCCAGAAACGTAACCAACTCCACATTTTTTTGACCCAATAGCGATGTTTTGGTTCGTTTTGGTCAGTTTCGATACTGTGCAAAAAACCATGTCGGGATACCATTTGATGCACCGATTCGGGCCGGAACCGAAACGAACTACCGATTCGCGCCAAAAGGGAAATGAACGCACCCAATCCACATTTTGGACCCAATAGTGATGTTTTGGTTCGTTTTGGTCAGTTTCGTTACTGTGCAAAAAACCATGTCGGGTTGCATTGAATGCATCGATTCGGGCCGGAACCGAAACGAATTACCGATTCGCTCCAGAAACGAAACGAATGCACCCAATCCACTTTTTTGGACCCAATAGTTATGTTTTGGTTCGTTTTGGTCAGTTTCATTACTGTGCAAAAAACCATGACGGGTTGCATTGAATGCACCGATTCGGGCCGGAACCGAAACGAACTACCGATTCGCGCCAGAAACGAAACGAACGCACCCAATCCACTTTTTTGGACCCAATAGTGATGTTTTGGTTTGTTTTTAATCAGTTCCGTTGCTGTGCAAAAAACCATGCCGGGATAGCATTTAATGCACCGATTCGGGTCGGAACCGAGACGAATTACCGATTCACGCCAGAAACGAAACGAACGCACCCAATCCACTTTATTGGACCAAATAGTGATGTTTTGGTTCGTTTTTAATCAGTTTCGTTACTGTGCAAAAAACCATGCCGGGATAGCATTTAATGCACCGATTCGGGCTGGAACCAAAACGAACTACCGATTCGCGCCAGAAATGAAACGAACGCACCCAATGCACTTTTGTGGACCCAATAGTGATGTTTTGGTTCGTTTTGATCAGTTTCGTTACTGTGCGAAAAACCATGCCGGGACAGCATTTAATGCAACGATTCGGGCCGGAACCGAAACGAACTACCGATTCGCGCCAGAAAAGAAACGAACGCACCCAATCCACTTTTTTGGACCCAATAGATATGTTTTGGTTCGTTTTGGTCAGTTTCGTTACTATACAAAAAACCATGCCGGGATAGCATTTAATGCACCGATTCGGGCCGAAACCGAAACGAATTACCGATTCGCGCCAGAACCGTAACCAACTCCACATTTTTTGACCCAATAGCGATGTTTTGGTTCGTTTTGGTCAGTTTCGATACTGTGCAAAAAACCATGCCGGGATACCATTTGATGCACCGATTCGGGCCGGAACCGAAACGAACTACCGATTCGCGCCAAAAACGAAACGAATGCACCCAATCGACATTTTGGACCCAATAGTGATGTTTTGGTTCGTTTTGGTCAGTTTCGTTAGTGTGCAAAAACCATTTCGGGTTGCATTGAATGCATCGATTCGGGCCGGAACCGAAACGAATTACCGATTCGCGTCAGAAATGAAACGAACGCACCCAATCCACTTTTTTGGACCCAATAGTTATGTTTTGGTTCGTTTTGGTCAGTTTCGTTACTGTGCAAAAAACCATGACGGGTTGCATTGAATGCACCGATTCGGGCAGGAACCGAAACGAACTACCGATTCGCGCCAGAAACGAAACGAACGCACCCAATCCACTTTTTTGGACCCCAGTAGTGATGTTTTGGTTTTGTTTTAATCAGTTCCGTTACTGTGCAAAAAACCATGCCGGGATAGCATTTAATGCACCGATTCGGGCCGGAACCGAAACGAACTACCGATTCGCGCCAGAAACGAAACGAACGCACCCAATCCACTTTTTTGGACCCAATAGTGATGTTTTGGTTTGTTTTTAATCAGTTCCGTTGCTGTGCAAAAAACCATGCCGGGATAGCATTCAATGCACCGATTCGGGTTGGAACCGAGACGAATTACCGATTCACGCCAGAAACGAAACGAACGCACCCAATCCACTTTATTGGACCAAATAGTGATGTTTTGGTTCGTTTTTAATCAGTTTCGTTACTGTGCAAAAAACCATGCCGGGATAGCATTTAATGCACCGATTTGGGCTGGAACCAAAACGAACTACCGATTCGAGCCAGAAATGAAACGAACGCACCCAATGCACTTTTGTGGACCCAATAGTGATGTTTTGGTTCGTTTTGATCAGTTTCGTTACTGTGCGAAAAACCATGCCGGCACAGCATTTAATGCACCGATTCGGGCCGGAACCGAAACGAACTACCGATTCGCGCCAGAAAAGAAACGAACGCACCCAATCCACTTTTTTGGACCCAATAGATATGTTTTGGTTCGTTTTGGTCAGTTTCGTTACTGTGCAAAAAACCATGCCGGGATAGCATTTAATGCACCGATTCGGGCCGGAACCGAAACGAATTACCGATTCGCGCCAGAAACGTAACCAACTCCACATTTTTTGACCCAATAGCGATGTTTTTGTTCGTTTTGGTCAGTTTCGATACTGTGCAAAAAACCATGCCGGGATACCATTTGATGCACCGATTCGGGCCGGAACCGAAACGAACTACCGATTCGCGCCAAAAACGAAACGAATGCACCCAATCCACATTTTGGACCCAATAGTGATGTTTTGGTTCGTTTTGGTCAGTTTCGTTAGTGTGCAAAAACCATTTCGGGTTGCATTGAATGCATCGATTTGGGCCGGAACCGAAACGAATTACCGATTCGCGTCAGAAACGAAATGAACGCACCCAATCCACTTTTTTGGACCCAATAGTTATGTTTTGGTTCGGTTTGGTCAGTTTCGTTACTGTGCAAAAAACCATGACGGGTTGCATTGAATGCACTGATTCGGGCAGGAACCGAAACGAACTACCGATTCGCGCCAGAAACGAAACGAACGCACCCAATCCACTTTTTTGGACCCAGTAGTGATGTTTTGGTTTGGTTTTAATCAGTTCCGTTACTGTGCAAAAAACCATGCCGGGATAACATTTAATGCACCGATTCGGGCCGGAACCGAAACGAATTACCGATTCGCGCCAGAAACGTAACCAACTCCACATTTTTTTGACCCAATAGCGATGTTTTGGTTCGTTTTGGTCAGTTTCGATACTGTGCAAAAAACCATGTCGGGATACCATTTGATGCACCGATTCGGGCCGGAACCGAAACGAACTACCGATTCGCGCCAAAAGGGAAATGAACGCACCCAATCCACATTTTGGACCCAATAGTGATGTTTTGGTTCGTTTTGGTCAGTTTCGTTACTGTGCAAAAAACCATGTCGGGTTGCATTGAATGCATCGATTCGGGCCGGAACCGAAACGAATTACCGATTCGCTCCAGAAACGAAACGAATGCACCCAATCCACTTTTTTGGACCCAATAGTTATGTTTTGGTTCGTTTTGGTCAGTTTCATTACTGTGCAAAAAACCATGACGGGTTGCATTGAATGCACCGATTCGGGCCGGAACCGAAACGAACTACCGATTCGCGCCAGAAACGAAACGAACGCACCCAATCCACTTTTTTGGACCCAATAGTGATGTTTTGATTTGTTTTTAATCAGTTCCGTTGCTGTGCAAAAAACCATGCCGGGATAGCATTTAATGCACCGATTCGGGTCGGAACCGAGATGAATTACCGATTCACGCCAGAAACGAAACGAACGCACCCAATCCACTTTATTGGACCAAATAGTGATGTTTTGGTTCGTTTTTAATCAGTTTCGTTACTGTGCAAAAAACCATGCCGGGATAGCATTTAATGCACCGATTCGGGCTGGAACCAAAACGAACTACCGATTCGCGCCAGAAATGAAACGAACGCACCCAATGCACTTTTGTGGACCCAATAGTGATGTTTTGGTTCGTTTTGATCAGTTTCGTTACTGTGCGAAAAACCATGCCGGGACAGCATTTAATGCAACGATTCGGGCCGGAACCGAAACGAACTACCGATTCGCGCCAGAAAAGAAACGAACGCACCCAATCCACTTTTTTGGACCCAATAGATATGTTTTGGTTCGTTTTGGTCAGTTTCGTTACTGTGCAAAAAACCATGCCGGGATAGCATTTAATGCACCGATTCGGGCCGGAACCGAAACGAATTACCGATTCGCGCCAGAAACGTAACCAACTCCACATTTTTTGACCCAATAGCGATGTTTTGGTTCGTTTTGGTCAGTTTCGATACTGTGCAAAAAACCATGCCGGGATACCATTTGATGCACCGATTCGGGCCGGAACCGAAACGAACTACCGATTCGCGCCAAAAACGAAACGAATGCACCCAATCGACATTTTGGACCCAATAGTGATGTTTTGGTTCGTTTTGGTCAGTTTCGTTAGTGTGCAAAAACCATTTCGGGTTGCATTGAATGAATCGATTCGGGCCGGAACCGAAACGAATTACCGATTCGCGTCAGAAATGAAACGAACGCACCCAATCCACTTTTTTGGACCCAATAGTTATGTTTTGGTTCGTTTTGGTCAGTTTCGTTACTGTGCAAAAAACCATGACGGGTTGCATTGAATGCACCGATTCGGGCAGGAACCGAAATGAACTACCGATTCGCGCCAGAAACGAAACGAACGCACCCAATCCACTTTTTTGGACCCAGTAGTGATGTTTTGGTTTGGTTTTAATCAGTTCCGTTACTGTGCAAAAAACCATGCCGGGATAGCATTTAATGCACCGATTCGGGCCGGAACCGAAACGAACTACCGATTCGCGCCAGAAACGAAACGAACGCACCCAATCCACTTTTTTGGACCCAATAGTGATGTTTTGGTTTGTTTTTAATCAGTTCCGTTGCTGTGCAAAAAACCATGCCGGGATAGCATTTAATGCACCGATTCGGGTCGGAACCGAGACGAATTACCGATTCACGCCAGAAACGAAACGAACGCACCCAATCCACTTTATTGGACCAAATAGTGATGTTTTGGTTCGTTTTTAATCAGTTTCGTTACTGTGCAAAAAACCATGCCGGGATAGCATTTAATGCACCGATTTGGGCTGGAACCAAAACGAACTACCGATTCGCGCCAGAAATGAAACGAACGCACCCAATGCACTTTTGTGGACCCAATAGTGATGTTTTGGTTCGTTTTGATCAGTTTCGTTACTGTGCGAAAAACCATGCCGGGACAGCATTTAATGCACTGATTCGGGCCGGAACCGAAACGAACTACCGATTCGCGCCAGAAAAGAAACGAACGCACCCAATCCACTTTTTTGGACCCAATAGATATGTTTTGGTTCGTTTTGGTCAGTTTCGTTACTGTGCAAAAAACCATGCCGGGATAGCATTTAATGCACCGATTCGGGCCGGAACCGAAACGAATTACCGATTCGCGCCAGAAACGTAACCAACTCCACATTTTTTGACCCAATAGCGATGTTTTTGTTCGTTTTGGTCAGTTTCGATACTGTGCAAAAAACCATGCCGGGATACCATTTGATGCACCGATTCGGGCCGGAACCGAAACGAACTACCGATTCGCGCCAAAAACGAAACGAATGCACCCAATCCACATTTTGGACCCAATAGTGATGTTTTGGTTCGTTTTGGTCAGTTTCGTTAGTGTGCAAAAACCATTTCGGGTTGCATTGAATGCATCGATTCGGGCCGGAACCGAAACGAATTACCGATTCGCGTCAGAAATGAAACGAACGCACCCAATCCACTTTTTTGGACCCAATAGTTATGTTTTGGTTCGTTTTGGTCAGTTTCGTTACTGTGCAAAAAATCATGACGGGTTGCATTGAATGCACCGATTCGGGCAGGAACCGAAACGAACTACCGATTCGCGCCAGAAACGAAACGAACGCACCCAATCCACTTTTTTGGACCCAGTAGTGATGTTTTGGTTTGGTTTTAATCAGTTCCGTTACTGTGCAAAAAACCATGCCGGGATAGCATTTAATGCACCGATTCGGGCCGGAACCGAAACGAATTACCGATTCGCGCCAGAAACGAAACGAATGCACCCAATCCACTTTATTGGACCCAATAGTGATGTTTTGGTTCGTTTTTAATCAGTTTCGTTACTGTGCAAAAAACCATGCCGGGATAGCATCTAATGCACCGATTCGGGCCGGAACCAAAACGAACTTCCGATTCATGCCAGAAACGAAACGAACGCACCCAATCCACTTTTTTGGACCCAATAGTGATGTTTTGGTTCGTTTTGATCAGTTTCGTTACTGTGCGAAAAACCATGCCGGGACAGCATTTAATGCACCGATTCGGGCCGGAACCGAAACGAACTACCGATTCGCGCCAGAAAAGAAACGAACGCACCCAATCCACTTTTTTGGACCCAATAGATATGTTTTGGTTCGTTTTGGTCAGTTTCGTTACTGTGCAAAAAACCATGCCGGGATAGCATTTAATGCACCGATTCGGGCCGGAACCGAAACGAATTACCGATTCGCGCCAGAAACGTAACCAACTCCACATTTTTTGACCCAATAGCGATGTTTTTGTTCGTTTTGGTCAGTTTCGATACTGTGCAAAAAACCATGCCGGGATACCATTTGATGCACCGATTCGGGCCGGAACCGAAACGAACTACCGATTCGCGCCAAAAACGAAACGAATGCACCCAATCCACATTTTGGACCCAATAGTGATGTTTTGGTTCGTTTTGGTCAGTTTCGTTAGTGTGCAAAAACCATTTCGGGTTGCATTGAATGCATCGATTCGGGCCGGAACCGAAACGAATTACCGATTCGCGTCAGAAATGAAACGAACGCACCCAATCCACTTTTTTGGACCCAATAGTTATGTTTTGGTTCGTTTTGGTCAGTTTCGTTACTGTGCAAAAAATCATGACGGGTTGCATTGAATGCACCGATTCGGGCAGGAACCGAAACGAACTACCGATTCGCGCCAGAAACGAAACGAACGCACCCAATCCACTTTTTTGGACCCAGTAGTGATGTTTTGGTTTGGTTTTAATCAGTTCCGTTACTGTGCAAAAAACCATGCCGGGATAGCATTTAATGCACCGATTCGGGCCGGAACCGAAACGAATTACCGATTCGCGCCAGAAACGAAACGAACGCACCCAATCCACTTTATTGGACCCAATAGTGATGTTTTGGTTCGTTTTTAATCAGTTTCGTTACTGTGCAAAAAACCATGCCGGGATAGCATCTAATGCACCGATTCGGGCCGGAACCAAAACGAACTTCCGATTCATGCCAGAAACGAAACGAACGCACCCAATCCACTTTTTTGGACCCAATAGTGATGTTTTGGTTCGTTTTGATCAGTTTCGTTACTGTGCGAAAAACCATGCCGGGACAGCATTTAATGCAACGATTCGGGCCGGAACCAAAACGAACTACCGATTTGGGCAAAAAAAGTAACAAACGCACCCAATCCACTTTTTTGGACCCAATAGTGATGTTTTGGTTTGTTTTGATCAGTTTCGTTACTGTGCGAAAAACCATGCCGGGACAGCATTTAATGCACCGATTCGGGCCGGAACCAAAACGAACTACCGATTCGCGCTAGAAACGAAACGAACGCGCCCAATCCACTTTTTGGGACCCAATAGTTATGTTTTGGTTCGTTTTGGTCAGTTTCGTTACTGTGCAAAAAACCACGCCGGGTTGCATTGAATGCACCGATTCGGACCAGAACCGAAACGAACTACCGATTTGGGCCAGAAACGTAACGAACGCACCCAATCCACTTTTTTGGACCCAATAGAGATGTTTTGGTTCGTTTTGGTCAGTTTCGTTACTGTGCAAAAAACCATGTCGGGATACCATTTAATGCACCGATTCGGGCCGGAACCGAAACGAACTACCGATTCGCGCCAGAAACGAAACAAACACCCCAATCCACTTTTTTGCACCCAATAGTGATGTTTTGGTTCGTTTTGGTCAGTTTCGTTACTGTGCAAAAAATCATGTCGGGTTGCATTGAATGCACCGATTCGGGCCGGAACCGAAACGAACTACCGATTTGGGCAAAAAACGTAACAAACGCACCCAATCCAATTTTTTGGACCCAATAGTGATGTTTTGGTTCGTTTTGGTCAGTTCCGTTACTGTGCAAAAAACCATGTCGGGATACCATTTAATGCACCGATTCGGGCCGGAACCGAAACGAACTACCGATTCGCGCCAGAAACGATATGAACGCACCCAATCCACTTTATTGGACCCAAAAGTGATGTTTTCGTTGGTTTTTAATCAGTTTCGTTACTGTGCAAAAAACCATGCCGGGATAGCATTTAATGCACCGATTCGGGCCGGAACCAAAACGAACTACCGATTCGCGCCAGAAACGAAACGAACGCACCCAATCCACTTTTTTGGACCCAATAGTGATGTTTTGGTTCGTTTTTAATCAGTTTCGTTACTGTGCAAAAAACCATGCCGGGGTAGCATTTAATGCACCGATTCGGGTCGGAACCAAAACGAACTACCGATTCGTGCCAAAAACGAAACGAACGCACCCAATCCACTTTTTTGGACCCAATAGTGATGTTTTGGTTCGTTTTGATAAGTTCCGTTACTGTGCGAAAAACCATGCCGGGACAGCATTTAATGCACCGATTCGGGCCGGAACCGAAACGAACTACCGATTTGGGCAAAAAACGTAACAAACGCACCCAATCCACTTTTTTGGACCCAATAGTGATGTTTTGGTTCGTTTTGGTCAGTTTCGTTACTGTGCAAAAAACCATGTCGGGATACCATTTCATGCACCGATTCGGGCCGGAACCGAAACGAACTACCAATTCGCGCCAGAAATGAAACGAACGCACCCAATCCACTTTATTGGACCCAAAAGTGATGTTTTCGTTCGTTTTTAATCAGTTTCGTTACTGTGCGAAAAACCATGCCGGGATAGCATTTAATGCACCGATTCGGGCTGGAACCAAAACGAACTACCGATTCGCGCCAGAAATGAAACGAACGCACCCAATGCACTTTTTTGGACCCAATAGTGATGTTTTGGTTCGTTTTGATCAGTTTCGTTACTGTGCGAAAAACCATGCCGGGACAGCATTTAATGCACCGATTCGGGCCGGAACCGAAACGAACTACCGATTCGCGCCAGAAAAGAAACGAACGCACCCAATCCACTTTTTTTGACCCAATAGTGATGTTTTGGTTCGTTTTGATCAGTTTCGTTACTGTGCGAAAAACCATGCCGGGACAGCATTTAATGCACCGATTCGGGCCGGAACCGAAACGAACTACCGATTCGCGCCAGAAAAGAAACGAACGCACCCAATCCACTTTTTTGGACCCAATAGATATGTTTTGGTTCGTTTTGGTCAGTTTCGTTACTGTGCAAAAAACCATGTCGGGATAGCATTTAATGCACCGATTCGGGCTGGAACCGAAACGAATTACCGATTCGCGCCAGAAACGTAACCAACTCCACATTTTTTGACCCAATAGCGATGTTTTGGTTCGTTTTGGTCAGTTTCGATACTGTGCAAAAAACCATGCCGGGATACCATTTGATGCACCGATTCGGGCCGGAACCGAAACGAACTACCGATTCGCGCCAAAAACGAAACGAATGCACCCAATCCACATTTTGGACCCAATAGTGATGTTTTGGTTCGTTTTGGTCAGTTTCGTTAGTGTGCAAAAACCATTTCGGGTTGCATTGAATGCATCGATTCGGGCCGGAACCGAAACGAATTACCGATTCGCGTCAGAAATGAAACGAACGCACCCAATCCACTTTTTTGGACCCAATAGTTATGTTTTGGTTCGTTTTGGTCAGTTTCGTTACTGTGCAAAAAATCATGACGGGTTGCATTGAATGCACCGATTCGGGCAGGAACCGAAACGAACTACCGATTCGCGCCAGAAACGAAACGAACGCACCCAATCCACTTTTTTGGACCCAGTAGTGATGTTTTGGTTTGGTTTTAATCAGTTCCGTTACTGTGCAAAAAACCATGCCGGGATAGCATTTAATGCACCGATTCGGGCCGGAACCGAAACGAATTACCGATTCGCGCCAGAAACGAAACGAACGCACCCAATCCACTTTATTGGACCCAATAGTGATGTTTTGGTTCGTTTTTAATCAGTTTCGTTACTGTGCAAAAAACCATGCCGGGATAGCATCTAATGCACCGATTCGGGCCGGAACCAAAACGAACTTCCGATTCATGCCAGAAACGAAACGAACGCACCCAATCCACTTTTTTGGACCCAATAGTGATGTTTTGGTTCGTTTTGATCAGTTTCGTTACTGTGCGAAAAACCATGCCGGGACAGCATTTAATGCACCGATTCGGGCCGGAACCAAAACGAACTACCGATTCGCGCTAGAAACGAAACGAACGCGCCCAATCCACTTTTTGGGACCCAATAGTTATGTTTTGGTTCGTTTTGGTCAGTTTCGTTACTGTGCAAAAAACCACGCCGGGTTGCATTGAATGCACCGATTCGGACCGGAACCGAAACGAACTACCGATTTGGGCCAGAAACGTAACGAATGCACCCAATCCACTTTTTTGGACCCAATAGAGATGTTTTGGTTCGTTTTGGTCAGTTTCGTTACTGTGCAAAAAACCATGTCGGGATACCATTTAATGCACCGATTCGGGCCGGAACCGAAACGAACTACCGATTCGCGCCAGAAACGAAACAAACACCCCAATCCACTTTTTTGCACCCAATAGTGATGTTTTGGTTCGTTTTGGTCAGTTTCGTTACTGTGCAAAAAATCATGTCGGGTTGCATTGAATGCACCGATTCGTGCCGGAACCGAAATGAACTACCGATTCACGCCAGAAACGAAACGAACGCACACAATCCACTTTTTGGACCGGATAGTGATGTTTTGGTTCGTTTTGGTCAGTTTCGTTACTGTGCAAAAAACCATGCCGGGTTGTATTGAATGCACCGATTCGGGCCGGAATCGAAACGAACTACCGATTTGGGCAAAAAACGTAACAAACGCACCCAATCCAATTTTTTGGACCCAATAGTGATGTTTTGGTTCGTTTTGGTCAGTTCCGTTACTGTGCAAAAAACCATGTCGGGATACCATTTAATGCACCGATTCGGGCCGGAACCGAAACGAACTACCGATTCGCGCCAGAAACGATATGAACGCACCCAATCCACTTTATTGGACCCAAAAGTGATGTTTTCGTTCGTTTTTAATCAGTTTCGTTACTGTGCAAAAAACCATGCCGGGATAGCATTTAATGCACCGATTCGGGCCGGAACCAAAACGAACTACCGATTCGCGCCAGAAACGAAACGAACGCACCCAATCCACTTTTTTGGACCCAATAGTGATGTTTTGGTTCGTTTTTAATCAGTTTCGTTACTGTGCAAAAAACCATGCCGGGATAGCATTTAATGCACCGATTCGGGTCGGAACCAAAACGAACTACCGATTCGTGCCAAAAACGAAACGAACGCACCCAATCCACTTTTTTGGACCCAATAGTGATGTTTTGGTTCGTTTTGATAAGTTCCGTTACTGTGCGAAAAACCATGCCGGGACAGCATTTAATGCACCGATTCGGGCCGGAACCGAAACGAACTACCGATTTGGGCAAAAAAAGTAACAAACGCACCCAATCCACTTTTTTGGACCCAATAGTGATGTTTTGGTTCGTTTTGGTCAGTTTCGTTACTGTGCAAAAAACCATGTCGGGATACCATTTAATGCACCGATTCGGGCCGGAACCGAAACGAACTACCAATTCACGCCAGAAACGAAACGAACGCACCCAATCCACTTTATTGGACCCAAAAGTGATGTTTTCATTCGTTTTTAATCAGTTTCGTTACTGTGCAAAAAACCATGCCGGGATAGCATTTAATGCACCGATTCGGGCCGGAACCAAAACGAACTACCGATTCGCGCCAGAAACGAAACGAACGCACCCAATCCACTTTTTTGGACCCAATAGTGATGTTTTGGTTCGTTTTTAATCAGTTTCGTTACTGTGCAAAAAACCATGCCGGGATAGCATTTAATGCACCGATTCGGGTCGGAACCAAAACGAACTATTGTTCGTGCCAGAAACGAAACGAACGCACCCAATCCAATTTTTTGGACCCAATAGTGATGTTTTGGTTCGTTTTGATAAGTTCCGTTACTGTGCGAAAAACCATGCCGGGACAGCATTTAATGCACCGATTCGGGCCGGAACCGGAACGAACTACCGATTCGCGCCAGAAACGAAACGAACGCACCCAATCCACTTTTTTGGACCCAATAGTTATGTTTTGGTTCGTTTTGGTCAGTTTCATTACTGTGCAAAAAACCATGCCGGGTTGCATTGAATGCACCGATTCGGACCGGAACCGAAACGAACTACCGATTTGGGCCAGAAACGTAACGAACGCACCCAATCCACTTTTTTGGACCCAATAGTGATGTTTTGGTTCGTTTTGGTCAGTTTCGTTACTGTGCAAAAAACCATGTCGGGACAGCATTTAATGCACCGATTCGGGCCGGAACCGGAACGAACTACCGATTCGCGCCAGAAACGAAACGAACGCACCCAATCCACTTTTTTGGACCCAATAGTGATGTTTTGGTTCGTTTTGGTCAGTTTCGTTACTGTGCAAAAAACCATGTCGGGATACCATTTAATGCACCGATTCGGGCCAGAACCGAAACGAACTACCGATTCGGGCCAGAAACGAAACGAACGCACCCAATCCACTTTTTTGGACCCAATAGTGATGTTTTGGTTCGTTTTGGTCAGTTTCGTTACTGTGCAAAAAACCATGCGGGTTGCATTTAATGCACCGATTCGGGCCGGAACCGAAACGAACTACCGATTCGGGCCAGAAACGTAACGAACGCACCCAATCCACTTTTTTGGAGCCAATAGTTATGTTTTGGTTCGTTTTGGTCAGTTTCGTTACTGTGCAAAAAACCATGCCGGGATAGCATTTAATGCACCGATTCGGGCCGGAACCGAAACGAATTACCGATTCGCGCCAGAAACGTAACGAACGCACCCAATCCACTTTTTTGGACCCAATAGTGATGTTTTGGTTCATTTTGGTCAGTTTCGTTACTGTGCGAAAAACCATGCCGGGACAGCATTTAATGCACCGATTCGGGCCGGAACCGAAACGAACTACCGATTCGCGCCAGAAACGAAACGAACGCACCCAATCCACTTTTTTGGACCCAATAGTTATGTTTTGGTTCGTTTTGGTCAGTTTCGTTACTGTGCAAAAAACCATGCCGGGTTGCATTGAATGCACCGATTCGGACCGGAACCGAAACGAACTACCGATTTGGGCCAGAAACGTAACGAACGCACCCAATCCACTTTTTCTGACCCAATAGTGATGTTTTGGTTCGTTTTTGTCAGTTTCGTTACTGTGCAAAAAACCATGTCGGGATACCATTTAATGCACCGATTCGGGCCGGAACCGAAACGAACTACCGATTCGCGCCAGAAACGAAACAAACACCCCAATCCACTTTTTTGGACCCAATAGTGATGTTTTGGTTCATTTTGGTCAGTTTCGTTACTGTGCAAAAAATCATGTCGGGTTGCATTGAATGCACCGATTCGTGCCGGAACCGAAATGAACTACCGATTCACGCCAGAAACGAAACGAACGCACACAATCGACTTTTTGGACCCAATAGTGATGTTTTGGTTCGTTTTGGTCAGTTTCGTTACTGTGCAAAAAACCATGCCGGGCTGCATTGAATGCACCGATTCGGGCCGGAACCGAAACGAACTACCGATTTGGGCCAAAAACGTAACAAACGCACCCAATCCACTTTTTTGGACCCAATAGTGATGTTTTGGTTCGTTTTGGTTAGTTTCGTTACTGTGCAAAAAATCATGTCGGGTTGCATTGAATGCACCGATTCGGGCCGAAACCGAAACGGACTACCGATTCGCGCCAGAAACGAAACGAACGCACCCAATTTTTTTGGACCCAATAGTGATGTTTTTGTTCGTTTTCGTCAGTTTCGTTACTGTGCAAAAAACCATCCCGGGACAGCATTTGATGCACCGATTCGGGCCGAAACCGAAACAAACTACCGATTCGCGCCAGAAACGAAATGAACGCACGAAATTTACTTTTTGGACCCAATAGTGATGTTTTGGTTCGTTTTGGTCAGTTTCATTACTGTGCAAAAAACCATGGCGGGTTGCATTTAATGCACCGATTCAGGCCGGAACCGAAACGAACTACCGATTCGTGCCAGAAACAAAACGAACACACCCAATCCACTTTTGTGGACCCAATAGTGATGTTTTGGTTCGTTTTGGTCAGTTTCGTTACTGTGCAAAAAACCATGACGGGATACCATTTAATGCACCGATTCGGGCCGGAACCGAAACGAACTACCGATTCGGGCCAGAAACGTAACGAACGCACCCAATCCACTTTTTTGGACCCAGTAGTTATGTTTTGGTTCGTTTTGGTCAGTTTCGTTACTGTGCAAAAAACCATGACGGGTTGCATTGAATGCACCGATTCGGGCCGGAACCGAAATGAACTACCGATTGCGCCAGAAACGAAACGAACGCACCCAATCCACTTTTTTGGACCCAATCGTGATGTTTTGGTTTGTTTTTAATCAGTTCCGTTACTGTGCAAAAAACCATGCCGGGATAGCATTTAATGCACCGATTCGGGCCGGAACCGAAACGAATTACCGATTCGCGCCAGAAACGAAACGAACGCACCCAATCCACTTTATTGGACCCAATAGTGATGTTTTGGTTCGTTTTTAATCAGTTTTGTTACTATGCAAAAAACCATGCCGGGATAGTATTTTATACACCGATTCGGGCCGGAACCGAAACGAACTACCGATTCGAGCCAGAAATGAAACGAATGCACCCAATCCACTTTTTTGGACCCAATAGTGATGTTTTGGTTCGTTTTGGTCAGTTTTGTTACTGTGCAAAAAACCATACCGGGTTGCATTTAATGCACCGATTCGGGCCGGAACCGAAACGAACTACCGATTCGGGCCAGAAACGTAACGAACGCACCCAATCCACTTTTTTGGACCCAATAGTGATGTTTTGGTTCGTTTTGGTCAGTTTCGTTACTGTGCAAAAAACCATGCCGGGTTGCATTTAATGCACCGATTCAGGCCGGAACCGAAACGAACTACCGATTCGGGCCAGAAACGTAACGAACGCACCCAATCCACTTTTTTGGACCCAATAGTGATGTTTTGGTTAGTTTTGGTCAGTTTCGTTACTGTGCAAAAAACCATGCCGGGTTGCATTGAATGCACCGATTCAGGCCGGAACCGAAACGAACTACCGATTCGTGCCAGAAACAAAACGAACGCACCCAATCCACTTTTGTGGACCCAATAGTGATGTTTTGGTTCGTTTTGGTCAGTTTCGTTACTGTGCAAAAAACCATGACGGGATACCATTTAATGCACCGATTCGGGCCGGAACCGAAACGAACTACCGATTCGCGCCAGAAACGAAACAAACACCCCAATCCACTTTTTTGGACCCAATAGTGATGTTTTGGTTCGTTTTGGTCAATTTCGTTACTGTGCAAAAAATCATGTTGGGTTGCATTGAATGCACCGATTCGTGCCGGAACCGAAATGAACTACCGATTCACGCCAGAAATGAAACGAACGCACACAATCCACTTTTTGGACCGAATAGTGATGTTTTGGTTCGTTTTGGTCAGTTTCGTTACTGTGCAAAAAACCATGCCGGGTTGCATTGAATGCACCGATTCGGGCCGGAACCGAAACGAACTACCGATTTGGGCCAAAAACGTAACAAACGCACCCAATCCACTTTTTTGGACCCAATAGTGATGTTTTGGTTCGTTTTGGTCAGTTTCGTTACTGTGCAAAAAACCATGTCGGGATACCATTTAATGCACCGATTCGGGCCGGAACCGAAACGAACTACCGATTCGCGCCAGAAACGAAACAAACACCCCAATCCACTTTTTTGGACCCAATATTGATGTTTTGGTTCGTTTTGGTCAGTTTCGTTACTGTGCAAAAAATCATGTTGGGTTGCATTGAATGCACCGATTCGTGCCGGAACCGAAATGAACTACCGATTCACGCCAGAAACGACACGAACGCACACAATCCACTTTTTGGACCGAATAGTGATGTTTTGGTTCGTTTTGGTCAGTTTCGTTACTGTGCAAAAAACCATGCCGGGTTGCATTGAATGCACCGATTCGGGCCGGAACCGAAACGAACTACGAATTCGCGCCAGAAACGAAACAAACGCCCCCAATCCACTTTTTTGGACCCAATAGTGATGTTTTGGTTCGTTTTGGTTAGTTTCGTTACTGTGCAAAAAATCATGTCGGGTTGCATTGAATGCACCGATTCGGGCCGAAACCGAAACGGACTACCGATTCGCGCCAGAAACGAAACGAATGCACCCAATCCACTTTTTTGGACCCAATAGTGATGTTTTTGTTCGTTTTCGTCAGTTTCGTTACTGTGCAAAAAACCATGGCGGGTTGCATTTAATGCACCGATTCAGGCCGGAACCGAAACGAACTACCGATTCGTGCCAGAAACAAAATGAACGCACCCAATCCACTTTTGTGGACCCAATAGTGATGTTTTGGTTCGTTTTGGTCAGTTTCGTTACTGTGCAAAAAACCATGACGGGATACCATTTAATGCACCGATTCGGGCCGGAACCGAAACGAACTACCGATTCGGGCCAGAAACGTAACGAACGCACCCAATCCACTTTTTTGGACCCAATCGTGATGTTTTGGTTTGTTTTTAATCAGTTCCGTTACTGTGCAAAAAACCATGCCGGGATAGCATTTAATGCACCGATAAGGGCCGGAACCGAAACGAATTACCGATTCGCGCCAGAAACGAAACGAACGCACCCAATCCACTTTATTGGACCCAATAGTGATGTTTTGGTTCGTTTTTAATCAGTTTTGTTACTATGCAAAAAACCATGCCGGGATAGTATTTTATACACCGATTCGGGCCGGAACCGAAACGAACTACCGATTCGAGCCAGAAATGAAACGAATGCACCCAATCCACTTTTTTGGACCCAATAGTGATGTTTTGGTTCGTTTTGGTCAGTTTTGTTACTGTGCAAAAAACCATACCGGGTTGCATTTAATGCACCGATTCGGGCCGGAACCGAAACGAACTACCGATTCGGGCCAGAAACGTAACGAACGCACCCAATCCACTTTTTTGGACCCAATAGTGATGTTTTGGTTCGTTTTGGTCAGTTTCGTTACTGTGCAAAAAACCATGCCGGGTTGCATTTAATGCACCGATTCAGGCCGGAACCGAAACGAACTACCGATTCGGGCCAGAAACGTAACGAACGCACCCAATCCACTTTTTTGGACCCAATAGTGATGTTTTGGTTAGTTTTGGTCAGTTTCGTTACTGTGCAAAAAACCATGCCGGGTTGCATTGAATGCACCGATTCAGGCCGGAACCGAAACGAACTACCGATTCGTGCCAGAAACAAAACGAACGCACCCAATCCACTTTTGTGGACCCAATAGTGATGTTTTGGTTCGTTTTGGTCAGTTTCGTTACTATGCAAAAAACCATGACGGGATACCATTTAATGCACCGATTCGGGCCGGAACCGAAACGAACTACCGATTCGCGCCAGAAACGAAACAAACACCCCTATCCACTTTTTTGGACCCAATAGTGATGTTTTGGTTCGTTTTGGTCAGTTTCGTTACTGTGCAAAAAATCATGTTGGGTTGCATTGAATGCACCGATTCGGGCCGGAACCGAAATGAACTACCGATTCACGCCAGAAATGACACGAACGCACACAATCCACTTTTTGGACCGAATAGTGATGTTTTGGTTCGTTTTGGTCAGTTTCGTTACTGTGCAAAAAACCATGCCGGGTTGCATTGAATGCACCGATTCGGGCCGGAACCGAAACGAACTACCGATTTGGGCCAAAAACGTAACAAACGCACCCAATCCACTTTTTTGGACCCAATAGTGATGTTTTGGTTCGTTTTGGTCAGTTTCGTTACTGTGCAAAAAACCATGTCGGGATACCATTTAATGCACCGATTCGGGCCGGAACCGAAACGAACTACCGATTCGCGCCAGAAACGAAACAAACACCCCTATCCACTTTTTTGGACCCAATAGTGATGTTTTGGTTCGTTTTGGTCAGTTTCGTTACTGTGCAAAAAATCATGTTGGGTTGCATTGAATGCACCGATTCGGGCCGGAACCGAAATGAACTACCGATTCACGCCAGAAATGACACGAACGCACACAATCCACTTTTTGGACCGAATAGTGATGTTTTGGTTCGTTTTGGTCAGTTTCGTTACTGTGCAAAAAACCATGCCGGGTTGCATTGAATGCACCGATTCGGGCCGGAACCGAAACGAACTACCGATTTGGGCCAAAAACGTAACAAACGCACCCAATCCACTTTTTTGGACCCAATAGTGATGTTTTGGTTCGTTTTGGTCAGTTTCGTTACTGTGCAAAAAACCATGTCGGGATACCATTTAATGCACCGATTCGGGCCGGAACCGAAACGAACTACCGATTCGCGCCAGAAACGAAACAAACACCCCAATCCACTTTTTTGGACCCAATATTGATGTTTTGGTTCGTTTTGGTCAGTTTCGTTACTGTGCAAAAAATCATGTTGGGTTGCATTGAATGCACCGATTCGTGCCGGAACCGAAATGAACTACCGATTCACGCCAGAAACGACACGAACGCACACAATCCACTTTTTGGACCGAATAGTGATGTTTTGGTTCGTTTTGGTCAGTTTCGTTACTGTGCAAAAAACCATGCCGGGTTGCATTGAATGCACCGATTCGGGCCGGAACCGAAACGAACTACGAATTCGCGCCAGAAACGAAACAAACGCCCCCAATCCACTTTTTTGGACCCAATAGTGATGTTTTGGTTCGTTTTGGTTAGTTTCGTTACTGTGCAAAAAATCATGTCGGGTTGCATTGAATGCACCGATTCGGGCCGAAACCGAAACGGACTACCGATTCGCGCCAGAAACGAAACGAATGCACCCAATCCACTTTTTTGGACCCAATAGTGATGTTTTTGTTCGTTTTCGTCAGTTTCGTTACTGTGCAAAAAACCATGGCGGGTTGCATTTAATGCACCGATTCAGGCCGGAACCGAAACGAACTACCGATTCGTGCCAGAAACAAAATGAACGCACCCAATCCACTTTTGTGGACCCAATAGTGATGTTTTGGTTCGTTTTGGTCAGTTTCGTTACTGTGCAAAAAACCATGACGGGATACCATTTAATGCACCGATTCGGGCCGGAACCGAAACGAACTACCGATTCGGGCCAGAAACGTAACGAACGCACCCAATCCACTTTTTTGGACCCAATCGTGATGTTTTGGTTTGTTTTTAATCAGTTCCGTTACTGTGCAAAAAACCATGCCGGGATAGCATTTAATGCACCGATAAGGGCCGGAACCGAAACGAATTACCGATTCGCGCCAGAAACGAAACGAACGCACCCAATCCACTTTATTGGACCCAATAGTGATGTTTTGGTTCGTTTTTAATCAGTTTTGTTACTATGCAAAAAACCATGCCGGGATAGTATTTTATACACCGATTCGGGCCGGAACCGAAACGAACTACCGATTCGAGCCAGAAATGAAACGAATGCACCCAATCCACTTTTTTGGACCCAATAGTGATGTTTTGGTTCGTTTTGGTCAGTTTTGTTACTGTGCAAAAAACCATACCGGGTTGCATTTAATGCACCGATTCGGGCCGGAACCGAAACGAACTACCGATTCGGGCCAGAAACGTAACGAACGCACCCAATCCACTTTTTTGGACCCAATAGTGATGTTTTGGTTCGTTTTGGTCAGTTTCGTTACTGTGCAAAAAACCATGCCGGGTTGCATTTAATGCACCGATTCAGGCCGGAACCGAAACGAACTACCGATTCGGGCCAGAAACGTAACGAACGCACCCAATCCACTTTTTTGGACCCAATAGTGATGTTTTGGTTAGTTTTGGTCAGTTTCGTTACTGTGCAAAAAACCATGCCGGGTTGCATTGAATGCACCGATTCAGGCCGGAACCGAAACGAACTACCGATTCGTGCCAGAAACAAAACGAACGCACCCAATCCACTTTTGTGGACCCAATAGTGATGTTTTGGTTCGTTTTGGTCAGTTTCGTTACTATGCAAAAAACCATGACGGGATACCATTTAATGCACCGATTCGGGCCGGAACCGAAACGAACTACCGATTCGCGCCAGAAACGAAACAAACACCCCTATCCACTTTTTTGGACCCAATAGTGATGTTTTGGTTCGTTTTGGTCAGTTTCGTTACTGTGCAAAAAATCATGTTGGGTTGCATTGAATGCACCGATTCGGGCCGGAACCGAAATGAACTACCGATTCACGCCAGAAATGACACGAACGCACACAATCCACTTTTTGGACCGAATAGTGATGTTTTGGTTCGTTTTGGTCAGTTTCGTTACTGTGCAAAAAACCATGCCGGGTTGCATTGAATGCACCGATTCGGGCCGGAACCGAAACGAACTACCGATTTGGGCCAAAAACGTAACAAACGCACCCAATCCACTTTTTTGGACCCAATAGTGATGTTTTGGTTCGTTTTGGTCAGTTTCGTTACTGTGCAAAAAACCATGTCGGGATACCATTTAATGCACCGATTCGGGCCGGAACCGAAACGAACTACCGATTCGCGCCAGAAACGAAACAAACACCCCAATCCACTTTTTTGGACCCAATAGTGATGTTTTGGTTCGTTTTGGTCAGTTTCGTTACTGTGCAAAAAATCATGTTGGGTTGCATTGAATGCACCGATTCGTGCCGGAACCGAAATGAACTACCGATTCACGCCAGAAACGACACGAACGCACACAATCCACTTTTTGGACCGAATAGTGATGTTTTGGTTCGTTTTGGTCAGTTTCGTTACTGTGCAAAAAACCATGCCGGGTTGCATTGAATGCACCGATTCGGGCCGGAACCGAAACGAACTACCGATTTGGGCCAAAAACGTAACAAACGCACCCAATCCACTTTTTTGGACCCAATAGTGATGTTTTGGTTCGTTTTGGTCAGTTTCGTTACTGTGCAAAAAACCATGTCGGGATACCATTTAATGCACCGATTCGGGCCGGAACCGAAACGAACTACCAATTCGCGCCAGAAACGAAACGAACGCACCCAATCCTCTTTATTGGACCCAATAGTGATGTTTTGGTTCGTTTTTAATCAGTTTCGTTACTGTGCAAAAAACAATGCCGGGATAGCATTTAATGCACCGATTCGGGCCGGAACCAAAACGAACTACCGATTCGCGCCAGAAACGAAACGAACGCACCCAATCCACTTTTTTGGACCCAATAGTGATGTTTTGGTTCGTTTTTAATTAGTTTCGTTACTGTGCAAAAAACCATGCCGGGATAGCATTCAATGCACCGATTCGGGCCGGAACCAAAACGAACTACCGATTCGTGGCAGAAACGAAACGAACGCACCCAATCCACTTTTTTGGACCCAATAGTGATGTTTTGGTTCGTTTTGATCAGTTTCGTTACTGTGCGAAAAACCATGCCGGGACAGCATTTAATGCACCGATTCGGGCCGGAACCGAAACGAACTACCGATTCGCGCCAGAAACGAAACGAACGCACCCAATCCACTTTTTTGGACCCAATAGTTATGTTTTGGTTCGTTTTGGTCAGTTTCGTTACTGTGCAAAAAACCATGCCGGGTTGCATTGAATGCACCGATTCGGACCGGAACCGAAACGAACTACCGATTTGGGCCAGAAACGTAACGAACGCACCCAATCCACTTTTTTTGACCCAATAGTGATGTTTTCGTTCGTTTTTGTCAGTTTCGTTACTGTGCAAAAAACCATGTCGGGATACCATTTAATGCACCGATTCGGGCCCGAACCGAAACGAACTACCGATTCGCGCCAGAAACGAAACAAACACCCCAATCCACTTTTTTGGACCCAATAGTGATGTTTTGGTTCATTTTGGTCAGTTTCGTTACTGTGCAAAAAATCATGTCGGGTTGTTGCATTGAATGCACCGATTCGTGCCGGAACCGAAATGAACTACCGATTCACGCCAGAAACGAAACGAACGCACACAATCCACTTTTTGGACCCAATAGTGATGTTTTGGTTCGTTTTGGTCAGTTTCGTTACTGTGCAAAAAACCATGCCGGGCTGCATTGAATGCACCGATTCGGGCCGGAACCGAAACGAACTACCAATTTGGGCCAAAAACGTAACAAACGCACCCAATCCACTTTTTTGGACCCAATAGTGATGTTTTGGTTCGTTTTGGTCAGTTTCGTTACTGTGCAAAAAACCATGTCGGGATACCATTGAATGCACCGATTCGGGCCGGAACCGAAACGAACTACGAATTCGCGCCAGAAACGAAACAAACGCCCCCAATCCACTTTTTTGGACCCAATAGTGATGTTTTGGTTCGTTTTGGTTAGTTTCGTTACTGTGCAAAAAATCATGTCGGGTTGCATTGAATGCACCGATTCGGGCCGAAACCGAAACGGACTACCGATTCGCGCCAGAAACGAAACGAACGCACCCAATCCACTTTTTTGGACCCAACAGTGATGTTTTTGTTCGTTTTCGTCAGTTTCGTTACTGTGCAAAAAACCATCCCGGGACAGCATTTGATGCACCGATTCGGGCAGAAACCGAAACAAACTACCGATTCGCGCCAGAAATGAAATGAACGCACACAATTTACTTTTTGGACCCAATAGTGATGTTTTAGTTCGTTTTGGTCAGTTTCATTACTGTGCAAAAAACCATGGCGGGTTGCATTTAATGCACCGATTCAGGCCGGAACCGAAACGAACTACTGATTCGTGCCAGAAACAAAACGAACGCACCCAATCCACTTTTGTGGACCCAATAGTGATGTTTTGGTTCGTTTTGGTCAGTTTCGTTACTGTGCAAAAAACCATGACGGGATACCATTTAATGCACCGATTCGGGCCGGAACCGAAACGAACTACCGATTCGGGCCAGAAACGTAACGAACGCACCCAATCCACTTTTTTGGACCCAATAGTTATGTTTTGGTTCGTTTTGGTCAGTTTCGTTACTGTGCAAAAAACCATGACGGGTTGCATTGAATGCACCGATTCAGGCCGGAACCGAAATGAACTACCGATTCGCGCCAGAAACGAAACGAACGCACCCAATCCACTTTTTTGGACCCAATCATGATGTTTTGGTTTGTTTTTAATCAGTTCCGTTACTGTGCAAAAAACCATGCCGGGATAGCATTTAATGCACTGATTCGGGCCGGAACCGAAACGAATTACCGATTCGCGCCAGAAATGAAACGAACGCACCCAATCCACTTTATTGGACCCAATAGTGATGTTTTGGTTCGTTTTTAATCAGTTTTGTTACTATGCAAAAAACCATGCCGGGATAGTATTTTATACACCGATTCGGGCCGGAACCGAAACGAACTACCGATTCGAGCCAGAAATGAAACGAATGCACCCAATCCACTTTTTTGGACCCAATAGTGATGTTTTGGTTCGTTTTGGTCAGTTTTGTTACTGTGCAAAAAACCATACCGGGTTGCATTTAATGCACCGATTCGGGCCGGAACCGAAACGAACTACCGATTCGGGCCAGAAACGTAACGAACGCAGCCAATCCACTTTTTTGGACCCAATAGTGATGTTTTGGTTCGTTTTGGTCAGTTTCGTTACTGTGCAAAAAACCATGCCGGGTTGCATTTAATGCACCGATTCAGGCCGGAACCGAAACGAACTACCGATTCGGGCCAGAAACGTAACGAACGCACCCAATCCACTTTTTTGGACCCAATAGTGATGTTTTGGTTAGTTTTGGTCAGTTTCGTTACTGTGCAAAAAACCATGCAGGGTTTGATTGAATGCACCGATTCAGGCCGGAACCGAAACGAACTACCGATTCGTTCCAGAAACAAAACGAACGCACCCAATCCACTTTTGTGGACCCAATAGTGATGTTTTGGTTCGTTTTGGTCAGTTTCGTTACTGTGCAAAAAACCATGACGGGATACCATTTAATGCACCGATTCGGGCCGGAACCGAAACGAACTACCGATTCGCGCCAGAAACGAAACAAACACCCCAATCCACTTTTTTGGACCCAATAGTGATGTTTTGGTTCGTTTTGGTCAGTTTCGTTACTGTGCAAAAAATCATGTTGGGTTGCATTGAATGCACCGATTCGCGCCGGAACCGAAATGAACTACCGATTCACGCCAGAAATGACACGAACGCACACAATCCACTTTTTGGACCGAATAGTGATGTTTTGGTTCGTTTTGGTCAGTTTCGTTACTGTGCAAAAAACCATGCCGGGTTGCATTGAATGCACCGATTCGGGCCGGAACCGAAACGAACTACCGATTTGGGCCAAAAACGTAACAAATGCACCCAATCCACTTTTTTGGACCCAATAGTGATGTTTTGGTTCGTTTTGGTCAGTTTCGTTACTGTGCAAAAAACCATGTCGGGATACCATTTAATGCACCGATTCGGGCCGGAACCGAAACGAACTACCGATTCGCGCCAGAAACGAAACAAACACCCCAATCCACTTTTTTGGACCCAATAGTGATGTTTTGGTTCGTTTTGGTCAGTTTCGTTACTGTGCAAAAAATCATGTTGGGTTGCATTGAATGCACCGATTCGTGCCGGAACCGAAATGAACTACCGATTCACGCCAGAAACGACACGAACGCACACAATCCACTTTTTGGACCGAATAGTGATGTTTTGGTTCGTTTTGGTCAGTTTCGTTACTGTGCAAAAAACCATGCCGGGTTGCATTGAATGCACCGATTCGGGCCGGAACCGAAACGAACTACCGATTTGGGCCAAAAACGTAACAAACGCACCCAATCCACTTTTTTGGACCCAATAGTGATGTTTTGGTTCGTTTTGGTCAGTTTCGTTACTGTGCAAAAAACCATGTCGGGATACCATTTAATGCACCGATTCGGGCCGGAACCGAAACGAACTACCAATTCGCGCCAGAAACGAAACGAATGCACCCAATCCACTTTTTTGGACCCAATAGTGATGTTTTGGTTCGTTTTTAATTAGTTTCGTTACTGTGCAAAAAACCATGCCGGGATAGCATTCAATGCACCGATTCGGGCCGGAACCAAAACGAACTACCGATTCGTGGCAGAAACGAAACGAACGCACCCAATCCACTTTTTTGGACCCAATAGTGATGTTTTGGTTCGTTTTGATCAGTTTCGTTACTGTGCGAAAAACCATGCCGGGACAGCATTTAATGCACCGATTCGGGCCGGAACCGAAACGAACTACCGATTCGCGCCAGAAACGAAACGAACGCACCCAATCCACTTTTTTGGACCCAATAGTTATGTTTTGGTTCGTTTTGGTCAGTTTCGTTACTGTGCAAAAAACCATGCCGGGTTGCATTGAATGCACCGATTCGGACCGGAACTGAAACGAACTACCGATTTGGGCCAGAAACGTAACGAACGCACCCAATCCACTTTTTTTGACCCAATAGTGATGTTTTGGTTCGTTTTTGTCAGTTTTGTTACTGTGCAAAAAACCATGTCGGGATAACATTTAATGCACCGATTCGGGCCGGAACCGAAACGAACTACCGATTCGCGCCAGAAACGAAACAAACACCCCAATCCACTTTTTTGGACCCAATAGTGATGTTTTGGTTCATTTTGGTCAGTTTCGTTACTGTGCAAAAAATCATGTCGGGTTGTTGCATTGAATGCACCGATTCGTGCCGGAACCGAAATGAACTACCGATTCACGCCAGAAACGAAACGAACGCACACAATCCACTTTTTGGACCCAATAGTGATGTTTTGGTTCGTTTTGGTCAGTTTCGTTACTGTGCAAAAAACCATGCCGGGCTGCATTGAATGCACCGATTCGGGCCGGAACCGAAACGAACTACCGATTTGGGCCAAAAACGTAACAAACGCACCCAATCCACTTTTTTGGACCCAATAGTGATGTTTTGGTTCGTTTTGGTCAGTTTCGTTACTGTGTAAAAAACCATGTCGGGATACCATTGAATGCACCGATTCGGGCCGGAACCGAAACGAACTACGAATTCGCGCCAGAAACGAAACAAACGCCCCCAATCCACTTTTTTGGACCCAATAGTGATGTTTTGGTTCGTTTTTGTTAGTTTCGTTACTGTGCGAAAAATCATGTCGGGTTGCATTGAATGCACCGATTCGGGCCGAAACCGAAACGGACTACCGATTCGCGCCAGAAACGAAACGAACGCACCCAATCCACTTTTTTGGACCCAATAGTGATGTTTTTGTTCGTTTTCGTCAGTTTCGTTACTGTGCAAAAAACCATCCCGGGACAGCATATGATGCACCGATTCGGGCAGAAACCGAAACAAACTACCGATTCGCGCCAGAAATGAAATGAACGCACCCAATTTACTTTTTGGACCCAATAGTGATGTTTTAGTTCATTTTGGTCAGTTTCATTACTGTGCAAAAAACCATGGCGGGTTGCATTTAATGCACCGATTCAGGCCGGAACCGAAACGAACTACTGATTCGTGCCAGAAACAAAACGAACGCACCCAATCCACTTTTGTGGACCCAATAGTGATGTTTTGGTTCGTTTTGGTCAGTTTCGTTACTGTGCAAAAAACCATGACGGGATACCATTTAATGCACCGATTCGGGCCGGAACCGAAACGAACTACCGATTCGGGCCAGAAACGTAACGAACGCACCCAATCCACTTTATTGGACCCAATAGTGATGTTTTGGTTCGTTTTTAATCAGTTTTGTTACTATGCAAAAAACCATGCCGGGATAGTATTTTATACACCGATTCGGGCCGGAACCGAAACGAACTACCGATTCGAGCCAGAAATGAAACGAATGCACCCAATCCACTTTTTTGGACCCAATAGTGATGTTTTGGTTCGTTTTGGTCAGTTTTGTTACTGTGCAAAAAACCATACCGGGTTGCATTTAATGCACCGATTCGGGCCGGAACCGAAACGAACTACCGATTCGGGCCAGAAACGTAACGAACGCACCCAATCCACTTTTTTGGACCCAATAGTGATGTTTTGGTTCGTTTTGGTCAGTTTCGTTACTGTGCAAAAAACCATGCCGGGTTGCATTTAATGCACCGATTCAGGCCGGAACCGAAACGAACTACCGATTCGGGCCAGAAACGTAACGAACGCACCCAATCCACTTTTTGGACCCAATAGTGATGTTTTGGTTAGTTTTGGTCAGTTTCGTTACTGTGCAAAAAACCATGCCGGGTTGCATTAAATGCACCGATTCAGGCCGGAACCGAAACGAACTACCGATTCGTTCCAGAAACAAAACGAACGCACCCAATCCACTTTTGTGGACCCAATAGTGATGTTTTGGTTCGTTTTGGTCAGTTTCGTTACTGTGCAAAAAACCATGACGGGATACCATTTAATGCACCGATTCGGGCCGGAACCGAAACGAACTACCGATTCGCGCCAGAAACGAAACAAACACCCCAATCCACTTTTTTGGACCCAATAGTGATGTTTTGGTTCGTTTTGGTCAGTTTCGTTACTGTGCAAAAAATCATGTTGGGTTGCATTGAATGCACCGATTCGGGACGGAACCGAAATGAACTACCGATTCACGCCAGAAATGACACGAACGCACACAATCCACTTTTTGGACCGAATAGTGATGTTTTGGTTCGTTTTGGTCAGTTTCTTTACTGTGCAAAAAACCATGCCGGGTTGCATTGAATGCACCGATTCGGGCCGGAACCGAAACGAACTACCGATTTGGGCCAAAAACGTAACAAACGCACCCAATCCACTTTTTTGGACCCAATAGTGATGTTTTGGTTCGTTTTGGTCAGTTTCGTTACTGTGCAAAAAACCATGTCGGGATACCATTTAATGCACCGATTCGGGCCGGAACCGAAACGAACTACCGATTCGCGCCAGAAACGAAACAAACACCCCAATCCACTTTTTTGGACCCAATAGTGATGTTTTGGTTCGTTTTGGTCAGTTTCGTTACTGTGCAAAAAATCATGTTGGGTTGCATTGAATGCACCGATTCGTGCCAGAACCGAAATGAACTACCGATTCACGCCAGAAACGACACGAACGCACACAATCCACTTTTTGGACCGAATAGTGATGTTTTGGTTCGTTTTGGTCAGTTTCGTTACTGTGCAAAAAACCATGTCGGGTTGCATTGAATGCACCGATTCGGGCCGGAACCGAAACGAACTACCGATTTGGGCCAAAAACGTAACAAATGCACCCAATCCACTTTTTTGGACCCAATAGTGATGTTTTGGTTCGTTTTGGTCAGTTTCGTTACTGTGCAAAAAACCATGTCGGGATACCATTTAATGCACCGATTCGGGCCGGAACCGAAACGAACGGACCCAATCCACTTTATTGGACCCAATAGTGATGTTTTGGTTCGTTTTTAATCAGTTTCGTTACTGTGCAAAAAACCATGCCGGGATAGCATTTAATGCACCGATTCGGGCCGGAACCAAAACGAACTACCGATTCGCGCCAGAAACGAAACGAACGCACCCAATCCACTTTTTTGGACCCAATAGTGATGTTTTGGTTCGTTTTTAATTAGTTACGTTACTGTGCAAAAAACCATGCCGGGATAGCATTTAATGCACCGATTCGGGCCGGAACCAAAACGAACTACCGATTCGTGCCAGAAACGAAACGAACGCACCCAATCCACTTTTTTGGACCCAATAGTGATGTTTTGGTTCGTTTTGATCAGTTTCGTTACTGTGCGAAAAACCATGCCGGGTGAGCATTTAATGCACCGATTCGGGCCGGAACCGAAACGAACTACCGATTCGCGCCAGAAACGAAACGAACGCACCCAATCCACTTTTTTGGACCCAATAGTTATGTTTTGGTTCATTTTGGTCAGTTTCGTTACTGTGCAAAAAACCATGCCGGGTTGCATTGAATGCACCGATTCGGACCGGAACCGAAACGAACTACCGATTTGGGCCAGAAACATAACGAACGCACCCAATCTACTTTTTTTGACCCAATAGTGATGTTTTGGTTCGTTTTTGTCAGTTTCGTTACTGTGCAAAAAACCATGTCGGGATACCATTTAATGCACCGATTTGGGCCGGAACCGAAACGAACTACCGATTCGCGCCAGAAACGAAACAAACACCCCAATCCACTTTTTTGGACCCAATAGTGATGTTTTGGTTCATTTTGGTCAGTTTCGTTACTGTGCAAAAAATCATGTCGGGTTGTTGCATTGAATTGACCGATTCGTGCCGGAACCGAAATGAACTACCGATTCACGCCAGAAACGAAACGAACGCACACAATCCACTTTTTGGACCCAATAGTGATGTTTTGGTTCGTTTTGGTCAGTTTCGTTACTGTGCAAAAAACCATGCCGGGCTGCATTGAATGCACCGATTCGGGCCGGAACCGAAACGAACTACCGATTTGGGCCAAAAACGTAACAAACGCACCCAATCCACTTTTTTGGGCCCAATAGTGATGTTTTGGTTCGTTTTGGTCAGTTTCGTTACTGTGCAAAAAACCATGTCGGGATACCATTGAATGCACCAATTCGGGCCGGAACCGAAACGAACTACGAATTCGCGCCAGAAATGAAACAAACGCCCCCAATCCACTTTTTTGGACCCAATAGTGATGTTTTGGTTCGTTTTGGTTAGTTTCGTTACTGTGCAAAAAATCATGTCGGGTTGCATTGAATGCACCGATTCGGGCCGAAACCGAAACGGACTACCGATTCGCGCCAGAAACGAAACGAACGCACCGAATCCACTTTTTTGGACCCAATAGTGATGTTTTTGTTCGTTTTCGTCAGTTTCGTTACTGTGCAAAAAACCATCCCGGGACAGCATTTGATGCACCGATTCGGGCCGAAACCGAAACAAACTACCGATTCGCGCCAGAAACGAAATGAACGCACCCAATTTACTTTTTGGACCCAATAGTGATGTTTTAGTTCGTTTTGGTCAGTTTCATTACTGTGCAAAAAACCATGGCGGGTTGCATTTAATGCACCGATTCAGGCCGGAACCAAAACGAACTACCGATTCGTGCCAGAAACAAACGAACGCACCCAATCCAATTTTGTGGACCCAATAGTGATGTTTTGGTTCGTTTTGGTCAGTTTCGTTAAGTCCAAAAAAGTGGATTGGGTGCGTTCGTTACGTTTCTAGCCCGAATCGGTGCATTAAATGCAACCCAGCATGGTTTTTTGCATAGTAACAAAACTGAACAAAACGAACCAAAACATCACTATTGGGTCCAAAAAAGTGGATTAGGTGCGTTCGTTTCGTTTCTAGCGTGAATCGGTAGTTCGTTTCGGTTCCGGCCCGAATCGGTGCATTCAATGCAACCCGGCATGGTTTTTTGCACAGTAACGGAACTGACCAAAACGAACCAAAACATAACAATTGGGTCCAAAAAAGTGGATTGGGTGCGTTCGTTTCGTTTCTGGCGCGAATCGGTAGTTCGTTTCGGTTCCGGCCCGAATCGGTACATTAAATGCTATCCCGGCATGGTTTTTTGCACAGTAATGAAACTGATTAAAAACGAACCAAAACATCACTATTGGGTCCAATAAAGTGAATTTGGGTGCGTTCGTTTCGTTTCTGGCGCGAATCGGTAGTTCGTTTCGGTTCCGGCCCGAATCGGTGCATTCAATGCAACCCGACATGGTTTTTTGCACAGTAACAAAACTGACCAAAACGAACCAAAACATCACTATTGGGTCCAAAAAAGTGGATTGGGTGCGTTCGTTTCGTTTCTGGCGCGAATCGGTAGTTCGTTTCGGTTCCGGCCCGAATCGGTGCATTCAATGCAACCCGGCATGGTTTTTTGCACAGTAACGAAACTGACCAAAACGAACCAAAACATCACTATTGGGTCCAAAAAAGTGGATTGGGTGCGTTCGTTTCGTTTCTAGCGTGAATCGGTAGTTCGTTTCGGTTCCGGCCCGAATCGGTGCATTCAATGCAACCCGGCATGGTTTTTTGCACAGTAACGAAACTGACCAAAACGAACCAAAACATAACTATTGGGTCCAAAAAAGTGGATTGGGTGCGTTCGTTTCGTTTCTGGCGCGAATCGGTAGTTCGTTTCGGTTCCGGCCCGAATCGGTACATTAAATGCTATCCCGGCATGGTTTTTTGCACAGTAACGAAACTGATTAAAAACAAACCAAAACATCACTATTGGGTCCAATAAAGTGAATTTGGTGCATTCGTTTCGTTTCTGGCGCGAATCGGTAGTTCGTTTCGGTTCCGGCCCGAATCGATGCATTCAATGCAACCCGGCATGGTTTTTTGCACAGTAACAAAACTGACCAAAACGAACCAAAACATAACTATTGGGTCCAAAAAAGTGGATTAGGTGCGTTCGTTACGTTTCTGGCCCGAATCGGTAGTTCGTTTCGGTTCCGGCCCGAATCGGTGCATTAAATGCAACCCGGCAAGGTTTTTTGCACAGTAACAAAACTGACCAAAACGAACCAAAGCATCACTATTGGGTCCAAAAAAGTGGATTGGGTGCGTTCGTTTCATTTCTGGCTCGAATCGGTAGTTCGTTTCGGTTCCGGCACGAATCGGTGTATAAAATACTATCCCGGCATGGTTTTTTGCACAGTAACGAAACTGACCAAAACGAACCAAAACATCACTATTGGGTCCAAAAAAGTGGATTAGGTGCGTTCGTTACGTTTCTGGCCCGAATCGGTAGTTCGTTTCGGTTCCGGCCCGAATCGGTGCATTAAATGCAACCCGGCATGGTTTTTTGCACAGTAACAAAACTGACCAAAACGAACCAAAACATCACTATTGGGTCCAAAAAAGTGGATTGGGTGCGTTCGTTTCATTTCTGGCCTGAATTGGTAGTTCATTTCGGTTCCGGCACGAATCGGTGCATTCAATGCAACCCGGCATGGTTTTTTGCACAGTAATGAAACTGACCAAAACGAACCAAAACATCACTATTGGGTCGAAAAAAGTGGATTGGGTGCGTTCGTTACGTTTCTGGCGCGAATCGGTAGTTCGTTTCGGTTCCGGCCCGAATCGGTGCATTCAATGCAACCCGGCATGGTTTTTTGCACAGTAACGAAACTGACCAAAAAGAACCAAAACATCACTATTGGGTCCAAAAATGTGGATTGGGTGCGTTCGTTTCGTTTCTGGCGCGAATCGGTAGTTCGTTTCGGTTCCGGGCCGAATCGGTGCATTCAATGCAACCCGGCATGGTTTTTTGCACAGTAACGAAACTGACCAAAACGAACCAAAACATCACTATTGGGTCCAAAAAAGTGGATTGGGTGCGTTCGTTTCGTTTCTGGCGTGAATCGGTAGTTCGTTTCGGTTCCGGCCCGAATCGGTGCATTCAATGCAACCCGGCATGGTTTTTTGCACAGTAACGAAACTGACCAAAATGAACCAAAACATCACTAGTGGGTCCAAAAAAGTGGATTGGGTGCGTTCGTTTCGTTTCTGGCGCGAATCGGTAGTTCGTTTCGGTTCTTGCCCGAATCGGTACATTAAATGCTATCCCGGCATGGTTTTTTGCACAGTAACCAAACTGATTAAAAACGAACCAAAACATCACGATTGGGTCCAAAAAAGTGGATTTGGTGCGTTCGTTTCGTTTCTGGCGTGAATCGGTAGTTCGTTTCGGTTCCGGCCCGAATCGGTGCATTCAATGCAACCCGGCATGGTTTTTTGCACAGTAACGAAACTGACCAAAACGAACCAAAACATAACTATTGGGTCCAAAAAAGTGGATTGGGTGCGTTCGTTTCGTTTCTAGCGTGAATCGGTAGTTCGTTTCGGTTCCGGCCCGAATCGGTACATTAAATGCTATCCCGGCATGGTTTTTTGCACAGTAACGAAACTGATCAAAAACAAACCAAAACATCACTATTGGGTCCAATAAAGTGAATTTGGTGCATTCGTTTCGTTTCTGGCGTGAATCGGTAGTTCGTTTCGGTTCCGGCCCGAATCGATGCATTCAATGCAACCCGGCATGGTTTTTTGCACAGTAACAAAACTGACCAAAACGAACCAAAACATCACTATTTGGTCCAAAAAGTAAATTGGGTGCGTTCGTTTCGTTTCTGGCGCGAATCGGTAGTTCGTTTCGGTTCCGGCCCAAATCGGTGCATTAAATGCTATCCCGGCATGGTTTTTTGCACAGTAACGAAACTGATTAAAAACGAACCAAAATATCACAATTGGGTCCAATAAAGTGGATTTGGTGCGTTCGTTTCGTTTCTGGCGCGAATCGGTAGTTCGTTTCGGTTCCGGCCCGAATCGGTACATTAAATGCTATCCCGGCATGGTTTTTTGCATAGTAACGAAACTGATTAAAAACGAACCAAAACATTACAATTGGGTCCAATAAACTGGATTTGGTGCATTCGTTTCGTTTCTGGCGCGAATCGGTAGTTCGTTTCGGTTGCGGCCCGAATCGGTGCATTCAATGCAACCCGTCATGGTTTTTTGCACAGTAACGAAACTGACCAAAACGAACCAAAACATAACTATTGGGTCCAAAAAAGTGGATTAGGTGCGTTCGTTACGTTTCTGGCCCGAATCGGTAGTTCGTTTCGGTTCCGGCCCGAATCGGTGCATTAAATGCAACCCGGCATGGTTTTTTGCACAGTAACAAAACTGACCAAAACGAACCAAAACATCACTATTGGGTCCAAAAAAGTGGATTGGGTGCGTTCGTTTCATTTCTGGCCTGAATTGGTAGTTCATTTCGGTTCCGGCACGAATCGGTGCATTCAATGCAACCCGGCATGGTTTTTTGCACAGTAATGAAACTGACCAAAACGAACCAAAACATCACTATTGGGTCGAAAAAAGTGGATTGGGTGCGTTCGTTACGTTTCTGGCGCGAATCGGTAGTTCGTTTCGGTTCCGGCCCGAATCGGTGCATTCAATGCAACCCGGCATGGTTTTTTGCACAGTAACGAAACTGACCAAAACGAACCAAAACATCACTATTGGGTCCAAAAAAGTGGATTGGGTGCATTCGTTTCGTTTCTGGCGCGAATCGGTAGTTCGTTTCGGTTCCGGCCCGAATCGGTGCATTCAATGCAACCCGGCATGGTTTTTTGCACAGTAACGAAACTGACCAAAACGAACCAAAACATCACTATTGGGTCCAAAAAAGTGGATTGGGTGCGTTCGTTTCGTTTCTGGCGCGAATCGGTAGTTCGTTTCGGTTCCGGCCCGAATCGGTGCATTAAATGCAACCCGGCATGGTTTTTTGCACAGTAACAAAACTGACCAAAACGAACCAAAGCATCACTATTGGGTCCAAAAAAGTGGATTGGGTGCGTTCGTTTCATTTCTGGCCCGAATTGGTAGTTCATTTCGGTTCCGGCACGAATCGGTGCATTCAATGCAACCCGGCATGGTTTTTTGCACAGTAATGAAACTGACCAAAACGAACCAAAACATCACTATTGGGTCGAAAAAAGTGGATTGGGTGCGTTCGTTACGTTTCTGGCGCGAATCGGTAGTTCGTTTCGGTTCCGGCCCGAATCGGTGCATTCAATGCAACCCGTCATGGTTTTTTGCACAGTAACGAAACTAACCAAAACGAACCAAAACATAACTATTGGGTCCAAAAAAGTGGATTCGGTGCGTTCGTTACGTTTCTGGCCCGAATCGGTAGTTCGTTTCGGTTCCGGCCCGAATCGGTGCATTAAATGCAACCCGGCATGGTTTTTTGCACAGTAACAAAACTGACCAAAACGAACCAAAGCATCACTATTGGGTCCAAAAAAGTGGATTGGGTGCGTTCGTTTCATTTCTGGCCCGAATTGGTAGTTCATTTCGGTTCCGGCACGAATCGGTGCATTCAATGCAACCCGGCATGGTTTTTTGCACAGTAATGAAACTGACCAAAACGAACCAAAACATCACTATTGGGTCGAAAAAAGTGGATTGGGTGCGTTCGTTACGTTTCTGGCGCGAATCGGTAGTTCGTTTCGGTTCCGGCCCGAATCGGTGCATTCAATGCAACCCGGCATGGTTTTTTGCACAGTAACGAAACTGACCAAAACGAACCAAAACATCAGTATTGGGTCCAAAAATGTGGATTGGGTGCGTTCGTTTCGTTTCTGGCGCGAATCGGTAGTTCGTTTCGGTTCCGGGCCGAATCGGTGCATTCAATGCAACCCGGCATGGTTTTTTGCACAGTAACGAAACTGACCAAAACGAACCAAAACATCACTATTGGGTCCAAAAAAGTGGATTGGGTGCGTTCGTTTCGTTTCTGGTGCGAATCGGTAGTTCGTTTCGGTTCTGGCCCGAATCGGTCCATTCAATGCAACCCGGCATGGTTTTTTGCACAGTAACGAAACTGACCAAAACGAACCAAAACATCACTATTGGGTCCAAAAAAGTGGATTGGGTGCGTTCGTTTCGTTTCTGGCGCGAATCGGTAGTTCGTTTCGGTTCCGGCCCGAATCGGTGCATTCAATGCAACCCGGCATGGTTTTTTGCACAGTAACGAAACTGACCAAAACGAACCAAAACATCACTATTGGGTCCAAAAAAGTGGATTGGGTGCGTTCGTTTCGTTTCTAGCGTGAATCGGTAGTTCGTTTCGGTTCCGGCCCGAATCGGTGCATTCAATGCAACCCGGCATGGTTTTTTGCACAGTAACGAAACTGACCAAAACGAACCAAAACATAACTATTGGGTCCAAAAAAATGGATTGGGTGCGTTCGTTTCGTTTCTGGCGCGAATCGGTAGTTCGTTTCGGTTCCGGCCCGAATCGGTACATTAAATGCTATCCCGGCATGGTTTTTTGCACAGTAACGAAACTGATTAAAAACAAACCAAAACATCACTATTGGGTCCAATAAAGTGAATTTGGTGCATTCGTTTCGTTTCTGGCGTGAATCGGTAGTTCGTTTCGGTTCCGGCCCGAATCGATGCTTTCAATCCAACCCGGCATGGTTTTTTGCACAGTAACAAAACTGACCAAAACGAACCAAAACATCACTATTTGGTCCAAAAAGTAAATTGGGTGCGTTCGTTTCGTTTCTGGCGCGAATCGGTAGTTTGTTTCGGTTCCGGCCCAAATCGGTGCATTAAATGCTATCCCGGCATGGTTTTTTGCACAGTAACGAAACTGATTAAAAACGAACCAAAATATCACAATTGGGTCCAATAAAGTGGATTTGGTGCGTTCGTTTCGTTTCTGGCGCGAATCGGTAGTTCGTTTCGGTTCCGGCCCGAATCGGTACATTAAATGCTATCCCGGCATGGTTTTTTGCATAGTAACGAAACTGATTAAAAACGAACCAAAACATTACAATTGGGTCCAATAAACTGGATTTGGTGCATTCGTTTCGTTTCTGGCGCGAATCGGTAGTTCGTTTCGGTTGCGGCCCGAATCGGTGCATTCAATGCAACCCGTCATGGTTTTTTGCACAGTAACGAAACTGACCAAAACGAACCAAAACATAACTATTGGGTCCAAAAAAGTGGATTAGGTGCGTTCGTTACGTTTCTGGCCCGAATCGGTAGTTCGTTTCGGTTCCGGCCCGAATCGGTGCATTAAATGCAACCCGGCATGGTTTTTTGCACAGTAACAAAACTGACCAAAACGAACCAAAACATCACTATTGGGTCCAAAAAAGTGGATTGGGTGCGTTCGTTTCATTTCTGGCCTGAATTGGTAGTTCATTTCGGTTCCGGCACGAATCGGTGCATTCAATGCAACCCGGCATGGTTTTTTGCACAGTAATGAAACTGACCAAAACGAACCAAAACATCACTATTGGGTCGAAAAAAGTGGATTGGGTGCGTTCGTTACGTTTCTGGCGCGAATCGGTAGTTCGTTTCGGTTCCGGCCCGAATCGGTGCATTCAATGCAACCCGGCATGGTTTTTTGCACAGTAACGAAACTGACCAAAACGAACCAAAACATCACTATTGGGTCCAAAAAAGTGGATTGGGTGCGTTCGTTTCGTTTCTGGCGCGAATCGGTAGTTCGTTTCGGTTCCGGCCCGAATCGGTGCATTCAATGCAACCCGGCATGGTTTTTTGCACAGTAACAAAACTGACCAAAACGAACCAAAACATCACTATTGGGTCCAAAAAAGTGGATTGGGTGCGTTCGTTTCGTTTCTGGCGCGAATCGGTAGTTCGTTTCGGTTCCGGCCCGAATCGGTGCATTCAATGCAACCCGGCATGGTTTTTTGCATAGTAACGAAACTGACCAAAACGAACCAAAACATCACTATTGGGTCCAAAAAAGTGGATTGGGTGCATTTGTTTCGTTTCTAGCGTGAATCGGTAGTTCGTTTCGGTTCCGGCCCGAATCGGTGCATTCAATGCAACCCGGCATGGTTTTTTGCACAGTAACGAAACTGACCAAAACGAACCAAAACATAACTATTGGGTCCAAAAAAGTGGATTGGGTGCGTTCGTTTCGTTTCTGGCGCGAATCGGTAGTTCGTTTCAGTTCAAGCCCGAATCGGTACATTAAATGCTATCCCGACATGGTTTTTTGCACAGTAACGAAACTGATTAAAAACGAACCAAAACATCACGATTGGGTCCAATAAAGTGGATTTGGTGCGTTCGTTTCGTTTCTGGCGCGAATCGGTAGTTCGTTTCGGTTGCGGCCCGAATCGGTGCATTCAATGCAACCCGTCATGGTTTTTTGCACAGTAACGAAACTGACCAAAACGAACCAAAACATAACTATTGGGTCCAAAAAAGTGGATTAGGTGCGTTCGTTACGTTTCTGGCCCGAATCGGTAGTTCGTTTCGGTTCCGGCCCGAATCGGTGCATTAAATGCAACCCGGCATGGTTTTTTGCACAGTAACAAAACTGACCAAAACGAACCAAAGCATCACTATTGGGTCCAAAAAAGTGGATTGGGTGCGTTCGTTTCATTTCTGGCCCGAATTGGTAGTTCATTTCGGTTCCGGCACGAATCGGTGCATTCAATGCAACCCGGCATGGTTTTTTGCACAGTAATGAAACTAACCAAAACATCACTATTGGGTCGAAAAAAGTGGATTGGGTGCGTTCGTTACGTTTCTGGCGCGAATCGGTAGTTCGTTTCGGTTCCGGCCCGAATCGGTGCATTCAATGCAACCCGGCATGGTTTTTTGCACAGTAACGAAACTGACCAAAACAAACCAAAACATCACTATTGGGTCCAAAAATGTGGATTGGGTGCGTTCGTTTCGTTTCTGGCGCGAATCGGTAGTTCGTTTCGGTTCCGGGCCGAATCGGTGCATTCAATGCAACCCGTCATGGTTTTTTGCACAGTAACGAAACTGACCAAAACGAACCAAAAAATCACTATTGGGTCCAAAAAAGTGGATTGGGTGCGTTCGTTTCGTTTCTAGCGTGAATCGGTAGTTCGTTTCGGTTCCGGCCCGAATCGGTGCATTCAATGCAACCCGGCATGGTTTTTTGCACAGTAACGAAACTAACCAAAACAAACCAAAACATAACTATTGGGTCCAAAAAAGTGGATTGGGTGCGTTCGTTTCGTTTCTGGCGCGAATCGGTAGTTCGTTTCAGTTCTTGCCCGAATCGGTACATTAAATGCTATCCCGGCATGGTTTTTTGCACAGTAACGAAACTGATTAAAAACGAACCAAAATATCACAATTGGGTCCAATAAAGTGGATTTGGTGCGTTCGTTTCGTTTCTGGCGCGAATCGGTAGTTCGTTTCGGTTCCGGCCCGAATCGGTACATTAAATGCTATCCCGGCATGGTTTTTTGCATAGTAACGAAACTGATTAAAAACGAACCAAAACATTACAATTGGGTCCAATAAACTGGATTTGGTGCATTCGTTTCGTTTCTGGCGCGAATCGGTAGTTCGTTTCGGTTGCGGCCCGAATCGGTGCATTCAATGCAACCCGTCATGGTTTTTTGCACAGTAACGAAACTGACCAAAACGAACCAAAACATAACTATTGGGTCCAAAAAAGTGGATTAGGTGCGTTCGTTACGTTTCTGGCCCGAATCGGTAGTTCGTTTCGGTTCCGGCCCGAATCGGTGCATTAAATGCAACCCGGCATGGTTTTTTGCACAGTAACAAAACTGACCAAAACGAACCAAAACATCACTATTGGGTCCAAAAAAGTGGATTGGGTGCGTTCGTTTCATTTCTGGCCTGAATTGGTAGTTCATTTCGGTTCCGGCACGAATCGGTGCATTCAATGCAACCCGGCATGGTTTTTTGCACAGTAATGAAACTGACCAAAACGAACCAAAACATCACTATTGGGTCGAAAAAAGTGGATTGGGTGCGTTCGTTACGTTTCTGGCGCGAATCGGTAGTTCGTTTCGGTTCCGGCCCGAATCGGTGCATTCAATGCAACCCGGCATGGTTTTTTGCACAGTAACGAAACTGACCAAAACGAACCAAAACATCACTATTGGGTCCAAAAAAGTGGATTGGGTGCGTTCGTTTCGTTTCTGGCGCGAATCGGTAGTTCGTTTCGGTTCCGGCCCGAATCGGTGCATTCAATGCAACCCGGCATGGTTTTTTGCACAGTAACAAAACTGACCAAAACGAACCAAAACATCACTATTGGGTCCAAAAAAGTGGATTGGGTGCGTTCGTTTCGTTTCTGGCGCGAATCGGTAGTTCGTTTCGGATCCGGCCCGAATCGGTGCATTCAATGCAACCCGGCATGGTTTTTTGCATAGTAACGAAACTGACCAAAACGAACCAAAACATCACTATTGGGTCCAAAAAAGTGGATTGGGTGCATTTGTTTCGTTTCTAGCGTGAATCGGTAGTTCGTTTCGGTTCCGGCCCGAATCGGTGCATTCAATGCAACCCGGCATGGTTTTTTGCACAGTAACGAAACTGACCAAAACGAACCAAAACATAACTATTGGGTCCAAAAAAGTGGATTGGGTGCGTTCGTTTCGTTTCTGGCGCGAATCGGTAGTTCGTTTCAGTTCCGGCCCGAATCGGTACATTAAATGCTATCCCGGCATGGTTTTTTGCACAGTAATGAAACTGATTAAAAACGAACCAAAACATCACGATTGGGTCCAATAAAGTGGATTTGGTGCGTTCGTTTCGTTTCTGGCGCGAATCGGTAGTTCGTTTCGGTTGCGGCCCGAATCGGTGCATTCAATGCAACCCGTCATGGTTTTTTGCACAGTAACGAAACTGACCAAAACGAACCAAAACATAACTATTGGGTCCAAAAAAGTGGATTAGGTGCGTTCGTTACGTTTCTGGCCCGAATCGGTAGTTCGTTTCGGTTCCGGCCCGAATCGGTGCATTAAATGCAACCCGGCATGGTTTTTTGCACAGTAACAAAACTGACCAAAACGAACCAAAGCATCACTATTGGGTCCAAAAAAGTGGATTGGGTGCGTTCGTTTCATTTCTGGCCCGAATTGGTAGTTCATTTCGGTTCCGGCACGAATCGGTGCATTCAATGCAACCCGGCATGGTTTTTTGCACAGTAATGAAACTAACCAAAACGAACCAAAACATCACTATTGGGTCGAAAAAAGTGGATTGGGTGCGTTCGTTACGTTTCTGGCGCGAATCGGTAGTTCGTTTCGGTTCCGGCCCGAATCGGTGCATTCAATGCAACCCGGCATAGTTTTTTGCACAGTAACGAAACTGACCAAAACGAACCAAAACATCACTATTGGGTCCAAAAATGTGGATTGGGTGCGTTCGTTTCGTTTCTGGCGCGAATCGGTAGTTCGTTTCGGTTCCGGGCCGAATCGGTGCATTCAATGCAACCCGTCATGGTTTTTTGCACAGTAACGAAACTGACCAAAACGAACCAAAAAATCACTATTGGGTCCAAAAAAGTGGATTGGGTGCATTCGTTTCGTTTCTAGCGTGAATCGGTAGTTCGTTTCGGTTCCGGCCCGAATCGGTGCATTCAATGCAACCCGGCATGGTTTTTTGCACAGTAACGAAACTGACCAAAACAAACCAAAACATAACTATTGGGTCCAAAAAAGTGGATTGGGTGCGTTCGTTTCGTTTCTGGCGCGAATCGGTAGTTCGTTTCAGTTCTTGCCCGAATCGGTACATTAAATGCTATCCCGGCATGGTTTTTTGCACAGTAACCAAACTGATTAAAAACGAACCAAAACATCACGATTGGGTCCAATAAAGTGGATTTGGTGCGTTCGTTTCGTTTCTGGCGCGAATCGGTAGTTCGTATCGGTTCCGGCCCGAATCGGTGCATTCAATGAGACCCGTCATGGTTTTTTGCACAGTAACGAAACTGACCAAAACGAACCAAAACATCACTATTGGGTCTAAAAAAGTGGATTGGGTGCATTCGTTTCATTTCTAGCGTGAATCGGTAGTTCGTTTCGGTTCCGGCCCGAATCGGTGCATTCAATGCAACCCGGCATGGTTTTTTACACAGTAACGAAACTGACCAAAACGAACCAAAACATAACTATTGGGTCCAAAAAAGTGGATTGGGTGCGTTCGTTTCGTTTCTGGCCTGAATTGGTAGTTCATTTCGGTTCCGGCACGAATCGGTGCATTCAATGCAACTCGGCATGGTTTTTTGCACAGTAACGAAACTAACCAAAACGAACCAAAACATCACTATTGAGTCCAAAAAAGTGGATTGGGTGCGTTCGTTTCGTTTCTGGCGCGAATCGGTAGTTCGTTTCGGTTCCGGCCTGAATCGTTGCATTAAATGGTATCCCGACATGGTTTTTTGCACAGTAACGAAACTAACCAAAACGAACCAAAATATCACTATTGGGACCAAAAAAGTGTATTGGGTGCGTTCGTTTCGTTTCTGGCACGAATCGGTAGTTCGTTTCGGTTCCGGCCTGAATCGGTGCATTGAATCCAACCCGGCATCGTTTTTTGCACAGTAACGAAACTGACCAAAACGAACCAAAACATCACTATTGGGTCCAAAAAAGTGGATTGGGTGCGTTCGTTACGTTTCTGGCCCGAATCGGTGCATTAAATGCAACCCGACATGGTTTTTTGCACAGTAACAAAACTGACCAAAACGAACCAAAACATCACTATTGGGTCCAAAAAAGTGGATTACCGCGTTCATTTCGTTTCTGGTGCGAATCGGTAGTTCGTTTCGGTTCCGGCCCGAATCGGTACATTAAATGCTATCCCGGCATGGTTTTTTGCACAGTAACGAAACTGACCAAAACGAACCAAAACATAACTATTGGGTCCAAAAAAGTGGATTAGGTGCGTTCGTTACGTTTCTGGCCCGAATCGGTAGTTCGTTTCGGTTCCGGCCCGAATCGGTGCATTAAATGCAACCCGGCATGGTTTTTTGCATAGTAACAAAACTGACCAAAACGAACCAAAACATCACTATTGGGCCCAAAAAAGTGGATTGGGTGCGTTCGTTTCATTTCTGGCCCGAATTGGTAGTTCATTTCGGTTCCGGCACGAATCGGTGCATTCAATGCAACCCGGCATGGTTTTTTGCATAGTAATGAAACTGACCAAAACGAACCAAAACATCACTATTGGGTCGAAAAAAGTGGATTGGGTGCGTTCGTTACGTTTCTGGCGTGAATCGGTAGTTCGTTTCGGTTCCGGCCCGAATCGGTGCATTCAATGCAACCCGGCATGGTTTTTTGCACAGTAACAAAACTGACCAAAACGAACCAAAACATCACTATTGGGTCCAAAAAAGTGGATTGCGTGCGTTCGTTTCGTTTCTGGCGCGAATCGGTAGTTCGTTTCGGTTCCGGCCCGAATCGGTGCATTCAATGCAATCCGGCATGGTTTTTTGCTCAGTAACGAAACTGACCAAAACGAATCAAAACATCACTATTGGGTCCAAAAAAGTGGATTAGGTGCGTTCGTTTCGTTTCTGGTGCGAATCGGTAGTTCGTTTCGGTTCCGGCCCGAATCGGTACATTAAATGCTATCCCGGCATGGTTTTTTGCACAGTAACGAAACTGACCAAAACGAACCAAAACATAACTATTGGGTCCAAAAAAGTGGATTAGGTGCGTTCGTTTCGGTTCCGGCCCGAATCGGTGCATTAAATCGGCATGAGTCCAAAAAAGTGGATTGGGTGCGTTCGTTTCATTTGTGGCGCGAATCGGTAGTTCGTTTCGGTTCCGGCCTGAATCGGTGCATTAAATGGTATCCCGACATGGTTTTTTGCACAGTAACGAAACTAACCAAAACGAACCAAAACATCACTATTGGGACCAAAAAAGTGTATTGGGTGCGTTCGTTTCGTTTCTGGCACGAATCGGTAGTTCGTTTCGGTTCCGGCCTGAATCGGTGCATTGAATCCAACCCGGCATGGTTTTTTGCACCGTAACGAAACTGACCAAAACGAACCAAAACATAACTATTGGGTCCAAAAAAGTGGATTCGGTGCGTTCGTTACGTTTCTGGCCCGAATCTGTAGTTCGTTTCGGTTCCGGCCCGAATCGGTGCATTAAATGCAACCCGGCATGGTTTTTTGCATAGTAACAAAACTGACCAAAACGAACCAAAACATCACTATTGGGTCCAAAAAAGTGGATTGGGTGCGTTCGTTTCATTTCTGGCCCGAATTGGTAGTTCATTTCGGTTCCGGCACGAATCGGTGCATTCAATGCAACCCGGCATGGTTTTTTGCACAGTAATGACACTGACCAAAACGAACCAAAACATCACTATTGGGTCGAAAAAAGTGGATTGGGTGCGTTCGTTACGTTTCTGGCGCGAATCGGTAGTTCGTTTCGATTCCGGCCCGAATCGGTGCATTCAATGCAACCCGGCATGGTTTTTTGCACAGTAACAAAACTGACCAAAACGAACCAAAACATCAATCACTATTGGGTCCAAAAAAGTGGATTGCGTGCGTTCGTTTCGTTTCTGGCGCGAATCGGTAGTTCGTTTCGGTTCCGGCCCGAATCGGTGCATTCAATGCAATCCGGCATGGTTTTTTGCTCAGTAACGAAACTGACCAAAACGAACCAAAACATCACTATTGGGTCCAAAAAAGTGGATTAGGTGCGTTCGTTTCGTTTCTAGCGTGAATCGGTAGTTCGTTTCGGTTCCGGCCCGAATCGGTGCATTCAATGCAACCCGGCATGGTTTTTTGCACAGTAACGAAACTGACCAAAACGAACCAAAACATAACTATTGGGTCCAAAAAAGTGGATTGGGTCCGTTCGTTTCGTTTCTGGCGCGAATCGGTAGTTCGTTTCGGTTCCGGCCCGAATCGGTGCATTCAATGCAACCCGGCATGGTTTTTTGCACAGTAACGAAACTGACCAAAACGAACCAAAACATCACTATTGGGTCCAAAAAAGTGGATTTGGTGCGTTCGTTTCGTTTCTAGCGTGAATCGGTAGTTCGTTTCGGTTCCGGCCCGAATCGGTGCATTCAATGCAACCCGGCATGGTTTTTTGCACAGTAACGAAACTGACCAAAACGAACCAAAACATAACTATTGGGTCCAAAAAAGTGGATTGGGTGTGTTCGTTTCGTTTCTGGCGCGAATCAGTAGTTCGTTTCGGTTCCGGCCCGAATCGGTACATTAAATGCTATCCCGGCATGGTTTTTTGCACAGTAATGAAACTGATTAAAAACAAACCAAAACATCACTATTGGGTCCAAAAAAGTGGATTGGGTGCGTTCGTTTCGTTTCTGGCGCGAATCGGTAGTTCGTTTCGGTTCCGGCCCGAATCGATGCATTCAATGCAACCCGGCATGGTTTTTTGCACAGTAACAAAACTGACCAAAACGAACCAAAACATCACTATTGGGTCCAAAAAGTAAATTGGGTGCGTTCGTTTCGTTTCTGGCGCGAATCGGTAGTTTGTTTCGGTTCCGGCCCAAATCAGTGCATTTAATGCTATCCCGGCATGGTTTTTTGCACAGTAACGAAACTGATTTAAAACGAACCAAAACATCACAATTGGGTCCAATAAAGTGGATTTGGTGCGTTCGTTTCGTTTCTGGCGCGAATCGGTAGTTCGTTTCGGTTCCGGCCCGAATCGGTACATTAAATGCTATCCCGGCATGGTTTTTTGCACAGTAACGAAACTGATTAAAAACGAACCAAAACATCACAATTGGGTCCAATAAACTGGATTTGGTGCGTTCGTTTCGTTTCTGGCGCGAATCGGTAGTTCGTTTCGGTTGCGGCCCGAATCGGTGCATTCAATGCAACCCGTCATGGTTTTTTGCACAGTAACGAAACTGACCAAAACGAACCAAAACATAACTATTGGGTCCAAAAAAGTGGATTAGGTACATTCGTTACGTTTCTGGCCCGAATCGGTAGTTCGTTTCGGTTCCGGCCCGAATCGGTGCATTAAATGCAACCCGGCATGGTTTTTTGCACAGTAACAAAACTGACCAAAACGAACCAAAACATCACTATTGGGTCCAAAAAAGTGGATTGGGTCCGTTCGTTTCATTTCTGGCCCGAATTGGTAGTTCATTTCGGTTCCGGCACGAATCGGTGCATTCAATGCAACCCGGCATGGTTTTTTGCACAGTAATGAAACTGACCAAAACGAACCAAAACATCACTATTGGGTCGAAAAAAGTGGATTGGGTGCGTTCGTTACGTTTCTGGCGCGAATCGGTAGTTCGTTTCGGTTCCGGCCCGAATCGGTGCATTCAATGCAACCCGGCATGGTTTTTTGCACAGTAACGAAACTGACCAAAACGAACCAAAACATCACTATTGGGTCCAAAAAAGTGGATTGGGTGCGTTCGTTTCGTTTCTGGCGCGAATCGGTAGTTCGTTTCGGTTCCGGCCCGAATCGGTGCATTCAATGCAACCCGGCATGGTTTTTTGCACAGTAACGAAACTGACCAAAACGAACCAAAACATCACTATTGGGTCCAAAAAAGTGGATTGGGTGCGTTCGTTTCGTTTCTGGCGCGAATCGGTAGTTCGTTTCGGTTCCGGCCCGAATCGGTGCATTCAATGCAACCCGACATGGTTTTTTGCACAGTAACAAAACTGACCAAAACGAACCAAAACATCACTATTGGGTCCAAAAAGTGGATTGCGTGCGTTCGTTTCGTTTCTGGCGCGAATCGGTAGTTCGTTTCGGTTCCGGCCCGAATCGGTGCATTTAATGCTATCCCGGCATGGTTTTTTGCACACTAACGAAACTGATTTAAAACGAACCAAAACATCACAATTGGGTCCAATAAAGTGGATTTGGTGCGTTCGTTTCGTTTCTGGCGCGAATCGGTAGTTCGTTTCAGTTCAAGCCCGAATCGGTACATTAAATGCTATCCCGGCATGGTTTTTTGCACAGTAACGAAACTGATTAAAAACGAACCAAAACATCACGATTGGGTCCAATAAAGTGGATTTGGTGCGTTCGTTTCGTTTCTGGCGCGAATCGGTAGTTCGTTTCGGTTGCGGCCCGAATCGGTGCATTCAATGCAACCCGTCATGGTTTTTTGCACAGTAACGAAACTGACCAAAACGAACCAAAACATAACTATTGGGTCCAAAAAAGTGGATTAGGTGCGTTCGTTACGTTTCTGGCCCGAATCGGTAGTTCGTTTCGGTTCCGGCCCGAATCGGTGCATTAAATGCAACCCGGCATGGTTTTTTGCACAGTAACAAAACAGACCAAAACGAACCAAAGCATCACTATTGGGTCCAAAAAAGTGGATTGGGTGCGTTCGTTTCATTTCTGGCCCGAATTGGTAGTTCATTTCGGTTCCGGCACGAATCGGTGCATTCAATGCAACCCGGCATGGTTTTTTGCACAGTAATGAAACTAACCAAAACGAACCAAAACATCACTATTGGGTCGAAAAAAGTGGATTGGGTGCGTTCGTTACGTTTCTGGCGCGAATCGGTAGTTCGTTTCGGTTCCGGCCCGAATCGGTGCATTCAATGCAACCCGGCATGGTTTTTTGCACAGTAACGAAACTGACCAAAACAAACCAAAACATCACTATTGGGTCCAAAAATGTGGATTGGGTGCGTTCGTTTCGTTTCTGGCGCGAATCGGTAGTTCGTTTCGGTTCCGGGCCGAATCGGTGCATTCAATGCAACCCGTCATGGTTTTTTGCACAGTAACGAAACTGACCAAAACGAACCAAAAAATCACTATTGGGTCCAAAAAAGTGGATTGGGTGCGTTCGTTTCGTTTCTAGCGTGAATCGGTAGTTCGTTTCGGTTCTGGCCCGAATCGGTGCATTCAATGCAACCCGGCATGGTTTTTTGCACAGTAACGAAACTAACCAAAACAAACCAAAACATAACTATTGGGTCCAAAAAAGTGGATTGGGTGCGTTCGTTTCGTTTCTGGCGCGAATCGGTAGTTCGTTTCAGTTCTTGCCCGAATCGGTACATTAAATGCTATCCCGGCATGGTTTTTTGCACAGTAACGAAACTGATTAAAAACGAACCAAAATATCACAATTGGGTCCAATAAAGTGGATTTGGTGCGTTCGTTTCGTTTCTGGCGCGAATCGGTAGTTCGTTTCGGTTCCGGCCCGAATCGGTACATTAAATGCTATCCCGGCATGGTTTTTTGCATAGTAACGAAACTGATTAAAAACGAACCAAAACATTACAATTGGGTCCAATAAACTGGATTTGGTGCATTCGTTTCGTTTCTGGCGCGAATCGGTAGTTCGTTTCGGTTGCGGCCCGAATCGGTGCATTCAATGCAACCCGTCATGGTTTTTTGCACAGTAACGAAACTGACCAAAACGAACCAAAACATAACTATTGGGTCCAAAAAAGTGGATTAGGTGCGTTCGTTACGTTTCTGGCCCGAATCGGTAGTTCGTTTCGGTTCCGGCCCGAATCGGTGCATTAAATGCAACCCGGCATGGTTTTTTGCACAGTAACAAAACTGACCAAAACGAACCAAAACATCACTATTGGGTCCAAAAAAGTGGATTGGGTGCGTTCGTTTCATTTCTGGCCTGAATTGGTAGTTCATTTCGGTTCCGGCACGAATCGGTGCATTCAATGCAACCCGGCATGGTTTTTTGCACAGTAATGAAACTGACCAAAACGAACCAAATCATCACTATTGGGTCGAAAAAAGTGGATTGGGTGCGTTCGTTACGTTTCTGGCGCGAATCGGTAGTTCGTTTCGGTTCCGGCCCGAATCGGTGCATTCAATGCAACCCGGCATGGTTTTTTGCACAGTAACGAAACTGACCAAAACGAACCAAAACATTACTATTGGGTCCAAAAAAGTGGATTGGGTGCGTTCGTTTCGTTTCTGGAGCGAATCGGTAGTTCGTTTCGGTTCCGGCCCGAATCGGTGCATTCAATGCAACCCGGCATGGTTTTTTGCACAGTAACAAAACTGACCAAAACGAACCAAAACATCACTATTGGGTCCAAAAAAGTGGATTGGGTGCGTTCGTTTCGTTTCTGGCGCGAATCGGTAGTTCGTTTCAGTTCTTGCCCGAATCGGTACATTAAATGCTATCCCGGCATGGTTTTTTGCACACTAACGAAACTGATTTAAAACGAACCAAAACATCACAATTGGGTCCAATAAAGTGGATTTGGTGCGTTCGTTTCGTTTCTGGCGCGAATCGGTAGTTCGTTTCAGTTCAAGCCCGAATCGGTACATTAAATGCTATCCCGGCATGGTTTTTTGCACAGTAACGAAACTGATTAAAAACGAACCAAAACATCACGATTGGGTCCAATAAAGTGGATTTGGTGCGTTCGTTTCGTTTCTGGCGCGAATCGGTAGTTCGTTTCGGTTGCGGCCCGAATCGGTGCATTCAATGCAACCCGTCATGGTTTTTTGCACAGTAACGAAACTGACCAAAACGAACCAAAACATAACTATTGGGTCCAAAAAAGTGGATTAGGTGCGTTCGTTACGTTTCTGGCCCGAATCGGTAGTTCGTTTCGGTTCCGGCCCGAATCGGTGCATTAAATGCAACCCGGCATGGTTTTTTGCACAGTAACAAAACAGACCAAAACGAACCAAAGCATCACTATTGGGTCCAAAAAAGTGGATTGGGTGCGTTCGTTTCATTTTTGGCCCGAATTGGTAGTTCATTTCGGTTCCGGCACGAATCGGTGCATTCAATGCAACCCGGCATGGTTTTTTGCACAGTAATGAAACTAACCAAAACGAACCAAAACATCACTATTGGGTCGAAAAAAGTGGATTGGGTGCGTTCGTTACGTTTCTGGCGCGAATCGGTAGTTCGTTTCGGTTCCGGCCCGAATCGGTGCATTCAATGCAACCCGGCATGGTTTTTTGCACAGTAACGAAACTGACCAAAACAAACCAAAACATCACTATTGGGTCCAAAAATGTGGATTGGGTGCGTTCGTTTCGTTTCTGGCGCGAATCGGTAGTTCGTTTCGGTTCCGGGCCGAATCGGTGCATTCAATGCAACCCGTCATGGTTTTTTGCACAGTAACGAAACTGACCAAAACGAACCAAAAAATCACTATTGGGTCCAAAAAAGTGGATTGGGTGCGTTCGTTTCGTTTCTAGCGTGAATCGGTAGTTCGTTTCGGTTCTGGCCCGAATCGGTGCATTCAATGCAACCCGGCATGGTTTTTTGCACAGTAACGAAACTAACCAAAACAAACCAAAACATAACTATTGGGTCCAAAAAAGTGGATTGGGTGCGTTCGTTTCGTTTCTGGCGCGAATCGGTAGTTCGTTTCAGTTCTTGCCCGAATCGGTACATTAAATGCTATCCCGGCATGGTTTTTTGCACAGTAACGAAACTGATTAAAAACGAACCAAAATATCACAATTGGGTCCAATAAAGTGGATTTGGTGCGTTCGTTTCGTTTCTGGCGCGAATCGGTAGTTCGTTTCGGTTCCGGCCCGAATCGGTACATTAAATGCTATCCCGGCATGGTTTTTTGCATAGTAACGAAACTGATTAAAAACGAACCAAAACATTACAATTGGGTCCAATAAACTGGATTTGGTGCATTCGTTTCGTTTCTGGCGCGAATCGGTAGTTCGTTTCGGTTGCGGCCCGAATCGGTGCATTCAATGCAACCCGTCATGGTTTTTTGCACAGTAACGAAACTGACCAAAACGAACCAAAACATAACTATTGGGTCCAAAAAAGTGGATTAGGTGCGTTCGTTACGTTTCTGGCCCGAATCGGTAGTTCGTTTCGGTTCCGGCCCGAATCGGTGCATTAAATGCAACCCGGCATGGTTTTTTGCACAGTAACAAAACTGACCAAAACGAACCAAAACATCACTATTGGGTCCAAAAAAGTGGATTGGGTGCGTTCGTTTCATTTCTGGCCTGAATTGGTAGTTCATTTCGGTTCCGGCACGAATCGGTGCATTCAATGCAACCCGGCATGGTTTTTTGCACAGTAATGAAACTGACCAAAACGAACCAAATCATCACTATTGGGTCGAAAAAAGTGGATTGGGTGCGTTCGTTACGTTTCTGGCGCGAATCGGTAGTTCGTTTCGGTTCCGGCCCGAATCGGTGCATTCAATGCAACCCGGCATGGTTTTTTGCACAGTAACGAAACTGACCAAAACGAACCAAAACATCACTATTGGGTCCAAAAAAGTGGATTGGGTGCGTTCGTTTCGTTTCTGGAGCGAATCGGTAGTTCGTTTCGGTTCCGGCCCGAATCGGTGCATTCAATGCAACCCGGCATGGTTTTTTGCACAGTAACAAAACTGACCAAAACGAACCAAAACATCACTATTGGGTCCAAAAAAGTGGATTGGGTGCGTTCGTTTCGTTTCTGGCGCGAATCGGTAGTTCGTTTCAGTTCTTGCCCGAATCGGTACATTAAATGCTATCCCGGCATGGTTTTTTGCACAGTAACGAAACTGATTAAAAACGAACCAAAATATCACAATTGGGTCCAATAAAGTGGATTTGGTGCGTTCGTTTCGTTTCTGGCGCGAATCGGTAGTTCGTTTCGGTTCCGGCCCGAATCGGTACATTAAATGTTATCCCGGCATGGTTTTTTGCATAGTAACGAAACTGATTAAAAACGAACCAAAACATTACAATTGGGTCCAATAAACTGGATTTGGTGCATTCGTTTCGTTTCTGGCGCGAATCGGTAGTTCGTTTCGGTTGCGGCCCGAATCGGTGCATTCAATGCAACCCGTCATGGTTTTTTGCACAGTAACGAAACTGACCAAAACGAACCAAAACATAACTATTGGGTCCAAAAAAGTGGATTAGGTGCGTTCGTTACGTTTCTGGCCCGAATCGGTAGTTCGTTTCGGTTCCGGCCCGAATCGGTGCATTTAATGCAACCCGGCATGGTTTTTTGCACAGTAACAAAACTGACCAAAACGAACCAAAACATCACTATTGGGTCCAAAAAAGTGGATTGGGTGCGTTCGTTTCATTTCTGGCCTGAATTGGTAGTTCATTTCGGTTCCGGCACGAATCGGTGCATTCAATGCAACCCGGCATGGTTTTTTGCACAGTAATGAAACTGACCAAAACGAACCAAATCATCACTATTGGGTCGAAAAAAGTGGATTGGGTGCGTTCGTTACGTTTCTGGCGCGAATCGGTAGTTCGTTTCGGTTCCGGCCCGAATCGGTGCATTCAATGCAACCCGGCATGGTTTTTTGCACAGTAACGAAACTGACCAAAACGAACCAAAACATCACTATTGGGTCCAAAAAAGTGGATTGGGTGCGTTCGTTTCGTTTCTGGAGCGAATCGGTAGTTCGTTTCGGTTCCGGCCCGAATCGGTGCATTCAATGCAACCCGGCATGGTTTTTTGCACAGTAACAAAACTGACCAAAACGAACCAAAACATCACTATTGGGTCCAAAAAAGTGGATTGGGTGCGTTCGTTTCGTTTCTGGCGCGAATCGGTAGTTCGTTTCGGATCCGGCCCGAATCGGTGCATTCAATGCAACCCGGCATGGTTTTTTGCATAGTAACGAAACTGACCAAAACGAACCAAAACATCACTATTGGGTCCAAAAAAGTGGATTGGGTGCATTTGTTTCGTTTCTAGCGTGAATCGGTAGTTCGTTTCGGTTCCGGCCCGAATCGGTGCATTCAATGCAACCCGGCATGGTTTTTTGCACAGTAACGAAACTGACCAAAACGAACCAAAACATAACTATTGGGTCCAAAAAAGTGGATTGGGTGCGTTCGTTTCGTTTCTGGCGCGAATCGGTAGTTCGTTTCAGTTCCGGCCCGAATCGGTACATTAAATGCTATCCCGGCATGGTTTTTTGCACAGTAACGAAACTGATTAAAAACGAACCAAAACATCACGATTGGGTCCAATAAAGTGGATTTGGTGCGTTCGTTTCGTTTCTGGCGCGAATCGGTAGTTCGTTTCGGTTGCGGCCCGAATCGGTGCATTCAATGCAACCCGTCATGGTTTTTTGCACAGTAACGAAACTGACCAAAACGAACCAAAACATAACTATTGGGTCCAAAAAAGTGGATTAGGTGCGTTCGTTACGTTTCTGGCCCGAATCGGTAGTTCGTTTCGGTTCCGGCCCGAATCGGTGCATTAAATGCAACCCGGCATGGTTTTTTGCACAGTAACAAAACTGACCAAAACGAACCAAAGCATCACTATTGGGTCCAAAAAAGTGGATTGGGTGCGTTCGTTTCATTTCTGGCCCGAATTGGTAGTTCATTTCGGTTCCGGCACGAATCGGTGCATTCAATGCAACCCGGCATGGTTTTTTGCACAGTAATGAAACTAACCAAAACGAACCAAAACATCACTATTGGGTCGAAAAAAGTGGATTGGGTGCGTTCGTTACGTTTCTGGCGCGAATCGGTAGTTCGTTTCGGTTCCGGCCCGAATCGGTGCATTCAATGCAACCCGGCATGGTTTTTTGCACAGTAACAAAACTGACCAAAACGAACCAAAACATCACTATTGGGTCCAAAAAAGTGGATTGCGTGCGTTCGTTTCGTTTCTGGCGCGAATCGGTAGTTCGTTTCGGTTCCGGCCCGAATCGGTGCATTCAATGCAATCCGGCATGGTTTTTTGCTCAGTAACGAAACTGACCAAAACGAACCAAAACATCACTATTGGGTCCAAAAAAGTGGATTGGGTGTGTTCGTTTCATTTCTGGCCCGAATTGGTAGTTCATTTCGGTCCCGGCACGAATCGGTGCATTCAATGCAACCCGGCATGGTTTTTTGCACAGTAACGAAACTGACCAAAACAAACCAAAACATCACTATTGGGTCCAAAAATGTGGATTGGGTGCGTTCGTTTCGTTTCTGGCGCGAATCGGTAGTTCGTTTCGGTTCCGGGCCGAATCGGTGCATTCAATGCAACCCGTCATGGTTTTTTGCACAGTAACGAAACTGACCAAAACGAACCAAAAAATCACTATTGGGTCCAAAAAAGTGGATTGGGTGCGTTCGTTTCGTTTCTAGCGTGAATCGGTAGTTCGTTTCGGTTCCGGCCCGAATCGGTGCATTCAATGCAACCCGGCATGGTTTTTTGCACAGTAACGAAACTAACCAAAACAAACCAAAACATAACTATTGGGTCCAAAAAAGTGGATTGGGTGCGTTCGTTTCGTTTCTGGCGCGAATCGGTAGTTCGTTTCAGTTCTTGCCCGAATCGCTACATTAAATGCTATCCCGGCATGGTTTTTTGCACAGTAACGAAACTGATTAAAAACGAACCAAAATATCACAATTGGGTCCAATAAAGTGGATTTGGTGCGTTCGTTTCGTTTCTGGCGCGAATCGGTAGTTCGTTTCGGTTCCGGCCCGAATCGGTACATTAAATGCTATCCCGGCATGGTTTTTTGCATAGTAACGAAACTGATTAAAAACGAACCAAAACATTACAATTGGGTCCAATAAACTGGATTTGGTGCATTCGTTTCGTTTCTGGCGCGAATCGGTAGTTCGTTTCGGTTGCGGCCCGAATCGGTGCATTCAATGCAACCCGTCATGGTTTTTTGCACAGTAACGAAACTGACCAAAACGAACCAAAACATAACTATTGGGTCCAAAAAAGTGGATTAGGTGCGTTCGTTACGTTTCTGGCCCGAATCGGTAGTTCGTTTCGGTTCCGGCCCGAATCGGTGCATTAAATGCAACCCGGCATGGTTTTTTGCACAGTAACAAAACTGACCAAAACGAACCAAAACATCACTATTGGGTCCAAAAAAGTGGATTGGGTGCGTTCGTTTCATTTCTGGCCTGAATTGGTCGTTCATTTCGGTTCCGGCACGAATCGGTGCATTCAATGCAACCCGGCATGGTTTTTTGCACAGTAATGAAACTGACCAAAACGAACCAAATCATCACTATTGGGTCGAAAAAAGTGGATTGGGTGCGTTCGTTACGTTTCTGGCGCGAATCGGTAGTTCGTTTCGGTTCCGGCCCGAATCGGTGCATTCAATGCAACCCGGCATGGTTTTTTGCACAGTAACGAAACTGACCAAAACGAACCAAAACATCACTATTGGGTCCAAAAAAGTGGATTGGGTGCGTTCGTTTCGTTTCTGGAGCGAATCGGTAGTTCGTTTCGGTTCCGGCCCGAATCGGTGCATTCAATGCAACCCGGCATGGTTTTTTGCACAGTAACAAAACTGACCAAAACGAACCAAAACATCACTATTGGGTCCAATAAAGTGGATTTGGTGCGTTCGTTTCGTTTCTGGCGCGAATCGGTAGTTCGTTTCAGTTCTTGCCCGAATCGGTACATTAAATGCTATCCCGGCATGGTTTTTTGCACAGTAACGAAACTGATTAAAAACGAACCAAAATATCACAATTGGGTCCAATAAAGTGGATTTGGTGCGTTCGTTTCGTTTCTGGCGCGAATCGGTAGTTCGTTTCGGTTCCGGCCCGAATCGGTACATTAAATGCTATCCCGGCATGGTTTTTTGCATAGTAACGAAACTGATTAAAAACGAACCAAAACATTACAATTGGGTCCAATAAACTGGATTTGGTGCATTCGTTTCGTTTCTGGCGCGAATCGGTAGTTCGTTTCGGTTGCGGCCCGAATCGGTGCATTCAATGCAACCCGTCATGGTTTTTTGCACAGTAACGAAACTGACCAAAACGAACCAAAACATAACTATTGGGTCCAAAAAAGTGGATTAGGTGCGTTCGTTACGTTTCTGGCCCGAATCGGTAGTTCGTTTCGGTTCCGGCCCGAATCGGTGCATTAAATGCAACCCGGCATGGTTTTTTGCACAGTAACAAAACTGACCAAAACGAACCAAAACATCACTATTGGGTCCAAAAAAGTGGATTGGGTGCGTTCGTTTCATTTCTGGCCTGAATTGGTAGTTCATTTCGGTTCCGGCACGAATCGGTGCATTCAATGCAACCCGGCATGGTTTTTTGCACAGTAATGAAACTGACCAAAACGAACCAAATCATCACTATTGGGTCGAAAAAAGTGGATTGGGTGCGTTCGTTACGTTTCTGGCGCGAATCGGTAGTTCGTTTCGGTTCCGGCCCGAATCGGTGCATTCAATGCAACCCGGCATGGTTTTTTGCACAGTAACGAAACTGACCAAAACGAACCAAAACATCACTATTGGGTCCAAAAAAGTGGATTGGGTGCGTTCGTTTCGTTTCTGGAGCGAATCGGTAGTTCGTTTCGGTTCCGGCCCGAATCGGTGCATTCAATGCAACCCGGCATGGTTTTTTGCACAGTAACAAAACTGACCTAAACGAACCAAAACATCACTATTGGGTCCAAAAAAGTGGATTGGGTGCGTTCGTTTCGTTTCTGGCGCGAATCGGTAGTTCGTTTCGGATCCGGCCCGAATCGGTGCATTCAATGCAACCCGGCATGGTTTTTTGCATAGTAACGAAACTGACCAAAACGAACCAAAGCATCACTATTGGGTCCAAAAAAGTGGATTGGGTGCGTTCGTTTCATTTCTGGCCCGAATTGGTAGTTCATTTCGGTTCCGGCATGAATCGGTGCATTCAATGCAACCCGGCATGGTTTTTTGCACAGTAATGAAACTAACCAAAACGAACCAAAACATCACTATTGGGTCGAAAAAAGTGGATTGGGTGCGTTCGTTACGTTTCTGGCGCGAATCGGTAGTTCGTTTCGGTTCCGGCCCGAATCGGTGCATTCAATGCAACCCGGCATGGTTTTTTGCACAGTAACGAAACTGACCAAAACGAACCAAAACATCACTATTGGGTCCAAAAATGTGGATTGGGTGCGTTCGTTTCGTTTCTGGCGCGAATCGGTAGTTCGTTTCGGTTCCGGGCCGAATCGGTGCATTCAATGCAACCCGTCATGGTTTTTTGCACAGTAACGAAACTGACCAAAACGAACCAAAAAATCACTATTGGGTCCAAAAAAGTGGATTGGGTGCATTCGTTTCGTTTCTAGCGTGAATCGGTAGTTCGTTTCGGTTCCGGCCCGAATCGGTGCATTCAATGCAACCCGGCATGGTTTTTTGCACAGTAACGAAACTGACCAAAACAAACCAAAACATAACTATTGGGTCCAAAAAAGTGGATTGGGTGCGTTCGTTTCGTTTCTGGCGCGAATCGGTAGTTCGTTTCAGTTCTTGCCCGAATCGGTACATTAAATGCTATCCCGGCATGGTTTTTTGCACAGTAACCAAACTGATTAAAAACGAACCAAAACATCACGATTGGGTCCAATAAAGTGGATTTGGTGCGTTCGTTTCGTTTCTGGCGCGAATCGGTAGTTCGTTTCGGTTCCGGCCCGAATCGGTGCATTCAATGAGACCCGTCATGGTTTTTTGCACAGTAACGAAACTGACCAAAACGAACCAAAACATCACTATTGGGTCTAAAAAAGTGGATTGGGTGCATTCGTTTCATTTCTAGCGTGAATCGGTAGTTCGTTTCGGTTCCGGCCCGAATCGGTGCATTCAATGCAACCCGGCATGGTTTTTTACACAGTAACGAAACTGACCAAAACGAACCAAAACATAACTATTGGGTCCAAAAAAGTGGATTGGGTGCGTTCGTTTCGTTTCTGGCCTGAATTGGTAGTTCATTTCGGTTCCGGCACGAATCGGTGCATTCAATGCAACTCGGCATGGTTTTTTGCACAGTAACGAAACTAACCAAAACGAACCAAAACATCACTATTGAGTCCAAAAAAGTGGATTGGGTGCGTTCGTTTCGTTTCTGGCGCGAATCGGTAGTTCGTTTCGGTTCCGGCCTGAATCGTTGCATTAAATGGTATCCCGACATGGTTTTTTGCACAGTAACGAAACTAACCAAAACGAACCAAAATATCACTATTGGGACCAAAAAAGTGTATTGGGTGCGTTCGTTTCGTTTCTGGCACGAATCGGTAGTTCGTTTCGGTTCCGGCCTGAATCGGTGCATTGAATCCAACCCGGCATGGTTTTTTGCACAGTAACGAAACTGACCAAAACGAACCAAAACATCACTATTGGGTCCAAAAAAGTGGATTGGCTGCGTTCGTTACGTTTCTGGCCCGAATCGGTGCATTAAATGCAACCCGGCATGGTTTTTTGCACAGTAACAAAACTGACCAAAACGAACCAAAACATCACTATTGGGTCCAAAAAAGTGGATTACCGCGTTCATTTCGTTTCTGGTGCGAATCGGTAGTTCGTTTCGGTTCCGGCCCGAATCGGTACATTAAATGCTATCCCGGCATGGTTTTTTGCACAGTAACGAAACTGACCAAAACGAACCAAAACATAACTATTGGGTCCAAAAAAGTGGATTAGGTGCGTTCGTTACGTTTCTGGCCCGAATCGGTAGTTCGTTTCGGTTCCGGCCCGAATCGGTGCATTAAATGCAACCCGGCATGGTTTTTTGCATAGTAACAAAACTGACCAAAACGAACCAAAACATCACTATTGGGTCCAAAAAAGTGGATTGGGTGCGTTCGTTTCATTTCTGGCCCGAATTGGTAGTTCATTTCGGTTCCGGCACGAATCGGTGCATTCAATGCAACCCGGCATGGTTTTTTGCATAGTAATGAAACTGACCAAAACGAACCAAAACATCACTATTGGGTCGAAAAAAGTGGATTGGGTGCGTTCGTTACGTTTCTGGCGTGAATCGGTAGTTCGTTTCGGTTCCGGCCCGAATCGGTGCATTCAATGCAACCCGGCATGGTTTTTTGCACAGTAACAAAACTGACCAAAACGAACCAAAACATCACTATTGGGTCCAAAAAAGTGGATTGCGTGCGTTCGTTTCGTTTCTGGCGCGAATCGGTAGTTCGTTTCGGTTCCGGCCCGAATCGGTGCATTCAATGCAATCCGGCATGGTTTTTTGCTCAGTAACGAAACTGACCAAAACGAATCAAAACATCACTATTGGGTCCAAAAAAGTGGATTAGGTGCGTTCGTTTCGTTTCTGGTGCGAATCGGTAGTTCGTTTCGGTTCCGGCCCGAATCGGTACATTAAATGCTATCCCGGCATGGTTTTTTGCACAGTAACGAAACTGACCAAAACGAACCAAAACATAACTATTGGGTCCAAAAAAGTGGATTAGGTGCGTTCGTTTCGGTTCCGGCCCGAATCGGTGCATTAAATCGGCATGAGTCCAAAAAAGTGGATTGGGTGCGTTCGTTTCATTTCTGGCGCGAATCGGTAGTTCGTTTCGGTTCCGGCCTGAATCGGTGCATTAAATGGTATCCCGACATGGTTTTTTGCACAGTAACGAAACTAACCAAAACGAACCAAAACATCACTATTGGGACCAAAAAAGTGTATTGGGTGCGTTCGTTTCGTTTCTGGCACGAATCGGTAGTTCGTTTCGGTTCCGGCCTGAATCGGTGCATTGAATCCAACCCGGCATGGTTTTTTGCACAGTAACGAAACTGACCAAAACGAACCAAAACATAACTATTGGGTCCAAAAAAGTGGATTCGGTGCGTTCGTTACGTTTCTGGCCCGAATCTGTAGTTCGTTTCGGTTCCGGCCCGAATCGGTGCATTAAATGCAACCCGGCATGGTTTTTTGCATAGTAACAAAACTGACCAAAACGAACCAAAACATCACTATTGGGTCCAAAAAAGTGGATTGGGTGCGTTCGTTTCATTTCTGGCCCGAATTGGTAGTTCATTTCGGTTCCGGCACGAATCGGTGCATTCAATGCAACCCGGCATGGTTTTTTGCACAGTAATGAAACTGACCAAAACGAACCAAAACATCACTATTGGGTCGAAAAAAGTGGATTGGGTGCGTTCGTTACATTTCTGGCGCGAATCGGTAGTTCGTTTCGATTCCGGCCCGAATCGGTGCATTCAATGCAACCCGGCATGGTTTTTTGCACAGTAACAAAACTGACCAAAACGAACCAAAACATCACTATTGGGTCCAAAAAAGTGGATTGCGTGCGTTCGTTTCGTTTCTGGCGCGAATCGGTAGTTCGTTTCGGTTCCGGCCCGAATCGGTGCATTCAATGCAATCCGGCATGGTTTTTTGCTCAGTAACGAAACTGACCAAAACGAACCAAAACATCACTATTGGGTCCAAAAAAGTGGATTAGGTGCGTTCGTTTCGTTTCTAGCGTGAATCGGTAGTTCGTTTCGGTTCCGGCCCGAATCGGTGCATTCAATGCAACCCGGCATGGTTTTTTGCACAGTAACGAAACTGACCAAAACGAACCAAAACATAACTATTGGGTCCAAAAAAGTGGATTGGGTCCGTTCGTTTCGGTTCCGGCCCGAATCGGTGCATTCAATGCAACCCGGCATGGTTTTTTGCACAGTAACGAAACTGACCAAAACGAACCAAAACATCACTATTGGGTCCAAAAAAGTGGATTTGGTGCGTTCGTTTCGTTTCTAGCGTGAATCGGTAGTTCGTTTCGGTTCCGGCCCGAATCGGTGCATTCAATGCAACCCGGCATGGTTTTTTGCACAGTAACGAAACTGACCAAAACGAACCAAAACATAACTATTGGGTCCAAAAAAGTGGATTGGGTGTGTTCGTTTCGTTTCTGGCGCGAATCGGTAGTTCGTTTCGGTTCCGGCCCGAATCGGTACATTAAATGCTATCCCGGCATGGTTTTTTGCACAGTAATGAAACTGATTAAAAACAAACCAAAACATCACTATTGGGTCCAAAAAAGTGGATTGGGTGCGTTCGTTTCGTTTCTGGCGCGAATCGGTAGTTCGTTTCGGTTCCGGCCCGAATCGATGCATTCAATGCAACCCGGCATGGTTTTTTGCACAGTAACAAAACTGACCAAAACGAACCAAAACATCACTATTGGGTCCAAAAATTAAATTGGGTGCGTTCGTTTCGTTTCTGGCGCGAATCGGTAGTTTGTTTCGGTTCCGGCCCAAATCAGTGCATTTAATGCTATCCCGGCATGGTTTTTTGCACAGTAACGAAACTGATTTAAAACGAACCAAAACATCACAATTGGGTCCAATAAAGTGGATTTGGTGCGTTCGTTTCGTTTCTGGCGCGAATCGGTAGTTCGTTTCGGTTCCGGCCCGAATCGGTACATTAAATGCTATCCCGGCATGGTTTTTTGCACAGTAACGAAACTGATTAAAAACGAACCAAAACATCACAATTGGGTCCAATAAACTGGATTTGGTGCGTTCGTTTCGTTTCTGGCGCGAATCGGTAGTTCGTTTCGGTTGCGGCCCGAATCGGTGCATTCAATGCAACCCGTCATGGTTTTTTGCACAGTAACGAAACTGACCAAAACGAACCAAAACATAACTATTGGGTCCAAAAAAGTGGATTAGGTGCGTTCGTTACGTTTCTGGCCCGAATCGGTAGTTCGTTTCGGTTCCGGCCCGAATCGGTGCATTAAATGCAACCCGGCATGGTTTTTTGCATAGTAACAAAACTGACCAAAACGAACCAAAACATCACTATTGGGTCCAAAAAAGTGGATTGGGTGCGTTCGTTTCATTTCTGGCCCGAATTGGTAGTTCATTTCGGTTCCGGCACGAATCGGTGCATTCAATGCAACCCGGCATGGTTTTTTGCATAGTAATGAAACTGACCAAAACGAACCAAAACATCACTATTGGGTCGAAAAAAGTGGATTGGGTGCGTTCGTTACGTTTCTGGCGTGAATCGGTAGTTCGTTTCGGTTCCGGCCCGAATCGGTGCATTCAATGCAACCCGGCATGGTTTTTTGCACAGTAACAAAACTGACCAAAACGAACCAAAACATCACTATTGGGTCCAAAAAAGTGGATTGCGTGCGTTCGTTTCGTTTCTGGCGCGAATCGGTAGTTCGTTTCGGTTCCGGCCCGAATCGGTGCATTCAATGCAATCCGGCATGGTTTTTTGCTCAGTAACGAAACTGACCAAAACGAATCAAAACATCACTATTGGGTCCAAAAAAGTGGATTAGGTGCGTTCGTTTCGTTTCTGGTGCGAATCGGTAGTTCGTTTCGGTTCCGGCCCGAATCGGTACATTAAATGCTATCCCGGCATGGTTTTTTGCACAGTAACGAAACTGACCAAAACGAACCAAAACATAACTATTGGGTCCAAAAAAGTGGATTAGGTGCGTTCGTTTCGGTTCCGGCCCGAATCGGTGCATTAAATCGGCATGAGTCCAAAAAAGTGGATTGGGTGCGTTCGTTTCATTTCTGGCGCGAATCGGTAGTTCGTTTCGGTTCCGGCCTGAATCGGTGCATTAAATGGTATCCCGACATGGTTTTTTGCACAGTAACGAAACTAACCAAAACGAACCAAAACATCACTATTGGGACCAAAAAAGTGTATTGGGTGCGTTCGTTTCGTTTCTGGCACGAATCGGTAGTTCGTTTCGGTTCCGGCCTGAATCGGTGCATTGAATCCATCCCGGCATGGTTTTTTGCACAGTAACGAAACTGACCAAAACGAACCAAAACATAACTATTGGGTCCAAAAAAGTGGATTCGGTGCGTTCGTTACGTTTCTGGCCCGAATCTGTAGTTCGTTTCGGTTCCGGCCCGAATCGGTGCATTAAATGCAACCCGGCATGGTTTTTTGCATAGTAACAAAACTGACCAAAACGAACCAAAACATCACTATTGGGTCCAAAAAAGTGGATTGGGTGCGTTCGTTTCATTTCTGGCCCGAATTGGTAGTTCATTTCGGTTCCGGCACGAATCGGTGCATTCAATGCAACCCGGCATGGTTTTTTGCACAGTAATGAAACTGACCAAAACGAACCAAAACATCACTATTGGGTCGAAAAAAGTGGATTGGGTGCGTTCGTTACATTTCTGGCGCGAATCGGTAGTTCGTTTCGATTCCGGCCCGAATCGGTGCATTCAATGCAACCCGGCATGGTTTTTTGCACAGTAACAAAACTGACCAAAACGAACCAAAACATCACTATTGGGTCCAAAAAAGTGGATTGCGTGCGTTCGTTTCGTTTCTGGCGCGAATCGGTAGTTCGTTTCGGTTCCGGCCCGAATCGGTGCATTCAATGCAATCCGGCATGGTTTTTTGCTCAGTAACGAAACTGACCAAAACGAACCAAAACATCACTATTGGGTCCAAAAAAGTGGATTAGGTGCGTTCGTTTCGTTTCTAGCGTGAATCGGTAGTTCGTTTCGTTTCCGGCCCGAATCGGTGCATTCAATGCAACCCGGCATGGTTTTTTGCACAGTAACGAAACTGACCAAAACGAACCAAAACATAACTATTGGGTCCAAAAAAGTGGATTGGGTCCGTTCGTTTCGTTTCTGGCGCGAATCGGTAGTTCGTTTCGGTTCCGGCCCGAATCGGTGCATTCAATGCAACCCGGCATGGTTTTTTGCACAGTAACGAAACTGACCAAAACGAACCAAAACATCACTATTGGGTCCAAAAAAGTGGATTTGGTGCGTTCGTTTCGTTTCTAGCGTGAATCGGTAGTTCGTTTCGGTTCCGGCCCGAATCGGTGCATTCAATGCAACCCGGCATGGTTTTTTGCACAGTAACGAAACTGACCAAAACGAACCAAAACATAACTATTGGGTCCAAAAAAGTGGATTGGGTGTGTTCGTTTCGTTTCTGGCGCGAATCGGTAGTTCGTTTCGGTTCCGGCCCGAATCGGTACATTAAATGCTATCCCGGCATGGTTTTTTGCACAGTAATGAAACTGATTAAAAACAAACCAAAACATCACTATTGGGTCCAAAAAAGTGGATTGGGTGCGTTCGTTTCGTTTCTGGCGCGAATCGGTAGTTCGTTTCGGTTCCGGCCCGAATCGATGCATTCAATGCAACCCGGCATGGTTTTTTGCACAGTAACAAAACTGACCAAAACGAACCAAAACATCACTATTGGGTCCAAAAATTAAATTGGGTGCGTTCGTTTCGTTTCTGGCGCGAATCGGTAGTTTGTTTCGGTTCCGGCCCAAATCAGTGCATTTAATGCTATCCCGGCATGGTTTTTTGCACAGTAACGAAACTGATTTAAAACGAACCAAAACATCACAATTGGGTCCAATAAAGTGGATTTGGTGCGTTCGTTTCGTTTCTGGCGCGAATCGGTAGTTCGTTTCGGTTCCGGCCCGAATCGGTACATTAAATGCTATCCCGGCATGGTTTTTTGCACAGTAACGAAACTGATTAAAAACGAACCAAAACATCACAATTGGGTCCAATAAACTGGATTTGGTGCGTTCGTTTCGTTTCTGGCGCGAATCGGTAGTTCGTTTCGGTTGCGGCCCGAATCGGTGCATTCAATGCAACCCGTCATGGTTTTTTGCACAGTAACGAAACTGACCAAAACGAACCAAAACATAACTATTGGGTCCAAAAAAGTGGATTAGGTACATTCGTTATGTTTCTGGCCCGAATCGGTAGTTCGTTTCGGTTCCGGCCCGAATCGGTGCATTAAATGCAACCCGGCATGGTTTTTTGCACAGTAACAAAACTGACCAAAACGAACCAAAACATCACTATTGGGTCCAAAAAAGTGGATTGGGTGCGTTCGTTTCATTTCTGGCCCGAATTGGTAGTTCATTTCGGTTCCGGCACGAATCGGTGCATTCAATGCAACCCGGCATGGTTTTTTGCACAGTAATGAAACTAACCAAAACGAACCAAAACATCACTATTGGGTCGAAAAAAGTGGATTGGGTGCGTTCGTTACGTTTCTGGCGCGAATCGGTAGTTCGTTTCGGTTCCGGCCCGAATCGGTGCATTCAATGCAACCCGGCATGGTTTTTTGCACAGTAACAAAACTGACCAAAACGAACCAAAACATCACTATTGGGTCCAAAAAAGTGGATTGCGTGCGTTCGTTTCGTTTCTGGCGCGAATCGGTAGTTCGTTTCGGTTCCGGCCCGAATCGGTGCATTCAATGCAATCCGGCATGGTTTTTTGCTCAGTAACGAAACTGACCAAAACGAACCAAAACATCACTATTGGGTCCAAAAAAGTGGATTAGGTGCATTCGTTTCGTTTCTAGCGTGAATCGGTAGTTCGTTTCGGTTCCGGCCCGAATCGGTGCATTCAATGCAACCCGGCATGGTTTTTTGCACAGTAACGAAACTGACCAAAACGAACCAAAACATAACTATTGGGTCCAAAAAAGTGGATTGGGTCCGTTCGTTTCGTTTCTGGCGCGAATCGGTAGTTCGTTTCGGTTCCGGCCCGAATCGGTGCATTCAATGCAACCCGGCATGGTTTTTTGCACAGTAACGAAACTGACCAAAACGAACCAAAACATCACTATTGGGTCCAAAAAAGTGGATTGGGTGCGTTCGTTTCGTTTCTAGCGTGAATCGGTAGTTCGTTTCGGTTCCGGCCCGAATCGGTGCATTCAATGCAACCCGGCATGGTTTTTTGCACAGTAACGAAACTGACCAAAACGAACCAAAACATAACTATTGGGTCCAAAAAAGTGGATTGGGTGTGTTCGTTTCGTTTCTGGCGCGAATCGGTAGTTCGTTTCGGTTCCGGCCCGAATCGGTACATTAAATGCTATCCCGGCATGGTTTTTTGCACAGTAATGAAACTGATTAAAAACAAACGAAAACATCACTATTGGGTCCAAAAAAGTGGATTGGGTGCGTTCGTTTCGTTTCTGGCGCGAATCGGTAGTTCGTTTCGGTTCCGGCCCGAATCGATGCATTCAATGCAACCCGGCATGGTTTTTTGCACAGTAACAAAACTGACCAAAATGAACCAAAACATCACTATTGGGTCCAAAAAGTAAATTGGGTGCGTTCGTTTCGTTTCTGGCGCGAATCGGTAGTTTGTTTCGGTTCCGGCCCAAATCAGTGCATTTAATGCTATCCCGGCATGGTTTTTTGCACAGTAACGAAACTGATTTAAAACGAACCAAAACATCACAATTGGGTCCAATAAAGTGGATTTGGTGCGTTCGTTTCGTTTCTGGCGCGAATCGGTAGTTCGTTTCGGTTCCGGCCCGAATCGGTACATTAAATGCTATCCCGGCATGGTTTTTTGCACAGTAACGAAACTGATTAAAAACGAACCAAAACATCACAATTGGGTCCAATAAACTGGATTTGGTGCGTTCGTTTCGTTTCTGGCGCGAATCGGTAGTTCGTTTCGGTTGCGGCCCGAATCGGTGCATTCAATGCAACCCGTCATGGTTTTTTGCACAGTAACGAAACTGACCAAAACGAACCAAAACATAACTATTGGGTCCAAAAAAGTGGATTAGGTACATTCGTTACGTTTCTGGCCCGAATCGGTAGTTCGTTTCGGTTCCGGCCCGAATCGGTGCATTAAATGCAACCCGGCATGGTTTTTTGCACAGTAACAAAACTGACCAAAACGAACCAAAACATCACTATTGGGTCCAAAAAAGTGGATTGGGTGCGTTCGTTTCATTTCTGGCCCGAATTGGTAGTTCATTTCGGTTCCGGCACGAATCGGTGCATTCAATGCAACCCGGCATGGTTTTTTGCACAGTAATGAAACTGACCAAAACGAACCAAAACATCACTATTGGGTCGAAAAAAGTGGATTGGGTGCGTTCGTTACGTTTCTGGCGCGAATCGGTAGTTCGTTTCGGTTCCGGCCCGAATCGGTGCATTCAATGCAACCCGGCATGGTTTTTTGCACAGTAACAAAACTGACCAAAACGAACCAAAACATCACTATTGGGTCCAAAAAACTGGATTGCGTGCGTTCGTTTCGTTTCTGGCGCGAATCGGTAGTTCGTTTCGGTTCCGGCCCGAATCGGTGCATTCAATGCAATCCGGCATGGTTTTTTGCTTAGTAACGAAACTGACCAAAACGAACCAAAACATCACTATTGGGTCCAAAAAAGTGGATTAGGTGCGTTCGTTTCGTTTCTAGCGTGAATCGGTAGTTCGTTTCGGTTCGGCCCGAATCGATGCATTCAATGCAACCCGGCATGGTTTTTTGCACAGTAACGAAACTGACCAAAACGAACCAAAACATAACTATTGGGTCCAAAAAAGTGGATTAGGTGCGTTCGTTACGTTTCTGGCCCGAATCGGTAGTTCGTTTCGGTTCCGGCCCGAATCGGTGCATTAAATGCAACCCGGCATGGTTTTTTGCATAGTAACAAAACTGACCAAAACGAACCAAAACATCACTATTGGGTCCAAAAAAGTGGATTGGGTGCGTTCGTTTCATTTCTGGCCCGAAGTGGTAGTTCATTTCGGTCCCGGCACGAATCGGTGCATTCAATGCAACCCGGCATGGTTTTTTGCACAGTAACGAAACTGATTTAAAACGAACCAAAACATCACAATTGGGTCCAATAAAGTGGATTTGGTGCGTTCGTTTCGTTTCTGGCGCGAATCGGTAGTTCGTTTCGGTTCCGGCCCGAATCGGTACATTAAATGCTATCCCGGCATGGTTTTTTGCACAGTAACGAAACTGATTAAAAACGAACCAAAACATCACAATTGGGTCCAATAAACTGGATTTGGTGCGTTCGTTTCGTTTCTGGCGCGAATCGGTAGTTCGTTTCGGTTGCGGCCCGAATCGGTGCATTCAATGCAACCCGTCATGGTTTTTTGCACAGTAACGAAACTGACCAAAACGAACCAAAACATAACTATTGGGTCCAAAAAAGTGGATTAGGTACGTTCGTTACGTTTCTGGCCCGAATCGGTAGTTCGTTTCGGTTCCGGCCCGAATCGGTGCATTAAATGCAACCCGGCATGGTTTTTTGCACAGTAACAAAACTGACCAAAACGAACCAAAACATCACTATTGGGTCCAAAAAAGTGGATTGGGTGCGTTCGTTTCATTTCTGGCCCGAATTGGTAGTTCATTTCGGTTCCGGCACGAATCGGTGCATTCAATGCAACCCGGCATGGTTTTTTGCACAGTAATGAAACTGACCAAAACGAACCAAAACATCACTATTGGGTCGAAAAAAGTGGATTGGGTGCGTTCGTTACGTTTCTGGCGCGAATCGGTAGTTCGTTTCGGTTCCGGCCCGAATCGGTGCATTCAATGCAACCCGGCATGGTTTTTTGCACAGTAACAAAACTGACCAAAACGAACCAAAACATCACTATTGGGTCCAAAAAACTGGATTGCGTGCGTTCGTTTCGTTTCTGGCGCGAATCGGTAGTTCGTTTCGGTTCCGGCCCGAATCGGTGCATTCAATGCAATCCGGCATGGTTTTTTGCTTAGTAACGAAACTGACCAAAACGAACCAAAACATCACTATTGGGTCCAAAAAAGTGGATTAGGTGCGTTCGTTTCGTTTCTAGCGTGAATCGGTAGTTCGTTTCGGTTCGGCCCGAATCGATGCATTCAATGCAACCCGGCATGGTTTTTTGCACAGTAACGAAACTGACCAAAACGAACCAAAACATAACTATTGGGTCCAAAAAAGTGGATTAGGTGCGTTCGTTACGTTTCTGGCCCGAATCGGTAGTTCGTTTCGGTTCCGGCCCGAATCGGTGCATTAAATGCAACCCGGCATGGTTTTTTGCATAGTAACAAAACTGACCAAAACGAACCAAAACATCACTATTGGGTCCAAAAAAGTGGATTGGGTGCGTTCGTTTCATTTCTGGCCCGAAGTGGTAGTTCATTTCGGTCCCGGCACGAATCGGTGCATTCAATGCAACCCGGCATGGTTTTTTGCACAGTAACGAAACTGATTTAAAACGAACCAAAACATCACAATTGGGTCCAATAAAGTGGATATGGTGCGTTCGTTTCGTTTCTGGCGCGAATCGGTAGTTCGTTTCGGTTCCGGCCCGAATCGGTGCATTAAATGCTATCCCGGCATGGTTTTTTGCACAGTAACGAAACTGATTAAAAACGAACCAAAACATCACAATTGGGTCCAATAAACTGGATTTGGTGCGTTCGTTTCGTTTCTGGCGCGAATCGGTAGTTCGTTTCGGTTGCGGCCCGAATCGGTGCATTCAATGCAACCCGTCATGGTTTTTTGCACAGTAACGAAACTGACCAAAACGAACCAAAACATAACTATTGGGTCCAAAAAAGTGGATTAGGTACGTTCGTTACGTTTCTGGCCCGAATCGGTAGTTCGTTTCGGTTCCGGCCCGAATCGGTGCATTAAATGCAACCCGGCATGGTTTTTTGCACAGTAACAAAACTGACCAAAACGAACCAAAACATCACTATTGGGTCCAAAAAAGTGGATTGGGTGCGTTCGTTTCATTTCTGGCCCGAATTGGTAGTTCATTTCGGTTCCGGCACGAATCGGTGCATTCAATGCAACCCGGCATGGTTTTTTGCACAGTAATGAAACTGACCAAAACGAACCAAAACATCACTATTGGGTCGAAAAAAGTGGATTGGGTGCGTTCGTTACGTTTCTGGCGCGAATCGGTAGTTCGTTTCGGTTCCGACCCGAATCGGTGCATTCAATGCAACCCGGCATGGTTTTTTGCACAGTAACAAAACTGACCAAAACGAACCAAAACATCACTATTGGGTCCAAAAAACTGGATTGCGTGCGTTCGTTTCGTTTCTGGCGCGAATCGGTAGTTCGTTTCGGTTCCGGCCCGAATCGGTGCATTCAATGCAATCCGGCATGGTTTTTTGCTTAGTAACGAAACTGACCAAAACGAACCAAAACATCACTATTGGGTCCAAAAAAGTGGATTAGGTGCGTTCGTTTCGTTTCTAGCGTGAATCGGTAGTTCGTTTCGGTTCGGCCCGAATCGATGCATTCAATGCAACCCGGCATGGTTTTTTGCACAGTAACGAAACTGACCAAAACGAACCAAAACATAACTATTGGGTCCAAAAAAGTGGATTAGGTGCGTTCGTTACGTTTCTGGCCCGAATCGGTAGTTCGTTTCGGTTCCGGCCCGAATCGGTGCATTAAATGCAACCCGGCATGGTTTTTGGCATAGTAACAAAACTGACCAAAACGAACCAAAACATCACTATTGGGTCCAAAAAAGTGGATTGGGTGCGTTCGTTTCATTTCTGGCCCGAAGTGGTAGTTCATTTCGGTCCCGGCACGAATCGGTGCATTCAATGCAACCCGGCATGGTTTTTTGCACAGTAATGAAACTGACCAAAACGAACCAAAACATCACTATTGGGTCGAAAAAAGTGGATTGGGTGCGTTCGTTACGTTTCTGGCGCGAATCGGTAGTTCGTTTCGGTTCCGGCCCGAATCGGTGCATTCAATGCAACCCGGCATGGTTTTTTGCACAGTAACAAAACTGACCAAAACGAACCAAAACATCACTATTGGGTCCAAAAAAGTGGATTGGGTGCGTTCGTTTCGTTTCTGGCGCAAATCGGTAGTTCGTTTCGGTTCCGGCCCGAATCGGTGCATTCAATGCAATCCGGCATGGTTTTTTGCTCAGTAACGAAACTGACCAAAACGAACCAAAACATCACTATTGGGTCCAAAAAAGTGGATTAGGTGCGTTCGTTTCGTTTCTAGCGTGAATCGGTAGTTCGTTTCGGTTCCGGCCCGAATCGGTGCATTCAATGCAACCCGGCATGGTTTTTTGCACAGTAACGAAACTGACCAAAACGAACCAAAACATCACAATTGGGTCCAATAAAGTGGATTTGGTGCGTTCGTTTCGTTTCTGGCGCGAATCGGTAGTTCGTTTCGGTTCCGGCCCGAATCGGTACATTAAATGCTATCCCGGCATGGTTTTTTGCACAGTAACGAAACTGATTAAAAACGAACCAAAACATCACAATTGGGTCCAATAAACTGGATTTGGTGCGTTCGTTTCGTATCTGGCGCGAATCGGTAGTTCGTTTCGGTTGCGGCCCAAATCGGTGCATTCAATGCAACCCGTCATGGTTTTTTGCACAGTAACGAAACTAACCAAAACGAACCAAAACATAACTATTGGGTCCAAAAAAGTGGATTAGGTACGTTCGTTACGTTTCTGGCCCGAATCGGTAGTTCGTTTCGGTTCCGGCCCGAATCGGTGCATTAAATGCAACCCGGCATGGTTTTTTGCATAGTAACAAAACTGACCAAAACGAACCAAAACATCACTATTGGGTCCAAAAAAGTGGATTGGGTGCGTTCGTTTCATTTCTGGCCCGAAGTGGTAGTTCATTTCGGTCCCGGCACGAATCGGTGCATTCAATGCAACCCGGCATGGTTTTTTGCACAGTAACGAAACTGATTTAAAACGAACCAAAACATCACAATTGGGTCCAATAAAGTGGATTTGGTGCGTTCGTTTCGTTTCTGGCGCGAATCGGTAGTTCGTTTCGGTTCCGGCCCGAATCGGTACATTAAATGCTATCCCGGCATGGTTTTTTGCACAGTAACGAAACTGATTAAAAACGAACCAAAACATCACAATTGGGTCCAATAAACTGGATTTGGTGCGTTCGTTTCGTTTCTGGCGCGAATCGGTAGTTCGTTTCGGTTGCGGCCCGAATCGGTGCATTCAATGCAACCCGTCATGGTTTTTTGCACAGTAACGAAACTGACCAAAACGAACCAAAACATAACTATTGGGTCCAAAAAAGTGGATTAGGTACGTTCGTTACGTTTCTGGCCCGAATCGGTAGTTCGTTTCGGTTCCGGCCCGAATCGGTGCATTAAATGCAACCCGGCATGGTTTTTTGCACAGTAACAAAACTGACAAAAACGAACCAAAACATCACTATTGGGTCCAAAAAAGTGGATTGGGTGCGTTCGTTTCATTTCTGGCCCGAATTGGTAGTTCATTTCGGTTCCGGCACGAATCGGTGCATTCAATGCAACCCGGCATGGTTTTTTGCACAGTAATGAAACTGACCAAAACGAACCAAAACATCACTATTGGGTCGAAAAAAGTGGATTGGGTGCGTTCGTTACGTTTCTGGCGCGAATCGGTAGTTCGTTTCGGTTCCGGCCCGAATCGGTGCATTCAATGCAACCCGGCATGGTTTTTTGCACAGTAACAAAACTGACCAAAACGAACCAAAACATCACTATTGGGTCCAAAAAACTGGATTGCGTGCGTTCGTTTCGTTTCTGGCGCGAATCGGTAGTTCGTTTCGGTTCCGGCCCGAATCGGTGCATTCAATGCAATCCGGCATGGTTTTTTGCTTAGTAACGAAACTGACCAAAACGAACCAAAACATCACTATTGGGTCCAAAAAAGTGGATTAGGTGCGTTCGTTTCGTTTCTAGCGTGAATCGGTAGTTCGTTTCGGTTCGGCCCGAATCGATGCATTCAATGCAACCCGGCATGGTTTTTTGCACAGTAACGAAACTGACCAAAACGAACCAAAACATAACTATTGGGTCCAAAAAAGTGGATTAGGTGCGTTCGTTACGTTTCTGGCCCGAATCGGTAGTTCGTTTCGGTTCCGGCCCGAATCGGTGCATTAAATGCAACCCGGCATGGTTTTTTGCATAGTAACAAAACTGACCAAAACGAACCAAAACATCACTATTGGGTCCAAAAAAGTGGATTGGGTGCGTTCGTTTCATTTCTGGCCCGAAGTGGTAGTTCATTTCGGTCCCGGCACGAATCGGTGCATTCAATGCAACCCGGCATGGTTTTTTGCACAGTAACGAAACTGATTTAAAACGAACCAAAACATCACAATTGGGTCCAATAAAGTGGATTTGGTACGTTCGTTTCGTTTCTGGCGCGAATCGGTAGTTCGTTTCGGTTCCGGCCCGAATCGGTGCATTAAATGCTATCCCGGCATGGTTTTTTGCACAGTAACGAAACTGATTAAAAACGAACCAAAACATCACAATTGGGTCCAATAAACTGGATTTGGTGCGTTCGTTTCGTTTCTGGCGCGAATCGGTAGTTCGTTTCGGTTGCGGCCCGAATCGGTGCATTCAATGCAACCCGTCATGGTTTTTTGCACAGTAACGAAACTGACCAAAACGAACCAAAACATAACTATTGGGTCCAAAAAAGTGGATTAGGTACGTTCGTTACGTTTCTGGCCCGAATCGGTAGTTCGTTTCGGTTCCGGCCCGAATCGGTGCATTAAATGCAACCCGGCATGGTTTTTTGCACAGTAACAAAACTGACCAAAACGAACCAAAACATCACTATTGGGTCCAAAAAAGTGGATTGGGTGCGTTCGTTTCATTTCTGGCCCGAATTGGTAGTTCATTTCGGTTCCGGCACGAATCGGTGCATTCAATGCAACCCGGCATGGTTTTTTGCACAGTAATGAAACTGACCAAAACGAACCAAAACATCACTATTGGGTCGAAAAAAGTGGATTGGGTGCGTTCGTTACGTTTCTGGCGCGAATCGGTAGTTCGTTTCGGTTCCGACCCGAATCGGTGCATTCAATGCAACCCGGCATGGTTTTTTGCACAGTAACAAAACTGACCAAAACGAACCAAAACATCACTATTGGGTCCAAAAAACTGGATTGCGTGCGTTCGTTTCGTTTCTGGCGCGAATCGGTAGTTCGTTTCGGTTCCGGCCCGAATCGGTGCATTCAATGCAATCCGGCATGGTTTTTTGCTTAGTAACGAAACTGACCAAAACGAACCAAAACATCACTATTGGGTCCAAAAAAGTGGATTAGGTGCGTTCGTTTCGTTTCTAGCGTGAATCGGTAGTTCGTTTCGGTTCGGCCCGAATCGATGCATTCAATGCAACCCGGCATGGTTTTTTGCACAGTAACGAAACTGACCAAAACGAACCAAAACATAACTATTGGGTCCAAAAAAGTGGATTAGGTGCGTTCGTTACGTTTCTGGCCCGAATCGGTAGTTCGTTTCGGTTCCGGCCCGAATCGGTGCATTAAATGCAACCCGGCATGGTTTTTGGCATAGTAACAAAACTGACCAAAACGAACCAAAACATCACTATTGGGTCCAAAAAAGTGGATTGGGTGCGTTCGTTTCATTTCTGGCCCGAAGTGGTAGTTCATTTCGGTCCCGGCACGAATCGGTGCATTCAATGCAACCCGGCATGGTTTTTTGCACAGTAATGAAACTGACCAAAACGAACCAAAACATCACTATTGGGTCGAAAAAAGTGGATTGGGTGCGTTCGTTACGTTTCTGGCGCGAATCGGTAGTTCGTTTCGGTTCCGGCCCGAATCGGTGCATTCAATGCAACCCGGCATGGTTTTTTGCACAGTAACAAAACTGACCAAAACGAACCAAAACATCACTATTGGGTCCAAAAAAGTGGATTGGGTGCGTTTGTTTCGTTTCTGGCGCAAATCGGTAGTTCGTTTCGGTTCCGGCCCGAATCGGTGCATTCAATGCAATCCGGCATGGTTTTTTGCTCAGTAACGAAACTGACCAAAACGAACCAAAACATCACTATTGGGTCCAAAAAAGTGGATTAGGTGCGTTCGTTTCGTTTCTAGCGTGAATCGGTAGTTCGTTTCGGTTCCGGCCCGAATCGGTGCATTCAATGCAACCCGGCATGGTTTTTTGCACAGTAACGAAACTGACCAAAACGAACCAAAACATCACAATTGGGTCCAATAAAGTGGATTTGGTGCGTTCGTTTCGTTTCTGGCGCGAATCGGTAGTTCGTTTCGGTTCCGGCCCGAATCGGTACATTAAATGCTATCCCGGCATGGTTTTTTGCACAGTAACGAAACTGATTAAAAACGAACCAAAACATCACAATTGGGTCCAATAAACTGGATTTGGTGCGTTCGTTTCGTATCTGGCGCGAATCGGTAGTTCGTTTCGGTTGCGGCCCGAATCGGTGCATTCAATGCAACCCGTCATGGTTTTTTGCACAGTAACGAAACTAACCAAAACGAACCAAAACATAACTATTGGGTCCAAAAAAGTGGATTAGGTACGTTCGTTACGTTTCTGGCCCGAATCGGTAGTTCGTTTCGGTTCCGGCCCGAATCGGTGCATTAAATGCAACCCGGCATGGTTTTTTGCACAGTAACAAAACTGACCAAAACGAACCAAAACATCACTATTGGGTCCAAAAAAGTGGATTGGGTGCGTTCGTTTCATTTCTGGCCCGAATTGGTAGTTCATTTCGGTTCCGGCACGAATCGGTGCATTCAATGCAACCCGGCATGGTTTTTTGCACAGTAATGAAACTGACCAAAATGAACCAAAACATCACTATTGGGTCGAAAAAAGTGGATTGGGTGCGTTCGTTACGTTTCTGGCGCGAATCGGTAGTTCGTTTCGGTTCCGGCCCGAATCGGTGCATTCAATGCAACCCGGCATGGTTTTTTGCACAGTAACAAAACTGACCAAAACGAACCAAAACATCACTATTGGGTCCAAAAAAGTGGATTGCGTGTGTTCGTTTCGTTTCTGGCGCGAATCGGTAGTTCGTTTCGGTTCCGGCCCGAATCGGTGCATTCAATGCAATCCGGCATGGTTTTTTGCTTAGTAACGAAACTGACCAAAACGAACCAAAACATCACTATTGGGTCCAAAAAAGTGGATTAGGTGCGTTCGTTTCGTTTCTAGCGTGAATCGGTAGTTCGTTTTGGTTCGGCCCGAATCGATGCATTCAATGCAGCCCGGCATGGTTTTTTGCACAGTAACGAAACTGACCAAAACGAACCAAAACATAACTATTGGGTCCAAAAAAGTGGATTAGGTGCGTTCGTTACGTTTCTGGCCCGAATCGGTAGTTCGTTTCGGTTCCGGCCCGAATCGGTGCATTAAATGCAACCCGGCATGGTTTTTTGCATAGTAACAAAACTGACCAAAACGAACCAAAACATCACTATTGGGTCCAAAAAAGTGGATTGGGTGCGTTCGTTTCATTTCTGGCCCGAAGTGGTAGTTCATTTCGGTCCCGGCACGAATCGGTGCATTCAATGCAACCCGGCATGGTTTTTTGCACAGTAATGAAACTGACCAAAACGAACCAAAACATCACTATTGGGTCGAAAAAAGTGGATTGGGTGCGTTCGTTACGTTTCTGGCGCGAATCGGTAGTTCGTTTCGGTTCCGCCCGAATCGGTGCATTCAATGCAACCCGGCATGGTTTTTTGCACAGTAACAAAACTGACCAAAACGAACCAAAACATCACTATTGGGTCCAAAAAAGTGGATTGCGTGCGTTCGTTTCGTTTCTGGCGCAAATCGGTAGTTCGTTTCGGTTCCGGCCCGAATCGGTGCATTCAATGCAATCCGGCATGGTTTTTTGCTCAGTAACGAAACTGACCAAAACGAACCAAAACATCACTATTGGGTCCAAAAAAGTGGATTAGGTGCGTTCGTTTCGTTTCTAGCGTGAATCGGTAGTTCGTTTCGGTTCCGGCCCGAATCGGTGCATTCAATGCAACCCGGCATGGTTTTTTGCACAGTAACGAAACTGACCAAAACGAACCAAAACATAACTATTGGGTCCAAAAAAGTGGATTCGGTGCGTTCGTTTCGTTTCTGGCGCGAATCGGTAGTTCGTTTCGGTTCCGGCCCGAATCGGTACATTAAATGCTATCCCGGCATGGTTTTTTGCACAGTAACGAAACTGATTAAAAACGAACCAAAACATCACTATTGGGTCCAATAAAGTGAATTTGGGTGCGTTCGTTTCGTTTCTGGCGCGAATCGGTAGTTCGTTTCGGTTCCGGCCCGAATCGGTGCATTCAATGCAACCCGGCATGGTTTTTTGCACAGTAACGAAACTGACCAAAACGAACCAAAACATCACTATTGGGTCCAATAAAGTGGATTTGGTGCGTTCGTTTCGTTTCTGGCGCGAATCGGTAGTTCGTTTCGGTTCCGGCCCGAATCGGTACATTAAATGCTATCCCGGCATGGTTTTTTGCACAGTAACGAAACTGATTAAAAACGAACCAAAACATCACAATTGGGTCCAATAAACTGGATTTGGTGCGTTCGTTTCGTATCTGGCGCGAATCGGTAGTTCGTTTCGGTTGCGGCCCAAATCGGTGCATTCAATGCAACCCGTCATGGTTTTTTGCACAGTAACGAAACTAACCAAAACGAACCAAAACATAACTATTGGGTCCAAAAAAGTGGATTAGGTACGTTCGTTACGTTTCTGGCCCGAATCGGTAGTTCGTTTCGGTTCCGGCCCGAATCGGTGCATTAAATGCAACCCGGCATGGTTTTTTGCATAGTAACAAAACTGACCAAAACGAACCAAAACATCACTATTGGGTCCAAAAAAGTGGATTGGGTGCGTTCGTTTCATTTCTGGCCCGAAGTGGTAGTTCATTTCGGTCCCGGCACGAATCGGTGCATTCAATGCAACCCGGCATGGTTTTTTGCACAGTAACGAAACTGATTTAAAACGAACCAAAACATCACAATTGGGTCCAATAAAGTGGATTTGGTGCGTTCGTTTCGTTTCTGGCGCGAATCGGTAGTTCGTTTCGGTTCCGGCCCGAATCGGTACATTAAATGCTATCCCGGCATGGTTTTTTGCACAGTAACGAAACTGATTAAAAACGAACCAAAACATCACAATTGGGTCCAATAAACTGGATTTGGTGCGTTCGTTTCGTTTCTGGCGCGAATCGGTAGTTCGTTTCGGTTGCGGCCCGAATCGGTGCATTCAATGCAACCCGTCATGGTTTTTTGCACAGTAACGAAACTGACCAAAACGAACCAAAACATAACTATTGGGTCCAAAAAAGTGGATTAGGTACGTTCGTTACGTTTCTGGCCCGAATCGGTAGTTCGTTTCGGTTCCGGCCCGAATCGGTGCATTAAATGCAACCCGGCATGGTTTTTTGCACAGTAACAAAACTGACCAAAACGAACCAAAACATCACTATTGGGTCCAAAAAAGTGGATTGGGTGCGTTCGTTTCATTTCTGGCCCGAATTGGTAGTTCATTTCGGTTCCGGCACGAATCGGTGCATTCAATGCAACCCGGCATGGTTTTTTGCACAGTAATGAAACTGACCAAAACGAACCAAAACATCACTATTGGGTCGAAAAAAGTGGATTGGGTGCGTTCGTTACGTTTCTGGCGCGAATCGGTAGTTCGTTTCGGTTCCGGCCCGAATCGGTGCATTCAATGCAACCCGGCATGGTTTTTTGCACAGTAACAAAACTGACCAAAACGAACCAAAACATCACTATTGGGTCCAAAAAACTGGATTGCGTGCGTTCGTTTCGTTTCTGGCGCGAATCGGTAGTTCGTTTCGGTTCCGGCCCGAATCGGTGCATTCAATGCAATCCGGCATGGTTTTTTGCTTAGTAACGAAACTGACCAAAACGAACCAAAACATCACTATTGGGTCCAAAAAAGTGGATTAGGTGCGTTCGTTTCGTTTCTAGCGTGAATCGGTAGTTCGTTTCGGTTCGGCCCGAATCGATGCATTCAATGCAACCCGGCATGGTTTTTTGCACAGTAACGAAACTGACCAAAACGAACCAAAACATAACTATTGGGTCCAAAAAAGTGGATTAGGTGCGTTCGTTACGTTTCTGGCCCGAATCGGTAGTTCGTTTCGGTTCCGGCCCGAATCGGTGCATTAAATGCAACCCGGCATGGTTTTTTGCATAGTAACAAAACTGACCAAAACGAACCAAAACATCACTATTGGGTCCAAAAAAGTGGATTGGGTGCGTTCGTTTCATTTCTGGCCCGAAGTGGTAGTTCATTTCGGTCCCGGCACGAATCGGTGCATTCAATGCAACCCGGCATGGTTTTTTGCACAGTAACGAAACTGATTTAAAACGAACCAAAACATCACAATTGGGTCCAATAAAGTGGATTTGGTACGTTCGTTTCGTTTCTGGCGCGAATCGGTAGTTCGTTTCGGTTCCGGCCCGAATCGGTGCATTAAATGCTATCCCGGCATGGTTTTTTGCACAGTAACGAAACTGATTAAAAACGAACCAAAACATCACAATTGGGTCCAATAAACTGGATTTGGTGCGTTCGTTTCGTTTCTGGCGCGAATCGGTAGTTCGTTTCGGTTGCGGCCCGAATCGGTGCATTCAATGCAACCCGTCATGGTTTTTTGCACAGTAACGAAACTGACCAAAACGAACCAAAACATAACTATTGGGTCCAAAAAAGTGGATTAGGTACGTTCGTTACGTTTCTGGCCCGAATCGGTAGTTCGTTTCGGTTCCGGCCCGAATCGGTGCATTAAATGCAACCCGGCATGGTTTTTTGCACAGTAACAAAACTGACCAAAACGAACCAAAACATCACTATTGGGTCCAAAAAAGTGGATTGGGTGCGTTCGTTTCATTTCTGGCCCGAATTGGTAGTTCATTTCGGTTCCGGCACGAATCGGTGCATTCAATGCAACCCGGCATGGTTTTTTGCACAGTAATGAAACTGACCAAAACGAACCAAAACATCACTATTGGGTCGAAAAAAGTGGATTGGGTGCGTTCGTTACGTTTCTGGCGCGAATCGGTAGTTCGTTTCGGTTCCGACCCGAATCGGTGCATTCAATGCAACCCGGCATGGTTTTTTGCACAGTAACAAAACTGACCAAAACGAACCAAAACATCACTATTGGGTCCAAAAAACTGGATTGCGTGCGTTCGTTTCGTTTCTGGCGCGAATCGGTAGTTCGTTTCGGTTCCGGCCCGAATCGGTGCATTCAATGCAATCCGGCATGGTTTTTTGCTTAGTAACGAAACTGACCAAAACGAACCAAAACATCACTATTGGGTCCAAAAAAGTGGATTAGGTGCGTTCGTTTCGTTTCTAGCGTGAATCGGTAGTTCGTTTCGGTTCGGCCCGAATCGATGCATTCAATGCAACCCGGCATGGTTTTTTGCACAGTAACGAAACTGACCAAAACGAACCAAAACATAACTATTGGGTCCAAAAAAGTGGATTAGGTGCGTTCGTTACGTTTCTGGCCCGAATCGGTAGTTCGTTTCGGTTCCGGCCCGAATCGGTGCATTAAATGCAACCCGGCATGGTTTTTGGCATAGTAACAAAACTGACCAAAACGAACCAAAACATCACTATTGGGTCCAAAAAAGTGGATTGGGTGCGTTCGTTTCATTTCTGGCCCGAAGTGGTAGTTCATTTCGGTCCCGGCACGAATCGGTGCATTCAATGCAACCCGGCATGGTTTTTTGCACAGTAATGAAACTGACCAAAACGAACCAAAACATCACTATTGGGTCGAAAAAAGTGGATTGGGTGCGTTCGTTACGTTTCTGGCGCGAATCGGTAGTTCGTTTCGGTTCCGGCCCGAATCGGTGCATTCAATGCAACCCGGCATGGTTTTTTGCACAGTAACAAAACTGACCAAAACGAACCAAAACATCACTATTGGGTCCAAAAAAGTGGATTGGGTGCGTTTGTTTCGTTTCTGGCGCAAATCGGTAGTTCGTTTCGGTTCCGGCCCGAATCGGTGCATTCAATGCAATCCGGCATGGTTTTTTGCTCAGTAACGAAACTGACCAAAACGAACCAAAACATCACTATTGGGTCCAAAAAAGTGGATTAGGTGCGTTCGTTTCGTTTCTAGCGTGAATCGGTAGTTCGTTTCGGTTCCGGCCCGAATCGGTGCATTCAATGCAACCCGGCATGGTTTTTTGCACAGTAACGAAACTGACCAAAACGAACCAAAACATCACAATTGGGTCCAATAAAGTGGATTTGGTGCGTTCGTTTCGTTTCTGGCGCGAATCGGTAGTTCGTTTCGGTTCCGGCCCGAATCGGTACATTAAATGCTATCCCGGCATGGTTTTTTGCACAGTAACGAAACTGATTAAAAACGAACCAAAACATCACAATTGGGTCCAATAAACTGGATTTGGTGCGTTCGTTTCGTATCTGGCGCGAATCGGTAGTTCGTTTCGGTTGCGGCCCGAATCGGTGCATTCAATGCAACCCGTCATGGTTTTTTGCACAGTAACGAAACTAACCAAAACGAACCAAAACATAACTATTGGGTCCAAAAAAGTGGATTAGGTACGTTCGTTACGTTTCTGGCCCGAATCGGTAGTTCGTTTCGGTTCCGGCCCGAATCGGTGCATTAAATGCAACCCGGCATGGTTTTTTGCACAGTAACAAAACTGACCAAAACGAACCAAAACATCACTATTGGGTCCAAAAAAGTGGATTGGGTGCGTTCGTTTCATTTCTGGCCCGAATTGGTAGTTCATTTCGGTTCCGGCACGAATCGGTGCATTCAATGCAACCCGGCATGGTTTTTTGCACAGTAATGAAACTGACCAAAATGAACCAAAACATCACTATTGGGTCGAAAAAAGTGGATTGGGTGCGTTCGTTACGTTTCTGGCGCGAATCGGTAGTTCGTTTCGGTTCCGGCCCGAATCGGTGCATTCAATGCAACCCGGCATGGTTTTTTGCACAGTAACAAAACTGACCAAAACGAACCAAAACATCACTATTGGGTCCAAAAAAGTGGATTGCGTGTGTTCGTTTCGTTTCTGGCGCGAATCGGTAGTTCGTTTCGGTTCCGGCCCGAATCGGTGCATTCAATGCAATCCGGCATGGTTTTTTGCTTAGTAACGAAACTGACCAAAACGAACCAAAACATCACTATTGGGTCCAAAAAAGTGGATTAGGTGCGTTCGTTTCGTTTCTAGCGTGAATCGGTAGTTCGTTTTGGTTCGGCCCGAATCGATGCATTCAATGCAGCCCGGCATGGTTTTTTGCACAGTAACGAAACTGACCAAAACGAACCAAAACATAACTATTGGGTCCAAAAAAGTGGATTAGGTGCGTTCGTTACGTTTCTGGCCCGAATCGGTAGTTCGTTTCGGTTCCGGCCCGAATCGGTGCATTAAATGCAACCCGGCATGGTTTTTTGCATAGTAACAAAACTGACCAAAACGAACCAAAACATCACTATTGGGTCCAAAAAAGTGGATTGGGTGCGTTCGTTTCATTTCTGGCCCGAAGTGGTAGTTCATTTCGGTCCCGGCACGAATCGGTGCATTCAATGCAACCCGGCATGGTTTTTTGCACAGTAATGAAACTGACCAAAACGAACCAAAACATCACTATTGGGTCGAAAAAAGTGGATTGGGTGCGTTCGTTACGTTTCTGGCGCGAATCGGTAGTTCGTTTCGGTTCCGCCCGAATCGGTGCATTCAATGCAACCCGGCATGGTTTTTTGCACAGTAACAAAACTGACCAAAACGAACCAAAACATCACTATTGGGTCCAAAAAAGTGGATTGCGTGCGTTCGTTTCGTTTCTGGCGCAAATCGGTAGTTCGTTTCGGTTCCGGCCCGAATCGGTGCATTCAATGCAATCCGGCATGGTTTTTTGCTCAGTAACGAAACTGACCAAAACGAACCAAAACATCACTATTGGGTCCAAAAAAGTGGATTAGGTGCGTTCGTTTCGTTTCTAGCGTGAATCGGTAGTTCGTTTCGGTTCCGGCCCGAATCGGTGCATTCAATGCAACCCGGCATGGTTTTTTGCACAGTAACGAAACTGACCAAAACGAACCAAAACATAACTATTGGGTCCAAAAAAGTGGATTCGGTGCGTTCGTTTCGTTTCTGGCGCGAATCGGTAGTTCGTTTCGGTTCCGGCCCGAATCGGTACATTAAATGCTATCCCGGCATGGTTTTTTGCACAGTAACGAAACTGATTAAAAACGAACCAAAACATCACTATTGGGTCCAATAAAGTGAATTTGGGTGCGTTCGTTTCGTTTCTGGCGCGAATCGGTAGTTCGTTTCGGTTCCGGCCCGAATCGGTGCATTCAATGCAACCCGGCATGGTTTTTTGCACAGTAACGAAACTGACCAAAACGAACCAAAACATCACTATTGGGTCCAAAAAAGTGGATTGGGTGCGTTCGTTTCGTTTCTAGCGTGAATCGGTAGTTCGTTTCGGTTCCGGCCCTAATCGGTGCATGCAATGCAACCCGGCATGGTTTTTTGCACAGTAACGAAACTGACCAAAACGAACCAAAACATAACTATTGGGTCCAAAAAAGTGGATTGGGTGCGTTCGTTTCGTTTCTGGCGCGAATCGGTAGTTCGTTTCGGTTCCGGCCCGAATCGGTACATTAAATGCTATCCCGGCATGGTTTTTTGCACAGTAATGAAACTGATTAAAAACAAACCAAAACATCACTATTGGGTCCAAAAAAGTGGATTGGGTGCGTTCGTTTCGTTTCTGGCCTGAATCGGTAGTTCATTTCGGTTCCGGCACGAATCGGTGTATTCAATGCAACTCGGCATGGTTTTTTGCACAGTAACGAAACTAACCAAAACGAACCAAAACATCACTATTGAGTCCAAAAAAGTGGATTGGGTGCGTTCGTTTCGTTTCTGGCGCGAATCGGTAGTTCGTTTCGGTTCCGGCCTGAATCGGTGCATTAAATGGTATCCCGACATGGTTTTTTGCACAGTAACGAAACTAACCAAAATGAACCAAAACATCACTATTGGGACCAAAAAAGTGTATTGGGTGCGTTCGTTTCGTTTCTGGCACGAATCGGTAGTTCGTTTCGGTTCCGGCCTGAATCGGTGCATTGAATCCAACCCGGCATGGTTTTTTGCACAGTAACGAAACTGACCAAAACGAACCAAAACATAACTATTGGGTCCAAAAAAGTGGATTAGGTGCGTTCGTTACGTTTCTGGCCCGAATCTGTAGTTCGTTTCGGTTCCGGCCCGAATCGGTGCATTAAATGCAACCCGGCATGGTTTTTTGCATAGTAACAAAACTGACCAAAACGAACCAAAACATCACTATTGGGTCCAAAAAAGTGGATTGGGTGCGTTCGTTTCATTTCTGGCCCGAATTGGTAGTTCATTTCGGTTCCGGCACGAATCGGTGCATTCAATGCAACCCGGCATGGTTTTTTGCACAGTAACGAAACTGACCAAAACGAACCAAAACATCACTATTGGGTCGAAAAAAGTGGATTGGGTGCGTTCGTTACGTTTCTGGCGCGAATCGGTAGTTCGTTTCGGTTCCGGCCCGAATCGGTGCATTCAATGCAACCCGGCATGGTTTTTTGCACAGTAATGAAACTGACCAAAACGAACCAAAACATCACTATTGGGTCCAAAAAAGTGGATTGGGTGCGTTCGTTTCGTTTCTGGCGCGAATCGGTAGTTCGTTTCGGTTCCGGCCCTCGATGCATTCAATGCAACCCGGCATGGTTTTTTGCACAGTAACAAAACTGACCAAAACGAACCAAAACATCACTATTGGGTCCAAAAAGTAAATTGGGTGCGTTCGTTTCGTTTCTGGCGCGAATCGGTAGTTTGTTTCGGTTCCGGCCCGAATCGGTGCATTTAATGCTATCCCGGCATGGTTTTTTGCACAGTAACGAAACTGATTTAAAACGAACCAAAACATCACAATTGGGTCCAATAAAGTGGATTTGGTGCATTCGTTTCGTTTCTGGCGCGAATCGGTAGTTCGTTTCGGTTCCGGCCCGAATCGGTACATTAAATGCTATCCCGGCATGGTTTTTTGCACAGTAACGAAACTGATTAAAAACGAACCAAAACATCACAATTGGGTCCAATAAACTGGATTTGGTGCGTTCGTTTCGTTTCTGGCGCGAATCGGTAGTTCGTTTCGGTTGCGGCCCGAATCGGTGCATTCAATGCAACCCGTCATGGTTTTTTGCACAGTAACGAAACTGACCAAAACGAACCAAAACATAACTATTGGGTCCAAAAAAGTGGATTAGGTACGTTCGTTACGTTTCTGTCCCGAATCGGTAGTTCGTTTCGGTTCCGGCCCGAATCGGTGCATTAAATGCAACCCGGCATGGTTTTTTGCACAATAACAAAACTGACCAAAACGAACCAAAACATCACTATTGGGTCCAAAAAAGTGGATTGGGTGCGTTCGTTTCATTTCTGGCCCGAATTGGTAGTTCATTTCGGTTCCGGCACGAATCGGTGCATTCAATGCAACCCGGCATGGTTTTTTGCACAGTAATGAAACTGACCAAAACGAACCAAAACATCACTATTGGGTCGAAAAAAGTGGATTGGGTGCGTTCGTTACGTTTCTGGCGCGAATCGGTAGTTCGTTTCGGTTCCGGCCCGAATCGGTGCATTCAATGCAACCCGGCATGGTTTTTTGCACAGTAACAAAACTGACCAAAACGAACCAAAACATCACTATTGGGTCCAAAAAAGTGGATTGGGTGCGTTCGTTTCGTTTCTGGCGCGAATCGGTAGTTCGTTTCGGTTCCGGCCCGAATCGGTGCATTCAATGCAACCCGGCATGGTTTTTTGCACAGTAACGAAACTGACCAAAACGAACCAAAACATCACTATTGGGTCCAAAAAAGTGGATTGGGTGCGTTCGATTCATTTCTGGCCCGAATTGGTAGTTCATTTCGGTTCCGGCACGAATCGGTGCATTCAATGCAATCCGGCATGGTTTTTTGCACAGTAATGAAACTGACCAAAACGAACCAAAACATCACTATTGGGTCGAAAAAAGTGGATTGGGTGCGTTCGTTACGTTTCTGGCGCGAATCGGTAGTTCGTTTCGGTTCCGGCCCGAATCGTTGCATTCAATGCAACCTGGCATGGTTTTTTGCACAGTAACTAAACTGACCAAAACGAACCAAAACATCACTATTGGGTCCAAAAAAGTGGATTGCGTGCGTTCGTTTCGTTTCTGGCGCGAATCGGTAGTTCGTTTCGGTTCCGGCCCGAATCGGTGCATTCAATGCAATCCGGCATGGTTTTTTGCTCAGTAACGAAACTGACCAAAATGAACCAAAACATCACTATTGGGTCCAAAAAAGTGGATTAGGTGCGTTCGTTTCGTTTCTAGCGTGAATCGGTAGTTCGTTTCGGTTCCGGCCCGAATCGGTGCATTCAATGCAACCCGGCATGGTTTTTTGCACAGTAACGAAACTGACCAAAACGAACCAAAACATAACTATTGGGTCCAAAAAAGTGGATTGGGTGCGTTCGTTTCGTTTCTGGCGCGAATCGGTAGTTCGTTTCGGTTCCGGCCCGAATCGGTACATTAAATGCTATCCCGGCATGGTTTTTTGCACAGTAACGAAACTGATTAAAAACGAACCAAAACATCACTATTGGGTCCAATAAAGTGAATTTGGGTGCATTCGTTTCGTTTCTGGCGCGAATCGGTAGTTCGTTTCTGTTCCGGCCCGAATCGGTGCATTCAATGCAACCCGGCATGGTTTTTTGCACAGTAACGAAACTGACCAAAACGAACCAAAACATCACTATTGGGTCCAAAAAAGTGGATTGGGTGCGTTCGTTTCGTTTCTAGCGTGAATCGGTAGTTCGTTTCGGTTCCGGCCCGAATCGGTGCATTCAATGCAACCCGGCATGGTTTTTTGCACAGTAACGAAACTGACCAAAACGAACCAAAACATAACTATTGGGTCCAAAAAAGTGGATTGGGTGCGTTCGTTTCGTTTCTGGCGCGAATCGGTAGTTCGTTTCGGTTCCGGCCCGAATCGGTACATTAAATGCTATTCCGGCATGGTTTTTTGCATAGTAATGAAACTGATTAAAAACAAACCAAAACATCACTATTGGGTCCAAAAAATTGGATTGGGTGCGTTCGTTTCGTTTCTGGCGCGAATCGGTAGTTCGTTTCGGTTCCGGCCCTCGATGCATTCAATGCAACCCAGCATGGTTTTTTGCACAGTAACAAAACTGACCAAAACGAACCAAAACATCACTATTGGGTCCAAAAAGTAAATTGGGTGCGTTCGTTTCGTTTCTGGCGCGAATCGGTAGTTTGTTTCGGTTCCGGCCCAAATCGGTGCATTTAATGCTATCCCGGCATGGTTTTTTGCACAGTAACGAAACTGATTTAAAACGAACCAAAACATCACAATTGGGTCCAATAAAGTGGATTTGGTGCATTCGTTTCGTTTCTGGCGCGAATCGGTAGTTCGTTTCGGTTCCGGCCCGAATCGGTACATTAAATGCTATCCCGGCATGGTTTTTTGCACAGTAACGAAACTGATTAAAAACGAACCAAAACATCACAATTGGGTCCAATAAACTGGATTTGGTGCGTTCGTTTCGTTTCTGGCGCGAATCGGTAGTTCGTTTCGGTTGCGGCCCGAATCGGTGCATTCAATGCAACCCGTCATGGTTTTTTGCACAGTAACGAAACTGACCAAAACGAACCAAAACATCACTATTGGGTCGAAAAAAGTGGATTGGGTGCGTTCGTTACGTTTCTGGCGCGAATCGGTAGTTCGTTTCGGTTCCGGCCCGAATCGGTGCATTAAATGCAACCCGGCATGGTTTTTTGCACAGTAACAAAACTGACCAAAACGAACCAAAACATCACTATTGGGTCCAAAAAAGTGGATTGGGTGCGTTCGTTTCATTTCTGGCCCGAATTGGTAGTTCGTTTCGGTTCCGGCCCGAATCGGTGCATTCAATGCAACCCGGCATGGTTTTTTGCACAGTAATGAAACTGACCAAAACGAACCAAAACATCACTATTGGGTCGAAAAAAGTGGATTGGGTGCGTTCGTTTCATTTCTGGCCCGAATCGGTAGTTCATTTCGGTTCCGGCACGAATCGGTGCATTCAATGCAACCCGGCATGGTTTTTTGCACAGTAACGAAACTGACCAAAACGAACCAAAACATCACTATTGGGTCCAAAAAAGTGGATTGGGTGCGTTCGTTACGTTTCTGGCCCGAATTGGTAGTTCATTTCGGTTCCGGCACGAATCGGTGCATTCAATGCAACCCGGCATGGTTTTTTGCACAGTAACAAAACTGACCAAAACGAACCAAAACATCACTATTGGGTCGAAAAAAGTGGATTGCGTGCGTTCGTTTCGTTTCTGGCGCGAATCGGTAGTTCGTTTCGGTTCCGGCCCGAATCGGTGCATTCAATGCAATCCGGCATGGTTTTTTGCTCAGTAACGAAACTGACCAAAACGAACCAAAACATCACTATTGGGTCCAAAAAAGTGGATTGCGTGCGTTCGTTTCGTTTCTGGCGCGAATCGGTAGTTCGTTTCGGTTCCGGCCCGAATCGGTGCATTCAATGCAATCCGGCATGGTTTTTTGCTCAGTAACGAAACTGACCAAAACGAACCAAAACATCACTATTGGGTCCAAAAAAGTGGATTAGGTGCGTTCGTTTCGTTTCTAGCGTGAATCGGTAGTTCGTTTCGGTTCCGGCCCGAATCGGTGCATTCAATGCAACCCGGCATGGGTTTTTGCACAGTAACGAAACTGACCAAAACGAACCAAAACATAACTATTGGGTCCAAAAAAGTGGATTGGGTGCGTTCGTTTCGTTTCTGGCGCGAATCGGTAGTTCGTTTCGGTTCCGGCCCGAATCGGTACATTAAATGCTATCCCGGCATGGTTTTTTGCACAGTAACGAAACTGATTAAAAACGAACCAAAACATCACTATTGGGTCCAATAAAGTGAATTTGGGTGCGTTCGTTTCGTTTCTGGCGCGAATCGGTAGTTCGTTTCGGTTGCGGCCGGAATCGGTGCATTCAATGCAACCCGGCATGGTTTTTTGCACAGTAACGAAACTGACCAAAACGAACCAAAACATAACTATTGGGTCCAAAAAAGTGGATTGGGTGCGTTCGTTTCGTTTCTGGCGCGAATCGGTAGTTCGTTTCGGTTCCGGCCCGAATCGGTACATTAAATGCTATCCCGGCATGGTTTTTTGCACAGTAATGAAACTGATTAAAAACAAACCAAAACATCAGTATTGGGTCCAAAAAAGTTGATTGGGTGCGTTCGTTTCGTTTCTGGCGCGAATCGGTAGTTCGTTTCGGTTCCGGTCCGAATCGATGCATTCAATGCAACCCGGCATGGTTTTTTGCACAGTAACAAAACTGACCAAAACGAACCAAAACATCACTATTGGGTCCAAAAAGTAAATTGGGTGCGTTCGTTTCGTTTCTGGCGCGAATCGGTAGTTTGTTTCGGTTCCGGCCCAAATCGGTGCATTTAATGCTATCCCGGCATGGTTTTTTGCACAGTAACGAAACTGATTTAAAACGAACCAAAACATCACAATTGGGTCCAATAAAGAGGATTTGGTGCGTTCGTTTCGTTTCTGGCGCGAATCGGTAGTTCGTTTCGGTTCCGGCCCGAATCGGTACATTAAATGCTATCCCGGCATGGTTTTTTGCACAGTAACGAAACTGATTAAAAACGAACCAAAACATCACAATTGGGTCCAATAAACTGGATTTGGTGCGTTCGTTTCGTTTCTGGCGCGAATCGGTAGTTCGTTTCGGTTCCGGCCCGAATCGGTGCATTCAATGCAACCCGGCATGGTTTTTTGCACAGTAACGAAACTGACCAAAACGAACCAAAACATCACTATTGGGTCCAAAAAAGTGGATTGGGTGCGTTCGTTTCGTTTCTAGCGTGAATCGGTAGTTCGTTTCGGTTCCGGCCCGAATCGGTGCATTAAATGCAACCCGGCATGGTTTTTTGCACAGTAACAAAACTGACCAAAACGAACCAAAACATCACTATTGGGTCCAAAAAAGTGGATTGGGTGCGTTCGTTTCATTTCTGGCCCGAATTGGTAGTTCATTTCGGTTCCGGCACGAATCGGTGCATTCAATGCAACCCGGCATGGTTTTTTGCACAGTAATGAAACTGACCAAAACGAACCAAAACATCACTATTGGGTCGAAAAAAGTGGATTGGGTGCGTTCGTTACGTTTCTGGCGCGAATCGGTAGTTCGTTTCGGTTCCGGCCCGAATCGGTGCATTCACTGCAACCCGGCATGGTTTTTTTGCACAGTAACGAAACTGACCAAAACGAACCAAAACATCACTATTGGGTCCAAAAAAGTGGATTGGGTGCATTCGTTTCATTTCTGGCCCGAATTCGTAGTTCATTTCGGTTCCGGCACGAATCGGTGCATTCAATGCAACCCGGCATGGTTTTTTGCACATTAATGAAACTGACCACAACGAACCAAAACATCACTATTGGGTCGAAAAAAGTGGATTGGGTGCGTTCGTTACGTTTCTGGCGCGAATCGGTAGTTCGTTTCGGTTCCGGCCCGAATCGGTGCATTCAATGCAACCCGGCATGGTTTTTTGCACAGTAACAAAACTGACCAAAACGAACCAAAACATCACTATTGGGTCCAAAAAAGTGGATTGCGTGCGTTCGTTTCGTTTCTGGCGCGAATCGGTAGTTCGTTTCGGTTCCGGCCCGAATCGGTGCATTCAATGCAATCCGGCATGGTTTTTTGCTCAGTAACGAAACTGACCAAAACGAACCAAAACATCACTATTGGGTCCAAAAAAGTGGATTAGGTGCGTTCGTTTCGTTTCTAGCATGAATCGGTAGTTCGTTTCGGTTCCGGCCCGAATCGGTGCATTCAATGCAACCCGGCATGGTTTTTTGCACAGTAACGAAACTGACCAAAACGAACCAAAACATAACTATTGGGTCCAAAAAAGTGGATTGGGTGCGTTCGTTTCGTTTCTGGCGCGAATCGGTAGTTCGTTTCGGTTCCGGCCCGAATCGGTACATTAAATGCTATCCCGGCATGGTTTTTTGCACAGTAACGAAACTGATTAAAAACGAACCAAAACATCACTATTGGGTCCAATAAAGTGAATTTGGGTGCGTTCGTTTCGTTTCTGGCGCGAATCGGTAGTTCGTTTCGGTTCCGGCCCGAATCGGTGCATTCAATGCAACCCGGCATGGTTTTTTGCACAGTAACGAAACTGACCAAAACGAACCAAAACATCACTATTGGGTCCAAAAAAGTGGATTGGGTGCGTTCGTTTCGTTTCTAGCATGAATCGGTAGCTCGTTTCGGTTCCGGCCCGAATCGGTGCATTCAATGCAACCCGGCATGGTTTTTTGCACAGTAACGAAACTGACCAAAACGAACCAAAACATCACTATTGGGTCCAAAAAAGTGGATTGGGTGCGTTCGTTTCGTTTCTAGCGTGAATCGGTAGTTCGTTTCGGTTCCGGACCGAATCGGTGCATTAAATGCAACCCGGCATGGTTTTTTGCACAGTAACAAAACTGACCAAAACGAACCAAAACATCACTATTGGGTCCAAAAAAGTGGATTGGGTGCGTTCGTTTCATTTCTGGCCCGAATTGGTAGTTCATTTCGGTTCCGGCACGAATCGGTGCATTCAATGCAACCCGGCATGGTTTTTTGCACAGTAATGAAACTGACCAAAACGAACCAAAACATCACTATTGGGTCGAAAAAAGTGGATTGGGTGCGTTCGTTACGTTTCTGGCGCGAATCGGTAGTTCGTTTCGGTTCCGGCCCGAATCGGTGCATTCACTGCAACCCGGCATGGTTTTTTGCACAGTAACGAAACTGACCAAAACGAACCAAAACATCACTATTGTGTCCAAAAAAGTGGATTGGGTGCGTTCGTTTCATTTCTGGCCCGAATTGGTAGTTCATTTCGGTTCCGGCACGAATCGGTGCATTCAATGCAACCCGGCATGGTTTTTTGCACATTAATGAAACTGACCACAACGAACCAAAACATCACTATTGGGTCGAAAAAAGTGGATTGGGTGCGTTCGTTACGTTTCTGGCGCGAATCGGTAGTTCGTTTCGGTTCCGGCCCGAATCGGTGCATTCAATGCAACCCGGCATGGTTTTTTGCACAGTAACAAAACTGACCAAAACGAACCAAAACATCACTATTGGGTCCAAAAAAGTGGATTGCGTGCGTTCGTTTCGTTTCTAGCGCGAATCGGTAGTTCGTTTCGGTTCCGGCCCGAATCGGTGCATTCAATGCAATCCGGCATGGTTTTTTGCTCAGTAACGAAACCGACCAAAACGAACCAAAACATCATTATTGGGTCCAAAAAAGTGGATTAGGTGCGTTCGTTTCGTTTCTAGCGTGAATCGGTAGTTCGTTTCGGTTCCGGCCCGAATCGGTGCATTCAATGCAACCCGGCATGGTTTTTTGCACAGTAACGAAACTGACCAAAACGAACCAAAACATAACTATTGGGTCCAAAAAAGTGGATTGGGTGCGTTCGTTTCGTTTCTGGCGCGAATCGGTAGTTCGTTTCAGTTCCGGCCCGAATCGGTACATTAAATGCTATCCCGGCATGGTTTTTTGCACAGTAACGAAACTGATTAAAAACGAACCAAAACATCACTATTGGGTCCAATAAAGTGAATTTGGGTGCGTTCGTTTCGTTTCTGGCGCGAATCGGTAGTTCGTTTCGGTTCCGGCCCGAATCGGTGCATTCAATGCAACCCGGCATGGTTTTTTGCACAGTAATGAAACTGACCAAAACGAACCAAAACATCACTATTGGGTCCAAAAAAGTGGATTGGGTGTGTTCGTTTCATTTCTGGCCCGAATTGGTAGTTCATTTCGGTTCCGGCACGAATCGGTGCATTCAATGCAACCCGGCATGGTTTTTTGCACATTAACGAAACTGACCACAACGAACCAAAACATCACTATTGGGTCGAAAAAAGTGGATTGGGTGCGTTCGTTACGTTTCTGGCGCGAATCGGTAGTTCGTTTCGGTTCCGGCCCGAATCGGTACATTAAATGCTATCCCGGCATGGTTTTTTGCATAGTAATGAAACTGATTAAAAACAAACCAAAACATCAGTATTGGGTCCAAAAAAGTTGATTGGGTGCGTTCGTTTCGTTTCTGGCGCGAATCAGTAGTTCGTTTCGGTTCCGGCCCGAATCGATGCATTCAATGCAACCCGGCATGGTTTTTTGCACAGTAACAAAACTGACCAAAACGAACCAAAACATCACTATTGGGTCCAAAAAGTAAATTGGGTGCGTTCGTTTCGTTTCTGGCGCGAATCGGTAGTTTGTTTCGGTTCCGGCCCAAATCGGTGCATTAAATGCTATCCCGGCATGGTTTTTTGCACAGTAACGAAACTGATTAAAAACGAACCAAAACATCACTATTGGGTCCAATAAAGTGAATTTGGGTGCGTTCGTTTCGTTTCTGGCGCGAATCGGTAGTTCGTTTCGGTTCCGGCCCGAATCGGTGCATTCAATGCAACCCGGCATGGTTTTTTGCACAGTAACGAAACTGACCAAAACGAACCAAAACATCACTATTGGGTCCAAAAAAGTGGATTGGGTGCGTTCGTTTCGTTTCTAGCGTGAATCGGTAGTTCGTTTCGGTTCCGGCCCGAATCGGTGCATTAAATGCAACCCGGCATGGTTTTTTGCACAGTAACAAAACTGACCAAAACGAACCAAAACATCACTATTGGGTCCAAAAAAGTGGATTGGGTGCGTTCGTTTCATTTCTGGCCCGAATTGGTAGTTCATTTCGGTTCCGGCACGAATCGGTGCATTCAATGCAACCCGGCATGGTTTTTTGCACAGTAATGAAACTGACCAAAACGAACCAAAACATCACTATTGGGTCGAAAAAAGTGGATTGGGTGCGTTCGTTACGTTTCTGGCGCGAATCGGTAGTTCGTTTCGGTTCCGGCCCGAATCGGTGCATTCACTGCAACCCGGCATGGTTTTTTTGCACAGTAACGAAACTGACCAAAACGAACCAAAACATCACTATTGGGTCCAAAAAAGTGGATTGGGTGCGTTCGTTTCATTTCTGGCCCGAATTGGTAGTTCATTTCGGTTCCGGCACGAATCGGTGCATTCAATGCAACCCGGCATGGTTTTTTGCACATTAATGAAACTGACCACAACGAACCAAAACATCACTATTGGGTCGAAAAAAGTGGATTGGGTGCGTTCGTTACGTTTCTGGCGCGAATCGGTAGTTCGTTTCGGTTCCGGCCCGAATCGGTGCATTCAATGCAACCCGGCATGGTTTTTTGCACAGTAACAAAACTGACCAAAACGAACCAAAACATCACTATTGGGTCCAAAAAAGTGGATTGCGTGCGTTCGTTTCGTTTCTGGCGCGAATCGGAAGTTTGTTTCGGTTCCGGCCCAAATCGGTGCATTAAATGCTATCCCGGCATGGTTTTTTGCACAGTAACGAAACTGATTAAAAACGAACCAAAACATCACTATTGGGTCCAATAAAGAGAATTTGGGTGCGTTCGTTTCGTTTCTGGCGCGAATCGGTAGTTCGTTTCGGTTCCGGCCCGAATCGGTGCATTAAATGCAACCCGGCATGGTTTTTTGCACAGTAACAAAACTGACCAAAACGAACCAAAACATCACTATTGGGTCCAAAAAAGTGGATTGGGTGCGTTCGTTTCATTTCTGGCCCGAATTGGTAGTTCTTTTCGGTTCCGGCACGAATCGGTGCATTCAATGCAACCCGGCATGGTTTTTTGCACAGTAATGAAACTGACCAAAACGAACCAAAACATCACTATTGGGTCGAAAAAAGTGGATTGGGTGCGTTCGTTACGTTTCTGGCGCGAATCGGTAGTTCGTTTCGGTTCCGGCCCGAATCGGTGCATTCACTGCAACCCGGCATGGTTTTTTGCACAGTAACGAAACTGACCAAAACGAACCAAAACATCACTATTGTGTCCAAAAAAGTGGATTGGGTGCGTTCGTTTCATTTCTGGCCCGAATTGGTAGTTCATTTCGGTTCCGGCACGAATCGGTGCATTCAATGCAACCCGGCATGGTTTTTTGCACATTAATGAAACTGACCACAACGAACCAAAACATCACTATTGGGTCGAAAAAAGTGGATTGGGTGCGTTCGTTACGTTTCTGGCGCGAATCGGTAGTTCGTTTCGGTTCCGGCCCGAATCGGTGCATTCAATCCAACCCGGCATGGTTTTTTGCACAGTAACAAAACTGACCAAAACGAACCAAAACATCACTATTGGGTCCAAAAAAGTGGATTGCGTGCGTTCGTTTCGTTTCTGGCGCGAATCGGTAGTTCGTTTCGGTTCCGGCCCGAATCGGTGCATTCAATGCAATCCGGCATGGTTTTTTGCTCAGTAACGAAACCGACCAAAACGAACCAAAACATCATTATTGGGTCCAAAAAAGTGGATTAGGTGCGTTCGTTTCGTTTCTAGCGTGAATCGGTAGTTCGTTTCGGTTCCGGCCCGAATCGGTGCATTCAATGCAACCCGGCATGGTTTTTTGCACAGTAACGAAACTGACCAAAACGAACCAAAACATAACTATTGGGTCCAAAAAAGTGGATTGGGTGCGTTCGTTTCGTTTCTGGCGCGAATCGGTAGTTCGTTTCAGTTCCGGCCCGAATCGGTACATTAAATGCTATCCCGGCATGGTTTTTTGCACAGTAACGAAACTGATTAAAAACGAACCAAAACATCACTATTGGGTCCAATAAAGTGAATTTGGGTGCGTTCGTTTCGTTTCTGGCGCGAATCGGTAGTTCGTTTCGGTTCCGGCCCGAATCGGTGCATTCAATGCAACCCGGCATGGTTTTTTGCACAGTAACGAAACTGACCAAAACGAACCAAAACATCACTATTGGGTCCAAAAAAGTGGATTGGGTGCGTTCGTTTCGTTTCTAGCGTGAATCGGTAGCTCGTTTCGGTTCCGGCCCGAATCGGTGCATTCAATGCAACCCGGCATGGTTTTTTGCACAGTAACGAAACTGACCAAAACGAACCAAAACATAACTTTTGGGTCCAAAAAAGTGGATTGGGTGCGTTCGTTTCGTTTCTGGCGCGAATCGGTAGTTCGTTTCGGTTCCGGCCCGAATCGGTACATTAAATGCTATCCCGGCATGGTTTTTTGCATAGTAATGAAACTGATTAAAAACAAACCAAAACATCAGTATTGGGTCCAAAAAAGTTGATTGGGTGCGTTCGTTTCGTTTCTGGCGCGAATCAGTAGTTCGTTTCGGTTCCGGCCCGAATCGATGCATTCAATGCAACCCGGCATGGTTTTTTGCACATTAACAAAACTGACCAAAACGAACCAAAACATCACTATTGGGTCCAAAAAGTAAATTGGGTGCGTTCGTTTCGTTTCTGGCGCGAATCGGTAGTTTGTTTCGGCTCCGGCCCAAATCGGTGCATTAAATGCTATCCCGGCATGGTTTTTTGCACAGTAACGAAACTGATTAAAAACGAACCAAAACATCACTATTGGGTCCAATAAAGTGAATTTGGGTGCGTTCGTTTCGTTTCTGGCGCGAATCGGTAGTTCGTTTCGGTTCCGGCCCGAATCGGTGCATTCAATGCAACCCGGCATGGTTTTTTGCACAGTAACGAAACTGACCAAAACGAACCAAAACATCACTATTGGGTCCAAAAAAGTGGATTGGGTGCGTTCGTTTCGTTTCTAGCGTGAATCGGTAGCTCGTTTCGGTTCCGGCCCGAATCGGTGCATTCAATGCAACCCGGCATGGTTTTTTGCACAGTAACGAAACTGACCAAAACGAACCAAAACATAACTTTTGGGTCCAAAAAAGTGGATTGGGTGCGTTCGTTTCGTTTCTGGCGCGAATCGGTAGTTCGTTTCGGTTCCGGCCCGAATCGGTACATTAAATGCTATCCCGGCATGGTTTTTTGCATAGTAATGAAACTGATTAAAAACAAACCAAAACATCAGTATTGGGTCCAAAAAAGTTGATTGGGTGCGTTCGTTTCGTTTCTGGCGCGAATCAGTAGTTCGTTTCGGTTCCGGCCCGAATCGATGCATTCAATGCAACCCGGCATGGTTTTTTGCACAGTAACAAAACTGACCAAAACGAACCAAAACATCACTATTGGGTCCAAAAAGTAAATTGGGTGCGTTCGTTTCGTTTCTGGCGCGAATCGGTAGTTTGTTTCGGTTCCGGCCCAAATCGGTGCATTAAATGCTATCCCGGCATGGTTTTTTGCACAGTAACGAAACTGATTAAAAACGAACCAAAACATCACTATTGGGTCCAATAAAGTGAATTTGGGTGCGTTCGTTTCGTTTCTGGCGCGAATCGGTAGTTCGTTTCGGTTCCGGCCCGAATCGGTGCATTCAATGCAACCCGGCATGGTTTTTTGCACAGTAACGAAACTGACCAAAACGAACCAAAACATCACTATTGGGTCCAAAAAAGTGGATTGGGTGCGTTCGTTTCGTTTCTAGCGTGAATCGGTAGCTCGTTTCGGTTCCGGCCCGAATCGGTGCATTCAATGCAACCCGGCATGGTTTTTTGCACAGTAACGAAACTGACCAAAACGAACCAAAACATAACTTTTGGGTCCAAAAAAGTGGATTGGGTGCGTTCGTTTCGTTTCTGGCGCGAATCGGTAGTTCGTTTCGGTTCCGGCCCGAATCGGTACATTAAATGCTATCCCGGCATGGTTTTTTGCATAGTAATGAAACTGATTAAAAACAAACCAAAACATCAGTATTGGGTCCAAAAAAGTTGATTGGGTGCGTTCGTTTCGTTTCTGGCGCGAATCAGTAGTTCGTTTCGGTTCCGGCCCGAATCGATGCATTCAATGCAACCTGGCATGGTTTTTTGCACAGTAACAAAACTGACCAAAACGAACCAAAACATCACTATTGGGTCCAAAAAGTAAATTGGGTGCGTTCGTTTCGTTTCTGGCGCGAATCGGTAGTTTGTTTCGGTTCCGGCCCAAATCGGTGCATTTAATGCTATCCCGGCATGGTTTTTTGCACAGTAACGAAACTGATTTAAAACGAACCAAAACATCACAATTGGGTCCAATAATGTGGATTTGGTGCGTTCGTTTCGTTTCTGGCGCGAATCGGTAGTTCGTTTCGGCTCCGGCCCGAATCGGTACATTAAATGCTATCCCGGCATGGTTTTTTGCACAGTAACGAAACTGATTAAAAACGAACCAAAACATCACAATTGGGCCCAATAAACTGGATTTGGTGCGTTCGTTTCGTTTCTGGCGCGAATCGGTAGTTCGTTTCGGTTGCGGCCCGAATCGGTGCATTCAATGCAACCCGGCATGGTTTTTTGCACAGTAACGAAACTGACCAAAACGAACCAAAACATCACTATTGGATCCAAAAAAGTGGATTGGGTGCGTTCGTTTCGTTTCTAGCGTGAATCGGTAGTTCGTTTCGGTTCCGGCCCGAATCGGTGCATTAAATGCAACCCGGCATGGTTTTTTGCACAGTAACAAAACTGACCAAAACGAACCAAAACATCACTATTGGGTCCAAAAAAGTGGATTGGGTGCGTTCGTTTCATTTCTGGCCCGAATTGGTAGTTCATTTCGGTTCCGGCACGAATCGGTGCATTCAATGCAACCCGGCATGGTTTTTTGCACAGTAATGAAACTGACCAAAACGAACCAAAACATCACTATTGGGTCGAAAAAAGTGGATTGGGTGCGTTCGTTACGTTTCTGGCGCGAATCGGTAGTTCGTTTCGGTTCCGGCCCGAATCGGTGCATTCACTGCAACCCGGCATGGTTTTTTGCACAGTAACGAAACTGACCAAAACGAACCAAAACATCACTATTGTGTCCAAAAAAGTGGATTGGGTGCGTTCGTTTCATTTCTGGCCCGAATTGGTAGTTCATTTCGGTTCCGGCACGAATCGGTGCATTCAATGCAACCCGGCATGGTTTTTTGCACATTAATGAAACTGACCACAACGAACCAAAACATCACTATTGGGTCGAAAAAAGTGGATTGGGTGCGTTCGTTACGTTTCTGGCGCGAATCGGTAGTTCGTTTCGGTTCCGGCCCGAATCGGTGCATTCAATGCAACCCGGCATGGTTTTTTGCACAGTAACAAAACTGACCAAAACGAACCAAAACATCACTATTGGGTCCAAAAAAGTGGATTGCGTGCGTTCGTTTCGTTTCTGGCGCGAATCGGTAGTTCGTTTCGGTTCCGGCCCGAATCGGTGCATTCAATGCAATCCGGCATGGTTTTTTGCTCAGTAACGAAACCGACCAAAACGAACCAAAACATCATTATTGGGTCCAAAAAAGTGGATTAGGTGCGTTCGTTTCGTTTCTAGCGTGAATCGGTAGTTCGTTTCGGTTCCGGCCCGAATCGGTGCATTCAATGCAACCCGGCATGGTTTTTTGCACAGTAACGAAACTGACCAAAACGAACCAAAACATAACTATTGGGTCCAAAAAAGTGGATTGGGTGCGTTCGTTTCGTTTCTGGCGCGAATCGGTAGTTCGTTTCAGTTCCGGCCCGAATCGGTACATTAGATGCTATCCCGGCATGGTTTTTTGCACAGTAACGAAACAGATTAAAAACGAACCAAAACATCACTATTGGGTCCAATAAAGTGAATTTGGGTGCGTTCGTTTCGTTTCTGGCGCGAATCGGTAGTTCGTTTCGGTTCCGGCCCGAATCGGTGCATTCAATGCAACCCGACATGGTTTTTTGCACAGTAACGAAACTGACCAAAACGAACCAAAACATCACTATTGGGTCCAAAAAAGTGGATTGGGTGCGTTCGTTTCGTTTCTAGCGTGAATCGGTAGCTCGTTTCGGTTCCGGCCCGAATCGGTGCATTCAATGCAACCCGGCATGGTTTTTTGCACAGTAACGAAACTGACCAAAACGAACCAAAACATAACTTTTGGGTCCAAAAAAGTGGATTGGGTGCGTTCGTTTCGTTTCTGGCGCGAATCGGTAGTTCGTTTCGGTTCCGGCCCGAATCGGTACATTAAATGCTATCCCGGCATGGTTTTTTGCATAGTAATGAAACTGATTAAAAACAAACCAAAACATCAGTATTGGGTCCAAAAAAGTTGATTGGGTGCGTTCGTTTCGTTTCTGGCGCGAATCAGTAGTTCGTTTCGGTTCCGGCCCGAATCGATGCATTCAATGCAACCCGGCATGGTTTTTTGCACATTAACAAAACTGACCAAAACGAACCAAAACATCACTATTGGGTCCAAAAAGTAAATTGGGTGCGTTCGTTTCGTTTCTGGCGCGAATCGGTAGTTTGTTTCGGTTCCGGCCCAAATCGGTGCATTAAATGCTATCCCGGCATGGTTTTTTGCACAGTAACGAAACTGATTAAAAACGAACCAAAACATCACTATTGGGTCCAATAAAGTGAATTTGGGTGCGTTCGTTTCGTTTCTGGCGCGAATCGGTAGTTCGTTTCGGTTCCGGCCCGAATCGGTGCATTCAATGCAACCCGGCATGGTTTTTTGCACAGTAACGAAACTGACCAAAACGAACCAAAACATCACTATTGGGTCCAAAAAAGTGGATTGGGTGCGTTCGTTTCGTTTCTAGCGTGAATCGGTAGCTCGTTTCGGTTCCGGCCCGAATCGGTGCATTCAATGCAACCCGGCATGGTTTTTTGCACAGTAACGAAACTGACCAAAACGAACCAAAACATAACTTTTGGGTCCAAAAAAGTGGATTGGGTGCGTTCGTTTCGTTTCTGGCGCGAATCGGTAGTTCGTTTCGGTTCCGGCCCGAATCGGTACATTAAATGCTATCCCGGCATGGTTTTTTGCATAGTAATGAAACTGATTAAAAACAAACCAAAACATCAGTATTGGGTCCAAAAAAGTTGATTGGGTGCGTTCGTTTCGTTTCTGGCGCGAATCAGTAGTTCGTTTCGGTTCCGGCCCGAATCGATGCATTCAATGCAACCCGGCATGGTTTTTTGCACAGTAACAAAACTGACCAAAACGAACCAAAACATCACTATTGGGTCCAAAAAGTAAATTGGGTGCGTTCGTTTCGTTTCTGGCGCGAATCGGTAGTTTGTTTCGGTTCCGGCCCAAATCGGTGCATTAAATGCTATCCCGGCATGGTTTTTTGCACAGTAACGAAACTGATTAAAAACGAACCAAAACATCACTATTGGGTCCAATAAAGTGAATTTGGGTGCGTTCGTTTCGTTTCTGGCGCGAATCGGTAGTTCGTTTCGGTTCCGGCCCGAATCGGTGCATTCAATGCAACCCGGCATGGTTTTTTGCACAGTAACGAAACTGACCAAAACGAACCAAAACATCACTATTGGGTCCAAAAAAGTGGATTGGGTGCGTTCGTTTCGTTTCTAGCGTGAATCGGTAGCTCGTTTCGGTTCCGGCCCGAATCGGTGCATTCAATGCAACCCGGCATGGTTTTTTGCACAGTAACGAAACTGACCAAAACGAACCAAAACATAACTTTTGGGTCCAAAAAAGTGGATTGGGTGCGTTCGTTTCGTTTCTGGCGCGAATCGGTAGTTCGTTTCGGTTCCGGCCCGAATCGGTACATTAAATGCTATCCCGGCATGGTTTTTTGCATAGTAATGAAACTGATTAAAAACAAACCAAAACATCAGTATTGGGTCCAAAAAAGTTGATTGGGTGCGTTCGTTTCGTTTCTGGCGCGAATCAGTAGTTCGTTTCGGTTCCGGCCCGAATCGATGCATTCAATGCAACCCGGCATGGTTTTTTGCACAGTAACAAAACTGACCAAAACGAACCAAAACATCACTATTGGGTCCAAAAAGTAAATTGGGTGCGTTCGTTTCGTTTCTGGCGCGAATCGGTAGTTTGTTTCGGTTCCGGCCCAAATCGGTGCATTTAATGCTATCCCGGCATGGTTTTTTGCACAGTAACGAAACTGATTTAAAACGAACCAAAACATCACAATTGGGTCCAATAATGTGGATTTGGTGCGTTCGTTTCGTTTCTGGCGCGAATCGGTAGTTCGTTTTGGCTCCGGCCCGAATCGGTACATTAAATGCTATCCCGGCATGGTTTTTTGCACAGTAACGAAACTGATTAAAAACGAACCAAAACATCACTATTGGGTCCAATAAACTGGATTTGGTGCGTTCGTTTCGTTTCTGGCGCGAATCGGTAGTTCGTTTCGGTTGCGGCCCGAATCGGTGCATTCAATGCAACCCGGCATGGTTTTTTGCACAGTAACGAAACTGACCAAAACGAACCAAAACATCACTATTGGATCCAAAAAAGTGGATTGGGTGCGTTCGTTTCGTTTCTAGCGTGAATCGGTAGTTCGTTTCGGTTCCGGCCCGAATCGGTGCATTAAATGCAACCCGGCATGGTTTTTTGCACAGTAACAAAACTGACCAAAACGAACCAAAACATCACTATTGGGTCCAAAAAAGTGGATTGGGTGCGTTCGTTTCATTTCTGGCCCGAATTGGTAGTTCATTTCGGTTCCGGCACGAATCGGTGCATTCAATGCAACCCGGCATGGTTTTTTGCACAGTAATGAAACTGACCAAAACGAACCAAAACATCACTATTGGGTCGAAAAAAGTGGATTGGGTGCGTTCGTTACGTTTCTGGCGCGAATCGGTAGTTCGTTTCGGTTCCGGCCCGAATCGGTGCATTCACTGCAACCCGGCATGGTTTTTTGCACAGTAACGAAACTGACCAAAACGAACCAAAACATCACTATTGGGTCCAAAAAAGTGGATTGGGTGCGTTCGTTTCATTTCTGGCCCGAATTGGTAGTTCATTTCGGTTCCGGCACGAATCGGTGCATTCAATGCAACCCGGCATGGTTTTTTGCACATTAATGAAACTGACCACAACGAACCAAAACATCACTATTGGGTCGAAAAAAGTGGATTGGGTGCGTTCGTTACGTTTCTGGCGCGAATCGGTAGTTCGTTTCGGTTCCGGCCCGAATCGGTGCATTCAATGCAACCCGGCATGGTTTTTTGCACAGTAACAAAACTGACCAAAACGAACCAAAACATCACTATTGGGTCCAAAAAAGTGGATTGCGTGCGTTCGTTTCGTTTCTGGCGCGAATCGGTAGTTCGTTTCGGTTCCGGCCCGAATCGGTGCATTCAATGCAATCCGGCATGGTTTTTTGCTCAGTAACGAAACCGACCAAAACGAACCAAAACATCATTATTGGGTCCAAAAAAGTGGATTAGGTGCGTTCGTTTCGTTTCTAGCGTGAATCGGTAGTTCGTTTCGGTTCCGGCCCGAATCGGTGCATTCAATGCAACCCGGCATGGTTTTTTGCACAGTAACGAAACTGACCAAAACGAACCAAAACATCACTATTGGGTCCAAAAAAGTGGATTGGGTGCGTTCGTTTCGTTTCTGGCGCGAATCGGTAGTTCGTTTCAGTTCCGGCCCGAATCGGTACATTAAATGCTTTCCCGGCATGGTTTTTTGCACAGTAACGAAACTGATTAAAAACGAACCAAAACATCACTATTGGGTCCAATAAAGTGAATTTGGGTGCGTTCGTTTCGTTTCTGGCGCGAATCGGTAGTTCGTTTCGGTTCCGGCCCGAATCGGTGCATTCAATGCAACCCGGCATGGTTTTTTGCACAGTAACGAAACTGACCAAAACGAACCAAAACATCACTATTGGGTCCAAAAAAGTGGATTGGGTGCGTTCGTTTCGTTTCTAGCGTGAATCGGTAGCTCGTTTCGGTTCCGGCCCGAATCGGTGCATTCAATGCAACCCGGCATGGTTTTTTGCACAGTAACGAAACTGACCAAAACGAACCAAAACATAACTTTTGGGTCCAAAAAAGTGGATTGGGTGCGTTCGTTTCGTTTCTGGCGCGAATCGGTAGTTCGTTTCGGTTCCGGCCCGAATCGGTACATTAAATGCTATCCCGGCATGGTTTTTTGCATAGTAATGAAACTGATTAAAAACAAACCAAAACATCAGTATTGGGTCCAAAAAAGTTGATTGGGTGCGTTCGTTTCGTTTCTGGCGCGAATCAGTAGTTCGTTTCGGTTCCGGCCCGAATCGATGCATTCAATGCAACCCGGCATGGTTTTTTGCACATTAACAAAACTGACCAAAACGAACCAAAACATCACTATTGGGTCCAAAAAGTAAATTGGGTGCGTTCGTTTCGTTTCTGGCGCGAATCGGTAGTTTGTTTCGGTTCCGGCCCAAATCGGTGCATTAAATGCTATCCCGGCATGGTTTTTTGCACAGTAACGAAACTGATTAAAAACGAACCAAAACATCACTATTGGGTCCAATAAAGTGAATTTGGGTGCGTTCGTTTCGTTTCTGGCGCGAATCGGTAGTTCGTTTCGGTTCCGGCCCGAATCGGTGCATTCAATGCAACCCGGCATGGTTTTTTGCACAGTAACGAAACTGACCAAAACGAACCAAAACATCACTATTGGGTCCAAAAAAGTGGATTGGGTGCGTTCGTTTCGTTTCTAGCGTGAATCGGTAGCTCGTTTCGGTTCCGGCCCGAATCGGTGCATTCAATGCAACCCGGCATGGTTTTTTGCACAGTAACGAAACTGACCAAAACGAACCAAAACATAACTTTTGGGTCCAAAAAAGTGGATTGGGTGCGTTCGTTTCGTTTCTGGCGCGAATCGGTAGTTCGTTTCGGTTCCGGCCCGAATCGGTACATTAAATGCTATCCCGGCATGGTTTTTTGCATAGTAATGAAACTGATTAAAAACAAACCAAAACATCAGTATTGGGTCCAAAAAAGTTGATTGGGTGCGTTCGTTTCGTTTGTGGCGCGAATCAGTAGTTCGTTTCGGTTCCGGCCCGAATCGATGCATTCAATGCAACCCGGCATGGTTTTTTGCACAGTAACAAAACTGACCAAAACGAACCAAAACATCACTATTGGGTCCAAAAAGTAAATTGGGTGCGTTCGTTTCGTTTCTGGCGCGAATCGGTAGTTTGTTTCGGTTCCGGCCCAAATCGGTGCATTAAATGCTATCCCGGCATGGTTTTTTGCACAGTAACGAAACTGATTAAAAACGAACCAAAACATCACTATTGGGTCCAATAAAGTGAATTTGGGTGCGTTCGTTTCGTTTCTGGCGCGAATCGGTAGTTCGTTTCGGTTCCGGCCCGAATCGGTGCATTCAATGCAACCCGGCATGGTTTTTTGCACAGTAACGAAACTGACCAAAACGAACCAAAACATCACTATTGGGTCCAAAAAAGTGGATTGGGTGCGTTCGTTTCGTTTCTAGCGTGAATCGGTAGGTCGTTTCGGTTCCGGCCCGAATCGGTGCATTCAATGCAACCCGGCATGGTTTTTTGCACAGTAACGAAACTGACCAAAACGAACCAAAACATAACTTTTGGGTCCAAAAAAGTGGATTGGGTGCGTTCGTTTCGTTTCTGGCGCGAATCGGTAGTTCGTTTCGGTTCCGGCCCGAATCGGTACATTAAATGCTATCCCGGCATGGTTTTTTGCATAGTAATGAAACTGATTAAAAACAAACCAAAACATCAGTATTGGGTCCAAAAAAGTTGATTGGGTGCGTTCGTTTCGTTTCTGGCGCGAATCAGTAGTTCGTTTCGGTTCCGGCCCGAATCGATGCATTCAATGCAACCCGGCATGGTTTTTTGCACAGTAACAAAACTGACCAAAACGAACCAAAACATCACTATTGGGTCCAAAAAGTAAATTGGGTGCGTTCGTTTCGTTTCTGGCGCGAATCGGTAGTTTGTTTCGGTTCCGGCCCAAATCGGTGCATTTAATGCTATCCCGGCATGGTTTTTTGCACAGTAACGAAACTGATTTAAAACGAACCAAAACATCACAATTGGGTCCAATAATGTGGATTTGGTGCGTTCGTTTCGTTTCTGGCGCGAATCGGTAGTTCGTTTCGGCTCCGGCCCGAATCGGTACATTAAATGCTATCCCGGCATGGTTTTTTGCACAGTAACGAAACTGATTAAAAATGAACCAAAACATCACAATTGGGCCCAATAAACTGGATTTGGTGCGTTCGTTTCGTTTCTGGCGCGAATCGGTAGTTCGTTTCGGTTGCGGCCCGAATCGGTGCATTCAATGCAACCCGGCATGGTTTTTTGCACAGTAACGAAACTGACCAAAACGAACCAAAACATCACTATTGGATCCAAAAAAGTGGATTGGGTGCGTTCGTTTCGTTTCTAGCGTGAATCGGTAGTTCGTTTCGGTTCCGGCCCGAATCGGTGCATTAAATGCAACCCGGCATGGTTTTTTGCACAGTAACAAAACTGACCAAAACGAACCAAAACATCACTATTGGGTCCAAAAAAGTGGATTGGGTGCGTTCGTTTCATTTCTGGCCCGAATTGGTAGTTCATTTCGGTTCCGGCACGAATCGGTGCATTCAATGCAACCCGGCATGGTTTTTTGCACAGTAATGAAACTGACCAAAACGAACCAAAACATCACTATTGGGTCGAAAAAAGTGGATTGGGTGCGTTCGTTACGTTTCTGGCGCGAATCGGTAGTTCGTTTCGGTTCCGGCCCGAATCGGTGCATTCACTGCAACCCGGCATGGTTTTTTGCACAGTAACGAAACTGACCAAAACGAACCAAAACATCACTATTGGGTCCAAAAAAGTGGATTGGGTGCGTTCGTTTCATTTCTGGCCCGAATTGGTAGTTCATTTCGGTTCCGGCACGAATCGGTGCATTCAATGCAACCCGGCATGGTTTTTTGCACATTAATGAAACTGACCACAACGAACCAAAACATCACTATTGGGTCGAAAAAAGTGGATTGGGTGCGTTCGTTACGTTTCTGGCGCGAATCGGTAGTTCGTTTCGGTTCCGGCCCGAATCGGTGCATTCACTGCAACCCGGCATGGTTTTTTGCACAGTAACGAAACTGACCAAAACGAACCAAAACATCACTATTGGGTCCAAAAAAGTGGATTGGGTGCGTTCGTTTCATTTCTGGCCCGAATTGGTAGTTCATTTCGGTTCCGGCACGAATCGGTGCATTCAATGCAACCCGGCATGGTTTTTTGCACAGTAACAAAACTGACCAAAACGAACCAAAACATCACTATTGGGTCCAAAAAAGTGGATTGCGTGCGTTCGTTTCGTTTCTGGCGCGAATCGGTAGTTCGTTTCGGTTCCGGCCCGAATCGGTGCATTCAATGCAATCCGGCATGGTTTTTTGCTCAGTAACGAAACCGACCAAAACGAACCAAAACATCATTATTGGGTCCAAAAAAGTGGATTAGGTGCGTTCGTTTCGTTTCTAGCGTGAATCGGTAGTTCGTTTCGGTTCCGGCCCGAATCGGTGCATTCAATGCAACCCGGCATGGTTTTTTGCACAGTAACGAAACTGACCAAAACGAACCAAAACATAACTATTGGGTCCAAAAAAGTGGATTGGGTGCGTTCGTTTCGTTTCTGGCGCGAATCGGTAGTTCGTTTCAGTTCCGGCCCGAATCGGTACATTAAATGCTATCCCGGCATGGTTTTTTGCACAGTAACGAAACTGATTAAAAACGAACCAAAACATCACTATTGGGTCCAATAAAGTGAATTTGGGTGCGTTCGTTTCGTTTCTGGCGCGAATCGGTAGTTCGTTTCGGTTCCGGCCCGAATCGGTGCATTCAATGCAACCCGGCATGGTTTTTTGCACAGTAACGAAACTGACCAAAACGAACCAAAACATCACTATTGGGTCCAAAAAAGTGGATTGGGTGCGTTCGTTTCGTTTCTAGCGTGAATCGGTAGCTCGTTTCGGTTCCGGCCCGAATCGGTGCATTCAATGCAACCCGGCATGGTTTTTTGCACAGTAACGAAACTAACCAAAACGAACCAAAACATAACTTTTGGGTCCAAAAAAGTGGATTGGGTGCGTTCGTTTCGTTTCTGGCGCGAATCGGTAGTTCGTTTCGGTTCCGGCCCGAATCGGTACATTAAATGCTATCCCGGCATGGTTTTTTGCATAGTAATGAAACTGATTAAAAACAAACCAAAACATCAGTATTGGGTCCAAAAAAGTTGATTGGGTGCGTTCGTTTCGTTTCTGGCGTGAATCAGTAGTTCGTTTCGGTTCCGGCCCGAATCGATGCATTCAATGCAACCCGGCATGGTTTTTTGCACATTAACAAAACTGACCAAAACGAACCAAAACATCACTATTGGGTCCAAAAAGTAAATTGGGTGCGTTCGTTTCGTTTCTGGCGCGAATCGGTAGTTTGTTTCGGTTCCGGCCCAAATCGGTGCATTAAATGCTATCCCGGCATGGTTTTTTGCACAGTAACGAAACTGATTAAAAACGAACCAAAACATCACTATTGGGTCCAATAAAGTGAATTTGGGTGCGTTCGTTTCGTTTCTGGCGTGAATCGGTAGTTCGTTTCGGTTCCGGCCCGAATCGGTGCATTCAATGCAACCCGGCATGGTTTTTTGCACAGTAACGAAACTGACCAAAACGAACCAAAACATCACTATTGGGTCCAAAAAAGTGGATTGGGTGCGTTCGTTTCATTTCTGGCCCGAATTGGTAGTTCATTTCGGTTCCGGCACGAATCGGTGCATTCAATGCAACCCGGCATGGTTTTTTGCACAGTAATGAAACTGACCAAAACGAACCAAAACATCACTATTGGGTCGAAAAAAGTGGATTGGGTGCGTTCGTTACGTTTCTGGCGCGAATCGGTAGTTCGTTTCGGTTCCGGCCCGAATCGGTGCATTCACTGCAACCCGGCATGGTTTTTTGCACAGTAACGAAACTGACCAAAACGAACCAAAACATCACTATTGGGTCCAAAAAAGTGGATTGGGTGCGTTCGTTTCATTTCTGGCCCGAATTGGTAGTTCATTTCGGTTCCGGCACGAATCGGTGCATTCAATGCAACCCGGCATGGTTTTTTGCACATTAATGAAACTGACCACAACGAACCAAAACATCACTATTGGGTCGAAAAAAGTGGATTGGGTGCGTTCGTTACGTTTCTGGCGCGAATCGGTAGTTCGTTTCGGTTCCGGCCCGAATCGGTGCATTCACTGCAACCCGGCATGGTTTTTTGCACAGTAACGAAACTGACCAAAACGAACCAAAACATCACTATTGGGTCCAAAAAAGTGGATTGGGTGCGTTCGTTTCATTTCTGGCCCGAATTGGTAGTTCATTTCGGTTCCGGCACGAATCGGTGCATTCAATGCAACCCGGCATGGTTTTTTGCACATTAATGAAACTGACCACAACGAACCAAAACATCACTATTGGGTCGAAAAAAGTGGATTGGGTGCGTTCGTTACGTTTCTGGCGCGAATCGGTAGTTCGTTTCGGTTCCGGCCCGAATCGGTGCATTCAATGCAACCCGGCATGGTTTTTTGCACAGTAACAAAACTGACCAAAATGAACCAAAACATCACTATTGGGTCCAAAAAAGTGGATTGCGTGCGTTCGTTTCGTTTCTGGCGCGAATCGGTAGTTCGTTTCGGTTCCGGCCCGAATCGGTGCATTCAATGCAATCCGGCATGGTTTTTTTGCTCAGTAACGAAACTGACCAAAACGAACCAAAACATCACAATTGGGTCCAATAAAGTGGATTTGGTGCGTTCGTTTCGTTTCTAGCGTGAATCGGTAGTTCGTTTCGGTTCCGACCCGAATCGGTACATTAAATGCTATCCCGGCATGGTTTTTTGCACAGTAACGAAACTGATCAAAAACAAACCAAAACATCACTATTGGGTCCAATAAAGTGAATTTGGTGCATTCGTTTCGTTTCTGGCGTGAATCGGTAGTTCGTTTCGGTTCCGGCCCGAATCGATGCATTCAATGCAACCCGGCATGGTTTTTTGCACAGTAACAAAACTGACCAAAACGAACCAAAACATCACTATTGGGTCCAAAAAGTAAATTGGGTGCGTTCGTTTCGTTTCTGGCGCGAATCGGTAGTTTGTTTCGGTTCCGGCCCAAATCGGTGCATTTAATGCTATCCCGGCATGGTTTTTTGCACAGTAACGAAACTGATTTAAAACGAACCAAAACATCACAATTGGGTCCAATAATGTGGATTTGGTGCGTTCGTTTCGTTTCTGGCGCGAATCGGTAGTTCGTTTCGGCTCCGGCCCGAATCGGTACATTAAATGCTATCCCGGCATGGTTTTTTGCACAGTAACGAAACTGATTAAAAACGAACCAAAACATCACAATTGGGCCCAATAAACTGGATTTGGTGCGTTCGTTTCGTTTCTGGCGCGAATCGGTAGTTCGTTTCGGTTGCGGCCCGAATCGGTGCATTCAATGCAACCCGGCATGGTTTTTTGCACAGTAACAAAACTGACCAAAACGAACCAAAACATCACTATTGGGTCCAAAAAAGTGGATTGGGTGCGTTCGTTTCATTTCTGGCCCGAATTGGTAGTTCATTTCGGTTCCGGCACGAATCGGTGCATTCAATGCAACCCGGCATGGTTTTTTGCACAGTAATGAAACTGACCAAAACGAACCAAAACATCACTATTGGGTCGAAAAAAGTGGATTGGGTGCGTTCGTTACGTTTCTGGCGCGAATCGGTAGTTCGTTTCGGTTCCGGCCCGAATCGGTGCATTCACTGCAACCCGGCATGGTTTTTTGCACAGTAATGAAACTGACCAAAACGAACCAAAACATCACTATTGGGTCCAATAAAGTGAATTTGGGTGCGTTCGTTTCGTTTCTGGCGCGAATCGGTAGTTCGTTTCGGTTCCGGCCCGAATCGGTGCATTCAATGCAACCCGGCATGGTTTTTTGCACAGTAACGAAACTGACCAAAACGAACCAAAACATCACTATTGGGTCCAAAAAAGTGGATTGGGTGCGTTCGTTTCGTTTCTAGCGTGAATCGGTAGGTCGTTTCGGTTCCGGCCCGAATCGGTGCATTCAATGCAACCCGGCATGGTTTTTTGCACAGTAACGAAACTGACCAAAACGAACCAAAACATAACTTTTGGGTCCAAAAAAGTGGATTGGGTGCGTTCGTTACGTTTCTGGCGCGAATCGGTAGTTCGTTTCGGTTCCGGCCCGAATCGGTGCATTCACTGCAACCCGGCATGGTTTTTTGCACAGTAATGAAACTGACCAAAACGAACCAAAACATCACTATTGGGTCCAATAAAGTGAATTTGGGTGCGTTCGTTTCGTTTCTGGCGCGAATCGGTAGTTCGTTTCGGTTCCGGCCCGAATCGGTGCATTCAATGCAACCCGGCATGGTTTTTTGCACAGTAACGAAACTGACCAAAACGAACCAAAACATCACTATTGGGTCCAAAAAAGTGGATTGGGTGCGTTCGTTTCGTTTCTAGCGTGAATCGGTAGGTCGTTTCGGTTCCGGCCCGAATCGGTGCATTCAATGCAACCCGGCATGGTTTTTTGCACAGTAACGAAACTGACCAAAACGAACCAAAACATAACTTTTGGGTCCAAAAAAGTGGATTGGGTGCATTCGTTTCGTTTCTGGCGCGAATCGGTAGTTCGTTTCGGTTCCGGCCCGAATCGGTGCATTCAATGCAACCCGGCATGGTTTTTTGCACAGTAACGAAACTTACCAAAACGAACCAAAACATCACTATTGGGTCCAAAAAAGTGGATTGGGTGCGTTCGTTTCGTTTCTAGCGTGAATCGGTAGCTCGTTTCGGTTCCGGCCCGAATCGGTGCATTCAATGCAACCCGGCATGGTTTTTTGCACAGTAACGAAACTGACCAAAACGAACCAAAACATAACTTTTGGGTCCAAAAAAGTGGATTGGGTGCGTTCGTTTCGTTTCTGGCGCGAATCGGTAGTTCGTTTCGGTTCCGGCCCGAATCGGTACATTAAATGCTATCCCGGCATGGTTTTTTGCATAGTAATGAAACTGATTAAAAACAAACCAAAACATCAGTATTGGGTCCAAAAAAGTTGATTGGGTGCGTTCGTTTCGTTTGTGGCGCGAATCAGTAGTTCGTTTCGGTTCCGGCCCGAATCGATGCATTCAATGCAACCCGGCATGGTTTTTTGCACAGTAACAAAACTGACCAAAACGAACCAAAACATCACTATTGGGTCCAAAAAGTAAATTGGGTGCGTTCGTTTCGTTTCTGGCGCGAATCGGTAGTTTGTTTCGGTTCCGGCCCAAATCGGTGCATTAAATGCTATCCCGGCATGGTTTTTTGCACAGTAACGAAACTGATTAAAAACGAACCAAAACATCACTATTGGGTCCAATAAAGTGAATTTGGGTGCGTTCGTTTCGTTTCTGGCGCGAATCGGTAGTTCGTTTCGGTTCCGGCCCGAATCGGTGCATTCAATGCAACCCGGCATGGTTTTTTGCACAGTAACGAAACTGACCAAAACGAACCAAAACATCACTATTGGGTCCAAAAAAGTGGATTGGGTGCGTTCGTTTCGTTTCTAGCGTGAATCGGTAGGTCGTTTCGGTTCCGGCCCGAATCGGTGCATTCAATGCAACCCGGCATGGTTTTTTGCACAGTAACGAAACTGACCAAAACGAACCAAAACATAACTTTTGGGTCCAAAAAAGTGGATTGGGTGCGTTCGTTTCGTTTCTGGCGCGAATCGGTAGTTCGTTTCGGTTCCGGCCCGAATCGGTACATTAAATGCTATCCCGGCATGGTTTTTTGCATAGTAATGAAACTGATTAAAAACAAACCAAAACATCAGTATTGGGTCCAAAAAAGTTGATTGGGTGCGTTCGTTTCGTTTCTAGCGCGAATCAGTAGTTCGTTTCGGTTCCGGCCCGAATCGATGCATTCAATGCAACCCGGCATGGTTTTTTGCACAGTAACAAAACTGACCAAAACGAACCAAAACATCACTATTGGGTCCAAAAAGTAAATTGGGTGCGTTCGTTTCGTTTCTGGCGCGAATCGGTAGTTTGTTTCGGTTCCGGCCCAAATCGGTGCATTTAATGCTATCCCGGCATGGTTTTTTGCACAGTAACGAAACTGATTTAAAACGAACCAAAACATCACAATTGGGTCCAATAATGTGGATTTGGTGCGTTCGTTTCGTTTCTGGCGCGAATCGGTAGTTCGTTTCGGCTCCGGCCCGAATCGGTACATTAAATGCTATCCCGGCATGGTTTTTTGCACAGTAACGAAACTGATTAAAAATGAACCAAAACATCACAATTGGGCCCAATAAACTGGATTTGGTGCGTTCGTTTCGTTTCTGGCGCGAATCGGTAGTTCGTTTCGGTTGCGGCCCGAATCGGTGCATTCAATGCAACCCGGCATGGTTTTTTGCACAGTAACGAAACTGACCAAAACGAACCAAAACATCACTATTGGATCCAAAAAAGTGGATTGGGTGCGTTCGTTTCGTTTCTAGCGTGAATCGGTAGTTCGTTTCGGTTCCGGCCCGAATCGGTGCATTAAATGCAACCCGGCATGGTTTTTTGCACAGTAACAAAACTGACCAAAACGAACCAAAACATCACTATTGGGTCCAAAAAAGTGGATTGGGTGCGTTCGTTTCATTTCTGGCCCGAATTGGTAGTTCATTTCGGTTCCGGCACGAATCGGTGCATTCAATGCAACCCGGCATGGTTTTTTGCACAGTAATGAAACTGACCAAAACGAACCAAAACATCACTATTGGGTCGAAAAAAGTGGATTGGGTGCGTTCGTTACGTTTCTGGCGCGAATCGGTAGTTCGTTTCGGTTCCGGCCCGAATCGGTGCATTCACTGCAACCCGGCATGGTTTTTTGCACAGTAACGAAACTGACCAAAACGAACCAAAACATCACTATTGGGTCCAAAAAAGTGGATTGGGTGCGTTCGTTTCATTTCTGGCCCGAATTGGTAGTTCATTTCGGTTCCGGCACGAATCGGTGCATTCAATGCAACCCGGCATGGTTTTTTGCACATTAATGAAACTGACCACAACGAACCAAAACATCACTATTGGGTCGAAAAAAGTGGATTGGGTGCGTTCGTTACGTTTCTGGCGCGAATCGGTAGTTCGTTTCGGTTCCGGCCCGAATCGGTGCATTCAATGCAACCCGGCATGGTTTTTTGCACAGTAACAAAACTGACCAAAACGAACCAAAACATCACTATTGGGTCCAAAAAAGTGGATTGCGTGCGTTCGTTTCGTTTCTGGCGCGAATCGGTAGTTCGTTTCGGTTCCGGCCCGAATCGGTGCATTCAATGCAATCCGGCATGGTTTTTTGCTCAGTAACGAAACCGACCAAAACGAACCAAAACATCATTATTGGGTCCAAAAAAGTGGATTAGGTGCGTTCGTTTCGTTTCTAGCGTGAATCGGTAGTTCGTTTCGGTTCCGGCCCGAATCGGTGCATTCAATGCAACCCGGCATGGTTTTTTGCACAGTAACGAAACTGACCAAAACGAACCAAAACATAACTATTGGGTCCAAAAAAGTGGATTGGGTGCGTTCGTTTCGTTTCTGGCGCGAATCGGTAGTTCGTTTCAGTTCCGGCCCGAATCGGTACATTAAATGCTATCCCGGCATGGTTTTTTGCACAGTAACGAAACTGATTAAAAACGAACCAAAACATCACTATTGGGTCCAATAAAGTGAATTTGGGTGCGTTCGTTTCGTTTCTGGCGCGAATCGGTAGTTCGTTTCGGTTCCGGCCCGAATCGGTGCATTCAATGCAACCCGGCATGGTTTTTTGCACAGTAACGAAACTGACCAAAACGAACCAAAACATCACTATTGGGTCCAAAAAAGTGGATTGGGTGCGTTCGTTTCGTTTCTAGCGTGAATCGGTAGCTCGTTTCGGTTCCGGCCCGAATCGGTGCATTCAATGCAACCCGGCATGGTTTTTTGCACAGTAACGAAACTGACCAAAACGAACCAAAACATAACTTTTGGGTCCAAAAAAGTGGATTGGGTGCGTTCGTTTCGTTTCTGGCGCGAATCGGTAGTTCGTTTCGGTTCCGGCCCGAATCGGTACATTAAATGCTATCCCGGCATGGTTTTTTGCATAGTAATGAAACTGATTAAAAACAAACCAAAACATCAGTATTGGGTCCAAAAAAGTTGATTGGGTGCGTTCGTTTCGTTTCTGGCGCGAATCAGTAGTTCGTTTCGGTTCCGGCCCGAATCGATGCATTCAATGCAACCCGGCATGGTTTTTTGCACATTAACAAAACTGACCAAAACGAACCAAAACATCACTATTGGGTCCAAAAAGTAAATTGGGTGCGTTCGTTTCGTTTCTGGCGCGAATCGGTAGTTTGTTTCGGTTCCGGCCCAAATCGGTGCATTAAATGCTATCCCGGCATGGTTTTTTGCACAGTAACGAAACTGATTAAAAACGAACCAAAACATCACTATTGGGTCCAATAAAGTGAATTTGGGTGCGTTCGTTTCGTTTCTGGCGCGAATCGGTAGTTCGTTTCGGTTCCGGCCCGAATCGGTGCATTCAATGCAACCCGGCATGGTTTTTTGCACAGTAACGAAACTGACCAAAACGAACCAAAACATCACTATTGGGTCCAAAAAAGTGGATTGGGTGCGTTCGTTTCATTTCTGGCCCGAATTGGTAGTTCATTTCGGTTCCGGCACGAATCGGTGCATTCAATGCAACCCGGCATGGTTTTTTGCACAGTAATGAAACTGACCAAAACGAACCAAAACATCACTATTGGGTCGAAAAAAGTGGATTGGGTGCGTTCGTTACGTTTCTGGCGCGAATCGGTAGTTCGTTTCGGTTCCGGCCCGAATCGGTGCATTCACTGCAACCCGGCATGGTTTTTTGCACAGTAACGAAACTGACCAAAACGAACCAAAACATCACTATTGGATCCAAAAAAGTGGATTGGGTGCGTTCGTTTCGTTTCTAGCGTGAATCGGTAGTTCGTTTCGGTTCCGGCCCGAATCGGTGCATTAAATGCAACCCGGCATGGTTTTTTGCACAGTAACAAAACTGACCAAAACGAACCAAAACATCACTATTGGGTCCAAAAAAGTGGATTGGGTGCGTTCGTTTCATTTCTGGCCCGAATTGGTAGTTCATTTCGGTTCCGGCACGAATCGGTGCATTCAATGCAACCCGGCATGGTTTTTTGCACAGTAATGAAACTGACCAAAACGAACCAAAACATCACTATTGGGTCGAAAAAAGTGGATTGGGTGCGTTCGTTACGTTTCTGGCGCGAATCGGTAGTTCGTTTCGGTTCCGGCCCGAATCGGTGCATTCACTGCAACCCGGCATGGTTTTTTGCACAGTAACGAAACTGACCAAAACGAACCAAAACATCACTATTGGGTCCAAAAAAGTGGATTGGGTGCGTTCGTTTCATTTCTGGCCCGAATTGGTAGTTCATTTCGGTTCCGGCACGAATCGGTGCATTCAATGCAACCCGGCATGGTTTTTTGCACATTAATGAAACTGACCACAACGAACCAAAACATCACTATTGGGTCGAAAAAAGTGGATTGGGTGCGTTCGTTACGTTTCTGGCGCGAATCGGTAGTTCGTTTCGGTTCCGGCCCGAATCGGTGCATTCACTGCAACCCGGCATGGTTTTTTGCACAGTAACGAAACTGACCAAAACGAACCAAAACATCACTATTGGGTCCAAAAAAGTGGATTGGGTGCGTTCGTTTCATTTCTGGCCCGAATTGGTAGTTCATTTCGGTTCCGGCACGAATCGGTGCATTCAATGCAACCCGGCATGGTTTTTTGCACATTAATGAAACTGACCACAACGAACCAAAACATCACTATTGGGTCGAAAAAAGTGGATTGGGTGCGTTCGTTACGTTTCTGGCGCGAATCGGTAGTTCGTTTCGGTTCCGGCCCGAATCGGTGCATTCAATGCAACCCGGCATGGTTTTTTGCACAGTAACAAAACTGACCAAAATGAACCAAAACATCACTATTGGGTCCAAAAAAGTGGATTGCGTGCGTTCGTTTCGTTTCTGGCGCGAATCGGTAGTTCGTTTCGGTTCCGGCCCGAATCGGTGCATTCAATGCAATCCGGCATGGTTTTTTGCTCAGTAACGAAACTGACCAAAACGAACCAAAACATCACTATTGGGTCCAAAAAAGTGGATTAGGTGCGTTCGTTTCGTTTCTAGCGTGAATCGGTAGTTCGTTTCGGTGCCGGCCCGAATCGGTGCATTCAATGCAACCCGGCATGGTTTTTTGCACAGTAACGAAACTGACCAAAACGAACCAAAACATAACTATTGGGTCCAAAAAAGTGGATTGGGTGCGTTCGTTTCGTTTCTGGCGCGAATCGGTAGTTCGTTTCGGTTCCGGCCCGAATCGGTACATTAAATGCTATCCCGGCATGGTTTTTTGCACAGTAATGAAACTGATTAAAAACAAACCAAAACATCAGTATTGGGTCCAAAAAAGTTGATTGGGTGCGTTCGTTTCGTTTCTGGCGCGAATCGGTAGTTCGTTTCGGTTCCGGCCTGAATCGATGCATTCAATGCAACCCGGCATGGTTTTTTGCACAGTAACAAAACTGACCAAAACGAACCAAAACATCACTATTGGGTCCAAAAAGTAAATTGGGTGCGTTCGTTTCGTTTCTGGCGCGAATCGGTAGTTTGTTTCGGTTCCGGCCCAAATCGGTGCATTTAATGCTATCCCGGCATGGTTTTTTGCACAGTAACGAAACTGATTTAAAACGAACCAAAACATCACAATTGGGTCCAATAAAGTGGATTTGGTGCGTTCGTTTCGTTTCTGGCGCGAATCGGTAGTTCGTTTCGGTTCCGGCCCGAATCGGTACATTAAATGCTATCCCGGCATGGTTTTTTGCACAGTAATGAAACTGATTAAAAACGAACCAAAACATCACAATTGGGTCCAATAAACTGGATTTGGTGCGTTCGTTTCGTTTCTGGCGCGAATCGGTAGTTCGTTTCGGTTGCGGCCCGAATCGGTGCATTCAATGCAACCCGTCATGGTTTTTTGCACAGTAACGAAACTGACCAAAACGAACCAAAACATAACTATTGGGTCCAAAAAAGTGGATTAGGTACTTTCGTTTCGGTTCCGGCCCGAATCGGTGCATTAAATGCAACCCGGCATGGTTTTTTGCACAGTAACAAAACTGACCAAAACGAACCAAAACATCACTATTGGGTCCAAAAAAGTGGATTGGGTGCATTCGTTTCATTTCTGGCCCGAATTGGTAGTTCATTTCGGTTCCGGCACGAATCGGTGCATTCAATGCAACCCGGCATGGTTTTTTGCACAGTAATGAAACTGACCAAAACGAACCAAAACATCACTATTGGGTCCAAAAAAGTGGATTGGGTGCGTTCGTTTCGTTTCTAGCGTGAATCGGTAGCTCGTTTCGGTTCCGGCCCGAATCGGTGCATTCAATGCAACCCGGCATGGTTTTTTGCACAGTAACGAAACTGACCAAAACGAACCAAAACATAACTATTGGGTCCAAAAAAGTGGATTGGGTGCGTTCGTTTCGTTTCTGGCGCGAATCGGTAGTTCGTTTCGGTTCCGGCCCGAATCGGTACATTAAATGCTATCCCGGCATGGTTTTTTGCACAGTAATGAAACTGATTAAAAACAAACCAAAACATCAGTATTGGGTCCAAAAAAGTTGATTGGGTGCGTTCGTTTCGTTTCTGGCGCGAATCGGTAGTTCGTTTCGGTTCCGGCCCGAATCGATGCATTCAATGCAACCCGGCATGGTTTTTTGCACAGTAACAAAACTGACCAAAACGAACCAAAACATCACTATTGGGTCCAAAAAGTAAATTGGGTGCGTTCGTTTCGTTTCTGGCGCGAATCGGTAGTTTGTTTCGGTTCCGGCCCAAATCGGTGCATTTAATGCTATCCCGGCATGGTTTTTTGCACAGTAACGAAACTGATTTAAAACGAACCAAAACATCACAATTGGGTCCAATAAAGTGGATTTGGTGCGTTCGTTTCGTTTCTGGCGCGAATCGGTAGTTCGTTTCGGTTCCGGCCCGAATCGGTACATTAAATGCTATCCCGGCATGGTTTTTTGCACAGTAACGAAACTGATTCAAAACGAACCAAAACATCACAATTGGGTCCAATAAACTGGATTTGGTGCGTTCGTTTCGTTTCTGGCGCGAATCGGTAGTTCGTTTCGGTTGCGGCCCGAATCGGTGCATTCAATGCAACCCGTCATGGTTTTTTGCACAGTAACGAAACTGACCAAAACGAACCAAAACATAACTATTGGGTCCAAAAAAGTGGATTAGGTACTTTCGTTTCGGTTCCGGCCCGAATCGGTGCATTAAATGCAACCCGGCATGGTTTTTTGCACAGTAACAAAACTGACCAAAACGAACCAAAACATCACTATTGGGTCCAAAAAAGTGGATTGGGTGCGTTCGTTTCATTTCTGGCCCGAATTGGTAGTTCATTTCGGTTCCGGCACGAATCGGTGCATTCAATGCAACCCGGCATGGTTTTTTGCACAGTAATGAAACTGACCAAAACGAACCAAAACATCACTATTGGGTCGAAAAAAGTGGATTGGGCGCGTTCGTTACGTTTCTGGCGCGAATCGGTAGTTCGTTTCGGTTCCGGCCCGAATCGGTGCATTCACTGCAACCCGGCATGGTTTTTTGCACAGTAACGAAACTGACCAAAACGAACCAAAACATCACTATTGGGTCCAAAAAAGTGGATTGGGTGCGTTCGTTTCATTTCTGGCCCGAATTGGTAGTTCATTTCGGTTCCGGCACGAATCGGTGCATTCAATGCAACCCGGCATGGTTTTTTGCACATTAATGAAACTGACCACAACGAACCAAAACATCACTATTGGGTCGAAAAAAGTGGATTGGGTGCGTTCGTTACGTTTCTGGCGCGAATCGGTAGTTCGTTTCGGTTCCGGCCCGAATCGGTGCATTCAATGCAACCCGGCATGGTTTTTTGCACAGTAACAAAACTGACCAAAACGAACCAAAACATCACTATTGGGTCCAAAAAAGTGGATTGCGTGCGTTCGTTTCGTTTCTGGCGCGAATCGGTAGTTCGTTTCGGTTCCGGCCCGAATCGGTGCATTCAATGCAATCCGGCATGGTTTTTTGCTCAATAACGAAACTGACCAAAACGAACCAAAACATCACTATTGGGTCCAAAAAAGTGGATTAGGTGCGTTCGTTTCGTTTCTAGCGTGAATTGGTAGTTCGTTTCGGTTCCGGCCCGAATCGGTGCATTCAATGCAACCCGGCATGGTTTTTTGCACAGTAACGAAACTGACCAAAACGAACCAAAACATAACTATTGGGTCCAAAAAAGTGGATTGGGTGCGTTCGTTTCATTTCTGGCGCGAATCGGTAGTTCGTTTCGGTTCCGGCCCGAATCGGTACATTAAATGCTATCTCGGCATGGTTTTTTGCACAGTAACGAAACTGATTAAAAACGAACCAAAACATCACAATTGGGTCCAATAAACTGGATTTGGTGCGTTCGTTTCGTTTCTGGCGCGAATCGGTAGTTCGTTTCGGTTCCGGCCCGAATCGGTGCATTCAATGCAACCCGGCATGGTTTTTTGCACAGTAACGAAACTGACCAAAACGAACCAAAACATCACTATTGGGTCCAAAAAAGTGGATTGGGTGCGTTCGTTTCGTTTCTAGCGTGAATCGGTAGTTCGTTTCGGTTCCGGCCCGAATCGGTGCACTAAATGCAACCCGGCATGGTTTTTTGCACAGTAACAAAACTGACCAAAATGAACCAAAACATCACTATTGGGTCCAAAAAAGTGGATTGGGTGCGTTCGTTTCATTTCTGGCCTGAATTGGCAGTTCATTTCTGTTCCGGCACGAATCGGTGCATTCAATGCAACCCGGCATGGTTTTTTGCACAGTAATGAAACTGACCAAAACGAACCAAAACATCACTATTGGGTCGAAAAAAGTGGATTGGGTGCGTTCGTTACGTTTCTGGCTCGAATCGGTAGTTCGTTTCGGTTCCGGCCCGAATCGGTGCATTCACTGCAACCCGGCATGGTTTTTTGCACAGTAATGAAACTGACCAAAACGAACCAAAACATCACTATTGGGTCCAAAAAAGTGGATTGGGTGCGTTCGTTTCATTTCTGGCCCGAATTGGTAGTTCATTTCGGTTCCGGCACGAATCGGTGCATTCAATGCAACCCGGCATGGTTTTTTGCACATTAATGAAACTGACCACAACGAACCAAAACATCACTATTGGGTCGAAAAAAGTGGATTGGGTGCGTTCGTTACGTTTCTGGCGCGAATCGGTAGTTCGTTTCGGTTCCGGCCCGAATCGGTGCATTCAATGCAACCCGGCATGGTTTTTTGCACAGTAACAAAACTGACCAAAACGAACCAAAACATCACTATTGGGTCCAAAAAAGTGGATTGCGTGCGTTCGTTTCGTTTCTGGCGCGAATCGGTAGTTCGTTTCGGTTCCGGCCCGAATCGGTGCATTCAATGCAATCCGGCATGGTTTTTTGCTCAGTAACGAAACTGACCAAAACGAACCAAAACATCACTATTGGGTCCAAAAAAGTGGATTAGGTGCGTTCGTTTCGTTTCTAGCGTGAATCGGTAGTTCGTTTTGGTTCCGGCCCGAATCGGTGCATTCAATGCAACCCGGCATGGTTTTTTGCACAGTAACGAAACTGACCAAAACGAACCAAAACCTAACTATTGGGTCCAAAAAAGTGGATTGGGTGCGTTCGTTTCGTTTCTGGCGCGAATCGGTAGTTCGTTTCGGTTCCGGCCCGAATCGGTACATTAAATGCTATCCCGGCATGGTTTTTTGCACAGTAACGAAACTGATTAAAAACGAACCAAAACATCACTATTGGGTCCAATAAAGTGAATTTGGGTGCGTTCGTTTCGTTTCTGGCGTGAATCGGTAGTTCGTTTCGGTTCCGGCCCGAATCGGTGCATTCAATGCAACCCGGCATGGTTTTTTGCACAGTAACGAAACTGACCAAAACGAACCAAAACATCACTATTGGGTCCAAAAAAGTGGATTGGGTGCGTTCGTTTCGTTTCTAGCGTGAATCGGTAGCTCGTTTCGGTTCCGGCCCGAATCGGTGCATTCAATGCAACCCGGCATGGTTTTTTGCACAGTAACGAAACTGACCAAAATGAACCAAAACATAACTATTGGGTCCAAAAAAGTGGATTGGGTGCGTTCGTTTCATTTCTGGCGCGAATCTGTAGTTCGTTTCGGTTCCGGCCCGAATCGGTACATTAAATGCTATCCCGGCATGGTTTTTTGCACAGTAATGAAACTGATTAAAAACAAACCAAAACTTCAGTATTGGGTCCAAAAAAGTTGATTGGGTGCGTTCGTTTCGTTTCTGGCGCGAATCGGTAGTTCGTTTCGGTTCCGGCCCGAATCGGTGCATTCAATGCAACCCGGCATGGTTTTTTGCACAGTAACGAAACTGACCAAAACGAACCAAAACATAACTATTGGGTCCAAAAAAGTGGATTGGGTGCGTTCGTTTCGTTTCTGGCGCGAATCGGTAGTTTGTTTCGGTTCCGGCCCAAATCAGTGCATTTAATGCTATCCCGGCATGGTTTTTTGCACAGTAACGAAACTGATTTAAAACGAACCAAAACATCACAATTGGGTCCAATAAAGTGGATTTGGTGCGTTCGTTTCGTTTCTGGCGCGAATCGGTAGTTCGTTTCGGTTCCGGCCCGAATCGGTACATTAAATGCTATCCCGGCATGGTTTTTTGCACAGTAATGAAACTGATTAAAAACGAACCAAAACATCACAATTGGGTCCAATAAACTGGATTTGGTGCGTTCGTTTCGTTTCTGGCGCGAATCGGTAGTTCGTTTCGGTTGCGGCCCGAATCGGTGCATTCAATGCAACCCGTCATGGTTTTTTGAACAGTAACGAAACTGACCAAAACGAACCAAAACATAACTATTCGGTCCAAAAAAGTGGATTAGGTACTTTCGTTTCGGTTCCGGCCCGAATCGGTGCATTAAATGCAACCCGGCATGGTTTTTTGCACAGTAACAAAACTGACCAAAACGAACCAAAACATCACTATTGGGTCCAAAAAAGTGGATTGGGTGCATTCGTTTCATTTCTGGCCCGAATTGGTAGTTCATTTCGGTTCCGGCACGAATCGGTGCATTCAATGCAACCCGGCATGGTTTTTTGCACAGTAATGAAACTGACCAAAACGAACCAAAACATCACTATTGGGTCCAAAAAAGTGGATTGGGTGCGTTCGTTTCGTTTCTAGCGTGAATCGGTAGCTCGTTTCGGTTCCGGCCCGAATCGGTGCATTCAATGCAACCCGGCATGGTTTTTTGCACAGTAACGAAACTGACCAAAACGAACCAAAACATAACTATTGGGTCCAAAAAAGTGGATTGGGTGCGTTCGTTTCGTTTCTGGCGCGAATCGGTAGTTCGTTTCGGTTCCGGCCCGAATCGGTACATTAAATGCTATCCCGGCATGGTTTTTTGCACAGTAATGAAACTGATTAAAAACAAACCAAAACATCAGTATTGGGTCCAAAAAAGTTGATTGGGTGCGTTCGTTTCGTTTCTGGCGCGAATCGGTAGTTCGTTTCGGTTCCGGCCCGAATCGATGCATTCAATGCAACCCGGCATGGTTTTTTGCACAGTAACAAAACTGACCAAAACGAACCAAAACATCACTATTGGGTCCAAAAAGTAAATTGGGTGCGTTCGTTTCGTTTCTGGCGCGAATCGGTAGTTTGTTTCGGTTCCGGCCCAAATCGGTGCATTTAATGCTATCCCGGCATGGTTTTTTGCACAGTAACGAAACTGATTTAAAACGAACCAAAACATCACAATTGGGTCCAATAAAGTGGATTTGGTGCGTTCGTTTCGTTTCTGGCGCGAATCGGTAGTTCGTTTCGGTTCCGGCCCGAATCGGTACATTAAATGCTATCCCGGCATGGTTTTTTGCACAGTAACGAAACTGATTAAAAACGAACCAAAACATCACAATTGGGTCCAATAAACTGGATTTGGTGCGTTCGTTTCGTTTCTGGCGCGAATCGGTAGTTCGTTTCGGTTGCGGCCCGAATCGGTGCATTCAATGCAACCCGTCATGGTTTTTTGCACAGTAACGAAACTGACCAAAACGAACCAAAACATTACTATTGGGTCCAAAAAAGTGGATTAGGTACTTTCGTTTCGGTTCCGGCCCGAATCGGTGCATTAAATGCAACCCGGCATGGTTTTTTGCACAGTAACAAAACTGAGCAAAACGAACCAAAACATCACTATTGGGTCCAAAAAAGTGGATTGGGTGCGTTCGTTTCATTTCTGGCCCGAATTGGTAGTTCATTTCGGTTCCGGCACGAATCGGTGCATTCAATGCAACCGGGCATGGTTTTTTGCACAGTAATGAAACTGACCAAAACGAACCAAAACATCACTATTGGGTCGAAAAAAGTGGATTGGGTGCGTTCGTTACGTTTCTGGCGCGAATCGGTAGTTCGTTTCGGTTCCGGCCCGAATCGGTGCATTCACTGCAACCCGGCATGGTTTTTTGCACAGTAACGAAACTGACCAAAACGAACCAAAACATCACTATTGGGTCCAAAAAAGTGGATTGGGTGCGTTCGTTTCATTTCTGGCCCGAATTGGTAGTTCATTTCGGTTCCGGCACGAATCGGTGCATTCAATGCAACCCGGCATGGTTTTTTGCACATTAATGAAACTGACCACAACGAACCAAAACATCACTATTGGGTCGAAAAAAGTGGATTGGGTGCGTTCGTTACGTTTCTGGCGCGAATCGGTAGTTCGTTTCGGTTCCGGCCCTAATCGGTGCATTCAATGCAACCCGGCATGGTTTTTTGCACAGTAACAAAACTGACCAAAACGAACCAAAACATCACTATTGGGTCCAAAAAAGTGGATTGCGTGCGTTCGTTTCGTTTCTGGCGCGAATCGGTAGTTCGTTTCGGTTCCGGCCCGAATCGGTGCATTCAATGCAATCCGGCATGGTTTTTTGCTCAGTAACGAAACTGACCAAAACGAACCAAAACATCACTATTGGGTCCAAAAAAGTGGATTAGGTGCGTTCGTTTCGTTTCTAGCGTGAATTGGTAGTTCGTTTCGGTTCCGGCCCGAATCGGTGCATTCAATGCAACCCGGCATGGTTTTTTGCACAGTAACAAAACTGACCAAAACGAACCAAAACATAACTATTGGGTCCAAAAAAGTGGATTGGGTGCGTTCGTTTCATTTCTGGCGCGAATCGGTGGTTCGTTTCGGTTCCGGCCCGAATCGGTACATTAAATGCTATCTCGGCATGGTTTTTTGCACAGTAACGAAACTGATTAAAAACGAACCAAAACATCACAATTGGGTCCAATAAACTGGATTTGGTGCGTTCGTTTCGTTTCTGGCGCGAATCGGTAGTTCGTTTCGGTTCCGGCCCGAATCGGTGCATTCAATACAACCCGGCATGGTTTTTTGCACAGTAACGAAACTGACCAAAACGAACCAAAACATCACTATTGGGTCCAAAAAAGTGGATTGGGTGCGTTCGTTTCGTTTCTCGCGTGAATCGGTAGTTCGTTTCGGTTCCGGCCCGAATCGGTGCACTAAATGCAACCCGGCATGGTTTTTTGCACAGTAACAAAACTGACCAAAATGAACCAAAACATCACTATTGGGTCCAAAAAAGTGGATTGGGTGCGTTCATTTCATTTCTGGCCTGAATTGGTAGTTCATTTCTGTTCCGGCACGAATCGGTGCATTCAATGCAACCCGGCATGGTTTTTTGCACAGTAATGAAACTGACCAAAACGAACCAAAACATCACTATTGGGTCGAAAAAAGTGGATTGGGTGCGTTCGTTACGTTTCTGGCTCGAATCGGTAGTTCGTTTCGGTTCCGGCCCGAATCGGTGCATTCACTGCAACCCGGCATGGTTTTTTGCACAGTAATGAAACTGACCAAAACGAACCAAAACATCACTATTGGGTCCAAAAAAGTGGATTGGGTGCGTTCGTTTCATTTCTGGCCCGAATTGGTAGTTCATTTCGGTTCCGGCACGAATCGGTGCATTCAATGCAACCCGGCATGGTTTTTTGCACATTAATGAAACTGACCACAACGAACCAAAACATCACTATTGGGTCGAAAAAAGTGGATTGGGTGCGTTCGTTACGTTTCTGGCGCGAATCGGTAGTTCGTTTCGGTTCCGGCCCGAATCGGTGCATTCAATGCAACCCGGCATGGTTTTTTGCACAGTAACAAAACTGACCAAAACGAACCAAAACATCACTATTGGGTCCAAAAAAGTGGATTGGGTGCGTTCGTTACGTTTCTGGCGCGAATCGGTAGTTCGTTTCGGTTCCGGCCCGAATCGGTGCATTCAATGCAACCCGGCATGGTTTTTTGCACAGTAACAAAACTGACCAAAACGAACCAAAACATCACTATTGGGTCCAAAAAAGTGGATTGCGTGCGTTCGTTTCGTTTCTGGCGCGAATCGGTAGTTCGTTTCGGTTCCGGCCCGAATCGGTGCATTCAATGCAATCCGGCATGGTTTTTTGCTCAGTAACGAAACTGACCAAAACGAACCAAAACATCACTATTGGGTCCAAAAAAGTGGATTAGGTGCGTTCGTTTCGTTTCTAGCGTGAATCGGTAGTTCGTTTTGGTTCCGGCCCGAATCGGTGCATTCAATGCAACCCGGCATGGTTTTTTGCACAGTAACGAAACTGACCAAAACGAACCAAAACATAACTATTGGGTCCAAAAAAGTGGATTGGGTGCGTTCGTTTCGTTTCTGGCGCGAATCGGTAGTTCGTTTCGGTTCCGGCCCGAATCGGTACATTAAATGCTATCCCGGCATGGTTTTTTGCACAGTAACGAAACTGATTAAAAACGAACCAAAACATCACTATTGGGTCCAATAAAGTGAATTTGGGTGCGTTCGTTTCGTTTCTGGCGTGAATCGGTAGTTCGTTTCGGTTCCGGCCCGAATCGGTGCATTCAATGCAACCCGGCATGGTTTTTTGCACAGTAACGAAACTGACCAAAACGAACCAAAACATCACTATTGGGTCCAAAAAAGTGGATTGGGTGCGTTCGTTTCGTTTCTAGCGTGAATCGGTAGCTCGTTTCGGTTCCGGCCCGAATCGGTGCATTCAATGCAACCCGGCATGGTTTTTTGCACAGTAACGAAACTGACCAAAACGAACCAAAACATAACTATTGGGTCCAAAAAAGTGGATTGGGTGCGTTCGTTTCGTTTCTGGCGCGAATCGGTAGTTCGTTTCGGTTCCGGCCCGAATCGGTACATTAAATGCTATCCCGGCATGGTTTTTTGCACAGTAATGAAACTGATTAAAAACAAACCAAAACTTCAGTATTGGGTCCAAAAAAGTTGATTGGGTGCGTTCGTTTCGTTTCTGGCGCGAATCGGTAGTTTGTTTCGGTTCCGGCCCGAATCGGTGCATTCAATGCAACCCGGCATGGTTTTTTGCACAGTAACGAAACTGACCAAAACGAACCAAAACATAACTATTGGGTCCAAAAAAGTGGATTGGGTGCGTTCGTTTCGTTTCTGGCGCGAATCGGTAGTTCGTTTCGGTTCCGGCCCGAATCGGTACATTAAATGCTATCCCGGCATGGTTTTTTGCACAGTAATGAAACTGATTAAAAACAAACCAAAACATCAGTATTGGGTCCAAAAAAGTTGATTGGGTGCGTTCGTTTCGTTTCTGGCGCGAATCGGTAGTTCGTTTCGGTTCCGGCCCGAATCGATGCATTCAATGCAACCCGGCATGGTTTTTTGCACAGTAACAAAACTGACCAAAACGAACCAAAACATCACTATTGGGTCCAAAAAGTAAATTGGGTGCGTTCGTTTCGTTTCTGGCGCGAATCGGTAGTTTGTTTCGGTTCCGGCCCAAATCGGTGCATTTAATGCTATCCCGGCATGGTTTTTTGCACAGTAACGAAACTGATTTAAAACGAACCAAAACATCACAATTGGGTCCAATAAAGTGGATTTGGTGCGTTCGTTTCGTTTCTGGCGCGAATCGGTAGTTCGTTTCGGTTCCGGCCCGAATCGGTACATTAAATGCTATCCCGGCATGGTTTTTTGCACAGTAACGAAACTGATTAAAAACGAACCAAAACATCACAATTGGGTCCAATAAACTGGATTTGGTGCGTTCGTTTCGTTTCTGGCGCGAATCGGTAGTTCGTTTCGGTTCCGGCCCGAATCGGTGCATTCAATGCAACCCGGCATGGTTTTTTGCACAGTAACGAAACTGACCAAAACGAACCAAAACATCACTATTGGGTCCAAAAAAGTGGATTGGGTGCATTCGTTTCGTTTCTAGCGTGAATCGGTAGTTCGTTTCGGTTCCGGCCCGAATCGGTGCATTAAATGCAACCCGGCATGGTTTTTTGCACAGTAACAAAACTGACCAAAACGAACCAAAACATCACTATTGGGTCCAAAAAAGTGGATTGGGTGCATTCGTTTCATTTCTGGCCCGAATTGGTAGTTCATTTCGGTTCCGGCACGAATCGGTGCATTCAATGCAACCCGGCATGGTTTTTTGCACAGTAATGAAACTGACCAAAACGAACCAAAACATCACTATTGGGTCGAAAAAAGTGGATTGGGTGCGTTCGTTACGTTTCTGGCGCGAATCGGTAGTTCGTTTCGGTTCCGGCCCGAATCGGTGCATTCACTGCAACCCGGCATGGTTTTTTGCACAGTAACGAAACTGACCAAAACGAACCAAAACATCACTATTGGGTCCAAAAAAGTGGATTGGGTGCGTTCGTTTCATTTCTGGCCCAAATTGGTAGTTCATTTCGGTTCCGGCACGAATCGGTGCATTCAATGCAACCCGGCATGGTTTTTTGCACATTAAAGAAACTGACCACAACGAACCAAAACATCACTATTGGGTCGAAAAAAGTGGATTGGGTGCGTTCGTTACGTTTCTGGCGCGAATCGGTAGTTCGTTTCGGTTCCGGCCCGAATCGGTGCATTCAATGCAACCCGGCATGGTTTTTTGCACAGTAACAAAACTGACCAAAACGAACCAAAACATCACTATTGGGTCCAAAAAAGTGGATTGGGTGCGTTCGTTACGTTTCTGGCGCGAATCGGTAGTTCGTTTCGGTTCCGGCCCGAATCGGTGCATTCAATGCAACCCGGCATGGTTTTTTGCACAGTAACAAAACTGACCAAAACGAACCAAAACATCACTATTGGGTCCAAAAAAGTGGATTGCGTGCGTTCGTTTCGTTTCTGGCGCGAATCGGTAGTTCGTTTCGGTTCCGGCCCGAATCGGTGCATTCACTGCAACCCGGCATGGTTTTTTGCACAGTAACGAAACTGACCAAAACGAACCAAAACATCACTATTGGGTCCAAAAAAGTGGATTGGGTTCCTTCGTTTCATTTCTGGCCCGAATTGGTAGTTCATTTCGGTTCCTGCACGAATCGGTGCATTCAATGCAACCCGGCATGGTTTTTTGCACATTAATGAAACTGACCACAACGAACCAAAACATCACTATTGGGTCGAAAAAAGTGGATTGGGTGCGTTCGTTACGTTTCTGGCGCGAATCGGTAGTTCGTTTCGGTTCCGGCCCGAATCGGTGCATTCAATGCAACCCGGCATGGTTTTTTGCACAGTAACAACACTGACCAAAACGAACCAAAACATCACTATTGGGTCCAAAAAAGTGGATTGCGTGCGTTCGTTTCGTTTCTGGCGCGAATCGGTAGTTCGTTTCGGTTCCGGCCCGAATCGGTGCATTCAATGCAATCCGGCATGGTTTTTTGCTCAGTAACGAAACTGACCAAAACGAACCAAAACATCACTATTGGGTCCAAAAAAGTGGATTAGGTGCGTTCGTTTCGTTTCTAGCGTGAATCGGTAGTTCGTTTCGGTTCCGGCCCGAATCGGTGCATTCAATGCAACCCGGCATGGTTTTTTGCACAGTAACGAAACTGACCAAAACGAACCAAAACATAACTATTGGGTCCAAAAAAGTGGATTGGGTGCGTTCGTTTCGTTTCTGGCGCGAATCGGTAGTTCGTTTCGGTTCCGGCCCGAATCGGTACATTAAATGCTATCCCGGCATGGTTTTTTGCACAGTAACGAAACTGATTAAAAACGAACCAAAACATCACTATTGGGTCCAATAAAGTGAATTTGGGTGCGTTCGTTTCGTTTCTGGCGCGAATCGGTAGTTCGTTTCGGTTCCGGCCCGAATCGGTGCATTCAATGCAACCCGGCATGGTTTTTTGCACAGTAACGAAACTGACCAAAACGAACCAAAACATCACTATTGGGTCCAAAAAAGTGGATTGGGTGCGTTAGTTTCGTTTCTAGCGTGAATCGGTAGCTCGTTTCGGTTCCGGCCCGAATCGGTGCATTCAATGCAACCCGGCATGGTTTTTTGCACAGTAACGAAACTGACCAAAACGAACCAAAACATAACTATTGGGTCCAAAAAAGTGGATTGGGTGCGTTCGTTTCGTTTCTGGCGCGAATCGGTAGTTCGTTTCGGTTCCGGCCCGAATCGGTACATTAAATGCTATCCCGGCATGGTTTTTTGCACAGTAATGAAACTGATTAAAAACAAACCAAAACATCAGTATTGGGTCCAAAAAAGTTGATTGGGTGCATTCGTTTCGTTTCTGGCGCGAATCGGTAGTTCGTTTCGGTTCCGGCCCGAATCGGTGCATTCAATGCAACCCGGCATGGTTTTTTGCACAGTAACGAAACTGACCAAAACGAACCAAAACATCACTATTGGGTCCAAAAAGTAAATTGGGTGCGTTCGTTTCGTTTCTGGCGCGAATCGGTAGTTTGTTTCGGTTCCGGCCCAAATCGGTGCATTTAATGCTATCCCGGCATGGTTTTTTGCACAGTAACGAAACTGATTTAAAACGAACCAAAACATCACAATTGGGTCCAATAAAGTGGATTTGGTGCGTTCGTTTCGTTTCTGGCGCGAATCGCTAGTTCGTTTCGGTTCCGGCCCGAATCGGTACATTAAATGCTATCCCGGCATGGTTTTTTGCACAGTAATGAAACTGATTAAAAACGAACCAAAACATCACAATTGGGTCCAATAAACTGGATTTGGTGCGTTCGTTTCGTTTCTGGCGCGAATCGGTAGTTCGTTTCGGTTGCGGCCCGAATCGGTGCATTCAATGCAACCCGTCATGGTTTTTTGCACAGTAACGAAACTGACCAAAACGAACCAAAACATAACTATTGGGTCCAAAAAAGTGGATTAGGTACTTTCGTTTCGGTTCCGGCCCGAATCGGTGCATTAAATGCAACCCGGCATGGTTTTTTGCACAGTAACAAAACTGACCAAAACGAACCAAAACATCACTATTGGGTCCAAAAAAGTGGATTGGGTGCATTCGTTTCATTTCTGGCCCGAATTGGTAGTTCATTTCGGTTCCGGCACGAATCGGTGCATTCAATGCAACCCGGCATGGTTTTTTGCACAGTAATGAAACAGACCAAAACGAACCAAAACATCACTATTGGGTCGAAAAAAGTGGATTGGGTGCGTTCGTTACGTTTCTGGCGCGAATCGGTAGTTCGTTTCGGTTCCGGCCCGAATCGGTGCATTCACTGCAACCCGGCATGGTTTTTTGCACAGTAACGAAACTGACCAAAACGAACCAAAACATCACTATTGGGTCCAAAAAAGTGGATTGGGTGCGTTCGTTTCGTTTCTGGCGCGAATCGGTAGTTTGTTTCGGTTCCGGCCCAAATCGGTGCATTTAATGCTATCCCGGCATGGTTTTTTGCACAGTAACGAAACTGATTTAAAACGAACCAAAACATCACAATTGGGTCCAATAAAGTGGATTTGGTGCGTTCGTTTCGTTTCTGGCGCGAATCGCTAGTTCGTTTCGGTTCCGGCCCGAATCGGTACATTAAATGCTATCCCGGCATGGTTTTTTGCACAGTAATGAAACTGATTAAAAACGAACCAAAACATCACAATTGGGTCCAATAAACTGGATTTGGTGCGTTCGTTTCGTTTCTGGCGCGAATCGGTAGTTCGTTTCGGTTGCGGCCCGAATCGGTGCATTCAATGCAACCCGTCATGGTTTTTTGCACAGTAACGAAACTGACCAAAACGAACCAAAACATAACTATTGGGTCCAAAAAAGTGGATTAGGTACTTTCGTTTCGGTTCCGGCCCGAATCGGTGCATTAAATGCAACCCGGCATGGTTTTTTGCACAGTAACAAGACTGACCAAAACGAACCAAAACATCACTATTGGGTCCAAAAAAGTGGATTGGGTGCATTCGTTTCATTTCTGGCCCGAATTGGTAGTTCATTTCGGTTCCGGCACGAATCGGTGCATTCAATGCAACCCGGCATGGTTTTTTGCACAGTAATGAAACAGACCAAAACGAACCAAAACATCACTATTGGGTCGAAAAAAGTGGATTGGGTGCGTTCGTTACGTTTCTGGCGCGAATCGGTAGTTCGTTTCGGTTCCGGCCCGAATCGGTGCATTCACTGCAACCCGGCATGGTTTTTTGCACAGTAACGAAACTGACCAAAACGAACCAAAACATCACTATTGGGTCCAAAAAAGTGGATTGGGTGCGTTCGTTTCATTTCTGGCCCGAATTGGTAGCTCATTTCGGTTCCGGCACGAATCGGTGCATTCAATGCAACCCGGCATGGTTTTTTGCACATTAAAGAAACTGACCACAACGAACCAAAACATCACTATTGGGTCGAAAAAAGTGGATTGGGTGCGTTCGTTACGTTTCTGGCGCGAATCGGTAGTTCGTTTCGGTTCCGGCCCGAATCGGTGCATTCAATGCAACCCGGCATGGTTTTTTGCACAGTAACAAAACTGACCAAAACGAACCAAAACATCACTATTGGGTCCAAAAAAGTGGATTGGGTGCGTTCGTTACGTTTCTGGCGCGAATCGGTAGTTCGTTTCGGTTCCGGCCCGAATCGGTGCATTCAATGCAACCCGGCATGGTTTTTTGCACAGTAACAAAACTGACCAAAACGAACCAAAACATCACTATTGGGTCCAAAAAAGTGGATTGCGTGCGTTCGTTTCGTTTCTGGCGCGAATCGGTAGTTCGTTTCGGTTCCGGCCCGAATCGGTGCATTCACTGCAACCCGGCATGGTTTTTTGCACAGTAACGAAACTGACCAAAACGAACCAAAACATCACTATTGGGTCCAAAAAAGTGGATTGGGTGCGTTCGTTTCATTTCTGGCCCGAATTGGTAGTTCATTTCGGTTCCTGCACGAATCGGTGCATTCAATGCAACCCGGCATGGTTTTTTGCACATTAATGAAACTGACCACAACGAACCAAAACATCACTATTGGGTCGAAAAAAGTGGATTGGGTGCGTTCGTTACGTTTCTGGCGCGAATCGGTAGTTCGTTTCGGTTCCGGCCCGAATCGGTGCATTCAATGCAACCCGGCATGGTTTTTTGCACAGTAACAACACTGACCAAAACGAACCAAAACATCACTATTGGGTCCAAAAAAGTGGATTGCGTGCGTTCGTTTCGTTTCTGGCGCGAATCGGTAGTTCGTTTCGGTTCCGGCCCGAATCGGTGCATTCAATGCAATCCGGCATGGTTTTTTGCTCAGTAACGAAACTGACCAAAACGAACCAAAACATCACTATTGGGTCCAAAAAAGTGGATTAGGTGCGTTCGTTTCGTTTCTAGCGTGAATCGGTAGTTCGTTTCGGTTCCGGCCCGAATCGGTGCATTCAATGCAACCCGGCATGGTTTTTTGCACAGTAACGAAACTGACCAAAACGAACCAAAACATAACTATTGGGTCCAAAAAAGTGGATTGGGTGCGTTCGTTTCGTTTCTAGCGCGAATCGGTAGTTCGTTTCGGTTCCGGCCCGAATCGGTACATTAAATGCTATCCCGGCATGGTTTTTTGCACAGTAACGAAACTGATTAAAAACGAACCAAAACATCACTATTGGGTCCAATAAAGTGAATTTGGGTGCGTTCGTTTCGTTTCTGGCGCGAATCGGTAGTTCGTTTCGGTTCCGACCCGAATCGGTGCATTCAATGCAACCCGGCATGGTTTTTTGCACAGTAACGAAACTGACCAAAACGAACCAAAACATCACTATTGGGTCCAAAAAAGTGGATTGGGTGCGTTAGTTTCGTTTCTAGCGTGAATCGGTAGCTCGTTTCGGTTCCGGCCCGAATCGGTGCATTCAATGCAACCCGGCATGGTTTTTTGCACAGTAACGAAACTGACCAAAACGAACCAAAACATAACTATTGGGTCCAAAAAAGTGGATTGGGTGCGTTCGTTTCGTTTCTGGCGCGAATCGGTAGTTCGTTTCGGTTCCGGCCCGAATCGGTACATTAAATGCTATCCCGGCATGGTTTTTTGCACAGTAATGAAACTGATTAAAAACAAACCAAAACATCAGTATTGGGTCCAAAAAAGTTGATTGGGTGCGTTCGTTTCGTTTCTGGCGCGAATCGGTAGTTCGTTTCGGTTCCGGCCCGAATCGATGCATTCAATGCAACCCGGCATGGTTTTTTGCACAGTAACAAAACTGACCAAAACGAACCAAAACATCACTATTGGGTCCAAAAAGTAAATTGGGTGCGTTCGTTTCGTTTCTGGCGCGAATCGGTAGTTTGTTTCGGTTCCGGCCCAAATCGGTGCATTTAATGCTATCCCGGCATGGTTTTTTGCACAGTAACGAAACTGATTTAAAACGAACCAAAACATCACAATTGGGTCCAATAAAGTGGATTTGGTGCGTTCGTTTCGTTTCTGGCGCGAATCGGTAGTTCGTTTCGGTTCCGGCCCGAATCGGTACATTAAATGCTATCCCGGCATGGTTTTTTGCACAGTAATGAAACTGATTAAAAACGAACCAAAACATCACAATTGGGTCCAATAAACTGGATTTGGTGCGTTCGTTTCGTTTCTGGCGCGAATCGGTAGTTCGTTTCGGTTGCGGCCCGAATCGGTGCATTCAATGCAACCCGTCATGGTTTTTTGCACAGTAACGAAACTGACCAAAACGAACCAAAACATAACTATTGGGTCCAAAAAAGTGGATTAGGTACTTTCGTTTCGGTTCCGGCCCGAATCGGTGCATTAAATGCAACCCGGCATGGTTTTTTGCACAGTAACAAAACTGACCAAAACGAACCAAAACATCACTATTGGGTCCAAAAAAGTGGATTGGGTGCATTCGTTTCATTTCTGGCCCGAATTGGTAGTTCATTTCGGTTCCGGCACGAATCGGTGCATTCAATGCAACCCGGCATGGTTTTTTGCACAGTAATGAAACTGACCAAAACGAACCAAAACATCACTATTGGGTCGAAAAAAGTGGATTGGGTGCGTTCGTTACGTTTCTGGCGCGAATCGGTAGTTCGTTTCGGTTCCGGCCCGAATCGGTGCATTCACTGCAACCCGGCATGGTTTTTTGCACAGTAACGAAACTGACCAAAACGAACCAAAACATCACTATTGGGTCCAAAAAAGTGGATTGGGTGCGTTCGTTTCATTTCTGGCCCGAATTGGTAGTTCATTTCGGTTCCGGCACGAATCGGTGCATTCAATGCAACCCGGCATGGTTTTTTGCACATTAAAGAAACTGACCACAACGAACCAAAACATCACTATTGGGTCGAAAAAAGTGGATTGGGTGCGTTCGTTACGTTTCTGGCGCGAATCGGTAGTTCGTTTCGGTTCCGGCCCGAATCGGTGCATTCAATGCAACCCGGCATGGTTTTTTGCACAGTAACAAAACTGACCAAAACGAACCAAAACATCACTATTGGGTCCAAAAAAGTGGATTGGGTGCGTTCGTTACGTTTCTGGCGCGAATCGGTAGTTCGTTTCGGTTCCGGCCCGAATCGGTGCATTCAATGCAACCCGGCATGGTTTTTTGCACAGTAACAAAACTGACCAAAACGAACCAAAACATCACTATTGGGTCCAAAAAAGTGGATTGCGTGCGTTCGTTTCGTTTCTGGCGCGAATCGGTAGTTCGTTTCGGTTCCGGCCCGAATCGGTGCATTCACTGCAACCCGGCATGGTTTTTTGCACAGTAACGAAACTGACCAAAACGAACCAAAACATCACTATTGGGTCCAAAAAAGTGGATTGGGTTCGTTCGTTTCATTTCTGGCCCGAATTGGTAGTTCATTTCGGTTCCGGCACGAATCGGTGCATTCAATGCAACCCGGCATGGTTTTTTGCACATTAATGAAACTGACCACAACGAACCAAAACATCATTATTGGGTCGAAAAAAGTGGATTGGGTGCGTTCGTTACGTTTCTGGCGCGAATCGGTAGTTCGTTTCGGTTCCGGCCCGAATCGGTGCATTCAATGCAACCCGGCATGGTTTTTTGCACAGTAACAAAACTGACCAAAACGAACCAAAACATCACTATTGGGTCCAAAAAAGTGGATTGCGTGCGTTCGTTTCGTTTCTGGCGCGAATCGGTAGTTCGTTTCGGTTCCGGCCCGAATCGGTGCATTCAATGCAATCCGGCATGGTTTTTTGCTCAGTAACGAAACTGACCAAAACGAACCAAAACATCACTATTGGGTCCAAAAAAGTGGATTAGGTGCGTTCGTTTCGTTTCTAGCGTGAATCGGTAGTTCGTTTCGGTTCCGGCCCGAATCGGTGCATTCAATGCAACCCGGCATGGTTTTTTGCACAGTAACGAAACTGACCAAAACGAACCAAAACATAACTATTGGGTCCAAAAAAGTGGATTGGGTGCGTTCGTTTCGTTTCTGGCGCGAATCGGTAGTTCGTTTCGGTTCCGGCCCGAATCGGTACATTAAATGCTATCCCGGCATGGTTTTTTGCACAGTAACGAAACTGATTAAAAACGAACCAAAACATCACTATTGGGTCCAATAAAGTGAATTTGGGTGCGTTCGTTTCGTTTCTGGCGCGAATCGGTAGTTCGTTTCGGTTCCGGCCCGAATCGGTGCATTCAATGCAACCCGGCATGGTTTTTTGCACAGTAACAAAACTGACCAAAACGAACCAAAACATCACTATTGGGTCCAAAAAAGTGGATTGGGTGCATTCGTTTCATTTCTGGCCCGAATTGGTAGTTCATTTAGGTTCCGGCACGAATCGGTGCATTCAATGCAACCCGGCATGGTTTTTTGCACAGTAATGAAACTGACCAAAACGAACCAAAACATCACTATTGGGTCGAAAAAAGTGGATTGGGTGCGTTCGTTACGTTTCTGGCGCGAATCGGTAGTTCGTTTCGGTTCCGGCCCGAATCGGTGCATTCAATGCAACCCGGCATGGTTTTTTGCACAGTAACAAAACTGACCAAAACGAACCAAAACATCACTATTGGGTCCAAAAAAGTGGATTGCGTGCGTTCGTTTCGTTTCTGGCGCGAATCGGTAGTTCGTTTCGGTTCCAGCCCGAATCGGTGCATTCACTGCAACCCGGCATGGTTTTTTGCACAGTAACGAAACTGACCAAAACGAACCAAAACATCACTATTGGGTCCAAAAAAGTGGATTGGGTGCGTTCGTTTCATTTCTGGCCCGAATTGGTAGTTCATTTCGGTTCCGGCACGAATCGGTGCATTCAATGCAACCCGGCATGGTTTTTTGCACATTAATGAAACTGACCACAACGAACCAAAACATCACTATTGGGTCGAAAAAAGTGGATTGGGTGCGTTCGTTACGTTTCTGGCGCGAATCGGTAGTTCGTTTCGGTTCCGGCCCGAATCGGTGCATTCAATGCAACCCGGCATGGTTTTTTGCACAGTAACAAAACTGACCAAAACGAACCAAAACATCACTATTGGGTCCAAAAAAGTGGATTGCGTGCGTTCGTTTCATTTCTGGCGCGAATCGGTAGTTCGTTTCGGTTCCGGCCCGAATCGGTGCATTCAATGCAATCCGGCATGGTTTTTTGCTCAGTAACGAAACTGACCAAAACGAACAAAAACATCACTATTGGGTCCAAAAAAGTGGATTAGGTGCGTTCGTTTCGTTTCTAGCGTGAATCGGTAGTTCGTTTCGGTTCCGGCCCGAATCGGTGCATTCAATGCAACCCGGCATGGTTTTTTGCATAGTAACGAAACTGACCAAAACGAACCAAAACATAACTATTGGGTCCAAAAAAGTGGATTGGGTGCGTTCGTTTCGTTTCTGGCGCGAATCGGTAGTTCGTTTCGGTTCCGGCCCGAATCGGTACATTAAATGCTATCCCGGCATGGTTTTTTGCACAGTAACGAAACTGATTAAAAACGAACCAAAACATCACTATTGGGTCCAATAAAGTGAATTTGGGTGCGTTCGTTTCGTTTCTGGCGCGAATCGGTAGTTCGTTTCGGTTCCGGCCCGAATCGGTGCATTCAATGCAACCCGGCATGGTTTTTTGCACAGTAACGAAACTTACCAAAACGAACCAAAACATCACTATTGGGTCCAAAAAAGTGGATTGGGTGCGTTAGTTTCGTTTCTAGCGTGAATCGGTAGCTCGTTTCGGTTCCGGCCCGAATCGGTGCATTCAATGCAACCCGGCATGGTTTTTTGCACAGTAACGAAACTGACCAAAACGAACCAAAACATAACTATTGGGTCCAAAAAAGTGGATTGGGTGCGTTCGTTTCGTTTCTGGCGCGAATCGGTAGTTCGTTTCGGTTCCGGCCCGAATCGGTACATTAAATGCTATCCCGGCATGGTTTTTTGCACAGTAACGAAACTGATTAAAAACGAACCAAAACATCACTATTGGGTCCAATAAAGTGAATTTGGGTGCGTTCGTTTCGTTTCTGGCGCGAATCGGTAGTTCGTTTCGGTTCCGGCCCGAATCGGTGCATTCAATGCAACCCGGCATGTTTTTTTGCACAGTAACGAAACTGACCAAAACGAACCAAAACATCACTATTGGGTCCAAAAAAGTGGATTGGGTGCGTTAGTTTCGTTTCTAGCGTGAATCGGTAGCTCGTTTCGGTTCCGGCCCGAATCGGTGCATTCAATGCAACCCGGCATGGTTTTTTGCACAGTAACAAAACTGACCAAAACGAACCAAAACATCACTATTGGGTCCAAAAAAGTGGATTGCGTGCGTTCGTTTCGTTTCTGGCGCGAATCGGTAGTTCGTTTCGGTTCCGGCCCGAATCGGTGCATTCACTGCAACCCGGCATGGTTTTTTGCACAGTAACGAAACTGACCAAAACGAACCAAAACATCACTATTGGGTCCAAAAAAGTGGATTGGGTGCGTTCGTTTCATTTCTGGCCCGAATTGGTAGTTCATTTCGGTTCCGGCACGAATCGGTGCATTCAATGCAACCCGGCATGGTTTTTTGCACATTAATGAAACTGACCACAACGAACCAAAACATCACTATTGGGTCGAAAAAAGTGGATTGGGTGCGTTCGTTACGTTTCTGGCGCGAATCGGTAGTTCGTTTCGGTTCCGGCCCGAATCGGTGCATTCAATGCAACCCGGCATGGTTTTTTGCACAGTAACAAAACTGACCAAAACGAACCAAAACATCACTATTGGGTCCAAAAAAGTGGATTGCGTGCGTTCGTTTCATTTCTGGCGCGAATCGGTAGTTCGTTTCGGTTCCGGCCCGAATCGGTGCATTCAATGCAATCCGGCATGGTTTTTTGCTCAGTAACGAAACTGACCAAAACGAACCAAAACATCACTATTGGGTCCAAAAAAGTGGATTAGGTGCGTTCGTTTCGTTTCTAGCGTGAATCGGTAGTTCGTTTCGGTTCCGGCCCGAATCGGTGCATTCAATGCAACCCGGCATGGTTTTTTGCATAGTAACGAAACTGACCAAAACGAACCAAAACATAACTATTGGGTCCAAAAAAGTGGATTGGGTGCGTTCGTTTCGTTTCTGGCGCGAATCGGTAGTTCGTTTCGGTTCCGGCCCGAATCGGTACATTAAATGCTATCCCGGCATGGTTTTTTGCACAGTAACGAAACTGATTAAAAACGAACCAAAACATCACTATTGGGTCCAATAAAGTGAATTTGGGTGCGTTCGTTTCGTTTCTGGCGCGAATCGGTAGTTCGTTTCGGTTCCGGCCCGAATCGGTGCATTCAATGCAACCCGGCATGGTTTTTTGCACAGTAACGAAACTTACCAAAACGAACCAAAACATCACTATTGGGTCCAAAAAAGTGGATTGGGTGCGTTAGTTTCGTTTCTAGCGTGAATCGGTAGCTCGTTTCGGTTCCGGCCCGAATCGGTGCATTCAATGCAACCCGGCATGGTTTTTTGCACAGTAACGAAACTGACCAAAACGAACCAAAACATAACTATTGGGTCCAAAAAAGTGGATTGGGTGCGTTCGTTTCGTTTCTGGCGCGAATCGGTAGTTCGTTTCGGTTCCGGCCCGAATCGGTACATTAAATGCTATCCCGGCATGGTTTTTTGCACAGTAACGAAACTGATTAAAAACGAACCAAAACATCACTATTGGGTCCAATAAAGTGAATTTGGGTGCGTTCGTTTCGTTTCTGGCGCGAATCGGTAGTTCGTTTCGGTTCCGGCCCGAATCGGTGCATTCAATGCAACCCGGCATGTTTTTTTGCACAGTAACGAAACTGACCAAAACGAACCAAAACATCACTATTGGGTCCAAAAAAGTGGATTGGGTGCGTTAGTTTCGTTTCTAGCGTGAATCGGTAGCTCGTTTCGGTTCCGGCCCGAATCGGTGCATTCAATGCAACCCGGCATGGTTTTTTGCACAGTAACGAAACTGACCAAAACGAACCAAAACATAACTATTGGGTCCAAAAAAGTGGATTGGGTGCGTTCGTTTCGTTTCTGGCGCGAATCGGTAGTTCGTTTCGGTTCCGGCCCGAATCGGTACATTAAATGCTATCCCGGCATGGTTTTTTGCACAGTAATGAAACTGATTAAAAACAAACCAAAACATCAGTATTGGGTCCAAAAAAGTTGATTGGGTGCGTTCGTTTCGTTTCTGGCGCGAATCGGTAGTTCGTTTCGGTTCCGGCCCGAATCGGTGCATTCAATGCAACCCGGCATGGTTTTTTGCACAGTAACAAAACTGACCAAAACGAACCAAAACATCACTATTGGGTCCAAAAAAGTGGATTGCGTGCGTTCGTTTCGTTTCTGGCGCGAATCGGTAGTTCGTTTCGGTTCCGGCCCGAATCGGTGCATTCACTGCAACCCGGCATGGTTTTTTGCACAGTAACGAAACTGACCAAAACGAACCAAAACATCACTATTGGGTCCAAAAAAGTGGATTGGGTTCGTTCGTTTCATTTCTGGCCCGAATTGGTAGTTCATTTCGGTTCCGGCACGAATCGGTGCATTCAATGCAACCCGGCATGGTTTTTTGCACATTAATGAAACTGACCACAACGAACCAAAACATCATTATTGGGTCGAAAAAAGTGGATTGGGTGCGTTCGTTACGTTTCTGGCGCGAATCGGTAGTTCGTTTCGGTTCCGGCCCGAATCGGTGCATTCAATGCAACCCGGCATGGTTTTTTGCACAGTAACAAAACTGACCAAAACGAACCAAAACATCACTATTGGGTCCAAAAAAGTGGATTGCGTGCGTTCGTTTCGTTTCTGGCGCGAATCGGTAGTTCGTTTCGGTTCCGGCCCGAATCGGTGCATTCAATGCAATCCGGCATGGTTTTTTGCTCAGTAACGAAACTGACCAAAACGAACCAAAACATCACTATTGGGTCCAAAAAAGTGGATTAGGTGCGTTCGTTTCGTTTCTAGCGTGAATCGGTAGTTCGTTTCGGTTCCGGCCCGAATCGGTGCATTCAATGCAACCCGGCATGGTTTTTTGCACAGTAACGAAACTGACCAAAACGAACCAAAACATAACTATTGGGTCCAAAAAAGTGGATTGGGTGCGTTCGTTTCGTTTCTGGCGCGAATCGGTAGTTCGTTTCGGTTCCGGCCCGAATCGGTACATTAAATGCTATCCCGGCATGGTTTTTTGCACAGTAACGAAACTGATTAAAAACGAACCAAAACATCACTATTGGGTCCAATAAAGTGAATTTGGGTGCGTTCGTTTCGTTTCTGGCGCGAATCGGTAGTTCGTTTCGGTTCCGGCCCGAATCGGTGCATTCAATGCAACCCGGCATGGTTTTTTGCACAGTAACAAAACTGACCAAAACGAACCAAAACATCACTATTGGGTCCAAAAAAGTGGATTGGGTGCATTCGTTTCATTTCTGGCCCGAATTGGTAGTTCATTTCGGTTCCGGCACGAATCGGTGCATTCAATGCAACCCGGCATGGTTTTTTGCACAGTAATGAAACTGACCAAAACGAACCAAAACATCACTATTGGGTCGAAAAAAGTGGATTGGGTGCGTTCGTTACGTTTCTGGCGCGAATCGGTAGTTCGTTTCGGTTCCGGCCCGAATCGGTGCATTCAATGCAACCCGGCATGGTTTTTTGCACAGTAACAAAACTGACCAAAACGAACCAAAACATCACTATTGGGTCCAAAAAAGTGGATTGCGTGCGTTCGTTTCGTTTCTGGCGCGAATCGGTAGTTCGTTTCGGTTCCGGCCCGAATCGGTGCATTCACTGCAACCCGGCATGGTTTTTTGCACAGTAACGAAACTGACCAAAACGAACCAAAACATCACTATTGGGTCCAAAAAAGTGGATTGGGTGCGTTCGTTTCATTTCTGGCCCGAATTGGTAGTTCATTTCGGTTCCGGCACGAATCGGTGCATTCAATGCAACCCGGCATGGTTTTTTGCACATTAATGAAACTGACCACAACGAACCAAAACATCACTATTGGGTCGAAAAAAGTGGATTGGGTGCGTTCGTTACGTTTCTGGCGCGAATCGGTAGTTCGTTTCGGTTCCGGCCCGAATCGGTGCATTCAATGCAACCCGGCATGGTTTTTTGCACAGTAACAAAACTGACCAAAACGAACCAAAACATCACTATTGGGTCCAAAAAAGTGGATTGCGTGCGTTCGTTTCGTTTCTGGCGCGAATCGGTAGTTCGTTTCGGTTCCGGCCCGAATCGGTGCATTCAATGCAATCCGGCATGGTTTTTTGCTCAGTAACGAAACTGACCAAAACGAACCAAAACATCACTATTGGGTCCAAAAAAGTGGATTAGGTGCGTTCGTTTCGTTTCTAGCGTGAATCGGTAGTTCGTTTCGGTTCCGGCCCGAATCGGTGCATTCAATGCAACCCGGCATGGTTTTTTGCACAGTAACGAAACTGACCAAAACGAACCAAAACATAACTATTGGGTCCAAAAAAGTGGATTGGGTGCGTTCGTTTCGTTTCTGGCGCGAATCGGTAGTTCGTTTCGGTTCCGGCCCGAATCGGTACATTAAATGCTATCCCGGCATGGTTTTTTGCACAGTAACGAAACTGATTAAAAACGAACCAAAACATCACTATTGGGTCCAATAAAGTGAATTTGGGTGCGTTCGTTTCGTTTCTGGCGCGAATCGGTAGTTCGTTTCGGTTCCGGCCCGAATCGGTGCATTCAATGCAACCCGGCATGGTTTTTTGCACAGTAACGAAACTTACCAAAACGAACCAAAACATCACTATTGGGTCCAAAAAAGTGGATTGGGTGCGTTAGTTTCGTTTCTAGCGTGAATCGGTAGCTCGTTTCGGTTCCGGCCCGAATCGGTGCATTCAATGCAACCCGGCATGGTTTTTTGCACAGTAACGAAACTGACCAAAACGAACCAAAACATAACTATTGGGTCCAAAAAAGTGGATTGGGTGCGTTCGTTTCGTTTCTGGCGCGAATCGGTAGTTCGTTTCGGTTCCGGCCCGAATCGGTACATTAAATGCTATCCCGGCATGGTTTTTTGCACAGTAACGAAACTGATTAAAAACGAACCAAAACATCACTATTGGGTCCAATAAAGTGAATTTGGGTGCGTTCGTTTCGTTTCTGGCGCGAATCGGTAGTTCGTTTCGGTTCCGGCCCGAATCGGTGCATTCAATGCAACCCGGCATGTTTTTTTGCACAGTAACGAAACTGACCAAAACGAACCAAAACATCACTATTGGGTCCAAAAAAGTGGATTGGGTGCGTTAGTTTCGTTTCTAGCGTGAATCGGTAGCTCGTTTCGGTTCCGGCCCGAATCGGTGCATTCAATGCAACCCGGCATGGTTTTTTGCACAGTAACGAAACTGACCAAAACGAACCAAAACATAACTATTGGGTCCAAAAAAGTGGATTGGGTGCGTTCGTTTCGTTTCTGGCGCGAATCGGTAGTTCGTTTCGGTTCCGGCCCGAATCGGTACATTAAATGCTATCCCGGCATGGTTTTTTGCACAGTAATGAAACTGATTAAAAACAAACCAAAACATCAGTATTGGGTCCAAAAAAGTTGATTGGGTGCGTTCGTTTCGTTTCTGGCGCGAATCGGTAGTTCGTTTCGGTTCCGGCCCGAATCGATGCATTCAATGCAACCCGGCATGGTTTTTTGCACAGTAACAAAACTGACCAAAACGAACCAAAACATCACTATTGGGTCCAAAAAGTAAATTGGGTGCGTTCGTTTCGTTTCTGGCGCGAATCGGTAGTTTGTTTCGGTTCCGGCCCAAATCGGTGCATTTAATGCTATCCCGGCATGGTTTTTTGCACAGTAACGAAACTGATTTAAAACGAACCAAAACATCACAATTGGGTCCAATAAAGTGGATTTGGTGCGTTCGTTTCGTTTCTGGCGCGAATCGGTAGTTCGTTTCGGTTCCGGCCCGAATCGGTACATTAAATGCTATCCCGGCATGGTTTTTTGCACAGTAATGAAACTGATTAAAAACGAACCAAAACATCACAATTGGGTCCAATAAACTGGATTTGGTGCGTTCGTTTCGTTTCTGGCGCGAATCGGTAGTTCGTTTCGGTTGCGGCCCGAATCGGTGCATTCAATGCAACCCGTCATGGTTTTTTGCACAGTAACGAAACTGACCAAAACGAACCAAAACATAACTATTGGGTCCAAAAAAGTGGATTGGGTACTTTCGTTTCGGTTCCGGCCCGAATCGGTGCATTAAATGCAACCCGGCATGGTTTTTTGCACAGTAACAAAACTGACCAAAACGAACCAAAACATCACTATTGGGTCCAAAAAAGTGGATTGGGTGCATTCGTTTCATTTCTGGCCCGAATTGGTAGTTCATTTCGGTTCCGGCACGAATCGGTGCATTCAATGCAACCCGGCATGGTTTTTTGCACAGTAATGAAACTGACCAAAACGAACCAAAACATCACTATTGGGTCGAAAAAAGTGGATTGGGTGCGTTCGTTACGTTTCTGGCGCGAATCGGTAGTTCGTTTCGGTTCCGGCCCGAATCGGTGCATTCACTGCAACCTGGCATGGTTTTTTGCACAGTAACGAAACTGACCAAAACGAACCAAAACATCACTATTGGGTCCAAAAAAGTGGATTGGATGCGTTCGTTTCATTTCTGGCCCGAATTGGTAGTTCATTTCGGTTCCGGCACGAATCGGTGCATTCAATGCAACCCGGCATGGTTTTTTGCACATTGAAGAAACTGACCACAACGAACCAAAACATCACTATTGGGTCGAAAAAAGTGGATTGGGTGCGTTCGTTACGTTTCTGGCGCGAATCGGTAGTTCGTTTCGGTTCCGGCCCGAATCGGTGCATTCAATGCAACCCGGCATGGTTTTTTGCACAGTAACAAAACTGACCAAAACGAACCAAAACATCACTATTGGGTCCAAAAAAGTGGATTGGGTGCGTTCGTTACGTTTCTGGCGCGAATCGGTAGTTCGTTTCGGTTCCGGCCCGAATCGGTGCATTCAATGCAACCCGGCATGGTTTTTTGCACAGTAACAAAACTGACCAAAACGAACCAAAACATCACTATTGGGTCCAAAAAAGTGGATTGCGTGCGTTCGTTTCGTTTCTGGCGCGAATCGGTAGTTCGTTTCAGTTCCGGCCCGAATCGGTGCATTCACTGCAACCCGGCATGGTTTTTTGCACAGTAACGAAACTGACCAAAACGAACCAAAACATCACTATTGGGTCCAAAAAAGTGGATTGGGTGCGTTCGTTTCATTTCTGGCCCGAATTGGTAGTTCATTTCGGTTCCGGCACGAATCGGTGCATTCAATGCAACCCGGCATGGTTTTTTGCACATTAATGAAACTGACCACAACGAACCAAAACATCACTATTGGGTCGAAAAAAGTGGATTGGGTGCGTTCGTTACGTTTCTGGCGCGAATCGGTAGTTCGTTTCGGTTCCGGCCCGAATCGGTGCATTCAATGCAACCCGGCATGGTTTTTTGCACAGTAACAAAACTGACCAAAACGAACCAAAACATCACTATTGGGTCCAAAAAAGTGGATTGCGTGCGTTCGTTTCGTTTCTGGCGCGAATCGGTAGTTCGTTTCGGTTCCGGCCCGAATCGGTGCATTCAATGCAATCCGGCATGGTTTTTTGCTCAGTAACGAAACTGACCAAAACGAACCAAAACATCACTATTGGGTCCAAAAAAGTGGATTAGGTGCGTTCGTTTCGTTTCTAGCGTGAATCGGTAGTTCGTTTCGGTTCCGGCCCGAATCGGTGCATTCAATGCAACCCGGCATGGTTTTTTGCACAGTAACGAAACTGACCAAAACGAACCAAAACATAACTATTGGGTCCAAAAAAGTGGATTGGGTGCGTTCGTTTCGTTTCTGGCGCGAATCGGTAGTTCGTTTCGGTTCCGGCCCGAATCGGTACATTAAATGCTATCCCGGCATGGTTTTTTGCACAGCAATGAAACTGATTAAAAACAAACCAAAACATCAGTATTGGGTCCAAAAAAGTGGATTGGGTGCGTTCGTTTCGTTTCTGGCGCGAATCGGTAGTTCGTTTCGGTTCCGGCCCGAATCGATGCATTCAATGCAACCCGGCATGGTTTTTTGCACAGTAACAAAACTGACCAAAACGAACCAAAACATCACTATTGGGTCCAAAAAGTAAATTGGGTGCGTTCGTTTCGTTTCTGGCGCGAATCGGTAGTTTGTTTCGGTTCCGGCCCAAATCGGTGCATTTAATGCTATCCCGGCATGGTTTTTTGCACAGTAACGAAACTGATTTAAAACGAACCAAAACATCACAATTGGGTCCAATAAAGTGGATTTGGTGCGTTCGTTTCGTTTCTGGCGCGAATCGGTAGTTCGTTTCGGTTCCGGCCCGAATCGGTGCATTCAATGCAACCCGGCATGGTTTTTTGCACAGTAACGAAATTGACCAAAACGAACCAAAACATAACTATTGGGTCCAAAAAAGTGGATTGGGTGCGTTCGTTTCGTTTCTGGCGCGAATCGGTAGTTCGTTTCGGTTCCGGCCCGAATCGGTACATTAAATGCTATCCCGGCATGGTTTTTTGCACAGTAACGAAACTGATTAAAAACGAACCAAAACATCACTATTGGGTCCAATAAAGTGAATTTGGGTGCGTTCGTTTCGTTTCTGGCGCGAATCGGTAGTTCGTTTCGGTTCCGGCCCGAATCGGTGCATTCAATGCAACCCGGCATGGTTTTTTGCACAGTAACGAAACTTACCAAAACGAACCAAAACATCACTATTGGGTCCAAAAAAGTGGATTGGGTGCGTTAGTTTCGTTTCTAGCGTGAATCGGTAGCTCGTTTCGGTTCCGGCCCGAATCGGTGCATTCAATGCAACCCGGCATGGTTTTTTGCACAGTAACGAAACTGACCAAAACGAACCAAAACATAACTATTGGGTCCAAAAAAGTGGATTGGGTGCGTTCGTTTCGTTTCTGGCGCGAATCGGTAGTTCGTTTCGGTTCCGGCCCGAATCGGTACATTAAATGCTATCCCGGCATGGTTTTTTGCACAGTAACGAAACTGATTAAAAAGGAACCAAAACATCACTATTGGGTCCAATAAAGTGAATTTGGGTGCGTTCGTTTCGTTTCTGGCGCGAATCGGTAGTTCGTTTCGGTTCCGGCCCGAATCGGTGCATTCAATGCAACCCGGCATGTTTTTTTGCACAGTAACGAAACTGACCAAAACGAACCAAAACATCACTATTGGGTCCAAAAAAGTGGATTGGGTGCGTTAGTTTCGTTTCTAGCGTGAATCGGTAGCTCGTTTCGGTTCCGGCCCGAATCGGTGCATTCAATGCAACCCGGCATGGTTTTTTGCACAGTAACGAAACTGACCAAAACGAACCAAAACATAACTATTGGGTCCAAAAAAGTGGATTGGGTGCGTTCGTTTCGTTTCTGGCGCGAATCGGTAGTTCGTTTCGGTTCCGGCCCGAATCGGTACATTAAATGCAACCCGGCATGGTTTTTTGCACGGTAACGAAACTAACCAAAACGAACCAAAACATAACTATTGGGTCCAAAAAAGTGGATTGGGTGCGTTTGTTTCGTTTCTGGCGCGAATCGGTAGTTCGTTTCGTTTCTGGCCCGAATCGGTACATTAAATGCTATCCCGGCATGGTTTTTTGCACAGTAATGAAACTGATTAAAAACAAACCAAAACATCAGTATTGGGTCCAAAAAAGTTGATTGGGTGCGTTCGTTTCGTTTCTGGCGCGAATCGGTAGTTCGTTTCGGTTCCGGCCCGAATCGATGCATTCAATGCAACCCGGCATGGTTTTTTGCACAGTAACAAAACTGACCAAAACGAACCAAAACATCACTATTGGGTCCAAAAAGTAAATTGGGTGCGTCCGTTTCGTTTCTGGCGCGAATCGGTAGTTTGTTTCGGTTCCGACCCAAATCGGTGCATTTAATGCTATCCCGGCATGGTTTTTTGCACAGTAACGAAACTGATTTAAAACGAACCAAAACATCACAATTGGGTCCAATAAAGTGGATTTGGTGCGTTCGTTTCGTTTCTGGCGCGAATCGGTAGTTCGTTTCGGTTCCGGCCCGAATCGGTACATTAAATGCTATCCCGGCATGGTTTTTTGCACAGTAATGAAACTGATTAAAAACGAACCAAAACATCACAATTGGGTCCAATAAACTGGATTTGGTGCGTTCGTTTCGTTTCTGGCGCGAATCGGTAGTTCGTTTCGGTTGCGGCCCGAATCGGTGCATTCAATGCAACCCGTCATGGTTTTTTGCACAGTAACGAAACTGACCAAAACGAACCAAAACATAACTATTGGGTCCAAAAAAGTGGATTAGGTACTTTCGTTTCGGTTCCGGCCCGAATCGGTGCATTAAATGCAACCCGGCATGGTTTTTTGCACAGTAACAAAACTGACCAAAACGAACCAAAACATCACTATTGGGTCCAAAAAAGTGGATTGGGTGCATTCGTTTCATTTCTGGCCCGAATTGGTAGTTCATTTCGGTTCCGGCACGAATCGGTGCATTCAATGCAACCCGGCATGGTTTTTTGCACAGTAATGAAACTGACCAAAACGAACCAAAACATCACTATTGGGTCGAAAAAAGTGGATTGGGTGCGTTCGTTACGTTTCTGGCGCGAATCGGTAGTTCGTTTCGGTTCCGGCCCGAATCGGTGCATTCAATGCAATCCGGCATGGTTTTTTGCTCAGTAACGAAACTGACCAAAACGAACCAAAACATCACTATTGGGTCCAAAAAAGTGGATTAGGTGCGTTCGTTTCGTTTCTAGCGTGAATCGGTAGTTCGTTTTGGTTCCGGCCCGAATCGGTGCATTCAATGCAACCCGGCATGGTTTTTTGCACAGTAACGAAACTGACCAAAACGAACCAAAACATAACTATTGGGTCCAAAAAAGTGGATTGGGTGCGTTCGTTTCGTTTCTGGCGCGAATCGGTAGTTCGTTTCGGTTCCGGCCCGAATCGGTACATTAAATGCTATCCCGGCATGGTTTTTTGCACAGTAACGAAACTGATTAAAAACGAACCAAAACATCACTATTGGGTCCAATAAAGTGAATTTGGGTGCGTTCGTTTCGTTTCTGGCGTGAATCGGTAGTTCGTTTCGGTTCCGGCCCGAATCGGTGCATTCAATGCAACCCGGCATGGTTTTTTGCACAGTAACGAAACTGACCAAAACGAACCAAAACATCACTATTGGGTCCAAAAAAGTGGATTGGGTGCGTTCGTTTCGTTTCTAGCGTGAATCGGTAGCTCGTTTCGGTTCCGGCCCGAATCGGTGCATTCAATGCAACCCGGCATGGTTTTTTGCACAGTAACGAAACTGACCAAAACGAACCAAAACATAACTATTGGGTCCAAAAAATTGGATTGGGTGCGTTCGTTTCGTTTCTGGCGCGAATCTGTAGTTCGTTTCGGTTCCGGCCCGAATCGGTACATTAAATGCTATCCCGGCATGGTTTTTTGCACAGTAATGAAACTGATTAAAAACAAACCAAAACTTCAGTATTGGGTCCAAAAAAGTTGATTGGGTGCGTTCGTTTCGTTTCTGGCGCGAATCGGTAGTTCGTTTCGGTTCCGGCCCGAATCGGTGCATTCAATGCAACCCGGCATGGTTTTTTGCACAGTAACGAAACTGACCAAAACGAACCAAAACATAACTATTGGGTCCAAAAAAGTGGATTGGGTGCGTTCGTTTCGTTTCTGGCGCGAATCGGTAGTTTGTTTCGGTTCCGGCCCAAATCAGTGCATTTAATGCTATCCCGGCATGGTTTTTTGCACAGTAACGAAACTGATTTAAAACGAACCAAAACATCACAATTGGGTCCAATAAAGTGGATTTGGTGCGTTCGTTTCGTTTCTGGCGCGAATCGGTAGTTCGTTTCGGTTCCGGCCCGAATCGGTACATTAAATGCTATCCCGGCATGGTTTTTTGCACAGTAATGAAACTGATTAAAAACGAACCAAAACATCACAATTGGGTCCAATAAACTGGATTTGGTGCGTTCGTTTCGTTTCTGGCGCGAATCGGTAGTTCGTTTCGGTTGCGGCCCGAATCGGTGCATTCAATGCAACCCGTCATGGTTTTTTGCACAGTAACAAAACTGACCAAAACGAACCAAAACATAACTATTGGGTCCAAAAAAGTGGATTAGGTACTTTCGTTTCGGTTCCGGCCCGAATCGGTGCATTAAATGCAACCCGGCATGGTTTTTTGCACAGTAACAAAACTGACCAAAACGAACCAAAACATCACTATTGGGTCCAAAAAAGTGGATTGGGTGCATTCGTTTCATTTCTGGCCCGAATTGGTAGTTCATTTCGGTTCCGGCACGAATCGGTGCATTCAATGCAACCCGGCATGGTTTTTTGCACAGTAATGAAACTGACCAAAACGAACCAAAACATCACTATTGGGTCGAAAAAAGTGGATTGGGTGCGTTCGTTACGTTTCTGGCGCGAATCGGTAGTTCGTTTCGGTTCCGGCCCGAATCGGTGCATTCACTGCAACCCGGCATGGTTTTTTGCACAGTAACGAAACTGACCAAAACGAACCAAAACATCACTATTGGGTCCAAAAAAGTGGATTGGATGCGTTCGTTTCATTTCTGGCCCGAATTGGTAGTTCATTTCGGTTCCGGCACGAATCGGTGCATTCAATGCAACCCGGCATGGTTTTTTGCACATTGAAGAAACTGACCACAACGAACCAAAACATCACTATTGGGTCGAAAAAAGTGGATTGGGTGCGTTCGTTACGTTTCTGGCGCGAATCGGTAGTTCGTTTCGGTTCCGGCCCGAATCGGTGCATTCAATGCAACCCGGCATGGTTTTTTGCACAGTAACAAAACTGACCAAAACGAACCAAAACATCACTATTGGGTCCAAAAAAGTGGATTGGGTGCGTTCGTTACGTTTCTGGCGCGAATCGGTAGTTCGTTTCGGTTCCGGCCCGAATCGGTGCATTCAATGCAACCCGGCATGGTTTTTTGCACAGTAACAAAACTGACCAAAACGAACCAAAACATCACTATTGGGTCCAAAAAAGTGGATTGCGTGCGTTCGTTTCGTTTCTGGCGCGAATCGGTAGTTCGTTTCAGTTCCGGCCCGAATCGGTGCATTCACTGCAACCCGGCATGGTTTTTTGCACAGTAACGAAACTGACCAAAACGAACCAAAACATCACTATTGGGTCCAAAAAAGTGGATTGGGTGCGTTCGTTTCATTTCTGGCCCGAATTGGTAGTTCATTTCGGTTCCGGCACGAATCGGTGCATTCAATGCAACCCGGCATGGTTTTTTGCACATTAATGAAACTGACCACAACGAACCAAAACATCACTATTGGGTCGAAAAAAGTGGATTGGGTGCGTTCGTTACGTTTCTGGCGCGAATCGGTAGTTCGTTTCGGTTCCGGCCCGAATCGGTGCATTCAATGCAACCCGGCATGGTTTTTTGCACAGTAACAAAACTGACCAAAACGAACCAAAACATCACTATTGGGTCCAAAAAAGTGGATTGCGTGCGTTCGTTTCGTTTCTGGCGCGAATCGGTAGTTCGTTTCGGTTCCGGCCCGAATCGGTGCATTCAATGCAATCCGGCATGGTTTTTTGCTCAGTAACGAAACTGACCAAAACGAACCAAAACATCACTATTGGGTCCAAAAAAGTGGATTAGGTGCGTTCGTTTCGTTTCTAGCGTGAATCGGTAGTTCGTTTCGGTTCCGGCCCGAATCGGTGCATTCAATGCAACCCGGCATGGTTTTTTGCACAGTAACGAAACTGACCAAAACGAACCAAAACATAACTATTGGGTCCAAAAAAGTGGATTGGGTGCGTTCGTTTCGTTTCTGGCACGAATCGGTAGTTCGTTTCGGTTCCGGCCCGAATCGGTACATTAAATGCTATCCCGGCATGGTTTTTTGCACAGCAATGAAACTGATTAAAAACAAACCAAAACATCAGTATTGGGTCCAAAAAAGTGGATTGGGTGCGTTCGTTTCGTTTCTGGCGCGAATCGGTAGTTCGTTTCGGTTCCGGCCCGAATCGATGCATTCAATGCAACCCGGCATGGTTTTTTGCACAGTAACAAAACTGACCAAAACGAACCAAAACATCACTATTGGGTCCAAAAAGTAAATTGGGTGCGTTCGTTTCGTTTCTGGCGCGAATCGGTAGTTTGTTTCGGTTCCGGCCCAAATCGGTGCATTTAATGCTATCCCGGCATGGTTTTTTGCACAGTAACGAAACTGATTTAAAACGAACCAAAACATCACAATTGGGTCCAATAAAGTGGATTTGGTGCGTTCGTTTCGTTTCTGGCGCGAATCGGTAGTTCGTTTCGGTTCCGGCCCGAATCGGTGCATTCAATGCAACCCGGCATGGTTTTTTGCACAGTAACGAAACTGACCAAAACGAACCAAAACATCACTATTGGGTCCAAAAAAGTGGATTGGGTGCGTTAGTTTCGTTTCTAGCGTGAATCGGTAGCTCGTTTCGGTTCCGGCCCGAATCGGTGCATTCAATGCAACCCGGCATGGTTTTTTGCACAGTAACGAAACTGACCAAAACGAACCAAAACATAACTATTGGGTCCAAAAAAGTGGATTGGGTGCGTTCGTTTCGTTTCTGGCCCGAATTGGTAGTTCATTTCGGTTCCGGCACGAATCGGTGCATTCAATGCAACCCGGCATGGTTTTTTGCACATTAATGAAACTGACCAGAACGAACCAAAACATCACTATTGGGTCGAAAAAAGTGGATTGGGTGCGTTCGTTACGTTTCTGGCGCGAATCGGTAGTTCGTTTCGGTTCCGGCCCGAATCGGTGCATTCAATGCAACCCGGCATGGTTTTTTGCACAGTAACAAAACTGACCAAAACGAACCAAAACATCACTATTGGGTCCAAAAAAGTGGATTGCGTGCGTTCGTTTCGTTTCTGGCGCGAATCGGTAGTTCGTTTCGGTTCCGGCCCGAATCTGTTCATTCAATGCAATCCGGCATGGTTTTTTGCTCAGTAACGAAACTGACCAAAACGAACCAAAACATCACTATTGGGTCCAAAAAAGTGGATTAGGTGCGTTCGTTTCGTTTCTAGCGTGAATCGGTAGTTCGTTTCGGTTCCGGCCCGAATCGGTGCATTCAATGCAACCCGGCATGGTTTTTTGCACAGTAACGAAACTGACCAAAACGAACCAAAACATAACTATTGGGTCCAAAAAAGTGGATTGGGTGCGTTCGTTTCGTTTCTGGCGCGAATCGGTAGTTCGTTTCGGTTCCGGCCCGAATCGGTACATTAAATGCTATCCCGGCATGGTTTTTTGCACAGTAACGAAACTGATTAAAAACGAACCAAAACATCACTATTGGGTCCAATAAAGTGAATTTGGGTGCGTTCGTTTCGTTTCTGGCGCGAATCGGTAGTTCGTTTCGGTTCCGGCCCGAATCGGTGCATTCAATGCAACCCGGCATGGTTTTTTGCACAGTAACGAAACTTACCAAAACGAACCAAAACATCACTATTGGGTCCAAAAAAGTGGATTGGGTGCGTTAGTTTCGTTTCTAGCGTGAATCGGTAGCTCGTTTCGGTTCCGGCCCGAATCGGTGCATTCAATGCAACCCGGCATGGTTTTTTGCACAGTAACGAAACTGACCAAAACGAACCAAAACATAACTATTGGGTCCAAAAAAGTGGATTGGGTGCGTTCGTTTCGTTTCTGGCGCGAATCGGTAGTTCGTTTCGGTTCCGGCCCGAATCGGTACATTAAATGCTATCCTGGCATGGTTTTTTGCACAGTAACGAAACTGATTAAAAACGAACCAAAACATCACTATTGGGTCCAATAAAGTGAATTTGGGTGCGTTCGTTTCGTTTCTGGCGCGAATCGGTAGTTCGTTTCGGTTCCGGCCCGAATCGGTACATTAAATGCTATCCCGGCATGGTTTTTTGCACAGTAATGAAACTGATTAAAAACAAACCAAAACATCAGTATTGGATCCAAAAAAGTTGATTGGGTGCGATCGTTTCGTTTCTGGCGCGAATCGGTAGTTCGTTTCGGTTCCGGCCCGAATCGATGCATTCAATGCAACCCGGCATGGTTTTTTGCACAGTAACAAAACTGACCAAAACGAACCAAAACATCACTATTGGGTCCAAAAAGTAAATTGGGTGCGTTGGTTTCGTTTCTGGCGCGAATCGGTAGTTTGTTTCGGTTCCGGCCCAAATCGGTGCATTTAATGATATCCCGGCATGGTTTTTTGCACAGTAACGAAACTGATTTAAAACGAACCAAAACATCACAATTGGGTCCAATAAAGTGGATTTGGTGCGTTCGTTTCGTTTCTGGCGCGAATCGGTAGTTCGTTTCGGTTCCGGCCCGAATCGGTACATTAAATGCTATCCCGGCATGGTTTTTTGCACAGTAATGAAACTGATTAAAAACGAACCAAAACATCACAATTGGGTCCAATAAACTGGATTTGGTGCGTTCGTTTCGTTTCTGGCGCGAATCGGTAGTTCGTTTCGGTTGCGGCCCGAATCGGTGCATTCAATGCAACCCGTCATGGTTTTTTGCACAGTAACGAAACTGACCAAAACGAACCAAAACATAACTATTGGGTCCAAAAAAGTGGATTAGGTACTTTCGTTTCGGTTCCGGCCCGAATCGGTGCATTAAATGCAACCCGGCATGGTTTTTTGCACAGTAACAAAACTGACCAAAACGAACCAAAACATCACTATTGGGTCCAAAAAAGTGGATTGGGTGCATTCGTTTCATTTCTGGCCCGAATTGGTAGTTCATTTCGGTTCCGGCACGAATCGGTGCATTCAATGCAACCCGGCATGGTTTTTTGCACAGTAATGAAACTGACCAAAACGAACCAAAACATCACTATTGGGTCGAAAAAAGTGGATTGGGTGCGTTCGTTACGTTTCTGGCGCGAATCGGTAGTTCGTTTCGGTTCCGGCCCGAATCGGTGCATTCACTGCAACCCGGCATGGTTTTTTGCACAGTAACGAAACTGACCAAAACGAACCAAAACATCACTATTGGGTCCAAAAAAGTGGATTGGATGCGTTCGTTTCATTTCTGGCCCGAATTGGTAGTTCATTTCGGTTCCGGCACGAATCGGTGCATTCAATGCAACCCGGCATGGTTTTTTGCACATTGAAGAAACTGACCACAACGAACCAAAACATCACTATTGGGTCGAAAAAAGTGGATTGGGTGCGTTCGTTACGTTTCTGGCGCGAATCGGTAGTTCGTTTCGGTTCCGGCCCGAATCGGTGCATTCAATGCAACCCGGCATGGTTTTTTGCACAGTAACAAAACTGACCAAAACGAACCAAAACATCACTATTGGGTCCAAAAAAGTGGATTGGGTGCGTTCGTTACGTTTCTGGCGCGAATCGGTAGTTCGTTTCGGTTCCGGCCCGAATCGGTGCATTCAATGCAACCCGGCATGGTTTTTTGCACAGTAACAAAACTGACCAAAACGAACCAAAACATCACTATTGGGTCCAAAAAAGTGGATTGCGTGCGTTCGTTTCGTTTCTGGCGCGAATCGGTAGTTCGTTTCAGTTCCGGCCCGAATCGGTGCATTCACTGCAACCCGGCATGGTTTTTTGCACAGTAACGAAACTGACCAAAACGAACCAAAACATCACTATTGGGTCCAAAAAAGTGGATTGGGTGCGTTCGTTTCATTTCTGGCCCGAATTGGTAGTTCATTTCGGTTCCGGCACGAATCGGTGCATTCAATGCAACCCGGCATGGTTTTTTGCACATTAATGAAACTGACCACAACGAACCAAAACATCACTATTGGGTCGAAAAAAGTGGATTGGGTGCGTTCGTTACGTTTCTGGCGCGAATCGGTAGTTCGTTTCGGTTCCGGCCCGAATCGGTGCATTCAATGCAACCCGGCATGGTTTTTTGCACAGTAACAAAACTGACCAAAACGAACCAAAACATCACTATTGGGTCCAAAAAAGTGGATTGCGTGCGTTCGTTTCGTTTCTGGCGCGAATCGGTAGTTCGTTTCGGTTCCGGCCCGAATCGGTGCATTCAATGCAATCCGGCATGGTTTTTTGCTCAGTAACGAAACTAACCAAAACGAACCAAAACATCACTATTGGGTCCAAAAAAGTGGATTAGGTGCGTTCGTTTCGTTTCTATCGTGAATCGGTAGTTCGTTTCGGTTCCGGCCCGAATCGGTGCATTCAATGCAACCCGGCATGGTTTTTTGCACAGTAACGAAACTGACCAAAACGAACCAAAACATAACTATTGTGTCCAAAAAAGTGGATTGGGTGCGTTCGTTTCGTTTCTGGCGCGAATCGGTAGTTCGTTTCGGTTCCGGCCCGAATCGGTACATTAAATGCTATCCCGGCATGGTTTTTTGCACAGCAATGAAACTGATTAAAAACAAACCAAAACATCAGTATTGGGTCCAAAAAAGTGGATTGGGTGCGTTCGTTTCGTTTCTGGCGCGAATCGGTAGTTCGTTTCGGTTCCGGCCCGAATCGATGCATTCAATGCAACCCGGCATGGTTTTTTGCACAGTAACAAAACTGACCAAAACGAACCAAAACATCACTATTGGGTCCAAAAAGTAAATTGGGTTTTTGCACAGTAACGAAACTGATTTAAAACGAACCAAAACATCACAATTGGGTCCAATAAAGTGGATTTGGTGCGTTCGTTTCGTTTCTGGCGCGAATCGGTAGTTCGTTTCGGTTCCGGCCCGAATCGGTGCATTCAATGCAACCCGGCATGGTTTTTTGCACAGTAACGAAACTGACCAAAACGAACCAAAACATCACTATTGGGTCCAAAAAAGTGGATTGGGTGCGTTAGTTTCGTTTCTAGCGTGAATCGGTAGCTCGTTTCGGTTCCGGCCCGAATCGGTGCATTCAATGCAACCCGGCATGGTTTTTTGCACAGTAACGAAACTGACCAAAACGAACCAAAACATAACTATTGGGTCCAAAAAAGTGGATTGGGTGCGTTCGTTTCGTTTCTGGCGCGAATCGGTAGTTCGTTTCGGTTCCGGCCCGAATCGGTACATTAAATGCTATCCCGGCATGGTTTTTTGCACAGTAACGAAACTGATTAAAAACGAACCAAAACATCACTATTGGGTCCAATAAAGTGAATTTGGGTGCGTTCGTTTCGTTTCTGGCGCGAATCGGTAGTTCGTTTCGGTTCCGGCCCGAATCGGTGCATTCAATGCAACCCGGCATGGTTTTTTGCACAGTAACGAAACTGACCAAAATGAACCAAAACATCACTATTGGGTCCAAAAAAGTGGATTGGGTGCGTTAGTTTCGTTTCTAGCGTGAATCGGTAGCTCGTTTCGGTTCCGGCCCGAATCGGTGCATTCAATGCAACCCGGCATGGTTTTTTGCACAGTAACGAAACTGACCAAAACGAACCAAAACATAACTATTGGGTCCAAAAAAGTGGATTGGGTGCGTTCGTTTCGTTTCTGGCGCGAATCGGTAGTTCGTTTCGGTTCCGGCCCGAATCGGTACATTAAATGCTATCCCGGCATGGTTTTTTGCACAGTAATGAAACTGATTAAAAACAAACCAAAACATCAGTATTGGGTCCAAAAAAGTTGATTGGGTGCGTTCGTTTCGTTTCTGGCGCGAATCGGTAGTTCGTTTCGGTTCCGGCCCGAATCGATGCATTCAATGCAACCCGGCATGGTTTTTTGCACAGTAACAAAACTGACCAAAACGAACCAAAACATCACTATTGGGTCCAAAAAGTAAATTGGGTGCGTTCGTTTCGTTTCTGGCGCGAATCGGTAGTTTGTTTCGGTTCCGGCCCAAATCGGTGCATTTAATGCTATCCCGGCATGGTTTTTTGCACAGTAACGAAACTGATTTAAAACGAACCAAAACATCACAATTGGGTCCAATAAAGTGGATTTGGTGCGTTCGTTTCGTTTCTGGCGTGAATCGGTAGTTCGTTTCGGTTCCGGCCCGAATCGGTACATTAAATGCTATCCCGGCATGGTTTTTTGCACAGTAATGAAACTGATTAAAAACGAACCAAAACATCACAATTGGGTCCAATAAACTGGATTTGGTGCGTTCGTTTCGTTTCTGGCGCGAATCGGTAGTTCGTTTCGGTTGCGGCCCGAATCGGTGCATTCAATGCAACCCGTCATGGTTTTTTGCATAGTAACGAAACTGACCAAAACGAACCAAAACATAACAATTGGGTCCAAAAAAGTGGATTAGGTACTTTCGTTTCGGTTCCGGCCCGAATCGGTGCATTAAATGCAACCCGGCATGGTTTTTTGCACAGTAACAAAACTGACCAAAACGAACCAAAACATCACTATTGGGTCCAAAAAAGTGGATTGGGTGCATTCGTTTCATTTCTGGCCCGAATTGGTAGTTCATTTCGGTTCCGGCACGAATCGGTGCATTCAATGCAACCCGGCATGGTTTTTTGCACATTAAAGAAACTGACCACAACGAACCAAAACATCACTATTGGGTCGAAAAAAGTGGATTGGGTGCGTTCGTTACGTTTCTGGCGCGAATCGGTAGTTCGTTTCGGTTCCGGCCCGAATCGGTGCATTCAATGCAACCCGGCATGGTTTTTTGCACAGTAACAAAACTGACCAAAACGAACCAAAACATCACTATTGGGTCCAAAAAAGTGGATTGGGTGCGTTCGTTACGTTTCTGGCGCGAATCGGTAGTTCGTTTCGGTTCCGGCCCGAATCGGTGCATTCAATGCAACCCGGCATGGTTTTTTGCACAGTAACAAAACTGACCAAAACGAACCAAAACATCACTATTGGGTCCAAAAAAGTGGATTGCGTGCGTTCGTTTCGTTTCTGGCACGAATCGGTAGTTCGTTTCGGTTCCGGCCCGAATCGGTGCATTCACTGCAACCCGGCATGGTTTTTTGCACAGTAACGAAACTGACCAAAACGAACCAAAACATCACTATTGGGTCCAAAAAAGTGGATTGGGTGCGTTCGTTTCATTTCTGGCCCGAATTGGTAGTTCATTTCGGTTCCGGCATGAATCGGTGCATTCAATGCAACCCGGCATGGTTTTTTGCACATTAATGAAACTGACCACAACGAACCAAAACATCACTATTGGGTCGAAAAAAGTGGATTGGGTGCGTTCGTTACGTTTCTGGCGCGAATCGGTAGTTCGTTTCGGTTCCGGCCCGAATCGGTGCATTCAATGCAACCCGGCATGGTTTTCTGCACAGTAACAAAACTGACCAAAACGAACCAAAACATCACTATTGGGTCCAAAAAAGTGGATTGCGTGCGTTCGTTTCGTTTCTGGCGCGAATCGGTAGTTCGTTTCGGTTCCGGCCCGAATCGGTGCATTCACTGCAACCCGGCATGGTTTTTTGGACAGTAACGAAACTGACCAAAACGAACCAAAACATCACTATTGGGTCCAAAAAAGTGGATTGGGTGCGTTCGTTTCATTTCTGGCCCGAATTGGTAGTTCATTTCGGTTCCGGCACGAATCGGTGCATTCAATGCAACCCGGCATGGTTTTTTGCACAGTAATGAAACTGACCAAAACGAACCAAAACATCACTATTGGGTCGAAAAAAGTAGATTGGGTGCATTCGTTACGTTTCTGGCGCGAATCGGTAGTTCGTTTCGGTTCCGGCCCGAATCGGTGCATTCAATGCAACCCGGCATGGTTTTTTGCACAGTAACAAAACTGACCAAAACGAACCAAAACATCACTATTGGGTCCAAAAAAGTGGATTGCGTGCGTTCGTTTCGTTTCTGGCGCGAATCGGTAGTTCGTTTCGGTTCCGGCCCGAATCGGTGCATTCACTGCAACCCGGCATGGTTTTTTGCACAGTAACGAAACTGACCAAAACGAACCAAAACATCACTATTGGGTCCAAAAAAGTGGATTGGATGCGTTCGTTTCATTTCTGGCCCGAATTGGTAGTTCATTTCGGTTCCGGCACGAATCGGTGCATTCAATGCAACCCGGCATGGTTTTTTGCACATTGAAGAAACTGACCACAACGAACCAAAACATCACTATTGGGTCGAAAAAAGTGGATTGGGTGCGTTCGTTACGTTTCTGGCGCGAATCGGTAGTTCGTTTCGGTTCCGGCCCGAATCGGTGCATTCAATGCAACCCGGCATGGTTTTTTGCACAGTAACAAAACTGACCAAAACGAACCAAAACATCACTATTGGGTCCAAAAAAGTGGATTGGGTGCGTTCGTTACGTTTCTGGCGCGAATCGGTAGTTCGTTTCGGTTCCGGCCCGAATCGGTGCATTCAATGCAACCCGGCATGGTTTTTTGCACAGTAACAAAACTGACCAAAACGAACCAAAACATCACTATTGGGTCCAAAAAAGTGGATTGCGTGCGTTCGTTTCGTTTCTGGCGCGAATCGGTAGTTCGTTTCAGTTCCGGCCCGAATCGGTGCATTCACTGCAACCCGGCATGGTTTTTTGCACAGTAACGAAACTGACCAAAACGAACCAAAACATCACTATTGGGTCCAAAAAAGTGGATTGGGTGCGTTCGTTTCATTTCTGGCCCGAATTGGTAGTTCATTTCGGTTCCGGCACGAATCGGTGCATTCAATGCAACCCGGCATGGTTTTTTGCACATTAATGAAACTGACCACAACGAACCAAAACATCACTATTGGGTCGAAAAAAGTGGATTGGGTGCGTTCGTTACGTTTCTGGCGCGAATCGGTAGTTCGTTTCGGTTCCGGCCCGAATCGGTGCATTCAATGCAACCCGGCATGGTTTTTTGCACAGTAACAAAACTGACCAAAACGAACCAAAACATCACTATTGGGTCCAAAAAAGTGGATTGCGTGCGTTCGTTTCGTTTCTGGCGCGAATCGGTAGTTCGTTTCGGTTCCGGCCCGAATCGGTGCATTCAATGCAATCCGGCATGGTTTTTTGCTCAGTAACGAAACTGACCAAAACGAACCAAAACATCACTATTGGGTCCAAAAAAGTGGATTAGGTGCGTTCGTTTCGTTTCTAGCGTGAATCGGTAGTTCGTTTCGGTTCCGGCCCGAATCGGTGCATTCAATGCAACCCGGCATGGTTTTTTGCACAGTAACGAAACTGACCAAAACGAACCAAAACATAACTATTGGGTCCAAAAAAGTGGATTGGGTGCGTTCGTTTCGTTTCTGGCGCGAATCGGTAGTTCGTTTCGGTTCCGGCCCGAATCGGTACATTAAATGCTATCCCGGCATGGTTTTTTGCACAGCAATGAAACTGATTAAAAACAAACCAAAACATCAGTATTGGGTCCAAAAAAGTGGATTGGGTGCGTTCGTTTCGTTTCTGGCGCGAATCGGTAGTTCGTTTCGGTTCCGGCCCGAATCGATGCATTCAATGCAACCCGGCATGGTTTTTTGCACAGTAACAAAACTGACCAAAACGAACCAAAACATCACTATTGGGTCCAAAAAGTAAATTGGGTTTTTGCACAGTAACGAAACTGATTTAAAACGAACCAAAACATCACAATTGGGTCCAATAAAGTGGATTTGGTGCGTTCGTTTCGTTTCTGGCGCGAATCGGTAGTTCGTTTCGGTTCCGGCCCGAATCGGTGCATTCAATGCAACCCGGCATGGTTTTTTGCACAGTAACGAAACTGACCAAAACGAACCAAAACATCACTATTGGGTCCAAAAAAGTGGATTGGGTGCGTTAGTTTCGTTTCTAGCGTGAATCGGTAGCTCGTTTCGGTTCCGGCCCGAATCGGTGCATTCAATGCAACCCGGCATGGTTTTTTGCACAGTAACGAAACTGACCAAAACGAACCAAAACATAACTATTGGGTCCAAAAAAGTGGATTGGGTGCGTTCGTTTCGTTTCTGGCGCGAATCGGTAGTTCGTTTCGGTTCCGGCCCGAATCGGTACATTAAATGCTATCCCGGCATGGTTTTTTGCACAGTAACGAAACTGATTAAAAACGAACCAAAACATCACTATTGGGTCCAATAAAGTGAATTTGGGTGCGTTCGTTTCGTTTCTGGCGCGAATCGGTAGTTCGTTTCGGTTCCGGCCCGAATCGGTGCATTCAATGCAACCCGGCATGGTTTTTTGCACAGTAACGAAACTGACCAAAATGAACCAAAACATCACTATTGGGTCCAAAAAAGTGGATTGGGTGCGTTAGTTTCGTTTCTAGCGTGAATCGGTAGCTCGTTTCGGTTCCGGCCCGAATCGGTGCATTCAATGCAACCCGGCATGGTTTTTTGCACAGTAACGAAACTGACCAAAACGAACCAAAACATAACTATTGGGTCCAAAAAAGTGGATTGGGTGCGTTCGTTTCGTTTCTGGCGCGAATCGGTAGTTCGTTTCGGTTCCGGCCCGAATCGGTACATTAAATGCTATCCCGGCATGGTTTTTTGCACAGTAATGAAACTGATTAAAAACAAACCAAAACATCAGTATTGGGTCCAAAAAAGTTGATTGGGTGCGTTCGTTTCGTTTCTGGCGCGAATCGGTAGTTCGTTTCGGTTCCGGCCCGAATCGATGCATTCAATGCAACCCGGCATGGTTTTTTGCACAGTAACAAAACTGACCAAAACGAACCAAAACATCACTATTGGGTCCAAAAAGTAAATTGGGTGCGTTCGTTTCGTTTCTGGCGCGAATCGGTAGTTTGTTTCGGTTCCGGCCCAAATCGGTGCATTTAATGCTATCCCGGCATGGTTTTTTGCACAGTAACGAAACTGATTTAAAACGAACCAAAACATCACAATTGGGTCCAATAAAGTGGATTTGGTGCGTTCGTTTCGTTTCTGGCGCGAATCGGTAGTTCGTTTCGGTTCCGGCCCGAATCGGTACATTAAATGCTATCCCGGCATGGTTTTTTGCACAGTAATGAAACTGATTAAAAACGAACCAAAACATCACAATTGGGTCCAATAAACTGGATTTGGTGCGTTCGTTTCGTTTCTGGCGCGAATCGGTAGTTCGTTTCGGTTGCGGCCCGAATCGGTGCATTCAATGCAACCCGTCATGGTTTTTTGCATAGTAACGAAACTGACCAAAACGAACCAAAACATAACAATTGGGTCCAAAAAAGTGGATTAGGTACTTTCGTTTCGGTTCCGGCCCGAATCGGTGCATTAAATGCAACCCGGCATGGTTTTTTGCACAGTAACAAAACTGACCAAAACGAACCAAAACATCACTATTGGGTCCAAAAAAGTGGATTGGGTGCATTCGTTTCATTTCTGGCCCGAATTGGTAGTTCATTTCGGTTCCGGCACGAATCGGTGCATTCAATGCAACCCGGCATGGTTTTTTGCACATTAAAGAAACTGACCACAACGAACCAAAACATCACTATTGGGTCGAAAAAAGTGGATTGGGTGCGTTCGTTACGTTTCTGGCGCGAATCGGTAGTTCGTTTCGGTTCCGGCCCGAATCGGTGCATTCAATGCAACCCGGCATGGTTTTTTGCACAGTAACAAAACTGACCAAAACGAACCAAAACATCACTATTGGGTCCAAAAAAGTGGATTGGGTGCGTTCGTTACGTTTCTGGCGCGAATCGGTAGTTCGTTTCGGTTCCGGCCCGAATCGGTGCATTCAATGCAACCCGGCATGGTTTTTTGCACAGTAACAAAACTGACCAAAACGAACCAAAACATCACTATTGGGTCCAAAAAAGTGGATTGCGTGCGTTCGTTTCGTTTCTGGCACGAATCGGTAGTTCGTTTCGGTTCCGGCCCGAATCGGTGCATTCACTGCAACCCGGCATGGTTTTTTGCACAGTAACGAAACTGACCAAAACGAACCAAAACATCACTATTGGGTCCAAAAAAGTGGATTGGGTGCGTTCGTTTCATTTCTGGCCCGAATTGGTAGTTCATTTCGGTTCCGGCACGAATCGGTGCATTCAATGCAACCCGGCATGGTTTTTTGCACATTAATGAAACTGACCACAACGAACCAAAACATCACTATTGGGTCGAAAAAAGTGGATTGGGTGCGTTCGTTACGTTTCTGGCGCGAATCGGTAGTTCGTTTCGGTTCCGGCCCGAATCGGTGCATTCAATGCAACCCGGCATGGTTTTTTGCACAGTAACAAAACTGACCAAAACGAACCAAAACATCACTATTGGGTCCAAAAAAGTGGATTGCGTGCGTTCGTTTCGTTTCTGGCGCGAATCGGTAGTTCGTTTCGGTTCCGGCCCGAATCGGTGCATTCAATGCAATCCGGCATGGTTTTTTGCTCAGTAACGAAACTGACCAAAACGAACCAAAACATCACTATTGGGTCCAAAAAAGTGGATTAGGTGCGTTCGTTTCGTTTCTAGCGTGAATCGGTAGTTCGTTTCGGTTCCGGCCCGAATCGGTGCATTCAATGCAACCCGGCATGGTTTTTTGCACAGTAACGAAACTGACCAAAACGAACCAAAACATAACTATTGGGTCCAAAAAAGTGGATTGGGTGCGTTCGTTTCGTTTCTGGCGCGAATCGGTAGTTCGTTTCGGTTCCGGCCCGAATCGGTACATTAAATACTATCCCGGCATGGTTTTTTGCACAGCAATGAAACTGATTAAAAACAAACCAAAACATCAGTATTGGGTCCAAAAAAGTGGATTGGGTGCGTTCGTTTCGTTTCTGGCGCGAATCGGTAGTTCGTTTCGGTTCCGGCCCGAATCGATGCATTCAATGCAACCCGGCATGGTTTTTTGCACAGTAACAAAACTGACCAAAACGAACCAAAACATCACTATTGGGTCCAAAAAGTAAATTGGGTTTTTGCACAGTAACGAAACTGATTTAAAACGAACCAAAACATCACAATTGGGTCCAATAAAGTGGATTTGGTGCGTTCGTTTCGTTTCTGGCGCGAATCGGTAGTTCGTTTCGGTTCCGGCCCGAATCGGTGCATTCAATGCAACCCGGCATGGTTTTTTGCACAGTAACGAAACTGACCAAAACGAACCAAAACATCACTATTGGGTCCAAAAAAGTGGATTGGGTGCGTTAGTTTCGTTTCTAGCGTGAATCGGTAGCTCGTTTCGGTTCCGGCCCGAATCGGTGCATTCAATGCAACCCGGCATGGTTTTTTGCACAGTAACGAAACTGACCAAAACGAACCAAAACATAACTATTGGGTCCAAAAAAGTGGATTGGGTGCGTTCGTTTCGTTTCTGGCGCGAATCGGTAGTTCGTTTCGGTTCCGGCCCGAATCGGTACATTAAATGCTATCCCGGCATGGTTTTTTGCACAGTAACGAAACTGATTAAAAACGAACCAAAACATCACTATTGGGTCCAATAAAGTGAATTTGGGTGCGTTCGTTTCGTTTCTGGCGCGAATCGGTAGTTCGTTTCGGTTCCGGCCCGAATCGGTGCATTCAATGCAACCCGGCATGGTTTTTTGCACAGTAACGAAACTGACCAAAATGAACCAAAACATCACTATTGGGTCCAAAAAAGTGGATTGGGTGCGTTAGTTTCGTTTCTAGCGTGAATCGGTAGCTCGTTTCGGTTCCGGCCCGAATCGGTGCATTCAATGCAACCCGGCATGGTTTTTTGCACAGTAACGAAACTGACCAAAACGAACCAAAACATAACTATTGGGTCCAAAAAAGTGGATTGGGTGCGTTCGTTTCGTTTCTGGCGCGAATCGGTAGTTCGTTTCGGTTCCGGCCCGAATCGGTACATTAAATGCTATCCCGGCATGGTTTTTTGCACAGTAATGAAACTGATTAAAAACAAACCAAAACATCAGTATTGGGTCCAAAAAAGTTGATTGGGTGCGTTCGTTTCGTTTCTGGCGCGAATCGGTAGTTCGTTTCGGTTCCGGCCCGAATCGATGCATTCAATGCAACCCGGCATGGTTTTTTGCACAGTAACAAAACTGACCAAAACGAACCAAAACATCACTATTGGGTCCAAAAAGTAAATTGGGTGCGTTCGTTTCGTTTCTGGCGCGAATCGGTAGTTTGTTTCGGTTCCGGCCCAAATCGGTGCATTTAATGCTATCCCGGCATGGTTTTTTGCACAGTAACGAAACTGATTTAAAACGAACCAAAACATCACAATTGGGTCCAATAAAGTGGATTTGGTGCGTTCGTTTCGTTTCTGGCGCGAATCGGTAGTTCGTTTCGGTTCCGGCCCGAATCGGTACATTAAATGCTATCCCGGCATGGTTTTTTGCACAGTAATGAAACTGATTAAAAACGAACCAAAACATCACAATTGGGTCCAATAAACTGGATTTGGTGCGTTCGTTTCGTTTCTGGCGCGAATCGGTAGTTCGTTTCGGTTGCGGCCCGAATCGGTGCATTCAATGCAACCCGTCATGGTTTTTTGCATAGTAACGAAACTGACCAAAACGAACCAAAACATAACAATTGGGTCCAAAAAAGTGGATTAGGTACTTTCGTTTCGGTTCCGGCCCGAATCGGTGCATTAAATGCAACCCGGCATGGTTTTTTGCACAGTAACAAAACTGACCAAAACGAACCAAAACATCACTATTGGGTCCAAAAAAGTGGATTGGGTGCATTCGTTTCATTTCTGGCCCGAATTGGTAGTTCATTTCGGTTCCGGCACGAATCGGTGCATTCAATGCAACCCGGCATGGTTTTTTGCACATTAAAGAAACTGACCACAACGAACCAAAACATCACTATTGGGTCGAAAAAAGTGGATTGGGTGCGTTCGTTACGTTTCTGGCGCGAATCGGTAGTTCGTTTCGGTTCCGGCCCGAATCGGTGCATTCAATGCAACCCGGCATGGTTTTTTGCACAGTAACAAAACTGACCAAAACGAACCAAAACATCACTATTGGGTCCAAAAAAGTGGATTGGGTGCGTTCGTTACGTTTCTGGCGCGAATCGGTAGTTCGTTTCGGTTCCGGCCCGAATCGGTGCATTCAATGCAACCCGGCATGGTTTTTTGCACAGTAACAAAACTGACCAAAACGAACCAAAACATCACTATTGGGTCCAAAAAAGTGGATTGCGTGCGTTCGTTTCGTTTCTGGCACGAATCGGTAGTTCGTTTCGGTTCCGGCCCGAATCGGTGCATTCACTGCAACCCGGCATGGTTTTTTGCACAGTAACGAAACTGACCAAAACGAACCAAAACATCACTATTGGGTCCAAAAAAGTGGATTGGGTGCGTTCGTTTCATTTCTGGCCCGAATTGGTAGTTCATTTCGGTTCCGGCATGAATCGGTGCATTCAATGCAACCCGGCATGGTTTTTTGCACATTAATGAAACTGACCACAACGAACCAAAACATCACTATTGGGTCGAAAAAAGTGGATTGGGTGCGTTCGTTACGTTTCTGGCGCGAATCGGTAGTTCGTTTCGGTTCCGGCCCGAATCGGTGCATTCAATGCAACCCGGCATGGTTTTTTGCACAGTAACAAAACTGACCAAAACGAACCAAAACATCACTATTGGGTCCAAAAAAGTGGATTGCGTGCGTTCGTTTCGTTTCTGGCGCGAATCGGTAGTTCGTTTCGGTTCCGGCCCGAATCGGTGCATTCACTGCAACCCGGCATGGTTTTTTGGACAGTAACGAAACTGACCAAAACGAACCAAAACATCACTATTGGGTCCAAAAAAGTGGATTGGGTGCGTTCGTTTCATTTCTGGCCCGAATTGGTAGTTCATTTCGGTTCCGGCACGAATCGGTGCATTCAATGCAACCCGGCATGGTTTTTTGCACAGTAATGAAACTGACCAAAACGAACCAAAACATCACTATTGGGTCGAAAAAAGTAGATTGGGTGCATTCGTTACGTTTCTGGCGCGAATCGGTAGTTCGTTTCGGTTCCGGCCCGAATCGGTGCATTCAATGCAACCCGGCATGGTTTTTTGCACAGTAACAAAACTGACCAAAACGAACCAAAACATCACTATTGGGTCCAAAAAAGTGGATTGCGTGCGTTCGTTTCGTTTCTGGCGCGAATCGGTAGTTCGTTTCGGTTCCGGCCCGAATCGGTGCATTCACTGCAACCCGGCATGGTTTTTTGCACAGTAACGAAACTGACCAAAACGAACCAAAACATCACTATTGGGTCCAAAAAAGTGGATTGGGTGCGTTCGTTTCATTTCTGGCCCGAATTGGTAGTTCATTTCGGTTCCGGCACGAATCGGTGCATTCAATGCAACCCGGCATGGTTTTTTGCACAGTAATGAAACTGACCAAAACGAACCAAAACATCACTATTGGGTCGAAAAAAGTAGATTGGGTGCATTCGTTACGTTTCTGGCGCGAATCGGTAGTTCGTTTCGGTTCCGGCCCGAATCGGTGCATTCACTGCAACCCGGCATGGTTTTTTGCACAGTAACGAAACTGACCAAAACGAACCAAAACATCACTATTGGGTCCAAAAAAGTGGATTGGGTGCGTTCGTTTCATTTCTGGCCCGAATTGGTAGTTCATTTCGGTTCCGGCACGAATCGCTGCATTCAATGCAACCCGGCATGGTTTTTTGCACATTAATGAAACTGACCACAACGAACCAAAACATCACTATTGGGTCGAAAAAACTGGATTGGGTGCGTTCGTTACGTTTCTGGCGCGAATCGGTAGTTCGTTTCGGTTCCGGCCCGAATCGGTGCATTCAATGCAACCCGGCATGGTTTTTTGCACAGTAACAAAACTGACCAAAACGAACCAAAACATCACTATTGGGTCCAAAAAAGTGGATTGCGTGCGTTCGTTTCGTTTCTGGCGCGAATCGGTAGTTCGTTTCGGTTCCGGCCCGAATCGGTGCATTCAATGCAATCCGGCATGGTTTTTTGCTCAGTAACGAAACTGACCAAAACGAACCAAAACATCACTATTGGGTCCAAAAAAGTGGATTAGGTGCGTTCGTTTCGTTTCTAGCGTGAATCGGTAGTTCGTTTCGGTTCCGGCCCGAATCGGTGCATTCAATGCAACCCGGCATGGTTTTTTGCACAGTAAAGAAACTGACCAAAACGAACCAAAACATAACTATTGGGTCCAAAAAAGTGGATTGGGTGCGTTCGTTTCATTTCTGGCGCGAATCGGTACTTCGTTTCGGTTCCGGCCCGAATCGGTACATTAAATGCTATCCCGGCATGGTTTTTTGCACAGTAACGAAACTGATTAAAAACGAACCAAAACATCACCATTGGGTCCAATAAAGTGAATTTGGGTGCGTTCGTTTCGTTTCTGGCGCGAATCGGTAGTTCGTTTCGGTTCCGGCCCGAATCGGTGCATTCAATGCAACCCGGCATGGTTTTTTGCACAGTAACAAAACTGACCAAAACGAACCAAAACATCACTATTGGGTCCAAAAAGTAAATTGGGTGCGTTCGTTTCGTTTCTGGCGCGAATCGGTAGTTTGTTTCGGTTCCGGCCCAAATCGGTGCATTTAATGCTATCCCGGCATGGTTTTTTGCACAGTAACGAAACTGATTTAAAACGAACCAAAACATCACAATTGGGTCCAATAAAGTGGATTTGGTGCATTCGTTTCGTTTCTGGCGCGAATCGGTAGTTCGTTTCGGTTCCGGCCCGAATCGGTACATTAAATGCTATCCCGGCATGGTTTTTTGCACAGTAATGAAACTGATTAAAAACGAACCAAAACATCACAATTGGGTCCAATAAACTGGATTTGGTGCGTTCGTTTCGTTTCTGGCGCGAATCGGTAGTTCGTTTCGGTTGCGGCCCGAATCGGTGCATTCAATGCAACCCGTCATGGTTTTTTGCACAGTAACGAAACTGACCAAAACGAACCAAAACATAACTATTGGGTCCAAAAAAGTGGATTAGGTACTTTCGTTTCGGTTCCGGCCCGAATCGGTGCATTAAATGCAACCCGGCATGGTTTTTTGCACAGTAACAAAACTGAACAAAACGAACCAAAACATCACTATTGGGTCCAAAAAAGTGGATTGGGTGCATTTGTTTCATTTCTGGCCCGAATTGGTAGTTCATTTCGGTTCCGGCACGAATCGGTGCATTCAATGCAACCCGGCATGGTTTTTTGCACAATAAAGAAACTGACCACAACGAACCAAAACATCACTATTGGGTCGAAAAAAGTGGATTGGGTGCGTTCGTTACGTTTGTGGCGCGAATCGGTAGTTCGTTTCGGTTCCGGCCCGAATCGGTGCATTCAATGCAACCCGGCATGGTTTTTTGCACAGTAACAAAACTGACCAAAACGAACCAAAACATCACTATTGGGTCCAAAAAAGTGGATTGGGTGCGTTCGTTACGTTTCTGGCGCGAATCGGTAGTTCGTTTCGGTTCCGGCCCGAATCGGTGCATTCAATGCAACCCGGCATGGTTTTTTGCACAGTAACAAAACTGACCAAAACGAACCAAAACATCACTATTGGGTCCAAAAAAGTGGATTGCGTGCGTTCGTTTCGTTTCTGGCGCGAATCGGTAGTTCGTTTCGGTTCCGGCCCGAATCGGTGCATTCACTGCAACCCGGCATGGTTTTTTGCACAGTAACGAAACTGACCAAAACGAACCAAAACATCACTATTGGGTCCAAAAAAGTGGATTGGGTGCGTTCGTTTCATTTCTGGCCCGAATTGGTAGTTCATTTCGGTTCCGGCACGAATCGGTGCATTCAATGCAACCCGGCATGGTTTTTTGCACAGTAACAAAACTGACCAAAACGAACCAAAACATCACTATTGGGTCCAAAAAGTAAATTGGGTGCGTTCGTTTCGTTTCTGGCGCGAATCGGTAGTTTGTTTCGGTTCCGGCCCAAATCGGTGCATTTAATGCTATCCCGGCATGGTTTTTTGCACAGTAACGAAACTGATTTAAAACGAACCAAAACATCACAATTGGGTCCAATAAAGTGGATTTGGTGCATTCGTTTCGTTTCTGGCGCGAATCGGTAGTTCGTTTCGGTTCCGGCCCGAATCGGTACATTAAATGCTATCCCGGCATGGTTTTTTGCACAGTAATGAAACTGATTAAAAACGAACCAAAACATCACAATTGGGTCCAATAAACTGGATTTGGTGCGTTCGTTTCGTTTCTGGCGCGAATCGGTAGTTCGTTTCGGTTGCGGCCCGAATCGGTGCATTCAATGCAACCCGTCATGGTTTTTTGCACAGTAACGAAACTGACCAAAACGAACCAAAACATAACTATTGGGTCCAAAAAAGTGGATTAGGTACTTTCGTTTCGGTTCCGGCCCGAATCGGTGCATTAAATGCAACCCGGCATGGTTTTTTGCACAGTAACAAAACTGAACAAAACGAACCAAAACATCACTATTGGGTCCAAAAAAGTGGATTGGGTGCATTTGTTTCATTTCTGGCCCGAATTGGTAGTTCATTTCGGTTCCGGCACGAATCGGTGCATTCAATGCAACCCGGCATGGTTTTTTGCACAATAAAGAAACTGACCACAACGAACCAAAACATCACTATTGGGTCGAAAAAAGTGGATTGGGTGCGTTCGTTACGTTTCTGGCGCGAATCGGTAGTTCGTTTCGGTTCCGGCCCGAATCGGTGCATTCAATGCAACCCGGCATGGTTTTTTGCACAGTAACAAAACTGACCAAAACGAACCAAAACATCACTATTGGGTCCAAAAAAGTGGATTGGGTGCGTTCGTTACGTTTCTGGCGCGAATCGGTAGTTCGTTTCGGTTCCGGCCCGAATCGGTGCATTCAATGCAACCCGGCATGGTTTTTTGCACAGTAACAAAACTGACCAAAACGAACCAAAACATCACTATTGGGTCCAAAAAAGTGGATTGCGTGCGTTCGTTTCGTTTCTGGCGCGAATCGGTAGTTCGTTTCGGTTCCGGCCCGAATCGGTGCATTCACTGCAACCCGGCATGGTTTTTTGCACAGTAACGAAACTGACCAAAACGAACCAAAACATCACTATTGGGTCCAAAAAAGTGGATTGGGTGCGTTCGTTTCATTTCTGGCCCGAATTGGTAGTTCATTTCGGTTCCGGCACGAATCGGTGCATTCAATGCAACCCGGCATGGTTTTTTGCACATTAATGAAACTGACCACAACGAACCAAAACATCACTATTGGGTCGAAAAAAGTGGATTGGGTGCGTTCGTTACGTTTCTGGCGCGAATCGGTAGTTCGTTTCGGTTCCGGCCCGAATCGGTGCATTCAATGCAACCCGGCATGGTTTTTTGCACAGTAACAAAACTGACCAAAACGAACCAAAACATCACTATTGGGTCCAAAAAAGTGGATTGCGTGCGTTCGTTTCGTTTCTGGCGCGAATCGGTAGTTCGTTTCGGTTCCGGCCCGAATCGGTGCATTCACTGCAACCCGGCATGGTTTTTTGCACAGTAACGAAACTGACCAAAACGAACCAAAACATCACTATTGGGTCCAAAAAAGTGGATTGGGTGCGTTCATTTCATTTCTGGCCCGAATTGGTAGTTCATTTCGGTTCCGGCACGAATCGGTGCATTCAATGCAACCCGGCATGGTTTTTTGCACAGTAATGAAACTGACCAAAACGAACCAAAACATCACTATTGGGTCGAAAAAAGTAGATTGGGTGCATTCGTTACGTTTCTGGCGCGAATCGGTAGTTCGTTTCGGTTCCGGCCCGAATCGGTGCATTCAATGCAACCCGGCATGGTTTTTTGCACAGTAACAAAACTGACCAAAACGAACCAAAACATCACTATTGGGTCCAAAAAAGTGGATTGCGTGCGTTCGTTTCGTTTCTGGCGCGAATCGGTAGTTCGTTTCGGTTCCGGCCCGAATCGGTGCATTCACTGCAACCCGGCATGGTTTTTTGCACAGTAACGAAACTGACCAAAACGAACCAAAACATCACTATTGGGTCCAAAAAAGTGGATTGGGTGCGTTCGTTTCATTTCTGGCCCGAATTGGTAGTTCATTTCGGTTCCGGCACGAATCGGTGCATTCAATGCAACCCGGCATGGTTTTTTGCACAGTAATGAAACTGACCAAAACGAACCAAAACATCACTATTGGGTCGAAAAAAGTAGATTGGGTGCATTCGTTACGTTTCTGGCGCGAATCGGTAGTTCGTTTCGGTTCCGGCCCGAATCGGTGCATTCACTGCAACCCGGCATGGTTTTTTGCACAGTAACGAAACTGACCAAAACGAACCAAAACATCACTATTGGGTCCAAAAAAGTGGATTGGGTGCGTTCGTTTCATTTCTGGCCCGAATTGGTAGTTCATTTCGGTTCCGGCACGAATCGGTGCATTCAATGCAACCCGGCATGGTTTTTTGCACATTAATGAAACTGACCACAACGAACCAAAACATCACTATTGGGTCGAAAAAAGTGGATTGGGTGCGTTCGTTACGTTTCTGGCGCGAATCGGTAGTTCGTTTCGGTTCCGGCCCGAATCGGTGCATTCAATGCAACCCGGCATGGTTTTTTGCACAGTAACAAAACTGACCAAAACGAACCAAAACATCACTATTGGGTCCAAAAAAGTGGATTGGGTGCGTTCGTTACGTTTCTGGCGCGAATCGGTAGTTCGTTTCGGTTCCGGCCCGAATCGGTGCATTCAATGCAACCCGGCATGGTTTTTTGCACAGTAACAAAACTGACCAAAACGAACCAAAACATCACTATTGGGTCCAAAAAAGTGGATTGCGTGCGTTCGTTTCGTTTCTGGCGCGAATCGGTAGTTCGTTTCGGTTCCGGCCCGAATCGGTGCATTCACTGCAACCCGGCATGGTTTTTTGCACAGTAACGAAACTGACCAAAACGAACCAAAACATCACTATTGGGTCCAAAAAAGTGGATTGGGTGCGTTCGTTTCATTTCTGGCCCGAATTGGTAGTTCATTTCGGTTCCGGCACGAATCGGTGCATTCAATGCAACCCGGCATGGTTTTTTGCACATTAATGAAACTGACCACAACGAACCAAAACATCACTATTGGGTCGAAAAAAGTGGATTGGGTGCGTTCGTTACGTTTCTGGCGCGAATCGGTAGTTCGTTTCGGTTCCGGCCCGAATCGGTGCATTCAATGCAACCCGGCATGGTTTTTTGCACAGTAACAAAACTGACCAAAACGAACCAAAACATCACTATTGGGTCCAAAAAAGTGGATTGCGTGCGTTCGTTTTGTTTCTGGCGCGAATCGGTAGTTCGTTTCGGTTCCGGCCCGAATCGGTGCATTCACTGCAACCCGGCATGGTTTTTTGCACAGTAACGAAACTGACCAAAACGAACCAAAACATCACTATTGGGTCCAAAAAAGTGGATTGGGTGCGTTCGTTTCATTTCTGGCCCGAATTGGTAGTTCATTTCGGTTCCGGCACGAATCGGTGCATTCAATGCAACCCGGCATGGTTTTTTGCACAGTAATGAAACTGACCAAAACGAACCAAAACATCACTATTGGGTCGAAAAAAGTAGATTGGGTGCATTCGTTACGTTTCTGGCGCGAATCGGTAGTTCGTTTCGGTTCCGGCCCGAATCGGTGCATTCACTGCAACCCGGCATGGTTTTTTGCACAGTAACGAAACTGACCAAAACGAACCAAAACATCACTATTGGGTCCAAAAAAGTGGATTGGGTGCGTTCATTTCATTTCTGGCCCGAATTGGTAGTTCATTTCGGTTCCGGCACGAATCGGTGCATTCAATGCAACCCGGCATGGTTTTTTGCACAGTAATGAAACTGACCAAAACGAACCAAAACATCACTATTGGGTCGAAAAAAGTAGATTGGGTGCATTCGTTACGTTTCTGGCGCGAATCGGTAGTTCGTTTCGGTTCCGGCCCGAATCGGTGCATTCAATGCAACCCGGCATGGTTTTTTGCACAGTAACAAAACTGACCAAAACGAACCAAAACATCACTATTGGGTCCAAAAAAGTGGATTGCGTGCGTTCGTTTCGTTTCTGGCGCGAATCGGTAGTTCGTTTCGGTTCCGGCCCGAATCGGTGCATTCACTGCAACCCGGCATGGTTTTTTGCACAGTAACAAAACTGAACAAAACGAACCAAAACATCACTATTGGGTCCAAAAAAGTGGATTGGGTGCATTTGTTTCATTTCTGGCCCGAATTGGTAGTTCATTTCGGTTCCGGCACGAATCGGTGCATTCAATGCAACCCGGCATGGTTTTTTGCACAATAAAGAAACTGACCACAACGAACCAAAACATCACTATTGGGTCGAAAAAAGTGGATTGGGTGCGTTCGTTACGTTTGTGGCGCGAATCGGTAGTTCGTTTCGGTTCCGGCCCGAATCGGTGCATTCAATGCAACCCGGCATGGTTTTTTGCACAGTAACAAAACTGACCAAAACGAACCAAAACATCACTATTGGGTCCAAAAAAGTGGATTGGGTGCGTTCGTTACGTTTCTGGCGCGAATCGGTAGTTCGTTTCGGTTCCGGCCCGAATCGGTGCATTCAATGCAACCCGGCATGGTTTTTTGCACAGTAACAAAACTGACCAAAACGAACCAAAACATCACTATTGGGTCCAAAAAAGTGGATTGCGTGCGTTCGTTTCGTTTCTGGCGCGAATCGGTAGTTCGTTTCGGTTCCGGCCCGAATCGGTGCATTCACTGCAACCCGGCATGGTTTTTTGCACAGTAACGAAACTGACCAAAACGAACCAAAACATCACTATTGGGTCCAAAAAAGTGGATTGGGTGCGTTCGTTTCATTTCTGGCCCGAATTGGTAGTTCATTTCGGTTCCGGCACGAATCGGTGCATTCAATGCAACCCGGCATGGTTTTTTGCACATTAATGAAACTGACCACAACGAACCAAAACATCACTATTGGGTCGAAAAAAGTGGATTGGGTGCGTTCGTTACGTTTCTGGCGCGAATCGGTAGTTCGTTTCGGTTCCGGCCCGAATCGGTGCATTCAATGCAACCCGGCATGGTTTTTTGCACAGTAACAAAACTGACCAAAACGAACCAAAACATCACTATTGGGTCCAAAAAAGTGGATTGCGTGCGTTCGTTTCGTTTCTGGCGCGAATCGGTAGTTCGTTTCGGTTCCGGCCCGAATCGGTGCATTCACTGCAACCCGGCATGGTTTTTTGCACAGTAACGAAACTGACCAAAACGAACCAAAACATTACTATTGGGTCCAAAAAAGTGGATTGGGTGCGTTCATTTCATTTCTGGCCCGAATTGGTAGTTCATTTCGGTTCCGGCACGAATCGGTGCATTCAATGCAACCCGGCATGGTTTTTTGCACAGTAATGAAACTGACCAAAACGAACCAAAACATCACTATTGGGTTGAAAAAAGTAGATTGGGTGCATTCGTTACGTTTCTGGCGCGAATCGGTAGTTCGTTTCGGTTCCGGCCCGAATCGGTGCATTCACTGCAACCCGGCATGGTTTTTTGCACAGTAACGAAACTGACCAAAACGAACCAAAACATCACTATTGGGTCCAAAAAAGTGGATTGGGTGCGTTCGTTTCATTTCTGGCCCGAATTGGTAGTTCATTTCGGTTCCGGCACGAATCGGTGCATTCAATGCAACCCGGCATGGTTTTTTGCACATTAATGAAACTGACCACAACGAACCAAAACATCACTATTGGGTCGAAAAAAGTGGATTGGGTGCGTTCGTTACGTTTCTGGCGCGAATCGGTAGTTCGTTTCGGTTCCGGCCCGAATCGGTGCATTCAATGCAACCCGGCATGGTTTTTTGCACAGTAACAAAACTGACCAAAACGAACCAAAACATCACTATTGGGTCCAAAAAAGTGGATTGGGTGCGTTCGTTACGTTTCTGGCGCGAATCGGTAGTTCGTTTCGGTTCCGGCCCGAATCGGTGCATTCAATGCAACCCGGCATGGTTTTTTGCACAGTAACAAAACTGACCAAAACGAACCAAAACATCACTATTGGGTCCAAAAAAGTGGATTGCGTGCGTTCGTTTCGTTTCTGGCGCGAATCGGTAGTTCGTTTCGGTTCCGGCCCGAATCGGTGCATTCACTGCAACCCGGCATGGTTTTTTGCACAGTAACGAAACTGACCAAAACGAACCAAAACATCACTATTGGGTCCAAAAAAGTGGATTGGGTGCGTTCGTTTCATTTCTGGCCCGAATTGGTAGTTCATTTCGGTTCCGGCACGAATCGGTGCATTCAATGCAACCCGGCATGGTTTTTTGCACATTAATGAAACTGACCACAACGAACCAAAACATCACTATTGGGTCGAAAAAAGTGGATTGGGTGCGTTCGTTACGTTTCTGGCGCGAATCGGTAGTTCGTTTCGGTTCCGGCCCGAATCGGTGCATTTAATGCAACCCGGCATGGTTTTTTGCACAGTAACAAAACTGACCAAAACGAACCAAAACATCACTATTGGGTCCAAAAAAGTGGATTGCGTGCGTTCGTTTTGTTTCTGGCGCGAATCGGTAGTTCGTTTCGGTTCCGGCCCGAATCGGTGCATTCATTGCAACCCGGCATGGTTTTTTGCACAGTAACGAAACTGACCAAAATGAACCAAAACATCACTATTGGGTCCAAAAAAGTGGATTGGGTGCGTTCGTTTCATTTCTGGCCCGAATTGGTAGTTCATTTCGGTTCCGGCACGAATCGGTGCATTCAATGCAACCCGGCATGGTTTTTTGCACAGTAATGAAACTGACCAAAACGAACCAAAACATCACTATTGGGTCGAAAAAAGTAGATTGGGTGCATTCGTTACGTTTCTGGCGCGAATCGGTAGTTCGTTTCGGTTCCGGCCCGAATCGGTGCATTCACTGCAACCCGGCATGGTTTTTTGCACAGTAACGAAACTGACCAAAACGAACCAAAACATCACTATTGGGTCCAAAAAAGTGGATTGGGTGCGTTCGTTTCATTTCTGGCCCGAATTGGTAGTTCATTTCGGTTCCGGCACGAATCGGTGCATTCAATGCAACCCGGCATGGTTTTTTGCACATTAATGAAACTGACCACAACGAACCAAAACATCACTATTGGGTCGAAAAAAGTGGATTGGGTGCGTTCGTTACGTTTCTGGCGCGAATCGGTAGTTCGTTTCGGTTCCGGCCCGAATCGGTGCATTCAATGCAACCCGGCATGGTTTTTTGCACAGTAACAAAACTGACCAAAACGAACCAAAACATCACTATTGGGTCCAAAAAAGTGGATTGGGTGCGTTCGTTACGTTTCTGGCGCGAATCGGTAGTTCGTTTCGGTTCCGGCCCGAATCGGTGCATTCAATGCAACCCGGCATGGTTTTTTGCACAGTAACAAAACTGACCAAAACGAACCAAAACATCACTATTGGGTCCAAAAAAGTGGATTGCGTGCGTTCGTTTCGTTTCTGGCGCGAATCGGTAGTTCGTTTCGGTTCCGGCCCGAATCGGTGCATTCACTGCAACCCGGCATGGTTTTTTGCACAGTAACGAAACTGACCAAAACGAACCAAAACATCACTATTGGGTCCAAAAAAGTGGATTGGGTGCGTTCGTTTCATTTCTGGCCCGAATTGGTAGTTCATTTCGGTTCCGGCACGAATCGGTGCATTCAATGCAACCCGGCATGGTTTTTTGCACATTAATGAAACTGACCACAACGAACCAAAACATCACTATTGGGTCGAAAAAAGTGGATTGGGTGCGTTCGTTACGTTTCTGGCGCGAATCGGTAGTTCGTTTCGGTTCCGGCCCGAATCGGTGCATTCAATGCAACCCGGCATGGTTTTTTGCACAGTAACAAAACTGACCAAAACGAACCAAAACATCACTATTGGGTCCAAAAAAGTGGATTGCGTGCGTTCGTTTCGTTTCTGGCGCGAATCGGTAGTTCGTTTCGGTTCCGGCCCGAATCGGTGCATTCACTGCAACCCGGCATGGTTTTTTGCACAGTAACGAAACTGACCAAAACGAACCAAAACATCACTATTGGGTCCAAAAAAGTGGATTGGGTGCGTTCGTTTCATTTCTGGCCCGAATTGGTAGTTCATTTCGGTTCCGGCACGAATCGGTGCATTCAATGCAACCCGGCATGGTTTTTTGCACAGTAATGAAACCGACCAAAACGAACCAAAACATCACTATTGGGTCGAAAAAAGTAGATTGGGTGCATTCGTTACGTTTCTGGCGCGAATCGGTAGTTCGTTTCGGTTCCGGCCCGAATCGGTGCATTCACTGCAACCCGGCATGGTTTTTTGCACAGTAACGAAACTGACCAAAACGAACCAAAACATCACTATTGGGTCCAAAAAAGTGGATTGGGTGCGTTCGTTTCATTTCTGGCCCGAATTGGTAGTTCATTTCGGTTCCGGCACGAATCGGTGCATTCAATGCAACCCGGCATGGTTTTTTGCACATTAATGAAACTGACCACAACGAACCAAAACATCACTATTGGGTCGAAAAAAGTGGATTGGGTGCGTTCGTTACGTTTCTGGCGCGAATCGGTAGTTCGTTTCGGTTCCGGCCCGAATCGGTGCATTCAATGCAACCCGGCATGGTTTTTTGCACAGTAACAAAACTGACCAAAACGAACCAAAACATCACTATTGGGTCCAAAAAAGTGGATTGCGTGCGTTCGTTTCGTTTCTGGCGCGAATCGGTAGTTCGTTTCGGTTCCGGCCCGAATCGGTGCATTCAATGCAATCCGGCATGGTTTTTTGCTCAGTAACGAAACTGACCAAAACGAACCAAAACATCACTATTGGGTCCAAAAAAGTGGATTAGGTGCGTTCGTTTCGTTTCTAGCGTGAATCGGTAGTTCGTTTCGGTTCCGGCCCGAATCGGTGCATTCAATGCAACCCGGCATGGTTTTTTGCACAGTAACGAAACTGACCAAAACGAACCAAAACATAACTATTGGGTCCAAAAAAGTGGATTGGGTGCGTTCGTTTCGTTTCTGGCGCGAATCGGTACTTCGTTTCGGTTCCGGCCCGAATCGGTACATTAAATGCTATCCCGGCATGGTTTTTTGCACAGTAACGAAACTGATTAAAAACGAACCAAAACATCACTATTGGGTCCAATAAAGTGAATTTGGGTGCGTTCGTTTCGTTTCTGGCGCGAATCGGTAGTTCGTTTCGGTTCCGGCCCGAATCGGTGCATTCAATGCAACCCGGCATGGTTTTTTGCACAGTAACGAAACTGACCAAAACGAACCAAAACATCACTATTGGGTCCAAAAAAGTGGATTGGGTGCGTTAGTTTCGTTTCTAGCGTGAATCGGTAGCTCGTTTCGGTTCCGGCCCGAATCGGTGCATTCAATGCAACCCGGCATGGTTTTTTGCACAGTAACGAAACTGACCAAAACGAACCAAAACATAACTATTGGGTCCAAAAAAGTGGATTGGGTGCGTTCGTTTCGTTTCTGGCGCGAATCGGTAGTTCGTTTCGGTTCCGGCCCGAATCGGTACATTAAATGCTATCCCGGCATGGTTTTTTGCACAGTAATGAAACTGATTAAAAACAAACCAAAACATCAGTATTGGGTCCAAAAAAGTTGATTGGGTGCGTTCGTTTCGTTTCTGGCGCGAATCGGTAGTTCGTTTCGGTTCCGGCCCGAATCGATGCATTCAATGCAACCCGGCATGGTTTTTTGCACAGTAACAAAACTGACCAAAACGAACCAAAACATCACTATTGGGTCCAAAAAGTAAATTGGGTGCGTTCGTTTCGTTTCTGGCGCGAATCGGTAGTTTGTTTCGGTTCCGGCCCAAATCGGTGCATTTAATGCTATCCCGGCATGGTTTTTTGCACAGTAACGAAACTGATTTAAAATGAACCAAAACATCACAATTGGGTCCAATAAAGTGGATTTGGTGCGTTCGTTTCGTTTCTGGCGCGAATCGGTAGTTCGTTTCGGTTGCGGCCCGAATCGGTACATTAAATGCTATCCCGGCATGGTTTTTTGCACAGTAATGAAACTGATTAAAAACGAACCAAAACATCACAATTGGGTCCAATAAACTGGATTTGGTGCGTTCGTTTCGTTTCTGGCGCGAATCGGTAGTTCATTTCGGTTCCGGCACGAATCGGTGCATTCAATGCAACCCGGCATGGTTTTTTGCACATTAATGAAACTGACCACAACGAACCAAAACATCACTATTGGGTCGAAAAAAGTGGATTGGGTGCGTTCGTTACGTTTCTGGCGCGAATCGGTAGTTCGTTTCGGTTCCGGCCCGAATCGGTGCATTCAATGCAACCCGGCATGGTTTTTTGCACAGTAACAAAACTGACCAAAACGAACCAAAACATCACTATTGGGTCCAAAAAAGTGGATTGCGTGCGTTCGTTTCGTTTCTGGCGCGAATCGGTAGTTCGTTTCGGTTCCGGCCCGAATCGGTGCATTCAATGCAATCCGGCATGGTTTTTTGCTTAGTAACGAAACTGACCAAAACGAACCAAAACATCACTATTGGGTCCAAAAAAGTGGATTAGGTGCGTTCGTTTCGTTTCTAGCGTGAATCGGTAGTTCGTTTCGGTTCCGGCCCGAATCGGTGCATTCAATGCAACCCGGCATGGTTTTTTGCACAGTAACGAAACTGACCAAAACAAACCAAAACATAACTATTGGGTCCAAAAAAGTGGATTGGGTGCGTTCGTTTCGTTTCTGGCGCGAATCGGTAGTTCGTTTCGGTTCCGGCCTGAATCGGTACATTAAATGCTATCCCGGCATGGTTTTTTGCACAGTAACGAAACTGATTAAAAACGAACCAAAACATCACTATTGGGTCCAATAAAGTGAATTTGGGTGCGTTCGTTTCGTTTCTGGCGCGAATCGGTAGTTCGTTTCGGTTCCGGCCCGAATCGGTGCATTCAATGCAACCCGGCATGGTTTTTTGCACAGTAACGAAACTGACCAAAACGAACCAAAACATCACTATTGGGTCCAAAAAAGTGGATTGGGTGCGTTCGTTTCGTTTCTAGCGTGAATCGGTAGCTCGTTTCGGTTCCGGCCTGAATCGGTGCATTCAATGCAACCCGGCATGGTTTTTTGCACAGTAACGAAACTGACCAAAACGAACCAAAACATAACTATTGGGTCCAAAAAAGTGGATTGGGTGCGTTCGTTTCGTTTCTGGCGCGAATCGGTAGTTCGTTTCGGTTCCGGCCCGAATCGGTACATTAAATGCTATCCCGGCATGGTTTTTTGCACAGCAATGAAACTGATTAAAAACAAACCAAAACATCAGTATTGGGTCCAAAAAAGTGGATTGGGTGCGTTCGTTTCGTTTCTGGCGCGAATCGGTAGTTCGTTTCGGTTCCGGCCCGAATCGATGCATTCAATGCAACCCGGCATGGTTTTTTGCACAGTAACAAAACTGACCAAAACGAACCAAAACATCACTATTGGGTCCAAAAAGTAAATTGGGTGCGTTCGTTTCGTTTCTGGCGCGAATCGGTAGTTTGTTTCGGTTCCGGCCCAAATCGGTGCATTTAATGCTATCCCGGCATGGTTTTTTGCACAGTAACGAAACTGATTTAAAACGAACCAAAACATCACAATTGGGTCCAATAAAGTGGATTTGGTGCGTTCGTTTCGTTTCTGGCGCGAATCGGTAGTTCGTTTCGGTTCCGGCCCGAATCGGTACATTAAATGCTATCCCGGCATGGTTTTTTGCACAGTAACGAAACTGATTAAAAACGAACCAAAACATCACTATTGGGTCGAAAAAAGTGGATTGGGTGCATTCGTTACGTTTCTGGCGCGAATCGGTAGTTCGTTTCGGTTCCGACCCGAATCGGTGCATTCAATGCAACCCGGCATGGTTTTTTGCACAGTAACAAAACTGAACAAAACGAACCAAAACATCACTATTGGGTCCAAAAAAGTGGATTGGGTGCGTTCGTTTCGTTTCTGGCGCGAATTGGTAGTTCGTTTCGGTTCCGGCCCAAATCGGTGCATTCAATGCAATCCGGCATGGTTTTTTGCTCAGTAACGAAACTGACCAAAACGAACCAAAACATCACTATTGGGTCCAAAAAAGTGGATTAGGTGCGTTCGTTTCGTTTCTAGCGTGAATCGGTAGTTCGTTTCGGTTCCGGCCCGAATCGGTGCATTCAATGCAACCCGGCATGGTTTTTTGCACAGTAACGAAACTGACCAAAACGAACCAAAACATAACTATTGGGTCCAAAAAAGTGGATTGGGTGCGTTCGTTTCGTTTCTGGCGCGAATCGGTAGTTCGTTTCGGTTCCGGCCCGAATCGGTACATTAAATGCTATCCCGGCATGGTTTTTTGCACAGTAACGAAACTGATTAAAAACGAACCAAAACATCACTATTGGGTCCAATAAAGTGAATGTGGGTGCGTTCGTTTCGTTTCTGACGCGAATCGGTAGTTCGTTTCGGTTCCGGCCCGAATCGGTGCATTCAATGCAACCCGGCATGGTTTTTTGCACAGTAATGAAACTGACCAAAACGAACCAAAACATCACTATTGGGTCCAAAAAAGTGGATTGGGTGCGTTCGTTTCGTTTCTAGCGTGAATCGGTAGCTCGTTTCGGTTCCGGCCCGAATCGGTGCATTCAATGCAACCCGGCATGGTTTTTTGCACAGTAACGAAACTGACCAAAACGAACCAAAACATAACTATTGGGTCCAAAAAAGTGGATTGGGTGCGTTCGTTTCGTTTCTGGCGCGAATCGGTAGTTCGTTTCGGTTCCGGCCCGAATCGGTACATTAAATGCTATCCCGGCATGGTTTTTTGCACAGTAATGAAACTGATTAAAAACAAACCGAAACATCAGTATTGGGTCCAAAAAAGTGGATTGGGTGCGTTCGTTTCGTTTCTGGCGCGAATCGGTAGTTCGTTTCGGTTCCGGCCCGAATCGATGCATTCAATGCAACCCGGCACGGTTTTTTGCACAGTAACAAAACTGACCAAAACGAACCAAAACATCACTATTGGGTCCAAAAAGTAAATTGGGTGCGTTCGTTTCGTTTCTGGCGCGAATCGGTAGTTTGTTTCGGTTCCGGCCCAAATCGGTGCATTTAATGCTATCCCGGCATGGTTTTTTGCACAGTAACGAAACTGATTTAAAACGAACCAAAACATCACAATTGGGTCCAATAAAGTGGATTTGGTGCGTTCGTTTCGTTTCTGGCGCGAATCGGTAGTTCGTTTCGGTTCCGGCCCGAATCGGTACATTTAATGCTATCCCGGCATGGTTTTTTGCACAGTAACGAAACTGATTTAAAACGAACCAAAACATCACTATTGGGTCGAAAAAAGTGGATTGGGTGCATTCGTTACGTTTCTGGCGCGAATCGGTAGTTCGTTTCGGTTCCGGCCCGAATCGGTGCATTCACTGCAACCCGTCATGGTTTTTTGCATAGTAACAAAACTGACCAAAACGAACCAAAACATCACTATTGGGTCCAAAAAGTAAATTGGGTGCGTTCGTTTCGTTTCTGGCGCGAATCGGTAGTTTGTTTCGGTTCCGGCCCAAATCGGTGCATTTAATGCTATCCCGGCATGGTTTTTTGCACAGTAACGAAACTGATTTAAAACGAACCAAAACATCACAATTGGGTCCAATAAAGTGGATTTGGTGCGTTCGTTTCGTTTCTGGCGCGAATCGGTAGTTCGTTTCGGTTCCGGCCCGAATCGGTACATTAAATGCTATCCCGGCATGGTTTTTTGCACAGTAACGAAACTGATTAAAAACGAACCAAAACATCACAATTGGGTCCAATAAACTGGATTTGGTGCGTTCGTTTCGTTTCTGGCGCGAATCGGTAGTTCGTTTCGGTTGCGGCCCGAATCGGTGCATTCAATGCAACCCGTCATGGTTTTTTGCACAGTAACGAAACTGACCAAAACGAACCAAAACATCACTATTGGGTCCAAAAAAGTGGATTGGGTGCATTCGTTTCGTTTCTAGCGTGAATCGGTAGTTCGTTTCGGTTCCGGCCCGAATCGGTGCATTCAATGCAACCCGGCATGGTTTTTTGCACAGTAACGAAACTGACCAAAACGAACCAAAACATAACTTTTGGCTCCAAAAAAGTGGATTGGGTGCGTTCGTTTCGTTTCTGGCCTGAGTTGGTAGTTCATTTCGGTTCCGGCACGAATCGGTGCATTCAATGCAACCCGGCATGGTTTTTTGCACAGTAACGAAACTAACCAAAACGAACCAAAACATCACTATTGAGTCCAAAAAAGTGGATTGGGTGCGTTCGTTTCGTTTCTGGCGCGAATCGGTAGCTCGTTTCGGTTCCTGCCTGAATCGGTGCATTAAATGGTATCCCGACATGGTTTTTTGCACAGTAACGAAACTAACCAAAACGAACCAAAACATCACTATTGGGACCAAAAAAGTGTATTGGGTGCGTTCGTTTCGTTTCTGGCACGAATCGGTAGTTCGTTTCGGTTCCGGCCTGAATCGGTGCATTGAATCCAACCCGGCATGGTTTTTTGCACAGTAACGAAACTTACCAAAACGAACCAAAACATAACTATTGGGTCCAAAAAAGTGGATTAGGTACTTTCATTACGTTTCTGGCCCGAATCGGTAGTTCGTTTCGGTTCCGGCCCGAATCGGTGCATTAAATGCAACCCGGCATGGTTTTTTGCACAGTAACAAAACTGACCAAAACGAACCAAAACATCACTATTGGGTCCAAAAAAGTGGATTGGGTGCGTTCGTTTCATTTCTGGCCCCAATTGGTAGTTCATTTCGGTTCCGGTACGAATCGGTGCATTCAATGCAACCCGGCATGGTTTTTTGCACAGTAATGAAACTGACCAAAACGAACCAAAACATCACTATTGGGTCGAAAAAAGTAGATTGGGTGCATTCGTTACGTTTCTGGCGCGAATCGGTAGTTCGTTTCGGTTCCGGCCCGAATCGGTGCATTCACTGCAACCCGGCATGGTTTTTTGCACAGTAACGAAACTGACCAAAACGAACCAAAACATCACTATTGGGTCCAAAAAAGTGGATTGGGTGCGTTCGTTTCATTTCTGGCCCTAATTGGTAGTTCATTTCGGTTCCGGCACGAATCGGTGCATTCAATGCAACCCGGCATGGTTTTTTGCACATTAATGAAACTGACCACAACGAACCAAAACATCACTATTGGGTCGAAAAAAGTGGATTGGGTGCGTTCGTTACGTTTCTGGCGCGAATCGGTAGTTCGTTTCGGTTCCGGCCCGAATCGGTGCATTCAATGCAACCCGGCATGGTTTTTTGCACAGTAACAAAACTGACCAAAACGAACCAAAACATCACTATTGGGTCCAAAAAAGTGGATTGGGTGCGTTCGTTTCGTTTCTGGCGCGAATCCGGCATGGTTTTTTGCTCAGTAACGAAACTGACCAAAACGAACCAAAACATCAATATTGGGTCCAAAAAAGTGGATTAGGTGCGTTCGTTTCGTTTCTTGCGTGAATCGGTAGTTCGTTTCGGTTCCGGCCCGAATCGGTGCATTCAATGCAACCCGGCATGGTTTTTTGCACAGTAACGAAACTGACCAAAACGAACCAAAACATAACTATTGGGTCCAAAAAAGTGGATTGGGTGCGTTCGTTTCGTTTCTGGCGCGAATCGGTAGTTCGTTTCGGTTCCGGCCCGAATCGGTGCATTCAATGCAACCCGGCATGGTTTTTTGCACAGTAACGAAACTGACCAAAACGAACCAAAACATCACTATTGGGTCCAAAAAAGTGGATTGGGTGCGTTCGTTTCGTTTCTAGCGTGAATCGGTAGCTCGTTTCGGTTCCGGCCCGAATCGGTGCATTCAATGCAACCCGGCATGGTTTTTTGCACAGTAACGAAACTGACCAAAACGAACCAAAACATAACTATTGGGTCCAAAAAAGTGGATTGGGTGCGTTCGTTTCGTTTCTGGCGCGAATCGGTAGTTCGTTTCGGTTCCGGCCCGAATCGGTACATTAAATGCTATCCCGGCATGGTTTTTTGCACAGTAATGAAACTGATTAAAAACAAACCGAAACATCAGTATTGGGTCCAAAAAAGTGGATTGGGTGCGTTCGTTTCGTTTCTGGCGCGAATCGGTAGTTTGTTTCGGTTCCGGCCCGAATCGATGCATTCAATGCAACCCGGCATGGTTTTTTGCACAGTAACAAAACTGACCAAAACGAACCAAAACATCACTATTGGGTCCAAAAAGTAAATTGGGTGCGTTCGTTTCGTTTCTGGCGCGAATCGGTAGTTTGTTTCGGTTCCGGCCCAAATCGGTGCATTTAATGCTATCCCGGCATGGTTTTTTGCACAGTAACGAAACTGATTTAAAACGAACCAAAACATCACAATTGGGTCCAATAAAGTGGATTTGGTGCGTTCGTTTCGTTTCTGGCGCGAATCGGTAGTTCGTTTCGGTTCCGGCCCGAATCGGTACATTAAATGCTATCCCGGCATGGTTTTTTGCACAGTAACGAAACTGATTAAAAACGAACCAAAACATCACAATTGGGTCCAATAAACTGGATTTGGTGCGTTCGTTTCGTTTCTGGCGCGAATCGGTAGTTCGTTTCGGTTGCGGCCCGAATCGGTGCATTCAATGCAACCCGTCATGGTTTTTTGCACAGTAACGAAACTGACCAAAACGAACCAAAACATAACTATTGGGTCCAAAAAAGTGGATTAGGTACGTTCGTTACGTTTCTGGCGCGAATCGGTAGTTCGTTTCGGTTCCGGCCCGAATCGGTGCATTAAATGCAACCCGGCATGGTTTTTTGCACAGTAACAAAACTGACCAAAATGAACCAAAACATCACTATTGGGTCCAAAAAAGTGGATTGGGTGCGTTCGTTTCGTTTCTGGCGCGAATCGGTAGTTCGTTTCGGTTCCGGCCCGAATCGGTACATTTAATGCTATCCCGGCATGGTTTTTTGCACAGTAACGAAACTGATTTAAAACGAACCAAAACATCACTATTGGGTCGAAAAAAGTGGATTGGGTGCATTCGTTACGTTTCTGGCGCGAATCGGTAGTTCGTTTCGGTTCCGGCCCGAATCGGTGCATTCACTGCAACCCGTCATGGTTTTTTGCACAGTAACAAAACTGACCAAAACGAACCAAAACATCACTATTGGGTCCAAAAAGTAAATTGGGTGCGTTCGTTTCGTTTCTGGCGCGAATCGGTAGTTTGTTTCGGTTCCGGCCCAAATCGGTGCATTTAATGCTATCCCGGCATGGTTTTTTGCACAGTAACGAAACTGATTTAAAACGAACCAAAACATCACAATTGGGTCCAATAAAGTGGATTTGGTGCGTTCGTTTCGTTTCTGGCGCGAATCGGTAGTTCGTTTCGGTTCCGGCCCGAATCGGTACATTAAATGCTATCCCGGCATGGTTTTTTGCACAGTAACGAAACTGATTAAAAACGAACCAAAACATCACAATTGGGTCCAATAAACTGGATTTGGTGCGTTCGTTTCGTTTCTGGCGCGAATCGGTAGTTCGTTTCGGTTGCGGCCCGAATCGGTGCATTCAATGCAACCCGTCATGGTTTTTTGCACAGTAACGAAACTGACCAAAACGAACCAAAACATAACTATTGGGTCCAAAAAAGTGGATTAGGTACGTTCGTTACGTTTCTGGCCCGAATCGGTAGTTCGTTTCGGTTCCGGCCCGAATCGGTGCATTAAATGCAACCCGGCATGGTTTTTTGCACAGTAACAAAACTGACCAAAATGAACCAAAACATCACTATTGGGTCCAAAAAAGTGGATTGGGTGCGTTCGTTTCATTTCTGGCCCGAATGGGTAGTTCATTTCGGTTTCGGCACGAATCGGTGCATTCAATGCAACCCGGCATGGTTTTTTGCACAGTAATGAAACTGACCAAAACGAACCAAACCATCACTATTGGGTCGAAAAAAGTGGATTGGGTGCGTTCGTTACGTTTCTGGCCCGAATCGGTAGTTCGTTTCGGTTCCGGCCCGAATCGGTGCATTAAATGCAACCCGGCATGGTTTTTTGCACAGTAACAAAACTGACCAAAACGAACCAAAACATCACTATTGGGTCCAAAAAAGTGGATTGGGTGCGTTCGTTTCATTTCTGGCCCGAATTGGTAGTTCATTTCGGTTCCGGCACGAATCGGTGCATTCAATGCAACCCGGCATGGTTTTTTGCACAGTAATGAAACTGACCAAAACGAACCAAAACATCACTATTGGGTCGAAAAAAGTGGATTGGGTGCATTCGTTACGTTTCTGGCGCGAATCGGTAGTTCGTTTCGGTTCCGGCCCGAATCGGTGCATTCACTGCAACCCGGCATGGTTTTTTGCACAGTAACGAAACTGACCAAAACGAACCAAAACATCACTATTGGGTCCAAAAAAGTGGATTGGGTGCGTTCGTTTCATTTCTGGCCCGAATTGGTAGTTCATTTCGGTTCCGGCACGAATCGGTGCATTCAATGCAACCCGGCATGGTTTTTTGCACATTAATGAAACTGACCACAACGAACCAAAACATCACTATTGGGTCGAAAAAAGTGGATTGGGTGCGTTCGTTACGTTTCTGGCGCGAATCAGTAGTTCGTTTCGGTTCCGACCCGAATCGGTGCATTCAATGCAACCCGGCATGGTTTTTTGCACAGTAACAAAACTGACCAAAACGAACCAAAACATCACTATTGGGTCCAAAAAAGTGGATTGGGTGCGTTCGTTTCGTTTCTGGCGCGAATTGGTAGTTCGTTTCGGTTCCGGCCCAAATCGGTGCATTCAATGCAATCCGGCATGGTTTTTTGCTCAGTAACGAAACTGACCAAAATGAACCAAAACATCACTATTGGGTCCAAAAAAGTGGATTAGGTGCGTTCGTTTCGTTTCTAGCGTGAATCGGTAGTTCGTTTCGGTTCCGGCCCGAATCGGTGCATTCAATGCAACCCGGCATGGTTTTTTGCACAGTAACGAAACTGACCAAAACGAACCAAAACATAACTATTGGGTCCAAAAAAGTGGATTGGGTGCGTTCGTTTCGTTTCTGGCGCGAATCGGTAGTTCGTTTCGGTTCCGGCCCGAATCGGTACATTAAATGCTATCCCGGCATGGTTTTTTGCACAGTAACAAAACTGATTAAAAACGAACCAAAACATCACTATTGGGTCCAATAAAGTGAATGTGGGTGCGTTCGTTTCGTTTCTGGCGCGAATCGGTAGTTCGTTTCGGTTCCGGCCCGAATCGGTGCATTCAATGCAACCCGGCATGGTTTTTTGCACAGTAACGAAACTGACCAAAACGAACCAAAACATCACTATTGGGTCCAAAAAAGTGGATTGGGTGCGTTCGTTTCGTTTCTAGCGTGAATCGGTAGCTCGTTTCGGTTCCGGCCCGAATCGGTGCATTCAATGCAACCCGGCATGGTTTTTTGCACAGTAACGAAACTGACCAAAACGAACCAAAACATAACTATTGGGTCCAAAAAAGTGGATTGGGTGCGTTCGTTTCGTTTCTGGCGCGAATCGGTAGTTCGTTTCGGTTCCGGCCCGAATCGGTACATTAAATGCTATCCCGGCATGGTTTTTTGCACAGTAATGAAACTGATTAAAAACAAACCGAAACATCAGTATTGGGTCCAAAAAAGTGGATTGGGTGCGTTCGTTTCGTTTCTGGCGCGAATCGGTAGTTCGTTTCGGTTCCGGCCCGAATCGATGCATTCAATGCAACCCGGCATGGTTTTTTGCACAGTAACAAAACTGACCAAAACGAACCAAAACATCACTATTGGGTCCAAAAAGTAAATTGGGTGCGTTCGTTTCGTTTCTGGCGCGAATCGGTAGTTTGTTTCGGTTCCGGCCCAAATCGGTGCATTTAATGCTATCCCGGCATGGTTTTTTGCACAGTATCGAAACTGATTTAAAACGAACCAAAACATCACAATTGGGTCCAATAAAGTGGATTTGGTGCGTTCGTTTCGTTTCTGGCGCGAATCGGTAGTTCGTTTCGGTTCCGGCCCGAATCGGTACATTTAATGCTATCCCGGCATGGTTTTTTGCACAGTAACGAAACTGATTTAAAACGAACCAAAACATCACTATTGGGTCGAAAAAAGTGGATTGGGTGCATTCGTTACGTTTCTGGCGCGAATCGGTAGTTCGTTTCGGTTCCGGCCCGAATCGGTGCATTCACTGCAACCTGGCATGGTTTTTTGCACAGTAACGAAACTGACCAAATCGAACCAAAACATCACTATTGGGTCCAAAAAAGTGGATTGGGTGCGTTCGTTTCATTTCTGGCCCGAATTGGTAGTTCATTTCGGTTCCGGCCCGAATCGGTAGTTCGTTTCGGTTCCGGCCCGAATCGATGCATTCAATGCAACCCGGCATGGTTTTTTGCACAGTAACGAAACTGACCAAAACGAACCAAAACATAACTATTGGGTCCAAAAAAGTGGATTAGGTGCGTTCGTTACGTTTCTGGCCCGAATCTGTAGTTCGTTTCGGTTGCGGCCCGAATCGGTGCATTCAATGCAACCCGTCATGGTTTTTTGCACAGTAACGAAACTGACCAAAACGAACCAAAACATAACTATTGGGTCCAAAAAAGTGGATTAGGTACGTTCGTTACGTTTCTGGCCCGAATCGGTAGTTCGTTTCGGTTCCGGCCCGAATCGATGCATTCAATGCAACCCGGCATGGTTTTTTGCACAGTAACGAAACTGACCAAAACGAACCAAAACATAACTATTGGGTCCAAAAAAGTGGATTAGGTGCGTTCGTTACGTTTCTGGCCCGAATCTGTAGTTCGTTTCGGTTGCGGCCCGAATCGGTGCATTCAATGCAACCCGTCATGGTTTTTTGCACAGTAACGAAACTGACCAAAACGAACCAAAACATAACTATTGGGTCCAAAAAAGTGGATTAGGTACGTTCGTTACGTTTCTGGCCCGAATCGGTAGTTCGTTTCGGTTCCGGCCCGAATCGGTGCATTAAATGCAACCCGGCATGGTTTTTTGCACAGTAACAAAACTGACCAAAACGAACCAAAACATAACTATTGGGTCCAAAAAAGTGGATTGGGTGCGTTCGTTTCGTTTCTGGCGCGAATCGGTAGTTTGTTTCGGTTCCGGCCCGAATCGGTACATTAAATGCTATCCCGGCATGGTTTTTTGCACAGTAATGAAACTGATTAAAAACAAACCGAAACATCAGTATTGGGTCCAAAAAAGTGGATTGGGTGCGTTCGTTTCGTTTCTGGCGCGAATCGGTAGTTCGTTTCGGTTCCGGCCCGAATCGATGCATTCAATGCAACCCGGCATGGTTTTTTGCACAGTAACAAAACTGACCAAAACGAACCAAAACATCACTATTGGGTCCAAAAAGTAAATTGGGTGCGTTCGTTTCGTTTCTGGCGCGAATCGGTAGTTTGTTTCGGTTCCGGCCCAAATCGGTGCATTTAATGCTATCCCGGCATGGTTTTTTGCACAGTAACGAAACTGATTTAAAACGAACCAAAACATCACAATTGGGTCCAATAAAGTGGATTTGGTGCGTTCGTTTCGTTTCGGTTCCGGCCCGAATCGGTACATTAAATGCTATCCCGGCATGGTTTTTTGCACAGTAACGAAACTGATTAAAAACGAACCAAAACATCACAATTGGGTCCAATAAACTGGATTTGGTGCGTTCGTTTCGTTTCTGGCGCGAATCGGTAGTTCGTTTCGGTTGCGGCCCGAATCGGTGCATTCAATGCAACCCGTCATGGTTTTTTGCACAGTAACGAAACTGACCAAAACGAACCAAAACATAACTATTGGGTCCAAAAAAGTGGATTAGGTACGTTCGTTACGTTTCTGGCCCGAATCGGTAGTTCGTTTCGGTTCCGGCCCGAATCGGTGCATTAAATGCAACCCGGCATGGTTTTTTGCACAGTAACAAAACTGACCAAAACGAACCAAAACATCACTATTGGGTCCAAAAAAGTGGATTGGGTGCGTTCGTTTCGTTTCTGGCGCGAATTGGTAGTTCATTTCGGTTCCGGCACGAATCGGTGCATTCAATGCAAGCCGGCATGGTTTTTTGCACAGTAATGAAACTGACCAAAACGAACCAAAACATCACTATTGGGTCGAAAAAAGTGGATTGGGTGCGTTCGTTACGTTTCTGGCGCGAATCGGTAGTTCGTTTCGGTTCCGGCCCGAATCGGTGCATTCAATGCAACCCGGCATGGTTTTTTGCACAGTAACAAAACTGACCAAAACGAACCAAAACATCACTATTGGGTCCAAAAAAGTGGATTGCGTGCGTTCGTTTCGTTTCTGGCGCGAATCGGTAGTTCGTTTCGGTTCTGGCCCGAATCGGTGCATTCAGTGCAATCCGGCATGGTTTTTTGCTCAGTAACGAAACTGACCAAAACGAACCAAAACATCACTATTGGGTCCAAAAAAGTGGATTAGGTGCGTTCGTTTCGTTTCTAGCGTGAATCGGTAGTTCGTTTCGGTTCCGGCCCGAATCGATGCATTCAATGCAACCCGGCATGGTTTTTTGCACAGTAACGAAACTGACCAAAACGAACCAAAACATAACTATTGGGTCCAAAAAAGTGGATTAGGTGCGTTCGTTACGTTTCTGGCCCGAATCTGTAGTTCGTTTCGGTTCTGGCCCGAATCGGTGCATTAAATGCAACCCGGCATGGTTTTTTGCACAGTAACAAAACTGACCAAAACGAACCAAAATATCACTATTGGGTCCAAAAAAGTGGATTGCGTGCGTTCGTTTCGTTTCTGGCGCGAATCGGTAGTTCGTTTCGGTTCCGGCCCGAATCGGTGCATTCAATGAGACCCGTCATGGTTTTTTGCACAGTAACGAAACTGACCAAAACGAACCAAAACATCACTATTGGGTCCAAAAAAGTGGATTGGGTGCATTCGTTTCGTTTCTAGCGTGAATCGGTAGTTCGTTTCGGTTCCGGCCCGAATCGATGCATTCAATGCAACCCGGCATGGTTTTTTGCACAGTAACAAAACTGACCAAAACGAACCAAAACATCACTATTGGGTCCAAAAAGTAAATTGGGTGCGTTCGTTTCGTTTCTGGCGCGAATCGGTAGTTTGTTTCGGTTCCGGCCCAAATCGGTGCATTTAATGCTATCCCGGCATGGTTTTTTGCACAGTAACGAAACTGATTTAAAACGAACCAAAACATCACAATTGGGTCCAATAAAGTGGATTTGGTGCGTTCGTTTCGTTTCTGGCGCGAATCGGTAGTTCGTTTCGGTTCCGGCCCGAATCGGTACATTAAATGCTATCCCGGCATGGTTTTTTGCACAGTAACGAAACTGATTAAAAACGAACCAAACCATCACTATTGGGTCCAATAAAGTGAATGTGGGTGCGTTCGTTTCGTTTCTGGCGCGAATCGGTAGTTCGTTTCGGTTCCGGCCCGAATCGGTGCATTCAATGCAACCCGGCATGGTTTTTTGCACAGTAACGAAACTGACCAAAACGAACCAAAACATCACTATTGGGTCCAAAAAAGTGGATTGGGTGCGTTCGTTTCGTTTCTAGCGTGAATCGGTAGCTCGTTTCGGTTCCAGCCCGAATCGGTGCATTCAATGCAACCCGGCATGGTTTTTTGCACAGTAACGAAACTGACCAAAACGAACCAAAACATAACTATTGGGTCCAAAAAAGTGGATTGGGTGCGTTCGTTTCGTTTCTGGCGCGAATCGGTAGTTCGTTTCGGTTCCGGCCCGAATCGGTACATTAAATGCTATCCCGGCATGGTTTTTTGCACAGTAATGAAATTGATTAAAAACAAACCGAAACATCAGTATTGGGTCCAAAAAAGTGGATTGGGTGCGTTCGTTTCGTTTCTGGCGCGAATCGGTAGTTCGTTTCGGTTCCGGCCCGAATCGATGCATTCAATGCAACCCGGCATGGTTTTTTGCACAGTAACAAAACTGACCAAAACGAACCAAAACATCACTATTGGGTCCAAAAAGTGGATTGGGTGCGTTCGTTTCGTTTCTGGCGCGAATCGGTAGTTCGTTTCGGTTCCTGCCCGAATCGGTGCATTCAATGCAACCCGGCATGGTTTTTTGCATAGTAACGAAACTGACCAAAACGAACCAAAACATCACTATTGGGTCCAAAAAAGTGGATTGGGTGCATTCGTTTCGTTTCTAGCGTGAATCGGTAGTTCGTTTCGGTTCCGGCCCGAATCGGTGCATTCAATGCAACCCGGCATGGTTTTTTGCACAGTAACGAAACTGACCAAAACGAACCAAAACATAACTATTGGGTCCAAAAAAGTGGATTGGGTGCGTTCGTTTCGTTTCTGGCGCGAATCGGTAGTTCGTTTCAGTTCTGGGCCGAATCGGTACATTAAATGCTATCCCGGCATGGTTTTTTGCACAGTAACCAAACTGATTAAAAACGAACCAAAACATAACGATTGGGTCCAATAAAGTGGATTTGGTGCGTTCGTTTCGTTTCTGGCGCGAATCGGTAGTTCGTTTCGGTTCCGGCCCGAATCGGTGCATTCAATGAGACCCGTCATGGTTTTTTGCACAGTAACGAAACTGACCAAAACGAACCAAAACATCACTATTGGGTCCAAAAACGTGGATTGGGTGCATTCGTTTCGTTTCTAGCGTGAATCGGTAGTTCGTTTCGGTTCCGGCCCGAATCGATGCATTCAATGCAACCCGGCATGGTTTTTTGCACAGTAACAAAACTGACCAAAACGAACCAAAACATCACTATTGGGTCCAAAAAGTAAATTGGGTGCGTTCGTTTCGTTTCTGGCGCGAATCGGTAGTTTGTTTCGGTTCCGGCCCAAATCGGTGCATTTAATGCTATCCCGGCATGGTTTTTTGCACAGTAACGAAACTGATTTAAAACGAACCAAAACATCACAATTGGGTCCAATAAAGTGGATTTGGTGCGTTCGTTTCGTTTCTGGCGCGAATCGGTAGTTCGTTTCGGTTCCGGCCCGAATCGGTACATTAAATGCTATCCCGGCATGGTTTTTTGCACAGTAACGAAACTGATTAAAAACGAACCAAAACATCACAATTGGGTCCAATAAACTGGATTTGGTGCGTTCGTTTCGTTTCTGGCGCGAATCGGTAGTTCGTTTCGGTTGCGGCCCGAATCGGTGCATTCAATGCAACCCGTCATGGTTTTTTGCACAGTAACGAAACTGACCAAAACGAACCAAAACATAACTATTGGGTCCAAAAAAGTGGATTAGGTACGTTCGTTACGTTTCTGGCCCGAATCGGTAGTTCGTTTCGGTTCCGGCCCGAATCGGTGCATTAAATGCAACCCGGCATGGTTTTTTGCACAGTAACAAAACTGACCAAAATGAACCAAAACATCACTATTGGGTCCAAAAAAGTGGATTGGGTGCGTTCGTTTCATTTCTGGCCCGAATGGGTAGTTCATTTCGGTTCCGGCACGAATCGGTGCATTCAATGCAACCCGGCATGGTTTTTTGCACAGTAATGAAACTGACCAAAACGAACCAAAACATCACTATTGGGTCGAAAAAAGTGGATTGGGTGCGTTCGTTACGTTTCTGGCGCGAATCGGTAGTTCGTTTCGGTTCCGGCCCGAATCGGTGCATTCACTGCAACCCGGCATGGTTTTTTGCACAGTAACGAAACTGACCAAAACGAACCAAAACATCACTATTGGGTCCAAAAAAGTTGATTGGGTGCGTTCGTTTCGTTTCTGGCGCGAATCGGTAGTTCGTTTCGGTTCCGGCCCGAATCGGTGCATTCAATGCAACCCGGCATGGTTTTTTGCACAGTAACGAAACTGACCAAAACGAACCAAAACATCACTATTGGGTCCAAAAAAGTGGATTGGGTGCGTTCGTTTCGTTTCTGGCGCGAATCGGTAGTTCGTTTCGGTTCCGGCCCGAATCGGTGCATTCAATGCAACCCGGCATGGTTTTTTGCATAGTAACGAAACTGACCAAAACGAACCAAAACATCACTATTGGGTCCAAAAAAGTGGATTGGGTGCATTCGTTTCGTTTCTAGCGTGAATCGGTAGTTCGTTTCGGTTCCGGCCCGAATCGGTGCATTCAATGCAACCCGGCATGGTTTTTGGCACAGTAACGAAACTGACCAAAACGAACCAAAACATAACTATTGGGTCCAAAAAAGTGGATTGGGTGCGTTCGTTTCGTTTCTGGCGCGAATCGGTAGTTCGTTTCAGTTCTGGGCCGAATCGGTACATTAAATGCTATCCCGGCATGGTTTTTTGCACAGTAACCAAACTGATTAAAAACGAACCAAAACATAACGATTGGGTCCAATAAAGTGGATTTGGTGCGTTCGTTTCGTTTCTGGCGCGAATCGGTAGTTCGTTTCGGTTCCGGCCCGAATCGGTGCATTCAATGAGACCCGTCATGGTTTTTTGCACAGTAACGAAACTGACCAAAACGAACCAAAACATCACTATTGGGTCCAAAAACGTGGATTGGGTGCATTCGTTTCGTTTCTAGCGTGAATCGGTAGTTCGTTTCGGTTCCGGCCCGAATCGATGCATTCAATGCAACCCGGCATGGTTTTTTGCACAGTAACAAAACTGACCAAAACGAACCAAAACATCACTATTGGGTCCAAAAAGTAAATTGGGTGCGTTCGTTTCGTTTCTGGCGCGAATCGGTAGTTTGTTTCGGTTCCGGCCCAAATCGGTGCATTTAATGCTATCCCGGCATGGTTTTTTGCACAGTAACGAAACTGATTTAAAACGAACCAAAACATCACAATTGGGTCCAATAAAGTGGATTTGGTGCGTTCGTTTCGTTTCTGGCGCGAATTGGTAGTTCGTTTCGGTTCCGGCCCGAATCGGTACATTAAATGCTATCCCGGCATGGTTTTTTGCACAGTAACGAAACTGATTAAAAACGAACCAAAACATCACAATTGGGTCCAATAAACTGGATTTGGTGCGTTCGTTTCGTTTCTGGCGCGAATCGGTAGTTCGTTTCGGTTGCGGCCCGAATCGGAGCATTCAATGCAACCCGTCATGGTTTTTTGCACAGTAACGAAACTGACCAAAACGAACCAAAACATAACTATTGGGTCCAAAAAAGTGGATTAGGTACGTTCGTTACGTTTCTGGCCCGAATCGGTAGTTCGTTTCGGTTCCGGCCCGAATCGGTGCATTAAATGCAACCCGGCATGGTTTTTTGCACAGTAACAAAACTGACCAAAATGAACCAAAACATCACTATTGGGTCCAAAAAAGTGGATTGGGTGCGTTCGTTTCATTTCTGGCCCGAATGGGTAGTTCATTTCGGTTCCGGCACGAATCGGTGCATTCAATGCAACCCGGCATGGTTTTTTGCACAGTAATGAAACTGACCAAAACGAACCAAAACATCACTATTGGGTCGAAAAAAGTGGATTGGGTGCGTTCGTTACGTTTCTGGCGCGAATCGGTAGTTCGTTTCGGTTCCGGCCCGAATCGGTGCATTCACTGCAACCCGGCATGGTTTTTTGCACAGTAACGAAACTGACCAAAACGAACCAAAACATCACTATTGGGTCCAAAAAAGTTGATTGGGTGCGTTCGTTTCGTTTCTGGCGCGAATCGGTAGTTCGTTTCGGTTCCGGCCCGAATCGGTGCATTCAATGCAACCCGGCATGGTTTTTTGCACAGTAACGAAACTGATTAAAAACGAACCAAAACATAACGATTGGGTCCAATAAAGTGGATTTGGTGCGTTCGTTTCGTTTCTGGCGCGAATCGGTAGTTCGTTTCGGTTCCGGCCCGAATCGGTGCATTCAATGAGACCCGTCATGGTTTTTTGCACAGTAACGAAACTGACCAAAACGAACCAAAACATCACTATTGGGTCCAAAAAAGTGGATTGGGTGCATTCGTTTCGTTTCTAGCGTGAATCGGTAGTTCGTTTCGGTTCCGGCCCGAATCGGTGCATTCAATGCAACCCGGCATGGTTTTTTGCACAGTAACGAAACTGACCAAAACGAACCAAAACATAACTATTGGCTCCAAAAAAGTGGATTGGGTGCGTTCGTTTCGTTTCTGGCCTGAATTGGTAGTTCATTTCGGTTCCGGCACGAATCGGTGCATTCAATGCAACCCGGCATGGTTTTTTGCACAGTAACGAAACTAACCAAAACGAACCAAAACATCACTATTGAGTCCAAAAAAGTGGATTGGGTGCGTTCGTTTCGTTTCTGGCGCGAATCGGTAGTTCGTTTCGGTTCCGGCCTGAATCGGTGCATTAAATGGTATCCCGACATGGTTTTTTGCACAGTAACGAAACTAACCAAAACGAACCAAAACATCACTATTGGGACCAAAAAAGTGTATTGGGTGCGTTCGTTTCGTTTCTGGCACGAATCGGTAGTTCGTTTCGGTTCCGGCCTGAATCGGTGCATTGAATCCAACCCGGCATGGTTTTTTGCACAGTAACGAAACTGACCAAAATGAACCAAAACATCACTATTGGGTCCAAAAAACTGGATTGGGTGCGTTCGTTACGTTTCTGGCCCGAATCGGTGCATTAAATGCAACCCGGCATGGTTTTTTGCACAGTAACAAAACTGACCAAAACGAACCAAAACATCACTATTGGGTCCAAAAAAGTGGATTGGGTGCGTTCGTTTCGTTTCTGGTGCAAATCGGTAGTTCGTTTCGGTTCCGACCCGAATCGGTACATTAAATGCTATCCCGGCATGGTTTTTTGCACAGTAACGAAACTGACCAAAACGAACCAAAACATAACTATTGGGTCCAAAAAAGTGGATTAGGTGCGTTCGTTACGTTTCTGGCCCGAATCGGGAGTTCGTTTCGGTTCCGGCCCGAATCGGTGCATTAAATGCAACCCGGCATGGTTTTTTGCACAGTAACGAAACTGACCAAAACGAACCAAAACATCACTATTGGGTCCAAAAAAGTGGATTGGGTCCGTTCGTTTCATTTCTGGCCCGAATTGGTAGTTCATTTCGGTTCCGGCACGAATCGGTGCATTCAATGCAACCCGGCATGGTTTTTTGTACAGTAATGAAACTGACCAAAACGAACCAAAACAGCACTATTGGGTCCAAAAAAGTGGATTGGGTGCGTTCGTTTCATTTCTGGCCCGAATTGGTAGTTCATTTCGGTTCCGGCACGAATCGGTGCATTCAATGCAACCCGACATGGTTTTTTGCACAGTAATGAAACTGACCAAAACGAACCAAAACATCACTATTGGGTCCAAAAAAGTGGATTGGGTGCGTTCGTTACGTTTCTGGCGCGAATCGGTAGTTCGTTTTGGTTCCGGCCCGAATCGGTGCATTCAATGAGACCCGTCATGGTTTTTTGCACAGTAACGAAACTGACCAAAACGAACCAAAACATCACTATTGGGTCCAAAAAAGTGGATTGGGTGCATTCGTTTCGTTTCTAGCGTGAATCGGTAGTTCGTTTCGGTTCCGGCCCGAATCGGTGCATTCAATGCAACCCGGCATGGTTTTTTGCACAGTAACGAAACTGACCAAAACGAACCAAAACATAACTATTGGCTCCAAAAAAGTGGATTGGGTGCGTTCGTTTCGTTTCTGGCCTGAATTGGTAGTTCATTTCGGTTTCGGCACGAATCGGTGCATTCAATGCAACCCGGCATGGTTTTTTGCACAGTAACGAAACTAACCAAAACGAACCAAAACATCACTATTGAGTCCAAAAAAGTGGATTGGGTGCGTTCGTTTCGTTTCTGGCGCGAATCGGTAGTTCGTTTCGGTTCCGGCCTGAATCGGTGCATTAAATGGTATCCCGACATGGTTTTTTGCACAGTAACGAAACTAACCAAAACGAACCAAAACATCACTATTGGGACCAAAAAAGTGTATTGGGTGCGTTCGTTTCGTTTCTGGCACGAATCGGTAGTTCGTTTCGGTTCCGGCCTGAATCGGTGCATTGAATCCAACCCGGCATGGTTTTTTGCACAGTAACGAAACTGACCAAAATGAACCAAAACATCACTATTGGGTCCAAAAAACTGGATTGGGTGCGTTCGTTACGTTTCTGGCCCGAATCGGTGCATTAAATGCAACCCGGCATGGTTTTTTGCACAGTAACAAAACTGACCAAAACGAACCAAAACATCACTATTGGCTCCAAAAAAGTGGATTGGGTGCGTTCGTTTCGTTTCTGGCCTGAATTGGTAGTTCATTTCGGTTCCGGCACGAATCGGTGCATTCAATGCAACCCGGCATGGTTTTTTGCACAGTAACGAAACTGACCAAAACGAACCAAAACATCACTATTGGGTCCAAAAAAGTGGATTGGGTGCGTTCGTTTCGTTTCTAGCGTGAATCGGTAGCTCGTTTCGGTTCCGGCCCGAATCGGTGCATTCAATGCAACCCGGCATGGTTTTTTGCACAGTAACGAAACTGACCAAAACGAACCAAAACATAACTATTGGGTCCAAAAAAGTGGATTGGGTGCGTTCGTTTCGTTTCTGGCGCGAATCGGTAGTTCGTTTCGGTTCCGGCCCGAATCGGTACATTAAATGCTATCCCGGCATGGTTTTTTGCACAGCAATGAAACTGATTAAAAACAAACCAAAACATCAGTATTGGGTCCAAAAAAGTGGATTGGGCGCGTTCGTTTCGTTTCTGGCGCGAATCGGTAGTTCGTTTCGGTTCCGGCCCGAATCGATGCATTCAATGCAACCCGGCATGGTTTTTTGCACAGTAACAAAACTGACCAAAACGAACCAAAACATCACTATTGGGTCCAAAAAGTAAATTGGGTGCGTTCGTTTCGTTTCTGGCGCGAATCGGTAGTTTGTTTCGGTTCCGGCCCAAATCGGTGCATTTAATGCTATCCCGGCATGGTTTTTTGCATAGTAACGAAACTGATTTAAAACGAACCAAAACATCACAATTGGGTCCAATAAAGTGGATTTGGTGCGTTCGTTTCGTTTCTGGCGTGAATCGGTAGTTCGTTTCGGTTCCGGCCTGAATCGGTACATTAAATGCTATCCCGGCATGGTTTTTTGCACAGTAACGAAACTGATTAAAAACGAACCAAAACATCACAATTGGGTCCAATAAACTGGATTTGGTGCGTTCGTTTCGTTTCTGGCGCGAATCGGTAGTTCGTTTCGGTTGCGGCCCGAATCGGTGCATTCAATGCAACCCGTCATGGTTTTTTGCACAGTAACGAAACTGACCAAAACGAACCAAAACATAACTATTGGGTCCAAAAAAGTGGATTAGGTACGTTCGTTACGTTTCTGGCCCGAATCGGTAGTTCGTTTCGGTTCCGGCCCGAATCGGTGCATTAAATGCAACCCGGCATGGTTTTTTGCACAGTAACAAAACTGACCAAAACGAACCAAAACATCACTATTGGGTCCAAAAAAGTGGATTGGGTGCGTTCGTTTCATTTCTGGCCCGAATGGGTAGTTCATTTCGGTTCCGGCACGAATCGGTGCATTCAATGCAACCCGGCATGGTTTTTTGCACAGTAATGAAACTGACCAAAACGAACCAAAACATCACTATTGGGTCCAAAAAAGTTGATTGGGTGCGTTCGTTACGTTTCTGGCGCGAATCGGTAGTTCGTTTCGGTTCCGGCCCGAATCGGTGCATTCGCTGCAACCCGGCATGGTTTTTTGCACAGTAACGAAACTGACCAAAACGAACCAAAACATCACTATTGGGTCCAAAAAAGTTGATTGGGTGCGTTCGTTTCGTTTCTGGCGCGAATCGGTAGTTCGTTTCGGTTCCGGCCCGAATCGGTGCATTCAATGCAACCCGGCATGGTTTTTTGCACAGTAACGAAACTGACCAAAACGAACCAAAACATCACTATTGGGTCCAAAAAAGTGGATTGGGTGCGTTCGTTTCGTTTCTGGCGCGAATCGGTAGTTCGTTTCGGTTCCGGCCCGAATCGGTGCATTCAATGCAACCCGGCATGGTTTTTTGCATAGTAACGAAACTGACCAAAACGAACCAAAACATAACTATTGGGTCCAAAAAAGTGGATTGGGTGCGTTCGTTTCGTTTCTGGCGCGAATCGGTAGTTCGTTTCAGTTCTGGCCCGAATCGGTACATTAAATGCTATCCCGGCATGGTTTTTTGCACAGTAACCAAACTGATTAAAAACGAACCAAAACATAACGATTGGGTCCAATAAAGTGGATTTGGTGCGTTCGTTTCGTTTCTGGCGTGAATCGGTAGTTCGTTTCGGTTCCGGCCCGAATCGGTGCATTCAATGAGACCCGTCATGGTTTTTTGCACAGTAACGAAACTGACCAAAACGAACCAAAACATCACTATTGGGTCCAAAAAAGTGGATTGGGTGCATTCGTTTCGTTTCTAGCGTGAATCGGTAGTTCGTTTCGGTTCCGGCCCGAATCGGTGCATTCAATGCAACCCGGCATGGTTTTTTGCACAGTAACGAAACTGACCAAAACGAACCAAAACATAACTATTGGCTCCAAAAAAGTGGATTGGGTGCGTTCGTTTCGTTTCTGGCCTGAATTGGTAGTTCATTTCGGTTCCGGCACGAATCGGTGCATTCAATGCAACCCGGCATGGTTTTTTGCACAGTAACGAAACTAACCAAAACGAACCAAAACATCACTATTGAGTCCAAAAAAGTGGATTGGGTGCGTTCGTTTCGTTTCTGGCGCGAATCGGTAGTTCGTTTCGGTTCCGGCCTGAATCGGTGCATTAAATGGTATCCCGACATGGTTTTTTGCACAGTAACGAAACTAACCAAAACGAACCAAAACATCACTATTGGGACCAAAAAAGTGTATTGGGTGCGTTCGTTTCGTTTCTGGCACGAATCGGTAGTTCGTTTCGGTTCCGGCCTGAATCGGTGCATTGAATCCAACCCGGCATGGTTTTTTGCACAGTAACGAAACTGACCAAAACGAACCAAAACATAACTATTGGGTCCAAAAAAGTGGATTAGGTACTTTCGTTACGTTTCTGGCCCGAATCGGTAGTTCGTTTCGGTTCCGGCCCGAATCGGTGCATTAAATGCAACCCGGCATGGTTTTTTGCACAGTAACAAAACTGACCAAAACGAACCAAAACATCACTATTGGGTCCAAAAAAGTGGATTGGGTGCGTTCGTTTCATTTCTGGCCCGAATTGGTAGTTCATTTCGGTTCCGGCACGAATCGGTGCATTCAATGCAACCCGGCATGGTTTTTTGCACAGTAATGAAACTGACCAAAAGGAACCAAAACATCACTATTGGGTCGAAAAAAGTGGATTGGGTGCATTCGTTACGTTTCTGGCGCGAATCGGTAGTTCGTTTCGGTTCCGGCCCGAATCGGTGCATTCACTGCAACCCGGCATGGTTTTTTGCACAGTAACGAAACTGACCAAAACGAAACAAAACATCACTATTGGGTCCAAAAAAGTGGATTGGGTGCGTTCGTTTCATTTCTGGCCCGAATTGGTAGTTCATTTCGGTTCCGGCACGAATCGGTGCATTCAATGCAACCCGGCATGGTTTTTTGCACAGTAATGAAACTGACCAAAAGGAACCAAAACATCACTATTGGGTCCAAAAAAGTTGATTGGGTGCATTCGTTTCGTTTCTAGCGTGAATCGGTAGTTCGTTTCGGTTCCGGCCCGAATCGGTGCATTCAATGCAACCCGGCATGGTTTTTTGCACAGTAACGAAACTGACCAAAACGAACCAAAACATAACTATTGGCTCCAAAAAAGTGGATTGGGTGCGTTCGTTTCGTTTCTGGCCTGAATTGGTAGTTCATTTCGGTTCCGGCACGAATCGGTGCATTCAATGCAACCCGGCATGGTTTTTTGCACAGTAACGAAACTAACCAAAACGAACCAAAACATCACTATTGAGTCCAAAAAAGTGGATTGGGTGCGTTCGTTTCGTTTCTGGCGCGAATCGGTAGTTCGTTTCGGTTCCGGCCTGAATCGGTGCATTAAATGGTATCCCGACATGGTTTTTTGCACAGTAACGAAACTAACCAAAACGAACCAAAACATCACTATTGGGACCAAAAAAGTGTATTGGGTGCGTTCGTTTCGTTTCTGGCACGAATCGGTAGTTCGTTTCGGTTCCGGCCTGAATCGGTGCATTGAATCCAACCCGGCATGGTTTTTTGCACAGTAACGAAACTGACCAAAATGAACCAAAACATCACTATTGGGTCCAAAAAACTGGATTGGGTGCGTTCGTTACGTTTCTGGCCCGAATCGGTGCATTAAATGCAACCCGGCATGGTTTTTTGCACAGTAACAAAACTGACCAAAACGAACCAAAACATCACTATTGGGTCCAAAAAAGTGGATTGGGTGCGTTCGTTTCGTTTCTGGTGCAAATCGGTAGTTCGTTTCGGTTCCGACCCGAATCGGTACATTAAATGCTATCCCGGCATGGTTTTTTGCACAGTAACGAAACTGACCAAAACGAACCAAAACATAACTATTGGGTCCAAAAAAGTGGATTAGGTGCGTTCGTTACGTTTCTGGCCCGAATCGGGAGTTCGTTTCGGTTCCGGCCCGAATCGGTGCATTAAATGCAACCCGGCATGGTTTTTTGCACAGTAACGAAACTGACCAAAACGAACCAAAACATCACTATTGGGTCCAAAAAAGTGGATTGGGTCCGTTCGTTTCATTTCTGGCCCGAATTGGTAGTTCATTTCGGTTCCGGCACGAATCGGTGCATTCAATGCAACCCGGCATGGTTTTTTGCACAGTAATGAAACTGACCAAAACGAACCAAAACAGCACTATTGGGTCCAAAAAAGTGGATTGGGTGCGTTCGTTTCATTTCTGGCCCGAATTGGTAGTTCATTTCGGTTCCGGCACGAATCGGTGCATTCAATGCAACCCGACATGGTTTTTTGCACAGTAATGAAACTGACCAAAACGAACCAAAACATCACTATTGGGTCCAAAAAAGTGGATTGGGTGCGTTCGTTACGTTTCTGGCGCGAATCGGTAGTTCGTTTCGGTTCCGGCCCGAATCGGTGCATTCAATGAGACCCGTCATGGTTTTTTGCACAGTAACGAAACTGACCAAAACGAACCAAAACATCACTATTGGGTCCAAAAAAGTGGATTGGGTGCATTCGTTTCGTTTCTAGCGTGAATCGGTAGTTCGTTTCGGTTCCGGCCCGAATCGGTGCATTCAATGCAACCCGGCATGGTTTTTTGCACAGTAACGAAACTGACCAAAACGAACCAAAACATAACTATTGGCTCCAAAAAAGTGGATTGGGTGCGTTCGTTTCGTTTCTGGCCTGAATTGGTAGTTCATTTCGGTTTCGGCACGAATCGGTGCATTCAATGCAACCCGGCATGGTTTTTTGCACAGTAACGAAACTAACCAAAACGAACCAAAACATCACTATTGAGTCCAAAAAAGTGGATTGGGTGCGTTCGTTTCGTTTCTGGCGCGAATCGGTAGTTCGTTTCGGTTCCGGCCTGAATCGGTGCATTAAATGGTATCCCGACATGGTTTTTTGCACAGTAACGAAACTAACCAAAACGAACCAAAACATCACTATTGGGACCAAAAAAGTGTATTGGGTGCGTTCGTTTCGTTTCTGGCACGAATCGGTAGTTCGTTTCGGTTCCGGCCTGAATCGGTGCATTGAATCCAACCCGGCATGGTTTTTTGCACAGTAACGAAACTGACCAAAATGAACCAAAACATCACTATTGGGTCCAAAAAACTGGATTGGGTGCGTTCGTTACGTTTCTGGCCCGAATCGGTGCATTAAATGCAACCCGGCATGGTTTTTTGCACAGTAACAAAACTGACCAAAACGAACCAAAACATCACTATTGGCTCCAAAAAAGTGGATTGGGTGCGTTCGTTTCGTTTCTGGCCTGAATTGGTAGTTCATTTCGGTTCCGGCACGAATCGGTGCATTCAATGCAACCCGGCATGGTTTTTTGCACAGTAACGAAACTGACCAAAACGAACCAAAACATCACTATTGGGTCCAAAAAAGTGGATTGGGTGCGTTCGTTTCGTTTCTAGCGTGAATCGGTAGCTCGTTTCGGTTCCGGCCCGAATCGGTGCATTCAATGCAACCCGGCATGGTTTTTTGCACAGTAACGAAACTGACCAAAACGAACCAAAACATAACTATTGGGTCCAAAAAAGTGGATTGGGTGCGTTCGTTTCGTTTCTGGCGCGAATCGGTAGTTCGTTTCGGTTCCGGCCCGAATCGGTACATTAAATGCTATCCCGGCATGGTTTTTTGCACAGCAATGAAACTGATTAAAAACAAACCAAAACATCAGTATTGGGTCCAAAAAAGTGGATTGGGTGCGTTCGTTTCGTTTCTGGCGCGAATCGGTAGTTCGTTTCGGTTCCGGCCCGAATCGATGCATTCAATGCAACCCGGCATGGTTTTTTGCACAGTAACAAAACTGACCAAAACGAACCAAAACATCACTATTGGGTCCAAAAAGTAAATTGGGTGCGTTCGTTTCGTTTCTGGCGCGAATCGGTAGTTTGTTTCGGTTCCGGCCCAAATCGGTGCATTTAATGCTATCCCGGCATGGTTTTTTGCATAGTAACGAAACTGATTTAAAACGAACCAAAACATCACAATTGGGTCCAATAAAGTGGATTTGGTGCGTTCGTTTCGTTTCTGGCGTGAATCGGTAGTTCGTTTCGGTTCCGGCCCGAATCGGTACATTAAATGCTATCCCGGCATGGTTTTTTGCACAGTAACGAAACTGATTAAAAACGAACCAAAACATCACAATTGGGTCCAATAAACTGGATTTGGTGCGTTCGTTTCGTTTCTGGCACGAATCGGTAGTTCGTTTCGGTTGCGGCCCGAATCGGTGCATTCAATGCAACCCGTCATGGTTTTTTGCACAGTAACGAAACTGACCAAAACGAACCAAAACATAACTATTGGGTCCAAAAAAGTGGATTAGGTACGTTCGTTACGTTTCTGGCCCGAATCGGTAGTTCGTTTCGGTTCCGGCCCGAATCGGTGCATTAAATGCAACCCGGCATGGTTTTTTGCACAGTAACAAAACTGACCAAAACGAACCAAAACATCACTATTGGGTCCAAAAAAGTGGATTGGGTGCGTTCGTTTCATTTCTGGCCCGAATGGGTAGTTCATTTCGGTTCCGGCACGAATCGGTGCATTCAATGCAACCCGGCATGGTTTTTTGCACAGTAATGAAACTGACCAAAACGAACCAAAACATCACTATTGGGTCCAAAAAAGTTGATTGGGTGCGTTCGTTACGTTTCTGGCGCGAATCGGTAGTTCGTTTCGGTTCCGGCCCGAATCGGTGCATTCGCTGCAACCCGGCATGGTTTTTTGCACAGTAACGAAACTGACCAAAACGAACCAAAACATCACTATTGGGTCCAAAAAAGTTGATTGGGTGCGTTCGTTTCGTTTCTGGCGCGAATCGGTAGTTCGTTTCGGTTCCGGCCCGAATCGGTGCATTCAATGCAACCCGGCATGGTTTTTTGCACAGTAACGAAACTGACCAAAACGAACCAAAATATCACTATTGGGTCCAAAAAAGTGGATTGGGTGCGTTCGTTTCGTTTCTGGCGCGAATCGGTAGTTCGTTTCGGTTCCGGCCCGAATCGGTGCATTCAATGCAACCCGGCATGGTTTTTTGCATAGTAACGAAACTGACCAAAACGAACCAAAACATAACTATTGGGTCCAAAAAAGTGGATTGGGTGCGTTCGTTTCGTTTCTGGCGCGAATCGGTAGTTCGTTTCAGTTCTGGCCCGAATCGGTACATTAAATGCTATCCCGGCATGGTTTTTTGCACAGTAACCAAACTGATTAAAAACGAACCAAAACATAACGATTGGGTCCAATAAAGTGGATTTGGTGCGTTCGTTTCGTTTCTGGCGTGAATCGGTAGTTCGTTTCGGTTCCGGCCCGAATCGGTGCATTCAATGAGACCCGTCATGGTTTTTTGCACAGTAACGAAACTGACCAAAACGAACCAAAACATCACTATTGGGTCCAAAAAAGTGGATTGGGTGCATTCGTTTCGTTTCTAGCGTGAATCGGTAGTTCGTTTCGGTTCCGGCCCGAATCGGTGCATTCAATGCAACCCGGCATGGTTTTTTGCACAGTAACGAAACTGACCAAAACGAACCAAAACATAACTATTGGCTCCAAAAAAGTGGATTGGGTGCGTTCGTTTCGTTTCTGGCCTGAATTGGTAGTTCATTTCGGTTTCGGCACGAATCGGTGCATTCAATGCAACCCGGCATGGTTTTTTGCACAGTAACGAAACTAACCAAAACGAACCAAAACATCACTATTGAGTCCAAAAAAGTGGATTGGGTGCGTTCGTTTCGTTTCTGGCGCGAATCGGTAGTTCGTTTCGGTTCCGGCCTGAATCGGTGCATTAAATGGTATCCCGACATGGTTTTTTGCACAGTAACGAAACTGACCAAAACGAACCAAAACATCACTATTGGGTCCAAAAAAGTGGATTGGGTCCGTTCGTTTCATTTCTGGCCCGAATTGGTAGTTCATTTCGGTTCCGGCACGAATCGGTGCATTCAATGCAACCCGGCATGGTTTTTTGCACAGTAATGAAACTGACCAAAACGAACCAAAACAGCACTATTGGGTCCAAAAAAGTGGATTGGGTGCGTTCGTTTCATTTCTGGCCCGAATTGGTAGTTCATTTCGGTTCCGGCACGAATCGGTGCATTCAATGCAACCCGGCATGGTTTTTTGCACAGTAATGAAACTGACCAAAAGGAACCAAAACATCACTATTGGGTCCAAAAAAGTTGATTGGGTGCATTCGTTTCGTTTCTAGCGTGAATCGGTAGTTCGTTTCGGTTCCGGCCCGAATCGGTGCATTCAATGCAACCCGGCATGGTTTTTTGCACAGTAACGAAACTGACCAAAACGAACCAAAACATAACTATTGGCTCCAAAAAAGTGGATTAGGTGCGTTCGTTACGTTTCTGGCGCGAATCGGTAGTTCGTTTCGGTTCCGGCCCGAATCGGTACATTAAATGCTATCCCGGCATGGTTTTTTGCACAGCAATGAAACTGATTAAAAACAAACCAAAACATCAGTATTGGGTCCAAAAAAGTGGATTGGGTGCGTTCGTTTCGTTTCTGGCGCGAATCGGTAGTTCGTTTCGGTTCCGGCCCGAATCGATGCATTCAATGCAACCCGGCATGGTTTTTTGCACAGTAACAAAACTGACCAAAACGAACCAAAACATCACTATTGGGTCCAAAAAGTAAATTGGGTGCGTTCGTTTCGTTTCTGGCGCGAATCGGTAGTTTGTTTCGGTTCCGGCCCAAATCGGTGCATTTAATGCTATCCCGGCATGGTTTTTTGCATAGTAACGAAACTGATTTAAAACGAACCAAAACATCACAATTGGGTCCAATAAAGTGGATTTGGTGCGTTCGTTTCGTTTCTGGCGTGAATCGGTAGTTCGTTTCGGTTCCGGCCCGAATCGGTACATTAAATGCTATCCCGGCATGGTTTTTTGCACAGTAACGAAACTGATTAAAAACGAACCAAAACATCACAATTGGGTCCAATAAACTGGATTTGGTGCGTTCGTTTCGTTTCTGGCACGAATCGGTAGTTCGTTTCGGTTGCGGCCCGAATCGGTGCATTCAATGCAACCCGTCATGGTTTTTTGCACAGTAACGAAACTGACCAAAACGAACCAAAACATAACTATTGGGTCCAAAAAAGTGGATTAGGTACGTTCGTTACGTTTCTGGCCCGAATCGGTAGTTCGTTTCGGTTCCGGCCCGAATCGGTGCATTAAATGCAACCCGGCATGGTTTTTTGCACAGTAACAAAACTGACCAAAACGAACCAAAACATCACTATTGGGTCCAAAAAAGTGGATTGGGTGCGTTCGTTTCATTTCTGGCCCGAATGGGTAGTTCATTTCGGTTCCGGCACGAATCGGTGCATTCAATGCAACCCGGCATGGTTTTTTGCACAGTAATGAAACTGACCAAAACGAACCAAAACATCACTATTGGGTCCAAAAAAGTTGATTGGGTGCGTTCGTTACGTTTCTGGCGCGAATCGGTAGTTCGTTTCGGTTCCGGCCCGAATCGGTGCATTCGCTGCAACCCGGCATGGTTTTTTGCACAGTAACGAAACTGACCAAAACGAACCAAAACATCACTATTGGGTCCAAAAAAGTTGATTGGGTGCGTTCGTTTCGTTTCTGGCGCGAATCGGTAGTTCGTTTCGGTTCCGGCCCGAATCGGTGCATTCAATGCAACCCGGCATGGTTTTTTGCACAGTAACGAAACTGACCAAAACGAACCAAAACATCACTATTGGGTCCAAAAAAGTGGATTGGGTGCGTTCGTTTCGTTTCTGGCGCGAATCGGTAGTTCGTTTCGGTTCCGGCCCGAATCGGTGCATTCAATGCAACCCGGCATGGTTTTTTGCATAGTAACGAAACTGACCAAAACGAACCAAAACATAACTATTGGGTCCAAAAAAGTGGATTGGGTGCGTTCGTTTCGTTTCTGGCGCGAATCGGTAGTTCGTTTCAGTTCTGGCCCGAATCGGTACATTAAATGCTATCCCGGCATGGTTTTTTGCACAGTAACCAAACTGATTAAAAACGAACCAAAACATAACGATTGGGTCCAATAAAGTGGATTTGGTGCGTTCGTTTCGTTTCTGGCGTGAATCGGTAGTTCGTTTCGGTTCCGGCCCGAATCGGTGCATTCAATGAGACCCGTCATGGTTTTTTGCACAGTAACGAAACTGACCAAAACGAACCAAAACATCACTATTGGGTCCAAAAAAGTGGATTGGGTGCATTCGTTTCGTTTCTAGCGTGAATCGGTAGTTCGTTTCGGTTCCGGCCCGAATCGGTGCATTCAATGCAACCCGGCATGGTTTTTTGCACAGTAACGAAACTGACCAAAACGAACCAAAACATCACTATTGGGTCCAAAAAAGTGGATTGGGTGCGTTCGTTTCGTTTCTGGCGCGAATCGGTAGTTCGTTTCGGTTCCGGCCCAAATCGGTGCATTCAATGCAATCCGGCATGGTTTTTTGCTCAGTAACGAAACTAACCAAAACGAACCAAAACATCACTATTGGGTCCAAAAAAGTGGATTAGGTGCGTTCGTTTCGTTTCTAGCGTGAATCGGTAGTTCGTTTCGGTTCCGGCCCGAATCGGTGCATTCAATGCAACCCGGCATGGTTTTTTGCACAGTAACGAAACTGACCAAAACGAACCAAAACATAACTATTGGGTCCAAAAAAGTGGATTGGGTGCGTTCGTTTCGTTTCTGGCGCGAATCGGTAGTTCGTTTCGGTTCCGGCCCGAATCGGTACATTAAATGCTATCCCGGCATGGTTTTTTGCACAGTAACGAAACTGATTAAAAACGAACCAAAACATCACTATTGGGTCCAATAAAGTGAATGTGGGTGCGTTCGTTTCGTTTCTGGCGCGAATCGGTAGTTCGTTTCGGTTCCGGCCCGAATCGGTGCATTCAATGCAAACCGGCATGGTTTTTTGCACAGTAACGAAACTGACCAAAACGAACCAAAACATCACTATTGGGTCCAAAAAAGTGGATTGGGTGCGTTCGTTTCGTTTCTAGCGTGAATCGGTAGCTCGTTTCGGTTCCGGCCCGAATCGGTGCATTCAATGCAACCCGGCATGGTTTTTTGCACAGTAACGAAACTGACCAAAACGAACCAAAACATAACTATTGGGTCCAAAAAAGTGGATTGGGTGCGTTCGTTTCGTTTCTGGCGCGAATCGGTAGTTCGTTTCGGTTCCGGCCCGAATCGGTACATTAAATGCTATCCCGGCATGGTTTTTTGCACAGTAATGAAACTGATTAAAAACAAACCGAAACATCAGTATTGGGTCCAAAAAAGTGGATTGGGTGCGTTCGTTTCGTTTCTGGCGCGAATCGGTAGTTCGTTTCGGTTCCGGCCCGAATCGATGCATTCAATGCAACCCGGCATGGTTTTTTGCACAGTAACAAAACTGACCAAAACGAACCAAAACATCACTATTGGGTCCAAAAAGTAAATTGGGTGCGTTCGTTTCGTTTCTGGCGCGAATCGGTAGTTTGTTTCGGTTCCGGCCCAAATCGGTGCATTTAATGCTATCCCGGCATGGTTTTTTGCACAGTAACGAAACTGATTTAAAACGAACCAAAACATCACAATTGGGTCCAATAAAGTGGATTTGGTGCGTTCGTTTCGTTTCTGGCGCGAATCGGTAGTTCGTTTCGGTTCCGGCCCGAATCGGTACATTAAATGCTATCCCGGCATGGTTTTTTGCACAGTAACGAAACTGATTAAAAACGAACCAAAACATCACAATTGGGTCCAATAAACTGGATTTGGTGCGTTCGTTTCGTTTCTGGCGCGAATCGGTAGTTCGTTTCGGTTGCGGCCCGAATCGGTGCATTCAATGCAACCCGTCATGGTTTTTTGCACAGTAACGAAACTGACCAAAACGAACCAAAACATAACTATTGGGTCCAAAAAAGTGGATTAGGTACGTTCGTTACGTTTCTGGCCCGAATCGGTAGTTCGTTTCGGTTCCGGCCCGAATCGGTGCATTAAATGCAACCCGGCATGGTTTTTTGCACAGTAACAAAACTGACCAAAATGAACCAAAACATCACTATTGGGTCCAAAAAAGTGGATTGGGTGCGTTCGTTTCATTTCTGGCCCGAATGGGTAGTTCATTTCGGTTCCGGCACGAATCGGTGCATTCAATGCAACCCGGCATGGTTTTTTGCACAGTAATGAAACTGACCAAAACGAACCAAAACATCACTATTGGGTCGAAAAAAGTGGATTGGGTGCGTTCGTTACGTTTCTGGCGCGAATCGGTAGTTCGTTTCGGTTCCGGCCCGAATCGGTGCATTCACTGCAACCCGGCATGGTTTTTTGCACAGTAACGAAACTAACCAAAACGAACCAAAACATCACTATTGGGTCCAAAAAAGTTGATTGGGTGCGTTCGTTTCGTTTCTGGCGCGAATCGGTAGTTCGTTTCGGTTCCGGCCCGAATCGGTGCATTCAATGCAACCCGGCATGGTTTTTTGCACAGTAACGAAACTGACCAAAACGAACCAAAACATCACTATTGGGTCCAAAAAAGTGGATTGGGTGCGTTCGTTTCGTTTCTGGCGCGAATCGGTAGTTCGTTTCGGTTCCGGCCCGAATCGGTGCATTCAATGCAACCCGGCATGGTTTTTTGCATAGTAACGAAACTGACCAAAACGAACCAAAACATCACTATTGGGTCCAAAAAAGTGGATTGGGTGCATTCGTTTCGTTTCTAGCGTGAATCGGTAGTTCGTTTCGGTTCCGGCCCGAATCGGTGCATTCAATGCAACCCGGCATGGTTTTTTGCACAGTAACGAAACTGACCAAAACGAACCAAAACATAACTATTGGGTCCAAAAAAGTGGATTGGGTGCGTTCGTTTCGTTTCTGGCGCGAATCGGTAGTTCGTTTCAGTTCTGGCCCGAATCGGTACATTAAATGCTATCCCGGCATGGTTTTTTGCACAGTAACCAAACTGATTAAAAACGAACCAAAACATAACGATTGGGTCCAATAAAGTGGATTTGGTGCGTTCGTTTCATTTCTGGCGCGAATCGGTAGTTCGTTTCGGTTCCGGCCCGAATCGGTGCATTCAATGAGACCCGTCATGGTTTTTTGCACAGTAACGAAACTGACCAAAACGAACCAAAACATCACTATTGGGTCCAAAAAAGTGGATTGGGTGCATTCGTTTCGTTTCTAGCGTGAATCGGTAGTTCGTTTCGGTTCCGGCCCGAATCGGTGCATTCAATGCAACCCGGCATGGTTTTTTGCACAGTAACGAAACTGACCAAAACGAACCAAAACATAACTATTGGCTCCCAAAAAGTGGATTGGGTGCGTTCGTTTCGTTTCTGGCCTGAATTGGTAGTTCATTTCGGTTCCGGCACGAATCGGTGCATTCAATGCAACCCGGCATGGTTTTTTGCACAGTAACGAAACTAACCAAAACGAACCAAAACATCACTATTGAGTCCAAAAAAGTGGATTGGGTGCGTTCGTTTCGTTTCTGGCGCGAATCGGTAGTTCGTTTCGGTTCCGGCCTGAATCGGTGCATTAAATGGTATCCCGACATGGTCTTTTGCACAGTAACGAAACTAACCAAAACGAACCAAAACATCACTATTGGGACCAAAAAAGTGTATTGGGTGCGTTCGTTTCGTTTCTGGCACGAATCGGTAGTTCGTTTCGGTTCCGGCCTGAATCGGTGCATTGAATCCAACCCGGCATGGTTTTTTGCACAGTAACAAAACTGACCAAAACGAACCAAAACATCACTATTGGGTCCAAAAAAGTGGATTGGGTGCGTTCGTTTCATTTCTGGCCCGAATTGGTAGTTCATTTCGGTTCCGGCACGAATCGGTGCATTCAATGCAACCCGGCATGGTTTTTTGCACAGTAATGAAACTGACCAAAACGAACCAAAACATCACTATTGGGTCGAAAAAAGTGGATTGGGTGCATTCGTTACGTTTCTGGCGCGAATCGGTAGTTCGTTTCGGTTCCGGCCCGAATCGGTGCATTCACTGCAACCCGGCATGGTTTTTTGCACAGTAACGAAACTGACCAAAACGAACCAAAACATCACTATTGGGTCCAAAAAAGTGGATTGGGTGCGTTCGTTTCATTTCTGGCCCGAATTGGTAGTTCATTTCGGTTCCGGCACGAATCGGTGCATTCAATGCAACCCGGCATGGTTTTTTGCACATTAATGAAACTGACCACAACGAACCAAAACATCACTATTGGGTCGAAAAAAGTGGATTGGGTGCGTTCGTTACGTTTCTGGCGCGAATCGGTAGTTCGTTTCGGTTCCGGCCCGAATCGGTGCATTCAATGCAACCCGGCATGGTTTTTTGCACAGTAACAAAACTGACCAAAACGAACCAAAACATCACTATTGGGTCCAAAAAAGTGGATTGGGTGCGTTCGTTTCGTTTCTGGCGCGAATCGGTAGTTCGTTTCGGTTCCGGCCCAAATCGGTGCATTCAATGCAATCCGGCATGGTTTTTTGCTCAGTAACGAAACTAACCAAAACGAACCAAAACATCACTATTGGGTCCAAAAAAGTGGATTAGGTGCGTTCGTTTCGTTTCTAGCGTGAATCGGTAGTTCGTTTCGGTTCCGGCCCGAATCGGTGCATTCAATGCAACCCGGCATGGTTTTTTGCACAGTAACGAAACTGACCAAAACGAACCAAAACATAACTATTGGGTCCAAAAAAGTGGATTGGGTGCGTTCGTTTCGTTTCTGGCGCGAATCGGTAGTTCGTTTCGGTTCCGGCCCGAATCGGTACATTAAATGCTATCCCGGCATGGTTTTTTGCACAGTAACGAAACTGATTAAAAACGAACCAAAACATCACTATTGGGTCCAATAAAGTGAATGTGGGTGCGTTCGTTTCGTTTCTGGCGCGAATCGGTAGTTCGTTTCGGTTCCGGCCCGAATCGGTGCATTCAATGCAACCCGGCATGGTTTTTTGCACAGTAACGAAACTGACCAAAACGAACCAAAACATCACTATTGGGTCCAAAAAAGTGGATTGGGTGCGTTCGTTTCGTTTCTAGCGTGAATCGGTAGCTCGTTTCGGTTCCGGCCCGAATCGGTGCATTCAATGCAACCCGGCATGGTTTTTTGCACAGTAACGAAACTGACCAAAACGAACCAAAACATAACTATTGGGTCCAAAAAAGTGGATTGGGTGCGTTCGTTTCGTTTCTGGCGCGAATCGGTAGTTCGTTTCAGTTCTGGCCCGAATCGGGAGTTCGTTTCGGTTCCGGCACGAATCGGTGCATTCAATGCAACCCGGCATGGTTTTTTGCACAGTTACGAAACTGACCAAAACGAACCAAAACATCACTATTGGGTCCAAAAAAGTGGATTGGGTGCGTTCGTTTCGTTTCTAGCGTGAATCGGTAGTTCGTTTCGGTTCCGGCCCGAATCGGTGCATTCAATGCAACCCGGCATGGTTTTTTGCACAGTAACGAAACTGACCAAAACGAACCAAAACATAACTATTGGGTCCAAAAAAGTGGATTGGGTGCGTTCGTTTCGTTTCTGGCGCGAATCGGTAGTTCGTTTCGGTTCCGGCCCGAATCGGTACATTAAATGCTATCCCGGCATGGTTTTTTGCACAGTAATGAAACTGATTAAAAACAAACCGAAACATCAGTATTGGGTCCAAAAAAGTGGATTGGGTGCGTTCGTTTCGTTTCTGGCGCGAATCGGTAGTTCGTTTCGGTTCCGGCCCGAATCGATGCATTCAATGCAACCCGGCATGGTTTTTTGCACAGTAACAAAACTGACCAAAACGAACCAAAACATCACTATTGGGTCCAAAAAGTAAATTGGGTGCGTTCGTTTCGTTTCTGGCGCGAATCGGTAGTTTGTTTCGGTTCCGGCCCAAATCGGTGCATTTAATGCTATCCCGGCATGGTTTTTTGCACAGTAACGAAACTGATTTAAAACGAACCAAAACATCACAATTGGGTCCAATAAAGTGGATTTGGTGCGTTCGTTTCGTTTCTGGCGCGAATCGGTAGTTCGTTTCGGTTCCGGCCCGAATCGGTACATTAAATGCTATCCCGGCATGGTTTTTTGCACAGTAACGAAACTGATTAAAAACGAACCAAAACATCACAATTGGGTCCAATAAACTGGATTTGGTGCGTTCGTTTCGTTTCTGGCGCGAATCGGTAGTTCGTTTCGGTTGCGGCCCGAATCGGTGCATTCAATGCAACCCGTCATGGTTTTTTGCACAGTAACGAAACTGACCAAAACGAACCAAAACATAACTATTGGGTCCAAAAAAGTGGATTAGGTACGTTCGTTACGTTTCTGGCCCGAATCGGTAGTTCGTTTCGGTTCCGGCCCGAATCGGTGCATTAAATGCAACCCGGCATGGTTTTTTGCACAGTAACAAAACTGACCAAAATGAACCAAAACATCACTATTGGGTCCAAAAAAGTGGATTGGGTGCGTTCGTTTCATTTCTGGCCCGAATGGGTAGTTCATTTCGGTTCCGGCACGAATCGGTGCATTCAATGCAACCCGGCATGGTTTTTTGCACAGTAATGAAACTGACCAAAACGAACCAAAACATCACTATTGGGTCGAAAAAAGTGGATTGGGTGCGTTCGTTACGTTTCTGGCGCGAATCGGTAGTTCGTTTCGGTTCCGGCCCGAATCGGTGCATTCACTGCAACCCGGCATGGTTTTTTGCACAGTAACGAAACTAACCAAAACGAACCAAAACATCACTATTGGGTCCAAAAAAGTTGATTGGGTGCGTTCGTTTCGTTTCTGGCGCGAATCGGTAGTTCGTTTCGGTTCCGGCCCGAATCGGTGCATTCAATGCAACCCGGCATGGTTTTTTGCACAGTAACGAAACTGACCAAAACGAACCAAAACATCACTATTGGGTCCAAAAAAGTGGATTGGGTGCGTTCGTTTCGTTTCTGGCGCGAATCGGTAGTTCGTTTCGGTTCCGGCCCGAATCGGTGCATTCAATGCAACCCGGCATGGTTTTTTGCATAGTAACGAAACTGACCAAAACGAACCAAAACATCACTATTGGGTCCAAAAAAGTGGATTGGGTGCATTCGTTTCGTTTCTAGCGTGAATCGGTAGTTCGTTTCGGTTCCGGCCCGAATCGGTGCATTCAATGCAACCCGGCATGGTTTTTTGCACAGTAACGAAACTGACCAAAACGAACCAAAACATAACTATTGGGTCCAAAAAAGTGGATTGGGTGCGTTCGTTTCGTTTCTGGCGCGAATCGGTAGTTCGTTTCAGTTCTGGCCCGAATCGGTACATTAAATGCTATCCCGGCATGGTTTTTTGCACAGTAACCAAACTGATTAAAAACGAACCAAAACATAACGATTGGGTCCAATAAAGTGGATTTGGTGCGTTCGTTTCATTTCTGGCGCGAATCGGTAGTTCGTTTCGGTTCCGGCCCGAATCGGTGCATTCAATGAGACCCGTCATGGTTTTTTGCACAGTAACGAAACTGACCAAAACGAACCAAAACATCACTATTGGGTCCAAAAAAGTGGATTGGGTGCATTCGTTTCGTTTCTAGCGTGAATCGGTAGTTCGTTTCGGTTCCGGCCCGAATCGGTGCATTCAATGCAACCCGGCATGGTTTTTTGCACAGTAACGAAACTGACCAAAACGAACCAAAACATAACTATTGGCTCCCAAAAAGTGGATTGGGTGCGTTCGTTTCGTTTCTGGCCTGAATTGGTAGTTCATTTCGGTTCCGGCACGAATCGGTGCATTCAATGCAACCCGGCATGGTTTTTTGCACAGTAACGAAACTAACCAAAACGAACCAAAACATCACTATTGAGTCCAAAAAAGTGGATTGGGTGCGTTCGTTTCGTTTCTGGCGCGAATCGGTAGTTCGTTTCGGTTCCGGCCTGAATCGGTGCATTAAATGGTATCCCGACATGGTCTTTTGCACAGTAACGAAACTAACCAAAACGAACCAAAACATCACTATTGGGACCAAAAAAGTGTATTGGGTGCGTTCGTTTCGTTTCTGGCACGAATCGGTAGTTCGTTTCGGTTCCGGCCTGAATCGGTGCATTGAATCCAACCCGGCATGGTTTTTTGCACAGTAACAAAACTGACCAAAACGAACCAAAACATCACTATTGGGTCCAAAAAAGTGGATTGGGTGCGTTCGTTTCATTTCTGGCCCGAATTGGTAGTTCATTTCGGTTCCGGCACGAATCGGTGCATTCAATGCAACCCGGCATGGTTTTTTGCACAGTAATGAAACTGACCAAAACGAACCAAAACATCACTATTGGGTCGAAAAAAGTGGATTGGGTGCATTCGTTACGTTTCTGGCGCGAATCGGTAGTTCGTTTCGGTTCCGGCCCGAATCGGTGCATTCACTGCAACCCGGCATGGTTTTTTGCACAGTAACGAAACTGACCAAAACGAACCAAAACATCACTATTGGGTCCAAAAAAGTGGATTGGGTGCGTTCGTTTCATTTCTGGCCCGAATTGGTAGTTCATTTCGGTTCCGGCACGAATCGGTGCATTCAATGCAACCCGGCATGGTTTTTTGCACATTAATGAAACTGACCACAACGAACCAAAACATCACTATTGGGTCGAAAAAAGTGGATTGGGTGCGTTCGTTACGTTTCTGGCGCGAATCGGTAGTTCGTTTCGGTTCCGGCCCGAATCGGTGCATTCAATGCAACCCGGCATGGTTTTTTGCACAGTAACAAAACTGACCAAAACGAACCAAAACATCACTATTGGGTCCAAAAAAGTGGATTGGGTGCGTTCGTTTCGTTTCTGGCGCGAATCGGTAGTTCGTTTCGGTTCCGGCCCAAATCGGTGCATTCAATGCAATCCGGCATGGTTTTTTGCTCAGTAACGAAACTAACCAAAACGAACCAAAACATCACTATTGGGTCCAAAAAAGTGGATTAGGTGCGTTCGTTTCGTTTCTAGCGTGAATCGGTAGTTCGTTTCGGTTCCGGCCCGAATCGGTGCATTCAATGCAACCCGGCATGGTTTTTTGCACAGTAACGAAACTGACCAAAACGAACCAAAACATAACTATTGGGTCCAAAAAAGTGGATTGGGTGCGTTCGTTTCGTTTCTGGCGCGAATCGGTAGTTCGTTTCGGTTCCGGCCCGAATCGGTACATTAAATGCTATCCCGGCATGGTTTTTTGCACAGTAACGAAACTGATTAAAAACGAACCAAAACATCACTATTGGGTCCAATAAAGTGAATGTGGGTGCGTTCGTTTCGTTTCTGGCGCGAATCGGTAGTTCGTTTCGGTTCCGGCCCGAATCGGTGCATTCAATGCAACCCGGCATGGTTTTTTGCACAGTAACGAAACTGACCAAAACGAACCAAAACATCACTATTGGGTCCAAAAAAGTGGATTGGGTGCGTTCGTTTCGTTTCTAGCGTGAATCGGTAGCTCGTTTCGGTTCCGGCCCGAATCGGTGCATTCAATGCAACCCGGCATGGTTTTTTGCACAGTAACGAAACTGACCAAAACGAACCAAAACATAACTATTGGGTCCAAAAAAGTGGATTGGGTGCGTTCGTTTCGTTTCTGGCGCGAATCGGTAGTTCGTTTCAGTTCTGGCCCGAATCGGGAGTTCGTTTCGGTTCCGGCACGAATCGGTGCATTCAATGCAACCCGGCATGGTTTTTTGCACAGTTACGAAACTGACCAAAACGAACCAAAACATCACTATTGGGTCCAAAAAAGTGGATTGGGTGCGTTCGTTTCGTTTCTAGCGTGAATCGGTAGTTCGTTTCGGTTCCGGCCCGAATCGGTGCATTCAATGCAACCCGGCATGGTTTTTTGCATAGTAACGAAACTGACCAAAACGAACCAAAACATCACTATTGGGTCCAAAAAAGTGGATTGGGTGCATTCGTTTCGTTTCTAGCGTGAATCCGTAGTTCGTTTCGGTTCCGGCCCGAATCGGTGCATTCAATGCAACCTGGCATGGTTTTTTGCACAGTAACTAAACTGACCAAAACGAACCAAAACATAACTATTGGGTCCAAAAAAGTGGATTGGGTGCGTTCGTTTCGTTTCTGGCGCGAATCGGTAGTTCGTTTCAGTTCTGGCCCGAATCGGTACATTAAATGCTATCCCGGCATGGTTTTTTGCACAGTAACCAAACTGATTAAAAACGAACCAAAACATAACGATTGGGTCCAATAAAGTGGATTTGGTGCGTTCGTTTCGTTTCTGGCGCGAATCGGTAGTTCGTTTCGGTTTCGGCCCGAATCGGTGCATTCAATGAGACCCGTCATGGTTTTTTGCACAGTAACGAAACTGACCAAAACGAACCAAAACATCACTATTGGGTCCAAAAAAGTGGATTGGGTGCATTCGTTTCGTTTCTAGCGTGAATCGGTAGTTCGTTTCGGTTCCGGCCCGAATCGGTGCATTCAATGCAACCCGGCATGGTTTTTTGCACAGTAACGAAACTGACCAAAACGAACCAAAACATAACTATTGGCTCCAAAAAAGTGGATTGGGTGCGTTCGTTTCGTTTCTGGCCTGAATTGGTAGTTCATTTCGGTTTCGGCACGAATCGGTGCATTCAATGCAACCCGGCATGGTTTTTTGCACAGTAACGAAACTAACCAAAACGAACCAAAACATCACTATTGAGTCCAAAAAAGTGGATTGGGTGCGTTCGTTTCGTTTCTGGCGCGAATCGGTAGTTCGTTTCGGTTCCGGCCTGAATCGGTGCATTAAATGGTATCCCGACATGGTTTTTTGCACAGTAACGAAACTAACCAAAACGAACCAAAACATCACTATTGGGACCAAAAAAGTGTATTGGGTGCGTTCGTTTCGTTTCTGGCACGAATCGGTAGTTCGTTTCGGTTCCGGCCTGAATCGGTGCATTGAATCCAACCCGGCATGGTTTTTTGCACAGTAACGAAACTGACCAAAATGAACCAAAACATCACTATTGGGTCCAAAAAACTGGATTGGGTGCGTTCGTTACGTTTCTGGCCCGAATCGGTGCATTAAATGCAACCCGGCATGGTTTTTTGCACAGTAACAAAACTGACCAAAACGAACCAAAACATCACTATTGGGTCCAAAAAAGTGGATTAGGTGCGTTCGTTTCGTTTCTGGTGCAAATCGGTAGTTCGTTTCGGTTCCGACCCAAATCGGTACATTAAATGCTATCCCGGCATGGTTTTTTGCACAGTAACGAAACTGACCAAAACGAACCAAAACATAACTATTGGGTCCAAAAAAGTGGATTAGGTGCGTTCGTTACGTTTCTGGCCCGAATCGGGAGTTCGTTTCGGTTCCGGCCCGAATCGGTGCATTAAATGCAACCCGGCATGGTTTTTTGCACAGTAACGAAACTGAACAAAACGAACCAAAACATCACTATTGGGTCCAAAAAAGTGGATTGGGTCCGTTCGTTTCATTTCTGGCCCGAATTGGTAGTTCATTTCGGTTCCGGCACGAATCGGTGCATTCAATGCAACCCGGCATGGTTTTTTGCACAGTAAGGAAACTGACCAAAACGAACCAAAACAGCACTATTGGGTCCAAAAAAGTGGATTGGGTGCGTTCGTTTCATTTCTGGCCCGAATTGGTAGTTCATTTCGGTTCCGGCACGAATCGGTGCATTCAATGCAACCCGACATGGTTTTTTGCACAGTAATGAAACTGCCAAAAACGAACCAAAACATCACTATTGGGTCCAAAAAAGTGGATTGGGTGCGTTCGTTACGTTTCTGGCGCGAATCGGTAGTTCGTTTCGGTTCCGGCCCGAATCGGTGCATTCAATGAGACCCGTCATGGTTTTTTGCACAGTAACGAAACTGACCAAAACGAACCAAAACATCACTATTGGGTCCAAAAAAGTGGATTGGGTGCATTCGTTTCGTTTCTAGCGTGAATCGGTAGTTCGTTTCGGTTCCGGCCCGAATCGGTGCATTCAATGCAACCCGGCATGGTTTTTTGCACAGTAACGAAACTGACCAAAACGAACCAAAACATAACTATTGGCTCCAAAAAAGTGGATTGGGTGCGTTCGTTTCGTTTCTGGCCTGAATTGGTAGTTCATTTCGGTTCCGGCACGAATCGGTGCATTCAATGCAACCCGGCATGGTTTTTTGCACAGTAACGAAACTAACCAAAACGAACCAAAACATCACTATTGAGTCCAAAAAAGTGGATTGGGTGCGTTCGTTTCGTTTCTGGCGCGAATCGGTAGTTCGTTTCGGTTCCGGCCTGAATCGGTGCATTAAATGGTATCCCGACATGGTTTTTTGCACAGTAACGAAACTAACCAAAACGAACCAAAACATCACTATTGGGACCAAAAAATTGTATTGGGTGCGTTCGTTTCGTTTCTGGCACGAATCGGTAGTTCGTTTCGGTTCCGGCCTGAATCGGTGCATTGAATCCAACCCGGCATGGTTTTTTGCACAGTAACGAAACTGACCAAAATGAACCAAAACATAACTATTGGGTCCAAAAAAGTGGATTGGGTGCGTTCGTTTCGTTTCTGGCGCGAATCGGTAGTTCGTTTCAGTTCTGGCCCGAATCGGTACATTAAATGCTATCCCGGCATGGTTTTTTGCACAGTAACCAAACTGATTAAAAACGAACCAAAACATAACGATTGGGTCCAATAAAGTGGATTTGGTGCGTTCGTTTCGTTTCTGGCGCGAATCGGTAGTTCGTTTCGGTTCCGGCCCGAATCGGTGCATTCAATGAGACCCGTCATGGTTTTTTGCACAGTAACGAAACTGACCAAAACGAACCAAAACATCACTATTGGGTCCAAAAAAGTGGATTGGGTGCATTCGTTTCGTTTCTAGCGTGAATCGGTAGTTCGTTTCGGTTCCGGCCCGAATCGGTGCATTCAATGCAACCCGGCATGGTTTTTTGCACAGTAACGAAACTGACCAAAACGAACCAAAACATAACTATTGGCTCCAAAAAAGTGGATTGGGTGCGTTCGTTTCGTTTCTAGCGTGAATCGGTAGTTCGTTTCGGTTCCGGCACGAATCGGTGCATTCAATGCAACCCGGCATGGTTTTTTGCACAGTAACTAAACTGACCAAAACGAACCAAAACATCACTATTGGGTCCAAAAAAGTGGATTGGGTGCGTTCGTTTCGTTTCTGGCGCGAATCGGTAGTTCGTTTCAGTTCTGGCCTGAATCGGTGCATTAAATGGTATCCCGACATGGTTTTTTGCACAGTAACCAAACTGATTAAAAACGAACCAAAACATCACTATTGGGACCAAAAAAGTGTATTGGGTGCGTTCGTTTCGTTTCTGGCACGAATCGGTAGTTCGTTTCGGTTCCGGCCTGAATCGGTGCATTGAATCCAACCCGGCATGGTTTTTTGCACAGTAACGAAACTGACCAAAATGAACCAAAACATCACTATTGGGTCCAAAAAACTGGATTGGGTGCGTTCATTACGTTTCTGGCCCGAATCGGTGCATTAAATGCAACCCGGCATGGTTTTTTGCACAGTAACAAAACTGACCAAAACGAACCAAAACATCACTATTGGGTCCAAAAAAGTGGATTGGGTGCGTTCGTTTCGTTTCTGGTGCAAATCGGTAGTTCGTTTCGGTTCCGACCCAAATCGGTACATTAAATGCTATCCCGGCATGGTTTTTTGCACAGTAACGAAACTGACCAAAACGAACCAAAACATAACTATTGGGTCCAAAAAAGTGGATTAGGTGCGTTCGTTACGTTTCTGGCCCGAATCGGGAGTTCGTTTCGGTTCCGGCCCGAATCGGTGCATTAAATGCAACCCGGCATGGTTTTTTGCACAGTAACGAAACTGACCAAAACGAACCAAAACATCACTATTGGGTCCAAAAAAGTGGATTGGGTCCGTTCGTTTCATTTCTGGCCCGAATTGGTAGTTCATTTCGGTTCCGGCACGAATCGGTGCATTCAATGCAACCCGGCATGGTTTTTTGCACAGTAATGAAACTGACCAAAACGAACCAAAACAGCACTATTGGGTCCAAAAAAGTGGATTGGGTGCGTTCGTTTCATTTCTGGCCCGAATTGGTAGTTCATTTCGGTTCCGGCACGAATCGGTGCATTCAACGCAACCCGACATGGTTTTTTGCACAGTAATGAAACTGACCAAAACGAACCAAAACATCACTATTGGGTCCAAAAAAGTGGATTGGGTGCGTTCGTTACGTTTCTGGCGCGAATCGGTAGTTCGTTTCGGTTCCGGCCCGAATCGGTGCATTCAATGAGACCCGTCATGGTTTTTTGCACAGTAACGAAACTGACCAAAACGAACCAAAACATCACTATTGGGTCCAAAAAAGTGGATTGGGTGCATTCGTTTCGTTTCTAGCGTGAATCGGTAGTTCGTTTCGGTTCCGGCCCGAATCGGTGCATTCAATGCAACCCGGCATGGTTTTTTGCACAGTAACGAAACTGACCAAAACGAACCAAAACATAACTATTGGCTCCAAAAAAGTGGATTGGGTGCGTTCGTTTCGTTTCTGGCCTGAATTGGTAGTTCATTTCGGTTCCGGCACGAATCGGTGCATTCAATGCAACCCGGCATGGTTTTTTGCACAGTAACGAAACTGACCAAAACGAACCAAAACATCACTATTGGGTCCAAAAAAGTGGATTGGGTGCGTTCGTTTCGTTTCTGGCGCGAATCGGTAGTTCGTTTCGGTTCTGGCCTGAATCGGTGCATTAAATGGTATCCCGACATGGTTTTTTGCACAGTAACCAAACTGATTAAAAACGAACCAAAACATCACTATTGGGACCAAAAAAGTGTATTGGGTGCGTTCGTTTCGTTTCTGGCACGAATCGGTAGTTCGTTTCGGTTCCGGCCTGAATCGGTGCATTGAATCCAACCCGGCATGGTTTTTTGCACAGTAACGAAACTGACCAAAATGAACCAAAACATAACTATTGGGTCCAAAAAAGTGGATTGGGTGCGTTCGTTTCGTTTCTGGCGCGAATCGGTAGTTCGTTTCAGTTCTGGCCCGAATCGGTACATTAAATGCTATCCCGGCATGGTTTTTTGCACAGTAACCAAACTGATTAAAAACGAACCAAAACATAACGATTGGGTCCAATAAAGTGGATTTGGTGCGTTCGTTTCGTTTCTGGCGCGAATCGGTAGTTCGTTTCGGTTCCGGCCCGAATCGGTGCATTCAATGAGACCCGTCATGGTTTTTTGCACAGTAACGAAACTGACCAAAACGAACCAAAACATCACTATTGGGTCCAAAAAAGTGGATTGGGTGCATTCGTTTCGTTTCTAGCGTGAATCGGTAGTTCGTTTCGGTTCCGGCCCGAATCGGTGCATTCAATGCAACCCGGCATGGTTTTTTGCACAGTAACGAAACTGACCAAAACGAACCAAAACATAACTATTGGCTCCAAAAAAGTGGATTGGGTGCGTTCGTTTCGTTTCTAGCGTGAATCGGTAGTTCGTTTCGGTTCCGGCACGAATCGGTGCATTCAATGCAACCCGGCATGGTTTTTTGCACAGTAACTAAACTGACCAAAACGAACCAAAACATCACTATTGGGTCCAAAAAAGTGGATTGGGTGCGTTCGTTTCGTTTCTGGCGCGAATCGGTAGTTCGTTTCAGTTCTGGCCTGAATCGGTGCATTAAATGGTATCCCGACATGGTTTTTTGCACAGTAACCAAACTGATTAAAAACGAACCAAAACATCACTATTGGGACCAAAAAAGTGTATTGGGTGCGTTCGTTTCGTTTCTGGCACGAATCGGTAGTTCGTTTCGGTTCCGGCCTGAATCGGTGCATTGAATCCAACCCGGCATGGTTTTTTGCACAGTAACGAAACTGACCAAAATGAACCAAAACATCACTATTGGGTCCAAAAAACTGGATTGGGTGCGTTCATTACGTTTCTGGCCCGAATCGGTGCATTAAATGCAACCCGGCATGGTTTTTTGCACAGTAACAAAACTGACCAAAACGAACCAAAACATCACTATTGGGTCCAAAAAAGTGGATTGGGTGCGTTCGTTTCGTTTCTGGTGCAAATCGGTAGTTCGTTTCGGTTCCGACCCAAATCGGTACATTAAATGCTATCCCGGCATGGTTTTTTGCACAGTAACGAAACTGACCAAAACGAACCAAAACATAACTATTGGGTCCAAAAAAGTGGATTAGGTGCGTTCGTTACGTTTCTGGCCCGAATCGGGAGTTCGTTTCGGTTCCGGCCCGAATCGGTGCATTAAATGCAACCCGGCATGGTTTTTTGCACAGTAACGAAACTGACCAAAACGAACCAAAACATCACTATTGGGTCCAAAAAAGTGGATTGGGTGCGTTCGTTACGTTTCTGGCGCGAATCGGTAGTTCGTTTCGGTTCCGGCCCGAATCGGTGCATTCAATGAGACCCGTCATGGTTTTTTGCACAGTAACGAAACTGACCAAAACGAACCAAAACATCACTATTGGGTCCAAAAAAGTGGATTGGGTGCATTCGTTTCGTTTCTAGCGTGAATCGGTAGTTCGTTTCGGTTCCGGCCCGAATCGGTGCATTCAATGCAACCCGGCATGGTTTTTTGCACAGTAACGAAACTGACCAAAACGAACCAAAACATAACTATTGGCTCCAAAAAAGTGGATTGGGTGCGTTCGTTTCGTTTCTGGCCTGAATTGGTAGTTCATTTCGGTTCCGGCACGAATCGGTGCATTCAATGCAACCCGGCATGGTTTTTTGCACAGTAACGAAACTGACCAAAACGAACCAAAACATCACTATTGGGTCCAAAAAAGTGGATTGGGTGCGTTCGTTTCGTTTCTGGCGCGAATCGGTAGTTCGTTTCGGTTCTGGCCTGAATCGGTGCATTAAATGGTATCCCGACATGGTTTTTTGCACAGTAACCAAACTGATTAAAAACGAACCAAAACATCACTATTGGGACCAAAAAAGTGTATTGGGTGCGTTCGTTTCGTTTCTGGCACGAATCGGTAGTTCGTTTCGGTTCCGGCCTGAATCGGTGCATTGAATCCAACCCGGCATGGTTTTTTGCACGGTAACGAAACTGACCAAAATGAACCAAAACATAACTATTGGGTCCAAAAAAGTGGATTGGGTGCGTTCGTTTCGTTTCTGGCGCGAATCGGTAGTTCGTTTCAGTTCTGGCCCGAATCGGTACATTAAATGCTATCCCGGCATGGTTTTTTGCACAGTAACCAAACTGATTAAAAACGAACCAAAACATAACGATTGCGTCCAATAAAGTGGATTTGGTGCGTTCGTTTCGTTTCTGGCGCGAATCGGTAGTTCGTTTCGGTTCCGGCCCGAATCGGTGCATTCAATGAGACCCGTCATGGTTTTTTGCACAGTAACGAAACTGACCAAAACGAACCAAAACATCACTATTGGGTCCAAAAAAGTGGATTGGGTGCATTCGTTTCGTTTCTAGCGTGAATCGGTAGTTCGTTTCGGTTCCGGCCCGAATCGGTGCATTCAATGCAACCCGGCATGGTTTTTTGCACAGTAACGAAACTGACCAAAACGAACCAAAACATAACTATTGGCTCCAAAAAAGTGGATTGGGTGCGTTCGTTTCGTTTCTGGCCTGAATTGGTAGTTCATTTCGGTTCCGGCACGAATCGGTGCATTCAATGCAACCCGGCATGGTTTTTTGCACAGTAACGAAACTAACCAAAACGAACCAAAACATCACTATTGAGTCCAAAAAAGTGGATTGGGTGCGTTCGTTTCGTTTCTGGCGCGAATCGGTAGTTCGTTTCGGTTCCGGCCTGAATCGGTGCATTAAATGGTATCCCGACATGGTTTTTTGCACAGTAACGAAACTAACCAAAACGAACCAAAACATCACTATTGGGACCAAAAAATTGTATTGGGTGCGTTCGTTTCGTTTCTGGCACGAATCGGTAGTTCGTTTCGGTTCCGGCCTGAATCGGTGCATTGAATCCAACCCGGCATGGTTTTTTGCACAGTAACGAAACTGACCAAAATGAACCAAAACATAACTATTGGGTCCAAAAAAGTGGATTGGGTGCGTTCGTTTCGTTTCTGGCGCGAATCGGTAGTTCGTTTCAGTTCTGGCCCGAATCGGTACATTAAATGCTATCCCGGCATGGTTTTTTGCACAGTAACCAAACTGATTAAAAACGAACCAAAACATAACGATTGGGTCCAATAAAGTGGATTTGGTGCGTTCGTTTCGTTTCTGGCGCGAATCGGTAGTTCGTTTCGGTTCCGGCCCGAATCGGTGCATTCAATGAGACCCGTCATGGTTTTTTGCACAGTAACGAAACTGACCAAAACGAACCAAAACATCACTATTGGGTCCAAAAAAGTGGATTGGGTGCATTCGTTTCGTTTCTAGCGTGAATCGGTAGTTCGTTTCGGTTCCGGCCCGAATCGGTGCATTCAATGCAACCCGGCATGGTTTTTTGCACAGTAACGAAACTGACCAAAACGAACCAAAACATAACTATTGGCTCCAAAAAAGTGGATTGGGTGCGTTCGTTTCGTTTCTAGCGTGAATCGGTAGTTCGTTTCGGTTCCGGCACGAATCGGTGCATTCAATGCAACCCGGCATGGTTTTTTGCACAGTAACTAAACTGACCAAAACGAACCAAAACATCACTATTGGGTCCAAAAAAGTGGATTGGGTGCGTTCGTTTCGTTTCTGGCGCGAATCGGTAGTTCGTTTCAGTTCTGGCCTGAATCGGTGCATTAAATGGTATCCCGACATGGTTTTTTGCACAGTAACCAAACTGATTAAAAACGAACCAAAACATCACTATTGGGACCAAAAAAGTGTATTGGGTGCGTTCGTTTCGTTTCTGGCACGAATCGGTAGTTCGTTTCGGTTCCGGCCTGAATCGGTGCATTGAATCCAACCCGGCATGGTTTTTTGCACAGTAACGAAACTGACCAAAATGAACCAAAACATCACTATTGGGTCCAAAAAACTGGATTGGGTGCGTTCATTACGTTTCTGGCCCGAATCGGTGCATTAAATGCAACCCGGCATGGTTTTTTGCACAGTAACAAAACTGACCAAAACGAACCAAAACATCACTATTGGGTCCAAAAAAGTGGATTGGGTGCGTTCGTTTCGTTTCTGGTGCAAATCGGTAGTTCGTTTCGGTTCCGACCCAAATCGGTACATTAAATGCTATCCCGGCATGGTTTTTTGCACAGTAACGAAACTGACCAAAACGAACCAAAACATAACTATTGGGTCCAAAAAAGTGGATTAGGTGCGTTCGTTACGTTTCTGGCCCGAATCGGGAGTTCGTTTCGGTTCCGGCCCGAATCGGTGCATTAAATGCAACCCGGCATGGTTTTTTGCACAGTAACGAAACTGACCAAAACGAACCAAAACATCACTATTGGGTCCAAAAAAGTGGATTGGGTCCGTTCGTTTCATTTCTGGCCCGAATTGGTAGTTCATTTCGGTTCCGGCACGAATCGGTGCATTCAATGCAACCCGGCATGGTTTTTTGCACAGTAATGAAACTGACCAAAACGAACCAAAACAGCACTATTGGGTCCAAAAAAGTGGATTGGGTGCGTTCGTTTCATTTCTGGCCCGAATTGGTAGTTCATTTCGGTTCCGGCACGAATCGGTGCATTCAACGCAACCCGACATGGTTTTTTGCACAGTAATGAAACTGACCAAAACGAACCAAAACATCACTATTGGGTCCAAAAAAGTGGATTGGGTGCGTTCGTTACGTTTCTGGCGCGAATCGGTAGTTCGTTTCGGTTCCGGCCCGAATCGGTGCATTCAATGAGACCCGTCATGGTTTTTTGCACAGTAACGAAACTGACCAAAACGAACCAAAACATCACTATTGGGTCCAAAAAAGTGGATTGGGTGCATTCGTTTCGTTTCTAGCGTGAATCGGTAGTTCGTTTCGGTTCCGGCCCGAATCGGTGCATTCAATGCAACCCGGCATGGTTTTTTGCACAGTAACGAAACTGACCAAAACGAACCAAAACATAACTATTGGCTCCAAAAAAGTGGATTGGGTGCGTTCGTTTCGTTTCTGGCCTGAATTGGTAGTTCATTTCGGTTCCGGCACGAATCGGTGCATTCAATGCAACCCGGCATGGTTTTTTGCACAGTAACGAAACTGACCAAAACGAACCAAAACATCACTATTGGGTCCAAAAAAGTGGATTGGGTGCGTTCGTTTCGTTTCTGGCGCGAATCGGTAGTTCGTTTCGGTTCTGGCCTGAATCGGTGCATTAAATGGTATCCCGACATGGTTTTTTGCACAGTAACCAAACTGATTAAAAACGAACCAAAACATCACTATTGGGACCAAAAAAGTGTATTGGGTGCGTTCGTTTCGTTTCTGGCACGAATCGGTAGTTCGTTTCGGTTCCGGCCTGAATCGGTGCATTGAATCCAACCCGGCATGGTTTTTTGCACAGTAACGAAACTGACCAAAATGAACCAAAACATAACTATTGGGTCCAAAAAAGTGGATTGGGTGCGTTCGTTTCGTTTCTGGCGCGAATCGGTAGTTCGTTTCAGTTCTGGCCCGAATCGGTACATTAAATGCTATCCCGGCATGGTTTTTTGCACAGTAACCAAACTGATTAAAAACGAACCAAAACATAACGATTGGGTCCAATAAAGTGGATTTGGTGCGTTCGTTTCGTTTCTGGCGCGAATCGGTAGTTCGTTTCGGTTCCGGCCCGAATCGGTGCATTCAATGAGACCCGTCATGGTTTTTTGCACAGTAACGAAACTGACCAAAACGAACCAAAACATCACTATTGGGTCCAAAAAAGTGGATTGGGTGCATTCGTTTCGTTTCTAGCGTGAATCGGTAGTTCGTTTCGGTTCCGGCCCGAATCGGTGCATTCAATGCAACCCGGCATGGTTTTTTGCACAGTAACGAAACTGACCAAAACGAACCAAAACATAACTATTGGCTCCAAAAAAGTGGATTGGGTGCGTTCGTTTCGTTTCTGGCCTGAATTGGTAGTTCATTTCGGTTTCGGCACGAATCGGTGCATTCAATGCAACCCGGCATGGTTTTTTGCACAGTAACGAAACTAACCAAAACGAACCAAAACATCACTATTGAGTCCAAAAAAGTGGATTGGGTGCGTTCGTTTCGTTTCTGGCGCGAATCGGTAGTTCGTTTCGGTTCCGGCCTGAATCGGTGCATTAAATGGTATCCCGACATGGTTTTTTGCACAGTAACGAAACTAACCAAAACGAACCAAAACATCACTATTGGGACCAAAAAAGTGTATTGGGTGCGTTCGTTTCGTTTCTGGCACGAATCGGTAGTTCGTTTCGGTTCCGGCCTGAATCGGTGCATTGAATCCAACCCGGCATGGTTTTTTGCACAGTAACAAAACTGACCAAAATGAACCAAAACATCACTATTGGGTCCAAAAAACTGGATTGGGTGCGTTCGTTACGTTTCTGGCCCGAATCGGTGCATTAAATGCAACCCGGCATGGTTTTTTGCACAGTAACAAAACTGACCAAAACGAACCAAAACATCACTATTAGGTCCAAAAAAGTGGATTGGGTGCGTTCGTTTCGTTTCTGGTGCAAATCGGTAGTTCGTTTCGGTTCCGACCCAAATCGGTACATTAAATGCTATCCCGGCATGGTTTTTTGCACAGTAACGAAACTGACCAAAACGAACCAAAAAAGTGGATTGGGTCCGTTCGTTTCATTTCTGGCCCGAATTGGTAGTTCATTTCGGTTCCGGCACGAATCGGTGCATTCAATGCAACCCGGCATGGTTTTTTGCACAGTAATGAAACTGACCAAAACGAACCAAAACAGCACTATTGGGTCCAAAAAAGTGGATTGGGTGCGTTCGTTTCATTTCTGGCCCGAATTGGTAGTTCATTTCGGTTCCGGCACGAATCGGTGCATTCAATGCAACCCGACATGGTTTTTTGCACAGTAATGAAACTGACCAAAACGAACCAAAACATCACTATTGGGTCCAAAAAAGTGGATTGGGTGCGTTCGTTACGTTTCTGGCGCGAATCGGTAGTTCGTTTCGGTTCCGGCCCGAATCGGTGCATTCAATGAGACCCGTCATGGTTTTTTGCACAGTAACGAAACTGACCAAAACGAACCAAAACATCACTATTGGGTCCAAAAAAGTGGATTGGGTGCATTCGTTTCGTTTCTAGCGTGAATCGGTAGTTCGTTTCGGTTCCGGCCCGAATCGGTGCATTCAATGCAACCCGGCATGGTTTTTTGCACAGTAACGAAACTGACCAAAACGAACCAAAACATAACTATTGGCTCCAAAAAAGTGGATTGGGTGCGTTCGTTTCGTTTCTGGCCTGAATTGGTAGTTCATTTCGGTTCCGGCACGAATCGGTGCATTCAATGCAACCCGGCATGGTTTTTTGCACAGTAACGAAACTAACCAAAACGAACCAAAACATCACTATTGAGTCCAAAAAAGTGGATTGGGTGCGTTCGTTTCGTTTCTGGCGCGAATCGGTAGTTCGTTTCGGTTCCGGCCTGAATCGGTGCATTAAATGGTATCCCGACATGGTTTTTTGCACAGTAACGAAACTAACCAAAACGAACCAAAACATCACTATTGGGACCAAAAAATTGTATTGGGTGCGTTCGTTTCGTTTCTGGCACGAATCGGTAGTTCGTTTCGGTTCCGGCCTGAATCGGTGCATTGAATCCAACCCGGCATGGTTTTTTGCACAGTAACGAAACTGACCAAAATGAACCAAAACATAACTATTGGGTCCAAAAAAGTGGATTGGGTGCGTTCGTTTCGTTTCTGGCGCGAATCGGTAGTTCGTTTCAGTTCTGGCCCGAATCGGTACATTAAATGCTATCCCGGCATGGTTTTTTGCACAGTAACCAAACTGATTAAAAACGAACCAAAACATAACGATTGGGTCCAATAAAGTGGATTTGGTGCGTTCGTTTCGTTTCTGGCGCGAATCGGTAGTTCGTTTCGGTTCCGGCCCGAATCGGTGCATTCAATGAGACCCGTCATGGTTTTTTGCACAGTAACGAAACTGACCAAAACGAACCAAAACATCACTATTGGGTCCAAAAAAGTGGATTGGGTGCATTCGTTTCGTTTCTAGCGTGAATCGGTAGTTCGTTTCGGTTCCGGCCCGAATCGGTGCATTCAATGCAACCCGGCATGGTTTTTTGCACAGTAACGAAACTGACCAAAACGAACCAAAACATAACTATTGGCTCCAAAAAAGTGGATTGGGTGCGTTCGTTTCGTTTCTAGCGTGAATCGGTAGTTCGTTTCGGTTCCGGCACGAATCGGTGCATTCAATGCAACCCGGCATGGTTTTTTGCACAGTAACTAAACTGACCAAAACGAACCAAAACATAACTATTGGGTCCAAAAAAGTGGATTGGGTGCGTTCGTTTCGTTTCTGGCGCGAATCGGTAGTTCGTTTCAGTTCTGGCCTGAATCGGTGCATTAAATGGTATCCCGACATGGTTTTTTGCACAGTAACCAAACTGATTAAAAACGAACCAAAACATCACTATTGGGACCAAAAAAGTGTATTGGGTGCGTTCGTTTCGTTTCTGGCACGAATCGGTAGTTCGTTTCGGTTCCGGCCTGAATCGGTGCATTGAATCCAACCCGGCATGGTTTTTTGCACAGTAACGAAACTGACCAAAATGAACCAAAACATCACTATTGGGTCCAAAAAACTGGATTGGGTGCGTTCATTACGTTTCTGGCCCGAATCGGTGCATTAAATGCAACCCGGCATGGTTTTTTGCACAGTAACAAAACTGACCAAAACGAACCAAAACATCACTATTGGGTCCAAAAAAGTGGATTGGGTGCGTTCGTTTCGTTTCTGGTGCAAATCGGTAGTTCGTTTCGGTTCCGGCCCGAATCGGTGCATTCAATGCAACCCGGCATGGTTTTTTGCACAGTAACGAAACTGACCAAAACGAACCAAAACATAACTATTGGCTCCAAAAAAGTGGATTGGGTGCGTTCGTTTCGTTTCTGGCCTGAATTGGTAGTTCATTTCGGTTCCGGCACGAATCGGTGCATTCAATGCAACCCGGCATGGTTTTTTGCACAGTAACGAAACTAACCAAAACGAACCAAAACATCACTATTGAGTCCAAAAAAGTGGATTGGGTGCGTTCGTTTCGTTTCTGGCGCGAATCGGTAGTTCGTTTCGGTTCCGGCCTGAATCGGTGCATTAAATGGTATCCCGACATGGTTTTTTGCACAGTAACGAAACTAACCAAAACGAACCAAAACATCACTATTGGGACCAAAAAAGTGTATTGGGTGCGTTCGTTTCGTTTCTGGCACGAATCGGTAGTTCGTTTCGGTTCCGGCCTGAATCGGTGCATTGAATCCAACCCGGCATGGTTTTTCGCACAGTAACGAAACTGACCAAAATGAACCAAAACATAACTATTGGGTCCAAAAAAGTGGATTGGGTGCGTTCGTTACGTTTCTGGCCCGAATCGGTGCATTAAATGCAACCCGGCATGGTTTTTTGCACAGTAACAAAACTGACCAAAACGAACCAAAACATCACTATTGGGTCCAAAAAAGTGGATTGGGTGCGTTCGTTTCGTTTCTGGTGCGAATCGGTAGTTCGTTTCGGTTCCGACCCGAATAGCTACATTAAATGCTATCCCGGCATGGTTTTTTGCACAGTAACGAAACTGACCAAAACGAACCAAAACATAACTATTGGGTCCAAAAAAGTGGATTAGGTGCGTTCGTTACGTTTCTGGCCCGAATCGGGAGTTCGTTTCGGTTCCGGCCCGAATCGGTGCATTAGATGCAACCCGGCATGGTTTTTTGCACAGTAACGAAACTAACTAAAACGAACCAAAACATCACTATTGGGTCCAAAAAAGTGGATTGGGTGCGTTCGTTTCATTTCTGGCCCGAATTGGTAGTTCATTTCGGTTCCGGCACGAATCGGTGCATTCAATGCAACCCGGCATGGTTTTTTGCACAGTAATGAAACTGACCAAAACGAACCAAAACAGCACTATTGGGTCCAAAAAAGTGGATTGGGTGCGTTCGTTTCATTTCTGGCCCGAATTGGTAGTTCATTTCGGTTCCGGCACGAATCGGTGCATTCAATGCAACCCGACATGGTTTTTTGCACAGTAATGAAACTGACCAAAACGAACCAAAACATCACTATTGGGTCGAAAAAAGTGGATTGGGTGCGTTCGTTACGTTTCTGGCGCGAATCGGTAGTTCGTTTCGGTTCCGGCCCGAATCTGTGCATTCAATGCAACCCGGCATGGTTTTTTGCACAGTAACGAAACTGACCAAAACGAACCAAAACATCACTATTGGGTCCAAAAAAGTGGATTAGGTACGTTCGTTACGTTTCTGGCCCGAATCGGTAGTTCGTTTCGGTTCCGGCCCGAATCGGTGCATCAAATGCAACCCGGCATGGTTTTTTGCACAGTAACAAAACTGACCAAAATGAACCAAAACATCACTATTGGGTCCAAAAAAGTGGATTGGGTGCGTTCGTTTCATTTCTGGCCCGAATGGGTAATTCATTTCGGTTCCGGCACGAATCGGTGCATTCAATGCAACCCGGCATGGTTTTTTGCACAGTAACAAAACTGACCAAAATGAACCAAAACAGCACTATTGGGTCCAAAAAAGTGGATTGGGTGCGTTCGTTTCATTTCTGGCCCGAATTGGTAGTTCATTTCGGTTCCGGCACGAATCGGTGCATTCAATGCAACCCGACATGGTTTTTTGCACAGTAATGAAACTGACCAAAACGAACCAAAACATCACTATTGGGTCCAAAAAAGTGGATTGGGTGCGTTCGTTACGTTTCTGGCGCGAATCGGTAGTTCGTTTCGGTTCCGGCCCGAATCGGTGCATTCAATGAGACCCGTCATGGTTTTTTGCACAGTAACGAAACTGACCAAAACGAACCAAAACATCACTATTGGGTCCAAAAAAGTGGATTGGGTGCATTCGTTTCGTTTCTAGCGTGAATCGGTAGTTCGTTTCGGTTCCGGCCCGAATCGGTGCATTCAATGCAACCCGGCATGGTTTTTTGCACAGTAACGAAACTGACCAAAACGAACCAAAACATAACTATTGGGTCCAAAAAAGTGGATTGGGTGCGTTCGTTTCGTTTCTGGCGCGAATCGGTAGTTCGTTTCAGTTCTGGCCCGAATCGGTGCATTCAATGCAACCCGGCATGGTTTTTTGCACAGTAACGAAACTGACCAAAACGAACCAAAACATAACTATTGGCTCCAAAAAAGTGGATTGGGTGCGTTCGTTTCGTTTCTGGCCTGAATTGGTAGTTCATTTCGGTTCCGGCACGAATCGGTGCATTCAATGCAACCCGGCATGGTTTTTTGCACAGTAACGAAACTAACCAAAACGAACCAAAACATCACTATTGAGTCCAAAAAAGTGGATTGGGTGCGTTCGTTTCGTTTCTGGCGCGAATCGGTAGTTCGTTTCGGTTCCGGCCTGAATCGGTGCATTAAATGGTATCCCGACATGGTTTTTTGCACAGTAACGAAACTAACCAAAACGAACCAAAACATCACTATTGGGACCAAAAAAGTGTATTGGGTGCGTTCGTTTCGTTTCTGGCACGAATCGGTAGTTCGTTTCGGTTCCGGCCTGAATCGGTGCATTGAATCCAACCCGGCATGGTTTTTTGCACAGTAACGAAACTGACCAAAATGAACCAAAACATCACTATTGGGTCCAAAAAACTGGATTGGGTGCGTTCGTTACGTTTCTGGCCCGAATCGGTGCATTAAATGCAACCCGGCATGATTTTTTGCACAGTAACAAAACTGACCAAAACGAACCAAAACATCACTATTGGGTCCAAAAAAGTGGATTGGGTGCGTTCGTTTCGTTTCTGGTGCAAATCGGTAGTTCGTTTCGGTTCCGACCCAAATCGGTACATTAAATGCTATCCCGGCATGGTTTTTTGCACAGTAACGAAACTGACCAAAACGAACCAAAACATAACTATTGGGTCCAAAAAAGTGGATTAGGTGCGTTCGTTACGTTTCTGGCCCGAATCGGGAGTTCGTTTCGGTTCCGGCCCGAATCGGTGCATTAAATGCAACCCGGCATGGTTTTTTGCACAGTAACGAAACTGACCAAAACGAACCAAAACATCACTATTGGGTCCAAAAAAGTGGATTGGGTCCGTTCGTTTCATTTCTGGCCCGAATTGGTAGTTCATTTCGGTTCCGGCACGAATCGGTGCATTCAATGCAACCCGGCATGGTTTTTTGCACAGTAATGAAACTGACCAAAACGAACCAAAACAGCACTATTGGGTCCAAAAAAGTGGATTGGGTGCGTTTGTTTCATTTCTGGCCCGAATTGGTAGTTCATTTCGGTTCCGGCACGAATCGGTGCATTCAATGCAACCCGACATGGTTTTTTGCACAGTAATGAAACTGACCAAAACGAACCAAAACATCACTATTGGGTCCAAAAAAGTGGATTGGGTGCGTTCGTTACGTTTCTGGCGCGAATCGGTAGTTCGTTTCGGTTCCGGCCCGAATCGGTGCATTCAATGAGACCCGTCATGGTTTTTTGCACAGTAACGAAACTGACCAAAACGAACCAAAACAGCACTATTGGGTCCAAAAAAGTGGATTGGGTGCGTTCGTTTCATTTCTGGCCCGAATTGGTAGTTCATTTCGGTTCCGGCACGAATCGGTGCATTCAATGCAACCCGGCATGGTTTTTTGCACAGTAATGAAACTGACCAAAACGAACCAAAACAGCACTATTGGGTCCAAAAAAGTGGATTGGGTGCGTTCGTTTCATTTCTGGCCCGAATTGGTAGTTCATTTCGGTTCCGGCACGAATCGGTGCATTCAATGCAACCCGACATGGTTTTTTGCACAGTAATGAAACTGACCAAAACGAACCAAAACATCACTATTGGGTCGAAAAAAGTGGATTGGGTGCGTTCGTTACGTTTCTGGCGCGAATCGGTAGTTCGTTTCGGTTCCGGCCCGAATCTGTGCATTCAATGCAACCCGGCATGGTTTTTTGCACAGTAACGAAACTGACCAAAACGAACCAAAACATCACTATTGGGTCCAAAAAAGTGGATTAGGTACGTTCGTTACGTTTCTGGCCCGAATCGGTAGTTCGTTTCGGTTCCGGCCCGAATCGGTGCATCAAATGCAACCCGGCATGGTTTTTTGCACAGTAACAAAACTGACCAAAATGAACCAAAACATCACTATTGGGTCCAAAAAAGTGGATTGGGTGCGTTCGTTTCATTTCTGGCCCGAATGGGTAGTTCATTTCGGTTCCGGCACGAATCGGTGCATTCAATGCAACCCGGCATGGTTTTTTGCACAGTAACAAAACTGACCAAAATGAACCAAAACAGCACTATTGGGTCCAAAAAAGTGGATTGGGTGCGTTCGTTTCATTTCTGGCCCGAATTGGTAGTTCATTTCGGTTCCGGCACGAATCGGTGCATTCAATGCAACCCGACATGGTTTTTTGCACAGTAATGAAACTGACCAAAACGAACCAAAACATCACTATTGGGTCCAAAAAAGTGGATTGGGTGCGTTCGTTACGTTTCGGGCGCGAATCGGTAGTTCGTTTCGGTTCCGGCCCGAATCGGTGCATTCAATGAGACCCGTCATGGTTTTTTGCACAGTAACGAAACTGACCAAAACGAACCAAAACATCACTATTGGGTCCAAAAAAGTGGATTGGGTGCATTCGTTTCGTTTCTAGCGTGAATCGGTAGTTCGTTTCGGTTCCGGCCCGAATCGGTGCATTCAATGCAACCCGGCATGGTTTTTTGCACAGTAACGAAACTGACCAAAACGAACCAAAACATAACTATTGGGTCCAAAAAAGTGGATTGGGTGCGTTCGTTTCGTTTCTGGCGCGAATCGGTAGTTCGTTTCAGTTCTGGCCCGAATCGGTGCATTCAATGCAACCCGGCATGGTTTTTTGCACAGTAACGAAACTGACCAAAACGAACCAAAACATCACTATTGGGTCCAAAAAAGTGGATTGGCTGCGTTCGTTTCGTTTCTGGCGCGAATCGGTAGTTCGTTTCGGTTCCGGCCCGAATCGGTGCATTCAATGCAACCCGGCATGGTTTTTTGCACAGTAACGAAACTGACCAAAACGAACCAAAACATAACTATTGGGTCCAAAAAAGTGGATTGGGTGCGTTCGTTTCGTTTCTAGCGTGAATCGGTAGTTCGTTTCGGTTCCGGCCCGAATCGGTGCATTCAATGCAACCCGGCATGGTTTTTTGCACAGTAACGAAACTGACCAAAACGAACCAAAACATCACTATTGGGTCCAAAAAAGTGGATTGGGTCCGTTCGTTTCATTTCTGGCCCGAATTGGTAGTTCATTTCGGTTCCGGCACGAATCGGTGCATTCAATGCAACCCGGCATGGTTTTTTGCACAGTAATGAAACTGACCAAAACGAACCAAAACAGCACTATTGGGTCCAAAAAAGTGGATTGGGTGCGTTCGTTTCATTTCTGGCCCGAATTGGTAGTTCATTTCGGTTCCGGCACGAATCGGTGCATTCAATGCAACCCGACATGGTTTTTTGCACAGTAATGAAACTGACCAAAACGAACCAAAACATCACTATTGGGTCCAAAAAAGTGGATTGGGTGCGTTCGTTACGTTTCTGGCGCGAATCGGTAGTTCGTTTCGGTTCCGGCCCGAATCGGTACATTCAATGAGACCCGTCATGGTTTTTTGCACAGTAACGAAACTGACCAAAACGAACCAAAACAGCACTATTGGGTCCAAAAAAGTGGATTGGGTGCGTTCGTTTCATTTCTGGCCCGAATTGGTAGTTCATTTCGGTTCCGGCACGAATCGGTGCATTCAATGCAACCCGGCATGGTTTTTTGCACAGTAATGAAACTGACCAAAACGAACCAAAACAGCACTATTGGGTCCAAAAAAGTGGATTGGGTGCGTTCGTTTCATTTCTGGCCCGAATTGGTAGTTCATTTCGGTTCCGGCACGAATCGGTGCATTCAATGCAACCCGACATGGTTTTTTGCACAGTAATGAAACTGACCAAAACGAACCAAAACATCACTATTGGGTCGAAAAAAGTGGATTGGGTGCGTTCGTTACGTTTCTGGCGCGAATCGGTAGTTCGTTTCGGTTCCGGCCCGAATCTGTGCATTCAATGCAACCCGGCATGGTTTTTTGCACAGTAACGAAACTGACCAAAACGAACCAAAACATCACTATTGGGTCCAAAAAAGTGGATTAGGTACGTTCGTTACGTTTCTGGCCCGAATCGGTAGTTCGTTTCGGTTCCGGCCCGAATCGGTGCATCAAATGCAACCCGGCATGGTTTTTTGCACAGTAACAAAACTGACCAAAATGAACCAAAACATCACTATTGGGTCCAAAAAAGTGGATTGGGTGCGTTCGTTTCATTTCTGGCCCGAATGGGTAGTTCATTTCGGTTCCGGCACGAATCGGTGCATTCAATGCAACCCGGCATGGTTTTTTGCACAGTAACAAAACTGACCAAAATGAACCAAAACAGCACTATTGGGTCCAAAAAAGTGGATTGGGTGCGTTCGTTTCATTTCTGGCCCGAATTGGTAGTTCATTTCGGTTCCGGCACGAATCGGTGCATTCAATGCAACCCGACATGGTTTTTTGCACAGTAATGAAACTGACCAAAACGAACCAAAACATCACTATTGGGTCCAAAAAAGTGGATTGGGTGCGTTCGTTACGTTTCTGGCGCGAATCGGTAGTTCGTTTCGGTTCCGGCCCGAATCGGTGCATTCAATGAGACCCGTCATGGTTTTTTGCACAGTAACGAAACTGACCAAAACGAACCAAAACATCACTATTGGGTCCAAAAAAGTGGATTGGGTGCATTCGTTTCGTTTCTAGCGTGAATCGGTAGTTCGTTTCGGTTCCGGCCCGAATCGGTGCATTCAATGCAACCCGGCATGGTTTTTTGCACAGTAACGAAACTGACCAAAACGAACCAAAACATAACTATTGGGTCCAAAAAAGTGGATTGGGTGCGTTCGTTTCGTTTCTGGCGCGAATCGGTAGTTCGTTTCAGTTCTGGCCCGAATCGGTGCATTCAATGCAACCCGGCATGGTTTTTTGCACAGTAACGAAACTGACCAAAACAAACCAAAACATCACTATTGGGTCCAAAAAAGTGGATTGGCTGCGTTCGTTTCGTTTCTGGCGCGAATCGGTAGTTCGTTTCGGTTCCGGCCCGAATCGGTGCATTCAATGCAACCCGGCATGGTTTTTTGCACAGTAACGAAACTGACCAAAACGAACCAAAACATAACTATTGGGTCCAAAAAAGTGGATTGGGTGCGTTCGTTTCGTTTCTAGCGTGAATCGGTAGTTCGTTTCGGTTCCGGCCCGAATCGGTGCATTCAATGCAACCCGGCATGGTTTTTTGCACAGTAACGAAACTGACCAAAACGAACCAAAACATAACTATTGGCTCCAAAAAAGTGGATTGGGTGCGTTCGTTTCGTTTCTGGCCTGAATTGGTAGTTCATTTCGGTTCCGGCACGAATCGGTGCATTCAATGCAACCCGGCATGGTTTTTTGCACAGTAACGAAACTAACCAAAACGAACCAAAACATCACTATTGAGTCCAAAAAAGTGGATTGGGTGCGTTCGTTTCGTTTCTGGCGCGAATCGGTAGTTCGTTTCGGTTCCGGCCTGAATCGGTGCATTAAATGGTATCCCGACATGGTTTTTTGCACAGTAACGAAACTAACCAAAACGAACCAAAACATCACTATTGGGACCAAAAAAGTGTATTGGGTGCGTTCGTTTCGTTTCTGGCACGAATCGGTAGTTCGTTTCGGTTCCGGCCTGAATCGGTGCATTGAATCCAACCCGGCATGGTTTTTTGCACAGTAACGAAACTGACCAAAATGAACCAAAACATCACTATTGGGTCCAAAAAACTGGATTGGGTGCGTTCGTTACGTTTCTGGCCCGAATCGGTGCATTAAATGCAACCCGGCATGGTTTTTTGCACAGTAACAAAACTGACCAAAACGAACCAAAACATCACTATTGGGTCCAAAAAAGTGGATTGGGTGCGTTCGTTTCGTTTCTGGTGCAAATCGGTAGTTCGTTTCGGTTCCGACCCAAATCGGTACATTAAATGCTATCCCGGCATGGTTTTTTGCACAGTAACGAAACTGACCAAAACGAACCAAAACATAACTATTGGGTCCAAAAAAGTGGATTAGGTGCGTTCGTTACGTTTCTGGCCCGAATCGGGAGTTCGTTTCGGTTCCGGCCCGAATCGGTGCATTAAATGCAACCCGGCATGGTTTTTTGCACAGTAACGAAACTGACCAAAACGAACCAAAACATCACTATTGGGTCCAAAAAAGTGGATTAGGTACGTTCGTTACGTTTCTGGCCCGAATCGGTAGTTCGTTTCGGTTCCGGCCCGAATCGGTGCATCAAATGCAACCCGGCATGGTTTTTTGCACAGTAACAAAACTGACCAAAATGAACCAAAACATCACTATTGGGTCCAAAAAAGTGGATTGGGTGCGTTCGTTTCATTTCTGGCCCGAATGGGTAGTTCATTTCGGTTCCGGCACGAATCGGTGCATTCAATGCAACCCGGCATGGTTTTTTGCACAGTAACAAAACTGACCAAAATGAACCAAAACAGCACTATTGGGTCCAAAAAAGTGGATTGGGTGCGTTCGTTTCATTTCTGGCCCGAATTGGTAGTTCATTTCGGTTCCGGCACGAATCGGTGCATTCAATGCAACCCGACATGGTTTTTTGCACAGTAATGAAACTGACCAAAACGAACCAAAACATCACTATTGGGTCCAAAAAAGTGGATTGGGTGCGTTCGTTACGTTTCTGGCGCGAATCGGTAGTTCGTTTCGGTTCCGGCCCGAATCGGTGCATTCAATGAGACCCGTCATGGTTTTTTGCACAGTAACGAAACTGACCAAAACGAACCAAAACATCACTATTGGGTCCAAAAAAGTGGATTGGGTGCATTCGTTTCGTTTCTAGCGTGAATCGGTAGTTCGTTTCGGTTCCGGCCCGAATCGGTGCATTCAATGCAACCCGGCATGGTTTTTTGCACAGTAACGAAACTGACCAAAACGAACCAAAACATAACTATTGGGTCCAAAAAAGTGGATTGGGTGCGTTCGTTTCGTTTCTGGCGCGAATCGGTAGTTCGTTTCAGTTCTGGCCCGAATCGGTGCATTCAATGCAACCCGGCATGGTTTTTTGCACAGTAACGAAACTGACCAAAACGAACCAAAACATCACTATTGGGTCCAAAAAAGTGGATTGGCTGCGTTCGTTTCGTTTCTGGCGCGAATCGGTAGTTCGTTTCGGTTCCGGCCCGAATCGGTGCATTCAATGCAACCCGGCATGGTTTTTTGCACAGTAACGAAACTGACCAAAACGAACCAAAACATAACTATTGGGTCCAAAAAAGTGGATTGGGTGCGTTCGTTTCGTTTCTAGCGTGAATCGGTAGTTCGTTTCGGTTCCGGCCCGAATCGGTGCATTCAATGCAACCCGGCATGGTTTTTTGCACAGTAACGAAACTGACCAAAACGAACCAAAACATAACTATTGGCTCCAAAAAAGTGGATTGGGTGCGTTCGTTTCGTTTCTGGCCTGAATTGGTAGTTCATTTCGGTTCCGGCACGAATCGGTGCATTCAATGCAACCCGGCATGGTTTTTTGCACAGTAACGAAACTAACCAAAACGAACCAAAACATCACTATTGAGTCCAAAAAAGTGGATTGGGTGCGTTCGTTTCGTTTCTGGCGCGAATCGGTAGTTCGTTTCGGTTCCGGCCTGAATCGGTGCATTAAATGGTATCCCGACATGGTTTTTTGCACAGTAACGAAACTAACCAAAACGAACCAAAACATCACTATTGGGACCAAAAAAGTGTATTGGGTGCGTTCGTTTCGTTTCTGGCACGAATCGGTAGTTCGTTTCGGTTCCGGCCTGAATCGGTGCATTGAATCCAACCCGGCATGGTTTTTTGCACAGTAACGAAACTGACCAAAATGAACCAAAACATCACTATTGGGTCCAAAAAACTGGATTGGGTGCGTTCGTTACGTTTCTGGCCCGAATCGGTGCATTAAATGCAACCCGGCATGGTTTTTTGCACAGTAACAAAACTGACCAAAACGAACCAAAACATCACTATTGGGTCCAAAAAAGTGGATTGGGTGCGTTCGTTTCGTTTCTGGTGCAAATCGGTAGTTCGTTTCGGTTCCGACCCAAATCGGTACATTAAATGCTATCCCGGCATGGTTTTTTGCACAGTAACGAAACTGACCAAAACGAACCAAAACATAACTATTGGGTCCAAAAAAGTGGATTAGGTGCGTTCGTTACGTTTCTGGCCCGAATCGGGAGTTCGTTTCGGTTCCGGCCCGAATCGGTGCATTAAATGCAACCCGGCATGGTTTTTTGCACAGTAACGAAACTGACCAAAACGAACCAAAACATCACTATTGGGTCCAAAAAAGTGGATTGGGTCCGTTCGTTTCATTTCTGGCCCGAATTGGTAGTTCATTTCGGTTCCGGCACGAATCGGTGCATTCAATGCAACCCGGCATGGTTTTTTGCACAGTAATGAAACTGACCAAAACGAACCAAAACAGCACTATTGGGTCCAAAAAAGTGGATTGGGTGCGTTCGTTTCATTTCTGGCCCGAATTGGTAGTTCATTTCGGTTCCGGCACGAATCGGTGCATTCAATGCAACCCGACATGGTTTTTTGCACAGTAATGAAACTGACCAAAACGAACCAAAACATCACTATTGGGTCCAAAAAAGTGGATTGGGTGCGTTCGTTACGTTTCTGGCGCGAATCGGTAGTTCGTTTCGGTTCCGGCCCGAATCGGTGCATTCAATGAGACCCGTCATGGTTTTTTGCACAGTAACGAAACTGACCAAAACGAACCAAAACATCACTATTGGGTCCAAAAAAGTGGATTGGGTGCATTCGTTTCGTTTCTAGCGTGAATCGGTAGTTCGTTTCGGTTCCGGCCCGAATCGGTGCATTCAATGCAACCCGGCATGGTTTTTTGCACAGTAACGAAACTGACCAAAACGAACCAAAACATAACTATTGGGTCCAAAAAAGTGGATTGGGTGCGTTCGTTTCGTTTCTGGCGCGAATCGGTAGTTCGTTTCAGTTCTGGCCCGAATCGGTGCATTCAATGCAACCCGGCATGGTTTTTTGCACAGTAACGAAACTGACCAAAACGAACCAAAACATCACTATTGGGTCCAAAAAAGTGGATTGGCTGCGTTCGTTTCGTTTCTGGCGCGAATCGGTAGTTCGTTTCGGTTCCGGCCCGAATCGGTGCATTCAATGCAACCCGGCATGGTTTTTTGCACAGTAACGAAACTGACCAAAACGAACCAAAACATAACTATTGGGTCCAAAAAAGTGGATTGGGTGCGTTCGTTTCGTTTCTAGCGTGAATCGGTAGTTCGTTTCGGTTCCGGCCCGAATCGGTGCATTCAATGCAACCCGGCATGGTTTTTTGCACAGTAACGAAACTGACCAAAACGAACCAAAACATAACTATTGGCTCCAAAAAAGTGGATTGGGTGCGTTCGTTTCGTTTCTGGCCTGAATTGGTAGTTCATTTCGGTTCCGGCACGAATCGGTGCATTCAATGCAACCCGGCATGGTTTTTTGCACAGTAACGAAACTAACCAAAACGAACCAAAACATCACTATTGAGTCCAAAAAAGTGGATTGGGTGCGTTCGTTTCGTTTCTGGCGCGAATCGGTAGTTCGTTTCGGTTCCGGCCTGAATCGGTGCATTAAATGGTATCCCGACATGGTTTTTTGCACAGTAACGAAACTAACCAAAACGAACCAAAACATCACTATTGGGACCAAAAAAGTGTATTGGGTGCGTTCGTTTCGTTTCTGGCACGAATCGGTAGTTCGTTTCGGTTCCGGCCTGAATCGGTGCATTGAATCCAACCCGGCATGGTTTTTTGCACAGTAACGAAACTGACCAAAATGAACCAAAACATCACTATTGGGTCCAAAAAACTGGATTGGGTGCGTTCGTTACGTTTCTGGCCCGAATCGGTGCATTAAATGCAACCCGGCATGGTTTTTTGCACAGTAACAAAACTGACCAAAACGAACCAAAACATCACTATTGGGTCCAAAAAAGTGGATTGGGTGCGTTCGTTTCGTTTCTGGTGCAAATCGGTAGTTCGTTTCGGTTCCGACCCAAATCGGTACATTAAATGCTATCCCGGCATGGTTTTTTGCACAGTAACGAAACTGACCAAAACGAACCAAAACATAACTATTGGGTCCAAAAAAGTGGATTAGGTGCGTTCGTTACGTTTCTGGCCCGAATCGGGAGTTCGTTTCGGTTCCGGCCCGAATCGGTGCATTAAATGCAACCCGGCATGGTTTTTTGCACAGTAACGAAACTGACCAAAACGAACCAAAACATCACTATTGGGTCCAAAAAAGTGGATTGGGTCCGTTCGTTTCATTTCTGGCCCGAATTGGTAGTTCATTTCGGTTCCGGCACGAATCGGTGCATTCAATGCAACCCGGCATGGTTTTTTGCACAGTAATGAAACTGACCAAAACGAACCAAAACAGCACTATTGGGTCCAAAAAAGTGGATTGGGTGCGTTCGTTTCATTTCTGGCCCGAATTGGTAGTTCATTTCGGTTCCGGCACGAATCGGTGCATTCAATGCAACCCGACATGGTTTTTTGCACAGTAATGAAACTGACCAAAACGAACCAAAACATCACTATTGGGTCCAAAAAAGTGGATTGGGTGCGTTCGTTACGTTTCTGGCGCGAATCGGTAGTTCGTTTCGGTTCCGGCCCGAATCAGTGCATTCAATGAGACCCGTCATGGTTTTTTGCACAGTAACGAAACTGACCAAAACGAACCAAAACATCACTATTGGGTCCAAAAAAGTGGATTGGGTGCATTCGTTTCGTTTCTAGCGTGAATCGGTAGTTCGTTTCGGTTCCGGCCCGAATCGGTGCATTCAATGCAACCCGGCATGGTTTTTTGCACAGTAACGAAACTGACCAAAAGGAACCAAAACATAACTATTGGGTCCAAAAAAGTGGATTGGGTGCGTTCGTTTCATTTCTGGCGCGAATCGGTAGTTCGTTTCAGTTCCGGCCCGAATCGGTACATTAAATGCTATCTCGGCATGGTTTTTTGCACAGTAACGAAACTGATTAAAAACGAACCAAAACATCACGATTGGGTCCAATAAAGTGGATTTGGTGCGTTCGTTTCGTTTCTGGCGCGAATCGGTAGTTCGTTTCGGTTCCGGCCCGAATCGGTGCATTCAATGAGACCCGTCATGGTTTTTTGCACAGTAACGAAACTGACCAAAACGAACCAAAACATCACTATTGGGTCCAAAAAAGTGGATTGGGTGCATTCGTTTCGTTTCTAGCGTGAATCGGTAGTTCGTTTCGGTTCCGACCCGAATCGGTACATTAAATGCTATCCCGGCATGGTTTTTTGCACAGTAACGAAACTGACCAAAACGAACCAAAACATAACTATTGGGTCCAAAAAAGTGGATTAGGTGCGTTCGTTACGTTTCTGGCCCGAATCGGGAGTTCGTTTCAGTTCCGGCCCGAATCGGTGCATTAAATGCAACCCGGCATGGTTTTTTGCACAGTAACGAAACTGACCAAAACGAACCAAAACATCACTATTGGGTCCAAAAAAGTGGATTGGGTGCGTTCGTTTCATTTCTGGCCCGAATTGGTAGTTCATTTCGGTTCCGGCACGAATCGGTGCATTCAATGCAACCCGGCATGGTTTTTTGCACAGTAAGGAAACTGACCAAAACGAACCAAAACAGCACTATTGGGTCCAAAAAAGTGGATTGGGTGCGTTCGTTTCATTTCTGGCCCGAATTGGTAGTTCATTTCGGTTCGGCAGGAATCGGTGCATTCAATGCAACCCGACATGGTTTTTTGCACAGTAAGGAAACTGACCAAAACGAACCAAAACATCACTATTGGGTCGAAAAAAGTGGATTGGGTGCGTTTGTTACGTTTCTGGCGCGAATCGGTAGTTCGTTTCGGTTCCGGCCCGAATCGGTGCATTCAATGCAACCCGGCATGGTTTTTTGCACAGTAACGAAACTGACCAAAACGAACCAAAACAGCACTATTGGGTCCAAAAAAGTGGATTGGGTGCGTTCGTTTCATTTCTGGCCCGAATTGGTAGTTCATTTCGGTTCCGGCACGAATCGGTGCATTCAATGCAACCCGACATGGTTTTTTGCACAGTAATGAAACTGACCAAAACGAACCAAAACATCACTATTGGGTCGAAAAAAGTGGATTGGGTGCGTTCGTTACGTTTCTGGCGCGAATCGGTAGTTCGTTTCGGTTCCGGCCCGAATTGGTGCATTCAATGCAACCCGGCATGGTTTTTTGCACAGTAACGAAACTGACCAAAACGAACCAAAACATCACTATTGGGTCCAAAAAAGTGGATTAGGTACGTTCGTTACGTTTCTGGCCCGAATCGGTAGTTCGTTTCGGTTCCGGCCCGAATCGGTGCATCAAATGCAACCCGGCATGGTTTTTTGCACAGTAACAAAACTGACCAAAATGAACCAAAACATCACTATTGGGTCCAAAAAAGTGGATTGGGTGCGTTCGTTTCATTTCTGGCCCGAATGGGTAGTTCATTTCGGTTCCGGCACGAATCGGTGCATTCAATGCAACCCGGCATGGTTTTTTGCACAGTAACAAAACTGACCAAAATGAACCAAAACAGCACTATTGGGTCCAAAAAAGTGGATTGGGTGCGTTCGTTTCATTTCTGGCCCGAATTGGTAGTTCATTTCGGTTCCGGCACGAATCGGTGCATTCAATGCAACCCGACATGGTTTTTTGCACAGTAATGAAACTGACCAAAACGAACCAAAACATCACTATTGGGTCCAAAAAAGTGGATTGGGTGCGTTCGTTACGTTTCTGGCGCGAATCGGTAGTTCGTTTCGGTTCCGGCCCGAATCGGTGCATTCAATGAGACCCGTCATGGTTTTTTGCACAGTAACGAAACTGACCAAAACGAACCAAAACATCACTATTGGGTCCAAAAAAGTGGATTGGGTGCATTCGTTTCGTTTCTAGCGTGAATCGGTAGTTCGTTTCGGTTCCGACCCGAATCGGTACATTAAATGCTATCCCGGCATGGTTTTTTGCACAGTAACGAAACTGACCAAAACGAACCAAAACATAACTATTGGGTCCAAAAAAGTGGATTAGGTGCGTTCGTTACGTTTCTGGCCCGAATCGGGAGTTCGTTTCAGTTCCGGCCCGAATCGGTGCATTAAATGCAACCCGGCATGGTTTTTTGCACAGTAACGAAACTGACCAAAACGAACCAAAACATCACTATTGGGTCCAAAAAAGTGGATTGGGTGCGTTCGTTTCATTTCTGGCCCGAATTGGTAGTTCATTTCGGTTCCGGCACGAATCGGTGCATTCAATGCAACCCGGCATGGTTTTTTGCACAGTAAGGAAACTGACCAAAACGAACCAAAACAGCACTATTGGGTCCAAAAAAGTGGATTGGGTGCGTTCGTTTCATTTCTGGCCCGAATTGGTAGTTCATTTCGGTTCGGCAGGAATCGGTGCATTCAATGCAACCCGACATGGTTTTTTGCACAGTAAGGAAACTGACCAAAACGAACCAAAACATCACTATTGGGTCGAAAAAAGTGGATTGGGTGCGTTTGTTACGTTTCTGGCGCGAATCGGTAGTTCGTTTCGGTTCCGGCCCGAATCGGTGCATTCAATGCAACCCGGCATGGTTTTTTGCACAGTAACGAAACTGACCAAAACGAACCAAAACAGCACTATTGGGTCCAAAAAAGTGGATTGGGTGCGTTCGTTTCATTTCTGGCCCGAATTGGTAGTTCATTTCGGTTCCGGCACGAATCGGTGCATTCAATGCAACCCGACATGGTTTTTTGCACAGTAATGAAACTGACCAAAACGAACCAAAACATCACTATTGGGTCGAAAAAAGTGGATTGGGTGCGTTCGTTACGTTTCTGGCGCGAATCGGTAGTTCGTTTCGGTTCCGGCCCGAATCGGTGCATTCAATGCAACCCGGCATGGTTTTTTGCACAGTAACGAAACTGACCAAAACGAACCAAAACATCACTATTGGGTCCAAAAAAGTGGATTAGGTACGTTCGTTACGTTTCTGGCCCGAATCGGTAGTTCGTTTCGGTTCCGGCCCGAATCGGTGCATCAAATGCAACCCGGCATGGTTTTTTGCACAGTAACAAAACTGACCAAAATGAACCAAAACATCACTATTGGGTCCAAAAAAGTGGATTGGGTGCGTTCGTTTCATTTCTGGCCCGAATGGGTAGTTCATTTCGGTTCCGGCACGAATCGGTGCATTCAATGCAACCCGGCATGGTTTTTTGCACAGTAACAAAACTGACCAAAATGAACCAAAACAGCACTATTGGGTCCAAAAAAGTGGATTGGGTGCGTTCGTTTCATTTCTGGCCCGAATTGGTAGTTCATTTCGGTTCCGGCACGAATCGGTGCATTCAATGCAACCCGACATGGTTTTTTGCACAGTAATGAAACTGACCAAAACGAACCAAAACATCACTATTGGGTCCAAAAAAGTGGATTGGGTGCGTTCGTTACGTTTCTGGCGCGAATCGGTAGTTCGTTTCGGTTCCGGCCCGAATCGGTGCATTCAATGAGACCCGTCATGGTTTTTTGCACAGTAACGAAACTGACCAAAACGAACCAAAACATCACTATTGGGTCCAAAAAAGTGGATTGGGTGCATTCGTTTCGTTTCTAGCGTGAATCGGTAGTTCGTTTCGGTTCCGGCCCGAATCGGTGCATTCAATGCAACCCGGCATGGTTTTTTGCACAGTAACGAAACTGACCAAAACGAACCAAAACATAACTATTGGGTCCAAAAAAGTGGATTGGGTGCGTTCGTTTCGTTTCTGGCGCGAATCGGTAGTTCGTTTCAGTTCTGGCCCGAATCGGTGCATTCAATGCAACCCGGCATGGTTTTTTGCACAGTAACGAAACTGACCAAAACGAACCAAAACATCACTATTGGGTCCAAAAAAGTGGATTGGCTGCGTTCGTTTCGTTTCTGGCGCGAATCGGTAGTTCGTTTCGGTTCCGGCCCGAATCGGTGCATTCAATGCAACCCGGCATGGTTTTTTGCACAGTAACGAAACTGACCAAAACGAACCAAAACATAACTATTGGGTCCAAAAAAGTGGATTGGGTGCGTTCGTTTCGTTTCTAGCGTGAATCGGTAGTTCGTTTCGGTTCCGGCCCGAATCGGTGCATTCAATGCAACCCGGCATGGTTTTTTGCACAGTAACGAAACTGACCAAAACGAACCAAAACATAACTATTGGCTCCAAAAAAGTGGATTGGGTGCGTTCGTTTCGTTTCTGGCCTGAATTGGTAGTTCATTTCGGTTCCGGCACGAATCGGTGCATTCAATGCAACCCGGCATGGTTTTTTGCACAGTAACGAAACTAACCAAAACGAACCAAAACATCACTATTGAGTCCAAAAAAGTGGATTGGGTGCGTTCGTTTCGTTTCTGGCGCGAATCGGTAGTTCGTTTCGGTTCCGGCCTGAATCGGTGCATTAAATGGTATCCCGACATGGTTTTTTGCACAGTAACGAAACTAACCAAAACGAACCAAAACATCACTATTGGGACCAAAAAAGTGTATTGGGTGCGTTCGTTTCGTTTCTGGCACGAATCGGTAGTTCGTTTCGGTTCCGGCCTGAATCGGTGCATTGAATCCAACCCGGCATGGTTTTTTGCACAGTAACGAAACTGACCAAAATGAACCAAAACATCACTATTGGGTCCAAAAAACTGGATTGGGTGCGTTCGTTACGTTTCTGGCCCGAATCGGTGCATTAAATGCAACCCGGCATGGTTTTTTGCACAGTAACAAAACTGACCAAAACGAACCAAAACATCACTATTGGGTCCAAAAAAGTGGATTGGGTGCGTTCGTTTCGTTTCTGGTGCAAATCGGTAGTTCGTTTCGGTTCCGACCCAAATCGGTACATTAAATGCTATCCCGGCATGGTTTTTTGCACAGTAACGAAACTGACCAAAACGAACCAAAACATAACTATTGGGTCCAAAAAAGTGGATTAGGTGCGTTCGTTACGTTTCTGGCCCGAATCGGGAGTTCGTTTCGGTTCCGGCCCGAATCGGTGCATTAAATGCAACCCGGCATGGTTTTTTGCACAGTAACGAAACTGACCAAAACGAACCAAAACATCACTATTGGGTCCAAAAAAGTGGATTGGGTCCGTTCGTTTCATTTCTGGCCCGAATTGGTAGTTCATTTCGGTTCCGGCACGAATCGGTGCATTCAATGCAACCCGGCATGGTTTTTTGCACAGTAATGAAACTGACCAAAACGAACCAAAACAGCACTATTGGGTCCAAAAAAGTGGATTGGGTGCGTTCGTTTCATTTCTGGCCCGAATTGGTAGTTCATTTCGGTTCCGGCACGAATCGGTGCATTCAATGCAACCCGACATGGTTTTTTGCACAGTAATGAAACTGACCAAAACGAACCAAAACATCACTATTGGGTCCAAAAAAGTGGATTGGGTGCGTTCGTTACGTTTCTGGCGCGAATCGGTAGTTCGTTTCGGTTCCGGCCCGAATCGGTGCATTCAATGAGACCCGTCATGGTTTTTTGCACAGTAACGAAACTGACCAAAACGAACCAAAACATCACTATTGGGTCCAAAAAAGTGGATTGGGTGCATTCGTTTCGTTTCTAGCGTGAATCGGTAGTTCGTTTCGGTTCCGGCCCGAATCGGTGCATTCAATGCAACCCGGCATGGTTTTTTGCACAGTAACGAAACTGACCAAAAGGAACCAAAACATAACTATTGGGTCCAAAAAAGTGGATTGGGTGCGTTCGTTTCATTTCTGGCGCGAATCGGTAGTTCGTTTCAGTTCCGGCCCGAATCGGTACATTAAATGCTATCTCGGCATGGTTTTTTGCACAGTAACGAAACTGATTAAAAACGAACCAAAACATCACGATTGGGTCCAATAAAGTGGATTTGGTGCGTTCGTTTCGTTTCTGGCGCGAATCGGTAGTTCGTTTCGGTTCCGGCCCGAATCGGTGCATTCAATGAGACCCGTCATGGTTTTTTGCACAGTAACGAAACTGACCAAAACGAACCAAAACATCACTATTGGGTCCAAAAAAGTGGATTGGGTGCATTCGTTTCGTTTCTAGCGTGAATCGGTAGTTCGTTTCGGTTCTGACCCGAATCGGTACATTAAATGCTATCCCGGCATGGTTTTTTGCACAGTAACGAAACTGACCAAAACGAACCAAAACATAACTATTGGGTCCAAAAAAGTGGATTAGGTGCGTTCGTTACGTTTCTGGCCCGAATCGGGAGTTCGTTTCAGTTCCGGCCCGAATCGGTGCATTAAATGCAACCCGGCATGGTTTTTTGCACAGTAACGAAACTGACCAAAACGAACCAAAACATCACTATTGGGTCCAAAAAAGTGGATTGGGTGCGTTCGTTTCATTTCTGGCCCGAATTGGTAGTTCATTTCGGTTCCGGCACGAATCGGTGCATTCAATGCAACCCGGCATGGTTTTTTGCACAGTAAGGAAACTGACCAAAACGAACCAAAACAGCACTATTGGGTCCAAAAAAGTGGATTGGGTGCGTTCGTTTCATTTCTGGCCCGAATTGGTAGTTCATTTCGGTTCGGCAGGAATCGGTGCATTCAATGCAACCCGACATGGTTTTTTGCACAGTAAGGAAACTGACCAAAACGAACCAAAACATCACTATTGGGTCGAAAAAAGTGGATTGGGTGCGTTTGTTACGTTTCTGGCGCGAATCGGTAGTTCGTTTCGGTTCCGGCCCGAATCGGTGCATTCAATGCAACCCGGCATGGTTTTTTGCACAGTAACGAAACTGACCAAAACGAACCAAAACATCACTATTGGGTCCAAAAAAGTGGATTGGGTGCGTTTGTTTCGTTTCTAGCATGAATCGGTAGTTCATTTCGGTTCCGGCCCGAATCGGTGCATTCAATGCAACCCGGCATGGTTTTTTGCACAGTAACGAAACTGACCAAAACGAACCAAAATATAACTATTGGGTCCAAAAAAGTGGATTGGGTGCGTTCGTTTCATTTCTGGCGCGAATCGGTAGTTCGTTTCAGTTCCGGCCCGAATCGGTACATTAAATGCTATCCCGGCATGGTTTTTTGCACAGTAACGAAACTGATTAAAAACGAACCAAAACATCACGATTGGGTCCAATAAAGTGGATTTGGTGCGTTCGTTTCGTTTCTGGCGCGAATCGGTAGTTCGTTTCGGTTCCGGCCCCAATCGGTGCATTCAATGAGACCCGTCATGGTTTTTTGCACAGTAACGAAACTGACCAAAACGAACCAAAACATCACTATTGGGTCCAAAAAAGTGGATTGGGTGCATTCGTTTCGTTTCTAGCGTGAATCGGTAGTTCGTTTCGGTTCCGGCCCGAATCGGTGCATTCAATGCAACCCGGCATGGTTTTTTGCACAGTAACGAAACTGACCAAAACGAACCAAAACATTACTATTGGGTCCAAAAAAGTGGATTGGGTGCGTTCGTTTCGTTTCTGGCGCGAATCGGTAGTTCGTTTCGGGTACGGCCCGAATCGGTACATTAAATGCTATCCCGGCATGGTTTTTTGCACAGTAACGAAACTGATTAAAAACGAACCAAAACATCACGATTGGGTCCAATAAAGTGGATTCGGTGCGTTCGTTTCATTTCTGGCGCGAATCGGTAGTTCGTTTCGGTTCCGGCCCGAATCGGTGCATTCAATGCAACCCGTCATGGTTTTTTGCACAGTAACGAAACTGACCAAAACGAACCAAAACATATCTATTGGGTCCAAAAAAGTGAATTGGGTGCGTTCGTTACATTTCTGGCCCGAATCGGTAGTTCGTTTCGGTTCCGGCCCGAATCGGTGCATTAAATGCAACCCAGCATGGTTATTTGCACAGTAACGAAACTGACCAAAACGAACCAAAACATCACTATTGGGTCCAAAAAAGTGGATTGGATGCGTTCGTTTCATTTCTGGCCCGAATTGGTAGTTCATTTCGGTTCCGGCACGAATCGGTGCATTCAATGCAACCCGACATGGTTTTTTGCACAGTAATGAAACTGACCAAAACGAACCAAAACATCACTATTGGGTCGAAAAAAGTGGATTGGGTGCGTTCGTTACGTTTCTGGCGCGAATCGGTAGTTCGTTTCGGTTCCGGCCCGAATCGGGGCATTCAATGCAACCCGGCATGGTTTTTTGCACAGTAACGAAACTGACCAAAACGAACCAAAACATCACTATTGGGTCCAAAAAAGTGGATTGGGTGCGTTCGTTTCGTTTCTGGCGCGAATCGGTAGTTCGTTTCGGTTCCGGCCCGAATCGGTGCATTCAATGCAACCCGGCATGGTTTTTTGCACAGTAACGAAACTGACCAAAACGAACCAAAACATCACTATTGGGTCCAAAAAAGTGGATTGGGTGCGTTCGTTTCGTTTCTGGCGCGAATCGGTAGTTCGTTTCGGTTCCGGCCCGAATCGGTGCATTCAATGCAACCCGGCATGGTTTTTTGCATAGTAACGAAACTGACCAAAACGAACCAAAACATCACTATTGGGTCCAAAAAAGTGGATTGGGTGCATTCGTTTCGTTTCTAGCGTGAATCGGTAGTTCGTTTCGGTTCCGGCCCGAATCGGTGCATTCAATGCAACCCGGCATGGTTTTTTGCACAGTAACGAAACTGACCAAAACGAACCAAAACATAACTATTGGGTCCAAAAAAGTGGATTGGGTGCGTTCGTTTCATTTCTGGCGCGAATCGGTAGTTCGTTTCAGTTCCGGCCCGAATCGGTACATTAAATGCTATCCCGGCATGGTTTTTTGCACAGTAACGAAACTGATTAAAAACGAACCAAAACATCACGATTGGGTCCAATAAAGTGAATTTGGTGCGTTCGTTTCGTTTCTGGCGCGAATCGGTAGTTCGTTTCGGTTCCGGCCCGAATCGGTGCATTCAATGCAACCCGGCATGGTTTTTTGCACAGTAACGAAACTGACCAAAACGAACCAAAACATCACTATTGGGTCCAAAAAAGTGGATTGGGTGCATTCGTTTCGTTTCTAGCGTGAATCGGTAGTTCGTTTCGGTTCCGGCCCGAATCGGTGCATTCAATGCAACCCGGCATGGTTTTTTGCACAGTAACGAAACTGACCAAAACGAACCAAAACATAACTATTGGGTCCAAAAAAGTGGATTGGGTGCGTTCGTTTCGTTTCTGGCGCGAATCGGTAGTTCGTTTCGGGTACGGCCCGAATCGGTACATTAAATGCTATCCCGGCATGGTTTTTTGCACAGTAACGAAACTGATTAAAAACGAACCAAAACATCACGATTGGGTCCAATAAAGTGGATTCGGTGCGTTTGTTTCATTTCTGGCGCGAATCGGTAGTTCGTTTCGGTTCCGGCCCAAATCGGTGCATTCAATGCAACCCGTCATGGTTTTTTGCACAGTAACGAAACTGACCAAAACGAACCAAAACATAACTATTGGGTCCAAAAAAGTGAATTGGGTGCGTTCGTTACATTTCTGGCCCGAATCGGTAGTTCGTTTCGGTTCCGGCCCGAATCGGTGCATTAAATGCAACCCAGCATGGTTATTTGCACAGTAACGAAACTGACCAAAACGAACCAAAACATCACTATTGGGTCCAAAAAAGTGGATTGGATGCGTTCGTTTCATTTCTGGCACGAATTGGTAGTTCATTTCGGTTCCGGCACGAATCGGTGCATTCAATGCAACCCGACATGGTTTTTTGCACAGTAATGAAACTGACCAAAACGAACCAAAACATCACTATTGGGTCGAAAAAAGTGGATTGGGTGCGTTCGTTACGTTTCTGGCGCGAATCGGTAGTTCGTTTCGGTTCCGGCCCGAATCGGGGCATTCAATGCAACCCGGCATGGTTTTTTGCACAGTAACGAAACTGACCAAAACGAACCAAAACATCACTATTGGGTCCAAAAAAGTGGATTGGGTGCGTTCGTTTCGTTTCTGGCGCGAATCGGTAGTTCGTTTCGGTTCCGGCCCGAATCGGTGCATTCAATGCAACCCGGCATGGTTTTTTGCACAGTAACGAAACTGACCAAAACGAACCAAAACATCACTATTGGGTCCAAAAAAGTGGATTGGGTGCGTTCGTTTCGTTTCTGGCGCGAATCGGTAGTTCGTTTCGGTTCCGGCCCGAATCGGTGCATTCAATGCAACCCGGCATGGTTTTTTGCATAGTAACGAAACTGACCAAAACGAACCAAAACATCACTATTGGGTCCAAAAAAGTGGATTGGGTGCATTCGTTTCGTTTCTAGCGTGAATCGGTAGTTCGTTTCGGTTCCGGCCCGAATCGGTGCATTCAATGCAACCCGGCATGGTTTTTTGCACAGTAACGAAACTGACCAAAACGAACCAAAACATAACTATTGGGTCCAAAAAAGTGGATTGGGTGCGTTCGTTTCGTTTCTGGCGCGAATCGGTAGTTCGTTTCGGGTACGGCCCGAATCGGTACATTAAATGCTATCCCGGCATGGTTTTTTGCACAATAACGAAACTGATTAAAAACGAACCAAAACATCACGATTGGGTGCAATAAAGTGGATTCGGTGTGTTCGTTTCGTTTCTGGCGCGAATCGGTAGTTCGTTTCGGTTCCGGCCCAAATCGGTGCATTCAATGCAACCCGTCATGGTTTTTTGCACAGTAACGAAACTGACCAAAACGAACCAAAACATAACTATTGGGTCCAAAAAAGTGAATTGGGTGCGTTCGTTACATTTCTGGCCCGAATCGGTAGTTCGTTTCGGTTCCGGCCCGAATCGGTGCATTAAATGCAACCCAGCATGGTTATTTGCACAGTAACGAAACTGACCAAAACGAACCAAAACATCACTATTGGGTCCAAAAAAGTGGATTGGATGTGTTCGTTTCATTTCTGGCACGAATTGGTAGTTCATTTCGGTTCCGGCACGAATCGGTGCATTCAATGCAACCCGACATGGTTTTTTGCACAGTAAGGAAACTGACCAAAACGAACCAAAACATCACTATTGGGTCGAAAAAAGTGGATTGGGTGCGTTCGTTACGTTTCTGGCGCGAATCGGTAGTTCGTTTCGGTTCCGGCCCGAATCGGGGCATTCAATGCAACCCGGCATGGTTTTTTGCACAGTAACGAAACTTACCAAAACGAACCAAAACATCACTATTGGGTCCAAAAAAGTGGATTGGGTGCGTTCGTTTTGTTTCTGGCGCGAATCGGTAGTTCGTTTCGGTTCCGGCCCGAATCGGTGCATTCAATGCAACCCGGCATGGTTTTTTGCACAGTAACGAAACTGACCAAAACGAACCAAAACATCACTATTGGGTCCAAAAAAGTGGATTGGGTGCGTTCGTTTCGTTTCTGGCGCGAATCGGTAGTTCGTTTCGGTTCCGGCCCGAATCGGTGCATTCAATGCAACCCGGCATGGTTTTTTGCACAGTAACGAAACTGACCAAAACGAACCAAAACATCACTATTGGGTCCAAAAAAGTGGATTGGGTGCGTTCGTTTCGTTTCTGGCGCGAATCGGTAGTTCGTTTCGGTTCCGGCCCGAATCGGTGCATTCAATGCAACCCGGCATGGTTTTTTGCATAGTAACGAAACTGACCAAAACGAACCAAAACATCACTATTGGGTCCAAAAAAGTGGATTGGGTGCATTCGTTTCGTTTCTAGCGTGAATCGGTAGTTCGTTTCGGTTCCGGCCCGAATCGGTGCATTCAATGCAACCCGGCATGGTTTTTTGCACAGTAACGAAACTGACCAAAACGAACCAAAACATAACTATTGGGTCCAAAAAAGTGGATTGGGTGCGTTCGTTTCGTTTCTGGCGCGAATCGGTAGTTCGTTTCGGGTACGGCCCGAATCGGTACATTAAATGCTATCCCGGCATGGTTTTTTGCACAGTAACGAAACTGATTAAAAACGAACCAAAACATCACGATTGGGTCCAATAAAGTGGATTCGGTGTGTTCGTTTCGTTTCTGGCGCGAATCGGTAGTTCGTTTCGGTTCCGGCCCAAATCGGTGCATTCAATGCAACCCGTCATGGTTTTTTGCACAGTAACGAAACTGACCAAAACGAACCAAAACATAACTATTGGGTCCAAAAAAGTGAATTGGGTGCGTTCGTTACATTTCTGGCCCGAATCGGTAGTTCGTTTCGGTTCCGGCCCGAATCGGTGCATTAAATGCAACCCAGCATGGTTATTTGCACAGTAACGAAACTGACCAAAACGAACCAAAACATCACTATTGGGTCCAAAAAAGTGGATTGGATGTGTTCGTTTCATTTCTGGCACGAATTGGTAGTTCATTTCGGTTCCGGCACGAATCGGTGCATTCAATGCAACCCGACATGGTTTTTTGCACAGTAAGGAAACTGACCAAAACGAACCAAAACATCACTATTGGGTCGAAAAAAGTGGATTGGGTGCGTTCGTTACGTTTCTGGCGCGAATCGGTAGTTCGTTTCGGTTCCGGCCCGAATCGGGGCATTCAATGCAACCCGGCATGGTTTTTTGCACAGTAACGAAACTTACCAAAACGAACCAAAACATCACTATTGGGTCCAAAAAAGTGGATTGGGTGCGTTCGTTTTGTTTCTGGCGCGAATCGGTAGTTCGTTTCGGTTCCGGCCCGAATCGGTGCATTCAATGCAACCCGGCATGGTTTTTTGCACAGTAACGAAACTGACCAAAACGAACCAAAACATCACTATTGGGTCCAAAAAAGTGGATTGGGTGCGTTCGTTTCGTTTCTGGCGCGAATCGGTAGTTCGTTTTGGTTCCGGCCCGAATCGGTGCATTCAATGCAACCCGGCATGGTTTTTTGCATAGTAACGAAACTGACCAAAACGAACCAAAACATCACTATTGGGTCCAAAAAAGTGGATTGGGTGCATTCGTTTCGTTTCTAGCGTGAATCGGTAGTTCGTTTCGGTTCCGGCCCGAATCGGTGCATTCAATGCAACCCGGCATGGTTTTTTGCACAGTAACGAAACTGACCAAAACGAACCAAAACATAACTATTGGGTCAAAAAAGTGGATTGGGTGCGTTCGTTTCATTTCTGGCGCGAATCGGTAGTTCGTTTCAGTTCCGGCCCGAATCGGTACATTAAATGCTATCCCGGCATGGTTTTTTGCACAGTAACGAAACTTACCAAAACGAACCAAAACATCACTATTGGGTCCAAAAAAGTGGATTGGGTGCGTTCGTTTCGTTTCTGGCGCGAATCGGTAGTTCGTTTCGGTTCCGGCCCGAATCGGTGCATTCAATGCAACCCGGCATGGTTTTTTGCACAGTAACGAAACTGACCAAAACGAACCAAAACATCACAATTGGGTCCAAAAAAGTGGATTGGGTGCGTTCGTTACGTTTCTGGCCCGAATCGGTGCATTAAATGCAACCCGGCATGGTTTTTTGCACAGTAACGAAACTTACCAAAACGAACCAAAACATCACTATTGGGTCCAAAAAAGTGGATTGGGTGCGTTCGTTTCGTTTCTGGCGCGAATCGGTAGTTCGTTTCGGTTCCGGCCCGAATCGGTGCATTCAATGCAACCCGGCATGGTTTTTTGCACAGTAACGAAACTGACCAAAACGAACCAAAACATAACTATTGGGTCCAAAAAAGTGGATTGGGTGCGTTCGTTTCGTTTCTGGCGTGAATCGGTAGTTCGTTTCGGTTCCGGCCCGAATCGGTGCATTAAATGCAACCCGGCATGGTTTTTTGCACAGTAACGAAACTGATTAAAAACGAACCAAAACATCACTATTGGGTCCACAAAAGTGGATTGGGTGCATTCGTTACGTTTCTGGCCCGAATCGGTAGTTCGTTTCGGTTCCGGCCCGAATCGGTGCATTAAATGCAACCCGGCATGGTTTTTTGCACAGTAACGAAACTTACCAAAACGAACCAAAACATCACTATTGGGTCCAAAAAAGTGGATTGGGTGCGTTCGTTTCGTTTCTGGCGCGAATCGGTAGTTCGTTTCGGTTCCGGCCCGAATCGGTGCATTCAATGCAACCCGGCATGGTTTTTTGCACAGTAACGAAACTGACCAAAACGAACCAAAACATCACAATTGGGTCCAACAAAGTGGATTGGGTGCGTTCGTTACGTTTCTGGCCCGAATCGGTGCATTAAATGCAACCCGGCATGGTTTTTTGCACAGTAACGAAACTTACCAAAACGAACCAAAACATCACTATTGGGTCCAAAAAAGTGGATTGGGTGCGTTCGTTTCGTTTCTGGCGCGAATCGGTAGTTCGTTTCGGTTCCGGCCCGAATCGGTGCATTCAATGCAACCCGGCATGGTTTTTTGCACAGTAACGAAACTGACCAAAACGAACCAAAACATAACTATTGGGTCCAAAAAAGTGGATTGGGTGCGTTCGTTTCGTTTCTGGCGTGAATCGGTAGTTCGTTTCGGTTCCGGCCCGAATCGGTGCATTAAATGCAACCCGGCATGGTTTTTTGCACAGTAACGAAACTGATTAAAAACGAACCAAAACATCACTATTGGGTCCACAAAAGTGGATTGGGTGCGTTCGTTTCATTTCTAGCACGAATCGGTAGTTCGTTTCGGTTCCGGCCCGAATCGGTGCATTCAATGCAACCCGGCATGGTTTTTTGCACAGTAACGAAACTGACCAAAACGAACCAAAACATCACTATTGGGTCCAAAAAAGTGGATTGGGTGCGTTCATTACGTTTCTGGCCCAAATCGGTGCAATAAATGCAACCCGGCATGGTTTTTTGCACAGTAACAAAACTGACCAAAACGAACCAAAACATCACTATTGGGTCCAAAAAAGTGGATTGGGTGCGTTCGTTACGTTTCTGGCCCGAATCGGTAGTTCGTTTCGGTTCCGGCCCGAATCGGTGCATTAAATGCAACCCGGCATGGTTTTTTGCACAGTAACGAAACTTACCAAAACGAACCAAAACATCACTATTGTGTCCAAAAAAGTGCATTGGGTGCGTTCGTTTCGTTTCTGGCGCGAATCGGTAGTTCGTTTCGGTTCCGGCCCGAATCGGTGCATTCAATGCAACCCGGCATGGTTTTTTGCACAGTAACGAAACTGACCAAAACGAACCAAAACATCACTATTGGGTCCAAAAAAGTGGATTGGGTGCGTTCGTTTCGTTTCTTGCGCGAATCGGTAGTTCGTTTCGGTTCCGGCCCGAATCGGTGCATTCAATGCAACCCGGCATGGTTTTTTGCACAGTAACGAAACTGACCAAAACGAACCAAAACATCACAATTGGGTCCAAAAAAGTGGATTGGGTGCGTTCGATACGTTTCTGGCCCGAATCGGTAGTTCGTTTCGGTTCCGACCCGAATCGGTGCATTAAATGCAACCCGGCATGGTTTTTTGCACAGTAACGAAACTTACCAAAACGAACCAAAACATCACTATTGTGTCCAAAAAAGTGCATTGGGTGCGTTCGTTTCGTTTCTGGCGCGAATCGGTAGTTCGTTTTGGTTCCGGCCCGAATCGGTGCATTCAATGCAACCCGGCATGGTTTTTTCCACAGTAACGAAACTGACCAAAACGAACCAAAACATAACTATTGGGTCCAAAAAAGTGGATTGGGTGCGTTCATTACGTTTCTGGCCCAAATCGGTGCAATAAATGCAACCCGGCATGGTTTTTTGCACAGTAACAAAACTGACCAAAACGAACCAAAACATCACTATTGGGTCCAAAAAAGTGGATTGGGTGCGTTCGTTTCGTTTCTGACGTGAATCGGTAGTTTGTTTCGGTTCCGGCCCGAATCGGTGCATTCAATGCAACCCGGCATGGTTTTTTGCACAGTAACGAAACTGACCAAAACGAACCAAAACATCACTATTGGGTCCAAAAAAGTGGATTGGGTGCGTTCATTTCATTTCTGGCCTGAATTGGTAGTTCATTTCGGTTCCGGCCCGAATCGGTGCATTCAATGCAATCCGGCATGGTTATTTGCACAGTAACGAAACTGACCAAAACGAACCAAAACATAACTATTGGGTCCAAAAAAGTGGATTGGGTGCGTTCGTTTCGTTTCTGGCGCGAATCGGTAGTTCGTTTCGGTTCCGGCCCGAATCGATGCATTCAATGCAACCCGGCATGGTTTTTTGCACAGTAACGAAACTGACTAAAACGAACCAAAACATCACTATTGGGTCCAATAAAGTGAATTTGGTGCAGTCGTTTCGTTTCTGGCGCGAATCGGTAGTTCGTTTCGGTTCCGGCCCGAATCGATGCATTCAATGCAACCCGGCATGGTTTTTTGCACAGTAACAAAACTGACCAAAACGAACCAAAACATCACTATTGGGTCCAAAAAGTAAATTGGGTGCGTTCGTTTCGTTTCTGGCGCGAATCGGTAGTTTGTTTCGGTTCCGGCCCGAATCGGTGCATTAAATGCTATACTGGCATGGTTTTTTGCACAGTAACGAAACTGATTAAAAACGAACCAAACCATCACGATTGGGTCCAATAAAGTGGATTTGGTGCGTTCGTTTCGTTTCTGGCGCGAATCGGTAGTTCGTTTCGGTTCCGGCCCGAATCGGTGCATTCAATGCAACCCGGCATGGTTTTTTGCACAGTAACGAAACTTACCAAAACGAACCAAAACATCACTATTGTGTCCAAAAAAGTGCATTGGGTGCGTTCGTTTCGTTTCTGGCGCGAATCGGTAGTTCGTTTCGGTTCCGGCCCGAATCGGTGCATTCAATGCAACCCGGCATGGTTTTTTGCACAGTAACGAAACTGACCAAAACGAACCAAAACATCACTATTGGGTCCAAAAAAGTGGATTGGGTGCGTTCGTTTCGTTTCTTGCGCGAATCGGTAGTTCGTTTCGGTTCCGGCCCGAATCGGTGCATTCAATGCAACCCGGCATGGTTTTTTGCACAGTAACGAAACTGACCAAAACGAACCAAAACATCACAATTGGGTCCAAAAAAGTGGATTGGGTGCGTTCATTACGTTTCTGGCCCGAATCGGTAGTTCGTTTCGGTTCCGACCCGAATCGGTGCATTAAATGCAACCCGGCATGGTTTTTTGCACAGTAACGAAACTTACCAAAACGAACCAAAACATCACTATTGTGTCCAAAAAAGTGCATTGGGTGCGTTCGTTTCGTTTCTGGCGCGAATCGGTAGTTCGTTTCGGTTCCGGCCCGAATCGGTGCATTCAATGCAACCCGGCATGGTTTTTTGCACAGTAACGAAACTGACCAAAACGAACCAAAACATCACTATTGGGTCCAAAAAAGTGGATTGGGTGCGTTCGTTTCGTTTCTGGCGCGAATCGGTAGTTCGTTTCGGTTCCGGCCCGAATCGGTGCATTAAATGCAACCCGGCATGGTTTTTTGCACAGTAACGAAACTTACCAAAACGAACCAAAACATCACTATTGGGTCCAAAAAAGTGGATTGGGTGCGTTCGTTACGTTTCTGGCGCGAATCGGTAGTTCGTTTCGGTTCCGGCCCGAATCGGTGCATTAAATGCAACCCGGCATGGTTTTTTGCACAGTAACGAAACTTACCAAAACGAACCAAAACATCACTATTGGGTCCAAAAAAGTGGATTGGGTGCGTTCGTTTCGTTTCTGGCGCGAATCGGTAGTTCGTTTCGGTTCCGGCCCGAATCGGTGCATTCAATGCAACCCGGCATGGTTTTTTGCACAGTAACGAAACTGACCAAAACGAACCAAAACATCACAATTGGGTCCAAAAAAGTGGATTGGGTGCGTTCGTTACGTTTCTGGCCCGAATCGGTGCATTAAATGCAACCCGGCATGGTTTTTTGCACAGTAACGAAACTTACCAAAACGAACCAAAACATCACTATTGGGTCCAAAAAAGTGGATTGGGTGCGTTCGTTTCGTTTCTGGCGCGAATCGGTAGTTCGTTTCGGTTCCGGCCCGAATCGGTGCATTCAATGCAACCCGGCATGGTTTTTTGCACAGTAACGAAACTGACCAAAACGAACCAAAACATAACTATTGGGTCCAAAAAAGTGGATTGGGTGCGTTCGTTTCGTTTCTGGCGTGAATCGGTAGTTCGTTTCGGTTCCGGCCCGAATCGGTGCATTAAATGCAACCCGGCATGGTTTTTTGCACAGTAACGAAACTGATTAAAAACGAACCAAAACATCACTATTGGGTCCACAAAAGTGGATTGGGTGCATTCGTTACGTTTCTGGCCCGAATCGGTAGTTCGTTTCGGTTCCGGCCCGAATCGGTGCATTAAATGCAACCCGGCATGGTTTTTTGCACAGTAACGAAACTTACCAAAACGAACCAAAACATCACTATTGGGTCCAAAAAAGTGGATTGGGTGCGTTCGTTTCGTTTCTGGCGCGAATCGGTAGTTCGTTTCGGTTCCGGCCCGAATCGGTGCATTCAATGCAACCCGGCATGGTTTTTTGCACAGTAACGAAACTGACCAAAACGAACCAAAACATCACAATTGGGTCCAACAAAGTGGATTGGGTGCGTTCGTTACGTTTCTGGCCCGAATCGGTGCATTAAATGCAACCCGGCATGGTTTTTTGCACAGTAACGAAACTTACCAAAACGAACCAAAACATCACTATTGGGTCCAAAAAAGTGGATTGGGTGCGTTCGTTTCGTTTCTGGCGCGAATCGGTAGTTCGTTTCGGTTCCGGCCCGAATCGGTGCATTCAATGCAACCCGGCATGGTTTTTTGCACAGTAACGAAACTGACCAAAACGAACCAAAACATAACTATTGGGTCCAAAAAAGTGGATTGGGTGCGTTCGTTTCGTTTCTGGCGTGAATCTGTAGTTCGTTTCGGTTCCGGCCCGAATCGGTGCATTAAATGCAACCCGGCATGGTTTTTTGCACAGTAACGAAACTGATTAAAAACGAACCAAAACATCACTATTGGGTCCACAAAAGTGGATTGGGTGCGTTCGTTTCATTTCTAGCACGAATCGGTAGTTCGTTTCGGTTCCGGCCCGAATCGGTGCATTCAATGCAACCCGGCATGGTTTTTTGCACAGTAACGAAACTGACCAAAACGAACCAAAACATCACTATTGGGTCCAAAAAAGTGGATTGGGTGCGTTCATTACGTTTCTGGCCCAAATCGGTGCAATAAATGCAACCCGGCATGGTTTTTTGCACAGTAACAAAACTGACCAAAACGAACCAAAACATCACTATTGGGTCCAAAAAAGTGGATTGGGTGCGTTCGTTACGTTTCTGGCCCGAATCGGTAGTTCGTTTCGGTTCCGGCCCGAATCGGTGCATTAAATGCAACCCGGCATGGTTTTTTGCACAGTAACGAAACTTACCAAAACGAACCAAAACATCACTATTGTGTCCAAAAAAGTGCATTGGGTGCGTTCGTTTCGTTTCTGGCGCGAATCGGTAGTTCGTTTCGGTTCCGGCCCGAATCGGTGCATTCAATGCAACCCGGCATGGTTTTTTGCACAGTAACGAAACTGACCAAAATGAACCAAAACATCACTATTGGGTCCAAAAAAGTGGATTGGGTGCGTTCGTTTCGTTTCTTGCGCGAATCGGTAGTTCGTTTCGGTTCCGGCCCGAATCGGTGCATTCAATGCAACCCGGCATGGTTTTTTGCACAGTAACGAAACTGACCAAAACGAACCAAAACATCACAATTGGGTCCAAAAAAGTGGATTGGGTGCGTTCGATACGTTTCTGGCCCGAATCGGTAGTTCGTTTCGGTTCCGACCCGAATCGGTGCATTAAATGCAACCCGGCATGGTTTTTTGCACAGTAACGAAACTTACCAAAACGAACCAAAACATCACTATTGTGTCCAAAAAAGTGCATTGGGTGCGTTCGTTTCGTTTCTGGCGCGAATCGGTAGTTCGTTTCGGTTCCGGCCCGAATCGGTGCATTCAATGCAACCCGGCATGGTTTTTTGCACAGTAACGAAACTGACCAAAACGAACCAAAACATCACTATTGGGTCCAAAAAAGTGGATTGGGTGCGTTCGTTTCGTTTCTGGCGCGAATCGGTAGTTCGTTTCGGTTCCGGCCCGAATCGGTGCATTCAATGCAACCCGGCATGGTTTTTTCCACAGTAACGAAACTGACCAAAACGAACCAAAACATAACTATTGGGTCCAAAAAAGTGGATTGGGTGCGTTCATTACGTTTCTGGCCCAAATCGGTGCAATAAATGCAACCCGGCATGGTTTTTTGCACAGTAACAAAACTGACCAAAACGAACCAAAACATCACTATTGGGTCCAAAAAAGTGGATTGGGTGCGTTCGTTTCGTTTCTGACGTGAATCGGTAGTTTGTTTCGGTTCCGGCCCGAATCGGTGCATTCAATGCAACCCGGCATGGTTTTTTGCACAGTAACGAAACTGACCAAAACGAACCAAAACATCACTATTGGGTCCAAAAAAGTGGATTGGGTGCGTTCATTTCATTTCTGGCCTGAATTGGTAGTTCATTTCGGTTCCGGCCCGAATCGGTGCATTCAATGCAATCCGGCATGGTTATTTGCACAGTAACGAAACTGACCAAAACGAACCAAAACATAACTATTGGGTCCAAAAAAGTGGATTGGGTGCGTTCGTTTCGTTTCTGGCGCGAATCGGTAGTTCGTTTCGGTTCCGGCCCGAATCGATGCATTCAATGCAACCCGGCATGGTTTTTTGCACAGTAACGAAACTGACTAAAACGAACCAAAACATCACTATTGGGTCCAATAAAGTGAATTTGGTGCAGTCGTTTCGTTTCTGGCGCGAATCGGTAGTTCGTTTCGGTTCCGGCCCGAATCGATGCTTTCAATGCAACCCGGCATGGTTTTTTGCACAGTAACAAAACTGACCAAAACGAACCAAAACATCACTATTGGGTCCAAAAAGTAAATTGGGTGCGTTCGTTTCGTTTCTGGCGCGAATCGGTAGTTTGTTTCGGTTCCGGCCCGAATCGGTGCATTAAATGCTATACTGGCATGGTTTTTTGCACAGTAACGAAACTGATTAAAAACGAACCAAACCATCACGATTGGGTCCAATAAAGTGGATTTGGTGCGTTCGTTTCGTTTCTGGCGCGAATCGGTAGTTCGTTTCGGTTCCGGCCCGAATCGGTGCATTCAATGCAACCCGGCATGGTTTTTTGCACAGTAACGAAACTTACCAAAACGAACCAAAACATCACTATTGTGTCCAAAAAAGTGCATTGGGTGCGTTCGTTTCGTTTCTGGCGCGAATCGGTAGTTCGTTTCGGTTCCGGCCCGAATCGGTGCATTCAATGCAACCCGGCATGGTTTTTTGCACAGTAACGAAACTGACCAAAACGAACCAAAACATCACTATTGGGTCCAAAAAAGTGGATTGGGTGCGTTCGTTTCGTTTCTTGCGCGAATCGGTAGTTCGTTTCGGTTCCGGCCCGAATCGGTGCATTCAATGCAACCCGGCATGGTTTTTTGCACAGTAACGAAACTGACCAAAACGAACCAAAACATCACAATTGGGTCCAAAAAAGTGGATTGGGTGCGTTCATTACGTTTCTGGCCCGAATCGGTAGTTCGTTTCGGTTCCGACCCGAATCGGTGCATTAAATGCAACCCGGCATGGTTTTTTGCACAGTAACGAAACTTACCAAAACGAACCAAAACATCACTATTGTGTCCAAAAAAGTGCATTGGGTGCGTTCGTTTCGTTTCTGGCGCGAATCGGTAGTTCGTTTCGGTTCCGGCCCGAATCGGTGCATTCAATGCAACCCGGCATGGTTTTTTGCACAGTAACGAAACTGACCAAAACGAACCAAAACATCACTATTGGGTCCAAAAAAGTGGATTGGGTGCGTTCGTTTCGTTTCTGGCGCGAATCGGTAGTTCGTTTCGGTTCCGGCCCGAATCGGTGCATTAAATGCAACCCGGCATGGTTTTTTGCACAGTAACGAAACTTACCAAAACGAACCAAAACATCACTATTGGGTCCAAAAAAGTGGATTGGGTGCGTTCGTTACGTTTCTGGCGCGAATCGGTAGTTCGTTTCGGTTCCGGCCCGAATCGGTGCATTAAATGCAACCCGGCATGGTTTTTTGCACAGTAACGAAACTTACCAAAACGAACCAAAACATCACTATTGGGTCCAAAAAAGTGGATTGGGTGCGTTCGTTTCGTTTCTGGCGCGAATCGGTAGTTCGTTTCGGTTCCGGCCCGAATCGGTGCATTCAATGCAACCCGGCATGGTTTTTTGCACAGTAACGAAACTGACCAAAACGAACCAAAACATCACAATTGGGTCCAAAAAAGTGGATTGGGTGCGTTCGTTACGTTTCTGGCCCGAATCGGTGCATTAAATGCAACCCGGCATGGTTTTTTGCACAGTAACGAAACTTACCAAAACGAACCAAAACATCACTATTGGGTCCAAAAAAGTGGATTGGGTGCGTTCGTTTCGTTTCTGGCGCGAATCGGTAGTTCGTTTCGGTTCCGGCCCGAATCGGTGCATTCAATGCAACCCGGCATGGTTTTTTGCACAGTAACGAAACTGACCAAAACGAACCAAAACATAACTATTGGGTCCAAAAAAGTGGATTGGGTGCGTTCGTTTCGTTTCTGGCGTGAATCGGTAGTTCGTTTCGGTTCCGGCCCGAATCGGTGCATTAAATGCAACCCGGCATGGTTTTTTGCACAGTAACGAAACTGATTAAAAACGAACCAAAACATCACTATTGGGTCCACAAAAGTGGATTGGGTGCATTCGTTACGTTTCTGGCCCGAATCGGTAGTTCGTTTCGGTTCCGGCCCGAATCGGTGCATTAAATGCAACCCGGCATGGTTTTTTGCACAGTAACGAAACTTACCAAAACGAACCAAAACATCACTATTGGGTCCAAAAAAGTGGATTGGGTGCGTTCGTTTCGTTTCTGGCGCGAATCGGTAGTTCGTTTCGGTTCCGGCCCGAATCGGTGCATTCAATGCAACCCGGCATGGTTTTTTGCACAGTAACGAAACTGACCAAAACGAACCAAAACATCACAATTGGGTCCAACAAAGTGGATTGGGTGCGTTCGTTACGTTTCTGGCCCGAATCGGTGCATTAAATGCAACCCGGCATGGTTTTTTGCACAGTAACGAAACTTACCAAAACGAACCAAAACATCACTATTGGGTCCAAAAAAGTGGATTGGGTGCGTTCGTTTCGTTTCTGGCGCGAATCGGTAGTTCGTTTCGGTTCCGGCCCGAATCGGTGCATTCAATGCAACCCGGCATGGTTTTTTGCACAGTAACGAAACTGACCAAAACGAACCAAAACATAACTATTGGGTCCAAAAAAGTGGATTGGGTGCGTTCGTTTCGTTTCTGGCGTGAATCTGTAGTTCGTTTCGGTTCCGGCCCGAATCGGTGCATTAAATGCAACCCGGCATGGTTTTTTGCACAGTAACGAAACTGATTAAAAACGAACCAAAACATCACTATTGGGTCCACAAAAGTGGATTGGGTGCGTTCGTTTCATTTCTAGCACGAATCGGTAGTTCGTTTCGGTTCCGGCCCGAATCGGTGCATTCAATGCAACCCGGCATGGTTTTTTGCACAGTAACGAAACTGACCAAAACGAACCAAAACATCACTATTGGGTCCAAAAAAGTGGATTGGGTGCGTTCATTACGTTTCTGGCCCAAATCGGTGCAATAAATGCAACCCGGCATGGTTTTTTGCACAGTAACAAAACTGACCAAAACGAACCAAAACATCACTATTGGGTCCAAAAAAGTGGATTGGGTGCGTTCGTTACGTTTCTGGCCCGAATCGGTAGTTCGTTTCGGTTCCGGCCCGAATCGGTGCATTAAATGCAACCCGGCATGGTTTTTTGCACAGTAACGAAACTTACCAAAACGAACCAAAACATCACTATTGTGTCCAAAAAAGTGCATTGGGTGCGTTCGTTTCGTTTCTGGCGCGAATCGGTAGTTCGTTTCGGTTCCGGCCCGAATCGGTGCATTCAATGCAACCCGGCATGGTTTTTTGCACAGTAACGAAACTGACCAAAACGAACCAAAACATCACTATTGGGTCCAAAAAAGTGGATTGGGTGCGTTCGTTTCGTTTCTTGCGCGAATCGGTAGTTCGTTTCGGTTCCGGCCCGAATCGGTGCATTCAATGCAACCCGGCATGGTTTTTTGCACAGTAACGAAACTGACCAAAACGAACCAAAACATCACAATTGGGTCCAAAAAAGTGGATTGGGTGCGTTCGATACGTTTCTGGCCCGAATCGGTAGTTCGTTTCGGTTCCGACCCGAATCGGTGCATTAAATGCAACCCGGCATGGTTTTTTGCACAGTAACGAAACTTACCAAAACGAACCAAAACATCACTATTGTGTCCAAAAAAGTGCATTGGGTGCGTTCGTTTCGTTTCTGGCGCGAATCGGTAGTTCGTTTCGGTTCCGGCCCGAATCGGTGCATTCAATGCAACCCGGCATGGTTTTTTGCACAGTAACGAAACTGACCAAAACGAACCAAAACATCACTATTGGGTCCAAAAAAGTGGATTGGGTGCGTTCGTTTCGTTTCTGGCGCGAATCGGTAGTTCGTTTCGGTTCCGGCCCGAATCGGTGCATTCAATGCAACCCGGCATGGTTTTTTCCACAGTAACGAAACTGACCAAAACGAACCAAAACATAACTATTGGGTCCAAAAAAGTGGATTGGGTGCGTTCATTACGTTTCTGGCCCAAATCGGTGCAATAAATGCAACCCGGCATGGTTTTTTGCACAGTAACAAAACTGACCAAAACGAACCAAAACATCACTATTGGGTCCAAAAAAGTGGATTGGGTGCGTTCGTTTCGTTTCTGACGTGAATCGGTAGTTTGTTTCGGTTCCGGCCCGAATCGGTGCATTCAATGCAACCCGGCATGGTTTTTTGCACAGTAACGAAACTGACCAAAACGAACCAAAACATCACTATTGGGTCCAAAAAAGTGGATTGGGTGCGTTCATTTCATTTCTGGCCTGAATTGGTAGTTCATTTCGGTTCCGGCCCGAATCGGTGCATTCAATGCAATCCGGCATGGTTATTTGCACAGTAACGAAACTGACCAAAACGAACCAAAACATAACTATTGGGTCCAAAAAAGTGGATTGGGTGCGTTCGTTTCGTTTCTGGCGCGAATCGGTAGTTCGTTTCGGTTCCGGCCCGAATCGATGCATTCAATGCAACCCGGCATGGTTTTTTGCACAGTAACGAAACTGACTAAAACGAACCAAAACATCACTATTGGGTCCAATAAAGTGAATTTGGTGCAGTCGTTTCGTTTCTGGCGCGAATCGGTAGTTCGTTTCGGTTCCGGCCCGAATCGATGCTTTCAATGCAACCCGGCATGGTTTTTTGCACAGTAACAAAACTGACCAAAACGAACCAAAACATCACTATTGGGTCCAAAAAGTAAATTGGGTGCGTTCGTTTCGTTTCTGGCGCGAATCGGTAGTTTGTTTCGGTTCCGGCCCGAATCGGTGCATTAAATGCTATACCGGCATGGTTTTTTGCACAGTAACGAAACTGATTAAAAACGAACCAAACCATCACGATTGGGTCCAATAAAGTGGATTTGGTGCGTTCGTTTCGTTTCTGGCGCGAATCGGTAGTTCGTTTCGGTTCCGGCCCGAATCGGTGCATTCAATGCAACCCGGCATGGTTTTTTGCACAGTAACGAAACTTACCAAAACGAACCAAAACATCACTATTGTGTCCAAAAAAGTGCATTGGGTGCGTTCGTTTCGTTTCTGGCGCGAATCGGTAGTTCGTTTCGGTTCCGGCCCGAATCGGTGCATTCAATGCAACCCGGCATGATTTTTTGCACAGTAACGAAACTGACCAAAACGAACCAAAACATCACTATTGGGTCCAAAAAAGTGGATTGGGTGCGTTCGTTTCGTTTCTTGCGCGAATCGGTAGTTCGTTTCGGTTCCGGCCCGAATCGGTGCATTCAATGCAACCCGGCATGGTTTTTTGCACAGTAACGAAACTGACCAAAACGAACCAAAACATCACAATTGGGTCCAAAAAAGTGGATTGGGTGCGTTCATTACGTTTCTGGCCCGAATCGGTAGTTCGTTTCGGTTCCGACCCGAATCGGTGCATTAAATGCAACCCGGCATGGTTTTTTGCACAGTAACGAAACTTACCAAAACGAACCAAAACATCACTATTGTGTCCAAAAAAGTGCATTGGGTGCGTTCGTTTCGTTTCTGGCGCGAATCGGTAGTTCGTTTCGGTTCCGGCCCGAATCGGTGCATTCAATGCAACCCGGCATGGTTTTTTGCACAGTAACGAAACTGACCAAAACGAACCAAAACATCACTATTGGGTCCAAAAAAGTGGATTGGGTGCGTTCGTTTCGTTTCTGGCGCGAATCGGTAGTTCGTTTCGGTTCCGGCCCGAATCGGTGCATTCAATGCAACCCGGCATGGTTTTTTCCACAGTAACGAAACTGACCAAAACGAACCAAAACATAACTATTGGGTCCAAAAAAGTGGATTGGGTGCGTTCATTACGTTTCTGGCCCAAATCGGTGCAATAAATGCAACCCGGCATGGTTTTTTGCACAGTAACAAAACTGACCAAAACGAACCAAAACATCACTATTGGGTCCAAAAAAGTGGATTGGGTGCGTTCGTTTCGTTTCTGACGTGAATCGGTAGTTTGTTTCGGTTCCGGCCCGAATCGGTACATTCAATGCAACCCGGCATGGTTTTTTGCACAGTAACGAAACTGACCAAAACGAACCAAAACATCACTATTGGGTCCAAAAAAGTGGATTGGGTGCGTTCATTTCATTTCTGGCCTGAATTGGTAGTTCATTTCGGTTCCGGCCCGAATCGGTGCATTCAATGCAATCCGGCATGGTTATTTGCACAGTAACGAAACTGACCAAAACGAACCAAAACATCACTATTGGGTCCAAAAAAGTGGATTGGGTGCGTTCGTTTCGTTTCTGGCGCGAATCGGTAGTTCGTTTCGGTTCCGGCCCGAATCGGTGCATTCAATGCAACCCGGCATGGTTTTTTGCACAGTAACGAAACTGACCAAAACGAACCAAAACATCACTATTGGGTCCAATAAAGTGAATTTGGTGCATTCGTTTCGTTTCTGGCGCGAATCGGTAGTTCGTTTCGGTTCCGGCCCGAATCGATGCATTCAATGCAACCCGGCATGGTTTTTTGCACAGTAACAAAACTGACCAAAACGAACCAAAACATCACTATTGGGTCCAAAAAGTAAATTGGGTGCGTTCGTTTCGTTTCTGGCGCGAATCGATAGTTTGTTTCGGTTCCGGCCCGAATCGGTGCATTAAATGCTATACCGGCATGGTTTTTTGCACAGTAACGAAACTGATTAAAAACGAACCAAACCATCACGATTGGGTCCAATAAAGTGGATTTGGTGCGTTCGTTTCGTTTCTGGCGCGAATCGGTAGTTCGTTTCGGTTCCGGCCCGAATCGGTGCATTCAATGCAACCCGGCATGGTTTTTTGCACAGTAACGAAACTGACCAAAACGAACCAAAAAATCACTATTGGGTCCAAAAAAGTGGATTGGGTGCGTTCGTTTCGTTTCTGGCGCGAATCGGTAGTTCGTTTCAGTTCCGGCCCGAATCGGTGCATTCAATGCAACCCGGCATGGTTTTTTGCATAGTAACGAAACTGACCAAAACGAACCAAAACATCACTATTGGGTCCAAAAAAGTGGATTGGGTGCATTCGTTTCGTTTCTAGCGTGAATCGGTAGTTCGTTTCAGTTCCGGCACGAATCGGTGCATTCAATGCAACCCGGCATGGTTTTTTGCACAGTAACGAAACTGACCAAAACGAACCAAAACATAACTATTGGGTCCAAAAAAGTGGATTGGGTGCGTTCGTTTCGTTTCTAGCGTGAATCGGTAGTTCGTTTCGGTTCCGGCCCGAATCGGTGCATTCAATGCAACCCGGCATGGTTTTTTGCACAGTAACGAAACTGACCAAAACGAACCAAAACATAACTATTGGGTCCAAAAAAGTGGATTGGGTGCGTTCGTTTCGTTTCTGGCGCGAATCGGTAGTTCGTTTCGGTTCCGGCCCGAATCGGTAAATTAAATGCTATCCCAGCATGGTTTTTTGCACAGTAACGAAACTGATTAAAAACAAACCAAAACATCACTATTGGGTCCAATAAAGTGAATTTGGTGCATTCGTTTCGTTTATGGCGCGAATCGGTAGTTCGTTTCGGTTCCGGCCCGAATCGATGCATTCAATGCAACCCGGCATGGTTTTTTGCACAGTAACAAAACTGACCAAAACGAACCAAAACATCACTATTGGGTCCAAAAAGTAAATTGGGTGCGTTCGTTTCGTTTCTGGCGCGAATCGGTAGTTTGTTTCGGTTCCGGCCCGAATCGGTGCATTAAATGCTATCCCGGCATGGTTTTTTGCACAGTAACGAAACTGATTAAAAACGAACCAAAACATCACAATTGGGTCCAATAAAGTGGATTTGGTGCGTTCGTTTCGTTTCTGGCGCGAATCGGTAGTTTGTTTCGGTTCCGGCCCGAATCGGTGCATTAAATGCTATCCCGGCATGGTTTTTTGCACAGTAACGAAACTGATTAAAAACGAACCAAACCATCACGATTGGGTCCAATAAAGTGGATTTGGTGCGTTCGTTTCGTTTTTGGCGCGAATCGGTAGTTCGTTTCGGTTCCGGCCCGAATCGGTGCATTCAATGCAACCCGGCATGGTTTTTTGCACAGTAATGAAACTGACCAAAACGAACCAAAACATCACTATTGGGTCCAAAAAAGTGGATTGGGTGCGTTCGTTTCGTTTCTGGCGCGAATCGGTAGTTCGTTTCGGTTCCGGCCCGAATCGGTGCATTCAATGCAACCCGGCATGGTTTTTTGCATAGTAACGAAACTGACCAAAACATCACTATTGGGTCCAAAAAAGTGGATTGGGTGCATTCGTTTCGTTTCTAGCGTGAATCGGTAGTTCGTTTCGGTTCCGGCCCGAATCGGTGCATTCAATGCAACCCGGCATGGTTTTTTGCATAGTAACGAAACTGACCAAAACGAACCAAAACATCACTATTGGGTCCAAAAAAGTGGATTGGGTGCATTCGTTTCGTTTCTAGCGTGAATCGGTAGTTCGTTTCGGTTCCGGCCCGAATCGGTGCATTCAATGCAACCCGGCATGGTTTTTTGCACAGTAATGAAACTGACCAAAACGAACCAAAACATAACTATTGGGTCCAAAAAAGTGGATTGGGTGCGTTCGTTTCGTTTCTAGCGTGAATCGGTAGTTCGTTTCGGTTCCGGCCCGAATCGGTGCATTCAATGCAACCCGGCATGGTTTTTTGCACAGTAACGAAACTGACCAAAACGAACCAAAACATAACTATTGGGTCCAAAAAAGTGGATTGGGTGCGTTCATTACGTTTCTGGCCCAAATCGGTGCAATAAATGCAACCCGGCATGGTTTTTTGCACAGTAACAAAACTGACCAAAACGAACCAAAACATAACTATTGGGTCCAAAAAAGTGGATTGGGTGCGTTCGTTTCGTTTCTGCCGCGAATCGGTAGTTCGTTTCGGTTCCGGCCCGAATCGGTGCATTCAATGCAACCCGGCATGGTTTTTTGCATAGTAACGAAACTGACCAAAACATCACTATTGGGTCCAAAAAAGTGGATTGGGTGCATTCGTTTCGTTTCTAGCGTGAATCGGTAGTTCGTTTCGGTTCCGGCCCGAATCGGTGCATTCAATGCAACCCGGCATGGTTTTTTGCATAGTAACGAAACTGACCAAAACGAACCAAAACATCACTATTGGGTCCAAAAAAGTGGATTGGGTGCATTCGTTTCGTTTCTAGCGTGAATCGGTAGTTCGTTTCGGTTCCGGCCCGAATCGGTGCATTCAATGCAACCCGGCATGGTTTTTTGCACAGTAATGAAACTGACCAAAACGAACCAAAACATAACTATTGGGTCCAAAAAAGTGGATTGGGTGCGTTCGTTTCGTTTCTGGCGCGAATCGGTAGTTCGTTTCGGTTCCGGCCCGAATCGGTAAATTAAATGCTATCCCAGCATGGTTTTTTGCACAGTAACGAAACTGATTAAAAACGAACCAAACCATCACGATTGGGTCCAATAAAGTGGATTTGGTGCGTTCGTTTCGTTTCTGGCGCGAATCGGTAGTTCGTTTCGGTTCCGGCCCGAATCGGTGCATTCAATGCAACCCGGCATGGTTTTTTGCACAGTAACGAAACTGACCAAAACGAACCAAAAAATCACTATTGGGTCCAAAAAAGTGGATTGGGTGCGTTCGTTTCGTTTCTGGCGCGAATCGGTAGTTCGTTTCAGTTCCGGCCCGAATCGGTGCATTCAATGCAACCCGGCATGGTTTTTTGCATAGTAACGAAACTGACCAAAACGAACCAAAACATCACTATTGGGTCCAAAAAAGTGGATTGGGTGCATTCGTTTCGTTTCTAGCGTGAATCGGTAGTTCGTTTCGGTTCCGGCCCGAATCGGTGCATTCAATGCAACCCGGCATGGTTTTTTGCACAGTAACGAAACTGACCAAAACGAACCAAAACATAACTATTGGGTCCAAAAAAGTGGATTGGGTGCGTTCGTTTCGTTTCTAGCGTGAATCGGTAGTTCGTTTCGGTTCCGGCCCGAATCGGTGCATTCAATGCAACCCGGCATGGTTTTTTGCACAGTAACGAAACTGACCAAAACGAACCAAAACATAACTATTGGGTCCAAAAAAGTGGATTGGGTGCGTTCGTTTCGTTTCTGGCGCGAATCGGTAGTTCGTTTCGGTTCCGGCCCGAATCGGTAAATTAAATGCTATCCCAGCATGGTTTTTTGCACAGTAACGAAACTGATTAAAAACAAACCAAAACATCACTATTGGGTCCAATAAAGTGAATTTGGTGCATTCGTTTCGTTTATGGCGCGAATCGGTAGTTCGTTTCGGTTCCGGCCCGAATCGATGCATTCAATGCAACCCGGCATGGTTTTTTGCACAGTAACAAAACTGACCAAAACGAACCAAAACATCACTATTGGGTCCAAAAAGTAAATTGGGTGCGTTCGTTTCGTTTCTGGCGCGAATCGGTAGTTTGTTTCGGTTCCGGCCCGAATCGGTGCATTAAATGCTATCCCGGCATGGTTTTTTGCACAGTAACGAAACTGATTAAAAACGAACCAAAACATCACAATTGGGTCCAATAAAGTGGATTTGGTGCGTTCGTTTCGTTTCTGGCGCGAATCGGTAGTTTGTTTCGGTTCCGGCCCGAATCGGTGCATTAAATGCTATCCCGGCATGGTTTTTTGCACAGTAACGAAACTGATTAAAAACGAACCAAACCATCACGATTGGGTCCAATAAAGTGGATTTGGTGCGTTCGTTTCGTTTTTGGCGCGAATCGGTAGTTCGTTTCGGTTCCGGCCCGAATCGGTGCATTCAATGCAACCCGGCATGGTTTTTTGCACAGTAATGAAACTGACCAAAACGAACCAAAACATCACTATTGGGTCCAAAAAAGTGGATTGGGTGCGTTCGTTTCGTTTCTGGCGCGAATCGGTAGTTCGTTTCGGTTCCGGCCCGAATCGGTGCATTCAATGCAACCCGGCATGGTTTTTTGCATAGTAACGAAACTGACCAAAACATCACTATTGGGTCCAAAAAAGTGGATTGGGTGCATTCGTTTCGTTTCTAGCGTGAATCGGTAGTTCGTTTCGGTTCCGGCCCGAATCGGTGCATTCAATGCAACCCGGCATGGTTTTTTGCATAGTAACGAAACTGACCAAAACGAACCAAAACATCACTATTGGGTCCAAAAAAGTGGATTGGGTGCATTCGTTTCGTTTCTAGCGTGAATCGGTAGTTCGTTTCGGTTCCGGCCCGAATCGGTGCATTCAATGCAACCCGGCATGGTTTTTTGCACAGTAATGAAACTGACCAAAACGAACCAAAACATAACTATTGGGTCCAAAAAAGTGGATTGGGTGCGTTCGTTTCGTTTCTAGCGTGAATCGGTAGTTCGTTTCGGTTCCGGCCCGAATCGGTGCATTCAATGCAACCCGGCATGGTTTTTTGCACAGTAACGAAACTGACCAAAACGAACCAAAACATAACTATTGGGTCCAAAAAAGTGGATTGGGTGCGTTCATTACGTTTCTGGCCCAAATCGGTGCAATAAATGCAACCCGGCATGGTTTTTTGCACAGTAACAAAACTGACCAAAACGAACCAAAACATAACTATTGGGTCCAAAAAAGTGGATTGGGTGCGTTCGTTTCGTTTCTGGCGCGAATCGGTAGTTCGTTTCGGTTCCGGCCCGAATCGGTGCATTCAATGCAACCCGGCATGGTTTTTTGCATAGTAACGAAACTGACCAAAACATCACTATTGGGTCCAAAAAAGTGGATTGGGTGCATTCGTTTCGTTTCTAGCGTGAATCGGTAGTTCGTTTCGGTTCCGGCCCGAATCGGTGCATTCAATGCAACCCGGCATGGTTTTTTGCACAGTAATGAAACTGACCAAAACGAACCAAAACATAACTATTGGGTCCAAAAAAGTGGATTGGGTGCGTTCGTTTCGTTTCTAGCGTGAATCGGTAGTTCGTTTCGGTTCCGACCCGAATCGGTGCATTCAATGCAACCCGGCATGGTTTTTTGCACAGTAACGAAACTGACCAAAACGAACCAAAACATAACTATTGGGTCCAAAAAAGTGGATTGGGTGCGTTCGTTTCGTTTCTGGCGCGAATCGGTAGTTCGTTTCGGTTCCGGCCCGAATCGGTGCATTCAATGCAACCCGGCATGGTTTTTTGCACAGTAACGAAACTGACCAAAACGAACCAAAACATCACTATTGGGTTCAAAAAAGTGGATTGGGTGCGTTCATTTCATTTCTGGCCTGAATTGGTAGTTCATTTCGGTTCCGGCCCGAATCGGTGCATTCAATGCAATCCGGCATGGTTTTTTGCATAGTAACGAAACTGACCAAAACATCACTATTGGGTCCAAAAAAGTGGATTGGGTGCATTCGTTTCGTTTCTAGCGTGAATCGGTAGTTCGTTTCGGTTCCGGCCCGAATCGGTGCATTCAATGCAACCCGGCATGGTTTTTTGCATAGTAACGAAACTGACCAAAACAAACCAAAACATCACTATTGCGTCCAAAAAAGTGGATTGGGTGCATTCGTTTCGTTTCTAGCGTGAATCGGTAGTTCGTTTCGGTTCCGGCCCGAATCGGTGCATTCAATGCAACCCGGCATGGTTTTTTGCATAGTAACGAAACTGACCAAAACGAACCAAAACATCACTATTGGGTCCAAAAAAGTGGATTGGGTGCATTCGTTTCGTTTCTAGCGTGAATCGGTAGTTCGTTTCGGTTCCGGCCCGAATCGGTGCATTCAATGCAACCCGGCATGGTTTTTTGCACAGTAATGAAACTGACCAAAACGAACCAAAACATAACTATTGGGTCCAAAAAAGTGGATTGGGTGCGTTCGTTTCGTTTCTAGCGTGAATCGGTAGTTCGTTTCGGTTCCGGCCCGAATCGGTGCATTCAATGCAACCCGGCATGGTTTTTTGCACAGTAACGAAACTGACCAAAACGAACCAAAACATAACTATTGGGTCCAAAAAAGTGGATTGGGTGCGTTCATTACGTTTCTGGCCCAAATCGGTGCAATAAATGCAACCCGGCATGGTTTTTTGCACAGTAACAAAACTGACCAAAACGAACCAAAACATAACTATTGGGTCCAAAAAAGTGGATTGGGTGCGTTCGTTTCGTTTCTGGCGCGAATCGGTAGTTCGTTTCGGTTCCGGCCCGAATCGGTGCATTCAATGCAACCCGGCATGGTTTTTTGCATAGTAACGAAACTGACCAAAACATCACTATTGGGTCCAAAAAAGTGGATTGGGTGCATTCGTTTCGTTTCTAGCGTGAATCGGTAGTTCGTTTCGGTTCCGGCCCGAATCGGTGCATTCAATGCAACCCGGCATGGTTTTTTGCATAGTAACGAAACTGACCAAAACGAACCAAAACATCACTATTGGGTCCAAAAAAGTGGATTGGGTGCATTCGTTTCGTTTCTAGCGTGAATCGGTAGTTCGTTTCGGTTCCGGCCCGAATCGGTGCATTCAATGCAACCCGGCATGGTTTTTTGCATAGTAACGAAACTGACCAAAACGAACCAAAACATCACTATTGGGTCCAAAAAAGTGGATTGGGTGCATTCGTTTCGTTTCTAGCGTGAATCGGTAGTTCGTTTCGGTTCCGGCCCGAATCGGTGCATTCAATGCAACCCGGCATGGTTTTTTGCACAGTAATGAAACTGACCAAAACGAACCAAAACATAACTATTGGGTCCAAAAAAGTGGATTGGGTGCGTTCATTTCGTTTCTAGCGTGAATCGGTAGTTCGTTTCGGTTCCGGCCCGAATCGGTGCATTCAATGCAACCCGGCATGGTTTTTTGCACAGTAACGAAACTGACCAAAACGAACCAAAACATAACTATTGGGTCCAAAAAAGTGGATTGGGTGCGTTCATTACGTTTCTGGCCCAAATCGGTGCAATAAATGCAACCCGGCATGGTTTTTTGCACAGTAACAAAACTGACCAAAACGAACCAAAACATAACTATTGGGTCCAAAAAAGTGGATTGGGTGCGTTCGTTTCGTTTCTGGCGCGAATCGGTAGTTCGTTTCGGTTCCGGCCCGAATCGGTGCATTCAATGCAACCCGGCATGGTTTTTTGCATAGTAACGAAACTGACCAAAACATCACTATTGGGTCCAAAAAAGTGGATTGGGTGCATTCGTTTCGTTTCTAGCGTGAATCGGTAGTTCGTTTCGGTTCCGGCCCGAATCGGTGCATTCAATGCAACCCGGCATGGTTTTTTGCATAGTAACGAAACTGACCAAAACGAACCAAAACATCACTATTGGGTCCAAAAAAGTGGATTGGGTGCATTCGTTTCGTTTCTAGCGTGAATCGGTAGTTCGTTTCGGTTCCGGCCCGAATCGGTGCATTCAATGCAACCCGGCATGGTTTTTTGCACAGTAATGAAACTGACCAAAACGAACCAAAACATAACTATTGGGTCCAAAAAAGTGGATTGGGTGCGTTCGTTTCGTTTCTAGCGTGAATCGGTAGTTCGTTTCGGTTCCGGCCCGAATCGGTGCATTCAATGCAACCCGGCATGGTTTTTTGCACAGTAACGAAACTGACCAAAACGAACCAAAACATAACTATTGGGTCCAAAAAAGTGGATTGGGTGCGTTCGTTTCGTTTCTGGCGCGAATCGGTAGTTCGTTTCGGTTCCGGCCCGAATCGGTGCATTCAATGCAACCCGGCATGGTTTTTTGCACAGTAACGAAACTGACCAAAACGAACCAAAACATCACTATTGGGTCCAATAAAGTGAATTTGGTGCATTCGTTTCGTTTCTGGCGCGAATCGGTAGTTCGTTTCGGTTCCGGCCCGAATCGATGCATTCAATGCAACCCGACATGGTTTTTTGCACAGTAACAAAACTGACCAAAACGAACCAAAACATCACTATTGGGTCCAAAAAGTAAATTGGGTGCGTTCGTTTCGTTTCTGGCGCGAATCGGTAGTTTGTTTCGGTTCCGGCCCGAATCGGTGCATTCAATGCAACCCGGCATGGTTTTTTGCACAGTAACGAAACTGACCAAAACGAACCAAAACATAACTATTGGGTCCAAAAAAGTTGATTGGGTGCGTTCGTTTCGTTTCTAGCGTGAATCGGTAGTTCGTTTCGGTTCCGGCCCGAATCGGTGCATTAAATGCTATCCCGGCATGGTTTTTTGCACAGTAACGAAACTGATTAAAAACGAACCAAAACATCACAATTGGGTCCAATAAAGTGGATTTGGTGCGTTCGTTTCGTTTCTGGCGCGAATCGGTAGTTTGTTTCGGTTCCGGCCCGAATCGGTGCATTAAATGCTATCCCGGCATGGTTTTTTGCACAGTAACGAAACTGATTAAAAACGAACCAAACCATCACGATTGGGTCCAATAAAGTGGATTTGGTGCGTTCGTTTCGTTTCTGGCGCGAATCGGTAGTTCGTTTCGGTTCCGGCCCGAATCGGTGCATTCAATGCAACCCGGCATGGTTTTTTGCACAGTAACGAAACTGACCAAAACGAACCAAAACATCACTATTGGGTCCAAAAAAGTGGATTGGGTGCGTTCGTTTCGTTTCTGGCGCGAATCGGTAGTTCGTTTCGGTTCCGGCCCGAATCGGTGCATTCAATGCAACCCGGCATGGTTTTTTGCATAGTAACGAAACTGACCAAAACGAACCAAAACATCACTATTGGGTCCAAAAAAGTGGATTGGGTGCATTCGTTTCGTTTCTAGCGTGAATCGGTAGTTCGTTTCGGTTCCGGCCCGAATCGGTGCATTCAATGCAACCCGGCATGGTTTTTTGCACAGTAATGAAACTGACCAAAACGAACCAAAACATAACTATTGGGTCCAAAAAAGTGGATTGGGTGCGTTCGTTTCGTTTCTAGCGTGAATCGGTAGTTCGTTTCGGTTCCGGCCCGAATCGGTGCATTTAATGCAACCCGGCATGGTTTTTTGCACAGTAACGAAACTGACCAAAACGAACCAAAACATAACTATTGGGTCCAAAAAAGTGGATTGGGTGCGATCGTTTCGTTTCTGGCACGAATCGGTAGTTCGTTTCGGTTCCGGCCCGAGTCGGTGCATTCAATGCAACCCGGCATGGTTTTTTGCACAGTAACGAAACTGACCAAAACGAACCAAAACATCACTATGGGGTCCAATAGAGTGAATTTGGTGCATTCGTTTCGTTTCTGGCGCGAATCGGTAGTTCGTTTCGGTTCCGGCCCGAATCGATGCATTCAATGCAACCCGGCATGGTTTTTTGCACAGTAACAAAACTGACCAAAACGAACCAAAACATCACTATTGGGTCCAAAAAGTAAATTGGGTGCGTTCGTTTCGTTTCTGGCGCGAATCGGTAGTTCGTTTCGGTTCCGGCCCGAATCGGTGCATTCAATGCAACCCGGCATGGTTTTTTGCACAGTAACGAAACTGACCAAAACGAACCAAAACATAACTATTGGGTCCAAAAAAGTGGATTGGGTGCGTTCGTTTCGTTTCTAGCGTGAATCGGTAGTTCGTTTCGGTTCCGGCCCGAATCGGTGCATTCAATGCAACCCGGCATGGTTTTTTGCACAGTAACGAAACTGACCAAAACGAACCAAAACATAACTATTGGGTCCAAAAAAGTGGATTGGGTGCGTTCGTTTCGTTTCTGGCGCGAATCGGTAGTTCGTTTCGGTTCCGGCCCGAATCGGTAAATTAAATGCTATCCCAGCATGGTTTTTTGCACAGTAACGAAACTGATTAAAAACAAACCAAAACATCACTATTGGGTCCAATAAAGTGAATTTGGTGCATTCGTTTCGTTTATGGCGCGAATCGGTAGTTCGTTTCGGTTCCGGCCCGAATCGATGCATTCAATGCAACCCGGCATGGTTTTTTGCACAGTAACAAAACTGACCAAAACGAACCAAAACATCACTATTGGGTCCAAAAAGGAAATTGGGTGCGTTCGTTTCGTTTCTGGCGCGAATCGGTAGTTTGTTTCGGTTCCGGCCCGAATCGGTGCATTAAATGCTATCCCGGCATGGTTTTTTGCACAGTAACGAAACTGATTAAAAACGAGCCAAAACATCACAATTGGGTCCAATAAAGTGGATTTGGTGCGTTCGTTTCGTTTCTGGCGCGAATCGGTAGTTTGTTTCGGTTCCGGCCCGAATCGGTGCATTAAATGCTATCCCGGCATGGTTTTTTGCACAGTAACGAAACTGATTAAAAATGAACCAAACCATCACGATTGGGTCCAATAAAGTGGATTTGGTGCGTTCGTTTCGTTTCTGGCGCGAATCGGTAGTTCGTTTCGGTTCCGGCCCGAATCGGTGCATTCAATGCAACCCGGAATGGTTTTTTGCACAGTAACGAAACTGACCAAAACGAACCAAAACATCACTATTGGGTCCAAAAAAGTGGATTGGGTGCGTTCGTTTCGTTTCTGGCGCGAATCGGTAGTTCGTTTCGGTTCCGGCCCGAATCGGTGCATTCAATGCAACCCGGCATGGTTTTTTGCACAGTAACGAAACTGACCAAAACGAACCAAAACATCACTATTGGGTCCAAAAAAGTGGATTGGGTGCGTTCGTTTCGTTTCTGGCGCGAATCGGTAGTTCGTTTCGGTTCCGGCCCGAATCGGTGCATTCAATGCAACCCGGCATGGTTTTTTGCATAGTAACGAAACTGACCAAAGCGAACCAAAACATCACTATTGGGTCCAAAAAAGTGGATTGGGTGCATTCGTTTCGTTTCTAGCGTGAATCGGTAGTTCGTTTCGGTTCCGGCCCGAATCGGTGCATTCAATGCAACCCAGCATGGTTTTTTGCACAGTAACGAAACTGACCAAAACGAACCAAAACATAACTATTGGGTCCAAAAAAGTGGATTGGGTGCATTCGTTTCATTTCTGGCGCGAATCGGTAGTTCGTTTCAGTTCCGGCCCGAATCGGTACATTAAATGCTATCCCGGCATGGTTTTTTGCACAGTAACCAAACTAATTAAAAACGAAACAAAACATCGTGATTGGGTCCAATAAAGTGGATTTGGTGCGTTCGTTTCGTTTCTGGCGCGAATCGGTAGTTCGTTTCGGTTCCGGCCCCAATCGGTGCATTCAATGAGACCCGTCATGGTTTTTTGCACAGTAACGAAACTGACCAAAACGAACCAAAACATCACTATTGGGTCCAAAAAAGTGGATTGGGTGCATTCGTTTCGTTTCTAGCGTGAATCGGTAGTTCGTTTCGGTTCCGGCCCGAATCGGTGCATTCAATGCAACCCGGCATGGTTTTTTGCACAGTAACGAAACTGACCAAAACGAACCAAAACATAACTATTGGGTCCAAAAAAGTGGATTGGGTGCGTTCGTTTCGTTTCTGGCGCGAATCGGTAGTTCGTTTCGGGTACGGCCCGAATCGGTACATTAAATGCTATCCCGGCATGGTTTTTTGCACAGTAACGAAACTGATTAAAAACGAACCAAAACATCACGATTGGGTCCAATAAAGTGGATTCGGTGCGTTCGTTTCGTTTCTGGCGCGAATCGGTAGTTCGTTTCGGTTCCGGCCCGAATCGGTGCATTCAATGCAACCCGTCATGGTTTTTTGCACAGTAACGAAACTGACCAAAACGAACCAAAACATAACTATTGGGTCCAAAAAAGTGGATTGGGTGCGTTCGTTTCGTTTCTGGCGCGAATCGGTAGTTCGTTTCGGTTCCGGCCCGAATCGGTGCATTCAATGCAACCCGGCATGGTTTTTTGCACAGTAACGAAACTGACCAAAACGAACCAAAACATCACTATTGGGTCCAATAAAGTGAATTTGGTGCATTCGTTTCGTTTCTGGCGCGAATCGGTAGTTCGTTTCGGTTCCGGCCCGAATCGATGCATTCAATGCAACCCGACATGGTTTTTTGCACAGTAACAAAACTGACCAAAACGAACCAAAACATCAGTATTGGGTCCAAAAAGTAAATTGGGTGCGTTCGTTTCGTTTCTGGCGCGAATCGGTAGTTTGTTTCGGTTCCGGCCCGAATCGGTGCATTCAATGCAACCCGGCATGGTTTTTTGCACAGTAACGAAACTGACTAAAACGAACCAAAACATAACTATTGGGTCCAAAAAAGTGGATTGGGTGCGTTCGTTTCGTTTCTAGCGTGAATCGGTAGTTCGTTTCGGTTCCGGCCCGAATCGGTGCATTAAATGCTATCCCGGCATGGTTTTTTGCACAGTAACGAAACTGATTAAAAACGAACCAAAACATCACAATTGGGTCCAATAAAGTGGATTTGGTGCGTTCGTTTCGTTTCTGGCGCGAATCGGTAGTTTGTTTCGGTTCCGGCCCGAATAGGTGCATTAAATGCTATCCCGGCATGGTTTTTTGCACAGTAACGAAACTGATTAAAAACGAACCAAACCATCACGATTGGGTCCAATAAAGTGGATTTGGTGCCTTCGTTTCGTTTCTGGCGCGAATCGGTAGTTTGTTTCGGTTCCGGCCCGAATCGGTGCATTAAATGCTATCCCGGCATGGTTTTTTGCACAGTAACGAAACTGATTAAAAACGAACCAAACCATCACGATTGGGTCCAATAAAGTGGATTTGGTGCGTTCGTTTCGTTTTTGGCGCGAATCGGTAGTTCGTTTCGGTTCCGGCCCGAATCGGTGCATTCAATGCAACCCGGCATGGTTTTTTGCACAGTAATGAAACTGACCAAAACGAACCAAAACATCACTATTGGGTCCAAAAAAGTGGATTGGGTGCGTTCGTTTCGTTTCTGGCGCGAATCGGTAGTTCGTTTCGGTTCCGGCCCGAATCGGTGCCTTCAATGCAACCCGGCATGGTTTTTTGCATAGTAACGAAACTGACCAAAACATCACTATTGGGTCCAAAAAAGTGGATTGGGTGCATTCGTTTCGTTTCTAGCGTGAATCGGTAGTTCGTTTCGGTTCCGGCCCGAATCGGTGCATTCAATGCAACCCGGCATGGTTTTTTGCATAGTAACGAAACTGACCAAAACGAACCAAAACATCACTATTGGGTCCAAAAAAGTGGATTGGGTGCATTCGTTTCGTTTCTAGCGTGAATCGGTAGTTCGTTTCGGTTCCGGCCCGAATCGGTGCATTCAATGCAACCCGGCATGGTTTTTTGCACAGTAATGAAACTGACCAAAACGAACCAAAACATAACTATTGGGTCCAAAAAAGTGGATTGGGTGCGTTTGTTTCGTTTCTAGCGTGAATCGGTAGTTCGTTTCGGTTCCGGCCCGAATCGGTGCATTCAATGCAACCCGGCATGGTTTTTTGCACAGTAACGAAACTGACCAAAACGAACCAAAACATAACTATTGGGTCCAAAAAAGTGGATTGGGTGCGTTCATTACGTTTCTGGCCCAAATCGGTGCAATAAATGCAACCCGGCATGGTTTTTTGCACAGTAACAAAACTGACCAAAACGAACCAAAACATAACTATTGGGTCCAAAAAAGTGGATTGGGTGCGTTCGTTTCGTTTCTGGCGCGAATCGGTAGTTCGTTTCGGTTCCGGCCCGAATCGGTGCATTCAATGCAACCCGGCATGGTTTTTTGCATAGTAACGAAACTGACCAAAACATCACTATTGGGTCCAAAAAAGTGGATTGGGTGCATTCGTTTCGTTTCTAGCGTGAATCGGTAGTTCGTTTCGGTTCCGGCCCGAATCGGTGCATTCAATGCAACCCGGCATGGTTTTTTGCATAGTAACGAAACTGACCAAAACGAACCAAAACATCACTATTGGGTCCAAAAAAGTGGATTGGGTGCATTCGTTTCGTTTCTAGCGTGAATCGGTAGTTCGTTTCGGTTCCGGCCCGAATCGGTGCATTCAATGCAACCCGGCATGGTTTTTTGCACAGTAATGAAACTGACCAAAACGAACCAAAACATAACTATTGGGTCCAAAAAAGTGGATTGGGTGCGTTCGTTTCGTTTCTGGCGCGAATCGGTAGTTCGTTTCGGTTCCGGCCCGAATCGGTAAATTAAATGCTATCCCAGCATGGTTTTTTGCACAGTAACGAAACTGATTAAAAACGAACCAAACCATCACGATTGGGTCCAATAAAGTGGATTTGGTGCGTTCGTTTCGTTTCTGGCGCGAATCGGTAGTTCGTTTCGGTTCCGGCCCGAATCGGTGCATTCAATGCAACCCGGCATGGTTTTTTGCACAGTAACGAAACTGACCAAAACGAACCAAAAAATCACTATTGGGTCCAAAAAAGTGGATTGGGTGCGTTCGTTTCGTTTCTGGCGCAAATCGGTAGTTCGTTTCAGTTCCGGCCCGAATCGGTGCATTCAATGCAACCCGGCATGGTTTTTTGCATAGTAACGAAACTGACCAAAACGAACCAAAACATCACTATTGGGTCCAAAAAAGTGGATTGGGTGCATTCGTTTCGTTTCTAGCGTGAATCGGTAGTTCGTTTCGGTTCCGGCCCGAATCGGTGCATTCAATGCAACCCGGCATGGTTTTTTGCACAGTAACGAAACTGACCAAAACGAACCAAAACATAACTATTGGGTCCAAAAAAGTGGATTGGGTGCGTTCGTTTCGTTTCTAGCGTGAATCGGTAGTTCGTTTCGGTTCCGGCCCGAATCGGTGCATTCAATGCAACCCGGCATGGTTTTTTGCACAGTAACGAAACTGACCAAAACGAACCAAAACATAACTATTGGGTCCAAAAAAGTGGATTGGGTGCGTTCGTTTCGTTTCTGGCGCGAATCGGTAGTTCGTTTCGGTTCCGGCCCGAATCGGTAAATTAAATGCTATCCCAGCATGGTTTTTTGCACAGTAACGAAACTGATTAAAAACAAACCAAAACATCACTATTGGGTCCAATAAAGTGAATTTGGTGCATTCGTTTCGTTTATGGCGCGAATCGGTAGTTCGTTTCGGTTCCGGCCCGAATCGATGCATTCAATGCAACCCGGCATGGTTTTTTGCACAGTAACAAAACTGACCAAAACGAACCAAAACATCACTATTGGGTCCAAAAAGTAAATTGGGTGCGTTCGTTTCGTTTCTGGCGCGAATCGGTAGTTTGTTTCGGTTCCGGCCCGAATCGGTGCATTAAATGCTATCCCGGCATGGTTTTTTGCACAGTAACGAAACTGATTAAAAACGAACCAAAACATCACAATTGGGTCCAATAAAGTGGATTTGGTGCGTTCATTTCGTTTCTGGCGCGAATCGGTAGTTTGTTTCGGTTCCGGCCCGAATCGGTGCATTAAATGCTATCCCGGCATGGTTTTTTGCACAGTAACGAAACTGATTAAAAACGAACCAAACCATCACGATTGGGTCCAATAAAGTGGATTTGGTGCGTTCGTTTCGTTTTTGGCGCGAATCGGTAGTTCGTTTCGGTTCCGGCCCGAATCGGTGCATTCAATGCAACCCGGCATGGTTTTTTGCACAGTAACGAAACTGACCAAAACGAACCAAAACATCACTATTGGGTCCAAAAAAGTGGATTGGGTGCATTCGTTTCGTTTCTAGCGTGAATCGGTAGTTCGTTTCGGTTCCGGCCCGAATCGGTGCATTCAATGCAACCCGGCATGGTTTTTTGCACAGTAACGAAACTGACCAAAACGAACCAAAACATAACTATTGGGTCCAAAAAAGTGGATTGGGTGCGTTCATTACGTTTCTGGCCCAAATCGGTGCAATAAATGCAACCCGGCATGGTTTTTTGCACAGTAACAAAACTGACCAAAACGAACCAAAACATAACTATTGGGTCCAAAAAAGTGGATTGGGTGCGTTCGTTTCGTTTCTGGCGCGAATCGGTAGTTCGTTTCGGTTCCGGCCCGAATCGGTGCATTCAATGCAACCCGGCATGGTTTTTTGCATAGTAACGAAACTGACCAAAACATCACTATTGGGTCCAAAAAAGTGGATTGGGTGCATTCGTTTCGTTTCTAGCGTGAATCGGTAGTTCGTTTCGGTTCCGGCCCGAATCGGTGCATTCAATGCAACCCGGCATGGTTTTTTGCATAGTAACGAAACTGACCAAAACGAACCAAAACATCACTATTGGGTCCAAAAAAGTGGATTGGGTGCATTCGTTTCGTTTCTAGCGTGAATCGGTAGTTCGTTTCGGTTCCGGCCCGAATCGGTGCATTCAATGCAACCCGGCATGGTTTTTTGCACAGTAATGAAACTGACCAAAACGAACCAAAACATAACTATTGGGTCCAAAAAAGTGGATTGGGTGCGTTCGTTTCGTTTCTAGCGTGAATCGGTAGTTCGTTTCGGTTCCGGCCCGAATCGGTGCATTCAATGCAACCCGGCATGGTTTTTTGCACAGTAACGAAACTGACCAAAACGAACCAAAACATAACTATTGGGTCCAAAAAAGTGGATTGGGTGCGTTCATTACGTTTCTGGCCCAAATCGGTGCAATAAATGCAACCCGGCATGGTTTTTTGCACAGTAACAAAACTGACCAAAACGAACCAAAACATAACTATTGGGTCCAAAAAAGTGGATTGGGTGCGTTCGTTTCGTTTCTGGCGCGAATCGGTAGTTCGTTTCGGTTCCGGCCCGAATCGGTGCATTCAATGCAACCCGGCATGGTTTTTTGCATAGTAACGAAACTGACCAAAACATCACTATTGGGTCCAAAAAAGTGGATTGGGTGCATTCGTTTCGTTTCTAGCGTGAATCGGTAGTTCGTTTCGGTTCCGGCCCGAATCGGTGCATTCAATGCAACCCGGCATGGTTTTTTGCATAGTAACGAAACTGACCAAAACGAACCAAAACATCACTATTGGGTCCAAAAAAGTGGATTGGGTGCATTCGTTTCGTTTCTAGCGTGAATCGGTAGTTCGTTTCGGTTCCGGCCCGAATCGGTGCATTCAATGCAACCCGGCATGGTTTTTTGCACAGTAATGAAACTGACCAAAACGAACCAAAACATAACTATTGGGTCCAAAAAAGTGGATTGGGTGCGTTCGTTTCGTTTCTAGCGTGAATCGGTAGTTCGTTTCGGTTCCGACCCGAATCGGTGCATTCAATGCAACCCGGCATGGTTTTTTGCACAGTAACGAAACTGACCAAAACGAACCAAAACATAACTATTGGGTCCAAAAAAGTGGATTTGGTGCGTTCGTTTCGTTTCTGGCGCGAATCGGTAGTTCGTTTCGGTTCCGGCCCGAATCGGTGCATTCAATGCAACCCGGCATGGTTTTTTGCACAGTAACGAAACTGACCAAAACGAACCAAAACATCACTATTGGGTCCAAAAAAGTGGATTGGGTGCGTTCATTTCATTTCTGGCCTGAATTGGTAGTTCATTTCGGTTCCGGCCCGAATCGGTGCATTCAATGCAATCCGGCATGGTTTTTTGCATAGTAACGAAACTGACCAAAACATCACTATTGGGTCCAAAAAAGTGGATTGGGTGCATTCGTTTCGTTTCTAGCGTGAATCGGTAGTTCGTTTCGGTTCCGGCCCGAATCGGTGCATTCAATGCAACCCGGCATGGTTTTTTGCATAGTAACGAAACTGACCAAAACGAACCAAAACATCACTATTGGGTCCAAAAAAGTGGATTGGGTGCATTCGTTTCGTTTCTAGCGTGAATCGGTAGTTCGTTTCGGTTCCGGCCCGAATCGGTGCATTCAATGCAACCCGGCATGGTTTTTTGCACAGTAATGAAACTGACCAAAACGAACCAAAACATAACTATTGGGTCCAAAAAAGTGGATTGGGTGCGTTTGTTTCGTTTCTAGCGTGAATCGGTAGTTCGTTTCGGTTCCGGCCCGAATCGGTGCATTCAATGCAACCCGGCATGGTTTTTTGCACAGTAACGAAACTGACCAAAACGAACCAAAACATAACTATTGGGTCCAAAAAAGTGGATTGGGTGCGTTCATTACGTTTCTGGCCCAAATCGGTGCAATAAATGCAACCCGGCATGGTTTTTTGCACAGTAACAAAACTGACCAAAACGAACCAAAACATAACTATTGGGTCCAAAAAAGTGGATTGGGTGCGTTCGTTTCGTTTCTGGCGCGAATCGGTAGTTCGTTTCGGTTCCGGCCCGAATCGGTGCATTCAATGCAACCCGGCATGGTTTTTTGCATAGTAACGAAACTGACCAAAACATCACTATTGGGTCCAAAAAAGTGGATTGGGTGCATTCGTTTCGTTTCTAGCGTGAATCGGTAGTTCGTTTCGGTTCCGGCCCGAATCGGTGCATTCAATGCAACCCGGCATGGTTTTTTGCATAGTAACGAAACTGACCAAAACGAACCAAAACATCACTATTGGGTCCAAAAAAGTGGATTGGGTGCATTCGTTTCGTTTCTAGCGTGAATCGGTAGTTCGTTTCGGTTCCGGCCCGAATCGGTGCATTCAATGCAACCCGGCATGGTTTTTTGCACAGTAATGAAACTGACCAAAACGAACCAAAACATAACTATTGGGTCCAAAAAAGTGGATTGGGTGCGTTCGTTTCGTTTCTAGCGTGAATCGGTAGTTCGTTTCGGTTCCGGCCCGAATCGGTGCATTCAATGCAACCCGGCATGGTTTTTTGCACAGTAACGAAACTGACCAAAACGAACCAAAACATAACTATTGGGTCCAAAAAAGTGGATTGGGTGCGTTCATTACGTTTCTGGCCCAAATCGGTGCAATAAATGCAACCCGGCATGGTTTTTTGCACAGTAACAAAACTGACCAAAACGAACCAAAACATAACTATTGGGTCCAAAAAAGTGGATTGGGTGCGTTCGTTTCGTTTCTGGCGCGAATCGGTAGTTCGTTTCGGTTCCGGCCCGAATCGGTGCATTCAATGCAACCCGGCATGGTTTTTTGCATAGTAACGAAACTGACCAAAACATCACTATTGGGTCCAAAAAAGTGGATTGGGTGCATTCGTTTCGTTTCTAGCGTGAATCGGTAGTTCGTTTCGGTTCCGGCCCGAATCGGTGCATTCAATGCAACCCGGCATGGTTTTTTGCATAGTAACGAAACTGACCAAAACGAACCAAAACATCACTATTGGGTCCAAAAAAGTGGATTGGGTGCATTCGTTTCGTTTCTAGCGTGAATCGGTAGTTCGTTTCGGTTCCGGCCCGAATCGGTGCATTCAATGCAACCCGGCATGGTTTTTTGCACAGTAATGAAACTGACCAAAACGAACCAAAACATAACTATTGGGTCCAAAAAAGTGGATTGGGTGCGTTCGTTTCGTTTCTAGCGTGAATCGGTAGTTCGTTTCGGTTCCGACCCGAATCGGTGCATTCAATGCAACCCGGCATGGTTTTTTGCACAGTAACGAAACTGACCAAAACGAACCAAAACATAACTATTGGGTCCAAAAAAGTGGATTGGGTGCGTTCGTTTCGTTTCTGGCGCGAATCGGTAGTTCGTTTCGGTTCCGGCCCGAATCGGTGCATTCAATGCAACCCGGCATGGTTTTTTGCACAGTAACGAAACTGACCAAAACGAACCAAAACATCACTATTGGGTCCAAAAAAGTGGATTGGGTGCGTTCATTTCATTTCTGGCCTGAATTGGTAGTTCATTTCGGTTCCGGCCCGAATCGGTGCATTCAATGCAATCCGGCATGGTTTTTTGCATAGTAACGAAACTGACCAAAACATCACTATTGGGTCCAAAAAAGTGGATTGGGTGCATTCGTTTCGTTTCTAGCGTGAATCGGTAGTTCGTTTCGGTTCCGGCCCGAATCGGTGCATTCAATGCAACCCGGCATGGTTTTTTGCATAGTAACGAAACTGACCAAAACGAACCAAAACATCACTATTGCGTCCAAAAAAGTGGATTGGGTGCATTCGTTTCGTTTCTAGCGTGAATCGGTAGTTCGTTTCGGTTCCGGCCCGAATCGGTGCATTCAATGCAACCCGGCATGGTTTTTTGCATAGTAACGAAACTGACCAAAACGAACCAAAACATCACTATTGGGTCCAAAAAAGTGGATTGGGTGCATTCGTTTCGTTTCTAGCGTGAATCGGTAGTTCGTTTCGGTTCCGGCCCGAATCGGTGCATTCAATGCAACCCGGCATGGTTTTTTGCACAGTAATGAAACTGACCAAAACGAACCAAAACATAACTATTGGGTCCAAAAAAGTGGATTGGGTGCGTTCGTTTCGTTTCTAGCGTGAATCGGTAGTTCGTTTCGGTTCCGGCCCGAATCGGTGCATTCAATGCAACCCGGCATGGTTTTTTGCACAGTAACGAAACTGACCAAAACGAACCAAAACATAACTATTGGGTCCAAAAAAGTGGATTGGGTGCGTTCATTACGTTTCTGGCCCAAATCGGTGCAATAAATGCAACCCGGCATGGTTTTTTGCACAGTAACAAAACTGACCAAAACGAACCAAAACATAACTATTGGGTCCAAAAAAGTGGATTGGGTGCGTTCGTTTCGTTTCTGGCGCGAATCGGTAGTTCGTTTCGGTTCCGGCCCGAATCGGTGCATTCAATGCAACCCGGCATGGTTTTTTGCATAGTAACGAAACTGACCAAAACATCACTATTGGGTCCAAAAAAGTGGATTGGGTGCATTCGTTTCGTTTCTAGCGTGAATCGGTAGTTCGTTTCGGTTCCGGCCCGAATCGGTGCATTCAATGCAACCCGGCATGGTTTTTTGCATAGTAACGAAACTGACCAAAACGAACCAAAACATCACTATTGGGTCCAAAAAAGTGGATTGGGTGCATTCGTTTCGTTTCTAGCGTGAATCGGTAGTTCGTTTCGGTTCCGGCCCGAATCGGTGCATTCAATGCAACCCGGCATGGTTTTTTGCATAGTAACGAAACTGACCAAAACGAACCAAAACATCACTATTGGGTCCAAAAAAGTGGATTGGGTGCATTCGTTTCGTTTCTAGCGTGAATCGGTAGTTCGTTTCGGTTCCGGCCCGAATCGGTGCATTCAATGCAACCCGACATGGTTTTTTGCACAGTAATGAAACTGACCAAAACGAACCAAAACATAACTATTGGGTCCAAAAAAGTGGATTGGGTGCGTTCGTTTCGTTTCTAGCGTGAATCGGTAGTTCGTTTCGGTTCCGGCCCGAATCGGTGCATTCAATGCAACCCGGCATGGTTTTTTGCACAGTAACGAAACTGACCAAAACGAACCAAAACATAACTATTGGGTCCAAAAAAGTGGATTGGGTGCGTTCATTACGTTTCTGGCCCAAATCGGTGCAATAAATGCAACCCGGCATGGTTTTTTGCACAGTAACAAAACTGACCAAAACGAACCAAAACATAACTATTGGGTCCAAAAAAGTGGATTGGGTGCGTTCGTTTCGTTTCTGGCGCGAATCGGTAGTTCGTTTCGGTTCCGGCCCGAATCGGTGCATTCAATGCAACCCGGCATGGTTTTTTGCATAGTAACGAAACTGACCAAAACATCACTATTGGGTCCAAAAAAGTGGATTGGGTGCATTCGTTTCGTTTCTAGCGTGAATCGGTAGTTCGTTTCGGTTCCGGCCCGAATCGGTGCATTCAATGCAACCCGGCATGGTTTTTTGCATAGTAACGAAACTGACCAAAACGAACCAAAACATCACTATTGGGTCCAAAAAAGTGGATTGGGTGCATTCGTTTCGTTGCTAGCGTGAATCGGTAGTTCGTTTCGGTTCCGGCCCGAATCGGTGCATTCAATGCAACCCGGCATGGTTTTTTGCACAGTAATGAAACTGACCAAAACGAACCAAAACATAACTATTGGGTCCAAAAAAGTGGATTGGGTGCGTTCGTTTCGTTTCTAGCGTGAATCGGTAGTTCGTTTCGGTTCCGACCCGAATCGGTGCATTCAATGCAACCCGGCATGGTTTTTTGCACAGTAACGAAACTGACCAAAACGAACCAAAACATAACTATTGGGTCCAAAAAAGTGGATTGGGTGCGTTCGTTTCGTTTCTGGCGCGAATCGGTAGTTCGTTTCGGTTCCGGCCCGAATCGGTGCATTCAATGCAACCCGGCATGGTTTTTTGCACAGTAACGAAACTGACCAAAACGAACCAAAACATCACTATTGGGTCCAAAAAAGTGGATTGGGTGCGTTCATTTCATTTCTGGCCTGAATTGGTAGTTCATTTCGGTTCCGGCCCGAATCGGTGCATTCAATGCAATCCGGCATGGTTTTTTGCATAGTAACGAAACTGACCAAAACATCACTATTGGGTCCAAAAAAGTGGATTGGGTGCATTCGTTTCGTTTCTAGCGTGAATCGGTAGTTCGTTTCGGTTCCGGCCCGAATCGGTGCATTCAATGCAACCCGGCATGGTTTTTTGCATAGTAACGAAACTGACCAAAACGAACCAAAACATCACTATTGCGTCCAAAAAAGTGGATTGGGTGCATTCGTTTCGTTTCTAGCGTGAATCGGTAGTTCGTTTCGGTTCCGGCCCGAATCGGTGCATTCAATGCAACCCGGCATGGTTTTTTGCATAGTAACGAAACTGACCAAAACGAACCAAAACATCACTATTGGGTCCAAAAAAGTGGATTGGGTGCATTCGTTTCGTTTCTAGCGTGAATCGGTAGTTCGTTTCGGTTCCGGCCCGAATCGGTGCATTCAATGCAACCCGGCATGGTTTTTTGCACAGTAATGAAACTGACCAAAACGAACCAAAACATAACTATTGGGTCCAAAAAAGTGGATTGGGTGCGTTCGTTTCGTTTCTAGCGTGAATCGGTAGTTCGTTTCGGTTCCGGCCCGAATCGGTGCATTCAATGCAACCCGGCATGGTTTTTTGCACAGTAACGAAACTGACCAAAACGAACCAAAACATAACTATTGGGTCCAAAAAAGTGGATTGGGTGCGTTCATTACGTTTCTGGCCCAAATCGGTGCAATAAATGCAACCCGGCATGGTTTTTTGCACAGTAACAAAACTGACCAAAACGAACCAAAACATAACTATTGGGTCCAAAAAAGTGGATTGGGTGCGTTCGTTTCGTTTCTGGCGCGAATCGGTAGTTCGTTTCGGTTCCGGCCCGAATCGGTGCATTCAATGCAACCCGGCATGGTTTTTTTGCATAGTAACGAAACTGACCAAAACATCACTATTGGGTCCAAAAAAGTGGATTGGGTGCATTCGTTTCGTTTCTAGCGTGAATCGGTAGTTCGTTTCGGTTCCGGCCCGAATCGGTGCATTCAATGCAACCCGGCATGGTTTTTTGCATAGTAACGAAACTGACCAAAACGAACCAAAACATCACTATTGGGTCCAAAAAAGTGGATTGGGTGCATTCGTTTCGTTTCTAGCGTGAATCGGTAGTTCGTTTCGGTTCCGGCCCGAATCGGTGCATTCAATGCAACCCGGCATGGTTTTTTGCATAGTAACGAAACTGACCAAAACGAACCAAAACATCACTATTGGGTCCAAAAAAGTGGATTGGGTGCATTCGTTTCGTTTCTAGCGTGAATCGGTAGTTCGTTTCGGTTCCGGCCCGAATCGGTGCATTCAATGCAACCCGGCATGGTTTTTTGCACAGTAATGAAACTGACCAAAACGAACCAAAACATAACTATTGGGTCCAAAAAAGTGGATTGGGTGCGTTCGTTTCGTTTCTAGCGTGAATCGGTAGTTCGTTTCGGTTCCGGCCCGAATCGGTGCATTCAATGCAACCCGGCATGGTTTTTTGCACAGTAACGAAACTGACCAAAACGAACCAAAACATAACTATTGGGTCCAAAAAAGTGGATTGGGTGCGTTCATTACGTTTCTGGCCCAAATCGGTGCAATAAATGCAACCCGGCATGGTTTTTTGCACAGTAACAAAACTGACCAAAACGAACCAAAACATAACTATTGGGTCCAAAAAAGTGGATTGGGTGCGTTCGTTTCGTTTCTGGCGCGAATCGGTAGTTCGTTTCGGTTCCGGCCCGAATCGGTGCATTCAATGCAACCCGGCATGGTTTTTTGCATAGTAACGAAACTGACCAAAACATCACTATTGGGTCCAAAAAAGTGGATTGGGTGCATTCGTTTCGTTTCTAGCGTGAATCGGTAGTTCGTTTCGGTTCCGGCCCGAATCGGTGCATTCAATGCAACCCGGCATGGTTTTTTGCATAGTAACGAAACTGACCAAAACGAACCAAAACATCACTATTGGGTCCAAAAAAGTGGATTGGGTGCATTCGTTTCGTTTCTAGCGTGAATCGGTAGTTCGTTTCGGTTCCGGCCCGAATCGGTGCATTCAATGCAACCCGGCATGGTTTTTTGCACAGTAACGAAACTGACCAAAACGAACCAAAACATAACTATTGGGTCCAAAAAAGTGGATTGGGTGCGTTCGTTTCGTTTCTAGCGTGAATCGGTAGTTCGTTTCGGTTCCGGCCCGAATCGGTGCATTCAATGCAACCCGGCATGGTTTTTTGCACAGTAACGAAACTGACCAAAACGAACCAAAACATAACTATTGGGTCCAAAAAAGTGGATTGGGTGCGTTCGTTTCGTTTCTGGCGCGAATCGGTAGTTCGTTTCGGTTCCGGCCCGAATCGGTGCATTCAATGCAACCCGGCATGGTTTTTTGCACAGTAACGAAACTGACCAAAACGAACCAAAACATCACTATTGGGTCCAATAAAGTGAATTTGGTGCATTCGTTTCGTTTCTGGCGCGAATCGGTAGTTCGTTTCGGTTCCGGCCCGAATCGATGCATTCAATGCAACCCGACATGGTTTTTTGCGCAGTAACAAAACTGACCAAAACGAACCAAAACATCACTATTGGGTCCAAAAAGTAAATTGGGTGCGTTCGTTTCGTTTCTGGCGCGAATCGGTAGTTTGTTTCGGTTCCGGCCCGAATCGGTGCATTCAATGCAACCCGGCATGGTTTTTTGCACAGTAACGAAACTGACCAAAACGAACCAAAACATAACTATTGGGTCCAAAAAAGTTGATTGGGTGCGTTCGTTTCGTTTCTGGCGCGAATCGGTAGTTCGTTTCGGTTCCGGCCCGAATCGGTGCATTAAATGCTATCCCGGCATGGTTTTTTGCACAGTAACGAAACTGATTAAAAACGAACCAAAACATCACAATTGGGTCCAATAAAGTGGATTTGGTGCGTTCGTTTCGTTTCTGGCGCGAATCGGTAGTTTGTTTCGGTTCCGGCCCGAATCGGTGCATTAAATGCTATCCCGGCATGGTTTTTTGCACAGTAACGAAACTGATTAAAAACGAACCAAACCATCACGATTGGGTCCAATAAAGTGTATTTGGTGCGTTCGTTTCGTTTCTGGCGCGAATCGGTAGTTCGTTTCGGTTCCGGCCCGAATCGGTGCATTCAATGCAACCCGGCATGGTTTTTTGCACAGTAACGAAACTGACCAAAACGAACCAAAACATCACTATTGGGTCCAAAAAAGTGGATTGGGTGCGTTCGTTTCGTTTCTGGCGCGAATCGGTAGTTCGTTTCGGTTCCGGCCCGAATCGGTGCATTCAATGCAACCCGGCATGGTTTTTTGCATAGTAACGAAACTGACCAAAACATCACTATTGGGTCCAAAAAAGTGGATTGGGTGCATTCGTTTCGTTTCTAGCGTGAATCGGTAGTTCGTTTCGGTTCCGGCCCGAATCGGTGCATTCAATGCAACCCGGCATGGTTTTTTGCATAGTAACGAAACTGACCAAAACGAACCAAAACATCACTATTGGGTCCAAAAAAGTGGATTGGGTGCATTCGTTTCGTTTCTAGCGTGAATCGGTAGTTCGTTTCGGTTCCGGCCCGAATCGGTGCATTCAATGCAACCCGGCATGGTTTTTTGCACAGTAATGAAACTGACCAAAACGAACCAAAACATAACTATTGGGTCCAAAAAAGTGGATTGGGTGCGTTCGTTTCGTTTCTAGCGTGAATCGGTAGTTCGTTTCGGTTCCGGCCCGAATCGGTGCATTCAATGCAACCCGGCATGGTTTTTTGCACAGTAACGAAACTGACCAAAACGAACCAAAACATAACTATTGGGTCCAAAAAAGTGGATTGGGTGCGTTCGTTTCGTTTCTGGCGCGAATCGGTAGTTCGTTTCGGTTCCGGCCCGAATCGGTGCATTCAATGCAACCCGGCATGGTTTTTTGCACAGTAACGAAACTGACCAAAACGAACCAAAACATCACTATTGGGTCCAATAAAGTGAATTTGGTGCATTCGTTTCGTTTCTGGCGCGAATCGGTAGTTCGTTTCGGTTCCGGCCCGAATCGATGCATTCAATGCAACCCGACATGGTTTTTTGCACAGTAACAAAACTGACCAAAACGAACCAAAACATCACTATTGGGTCCAAAAAGTAAATTGGGTGCGTTCGTTTCGTTTCTGGCGCGAATCGGTAGTTTGTTTCGGTTCCGGCCCGAATCGGTGCATTCAATGCAACCCGGCATGGTTTTTTGCACAGTAACGAAACTGACCAAAACGAACCAAAAGATAACTATTGGGTCCAAAAAAGTTGATTGGGTGCGTTCGTTTCGTTTCTAGCGTGAATCGGTAGTTCGTTTCGGTTCCGGCCCGAATCGGTGCATTAAATGCTATCCCGGCATGGTTTTTTGCACAGTAACGAAACTGATTAAAAACGAACCAAAACATCACAATTGGGTCCAATAAAGTGGATTTGGTGCGTTCGTTTCGTTTCTGGCGCGAATCGGTAGTTTGTTTCGGTTCCGGCCCGAATCGGTGCATTAAATGCTATCCCGGCATGGTTTTTTGCACAGTAACGAAACTGATTAAAAACGAACCAAACCATCACGATTGGGTCCAATAAAGTGTATTTGGTGCGTTCGTTTCGTTTCTGGCGCGAATCGGTAGTTCGTTTCGGTTCCGGCCCGAATCGGTGCATTCAATGCAACCCGGCATGGTTTTTTGCACAGTAACGAAACTGACCAAAACGAACCAAAACATCACTATTGGGTCCAAAAAAGTGGATTGGGTGCGTTCGTTTCGTTTCTGGCGCGAATCGGTAGTTCGTTTCGGTTCCGGCCCGAATCGGTGCATTCAATGCAACCCGGCATGGTTTTTTGCATAGTAACGAAACTGACCAAAACGAACCAAAACATCACTATTGGGTCCAAAAAAGTGGATTGGGTGCATTCGTTTCGTTTCTAGCGTGAATCGGTAGTTCGTTTCGGTTCCGGCCCGAATCGGTGCATTCAATGCAACCCGGCATGGTTTTTTGCACAGTAATGAAACTGACCAAAACGAACCAAAACATAACTATTGGGTCCAAAAAGTGGATTGGGTGCGTTCGTTTCGTTTCTAGCGTGAATCGGTAGTTCGTTTCGGTTCCGGCCCGAATCGGTGCATTTAATGCAACCCGGCATGGTTTTTTGCACAGTAACGAAACTGACCAAAACGAACCAAAACATAACTATTGGGTCCAAAAAAGTGGATTGGGTGCGATCGTTTCGTTTCTGGCACGAATCGGTAGTTCGTTTCGGTTCCGGCCCGAGTCGGTGCATTCAATGCAACCCGGCATGGTTTTTTGCACAGTAACGAAACTGACCAAAACGAACCAAAACATCACTATGGGGTCCAATAGAGTGAATTTGGTGCATTCGTTTCGTTTCTGGCGCGAATCGGTAGTTCGTTTCGGTTCCGGCCCGAATCGATGCATTCAATGCAACCCGGCATGGTTTTTTGCACAGTAACAAAACTGACCAAAACGAACCAAAACATCACTATTGGGTCCAAAAAGTAAATTGGGTGCGTTCGTTTCGTTTCTGGCGCGAATCGGTAGTTCGTTTCGGTTCCAGCCCGAATCGGTGCATTCAATGCAACCCGGCATGGTTTTTTGCACAGTAACGAAACTGACCAAAACGAACCAAAACATAACTATTGGGTCCAAAAAAGTGGATTGGGTGCGTTCGTTTCGTTTCTAGCGTGAATCGGTAGTTCGTTTCGGTTCCGGCCCGAATCGGTGCATTCAATGCAACCCGGCATGGTTTTTTGCACAGTAACGAAACTGACCAAAACGAACCAAAACATAACTATTGGGTCCAAAAAAGTGGATTGGGTGCGTTCGTTTCGTTTCTGGCGCGAATCGGTAGTTCGTTTCGGTTCCGGCCCGAATCGGTAAATTAAATGCTATCCCAGCATGGTTTTTTGCACAGTAACGAAACTGATTAAAAACAAACCAAAACATCACTATTGGGTCCAATAAATTGAATTTGGTGCATTCGTTTCGTTTATGGCGCGAATCGGTAGTTCGTTTCGGTTCCGGCCCGAATCGATGCATTCAATGCAACCCGGCATGGTTTTTTGCACAGTAACAAAACTGACCAAAACGAACCAAAACATCACTATTGGGTCCAAAAAGTAAATTGGGTGCGTTCGTTTCGTTTCTGGCGCGAATCGGTAGTTTGTTTCGGTTCCGGCCCGAATCGGTGCATTAAATGCTATCCCGGCATGGTTTTTTGCACAGTAACGAAACTGATTAAAAACGAGCCAAAACATCACAATTGGGTCCAATAAAGTGGATTTGGTGCGTTCGTTTCGTTTCTGGCGCGAATCGGTAGTTTGTTTCGGTTCCGGCCCGAATCGGTGCATTAAATGCTATCCCGGCATGGTTTTTTGCACAGTAACGAAACTGATTAAAAATGAACCAAACCATCACGATTGGGTCCAGTAAAGTGGATTTGGTGCGTTCGTTTCGTTTCTGGCGCGAATCGGTAGTTCGTTTCGGTTCCGGCCCGAATCGGTGCATTCAATGCAACCCGGAATGGTTTTTTGCACAGTAACGAAACTGACCAAAACGAACCAAAACATCACTATTGGGTCCAAAAAAGTGGATTGGGTGCGTTCGTTTCGTTTCTGGCGCGAATCGGTAGTTCGTTTCGGTTCCGGCCCGAATCGGTGCATTCAATGCAACCCGGCATGGTTTTTTGCACAGTAACGAAACTGACCAAAACGAACCAAAACATCACTATTGGGTCCAAAAAAGTGGATTGGGTGCGTTCGTTTCGTTTCTGGCGCGAATCGGTAGTTCGTTTCGGTTCCGGCCCGAATCGGTGCATTCAATGCAACCCGGCATGGTTTTTTGCATAGTAACGAAACTGACCAAAGCGAACCAAAACATCACTATTGGGTCCAAAAAAGTGGATTGGGTGCATTCGTTTCGTTTCTAGCGTGAATCGGTAGTTCGTTTCGGTTCCGGCCCGAATCGGTGCATTCAATGCAACCCAGCATGGTTTTTTGCACAGTAACGAAACTGACCAAAACGAACCAAAACATAACTATTGGGTCCAAAAAAGTGGATTGGGTGCATTCGTTTCATTTCTGGCGCGAATCGGTAGTTCGTTTCAGTTCCGGCCCGAATCGGTACATTAAATGCTATCCCGGCATGGTTTTTTGCACAGTAACCAAACTAATTAAAAACGAAACAAAACATCGTGATTGGGTCCAATAAAGTGGATTTGGTGCGTTCGTTTCGTTTCTGGCGCGAATCGGTAGTTCGTTTCGGTTCCGGCCCCAATCGGTGCATTCAATGAGACCCGTCATGGTTTTTTGCACAGTAACGAAACTGACCAAAACGAACCAAAACATCACTATTGGGTCCAAAAAAGTGGATTGGGTGCATTCGTTTCGTTTCTAGCGTGAATCGGTAGTTCGTTTCGGTTCCGGCCCGAATCGGTGCATTCAATGCAACCCGGCATGGTTTTTTGCACAGTAACGAAACTGACCAAAACGAACCAAAACATAACTATTGGGTCCAAAAAAGTGGATTGGGTGCGTTCGTTTCGTTTCTGGCGCGAATCGGTAGTTCGTTTCGGGTACGGCCCGAATCGGTACATTAAATGCTATCCCGGCATGGTTTTTTGCACAGTAACGAAACTGATTAAAAACGAACCAAAACATCACGATTGGGTCCAATAAAGTGGATTCGGTGCGTTCGTTTCGTTTCTGGCGCGAATCGGTAGTTCGTTTCGGTTCCGGCCCGAATCGGTGCATTCAATGCAACCCGTCATGGTTTTTTGCACAGTAACGAAACTGACCAAAACGAACCAAAACATAACTATTGGGTCCAAAAAAGTGGATTGGGTGCGTTCGTTTCGTTTCTGGCGCGAATCGGTAGTTCGTTTCGGTTCCGGCCCGAATCGGTGCATTCAATGCAACCCGGCATGGTTTTTTGCACAGTAACGAAACTGACCAAAACGAACCAAAACATCACTATTGGGTCCAATAAAGTGAATTTGGTGCATTCGTTTCGTTTCTGGCGCGAATCGGTAGTTCGTTTCGGTTCCGGCCCGAATCGATGCATTCAATGCAACCCGACATGGTTTTTTGCACAGTAACAAAACTGACCAAAACGAACCAAAACATCAGTATTGGGTCCAAAAAGTAAATTGGGTGCGTTCGTTTCGTTTCTGGCGCGAATCGGTAGTTTGTTTCGGTTCCGGCCCGAATCGGTGCATTCAATGCAACCCGGCATGGTTTTTTGCACAGTAACGAAACTGACCAAAACGAACCAAAACATAACTATTGGGTCCAAAAAAGTGGATTGGGTGCGTTCGTTTCGTTTCTAGCGTGAATCGGTAGTTCGTTTCGGTTCCGGCCCGAATCGGTGCATTAAATGCTATCCCGGCATGGTTTTTTGCACAGTAACGAAACTGATTAAAAACGAACCAAAACATCACAATTGGGTCCAATAAAGTGGATTTGGTGCGTTCGTTTCGTTTCTGGCGCGAATCGGTAGTTTGTTTCGGTTCCGGCCCGAATAGGTGCATTAAATGCTATCCCGGCATGGTTTTTTACACAGTAACGAAACTGATTAAAAACGAACCAAACCATCACGATTGGGTCCAATAAAGTGGATTTGGTGCGTTCGTTTCGTTTCTGGCGCGAATCGGTAGTTCGTTTCGGTTCCGGCCCGAATCGGTGCATTCAATGCAACCCGGCATGGTTTTTTGCACAGTAACGAAACTGACCAAAACGAACCAAAACATCACTATTGGGTCCAAAAAAGTGGATTGGGTGCGTTCGTTTCGTTTCTGGCGCGAATCGGTAGTTCGTTTCGGTTCCGGCCCGAATCGGTGCATTCAATGCAACCCGGCATGGTTTTTTGCACAGTAACGAAACTGACCAAAACGAACCAAAACATCACTATTGGGTCCAAAAAAGTGGATTGGGTGCATTCGTTTCGTTTCTAGCGTGAATCGGTAGTTCGTTTCGGTTCCGGCCCGAATCGGTGCATTCAATGCAACCCGGCATGGTTTTTTGCACAGTAACGAAACTGACCAAAACGAACCAAAACATAACTATTGGGTCCAAAAAAGTGGATTGGGTGCGTTCGTTTCGTTTCTGGCGCGAATCGGTAGTTCGTTTCGGTTCCGGCCCGAATCGGTAAATTAAATGCTATCCCAGCATGGTTTTTTGCACAGTAACGAAACTGATTAAAAACAAACCAAAACATCACTATTGGGTCCAATAAAGTGAATTTGGTGCATTCGTTTCGTTTATGGCGCGAATCGGTAGTTCGTTTCGGTTCCGGCCCGAATCGATGCATTCAATGCAACCCGGCATGGTTTTTTGCACAGTAACAAAACTGACCAAAACGAACCAAAACATCACTATTGGGTCCAAAAAGTAAATTGGGTGCGTTCGTTTCGTTTCTGGCGCGAATCGGTAGTTTGTTTCGGTTCCGGCCCGAATCGGTGCATTAAATGCTATCCCGGCATGGTTTTTTGCACAGTAACGAAACTGATTAAAAACGAGCCAAAACATCACAATTGGGTCCAATAAAGTGGATTTGGTGCGTTCGTTTCGTTTCTGGCGCGAATCGGTAGTTTGTTTCGGTTCCGGCCCGAATCGGTGCATTAAATGCTATCCCGGCATGGTTTTTTGCACAGTAACGAAACTGATTAAAAATGAACCAAACCATCACGATTGGGTCCAATAAAGTGGATTTGGTGCGTTCGTTTCGTTTCTGGCGCGAATCGGTAGTTCGTTTCGGTTCCGGCCCGAATCGGTGCATTCAATGCAACCCGGAATGGTTTTTTGCACAGTAACGAAACTGACCAAAACGAACCAAAACATCACTATTGGGTCCAAAAAAGTGGATTGGGTGCGTTCGTTTCGTTTCTGGCGCGAATCGGTAGTTCGTTTCGGTTCCGGCCCGAATCGGTGCATTCAATGCAACCCGGCATGGTTTTTTGCACAGTAACGAAACTGACCAAAACGAACCAAAACATCACTATTGGGTCCAAAAAAGTGGATTGGGTGCGTTCGTTTCGTTTCTGGCGCGAATCGGTAGTTCGTTTCGGTTCCGGCCCGAATCGGTGCATTCAATGCAACCCGGCATGGTTTTTTGCATAGTAACGAAACTGACCAAAGCGAACCAAAACATCACTATTGGGTCCAAAAAAGTGGATTGGGTGCATTCGTTTCGTTTCTAGCGTGAATCGGTAGTTCGTTTCGGTTCCGGCCCGAATCGGTGCATTCAATGCAACCCAGCATGGTTTTTTGCACAGTAACGAAACTGACCAAAACGAACCAAAACATAACTATTGGGTCCAAAAAAGTGGATTGGGTGCATTCGTTTCATTTCTGGCGCGAATCGGTAGTTCGTTTCAGTTCCGGCCCGAATCGGTACATTAAATGCTATCCCGGCATGGTTTTTTGCACAGTAACCAAACTAATTAAAAACGAAACAAAACATCGTGATTGGGTCCAATAAAGTGGATTTGGTGCGTTCGTTTCGTTTCTAGCGCGAATCGGTAGTTCGTTTCGGTTCCGGCCCCAATCGGTGCATTCAATGAGACCCGTCATGGTTTTTTGCACAGTAACGAAACTGACCAAAACGAACCAAAACATCACTATTGGGTCCAAAAAAGTGGATTGGGTGCATTCGTTTCGTTTCTAGCGTGAATCGGTAGTTCGTTTCGGTTCCGGCCCGAATCGGTGCATTCAATGCAACCCGGCATGGTTTTTTGCACAGTAACGAAACTGACCAAAACGAACCAAAACATAACTATTGGGTCCAAAAAAGTGGATTGGGTGCGTTCGTTTCGTTTCTGGCGCGAATCGGTAGTTCGTTTCGGGTACGGCCCGAATCAGTACATTAAATGCTATCCCGGCATGGTTTTTTGCACAGTAACGAAACTGATTAAAAACGAACCAAAACATCACGATTGGGTCCAATAAAGTGGATTCGGTGCGTTCGTTTCGTTTCTGGCGCGAATCGGTAGTTCGTTTCGGTTCCGGCCCGAATCGGTGCATTCAATGCAACCCGTCATGGTTTTTTGCACAGTAACGAAACTGACCAAAACGAACCAAAACATAACTATTGGGTCCAAAAGAGTGGATTGGGTGCGTTCGTTTCGTTTCTGGCGCGAATCGGTAGTTCGTTTCGGTTCCGGCCCGAATCGGTGCATTCAATGCAACCCGGCATGGTTTTTTGCACAGTAACGAAACTGACCAAAACGAACCAAAACATCACTATTGGGTCCAATAAAGTGAATTTGGTGCATTCGTTTCGTTTCTGGCGCGAATCGGTAGTTCGTTTCGGTTCCGGCCCGAATCGATGCATTCAATGCAACCCGACATGGTTTTTTGCACAGTAACAAAACTGACCAAAACGAACCAAAACATCAGTATTGGGTCCAAAAAGTAAATTGGGTGCGTTCGTTTCGTTTCTGGCGCGAATCGGTAGTTTGTTTCGGTTCCGGCCCGAATCGGTGCATTCAATGCAACCCGGCATGGTTTTTTGCACAGTAACGAAACTGACCAAAACGAACCAAAACATAACTATTGGGTCCAAAAAAGTGGATTGGGTGCGTTCGTTTCGTTTCTAGCGTGAATCGGTAGTTCGTTTCGGTTCCGGCCCGAATCGGTGCATTAAATGCTATCCCGGCATGGTTTTTTGCACAGTAACGAAACTGATTAAAAACGAACCAAAACATCACAATTGGGTCCAATAAAGTGGATTTGGTGCGTTCGTTTCGTTTCTGGCGCGAATCGGTAGTTTGTTTCGGTTCCGGCCCGAATAGGTGCATTAAATGCTATCCCGGCATGGTTTTTTACACAGTAACGAAACTGATTAAAAACGAACCAAACCATCACGATTGGGTCCAATAAAGTGGATTTGGTGCGTTCGTTTCGTTTCTGGCGCGAATCGGTAGTTCGTTTCGGTTCCGGCCCGAATCGGTGCATTCAATGCAACCCGGCATGGTTTTTTGCACAGTAACGAAACTGACCAAAACGAACCAAAACATCACTATTGGGTCCAAAAAAGTGGATTGGGTGCGTTCGTTTCGTTTCTGGCGCGAATCGGTAGTTCGTTTCGGTTCCGGCCCGAATCGGTGCATTCAATGCAACCCGGCATGGTTTTTTGCATAGTAACGAAACTGACCAAAACGAACCAAAACATCACTATTGGGTCCAAAAAAGTGGATTGGGTGCATTCGTTTCGTTTCTAGCGTGAATCGGTAGTTCGTTTCGGTTCCGGCCCGAATCGGTGCATTCAATGCAACCCGGCATGGTTTTTTGCACAGTAACGAAACTGACCAAAACGAACCAAAACATAACTATTGGGTCCAAAAAAGTGGATTGGGTGCGTTCGTTTCGTTTCTAGCGTGAATCGGTAGTTCGTTTCGGTTCCGGCCCGAATCGGTGCATTCAATGCAACCCGGCATGGTTTTTTGCACAGTAACGAAACTGACCAAAACGAACCAAAACATAACTATTGGGTCCAAAAAAGTGGATTGGGTGCGTTCGTTTCGTTTCTGGCGCGAATCGGTAGTTCGTTTCGGTTCCGGCCCGAATCGGTGCATTCAATGCAACCCGGCATGGTTTTTTGCACAGTAACGAAACTGACCAAAACGAACCAAAACATCACTATTGGGTCCAATAGAGTGAATTTGGTGCATTCGTTTCGTTTCTGGCGCGAATCGGTAGTTCGTTTCGGTTCCGGCCCGAATCGATGCATTCAATGCAACCCGGCATGGTTTTTTGCACAGTAACAAAACTGACCAAAACGAACCAAAACATCACTATTGGGTCCAAAAAGTAATTTGGGTGCGTTCGTTTCATTTCTGGCGCGAATCGGTAGTTCGTTTCGGTTCCGGCCCGAATCGGTGCATTCAATGCAACCCGGCATGGTTTTTTGCACAGTAACGAAACTGACCAAAACGAACCAAAACATAACTATTGGGTCCAAAAAAGTGGATTGGGTGCGTTCGTTTCGTTTCTAGCGTGAATTAGTTCGTTTCGGTTCCGGCCCGAATCGGTGCATTCAATGCAACCCGGCATGGTTTTTTGCACAGTAACGAAACTGACCAAAACGAACCAAAACATAACTATTGGGTCCAAAAAAGTGGATTGGGTGCGTTCGTTTCGTTTCTGGCGCGAATCGGTAGTTCGTTTCGGTTCCGGCCCGAATCGGTAAATTAAATGCTATCCCAGCATGGTTTTTTGCACAGTAACGACACTGATTAAAAACAAACCAAAACATCACTATTGGGTCCAATAAAGTGAATTTGGTGCATTCGTTTCGTTTATGGCGCGAATCGGTAGTTCGTTTCGGTTCCGGCCCGAATCGATGCATTCAATGCAACCCGGCATGGTTTTTTGCACAGTAACAAAACTGACCAAAACGAACCAAAACATCACTATTGGGTCCAAAAAGTAAATTGGGTGCGTTCGTTTCGTTTCTGGCGCGAATCGGTAGTTTGTTTCGGTTCCGGCCCGAATCGGTGCATTAAATGCTATCCCGGCATGGTTTTTTGCACAGTAACGAAACTGATTAAAAACGAACCAAAACATCACAATTGGGTCCAATAAAGTGGATTTGGTGCGTTCGTTTCGTTTCTGGCGCGAATCGGTAGTTTGTTTCGGTTCCGGCCCGAATCGGTGCATTAAATGCTATCCCGGCATGGTTTTTTGCACAGTAACGAAACTGATTAAAAACGAACCAAACCATCACGATTGGGTCCAATAAAGTGGATTTGGTGCGTTCGTTTCGTTTCTGGCGCGAATCGGTAGTTCGTTTCGGTTCCGGCCCGAATCGGTGCATTCAATGCAACCCGGCATGGTTTTTTGCATAGTAACGAAACTGACCAAAACATCACTATTGGGTCCAAAAAAGTGGATTGGGTGCATTCGTTTCATTTCTAGCGTGAATCGGTAGTTCGTTTCGGTTCCGGCCCGAATCGGTGCATTCAATGCAACCCGGCATGGTTTTTTGCACAGTAACGAAACTGACCAAAACGAACCAAAACATAACTATTGGGTCCAAAAAAGTGGATTGGGTGCGTTCGTTTCGTTTCTAGCGTGAATCGGTAGTTCGTTTCGTTTCCGGCCCGAATCGGTGCATTCAATGCAACCCGGCATGGTTTTTTGCACAGTAACGAAACTGACCAAAACGAACCAAAACATCACTATTGGGTCCAATAAAGTGAATTTGGTGCATTCGTTTCGTTTCTGGTGCGAATCGGTAGTTCGTTTCGGTTCCGGCCCGAATCGATGCATTCAATGCAACCCGGCATGGTTTTTTGCACAGTAACAAAACTGACCAAAACGAACCAAAACATCACTATTGGGTCCAAAAAGTAAATTGGGTGCGTTCGTTTCGTTTCTGGCGCGAATCGGTAGTTTGTTTCGGTTCCGGCCCGAATCGGTGCATTAAATGCTATCGCGGCATGGTTTTTTGCACAGTAACGAAACTGATTAAAAACGAACCAAACCATCACGATTGGGTCCAATAAAGTGGATTTGGTGCATTCGTTTCGTTTCTGGCGCGAATCGGTAGTTCGTTTCGGTTCCGGCCCGAATCGGTGCATTCAATGCAACCTGGCATGGTTTTTTGCACAGTAACGAAACTGACCAAAACGAACCAAAACATCACTATTGGGTCCAAAAAAGTGGATTGGGTGCGTTCGTTTCGTTTCTGGCGCGAATCGGTAGTTCGTTTCAGTTCCGGCCCGAATCGGTGCATTCAATGCAACCCGGCATGGTTTTTTGCATAGTAACGAAACTGAGCAAAACGAACCAAAACATCACTATTGGGTCCAAAAAAGTGGATTAGGTGCATTCGTTTCGTTTCTAGCGTGAATCGGTAGTTCGTTTCGGTTCCGGCCCGAATCGGTGCATTCAATGCAACTCGGCATGGTTTTTTGCACAGTAACGAAACTGACCAAAACGAACCAAAACATCACTATTGGGTCCAAAAAAGTGGATTGGGTGCGTTCGTTTCGTTTCTGGCGCGAATCGGTAGTTCGTTTCGGTTCCGGCCCGAATCGGTGCATTCAATGCAACCCGGCATGGTTTTTTGCATAGTAACGAAACTGACCAAAACGAACCAAAACATCACTATTGGGTCCAAAAAAGTGGATTGGGTGCATTCGTTTCGTTTCTAGCGTGAATCGGTAGTTCGTTTCGGTTCCGGCCCGAATCGGTGCATTCAATGCAACCCGGCATGGTTTTTTGCACAGTAACGAAACTGACCAAAACGAACCAAAACATAACTATTGGGTCCAAAAAATGGATTGGGTGCGTTTGTTTCGTTTCTAGCGTGAATCGGTAGTTCGTTTCGGTTCCGGCCCGAATCGGTGCATTCAATGCAACCCGGCATGGTTTTTTGCACAGTAACGAAACTGACCAAAACGAACCAAAACATAACTATTGGGTCCAAAAAAGTGGATTGGGTGCGTTCGTTTCGTTTCTGGCGTGAATCGGTAGTCCGTTTCGGTTCTGGCCCGAATCGGTAAATTAAATGCTATCCCGGCATGGTTTTTTGCACAGTAACGAAACTGATTAAAAACAAACCAAAACATCACTATTGGGTCCAATAAAGTGAATTTGGTGCATTCGTTTCGTTTATGGCGCGAATCGGTAGTTCGTTTCGGTTCCGGCCCGAATCGATGCATTCAGTGCAACCCGGCATGGTTTTTTGCACAGTAACAACACTGACCAAAACGAACCAAAACATCACTATTGGGTCCAAAAAGTAAATTGGGTGCGTTCATTTCGTTTATGGCGCGAATCGGTAGTTTGTTTCGGTTCCGGCCCGAATCGGTGCATTAAATGCTATCCCGGCATGGTTTTTTGCACAGTAACGAAACTGATTAAAAACGAACCAAAACATCACAATGGGGTCCAATAAAGTGGATTTGGTGCGTTCGTTTCGTTTCTGGCGCGAATCGGTAGTTCGTTTCGGTTCCGGCCCGAATCGGTACATTAAATGCTATCCCGGCATGGTTTTTTGCACAGTAACGAAACTGATTAAAAACGAACCAAAACATCACAATTGGGTCCAATAAACTGGATTTGGTGCGTTCGTTTTGTTTCTGGCGCGAATCGGTAGTTCGTTTCGGTTCCGGCCCGAATCGGTGCATTCAATGAGACCCGTCATGGTTTTTTGCACAGTAACGAAACTGACCAAAACGAACCAAAACATCACTATTGGGTCCAAAAAAGTGGATTGGGTGCGTTCGTTTCATTTCTGGCCCGAATTGGTAGTTCATTTCGGTTCCGGCACGAATCGGTGCATTCAATGCAACCCGGCATGGTTTTTTGCACAGTAATGAAACTGACCAAAACGAACCAAAACATCACTATTGGGTCCAAAAAAGTGGATTGGGTGCGTTCGTTTCGTTTCTGGCGCGAATCGGTAGTTCGTTTCGGTTCCGGCCCGAATCGGTGCATTCAATGCAACCCGGCATGGTTTTTTGCATAGTAACGAAACTGACCAAAACGAACCAAAACATCACTATTGGGTCCAAAAAAGTGGATTGGGTGCATTCGTTTCGTTTCTAGCGTGAATCGGTAGTTCGTTTCGGTTCCGGCCCGAATCGGTGCATTAAATGCTATCCCGGCATGGTTTTTTGCACAGTAACGAAACTGACCAAAACGAACCAAAACATAACTATTGGGTCCAATAAAGTGGATTTGGTGCGTTCGTTTCGTTTCTGGCACGAATCGGTAGTTCGTTTCGGTTCCGGCCCGAATCGGTGCATTCAATGCAACCCGGCATGGTTTTTTGCACAGTAACGAAACTGACCAAAACGAACCAAAACATCACTATTGGGTCCAAAAAAGTGGATTGGGTGCGTTCGTTTCGTTTCTGGCGCGAATCGGTAGTTCGTTTCGGTTCCGGCCCGAATCGGTGCATTCAATGCAACCCGGCATGGTTTTTTGCACAGTAACGAAACTGACCAAAACGAACCAAAACATCACTATTGGGTCCAAAAAAGTGGATTGGCTGCGTTCGTTTCGTTTCTGGCGCGAATCGGTAGTTCGTTTCGGTTCCGGCCCGAATCGGTGCATTCAATGCAACCCGGCATGGTTTTTTGCACAGTAACGAAACTGACCAAAACGAACCAAAACATCACTATTGGGTCCAAAAAAGTAAATTGGGTGCGTTCATTTCGTTTCTGGCGCGAATCGGTAGTTCGTTTCGGTTCCGGCCCGAATCGGTGCATTAAATGCAACCCGGCATGGTTTTTTGCACAGTAACGAAACTGACCAAAACGAACCAAAACATCACTATTGGGTCCAAAAAAGTGGATTTGGTGCGTTCGTTTCGTTTCTGGCGCGAATCGGTAGTTCGTTTCGGTTCTGGCCCGAATCGGTACATTAAATGCTATCCCGGCATGGTTTTTTGCACAGTAACGAAACTGATTAAAAACGAACCAAAACATCACAATTGGGTCCAATAAACTGGATTTGGTGCGTTCGTTTCGTTTCTGGCGCGAATCGGTAGTTCGTTTCGGTTCCGGCCCGAATTGGTAGTTCATTTCGGTTCCGGCACGAATCGGTGCATTCAATGCAACCCGGCATGGTTTTTTGCACAGTAATGAAACTGACCAAAACGAACCAAAACAGCACTATTGGGTCCAAAAAAGTGGATTGGGTGCGTTCGTTTCATTTCTGGCCCGAATTGGTAGTTCATTTCGGTTCCGGCAGGAATCGCTGCATTCAATGCAACCCGACATGGTTTTTTGCACAGTAATGAAACTGACCAAAACGAACCAAAACATCACTATTGGGTCGAAAAAAGTGGATTGGGTGCGTTCGTTACGTTTCTGGCGCGAATCGGTAGTTCGTTTCGGTTCCGGCCCGAATCGGTGCATTCAATGCAACCCGGCATGGTTTTTTGCACAGTAACGAAACTGACCAAAACGAACCAAAACATCACTATTGGGTCCAAAAAAGTGGATTGGGTGCGTTCGTTTCGTTTCTGGCGCGAATCGGTAGTTCGTTTCGGTTCCGGCCCGAATCGGTGCATTCAATGCAACCCGGCATGGTTTTTTGCCTAGTAACGAAACTGACCAAAACGAACCAAAACATCACTATTGGGTCCAAAAAAGTGGATTGGGTGCATTCGTTTCGTTTCTAGCGTGAATCGGTAGTTCGTTTCGGTTCCGGCCCAAATCGGTGCATTCAATGCAACCCGGCATGGTTTTTTGCACAGTAACGAAACTGACCAAAACGAACCAAAACATAACTATTGGGTCCAAAAAAGTGGATTGGGTGCGTTCGTTTCGTTTCTAGCGTGAATCGGTAGTTCGTTTCGGTTCCGGCCCGAATCGGTGCATTCAATGCAACCCGGCATGGTTTTTTGCACAGTAACGAAACTGACCAAAACGAACCAAAACATAACTATTGGGTCCAAAAAAGTGGATTGGGTGCGTTCGTTTCGTTTCTGGCGCGAATCGGTAGTTCGTTTTGGTTCCGGCCCGAATCGGTAAATTAAATGCTATCCCGGCATGGTTTTTTGCACAGTAACGAAACTGACCAAAACGAACCAAAACATCACTATTGGGTCCAAAAAAGTGGATTGGGTGCGTTCGTTTCGTTTCTGGCGCGAATCGGTAGTTCGTTTCGGTTCCGGCCCGAATCGGTGCATTCAATGCAACCCGGCATGGTTTTTTGCACAGTAACGAAACTGACCAAAACGAACCAAAACATAACTATTGGGTCGAAAAAAGTGGATTGGGTGCGTTCGTTACGTTTCTGGCGCGAATCGGTAGTTCGTTTCGGTTCCGGCCCGAATCGGTGCATTCAATGCAACCCGGCATGGTTTTTTGCACAGTAACGAAACTGACCAAAACGAACCAAAACATCACTATTGGGTCCAAAAAAGTGGATTGGGTGCGTTCGTTTCGTTTCTGGCGCGAATCGGTAGTTCGTTTCGGTTCCGGCCCGAATCGGTGCATTCAATGCAACCCGGCATGGTTTTTTGCATAGTAACGAAACTGACCAAAACGAACCAAAACATCACTATTGGGTCCAAAAAAGTGGATTGGGTGCATTCGTTTCGTTTCTAGCGTGAATCGGTAGTTCGTTTCGGTTCCGGCCCAAATCGGTGCATTCAATGCAACCCGGCATGGTTTTTTGCACAGTAACGAAACTGACCAAAACGAACCAAAACATAACTATTGGGTCCAAAAAAGTGGATTGGGTGCGTTCGTTTCGTTTCTAGCGTGAATCGGTAGTTCGTTTCGGTTCCGGCCCGAATCGGTGCATTCAATGCAACCCGGCATGGTTTTTTGCACAGTAACGAAACTGACCAAAACGAACCAAAACATAACTATTGGGTCCAAAAAAGTGGATTGGGTGCGTTCGTTTCGTTTCTGGCGCGAATCGGTAGTTTGTTTCGGTTCCGGCCCGAATCGGTGCATTAAATGCTATCCCGGCATGGTTTTTTGCACAGTAACGAAACTGATTAAAAACGAACCAAACCATCACGATTGGGTCCAATAAAGTGGATTTGGTGCGTTCGTTTCGTTTCTGGCGCGAATCGGTAGTTCGTTTCGGTTCCGGCCCGAATCGGTGCATTCAATGCAACCCGGCATGGTTTTTTGCACAGTAACGAAACTGACCAAAACGAACCAAAACAGCACTATTGGGTCCAAAAAAGTGGATTGGGTGCGTTCGTTTCGTTTCTGGCGCGAATCGGTAGTTCGTTTCGGTTCCGGCCCGAATCGGTGCATTCAATGCAACCCGGCATGGTTTTTTGCATAGTAACGAAACTGACCAAAACGAACCAAAACATCACTATTGGGTCCAAAAAAGTGGATTGGGTGCATTCGTTTCGTTTCTAGCGTGAATCGGTAGTTCGTTTCGGTTCCGGCCCGAATCGGTGCATTCAATGCAACCCGGCATGGTTTTTTGCACAGTAACGAAACTGACCAAAATGAACCAAAACATAACTATTGGGTCGAAAAAAGTGGATTGGGTGCGTTTGTTTCGTTTCTAGCGTGAATCGGTAGTTCGTTTCGGTTCCGGCCCGAATCGGTGCATTCAATGCAACCCGGCATGGTTTTTTGCACAGTAACGAAACTGACCAAAACGAACCAAAACATAACAATTGGGTCCAAAAAAGTGGATTGGATGCGTTCGTTTCGTTTCTGGCGCGAATCGGTAGTCCGTTTCGGTTCTGGCCCGAATCGGTAAATTAAATGCTATCCCGGCATGGTTTTTTGCACAGTAACGAAACTGATTAAAAACAAACCAAAACATCACTATTGGGTCCAATAAAGTGAATTTGGTGCATTCGTTTCGTTTATGGCGCGAATCGGAAGTTCGTTTCGGTTCCGGCCCGAATCGATGCATTCAATGCAACCCGGCATGGTTTTTTGCACAGTAACAAAACTGACCAAAACGAACCAAAACATCACTATTGGGTCCAAAAAGTAAATTGGGTGCGTTCGTTTCGTTTCTGGCGCGAATCGGTAGTTTGTTTCGGTTCCGGCCCGAATCGGTGCATTCAATGCAACCCGGCATGGTTTTTTGCACAGTAACGAAACTGACCAAAACGAACCAAAACATCACTATTGGGTCCAAAAAAGTAAATTGGGTGCGTTCATTTCGTTTCTGGCGCGAATCGGTAGTTCGTTTCGGTTCCGGCCCGAATCGGTGCATTAAATGCAACCCGGCATGGTTTTTTGCACAGTAACGAAACTGACCAAAACGAACCAAAACATCACTATTGGGTCCAAAAAAGTGGATTTGGTGCGTTCGTTTCGTTTCTGGCGCGAATCGGTAGTTCGTTTCGGTTCTGGCCCGAATCGGTACATTAAATGCTATCCCGGCATGGTTTTTTGCACAGTAACGAAACTGATTAAAAACGAACCAAAACATCACAATTGGGTCCAATAAACTGGATTTGGTGCGTTCGTTTCGTTTCTGGCGCGAATCGGTAGTTCGTTTCGGTTCCGGCCCGAATTGGTAGTTCATTTCGGTTCCGGCACGAATCGGTGCATTCAATGCAACCCGGCATGGTTTTTTGCACAGTAATGAAACTGACCAAAACGAAGCAAAACAGCACTATTGGGTCCAAAAAAGTGGATTGGGTGCGTTCGTTTCATTTCTGGCCCGAATTGGTAGTTCATTTCGGTTCCGGCAGGAATCGCTGCATTCAATGCAACCCGACATGGTTTTTTGCACAGTAATGAAACTGACCAAAACGAACCAAAACATCACTATTGGGTCGAAAAAAGTGGATTGGGTGCGTTCGTTACGTTTCTGGCGCGAATCGGTAGTTCGTTTCGGTTCCGGCCCGAATCGGTGCATTCAATGCAACCCGGCATGGTTTTTTGCACAGTAACGAAACTGACCAAAACGAACCAAAACATCACTATTGGGTCCAAAAAAGTGGATTGGGTGCGTTCGTTTCGTTTCTGGCGCGAATCGGTAGTTCGTTTCGGTTCCGGCCCGAATCGGTGCATTCAATGCAACCCGGCATGGTTTTTTGCCTAGTAACGAAACTGACCAAAACGAACCAAAACATCACTATTGGGTCCAAAAAAGTGGATTGGGTGCATTCGTTTCGTTTCTAGCGTGAATCGGTAGTTCGTTTCGGTTCCGGCCCAAATCGGTGCATTCAATGCAACCCGGCATGGTTTTTTGCACAGTAACGAAACTGACCAAAACGAACCAAAACATAACTATTGGGTCCAAAAAAGTGGATTGGGTGCGTTCGTTTCGTTTCTAGCGTGAATCGGTAGTTCGTTTCGGTTCCGGCCCGAATCGGTGCATTCAATGCAACCCGGCATGGTTTTTTGCACAGTAACGAAACTGACCAAAACGAACCAAAACATAACTATTGGGTCCAAAAAAGTGGATTGGGTGCGTTCGTTTCGTTTCTGGCGCGAATCGGTAGTTCGTTTTGGTTCCGGCCCGAATCGGTAAATTAAATGCTATCCCGGCATGGTTTTTTGCACAGTAACGAAACTGACCAAAACGAACCAAAACATCACTATTGGGTCCAAAAAAGTGGATTGGGTGCGTTCGTTTCGTTTCTGGCGCGAATCGGTAGTTCGTTTCGGTTCCGGCCCGAATCGGTGCATTCAATGCAACCCGGCATGGTTTTTTGCACAGTAACGAAACTGACCAAAACGAACCAAAACATAACTATTGGGTCGAAAAAAGTGGATTGGGTGCGTTCGTTACGTTTCTGGCGCGAATCGGTAGTTCGTTTCGGTTCCGGCCCGAATCGGTGCATTCAATGCAACCCGGCATGGTTTTTTGCACAGTAACGAAACTGACCAAAACGAACCAAAACATCACTATTGGGTCCAAAAAAGTGGATTGGGTGCGTTCGTTTCGTTTCTGGCGCGAATCGGTAGTTCGTTTCGGTTCCGGCCCGAATCGGTGCATTCAATGCAACCCGGCATGGTTTTTTGCATAGTAACGAAACTGACCAAAACGAACCAAAACATCACTATTGGGTCCAAAAAAGTGGATTGGGTGCATTCGTTTCGTTTCTAGCGTGAATCGGTAGTTCGTTTCGGTTCCGGCCCAAATCGGTGCATTCAATGCAACCCGGCATGGTTTTTTGCACAGTAACGAAACTGACCAAAACGAACCAAAACATAACTATTGGGTCCAAAAAAGTGGATTGGGTGCGTTCGTTTCGTTTCTAGCGTGAATCGGTAGTTCGTTTCGGTTCCGGCCCGAATCGGTGCATTCAATGCAACCCGGCATGGTTTTTTGCACAGTAACGAAACTGACCAAAACGAACCAAAACATAACTATTGGGTCCAAAAAAGTGGATTGGGTGCGTTCGTTTCGTTTCTGGCGCGAATCGGTAGTTTGTTTCGGTTCCGGCCCGAATCGGTGCATTAAATGCTATCCCGGCATGGTTTTTTGCACAGTAACGAAACTGATTAAAAACGAACCAAACCATCACGATTGGGTCCAATAAAGTGGATTTGGTGCGTTCGTTTCGTTTCTGGCGCGAATCGGTAGTTCGTTTCGGTTCCGGCCCGAATCGGTGCATTCAATGCAACCCGGCATGGTTTTTTGCACAGTAACGAAACTGACCAAAACGAACCAAAACAGCACTATTGGGTCCAAAAAAGTGGATTGGGTGCGTTCGTTTCGTTTCTGGCGCGAATCGGTAGTTCGTTTCGGTTCCGGCCCGAATCGGTGCATTCAATGCAACCCGGCATGGTTTTTTGCATAGTAACGAAACTGACCAAAACGAACCAAAACATCACTATTGGGTCCAAAAAAGTGGATTGGGTGCATTCGTTTCGTTTCTAGCGTGAATCGGTAGTTCGTTTCGGTTCCGGCCCGAATCGGTGCATTCAATGCAACCCGGCATGGTTTTTTGCACAGTAACGAAACTGACCAAAACGAACCAAAACATAACTATTGGGTCGAAAAAAGTGGATTGGGTGCGTTTGTTTCGTTTCTAGCGTGAATCGGTAGTTCGTTTCGGTTCCGGCCCGAATCGGTGCATTCAATGCAACCCGGCATGGTTTTTTGCACAGTAACGAAACTGACCAAAACGAACCAAAACATAACAATTGGGTCCAAAAAAGTGGATTGGATGCGTTCGTTTCGTTTCTGGCGCGAATCGGTAGTCCGTTTCGGTTCTGGCCCGAATCGGTAAATTAAATGCTATCCCGGCATGGTTTTTTGCACAGTAACGAAACTGATTAAAAACAAACCAAAACATCACTATTGGGTCCAATAAAGTGAATTTGGTGCATTCGTTTCGTTTATGGCGCGAATCGGAAGTTCGTTTCGGTTCCGGCCCGAATCGATGCATTCAATGCAACCCGGCATGGTTTTTTGCACAGTAACAAAACTGACCAAAACGAACCAAAACATCACTATTGGGTCCAAAAAGTAAATTGGGTGCGTTCGTTTCGTTTCTGGCGCGAATCGGTAGTTTGTTTCGGTTCCGGCCCGAATCGGTGCATTAAATGCTATCCCGGCATGGTTTTTTGCACAGTAACGAAACTGATTAAAAACGAACCAAAACATCACAATGGGGTCCAATAAAGTGGATTTGGTGCGTTCGTTTCGTTTCTGGCGCGAATCGGTAGTTCGTTTCGGTTCCGGCACGAATCGGTACATTAAATGCTATCCCGGCATGGTTTTTTGCACAGTAACGAAACTGATTAAAAACGAACCAAAACATCACAATTGGGTCCAATAAACTGGATTTGGTGCGTTCGTTTCGTTTCTGGCGCGAATCGGTAGTTCGTTTCGGTTCCGGCACGAATCGGTACATTAAATGCTATCCCGGCATGGTTTTTTGCACAGTAACGAAACTGATTAAAAACGAACCAAAACATCACAATTGGGTCCAATAAACTGGATTTGGTGCGTTCGTTTCGTTTCTGGCGCGAATCGGTAGTTCGTTTCGGTTCCGGCCCGAATCGGTGCATTCAATGCAACCCGGCATGGTTTTTTGCATAGTAACGAAACTGACCAAAACGAACCAAAACATCACTATTGGGTCCAAAAAAGTTGATTGGGTGCATTCGTTTCGTTTCTAGCGTGAATCGGTAGTTCGTTTCGGTTCCGGCCCAAATCGGTGCATTCAATGCAACCCGGCATGGTTTTTTGCACAGTAACGAAACTGACCAAAACGAACCAAAACATAACTATTGGGTCCAAAAAAGTGGATTGGGTGCGTTTGTTTCGTTTCTAGCGTGAATCGGTAGTTCGTTTCAGTTCCGGCCCGAATCGGTGCATTCAATGCAACCCGGCATGGTTTTTTGCACAGTAACGAAACTGACCAAAACGAACCAAAACATAACTATTGGGTCCAAAAAAGTGGATTGGGTGCGTTCGTTTCATTTCTGGCGCGAATCGGTAGTTCGTTTTGGTTCCGGCCCGAATCGGTAAATTAAATGCTATCCCGGCATGGTTTTTTTGCACAGTAACGAAACTGATTAAAAACAAACCAAAACATCACTATTGGGTCCAATAAAGTGAATTTGGTGCATTCGTTTCGTTTCTGGCGCGAATCGGTAGTTCGTTTCGGTTCCGGCCCGAATCGATGCATTCAATGCAACCCCCCGGCATGGTTTTTTGCATAGTAACAAAACTGACCAAAACGAACCAAAACATCACTATTGGGTCCAAAAAGTAAATTGGGTGCGTTCGTTTTGTTTCTGGCGCAAATCGGTAGTTTGTTTCGGTTCTGGCCCGAATCGGTGCATTAAATGCTATCCCGGCATGGTTTTTTGCACAGTAACGAAACTGATTAAAAACGAACCAAACCATCACGATTGGGTCCAATAAAGTGGATTTGGTGCGTTCGTTTCGTTTCTGGCGCGAATCGGTAGTTCGTTTCGGTTCCGGCCCGAATCGGTGCATTCAATGCAACCCGGCATGGTTTTTTGCACAGTAACGAAACTGACCAAAACGAACCAAAACATCACTATTGGGTCCAAAAAAGTGGATTGGGTGCGTACGTTTCGTTTCTGGCGCGAATCGGTAGTTCGTTTCGGTTCCGGCCCGAATCGGTGCATTCAATGCAACCCGGCATGGTTTTTTGCATAGTAACGAAACTGACCAAAACGAACCAAAACATCACTATTGGGTCCAAAAAAGTGGATTGGGTGCATTCGTTTCGTTTCTAGCGTGAATCGGTAGTTCGTTTCGGTTCCGGCCCGAATCGGTGCATTCAATGCAACCCGGCATGGTTTTTTGCACAGTAACGAAACTGACCAAAACGAACCAAAACATAACTATTAGGTCCAAAAAAGTGGATTGGGTGCGTTCGTTTCGTTTCTGGCGCGAATCGGTAGTTCGTTTCGGTTCCGGCCCGAATCGATGCATTCAATGCAACCCCCCGGCATGGTTTTTTGCACAGTAACAAAACTGACCAAAACGAACCAAAACATCACTATTGGGTCCAAAAAGTAAATTGGGTGCGTTCGTTTCATTTCTGGCGCAAATCGGTAGTTTGTTTCGGTTCCGGCCCGAATCGGTGCATTAAATGCTATCCCGGCATGGTTTTTTGCACAGTAACGAAACTGATTAAAAACGAACCAAACCATCACGATTGGGTCCAAAAAAGTGGATTTGGTGCGTTCGTTTCGTTTCTGGCGCGAATCGGTAGTTCGTTTCGGTTCCGGCCCGAATCGGTGCATTCAATGCAACCCGGCATGGTTTTTTGCACAGTAACGAAACTGACCAAAACGAACCAAAACATCACTATTGGGTCCAAAAAAGTGGATTGGGTGCGTTCGTTTCGTTTCTGGCGCGAATCGGTAGTTCGTTTCGGTTCCGGCCCGAATCGGTGCATTCAATGCAACCCGGCATGGTTTTTTGCATAGTAACGAAACTGAGCAAAACGAACCAAAACATCACTATTGGGTCCAAAAAAGTGGATTGGGTGCATTCGTTTCGTTTCTAGCGTGAATCGGTAGTTCGTTTCGGTTCCGGCCCGAATCGGTGCATTCAATGCAACCCGGCATGGTTTTTTGCACAGTAACGAAACTGACCAAAACGAACCAAAACATAACTATTGGGTCGAAAAAAGTGGATTGGGTGCGTTTGTTTCGTTTCTAGCGTGAATCGGTAGTTCGTTTCGGTTCCGGCCCGAATCGGTGCATTCAATGCAACCCGGCATGGTTTTTTGCACAGTAACGAAACTGACCAAAACGAACCAAAACATAACAATTGGGTCCAAAAAAGTGGATTGGATGCGTTCGTTTCGTTTCTGGCGCGAATCGGTAGTCCGTTTCGGTTCTGGCCCGAATCGGTAAATTAAATGCTATCCCGGCATGGTTTTTTGCACAGTAACGAAACTGATTAAAAACAAACCAAAACATCACTATTGGGTCCAATAAAGTGAATTTGGTGCATTCGTTTCGTTTATGGCGCGAATCGGAAGTTCATTTCGGTTCCGGCCCGAATCGATGCATTCAACGCAACCCGGCATGGTTTTTTGCACAGTAACAAAACTGACCAAAACGAACCAAAACATCACTATTGGGTCCAAAAAGTAAATTGGGTGCGTTCGTTTCGTTTCTGGCGCGAATCGGTAGTTTGTTTCGGTTCCGGCCCGAATCGGTGCATTAAATGCTATCCCGGCATGGTTTTTTGCACAGTAACGAAACTGATTAAAAACGAACCAAAACATCACAATGGGGTCCAATAAAGTGGATTTGGTGCGTTCGTTTCGTTTCTGGCGCGAATCGGTAGTTCGTTTCGGTTCCGGCACGAATCGGTACATTAAATGCTATCCCGGCATGGTTTTTTGCACAGTAACGAAACTGATTAAAAACGAACCAAAACATCACAATTGGGTCCAATAAACTGGATTTGGTGCGTTCGTTTCGTTTCTGGCGCGAATCGGTAGTTCGTTTCGGTTCCGGCACGAATCGGTACATTAAATGCTATCCCGGCATGGTTTTTTGCACAGTAACGAAACTGATTAAAAACGAACCAAAACATCACAATTGGGTCCAATAAACTGGATTTGGTGCGTTCGTTTCGTTTCTGGCGCGAATCGGTAGTTCGTTTCGGTTCCGGCCCGAATCGGTGCATTCAATGCAACCCGGCATGGTTCTTTGCATAGTAACGAAACTGACCAAAACGAACCAAAACATCACTATTGGGTCCAAAAAAGTGGATTGGGTGCATTCGTTTCGTTTCTAGCGTGAATCGGTAGTTCGTTTCGGTTCCGGCCCAAATCGGTGCATTCAATGCAACCCGGCATGGTTTTTTGCACAGTAACGAAACTGACCAAAACGAACCAAAACATCACTATTGGGTCCAAAAAAGTGGATTGGGTGCGTTCGTTTCGTTTCTGGCGCGAATCGGTAGTTCGTTTCGGTTCCGGCCCGAATCGGTGCATTCAATGCAACCCGGCATGGTTTTTTGCATAGTAATGAAACTGACCAAAACGAACCAAAACATCACTATTGGGTCCAAAAAAGTGGATTGGGTGCATTCGTTTCGTTTCTAGCGTGAATCGGTAGTTCGTTTCGGTTCCGGCCCGAATCGGTGCATTCAATGCAACCCGGCATGGTTTTTTGCACAGTAACGAAACTGACCAAAACGAACCAAAACATCACTATTGGGTCCAAAAAAGTGGATTGGGTGCGTTCGTTTCGTTTCTAGCGTGAATCGGTAGTTCGTTTCAGTTCCGGCCCGAATCGGTGCATTCAATGCAACCCGGCATGGTTTTTTGCACAGTAACGAAACTAACCAAAACGAACCAAAACATAACTATTGGGTCCAAAAAAGTGGATTGGGTGCGTTCGTTTCGTTTCTGGCGCGAATCGGTAGTTCGTTTTGGTTCCGGCCCGAATCGGTAAATTAAATGCTATCCCGGCATGGTTTTTTGCACAGTAACGAAACTGATTAAAAACAAACCAAAACATCACTATTGGGTCCAATAAAGTGAATTTGGTGCATTCGTTTCGTTTCTGGCGCGAATCGGTAGTTCGTTTCGGTTCCGGCCCGAATCGATGCATTCAATGCAACCCCCCGGCATGGTTTTTTGCATAGTAACAAAACTGACCAAAACGAACCAAAACATCATTATTGGGTCCAAAAAGTAAATTGGGTGCGTTCGTTTCGTTTCTGGCGCAAATCGGTAGTTTGTTTCGGTTCTGGCCCGAATCGGTGCATTAAATGCTATCCCGGCATGGTTTTTTGCACGGTAACGAAACTGATTAAAAACGAACCAAACCATCACGATTGGGTCCAATAAAGTGGATTTGGTGCGTTCGTTTCGTTTCTGGCGCGAATCGGTAGTTCGTTTCGGTTCCGGCCCGAATCGGTGCATTCAATGCAACCCGGCATGGTTTTTTGCACAGTAACGAAACTGACCAAAACGAACCAAAACATCACTATTGGGTCCAAAAAAGTGGATTGGGTGCGTTCGTTTCGTTTCTGGCGCGAATCGGTAGTTCGTTTCGGTTCCGGCCCGAATCGGTGCATTCAATGCAACCCGGCATGGTTTTTTGCATAGTAATGAAACTGACCAAAACGAACCAAAACATCACTATTGGGTCCAAAAAAGTGGATTGGGTGCATTCGTTTCGTTTCTAGCGTGAATCGGTAGTTCGTTTCGGCTCCGGCCCGAATCGGTGCATTCAATGCAACCCGGCATGGTTTTTTGCACAGTAACGAAACTGACCAAAACGAACCAAAACATCACTATTGGGTCCAAAAAAGTGGATTGGGTGCGTTTGTTTCGTTTCTAGCGTGAATCGGTAGTTCGTTTCGGTTCCGGCCCGAATCGGTGCATTCAATGCAACCCGGCATGGTTTTTTGCACAGTAACGAAACTGACCAAAACGAACCAAAACATAACTATTGGGTCCAAAAAAGTGGATTGGGTGCGTTCGTTTCGTTTCTGGCGCGAATCGGTAGTCCGTTTCGGTTCTGGCCCGAATCGGTAAATTAAATGCTATCCCGGCATGGTTTTTTGCACAGTAACGAAACTGATTAAAAACAAACCAAAACATCACTATTGGGTCCAATAAAGTGAATTTGGTGCATTCGTTTCGTTTATGGCGCGAATCGGTAGTTCGTTTCGGTTCCGGCCCGAATCGATGCATTCAATGCAACCCGGCATGGTTTTTTGCACAGTAACAACACTGACCAAAACGAACCAAAACATCACTATTGGGTCCAAAAAGTAAATTGGGTGCGTTCATTTCGTTTCTGGCGCGAATCGGTAGTTTGTTTCGGTTCCGGCCCGAATCGGTGCATTAAATGCTATCCCGGCATGGTTTTTTGCACAGTAACGAAACTGATTAAAAACGAACCAAAACATCACAATGGGGTCCAATAAAGTGGATTTGGTGCGTTCGTTTCGTTTCTGGCGCGAATCGGTAGTTCGTTTCGGTTCAGGCCCGAATCGGTACATTAAATGCTATCCCGGCATGGTTTTTTGCACAGTAACGAAACTGATTAAAAACGAACCAAAACATCACAATTGGGTCCAATAAACTGGATTTGGTGCGTTCGTTTCGTTTCTGGCGCGAATCGGTAGTTCGTTTCGGTTCAGGCCCGAATCGGTACATTAAATGCTATCCCGGCATGGTTTTTTGCACAGTAACGAAACTGATTAAAAACGAACCAAAACATCACAATTGGGTCCAATAAACTGGATTTGGTGCGTTCGTTTCGTTTCTGGCGCGAATCGGTAGTTCGTTTCGGTTCCGGCCCGAATCGGTGCATTCAATGAGACCCGTCATGGTTTTTTGCACAGTAACGAAACTGACCAAAACGAACCAAAACATCACTATTGGGTCCAAAAAAGTGGATTGGGTGCGTTCGTTTCATTTCTGGCCCGAATTGGTAGTTCATTTCGGTTCCGGCACGAATCGGTGCATTCAATGCAACCCGGCATGGTTTTTTGCACAGTAATGAAACTGACCAAAACGAACCAAAACATCACTATTGGGTCCAAAAAAGTGGATTGGGTGCGTTCGTTTCGTTTCTGGCGCGAATCGGTAGTTCGTTTCGGTTCCGGCCCGAATCGGTGCATTCAATGCAACCCGGCATGGTTTTTTGCACAGTAACGAAACTGACCAAAACGAACCAAAACATCACTATTGGGTCCAAAAAAGTGGATTGGCTGCGTTCGTTTCGTTTCTGGCGCGAATCGGTAGTTCGTTTCGGTTACGGCCCGAATCGGTGCATTCAATGCAACCCGGCATGGTTTTTTGCACAGTAACGAAACTGACCAAAACGAACCAAAACATCACTATTGGGTCCAAAAAAGTGGATTGGGTGCGTTCGTTTCGTTTCTGGCGCGAATCGGTAGTTCGTTTCGGTTCCGGCCCGAATCGGTGCATTCAATGCAACCCGGCATGGTTTTTTGCACAGTAACGAAACTGACCAAAACGAACCAAAACATAACTATTGGGTCCAAAAAAGTGGATTGGGTGCGTTCGTTTCGTTTCTGGCGCGAATCGGTAGTTCGTTTTGGTTCCGGCCCGAATCGGTAAATTAAATGCTATCCCGGCATGGTTTTTTGCACAGTAACGAAACTGATTAAAAACAAACCAAAACATCACTATTGGGTCCAATAAAGTGAATTTGGTGCAGTCGTTTCGTTTCTGGCGCGAATCGGTAGTTTGTTTCGGTTCCGGCCCGAATCGGTGCATTCAATGCAACCCGGCATGGTTTTTTGCAGAGTAACGAAACTGACCAAAACGAACCAAAACATCACTATTGGGTCCAAAAAAGTGGATTGGGTGCATTCGTTTCGTTTCTAGCGTGAAGCGGTAGTTCGTTTCGGTTCCGGCCCGAATCGGTGCATTCAATGCAACCCGGCATGGTTTTTTGCACAGTAACGAAACTGACCAAAACGAACCAAAACATAACAATTGGGTCCAAAAAAGTGGATTGGATGCGTTCGTTTCGTTTCTGGCGCGAATCGGTAGTCCGTTTCGGTTCTGGCCCGAATCGGTAAATTAAATGCTATCCCGGCATGGTTTTTTGCACAGTAACGAAACTGATTAAAAACAAACCAAAACATCACTATTGGGTCCAATAAAGTGAATTTGGTGCATTCGTTTCGTTTATGTCGCGAATCGGAAGTTCGTTTCGGTTCCGGCCCGAATCGATGCATTCAATGCAACCCGGCATGGTTTTTTGCACAGTAACAAAACTGACCAAAACGAACCAAAACATCACTATTGGGTCCAAAAAGTAAATTGGGTGCGTTCGTTACGTTTCTGGCCCGAATCGGTAGTTCGTTTCGGTTCCGGCCCGAATCGGTGCATTAAATGCTATACCGGCATGGTTTTTTGCACAGTAACGAAACTGATTAAAAACGAACCAAAACATCACAATGGGGTCCAATAAAGTAGATTTGGTGCGTTCGTTTCGTTTCTGGCGCGAATCGGTAGTTCGTTTCGGTTCCGGCACGAATCGGTACATTAAATGCTATCCCGGCATGGTTTTTTGCACAGTAACGAAACTGATTAAAAACGAACCAAAACATCACTATTGGGTCCAAAAAAGTGGATTGGGTGCGTTCGTTTCGTTTCTTGCGCGAATCGGTAGTTCGTTTCGGTTCCGGCCCGAATCGGTGCATTCAATGCAACCCGACATGGTTTATTGCACAGTAATGAAACTGAACAAAACGAACCAAAACATCACTATTGGGTCCAAAAAAGGTGATTAGCTGCGTTCGTTTCATTTCTGGCGCGAATCGGGAGTTCGTTTCGGTTCCGGCCCGAATCGGTGCATTAAATGGTATCCCGACAAGGTTTTTTGCACAGTAACGAAACTGACCAAAACGAACCAAAACATCACTATTGCGTCCAAAAAAGTGGATTGGGTGCGTTCGTTTCATTTCTGGCCCGAATTGGTAGTTCATTTCGGTTCCGGCACGAATCGGTGCATTCAATGCAACCCGACATGGTTTTTTGCACAGTAATGAAACTGACCAAAACGAACCAAAACATCACTATTGGGTCGAAAAAAGTGGATTGGGTGCGTTCGTTACGTTTCTGGCGCGAATCGGTAGTTCGTTTCGGTTCCGGCCCGAATCGGTGCATTAAATGCAACCCGGCATGGTTTTTTGCACAGTAACGAAACTTACCAAAACGAACCAAAACATCACTATTGGGTCCAAAAAAGTGGATTGGGTGCGTTCGTTTCGTTTCTGGCGCGAATCGGTAGTTCGTTTCGGTTCCGGCCCGAATCGGTGCATTCAATGCAACCCGGCATGGTTTTTTGCACAGTAACGAAACTGACCAAAACGAACCAAAACATCACAATTGGGTCCAAAAAAGTGGATTGGGTGCGTTCGTTACGTTTCTGGCCCGAATCGGTGCATTAAATGCAACCCGGCATGGTTTTTTGCACAGTAACGAAACTTACCAAAACGAACCAAAACATCACTATTGGGTCCAAAAAAGTGGATTGGGTGCGTTCGTTTCGTTTCTGGCGCGAATCGGTAGTTCGTTTCGGTTCCGGCCCGAATCGGTGCATTCAATGCAACCCGGCATGGTTTTTTGCACAGTAACGAAACTGACCAAAACGAACCAAAACATAACTATTGGGTCCAAAAAAGTGGATTGGGTGCGTTCGTTTCGTTTCTGGCGTGAATCGGTAGTTCGTTTCGGTTCCGGCCCGAATCGGTGCATTAAATGCAACCCGGCATGGTTTTTTGCACAGTAACGAAACTGATTAAAAACGAACCAAAACATCACTATTGGGTCCACAAAAGTGGATTGGGTGCATTCGTTACGTTTCTGGCCCGAATCGGTAGTTCGTTTCGGTTCCGGCCCGAATCGGTGCATTAAATGCAACCCGGCATGGTTTTTTGCACAGTAACGAAACTTACCAAAACGAACCAAAACATCACTATTGGGTCCAAAAAAGTGGATTGGGTGCGTTCGTTTCGTTTCTGGCGCGAATCGGTAGTTCGTTTCGGTTCCGGCCCGAATCGGTGCATTCAATGCAACCCGGCATGGTTTTTTGCACAGTAACGAAACTGACCAAAACGAACCAAAACATCACAATTGGGTCCAACAAAGTGGATTGGGTGCGTTCGTTACGTTTATGGCCCGAATCGGTGCATTAAATGCAACCCGGCATGGTTTTTTGCACAGTAACGAAACTTACCAAAACGAACCAAAACATCACTATTGGGTCCAAAAAAGTGGATTGGGTGCGTTCGTTTCGTTTCTGGCGCGAATCGGTAGTTCGTTTCGGTTCCGGCCCGAATCGGTGCATTCAATGCAACCCGGCATGGTTTTTTGCACAGTAACGAAACTGACCAAAACGAACCAAAACATAACTATTGGGTCCAAAAAAGTGGATTGGGTGCGTTCGTTTCGTTTCTGCCCTGAATCGGTAGTTCGTTTCGGTTCCGGCCCGAATCGGTGCATTAAATGCAACCCGGCATGGTTTTTTGCACAGTAACGAAACTGATTAAAAACGAACCAAAACATCACTATTGGGTCCACAAAAGTGGATTGGGTGCGTTCGTTTCATTTCTAGCACGAATCGGTAGTTCGTTTCGGTTCCGGCCCGAATCGGTGCATTCAATGCAACCCGGCATGGTTTTTTGCACAGTAACGAAACTGACCAAAACGAACCAAAACATCACTATTGGGTCCAAAAAAGTGGATTGGGTGCGTTCATTACGTTTCTGGCCCAAATCGGTGCAATAAATGCAACCCGGCATGGTTTTTTGCACAGTAACAAAACTGACCAAAACGAACCAAAACGTCACTATTGGGTCCAAAAAAGTGGATTGGGTGCGTTCGTTACGTTTCTGGCCCGAATCGGTAGTTCGTTTCGGTTCCGGCCCGAATCGGTGCATTAAATGCAACCCGGCATGGTTTTTTGCACAGTAACGAAACTTACCAAAACGAACCAAAACATCACTATTGTGTCCAAAAAAGTGCATTGGGTGCGTTCGTTTCGTTTCTGGCGCGAATCGGTAGTTCGTTTCGGTTCCGGCCCGAATCGGTGCATTCAATGCAACCCGGCATGGTTTTTTGCACAGTAACGAAACTGACCAAAACGAACCAAAACATCACTATTGGGTCCAAAAAAGTGGATTGGGTGCGTTCGTTTCGTTTCTTGCGCGAATCGGTAGTTCGTTTCGGTTCCGGCCCGAATCGGTGCATTCAATGCAACCCGGCATGGTTTTTTGCACAGTAACGAAACTGACCAAAATGAACCAAAACATCACAATTGGGTCCAAAAAAGTGGATTGGGTGCGTTCGATACGTTTCTGGCCCGAATCGGTAGTTCGTTTCGGTTCCGACCCGAAACGGTGCATTAAATGCAACCCGGCATGGTTTTTTGCACAGTAACGAAACTTTCCAAAACGAACCAAAACATCACTATTGTGTCCAAAAAAGTGCATTGGGTGCGTTCGTTTCGTTTCTGGCGCGAATCGGTAGTTCGTTTCGGTTCCGGCCCGAATCGGTGCATTCAATGCAACCCGGCATGGTTTTTTGCACAGTAACGAAACTGACCAAAACGAACCAAAACATCACTATTGGGTCCAAAAAAGTGGATTGGGTGCGTTCGTTTCGTTTCTGGCGCGAATCGGTAGTTCGTTTTGGTTCCGGCCCGAATCGGTGCATTCAATGCAACCCGGCATGGTTTTTTCCACAGTAACGAAACTGACCAAAACGAACCAAAACATAACTATTGGGTCCAAAAAAGTGGATTGGGTGCGTTCATTACGTTTCTGGCCCAAATCGGTGCAATAAATGCAACCCGGCATGGTTTTTTGCACAGTAACAAAACTGACCAAAACGAACCAAAACATCACTATTGGGTCCAAAAAAGTGGATTGGGTGCGTTCGTTTCGTTTCTGACGTGAATCGGTAGTTTGTTTCGGTTCCGGCCCGAATCGGTGCATTCAATGCAACCCGGCATGGTTTTTTGCACAGTAACGAAACTGACCAAAACGAACCAAAACATCACTATTGGGTCCAAAAAAGTGGATTGGGTGCGTTCATTTCATTTCTGGCCTGAATTGGTAGTTCATTTCGGTTCCGGCCCGAATCGGTGCATTCAATGCAATCCGGCATGGTTATTTGCACAGTAACGAAACTGACCAAAACGAACCAAAACATAACTATTGGGTCCAAAAAAGTGGATTGGGTGCGTTCGTTTCGTTTCTGGCGCGAATCGGTAGTTCGTTTCGGTTCCGGCCCGAATCGATGCATTCAATGCAACCCGGCATGGTTTTTTGCACAGTAACGAAACTGACTAAAACGAACCAAAACATCACTATTGGGTCCAATAAAGTGAATTTGGTGCAGTCGTTTCGTTTCTGGCGCGAATCGGTAGTTCGTTTCGGTTCCGGCCCGAATCGATGCATTCAATGCAACCCGGCATGGTTTTTTGCACAGTAACAAAACTGACCAAAACGAACCAAAACATCACTATTGGGTCCAAAAAGTAAATTGGGTGCGTTCGTTTCGTTTCTGGCGCGAATCGGTAGTTTGTTTCGGTTCCGGCCCGAATCGGTGCATTAAATGCTATACCGGCATGGTTTTTTGCACAGTAACGAAACTGATTAAAAACGAACCAAACCATCACGATTGGGTCCAATAAAGTGGATTTGGTGCGTTCGTTTCGTTTCTGGCGCGAATCGGTAGTTCGTTTCGGTTCCGGCCCGAATCGGTGCATTCAATGCAACCCGGCATGGTTTTTTGCACAGTAACGAAACTTACCAAAACGAACCAAAACATCACTATTGTGTCCAAAAAAGTGCATTGGGTGCGTTCGTTTCGTTTCTGGCGCGAATCGGTAGTTCGTTTCGGTTCCGGCCCGAATCGGTGCATTCAATGCAACCCGGCATGGTTTTTTGCACAGTAACGAAACTGACCAAAACGAACCAAAACATCACTATTGGGTCCAAAAAAGTGGATTGGGTGCGTTCGTTTCGTTTCTTGCGCGAATCGGTAGTTCGTTTCGGTTCCGGCCCGAATCGGTGCATTCAATGCAACCCGGCATGGTTTTTTGCACAGTAACGAAACTGACCAAAACGAACCAAAACATCACAATTGGGTCCAAAAAAGTGGATTGGGTGCGTTCATTACGTTTCTGGCCCGAATCGGTAGTTCGTTTCGGTTCCGACCCGAATCGGTGCATTAAATGCAACCCGGCATGGTTTTTTGCACAGTAACGAAACTTACCAAAACGAACCAAAACATCACTATTGTGTCCAAAAAAGTGCATTGGGTGCGTTCGTTTCGTTTCTGGCGCGAATCGGTAGTTCGTTTCGGTTCCGGCCCGAATCGGTGCATTCAATGCAACCCGGCATGGTTTTTTGCACAGTAACGAAACTGACCAAAACGAACCAAAACATCACTATTGGGTCCAAAAAAGTGGATTGGGTGCGTTCGTTTCGTTTCTGGCGCGAATCGGTAGTTCGTTTCGGTTCCGGCCCGAATCGGTGCATTCAATGCAACCCGGCATGGTTTTTTGCACAGTAACGAAACTGACCAAAACGAACCAAAACATCACAATTGTGTCCAAAAAAGTGCATTGGGTGCGTTCGTTTCGTTTCTGGCGCGAATCGGTAGTTCGTTTCGGTTCCGGCCCGAATCGGTGCATTCAATGCAACCCGGCATGGTTTTTTGCACAGTAACGAAACTGACCAAAACGAACCAAAACATCACTATTGGGTCCAAAAAAGTGGATTGGGTGCGTTCGTTTCGTTTCTGGCGCGAATCGGTAGTTCGTTTCGGTTCCGGCCCGAATCGGTGCATTCAATGCAACCCGGCATGGTTTTTTGCACAGTAATGAAACTGACCAAAACGAACCAAAACATCACTATTGGGTCGAAAAAAGTGGATTGGGTGCGTTCGTTACGTTTCTGGCGCGAATCGGTAGTTCGTTTCGGTTCCGGCCCGAATCGGTGCATTAAATGCAACCCGGCATGGTTTTTTGCACAGTAACGAAACTTACCAAAACGAACCAAAACATCACTATTGGGTCCAAAAAAGTGGATTGGGTGCGTTCGTTTCGTTTCTGGCGCGAATCGGTAGTTCGTTTCGGTTCCGGCCCGAATCGGTGCATTCAATGCAACCCGGCATGGTTTTTTGCACAGTAACGAAACTGACCAAAACGAACCAAAACATCACAATTGGGTCCAAAAAAGTGGATTGGGTGCGTTCGTTACGTTTCTGGCCCGAATCGGTGCATTAAATGCAACCCGGCATGGTTTTTTGCACAGTAACGAAACTTACCAAAACGAACCAAAACATCACTATTGGGTCCAAAAAAGTGGATTGGGTGCGTTCGTTTCGTTTCTGGCGCGAATCGGTAGTTCGTTTCGGTTCCGGCCCGAATCGGTGCATTCAATGCAACCCGGCATGGTTTTTTGCACAGTAACGAAACTGACCAAAACGAACCAAAACATAACTATTGGGTCCAAAAAAGTGGATTGGGTGCGTTCGTTTCGTTTCTGGCGTGAATCGGTAGTTCGTTTCGGTTCCGGCCCGAATCGGTGCATTAAATGCAACCCGGCATGGTTTTTTGCACAGTAACGAAACTGATTAAAAACGAACCAAAACATCACTATTGGGTCCACAAAAGTGGATTGGGTGCATTCGTTACGTTTCTGGCCCGAATCGGTAGTTCGTTTCGGTTCCGGCCCGAATCGGTGCATTAAATGCAACCCGGCATGGTTTTTTGCACAGTAACGAAACTTACCAAAACGAACCAAAACATCACTATTGGGTCCAAAAAAGTGGATTGGGTGCGTTCGTTTCGTTTCTGGCGCGAATCGGTAGTTCGTTTCGGTTCCGGCCCGAATCGGTGCATTCAATGCAACCCGGCATGGTTTTTTGCACAGTAACGAAACTGACCAAAACGAACCAAAACATCACAATTGGGTCCAACAAAGTGGATTGGGTGCGTTCGTTACGTTTATGGCCCGAATCGGTGCATTAAATGCAACCCGGCATGGTTTTTTGCACAGTAACGAAACTTACCAAAACGAACCAAAACATCACTATTGGGTCCAAAAAAGTGGATTGGGTGCGTTCGTTTCGTTTCTGGCGCGAATCGGTAGTTCGTTTCGGTTCCGGCCCGAATCGGTGCATTCAATGCAACCCGGCATGGTTTTTTGCACAGTAACGAAACTGACCAAAACGAACCAAAACATAACTATTGGGTCCAAAAAAGTGGATTGGGTGCGTTCGTTTCGTTTCTGCCCTGAATCGGTAGTTCGTTTCGGTTCCGGCCCGAATCGGTGCATTAAATGCAACCCGGCATGGTTTTTTGCACAGTAACGAAACTGATTAAAAACGAACCAAAACATCACTATTGGGTCCACAAAAGTGGATTGGGTGCGTTCGTTTCATTTCTAGCACGAATCGGTAGTTCGTTTCGGTTCCGGCCCGAATCGGTGCATTCAATGCAACCCGGCATGGTTTTTTGCACAGTAACGAAACTGACCAAAACGAACCAAAACATCACTATTGGGTCCAAAAAAGTGGATTGGGTGCGTTCATTACGTTTCTGGCCCAAATCGGTGCAATAAATGCAACCCGGCATGGTTTTTTGCACAGTAACAAAACTGACCAAAACGAACCAAAACGTCACTATTGGGTCCAAAAAAGTGGATTGGGTGCGTTCGTTACGTTTCTGGCCCGAATCGGTAGTTCGTTTCGGTTCCGGCCCGAATCGGTGCATTAAATGCAACCCGGCATGGTTTTTTGCACAGTAACGAAACTTACCAAAACGAACCAAAACATCACTATTGTGTCCAAAAAAGTGCATTGGGTGCGTTCGTTTCGTTTCTGGCGCGAATCGGTAGTTCGTTTCGGTTCCGGCCCGAATCGGTGCATTCAATGCAACCCGGCATGGTTTTTTGCACAGTAACGAAACTGACCAAAACGAACCAAAACATCACTATTGGGTCCAAAAAAGTGGATTGGGTGCGTTCGTTTCGTTTCTTGCGCGAATCGGTAGTTCGTTTCGGTTCCGGCCCGAATCGGTGCATTCAATGCAACCCGGCATGGTTTTTTGCACAGTAACGAAACTGACCAAAATGAACCAAAACATCACAATTGGGTCCAAAAAAGTGGATTGGGTGCGTTCGATACGTTTCTGGCCCGAATCGGTAGTTCGTTTCGGTTCCGACCCGAATCGGTGCATTAAATGCAACCCGGCATGGTTTTTTGCACAGTAACGAAACTTTCCAAAACGAACCAAAACATCACTATTGTGTCCAAAAAAGTGCATTGGGTGCGTTCGTTTCGTTTCTGGCGCGAATCGGTAGTTCGTTTCGGTTCCGGCCCGAATCGGTGCATTCAATGCAACCCGGCATGGTTTTTTGCACAGTAACGAAACTGACCAAAACGAACCAAAACATCACTATTGGGTCCAAAAAAGTGGATTGGGTGCGTTCGTTTCGTTTCTGGCGCGAATCGGTAGTTCGTTTTGGTTCCGGCCCGAATCGGTGCATTCAATGCAACCCGGCATGGTTTTTTCCACAGTAACGAAACTGACCAAAACGAACCAAAACATAACTATTGGGTCCAAAAAAGTGGATTGGGTGCGTTCATTACGTTTCTGGCCCAAATCGGTGCAATAAATGCAACCCGGCATGGTTTTTTGCACAGTAACAAAACTGACCAAAACGAACCAAAACATCACTATTGGGTCCAAAAAAGTGGATTGGGTGCGTTCGTTTCGTTTCTGACGTGAATCGGTAGTTTGTTTCGGTTCCGGCCCGAATCGGTGCATTCAATGCAACCCGGCATGGTTTTTTGCACAGTAACGAAACTGACCAAAACGAACCAAAACATCACTATTGGGTCCAAAAAAGTGGATTGGGTGCGTTCATTTCATTTCTGGCCTGAATTGGTAGTTCATTTCGGTTCCGGCCCGAATCGGTGCATTCAATGCAATCCGGCATGGTTATTTGCACAGTAACGAAACTGACCAAAACGAACCAAAACATAACTATTGGGTCCAAAAAAGTGGATTGGGTGCGTTCGTTTCGTTTCTGGCGCGAATCGGTAGTTCGTTTCGGTTCCGGCCCGAATCGATGCATTCAATGCAACCCGGCATGGTTTTTTGCACAGTAACGAAACTGACTAAAACGAACCAAAACATCACTATTGGGTCCAATAAAGTGAATTTGGTGCAGTCGTTTCGTTTCTGGCGCGAATCGGTAGTTCGTTTCGGTTCCGGCCCGAATCGATGCATTCAATGCAACCCGGCATGGTTTTTTGCACAGTAACAAAACTGACCAAAACGAACCAAAACATCACTATTGGGTCCAAAAAGTAAATTGGGTGCGTTCGTTTCGTTTCTGGCGCGAATCGGTAGTTTGTTTCGGTTCCGGCCCGAATCGGTGCATTAAATGCTATACCGGCATGGTTTTTTGCACAGTAACGAAACTGATTAAAAACGAACCAAACCATCACGATTGGGTCCAATAAAGTGGATTTGGTGCGTTCGTTTCGTTTCTGGCGCGAATCGGTAGTTCGTTTCGGTTCCGGCCCGAATCGGTGCATTCAATGCAACCCGGCATGGTTTTTTGCACAGTAACGAAACTTACCAAAACGAACCAAAACATCACTATTGTGTCCAAAAAAGTGCATTGGGTGCGTTCGTTTCGTTTCTGGCGCGAATCGGTAGTTCGTTTCGGTTCCGGCCCGAATCGGTGCATTCAATGCAACCCGGCATGGTTTTTTGCACAGTAACGAAACTGACCAAAACGAACCAAAACATCACTATTGGGTCCAAAAAAGTGGATTTGGTGCGTTCGTTTCGTTTCTTGCGCGAATCGGTAGTTCGTTTCGGTTCCGGCCCGAATCGGTGCATTCAATGCAACCCGGCATGGTTTTTTGCACAGTAACGAAACTGACCAAAACGAACCAAAACATCACAATTGGGTCCAAAAAAGTGGATTGGGTGCGTTCATTACGTTTCTGGCCCGAATCGGTAGTTCGTTTCGGTTCCGACCCGAATCGGTGCATTAAATGCAACCCGGCATGGTTTTTTGCACAGTAACGAAACTTACCAAAACGAACCAAAACATCACTATTGTGTCCAAAAAAGTGCATTGGGTGCGTTCGTTTCGTTTCTGGCGCGAATCGGTAGTTCGTTTCGGTTCCGGCCCGAATCGGTGCATTCAATGCAACCCGGCATGGTTTTTTGCACAGTAACGAAACTGACCAAAACGAACCAAAACATCACTATTGGGTCCAAAAAAGTGGATTGGGTGCGTTCGTTTCGTTTCTGGCGCGAATCGGTAGTTCGTTTCGGTTCCGGCCCGAATCGGTGCATTAAATGCATCCCGGCATGGTTTTTTGCACAGTAACGAAACTTACCAAAACGAACCAAAACATCACTATTGGGTCCAAAAAAGTGGATTGGGTGCGTTCGTTTCGTTTCTGGCGCGAATCGGTAGTTCGTTTCGGTTCCGGCCCGAATCGGTGCATTCAATGCAACCCGGCATGGTTTTTTGCACAGTAACGAAACTGACCAAAACGAACCAAAACATCACAATTGGGTCCAAAAAAGTGGATTGGGTGCGTTCGTTACGTTTCTGGCCCGAATCGGTGCATTAAATGCAACCCGGCATGGTTTTTTGCACAGTAACGAAACTTACCAAAACGAACCAAAACATCACTATTGGGTCCAAAAAAGTGGATTGGGTGCGTTCGTTTCGTTTCTGGCGCGAATCGGTAGTTCGTTTCGGTTCCGGCCCGAATCGGTGCATTCAATGCAACCCGGCATGGTTTTTTGCACAGTAACGAAACTGACCAAAACGAACCAAAACATCACAATTGGGTCCAACAAAGTGGATTGGGTGCGTTCGTTACGTTTCTGGCCCGAATCGGTGCATTAAATGCAACCCGGCATGGTTTTTTGCACAGTAACGAAACTTACCAAAACGAACCAAAACATCACTATTGGGTCCAAAAAAGTGGATTGGGTGCGTTCGTTTCGTTTCTGGCGCGAATCGGTAGTTCGTTTCGGTTCCGGCCCGAATCGGTGCATTCAATGCAACCCGGCATGGTTTTTTGCACAGTAACGAAACTGACCAAAACGAACCAAAACATAACTATTGGGTCCAAAAAAGTGGATTGGGTGCGTTCGTTTCGTTTCTGGCGTGAATCGGTAGTTCGTTTCGGTTCCGGCCCGAATCGGTGCATTAAATGCAACCCGGCATGGTTTTTTGCACAGTAACGAAACTGATTAAAAACGAACCAAAACATCACTATTGGGTCCACAAAAGTGGATTGGGTGCGTTCGTTTCATTTCTAGCACGAATCGGTAGTTCGTTTCGGTTCCGGCCCGAATCGGTGCATTCAATGCAACCCGGCATGGTTTTTTGCACAGTAACGAAACTGACCAAAACGAACCAAAACATCACTATTGGGTCCAAAAAAGTGGATTGGGTGCGTTCATTACGTTTCTGGCCCAAATCGGTGCAATAAATGCAACCCGGCATGGTTTTTTGCACAGTAACAAAACTGACCAAAACGAACCAAAACATCACTATTGGGTCCAAAAAAGTGGATTGGGTGCGTTCGTTACGTTTCTGGCCCGAATCGGTAGTTCGTTTCGGTTCCGGCCCGAATCGGTGCATTAAATGCAACCCGGCATGGTTTTTTGCACAGTAACGAAACTTACCAAAACGAACCAAAACATCACTATTGTGTCCAAAAAAGTGCATTGGGTGCGTTCGTTTCGTTTCTGGCGCGAATCGGTAGTTCGTTTCGGTTCCGGCCCGAATCGGTGCATTCAATGCAACCCGGCATGGTTTTTTGCACAGTAACGAAACTGACCAAAACGAACCAAAACATCACTATTGGGTCCAAAAAAGTGGATTGGGTGCGTTCGTTTCGTTTCTTGCGCGAATCGGTAGTTCGTTTCGGTTCCGGCCCGAATCGGTGCATTCAATGCAACCCGGCATGGTTTTTTGCACAGTAACAAAACTGACCAAAACGAACCAAAACATCACTATTGGGTCCAAAAAAGTGGATTGGGTGCGTTCGTTTCGTTTCTGACGTGAATCGGTAGTTTGTTTCGGTTCCGGCCCGAATCGGTGCATTCAATGCAACCCGGCATGGTTTTTTGCACAGTAACGAAACTGACCAAAACGAACCAAAACATCACTATTGGGTCCAAAAAAGTGGATTGGGTGCGTTCATTTCATTTCTTGCCTGAATTGGTAGTTCATTTCGGTTCCGGCCCGAATCGGTGCATTCAATGCAATCCGGCATGGTTATTTGCACAGTAACGAAACTGACCAAAACGAACCAAAACATAACTATTGGGTCCAAAAAAGTGGATTGGGTGCGTTCGTTTCGTTTCTGGCGCGAATCGGTAGTTCGTTTCGGTTCCGGCCCGAATCGATGCATTCAATGCAACCCGGCATGGTTTTTTGCACAGTAACGAAACTGACTAAAACGAACCAAAACATCACTATTGGGTCCAATAAAGTGAATTTGGTGCAGTCGTTTCGTTTCTGGCGCGAATCGGTAGTTCGTTTCGGTTCCGGCCCGAATCGATGCTTTCAATGCAACCCGGCATGGTTTTTTGCACAGTAACAAAACTGACCAAAACGAACCAAAACATCACTATTGGGTCCAAAAAGTAAATTGGGTGCGTTCGTTTCGTTTCTGGCGCGAATCGGTAGTTTGTTTCGGTTCCGGCCCGAATCGGTGCATTAAATGCTATACCGGCATGGTTTTTTGCACAGTAACGAAACTGATTAAAAACGAACCAAACCATCACGATTGGGTCCAATAAAGTGGATTTGGTGCGTTCGTTTCGTTTCTGGCGCGAATCGGTAGTTCGTTTCGGTTCCGGCCCGAATCGGTGCATTCAATGCAACCCGGCATGGTTTTTTGCACAGTAACGAAACTTACCAAAACGAACCAAAACATCACTATTGTGTCCAAAAAAGTGCATTGGGTGCGTTCGTTTCGTTTCTGGCGCGAATCGGTAGTTCGTTTCGGTTCCGGCCCGAATCGGTGCATTCAATGCAACCCGGCATGGTTTTTTGCACAGTAACGAAACTGACCAAAACGAACCAAAACATCACTATTGGGTCCAAAAAAGTGGATTGGGTGCGTTCGTTTCGTTTCTTGCGCGAATCGGTAGTTCGTTTCGGTTCCGGCCCGAATCGGTGCATTCAATGCAACCCGGCATGGTTTTTTGCACAGTAACGAAACTGACCAAAACGAACCAAAACATCACAATTGGGTCCAAAAAAGTGGATTGGGTGCGTTCATTACGTTTCTGGCCCGAATCGGTAGTTCGTTTCGGTTCCGACCCGAATCGGTGCATTAAATGCAACCCGGCATGGTTTTTTGCACAGTAACGAAACTTACCAAAACGAACCAAAACATCACTATTGTGTCCAAAAAAGTGCATTGGGTGCGTTCGTTTCGTTTCTGGCGCGAATCGGTAGTTCGTTTCGGTTCCGGCCCGAATCGGTGCATTCAATGCAACCCGGCATGGTTTTTTGCACAGTAACGAAACTGACCAAAACGAACCAAAACATCACTATTGGGTCCAAAAAAGTGGATTGGGTGCGTTCGTTTCGTTTCTGGCGCGAATCGGTAGTTCGTTTCGGTTCCGGCCCGAATCGGTGCATTCAATGCAACCCGGCATGGTTTTTTCCACAGTAACGAAACTGACCAAAACGAACCAAAACATAACTATTGGGTCCAAAAAAGTGGATTGGGTGCGTTCATTACGTTTCTGGCCCAAATCGGTGCAATAAATGCAACCCGGCATGGTTTTTTGCACAGTAACAAAACTGACCAAAACGAACCAAAACATCACTATTGGGTCCAAAAAAGTGGATTGGGTGCGTTCGTTTCGTTTCTGACGTGAATCGGTAGTTTGTTTCGGTTCCGGCCCGAATCGGTACATTCAATGCAACCCGGCATGGTTTTTTGCACAGTAACGAAACTGACCAAAACGAACCAAAACATCACTATTGGGTCCAAAAAAGTGGATTGGGTGCGTTCATTTCATTTCTGGCCTGAATTGGTAGTTCATTTCGGTTCCGGCCCGAATCGGTGCATTCAATGCAATCCGGCATGGTTATTTGCACAATAACGAAACTGACCAAAACGAACCAAAACATAACTATTGGGTCCAAAAAAGTGGATTGGGTGCGTTCGTTTCGTTTCTGGCGCGAATCGGTAGTTCGTTTCGGTTCCGGCCCGAATCGGTGCATTCAATGCAACCCGGCATGGTTTTTTGCACAGTAACGAAACTGACCAAAACGAACCAAAACATCACTATTGGGTCCAATAAAGTGAATTTGGTGCATTCGTTTCGTTTCTGGCGCGAATCGGTAGTTCGTTTCGGTTCCGGCCCGAATCGATGCATTCAATGCAACCCGGCATGGTTTTTTGCACAGTAACAAAACTGACCAAAACGAACCAAAACATCACTATTGGGTCCAAAAAGTAAATTGGGTGCGTTCGTTTCGTTTCTGGCGCGAATCGGTAGTTTGTTTCGGTTCCGGCCCGAATCGGTGCATTAAATGCTATACCGGCATGGTTTTTTGCACAGTAACGAAACTGATTAAAAACGAACCAAACCATCACGATTGGGTCCAATAAAGTGGATTTGGTGCGTTCGTTTCGTTTCTGGCGCGAATCGGTAGTTCGTTTCGGTTCCGGCCCGAATCGGTGCATTCAATGCAACCCGGCATGGTTTTTTGCACAGTAACGAAACTGACCAAAACGAACCAAAAAATCACTATTGGGTCCAAAAAAGTGGATTGGGTGCGTTCGTTTCGTTTCTGGCGCGAATCGGTAGTTCGTTTCAGTTCCGGCCCGAATCGGTGCATTCAATGCAACCCGGCATGGTTTTTTGCATAGTAACGAAACTGACCAAAACGAACCAAAACATCACTATTGGGTCCAAAAAAGTGGATTGGGTGCATTCGTTTCGTTTCTAGCGTGAATCGGTAGTTCGTTTCGGTTCCGGCCCGAATCGGTGCATTCAATGCAACCCGGCATGGTTTTTTGCACAGTAATGAAACTGACCAAAACGAACCAAAACATAACTATTGGGTCCAAAAAAGTGGATTGGGTGCGTTCGTTTCGTTTCTAGCGTGAATCGGTAGTTCGTTTCGGTTCCGGCCCGAATCGGTGCATTCAATGCAACCCGGCATGGTTTTTTGCACAGTAACGAAACTGACCAAAACGAACCAAAACATAACTATTGGGTCCAAAAAAGTGGATTGGGTGCGTTCATTACGTTTCTGGCCCAAATCGGTGCAATAAATGCAACCCGGCATGGTTTTTTGCACAGTAACAAAACTGACCAAAACGAACCAAAACATAACTATTGGGTCCAAAAAAGTGGATTGGGTGCGTTCGTTTCGTTTCTGGCGCGAATCGGTAGTTCGTTTCGGTTCCGGCCCGAATCGGTGCATTCAATGCAACCCGGCATGGTTTTTTGCATAGTAACGAAACTGACCAAAACATCACTATTGGGTCCAAAAAAGTGGATTGGGTGCATTCGTTTCGTTTCTAGCGTGAATCGGTAGTTCGTTTCGGTTCCGGCCCGAATCGGTGCATTCAATGCAACCCGGCATGGTTTTTTGCATAGTAACGAAACTGACCAAAACGAACCAAAACATCACTATTGGGTCCAAAAAAGTGGATTGGGTGCATTCGTTTCGTTTCTAGCGTGAATCGGTAGTTCGTTTCGGTTCCGGCCCGAATCGGTGCATTCAATGCAACCCGGCATGGTTTTTTGCACAGTAATGAAACTGACCAAAACGAACCAAAACATAACTATTGGGTCCAAAAAAGTGGATTGGGTGCGTTCGTTTCGTTTCTAGCGTGAATCGGTAGTTCGTTTCGGTTCCGGCCCGAATCGGTGCATTCAATGCAACCCGGCATGGTTTTTTGCACAGTAACGAAACTGACCAAAACGAACCAAAACATAACTATTGGGTCCAAAAAAGTGGATTGGGTGCGTTCATTACGTTTCTGGCCCAAATCGGTGCAATAAATGCAACCCGGCATGGTTTTTTGCACAGTAACAAAACTGACCAAAACGAACCAAAACATAACTATTGGGTCCAAAAAAGTGGATTGGGTGCGTTCGTTTCGTTTCTGGCGCGAATCGGTAGTTCGTTTCGGTTCCGGCCCGAATCGGTGCATTCAATGCAACCCGGCATGGTTTTTTGCATAGTAACGAAACTGACCAAAACATCACTATTGGGTCCAAAAAAGTGGATTGGGTGCATTCGTTTCGTTTCTAGCGTGAATCGGTAGTTCGTTTCGGTTCCGGCCCGAATCGGTGCATTCAATGCAACCCGGCATGGTTTTTTGCATAGTAACGAAACTGACCAAAACGAACCAAAACATCACTATTGGGTCCAAAAAAGTGGATTGGGTGCATTCGTTTCGTTTCTAGCGTGAATCGGTAGTTCGTTTCGGTTCCGGCCCGAATCGGTGCATTGAATGCAACCCGGCATGGTTTTTTGCATAGTAACGAAACTGACCAAAACGAACCAAAACATCACTATTGGGTCCAAAAAAGTGGATTGGGTGCATTCGTTTCGTTTCTAGCGTGAATCGGTAGTTCGTTTCGGTTCCGGCCCGAATCGGTGCATTCAATGCAACCCGGCATGGTTTTTTGCACAGTAATGAAACTGACCAAAACGAACCAAAACATAACTATTGGGTCCAAAAAAGTGGATTGGGTGCGTTCGTTTCGTTTCTAGCGTGAATCGGTAGTTCGTTTCGGTTCCGGCCCGAATCGGTGCATTCAATGCAACCCGGCATGGTTTTTTGCACAGTAACGAAACTGACCAAAACGAACCAAAACATAACTATTGGGTCCAAAAAAGTGGATTGGGTGCGTTCATTACGTTTCTGGCCCAAATCGGTGCAATAAATGCAACCCGGCATGGTTTTTTGCACAGTAACAAAACTGACCAAAACGAACCAAAACATAACTATTGGGTCCAAAAAAGTGGATTGGGTGCGTTCGTTTCGTTTCTGGCGCGAATCGGTAGTTCGTTTCGGTTCCGGCCCGAATCGGTGCATTCAATGCAACCCGGCATGGTTTTTTGCATAGTAACGAAACTGACCAAAACATCACTATTGGGTCCAAAAAAGTGGATTGGGTGCATTCGTTTCGTTTCTAGCGTGAATCGGTAGTTCGTTTCGGTTCCGGCCCGAATCGGTGCATTCAATGCAACCCGGCATGGTTTTTTGCACAGTAACGAAACTGACCAAAACGAACCAAAACATCACTATTGGGTCCAAAAAAGTGGATTGGGTGCGTTCGTTTCGTTTCTTGCGCGAATCGGTAGTTCGTTTCGGTTCCGGCCCGAATCGGTGCATTCAATGCAACCCGGCATGGTTTTTTGCACAGTAACGAAACTGACCAAAACGAACCAAAACATCACAATTGGGTCCAAAAAAGTGGATTGGGTGCGTTCATTACGTTTCTGGCCCGAATCGGTAGTTCGTTTCGGTTCCGACCCGAATCGGTGCATTAAATGCAACCCGGCATGGTTTTTTGCACAGTAACGAAACTTACCAAAACGAACCAAAACATCACTATTGTGTCCAAAAAAGTGCATTGGGTGCGTTCGTTTCGTTTCTGGCGCGAATCGGTAGTTCGTTTCGGTTCCGGCCCGAATCGGTGCATTCAATGCAACCCGGCATGGTTTTTTGCACAGTAACGAAACTGACCAAAACGAACCAAAACATCACTATTGGGTCCAAAAAAGTGGATTGGGTGCGTTCGTTTCGTTTCTGGCGCGAATCGGTAGTTCGTTTCGGTTCCGGCCCGAATCGGTGCATTCAATGCAACCCGGCATGGTTTTTTCCACAGTAACGAAACTGACCAAAACGAACCAAAACATAACTATTGGGTCCAAAAAAGTGGATTGGGTGCGTTCATTACGTTTCTGGCCCAAATCGGTGCAATAAATGCAACCCGGCATGGTTTTTTGCACAGTAACAAAACTGACCAAAACGAACCAAAACATCACTATTGGGTCCAAAAAAGTGGATTGGGTGCGTTCGTTTCGTTTCTGACGTGAATCGGTAGTTTGTTTCGGTTCCGGCCCGAATCGGTACATTCAATGCAACCCGGCATGGTTTTTTGCACAGTAACGAAACTGACCAAAACGAACCAAAACATCACTATTGGGTCCAAAAAAGTGGATTGGGTGCGTTCATTTCATTTCTGGCCTGAATTGGTAGTTCATTTCGGTTCCGGCCCGAATCGGTGCATTCAATGCAATCCGGCATGGTTATTTGCACAATAACGAAACTGACCAAAACGAACCAAAACATAACTATTGGGTCCAAAAAAGTGGATTGGGTGCGTTCGTTTCGTTTCTGGCGCGAATCGGTAGTTCGTTTCGGTTCCGGCCCGAATCGGTGCATTCAATGCAACCCGGCATGGTTTTTTGCACAGTAACGAAACTGACCAAAACGAACCAAAACATCACTATTGGGTCCAATAAAGTGAATTTGGTGCATTCGTTTCGTTTCTGGCGCGAATCGGTAGTTCGTTTCGGTTCCGGCCCGAATCGATGCATTCAATGCAACCCGGCATGGTTTTTTGCACAGTAACAAAACTGACCAAAACGAACCAAAACATCACTATTGGGTCCAAAAAGTAAATTGGGTGCGTTCGTTTCGTTTCTGGCGCGAATCGGTAGTTTGTTTCGGTTCCGGCCCGAATCGGTGCATTAAATGCTATACCGGCATGGTTTTTTGCACAGTAACGAAACTGATTAAAAACGAACCAAACCATCACGATTGGGTCCAATAAAGTGGATTTGGTGCGTTCGTTTCGTTTCTGGCGCGAATCGGTAGTTCGTTTCGGTTCCGGCCCGAATCGGTGCATTCAATGCAACCCGGCATGGTTTTTTGCACAGTAACGAAACTGACCAAAACGAACCAAAAAATCACTATTGGGTCCAAAAAAGTGGATTGGGTGCGTTCGTTTCGTTTCTGGCGCGAATCGGTAGTTCGTTTCAGTTCCGGCCCGAATCGGTGCATTCAATGCAACCCGGCATGGTTTTTTGCATAGTAACGAAACTGACCAAAACGAACCAAAACATCACTATTGGGTCCAAAAAAGTGGATTGGGTGCATTCGTTTCGTTTCTAGCGTGAATCGGTAGTTCGTTTCGGTTCCGGCCCGAATCGGTGCATTCAATGCAACCCGGCATGGTTTTTTGCACAGTAATGAAACTGACCAAAACGAACCAAAACATAACTATTGGGTCCAAAAAAGTGGATTGGGTGCGTTCGTTTCGTTTCTAGCGTGAATCGGTAGTTCGTTTCGGTTCCGGCCCGAATCGGTGCATTCAATGCAACCCGGCATGGTTTTTTGCACAGTAACGAAACTGACCAAAACGAACCAAAACATAACTATTGGGTCCAAAAAAGTGGATTGGGTGCGTTCATTACGTTTCTGGCCCAAATCGGTGCAATAAATGCAACCCGGCATGGTTTTTTGCACAGTAACAAAACTGACCAAAACGAACCAAAACATAACTATTGGGTCCAAAAAAGTGGATTGGGTGCGTTCGTTTCGTTTCTGGCGCGAATCGGTAGTTCGTTTCGGTTCCGGCCCGAATCGGTGCATTCAATGCAACCCGGCATGGTTTTTTGCATAGTAACGAAACTGACCAAAACATCACTATTGGGTCCAAAAAAGTGGATTGGGTGCATTCGTTTCGTTTCTAGCGTGAATCGGTAGTTCGTTTCGGTTCCGGCCCGAATCGGTGCATTCAATGCAACCCGGCATGGTTTTTTGCATAGTAACGAAACTGACCAAAACGAACCAAAACATCACTATTGGGTCCAAAAAAGTGGATTGGGTGCATTCGTTTCGTTTCTAGCGTGAATCGGTAGTTCGTTTCGGTTCCGGCCCGAATCGGTGCATTCAATGCAACCCGGCATGGTTTTTTGCACAGTAATGAAACTGACCAAAACGAACCAAAACATAACTATTGGGTCCAAAAAAGTGGATTGGGTGCGTTCGTTTCGTTTCTAGCGTGAATCGGTAGTTCGTTTCGGTTCCGGCCCGAATCGGTGCATTCAATGCAACCCGGCATGGTTTTTTGCACAGTAACGAAACTGACCAAAACGAACCAAAACATAACTATTGGGTCCAAAAAAGTGGATTGGGTGCGTTCATTACGTTTCTGGCCCAAATCGGTGCAATAAATGCAACCCGGCATGGTTTTTTGCACAGTAACAAAACTGACCAAAACGAACCAAAACATAACTATTGGGTCCAAAAAAGTGGATTGGGTGCGTTCGTTTCGTTTCTGGCGCGAATCGGTAGTTCGTTTCGGTTCCGGCCCGAATCGGTGCATTCAATGCAACCCGGCATGGTTTTTTGCATAGTAACGAAACTGACCAAAACATCACTATTGGGTCCAAAAAAGTGGATTGGGTGCATTCGTTTCGTTTCTAGCGTGAATCGGTAGTTCGTTTCGGTTCCGGCCCGAATCGGTGCATTCAATGCAACCCGGCATGGTTTTTTGCATAGTAACGAAACTGACCAAAACGAACCAAAACATCACTATTGGGTCCAAAAAAGTGGATTGGGTGCATTCGTTTCGTTTCTAGCGTGAATCGGTAGTTCGTTTCGGTTCCGGCCCGAATCGGTGCATTGAATGCAACCCGGCATGGTTTTTTGCATAGTAACGAAACTGACCAAAACGAACCAAAACATCACTATTGGGTCCAAAAAAGTGGATTGGGTGCATTCGTTTCGTTTCTAGCGTGAATCGGTAGTTCGTTTCGGTTCCGGCCCGAATCGGTGCATTCAATGCAACCCGGCATGGTTTTTTGCACAGTAATGAAACTGACCAAAACGAACCAAAACATAACTATTGGGTCCAAAAAAGTGGATTGGGTGCGTTCGTTTCGTTTCTAGCGTGAATCGGTAGTTCGTTTCGGTTCCGGCCCGAATCGGTGCATTCAATGCAACCCGGCATGGTTTTTTGCACAGTAACGAAACTGACCAAAACGAACCAAAACATAACTATTGGGTCCAAAAAAGTGGATTGGGTGCGTTCATTACGTTTCTGGCCCAAATCGGTGCAATAAATGCAACCCGGCATGGTTTTTTGCACAGTAACAAAACTGACCAAAACGAACCAAAACATAACTATTGGGTCCAAAAAAGTGGATTGGGTGCGTTCGTTTCGTTTCTGGCGCGAATCGGTAGTTCGTTTCGGTTCCGGCCCGAATCGGTGCATTCAATGCAACCCGGCATGGTTTTTTGCATAGTAACGAAACTGACCAAAACATCACTATTGGGTCCAAAAAAGTGGATTGGGTGCATTCGTTTCGTTTCTAGCGTGAATCGGTAGTTCGTTTCGGTTCCGGCCCGAATCGGTGCATTCAATGCAACCCGGCATGGTTTTTTGCATAGTAACGAAACTGACCAAAACGAACCAAAACATCACTATTGGGTCCAAAAAAGTGGATTGGGTGCATTCGTTTCGTTTCTAGCGTGAATCGGTAGTTCGTTTCGGTTCCGGCCCGAATCGGTGCATTCAATGCAACCCGGCATGGTTTTTTGCACAGTAATGAAACTGACCAAAACGAACCAAAACATAACTATTGGGTCCAAAAAAGTGGATTGGGTGCGTTCGTTTCGTTTCTAGCGTGAATCGGTAGTTCGTTTCGGTTCCGGCCCGAATCGGTGCATTCAATGCAACCCGGCATGGTTTTTTGCACAGTAACGAAACTGACCAAAACGAACCAAAACATAACTATTGGGTCCAAAAAAGTGGATTGGGTGCGTTCGTTTCGTTTCTGGCGCGAATCGGTAGTTCGTTTCGGTTCCGGCCCGAATCGGTGCATTCAATGCAACCCGGCATGGTTTTTTGCACAGTAACGAAACTGACCAAAACGAACCAAAACATCACTATTGGGTCCAATAAAGTGAATTTGGTGCATTCGTTTCGTTTCTGGCGTGAATCGGTAGTTCGTTTCGGTTCCGGCCCGAATCGATGCATTCAATGCAACCCGACATGGTTTTTTGCACAGTAACAAAACTGACCAAAACGAACCAAAACATCACTATTGGGTCCAAAAAGTAAATTGGGTGCGTTCGTTTCGTTTCTGGCGTGAATCGGTAGTTTGTTTCGGTTCCGGCCCGAATCGGTGCATTCAATGCAACCCGGCATGGTTTTTTGCACAGTAACGAAACTGACCAAAACGAACCAAAACATAACTATTGGGTCCAAAAAAGTGGATTGGGTGCGTTCGTTTCGTTTCTAGCGTGAATCGGTAGTTCGTTTCGGTTCCGGCCCGAATCGGTGCATTAAATGCTATCCCGGCATGGTTTTTTGCACAGTAACGAAACTGATTAAAAACGAACCAAAACATCACAATTGGGTCCAATAAAGTGGATTTGGTGCGTTCGTTTCGTTTCTGGCGCGAATCGGTAGTTTGTTTCGGTTCCGGCCCGAATCGGTGCATTAAATGCTATCCCGGCATGGTTTTTTGCACAGTAACGAAACTGATTAAAAACGAACCAAACCATCACGATTGGGTCCAATAAAGTGGATTTGGTGCGTTCGTTTCGTTTCTGGCGCGAATCGGTAGTTCGTTTCGGTTCCGGCCCGAATCGGTGCATTCAATGCAACCCGGCATGGTTTTTTGCACAGTAACGAAACTGACCAAAACGAACCAAAACATCACTATTGGGTCCAAAAAAGTGGATTGGGTGCGTTCGTTTCGTTTCTGGCGCGAATCGGTAGTTCGTTTCGGTTCCGGCCCGAATCGGTGCATTCAATGCAACCCGGCATGGTTTTTTGCATAGTAACGAAACTGACCAAAACGAACCAAAACATCACTATTGGGTCCAAAAAAGTGGATTGGGTGCATTCGTTTCGTTTCTAGCGTGAATCGGTAGTTCGTTTCGGTTCCGGCCCGAATCGGTGCATTCAATGCAACCCGGCATGGTTTTTTGCACAGTAATGAAACTGACCAAAACGAACCAAAACATAACTATTGGGTCCAAAAAAGTGGATTGGGTGCGTTCGTTTCGTTTCTAGCGTGAATCGGTAGTTCGTTTCGGTTCCGGCCCGAATCGGTGCATTTAATGCAACCCGGCATGGTTTTTTGCACAGTAACGAAACTGACCAAAACGAACCAAAACATAACTATTGGGTCCAAAAAAGTGGATTGGGTGCGATCGTTTCGTTTCTGGCACGAATCGGTAGTTCGTTTCGGTTCCGGCCCGAGTCGGTGCATTCAATGCAACCCGGCATGGTTTTTTGCACAGTAACGAAACTGACCAAAACGAACCAAAACATCACTATGGGGTCCAATAGAGTGAATTTGGTGCATTCGTTTCGTTTCTGGCGCGAATCGGTAGTTCGTTTCGGTTCCGGCCCGAATCGATGCATTCAATGCAACCCGGCATGGTTTTTTGCACAGTAACAAAACTGACCAAAACGAACCAAAACATCACTATTGGGTCCAAAAAGTAAATTGGGTGCGTTCGTTTCGTTTCTGGCGCGAATCGGTAGTTCGTTTCGGTTCCGGCCCGAATCGGTGCATTCAATGCAACCCGGCATGGTTTTTTGCACAGTAACGAAACTGACCAAAACGAACCAAAACATAACTATTGGGTCCAAAAAAGTGGATTGGGTGCGTTCGTTTCGTTTCTAGCGTGAATCGGTAGTTCGTTTCGGTTCCGGCCCGAATCGGTGCATTCAATGCAACCCGGCATGGTTTTTTGCACAGTAACGAAACTGACCAAAACGAACCAAAACATAACTATTGGGTCCAAAAAAGTGGATTGGGTGCGTTCGTTTCGTTTCTGGCGCGAATCGGTAGTTCGTTTCGGTTCCGGCCCGAATCGGTAAATTAAATGCTATCCCAGCATGGTTTTTTGCACAGTAACGAAACTGATTAAAAACAAACCAAAACATCACTATTGGGTCCAATAAAGTGAATTTGGTGCATTCGTTTCGTTTATGGCGCGAATCGGTAGTTCGTTTCGGTTCCGGCCCGTATCGATGCATTCAATGCAACCCGGCATGGTTTTTTGCACAGTAACAAAACTGACCAAAACGAACCAAAACATCACTATTGGGTCCAAAAAGTAAATTGGGTGCGTTCGTTTCGTTTCTGGCGCGAATCGGTAGTTTGTTTCGGTTCCGGCCCGAATCGGTGCATTAAATGCTATCCCGGCATGGTTTTTTGCACAGTAACGAAACTGATTAAAAACGAGCCAAAACATCACAATTCGGTCCAATAAAGTGGATTTGGTGCGTTCGTTTCGTTTCTGGCGCGAATCGGTAGTTTGTTTCGGTTCCGGCCCGAATCGGTGCATTAAATGCTATCCCGGCATGGTTTTTTGCACAGTAACGAAACTGATTAAAAATGAACCAAACCATCACGATTGTGTCCAATAAAGTGGATTTGGTGCGTTCGTTTCGTTTCTGGCGCGAATCGGTAGTTCGTTTCGGTTCCGGCCCGAATCGGTGCATTCAATGCAACCCGGCATGGTTTTTTGCACAGTAACGAAACTGACCAAAACGAACCAAAACATCACTATTGGGTCCAAAAAAGTGGATTGGGTGCGTTCGTTTCGTTTCTGGCGCGAATCGGTAGTTCGTTTCGGTTCCGGCCCGAATCGGTGCATTCAATGCAACCCGGCATGGTTTTTTGCACAGTAACGAAACTGACCAAAACGAACCAAAACATCACTATTGGGTCCAAAAAAGTGGATTGGGTGCGTTCGTTTCGTTTCTGGCGCGAATCGGTAGTTCGTTTCGGTTCCGGCCCGAATCGGTGCATTCAATGCAACCCGGCATGGTTTTTTGCATAGTAACGAAACTGACCAAAGCGAACCAAAACATCACTATTGGGTCCAAAAAAGTGGATTGGGTGCATTCGTTTCGTTTCTAGCGTGAATCGGTAGTTCGTTTCGGTTCCGGCCCGAATCGGTGCATTCAATGCAACCCGGCATGGTTTTTTGCACAGTAACGAAACTGACCAAAACGAACCAAAACATCACTATTGGGTCCAAAAAAGTGGATTGGGTGCATTCGTTTCGTTTCTAGCGTGAATCGGTAGTTCGTTTCGGTTCCGGCCCGAATCGGTGCATTCAATGCAACCCGGCATGGTTTTTTGCACAGTAATGAAACTGACCAAAACGAACCAAAACATAACTATTGGGTCCGAAAAAGTGGATTGGGTGCGTTCGTTTCGTTTCTAGCGTGAATCGGTAGTTCGTTTCGGTTCCGGCCCGAATCGGTGCATTTAATGCAACCCGGCATGGTTTTTTGCACAGTAACGAAACTGACCAAAACGAACCAAAACATAACTATTGGGTCCAAAAAAGTGGATTGGGTGCGATCGTTTCGTTTCTGGCACGAATCGGTAGTTCGTTTCGGTTCCGGCCCGAGTCGGTGCATTCAATGCAACCCGGCATGGTTTTTTGCACAGTAACGAAACTGACCAAAACGAACCAAAACATCACTATGGGGTCCAATAGAGTGAATTTGGTGCATTCGTTTCGTTTCTGGCGCGAATCGGTAGTTCGTTTCGGTTCCGGCCCGAATCGATGCATTCAATGCAACCCGGCATGGTTTTTTGCACAGTAACAAAACTGACCAAAACGAACCAAAACATCACTATTGGGTCCAAAAAGTAAATTGGGTGCGTTCGTTTCGTTTCTGGCGCGAATCGGTAGTTCGTTTCGGTTCCGGCCCGAATCGGTGCATTCAATGCAACCCGGCATGGTTTTTTGCACAGTAACGAAACTGACCAAAACGAACCAAAACATAACTATTGGGTCCAAAAAAGTGGATTGGGTGCGTTCGTTTCGTTTCTAGCGTGAATCGGTAGTTCGTTTCGGTTCCGGCCCGAATCGGTGCATTCAATGCAACCCGGCATGGTTTTTTGCACAGTAACGAAACTGACCAAAACGAACCAAAACATAACTATTGGGTCCAAAAAAGTGGATTGGGTGCGTTCGTTTCGTTTCTGGCGCGAATCGGTAGTTCGTTTCGGTTCCGGCCCGAATCGGTAAATTAAATGCTATCCCAGCATGGTTTTTTACACAGTAACGAAACTGATTAAAAACAAACCAAAACATCACTATTGGGTCCAATAAAGTGAATTTGGTGCATTCGTTTCGTTTATGGCGCGAATCGGTAGTTCGTTTCGGTTCCGGCCCGAATCGATGCATTCAATGCAACCCGGCATGGTTTTTTGCACAGTAACAAAACTGACCAAAACGAACCAAAACATCACTATTGGGTCCAAAAAGTAAATTGGGTGCGTTCGTTTCGTTTCTGGCGCGAATCGGTAGTTTGTTTCGGTTCCGGCCCGAATCGGTGCATTAAATGCTATCCCGGCATGGTTTTTTGCACAGTAACGAAACTGATTAAAAACGAGCCAAAACATCACAATTCGGTCCAATAAAGTGGATTTGGTGCGTTCGTTTCGTTTCTGGCGCGAATCGGTAGTTTGTTTCGGTTCCGGCCCGAATCGGTGCATTAAATGCTATCCCAGCATGGTTTTTTGCACAGTAACGAAACTGATTAAAAATGAACCAAACCATCACGATTGGGTCCAATAAAGTGGATTTGGTGCGTTCGTTTCGTTTCTGGCGCGAATCGGTAGTTCGTTTCGGTTCCGGCCCGAATCGGTGCATTCAATGCAACCCGGCATGGTTTTTTGCACAGTAACGAAACTGACCAAAACGAACCAAAACATCACTATTGGGTCCAAAAAAGTGGATTGGGTGCGTTCGTTTCGTTTCTGGCGCGAATCGGTAGTTCGTTTCGGTTCCGGCCCGAATCGGTGCATTCAATGCAACCCGGCATGGTTTTTTGCACAGTAACGAAACTGACCAAAACGAACCAAAACATCACTATTGGGTCCAAAAAAGTGGATTGGGTGCGTTCGTTTCGTTTCTGGCGCGAATCGGTAGTTCGTTTCGGTTCCGGCCCGAATCGGTGCATTCAATGCAACCCGGCATGGTTTTTTGCATAGTAACGAAACTGACCAAAGCGAACCAAAACATCACTATTGGGTCCAAAAAAGTGGATTGGGTGCATTCGTTTCGTTTCTAGCGTGAATCGGTAGTTCGTTTCGGTTCCGGCCCGAATCGGTGCATTCAATGCAACCCAGCATGGTTTTTTGCACAGTAACGAAACTGACCAAAACGAACCAAAACATAACTATTGGGTCCAAAAAAGTGGATTGGGTGCATTCGTTTCATTTCTGGCGCGAATCGGTAGTTCGTTTCAGTTCCGGCCCGAATCGGTACATTAAATGCTATCCCGGCATGGTTTTTTGCACAGTAACCAAACTAATTAAAAACGAAACAAAACATCGTGATTGGGTCCAATAAAGTGGATTGGGTGCGTTCGTTTCGTTTCTGGCGCGAATCGGTAGTTCGTTTCGGTTCCGGCCCCAATCGGTGCATTCAATGAGACCCGTCATGGTTTTTTGCACAGTAACGAAACTGACCAAAACGAACCAAAACATCACTATTGGGTCCAAAAAAGTGGATTGGGTGCATTCGTTTCGTTTCTAGCGTGAATCGGTAGTTCGTTTCGGTTCCGGCCCGAATCGGTGCATTCAATGCAACCCGGCATGGTTTTTTGCACAGTAACGAAACTGACCAAAACGAACCAAAACATAACTATTGGGTCCAAAAAAGTGGATTGGGTGCGTTCGTTTCGTTTCTGGCGCGAATCGGTAGTTCGTTTCGGGTACGGCCCGAATCGGTACATTAAATGCTATCCCGGCATGGTTTTTTGCACAGTAACGAAACTGATTAAAAACGAACCAAAACATCACGATTGGGTCCAATAAAGTGGATTCGGTGCGTTCGTTTCGTTTCTGGCGCGAATCGGTAGTTCGTTTCGGTTCCGGCCCGAATCGGTGCATTCAATGCAACCCGTCATGGTTTTTTGCACAGTAACGAAACTGACCAAAACGAACCAAAACATAACTATTGGGTCCAAAAAAGTGGATTGGGTGCGTTCGTTTCGTTTCTGGCGCGAATCGGTAGTTCGTTTCGGTTCCGGCCCGAATCGGTGCATTCAATGCAACCCGGCATGGTTTTTTGCACAGTAACGAAACTGACCAAAACGAACCAAAACATCACTATTGGGTCCAATAAAGTGAATTTGGTGCATTCGTTTCGTTTCTGGCGCGAATCGGTAGTTCGTTTCGGTTCCGGCCCGAATCGATGCATTCAATGCAACCCGACATGGTTTTTTGCACAGTAACAAAACTGACCAAAACGAACCAAAACATCAGTATTGGGTCCAAAAAGTAAATTGGGTGCGTTCGTTTCGTTTCTGGCGCGAATCGGTAGTTTGTTTCGGTTCCGGCCCGAATCGGTGCATTCAATGCAACCCGGCATGGTTTTTTGCACAGTAACGAAACTGACCAAAACGAACCAAAACATAACTATTGGGTCCAAAAAAGTGGATTGGGTGCGTTCGTTTCGTTTCTAGCGTGAATCGGTAGTTCGTTTCGGTTCCGGCCCGAATCGGTGCATTAAATGCTATCCCGGCATGGTTTTTTGCACAGTAACGAAACTGATTAAAAACGAACCAAAACATCACAATTGGGTCCAATAAAGTGGATTTGGTGCGTTCGTTTCGTTTCTGGGGCGAATCGGTAGTTTGTTTCGGTTCCGGCCCGAATAGGTGCATTAAATGCTATCCCGGCATGGTTTTTTGCACAGTAACGAAACTGATTAAAAACGAACCAAACCATCACGATTGGGTCCAATAAAGTGGATTTGGTGCGTTCGTTTCGTTTCTGGCGCGAATCGGTAGTTCGTTTCGGTTCCGGCCCGAATCGGTGCATTCAATGCAACCCGGCATGGTTTTTTGCACAGTAACGAAACTGACCAAAACGAACCAAAACATCACTATTGGGTCCAAAAAAGTGGATTGGGTGCGTTCGTTTCGTTTCTGGCGCGAATCGGTAGTTCGTTTCGGTTCCGGCCCGAATCGGTGCATTCAATGCAACCCGGCATGGTTTTTTGCATAGTAACGAAACTGACCAAAACGAACCAAAACATCACTATTGGGTCCAAAAAAGTGGATTGGGTGCATTCGTTTCGTTTCTAGCGTGAATCGGTAGTTCGTTTCGGTTCCGGCCCGAATCGGTGCATTCAATGCAACCCGGCATGGTTTTTTGCACAGTAACGAAACTGACCAAAACGAACCAAAACATAACTATTGGGTCCGAAAAAGTGGATTGGGTGCGTTCGTTTCGTTTCTAGCGTGAATCGGTAGTTCGTTTCGGTTCCGGCCCGAATCGGTGCATTCAATGCAACCCGGCATGGTTTTTTGCACAGTAACGAAACTGACCAAAACGAACCAAAACATAACTATTGGGTCCAAAAAAGTGGATTGGGTGCGTTCGTTTCGTTTCTGGCGCGAATCGGTAGTTCGTTTCGGTTCCGGCCCGAATCGGTGCATTCAATGCAACCCGGCATGGTTTTTTGCACAGTAACGAAACTGACCAAAACGAACCAAAACATCACTATTGGGTCCAATAGAGTGAATTTGGTGCATTCGTTTCGTTTCTGGCGCGAATCGGTAGTTCGTTTCGGTTCCGGCCCGAATCGATGCATTCAATGCAACTCGGCATGGTTTTTTGCACAGTAACAAAACTGACCAAAACGAACCAAAACAACACTATTGGGTCCAAAAAGTAATTTGGGTGCGTTCGTTTCATTTCTGGCGCGAATCGGTAGTTCGTTTCGGTTCCGGCCCGAATCGGTGCATTCAATGCAACCCGGCATGGTTTTTTGCACAGTAACGAAACTGACCAAAACGAACCCAAACATAACTATTGGGTCCAAAAAAGTGGATTGGGTGCGTTCGTTTCGTTTCTAGCGTGAATTAGTTCGTTTCGGTTCCGGCCCGAATCGGTGCATTCAATGCAACCCGGCATGGTTTTTTGCACAGTAACGAAACTGACCAAAACGAACCAAAACATAACTATTGGGTCCAAAAAAGTGGATTGGGTGCGTTCGTTTCGTTTCTGGCGCGAATCGGTAGTTCGTTTCGGTTCCGGCCCGAATCGGTAAATTAAATGCTATCCCAGCATGGTTTTTTGCACAGTAACGAAACTGATTAAAAACAAACCAAAACATCACTATTGGGTCCAATAAAGTGAATTTGGTGCATTCGTTTCGTTTATGGCGCGAATCGGTAGTTCGTTTCGGTTCCGGCCCGAATCGATGCATTCAATGCAACCCGGCATGGTTTTTTGCACAGTAACAAAACTGACCAAAACGAACCAAAACATCACTATTGGGTCCAAAAAGTAAATTGGGTGCGTTCGTTTCGTTTCTGGCGCGAATCGGTAGTTTGTTTCGGTTCCGGCCCGAATCGGTGCATTAAATGCTATCCCGGCATGGTTTTTTGCACAGTAACGAAACTGATTAAAAACGAACCAAAACATCACAATTGGGTCCAATAAAGTGGATTTGGTGCGTTCGTTTCGTTTCTGGCGCGAATCGGTAGTTTGTTTCGGTTCCGGCCCGAATCGGTGCATTAAATGCTATCCCGGCATGGTTTTTTGCACAGTAACGAAACTGATTAAAAACGAACCAAACCATCACGATTGGGTCCAATAAAGTGGATTTGGTGCGTTCGTTTCGTTTCTGGCGCGAATCGGTAGTTCGTTTCGGTTCCGGCCCGAATCGGTGCATTCAATGCAACCCGGCATGGTTTTTTGCATAGTAACGAAACTGACCAAAACATCACTATTGGGTCCAAAAAAGTGGATTGGGTGCATTCGTTTCGTTTCTAGCGTGAATCGGTAGTTCGTTTCGGTTCCGGCCCGAATCGGTGCATTCAATGCAACCCGGCATGGTTTTTTGCACAGTAACGAAACTGACCAAAACGAACCAAAACATAACTATTGGGTCCAAAAAAGTGGATTGGGTGCGTTCGTTTCGTTTCTAGCGTGAATCGGTAGTTCGTTTCGTTTCCGGCCCGAATCGGTGCATTCAATGCAACCCGGCATGGTTTTTTGCACAGTAACGAAACTGACCAAAACGAACCAAAACATCACTATTGGGTCCAATAAAGTGAATTTGGTGCATTCGTTTCGTTTCTGGTGCGAATCGGTAGTTCGTTTCGGTTCCGGCCCGAATCGATGCATTCAATGCAACCCGGCATGGTTTTTTGCACAGTAACAAAACTGACCAAAACGAACCAAAACATCACTATTGGGTCCAAAAAGTAAATTGGGTGCGTTCGTTTCGTTTCTGGAGCGAATCGGTAGTTTGTTTCGGTTCCGGCCCGAATCGGTGCATTAAATGCTATCGCGGCATGGTTTTTTGCACAGTAACGAAACTGATTAAAAACGAACCAAACCATCACGATTGGGTCCAATAAAGTGGATTTGGTGCATTCGTTTCGTTTCTGGCGCGAATCGGTAGTTCGTTTCGGTTCCGGCCCGAATCGGTGCATTCAATGCAACCTGGCATGGTTTTTTGCACAGTAACGAAACTGACCAAAACGAACCAAAACATCACTATTGGGTCCAAAAAAGTGGATTGGGTGCGTTCGTTTCGTTTCTGGCGCGAATCGGTAGTTCGTTTCAGTTCCGGCCCGAATCGGTGCATTCAATGCAACCCGGCATGGTTTTTTGCATAGTAACGAAACTGAGCAAAACGAACCAAAACATCACTATTGGGTCCAAAAAAGTGGATTAGGTGCATTCGTTTCGTTTCTAGCGTGAATCGGTAGTTCGTTTCGGTTCCGGCCCGAATCGGTGCATTCAATGCAACTCGGCATGGTTTTTTGCACAGTAACGAAACTGACCAAAACGAACCAAAACATAACTATTGGGTCCAAAAAAGTGGATTGGGTGCGTTCGTTTCGTTTCTAGCGTGAATCGGTAGTTCGTTTCGGTTCCGGCCCGAATCGGTGCATTCAATGCAACCCGGCATGGTTTTTTGCACAGTAACGAAACTGACCAAAACGAACCAAAACATAACTATTGGGTCCAAAAAAGTGGATTGGGTGCGTTCGTTTCGTTTCTGGCGCGAATCGGTAGTTCGTTTCGGTTCCGGCCCGAATCGGTAAATTAAATGCTATCCCAGCATGGTTTTTTGCACAGTAACGAAACTGATTAAAAACAAACCAAAACATCACTATTGGGTCCAATAAAGTGAATTTGGTGCATTCGTTTCGTTTATGGCGCGAATCGGTAGTTCGTTTCGGTTCCGGCCCGAATCGATGCATTCAATGCAACCCGGCATGGTTTTTTGCACAGTAACAAAACTGACCAAAACGAACCAAAACATCACTATTGGGTCCAAAAAGTAAATTGGGTGCGTTCGTTTCGTTTCTGGCGCGAATCGGTAGTTTGTTTCGGTTCCGTCCCGAATCGGTGCATTAAATGCTATCCCGGCATGGTTTTTTGCACAGTAACGAAACTGATTAAAAACGAACCAAAACATCACAATTGGGTCCAATAAAGTGGATTTGGTGCGTTCGTTTCGTTTCTGGCGCGAATCGGTAGTTCGTTTCGGTTCCGGCCCGAATCGGTACATTAAATGCTATCCCGGCATGGTTTTTTGCACAGTAACGAAACTGATTAAAAACGAACCAAAACATCACAATTGGGTCCAATAAACTTGATTTGGTGCGTTTGTTTCGTTTCTGGCGCGAATCGGTAGTTCGTTTTGGTTGCGGCCCGAATCGGTGCATTCAATGCAACCCGTCATGGTTTTTTGCACAGTAACGAAACTGACCAAAACGAACCAAAACATAACTATTGGGTCCAAAAAAGTGGATTAGGTGCGTTCGTTACGTTTCTGGCCCGAATCGGTAGTTCGTTTCGGTTCCGGCCCGAATCGGTGCATTAAATGCAACCCGGCATGGTTTTTTGCACAGTAACGAAACTGACCAAAACGAACCAAAACATCACTATTGGGTCCAAAAAAGTGGATTGGGTGCGTTCGTTTCGTTTCTGGCCCGAATTGGTAGTTCATTTCGGTTCCGGCATGAATCGATGCATTCAATGCAACCCGGCATGGTTTTTTGCACAGTAATGAAACTGACCAAAACGAACCAAAACATCACTATTGGGTCCAAAAAAGTGGATTGGGTGCGTTCGTTTCATTTCTGGCGCGAATCGGTAGTTCGTTTCGGTTCCGGCCCGAATCGGTGCATTCAATGCAACCCGGCATGGTTTTTTGCACAGTAACGAAACTGACCAAAACGAACCAAAACATCACTATTGGGTCCAAAAAAGTGGATTGGGTGCGTTCGTTTCGTTTCTGGCGCGAATCGGTAGTTCGTTTCGGTTCCGGCCCGAATCGGTGCATTCAATGCAACCCGGCATGGTTTTTTGCACAGTAACGAAACTGACCAAAACGAACCAAAACATCACTATTGGGTCCAAAAAAGTGGATTGGGTGCGTTCGTTTCGTTTCTGGCGCGAATCGGTAGTTCGTTTCGGTTCCGGCCCGAATCGGTGCATTCAATGCAACCCGGCATGGTTTTTTGCATAGTAACGAAACTGACCAAAACGAACCAAAACATCACTATTGGGTCCAAAAAAGTGGATTGGGTGCATTCGTTTCGTTTCTAGCGTGAATCGGTAGTTCGTTTCGGTTCCGGCCCAAATCGGTGCATTCAATGCAACCCGGCATGGTTTTTTGCACAGTAACGAAACTGACCAAAACGAACCAAAACATAACTATTGGGTCCAAAAAAGTGGATTGGGTGCGTTCGTTTCGTTTCTAGCGTGAATCGGTAGTTCGTTTCAGTTCCGGCCCGAATCGGTGCATTCAATGCAACCCGGCATGGTTTTTTGCACAGTAACGAAACTGACCAAAACGAACCAAAACATAACTATTGGGTCCAAAAAAGTGGATTGGGTGCGTTCGTTTCGTTTCTGGCGCGAATCGGTAGTTCGTTTTGGTTCCGGCCCGAATCGGTAAATTAAATGCTATCCCGGCATGGTTTTTTGCACAGTAACGAAACTGATTAAAAACAAACCAAAACATCACTATTGGGTCGAATAAAGTGAATTTGGTGCATTCGTTTCGTTTCTGGCGCGAATCGGTAGTTCGTTTCGGTTCCGGCCCGAATCGATGCATTCAATGCAACCCCCCGGCATGGTTTTTTGCATAGTAACAAAACTGACCAAAACGAACCAAAACATCACTATTGGGTCCAAAAAGTAAATTGGGTGCGTTCGTTTCGTTTCTGGCGCAAATCGGTAGTTTGTTTCGGTTCCGGCCCGAATCGGTGCATTAAATGCTATCCCGGCATGGTTTTTTGCACAGTAACGAAACTGATTAAAAACGAACCAAACCATCACGATTGGGTCCAATAAAGTGGATTTGGTGCGTTCGTTTCGTTTCTGGCGCGAATCGGTAGTTCGTTTCGGTTCCGGCCCGAATCGGTGCATTCAATGCAACCCGGCATGGTTTTTTGCACAGTAACGAAACTGACCAAAACGAACCAAAACATCACTATTGGGTCCAAAAAAGTGGATTGGGTGTGTTCGTTTCATTTCTGGCGCGAATCGGTAGTTCGTTTCGGTTCCGGCCCGAATCGGTGCATTCAATGCAACCCGGCATGGTTTTTTGCATAGTAACGAAACTGACCAAAACGAACCAAAACATCACTATTGGGTCCAAAAAAGTGGATTGGGTGCATTCGTTTCGTTTCTAGCGTGAATCGGTAGTTCGTTTCGGTTCCGGCCCGAATCGGTGCATTCAATGCAACCCGGCATGGTTTTTTGCACAGTAACGAAACTGACCAAAACGAACCAAAACATAACTATTGGGTCCAAAAAATGGATTGGGTGCGTTTGTTTCGTTTCTAGCGTGAATCGGTAGTTCGTTTCGGTTCCGGCCCGAATCGGTGCATTCAATGCAACCCGGCATGGTTTTTTGCACAGTAACGAAACTGACCAAAACGAACCAAAACATAACTATTGGGTCCAAAAAAGTGGATTGGGTGCGTTCGTTTCGTTTCTGGCGCGAATCGGTAGTCCGTTTCGGTTCTGGCCCGAATCGGTAAATTAAATGCTATCCCGGCATGGTTTTTTGCACAGTAACGAAACTGATTAAAAACAAACCAAAACATCACTATTGGGTCCAATAAAGTGAATTTGGTGCATTCGTTTCGTTTATGGCGCGAATCGGTAGTTCGTTTCGGTTCCGGCCCGAATCGATGCATTCAGTGCAACCCGGCATGGTTTTTTGCACAGTAACAACACTGACCAAAACGAACCAAAACATCACTATTGGGTCCAAAAAGTAAATTGGGTGCGTTCATTTCGTTTGTGGCGCGAATCGGTAGTTTGTTTCGGTTCCGGCCCGAATCGGTGCATTAAATGCTATCCCGGCATGGTTTTTTGCACAGTAACGAAACTGATTAAAAACGAACCAAAACATCACAATGGGGTCCAATAAAATGGATTTGGTGCGTTCGTTTCGTTTCTGGCGCGAATCGGTAGTTCGTTTCGGTTCCGGCCCGAATCGGTACATTAAATGCTATCCCGGCATGGTTTTTTGCACAGTAACGAAACTGATTAAAAACGAACCAAAACATCACAATTGGGTCCAATAAACTGGATTTGGTGCGTTCGTTTTGTTTCTGGCGCGAATCGGTAGTTCGTTTCGGTTCCGGCCCGAATCGGTGCATTCAATGAGACCCGTCATGGTTTTTTGCACAGTAACGAAACTGACCAAAACGAACCAAAACATCACTATTGGGTCCAAAAAAGTGGATTGGGTGCGTTCGTTTCATTTCTGGCCCGAATTGGTAGTTCATTTCGGTTCCGGCACGAATCGGTGCATTAAATGCTATCCCGGCATGGTTTTTTGCACAGTAACGAAACTGACCAAAACGAACCAAAACATCACTATTGGGTCCAATAAAGTGGATTGGGTGCGTTCGTTTCGTTTCTGGCGCGAATCGGTAGTTCGTTTCGGTTTCGGCCCGAATCGGTGCATTCAATGCAACCCGGCATGGTTTTTTGCACAGTAACGAAACTGACCAAAACGAACCAAAACATCACTATTGGGTCCAAAAAAGTGGATTGGGTGCATTCGTTTCGTTTCTAGCGCGAATCGGTAGTTCGTTTCGGTTCCGGCCCGAATCGGTGCATTCAATGCAATCTGGCATGGTTATTTGCACAGTAACGAAACTGACCAAAACGAACCAAAACATCACTATTGGGTCCAAAAAAGTGGATTGGCTGCGTTCGTTTCGTTTCTGGCGCGAATCGGTAGTTCGTTTCGGTTCCGGCCCGAATCGGTGCATTCAATGCAACCCGGCATGGTTTTTTGCACAGTAACGAAACTGACCAAAACGAACCAAAACATCACTATTGGGTCCAAAAAAGTAAATTGGGTGCGTTCATTTCGTTTCTGGCGCGAATCGGTAGTTCGTTTCGGTTCCGGCCCGAATCGGTGCATTAAATGCAACCCGGCATGGTTTTTTGCACAGTAACGAAACTGACCAAAACGAACCAAAACATCACTATTGGGTCCAAAAAAGTGGATTTGGTGCGTTCGTTTCGTTTCTGGCGCGAATCGGTAGTTCGTTTCGGTTCTGGCCCGAATCGGTACATTAAATGCTATCCCGGCATGGTTTTTTGCACAGTAACGAAACTGATTAAAAACGAACCAAAACATCACAATTGGGTCCAATAAACTGGATTTGGTGCGTTCGTTTCGTTTCTGGCGCGAATCGGTAGTTCGTTTCGGTTCCGGCCCGAATTGGTAGTTCATTTCGGTTCCGGCACGAATCGGTGCATTCAATGCAACCCGGCATGGTTTTTTGCACAGTAATGAAACTGACCAAAACGAACCAAAACAGCACTATTGGGTCCAAAAAAGTGGATTGGGTGCGTTCGTTTCATTTCTGGCCCGAATTGGTAGTTCATTTCGGTTCCGGCAGGAATCGCTGCATTCAATGCAACCCGACATGGTTTTTTGCACAGTAATGAAACTGACCAAAACGAACCAAAACATCACTATTGGGTCGAAAAAAGTGGATTGGGTGCGTTCGTTACGTTTCTGGCGCGAATCGGTAGTTCGTTTCGGTTCCGGCCCGAATCGGTGCATTCAATGCAACCCGGCATGGTTTTTTGCACAGTAACGAAACTGACCAAAACGAACCAAAACATCACTATTGGGTCCAAAAAAGTGGATTGGGTGCGTTCGTTTCGTTTCTGGCGCGAATCGGTAGTTCGTTTCGGTTCCGGCCCGAATCGGTGCATTCAATGCAACCCGGCATGGTTTTTTGCATAGTAACGAAACTGACCAAAACGAACCAAAACATCACTATTGGGTCCAAAAAAGTGGATTGGGTGCATTCGTTTCGTTTCTAGCGTGAATCGGTAGTTCGTTTCGGTTCCGGCCCAAATCGGTGCATTCAATGCAACCCGGCATGGTTTTTTGCACAGTAACGAAACTGACCAAAACGAACCAAAACATAACTATTGGGTCCAAAAAAGTGGATTGGGTGCGTTCGTTTCGTTTCTAGCGTGAATCGGTAGTTCGTTTCGGTTCCGGCCCGGATCGGTGCATTCAATGCAACCCGGCATGGTTTTTTGCACAGTAACGAAACTGACCAAAACGAACCAAAACATAACTATTGGGTCCAAAAAAGTGGATTGGGTGCGTTCGTTTCGTTTCTGGCGCGAATCGGTAGTTCGTTTTGGTTCCGGCCCGAATCGGTAAATTAAATGCTATCCCGGCATGGTTTTTTGCACAGTAACGAAACTGACCAAAACGAACCAAAACATCACTATTGGGTCCAAAAAAGTGGATTGGGTGCGTTCGTTTCGTTTCTGGCGCGAATCGGTAGTTCTTTTCGGTTCCGGCCCGAATCGGTGCATTCAATGCAACCCGGCATGGTTTTTTGCACAGTAACGAAACTGACCAAAACGAACCAAAACATAACTATTGGGTCGAAAAAAGTGGATTGGGTGCGTTCGTTACGTTTCTGGCGCGAATCGGTAGTTCGTTTCGGTTCCGGCCCGAATCGGTGCATTCAATGCAACCCGGCATGGTTTTTTGCACAGTAACGAAACTGACCAAAACGAACCAAAACATCACTATTGGGTCCAAAAAAGTGGATTGGGTGCGTTCGTTTCGTTTCTGGCGCGAATCGGTAGTTCGTTTCGGTTCCGGCCCGAATCGGTGCATTCAATGCAACCCGGCATGGTTTTTTGCACAGTAACGAAACTGACCAAAACGAACCAAAACATCACTATTGGGTCCAAAAAAGTGGATTGGGTGCGTTCGTTTCGTTTCTGGCGCGAATCGGTAGTTCGTTTCGGTTCCGGCCCGAATCGGTGCATTCAATGCAACCCGGCATGGTTTTTTGCATAGTAACGAAACTGACCAAAACGAACCAAAACATCACTATTGGGTCCAAAAAAGTGGATTGGGTGCATTCGTTTCGTTTCTAGCGTGAATCGGTAGTTCGTTTCGGTTCCGGCCCAAATCGGTGCATTCAATGCAACCCGGCATGGTTTTTTGCACAGTAACGAAACTGACCAAAACGAACCAAAACATAACTATTGGGTCCAAAAAAGTGGATTGGGTGCGTTCGTTTCGTTTCTAGCGTGAATCGGTAGTTCGTTTCGGTTCCGGCCCGAATCGGTGCATTCAATGCAACCCGGCATGGTTTTTTGCACAGTAACGAAACTGACCAAAACGAACCAAAACATAACTATTGGGTCAAAAAAAGTGGATTGGGTGCGTTCGTTTCGTTTCTGGCGCGAATCGGTAGTTTGTTTCGGTTCCGGCCCGAATCGGTGCATTAAATGCTATCCCGGCATGGTTTTTTGCACAGTAACGAAACTGATTAAAAACGAACCAAACCATCAAGATTGGGTCCAATAAAGTGGATTTGGTGCGTTCGTTTCGTTTCTGGCGCGAATCGGTAGTTCGTTTCGGTTCCGGCCCGAATCGGTGCATTCAATGCAACCCGGCATGGTTTTTTGCACAGTAACGAAACTGACCAAAACGAACCAAAACAGCACTATTGGGTCCAAAAAAGTGGATTGGGTGCGTTCGTTTCGTTTCTGGCGCGAATCGGTAGTTCGTTTCGGTTCCGGCCCGAATCGGTGCATTCAATGCAACCCGGCATGGTTTTTTGCATAGTAACGAAACTGACCAAAACGAACCAAAACATCACTATTGGGTCCAAAAAAGTGGATTGGGTGCATTCGTTTCGTTTCTAGCGTGAATCGGTAGTTCGTTTCGGTTCCGGCCCGAATCGGTGCATTCAATGCAACCCGGCATGGTTTTTTGCACAGTAACGAAACTGACCAAAACGAACCAAAACATAACTATTGGGTCGAAAAAAGTGGATTGGGTGCGTTTGTTTCGTTTCTAGCGTGAATCGGTAGTTCGTTTCGGTTCCGGCCCGAATCGGTGCATTCAATGCAACCCGGCATGGTTTTTTGCACAGTAACGAAACTGACCAAAACGAACCAAAACATAACAATTGGGTCCAAAAAAGTGGATTGGATGCGTTCGTTTCGTTTCTGGCGCGAATCGGTAGTCCGTTTCGGTTCTGGCCCGAATCGGTAAATTAAATGCTATCCCGGCATGGTTTTTTGCACAGTAACGAAACTGATTAAAAACAAACCAAAACATCACTATTGGGTCCAATAAAGTGAATTTGGTGCATTCGTTTCGTTTATGGCGCGAATCGGAAGTTCGTTTCGGTTCCGGCCCGAATCGATGCATTCAATGCAACCCGGCATGGTTTTTTGCACAGTAACAAAACTGACCAAAACGAACCAAAACATCACTATTGGGTCCAAAAAGTAAATTGGGTGCGTTCGTTTCGTTTCTGGCGCGAATCGGTAGTTTGTTTCGGTTCCGGCCCGAATCGGTGCATTAAATGCTATCCCGGCATGGTTTTTTGCACAGTAACGAAACTGATTAAAAACGAACCAAAACATCACAATGGGGTCCAATAAAGTGGATTTGGTGCGTTCGTTTCGTTTCTGGCGCGAATCGGTAGTTCGTTTCGGTTCCGGCACGAATCGGTACATTAAATGCTATCCCGGCATGGTTTTTTGCACAGTAACGAAACTGATTAAAAACGAACCAAAACATCACAATGGGGTCCAATAAACTGGATTTGGTGCGTTCGTTTCGTTTCTGGCGCGAATCGGTAGTTCGTTTCGGTTCCGGCCCGAATCGATGCATTCAATGCAACCCCCCGGCATGGTTTTTTGCATAGTAACAAAACTGACCAAAACGAACCAAAACATCATTATTGGGTCCAAAAAGTAAATTGGGTGCGTTCGTTTCGTTTCTGGCGCAAATCGGTAGTTTGTTTCGGTTCTGGCCCGAATCGGTGCATTAAATGCTATCCCGGCATGGTTTTTTGCACGGTAACGAAACTGATTAAAAACGAACCAAACCATCACGATTGGGTCCAATAAAGTGGATTTGGTGCGTTCGTTTCGTTTCTGGCGCGAATCGGTAGTTCGTTTCGGTTCCGGCACGAATCGGTACATTAAATGCTATCCCGGCATGGTTTTTTGCACAGTAACGAAACTGATTAAAAACGAACCAAAACATCACAATTGGGTCCAATAAACTGGATTTGGTGCGTTCGTTTCGTTTCTGGCGCGAATCGGTAGTTCGTTTCGGTTCCGGCACGAATCGGTACATTAAATGCTATCCCGGCATGGTTTTTTGCACAGTAACGAAACTGATTAAAAACGAACCAAAACATCACAATTGGGTCCAACAAACTGGATTTGGTGCGTTCGTTTCGTTTCTGGCGCGAATCGGTAGTTCGTTTCGGTTCCGGCCCGAATCGGTGCATTCAATGAGACCCGTCATGGTTTTTTGCACAGTAACGAAACTGACCAAAACGAACCAAAACATCACAATTGGGTCCAACAAACTGGATTTGGTGCGTTCGTTTCGTTTCTAGCGTGAATCGGTAGTTCGTTTCGGTTCCGGCCCGAATCGGTGCATTCAATGCAACCCGGCATGGTTTTTTGCACAGTAACGAAACTGACCAAAACGAACCAAAACATAACTATTGGGTCGAAAAAAGTGGATTGGGTGCGTTTGTTTCGTTTCTAGCGTGAATCGGTAGTTCGTTTCGGTTCCGGCCCGAATCGGTGCATTCAATGCAACCCGGCATGGTTTTTTGCACAGTAATGAAACTGACCAAAACGAACCAAAACATAACAATTGGGTCCAAAAAAGTGGATTGGATGCGTTCGTTTCGTTTCTGGCGCGAATCGGTAGTCCGTTTCGGTTCTGGCCCGAATCGGTAAATTAAATGCTATCCCGGCATGGTTTTTTGCACAGTAACGAAACTGATTAAAAACAAACCAAAACATCACTATTGGGTCCAATAAAGTGAATTTGGTGCATTCGTTTCGTTTATGGCGCGAATCGGAAGTTCATTTCGGTTCCGGCCCGAATCGATGCATTCAACGCAACCCGGCATGGTTTTTTGCACAGTAACAAAACTGACCAAAATGAACCAAAACATCACTATTGGGTCCAAAAAGTAAATTGGGTGCGTTCGTTTCGTTTCTGGCGCGAATCGGTAGTTTGTTTCGGTTCCGGCCCGAATCGGTGCATTAAATGCTATCCCGGCATGGTTTTTTGCACAGTAACGAAACTGATTAAAAACGAACCAAAACATCACAATGGGGTCCAATAAAGTGGATTTGGTGCGTTCGTTTCGTTTCTGGCGCGAATCGGTAGTTCGTTTCGGTTCCGGCACGAATCGGTACATTAAATGCTATCCCGGCATGGTTTTTTGCACAGTAACGAAACTGATTAAAAACGAACCAAAACATCACAATTGGGTCCAATAAACTGGATTTGGTGCGTTCGTTTCGTTTCTGGCGCGAATCGGTAGTTCGTTTCGGTTCCGGCACGAATCGGTACATTAAATGCTATCCCGGCATGGTTTTTTGCACAGTAACGAAACTGATTAAAAACGAACCAAAACATCACAATTGGGTCCAATAAACTGGATTTGGTGCGTTCGTTTCGTTTCTGGCGCGAATCGGTAGTTCGTTTCGGTTCCGGCCCGAATCGGTGCATTCAATGCAACCCGGCATGGTTTTTTGCATAGTAACGAAACTGACCAAAACGAACCAAAACATCACTATTGGGTCCAAAAAAGTGGATTGGGTGCATTCGTTTCGTTTCTAGCGTGAATCGGTAGTTCGTTTCGGTTCCGGCCCAAATCGGTGCATTCAATGCAACCCGGCATGGTTTTTTGCACAGTAACGAAACTGACCAAAACGAACCAAAACATCACTATTGGGTCCAAAAAAGTGGATTGGGTGCGTTCGTTTCGTTTCTGGCGCGAATCGGTAGTTCGTTTCGGTTCCGGCCCGAATCGGTGCATTCAATGCAACCCGGCATGGTTTTTTGCATAGTAACGAAACTGACCAAAACGAACCAAAACATCACTATTGGGTCCAAAAAAGTGGATTGGGTGCATTCGTTTCGTTTCTAGCGTGAATCGGTAGTTCGTTTCGGTTCCGGCCCAAATCGGTGCATTCAATGCAACCCGGCATGGTTTTTTGCACAGTAACGAAACTGACCAAAACGAACCAAAACATAACTATTGGGTCCAAAAAAGTGGATTGGGTGCGTTCGTTTCGTTTCTAGCGTGAATCGGTAGTTCGTTTCAGTTCCGGCCCGAATCGGTGCATTCAATGCAACCCGGCATGGTTTTTTGCACAGTAACGAAACTGACCAAAACGAACCAAAACATAACTATTGGGTCCAAAAAAGTGGATTGGGTGCGTTCGTTTCGTTTCTGGCGCGAATCGGTAGTTCGTTTTGGTTCCGGCCCGAATCGGTAAATTAAATGCTATCCCGGCATGGTTTTTTGCACAGTAACGAAACTGATTAAAAACAAACCAAAACATCACTATTGGGTCCAATAAAGTGAATTTGGTGCATTCGTTTCGTTTCTGGCGCGAATCGGTAGTTCGTTTCGGTTCCGGCCCGAATCGATGCATTCAATGCAACCCCCCGGCATGGTTTTTTGCATAGTAACAAAACTGACCAAAACGAACCAAAACATCACTATTGGGTCCAAAAAGTAAATTGGGTGCGTTCGTTTCGTTTCTGGCGCAAATCGGTAGTTTGTTTCGGTTCTGGCCCGAATCGGTGCATTAAATGCTATCCCGGCATGGTTTTTTGCACAGTAACGAAACTGATTAAAAACGAACCAAACCATCACGATTGGGTCCAATAAAGTGGATTTGGTGCGTTCGTTTCGTTTCTGGCGCGAATCGGTAGTTCGTTTCGGTTCCGGCCCGAATCGGTGCATTCAATGCAACCCGGCATGGTTTTTTGCACAGTAACGAAACTGACCAAAACGAACCAAAACATCACTATTGGGTCCAAAAAAGTGGATTGGGTGCGTTCGTTTCGTTTCTGGCGCGAATCGGTAGTTCGTTTCGGTTCCGGCCCGAATCGGTGCATTCAATGCAACCCGGCATGGTTTTTTGCATAGTAATGAAACTGACCAAAACGAACCAAAACATCACTATTGGGTCCAAAAAAGTGGATTGGGTGCATTCGTTTCGTTTCTAGCGTGAATCGGTAGTTCGTTTCGGTTCCGGCCCTAATCGGTGCATTCAATGCAACCCGGCATGGTTTTTTGCACAGTAACGAAACTGACCAAAACGAACCAAAACATCACTATTGGGTCCAAAAAAGTGGATTGGGTGCGTTCGTTTCGTTTCTAGCGTGAATCGGTAGTTCGTTTCAGTTCCGGCCCGAATCGGTGCATTCAATGCAACCCGGCATGGTTTTTTGCACAGTAACGAAACTAACCAAAACGAACCAAAACATAACTATTGGGTCCAAAAAAGTGGATTGGGTGCATTCGTTTCGTTTCTGGCGCGAATCGGTAGTTCGTTTTGGTTCCGGCCCGAATCGGTAAATTAAATGCTATCCCGGCATGGTTTTTTGCACAGTAACGAAACTGATTAAAAACAAACCAAAACATCACTATTGGGTCCAATAAAGTGAATTTGGTGCATTCGTTTCGTTTCTGGCGCGAATCGGTAGTTCGTTTCGGTTCCGGCCCGAATCGATGCATTCAATGCAACCCCCCGGCATGGTTTTTTGCATAGTAACAAAACTGACCAAAACGAACCAAAACATCATTATTGGGTCCAAAAAGTAAATTGGGTGCGTTCGTTTCGTTTCTGGCGCAAATCGGTAGTTTGTTTCGGTTCTGGCCCGAATCGGTGCATTAAATGCTATCCCGGCATGGTTTTTTGCACGGTAACGAAACTGATTAAAAACGAACCAAACCATCACGATTGGGTCCAATAAAGTGGATTTGGTGCGTTCGTTTCGTTTCTGGCGCGAATCGGTAGTTCGTTTCGGTTCCGGCCCGAATCGGTGCATTCAATGCAACCCGGCATGGTTTTTTGCACAGTAACGAAACTGACCAAAACGAACCAAAACATCACTATTGGGTCCAAAAAAGTGGATTGGGTGCGTTCGTTTCGTTTCTGGCGCGAATCGGTAGTTCGTTTCGGTTCCGGCCCGAATCGGTGCATTCAATGCAACCCGGCATGGTTTTTTGCATAGTAATGAAACTGACCAAAACGAACCAAAACATCACTATTGTGTCCAAAAAAGTGGATTGGGTGCATTCGTTTCGTTTCTAGCGTGAATCGGTAGTTCGTTTCGGCTCCGGCCCGAATCGGTGCATTCAATGCAACCCGGCATGGTTTTTTGCACAGTAACGAAACTGACCAAAACGAACCAAAACATCACTATTGGGTCCAAAAAAGTGGATTGGGTGCGTTTGTTTCGTTTCTAGCGTGAATCGGTAGTTCGTTTCGGTTCCGGCCCGAATCGGTGCATTCAATGCAACCCGGCATGGTTTTTTGCACAGTAACGAAACTGACCAAAACGAACCAAAACATAACTATTGGGTCCAAAAAAGTGGATTGGGTGCGTTCGTTTCGTTTCTGGCGCGAATCGGTAGTCCGTTTCGGTTCTGGCCCGAATCGGTAAATTAAATGCTATCCCGGCATGGTTTTTTGCACAGTAACGAAACTGATTAAAAACAAACCAAAACATCACTATTGGGTCCAATAAAGTGAATTTGGTGCATTCGTTTCGTTTATGGCGCGAATCGGTAGTTCGTTTCGGTTCTGGCCCGAATCGATGCATTCAATGCAACCCGGCATGGTTTTTTGCACAGTAACAACACTGACCAAAACGAACCAAAACATCACTATTGGGTCCAAAAAGTAAATTGGGTGCGTTCATTTCGTTTCTGGCGCGAATCGGTAGTTTGTTTCGGTTCCGGCCCGAATCGGTGCATTAAATGCTATCCCGGCATGGTTTTTTGCACAGTAACGAAACTGATTAAAAACGAACCAAAACATCACAATGGGGTCCAATAAAGTGGATTTGGTGCGTTCGTTTCGTTTCTGGCGCGAATCGGTAGTTCGTTTCGGTTCAGGCCCGAATCGGTACATTAAATGCTATCCCGGCATGGTTTTTTGCACAGTAACGAAACTGATTAAAAACGAACCAAAACATCACAATTGGGTCCAATAAACTGGATTTGGTGCGTTCGTTTCGTTTCTGGCGCGAATCGGTAGTTCGTTTCGGTTCCGGCCCGAATCGGTGCATTCAATGAGACCCGTCATGGTTTTTTGCACAGTAACGAAACTGACCAAAACGAACCAAAACATCACTATTGGGTCCAAAAAATTGGATTGGGTGCGTTCGTTTCATTTCTGGCCCGAATTGGTAGTTCATTTCGGTTCCGGCACGAATCGGTGCATTCAATGCAACCCGGCATGGTTTTTTGCACAGTAATGAAACTGACCAAAACGAACCAAAACATCACTATTGGGTCCAAAAAAGTGGATTGGGTGCGTTCGTTTCGTTTCTGGCGCGAATCGGTAGTTCGTTTCGGTTCCGGCCCGAATCGGTGCATTCAATGCAACCCGGCATGGTTTTTTGCACAGTAACGAAACTGACCAAAACGAACCAAAACATCACTATTGGGTCCAAAAAAGTGGATTGGCTGCGTTCGTTTCGTTTCTGGCGCGAATCGGTAGTTCGTTTCGGTTACGGCCCGAATCGGTGCATTCAATGCAACCCGGCATGGTTTTTTGCACAGTAACGAAACTGACCAAAACGAACCAAAACATCACTATTGGGTCCAAAAAAGTGGATTGGGTGCGTTCGTTTCGTTTCTGGCGCGAATCGGTAGTTCGTTTCGGTTCCGGCCCGAATCGGTGCATTCAATGCAACCCGGCATGGTTTTTTGCACAGTAACGAAACTGACCAAAACGAACCAAAACATAACTATTGGGTCCAAAAAAGTGGATTGGGTGCGTTCGTTTCGTTTCTGGCGCGAATCGGTAGTTCGTTTTGGTTCCGGCCCGAATCGGTAAATTAAATGCTATCCCGGCATGGTTTTTTGCACAGTAACGAAACTGATTAAAAACAAACCAAAACATCACTATTGGGTCCAATAAAGTGAATTTGGTGCAGTCGTTTCGTTTCTGGCGCGAATCGGTAGTTTGTTTCGGTTCCGGCCCGAATCGGTGCATTCAATGCAACCCGGCATGGTTTTTTGCACAGTAACGAAACTGACCAAAACGAACCAAAACATCACTATTGGGTCCAAAAAAGTGGATTGGGTGCATTCGTTTCGTTTCTAGCGTGAAGCGGTAGTTCGTTTCGGTTCCGGCCCGAATCGGTGCATTCAATGCAACCCGGCATGGTTTTTTGCACAGTAATGAAACTGACCAAAACGAACCAAAACATAACTATTGGGTCCAAAAAGTAAATTGGGTGCGTTCGTTTCGTTTCTGGCGCGAATCGGTAGTTTGTTTCGGTTCCGGCCCGAATCGGTGCATTAAATGCTATCCCGGCATGGTTTTTTGCACAGTAACGAAACTGATTAAAAACGAACCAAAACATCACAATGGGGTCCAATAAAGTGGATTTGGTGCGTTCGTTTCGTTTCTGGCGCGAATCGGTAGTTCGTTTCGGTTCCGGCACGAATCGGTACATTAAATGCTATCCCGGCATGGTTTTTTGCACAGTAACGAAACTGATTAAAAACGAACCAAAACATCACAATTGGGTCCAATAAACTGGATTTGGTGCGTTCGTTTCGTTTCTGGCGCGAATCGGTAGTTCGTTTCGGTTCCGGCCCGAATCGGTGCATTCAATGAGACCCGTCATGGTTTTTTGCACAGTAACGAAACTGACCAAAACGAACCAAAACATCACTATTGGGTCCAAAAAAGTGGATTGGGTGCGTTCGTTTCATTTCTGGCCCGAATTGGTAGTTCATTTCGGTTCCGGCACGAATCGGTGCATTCAATGCAACCCGGCATGGTTTTTTGCACAGTAATGAAACTGACCAAAACGAACCAAAACATCACTATTGGGTCCAAAAAAGTGGATTGGGTGCGTTCGTTTCGTTTCTGGCGCGAATCGGTAGTTCGTTTCGGTTCCGGCCCGAATCGGTGCATTCAATGCATCCCGGCATGGTTTTTTGCACAGTAACGAAACTGACCAAAACGAACCAAAACATCACTATTGGGTCCAAAAAAGTGGATTGGGTGCGTTCGTTTCGTTTCTGGCGCGAATCGGTAGTTCGTTTCGGTTCCGGCCCGAATCGGTAAATTAAATGCTATCCCGGCATGGTTTTTTGCACAGTAACGAAACTGATTAAAAACAAACCAAAACATCACTATTGGGTCCAATAAAGTGAATTTGGTGCAGTCGTTTCGTTTCTGGCGCGAATCGGTAGTTCGTTTCGGTTCCGGCCCGAATCGGTGCATTCAATGCAACCCGGCATGGTTTTTTGCACAGTAACGAAACTGACCAAAACGAACCAAAACATCACTATTGGGTCCAAAAAAGTGGATTGGGTGCGTTCGTTTCGTTTCTGGCGCGAATCGGTAGTTCGTTTCGGTTCCGGCCCGAATCGGTGCATTCAATGCAACCCGGCATGGTTTTTTGCACAGTAACGAAACTGACCAAAACGAACCAAAACATCACTATTGGGTCCAAAAAAGTGGATTGGCTGCGTTCGTTTCGTTTCTGGCGCGAATCGGTAGTTCGTTTCGGTTCCGGCCCGAATCGGTGCATTCAATGCAACCCGGCATGGTTTTTTGCACAGTAACGAAACTGACCAAAACGAACCAAAACATCACTATTGGGTCCAAAAAAGTGGATTGGGTGCGTTCGTTTCGTTTCTGGCGCGAATCGGTAGTTCGTTTCGGTTCCGGCCCGAATCGGTGCATTCAATGCAACCCGGCATGGTTTTTTGCACAGTAACGAAACTGACCAAAACGAACCAAAACATAACTATTGGGTCCAAAAAAGTGGATTGGGTGCGTTCGTTTCGTTTCTGGCGCGAATCGGTAGTTCGTTTTGGTTCCGGCCCGAATCGGTAAATTAAATGCTATCCCGGCATGGTTTTTTGCACAGTAACGAAACTGATTAAAAACAAACCAAAACATCACTATTGGGTCCAATAAAGTGAATTTGGTGCAGTCGTTTCGTTTCTGGCGTGAATCGGTAGTTTGTTTCGGTTCCGGCCCGAATCGGTGCATTCAATGCAACCCGGCATGGTTTTTTGCACAGTAACGAAACTGACCAAAACGAACCAAAACATCACTATTGGGTCCAAAAAAGTGGATTGGGTGCATTCGTTTCGTTTCTAGCGTGAAGCGGTAGTTCGTTTCGGTTCCGGCCCGAATCGGTGCATTCAATGCAACCCGGCATGGTTTTTTGCACAGTAACGAAACTGACCAAAACGAACCAAAACATCACTATTGGGTCCAAAAAAGTGGATTGGGTGCGTTTGTTTCGTTTCTAGCGTGAATCGGTAGTTCGTTTCGGTTCCGGCCCGAATCGGTGCATTCAATGCAACCCGGCATGGTTTTTTGCACAGTAACGAAACTGACTAAAACGAACCAAAACATAACAATTGGGTCCAAAAAAGTGGATTGGATGCGTTCGTTTCGTTTCTGGCGCGAATCGGTAGTCCGTTTCGGTTCTGGCCCGAATCGGTAAATTAAATGCTATCCCGGCATGGTTTTTTGCACAGTAACGAAACTGATTAAAAACAAACCAAAACATCACTATTGGGTCCAATAAAGTGAATTTGGTGCATTCGTTTCGTTTATGTCGCGAATCGGAAGTTCGTTTCGGTTCCGGCCCGAATCGATGCATTCAATGCAACCCGGCATGGTTTTTTGCACAGTAACAAAACTAACCAAAACGAACCAAAACATCACTATTGGGTCCAAAAAGTAAATTGGGTGCGTTCGTTTCGTTTCTGGCGCGAATCGGTAGTTTGTTTCGGTTCCGGCCCGAATCGGTGCATTAAATGCTATCCCGGCATGGTTTTTTGCACAGTAACGAAACTGATTAAAAACGAACCAAAACATCACAATGGGGTCCAATAAAGTGGATTTGGTGCGTTCGTTTCGTTTCTGGCGCGAATCGGTAGTTCGTTTCGGTTCCGGCACGAATCGGTACATTAAATGCTATCCCGGCATGGTTTTTTGCACAGTAACGAAACTGATTAAAAACGAACCAAAACATCACAATTGGGTCCAATAAACTGGATTTGGTGCGTTCGTTTCGTTTCTGGCGCGAATCGGTAGTTCGTTTCGCTTCCGGCCCGAATCGGTGCATTCAATGCAACCCGGCATGGTTTTTTGCACAGTAACGAAACTGACCAAAACGAACCAAAACATCACTATTGGGTCCAAAAAAGTGGATTGGGTGCATTCGTTTCGTTTCTAGCGTGAATCGGTAGTTCGTTTCGGTTCCGGCCCGAATCGGTGCATTCAATGCAACCCGGCATGGTTTTTTGCACAGTAACGAAACTGACCAAAACGAACCAAAACATCACTATTGGGTCCAAAAAAGTGGATTGGGTGCGTTTGTTTCGTTTCTAGCGTGAATCGGTAGTTCGTTTCGGTTCCGGCCCGAATCGGTGCATTCAATGCAACCCGGCATGGTTTTTTGCACAGTAACGAAACTGACCAAAACGAACCAAAACATAACAATTGGGTCCAAAAAAGTGGATTGGATGCGTTCGTTTCGTTTCTGGCGCGAATCGGTAGTCCGTTTCGGTTCTGGCTCGAATCGGTAAATTAAATGCTATCCCGGCATGGTTTTTTGCACAGTAACGAAACTGATTAAAAACAAACCAAAACATCACTATTGGGTCCAATAAAGTGAATTTGGTGCATTCGTTTCGTTTATGGCGCGAATCGGAAGTTCGTTTCAGTTCCGGCCCGAATCGATGCATTCAATGCAACCCGGCATGGTTTTTTGCACAGTAACAAAACTGACCAAAACGAACCAAAACATCACTATTGGGTCCAAAAAGTAAATTGGGTGCGTTCGTTTCGTTTCTGGCGCGAATCGGTAGTTTGTTTCGGTTCCGGCCCGAATCGGTGCATTAAATGCTATCCCGGCATGGTTTTTTGCACAGTAACGAAACTGATTAAAAACGAACCAAAACATCACAATGGGGTCCAATAAAGTGGATTTGGTGCGTTCGTTTCGTTTCTGGCGCGAATCGGTAGTTCGTTTCGGTTCCGGCACGAATCGGTACATTAAATGCTATCCCGGCATGGTTTTTTGCACAGTAACGAAACTGATTAAAAACGAACCAAAACATCACAATTGGGTCCAATAAACTGGATTTGGTGCGTTCGTTTCGTTTCTGGCGCGAATCGGTAGTTCGTTTCGGTTCCGGCCCGAATCGGTGCATTCAATGAGACCCGTCATGGTTTTTTGCACAGTAACGAAACTGACCAAAACGAACCAAAACATCACTATTGGGTCCAAAAAAGTGGATTGGGTGCGTTCGTTTCATTTCTGGCCCGAATTGGTAGTTCATTTCGGTTCCGGCACGAATCGGTGCATTCAATGCAACCCGGCATGGTTTTTTGCACAGTAATGAAACTGACCAAAACGAACCAAAACATCACTATTGGGTCCAAAAAAGTGGATTGGGTGCGTTCGTTTCGTTTCTGGCGCGAATCAGTAGTTCGTTTCGGTTCCGGCCCGAATCGGTGCATTCAATGCATCCCGGCATGGTTTTTTGCACAGTAACGAAACTGACCAAAACGAACCAAAACATCACTATTGGGTCCAAAAAAGTGGATTGGGTGCGTTCGTTTCGTTTCTGGCGCGAATCGGTAGTTCGTTTCGGTTCCGGCCCGAATCGGTAAATTAAATGCTATCCCGGCATGGTTTTTTGCACAGTAACGAAACTGATTAAAAACAAACCAAAACATCACTATTGGGTCCAATAAAGTGAATTTGGTGCAGTCGTTTCGTTTCTGGCGCGAATCGGTAGTTCGTTTCGGTTCCGGCCCGAATCGGTGCATTCAATGCAACCCGGCATGGTTTTTTGCACAGTAACGAAACTGACCAAAACGAACCAAAACATCACTATTGGGTCCAAAAAAGTGGATTGGGTGCATTCGTTTCGTTTCTAGCGTGAATCGGTAGTTCGTTTCGGTTCCGGCCCGAATCGGTGCATTCAATGCAACCCGGCATGGTTTTTTGCACAGTAACGAAACTGACCAAAACGAACCAAAACATCACTATTGGGTCCAAAAAAGTGGATTGGGTGCGTTTGTTTCGTTTCTAGCGTGAATCGGTAGTTCGTTTCGGTTCCGGCCCGAATCGGTGCATTCAATGCAACCCGGCATGGTTTTTTGCACAGTAACGAAACTGACCAAAACGAACCAAAACATAACAATTGGGTCCAAAAAAGTGGATTGGATGCGTTCGTTTCGTTTCTGGCGCGAATCGGTAGTCCGTTTCGGTTCCGGCCCGAATCGGTGCATTAAATGCTATCCCGGCATGGTTTTTTGCACAGTAACAAAACTGATTAAAAACGAACCAAAACATCACAATGGGGTCCAATAAAGTGGATTTGGTGCGTTCGTTTCGTTTCTGGCGCGAATCGGTAGTTCGTTTCGGTTCCGGCACGAATCGGTACATTAAATGCTATCCCGGCATGGTTTTTTGCACAGTAACGAAACTGATTAAAAACGAACCAAAACATCACAATTGGGTCCAATAAACTGGATTTGGTGCGTTCGTTTCGTTTCTGGCGCGAATCGGTAGTTCGTTTCGGTTCCGGCCCGAATCGGTGCATTCAATGAGACCCGTCATGGTTTTTTGCACAGTAACGAAACTGACCAAAACGAACCAAAACATCACTATTGGGTCCAAAAAAGTGGATTGGGTGCGTTCGTTTCATTTCTGGCCCGAATTGGTAGTTCATTTCGGTTCCGGCACGAATCGGTGCATTCAATGCAACCCGGCATGGTTTTTTGCACAGTAATGAAACTGACCAAAACGAACCAAAACATCACTATTGGGTCCAAAAAAGTGGATTGGGTGCGTTCGTTTCGTTTCTGGCGCGAATCGGTAGTTCGTTTCGGTTCCGGCCCGAATCGGTGCATTCAATGCAACCCGGCATGGTTTTTTGCACAGTAACGAAACTGACCAAAACGAACCAAAACATAACTATTGGGTCCAAAAAAGTGGATTGGGTGCGTTCGTTTCGTTTCTGGCGCGAATCGGTAGTTCGTTTTGGTTCCGGCCCGAATCGGTAAATTAAATGCTATCCCGGCATGGTTTTTTGCACAGTAACGAAACTGATTAAAAACAAACCAAAACATCACTATTGGGTCCAATAAAGTGAATTTGGTGCAGTCGTTTCGTTTCTGGCGCGAATCGGTAGTTCGTTTCGGTTCCGGCCCGAATCGGTGCATTCAATGCAACCCGGCATGGTTTTTTGCACAGTAACGAAACTGACCAAAACGAACCAAAACATCACTATTGGGTCCAAAAAAGTGGATTGGGTGCATTCGTTTCGTTTCTAGCGTGAATCGGTAGTTCGTTTCGGTTCCGGCCCGAATCGGTGCATTCAATGCAACCCGGCATGGTTTTTTGCACAGTAACGAAACTGACCAAAACGAACCAAAACATCACTATTGGGTCCAAAAAAGTGGATTGGGTGCGTTTGTTTCGTTTCTAGCGTGAATCGGTAGTTCGTTTCGGTTCCGGCCCGAATCGGTGCATTCAATGCAACCCGGCATGGTTTTTTGCACAGTAACGAAACTGACCAAAACGAACCAAAACATAACAATTGGGTCCAAAAAAGTGGATTGGATGCGTTCGTTTCGTTTCTGGCGCGAATCGGTAGTCCGTTTCGGTTCTGGCCCGAATCGGTAAATTAAATGCTATCCCGGCATGGTTTGTTGCACAGTAACGAAACTGATTAAAAACAAACCAAAACATCACTATTGGGTCCAATAAAGTGAATTTGGTGCATTCGTTTCGTTTATGGCGCGAATCGGAAGTTCGTTTCGGTTCCGGCCCGAATCGATGCATTCAATGCAACCCGGCATGGTTTTTTGCACAGTAACAAAACTGACCAAAACGAACCAAAACATCACTATTGGGTCCAAAAAGTAAATTGGGTGCGTTCGTTTCGTTTCTGGCGCGAATCGGTAGTTTGTTTCGGTTCCGGCCCGAATCGGTGCATTAAATGCTATCCCGGCATGGTTTTTTGCACAGTAACGAAACTGATTAAAAACGAACCAAAACATCACAATGGGGTCCAATAAAGTGGATTTGGTGCGTTCGTTTCGTTTCTGGCGCGAATTGGTAGTTCGTTTCGGTTCCGGCACGAATCGGTACATTAAATGCTATCCCGGCATGGTTTTTTGCACAGTAACGAAACTGATTAAAAACGAACCAAAACATCACAATTGGGTCCAATAAACTGGATTTGGTGCGTTCGTTTCGTTTCTGGCGCGAATCGGTAGTTCGTTTCGCTTCCGGCCCAAATCGGTGCATTCAATGCAACCCGGCATGGTTTTTTGCATAGTAACGAAACTGACCAAAACGAACTAAAACATCACTATTGGGTCCAAAAAAGTGGATTGGGTGCATTCGTTTCGTTTCTAGCGTGAATCGGTAGTTCGTTTCGGTTCCGGCCCGAATCGGTGCATTCAATGCAACCCGGCATGGTTTTTTGCACAGTAACGAAACTGACCAAAACGAACCAAAACATCACTATTGGGTCCAAAAAAGTGGATTGGGTGCGTTTGTTTCGTTTCTAGCGTGAATCGGTAGTTCGTTTCGGTTCCGGCCCGAATCGGTGCATTCAATGCAACCCGGCATGGTTTTTTGCACAGTAACGAAACTGACCAAAACGAACCAAAACATAACAATTGGGTCCAAAAAAGTGGATTGGATGCGTTCGTTTCGTTTCTGGCGCGAATCGGTAGTCCGTTTCGGTTCTGGCCCGAATCGGTAAATTAAATGCTATCCCGGCATGGTTTGTTGCACAGTAACGAAACTGATTAAAAACAAACCAAAACATCACTATTGGGTCCAATAAAGTGAATTTGGTGCATTCGTTTCGTTTATGGCGCGAATCGGAAGTTCGTTTCGGTTCCGGCCCGAATCGATGCATTCAATGCAACCCGGCATGGTTTTTTGCACAGTAACAAAACTGACCAAAACGAACCAAAACATCACTATTGGGTCCAAAAAGTAAATTGGGTGCGTTCGTTTCGTTTCTGGTGCGAATCGGTAGTTTGTTTCGGTTCCGGCCCGAATCGGTGCATTAAATGCTATCCCGGCATGGTTTTTTGCACAGTAACGAAACTGATTAAAAACGAACCAAAACATCACAATGGGGTCCAATAAAGTGGATTTGGTGCGTTCGTTTCGTTTCTGGCGCGAATTGGTAGTTCGTTTCGGTTCCGGCACGAATCGGTACATTAAATGCTATCCCGGCATGGTTTTTTGCACAGTAACGAAACTGATTAAAAACGAACCAAAACATCACAATTGGGTCCAATAAACTGGATTTGGTGCGTTCGTTTCGTTTCTGGTGCGAATCGGTAGTTCGTTTCGCTTCCGGCCCGAATCGGTGCATTCAATGCAACCCGGCATGGTTTTTTGCATAGTAACGAAACTGACCAAAACGAACTAAAACATCACTATTGGGTCCAAAAAAGTGGATTGGGTGCATTCGTTTCGTTTCTAGCGTGAATCGGTAGTTCGTTTCGGTTCCGGCCCGAATCGGTGCATTCAATGCAACCCGGCATGGTTTTTTGCACAGTAACGAAACTGACCAAAACGAACCAAAACATCACTATTGGGTCCAAAAAAGTGGATTGGGTGCGTTTGTTTCGTTTCTAGCGTGAATCGGTAGTTCGTTTCGGTTCCGGCCCGAATCGGTGCATTCAATGCAACCCGGCATGGTTTTTTGCACAGTAACGAAACTGACCAAAACGAACCAAAACATAACAATTGGGTCCAAAAAAGTGGATTGGATGCGTTCGTTTCGTTTCTGGCGCGAATCGGTAGTCCGTTTCGGTTCCGGCCCGAATCGGTGCATTAAATGCTATCCCGGCATGGTTTTTTGCACAGTAACAAAACTGATTAAAAACGAACCAAAACATCACAATGGGGTCCAATAAAGTGGATTTGGTGCGTTCGTTTCGTTTCTGGCGCGAATCGGTAGTTCGTTTCGGTTCCGGCACGAATCGGTACATTAAATGCTATCCCGGCATGGTTTTTTGCACAGTAACGAAACTGATTAAAAACGAACCAAAACATCACAATTGGGTCCAATAAACTGGATTTGGTGCGTTCGTTTCGTTTCTGGCGCGAATCGGTAGTTCGTTTCGGTTCCGGCCCGAATCGGTGCATTCAATGAGACCCGTCATGGTTTTTTGCACAGTAACGAAACTGACCAAAACGAACCAAAACATCACTATTGGGTCCAAAAAAGTGGATTGGGTGCGTTCGTTTCATTTCTGGCCCGAATTGGTAGTTCATTTCGGTTCCGGCACGAATCGGTGCATTCAATGCAACCCGGCATGGTTTTTTGCACAGTAATGAAACTGACCAAAACGAACCAAAACATCACTATTGGGTCCAAAAAAGTGGATTGGGTGCGTTCGTTTCGTTTCTGGCGCGAATCGGTAGTTCGTTTCGGTTCCGGCCCGAATCGGTGCATTCAATGCAACCCGGCATGGTTTTTTGCACAGTAACGAAACTGACCAAAACGAACCAAAACATAACTATTGGGTCCAAAAAAGTGGATTGGGTGCGTTCGTTTCGTTTCTGGCGCGAATCGGTAGTTCGTTTTGGTTCCGGCCCGAATCGGTAAATTAAATGCTATCCCGGCATGGTTTTTTGCACAGTAACGAAACTGATTAAAAACAAACCAAAACATCACTATTGGGTCCAATAAAGTGAATTTGGTGCAGTCGTTTCGTTTCTGGCGCGAATCGGTAGTTCGTTTCGGTTCCGGCCCGAATCGGTGCATTCAATGCAACCCGGCATGGTTTTTTGCACAGTAACGAAACTGACCAAAACGAACCAAAACATCACTATTGGGTCCAAAAAAGTGGATTGGGTGCATTCGTTTCGTTTCTAGCGTGAATCGGTAGTTCGTTTCGGTTCCGGCCCGAATCGGTGCATTCAATGCAACCCGGCATGGTTTTTTGCACAGTAACGAAACTGACCAAAACGAACCAAAACATCACTATTGGGTCCAAAAAAGTGGATTGGGTGCGTTTGTTTCGTTTCTAGCGTGAATCGGTAGTTCGTTTCGGTTCCGGCCCGAATCGGTGCATTCAATGCAACCCGGCATGGTTTTTTGCACAGTAACGAAACTGACCAAAACGAACCAAAACATAACAATTGGGTCCAAAAAAGTGGATTGGATGCGTTCGTTTCGTTTCTGGCGCGAATCGGTAGTCCGTTTCGGTTCTGGCCCGAATCGGTAAATTAAATGCTATCCCGGCATGGTTTGTTGCACAGTAACGAAACTGATTAAAAACAAACCAAAACATCACTATTGGGTCCAATAAAGTGAATTTGGTGCATTCGTTTCGTTTATGGCGCGAATCGGAAGTTCGTTTCGGTTCCGGCCCGAATCGATGCATTCAATGCAACCCGGCATGGTTTTTTGCACAGTAACAAAACTGACCAAAACGAACCAAAACATCACTATTGGGTCCAAAAAGTAAATTGGGTGCGTTCGTTTCGTTTCTGGCGCGAATCGGTAGTTTGTTTCGGTTCCGGCCCGAATCGGTGCATTAAATGCTATCCCGGCATGGTTTTTTGCACAGTAACGAAACTGATTAAAAACGAACCAAAACATCACAATGGGGTCCAATAAAGTGGATTTGGTGCGTTCGTTTCGTTTCTGGCGCGAATCGGTAGTTCGTTTCGGTTCCGGCACGAATCGGTACATTAAATGCTATCCCGGCATGGTTTTTTGCACAGTAACGAAACTGATTAAAAACGAACCAAAACATCACAATTGGGTCCAATAAACTGGATTTGGTGCGTTCGTTTCGTTTCTGGCGCGAATCGGTAGTTCGTTTCGGTTCCGGCCCGAATCGGTGCATTCAATGAGACCCGTCATGGTTTTTTGCACAGTAACGAAACTGACCAAAACGAACCAAAACATCACTATTGGGTCCAAAAAAGTGGATTGGGTGCGTTCGTTTCATTTCTGGCCCGAATTGGTAGTTCATTTCGGTTCCGGCACGAATCGGTGCATTCAATGCAACCCGGCATGGTTTTTTGCACAGTAATGAAACTGACCAAAACGAACCAAAACATCACTATTGGGTCCAAAAAAGTGGATTGGGTGCGTTCGTTTCGTTTCTGGCGCGAATCGGTAGTTCGTTTCGGTTCCGGCCCGAATCGGTGCATTCAATGCAACCCGGCATGGTTTTTTGCACAGTAACGAAACTGACCAAAACGAACCAAAACATAACTATTGGGTCCAAAAAAGTGGATTGGGTGCGTTCGTTTCGTTTCTGGCGCGAATCGGTAGTTCGTTTCGGTTCTGGCCCGAATCGGTAAATTAAATGCTATCCCGGCATGGTTTGTTGCACAGTAACGAAACTGATTAAAAACAAACCAAAACATCACTATTGGGTCCAATAAAGTGAATTTGGTGCATTCGTTTCGTTTATGGCGCGAATCGGAAGTTCGTTTCGGTTCCGGCCCGAATCGATGCATTCAATGCAACCCGGCATGGTTTTTTGCACAGTAACAAAACTGACCAAAACGAACCAAAACATCACTATTGGGTCCAAAAAGTAAATTGGGTGCGTTCGTTTCGTTTCTGGCGCGAATCGGTAGTTTGTTTCGGTTCCGGCCCGAATCGGTGCATTAAATGCTATCCCGGCATGGTTTTTTGCACAGTAACGAAACTGATTAAAAACGAACCAAAACATCACAATGGGGTCCAATAAAGTGGATTTGGTGCGTTCGTTTCGTTTCTGGCGCGAATCGGTAGTTCGTTTCGGTTCCGGCACGAATCGGTACATTAAATGCTATCCCGGCATGGTTTTTTGCACAGTAACGAAACTGATTAAAAACGAACCAAAACATCACAATTGGGTCCAATAAACTGGATTTGGTGCGTTCGTTTCGTTTCTGGCGCGAATCGGTAGTTCGTTTCGCTTCCGGCCCGAATCGGTGCATTCAATGCAACCCGGCATGGTTTTTTGCATAGTAACGAAACTGACCAAAACGAACTAAAACATCACTATTGGGTCCAAAAAAGTGGATTGGGTGCATTCGTTTCGTTTCTAGCGTGAATCGGTAGTTCGTTTCGGTTCCGGCCCGAATCGGTGCATTCAATGCAACCCGGCATGGTTTTTTGCACAGTAACGAAACTGACCAAAACGAACCAAAACATCACTATTGGGTCCAAAAAAGTGGATTGGGTGCGTTCGTTTCGTTTCTGGCGCGAATCGGTAGTTCGTTTCGGTTCCGGCCCGAATCGGTGCATTCAATGCAACCCGGCATGGTTTTTTGCACAGTAACGAAACTGACCAAAACGAACCAAAACATAACAATTGGGTCCAAAAAAGTGGATTGGATGCGTTCGTTTCGTTTCTGGCGCGAATCGGTAGTCCGTTTCGGTTCTGGCCCGAATCGGTAAATTAAATGCTATCCCGGCATGGTTTTTTGCACAGTAACGAAACTGATTAAAAACAAACCAAAACATCACTATTGGGTCCAATAAAGTGAATTTGGTGCATTCGTTTCGTTTATGTCGCGAATCGGAAGTTCGTTTCGGTTCCGGCCCGAATCGATGCATTCAATGCAACCCGGCATGGTTTTTTGCACAGTAACAAAACTGACCAAAACGAACCAAAACATCACTATTGGGTCCAAAAAGTAAATTGGGTGCGTTCGTTTCGTTTCTGGCGCGAATCGGTAGTTTGTTTCGGTTCCGGCCCGAATCGGTGCATTAAATGCTATCCCGGCATGGTTTTTTGCACAGTAACGAAACTGATTAAAAACGAACCAAAACATCACAATGGGGTCCAATAAAGTGGATTTGGTGCGTTCGTTTCGTTTCTGGCGCGAATCGGGAGTTCGTTTCGGTTCCGGCACGAATCGGTACATTAAATGCTATCCCGGCATGGTTTTTTGCACAGTAACGAAACTGATTAAAAACGAACCAAAACATCACAATTGGGTCCAATAAACTGGATTTGGTGCGTTCGTTTCGTTTCTGGCGCGAATCGGTAGTTCGTTTCGCTTCCGGCCCGAATCGGTGCATTCAATGCAACCCGGCATGGTTTTTTGCACAGTAACGAAACTGACCAAAACGAACCAAAACATCACTATTGGGTCCAAAAAAGTGGATTGGGTGCTTTCGTTTCGTTTCTAGCGTGAATCGGTAGTTCGTTTCGGTTCCGGCCCGAATCGGTGCATTCAATGCAACCCGGCATGGTTTTTTGCACAGTAACGAAACTGACCAAAACGAACCAAAACATCACTATTGGGTCCAAAAAAGTGGATTGGGTGCGTTTGTTTCGTTTCTAGCGTGAATCGGTAGTTCGTTTCGGTTCCGGCCCGAATCGGTGCATTCAATGCAACCCGGCATGGTTTTTTGCACAGTAACGAAACTGACCAAAACGAACCAAAACATAACAATTGGGTCCAAAAAAGTGGATTGGATGCGTTCGTTTCGTTTCTGGCGCGAATCGGTAGTCCGTTTCGGTTCTGGCTCGAATCGGTAAATTAAATGCTATCCCGGCATGGTTTTTTGCACAGTAACGAAACTGATTAAAAACAAACCAAAACATCACTATTGGGTCCAATAAAGTGAATTTGGTGCATTCGTTTCGTTTATGGCGCGAATCGGAAGTTCGTTTCGGTTCCGGCCCGAATCGATGCATTCAATGCAACCCGGCATGGTTTTTTGCACAGTAACAAAACTGACCAAAACGAACCAAAACATCACTATTGGGTCCAAAAAGTAAATTGGGTGCGTTCGTTTCGTTTCTGGCGCGAATCGGTAGTTTGTTTCGGTTCCGGCCCGAATCGGTGCATTAAATGCTATCCCGGCATGGTTTTTTGCACAGTAACGAAACTGATTAAAAACGAACCAAAACATCACAATGGGGTCCAATAAAGTGGATTTGGTGCGTTCGTTTCGTTTCTGGCGCGAATCGGTAGTTCGTTTCGGTTCCGGCCCGAATCGGTGCATTCAATGCAACCCGGCATGGTTTTTTGCACAGTAACGAAACTGACCAAAACGAACCAAAACATCACTATTGGGTCCAAAAAAGTGGATTGGGTGCGTTTGTTTCGTTTCTAGCGTGAATCGGTAGTTCGTTTCGGTTCCGGTCCGAATCGGTGCATTCAATGCAACCCGGCATGGTTTTTTGCACAGTAACGAAACTGACCAAAACGAACCAAAACATAACAATTGGGTCCAAAAAAGTGGATTGGATGCGTTCGTTTCGTTTCTGGCGCGAATCGGTAGTCCGTTTCGGTTCTGGCCCGAATCGGTAAATTAAATGCTATCCCGGCATGGTTTGTTGCACAGTAACGAAACTGATTAAAAACAAACCAAAACATCACTATTGGGTCCAATAAAGTGAATTTGGTGCATTCGTTTCGTTTATGGCGTGAATCGGAAGTTCGTTTCGGTTCCGGCCCGAATCGATGCATTCAATGCAACCCGGCATGGTTTTTTGCACAGTAACAAAACTGACCAAAACGAACCAAAACATCACTATTGGGTCCAAAAAGTAAATTGGGTGCGTTCGTTTCGTTTCTGGCGCGAATCGGTAGTTTGTTTCGGTTCCGGCCCGAATCGGTGCATTAAATGCTATCCCGGCATGGTTTTTTGCACAGTAACGAAACTGATTAAAAACGAACCAAAACATCACAATGGGGTCCAATAAAGTGGATTTGGTGCGTTCGTTTCGTTTCTGGCGCGAATCGGTAGTTCGTTTCGGTTCCGGCACGAATCGGTACATTAAATGCTATCCCGGCATGGTTTTTTGCACAGTAACGAAACTGATTAAAAACGAACCAAAACATCACAATTGGGTCCAATAAACTGGATTTGGTGCGTTCGTTTCGTTTCTGGCGCGAATCGGTAGTTCGTTTCGCTTCCGGCCCGAATCGGTGCATTCAATGCAACCCGGCATGGTTTTTTGCATAGTAACGAAACTGACCAAAACGAACTAAAACATCACTATTGGGTCCAAAAAAGTGGATTGGGTGCATTCGTTTCGTTTCTAGCGTGAATCGGTAGTTCGTTTCGGTTCCGGCCCGAATCGGTGCATTCAATGCAACCCGGCATGGTTTTTTGCACAGTAACGAAACTGACCAAAACGAACCAAAACATCACTATTGGGTCCAAAAAAGTGGATTGGGTGCGTTTGTTTCGTTTCTAGCGTGAATCGGTAGTTCGTTTCGGTTCCGGCCCGAATTGGTGCATTCAATGCAACCCGGCATGGTTTTTTGCACAGTAACGAAACTGACCAAAACGAACCAAAACATAACAATTGGGTCCAAAAAAGTGGATTGGATGCGTTCGTTTCGTTTCTGGCGCGAATCGGTAGTCCGTTTCGGTTCTGGCCCGAATCGGTAAATTAAATGCTATCCCGGCATGGTTTTTTGCACAGTAACGAAACTGATTAAAAACAAACCAAAACATCACTATTGGGTCCAATAAAGTGAATTTGGTGCATTCGTTTCGTTTATGGCGCGAATCAGAAGTTCGTTTCGGTTCCGGCCCGAATCGATGCATTCAATGCAACCCGGCATGGTTTTTTGCACAGTAACAAAACTGATCAAAACGAACCAAAACATCACTATTGGGTCCAAAAAGTAAATTGGGTGCGTTCGTTTCGTTTCTGGCGCGAATCGGTAGTTTGTTTCGGTTCCGGCCCGAATCGGTGCATTAAATGCTATCCCGGCATGGTTTTTTGCACAGTAACGAAACTGATTAAAAACGAACCAAAACATCACAATGGGGTCCAATAAAGTGGATTTGGTGCGTTCGTTTCGTTTCTGGCGCGAATCGGTAGTTCGTTTCGGTTCCGGCACGAATCGGTACATTAAATGCTATCCCGGCATGGTTTTTTGCACAGTAACGAAACTGATTAAAAACGAACCAAAACATCACAATTGGGTCCAATAAACTGGATTTGGTGCGTTCGTTTCGTTTCTGGCGCGAATCGGTAGTTCGTTTCGGTTCCGGCCCGAATCGGTGCATTCAATGAGACCCGTCATGGTTTTTTGCACAGTAACGAAACTGACCAAAACGAACCAAAACATCACTATTGGGTCCAAAAAAGTGGATTGGGTGCGTTCGTTTCATTTCTGGCCCGAATTGGTAGTTCATTTCGGTTCCGGCACGAATCGGTGCATTCAATGCAACCCGGCATGGTTTTTTGCACAGTAATGAAACTGACCAAAACGAACCAAAACATCACTATTGGGTCCAAAAAAGTGGATTGGGTGCGTTCGTTTCGTTTCTGGCGCGAATCGGTAGTTCGTTTCGGTTCCGGCCCGAATCGGTGCATTCAATGCAACCCGGCATGGTTTTTTGCACAGTAACGAAACTGACCAAAACGAACCAAAACATCACTATTGGGTCCAAAAAAGTGGATTGGGTGCGTTCGTTTCGTTTCTGGCGCGAATCGGTAGTTCGTTTCGGTTCCGGCCCGAATCGGTGCATTCAATGCAACCCGGCATGGTTTTTTGCACAGTAACGAAACTGACCAAAACGAACCAAAACATCACTATTGGGTCCAAAAAAGTGGATTGGGTGCGTTCGTTTCGTTTCTGGCGTGAATCGGTAGTTCGTTTCGGTTCCGGCCCGAATCGGTGCATTCAATGCAACCCGGCATGGTTTTTTGCACAGTAACGAAACTGACCAAAACGAACCAAAACATCACTATTGGGTCCAAAAAAGTGGATTGGGTGCGTTTGTTTCGTTTGTAGTGTGAATCGGTAGTTCGTTTCGGTTCCGGCCCGAATCGGTGCATTCAATGCAACCCGGCATGGTTTTTTGCACAGTAACGAAACTGACCAAAACGAACCAAAACATAACAATTGGGTCCAAAAAAGTGGATTGGATGCGTTCGTTTCGTTTCTGGCGCGAATCGGTAGTCCGTTTCGGTTCTGGCCCGAATCGGTAAATTAAATGCTATCCCGGCATGGTTTTTTGCACAGTAACGAAACTGATTAAAAACAAACCAAAACATCACTATTGGGTCCAATAAAGTGAATTTGGTGCATTCGTTTCGTTTATGGCGCGAATCGGAAGTTCGTTTCGGTTCCGGCCCGAATCGATGCATTCAATGCAACCCGGCATGGTTTTTTGCACAGTAACAAAACTGACCAAAACGAACCAAAACATCACTATTGGGTCCAAAAAGTAAATTGGGTGCGTTCGTTTCGTTTCTGGCGCGAATCGGTAGTTTGTTTCGGTTCCGGCCCGAATCGGTGCATTAAATGCTATCCCGGCATGGTTTTTTGCACAGTAACGAAACTGATTAAAAACGAACCAAAACATCACAATGGGGTCCAATAAAGTGGATTTGGTGCGTTCGTTTCGTTTCTGGCGCGAATCGGTAGTTCGTTTCGGTTCCGGCACGAATCGGTACATTAAATGCTATCCCGGCATGGTTTTTTGCACAGTAACGAAACTGATTAAAAACGAACCAAAACATCACAATTGGGTCCAATAAACTGGATTTGGTGCGTTCGTTTCGTTTCTAGCGCGAATCGGTAGTTCGTTTCGGTTCCGGCCCGAATCGGTGCATTCAATGAGACCCGTCATGGTTTTTTGCACAGTAACGAAACTGACCAAAACGAACCAAAACATCACTATTGGGTCCAAAAAAGTGGATTGGGTGCGTTCGTTTCATTTCTGGCCCGAATTGGTAGTTCATTTCGGTTCCGGCACGAATCGGTGCATTCAATGCAACCCGGGATGGTTTTTTGCACAGTAAGGAAACTGACCAAAACGAACCAAAACATCACTATTGGGTCCAAAAAAGTGGATTGGGTGCGTTCGTTTCGTTTCTGGCGCGAATCGGTAGTTCGTTTCGGTTCCGGCCCGAATCGGTGCATTCAATGCAACCCGGCATGGTTTTTTGCACAGTAACGAAACTGACCAAAACGAACCAAAACATCACTATTGGGTCCAAAAAAGTGGATTGGGTGCGTTCGTTTCGTTTCTGGCGCGAATCGGTAGTTCGTTTCGGTTCCGGCCCGAATCGGTGCATTCAATGCAACCCGGCATGGTTTTTTGCACAGTAACGAAACTGACCAAAACGAACCAAAACATCACTATTGGGTCCAAAAAAGTGGATTGGGTGCGTTCGTTTCGTTTCTGGCGCGAATCGGTAGTTCGTTTCGGTTCCGGCCCGAATCGGTGCATTCAATGCAACCCGGCATGGTTTTTTGCATAGTAACGAAACTGACCAAAACGAACCAAAACATCACTATTGGGTCCAAAAAAGTGGATTGGGTGCATTCGTTTCGTTTCTAGCGTGAATCGGTAGTTCGTTTCGGTTCCGGCCCGAATCGGTGCATTCAATGCAACCCGGCATGGTTTTTTGCACAGTAACGAAACTGACCAAAACGAACCAAAACATAACTATTGGGTCCAAAAAAGTGGATTGGGTGCGTTCGTTACGTTTCTGGCGCGAATCGGTAGTTCGTTTCGGTTCCGGCCCGAATCGGTGCATTCAATGCAACCCGGCATGGTTTTTTGCACGGTAACGAAACTGACCAAAACGAACCAAAACATCACTATTGGGTCCAGAAAAGTGGATTGGGTGCGTTCGTTTCGTTTCTGGCACGAATCGGTAGTTCGTTTCGCTTCCGACCTGAATCGGTGCATTCAATGCAACCCGGCATGGTTTTTTGCACAGTAATGAAACTGACCAAAACGAACCAAAACATCACTATTGGGTCGAAAAAAGTGGATTGGGTGCGTTCGTTACGTTTCTGGCCTGAATCGGTGCATTAAATGCAACCCGGCATGGTTTTTTGCACAGTAACAAAACTGACCAAAACGAACCAAAACATCACTATTGGGTCCAAAAAAGTGGATTGGGTGCGTTCGTTTCATTTCTGGCGCGAATCGGTAGTTCGTTTCGGTTCCGGCCCGAATCGGTACATTAAATGCTATCCCGGCATGGTTTTTTGCACAGTAACGAAACTGATTAAAAACGAACCAAAACTTCACGATTGGGTCCAATAAAGTGGATTTGGTGCATTCGTTTCGTTTCTGGCGCGAATCGGTAGTTCGTTTCGGTTCCGGCCCGAATCGGTGCATTCAATGCAACCCGGCATGGTTTTTTGCACAGTAACGAAACTAACCAAAACGAACCAAAACATCACTATTGGGTCCAAAAAAGTGGATTGGGTGCGTTCGTTTCGTTTCTGGCGCGAATCGGTAGTTCGTTTCGGTTCCGGCCCGAATCGGTGCATTCAATGCAACCCGGCATGGTTATTTGCACAGTAACGAAACTGACCAAAACGAACCAAAACATCACTATTGGGTCCAAAAAAGTGGATTGGGTGCGTTCGTTTCGTTTCTGGCGTGAATCGGTAGTTCGTTTCGGTTCCGGCCCGAATCGGTGCATTCAATGCAACCCGGCATGGTTTTTTGCACAGTAACGAAACTGACCAAAACGAACCAAAACATCACTATTGGGTCCAAAAAAGTGGATTGGGTGCGTTTGTTTCGTTTGTAGTGTGAATCGGTAGTTCGTTTCGGTTCCGGCCCGAATCGGTGCATTCAATGCAACCCGGCATGGTTTTTTGCACAGTAACGAAACTGACCAAAACGAACCAAAACATAACAATTGGGTCCAAAAAAGTGGATTGGATGCGTTCGTTTCGTTTCTGGCGCGAATCGGTAGTCCGTTTCGGTTCTGGCCCGAATCGGTAAATTAAATGCTATCCCGGCATGGTTTTCTGCACAGTAACGAAACTGATTAAAAACAAACCAAAACATCACTATTGGGTCCAATAAAGTGAATTTGGTGCATTCGTTTCGTTTATGGCGCGAATCGGAAGTTCGTTTCGGTTCCGGCCCGAATCGATGCATTCAATGCAACCCGGCATGGTTTTTTGCACAGTAACAAAACTGACCAAAACGAACCAAAACATCACTATTGGGTCCAAAAAGTAAATTGGGTGCGTTCGTTTCGTTTCTGGCGCGAATCGGTAGTTTGTTTCGGTTCCGGCCCGAATCGGTGCATTAAATGCTATCCCGGCATGGTTTTTTGCACAGTAACGAAACTGATTAAAAACGAACCAAAACATCACAATGGGGTCCAATAAAGTGGATTTGGTGCGTTCGTTTCGTTTCTGGCGCGAATCGGTAGTTCGTTTCGGTTCCGGCACGAATCGGTACATTAAATGCTATCCCGGCATGGTTTTTTGCACAGTAACGAAACTGATTAAAAACGAACCAAAACATCACAATTGGGTCCAATAAACTGGATTTGGTGCGTTCGTTTCGTTTCTGGCGCGAATCGGTAGTTCGTTTCGGTTCCGGCCCGAATCGGTGCATTCAATGAGACCCGTCATGGTTTTTTGCACAGTAACGAAACTGACCAAAACGAACCAAAACATCACTATTGGGTCCAAAAAAGTGGATTGGGTGCGTTCGTTTCATTTCTGGCCCGAATTGGTAGTTCATTTCGGTTCCGGCACGAATCGGTGCATTCAATGCAACCCGGGATGGTTTTTTGCACAGTAAGGAAACTGACCAAAACGAACCAAAACATCACTATTGGGTCCAAAAAAGTGGATTGGGTGCGTTCGTTTCGTTTCTGGCGCGAATCGGTAGTTCGTTTCGGTTCCGGCCCGAATCGGTGCATTCAATGCAACCCGGCATGGTTTTTTGCACAGTAACGAAACTGACCAAAACGAACCAAAACATCACTATTGGGTCCAAAAAAGTGGATTGGGTGCGTTCGTTTCGTTTCTGGCGCGAATCGGTAGTTCGTTTCGGTTCCGGCCCGAATCGGTGCATTCAATGCAACCCGGCATGGTTTTTTGCACAGTAACGAAACTGACCAAAACGAACCAAAACATCACTATTGGGTCCAAAAAAGTGGATTGGGTGCGTTCGTTTCGTTTCTGGCGCGAATCGGTAGTTCGTTTCGGTTCCGGCCCGAATCGGTGCATTCAATGCAACCCGGCATGGTTTTTTGCATAGTAACGAAACTGACCAAAACGAACCAAAACATCACTATTGGGTCCAAAAAAGTGGATTGGGTGCATTCGTTTCGTTTCTAGCGTGAATCGGTAGTTCGTTTCGGTTCCGGCCCGAATCGGTGCATTCAATGCAACCCGGCATGGTTTTTTGCACAGTAATGAAACTGACCAAAACGAACCAAAACATCACTATTGTGTCCAAAAAAGTGGATTGGGTGCGTTCGTTACGTTTCTGGCGCGAATCGGTAGTTCGTTTCGGTTCCGGCCCGAATCGGTGCATTCAATGCAACCCGGCATGGTTTTTTGCACGGTAACGAAACTGACCAAAACGAACCAAAACATCACTATTGGGTCCAGAAAAGTGGATTGGGTGCGTTCGTTTCGTTTCTGGCACGAATCGGTAGTTCGTTTCGCTTCCGACCTGAATCGGTGCATTCAATGCAACCCGGCATGGTTTTTTGCACAGTAATGAAACTGACCAAAACGAACCAAAACATCACTATTGGGTCGAAAAAAGTGGATTGGGTGCGTTCGTTACGTTTCTGGCCTGAATCGGTGCATTAAATGCAACCCGGCATGGTTTTTTGCACAGTAACAAAACTGACCAAAACGAACCAAAACATCACTATTGGGTCCAAAAAAGTGGATTGGGTGCGTTCGTTTCATTTCTGGCGCGAATCGGTAGTTCGTTTCGGTTCCGGCCCGAATCGGTACATTAAATGCTATCCCGGCATGGTTTTTTGCACAGTAACGAAACTGATTAAAAACGAACCAAAACTTCACGATTGGGTCCAATAAAGTGGATTTGGTGCATTCGTTTCGTTTCTGGCGCGAATCGGTAGTTCGTTTTGGTTCCGGCCCGAATCGGTGCTTTCAATGCAACCCGTCATGGTTTTTTGCACAGTAACGAAACTGACCAAAACGAACCAAAACATAACTATTGGGTCCAAAAAAGTGGATTGGGTGCGTTCGTTACGTTTCTGGCCCGAATCGGTAGTTCGTTTCGGTTCCGGCCCGAATCGGTGCATTAAATGCAACCCGGCATGGTTATTTGCACAGTAACGAAACTGACCAAAACGAACCAAAACATCACTATTGGGTCCAAAAAAGTGGATTGGCTGCATTCGTTTCGTTTCTGGCGCGAATCGGTAGTTCGTTTCGGTTCCGGCCCGAATCGGTGCATTAAATGGTATCCCGACATGGTTTTTTGCACAGTAACGAAACTGACCAAAACGAACCAAAACATCACTATTGGGTCCAAAAAAGTGGATTGGGTGCGTTCGTTTCATTTCTGGCCCGAATTGTAAGTTCATTTCGGTTCCGGCACGAATCGGTGCATTCAATGCAACCCGACATGGTTTTTTGCACCGTAATGAAACTGACCAAAACGAACCAAAACATCACTATTGGTTCCAAAAAAGTGGATTGGGTGCGTTCGTTACGTTTCTGGCGCGAATCGGTAGTTCGTTTCGGTTCCGGCCCGAATCGGTGCATTCAATGCAACCCGGCATGGTTTTTTGCACGGTAACGAAACTGACCAAAACGAACCAAAACATCACTATTGGGTCCAAAAAAGTGGATTGGGTGCGTTCGTTTCGTTTCTGGCACGAATCGGTAGTTCGTTTCGGTTCCGGCCCGAATCGGTGCATTCAATGCAACCCGGCATGGTTTTTTGCACAGTAACGAAACTGACCAAAACGAACCAAAACATCACTATTGGGTCCAAAAAAGTGGATTGGGTGCGTTCGTTTCATTTCTGGCGCGAATCGGTAGTTCGTTTCGGTTCCGGCCCGAATCGGTGCATTCAATGCAACCCGGCATGGTTTTTTGCACAGTAACGAAACTGACCAAAACGAACCAAAACATAACTATTGGGTCCAAAAAAGTGGATTGGGTGCGTTCGTTTGGTTTCTGGCGCGAATCGGTAGTTCGTTTCAGTTCCGGCCCGAATCGGTACATTAAATGCTATCCCGGCATGGTTTTTTGCACAGTAACGAAACTGATTAAAAACGAACCGAAACCTGACGATTGGGTCCAATAAAGTGGATTTGGTGCGTTCGTTTTGTTTCTGGCGCGAATCGGTAGTTCGTTTCGGTTCCGGCCCGAATCGGTGCATTCAATGCAACCCGTCTAGGTTTTTTGCACAGTAACGAAACTGACCAAAACGAACCAAAACATAACTATTGGGTCCAAAAAAGTGGATTGGGTGCGTTCGTTACGTTTCTGGCCCGAATCGGTAGTTCGTTTCGGTTCCGGCCCGAATCGGTGCATTCAATGCATCCCGGCATGGTTTTTTGCACAGTAACGAAACTGACCAAAACGAACCAAAACATAACTGTTGGGTCCAAAAATGTGGATTAGGTGCGTTCGATTCATTTCTGGCCCGAATTGGTAGTTCATTTCGGTTCCGGCATGAATCGGTGCATTCAATGCAACCCGACATGGTTTTTTGCACAGTAATGAAACTGACCAAAACGAACAAAAACATCACTATTGGGTCCAAAAAAGTGGATTGGCTGCGTTCGTTTCGTTTCTGGCACGAATCGGTAGTTCGTTTCGGTTCCGGCCCGAATCGGTGCATTAAATGGTATCCCGACATGGTTTTTTGCACAGTAACGAAACTGACCAAAACGAACCAAAACATCACTATTGGGTCCAAAAAAGTGGATTGGGTGCGTTCGTTTCGTTTCTGGCACGAATCGGTAGTTTGTTTCGGTTCCGGCCTGAATCGGTGCATTCAATGCAACCCGGCATGGTTTTTTGCACAGTAATGAAACTGACCAAAACGAACCAAAACATCACTATTGGGTCGAAAAAAGTGGATTGGGTGCGTTCGTTACGTTTCTGGCCTGAATCGGTGCATTAAATGCAACCCGGCATGGTTTTTTGCACAGTAACAAAACTGACCAAAACGAACCAAAACATCACTATTGGGTCCAAAAAAGTGGATTGGGTGCGTTCGTTTCATTTCTGGCGCGAATCTGTAGTTCGTTTCGGTTCCGGCCCGAATCGGTACATTAAATGCTATCCCGGCATGGTTTTTTGCACAGTAACGAAACTGATTAAAAACGAACCAAAACTTCACGATTGGGTCCAATAAAGTGGATTTGGTGCGTTCGTTTCGTTTCTGGCACGAATCGGTAGTTCGTTTCGGTTCCGGCCCGAATCGGTGCATTCAATGCAACCCGTCATGGTTTTTTGCACAGTAACGAAACTGACCAAAACGAACCAAAACATAACTATTGGGTCCAAAAAAGTGGATTGGGTGCGTTCGTTACGTTTCTGGCCCGAATCGGTAGTTCGTTTCGGTTCCGGCCCGAATCGGTGCATTAAATGCAACCCGGCATGGTTATTTGCACAGTAACGAAACTGACCAAAACGAACCAAAACATCACTATTGGGTCCAAAAAAGTGGATTGGCTGCATTCGTTTCGTTTCTGGCGCGAATCGGTATTTCGTTTCGGTTCCGGCCCGAATCGGTGCATTAAATGGTATCCCGACATGGTTTTTTGCACAGTAACGAAACTGACCAAAACGAACCAAAACATCACTATTGGGTCCAAAAAAGTGGATTGGGTGCGTTCGTTTCATTTCTGGCCCGAATTGTAAGTTCATTTCGGTTCCGGCACGAATCGGTGCATTCAATGCAACCCGACATGGTTTTTTGCACCGTAATGAAACTGACCAAAACGAACCAAAACATCACTATTGGTTCCAAAAAAGTGGATTGGGTGCGTTCGTTACGTTTCTGGCGCGAATCGGTAGTTCGTTTCGGTTCCGGCCCGAATCGGTGCATTCAATGCAACCCGGCATGGTTTTTTGCACGGTAACGAAACTGACCAAAACGAACCAAAACATCACTATTGGGTCCAAAAAAGTGGATTGGGTGCGTTCGTTTCGTTTCTGGCACGAATCGGTAGTTCGTTTCGGTTCCGGCCCGAATCGGTGCATTCAATGCAACCCGGCATGGTTTTTTGCACAGTAACGAAACTGACCAAAACGAACCAAAACATCACTATTGGGTCCAAAAAAGTGGATTGGGTGCGTTCGTTTCATTTCTGGCCCGAATTGTAAGTTCATTTCGGTTCCGGCACGAATCGGTGCATTCAATGCAACCCGACATGGTTTTTTGCACCGTAATGAAACTGACCAAAACGAACCAAAACATCACTATTGGTTCCAAAAAAGTGGATTGGGTGCGTTCGTTACGTTTCTGGCGCGAATCGGTAGTTCGTTTCGGTTCCGGCCCGAATCGGTGCATTCAATGCAACCCGGCATGGTTTTTTGCACGGTAACGAAACTGACCAAAACGAACCAAAACATCACTATTGGGTCCAAAAAAGTGGATTGGGTGCGTTCGTTTCGTTTCTGGCACGAATCGGTAGTTCGTTTCGGTTCCGGCCCGAATCGGTGCATTCAATGCAACCCGGCATGGTTTTTTGCACAGTAACGAAACTGACCAAAACGAACCAAAACATCACTATTGGGTCCAAAAAAGTGGATTGGGTGCGTTCGTTTCATTTCTGGCGCGAATCGGTAGTTCGTTTCGGTTCCGGCCCGAATCGGTGCATTCAATGCAACCCGGCATGGTTTTTTGCACAGTAACGAAACTGACCAAAACGAACCAAAACATAACTATTGGGTCCAAAAAAGTGGATTGGGTGCGTTCGTTTGGTTTCTGGCGCGAATCGGTAGTTCGTTTCAGTTCCGGCCCGAATCGGTACATTAAATGCTATCCCGGCATGGTTTTTTGCACAGTAACGAAACTGATTAAAAACGAACCGAAACCTGACGATTGGGTCCAATAAAGTGGATTTGGTGCGTTCGTTTTGTTTCTGGCGCGAATCGGTAGTTCGTTTCGGTTCCGGCCCGAATCGGTGCATTCAATGCAACCCGTCTAGGTTTTTTGCACAGTAACGAAACTGACCAAAACGAACCAAAACATAACTATTGGGTCCAAAAAAGTGGATTGGGTGCGTTCGTTACGTTTCTGGCCCGAATCGGTAGTTCGTTTCGGTTCCGGCCCGAATCGGTGCATTCAATGCATCCCGGCATGGTTTTTTGCACAGTAACGAAACTGACCAAAACGAACCAAAACATAACTGTTGGGTCCAAAAATGTGGATTAGGTGCGTTCGATTCATTTCTGGCCCGAATTGGTAGTTCATTTCGGTTCCGGCATGAATCGGTGCATTCAATGCAACCCGACATGGTTTTTTGCACAGTAATGAAACTGACCAAAACGAACAAAAACATCACTATTGGGTCCAAAAAAGTGGATTGGCTGCGTTCGTTTCGTTTCTGGCACGAATCGGTAGTTCGTTTCGGTTCCGGCCCGAATCGGTGCATTAAATGGTATCCCGACATGGTTTTTTGCACAGTAACGAAACTGACCAAAACGAACCAAAACATCACTATTGGGTCCAAAAAAGTGGATTGGGTGCGTTCGTTTCGTTTCTGGCACGAATCGGTAGTTTGTTTCGGTTCCGGCCTGAATCGGTGCATTCAATGCAACCCGGCATGGTTTTTTGCACAGTAATGAAACTGACCAAAACGAACCAAAACATCACTATTGGGTCGAAAAAAGTGGATTGGGTGCGTTCGTTACGTTTCTGGCCTGAATCGGTGCATTAAATGCAACCCGGCATGGTTTTTTGCACAGTAACAAAACTGACCAAAACGAACCAAAACATCACTATTGGGTCCAAAAAAGTGGATTGGGTGCGTTCGTTTCATTTCTGGCGCGAATCTGTAGTTCGTTTCGGTTCCGGCCCGAATCGGTACATTAAATGCTATCCCGGCATGGTTTTTTGCACAGTAACGAAACTGATTAAAAACGAACCAAAACTTCACGATTGGGTCCAATAAAGTGGATTTGGTGCGTTCGTTTCGTTTCTGGCACGAATCGGTAGTTCGTTTCGGTTCCGGCCCGAATCGGTGCATTCAATGCAACCCGTCATGGTTTTTTGCACAGTAACGAAACTGACCAAAACGAACCAAAACATAACTATTGGGTCCAAAAAAGTGGATTGGGTGCGTTCGTTACGTTTCTGGCCCGAATCGGTAGTTCGTTTCGGTTCCGGCCCGAATCGGTGCATTAAATGCAACCCGGCATGGTTATTTGCACAGTAACGAAACTGATTAAAAACGAACCAAAACATCACTATTGGGTCCAAAAAAGTGAATTTGGTGCATTCGTTTCGTTTCTGGCGCGAATCGGTATTTCGTTTCGGTTCCGGCCCGAATCGGTGCATTAAATGCTGTCCCGGCATGGTTTTTTGCACAGTAACGAAACTGACGAAAACGAACAAAAACATCACTATTGGGTCCAAAAAAGTGGATTGGGTGCGTTCGTTTCGTTTCTGGCGCGAATCGGTAGTTCGTTTCGGTTCCGGCCCGAATCGGTGCATTCAATGCAACCCGGCATGGTTTTTTGCACAGTAACGAAACTGACCAAAACGAACAAAAACATCACTATTGGGTCCAAAAATGTGGATTGGGTGCGTTCGTTTCGTTTCTGGCGCGAATCGGTTGTTCGTTTTGGTTCTGGCCCGAATCGGTGCATTCAATGCAACCCGGCATGGTTTTTTGCACAGTAACGAAACTGACCAAAACGAAAAAAACATCACTATTGGGTCCAAAAAAGTGGATTGGGTGCGTTTGTTTAGTTTCTAGCGTGAATCGGTAGTTCGTTTCGGTTCCGGCCCGAATCGGTGCATTCAATGCAACCCGGCATGGTTTTTTGCACAGTAACGAAACTGACCAAAACGAACCAAAACATAACTGTTGGGTCCAAAAAAGTGGATTGGGTGCGTTCCTTTCGTTTCTGGCGCGAATCGGTAGTTCGTTTCGGTTCCGGCCCGAATCGGTACATTAAATGCTATCCCGGCATGGTTTTTTGCACAGTAACGAAACTGATTAAAAACGAACCAAAACATCACTATTGGGTCAAATAAAGTGAATTTGGTGCATTCGTTTCGTTTCTGGCGCGAATCGGTAGTTCGTTTCGGTTCCGGCCCGAATCGGTGCATTCAATGCAACCCGGCTTGGTTTTTTGCACAGTAACGAAACTGACCAAAATGAACAAAAACATCACTATTGGGTCCAAAAAGTAAATTGGGTGCGTTCGTTTCGTTTCTGGCGCGAATCGGTAGTTTGTTTCGGTTCCGGCCCGAATCGGTGCATTAAATGCTGTCCCGGCATGGTTTTTTGCACAGTAACGAAACTGACGAAAACGAACAAAAACATCACTATTGGGTCCACAAAAGTGGATTGGGTGCGTTCGTTTCGTTTCTGGCGCGAATCGGTAGTTCGTTTCGGTTCCGGCCCGAATCGGTACATTAAATGCTATCCCGGCATGGTTTTTTGCATAGTAACGAAACTGATTAAAAACGAACCAAAACATCACTATTAGGTCCAATAAAGTGGATTGGGTGCATTCGTTTCGTTTCTAGCGTGAATCGGTAGTCCGTTTTGGTTCGGCCCGAATCGGTGCATTAAATGCTATCCCGGCATTGTTTTTTGCACAGTAACGAAACTGACCAAAACGAACCAAAACATCACTATTGGGTCCAAAAAAGTGGATTGGGTGCGTTCGTTTCGTTTCTGGCGCGAATCGGTAGTTCGTTTCGGTTCTGGCCCGAATCGGTGCATTCAATGCAACCCGGCATGGTTTTTTGCACAGTAACAAAACTGACCAAAACGAACCAAAACATCACTATTGGGTCCAAAAAAGTGGATTGGGTGCGTTCGTTTCGTTTCTGCCGCGAATCGGTAGTTCGTTTCGGTTCCGGCCCGAATCGGTGCATTCAATGCAACCCGGCATGGTTTTTTGCACAGTAACGAAACTGACGAAAATGAACCAAAACATCACTATTGGGTCCAAAAAAGTGGATTGGGTGCGTTTGTTTCATTTCTAGCGTGAATCGGTAGTTCGTTTCGGTTCCGGCCCGAATCGGTGCATTCAATGCAACCCGGCATGGTTTTTTGCACAGTAACGAAACTGACCAAAACGAACCAAAACATAACTGCTGGGTCCAAAAAAGTGGATTGGGTGCGTTCCTTTCGTTTCTGGCGCGAATCGGTAGTTCGTTTCGGTTCCGGCCCGAATCGGTACATTAAATGCTATCCCGGCATGGTTTTTTGCACAGTAACGAAACTGATTAAAAACGAACCAAAACATCACTATTGGGTCAAATAAAGTGAATTTGGTGCATTCGTTTCGTTTCTGGCGCGAATCGGTAGTTTGTTTCGGTTCCGGCCCGAATCGGTGCATTAAATGCTGTCCCGGCATGGTTTTTTGCACAGTAACGAAACTGACGAAAACGAACAAAAACATCACTATTGGGTCCAAAAAAGTGGATTGGGTGCGTTCGTTTCGTTTCTGGCGCGAATCGGTAGTTCGTTTCGGTTCCGGCCCGAATCGGTGCATTCAATGCAACCCGTCATGGTTTTTTGCACAGTAACGAAACTGACCAAAACGAACAAAAACATCACTATTGGATCCAAAAATGTGGATTGGGTGCGTTCGTTTCGTTTCTGGCGCGAATCGGTTGTTCGTGTTGGTTCTGGCCCGAATCGGTGCATTCAATGCAACCCGGCATGGTTTTTTGCACAGTAACGAAACTGACCAAAACGAAAAAAACATCACTATTGGGTCCAAAAAAGTGGATTAGGTGCGTTTGTTTCGTTTCTAGCGTGAATCGGTAGTTCGTTTCGGTTCCGGCCCGAATCGGTGCATTCAATGCAACCCGGCATGGTTTTTTGCACAGTAACGAAACTGACCAAAACGAACCAAAACATAACTGTTGGGTCCAAAAAAGTGGATTGGGTGCGTTCCTTTCGTTTCTGGCGCGAATCGGTAGTTCGTTTCGGTTCCGGCCCGAATCGGTACATTAAATGCTATCCCGGCATGGTTTTTTGCACAGTAACGAAACTGATTAAAAACGAACCAAAACATCACTATTGGGTCAAATAAAGTGAATTTGGTGCATTCGTTTCGTTTCTGGCGCGAATCGGTAGTTCGTTTCGGTTCCGGCCCGAATCGGTGCATTCAATGCAACCCGGCTTGGTTTTTTGCACAGTAACGAAACTGACCAAAATGAACAAAAACATCACTATTGGGTCCAAAAAGTAAATTGGGTGCATTCGTTTCGTTTCTGGCGCGAATCGGTAGTTTGTTTCGGTTCCGGCCCGAATCGGTGCATTAAATGCTGTCCCGGCATGGTTTTTTGCACAGTAACGAAACTGACGAAAACAAACAAAAACATCACTATTGGGTCCACAAAAGTGGATTGGGTGCGTTCGTTTCGTTTCTGGCGCGAATCGGTAGTTCGTTTCGGTTCCGGCCCGAATCGGTACATTAAATGCTATCCCGGCATGGTTTTTTGCATAGTAACGAAACTGATTAAAAACGAACCAAAACATCACTATTGGGTCCAATAAAGTGGATTGGGTGCATTCGTTTCGTTTCTAGCGTGAATCGGTAGTCCGTTTAGGTTCGGCCCGAATCGGTGCATTAAATGCTATCCCGGCATTGTTTTTTGCACAGTAACGAAACTGACCAAAATGAACCAAAACATCAGTATTGGGTCCAAAAAAGTGGATTGGGTGCGTTCGTTTCGTTTCTGGCGCGAATCGGTAGTTCGTTTCGGTTATGGCCCGAATCGGTGCATTCAATGCAACCCGGCATGGTTTTTTGCACAGTAACGAAACTGACCAAAACGAACCAAAACATCACTATTGGGTCCAAAAAAGTGGATTGGGTGCGTTCGTTTCGTTTCTGCCGCGAATCGGTAGTTCGTTTCGGTTCCGGCCCGAATCGGTGCATTCAATGCAACCCGACATGGTTTTTTGCACAGTAACGAAACTGACCAAAACGAACCAAAACATCACTATTGGGTCAAAAAAAGTGGATTGGGTGCGTTCGTTACGTTTCTGGCCCAAATCGGTAGTTCGTTTCGGTTCCGGCCCGAATCGGTGCATTTAATGCAACCCGGCATGGTTTTTTGCACAGTAACGAAACTGACCAAAACGCACCAAAACATAACTATTGGGTCCAAAAAAGTGGATTGGGTGCGTTCGTTTCGTTTCTGGCGCGAATCGGTAGTTCGTTTCGGTTCCGGCCCGAATCGGTGCATTCAATGCAACCCGGCATGGTTTTTTGCACAGTAACGAAACTGACCAAAACGAACCAAAACATCACTATTGGGTCCAAAAAAGTGGATTGGGTGCGTTCGTTTCGTTTCTGGCGCGAATCGGTAGTTTGTTTCGGTTCCGGCCCGAATCGGTGCATTCAATGCAACCCGGCATGGTTTTTTGCACAGTAACGAAACTGACCAAAACGAACCAAAACATCACTATTGGGTCCAAAAAAGTGGATTGGGTGCGTTCGTTTCATTTCTGGCACGAATCGGTAGTCCGTTTCGGTTCCGGCCCGAATCGGTGCATTAAATGGTATCCCGGCATGGTTTTTTGCACAGTAACGAAACTGACCAAAACGAACCAAAACATCACTATTGGGTCCAAAAAAGTGGATTGGGTGCGTTCGTTTCGTTTCTGGCGCGAATCGGTAGTTCGTTTCGGTTCTGGCCCGAATCGGTGCATTCAATGCAACCCGGCATGGTTTTTTGCACAGTAACGAAACTGACCAAAACGAACCAAAACATCACTATTGGGTCCACAAAAGTGGATTGGGTGTGTTCGTTTCATTTCTGGCGCGAATCGGTAGTTCGTTTCGGTTCCGGCCCGAATCGGTGCATTCAATGCAACCCGGCATGGTTTTTTGCACAGTAACGAAACTGACCAAAACGAACCAAAACATCACTATTGGGTCCAAAAAAGTGGATTGGGTGCGTTCGTTTCGTTTCTGCCGCGAATCGGTAGTTCGTTTCGGTTCCGGCCCGAATCGGTGCATTAAATGGTATCCCGACATGGTTTTTTGCACAGTAACGAAACTGACCAAAACGAACCAAAACATCACTATTGGGTCCAAAAAAGTGGATTGGGTGCGTTCGTTTCATTTCTGGCCCGAATTGTAAGTTCATTTCGGTTCCGGCACGAATCGGTGCATTCAATGCAACCCGACATGGTTTTTTGCACCGTAATGAAACTGACCAAAACGAACCAAAACATCACTATTGGTTCCAAAAAAGTGGATTGGGTGCGTTCGTTACGTTTCTGGCGCGAATCGGTAGTTCGTTTCGGTTCCGGCCCGAATCGGTGCATTCAATGCAACCCGGCATGGTTTTTTGCACGGTAACGAAACTGACCAAAACGAACCAAAACATCACTATTGGGTCCAAAAAAGTGGATTGGGTGCGTTCGTTTCGTTTCTGGCACGAATCGGTAGTTCGTTTCGGTTCCGGCCCGAATCGGTGCATTCAATGCAACCCGGCATGGTTTTTTGCACAGTAACGAAACTGACCAAAACGAACCAAAACATCACTATTGGGTCCAAAAAAGTGGATTGGGTGCGTTCGTTTCATTTCTGGCGCGAATCGGTAGTTCGTTTCGGTTCCGGCCCGAATCGGTGCATTCAATGCAACCCGGCATGGTTTTTTGCACAGTAACGAAACTGACCAAAACGAACCAAAACATAACTATTGGGTCCGAAAAAGTGGATTGGGTGCGTTCGTTTGGTTTCTGGCGCGAATCGGTAGTTCGTTTCAGTTCCGGCCCGAATCGGTACATTAAATGCTATCCCGGCATGGTTTTTTGCACAGTAACGAAACTGATTAAAAACGAACCAAAACATGACGATTGGGTCCAATAAAGTGGATTTGGTGCGTTCGTTTTGTTTCTGGCGCGAATCGGTAGTTCGTTTCGGTTCCGGCCCGAATCGGTGCATTCAATGCAACCCGTCTAGGTTTTTTGCACAGTAACGAAACTGACCAAAACGAACCAAAACATAACTATTGGGTCCAAAAAAGTGGATTGGGTGCGTTCGTTACGTTTCTGGCCCGAATCGGTAGTTCGTTTCGGTTCCGGCCCGAATCGGTGCATTCAATGCATCCCGGCATGGTTTTTTGCACAGTAACGAAACTGACCAAAACGAACCAAAACATAACTGTTGGGTCCAAAAATGTGGATTAGGTGCGTTCGATTCATTTCTGGCCCGAATTGGTAGTTCATTTCGGTTCCGGCATGAATCGGTGCATTCAATGCAACCCGACATGGTTTTTTGCACAGTAATGAAACTGACCAAAACGAACAAAAACATCACTATTGGGTCCAAAAAAGTGGATTGGCTGCGTTCGTTTCGTTTCTGGCACGAATCGGTAGTTCGTTTCGGTTCCGGCCCGAATCGGTGCATTAAATGGTATCCCGACATGGTTTTTTGCACAGTAACGAAACTGACCAAAACGAACCAAAACATCACTATTGGGTCCAAAAAAGTGGATTGGGTGCGTTCGTTTCGTTTCTGGCACGAATCGGTAGTTTGTTTCGGTTCCGGCCTGAATCGGTGCATTCAATGCAACCCGGCATGGTTTTTTGCACAGTAATGAAACTGACCAAAACGAACCAAAACATCACTATTGGGTCGAAAAAAGTGGATTGGGTGCGTTCGTTACGTTTCTGGCCTGAATCGGTGCATTAAATGCAACCCGGCATGGTTTTTTGCACAGTAACAAAACTGACCAAAACGAACCAAAACATCACTATTGGGTCCAAAAAAGTGGATTGGGTGCGTTCGTTTCATTTCTGGCGCGAATCTGTAGTTCGTTTCGGTTCCGGCCCGAATCGGTACATTAAATGCTATCCCGGCATGGTTTTTTGCACAGTAACGAAACTGATTAAAAACGAACCAAAACTTCACGACTGGGTCCAATAAAGTGGATTTGGTGCGTTCGTTTCGTTTCTGGCACGAATCGGTAGTTCGTTTCGGTTCCGGCCCGAATCGGTGCATTCAATGCAACCCGTCATGGTTTTTTGCACAGTAACGAAACTGACCAAAACGAACCAAAACATAACTGTTGGGTCCAAAAAAGTGGATTGGGTGCGTTCCTTTCGTTTCTGGCGCGAATCGGTAGTTCGTTTCGGTTCCGGCCCGAATCGGTACATTAAATGCTATCCCGGCATGGTTTTTTGCACAGTAACGAAACTGATTAAAAACGAACCAAAACATCACTATTGGGTCAAATAAAGTGAATTTGGTGCATTCGTTTCGTTTCTGGCGCGAATCGGTAGTTTGTTTCGGTTCCGGCCCGAATCGGTGCATTAAATGCTGTCCCGGCATGGTTTTTTGCACAGTAACGAAACTGACGAAAACGAACAAAAACATCACTATTGGGTCCAAAAAAGTGGATTGGGTGCGTTCGTTTCGTTTCTGGCGCGAATCGGTAGTTCGTTTCGGTTCCGGCCCGAATCGGTGCATTCAATGCAACCCGGCATGGTTTTTTGCACAGTAACGAAACTGACCAAAACGAACAAAAACATCACTATTGGGTCCAAAAATGTGGATTGGGTGCGTTCGTTTCGTTTCTGGCGCGAATCGGTTGTTCGTTTTGGTTCTGGCCCGAATCGGTGCATTCAATGCAACCCGGCATGGTTTTTTGCACAGTAACGAAACTGACCAAAACGAAAAAAACATCACTATTGGGTCCAAAAAAGTGGATTGGGTGCGTTTGTTTAGTTTCTAGCGTGAATCGGTAGTTCGTTTCGGTTCCGGCCCGAATCGGTGCATTCAATGCAACCCGGCATGGTTTTTTGCACAGTAACGAAACTGACCAAAACGAACCAAAACATAACTGTTGGGTCCAAAAAAGTGGATTGGGTGCGTTCCTTTCGTTTCTGGCGCGAATCGGTAGTTCGTTTCGGTTCCGGCCCGAATCGGTACATTAAATGCTATCCCGGCATGGTTTTTTGCACAGTAACGAAACTGATTAAAAACGAACCAAAACATCACTATTGGGTCAAATAAAGTGAATTTGGTGCATTCGTTTCGTTTCTGGCGCGAATCGGTAGTTCGTTTCGGTTCCGGCCCGAATCGGTGCATTCAATGCAACCCGGCTTGGTTTTTTGCACAGTAACGAAACTGACCAAAATGAACAAAAACATCACTATTGGGTCCAAAAAGTAAATTGGGTGCGTTCGTTTCGTTTCTGGCGCGAATCGGTAGTTTGTTTCGGTTCCGGCCCGAATCGGTGCATTAAATGCTGTCCCGGCATGGTTTTTTGCACAGTAACGAAACTGACGAAAACGAACAAAAACATCACTATTGGGTCCACAAAAGTGGATTGGGTGCGTTCGTTTCGTTTCTGGCGCGAATCGGTAGTTCGTTTCGGTTCCGGCCCGAATCGGTACATTAAATGCTATCCCGGCATGGTTTTTTGCATAGTAACGAAACTGATTAAAAACGAACCAAAACATCACTATTAGGTCCAATAAAGTGGATTGGGTGCATTCGTTTCGTTTCTAGCGTGAATCGGTAGTCCGTTTTGGTTCGGCCCGAATCGGTGCATTAAATGCTATCCCGGCATTGTTTTTTGCACAGTAACGAAACTGACCAAAACGAACCAAAACATCACTATTGGGTCCAAAAAAGTGGATTGGGTGCGTTCGTTTCGTTTCTGGCGCGAATCGGTAGTTCGTTTCGGTTCTGGCCCGAATCGGTGCATTCAATGCAACCCGGCATGGTTTTTTGCACAGTAACAAAACTGACCAAAACGAACCAAAACATCACTATTGGGTCCAAAAAAGTGGATTGGGTGCGTTCGTTTCGTTTCTGCCGCGAATCGGTAGTTCGTTTCGGTTCCGGCCCGAATCGGTGCATTCAATGCAACCCGGCATGGTTTTTTGCACAGTAACGAAACTGACGAAAATGAACCAAAACATCACTATTGGGTCCAAAAAAGTGGATTGGGTGCGTTTGTTTCATTTCTAGCGTGAATCGGTAGTTCGTTTCGGTTCCGGCCCGAATCGGTGCATTCAATGCAACCCGGCATGGTTTTTTGCACAGTAACGAAACTGACCAAAACGAACCAAAACATAACTGCTGGGTCCAAAAAAGTGGATTGGGTGCGTTCCTTTCGTTTCTGGCGCGAATCGGTAGTTCGTTTCGGTTCCGGCCCGAATCGGTACATTAAATGCTATCCCGGCATGGTTTTTTGCACAGTAACGAAACTGATTAAAAACGAACCAAAACATCACTATTGGGTCAAATAAAGTGAATTTGGTGCATTCGTTTCGTTTCTGGCGCGAATCGGTAGTTTGTTTCGGTTCCGGCCCGAATCGGTGCATTAAATGCTGTCCCGGCATGGTTTTTTGCACAGTAACGAAACTGACGAAAACGAACAAAAACATCACTATTGGGTCCAAAAAAGTGGATTGGGTGCGTTCGTTTCGTTTCTGGCGCGAATCGGTAGTTCGTTTCGGTTCCGGCCCGAATCGGTGCATTCAATGCAACCCGTCATGGTTTTTTGCACAGTAACGAAACTGACCAAAACGAACAAAAACATCACTATTGGATCCAAAAATGTGGATTGGGTGCGTTCGTTTCGTTTCTGGCGCGAATCGGTTGTTCGTGTTGGTTCTGGCCCGAATCGGTGCATTCAATGCAACCCGGCATGGTTTTTTGCACAGTAACGAAACTGACCAAAACGAAAAAAACATCACTATTGGGTCCAAAAAAGTGGATTAGGTGCGTTTGTTTCGTTTCTAGCGTGAATCGGTAGTTCGTTTCGGTTCCGGCCCGAATCGGTGCATTCAATGCAACCCGGCATGGTTTTTTGCACAGTAACGAAACTGACCAAAACGAACCAAAACATAACTGTTGGGTCCAAAAAAGTGGATTGGGTGCGTTCCTTTCGTTTCTGGCGCGAATCGGTAGTTCGTTTCGGTTCCGGCCCGAATCGGTACATTAAATGCTATCCCGGCATGGTTTTTTGCACAGTAACGAAACTGATTAAAAACGAACCAAAACATCACTATTGGGTCAAATAAAGTGAATTTGGTGCATTTGTTTCGTTTCTGGCGCGAATCGGTAGTTCGTTTCGGTTCCGGCCCGAATCGGTGCATTCAATGCAACCCGGCTTGGTTTTTTGCACAGTAACGAAACTGACCAAAATGAACAAAAACATCACTATTGGGTCCAAAAAGTAAATTGGGTGCATTCGTTTCGTTTCTGGCGCGAATCGGTAGTTTGTTTCGGTTCCGGCCCGAATCGGTGCATTAAATGCTGTCCCGGCATGGTTTTTTGCACAGTAACGAAACTGACGAAAACAAACAAAAACATCACTATTGGGTCCACAAAAGTGGATTGGGTGCGTTCGTTTCGTTTCTGGCGCGAATCGGTAGTTCGTTTCGGTTCCGGCCCGAATCGGTACATTAAATGCTATCCCGGCATGGTTTTTTGCATAGTAACGAAACTGATTAAAAACGAACCAAAACATCACTATTGGGTCCAATAAAGTGGATTGGGTGCATTCGTTTCGTTTCTAGCGTGAATCGGTAGTCCGTTTAGGTTCGGCCCGAATCGGTGCATTAAATGCTATCCCGGCATTGTTTTTTGCACAGTAACGAAACTGACCAAAATGAACCAAAACATCAGTATTGGGTCCAAAAAAGTGGATTGGGTGCGTTCGTTTCGTTTCTGGCGCGAATCGGTAGTTCGTTTCGGTTCTGGCCCGAATCGGTGCATTCAATGCAACCCGGCATGGTTTTTTGCACAGTAACGAAACTGACCAAAACGAACCAAAACATCACTATTGGGTCCAAAAAAGTGGATTGGGTGCGTTCGTTTCGTTTCTGCCGCGAATCGGTAGTTCGTTTCGGTTCCGGCCCGAATCGGTGCATTCAATGCAACCCGACATGGTTTTTTGCACAGTAACGAAACTGACCAAAACGAACCAAAACATCACTATTGGGTCAAAAAAAGTGGATTGGGTGCGTTCGTTACGTTTCTGGCCCAAATCGGTAGTTCGTTTCGGTTCCGGCCCGAATCGGTGCATTTAATGCAACCCGGCATGGTTTTTTGCACAGTAACGAAACTGACCAAAACGCACCAAAACATAACTATTGGGTCCAAAAAAGTGGATTGGGTGCGTTCGTTTCGTTTCTGGCGCGAATCGGTAGTTCGTTTCGGTTCCGGCCCGAATCGGTGCATTCAATGCAACCCGGCATGGTTTTTTGCACAGTAACGAAACTGACCAAAACGAACCAAAACATCACTATTGGGTCCAAAAAAGTGGATTGGGTGCGTTCGTTTCGTTTCTGGCGCGAATCGGTAGTTTGTTTCGGTTCCGGCCCGAATCGGTGCATTCAATGCAACCCGGCATGGTTTTTTGCACAGTAACGAAACTGACCAAAACGAACCAAAACATCACTATTGGGTCCAAAAAAGTGGATTGGGTGCGTTCGTTTCATTTCTGGCACGAATCGGTAGTCCGTTTCGGTTCCGGCCCGAATCGGTGCATTAAATGGTATCCCGGCATGGTTTTTTGCACAGTAACGAAACTGACCAAAACGAACCAAAACATCACTATTGGGTCCAAAAAAGTGGATTGGGTGCGTTCGTTTCGTTTCTGGCGCGAATCGGTAGTTCGTTTCGGTTCTGGCCCGAATCGGTGCATTCAATGCAACCCGGCATGGTTTTTTGCACAGTAACGAAACTGACCAAAACGAACCAAAACATCACTATTGGGTCCACAAAAGTGGATTGGGTGTGTTCGTTTCGTTTCTGGCGCGAATCGGTAGTTCGTTTCGGTTCCGGCCCGAATCGGTACATTAAATGCTATCCCGGCATGGTTTTTTGCATAGTAACGAAACTGATTAAAAACGAACCAAAACATCACTATTGGGTCCAATAAAGTGGATTGGGTGCATTCGTTTCGTTTCTAGCGTGAATCGGTAGTCCGTTTAGGTTCGGCCCGAATCGGTGCATTAAATGCTATCCCGGCATTGTTTTTTGCACAGTAACGAAACTGACCAAAATGAACCAAAACATCAGTATTGGGTCCAAAAAAGTGGATTGGGTGCGTTCGTTTCGTTTCTGGCGCGAATCGGTAGTTCGTTTCGGTTCTGGCCCGAATCGGTGCATTCAATGCAACCCGGCATGGTTTTTTGCACAGTAACGAAACTGACCAAAACGAACCAAAACATCACTATTGGGTCCAAAAAAGTGGATTGGGTGCGTTCGTTTCGTTTCTGCCGCGAATCGGTAGTTCGTTTCGGTTCCGGCCCGAATCGGTGCATTCAATGCAACCCGACATGGTTTTTTGCACAGTAACGAAACTGACCAAAACGAACCAAAACATCACTATTGGGTCAAAAAAAGTGGATTGGGTGCGTTCGTTACGTTTCTGGCCCAAATCGGTAGTTCGTTTCGGTTCCGGCCCGAATCGGTGCATTTAATGCAACCCGGCATGGTTTTTTGCACAGTAACGAAACTGACCAAAACGCACCAAAACATAACTATTGGGTCCAAAAAAGTGGATTGGGTGCGTTCGTTTCGTTTCTGGCGCGAATCGGTAGTTCGTTTCGGTTCCGGCCCGAATCGGTGCATTCAATGCAACCCGGCATGGTTTTTTGCACAGTAACGAAACTGACCAAAACGAACCAAAACATCACTATTGGGTCCAAAAAAGTGGATTGGGTGCGTTCGTTTCGTTTCTGGCGCGAATCGGTAGTTTGTTTCGGTTCCGGCCCGAATCGGTGCATTCAATGCAACCCGGCATGGTTTTTTGCACAGTAACGAAACTGACCAAAACGAACCAAAACATCACTATTGGGTCCACAAAAGTGGATTGGGTGTGTTCGTTTCATTTCTGGCGCGAATCGGTAGTTCGTTTCGGTTCCGGCCCGAATCGGTGCATTCAATGCAACCCGGCATGGTTTTTTGCACAGTAACGAAACTGACCAAAACGAACCAAAACATCACTATTGGGTCCAAAAAAGTGGATTGGGTGCGTTCGTTTCGTTTCTGCCGCGAATCGGTAGTTCGTTTCGGTTCCGGCCCGAATCGGTGCATTCAATGCAACCCGGCATGGTTTTTTGCACAGTAACGAAACTGACCAAAACGAACAAAAACATCACTATTGGGTCAAAAAAAGTGGATTGGGTGCGTTCGTTTCGTTTCTAGCGCGAATCAGTAGTTCGTTTCGGTTCCGGCCCGAATCGGTGCATTAAATGCTATCCGGGCATGGTTTTTTGCACAGTAATGAAACTAACCAAAACGAACCAAAACATCACTATTGGGTCCACAAAAGTGGATTGGGTGCGTTCGTTTCGTTTCTGGCGCGAATCGGTAGTCCGTTTCGGTTCCGGTCCGAATCGGTGCATTAAATGGTATCCCGGCATGGTTTTTTGCACAGTAACGAAACTGACCAAAACGAAATAAAACATCACTATTGGGTCCAAAAAAGTGGATTGGGTGCGTTCGTTTCGTTTCTAGCGTGAATCGGTAGTTCGTTTCGGTTCCGGCCCGAATCGGTGCATTCAATGCAACCCGGCATGGTTTTTTGCATAGTAACGAAACTGACCAAAACGAACCAAAACATAACTATTGGGTCCAAAAAAGTGGATTGGGTGCGTTCGTTTTGTTTCTGGCGCGAATCGGTAGTTCATTTCGGTTCTGGCCTGAATCGGTACATTAAATGCTATCCCGGCATGGTTTTTTGCACAGTAACGAAACTGATTAAAAATGAACCAAAACATCACTATTGGGTCCAATATATTGAATTTGGTGCATTCGTTTCGTTTCTGGTGTGAATCGGTAGTTCGCTTTGGTTCCGGCCCGAATCGATGCAATCAATGCAACCCGGCATGGTTTTTTGCACAGTAACGAAACTGACCAAAATGAACCAAAACATCACTATTGGGTCCAAAAAGTAAATTGGGTGCGTTCGTTTCGTTTCTGGCGCGAATCGGTAGTTTGTTTCGGTTCCGGCCCGAATCGGTGCATTAAATGCTGTCCCGGCATGGTTTTTTGCACAGTAATGAAACTGACGAAAACGAACAAAAACATCACTATTGGGTCCAAAAAAGTGGATTGGGTGCGTTCGTTTCGTTTCTAGCGCGAATCAGTAGTTCGTTTCGGTTCCGGCCCGAATCGGTGCATTAAATGGTATCCCGGCATGGTTTTTTGCACAGTAATGAAACTGACCAAAACGAACCAAAACATCACTATTGGGTACACAAAAGTGGATTGGGTGCGTTCGTTTCGTTTATGGCGCGAATCGGTAGTTCGTTTCGGTTCCGGCCCGAATCGGTGCATTAAATGGTATCCCGACATGGTTTTTTGCACAGTAACGAAACTGACCAAAACGAACCAAAACATCACTATTGGTTCCAAAAGAGTGGATTGGGTGCGTTCGTTTCGTTTCTGGCCCGAATTGGTGCATTAAATGCAACCCGGCATGGTTTTTTGCACTGTAAGAAAACAGACCAAAACGAACCAAAACATCACTATTGGGTCCAAAAAAGTGGATTGGGTGCGTTCGTTTCGTTTCTGGCGCGAATCGGTAGTTCGTTTCGGTTCCGGCCCGAATCGGTGCATTCAATGCAACCCGGCATGGTTTTTTGCACAGTAACGAAACTGACCAAAACGAACAAAAACATCACTATTGGGTCCAAAAAAGTGGATTGGGTGCGTTTGTTTCGTTTCTAGCGTGAATCGGTAGTTCGTTTCGGTTCCGGCCCGAATCGGTGCATTCAATGCAACCCGGCATGGTTTTTTGCACAGTAACGAAACTGACCAAAACGAACCAAAACATAACTATTGGGTCCAAAAAAGTGGATTGGGTGCGTTCGTTTCGTTTCTGGCGCGAATCGGTAGTTCGTTTCGGTTCCGGCCCGAATCGGTACATTAAATGCTATCCCGGCATGGTTTTTTGCACAGTAACGAAACTGATTAAAAACGAACCAAAACATCACTATTGGGTCCAAAAAAGTGGATTGGGTGCGTTTGTTTCATTTCTAGCGTGAATCGGTAGTTCGTTTCGGTTCCGGCCCGAATCGGTGCATTCAATGCAACCCGGCATGGTTTTTTGCACAGTAACGAAACTGACCAAAACGAACCAAAACATCACTATTGGGTCCAAAAAAGTGGATTGGGTGCGTTCGTTTCGTTTCTGCCGCGAATCGGTAGTTCGTTTCGGTTCCGGCCCGAATCGGTGCATTCAATGCAACCCGGCATGGTTTTTTGCACAGTAACGAAACTGACCAAAATGAACCAAAACATCACTATTGGGTCCAAAAAGTAAATTGGGTGCGTTCGTTTCGTTTCTGGCGCGAATCGGTAGTTTGTTTCGGTTCCGGCCTGAATCGGTGCATTAAATGCTATCCCGGCATGGTTTTTTGCACAGTAACGAAACTGATTAAAAACGAACCAAAACATGACGATTGGGTCCAATAAAGTGGATTTGGTGCGTTCGTTTTGTTTCTAGCGCGAATCGGTAGTTCGTTTCGGTTCCGGCCCGAATCGGTGCATTCAATGCAACCCGTCTAGGTTTTTTGCACAGTAACGAAACTGACCAAAACGAACCAAAACATAACTATTGGGTCCAAAAAAGTGGATTGGGTGCGTTCGTTACGTTTCTGGCCCGAATCGGTAGTTCGTTTCGGTTCCGGCCCGAATCAGTGCATTCAATGCATCCCGGCATGGTTTTTTGCACAGTAACGAAACTGACCAAAACGAACCAAAACATAATTGTTGGGTCCAAAAAAGTGGATTAGGTGCGTTCGTTTCATTTCTGGCCCGAATTGGTAGTTCATTTCGGTTCCGGCATGAATTGGTGCATTCAATGCAACCCGACATGGTTTTTTGCACAGTAATGAAACTGACCAAAACGAACCAAAACATCACTATTGGGTCCAAAAAAGTGGATTGGCTGCGTTCGTTTCGTTTCTGGCGCTTATCGGTAGTTCGTTTCGGTTCCGGCCCGAATCGGTGCATTAAATGGTATCCCGACATGGTTTTTTGCACAGTAACGAAACTGACCAAAACGAACCAAAACATCACTATTGGGTCCAAAAAAGTGGATTGGGTGCGTTCATTTCGTTTCTGGCACGAATCGGTAGTTCGTTTCGGTTCCGGCCTGAATCGGTGCATTCAATGCAACCCGGCATGGTTTTTTGCACAGTAATGAAACTGACCAAAACGAACCAAAACATCACTATTGGGTCGAAAAATGTGGATTGGGTGCGTTCGTTACGTTTCTGGCCTGAATCGGTGCATTAAATGCAACCCGGCATGGTTTTTTGCACAGTAACAAAACTGACCAAAACGAACCAAAACATCACTATTGGGTCCAAAAAAGTGGATTGGGTGCGTTCGTTTCATTTCTGGCGCGAATCGGTAGTTCGTTTCGGTTCCGGCCCGAATCGGTACATTAAATGCTATCCCGGCATGGTTTTTTGCACAGTAACGAAACTGATTAAAAATGAACCAAAACTTCACGATTGGGTCCAATAAAGTGGATTTGGTGCGTTCGTTTCGTTTCTGGCGCGAATCGGTAGTTCGTTTCGGTTCCGGCCCGAATCGGTGCATTCAATGCAACCCGTCATGGTGTTTTGCACAGTAACGAAACTGACCAAAACGAACCAAAACATAACTGTTGGGTCCAAAAAAGTGGATTGGGTGCGTTCCTTTCGTTTCTGGCGCGAATCGGTAGTTCGTTTCGGTTCCGGCCCGAATCGGTACATTAAATGCTATCCCGGCATGGTTTTTTGCACAGTAACGAAACTGATTAAAAACGAACCAAAACATCACTATTGGGTCAAATAAAGTGAATTTGGTGCATTCGTTTCGTTTCTGGCGCGAATCGGTAGTTTGTTTCGGTTCCGGCCCGAATCGGTGCATTAAATGCTGTCCCGGCATGGTTTTTTGCACAGTAACGAAACTGACGAAAACGAACAAAAACATCACTATTGGGTCCAAAAAAGTGGATTGGGTGCGTTCGTTTCGTTTCTGGCGCGAATCGGTAGTTCGTTTCGGTTCCGGCCCGAATCGGTGCATTCAATGCAACCCGGCATGGTTTTTTGCACAGTAACGAAACTGACCAAAATGAACCAAAACATCACTATTGGGTCCAAAAAGTAAATTGGGTGCGTTCGTTTCGTTTCTGGCGCGAATCGGTAGTTTGTTTCGGTTCCGGCCTGAATCGGTGCATTAAATGCTATCCCGGCATGGTTTTTTGCACAGTAACGAAACTGATTAAAAACGAACCAAAACATGACGATTGGGTCCAATAAAGTGGATTTGGTGCGTTCGTTTTGTTTCTAGCGCGAATCGGTAGTTCGTTTCGGTTCCGGCCCGAATCGGTGCATTCAATGCAACCCGTCTAGGTTTTTTGCACAGTAACGAAACTGACCAAAACGAACCAAAACATAACTATTGGGTCCAAAAAAGTGGATTGGGTGCGTTCGTTACGTTTCTGGCCCGAATCGGTAGTTCGTTTCGGTTCCGGCCCGAATCAGTGCATTCAATGCATCCCGGCATGGTTTTTTGCACAGTAACGAAACTGACCAAAACGAACCAAAACATAATTGTTGGGTCCAAAAAAGTGGATTAGGTGCGTTCGTTTCATTTCTGGCCCGAATTGGTAGTTCATTTCGGTTCCGGCATGAATTGGTGCATTCAATGCAACCCGACATGGTTTTTTGCACAGTAATGAAACTGACCAAAACGAACCAAAACATCACTATTGGGTCCAAAAAAGTGGATTGGCTGCGTTCGTTTCGTTTCTGGCGCGAATCGGTAGTTCGTTTCGGTTCCGGCCCGAATCGGTGCATTAAATGGTATCCCGACATGGTTTTTTGCACAGTAACGAAACTGACCAAAACGAACCAAAACATCACTATTGGGTCCAAAAAAGTGGATTGGGTGCGTTCGTTTCGTTTCTGCCGCGAATCGGTAGTTCGTTTCGGTTCCGGCCCGAATCGGTGCATTCAATGCAACCCGGCATGGTTTTTTGCACAGTAACGAAACTGACCAAAATGAACCAAAACATCACTATTGGGTCCAAAAAGTAAATTGGGTGCGTTCGTTTCGTTTCTGGCGCGAATCGGTAGTTTGTTTCGGTTCCGGCCTGAATCGGTGCATTAAATGCTATCCCGGCATGGTTTTTTGCACAGTAACGAAACTGATTAAAAACGAACCAAAACATGACGATTGGGTCCAATAAAGTGGATTTGGTGCGTTCGTTTTGTTTCTAGCGCGAATCGGTAGTTCGTTTCGGTTCCGGCCCGAATCGGTGCATTCAATGCAACCCGTCTAGGTTTTTTGCACAGTAACGAAACTGACCAAAACGAACCAAAACATAACTATTGGGTCCAAAAAAGTGGATTGGGTGCGTTCGTTACGTTTCTGGCCCGAATCGGTAGTTCGTTTCGGTTCCGGCCCGAATCAGTGCATTCAATGCATCCCGGCATGGTTTTTTGCACAGTAACGAAACTGACCAAAACGAACCAAAACATAATTGTTGGGTCCAAAAAAGTGGATTAGGTGCGTTCGTTTCATTTCTGGCCCGAATTGGTAGTTCATTTCGGTTCCGGCATGAATTGGTGCATTCAATGCAACCCGACATGGTTTTTTGCACAGTAATGAAACTGACCAAAACGAACCAAAACATCACTATTGGGTCCAAAAAAGTGGATTGGCTGCGTTCGTTTCGTTTCTGGCGCGAATCGGTAGTTCGTTTCGGTTCCGGCCCGAATCGGTGCATTAAATGGTATCCCGACATGGTTTTTTGCACAGTAACGAAACTGACCAAAACGAACCAAAACATCACTATTGGGTCCAAAAAAGTGGATTGGGTGCGTTCATTTCGTTTCTGGCACGAATCGGTAGTTTGTTTCGGTTCCGGCCTGAATCGGTGCATTCAATGCAACCCGGCATGGTTTTTTGCACAGTAATGAAACTGACCAAAACGAACCAAAACATCACTATTGGGTCGAAAAAAGTGGATTGGGTGCGTTCGTTACGTTTCTGGCCTGAATCGGTGCATTAAATGCAACCCGGCATGGTTTTTTGCACAGTAACAAAACTGACCAAAACGAACCAAAACATCACTATTGGGTCCAAAAAAGTGGATTGGGTGCGTTCGTTTCATTTCTGGCGCGAATCGGTAGTTCGTTTCGGTTCCGGCCCGAATCGGTACATTAAATGCTATCCCGGCATGGTTTTTTGCACAGTAACGAAACTGATTAAAAACGAACCAAAACTTCACGATTGGGTCCAATAAAGTGGATTTGGTGCGTTCGTTTCGTTTCTGGCGCGAATCGGTAGTTCGTTTCGGTTCCGGCCCGAATCGGTGCATTCAATGCAACCCGTCATGGTGTTTTGCACAGTAACGAAACTGACCAAAACGAACCAAAACATAACTGTTGGGTCCAAAAAAGTGGATTGGGTGCGTTCCTTTCGTTTCTGGCGCGAATCGGTAGTTCGTTTCGGTTCCGGCCCGAATCGGTACATTAAATGCTATCCCGGCATGGTTTTTTGCACAGTAACGAAACTGATTAAAAACGAACCAAAACATCACTATTGGGTCAAATAAAGTGAATTTGGTGCATTCGTTTCGTTTCTGGCGCGAATCGGTAGTTTGTTTCGGTTCCGGCCCGAATCGGTGCATTAAATGCTGTCCCGGCATGGTTTTTTGCACAGTAACGAAACTGACGAAAACAAACAAAAACATCACTATTGGGTCCAAAAAAGTGGATTGGGTGCGTTCGTTTCGTTTCTGGCGCGAATCGGTAGTTCGTTTCGGTTCCGGCCCGAATCGGTGCATTCAATGCAACCCGGCATGGTTTTTTGCACAGTAACGAAACTGACCAAAACGAACAAAAACATCACTATTGGGTCCAAAAATGTGGATTGGGTGCGTTCGTTTCGTTTCTGGCGCGAATCGGTTGTTCGTTTTGGTTCTGGCCCGAATCGGTGCATTCAATGCAACCCGGCATGGTTTTTTGCACAGTAACGAAACTGACCAAAACGAAAAAAACATCACTATTGGGTCCAAAAAAGTGGATTGGGTGCGTTCGTTTCGTTTCTAGCGTGAATCGGTAGTTCGTTTCGGTTCCGGCCCGAATCGGTGCATTCAATGCAACCCGGCATGTTTTTTTGCACAGTAACGAAACTGACCAAAACGAACCAAAACATAACTGTTGGGTCCAAAAAAGTGGATTGGGTGCGTTCCTTTCGTTTCTGGCGCGAATCGGTAGTTCGTTTCGGTTCCGGCCCGAATCGGTACATTAAATGCTATCCCGGCATGGTTTTTTGCACAGTAACGAAACTGATTAAAAACGAACCAAAACATCACTATTGGGTCAAATAAAGTGAATTTGGTGCATTCGTTTCGTTTCTGGCGCGAATCGGTAGTTTGTTTCGGTTCCGGCCCAAATCGGTGCATTAAATGCTGTCCCGGCATGGTTTTTTGCACAGTAACGAAACTGACGAAAACGAACAAAAACATCACTATTGGGTCCAAAAAAGTGGATTGGGTGCGTTCATTTCGTTTCTGGCGCGAATCGGTAGTTTGTTTCGGTTCCGGCCCGAATCGGTGCATTCAATGCAACCCGGCATGGTTTTTTGCACAGTAACGAAACTGACCAAAACGAACAAAAACATCACTATTGGGTCCAAAAATGTGGATTGGGTGCGTTCGTTTCATTTCTGGCGCGAATCGGTTGTTCGTTTTGGTTCTGGCCCGAATCGGTGCATTCAATGCAACCCGGCATGGTTTTTTGCACAGTAACGAAACTGACCAAAACGAAAAAAACATCACTATTGGGTCCAAAAAAGTGGATTGGGTGCGTTCGTTTCGTTTCTAGCGTGAATCGGTAGTTCGTTTCGGTTCCGGCCCGAATCGGTGCATTCAATGCAACCCGGCATGGTTTTTTGCACAGTAACGAAACTGACCAAAACGAACCAAAACATAACTGTTGGGTCCAAAAAAGTGGATTGGGTGCGTTCCTTTCGTTTCTGGCGCGAATCGGTAGTTCGTTTCGGTTCCGGCCCGAATCGGTACATTAAATGCTATCCCGGCATGGTTTTTTGCACAGTAACGAAACTGATTAAAAACGAACCAAAACATCACTATTGGGTCAAATAAAGTGAATTTGGTGCATTCGTTTCGTTTCTGGCGCGAATCGGTAGTTCGTTTCGGTTCCGGCCCGAATCGGTGCATTCAATGCAACCCGGCTTGGTTTTTTGCACAGTAACGAAACTGGCCAAAATGAACAAAAACATCACTATTGGGTCCAAAAAGTAAATTGGGTGCGTTCGTTTCGTTTCTGGCGCGAATCGGTAGTTTGTTTCGGTTCCGGCCCGAATCGGTGCATTAAATGCTGTCCCGGCATGGTTTTTTGCACAGTAACGAAACTGACGAAAACGAACAAAAACATCACTATTGGGTCCACAAAAGTGGATTGGGTGCGTTCGTTTCGTTTCTGGCGCGAATCGGTAGTTCGTTTCGGTTCCGGCCCGAATCGGTATATTAAATGCTATCCCGGCATGGTTTTTTGCATAGTAACGAAACTGATTAAAAACGAACCAAAACATCACTATTGGGTCCAATAAAGTGGATTGGGTGCATTCGTTTCGTTTCTAGCGTGAATCGGTAGTCCGTTTTGGTTCGGCCCGAATCGGTGCATTAAATGCTATCCCGGCATTGTTTTTTGCACAGTAACGAAACTGACCAAAACGAACCAAAACATCACTATTGGGTCCAAAAAAGTGGATTGGGTGCGTTCGTTTCGTTTCTGGCGCGAATCGGTAGTTCGTTTCGGTTCTGGCCCGAATCGGTAGTTTGTTTCGGTTCCGGCCTGAATCGGTGCATTCAATGCAACCCGGCATGGTTTTTTGCACAGTAATGAAACTGACCAAAACGAACCAAAACATCACTATTGGGTCGAAAAAAGTGGATTGGGTGCGTTCGTTACGTTTCTGGCCTGAATCGGTGCATTAAATGCAACCCGGCATGGTTTTTTGCACAGTAACAAAACTGACCAAAACGAACCAAAACATCACTATTGGGTCCAAAAAAGTGGATTGGGTGCGTTCGTTTCATTTCTGGCGCGAATCGGTAGTTCGTTTCGGTTCCGGCCCGAATCGGTACATTAAATGCTATCCCCCCATGGTTTTTTGCACAGTAACGAAACTGATTAAAAACGAACCAAAACATCACTATTGGGTCAAATAAAGTGAATTTGGTGCATTCGTTTCGTTTCTGGCGCGAATCGGTAGTTTGTTTCGGTTCCGGCCCGAATCGGTGCATTAAATGCTGTCCCGGCATGGTTTTTTGCACAGTAACGAAACTGACGAAAACGAACAAAAACATCACTATTGGGTCCAAAAAAGTGGATTGGGTCCGTTCGTTTCGTTTCTGGCGCGAATCGGTAGTTCGTTTCGGTTCCGGCCCGAATCGGTGCATTCAATGCAACCCGGCATGGTTTTTTGCACAGTAACGAAACTGACCAAAATGAACCAAAACATCACTATTGGGTCCAAAAAGTAAATTGGGTGCGTTCGTTTCGTTTCTGGCGCGAATCGGTAGTTTGTTTCGGTTCCGGCCTGAATCGGTGCATTAAATGCTATCCCGGCATGGTTTTTTGCACAGTAACGAAACTGATTAAAAACGAACCAAAACATGACGATTGGGTCCAATAAAGTGGATTTGGTGCGTTCGTTTTGTTTCTAGCGCGAATCGGTAGTTCGTTTCGGTTCCGGCCCGAATCGGTGCATTCAATGCAACCCGTCTAGGTTTTTTGCACAGTAACGAAACTGACCAAAACGAACCAAAACATAACTATTGGGTCCAAAAAAGTGGATTGGGTGCGTTCGTTACGTTTCTGGCCCGAATCGGTAGTTCGTTTCGGTTCCGGCCCGAATCAGTGCATTCAATGCATCCCGGCATGGTTTTTTGCACAGTAACGAAACTGACCAAAACGAACCAAAACATAATTGTTGGGTCCAAAAAAGTGGATTAGGTGCGTTCGTTTCATTTCTGGCCCGAATTGGTAGTTCATTTCGGTTCCGGCATGAATTGGTGCATTCAATGCAACCCGACATGGTTTTTTGCACAGTAATGAAACTGACCAAAACGAACCAAAACATCACTATTGGGTCCAAAAAAGTGGATTGGCTGCGTTCGTTTCGTTTCTGGCGCGAATCGGTAGTTCGTTTCGGTTCCGGCCCGAATCGGTGCATTAAATGGTATCCCGACATGGTTTTTTGCACAGTAACGAAACTGACCAAAACGAACCAAAACATCACTATTGGGTCCAAAAAAGTGGATTGGGTGCGTTCGTTTCGTTTCTGCCGCGAATCGGTAGTTCGTTTCGGTTCCGGCCCGAATCGGTGCATTCAATGCAACCCGACATGGTTTTTTGCACAGTAACGAAACTGACCAAAATGAACCAAAACATCACTATTGGGTCCAAAAAGTAAATTGGGTGCGTTCGTTTCGTTTCTGGCGCGAATCGGTAGTTTGTTTCGGTTCCGGCCTGAATCGGTGCATTAAATGCTATCCCGGCATGGTTTTTTGCACAGTAACGAAACTGATTAAAAACGAACCAAAACATGACGATTGGGTCCAATAAAGTGGATTTGGTGCGTTCGTTTTGTTTCTAGCGCGAATCGGTAGTTCGTTTCGGTTCCGGCCCGAATCGGTGCATTCAATGCAACCCGTCTAGGTTTTTTGCACAGTAACGAAACTGACCAAAACGAACCAAAACATAACTATTGGGTCCAAAAAAGTGGATTGGGTGCGTTCGTTACGTTTCTGGCCCGAATCGGTAGTTCGTTTCGGTTCCGGCCCGAATCAGTGCATTCAATGCATCCCGGCATGGTTTTTTGCACAGTAACGAAACTGACCAAAACGAACCAAAACATAATTGTTGGGTCCAAAAAAGTGGATTAGGTGCGTTCGTTTCATTTCTGGCCCGAATTGGTAGTTCATTTCGGTTCCGGCATGAATTGGTGCATTCAATGCAACCCGACATGGTTTTTTGCACAGTAATGAAACTGACCAAAACGAACCAAAACATCACTATTGGGTCCAAAAAAGTGGATTGGCTGCGTTCGTTTCGTTTCTGGCGCGAATCGGTAGTTCGTTTCGGTTCCGGCCCGAATCGGTGCATTAAATGGTATCCCGACATGGTTTTTTGCACAGTAACGAAACTGACCAAAACGAACCAAAACATCACTATTGGGTCCAAAAAAGTGGATTGGGTGCGTTCATTTCGTTTCTGGCACGAATCGGTAGTTTGTTTCGGTTCCGGCCTGAATCGGTGCATTCAATGCAACCCGGCATGGTTTTTTGCACAGTAATGAAACTGACCAAAACGAACCAAAACATCACTATTGGGTCGAAAAAAGTGGATTGGGTGCGTTCGTTACGTTTCTGGCCTGAATCGGTGCATTAAATGCAACCCGGCATGGTTTTTTGCACAGTAACAAAACTGACCAAAACGAACCAAAACATCACTATTGGGTCCAAAAAAGTGGATTGGGTGCGTTCGTTTCATTTCTGGCGCGAATCGGTAGTTCGTTTCGGTTCCGGCCCGAATCGGTACATTAAATGCTATCCCGGCATGGTTTTTTGCACAGTAACGAAACTGATTAAAAACGAACCAAAACTTCACGATTGGGTCCAATAAAGTGGATTTGGTGCGTTCGTTTCGTTTCTGGCGCGAATCGGTAGTTCGTTTCGGTTCCGGCCCGAATCGGTGCATTCAATGCAACCCGTCATGGTGTTTTGCACAGTAACGAAACTGACCAAAACGAACCAAAACATAACTGTTGGGTCCAAAAAAGTGGATTGGGTGCGTTCCTTTCGTTTCTGGCGCGAATCGGTAGTTCGTTTCGGTTCCGGCCCGAATCGGTACATTAAATGCTATCCCGGCATGGTTTTTTGCACAGTAACGAAACTGATTAAAAACGAACCAAAACATCACTATTGGGTCAAATAAAGTGAATTTGGTGCATTCGTTTCGTTTCTGGCGCGAATCGGTAGTTTGTTTCGGTTCCGGCCCGAATCGGTGCATTAAATGCTGTCCCGGCATGGTTTTTTGCACAGTAACGAAACTGACGAAAACGAACAAAAACATCACTATTAGGTCAGAAAAAGTGGATTGGGTGCGTTCGTTTCGTTTCTGGCGCGAATCGGTAGTTCGTTTCGGTTCCGGCCCGAATCGGTGCATTCAATGCAACCCGGCATGGTTTTTTGCACAGTAACGAAACTGACCAAAACGAACAAAAACATCACTATTGGGTCCAAAAATGTGGATTGGGTGCGTTCGTTTCGTTTCTGGCGCGAATCGGTTGTTCGTTTTGGTTCTGGCCCGAATCGGTGCATTCAATGCAACCCGGCATGGTTTTTTGCACAGTAACGAAACTGACCAAAACGAAAAAAACATCACTATTGGCTCCAAAAAAGTGGATTGGGTGCGTTCGTTTCGTTTCTAGCGTGAATCGGTAGTTCGTTTCGGTTCCGGCCCGAATCGGTGCATTCAATGCAACCCGGCATGTTTTTTTGCACAGTAACGAAACTGACCAAAACGAACCAAAACATAACTGTTGGGTCCAAAAAAGTGGATTGGGTGCGTTCCTTTCGTTTCTGGCGCGAATCGGTAGTTCGTTTCGGTTCCGGCCCGAATCGGTACATTAAATGCTATCCAGGCATGGTTTTTTGCACAGTAACGAAACTGATTAAAAACGAACCAAAACATCACTATTGGGTCAAATAAAGTGAATTTGGTGCATTCGTTTCGTTTCTGGCGCGAATCGGTAGTTTGTTTCGGTTCCGGCCCAAATCGGTGCATTAAATGCTGTCCCGGCATGGTTTTTTGCACAGTAACGAAACTGACGAAAACGAACAAAAACATCACTATTGGGTCCAAAAAAGTGGATTGGGTGCGTTCATTTCGTTTCTGGCGCGAATCGGTAGTTTGTTTCGGTTCCGGCCCGAATCGGTGCATTCAATGCAACCCGGCATGGTTTTTTGCACAGTAACGAAACTGACGAAAACGAACAAAAACATCACTATTGGGTCCACAAAAGTGGATTGGGTGCGTTCGTTTCGTTTCTGGCGCGAATCGGTAGTTCGTTTCGGTTCCGGCCCGAATCGGTATATTAAATGCTATCCCGGCATGGTTTTTTGCATAGTAACGAAACTGATTAAAAACGAACCAAAACATCACTATTGGGTCCAATAAAGTGGATTGGGTGCGTTCGTTTCGTTTCTAGCGTGAATCGGTAGTTCGTTTCGGTTCCGGCCCGAATCGGTGCATTCAATGCAACCCGGCATGGTTTTTTGCACAGTAACGAAACTGACCAAAACGAACCAAAACATAACTGTTGGGTCCAAAAAAGTGGATTGGGTGCGTTCCTTTCGTTTCTGGCGCGAATCGGTAGTTCGTTTCGGTTCCGGCCCGAATCGGTACATTAAATGCTATCCCGGCATGGTTTTTTGCACAGTAACGAAACTGATTAAAAACGAACCAAAACATCACTATTGGGTCAAATAAAGTGAATTTGGTGCATTCGTTTCGTTTCTGGCGCGAATCGGTAGTTCGTTTCGGTTCCGGCCCGAATCGGTGCATTCAATGCAACCCGGCTTGGTTTTTTGCACAGTAACGAAACTGGCCAAAATGAACAAAAACATCACTATTGGGTCCAAAAAGTAAATTGGGTGCGTTCGTTTCGTTTCTGGCGCGAATCGGTAGTTTGTTTCGGTTCCGGCCCGAATCGGTGCATTAAATGCTGTCCCGGCATGGTTTTTTGCACAGTAACGAAACTGACGAAAACGAACAAAAACATCACTATTGGGTCCACAAAAGTGGATTGGGTGCGTTCGTTTCGTTTCTGGCGCGAATCGGTAGTTCGTTTCGGTTCCGGCCCGAATCGGTATATTAAATGCTATCCCGGCATGGTTTTTTGCATAGTAACGAAACTGATTAAAAACGAACCAAAACATCACTATTGGGTCCAATAAAGTGGATTGGGTGCATTCGTTTCGTTTCTAGCGTGAATCGGTAGTCCGTTTTGGTTCGGCCCGAATCGGTGCATTAAATGCTATCCCGGCATTGTTTTTTGCACAGTAACGAAACTGACCAAAACGAACCAAAACATCACTATTGGGTCCAAAAAAGTGGATTGGGTGCGTTCGTTTCGTTTCTGGCGCGAATCGGTAGTTCGTTTCGGTTCTGGCCCGAATCGGTGCATTCAATGCAACCCGGCATGGTTTTTTGCAAAGTAACAAAACTGACCAAAACGAACCAAAACATCACTATTGGGTCCAAAAAAGTGGATTAGGTGCGTTCGTTTCGTTTCTGCCGCGAATCGGTAGTTCGTTTCGGTTCCGGCCCGAATCGGTGCATTCAATGCAACCCGGCATGGTTTTTTGCACAGTAACGAAACTGACGAAAATGAACCAAAACATCACTATTGGGTCCAAAAAAGTGGATTGGGTGCGTTTGTTTCATTTCTAGCGTGAATCGGTAGTTCGTTTCGGTTCCGGCCCGAATCGGTGCATTCAATGCAACCCGGCATGGTTTTTTGCACAGTAACGAAACTGACCAAAACGAACCAAAACATAACTGTTGGGTCCAAAAAAGTGGATTGGGTGCGTTCCTTTCGTTTCTGGCGCGAATCGGTAGTTCGTTTCGGTTCCGGCCCGAATCGGTACATTAAATGCTATCCCGGCATGGTTTTTTGCACAGTAACGAAACTGATTAAAAACGAACCAAAACATCACTATTGGGTCAAATAAAGTGAATTTGGTGCATTCGTTTCGTTTCTGGCGCGAATCGGTAGTTCGTTTCGGTTCCGGCCCGAATCGGTGCATTCAATGCAACCCGGCATGGTTTTTTGCACAGTAACGAAACTGACGAAAATGAACCAAAACATCACTATTGGGTCCAAAAAAGTGGATTGGGTGCGTTTGTTTCATTTCTAGCGTGAATCGGTAGTTCGTTTCGGTTCCGGCCCGAATCGGTGCATTCAATGCAACCCGGCATGGTTTTTTGCACAGTAACAAAACTGACCAAAACGAACCAAAACATCACTATTGGGTCCAAAAAAGTGGATTGGGTGCGTTCGTTTCGTTTCTGGCGCGAATCGGTAGTTCGTTTCGGTTCCGGCCCGAATCGGTGCATTCAATGCAACCCGGCATGGTTTTTTGCACAGTAACGAAACTGACCAAAACGAACAAAAACATCACTATTGGGTCCAAAAATGTGGATTGGGTGCGTTCGTTTCGTTTCTGGCGCGAATCGGTTGTTCGTTTTGGTTCTGGCCCGAATCGGTGCATTCAATGCAACCCGGCATGGTTTTTTGCACAGTAACGAAACTGACCAAAACGAAAAAAACATCACTATTGGGTCCAAAAAAGTGGATTGGGTGCGTTCGTTTCGTTTCTAGCGTGAATCGGTAGTTCGTTTCGGTTCCGGCCCGAATCGGTGCATTCAATGCAACCCGGCATGGTTTTTTGCACAGTAACGAAACTGACCAAAACGAACAAAAACATCACTATTGGGTCCAAAAATGTGGATTGGGTGCGTTCGTTTCATTTCTGGCGCGAATCGGTTGTTCGTTTTGGTTCTGGCCCGAATCGGTGCATTCAATGCAACCCGGCATGGTTTTTTGCACAGTAACGAAACTGACCAAAACGAACCAAAACATAACTGTTGGGTCCAAAAAAGTGGATTGGGTGCGTTCCTTTCGTTTCTGGCGCGAATCGGTAGTTCGTTTCGGTTCCGGCCCGAATCGGTACATTAAATGCTATCCCGGCATGGTTTTTTGCACAGTAACGAAACTGATTAAAAACGAACCAAAACATCACTATTGGGTCAAATAAAGTGAATTTGGTGCATTCGTTTCGTTTCTGGCGCGAATCGGTAGTTTGTTTCGGTTCCGGCCCGAATCGGTGCATTAAATGCTGTCCCGGCATGGTTTTTTGCACAGTAACGAAACTGACGAAAACGAACAAAAACATCACTATTGGGTCCAAAAAAGTGGATTGGGTGCGTTCGTTTCGTTTCTGGCGCGAATCGGTAGTTTGTTTCGGTTCCGGCCCGAATCGGTGCATTCAATGCAACCCGGCATGGTTTTTTGCACAGTAACGAAACTGACCAAAACGAACAAAAACATCACTATTGGGTCCAAAAATGTGGATTGGGTGCGTTCGTTTCATTTCTGGCGCGAATCGGTTGTTCGTTTTGGTTCTGGCCCGAATCGGTGCATTCAATGCAACCCGGCATGGTTTTTTGCACAGTAACGAAACTGACCAAAACGAAAAAAACATCACTATTGGGTCCAAAAAAGTGGATTGGGTGCGTTCGTTTTGTTTCTAGCGTGAATCGGTAGTTCGTTTCGGTTCCGGCCCGAATCGGTGCATTCAATGCAACCCGGCATGGTTTTTTGCACAGTAACGAAACTGACCAAAACGAACCAAAACATAACTGTTGGGTCCAAAAAAGTGGATTGGGTGCGTTCCTTTCGTTTCTAGCGTGAATCGGTAGTTCGTTTCGGTTCCGGCCCGAATCGGTGCATTCAATGCAACCCGGCATGGTTTTTTGCATAGTAACGAAACTGACCAAAACGAACCAAAACATAACTATTGGGTCCAAAAAAGTGGATTGGGTGCGTTCGTTTTGTTTCTGGCGCGAATCGGTAGTTCGTTTCGGTTCTGGCCTGAATCGGTACATTAAATGCTATCCCGGCATGGTTTTTTGCACAGTAACGAAACTGATTAAAAATGAACCAAAACATCACTATTGGGTCCAATATATTGAATTTGGTGCATTCGTTTCGTTTCTGGCGTGAATCGGTAGTTCGCTTTGGTTCCGGCCCGAATCGATGCATTCAATGCAACCCGGCATGGTTTTTTGCACAGTAACGAAACTGACGAAAATGAACCAAAACATCACTATTGGGTCCAAAAAAGTGGATTGGGTGCGTTTGTTTCGTTTCTAGCGTGAATCGGTAGTTCGTTTCGGTTCCGGCCCGAATCGGTGCATTCAATGCAACCCGGCCTGGTTTTTTGCACAGTAACGAAACTGACCAAAACGAACCAAAACATAACTGTTGGGTCCAAAAAAGTGGATTGGGTGCGTTCCTTTCGTTTCTGGCGCGAATCGGTAGTTCGTTTCGGTTCCGGCCCGAATCGGTACATTAAATGCTATCCCCCCATGGTTTTTTGCACAGTAACGAAACTGATTAAAAACGAACCAAAACATCACTATTGGGTCAAATAAAGTGAATTTGGTGCATTCGTTTCGTTTCTGGCGCGAATCGGTAGTTTGTTTCGGTTCCGGCCCGAATCGGTGCATTAAATGCTGTCCCGGCATGGTTTTTTGCACAGTAACGAAACTGACGAAAACGAACAAAAACATCACTATTGGGTCCAAAAAAGTGGATTGGGTGCGTTCGTTTCGTTTCTGGCGCGAATCGGTAGTTCGTTTCGGTTCCGGCCCGAATCGGTGCATTCAATGCAACCCGGCATGGTTTTTTGCACAGTAACGAAACTGACCAAAACGAACAAAAACATCACTATTGGGTCCAAAAATGTGGATTGGGTGCGTTCGTTTCGTTTCTGGCGCAAATCGGTTGTTCGTTTTGGTTCTGGCCCGAATCGGTGCATTCAATGCAACCCGGCATGGTTTTTTGCACAGTAACGAAACTGACCAAAACGAAAAAAACATCACTATTGGGTCCAAAACAGTGGATTGGGTGCGTTCGTTTCGTTTCTAGCGTGAATCGGTAGTTCGTTTCGGTTCCGGCCCGAATCGGTGCATTCAATGCAACCCGGCATGGTTTTTTGCACAGTAACGAAACTGACCAAAACGAACCAAAACATAACTGTTGGGTCCAAAAAAGTGGATTGGGTGCGTTCCTTTCGTTTCTGGCGCGAATCGGTAGTTCGTTTCGGTTCCGGCCCGAATCGGTACATTAAATGCTATCCCGGCATGGTTTTTTGCACAGTAACGAAACTGATTAAAAACGAACCAAAACATCACTATTGGGTCAAATAAAGTGAATTTGGTGCATTCGTTTCGTTTCTGGCGCGAATCGGTAGTTTGTTTCGGTTCCGGCCCGAATCGGTGCATTAAATGCTGTCCCGGCATGGTTTTTTGCACAGTAACGAAACTGACGAAAACGAACAAAAACATCACTATTGGGTCCAAAAAAGTGGATTGGGTGCGTTCGTTTCGTTTCTGGCGCGAATCGGTAGTTTGTTTCGGTTCCGGCCCGAATCGGTGCATTCAATGCAACCCGGCATGGTTTTTTGCACAGTAACGAAACTGACCAAAACGAACAAAAACATCACTATTGGGTCCAAAAATGTGGATTGGGTGCGTTCGTTTCATTTCTGGCGCGAACCGGTTGTTCGTTTTGGTTCTGGCCCGAATCGGTGCATTCAATGCAACCCGGCATGGTTTTTTGCATAGTAACGAAACTGACCAAAACGAAAAAAACATCACTATTGGGTCCAAAAAAGTGGATTGGGTGCGTTCGTTTTGTTTCTAGCGTGAATCGGTAGTTCGTTTCGGTTCCGGCCCGAATCGGTGCATTCAATGCAACCCGGCATGGTTTTTTGCACAGTAACGAAACTGACCAAAACGAACCAAAACATAACTGTTGGGTCCAAAAAAGTGGATTGGGTGCGTTCCTTTCGTTTCTGGCGCGAATCGGTAGTTCGTTTCGGTTCCGGCCCGAATCGGTACATTAAATGCTATCCCGGCATGGTTTTTTGCACAGTAACGAAACTGATTAAAAACGAACCAAAACATCACTATTGGGTCAAATAAAGTGAATTTGGTGCATTCGTTTCGTTTCTGGCGCGAATCGGTAGTTTGTTTCGGTTCCGGCCCGAATCGGTGCATTAAATGCTGTCCCGGCATGGTTTTTTGCACAGTAACGAAACTGGCCAAAACGAACAAAAACATCACTATTGGGTCCAAAAAAGTGGATTGGGTGCGTTCGTTTCGTTTCTGGCGCGAATCGGTAGTTCGTTTCGGTTCCGGCCCGAATCGGTGCATTCAATGCAACCCGGCATGGTTTTTTGCACAGTAACGAAACTGACCAAAACGAACAAAAACATCACTATTGGGTCCAAAAATGTGGATTGGGTGCGTTCGTTTCGTTTCTGGCGCGAATCGGTTGTTCGTTTTGGTTCTGGCCCGAATCGGTGCATTCAATGCAACCCGGCATGGTTTTTTGCACAGTAACGAAACTGACCAAAACGAAAAAAACATCACTATTGGGTCCAAAAAAGTGGATTGGGTGCGTTCGTTTCGTTTCTAGCGTGAATCGGTAGTTCGTTTCGGTTCCGGCCCGAATCGGTACATTAAATGCTATCCCGGCATGGTTTTTTGCACAGTAACGAAACTGATTAAAAACGAACCAAAACATCACTATTGGGTCAAATAAAGTGAATTTGGTGCATTCGTTTCGTTTCTGGCGCGAATCGGTAGTTTGTTTCGGTTCCGGCCCGAATCGGTGCATTCAATGCAACCCGGCTTGGTTTTTTGCACAGTAACGAAACTGGCCAAAATGAACAAAAACATCACTATTGGGTCCAAAAAGTAAATTGGGTGCGTTCGTTTCGTTTCTGGCGCGAATCGGTAGTTTGTTTCGGTTCCGGCCCGAATCGGTGCATTAAATGCTGTCCCGGCATGGTTTTTTGCACAGTAACGAAACTGACGAAAACGAACAAAAACATCACTATTGGGTCCACAAAAGTGGATTGGGTGCGTTCGTTTCGTTTCTGGCGCGAATCGGTAGTTCGTTTCGGTTCCGGCCCGAATCGGTATATTAAATGCTATCCCGGCATGGTTTTTTGCATAGTAACGAAACTGATTAAAAACGAACCAAAACATCACTATTGGGTCCAATAAAGTGGATTGGGTGCATTCGTTTCGTTTCTAGCGTGAATCGGTAGTCCGTTTTGGTTCGGCCCGAATCGGTGCATTAAATGCTATCCCGGCATTGTTTTTTGCACAGTAACGAAACTGACCAAAACGAACCAAAACATCACTATTGGGTCCAAAAAAGTGGATTGGGTGCGTTCGTTTCGTTTCTGGCGCGAATCGGTAGTTCGTTTCGGTTCTGGCCCGAATCGGTGCATTCAATGCAACCCGGCATGGTTTTTTGCACAGTAACAAAACTGACCAAAACGAACCAAAACATCACTATTGGGTCCAAAAAAGTGGATTGGGTGCGTTCGTTTCGTTTCTGCCGCGAATCGGTAGTTCGTTTCGGTTCCGGCCCGAATCGGTGCATTCAATGCAACCCGGCATGGTTTTTTGCACAGTAACGAAACTGACGAAAATGAACCAAAACATCACTATTGGGTCCAAAAAAGTGGATTGGGTGCGTTTGTTTCATTTCTAGCGTGAATCGGTAGTTCGTTTCGGTTCCGGCCCGAATCGGTGCATTCAATGCAACCCGGCATGGTTTTTTGCACAGTAACGAAACTGACCAAAACGAACCAAAACATAACTGTTGGGTCCAAAAAAGTGGATTGGGTGCGTTCGTTTCGTTTCTGGCGCGAATCGGTTGTTCGTTTTGGTTCTGGCCCGAATCGGTGCATTCAATGCAACCCGGCATGGTTTTTTGCACAGTAACGAAACTGACCAAAACGAAAAAAACATCACTATTGGGTCCAAAAAAGTGGATTGGGTGCGTTCGTTTCGTTTCTAGCGTGAATCGGTAGTTCGTTTCGGTTCCGGCCCGAATCGGTGCATTCAATGCAACCCGGCATGGTTTTTTGCACAGTAACGAAACTGACCAAAACGAACCAAAACATAACTGTTGGGTCCAAAAAAGTGGATTGGGTGCGTTCCTTTCGTTTCTAGCGCGAATCGGTAGTTCGTTTCGGTTCCGGCCCGAATCGGTACATTAAATGCTATCCCGGCATGGTTTTTTGCACAGTAACGAAACTGATTAAAAACGAACCAAAACATCACTATTGGGTCAAATAAAGTGAATTTGGTGCATTCGTTTCGTTTCTGGCGCGAATCGGTAGTTCGTTTCGGTTCCGGCCCGAATCGGTGCATTCAATGCAACCCGGCTTGGTTTTTTGCACAGTAACGAAACTGGCCAAAATGAACAAAAACATCACTATTGGGTCCAAAAAGTAAATTGGGTGCGTTCGTTTCGTTTCTGGCGCGAATCGGTAGTTTGTTTCGGTTCCGGCCCGAATCGGTGCATTAAATGCTGTCCCGGCATGGTTTTTTGCACAGTAACGAAACTGACGAAAACGAACAAAAACATCACTATTGGGTCCACAAAAGTGGATTGGGTGCGTTCGTTTCGTTTCTGGCGCGAATCGGTAGTTCGTTTCGGTTCCGGCCCGAATCGGTGCATTCAATGCAACCCGGCATGGTTTTTTGCACAGTAACGAAACTGACCAAAACGAACAAAAACATCACTATTGGGTCCAAAAATTTGGATTGGGTGCGTTCGTTTCGTTTCTGGCGCGAATCGGTTGTTCCTTTTGGTTCTGGCCCGAATCGGTGCATTCAATGCAACCCGGCATGGTTTTTTGCACAGTAACGAAACTGACCAAAACGAAAAAAACATCACTATTGGGTCCAAAAAAGTGGATTGGGTGCGTTTGTTTCGTTTCTAGCGTGAATCGGTAGTTCGTTTCGGTTCCGGCCCGAATCGGTGCATTCAATGCAACCCGGCATGGTTTTTTGCACAGTAACGAAACTGACCAAAACGAACCAAAACATAACTGTTGGGTCCAAAAAAGTGGATTGGGTGCGTTCCTTTCGTTTCTGGCGCGAATCGGTAGTTCGTTTCGGTTCCGGCCCGAATCGGTACATTAAATGCTATCCCGGCATGGTTTTTTGCACAGTAACGAAACTGATTAAAAACGAACCAAAACATCACTATTGGGTCAAATAAAGTGAATTTGGTGCATTCGTTTCGTTTCTGGCGCGAATCGGTAGTTTGTTTCGGTTCCGGCCCGAATCGGTGCATTAAATGCTGTCCCGGCATGGTTTTTTGCACAGTAACGAAACTGACGAAAACGAACAAAAACATCACTATTGGGTCCAAAAAAGTGGATTGGGTGCGTTCGTTTCGTTTCTGGCGCGAATCGGTAGTTCGTTTCGGTTCCGGCCCGAATCGGTGCATTCAATGCAACCCGGCATGGTTTTTTGCACAGTAACGAAACTGACCAAAACGAACAAAAACATCACTATTGGGTCCAAAAATGTGGATTGGGTGCGTTCGTTTCGTTTCTGGCGCGAATCGGTTGTTCGTTTTGGTTCTGGCCCGAATCGGTGCATTCAATGCAACCCGGCATGGTTTTTTGCACAGTAACGAAACTGACCAAAACGAAAAAAACATCACTATTGGGTCCAAAAAAGTGGATTGGGTGCGTTCGTTTCGTTTCTAGCGTGAATCGGTAGTTCGTTTCGGTTCCGGCCCGAATCGGTGCATTCAATGCAACCCGGCATGGTTTTTTGCACAGTAACGAAACTGACCAAAACGAACCAAAACATAACTGTTGGGTCCAAAAAAGTGGATTGGGTGCGTTCCTTTCGTTTCTAGCGCGAATCGGTAGTTCGTTTCGGTTCCGGCCCGAATCGGTACATTAAATGCTATCCCGGCATGGTTTTTTGCACAGTAACGAAACTGATTAAAAACGAACCAAAACATCACTATTGGGTCAAATAAAGTGAATTTGGTGCATTCGTTTCGTTTCTGGCGCGAATCGGTAGTTCGTTTCGGTTCCGGCCCGAATCGGTACATTAAATGCTATCCCGGCATGGTTTTTTGCACAGTAACGAAACTGATTAAAAACGAACCAAAACATCACTATTGGGTCAAATAAAGTGAATTTGGTGCATTCGTTTCGTTTCTGGCGCGAATCGGTAGTTTGTTTCGGTTCCGGCCCGAATCGGTGCATTAAATGCTGTCCCGGCATGGTTTTTTGCACAGTAACGAAACTGACGAAAACGAACAAAAACATCACTATTGGGTCCAAAAAAGTGGATTGGGTGCGTTCGTTTCGTTTCTGGCGCGAATCGGTAGTTCGTTTCGGTTCCGGCCCGAATCGGTGCATTCAATGCAACCCGGCATGGTTTTTTGCACAGTAACGAAACTGACCAAAACGAACAAAAACATCACTATTGGGTCCAAAAATGTGGATTGGGTGCGTTCGTTTCGTTTCTGGCGCGAATCGGTTGTTCGTTTTGGTTCTGGCCCGAATCGGTGCATTCAATGCAACCCGGCATGGTTTTTTGCACAGTAACGAAACTGACCAAAACGAAAAAAACATCACTATTGGGTCCAAAAAAGTGGATTGGGTGCGTTCGTTTCGTTTCTAGCGTGAATCGGTAGTTCGTTTCGGTTCCGGCCCGAATCGGTGCATTCAATGCAACCCGGCATGGTTTTTTGCACAGTAACGAAACTGACCAAAACGAACCAAAACATAACTGTTGGGTCCAAAAAAGTGGATTGGGTGCGTTCCTTTCGTTTCTAGCGCGAATCGGTAGTTCGTTTCGGTTCCGGCCCGAATCGGTACATTAAATGCTATCCCGGCATGGTTTTTTGCACAGTAACGAAACTGATTAAAAACGAACCAAAACATCACTATTGGGTCAAATAAAGTGAATTTGGTGCATTCGTTTCGTTTCTGGCGCGAATCGGTAGTTCGTTTCGGTTCCGGCCCGAATCGGTACATTAAATGCTATCCCGGCATGGTTTTTTGCACAGTAACGAAACTGATTAAAAACGAACCAAAACATCACTATTGGGTCAAATAAAGTGAATTTGGTGCGTTCGTTTCGTTTCTGGCGCGAATCGGTAGTTCGTTTCGGTTCCGGCCCGAATCGGTGCATTCAATGCAACCCGGCATGGTTTTTTGCACAGTAACGAAACTGACCAAAACGAAAAAAACATCACTATTGGGTCCAAAAAAGTGGATTGGGTGCGTTCGTTTCGTTTCTAGCGTGAATCGGTAGTTCGTTTCGGTTCCGGCCCGAATCGGTGCATTCAATGCAACCCGGCATGGTTTTTTGCACAGTAACGAAACTGACCAAAACGAACCAAAACATAACTGTTGGGTCCAAAAAAGTGGATTGGGTGCGTTCCTTTCGTTTCTGGCGCGAATCGGTAGTTCGTTTCGGTTCCGGCCCGAATCGGTACATTAAATGCTATCCCGGCATGGTTTTTTGCACAGTAACGAAACTGATTAAAAACGAACCAAAACATCACTATTGGGTCAAATAAAGTGAATTTGGTGCATTCGTTTCGTTTCTGGCGCGAATCGGTAGTTCGTTTCGGTTCCGGCCCGAATCGGTGCATTCAATGCAACCCGGCTTGGTTTTTTGCACAGTAACGAAACTGGCCAAAATGAACAAAAACATCACTATTGGGTCCAAAAAGTAAATTGGGTGCGTTCGTTTCGTTTCTGGCGCGAATCGGTAGTTTGTTTCGGTTCCGGCCCGAATCGGTGCATTAAATGCTGTCCCGGCATGGTTTTTTGCACAGTAACGAAACTGACGAAAACGAACAAAAACATCACTATTGGGTCCACAAAAGTGGATTGGGTGCGTTCGTTTCGTTTCTGGCGCGAATCGGTAGTTCGTTTCGGTTCCGGCCCGAATCGGTATATTAAATGCTATCCCGGCATGGTTTTTTGCATAGTAACGAAACTGATTAAAAACGAACCAAAACATCACTATTGGGTCCAATAAAGTGGATTGGGTGCATTCGTTTCGTTTCTAGCGTGAATCGGTAGTCCGTTTTGGTTCGGCCCGAATCGGTGCATTAAATGCTATCCCGGCATTGTTTTTTGCACAGTAACGAAACTGACCAAAACGAACCAAAACATCACTATTGGGTCCAAAAAAGTGGATTGGGTGCGTTCGTTTCGTTTCTGGCGCGAATCGGTAGTTCGTTTCGGTTCTGGCCCGAATCGGTGCATTCAATGCAACCCGGCATGGTTTTTTGCACAGTAACAAAACTGACCAAAACGAACCAAAACATCACTATTGGGTCCAAAAAAGTGGATTGGGTGCGTTCGTTTCGTTTCTGCCGCGAATCGGTAGTTCGTTTCGGTTCCGGCCCGAATCGGTGCATTCAATGCAACCCGGCATGGTTTTTTGCACAGTAACGAAACTGACGAAAATGAACCAAAACATCACTATTGGGTCCAAAAAAGTGGATTGGGTGCGTTTGTTTCATTTCTAGCGTGAATCGGTAGTTCGTTTCGGTTCCGGCCCGAATCGGTGCATTCAATGCAACCCGGCATGGTTTTTTGCACAGTAACGAAACTGACCAAAACGAACCAAAACATAACTGTTGGGTCCAAAAAAGTGGATTGGGTGCGTTCCTTTCGTTTCTGGCGCGAATCGGTAGTTCGTTTCGGTTCCGGCCCGAATCGGTACATTAAATGCTATCCCCCCATGGTTTTTTGCACAGTAACGAAACTGATTAAAAACGAACCAAAACATCACTATTGGGTCAAATAAAGTGAATTTGGTGCATTCGTTTCGTTTCTGGCGCGAATCGGTAGTTTGTTTCGGTTCCGGCCCGAATCGGTGCATTAAATGCTGTCCCGGCATGGTTTTTTGCACAGTAACGAAACTGACGAAAACGAACAAAAACATCACTATTGGGTCCAAAAAAGTGGATTGGGTGCGTTCGTTTCGTTTCTGGCGCGAATCGGTAGTTCGTTTCGGTTCCGGCCCGAATCGGTGCATTCAATGCAACCCGGCATGGTTTTTTGCACAGTAACGAAACTGACCAAAACGAACAAAAACATCACTATTGGGTCCAAAAATTTGGATTGGGTGCGTTCGTTTCGTTTCTGGCGCGAATCGGTTGTTCCTTTTGGTTCTGGCCCGAATCGGTGCATTCAATGCAACCCGGCATGGTTTTTTGCACAGTAACGAAACTGACCAAAACGAAAAAAACATCACTATTGGGTCCAAAAAAGTGGATTGGGTGCGTTTGTTTCGTTTCTAGCGTGAATCGGTAGTTCGTTTCGGTTCCGGCCCGAATCGGTGCATTCAATGCAACCCGGCATGGTTTTTTGCACAGTAACGAAACTGACCAAAACGAACCAAAACATAACTGTTGGGTCCAAAAAAGTGGATTGGGTGCGTTCCTTTCGTTTCTGGCGCGAATCGGTAGTTCGTTTCGGTTCCGGCCCGAATCGGTACATTAAATGCTATCCCGGCATGGTTTTTTGCACAGTAACGAAACTGATTAAAAACGAACCAAAACATCACTATTGGGTCAAATAAAGTGAATTTGGTGCATTCGTTTCGTTTCTGGCGCGAATCGGTAGTTTGTTTCGGTTCCGGCCCGAATCGGTGCATTAAATGCTGTCCCGGCATGGTTTTTTGCACAGTAACGAAACTGACGAAAACGAACAAAAACATCACTATTGGGTCCAAAAAAGTGGATTGGGTGCGTTCGTTTCGTTTCTGGCGCGAATCGGTAGTTCGTTTCGGTTCCGGCCCGAATCGGTGCATTCAATGCAACCCGGCATGGTTTTTTGCACAGTAACGAAACTGACCAAAACGAACAAAAACATCACTATTGGGTCCAAAAATGTGGATTGGGTGCGTTCGTTTCGTTTCTGGCGCGAATCGGTTGTTCGTTTTGGTTCTGGCCCGAATCGGTGCATTCAATGCAACCCGGCATGGTTTTTTGCACAGTAACGAAACTGACCAAAACGAAAAAAACATCACTATTGGGTCCAAAAAAGTGGATTGGGTGCGTTCGTTTCGTTTCTAGCGTGAATCGGTAGTTCGTTTCGGTTCCGGCCCGAATCGGTGCATTCAATGCAACCCGGCATGGTTTTTTGCACAGTAACGAAACTGACCAAAACGAACCAAAACATAACTGTTGGGTCCAAAAAAGTGGATTGGGTGCGTTCCTTTCGTTTCTAGCGCGAATCGGTAGTTCGTTTCGGTTCCGGCCCGAATCGGTACATTAAATGCTATCCCGGCATGGTTTTTTGCACAGTAACGAAACTGATTAAAAACGAACCAAAACATCACTATTGGGTCAAATAAAGTGAATTTGGTGCATTCGTTTCGTTTCTGGCGCGAATCGGTAGTTCGTTTCGGTTCCGGCCCGAATCGGTACATTAAATGCTATCCCGGCATGGTTTTTTGCACAGTAACGAAACTGATTAAAAACGAACCAAAACATCACTATTGGGTCAAATAAAGTGAATTTGGTGCGTTCGTTTCGTTTCTGGCGCGAATCGGTAGTTCGTTTCGGTTCCGGCCCGAATCGGTGCATTAAATGCAACCCGGCATGGTTTTTTGCACAGTAACGAAACTGACGAAAACGAACAAAAACATCACTATTGGGTCCAAAAAAGTGGATTGGGTGCGTTCGTTTCGTTTCTAGCGTGAATCGGTAGTTCGTTTCGGTTCCGGCCCGAATCGGTGCATTCAATGCAACCCGGCATGGTTTTTTGCACAGTAACGAAACTGACCAAAACGAACCAAAACATAACTGTTGGGTCCAAAAAAGTGGATTGGGTGCGTTCCTTTCGTTTCTAGCGCGAATCGGTAGTTCGTTTCGGTTCCGGCCCGAATCGGTGCATTCAATGCAACCCGGCATGGTTTTTTGCACAGTAACGAAACTGACCAAAACGAAAAAAACATCACTATTGGGTCCAAAAAAGTGGATTGGGTGCGTTCGTTTCGTTTCTAGCGTGAATCGGTAGTTCGTTTCGGTTCCGGCCCGAATCGGTGCATTCAATGCAACCCGGCATGGTTTTTTGCACAGTAACGAAACTGACCAAAACGAACCAAAACATGACTGTTGGGTCCAAAAAAGTGGATTGGGTGCGTTCCTTTCGTTTCTAGCGCGAATCGGTAGTTCGTTTCGGTTCCGGCCCGAATCGGTACATTAAATGCTATCCCGGCATGGTTTTTTGCACAGTAACGAAACTGATTAAAAACGAACCAAAACATCACTATTGGGTCAAATAAAGTGAATTTGGTGCATTCGTTTCGTTTCTGGCGCGAATCGGTAGTTCGTTTCGGTTCCGGCCCGAATCGGTACATTAAATGCTATCCCGGCATGGTTTTTTGCACAGTAACGAAACTGATTAAAAACGAACCAAAACATCACTATTGGGTCAAATAAAGTGAATTTGGTGCATTCGTTTCGTTTCTGGCGCGAATCGGTAGTTTGTTTCGGTTCCGGCCCGAATCGGTGCATTAAATGCTGTCCCGGCATGGTTTTTTGCACAGTAACGAAACTGACGAAAACGAACAAAAACATCACTATTGGTTCCAAAAAAGTGGATTGGGTGCGTTCGTTTCGTTTCTGGCGCGAATCGGTAGTTCGTTTCGGTTCCGGCCCGAATCGGTGCATTCAATGCAACCCGGCATGGTTTTTTGCACAGTAACGAAACTGACCAAAACGAACAAAAACATCACTATTGGGTCCAAAAATGTGGATTGGGTGCGTTCGTTTCGTTTCTGGCGCGAATCGGTTGTTCGTTTTGGTTCTGGCCCGAATCGGTGCATTCAATGCAACCCGGCATGGTTTTTTGCACAGTAACGAAACTTACCAAAACGAAAAAAACATCACTATTGGGTCCAAAAAAGTGGATTGGGTGCGTTTGTTTCGTTTCTAGCGTGAATCGGTAGTTCGTTTCGGTTCCGGCCCGAATCGGTGCATTCAATGCAACCCGGCATGGTTTTTTGCACAGTAACGAAACTGACCAAAACGAACCAAAACATAACTGTTGGGTCCAAAAAAGTGGATTGGGTGCGTTCCTTTCGTTTCTAGCGCGAATCGGTAGTTCGTTTCGGTTCCGGCCCGAATCGGTACATTAAATGCTATCCCGGCATGGTTTTTTGCACAGTAACGAAACTGATTAAAAACGAACCAAAACATCACTATTGGGTCAAATAAAGTGAATTTGGTGCATTCGTTTCGTTTCTGGCGCGAATCGGTAGTTCGTTTCGGTTCCGGCCCGAATCGGTGCATTCAATGCAACCCGGCTTGGTTTTTTGCACAGTAACGAAACTGGCCAAAATGAACAAAAACATCACTATTGGGTCCAAAAAGTAAATTGGGTGCGTTCGTTTCGTTTCTGGCGCGAATCGGTAGTTTGTTTCGGTTCCGGCCCGAATCGGTGCATTAAATGCTGTCCCGGCATGGTTTTTTGCACAGTAACGAAACTGACGAAAACGAACAAAAACATCACTATTGGGTCCACAAAAGTGGATTGGGTGCGTTCGTTTCGTTTCTGGCGCGAATCGGTAGTTCGTTTCGGTTCCGGCCCGAATCGGTATATTAAATGCTATCCCGGCATGGTTTTTTGCATAGTAACGAAACTGATTAAAAACGAACCAAAACATCACTATTGGGTCCAATAAAGTGGATTGGGTGCATTCGTTTCGTTTCTAGCGTGAATCGGTAGTCCGTTTTGGTTCGGCCCGAATCGGTGCATTAAATGCTATCCCGGCATTGTTTTTTGCACAGTAACGAAACTGACCAAAACGAACCAAAACATCACTATTGGGTCCAAAAAAGTGGATTGGGTGCGTTCGTTTCGTTTCTGGCGCGAATCGGTAGTTCGTTTCGGTTCTGGCCCGAATCGGTGCATTCAATGCAACCCGGCATGGTTTTTTGCACAGTAACAAAACTGACCAAAACGAACCAAAACATCACTATTGGGTCCAAAAAAGTGGATTGGGTGCGTTCGTTTCGTTTCTGCCGCGAATCGGTAGTTCGTTTCGGTTCCGGCCCGAATCGGTGCATTCAATGCAACCCGGCATGGTTTTTTGCACAGTAACGAAACTGACGAAAATGAACCAAAACATCACTATTGGGTCCAAAAAAGTGGATTGGGTGCGTTTGTTTCATTTCTAGCGTGAATCGGTAGTTCGTTTCGGTTCCGGCCCGAATCGGTGCATTCAATGCAACCCGGCATGGTTTTTTGCACAGTAACGAAACTGACCAAAACGAACCAAAACATAACTGTTGGGTCCAAAAAAGTGGATTGGGTGCGTTCCTTTCGTTTCTGGCGCGAATCGGTAGTTCGTTTCGGTTCCGGCCCGAATCGGTACATTAAATGCTATCCCCCCATGGTTTTTTGCACAGTAACGAAACTGATTAAAAACGAACCAAAACATCACTATTGGGTCAAATAAAGTGAATTTGGTGCATTCGTTTCGTTTCTGGCGCGAATCGGTAGTTTGTTTCGGTTCCGGCCCGAATCGGTGCATTAAATGCTGTCCCGGCATGGTTTTTTGCACAGTAACGAAACTGACGAAAACGAACAAAAACATCACTATTGGGTCCAAAAAAGTGGATTGGGTGCGTTCATTTCGTTTCTGGCGCGAATCGGTAGTTCGTTTCGGTTCCGGCCCGAATCGGTGCATTCAATGCAACCCGGCATGGTTTTTTGCACAGTAACGAAACTGACCAAAACGAACAAAAACATCACTATTGGGTCCAAAAATGTGGATTGGGTGCGTTCGTTTCGTTTCTGGCGCGAATCGGTTGTTCCTTTTGGTTCTGGCCCGAATCGGTGCATTCAATGCAACCCGGCATGGTTTTTTGCACAGTAACGAAACTGACCAAAACGAAAAAAACATCACTATTGGGTCCAAAAAAGTGGATTGGGTGCGTTTGTTTCGTTTCTAGCGTGAATCGGTAGTTCGTTTCGGTTCCGGCCCGAATCGGTGCATTCAATGCAACCCGGCATGGTTTTTTGCACAGTAACGAAACTGACCAAAACGAACCAAAACATAACTGTTGGGTCCAAAAAAGTGGATTGGGTGCGTTCCTTTCGTTTCTGGCGCGAATCGGTAGTTCGTTTCGGTTCCGGCCCGAATCGGTACATTAAATGCTATCCCGGCATGGTTTTTTGCACAGTAACGAAACTGATTAAAAACGAACCAAAACATCACTATTGGGTCAAATAAAGTGAATTTGGTGCATTCGTTTCGTTTCTGGCGCGAATCGGTAGTTTGTTTCGGTTCCGGCCCGAATCGGTGCATTAAATGCTGTCCCGGCATGGTTTTTTGCACAGTAACGAAACTGACGAAAACGAACAAAAACATCACTATTGGGTCCAAAAAAGTGGATTGGGTGCGTTCGTTTCGTTTCTGGCGCGAATCGGTAGTTCGTTTCGGTTCCGGCCCGAATCGGTGCATTCAATGCAACCCGGCATGGTTTTTTGCACAGTAACGAAACTGACCAAAACGAACAAAAACATCACTATTGGGTCCAAAAATGTGGATTGGGTGCGTTCGTTTCGTTTCTGGCGCGAATCGGTTGTTCGTTTTGGTTCTGGCCCGAATCGGTGCATTCAATGCAACCCGGCATGGTTTTTTGCACAGTAACGAAACTGACCAAAACGAAAAAAACATCACTATTGGGTCCAAAAAAGTGGATTGGGTGCGTTCGTTTCGTTTCTAGCGTGAATCGGTAGTTCGTTTCGGTTCCGGCCCGAATCGGTGCATTCAATGCAACCCGGCATGGTTTTTTGCACAGTAACGAAACTGACCAAAACGAACCAAAACATAACTGTTGGGTCCAAAAAAGTGGATTGGGTGCGTTCCTTTCGTTTCTAGCGCGAATCGGTAGTTCGTTTCGGTTCCGGCCCGAATCGGTACATTAAATGCTATCCCGGCATGGTTTTTTGCACAGTAACGAAACTGATTAAAAACGAACCAAAACATCACTATTGGGTCAAATAAAGTGAATTTGGTGCATTCGTTTCGTTTCTGGCGCGAATCGGTAGTTCGTTTCGGTTCCGGCCCGAATCGGTGCATTCAATGCAACCCGGCTTGGTTTTTTGCACAGTAACGAAACTGGCCAAAATGAACAAAAACATCACTATTGGGTCCAAAAAGTAAATTGGGTGCGTTCGTTTCGTTTCTGGCGCGAATCGGTAGTTTGTTTCGGTTCCGGCCCGAATCGGTGCATTAAATGCTGTCCCGGCATGGTTTTTTGCACAGTAACGAAACTGACGAAAACGAACAAAAACATCACTATTGGGTCCACAAAAGTGGATTGGGTGCGTTCGTTTCGTTTCTGGCGCGAATCGGTAGTTCGTTTCGGTTCCGGCCCGAATCGGTACATTAAATGCTATCCCGGCATGGTTTTTTGCATAGTAACGAAACTGATTAAAAACGAACCAAAACATCACTATTGGGTCCAATAAAGTGGATTGGGTGCATTCGTTTCGTTTCTAGCGTGAATCGGTAGTCCGTTTTGGTTCGGCCCGAATCGGTGCATTAAATGCTATCCCGGCATTGTTTTTTGCACAGTAACGAAACTGACCAAAACGAACCAAAACATCACTATTGGGTCCAAAAAAGTGGATTGGGTGCGTTCGTTTCGTTTCTGGCGCGAATCGGTAGTTCGTTTCGGTTCTGGCCCGAATCGGTGCATTCAATGCAACCCGGCATGGTTTTTTGCACAGTAACAAAACTGACCAAAACGAACCAAAACATCACTATTGGGTCCAAAAAAGTGGATTGGGTGCGTTCGTTTCGTTTCTGCCGCGAATCGGTAGTTCGTTTCGGTTCCGGCCCGAATCGGTGCATTCAATGCAACCCGGCATGGTTTTTTGCACAGTAACGAAACTGACGAAAATGAACCAAAACATCACTATTGGGTCCAAAAAAGTGGATTGGGTGCGTTTGTTTCATTTCTAGCGTGAATCGGTAGTTCGTTTCGGTTCCGGCCCGAATCGGTGCATTCAATGCAACCCGGCATGGTTTTTTGCACAGTAACGAAACTGACCAAAACGAACCAAAACATAACTGTTGGGTCCAAAAAAGTGGATTGGGTGCGTTCCTTTCGTTTCTGGCGCGAATCGGTAGTTCGTTTCGGTTCCGGCCCGAATCGGTACATTAAATGCTATCCCCCCATGGTTTTTTGCACAGTAACGAAACTGATTAAAAACGAACCAAAACATCACTATTGGGTCAAATAAAGTGAATTTGGTGCATTCGTTTCGTTTCTGGCGCGAATCGGTAGTTTGTTTCGGTTCCGGCCCGAATCGGTGCATTAAATGCTGTCCCGGCATGGTTTTTTGCACAGTAACGAAACTGACGAAAACGAACAAAAACATCACTATTGGGTCCAAAAAAGTGGATTGGGTGCGTTCGTTTCGTTTCTGGCGCGAATCGGTAGTTCGTTTCGGTTCCGGCCCGAATCGGTGCATTCAATGCAACCCGGCATGGTTTTTTGCACAGTAACGAAACTGACCAAAACGAACAAAAACATCACTATTGGGTCCAAAAATGTGGATTGGGTGCGTTCGTTTCGTTTCTGGCGTGAATCGGTAGTTCGTTTCGGTTCCGGCCCGAATCGGTGCATTCAATGCAACCCGGCATGGTTTTTTAAACAGTAACGAAACTGACCAAAACGAACCAAAACATAACTGTTGGGTCCAAAAAAGTGGATTGGGTGCGTTCCTTTCGTTTCTAGCGCGAATCGGTAGTTCGTTTCGGTTCCGGCCCGAATCGGTGCATTCAATGCAACCCGGCATGGTTTTTTGCACAGTAACGAAACTGACCAAAACGAAAAAAACATCACTATTGGGTCCAAAAAAGTGGATTGGGTGCGTTCGTTTCGTTTCTAGCGTGAATCGGTAGTTCGTTTCGGTTCCGGCCCGAATCGGTGCATTAAATGCTATCCCGGCATGGTTTTTTGCACAGTAACGAAACTGATTAAAAACGAACCAAAACATCACTATTGGGTCAAATAAAGTGAATTTGGTGCATTCGTTTCGTTTCTGGCGCGAATCGGTAGTTTGTTTCGGTTCCGGCCCGAATCGGTGCATTATTAAATGCTGTCCCGGCATGGTTTTTTGCACAGTAACGAAACTGACGAAAACGAACAAAAACATCACTATTGGGTCCAAAAAAGTGGATTGGGTGCGTTCGTTTCGTTTCTGGCGCGAATCGGTAGTTTGTTTCGGTTCCGGCCCGAATCGGTGCATTAAATGCTGTCCCGGCATGGTTTTTTGCACAGTAACGAAACTGACGAAAACGAACAAAAACATCACTATTGGGTCCACAAAAGTGGATTGGGTGCGTTCGTTTCGTTTCTGGCGCGAATCGGTAGTTCGTTTCGGTTCCGGCCCGAATCGGTACATTAAATGCTATCCCGGCATGGTTTTTTGCATAGTAACGAAACTGATTAAAAACGAACCAAAACATCACTATTGGGTCCAATAAAGTGGATTGGGTGCATTCGTTTCGTTTCTAGCGTGAATCGGTAGTCCGTTTTGGTTCGGCCCGAATCGGTGCATTAAATGCTATCCCGGCATTGTTTTTTGCACAGTAACGAAACTGACCAAAACGAACCAAAACATCACTATTGGGTCCAAAAAAGTGGATTGGGTGCGTTCGTTTCGTTTCTGGCGCGAATCGGTAGTTCGTTTCGGTTCTGGCCCGAATCGGTGCATTCAATGCAACCCGGCATGGTTTTTTGCACAGTAACAAAACTGACCAAAACGAACCAAAACATCACTATTGGGTCCAAAAAAGTGGATTGGGTGCGTTCGTTTCGTTTCTGCCGCGAATCGGTAGTTCGTTTCGGTTCCGGCCCGAATCGGTGCATTCAATGCAACCCGGCATGGTTTTTTGCACAGTAACGAAACTGACGAAAATGAACCAAAACATCACTATTGGGTCCAAAAAAGTGGATTGGGTGCGTTTGTTTCGTTTCTAGCGTGAATCGGTAGTTCGTTTCGGTTCCGGCCCGAATCGGTGCATTCAATGCAACCCGGCATGGTTTTTTGCACAGTAACGAAACTGACCAAAACGAACCAAAACATAACTGTTGGGTCCAAAAAAGTGGATTGGGTGCGTTCCTTTCGTTTCTGGCGCGAATCGGTAGTTCGTTTCGGTTCCGGCCCGAATCGGTACATTAAATGCTATCCCCCCATGGTTTTTTGCACAGTAACGAAACTGATTAAAAACGAACCAAAACATCACTATTGGGTCAAATAAAGTGAATTTGGTGCATTCGTTTCGTTTCTGGCGCGAATCGGTAGTTTGTTTCGGTTCCGGCCCGAATCGGTGCATTAAATGCTGTCCCGGCATGGTTTTTTGCACAGTAACGAAACTGACGAAAACGAACAAAAACATCACTATTGGGTCCAAAAAAGTGGATTGGGTGCGTTCGTTTCGTTTCTGCGCGAATCGGTAGTTCGTTTCGGTTCCGGCCCGAATCGGTGCATTCAATGCAACCCGGCATGGTTTTTTGCACAGTAACGAAACTGACCAAAACGAACAAAAACATCACTATTGGGTCCAAAAATGTGGATTGGGTGCGTTCGTTTCGTTTCTGGCGCGAATCGGTTGTTCCTTTTGGTTCTGGCCCGAATCGGTGCATTCAATGCAACCCGGCATGGTTTTTTGCACAGTAACAAAACTGACCAAAACGAAAAAAACATCACTATTGGGTCCAAAAAAGTGGATTGGGTGCGTTTGTTTCGTTTCTAGCGTGAATCGGTAGTTCGTTTCGGTTCCGGCCCGAATCGGTGCATTCAATGCAACCCGGCATGGTTTTTTGCACAGTAACGAAACTGACCAAAACGAACCAAAACATAACTGTTGGGTCCAAAAAAGTGGATTGGGTGCGTTTCTTTCGTTTCTGGCGCGAATCGGTAGTTCGTTTCGGTTCCGGCCCGAATCGGTACATTAAATGCTATCCCGGCATGGTTTTTTGCACAGTAATGAAACTGATTAAAAACGAACCAAAACATCACTATTGGGTCAAATAAAGTGAATTTGGTGCATTCGTTTCGTTTCTGGCGCGAATCGGTAGTTTGTTTCGGTTCCGGCCCGAATCGGTGCATTTAATGCTGTCCCGGCATGGTTTTTTGCACAGTAACGAAACTGACGAAAACGAACAAAAACATCACTATTGGGTCCAAAAAAGTGGATTGGGAGCGTTCGTTTCGTTTCTGGCGCGAATCGGTAGTTCGTTTCGGTTCCGGCCCGAATCGGTGCATTCAATGCAACCCGGCATGGTTTTTTGCACAGTAACGAAACTGACCAAAACGAACAAAAACATCACTATTGGGTCCAAAAATGTGGATTGGGTGCGTTCGTTTCGTTTCTGGCGCGAATCGGTTGTTCGTTTTGGTTCTGGCCCGAATCGGTGCATTCAATGCAACCCGGCATGGTTTTTTGCACAGTAACGAAACTGACCAAAACGAAAAAAACATCACTATTGGGTCCAAAAAAGTGGATTGGGTGCGTTCGTTTTGTTTCTAGCGTGAATCGGTAGTTCGTTTCGGTTCCGGCCCGAATCGGTGCATTCAATGCAACCCGGCATGGTTTTTTGCACAGTAACGAAACTGACCAAAACGAACCAAAACATAACTGTTGGGTCCAAAAAAGTGGATTGGGTGCGTTCCTTTCGTTTCTGGCGCGAATCGGTAGTTCGTTTCGGTTCCGGCCCGAATCGGTACATTAAATGCTATCCCGGCATGGTTTTTTGCACAGTAACGAAACTGATTAAAAACGAACCAAAACATCACTATTGGGTCAAATAAAGTGGATTTGGTGCATTCGTTTCGTTTCTGGCGCGAATCGGTAGTTCGTTTCGGTTCCGGCCCGAATCGGTCCATTCAATGCAACCCGGCTTGGTTTTTTGCACAGTAACGAAACTGGCCAAAATGAACAAAAACATCACTATTGGGTCCAAAAAGTAAATTGGGTGCGTTCGTTTCGTTTCTGGCGCGAATCGGTAGTTTGTTTCGGTTCCGGCCCGAATCGGTGCATTAAATGCTGTCCCGGCATGGTTTTTTGCACAGTAACGAAACTGACGAAAACGAACAAAAACATCACTATTGGGTCCACAAAAGTGGATTGGGTGCGTTCGTTTCGTTTCTGGCGCGAATCGGTAGTTCGTTTCGGTTCCGGCCCGAATCGGTATATTAAATGCTATCCCGGCATGGTTTTTTGCATAGTAACGAAACTGATTAAAAACGAACCAAAACATCACTATTGGGTCCAATAAAGTGGATTGGGTGCATTCGTTTCGTTTCTAGCGTGAATCGTTAGTCCGTTTTGGTTCGGCCCGAATCGGTGCATTAAATGCTATCCCGGCATTGTTTTTTGCACAGTAACGAAACTGACCAAAACGAACCAAAACATCACTATTGGGTCCAAAAAAGTGGATTGGGTGCGTTCGTTTCGTTTCTGGCGCGAATCGGTAGTTCGTTTCGGTTCTGGCCCGAATCGGTGCATTCAATGCAACCCGGCATGGTTTTTTGCACAGTAACAAAACTGACCAAAACGAACCAAAACATCACTATTGGGTCCAAAAAAGTGGATTGGGTGCGTTCGTTTCGTTTCTGCCGCGAATCGGTAGTTCGTTTCGGTTCCGGCCCGAATCGGTGCATTCAATGCAACCCGGCATGGTTTTTTGCACAGTAACGAAACTGACGAAAATGAACCAAAACATCACTATTGGGTCCAAAAAAGTGGATTGGGTGCGTTTGTTTCATTTCTAGCGTGAATCGGTAGTTCGTTTCGGTTCCGGCCCGAATCGGTGCATTCAATGCAACCCGGCATGGTTTTTTGCACAGTAACGAAACTGACCAAAACGAACCAAAACATAACTGTTGGGTCCAAAAAAGTGGATTGGGTGCGTTCCTTTCGTTTCTGGCGCGAATCGGTAGTTCGTTTCGGTTCCGGCCCGAATCGGTACATTAAATGCTATCCCCCCATGGTTTTTTGCACAGTAACGAACTTGATTAAAAACGAACCAAAACATCACTATTGGGTCAAATAAAGTGAATTTGGTGCATTCGTTTCGTTTCTGGCGCGAATCGGTAGTTTGTTTCGGTTCCGGCCCGAATCGGTGCATTAAATGCTGTCCCGGCATGGTTTTTTGCACAGTAACGAAACTGACGAAAACGAACAAAAACATCACTATTGGGTCCAAAAAAGTGGATTGGGTGCGTTCGTTTCGTTTCTGGCGCGAATCGGTAGTTCGTTTCGGTTCCGGCCCGAATCGGTGCATTCAATGCAACCCGGCATGGTTTTTTGCACAGTAACGAAACTGACCAAAACGAACAAAAACATCACTATTGGGTCCAAAAATGTGGATTGGGTGCGTTCGTTTCGTTTCTGGCGCGAATCGGTTGTTCCTTTTGGTTCTGGCCCGAATCGGTGCATTCAATGCAACCCGGCATGGTTTTTTGCACAGTAACGAAACTGACCAAAACGAAAAAAACATCACTATTGGGTCCAAAAAAGTGGATTGGGTGCGTTTGTTTCGTTTCTAGCGTGAATCGGTAGTTCGTTTCGGTTCCGGCCCGAATCGGTGCATTCAATGCAACCCGGCATGGTTTTTTGCACAGTAACGAAACTGACCAAAACGAACCAAAACATAACTGTTGGGTCCAAAAAAGTGGATTGGGTGCGTTCCTTTCGTTTCTGGCGCGAATCGGTAGTTCGTTTCGGTTCCGGCCCGAATCGGTACATTAAATGCTATCCCGGCATGGTTTTTTGCACAGTAACGAAACTGATTAAAAACGAACCAAAACATCACTATTGGGTCAAATAAAGTGAATTTGGTGCATTCGTTTCGTTTCTGGCGCGAATCGGTAGTTTGTTTCGGTTCCGGCCCGAATCGGTGCATTAAATGCTGTCCCGGCATGGTTTTTTGCACAGTAACGAAACTGACGAAAACGAACAAAAACATCACTATTGGGTCCAAAAAAGTGGATTGGGTGCGTTCGTTTCGTTTCTGGCGCGAATCGGTAGTTCGTTTCGGTTCCGGCCCGAATCGGTGCATTCAATGCAACCCGGCATGGTTTTTTGCACAGTAACGAAACTGACCAAAACGAACAAAAACATCACTATTGGGTCCAAAAATGTGGATTGGGTGCGTTCGTTTCGTTTCTGGCGCGAATCGGTTGTTCGTTTTGGTTCTGGCCCGAATCGGTGCATTCAATGCAACCCGGCATGGTTTTTTGCACAGTAACGAAACTGACCAAAACGAAAAAAACATCACTATTGGGTCCAAAAAAGTGGATTGGGTGCGTTCGTTTCGTTTCTAGCGTGAATCGGTAGTTCGTTTCGGTTCCGGCCCGAATCGGTGCATTCAATGCAACCCGGCATGGTTTTTTGCACAGTAACGAAACTGACCAAAACGAACCAAAACATAACTGTTGGGTCCAAAAAAGTGGATTGGGTGCGTTCCTTTCGTTTCTAGCGCGAATCGGTAGTTCGTTTCGGTTCCGGCCCGAATCGGTACATTAAATGCTATCCCGGCATGGTTTTTTGCACAGTAACGAAACTGATTAAAAACGAACCAAAACATCACTATTGGGTCAAATAAAGTGAATTTGGTGCATTCGTTTCGTTTCTGGCGCGAATCGGTAGTTCGTTTCGGTTCCGGCCCGAATCGGTGCATTCAATGCAACCCGGCTTGGTTTTTTGCACAGTAACGAAACTGGCCAAAATGAACAAAAACATCACTATTGGGTCCAAAAAGTAAATTGGGTGCGTTCGTTTCGTTTCTGGCGCGAATCGGTAGTTTGTTTCGGTTCCGGCCCGAATCGGTGCATTAAATGCTGTCCCGGCATGGTTTTTTGCACAGTAACGAAACTGACGAAAACGAACAAAAACATCACTATTGGGTCCACAAAAGTGGATTGGGTGCGTTCGTTTCGTTTCTGGCGCGAATCGGTAGTTCGTTTCGGTTCCGGCCCGAATCGGTGCATTAAATGCTGTCCCGGCATGGTTTTTTGCACAGTAACGAAACTGACGAAAACGAACAAAAACATCACTATTGGGTCCACAAAAGTGGATTGGGTGCGTTCGTTTCGTTTCTGGCGCGAATCGGTAGTTCGTTTCGGTTCCGGCCCGAATCGGTACATTAAATGCTATCCCGGCATGGTTTTTTGCATAGTAACGAAACTGATTAAAAACGAACCAAAACATCACTATTGGGTCCAATAAAGTGGATTGGGTGCATTCGTTTCGTTTCTAGCGTGAATCGGTAGTCCGTTTTGGTTCGGCCCGAATCGGTGCATTAAATGCTATCCCGGCATTGTTTTTTGCACAGTAACGAAACTGACCAAAACGAACCAAAACATCACTATTGGGTCCAAAAAAGTGGATTGGGTGCGTTCGTTTCGTTTCTGGCGCGAATCGGTAGTTCGTTTCGGTTCTGGCCCGAATCGGTGCATTCAATGCAACCCGGCATGGTTTTTTGCACAGTAACAAAACTGACCAAAACGAACCAAAACATCACTATTGGGTCCAAAAAAGTGGATTGGGTGCGTTCGTTTCGTTTCTGCCGCGAATCGGTAGTTCGTTTCGGTTCCGGCCCGAATCGGTGCATTCAATGCAACCCGGCATGGTTTTTTGCACAGTAACGAAACTGACGAAAATGAACCAAAACATCACTATTGGGTCCAAAAAAGTGGATTGGGTGCGTTTGTTTCATTTCTAGCGTGAATCGGTAGTTCGTTTCGGTTCCGGCCCGAATCGGTGCATTCAATGCAACCCGGCATGGTTTTTTGCACAGTAACGAAACTGACCAAAACGAACCAAAACATAACTGTTGGGTCCAAAAAAGTGGATTGGGTGCGTTCCTTTCGTTTCTGGCGCGAATCGGTAGTTCGTTTCGGTTCCGGCCCGAATCGGTACATTAAATGCTATCCCCCCATGGTTTTTTGCACAGTAACGAAACTGATTAAAAACGAACCAAAACATCACTATTGGGTCAAATAAAGTGAATTTGGTGCATTCGTTTCGTTTCTGGCGCGAATCGGTAGTTTGTTTCGGTTCCGGCCCGAATCGGTGCATTAAATGCTGTCCCGGCATGGTTTTTTGCACAGTAACGAAACTGACGAAAACGAACAAAAACATCACTATTGGGTCCAAAAAAGTGGATTGGGTGCGCTCGTTTCGTTTCTGGCGCGAATCGGTAGTTCGTTTCGGTTCCGGCCCGAATCGGTGCATTCAATGCAACCCGGCATGGTTTTTTGCACAGTAACGAAACTGACCAAAACGAACAAAAACATCACTATTGGGTCCAAAAATGTGGATTGGGTGCGTTCGTTTCGTTTCTGGCGCGAATCGGTTGTTCCTTTTGGTTCTGGCCCGAATCGGTGCATTCAATGCAACCCGGCATGGTTTTTTGCACAGTAACGAAACTGACCAAAACGAAAAAAACATCACTATTGGGTCCAAAAAAGTGGATTGGGTGCGTTCGTTTCGTTTCTAGCGTGAATCGGTAGTTCGTTTCGGTTCCGGCCCGAATCGGTGCATTCAATGCAACCCGGCATGGTTTTTTGCACAGTAACGAAACTGACCAAAACGAACCAAAACATAACTGTTGGGTCCAAAAAAGTGGATTGGGTGCGTTCCTTTCGTTTCTAGCGCGAATCGGTAGTTCGTTTCGGTTCCGGCCCGAATCGGTACATTAAATGCTATCCCGGCATGGTTTTTTGCACAGTAACGAAACTGATTAAAAACGAACCAAAACATCACTATTGGGTCAAATAAAGTGAATTTGGTGCATTCGTTTCGTTTCTGGCGCGAATCGGTAGTTTGTTTCGGTTCCGGCCCGAATCGGTGCATTATTAAATGCTGTCCCGGCATGGTTTTTTGCACAGTAACGAAACTGACGAAAACGAACAAAAACATCACTATTGGGTCCAAAAAAGTGGATTGGGTGCGTTCGTTTCGTTTCTGGCGCGAATCGGTAGTTTGTTTCGGTTCCGGCCCGAATCGGTGCATTAAATGCTGTCCCGGCATGGTTTTTTGCACAGTAACGAAACTGACGAAAACGAACAAAAACATCACTATTGGGTCCACAAAAGTGGATTGGGTGCGTTCGTTTCGTTTCTGGCGCGAATCGGTAGTTCGTTTCGGTTCCGGCCCGAATCGGTACATTAAATGCTATCCCGGCATGGTTTTTTGCATAGTAACGAAACTGATTAAAAACGAACCAAAACATCACTATTGGGTCCAATAAAGTGGATTGGGTGCATTCGTTTCGTTTCTAGCGTGAATCGGTAGTCCGTTTTGGTTCGGCCCGAATCGGTGCATTAAATGCTATCCCGGCATTGTTTTTTGCACAGTAACGAAACTGACCAAAACGAACCAAAACATCACTATTGGGTCCAAAAAAGTGGATTGGGTGCGTTCGTTTCGTTTCTGGCGCGAATCGGTAGTTCGTTTCGGTTCTGGCCCGAATCGGTGCATTCAATGCAACCCGGCATGGTTTTTTGCACAGTAACAAAACTGACCAAAACGAACCAAAACATCACTATTGGGTCCAAAAAAGTGGATTGGGTGCGTTCGTTTCGTTTCTGCCGCGAATCGGTAGTTCGTTTCGGTTCCGGCCCGAATCGGTGCATTCAATGCAACCCGGCATGGTTTTTTGCACAGTAACGAAACTGACGAAAATGAACCAAAACATCACTATTGGGTCCAAAAAAGTGGATTGGGTGCGTTTGTTTCGTTTCTAGCGTGAATCGGTAGTTCGTTTCGGTTCCGGCCCGAATCGGTGCATTCAATGCAACCCGGCATGGTTTTTTGCACAGTAACGAAACTGACCAAAACGAACCAAAACATAACTGTTGGGTCCAAAAAAGTGGATTGGGTGCGTTCCTTTCGTTTCTGGCGCGAATCGGTAGTTCGTTTCGGTTCCGGCCCGAATCGGTACATTAAATGCTATCCCCCCATGGTTTTTTGCACAGTAACGAAACTGATTAAAAACGAACCAAAACATCACTATTGGGTCAAATAAAGTGAATTTGGTGCATTCGTTTCGTTTCTGGCGCGAATCGGTAGTTTGTTTCGGTTCCGGCCCGAATCGGTGCATTAAATGCTGTCCCGGCATGGTTTTTTGCACAGTAACGAAACTGACGAAAACGAACAAAAACATCACTATTGGGTCCAAAAAAGTGGATTGGGTGCGTTCGTTTCGTTTCTGGCGCGAATCGGTAGTTCGTTTCGGTTCCGGCCCGAATCGGTGCATTCAATGCAACCCGGCATGGTTTTTTGCACAGTAACGAAACTGACCAAAACGAACAAAAACATCACTATTGGGTCCAAAAATGTGGATTGGGTGCGTTCGTTTCGTTTCTGGCGCGAATCGGTTGTTCCTTTTGGTTCTGGCCCGAATCGGTGCATTCAATGCAACCCGGCATGGTTTTTTGCACAGTAACAAAACTGACCAAAACGAAAAAAACATCACTATTGGGTCCAAAAAAGTGGATTGGGTGCGTTTGTTTCGTTTCTAGCGTGAATCGGTAGTTCGTTTCGGTTCCGGCCCGAATCGGTGCATTCAATGCAACCCGGCATGGTTTTTTGCACAGTAACGAAACTGACCAAAACGAACCAAAACATAACTGTTGGGTCCAAAAAAGTGGATTGGGTGCGTTCCTTTCGTTTCTGGCGCGAATCGGTAGTTCGTTTCGGTTCCGGCCCGAATCGGTACATTAAATGCTATCCCGGCATGGTTTTTTGCACAGTAATGAAACTGATTAAAAACGAACCAAAACATCACTATTGGGTCAAATAAAGTGAATTTGGTGCATTCGTTTTGTTTCTGGCGCGAATCGGTAGTTTGTTTCGGTTCCGGCCCGAATCGGTGCATTTAATGCTGTCCCGGCATGGTTTTTTGCACAGTAACGAAACTGACGAAAACGAACAAAAACATCACTATTGGGTCCAAAAAAGTGGATTGGGAGCGTTCGTTTCGTTTCTGGCGCGAATCGGTAGTTCGTTTCGGTTCCGGCCCGAATCGGTGCATTCAATGCAACCCGGCATGGTTTTTTGCACAGTAACGAAACTGACCAAAACGAACAAAAACATCACTATTGGGTCCAAAAATGTGGATTGGGTGCGTTCGTTTCGTTTCTGGCGCGAATCGGTTGTTCGTTTTGGTTCTGGCCCGAATCGGTGCATTCAATGCAACCCGGCATGGTTTTTTGCACAGTAACGAAACTGACCAAAACGAAAAAAACATCACTATTGGGTCCAAAAAAGTGGATTGGGTGCGTTTGTTTCATTTCTAGCGTGAATCGGTAGTTCGTTTCGGTTCCGGCCCGAATCGGTGCATTCAATGCAACCCGGCATGGTTTTTTGCACAGTAACGAAACTGACCAAAACGAACCAAAACATAACTGTTGGGTCCAAAAAAGTGGATTGGGTGCGTTCCTTTCGTTTCTGGCGCGAATCGGTAGTTCGTTTCGGTTCCGGCCCGAATCGGTACATTAAATGCTATCCCGGCATGGTTTTTTGCACAGTAACGAAACTGATTAAAAACGAACCAAAACATCACTATTGGGTCAAATAAAGTGAATTTGGTGCATTCGTTTCGTTTCTGGCGCGAATCGGTAGTTCGTTTCGGTTCCGGCCCGAATCGGTGCATTCAATGCAACCCGGCTTGGTTTTTTGCACAGTAACGAAACTGACCAAAATGAACAAAAACATCACTATTGGGTCCAAAAAGTAAATTGGGTGCGTTTGTTTCGTTTCTGGCGCGAATCGGTAGTTTGTTTCGGTTCCGGCCCGAATCGGTGCATTAAATGCTGTCCCGGCATGGTTGTTTGCACAGTAACGAAACTGACGAAAACAAACAAAAACATCACTATTGGGTCCACAAAAGTGGATTGGGTGCGTTCGTTTCGTTTCTGGCGCGAATCCGTAGTTCGTTTCGGTTCCGGCCCGAATCGGTACATTTAATGCTATCCCGGCATGGTTTTTTGCATAGTAACGAAACTGATTAAAAACGAACCAAAACATCACTATTGGGTCCAATAAAGTGGATTGGGTGCATTCGTTTCGTTTCTAGCGTGAATCGGTAGTCCGTTTTGGTTCGGCCCGAATCGGTGCATTAAATGCTATCCCGGCATTGTTTTTTGCACAGTAACGAAACTGACCAAAACGAACCAAAACATCACTATTGGGTCCAAAAAAGTGGATTGGGTGCGTTCGTTTCGTTTCTGGCGCGAATCGGTAGTTCGTTTCGGTTCTGGCCCGAATCGGTGCATTCAATGCAACCCGGCATGGTTTTTTGCACAGTAACGAAACTGACCAAAACGAACCAAAACATCACTATTGGGTCCAAAAAAGTGGATTGGGTGCGTTCGTTTCGTTTCTGCCGCGAATCGGTAGTTCGTTTCGGTTCCGGCCCGAATCGGTGCATTCAATGCAACCCGGCATGGTTTTTTGCACAGTAACGAAACTGACGAAAATGAACCAAAACATCACTATTGGGTCCAAAAAAGTGGATTGGGTGCGTTCGTTTCGTTTCTGGCGTGAATCGGTAGTTCGTTTCGGTTCCGGCCCGAATCGGTGCATTCAATGCAACCCGGCATGGTTTTTTGCACAGTAACGAAACTGACCAAAACGAACAAAAACATCACTATTGGGTCCAAAAATGTGGATTGGGTGCGTTCGTTTCGTTTCTGGCGTGAATCGGTAGTTCGTTTTGGTTCTGGCCCGAATCGGTGCATTCAATGCAACCTGGCATGGTTTTTTGCACAGTAACGAAACTAACCAAAACGAACCAAAACATCACTATTGGGTCCACAAAAGTGGATTGGGTGTGTTCGTTTCGTTTCTGGCGCGAATCGGTAGTACGTTTCGGTTCCGGCCCGAATCGGTGCATTCAATGCAACCCGGCATGGTTTTTTGCACAGTAACGAAACTGACCAAAACGAACCAAAACATCACTATTGGGTCCAAAAAAGTGGATTGGGTGCGTTCGTTTCGTTTCTGCCGCGAATCGGTAGTTCGTTTCGGTTCCGGCCCGAATCGGTGCATTCAATGCAACCCGGCATGGTTTTTTGCACAGTAACGAAACTGACCAAAACGAACCAAAACATCACTATTGGGTCAAAAAAAGTGGATTGGGTGCGTTCGTTACGTTTCTGGCCCAAATCGGTAGTTCGTTTCGGTTCCGGCCCGAATCGGTGCATTTAATGCAACCCGACATGGTTTTTTGCACAGTAACGAAACTGACCAAAACGCACCAAAACATAACTATTGGGTCCAAAAAAGTGGATTGGGTGCGTTCGTTTCGTTTCTGGCGCGAATCGGTAGTTCGTTTCGGTTCCGGCCCGAATCGGTGCATTCAATGCAACCCGGCATGGTTTTTTGCACAGTAACGAAACTGACGAAAATGAACCAAAACATCACTATTGGGTCCAAAAAAGTGGATTGGGTGCGTTTGTTTCATTTCTAGCGTGAATCGGTAGTTCGTTTCGGTTCCGGCCCGAATCGGTGCATTCAATGCAACCCGGCATGGTTTTTTGCACAGTAACGAAACTGACCAAAACGAACCAAAACATAACTGTTGGGTCCAAAAAAGTGGATTGGGTGCGTTCCTTTCGTTTCTGGCGCGAATCGGTAGTTCGTTTCGGTTCCGGCCCGAATCGGTACATTAAATGCTATCCCGGCATGGTTTTTTGCACAGTAACGAAACTGATTAAAAACGAACCAAAACATCACTATTGGGTCAAATAAAGTGAATTTGGTGCATTCGTTTCGTTTCTGGCGCGAATCGGTAGTTTGTTTCGGTTCCGGCCCGAATCGGTGCATTAAATGCTGTCCTGGCATGGTTTTTTGCACAGTAACGAAACTGACGAAAACGAACAAAAACATCACTATTGGGTCCAAAAAAGTGGATTGGGTGCGTTCGTTTCGTTTCTGGCGCGAATCGGTAGTTCGTTTCGGTTCCGGCCCGAATCGGTGCATTCAATGCAACCCGGCATGGTTTTTTGCACAGTAACGAAACTGACCAAAACGAACAAAAACATCACTATTGGGTCCAAAAATGTGGATTGGGTGCGTTCGTTTCGTTTCTGGCGCGAATCGGTTGTTCGTTTTGGTTCTGGCCCGAATCGGTGCATTCAATGCAACCCGGCATGGTTTTTTGCACAGTAACGAAACTGACCAAAACGAAAAAAACATCACTATTGGGTCCAAAAAAGTGGATTGGGTGCGTTTGTTTCGTTTCTAGCGTGAATCGGTAGTTCGTTTCGGTTCCGGCCCGAATCGGTGCATTCAATGCAACCCGGCATGGTTTTTTGCACAGTAACGAAACTGACCAAAACGAACCAAAACATAACTGTGGGGTGCAAAAAAGTGGATTGGGTGCGTTCCTTTCGTTTCTGGAGCGAATCGGTAGTTCGTTTCGGTTCCGGCCCGAATCGGTACATTAAATGCTATCCCGGCATGGTTTTTTGCACAGTAACGAAACTGATTAAAAACGAACCAAAACATCACTATTGGGTCAAATAAAGTGAATTTGGTGCATTCGTTTCGTTTCTGGCGCGAATCGGTAGTTCGTTTCGGTTCCGGCCCGAATCGGTGCATTCAATGCAACCCGGCTTGGTTTTTTGCACAGTAACGAAACTGACCAAAATGAACAAAAACATCACTATTGGGTCCAAAAAGTAAATTGGGTGCGTTCGTTTCGTTTCTGGCGCGAATCGGTAGTTTGTTTCGGTTCCGGCCCGAATCGGTGCATTAAATGCTGTCCCGGCATGGTTTTTTGCACAGTAACGAAACTGACGAAAACGAACAAAAACATCACTATTGGGTCCACAAAAGTGGATTGGGTGCGTTCGTTTCGTTTCTGGCGCGAATCGGTAGTTCGTTTCGGTTCCGGCCCGAATCGGTACATTTAATGCTATCCCGGCATGGTTTTTTGCATAGTAACGAAACTGATTAAAAACGAACCAAAACATCACTATTGGGTCCAATAAAGTGGATTGGGTGCATTCGTTTCGTTTCTAGCGTGAATCGGTAGTCCGTTTTGGTTCGGCCCGAATCGGTGCATTAAATGCTATCCCGGCATTGTTTTTTGCACAGTAACGAAACTGACCAAAACGAACCAAAACATCACTATTGGGTCCAAAAAAGTGGATTGGGTGCGTTCGTTTCGTTTCTGGCGCGAATCGGTAGTTCGTTTCGGTTCTGGCCCGAATCGGTGCATTCAATGCAACCCGGCATGGTTTTTTGCACAGTAACGAAACTGACCAAAACGAACCAAAACATCACTATTGGGTCCAAAAAAGTGGATTGGGTGCGTTCGTTTCGTTTCTGCCGCGAATCGGTAGTTCGTTTCGGTTCCGGCCCGAATCGGTGCATTCAATGCAACCCGGCATGGTTTTTTGCACAGTAACGAAACTGACGAAAATGAACCAAAACATCACTATTGGGTCCAAAAAAGTGGATTGGGTGCGTTCGTTTCGTTTCTGGCGTGAATCGGTAGTTCGTTTCGGTTCCGGCCCGAATCGGTGCATTCAATGCAACCCGGCATGGTTTTTTGCACAGTAACGAAACTGACCAAAACGAACAAAAACATCACTATTGGGTCCAAAAATGTGGATTGGGTGCGTTCGTTTCGTTTCTGGCGTGAATCGGTAGTTCGTTTTGGTTCTGGCCCGAATCGGTGCATTCAATGCAACCTGGCATGGTTTTTTGCACAGTAACGAAACTAACCAAAACGAACCAAAACATCACTATTGGGTCCACAAAAGTGGATTGGGTGTGTTCGTTTCGTTTCTGGCGCGAATCGGTAGTACGTTTCGGTTCCGGCCCGAATCGGTGCATTCAATGCAACCCGGCATGGTTTTTTGCACAGTAACGAAACTGACCAAAACGAACCAAAACATCACTATTGGGTCCAAAAAAGTGGATTGGGTGCGTTCGTTTCGTTTCTGCCGCGAATCGGTAGTTCGTTTCGGTTCCGGCCCGAATCGGTGCATTCAATGCAACCCGGCATGGTTTTTTGCACAGTAACGAAACTGACCAAAACGAACCAAAACATCACTATTGGGTCAAAAAAAGTGGATTGGGTGCGTTCGTTACGTTTCTGGCCCAAATCGGTAGTTCGTTTCGGTTCCGGCCCGAATCGGTGCATTTAATGCAACCCGGCATGGTTTTTTGCACAGTAACGAAACTGACCAAAACGCACCAAAACATAACTATTGGGTCCAAAAAAGTGGATTGGGTGCGTTCGTTTCGTTTCTGGCGCGAATCGGTAGTTCGTTTCGGTTCCGGCCCGAATCGGTACATTAAATGCTATCCCGGCATGGTTTTTTGCATAGTAACGAAACTGATTAAAAACGAACCAAAACATCACTATTGGGTCCAAAAAAGTGGATTGGGTGCGTTCGTTTCGTTTCTGGCGCGAATCGGTAGTTCGTTTCGGTTCTGGCCCGAATCGGTGCATTCAATGCAACCCGGCATGGTTTTTTGCACAGTAACGAAACTGACCAAAACGAACCAAAACATCACTATTGGGTCCACAAAAGTGGATTGGGTGTGTTCGTTTCATTTCTGGTGCGAATCGGTAGTTCGTTTCGGTTCCGGCCCGAATCGGTGCATTCAATGCAACCCGGCATGGTTTTTTGCACAGTAACGAAACTGACCAAAACGAACCAAAACATCACTATTGGGTCCAAAAAAGTGGATTGGGTGCGTTCGTTTCGTTTCTGCCGCGAATCGGTAGTTCGTTTCGGTTCCGGCCCGAATCGGTGCATTCAATGCAACCCGGCATGGTTTTTTGCACAGTAACGAAACTGACCAAAACGAACCAAAACATCACTATTGGGTCCAAAAAGTAAATTGGGTGTGTTCGTTTCGTTTCTGGCGCGAATCGGTAGTTCGTTTCGGTTCCGGCCCGAATCGGTGCATTAAATGCTGTCCCGGCATGGTTTTTTGCACAGTAACGAAACTGACGAAAACGAACAAAAACATCACTATTGGGTCCACAAAAGTGGATTGGGTGCGTTCGTTACGTTTCTGGCCCAAATCGGTAGTTCGTTTCGGTTCCGGCCCGAATCGGTGCATTCAATGCAACCCGGCATGGTTTTTTGCACAGTAACGAAACTGACCAAAACGAACCAAAACATCACTATTGGGTCCACAAAGTAAATTGGGTGTGTTCGTTTCGTTTCTGGCGCTAATCGGTAGTTTGTTTCGGTTCCGGCCCGAATCGGTGCATTAAATGCTGTCCCGGCATGGTTTTTTGCACAGTAACGAAACTGACGAAAACGAACAAAAACATCACTATTGGGTCCAAAAAAGTGGATTGGGTGCGTTCGTTTCGTTTCTGGCCCAAATCGGTAGTTCGTTTCGGTTCCGGCCCGAATCGGTGCATTCAATGCAACCCGGCATGGTTTTTTGCACAGTAACGAAACTGACCAAAACGAACCAAAACATAACTATTGGGTCCAAAAAAGTGGATTGGGTGCGTTCGTTTCGTTTCTGGCGCGAATCGGTAGTTCGTTTCGGTTCCGGCCCGAATCGGTACATTAAATGCTATCCCGGCATGGTTTTTTGCATAGTAACGAAACCGATTAAAAACGAACCAAAACATCACTATTGGGTCCAATAAAGTGGATTGGGTGCATTCGTTTCGTTTCTAGCGCGAATCGGTAGTCCGTTTTGGTTCGGCCCGAATCGGTGCATTAAATGCTATCCCGGCATGGTTTTTTGCACAGTAACGAAACTGACCAAAACGAACCAAAACATCACTATTGGGTCCAAAAAAGTGGATTGGGTGCGTTCGTTTCATTTCTGGCGCGAATCTGTAGTTTGTTTCGGTTCCGGCCCGAATCGGTGCATTAAATGCTGTCCCAGCATGGTTTTTTGCACAGTAACGAAACTGACGAAAACGAACAAAAACATCACTATTGGGTCCAAAAAAGTGGATTGGGTGCGTTCGTTTCGTTTCTGGCGCGAATCGGTAGTTCGTTTCGGTTCCGGCCCGAATCGGTGCATTCAATGCAACCCGGCATGGTTTTTTGCACAGTAACGAAACTGACCAAAACGAACAAAAACATCACTATTGGGTCCAAAAATGTGGATTGGGTGCGTTCGTTTCGTTTCTGGCGCGAATCGGTTGTTCGTTTTGGTTCTGGCCCGAATCGGTGCATTCAATGCAACCCGGCATGGTTTTTTGCACAGTAACGAAACTGACCAAAACGAAAAAAACATCACTATTGGGTCCAAAAAAGTGGATTGGGTGCGTTTGTTTCGTTTCTAGCGTGAATCGGTAGTTCGTTTCGGTTCCGGCCCGAATCGGTGCATTCAATGCAACCCGGCATGGTTTTTTGCACAGTAACGAAACTGACCAAAACGAACCAAAACATAACTATTGGGTCCAAAAAAGTGGATTGGGTGCGTTCCTTTCGTTTCTGGCGCGAATCGGTAGTTCGTTTCGGTTCCGGCCCGAATCGGTACATTAAATGCTATCCCGGCATGGTTTTTTGCACAGTAACGAAACTGATTAAAAACGAACCAAAACATCACTATTGGGTCAAATAAAGTGAATTTGGTGCATTCGTTTCGTTTCTGGCGCGAATCGGTAGTTCGTTTCGGTTCCGGCCCGAATCGGTGCATTCAATGCAACCCGGCTTGGTTTTTTGCACAGTAACGAAACTGACGAAAACGAACAAAAACATCACTATTGGGTCCAAAAAAGTGGATTGGGTGCGTTCGTTTCGTTTCTGGCCCAAATCGGTAGTTCGTTTCGGTTCCGGCCCGAATCGGTGCATTCAATGCAACCCGGCATGGTTTTTTGCACAGTAACGAAACTGACCAAAACGAACCAAAACATAACTATTGGGTCCACAAAAGTGGATTGGGTGCGTTCGTTTCGTTTCTGGCGCGAATCGGTAGTTCGTTTCGGTTCCGGCCCGAATCGGTACATTAAATGCTATCCCGGCATGGTTTTTTGCATAGTAACGAAACCGATTAAAAACGAACCAAAACATAACTGTTGGGTCCAAAAAAGTGGATTGGGTGCGTTCCTTTCGTTTCTGGCGCGAATCGGTAGTTCGTTTCGGTTCCGGCCCGAATCGGTACATTAAATGCTATCCCGGCATGGTTTTTTGCACAGTAACGAAACTGATTAAAAACGAACCAAAACATCACTATTGGGTCAAATAAAGTGAATTTGGTGCATTCGTTTCGTTTCTGGCGCGAATCGGTAGTTTGTTTCGGTTCCGGCCCGAATCGGTGCATTGAATGCTGTCCCGGCATGGTTTTTTGCACAGTAACGAAACTGACGAAAACGAACAAAAACATCACTATTGGGTCCAAAAAAGTGGATTGGGTGCGTTCGTTTCGTTTCTGGCGCGAATCGGTAGTTCGTTTCGGTTCCGGCCCGAATCGGTGCATTCAATGCAACCCGGCATGGTTTTTTGCACAGTAACGAAACTGACCAAAACGAACAAAAACATCACTATTGGGTCCAAAAATGTGGATTGGGTGCGTTCGTTTCGTTTCTGGCGCGAATCGGTTGTTCGTTTTGGTTCTGGCCCGAATCGGTGCATTCAATGCAACCCGGCATGGTTTTTTGCACAGTAACGAAACTGACCAAAACGAAAAAAACATCACTATTGGGTCCAAAAAAGTGGATTGGGTGCGTTTGTTTCGTTTCTAGCGTGAATCGGTAGTTCGTTTCGGTTCCGGCCCGAATCGGTGCATTCAATGCAACCCGGCATGGTTTTTTGCACAGTAACGAAACTGACCAAAACGAACCAAAACATAACTGTTGGGTCCAAAAAAGTGGATTGGGTGCGTTCCTTTCGTTTCTGGCGCGAATCGGTAGTTCGTTTCGGTTCCGGCCCGAATCGGTACATTAAATGCTATCCCGGCATGGTTTTTTGCACAGTAACGAAACTGATTAAAAACGAACCAAAACATCACTATTGGGTCAAATAAAGTGAATTTGGTGCATTCGTTTCGTTTCTGGCGCGAATCGGTAGTTCGTTTCGGTTCCGGCCCGAATCGGTGCATTCAATGCAACCCGGCTTGGTTTTTTGCACAGTAACGAAACTGACCAAAATGAACAAAAACATCACTATTGGGTCCAAAAAGTAAATTGGGTGCGTTCGTTTCGTTTCTGGCGCGAATCGGTAGTTTGTTTCGGTTCCGGCCCGAATCGGTGCATTAAATGCTGTCCCGGCATGGTTTTTTGCACAGTAACGAAACTGACGAAAACGAACAAAAACATCACTATTGGGTCCACAAAAGTGGATTGGGTGCGTTCGTTTCGTTTCTGGCGCGAATCGGTAGTTCGTTTCGGTTCCGGCCCGAATCGGTACATTAAATGCTATCCCGGCATGGTTTTTTGCATAGTAACGAAACTGATTAAAAACGAACCAAAACATCACTATTGGGTCCAATAAAGTGGATTGGGTGCATTTGTTTCGTTTCTAGCGTGAATCGGTAGTCCGTTTTGGTTCGGCCCGAATCGGTGCATTAAATGCTATCCCGGCATTGTTTTTTGCACAGTAACGAAACTGACCAAAACGAACCAAAACATCACTATTGGGTCCAAAAAAGTGGATTGGGTGTGTTCGTTTCGTTTCTGGCGCGAATCGGTAGTTCGTTTCGGTTCTAGCCCGAATCGGTGCATTCAATGCAACCCGGCATGGTTTTTTGCACAGTAACGAAACTGACCAAAACGAACCAAAACATCACTATTGGGTCCAAAAAAGTGGATTGGGTGCGTTCGTTTCGTTTCTGCCGCGAATCGGTAGTTCGTTTCGGTTCCGGCCCGAATCGGTGCATTCAATGCAACCCGGCATGGTTTTTTGCACAGTAACGAAACTGACGAAAATGAACCAAAACATCACTATTGGGTCCAAAAAAGTGGATTGGGTGCGTTCGTTTCGTTTCTGGCGCGAATCGGTAGTTCGTTTCGGTTCCGGCCCGAATCGGTGCATTCAATGCAACCCGGCATGGTTTTTTGCACAGTAACGAAACTGACCAAAACGAACAAAAACATCACTATTGGGTCCAAAAATGTGGATTGGGTGCGTTCGTTTCGTTTCTGGCGTGAATCGGTAGTTCGTTTTGGTTCTGGCCCGAATCGGTGCATTCAATGCAACCTGGCATGGTTTTTTGCACAGTAACGAAACTGACCAAAACGAACCAAAACATAACTATTGGGTCCAAAAAAGTGGATTGGGTGCGTTCGTTACGTTTATGGCCCGAATCGGTAGTTCGTTTCGGTTCCGGCCCGAATCGGTGCATTAAATGCAACCCGCATGGTTTTTTGCACAATAACGAAACTGACCAAAACGAACCAAAACATCACTATTGGGTCCAGAAAAGTGGATTGGGTGCGTTCGTTTCGTTTTTGGCCCGAATCGGTAGTTCGTTTCGGTTCCGGCCTGAATCGGTGCATTAAATGGTATCCCGACATGGTTTTTTGCACAGTAACGAAACTGACCAAAACGAACCAAAACATCACTATTGGGTCCACAAAAGTGGATTGGGTGTGTCCGTTTCGTTTCTGGCGCGAATCGGTAGTACGTTTCGGTTCCGGCCCGAATCGGTGCATTCAATGCAACCCGGCATGGTTTTTTGCACAGTAACGAAACTGACCAAAACGAACCAAAACATCACTATTGGGTCCAAAAAAGTGGATTGGGTGCGTTCGTTTCGTTTCTGCCGCGAATCGGTAGTTCGTTTCGATTCCGGCCCGAATCGGTGCATTCAATGCAACCCGGCATGGTTTTTTGCACAGTAACGAAACTGACCAAAACGAACCAAAACATCACTATTGGGTCAAAAAAAGTGGATTGGGTGCGTTCGTTACGTTTCTGGCCCAAATCGGTAGTTCGTTTCGGTTCCGGCCCGAATCGGTGCATTTAATGCAACCCGGCATGGTTTTTTGCACAGTAACGAAACTGACCAAAACGAACCAAAACATAACTATTGGGTCCAAAAAAGTGGATTGGGTGCGTTCGTTTCGTTTCTGGCGCGAATCGGTAGTTCGTTTCGGTTCCGGCCCGAATCGGTACATTAAATGCTATCCCGGCATGGTTTTTTGCATAGTAACGAAACTGATTAAAAACGAACCAAAACATCACTATTGGGTCCAAAAAAGTGGATTGGGTGCGTTCGTTTCGTTTCTGGCGCGAATCGGTAGTTCGTTTCGGTTCTGGCCCGAATCGGTGCATTCAATGCAACCCGGCATGGTTTTTTGCACAGTAACGAAACTGACCAAAACGAACCAAAACAACACTATTGGGTCCAAAAAGTAAATTGGGTGTGTTCGTTACGTTTCTGGCCCAAATCGGTAGTTCGTTTCGGTTCCGGCCCGAATCGGTGCATTCAATGCAACCCGGCATGGTTTTTTGCACAGTAACGAAACTGACCAAAACGAACCAAAACATCACTATTGGGTCCAAAAAGTAAATTGGGTGTGTTCGTTTCGTTTCTGGCGCGAATCGGTAGTTTGTTTCGGTTCCGGCCCGAATCGGTGCATTAAATGCTGTCCCGGCATGGTTTTTTGCACAGTAACGAAACTGACGAAAACGAACAAAAACATCACTATTGGGTCCACAAAAGTGGATTGGGTGCGTTCGTTTCGTTTCTGGCGCGAATCGGTAGTTCGTTTCGGTTCCGGCCCGAATCGGTACATTAAATGCTATCCCGGCATGGTTTTTTGCATAGTAACGAAACTGATTAAAAACGAACCAAAACATCACTATTGGGTCCAATAAAGTGGATTGGGTGCATTCGTTTCGTTTCTAGCGTGAATCGGTAGTCCGTTTTGGTTCGGCCCGAATCGGTGCATTAAATGCTATCCCGGCATTGTTTTTTGCACAGTAACGAAACTGACCAAAACGAACCAAAACATCACTATTGGGTCCAAAAAAGTGGATTGGGTGCGTTCGTTTCGTTTCTGGCGCGAATCGGTAGTTCGTTTCGGTTCTGGCCCGAATCGGTGCATTCAATGCAACCCGGCATGGTTTTTTGCACAGTAACAAAACTGACCAAAACGAACCAAAACATCACTATTGGGTCCAAAAAAGTGGATTGGGTGCGTTCGTTTCGTTTCTGCCGCGAATCGGTAGTTCGTTTCGGTTCCGGCCCGAATCGGTGCATTCAATGCAACCCGGCATGGTTTTTTGCACAGTAACGAAACTGACGAAAATGAACCAAAACATCACTATTGGGTCCAAAAAAGTGGATTGGGTGCGTTTGTTTCATTTCTAGCGTGAATCGGTAGTTCGTTTCGGTTCCGGCCCGAATCGGTGCATTCAATGCAACCCGGCATGGTTTTTTGCACAGTAACGAAACTGACCAAAACGAACCAAAACATAACTGTTGGGTCCAAAAAAGTGGATTGGGTGCGTTCCTTTCGTTTCTGGCGCGAATCGGTAGTTCGTTTCGGTTCCGGCCCGAATCGGTACATTAAATGCTATCCCGGCATGGTTTTTTGCACAGTAACGAAACTGATTAAAAACGAACCAAAACATCACTATTGGGTCAAATAAAGTGAATTTGGTGCATTCGTTTCGTTTCTGGCGCGAATCGGTAGTTTGTTTCGGTTCCGGCCCGAATCGGTGCATTAAATGCTGTCCCGGCATGGTTTTTTGCACAGTAACGAAACTGACGAAAACGAACAAAAACATCACTATTGGGTCCAAAAAAGTGGATTGGGTGCGTTTGTTTCGTTTCTGGCGCGAATCGGTAGTTCGTTTCGGTTCCGGCCCGAATCGGTGCATTCAATGCAACCCGGCATGGTTTTTTGCACAGTAACGAAACTGACCAAAACGAACAAAAACATCACTATTGGGTCCAAAAATGTGGATTGGGTGCGTTCGTTTCGTTTCTGGCGCGAATCGGTTGTTCGTTTTGGTTCTGGCCCGAATCGGTGCATTCAATGCAACCCGGCATGGTTTTTTGCACAGTAACGAAACTGACCAAAACGAAAAAAACATCACTATTGGGTCCAAAAAAGTGGATTGGGTGCGTTTGTTTCGTTTCTAGCGTGAATCGGTAGTTCGTTTCGGTTCCGGCCCGAATCGGTGCATTCAATGCAACCCGGCATGGTTTTTTGCACAGTAACCAAACTGACCAAAACGAACCAAAACATAACTGTTGGGTCCAAAAAAGTGGATTGGGTGCGTTCCTTTCGTTTCTGGCGCGAATCGGTAGTTCGTTTCGGTTCCGGCCCGAATCGGTACATTAAATGCTATCCCGGCATGGTTTTTTGCACAGTAACGAAACTGATTAAAAACGAACCAAAACATCACTATTGGGTCAAATAAAGTGAATTTGGTGCATTCGTTTCGTTTCTTGCGCGAATCGGTAGTTTGTTTCGGTTCCGGCCCAAATCGGTGCATTAAATGCTGTCCCGGCATGGTTTTTTGCACAGTAACGAAACTGACGAAAACGAACAAAAACATCACTATTGGGTCCACAAAAGTGGATTGGGTGCGTTCGTTTCGTTTCTGGCGCGAATCGGTAGTTCGTTTCGGTTCCGGCCCGAATCGGTACATTAAATGCTATCCCGGCATGGTTTTTTGCACAGTAATGAAACTGATTAAAAACGAACCAAAACATCACTATTGGGTCAAATAAAGTGAATTTGGTGCATTCGTTTCGTTTCTGGCGCGAATCGGTAGTTCGTTTCGGTTCCGGCCCGAATCGGTGCATTCAATGCAACCCGGCTTGGTTTTTTGCACAGTAACGAAACTGACCAAAATGAACAAAAACATCACTATTGGGTCCAAAAAGTAAATTGGGTGCGTTCGTTTCGTTTCTGGCGCGAATCGGTAGTTTGTTTCGGTTCCGGCCCGAATCGGTGCATTAAATGCTGTCCCGGCATGGTTTTTTGCACAGTAACGAAACTGACGAAAACGAACAAAAACATCACTATTGGGTCCACAAAAGTGGATTGGGTGCGTTCGTTTCGTTTCTGGCGCGAATCGGTAGTTCGTTTCGGTTCCGGCCCGAATCGGTACATTAAATGCTATCCCGGCATGGTTTTTTGCATAGTAACGAAACTGATTAAAAACGAACCAAAACATCACTATTGGGTCCAATAAAGTGGATTGGGTGCATTCGTTTCGTTTCTAGCGTGAATCGGTAGTCCGTTTTGGTTCGGCCCGAATCGGTGCATTAAATGCTATCCTGGCATTGTTTTTTGCACAGTAACGAAACTAACCAAAACGAACCAAAACATCACTATTGGGTCCAAAAAAGTGGATTGGGTGCGTTCGTTTCGTTTCTGGCGCGAATCGGTAGTTCGTTTCGGTTCCGGCACGAATCGGTGCATTCAATGCAACCCGGCATGGTTTTTTGCACAGTAACGAAACTGACGAAAATGAACCAGAACATCACTATTGGGTCCAAAAAAGTGGATTGGGTGCGTTTGTTTCATTTCTAGCGTGAATCGGTAGTTCGTTTCGGTTCCGGCCCGAATTGGTGCATTCAATGCAACCCGGCATGGTTTTTTGCACAGTAACGAAACTGACCAAAATGAACCAAAACATAACTGTTGGGTCCAAAAAAGTGGATTGGGTGCGTTCCTTTCGTTTCTGGCGCGAATCGGTAGTTCGTTTCGGTTCCGGCCCGAATCGGTACATTAAATGCTATCCCGGCATGGTTTTTTGCACAGTAACGAAACTGATTAAAAACGAACCAAAACATCACTATTGGGTCAAATAAAGTGAATTTGGTGCATTCGTTTCGTTTCTGGCGCGAATCGGTAGTTTGTTTCGGTTCCGGCCCGAATCGGTGCATTAAATGCTGTCCCGGCATGGTTTTTTGCACAGTAACGAAACTGACGAAAACGAACAAAAACATCACTATTGGGTCCAAAAAAGTGGATTGGGTGCGTTCGTTTCGTTTCTGGCGCGAATCGGTAGTTCGTTTCGGTTCCGGCCCGAATCGGTGCATTCAATGCAACCCGGCATGGTTTTTTGCACAGTAACGAAACTGACCGAAACGAACAAAAACATCACTATTGGGTCCAAAAATGTGGATTGGGTGCGTTCGTTTCGTTTCTGGCGCGAATCGGTAGTTCGTTTCGGTTCCGGCCCGAATCGGTGCATTCAATGCAACCCGGCATGGTTTTTTGCACAGTAACGAAACTGACCGAAACGAACAAAAACATCACTATTGGGTCCAAAAAAGTGGATTGGGTGCGTTTGTTTCGTTTCTAGCGTGAATCGGTAGTTCGTTTCGGTTCCGACCCGAATCGGTGCATTCAATGCAACCCGGCATGGTTTTTTGCACAGTAACGAAACTGACCAAAACGAACCAAAACATAACTGTTGGGTCCAAAAAAGTGGATTGGGTGCGTTCCTTTCGTTTCTGGCGCGAATCGGTAGTTCGTTTCGGTTCCGGCCCGAATCGGTACATTAAATGCTATCCCGGCATGGTTTTTTGCACAGTAACGAAACTGATTAAAAACGAACCAAAACATCACTATTGGGTCAAATAAAGTGAATTTGGTGCATTCGTTTCGTTTCTGGCGCGAATCGGTAGTTCGTTTCGGTTCCGGCCCGAATCGGTGCATTCAATGCAACCCGGCTTGGTTTTTTGCACAGTAACGAAACTGACCAAAATGAACAAAAACATCACTATTGGGTCCAAAAAGTAAATTGGGTGCGTTCGTTTCGTTTCTGGCGCGAATCGGTAGTTTGTTTCGGTTCCGGCCCGAATCGGTGCATTAAATGCTGTCCCGGCATGGTTTTTTGCACAGTAACGAAACTGACGAAAACGAACAAAAACATCACTATTGGGTCCACAAAAGTGGATTGGGTGCGTTCGTTTCGTTTCTGGCGCGAATCGGTAGTTCGTTTCGGTTCCGGCCCGAATCGGTACATTAAATGCTATCCCGGCATGGTTTTTTGCATAGTAACGAAACTGATTAAAAACGAACCAAAACATCACTATTGGGTCCAATAAAGTGGATTGGGTGCATTCGTTTCGTTTCTAGCGTGAATCGGTAGTCCGTTTTGGTTCGGCCCGAATCGGTGCATTAAATGCTATCCCGGCATTGTTTTTTGCACAGTAACGAAACTGACCAAAACGAACCAAAACATCACTATTGGAACCAAAAAAGTGGATTGGGTGTGTTCGTTTCGTTTCTGGCGCGAATCGGTAGTTCGTTTCGGTTCTAGCCCGAATCGGTGCATTCAATGCAACCCGGCATGGTTTTTTGCACAGTAACGAAACTGACCAAAACGAACCAAAACATCACTATTGGGTCCAAAAAAGTGGATTGGGTGCGTTCGTTTCGTTTCTGCCGCGAATCGGTAGTTCGTTTCGGTTCCGGCCCGAATCGGTGCATTCAATGCAACCCGGCATGGTTTTTTGCACAGTAACGAAACTGACGAAAATGAACCAAAACATCACTATTGGGTCCAAAAAAGTGGATTGGGTGCGTTCGTTTCGTTTCTGACGCGAATCGGTAGTTCGTTTCGGTTCCGGCCCGAATCGGTGCATTCAATGCAACCCGGCATGGTTTTTTGCACAGTAACGAAACTGACCAAAACGAACAAAAACATCACTATTGGGTCCAAAAATGTGGATTGGGTGCGTTCGTTTCGTTTCTGGCGTGAATCGGTAGTTCGTTTTGGTTCTGGCCCGAATCGGTGCATTCAATGCAACCTGGCATGGTTTTTTGCACAGTAACGAAACTGACCAAAACGAACCAAAACATCACTATTGGGTCCACAAAAGTGGATTGGGTGTGTCCGTTTCGTTTCTGGCGCGAATCGGTAGTACGTTTCGGTTCCGGCCCGAATCGGTGCATTCAATGCAACCCGGCATGGTTTTTTGCACAGTAACGAAACTGACCAAAACGAACCAAAACATCACTATTGGGTCCAAAAAAGTGGATTGGGTGCGTTCGTTTCGTTTCTGCCGCGAATCGGTAGTTCGTTTCGATTCCGGCCCGAATCGGTGCATTCAATGCAACCCGGCATGGTTTTTTGCACAGTAACGAAACTGACCAAAACGAACCAAAACATCACTATTGGGTCAAAAAAAGTGGATTGGGTGCGTTCGTTACGTTTCTGGCCCAAATCGGTAGTTCGTTTCGGTTCCGGCCCGAATCGGTGCATTTAATGCAACCCGGCATGGTTTTTTGCACAGTAACGAAACTGACCAAAACGAACCAAAACATAACTATTGGGTCCAAAAAAGTGGATTGGGTGCGTTCGTTTCGTTTCTGGCGCGAATCGGTAGTTCGTTTCGGTTCCGGCCCGAATCGGTACATTAAATGCTATCCCGGCATGGTTTTTTGCATAGTAACGAAACTGATTAAAAACGAACCAAAACATCACTATTGGGTCCAAAAAAGTGGATTGGGTGCGTTCGTTTCGTTTCTGGCGCGAATCGGTAGTTCGTTTCGGTTCTGGCCCGAATCGGTGCATTCAATGCAACCCGGCATGGTTTTTTGCACAGTAACGAAACTGACCAAAACGAACCAAAACATCACTATTGGGTCCACAAAAGTGGATTGGGTGTGTTCGTTTCATTTCTGGCGCGAATCGGTAGTTCGTTTCGGTTCCGGCCCGAATCGGTGCATTCAATGCAACCCGGCATGGTTTTTTGCACAGTAACGAAACTGACCAAAACGAACCAAAACATCACTATTGGGTCCAAAAAAGTGGATTGGGTGCGTTCGTTTCGTTTCTGCCGCGAATCGGTAGTTCGTTTCGGTTCCGGCCCGAATCGGTGCATTCAATGCAACCCGGCATGGTTTTTTGCACAGTAACGAAACTGACCAAAACGAACCAAAACATCACTATTGGGTCCAAAAAGTAAATTGGGTGTGTTCGTTTCGTTTCTGGCGCGAATCGGTAGTTTGTTTCGGTTCCGGCCCGAATCGGTGCATTAAATGCTGTCCCGGCATGGTTTTTTGCACAGTAACGAAACTGACGAAAACGAACAAAAACATCACTATTGGGTCCACAAAAGTGGATTGGGTGCGTTCGTTACGTTTCTGGCCCAAATCGGTAGTTCGTTTCGGTTCCGGCCCGAATCGGTGCATTCAATGCAACCCGGCATGGTTTTTTGCACAGTAACGAAACTGACCAAAACGAACCAAAACATCACTATTGGGTCCAAAAAGTAAATTGGGTGTGTTCGTTTCGTTTCTGGCGCGAATCGGTAGTTTGTTTCGGTTCCGGCCCGAATCGGTGCATTAAATGCTGTCCCGGCATGGTTTTTTGCACAGTAACGAAACTGACGAAAACGAACAAAAACATCACTATTGTGTCCAAAAAAGTGGATTGGGTGCGTTCGTTTCGTTTCTGGCCCAAATCGGTAGTTCGTTTCGGTTCCGGCCCGAATCGGTGCATTCAATGCAACCCGGCATGGTTTTTTGCACAGTAACGAAACTGACCAAAACGAACCAAAACATAACTATTGGGTCCAAAAAAGTGGATTGGGTGCGTTCGTTTCGTTTCTGGCGCGAATCGGTAGTTCGTTTCGGTTCCGGCCCGAATCGGTACATTAAATGCTATCCCGGCATGGTTTTTTGCATAGTAACGAAACTGATTAAAAACGAACCAAAACATCACTATTGGGTCCAATAAAGTGGATTGGGTGCATTCGTTTCGTTTCTAGCGCGAATCGGTAGTCCGTTTTGGTTCGGCCCGAATCGGTGCATTAAATGCTATCCCGGCATGGTTTTTTGCACAGTAACAGAACTGACCAAAACGAACCAAAACATCACTATTGGGTCCAAAAAAGTGGATTGGGTGCGTTCGTTTCATTTCTGGCGCGAATCGGTAGTCCGTTTCGGTTCCGGCCCGAATCGGTGCATTAAATGGTATCCCGGCATGGTTTTTTGCACAGTAACGAAACTGACCAAAACGAACCAAAACATCACTATTGGGTCCAAAAAAGTGGATTGGGTGCGTTCGTTTCGTTTCTGGCGCGAATCGGTAGTTCGTTTCGGTTCTGGCCCGAATCGGTGCATTCAATGCAACCCGGCATGGTTTTTTGCACAGTAACGAAACTGACCAAAACGAACCAAAACATCACTATTGGGTCCACAAAAGTGGATTGGGTGTGTTCGTTTCATTTCTGGCGCGAATCGGTAGTTCGTTTCGGTTCCGGCCCGAATCGGTGCATTCAATGCAACCCGGCATGGTTTTTTGCACAGTAACGAAACTGACCAAAACGAACCAAAACATCACTATTGGGTCCAAAAAAGTGGATTGGGTGCATTCGTTTCGTTTCTGCCGCGAATCGGTAGTTCGTTTCAGTTCCGGCCCGAATCGGTGCATTCAATGCAACCCGGCATGGTTTTTTGCACAGTAACGAAACTGACCAAAACGAACAAAAACATCACTATTAGGTCAAAAAAAGTGGATTGGGTGCGTTCGTTTCGTTTCTAGCGCGAATCAGTAGTTCGTTTCGGTTCCGGCCCGAATCGGTGCATTAAATGGTATCCCGGCATGGTTTTTTGCACAGTAATGAAACTGACCAAAACGAACCAAAACATCACTATTGGGTCCACAAAAGTGGATTGGGTGCGTTCGTTTCGTTTCTGGCGCGAATCGGTAGTCCGTTTCGGTTCCGGCCCGAATCGGTGCATTAAATGGTATCCCGGCATGGTTTTTTGCACAGTAACGAAACTGACCAAAACGAACCAAAACATCACTATTGGGTCCAAAAAAGTGGATTGGGTGCGTTCATTTCGTTTCTAGCGTGAATCGGTAGTTCGTTTCGGTTCCGGCCCGAATCGGTGCATTCAATGCAACCCGGCATGGTTTTTTGCATAGTAACAAAACTGACCAAAACGAACCAAAACATAACTATTGGGTCCAAAAAAGTGGATTGGGTGCGTTCGTTTTGTTTCTGGCGCGAATCGGTAGTTCGTTTCGGTTCTGGCCTGAATCGGTACATTAAATGCTATCCCGGCATGGTTTTTTGCACAGTAACGAAACTGATTAAAAATGAACCAAAACATCACTATTGCGTCCAATATATTGAATTTGGTGCATTCGTTTCGTTTCTGGCGTGAATCGGTAGTTCGTTTCGGTTCCGGCCCGAATCGGTGCATTAAATGGTATCCCGGCATGGTTTTTTGCACAGTAATGAAACTGACCAAAACGAACCAAAACATCACTATTGGGTACACAAAAGTGGATTGGGTGCGTTCGTTTCGTTTCTGGCGCGAATCGGTAGTTCGTTTCGGTTCCGGACCGAATAGGTGCATTAAATGGTATCCCGACATGGTTTTTTGCACAGTAACGAAACTGACCAAAACGAACCAAAACATCACTATTGGGTACACAAAAGTGGATTGGGTGCGTTCGTTTCGTTTCTGGCGCGAATCGGTAGTTCGTTTCGGTTCCGGACCGAATCGGTGCATTAAATGGTATCCCGACATGGTTTTTTGCACAGTAACGAAACTGACCAAAACGAACCAAAACATCACTATTGGTTCCAAAAAAGTGGATTGGGTGCGTTCGTTTCGTTTCTGGCCCGAATTGGTGCATTAAATGCAACCCGGCATGGTTTTTTGCACTGTAAGAAAACTGACCAAAACGAACCAAAACATCACTATTGGGTCCAAAAAAGTGGATTGGGTGCGTTCGTTTCGTTTCTGGCGCGAATCGGTAGTTCGTTTCGGTTCCGGCCCGAATCGGTGCATTCAATGCAACCCGGCATGGTTTTTTGCACAGTAACGAAACTGACCAAAACGAACAAAAACATCACTATTGGGTCCAAAAAAGTGGATTGGGTGCGTTTGTTTCGTTTCTGGCGCGAATCGGTAGTTCGTTTCGGTTCCGGCCCGAATCGGTGCATTCAATGCAACCCGGCATGGTTTTTTGCACAGTAACGAAACTGACCAAAACGAACCAAAACATAACTATTGGGTCCAAAAAAGTGGATTGGGTGCGTTCGTTTCGTTTCTGGCGCGAATCGGTAGTTCGTTTCGGTTCCGGACCGAATCGGTGCATTAAATGGTATCCCGACATGGTTTTTTGCACAGTAACGAAACTGACCAAAACGAACCAAAACATCACTATTGGTTCCAAAAAAGTTGATTGGGTGCGTTCGTTTCGTTTCTGGCCCGAATTGGTGCATTAAATGCAACCCGGCATGGTTTTTTGCACTGTAAGAAAACTGACCAAAACGAACCAAAACATCACTATTGGGTCCAAAAAAGTGGATTGGGTGCGTTCGTTTCGTTTCTGGCGCGAATCGGTAGTTCGTTTCGGTTCCGGCCCGAATCGGTGCATTCAATGCAACCCGGCATGGTTTTTTGCACAGTAACGAAACTGACCAAAACGAACAAAAACATCACTATTGGGTCCAAAAAAGTGGATTGGGTGCGTTTGTTTCGTTTCTGGCGCGAATCGGTAGTTCGTTTCGGTTCCGGCCCGAATCGGTGCATTCAATGCAACCCGGCATGGTTTTTTGCACAGTAACGAAACTGACCAAAACGAACCAAAACATAACTATTGGGTCCAAAAAAGTGGATTGGGTGCGTTCGTTTCGTTTCTGGCGCGAATCGGTAGTTCGTTTCGGTTCCGGACCGAATCGGTGCATTAAATGGTATCCCGACATGGTTTTTTGCACAGTAACGAAACTGACCAAAACGAACCAAAACATCACTATTGGTTCCAAAAAAGTTGATTGGGTGCGTTCGTTTCGTTTCTGGCCCGAATTGGTGCATTAAATGCAACCCGGCATGGTTTTTTGCACTGTAAGAAAACTGACCAAAACGAACCAAAACATCACTATTGGGTCCAAAAAAGTGGATTGGGTGCGTTCGTTTCGTTTCTGGCGCGAATCGGTAGTTCGTTTCGGTTCCGGCCCGAATCGGTGCATTCAATGCAACCCGGCATGGTTTTTTGCACAGTAACGAAACTGACCAAAACGAACAAAAACATCACTATTGGGTCCAAAAAAGTGGATTGGGTGCGTTTGTTTCGTTTCTAGCGTGAATCGGTAGTTCGTTTCGGTTCCGGCCCGAATCGGTGCATTCAATGCAACCCGGCATGGTTTTTTGCACAGTAACGAAACTGACCAAAACGAACCAAAACATAACTATTGGGTCCAAAAAAGTGGATTGGGTGCGTTCGTTTCGTTTCTGGCGCGAATCGGTAGTTCGTTTCGGTTCCGGCCCGAATCGGTACATTAAATGCTATCCCGGCATGGTTTTTTGCACAGTAACGAAACTGATTAAAAACGAACCAAAACATCACTATTGGGTCAAATAAAGTGAATTTGGTGCATTCGTTTCGTTTCTGGCGCGAATCGGTAGTTCGTTTCGGTTCCGGCCCGAATCGGTGCATTCAATGCAACCCGGCATGGTTTTTTGCACAGTAACGAAACTGACCAAACTGAACCAAAACATCACTATTGGGTCCAAAAAGTAAATTGGGTGCGTTCGTTTCGTTTCTGGCGCGAATCGGTAGTTCGTTTTGGTTCCGGCCCGAATCGGTGCATTCAATGCAACCCGGCATGGTTTTTTGCACAGTAACGAAACTGACCAAAACGAACCAAAACATCACTATTGGGTCCACAAAAGTGGATTGGGTGTGTTCGTTTCATTTCTGGCGCGAATCGGTAGTTCGTTTCGGTTCCGGCCCGAATCGGTGCATTCAATGCAACCCGGCATGGTTTTTTGCACAGTAACGAAACTGACCAAAACGAACCAAAACATCACTATTGGGTCCAAAAAAGTGGATTGGGTGCGTTCGTTTCGTTTGTGCCGCGAATCGGTAGTTCGTTTCAGTTCCGGCCCGAATCGGTGCATTCAATGCAACCCGGCATGGTTTTTTGCACAGTAACGAAACTGACCAAAACGAACAAAAACATCACTATTGGGTCAAAAAAAGTGGATTGGGTGCGTTCGTTTCGTTTCTAGCGCGAATCAGTAGTTCGTTTCGGTTCCGGCCCGAATCGGTGCATTAAATGGTATCCCGGCATGGTTTTTTGCACAGTAATGAAACTGACCAAAACGAACCAAAACATCACTATTGGGTCCACAAAAGTGGATTGGGTGCGTTCGTTTCGTTTCTGGCGCGAATCGGTAGTCCGTTTCGATTCCGGCCCGAATCGGTGCATTAAATGGTATCCCGGCATGGTTTTTTGCACAGTAACGAAACTGACCAAAACGAACCAAAACATCACTATTGGGTCCAAAAAAGTGGATTGGGTGCATTCGTTTCGTTTCTAGCGTGAATCGGTAGTTCGTTTCGGTTCCGTCCCGAATCGGTGCATTCAATGCAACCCGGCATGGTTTTTTGCATAGTAACAAAACTGACCAAAACGAACCAAAACATAACTATTGGGTCCAAAAAAGTGGATTGGGTGCGTTCGTTTTGTTTCTGGCGCGAATCGGTAGTTCGTTTCGGTTCTGGCCTGAATCGGTACATTAAATGCTATCCCGGCATGGTTTTTTGCACAGTAACGAAACTAATTAAAAATGAACCAAAACATCACTATTGGGTCCAATATATTGAATTTGGTGCATTCGTTTCGTTTCTGGCGTGAATCGGTAGTTCGCTTTGGTTCCGGCCCGAATCGATGCATTCAATGCAACCCGGCATGGTTTTTTGCACAGTAACGAAACTGACCAAAATGAACCAAAACATCACTATTGGGTCCAAAAAGTAAATTGGGTGCGTTCATTTCGTTTCTGGCGCAAATCGGTAGTTTGTTTCGGTTCCGGCTCGAATCGGTGCATTAAATGCTGTCCCGGCATGGTTTTTTGCACAGTAACGAAACTGACGAAAACGAACAAAAACATCACTATTGGGTCCAAAAAAGTGGATTGGGTGCGTTCGTTTCGTTTCTAGCGCGAATCAGTAGTTCGTTTCGGTTCCGGCCCGAATCGGTGCATTAAATGGTATCCCGGCATGGTTTTTTGCACAGTAATGAAACTGACCAAAACGAACCAAAACATCACTATTGGGTACACAAAAGTGGATTGGGTGCGTTCGTTTCGTTTCTGGCGCGAATCGGTAGTTCGTTTCGGTTCCGGCCCGAACCGGTGCATTAAATGGTATCCCGACATGGTTTTTTGCACAGTAACGAAACTGACCAAAACGAACCAAAACATCACTATTGGTTCCAAAAAAGTGGATTGGGTGCGTTCGTTTCGTTTCTGGCCCGAATTGGTGCATTAAATGCAACCCGGCATGGTTTTTTGCACTGTAAGAAAACTGACCAAAACGAACCAAAACATCACTATTGGGTCCAAAAAAGTGGATTGGGTGCGTTCGTTTCGTTTCTGGCGCGAATCGGTAGTTCGTTTCGGTTCCGGCCCGAATCGGTGCATTCAATGCAACCCGGCATGGTTTTTTGCACAGTAACGAAACTGACCAAAACGAACAAAAACATCACTATTGGGTCCAAAAAAGTGGATTGGGTGCGTTTGTTTCGTTTCTAGCGTGAATCGGTAGTTCGTTTCGGTTCCGGCCCGAATCGGTGCATTCAATGCAACCCGGCATGGTTTTTTGCACAGTAACGAAACTGACCAAAACGAACCAAAACATAACTATTGGGTCCAAAAAAGTGGATTGGGTGCGTTCGTTTCGTTTCTGGCGCGAATCGGTAGTTCGTTTCGGTTCCGGCCCGAATCGGTACATTAAATGCTATCCCGGCATGGTTTTTTGCACAGTAACGAAACTGATTAAAAACGAACCAAAACATCACTATTGGGTCAAATAAAGTGAATTTGGTGCATTCGTTTCGTTTCTGGCGCGAATCGGTAGTTCGTTTCGGTTCCGGCCCGAATCGGTGCATTCAATGCAACCCGGCATGGTTTTTTGCACAGTAACGAAACTGACCAAAATGAACCAAAACATCACTATTGGGTCCAAAAAGTAAATTGGGTGCGTTCGTTTCGTTTCTCGCGCGAATCGGTAGTTTGTTTTGGTTCCGGCCCGAATCGGTGCATTAAATGCTGTCCCGGCATGGTTTTTTGCACAGTAACGAAACTGACGAAAACGAATAAAAACATCACTATTGGGTCCACAAAAGTGGATTGGGTGCGTTCGTTTCATTTCTGGCGCGAATCGGTAGTTCGTTTCGGTTCCGGCCCGAATCGATGCATTCAATGCTATCCCGGCATGGTTTTTTGCACAGTAATGAAACTGACCAAAACGAACCAAAACATCACTATTGGGTCCAAAAAGTAAATTGGGTGTGTTCGTTTCGTTTCTGGCGCGAATCGGTAGTTCGTTTCGGTTCCGGCCCGAATCGGTGCATTAAATGCTGTCCCGGCATGGTTTTTTGAACAGTAACGAAACTGACGAAAACGAACAAAAACATCACTATTGGGTCCACAAAAATGGATTGGGTGTGTTCGTTTTGTTTCTGGCGCGAATCGGTAGTTCGTTTCGGTTCTGGCCTGAATCGGTACATTAAATGCTATCCCGGCATGGTTTTTTGCACAGTAACGAAACTAATTAAAAATGAACCAAAACATCACTATTGGGTCCAATATATTGAATTTGGTGCATTCGTTTCGTTTCTGGCGTGAATCGGTAGTTCGCTTTGGTTCCGGCCCGAATCGATGCATTCAATGCAACCCGGCATGGTTTTTTGCACAGTAACGAAACTGACCAAAACGAACCAAAACATCACAATTGGGTCCAAAAAGTAAATTGGGTGCGTTCATTTCGTTTCTGGCGCGAATCGGTAGTTTGTTTCGGTTCCGGCCCGAATCGGTGCATTAAATGCTGTCCCGGCATGGTTTTTTGCACAGTAATGAAACTGACGAAAACGAACAAAAACATCACTATTGGGTCCAAAAAAGTGGATTGGGTGCGTTCGTTTCGTTTCTAGCGCGAATCAGTAGTTCGTTTCGGTTCCGGCCCGAATCGGTGCATTAAATGGTATCCCGGCATGGTTTTTTGCACAGTAATGAAACTGACCAAAACGAACCAAAACATCACTATTGGGTACACAAAAGTGGATTGGGTGCGTTCGTTTCGTTTCTGGCGCGAATCGGTAGTTCGTTTCGGTTCCGGACCGAATCGGTGCATTAAATGGTATCCCGACATGGTTTTTTGCACAGTAACGAAACTGACCAAAACGAACCAAAACATCACTATTGGTTCCAAAAAAGTGGATTGGGTGCGTTCGTTTCGTTTCTGGCCCGAATTGGTGCATTAAATGCAACCCGGCATGGTTTTTTGCACTGTAAGAAAACTGACCAAAACGAACCAAAACATCACTATTGGGTCCAAAAAAGTGGATTGGGTGCGTTCGTTTCGTTTCTGGCGTGAATCGGTAGTTCGTTTCGGTTCCGGTTCGAATCGGTGCATTCAATGCAACCCGGCATGGTTTTTTGCACAGTAACGAAACTGACCAAAACGAACAAAAACATCACTATTGGGTCCAAAAAAGTGGATTGGGTGCGTTTGTTTCGTTTCTAGCGTGAATCGGTAGTTCGTTTCGGTTCCGGCCCGAATCGGTGCATTCAATGCAACCCGGCATGGTTTTTTGCACAGTAACGAAACTGACCAAAACGAACCAAAACATAACTATTGGGTCCAAAAAAGTGGATTGGGTGCGTTCGTTTCGTTTCTGGCGCGAATCGGTAGTTCGTTTCGGTTCCGGCCCGAATCGGTACATTAAATGCTATCCCGGCATGGTTTTTTGCACAGTAACGAAACTGATTAAAAACGAACCAAAACATCACTATTGGGTCAAATAAAGTGAATTTGGTGCATTCGTTTCGTTTCTGGCGCGAATCGGTAGTTCGTTTCGGTTCCGGCCCGAATCGGTGCATTCAATGCAACCCGGCATGGTTTTTTGCACAGTAACGAAACTGACCAAACTGAACCAAAACATCACTATTGGGTCCAAAAAGTAAATTGGGTGCGTTCGTTTCGTTTCTGGCGCGAATCGGTAGTTCGTTTTGGTTCCGGCCCGAATCGGTGCATTCAATGCAACCCGACATGGTTTTTTGCACAGTAACGAAACTGACCAAAACAAACCAAAACATCACTATTGGGTCCACAAAAGTGGATTGGGTGTGTTCGTTTCATTTCTGGCGCGAATCGGTAGTTCGTTTCGGTTCCGGCCCGAATCGGTGCATTCAATGCAACCCGGCATGGTTTTTTGCACAGTAATGAAACTGACCAAAACGAACCAAAACATCACTATTGGGTCCAAAAAGTAAATTGGGTGTGTTCGTTTCGTTTCTGGCGCGAATCGGTTGTTTGTTTCGGTTCCGGCCCGAATCGGTGCATTAAATGCTGTCCCGGCATGGTTTTTTGAACAGTAACGAAACTGACGAAAATGAACAAAAACATCACTATTGGGTCCACAAAAGTGGATTGGGTGTGTTCGTTACGTTTCTGGCCCAAATCGGTAGTTCGTTTCGGTTCCGGCCCGAATCGGTGCATTCAATGCAACCCGGCATGGTTTTTTGCACAGTAACGAAACTAATTAAAAATGAACCAAAACATCACTATTGGGTCCAATATATTGAATTTGGTGCATTCGTTTCGTTTCTGGCGTGAATCGGTAGTTCGCTTTGGTTCCGGCCCGAATCGATGCATTCAATGCAACCCGGCATGGTTTTTTGCACAGTAACGAAACTGACCAAAACGAACCAAAACATCACAATTGGGTCCAAAAAGTAAATTGGGTGCGTTCGTTTCGTTTCTGGCGCGAATCGGTAGTTTGTTTCGGTTCCGGCCCGAATCGGTGCATGAAATGCTGTCCCGGCATGGTTTTTTGCACAGTAACGAAACTGACGAAAACGAACAAAAACATCACTATTGGGTCCACAAAAGTGGATTGGGTGTGTTCGTTACGTTTCTGGCCCAAATCGGTAGTTCGTTTCGGTTCCGGCCCGAATCGGTGCATTTAATGCAACCCGGCATGGTTTTTTGCACAGTAACGAAACTAATTAAAAATGAACCAAAACATCACTATTGGGTCCAATATATTGAATTTGGTGCATTCGTTTCGTTTCTGGCGCGAATCGGTAGTCCGTTTCGGTTCCGGCCCGAATCGGTGCATTAAATGGTATCCCGGCATGGTTTTTTGCACAGTAACGAAACTGACCAAAACGAACCAAAACATCACTATTGGGTCCAAAAAAGTGGATTGGGTGTGTTCGTTTCGTTTCTAGCGTGAATCGGTAGTTCGTTTCGGTTCCGGCCCGAATCGGTGCATTCAATGCAACCCGGCATGGTTTTTTGCATAGTAACAAAACTGACCAAAACGAACCAAAACATAACTATTGGGTCCAAAAAAGTGGATTGGGTGCGTTCGTTTTGTTTCTGGCGCGAATCGGTAGTTCGTTTCGGTTCTGGCCTGAATCGGTACATTAAATGCTATCCCGGCATGGTTTTTTGCACAGTAACGAAACTGATTAAAAATGAACCAAAACATCACTATTGGGTCCAATATATTGAATTTGGTGCATTCGTTTCGTTTCTGGCGTGAATCGGTAGTTCGCTTTGGTTCCGGCCCGAATCGATGCATTCAATGCAACCCGGCATGGTTTTTTGCACAGTAACGAAACTGACCAAAATGAACCAAAACATCACTATTGGGTCCAAAAAGTAAATTGGGTGCGTTCATTTCGTTTCTGGCGCGAATCGGTAGTTTGTTTCGGTTCCGGCCCGAATCGGTGCATTAAATGCTGTCCCGGCATGGTTTTTTGCACAGTAATGAAACTGACGAAAACGAACAAAAACATCACTATTGGGTCCAAAAAAGTGGATTGGGTGCGTTCGTTTCGTTTCTAGCGCGAATCAGTAGTTCGTTTCGGTTCCGGCCCGAATCGGTGCATTAAATGGTATCCCGACATGGTTTTTTGCACAGTAATGAAACTGACCAAAACGAACCAAAACATCACTATTGGGTACACAAAAGTGGATTGGGTGCGTTCGTTTCGTTTCTGGCGCGAATCGGTAGTTCGTTTCGGTTCCGGACCGAATCGGTGCATTAAATGGTATCCCGACATGGTTTTTTGCACAGTAACGAAACTGACCAAAACGAACCAAAACATCACTATTGGTTCCAAAAAAGTGGATTGGGTGCGTTCGTTTCGTTTCTGGCCCGAATTGGTGCATTAAATGCAATCCGGCATGGTTTTTTGCACTGTAAGAAAACTGACCAAAACGAACCAAAACATCACTATTGGGTCCAAAAAAGTGGATTGGGTGCGTTCGTTTCGTTTCTGGCGTGAATCGGTAGTTCGTTTCGGTTCCGGCCCGAATCGGTGCATTCAATGCAACCCGGCATGGTTTTTTGCACAGTAACGAAACTGACCAAAACGAACAAAAACATCACTATTGGGTCCAAAAAAGTGGATTGGGTGCGTTTGTTTCGTTTCTAGCGTGAATCGGTAGTTCGTTTCGGTTCCGGCCCGAATCGGTGCATTCAATGCAACCCGGCATGGTTTTTTGCACAGTAACGAAACTGACCAAAACGAACCAAAACATAACTATTGGGTCCAAAAAAGTGGATTGGGTGCGTTCGTTTCGTTTCTGGCGCGAATCGGTAGTTCGTTTCGGTTCCGGCCCGAATCGGTACATTAAATGCTATCCCGGCATGGTTTTTTGCACAGTAACGAAACTGATTAAAAACGAACCAAAACATCACTATTGGGTCAAATAAAGTGAATTTGGTGCATTCGTTTCGTTTCTGGCGCGAATCGGTAGTTCGTTTCGGTTCCGGCCCGAATCGGTGCATTCAATGCAACCCGGCATGGTTTTTTGCACAGTAACGAAACTGACCAAACTGAACCAAAACATCACTATTGGGTCCAAAAAAGTGGATTGGGTGCGTTCGTTTCATTTCTGGCGCGAATCGGTAGTTCGTTTCGGTTCCGGCCCGAATCGGTGCATTCAATGCAACCCGGCATGGTTTTTTGCACAGTAACGAAACTGACCAAAACGAACCAAAACATCACTATTGGGTCCAAAAAAGTGGATTGGGTGCGTTCGTTTCGTTTCTGCCGCGAATCGGTAGTTCGTTTCAGTTCCGGCCCGAATCGGTGCATTCAATGCAACCAGGCATGGTTTTTTGCACAGTAACGAAACTGACCAAAACGAACAAAAACATCACTATTGGGTCAAAAAAAGTGGATTGGGTGCGTTCGTTTCGTTTCTAGCGCGAATCAGTAGTTCGTTTCGGTTCCGGCCCGAATCGGTGCATTAAATGGTATCCCGGCATGGTTTTTTGCACAGTAATGAAACTGACCAAAACGAACCAAAACATCACTATTGGGTCCACAAAAGTGGATTGGGTGCGTTCGTTTCGTTTCTGGCGCGAATCGGTAGTCCGTTTCGGTTCCGGCCCGAATCGGTGCATTAAATGGTATCCCGGCATGGTTTTTTGCACAGTAACGAAACTGACCAAAACGAACCAAAACATCACTATTGGGTCCAAAAAAGTGGATTGGGTGCATTCGTTTCGTTTCTAGCGTGAATCGGTAGTTCGTTTCGGTTCCGGCCCGAATCGGTGCATTCAATGCAACCCGGCATGGTTTTTTGCATAGTAACAAAACTGACCAAAACGAACCAAAACATAACTATTGGGTCCAAAAAAGTGGATTGGGTGCGTTCGTTTTGTTTCTGGCGCGAATCGGTAGTTCGTTTCGGTTCTGGCCTGAATCGGTACATTAAATGCTATCCCGGCATGGTTTTTTGCACAGTAACGAAACTAATTAAAAATGAACCAAAACATCACTATTGGGTCCAATATATTGAATTTGGTGCATTCGTTTCGTTTCTGGCGTGAATCGGTAGTTCGCTTTGGTTCCGGCCCGAATCGATGCATTCAATGCAACCCGGCATGGTTTTTTGCACAGTAACGAAACTGACCAAAACGAACCAAAACATCACTATTGGGTCCAAAAAGTAAATTGGGTGCGTTCGTTTTGTTTCTGGCGCGAATCGGTAGTTTGTTTCGGTTCCGGCCCGAATCGGTGCATGAAATGCTGTCCCGGCATGGTTTTTTGCACAGTAACGAAACTGACGAAAACGAACAAAAACATCACTATTGGGTCCACAAAAGTGGATTGGGTGTGTTCGTTACGTTTCTGGCCCAAATCGGTAGTTCGTTTCGGTTCCGGCCCGAATCGGTGCATTTAATGCAACCCGGCATGGTTTTTTGCACAGTAACGAAACTAATTAAAAATGAACCAAAACATCACTATTGGGTCCAATATATTGAATTTGGTGCATTCGTTTCGTTTCTGGCGCGAATCGGTAGTCCGTTTCGGTTCCGGCCCGAATCGGTGCATTAAATGGTATCCCGGCATGGTTTTTTGCACAGTAACGAAACTGACCAAAACGAACCAAAACATCACTATTGGGTCCAAAAAAGTGGATTGGGTGTGTTCGTTTCGTTTCTAGCGTGAATCGGTAGTTCGTTTCGGTTCCGGCCCGAATCGGTGCATTCAATGCAACCCGGCATGGTTTTTTGCATAGTAACAAAACTGACCAAAACGAACCAAAACATAACTATTGGGTCCAAAAAAGTGGATTGGGTGCGTTCGTTTTGTTTCTGGCGCGAATCGGTAGTTCGTTTCGGTTCTGGCCTGAATCGGTACATTAAATGCTATCCCGGCATGGTTTTTTGCACAGTAACGAAACTGATTAAAAATGAACCAAAACATCACTATTGGGTCCAATATATTGAATTTGGTGCATTCGTTTCGTTTCTGGCGTGAATCGGTAGTTCGCTTTGGTTCCGGCCCGAATCGATGCATTCAATGCAACCCGGCATGGTTTTTTGCACAGTAATGAAACTGACCAAAACGAACCAAAACATCACTATTGGGTCCAAAAAGTAAATTGGGTGTGTTCGTTTCGTTTCTGGCGCGAATCGGTAGTTTGTTTCGGTTCCGGCCCGAATCGGTGCATTAAATGCTGTCCCGGCATGGTTTTTTGAACAGTAACGAAACTGACGAAAACGAACAAAAACATCACTATTGGGTCCACAAAAGTGGATTGGGTGTGTTCGTTACGTTTCTGGCCCAAATCGGTAGTTCGTTTCGGTTCCGGCCCGAATCGGTGCATTCAATGCAACCCGGCATGGTTTTTTGCACAGTAACGAAACTAATTAAAAATGAACCAAAACATCACTATTGGGTCCAATATATTGAATTTGGTGCATTCGTTTCGTTTCTGGCGTGAATCGGTAGTTCGCTTTGGTTCCGGCCCGAATCGATGCATTCAATGCAACCCGGCATGGTTTTTTGCACAGTAACGAAACTGACCAAAACGAACCAAAACATCACTATTGGGTCCAAAAAGTAAATTGGGTGCGTTCGTTTCGTTTCTGGCGCGAATCGGTAGTTTGTTTCGGTTCCGGCCCGAATCGGTGCATGAAATGCTGTCCCGGCATGGTTTTTTGCACAGTAACGAAACTGACGAAAACGAACAAAAACATCACTATTGGGTCCACAAAAGTGGATTGGGTGTGTTCGTTACGTTTCTGGCCCAAATCGGTAGTTCGTTTCGGTTCCGGCCCGAATCGGTGCATTTAATGCAACCCGGCATGGTTTTTTGCACAGTAACGAAACTAATTAAAAATGAACCAAAACATCACTATTGGGTCCAATATATTGAATTTGGTGCATTCGTTTCGTTTCTGGCGCGAATCGGTAGTCCGTTTCGGTTCCGGCCCGAATCGGTGCATTAAATGGTATCCCGGCATGGTTTTTTGCACAGTAACGAAACTGACCAAAACGAACCAAAACATCACTATTGGGTCCAAAAAAGTGGATTGGGTGTGTTCGTTTCGTTTCTAGCGTGAATCGGTAGTTCGTTTCGGTTCCGGCCCGAATCGGTGCATTCAATGCAACCCGGCATGGTTTTTTGCATAGTAACAAAACTGACCAAAACGAACCAAAACATAACTATTGGGTCCAAAAAAGTGGATTGGGTGCGTTCGTTTTGTTTCTGGCGCGAATCGGTAGTTCGTTTCGGTTCTGGCCTGAATCGGTACATTAAATGCTATCCCGGCATGGTTTTTTGCACAGTAACGAAACTGATTAAAAATGAACCAAAACATCACTATTGGGTCCAATATATTGAATTTGGTGCATTCGTTTCGTTTCTGGCGTGAATCGGTAGTTCGCTTTGGTTCCGGCCCGAATCGATGCATTCAATGCAACCCGGCATGGTTTTTTGCACAGTAATGAAACTGACCAAAACGAACCAAAACATCACTATTGGGTCCAAAAAGTAAATTGGGTGTGTTCGTTTCGTTTCTGGCGCGAATCGGTAGTTTGTTTCGGTTCCGGCCCGAATCGGTGCATTAAATGCTGTCCCGGCATGGTTTTTTGAACAGTAACGAAACTGACGAAAACGAACAAAAACATCACTATTGGGTCCACAAAAGTGGATTGGGTGTGTTCGTTACGTTTCTGGCCCAAATCGGTAGTTCGTTTCGGTTCCGGCCCGAATCGGTGCATTCAATGCAACCCGGCATGGTTTTTTGCACAGTAACGAAACTAATTAAAAATGAACCAAAACATCACTATTGGGTCCAATATATTGAATTTGGTGCATTCGTTTCGTTTCTGGCGTGAATCGGTAGTTCGCTTTGGTTCCGGCCCGAATCGATGCATTCAATGCAACCCGGCATGGTTTTTTGCACAGTAACGAAACTGACCAAAACGAACCAAAACATCACTATTGGGTCCAAAAAGTAAATTGGGTGCGTTCGTTTCGTTTCTGGCGCGAATCGGTAGTTTGTTTCGGTTCCGGCCCGAATCGGTGCATGAAATGCTGTCCCGGCATGGTTTTTTGCACAGTAACGAAACTGACGAAAACGAACAAAAACATCACTATTGGGTCCACAAAAGTGGATTGGGTGTGTTCGTTACGTTTCTGGCCCAAATCGGTAGTTCGTTTCGGTTCCGGCCCGAATCGGTGCATTTAATGCAACCCGGTATGGTTTTTTGCACAGTAACGAAACTAATTAAAAATGAACCAAAACATCACTATTGGGTCCAATATATTGAATTTGGTGCATTCGTTTCGTTTCTGGCGCGAATCGGTAGTCCGTTTCGGTTCCGGCCCGAATCGGTGCATTAAATGGTATCCCGGCATGGTTTTTTGCACAGTAACGAAACTGACCAAAACGAACCAAAACATCACTATTGGGTCCAAAAAAGTGGATTGGGTGTGTTCGTTTCGTTTCTAGCGTGAATCGGTAGTTCGTTTCGGTTCCGGCCCGAATCGGTGCATTCAATGCAACCCGGCATGGTTTTTTGCATAGTAACAAAACTGACCAAAACGAACCAAAACATAACTATTGGGTCCAAAAAAGTGGATTGGGTGCGTTCGTTTTGTTTCTGGCGCGAATCGGTAGTTCGTTTCGGTTCTGGCCTGAATCGGTACATTAAATGCTATCCCGGCATGGTTTTTTGCACAGTAACGAAACTGATTAAAAATGAACCAAAACATCACTATTGGGTCCAATATATTGAATTTGGTGCATTCGTTTCGTTTCTGGCGTGAATCGGTAGTTCGCTTTGGTTCCGGCCCGAATCGATGCATTCAATGCAACCCGGCATGGTTTTTTGCACAGTAACGAAACTGACCAAAATGAACCAAAACATCACTATTGGGTCCAAAAAGTAAATTGGGTGCGTTCATTTCGTTTCTGGCGCGAATCGGTAGTTTGTTTCGGTTCCGGCCCGAATCGGTGCATTAAATGCTGTCCCGGCATGGTTTTTTGCACAGTAATGAAACTGACGAAAACGAACAAAAACATCACTATTGGGTCCAAAAAAGTGGATTGGGTGCGTTCGTTTCGTTTCTAGCGCGAATCAGTAGTTCGTTTCGGTTCCGGCCCGAATCGGTGCATTAAATGGTATCCCGGCATGGTTTTTTGCACAGTAATGAAACTGACCAAAACGAACCAAAACATCACTATTGGGTACACAAAAGTGGATTGGGTGCGTTCGTTTCGTTTCTGGCGCGAATCGGTAGTTCGTTTCGGTTCCGGACCGAATCGGTGCATTAAATGGTATCCCGACATGGTTTTTTGCACAGTAACGAAACTGACCAAAACGAACCAAAACATCACTATTGGTTCCAAAAAAGTGGATTGGGTGCGTTCGTTTCGTTTCTGGCCCGAATTGGTGCATTAAATGCAACCCGGCATGGTTTTTTGCACTGTAAGAAAACTGACCAAAACGAACCAAAACATCACTATTGGGTCCAAAAAAGTGGATTGGGTGCGTTCGTTTCGTTTCTGGCGTGAATCGGTAGTTCGTTTCGGTTCCGGCCCGAATCGGTGCATTCAATGCAACCCGGCATGGTTTTTTGCACAGTAACGAAACTGACCAAAACGAACAAAAACATCACTATTGGGTCCAAAAAAGTGGATTGGGTGCGTTTGTTTCGTTTCTAGCGTGAATCGGTAGTTCGTTTCGGTTCCGGCCCGAATCGGTGCATTCAATGCAACCCGGCATGGTTTTTTGCACAGTAACGAAACTGACCAAAACGAACCAAAACATAACTATTGGGTCCAAAAAAGTGGATTGGGTGCGTTCGTTTCGTTTCTGGCGCGAATCGGTAGTTCGTTTCGGTTCCGGCCCGAATCGGTACATTAAATGCTATCCCGGCATGGTTTTTTGCACAGTAACGAAACTGATTAAAAACGAACCAAAACATCACTATTGGGTCAAATAAAGTGAATTTGGTGCATTCGTTTCGTTTCTGGCGCGAATCGGTAGTTCGTTTCGGTTCCGGCCCGAATCGGTGCATTCAATGCAACCCGGCATGGTTTTTTGCACAGTAACGAAACTGACCAAACTGAACCAAAACATCACTATTGGGTCCAAAAAGTAAATTGGGTGCGTTCGTTTCGTTTCTGGCGCGAATCGGTAGTTCGTTTTGGTTCCGGCCCGAATCGGTGCATTCAATGCAACCCGGCATGGTTTTTTGCACAGTAACGAAACTGACCAAAACGAACCAAAACATCACTATTGGGTCCACAAAAGTGGATTGGGTGTGTTCGTTTCATTTCTGGCGCGAATCGGTAGTTCGTTTCGGTTCCGGCCCGAATCGGTGCATTCAATGCAACCCGGCATGGTTTTTTGCACAGTAACGAAACTGACCAAAACGAACCAAAACATCACTATTGGGTCCAAAAAAGTGGATTGGGTGCGTTCGTTTCGTTTCTGCCGCGAATCGGTAGTTCGTTTCAGTTCCGGCCCGAATCGGTGCATTCAATGCAACCCGGCATGGTTTTTTGCACAGTAACGAAACTGACCAAAACGAACAAAAACATCACTATTGGGTCAAAAAAAGTGGATTGGGTGCGTTCGTTTCGTTTCTAGCGCGAATCAGTAGTTCGTTTCGGTTCCGGCCCGAATCGGTGCATTAAATGGTATCCCGGCATGGTTTTTTGCACAGTAATGAAACTGACCAAAACGAACCAAAACATCACTATTGGGTCCACAAAAGTGGATTGGGTGCGTTCGTTTCGTTTCTGGCGCGAATCGGTAGTCCGTTTCGGTTCCGGCCCGAATCGGTGCATTAAATGGTATCCCGGCATGGTTTTTTGCACAGTAACGAAACTGACCAAAACGAACCAAAACATCACTATTGGGTCCAAAAAAGTGGATTGGGTGCATTCGTTTCGTTTCTAGCGTGAATCGGTAGTTCGTTTCGGTTCCGGCCCGAATCGGTGCATTCAATGCAACCCGGCATGGTTTTTTGCATAGTAACAAAACTGACCAAAACGAACCAAAACATAACTATTGGGTCCAAAAAAGTGGATTGGGTGCGTTCGTTTTGTTTCTGGCGCGAATCGGTAGTTCGTTTCGGTTCTGGCCTGAATCGGTACATTAAATGCTAGCCCGGCATGGTTTTTTGCACAGTAACGAAACTAATTAAAAATGAACCAAAACATCACTATTGGGTCCAATATATTGAATTTGGTGCATTCGTTTCGTTTCTGGCGTGAATCGGTAGTTCGCTTTGGTTCCGGCCCGAATCGATGCATTCAATGCAACCCGGCATGGTTTTTTGCACAGTAACGAAACTGACCAAAACGAACCAAAACATCACTATTGGGTCCAAAAAGTAAATTGGGTGCGTTCGTTTCGTTTCTGGCGCGAATCGGTAGTTTGTTTCGGTTCCGGCCCGAATCGGTGCATGAAATGCTGTCCCGGCATGGTTTTTTGCACAGTAACGAAACTGACGAAAACGAACAAAAACATCACTATTGGGTCCACAAAAGTGGATTGGGTGTGTTCGTTACGTTTCTGGCCCAAATCGGTAGTTCGTTTCGGTTCCGGCCCGAATCGGTGCATTTAATGCAACCCGGCATGGTTTTTTGCACAGTAACGAAACTAATTAAAAATGAACCAAAACATCACTATTGGGTCCAATATATTGAATTTGGTGCATTCGTTTCGTTTCTGGCGCGAATCGGTAGTCCGTTTCGGTTCCGGCCCGAATCGGTGCATTAAATGGTATCCCGGCATGGTTTTTTGCACAGTAACGAAACTGACCAAAACGAACCAAAACATCACTATTGGGTCCAAAAAAGTGGATTGGGTGCGTTCGTTTCGTTTCTGGCACGAATCGGTAGTTCGTTTCGGTTCCGGCCCGAATTGATGCATTCAATGCAACCCGGCATGGTTTTTTGCACAGTAACGAAACTGACCAAAACGAACCAAAACATCACTATTGGGTCCAAAAAGTAAATTGGGTGTGTTCGTTTCATTTCTGGCGCGAATCGGTAGTTTGTTTCGGTTCCGGCCCGAATCGGTGCATTAAATGGTATCCCGGCATGGTTTTTTGCACAGTAACGAAACTGACGAAAACGAACAAAAACATCACTATTGGGTCCACAAAAGTGGATTGGGTGCGTTCGTTACGTTTCTGGCCCAAATCGGTAGTTCGTTTCGGTTCCGGCCCGAATCGGTGCATTCAATGCAACCCGGCATGGTTTTTTGCACAGTAACGAAACTGACCAAAACGAACCAAAACATAACTATTGGGTCCAAAAAAGTGGATTGGGTGCGTTCGTTTCGTTTCTGGCGCGAATCGGTAGTTCGTTTCGGTTCCGGCCCGAAACGGTACATTAAATGCTATCCCGGCATGGTTTTTTGCATAGTAACGAAACTGATTAAAAACGAACCAAAACATCACTATTGGGTCCAATAAAGTGGATTGGGTGCATTCGTTTCGTTTCTAGCGCGAATCGGTAGTCCGTTTTGGTTCGGCCCGAATCGGTGCATTAAATGCTATCCCGGCATGGTTTTTTGCACAGTAACGAAACTGATCAAAACGAACCAAAACATCACTATTGGGTCCAAAAAAGTGGATTGGGTGCGTTCGTTTCGTTTCTGGCGCGAATCGGTAGTTCGTTTCGGTTCCGGCCCGAATCGGTGCATTCAATGCAACCCGGCATGGTTTTTTGCACAGTAACGAAACTGACCAAAACGAACCAAAACATCACTATTGGGTCCAGAAAAGTGGATTGGGTGCGTTCGTTTCGTTTCTGCCGCGAATCGGTAGTTCGTTTCGGTTCCGGCCCAAATCGGTGCATTCAATGCAACCCGGCATGGTTTTTTGCACAGTAACGAAACTGACCAAAACGAACAAAAACATCACTATTGGGTCGAAAAAAGTGGATTGGGTGCGTTCGTTTCGTTTCTAGCGCGAATCAGTAGTTCGTTTCGGTTCCGGCCCGAATCGGTGCATTAAATGGTATCCCGACATTGTTTTTTGCACAGTAATGAAACTGACCAAAACGAACCAAAACATCACTATTGGGTCCACAAAAGTGGATTGGGTGCGTTCGTTTCGTTTCTGGCGCGAATCGGTAGTCCGTTTCGGTTCCGGCCCGAATCGGTGCATTAAATGGTATCCCGGCATGGTTTTTTGCACAGTAACGAAACTGACCAAAACGATCCAAAACATCACTATTGGGTCCAAAAAAGTGGATTGGGTGCGTTCGTTTCGTTTCTAGCGTGAATCGGTAGTTTGTTTCGGTTCCGGCCCGAATCGGTGCATTCAATGCAACCCGGCATGGTTTTTTGCACAGTAACAAAACTGACCAAAACGAACCAAAACATAACTATTGGGTCCAAAAAAGTGGATTGGGTGCGTTCGTTTTGTTTCTGGCGCGAATCGGTAGTTCGTTTCGGTTCTGGCCCGAATCGGTACATTAAATGCTATCCCGGCATGGTTTTTTGCACAGTAACGAAACTGATTAAAAATGAACCAAAACATCACTATTGGGTCCAATATATTGAATTTGGTGCATTCGTTTCGTTTCTGGCGTGAATCGGTGCATTAAATGGTATCCCGGCATGGTTTTTTGCACAGTAATGAAACTGACCAAAACGAACCAAAACATCACTATTGGGTCCACAAAAAGTGGATTGGGTGCGTTCGTTTCGTTTCTGGCGCGAATCGGTAGTCCGTTTCGGTTCCGGCCCGAATCGGTGCATTAAATGGTATCCCGGCATGGTTTTTTGCACAGTAATGAAACTGACCAAAACGAACCAAAACATCACTATTGGGTCCACAAAAGTGGATTGGGTGCGTTCGTTTCGTTTCTGGCGCGAATCGGTAGTCCGTTTCGGTTCCGGCCCGAATCGGTGCATTAAATGGTATCCCGGCATGGTTTTTTGCACAGTAACGAAACTGACCAAAACGAACCAAAACATCACTATTGGGTCCAAAAAAGTGGATTGGGTGCATTCGTTTCGTTTCTAGCGTGAATCGGTAGTTCGTTTCGGTTCCGGCCCGAATCGGTGCATTCAATGCAACCCGGCATGGTTTTTTGCATAGTAACAAAACTGACCAAAACGAACCAAAACATAACTATTGGGTCCAAAAAAGTGGATTGGGTGCGTTCGTTTTGTTTCTGGCGCGAATCGGTAGTTCGTTTCGGTTCTGGCCTGAATCGGTACATTAAATGCTATCCCGGCATGGTTTTTTGCACAGTAACGAAACTAATTAAAAATGAACCAAAACATCACTATTGGGTCCAATATATTGAATTTGGTGCATTCGTTTCGTTTCTGGCGTGAATCGGTAGTTCGCTTTGGTTCCGGCCCGAATCGATGCATTCAATGCAACCCGGCATGGTTTTTTGCACAGTAACGAAACTGACCAAAACGAACCAAAACATCACTATTGGGTCCAAAAAGTAAATTGGGTGCGTTCGTTTCGTTTCTGGCGCGAATCGGTAGTTTGTTTCGGTTCCGGCCCGAATCGGTGCATGAAATGCTGTCCCGGCATGGTTTTTTGAACAGTAACGAAACTGACGAAAACGAACAAAAACATCACTATTGGGTCCACAAAAGTGGATTGGGTGTGTTCGTTTTGTTTCTGGCGCGAATCGGTAGTTCGTTTCGGTTCTGGCCTGAATCGGTACATTAATTGCTATCCCGGCATGGTTTTTTGCACAGTAACGAAACTAATTAAAAATGAACCAAAACATCACTATTGGGTCCAATATATTGAATTTGGTGCATTCGTTTCGTTTCTGGCGTGAATCGGTAGTTCGCTTTGGTTCCGGCCCGAATCGATGCATTCAATGCAACCCGGCATGGTTTTTTGCACAGTAACGAAACTGACCAAAACGAACCAAAACATCACTATTGGGTCCAAAAAGTAAATTGGGTGCGTTCATTTCGTTTCTGGCGCGAATCGGTAGTTTGTTTCGGTTCCGGCCCGAATCGGTGCATTAAATGCTGTCCCGGCATGGTTTTTTGCACAGTAATGAAACTGACGAAAACGAACAAAAACATCACTATTGGGTCCAAAAAAGTGGATTGGGTGCGTTCGTTTCGTTTCTAGCGCGAATCAGTAGTTCGTTTCGGTTCCGGCCCGAATCAGTGCATTAAATGGTATCCCGGCATGGTTTTTTGCACAGTAATGAAACTGACCAAAACGAACCAAAACATCACTATTGGGTACACAAAAGTGGATTGGGTGCGTTCGTTTCGTTTCTGGCGCGAATCGGTAGTTCGTTTCGGTTCCGGACCGAATCGGTGCATTAAATGGTATCCCGACATGGTTTTTTGCACAGTAACGAAACTGACCAAAACGAACCAAAACATCACTATTGGTTCCAAAAAAGTGGATTGGGTGCGTTCGTTTCGTTTCTGGCCCGAATTGGTGCATTAAATGCAACCCGGCATGGTTTTTTGCACTGTAAGAAAACTGACCAAAACGAACCAAAACATCACTATTGGGTCCAAAAAAGTGGATTGGGTGCGTTCGTTTCGTTTCTGGCGTGAATCGGTAGTTCGTTTCGGTTCCGGTTCGAATCGGTGCATTCAATGCAACCCGGCATGGTTTTTTGCACAGTAACGAAACTGACCAAAACGAACAAAAACATCACTATTGGGTCCAAAAAAGTGGATTGGGTGCGTTTGTTTCGTTTCTAGCGTGAATCGGTAGTTCGTTTCGGTTCCGGCCCGAATCGGTGCATTCAATGCAACCCGGCATGGTTTTTTGCACAGTAACGAAACTGACCAAAACGAACCAAAACATAACTATTGGGTCCAAAAAAGTGGATTGGGTGCGTTCGTTTCGTTTCTGGCGCGAATCGGTAGTTCGTTTCGGTTCCGGCCCGAATCGGTGCATTAAATGGTATCCCGGCATGGTTTTTTGCACAGTAACGAAACTGACCAAAACGAACCAAAACATCACTATTGGGTCCAAAAAAGTGGATTGGGTGCGTTCGTTTCGTTTCTGGCACGAATCGGTAGTTCGTTTCGGTTCCGGCCCGAATTGATGCATTCAATGCAACCCGGCATGGTTTTTTGCACAGTAACGAAACTGACCAAAACGAACCAAAACATCACTATTGGGTCCAAAAAGTAAATTGGGTGTGTTCGTTTCATTTCTGGCGCGAATCGGTAGTTTGTTTCGGTTCCGGCCCGAATCGGTGCATTAAATGGTATCCCGGCATGGTTTTTTGCACAGTAACGAAACTGACGAAAACGAACAAAAACATCACTATTGGGTCCACAAAAGTGGATTGGGTGCGTTCGTTACGTTTCTGGCCCAAATCGGTAGTTCGTTTCGGTTCCGGCCCGAATCGGTGCATTCAATGCAACCCGGCATGGTTTTTTGCACAGTAACGAAACTGACCAAAACGAACCAAAACATAACTATTGGGTCCAAAAAAGTGGATTGGGTGCGTTCGTTTCGTTTCTGGCGCGAATCGGTAGTCCGTTTCGGTTCCGGCCCGAATCGGTGCATTAAATGGTATCCCGGCATGGTTTTTTGCACAGTAACGAAACTGACCAAAACGAACCAAAACATCACTATTGGGTCCAAAAAAGTGGATTGGGTGCGTTCGTTTCGTTTCTGGCACGAATCGGTAGTTCGTTTCGGTTCCGGCCCGAATTGATGCATTCAATGCAACCCGGCATGGTTTTTTGCACAGTAACGAAACTGACCAAAACGAACCAAAACATCACTATTGGGTCCAAAAAGTAAATTGGGTGTGTTCGTTTCATTTCTGGCGCGAATCGGTAGTTTGTTTCGGTTCCGGCCCGAATCGGTGCATTAAATGGTATCCCGGCATGGTTTTTTGCACAGTAACGAAACTGACGAAAACGAACAAAAACATCACTATTGGGTCCACAAAAGTGGATTGGGTGCGTTCGTTACGTTTCTGGCCCAAATCGGTAGTTCGTTTCGGTTCCGGCCCGAATCGGTGCATTCAATGCAACCCGGCATGGTTTTTTGCACAGTAACGAAACTGACCAAAACGAACCAAAACATAACTATTGGGTCCAAAAAAGTGGATTGGGTGCGTTCGTTTCGTTTCTGGCGCGAATCGGTAGTTCGTTTCGGTTCCGGCCCGAAACGGTACATTAAATGCTATCCCGGCATGGTTTTTTGCATAGTAACGAAACTGATTAAAAACGAACCAAAACATCACTATTGGGTCCAATAAAGTGGATTGGGTGCATTCGTTTCGTTTCTAGCGCGAATCGGTAGTCCGTTTTGGTTCGGCCCGAATCGGTGCATTAAATGCTATCCCGGCATGGTTTTTTGCACAGTAACGAAACTGATCAAAACGAACCAAAACATCACTATTGGGTCCAAAAAAGTGGATTGGGTGCGTTCGTTTCGTTTCTGGCGCGAATCGGTAGTTCGTTTCGGTTCCGGCCCGAATCGGTGCATTCAATGCAACCCGGCATGGTTTTTTGCACAGTAACGAAACTGACCAAAACGAACCAAAACATCACTATTGGGTCCAGAAAAGTGGATTGGGTGCGTTCGTTTCGTTTCTGCCGCGAATCGGTAGTTCGTTTCGGTTCCGGCCCAAATCGGTGCATTCAATGCAACCCGGCATGGTTTTTTGCACAGTAACGAAACTGACCAAAACGAACAAAAACATCACTATTGGGTCGAAAAAAGTGGATTGGGTGCGTTCGTTTCGTTTCTAGCGCGAATCAGTAGTTCGTTTCGGTTCCGGCCCGAATCGGTGCATTAAATGGTATCCCGACATTGTTTTTTGCACAGTAATGAAACTGACCAAAACGAACCAAAACATCACTATTGGGTCCACAAAAGTGGATTGGGTGCGTTCGTTTCGTTTCTGGCGCGAATCGGAAGTCCGTTTCGGTTCCGGCCCGAATCGGTGCATTAAATGGTATCCCGGCATGGTTTTTTGCACAGTAACGAAACTGACCAAAACGATCCAAAACATCACTATTGGGTCCAAAAAAGTGGATTGGGTGCGTTCGTTTCGTTTCTAGCGTGAATCGGTAGTTTGTTTCGGTTCCGGCCCGAATCGGTGCATTCAATGCAACCCGGCATGGTTTTTTGCACAGTAACAAAACTGACCAAAACGAACCAAAACATAACTATTGGGTCCAAAAAAGTGGATTGGGTGCGTTCGTTTTGTTTCTGGCGCGAATCGGTAGTTCGTTTCGGTTCTGGCCCGAATCGGTACATTAAATGCTATCCCGGCATGGTTTTTTGCACAGTAACGAAACTGATTAAAAATGAACCAAAACATCACTATTGGGTCCAATATATTGAATTTGGTGCATTCGTTTCGTTTCTGGCGTGAATCGGTGCATTAAATGGTATCCCGGCATGGTTTTTTGCACAGTAATGAAACTGACCAAAACGAACCAAAACATCACTATTGGGTCCACAAAAAGTGGATTGGGTGCGTTCGTTTCGTTTCTGGCGCGAATCGGTAGTCCGTTTCGGTTCCGGCCCGAATCGGTGCATTAAATGGTATCCCGGCATGGTTTTTTGCACAGTAATGAAACTGACCAAAACGAACCAAAACATCACTATTGGGTCCACAAAAGTGGATTGGGTGCGTTCGTTTCGTTTCTGGCGCGAATCGGTAGTCCGTTTCGGTTCCGGCCCGAATCGGTGCATTAAATGGTATCCCGGCATGGTTTTTTGCACAGTAACGAAACTGACCAAAACGAACCAAAACATCACTATTGGGTCCAAAAAAGTGGATTGGGTGCATTCGTTTCGTTTCTAGCGTGAATCGGTAGTTCGTTTCGGTTCCGGCCCGAATCGGTGCATTCAATGCAACCCGGCATGGTTTTTTGCATAGTAACAAAACTGACCAAAACGAACCAAAACATAACTATTGGGTCCAAAAAAGTGGATTGGGTGCGTTCGTTTTGTTTCTGGCGCGAATCGGTAGTTCGTTTCGGTTCTGGCCTGAATCGGTACATTAAATGCTATCCCGGCATGGTTTTTTGCACAGTAACGAAACTAATTAAAAATGAACCAAAACATCACTATTGGGTCCAATATATTGAATTTGGTGCATTCGTTTCGTTTCTGGCGTGAATCGGTAGTTCGCTTTGGTTCCGGCCCGAATCGATGCATTCAATGCAACCCGGCATGGTTTTTTGCACAGTAACGAAACTGACCAAAACGAACCAAAACATCACTATTGGGTCCAAAAAGTAAATTGGGTGCGTTCGTTTCGTTTCTGGCGCGAATCGGTAGTTTGTTTCGGTTCCGGCCCGAATCGGTGCATGAAATGCTGTCCCGGCATGGTTTTTTGAACAGTAACGAAACTGACGAAAACGAACAAAAACATCACTATTGGGTCCACAAAAGTGGATTGGGTGTGTTCGTTTTGTTTCTGGCGCGAATCGGTAGTTCGTTTCGGTTCTGGCCTGAATCGGTACATTAATTGCTATCCCGGCATGGTTTTTTGCACAGTAACGAAACTAATTAAAAATGAACCAAAACATCACTATTGGGTCCAATATATTGAATTTGGTGCATTCGTTTCGTTTCTGGCGTGAATCGGTAGTTCGCTTTGGTTCCGGCCCGAATCGATGCATTCAATGCAACCCGGCATGGTTTTTTGCACAGTAACGAAACTGACCAAAACGAACCAAAACATCACTATTGGGTCCAAAAAGTAAATTGGGTGCGTTCGTTTTGTTTCTGGCGCGAATCGGTAGTTTGTTTCGGTTCCGGCCCGAATCGGTGCATGAAATGCTGTCCCGGCATGGTTTTTTGCACAGTAACGAAACTGACGAAAACGAACAAAAACATCACTATTGGGTCCACAAAAGTGGATTGGGTGCGTTCGTTTCGTTTCTGGCGCGAATCGGTAGTCCGTTTCGGTTCCGGCCCGAATCGGTGCATTAAATGGTATCCCGGCATGGTTTTTTGCACAGTAATGAAACTGACCAAAACGAACCAAAACATCACTATTGGGTCCACAAAAGTGGATTGGGTGCGTTCGTTTCGTTTCTGGCGCGAATCGGTAGTCCGTTTCGGTTCCGGCCCGAAACGGTACATTAAATGCTATCCCGGCATGGTTTTTTGCACAGTAACGAAACTGATTAAAAATGAACCAAAACATCACTATTGGGTCCAATATATTGAATTTGGTGCATTCGTTTCGTTTCTGGCGTGAATCGGTAGTTCGCTTTGGTTCCGGCCCGAATCGATGCATTCAATGCAACCCGGCATGGTTTTTTGCACAGTAATGAAACTGACCAAAACGAACCAAAACATCACTATTGGGTCCAAAAAGTAAATTGGGTGTGTTCGTTTCGTTTCTGGCGCGAATCGGTAGTTTGTTTCGGTTCCGGCCCGAATCGGTGCATTAAATGCTGTCCCGGCATGGTTTTTTGAATAGTAACGATACTGACGAAAACGAACAAAAACATCACTATTGGGTCCACAAAAGTGGATTGGGTGTGTTCGTTACGTTTCTGGCCCAAATCGGTAGTTCGTTTCGGTTCCGGCCCGAATCGGTGCATTCAATGCAACCCGGCATGGTTTTTTGCACAGTAACGAAACTAATTAAAAATGAACCAAAACATCACTATTGGGTCCAATATATTGAATTTGGTGCATTCGTTTCGTTTCTGGCGTGAATCGGTAGTTCGCTTTGGTTCCGGCCCGAATCGATGCATTCAATGCAACCCGGCATGGTTTTTTGCACAGTAACGAAACTGACCAAAACGAACCAAAACATCACTATTGGGTCCAAAAAGTAAATTGGGTGCGTTCGTTTCGTTTCTGGCGCGAATCGGTAGTTTGTTTCGGTTCCGGCCCGAATCGGTGCATGAAATGCTGTCCCGGCATGGTTTTTTGCACAGTAACGAAACTGACGAAAACGAACAAAAACATCACTATTGGGTCCACAAAAGTGGATTGGGTGTGTTCGTTACGTTTCTGGCCCAAATCGGTAGTTCGTTTCGGTTCCGGCCCGAATCGGTGCATTTAATGCAACCCGGCATGGTTTTTTGCACAGTAACGAAACTAATTAAAAATGAACCAAAACATCACTATTGGGTCCAATATATTGAATTTGGTGCATTCGTTTCGTTTCTGGCGTGAATCGGTAGTCCGTTTCGGTTCCGGCCCGAATCGGTGCATTAAATGGTATCCCGGCATGGTTTTTTGCACAGTAACGAAACTGACCAAAACGAACCAAAACATCACTATTGGGTCCAAAAAAGTGGATTGGGTGTGTTCGTTTCGTTTCTAGCGTGAATCGGTAGTTCGTTTCGGTTCCGGCCCGAATCGGTGCATTCAATGCAACCCGGCATGGTTTTTTGCATAGTAACAAAACTGACCAAAACGAACCAAAACATAACTATTGGGTCCAAAAAAGTGGATTGGGTGCGTTCGTTTTGTTTCTGGCGCGAATCGGTAGTTCGTTTCGGTTCTGGCCTGAATCGGTACATTAAATGCTATCCCGGCATGGTTTTTTGCACAGTAACGAAACTGATTAAAAATGAACCAAAACATCACTATTGGGTCCAATATATTGAATTTGGTGCATTCGTTTCGTTTCTGGCGTGAATCGGTAGTTCGCTTTGGTTCCGGCCCGAATCGATGCATTCAATGCAACCCGGCATGGTTTTTTGCACAGTAACGAAACTGACCAAAATGAACCAAAACATCACTATTGGGTCCAAAAAGTAAATTGGGTGCGTTCATTTCGTTTCTGGCGCGAATCGGTAGTTTGTTTCGGTTCCGGCCCGAATCGGTGCATTAAATGCTGTCCCGGCATGGTTTTTTGCACAGTAATGAAACTGACGAAAACGAACAAAAACATCACTATTGGGTCCAAAAAAGTGGATTGGGTGCGTTCGTTTCGTTTCTAGCGCGAATCAGTAGTTCGTTTCGGTTCCGGCCCGAATCGGTGCATTAAATGGTATCCCGGCATGGTTTTTTGCACAGTAATGAAACTGACCAAAACGAACCAAAACATCACTATTGGGTACACAAAAGTGGATTGGGTGCGTTCGTTTCGTTTCTGGCGCGAATCGGTAGTTCGTTTCGGTTCCGGACCGAATCGGTGCATTAAATGGTATCCCGACATGGTTTTTTGCACAGTAACGAAACTGACCAAAACGAACCAAAACATCACTATTGGTTCCAAAAAAGTGGATTGGGTGCGTTCGTTTCGTTTCTGGCCCGAATTGGTGCATTAAATGCAACCCGGCATGGTTTTTTGCACTGTAAGAAAACTGACCAAAACGAACCAAAACATCACTATTGGGTCCAAAAAAGTGGATTGGGTGCGTTCGTTTTGTTTCTGGCGTGAATCGGTAGTTCGTTTCGGTTCCGGCCCGAATCGGTGCATTCAATGCAACCCGGCATGGTTTTTTGCACAGTAACGAAACTGACCAAAACGAACAAAAACATCACTATTGGGTCCAAAAAAGTGGATTGGGTGCGTTTGTTTCGTTTCTAGCGTGAATCGGTAGTTCGTTTCGGTTCCGGCCCGAATCGGTGCATTCAATGCAACCCGGCATGGTTTTTTGCACAGTAACGAAACTGACCAAAACGAACCAAAACATAACTATTGGGTCCAAAAAAGTGGATTGGGTGCGTTCGTTTCGTTTCTGGCGCGAATCGGTAGTTCGTTTCGGTTCCGGCCCGAATCGGTACATTAAATGCTATCCCGGCATGGTTTTTTGCACAGTAACGAAACTGATTAAAAACGAACCAAAACATCACTATTGGGTCAAATAAAGTGAATTTGGTGCATTCGTTTCGTTTCTGGCGCGAATCGGTAGTTCGTTTCGGTTCCGGCCCGAATCGGTGCATTCAATGCAACCCGGCATGGTTTTTTGCACAGTAACGAAACTGACCAAACTGAACCAAAACATCACTATTGGGTCCAAAAAGTAAATTGGGTGCGTTCGTTTCGTTTCTGGCGCGAATCGGTAGTTCGTTTTGGTTCCGGCCCGAATCGGTGCATTCAATGCAACCCGGCATGGTTTTTTGCACAGTAACGAAACTGACCAAAACGAACCAAAACATCACTATTGGGTCCACAAAAGTGGATTGGGTGTGTTCGTTTCATTTCTGGCGCGAATCGGTAGTTCGTTTCGGTTCCGGCCCGAATCGGTGCATTCAATGCAACCCGGCATGGTTTTTTGCACAGTAACGAAACTGACCAAAACGAACCAAAACATCACTATTGGGTCCAAAAAAGTGGATTGGGTGCGTTCGTTTCGTTTCTGCCGCGAATCGGTAGTTCGTTTCAGTTCCGGCCCGAATCGGTGCATTCAATGCAACCCGGCATGGTTTTTTGCACAGTAACGAAACTGACCAAAACGAACAAAAACATCACTATTGGGTCAAAAAAAGTGGATTGGGTGCGTTCGTTTCGTTTCTAGCGCGAATCAGTAGTTCGTTTCGGTTCCGGCCCGAATCGGTGCATTAAATGGTATCCCGGCATGGTTTTTTGCACAGTAATGAAACTGACCAAAACGAACCAAAACATCACTATTGGGTCCACAAAAGTGGATTGGGTGCGTTCGTTTCGTTTCTGGCGCGAATCGGTAGTCCGTTTCGGTTCCGGCCCGAATCGGTGCATTAAATGGTATCCCGGCATGGTTTTTTGCACAGTAACGAAACTGACCAAAACGAACCAAAACATCACTATTGGGTCCAAAAAAGTGGATTGGGTGCATTCGTTTCGTTTCTAGCGTGAATCGGTAGTTCGTTTCGGTTCCGGCCCGAATCGGTGCATTCAATGCAACCCGGCATGGTTTTTTGCATAGTAACAAAACTGACCAAAACGAACCAAAACATAACTATTGGGTCCAAAAAAGTGGATTGGGTGCGTTCGTTTTGTTTCTGGCGCGAATCGGTAGTTCGTTTCGGTTCTGGCCTGAATCGGTACATTAAATGCTAGCCCGGCATGGTTTTTTGCACAGTAACGAAACTAATTAAAAATGAACCAAAACATCACTATTGGGTCCAATATATTGAATTTGGTGCATTCGTTTCGTTTCTGGCGTGAATCGGTAGTTCGCTTTGGTTCCGGCCCGAATCGATGCATTCAATGAACCCGGCATGGTTTTTTGCACAGTAACGAAACTGACCAAAACGAACCAAAACATCACTATTGGGTCCAAAAAGTAAATTGGGTGCGTTCGTTTTGTTTCTGGCGCGAATCGGTAGTTTGTTTCGGTTCCGGCCCGAATCGGTGCATGAAATGCTGTCCCGGCATGGTTTTTTGCACAGTAACGAAACTGACGAAAACGAACAAAAACATCACTATTGGGTCCACAAAAGTGGATTGGGTGTGTTCGTTACGTTTCTGGCCCAAATCGGTAGTTCGTTTCGGTTCCGGCCCGAATCGGTGCATTTAATGCAACCCGGCATGGTTTTTTGCACAGTAACGAAACTAATTAAAAATGAACCAAAACATCACTATTGGGTCCAATATATTGAATTTGGTGCATTCGTTTCGTTTCTGGCGCGAATCGGTAGTCCGTTTCGGTTCCGGCCCGAATCGGTGCATTAAATGGTATCCCGGCATGGTTTTTTGCACAGTAACGAAACTGACCAAAACGAACCAAAACATCACTATTGGGTCCAAAAAAGTGGATTGGGTGTGTTCGTTTCGTTTCTAGCGTGAATCGGTAGTTCGTTTCGGTTCCGGCCCGAATCGGTGCATTCAATGCAACCCGGCATGGTTTTTTGCATAGTAACAAAACTGACCAAAACGAACCAAAACATAACTATTGGGTCCAAAAAAGTGGATTGGGTGCGTTCGTTTTGTTTCTGGCGCGAATCGGTAGTTCGTTTCGGTTCTGGCCTGAATCGGTACATTAAATGCTATCCCGGCATGGTTTTTTGCACAGTAACGAAACTGATTAAAAATGAACCAAAACATCACTATTGGGTCCAATATATTGAATTTGGTGCATTCGTTTCGTTTCTGGCGTGAATCGGTAGTTCGCTTTGGTTCCGGCCCGAATCGATGCATTCAATGCAACCCGGCATGGTTTTTTGCACAGTAACGAAACTGACCAAAATGAACCAAAACATCACTATTGGGTCCAAAAAGTAAATTGGGTGCGTTCATTTCGTTTCTGGCGCGAATCGGTAGTTTGTTTCGGTTCCGGCCCGAATCGGTGCATTAAATGCTGTCCCGGCATGGTTTTTTGCACAGTAATGAAACTGACGAAAACGAACAAAAACATCACTATTGGGTCCAAAAAAGTGGATTGGGTGCGTTCGTTTCGTTTCTAGCGCGAATCAGTAGTTCGTTTCGGTTCCGGCCCGAATCGGTGCATTAAATGGTATCCCGGCATGGTTTTTTGCACAGTAATGAAACTGACCAAAACGAACCAAAACATCACTATTGGGTACACAAAAGTGGATTGGGTGCGTTCGTTTCGTTTCTGGCGCGAATCGGTAGTTCGTTTCGGTTACGGACCGAATCGGTGCATTAAATGGTATCCCGACATGGTTTTTTGCACAGTAACGAAACTGACCAAAACGAACCAAAACATCACTATTGGTTCCAAAAAAGTGGATTGGGTGCGTTCGTTTCGTTTCTGGCCCGAATTGGTGCATTAAATGCAACCCGGCATGGTTTTTTGCACTGTAAGAAAACTGACCAAAACGAACCAAAACATCACTATTGGGTCCAAAAAAGTGGATTGGGTGCGTTCGTTTCGTTTCTGGCGTGAATCGGTAGTTCGTTTCGGTTCCGGCCCGAATCGGTGCATTCAATGCAACCCGGCATGGTTTTTTGCACAGTAACGAAACTGACCAAAACGAACAAAAACATCACTATTGGGTCCAAAAAAGTGGATTGGGTGCGTTTGTTTCGTTTCTAGCGTGAATCGGTAGTTCGTTTCGGTTCCGGCCCGAATCGGTGCATTCAATGCAACCCGGCATGGTTTTTTGCACAGTAACGAAACTGACCAAAACGAACCAAAACATAACTATTGGGTCCAAAAAAGTGGATTGGGTGCGTTCGTTTCGTTTCTGGCGCGAATCGGTAGTTCGTTTCGGTTCCGGCCCGAATCGGTACATTAAATGCTATCCCGGCATGGTTTTTTGCACAGTAACGAAACTGATTAAAAACGAACCAAAACATCACTATTGGGTCAAATAAAGTGAATTTGGTGCATTCGTTTCGTTTCTGGCGCGAATCGGTAGTTCGTTTCGGTTCCGGCCCGAATCGGTGCATTCAATGCAACCCGGCATGGTTTTTTGCACAGTAACGAAACTGACCAAACTGAACCAAAACATCACTATTGGGTCCAAAAAGTAAATTGGGTGCGTTCGTTTCGTTTCTGGCGCGAATCGGTAGTTCGTTTTGGTTCCGGCCCGAATCGGTGCATTCAATGCAACCCGGCATGGTTTTTTGCACAGTAACGAAACTGACCAAAACGAACCAAAACATCACTATTGGGTCCACAAAAGTGGATTGGGTGTGTTCGTTTCATTTCTGGCGCGAATCGGTAGTTCGTTTCGGTTCCGGCCCGAATCGGTGCATTCAATGCAACCCGGCATGGTTTTTTGCACAGTAACGAAACTGACCAAAACGAACCAAAACATCACTATTGGGTCCAAAAAAGTGGATTGGGTGCGTTCGTTTCGTTTCTGCCGCGAATCGGTAGTTCGTTTCAGTTCCGGCCCGAATCGGTGCATTCAATGCAACCCGGCATGGTTTTTTGCACAGTAACGAAACTGACCAAAACGAACAAAAACATCACTATTGGGTCAAAAAAAGTGGATTGGGTGCGTTCGTTTCGTTTCTAGCGCGAATCAGTAGTTCGTTTCGGTTCCGGCCCGAATCGGTGCATTAAATGGTATCCCGGCATGGTTTTTTGCACAGTAATGAAACTGACCAAAACGAACCAAAACATCACTATTGGGTCCACAAAAGTGGATTGGGTGCGTTCGTTTCGTTTCTGGCGCGAATCGGTAGTCCGTTTCGGTTCCGGCCCGAATCGGTGCATTAAATGGTATCCCGGCATGGTTTTTTGCACAGTAACGAAACTGACCAAAACGAACCAAAACATCACTATTGGGTCCAAAAAAGTGGATTGGGTGCATTCGTTTCGTTTCTAGCGTGAATCGGTAGTTCGTTTCGGTTCCGGCCCGAATCGGTGCATTCAATGCAACCCGGCATGGTTTTTTGCATAGTAACAAAACTGACCAAAACGAACCAAAACATAACTATTGGGTCCAAAAAAGTGGATTGGGTGCGTTCGTTTTGTTTCTGGCGCGAATCGGTAGTTCGTTTCGGTTCTGGCCTGAATCGGTACATTAAATGCTAGCCCGGCATGGTTTTTTGCACAGTAACGAAACTAATTAAAAATGAACCAAAACATCACTATTGGGTCCAATATATTGAATTTGGTGCATTCGTTTCGTTTCTGGCGTGAATCGGTAGTTCGCTTTGGTTCCGGCCCGAATCGATGCATTCAATGAACCCGGCATGGTTTTTTGCACAGTAACGAAACTGACCAAAACGAACCAAAACATCACTATTGGGTCCAAAAAGTAAATTGGGTGCGTTCGTTTTGTTTCTGGCGCGAATCGGTAGTTTGTTTCGGTTCCGGCCCGAATCGGTGCATGAAATGCTGTCCCGGCATGGTTTTTTGCACAGTAACGAAACTGACGAAAACGAACAAAAACATCACTATTGGGTCCACAAAAGTGGATTGGGTGTGTTCGTTACGTTTCTGGCCCAAATCGGTAGTTCGTTTCGGTTCCGGCCCGAATCGGTGCATTTAATGCAACCCGGCATGGTTTTTTGCACAGTAACGAAACTAATTAAAAATGAACCAAAACATCACTATTGGGTCCAATATATTGAATTTGGTGCATTCGTTTCGTTTCTGGCGCGAATCGGTAGTCCGTTTCGGTTCCGGCCCGAATCGGTGCATTAAATGGTATCCCGGCATGGTTTTTTGCACAGTAACGAAACTGACCAAAACGAACCAAAACATCACTATTGGGTCCAAAAAAGTGGATTGGGTGTGTTCGTTTCGTTTCTAGCGTGAATCGGTAGTTCGTTTCGGTTCCGGCCCGAATCGGTGCATTCAATGCAACCCGGCATGGTTTTTTGCATAGTAACAAAACTGACCAAAACGAACCAAAACATAACTATTGGGTCCAAAAAAGTGGATTGGGTGCGTTCGTTTTGTTTCTGGCGCGAATCGGTAGTTCGTTTCGGTTCTGGCCTGAATCGGTACATTAAATGCTATCCCGGCATGGTTTTTTGCACAGTAACGAAACTGATTAAAAATGAACCAAAACATCACTATTGGGTCCAATATATTGAATTTGGTGCATTCGTTTCGTTTCTGGCGTGAATCGGTAGTTCGCTTTGGTTCCGGCCCGAATCGATGCATTCAATGCAACCCGGCATGGTTTTTTGCACAGTAACGAAACTGACCAAAATGAACCAAAACATCACTATTGGGTCCAAAAAGTAAATTGGGTGCGTTCATTTCGTTTCTGGCGCGAATCGGTAGTTTGTTTCGGTTCCGGCCCGAATCGGTGCATTAAATGCTGTCCCGGCATGGTTTTTTGCACAGTAATGAAACTGACGAAAACGAACAAAAACATCACTATTGGGTCCAAAAAAGTGGATTGGGTGCGTTCGTTTCGTTTCTAGCGCGAATCAGTAGTTCGTTTCGGTTCCGGCCCGAATCGGTGCATTAAATGGTATCCCGGCATGGTTTTTTGCACAGTAATGAAACTGACCAAAACGAACCAAAACATCACTATTGGGTACACAAAAGTGGATTGGGTGCGTTCGTTTCGTTTCTGGCGCGAATCGGTAGTTCGTTTCGGTTACGGACCGAATCGGTGCATTAAATGGTATCCCGACATGGTTTTTTGCACAGTAACGAAACTGACCAAAACGAACCAAAACATCACTATTGGTTCCAAAAAAGTGGATTGGGTGCGTTCGTTTCGTTTCTGGCCCGAATTGGTGCATTAAATGCAACCCGGCATGGTTTTTTGCACTGTAAGAAAACTGACCAAAACGAACCAAAACATCACTATTGGGTCCAAAAAAGTGGATTGGGTGCGTTCGTTTCGTTTCTGGCGTGAATCGGTAGTTCGTTTCGGTTCCGGCCCGAATCGGTGCATTCAATGCAACCCGGCATGGTTTTTTGCACAGTAACGAAACTGACCAAAACGAACAAAAACATCACTATTGGGTCCAAAAAAGTGGATTGGGTGCGTTTGTTTCGTTTCTAGCGTGAATCGGTAGTTCGTTTCGGTTCCGGCCCGAATCGGTGCATTCAATGCAACCCGGCATGGTTTTTTGCACAGTAACGAAACTGACCAAAACGAACCAAAACATAACTATTGGGTCCAAAAAAGTGGATTGGGTGCGTTCGTTTCGTTTCTGGCGCGAATCGGTAGTTCGTTTCGGTTCCGGCCCGAATCGGTACATTAAATGCTATCCCGGCATGGTTTTTTGCACAGTAACGAAACTGATTAAAAACGAACCAAAACATCACTATTGGGTCAAATAAAGTGAATTTGGTGCATTCGTTTCGTTTCTGGCGCGAATCGGTAGTTCGTTTCGGTTCCGGCCCGAATCGGTGCATTCAATGCAACCCGGCATGGTTTTTTGCACAGTAACGAAACTGACCAAACTGAACCAAAACATCACTATTGGGTCCAAAAAGTAAATTGGGTGCGTTCGTTTCGTTTCTGGCGCGAATCGGTAGTTCGTTTTGGTTCCGGCCCGAATCGGTGCATTCAATGCAACCCGGCATGGTTTTTTGCACAGTAACGAAACTGACCAAAACGAACCAAAACATCACTATTGGGTCCACAAAAGTGGATTGGGTGTGTTCGTTTCATTTCTGGCGCGAATCGGTAGTTCGTTTCGGTTCCGGCCCGAATCGGTGCATTCAATGCAACCCGGCATGGTTTTTTGCACAGTAACGAAACTGACCAAAACGAACCAAAACATCACTATTGGGTCCAAAAAAGTGGATTGGGTGCGTTCGTTTCGTTTCTGCCGCGAATCGGTAGTTCGTTTCAGTTCCGGCCCGAATCGGTGCATTCAATGCAACCCGGCATGGTTTTTTGCACAGTAACGAAACTGACCAAAACGAACAAAAACATCACTATTGGGTCAAAAAAAGTGGATTGGGTGCGTTCGTTTCGTTTCTAGCGCGAATCAGTAGTTCGTTTCGGTTCCGGCCCGAATCGGTGCATTAAATGGTATCCCGGCATGGTTTTTTGCACAGTAATGAAACTGACCAAAACGAACCAAAACATCACTATTGGGTCCACAAAAGTGGATTGGGTGCGTTCGTTTCGTTTCTGGCGCGAATCGGTAGTCCGTTTCGGTTCCGGCCCGAATCGGTGCATTAAATGGTATCCCGGCATGGTTTTTTGCACAGTAACGAAACTGACCAAAACGAACCAAAACATCACTATTGGGTCCAAAAAAGTGGATTGGGTGCATTCGTTTCGTTTCTAGCGTGAATCGGTAGTTCGTTTCGGTTCCGGCCCGAATCGGTGCATTCAATGCAACCCGGCATGGTTTTTTGCACAGTAACAAAACTGACCAAAACGAACCAAAACATAACTATTGGGTCCAAAAAAGTGGATTGGGTGCGTTCGTTTTGTTTCTGGCGCGAATCGGTAGTTCGTTTCCGTTCTGGCCTGAATCGGTACATTAAATGCTATCCCGGCATGGTTTTTTGCACAGTAACGAAACTAATTAAAAATGAACCAAAACATCACTATTGGGTCCAATATATTGAATTTGGTGCATTCGTTTCGTTTCTGGCGTGAATCGGTAGTTCGCTTTGGTTCCGGCCCGAATCGATGCATTCAATGCAACCCGGCATGGTTTTTTGCACAGTAACGAAACTGACCAAAACGAACCAAAACATCACTATTGGGTCCAAAAAGTAAATTGGGTGCGTTCGTTTTGTTTCTGGCGCGAATCGGTAGTTTGTTTCGGTTCCGGCCCGAATCGGTGCATGAAATGCTGTCCCGGCATGGTTTTTTGCACAGTAACGAAACTGACGAAAACGAACAAAAACATCACTATTGGGTCCACAAAAGTGGATTGGGTGTGTTCGTTACGTTTCTGGCGCGAATCGGTAGTTTGTTTCGGTTCCGGCCCGAATCGGTGCATTAAATGCTGTCCCGGCATGGTTTTTTGAACAGTAACGAAACTGACGAAAACGAACAAAAACATCACTATTGGGTCCACAAAAGTGGATTGGGTGTGTTCGTTACGTTTCTGGCCCAAATCGGTAGTTCGTTTCGGTTCCGGCCCGAATCGGTGCATTCAATGCAACCCGGCATGGTTTTTTGCACAGTAACGAAACTAATTAAAAATGAACCAAAACATCACTATTGGGTCCAATATATTGAATTTGGTGCATTCGTTTCGTTTCTGGCGTGAATCGGTAGTTCGCTTTGGTTCCGGCCCGAATCGATGCATTCAATGCAACCCGGCATGGTTTTTTGCACAGTAACGAAACTGACCAAAATGAACCAAAACATCACTATTGGGTCCAAAAAGTAAATTGGGTGCGTTCATTTCGTTTCTGGCGCGAATCGGTAGTTTGTTTCGGTTCCGGCCCGAATCGGTGCATTAAATGCTGTCCCGGCATGGTTTTTTGCACAGTAACGAAACTGACGAAAACGAACAAAAACATCACTATTGGGTCCAAGAAAGTGGATTGGGTGCGTTCGTTTCGTTTCTAGCGCGAATCAGTAGTTCGTTTCGGTTCCGGCCCGAATCGGTGCATTAAATGGTATCCCGGCATGGTTTTTTGCACAGTAATGAAACTGACCAAAACGAACCAAAACATCACTATTGGGTACACAAAAGTGGATTGGGTGCGTTCGTTTCGTTTCTGGCGCGAATCGGTAGTTCGTTTCGGTTCCGGCCCGAATCGGTGCATTAAATGGTATCCCGACATGGTTTTTTGCACAGTAACGAAACTGACCAAAACGAACCAAAACATCACTATTGGTTCCAAAAAAGTGGATTGGGTGCGTTCGTTTCGTTTCTGGCCCGAATTGGTGCATTAAATGCAACCCGGCATGGTTTTTTGCACTATAAGAAAACTGACCAAAACGAACCAAAACATCACTATTGGGTCCAAAAAAGTGGATTGGGTGCGTTCGTTTCGTTTCTGGCGCGAATCGGTAGTTCGTTTCGGTTCCGGCCCGAATCGGTGCATTCAATGCAACCCGGCATGGTTTTTTGCACAGTAACGAAACTGACCAAAACGAACAAAAACATCACTATTGGGTCCAAAAAAGTGGATTGGGTGCGTTTGTTTCGTTTCTAGCGTGAATCGGTAGTTCGTTTCGGTTCCGGCCCGAATCGGTGCATTCAATGCAACCCGGCATGGTTTTTTGCACAGTAACGAAACTGACCAAAACGAACCAAAACATAACTATTGGGTCCAAAAAAGTGGATTGGGTGCGTTCGTTTCGTTTCTGGCGCGAATCGGTAGTTCGTTTCGGTTCCGGCCCGAATCGGTACATTAAATGCTATCCCGGCATGGTTTTTTGCACAGTAACGAAACTGATTAAAAACGAACCAAAACATCACTATTGGGTCAAATAAAGTGAATTTGGTGCATTCGTTTCGTTTCTGGCGCGAATCGGTAGTTCGTTTCGGTTCCGGCCCGAATCGGTGCATTCAATGCAACCCGGCATGGTTTTTTGCACAGTAACGAAACTGACCAAACTGAACCAAAACATCACTATTGGGTCCAAAAAGTAAATTGGGTGCGTTCGTTTCGTTTCTGGCGCGAATCGGTAGTTCGTTTTGGTTCCGGCCCGAATCGGTGCATTCAATGCAACCCGGCATGGTTTTTTGCACAGTAACGAAACTGACCAAAACGAACCAAAACATCACTATTGGGTCCACTAAAGTGGATTGGGTGTGTTCGTTTCATTTCTGGCGCGAATCGGTAGTTCGTTTCGGTTCCGGCCCGAATCGGTGCATTCAATGCAACCCGGCATGGTTTTTTGCACAGTAACGAAACTGACCAAAATGAACCAAAACATCACTATTGGGTCCAAAAAGTAAATTGGGTGCGTTCGTTTCGTTTCTCGCGCGAATCGGTAGTTTGTTTTGGTTCCGGCCCGAATCGGTGCATTAAATGCTGTCCCGGCATGGTTTTTTGCACAGTAACGAAACTGACGAAAACGAATAAAAACATCACTATTGGGTCCACAAAAGTGGATTGGGTGCGTTCGTTTCATTTCTGGCGCGAATCGGTAGTTCGTTTCGGTTCCGGCCCGAATCGATGCATTCAATGCAACCCGGCATGGTTTTTTGCACAGTAATGAAACTGACCAAAACGAACCAAAACATCACTATTGGGTCCAAAAAGTAAATTGGGTGTGTTCGTTTCGTTTCTGGCGCGAATCGGTAGTTTGTTTCGGTTCCGGCCCGAATCGGTGCATTAAATGCTGTCCCGGCATGGTTTTTTGAACAGTAACGAAACTGACGAAAACGAACAAAAACATCACTATTGGGTCCACAAAAGTGGATTGGGTGTGTTCGTTACGTTTCTGGCCCAAATCGGTAGTTCGTTTCGGTTCCGGCCCGAATCGGTGCATTCAATGCAACCCGGCATGGTTTTTTGCACAGTAACGAAACTAATTAAAAATGAACCAAAACATCACTATTGGGTCCAATATATTGAATTTGGTGCATTCGTTTCGTTTCTGGCGTGAATCGGTAGTTCGCTTTGGTTCCGGCCCGAATCGATGCATTCAATGCAACCCGGCATGGTTTTTTGCACAGTAACGAAACTGACCAAAACGAACTAAAACATCACTATTGGGTCCAAAAAGTAAATTGGGTGCGTTCGTTTCGTTTCTGGCGCGAATCGGTAGTTTGTTTCGGTTCCGGCCCGAATCGGTGCATTAAATGCTGTCCCGGCATGGTTTTTTGCACAGTAACGAAACTGACGAAAACGAACAAAAACATCACTATTGGGTCCACAAAAGTGGATTGGGTGTGTTCGTTACGTTTCTGGCCCAAATCGGTAGTTCGTTTCGGTTCCGGCCCGAATCGGTGCATTTAATGCAACCCGGCATGGTTTTTTGCACAGTAACGAAACTAATTAAAAATGAACCAAAACATCACTATTGGGTCCAATATATTGAATTTGGTGCATTCGTTTCGTTTCTGGCGCGAATCGGTAGTCCGTTTCGGTTCCGGCCCGAATCGGTGCATTAAATGGTATCCCGGCATGGTTTTTTGCACAGTAACGAAACTGACCAAAACGAACCAAAACATCACTATTGGGTCCAAAAAAGTGGATTGGGTGTGTTCGTTTCGTTTCTAGCGTGAATCGGTAGTTCGTTTCGGTTCCGGCCCGAATCGGTGCATTCAATGCAACCCGGCATGGTTTTTTGCATAGTAACAAAACTGACCAAAACGAACCAAAACATAACTATTGGGTCCAAAAAAGTGGATTGGGTGCGTTCGTTTTGTTTCTGGCGCGAATCGGTAGTTCGTTTCGGTTCTGGCCTGAATCGGTACATTAAATGCTATCCCGGCATGGTTTTTTGCACAGTAACGAAACTGATTAAAAATGAACCAAAACATCACTATTGGGTCCAATATATTGAATTTGGTGCATTCGTTTCGTTTCTGGCGTGAATCGGTAGTTCGCTTTGGTTCCGGCCCGAATCGATGCATTCAATGCAACCCGGCATGGTTTTTTGCACAGTAACGAAACTGACCAAAATGAACCAAAACATCACTATTGGGTCCAAAAAGTAAATTGGGTGCGTTCATTTCGTTTCTGGCGCGAATCGGTAGTTTGTTTCGGTTCCGGCCCGAATCGGTGCATTAAATGCTGTCCCGGCATGGTTTTTTGCACAGTAATGAAACTGACGAAAACGAACAAAAACATCACTATTGGGTCCAAAAAAGTGGATTGGGTGCGTTCGTTTCGTTTCTAGCGCGAATCAGTAGTTCGTTTCGGTTCCGGCCCGAATCGGTGCATTAAATGGTATCCCGGCATGGTTTTTTGCACAGTAATGAAACTGACCAAAACGAACCAAAACATCACTATTGGGTACACAAAAGTGGATTGGGTGCGTTCGTTTCGTTTCTGGCGCGAATCGGTAGTTCGTTTCGGTTCCGGCCCGAATCGGTGCATTAAATGGTATCCCGACATGGTTTTTTGCACAGTAACGAAACTGACCAAAACGAACCAAAACATCACTATTGGTTCCAAAAAAGTGGATTGGGTGCGTTCGTTTCGTTTCTGGCCCGAATTGGTGCATTAAATGCAACCCGGCATGGTTTTTTGCACTGTAAGAAAACTGACCAAAACGAACCAAAACATCACTATTGGGTCCAAAAAAGTGGATTGGGTGCGTTCGTTTCGTTTCTGGCGCGAATCGGTAGTTCGTTTCGGTTCCGGCCCGAATCGGTGCATTCAATGCAACCCGGCATGGTTTTTTGCACAGTAACGAAACTGACCAAAACGAACAAAAACATCACTATTGGGTCCAAAAAAGTGGATTGGGTGCGTTTGTTTCGTTTCTAGCGTGAATCGGTAGTTCGTTTCGGTTCCGGCCCGAATCGGTGCATTCAATGCAACCCGGCATGGTTTTTTGCACAGTAACGAAACTGACCAAAACGAACCAAAACATAACTATTGGGTCCAAAAAAGTGGATTGGGTGCGTTCGTTTCGTTTCTGGCGCGAATCGGTAGTTCGTTTCGGTTCCGGCCCGAATCGGTACATTAAATGCTATCCCGGCATGGTTTTTTGCACAGTAACGAAACTGATTAAAAACGAACCAAAACATCACTATTGGGTCAAATAAAGTGAATTTGGTGCATTCGTTTCGTTTCTGGCGCGAATCGGTAGTTCGTTTCGGTTCCGGCCCGAATCGGTGCATTCAATGCAACCCGGCATGGTTTTTTGCACAGTAACGAAACTGACCAAAATGAACCAAAACATCACTATTGGGTCCAAAAAGTAAATTGGGTGCGTTCGTTTCGTTTCTGGCGCGAATCGGTAGTTTGTTTTGGTTCCGGCCCGAATCGGTGCATTAAATGCTGTCCCGGCATGGTTTTTTGCACAGTAACGAAACTGACGAAAACGAATAAAAACATCACTATTGGGTCCACAAAAGTGGATTGGGTGCGTTCGTTTCATTTCTGGCGCGAATCGGTAGTTCGTTTCGGTTCCGGCCCGAATCGATGCATTCAATGCAACCCGGCATGGTTTTTTGCACAGTAATGAAACTGACCAAAACGAACCAAAACATCACTATTGGGTCCAAAAAGTAAATTGGGTGTGTTCGTTTCGTTTCTGGCGCGAATCGGTAGTTTGTTTCGGTTCCGGCCCGAATCGGTGCATTAAATGCTGTCCCGGCATGGTTTTTTGCACAGTAACGAAACTGACGAAAACGAACAAAAACATCACTATTGGGTCCACAAAAGTGGATTGGGTGTGTTCGTTACGTTTCTGGCCCAAATCGGTAGTTCGTTTCGGTTCCGGCCCGAATCGGTGCATTCAATGCAACCCGGCATGGTTTTTTGCACAGTAACGAAACTAATTAAAAATGAACCAAAACATCACTATTGGGTCCAATATATTGAATTTGGTGCATTCGTTTCGTTTCTGGCGTGAATCGGTAGTTCGCTTTGGTTCCGGCCCGAATCGATGCATTCAATGCAACCCGGCATGGTTTTTTGCACAGTAACGAAACTGACCAAAACGAACCAAAACATCTCTATTGGGTCCAAAAAGTAAATTGGGTGCGTTCGTTTCGTTTCTGGCGCGAATCGGTAGTTTGTTTCGGTTCCGGCCCGAATCGGTGCATTAAATGCTGTCCCGACATGGTTTTTTGCACAGTAATGAAACTGACGAAAACGAACAAAAACATCACTATTGGGTCCACAAAAGTGGATTGGGTGTGTTCGTTACGTTTCTGGCCCAAATCGGTAGTTTGTTTCGGTTCCGGCCCGAATCGGTGCATTCAATGCAACCCGGCATGGTTTTTTGCACAGTAACGAAACTAATTAAAAATGAACCAAAACATCACTATTGGGTCCAATATATTGAATTTGGTGCATTCGTTTCGTTTCTGGCGTGAATCGGTAGTTCGCTTTGGTTCCGGCCCGAATCGATGCATTCAATGCAACCCGGCATGGTTTTTTGCACAGTAACGAAACTGACCAAAACGAACCAAAACATCACTATTGGGTCCAAAAAGTAAATTGGGTGCGTTCATTTCGTTTCTGGCGCGAATCGGTAGTTTGTTTCGGTTCCGGCCCGAATCGGTGCATTAAATGCTGTCCCGGCATGGTTTTTTGCACAGTAATGAAACTGACGAAACCGAACAAAAACATCACTATTGGGTCCAAAAAAGTGGATTGGGTGCGTTCGTTTCGTTTCTAGCGCGAATCAGTAGTTCGTTTCGGTTCCGGCCCGAATCGGTGCATTAAATGGTATCCCGGCATGGTTTTTTGCACAGTAATGAAACTGACCAAAACGAACCAAAACATCACTATTGGGTACACAAAAGTGGATTGGGTGCGTTCGTTTCGTTTCTGGCGCGAATCGGTAGTTCGTTTCGGTTCCGGCCCGAATCGGTGCATTAAATGGTATCCCGACATGGTTTTTTGCACAGTAACGAAACTGACCAAAACGAACCAAAACATCACTATTGGTTCCAAAAAAGTGGATTGGGTGCGTTCGTTTCATTTCTGGCCCGAATTGGTGCATTAAATGCAACCCGGCATGGTTTTTTGCACTGTAAGAAAACTGACCAAAACGAACCAAAACATCACTATTGGGTCCAAAAAAGTGGATTGGGTGCGTTCGTTTCGTTTCTGGCGCGAATCGGTAGTTCGTTTCGGTTCCGGCCCGAATCGGTGCATTCAATGCAACCCGGCATGGTTTTTTGCACAGTAACGAAACTGACCAAAACGAACAAAAACATCACTATTGGGTCCAAAAAAGTGGATTGGGTGCGTTTGTTTCGTTTCTAGCGTGAATCGGTAGTTCGTTTCGGTTCCGGCCCGAATCGGTGCATTCAATGCAACCCGGCATGGTTTTTTGCACAGTAACGAAACTGACCAAAACGAACCAAAACATAACTATTGGGTCCAAAAAAGTGGATTGGGTGCGTTCGTTTCGTTTCTGGCGCGAATCGGTAGTTCGTTTCGGTTCCGGCCCGAATCGGTACATTAAATGCTATCCCGGCATGGTTTTTTGCACAGTAACGAAACTGATTAAAAACGAACCAAAACATCACTATTGGGTCAAATAAAGTGAATTTGGTGCATTCGTTTCGTTTCTGGCGCGAATCGGTAGTTCGTTTCGGTTCCGGCCCGAATCGGTGCATTCAATGCAACCCGGCATGGTTTTTTGCACAGTAACGAAACTGACCAAAATGAACCAAAACATCACTATTGGGTCCAAAAAGTAAATTGGGTGCGTTCGTTTCATTTCTGGCGCGAATCGGTAGTTTGTTTTGGTTCCGGCCCGAATCGGTGCATTAAATGCTGTCCCGGCATGGATTTTTGCACAGTAACGAAACTGATGAAAACGAATAAAAACATCACTATTGGGTCCACAAAAGTGGATTGGGTGCGTTCGTTTCATTTCTGGCGCGAATCGGTAGTTCGTTTCGGTTCCGGCCCGAATCGATGCATTCAATGCAACCCGGCATGGTTTTTTGCACAGTAACGAAACTGACCAAAACGAACCAAAACATCACTATTGGGTCCAAAAAGTAAATTGGGTGCGTTCGTTTCGTTTCTGGCGCGAATCGGTAGTTTGTTTCGGTTCCGGCCCGAATCGGTGCATTAAATGCTGTCCCGGCATGGATTTTTGCACAGTAACGAAACTGACGAAAACGAATAAAAACATCACTATTGGGTCCACAAAAGTGGATTGGGTGCGTTCGTTTCATTTCTGGCGCGAATCGGTAGTTCGTTTCGGTTCCGGCCCGAATCGATGCATTCAATGCAACCCGGCATGGTTTTTTGCACAGTAACGAAACTGACCAAAACGAACCAAAACATCACTATTGGGTCCAAAAAGTAAATTGGGTGTGTTCGTTTCGTTTCTGGCGCGAATCGGTAGTTTGTTTCGGTTCCGGCCCGAATCGGTGCATTAAATGCTGTCCCGGCATGGTTTTTTGCACAGTAACGAAACTGACGAAAACGAACAAAAACATCACTATTGGGTCCACAAAAGTGGATTGGGTGTGTTCGTTACGTTTCTGGCCCAAATCGGTAGTTCGTTTCGGTTCCGGCCCGAATCGGTGCATTCAATGCAACCCGGCATGGTTTTTTGCACAGTAACGAAACTAATTAAAAATGAACCAAAACATCACTATTGGGTCCAATATATTGAATTTGGTGCATTCGTTTCGTTTCTGGCGTGAATCGGTAGTTCGCTTTGGTTCCGGCCCGAATCGATGCATTCAATGCAACCCGGCATGGTTTTTTGCACAGTAACGAAACTGACCAAAACGAACCAAAACATCACTATTGGGTCCAAAAAGTAAATTGGGTGCGTTCGTTTCGTTTCTGGCGCGAATCGGTAGTTTGTTTCGGTTCCGGCCCGAATCGGTGCATTAAATGCTGTCCCGGCATGGTTTTTTGCACAGTAATGAAACTGACGAAAACGAACAAAAACATCACTATTGGGTCCAAAAAAGTGGATTGGGTGCGTTCGTTTCGTTTCTAGCGCGAATCAGTAGTTCGTTTCGGTTCCGGCCCGAATCGGTGCATTAAATGGTATCCCGGCATGGTTTTTTGCACAGTAATGAAACTGACCAAAACGAACCAAAACATCACTATTGGGTCCACAAAAGTGGATTGGGTGCGTTCGTTTCGTTTCTGGCGCGAATCGGTAGTCCGTTTCGGTTCCGGCCCGAATCGGTGCATTAAATGGTATCCCGGCATGGTTTTTTGCACAGTAACGAAACTGACCAAAACGAACCAAAACATCACTATTGGGTCCAAAAAAGTGGATTGGGTGCGTTCGTTTCGTTTCTAGGGTGAATCGGTAGTTCGTTTCGGTTCCGGCCCGAATCGGTGCATTCAATGCAACCCGGCATGGTTTTTTGCATAGTAACGAAACTGACCAAAACGAACCAAAACATAACTATTGGGTCCAAAAAAGTGGATTGGGTGCGTTCGTTTTGTTTCTGGCGCGAATCGGTAGTTCGTTTCGGTTCTGGCCTGAATCGGTACATTAAATGCTATCCCGGCATGGTTTTTTGCACAGTAACGAAACTGATTAAAAATGAACCAAAACATCACTATTGGGTCCAATATATTGAATTTGGTGCATTCGTTTCGTTTCTGGCGTGAATCGGTAGTTCGCTTTGGTTCCGGCCCGAATCGATGCATTCAATGCAACCCGGCATGGTTTTTTGCACAGTAACGAAACTGACCAAAATGAACCAAAACATCACTATTGGGTCCAAAAAGTAAATTGGGTGCGTTCGTTTCGTTTCTGGCGCGAATCGGTAGTTTGTTTCGGTTCCGGCCCGAATCGGTGCATTAAATGCTGTCCCGGCATGGTTTTTTGCACAGTAATGAAACTGACGAAAACGAACAAAAACATCACTATTGGGTCCAAAAAAGTGGATTGGGTGCGTTCGTTTCGTTTCTAGCGCGAATCAGTAGTTCGTTTCGGTTCCGGCCCGAATCGGTGCATTAAATGGTATCCCGGCATGGTTTTTTGCACAGTAATGAAACTGACCAAAACGAACCAAAACATCACTATTGGGTACACAAAAGTGGATTGGGTGCGTTCGTTTCGTTTCTGGCGCGAATCGGTAGTTCGTTTCGGTTCCGGCCCGAATCGGTGCATTAAATGGTATCCCGACATGGTTTTTTGCACAGTAACGAAACTGACCAAAACGAACCAAAACATCACTATTGGTTCCAAAAAAGTGGATTGGGTGCGTTCGTTTCGTTTCTGGCCCGAATTGGTGCATTAAATGCAACCCGGCATGGTTTTTTGCACTGTAAGAAAACTGACCAAAACGAACCAAAACATCACTATTGGGTCCAAAAAAGTGGATTGGGTGCGTTCGTTTCGTTTCTGGCGCGAATCGTCAGTTCGTTTCGGTTCCGGCCCGAATCGGTGCATTCAATGCAACCCGGCATGGTTTTTTGCACAGTAACGAAACTGACCAAAACGAACAAAAACATCACTATTGGGTCCAAAAAAGTGGATTGGGTGCGTTTGTTTCGTTTCTAGCGTGAATCGGTAGTTCGTTTCGGTTCCGGCCCGAATCGGTGCATTCAATGCAACCCGGCATGGTTTTTTGCACAGTAACGAAACTGACCAAAACGAACCAAAACATAACTATTGGGTCCAAAAAAGTGGATTGGGTGTGTTCGTTTCGTTTCTGGCGCGAATCGGTAGTTCGTTTCGGTTCCGGCCCGAATCGGTACATTAAATGGTATCCCGGCATGGTTTTTTGCACAGTAACAAAACTGATTAAAAACGAACCAAAACATCACTATTGGGTCAAATAAAGTGAATTTGGTGCATTCGTTTCGTTTCTGGCGCGAATCGGTAGTTCGTTTCGGTTCCGGCCTGAATCGGTGCATTCAATGCAACCCGGCATGGTTTTTTGCACAGTAACGAAACTGACCAAAATGAACCAAAACATCACTATTGGGTCAAAAAAGTAAATTGGGTGCGTTCGTTTCGTTTCTGGCGCGAATCGGTAGTTTGTTTCGGTTCCGGCCCGAATCGGTGCATTAAATGCTGTCCCGGCATGGTTTTTTGCACAGTAACGAAACTGACGAAAACGAATAAAAACATCACTATTGGGTCCACAAAAGTGGATTGGGTGCGTTCGTTTCATTTCTGGCGCGAATCGGTAGTTCGTTTCGGTTCCGGCCCGAATCGATGCATTCAATGCAACCCGGCATGGTTTTTTGCACAGTAACGAAACTGACCAAAACGAACCAAAACATCACTATTGGGTCCAAAAAGTAAATTGGGTGTGTTCGTTTCGTTTCTGGCGCGAATCGGTAGTTTGTTTCGGTTCCGGCCCGAATCGGTGCATTAAATGCTGTCCCGGCATGGTTTTTTGCACAGTAACGAAACTGACGAAAACGAACAAAAACATCACTATTGGTCCACAAAAGTGGATTGGGTGTGTTCGTTACGTTTCTGGCCCAAATCGGTAGTTCGTTTCGGTTCCGGCCCGAATCGGTGCATTCAATGCAACCCGGCATGGTTTTTTGCACAGTAACGAAACTGATTAAAAATGAACCAAAACATCACTATTGGGTCCAATATATTGAATTTGGTGCATTCGTTTCGTTTCTGGCGTGAATCGGTAGTTCGCTTTGGTTCCGGCCCGAATCGATGCATTCAATGCAACCCGGCATGGTTTTTTGCACAGTAACGAAACTGACCAAAACGAACCAAAACATCACTATTGGGTCCAAAAAGTAAATTGGGTGCGTTCGTTTTGTATCTGGCGCGAATCGGTAGTTTGTTTCGGTTCCGGCCCGAATCGGTGCATTAAATGCTGTCCCGGCATGGTTTTTTGCACAGTAATGAAACTGACGAAACCGAACAAAAACATCACTATTGGGTCCAAAAAAGTGGATTGGGTGCGTTCGTTTCGTTTCTAGCGCGAATCAGTAGTTCGTTTCGGTTCCGGCCCGAATCGGTGCATTAAATGGTATCCCGGCATGGTTTTTTGCACAGTAATGAAACTGACCAAAACGAACCAAAACATCACTATTGGGTCCACAAAAGTGGATTGGGTGCGTTCGTTTCGTTTCTGGCGCGAATCGGTAGTCCGTTTCGGTTCCGGCCCGAATCGGTGCATTAAATGGTATCCCGGCATGGTTTTTTGCACAGTAACGAAACTGACCAAAACGAACCAAAACATCACTATTGGGTCCAAAAAAGTGGATTGGGTGCGTTCGTTTCGTTTCTAGGGTGAATCGGTAGTTCGTTTCGGTTCCGGCCCGAATCGGTGCATTCAATGCAACCCGGCATGGTTTTTTGCATAGTAACGAAACTGACCAAAACGAACCAAAACATAACTATTGGGTCCAAAAAAGTGGATTGGGTGCGTTCGTTTTGTTTCTGGCGCGAATCGGTAGTTCGTTTCGGTTCTGGCCTGAATCGGTACATTAAATGCTATCCCGGCATGGTTTTTTGCACAGTAACGAAACTGATTAAAAATGAACCAAAACATCACTATTGGGTCCAATATATTGAATTTGGTGCATTCGTTTCGTTTCTGGCGTGAATCGGTAGTTCGCTTTGGTTCCGGCCCGAATCGATGCATTCAATGCAACCCGGCATGGTTTTTTGCACAGTAACGAAACTGACCAAAATGAACCAAAACATCACTATTGGGTCCAAAAAGTAAATTGGGTGCGTTCGTTTCGTTTCTGGCGCGAATCGGTAGTTTGTTTCGGTTCCGGCCCGAATCGGTGCATTAAATGCTGTCCCGGCATGGTTTTTTGCACAGTAATGAAACTGACGAAAACGAACAAAAACATCACTATTGGGTCCAAAAAAGTGGATTGGGTGCGTTTGTTTCGTTTCTAGCGCGAATCAGTAGTTCGTTTCGGTTCCGGCCCGAATCGGTGCATTAAATGGTATCCCGGCATGGTTTTTTGCACAGTAATGAAACTGACCAAAACGAACCAAAACATCACTATTGGGTACACAAAAGTGGATTGGGTGCGTTCGTTTCGTTTCTGGCGCGAATCGGTAGTTCGTTTCGGTTCCGGCCCGAATCGGTGCATTAAATGGTATCCCGACATGGTTTTTTGCACAGTAACGAAACTGACCAAAACGAACCAAAACATCACTATTGGTTCCAAAAAAGTGGATTGGGTGCGTTCGTTTCGTTTCTGGCCCGAATTGGTGCATTAAATGCAACCCGGCATGGTTTTTTGCACTGTAAGAAAACTGACCAAAACGAACCAAAACATCACTATTGGGTCCAAAAAAGTGGATTGGGTGCGTTCGTTTCGTTTCTGGCGCGAATCGTCAGTTCGTTTCGGTTCCGGCCCGAATCGGTGCATTCAATGCAACCCGGCATGGTTTTTTGCACAGTAACGAAACTGACCAAAACGAACAAAAACATCACTATTGGGTCCAAAAAAGTGGATTGGGTGCGTTTGTTTCGTTTCTAGCGTGAATCGGTAGTTCGTTTCGGTTCCGGCCCGAATCGGTGCATTCAATGCAACCCGGCATGGTTTTTTGCACAGTAACGAAACTGACCAAAACGAACCAAAACATAACTATTGGGTCCAAAAAAGTGGATTGGGTGTGTTCGTTTCGTTTCTGGCGCGAATCGGTAGTTCGTTTCGGTTCCGGCCCGAATCGGTACATTAAATGGTATCCCGGCATGGTTTTTTGCACAGTAACAAAACTGATTAAAAACGAACCAAAACATCACTATTGGGTCAAATAAAGTGAATTTGGTGCATTCGTTTCGTTTCTGGCGCGAATCGGTAGTTCGTTTCGGTTCCGGCCTGAATCGGTGCATTCAATGCAACCCGGCATGGTTTTTTGCACAGTAACGAAACTGACCAAAATGAACCAAAACATCACTATTGGGTCAAAAAAGTAAATTGGGTGCGTTCGTTTCGTTTCTGGCGCGAATCGGTAGTTTGTTTCGGTTCCGGCCCGAATCGGTGCATTAAATGCTGTCCCGGCATGGTTTTTTGCACAGTAACGAAACTGACGAAAACGAATAAAAACATCACTATTGGGTCCACAAAAGTGGATTGGGTGCGTTCGTTTCATTTCTGGCGCGAATCGGTAGTTCGTTTCGGTTCCGGCCCGAATCGATGCATTCAATGCAACCCGGCATGGTTTTTTGCACAGTAACGAAACTGACCAAAACGAACCAAAACATCACTATTGGGTCCAAAAAGTAAATTGGGTGTGTTCGTTTCGTTTCTGGCGCGAATCGGTAGTTTGTTTCGGTTCCGGCCCGAATCGGTGCATTAAATGCTGTCCCGGCATGGTTTTTTGCACAGTAACGAAACTGACGAAAACGAACAAAAACATCACTATTGGGTCCACAAAAGTGGATTGGGTGTGTTCGTTACGTTTCTGGCCCAAATCGGTAGTTCGTTTCGGTTCCGGCCCGAATCGGTGCATTCAATGCAACCCGGCATGGTTTTTTGCACAGTAACGAAACTGATTAAAAATGAACCAAAACATCACTATTGGGTCCAATATATTGAATTTGGTGCATTCGTTTCGTTTCTGGCGTGAATCGGTAGTTCGCTTTGGTTCCGGCCCGAATCGATGCATTCAATGCAACCCGGCATGGTTTTTTGCACAGTAACGAAACTGACCAAAACGAACCAAAACATCACTATTGGGTCCAAAAAGTAAATTGGGTGCGTTCGTTTTGTTTCTGGCGCGAATCGGTAGTTTGTTTCGGTTCCGGCCCGAATCGGTGCATTAAATGCTGTCCCGGCATGGTTTTTTGCACAGTAATGAAACTGACGAAACCGAACAAAAACATCACTATTGGGTCCAAAAAAGTGGATTGGGTGCGTTCGTTTCGTTTCTAGCGCGAATCAGTAGTTCGTTTCGGTTCCGGCCCGAATCGGTGCATTAAATGGTATCCCGGCATGGTTTTTTGCACAGTAATGAAACTGACCAAAACGAACCAAAACATCACTATTGGGTACACAAAAGTGGATTGGGTGCGTTCGTTTCGTTTCTGGCGCGAATCGGTAGTTTGTTTCGGTTCCGGCCCGAATCGGTGCATTAAATGCTGTCCCGGCATGGTTTTTTGCACAGTAACGAAACTGACGAAAACGAATAAAAACATCACTATTGGGTCCACAAAAGTGGATTGGGTGCGTTCGTTTTATTTCTGGCGCGAATCGGTAGTTCGTTTCGGTTCCGGCCCGAATCGATGCATTCAATGCAACCCGGCATGGTTTTTTGCACAGTAACGAAACTGACCAAAACGAACCAAAACATCACTATTGGGTCCAAAAAGTAAATTGGGTGTGTTCGTTTCGTTTCTGGCGCGAATCGGTAGTTTGTTTCGGTTCCGGCCCGAATCGGTGCATTAAATGCTGTCCCGGCATGGTTTTTTGCACAGTAATGAAACTGACGAAAACGAACAAAAACATCACTATTGGGTCCACAAAAGTGGATTGGGTGTGTTCGTTACGTTTCTGGCCCAAATCGGTAGTTCGTTTCGGTTCCGGCCCGAATCGGTGCATTCAATGCAACCCGGCATGGTTTTTTGCACAGTAACGAAACTCATTAAAAATGAACCAAAACATCACTATTGGGTCCAATATATTGAATTTGGTGCATTCGTTTCGTTTCTGGCGTGAATCGGTAGTTCGCTTTGGTTCCGGCCCGAATCGATGCATTCAATGCAACCCGGCATGGTTTTTTGCACAGTAACGAAACTGACCAAAACGAACCAAAACATCACTATTGGGTCCAAAAAGTAAATTGGGTGCGTTCGTTTCGTTTCTGGCGCGAATCGGTAGTTTGTTTCGGTTCCGGCCCGAATCGGTGCATTAAATGCTGTCCCGGCATGGTTTTTTGCACAGTAATGAAACTGACGAAAACGAACAAAAACATCACTATTGGGTCCAAAAAAGTGGATTGGGTGCGTTCGTTTCGTTTCTAGCGCGAATCAGTAGTTCGTTTCGGTTCCGGCCCGAATCGGTGCATTAAATGGTATCCCGGCATGGTTTTTTGCACAGTAATGAAACTGACCAAAACGAACCAAAACATCACTATTGGGTCCACAAAAGTGGATTGGGTGCGTTCGTTTCGTTTCTGGCGCGAATCGGTAGTCCGTTTCGGTTCCGGCCCGAATCGGTGCATTAAATGGTATCCCGGCATGGTTTTTTGCACAGTAACGAAACTGACCAAAACGAACCAAAACATCACTATTGGGTCCAAAAAAGTGGATTGGGTGCGTTCGTTTCGTTTCTAGGGTGAATCGGTAGTTCGTTTCGGTTCCGGCCCGAATCGGTGCATTCAATGCAACCCGGCATGGTTTTTTGCATAGTAACGAAACTGACCAAAACGAACCAAAACATAACTATTGGGTCCAAAAAAGTGGATTGGGTGCGTTCGTTTTGTTTCTGGCGCGAATCGGTAGTTCGTTTCGGTTCTGGCCTGAATCGGTACATTAAATGCTATCCCGGCATGGTTTTTTGCACAGTAACGAAACTGATTAAAAATGAACCAAAACATCACTATTGGGTCCAATATATTGAATTTGGTGCATTCGTTTCGTTTCTGGCGTGAATCGGTAGTTCGCTTTGGTTCCGGCCCGAATCGATGCATTCAATGCAACCCGGCATGGTTTTTTGCACAGTAACGAAACTGACCAAAATGAACCAAAACATCACTATTGGGTCCAAAAAGTAAATTGGGTGCGTTCGTTTCGTTTCTGGCGCGAATCGGTAGTTTGTTTCGGTTCCGGCCCGAATCGGTGCATTAAATGCTGTCCCGGCATGGTTTTTTGCACAGTAATGAAACTGACGAAAACGAACAAAAACATCACTATTGGGTCCAAAAAAGTGGATTGGGTGCGTTCGTTTCGTTTCTAGCGCGAATCAGTAGTTCGTTTCGGTTCCGGCCCGAATCGGTGCATTAAATGGTATCCCGGCATGGTTTTTTGCACAGTAATGAAACTGACCAAAACGAACCAAAACATCACTATTGGGTACACAAAAGTGGATTGGGTGCGTTCGTTTCGTTTCTGGCGCGAATCGGTAGTTCGTTTCGGTTCCGGCCCGAATCGGTGCATTAAATGGTATCCCGACATGGTTTTTTGCACAGTAACGAAACTGACCAAAACGAACCAAAACATCACTATTGGTTCCAAAAAAGTGGATTGGGTGCGTTCGTTTCGTTTCTGGCGCGAATCGGTTGTCCGTTTCGGTTCCGGCCCGAATCGGTGCATTAAATGGTATCCCGGCATGGTTTTTTGCACAGTAACGAAACTGACCAAAACGAACAAAAACATCACTATTGGGTCCAAAAAAGTGGATTGGGTGCGTTTGTTTCGTTTCTAGCGTGAATCGGTAGTTCGTTTCGGTTCCGGCCCGAATCGGTGCATTCAATGCAACCCGGCATGGTTTTTTGCACAGTAACGAAACTGACCAAAACGAACCAAAACATAACTATTGGGTCCAAAAAAGTGGATTGGGTGTGTTCGTTTCGTTTCTGGCGCGAATCGGTAGTTCGTTTCGGTTCCGGCCCGAATCGGTACATTAAATGGTATCCCGGCATGGTTTTTTGCACAGTAACAAAACTGATTAAAAACGAACCAAAACATCACTATTGGGTCAAATAAAGTGAATTTGGTGCATTCGTTTCGTTTCTGGCGCGAATCGGTAGTTCGTTTCGGTTCCGGCCTGAATCGGTGCATTCAATGCAACCCGGCATGGTTTTTTGCACAGTAACGAAACTGACCAAAATGAACCAAAACATCACTATTGGGTCCAAAAAGTAAATTGGGTGCGTTCGTTTCGTTTCTGGCGCGAATCGGTAGTTTGTTTCGGTTCCGGCCCGAATCGGTGCATTAAATGCTGTCCCGGCATGGTTTTTTGCACAGTAACGAAACTGACGAAAACGAATAAAAACATCACTATTGGGTCCACAAAAGTGGATTGGGTGCGTTCGTTTCATTTCTGGCGCGAATCGGTAGTTCGTTTCGGTTCCGGCCCGAATCGATGCATTCAATGCAACCCGGCATGGTTTTTTGCACAGTAATGAAACTGACCAAAACGAACCAAAACATCACTATTGGGTCCAAAAAGTAAATTGGGTGTGTTCGTTTCGTTTCTGGCGCGAATCGGTAGTTTGTTTCGGTTCCGGCCCGAATCGGTGCATTAAATGCTGTCCCGGCATGGTTTTTTGCACAGTAACGAAACTGACGAAAACGAACAAAAACATCACTATTGGGTCCACAAAAGTGGATTGGGTGTGTTCGTTACGTTTCTGGCCCAAATCGGTAGTTCGTTTCGGTTCCGGCCCGAATCGGTGCATTCAATGCAACCCGGCATGGTTTTTTGCACAGTAACGAAACTGATTAAAAATGAACCAAAACATCACTATTGGGTCCAATATATTGAATTTGGTGCATTCGTTTCGTTTCTGGCGTGAATCGGTAGTTCGCTTTGGTTCCGGCCCGAATCGATGCATTCAATGCAACCCGGCATGGTTTTTTGCACAGTAACGAAACTGACCAAAACGAACCAAAACATCACTATTGGGTCCAAAAAGTAAATTGGGTGCGTTCGTTTCGTTTCTGGCGCGAATCGGTAGTTTGTTTCGGTTCCGGCCCGAATCGGTGCATTAAATGCTGTCCCGGCATGGTTTTTTGCACAGTAATGAAACTGACGAAACCGAACAAAAACATCACTATTGGGTCCAAAAAAGTGGATTGGGTGCGTTCGTTTCGTTTCTAGCGCGAATCAGTAGTTCGTTTCGGTTCCGGCCCGAATCGGTGCATTAAATGGTATCCCGGCATGGTTTTTTGCACAGTAATGAAACTGACCAAAACGAACCAAAAAATCACTATTGGGTACACAAAAGTGGATTGGGTGCGTTCGTTTCGTTTCTGGCGCGAATCGGTAGTTCGTTTCGGTTCCGGCCCGAATCGGTGCATTAAATGGTATCCCGACATGGTTTTTTGCACAGTAACGAAACTGACCAAAACGAACCAAAACATCACTATTGGTTCCAAAAAAGTGGATTGGGTGCGTTCGTTTCATTTCTGGCCCGAATTGGTGCATTAAATGCAACCCGGCATGGTTTTTTGCACTGTAAGAAAACTGACCAAAACGAACCAAAACATCACTATTGGGTCCAAAAAAGTGGATTGGGTGCGTTCGTTTCGTTTCTGGCGCGAATCGGTAGTTCGTTTCGGTTCCGGCCCGAATCGGTGCATTCAATGCAACCCGGCATGGTTTTTTGCACAGTAACGAAACTGACCAAAACGAATAAAAACATCACTATTGGGTCCAAAAAAGTGGATTGGGTGCGTTTGTTTCGTTTCTAGCGTGAATCGGTAGTTCGTTTCGGTTCCGGCCCGAATCGGTGCATTCAATGCAACCCGGCATGGTTTTTTGCACAGTAACGAAACTGACCAAAACGAACCAAAACATAACTATTGGGTCCAAAAAAGTGGATTGGGTGCGTTCGTTTCGTTTCTGGCGCGAATCGGTAGTTCGTTTCGGTTCCGGCCCGAATCGGTACATTAAATGCTATCCCGGCATGGTTTTTTGCACAGTAACGAAACTGATTAAAAACGAACCAAAACATCACTATTGGGTCAAATAAAGTGAATTTGGTGCATTCGTTTCGTTTCTGGCGCGAATCGGTAGTTCGTTTCGGTTCCGGCCCGAATCGGTGCATTCAATGCAACCCGGCATGGTTTTTTGCACAGTAACGAAACTGACCAAAATGAACCAAAACATCACTATTGGGTCCAAAAAGTAAATTGGGTGCGTTCGTTTCGTTTCTGGCGCGAATCGGTAGTTTGTTTTGGTTCCGGCCCGAATCGGTGCATTAAATGCTGTCCCGGCATGGTTTTTTGCACAGTAACGAAACTGACGAAAACGAATAAAAACATCACTATTGGGTCCACAAAAGTGGATTGGGTGCGTTCGTTTCGTTTCTGGCGCGAATCGGTAGTTCGTTTCGGTTCCGGCCCGAATCGATGCATTCAATGCAACCCGGCATGGTTTTTTGCACAGTAACGAAACTGACCAAAACGAACCAAAACATCACTATTGGGTCCAAAAAGTAAATTGGGTGTGTTCGTTTCGTTTCTGGCGCGAATCGGTAGTTTGTTTCGGTTCCGGCCCGAATCGGTGCATTAAATGCTGTCCCGGCATGGTTTTTTGCACAGTAACGAAACTGACGAAAACGAACAAAAACATCACTATTGGGTCCACAAAAGTGGATTGGGTGTGTTCGTTACGTTTCTGGCCCAAATCGGTAGTTCGTTTCGGTTCCGGCCCGAATCGGTGCATTCAATGCAACCCGGCATGGTTTTTTGCACAGTAACGAAACTGATTAAAAATGAACCAAAACATCACTATTGGGTCCAATATATTGAATTTGGTGCATTCGTTTCGTTTCTGGCGCGAATCGGTAGTTCGTTTTGGTTCCGGCCCGAATCGGTGCATTAAATGCTATCCCGGCATGGTTTTTTGCACAGTAAGGAAACTGACCAAAACGAACCAAAACATCACTATTGGGTCCACAAAAGTGGATTGGGTGCGTTCGTTTCGTTTCTGGCGCGAATCGGTAGTCCGTTTCGGTTCCGGCCCGAATCGGTGCATTAAATGGTATCCCGGCATGGTTTTTTGCACGGTAACGAAACTGACCAAAACGAACCAAAACATCACTATTGGGTCCAAAAAAGTGGATTGGGTGCGTTCGTTTCGTTTCTAGCGTGAATCAGTAGTTCGTTTCGGTTCCGGCCCGAATCGGTGCATTAAATGGTATCCCGGCATGGTTTTTTGCACAGTAATGAAACTGACCAAAACGAACCAAAACATCACTATTGGGTACACAAAAGTGGATCGGGTGCGTTCGTTTCGTTTCTGGCGCGAATCGGTAGTTCGTTTCGGTTCCGGCCCGAATCGGTGCATTAAATGGTATCCCGACATGGTTTTTTGCACAGTAACGAAACTGACCAAAACGAACCAAAACATCACTATTGGTTCCAAAAAAGTGGATTGGGTGCGTTCGTTTCGTTTCTGGCCCGAATTGGTGCATTAAATGCAACCCGGCAAGGTTTTTTTCACTGTAAGAAAATTGACCAAAACGAACCAAAACATCACTATTGGGTCCAAAAAAGTGGATTGGGTGCGTTCATTTCGTTTCTGGCGCGAATCGTCAGTTCGTTTCGGTTCCGGCCCGAATCGGTGCATTCAATGCAACCCGGCATGGTTTTTTGCACAGTAACGAAACTGACCAAAACGAACAAAAACATCACTATTGGGTCCAAAAAAGTGGATTGGGTGCGTTTGTTTCGTTTCTAGCGTGAATCGGTAGTTCGTTTTGGTTCCGGCCCGAATCGGTGCATTAAATGCTATCACGGCATGGTTTTTTGCACAGTAATGAAACTGACCAAAACGAACCAAAACATCACTATTGGGTCCACAAAAGTGGATTGGGTGCGTTCGTTTCGTTTCTGGCGCGAATCGGTAGTCCGTTTCGGTTCCGGCCCGAATCGGTGCATTAAATGGTATCCCGGCATGGTTTTTTGCACGGTAACGAAACTGACCAAAACGAACCAAAACATCACTATTGGGTCCAAAAAAGTGGATTGGGTGCGTTCGTTTCGTTTCTAGCGTGAATCGGTAGTTCGTTTCGGTTCCGGCCCGAATCGGTGCATTCAATGCAACCCGGCATGGTTTTTTGCATAGTAACGAAACTGACCAAAACGAACCAAAACATAACTATTGGGTCCAAAAAAGTGGATTGGGTGCGTTCGTTTTGTTTCTGGCGCGAATCGGTAGTTCGTTTCGGTTCTGGCCTGAATCGGTACATTAAATGCTATCCCGGCATGGTTTTTTGCACAGTAACGAAACTGATTAAAAATGAACCAAAACATCACTATTGGGTCCAATATATTGAATTTGGTGCATTCGTTTCGTTTCTGGCGTGAATCGGTAGTTCGCTTTGGTTCCGGCCCGAATCGATGCATTCAATGCAACCCGGCATGGTTTTTTGCACAGTAACGAAACTGACCAAAACGAACCAAAACATCACTATTGGGTCCAAAAAGTAAATTGGGTGCGTTCGTTTCGTTTCTGGCGCGAATCGGTAGTTTGTTTCGGTTCCGGCCCGAATCGGTGCATTAAATGCTGTCCCGGCATGGTTTTTTGCACAGTAATGAAACTGACGAAAACGAACAAAAACATCACTATTGGGTCCAAAAAAGTGGATTGGGTGCGTTCGTTTCGTTTCTAGCGCGAATCAGTAGTTCGTTTCGGTTCCGGCCCGAATCGGTGCATTAAATGGTATCCCGGCATGGTTTTTTGCACAGTAATGAAACTGACCAAAACGAACCAAAACATCACTATTGGGTACACAAAAGTGGATTGGGTGCGTTCGTTTCCTTTCTGGCGCGAATCGGTAGTTCGTTTCGGTTCCGGCCCGAATCGGTGCATTAAATGGTATCCCGACATGGTTTTTTGCACGGTAACGAAACTGACCAAAACGAACCAAAACATCACTATTGGTTCCAAAAAAGTGGATTGGGTGCGTTCGTTTCGTTTCTGGCCCGAATTGGTGCATTAAATGCAACCCGGCATGGTTTTTTGCACTGTAAGAAAACTGACCAAAACGAACCAAAACATCACTATTGGGTCCAAAAAAGTGGATTGGGTGCGTTCGTTTCGTTTCTGGCGCGAATCGTCAGTTCGTTTCGGTTCCGGCCCGAATCGGTGCATTCAATGCAACCCGGCATGGTTTTTTGCACAGTAACGAAACTGACCAAAACGAACAAAAACATCACTATTGGGTCCAAAAAAGTGGATTGGGTGCGTTTGTTTCGTTTCTAGCGTGAATCGGTAGTTCGTTTCGGTTCCGGCCCGAATCGGTGCATTCAATGTAACCCGGCATGGTTTTTTGCACAGTAACGAAACTGATTAAAAATGAACCAAAACATCACTATTGGGTCCAATATATTGAATTTGGTGCATTCGTTTCGTTTCTGGCGTGAATCGGTAGTTCGCTTTGGTTCCGGCCCGAATCGATGCATTCAATGCAACCCGGCATGGTTTTTTGCACAGTAACGAAACTGACCAAAACGAACCAAAACATCACTATTGGGTCCAAAAAGTAAATTGGGTGCGTTCGTTTCGTTTCTGGCGCGAATCGGTAGTTTGTTTCGGTTCCGGCCCGAATCGGTGCATTCAATGCAACCCGGCATGGTTTTTTGCACAGTAACGAAACTGTCCAAAATGAACCAAAACATCACTATTGGGTCCAAAAAGTAAATTGGGTGTGTTCGTTTCGTTTCTGGCGCGAATCGGTAGTTTGTTTCGGTTCCGGCCCGAATCGGTGCATTAAATGCTGTCCCGGCATGGTTTTTTGCACAGTAACGAAACTGACGAAAACGAACAAAAACATCACTATTGGGTCCACAAAAGTGGATTGGGTGTGTTCGTTACGTTTCTGGCCCAAATCGGTAGTTCGTTTCGGTTCCGGCCCGAATCGGTGCATTCAATGCAACCCGGCATGGTTTTTTGCACAGTAACGAAACTGATTAAAAATGAACCAAAACATCACTATTGGGTCCAATATATTGAATTTGGTGCATTCGTTTCGTTTCTGGCGCGAATCGGTAGTTCGTTTTGGTTCCGGCCCGAATCGGTGCATTAAATGCTATCCCGGCATGGTTTTTTGCACAGTAAGGAAACTGACCAAAACGAACCAAAACATCACTATTGGGTCCACAAAAGTGGATTGGGTGCGTTCGTTTCGTTTCTGGCGCGAATCGGTAGTCCGTTTCGGTTCCGGCCCGAATCGGTGCATTAAATGGTATCCCGGCATGGTTTTTTGCACGGTAACGAAACTGACCAAAACGAACCAAAACATCACTATTGGGTCCAAAAAAGTGGATTGGGTGCGTTCGTTTCGTTTCTAGCGTGAATCAGTAGTTCGTTTCGGTTCCGGCCCGAATCGGTGCATTAAATGGTATCCCGGCATGGTTTTTTGCACAGTAATGAAACTGACCAAAACGAACCAAAACATCACTATTGGGTACACAAAAGTGGATCGGGTGCGTTCGTTTCGTTTCTGGCGCGAATCGGTAGTTCGTTTCGGTTCCGGCCCGAATCGGTGCATTAAATGGTATCCCGACATGGTTTTTTGCACAGTAACGAAACTGACCAAAACGAACCAAAACATCACTATTGGTTCCAAAAAAGTGGATTGGGTGCGTTCGTTTCGTTTCTGGCCCGAATTGGTGCATTAAATGCAACCCGGCAAGGTTTTTTTCACTGTAAGAAAATTGACCAAAACGAACCAAAACATCACTATTGGGTCCAAAAAAGTGGATTGGGTGCGTTCATTTCGTTTCTGGCGCGAATCGTCAGTTCGTTTCGGTTCCGGCCCGAATCGGTGCATTCAATGCAACCCGGCATGGTTTTTTGCACAGTAACGAAACTGACCAAAACGAACAAAAACATCACTATTGGGTCCAAAAAAGTGGATTGGGTGCGTTTGTTTCGTTTCTAGCGTGAATCGGTAGTTCGTTTTGGTTCCGGCCCGAATCGGTGCATTAAATGCTATCACGGCATGGTTTTTTGCACAGTAATGAAACTGACCAAAACGAACCAAAACATCACTATTGGGTCCACAAAAGTGGATTGGGTGCGTTCGTTTCGTTTCTGGCGCGAATCGGTAGTCCGTTTCGGTTCCGGCCCGAATCGGTGCATTAAATGGTATCCCGGCATGGTTTTTTGCACGGTAACGAAACTGACCAAAACGAACCAAAACATCACTATTGGGTCCAAAAAAGTGGATTGGGTGCGTTCGTTTCGTTTCTAGCGTGAATCGGTAGTTCGTTTCGGTTCCGGCCCGAATCGGTGCATTCAATGCAACCCGGCATGGTTTTTTGCATAGTAACGAAACTGACCAAAACGAACCAAAACATAACTATTGGGTCCAAAAAAGTGGATTGGGTGCGTTCGTTTTGTTTCTGGCGCGAATCGGTAGTTCGTTTCGGTTCTGGCCTGAATCGGTACATTAAATGCTATCCCGGCATGGTTTTTTGCACAGTAACGAAACTGATTAAAAATGAACCAAAACATCACTATTGGGTCCAATATATTGAATTTGGTGCATTCGTTTCGTTTCTGGCGTGAATCGGTAGTTCGCTTTGGTTCCGGCCCGAATCGATGCATTCAATGCAACCCGGCATGGTTTTTTGCACAGTAACGAAACTGACCAAAACGAACCAAAACATCACTATTGGGTCCAAAAAGTAAATTGGGTGCGTTCGTTTCGTTTCTGGCGCGAATCGGTAGTTTGTTTCGGTTCCGGCCCGAATCGGTGCATTAAATGCTGTCCCGGCATGGTTTTTTGCACAGTAATGAAACTGACGAAAACGAACAAAAACATCACTATTGGGTCCAAAAAAGTGGATTGGGTGCGTTCGTTTCGTTTCTAGCGCGAATCAGTAGTTCGTTTCGGTTCCGGCCCGAATCGGTGCATTAAATGGTATCCCGGCATGGTTTTTTGCACAGTAATGAAACTGACCAAAACGAACCAAAACATCACTATTGGGTACACAAAAGTGGATTGGGTGCGTTCGTTTCCTTTCTGGCGCGAATCGGTAGTTCGTTTCGGTTCCGGCCCGAATCGGTGCATTAAATGGTATCCCGACATGGTTTTTTGCACGGTAACGAAACTGACCAAAACGAACCAAAACATCACTATTGGTTCCAAAAAAGTGGATTGGGTGCGTTCGTTTCGTTTCTGGCCCGAATTGGTGCATTAAATGCAACCCGGCATGGTTTTTTGCACTGTAAGAAAACTGACCAAAACGAACCAAAACATCACTATTGGGTCCAAAAAAGTGGATTGGGTGCGTTCGTTTCGTTTCTGGCGCGAATCGTCAGTTCGTTTCGGTTCCGGCCCGAATCGGTGCATTCAATGCAACCCGGCATGGTTTTTTGCACAGTAACGAAACTGACCAAAACGAACAAAAACATCACTATTGGGTCCAAAAAAGTGGATTGGGTGCGTTTGTTTCGTTTCTAGCGTGAATCGGTAGTTCGTTTCGGTTCCGGCCCGAATCGGTGCATTCAATGTAACCCGGCATGGTTTTTTGCACAGTAACGAAACTGATTAAAAATGAACCAAAACATCACTATTGGGTCCAATATATTGAATTTGGTGCATTCGTTTCGTTTCTGGCGTGAATCGGTAGTTCGCTTTGGTTCCGGCCCGAATCGATGCATTCAATGCAACCCGGCATGGTTTTTTGCACAGTAACGAAACTGACCAAAACGAACCAAAACATCACTATTGGGTCCAAAAAGTAAATTGGGTGCGTTCGTTTCGTTTCTGGCGCGAATCGGTAGTTTGTTTCGGTTCCGGCCCGAATCGGTGCATTAAATGCTGTCCCGGCATGGTTTTTTGCACAGTAATGAAACTGACGAAAACGAACAAAAACATCACTATTGGGTCCAAAAAAGTGGATTGGGTGCGTTCGTTTCGTTTCTAGCGCGAATCAGTAGTTCGTTTCGGTTCCGGCCCGAATCGGTGCATTAAATGGTATCCCGGCATGGTTTTTTGCACAGTAATGAAACTGACCAAAACGAACCAAAACATCACTATTGGGTACACAAAAGTGGATTGGGTGCGTTCGTTTCGTTTCTGGCGCGAATCGGTAGTTCGTTTCGGTTCCGGCCCGAATCGGTGCATTAAATGGTATCCCGACATGGTTTTTTGCACAGTAACGAAACTGACCAAAACATCACTATTGGTTCCAAAAAAGTGGATTGGGTGCGTTCGTTTCGTTTCTGGCCCGAATTGGTGCATTAAATGCAACCCGGCATGGTTTTTTGCACTGTAAGAAAACTGACCAAAACGAACCAAAACATCACTATTGGGTCCAAAAAAGTGGATTGGGTGCGTTCGTTTCGTTTCTGGCGCGAATCGACAGTTCGTTTCGGTTCCGGCCCGAATCGGTGCATTCAATGCAACCCGGCATGGTTTTTTGCACAGTAACGAAACTGACCAAAACGAACAAAAACATCACTATTGGGTCCAAAAAAGTGGATTGGGTGCGTTTGTTTCGTTTCTAGCGTGAATCGGTAGTTCGTTTCGGTTCCGGCCCGAATCGGTGCATTCAATCCAACCCGGCATGGTTTTTTGCACAGTAACGAAACTGACCAAAACGAACCAAAACATAACTATTGGGTCCAAAAAAGTGGATTGGGTGCGTTCGTTTCGTTTCTGGCGCGAATCGGTAGTTCGTTTCGGTTCCGGCCCGAATCGGTACATTAAATGCTATCCCGGCATGGTTTTTTGCACAGTAACGAAACTGATTAAAAACGAACCAAAACATCACTATTGGGTCAAATAAAGTGAATTTGGTGCATTCGTTTCGTTTCTGGCGCGAATCGGTAGTTCGTTTCGGTTCCGGCCCGAATCGGTGCATTCAATGCAACCCGGCATGGTTTTTTGCACAGTAACGAAACTGACCAAAATGAACCAAAACATCACTATTGGGTCCAAAAAGTAAATTGGGTGCGTTCGTTTCGTTTCTGGCGCGAATCGGTAGTTTGTTTCGGTTCCGGCCCGAATCGGTGCATTAAATGCTGTCCCGGCATGGTTTTTTGCACAGTAATGAAACTGACGAAAACGAATAAAAACATCACTATTGGGTCCACAAAAGTGGATTGGGTGCGTTCGTTTCATTTCTGGCGCGAATCGGTAGTTCGTTTCGGTTCCGGCCCGAATCGATGCATTCAATGCAACCCGGCATGGTTTTTTGCACAGTAACGAAACTGACCAAAACGAACCAAAACATCACTATTGGGTCCAAAAAGTAAATTGGGTGTGTTCGTTTCGTTTCTGGCGCGAATCGGTAGTTTGTTTCGGTTCCGGCCCGAATCGGTGCATTAAATGCTGTCCCGGCATGGTTTTTTGCACAGTAACGAAACTGACGAAAACGAACAAAAACATCACTATTGGGTCCACAAAAGTGGATTGGGTGTGTTCGTTACGTTTCTGGCCCAAATCGGTAGTTCGTTTCGGTTCCGGCCCGAATCGGTGCATTCAATGCAACCCGGCATGGTTTTTTGCACAGTAACGAAACTGATTAAAAATGAACCAAAACATCACTATTGGGTCCAATATATTGAATTTGGTGCATTCGTTTCGTTTCTGGCGTGAATCGGTAGTTCGCTTTGGTTCCGGCCCGAATCGATGCATTCAATGCAACCCGGCATGGTTTTTTGCACAGTAACGAAACTGACCAAAACGAACCAAAACATCACTATTGGGTCCAAAAGGTAAATTGGGTGCGTTCGTTTCGTTTCTGGCGCGAATCGGTAGTTTGTTTCGGTTCCGGCCCGAATCGGTGCATTAAATGCTGTCCCGGCATGGTTTTTTGCACAGTAATGAAACTGACGAAAACGAACAAAAACATCACTATTGGGTCCAAAAAAGTGGATTGGGTGCGTTCGTTTCGTTTCTAGCGCGAATCAGTAATTCGTTTCGGTTCCGGCCCGAATCGGTGCATTAAATGGTATCCCGGCATGGTTTTTTGCACAGTAATGAAACTGACCAAAACGAACCAAAACATCACTATTGGGTACACAAAAGTGGATTGGGTGCGTTCGTTTCGTTTCTGGCGCGAATCGGTAGTTCGTTTCGGTTTCGGCCCGAATCGGTGCATTAAATGGTATCCCGACATGGTTTTTTGCACAGTAACGAAACTGACCAAAACGAACCAAAACATCACTATTGGTTCCAAAAAAGTGGATTGGGTGCGTTCGTTTCGTTTCTGGCCCGAATTGGTGCATTAAATGCAACCCGGCATGGTTTTTTGCACTAAACGAAAACTGACCAAAACGAACCAAAACATCACTATTGGGTCCAAAAAAGTGGATTGGGTGCGTTCGTTTCGTTTCTGGCGCGAATCGGTAGTTCGTTTCGGTTCCGGCCCGAATCGGTGCATTCAATGCAACCCGGCATGGTTTTTTGCACAGTAACGAAACTGACCAAAACGAACAAAAACATCACTATTGGGTCCAAAAAAGTGGATTGGGTGCGTTTGTTTCGTTTCTAGGTGAATCGGTAGTTCGTTTCGGTTCCGGCCCGAATCGGTGCATTCAATGCAACCCGGCATGGTTTTTTGCACAGTAACGAAACTGACCAAAACGAAACAAAACATAACTATTGGGTCCAAAAAAGTGGATTGGGTGCGTTCGTTTCGTTTCTGGCGCGAATCGGTAGTTCGTTTCGGTTCCGGCCCGAATCGGTACATTAAATGCTATCCCGACATGGTTTTTTGCACAGTAACGAAACTGATTAAAAACGAACCAAAACATCACTATTGGGTCAAATAAAGTGAATTTGGTGCATTCGTTTCGTTTCTGGCGCGAATCGGTAGTTCGTTTCGGTTCCGGCCCGAATCGGTGCATTAAATGCTGTCCCGGCATGGTTTTTTGCACAGTAACGAAACTGACCAAAACGAACAAAAACATCACTATTGGGTCCAAAAAAGTGGATTGGGTGCGTTCGTTTCGTTTCTGGCGCGAATCGGTAGTTCGTTTCGGTTCCGGCCCGAATTGGTGCATTAAATGCAACCCGGCATGGTTTTTTGCACTGTAAGAAAACTGACCAAAACGAACCAAAACATCACTATTGGGTCCAAAAAAGTGGATTGGGTGCGTTCGTTTCGTTTCTGGCGCGAATCGTCAGTTCGTTTCGGTTCCGGCCCGAATCGGTGCATTCAATGCAACCCGGCATGGTTTTTTGCACAGTAACGAAACTGACCAAAACGAACAAAAACATCACTATTGGGTCCAAAAAAGTGGATTGGGTGCGTTTGTTTCGTTTCTAGCGTGAATCGGTAGTTCGTTTCGGTTCCGGCCCGAATCGGTGCATTCAATGCAACCCGGCATGGTTTTTTGCACAGTAACGAAACTGACCAAAACGAACCAAAACATAACTATTGGGTCCAAAAAAGTGGATTGGGTGCGTTCGTTTCGTTTCTGGCGCGAATCGGTAGTTCGTTTCGGTTCCGGCCCGAATCGGTACATTAAATGCTATCCCGGCATAGTTTTTTGCACAGTAACGAAACTGATTAAAAACGAACCAAAACATCACTATTGGGTCAAATAAAGTGAATTTGGTGCATTCGTTTCGTTTCTGGCGCGAATCGGTAGTTCGTTTCGGTTCCGGCCCGAATCGGTGCATTCAATGCAACCCGGCATGGTTTTTTGCACAGTAACGAAACTGACCAAAATGAACCAAAACATCACTATTGGGTCCAAAAAGTAAATTGGGTGCGTTCGTTTCGTTTCTGGCGCGAATCGGTAGTTTGTTTCGGTTCCGGCCCGAATCGGTGCATTAAATGCTGTCCCGGCATGGTTTTTTGCACAGTAACGAAACTGACGAAAACGAATAAAAACATCACTATTGGGTCCACAAAAGTGGATTGGGTGCGTTCGTTTCATTTCTGGCGCGAATCGGTAGTTCGTTTCGGTTCCGGCCCGAATCGATGCATTCAATGCAACCCGGCATGGTTTTTTGCACAGTAACAAAACTGACCAAAACGAACCAAAACATCACTATTGGGTCCCAAAAGTAAATTGGGTGTGTTCGTTTCGTTTCTGGCGCGAATCGGTAGTTTGTTTCGGTTCCGGCCCGAATCGGTGCATTAAATGCTGTCCCGGCATGGTTTTTTGCACAGTAACGAAACTGACGAAAACGAACAAAAACATCACTATTGGGTCCACAAAAGTGGATTGGGTGTGTTCGTTACGTTTCTGGCCCAAATCGGTAGTTCGTTTCGGTTCCGGCCCGAATCGGTGCATTCAATGCAACCCGGCATGGTTTTTTGCACAGTAACGAAACTGATTAAAAATGAACCAAAACATCACTATTGGGTCCAATATATTGAATTTGGTGCATTCGTTTCGTTTCTGGCGTGAATCGGTAGTTCGCTTTGGTTCCGGCCCGAATCGATGCATTCAATGCAACCCGGCATGGTTTTTTGCACAGTAACGAAACTGACCAAAACGAACCAAAACATCACTATTGGGTCCAAAAGGTAAATTGGGTGCGTTTGTTTCGTTTCTGGCGCGAATCGGTAGTTTGTTTCGGTTCCGGCCCGAATCGGTGCATTAAATGCTGTCCCGGCATGGTTTTTTGCACAGTAATGAAACTGACGAAAACGAACAAAAACATCACTATTGGGTCCAAAAAAGTGGATTGGGTGCGTTCGTTTCGTTTCTAGCGCGAATCAGTAGTTCGTTTCGGTTCCGGCCCGAATCGGTGCATTAAATGGTATCCCGGCATGGTTTTTTGCACAGTAATGAAACTGACCAAAACGAACCAAAACATCACTATTGGGTACACAAAAGTGGATTGGGTGCGTTCGTTTCGTTTCTGGCGCGAATCGGTAGTTCGTTTCGGTTTCGGCCCGAATCAGTGCATTAAATGGTATCCCGACATGGTTTTTTGCACAGTAACGAAACTGACCAAAACGAACAAAAACATCACTATTGGGTCCAAAAAAGTGGATTGGGTGTGTTCGTTTCGTTTCTGGCCCGAATTGGTGCATTAAATGCAACCCGGCATGGTTTTTTGCACTGTAAGAAAACTGACCAAAACGAACCAAAACATCACTATTGGGTCCAAAAAAGTGGATTGGGTGCGTTCGTTTCGTTTCTGGCGCGAATCGTCAGTTCGTTTCGGTTCCGGCCCGAATCGGTGCATTCAATGCAACCCGGCATGGTTTTTTGCACAGTAACGAAACTGACCAAAACGAACAAAAACATCACTATTGGGTCCAAAAAAGTGGATTGGGTGCGTTTGTTTCGTTTCTAGCGTGAATCGGTAGTTCGTTTCGGTTCCGACCCGAATCGGTGCATTCAATGCAACCCGGCATGGTTTTTTGCACAGTAACGAAACTGACCAAAACGAACCAAAACATAACTATTGGGTCCAAAAAAGTGGATTGGGTGCGTTCGTTTCGTTTCTGGCGCGAATCGGTAGTTCGTTTCGGTTCCGGCCCGAATCGGTACATTAAATGCTATCCCGGCATGGTTTTTTGCACAGTAACGAAACTGATTAAAAACGAACCAAAACATCACTATTGGGTCAAATAAAATGAATTTGGTGCATTCGTTTCGTTTCTGGCGCGAATCGGTAGTTCGTTTCGGTTCCGGCCCGAATCGGTGCATTCAATGCAACCCGGCATGGTTTTTTGCACAGTAACGAAACTGACCAAAATGAACCAAAACATCACTATTGGGTCCAAAAAGTAAATTGGGTGCGTTCGTTTCGTTTCTGGCGCGAATCGGTAGTTTGTTTCGGTTCCGGCCCGAATCGGTGCATTAAATGCTGTCCCGGCATGGTTTTTTGCACAGTAACGAAACTGACGAAAACGAATAAAAACATCACTATTGGGTCCACAAAAGTGGATTGGGTGCGTTCGTTTCATTTCTGGCGCGAATCGGTAGTTCGTTTCGGTTCCGGCCCGAATCGATGCATTCAATGCAACCCGGCATGGTTTTTTGCACAGTAACGAAACTGACCAAAACGAACCAAAACATCACTAGTGGGTCCAAAAAGTAAATTGGGTGTGTTCGTTTCGTTTCTGGCGCGAATCGGTAGTTTGTTTCGGTTCCGGCCCGAATCGGTGCATTAAATGCTGTCCCGGCATGGTTTTTTGCACAGTAACGAAACTGACGAAAACGAACAAAAACATCACTATTGGGTCCACAAAAGTGGATTGGGTGTGTTCGTTACGTTTCTGGCCCAAATCGGTAGTTCGTTTCGGTTCCGGCCCGAATCGGTGCATTCAATGCAACCCGGCATGGTTTTTTGCACAGTAACGAAACTGATTAAAAATGAACCAAAACATCACTATTGGGTCCAATATATTGAATTTGGTGCATTCGTTTCGTTTCTGGCGTGAATCGGTAGTTCGCTTTGGTTCCGGCCCGAATCGATGCATTCAATGCAACCCGGCATGGTTTTTTGCACAGTAACGAAACTGACCAAAACGAACCAAAACATCACTATTGGGTCCAAAAGGTAAATTGGGTGCGTTCGTTTCGTTTCTGGCGCGAATCGGTAGTTTGTTTCGGTTCCGGCCCGAATCGGTGCATTAAATGCTGTCCCGGCATGGTTTTTTGCACAGTAATGAAACTGACGAAAACGAACAAAAACATCACTATTGGGTCCAAAAAAGTGGATTGGGTGCGTTCGTTTCGTTTCTAGCGCGAATCAGTAGTTCGTTTCGGTTCCGGCCCGAATCGGTGCATTAAATGGTATCCCGGCATGGTTTTTTGCACAGTAATGAAACTGACCAAAACGAACCAAAACATCACTATTGGGTACACAAAAGTGGATTGGGTGCGTTCGTTTCGTTTCTGGCGCGAATCGGTAGTTCGTTTCGGTTTCGGCCCGAATCGGTGCATTAAATGGTATCCCGACATGGTTTTTTGCACAGTAACGAAACTGACCAAAACGAACCAAAACATCACTATTGGTTCCAAAAAAGTGGATTGGGTGCGTTCGTTTCGTTTCTGGCCCGAATTGGTGCATTAAATGCAACCCGGCATGGTTTTTTGCACTGTACGAAAACTGACCAAAACGAACCAAAACATCACTATTGGGTCCAAAAAAGTGGATTGGGTGCGTTCGTTTCGTTTCTGGCGCGAATCGGTAGTTCGTTTCGGTTCCGGCCCGAATCGGTGCATTCAATGCAACCCGGCATGGTTTTTTGCACAGTAACGAAACTGACCAAAACGAACAAAAACATCACTATTGGGTCCAAAAAAGTGGATTGGGTGCGTTTGTTTCGTTTCTAGCGTGAATCGGTAGTTCGTTTCGGTTCCGGCCCGAATCGGTGCATTCAATGCAACCCGGCATGGTTTTTTGCACAGTAACGAAACTGACCAAAACGAACCAAAACATAACTATTGGGTCCAAAAAAGTGGATTGGGTGCGTTCGTTTCGTTTCTGGCGCGAATCGGTAGTTCGTTTCGGTTCCGGCCCGAATCGGTACATTAAATGCTATCCCGGCATGGTTTTTTGCACAGTAACGAAACTGATTAAAAACGAACCAAAACATCACTATTGGGTCAAATAAAATGAATTTGGTGCATTCGTTTCGTTTCTGGCGCGAATCGGTAGTTCGTTTCGGTTCCGGCCCGAATCGGTGCATTCAATGCAACCCGGCATGGTTTTTTGCACAGTAACGAAACTGACCAAAATGAACCAAAACATCACTATTGGGTCCAAAAAGTAAATTGGGTGCGTTCGTTTCGTTTCTGGCGCGAATCGGTAGTTCGTTTCGGTTCCGGCCCGAATCGATGCATTCAATGCAACCCGGCATGGTTTTTTGCACAGTAACAAAACTGACCAAAACGAACCAAAACATCACTATTGGGTCCAAAAAGTAAATTGGGTGTGTTCGTTTCGTTTCTGGCGCGAATCGGTAGTTCGTTTCGGTTCCGGCCCGAATCGGTACATTAAATGCTATCCCGGCATGGTTTTTTGCACAGTAACGAAACTGATTAAAAACAAACCAAAACATCACTATTGGGTCAAATAAAGTGAATTTTGTGCATTCGTTTCGTTTCTGGCGCGAATCGGTAGTTTGTTTCGGTTCCGGCCCGAATCGGTGCATTAAATGCTGTCCCGGCATGGTTTTTTGCACAGTAACGAAACTGACGAAAACGAACAAAAACATCACTATTGGGTCCAAAAAAGTGGATTGGGTGCGTTCGTTTCGTTTCTGGCGCGAATCGGTAGTTCGTTTCGGTTCCGGCCCGAATTGGTGCATTAAATGCAACCCGGCATGGTTTTTTGCACTGTAAGAAAACTGACCAAAACGAACCAAAACATCACTATTGGGTCCAAAAAAGTGGATTGGGTGCGTTCGTTTCGTTTCTGGCGCGAATCGTCAGTTCGTTTCGGTTCCGGCCCGAATCGGTGCATTCAATGCAACCCAGCATGGTTTTTTGCACAGTAACGAAACTGACCAAAACGAACAAAAACATCACTATTGGGTCCAAAAAAGTGGATTGGGTGCGTTTGTTTCGTTTCTAGCGTGAATCGGTAGTTCGTTTCGGTTCCGGCCCGAATCGGTGCATTCAATGCAACCCAGCATGGTTTTTTGCACAGTAACGAAACTGACCAAAACGAACCAAAACATAACTATTGGGTCCAAAAAAGTGGATTGGGTGCGTTCGTTTCGTTTCTGGCGCGAATCGGTAGTTCGTTTCGGTTCCGGCCCGAATCGGTACATTAAATGCTATCCCGGCATGGTTTTTTGCACAGTAACGAAACTGATTAAAAACGAACCAAAACATCACTATTGGGTCAAATAAAGTGAATTTGGTGCATTCGTTTCGTTTCTGGCGCGAATCGGTAGTTTGTTTCGGTTCCGGCCCGAATCGGTGCATTAAATGCTGTCCCGGCATGGTTTTTTGCACAGTAACGAAACTGACGAAAACGAATAAAAACATCACTATTGGGTCGACAAAAGTGGATTGGGTGCGTTCGTTTCATTTCTGGCGCGAATCGGTAGTTCGTTTCGGTTCCGGCCCGATTCGATGCATTCAATGCAACCCGGCATGGTTTTTTGCACAGTAACGAAACTGACCAAAATGAACCAAAACATCACTATTGGGTCCAAAAAGTAAATTGGGTGTGTTCGTTTCGTTTCTGGCGCGAATCGGTAGTTTGTTTCGGTTCCGGCCCGAATCGGTGCATTAAATGCTGTCCCGGCATGGTTTTTTGCACAGTAACGAAACTGACGAAAACGAACAAAAACATCACTATTGGGTCCACAAAAGTGGATTGGGTGTGTTCGTTACGTTTCTGGCCCAAATCGGTAGTTCGTTTCGGTTCCGGCCCGAATCGGTGCATTCAATGCAACCCGGCATGGTTTTTTGCACAGTAACGAAACTGATTAAAAATGAACCAAAACATCACTATTGGGTCCAATATATTGAATTTGGTGCATTCGTTTCGTTTCTGGCGTGAATCGGTAGTTCGCTTTGGTTCCGGCCCGAATCGATGCATTCAATGCAACCCGGCATGGTTTTTTGCACAGTAACGAAACTGACCAAAACGAACCAAAACATCACTATTGGGTCCAAAAGGTAAATTGGGTGCGTTCGTTTCGTTTCTGGCGCGAATCGGTAGTTTGTTTCGGTTCCGGCCCGAATCGGTGCATTAAATGCTGTCCCGGCATGGTTTTTTGCACAGTAATGAAACTGACGAAAACGAACAAAAACATCACTATTGGGTCCAAAAAAGTGGATTGGGTGCGTTCGTTTCGTTTCTAGCGCGAATCAGTAGTTCGTTTCGGTTCCGGCCCGAATCGGTGCATTAAATGGTATCCCGGCATGGTTTTTTGCACAGTAATGAAACTGACCAAAACGAACCAAAACATCACTATTGGGTACACAAAAGTGGATTGGGTGCGTTCGTTTCGTTTCTGGCGCGAATCGGTAGTTCGTTTCGGTTTCGGCCCGAATCGGTGCATTAAATGGTATCCCGACATGGTTTTTTGCACAGTAACGAAACTGACCAAAACGAACCAAAACATCACTATTGGTTCCAAAAAAGTGGATTGGGTGCGTTCGTTTCGTTTCTGGCCCGAATTGGTGCATTAAATGCAACCCGGCATGGTTTTTTGCACTGTACGAAAACTGACCAAAACGAACCAAAACATCACTATTGGGTCCAAAAAAGTGGATTGGGTGCGTTCGTTTCGTTTCTGGCGCGAATCGGTAGTTCGTTTCGGTTCCGGCCCGAATCGGTGCATTCAATGCAACCCGGCATGGTTTTTTGCACAGTAACGAAACTGACCAAAACGAACAAAAACATCACTATTGGGTCCAAAAAAGTGGATTGGGTGCGTTTGTTTCGTTTCTAGCGTGAATCGGTAGTTCGTTTCGGTTCCGGCCCGAATCGGTGCATTCAATGCAACCCGGCATGGTTTTTTGCACAGTAACGAAACTGACCAAAACGAACCAAAACATAACTATTGGGTCCAAAAAAGTGGATTGGGTGCGTTCGTTTCGTTTCTGGCGCGAATCGGTAGTTCGTTTCGGTTCCGGCCCGAATCGGTACATTAAATGCTATCCCGGCATGGTTTTTTGCACAGTAACGAAACTGATTAAAAACAAACCAAAACATCACTATTGGGTCAAATAAAGTGAATTTGGTGCATTCGTTTCGTTTCTGGCGCGAATCGGTAGTTTGTTTCGGTTCCGGCCCGAATCGGTGCATTAAATGCTGTCCCGGCATGGTTTTTTGCACAGTAACGAAACTGACGAAAACGAACAAAAACATCACTATTGGGTCCAAAAAAGTGGATTGGGTGCGTTCGTTTCGTTTCTGGCGCGAATCGGTAGTTCGTTTCGGTTCCGGCCCGAATTGGTGCATTAAATGCAACCCGGCATGGTTTTTTGCACTGTAAGAAAACTGACCAAAACGAACCAAAACATCACTATTGGGTCCAAAAAAGTGGATTGGGTGCGTTCGTTTCGTTTCTGGCGCGAATCGTCAGTTCGTTTCGGTTCCGGCCCGAATCGGTGCATTCAATGCAACCCGGCATGGTTTTTTGCACAGTAACGAAACTGACCAAAACGAACAAAAACATCACTATTGGGTCCAAAAAAGTGGATTGGGTGCGTTTGTTTCGTTTCTAGCGTGAATCGGTAGTTCGTTTCGGTTCCGGCCCGAATCGGTGCATTCAATGCAACCCAGCATGGTTTTTTGCACAGTAACGAAACTGACCAAAACGAACCAAAACATAACTATTGGGTCCAAAAAAGTGGATTGGGTGCGTTCGTTTCGTTTCTGGCGCGAATCGGTAGTTCGTTTCGGTTCCGGCCCGAATCGGTACATTAAATGCTATCCCGGCATGGTTTTTTGCACAGTAACGAAACTGATTAAAAAGGAACCAAAACATCACTATTGGGTCAAATAAAGTGAATTTGGTGCATTCGTTTCGTTTCTGGCGCGAATCGGTAGTTCGTTTCGGTTCCGGCCCGAATCGGTGCATTCAATGCAACCCGGCATGGTTTTTTGCACAGTAACGAAACTGACCAAAATGAACCAAAACATCACTATTGGGTCCAAAAAGTAAATTGGGTGCGTTCGTTTCGTTTCTGGCGCGAATCGGTAGTTTGTTTCGGTTCCGGCCCGAATCGGTGCATTAAATGCTGTCCCGGCATGGTTTTTTGCACAGTAACGAAACTGACGAAAACGAATAAAAACATCACTATTGGGTCCACAAAAGTGGATTGGGTGCGTTCGTTTCATTTCTGGCGCGAATCGGTAGTTCGTTTCGGTTCCGGCCCGAATCGATGCATTCAATGCAACCCGGCATGGTTTTTTGCACAGTAACGAAACTGACCAAAACGAACCAAAACATCACTATTGGGTCCAAAAAGTAAATTGGGTGTGTTCGTTTCGTTTCTGGCGCGAATCGGTAGTTTGTTTCGGTTCCGGCCCGAATCGGTGCATTAAATGCTGTCCCGGCATGGTTTTTTGCACAGTAACGAAACTGACGAAAACGAACAAAAACATCACTATTGGGTCCACAAAAGTGGATTGGGTGTGTTCGTTACGTTTCTGGCCCAAATCGGTAGTTCGTTTCGGTTCCGGCCCGAATCGGTGCATTAAATGCTGTCCCGGCATGGTTTTTTGCACAGTAATGAAACTGACGAAAATGAACAAAAACATCACTATTGGGTCCAAAAAAGTGGATTGGGTGCGTTCGTTTCGTTTCTAGCGCGAATCAGTAGTTCGTTTCGGTTCCGGCCCGAATCGGTGCATTAAATGGTATCCCGGCATGGTTTTTTGCACAGTAATGAAACTGACCAAAACGAACCAAAACATCACTATTGGGTACACAAAAGTGGATTGGGTGCGTTCGTTTCGTTTCTGGCGCGAATCGGTAGTTCGTTTCGGTTTCGGCCCGAATCGGTGCATTAAATGGTATCCCGACATGGTTTTTTGCACAGTAACGAAACTGACCAAAACGAACCAAAACATCACTATTGGTTCCAAAAAAGTGGATTGGGTGCGTTCGTTTCGTTTCTGGCCCGAATTGGTGCATTAAATGCAACCCGGCATGGTTTTTTGCACTGTACGAAAGCTGACCAAAACGAACCAAAACATCACTATTGGGTCCAAAAAAGTGGATTGGGTGCGTTCGTTTCGTTTCAGGCGCGAATCGGTAGTTCGTTTCGGTTCCGGCCCGAATCGGTGCATTCAATGCAACCCGGCATGGTTTTTTGCACAGTAACGAAACTGACCAAAACGAACAAAAACATAACTATTGGGTCCAAAAAAGTGGATTGGGTGCGTTCGTTTCGTTTCTAGCGTGAATCGGTAGTTCGTTTCGGTTCCGGCCCGAATCGGTGCATTCAATGCAACCCGGCATGGTTTTTTGCACAGTAACGAAACTGACCAAAACGAACCAAAACATAACTATTGGGTCCAAAAAAGTGGATTGGGTGCGTTCGTTTCGTTTCTGGCGCGAATCGGTAGTTCGTTTCGGTTTCGGCCCGAATCGGTACATTAAATGCTATCCCGGCATGGTTTTTTGCACAGTAACGAAACTGATTAAAAACGAACCAAAACATCACTATTGGGTCAAATAAAGTGAATTTGGTGCATTCGTTTCGTTTCTGGCGCGAATCGGTAGTTCGTTTCGGTTCCGGCCCGAATCGGTGCATTCAATGCAACCCGGCATGGTTTTTTGCACAGTAACGAAACTGACCAAAATGAACCAAAACATCACTATTGGGTCCAAAAAGTAAATTGGGTGCGTTCGTTTCGTTTCTGGCGCGAATCGGTAGTTTGTTTCGGTTCCGGCCCGAATCGGTGCATTCAATGCAACCCGGCATGGTTTTTTGCACAGTAACGAAACTGACCAAAATGAACCAAAACATCACTATTGGGTCCAAAAAGTAAATTGGGTGCATTCGTTTCGTTTCTGGCGCGAATCGGTAGTTCGTTTCGGTTCCGGCCCGAATCGGTGCATTCAATGCAACCCGGCATGGTTTTTTGCACAGTAACGAAACTGACCAAAATGAACCAAAACATCACTATTGGGTCCAAAAAGTAAATTGGGTGCATTCGTTTCGTTTCTGGCGCGAATCGGTAGTTCGTTTCGGTTCCGGCCCGAATCGGTGCATTCAATGCAACCCGGCATGGTTTTTTGCACAGTAACGAAACTGACCAAAACGAACCAAAACATAACTATTGGGTCCAAAAAAGTGGATTGGGTGCGTTCGTTTCGTTTCTGGCGCGAATCGGTAGTTCGTTTCGGTTCCGGCCCGAATCGGTACATTAAATGCTATCCCGGCATGGTTTTTTGCACAGTAACGAAACTGATTAAAAACGAACCAAAACATCACTATTGGGTCAAATAAAGTGAATTTGGTGCATTCGTTTCGTTTCTGGCGCGAATCGGTAGTTCGTTTCGGTTCCGGCCCGAATCGGTGCATTCAATGCAACCCGGCATGGTTTTTTGCACAGTAACGAAACTGACCAAAATGAACCAAAACATCACTATTGGGTCCAAAAAGTAAATTGGGTGCGTTCGTTTCGTTTCTGGCGCGAATCGGTAGTTTGTTTCGGTTCCGGCCCGAATCGGTGCATTAAATGCTGTCCCGGCATGGTTTTTTGCACAGTAACGAAACTGACGAAAACGAATAAAAACATCACTATTGGGTCCACAAAAGTGGATTGGGTGCGTTCGTTTCGTTTCTGGCGCGAATCGGTAGTTCGTTTCTGTTCCGGCCCGAATCGATGCATTCAATGCAACCCGGCATGGTTTTTTGCACAGTAACGAAACTGACCAAAACGAACCAAAACATCACTATTGGGTCCAAAAAGTAAATTGGGTGCGTTCGTTTCGTTTCTGGCGCGAATCGGTAGTTTGTTTCGGTTCCGGCCCGAATCGGTGCATTAAATGCTGTCCCGGCATGGTTTTTTGCACAGTAACGAAACTGACGAAAACGAACAAAAACATCACTATTGGGTCCACAAAAGTGGATTGGGTGTGTTCGTTACGTTTCTGGCCCAAATCGGTAGTTCGTTTCGGTTCCGGCCCGAATGAGTGCATTCAATGCAACCCGGCATGGTTTTTTGCACAGTAACGAAACTGACCAAAATGAACCAAAACATAACTATTGGGTCCAAATAAGTGGATTGGGTGCGTTCGTTTCGTTTCTGGCGCGAATCGGTAGTTCGTTTCGGTTCCGGCCCGAATCGGTACATTAAATGCTATGCCGGCATGGTTTTTTGCATAGTAACGAAACTGATTAAAAACGAACCAAAACATCACTATTGGGTCCAATAAAGTGGATTGGGTGCATTCGTTTCGTTTCTAGCGCGAATCGGTAGTCCGTTTTGGTTCGGCCCGAATCGGTGCATTAAATGCTATCCCGGCATGGTTTTTTGCACAGTAACGATGCTGACCAAAACGAACCAAAACATCACTATTGGGTCCAAAAAAGTGGATTGGGTGCGTTCGTTTCATTTCTAGCGCGAATCAGTAGTTCGTTTCGGTTCCGGCCCGAATCGGTGCATTAAATGGTATCCCGGCATGGTTTTTTGCACAGTAATGAAACTGACCAAAACGAACCAAAACATCACTATTGGGTACACAAAAGTGGATTGGGTGCGTTCGTTTCGTTTCTGGCGCGAATCGGTAGTTCGTTTCCGTTCCGGCCCGAATCGGTGCATTAAATGGTATCCCGACATGGTTTTTTGCACAGTAACGAAACTGACCAAAACGAACCAAAACATCACTATTGGTTCCAAAAAAGTGGATTGGGTGCGTTCGTTTCGTTTCTGGCCCGAATTGGTGCATTAAATGCAACCCGGCATGGTTTTTTGCACTGTAAGAAAACTGACCAAAACGAAACAAAACATCACTATTGGGTCCAAAAAAGTGGATTGGGTGCGTTCGTTTCGTTTCTGGCGCGAATCGGTAGTTCGTTTCGGTTCCGGCCCGAATCGGTACATTAAATGCTATCCCGACATGGTTTTTTGCACAGAAACGAAACTGATTAAAAACGAACCAAAACATCACTATTGGGTCAAATAAAGTGAATTTGGTGCATTCGTTTCGTTTCTGGCGCGAATCGGTAGTTCGTTTCGGTTCCGGCCCGAATCGGTGCATTCAATGCAACCCGGCATGGTTTTTTGCACAGTAACGAAACTGACCAAAATGAACCAAAACATCACTATTGGGTCCAAAAAGTAAATTGGGTGCGTTCGTTTCGTTTCTGGCGCGAATCGGTAGTTTGTTTCGGTTCCGGCCCGAATCGGTGCATTAAATGCTGTCCCGGCATGGTTTTTTGCACAGTAACGAAACTGACGAAAACGAATAAAAACATCACTATTGGGTCCACAAAAGTGGATTGGGTGCGTTCGTTTCGTTTCTGGCGCGAATCGGTAGTTCGTTTCGGTTCCGGCCCGAATCGATGCATTCAATGCAACCCGGCATGGTTTTTTGCACAGTAACGAAACTGACCAAAACGAACCAAAACATCACTATTGGGTCCAAAAAGTAAATTGGGTGTGTTCGTTTCGTTTCTGGCGCGAATCGGTAGTTTGTTTCGGTTCCGGCCCGAATCGGTGCATTAAATGCTGTCCCGGCATGGTTTTTTGCACAGTAACGAAACTGACGAAAACGAACAAAAACATCACTATTGGGTCCACAAAAGTGGATTGGGTGTGTTCGTTACGTTTCTGGCCCAAATCGGTAGTTCGTTTCGGTTCCGGCCCGAATGAGTGCATTCAATGCAACCCGGCATGGTTTTTTGCACAGTAACGAAACTGACCAAAATGAACAAAAACATAACTATTGGGTCCAAATAAGTGGATTGGGTGCGTTCGTTTCGTTTCTGGCGCGAATCGGTAGTTCGTTTCGGTTCCGGCCCGAATCGGTACATTAAATGCTATCCCGGCATGGTTTTTTGCATAGTAACGAAACTGATTAAAAACGAACCAAAACATCACTATTGGGTCCAATAAAGTGGATTGGGTGCATTCGTTTCGTTTCTAGCGCGAATCGGTAGTCCGTTTTGGTTCGGCCCGAATCGGTGCATTAAATGCTATCCCGGCATGGTTTTTTGCATAGTAACGATGCTGACCAAAACGAACCAAAACATCACTATTGGGTCCAAAAAAGTGGATTGGGTGCGTTCGTTTCATTTCTAGCGTGAATCAGTAGTTCGTTTCGGTTCCGGCCCGAATCGGTGCATTAAATGGTATCCCGGCATGGTTTTTTGCACAGTAATGAAACTGACCAAAACGAACCAAAACATCACTATTGGGTACACAAAAGTGGATTGGGTGCGTTCGTTTCGTTTCTGGCGCGAATCGGTAGTTCGTTTCCGTTCCGGCCCGAATCGGTGCATTAAATGGTATCCCGACATGGTTTTTTGCACAGTAACGAAACTGACCAAAACGAACCAAAACATCACTATTGGTTCCAAAAAAGTGGATTGGGTGCGTTCGTTTCGTTTCTGGCCCGAATTGGTGCATTAAATGCAACCCGGCATGGTTTTTTGCACTGTAAGAAAACTGACCAAAACGAAACAAAACATCACTATTGGGTCCAAAAAAGTGGATTGGGTGCGTTCGTTTCGTTTCTGGCGCGAATCGGTAGTTCGTTTCGGTTCCGGCCCGAATCGGTACATTAAAAGCTATCCCGACATGGTTTTTTGCACAGAAACGAAACTGATTAAAAACGAACCAAAACATCACTATTGGGTCAAATAAAGTGAATTTGGTGCATTCGTTTCGTTTCTGGCGCGAATCGGTAGTTCGTTTCGGTTCCGGCCCGAATCGGTGCATTCAATGCAACCCGACATGGTTTTTTGCACAGTAACGAAACTGACCAAAATGAACCAAAACATCACTATTGGGTCCAAAAAGTAAATTGGGTGCGTTCGTTTCGTTTCTGGCGCGAATCGGTAGTTTGTTTCGGTTCCGGCCCGAATCGGTGCATTAAATGCTGTCCCGGCATGGTTTTTTGCACAGTAACGAAACTGACGAAAACGAATAAAAACATCACTATTGGGTCCACAAAAGTGGATTGGGTGCGTTCGTTTCGTTTCTGGCGCGAATCGGTAGTTCGTTTCGGTTCCGGCCCGAATCGATGCATTCAATGCAACCCGGCATGGTTTTTTGCACAGTAACGAAACTGACCAAAACGAACCAAAACATCACTATTGGGTCCAAAAAGTAAATTGGGTGTGTTCGTTTCGTTTCTGGCGCGAATCGGTAGTTTGTTTCGGTTCCGGCCCGAATCGGTGCATTAAATGCTGTCCCGGCATGGTTTTTTGCACAGTAACGAAACTGACGAAAATGAACAAAAACATCACTATTGGGTCCACAAAAGTGGATTGGGTGTGTTCGTTACGTTTCTGGCCCAAATCGGTAGTTCGTTTCGGTTCCGGCCCGAATGAGTGCATTCAATGCAACCCGGCATGGTTTTTTGCACAGTAACGAAACTGACCAAAATGAACAAAAACATAACTATTGGGTCCAAATAAGTGGATTGGGTGCGTTCGTTTCGTTTCTGGCGCGAATCGGTAGTTCGTTTCGGTTCCGGCCCGAATCGGTACATTAAATGCTATCCCGGCATGGTTTTTTGCATAGTAACGAAACTGATTAAAAACGAACCAAAACATCACTATTGGGTCCAATAAAGTGGATTGGGTGCATTCGTTTCGTTTCTAGCGCGAATCGGTAGTCCGTTTTGGTTCGGCCCGAATCGGTGCATTAAATGCTATCCCGGCATGGTTTTTTGCATAGTAACGATGCTGACCAAAACGAACCAAAACATCACTATTGGGTCCAAAAAAGTGGATTGGGTGCGTTCGTTTCATTTCTAGCGCGAATCAGTAGTTCGTTTCGGTTCCGGCCCGAATCGGTGCATTAAATGGTATCCCGGCATGGTTTTTTGCACACTAATGAAACTGACCAAAACGAACCAAAACATCACTATTGGGTACACAAAAGTGGATTGGGTGCGTTCGTTTCGTTTCTGGCGCGAATCGGTAGTTCGTTTCCGTTCCGGCCCGAATCGGTGCATTAAATGGTATCCCGACATGGTTTTTTGCACAGTAACGAAACTGACCAAAACGAACCAAAACATCACTATTGGTTCCAAAAAAGTGGATTGGGTGCGTTCGTTTCGTTTCTGGCCCGAATTGGTGCATTAAATGCAACCCGGCATGGTTTTTTGCACTGTAAGAAAACTGACCAAAACGAAACAAAACATCACTATTGGGTCCAAAAAAGTGGATTGGGTGCGTTCGTTTCGTTTCTGGCGCGAATCGGTAGTTCGTTTCGGTTCCGGCCCGAATCGGTACATTAAAAGCTATCCCGACATGGTTTTTTGCACAGAAACGAAACTGATTAAAAACGAACCAAAACATCACTATTGGGTCAAATAAAGTGAATTTGGTGCATTCGTTTCGTTTCTGGCGCGAATCGGTAGTTCGTTTCGGTTCCGGCCCGAATCGGTGCATTCAATGCAACCCGACATGGTTTTTTGCACAGTAACGAAACTGACCAAAATGAACCAAAACATCACTATTGGGTCCAAAAAGTAAATTGGGTGCGTTCGTTTCGTTTCTGGCGCGAATCGGTAGTTTGTTTCGGTTCCGGCCCGAATCGGTGCATTAAATGCTGTCCCGGCATGGTTTTTTGCACAGTAACGAAACTGACGAAAACGAATAAAAACATCACTATTGGGTCCACAAAAGTGGATTGGGTGCGTTCGTTTCGTTTCTGGCGCGAATCGGTAGTTCGTTTCGGTTCCGGCCCGAATCGATGCATTCAATGCAACCCGGCATGGTTTTTTGCACAGTAACGAAACTGACCAAAACGAACCAAAACATCACTATTGGGTCCAAAAAGTAAATTGGGTGTGTTCGTTTCGTTTCTGGCGCGAATCGGTAGTTTGTTTCGGTTCCGGCCCGAATCGGTGCATTAAATGCTGTCCCGGCATGGTTTTTTGCACAGTAACGAAACTGACGAAAATGAACAAAAACATCACTATTGGGTCCACAAAAGTGGATTGGGTGTGTTCGTTACGTTTCTGGCCCAAATCGGTAGTTCGTTTCGGTTCCGGCCCGAATGAGTGCATTCAATGCAACCCGGCATGGTTTTTTGCACAGTAACGAAACTGACCAAAATGAACAAAAACATAACTATTGGGTCCAAATAAGTGGATTGGGTGCGTTCGTTTCGTTTCTGGCGCGAATCGGTAGTTCGTTTCGGTTCCGGCCCGAATCGGTACATTAAATGCTATCCCGGCATGGTTTTTTGCATAGTAACGAAACTGATTAAAAACGAACCAAAACATCACTATTGGGTCCAATAAAGTGGATTGGGTGCATTCGTTTCGTTTCTAGCGCGAATCGGTAGTCCGTTTTGGTTCGGCCCGAATCGGTGCATTAAATGCTATCCCGGCATGGTTTTTTGCATAGTAACGATGCTGACCAAAACGAACCAAAACATCACTATTGGGTCCAAAAAAGTGGATTGGGTGCGTTCGTTTCATTTCTAGCGCGAATCAGTAGTTCGTTTCGGTTCCGGCCCGAATCGGTGCATTAAATGGTATCCCGGCATGGTTTTTTGCACACTAATGAAACTGACCAAAACGAACCAAAACATCACTATTGGGTACACAAAAGTGGATTGGGTGCGTTCGTTTCGTTTCTGGCGCGAATCGGTAGTTCGTTTCCGTTCCGGCCCGAATCGGTGCATTAAATGGTATCCCGACATGGTTTTTTGCACAGTAACGAAACTGACCAAAACGAACCAAAACATCACTATTGGTTCCAAAAAAGTGGATTGGGTGCGTTCGTTTCGTTTCTGGCCCGAATTGGTGCATTAAATGCAACCCGGCATGGTTTTTTGCACTGTAAGAAAACTGACCAAAACGAAACAAAACATCACTATTGGGTCCAAAAAAGTGGATTGGGTGCGTTCGTTTCGTTTCTGGCGCGAATCGGTAGTTCGTTTCGGTTCCGGCCCGAATCGGTACATTAAATGCTATCCCGACATGGTTTTTTGCACAGAAACGAAACTGATTAAAAACGAACCAAAACATCACTATTGGGTCAAATAAAATGAATTTGGTGCATTCGTTTCGTTTCTGGCGCGAATCGGTAGTTCGTTTCGGTTCCGGCCCGAATCGGTGCATTCAATGCAACCCGGCATGGTTTTTTGCACAGTAACGAAACTGACCAAAATGAACCAAAACATCACTATTGGGTCCAAAAAGTAAATTGGGTGCGTTCGTTTCGTTTCTGGCGCGAATCGGTAGTTTGTTTCGGTTCCGGCCCGAATCGGTGCATTAAATGCTGTCCCGGCATGGTTTTTTGCACAGTAACGAAACTGACGAAAACGAATAAAAACATCACTATTGGGTCCACAAAAGTGGATTGGGTGCGTTCGTTTCGTTTCTGGCGCGAATCGGTAGTTCGTTTCGGTTCCGGCCCGAATCGATGCATTCAATGCAACCCGGCATGGTTTTTTGCACAGTAACGAAACTGACCAAAACGAACCAAAACATCACTATTGGGTCCAAAAAGTAAATTGGGTGTGTTCGTTTCGTTTCTGGCGCGAATCGGTAGTTTGTTTCGGTTCCGGCCCGAATCGGTGCATTAAATGCTGTCCCGGCATGGTTTTTTGCACAGTAACGAAACTGACGAAAACGAACAAAAACATCACTATTGGGTCCACAAAAGTGGATTGGGTGTGTTCGTTACGTTTCTGGCCCAAATCGGTAGTTCGTTTCGGTTCCGGCCCGAATGAGTGCATTCAATGCAACCCGGCATGGTTTTTTGCACAGTAACGAAACTGACCAAAATGAACAAAAACATAACTATTGGGTCCAAATAAGTGGATTGGGTGCGTTCGTTTCGTTTCTGGCGCGAATCGGTAGTTCGTTTCGGTTCCGGCCCGAATCGGTACATTAAATGCTATCCCGGCATGGTTTTTTGCATAGTAACGAAACTGATTAAAAACGAACCAAAACATCACTATTGGGTCCAATAAAGTGGATTGGGTGCATTCGTTTCGTTTCTAGCGCGAATCGGTAGTCCGTTTTGGTTCGGCCCGAATCGGTGCATTAAATGCTATCCCGGCATGGTTTTTTGCATAGTAACGATGCTGACCAAAACGAACCAAAACATCACTATTGGGTCCAAAAAAGTGGATTGGGTGCGTTCGTTTCATTTCTAGCGCGAATCAGTAGTTCGTTTCGGTTCCGGCCCGAATCGGTGCATTAAATGGTATCCCGGCATGGTTTTTTGCACAGTAATGAAACTGACCAAAACGAACCAAAACATCACTATTGGGTACACAAAAGTGGATTGGGTGCGTTCGTTTCGTTTCTGGCGCGAATCGGTAGTTCGTTTCCGTTCCGGCCCGAATCGGTGCATTAAATGGTATCCCGACATGGTTTTTTGCACAGTAACGAAACTGACCAAAACGAACCAAAACATCACTATTGGTTCCAAAAAAGTGGATTGGGTGCGTTCGTTTCGTTTCTGGCCCGAATTGGTGCATTAAATGCAACCCGGCATGGTTTTTTGCACTGTAAGAAAACTGACCAAAACGAAACAAAACATCACTATTGGGTCCAAAAAAGTGGATTGGGTGCGTTCGTTTCGTTTCTGGCACGAATCGGTAGTTCGTTTCGGTTCCGGCCCGAATCGGTACATTAAATGCTATCCCGACATGGTTTTTTGCACAGAAACGAAACTGATTAAAAACGAACCAAAACATCACTATTGGGTCAAATAAAGTGAATTTGGTGCATTCGTTTCGTTTCTGGCGCGAATCGGTAGTTCGTTTCGGTTCCGGCCCGAATCGGTGCATTCAATGCAACCCGGCATGGTTTTTTGCACAGTAACGAAACTGACCAAAATGAACCAAAACATCACTATTGGGTCCAAAAAGTAAATTGGGTGCGTTCGTTTCGTTTCTGGCGCGAATCGGTAGTTTGTTTCGGTTCCGGCCCGAATCGGTGCATTAAATGCTGTCCCGGCATGGTTTTTTGCACAGTAACGAAACTGACGAAAACGAACAAAAACATCACTATTGGGTCCACAAAAGTGGATTGGGTGTGTTCGTTACGTTTCTGGCCCAAATCGGTAGTTCGTTTCGGTTCCGGCCCGAATGAGTGCATTCAATGCAACCCGGCATGGTTTTTTGCACAGTAACGAAACTGACCAAAATGAACCAAAACATAACTATTGGGTCCAAATAAGTGGATTGGGTGCGTTCGTTTCGTTTCTGGCGCGAATCGGTAGTTCGTTTCGGTTCCGGCCCGAATCGGTACATTAAATGCTATCCCGGCATGGTTTTTTGCATAGTAACGAAACTGATTAAAAACGAACCAAAACATCACTATTGGGTCCAATAAAGTGGATTGGGTGCATTCGTTTCGTTTCTAGCGCGAATCGGTAGTCCGTTTTGGTTCGGCCCGAATCGGTGCATTAAATGCTATCCCGGCATGGTTTTTTGCACAGTAACGATGCTGACCAAAACGAACCAAAACATCACTATTGGGTCCAAAAAAGTGGATTGGGTGCGTTCGTTTCATTTCTAGCGCGAATCAGTAGTTCGTTTCGGTTCCGGCCCGAATCGGTGCATTAAATGGTATCCCGGCATGGTTTTTTGCACAGTAATGAAACTGATTAAAAACGAACCAAAACATCACTATTGGGTCCAAAAAAGTGGATTGGGTGCGTTCGTTTCGTTTCTGGCACGAATCGGTAGTTCGTTTCGGTTCCGGCCCGAATCGGTACATTAAATGCTATCCCGACATGGTTTTTTGCACAGAAACGAAACTGATTAAAAACGAACCAAAACATCACTATTGGGTCAAATAAAGTGAATTTGGTGCATTCGTTTCGTTTCTGGCGCGAATCGGTAGTTCGTTTCGGTTCCGGCCCGAATCGGTGCATTCAATGCAACCCGGCATGGTTTTTTGCACAGTAACGAAACTGACCAAAATGAACCAAAACATCACTATTGGGTCCAAAAAGTAAATTGGGTGCGTTCGTTTCGTTTCTGGCGCGAATCGGTAGTTTGTTTCGGTTCCGGCCCGAATCGGTGCATTAAATGCTGTCCCGGCATGGTTTTTTGCACAGTAACGAAACTGACGAAAACGAACAAAAACATCACTATTGGGTCCACAAAAGTGGATTGGGTGTGTTCGTTACGTTTCTGGCCCAAATCGGTAGTTCGTTTCGGTTCCGGCCCGAATGAGTGCATTCAATGCAACCCGGCATGGTTTTTTGCACAGTAACGAAACTGACCAAAATGAACCAAAACATAACTATTGGGTCCAAATAAGTGGATTGGGTGCGTTCGTTTCGTTTCTGGCGCGAATCGGTAGTTCGTTTCGGTTCCGGCCCGAATCGGTACATTAAATGCTATCCCGGCATGGTTTTTTGCATAGTAACGAAACTGATTAAAAACGAACCAAAACATCACTATTGGGTCCAATAAAGTGGATTGGGTGCATTCGTTTCGTTTCTAGCGCGAATCGGTAGTCCGTTTTGGTTCGGCCCGAATCGGTGCATTAAATGCTATCCCGGCATGGTTTTTTGCACAGTAACGATGCTGACCAAAACGAACCAAAACATCACTATTGGGTCCAAAAAAGTGGATTGGGTGCGTTCGTTTCATTTCTAGCGCGAATCAGTAGTTCGTTTCGGTTCCGGCCCGAATCGGTGCATTAAATGGTATCCCGGCATGGTTTTTTGCACAGTAATGAAACTGATTAAAAACGAACCAAAACATCACTATTGGGTCCAATAAAGTGGATTGGGTGCATTCGTTTCGTTTCTAGCGCGAATCGGTAGTCCGTTTTGGTTCGGCCCGAATCGGTGCATTAAATGCTATCCCGGCATGGTTTTTTGCACAGTAACGAAACTGACCAAAACGAACCAAAACATCACTATTGGGTCCAAAAAAGTGGATTGGGTGCGTTCGTTTCATTTCTGGCGCGAATCGGTAGTCCGTTTCGGTTCCGGCCCAAATCGGTGCATTAAATGGTATCCCGGCATGGTTTTTTGCACAGTAACGAAACTGACCAAAACGAACCAAAACATCACTATTGGGTCCAAAAAAGTGGATTGGGTGCGTTCGTTTCATTTCTGGCGCGAATCGGTAGTCCGTTTCGGTTCCGGCCCGAATCGGTGCATTAAATTGTATCCCGACATGGTTTTTTGCACAGTAACGAAACTGACCAAAACGAACCAAAACATCACTATTGGGTCCAAAAAGTAAATTGGGTGTGTTCGTTTCATTTCTGGCGCGAATCGGTAGTTTGTTTCGGTTCCGGCCCGAATCGGTGCATTAAATGCTGTCCCGGCATGGTTTTTTGCACAGAAACGAAACTGATTAAAAACGAACCAAAACATCACTATTGGGTCAAATAAAGTGAATTTGGTGCATTCGTTTCGTTTCTGGCGCGAATCGGTAGTTCGTTTCGGTTCCGGCCCGAATCGGTGCATTCAATGCAACCCGGCATGGTTTTTTGCACAGTAACGAAACTGACCAAAATGAACCAAAACATCACTATTGGGTCCAAAAAGTAAATTGGGTGCGTTCGTTTCGTTTCTGGCGCGAATCGGTAGTTTGTTTCGGTTCCGGCCCGAATCGGTGCATTAAATGCTGTCCCGGCATGGTTTTTTGCACAGTAACGAAACTGACGAAAACGAACAAAAACATCACTATTGGGTCCACAAAAGTGGATTGGGTGTGTTCGTTACGTTTCTGGCCCAAATCGGTAGTTCGTTTCGGTTCCGGCCCGAATGAGTGCATTCAATGCAACCCGGCATGGTTTTTTGCACAGTAACGAAACTGACCAAAATGAACCAAAACATAACTATTGGGTCCAAATAAGTGGATTGGGTGCGTTCGTTTCGTTTCTGGCGCGAATCGGTAGTTCGTTTCGGTTCCGGCCCGAATCGGTACATTAAATGCTATCCCGGCATGGTTTTTTGCATAGTAACGAAACTGATTAAAAACGAACCAAAACATCACTATTGGGTCCAATAAAGTGGATTGGGTGCATTCGTTTCGTTTCTAGCGTGAATCGGTAGTCCGTTTTGGTTCGGCCCGAATCGGTGCATTAAATGCTATCCCGGCATGGTTTTTTGCACAGTAACGATGCTGACCAAAACGAACCAAAACATCACTATTGGGTCCAAAAAAGTGGATTGGGTGCGTTCGTTTCATTTCTAGCGCGAATCCGTAGTTCGTTTCGGTTCCGGCCCGAATCGGTGCATTAAATGGTATCCCGGCATGGTTTTTTGCACAGTAATGAAACTGATTAAAAACGAACCAAAACATCACTATTGGGTCCAATAAAGTGGATTGGGTGCATTCGTTTCGTTTCTAGCGCGAATCGGTAGTCCGTTTTGATTCGGCCCGAATCGGTGCATTAAATGCTATCCCGGCATGGTTTTTTGCACAGTAACGAAACTGACCAAAACGAACCAAAACATCACTATTGGGTCCAAAAAAGTGGATTGGGTGCGTTCGTTTCATTTCTGGCGCGAATCGGTAGTCCGTTTCGGTTCCGGCCCGAATCGGTGCATTAAATGGTATCCCGGCATGGTTTTTTGCACAGTAACGAAACTGACCAAAACGAACCAAAACATCACTATTGGGTCCAAAAAAGTGGATTGGGTGCGTTCGTTTCATTTCTGGCGCGAATCGGTAGTCCGTTTCGGTTCCGGCCCGAATCGGTGCATTAAATGGTATCCCGACATGGTTTTTTGCACAGTAACGAAACTGACCAAAACGAACCAAAACATCACTATTGGGTCCAAAAAGTAAATTGGGTGTGTTCGTTTCGTTTCTGGCGCGAATCGGTAGTTTGTTTCGGTTCCGGCCCGAATCGGTGCATTAAATGGTATCCCGGCATGGTTTTTTGCACAGTAACGAAACTGACCAAAACGAACCAAAACATAACTATTGGGTCCACAAAAGTGGATTGGGTGTGTTCGTTACGTTTCTGGCCCAAATCGGTAGTTCGTTTCGGTTCCGGCCCGAATCGGTACATTAAATGCTATCCCGGCATGGTTTTTGCATAGTAACGAAACTGATTAAAAACGAACCAAAACATCACTATTGGGTCCAATAAAGTGGATTGGGTGCATTCGTTTCGTTTCTAGCGCGAATCGGTAGTCCGTTTTGGTTCGGCCCGAATCGGTGCATTAAATGCTATCCCGGCATGGTTTTTTGCATAGTAACGAAACTGCCCAAAACGAACAAAAACATCACTATTGGGTCAAAAAAAGTGGATTGGGTGCGTTCGTTTCGTTTCTAGCGCGAATCAGTAGTTCGTTTCGGTTCCGGCCCGAATCGGTGCATTAAATGGTATCCCGGCATGGTTTTTTGCACAGTAATGAAACTGACCAAAACGAACCAAAACATCACTATTGGGTCCAAAAAAGTGGATTGGGTGCGTTCGTTTCGTTTCTGGCGCGAATCGGTAGTTCGTTTCGGTTCTGGCCCGAATCGGTGCATTCAATGCAACCCGGCATGGTTTTTTGCACAGTAACGAAACTGACCAAAACGAACAAAAACATCACTATTGGGTCCAAAAAAGTGGATTGGGTGCGTTTGTTTCGTTTCTAGCGTGAATCGGTAGTTCGTTTCGGTTCCGGCCCGAATCGGTGCATTCAATGCAACCCGGCATGGTTTTTTGCACAGTAACGAAACTGCCCAAAACGAACAAAAACATCACTATTGGGTCAAAAAAAGTGGATTGGGTGCGTTCGTTTCGTTTCTAGCGCGAATCAGTAGTTCGTTTCGGTTCCGGCCCGAATCGGTGCATTAAATGGTATCCCGGCATGGTTTTTTGCACAGTAATGAAACTGACCAAAACGAACCAAAACATCACTATTGGGTCCACAAAAGTGGATTGGGTGCGTTCGTTTCATTTCTGGCGCGAATCGGTAGTCCGTTTCGGTTCCGGCCCGAATCGGTGCATTAAATGGTATCCCGGCATGGTTTTTTGCACAGTAACGAAACTGACCAAAACGAACCAAAACATCACTATTGGGTCCAAAAAAGTGGATTGGGTGCGTTCGTTTCGTTTCTAGCGTGAATCGGTAGTTCGTTTCGGTTCCGGCCCGAATCGGTGCATTCAATGCAACCCGGCATGGTTTTTTGCATAGTAACGAAACTGACCAAAACGAACCAAAACATAACTATTGGGTCCAAAAAAGTGGATTGGGTGCGTTCGTTTTGTTTCTGGCGCGAATCGGTAGTTCGTTTCGGTTCTGGCCTGAATCGGTACATTAAATGCTATCCCGGCATGGTTTTTTGCACAGTAACGAAACTGATTAAAAATGAACCAAAACATCACTATTGGGTCCAATATATTGAATTTGGTGCATTCGTTTCGTTTCTGGCGTGAATCGTTAGTTCGCTTTGGTTCCGGCCCGAATCGATGCATTCAATGCAACCCGGCATGATTTTTTGCACAGTAATGAAACTGACCAAAACGAACCAAAACATCACTATTGGGTCCAAAAAGTAAATTGGGTGCGTTCGTTTCGTTTCTGGCGCGAATCGGTAGTTTGTTTCGGTTCCGGCCCGAGTCGGTGCATTAAATGCTGTCCCGGCATGGTTTTTTGCACAGTAATGAAACTGACGAAAACGAACAAAAACATCACTATTGAGTCCAAAAAAGTGGATTGGGTGCGTTCGTTTCATTTCTAGCGCGAATCAGTAGTTCGTTTCGGTTCCGGCCCGAATCGGTGCATTAAATGGTATCCCGGCATGGTTTTTTGCACAGTAATGAAACTGACCAAAACGAACCAAAACATCACTATTGGGTACACAAAACTGGATTGGGTGCGTTCGTTTCGTTTCTGGCGCGAATCGGTAGTTCGTTTCGGTTCCGGCCCGAATCGGTGCATTAAATGGTATCCCGACATGGTTTTTTGCACAGTAACGAAACTGACCAAAACGAACCGAAACATCACTATTGGTTCCAAAAAAGTGGATTGGGTGCGTTCGTTTCGTTTCTGGCCCGAATTGGTGCATTAAATGCAACCCGGCATGGTTTTTTGCACTGTAAGAAAACTGACCAAAACGAACCAAAACATCACTATTGGGTCCAAAAAAGTGGATTGGGTGCGTTCGTTTCGTTTCTGGCGCGAATCGGTAGTTCGTTTCGGTTCCGGCCCGAATTGATGCATTCAATGCAACCCGGCATGGTTTTTTGCACAGTAACGAAACTGACCAAAACGAACCAAAACATAACTGTTGGGTCCAAAAAAGTGGATTGGGTGCGTTCGTTTCGTTTCTGCCGCGAATCGGTAGTTCGTTTCGGTTCCGGCCCGAATCGGTGCATTCAATGCAACCCGGCATGGTTTTTTGCACAGTAACGAAACTGACCAAAACGAACCAAAACATCACTATTGGGTCCAGAAAAGTGGATTGGGTGCGTTCGTTTCGTTTCTGCCGCGAATCGGTAGTTCGTTTCGGTTCCGGCCCGAATCGGTGCATTCAATGCAACCCGGCATGGTTTTTTGCACAGTAACGAAACTGACCAAAACGAACAAAAACATCACTATTGGGTCAAAAAAAGTGGATTGGGTGCGTTCGTTTCGTTTCTAGCGCGAATCAGTAGTTCGTTTCGGTTCCGGCCCGAATCGGTGCATTAAATGGTATCCCGGCATGGTTTTTTGCACAGTAACGAAACTGACCAAAACGAACCAAAACATCACTATTGGGTCCACAAAAGTGGATTGGGTGCGTTCGTTACGTTTCTGGCCCAAATCGGTAGTTCGTTTCGGTTCCGGCCCGAATCGGTGCATTCAATGCAACCCGGCATGGTTTTTTGCACAGTAACGAAACTGACCAAAACGAACCAAAACATAACTATTGGGTCCAAAAAAGTGGATTGGGTGCGTTCGTTTCGTTTCTGGCGCGAATCGGTAGTTCGTTTCGGTTCCGGCCCGAATCGGTACATTAAATGCTATCCCGGCATGGTTTTTTGCATAGTAACGAAACTGATTAAAAACGAACCAAAACATCACTATTGGGTCCAATAAAGTGGATTGGGTGCATTCGTTTCGTTTCTAGCGCGAATCGGTAGTCCGTTTTGGTTCGGCCCGAATCGGTGCATTAAATGCTATCCCGGCATGGTTTTTTGCACAGTAACGAAACTGACCAAAACGAACCAAAACATCACTATTGGGTCCAAAAAAGTGGATTGGGTGCGTTCGTTTCGTTTCTGGCGCGAATCGGTAGTTCGTTTCGGTTCCGGCCCGAATTGATGCATTCAATGCAACCCGGCATGGTTTTTTGCACAGTAACGAAACTGACCAAAACGAACCAAAACATCACTATTGGGTCCAAAAAGTAAATTGGGTGTGTTCGTTTCATTTCTGGCGCGAATCGGTAGTTTGTTTCGGTTCCGGCCCGAATCGGTGCATTAAATGCTGTCCCGGCATGGTTTTTTGCACCGTAACGAAACTGACGAAAACGAACAAAAACATCACTATTGGGTCCACAAAAGTGGATTGGGTGCGTTCGTTACGTTTCTGGCCCAAATCGGTAGTTCGTTTCGGTTCCGGCCCGAATCGGTGCATTCAATGCAACCCGGCATGGTTTTTTGCACAGTAACGAAACTGACCAAAACGAACCAAAACATAACTATTGGGTCCAAAAAAGTGGATTGGGTGCGTTCGTTTCGTTTCTGGCGCGAATCGGTAGTTCGTTTCGGTTCCGGCCCGAATCGGTACATTAAATGCTATCCCGGCATGGTTTTTTGCATAGTAACGAAACTGATTAAAAACGAACCAAAACATCACTATTGGGTCCAATAAAGTGGATTGGGTGCATTCGTTTCGTTTCTAGCGCGAATCGGTAGTCCGTTTTGGTTCGGCCCGAATCGGTGCATTAAATGCTATCCCGGCATGGTTTTTTGCACAGTAACGAAACTGACCAAAACGAACCAAAACCTCACTATTGGGTCCAAAAAAGTGGATTGGATGCGTTCGTTTCGTTTCTGGCGCGAATCGGTAGTTCGTTTCGGTTCCGGCCCGAATCGGTGCATTCAATGCAACCCGGCATGGTTTTTTGCACAGTAATGAAACTGACCAAAACGAACCAAAACATAACTATTGGGTCCAAAAAAGTGGATTGGGTGCGTTCGTTTCGTTTCTGGCGCGAATCGGTAGTTCCTTTCGGTTCCGGCCCGAATCGGTACATTAAATGCTATCCCGGCATGGTTTTTTGCATAGTAACGAAACTGATTAAAAACGAACCAAAACATCACTATTGGGTCCAATAAAGTGGATTGGGTGCATTCGTTTCGTTTCTAGCGCGAATCGGTAGTCCGTTTTGGTTCGGCCCGAATCGGTGCATTAAATGCTATCCCGGCATGGTTTTTTGCACAGTAACGAAACTGACCAAAACGAACCAAAACATCACTATTGGGTCCAAAAAAGTGGATTGGGTGCGTTCGTTTCATTTCTGGCGCGAATCGGTAGTCCGTTTCGGTTCCGGCCCGAATCGGTGCATTAAATGGTATCCCGGCATGGTTTTTTGCACAGTAACGAAACTGACCAAAACGAACCAAAACATCACTATTGGGTCCAAAAAAGTGGATTGGGTGCGTTCGTTTCGTTTCTGGCGCGAATCGGTAGTTCGTTTCGGTTCTGGCCCGAATCGGTGCATTCAATGCAACCCGGCATGGTTTTTTGCACAGTAACGAAACTGACCAAAACGAACAAAAACATCACTATTGGGTCCAAAAAAGTGGATTGGGTGCGTTTGTTTCGTTTCTAGCGTGAATCGGTAGTTCGTTTCGGTTCCGGCCCGAATCGGTGCATTCAATGCAACCCGGCATGGTTTTTTGCACAGTAACGAAACTGCCCAAAACGAACAAAAACATCACTATTGGGTCAAAAAAAGTGGATTGGGTGCGTTCGTTTCGTTTCTAGCGCGAATCAGTAGTTCGTTTCGGTTCCGGCCCGAATCGGTGCATTAAATGGTATCCCGGCATGGTTTTTTGCACAGTAATGAAACTGACCAAAACGAACCAAAACATCACTATTGGGTCCACAAAAGTGGATTGGGTGCGTTCGTTTCGTTTCTGGCGCGAATCGGTAGTCCGTTTCGGTTCCGGCCCGAATCGGTGCATTAAATGGTATCCCGGCATGGTTTTTTGCACAGTAACGAAACTGACCAAAACGAACCAAAACATCACTATTGGGTCCAAAAAAGTGGATTGCGTGCGTTCGTTTCGTTTCTAGCGTGAATCGGTAGTTCGTTTCGGTTCCGGCCCGAATCGGTGCATTCAATGCAACCCGGCATGGTTTTTTGCATAGTAACGAAACTGACCAAAACGAACCAAAACATAACTATTGGGTCCAAAAAAGTGGATTGGGTGCGTTCGTTTTGTTTCTGGCGCGAATCGGTAGTTCGTTTCGGTTCTGGCCTGAATCGGTACATTAAATGCTATCCCGGCATGGTTTTTTGCACAGTAACGAAACTGATTAAAAATGAACCAAAACATCACTATTGGGTCCAATATATTGAATTTGGTGCATTCGTTTCGTTTCTGGCGTGAATCGTTAGTTCGCTTTGGTTCCGGCCCGAATCGATGCATTCAATGCAACCCGGCATGATTTTTTGCACAGTAACGAAACTGACCAAAACGAACCAAAACATCACTATTGGGTCCAAAAAGTAAATTGGGTGCGTTCGTTTCGTTTCTGGCGCGAATCGGTAGTTTGTTTCGGTTCCGGCCCGAATCGGTGCATTAAATGCTGTCCCGGCATGGTTTTTTGCACAGTAATGAAACTGACGAAAACGAACAAAAACATCACTATTGGGTCCAAAAAAGTGGATTGGGTGCGTTCGTTTCATTTCTAGCGCGAATCAGTAGTTCGTTTCGGTTCCGGCCCGAATCGGTGCATTAAATGGTATCCCGGCATGGTTTTTTGCACAGTAATGAAACTGACCAAAACGAACCAAAACATCACTATTGGGTACACAAAACTGGATTGGGTGCGTTCGTTTCGTTTCTGGCGCGAATCGGTAGTTCGTTTCGGTTCCGGCCCGAATCGGTGCATTAAATGGTATCCCGACATGGTTTTTTGCACAGTAACGAAACTGACCAAAACGAACCGAAACATCACTATTGGTTCCAAAAAAGTGGATTGGGTGCGTTCGTTTCGTTTCTGGCCCGAATTGGTGCATTAAATGCAACCCGGCATGGTTTTTTGCACTGTAAGAAAACTGACCAAAACGAACCAAAACATCACTATTGGGTCCAAAAAAGTGGATTCGGTGCGTTCGTTTCGTTTCTGGCGCGAATCGGTAGTTCGTTTCGGTTCCGGCCCGAATTGATGCATTCAATGCAACCCGGCATGGTTTTTTGCACAGTAACGAAACTGACCAAAACGAACCAAAACATAACTGTTGGGTCCAAAAAAGTGGATTGGGTGCGTTCGTTTCGTTTCTGCCGCGAATCGGTAGTTCGTTTCGGTTCCGGCCCGAATCGGTGCATTCAATGCAACCCGGCATGGTTTTTTGCACAGTAACGAAACTGACCAAAACGAACCAAAACATCACTATTGGGTCCAGAAAAGTGGATTGGGTGCGTTCGTTTCGTTTCTGCCGCGAATCGGTAGTTCGTTTCGGTTCCGGCCCGAATCGGTGCATTCAATGCAACCCGGCATGGTTTTTTGCACAGTAACGAAACTGACCAAAACGAACAAAAACATCACTATTGGGTCAAAAAAAGTGGATTGGGTGCGTTCGTTTCGTTTCTAGCGCGAATCAGTAGTTCGTTTCGGTTCCGGCCCGAATCGGTGCATTAAATGGTATCCCGACATGGTTTTTTGCACAGTAACGAAACTGACCAAAACGAACCAAAACATCACTATTGGGTCCACAAAAGTGGATTGGGTGCGTTCGTTACGTTTCTGGCCCAAATCGGTAGTTCGTTTCGGTTCCGGCCCGAATCGGTGCATTCAATGCAACCCGGCATGGTTTTTTGCACAGTAACGAAACTGACCAAAATGAACCAAAACATAACTTTTGGGTCCAAAAAAGTGGATTGGGTGCGTTCGTTTCGTTTCTGGCGCGAATCGGTAGTTCGTTTCGGTTCCGGCCCGAATCGGTACATTAAATGCTATCCCGGCATGGTTTTTTGCATAGTAACGAAACTGATTAAAAACGAACCAAAACATCACTATTGGGTCCAATAAAGTGGATTGGGTGCATTCGTTTCGTTTCTAGCGCGAATCGGTAGTCCGTTTTGGTTCGGCCCGAATCGGTGCATTAAATGCTATCCCGGCATGGTTTTTTGCACAGTAACGAAACTGACCAAAACGAACCAAAACATCACTATTGGGTCCAAAAAAGTGGATTGGGTGCGTTCGTTTCGTTTCTGGCGCGAATCGGTAGTTCGTTTCGGTTCCGGCCCGAATTGATGCATTCAATGCAACCCGGCATGGTTTTTTGCACAGTAACGAAACTGACCAAAACGAACCAAAACATCACTATTGGGTCCAAAAAGTAAATTGGGTGTGTTCGTTTCATTTCTGGCGCGAATCGGTAGTTTGTTTCGGTTCCGGCCCGAATCGGTGCATTAAATGCTGTCCCGGCATGGTTTTTTGCACCGTAACGAAACTGACGAAAACGAACAAAAACATCACTATTGGGTCCACAAAAGTGGATTGGGTGCGTTCGTTACGTTTCTGGCCCAAATCGGTAGTTCGTTTCGGTTCCGGCCCGAATCGGTGCATTCAATGCAACCCGGCATGGTTTTTTGCACAGTAACGAAACTGATCAAAACGAACCAAAACATAACTATTGGGTCCAAAAAAGTGGATTGGGTGCGTTCGTTTCGTTTCTGGCGCGAATCGGTAGTTCGTTTCGGTTCCGGCCCGAATCGGTACATTAAATGCTATCCCGGCATGGTTTTTTGCATAGTAACGAAACTGATTAAAAACGAACCAAAACATCACTATTGGGTCCAATAAAGTGGATTGGGTGCATTCGTTTCGTTTCTAGCGCGAATCGGTAGTCCGTTTTGGTTCGGCCCGAATCGGTGCATTAAATGCTATCCCGGCATGGTTTTTTGCACAGTAACGAAACTGACCAAAACGAACCAAAACCTCACTATTGGGTCCAAAAAAGTGGATTGGATGCGTTCGTTTCGTTTCTGGCGCGAATCGGTAGTTCGTTTCGGTTCCGGCCCGAATTGATGCATTCAATGCAACCCGGCATGGTTTTTTGCACAGTAACGAAACTGACCAAAACGAACCAAAACATCACTATTGGGTCCAAAAAGTAAATTGGGTGTGTTCGTTTCATTTCTGGCGCGAATCGGTAGTTTGTTTCGGTTCCGGCCCGAAAAGGTGCATTAAATGCTGTCCCGGCATGGTTTTTTGCACAGTAACGAAACTGACGAAAACGAACAAAAACATCACTATTGGGTCCACAAAAGTGGATTGGGTGCGTTCGTTACGTTTCTGGCCCAAATCGGTAGTTCGTTTCGGTTCCGGCCCGAATCGGTGCATTCAATGCAACCCGGCATGGTTTTTTGCACAGTAATGAAACTGACCAAAACGAACCAAAACATAACTATTGGGTCCAAAAAAGTGGATTGGGTGCGTTCGTTTCGTTTCTGGCGCGAATCGGTAGTTCCTTTCGGTTCCGGCCCGAATCGGTACATTAAATGATATCCCGGCATGGTTTTTTGCATAGTAACGAAACTGATTAAAAATGAACCAAAACATCACTATTGGGTCCAATAAAGTGGATTGGGTGCATTCGTTTCGTTTCTAGCGCGAATCGGTAGTCCGTTTTGGTTCGGCCCGAATCGGTGCATTAAATGCGATCCCGGCATGGTTTTTTGCACAGTAACGAAACTGATCAAAACGAACCAAAACATCACTATTGGGTCCAAAAGAGTGGATTGGGTGCGTTCGTTTCGTTTCTGGCGCGAATCGGTAGTTCGTTTCGGTTCCGGCCCGAATTGATGCATTCAATGCAACCCGGCATGGTTTTTTGCACAGTAACGAAACTGACCAAAACGAACCAAAACATCACTATTGGGTCCAAAAAGTAAATTGGGTGTGTTCGTTTCATTTCTGGCGCGAATCGGTAGTTTGTTTCGGTTCCGGCCCGAATCGGTGCATTAAATGCTGTCCCGGCATGGTTTTTTGCACAGTAACGAAACTGACGAAAACGAACAAAAACATCACTATTGGGTCCACAAAAGTGGATTGGGTGCGTTCGTTACGTTTCTGGCCCAAATCGGTAGTTCGTTTCGGTTCCGGCCCGAATCGGTGCATTCAATGCAACCCGGCATGGTTTTTTGCACAGTAATGAAACTGACCAAAACGAACCAAAACATAACTATTGGGTCCAAAAAAGTGGATTGGGTGCGTTCGTTTCGTTTCTGGCGCGAATCGGTAGTTCGTTTCGGTTCCGGCCCGAATCGGTGCATTCAATGCAACCCGGCATGGTTTTTTGCACAGTAACGAAACTGACCAAAACGAACCAAAACATCACTATTGGGTCCAGAAAAGTGGATTGGGTGCGTTCGTTTCGTTTCTGCCGCGAATCGGTAGTTCGTTTCGGTTCCGGCCCGAATCGGTGCATTCAATGCAACCCGGCATGGTTTTTTGCACAGTAACGAAACTGACCAAAACGAACCAAAACATCACTATTGGGTCCAGAAAAGTGGATTGGGTGCGTTCGTTTCGTTTCTGCCGCGAATCGGTAGTTCGTTTCGGTTCCGGCCCGAATCGGTGCATTCAATGCAACCCGGCATGGTTTTTTGCACAGTAACGAAACTGACCAAAACGAACAAAAACATCACTATTGGGTCAAAAAAAGTGGATTGGGTGCGTTCGTTTCGTTTCTAGCGCGAATCAGTAGTTCGTTTCGGTTCCGGCCCGAATCGGTGCATTAAATGGTATCCCGACATGGTTTTTTGCACAGTAACGAAACTGACCAAAACGAACCAAAACATCACTATTGGGTCCACAAAAGTGGATTGGGTGCGTTCGTTACGTTTCTGGCCCAAATCGGTAGTTCGTTTCGGTTCCGGCCCGAATCGGTGCATTCAATGCAACCCGGCATGGTTTTTTGCACAGTAACGAAACTGACCAAAATGAACCAAAACATAACTTTTGGGTCCAAAAAAGTGGATTGGGTGCGTTCGTTTCGTTTCTGGCGCGAATCGGTAGTTCGTTTCGGTTCCGGCCCGAATCGGTACATTAAATGCTATCCCGGCATGGTTTTTTGCATAGTAACGAAACTGATTAAAAACGAACCAAAACATCACTATTGGGTCCAATAAAGTGGATTGGGTGCATTCGTTTCGTTTCTAGCGCGAATCGGTAGTCCGTTTTGGTTCGGCCCGAATCGGTGCATTAAATGCTATCCCGGCATGGTTTTTTGCACAGTAACGAAACTGACCAAAACGAACCAAAACATCACTATTGGGTCCAAAAAAGTGGATTGGGTGCGTTCGTTTCGTTTCTGGCGCGAATCGGTAGTTCGTTTCGGTTCCGGCCCGAATTGATGCATTCAATGCAACCCGGCATGGTTTTTTGCACAGTAACGAAACTGACCAAAACGAACCAAAACATCACTATTGGGTCCAAAAAGTAAATTGGGTGTGTTCGTTTCATTTCTGGCGCGAATCGGTAGTTTGTTTCGGTTCCGGCCCGAATCGGTGCATTAAATGCTGTCCCGGCATGGTTTTTTGCACCGTAACGAAACTGACGAAAACGAACAAAAACATCACTATTGGGTCCACAAAAGTGGATTGGGTGCGTTCGTTACGTTTCTGGCCCAAATCGGTAGTTCGTTTCGGTTCCGGCCCGAATCGGTGCATTCAATGCAACCCGGCATGGTTTTTTGCACAGTAACGAAACTGACCAAAACGAACCAAAACATAACTATTGGGTCCAAAAAAGTGGATTGGGTGCGTTCGTTTCGTTTCTGGCGCGAATCGGTAGTTCGTTTCGGTTCCGGCCCGAATCGGTACATTAAATGCTATCCCGGCATGGTTTTTTGCATAGTAACGAAACTGATTAAAAACGAACCAAAACATCACTATTGGGTCCAATAAAGTGGATTGGGTGCATTCGTTTCGTTTCTAGCGCGAATCGGTAGTCCGTTTTGGTTCGGCCCGAATCGGTGCATTAAATGCTATCCCGGCATGGTTTTTTGCACAGTAACGAAACTGACCAAAACGAACCAAAACCTCACTATTGGGTCCAAAAAAGTGGATTGGATGCGTTCGTTTCGTTTCTGGCGCGAATCGGTAGTTCGTTTCGGTTCCGGCCCGAATTGATGCATTCAATGCAACCCGGCATGGTTTTTTGCACAGTAACGAAACTGACCAAAACGAACAAAAACATCACTATTGGGTCCAAAAAGTAAATTGGGTGTGTTCGTTTCATTTCTGGCGCGAATCGGTAGTTTGTTTCGGTTCCGGCCCGAAAAGGTGCATTAAATGCTGTCCCGGCATGGTTTTTTGCACAGTAACGAAACTGACGAAAACGAACAAAAACATCACTATTGGGTCCACAAAAGTGGATTGGGTGCGTTCGTTACGTTTCTGGCCCAAATCGGTAGTTCGTTTCGGTTCCGGCCCGAATCGGTGCATTCAATGCAACCCGGCATGGTTTTTTGCACAGTAATGAAACTGACCAAAACGAACCAAAACATAACTATTGGGTCCAAAAAAGTGGATTGGGTGCGTTCGTTTCGTTTCTGGCGCGAATCGGTAGTTCCTTTCGGTTCCGGCCCGAATCGGTACATTAAATGATATCCCGGCATGGTTTTTTGCATAGTAACAAAACTGATTAAAAACGAACCAAAACATCACTATTGGGTCCAATAAAGTGGATTGGGTGCATTCGTTTCGTTTCTAGCGCGAATCGGTAGTCCGTTTTGGTTCGGCCCGAATCGGTGCATTAAATGCGATCCCGGCATGGTTTTTTGCACAGTAACGAAACTGATCAAAACGAACCAAAACATCACTATTGGGTCCAAAAGAGTGGATTGGGTGCGTTCGTTTCGTTTCTGGCGCGAATCGGTAGTTCGTTTCGGTTCCGGCCCGAATTGATGCATTCAATGCAACCCGGCATGGTTTTTTGCACAGTAACGAAACTGACCAAAACGAACCAAAACATCACTATTGGGTCCAAAAAGTAAATTGGGTGTGTTCGTTTCATTTCTGGCGCGAATCGGTAGTTTGTTTCGGTTCCGGCCCGAATCGGTGCATTAAATGCTGTCCCGGCATGGTTTTTTGCACAGTAACGAAACTGACGAAAACGAACAAAAACATCACTATTGGGTCCACAAAAGTGGATTGGGTGCGTTCGTTACGTTTCTGGCCCAAATCGGTAGTTCGTTTCGGTTCCGGCCCGAATCGGTGCATTCAATGCAACCCGGCATGGTTTTTTGCACAGTAATGAAACTGACCAAAACGAACCAAAACATAACTATTGGGTCCAAAAAAGTGGATTGGGTGCGTTCGTTTCGTTTCTGGCGCGAATCGGTAGTTCGTTTCGGTTCCGGCCCGAATCGGTGCATTCAATGCAACCCGGCATGGTTTTTTGCACAGTAACGAAACTGACCAAAACGAACCAAAACATCACTATTGGGTCCAGAAAAGTGGATTGGGTGCGTTCGTTTCGTTTCTGCCGCGAATCGGTAGTTCGTTTCGGTTCCGGCCCGAATCGGTGCATTCAATGCAACCCGGCATGGTTTTTTGCACAGTAACGAAACTGACCAAAACGAACAAAAACATCACTATTGGGTCAAAAAAAGTGGATTGGGTGCGTTCGTTTCGTTTCTAGCGCGAATCAGTAGTTCGTTTCGGTTCCGGCCCGAATCGGTGCATTAAATGGTATCCCGGCATTGTTTTTTGCACAGTAATGAAACTGACCAAAACGAACCAAAACATCACTATTGGGTCCACAAAAGTGGATTGGGTGCGTTCGTTTCGTTTCTGGCGCGAATCGGTAGTCCGTTTCGGTTCCGGCCCGAATCGGTGCATTAAATGGTATCCCGGCATGGTTTTTTGCACAGTAACGAAACTGACCAAAACGATCCAAAACATCACTATTGGGTCCAAAAAAGTGGATTGGGTGCGTTCGTTTCGTTTCTAGCGTGAATCGGTAGTTCGTTTCGGTTCCGGCCCGAATCGGTGCATTCAATGCAACCCGGCATGGTTTTTTGCACAGTAACGAAACTGACCAAAACGAACCAAAACATAACTATTGGGTCCAAAAAAGTGGATTGGGTGCGTTCGTTTTGTTTCTGGCGCGAATCGGTAGTTCGTTTCGGTTCTGGCCCGAATCGGTACATTAAATGCTATCCCGGCATGGTTTTTTGCACAGTAACGAAACTGATTAAAAATGAACCAAAACATCACTATTGGGTCCAATATATTGAATTTGGTGCATTCGTTTCGTTTCTGGCGTGAATCGGTAGTTCGCTTTGGTTCCGGCCCGAATCGATGCATTCAATGCAACCCGGCATGGTTTTTTGCACAGTAACGAAACTGATCAAAACGAACCAAAACATCACTATTGGGTCCAAAAAGTAAATTGGGTGCGTTCGTTTCGTTTCTGGCGTGAATCGGTAGTTTGTTTCGGTTCCGGCCCGAATCGGTGCATTAAATGCTGTCCCGGCATGGTTTTTTGCACAGTAACGAAACTGACGAAAACGAATAAAAACATCACTATTGGGTCCACAAAAGTGGATTGGGTGCGTTCGTTTCGTTTCTGGCGCGAATCGGTAGTTCGTTTCGGTTCCGGCCCGAATCGATGCATTCAATGCAACCCGGCATGGTTTTTTGCACAGTAACGAAACTGACCAAAACGAACCAAAACATCACTATTGGGTCCAAAAAGTAAATTGGGTGTGTTCGTTTCGTTTCTGGCGCAAATCGGTAGTTTGTTTCGGTTCTGGCCCGAATCGGTGCATTAAATGCTGTCCCGGCATGGTTTTTTGTACAGTAACGAAACTGACGACAACGAATAAAAACATCACTATTGGGTCCACAAAAGTGGATTGGGTGCGTTCGTTTCGTTTCTGGCGCGAATCGGTAGTTCGTTTCGGTTCCGGCCCGAATCGATGCATTCAATGCAACCCGGCATGGTTTTTTGCACAGTAACGAAACTGACCAAAACGAACGAAAACATCACTATTGGGTCCAAAAAGTAAATTGGGTGTGTTCATTTCGTTTCTGGCGCGAATCGGTAGTTTGTTTCGGTTCCGGCCCGAATCGGTGCATTAAATGCTGTCCCGGCATGGTTTTTTGCACAGTAACGAAACTGACGAAAACGAACAAAAACATCACTATTGGGTCCACAAAAGTGGATTGGGTGTGTTCGTTACGTTTCTGGCCCAAATCGGTAGTTCGTTTCGGTTCCGGCCCGAATCGGTGCATTCAATGCAACCCGGCATGGTTTTTTGCACAGTAACGAAACTGACCAAAACGAACCAAAACATAACTATTGGGTCCAAAAAAGTGGATTGGGTGCGTTCGTTTCGTTTCTGGCGCGAATCGGTAGTTCGTTTCGGTTCCGGCCCGAATCGGTACATTAAATGCTATCCCGGCATGGTTTTTTGCATAGTAACGAAACTGATTAAAAACGAACCAAAACATCACTATTGGGTCCAATAAAGTGGATTGGGTGCATTCGTTTCGTTTCTAGCGCGAATCGGTAGTCCGTTTTGGTTCGGCCCGAATCGGTGCATTAAATGCTATCCCGGCATGGTTTTTTGCACAGTAACGAAACTGACCAAAACGAACCAAAACATCACTATTGGGTCCAAAAAAGTGGATTGGGTGCGTTCGTTTCATTTCTGGTGCGAATCGGTAGTCCGTTTCGGTTCCGACCCGAATCGGTGCATTAAATGGTATCCCGGCATGGTTTTTTGCACAGTAACGAAACTGACCAAAACGAACCAAAACATCACTATTGGGTCCAAAAAAGTGGATTGGGTGCGTTCGTTTCGTTTCTGGCGCGAATCGGTAGTTCGTTTCGGTTCTGGCCCGAATCGGTGCATTCAATGCAACCTGTCATGGTTTTTTGCACAGTAACGAAACTGACCAAAACGAACCAAAACATCACTATTGGGTCCACAAAAGTGGATTGGGTGTGTTCGTTTCATTTCTGGCGCGAATCGGTAGTTCGTTTCGGTTCCGGCCCGAATCGGTGCATTCAATGCAACCCGGCATGGTTTTTTGCACAGTAACGAAACTGACCAAAACGAACCAAAACATCACTATTGGGTCCAAAAAAGTGGATTGGGTGCGTTCGTTTCGTTTCTGCCGCGAATCGGTAGTTCGTTTCGGTTCCGGCCCGAATCGGTGCATTCAATGCAACCCGGCATGGTTTTTTGCACAGTAACGAAACTGACCAAAACGAACAAAAACATCACTATTGGGTCAAAAAAAGTGGATTGGGTGCGTTCGTTTCATTTCTAGCGCGAATCAGTAGTTCGTTTCGGTTCCGGCCCGAATCGGTGCATTAAATGGTATCCCGGCATGGTTTTTTGCACAGTAATGAAACTGACCAAAACGAACCAAAACATCACTATTGGGTCCACAAAAGTGGATTGGGTGCGTTCGTTTCGTTTCTGGCGCGAATCGGTAGTCCGTTTCGGTTCCGGCCCGAATCGGTGCATTAAATGGTATCCCGGCATGGTTTTTTGCACAGTAACGAAACTGACCAAAACGAACCAAAACATCACTATTGGGTCCAAAAAAGTGGATTGGGTGCGTTCGTTTCGTTTCTGCCGCGAATCGGTAGTTCGTTTCGGTTCCGGCCCGAATCGGTGCATTCAATGCAACCCGGCATGGTTTTTTGCACAGTAACGAAACTGACCAAAACGAACAAAAACATCACTATTGGGTCAAAAAAAGTGGATTGGGTGTGTTCGTTTCGTTTCTAGCGCGAATCAGTAGTTCGTTTCGGTTCCGGCCCGAATCGGTGCATTAAATGGTATCCCGGCATGGTTTTTTGCACAGTAATGAAACTGACCAAAACGAACCAAAACATCACTATTGGGTCCACAAAAGTGGATTGGGTGCGTTCGTTTCGTTTCTGGCGCGAATCGGTAGTCCGTTTCGGTTCCGGCCCGAATCGGTGCATTAAATGGTATCCCGGCATGGTTTTTTGCACAGTAACGAAACTGACCAAAACGAACCAAAACATCACTATTGGGTCCAAAAAAGTGGATTGGGTGTGTTCGTTTCGTTTCTAGCGTGAATCGGTAGTTCGTTTCGGTTCCGGCCCGAATCGGTGCATTCAATGCAACCCGGCATGGTTTTTTGCATAGTAACGAAACTGACCAAAACGAACCAAAACATAACTATTGGGTCCAAAAAAGTGGATTGGGTGCGTTCGTTTTGTTTCTGGCGCGAATCGGTAGTTCGTTTCGGTTCTGGCCTGAATCGGTACATTAAATGCTATCCCGGCATGGTTTTTTGCACAGTAACGAAACTGATTAAAAATGAACCAAAACATCACTATTGGGTCCAATATATTGAATTTGGTGCATTCGTTTCGTTTCTGGCGTGAATCGTTAGTTCGCTTTGGTTCCGGCCCGAATCGATGCATTCAATGCAACCCGGCATGGTTTTTTGCACAGTAACGAAACTGACCAAAACGAACCAAAACATCACTATTGGGTCCAAAAAGTAAATTGGGTGCGTTCGTTTCGTTTCTGGCGCGAATCGGTAGTTTGTTTCGGTTCCGGCCCGAATCGGTGCATTAAATGCTGTCCCGGCATGGTTTTTTGCACAGTAACGAAACTGACCAAAACGAACCAAAACATCACTATTGGGTCCAAAAAGTAAATTGGGTGCGTTCGTTTCGTTTCTGGCGCGAATCGGTAGTTTGTTTCGGTTCCGGCCCGAATCGGTGCATTAAATGCTGTCCCGGCATGGTTTTTTGCACAGTAATGAAACTGACCAAAACGAACCAAAACATAACTATTGGGTCCAAAAAAGTGGATTGGGTGCGTTCGTTTCGTTTCTGGCGCGAATCGGTAGTTCCTTTCGGTTCCGGCCCGAATCGGTACATTAAATGATATCCCGGCATGGTTTTTTGCATAGTAACGAAACTGATTAAAAACGAACCAAAACATCACTATTGGGTCCAATAAAGTGGATTGGGTGCATTCGTTTCGTTTCTAGCGCGAATCGGTAGTCCGTTTTGGTTCGGCCCGAATCGGTGCATTAAATGCGATCCCGGCATGGTTTTTTGCACAGTAACGAAACTGATCAAAACGAACCAAAACATCACTATTGGGTCCAAAAGAGTGGATTGGGTGCGTTCGTTTCGTTTCTGGCGCGAATCGGTAGTTCGTTTCGGTTCCGGCCCGAATTGATGCATTCAATGCAACCCGGCATGGTTTTTTGCACAGTAACGAAACTGACCAAAACGAACCAAAACATCACTATTGGGTCCAAAAAGTAAATTGGGTGTGTTCGTTTCATTTCTGGCGCGAATCGGTAGTTTGTTTCGGTTCCGGCCCGAATCGGTGCATTAAATGCTGTCCCGGCATGGTTTTTTGCACAGTAACGAAACTGACGAAAACGAACAAAAACATCACTATTGGGTCCACAAAAGTGGATTGGGTGCGTTCGTTACGTTTCTGGCCCAAATCGGTAGTTCGTTTCGGTTCCGGCCCGAATCGGTGCATTCAATGCAACCCGGCATGGTTTTTTGCACAGTAATGAAACTGACCAAAACGAACCAAAACATAACTATTGGGTCCAAAAAAGTGGATTGGGTGCGTTCGTTTCGTTTCTGGCGCGAATCGGTAGTTCGTTTCGGTTCCGGCCCGAATCGGTGCATTCAATGCAACCCGGCATGGTTTTTTGCACAGTAACGAAACTGACCAAAACGAACCAAAACATCACTATTGGGTCTAGAAAAGTGGATTGGGTGCGTTCGTTTCGTTTCTGCCGCGAATCGGTAGTTCGTTTCGGTTCCGGCCCGAATCGGTGCATTCAATGCAACCCGGCATGGTTTTTTGCACAGTAACGAAACTGACCAAAACGAACCAAAACATCACTATTGGGTCCAGAAAAGTGGATTGGGTGCGTTCTTTTCGTTTCTGCCGCGAATCGGTAGTTCGTTTCGGTTCCGGCCCGAATCGGTGCATTCAATGCAACCCGGCATGGTTTTTTGCACAGTAACGAAACTGACCAAAACGAACAAAAACATCACTATTGGGTCAAAAAAAGTGGATTGGGTGCGTTCGTTTCGTTTCTAGCGCGAATCAGTAGTTCGTTTCGGTTCCGGCCCGAATCGGTGCATTAAATGGTATCCCGACATGGTTTTTTTGCACAGTAACGAAACTGACCAAAACGAACCAAAACATCACTATTGGGTCCGCAAAAGTGGATTGGGTGCGTTCGTTACGTTTCTGGCCCAAATCGGTAGTTCGTTTCGGTTCCGGCCCGAATCGGTGCATTCAATGCAACCCGGCATGGTTTTTTGCACAGTAACGAAACTGACCAAAATGAACCAAAACATAACTTTTGGGTCCAAAAAAGTGGATTGGGTGCGTTCGTTTCGTTTCTGGCGCGAATCGGTAGTTCGTTTCGGTTCCGGCCCGAATCGGTACATTAAATGCTATCCCGGCATGGTTTTTTGCATAGTAACGAAACTGATTAAAAACGAACCAAAACATCACTATTGGGTCCAATAAAGTGGATTGGGTGCATTCGTTTCGTTTCTAGCGCGAATCGGTAGTCCGTTTTGGTTCGGCCCGAATCGGTGCATTAAATGCTATCCCGGCATGGTTTTTTGCACAGTAACGAAACTGACCAAAACGAACCAAAACATCACTATTGGGTCCAAAAAAGTGGATTGGGTGCGTTCGTTTCGTTTCTGGCGCGAATCGGTAGTTCGTTTCGGTTCCGGCCCGAATTGATGCATTCAATGCAACCCGGCATGGTTTTTTGCACAGTAACGAAACTGACCAAAACGAACCAAAACATCACTATTGGGTCCAAAAAGTAAATTGGGTGTGTTCGTTTCATTTCTGGCGCGAATCGGTAGTTTGTTTCGGTTCCGGCCCGAATCGGTGCATTAAATGCTGTCCCGGCATGGTTTTTTGCACCGTAACGAAACTGACGAAAACGAACAAAAACATCACTATTGGGTCCACAAAAGTGGATTGGGTGCGTTCGTTACGTTTCTGGCCCAAATCGGTAGTTCGTTTCGGTTCCGGCCCGAATCGGTGCATTCAATGCAACCCGGCATGGTTTTTTGCACAGTAACGAAACTGACCAAAACGAACCAAAACATAACTATTGGGTCCAAAAAAGTGGATTGGGTGCGTTCGTTTCGTTTCTGGCGCGAATCGGTAGTTCGTTTCGGTTCCGGCCCGAATCGGTACATTAAATGCTATCCCGGCATGGTTTTTTGCATAGTAACGAAACTGATTAAAAACGAACCAAAACATCACTATTGGGTCCAATAAAGTGGATTGGGTGCATTCGTTTCGTTTCTAGCGCGAATCGGTAGTCCGTTTTGGTTCGGCCCGAATCGGTGCATTAAATGCTATCCCGGCATGGTTTTTTCCACAGTAACGAAACTGACCAAAACGAACCAAAACCTCACTATTGGGTCCAAAAAAGTGGATTGGATGCGTTCGTTTCGTTTCTGGCGCGAATCGGTAGTTCGTTTCGGTTCCGGCCCGAATTGATGCATTCAATGCAACCCGGCATGGTTTTTTGCACAGTAACGAAACTGACCAAAACGAACCAAAACATCACTATTGGGTCCAAAAAGTAAATTGGGTGTGTTCGTTTCATTTCTGGCGCGAATCGGTAGTTTGTTTCGGTTCCGGCCCGAAAAGGTGCATTAAATGCTGTCCCGGCATGGTTTTTTGCACAGTAACGAAACTGACGAAAACGAACAAAAACATCACTATTGGGTCCACAAAAGTGGATTGGGTGCGTTCGTTACGTTTCTGGCCCAAATCGGTAGTTCGTTTCGGTTCCGGCCCGAATCGGTGCATTCAATGCAACCCGGCATGGTTTTTTGCACAGTAATGAAACTGACCAAAACGAACCAAAACATAACTATTGGGTCCAAAAAAGTGGATTGGGTGCGTTCGTTTCGTTTCTGGCGCGAATCGGTAGTTCCTTTCGGTTCCGGCCCGAATCGGTACATTAAATGATATCCCGGCATGGTTTTTTGCATAGTAACAAAACTGATTAAAAACGAACCAAAACATCACTATTGGGTCCAATAAAGTGGATTGGGTGCATTCGTTTCGTTTCTAGCGCGAATCGGTAGTCCGTTTTGGTTCGGCCCGAATCGGTGCATTAAATGCGATCCCGGCATGGTTTTTTGCACAGTAACGAAACTGATCAAAACGAACCAAAACATCACTATTGGGTCCAAAAGAGTGGATTGGGTGCGTTCGTTTCGTTTCTGGCGCGAATCGGTAGTTCGTTTCGGTTCCGGCCCGAATTGATGCATTCAATGCAACCCGGCATGGTTTTTTGCACAGTAACGAAACTGACCAAAACGAACCAAAACATCACTATTGGGTCCAAAAAGTAAATTGGGTGTGTTCGTTTCATTTCTGGCGCGAATCGGTAGTTTGTTTCGGTTCCGGCCCGAATCGGTGCATTAAATGCTGTCCCGGCATGGTTTTTTGCACAGTAACGAAACTGACGAAAACGAACAAAAACATCACTATTGGGTCCACAAAAGTGGATTGGGTGCGTTCGTTACGTTTCTGGCCCAAATCGGTAGTTCGTTTCGGTTCCGGCCCGAATCGGTGCATTCAATGCAACCCGGCATGGTTTTTTGCACAGTAATGAAACTGACCAAAACGAACCAAAACATAACTATTGGGTCCAAAAAAGTGGATTGGGTGCGTTCGTTTCGTTTCTGGCGCGAATCGGTAGTTCGTTTCGGTTCCGGCCCGAATCGGTGCATTCAATGCAACCCGGCATGGTTTTTTGCACAGTAACGAAACTGACCAAAACGAACCAAAACATCACTATTGGGTCCAGAAAAGTGGATTGGGTGCGTTCGTTTCGTTTCTGCCGCGAATCGGTAGTTCGTTTCGGTTCCGGCCCGAATCGGTGCATTCAATGCAACCCGGCATGGTTTTTTGCACAGTAACGAAACTGACCAAAACGAACCAAAACATCACTATTGGGTCCAGAAAAGTGGATTGGGTGCGTTCGTTTCGTTTCTGCCGCGAATCGGTAGTTCGTTTCGGTTCCGGCCCGAATCGGTGCATTCAATGCAACCCGGCATGGTTTTTTGCACAGTAACGAAACTGACCAAAACGAACAAAAACATCACTATTGGGTCAAAAAAAGTGGATTGGGTGCGTTCGTTTCGTTTCTAGCGCGAATCAGTAGTTCGTTTCGGTTCCGGCCCGAATCGGTGCATTAAATGGTATCCCGACATGGTTTTTTGCACAGTAACGAAACTGACCAAAACGAACCAAAACATCACTATTGGGTCCACAAAAGTGGATTGGGTGCGTTCGTTACGTTTCTGGCCCAAATCGGTAGTTCGTTTCGGTTCCGGCCCGAATCGGTGCATTCAATGCAACCCGGCATGGTTTTTTGCACAGTAACGAAACTGACCAAAATGAACCAAAACATAACTTTTGGGTCCAAAAAAGTGGATTGGGTGCGTTCGTTTCGTTTCTGGCGCGAATCGGTAGTTCGTTTCGGTTCCGGCCCGAATCGGTACATTAAATGCTATCCCGGCATGGTTTTTTGCATAGTAACGAAACTGATTAAAAACGAACCAAAACATCACTATTGGGTCCAATAAAGTGGATTGGGTGCATTCGTTTCGTTTCTAGCGCGAATCGGTAGTCCGTTTTGGTTCGGCCCGAATCGGTGCATTAAATGCTATCCCGGCATGGTTTTTTGCACAGTAACGAAACTGACCAAAACGAACCAAAACATCACTATTGGGTCCAAAAAAGTGGATTGGGTGCGTTCGTTTCGTTTCTGGCGCGAATCGGTAGTTCGTTTCGGTTCCGGCCCGAATTGATGCATTCAATGCAACCCGGCATGGTTTTTTGCACAGTAACGAAACTGACCAAAACGAACCAAAACATCACTATTGGGTCCAAAAAGTAAATTGGGTGTGTTCGTTTCATTTCTGGCGCGAATCGGTAGTTTGTTTCGGTTCCGGCCCGAATCGGTGCATTAAATGCTGTCCCGGCATGGTTTTTTGCACCGTAACGAAACTGACGAAAACGAACAAAAACATCACTATTGGGTCCACAAAAGTGGATTGGGTGCGTTCGTTACGTTTCTGGCCCAAATCGGTAGTTCGTTTCGGTTCCGGCCCGAATCGGTGCATTCAATGCAACCCGGCATGGTTTTTTGCACAGTAACGAAACTGACCAAAACGAACCAAAACATAACTATTGGGTCCAAAAAAGTGGATTGGGTGCGTTCGTTTCGTTTCTGGCGCGAATCGGTAGTTCGTTTCGGTTCCGGCCCGAATCGGTACATTAAATGCTATCCCGGCATGGTTTTTTGCATAGTAACGAAACTGATTAAAAACGAACCAAAACATCACTATTGGGTCCAATAAAGTGGATTGGGTGCATTCGTTTCGTTTCTAGCGCGAATCGGTAGTCCGTTTTGGTTCGGCCCGAATCGGTGCATTAAATGCTATCCCGGCATGGTTTTTTGCACAGTAACGAAACTGACCAAAACGAACCAAAACCTCACTATTGGGTCCAAAAAAGTGGATTGGATGCGTTCGTTTCGTTTCTGGCGCGAATCGGTAGTTCGTTTCGGTTCCGGCCCGAATTGATGCATTCAATGCAACCCGGCATGGTTTTTTGCACAGTAACGAAACTGACCAAAACGAACCAAAACATCACTATTGGGTCCAAAAAGTAAATTGGGTGTGTTCGTTTCATTTCTGGCGCGAATCGGTAGTTTGTTTCGGTTCCGGCCCGAAAAGGTGCATTAAATGCTGTCCCGGCATGGTTTTTTGCACAGTAACGAAACTGACGAAAACGAACAAAAACATCACTATTGGGTCCACAAAAGTGGATTGGGTGCGTTCGTTACGTTTCTGGCCCAAATCGGTAGTTCGTTTCGGTTCCGGCCCGAATCGGTGCATTCAATGCAACCCGGCATGGTTTTTTGCACAGTAATGAAACTGACCAAAACGAACCAAAACATAACTATTGGGTCCAAAAAAGTGGATTGGGTGCGTTCGTTTCGTTTCTGGCGCGAATCGGTAGTTCCTTTCGGTTCCGGCCCGAATCGGTACATTAAATGATATCCCGGCATGGTTTTTTGCATAGTAACAAAACTGATTAAAAACGAACCAAAACATCACTATTGGGTCCAATAAAGTGGATTGGGTGCATTCGTTTCGTTTCTAGCGCGAATCGGTAGTCCGTTTTGGTTCGGCCCGAATCGGTGCATTAAATGCGATCCCGGCATGGTTTTTTGCACAGTAACGAAACTGATCAAAACGAACCAAAACATCACTATTGGGTCCAAAAGAGTGGATTGGGTGCGTTCGTTTCGTTTCTGGCGCGAATCGGTAGTTCGTTTCGGTTCCGGCCCGAATTGATGCATTCAATGCAACCCGGCATGGTTTTTTGCACAGTAACGAAACTGACCAAAACGAACCAAAACATCACTATTGGGTCCAAAAAGTAAATTGGGTGTGTTCGTTTCATTTCTGGCGCGAATCGGTAGTTTGTTTCGGTTCCGGCCCGAATCGGTGCATTAAATGCTGTCCCGGCATGGTTTTTTGCACAGTAACGAAACTGACGAAAACGAACAAAAACATCACTATTGGGTCCACAAAAGTGGATTGGGTGCGTTCGTTACGTTTCTGGCCCAAATCGGTAGTTCGTTTCGGTTCCGGCCCGAATCGGTGCATTCAATGCAACCCGGCATGGTTTTTTGCACAGTAATGAAACTGACCAAAACGAACCAAAACATAACTATTGGGTCCAAAAAAGTGGATTGGGTGCGTTCGTTTCGTTTCTGGCGCGAATCGGTAGTTCGTTTCGGTTCCGGCCCGAATCGGTGCATTCAATGCAACCCGGCATGGTTTTTTGCACAGTAACGAAACTGACCAAAACGAACCAAAACATCACTATTGGGTCCAGAAAAGTGGATTGGGTGCGTTCGTTTCGTTTCTGCCGCGAATCGGTAGTTCGTTTCGGTTCCGGCCCGAATCGGTGCATTCAATGCAACCCGGCATGGTTTTTTGCACAGTAACGAAACTGACCAAAACGAACAAAAACATCACTATTGGGTCAAAAAAAGTGGATTGGGTGCGTTCGTTTCGTTTCTAGCGCGAATCAGTAGTTCGTTTCGGTTCCGGCCCGAATCGGTGCATTAAATGGTATCCCGGCATTGTTTTTTGCACAGTAATGAAACTGACCAAAACGAACCAAAACATCACTATTGGGTCCACAAAAGTGGATTGGGTGCGTTCGTTTCGTTTCTGGCGCGAATCGGTAGTCCGTTTCGGTTCCGGCCCGAATCGGTGCATTAAATAGTATCCCGGCATGGTTTTTTGCACAGTAACGAAACTGACCAAAACGATCCAAAACATCACTATTGGGTCCAAAAAAGTGGATTGGGTGCGTTCGTTTCGTTTCTAGCGTGAATCGGTAGTTCGTTTCGGTTCCGGCCCGAATCGGTGCATTCAATGCAACCCGGCATGGTTTTTTGCACAGTAACGAAACTGACCAAAACGAACCAAAACATAACTATTGGGTCCAAAAAAGTGGATTGGGTGCGTTCGTTTTGTTTCTGGCGCGAATCGGTAGTTCGTTTCGGTTCTGGCCCGAATCGGTACATTAAATGCTATCCCGGCATGGTTTTTTGCACAGTAACGAAACTGATTAAAAATGAACCAAAACATCACTATTGGGTCCAATATATTGAATTTGGTGCATTCGTTTCGTTTCTGGCGTGAATCGGTAGTTCGCTTTGGTTCCGGCCCGAATCGATGCATTCAATGCAACCCGGCATGGTTTTTTGCACAGTAACGAAACTGATCAAAACGAACCAAAACATCACTATTGGGTCCAAAAAGTAAATTGGGTGCGTTCGTTTCGTTTCTGGCGTGAATCGGTAGTTTGTTTCGGTTCCGGCCCGAATCGGTGCATTAAATGCTGTCCCGGCATGGTTTTTTGCACAGTAACGAAACTGACGAAAACGAATAAAAACATCACTATTGGGTCCACAAAAGTGGATTGGGTGCGTTCGTTTCGTTTCTGGCGCGAATCGGTAGTTCGTTTCGGTTCCGGCCCGAATCGATGCATTCAATGCAACCCGGCATGGTTTTTTGCACAGTAACGAAACTGACCAAAACGAACCAAAACATCACTATTGGGTCCAAAAAGTAAATTGGGTGTGTTCGTTTCGTTTCTGGCGCAAATCGGTAGTTTGTTTCGGTTCTGGCCCGAATCGGTGCATTAAATGCTGTCCCGGCATGGTTTTTTGTACAGTAACGAAACTGACGACAACGAATAAAAACATCACTATTGGGTCCACAAAAGTGGATTGGGTGCGTTCGTTTCGTTTCTGGCGCGAATCGGTAGTTCGTTTCGGTTCCGGCCCGAATCGATGCATTCAATGCAACCCGGCATGGTTTTTTGCACAGTAACGAAACTGACCAAAACGAACGAAAACATCACTATTGGGTCCAAAAAGTAAATTGGGTGTGTTCATTTCGTTTCTGGCGCGAATCGGTAGTTTGTTTCGGTTCCGGCCCGAATCGGTGCATTAAATGCTGTCCCGGCATGGTTTTTTGCACAGTAACGAAACTGACGAAAACGAACAAAAACATCACTATTGGGTCCACAAAAGTGGATTGGGTGTGTTCGTTACGTTTCTGGCCCAAATCGGTAGTTCGTTTCGGTTCCGGCCCGAATCGGTGCATTCAATGCAACCCGGCATGGTTTTTTGCACAGTAACGAAACTGACCAAAACGAACCAAAACATAACTATTGGGTCCAAAAAAGTGGATTGGGTGCGTTCGTTTCGTTTCTGGCGCGAATCGGTAGTTCGTTTCGGTTCCGGCCCGAATCGGTACATTAAATGCTATCCCGGCATGGTTTTTTGCATAGTAACGAAACTGATTAAAAACGAACCAAAACATCACTATTGGGTCCAATAAAGTGGATTGGGTGCATTCGTTTCGTTTCTAGCGCGAATCGGTAGTCCGTTTTGGTTCGGCCCGAATCGGTGCATTAAATGCTATCCCGGCATGGTTTTTTGCACAGTAACGAAACTGACCAAAACGAACCAAAACATCACTATTGGGTCCAAAAAAGTGGATTGGGTGCGTTCGTTTCATTTCTGGTGCGAATCGGTAGTCCGTTTCGGTTCCGACCCGAATCGGTGCATTAAATGGTATCCCGGCATGGTTTTTTGCACAGTAACGAAACTGACCAAAACGAACCAAAACATCACTATTGGGTCCAAAAAAGTGGATTGGGTGCGTTCGTTTCGTTTCTGGCGCGAATCGGTAGTTCGTTTCGGTTCTGGCCCGAATCGGTGCATTCAATGCAACCCGTCATGGTTTTTTGCACAGTAACGAAACTGACCAAAACGAACCAAAACATCACTATTGGGTCCACAAAAGTGGATTGGGTGTGTTCGTTTCATTTCTGGCGCGAATCGGTAGTTCGTTTCGGTTCCGGCCCGAATCGGTGCATTCAATGCAACCCGGCATGGTTTTTTGCACAGTAACGAAACTGACCAAAACGAACCAAAACATCACTATTGGGTCCAAAAAAGTGGATTGGGTGCGTTCGTTTCGTTTCTGCCGCGAATCGGTAGTTCGTTTCGGTTCCGGCCCGAATCGGTGCATTCAATGCAACCCGGCATGGTTTTTTGCACAGTAACGAAACTGACCAAAACGAACAAAAACATCACTATTGGGTCAAAAAAAGTGGATTGGGTGCGTTCGTTTCATTTCTAGCGCGAATCAGTAGTTCGTTTCGGTTCCGGCCCGAATCGGTGCATTAAATGGTATCCCGGCATGGTTTTTTGCACAGTAATGAAACTGACCAAAACGAACCAAAACATCACTATTGGGTCCACAAAAGTGGATTGGGTGCGTTCGTTTCGTTTCTGGCGCGAATCGGTAGTCCGTTTCGGTTCCGGCCCGAATCGGTGCATTAAATGGTATCCCGGCATGGTTTTTTGCACAGTAACGAAACTGACCAAAACGAACCAAAACATCACTATTGGGTCCAAAAAAGTGGATTGGGTGCGTTCGTTTCGTTTCTGCCGCGAATCGGTAGTTCGTTTCGGTTCCGGCCCGAATCGGTGCATTCAATGCAACCCGGCATGGTTTTTTGCACAGTAACGAAACTGACCAAAACGAACAAAAACATCACTATTGGGTCAAAAAAAGTGGATTGGGTGTGTTCGTTTCGTTTCTAGCGCGAATCAGTAGTTCGTTTCGGTTCCGGCCCGAATCGGTGCATTAAATGGTATCCCGGCATGGTTTTTTGCACAGTAATGAAACTGACCAAAACGAACCAAAACATCACTATTGGGTCCACAAAAGTGGATTGGGTGCGTTCGTTTCGTTTCTGGCGCGAATCGGTAGTCCGTTTCGGTTCCGGCCCGAATCGGTGCATTAAATGGTATCCCGGCATGGTTTTTTGCACAGTAACGAAACTGACCAAAACGAACCAAAACATCACTATTGGGTCCAAAAAAGTGGATTGGGTGTGTTCGTTTCGTTTCTAGCGTGAATCGGTAGTTCGTTTCGGTTCCGGCCCGAATCGGTGCATTCAATGCAACCCGGCATGGTTTTTTGCATAGTAACGAAACTGACCAAAACGAACCAAAACATAACTATTGGGTCCAAAAAAGTGGATTGGGTGCGTTCGTTTTGTTTCTGGCGCGAATCGGTAGTTCGTTTCGGTTCTGGCCTGAATCGGTACATTAAATGCTATCCCGGCATGGTTTTTTGCACAGTAACGAAACTGATTAAAAATGAACCAAAACATCACTATTGGGTCCAATATATTGAATTTGGTGCATTCGTTTCGTTTCTGGCGTGAATCGTTAGTTCGCTTTGGTTCCGGCCCGAATCGATGCATTCAATGCAACCCGGCATGGTTTTTTGCACAGTAACGAAACTGACCAAAACGAACCAAAACATCACTATTGGGTCCAAAAAGTAAATTGGGTGCGTTCGTTTCGTTTCTGGCGCGAATCGGTAGTTTGTTTCGGTTCCGGCCCGAATCGGTGCATTAAATGCTGTCCCGGCATGGTTTTTTGCACAGTAATGAAACTGACGAAAACGAACAAAAACATCACTATTGGGTCCAAAAAAGTGGATTGGGTGCGTTCGTTTCGTTTCTAGCGCGAATCAGTAGTTCGTTTCGGTTCCGGCCCGAATCGGTGCATTAAATGGTATCCCGGCATGGTTTTTTGCACAGTAATGAAACTGACCAAAACGAACCAAAACATCACTATTGGGTACACAAAACTGGATTGGGTGCGTTCGTTTCGTTTCTGGCGCGAATCGGTAGTTCGTTTCGGTTCCGGCCCGAATCGGTGCATTAAATGGTATCCCGACATGGTTTTTTGCACAGTAACGAAACTGACCAAAACGAACCAAAACATCACTATTGGTTCCAAAAAAGTGGATTGGGTGCGTTCGTTTCGTTTCTGGCCCGAATTGGTGCATTAAATGCAACCCGGCATGGTTTTTTGCACTGTAAGAAAACTGACCAAAACGAACCAAAACATCACTATTGGGTCCAAAAAAGTGGATTGGGTGCGTTCGTTTCGTTTCTGGCGCGAATCGGTAGTTCGTTTCGGTTCCGGCCCGAATTGATGCATTCAATGCAACCCGGCATGGTTTTTTGCACAGTAACGAAACTGACCAAAACGAACCAAAACATCACTATTGGGTCCAAAAAGTAAATTGGGTGTGTTCGTTTCATTTCTGGCGCGAATCGGTAGTTTGTTTCGGTTCCGGCCCGAATCGGTGCATTAAATGGTATCCCGGCATGGTTTTTTGCACAGTAACGAAACTGACGAAAACGAACAAAAACATCACTATTGGGTCCACAAAAGTGGATTGGGTGCGTTCGTTACGTTTCTGGCCCAAATCGGTAGTTCGTTTCGGTTCCGGCCCGAATCGGTGCATTCAATGCAACCCGGCATGGTTTTTTGCACAGTAACGAAACTGACCAAAACGAACCAAAACATAACTATTGGGTCCAAAAAAGTGGATTGGGTGCGTTCGTTTCGTTTCTGGCGCGAATCGGTAGTTCGTTTCGGTTCCGGCCCGAATCGGTACATTAAATGCTATCCCGGCATGGTTTTTTGCATAGTAACGAAACTGATTAAAAACGAACCAAAACATCACTATTGGGTCCAATAAAGTGGATTGGGTGCATTCGTTTCGTTTCTAGCGCGAATCGGTAGTCCGTTTTGGTTCGGCCCGAATCGGTGCATTAAATGCTATCCCGGCATGGTTTTTTGCACAGTAACGAAACTGATCAAAACGAACCAAAACATCACTATTGGGTCCAAAAAAGTGGATTGGGTGCGTTCGTTTCGTTTCTGGCGCGAATCGGTAGTTCGTTTCGGTTCCGGCCCGAATTGATGCATTCAATGCAACCCGGCATGGTTTTTTGCACAGTAACGAAACTGACCAAAACGAACCAAAACATCACTATTGGGTCCAAAAAGTAAATTGGGTGTGTTCGTTTCATTTCTGGCGCGAATCGGTAGTTTGTTTCGGTTCCGGCCCGAATCGGTGCATTAAATGCTGTCCCGGCATGGTTTTTTGCACAGTAACGAAACTGACGAAAACGAACAAAAACATCACTATTGGGTCCACAAAAGTGTATTGGGTGCGTTCGTTACGTTTCTGGCCCAAATCGGTAGTTCGTTTCGGTTCCGGCCCGAATTGGTGCATTCAATGCAACCCGGCATGGTTTTTTGCACAGTAATGAAACTGACCAAAACGAACCAAAACATAACTATTGGGTCCAAAAAAGTGGATTGGGTGCGTTCGTTTCGTTTCTGGCGCGAATCGGTAGTTCGTTTCGGTTCCGGCCCGAATCGGTGCATTCAATGCAACCCGGCATGGTTTTTTGCACAGTAACGAAACTGAGCAAAACGAACCAAAACATCACTATTGGGTCCAGAAAAGTGGATTGGGTGCGTTCGTTTCGTTTCTGCCGCGAATCGGTAGTTCGTTTCGGTTCCGGCCCGAATCGGTGCATTCAATGCAACCCGGCATGGTTTTTTGCACAGTAACGAAACTGACCAAAACGAACAAAAACATCACTATTGGGTCAAAAAAAGTGGATTGGGTGCGTTCGTTTCGTTTCTAGCGCGAATCAGTAGTTCGTTTCGGTTCCGGCCCGAATCGGTGCGTTAAATGGTATCCCGACATTGTTTTTTGCACAGTAATGAAACTGACCAAAACGAACCAAAACATCACTATTGGGTCCACAAAAGTGGATTGGGTGCGTTCGTTTCGTTTCTGGCGCGAATCGGTAGTCCGTTTCGGTTCCGGCCCGAATCGGTGCATTAAATGGTATCCCGGCATGGTTTTTTGCACAGTAACGAAACTGACCAAAACGATCCAAAACATCACTATTGGGTCCAAAAAAGTGGATTGGGTGCGTTCGTTTCGTTTCTAGCGTGAATCGGTAGTTCGTTTCGGTTCCGGCCCGAATCGGTGCATTCAATGCAACCCGGCATGGTTTTTTGCACAGTAACAAAACTGACCAAAACGAACCAAAACATAACTATTGGGTCCAAAAAAGTGGATTGGGTGCGTTCGTTTTGTTTCTGGCGCGAATCGGTAGTTCGTTTCGGTTCTGGCCCGAATCGGTACATTAAATGCTATCCCGGCATGGTTTTTTGCACAGTAACGAAACTGATTAAAAATGAACCAAAACATCACTATTGGGTCCAATATATTGAATTTGGTGCATTCGTTTCGTTTCTGGCGTGAATCGGTAGTTCGCTTTGGTTCCGGCCCGAATCGATGCATTCAATGCAACCCGGCATGGTTTTTTGCACAGTAACGAAACTGACCAAAACGAACCAAAACATCACTATTGGGTCCAAAAAGTAAATTGGGTGCGTTCGTTTCGTTTCTGGCGCGAATCGGTAGTTTGTTTCGGTTCCGGCCCGAATCGGTGCATTAAATGCTGTCCCGGCATGGTTTTTTGCACAGTAACGAAACTGACGAAAACGAATAAAAACATCACTATTGGGTCCACAAAAGTGGATTGGGTGCGTTCGTTTCGTTTCTAGCGCGAATCGGTAGTTCGTTTCGGTTCCGGCCCGAATCGGTGCATTAAATGCTGTCCCGGCATGGTTTTTTGCACAGTAACGAAACTGACGAAAACGAATAAAAACATCACTATTGGGTCCACAAAAGTGGATTGGGTGCGTTCGTTTCGTTTCTAGCGCGAATCGGTAGTTCGTTTCGGTTCCGGCCCGAATCGGTGCATTCAATGCAACCCGGCATGGTTTTTTGCACAGTAACGAAACTGACCAAAACGAACCAAAACATCACTATTGGGTCCAAAAAAGTGGATTGGGTGCGTTCGTTTCGTTTCTAGCGTGAATCGGTAGCTCGTTTCGGTTCCGGCCCGAATCGGTGCATTCAATGCAACCCGGCATGGTTTTTTGCACAGTAACGAAACTGACCAAAACGAACAAAAACATCACTATTGGGTCAAAAAAAGTGGATTGGGTGCGTTCGTTTCGTTTCTAGCGCGAATCAGTAGTTCGTTTCGGTTCCGGCCCGAATCGGTGCATTAAATGGTATCCCGACATTGTTTTTTGCACAGTAATGAAACTGACCAAAACGAACCAAAACATCACTATTGGGTCCACAAAAGTGGATTGGGTGCGTTCGTTTCGTTTCTGGCGCGAATCGGTAGTCCGTTTCGGTTCCGGCCCGAATCGGTGCATTAAATGGTATCCCGGCATGGTTTTTTGCGCAGTAACGAAACTGACCAAAACGATCCAAAACATCACTATTGGGTCCAAAAAAGTGGATTGGGTGCGTTCGTTTCGTTTCTAGCGTGAATCGGTAGTTCGTTTCGGTTCCGGCCCGAATCGGTGCATTCAATGCAACCCGGCATGGTTTTTTGCACAGTAACAAAACTGACCAAAACGAACCAAAACATAACTATTGGGTCCAAAAAAGTGGATTGGGTGCGTTCGTTTTGTTTCTGGCGCGAATCGGTAGTTCGTTTCGGTTCTGGCCCGAATCGGTACATTAAATGCTATCCCGGCATGGTTTTTTGCACAGTAACGAAACTGATTAAAAATGAACCAAAACATCACTATTGGGTCCAATATATTGAATTTGGTGCATTCGTTTCGTTTCTGGCGTGAATCGGTAGTTCGCTTTGGTTCCGGCCCGAATCGATGCATTCAATGCAACCCGGCATGGTTTTTTGCACAGTAACGAAACTGATCAAAACGAACCAAAACATCACTATTGGGTCCAAAAAGTAAATTGGGTGCGTTCGTTTCGTTTCTGGCGCGAATCGGTAGTTTGTTTCGGTTCCGGCCCGAATCGGTGCATTAAATGCTGTCCCGGCATGGTTTTTTGCACAGTAACGAAACTGACGAAAACGAATAAAAACATCACTATTGGGTCCACAAAAGTGGATTGGGTGCGTTCGTTTCGTTTCTAGCGCGAATCGGTAGTTCGTTTCGGTTCCGGCCCGAATCGATGCATTCAATGCAACCCGGCATGGTTTTTTGCACAGTAACGAAACTGACCAAAACGAACCAAAACATCACTATTGGGTCCAAAAAGTAAATTGGGTGTGTTCGTTTCGTTTCTGGCGCAAATCGGTAGTTTGTTTCGGTTCTGGCCCGAATCGGTGCATTAAATGCTGTCCCGGCATGGTTTTTTGCACAGTAACGAAACTGACGAAAACGAATAAAAACATCACTATTGGGTCCACAAAAGTGGATTGGGTGCGTTCGTTTCGTTTCTGGCGCGAATCGGTAGTTCGTTTCGGTTCCGGCCCGAATCGATGCATTCAATGCAACCCGGCATGGTTTTTTGCACAGTAACGAAACTGACCAAAACGAACGAAAACATCACTATTCGGTCCAAAAAGTAAATTGGGTGTGTTCATTTCGTTTCTGGCGCGAATCGGTAGTTTGTTTCGGTTCCGGCCCGAATCGGTGCATTAAATGCTGTCCCGGCATGGTTTTTTGCACAGTAACGAAACTGACGAAAACGAACAAAAACATCACTATTGGGTCCACAAAAGTGGATTGGGTGTGTTCGTTACGTTTCTGGCCCAAATCGGTAGTTCGTTTCGGTTCCGGCCCGAATCGGTGCATTCAATGCAACCCGGCATGGTTTTTTGCACAGTAACGAAACTGACCAAAACGAACCAAAACATAACTATTGGGTCCAAAAAAGTGGATTGGGTGCGTTCGTTTCGTTTCTGGCGCGAATCGGTAGTTCGTTTCGGTTCCGGCCCGAATCGGTACATTAAATGCTATCCCGGCATGGTTTTTTGCATGGTAACGAAACTGATTAAAAACGAACCAAAACATCACTATTGGGTCCAATAAAGTGGATTGGGTGCATTCGTTTCGTTTCTAGCGCGAATCGGTAGTCCGTTTTGGTTCGGCCCGAATCGGTGCATTAAATGCTATCCCGGCATGGTTTTTTGCACAGTAACGAAACTGACCAAAACGAACCAAAACATCACTATTGGGTCCAAAAAAGTGGATTGGGTGCGTTCGTTTCATTTCTGGCGCGAATCGGTAGTCCGTTTCGGTTCCGACCCGAATCGGTGCATTAAATGGTATCTCGGCATGGTTTTTTGCACAGTAACGAAACTGACCAAAACGAACCAAAACATCACTATTGGGTCCAAAAAAGTGGATTGGGTGCGTTCGTTTCGTTTCTGGCGCGAATCGGTAGTTCGTTTCAGTTCTGGCCCGAATCGGTGCATTCAATGCAACCCGGCATGGTTTTTTGCACAGTAACGAAACTGACCAAAACGAACCAAAACATCACTATTGGGTCCACAAAAGTGGATTGGGTGTGTTCGTTTCATTTCTGGCGCGAATCGGTAGTTCGTTTCGGTTCCGGCCCGAATCGGTGCATTCAATGCAACCCGGCATGGTTTTTTGCACAGTAACGAAACTGACCAAAACGAACCAAAACATCACTATTGGGTCCAAAAAGTAAATTGCGTGTGTTCATTTCGTTTCTGGCGCGAATCGGTAGTTTGTTTCGGTTCCGGCCCGAATCGGTGCATTAAATGCTGTCCCGGCATGGTTTTTTGCACAGTAACGAAACTGACGAAAACAAACAAAAACATCACTATTGGGTCCACAAAAGTGGATTGGGTGTGTTCGTTACGTTTCTGGCCCAAATCGGTAGTTCGTTTCGGTTCCGGCCCGAATCGGTGCATTCAATGCAACCCGGCATGGTTTTTTGCACAGTAACGAAACTGACCAAAACGAACCAAAACATAACTATTGGGTCCAAAAAAGTGGATTGGGTGCGTTCGTTTCGTTTCTGGCGCGAATCGGTAGTTCGTTTCGGTTCCGGCCCGAATCGGTACATTAAATGCTATCCCGGCATGGTTTTTTGCATGGTAACGAAACTGATTAAAAACGAACCAAAACATCACCATTGGGTCCAAAAAAGTGGATTGGGTGCGTTCGTTTCGTTTCTAGCGTGAATCGGTAGTTCGTTTCGGTTCCGGCCCGAATCGGTGCATTCAATGCAACCCGGCATGGTTTTTTGCATAGTAACGAAACTGACCAAAACGAACCAAAACATAACTATTGGGTCCAAAAAAGTGGATTGGGTGCGTTCGTTTTGTTTCTGGCGCGAATCGGTAGTTCGTTTCGGTTCTGGCCTGAATCGGTACATTAAATGCTATCCCGGCATGGTTTTTTGCACAGTAACGAAACTGATTAAAAATGAACCAAAACATCACTATTGGGTCCAATATATTGAATTTGGTGCATTCGTTTCGTTTCTGGCGTGAATCGTTAGTTCGCTTTGGTTCCGGCCCGAATCGATGCATTCAATGCAACCCGGCATGGTTTTTTGCACAGTAACGAAACTGACCAAAACGAACCAAAACATCACTATTGGGTCCAAAAAGTAAATTGGGTGCGTTCGTTTCGTTTCTGGCGCGAATCGGTAGTTTGTTTCGGTTCCGGCCCGAATCGGTGCATTAAATGCTGTCCCGGCATGGTTTTTTGCACAGTAATGAAACTGACGAAAACGAACAAAAACATCACTATTGGGTCCAAAAAAGTGGATTGGGTGCGTTCGTTTCGTTTCTAGCGCGAATCAGTAGTTCGTTTCGGTTCCGGCCCGAATCGGTGCATTAAATGGTATCCCGGCATGGTTTTTTGCACAGTAATGAAACTGACCAAAACGAACCAAAACATCACTATTGGGTACACAAAACTGGATTGGGTGCGTTCGTTTCGTTTCTGGCGCGAATCGGTAGTTCGTTTCGGTTCCGGCCCGAATCGGTACATTAAATGCTATCCCGGCATGGTTTTTTGCACAGTAACGAAACTGACCAAAACGAACCAAAACATCACTATTGGTTCCAAAAAAGTGGATTGGGTGCGTTCGTTTCGTTTCTGGCCCGAATTGGTGCATTAAATGCAACCCGGCATGGTTTTTTGCACTGTAAGAAAACTGACCAAAACGAACCAAAACATCACTATTGGGTCCAAAAAAGTGGATTGGGTGCGTTCGTTTCGTTTCTGGCGCGAATCGGTAGTTCGTTTCGGTTCCGGCCCGAATTGATGCATTCAATGCAACCCGGCATGGTTTTTTGCACAGTAACGAAACTGACCAAAACGAACCAAAACATCACTATTGGGTCCAAAAAGTAAATTGGGTGTGTTCGTTTCATTTCTGGCGCGAATCGGTAGTTTGTTTCGGTTCCGGCCCGAATCGGTGCATTAAATGGTATCCCGGCATGGTTTTTTGCACAGTAACGAAACTGACGAAAACGAACAAAAACATCACTATTGGGTCCACAAAAGTGGATTGGGTGCGTTCGTTACGTTTCTGGCCCAAATCGGTAGTTCGTTTCGGTTCCGGCCCGAATCGGTGCATTCAATGCAACCCGGCATGGTTTTTTGCACAGTAACGAAACTGACCAAAACGAACCAAAACATAACTATTGGGTCCAAAAAAGTGGATTGGGTGCGTTCGTTTCGTTTCTGGCGCGAATCGGTAGTTCGTTTCGGTTCCGGCCCGAATCGGTACATTAAATGCTATCCCGGCATGGTTTTTTGCATAGTAACGAAACTGATTAAAAACGAACCAAAACATCACTATTGGGTCCAATAAAGTGGATTGGGTGCATTCGTTTCTAGCGCGAATCGGTAGTCCGTTTTGGTTCGGCCCGAATCGGTGCATTAAATGCTATCCCGGCATGGTTTTTTGCACAGTAACGAAACTGATCAAAACGAACCAAAACATCACTATTGGGTCCAAAAAAGTGGATTGGGTGCGTTCGTTTCGTTTCTGGCGCGAATCGGTAGTTCGTTTCGGTTCCGGCCCGAATTGATGCATTCAATGCAACCCGGCTTGGTTTTTTGCACAGTAACGAAACTGACCAAAACGAACCAAAACATCACTATTGGGTCCAAAAAGTAAATTGGGTGTGTTCGTTTCATTTCTGGCGCGAATCGGTAGTTTGTTTCGGTTCCGGCCCGAATCGGTGCATTAAATGCTGTCCCGGCATGGTTTTTTGCACAGTAACGAAACTGACGAAAACGAACAAAAACATCACTATTGGGTCCACAAAAGTGGATTGGGTGCGTTCGTTACGTTTCTGGCCCAAATCGGTAGTTCGTTTCGGTTCCGGCCCGAATTGGTGCATTCAATGCAACCCGGCATGGTTTTTTGCACAGTAATGAAACTGACCAAAACGAACCAAAACATAACTATTGGGTCCAAAAAAGTGGATTGGGCGCGTTCGTTTCGTTTCTGGCGCGAATCGGTAGTTCGTTTCGGTTCCGGCCCGAATCGGTGCATTCAATGCAACCCGGCATGGTTTTTTGCACAGTAACGAAACTGACCAAAACGAACCAAAACATCACTATTGGGTCCAGAAAAGTGGATTGGGTGCGTTCGTTTCGTTTCTGCCGCGAATCGGTAGTTCGTTTCGGTTCCGGCCCGAATCGTTGCATTCAATGCAACCCGGCATGGTTTTTTGCACAGTAACGAAACTGACCAAAACGAACAAAAACATCACTATTGGGTCAAAAAAAGTGGATTGGGTGCGTTCGTTTCGTTTCTAGCGCGAATCAGTAGTTCGTTTCGGTTCCGGCCCGAATCGGTGCATTAAATGGTATCCCGACATTGTTTTTTGCACAGTAATGAAACTGACCAAAACGAACCAAAACATCACTATTGGGTCCACAAAAGTGGATTGGGTGCGTTCGTTTCGTTTCTGGCGCGAATCGGTAGTCCGTTTCGGTTCCGGCCCGAATCGGTGCATTAAATGGTATCCCGGCATGGTTTTTTGCACAGTAACGAAACTGACCAAAACGATCCAAAACATCACTATTGGGTCCAAAAAAGTGGATTGGGTGCGTTCGTTTCGTTTCTAGCGTGAATCGGTAGTTCGTTTCGGTTCCGGCCCGAATCGGTGCATTCAATGCAACCCGGCATGGTTTTTTGCACAGTAACAAAACTGACCAAAACGAACCAAAACATAACTATTGGGTCCAAAAAAGTGGATTGGGTGCGTTCGTTTTGTTTCTGGCGCGAATCGGTAGTTCGTTTCGGTTCTGGCCCGAATCGGTACATTAAATGCTATCCCGGCATGGTTTTTTGCACAGTAACGAAACTGATTAAAAATGAACCAAAACATCACTATTGGGTCCAATATATTGAATTTGGTGCATTCGTTTCGTTTCTGGCGTGAATCGGTAGTTCGCTTTGGTTCCGGCCCGAATCGATGCATTCAATGCAACCCGGCATGGTTTTTTGCACAGTAACGAAACTGACCAAAACGAACCAAAACATCACTATTGGGTCCAAAAAGTAAATTGGGTGCGTTCGTTTCGTTTCTGGCGCGAATCGGTAGTTTGTTTCGGTTCCGGCCCGAATCGGTGCATTAAATGCTGTCCCGGCATGGTTTTTTGCACAGTAACGAAACTGACGAAAACGAATAAAAACATCACTATTGGGTCCACAAAAGTGGATTGGGTGCGTTCGTTTCGTTTCTAGCGCGAATCGGTAGTTCGTTTCGGTTCCGGCCCGAATCGATGCATTCAATGCAACCCGGCATGGTTTTTTGCACAGTAACGAAACTGACCAAAACGAACCAAAACATCACTATTGGGTCCAAAAAGTAAATTGGGTGTGTTCGTTTCGTTTCTGGCGCAAATCGGTAGTTTGTTTCGGTTCTGGCCCGAATCGGTGCATTAAATGCTGTCCCGGCATGGTTTTTTGCACAGTAACGAAACTGACGAAAACGAATAAAAACATCACTATTGGGTCCACAAAAGTGGATTGGGTGCGTTCGTTTCGTTTCTGGCGCGAATCGGTAGTTCGTTTCGGTTCCGGCCCGAATCGATGCATTCAATGCAACCCGGCATGGTTTTTTGCACAGTAACGAAACTGACCAAAACGAACGAAAACATCACTATTCGGTCCAAAAAGTAAATTGGGTGTGTTCATTTCGTTTCTGGCGCGAATCGGTAGTTTGTTTCGGTTCCGGCCCGAATCGGTGCATTAAATGCTGTCCCGGCATGGTTTTTTGCACAGTAACGAAACTGACGAAAACGAACAAAAACATCACTATTGGGTCCACAAAAGTGGATTGGGTGTGTTCGTTACGTTTCTGGCCCAAATCGGTAGTTCGTTTCGGTTCCGGCCCGAATCGGTGCATTCAATGCAACCCGGCATGGTTTTTTGCCCAGTAACGAAACTGACCAAAACGAACCAAAACATAACTATTGGGTCCAAAAAAGTGGATTGGGTGCGTTCGTTTCGTTTCTGGCGCGAATCGGTAGTTCGTTTCGGTTCCGGCCCGAATCGGTACATTAAATGCTATCCGGCATGGTTTTTTGCATGGTAACGAAACTGATTAAAAACGAACCAAAACATCACTATTGGGTCCAATAAAGTGGATTGGGTGCATTCGTTTCGTTTCTAGCGCGAATCGGTAGTCCGTTTTGGTTCGGCCCGAATCGGTGCATTAAATGCTATCCCGGCATGGTTTTTTGCACAGTAACGAAACTGACCAAAACGAACCAAAACATCACTATTGGGTCCAAAAAAGTGGATTGGGTGCGTTCGTTTCATTTCTGGCGCGAATCGGTAGTCCGTTTCGGTTCCGACCCGAATCGGTGCATTAAATGGTATCTCGGCATGGTTTTTTGCACAGTAACGAAACTGACCAAAACGAACCAAAACATCACTATTGGGTCCAAAAAAGTGGATTGGGTGCGTTCGTTTCGTTTCTGGCGCGAATCGGTAGTTCGTTTCGGTTTTGGCCCGAATCGGTGCATTCAATGCAACCCGGCATGGTTTTTTGCACAGTAACGAAACTGACCAAAACGAACCAAAACATCACTATTGGGTCCACAAAAGTGGATTGGGTGTGTTCGTTTCATTTCTGGCGCGAATCGGTAGTTCGTTTCGGTTCCGGCCCGAATCGGTGCATTCAATGCAACCCGGCATGGTTTTTTGCACAGTAACGAAACTGACCAAAACGAACCAAAACATCACTATTGGGTCCAAAAAGTAAATTGGGTGTGTTCGTTTCGTTTCTGGCGCAAATCGGTAGTTTGTTTCGGTTCTGGCCCGAATCGGTGCATTAAATGCTGTCCCAGCATGGTTTTTTGCACAGTAACGAAACTGACGAAAACGAATAAAAACATCACTATTGGGTCCACAAAAGTGGATTGGGTGCGTTCGTTTCGTTTCTGGCGCGAATCGGTAGTTCGTTTCGGTTCCGGCCCGAATCGATGCATTCAATGCAACCCGGCATGGTTTTTTGCACAGTAACGAAACTGACCAAAACGAACGAAAACATCACTATTCGGTCCAAAAAGTAAATTGGGTGTGTTCATTTCGTTTCTGGCGCGAATCGGTAGTTTGTTTCGGTTCCGGCCCGAATCGGTGCATTAAATGCTGTCCCGGCATGGTTTTTTGCACAGTAACGAAACTGACGAAAACGAACAAAAACATCACTATTGGGTCCACAAAAGTGGATTGGGTGTGTTCGTTACGTTTCTGGCCCAAATCGGTAGTTCGTTTCGGTTCCGGCCCGAATCGGTGCATTCAATGCAACCCGGCATGGTTTTTTGCACAGTAACGAAACTGACCAAAACGAACCAAAACATAACTATTGGGTCCAAAAAAGTGGATTGGGTGCGTTCGTTTCGTTTCTGGCGCGAATCGGTAGTTCGTTTCGGTTCCGGCCCGAATCGGTACATTAAATGCTATCCCGGCATGGTTTTTTGCATGGTAACGAAACTGAATAAAAACGAACAAAAACATCACTATTGGGTCCAATAAAGTGGATTGGGTGCATTCGTTTCGTTTCTAGCGCGAATCGGTAGTCCGTTTTGGTTCGGCCCGAATCGGTGCATTAAATGCTATCCCGGCATGGTTTTTTGCACAGTAACGAAACTGACCAAAACGAACCAAAACATCACTATTGGGTCCAAAAAAGTGGATTGGGTGCGTTCGTTTCATTTCTGGCGCGAATCGGTAGTCCGTTTCGGTTCCGACCCGAATCGGTGCATTAAATGGTATCTCGGCATGGTTTTTTGCACAGTAACGAAACTGACCAAAACGAACCAAAACATCACTATTGGGTCCAAAAAAGTGGATTGGGTGCGTTCGTTTCGTTTCTGGCGCGAATCGGTAGTTCGTTTCGGTTCTGGCCCGAATCGGTGCATTCAATGCAACCCGGCATGGTTTTTTGCACAGTAACGAAACTGACCAAAACGAACCAAAACATCACTATTGGGTCCACAAAAGTGGATTGGGTGTGTTCGTTTCATTTCTGGCGCGAATCGGTAGTTCGTTTCGGTTCCGGCCCGAATCGGTGCATTCAATGCAACCCGGCATGGTTTTTTGCACAGTAACGAAACTGACCAAAACGAACCAAAACATCACTATTGGGTCCAAAAAGTAAATTGGGTGTGTTCGTTTCGTTTCTGGCGCAAATCGGTAGTTTGTTTCGGTTCTGGCCCGAATCGGTGCATTAAATGCTGTCCCGGCATGGTTTTTTGCACAGTAACGAAACTGACGAAAACGAATAAAAACATCACTATTGGGTCCACAAAAGTGGATTGGGTGCGTTCCTTTCGTTTCTGGCGCGAATCGGTAGTTCGTTTCGGTTCCGGCCCGAATCGATGCATTCAATGCAACCCGGCATGGTTTTTTGCACAGTAACGAAACTGACCAAAACGAACGAAAACATCACTATTCGGTCCAAAAAGTAAATTGGGTGTGTTCATTTCGTTTCTGGCGCGAATCGGTAGTTTGTTTCGGTTCCGGCCCGAATCGGTGCATTAAATGCTGTCCCGGCATGGTTTTTTGCACAGTAACGAAACTGACGAAAACGAACAAAAACATCACTATTGGGTCCACAAAAGTGGATTGGGTGTGTTCGTTACGTTTCTGGCCCAAATCGGTAGTTCGTTTCGGTTCCGGCCCGAATCGGTGCATTCAATGCAACCCGGCATGGTTTTTTGCACAGTAACGAAACTGACCAAAACGAACCAAAACATAACTATTGGGTCCAAAAAAGTGGATTGGGTGCGTTCGTTTCGTTTCTGGCGCGAATCGGTAGTTCGTTTCGGTTCCGGCCCGAATCGGTACATTAAATGCTATCCCGGCATGGTTTTTTGCATGGTAACGAAACTGAATAAAAACGAACAAAAACATCACTATTGGGTCCAATAAAGTGGATTGGGTGCATTCGTTTCGTTTCTAGCGCGAATCGGTAGTCCGTTTTGGTTCGGCCCGAATCGGTGCATTAAATGCTATCCCGGCATGGTTTTTTGCACAGTAACGAAACTGACCAAAACGAACCAAAACATAACTATTGGGTCCAAAAAAGTGGATTGGGTGCGTTCGTTTCGTTTCTGGCGCGAATCGGTAGTTCGTTTCGGTTCCGGCCCGAATCGGTACATTAAATGCTATCCCGGCATGGTTTTTTGCATGGTAACGAAACTGAATAAAAACGAACAAAAACATCACTATTGGGTCCAATAAAGTGGATTGGGTGCATTCGTTTCGTTTCTAGCGCGAATCGGTAGTCCGTTTTGGTTCGGCCCGAATCGGTGCATTAAATGCTATCCCGGCATGGTTTTTTGCACAGTAACGAAACTGACCAAAACGAACCAAAACATCACTATTGGGTCCAAAAAAGTGGATTGGGTGCGTTCGTTTCATTTCTGGCGCGAATCGGTAGTCCGTTTCGGTTCCGACCCGAATCGGTGCATTAAATGGTATCTCGGCATGGTTTTTTGCACAGTAACGAAACTGACCAAAACGAACCAAAACATCACTATTGGGTCCAAAAAAGTGGATTGGGTGCGTTCGTTTCGTTTCTGGCGCGAATCGGTAGTTCGTTTCGGTTCTGGCCCGAATCGGTGCATTCAATGCAACCCGGCATGGTTTTTTGCACAGTAACGAAACTGACCAAAACGAACCAAAACATCACTATTGGGTCCACAAAAGTGGATTGGGTGTGTTCGTTTCATTTCTGGCGCGAATCGGTAGTTCGTTTCGGTTCCGGCCCGAATCGGTGCATTCAATGCAACCCGGCATGGTTTTTTGCACAGTAACGAAACTGACCAAAACGAACCAAAACATCACTATTGGGTCCAAAAAGTAAATTGGGTGTGTTCGTTTCGTTTCTGGCGCAAATCGGTAGTTTGTTTCGGTTCTGGCCCGAATCGGTGCATTAAATGCTGTCCCGGCATGGTTTTTTGCACAGTAACGAAACTGACGAAAACGAATAAAAACATCACTATTGGGTCCACAAAAGTGGATTGGGTGCGTTCCTTTCGTTTCTGGCGCGAATCGGTAGTTCGTTTCGGTTCCGGCCCGAATCGATGCATTCAATGCAACCCGGCATGGTTTTTTGCACAGTAACGAAACTGACCAAAACGAACGAAAACATCACTATTCGGTCCAAAAAGTAAATTGGGTGTGTTCATTTCGTTTCTGGCGCGAATCGGTAGTTTGTTTCGGTTCCGGCCCGAATCGGTGCATTAAATGCTGTCCCGGCATGGTTTTTTGCACAGTAACGAAACTGACGAAAACGAACAAAAACATCACTATTGGGTCCACAAAAGTGGATTGGGTGTGTTCGTTACGTTTCTGGCCCAAATCGGTAGTTCGTTTCGGTTCCGGCCCGAATCGGTGCATTCAATGCAACCCGGCATGGTTTTTTGCACAGTAACGAAACTGACCAAAACGAACCAAAACATAACTATTGGGTCCAAAAAAGTGGATTGGGTGCGTTCGTTTCGTTTCTGGCGCGAATCGGTAGTTCGTTTCGGTTCCGGCCCGAATCGGTACATTAAATGCTATCCCGGCATGGTTTTTTGCATGGTAACGAAACTGAATAAAAACGAACAAAAACATCACTATTGGGTCCAATAAAGTGGATTGGGTGCATTCGTTTCGTTTCTAGCGCGAATCGGTAGTCCGTTTTGGTTCGGCCCGAATCGGTGCATTAAATGCTATCCCGGCATGGTTTTTTGCACAGTAACGAAACTGACCAAAACGAACCAAAACATCACTATTGGGTCCAAAAAAGTGGATTGGGTGCGTTCGTTTCATTTCTGGCACGAATCGGTAGTCCGTTTCGGTTCCGACCCGAATCGGTGCATTAAATGGTATCTCGGCATGGTTTTTTGCACAGTAACGAAACTGACCAAAACGAACCAAAACATCACTATTGGGTCCAAAAAAGTGGATTGGGTGCGTTCGTTTCGTTTCTGGCGCGAATCGGTAGTTCGTTTCGGTTCTGGCCCGAATCGGTGCATTCAATGCAACCCGGCATGGTTTTTTGCACAGTAACGAAACTGACCAAAACGAACCAAAACATCACTATTGGGTCCACAAAAGTGGATTGGGTGTGTTCGTTTCATTTCTGGCGCGAATCGGTAGTTCGTTTCGGTTCCGGCCCGAATCGGTGCATTCAATGCAACCCGGCATGGTTTTTTGCACAGTAACGAAACTGACCAAAACGAACCAAAACATCACTATTGGGTCCAAAAAGTAAATTGGGTGTGTTCGTTTCGTTTCTGGCGCAAATCGGTAGTTTGTTTCGGTTCTGGCCCGAATCGGTGCATTAAATGCTGTCCCGGCATGGTTTTTTGCACAGTAACGAAACTGACGAAAACGAATAAAAACATCACTATTGGGTCCACAAAAGTGGATTGGGTGCGTTCCTTTCGTTTCTGGCGCGAATCGGTAGTTCGTTTCGGTTCCGGCCCGAATCGATGCATTCAATGCAACCCGGCATGGTTTTTTGCACAGTAACGAAACTGACCAAAACGAACGAAAACATCACTATTCGGTCCAAAAAGTAAATTGGGTGTGTTCATTTCGTTTCTGGCGCGAATCGGTAGTTTGTTTCGGTTCCGGCCCGAATCGGTGCATTAAATGCTGTCCCGGCATGGTTTTTTGCACAGTAACGAAACTGACGAAAACGAACAAAAACATCACTATTGGGTCCACAAAAGTGGATTGGGTGTGTTCGTTACGTTTCTGGCCCAAATCGGTAGTTCGTTTCGGTTCCGGCCCGAATCGGTGCATTTAATGCAACCCGGCATGGTTTTTTGCATGGTAACGAAACTGACCAAAACGAACCAAAACATAACTATTGGGTCCAAAAAAGTGGATTGGGTGCGTTCGTTTCGTTTCTGGCGCGAATCGGTAGTTCGTTTCGGTTCCGGCCCGAATCGGTACATTAAATGCTATCCCGGCATGGTTTTTTGCATGGTAACGAAACTGACCAAAACGAACAAAAACATCACTATTGGGTCCAATAAAGTGGATTGGGTGCATTCGTTTCGTTTCTAGCGCGAATCGGTAGTCCGTTTTGGTTCGGCCCGAATCGGTGCATTAAATGCTATCCCGGCATGGTTTTTTGCACAGTAACGAAACTGACCAAAACGAACCAAAACATCACTATTGGGTCCAAAAAAGTGGATTGGGTGCGTTCGTTTCATTTCTGGCGCGAATCGGTAGTCCGTTTCGGTTCCGACCCGAATCGGTGCATTAAATGGTATCTCGGCATGGTTTTTTGCACAGTAACGAAACTGACCAAAACGAACCAAAACATCACTATTGGGTCCACAAAAGTGGATTGGGTGCGTTCGTTTCGTTTCTGGCGCGAATCGGTAGTTCGTTTCGGTTCCGGCCCGAATCGGTGCATTCAATGCAACCCGGCATGGTTTTTTGCACAGTAACAAAACTGACCAAAACGAACCAAAACATAACTATTGGGTCCAAAAAAGTGGATTGGGTGCGTTCGTTTTGTTTCTGGCGCGAATCGGTAGTTCGTTTCGGTTCTGGCCCGAATCGGTACATTAAATGCTATCCCGGCATGGTTTTTTGCACAGTAACGAAACTGATTAAAAATGAACCAAAACATCACTATTGGGTCCAATATATTGAATTTGGTGCATTCGTTTCGTTTCTGGCGTGAATCGGTAGTTCGCTTTGGTTCCGGCCCGAATCGATGCATTCAATGCAACCCGGCATGGTTTTTTGCACAGTAACGAAACTGACCAAAACGAACCAAAACATCACTATTGGGTCCAAAAAGTAAATTGGGTGCGTTCGTTTCGTTTCTGGCGCGAATCGGTAGTTTGTTTCGGTTCCGGCCCGAATCGGTGCATTAAATGCTGTCCCGGCATGGTTTTTTGCACAGTAATGAAACTGACGAAAACGAATAAAAACATCACTATTGGGTCCACAAAAGTGGATTGGGTGCGTTCGTTTCGTTTCTAGCGCGAATCGGTAGTTCGTTTCGGTTCCGGCCCGAATCGATGCATTCAATGCAACCCGGCATGGTTTTTTGCACAGTAACGAAACTGACCAAAACGAACCAAAACATCACTATTGGGTCCAAAAAGTAAATTGGGTGTGTTCGTTTCGTTTCTGGCGCAAATCGGTAGTTTGTTTCGGTTCTGGCCCGAATCGGTGCATTAAATGCTGTCCCGGCATGGTTTTTTGCACAGTAACGAAACTGACGAAAACGAATAAAAACATCACTATTGGGTCCACAAAAGTGGATTGGGTGCGTTCGTTTCGTTTCTGGCGCGAATCGGTAGTTCGTTTCGGTTCCGGCCCGAATCGATGCATTCAATGCAACCCGGCATGGTTTTTTGCACAGTAACGAAACTGACCAAAACGAACGAAAACATCACTATTCGGTCCAAAAAGTAAATTGGGTGTGTTCATTTCGTTTCTGGCGCGAATCGGTAGTTTGTTTCGGTTCCGGCCCGAATCGGTGCATTAAATGCTGTCCCGGCATGGTTTTTTGCACAGTAACGAAACTGACGAAAACGAACAAAAACATCACTATTGGGTCCACAAAAGTGGATTGGGTGTGTTCGTTACGTTTCTGGCCCAAATCGGTAGTTCGTTTCGGTTCCGGCCCGAATCGGTGCATTCAATGCAACCCGGCATGGTTTTTTGCCCAGTAACGAAACTGACCAAAACGAACCAAAACATAACTATTGGGTCCAAAAAAGTGGATTGGGTGCGTTCGTTTCGTTTCTGGCGCGAATCGGTAGTTCGTTTCGGTTCCGGCCCGAATCGGTACATTAAATGCTATCCGGCATGGTTTTTTGCATGGTAACGAAACTGATTAAAAACGAACCAAAACATCACTATTGGGTCCAATAAAGTGGATTGGGTGCATTCGTTTCGTTTCTAGCGCGAATCGGTAGTCCGTTTTGGTTCGGCCCGAATCGGTGCATTAAATGCTATCCCGGCATGGTTTTTTGCACAGTAACGAAACTGACCAAAACGAACCAAAACATCACTATTGGGTCCAAAAAAGTGGATTGGGTGCGTTCGTTTCATTTCTGGCGCGAATCGGTAGTCCGTTTCGGTTCCGACCCGAATCGGTGCATTAAATGGTATCTCGGCATGGTTTTTTGCACAGTAACGAAACTGACCAAAACGAACCAAAACATCACTATTGGGTCCAAAAAAGTGGATTGGGTGCGTTCGTTTCGTTTCTGGCGCGAATCGGTAGTTCGTTTCGGTTCTGGCCCGAATCGGTGCATTCAATGCAACCCGGCATGGTTTTTTGCACAGTAACGAAACTGACCAAAACGAACCAAAACATCACTATTGGGTCCACAAAAGTGGATTGGGTGTGTTCGTTTCATTTCTGGCGCGAATCGGTAGTTCGTTTCGGTTCCGGCCCGAATCGGTGCATTCAATGCAACCCGGCATGGTTTTTTGCACAGTAACAAAACTGACCAAAACGAACCAAAACATAACTATTGGGTCCAAAAAAGTGGATTGGGTGCGTTCGTTTTGTTTCTGGCGCGAATCGGTAGTTCGTTTCGGTTCTGGCCCGAATCGGTACATTAAATGCTATCCCGGCATGGTTTTTTGCACAGTAACGAAACTGATTAAAAATGAACCAAAACATCACTATTGGGTCCAATATATTGAATTTGGTGCATTCGTTTCGTTTCTGGCGTGAATCGGTAGTTCGCTTTGGTTCCGGCCCGAATCGATGCATTCAATGCAACCCGGCATGGTTTTTTGCACAGTAACGAAACTGACCAAAACGAACCAAAACATCACTATTGGGTCCAAAAAGTAAATTGGGTGCGTTCGTTTCGTTTCTGGCGCGAATCGGTAGTTTGTTTCGGTTCCGGCCCGAATCGGTGCATTAAATGCTGTCCCGGCATGGTTTTTTGCACAGTAACGAAACTGACGAAAACGAATAAAAACATCACTATTGGGTCCACAAAAGTGGAATGGGTGCGTTCGTTTCGTTTCTAGCGCGAATCGGTAGTTCGTTTCGGTTCCGGCCCGAATCGATGCATTCAATGCAACCCGGCATGGTTTTTTGCACAGTAACGAAACTGACCAAAACGAACCAAAACATCACTATTGGGTCCAAAAAGTAAATTGGGTGTGTTCGTTTCGTTTCTGGCGCAAATCGGTAGTTTGTTTCGGTTCTGGCCCGAATCGGTGCATTAAATGCTGTCCCGGCATGGTTTTTTGCACAGTAACGAAACTGACGAAAACGAATAAAAACATCACTATTGGGTCCACAAAAGTGGATTGGGTGCGTTCGTTTAGTTTCTGGCGCGAATCGGTAGTTCGTTTCGGTTCCGGCCCGAATCGATGCATTCAATGCAACCCGGCATGGTTTTTTGCACAGTAACGAAACTGACCAAAACGAACGAAAACATCACTATTCGGTCCAAAAAGTAAATTGGGTGTGTTCATTTCGTTTCTGGCGCGAATCGGTAGTTTGTTTCGGTTCCGGCCCGAATCGGTGCATTAAATGCTGTCCCGGCATGGTTTTTTGCACAGTAACGAAACTGACGAAAACGAACAAAAACATCACTATTGGGTCCACAAAAGTGGATTGGGTGTGTTCGTTACGTTTCTGGCCCAAATCGGTAGTTCGTTTCGGTTCCGGCCCGAATCGGTGCATTCAATGCAACCCGGCATGGTTTTTTGCCCAGTAACGAAACTGACCAAAACGAACCAAAACATAACTATTGGGTCCAAAAAAGTGGATTGGGTGCGTTCGTTTCGTTTCTGGCGCGAATCGGTAGTTCGTTTCGGTTCCGGCCCGAATCGGTACATTAAATGCTATCCGGCATGGTTTTTTGCATGGTAACGAAACTGATTAAAAACGAACCAAAACATCACTATTGGGTCCAATAAAGTGGATTGGGTGCATTCGTTTCGTTTCTAGCGCGAATCGGTAGTCCGTTTTGGTTCGGCCCGAATCGGTGCATTAAATGCTATCCCGGCATGGTTTTTTGCACAGTAACGAAACTGACCAAAACGAACCAAAACATCACTATTGGGTCCAAAAAAGTGGATTGGGTGCGTTCGTTTCATATCTGGCGCGAATCGGTAGTCCGTTTCGGTTCCGACCCGAATCGGTGCATTAAATGGTATCTCGGCATGGTTTTTTGCACAGTAACGAAACTGACCAAAACGAACCAAAACATCACTATTGGGTCCAAAAAAGTGGATTGGGTGCGTTCGTTTCGTTTCTGGCGTGAATCGGTAGTTCGTTTCGGTTCTGGCCCGAATCGGTGCATTCAATGCAACCCGGCATGGTTTTTTGCACAGTAACGAAACTGACCAAAACGAACCAAAACATCACTATTGGGTCCACAAAAGTGGATTGGGTGTGTTCGTTTCATTTCTGGCGCGAATCGGTAGTTCGTTTCGGTTCCGGCCCGAATCGGTGCATTCAATGCAACCCGGCATGGTTTTTTGCACAGTAACGAAACTGACCAAAACGAACCAAAACATCACTATTGGGTCCAAAAAGTAAATTGGGTGTGTTCGTTTCGTTTCTGGCGCAAATCGGTAGTTTGTTTCGGTTCTGGCCCGAATCGGTGCATTAAATGCTGTCCCGGCATGGTTTTTTGCACAGTAACGAAACTGACGAAAACGAATAAAAACATCACTATTGGGTCCACAAAAGTGGATTGGGTGCGTTCGTTTCGTTTCTGGCGCGAATCGGTAGTTCGTTTCGGTTCCGGCCCGAATCGGTGCATTCAATGCAACCCGGCATGGTTTTTTGCACAGTAACAAAACTGACCAAAACGAACCAAAACATAACTATTGGGTCCAAAAAAGTGGATTGGGTGCGTTCGTTTTGTTTCTGGCGCGAATCGGTAGTTCGTTTCGGTTCTGGCCCGAATCGGTACATTAAATGCTATCCCGGCATGGTTTTTTGCACAGTAACGAAACTGATTAAAAATGAACCAAAACATCACTATTGGGTCCAATATATTGAATTTGGTGCATTCGTTTCGTTTCTGGCGTGAATCGGTAGTTCGCTTTGGTTCCGGCCCGAATCGATGCATTCAATGCAACCCGGCATGGTTTTTTGCACAGTAACGAAACTGACCAAAACGAACCAAAACATCACTATTGGGTCCAAAAAGTAAATTGGGTGCGTTCGTTTCGTTTCTGGCGCGAATCGGTAGTTTGTTTCGGTTCCGGCCCGAATCGGTGCATTAAATGCTGTCCCGGCATGGTTTTTTGCACAGTAATGAAACTGACGAAAACGAATAAAAACATCACTATTGGGTCCACAAAAGTGGATTGGGTGCGTTCGTTTCGTTTCTAGCGCGAATCGGTAGTTCGTTTCGGTTCCGGCCCGAATCGATGCATTCAATGCAACCCGGCATGGTTTTTTGCACAGTAACGAAACTGACCAAAACGAACCAAAACATCACTATTGGGTCCAAAAAGTAAATTGGGTGTGTTCGTTTCGTTTCTGGCGCAAATCGGTAGTTTGTTTCGGTTCTGGCCCGAATCGGTGCATTAAATGCTGTCCCGGCATGGTTTTTTGCACAGTAACGAAACTGACGAAAACGAATAAAAACATCACTATTGGGTCCACAAAAGTGGATTGGGTGCGTTCGTTTCGTTTCTGGCGCGAATCGGTAGTTCGTTTCGGTTCCGGCCCGAATCGATGCATTCAATGCAACCCGGCATGGTTTTTTGCACAGTAACGAAACTGACCAAAACGAACGAAAACATCACTATTCGGTCCAAAAAGTAAATTGGGTGTGTTCATTTCGTTTCTGGCGCGAATCGGTAGTTTGTTTCGGTTCCGGCCCGAATCGGTGCATTAAATGCTGTCCCGGCATGGTTTTTTGCACAGTAACGAAACTGACGAAAACGAACAAAAACATCACTATTGGGTCCACAAAAGTGGATTGGGTGTGTTCGTTACGTTTCTGGCCCAAATCGGTAGTTCGTTTCGGTTCCGGCCCGAATCGGTGCATTCAATGCAACCCGGCATGGTTTTTTGCCCAGTAACGAAACTGACCAAAACGAACCAAAACATAACTATTGGGTCCAAAAAAGTGGATTGGGTGCGTTCGTTTCGTTTCTGGCGCGAATCGGTAGTTCGTTTCGGTTCCGGCCCGAATCGGTACATTAAATGCTATCCGGCATGGTTTTTTGCATGGTAACGAAACTGATTAAAAACGAACCAAAACATCACTATTGGGTCCAATAAAGTGGATTGGGTGCATTCGTTTCGTTTCTAGCGCGAATCGGTAGTCCGTTTTGGTTCGGCCCGAATCGGTGCATTAAATGCTATCCCGGCATGGTTTTTTGCACAGTAACGAAACTGACCAAAACGAACCAAAACATCACTATTGGGTCCAAAAAAGTGGATTGGGTGCGTTCGTTTCATTTCTGGCGCGAATCGGTAGTCCGTTTCGGTTCCGACCCGAATCGGTGCATTAAATGGTATCTCGGCATGGTTTTTTGCACAGTAACGAAACTGACCAAAACGAACCAAAACATCACTATTGGGTCCAAAAAAGTGGATTGGGTGCGTTCGTTTCGTTTCTGGCGCGAATCGGTAGTTCGTTTCGGTTCTGGCCCGAATCGGTGCATTCAATGCAACCCGGCATGGTTTTTTGCACAGTAACGAAACTGACCAAAACGAACCAAAACATCACTATTGGGTCCACAAAAGTGGATTGGGTGTGTTCGTTTCATTTCTGGCGCGAATCGGTAGTTCGTTTCGGTTCCGGCCCGAATCGGTGCATTCAATGCAACCCGGCATGGTTTTTTGCACAGTAACAAAACTGACCAAAACGAACCAAAACATAACTATTGGGTCCAAAAAAGTGGATTGGGTGCGTTCGTTTTGTTTCTGGCGCGAATCGGTAGTTCGTTTCGGTTCTGGCCCGAATCGGTACATTAAATGCTATCCCGGCATGGTTTTTTGCACAGTAACGAAACTGATTAAAAATGAACCAAAACATCACTATTGGGTCCAATATATTGAATTTGGTGCATTCGTTTCGTTTCTGGCGTGAATCGGTAGTTCGCTTTGGTTCCGGCCCGAATCGATGCATTCAATGCAACCCGGCATGGTTTTTTGCACAGTAACGAAACTGACCAAAACGAACCAAAACATCACTATTGGGTCCAAAAAGTAAATTGGGTGCGTTCGTTTCGTTTCTGGCGCGAATCGGTAGTTTGTTTCGGTTCCGGCCCGAATCGGTGCATTAAATGCTGTCCCGGCATGGTTTTTTGCACAGTAACGAAACTGACGAAAACGAATAAAAACATCACTATTGGGTCCACAAAAGTGGAATGGGTGCGTTCGTTTCGTTTCTAGCGCGAATCGGTAGTTCGTTTCGGTTCCGGCCCGAATCGATGCATTCAATGCAACCCGGCATGGTTTTTTGCACAGTAACGAAACTGACCAAAACGAACCAAAACATCACTATTGGGTCCAAAAAGTAAATTGGGTGTGTTCGTTTCGTTTCTGGCGCAAATCGGTAGTTTGTTTCGGTTCTGGCCCGAATCGGTGCATTAAATGCTGTCCCGGCATGGTTTTTTGCACAGTAACGAAACTGACGAAAACGAATAAAAACATCACTATTGGGTCCACAAAAGTGGATTGGGTGCGTTCGTTTAGTTTCTGGCGCGAATCGGTAGTTCGTTTCGGTTCCGGCCCGAATCGATGCATTCAATGCAACCCGGCATGGTTTTTTGCACAGTAATGAAACTGACCAAAACGAACGAAAACATCACTATTCGGTCCAAAAAGTAAATTGGGTGTGTTCATTTCGTTTCTGGCGCGAATCGGTAGTTTGTTTCGGTTCCGGCCCGAATCGGTGCATTAAATGCTGTCCCGGCATGGTTTTTTGCACAGTAACGAAACTGACGAAAACGAACAAAAACATCACTATTGGGTCCACAAAAGTGGATTGGGTGTGTTCGTTACGTTTCTGGCCCAAATCGGTAGTTCGTTTCGGTTCCGGCCCGAATCGGTGCATTCAATGCAACCCGGCATGGTTTTTTGCCCAGTAACGAAACTGACCAAAACGAACCAAAACATAACTATTGGGTCCAAAAAAGTGGATTGGGTGCGTTCGTTTCGTTTCTGGCGCGAATCGGTAGTTCGTTTCGGTTCCGGCCCGAATCGGTACATTAAATGCTATCCGGCATGGTTTTTTGCATGGTAACGAAACTGATTAAAAACGAACCAAAACATCACTATTGGGTCCAATAAAGTGGATTGGGTGCATTCGTTTCGTTTCTAGCGCGAATCGGTAGTCCGTTTTGGTTCGGCCCGAATCGGTGCATTAAATGCTATCCCGGCATGGTTTTTTGCACAGTAACGAAACTGACCAAAACGAACCAAAACATCACTATTGGGTCCAAAAAAGTGGATTGGGTGCGTTCGTTTCATATCTGGCGCGAATCGGTAGTCCGTTTCGGTTCCGACCCGAATCGGTGCATTAAATGGTATCTCGGCATGGTTTTTTGCACAGTAACGAAACTGACCAAAACGAACCAAAACATCACTATTGGGTCCAAAAAAGTGGATTGGGTGCGTTCGTTTCGTTTCTGGCGTGAATCGGTAGTTCGTTTCGGTTCTGGCCCGAATCGGTGCATTCAATGCAACCCGGCATGGTTTTTTGCACAGTAACGAAACTGACCAAAACGAACCAAAACATCACTATTGGGTCCACAAAAGTGGATTGGGTGTGTTCGTTTCATTTCTGGCGCGAATCGGTAGTTCGTTTCGGTTCCGGCCCGAATCGGTGCATTCAATGCAACCCGGCATGGTTTTTTGCACAGTAACGAAACTGACCAAAACGAACCAAAACATCACTATTGGGTCCAAAAAGTAAATTGGGTGTGTTCGTTTCGTTTCTGGCGCAAATCGGTAGTTTGTTTCGGTTCTGGCCCGAATCGGTGCATTAAATGCTGTCCCGGCATGGTTTTTTGCACAGTAACGAAACTGACGAAAACGAATAAAAACATCACTATTGGGTCCACAAAAGTGGATTGGGTGCGTTCGTTTCGTTTCTGGCGCGAATCGGTAGTTCGTTTCGGTTCCGGCCCGAATCGATGCATTCAATGCAACCCGGCATGGTTTTTTGCACAGTAACGAAACTGACCAAAACGAACGAAAACATCACTATTCGGTCCAAAAAGTAAATTGGGTGTGTTCATTTCGTTTCTGGCGCGAATCGGTAGTTTGTTTCGGTTCCGGCCCGAATCGGTGCATTAAATGCTGTCCCGGCATGGTTTTTTGCACAGTAACGAAACTGACGAAAACGAACAAAAACATCACTATTGGGTCCACAAAAGTGGATTGGGTGTGTTCGTTACGTTCTGGCCCAAATCGGTAGTTCGTTTCGGTTCCGGCCCGAATCGGTGCATTCAATGCAACCCGGCATGGTTTTTTGCACAGTAACGAAACTGACCAAAACGAACCAAAACATAACTATTGGGTCCAAAAAAGTGGATTGGGTGCGTTCGTTTCGTTTCTGGCGCGAATCGGTAGTTCGTTTCGGTTCCGGCCCGAATCGGTACATTAAATGCTATCCCGGCATGGTTTTTTGCATGGTAACGAAACTGAATAAAAACGAACAAAAACATCACTATTGGGTCCAATAAAGTGGATTGGGTGCATTCGTTTCGTTTCTAGCGCGAATCGGTAGTCCGTTTTGGTTCGGCCCGAATCGGTGCATTAAATGCTATCCCGGCATGGTTTTTTGCACAGTAACGAAACTGACCAAAACGAACCAAAACATCACTATTGGGTCCAAAAAAGTGGATTGGGTGCGTTCGTTTCATTTCTGGCGCGAATCGGTAGTCCGTTTCGGTTCCGACCCGAATCGGTGCATTAAATGGTATCTCGGCATGGTTTTTTGCACAGTAACGAAACTGACCAAAACGAACCAAAACATCACTATTGGGTCCAAAAAAGTGGATTGGGTGCGTTCGTTTCGTTTCTGGCGCGAATCGGTAGTTCGTTTCGGTTCTGGCCCGAATCGGTGCATTCAATGCAACCCGGCATGGTTTTTTGCACAGTAACGAAACTGACCAAAACGAACCAAAACATCACTATTGGGTCCACAAAAGTGGATTGGGTGTGTTCGTTTCATTTCTGGCGCGAATCGGTAGTTCGTTTCGGTTCCGGCCCGAATCGGTGCATTCAATGCAACCCGGCATGGTTTTTTGCACAGTAACGAAACTGACCAAAACGAACCAAAACATCACTATTGGGTCCAAAAAGTAAATTGGGTGTGTTCGTTTCGTTTCTGGCGCAAATCGGTAGTTTGTTTCGGTTCTGGCCCGAATCGGTGCATTAAATGCTGTCCCGGCATGGTTTTTTGCACAGTAACGAAACTGACGAAAACGAATAAAAACATCACTATTGGGTCCACAAAAGTGGATTGGGTGCGTTCCTTTCGTTTCTGGCGCGAATCGGTAGTTCGTTTCGGTTCCGGCCCGAATCGATGCATTCAATGCAACCCGGCATGGTTTTTTGCACAGTAACGAAACTGACCAAAACGAACCAAAACATCACTATTGGGTCCAAAAAGTAAATTGGGTGTGTTCGTTTCGTTTCTGGCGCAAATCGGTAGTTTGTTTCGGTTCTGGCCCGAATCGGTGCATTAAATGCTGTCCCGGCATGGTTTTTTGCACAGTAACGAAACTGACGAAAACGAATAAAAACATCACTATTGGGTCCACAAAAGTGGATTGGGTGCGTTCCTTTCGTTTCTGGCGCGAATCGGTAGTTCGTTTCGGTTCCGGCCCGAATCGATGCATTCAATGCAACCCGGCATGGTTTTTTGCACAGTAACGAAACTGACCAAAACGAACGAAAACATCACTATTCGGTCCAAAAAGTAAATTGGGTGTGTTCATTTCGTTTCTGGCGCGAATCGGTAGTTTGTTTCGGTTCCGGCCCGAATCGGTGCATTAAATGCTGTCCCGGCATGGTTTTTTGCACTGTAACGAAACTGACGAAAACGAACAAAAACATCACTATTGGGTCCACAAAAGTGGATTGGGTGTGTTCGTTACGTTTCTGGCCCAAATCGGTAGTTCGTTTCGGTTCCGGCCCGAATCGGTGCATTCAATGCAACCCGGCATGGTTTTTTGCACAGTAACGAAACTGACCAAAACGAACCAAAACATAACTATTGGGTCCAAAAAAGTGGATTGGGTGCGTTCGTTTCGTTTCTGGCGCGAATCGGTAGTTCGTTTCGGTTCCGGCCCGAATCGGTACATTAAATGCTATCCCGGCATGGTTTTTTGCATGGTAACGAAACTGAATAAAAACGAACAAAAACATCACTATTGGGTCCAATAAAGTGGATTGGGTGCATTCGTTTCATTTCTAGCGCGAATCGGTAGTCCGTTTTGGTTCGGCCCGAATCGGTGCATTAAATGCTATCCCGGCATGGTTTTTTGCACAGTAACGAAACTGACCAAAACGAACCAAAACATCACTATTGGGTCCAAAAAAGTGGATTGGGTGCGTTCGTTTCATTTCTGGCGCGAATCGGTAGTCCGTTTCGGTTCCGACCCGAATCGGTGCATTAAATGGTATCTCGGCATGGTTTTTTGCACAGTAACGAAACTGACCAAAACGAACCAAAACATCACTATTGGGTCCAAAAAAGTGGATTGGGTGCGTTCGTTTCGTTTCTGGCGCGAATCGGTAGTTCGTTTCGGTTCCGGCCCGAATCGGTGCATTCAATGCAACCCGGCATGGTTTTTTGCACAGTAACAAAACTGACCAAAACGAACCAAAACATAACTATTGGGTCCAAAAAAGTGGATTGGGTGCGTTCGTTTTGTTTCTGGCGCGAATCGGTAGTTCGTTTCGGTTCTGGCCCGAATCGGTACATTAAATGCTATCCCGGCATGGTTTTTTGCACAGTAACGAAACTGATTAAAAATGAACCAAAACATCACTATTGGGTCCAATATATTGAATTTGGTGCATTCGTTTCGTTTCTGGCGTGAATCGGTAGTTCGCTTTGGTTCCGGCCCGAATCGATGCATTCAATGCAACCCGGCATGGTTTTTTGCACAGTAACGAAACTGACCAAAACGAACCAAAACATCACTATTGGGTCCAAAAAGTAAATTGGGTGCGTTCGTTTCGTTTCTGGCGCGAATCGGTAGTTTGTTTCGGTTCCGGCCCGAATCGGTGCATTAAATGCTGTCCCGGCATGGTTTTTTGCACAGTAACGAAACTGACGAAAACGAATAAAAACATCACTATTGGGTCCACAAAAGTGGATTGGGTGCGTTCGTTTCGTTTCTAGCGCGAATCGGTAGTTCGTTTCGGTTCCGGCCCGAATCGATGCATTCAATGCAACCCGTCATGGTTTTTTGCACAGTAACGAAACTGACCAAAACGAACCAAAACATCACTATTGGGTCCAAAAAGTAAATTGGGTGTGTTCGTTTCGTTTCTGGCGCAAATCGGTAGTTTGTTTCGGTTCTGGCCCGAATCGGTGCATTAAATGCTGTCCCGGCATGGTTTTTTGCACAGTAACGAAACTGACGAAAACGAATAAAAACATCACTATTGGGTCCACAAAAGTGGATTGGGTGCGTTCGTTTCGTTTCTGGCGCGAATCGGTAGTTCGTTTCGGTTCCGGCCCGAATCGATGCATTCAATGCAACCCGGCATGGTTTTTTGCACAGTAACGAAACTGACCAAAACGAACGAAAACATCACTATTCGGTCCAAAAAGTAAATTGGGTGTGTTCATTTCGTTTCTGGCGCGAATCGGTAGTTTGTTTCGGTTCCGGCCCGAATCGGTGCATTAAATGCTGTCCCGGCATGGTTTTTTGCACAGTAACGAAACTGACGAAAACGAACAAAAACATCACTATTGGGTCCAGAAAAGTGGATTGGGTGTGTTCGTTACGTTTCTGGCCCAAATCGGTAGTTCGTTTCGGTTCCGGCCCGAATCGGTGCATTCAATGCAACCCGGCATGGTTTTTTGCACAGTAACGAAACTGACCAAAACGAACCAAAACATAACTATTGGGTCCAAAAAAGTGGATTGGGTGCGTTCGTTTCGTTTCTGGCGCGAATCGGTAGTTCGTTTCGGTTCCGGCCCGAATCGGTACATTAAATGCTATCCGGCATGGTTTTTTGCATGGTAACGAAACTGATTAAAAACGAACCAAAACATCACTATTGGGTCCAATAAAGTGGATTGGGTGCATTCGTTTCGTTTCTAGCGCGAATCGGTAGTCCGTTTTGGTTCGGCCCGAATCGGTGCATTAAATGCTATCCCGGCATGGTTTTTTGCACAGTAACGAAACTGACCAAAACGAACCAAAACATCACTATTGGGTCCAAAAAAGTGGATTGGGTGCGTTCGTTTCATTTCTGGCGCGAATCGGTAGTCCGTTTCGGTTCCGACCCGAATCGGTGCATTAAATGGTATCTCGGCATGGTTTTTTGCACAGTAACGAAACTGACCAAAACGAACCAAAACATCACTATTGGGTCCAAAAAAGTGGATTGGGTGCGTTCGTTTCGTTTCTGGCGCGAATCGGTAGTTCGTTTCGGTTCTGGCCCGAATCGGTGCATTCAATGCAACCCGGCATGGTTTTTTGCACAGTAACGAAACTGACCAAAACGAACCAAAACATCACTATTGGGTCCACAAAAGTGGATTGGGTGTGTTCGTTTCATTTCTGGCGCGAATCGGTAGTTCGTTTCGGTTCCGGCCCGAATCGGTGCATTCAATGCAACCCGGCATGGTTTTTTGCACAGTAACGAAACTGACCAAAACGAACCAAAACATCACTATTGGGTCCAAAAAGTAAATTGGGTGTGTTCGTTTCGTTTCTGGCGCAAATCGGTAGTTTGTTTCGGTTCTGGCCCGAATCGGTGCATTAAATGCTGTCCCGGCATGGTTTTTTGCACAGTAACGAAACTGACGAAAACGAATAAAAACATCACTATTGGGTCCACAAAAGTGGATTGGGTGCGTTCGTTTCATTTCTGGCGCGAATCGGTAGTTCGTTTCGGTTCCGGCCCGAATCGATGCATTCAATGCAACCCGGCATGGTTTTTTGCACAGTAACGAAACTGACCAAAACGAACGAAAACATCACTATTCGGTCCAAAAAGTAAATTGGGTGTGTTCATTTCGTTTCTGGCGCGAATCGGTAGTTTGTTTCGGTTCCGGCCCGAATCGGTGCATTAAATGCTGTCCCGGCATGGTTTTTTGCACAGTAACGAAACTGACGAAAACGAACAAAAACATCACTATTGGGTCCACAAAAGTGGATTGGGTGTGTTCGTTACGTTTCTGGCCCAAATCGGTTGTTCGTTTCGGTTCCGGCCCGAATCGGTGCATTCAATGCAACCCGGCATGGTTTTTTGCACAGTAACGAAACTGACCAAAACGAACCAAAACATAACTATTGGGTCCAAAAAAGTGGATTGGGTGCGTTCGTTTCGTTTCTGGCGCGAATCGGTAGTTCGTTTCGGTTCCGGCCCGAATCGGTACATTAAATGCTATCCCGGCATGGTTTTTTGCATGGTAACGAAACTGAATAAAAACGAACAAAAACATCACTATTGGGTCCAATAAAGTGGATTGGGTGCATTCGTTTCGTTTCTAGCGCGAATCGGTAGTCCGTTTTGGTTCGGCCCGAATCGGTGCATTAAATGCTATCCCGGCATGGTTTTTTGCACAGTAACGAAACTGACCAAAACGAACCAAAACATCACTATTGGGTCCAAAAAAGTGGATTGGGTGCGTTCGTTTCATTTCTGGCGCGAATCGGTAGTCCGTTTCGGTTCCGACCCGAATCGGTGCATTAAATGGTATCTCGGCATGGTTTTTTGCACAGTAACGAAACTGACCAAAACGAACCAAAACATCACTATTGGGTCCAAAAAAGTGGATTGGGTGCGTTCGTTTCGTTTCTGGCGCGAATCGGTAGTTCGTTTCGGTTCTGGCCCGAATCGGTGCATTCAATGCAACCCGGCATGGTTTTTTGCACAGTAACGAAACTGACCAAAACGAACCAAAACATCACTATTGGGTCCACAAAAGTGGATTGGGTGTGTTCGTTTCATTTCTGGCGCGAATCGGTAGTTCGTTTCGGTTCCGGCCCGAATCGGTGCATTCAATGCAACCCGGCATGGTTTTTTGCACAGTAACGAAACTGACCAAAACGAACCAAAACATCACTATTGGGTCCAAAAAGTAAATTGGGTGTGTTCGTTTCGTTTTTGGCGCAAATCGGTAGTTTGTTTCGGTTCTGGCCCGAATCGGTGCATTAAATGCTGTCCCGGCATGGTTTTTTGCACAGTAACGAAACTGACGAAAACGAATAAAAACATCACTATTGGGTCCACAAAAGTGGATTGGGTGCGTTCGTTTCGTTTCTGGCGCGAATCGGTAGTTCGTTTCGGTTCCGGCACGAATCGATGCATTCAATGCAACCCGGCATGGTTTTTTGCACAGTAACGAAACTGACCAAAACGAACGAAAACATCACTATTCGGTCCAAAAAGTAAATTGGGTGTGTTCATTTCGTTTCTGGCGCGAATCGGTATTTTGTTTCGGTTCCGGCCCGAATCGGTGCATTAAATGCTGTCCCGGCATGGTTTTTTGCACAGTAACGAAACTGACGAAAACGAACAAAAACATCACTATTGGGTCCACAAAAGTGGATTGGGTGTGTTCGTTACGTTTCTGGCCCAAATCGGTAGTTCGTTTCGGTTCCGGCCCGAATCGGTCCATTCAATGCAACCCGGCATGGTTTTTTGCACAGTAACGAAACTGACCAAAACGAACCAAAACATAACTATTGGGTCCAAAAAAGTGGATTGGGTGCGTTCGTTTCGTTTCTGGCGCGAATCGGTAGTTCGTTTCGGTTCCGGCCCGAATCGGTACATTAAATGCTATCCCGGCATGGTTTTTTGCATGGTAACGAAACTGAATAAAAACGAACAAAAACATCACTATTGGGTCCAATAAAGTGGATTGGGTGCATTCGTTTCGTTTCTAGCGCGAATCGGTAGTCCGTTTTGGTTCGGCCCGAATCGGTGCATTAAATGCTATCCCGGCATGGTTTTTTGCACAGTAACGAAACTGACCAAAACGAACCAAAACATCACTATTGGGTCCAAAAAAGTGGATTGGGTGCGTTCGTTTCATTTCTGGCGCGAATCGGTAGTCCGTTTCGGTTCCGACCCGAATCGGTGCATTAAATGGTATCTCGGCATGGTTTTTTGCACAGTAACGAAACTGACCAAAACGAACCAAAACATCACTATTGGGTCCAAAAAAGTGGATTGGGTGCGTTCGTTTCGTTTCTGGCGCGAATCGGTAGTTCGTTTCGGTTCTGGCCCGAATCGGTGCATTCAATGCAACCCGGCATGGTTTTTTGCACAGTAACGAAACTGACCAAAACGAACCAAAACATCACTATTGGGTCCACAAAAGTGGATTGGGTGTGTTCGTTTCATTTCTGGCGCGAATCGGTAGTTCGTTTCGGTTCCGGCACGAATCGGTGCATTCAATGCAACCCGGCATGGTTTTTTGCACAGTAACGAAACTGACCAAAACGAACCAAAACATCACTATTGGGTCCAAAAAAGTGGATTGGGTGCGTTCGTTTCGTTTCTGCCGCGAATCGGTAGTTCGTTTCGGTTCCGGCCCGAATCGGTGCATTCAATGCAACCCGGCATGGTTTTTTGCACAGTAACGAAACTGACCAAAACGAACAAAAACATCACTATTGGGTCAAAAAAAGTGGATTGGGTGCGTTCGTTTCATTTCTAGCGCGAATCAGTAGTTCGTTTCGGTTCCGGCCCGAATCGGTGCATTAAATGGTATCCCGGCATGGTTTTTTGCACAGTAATGAAACTGACCAAAACGAACCAAAACATCACTATTGGGTCCACAAAAGTGGATTGGGTGCGTTCGTTTCGTTTCTGGCGCGAATCGGTAGTCCGTTTCGGTTCCGGCCCGAATCGGTGCATTAAATGGTATCCCGGCATGGTTTTTTGCACAGTAACGAAACTGACCAAAACGAACCAAAACATCACTATTGGGTCCAAAAAAGTGGATTGGGTGCGTTCGTTTCGTTTCTAGCGTGAATCGGTAGTTCGTTTCGGTTCCGTCCCGAATCGGTGCATTCGATGCAACCCGGCATGGTTTTTTGCATAGTAACGAAACTGACCAAAACGAACCAAAACATAACTATTGGGTCCAAAAAAGTGGATTGGGTGCGTTCGTTTTGTTTCTGGCGCGAATCGGTAGTTCGTTTCATTTCTGGCCCGAATCGGTACATTAAATGCTATCCCGGCATGGTTTTTTGCACAGTAACGAAACTGATTAAAAATGAACCAAAACATCACTATTGGGTCCAATATATTGAATTTGGTGCATTCGTTTCGTTTCTGGCGTGAATCGGTAGTTCGCTTTGGTTCCGGCCCGAATCGATGCATTCAATGCAACCCGGCATGGTTTTTTGCACAGTAACGAAACTGACCAAAACGAACCAAAACATCACTATTGGGTCCAAAAAGTAAATTGGGTGCGTTCGTTTCGTTTCTGGCGCGAATCGGTAGTTTGTTTCGGTTCCGGCCCGAATCGGTGCATTAAATGCTGTCCCGGCATGGTTTTTTGCACAGTAACGAAACTGACGAAAACGAATAAAAACATCACTATTGGGTCCACAAAAGTGGATTGGGTGCGTTCGTTTCGTTTCTGGCGCGAATCGGTAGTTCGTTTCGGTTCCGGCCCGAATCGATGCATTCAATGCAACCCGGCATGGTTTTTTGCACAGTAACGAAACTGACCAAAACGAACCAAAACATCACTATTGGGTCCAAAAAGTAAATTGGGTGTGTTCGTTTCGTTTCTGGCGCGAATCGGTAGTTTGTTTCGGTTCCGGCCCGAATCGGTGCATTAAATGCTGTCCCGGCATGGTTTTTTGCACAGTAACGAAACTGACGAAAACGAACAAAAACATCACTATTGGTTCCAAAAAAGTGGATTGGGTGCGTTCGTTTCGTTTCTGGCCCGAATCGGTGCATTAAATGCAACCCGGCATGGTTTTTTGCACTGCAAGAAAACTGACCAAAACGAACCAAAACATCACTATTGGGTCCAAAAAAGTGGATTGGGTGCGTTCGTTTCGTTTCTGGCGTGAATCGGTAGTTCGTTTCGGTTCCGGCCCGAATTGATGCATTCAATGCAACCCGGCATGGTTTTTTGCACAGTAACGAAACTGACCAAAACGAACCAAAACATCACTATTGGGTCCAAAAAGTAAATTGGGTGTGTTCGTTTCATTTCTGGCGCGAATCGGTAGTTTGTTTCGGTTCCGGCCCGAATCGGTGCATTAAATGCTGTCCCGGCATGGTTTTTTGCACAGTAACGAAACTGACGAAAACGAACAAAAACATCACTATTGGGTCCACAAAAGTGGATTGGGTGCGTTCGTTACGTTTCTGGCCCAAATCGGTAGTTCGTTTCGGTTCCGGCCCGAATCGGTGCATTCAATGCAACCCGGCATGGTTTTTTGCACAGTAACGAAACTGACCAAAACGAACCAAAACATAACTATTGGGTCCAAAAAAGTGGATTGGGTGCGTTCGTTTCGTTTCTGGCGCGAATCGGTAGTTCGTTTCGGTTCCGGCCCGAATCGGTGCATTCAATGCAACCCGGCATGGTTTTTTGCACAGTAACGAAACTGACCAAAATAAACAAAAACATCACTATTGGGTCAAAAAAAGTGGATTGGGTGCGTTCGTTTCGTTTCTAGCGCGAATCAGTAGTTCGTTTCGGTTCCGGCCCGAATCGGTGCATTAAATGGCATCCCGGCATTGTTTTTTGCACAGTAATGAAACTGACCAAAACGAACCAAAACATCACTATTGGGTCCACAAAAGTGGATTGGGTGCGTTCGTTTCGTTTCTGGCGCGAATCGGTAGTTCGTTTCGGTTCCGGCCCGAATCGGTACATTAAATGCTATCCCGGCATGGTTTTTTGCATGGTAACGAAACTGAATAAAAACGAACAAAAACATCACTATTGGGTCCAATAAAGTGGATTGGGTGCATTCGTTTCGTTTCTAGCGCGAATCGGTAGTCCGTTTTGGTTCGGCCCGAATCGGTGCATTAAATGCTATCCCGGCATGGTTTTTTGCACAGTAACGAAACTGACCAAAACGAACCAAAACATCACTATTGGGTCCAAAAAAGTGGATTGGGTGCGTTCGTTTCATTTCTGGCGCGAATCGGTAGTCCGTTTCGGTTCCGACCCGAATCGGTGCATTAAATGGTATCTCGGCATGGTTTTTTGCACAGTAACGAAACTGACCAAAACGAACCAAAACATCACTATTGGGTCCAAAAAAGTGGATTGGGTGCGTTCGTTTCGTTTCTGGCGCGAATCGGTAGTTCGTTTCGGTTCTGGCCCGAATCGGTGCATTCAATGCAACCCGGCATGGTTTTTTGCACAGTAACGAAACTGACCAAAACGAACCAAAACATCACTATTGGGTCCGCAAAATTGGATTGGGTGTGTTCGTTTCATTTCTGGCGCGAATCGGTAGTTCGTTTCGGTTCCGGCCCGAATCGGTGCATTCAATGCAACCCGGCATGGTTTTTTGCACAGTAACGAAACTGACCAAAACGAACCAAAACATCACTATTGGGTCCAAAAAGTAAATTGGGTGTGTTCGTTTCGTTTCTGGCGCAAATCGGTAGTTTGTTTCGGTTCTGGCCCGAATCGGTGCATTAAATGCTGTCCCGGCATGGTTTTTTGCACAGTAACGAAACTGACGAAAACGAATAAAAACATCACTATTGGGTCCACAAAAGTGGATTGCGTGCGTTCCTTTCGTTTCTGGCGCGAATCGGTAGTTCGTTTCGGTTCCGGCCCGAATCGATGCATTCAATGCAACCCGGCATGGTTTTTTGCACAGTAACGAAACTGACCAAAACGAACCAAAACATCACTATTGGGTCCAAAAAGTAAATTGGGTGCGTTCGTTTCGTTTCTGGCGCGAATCGGTAGTTTATTTCGGTTCCGGCCCGAATCGGTGCATTAAATGCTGTCCCGGCATGGTTTTTTGCACAGTAACGAAACTGACGAAAACGAATAAAAACATCACTATTGGGTCCACAAAAGTGGATTGGGTGCGTTCGTTTCGTTTCTGGCGCGAATCGGTAGTTCGTTTCGGTTCCGGCCCGAATCGGTGCATTCAATGCAACCCGGCATGGTTTTTTGCACAGTAACGAAACTGACCAAAACGAACCAAAACATAACTATTGGGTCCAAAAAAGTGGATTGGGTGCGTTCGTTTCGTTTCTGGCACGAATCGGTAGTTCGTTTCGGTTCCGGCCCGAATCGGTACATTAAATGCTATCCCGGCATGGTTTTTTGCATAGTAACGAAACTGATTAAAAACGAACCAAAACATCACTATTGGGTCCAATAAAGTGGATTGGGTGCATTCGTTTCGTTTCTAGCGCGAATCGGTAGTCCGTTTTGGTTCGGCCCGAATCGGTGCATTAAATGCTATCCCGGCATGGTTTTTTGCACAGTAACGAAACTGACCAAAACGAACCAAAACATCACTATTGGGTCCAAAAAAGTGGATTGGGTGCGTTCGTTTCGTTTCTGGCGCGAATCGGTAGTTCGTTTCGGTTCCGGCCCGAATTGATGCATTCAATGCAACCCGGCATGGTTTTTTGCACAGTAACGAAACTGACCAAAAGGAACCAAAACATCACTATTGGGTCCAAAAAGTAAATTGGGTGTGTTCGTTTCATTTCTGGCGCGAATCGTTAGTTTGTTTCGGTTCCGGCCCGAATCGGTGCATTAAATGCTGTCCCGGCATGGTTTTTTGCACAGTAACGAAACTGACGAAAACGAATAAAAACATCACTATTGGGTCCACAAAAGTGGATTGGGTGCGTTCGTTTCGTTTCTGGCGCGAATCGGTAATTCGTTTCGGTTCCGGCCCGAATCGATGCATTCAATGCAACCCGGCATGGTTTTTTGCACAGTAATGAAACTGACCAAAACGAACCAAAACATCACTATTGGGTCCAAAAAGTAAATTGGGTGTGTTCGTTTCGTTTCTGGCGCGAATCGGTAGTTTGTTTCGGTTCCGGCACGAATCGGTGCATTAAATGCTGTCCCGGCATGGTTTTTTGCACAGTAACGAAACTGACGAAAACGAATAAAAACATCACTATTGGGTCCACAAAAGTGGATTGGGTGCGTTCGTTTCGGTTCCGGCCCGAATCGGTGCATTCAATGCAACCCGGCATGGTTTTTTGCACAGTAACGAAACTGACCAAAATGAACAAAAACATCACTATTGGGTCAAAAAAAGAGGATTGGGTGCGTTCGTTTCGTTTCTAGCGCGAATCAGTAGTTCGTTTCGGTTCCGGCCCGAATCGGTGCATTAAATGGTATCCCGGCATTGTTTTTTGCACAGTAATGAAACTGACCAAAACGAACCAAAACACCACTATTGGGTCCACAAAAGTGGATTGGGTGCGTTCGTTTCGTTTCTGGCGCGAATCGGTAGTCCGTTTCGGTTCCGGCCCGAATCGGTGCATTAAATGGTATCCCGGCATGGTTTTTTGCACAGTAACGAAACTGACCAAAACGATCCAAAACATCACTATTGGGTCCAAAAAAGTGGATTGGGTGCGTTCGTTTCGTTTCTAGCGTGAATCGGTAGTTCGTTTCGGTTCCGGCCCGAATCGGTGCATTCAATGCTATCCCGGCAGGGTTTTTTGCACAGTAACGAAACTGATTAAAAATGAACCAAAACATCACTATTGGGTCCAATATATTGAATTTGGTGCATTCGTTTCGTTTCTGGCGTGAATCGGTAGTTCGCTTTGGTTCCGGCCCGAATCGATGCATTCAATGCAACCCGGCATGGTTTTTTGCACAGTAACGAAACTGACCAAAACGAACCAAAACATCACTATTGGGTCCAAAAAGTAAATTGGGTGCGTTCGTTTCGTTTCTGGCGCGAATCGGTAGTTCGTTTCGGTTCCGGCCCGAATCGATGCATTCAATGCAACCCGGCATGGTTTTTTGCACAGTAACGAAACTGACCAAAACGAACCAAAACATCACTATTGGGTCCAAAAAGTAAATTGGGTGTGTTCGTTTCGTTTCTGGCGCGAATCGGTAGTTTGTTTCGGTCCCGGCCCGAATCGGTGCATTAAATGCTGTCCCGGCATGGTTTTTTGCACAGTAACGAAACTGACGAAAACGAACAAAAACATCACTATTGGGTCCACAAAAGTGGATTGGGTGCGTTCGTTACGTTTCTGGCCCAAATCGGTAGTTCGTTTCGGTTCCGGCCCGAATCGGTGCATTCAATGCAACCCGGCATGGTTTTTTGCACAGTAATGAAACTGACCAAAACGAACCGAAACATAACTATTGGGTCCAAAAAAGTGGATTGGGTGCGTTCGTTTCGTTTCTGGCGCGAATCGGTAGTTCGTTTCGGTTCTGGCCCGAATCGGTGCATTCAATGCAACCCGGCATGGTTTTTTGCACAGTAACGAAACTGACCAAAACAAACCAAAACATCACTATTGGGTCCACAAAAGTGGATTGGGTGTGTTCGTTTCGTTTCTGGCGCGAATCGGTAGTTCGTTTCGGTTCCGGCCCGAATCGGTGCATTCAATGCAACCCGACATGGTTTTTTGCACAGTAACGAAACTGACCAAAACGAACCAAAACATCACTATTGGGTCCAGAAAAGTGGATTGGGTGCGTTCGTTTCGTTTCTGCCGCGAATCGGTAGTTCGTTTCGGTTCCGGCCCGAATCGGTGCATTCAATGCAACCCGGCATGGTTTTTTGCACAGTAACGAAACTGACCAAAACGAACAAAAACATCACTATTGGGTCAAAAAAAGTGGATTGGGTGCGTTCATTTCGTTTCTAGCGCGAATCTGTAGTTCGTTTCGGTTCCGGCCCGAATCGGTGCATTAAATGGTATCCCGGCATTGTTTTTTGCACAGTAATGAAACTGACAAAAACGAACCAAAACAACACTATTGGGTCCACAAAAGTGGATTGGGTGCGTTCGTTTCGTTTCTGGCGCGAATCGGTAGTCCGTTTCGGTTCCGGCCCGAATCGGTGCATTAAATGGTATCCCGGCATGGTTTTTTGCACAGTAACGAAACTGACCAAAACGATCCAAAACATCACTATTGGGTCCAAAAAAGTGGATTGGGTGCGTTCGTTTCGTTTCTAGCGTGAATCGGTAGTTCGTTTCGGTTCCGGCCCGAATCGGTGCATTCAATGCAACCCGGCATGGTTTTTTGCACAGTAACGAAACTGACCAAAACGAACCAAAACATAACTATTGGGTCCAAAAAAGTGGATTGGGTGCGTTCGTTTTGTTTCTGGCGCGAATCGGTAGTTCGTTTCGGTTCTGGCCCGAATCGGTACATTAAATGCTATCCCGGCAGGGTTTTTTGCACAGTAACGAAACTGATTAAAAATGAACCAAAACATCACTATTGGGTCCAATATATTGAATTTGGTGCATTCGTTTCGTTTCTGGCGTGAATCGGTAGTTCGCTTTGGTTCCGGCCCGAATCGATGCATTCAATGCAACCCGGCATGGTTTTTTGCACAGTAACGAAACTGACCAAAACGAACCAAAACATCACTATTGGGTCCAAAAAGTAAATTGGGTGCGTTCGTTTCATTTCTGGCGCGAATCGGTAGTTTGTTTCGGTTCCGGCCCGAATCGGTGCATTAAATGCTGTCCCGGCATGGTTTTTTGCACAGTAACAAAACTGACGAAAACGAATAAAAACATCACTATTGGGTCCACAAAAGTGGATTGGGTGCGTTCGTTTCGTTTCTGGCGCGAATCGGTAGTCCGTTTCGGTTCCGGCCCGAATCGGTGCATTAAATGGTATCCCGGCATGGTTTTTTGCACAGTAACGAAACTGACCAAAACGATCCAAAACATCACTATTGGGTCCAAAAAAGTGGATTGGGTGCGTTCGTTTCGTTTCTAGCGTGAATCGGTAGTTCGTTTCGGTTCCGGCCCGAATCGGTGCATTCAATGCAACCCGGCATGGTTTTTTGCACAGTAACGAAACTGACCAAAACGAACCAAAACATAACTATTGGGTCCAAAAAAGTGGATTGGGTGCGTTCGTTTTGTTTCTGGCGCGAATCGGTAGTTCGTTTCGGTTCTGGCCCGAATCGGTACATTAAATGCTATCCCGGCATGGTTTTTTGCACAGTAACGAAACTGATTAAAAATGAACCAAAACATCACTATTGGGTCCAATATATTGAATTTGGTGCATTCGTTTCGTTTCTGGCGTGAATCGGTAGTTCGCTTTGGTTCCAGCCCGAATCGATGCATTCAATGCAACCCGGCATGGTTTTTTGCACAGTAACGAAACTGACCAAAACGAACCAAAACATCACTATTGGGTCCAAAAAGTAAATTGGGTGCGTTCGTTTCGTTTCTGGCGCGAATCGGTAGTTTGTTTCGGTTCCGGCCCGAATCGGTGCATTAAATGCTGTCCCGGCATGGTTTTTTGCACAGTAACGAAACTGACGAAAACGAATAAAAACATCACTATTGGGTCCACAAAAGTGGATTGGGTGCGTTCGTTTCGTTTCTGGCGCGAATCGGTAGTTCGTTTCGGTTCCGGCCCGAATCGATGCATTCAATGCAACCCGGCATGGTTTTTTGCACAGTAACGAAACTGACCAAAACGAACCAAAACATCACTATTGGGTCCAAAAACTAAATTGGGTGTGTTCGTTTCATTTCTGGCGCGAATCGGTAGTTTGTTTCGGTCCCGGCCCGAATCGGTGCATTAAATGCTGTCCCGACATGGTTTTTTGCACAGTAACAAAACTGACGAAAACGAACAAAAACATCACTATTGGGTCCAAAAAAGTGGATTGGGTGCGTTCGTTACGTTTCTGGCCCAAATCGGTAGTTCGTTTCGGTTCCGGCCCGAATCGGTGCATTCAATGCAACCCGGCATGGTTTTTTGCACAGTAATGAAACTGACCAAAACGAACCAAAACATAACTATTGGGTCCAAAAAAGTGGATTGGGTGCGTTCGTTTCGTTTCTGGCGCGAATCGGTAGTTCGTTTCGGTTCCGGCCCGAATCGGTACATTAAATGCTATCCCGGCATGGTTTTTTGCATAGTAACGAAACTGATTAAAAACGAACCAAAACATCACTATTGGGTCCAATAAAGTGGACTGGGTGCATTCGTTTCGTTTCTAGCGCGAATCAGTAGTCCGTTTTGGTTCGGCCCGAATCGGTGCATTAAATGCTATCCCGACATGGTTTTTTGCACAGTAACGAAACTGATTAAAAACGAACCAAAACATCACTATTGGGTCCAATAAAGTGGATTGGGTGCATTCGTTTCGTTTCTAGCGCGAATCAGCAGTCCGTTTTGGTTCGGCCCGAATCGGTGCATTAAATGCTATCCCGGCATGGTTTTTTGCACAGTAACGAAACTGACCAAAACGAACCAAAACATCACTATTGGGTCCACAAAAGTGGATTGGGTGCGTTCGTTTCGTTTCTAGCGTGAATCGGTAGTTCGTTTCGGTTCCGGCCCGAATCGGTGCATTCAATGCAACCCGGCATGGTTTTTTGCACAGTAACGAAACTGACCAAAACGAACCAAAACATCACTATTGGGTCAAAAAAAGTGGATTGGGTACGTTCATTTCGTTTCTAGCGCGAATCAGTAGTTCGTTTCGGTTCCGGCCCGAATCGGTGCATTAAATGGTATCCCGGCATTGTTTTTTGCACAGTAACGAAACTAACCAAAACGAACCAAAACATCACTATTGGGTCCACAAAAGTGGATTGGGTGCGTTCGTTTCGTTTCTGGCGCGAATCGGTAGTCCGTTTCGGTTCCGGCCCGAATCGGTGCATTAAATGGTATCCCGGCATGGTTTTTTGCACAGTAACGAAACTGACCAAAACGATCCAAAACATCACTATTGGGTCCAAAAAAGTGGATTGGGTGCGTTCGTTTCGTTTCTAGCGTGAATCGGTAGTTCGTTTCGGTTCCGGCCCGAATCGGTGCATTCAATGCAACCCGGCATGGTTTTTTGCACAGTAACGAAACTGACCAAAACATAACTATTGGGTCCAAAAAAGTGGATTGGGTGCGTTCGTTTTGTTTCTGGCGCGAATCGGTAGTTCGTTTCGGTTCTGGCCCGAATCGGTACATTAAATGCTATCCCGGCAGGGTTTTTTGCACAGTAACGAAACTGATTAAAAATGAACCAAAACATCACTATTGGGTCCAATATATTGAATTTGGTGCATTCGTTTCGTTTCTGGCGTGAATCGGTAGTTCGCTTTGGTTCCGGCCCGAATCGATGCATTCAATGCAACCCGGCATGGTTTTTTGCACAGTAACGAAACTGACCAAAACGAACCAAAACATCACTATTGGGTCCAAAAAGTAAATTGGGTGCGTTCGTTTCGTTTCTGGCGCGAATCGGTAGTTTGTTTCGGTTCCGGCCCGAATCGGTGCATTAAATGCTGTCCCGGCATGGTTTTTTGCACAGTAACAAAACTGACGAAAACGAATAAAAACATCACTATTGGGTCCACAAAAGTGGATTGGGTGCGTTCGTTTCGTTTCTGGCGCGAATCGGTAGTCCGTTTCGGTTCCGGCCCTAATCGGTGCATTAAATGGTATCCCGGCATGGTTTTTTGCACAGTAACGAAACTAACCAAAACGATCCAAAACATCACTATTGGGTCCAAAAAAGTGGATTGGGTGCGTTCGTTTCGTTTCTAGCGTGAATCGGTAGTTCGTTTCGGTTCCAGCCCGAATCGGAGCATTCAATGCAACCCGGCATGGTTTTTTGCACAGTAACGAAACTGACCAAAACGAACCAAAACATAACTATTGGGTCCAAAAAAGTGGATTGGGTGCGTTCGTTTTGTTTCTGGCGCGAATCGGTAGTTCGTTTCGGTTCTGGCCCGAATCGGTACATTAAATGCTATCCCGGCATGGTTTTTTGCACAGTAACGAAACTGATTAAAAATGAACCAAAACATCACTATTGGGTCCAATATATTGAATTTGGTGCATTCGTTTCGTTTCTGGCGTGAATCGGTAGTTCGCTTTGGTTCCAGCCCGAATCGATGCATTCAATGCAACCCGGCATGGTTTTTTGCACAGTAACGAAACTGACCAAAACGAACCAAAACATCACTATTGGGTCCAAAAAGTAAATTGGGTGCGTTCGTTTCGTTTCTGGCGCGAATCGGTAGTTTGTTTCGGTTCCGGCCCGAATCGGTGCATTAAATGCTGTCCCGGCATGGTTTTTTGCACAGTAACGAAACTGACGAAAACGAATAAAAACATCACTATTGGGTCCACAAAAGTGGATTGGGTGCGTTCGTTTCGTTTCTGGCGCGAATCGGTAATTCGTTTCGGTTCCGGCCCGAATCGATGCATTCAATGCAACCCGGCATGGTTTTTTGCACAGTAATGAAACTGACCAAAACGAACCAAAACATCACTATTGGGTCCAAAAAGTAAATTGGGTGTGTTCGTTTCGTTTCTGGCGCGAATCGGTAGTTTGTTTCGGTCCCGGCCCGAATCGGTGCATTAAATGCTGTCCCGACATGGTTTTTTGCACAGTAACGAAACTGACGAAAACGAACAAAAACATCACTATTGGGTCCACAAAAGTGGATTGGGTGCGTTCGTTACGTTTCTGGCCCAAATCGGTAGTTCGTTTCGGTTCCGGCCCGAATCGGTGCATTCAATGCAACCCGGCATGGTTTTTTGCACAGTAATGAAACTGACCAAAACGAACCAAAACATAACTATTGGGTCCAAAAAAGTGGATTGGGTGCGTTCGTTTCGTTTCTGGCGCGAATCGGTAGTTCGTTTCGGTTCCGGCCCGAATCGGTACATTAAATGCTATCCCGGCATGGTTTTTTGCATAGTAACGAAACTGATTAAAAACGAACCAAAACATCACTATTGGGTCCAATAAAGTGGATTGGGTGCATTCGTTTCGTTTCTAGCGCGAATCGGTAGTCCGTTTTGGTTCGGCCCGAATCGGTGCATTAAATGCTATCCCGGCATGGTTTTTTGCACAGTAACGAAACTGACCAAAACGAACCAAAACATCACTATTGGGTCCAAAAAAGTGGATTGGGTGCGTTCGTTTCGTTTCTGGCGCGAATCGGTAGTCCGTTTCGGTTCCGGCCCGAATCGGTGCATTACATGGTATCCCGGCATGGTTTTTTGCACAGTAACGAAACTGACCAAAACGAACCAAAACATCACTATTGGGTCCAAAAAAGTGGATTGGGTGCGTTCGTTTCGTTTCTGGCGCGAATCGGTAGTTCGTTTCGGTTCTGGCCCGAATCGGTGCATTCAATGCAACCCGGCATGGTTTTTTGCACAGTAACGAAACTGACCAAAACAAACCAAAACATCACTATTGGGTCCACAAAAGTGGATTGGGTGTGTTCGTTTCGTTTCTGGCGCGAATCGGTAGTTCGTTTCGGTTCCGGCACCAATCGGTGCATTCAATGCAACCCGGCATGGTTTTTTGCACAGTAACGAAACTGACCAAAACGAACCAAAACATCACTATTGGGTCCAGAAAAGTGGATTGGGTGCGTTCGTTTTGTTTCTGGCCCGAATCGGTAGTTCGTTTCGGTTCTGGCCCGAATCGGTACATTAAATGCTATCCCGGCATGGTTTTTTGCACAGTAACGAAACTGATTAAAAATGAACCAAAACATCACTATTGGGTCCAATATATTGAATTTGGTGCATTCGTTTCGTTTCTGGCGTGAATCGGTAGTTCGCTTTGGTTCCAGCCCGAATCGATGCATTCAATGCAACCCGGCATGGTTTTTTGCACAGTAACGAAACTGACCAAAACGAACCAAAACATCACTATTGGGTCCAAAAAGTAAATTGGGTGCGTTCGTTTCGTTTCTGGCGCGAATCGGTAGTTTGTTTCTGTTCCGGCCCGAATCGGTGCATTAAATGCTGTCCCGGCATGGTTTTTTGCACAGTAACGAAACTGACGAAAACGAATAAAAACATCACTATTGGGTCCACAAAAGTGGATTGGGTGCGTTCGTTTCGTTTCTGGCGCGAATCGGTAGTTCGTTTCGGTTCCGGCCCGAATCGATGCATTCAATGCAACCCGGCATGGTTTTTTGCACAGTAACGAAACTGACCAAAACGAACCAAAACATCACTATTGGGTCCAAAAAAGTGGATTGGGTGCGTTCGTTTCGTTTCTGGCGCGAATCGGTAGTTCGTTTCGGTTCTGGCCCGAATCGGTGCATTCAATGCAACCCGGCATGGTTTTTTGCACAGTAACGAAACTGACCAAAACGAACAAAAACATCACTATTGGGTCCACAAAAGTGGATTGGGTGTGTTCGTTTCATTTCTGGCGCGAATCGGTAGTTCGTTTCGGTTCCGGCCCGAATCGGTGCATTCAATGCAACCCGGCATGGTTTTTTGCACAGTAATGAAACTGACCAAAACGAACCAAAACATCACTATTGGGTCCAAAAAAGTGGATTGGGTGCGTTCGTTTCGTTTCTGGCGCGAATCGGTAGTTCGTTTCGGTTCCGGCCCGAATCGGTGCATTCAATGCAACCCGGCATGGTTTTTTGCACAGTAACGAAACTGACCAAAACGAACAAAAACATCACTATTGGGTCAAAAAAAGTGGATTGGGTGCGTTCGTTTCATTTCTAGCGCGAATCAGTAGTTCGTTTCGGTTCCGGCCCGAATCGGTGCATTAAATGGTATCCCGGCATGGTTTTTTGCACAGTAACGAAACTGACTAAAACGAACCAAAACATCACTATTGGGTCCACAAAAGTGGATTGGGTGCGTTCGTTTCGTTTCTGGCGCGAATCGGTAGTCCGTTTCGGTTCCGGCCCGAATCGGTGCATTAAATGGTATCCCGGCATGGTTTTTTGCACAGTAACGAAACTGACCAAAACGATCCAAAACATCACTATTGGGTCCAAAAAAGTGGATTGGGTGCGTTCGTTTCGTTTCTAGCGTGAATCGGTAGTTCGTTTCGGTTCCGGCCCGAATCGGTGCATTCGATGCAACCCGGCATGGTTTTTTGCATAGTAACGAAACTGACCAAAACGAACCAAAACATAACTATTGGGTCAAAAAAAGTGGATTGGGTGCGTTCGTTTTGTTTCTGGCGCGAATCGGTAGTTCGTTTCGGTTCTGGCCTGAATCGGTATATTAAATGCTATCCCGGCATGGTTTTTTGAATAGTAACGAAACTGATTAAAAATGAACCAAAACATCACTATTGGGTCCAATATATTGAATTTGGTGCATTCGTTTCGTTTCTGGCGTGAATCGGTAGTTCGCTTTGGTTCCGGCCCGAATCGATGCATTCAATGCAACCCGGCATGGTTTTTTGCACAGTAACGAAACTGACCAAAACGAACCAAAACATCACTATTGGGTCCAAAAAGTAAATTGGGTGCGTTCGTTTCGTTTCTGGCGCGAATCGGTAGTTTGTTTCGGTTCCGGCCCGAATCGGTGCATTCAATGCAACCCGGCATGGTTTTTTGCACAGTAACGAAACTGATCAAAACGAACCAAAACATAACTATTGGGTCCAAAAAAGTGGATTGGGTGCGTTCGTTTCGTTTCTGGCGCGAATCGGTAGTTCGTTTCGGTTCCGGCCCGAATCGGTACATTAAATGGTATCCCGGCATGGTTTTTTGCATAGTAACGAAACTGATTAAAAACGAACCAAAACATCACTATTGGGTCCAATAAAGTGGATTGGGTGCATTCGTTTCGTTTCTAGCGCGAATCGGTAGTCCGTTTTGGTTCGGCCCGAATCGGTGCATTAAATGCTATCCCGGCATGGTTTTTTGCACAGTAACGAAACTGACCAAAACGAACCAAAACATCACTATTGGGTCCAAAAAAGTGGATTGGGTGCGTTCGTTTCGTTTCTGGCGCGAATCGGTAGTCCGTTTCGGTTCCGGCCCGAATCGGTGCATTACATGGTATCCCGGCATGGTTTTTTGCACAGTAACGAAACTGACCAAAACGAACCAAAACATCACTATTGGGTCCAAAAAAGTGGATTGGGTGCGTTCGTTTCGTTTCTGGCGCGAATCGGTAGTTCGTTTCGGTTCTGGCCCGAATCGGTGCATTCAATGCAACCCGGCATGGTTTTTTGCACAGTAACGAAACTGACCAAAACAAACCAAAACATCACTATTGGGTCCACAAAAGTGGATTGGGTGTGTTCGTTTCGTTTCTGGCGCGAATCGGTAGTTCGTTTCGGTTCCGGCACCAATCGGTGCATTCAATGCAACCCGGCATGGTTTTTTGCACAGTAACGAAACTGACCAAAACGAACCAAAACATCACTATTGGGTCCAGAAAAGTGGATTGGGTGCGTTCGTTTTGTTTCTGGCCCGAATCGGTAGTTCGTTTCGGTTCTGGCCCGAATCGGTACATTAAATGCTATCCCGGCATGGTTTTTTGCACAGTAACGAAACTGATTAAAAATGAACCAAAACATCACTATTGGGTCCAATATATTGAATTTGGTGCATTCGTTTCGTTTCTGGCGTGAATCGGTAGTTCGCTTTGGTTCCAGCCCGAATCGATGCATTCAATGCAACCCGGCATGGTTTTTTGCACAGTAACGAAACTGACCAAAACGAACCAAAACATCACTATTGGGTCCAAAAAGTAAATTGGGTGCGTTCGTTTCGTTTCTGGCGCGAATCGGTAGTTTGTTTCTGTTCCGGCCCGAATCGGTGCATTAAATGCTGTCCCGGCATGGTTTTTTGCACAGTAACGAAACTGACGAAAACGAATAAAAACATCACTATTGGGTCCACAAAAGTGGATTGGGTGCGTTCGTTTCGTTTCTGGCGCGAATCGGTAGTTCGTTTCGGTTCCGGCCCGAATCGATGCATTCAATGCAACCCGGCATGGTTTTTTGCACAGTAACGAAACTGACCAAAACGAACCAAAACATCACTATTGGGTCCAAAAAAGTGGATTGGGTGCGTTCGTTTCGTTTCTGGCGCGAATCGGTAGTTCGTTTCGGTTCTGGCCCGAATCGGTGCATTCAATGCAACCCGGCATGGTTTTTTGCACAGTAATGAAACTGACCAAAACGAACCAAAACATCACTATTGGGTCCAAAAAAGTGGATTGGGTGCGTTCGTTTCGTTTCTGGCGCGAATCGGTAGTTCGTTTCGGTTCCGGCCCGAATCGGTGCATTCAATGCAACCCGGCATGGTTTTTTGCACAGTAACGAAACTGACCAAAACGAACAAAAACATCACTATTGGGTCAAAAAAAGTGGATTGGGTGCGTTCGTTTCATTTCTAGCGCGAATCAGTAGTTCGTTTCGGTTCCGGCCCGAATCGGTGCATTAAATGGTATCCCGGCATGGTTTTTTGCACAGTAACGAAACTGACTAAAACGAACCAAAACATCACTATTGGGTCCACAAAAGTGGATTGGGTGCGTTCGTTTCGTTTCTGGCGCGAATCGGTAGTCCGTTTCGGTTCCGGCCCGAATCGGTGCATTAAATGGTATCCCGGCATGGTTTTTTGCACAGTAACGAAACTGACCAAAACGATCCAAAACATCACTATTGGGTCCAAAAAAGTGGATTGGGTGCGTTCGTTTCGTTTCTAGCGTGAATCGGTAGTTCGTTTCGGTTCCGGCCCGAATCGGTGCATTCGATGCAACCCGGCATGGTTTTTTGCATAGTAACGAAACTGACCAAAACGAACCAAAACATAACTATTGGGTCAAAAAAAGTGGATTGGGTGCGTTCGTTTTGTTTCTGGCGCGAATCGGTAGTTCGTTTCGGTTCTGGCCTGAATCGGTATATTAAATGCTATCCCGGCATGGTTTTTTGAATAGTAACGAAACTGATTAAAAATGAACCAAAACATCACTATTGGGTCCAATATATTGAATTTGGTGCATTCGTTTCGTTTCTGGCGTGAATCGGTAGTTCGCTTTGGTTCCGGCCCGAATCGATGCATTCAATGCAACCCGGCATGGTTTTTTGCACAGTAACGAAACTGACCAAAACGAACCAAAACATCACTATTGGGTCCAAAAAGTAAATTGGGTGCGTTCGTTTCGTTTCTGGCGCGAATCAGTAGTTTGTTTCGGTTCCGGCCCGAATCGGTGCATTCAATGCAACCCGGCATGGTTTTTTGCACAGTAACGAAACTGATCAAAACGAACCAAAACATAACTATTGGGTCCAAAAAAGTGGATTGGGTGCGTTCGTTTCGTTTCTGGCGCGAATCGGTAGTTCGTTTCGGTTCCGGCCCGAATCGGTACATTAAATGGTATCCCGGCATGGTTTTTTGCATAGTAACGAAACTGATTAAAAACGAACCAAAACATCACTATTGGGTCCAATAAAGTGGATTGGGTGCATTCGTTTCGTTTCTAGCGCGAATCGGTAGTCCGTTTTGGTTCGGCCCGAATCGGTGCATTAAATGCTATCCCGGCATGGTTTTTTGCACAGTAACGAAACTGACCAAAACGAACCAAAACATCACTATTGGGTCCAAAAAAGTGGATTGGGTGCGTTCGTTTCGTTTCTGGCGCGAATCGGTAGTCCGTTTCGGTTCCGGCCCGAATCGGTGCATTACATGGTATCCCGGCATGGTTTTTTGCACAGTAACGAAACTGACCAAAACGAACCAAAACATCACTATTGGGTCCAAAAAAGTGGATTGGGTGCGTTCGTTTCGTTTCTGGCGCGAATCGGTAGTTCGTTTCGGTTCTGGCCCGAATCGGTGCATTCAATGCAACCCGGCATGGTTTTTTGCACAGTAACGAAACTGACCAAAACAAACCAAAACATCACTATTGGGTCCACAAAAGTGGATTGGGTGTGTTCGTTTCGTTTCTGGCGCGAATCGGTAGTTCGTTTCGGTTCCGGCACCAATCGGTGCATTCAATGCAACCCGGCATGGTTTTTTGCACAGTAACGAAACTGACCAAAACGAACCAAAACATCACTATTGGGTCCAGAAAAGTGGATTGGGTGCGTTCGTTTTGTTTCTGGCCCGAATCGGTAGTTCGTTTCGGTTCTGGCCCGAATCGGTACATTAAATGCTATCCCGGCATGTTTTTTTGCACAGTAACGAAACTGATTAAAAATGAACCAAAACATCACTATTGGGTCCAATATATTGAATTTGGTGCATTCGTTTCGTTTCTGGCGTGAATCGGTAGTTCGCTTTGGTTCCAGCCCGAATCGATGCATTCAATGCAACCCGGCATGGTTTTTTGCACAGTAACGAAACTGACCAAAACGAACCAAAACATCACTATTGGGTCCAAAAAGTAAATTGGGTGCGTTCGTTTCGTTTCTGGCGCGAATCGGTAGTTTGTTTCTGTTCCGGCCCGAATCGGTGCATTAAATGCTGTCCCGGCATGGTTTTTTGCACAGTAACGAAACTGACGAAAACGAATAAAAACATCACTATTGGGTCCACAAAAGTGGATTGGGTGCGTTCGTTTCGTTTCTGGCGCGAATCGGTAGTTCGTTTCGGTTCCGGCCCGAATCGATGCATTCAATGCAACCCGGCATGGTTTTTTGCACAGTAACGAAACTGACCAAAACGAACCAAAACATCACTATTGGGTCCAAAAAAGTGGATTGGGTGCGTTCGTTTCGTTTCTGGCGCGAATCGGTAGTTCGTTTCGGTTCTGGCCCGAATCGGTGCATTCAATGCAACCCGGCATGGTTTTTTGCACAGTAACGAAACTGACCAAAACGAACAAAAACATCACTATTGGGTCCACAAAAGTGGATTGGGTGTGTTCGTTTCATTTCTGGCGCGAATCGGTAGTTCGTTTCGGTTCCGGCCCGAATCGGTGCATTCAATGCAACCCGGCATGGTTTTTTGCACAGTAATGAAACTGACCAAAACGAACCAAAACATCACTATTGGGTCCAAAAAAGTGGATTGGGTGCGTTCGTTTCGTTTCTGGCGCGAATCGGTAGTTCGTTTCGGTTCCGGCCCGAATCGGTGCATTCAATGCAACCCGGCATGGTTTTTTGCACAGTAACGAAACTGACCAAAACGAACAAAAACATCACTATTGGGTCAAAAAAAGTGGATTGGGTGCGTTCGTTTCATTTCTAGCGCGAATCAGTAGTTCGTTTCGGTTCCGGCCCGAATCGGTGCATTAAATGGTATCCCGGCATGGTTTTTTGCACAGTAACGAAACTGACTAAAACGAACCAAAACATCACTATTGGGTCCACAAAAGTGGATTGGGTGCGTTCGTTTCGTTTCTGGCGCGAATCGGTAGTCCGTTTCGGTTCCGGCCCGAATCGGTGCATTAAATGGCATCCCGGCATGGTTTTTTGCACAGTAACGAAACTGACCAAAACGATCCAAAACATCACTATTGGGTCCAAAAAAGTGGATTGGGTGCGTTCGTTTCGTTTCTAGCGTGAATCGGTAGTTCGTTTCGGTTCCGGCCCGAATCGGTGCATTCGATGCAACCCGGCATGGTTTTTTGCATAGTAACGAAACTGACCAAAACGAACCAAAACATAACTATTGGGTCAAAAAAAGTGGATTGGGTGCGTTCGTTTTGTTTCTGGCGCGAATCGGTAGTTCGTTTCGGTTCTGGCCTGAATCGGTATATTAAATGCTATCCCGGCATGGTTTTTTGAATAGTAACGAAACTGATTAAAAATGAACCAAAACATCACTATTGGGTCCAATATATTGAATTTGGTGCATTCGTTTCGTTTCTGGCGTGAATCGGTAGTTCGCTTTGGTTCCGGCCCGAATCGATGCATTCAATGCAACCCGGCATGGTTTTTTGCACAGTAACGAAACTGACCAAAACGAACCAAAACATCACTATTGGGTCCAAAAAGTAAATTGGGTGCGTTCGTTTCGTTTCTGGCGCGAATCGGTAGTTTGTTTCGGTTCCGGCCCGAATCGGTGCATTCAATGCAACCCGGCATGGTTTTTTGCACAGTAACGAAACTGATCAAAACGAACCAAAACATAACTATTGGGTCCAAAAAAGTGGATTGGGTGCGTTCGTTTCGTTTCTGGCGCGAATCGGTAGTTCGTTTCGGTTCCGGCCCGAATCGGTACATTAAATGGTATCCCGGCATGGTTTTTTGCATAGTAACGAAACTGATTAAAAACGAACCAAAACATCACTATTGGGTCCAATAAAGTGGATTGGGTGCATTCGTTTCGTTTCTAGCGCGAATCGGTAGTCCGTTTTGGTTCGGCCCGAATCGGTGCATTAAATGCTATCCCGGCATGGTTTTTTGCACAGTAACGAAACTGACCAAAACGAACCAAAACATCACTATTGGGTCCAAAAAAGTGGATTGGGTGCGTTCGTTTCGTTTCTGGCGCGAATCGGTAGTCCGTTTCGGTTCCGGCCCGAATCGGTGCATTACATGGTATCCCGGCATGGTTTTTTGCACAGTAACGAAACTGACCAAAACGAACCAAAACATCACTATTGGGTCCAAAAAAGTGGATTGGGTGCGTTCGTTTCGTTTCTGGCGCGAATCGGTAGTTCGTTTCGGTTCTGGCCCGAATCGGTGCATTCAATGCAACCCGGCATGGTTTTTTGCACAGTAACGAAACTGACCAAAACAAACCAAAACATCACTATTGGGTCCACAAAAGTGGATTGGGTGTGTTCGTTTCGTTTCTGGCGCGAATCGGTAGTTCGTTTCGGTTCCGGCCCGAATCGGTGCATTCAATGCAACCCGGCATGGTTTTTTGCACAGTAACGAAACTGACCAAAACGAACCAAAACATCACTATTGGGTCCAGAAAAGTGGATTGGGTGCGTTCGTTTTGTTTCTGGCCCGAATCGGTAGTTCGTTTCGGTTCTGGCCCGAATCGGTACATTAAATGCTATCCCGGCATGGTTTTTTGCACAGTAACGAAACTGATTAAAAATGAACCAAAACATCACTATTGGGTCCAATATATTGAATTTGGTGCATTCGTTTCGTTTCTGGCGTGAATCGGTAGTTCGCTTTGGTTCCAGCCTGAATCGATGCATTCAATGCAACCCGACATGGTTTTTTGCACAGTAACGAAACTGACCAAAACGAACCAAAACATCACTATTGGGTCCAAAAAGTAAATTGGGTGCGTTCGTTTCGTTTCTGGCGCGAATCGGTAGTTTGTTTCTGTTCCGGCCCGAATCGGTGCATTCAATGCTGTCCCGGCATGGTTTTTTGCACAGTAACGAAACTGATCAAAACGAACCAAAACATAACTATTGGGTCCAAAAAAGTGGATTGGGTGCGTTCGTTTCGTTTCTGGCGCGAATCGGTAGTTCGTTTCGGTTCCGGCCCGAATCGGTACATTAAATGCTATCCCGGCATGGTTTTTTGCATAGTAACGAAACTGATTAAAAACGAACCAAAACATCACTATTGGGTCCAATAAAGTGGATTGGGTGCATTCGTTTCGTTTCTAGCCCGAATCGGTAGTTCGTTTCAGTTCCGTCCCGAATCGGTGCATTCAATGCAACCCGGCATGGTTTTTTGCACAGTAACGAAACTGACTAAAACGAACCAAAACATCACTATTGGGTCCACAAAAGTGGATTGGGTGCGTTCGTTTCGTTTCTGGCGCGAATCGGAAGTTCGTTTCGGTTCTGGCCTGAATCGGTATATTAAATGCTATCCCGGCATGGTTTTTTGAATAGTAACGAAACTGATTAAAAATGAACCAAAACATCACTATTGGGTCCAATATATTGAATTTGGTGCATTCGTTTCGTTTCTGGCGTGAATCGGTAGTTCGCTTTGGTTCCGGGCCGAATCGATGCATTCAATGCAACCCGGCATGGTTTTTTGCACAGTAACGAAACTGACCAAAACGAACCAAAACATCACTATTGGGTCCAAAAAGTAAATTGGGTGCGTTCGTTTCGTTTCTGGCGCGAATCGGTAGTTTGTTTCGGTTCCGGCCCGAATCGGTGCATTCAATGCAACCCGGCATGGTTTTTTGCACAGTAACGAAACTGATCAAAACGAACCAAAACATAACTATTGGGTCCAAAAAAGTGGATTGGGTGCGTTCGTTTCGTTTCTGGCGCGAATCGGTAGTTCGTTTCGGTTCCGGCCCGAATCGGTACATTAAATGCTATCCCGGCATGGTTTTTTGCATAGTAACGAAACTGATTAAAAACGAACCAAAACATCACTATTGGGTCCAATAAAGTGGATTGGGTGCATTCGTTTCGTTTCTAGCGCGAATCGGTAGTTCGTTTCAGTTCCGTCCCGAATCGGTGCATTCAATGCAACCCGGCATGGTTTTTTGCACAGTAACGAAACTGACTAAAACGAACCAAAACATCACTATTGGGTCCACAAAAGTGGATTGGGTGCGTTCGTTTCATTTCTGGCGCGAATCGGAAGTTCGTTTCAGTTCCGTCCCGAATCGGTGCATTCAATGCAACCCGGCATGGTTTTTTGCACAGTAACGAAACTGACTAAAACGAACCAAAACATCACTATTGGGTCCACAAAAGTGGATTGGGTGCGTTCGTTTCGTTTCTGGCGCGAATCGGTAGTCCGTTTCGGTTCCGGCCCGAATCGGTGCATTAAATGGTATCCCGGCATGGTTTTTTGCACAGTAACGAAACTGACCAAAACGATCCAAAACATCACTATTGGGTCCAAAAAAGTGGATTGGGTGCGTTCGTTTCGTTTCTAGCGTGAATCGGTAGTTCGTTTCGGTTCCGGCCCGAATCGGTGCATTCGATGCAACCCGGCATGGTTTTTTGCATAGTAACGAAACTGACCAAAACAAACCAAAACATAACTATTGGGTCAAAAAAAGTGGATTGGGTGCGTTCGTTTTGTTTCTGGCGCGAATCGGTAGTTCGTTTCGGTTCTGGCCTGAATCGGTATATTAAATGCTATCCCGGCATGGTTTTTTGAATAGTAACGAAACTGATTAAAAATGAACCAAAACATCACTATTGGGTCCAATATATTGAATTTGGTGCATTCGTTTCGTTTCTGGCGTGAATCGGTAGTTCGCTTTGGTTCCGGCCCGAATCGATGCATTCAATGCAACCCGGCATGGTTTTTTGCACAGTAACGAAACTGACCAAAACGAACCAAAACATCACTATTGGGTCCAAAAAGTAAATTGGGTGCGTTCGTTTCGTTTCTGGCGCGAATCGGTAGTTTGTTTCGGTTCCGGCCCGAATCGGTGCATTCAATGCAACCCGGCATGGTTTTTTGCACAGTAACGAAACTGATCAAAACGAACCAAAACATAACTATTGGGTCCAAAAAAGTGGATTGGGTGCGTTCGTTTCGTTTCTGGCGCGAATCGGTAGTTCGTTTCGGTTCCGGCCCGAATCGGTACATTAAATGCAACCCGGCATGGTTTTTTGCACAGTAACGAAACTGATTAAAAACGAACCAAAACATCACTATTGGGTCCAATAAAGTGGATTGGGTGCGTTCGTTTCGTTTCTAGCGCGAATCGGTAGTCCGTTTTGGTTCGGCCCGAATCGGTGCATTAAATGCTATCCCGGCATGGTTTTTTGCACAGTAACGAAACTGACCAAAACGAACCAAAACATCACTATTGGGTCCAAAAAAGTGGATTGGGTGCGTTCGTTTCGTTTCTGGCGCGAATCGGTAGTTCGTTTCGGTTCTGGCCCGAATCGATGCATTCAATGCAACCCGGCATGGTTTTTTGCACAGTAACGAAACTGACCAAAACGAACCAAAACATCACTATTGGGTCCAAAAAAGTGGATTGGGTGCGTTCGTTTCGTTTCTGGTGCGAATCGGTAGTCCGTTTCGGTTCCGGCCCGAATCGGTGCATTACATGGTATCCCGGCATGGTTTTTTGCACAGTAACGAAACTGACCAAAACGAACCAAAACATCACTATTGGGTCCAAAAAGTAAATTGGGTGCGTTCGTTTCGTTTCTGGCGCGAATCGGTAGTTTGTTTCGGTTCCGGCCCGAATCGGTGCATTCAATGCAACCCGGCATGGTTTTTTGCACAGTAACGAAACTGATCAAAACGAACCAAAACATAACTATTGGGTCCAAAAAAGTGGATTGGGTGCGTTCGTTTCGTTTCTGGCGCGAATCGGTAGTTCGTTTCGGTTCCGGCCCGAATCGGTACATTAAATGCTATCCCGGCATGGTTTTTTGCATAGTAACGAAACTGATTAAAAACGAACCAAAACATCACTATTGGGTCCAATAAAGTGGATTGGGTGCATTCGTTTCGTTTCTAGCGCGAATCGGTAGTTCGTTTCAGTTCCGTCCCGAATCGGTGCATTCAATGCAACCCGGCATGGTTTTTTGCACAGTAACGAAACTGACTAAAACGAACCAAAACATCACTATTGGGTCCACAAAAGTGGATTGGGTGCGTTCGTTTCATTTCTGGCGCGAATCGGAAGTTCGTTTCAGTTCCGTCCCGAATCGGTGCATTCAATGCAACCCGGCATGGTTTTTTGCACAGTAACGAAACTGACTAAAACGAACCAAAACATCACTATTGGGTCCACAAAAGTGGATTGGGTGCGTTCGTTTCGTTTCTGGCGCGAATCGGTAGTCCGTTTCGGTTCCGGCCCGAATCGGTGCATTAAATGGTATCCCGGCATGGTTTTTTGCACAGTAACGAAACTGACCAAAACGATCCAAAACATCACTATTGGGTCCAAAAAAGTGGATTGGGTGCGTTCGTTTCGTTTCTAGCGTGAATCGGTAGTTCGTTTCGGTTCCGGCCCGAATCGGTGCATTCGATGCAACCCGGCATGGTTTTTTGCATAGTAACGAAACTGACCAAAACAAACCAAAACATAACTATTGGGTCAAAAAAAGTGGATTGGGTGCGTTCGTTTTGTTTCTGGCGCGAATCGGTAGTTCGTTTCGGTTCTGGCCTGAATCGGTATATTAAATGCTATCCCGGCATGGTTTTTTGAATAGTAACGAAACTGATTAAAAATGAACCAAAACATCACTATTGGGTCCAATATATTGAATTTGGTGCATTCGTTTCGTTTCTGGCGTGAATCGGTAGTTCGCTTTGGTTCCGGCCCGAATCGATGCATTCAATGCAACCCGGCATGGTTTTTTGCACAGTAACGAAACTGACCAAAACGAACCAAAACATCACTATTGGGTCCAAAAAGTAAATTGGGTGCGTTCGTTTCGTTTCTGGCGCGAATCGGTAGTTTGTTTCGGTTCCGGCCCGAATCGGTACATTCAATGCAACCCGGCATGGTTTTTTGCACAGTAACGAAACTGATCAAAACGAACCAAAACATAACTATTGGGTCCAAAAAAGTGGATTGGGTGCGTTCGTTTCGTTTCTGGCGCGAATCGGTAGTTCGTTTCGGTTCCGGCCCGAATCGGTACATTAAATGCAACCCGGCATGGTTTTTTGCACAGTAACGAAACTGATTAAAAACGAACCAAAACATCACTATTGGGTCCAATAAAGTGGATTGGGTGCGTTCGTTTCGTTTCTAGCGCGAATCGGTAGTCCGTTTTGGTTCGGCCCGAATCGGTGCATTAAATGCTATCCCGGCATGGTTTTTTGCACAGTAACGAAACTGACCAAAACGAACCAAAACATAACTATTGGGTCCAAAAAAGTGGATTGGGTACGTTCGTTTCGTTTCTGGCGCGAATCGGTAGTTCGTTTCGGTTCCGGCCCGAATCGGTGCATTCAATGCAACCCGGCATGGTTTTTTGCACAGTAACGAAACTGACCAAAACGAACCAAAACATCACTATTGGGTCCAAAAAAGTGGATTGGGTGCGTTCGTTTCGTTTCTGGCGCGAATCGGTAGTCCGTTTCGGTTCCGGCCCGAATCGGTGCATTACATGGTATCCCGGCATGGTTTTTTGCACAGTAACGAAACTGACCAAAACGAACCAAAACATCACTATTGGGTCCACAAAAGTGGATTGGGTGTGTTCGTTTCGTTTCTGGCGCGAATCGGTAGTTCGTTTCGGTTCCGGCCCCAATCGGTGCATTCAATGCAACCCGGCATGGTTTTTTGCACAGTAACGAAACTGACCAAAACGAACCAAAACATCACTATTGGGTCCAGAAAAGTGGATTGGGTGCGTTCGTTTTGTTTCTGGCGCGAATCGGTAGTTCGTTTCGGTTCTGGCCCGAATCGGTACATTAAATGCTATCCCGGCATGGTTTTTTGCACAGTAACGAAACTGATTAAAAATGAACCAAAACATCACTATTGGGTCCAATATATTGAATTTGGTGCATTCGTTTCGTTTCTGGCGTGAATCGGTAGTTCGCTTTGGTTCCAGCCCGAATCGATGCATTCAATGCAACCCGGCATGGTTTTTTGCACAGTAACGAAACTGACCAAAACGAACCAAAACATCACTATTGGGTCCAAAAAGTAAATTGGGTGCGTTCGTTTCGTTTCTGGCGCGAATCGGTAGTTTGTTTCGGTTCCGGCCCGAATCGGTGCATTAAATGCTGTCCCGGCATGGTTTTTTGCACAGTAACGAAACTGACGAAAACGAATAAAAACATCACTATTGGGTCCACAAAAGTGGATTGGGTGCGTTCGTTTCGTTTCTGGCGCGAATCGGTAGTTCGTTTCGGTTCCGGCCCGAATCGAAGCATTCAATGCAACCCGGCATGGTTTTTTGCACAGTAACGAAACTGACCAAAACGAACCAAAACATCACTATTGGGTCCAAAAAGTAAATTGGGTGTGTTCGTTTCGTTTCTGGCGCGAATCGGTAGTTTGTTTCGGTCCCGGCCCGAATCGGTGCATTAAATGCTGTCCCGACATGGTTTTTTGCACAGTAACGAAACTGACGAAAACGAACAAAAACATCACTATTGGGTCCACAAAAGTGGATTGGGTGCGTTCGTTACGTTTCTGGCCCAAATCGGTAGTTCGTTTCGGTTCCGGCCCGAATCGGTGCATTCAATGCAACCCGGCATGGTTTTTTGCACAGTAATGAAACTGACCAAAACGAACCAAAACATAACTATTGGGTCCAAAAAAGTGGATTGGGTGCGTTCGTTTCGTTTCTGGCGTGAATCGGTAGTTCGTTTCGGTTCCGGCCCGAATCGGTACATTAAATGCTATCCCGGCATGGTTTTTTGCATAGTAACGAAACTGATTAAAAACGAACCAAAACATCACTATTGGGTCCAATAAAGTGGATTGGGTGCATTCGTTTCGTTTCTAGCGCGAATCGGTAGTCCGTTTTGGTTCGGCCCGAATCGGTGCATTAAATGCTATCCCGGCATGGTTTTTTGCACAGTAACGAAACTGACCAAAACGAACCAAAACATCACTATTGGGTCCAAAAAAGTGGATTGGGTGCGTTCGTTTCGTTTCTGGCGCGAATCGGTAGTCCGTTTCGGTTCCGGCCCGAATCGGTGCATTAAATGGTATCCCGGCATGGTTTTTTGCACAGTAACGAAACTGACCAAAACGATCCAAAACATCACTATTGGGTCCAAAAAAGTGGATTGGGTGCGTTCGTTTCGTTTCTGGCGCGAATCGGTAGTTCGTTTCGGTTCTGGCCCGAATCGGTGCATTCAATGCAACCCGGCATGGTTTTTTGCACAGTAACGAAACTGACCAAAACAAACCAAAACATCACTATTGGGTCCACAAAAGTGGATTGGGTGTGTTCGTTTCGTTTCTGGCGCGAATCGGTAGTTCGTTTCGGTTCCGGCCCGAATCGGTGCATTCAATGCAACCCGGCATGGTTTTTTGCACAGTAACGAAACTGACCAAAACGAACCAAAACATCACTATTGGGTCCAGAAAAGTGGATTGGGTGCGTTCGTTTCGTTTCTGCCGCGAATCGGTAGTTCGTTTCGGTTCCGGCCCGAATCGGTGCATTCAATGCAACCCGGCATGGTTTTTTGCACAGTAACGAAACTGACCAAAACGAACAAAAACATCACTATTGGGTCAAAAAAAGTGGATTGGGTGCGTTCATTTCGTTTCTAGCGCGAATCAGTAGTTCGTTTCGGTTCCGGCCCGAATCGGTGCATTAAATGGTATCCCGGCATTGTTTTTTGCACAGTAATGAAACTGACCAAAACGAACCAAAACATCACTATTGGGTCCACAAAAGTGGATTGGGTGCGTTCGTTTCGTTTCTGGCGCGAATCGGTAGTCCGTTTCGGTTCCGGCCCGAATCGGTGCATTAAATGGTATCCCGGCATGGTTTTTTGCACAGTAACGAAACTGACCAAAACGATCCAAAACATCACTATTGGGTCCAAAAAAGTGGATTGGGTGCGTTCGTTTCGTTTCTAGCGTGAATCGGTAGTTCGTTTCGGTTCCGGCCCGAATCGGTGCATTCAATGCAACCCGGCATGGTTTTTTGCACAGTAACGAAACTGACCAAAACGAACCAAAACATAACTATTGGGTCCAAAAAAGTGGATTGGGTGCGTTCGTTTTGTTTCTGGCGCGAATCGGTAGTTCGTTTCGGTTCTGGCCCGAATCGGTACATTAAATGCTATCCCGGCAGGGTTTTTTGCACAGTAACGAAACTGATTAAAAATGAACCAAAACATCACTATTGGGTCCAATATATTGAATTTGGTGCATTCGTTTCGTTTCTGGCGTGAATCGGTAGTTCGCTTTGGTTCCGGCCCGAATCGATGCATTCAATGCAACCCGGCATGGTTTTTTGCACAGTAACGAAACTGACCAAAACGAACCAAAACATCACTATTGGGTCCAAAAAGTAAATTGGGTGCGTTCGTTTCGTTTCTGGCGCGAATCGGTAGTTTGTTTCGGTTCCGGCCCGAATCGGTGCATTAAATGCTGTCCCGGCATGGTTTTTTGCACAGTAACAAAACTGACGAAAACGAATAAAAACATCACTATTGGGTCCACAAAAGTGGATTGGGTGCGTTCGTTTCGTTTCTGGCGCGAATCGGTAGTCCGTTTCGGTTCCGGCCCGAATCGGTGCATTAAATGGTATCCCGGCATGGTTTTTTGCACAGTAACGAAACTGACCAAAACGATCCAAAACATCACTATTGGGTCCAAAAAAGTGGATTGGGTGCGTTCGTTTCGTTTCTAGCGTGAATCGGTAGTTCGTTTCGGTTCCGGCCCGAATCGGTGCATTCAATGCAACCCGGCATGGTTTTTTGCACAGTAACGAAACTGACCAAAACGAACCAAAACATAACTATTGGGTCCAAAAAAGTGGATTGGGTGCGTTCGTTTTGTTTCTGGCGCGAATCGGTAGTTCGTTTCGGTTCTGGCCCGAATCGGTACATTAAATGCTATCCTGGCATGGTTTTTTGCACAGTAACGAAACTGATTAAAAATGAACCAAAACATCACTATTGGGTCCAATATATTGAATTTGGTGCATTCGTTTCGTTTCTGGCGTGAATCGGTAGTTCGCTTTGGTTCCAGCCCGAATCGATGCATTCAATGCAACCCGGCATGGTTTTTTGCACAGTAACGAAACTGACCAAAACGAACCAAAACATCACTATTGGGTCCAAAAAGTAAATTGGGTGCGTTCGTTTCGTTTCTGGCGCGAATCGGTAGTTTGTTTCGGTTCCGGCCCGAATCGGTGCATTAAATGCTGTCCCGGCATGGTTTTTTGCACAGTAACGAAACTGACGAAAACGAATAAAAACATCACTATTGGGTCCACAAAAGTGGATTGGGTGCGTTCGTTTCGTTTCTGGCGCGAATCGGTAGTTCGTTTCGGTTCCGGCCCGAATCGATGCATTCAATGCAACCCGGCATGGTTTTTTGCACAGTAACGAAACTGACCAAAACGAACCAAAACATCACTATTGGGTCCAAAAAGTAAATTGGGTGTGTTCGTTTCGTTTCTGGCGCGAATCGGTAGTTTGTTTCGGTCCCGGCCCGAATCGGTGCATTAAATGCTGTCCCGACATGGTTTTTTGCACAGTAACGAAACTGACGAAAACGAACAAAAACATCACTATTGGGTCCACAAAAGTGGATTGGGTGCGTTCGTTACGTTTCTGGCCCAAATCGGTAGTTCGTTTCGGTTCCGGCCCGAATCGGTGCATTCAATGCAACCCGGCATGGTTTTTTGCACAGTAATGAAACTGACCAAAACGAACCAAAACATAACTATTGGGTCCAAAAAAGTGGATTGGGTGCGTTCGTTTCGTTTCTGGCGCGAATCGGTAGTTCGTTTCGGTTCCGGCCCGAATCGGTACATTAAATGCTATCCCGGCATGGTTTTTTGCATAGTAACGAAACTGATTAAAAACGAACCAAAACATCACTATTGGGTCCAATAAAGTGGATTGGGTGCATTCGTTTCGTTTCTAGCGCGAATCGGTAGTCCGTTTTGGTTCGGCCCGAATCGGTGCATTAAATGCTATCCCGGCATGGTTTTTTGCACAGTAACGAAACTGACCAAAACGAACCAAAACATCACTATTGGGTCCAAAAAAGTGGATTGGGTGCGTTCGTTTCGTTTCTGGCGCGAATCGGTAGTCCGTTTCGGTTCCGGCCCGAATCGGTGCATTACATGGTATCCCGGCATGGTTTTTTGCACAGTAACGAAACTGACCAAAACGAACCAAAACATCACTATTGGGTCCAAAAAAGTGGATTGGGTGCGTTCGTTTCGTTTCTGGCGCGAATCGGTAGTTCGTTTCGGTTCTGTCTCGAATCGGTGCATTCAATGCAACCCGGCATGGTTTTTTGCACAGTAACGAAACTGACCAAAACAAACCAAAACATCACTATTGGGTCCACAAAAGTGGATTCGGTGTGTTCGTTTCGTTTCTGGCGCGAATCGGTAGTTCGTTTCGGTTCCGGCCCGAATCGGTGCATTCAATGCAACCCGGCATGGTTTTTTGCACAGTAACGAAACTGACCAAAACGAACCAAAACATCACTATTGGGTCCAGAAAAGTGGATTGGGTGCGTTCGTTTCGTTTCTGCCGCGAATCGGTAGTTCGTTTCGGTTCCGGCCCGAATCGGTGCATTCAATGCAACCCGGCATGGTTTTTTGCACAGTAACGAAACTGACCAAAACGAACAAAAACATCACTATTGGGTCAAAAAAAGTGGATTGGGTGCGTTCATTTCGTTTCTAGCGCGAATCAGTAGTTCGTTTCGGTTCCGGCCCGAATCGGTGCATTAAATGGTATCCCGGCATTGTTTTTTGCACAGTAATGAAACTGACCAAAACGAACCAAAACATCACTATTGGGTCCAAAAAAGTGGATTGGGTGCGTTCGTTTCGTTTCTGGCGCGAATCGGTAGTCCGTTTCGGTTCCGGCCCGAATCGGTGCATTAAATGGTATCCCGGCATGGTTTTTTGCACAGTAACGAAACTGACCAAAACGATCCAAAACATCACTATTGGGTCCAAAAAAGTGGATTGGGTGCGTTCGTTTCGTTTCTGGCGCGAATCGGTAGTTCGTTTCGGTTCCGGCCGAATCGGTGCATTCAATGCAACCCGGCATGGTTTTTTGCACAGTAACGAAACTGACCAAAACGAACCAAAACATCACTATTGGGTCCAAAAAAGTGGATTGGGTGCGTAAACGAACCAAAACATCACTTTGGGTCCAAAAAATTGGATTGGGTGCGTTCGTTTCGTTTCTGGCGCGAATCGGGAGTTCGTTTCGGTTCCGGCCCGAATCAGTGCATTCAATGCAATCCGGCATGGTTTTTTGCACAGTAACGAAACTGACCAAAACGAACCAAAACATCACTATTGCGTCCAAAAAAGCGGATTGGGTGCGTTCGTTTCGTTTCTGGCGCGAATCGTTAGTTCCTTTCGGTTCCGGCCCGAATCGGTGCATTCAATGCAACCCGGCATGGTTTTTTGCACAGTAACGAAACTGACCAAAACGAACCAAAACATCACTATTGGGTCCCAAAAAGTGGATTGGGTGCGTTCGTTTCATTTCTGGCGCGAATCGGTAGTTCGTTTCATTTTCGGCCCGAATCGGTGCATTCAATGCAACCCGGCATGGTTTTTTGCACAGTAATGAAACTGACCAAAACGAACCAAAACATCACTATTCGGTCCAAGAAAGTGGATTGGGTGCTATCGTTTCGTTTCTGGCGCGAATCGGTAGTTAGTTTCGGTTCCGGCCTCAATCGGTGGATTCAATGCAACCCGACATGGTTTTTTGCACAGTAACGAAACTGACCAAAACGAACCAAAACATCACTATTCGGTCCAAGAAAGTGGATTGGGTGCGTTCGTTTGGTTTCTGGCGCGAATCGGTAGTTCGTTTCGGTTCCGGCCCGAATCGGTGCATTCAATGCAACCCGGCATGGTTTTTTTCACAGTAACGAAACTGACCAAAACGAACCAAAACATCACTATTGGGTCCAAAAAAGTGGATTGGGTGCGTTCGTTTCGTTTCTGGCGCGAATCGGTAGTTCGTTTCGGTTCCGGCCCGAATCGGTGCATTCAATGCAACCCGGCATGGTTTTTTGCACAGTAACGAAACTGACCAAAATGAACCAAAACATCACTATTGGGTCCAAAAAAGTGGATTGGGTGCGTTTGTTACGTTTCTGGCACGAATCGGTAGTTCGTTTCGTTTCCGGCCCGAATCGGTGCATTCAATGCAACCCGGCATGGTTTTTTGCAGAGTAACGAAACTGACCAAAACGAACCAAAACATCACTATTGGGTCCAAAAAAGTGGATTGGGTGCGTAAATGAACCAAAACATCACTTTGGGTCCAAAAAAGTGGATTGGGTTCGTTCGTTTCGTTCTGGCGCGAATCGGAAGTTCGTTTCGGTTCCGGCCCGAATCAGTGCATTCAATGCAACCCGGCATCGTTTTTTGCACAGTAACGAAACTGACCAAAACGAACCAAAACATCACTATTGGGTCCAGAAAATTGGATTGGGTGCGTAAACGAACCAAAACATCACTTTGGGTCCAAAAAAATTGGATTGGGTGCGTTCGTTTCGTTTTTGGCGCGAATCGGGAGTTCGTTTCGGTTCCGGCCCGAATCAGTGCTTTCAATGCAACCCGGCATGGTTTTTTGCACAGTAACGAAACTGACCAAAATGAACCAAAACATCACTATTGCGTCCAAAAAAGCGGATTGGGTGCGTTCGTTTCGTTTCTGGCGCGAATCGGTAGTTCCTTTCGGTTCCGGCCCGAATCGGTGCATTCAATGCAACCCGGCATGGTTTTTTGCACAGTAACGAAACTGACCAAAACGAACCAAAACATTACTATTGGGTCCCAAAAAGTGGATTGGGTGCGTTCGTTTCATTTCTGGCGCGAATCGGTAGTTCGTTTCATTTTCGGCCCGAATCGGTGCATTCAATGCAACCCGGCATGGTTTTTTGCACAGTAATGAAACTGACCAAAACGAACCAAAACATCACTATTCGGTCCAAGAAAGTGGATTGGGTGCGTTCGTTTCGTTTCTGGCGCGAATCGGTAGTTAGTTTCGGTTCCGGCCTGAATCGGTGGATTCAATGCAACCCGACATGGTTTTTTGCACAGTAACGAAACTGACCAAAACGAACCAAAGCATCACTATTCGGTCCAAGAAAGTGGATTGGGTGCGTTCGTTTCGTTTCTGGCGCGAATCGGTAGTTCGTTTCGGTTCCGGCCCGAATCGGTGCATTCAATGCAACCCGGCATGGTTTTTTTCACAGTAACGAAACTGACCAAAACGAACCAAAACATCACTATTGGGTCCAAAAAAGTGGATTGGGTGCGTTCGTTTCGTTTCTGGCGCGAATCGGTAGTTCGTTTCGGTTCCGGCCCGAATCGGTGCATTCAATGCAACCCGGCATGGTTTTTTGCACAGTAACGAAACTGACCAAAATGAACCAAAACATCACTATTGGGTCCAAAAAAGTGGATTGGGTGCGTTTGTTACGTTTCTGGCACGAATCGGTAGTTCGTTTCGTTTCCGGCCCGAATCGGTGCATTCAATGCAACCCGGCATGGTTTTTTGCACAGTAACGAAACTGACCAAAACGAACCAAAACATCACTATTGGGTCCAAAAAAGTGGATTGGGTGCGTAAATGAACCAAAACATCACTTTGGGTCCAAAAAAGTGGATTGGGTTCGTTCGTTTCGTTCTGGCGCGAATCGGAAGTTCGTTTCGGTTCCGGCCCGAATCAGTGCATTCAATGCAACCCGGCATGGTTTTTTGCACAGTAACGAAACTGACCAAAACGAACCAAAACATCACTATTGGGTCCAAAAAATTGGATTGGGTGCGTAAACGAACCAAAACATCACTTTGGGTCCAAAAAAATTGGATTGGGTGCGTTCGTTTCGTTTTTGGCGCGAATCGGGAGTTCGTTTCGGTTCCGGCCCGAATCAGTGCTTTCAATGCAACCCGGCATGGTTTTTTGCACAGTAACGAAACTGACCAAAATGAACCAAAACATCACTATTGCGTCCAAAAAAGCGGATTGGGTGCGTTCGTTTCGTTTCTGGCGCGAATCGGTAGTTCCTTTCGGTTCCGGCCCGAATCGGTGCATTCAATGCAACCCGGCATGGTTTTTTGCACAGTAACGAAACTGACCAAAACGAACCAAAACATTACTATTGGGTCCCAAAAAGTGGATTGGGTGCGTTCGTTTCATTTCTGGCGCGAATCGGTAGTTCGTTTCATTTTCGGCCCGAATCGGTGCATTCAATGCAACCCGGCATGGTTTTTTGCACAGTAATGAAACTGACCAAAACGAACCAAAACATCACTATTCGGTCCAAGAAAGTGGATTGGGTGCGTTCGTTTCGTTTCTGGCGCGAATCGGTAGTTCGTTTCGGTTCCGGCCTGAATCGGTGGATTCAATGCAACCCGACATGGTTTTTTGCACAGTAACGAAACTGACCAAAACGAACCAAAACATCACTATTTGGTCCAAAAAAGTGGATTGGGTGCGTTCGTTTCATTTCTGGCGCGAATCGGTAGTTCGTTTCATTTTCGGCCCGAATCGGTGCATTCAATGCAACCCGGCATGGTTTTTTTCACAGTAACGAAACTGACCAAAACGAACCAAAACATCACTATTGGGTCCAAAAAAGTGGATTGGGTGCGTTCGTTTCGTTTCTGGCGCGAATCGGTAGTTCGTTTCGGTTCCGGCCCGAATCGGTGCATTCAATGCAACCCGGCATGGTTTTTTGCACAGTAACGAAACTGACCAAAATGAACCAAAACATCACTATTGGGTCCAAAAAAGTGGATTGGGTGCGTTTGTTACGTTTCTGGCACGAATCGGTAGTTCGTTTCAGTTCCGGCCCGAATCGGTGCATTCAATGCAACCCGGCATGGTTTTTTGCACAGTAACGAAACTGACCAAAACGAACCAAAACATCACTATTGGGTCCAAAAAAGTGGATTGGGTGCGTAAATGAACCAAAACATCACTTTGGGTCCAAAAAAGTGGATTGGGTTCGTTCGTTTCGTTCTGGTGCGAATCGGAAGTTCGTTTCGGTTCCGGCCCGACTCGTTGCATTCAATGCAACCCGGCATGGTTTTTTGCACAGTAAGGAAACTCACCAAAACGAACCAAAACATCACTATTGGGTCCAAAAAAGTGGATTGGGTACATTCGTTTCGTTTCTGGCGCGAATCGGTAGTTCGTTTCGGTTCCGGCCCGAATCGGTGCATTCAATGCAACCCGGCATGGTTTTTTGCATAGTAACGAAACTGACCAAAACGAACCAAAACATCACTATTGGGTCCAAAAAAGTAGATTGGGTGCGTTCGTTTCGTTTCTGGCGCGAATCGGGAGTTCGTTTCGGTTCCGGCCCGAATCAGTGCATTCAATGCAACCCGGCATGGTTTTTTGCACAGTAACGAAACTGACCAAAACGAACCAAAACATCACTATTGGGTCCAAAAATTTGGATTGGGTGCGTAAACGAACCAAAAGATCACTTTGGGTTCAAAAAAATTGGATTGGGTGCGTTCGTTTCGTTTCTGGCGCGAATCGGGAGTTCGTTTCGGTTCTGGCCCGAATCAGTGCATTCAATGCAACCCGGCATGGTTTTTTGCACAGTAACGAAACTGACCAAAACGAACCAAAACATCACTATTGCGTCCAAAAAAGCGGATTGGGTGCGTTCGTTTCGTTTCTGGCGCGAATCGGTAGTTCCTTTCGGTTCCGGCCCGAATCGGTGCATTCAATGCAACCCGGCATGGTTTTTTGCACAGTAACGAAACTGACCAAAACGAACCAAAACATCACTATTGGGTCCAAAAAAGTAGATTGGGTGCGTTCGTTTCGTTTCTGGCGCGAATCGGGAGTTCGTTTCGGTTCCGGCCCGAATCAGTGCATTCAATGCAACCCGGCATGGTTTTTTGCACAGTAACGAAACTGACCAAAACGAACCAAAACATCACTATTGGGTCCAAAAAATTGGATTGGGTGCGTAAACGAACCAAAACATCACTTTGGGTCCAAAAAATTGGATTGGGTGCGTTCGTTTCGTTTCTGGCGCGAATCGGGAGTTCGTTTCGGTTCCGGCCCGAATCAGTGCATTCAATGCAACCCGGCATGGTTTTTTGCACAGTAACGAAACTGACCAAAACGAACCAAAACATCACTATTGCGTCCAAAAAAGCGGATTGGGTGCGTTCGTTTCGTTTCTGGCGCGAATCGGTAGTTCGTTTCGGTTCCGGCCCGAATCGGTGCATTCAATGCAACCCGGCATGGTTTTTTGCACAGTAACGAAACTGACCAAAACGAACCAAAACATCACTATTGGGTCCCAAAAATTGGATTGGGTGCGTTCGTTTCATTTGTGGCGCGAATCGGGTGTTCGTTTCGGTTCCGGCCTGAATCGGTGGATTCAATGCAACCCGACATGGTTTTTTGCACAGTAACGAAACTGACCAAAACGAACCAAAACATCACTACTTGGTCCAAAAAAGTGGATTGGGTGCGTTCGTTTCATTTCTGGCGCGAATCGGTAGTTCGTTTCATTTCTGGCGCGAATCGGTAGTTCGTTTCATATTCGGCCCGAATCGGTGCATTCAATGCAACCCGGCATGGTTTTTTTCACAGTAACGAATTTGACCAAAACGAACCAAAACATCACTATTGGGTCCAAAAAAGTGGATTGGGTGCGTAAATGAACTAAAACATCACTATTGGGTCCAAAAAAGTGGATTGGGTGCGTTCGTTTCATTTATGGCGCGAATCGGGTATTCGTTTCGGTTCCGGCCCGAATCGGTGCATTAAATGGTATCCCGGCATGGTTTTTTGCACAGTAACGAAACTGACCAAAACGATCCAAAACATCACTATTGGGTCCAAAAAAGTGGATTGGGTGCGTTCGTTTCGTTTCTAGCGTGAATCGGTAGTTCGTTTCGGTTCCGGCCCGAATCGGTGCATTCAATGCAACCCGGCATGGTTTTTTGCACAGTAACGAAACTGACCAAAACGAACCAAAACATAACTATTGGGTCCAAAAAAGTGGATTGGGTGCGTTCGTTTTGTTTCTGGCGCGAATCGGTAGTTCGTTTCGGTTCTGGCCCGAATCGGTACATTAAATGCTATCCCGGCATGGTTTTTTGCACAGTAACGAAACTGATTAAAAATGAACCAAAACATCACTATTGGGTCCAATATATTGAATTTGGTGCATTCGTTTCGTTTCTGGCGTGAATCGGTAGTTCGCTTTGGTTCCAGCCCGAATCGATGCATTCAATGCAACCCGGCATGGTTTTTTGCACAGTAACGAAACTGACCAAAACGAACCAAAACATCACTATTGGGTCCAAAAAGTAAATTGGGTGCGTTCGTTTCGTTTCTGGCGCGAATCGGTAGTTTGTTTCGGTTCCGGCCCGAATCGGTGCATTAAATGCTGTCCCGGCATGGTTTTTTGCACAGTAACGAAACTGACGAAAACGAATAAAAACATCACTATTGGGTCCACAAAAGTGGATTGGGTGCGTTCGTTTCGTTTCTGGCGCGAATCGGTAGTTCGTTTCGGTTCCGGCCCGAATCGATGCATTCAATGCAACCCGGCATGGTTTTTTGCACAGTAACGAAACTGACCAAAACGAACCAAAACATCACTATTGGGTCCAAAAAGTAAATTGGGTGTGTTCGTTTCGTTTCTGGCGCGAATCGGTAGTTTGTTTCGGTCCCGGCCCGAATCGGTGCATTAAATGCTGTCCCGACATGGTTTTTTGCACAGTAACGAAACTGACGAAAACGAACAAAAACATCACTATTGGGTCCACAAAAGTGGATTGGGTGCGTTCGTTACGTTTCTGGCCCAAATCGGTAGTTCGTTTCGGTTCCGGCCCGAATCGGTGCATTCAATGCAACCCGGCATGGTTTTTTGCACAGTAATGAAACTGACCAAAACGAACCAAAACATAACTATTGGGTCCAAAAAAGTGGATTGGGTGCGTTCGTTTCGTTTCTGGCGCGAATCGGTAGTTCGTTTCGGTTCCGGCCCGAATCGGTACATTAAATGCTATCCCGGCATGGTTTTTTGCATAGTAACGAAACTGATTAAAAACGAACCAAAACATCACTATTGGGTCCAATAAAGTGGATTGGGTGCATTCGTTTCGTTTCTAGCGCGAATCGGTAGTCCGTTTTGGTTCGGCCCGAATCGGTGCATTAAATGCTATCCCGGCATGGTTTTTTGCACAGTAACGAAACTGACCAAAACGAACCAAAACATCACTATTGGGTCCAAAAAAGTGGATTGGGTGCGTTCGTTTCGTTTCTGGCGCGAATCGGTAGTCCGTTTCGGTTCCGGCCCGAATCGGTGCATTACATGGTATCCCGGCATGGTTTTTTGCACAGTAACGAAACTGACCAAAACGAACCAAAACATCACTATTGGGTCCAAAAAAGTGGATTGGGTGCGTTCGTTTCGTTTCTGGCGCGAATCGGTAGTTCGTTTCGGTTCTGTCTCGAATCGGTGCATTCAATGCAACCCGGCATGGTTTTTTGCACAGTAACGAAACTGACCAAAACAAACCAAAACATCACTATTGGGTCCACAAAAGTGGATTCGGTGTGTTCGTTTCGTTTCTGGCGCGAATCGGTAGTTCGTTTCGGTTCCGGCCCGAATCGGTGCATTCAATGCAACCCGGCATGGTTTTTTGCACAGTAACGAAACTGACCAAAACGAACCAAAACATCACTATTGGGTCCAGAAAAGTGGATTGGGTGCGTTCGTTTCGTTTCTGCCGCGAATCGGTAGTTCGTTTCGGTTCCGGCCCGAATCGGTGCATTCAATGCAACCCGGCATGGTTTTTTGCACAGTAACGAAACTGACCAAAACGAACAAAAACATCACTATTGGGTCAAAAAAAGTGGATTGGGTGCGTTCATTTCGTTTCTAGCGCGAATCAGTAGTTCGTTTCGGTTCCGGCCCGAATCGGTGCATTAAATGGTATCCCGGCATTGTTTTTTGCACAGTAATGAAACTGACCAAAACGAACCAAAACATCACTATTGGGTCCAAAAAAGTGGATTGGGTGCGTTCGTTTCGTTTCTGGCGCGAATCGGTAGTCCGTTTCGGTTCCGGCCCGAATCGGTGCATTAAATGGTATCCCGGCATGGTTTTTTGCACAGTAACGAAACTGACCAAAACGATCCAAAACATCACTATTGGGTCCAAAAAAGTGGATTGGGTGCGTTCGTTTCGTTTCTGGCGCGAATCGGTAGTTCGTTTCGGTTCCGGCCGAATCGGTGCATTCAATGCAACCCGGCATGGTTTTTTGCACAGTAACGAAACTGACCAAAACGAACCAAAACATCACTATTGGGTCCAAAAAAGTGGATTGGGTGCGTAAACGAACCAAAACATCACTTTGGGTCCAAAAAATTGGATTGGGTGCGTTCGTTTCGTTTCTGGCGCGAATCGGGAGTTCGTTTCGGTTCCGGCCCGAATCAGTGCATTCAATGCAATCCGGCATGGTTTTTTGCACAGTAACGAAACTGACCAAAACGAACCAAAACATCACTATTGCGTCCAAAAAAGCGGATTGGGTGCGTTCGTTTCGTTTCTGGCGCGAATCGTTAGTTCCTTTCGGTTCCGGCCCGAATCGGTGCATTCAATGCAACCCGGCATGGTTTTTTGCACAGTAACGAAACTGACCAAAACGAACCAAAACATCACTATTGGGTCCCAAAAAGTGGATTGGGTGCGTTCGTTTCATTTCTGGCGCGAATCGGTAGTTCGTTTCATTTTCGGCCCGAATCGGTGCATTCAATGCAACCCGGCATGGTTTTTTGCACAGTAATGAAACTGACCAAAACGAACCAAAACATCACTATTCGGTCCAAGAAAGTGGATTGGGTGCTATCGTTTCGTTTCTGGCGCGAATCGGTAGTTAGTTTCGGTTCCGGCCTGAATCGGTGGATTCAATGCAACCCGACATGGTTTTTTGCACAGTAACGAAACTGACCAAAACGAACCAAAACATCACTATTCGGTCCAAGAAAGTGGATTGGGTGCGTTCGTTTCGTTTCTGGCGCGAATCGGTAGTTCGTTTCGGTTCCGGCCCGAATCGGTGCATTCAATGCAACCCGGCATGGTTTTTTTCACAGTAACGAAACTGACCAAAACGAACCAAAACATCACTATTGGGTCCAAAAAAGTGGATTGGGTGCGTTCGTTTCGTTTCTGGCGCGAATCGGTAGTTCGTTTCGGTTCCGGCCCGAATCGGTGCATTCAATGCAACCCGGCATGGTTTTTTGCACAGTAACGAAACTGACCAAAATGAACCAAAACATCACTATTGGGTCCAAAAAAGTGGATTGGGTGCGTTTGTTACGTTTCTGGCACGAATCGGTAGTTCGTTTCGTTTCCGGCCCGAATCGGTGCATTCAATGCAACCCGGCATGGTTTTTTGCAGAGTAACGAAACTGACCAAAACGAACCAAAACATCACTATTGGGTCCAAAAAAGTGGATTGGGTGCGTAAATGAACCAAAACATCACTTTGGGTCCAAAAAAGTGGATTGGGTTCGTTCGTTTCGTTCTGGCGCGAATCGGAAGTTCGTTTCGGTTCCGGCCCGAATCAGTGCATTCAATGCAACCCGGCATCGTTTTTTGCACAGTAACGAAACTGACCAAAACGAACCAAAACATCACTATTGGGTCCAGAAAATTGGATTGGGTGCGTAAACGAACCAAAACATCACTTTGGGTCCAAAAAAATTGGATTGGGTGCGTTCGTTTCGTTTTTGGCGCGAATCGGGAGTTCGTTTCGGTTCCGGCCCGAATCAGTGCTTTCAATGCAACCCGGCATGGTTTTTTGCACAGTAACGAAACTGACCAAAATGAACCAAAACATCACTATTGCGTCCAAAAAAGCGGATTGGGTGCGTTCGTTTCGTTTCTGGCGCGAATCGGTAGTTCCTTTCGGTTCCGGCCCGAATCGGTGCATTCAATGCAACCCGGCATGGTTTTTTGCACAGTAACGAAACTGACCAAAACGAACCAAAACATTACTATTGGGTCCCAAAAAGTGGATTGGGTGCGTTCGTTTCATTTCTGGCGCGAATCGGTAGTTCGTTTCATTTTCGGCCCGAATCGGTGCATTCAATGCAACCCGGCATGGTTTTTTGCACAGTAATGAAACTGACCAAAACGAACCAAAACATCACTATTCGGTCCAAGAAAGTGGATTGGGTGCGTTCGTTTCGTTTCTGGCGCGAATCGGTAGTTAGTTTCGGTTCCGGCCTGAATCGGTGGATTCAATGCAACCCGACATGGTTTTTTGCACAGTAACGAAACTGACCAAAACGAACCAAAGCATCACTATTCGGTCCAAGAAAGTGGATTGGGTGCGTTCGTTTCGTTTCTGGCGCGAATCGGTAGTTCGTTTCGGTTCCGGCCCGAATCGGTGCATTCAATGCAACCCGGCATGGTTTTTTTCACAGTAACGAAACTGACCAAAACGAACCAAAACATCACTATTGGGTCCAAAAAAGTGGATTGGGTGCGTTCGTTTCGTTTCTGGCGCGAATCGGTAGTTCGTTTCGGTTCCGGCCCGAATCGGTGCATTCAATGCAACCCGGCATGGTTTTTTGCACAGTAACGAAACTGACCAAAATGAACCAAAACATCACTATTGGGTCCAAAAAAGTGGATTGGGTGCGTTTGTTACGTTTCTGGCACGAATCGGTAGTTCGTTTCGTTTCCGGCCCGAATCGGTGCATTCAATGCAACCCGGCATGGTTTTTTGCACAGTAACGAAACTGACCAAAACGAACCAAAACATCACTATTGGGTCCAAAAAAGTGGATTGGGTGCGTAAATGAACCAAAACATCACTTTGGGTCCAAAAAAGTGGATTGGGTTCGTTCGTTTCGTTCTGGCGCGAATCGGAAGTTCGTTTCGGTTCCGGCCCGAATCAGTGCATTCAATGCAACCCGGCATGGTTTTTTGCACAGTAACGAAACTGACCAAAACGAACCAAAACATCACTATTGGGTCCAAAAAATTGGATTGGGTGCGTAAACGAACCAAAACATCACTTTGGGTCCAAAAAAATTGGATTGGGTGCGTTCGTTTCGTTTTTGGCGCGAATCGGGAGTTCGTTTCGGTTCCGGCCCGAATCAGTGCTTTCAATGCAACCCGGCATGGTTTTTTGCACAGTAACGAAACTGACCAAAATGAACCAAAACATCACTATTGCGTCCAAAAAAGCGGATTGGGTGCGTTCGTTTCGTTTCTGGCGCGAATCGGTAGTTCCTTTCGGTTCCGGCCCGAATCGGTGCATTCAATGCAACCCGGCATGGTTTTTTGCACAGTAACGAAACTGACCAAAACGAACCAAAACATTACTATTGGGTCCCAAAAAGTGGATTGGGTGCGTTCGTTTCATTTCTGGCGCGAATCGGTAGTTCGTTTCATTTTCGGCCCGAATCGGTGCATTCAATGCAACCCGGCATGGTTTTTTGCACAGTAATGAAACTGACCAAAACGAACCAAAACATCACTATTCGGTCCAAGAAAGTGGATTGGGTGCGTTCGTTTCGTTTCTGGCGCGAATCGGTAGTTCGTTTCGGTTCCGGCCTGAATCGGTGGATTCAATGCAACCCGACATGGTTTTTTGCACAGTAACGAAACTGACCAAAACGAACCAAAACATCACTATTTGGTCCAAAAAAGTGGATTGGGTGCGTTCGTTTCATTTCTGGCGCGAATCGGTAGTTCGTTTCATTTTCGGCCCGAATCGGTGCATTCAATGCAACCCGGCATGGTTTTTTTCACAGTAACGAAACTGACCAAAACGAACCAAAACATCACTATTGGGTCCAAAAAAGTGGATTGGGTGCGTTCGTTTCGTTTCTGGCGCGAATCGGTAGTTCGTTTCGGTTCCGGCCCGAATCGGTGCATTCAATGCAACCCGGCATGGTTTTTTGCACAGTAACGAAACTGACCAAAATGAACCAAAACATCACTATTGGGTCCAAAAAAGTGGATTGGGTGCGTTTGTTACGTTTCTGGCACGAATCGGTAGTTCGTTTCAGTTCCGGCCCGAATCGGTGCATTCAATGCAACCCGGCATGGTTTTTTGCACAGTAACGAAACTGACCAAAACGAACCAAAACATCACTATTGGGTCCAAAAAAGTGGATTGGGTGCGTAAATGAACCAAAACATCACTTTGGGTCCAAAAAAGTGGATTGGGTTCGTTCGTTTCGTTCTGGTGCGAATCGGAAGTTCGTTTCGGTTCCGGCCCGACTCGTTGCATTCAATGCAACCCGGCATGGTTTTTTGCACAGTAAGGAAACTCACCAAAACGAACCAAAACATCACTATTGGGTCCAAAAAAGTGGATTGGGTACATTCGTTTCGTTTCTGGCGCGAATCGGTAGTTCGTTTCGGTTCCGGCCCGAATCGGTGCATTCAATGCAACCCGGCATGGTTTTTTGCATAGTAACGAAACTGACCAAAACGAACCAAAACATCACTATTGGGTCCAAAAAAGTAGATTGGGTGCGTTCGTTTCGTTTCTGGCGCGAATCGGGAGTTCGTTTCGGTTCCGGCCCGAATCAGTGCATTCAATGCAACCCGGCATGGTTTTTTGCACAGTAACGAAACTGACCAAAACGAACCAAAACATCACTATTGGGTCCAAAAATTTGGATTGGGTGCGTAAACGAACCAAAAGATCACTTTGGGTTCAAAAAAATTGGATTGGGTGCGTTCGTTTCGTTTCTGGCGCGAATCGGGAGTTCGTTTCGGTTCTGGCCCGAATCAGTGCATTCAATGCAACCCGGCATGGTTTTTTGCATAGTAACGAAACTGACCAAAACGAACCAAAACATCACTATTGCGTCCAAAAAAGCGGATTGGGTGCGTTCGTTTCGTTTCTGGCGCGAATCGGTAGTTCCTTTCGGTTCCGGCCCGAATCGGTGCATTCAATGCAACCCGGCATGGTTTTTTGCACAGTAACGAAACTGACCAAAACGAACCAAAACATCACTATTGGGTCCAAAAAAGTAGATTGGGTGCGTTCGTTTCGTTTCTGGCGCGAATCGGGAGTTCGTTTCGGTTCCGGCCCGAATCAGTGCATTCAATGCAACCCGGCATGGTTTTTTGCACAGTAACGAAACTGACCAAAACGAACCAAAACATCACTATTGGGTCCAAAAAATTGGATTGGGTGCGTAAACGAACCAAAACATCACTTTGGGTCCAAAAAATTGGATTGGGTGCGTTCGTTTCGTTTCTGGCGCGAATCGGGAGTTCGTTTCGGTTCCGGCCCGAATCAGTGCATTCAATGCAACCCGGCATGGTTTTTTGCACAGTAACGAAACTGACCAAAACGAACCAAAACATCACTATTGCGTCCAAAAAAGCGGATTGGGTGCGTTCGTTTCGTTTCTGGCGCGAATCGGTAGTTCGTTTCGGTTCCGGCCCGAATCGGTGCATTCAATGCAACCCGGCATGGTTTTTTGCACAGTAACGAAACTGACCAAAACGAACCAAAACATCACTATTGGGTCCCAAAAATTGGATTGGGTGCGTTCGTTTCATTTGTGGCGCGAATCGGGTGTTCGTTTCGGTTCCGGCCTGAATCGGTGGATTCAATGCAACCCGACATGGTTTTTTGCACAGTAACGAAACTGACCAAAACGAACCAAAACATCACTACTTGGTCCAAAAAAGTGGATTGGGTGCGTTCGTTTCATTTCTGGCGCGAATCGGTAGTTCGTTTCATTTCTGGCGCGAATCGGTAGTTCGTTTCATATTCGGCCCGAATCGGTGCATTCAATGCAACCCGGCATGGTTTTTTTCACAGTAACGAATTTGACCAAAACGAACCAAAACATCACTATTGGGTCCAAAAAAGTGGATTGGGTGCGTAAATGAACTAAAACATCACTATTGGGTCCAAAAAAGTGGATTGGGTGCGTTCGTTTCATTTATGGCGCGAATCGGGTATTCGTTTCGGTTCCGGCCCGAATCGGTGCATTCAATGCAACCCGGCATGGTTTTTTGCACAGTAACGAAACTGAAGAAAACAAACCAAAACATCACTATTGGGTCCAAAAAAGTGGATTGGGTGCGTTCGTTTCGTTTCTGGCGAAAAATCGGTAGTTCGTTTCGGTTCCGGCCCGAATCGGTGCATGCAATGCAACCCGGCATGGTTTTTTGCACAGTAACGAAACTGACCAAAACGAACCAAAACATCACTATTGGGTCCAAAAAAGTGGATTGGGTGCATAAATGAACCAAAACATCACTTTGGGTCCAAAAAAGTGGATTGGGTTCGTTCGTTTCGTTTCTGGCGCGAATCGGAAGTTCGTTTCGGTTCCGGCCCGAATCGGTGCATTCAATGCAACCCGACATGGTTTTTTGCACAGTAACGAAACTGACCAAAACGAACCAAAACATCACTATTGGGTCCAAAAAAGTGGATTGGGTGCGTTCGTTTCGTTTCTGGCGCGAATCGCTAGTTCGTTTCGGTTCCGGCCCGAATCGGTGCATTCAATGCAACCCGGCATGGTTTTTTTCACAGTAACGAAACTGACCAAAACGAACCAAAACATCACTATTGGGTCCAAAAAAGTGGATTGGGTGCGTTCGTTTCGTTTCTGGCGCGAATCGGTAGTTCGTTTCGGTTCCGGCCCGAATCGGTGCATTCAATGCAACCCGGCATGGTTTTTTGCACAGTAACGAAACTGACCAAAACGAACCAAAACATCACTATTGGGTCCAAAAAATTGGATTGGGTGCGTAAACGAACCAAAACATCACTTTGGGTCCAAAAAATTGGATTGGGTGCGTTCGTTTCGTTTCTGGCGCGAATCGGGAGTTCGTTTCGGTTCCGGCCCGAATCAGTGCTTTCAATGCAACCCGGCATGGTTTTTTGCACAGTAACGAAACTGACCAAAATGAACCAAAACATCACTATTGCGTCCAAAAAAGTGGATTGGGTGCGTTCGTTTCGTTTCTGGCGCGAATCGGTAGTTCCTTTCGGTTCCGGCCCGAATCGGTGCATTCAATGCAACCCGGCATGGTTTTTTGCACGGTAACGAAACTGACCAAAACGAACCAAAACATCACTATTGGGTCCCAAAAAGTGGATTGGGTGCGTTCGTTTCATTTCTGGCGCGAATCGGTAGTTCGTTTCATTTTCGGCCCGACTTGGTGCATTCAATGCAACCCGGCATGGTTTTTTGCACAGTAATGAAACTGACCAAAACGAACCAAAACATCACTATTCGGTCCAAAAAAGTGGATTGGGTGCGTTCGTTTCGTTTCTGGCGCGAATCGGTAGTTCGTTTCGGTTCCGGCCTGAATCGGTGGATTCAATGCAACCCGACATGGTTTTTTGCACAGTAACGAAACTGACCAAAACGAACCAAAACATCACTATTTGGTCCAAAAAAGTGGATTGGGTGCGTTCGTTTCATTTCTGGCGCGAATCGGTAGTTCGTTTCATTTTCGGCCCGAATCGGTGCATTCAATGCAACCCGGCATGGTTTTTTTCACAGTAACGAAACTGACCAAAACGAACCAAAACATCACTATTGGGTCCAAAAAAGTGGATTGGGTGCGTTCGTTTCGTTTCTGGCGCGAATCGGTAGTTCGTTTCGGTTCCGGCCCGAATCGGTGCATTCAATGCAACCCGGCATGGTTTTTTGCACAGTAACGAAACTGACCAAAATGAACCAAAACATCACTATTGGGTCCAAAAAAGTGGATTGGGTGCGTTTGTTACGTTTCTGGCACGAATCGGTAGTTCGTTTCAGCTCCGGCCCGAATCGGTGCATTCAATGCAACCCGGCATGGTTTTTTGCACAGTAACGAAACTGACCAAAACGAACCAAAACATCACTATTGGTTTCAAAAAAGTGGATTGGGTGCGTAAATGAACCAAAACATCACTTTGGGTCCAAAAAAGTGGATTGGGTTCGTTCGTTTCGTTCTGGCGCGAATCGGAAGTTCGTTTCGGTTCCGGCCCGAATCGGTGCATTCAATGCAACCCGGCATGGTTTTTTGCACAGTAACGAAACTGACCAAAACGAACCAAAACATCACTATTGGGTCCAAAAAAGTGGATTGGGTGCGTTCGTTTCGTTTCTGGCGCGAATCGGTAGTTCGTTTCGGTTCCGGCCCGAATCGGTGCATTCAATGCAACCCGGCATAGTTTTTTGCACAGTAACGAAACTGACCAAAACGAACCAAAACATCACTATTGGGTCCAAAAAAGTGGATTGGGTGCGTTCGTTTCGTTTCTGGCGTGAATCGGTAGTTCGTTTCGGTTCCGGCCCGAATCGGTGCATTCAATGCAACCCGGCATGGTTTTTTGCACAGTAACGAAACTGACCAAAACGAACCAAAACATCACTATTGGGTCCAAAAAATTGGATTGGGTGCGTAAACGAACCAAAACATCACTTTGGGTTCAAAAAAATTGGATTGGGTGCGTTCGTTTCGTTTCTGGCGCGAATCGGGAGTTCGTTTCGGTTCTGGCCCGAATCAGTGCATTCAATGCAACCCGGCATGGTTTTTTGCACAGTAACGAAACTGACCAAAACGAACCAAAACATCACTATTGCGTCCAAAAAAGCGGATTGGGTGCGTTCGTTTCGTTTCTGGCGCGAATCGGTAGTTCCTTTCGGTTCCGGCCCGAATCGGTGCATTCAATGGAACCCGGCATGGTTTTTTGCACAGTAACGAAACTGACCAAAACGAACCAAAACATCACTATTGGGTCCCAAAAAGTGGATTGGGTGCGTTCGTTTCGTTTCTGGCGCGAATCGGGTGTTCGTTTCGGTTCCGGCCCAAATCGGTGCATTCAATGCAACCCGGCATGATTTTTTGCACAGTAACGAAACTGACCAAAACGAATCAAAACATCACTATTGGGTCCAAAAAAGTGGATTGGGTGCGTTCGTTTCCTTTCTCGCGTGAATCGGTAGATCGTTTCGGTTCCGGCCCAAATCGGTGCATTCAATGCAACCCGGCATGGTTTTTTGCATAGTAACAAAAATGACGAAAACGAACCAAAACATCACTATTGGGTCCAAAAAAGTGGATTGGGTGCGTTCGTTTCGTTTCTGGCGCGAATCGGTAGTTCGTTTCAGTTCCGGCCCGAATCGGTGCATTCAATGCAACCCGGCATGGTTTTTTGCACAGTAACGAAACTGACCAAAACGAACCAAAACATCACTATTGGGTCCAAAAAAGTGGATAGGGTGCGTTTGTTACGTTTCTGGCACGAATCGGTAGTTCGTTTCAGTTCCGGCCCGAATCGGTGCATTCAATGCAACCCGGCATGGTTTTTTGCACAGTAACGAAACTGACCAAAACGAACCAAAACATCACTATTGGGTCCAAAAAAGTGGATTGGGTGCGTAAATGAACCAAAACATCACTTTGGGTCCAAAAAAGTGGATTGGGTTCGTTCGTTTCGTTTCTGGCGCGAATCGGAAGTTCGTTTCGGTTCCGGCCCGAATCGGTGCATTCAATGCAACCCGGCATGGTTTTTTGCACAGTAACGAAACTGACCAAAACGAACCAAAACATCACTATTGGGTCCAAAAAAGTGGATTGGGTGCGTTCGTTTCGTTTCTTGCGCGAATTGGTAGATCGTTTCGGTTCCGGCCCGAATCGGTGCATTCAATGCAACCCGGCATGGTTTTTTGCATAGTAACAAAAATGACGAAAACGAACCAAAATATCACTATTGGGTCCAAAAAAGTGGATTGGGTGCGTTCGTTTCGTTTCTTGCGCGAATCGGTAGATCGTTTCGGTTCCGGCCCGAATCGGTGCATTCAATGCAACCCGGCATGGTTTTTTGCATAGTAACAAAAATGACGAAAACGAACCAAAATATCACTATTGGGTCCAAAAATGTGGATTGGGTGCGTTTGTTTCGTTTCTGGCGCGAACCGGTAGTTCGTTTCGGTTCCGGCCCGAATCGGTGCATTCAATGCAACCCGGCATAGTTTTTTGCACAGTAACGAAACTAACCAAAACGAACCAAAACATCACTATTGGGTCCGAAAAAGTGGATTGTGTGCGTAAACGAACCAAAACATCACTTTGGGTCCAAAAAATTGGATTGGGTACGTTCGTTTCGATTCTGGCGCGAATCGGAAGTTCGTTTCAGTTCCGTCCCGAATCGGTGCATTCAATGCAACCCGGCATGGTTTTTTCCACAGTAACGAAACTGACTAAAACGAACCAAAACATCACTATTGGGTCCAAAAAAGTGGATTGGGTGCGTTCGTTTCGTTTCTGGCGTGAATCGGTAGTTCGTTTCGGTTCCGGCCCGAATCGGTGCATACAATGCAACCCGGCATGGTTTTTTGCATAGTAACGAAACTGACCAAACCGAACCAAAACATCACTCTTGGGTCAAAAAAAGTGGATTGGGTGCGTTAATTTCGTTTCTGGCACGAATCGGTAGTTCATTTCGGTTCCGGCTCGAATTGGTGCATTCAATGCAACCCGACATGGTTTTTTGCACAGTAACGAAACTGACCAAAACGAACCAAAACATCACTATTGGGTCCAAAAAAGTGGATTGGGTGCGTAAATGAACCAAAACATCACTTTGGGTCCAAAAAAGTGGATTGGGTTCGTTCGTTTCGTTTCTGGCGCGAATCGGAAGTTCGCTTCGGTTCCGGCCCGAATCGGTGCATTCAATGCAACCCGGCATGGTTTTTTGCACAGTAACGAAACTGACCAAAACGAACCAAAACATTACTATTGGGTCCAAAAAAGTGGATTGGGTGCGTTCGTTTCGTTTCTGGCGCGAATCGGTAGTTCGTTTCGGTTCCGGCCCGAATCGGTGCATTCAATGCAACCCGGCATAGTTTTTTGCACAGTAACGAAACTGACCAAAATGAACCAAAACATCACTATTGGGTCCAAAAAAGTGGATTGGGTGCGTTCGTTTCGTTTCTGGCGTGAATCGGTAGTTCGTTTCGGTTCCGTCCCGAATCGGTGCATTCAATGCAACCCGGCATGGTTTTTTGCACAGTAACGAAACTGACCAAAACGAACCAAAACATCACTATTGGGTCCAAAAAAGTGGATTGGGTGCGTAAACGAACCAAAACATCACTTTGGGTCCAAAAAATTGGATTGGGTACGTTCGTTTCGATTCTGGCGCGAATCGGAAGTTCGTTTCAGTTCCGTCCCGAATCGGTGCATTCAATGCAACCCGGCATGGTTTTTTGCACAGTAACAAAACTGACTAAAACGAACCAAAACATCACTATTGGGTCCAAGAAAGTGGATTGGGTACGTTCGTTTCGTTTCTGGCGTGAATCGGTAGTTCGTTTCGGTTCCGGCCCGAATCGGTGCATTCAATGCAACCCGGCATGGTTTTTTGCACAGTAACGAAACTGACCAAAACGAACCAAAACATCACTCTTGGGTCAAAAAAAGTGGATTGGGTGCATTCATTTCGTTTCTGGCGCGAATCGGAAGTTCGTTTCGGTTCCGGCCCGAATCGGTGCATTCCATGCAACCCGGCATGGTTTTTTGCACAGTAACGAAACTGACCAAAACGAACCAAAACATCACTATTGGGTCCAAAAAAGTGGATTGGGTGCGTTCGTTTCGTTTCTGGCGCGAATCGCTAGTTCGTTTCGGTTCCGGCCCGAATCGGTGCATTCAATGCAACCCGGCATAGTTTTTTGCACAGTAACGAAACTGACCAAAACGAACCAAAACATCACTATTGGGTCCAAAAAAGTAGATTGGGTGCGTTCGTTTCGTTTCTGGCGCGAATCGGGAGTTCGTTTCGGTTCCGGCCCGAATCAGTGCATTCAATGCAACCCGGCATGGTTTTTTGCACAGTAAAGAAACTGACCAAAACGAACCAAAACATCACTATTGGGTCCAAAAAATTGGATTGGGTGCGTAAACGAACCAAAACATCACTTTGGGTCCAAAAAATTGGATTGGGTGCGTTCGTTTCGTTTCTGGCGCGAATCGGGAGTTCGTTTCGGTTCCGGCCCGAATCAGTGCATTCAATGCAACCCGGCATGGTTTTTTGCACAGTAACGAAACTGACCAAAACGAACCAAAACATCACTATTGCGTCCAAAAAAGCGGATTGGGTGCGTTCGTTTCGTTTCTGGCGCGAATCGGTAGTTCCTTTCGGTTCCGGCCCGAATCGGTGCATTCAATCCAACCCGGCATGGTTTTTTGCACAGTAACGAAACTGACCAAAACGAACCAAAACATCACTATTGGGTCCAAAAAAGTGGATTGGGTTCGTTCGTTTCGTTTCTGGCGTGAATCGGTAGTTCGTTTCGGTTCCGTCCCGAATCGGTGCATTCAATGCAACCCGGCATGGTTTTTTGCACAGTAACGAAACTGACCAAAACGAACCAAAACATCACTATTGGGTCCAAAAAAGTGGATTGGGTGCGTAAACGAACCAAAACATCACTTTGGGTCCAAAAAATTGGATTGGGTACGTTCGTTTCGATTCTGGCGCGAATCGGAAGTTCGTTTCAGTTCCGTCCCGAATCGGTGCATTCAATGCAACCCGGCATGGTTTTTTGCACAGTAACAAAACTGACTAAAACGAACCAAAACATCACTATTGGGTCCAAGAAAGTGGATTGGGTACGTTCGTTTCGTTTCTGGCGTGAATCGGTAGTTCGTTTCGGTTCCGGCCCGAATCGGTGCATTCAATGCAACCCGGCATGGTTTTTTGCACAGTAACGAAACTGACCAAAACGAACCAAAACATCACTCTTGGGTCAAAAAAAGTGGATTGGGTGCATTCATTTCGTTTCTGGCGCGAATCGGAAGTTCGTTTCGGTTCCGGCCCGAATCGGTGCATTCCATGCAACCCGGCATGGTTTTTTGCACAGTAACGAAACTGACCAAAACGAACCAAAACATCACTATTGGGTCCAAAAAAGTGGATTGGGTGCGTTCGTTTCGTTTCTGGCGCGAATCGCTAGTTCGTTTCGGTTCCGGCCCGAATCGGTGCATTCAATGCAACCCGGCATAGTTTTTTGCACAGTAACGAAACTGACCAAAACGAACCAAAACATCACTATTGGGTCCAAAAAAGTAGATTGGGTGCGTTCGTTTCGTTTCTGGCGCGAATCGGGAGTTCGTTTCGGTTCCGGCCCGAATCAGTGCATTCAATGCAACCCGGCATGGTTTTTTGCACAGTAAAGAAACTGACCAAAACGAACCAAAACATCACTATTGGGTCCAAAAAATTGGATTGGGTGCGTAAACGAACCAAAACATCACTTTGGGTCCAAAAAATTGGATTGGGTGCGTTCGTTTCGTTTCTGGCGCGAATCGGGAGTTCGTTTCGGTTCCGGCCCGAATCAGTGCATTCAATGCAACCCGGCATGGTTTTTTGCACAGTAACGAAACTGACCAAAACGAACCAAAACATCACTATTGCGTCCAAAAAAGCGGATTGGGTGCGTTCGTTTCGTTTCTGGCGCGAATCGGTAGTTCCTTTCGGTTCCGGCCCGAATCGGTGCATTCAATCCAACCCGGCATGGTTTTTTGCACAGTAACGAAACTGACCAAAACGAACCAAAACATCACTATTGGGTCCCAAAAATTGGATTGGGTGCGTTCGTTTCATTTGTGGCGCGAATCGGGTGTTCGTTTCGGTTCCGGCCTGAATCGGTGGATTCAATGCAACCCGACATGGTTTTTTGCACAGTAACGAAACTGACCAAAACGAACCAAAACATCACTATTTGGTCCAAAAAAGTGGATTGGGTGCGTTCGTTTCATTTCTGGCGCGAATCGGTAGTTCGTTTCATTTTCGGCCCGAATCGGTGCATTCAATGCAACCCGGCATGGTTTTTTTCAAAGTAACGAATTTGACCAAAACGAACCAAAACATCACTATTGGGTCCAAAAAAGTGGATTGGGCGCGTAAATGAACTAAAACATCACTATTGGGTCCAAAAAAGTGGATTGGGTGCGTTCGTTTCATTTATGGCGCGAATCGGGTATTCGTTTCGGTTCCGGCCCGAATTAGTGCATTCAATGCAACCCGGCATGGTTTTTTGCACAGTAACGAAACTGACGAAAACGAACCAAAACATCACTATTGGGTCGAAAAAAGTGGATTGGGTGCGTTCGTTTCGTTTCTGGCGAAAAATCGGTAGTTCGTTTCGGTTCCGGCCCGAATCGGTGCATGCAATGCAACCCGGCATGGTTTTTTGCACAGTAACGAAACTGACCAAAACGAACCAAAACAACACTATTGGGTCCAAAAAAGTGGATTGGGTGCGTAAATGAACCAAAACATCACTTTGGGTCCAAAAAAGTGGATTGGGTTCGTTCGTTTCGTTTCTGGCGCGAATCGGAAGTTCGTTTCGGTTCCGGCCCGAATCGGTGCATTCAATGCAACCCGGCATGGTTTTTTGCACAGTAACGAAACTGACCAAAACGAACCAAAACATTACTATTGGGTCCAAAAAAGTGGATTGGGTGCGTTCGTTTCGTTTCTGGCGCGAATCGGTAGTTCGTTTCGGTTCCGGCCCGAATCGGTGCATTCAATGCAACCCGGCATAGTTTTTTGCACAGTAACGAAACTGACCAAAACGAACCAAAACATCACTATTGGGTCCAAAAAAGTGGATTGGGTGCGTTCGTTTCGTTTCTGGCGTGAATCGGTAGTTCGTTTCGGTTCCGTCCCGAATCGGTGCATTCAATGCAACCCGGCATGGTTTTTTGCACAGTAACGAAACTGACCAAAACGAACCAAAACATCACTATTGGGTCCAAAAAAGTGGATTGGGTGCGTAAACGAACCAAAACATCACTTTGGGTCCAAAAAATTGGATTGGGTACGTTCGTTTCGATTCTGGCGCGAATCGGAAGTTCGTTTCAGTTCCGTCCCGAATCGGTGCATTCAATGCAACCCGGCATGGTTTTTTGCACAGTAACGAAACTGACTAAAACGAACCAAAACATCACTATTGGGTCCAAGAAAGTGGATTGGGTACGTTCGTTTCGTTTCTGGCGTGAATCGGTAGTTCGTTTCGGTTCCGGCCCGAATCGGTGCATTCAATGCAACCCGGCATGGTTTTTTGCACAGTAACGAAACTGACCAAAACGAACCAAAACATCACTCTTGGGTCAAAAAAAGTGGATTGGGTGCATTCATTTCGTTTCTGGCGCGAATCGGAAGTTCGTTTCGGTTCCGGCCCGAATCGGTGCATTCAATGCAACCCGGCATGGTTTTTTGCACAGTAACGAAACTGACCAAAACGAACCAAAACATCACTATTGGGTCCAAAAAAGTGGATTGGGTGCGTTCGTTTCGTTTCTGGCGCGAATCGCTAGTTCGTTTCGGTTCCGGCCCGAATCGGTGCATTCAATGCAACCCGGCATAGTTTTTTGCACAGTAACGAAACTGACCAAAACGAACCAAAACATCACTATTGGGTCCAAAAAAGTAGATTGGGTGCGTTCGTTTCGTTTCTGGCGCGAATCGGGAGTTCGTTTCGGTTCCGGCCCGAATCAGTGCATTCAATGCAACCCGGCATGGTTTTTTGCACAGTAACGAAACTGACCAAAACGAACCAAAACATCACTATTGGGTCCAAAAAATTGGATTGGGTGCGTAAACGAACCAAAACATCACTATTGGGTCCAAAAAAGTGGATTGGGTGCGTAAATGAACCAAAACATCACTTTGGGTCCAAAAAGTGGATTGGGTTCGTTCGTTTCGTTCTGGCGCGAATCGGAAGTTCGTTTCGGTTCCGGCCCGAATCGGTGCATTCAATGCAACCCGGCATGGTTTTTTGCACAGTAACGAAACTGACCAAAACGAACCAAAACATCACTATTGGGTCCAAAAAAGTGGATTGGGTGCGTTCGTTTCGTTTCTGGCGCGAATCGGTAGTTCCTTTCGGTTCCGGCCCGAATCGGTGCATTCAATGCAACCCGGCATGGTTTTTTGCACAGTAACGAAACTGACCAAAACGAACCAAAACATCACTATTGGGTCCCAAAAAGTGGATTGGGTGCGTTCGTTTCATTTCTGGCGCGAATCGGGTGTTCGTTTCGGTTCCGGCCCAAATCGGTGCATTCAATGCAACCCGGCATGATTTTTTGCACAGTAACGAAACTGACCAAAACGAATCAAAACATCACTATTGGGTCCAAAAAAGTGGATTGGGTGCGTTCGTTTCCTTTCTTGCGTGAATCGGTAGATCGTTTCGGTTCCGGCCCGAATCGGTGCATTCAATGCAACCCGGCATGGTTTTTTGCATAGTAACAAAAATGACGAAAACGAACCAAAACATCACTATTGGGTCCAAAAAAGTGGATTGGGTGCGTTCGTTTTGTTTCTGGCGCGAATCGGTAGTTCGTTTCAGTTCCGGCCCGAATCGGTGCATTCAATGCAACCCGGCATGGTTTTTTGCACAGTAACGAAACTGACCAAAACGAACCAAAACATCACTATTGAGTCCAAAAAAGTGGATTGGGTGCGTTCGTTTCATTTCTGGCGTGAATCGGTAGTTCGTTTCGGTTCCGGCCCGAATCGGTGCATTCAATGCAACCCGGCATGGTTTTTTGCACAGTAACGAAACTGACCAAAACGAACCAAAACATCACTATTGGGTCCAAAAAAGTGGATTGGGTGCGTTTGTTACGTTTCTGGCACGAATCGGTAGTTCGTTTCAGTTCCGGCACGAATCGGTGCATTCAATGCAACCCGGCATGGTTTTTTGCACAGTAACGAAACTGACCAAAACGAACCAAAACATCACTATTGGGTCCAAAAAAGTGGATTGGGTGCGTTCGTTTCGTTTCTTGCGTGAATTGGTAGATCGTTTCGGTTCTGGCCCGAATCGGTGCATTCAATGCAACCTGGCATGGTTTTTCGCATAGTAACAAAAATGACGAAAACGAACCAAAATATCACTATTGGGTCCAAAAAAGTGGATTGGGTGCGTTCGTTTCGTTTCTTGCGCGAATCGGTAGATCGTTTCGGTTCCGGCCCGAATCGGTGCATTCAATGCAACCCGGCATGGTTTTTTGCATAGTAACAAAAATGACGAAAACGAACCAAAATATCACTATTGGGTCCAAAAAAGTGGATTGGGTGCGTTCGTTTCGTTTCTGGCGCGAACCGGTAGTTCGTTTCGGTTCCGGCCCGAATCGGTGCATTCAATGCAACCCGGCATGGTTTTTTGCACAGTAACGAAACTTACCAAAACGAACCAAAACATCACTATTGGGTCCGAAAAAGTGGATTGTGTGCGTAAATGAACCAAAACATCACTTTGGGTCCAAAAAAGTGGATTGGGTGCGTTCGTTTAGGTTCCGACCCGAATCGGTGTATTCAATGCAACCCGGCATGGTTTTTTGCACAGTAACGAAACTGACCAAAATGAACCAAAACATCACTATTGGGTCCAAAAAAGTAGATTGGGTGCGTTCGTTTCATTTCTGGCGTGAATCGGTAGTTCGTTTCGGTTCCGGCCCGAATCGGTGCATTCAATGCATCTCGGCATGATTTTTTGCACGGTAACGAAACTGACCAAAACGAACGAAAACATCACTATTGGGTCCAAAAAAGTGGATTGGGTGCGTTCGTTTCGTTTCTGGCGTGAATCGGTAGTTCGTTTCGGTTCCGTCCCGAATCGGTGCATTCAATGCAACCCGGCATGGTTTTTTGCACAGTAATGAAACTGACCAAAACGAACCAAAACATCACTATTGGGTCCAAAAAAGTGGATTGGGTGCGTAAACGAACCAAAACATCACTTTGGGTCCAAAAAATTGGATTGGGTACGTTCGTTTCGATTCTGGCGCGAATCGGAAGTTCGTTTCAGTTCCGTCCCGAATCGGTGCATTCAATGCAACCCGGCATGGTTTTTTGCACAGTAACGAAACTGACTAAAACGAACCAAAACATCACTATTGGGTCCAAAAAATTGGATTGGGTGCGTTCGTTTCGTTTCTGGCGCGAATCGGGAGTTCGTTTCGGTTCCGGCCCGAATCAGTGCTTTCAATGCAACCCGGCATGGTTTTTTGCACAGTAACGAAACTGACCAAAATGAACCAAAACATCACTATTGCGTCCAAAAAAGTGGATTGGGTGCGTTCGTTTCGTTTCTGGCGCGAATCGGTAGTTCCTTTCGGTTCCGGCCCGAATCGGTGCATTCAATGCAACCCGGCATGGTTTTTTGCACGGTAACGAAACTGACCAAAACGAACCAAAACATCACTATTGGGTCCCAAAAAGTGGATTGGGTGCGTTCGTTTCATTTCTGGCGCGAATCGGTAGTTCGTTTCATTTTCGGCCCGACTTGGTGCATTCAATGCAACCCGGCATGGTTTTTTGCACAGTAATGAAACTGACCAAAACGAACCAAAACATCACTATTCGGTCCAAAAAAGTGGATTGGGTGCGTTCGTTTCGTTTCTGGCGCGAATCGGTAGTTCGTTTCGGTTCCGGCCTGAATCGGTGGATTCAATGCAACCCGACATGGTTTTTTGCACAGTAACGAAACTGACCAAAACGAACCAAAACATCACTATTTGGTCCAAAAAAGTGGATTGGGTGCGTTCGTTTCATTTCTGGCGCGAATCGGTAGTTCGTTTCATTTTCGGCCCGAATCGGTGCATTCAATGCAACCCGGCATGGTTTTTTTCACAGTAACGAAACTGACCAAAACGAACCAAAACATCACTATTGGGTCCAAAAAAGTGGATTGGGTGCGTTCGTTTCGTTTCTGGCGCGAATCGGTAGTTCGTTTCGGTTCCGGCCCGAATCGGTGCATTCAATGCAACCCGGCATGGTTTTTTGCACAGTAACGAAACTGACCAAAATGAACCAAAACATCACTATTGGGTCCAAAAAAGTGGATTGGGTGCGTTTGTTACGTTTCTGGCACGAATCGGTAGTTCGTTTCAGCTCCGGCCCGAATCGGTGCATTCAATGCAACCCGGCATGGTTTTTTGCACAGTAACGAAACTGACCAAAACGAACCAAAACATCACTATTGGTTTCAAAAAAGTGGATTGGGTGCGTAAATGAACCAAAACATCACTTTGGGTCCAAAAAAGTGGATTGGGTTCGTTCGTTTCGTTCTGGCGCGAATCGGAAGTTCGTTTCGGTTCCGGCCCGAATCGGTGCATTCAATGCAACCCGGCATGGTTTTTTGCACAGTAACGAAACTGACCAAAACGAACCAAAACATCACTATTGGGTCCAAAAAAGTGGATTGGGTGCGTTCGTTTCGTTTCTGGCGCGAATCGGTAGTTCGTTTCGGTTCCGGCCCGAATCGGTGCATTCAATGCAACCCGGCATAGTTTTTTGCACAGTAACGAAACTGACCAAAACGAACCAAAACATCACTATTGGGTCCAAAAAAGTGGATTGGGTGCGTTCGTTTCGTTTCTGGCGTGAATCGGTAGTTCGTTTCGGTTCCGGCCCGAATCGGTGCATTCAATGCAACCCGGCATGGTTTTTTGCACAGTAACGAAACTGACCAAAACGAACCAAAACATCACTATTGGGTCCAAAAAATTGGATTGGGTGCGTAAACGAACCAAAACATCACTTTGGGTTCAAAAAAATTGGATTGGGTGCGTTCGTTTCGTTTCTGGCGCGAATCGGGAGTTCGTTTCGGTTCTGGCCCGAATCAGTGCATTCAATGCAACCCGGCATGGTTTTTTGCACAGTAACGAAACTGACCAAAACGAACCAAAACATCACTATTGCGTCCAAAAAAGCGGATTGGGTGCGTTCGTTTCGTTTCTGGCGCGAATCGGTAGTTCCTTTCGGTTCCGGCCCGAATCGGTGCATTCAATGGAACCCGGCATGGTTTTTTGCACAGTAACGAAACTGACCAAAACGAACCAAAACATCACTATTGGGTCCCAAAAAGTGGATTGGGTGCGTTCGTTTCGTTTCTGGCGCGAATCGGGTGTTCGTTTCGGTTCCGGCCCAAATCGGTGCATTCAATGCAACCCGGCATGATTTTTTGCACAGTAACGAAACTGACCAAAACGAATCAAAACATCACTATTGGGTCCAAAAAAGTGGATTGGGTGCGTTCGTTTCCTTTCTCGCGTGAATCGGTAGATCGTTTCGGTTCCGGCCCAAATCGGTGCATTCAATGCAACCCGGCATGGTTTTTTGCATAGTAACAAAAATGACGAAAACGAACCAAAACATCACTATTGGGTCCAAAAAAGTGGATTGGGTGCGTTCGTTTCGTTTCTGGCGCGAATCGGTAGTTCGTTTCAGTTCCGGCCCGAATCGGTGCATTCAATGCAACCCGGCATGGTTTTTTGCACAGTAACGAAACTGACCAAAACGAACCAAAACATCACTATTGGGTCCAAAAAAGTGGATAGGGTGCGTTTGTTACGTTTCTGGCACGAATCGGTAGTTCGTTTCAGTTCCGGCCCGAATCGGTGCATTCAATGCAACCCGGCATGGTTTTTTGCACAGTAACGAAACTGACCAAAACGAACCAAAACATCACTATTGGGTCCAAAAAAGTGGATTGGGTGCGTAAATGAACCAAAACATCACTTTGGGTCCAAAAAAGTGGATTGGGTTCGTTCGTTTCGTTTCTGGCGCGAATCGGAAGTTCGTTTCGGTTCCGGCCCGAATCGGTGCATTCAATGCAACCCGGCATGGTTTTTTGCACAGTAACGAAACTGACCAAAACGAACCAAAACATCACTATTGGGTCCAAAAAAGTGGATTGGGTGCGTTCGTTTCGTTTCTTGCGCGAATTGGTAGATCGTTTCGGTTCCGGCCCGAATCGGTGCATTCAATGCAACCCGGCATGGTTTTTTGCATAGTAACAAAAATGACGAAAACGAACCAAAATATCACTATTGGGTCCAAAAAAGTGGATTGGGTGCGTTCGTTTCGTTTCTTGCGCGAATCGGTAGATCGTTTCGGTTCCGGCCCGAATCGGTGCATTCAATGCAACCCGGCATGGTTTTTTGCATAGTAACAAAAATGACGAAAACGAACCAAAATATCACTATTGGGTCCAAAAATGTGGATTGGGTGCGTTTGTTTCGTTTCTGGCGCGAACCGGTAGTTCGTTTCGGTTCCGGCCCGAATCGGTGCATTCAATGCAACCCGGCATAGTTTTTTGCACAGTAACGAAACTAACCAAAACGAACCAAAACATCACTATTGGGTCCGAAAAAGTGGATTGTGTGCGTAAACGAACCAAAACATCACTTTGGGTCCAAAAAATTGGATTGGGTACGTTCGTTTCGATTCTGGCGCGAATCGGAAGTTCGTTTCAGTTCCGTCCCGAATCGGTGCATTCAATGCAACCCGGCATGGTTTTTTCCACAGTAACGAAACTGACTAAAACGAACCAAAACATCACTATTGGGTCCAAAAAAGTGGATTGGGTGCGTTCGTTTCGTTTCTGGCGTGAATCGGTAGTTCGTTTCGGTTCCGGCCCGAATCGGTGCATACAATGCAACCCGGCATGGTTTTTTGCATAGTAACGAAACTGACCAAACCGAACCAAAACATCACTCTTGGGTCAAAAAAAGTGGATTGGGTGCGTTAATTTCGTTTCTGGCACGAATCGGTAGTTCATTTCGGTTCCGGCTCGAATTGGTGCATTCAATGCAACCCGACATGGTTTTTTGCACAGTAACGAAACTGACCAAAACGAACCAAAACATCACTATTGGGTCCAAAAAAGTGGATTGGGTGCGTAAATGAACCAAAACATCACTTTGGGTCCAAAAAAGTGGATTGGGTTCGTTCGTTTCGTTTCTGGCGCGAATCGGAAGTTCGCTTCGGTTCCGGCCCGAATCGGTGCATTCAATGCAACCCGGCATGGTTTTTTGCACAGTAACGAAACTGACCAAAACGAACCAAAACATTACTATTGGGTCCAAAAAAGTGGATTGGGTGCGTTCGTTTCGTTTCTGGCGCGAATCGGTAGTTCGTTTCGGTTCCGGCCCGAATCGGTGCATTCAATGCAACCCGGCATAGTTTTTTGCACAGTAACGAAACTGACCAAAACGAACCAAAACATCACTATTGGGTCCAAAAAAGTGGATTGGGTGCGTTCGTTTCGTTTCTGGCGTGAATCGGTAGTTCGTTTCGGTTCCGTCCCGAATCGGTGCATTCAATGCAACCCGGCATGGTTTTTTGCACAGTAACGAAACTGACCAAAACGAACCAAAACATCACTATTGGGTCCAAAAAAGTGGATTGGGTGCGTAAACGAACCAAAACATCACTTTGGGTCCAAAAAATTGGATTGGGTACGTTCGTTTCGATTCTGGCGCGAATCGGAAGTTCGTTTCAGTTCCGTCCCGAATCGGTGCATTCAATGCAACCCGGCATGGTTTTTTGCACAGTAACAAAACTGACTAAAACGAACCAAAACATCACTATTGGGTCCAAGAAAGTGGATTGGGTACGTTCGTTTCGTTTCTGGCGTGAATCGGTAGTTCGTTTCGGTTCCGGCCCGAATCGGTGCATTCAATGCAACCCGGCATGGTTTTTTGCACAGTAACGAAACTGACCAAAACGAACCAAAACATCACTCTTGGGTCAAAAAAAGTGGATTGGGTGCATTCATTTCGTTTCTGGCGCGAATCGGAAGTTCGTTTCGGTTCCGGCCCGAATCGGTGCATTCCATGCAACCCGGCATGGTTTTTTGCACAGTAACGAAACTGACCAAAACGAACCAAAACATCACTATTGGGTCCAAAAAAGTGGATTGGGTGCGTTCGTTTCGTTTCTGGCGCGAATCGCTAGTTCGTTTCGGTTCCGGCCCGAATCGGTGCATTCAATGCAACCCGGCATAGTTTTTTGCACAGTAACGAAACTGACCAAAACGAACCAAAACATCACTATTGGGTCCAAAAAAGTAGATTGGGTGCGTTCGTTTCGTTTCTGGCGCGAATCGGGAGTTCGTTTCGGTTCCGGCCCGAATCAGTGCATTCAATGCAACCCGGCATGGTTTTTTGCACAGTAAAGAAACTGACCAAAACGAACCAAAACATCACTATTGGGTCCAAAAAATTGGATTGGGTGCGTAAACGAACCAAAACATCACTTTGGGTCCAAAAAATTGGATTGGGTGCGTTCGTTTCGTTTCTGGCGCGAATCGGGAGTTCGTTTCGGTTCCGGCCCGAATCAGTGCATTCAATGCAACCCGGCATGGTTTTTTGCACAGTAACGAAACTGACCAAAACGAACCAAAACATCACTATTGCGTCCAAAAAAGCGGATTGGGTGCGTTCGTTTCGTTTCTGGCGCGAATCGGTAGTTCCTTTCGGTTCCGGCCCGAATCGGTGCATTCAATCCAACCCGGCATGGTTTTTTGCACAGTAACGAAACTGACCAAAACGAACCAAAACATCACTATTGGGTCCAAAAAAGTGGATTGGGTTCGTTCGTTTCGTTTCTGGCGTGAATCGGTAGTTCGTTTCGGTTCCGTCCCGAATCGGTGCATTCAATGCAACCCGGCATGGTTTTTTGCACAGTAACGAAACTGACCAAAACGAACCAAAACATCACTATTGGGTCCAAAAAAGTGGATTGGGTGCGTAAACGAACCAAAACATCACTTTGGGTCCAAAAAATTGGATTGGGTACGTTCGTTTCGATTCTGGCGCGAATCGGAAGTTCGTTTCAGTTCCGTCCCGAATCGGTGCATTCAATGCAACCCGGCATGGTTTTTTGCACAGTAACAAAACTGACTAAAACGAACCAAAACATCACTATTGGGTCCAAGAAAGTGGATTGGGTACGTTCGTTTCGTTTCTGGCGTGAATCGGTAGTTCGTTTCGGTTCCGGCCCGAATCGGTGCATTCAATGCAACCCGGCATGGTTTTTTGCACAGTAACGAAACTGACCAAAACGAACCAAAACATCACTCTTGGGTCAAAAAAAGTGGATTGGGTGCATTCATTTCGTTTCTGGCGCGAATCGGAAGTTCGTTTCGGTTCCGGCCCGAATCGGTGCATTCCATGCAACCCGGCATGGTTTTTTGCACAGTAACGAAACTGACCAAAACGAACCAAAACATCACTATTGGGTCCAAAAAAGTGGATTGGGTGCGTTCGTTTCGTTTCTGGCGCGAATCGCTAGTTCGTTTCGGTTCCGGCCCGAATCGGTGCATTCAATGCAACCCGGCATAGTTTTTTGCACAGTAACGAAACTGACCAAAACGAACCAAAACATCACTATTGGGTCCAAAAAAGTAGATTGGGTGCGTTCGTTTCGTTTCTGGCGCGAATCGGGAGTTCGTTTCGGTTCCGGCCCGAATCAGTGCATTCAATGCAACCCGGCATGGTTTTTTGCACAGTAAAGAAACTGACCAAAACGAACCAAAACATCACTATTGGGTCCAAAAAATTGGATTGGGTGCGTAAACGAACCAAAACATCACTTTGGGTCCAAAAAATTGGATTGGGTGCGTTCGTTTCGTTTCTGGCGCGAATCGGGAGTTCGTTTCGGTTCCGGCCCGAATCAGTGCATTCAATGCAACCCGGCATGGTTTTTTGCACAGTAACGAAACTGACCAAAACGAACCAAAACATCACTATTGCGTCCAAAAAAGCGGATTGGGTGCGTTCGTTTCGTTTCTGGCGCGAATCGGTAGTTCCTTTCGGTTCCGGCCCGAATCGGTGCATTCAATCCAACCCGGCATGGTTTTTTGCACAGTAACGAAACTGACCAAAACGAACCAAAACATCACTATTGGGTCCCAAAAATTGGATTGGGTGCGTTCGTTTCATTTGTGGCGCGAATCGGGTGTTCGTTTCGGTTCCGGCCTGAATCGGTGGATTCAATGCAACCCGACATGGTTTTTTGCACAGTAACGAAACTGACCAAAACGAACCAAAACATCACTATTTGGTCCAAAAAAGTGGATTGGGTGCGTTCGTTTCATTTCTGGCGCGAATCGGTAGTTCGTTTCATTTTCGGCCCGAATCGGTGCATTCAATGCAACCCGGCATGGTTTTTTTCAAAGTAACGAATTTGACCAAAACGAACCAAAACATCACTATTGGGTCCAAAAAAGTGGATTGGGCGCGTAAATGAACTAAAACATCACTATTGGGTCCAAAAAAGTGGATTGGGTGCGTTCGTTTCATTTATGGCGCGAATCGGGTATTCGTTTCGGTTCCGGCCCGAATTAGTGCATTCAATGCAACCCGGCATGGTTTTTTGCACAGTAAAGAAACTGACGAAAACGAACCAAAACATCACTATTGGGTCGAAAAAAGTGGATTGGGTGCGTTCGTTTCGTTTCTGGCGAAAAATCGGTAGTTCGTTTCGGTTCCGGCCCGAATCGGTGCATGCAATGCAACCCGGCATGGTTTTTTGCACAGTAACGAAACTGACCAAAACGAACCAAAACAACACTATTGGGTCCAAAAAAGTGGATTGGGTGCGTAAATGAACCAAAACATCACTTTGGGTCCAAAAAAGTGGATTGGGTTCGTTCGTTTCGTTTCTGGCGCGAATCGGAAGTTCGTTTCGGTTCCGGCCCGAATCGGTGCATTCAATGCAACCCGGCATGGTTTTTTGCACAGTAACGAAACTGACCAAAACGAACCAAAACATTACTATTGGGTCCAAAAAAGTGGATTGGGTGCGTTCGTTTCGTTTCTGGCGCGAATCGGTAGTTCGTTTCGGTTCCGGCCCGAATCGGTGCATTCAATGCAACCCGGCATAGTTTTTTGCACAGTAACGAAACTGACCAAAACGAACCAAAACATCACTATTGGGTCCAAAAAAGTGGATTGGGTGCGTTCGTTTCGTTTCTGGCGTGAATCGGTAGTTCGTTTCGGTTCCGTCCCGAATCGGTGCATTCAATGCAACCCGGCATGGTTTTTTGCACAGTAACGAAACTGACCAAAACGAACCAAAACATCACTATTGGGTCCAAAAAAGTGGATTGGGTGCGTAAACGAACCAAAACATCACTTTGGGTCCAAAAAATTGGATTGGGTACGTTCGTTTCGATTCTGGCGCGAATCGGAAGTTCGTTTCAGTTCCGTCCCGAATCGGTGCATTCAATGCAACCCGGCATGGTTTTTTGCACAGTAACGAAACTGACTAAAACGAACCAAAACATCACTATTGGGTCCAAGAAAGTGGATTGGGTACGTTCGTTTCGTTTCTGGCGTGAATCGGTAGTTCGTTTCGGTTCCGGCCCGAATCGGTGCATTCAATGCAACCCGGCATGGTTTTTTGCACAGTAACGAAACTGACCAAAACGAACCAAAACATCACTCTTGGGTCAAAAAAAGTGGATTGGGTGCATTCATTTCGTTTCTGGCGCGAATCGGAAGTTCGTTTCGGTTCCGGCCCGAATCGGTGCATTCAATGCAACCCGGCATGGTTTTTTGCACAGTAACGAAACTGACCAAAACGAACCAAAACATCACTATTGGGTCCAAAAAAGTGGATTGGGTGCGTTCGTTTCGTTTCTGGCGCGAATCGCTAGTTCGTTTCGGTTCCGGCCCGAATCGGTGCATTCAATGCAACCCGGCATAGTTTTTTGCACAGTAACGAAACTGACCAAAACGAACCAAAACATCACTATTGGGTCCAAAAAAGTAGATTGGGTGCGTTCGTTTCGTTTCTGGCGCGAATCGGGAGTTCGTTTCGGTTCCGGCCCGAATCAGTGCATTCAATGCAACCCGGCATGGTTTTTTGCACAGTAACGAAACTGACCAAAACGAACCAAAACATCACTATTGGGTCCAAAAAATTGGATTGGGTGCGTAAACGAACCAAAACATCACTATTGGGTCCAAAAAAGTGGATTGGGTGCGTAAATGAACCAAAACATCACTTTGGGTCCAAAAAGTGGATTGGGTTCGTTCGTTTCGTTCTGGCGCGAATCGGAAGTTCGTTTCGGTTCCGGCCCGAATCGGTGCATTCAATGCAACCCGGCATGGTTTTTTGCACAGTAACGAAACTGACCAAAACGAACCAAAACATCACTATTGGGTCCAAAAAAGTGGATTGGGTGCGTTCGTTTCGTTTCTGGCGCGAATCGGTAGTTCCTTTCGGTTCCGGCCCGAATCGGTGCATTCAATGCAACCCGGCATGGTTTTTTGCACAGTAACGAAACTGACCAAAACGAACCAAAACATCACTATTGGGTCCCAAAAAGTGGATTGGGTGCGTTCGTTTCATTTCTGGCGCGAATCGGGTGTTCGTTTCGGTTCCGGCCCAAATCGGTGCATTCAATGCAACCCGGCATGATTTTTTGCACAGTAACGAAACTGACCAAAACGAATCAAAACATCACTATTGGGTCCAAAAAAGTGGATTGGGTGCGTTCGTTTCCTTTCTTGCGTGAATCGGTAGATCGTTTCGGTTCCGGCCCGAATCGGTGCATTCAATGCAACCCGGCATGGTTTTTTGCATAGTAACAAAAATGACGAAAACGAACCAAAACATCACTATTGGGTCCAAAAAAGTGGATTGGGTGCGTTCGTTTTGTTTCTGGCGCGAATCGGTAGTTCGTTTCAGTTCCGGCCCGAATCGGTGCATTCAATGCAACCCGGCATGGTTTTTTGCACAGTAACGAAACTGACCAAAACGAACCAAAACATCACTATTGAGTCCAAAAAAGTGGATTGGGTGCGTTCGTTTCATTTCTGGCGTGAATCGGTAGTTCGTTTCGGTTCCGGCCCGAATCGGTGCATTCAATGCAACCCGGCATGGTTTTTTGCACAGTAACGAAACTGACCAAAACGAACCAAAACATCACTATTGGGTCCAAAAAAGTGGATTGGGTGCGTTTGTTACGTTTCTGGCACGAATCGGTAGTTCGTTTCAGTTCCGGCACGAATCGGTGCATTCAATGCAACCCGGCATGGTTTTTTGCACAGTAACGAAACTGACCAAAACGAACCAAAACATCACTATTGGGTCCAAAAAAGTGGATTGGGTGCGTTCGTTTCGTTTCTTGCGTGAATTGGTAGATCGTTTCGGTTCTGGCCCGAATCGGTGCATTCAATGCAACCTGGCATGGTTTTTCGCATAGTAACAAAAATGACGAAAACGAACCAAAATATCACTATTGGGTCCAAAAAAGTGGATTGGGTGCGTTCGTTTCGTTTCTTGCGCGAATCGGTAGATCGTTTCGGTTCCGGCCCGAATCGGTGCATTCAATGCAACCCGGCATGGTTTTTTGCATAGTAACAAAAATGACGAAAACGAACCAAAATATCACTATTGGGTCCAAAAAAGTGGATTGGGTGCGTTCGTTTCGTTTCTGGCGCGAACCGGTAGTTCGTTTCGGTTCCGGCCCGAATCGGTGCATTCAATGCAACCCGGCATGGTTTTTTGCACAGTAACGAAACTTACCAAAACGAACCAAAACATCACTATTGGGTCCGAAAAAGTGGATTGTGTGCGTAAATGAACCAAAACATCACTTTGGGTCCAAAAAAGTGGATTGGGTGCGTTCGTTTAGGTTCCGACCCGAATCGGTGTATTCAATGCAACCCGGCATGGTTTTTTGCACAGTAACGAAACTGACCAAAATGAACCAAAACATCACTATTGGGTCCAAAAAAGTAGATTGGGTGCGTTCGTTTCATTTCTGGCGTGAATCGGTAGTTCGTTTCGGTTCCGGCCCGAATCGGTGCATTCAATGCATCTCGGCATGATTTTTTGCACGGTAACGAAACTGACCAAAACGAACGAAAACATCACTATTGGGTCCAAAAAAGTGGATTGGGTGCGTTCGTTTCGTTTCTGGCGTGAATCGGTAGTTCGTTTCGGTTCCGTCCCGAATCGGTGCATTCAATGCAACCCGGCATGGTTTTTTGCACAGTAATGAAACTGACCAAAACGAACCAAAACATCACTATTGGGTCCAAAAAAGTGGATTGGGTGCGTAAACGAACCAAAACATCACTTTGGGTCCAAAAAATTGGATTGGGTACGTTCGTTTCGATTCTGGCGCGAATCGGAAGTTCGTTTCAGTTCCGTCCCGAATCGGTGCATTCAATGCAACCCGGCATGGTTTTTTGCACAGTAACGAAACTGACTAAAACGAACCAAAACATCACTATTGGGTCCAAAAAAGTGGATTGGGTGCGTTCGTTTCGTTTCTGGCGTGAATCGGTAGTTCGTTTCGGTTCCGGCCCGAATCGGTGCATTCAATGCAACCCGGCATGGTTTTTTGCACAGTAACGAAACTGACCAAAACGAACCAAAACATCACTCTTGGGTCAAAAAAAGTGGATTGGGTGCGTTCATTTCGTTTCATGCGCGAATCGGTAGTTCGTTTCGGTTCCGGCTCGAATTGGTGCATTCAATGCAACCCGACATGGTTTTTTGCACAGTAACGAAACTGACCAAAACGAACCAAAACATCACTATTGGGTCCAAAAAAGTGGATTGTGTGCGTAAATGAACCAAAACATCACTTTGGGTCCAAAAAAGTGGATTGGGTTCGTTCGTTTCGTTTCTGGCGCGAATCGGAAGTTCGTTTCGGTTCCGGCCCGAATCGGTGCATTCAATGCAACCCGGCATGGTTTTTTGCACAGTAACGAAACTGACCAAAACGAACCAAAACATTACTATTGGGTCCAAAAAAGTGGATTGGGTGCGTTCGTTTCGTTTCTGGCGCGAATCGGTAGTTCGTTTCGGTTCCGGCCCGAATCGGTGCATTCAATGCAACCCGGCATAGTTTTTTGCACAGTAACGAAACTGACCAAAACGAACCAAAACATTACTATTGGGTCCAAAAAAGTGGATTGGGTGCGTTCGTTTCATTTCTGGCGCGAATCGGTAGTTCGTTTCGGTTCCGGCCCGAATCGGTGCATTCAATGCAACCCGGCATAGTTTTTTGCACAGTAACGAAACTGACCAAAACGAACCAAAACATCACTATTGGGTCCAAAAAAGTAGATTGGGTGCGTTCGTTTCGTTTCTGGCGCGAATCGGGAGTTCGTTTCGGTTCCGGCCCGAATCAGTGCATTCAATGCAACCCGGCATGGTTTTTTGCACAGTAACGAAACTGACCAAAACGAACCAAAACATCACTATTGGGTTCAAAAAAGTGGATTGGGTGCGTTCGTTTCATTTGTGGCGCGAATCGGTAGTTCGTTTCGGTTCCGGCCCGAATCGGTGCATTCAATGCAACCCGGCATGGTTTTTTGCACAGTAACGAAACTTAAGAAAACGAACCAAAATATCACTATTGGGTCCAAAAAAGTGGATTGGGTGCTTTCGTTTCGTTTCTGGCGCGAACCGGTAGTTCGTTTCGGTTCCGGCCCGAATCGGTGCATTCAATGCAACCCGGCATGATTTTTTGCACAGTAACGAAACTTACCAAAACGAACCAAAACATCACTATTGGGTCCGAAAAAGTGGATTGTGTGCGTAAATGAACCAAAACATCACTTTGGGTCCAAAAAAGTGGATTGGGTGCGTTCGTTTCGTTTCTGGCGCGAATCGGAAGTTCGTTTAGGTTCCGACCCGAATCGGTGTATTCAATGCAACCTGGCATGGTTTTTTGCACAGTAACGAAACTGACCAAAACGAACCAAAACATCACTATTGGGTCCAAAAAAGTAGATTGGGTGCGTTCGTTTCATTTCTGGCGTGAATCGGTAGTTCGTTTCGGTTCCGGCCCGAATCGGTGCATTCAATGCATCCCGGCATGATTTTTTGCACGGTAACGAAACTGACCAAAACGAACCAAAACATCACTATTGGGTCCAAAAAAGTGGATTGGGTGCGTTCGTTTCGTTTCTGGCGTGAATCGGTAGTTCGTTTCGGTTCCGTCCCGAATCGGTGCATTCAATGCAACCCGGCATGGTTTTTTGCACAGTAACGAAACTGACCAAAACGAACCAAAACATCACTATTGGGTCCAAAAAAGTGGATTGGGTGCGTAAACGAACCAAAACATCACTTTGGGTCCAAAAAATTGGATTGGGTATGTTCGTTTCGATTCTGGCGCGAATCGGAAGTTCGTTTCAGTTCCGTCCCGAATCGGTGCATTCAATGCAACCCGGCATGGTTTTTTGCACAGTAACGAAACTGACTAAAACGAACCAAAACGTCACTATTGGGTCCAAAAAAGTGGATTGGGTGCGTTCGTTTCGTTTCTGGCGTGAATCGGTAGTTCGTTTCGGTTCCGGCCCGAATCGGTGCATTCAATGCAACCCGGCATGGTTTTTTGCACAGTAACGAAACTGACCAAAACGAACCAAAACATCACTCTTGGGTCAAAAAAAGTGGATTGGGTGCGTTCATTTCGTTTCTGGCGCGAATCGGTAGTTCGTTTCGGTTCCGGCTCGAATTGGTGCATTCAATGCAACCCGACATGGTTTTTTGCACAGTAACGAAACTGACCAAAACGAACCAAAACATCACTATTGGGTCCAAAAAAGTGGATTGGGTGCGTAAATGAACCAAAACATCACTTTGGGTCCAAAAAAGTGGATTGGGTTCGTTCGTTTCGTTTCTGGCGCGAATCGGAAGTTCGTTTCGGTTCCGGCCCGAATCGGTGCATTCAATGCAACCCGGCATGGTTTTTTGCACAGTAACGAAACTGACCAAAACGAACCAAAACATTACTATTGGGTCCAAAAAAGTGGATTGGGTGCGTTCGTTTCGTTTCTGGCGCGAATCGGTAGTTCGTTTCGGTTCCGGCCCGAATCGGTGCATTCAATGCAACCCGGCATAGTTTTTTGCACAGTAACGAAACTGACCAAAACGAACCAAAACATTACTATTGGGTCCAAAAAAGTGGATTGGGTGCGTTCGTTTCGTTTCTGGCGCGAATCGGTAGTTCGTTTCGGTTCCGGCCCGAATCGGTGCATTCAATGCAACCCGGCATAGTTTTTTGCACAGTAACGAAACTGACCAAAACGAACCAAAACATCACTATTGGGTCCAAAAAAGTAGATTGGGTGCGTTCGTTTCGTTTCTGGCGCGAATCGGGAGTTCGTTTCGGTTCCGGCCCGAATCAGTGCATTCAATGCAACCCGGCATGGTTTTTTGCACAGTAACGAAACTGACCAAAACGAACCAAAACATCACTATTGGGTCCAAAAAATTGGATTGGGTGCGTAAACGAACCAAAACATCACTTTGGGTCCAAAAAATTGGATTGGGTGCATTCGTTTCGTTTCTGGCGCGAATCGGGAGTTCGTTTCGGTTCCGGCCCGAATCAGTGCATTCAATGCAACCCGGCATGGTTTTTTGCACAGTAACGAAACTGATCAAAACGAACCAAAACATCACTATTGCGTCCAAAAAAGCGGATTGGGTGCGTTCGTTTCGTTTCTGGCGCGAATCAGTAGTTCCTTTCGGTTCCGGCCCGAATCGGTGCATTCAATGCAACCCGGCATGGTTTTTTGCACAGTAACGAAACTGACCAAAACGAACCAAAACATCACTATTGGGTCCAAAAAAGTGGATTGGGTGCGTTCGTTTCATTTGTGGCGCGAATCGGTAGTTCGTTTCGGTTCCGGCCCGAATCGGTGCATTCAATGCAACCCGGCATGGTTTTTTGCACAGTAATGAAACTGACCAAAACGAACCAAAACATCACTATTGGGTCCAAAAAAGTGGATTGGGTGCGTTTGTTTCGTTTCTGGCGCGAATCGGTAGTTCGTTTCGGTTCCGGCCTGAATCGGTGGATTCAATGCAACCCGACATGGTTTTTTGCACAGTAACGAAACTGACCAAAACGAACCAAAACATCACTATTTGGTCCAAAAAAGTGGAATGGGTGCGTTCGTTTCATTTCTGGCGCGAATCGGTAGTTCGTTTCATTTTCGGCCCGAATCGGTGCATTCAATGCAACCCGGCATGGTTTTTTCACAGTAACGAATTTGACCAAAACGAACCAAAACATCACTATTGGGTCCAAAAAAGTGGATTGGGTGCGTAAATGAACCAAAACATCACTATTGGGTCCAAAAAAGTGGATTGGGTGCGTTCGTTTCATTTATGGCGCGAATCGGGTATTCGTTTCGGTTCCGGCCCGAATCGGTGCATTCAATGCAACCCGGCATGGTTTTTTGCACAGTAACGAAACTGACGAAAACGAACCAAAACATCACTATTGGGTCCAAAAAAGTGGATTGGGTGCGTTCGTTTCGTTTCTGGCGCGAATCGGTAGTTCGTTTCGGTTCCAGCCCGAATCAGTGCATTCAATGCAACCCGGCATGGTTTTTTACACAGTAACGAAATTGACCAAAATGAACCAAAACATCACTATTGGGTCCAAAAAAGTGGATTGGGTGCGTTTGTTACGTTTCTGGCGTGAATCGGTAGTTCGTTTCAGTTCCGGCCCGAATCGGTGCATTCAATGCAACCCGGCATGGTTTTTTGCACAGTAACGAAACTGACCAAAACGAACCAAAACATTACTATTGGGTCCAAAAAAGTGGATTGGGTGCGTTCGTTTCGTTTCTGGCGCGAATCGGTAGTTCGTTTCAGTTCCGGCCCGAATCGGTGCATTCAATGCAACCCGGCATGGTTTTTTGCACAGTAACGAAACTGATCAAAACGAACCAAAACATCACTATTGCGTCCAAAAAAGCGGATTGGGTTCGTTCGTTTCGTTTCTGGCGCGAATCAGTAGTTCCTTTCGGTTCCGGCCCGAATCGGTGCATTCAATGCAACCCGGCATGGTTTTTTGCACAGTAACGAAACTGACCAAAACGAACCAAAACATCACTATTGGGTCCAAAAAAGTGGATTGGGTGCGTTTGTTTCATTTGTGGCGCGAATCGGTAGTTCGTTTCGGTTCCGGCCCGAATCGGTGCATTCAATGCAACCCGGCATGGTTTTTTGCACAGTAACGAAACTGACGGAAACGAACCAAAACATCACTATTGGGTCCAAAAAAGTGGATTGGGTGCGTTCGTTTCGTTTCTGGCGCGAATCGGTAGTTCGTTTCGGTTCCAGCCCGAATCGGTGCATTCAATGCAACCCGGCATGGTTTTTTGCACAGTAACGAAACTGACCAAAATGAACCAAAACATCACTATTGGGTCCAAAAAAGTGGATTGGGTGCGTTTGTTACGTTTCTGGCGTGAATCGGTAGTTCGTTTCAGTTCCGGCCCGAATCGGTGCATTCAATGCAACCCGGCATGGTTTTTTGCACAGTAACGAAACTGACGAAAACGAACCAAAACATCACTATTGGGTCCAAAAAAGTGGATTGGGTGCGTTTGTTTCGTTTCTGGCGCGAATCGGTAGTTCGTTTCGGTTCCAGCCCGAATCGGTGCATTCAATGCAACCCGGCATGGTTTTTTGCACAGTAACGAAACTGACCAAAACGAACCAAAACATCACTATTGGGTCCAAAAAAGTGGATTGGGTGCGTTCGTTTCGTTTCTGGCGCGAATCGGGAGTTCGTTTCGGTTCCGGCCCGAATCAGTGCATTCAATGCAACCCGGCATGGTTTTTTGCACAGTAACGAAACTGACCAAAACGAACCAAAACATCACTATTGGGTCCAAAAAATTGGATTGGGTGCGTTCGTTTCATTTCTGGCGCGAATCGGGAGTTCGTTTCGGTTCCGGCCCGAATCAGTGCATTCAATGCAACCCGGCATGGTTTTTTGCACAGTAACGAAACTGACCAAAACGAACCAAAACATCACTATTGGGTACAAAAAATTGGATTGGGTGCGTAAACGAACCAAAACATCACTTTGGGTTTAAAAAAATTGGATTGGGTGCGTTCGTTTCGTTTCTGGCGCGAATCGGGAGTTCGTTTCGGTTCTGGCCGGAATCAGTGCATTCAATGCAACCCGGCATGGTTTTTTGCACAGTAACGAAACTGACCAAAACGAACCAAAACATCACTATTGCGTCCAAAAAAGCGGATTGGGTGCGTTCGTTTCGTTTCTGGCGCGAATCGGTAGTTCCTTTCGGTTCCGGCCCGAATCGGTGCATTCAATGCAACCCGGCATGGTTTTTTGCACAGTAACGAAACTGACCAAAACGAACCAAAACATCACTATTGGGTCCAAAAAATTGGATTGGGTGCGTAAACGAACCAAAACATCACTTTGGGTTCAAAAAAATTGGATTGGGTGCGTTCGTTTCGTTTCTGGCGCGAATCGGGAGTTCGTTTCGGTTCTGGCCGGAATCAGTGCATTCAATGCAACCCGGCATGGTTTTTTGCACAGTAACGAAACTGACCAAAACGAACCAAAACATCACTATTGCGTCCAAAAAAGCGGATTGGGTGCGTTCGTTTCGTTTCTGGCGCGAATCGGTAGTTCCTTTCGGTTCCGGCCCGAATCGGTGCATTCAATGCAACCCGGCATGGTTTTTTGCACAGTAACGAAACTGACCAAAACGAACCAAAACATCACTATTGGGTCCCAAAAAGTGGATTGGGTGCGTTCGTTTCATTTCTGGCGCGAATCGGGTGTTCGTTTCGGTTCCGGCCCAAATCGGTGCATTCAATGCTACCCGGCATGATTTTTTGCATAGTAACGAAACTGACCAAAACGAATCAAAACATCACTATTGGGTCCAAAAAACTGGATTGGGTGCGTTCGTTTCCTTTCTTGCGTGAATCGGTAGATCATTTCGGTTCCGGCCCGAATCGGTACATTCAATGCAACCCGGCATGGTTTTTTGCATAGTAACAAAAATGACGAAAATGAACCAAAACATCACTATTGGGTCCAAAAAAGTGGATTGGGTGCGTTCGTTTCGTTTCTGGCGCGAATCGGTAGTTCGTTTCAGTTCCGGCCCGAATCGGTGCATTCAATGCAACCCGGCATGGTTTTTTGCACAGTAACGAAACTGACCAAAACGAACCAAAACATCACTATTGAGTCCAAAAAAGTGGATTGGGTGCGTTCGTTTCGTTTCTGGCGCGAATCGGTAGTTCGTTTCGGTTCCGGCCTGAATCGGTGCATTCAATGCAACCCGGCATGGTTTTTTGCACAGTAACGAAACTGACCAAAACGAACCAAAACATCACTATTGGGTCCAAAAAAGTGGATTGGGTGCGTTTGTTACGTTTCTGGCACGAATCGGTAGTTCGTTTCAGTTCCGGCCCGAATCGGTGCATTCAATGCAACCCGGCATGGTTTTTTGCACAGTAACGAAACTGACCAAAACGAACCAAAACATCACTATTGGGTCCAAAAAAGTGGATTGGGTGCGTAAATGAACCAAAACATCACTTTGGGTCCAAAAAAGTGGATTGGGTTCGTTCGTTTCGTTTCTGGCGCGAATCGGAAGTTCGTTTCGGTTCCGGCCCGAATCGGTGCATTCAATGCAACCCGGCATGGTTTTTTGCACAGTAACGAAACTGACCAAAACGAACCAAAACATCACTATTGGGTCCAAAAAAGTGGATTGGGTGCGTTCGTTTCGTTTCTTGCGCGAATTGGTAGATCGTTTCGGTTCCGGCCCGAATCGGTGCATTCAATGCAACCCGGCATGGTTTTTTGCATAGTAACAAAAATGACGAAAACGAACCAAAATATCACTATTGGGTCCAAAAAAGTGGATTGGGTGCGTTCGTTTCGTTTCTTGCGCGAATCGGTAGATCGTTTCGGTTCCGGCCCGAATCGGTGCATTCAATGCAACCCGGCATGGTTTTTTGCATAGTAACAAAAATGACGAAAACGAACCAAAATATCACTATTGGGTCCAAAAAAGTGGATTGGGTGCGTTCGTTTCGTTTCTGGCGCGAACCGGTAGTTCGTTTCGGTTCCGGCCCGAATCGGTGCATTCAATGCAACCCGGCATGGTTTTTTGCACAGTAATGAAACTGACCAAAACGAACCAAAACATCACTATTGGGTCCGAAAAAGTGGATTGTGTGCGTAAACGAACCAAAACATCACTTTGGGTCCAAAAAAGTGGATTGGGTGCGTTCGTATCGTTTCTGGCGCGAATCGGAAGTTCGTTTAGGTTCCGACCCGAATCGGTGTATTCAATGCAACCCGGCATGGTTTTTTGCACAGTAACGAAACTGACCAAAACGAACCAAAACATCACTATTGGGTCCAAAAAAGTGGATTGGGTGCGTTCGTTTCATTTCTGGCGTGAATCGGTAGTTCGTTTCGGTTCCGGCCCGAATCGGTGCATTCAATGCATCCCGGCATGGTTTTTTGCACGGTAACGAAACTGACCAAAACGAACCAAAACATCACTATTGGGTCCAAAAAAGTGGATTGGGTGCGTTCGTTTCGTTTCTGGCGTGAATCGGTAGTTCGTTTCGGTTCCGTCCCGAATCGGTGCATTCAATGCAACCCGGCATGGTTTTTTGCACAGTAACGAAACTGACCAAAACGTACCAAAACATCACTATTGGGTCCAAAAAAGTGGATTGGGTGCGTAAACGAACCAAAACATCACTTTGGGTCCAAAAAATTGGATTGGGTACGTTCGTTTCGATTCTGGCGCGAATCGGAAGTTCGTTTCAGTTCCGTCCCGAATCGGTGCATTGAATGCAACCCGGCACGGTTTTTTGCACAGTAACGAAACTGACTAAAACGAACCAAAACATCACTATTGGGTCCAAAAAAGTGGATTGGGTGCGTTCGTTTCGTTTCTGGCGTGAATCGGTAGTTCGTTTCGGTTCCGGCCCGAATCGGTGCATTCAATGCAACCCGGCATGGTTTTTTGCACAGTAACGAAACTGACCAAAACGAACCAAAACATCACTCTTGGGTCAAAAAAAGTGGATTGGGTGCGTTCATTTCGTTTCTGGCGCGAATCGGTAGTTCGTTTCGGTTCCGGCTCGAATTGGTGCATTCAATGCAACCCGACATGGTTTTTTGCACAGTAACGAAACTGACCAAAACGAACCAAAACATCACTATTGGGTCCAAAAAAGTGGATTGGGTGCGTAAATGAACCAAAACATCACTTTGGGTCCAAAAAAGTGGATTGGGTTCGTTCGTTTCGTTTCTGGCGCGAATCGGAAGTTCGTTTCGGTTCCGGCCCGAATCGGTGCATTCAATGCAACCCGGCATGGTTTTTTGCACAGTAACGAAACTGACCAAAACGAACCAAAACATTACTATTGGGTCCAAAAAAGTGGATTGGGTGCGTTCGTTTCGTTTCTGGCGCGAATCGGTAGTTCGTTTCGGTTCGGGCCCGAATCGGTGCATTCAATGCAACCCGGCATAGTTTTTTGCACAGTAACGAAACTGACCAAAACGAACCAAAACATCACTATTGGGTCCAAAAAAGTGGATTGGGTGCGTTCGTTTCGTTTCTGGCGTGAATCGGTAGTTCGTTTCGGTTCCGTCCCGAATCGGTGCATTCAATGCAACCCGGCATGGTTTTTTGCACAGTAACGAAACTGACCAAAACGAACCAAAACATCACTATTGGGTCCAAAAAAGTGGATTGGGTGCGTAAATGAACCAAAACATCACTTTGGGTCCAAAAAAGTGGATTGGGTTCGTTCGTTTCGTTTCTGGCGCGAATCGGAAGTTCGTTTCGGTTCCGGCCCGAATCGGTGCATTCAATGCAACCCGGCATGGTTTTTTGCACAGTAACGAAACTGACCAAAACGAACCAAAACATTACTATTGGGTCCAAAAAAGTGGATTGGGTGCGTTCGTTTCGTTTCTGGCGCGAATCGGTAGTTCGTTTCGGTTCCGGCCCGAATCGGTGCATTCAATGCAACCCGGCATAGTTTTTTGCACAGTAACGAAACTGACCAAAACGAACCAAAACATCACTATTGGGTCCAAAAAAGTAGATTGGGTGCGTTCGTTTCGTTTCTGGCGCGAATCGGGAGTTCGTTTCGGTTCCGGCCCGAATCTGTGCATTCAATGCAACCCGGCATGGTTTTTTGCACAGTAACGAAACTGACCAAAACGAACCAAAACATCACTATTGGGTCCAAAAAATTGGATTGGGTGTGTAAACGAACCAAAACATCACTTTGGGTCCAAAAAATTGGATTGGGTGCGTTCGTTTCGTTTCTGGCGCGAATCGGGAGTTCGTTTCGGTTCCGGCCCGAATCAGTGCATTCAATGCAACCCGGCATGGTTTTTTGCACAGTAACGAAACTGATCAAAACGAACCAAAACATCACTATTGCGTCCAAAAAAGCGGATTGGGTGCGTTCGTTTCGTTTCTGGCGCGAATCGGTAGTTCCTTTCGGTTCCGGCCCGAATCGGTGCATTCAATGCAACCCGACATGGTTTTTTGCACAGTAACGAAACTGACCAAAACGAACCAAAACATCACTATTGGGTCCAAAAAAGTGGATTGGGTGCGTTCGTTTCATTTGTGGCGCGAATCGGTAGTTCGTTTCGGTTCCGGCCCGAATCGGTGCATTCAATGCAACCCGGCATGGTTTTTTGCACAGTAATGAAACTGACCAAAACGAACCAAAACATCACTATTGGGTCCAAAAAAGTGGATTGGGTGCGTTCGTTTCGTTTCTGGCGCGAATCGGTAGTTCGTTTCGGTTCCGGCCTGAATCGGTGGATTCAATGCAACCCGACATGGTTTTTTGCACAGTAACGAAACTGACCAAAACGAACCAAAACATCACTATTTGGTCCAAAAAAGTGGATTGGGTGCATTCGTTTCATTTCTGGCGTGAATCGGGTGTTCGTTTCATTTTCGGCCCGAATCGGTAGTTCGTTTCATTTTCGGCCCGAATCGGTGCATTCAATGCAACCCGGCATGGTTTTTTTCACAGTAACGAATTTGACCAAAACGAACCAAAACATCACTATTGGGTCCAAAAAAGTGGATTGGGTGCGTAAATGAACCAAAACATCACTATTGGGTCCAAAAAAGTGGATTGGGTGCGTTCGTTTCATTTATGGCGCGAATCGGGTATTCGTTTTGGTTCCGGCCCGAATCGGTGCATTCAATGCAACCCGGCATGGTTTTTTGCACAGTAACAAAACTGACGAAAATGAACCAAAACATCACTATTGGGTCCAAAAAAGTGGATTGCGAGCGTTCGTTTCGTTTCTGGCGCGAATCGGTAGTTCGTTTCGGTTCCAGCCCGAATCGGTGCATTCAATGCAACCCGGCATGGTTTTTTGCACAGTAACGAAACTGACCAAAATGAACCAAAACATCACTATTGGGTCCAAAAAAGTGGATTGGGTGCGTTTGTTACGTTTCTGGCGTGAATCGGTAGTTCGTTTCAGTTCCGGCCCGAATCGGTGCATTCAATGCAACCCGGCATGGTTTTTTGCACAGTAACGAAACTGACCAAAACGAACCAAAACATCACTATTGGGTCCAAAAAAGTGGATTGGGTGCGTAAATGAACCAAGACATCACTTTGGGTCCAAAAAAGTGGATTGGGTTCGTTCATTTCGTTTCTGGCGCGAATCGGAAGTTCGTTTCGGTTCCGGCCCGAATCGGTGCATTCAATGCAACCCGGCATGGTTTTTTGCACAGTAACGAAACTGACCAAAACGAACCAAAACATCACTATTGGGTCCAAAAAAGTGGATTGGGTGAGTTCATTTCGTTTCTGGCGCGAATCGGTAGTTCGTTTCGGTTCCGGCCCGAATCGGTGCATTCAATGCAACCCGGCATAGTTTTTTGCACAGTAACGAAACTGACCAAAACGAACCAAAACATCACTATTGGGTCAAAAAAAGTAGATTGGGTGCGTTCGTTTCGTTACTGGCGCGAGTCGGGAGTTCGTTTCGGTTCCGGCCCGAATCAGTGCATTCAATGCAACCCGGCATGGTTTTTTGCACAGTAACGAAACTGACCAAAACGAACCAAAACATCACTATTGGGTCCAAAAAATTGGATTGGGTGCGTAAACGAACCAAACCATCACTTTGGGTCCAAAAAATTTGATTGGGTGCGTTCGTTTCGTTTCTGGCGCGAATCGGGAGTTCGTTTCGGTTCCGGCCCGAATCAGTGCATTCAATGCAACCCGGCATGGTTTTTTGCATAGTAACGAAACTGACCAAAACGAACCAAAACATCACTATTGCGTCCAAAAAAGCGGATTGGGTGCGTTCGTTTCGTTTCTGGCGCGAATCGGTAGTTCCTTTCGGTTCCGACCCGAATCGGTGCATTCAATGCAACCCGGCATGGTTTTTTGCACAGTAACGAAACTGACCAAAACGAACCAAAACATCACTATTGGGTCCCAAAAAGTGGATTGGGTGCGTTCGTTTCATTTCTGGCGCGAATCGGGGGTTCGTTTCGGTTCCGGCCCGAATCGGTGCATTCAATGCAACCCGGCATGGTTTTTTGCACAGTAACGAAACTGACCATAACGAACCAAAACATCACTATTGGGTCCAAAAAAGTGGATTGGGTGCGTTCGTTTCATTTCTGGCGCGAATCGGGTGTTCGTTTCGGTTCCGGTCCGAATCGGTGCATTCAATGCAACCCGGTATGGTTTTTTGCACAGTAACGAAACTGACCAAAATGAACCAAAACATCACTATTGGGTCCAAAAAAGTAGATTGGATGCGTTCGTTTCCTTTCTTGCGCGAATCGGTAGATCGTTTCGGTTCCGGCCCGAATCGGTGCATACAATGCAACCTGGCATGGTTTTTTGCATAGTAACAAAAATGACGAAAACGAACCAAAATATCACTATTGGGTCCAAAAAAGTGGATTGGGTGCGTTCGTTTCGTTTCTGGCGCGAATCGGTAGTTCGTTTCAGTTCCGGCCCGAATCGGTGCATTCAATGCAACCCGGCATGGTTTTTTGCACAGTAACGAAACTGACCAAAACGAACCAAAACATCACTATTGGGTCCAAAAAAGTGGATTGGGTGCGTTCGTTTCGTTTCTGGCGCGAATCGGTAGTTCGTTTCTGTTCCGGCCCGAATCGGTGCATTCAATGCAACCCGGCATGGTTTTTTGCACAGTAACGAAACTGACCAAAACGAACCAAAACATCACTATTGGGTCCAAAAAAGTGGATTGGGTGCATTCGTTTCCTTTGTTGCGCGAATAGGAAGTTCGTTTCGGTTCCGACCCGAATCGGTGTATTCAATGCAACCCGGCATGGTTTTTTGCATAGTAACGAAACTGACCAAAACGAACCAAAACATCACTATTGGGTCCAAAAAGGTGGATTGGGTGCGTTCGTTACGTTTCTGGCACGAACCGGTAGTTCGTTTCGGTTCCGGCCCGAATCGGTGCATTCAATGCAACCCGGCATGGTTTTTTGCACAGCAACGAAACTGACCAAAACGAACCAAAACATCACTACTGGGTCCGAAAAAGTGGATTGTGTGCGTAAACGAACCAAAACATCACTTTGGGTCCAAAAAAGTGGATTGGGTGCGTTCGTTTCGTTTCTGGCGCGAATCGGAAGTTCGTTTCGGTTCCGGCCCGAATCGCTGCATTCAATGCAACCCGGCATGGTTTTTTGCACAGTAACGAAACTGACCAAAATGAACCAAAACATCACTATTGGGTCCAAAAAAGTGGATTGGGTGCGTAAACGAACCAAAACATCACTTTGGGTCCAAAAAATTGGATTGGGTGCGTTCGTTTCGTTTCTGGCGCAAATCGGAAGTTCGTTTCAGTTCCGTCCCGAATCGGTGCATTCAATGCAACCCGGCATGGTTTTTTGCACAGTAATGAAACTGACTAAAACGAACCAAAACATCACTATTGCGTCCAAAAAAGCGGATTGGGTGCGTTCGTTTCGTTTCTGGCGCGAATCGGTAGTTCCTTTCGGTTCCGGCCCGAATCGGTGCATTCAATGCAACCCGGCATGGTTTTTTGCACAGTAACGAAACTGACCAAAACGAACCAAAACATCACTATTGGGTCCCAAAAAGTGGATTGGGTGCGTTCGTTTCATTTCTGGCGCGAATCGGGGGTTCATTTCGGTTCCGGCCCGAATCGGTGCATTCAATGCAACCCGGCATGGTTTTTTGCACAGTAACGAAACTGACCATAACGAACCAAAACATCACTATTGGGTCCAAAAAAGTGGATTGGGTGCATTCGTTTCATTTCTGGCACGAATCGGGTGTTCGTTTCGGTTCCGGCCCGAATCGGTGCATTCAATGCAACCCGGCATGGTTTTTTGCACAGTAACGAAACTGACCAAAACGAACCAAAACATCACTATTGGGTCCCAAAAAGTGGATTGGGTACGTTCGTTTCATTTCTGGCGCGAATCGGTAGATCGTTTCGGTTCCGGCCCGAATCGGTGCATTCAATGCAACCCGGCATGGTTTTTTGCACAGTAACGAAACTGACCAAAACGAACCAAAACATCACTATTGGGTCCCAAAAAGTGGATTGGGTGCGTTCGTTTCATTTCTGGCGCGAATCGGGGGTTCATTTCGGTTCCGGCCCGAATCGGTGCATTCAATGCAACCCGGCATGGTTTTTTGCACAGTAACGAAACTGACCATAACGAACCAAAACATCACTATTGGGTCCAAAAAAGTGGATTGGGTGCATTCGTTTCATTTCTGGCACGAATCGGGTGTTCGTTTCGGTTCCGGCCCGAATCGGTGCATTCAATGCAACCCGGCATGGTTTTTTGCACAGTAACGAAACTGACCAAAACGAACCAAAACATCACTATTGGGTCCCAAAAAGTGGATTGGGTACGTTCGTTTCATTTCTGGCGCGAATCGGTAGATCGTTTCGGTTCCGGCCCGAATCGGTGCATTCAATGCAACCCGGCATGGTTTTTTGCACAGTAACGAAACTGACCATAACGAACCAAAACATCACTATTGGGTCCAAAAAAGTGGATTGGGTGCGTTCGTTTCATTTCTGGCGCGAATCGGGTGTTCGTTTCGGTTCCGGTCCGAATCGGTGCATTCAATGCAACCCGGTATGGTTTTTTGCACAGTAACGAAACTGACCAAAATGAACCAAAACATCACTATTGGGTCCAAAAAAGTAGATTGGATGCGTTCGTTTCCTTTCTGGCGCGAATCGGTAGTTCGTTTCGGTTCCGGCCCGAATCGGTGCATTCAATGCAACCCGGCATGGTTTTTTGCACAGTAACGAAACTGACCATAACGAACCAAAACATCACTATTGGGTCCAAAAAAGTGGATTGGGTGCGTTCGTTTCGTTTCTGGCGCGAATCGGTAGTTCGTTTCTGTTCCGGCCCGAATCGGTGCATTCAATGCAACCCGGCATGGTTTTTTGCACAGTAACGAAACTGACCAAAACGAACCAAAACATCACTATTGGGTCCAAAAAAGTAGATTGGATGCGTTCGTTTCGTTTCTGGCGCGAATCGGTAGTTCGTTTCTGTTCCGGCCCGAATCGGTGCATTCAATGCAACCCGGCATGGTTTTTTGCACAGTAACGAAACTGACCAAAACGAACCAAAACATCACTATTGGGTCCAAAAAAGTGGATTGGGTGGATTCGTTTCCTTTGTTGCGCGAATAGGAAGTTCGTTTCGGTTCCGACCCGAATCGGTGTATTCAATGCAACCCGGCATGGTTTTTTGCATAGTAACGAAACTGACCAAAACGAACCAAAACATCACTATTGGGTCCAAAAAGGTGGATTGGGTGCGTTCGTTACGTTTCTGGCACGAACCGGTAGTTCGTTTCGGTTCCGGCCCGAATCGGTGCATTCAATGCAACCCGGCATGGTTTTTTGCACAGCAACGAAACTGACCAAAACGAACCAAAACATCACTATTGGGTCCAAAAAAGTGGATTGGGTGCATTCGTTTCCTTTGTTGCGCGAATAGGAAGTTCGTTTCGGTTCCGACCCGAATCGGTGTATTCAATGCAACCCGGCATGGTTTTTTGCATAGTAACGAAACTGACCAAAACGAACCAAAACATCACTATTGGGTCCAAAAAGGTGGATTGGGTGCGTTCGTTTCGTTTCTGGCGCGAATCGGTAGTTCGTTTCTGTTCCGGCCCGAATCGGTGCATTCAATGCAACCCGGCATGGTTTTTTGCACAGCAACGAAACTGACCAAAACGAACCAAAACATCACTACTGGGTCCGAAAAAGTGGATTGTGTGCGTAAACGAACCAAAACATCCCTTTGGGTCCAAAAAATTGGATTGGGTGCGTTCGTTTCGTTTCTGGCGCGAATCGGAAGTTCGTTTCGGTTCCGGCCCGAATCGCTGCATTCAATGCAACCCGGCATGGTCTTTTGCACAGTAACGAAACTGACCAAAATGAACCAAAACATCACTATTGGGTCCAAAAAAGTGGATTGGGTGCGTAAACGAACCAAAACATCACTTTGGGTCCAAAAAATTGGATTGGGTGCGTTCGTTTCGTTTCTGGCGCAAATCGGAAGTTCGTTTCAGTTCCGTCCCGAATCGGTGCATTCAATGCAACCCGGCATGGTTTTTTGCACAGTAATGAAACTGACTAAAACGAACCAAAACATCACTATTAGGTCCAAAAAAGTGGATTGGGTGCGTTCGTTTCGTTTCTGGCGCGAATCGGTAGTTCCTTTCGGTTCCGGCCCGAATCGGTGCATTCAATGCAACCCGGCATGGTTTTTTGCACAGTATCGAAACTGACCAAAACGAACCAAAACATCACTATTGGGTCCGAAAAAGTGGATTGGGTGCGTTCGTATCATTTCTGGCGCGAATCGGGTGTTCGTTTCGGTTCCGGCCCGAATCGGTGCATTCAATCCAACCTAGCATGGTTTTTTGCACAGTAACGAAACTGACCAAAACGAACCAAAACATCACTATTGGGTCCAAAAAAGTAGATTGGGTGCGTTCGTTTCCTTTCTTGCGCGAATCGGTAGATCGTTTCGGTTCCGGCCCGAATCGGTGCATTCAATGCAACCCGGCATGGTTTTTTGCATAGTAACAAAAATGACGAAAACGAACCAAAATATCACTATTGGGTCCAAAAAAGTGGATTGGGTGTGTTCGTTTCCTTTCTTGCGCGAATCGGTAGATCGTTTCGGTTCCGGCCCGAATCGGTGCATTCAATGCAACTCGGCATGGTTTTTTGCATAGTAACAAAAATGACGAAAACGAACCAAAATATCACTATTGGGTCCAAAAAAGTGGATTGGGTGCGTTCGTTTCGTTTCTGGCGCGAACCGGTAGTTCGTTTCGGTTCCGGCTCGAATTGGTGCATTCAATGCAACCCGGCATGGGTTTTGCACAGTAACGAAACTGACCAAAACGAACCGAAACATCACTATTGGGTCCAAAAAAGTGGATTGGGAGCGTTCGTTTCATTTCTGGCGTGAATCGGTAGTTCGTTACGGTTCCGGCCCGAATCGGTGCATTCAATGCATCCCGGCATGGTTTTTTGCACGGTAACGAAACTGACCAAAACGAACCAAAACATCACTATTGGGTCCAAAAAAGTGGATTGGGTGCATTCGTTTCGTTTCTGGCGTGAATCGGTAGTTCGTTTCGGTTCCGTCCCGAATCGGTGCATTCAATGCAACCCGGCATGGTTTTTTGCACAGTAACGAAACTGACCAAAACGAACCAAAACATCACTATTGGGTCCAAAAAAGTGGTTTGGGTGCGTAAACGAACCAAAACATCACTTTGGGTCCAAAAAATTGGATTGGGTACGTTCGTTTCGATTCTGGCGCGAATCGGAAGTTCGTTTCAGTTCCGTCTCGAATCGGTGCATTCAATGCAACCCGGCATGGTTTTTTGCACAGTAATGAAACTGACTAAAACGAACCAAAACATCACTATTAGGTCCAAAAAAGTGGATTGGGTGCGTTCGTTTCGTTTCTGGCGCGAATCAGTAGTTCGTTTCGGTTCCGGCCCGAATCGGTGCATTCAATGCAACCCGGCATGGTTTTTTGCACAGTAACGAAACTGAATAAAACGAACAGAAACATCACTATTGGGTCCAAAAAAGTGGATTGGGTGTGTTCGTTTCGTTTCTGGCGCGAATCGGTAGTTCGTTTCGGTTCCAGCCCGAATCGGTGCATTCAATGCAACCCGGCATGGTTTTTTGCACAGTAACGAAACTGACCAAAACGAACCAAAACATCACTATTGGGTCCAAAAAAGTGGATTGTGTGCGTAAATGAACCAAAACATCACTATTGGGTCCAAAAAAGTGGATTGGGTGCGTTCGTTTCATTTATGGCGCGAATCGGGTATTCGTTTTGTTTTTGGCCTGAATCGGGGCATTAAATGCAAACATAGCATTGTTTTTACACAGTAATGAAACTGGCCAAAACGAATCAAAACATCACTATTGGGTCGAAAAAATTGGATTGGGTGCGTTCGTTTCATTTCTGGTCCGAATCAGTGCATCGTTTTGTTTTTGGACCAAATCAGAGCATTAAATGCATACATAACATTGTTTTTTACACTGTAACGAAATTGACCAAAACGAACCAAAACATCACTATTGGGTCCAAAAAAGTGGATTCAGTGCGTTGGTTTCGTTTCTGGCCCGAATCGGTGGATCGATTCATTTATGGCCCGAATCGGGGCATTAAATGCATACATAGCATTGTTTTTTGCACAGTAATGAAACTGACCAAAACAAACTAAAACTTCACTATTGGGTCCAAAAAGTGGATTGGGTGCGTTCGTTTCGTTTCTGGCCCGAATCGGTGGATCGATTCGTTTATGGCCCGAATCGGGGCATTAAATGCATACATAGCATTGTTTTTTGCACAGTAATGAAACTGACCAAAAGAAACTAAAACTTCACTATTGGGTCCAAAAAAGTGGATTGGGTGCGTTCGTTTTGTTTCCGGCCCGTATCGGTGCATCGTTACGTTTCCGGTCCGAATTGGGGCATAAATGCATACATAGCATTGTTTTTTTGCACAGTAACAAAACTAACCAAAACAAACCAAAACATCATTATTGTGTCGAAAAAAGTGGATTGGGTGCGTTCGTTTCGTTTCTGGCGCGAATCGGTGCATCGTTTTGTTTTTGGCCCGAATCAGGGCATTAAATGCATACATAGCATTGTTTTTTACACTGTAACAAAATTGACCAAAACGAATCAAAACATCACTACTGGGTCCAGAAAAGTGCATTCGGTGCATTCGTTTCGTTTCTGGCCCGAATCGGTGCATCGTTTCGTTTCCGGCCCGAATCGGAACATTAAATGCATACATAGTATTGTTTTTTGCACAGTAACGAAATTGACCAAAACAAACCAAAACATCACTATTGGGTCCAAAAAGTGGATTGGGTGCGTTCGTTTCGTTTCCGGCCCGTATCGGTGCATCGTTTCGTTTCTGGCACGAATCGGAGCATAAATGCATACATAGCATTTTTTTTGCACGGTAACGAAACTGACCAAAACGAACCAAAATATCACTATTGGGTCCAAAAAAGTGGATTGGGTGCGTTAGTTTCGTTTCTGGCCCGAATCGGTGCATCGTTTCGTTTCCGGCCCGAATCGGTGCATCGTTTCGTTTCCGGTCCGAATTGGGGCACAGAGGCATACATAGCATTGTTTTTTGCACAATAAGAAAACTGACCAAAACGAACCAAAACATCACTATTGGGTCCAAAAAAGTGGATTGGGTGCGTTCATTTCGTTTCTGGCCCGAATCAGTGCATCGTTTTGTTTTTTGCCTGAATCGGGGCATTAAATGCAAACATAGCATTGTTTTTTACACAGTAACGAAACTGCCAAAACGAACCAAAACATCACTATTGGGTCGAAAAAAGTGGATTGTGAGCATTCATTTCGTTTCTGGTCCGAATCAGTGCATCATTTTGTTTTGGGACCGAATCAGGGCATTAAATGCATACATAGCATTGTTTTTTACACTATAACAAAATTGACCAAAATGAATCAAAACATCACTATTGGGTCTAAAAAAAGTGCATTCGGTGCATTCGTTGTGTTTCTGGCCCGAATCGGTGCATCGTTTCGTTTACGGCCCGAATCGGAGCATTAAATGCATACATAGTATTGTTTTTTACACAGAAACGAAATTGACCAAAACAAACCAAAACATCACTATTGGGTCCAAAAAAGTGGATTGGGAGCGTTCGTTTCGTTTCCGGCCCGTATCGGTACTTCGTTTCGTTTCCGGCACGAATCGGAGCATAAATGCATACATAGCATTGTTTTTTGCATAGTAACGAAACTGACCGAAACGAACCAAAACATCACTATTGGGTCGAAAAAAGTGGATTGGGTGCGTTCGTTTCGTTTCTGGCCCGAATCGGGGCATTAAATGCGTACATAGCATTGTTTTTTGCACAGTAACGAAACTGACCAAAACATCACTATTGGGTCGAAAAAAGTGGATTGGGTGCGTTCGTTTCGTTTCTGGCCCGAATCGGGGCTTTAAATGCATACATAGCATTGTTTTTTGCATGGTAACGAAACTGACCAAAACAAACCAAAACATCGCTCTTGGGTCGAAAAAAGTGGATTGGGTGCGTTCGTTTCGTTTCTGGTCCGAATCGGTGCATCGTTACGTTTTTTGTCCCAATCGGGGCATTAAATGCATACATAGCATTGTTTTTTACACTGTAACGAAATTGACCAAAACGAACCAAAACATCACTATTGGGTCCAAAAAAGTGGATTCGGTGCGTTCGTTTCGTTTCGTTTCTGGCCCGAATCGGTGGATCGATTCGGACCAGAAACGAATCGGGGCATTAAATGCATACATAGCATTGTTTTTTGCACAGTAATGAAACTGACCAAAACAAACTAAAACTTCACTATTAGGTCCAAAAAAGTGGATTGGGTGCGTTCGTTTTGTTTCCGGCCCGTATCGGTGCATCGTTTCGTTTCCGGTCCGAATTGGGGCATAAATGCATACATAGCATTGTTTTTTTGCACAGTAACGAAACTAACCAAAACAAACCAAAACATCACTATTGTGTCGAAAAAAGTGGATTGGGTGCGTTCGTTTCGTTTCTGGCCCGAATCGGTGCATCGTTTTGTTTTTGGCCCGAATCAGGGCATTAAATGCATACATAGCATTGTTTTTTACACTGTAACAAAATTGACCAAAACGAATCAAAACATCACTACTGGGTCCAGAAAAGTGCATTCGGTGCATTCGTTTCGTTTCTGGCCCGAATCGGTGCATCGTTTCGTTTCCGGCCCGAATCGGAACATTAAATGCATACATAGTATTGTTTTTTGCACACTAACAAAATTGACCAAAACAAACCAAAACATCACTATTGGGTCCAAAAAGTGGATTGGGTGCGTTCATTTCGGTTCCGGCCCGAATCGGTGCATCGTTTCGTTTCCGGCCCGAATCGGTGCATCGTTTCGTTTTCGGTCCGAATTGGGGCACAGAGGCATACATAACATTGTTTTTTGCACAATAAGAAAACTGACCAAAACGAACCAAAACATCACTATTGGGTCCAAAAAAGTGGATTGGGTGCGTTCGTTTCGTGTCTGGCCCGAATCAGTGCATCGTTTTGTTTTTGGCCTGAATCGGGGCATTAAATGCAAACATAGCATTGTTTTTACACAGTAATGAAACTGGCCAAAACGAACCAAAACATCACTATTGGGTCGAAAAAATTGGATTGGGTGCGTTCGTTTCATTTCTGGTCCGAATCAGTGCATCGTTTTGTTTTTGGACCAAATCAGAGCATTAAATGCATACATAACATTGTTTTTTACACTGTAACGAAATTGACCAAAACGAACCAAAACATCACTATTGGGTCCAAAAAAGTGGATTCAGTGCGTTGGTTTCGTTTCTGGCCCGAATCGGTGGATCGATTCGTTTATGGCCCGAATCGGGGCATTAAATGCATACATAGCATTGTTTTTTGCACAGTAATGAAACTGACCAAAACAAACTAAAACTTCACTATTGGGTCCAAAAAGTGGATTGGGTTCGTTCGTTTCGTTTCTGGCCCGAATCGGTGGATCGATTCGTTTATGGCCCGAATCGGGGCATTAAATGCATACATAGCATTGTTTTTTGCACAGTAATGAAACTGACCAAAAGAAACTAAAACTTCACTATTGGGTCCAAAAAACTGGATTGGGTGCGTTCGTTTTGTTTCCGGCCCGTATCGGTGCATCGTTACGTTTCCGGTCCGAATTGGGGCATAAATGCATACATAGCATTGTTTTTTTGCACAGTAACAAAACTAACCAAAACAAACCAAAACAACACTATTGTGTCGAAAAAAGTGGATTGGGTGCGTTCGTTTCGTTTCTGGCGCGAATCGGTGCATCGTTTTGTTTTTGGCCCGAATCAGGGCATTAAATGCATACATAGCATTGTTTTTTACACTGTAACAAAATTGACCAAAACGAATCAAAACATCACTACTGGGTCCAGAAAAGTGCATTCGGTGCATTCGTTTCGTTTCTGGCCCGAATCGGTGCATCGTTTCGTTTCCGGCCCGAATCGGAACATTAAATGCATACATAGTATTGTTTTTTGCACAGTAACGAAATTGACCAAAACAAACCAAAACATCACTATTGGGTCCAAAAAGTGGATTGGGTGCGTTCGTTTCGTTTCCGGCCCGTATCGGTGCATCGTTTCGTTTCTGGCACGAATCGGAGCATAAATGCATACATAGCATTTTTTTTGCACGGTAACGAAACTGACCAAAACGAACCAAAATATCACTATTGGGTCCAAAAAAGTGGATTGGGTGCGTTAGTTTCGTTTCTGGCCCGAATCGGTGCATCGTTTCGTTTCCGGCCCGAATCGGTGCATCGTTTCGTTTCCGGTCCGAATTGGGGCACAGAGGCATACATAGCATTGTTTTTTGCACAATAAGAAAACTGACCAAAACGAACCAAAACATCACTATTGGGTCCAAAAAAGTGGATTGGGTGCGTTCATTTCGTTTCTGGCCCGAATCAGTGCATCGTTTTGTTTTTTGCCTGAATCGGGGCATTAAATGCAAACATAGCATTGTTTTTTACACAGTAACGAAACTGCCAAAACGAACCAAAACATCACTATTGGGTCGAAAAAAGTGGATTGTGAGCATTCATTTCGTTTCTGGTCCGAATCAGTGCATCATTTTGTTTTGGGACCGAATCAGGGCATTAAATGCATACATAGCATTGTTTTTTACACTATAACAAAATTGACCAAAATGAATCAAAACATCACTATTGGGTCTAAAAAAAGTGCATTCGGTGCATTCGTTGTGTTTCTGGCCCGAATCGGTGCATCGTTTCGTTTACGGCCCGAATCGGAGCATTAAATGCATACATAGTATTGTTTTTTACACAGAAACGAAATTGACCAAAACAAACCAAAACATCACTATTGGGTCCAAAAAAGTGGATTGGGAGCGTTCGTTTCGTTTCCGGCCCGTATCGGTACTTCGTTTCGTTTCCGGCACGAATCGGAGCATAAATGCATACATAGCATTGTTTTTTGCATAGTAACGAAACTGACCGAAACGAACCAAAACATCACTATTGGGTCGAAAAAAGTGGATTGGGTGCGTTCGTTTCGTTTCTGGCCCGAATCGGGGCATTAAATGCGTACATAGCATTGTTTTTTGCACAGTAACGAAACTGACCAAAACATCACTATTGGGTCGAAAAAAGTGGATTGGGTGCGTTCGTTTCGTTTCTGGCCCGAATCGGGGCTTTAAATGCATACATAGCATTGTTTTTTGCATGGTAACGAAACTGACCAAAACAAACCAAAACATCGCTCTTGGGTCGAAAAAAGTGGATTGGGTGCGTTCGTTTCGTTTCTGGTCCGAATCGGTGCATCGTTACGTTTTTTGTCCCAATCGGGGCATTAAATGCATACATAGCATTGTTTTTTACACTGTAACGAAATTGACCAAAACGAACCAAAACATCACTATTGGGTCCAAAAAAGTGGATTCGGTGCGTTCGTTTCGTTTCGTTTCTGGCCCGAATCGGTGGATCGATTCGGACCAGAAACGAATCGGGGCATTAAATGCATACATAGCATTGTTTTTTGCACAGTAATGAAACTGACCAAAACAAACTAAAACTTCACTATTAGGTCCAAAAAAGTGGATTGGGTGCGTTCGTTTTGTTTCCGGCCCGTATCGGTGCATCGTTTCGTTTCCGGTCCGAATTGGGGCATAAATGCATACATAGCATTGTTTTTTTGCACAGTAACGAAACTAACCAAAACAAACCAAAACATCACTATTGTGTCGAAAAAAGTGGATTGGGTGCGTTCGTTTCGTTTCTGGCCCGAATCGGTGCATCGTTTTGTTTTTGGCCCGAATCAGGGCATTAAATGCATACATAGCATTGTTTTTTACACTGTAACAAAATTGACCAAAACGAATCAAAACATCACTACTGGGTCCAGAAAAGTGCATTCGGTGCATTCGTTTCGTTTCTGGCCCGAATCGGTGCATCGTTTCGTTTCCGGCCCGAATCGGAACATTAAATGCATACATAGTATTGTTTTTTGCACACTAACAAAATTGACCAAAACAAACCAAAACATCACTATTGGGTCCAAAAAGTGGATTGGGTGCGTTCATTTCGGTTCCGGCCCGAATCGGTGCATCGTTTCGTTTCCGGCCCGAATCGGTGCATCGTTTCGTTTTCGGTCCGAATTGGGGCACAGAGGCATACATAACATTGTTTTTTGCACAATAAGAAAACTGACCAAAACGAACCAAAACATCACTATTGGGTCCAAAAAAGTGGATTGGGTGCGTTCGTTTCGTGTCTGGCCCGAATCAGTGCATCGTTTTGTTTTTGGCCTGAATCGGGGCATTAAATGCAAACATAGCATTGTTTTTACACAGTAATGAAACTGGCCAAAACGAACCAAAACATCACTATTGGGTCGAAAAAATTGGATTGGGTGCGTTCGTTTCATTTCTGGTCCGAATCAGTGCATCGTTTTGTTTTTGGACCAAATCAGAGCATTAAATGCATACATAACATTGTTTTTTACACTGTAACGAAATTGACCAAAACGAACCAAAACATCACTATTGGGTCCAAAAAAGTGGATTCAGTGCGTTGGTTTCGTTTCTGGCCCGAATCGGTGGATCGATTCGTTTATGGCCCGAATCGGGGCATTAAATGCATACATAGCATTGTTTTTTGCACAGTAATGAAACTGACCAAAACAAACTAAAACTTCACTATTGGGTCCAAAAAGTGGATTGGGTTCGTTCGTTTCGTTTCTGGCCCGAATCGGTGGATCGATTCGTTTATGGCCCGAATCGGGGCATTAAATGCATACATAGCATTGTTTTTTGCACAGTAATGAAACTGACCAAAAGAAACTAAAACTTCACTATTGGGTCCAAAAAACTGGATTGGGTGCGTTCGTTTTGTTTCCGGCCCGTATCGGTGCATCGTTACGTTTCCGGTCCGAATTGGGGCATAAATGCATACATAGCATTGTTTTTTTGCACAGTAACAAAACTAACCAAAACAAACCAAAACAACACTATTGTGTCGAAAAAAGTGGATTGGGTGCGTTCGTTTCGTTTCTGGCGCGAATCGGTGCATCGTTTTGTTTTTGGCCCGAATCAGGGCATTAAATGCATACATAGCATTGTTTTTTACACTGTAACAAAATTGACCAAAACGAATCAAAACATCACTACTGGGTCCAGAAAAGTGCATTCGGTGCATTCGTTTCGTTTCTGGCCCGAATCGGTGCATCGTTTCGTTTCCGGCCCGAATCGGAACATTAAATGCATACATAGTATTGTTTTTTGCACAGTAACGAAATTGACCAAAACAAACCAAAACATCACTATTGGGTCCAAAAAGTGGATTGGGTGCGTTCGTTTCGTTTCCGGCCCGTATCGGTGCATCGTTTCGTTTCTGGCACGAATCGGAGCATAAATGCATACATAGCATTTTTTTTTCACGGTAACGAAACTGACCAAAACGAACCAAAATATCACTATTGGGTCCAAAAAAGTGGATTGGGTGCGTTAGTTTCGTTTCTGGCCCGAATCGGTGCATCGTTTCGTTTCCGGCCCGAATCGGTGCATCGTTTCGTTTCCGGTCCGAATTGGGGCACAGAGGCATACATAGCATTGTTTTTTGCACAATAAGAAAACTGACCAAAACGAACCAAAACATCACTATTAGGTCCAAAAAAGTGGATTGGGTGCGTTCATTTCGTTTCTGGCCCGAATCAGTGCATCGTTTTGTTTTTTGCCTGAATCGGGGCATTAAATGCAAACATAGCATTGTTTTTTACACAGTAACGAAACTGCCAAAACGAACCAAAACATCACTATTGGGTCGAAAAAAGTGGATTGGGAGCATTCATTTCGTTTCTGGTCCGAATCAGTGCATCATTTTGTTTTGGGACCGAATCAGGGCATTAAATGCATACATAGCATTGTTTTTTACACTATAACAAAATTGACCAAAACGAATCAAAACATCACTATTGGGTCTAAAAAAAGTGCATTCGGTGCATTCGTTGTGTTTCTGGCCCGAATCGGTGCATCGTTTCGTTTACGGCCCGAATCGGAGCATTAAATGCATACATAGTATTGTTTTTTACACAGAAACGAAATTGACCAAAACAAACCAAAACATCACTATTGGGTCCAAAAAAGTGGATTGGGAGCGTTCGTTTCGTTTCCGGCCCGTATCGGTACTTCGTTTCGTTTCCGGCACGAATCGGAGCATAAATGCATACATAGCATTGTTTTTTGCATAGTAACGAAACTGACCGAAACGAACCAAAACATCACTATTGGGTCGAAAAAAGTGGATTGGGTGCGTTCGTTTCGTTTCTGGCCCGAATCGGGGCATTAAATGCGTACATAGCATTGTTTTTTGCACAGTAACGAAACTGACCAAAACATCACTATTGGGTCGAAAAAAGTGGATTGGGTGCGTTCGTTTCGTTTCTGGCCCGAATCGGGGCTTTAAATGCATACATAGCATTGTTTTTTGCATGCTAACGAAACTGACCAAAACAAACCAAAACATCGCTCTTGGGTCGAAAAAAGTGGATTGGGTGCGTTCGTTTCGTTTCTGGTCCGAATCGGTGCATCGTTACGTTTTTTGTCCCAATCGGGGCATTAAATGCATACATAGCATTGTTTTTTACACTGTAACGAAATTGACCAAAACGAACCAAAACATCACTATTGGGTCCAAAAAAGTGGATTCGGTGCGTTCGTTTCGTTTCGTTTCTGGCCCGAATCGGTGGATCGATTCGGACCAGAAACGAATCGGGGCATTAAATGCATACATAGCATTGTTTTTTGCACAGTAATGAAACTGACCAAAACAAACTAAAACTTCACTATTAGGTCCAAAAAAGTGGATTGCGTGCGTTCGTTTTGTTTCCGGCCCGTATCGGTGCATCGTTTCGTTTCCGGTCCGAATTGGGGCATAAATGCATACATAGCATTGTTTTTTTGCACAGTAACGAGACTAACCAAAACAAACCAAAACATCACTATTGTGTCGAAAAAACTGGATTGGGTGCGTTCGTTTCGTTTCTGGCCCGAATCGGTGCATCGTTTTGTTTTTGGCCCGAATCAGGGCATTAAATGCATACATAGCATTGTTTTTTACACTGTAACAAAATTGACCAAAACGAATCAAAACATCACTACTGGGTCCAGAAAAGTGCATTCGGTGCATTCGTTTCGTTTCTGGCCCGAATCGGTGCATCGTTTCGTTTCCGGCCCGAATCGGAACATTAAATGCATACATAGTATTGTTTTTTGCACAGTAACGAAATTGACCAAAACAAACCAAAACATCACTATTGGGTCCAAAAAGTGGATTGGGTGCGTTCGTTTCGTTTCCGGCCCGTATCGGTGCATCGTTTCGTTTCTGGCACGAATCGGAGCATAAATGCATACATAGCATTGTTTTTTGCACGGTAACGAAACTGACCAAAACGAACCAAAATATCACTATTGGGTCCAAAAAAGTGGATTGGGTGCGTTAGTTTCGTTTCTGGCCCGAATCGGTGCATCGTTTCGTTTCCGGCCCGAATCGGTGCATCGTTTCGTTTCCGGTCCGAATTGGGGCACAGAGGCATACATAGCATTGTTTTTTGCACAATAAGAAAACTGACCAAAACGAACCAAAACATCACTATTGGGTCCAAAAAAGTGGATTGGGTGCGTTCATTTCGTTTCTGGCCCGAATCAGTGCATCGTTTTGTTTTTTGCCTGAATCGGGGCATTAAATGCAAACATAGCATTGTTTTTTACACAGTAACGAAACTGGCCAAAACGAACCAAAACATCACTATTGGGTCGAAAAAAGTGGATTGGGTGCGTTCGTTTCGTTTCTGGTCCGAATCAGTGCATCGTTTTGTTTTTGGACCAAATCAGGGCATTAAATGCATACATAACATTGTTTTTTACACTATAACAAAATTGACCAAAACGAATCAAAACATCACTATTGGGTCTAAAAAAAGTGCATTTGGTGCATTCGTTGTGTTTCTGGCCCGAATCGGTGCATCGTTTCGTTTACGGCCCGAATCGGAGCATTAAATGCATACATAGTATTGTTTTTTACACAGAAACGAAATTGACCAAAACAAACCAAAACATCACTATTGGGTCCAAAAAAGTGGATTGGGAGCGTTCGTTTCGTTTCCGGCCCGTATCGGTACTTCGTTTCGTTTCCGGCACGAATCGGAGCATAAATGCATACATAGCATTGTTTTTTGCATAGTAACGAAACTGACCGAAACGAACCAAAACATCACTATTGGGTCGAAAAAAGTGGATTGGGTGCGTTCGTTTCGTTTCTGGCCCGAATCGGGGCATTAAATGCGTACATAGCATTGTTTTTTGCACAGTAACGAAACTGACCAAAACATCACTATTGGGTCGAAAAAAGTGGATTGGGTGCGTTCGTTTCGTTTCTGGCCCGAATCGGGGCTTTAAATGCATACATAGCATTGTTTTTTGCATGGTAACGAAACTGACCAAAACAAACCAAAACATCGCTCTTGGGTCGAAAAAAGTGGATTGGGTGCGTTCGTTTCGTTTCTGGTCCGAATCGGTGCATCGTTACGTTTTTTGTCCCAATCGGGGCATTAAATGCATACATAGCATTGTTTTTTACACTGTAACGAAATTGACCTAAACGAACCAAAACATCACTATTGGGTCCAAAAAAGTGGATTCGGTGCGTTCGTTTCGTTTCGTTTCTGGCCCGAATCGGTGGATCGATTCGGACCAGAAACGAATCGGGGCATTAAATGCATACATAGCATTGTTTTTTGCACAGTAATGAAACTGACCAAAACAAACTAAAACTTCACTATTAGGTCCAAAAAAGTGGATTGGGTGCGTTCGTTTTGTTTCCGGCCCGTATCGGTGCATCGTTTCGTTTCCGGTCCGAATTGGGGCATAAATGCATACATAGCATTGTTTTTTTGCACAGTAACGAAACTAACCAAAACAAACCAAAACATCACTATTGTGTCGAAAAAACTGGATTGGGTGCGTTCGTTTCGTTTCTGGCCCGAATCGGTGCATCGTTTTGTTTTTGGCCCGAATCAGGGCATTAAATGCATACATAGCATTGTTTTTTACACTGTAACAAAATTGACCAAAACGAATCAAAACATCACTACTGGGTCCAGAAAAGTGCATTCGGTGCATTCGTTTCGTTTCTGGCCCGAATCGGTGCATCGTTTCGTTTCCGGCCCGAATCGGAACATTAAATGCATACATAGTATTGTTTTTTGCACACTAACAAAATTGACCAAAACAAACCAAAACATCACTATTGGGTCCAAAAAGTGGATTGGGTGCGTTCATTTCGGTTCCGGCCCGAATCGGTGCATCGTTTCGTTTCCGGCCCGAATCGGTGCATCGTTTCGTTTTCGGTCCGAATTGGGGCACAGAGGCATACGTAACATTGTTTTTTGCACAATAAGAAAACTGACCAAAACGAACCAAAACATCACTATTGGGTCCAAAAAAGTGGATTGGGTGCGTTCGTTTCGTGTCTGGCCCGAATCAGTGCATCGTTTTGTTTTTGGCCTGAATCGGGGCATTAAATGCAAACATAGCATTGTTTTTACACAGTAATGAAACTGGCCAAAACGAGCCAAAACATCACTATTGGGTCGAAAAAATTGGATTGGGTGCGTTCGTTTCATTTCTGGTCCGAATCAGTGCATCGTTTTGTTTTTGGACCAAATCAGAGCATTAAATGCATACATAACATTGTTTTTTACACTGTAACGAAATTGACCAAAACGAACCAAAACATCACTATTGGGTCCAAAAAAGTGGATTCAGTGCGTTGGTTTCGTTTCTGGCCCGAATCGGTGGATCGATTCGTTTATGGCCCGAATCGGGGCATTAAATGCATACATAGCATTGTTTTTTGCACAGTAATGAAACTGACCAAAACAAACTAAAACTTCACTATTGGGTCCAAAAAGTGGATTGGGTTCGTTCGTTTCGTTTCTGGCCCGAATCGGTGGATCGATTCGTTTATGGCCCGAATCGGGGCATTAAATGCATACATAGCATTGTTTTTTGCACAGTAATGAAACTGACCAAAAGAAACTAAAACTTCACTATTGGGTCCAAAAAAGTGGATTGGGTGCGTTCGTTTTGTTTCCGGCCCGTATCGGTGCATCGTTACGTTTCCGGTCCGAATTGGGGCATAAATGCATACATAGCATTGTTTTTTTGCACAGTAACAAAACTAACCAAAACAAACCAAAACAACACTATTGTGTCGAAAAAAGTGGATTGGGTGCGTTCGTTTCGTTTCTGGCGCGAATCGGTGCATCGTTTTGTTTTTGGCCCGAATCAGGGCATTAAATGCATACATAGCATTGTTTTTTACACTGTAACAAAATTGACCAAAACGAATCAAAACATCACTACTGGGTCCAGAAAAGTGCATTCGGTGCATTCGTTTCGTTTCTGGCCCGAATCGGTGCATCGTTTCGTTTCCGGCCCGAATCGGAACATTAAATGCATACATAGTATTGTTTTTTGCACAGTAACGAAATTGACCAAAACAAACCAAAACATCACTATTGGGTCCAAAAAGTGGATTGGGTGCGTTCGTTTCGTTTCCGGCCCGTATCGGTGCATCGTTTCGTTTCTGGCACGAATCGGAGCATAAATGCATACATAGCATTGTTTTTTGCACGGTAACGAAACTGACCAAAACGAACCAAAATATCACTATTGGGTCCAAAAAAGTGGATTGGGTGCGTTAGTTTCGTTTCTGGCCCGAATCGGTGCATCGTTTCGTTTCCGGCCCGAATCGGTGCATCGTTTCGTTTCCGGTCCGAATTGGGGCACAGAGGCATACATAGCATTGTTTTTTGCACAATAAGAAAACTGACCAAAACGAACCAAAACATCACTATTGGGTCCAAAAAAAGTGGATTGGGTGCGTTCATTTCGTTTCTGGCCCGAATCAGTGCATCGTTTTGTTTTTTGCCTGAATCGGGGCATTAAATGCAAACATAGCATTGTTTTTTACACAGTAACGAAACTGGCCAAAACGAACCAAAACATCACTATTGGGTCGAAAAAAGTGGATTGGGTGCGTTCGTTTCGTTTCTGGTCCGAATCAGTGCATCGTTTTGTTTTTGGACCAAATCAGGGCATTAAATGCATACATAACATTGTTTTTTACACTATAACAAAATTGACCAAAACGAATCAAAACATCACTATTGGGTCTAAAAAAGTGCATTTGGTGCATTCGTTGTGTTTCTGGCCCGAATCGGTGCATCGTTTCGTTTACGGCCCGAATCGGAGCATTAAATGCATACATAGTATTGTTTTTTACACAGAAACGAAATTGACCAAAACAAACCAAAACATCACTATTGGGTCCAAAAAAGTGGATTGGGAGCGTTCGTTTCGTTTCCGGCCCGTATCGGTACTTCGTTTCGTTTCCGGCACGAATCGGAGCATAAATGCATACATAGCATTGTTTTTTGCATAGTAACGAAACTGACCGAAACGAACCAAAACATCACTATTGGGTCGAAAAAAGTGGATTGGGTGCGTTCGTTTCGTTTCTGGCCCGAATCGGGGCATTAAATGCGTACATAGCATTGTTTTTTGCACAGTAACGAAACTGACCAAAACATCACTATTGGGTCGAAAAAAGTGGATTGGGTGCGTTCGTTTCGTTTCTGGCCCGAATCGGGGCTTTAAATGCATACATAGCATTGTTTTTTGCATGGTAACGAAACTGACCAAAACAAACCAAAACATCGCTCTTGGGTCGAAAAAAGTGGATTGGGTGCGTTCGTTTCGTTTCTGGTCCGAATCGGTGCATCGTTACGTTTTTTGTCCCAATCGGGGCATTAAATGCATACATAGCATTGTTTTTTACACTGTAACGAAATTGACCAAAACGAACCAAAACATCACTATTGGGTCCAAAAAAGTGGATTCGGTGCGTTCGTTTCGTTTCGTTTCTGGCCCGAATCGGTGGATCGATTCGGACCAGAAACGAATAGGGGCATTAAATGCATACATAGCATTGTTTTTTGCACAGTAATGAAACTGACCAAAACAAACTAAAACTTCACTATTAGGTCCAAAAAAGTGGATTGGGTGCGCTCGTTTTGTTTCCGGCCCGTATCGGTGCATCGTTTCGTTTCCGGTCCGAATTGGGGCATAAATGCATACATAGCATTGTTTTTTTGCACAGTAACGAAACTAACCAAAACAAACCAAAACATCACTATTGTGTCGAAAAAACTGGATTGGGTGCGTTCGTTTCGTTTCTGGCCCGAATCGGTGCATCGTTTTGTTTTTGGCCCGAATCAGGGCATTAAATGCATACATAGCATTGTTTTTTACACTGTAACAAAATTGACCAAAACGAATCAAAACATCACTACTGGGTCCAGAAAAGTGCATTCGGTGCATTCGTTTCGTTTCTGGCCCGAATCGGTGCATCGTTTCGTTTCCGGCCCGAATCGGAACATTAAATGCATACATAGTATTGTTTTTTGCACAGTAACGAAATTGACCAAAACAAACCAAAACATCACTATTGGGTCCAAAAAGTGGATTGGGTGCGTTCGTTTCGTTTCCGGCCCGTATCGGTGCATCGTTTCGTTTCTGGCACGAATCGGAGCATAAATGCATACATAGCATTGTTTTTTGCACGGTAACGAAACTGACCAAAACGAACCAAAATATCACTATTGGGTCCAAAAAAGTGGATTGGGTGCGTTAGTTTCGTTTCTGGCCCGAATCGGTGCATCGTTTCGTTTCCGGCCCGAATCGGTGCATCGTTTCGTTTCCGGTCCGAATTGGGGCACAGAGGCATACATAGCATTGTTTTTTGCACAATAAGAAAACTGACCAAAACGAACCAAAACATCACTATTGGGTCCAAAAAAGTGGATTGGGTGCGTTCATTTCGTTTCTGGCCCGAATCAGTGCATCGTTTTGTTTTTTGCCAGAATCGGGGCATTAAATGCAAACATAGCATTGTTTTTTACACAGTAACGAAACTGCCAAAACGAACCAAAACATCACTATTGGGTCGAAAAAACTGGATTGGGAGCATTCATTTCGTTTCTGGTCCGAATCAGTGCATCATTTTGTTTTGGGACCGAATCAGGGCATTAAATGCATACATAGCATTGTTTTTTACACTATAACAAAATTGACCAAAACGAATCAAAACATCACTATTGGGTCTAAAAAAAGTGCATTCGGTGCATTCGTTTCGTTTCTGGCCCGAATCGGTGCATCGTTTCGTTTACGGCCCGAATCGGAGCATTAAATGCATACATAGTATTGTTTTTGCAGAGTAACGAAATTGACCAAAACATCACTATTGGGTCCAAAAAAGTGGATTGGGTGCGTTCGTTTCGTTTCTGGGCCGTATCAGTGCATCGTTTCGTTTCCGGCATGAATCGAAGCATAAATGCATACATAGCATTGTTTTTTGCACAGTAACGAAACTGACTAAAACGAACCAAAACATCACTATTGGGTCGAAAAAAGTGGATTGGGTGCGTTCGTTCCGTTTCTGGCCCGAATCGGTGCATCGTTTTGTTTTTGGCCCGAATCGGTGCATCGTTTCGTTTCCAGTCCGAATTGGGGCACAGAGGCATACATAGCATTGTTTTTTGCACAATAAGAAAACTGACCAAAACGAACTAAAACATCACTATTGGGTCCAAAAAAGTGGATTGGGTGCGTTCGTTTCGTTTCTGGCCCGAATCAGTGCATCGTTTTGTTTTTGGCCTGAATCGGGGCATTAAATGCAAACATAGCATTGTTTTTTGCACAGTAACGAAACTGACCAAAACGAACCAAACATCACTATTGGGTCCAAAAAAGTGGATTGGGTGCGTTCGTTTCGTTTCTGGCCCGAATCGGTGCATCGTTTCGTTTCCGGCCCGAATCGGTGCATCGTTTCGTTTCCGGACCGAATTGGGGCCCAGAGGCATACATAGCATTGTCTTTTGCACAATAAGAAAACTGACCAAAACGAACCAAAACATCACTATTGGGTCCAAAAAAGTGGATTGGGTGCGTTCGTTTCGTTTCTTGCCCGAATCGGGGCATTAAATGCGTACATAGCATTGTTTTTTGCACAGTAACGAAACTGACCAAAACATCACTATTGGGTCGAAAAAAGTGAATTGGGTGCATTCGTTTCGTTTTTGGCTCAAATCGGGGCATTAAATGCATACATAGCATTGTTTTTTGCACAGTAACGAAACTGACCAAAACAAACCAAAACATCGCTATTGGGTCGAAAAAAGTGGATTGGGTGCGTTCGTTTCGTTTCTGGTCCGAATCGGTACATCGTTTCGTTTTTTGTCCCAATCGGGGCTTTAAATGCATACATAGCATTGTTTTTTACACTGTAACGAAATTGACCAAAACGAACCAAAACATCACTATTGGGTCCAAAAAAGTGGATTCGGTGCGTTCGTTTCGTTTCTGGCCCGAATCGGTGGATCGATTCGGACCAGAAACGAATCGGGGCATTAAATGCATACATAGCATTGTTTTTTGCACAGTAATGAAACTGACCAAAACAAACTAAAACTTCACTATTGGGTCCAAAAAAGTGGATTGGGTGCGTTCGTTTTGTTTCCGGTAGTCTTGCTCCCGAGTAGGTGGTCTTTACTGGTAGGAAATGCGCCACCTTGGTCAGACGATCCACGATTACCCAGATTGAGTCAAATCCCCTCTGAGTGCGAGGTAAGCCAGTAATGAAATCCATACCGACTTCTTCCCACTTCCATTCAGGTACCTTCAGGGGCTGGAGCAAACCTGCTGGCCTCTGATGTTCAGCCTTGACTCTCTGGCACGTGTCACATAGAGCTACGTATGTGGCCACATCTCTCTTCAATCCATACCACCAAAATCTCTCTTTGATATCTTGGTACATCTTGGTACTACCTGGGTGTATTGAATACGCCGATTCATGGGCTTCCCTGAGAATTGCATCCCTGATCTGCACTACATCTGGTACACAGATCCTCTTCTCGTACCACAATGTTCCTTGGTCATCCACTCGAAAACCAGGGGCTTTTCCTAATGCCACCAGCTCCACGATCTCCTTGATCTTCTCATCTGTGAGCTGTCCTTTTCGGATCTCTTGTTCCAAGGTTGGTTCTACTGTCATCTCGGTGACGCTGGTCACAAATCCCAGACTCATCCTTTCAAACTCTGAACTGAGTTCCTCCGATAAGCAATGTCCCGTGATCTTATTCACGTAACTCCTTCTACTCAGAGCATCTGCCACCAAGTTGGCCTTCCCTGGATGATAATGAATCTCCAGATCGTAGTCCTTGATCAGTTCTAACCAACGTCGTTGTCTCATATTCAGATCTGACTGTGTGAACACATACTTGAGACTCTTGTGGTCAGTGTAAATTTCACACTTATGTCCAATCAGGTAATGCATCCAAATTTTCAAAGCATGTACTACAGCTGCTAACTCCAGATCGTGTGTCGGGTAGTTCTGCTCATGCTTCCTCAACTGCCTCGATGCATAAGCTACTACTCTGCCTTCCTGCATGAGTACACATCCCAATCCTAGACGAGATACATCGCAGTAGATAGAGAAGCTCTTGGTTATATCTGGCAACACTAGCACAGGTGCCGTTGTCAACCTCTTCTTCAATTCCTCAAAGCTGACTTGACATTCTTCAGTCCAGACAAACTTGGCATTTTTCTCCAATAACGTCGTCAAGGGCTTAGCAATCTTGGAGAATCCTTCTATGAACCTCCGATAGTATCCAGCCATTCCAAGGAAACTTCTGATTTCACTCACATCCTTAGGCGGATTCCAACTCAACACATCACTAACCTTCTTCTTCAAGGTCATCAACGCTTCCGGCACGTGGTGAGAACGGAAGCTGTCGCGGAACTCCTGCCAAGTGATCTGATCACGACTGGGGTGAGCATACTGGTACGCATCCCACCAATCCAAAGCTGCTCCCTGGAGCTGTCCACTTCCATACAACACCTTCTCCCGGTCGTTGCACTGTGCGATGTCCAGCTGTCGTTCCACTGCCTTGAGCCAGTCCTCTGCTTGCATTGGGTCGCTAGACTTATTGAAGGTAGGAGGGCGTCCCTTCATAAACTCGCCCCTTTTATCTCTGGGCTGCACGTGGTGCGGTTGAAGCGGGTTCTGCTGATTCTGCTGCATCAGTGCTATGGTTTGCGCCATCTGCTGTGTCAGCTGAAGTTGCATCTGCATCATCTGCTCCATGGTGAGTGGCGGTGGTGGAGGTGGTGGGTTCTGGTTCTGGTTGCTTCCACTGCCTCCGGGGTTGCCTCTGGTGTTAACCATCTACCATAGCAAGAGATCTCCCATCAGTATTCCCGCCAACTGGTATTAGATAACCCATGCTTGCAGATGGTGCATAAGAAGATAGCAGTACTTGGAAGGATATGATTCAGAGGTATAGAGAGTAAGACAGAGGAAGTGCAAAGGGAATAGATAACCCAACTATTTATTCACTAATTTTCCTTAAACCTTAGTCCTATATCTAGATGGAGATAGACTTGAGTCTATGACCATCACAATCATTACAAAGATCCAAATCAAACATAAGCATAATAACAGCAAAAGCAAGCACCCAAAGACATGATTCACACAAGACTCGACAGCACTGGTTTTGAAAAACGTAACTAAATGATCTGAAACAAAATCATGGTGGTCTCCTAATGATTTGTCAACCGTTCTAACTAGGCTGCGTTCCTACAGTCAGCACGGCTCTGATACCAATCTGTCACACCCGGATTTACACAGAAACCCGAATGCTTCTATATGTGTGCCCAGGAAGTCCACATAACACATATAGATAACAAGTATGATAAACAGAGTACATATGCTCGAATAAAATGGTTTTACATCAGAGTTTGCCTCAAATAACTAAATAAAACAGCGGAAGACTCTTTATTAACTCTCTCTAAACGATGACGAAGACGAAGCCGATAACCATAATCCACAGGGACACCGACTGGTTGAACACAGCTAGTAGAATGGCAGATCCTCAGGAAATTCAACAGCAGTAGTACCATCTAGCCCATCTGTTACCCATCCGGGATTTTGTTGAATGGCAAGTGTAAGTAAATGTCTTACTTAGCAAATACAACACGGATAATGAAGGCTTAAAAGAAAGGCTTGACACGGCTGTACTGCATTAGCAATTTTAGTTGTTTCATTTTAACATCATCATAATCACTACATTAACATGGAACCCAGTTGTAACCCAATTAATATAGTGGAAGTGAACATTAAACATTAATAAATATCAACTTCTAATCAAAAAGGATCCAGGCCGCTCTTGACCCTGAGCAAGGCTATCATGATAGATTATACACTCTGCAGAGGTTTCGCCCTTTACCCACCAATCGCGTAAAAGTTCAAAGGAACTTTGCACCCAACCACGCACATCAACACTTCCGAGGTGTGACTGCATAGGGACGCTACGAGGCTTTTCACAAGACACCCTAACAAAACAGTAGCCGTTATGGTACAACCTAGGCAGCATGACCCAAGGCACCGAGATTGACTGACGCCCATGTCGCAACACGAGGGGGTCAATGGCGTCCAAGCGCGGTAAAAAAAATAACAACAACAAAATAAATAGCGCAACGTGTGGAACCCCCGCCATACGGAAGCTCCCAACACGGGACTGTGCCTCACGGGGACATAGCCAACGGATACTCCGTCCTCGGTGGATCAAACCATACTCTCACCCATGCTTCCCATAACGCCGTCGGCCCGTCGGTAACTACTGTCAAGCTAGAGCCGTACATGCTACTCGTCCAAAACCAGAGCCATTATAGTTCCAGCGGTGGCGACAGGTTCCTGGGTTGCCGCTTTAAGAACCAGTCCTTACAGAGAGACACTAGGGCCAAGCATGAAGCATACGCCCTAGCTCCCTGTTCCATGTTGCTAAAAAGCAAGTTTTACCATTAACATTGAAGTGAACCATTAAGTCAAGATTAACAGTTAAACATTGGTGACAGTAGCTGCGCCTAGCAAAGTTCTACCCAAATGCAATAACCCAAGGTAATTCAAGGTATAGGATAAACAAAGCTAGGAATAACCTTAATAGGAACAATTTAGACACATGCATATGCAGTAAATAGAGTAAAGGTGTGTTTAGGTAGCAAGGATTGTCCGTGCTGTACTTGCCTTCGCCAAACTGCTGCTGCTGCTCCTGCTGCTGCTGTTGGTCCTGCTCCTCGTAACCCTCGAACTCAAACGCGTACGGCTCACCGACTGGACCCATACATCAACACACAAGCATCCATACAAGCCAGTACATGCAAACAATATTAATCTATTAGAACAGTACACCAAACAATAGAAACAGAACAAAAGAAGGCTGAAAAACTAATCTACGCTTCGCTACGAACACGTGAGCGCGAAAATCACTCAAATCGGAGCTAAAACGAAGAAGTTATGGCTTTTCTAAGGTTCAGGGACTTGCTGGCAAAGTTTTAAAAGTTCCAGGGGCTTATTTGCAAAAACTCAGGGGCTAAAACATAATTTTATATAAAAACAGGAGGGTTTATTTGCAATTTAACCAAAACAGGACCTCGAGTGCTATTTTTAAAGAAGACAGGGGGTTTTCTGTAAAAATCAGGACTTAATTGTAATTATTTTTGAATAGATTTGGACTGCGGGTTAATTTTGAAATAGTGGAGGGGTTCTTTTGAAAAACTGGCACGGCTGACTGGGGGTTGACCGGTATGGTCAACTTTGACCCGGGCTGATTTAGATCTGATTTAGATCTGAGCCGTCGGATTGAACACGGACGGTTGGGATTGGATCAGGGGAAGGGAATCGGCGACGGCGGCGCTAGACCGGCAGCGGCGGTGCTTCGCCGGCGAAGAGTGGATCTCGAGCTACGGGGCACGGTTGACACGGGTTTTGGGCGCTACGGACTCGGAGCGACGCGACGAATTCAACTGGGCGGCTCTCGTCGACGGTGGAGCAGCGGAGGCGACGCGCGACGAGCTGCGGCGGCGGCGGCGCTCGGGGAACGGCGGCGGCGAAGGCACAGCGCGCGAATCGGGGCTAGACCGGGCTTGGGGCGAGCTTACCTACTGAGGAAAACTTCCCCGGGGGTCAATTCGACCCGAGCGGCGGCGAGTCGACGGGTCCGCGGCGGCGCAGATCTCGGCGGCGGCGGTTAGGGCGGCGGCCGAGCGGGGAACGCGTGCGGGATGGCTAGGGTTTGAGGGAGTTCGGGAGACGGGGCGGCGGGTATTTGAAGGCGCCCGAGGAGAGTCCAGGCTCCTTGGCGTCCGTGCCGTGGCCGGTCGGGACTCCGGCGCCGTGTCCGGGAGGGACTTGGGCGAGAGGTAGAGGACGGGACTGACCCGTGGGTCCGCGCGGTCAGCGGCAGAGGGGGGGGCGGGGCGTTGCGGCGGGCCGGCTGGCTGGGCTGCGCGACAGGCGACTGCTGGGCCGCGAGGTGGGCCGCGAGCGAGGGGAGGCGGGCTGGCGCGGAGGCGGGAGCGCGAGCGGGCCGGCGCGGGCGGAGCAGGCCGCCAGACTGGGCCGAAAGCTGGGCAGGGGGAGCTGGGCCGCTGCGAAGAGAAAAGAGGAGGGAGCAAGTTTGGCCGAAAGAAATAGTTCAGGGAGGAAAAACGGACTCGGGCCGCAGAAACTTTTCTAGAGCTCCAAACACAGCGATTCAAATTCGAATTTAAACAGAATTTAAATTCCAACTGAACCACACACAAACAAAACACAATGCAGTCGGCATGAATGCAACAAAAATGTTTCTAACCTTATATTAAATTTTATTTCCCATAAATAATTTATTTTCCTTAGATAAATATGAGCATAAAATTAAATAAAAACAATTTAATTACTAAATTTTTAAAATAGGCATTTTTAGGGTGTTACAAAACATAGCATTGTTTTTTACACAGTAACGAAACTGACCAAAACGAACCAAAACATATTGGGTCGAAAAAAATGAATTGGGTGCATTCGTTTCGTTTATTGCCCGAATCGGGGCATTAATTGCATAGATAGCACTGTTTTTTGCATAGTAACGAAACTGACTAAAACAAACCAAAACATCATTGTTGGGTCGAAAAAAGTGGATTGGGTGCGTTCATTTTGTTTCTGGTCCGAATCGGTGCATCGTTTTGTTTTTGGCCCGAATCAGGGAATTAAATGCATACATAGCATTGTTTTTTACACTGTAACAAAATTGACCAAAACGAATAAAAACATCACTATTGGGTCCAAAAAAGTGCATTCGGTGCGTTCGTTTCGTTTCTGGCCCGAATCGGTGCATCGTTTCGTTTACGGCCCGAATCGGAGAATTAAATGCATACATAGTATTGTTTCTTGCACAGTAATGAAACTGACCAAAACAAACCAAAACATCACTATTGAGTCCAAAAAAGTGGATTGGGTGCGTTCGTTTTGTTTCCGGCCCGTGTCGGTGCATCGTTTCGTTTCCGGCCCGAATCGGAGCATAAATGCATACATAGCATTGTTTTTTGCACAGTAACGAAACTGACCAAAACGAACCAAAACATCACTATTGGGTCCAAAAAAGTGGATTGGGTGCGTTCATTTCGTTTCTGGCCCGAATCGGTGCATCGTTTCGTTTCCGGCCCGAATCGGTGCATCGTTTCGTTTCCGGTCCCAATTGGGGCACAGAGGCATACATAGCATTGTATTTTGCACAATGAGAAAACTGTCGGGGACCATAATTAGGGGTCTCTCAACTGTCAGGGTAATCGCCCTAAAAAGCGCAAAAAAGGCTGCCACCAGGGACCTTTGGGCCTGCGCATACGAAAACATGCGGCCCAGCGGCCCGACACACCCCAACGACGGCCCACGAAGACGCACCGCCCTCACGCTAAAACTCCGCCTCGCTCGAGGGAACCCCGACCCCTCGAGCGGCAGGACGCAAATCTCCGCCTCGCCTCAACCCCTCGAGAGACCGCCCTGACACCATACACATACTCATTACCATCCACCCACGCCAGACAGCAAAGTCAAAAGGCAAAACCTCTGCCGCACGTCGCCCCTAGCAAGGCCTGACCACGCCGTACGGCCACGGCGCGGGCAGGTAACAACTGTGCGAAGCATGCTCGGCACTGTACCCCTGACGCGACCAGGCCCCGGTCATTCCAAGGCACTGTTCCGCCTACTCCCGTCGCCACCTCCGCCAGAGCGCCCTCGAATGGGCAAGGGGCGCCCTCAAAAGGGCGTATGGGCAATGGACGGGGACGAGCCTTCGTCAAACATCACCGATTCGGCTGATAAGACGGGGTACGATTCTCCTAATCCTTGCCCGCTACGCCAACGGGCAGCCACGCCCCGCACTGTGGCGACAGTGAGCACCGTAGCGCCCTATGCTACCTACGCCCATCCCCTAGGACAGCAAAGCACTTGAGACACGTACGGGGGCCAACGGGCCAGCGGGGGGCCAGCCGCCCCGCATGCGTTAAGCCTGACACGACCGCCAGGGCAAAAGCCGGCCGTACCGGTCCAACAGACCAGGCCACTACGCCTCTGACCACTGTGCTACACAAAGGTGGACGGCGGTGTGACAGCCCTGTACAACATGTCATCCCCTGTCCGTGTCGTCCCGTCGTTCTCGGGTGGCCATCCCCTCGAGGCTGAATGGAAGACCCCTCGAGTAAAGCCTCGGATGACGGACCAGCCACCCCGACGGCCAGGAGACCCCCTCGAAGACCCCGATGAAACAGATGCAAGGAGGCACCGTGTCAACGGCCAAGACCAGAATACAATCTCAACAGACCTGCAAGGCACGGATACGCCTGGGACAGGCACATCTCTTGTAAGATACGCCGTACGACTCACACTGTAGCGCGCACAGTACCCACGACTATAACCTTTCTCCCCCCTTGAACTATAAAAGGGAGAGTCAGGAGTCCTGTACGGGACAACAACACAAGGTTCGCACACCTTGGCTCCTGCCCAGACACACACACATACGCCCGACCTCAATCGCCTTCACCACCGACCAGGGACTTGGAGACCGCCTCTCCTCTCCCGCATTAACTTGTAGCCCCCTCTCTACAAGCACCCCGGTGCAAAGCTAATACGAGTGTGTTGGCACTTCCTACGATCCAATATCAGAATTGAGAATCCTGGTACTGGGGTAAGGAGTGTTTCAGTGGTTTTCCTTATGGCTTAGTGAAATATAGAAATATTCTGCAAGCGCACAGAATCACCGCTGTAGCACTTCACCTGGGAGTATCCCGAGGTATCGTAATTTATATTTCCGCAGGGAAGCTTTGGCAAGATTACTAGTGAACAGATATTCGAGACTATCAGAGGAGGGTACACGACTAGACAAGACAGGGGATAACGGTATTGGATAGGAGTGGATATATCGGACACACAGCTCAACGAATACTCAGGTAAGGGAGAGAAAAGATAGATAGCTGGGAGGACAACGAGAAGAGATAGAGGACTCCTGGATTCTTTATCTACCTATGTCACTCTAGCTTAGAGATACAGCGGCTACAGAGCCAGCACTAGGAGATCTGGGATAACTCTAATGTCTTAGCTTCGAGACAAGGGAACCGGTGAACACACAGAAAGGGATGAGAAGGGGTGCCACTATTTCCCAACTGGGGAATCCTACGGACCGGAACTAACGTGATGGGCTACGAAGACCGAAAGGGCTGTCACCACCTCCCGGCTACCACCTCCGTTGCGATGGGAATAAACTAAGGCCACTGACTAGTCTAGGAACCACTCCTACACTAGACAACGACTACTTACTCTACTAGCAAGAGCAAGCAACCTTGTCAATACTCTTGGTGACAGTTCACCTCCAGTATCAAGCAAGATCGAAGAACCAGCCAAGACAAAGACTTAAACAAGACTACAAGCACTAGAACTATAACTGACTATAGTCTAAACAAGATATATTTGCTACTAGAATAAAGTGGAAGCAAGATATAAATGACAAAGGCAAAGTGATAAAGATAACTATATTGATAACTGAAAGTCTTACAAAAGGAAAAGTAAAAGATACAAGAGCTAATACCAGAGCTTCTGAAGACGACTCCGGAGCCTCCGAGACAAAGCTCGACTCAACTCTAACTCCCAACTAATCTATCCTAACTCTACTAGAATGAAAGTGGAAATGAGCTCCTTGGCTTGGTGTGTGTGAAACCGGGGCTAGGACCACTGCATTTATAGCAGTTGATGGCGGTTGTAGGCAGGGTAACCGCCAAGGCAACCAGAGGCGGCAGGGAGGCGGTTCGGCCGAATTCCTCGGTTCGGCCGAACTCCCCGGTTCGGCCGAACCGAGGGATGCACCGCCTTGGCCACCAAGGGCCAGGATTGCACCTTGGGGTCGGTTTGGCGTAGTGGGGGCGGTTCGGCCGAAGCCTGTAGTTCGGCTGAACTGGGCTGGCGGCCCAGGCCCGCTCCCCTGCACCGCCTCTAGCTCCTGGACCCCCTGGGCTGGCTCCTGGTGGTATTCTTCGTGTTGTGTGGGCCCAGAAGTGATGTGGCAGTAGTCCAAGTGTCGTGATCGGTCGTCGCTTGGTCATCGCTGACTTGGACGGCCTCCGGTTGTGCTTCTCGTTGTGTTCGGCTAAGGGGGGTAACCGGCCCAACGTAGTCGTTCGGCTGATTCGGTCATTTTCGGCCCCAGAAGCACGTATTTGTTGTAGTTGTACCTGCACAAGTGCCACTCACCAAAACTCGTGGAACTTTATTAGAAATAAAATCTAAGTACATGGAATGTTGCATTTAACCTCGTTTATTCCCGAGTATTGGTGGTCGGATTTGGGTTGTAACGACCGCCAACAGAGTGCGCGAGCACGCCCCTGCTGGACGTACGGCCCCGCGGCCGGAACCAGGATAAACCCGTGTCCTTGTGTTAGCTTCCGCATCGACCATCAAGGGACGAGACACAGCGCATTTCTGTGCGGTGTAGGGAGTGCCGGCCATTTCCGACACCGACAGTGGCGCGCCAGGTAGGGGGAGCGCTGTGCGAATCGCTTTTCTCGCCAGTTCCCTTGATGGCTTCTCACGATGACCATCCGATGCTGGGGCCCTCCGGTGGGGCACCCAATGGTGTCCCGCCTGGATTCATTATCCAGTTCGGGAGTCTGACGTTCGAGTCCGACAGGTCCAACTACATCATGCAGCTCCGCCACACCGACGAGGTAGAGGCCACGCCACCACTGCCTCTGGCGGGCGGACTGCGGAGTCGCCGTCAACTGCAAGGCCTGCAGGTGCAGGTGGAGCAGCGTCCGCCCCCGCGGATAAAGCTCCTGGACTGGGATGATCCGCGGGTGCCACCGCCTAACGCGGAGTCAGGCGGAACCGCATCATCGTCGGCGAACCCTGCGGAAGGGAACCGCCAGGCGGCGGGCGTCGCGCCAACCCAGTTCCCGATGGGGTTGCGCAACGCCGCCGCAACGATCTCTTCATCAATCAACACCAGCATGAGCGCGAACCGCGGCGCCACCGACCCGACGCATGTCGGGCTACCTCCGACCCACCAGAGACGTTGGGGCCGGCGGCCGCGACACGCGCAACCGGAGCCAACCCGAGCGTCTCTCCCTACTGCCCAGCGCAGTAGCGGGGGAACCCGCCAACCCGCCCCTCCGCGGGGTGGCTACGTGCCTGCGTACCGGCGTAATGTGGCCGCACCACGAGGACGGACGGCCGCACGCCCTGCGCGCCCGCACAAGGGACGCGACTGCGCCCGACACTCATCCTCATCGGACGACACGGTCCACCAACACGCCGCTTCGCCTGACGAGTGGTACCCACCAAGCTCGATCGGTGAGGAGTGGGGCTACGCCGGCTCTCAGGATGCTGAAGCGCTCGTGCAGTTCCTGAGCTCCGTCGACTACTGCTTTGACGTCTCTAGCGAAGGAGAAGATGACCCCACGCTAGAGTGCTTCGTCATCGACGGCGACGTCGAGTCCGTAAGCAAAGATGGCCCCGGTGACGACGCTGGCCACGAAAAGACTCCGGAAGTGTCGTCGACTGGCCGCGACCGTCCCCTGGCGGGCGCCGGCACCCCGGTGCCTGCCAACGCCGACGCCTCGACGCCTCCGGGTGATGAGGCGTTGACACAGGCCCAGCTGGCGCAAGTCAGTGAGCTGGAAAACAAACTCCAGGAGGAACGCCGCCAGGTGCAGCAGCTGCGGGCGACGCTGGAAGCGCAGCAGCATCAGCGCGGTAACCGCGCCAGGCCCGCACCTGCATCGAGAACGACGACGGCGCCGACTTGCCGCGTGCGAGCCAAAAGCTTGTTACCGCGGTAATGCTGCTACGGGCCATCCCCGAGCCGTCCACACCATCGGCTCGACTCTTGCACCGCGAGGCGCAGAGCCTCGTCGAGCAGGCGGCCGTCCTACAGGCCGAGAGTTCTGCCTCCCGCATTCGACATCAAGCCAACTCGAGGGCCGAAGGCAGCGGGCAGGACAAGGAGGAGTCCATCCACACCCCTAGCCGGGTGACATGGACGCCGAACCGTCCAACGGACGACGGTAAGGCGCTCATAGCCCATCATCCCAGCGAGCGAAGGCCTGTGAGGAACCGGCTTCAGGACATGCGTGGCACCACCAACGACGGCGACGCCCGCAACACCCTGAACAAGAAGAGGTACGACACCGCGACGAGCCGAGGGTACCACCCACGTCGCGGGGGACGCTTCGACGAAGAGGAGGACAAGAGCCCGACGCCTGAGCCCGCGGGGACTCGGGTGTTCAGCCCCGCCATCCGCACGGCGGCCATTCCCCCTCGCTTCCGACAGCAGGCAACCATCACCAAGTACTCAGGTGAGACCAACCCCGAGGTTTGGCTCAATGATTACCGTTTGGCTTGTCAGTTGGGCGGCGCCACGGACGACTACATGATCATTCGCAACTTGCCGCTCCACCTCGCGGACTCGGCCCGTCAGTGGCTCGAGCACCTGCCCGCGAACCAGATCCACGACTGGGGCGACCTAGTCAAGCTGTTCATAGGGAATTTCAAGGGCACATACGTGCGCCTGGGTAATTCCTGGGACCTGCGAGGATGCCGTCAAAGGTCGAGCGAGCCCATGAGGGACTACATTCGTGTTGGCGGTCGTTACAACCCAAATCCGACCACCAATACTCGGGAATAAATGAGGTTTTATGCAACATTCCATGTACTTAGGTTTATATTCTAATAATGTTCCATGAGTTTTGGTGAGTATATGGTGTGCAGGTACACAATTCAGCAAACATGGACTAAGGGGGGTAAAAGTGGCCATTTCGGCCAAACCACTTGGATCGGCTGATCCACCCCCCTTAGCCTATTCATATATGACACACCACCACATGGGAAAACACACTCAGAGGCCGCACGGATCACTGACGTTGTCAATCCGGAGCAAAGAAGCACAAACCGACTAAACCCAGCCCATGGGAAGTAATCCTGGACGTCCACAACACATAGTCGGTGCAGTAGAGGTCAACCGGGCACTGGGCCCAGTTCGCCCGAAGGGCCCAGTTCGTCCGAACTGGGTAACCGCCTCAAAACCGACCTCCAGAGCCAATCCAGGCCGTGGAGCACCAAGGCGGTGCATTTGTACGGTTCGGCCGAACTGACCAGTTCGGCCGAACCTATCAGTTCGCCCGAACTGGCCGGGGCACCCCCCCCCCCCTCGGTGCCTTGGCCGGTGCTATACCTCAACCGCCTCTCCCACCTATAAGTAGAAGTGTTCTCCTCACTTGTAACACACACCACTTGGGAGCAAGTCTCCAATTCTCCACTTTCAAGATGTAGAGTCAGGCTAGTCCAGTTGGGAGTTAGAGTCAGGGTCGAGCTTCGCTCGAGGTTCCGGAGTCGTCTTCTAGAGTTCTGGTAAAGCTCTTGTATCTTTTCCTTTTCTTTATGTTCGACTCTGAGTAATCAATATATTTCCTCTGCATTTTCTTGAGCTATTTGTTCTGCATTTCTTTCGCGAGTAATTGTGGAATGTCTAGCCTTGGTTATAAGCTGTTGTAGTCTGGTTCTATAAGTTCTTTCTTAGTCCTTTGTCTTAGCTGGTTCCTCGTTTCTGCTCAATACTTGCGGTGAATTGTCACTGGGGTATTGATATCCTGCTTGCTCTTTCTAGAAGAGTGAGTAGTTATTGTCTAGTGTAGGTGTGGTACCTAGTATGGATGGTAACCTTGGTTTATTCCTGTCGCAACGGAGGTGGTAGCCGTGAGGTGGTGACAGCCCTTTCGGTCTTCGTAGCCCATCACGTTAGTTCCGGTCCGTAGGATTCCCCAGTTGGGAAATAGTGGCACCCCTTCTCATCCCTTTCTGTGTGTTCACCGGTTCCCTTGTCCCGAAGCTAAGATAATAGAACTAGGAAGAGAACCATAGAAGTCATTCTTCATACTAGCTGTAATTTCTGCTAGAGATATCTCAAGGCCAGTGGAAGTATATAGGAATCCTTTCCTGTCTCGTTGTTCTCCCACTAGCTAGACCGCTCTTCTATCTCTATCCTGAACTTCTCCTTGTGTGTGTCAACTGAATATCACTCCTATCCCATCCTTTACCCCCGCCTTGTTAGCCGATACTTTGATTAGTAGTTACATCCTTGTCAATAGTCGATACTCTTTATCCAATGCTTCCCTGCGGAAATATAAATACGATACCTAGGAATACTCCCGGGTGAAATGCTACATCGGTATCCGTGCGCTTGCGGATTTATATCTGTATCGTAAGAATACCAATGAACACTACTTGCACCATTACTGGGATTGGCAATCATAATAGTGGACCGTAAGAAGTGTCAACAATTCGCCGCTTCTCCAAGCGCTGCACCGAGCTTCCCAACGTCGGTGACGCCGAGGTCATCAACGCCTTCCTGGAAGGCACGACGTGCCGCGAGCTGCTGCACGAGCTCGGTCGCAACCACCCCACCAGCGTCAATGAGCTGTTCGACATCGCGTCCAGCTTCGCGTCAGGGGAGGAAGCAGTCCGAGCCATCTGCGACGGCAAGAAGGGGAAACGCGTGGAGGAGACGCCCGCGGAAGGCGACCGACCTACGAAGCAGGTGAAGAAGCCCAAGCAGCACAAGCAGGGTAGCAAGGGCAAGCGGGGCCCGAGGGCCGTGCGCGGCCTTCAGCGCGAGGACGACTCCGAGGAAGCCTTCGCCGCGGACCAAACTCGATGGGGACCTCGGCCCCCGCCGCCTCCGGGAGGCCGGTTCGACGACATGCTCAAGAAGTCGTGCCCGTACCACAACACCGTCGTCTCGCACACCCTCGAGCAGTGCGAGATGATCAAGAAGCACTATCGACGCCTCATCGCGAAGGAGAGGGATGCGAGGAAAGACGCCGATGGTAGCGGCGACGCCACCGGCGGCGGGTTCCCGGTCGTGGAGAACGTTTTCTTCATCGCCGGGGGATCCACGGCGAACATGTAGGCACGACGGCGACGACGCGAACGCTAAGAAGTCTACGCCACGCGCCCCGCTACTACCTCGTACCTCGACTGGTCGACAGAGACCATATCTTTCGGTCGCGAAGACCACCCGGATTACATCCCTAATCCGGGACATTATCCACTCGTCGTCAACCCTGTGATCGGCAACACCCGATTCTCCAAAGTGTTGATGGACGGAGGCAGCAGCCTCAGCATCATGTTCTCCAACACCCTGGAGCTGATGGGGATCGGCGCGGACAAGCTATAGCCTGTTGGCGGTCGTTACAACCCAAATCCGACCACCAATACTCGGGAATAAATGAGGTTTTATGCAATATTCCATGTACATAGGTTTTATTTCTAATAAAGTTCCACAAGTTTTGGTGAGTGTCACTTGTGCAGGTACAATTACGACAAATACGTGCTATAGGGGCCGGAAATGACCGAATCGGCCGAACGACTCCGTTCGGCCGGTTACCCCCCTTAGCCGAACACGACGAAAAGCATAACCGGAAGTCGTCCATGTCAGCGATGACTAAGAAGACGACTGTGCACGCCACTTGGACAACCAACACAACAACTCTAGGCCGAAACAACACGAAGACCACCAAGTACAAACAACCCAGAAGGTCCACGAAGCAAAGGCGGCGCCGGGGGGCAGGCCTGGGCCTCCAGGCCCGTTCGGCAGAACTAGGCGGTTCGGCCGAACCGCCCCCAAGCTGGCACCGCCTCCCAGGGGTGCATCTAGGCCGTGGGAGCAAAGGGCGGTGCATCCCACGGTTCGGGCGAACCGAGCCGTTCGGCCGAACCGGAGGATTCGGCCGAACTGGCCGGGCACCGCCTCCTCGCTCCCTTGGCTGCTACTCAAGCTCCATCGACCTGTTTAGCTATAAATACAAGTGTCCAATGCCCGGTTTCACACACACCACTTGGGAGCAAGTCTACATTCCATTCTCTCAAGATGTAGAGTTAGGCTAGTCCTGTTGGGAGTTAGAGTCAGGGTCGAGGTTCGCTCGGCGTTCCGGAGTCATCTTCTGGAGTTCTGGTAAAGCTCTTGTATCTTTTCCTTTTCTTTATGTACGACTCTGAGTATTCTCAATATATTTCCTTCTGCATTTACTTGAGTTATTTGTTCTACATTTATTCCAGAGTAAGTGTAGAATGTCTAGTCCTGGTTATAGTTACTGTAGTCTGGCTTTAGAAGTTCTCTCTTAATTCCTTATCTTAGCTGGTTCCTCGTTTCTGCTCAATGCTTCCGGTGAATTGTCATTGGGGTATTGACAGGATTGCTTGCTCTTTCTAGGAGAGTAAGTAGTTACTGTCTAGTATAGGCGTGGTGCCCAGACTAGATGGAAACCTTGGTTTGCACTCGAGTTCACGGTTGTGTGGTAGCCGTTAGGTGGTGACAGCCCTATACGGCCTACGTAGTCCACCACGTCCGGCTCGACCCGTAGGAGCCTCCTGCGGTTGTTCACTGACACCCCTTCTCATCCCTTTCTGAGTGTCGGGTGCTCCGCTTCCCGACGCCGAGGTAATAGAACTAGGAAGAGAACCATAGATGCCATTCTCCATGCTAGCCGTAACATTTGCTAGAGATATCTCAAGGCCAGTGGAAGTATATAGGAATCCTTTCCTGTCTCGTTGTCCTCCCACTAGCTAGACCGCTCTTCTATCTCTATCCTGGACTTCTCCTTGTGTGTGTCAACTGCATATCACTCCTATCCTATCCTTTACCCCCGCCTTGTTAGCCGGTACTTTAATTAGTAGTTACATCCTTGTCAATAGTCGATACTCTTTGTCTAATGCTTCCCTGCGGAAATATAAATACGATACCTAGGAATACTCCCGGGTGAAATGTTACATCGGTATCCGTGCGCTTGCGGATTTATATCTGTATCGTAAGAATACCAATGAACACTACTTGCACCATTACTGGGATTGGCAATCCTGATAGTGGACCGTAAGAAGTGTCAACAAGCATTTCTGGCGCCGTTGCCGGGGAAGCAATTGGCGAAAGATATTGATCATTGAAATTGGTGTCTACTAATTTGATCTACCGCTAGCATTAGCGGGATCACCCCTGTTTGTTTGAGTTTGTTTCAAACAGGAGGATGCAGAGAGCCCAGGGTGCCCGATCATGCAGGATTTATCAATGTTTGCCCCTGACTACTGCGATTCGGCCGAAAATCTTCAGAAGAAAAGAAAAAAAATATTTCCCACGAGTATGTGTTATTATTAAAATTATACATATATACTATCATAATCATGTGCAGCCTGGAGGGAAGGTCGTCGTCCTAGAGAAACAAATTCAAATGTGAGGACGAACGACGCTGCATCACCGCAATTCGATCTCAAATTGTCGGTAATGGCGAGAAAAATCAAGGTATGTGAGATAGTCCAGCTCTTAGACTTTAAATTTTGAGCTTTATCCTTTAAATTTTTGCATTATCCACTGCATGTTTGCTTTGAATCATTTAATTTATGAATTCATGCATATTATCATCCCATTTTTTTCTAATCCACTGCATATTTCTCGTTCTTGCATTTGCATTCATTCGCCCCATCACCATTTTGCATTGAAAAAAATTAAAAAAATTAAAAAAGAAAAAAAACAAAAACAAAATAAATATACAGCGACCACCGGTTTTAGGCCAAGGTGTTTGTATGTCTGCAAGCCTTGATTCAAGGCTAGTGGTCAAACTTCACCTGGCCTGGCCAGTTTTCGCTCGTTCTTTGCGCTTTGCGCAAGAGAGGAGACGTACTCTACGCCTCCGCTCCCTTGCCGCTCCACTAGCCTGGTTTGGAACCCATTGTTGCAACATATTGTCTACACCCAAGCTAGCTCCGCGGCATCCCACCAGTTGGCATGTTTGAGAGCCGATACCCGTTGCCACACCCACGACCGTGTATTCGTACACGGCAACATCAACACGGAGGATGATTCAACCAACTACGGGGAGTCACGTCGGCGTAGCGCCATCACCGTTGCATCAGTTCCGAAAGTCTTCATCATCAGATGCCAACGGTAAGCACACTCAAGTACGTGAAAATGGTTTTTGCTTTTTACCTGAATCAAAGCAAAGTTCACTAGTTGCCATCTCTGTGCGAATACTTCTTGATGCTTTCATGCTTTCTCTATCTGTCTTTGTTTGCTCTGGTTTCAATGTATCGTACAATACATTCATAAGCTCTTTAAATTAAGCATGGTGCTTAGGTTAATTAGTTTGCTTTAATCAAATTAGACATGGTGTCAAGTTTGATTAATAAACCTTTAGAGCAATACTTTTATGGATATTGGTTGCATGTGTGGATTAACCCCTGCAGAAAAATCATCAAAAAAAATGATGAATGGGAGGCCCCACAATCTACTTCACATCGGAGATGAGCCACGACCATGGATACATTTGAAGCCCTGGGGTGGAATAGTGTTCCTAGGAAGCTGCATCGTCCGAGGCATCCTCTCCGGATCGAACGGTGACAAGAACAATCAAAGGAAGGAGAAATCCTGCTTACGGACTTACAACACGAGCTCTCGCCGCGAGGTAAACCGGTATGTATCCCATGTTTCCCTTTCCAAAATTTTATTTTCATCACTGCGTTTGCATGTTTCCCTTTCCAAATGAGAATCACCTTGCATTAGAATTACACTACAAAAAACATCGTAATCCATGACGTAAAATTGTTGTCACAAATCACTCAAAAAACGTCACAAAGCACTGTTTATGACGTTATCAGATTACATCATGTATTGAGCGTCACAGATTAACCTGCATGACGAATTTATAAAAACGTCACAGACTAGAGCAATCCATGACGTTTCCTAACCGTCATAAACTAGCCTTAGACCCATGTAGCCCAGCCCAAGCCCATTTTTAGTGACGAAAATAAACGTCATAGATTGAATAACCATGTCATCATTATTAGTGACATCGCTGCTGATATGGCACTGACGTGGCTGTTGACCTGACGCTGACATAGACGCTGACCTAGCACTGACGTGGCTGCTGACCTGACGCTGACAATGACATGGCACGTGGCCGCCGACCTGGCACTAACAAGGACCCTGATCTGGCGCTGACATGGCGATGAAAATGAGACAAATTGGGCCCATATTTTTTCCAGCGCATATAAAAATTCAGCCCATAAGTTATCAAAAATGGGCCAAATTGGGCCCACATTTTTTCCCAGAACATATAAAAATTGAGCCCATAAATTATCATAGAAACCAATTCGAACCCAAATATATATCACATTAACAATTTTTTTCATCCCAACATAACATCAAAGTAAAGGATTACATAAATATTTTCCATCCAGCTATCCCACCAGCTGCAACATTAACAGCCCAATGAGAAACAAACAAAAAAAAGATTTGTAGCCTCTATAATAATGCATGTATCTGTCAAAATGCCCTCCAAAACAGCATTGACGTCCTAGCCAGCAATTCTTAATAAGCCTGAAATTCAAAATGTAATTTAATAAGACTAAATTAGTATGATCAACCCACATCAAAATAATCACCAGAAGAAAGCATGATCTATTCATCTAAGATTAGTAAAAACTCAATCTTAAAAAGTGTGAAGCAGTTACCATTCTCACCTTAAAATATATATATTTGAGCATAATAATTAGCATATGAATTAGTTTAACATATGTAAGTCTATTGCTTTAAAACAATAACATTCATTCTATGTTCTACAAGGAATCCCTACTTGCCAGCAATGTTTATTTTTGGTTTGCCTAATTTTTGTTCTGGCAGGGCTGGGCACAATTCATGAACAGAATAACATAGTTTTTTTAGTAAACTGCAAAAGGCACATAATCCTTTTTCAGAGTTGGCCAATGTTTGGGAAGAATTCCAGAGAGATACAAGCTACTGGAGTACATGAACAAAGGCATAAAAACGAGCTTGATCTAGTAAAAGTGCTAATTTGCTGCCACTGAGACCAATGGAAAATTGAGGGGAGAAAATTGTTGCTGCTGCTCACCTGAGAGAAATCCAATATGGTCTGTAGTGTTTCTGCCCATGCAGTCAAGCTGACCCACAGGGAAGAAGTGCAGGGCCGAGCCCACCCATGGATACATGCATGCATACATATACAAAGGATTAACACACCACAGCTACACAAGCAAAATTGCATATCTACAATACTGAAAGGCTGATTCATGATATCAACACTATAAAGACACAACAGTGCTAAAAATTCCAGACGCAACCGAGGTGCTTAAGCATAAGCACATCTAGTAATAATTGAGAAACAGGCATACCAAACTGCAGAAATAATTTGTGTAGGCATGGATCCTTATGAGTACGTGGGAATCATGGAAAAAAAGGCCATCTGCAGAAATAAACATGATTACGCATTTGCGATTTATAGGCATAAGTAGATATTTCCTAAGGGAAACAGATGGATTTTCATGGAAACGATCAACAGATTCATATGTGCTTCATACCTGCTGCTATGAAACAGCTGTTCTTGACTGTATGTGATTCATATGTGAGCACAACAGGAAATATGTCAAACTGAACCAAAATAATTGGCTACTTATTTTAATTGGGAACAAACCAGCAATAAACTTAAGTTCATAAAAGGTCAAGTGAGCACAACTACTGCAAACTGAGACTACTTAATTTAATTGGGGACAAACCAGCAACAAACAAGCAGTCAGGCAGCTACAACTAATGGACAGATCAATATTCACAGAAGCAGATGCATTTTATCAAATAGTGGGATGTAGAGTACTAGAACAGATTATTCAAAATAAATGATTCTACATTACTTAAATGGGTATGGTGCATGACATGTTAGAGCTAAGACACAATAATTTTGGCAAATCATTTTTGTACCTGGAGACAGATAAGTACTCTGGCTAGGCCCACTCTCACGACGAGCTTCATATAGGAAAATAAGAGGATTAGTATACAAAAGCTAGTGTCATATAACATCAGACTTACTACATGCCTTAGCTGTCCTATAATAGAACAGAGATTTAATAATAAAAACAATAGCGCCTGCACCACACATACACGAACATAGATTGAATGCACAATCGAAGCAATATGTAAGACATGATACATGAGCTCAAGTTTAATAGCCTGTGTTTTAGACTAAATAAGCTACATGACACTACAAGAAACCTATTCATGTGAAGAAAATACATGACCATACAAAATCATAGGAATATACATGTCAAAGTTCAAAAGTAGCAGTTTATGTGACCTTGGGACGACAAACTTCACCTGTGCTATCAACCAAATCTCAAGTCGTGTGCAAGGAAAGCAAACAGATCGAGCACTAGCACTATAGTAATCAGTTGCGAAGTGGTAGAAATGCTACCTCGCTCTGGACCTCTGGTTGCCCATGGCCTGAAGGAGTAGAGACCCGAGCTGGTTGCATCATGTGTGTCGCCCCAGACCTCACCATCACACATTTGGATTGCGCAGAGGAGTCAACCGGCTGCATGGGATCGATAATGTGGAGGCCCGTCGCTCCAATCTGCCCCGTGCTTAGCAGCAATTCCTAGCAATCAAAGCATGAACGCAGTTAATGAGCTTCCTATTCTCACATTTCATCGAGCCAGGGAGTACGGACAAGGCATAGCTGGATCTAGGCCTGCCGAGGCGAGGAGAGGAGGGAGCAGCACGCGGGGAGGGGAGGGAGCAGCACGCAGATGGGCGGCGGAGGGCGAGGGGGAGCGGCGGCGGGAGATATGGCGGAACGCTCACCTGGCGGAGGTCGTAGACGTCGATGGGATCCGGCGCGCTTGCCCTTGCCTGGCGCGTGCGGGCTCACCGCATCAGATCCACGCCCACCATGGACGCCGGACGACCGGGCTCCCTCCTCGAGCCACCTGGGTTCGCGTGGAGGTGAGGAGAGGGGGGAGCGGCGACATGGGAGGCGAGGAGGGAGCGGCCGGCGTCGAGGGGGAAACGGGAGGCGAGGAGAGGGAGCGGCCGGCGGCGTGCTGCAGGGGAGCGGCGGAGGGCTGGAGGGGGGCGGCCGGGCGGCGGAGGGCTTGAGGGGGGCGGCCGGGCGGCGGAGGCTCGTCGAGAGGGGAGAGTGGGCGGGGTGAGGAGGAGAGGGGAGTGAAGGAGAGGCTAGGGTTTCTATTTCTTTTATACAACAGGAGCGCGATCATGGTCGTTAGATCGGCGATGGACGGCTAGAATTAGTTGGGCCAGTTGGGCTGAAATGTGCCTTAGTGTATTTCTTCTCAGGATAATACTTTTCTTTTTCTTTTTTTATTTATTGCACCATTGTGAAGTAGCACATAAAAATAATTATCTTATATACACCAACTTATTTTTTATATGTAATAGACTACATATAAGTTGTCTTGTAAAAATTTAAAGAATTTGAAACTGATTTACTATTTTCTATATATTAAATGAATTTCTATGTGGTTATCAAAATTAATTTCAAAATGAACTACATGTGCACCTCATAAGATACCAAAAACTGCATAAAAATAAAATTAGACTCATATGTTCCATTACAGTCCATGTCATAGAGATAGATGGAAAATTTAATTGTTTTATAGGGACAATTCAAACTTCTTTCACCAAAATACCACATAATAATTACAATAATATGCAAATTTGCTCAAAAACTTATACAAATTGACATGACAACATACTTTTGGACTGTAAGCTTGCCACAAAAGATTTAGATAGTTTTAGTGAAGCAAGACCATACATTGTTCATAGTTGGATATATCTCTCAAATAGTTTCTTACAACTCTAGTCTAACTTTGAAATTTAAGTAGTGTATTATATTTTTAAACTCATATGGAACTCACATTTGTATAGAACCTTATGTTCACCATACCATTACAAAATATGAAGTTAGATGACCAATTATTATAGAAAATATATGGTTCATCAATTCTCTTTATGTGCTAGAAAAGAAGTTACATAAAAACGAGATGAAACTAGAAGCAAGTATGCAAACAAATGATATGACATTAAAGATAGTGATTTTAGAAAAAATTCAGAAAAAAAAATCAACGAAAGTGAAGTTCGTATGGTCATGAAATACCAATTACAAATTTTAATTATAGATTAAAAAGAAAAAAAGATGGTGGGAAGCAAGCCAGGCGTGCCACGTGGCCCGACGCCCCCTCGCAACGCCCACTCTGCATCCGTGGTGAAGAAGTTCGACCAACGGGGTGCTGTCACGTTGTTACAATATGTAGAATTTGATATATAATAAATCGACATCCTTTTGCAAACGTCATCGTTACAGTAGCTCAGCTGGTATAGTCTATAGCAGGGCGAGGTCGTGGGTTCGATCCCTCCCCTCGGCTTGCTTTGCCCACACCCTTTTTTTAGATTTTTGTCGGATTAACTGCCGCGGTGAATTATAAAATGGTGTAAAAATAATCTCTTTCACTTATCCAGTCGATTAGCGCAGTGGTAAGGTAGCTGCCTCCTATCTATGGGGTTGCGGGCTCGATTCCAGCCCTCTTGTATTTGCGCTCGCCTTTTTTTTTGCTTTTGGTCAGATTAATTATTGCGGCCAAATAAGTAAAAAAAGACAAACATGATTGTTACAACGTTAGTAGCTGTGTAGCTCAGTGGTAAGGCAGCTACCTTGCGTCCGCGAGGTCCTGTGTTCGATCCTGTCACTAGTACCCTTTTTTTTCCTTTTTGACACAATAAGCAGATGTACAGCGCTAAGGTCTCCTCCTGTTCAAGACCTTGAAGCCTTTTTTATTTTTATTGATTATTTCTGTTTTCCCCATATTTTTAGTTCTAAATATTATATCTACTTAATAATTTTTCCTCATATCTTTTTCCCCATATATATATATACAACATGAGAAGACAGAATAAGTCGCATGGTGTGGTGGTAAGACATGTGACTTTCGACCATGCGGTCAACGTTTTAAACCCCACCTGCGGGTCCATGAGCATATATTTTTTTTTGCTATTTTTTTAATTAATTGTGACGAATTTGGTAAAACGTCACTAAGTTTTGGGCCGAATTATGACGAATTTATAGAACGTCACTATAGTTTGGTTAATTGTGACTAATTTGGTAAAACGTCACTATGTTTTGGGCCCGATTATGACGAATTTTGTAGAACGTCACTATAGTTTGGTTAATTGTGACGAATTTGGTAAAACGTCACTAAGTTTTGGGCCTATGACGAATTTAATAGAACGTCACTATTTTTCGGTTAATTGTGACGAATTTGGTAAAACGTCACTAAGTTTTGGGCCGGATTATGACGAATTTTGCAGAACGTCACTGTAGTTTGGGCTCCATATCCAATACTACAGATTCATGACGAAAATCAGACATTCGTCATAGATTATATACAATCTGTGACGTTCTCTAAATACGTCATAAAAAACGTCATAGATCACAAGGTTTCTTGTAGTGTTAAGAGAAACCAAAAAGGAAATTTTTCGGGGAAGTGGGTAGTTCAGCCGATCTCTCTAGTTCGGCCGAGCCTACCCCTGCACCCACATGTGCACTAACCTGTAGGGATGTGTTAAAGGAAGCCAGATGAGTATAGTCGGTCAGGTACACCATCCATGTCCAAATCCTTTCTTCCCGTGCCAAATACTCCATTTGCAACATCCTTTCACCCAGCACTCATCATATCCATCCATCCATCCAGAGCCAAATTTCGTGTAAACCCCATACTTGGTCAGTTCGGTCGAGGGTCTCATCCTCGACCGATCCTAACCTGCATCTTCTACCACGAAATTTGCCCCACCAGCACAAAAGCATGGTCTCCACCACTCCACACTGCTGCACACTTCATTCCAACACAATTATGGCAGCATGGGAGTGGTGTGATCCTTTTGATCCTTTGGTCATTGCATCCTATCCACAAAAATCCACCAAAGTTCTCATGCCTTTGTGCTGGACGAGGCTCGTAAGAGGAGGCCAACAGGGTGAATATCACAGTGGCTCGGTCGAGCTGTGGTGATTTAACCGAGTTCCTCCTCCTCTCACTCGCCTGTGGGTGACACTCTGGATGCATGGAGGAAGCTTGCTCCAGTCAGGTTTGCACTTGTATATTCCTTGAGTACTTTTCTCTCTCAATTCTATGCAATGTTGGATTCACTTGCATGAAAAAAAAAACAGAAAAACAACAAAAACATTTCCTTTGTTCTGATCATTATGCTGCTTCATGAAAACGGTTTATGGAGGCTAAATCCCTGTAAGAGTGACAAACCCCAAATAACTAAATGTTGAACCTTGATCCTATAGTCCCTCGGGTATTGTCGTTCTAACATTTTGCATGCATCATCTCGTGGTCTCTATTCCTAAAGACGATCAAGCACATTCGGTACACGAGCATTGGTGAGGCTAGGGACACTCCCCTACTTCGTCACATGTCTCGGCACCGATGAAGGCCAACTCAGATATCACTGACACCGATGTTCCAAGCCAAGCTTGGGGGAGGACCCTCACGAGGTAAGTCCCAATCGTATCATTATAAGCTGCATCTTTGATCTGGTTTTGCTTTCATTTTAGTTTGAATAATAATAAAAAAATACCAAAAATATTTGCTTTCAAATAAATAACTCCCAACTATGCATGGAATGAATCATATGCCTCTCACTTTGGAAATGATGAATAGTTGCTCTGTCATTAATTTTGCAAGTACTTTGTTTCAACTAGTTGCTTATTTTGTGCTTGAATTAGTTGGCATGAGTAATAATGAACCTGAAAACCTTGTGGGAGCACATGCTTTATTCTAAGTTTAAGTTGTTGTGGGGATTGATATAGTGAGAATTTGGTTAAGTTCTAATTCTGCTCTTAGTACGGGGAAAATCTCGGAGATTTATGCTTTCAAAATGAAACAAGTTCCTCATTGGTCAAAATACCTACCAGAGCCATATGATAAACTTAGTTGAAAATTTCTACTCGTATGCTGCTTGTTATCTTAGTGAGCTTTGTCAAATTGTTGTGACCTTTGAGTGAAGCTTTCATACTCTTAGAGATCGAGATCCACGTACACACACCACTTCTCACTTGCAATTCCTACACTGGGAGTTAGCAAACATTTTCCATCATCCATCCACAAAAATAAAATGCTCCATGTTCTATGATTTTCCTCTCCAAATAATCTTGATAGAGACATGGGCTATGCAAAAAGAAAAGCATGCCAAAGAAGCATGGCAAAAATAAGAGAAAAAGAAAAGCATGCCAAAGAGCATGGCAAAAAGAAAGAAAGCATGCCAAGTGGCATGGAAAAAATATGAGAATAAAAGATAGCCCATGTTCTCGAAAATAAATCAAGGAGAGGGAGATTCATCCAAGGAGTTCCACCATATTCCATTCCACCATATTCCATTCCACCATACTGCACTCCACCATATCCCACTCCATATATTCCACACACATGCACTTCTCGATCTTAAGGTATGATTTCTTTCCTCAGAGATCCAGTCTTTGACTTAGCAAAATATAAGATGCATGCATGCCTTCATCCTTTGTCCCTGAGCCACGCAAAAAGCCAGATTAGATGTTAGGATGAAAAAGAAGGCACGAGCCTTTGGTGAGGATTCAAATACACTTGAGTGATTGAGTGTACCATTGAGGAACAATTTGAAGTTTTCAAAACTTGTGAAAAACTCCGAGATGGGATCTTGAAAAGAGTAGAGTGGAATAAAACTGAATTCAATCTGTTCATCCTTTCAACCGCCCAAGATAAGGAGATTGCTATAAGCCCCATAGGTAAAAAGGCGAATTAAAAACTTTGCATATGATTCAAGTATTTTTGAGCACTAGTTGTTTATAAAGTTACTTGCAAAGTAATGACATTGTAGCAACTCCAGATCCACCGAGCCTAAGTTTATATCTTTGTTCGAGGACGAGCAAAGAGCTAAGCTTGGGGGAGCTTGTTGGCGGTCGTTACAACCCAAATCCGACCACCAATACTCGGGAATAAATGAGGTTTTATACAACATTCCATGTACTTAGGTTTTATTTCTAATAAAGTTCCACGAGTTTTAGTGAGTGTCACTTGTGCAGGTACAATTACGACAAATACGTGCTATAGGGGCCGGAAATGACCGAATCGGCCGAACGACTCCGTTCGGCCGGTTACCCCCCTTAGCCGAACACGACGAAAAGCATATTCGGAAGTCGTCCATGTCAGCGATGACTAAGCAGACGACTGTGCACGCCACTTGGACAACCAACACAACAACTCTTGGCCGAATCAACACGAAGACCACCAAGTACATACAGCCCAGAAGGTCCACGGAGCAAAGGCGGCGCCGGGGGGCAGGCCTAGGCCTCCAGGCCCGTTCGGCCGAACTAGGCGGTTCGGCCGAACTGCCCCCAAGCTGGCACCGCCTCCCAGGAATCCATCCAGGCCTTGGGAGCAAAGGGCGGTGCATCCCACGGTTCGGGCGAACCGAGCCATTCGGCCGAACCGGAGGATTCGGCCGAACTGGCCGGGCACCGCCTCCTCACTCCCTTGGCTGCTACTCAAGCTCCACCGACCTGTTTAGCTATAAATACAAGTGTCCAATGCCCGGTTTCACACACACCACTTGGGAGCAAGTCTCCATTCCATTCTCTCAAGATGTAGAGTTAGGCTAGTCCTGTTGGGAGTTAGAGTCAGGGTCGAGGTTCGCTCGGGGTTCCGGAGTCGTCTTCTGGAGTTCTGGTAAAGCTCTTGTATCTTTTCCTTTTCTTTATGTACGACTCTGAGTATTCTCAATATATTTCCTTCTGCATTTACTTAAGTTATTTGTTCCGCATTTATTCCGGAGTAAGTGTAGAATGTCTAGTCCTGGTTATAGTTGCTGTAGTCTGGCTTTAGAAGTTCTCTCTTAATTCCTTATCTTAGCTGGTTCCTCGTTTCTACTCAATGCTTCCGGTGAATTGTCATTGGGGTATTGACAGGATTGCTTGCTCTTTCTAGGAGAGTAAGTAGTTACTGTCTAGTATAGGCGTGGTGCCCAGACTAGATGGTAACCTTGGTTTGCACTCGAGTCCACGGTTGTGTGGTAGCCATTAGGTGGTGACAGCCCTATACGGCCTACGTAGTCCACCACGTCCGGCTCGACCCGTAGGAGCCTCCTGCGGTTGTTCACTGACACCCCTTCTCATCCCTTTCTGAGTGTCGGGTGCTCCGCTTCCCGACGCCGAGATAATAGAACTAGGAAGAGAACCATAGATGCCATTCTCCATGCTAGCCGTAACCTTTGCTAGAGATATCTCAAGGCCAGTGGAAGTATATAGGAATCCTTTCCTGTCTCGTTGTCCTCCCACTAGCTAGACCGCTCTTCTATCTCTATCCTGGACTTCTCCTTGTGTGTGTCAACTGCATATCACTCCTATCCTATCCTTTACCCCCGCCTTGTTAGCCGGTACTTTAATTAGTAGTTACATCCTTGTCAATAGTCGATACTCTTTGTCCAATGCTTCCCTGCGGAAATATAAATACGATACCTAAGAATACTCCCGGGTGAAATGCTGCATCGGTATCCGTGCACTTGCGGATTTATATCTGTATCGTAAGAATACCAATGAACACTACTTGCACCATTACTGGGATTGGCAATCCTGATAGTGGACCGTAAGAAGTGTCAACACAGCCCAGTTTGTCTGCGTTCCACGACATCGCGCCGGGCAAGAAGGTCCAGCCCCTCGGGCGGATCGATCTACCCGTCTGCTTCGGCACCCCGGGCAACTTCTGCAAGGAGGTCCTCTCCTTCGAGGTGGTGGGGTTTCGAGGGGCCTACCACGCCATACTTGGATGGCCAGCCTACGCCAAGTTCATGGCGGTCCCTAACTACACCTACCTCAAGCTGAAGATGTCGGGGCCGAAGGGCGTCATCACGGTAGGGACGTCGTTCGAGCACACCTACGAATGCGACGTAGAGTGTGTCGAGCGCGCCGAGGCCCGTGCCTGTCTCGAGGCCCAGGTGGCTGACCTCAAAGAGATGCTCAACAAGGCCGCCCACTCCCACAGCAAACATGCGGGCAACTTCGAGCCCGCGGAACAGACCAAAGCCGTACCCCTCGATCCGAACGATCTCGAGGGTAGGACGACCAAAGTCAGTTCCACCCTCGACCCCAAATAGGAGGCAGTGCTCATCGACTTCCTCCGCGCCAACGCTGACATCTTTGCGTGGAGCCCCTCGGACATGCCGGGTGTTGGCGATCGTTACAACCCAATTTCGACCACCAATACTCGGGAATAAATGAGGCTTTATGCAACAATCCCTGTACTTAGGTTTTATTTCTAATGGAGTTCCACAAGTTTTGGTGAGTGTCGCTTGTGCAGGTACAACAACGAGAAATGTGTGTTATAGGGGTCGGAAATGACCGATTCGGCCAAACGACACGTTCGGCCGGTTACCCCCCTTAGCCGTACAAGTCACCGGGAGCCGTCCACGTCACCAATGACAAGCGGACACAATGTACGACACATGGACGACCGCCAACACATCCCGAAGCACCAACACATCATCCTGGGCCCACATAGCATGAAGTACATCACCAGAGGCCGGCCCAGGGAGTCCACAGAGCGAAGGCGGTGCAGAGGGCGGTTCGGCCGAACCCCCCAGTTCGCCCGAATCAAGCCCACCGCCTCACAACCGACCCTGGGAAGTGATCTTGACCGTAGAGGGCACAGGTGGTGCAAAATGGGTGGTTCGGCCGAACTGGGCCGTTCGGCCGAACCGACCCCCTTCGGACGAATGCGGGATCTTCGCCCGAAGATGCTGGAACCGCCCCTGAGCTTTCTTGGCCACTGCTCCACTTCAAACCGACCCTCCATGCTATAAATAGGACTCTCCAGCCCCTACAACAACACACAACACAAGAGAAGAAGAAGAGTAGGCGTCGCTAGGTTCTGCCACTCAGTAGAAATAGGGAGAGAGGAGAGGTGAGCGTCCCGGAGAGGAGCCGGAGTGTCGGCGCCTCTTCCCGCTGTACCTCTACGGATGCGGCTCTGCTTCGAGTGACATCCGGGTCATGTCTGGTAACTCTTGTATCTCTCTCTGATTAATTGAGCATTCAGTTCTTACATTTATATACTTGTCTCGTTCTTCATTCAATGCTTAGTTGATTGGTATAACTGTATACTGGTTGCTTAGCTTGGGTGCTTATCTTGCTATAGGAGATAAGTAGTTATTGACTAGTATAGGAGTGGTTCCTAGACTTGCCAGTAACCTTAGTTTCTGCCCGTCGCAACGGAGGTGGTAGCCGTAAGGTGGTGACATCCCTTTCGGTCTTCGTAGTCCATCACGTTAGTTCCGGTGTCCTAGGACCCAAGGTTCAGGGTAACCGGCACCCCTTCTCATCCCTTTCTGTGTGTCGGAGGCTCTGTAGTCCCGAAGCAAGTATCTATCTGTATCTTCTGCTCTGCTCAGTCAATCGGTAGAATACCCTTACCAGACCTGTACCCTCTCTACCCTCCTACCTCTTCTCTTCTCTCCTTGTTGTCGTCATCCACCTCATCCATTTCATTCATCCACTCCATCTACCTAGGACAACTTAGTTTAGGATTAGTACACTTCTCGTTCCCCGTGGAAATCGATACCTTGGAATACTCCCGGGTGAAAGCTACATCGGTATCCGTCCGCTTGCGGATTTATCTGTAGGCCGTAAGGAGTGCCAACAAGCTTTTTGGTGCCGTTGCTGGGGAACGGTAGTTGTTCTGATTCCGAACCCAAGTTGTCCGTGTATCCCACCACCATCCACCATATGGATTCCACCCTCACCTTACGCCAACACTCGGCTCCAACGGGCGATTGTTTGGAGCCACCACCATCATCACACCCCATATCCACACCCGGCTATGAGCTATGTCCCAGCTTCATAGCCATGGTTCGTGAGCAATCGTTCTTAGGAACGAAGGCCGAGAGTCCATACGCGCATTTGCGCGAGTTTGAGCAACTCTGCTCGTGCCTGACCATTGCGGGCATGACACAAGAGACACTCAAATGAAAGCTATTCCCGTTCTCATTAACGGGAGGAGCGAAGAAATGGTACTCTCTGGCTGTCAGTACTACGGAAGGGAGTTGGGAGACTCTTAGAGAAAAATTCTGTCTAAATTTCTTCCCAATCTCCAAGGTAGCTAGCCTCCGAATCGAAGTTCTTACCTTTAAGCAATTAGAGGGAGAGTCGTTAGGAGCTGCCTGGGCTCGTTTCAAGCAAATCTTGGCATCCGGATCAGACCTAGGCCTATCTAAACCTATCATTCTCCAACATTTCAGCCTTGGCCTCTGTCCCGTAGCCACCACTTTCTTGGACTCTGCTTCAAAAGGGTCATTTTTTCATTTGACTCCCAGTGAAGCAAGGATAGTCCTGGAGCGTATCCTGGATGACACTCCCTACACTAGAGTCTATGATGAACTCCCTGATGAAGAAGAGAAGCAGCCTAAACCTGAAGAGCCTGTACACCAACAATCCAAATCTATCAGCTCTTCCATTCCATCAGAACCCGATGCTCAATTCGAACCACAACCTTACTCTAGCCTGGACTACTATCCTCCACTCTACACTGCTCCCTATGATTTTGACGATGATCTATTCAATGACATCGATTGTGCCATACATTTCCCACAGGGACAATGTGTAGAGCAAAAGGATCCACCACCCGACAAGGAAGCATTAGAATATCAAAGAGAGTACTTAGGCCGTTTCTCTGCCATCAAGAGTCGGGAATGGCTAGACGAGGCGGAAGCCTCGACCGAGGTAGTTAAAATGCCCAACAGAATCCGAACAATCTTTTGTGAAGTTATGGGCATGAACAAAAAAATCGGGTATGATCCGAGCCTCGGAATCAATATAATCTCTAGCTCTTTGGTGCGAGTTCAACTCCCCGATGAACCATGGTCATCATCTCAAAAACATCTAAGGTTCACATCGGGAAGGATCCTCGACTGTTTAGGGATCTTGCGGGTCATACCCGTTAAGATTAATGACCCTGAACTTTTCCTATATTTCCATATCTTTGACCTACCCAACGATTCCACACATTCCATGTTTATTGGTAGGCCAATCATAAAAATCCTAGAGAAATCACCACATCAGCTAGTGGAGCTTAGGATCGGAGAAGAACTTGTTCCAGTCTCTTATTCTTATTCCTTGAACACACCTATAGAGGCGGAGCCCGATCCTGATCCTAAAGAGGAGGTCATGTCAACATCCTTGATAGACTTAGAGCAACCTTTCCTAGAAGAAGATGCCCAATTCCTTATGGAGGAAGAAGAAATTCATCCTCCAATCGAGCCTAAGCCTCTTTCCTCTAGACTGAAGTACGCTTCTCTCTTTAAGGACGAATACACTCTAGTGACCATCAGTGGCAGACCCCCTGGAACCCAACCGACTTCCACGGTCCTGGAGGAGGATCGATCAGTCTCAGGACACTCGATCCAAGATTTCAAAGGGATTACTCCTAACCTTCATACACATCATATCCCTGTCTCATCTTATCTTGGGGTCGCTAGGCAATTGTCACGGAGATTCGTCTTTGACCGGGGAAAGCCAGAGGCGATCATCTTCCCTTGTCATACTCCCTAATACGATCCTCTGCCTACACCTCCCACGATTAAAGGGGATTCGTAGTTTCCTTGGCCGCACCGGACTTTATAGGTGTTTCATCGAAAATTTCTCTCAAATAGCCCGGTTGTTGACCAATCTCTTAGCCAAGGAAACCCCTCTCTTCTCTTTTACACCCTCAAGAAAGCACTCAGTTTCGCTCACATCATCCAGTCCCACGACTAGAGCATTCCACTAGAAATCATGTGGGATGCGAGCGATTTTGCCATAGGAGCTGTTGTGGGCCAAATCAAGGACAAGAAGCATTATGCTCACTGGCCCCAGCTCAGCTATGCAACCACGGAAAAAGAAACTCTTAGCAGCTGTGTTTGTTGTAGACAAATTCCGGTCCAACCAAGTTGGGGCTAAGGTCATAGTCTATTCAGACCATGCTGCTCTAACGTATTTCTTGGCCAAAAAGGATGCGAACCCAAGACTCATTCGTTGGGTCTGTCTCGGGTACAAGTCCCGTTTGATCTTTCCATCAGCGATTTTCTTATGGGGTGATACGCTCCTCAAGGCCACAACTCTAGAGCCGTGGTACGCCACCATAGTTGACTTCATGGTGTTAGGGTACGTCCCATCAGGTGGAAATAGGAAAAGATTGGTTTATGAGAGCAGACTTCACCTATGGGACGATCCGTATCTCTTCTGGATACAAAATGGACTCAGACGATGCATACCTGCACCTGAGGCACATAATACCTGGGAGAGATATCATGGAGCACCTTATGAAGGACATTATGGAGCATTCAGAACAAAGGTCTGGTAATATGGAGATGCTAAGAAATCTAGCAAGAGATGCCCACAATTCCAGAAACACGGGAATATAAGAGACGCAAAGCCGCTTACCAGTAGTCTTTAAGTAGAAACCTTTGATGTATGGGGAATAGACCCCATGGGTCATTTCCCTAACTCAGAGAACTACGAGTTTACTCTGGTAGCCATAGATCCCGTCTCTAATTGGGTAAACGCCAAGCCCTACCGAGCCGCAGCCACCAGGCACGCTAAGCAAATGTCCCATGAAACATCTTTCCTCGCTTTGGCATCCTTGGGCTAGTCATAGGGGCTCCCATCTCATTGACTCCATCTCACGGAAATATCTAAGTTTGGGGGAGCCGCACCCCCAAACTAGTGGTCAAGCAGAACATCCAACACTCACATCAAGAACATTCTGCAAAAAGATCATCAATGAGATGGGTGTGCACTAGAGAGATAGACTCCGTAAAAGCACTTTGGGCAAACTAGACCACTCTAGTTTGGGAAAATTAGGACAATTCGGCCAAACCATGTTGGTTCGACTGAAGGACCCCTCTGTTGCCCCTTGAGCGTCCTTTTTGACCCTTGATCCTATCTCTATCCCATCTTGTCTTGAAGTCGCTAGGAAATGTTGGGAAAGCTGCTTGTCGATCTCAAGTCAGAAACCATCCTCCATCACTTTCCCGAACACGACCAAGTGTTCACATTTTCCAGCCGCCATGACCACCCAATCCTTATCCAAAGACCTTTCCTCACCCAGGGGTTCCCTCTCCAATAGTATCATGAGCAAAACTGTCAAAACCCCTAAAGCCTTCTGATTGAACATCCCGAGGAGGAGGAAGAAGAGGAGCCCATGGATGAAGAGCCTGATTAGAGATCTGATGCAAACACACCAGAAATTTAACAATCTCGGTGAGAAGGTCATCGAAGGTGAGCCTTGGTAGATGGACAAGGATGACAAGATCAATGTCCTCTGCCAAGCACCCACAGCAAAATTTAAGAGGCTCGCCAAAGCCACGTAACATCTAGACCTTCACGATCCATCTATAGAGTAGATGTCATGTGGTTGTATCCTGTAGAACACCATTAGTTTCAATTTATTTTCCAATTCAATTTCCCTTTGCTCAAATCATTGTTTAGGAGGTGCTCTAATTATTTCCCTTCCAAATATTGTTTTCCAACCTTAGCTTGATGAATAAATAAAATAAGAGTTGAATGTAGAAAGAATAAAATTGTCGCTCCGGTTGGTGCATTTGAGCCAACCGGAGATTGCCCTGTTTAACGAAAAGATACATGAGTACAGGCATGACACAGTGGAGGAACAGGACGAGAACGAGCAGGCCGACCAGCTGACTCAGTACCTTTCAAGGTTGAATCCCTACCAGTGAAGAGTCCAAGCTTGGGGGAGCACCCCCATCAGGTACGTTCCGAATTACTCAGCACTTTGGTCATTCAATTGAAAATACTTCCCTTGAATAAAATTAACTCTCAACCATGTATGGAATGAATCATATGCCTCTCACTTTGGAAATGATGAATGGTTGCTCTGTCATTAATTTTTCTAGTACTTTGTTGCAACTAGTTGCTTGACTATGCTTGAGTTATTTGGCATGAGTAGAAATGAACCTGAAAACCTTGTGGGAGCATATGCCTTATTCCAAGTCTAGGTTGTTGTGGGGATTGATATAGTGATACTTTGGTTGAATTCTATTTCTGCTCTTAGTATGGTGAAAATCTCGGATGATTATGCTTTCAAAAATAAGACAAAGTTCCTCATTGGTCAAAAATTCCTATCAGAGCCATATGATAGGATTAGTTCTAAACCTTCTACCATATGCTGCTTGTCATCTTAGTGAGCTTTGTCAAATTGTTGTGACTTTTGTGAGGAATCTTTCATGCTCTCAAGATCGAGATTCACATACACTCCACCTCTCACTTGCAATTCCTACACTGGGAGTTAGCAAAACCATGCCATCATCCATCCCACAAAAATAAACTTCATGTTCTTTTATTCCCTCTCCAAATATCTTTGAAGTAGAGGCATGGGCTATGCAAAAAGAAAAAAAAAGAAAAGCATGCCAAGTGGCATGGAAAAAATATGAGAAAAAGAAAAGCATGCCAAAGAGGCATGGCAAAAAAAGAGATAGCCCATGCACTCGAAAAATAAAGGAGAGGAAGAATCATTCCATGAAGTTCCACCAAATTCCACTCATATTCCACTCTGCATATTCCACACACTTGCACTTCTCGATCTAAGAGTGTGATTTGATTCTCCTAAGGTCCGGTCTTTGACTTAGCAAAATATAAGATGCTTGTATGCCTTCATCCTTTGTCCCCGAGCCACACAAAAAAGCTAAATTAGATGTTAGGATAAAAAGAAGGCAAAGCCTTTGGTGAGGAATCAAATACACTTGAGCGATTGAGTGAGCCAATGAGGAACAATTTATCTTTTCACAAAAGGGTGAAAACTCCGAGATAGGATCCTGAAAAGAGTAGAGTGGAATAAAACTAAGTTAAATTGTTCATCCTTTCAACCGCCCAAGATAAGGAGATTGCTATAAGCCCCATAGGTAAAATGGTGAATTAATACCTTGCTAATAATTCAAGTAAATTTGAGTACTAGTTGTTTATAAAGTTACCTGTAAGAGAAATGATATTGTAGCAACTCCTGATCCACCGAGCCTAAGTTTTATCTTTGCTCGAGGACGAGCAAAGAGCTAAGCTCGGGGGAGCTTGTTGGCGATCGTTACAACCCAATTTCGACCACCAATACTCGGGAATAAATGAGGCTTTATGCAACACTCCCAGTACTTAGGTTTTATTTCTAATGGAGTTCCACGAGTTTTGGTGAGTGTCGTTTGTGCAGGTACAACAACGAGAAATGTGTGCTATAGGGGTCAGAAATGACCGATTCAGCCGAACGACACGTTCGGCCGGTTACCCCCTTAGCCGTACAAGTCACCGGGAGCCGTCCACGTCACCGATGACAAGCGGACACGATGTACGACACATGGACGACCGCCAACACATCCCGAAGCATCGACACGTCATCCTGGGCCCACATAGCACGAAGTACATCACCAGAGGCCGGCCCAGGGAGTCCACAGAGCGAAGGCGGTGCAGAGGGCGGTTCGGCCGAACCCCCCAGTTCGCCTGAATCAAGCCCACCGCCTCACAACCGACCCTGGGAAGTGATCTTGACCGTAGAGGGCAGAGGTGGTGCAAAATGGGTGGTTCGGTCGAACTGGGCAGTTCGGCCGAACCGACCCCCTTCGGCCGAACGCGGGATCTTCGCCCGAAGATGCTGGAACCGCCCCTGAGCTTTCTTGGCCACTGCTCCACTTCAAACCGACCCTCCATGCTATAAATAGGACTCTCCAGCCCCTGCAACAACACACAACACAAGAGAAGAAGAAGAGTAGGCGTCGCTAGGTTCTGCCACTCAGTAGAAATAGGGAGAGAGGAGAGGTGAGCGTCCCGGAGAGGAGCCGGAGTGTCGGCCCCTCTTCCCGCTGTACCTCTACGGATGCGGCTCTGCTTCGAGTGACATCCGGGTCATGTCTGGTAACTCTTGTATCTCTCTCTGATTAATTGAGCATTCAGTTCTTACATTTATATACTTGTCTTGTTCTTCGTTCAATGCTTAGTTGATTGGTATAACTGTATACTGGTTGCTTAGCTTGGGTGCTTATCTTGCTATAGGAGATAAGTAGTTATTGACTAGTGTAGGAGTGGTTCCTAGACTTGCCAGTAACCTTAGTTTCTGCCCGTCGCAACGGAGGTGGTAGCCGTAAGGTGGTGACAGCCCTTTCGGTCTTCGTAGTCCATCACGTTAGTTCCGGTGTCCTAGGACCCAAGGTTCAGGGTAACCGGCACCCCTTCTCATCCCTTTCTGTGTGTCGGAGGCTCTGTAGTCCCGAAGCAAGTATCTATCTGTATCTTCTGCTCTGCTCAGTCAATCGGTAGAATACCCTAACCAGACCTGTACCCTCTCTACCCTCCTACCTCTTCTCTTCTCTCCTTGTTGTCGTCATCCACCTCATCCATTTCATTCATCCACTCCATCTACCTAGGATAACTTAGTTTAGGATTAGTACACTTCTCGTTCCCCGTGGAAATCGATACTTTGGAATACTCCCGGGTGAAAGCTACATCGGTATCCGTCCGCTTGCGGATTTATCTGTAGGCCGTAAGGAGTGCCAACACCGGGCATTCTGAGGGAGGTCGCTGAGCACTCCCTTGATATCCAGCCTCAAGCCAGACCAGTGATGCAGCGCCTGCGACGTTTCGACGAAGAGAAGCGCCGAGCAATCGGGGAGGAGCTGCGCAAGCTTTTGGAGGCCGGTTTCATCAAGGAGGTATTTTACCCCACGTGGCTAGCTAATCCTGTTTTAGTTAAGAAAAAGAATGGAAAATGGCGCATGTGCGTAGACTACACTGGTTTAAATAAAGCATGTCCCAAAGTTCCCTTCCCTTTGCCGCGTATTGATCAAATAGTAGATTTTACTGCTGGGTGTGAATTGCTATGCTTTCTTGATGCTTCTTCGGGCTACCGCCAAATCAAGATGAAAGAATCCGACCAGCTCGCGACTTCTTTCATCACCCCGTTTGGTATGTTTTGCTACGTCACTATGCCGTTCGGTCTCCGAAACGCCGGGGCTACATACCAGCGATGTATGCAGCACGTTTTCGGAGATCACATCGGGCGGACCGTTGAGGCATACGTTGACGACATCGTTGTGAAATCTAGGAAGGCGGATGACCTAGTCAACGATCTTCGAATCACATTCGATTGCCTCCGGGCAAATGGGGTAAAGCTGAACCCAGAGAAATGTATATTCGGGGTGCCGCGCGGCATGCCCTTGGGTTTCATCATCTCCCAGTGAGGCATCGAGCCCAACCCCAAAAAGGTGACAACCCTGGAACGAATGGGGCCGATCCGAGATCTCAAGGGGGTACAGAAGGTGCTAGGCTGCCTCGCGGCGCTAAGCCGCTTCATTTCGCGACTCGGCGAAAAGGGTTTGCCCTTGTATCGGCTCCTGAAGAAACACGAACGTTTCACCTGGACCCTCGAGGCACAAAAAGCCCTCGACGGGCTGAAAGCATCACTGGCACGCGCACCCATCCTGACGCCGCCGCGGGACCACGAGCCTCTCTACCTCTACGTGGCAGCAACTACACAAGTAGTTAGCACAGTCATTGTTGTCGAGAGGGCGGAGGATGGCCACGCCCTGCCGGTGCAAAGGCCGGTGTACTATGTCAGCGAAGTGTTGTCCGACACCAAAATGAGGTATCCCCATATCCAGAAACTGCTCTACGCTATAGTGCTCGCACGACGAAAGCTGCGACACTACTTCGAGGCACATCCGGTGACCGTGGTCTCGTCTTTCCCTCTGGGCGAGATAATCCGTAATCCCGATGTCGCTGGCAGGATAGCTAAGTGGTCGATGGAATTGATGGGCGAGACTCTCACCTATGTCCCACGAAAGGCAATAAAGTCACAAATCTTGGCAGATTTCGTGGCTGAATGGACGGACACGCAACTCCCCCCACTACAGATCCAGGCCGAATGTTGGACTCTGTACTTCGACGGGTCGGTGATGAAAACTGGGGCAGGCGCGGGCCTTCTCTTTGTCTCACCCCAAGGGGAGCACATTCGCTACATAGTGCGGCTGCACTTCCCAGCATCCAACAACATGGCGGAATACGAAGCCCTCCTCGCAGGGCTCCGCATCGCCATCGAGCTCGGAGTCAAGCGTCTCGACATTCGAGGCAACTCTCGGTTAGTCGTCGACCAAGTCATGAAGACTTCCAGCTGCCGCGATGACAAGATGGAGGCGTACTGCAACGCAGTGCACAAGCTGGAGGACAAGTTCTACGGCCTCGAGCTCAACCACATCTTGCGCAAATATAACGAGGAAGCAGATCAGCTAGCGAAGATAGCGTCCGAGCGGCTGACCGTTCCGCCGAACGTTTTCGCCCGCGACCTCGACAAACCCTTGGTTGACCTCGAGGGTGCCGAGCACCCCCCTCGAAAGACCTCGAAACCCTCGGGGGCTGACGACCCGATGGACGAGAACCCCTCGGGAGGCAACCCCGAGGCCCCCGACTTTGAGACATCCTCGATGGACGAAGCCGAGGTGATGGAGATCGACGCCGACCCACCACCACCTCGAGACTAGCGGACCCCATACCTCGAGTGGCTGGACCAGGGACAGCTGCCCTCGGATCGGACCGAGGCTCGACGCATCGCAAGGAAGGCCAAGTCCTTCGTCTCGATCGAGGGAGAGCTGTATAAGTGCAGTGCTTCGGGAATTTTGCAATGATGCGTACCCATTCTCGAGGGGCGGCAGCTGATACGCGATATCCATGAAGGTGTATGCGGACACCACGCGGCACCACGAACCCTCGTAGGCAACGCCTTCCGGCAAGGCTTCTTCTGGCCTACCGCAGTGGCCGACGCCAACGAAACGGTGCGCACCTGCGAGGGATGCCAGTTCTACGCGCGCATGATGCACCTCCCGGCGCATACGCTGCAGACCATCCCCGTTACATGGCCTTTCGCGGTCTGGGGACTGGATCTTGTAGGGCCTTTTCGACAAGTGCCCGGGGGCTTCACGCACGTACTGGTGGCAATCGATAAGTTCTCGAAGTGGATCGAAGTTCGAGCCATCACCAACATCAAATCGGAGCTGGCTGTGCTGTTCTTCACCGACATCATACACCGGTTTGGCGTGCCCAACTCGATCATCACCGACAATGGCACCCAGTTCACAGGCAAGAAGTTCCTGGAATTTTGCGACGACCACCACATCCGTGTGGACAGGTCAGCCGTGGCCCACCCCCAATGCAACGGCCAAGTGGAACGCGCCAATGGCATGATTCTACAGGGGCTAAAGCCAAGGATCTTCAACAAGCTGAACAGCTTCGGTCGAAGGTGGGTGACCGAACTACCCTCGGTGATCTGGAGCCTGAGAACCACTCCGAGTAGGGCCACAGGCTTCAGCCCGTTCTTCCTCGTCTACGGCGCCGAGGCCATCTTGCCGACCGACCTCGAGTATGGGTCCCCGAGGCTCAAGGCCTATCAAGAAGAACAGAACCAGCGAACGTGCGAAGACTCGCTGTACCAGGTGGACGAAGCTCGAGACGTGGCCACCCTGCACTCAGCACGGTACCAGCAGTCCCTGAGACGACAGCAGGAACGGAGGGTGCGGCGTCGAGACCTGAACGAGGGCGACCTGGTGCTGAGGCTACGCCAAGACAACCGAGGCCGACACAAGCTCACGCCACCATGGGAAGGACCGTTCATCGTCGCCAAGGTTCTCAAGCCCGGCACCTACAAGCTGGCGAATGAGAAGGGCGAGGTCTTCCCCAACGCTTGGAACATCCAACAGCTACGTCGCTTCTACCCATAAAACCTCTTGTACTTTCCGTAATCTCATTTTATCGCACGATGATAATAATAAAGGATCATAACAGCATGGAAACATTGTTACTAACAACAGTGAAACAGGGTGACTCGCCTTTACCCTCGAAGCGAACTCGAAGGTAAAGCCGAGCCCCCCTCAGGGGCTACTGGGGGACTAACCCCCCCAACAGTCCTAACTTTTTTTCATGCGCTTTCCTTTATTCAAAAATGTGTTGCCTGGCTTTTCCTCGACCGCTCAGAGAGATGTAAGCGAGGCGCAAGCCTACCGCGGCTAAGAGTCGGCCGAGTCGAGGGACCGCCCACGCCCCCGAAAGGCTACGGCATCTCCCTCGCCACTCGACGCCAAGGTTACTTGTGTCCCTCCGCCGAAATCAGCCTCGAGCCAAGAGGTGAGCACAACACATCGAACAACAAACAAATGCAAATCACTTTTTTCGAAAACGTGCTGCCAAGCCTTTTCCCGACAGCTCAGAAAGACGTAAGCGAGGCGCAAGCCTACCGCGGCTGAGAGCCGGCTGGGTCGAGGGACCGCTTATGCCCCCGAAAGGCTACGACATCCCCCTCACCACTCGATGCCAAGGTGACCTGTGTCCCTCCGCCGAAATCGATCTCGAGCCAAGACAAAGGCACAACACGTCAAATGACAAATCAACGTAAATTCGGTTACAAAACCTGAAACAAATTCATATATCCTGATCTGTTACACAACAAATCACGAAAACATGGGACCAAGCGCCCGGAATCTCTGCAGGAACTCACGGAAACGATTTCGGCGCCCCTCGAGCCGCGATGCGGGGCTCACTAACACGCCCCGAAGACCGTAAGGAGGATCCGATCTCCCCGCGGCCGAAACCTAAAGTGCGTTATCGGTCCCTCTCCCCCGAAAATCAAGGAGGACGAAAGCAAGGCGCGAGTCTACTGCGGTGGATAGGTGGCCGGGTCGCGGGACCGCCTACGCCCTCGAAAGGCTACGACATCCCCCTCGCCGCTCAACACCTAAAGTTACTCGCGAAAAAACAAACTCCTTCGCGAGAGTCATTCCAGGATCACAAGAAGGGGGGACAACGCTACACGAAAAATCTCCGATACAAGTACGAGATCGCGCTAACCCACGAAAAGGTTAGACATGCGAACGGATTTATTCCTTACACGCCACGAACGGCGAATCTACGAAAACAAATTACACTCGGCCATAGGCCGTTCAGACATACAAAGACAAAGAGCCGCTCTAGCAGGGCTCTTGGACCACTTCAGCAGCCGGCCAGCACACTATCACGAGAAGCAGTTTCCACAGCTTTCTCGCCGATTTTCCTCTGGCACCCAGCTAACTGAAGAACCCAGCGGTCGAGCGGCTGCGGAACGGAGGGACGTTGAACTACTTCACCGTCCAACAGGGCCTGGCTTCACGCCCTGCCGTCGATGAGCGCCCTCGCGAAAACGGCGGCTGGCGAACGTCGTTCGCTAATTTCCTAGCAAACGAAGCACCTGCCGCCGCATCCTTGCAGGACCTCACCGCCGGCAAGGTCACCGCCTCCCCGATGAGGAGCGCAATGTCCTGCTCCTTTCCCGCGGCATGCCCGCCGCCTCTCGCCGACTTTCTTCTGGCATCAATGGCGCGCGCCAGGATCGAAACCCTGGGCCGCTCTACTCTCGCTCTCGAACCCATCGGGAGGATGAAGTTTGTGGTTCTGCATACTTGTCAGGCTACACGAAAACCCGGCGATGGTCCTCTCCCCCACCTGGACGCCTGTTTTTATAGGCACCCGGGGGCGACAACTGTTACTCCCGTGCGGAGATAACCGCGAGATTTGCGTGCGGATGCGAATCGCCAGCCGTACCAGACGGGCAACCTTAATCGCCTCCTTGACTCAGCCCGCCCGCCTTACGATTCCTGCGCCCAACCACCCAGGCCAATTCACGGGCGAAACAGCTGTGGCCTAGGAGGACGGGCTAGAGGAAAGGAAATAACCTAGTGCCACCTAGGCAAGGGGACTAGCTTCGGCCACTGATGACTGGACCCAACCGTATGTAAAACCACCCCGGAATAAGCGGTCGCGTCCACCCGGGCAAGGTAAAACGAATCAGCGCGCCTGATGCTCTGGTCGTCGCGTCACCTCGGCTCCCGCCCGTACATGCCACTATGACTGGAAAGACGCGCCCATTCAAACCACGCCATCAAAACGGCCTGACCGCTCGGTTTGGGGAGCACAAGCGTCAAACGCGGCGGTGGGCTGAGTCGCTGACACGTGGGCCCCATCGGCGGAAAACCGCCCCGGCGTGGGGGCCGCATTAATTGCGGCACGGTAATACGAACCGACGCCGTAGTAGCTCTGGGCGCCCCGTCACCTCAACCACCACCCGCACACGCCACTCCGCCTAAAAAGGCACGCCCACTACTCCCACGCGGAGTGCCGCGCCACGTCAGCCGAGATCGTGTGGATACGAATGGCTGATTCCGGTCGACGGGCCGATGCACCGCCACGTTAGCCACGACTCCCGCAAGAATGCGGACAACCGCCCCCGGTCAAAAGAGCCAATGAACGACGACAGCTTCCAAGGTAAGCCAAATCGCCTCGAGGCATTCCGCGGAGGCTGGGGTTCGAAGTCCGACCCTCGAACAAGGTCAAATGGGACGCCCCGGCCGAGCCAGAAAAAGAGGAGGGCGGCTGGCCCGACCCTCGAGCGGGGAGGCTCGCACGCCTCCTCCGTGGCCTTACTGATCAGGTGTTCGAAGCCTAGCCCACGAAAGGGTTCGACAGGCGCTCCAGATCGACGGAGTCAGGGACGATTCGGGCGTGCTCATCATGACTTAACCCCGAACGCGAAGTTTAGGGATGCCCCTGTTGTGTTCAAGGCCGGACAAAGGCAGCTAGTTGAGGGATCCCACCGAGGGAGAGCTTCCGCGCCCTTGGTCCCTGTCGGATGGGACCAGGCCCCTGCCTAGCAAACCTTTGCGAGTGCTCGCTGATGGACGTGTCTCCGGACCACGAGCCGACCCCCAACGAACGGGGCACGGATGCCCACTTGAACTACCCGCTAAAAGCTCAAACGAGACAGCCGCGTTCACGAACCCGCTCGAGGGTAGCGCAGAGCGTCTCGCCCCTCAGCCCCTCGAAGGGGAAGCGAGGGTCGCTATACGAAAAGACGAGGAACTCGACCCGATCGTCCCTTCTAGGCCAAAGGGCTCGGGGGCTCCCCGCACCGCGACATGACACCCCTCGAGCGCGGAGCTCGGACCCACGCACGGTGCTGCCCCGAAACCTAAACCCAAACACTCGAGGGTTATAACCTTCACGCGAGTAAAATCACTCCCGCGAAGGCTCGGGCGCTACACCCGCGGGTGCGCTAGCGCGCCCCCACAAAAGTCATGCGTATTCTAAATCGAATCCCGACATAACGCACCCACGAGGGGCCACCCCGATCATGAGCCTTTATGCGAGCGAAACCACTCCCGAAAAGGCTCGGGGGCTACTGTCGGGGACCATAATTAGGGGTCTTTCAACTGTTAGGGTAATCGCCCTGAAAAGCGCAAAAAAGGCTGCCTCCAGGGACATTTGGGCCTGCGCATATGAAAACATGAGGCCCAGAGGCCCAAGTGGATTGGGTGCGTTCGTTTCGTTTCTGGCCCAAATCGGTGCATCGTTTCGTTTCCGGCCCGAATCGGTGCATCGTTCCGTTTCTGGTCCGAATTAGGGCACAGAGGCATACATAGCATTGTTTTTTGCACAATAAGAAAACCGACCAAAACGAACCAAAACATCAAAATTGGGTCCAAAAAAGTGGATTGGGTGCGTTCGTTTCGTTTCTGGCCCGAATCGGTGCATCGTTTTGTTTTTGGCCCGAATCGGGGCATTAAATGCAAACATAGCATTGTTTTTTACACAGTAACGAAACTGACCAAAACGAACCAAAACATCACTATTGGGTCGAAAAAAGTGGATTGGGTGCGTTCGTTTCGTTTCTGGTTGGAATCGGTGCATCGTTTCGTTTTTTGCCCGAATCGGGGCATTAAATGCATACATAGCATTGTTTTTTTACACTGTAACAAAATTGACCAAAACGAACCAAAACATCACTATTGGGTCCAAAAAAGTGCATTCGGTGCGTTCGTTTCGTTTCTGGCTCGAATCGGTGCATCGTTTCGTTTACGGCCCGAATCGGAGCATTAAATGCATACATAGTATTGTTTTTTGCACAGTAACGAAACTGACCAAAACAAAACAAAACATCACTATTGGGTCCAAAAAAGTGAATTGGGTGCGTTCGTTTCGTTTCTGGCCCTTATTGGTGCATCGTTTCGTTTCCGGCACGAATCGGAGCATAAATGCATACATAGCATTGTTTTTTGCACAGTAACGAAATTGACCAAAACATCACTATTGGGTCCAAAAAAGTGCATTCGGTGCGTTCGTTTCGTTTCTGGCCCGAATCGGTGCATCGTTTCGTTTACGCACTACAACAAATACCACATTTTGTGATGAATACCAGATGACGTTCGACTTATTCGTCGTTACCTTGTTTGCTTTTGTGACGTTTTATATCATACAACGCAACTTAGCGATAAAAATGAGTTGTTCGTCATTAACAGTAACTAAGAATCGTCACAAACTCTAGGAAAGCCAAAATCGCGATGAATTTTATTTTGTCATTAAACAAAAGTGTTAAACGTCATAAATTTTTAAAAGAAAAATACAAGATTAGGGTGGGTTCCACTGCCACTTGGACAAGTGGGCCCACGCTGCCAGCATGGGTCCCATATAGTTTTTTTCATGCCTTTTTCTTTTGCTTTCTAGCCCCTTTGACAAAAATCAAACACTCAAAAAATAAATTATGCTCATATTTAATATAAGGAAAATAAACAATTTCTGAGAATTTAAAATCAAATATAAGGTGTAGAAACATTTTTGATGTATTCATGCTGCTGCATTGAGTTTTGCTTCTTTGTAGTTCAAATTTATATTTAAATCTAATTTAAATTCAGGTTTGAACCATTTTTATTTGAAGTCTAAAAAAGTTGTTTAGGTTGGAGTTTGGTTTTGCCCCCTGAAGTCTTTTCCTTGGCCTGCCTTCCCTCCCTCCTTCCATTTTCGCCACGGCCCAACACCTCCCCTTTCTCCTTTTCGGCCAGCTCGGCCCAGCTCCCTCCCCCGAGCGGGCCAGCCAACTCCCCCTGCGGCCTAGTTCCCTCCGCGGCCCAGCTCCCCGAGCGGCCCAGCTAGGGTCAAATGAACACGTTTGACTAGGGTCAAATGACGTTTGACCATGATTTGAACGGAAATTTACATTGAAACTCGAAGATCGGCCAAAACAAAAGTTTCTTAGAATTAAAATTTCTACACCTTTCATGTTGAAAGGTTTTTTATTTGAGCTCTAGATTTAGGAGAAAAATTGAGTTTTCTTAAAACTTCTCTAAATGAGTTTGAACTTGAATTTTAAATTGGAGTTGAACCAACATTTTTGAACAAATGGTAGTGTAACTTCATATTTGCTAGTATTATACTAAATGTGAGGTTTTGTCCAATTTGTAAGTGTATATGAGCAATATAAGACTTGAGTTGTATGGAATTTCAAAGTTTGAGTTGAGTTGTATGAAACAATGTGAGAGAACAATATAGTTTATGAACAATGATACTCCAATTTGCATAAAATCTTATGAAACTTTTATGTCAAGCTTGTACATCCATAAAATGATTCTATTCTAATTTACATATTTTTTGGAGAAGTTTTAGGTATTATTATCTTTATTTTATAATAAGACGACTAGTAGAAATTTGAATTTTCCCTATAAATCTATTGACTTTTTCATCCATCTCTAAGAAATGGGCTATAATACAACATAGGCGCCTAAATATATATTTTTTTGCAATTTTTCAAATCTTATTGGAGGTACATTTAGTTCAAACTGTAATTACTTTCAATAAACTTGTAGAAATTCATTTAAACTGTTAAAAATAGTACATAAGTTTATAATTATTGAAACTTCTTTAATATAACTTATATGTAGTCTATTGTATATAAAAAATATGTTGGTTAATTTAAGATAGTTAATTTTATGTGTTACTTTACAATGGAACAATAAAATGAAAAAGAAAATGAAAAATATTATGTTGAGAAGGAATACACCCAGGCCCATTTCAGCCCAAGTGGCCCAGTTAGTTCTAACCGTCCATCGACGATCTAACGGCTATGATCACGCCTCTATGGTATAAAACAACGAGAAACCATATCTCTCAGTTCACTTCCCGGCGTTCTCCCTCACCTGGCCGCTCTCCCGTCCCCTCCTCCCTCAGATCCACGCGCACCTCCTCCCGCCCGCCCGCGCGTCGTCGCCCTCGCCATGGACGCGGCTCCTCCAGCCTCTCGCTCCCCCACCCGCGGTCGCCCATCCCCATCTTCTCATCGAGGCCCCGCGCCGCCGCGAGGCCCCGATTCCTCTTCTTGTTGTTCCAGCTCTAGCTCCCACTCTCGACGAGAAACCATACTACGCCGGCGCCGCTACCCCAAACCCTACCCCACCCAAGCCCAAGGCCAGTGGCACGGCGGCCTCCGGTGGCACGCGCTCCTCGCGGGAGCAGCGGGCCCTCGTGGTGCGGATCCCCTCGCGGCGCGGCTCCCTCGCGGTGGCGGCTCCTCCTCGTCGCCCGCCACATGGGCGAGCGGGGTCCCGGTGAGGCCTCGAGGCGTAGACGACGGCGACCGCGGCCTCGAGGCATAGACGACGGCGGCCGATCTGTGAGCTCGGACTTGTTCCCATATAGGGAGCTCGAGAACGGCGTGCTCTGGGAGGTCGACGGCAAGGTACGCCGGTTCTCTTCTGCACCGACGCATCGATCCTACAATCGGTTGCGTTTCATGTCTTTGTAGATAAGATTGGTTGAACCCGTAGTTTGTGGCGAGTGCAAATTCGTTCTTGTGCTCCAAAATTGTTTGATGTTGCGGTAGTTTAGTTTGATTGAAGGAACATCAAATTGCCAATCTGTGTAGGTTGTTGTGTGAGTTGATTCCTTCAGTGTACCGTCAATGAGACTGTATGTTTTATGTCATTAAGACTTGGTCGTTAATGTAGCTTGTCTGGATTATCTAACTTGCATGTGGTCTTTGGTTGTGTGATGCTTCGATCTCAACAATTTTACCACTGCATTAGGAAGTTTCAGATTGACAACACTGCATGGTGTATTTTTCCTACGAGAATTGAAAATAAATTGTATGTTACTTCTTTGAGTAGTATGCGAGGAAGCCTGTATGTTACTGCTACTTGAACTGCCATGTATATATGTCATTAGCATGTTGTACCCTATATTGTCAGCTTGTAACATGCTCGGATATTGTGGCTTGGTAAAAAAATTGATTCGGCTATTGTGTATCATGTGACAGGTCATTAGCGTGATTGTACCAGAATTCTCAAGTTAATTTGCTTGTTTGTCTTAACTGCAGCAACCCCTGACATTGGTCTTTGTGGAGATGAAGCGGGAAGCTGACTCATTGTGCTATTGGCTATACTCAAAAGGTTTCCCTGCAACAGCAATCCATGGTGACAGAACACAACAGGTGAATGCATTGGTCACAACTCTAGTACATGTCTAGCTGGTTCTTAACTAAGAACTTAACATTACATAGACACATTAGCTTCAGTTTTGCATTAACTTGCAATAATGTGATATGATGGAGGCATCTGCAGTGCTCATTAAGAGTTAGGCCATTACAGTTAGTGCCTAGCTGCTAGCTAATTTTACAACCTTCATATATAATATGCATACCTGTCCTTTTGTTACCTCCGACTTGTTTTCAGGTTGGGTACACTCCAGATTATCTCTCACATATTAACCAGGGAGTTGTGTCAATGCTTGTCCTTTCAGTCTACTATATATGAATGTTAAGCTAAGTATCTACTTGCTAAGCTAAGTATTTATTCTCCAAATGCTTTGGAAATTAGCTATTGATTGTTGGTAATTCATTTGTTATGCACAGCTGGTACTTGTAGTTAGTTTATCGTGAATGAGATGACACTCCAATAGTCCAATGTTGTACTCATATTATTTCCTCGCTGTTTTGAAAGTGCATCTAGGCATTTAATCTATTTTGGTGATTAAAGGCAATAGAAATTTGGATATGATGCTTTGCATGAGTTGTGCAGGAATAAAATGAAATAAAAAGGAGAAAATGCTAAAGGAAGGACCCCAACGCTCATTCATATGGTGGAGGACTCAATTGGTGGATTTAAATTTAATTTTCCGTTTGAAATTGAGTATAGGACCACCGTACTATCAAGGGAGACGTAGTTGATAAATTCTAGTTGCTAAAAGTGCTTTGATTGAGATGACAAACTCTTGAGAGTCACAAAAACACTTCACAAACACCTTTTCTGCTCGGCCGGAACTTAGGCCGGAAGATCCGACCGGAAGTTCCGGGTGGCTCGGTCTTGAGTTTTTCCTGGCCGGAAGTTCCGGCCGTTGCTTCGGAAGTTACAAGACTTAGCTGTTTTTCGTGCTCACGAGTGTCCTGTTGCAAGTTCCGACCCGTGGCCGGAAGATCCGACCGGAAGTTCCGGCCGGCTCTGTCTTGTTTTTTCTCCGGGCCGGATGTTCCGGGGTCGCCCGGAAGATCCGACAACCAGTCAGAAGATCCGGCCCCCGGAACTTCTGAGGAGTATTTCTCACTCGTTTCTGTTGCTTATCGGAAGATCCGACCAAGTGTCGGAAGATCCGGTACCCCTTCGCAGAGCACATAACGGTCATTTTTTGGGGGGTTGGTATAAATACCCCACACCCCCCCTCATTCATGGCTGCTGCCCACACTGACCTAACTCGAGACAAACTCACTCTTGAGCATTCACTCCACCTCTCTACTCCCTTCCAAGGCTTGATTCTTCCAAGATTCACCTAGGGTTTGAGTGAGAGAGAAGATTTGAGGTGTGAGACTTGTGCAAACTTGAGCCCTACACTAGTTCATCTCTCAAGCACTTGAAGCACTTGGATTCATCGATTCTCGTTTGTTACTCTTGGAGCTTGCTCCTAGACGGTTAGAGGTGCCGGTGAACTCCCATTCTCTTGTGGTTTGAGTCCCGGAAGTTTGTATTACCCTCTCTCTTCGTGGGAGCACATAGTAAGTAACTCAATCCTCCTTTGTGGTTGATTGAGAGAGACTTGGGGTTAGTGTGACAACCCGGCTCTTTGTGAGCATCTCAACGGAGACGTAGCTCCTTTGTGGAGTGAACTTCGGTAGAAAACCCCTTGTCTCCACTTTTATTCTTGTTCATATTGTTTCTCTATCTTGTTTTGTCCCGATCTACTTATTTGTGGCTATACTCTGATATTGATCATATATAGAAGGTTCCTTACATCATTTGTGAGCTTTGTATTCAAGTGGAATTGTCAAAAGGTCATTAGTTTTCAAATCTCGAAGTTCACTTGAATTGCCTGTCGGAAGATCCAGCTTATCATCGGATCTTCCGGTATTCTGTCCCAGTCGGAAGATCCTGTACAGTGTCGGATCTTCCTGGCCGGAAGATCCGAGACTGTGTCGGATCATCCGACTTTCTGACAGTTTTCGGAGGATTTTTGCAGGAATTTTTAAACAGGCCTATTCACCCCCCCTCTAGGCCTAGTGTTGGTCCTTTCAATTGGTATCAGAGCCTAATCCCTTGTTTAGGCTTAACCGCTAAGGGAAAACACTATGGCCGGTATGGGAGATGTATCCGAGATGGCTTCCGCCCACAAAGATAAACATCCGACGCCCGTTGAGTCAAGCTCGAGCGATGATGAATTCAACATTAGCGATGTTGATGAAAGGTTGGATGAACAAGAAAAGAAAAAGCAAAGAAGGGAGAAGATAAAGAAGAAGATTAAGGAGAAGGCCGAAAGAGAGGCGCAAAAGCTTTTCAAGAAGAAGATACGAGAAAGAGACGCTCTCGACGGACAACACTCAGTGTCTTATCGATATGAGACATCTTCTTCTAACAAATCTTTTGACCCTTCTAGTCTTAATTTTTCATCCGTTCCAATGGGCAAAGTCCCCAAATTCAATGGGATTGACTATGCCCGGTGGAGCGATGATATGAAAGTTTACTTGCATGGTCTTCATCCATCCCTTTGGACTATTGTGAATATAGGTGTCGACAAGAGTGGAACGCCAAGTCGAGAACAAGAGTACGACATCTTCCGCAACTCTCAAGCCGTGACCGTGCTTAGGAGTGCTCTAAGCTCCTATGAGTACAACAAGATTAGAGGAATCGATAGTGCCAAGGAGCTATGGGACACTCTTCAAATGGCACATGAAGGATCGGATGAGGTCAAGGAAGGCAAGGTAGATCTCTTACAAGGAGAACTAGAAGCTTTTGTCATGAAGAAGGATGAGTCCTTGCAAGAGATGTATGATCGATTGAAGCTCCTCGTCACCGAAATTAGAATGCTTGGAAGCAATGATTGGGGAGAGAGCAAGGTCACGAAGAAATTGCTTAGAGCATACGCACCGAAGAACCCAATGCTTGCCACAATGATTAGAGAAAGTGACAAGTTCAAGACAATGGTGCCTATGGAGCTATTCAACAAGTTGCAATATCATGAGATGAATAGCTTGGATGTGACAAGGTCTATCCAAGAAACCGAAGTCAAGACCATAGCTCTCAAGGCCGAACCTCGCAAGAAGGTTGAGTCAAATGAGAAGACCTCAACTTCCAAGAAAAGTGAAGATTCAAATGATCATGAGAGCACCGATGAAGAAACCGCCATGATGGTTAGAAACTTCAAGAGATTCATGAAGGCAAGAGGTGAAAAGAAGAGCTTCTCTCAACGAAGATGCTATGAGTGTGGGGAGAAAGGTCACTTCATTGCCGATTGTCCCCACAAGAAGAATGACAAGGATAACAAGAAGCTCAAGGACAAGACCGATGACAAAGACAAGAAATACAAGGAGAAGAGTCGAGATTACAAGAAAAAATTTGGAAGCGCTCACGTCGGCGAAGGTTGGGATTCATCAAGTGATGACTCCGGTGATGAAGAAATGGCCACTTGTGCCATTCAAGCTCCTACATCAACTCCACGACTCTTCAACTACATCGATGAGAGTGATGACGAAGCACCCATGTGCCTCATGGCTCAAGGGTCTAAGGTATTGGACACCACACCACCTCTCTCATCCACTCCCTTGTCATCTAGAAACATTGAAAATGATCTAGATAGTGAAGAAGCCGAACATGAGAAAAACATGATAAAGAAGTTCGGAAAAGATGGCTACAAGTTTATTAAAAAGCTACTAGAGAAAATTGAGAAAAGAGAGGAGTCTCTTGATAGACAAGAAGAATTGCTCATCCTTGAAAAGGAGAGAAACCTTGTCCTAGAAGAGGCTCTAGTTGAGGAGAAATTCAAGGTTGAGAAATTGGCTTATGAGTTATCTCATGCCAATGACTCACGGGAGAAGATGTCAAAGGAATTGTCTTTGACAAATGACTCTCTAACTAACCTAAAGAGTGCTAAAAGTGAGCTTCAAGAAAGGCATTCAAGCCTAGAGATCAAATACAAAGATCTAGAAGTCAATTTTAGCTCACTTTGGGAAAATACCAAGAACAACTCTTGACTCAAGTGGCTCTACTAGTGAAGGTTGCTCAAGATGTTATAAAATTGATTTAGATGCTTGTGCAACTAACATTTCTAAGCTAGAAGAGAAAGTCAAGGCTAAAGATGCTCAAATCCAAAAGTTGAACAATGCCATTGGCCAAGACCAAGGTAAGGGCAAGAGTGTATTCGAGACCCACCCGGCATATAAAGCCGGTAGATATGGTACTATCAAGGATGGGCTTGGGTACACTCGAGGTGAAAAGGCCAATGGGACAAAGAAGGAAAGAGGTCGTGATGTGACATTGTTCACCAAGGGAACCAATCTAGGTGAACTAATGGATGCGGCTCATGGGTCGGTAAGGTCCATGGAGCCCTTGCCAATAGCAAAAGCATATAGTCAAGATGTCAAGATCAAGACCAAGAAGGAAGAAAAGATTATTGAGCACAAGCCATCACCAAACTACTCCATTGACTATATGGTCACTTGGGACCAAAATGGGAAGATGGTGGTAAAGTATATAGGTGCTCATACTAGGAAGATGATGAGAAGTGTGTGGGTGCCTAAAATATCAAAAGCTAACACTCAAGGACCCAACCACTTTTGGGTACCTAAGTCCAAGGCTTAAAACTTGTTTTGTAGGCATATTCCTCCGGTGGACCTTTGTGGTTATTGGATAGTGGATGCTCAAATCATATGACCGGAGAAAGGAATATGTTTGCGAAGCTACAAGAGTATGACTCACCCGTTGAGAAGATCACATTTGGTGACAACAATCATGGTGATGTCATAGGTCAAGGTGAAGTATCCATCTCACAAGATTCATCTCTTTCCAATGTTTATCTTGTTAATTCTTTGGGATACAATTTGTTGTCGGTCTCACAACTTTGTGAAAAAGGTTACAATTGTCTCTTTACTAATGAGGGTGTGAGTATCCTAAGAAGGGAGGATTCCTCTATTGCTTTTACGGGTCGACTCAAGGGAAAACTTTACTTAGTTGATTTCACAACTAGTAAAGTGGAACCGAAGACTTGTTTAGTGGCAAAATCTAGCTTGGGTTGGCTTTGGCATCGCCGGCTAGCTCATGTTGGGATGAGGAACTTGGCCAAACTTCAAAAGGATGAACACATCCTAGGACTAACAAATGTTGTTTTTGAGAAAGATAGATTATGTAGTGCTTGTCAAGCCGGGAAGCAAGTTGGCGCTCCACATCCACCCAAGAACATTTTGACTAGCTCAAGACCACTCAAGTTACTTCATATGGATTTATTTGGACCGGTTGCTTATGTTAGCATTGGCGGGAACAAGTATGGACTTGTCATTGTAGATGACTTTTCCCGTTTCACATGGGTCTTCTTTTTGCAAGACAAGAGTGAAGCTCAAACAATCATCAAGAGATTCATTAGAAGAGCTCAAAATGAGTTTGAGTTGAAGATCAAGCATATAAGAAGTGACAATGGAACGGAGTTCAAGAACACAAATGTTGAAGAGTTTCTTGATGAAGAGGGAATCAAGCATGAGCTTTCCGCGCCATACACACCTCAACAAAATGGCATTGTTGAGAGGAAGAATAGGACTTTGATTGAGATGGCACGGACCATGCTTGATGAGTACAAGACTCCGGATAACTTTTGGGCCGAGGCGGTTAGCACGGCTTGCCATGCCACTAACCGTCTCTATCTTCAAAAGTACTTGAACAAGACTCCATACGAGATCCTAACCGGTAACAAACCAAAGGTGCACTACTTTCGAGTCTTTGGTTGCAAATGTTACATTCTTAACAAGAAAACCAAAAGCTCAAAGTTTGCACCTAAGGTTGATGAAGGCTTTCTACTTGGTTATGGTACTAACGAACACGCCTACCGTGTTTTCAACAAAACCACCGGTTGTGTTGAGATCACGATAGACGTAAAATTTGATGAATCAAACGGCTCTCAAGTAGAGCAAGTTATAAATGACCTTGTAGATGAAGTCCCGCCAAATCAAGCTATCAAGAACTTGAGTTTAGGAGAAGTAAAGCCCCAAGAGCCTCAAAATGAAGATGAAGAACAAGACCAAGATCCGGAAATCATGTTCAACATCAACCCGTCACCATCAACAAGAGTTGAATCACTAAGCTCATCACAAGATCAAGTCCAAGATCATGGTGACGATCATGACCAAGGCATTGATCAAGGGGGAGCTCAAGGTGAAGATGCTCAAGATGTTGAGATACATCATGAAGAAGATGGTGATGGACCCATCCAACGTCAATCAACATTCCCACATCCAAGAGTTCATCAAAGTGTTCAACGGGATCATCCCGTTGACAACATTCTAGGGAGCATCCAAAGAGGGGTAACCACTCGTTCACGTTTAGCAAATTTTTGTGGATTTTACTCGTTTGTCTCCTCTTTGGAACCTCTCAAGGTAGAAGAAGCTCTTGGAGATGCGGATTGGGTTATTGCAATGCAAGAAGAGTTGAACAACTTTTCAAGAAATGAAGTATGGGAGTTGGTCCCAAGACCCAAGCAAAATGTGATTGGCACCAAGTGGGTTTTCCGGAACAAACAAGATGAAAATGGCATTGTCACAAGAAACAAGGCTAGGTTGGTTGCTCAAGGCTTTACTCAAATTGAAGGGCTTGATTTTGGTGAGACATATGCTCCGGTGGCAAGGCTTGAGTCAATTCGTATCCTTTTGGCCTATGCATCTCATCACAACTTCAAGTTGTATCAAATGGATGTGAAGAGTGCATTCTTGAATGGGCCTCTTGGGGAGCTAGTATATGTGGAGCAACCACCGGGATTTGAAGACTCCAAGCACCCCGACCATGTCTACAAACTCCATAAGGCGCTCTATGGGCTTAAGCAAGCACCTAGAGCATGGTATGAATGCCTTAAGGATTTTCTTCTCAAGAATGGCTTTGTAATGGGCAAAGCCGATTCTACTCTCTTCACTAGAAAAATAGACCAAGACTTGTTTGTTTGTCAAATTTATGTTGATGATATAATCTTTGGTTCTACTAATGAAAAATTTTGTGAAGAGTATAGTAAGATAATGACTAAGAGATTTGAGATGTCAATGATGGGGGAATTGAAGTTCTTTCTCGGATTTCAAATCAAGCAATTGAAGCATGGCACGTTCATATGTCAAACCAAATACACAAGTGATATGCTCAAAAAGTTTGACATGGCCAATGCTAAGCCCATCAAGACCCCTATGCCGGTGAATGGTCATCTTGATCTAAATGAGGAAGGCAAATCCGTCGATCAAAAGGTATATCGCTCCATGATTGGTTCCTTGCTTTACCTTTGTGCATCTAGGCCGGATATTATGCTTAGTGTGTGCATGTGTGCAAGATTTCAAGCCAATCCCAAGGAATGTCATCTAATGGCTGTTAAGAGAATTTTTAGATATTTATTGCATACTCCAAACCTTGGCTTGTGGTATCCCAAGGGCTCCACTTTTGATCTACTTGGCTACTCCGATTCGGATTATGCCGGTTGCAAAGTAGATTGGAAGAGCACCACGGGGACTTGCCAATTTCTTGGTAGGTCTTTGGTGTCATGGAGCTCTAAGAAACAAAATTCCGTTGCGCTATCCACCGCCGAGGCCGAGTATGTTGCAGCCGGTGCTTGTTGTGCTCAACTACTTTGGATGAGGCAAACCTTGAGTGACTTTGGTTGTGAGTTCAAAAATATCCCACTCTTGTGTGACAATGAGAGTGCCATAAAACTAGCAAACAACCCCGTTCAACACTCAAGAACCAAGCACATTGACATTAGACATCACTTCCTAAGAGACCATGAAGCCAAAGGAGATATCGCCTTATGCCATGTTGGAACCGAAAAACAATTGGCCGATATCTTCACCAAGCCTCTTGATGAGCAAAGGTTTTGTTCCTTGAGGAGTGAGCTAAATATCTTGGATTCTCGTAACTTGGCTTGACTTGTTGCATACACAATTGATTGATGCCTAGACTAGAAGAAAAATGATTTTATTCTATTTTTATTGTGTGAGTTTTTCAAAATTTTGATCTTATGTTCGTTGGATCTTTTCTTGTTCCGAGTTGATCATGGTTATGTGTTGATTGTTTGTTGCTGATCAATTTTGGGACAAGTTTCTTACATGTTCATAAGCTAGTTCTCTCAAAATCATCAATCAAATCTCGTCGTGGAAAATCATCTTTGGGACACATCTTCTCTGGACCGGATCTTCCGACAGACCCCCGGAACTTACCCCTGGAAGTTCCGGGCGGCTCTGTCTCTCATCGTTCTCTCTGAAATTTTTCCGGATCTTCCGACCTGGTCGGATCTTCCGACACTCTGTCGGATCTTCCGGACCTGGGAGCTCTCGGAACTTCCGGTGCTGTTCTCTCTCTGGTTCTGTCGCTACCGGATCTTCCGACGCTATGTCGGATCTTCCGGCCTATGCGCGAATTTAAATACCTGGACCGAACCGTTATCCTTCTCATTCGTTCTCTCTTCCTCCACCAACGCCTCCTCTCTCCCTCACTTCACCCCATACGGCGATTTGAAGATTGGACCGTGGTTTTCTTCGTCAAGTGGCATCCTTTGATTCCCCAACACTCCAAGACTCTATTCCTCTCGGATCTTCCGGAGTTTTCGCGGGAAATCTCAACGGTATTGATTCAAAATCCCCATCGCCCGATCTCTCAATGTAGGAAGTTCTAGTGGTTTTCCCTTGGTGAATCATCTCATATTCATGCCTAGAATGCTTCCCTATGATCTCGTGTCGTTTGGTGGGCTAAATCTTCGGTTCCTAAGTTTTTAGGGTTTGGCCCGACTCTGTCGGATCATCCGACTATGGGCCGGAAGATCCGGACCCCGGATCTTCCGACTCAGTGCCGGAAGATCCGACCGAGTCGAGTTCTGTCCTATCAACTCAGTTACCAATCTTTGATCCTTTCTCTAAATTTATCCTTGTATATCTTGTCAGATGGTTAAAGAGAAGGTCACACAGAAGAAGAGCACCTTTTTGACTGTGCGTCCAAGTACCAGTCGCACCAAAAGCTCCTTTCATCCACCCAGTGATTCGTCCTCTGAGTCGGACACCAACTCTGAAGGGGGGATTAGAGAAGTTGGCAAGGGGAAGCGCTCAGAGAAACCGACAACTTCTCGCTCTGTTCGAGGTAGAGCTCAGTCAAGTGTGCAAGGGCGACAGATTCCTCCTCGTCCCAGAGTCAAGAGAGCTAACCAGGGAGAAGGACCAGGGACACAGTATAATGATGACATTGACATATCCTTTCTCACTCATAATTTCATAAGCACTGCCATTCCTTTCCGTCACTCTCAGGACAATGCCTTGGTTAATTTCAAGTTAGCCAAAAATAGCATGAAGCCTCTAAGGTTCAGTGAACATGAGGATCCAAGGAGCATCCGATACAAACTCTTCAAGGGTGATCCTCGGTTTTGGCTTCCACACCAGGCAGATTGGTATGAGTCTGTGATTCTGAAGATGACCCGAATTTGTACTCCAATGTATTGGGTCGATTGGAAATATTTGAAGAGCTTCCCACCACCGCTCAAGCCTGTTGTTGATGATGTATACAAGCAATGTGTGGAAATGGATGTGGACAAGTTCATGGCATTTGAGTGTCCATACAATGAAGAAGTCATTGCCCAGTTCTATGCTACTTTATGGGTTGACGAGGAAAGGTATGAGATGCATTGGACTTTGTGTGGGAAACGTCTTTCCATCTCATTGCATAACTTTGCTGGTTTGTTTGATCTTGCTGAGGAGACTGCTTATGCTCATACTAGCAATGATCGTAGCAAGGTTGATCTTCACCTTGGGAGAATAATAGATGACACCAAGTTGGCATTCATGTATGATCATGCTTATGGAGAGGTGGTTTATGGGAAGTACAAGGGTCTCTCTCCGTTCTACAAGTTGTTGAATCAACTCTTTCGAGGGACTCTGTATCCTAGAGCAGGAGATGCCGACAACATCTCAAAGAGGGCAAAGAATTTACTCTTTCAAATGGCCCCCGGGAAACCCAAGTTCAAAGTGTTCAACTTTATTTGGAATGAAATCATCTACTGCTCTCATGATGCTTCTAGTGGCTGTCACTATGCTCCTTACATTTTCCATATGATCAAGTATGTGACTGGGATCAACATTTTGACTGACAAGCTTCATCTCCCATACAAATCTCCTCCGGGCAAGATTACACAGCTCCTAAAGATCAAGGCCAAAGCATATCAGGGTGCTCCAACTCCATCCTCTCAAGGTGCTTCATCTTCCCAAGCTCCTCCATCACAAGCTCCTCCATCCAGTGGCCCCTCCTTTACTCCCAAAGGCAAGAAGAGTAAGATTGATTTTCTGCTCCAAGGCATGTTTTCTTGCTTCAATATGTGCAAATATCAAGTCAAGAGGTCTCATGAGCGTGAGCAACGCGCCGAGTATGATAGATACATGGCGGATAAGCGTCACAAAGAGCTTCTTGAAAAGTTAAACATGCCACATTCTCCTGTTCATCAACTCAGGGAAGTCACTCCACCTACCTTTGCAAATCCTTGGGAGGACTACTCACAGGAGTATACCTTTGGTGCCTCTCAACACCAAGGACAAAGTGAGGATGAGATAGAAGAAGAAGAAGAAGAAGAAGAAGCAGTGGAAGGGGAAGAAACTGAAGAGGAAGAGGAATATCTTAGTGAGCCAGAGACGGATGAGGATCGTCGCAAGGGCAAGGCCGTCGCAGCCGCTGATGATGACGATGAGGACGACGATGACGATGGTGACGATGACGACGAGGACGAGGACGAGTAGCTCCCTTTTTGGTCTTTGATGACAAAGGGGGAGTGAATTTGGCCACATCGTTACCTTCTATTCATGTTTTAGCTTGTGAACTTGTGAGAAACTTGAATTTGTGTTATGAATGGTGTGCCAAGTGAGACTTTTATTTGTAAGACTTAATTTGGTTATTGCTAGTGTGATGATCAACTCGCTATCTATTTCATTGTGAGATGGTTATGTTTGATGTGATGTTATTTCTCACTTTATTGTTGTGTATGTCTTGTCATATGCATCACGTTGATTTTATCACACCAAGCACTTTTATGCAATCTTATTTTGAGAGACTCTTGCAAAATATGTGCACAAGCATCTGAGGCTTTTTAAGTTGAACATGCACATATTTAGGGGGAGCCTCTCCAAAATATTGGATGCAAAACATGAATTTTATTCCCATCTTGTGAACCCAAATTTGTATTGTCATCAATCACCAAAAAGGGGGAGATTGAAAGTGCATCTAGGCATTTAATCTATTTTGGTGATTAAAGGCAATAGAAATTTGGATATGATGCTTTGCATGAGTTGTGCAGGAATAAAATGAAATAAAAAGGAGAAAATGCTAAAGGAAGGACCCCAACGCTCATTCATATGGTGGAGGACTCAATTGGTGGATTTAAATTTAATTTTCCGTTTGAAATTGAGTATAGGACCACCGTACTATCAAGGGGGACGTAGTTGATAAATTCTAGTTGCTAAAAGTGCTTTGATTGAGATGACAAACTCTTGAGAGTCACAAAAACACTTCACAAACACCTTTTCTGCTCGGCCGGAACTTAGGCCGGAAGATCCGACCGGAAGTTCCGGGTGGCTCGGTCTTGAGTTTTTCCTGGCCGGAAGTTCCGGCCGTTGCTTCGGAAGTTACAAGACTTAGCTGTTTTTCGTGCTCACGAGTGTCCTGTTGCAAGTTCCGACCCGTGGCCGGAAGATCCGACCGGAAGTTCCGGCCGGCTCTGTCTTGTTTTTTCTCCGGGCCGGATGTTCCGGGGTCGCCCGGAAGATCCGACAACCAGTCGGAAGATCCGGCCCCCGGAACTTCTGAGGAGTATTTCTCACTCGTTTCTGTTGCTTATCGGAAGATCCGACCAAGTGTCGGAAGATCCGGTACCCCTTCGCAGAGCACATAACGGTCATTTTTTGGGGGGGTTGGTATAAATACCCCACACCCCCCCTCATTCATGGCTGCTGCCCACACTAACCTAACTCGAGACAAACTCACTCTTGAGCATTCACTCGACCTCTCTACTCCCTTCCAAGGCTTGATTCTTCCAAGATTCACCTAGGGTTTGAGTGAGAGAGAAGATTTGAGGTGTGAGACTTGTGCAAACTTGAGCCCTACACTAGTTCATCTCTCAAGCACTTGAAGCACTTGGATTCATCGATTCTCGTTTGTTACTCTTGGAGCTTGCTCCTAGACGGTTAGAGGTGCCGGTGAACTCCCATTCTCTTGTGGTTTGAGTCCCGGAAGTTTGTATTACCCTCTCTCTTCGTGGGAGCACATAGTAAGTAACTCAATCCTCCTTTGTGGTTGATTGAGAGAGACTTGGGGTTAGTGTGACAACCCGGCTCTTTGTGAGCATCTCAACGGAGACGTAGCTCCTTTGTGGAGTGAACTTCGGTAGAAAACCCCTTGTCTCCACTTTTATTCTTGTTCATATTGTTTCTCTATCTTGTTTTGTCCCGATCTACTTATTTGTGGCTATACTCTGATATTGATCATATATAGAAGGTTCCTTACATCGTTTGTGAGCTTTGTATTCAAGTGGAATTGTCAAAAGGTCATTAGTTTTCAAATCTCGAAGTTCACTTGAATTGCCTGTCGGAAGATCCGGCTTATCATCGGATCTTCCGGTATTCTGTCCCAGTCGGAAGATCCTGTACAGTGTCGGATCTTCCTGGCCGGAAGATCCGAGACTGTGTCGGATCATCCGACTTTCTGACAGTTTTCGGAGGATTTTTGCAGGAATTTTTAAACAGGCCTATTCACCCCCCCTCTAGGCCTAGTGTTGGTCCTTTCATGTTTATTCTCTTCTGTGGCATTTCTCATGTGGAGGTACTTAAAGGCATTTCTCAATGTTGTACTCCAGTAGTCCAATGTATATTCAAGATTGGTTCTTAGATGGTAGTACCAGAAGTTTCAGATATTATCAATATTGCTTCCCTATTTTACTTAGTCTCTATACTGAAATTTGGTGCACTGCAGACTATTTTCCCTTGACTAGGATACAACATTGTTCCTGCTATCCAGTTTAAGGAGATGCTGACATTTCTTATATCCTGTTTGGCAGGTGAGCAATGGATCTCTACAAGCACTCTCACTTTAGCGTCAACCTGCTGGACAAGAAATCCAGTGAGCTGCTGTCAACATCTCCTAACTCAAGGTAGCATCCTCAATAACTTATTAAAGTGTCACATTCTTTTTTAATTTTTTTTACGTTACACGTAGTGTGCGCATTGCTAATATGCAATACTAGGAAATCACCAAGTGACCAACTACACTATATAATTATAGAAACATATCCAAACAGATAGAATCATCAAGTTGCTGACCAACTTTCGTTAAGGCAGTGTTTTGATGATTCTATACTTTCACTGTTTGCTATCTTTATGAAATTAAGGCAGTTCTAGGAAGTGGTGCTAGGCAGCATCACAAAGTTTAGTTGATGTTTCAAAATTAATTGCTTCCTCACTTCCTATTGATGTTTTGGCTGCAGGTTGCTGCTTTCAAACATGGTTGCTAGTGGAGTGCTTCCAAAGAATGTTTAGAATGATTCTGTTATGTTCATGGAGAAGTTCTGGTTATGAATGGTTCTGTTATGTTCTGGTTATGGAATATGCACAAAATGTATGACAAATTTATGGTATATGGGCTGAATGTTCTGTGTATGATAATTTGTTTCCCTGTGAAATCTGTTCTAGTTTATGGGCTAAATGTATGGGTTGTGTTGGTTTCTGGGCTTGAATTGGTATATGGGCTGTAATGATATGAGTTCTGAAAAAATTCTGTATCAAATGCTTTATTGGCCCATGTTGGCCTATGCTGAAAATAGGGCTGTAAAAATATTTGGGCCCAAATTGTAGTGGGCTTTGCGAAAAACAAAATAATGGGTTTAGAAAATAATTTTTACTATAAAATAAAAAGGCCCAACAATTGGGCTTAGCCCATAAATGGCTGCTCATTGTATGGGCCTTCTCGGGCCGTAAATGTTTTGTGACGAATTTAAACGTCACAATGGTGCTGCCACATCATCTCCACGTCACTGCCATGTCATCCGCACTCAAGGTTTAGTGACGTTTTTTATGTCTTTTACGACGAAAAACTGACGTCTTAATCTAGTGACGACATAAGAATCGTCACAAACTTTATGACGAAAAAATGCATAAACGTCATTGAACAACACCCGGATTTACACAGAAACCCGAATGCTGCTATATGTGTGCCCAGGAAGTCCACAGAACACATATAGTTAACAAATATGATAAACAGAGTACATATGCTCGAATAAAAAATAGTTTTACATCAGAGTTTACCTAATACACAGCGGAAGTCTAACTCTCTCGATAGGTAGAGCCTCAAGTCCACAGGGACACCGACTGGTTGACCACAACTCAGTAGTACGGAAGATCCTCAAGAAACTTCATCTGTTACCCATCCGGGATTTTGTTGAATAATAGCAAGCGTAAGTAATTGTCTTACTTAGCAAGTATAGCACGGGTGTATGAAGGCTCAAAAAGGCTAGACACGGCTTAACTGCATTAGCACTTTTAGTTGGTTCGTTTTAACATTATCCAAGTTACTACAAGTGAATGAAACCCGGTTGCAACCCCATTAATAAGGTATAAGTGACATTAAGCATAAATAAACATTATCTTCTAATCAAAAAGGATCCAGGCCGCTCGTGACCCTGAGCAAGGCTATCATGATAGATTTACACTCTGCAGAGGTTTCGCCCTTTACCCACCAGTCGCGTAAAACTTCAAAGGAACTTTGCACCCAACCACGCACATCAACACTACCGAGGTGTGACGGCATAGGGACGCTACGAGGCTTTTCGCAAGACACCCTAACAATACAGTAGTCGCTAGTTTAACAAGGCGGTGAGAACTTAGGCACCGAGATCGACGTACGCCTACGGAGTCCACCGTAAGGGGGTCGATGGCGTCCAGAGCGCGGGAATCCACACAACAATGCGCAACGTGCGGAGTTCTCAATCGCTGAGACTCCCAACACGGGACTGGGTCTAACGGGACCTAGCCGACGGATCGCCTGTCCTCGGTGGAATCGGAAAACACCCTTTCACCTTGCTTCCACTAACGCCGTTGGCCCCTCGGTAACCACTGTCAAGCTAGAGCCGTACAAGCTACTTGTCCAAGACCAGAGCCATTATAGTTCTGGCGATGGCGACAGGCTCCTGGGTTGCCACTTTAAGAACCAGTCCTTAGGGAGAGACACTAGAGCAAAGCACACAGCACATGCTCTAGCTCCCTGATCCAAGTTGCTAAAAAACAAGTTTTAAATCATCATATTGAAGTGAACCATTAAGTCAAATTAACAGTTAAACAGAGGTGACAGTAGCTGCGCATAGCAAAGATTCTACCTATATGCAATAAACCCGGGGTATTCAAAGGAACAGGATGGACAAAGCTAGGTACAACCTTAAAGGTACATCAATTTAGACACATGCATGTATGAAATAGATGATTAAAGGGTGTGTAGGTAGCAAGGATTGTCCGTGCTATAACTTGCCTCAAATCCATTATACAGCTGCTCATACTCTTCATTTCTTGATCTTGAATCTCTCGAACGACCTTCCTCTACTCGCAGCAATCATCGGCACAAACATGCAGCTAAACAAACAAACAAACAATATACAACTAAGAACATTACACCAATCAAAGAAGCGCGCTAAACGATAGGGCTTGGTTCTATGGTCACGTGAGCGCAACAATCGCTGAAAATGGAGCAACAGTTGAAACGATACCGCTATAGGAAGATTTGTATTTAATGAAAGACTATGAGCTTCATTTATTTTAATTAAATAAAATAATACAGAGGATATTTCAGAGAAACACCTTATGTTATAATTAATTCAAGTTATATTTGAATTCACAAAACCGAGGTGGAACCTAATCATATTTTATTTATAATTGTTTATGTATAAATTATACCAAATTAAATATTATTTGAAATAAAATATGTCAGAGCAATTAATCAACTTTATGAACCATGTTGCTTAAATCAATATTATAATAAAAACACATTTATGTTAATATTAATCAATGTTAACATTTATTTATGAAAAGCCGGAGTTTAACTCTAAATTGTTTTTAATTAGAGAGAGCTAGTTAAGTAAACATTAATCAAATTAATATTTATTTATGAAGAACCGAAGTGAAACTTAATTGTATTTTATTCAGAAAACTGATAAACAATTATTAATCATGTGTAGCATTAATATGAAAAATCGTTTGATCTTAATTAGATTTTAATTAAGAAAAGACATTTAGATAACATTTAAACAACTTAATATTAAATAAAATTCAGAAATAAGTTGCATGTTAGATAACAGTACTAATTCGTAATTTGGGTTGTTATGAAGCTAACGCAACAAGAACGGATTAAGTCGGATCTAAAACATGGATTTTATGCACAAAACAAGGTTGCAAGGACCTATGCGCGGTTAACCGTATACCTCAGGGTGTAGCAGGGAAGATTCGCAAGACTCACCGAACAATGGCTGCAAAACAGGCAATCTTCAGGGTTAGATCTACAAAAGCGCAGGCTTTGGACTGGACCGCATGGTCCGAATAGATCTAGGGGGCTTCCTGCAAGATGCGCAAGACACAAGAGAGCTAAGATTGGTTACATGAACCTTCAGGGGCTAAATCGCAAAGTAACCGTCTTCTACCTTGGAACAGCACGTAGTGCTCCCGGGCGTCGAGCTCGCCGGCACTTCGGCGGCAGCGCGGGGTCGGGGTTCGGCGGCGGGCGTTCGGCTCGACGTGGGGAAGTCCCTGGAGTCGGCGATCTCCGGCGGCAACGACCGAGACGGCCGGAATCCGCGACAGAAGACCCGGCGGCGGCAGCATGCCCGACCTTCGTGTGGGCGGCGAGCTCCGGAGACAGGACGTCGACTTGAAGCGGCGGCGAAGCTTCGGTTCGACGAGGAGATCGACGTGATGGCGGCCGTTTGCTCCGAGGGCGACGGGGCTTGGCGAATCCGCGGCAATGGCACCGGCGGCGGCGTTTGGCTCCGAGGGGCAATGGTGGGCGGCGCTGTGTGGGAAGGAGGAGGGCGGCGGTGATGAGGATGAGGATGGGCGCGCACGGACGACAGCTCATATTCGGTCGAGGGGGGCGCGGGGCAGTTCGGGGGCCGAGGCGGCACAAATGCAAGGCGGCCGTGGCACGCACGCCTAGGCCTGGCGGCGGCGGCGCGCGTCGCGGTGCACGGGCGGGGAGGCGCGCGGCTGGGCCGCGACGGGCCGGAAGGGGGTTTTGGTCCGGCTTGGTGGGCTAGCGCGAGCGGTCGGGCCGCGGGGGCGCGTGGTGAGCTGGGCTGGGGGAACAACAAGTTTGGGCCGGCGCGGAGCTGGCCGGGGCAGTGCGTGGTTTGCGGCCCAGGAGCGGAGGCGGGGTGGAGTGGGGCTGGGCTGAGAGAGAAGGATTGGGCCGACTCGGGAAAGGTGGGAAGGAGGGGGAAAGCTGGGCCGCGAGGAGTTGGAGGAGCAGAAGAAGAACGGGCCAACACTTGAGGGAGCAAAAGTGGACTCAGGCCGAAACAACTTTTCTGGAGCTCGAAACAAGGCAATTCAAACTCGAATTTAAATTAGATTTAAATTCTAATTTGAACTACACGCAAACAAAACTCAATGCAGCCGACATGCATGCAACACAGACAACATTTTATTTACATTTCACAAATGTTTTTTATTTTTCTACTATAAATTAAATAAAGCTTGAAATTTTTTAGAAAATTGAGAAAATTATTGTATTAATTATGTTGAAAAATTCACATCCCAAAAATTTTGGGGTGTGACAAACTACCCCCCTTAAACTGAATCTCGTCCCGAGATTCACAGAGGAATAGGAGCAAGGAGTAGACGAAACAACAAGATTCTAAAAACAGAGATCTTCCGGAGTTGGATCACCATGCTTCTCCACCTTAGCTTCGTTTCTTCATTACGATGATTGCCTTCGGTGTTCCTTCATGATGTTCTCCACTTGCTTCATGAGGAAAAGATAGCAAGAAAAACAAGGAGATATGGGGAAAATAGACAGAGCCCAACTACACAATCATTACAAAGAAGCGAATCAATCAGGGGCATAAGAACAGGCATTACAAGCACACCCAATCAAGGTTAAACACACAAGCATGAAAGCGGTGCTAACGTTGTCAATAAGGTCAAGGGAATCCTCCTATGCAAGATTATTATCCCTTCAGTTTTCTTCACGCTAACATCTTCAAACTTGTCTTGTGTGGTGTCCAACTTCTCGGTTGTAGCAACAGTGATTGTAACATTGTCTTGTACTCTGAAGTCGCTCAAGCTTAAACTTCTTGATGTAGACTAGTATCTTAATTCTTAATTCTTCAAGTGACTTGGGCATACATCGGGACCATATAGACAATCTAAGTGTTTTGGGATAAAGGAAGAGTCAAAAGGACACTTTGAGATCAAAAGCCAAGGAATGAATCCAAAGTGACAATACTTGAAGAACAAGGAGGAGGGAAGTGGAAATAGTATCAAGGAACGACTGAGTAAACAAGGATACTCACAACAGTAATAGAAAATTTCAAGGGGAGGGATAAGCGATCAAGGTAAAGCAACGAGGAGTTAAATAGACAAGAATTGAAAATTAGCAATTTATCAATACAAGGTGGAGGTAAATAATCAGAAGTCAAGGGTGAGAAGTAAATTATCAAGGAGAGGATAAAACATCAAGGATATAATGACCAAAGAGAAATTGTCAAGGAGAGGAAAATGCTCAAGGATAGCACTTTTCATGAATCAAAATCTCAAGGATTGAGAAAGCAAGGGCTGTATGACAAAATGAAGCTTAATGGATGGCCAGTACTATCTAGGTTGCGGTCCTACAGTCAGCATAGCTCTGATACCAATCTGTCACACCCGGATTTACACAGAAACCCGAATGCTGCTATATGTGTGCCCAGGAAGTCCACAGAACACATATAGTTAACAAATATGATAAACAGAGTACATATGCTCGAATAAAAAATAGTTTTACATCAGAGTTTACCTAATACACAGCGGAAGTCTAACTCTCTCGATAGGCAAGCGTAAGTAATTGTCTTACTTAGCAAGTATAGCACGGGTGTATGAAGGCTCAAAAAGACTAGACACGGCTTAACTGCATTAGCACTTTTAGTTGGTTCATTTTAACATTATCCAAGTTACTACAAGTGAATGAAACCCAGTTGCAACCCCATTAATAAGGTATAAGTGATATTAAGCATAAATTAACATCATCTTCTAATCAAAAAGGATCCAGGCCGCTCGTGACCCTGAGCAAGGCTATCATGATAGATTTACACTCTGCAGAGGTTTCGCCCTTTACCCACCAGTTGCGTAAAAGTTCAACGGAACTTTGCACCCAACCACGCACATCAACACTACCGAGGTGTGATGGCATAGGGATGCTACGAGGCTTTTCGCAAGACACCCAGCTAACCGAAGAACCCAGCGGTCGAGCGGCTGCGGAACGGAGGGACGTTGAACTACTTCACCGTCCAACAGGGCCTGGCTTCACGCCCTGCCGTCGATGAGCGCCCTCGCGAAAACGGCGGCCGGCTAACGTCGTTCGCTAGTTTCCTAGCAAACGAAGCACCCGCCGCTGCATCCTTGCAGGACCTCACCGCCGGCAAGGTCACCGCCTCCCCGATGAGGAGCGCAATGTCCTGCTCCTTTCCCGCAGCATGCCCGCCGCCTCTCGCCGACTTTCTTCTGGCATCAATGGCGCGCGCCAGGATCGAAACCCGAGGCCGCTCTACTCTCGCTCTTGAACCCATCAGGAGGATGAAGTTTGTGGTTCTGCATACTTGTCAGGCTACACGAAAACCCGGCGATGGTCCTCTCCCCCACCCGGACGCCTGTTTTTATAGGCACCCGGGGGCGGCGACTGTTACTCCCATGCGGAGATAACCGCGAGATTCGCGTGCGGATGTGAATCGCCAGCCGTACCAGACGGGCAGCCTTAATCGCCTCCTTGACTCAGCCCGCCCGCCTTACGATTCCTGCGCTCAACCACCCAGGCCGATTCACGGGCGAAACAGCCGTGGCCTAGGAGGACGGGCTAGAGGAAAGGAAATAACCTAGTGCCACCTAGGCAAGGGGACTAGCTTCGGCCACTGACGACTGGACCCAACCGTATGTAAAACCACCCCGGAATGAGCGGTCGCGTCTACCCAGGCACGGTAAAACGAATCAGCGCGCCTGATGCTCTGGTCGTCGCGTCACCTCGGCTCCCGCCCGTACATGCCACTATGACTGGAAAGACGCGCCCATTCAAACCACGCCATCAAAACGGCCTGACCGGTCGGTCCGGGGAGCACACGCGTCAAACGCGGCGGTGGGCTGAGTCGCTGACACGTAGGCCCCATCGGCGGAAAACCGCCCCGACGTGGGCGGCCGCATTAATTGCGGCACGGTAAAACGAACCGACGCCGCAGTAGCTCTGGGCGCCCCGTCACCTCAACCACCACCCGCACACACCACTCCGCCTAAAAAGGCGCGCCCACTACTTCCACGCGGAGTGCCGCGCCACGTTAGCCGAGATCGTGTGGATACGAATGGCTGATTCCGGTCGACGGGCCGATGCACCGCCACGTTAGCCACGACTCGCGCAAGAATGCAGACGACCGCCCCCGGTCAAAAGAGCCAATGAACGACGACAGCTTCCAAGGTATGCCAAATCACCTCGAGGCATTCCGCGGAGGCTGGGGTTCGAAGTCCGACCCTCGAACAGGGTCAAACGGGACGCCCCGGCCGAGCCGGAAAAAGAGGAGGGCGGCTGGCCCGACCCTCGAGCGGGGAGGCTCGCACGCCTCCTCCATGGCCTTACTGATCAGGAGTTTGAAGCCTGGCCCACGAAAGGGTTCGATAGGCGCTCCAGATCGACGGAGTCAGGGACGATTCGGGCGTGCTCATCATGACTTAACTCCGAACGCGAAGTTTAGGGACACCCCTATTGTGTTCAAGGCCGGACAAAGGCAGCTAGTTGAGGGATCCCACCGAGGGAGAGCTTCCGCGCCCTTGGTCCCTGTCGGATGGGACCAAGCCCCTGCCTAGCAAACCTTTGTGAGTGCTCGCTGGTGGACGTGTCTCCGGACCACGAGCCGACCCCCAACGAACGGGGCACGGACGCCCACTTGAACTACCCGCTAAAAGCTCAAACGAGACAGCCGCGTTCGCGAACCCGCTCGAGGGTAGCGCAGAGCGTCTCGCCCCTCAGCCCCTCGAAGGGGAAGGGAGGGTCGCTATACGAAAAGACGAGGAACTCGACCCGATCATCCCTTCTAGGCCAAAGGGCTCGGGGGCTCCCCGCACCGCGACATGACACCCCTCGAGCGTGGAGCTCAGACCCGCGCACGGTGCTGCCCCGAAACCTAAACCCAAACACTCGAGGGTTATAACCTTCACGCGAGTAAAATCACTCCCGCGAAGGCTCGGGGGCTACACCCGCGGGTGCGCTAGCGCGCCCCCACAAAAGTCATGCGTATTCTAAATCGAATCCCGACATAACGCACCCACGAGGGGCTACCCCGATCATGAGCCTTTATGCGAGCGAAACCACTCCCGAAAAGGCTCGGGGGCTACTGTCGGGGACCATAATTAGGGGTCTCTCAACTGTTAGGGTAATCGCCCTGAAAAGCGCAAAAAAGGCTGCCTCTAGGGACCTTTGGGCCTGCGCATACGAAAACATGAGGCCCAGCGGCCCGACACAGCCCAACGACGGCCCACGAAGACGCACCGCCCTCACGCTAAAACTCCGCCTCGCTCGAGGGAACCCCGCCCCCTCGAGCGGCAGGACGCAAATCTCCGCCTCGCCTCAACCCCTCGAGAGACTGCCCTGACACCATACAGATACTCATTACCATCCACCCACGCCAGACACCAAAGTCAAAAGGCAAAACCTCTGCCGCACGTCGCCCCTGGCAAGGCCTGACCACGCCGTACAGCCACGGCGTGGGCAGGTAACAACTGTGCGAAGCATGCCCGACACTGTACCCCTGACGTGACCAGGCCCCGGTCATTCCAAGGCACTGTTCTGCCTACTCCCGTCGCCACCTCCACCAGAGCACCCTCGAATGGGCAAGGGGCGCCCTCGAACGGGCGTACGGGCAACGGACGGGGACGAGCCTTGGTCAAACATCACCTATTCGGTTGATAAGACGGGGTACGATTCTCCTAACCCTTGCTCGCTACGCCAACGGGCAGCCACGCCCCGCAATGTGGCGACAGTGAGCACCGTAGCGCCCTGTGCTACCTACGCCCGTCCCCTAGGACAGCAAAGCACTTGAGACGTGTACGGGGGCCAACGGGCCAGCGGGGGGCCAACCGCCCCGCACGTGTTAAGCCTGACACGACCGCCAGGGCAAAAGCCGGCCGTACCGGTCCAACAGACCAGGCCACTACGCCTCTGACCACTGTGCTACACAAAGGTGGACGGCGCTGTGACAGCCCTGTACGACATGTCAGCCCCTGTCTGTGTCACCCCGTCGTTCTCGAGCTACATCCCCTCGAGGCTGAACGGAAGACCCCTCGAGCAAAGCCTCGGATGACGGACCATCCACCCCGACGGCGAGGAGACCCCCTCGAAGACCCCGATGAAACAGACGCAAGGAGGCGCCGTGTCAACGGCCAAGACCAGAATACAATCTCAACAGACCTGCAAGGCACGGATACGCCTGGGACAGGCACATCTCTTGTAAGATATGCCGTACGACTCACACTGTAGCGCGCACAGTACCCACGACTGTAACCTTTCTCCCCCTTGAACTATAAAAGGGAGAGTCAGGAGTCCTGTACGGGACAACAACACAAGGTCCGCACACCTTGGCTCCTGCCTAGACACACACACATACGCCCGACCTCAATCGCCTTCACCACCGACCAGGGACTTGGAGACCGCCTCTCCTCTCCCGCATCCACTTGTAGCCCCCTTTCTACAAGCACCCCGGTGCAAAGCTAATACGAGTGCGCGAGCACGCTCCTGCTGGACGTACGACCCCGCGGCCGGAACCAGGATAAACCCGTGTCCTTGTGTTAGCTTCCGCATCGACCATCAAGGGACGAGACACAGCGCATTTCTGCGCGGTGTAGGGAGTGCCGGCCATTTCTGACACTGACAAAAACTGACCAAAACGAACCAAAACATCACTATTGGGTTGAAAAAAATGAATTGGGTGCGTTCGTTTCGTTTCTGGCCCGAATCGGGGCATTAAATGCATACATAGCACTGTTTTTTGCATAGTAACGAAACTGAAAAAAACAAACCAAAACATCATTGTTGGGTCGAAAAAGTGGATTGGGTGCGTTCATTTCGTTTCTGGTCCGAATCGGTGCATCGTTTCGGTTTTGGCCCGAATCGGGGCATTAAATGCATACATAGCATTGTTTTTTACACTGTAACAAACTTGACCAAAGCGAACCACAACATCACTATTGGGTCCAAAAAAGTGGATTGGGTGCGTTCGTTTCATTTCTGGCCCAAATCGGTGCATCGTTTCGTTTACGGACCGAATCGGTGCATCGTTTCGTTTCCGGTCCGAATTGGGGCATAAATGCATACATAGCATTTTTTTTGCATCGTAACGAAACTTACCAAAACAAACCAAAACATCACTATTAGGTCCAAAAAAGTGGATTGGGTGCGTTCGTTTCGTTTCCGGCCCGTATCGGTGCATTTTTTCGTTTCCGGCACGAATCGGAGCATAAATGCATACATAGCATTGTTTTATGCACAGTAATGAAACTGACCAAAATGAACCAAAACATCACTATTGGGTCCAAAAAAGTGGATTGGGTGCGTTCGTTTCGTTTCTGGCCCGAATCGGTGCATCGTTTCGTTTCCGGCCTGAATTGGTGCATCGTTTCGTTTCCGGTCCGAATTGGGGCACAGAGGCATACATAGCATTGTATTTTGCACAATAAGAAAACTGACCAAAACGAATCAAAACATCACTATTGGGGTCCAAAAAAGTGGATTGGGTGCGTTCGTTTCGTTTCTGGCCCGAATCGGTGCATCGCTTTGTTTTTGGCCCGAATCGGGGCATTAAATGCAAACATATTATTATTTTTTACACAGTAACGAAACTTACCAAAACGAACCAAAACATCACTATTGGGTCGAAAAAAATGAATTGGGTGCGTTCGTTTCGTTTCTTGCCCGAAACGGGGCATTAAATACATACATAGCATTGTTTTTTGCATAGTAACAAAACTGACTAAAACAAACCAAAACATCACTGTTGGGTCGAAAAAAGTGGATTGGGTGCGTTCGTTTCGTTTCTGGCCCGAATCGGTGCATCGCTTCGTTTTTGGCCCGAATCGGGGCATTAAATGCATACATAGCATTGTTTTTTACACTGTAACAAAATTGACCAAAGCGAACCACAACATCACTATTGGGTCCAAAAAGTGTATTGGGTGCGTTCGTTTCGTTTCTGGCCCAAATCGGTGCATCGTTTCGTTTACGGACCGAATCGATGCATCGTTTCGTTTCCGGTCCGAATTGGGGCATAAATGCATACATAGTATTGTTTTTTGCACAGTAACGAAACTGACCAAAACAAACCAAAACATCACTATTAGGTCCAAAAAAGTGGATTGGGTGCGTTCGTGTCGTTTCCGGCCCGTATCGGTGCATTTTTTCGTTTCCGGCACGAATCGGAGCATAAATGCATACATAGCATTGTTTTTTGCACAGTAATGAAACTGACCAAAATAAACCAAAACATCACTATTGGGTCCAAAAAAGTGGATTGGGTGCGTTCGTTTCGTTTCTGGCCCGAATCGGTGCATCGTTTCGTTTCCGGCCTGAATTGGTGCATCGTTTCGTTTCCGGTCCGAATTGGGGCACAGAGGCATACATAGCATTGTATTTTGCACAATAAGAAAACTGACCAAAACGAATCAAAACATCACTATTGGGGTCCAAAAAAGTGGATTGGGTGCGTTCGTTTCGTTTCTGGCCCGAATCGGTGCATCGCTTTGTTTTTGGCCCGAATCGGGGCATTAAATGCAAACATATTATTATTTTTTACACAGTAACAAAACTTACCAAAACGAACCAAAACATCACTATTGGGTCGAAAAAAATGAATTGGGTGCGTTCGTTTCGTTTCTTGCCCGAAGCGGGGCATTAAATGCATACATAGCATTGTTTTTTGCATAGTAACGAAACTGACTAAAACAAACCAAAACATCACTGTTGGGTCGAAAAAAGTGGATTGGGTGCGTTCGTTTCGTTTCTGGCCCGAATCGGTGCATCGCTTCGTTTTTGGCCCGAATCGGGGCATTAAATGCATACATAGCATTGTTTTTTACACTGTAACAAAATTGACCAAAGCGAACCACAACATCACTATTGGGTCCAAAAAAGTGGATTGAGTGCGTTCGTTTCGTTTCTTGCCCAAATCGGTGCATCGTTTCGTTTACGGACCGAATCGGTGCATCGTTTCGTTTCCGGTCCGAATTGGGGCATAAATGCATACATAGCATTGTTTTTTTGCATCGTAACGAAACTGACCAAAACAAACCAAAACATCACTATTAGGTCCAAAAAAGTGGATTGGGTGCGTTCGTTTCGTTTCCGGTCCGTATCGGTGCATTTTTTCGTTTCCGGCACGAATCGGAGCATAAATGCATACATAGCATTGTTTTTGCACATTAACGAGACTGACCAAAACGAACCAAAACATCACTATTGGGTCCAAAAAAGTGGATCGGGTGCGTTCGTTTCGTTTCCGGCCCGAATCGGTGCATCGTTTCGTTTCCGGTCCGAATTGGGGCACAGAGGCATACATAGCATTGTATTTTACACAATAAGAAAACTGACCAAAACGAATCAAAACATCACTATTGGGTCCAAAAAAGTGGATTGGGTGCGTTCGTTTCATTTCTGGCCCGAATCGGTGCATCGTTTTGTTTTTGGCCCGAATCGGGGCATTAAATGAAAACATAGCATTGTTTTTTACACAGTAACGAAACTGACCAAAATGAACCAAAACATCACTATTGGGTCGAAAAAATGAATTGGGTGTGTTCGTTTCGTTTCTTGCCCGAAACGGGGCATTAAATGCATACATAGAATTGTTTTTTGCATAGTAACGAAACTGACTAAAACAAACCAAAACATCACTGTTGGGTCGAAAAAAGTGGATTGGGTGTGTTCGTTTCGTTTCTGGCCCGAATCGGTGCATCGTTTCGTTTTTGGCCCGAATCGGGGCATTAAATGCAAACATAGCATTTTTTTTACACAGTAACGAAACTGACCAAAACGAACCAAAACATCACTATTGGGTCGAAAAAAATGAATTGGGTGCGTTCGTTTCGTTTCTTCCCCCGAGCGGGCCAGCTCCCTCCCCCGAGCGGCCAAGCTCGCTCTACTCGGCCCAACTCCCCCTGCGGCCTAGTTCCCTCCGCGGCCCAGCTCCCCGAGCGGCCCAGCTAGGGTCAAATGAACACGTTTGACCAGGGTCAAATGACGTTTGTCCATGATTTGAACGGAAATTTACATTGAAACTCGAAGATAGGCCAAAACAAAAGTTTCTTAGAATTAAAATTTCTACACCTTTCATGTTGAAAGGTTTTTTATTTGAGCTCTAGATTTAGGAGAAAAATTAAGTTTTCTTAAAACTTCTCTAAATGAGTTTGAACTTGAATTTTAAATTGGAGTTGAACCAACATTTTTGAAGAACAAATGGTAGTGTAACTTCATATTTGCTAGTATTATACTAAATGTGAGGTTTTGTCCAATTTTTAAGTGTATATGAGCAATATAAGACTTGAGTTGTATGGAATTTCAAAGTTTGAGTTGAGTTGTATGAAACAATGTGAGAGAACAATCTAGTTTATGAACAATGATACTCCAATTTGCATAAAATCTTATGAAACTTTTATGTCAAGCTTGTACATCCATAAAATGATTCTATTCTAATTTACATATTTTTTGGAGAAGTTTTAGGTATTATTATCTTTATTTTATAATAAGACGGCTAGTAGAAATTTGAATTTTCCCTATAAATCTATTGAATTTTTTATCCATCTCTAAGAAATGGGCTATAATACAACATAGGCGCCTAAATATATATTTTTTGCCATTTTTCAAATCTTATCGGAGGTACATTTAGTTCAAACTGTAATTACTTTCAATAAACTTGTAGAAATTCATTTAAACTGTTAAAAATAGTACATAAGTTTATAATTATTGAAACTTCTTTAATATAACTTATATGTAGTCTATTGTATATAAAAAATATGTTGGTTAATTTAAGATAGTTAATTTTATGTGTTACTTCACAATGGAACAATAAAATGAAAAAGAAAATGAAAATATTATGTTGAGAAGGAATACACCAAGGCTCATTTCAGCCCAAGTGGCCCAGTTAGTTCTAACTGTCCATCGACGATCTAACGGCTATGATCACGCCTCTATGGTATAAAACAACGAGAAACCCTATCTCTTAGTTCACTTCCCGGCGTTCTCCCTCACCTGGCCGCTCTTCCGTCCCCTCCTCCCTCAGATCCACGCGCACCTCCTCCCGCCCGCCCGCGCGCCGTCGCCCTGGCCATGGACGCGGCTCCTCCAGCATCTCGCTCCCCCACCCGCCGTCGCCCATCCCCATCTTCTCATTGAGGCCCCGCGCCGCCGCGAGGCCCCGATTCCTCCTCTTGTTGTTCTAGCTCTAGCTCCCACTCTCGACGAGAAACCATAGTACGCCGGCGCCGCTACCCCAAACCCTACCCCACCCAAGCCCAAGGCCAGTGGCACGGCGGCCTCCGGTGGCACGCGCTCCTCGCGGGAGCAGCGGGCCCTCCTGGTGCGGATCCCCTCGCGGCGCGGCTCCCTCGCGGTGGCGGCTCCTCCTCGTCGCCCGCCGCATGGGCGAGCGGGGTCCCGGTGAGGCCTCGAGGCGTAGACGACGGCGGCCGCGGCCTCGAGGCATAGACAACGGTGGCCGATCTGTGAGCTCGGACTCGTTCCCATATAGGGAGCTCGAGAACGGCGTGCTCTGGGAGGTCGACGGCAAGGTACGCCGGTTCTCTTCTGCACCGACGCATCGATCCTACAATCGGTTGCGTTTCATGTCTTTGTAGATATGATTGGTTGAACCCGTAGTTTGTGGCGAGTGCAAATTCGTTCTTGTGCTCCAAAATTGTTTGATGTTGCGGTAGTTTAGTTTGATTGAAGGAACATCAAATTGCCAATCTGTGTAGGTTGTTGTGTGAGTTGATTCCTTTAGTGTACTGTCAATGAGACTGTATGTTTTATGTCATTCAGACTTGGTCGTTAATGTAGCTTGTCTGGATTATCTAACTTGCATGTGGTCTTTGGTTGTGTGATGCTTCGATCTCAACAATTTTGCCACTGCATTAGGAAGTTTCAGATTGTCAACACTGCATGGTGTATTTTTCCTACGAGAATTGAAAATAAATTGTATGTTACTTCTTTGAGTAGTATGCGAGGAAGCCTGTATGTTACTGCTACTTGAACTGCCATGTATATATGTCATTAGCATGTTGTACCCTATATTGTCAGCTTGTAACATGCTCGGATATTGTGGCTTGGTAAAAAAATTGATTCGGCTATTGTGTATCATGTGACAGGTCATTAGCGTGATTGTACCAGAATTCTCAAGTTAATTTGCTTGTTTGTCTTAACTGCAGCAACCCCTGACATTGGTCTTTGTGGAGACGAAGCGGGAAGCTGACTCATTGCGCTACTGGCTATACTCAAAAGGTTTCCCTGCAACAGCAATCCATGGTGACAGAACACAACAGGTGAATGCATTGGTCACAACTCTAGTACATGTCTAGCTGGTTCTTAACTAAGAACTTAACATTACATAGACACATTAGCTTCAGTTTTATGAGCTTCAGTTTTGCATTAACTTGCAATAATGTGATATGATGGAGGCATCTGCAGTGCTCATTAAGAGTTAGGCCGTTACAGTTAGTGCCTAGCTGCTAGCTAATTTTACAACCTTCATATGGAGGTACTTAAAGGCATTTCTCAATGTTGTACTCCAGTAGTCCAATGTATATTCAAGATTGGTTCTTAGATGGTAGTACTAGAAGTTTCAGATATTATCAATATTGCTTCCCTATTTTACTTAGTCTCTATACTGAAATTTGGTGCACTGTAGACTATTTTCCCTTGACTAGGATACAACATTGTTCCTGCTATCCAGTTTAAGGAGATGCTGACATTTCTTATATCATGTTTGGCAGGTGAGCAATGGATCTCTACAAGCACTCTCACTTTAGCGTCAACCTGCTGGACAAGAAATCCAATGAGCTGCTGTCAACATCTCCTAACTCAAGGTAGCATCCTCAATAACTTATTAAAGTGTCACATTCTTTTTTAATTTTTTTTACGTTACACGTAGTGTGCGCACTGCTAATATGCAATACTAGGAAATCACCAAGTGACCAACTACACTATATAATTATAGAAACATATCCAAACAGATAGAATCATCAAGTTGCTGATAGAATCATCAAGTTGCTGACCAACTTTCGTTAAGGCAGTGTTTTGATGATTCTATACTTTCACTGTTTGCTATATTTATGAAATTAAGGCAGTTCTGGGAAGTGGTGCTAGGCAGCATCACAAAGTTTAGTTGATGTTTCAAAAGTAATTGCTTCCTCACTTCCTATTGCTGTTTTGGCTGCAGGTTGCTGCTTTCAAACATGGTTGCTAGTGGAGTGCTTCCAAAGAATGTTTTGAATGATTCTGTTATGTTCATGGAGAAGTTCTGGTTATGAATGGTTCTGTTATGTTCTGGTTATGGAATATGCACTGAATGTATGACAAATTTATGTTATATGGGCTGAATGTTCTATGTATGATAATTTGTTTCCTTGTGAAATCTGTTCTAGTTTAAGGGTTGAATGTATGGGTTGTGTTGGTTTCTGGGCTTGAATTGGTATATGGGCTGTAATGATATGAGTTCTGAAAAAATTCTGTATCAAATGCTTTATTGGCCCATGTTGGCCTATGCCAAAAATAGGGCTGTAAAAATATTTGGGCCCAAATTGTAGTGGGCTTTGCGAAAAACAAAATAATGGGTTTAGAAAATAATTTTTACTATAAAATAAAAAGGCCTAACAATTGGGCTTGGCCCATAAATAGCTGCTCATTGTATGGGCCTTCTCGGGCCGTAAATGTTTTGTGACGAATTTAAACGTCACAATGGTGCTGCCACATCATCTCCACGTCACTGCCATGTCATCCGCACTCAAGGTTTAGTGACGTTTTTTATGTCTTTTACGACGAAAAACCGACGTCTTAATCTAGTGACGACATAAGAATCGTCACAAAGTTTATGACGAAAAAATGCATAAACGTCATTGAATACTGTCACACCCAGATTTACACAGAAACCCGAATGCTGCTATATGTGTGCCCAGGAAGTCCACAGAACACATATAGTTAACAAATATGATAAACAGAGTACATATGCTCGAATAAAAAATAGTTTTACATCAGAGTTTACCTAATACACAGCGGAAGTCTAACTCTCTTGATAGGTAGAGCCTCAAGTCCACAGGGACACCGACTGGTTGACCACAGCTCAGTAGTACGGAAGATCATCAAGAAACTTTGTAACACCCTAAAAATGCCTATTTTAAAAAAAATTAGTAATTAAATTGCTTTTATTTAATTTATGCTCATATTTATCTAAGGAAAATAAAATATTTATGGGAAATAAAATTTAATATAAGGTTAGAAACATTTTTGTTGCATTCATGCTGGCTGCATTGAGTTTTGTTTGTGTGTGGTTCAATTGGAATTTAAATTCTGTTTAAATTCGATTTTGAATCGCTTAGTTTGGAGCTCTAGAAAAGTTTCTGCGGCCCGAGTCCGTTTTCCCACCTTTAACTCTTTTTCCCGTCCAAATTTGGCCCTCCTATTTCTCTTTCTCCCGCAGCAGCCCAGCTCCAGCGCTCCCACTTTTGGCCCAGCCTGGCGGCCTGCTACGCCCCCGGCCCGTTCCCTTCCCGCTCCCCGCCGGCCTGTTCCCTTCTGCCTTGCAGCCCGCTCCGCGGCCCAAGCCCAGCAGGCCGCGCAGCACCCCGCCGTCCTTTCCCCCTCCCATCGCGGCCCAGCAGCCGGCCGCCGAAACGCCTCGCCCCCCCTCTCTGCCGACTGACGAGCGGGCCCCACCCGTCAGGGTCATCCCTGAGCTCCAGCCGAGTCCGGCTCGGCCCCGACCGCCGGAGTCCCGGCCGGCCACGGCACGGACGCCAAGGAGCTTGGACTCTCCTCGGCCGCCTTCAAATACCCACCGCCCCGTCCCCACGACGCCCATCGAGCCCTAGCCGCCCCACACGTTCCCCGCTCGGCCGCCGCCCTAATTGCCGCCGCCCGAGATCTGCGCCGCCGCGGACCCGCCGACTCGCCGCCGCTCGGGTTGAATTGACTGCTCCAGAAGCTTCCCCAGCAGGTAAGCTTGCCCCCTAGCCCGGTCTAGCCCCGTATCGCGCGCTGTGCCATCCCCGCCGTCACTGACCGAGCGCCGCCGCCGCCATGATCCATCGCCGGCCGCCGCTGTCGCATCCCCGCCGACGAGAACACCCTCACCCGATTCGCCGAGTCACCCCGCGCCTGTAGCACCACTTCCCGATCAAAACCGAGGCCCCTAGCTCGATTTCGAGCAAAGCCGGCGAAGCGCCGCCGCTCGCCGCCGCAGCTCCGTCGCCGCCGGTGACCCCTCTTCCCTGGATCCAATCTCAGTCGTCCAAACTAGATCCGACGGCCCAGATCGAAAGCCAACCGGAGTCAACTCGGGTCAATAACGGTCAACTGTGGCGTTTTGCAAAAGAGTCCCTGGCCTTTTTCAAAATTAACCCGCAGTACTGTTTTATTCAAAAAATAATTACAATTAAGTCCTGATTTTTACAGAAAACCCCCTGCCTTATTTAAAATTTGTACCCGAGGTCCTGTTTTGGTCAAATTGCAAATAAACCCTCCTGTTTTTATATAAAATTATGTTTTAGCCCCTGAGTTTTTGCAAATAAGCCCCTGGAACTTTTAAAACTTTGCCAGCAAGTCCCTGAACCTTAGAAAAGCCATAACTTCTTCGTTTTAGCTCCGATTTGAGTGATTTTCGCGCTCACGTGTTCGTAGCGAAGCGTAGATTAGTTTCTAAGCCTTCTTTTGTTCTGTTGCTACTGTTTGGTGTACTGTTCTAATAGATTAATATTGTTTGCATGTACTGGCTTGTATGGATGCTTGTGTGTTGATGTATGGGTCCAGTCGGTGAGCCGTACGCGTTTGAGTTCGAGGGTTACGAGGAGCAGGACCAACAGCAGCAGCAAGAGCAACAGCAGCAGTTGGACGAAGGCAAGTACAGCACGGACAATCCTTGCTACCTAAACACACCTTTACATTATTTACTGCATGTGCATGTGTCTAAATTGTTCCTATTAAGGATATTCCTAGCTTTGTTTATCCTATACCTTGATTACCCTGGGTTATTGCATATGGGTAGACCTTTGCTAAGCGCAGCTACTGTCACCAATGTTTAACTGTTAATCTTGACTTAATGGTTCACTTCAATGCTAATGGTAAAACTTGCTTTTTAGCAACATGGAACAGGGAGCTAGGGCGTATGCTTCATGCTTGGCCCTAGTATCTCTCCGTAAGGACTGGTTCTTAAAGCGGCAACCCAGGAACCTGTCGCCACCGCTGGAACTATAATGGCTCTGGTCTTGGACAAGTAACATGTACGTCTCTAGCTTGACAGTAGTTACCGACAGGCCGACGGCGTTATGGGAAGCATGGGTGAGAGTATGGTTTGATCCACCGAGGACGGAGTATCCGTCGGCTATGTCCCCGTGAGGCACAGTCCCGTGTTGGGAGCTTCCGTATGGCGGGGGTTCCACACGTTGCGCTATTTATTTTGTTGTTGTTATTCTTTTCCGCGCTCGGACGCCATTGACCCCCTCGTGTTGCGACACGGGCGTCAGTCAATCTCGGTGCCTTGGGTCATGCTGCCTAGGTTGTACCATAACGGCTACTGTTTTGTTAGGGTGTCATGTGAAAAGCCTCGTAGCGTCCCTATGCAGTCACACCTCGGAAGTGTTGATGTGCGTGGTTGGGTGCAAAGTTCCTTTGAACTTTTACGCGACTGGTGGGAAAAGGGCGAAACCTCTGCAGAGTGTATAATCTATCATGATAGCCTTGCTCAGGGTCAAGAGCGGCCTGGATCCTTTTTGATTAGAAGATGATATTTATTATTGTTTAATGATTACCTCTACTTCATTAATTGGGCATTGCAACTGGGATTCACTTAATTGTAGTAATCTTGGTTTATGTTAAAATGAAACAACTAAAATTGCTAATGCAGTACAGCCGTGTCAAGCCTTTCTTTTAAGCCTTCATTACCCGTGTTGTATTTGCTAAGTAAGACAATTACTTACACTTGCCATTCAACAAAATCCCGGATGGGTAACAGATGGATTAGATGGTATTGCTGCTGTTGAATTTCCTGAAGATCTACCATTCTACTAGCTGTGCTCAACCAGTCGGTGTCCCTGTGGATTATGGTTATCGGCTTCGTCTTCATCTTCGTTTAGAGAGAGTTAATAAAGAGTCTTCCGCTGTTTTATTTAGTTATTTGAGTCAAACTCTGATGTAAAACCATTTTATTCGAGCATATGTACTCTGTTTATCATATTTGTTATCTATATGTGTTCTGTGGACTTCCTGGGCACACATATAGAAGCATTCGGGTTTCTATGTAAATCCGGGTGTGACAGATTGGTATCAGAGCCGTGCTGACTATAGGAACGCAGCCTAGTTAGAACGGTTGAAGAATCATTAGGAGACCACCATGATTTTTGTTCAAGATCATTTAGTCACGTTTTTCAAAACCAGTGCTGTCGAGTCTTGTGTGAATCATGTCTTTGGGTGCTTGATTTTGCTGTTATTATGCTTATGTTTGATTTGGATCTTTGTAATGATTGTGATGGTCATAGACGCAAGTCTATCTCTATCTAGATATAGGACTAAGGTTTAAGGAATATTAGTGAATAAATAGTTGGGTTATCCATCTCCTTTGCACTTCCTCTGTCTTACTCTCTATACCTCCGAATCATATCTTTCCAAGTACTGCTATCTTCTTGTGCACCATCTGCAAGCATGGGTTATCTATTACCGATTGGCGGTAATACTGATGGGAGATCTCTTGATATGGTAGATGGTTAACACCAGAAGCAACCCCGGAGGTAGTGGAAGCATCCAGAACCAGAACCCACCACCTCCACCACCGCCACTCACCATGGAGCAGATGATGCAGATGCAACTTCAGCTGACACAACAGATGGCGCAAACCATAGCACTGATGCAGCAGAATCAGCAGAACCCGCCCCAACAGCACTACGTGCAACCCCGAGATAAAAGGGGCGAGTTTATGAAAGGACGCCCTCCTACCTTCAACAAGTCTAGCGACCCAATGCAAGCAGAGGACTGGCTCAAGGCAGTGGAACGACAGCTGGACATCGCACAGTGCAACGACCGGGAGAAGGTGCTATATGGAGGTGGACAGCTCCAGGGAGCAGCTTTGGATTGGTGGGATGCGTACCAGTATGCTCACCCCAATCGTGATCAGATCACTTGGCAGGAGTTCCGCGACAGCTTCCGTTCTCACCACGTGCCGGAAGCGCTGATGACCTTGAAGAAGAAGGAGTTCCTGGCTTTGAAGCAGGAAGGTATGAGTGTCACCGCTTATCGTGACAAGTTCATTGAGTTGGCTCGTTATGCTCCAGAGGACGTGAATACGGACAAGAAGCAGACCCGATTCCGAGATGGCCTGCATGATACACTCCAGTACCAACTCCTGTGCTCTAGATTCGCCACTTTTCAGGAACTGGTGGATAGCGCACTACTGCTGGAGCACAAGCGCCGTGAGATGGAGGAAAAGAAGAGGAAGCTTCAAGGCACACCGTCAGGAAGCAATGTTCGCCCTCGTTTCAATCCTCAGCAAGGAAACCAGCAGGTGGTGACTCCACAGCGTTTCCAGGGACAGTCCGGTTTGATGAACCGCAACCAGTATCAGCAACGTCCCCAGTACCAGCCACGTCCCCAGTACCCCTCAGCACTACCTCAGCAGCGTTTCCAGAACCAGCCACAGAGTGGTCCTGTCCAACGCCCCAATCCGACCAACAATGCACCTACGGCTCCGAGGTGTTTTGGTTGTGGTGAGCTGGGACACTATGCCAGCGCTTGTCCTCGCAAAGCTCAGAACGCCATTGGTCAGAACAGCAATCAGAGGGTTGGACAACCGCAGAACCAGAACGGGAGTCAGCAGCAGAACCCAGCGAGAGGAAAGGTCAACCACATGGGTGCGGAAACCACAGACGGAGCAACGGATGTCGTTGTGGGTACGTTCCCTATCAACTCGACTCTCGCAACCGTTTTATTTGATACTGGAGCTTCGCATGCTTTCATATCTGCTGCTTTCGTGAAAAAGAACATGATGATCTTGCAACCTATGGGGAACCCCATGGTAGTTAGTTCACCTGGGGGAGAACAGCGTGCCACTTTACGTTGCCCCTGTATCACCATCACAATAAGGGGGGTAGACTTTGTGGTAAACCCAATAGTCCTAGAAACCCTTGGGTTTGACTTGATTCTGGGTATGAGCTGGTTAGCCAGATATGATGGGGTGATTCAATGCTCCAAAAGAACAGTGCAGCTGACAGCAAAGACTGGTGAGAAAGTGGAGTACCAAGCAGCTAGCCCCTTGGGACACAATCAGATCTACCAAGCCGAAGGTGTAGCACTGGAAGACATCAGAGTGGTGTGCGAATTCCCAGACGTGTTTCCCGATGAGTTACCAGGTATGCCCCCAGACCGCGAAGTTGAATTTGTTATTGATCTTAAGCCCGGTACTGCACCTATAGCTAAGAGGCCATATAGAATGGGAGTAAAAGAACTAGAAAAACTTAAGGAGGAGTTAAGGGCATTGTTAGCAAAAGGGTATATTCGTCCTAGTTCATCCCCTTGGGGAGCACCGGTTTTGTTTGTGGATAAGAAAGATGGGACCCAGAGATTGTGTGTGGATTATCGAGCTTTGAATGAAGTGACCATCAAGAACAAGTACCCGCTGCCAAGGATTGATGATCTTTTCGACCAGTTGAAAGGAGCATGTGTGTTCTCTAAGATCGATCTCCGATCCGGTTACCATCAGATGAGGATACGAGTGACTGACATCCCCAAAACAGCCTTCACAACCCGATATGGTCTATATGAGTTCACAGTCATGTCTTTTGGTCTGACAAATGCACCGGCATACTTCATGTATTTGATGAACAGTGTGTTCATGGACTATCTTGACAAATTCGTAGTGGTGTTCATTGACGATATTCTGGTTTTCTCCAAGAATGAGGAAGAGCATGAAGAACATCTGAGGTTGGTGATGCAGAGACTTCGTGAGCATCAGTTGTATGCCAAGCTGAGCAAGTGTGAGTTTTGGTTGAAGGAAGTAGCATTCTTGGGACACATATTGTCCAACGGTGGAGTGGCAGTTGATCCGAAGAAGGTTAGTGATGTGTTGAGTTGGAATCCGCCTAAGGATGTGAGTGAAATCAGAAGTTTCCTTGGAATGGCTGGATACTATCGGAGGTTCATAGAAGGATTCTCCAAGATTGCTAAGCCCCTGACGGCGTTATTGGAGAAAAATGCCAAGTTTGTCTGGACTGAAGAATGTCAAGTCAGCTTTGAGGAATTGAAGAAGAGGTTGACAACAGCACCCGTGCTAGTATTGCCAGATATAACCAAGAGCTTCTCTATCTACTGCGATGCATCTCGTTTAGGATTGGGATGTGTGCTCATGCAGGAAGGCAGAGTAGTAGCTTATGCATCGAGGCAGTTGAGGAGACATGAGCAGAACTACCCGACACACGATCTGGAGTTAGCAGCTGTGGTGCATGCTTTGAAAATTTGGAGGCATTACTTGATTGGACATAAGTGTGATATTTACACTGACCACAAGAGTCTCAAGTATGTATTCACACAGTCAGATCTGAATCTGAGGCAACGTCGTTGGTTAGAGTTGATCAAGGACTACGACTTGGAGATACATTATCATCCAGGGAAGGCCAACTTGGTGGCAGATGCTCTAAGTAGAAGGAGTTACGTGAATAAGATCACGGGACATTGCTTATCGGAGGAACTCAGTTCAGAGTTTGAAAGGATGAGTCTGGGATATGTGACCAGCGTCACCGAGATGGCAGTAGAACCGACCTTGGAACAAGATATCCGAAAAGGACAGTTCACAGATGAGAAGATCAAGGAGATCGTAGACCTAGTGGCATTAGGAAAAGCCCCTGGTTTTCGAGTGGATGACCAAGGAACATTGTGGTACGAGAAGAGGATCTGTGTGCCAGATGTAGTGCAGATCAGGGATGCAATTCTCAGGGAAGCCCATGAATCGGCGTATTCAATACACCCAGGTAGTACCAAGATGTATCAAGATATCAAAGAGAGATTTTGGTGGTACGGATTGAAGAGAGATGTGGCCACATACGTAGCTCTATGTGACACATGTCAGAGAGTCAAAGCTGAACATCAGAGGCCAGCAGGTTTGCTCCAGCCCCTGAAGGTACCTGAATGGAAGTGGGAAGAAGTCGGTATGGATTTCATCACTGGCTTACCCCGCACTCAGAGAGGATTTGACTCAATCTGGGTAATCGTGGATCGTCTGACCAAGGTGGCGCATTTCCTACCAGTAAAGACCACCTACTCGGGAGCCAGACTAGCGGAGTTGTATATGGAGAGGATTGTGTGTTTGCATGGGGTACCGAAAAGAATAGTGTCAGATCGAGGTACCCAGTTCACATCACACTTTTGGCGACAATTGCATGAGTCTATGGACACTAAACTACAGTTCAGTTCAGCTTACCATCCGCAGACAGATGGGCAGACCGAACGGACAAATCAGATATTGGAGGATATGTTGAGAGCATGTGCTCTACAATATGGTGCCAGTTGGGACAAGAGTTTACCGTACGCGGAATTTTCGTACAACAATAGCTATCAGAAGAGTTTGCAGATGGCACCCTTCGAGGCTCTGTATGGCAGAAAGTGTAGGACACCACTATTCTGGAATCAGACGGGAGAAAGTCAGGTATTTGGACCTGAGATACTAAGAGAAGCAGAGCGACAAGTGCAGATAATCAGACAGAATCTGAAAGTGGCACAATCCAGACAGAAGAGCTATGCAGATAACCGACGGAGAGATCTCAGCTTTGAAATTGGAGACTTCGTGTATCTCAAGGTGTCCCCCATGAGAGGCGTGAAGAGGTTCAACGTCAAGGGCAAGTTAGCACCTCGATACATTGGACCGTTCAAGGTACTTGGTCGGAAAGGTGAGGTGGCATATCAGCTAGAGCTACCAGAGAAGTTAGCGGGAGTACATGATGTGTTCCATGTGTCTCAGTTGAAAAAGTGTTTGAGAGTACCTGAGGAACAGATTCCGATTGATGAGCTGAATGTGGAGGAAGATCTTACTTATACTGAGCACCCTGTCAGGATTTTGGAGGAGTCAGAAAAAGTCACCAGAAATAAAGTGATCCGGATGTGCAAGGTTCAGTGGAGCCGCCATTCAGTGGATGAAGCAACTTGGGAAAGAGAAGAAGATCTCAGAGCTGAATATCCACAGTTATTCCCATCCACATCCGAATCTCGAGGACGAGATTCATCTTAAGGGGGGTAGGTTTGTAACACCCTAAAAATGCCTATTTTAAAAAAAATTAGTAATTAAATTGCTTTTATTTAATTTATGCTCATATTTATCTAAGGAAAATAAAATATTTATGGGAAATAAAATTTAATATAAGGTTAGAAACATTTTTGTTGCATTCATGCTGGCTGCATTGAGTTTTGTTTGTGTGTGGTTCAATTGGAATTTAAATTCTGTTTAAATTCGATTTTGAATCGCTTAGTTTGGAGCTCTAGAAAAGTTTCTGCGGCCCGAGTCCGTTTTCCCACCTTTAACTCTTTTTCCCGTCCAAATTTGGCCCTCCTATTTCTCTTTCTCCCGCAGCAGCCCAGCTCCAGCGCTCCCACTTTTGGCCCAGCCTGGCGGCCTGCTACGCCCCCGGCCCGTTCCCTTCCCGCTCCCCGCCGGCCTGTTCCCTTCTGCCTTGCAGCCCGCTCCGCGGCCCAAGCCCAGCAGGCCGCGCAGCACCCCGCCGTCCTTTCCCCCTCCCATCGCGGCCCAGCAGCCGGCCGCCGAAACGCCTCGCCCCCCCTCTCTGCCGACTGACGAGCGGGCCCCACCCGTCAGGGTCATCCCTGAGCTCCAGCCGAGTCCGGCTCGGCCCCGACCGCCGGAGTCCCGGCCGGCCACGGCACGGACGCCAAGGAGCTTGGACTCTCCTCGGCCGCCTTCAAATACCCACCGCCCCGTCCCCACGACGCCCATCGAGCCCTAGCCGCCCCACACGTTCCCCGCTCGGCCGCCGCCCTAATTGCCGCCGCCCGAGATCTGCGCCGCCGCGGACCCGCCGACTCGCCGCCGCTCGGGTTGAATTGACTGCTCCAGAAGCTTCCCCAGCAGGTAAGCTTGCCCCCTAGCCCGGTCTAGCCCCGTATCGCGCGCTGTGCCATCCCCGCCGTCACTGACCGAGCGCCGCCGCCGCCATGATCCATCGCCGGCCGCCGCTGTCGCATCCCCGCCGACGAGAACACCCTCACCCGATTCGCCGAGTCACCCCGCGCCTGTAGCACCACTTCCCGATCAAAACCGAGGCCCCTAGCTCGATTTCGAGCAAAGCCGGCGAAGCGCCGCCGCTCGCCGCCGCAGCTCCGTCGCCGCCGGTGACCCCTCTTCCCTGGATCCAATCTCAGTCGTCCAAACTAGATCCGACGGCCCAGATCGAAAGCCAACCGGAGTCAACTCGGGTCAATAACGGTCAACTGTGGCGTTTTGCAAAAGAGTCCCTGGCCTTTTTCAAAATTAACCCGCAGTACTGTTTTATTCAAAAAATAATTACAATTAAGTCCTGATTTTTACAGAAAACCCCCTGCCTTATTTAAAATTTGTACCCGAGGTCCTGTTTTGGTCAAATTGCAAATAAACCCTCCTGTTTTTATATAAAATTATGTTTTAGCCCCTGAGTTTTTGCAAATAAGCCCCTGGAACTTTTAAAACTTTGCCAGCAAGTCCCTGAACCTTAGAAAAGCCATAACTTCTTCGTTTTAGCTCCGATTTGAGTGATTTTCGCGCTCACGTGTTCGTAGCGAAGCGTAGATTAGTTTCTAAGCCTTCTTTTGTTCTGTTGCTACTGTTTGGTGTACTGTTCTAATAGATTAATATTGTTTGCATGTACTGGCTTGTATGGATGCTTGTGTGTTGATGTATGGGTCCAGTCGGTGAGCCGTACGCGTTTGAGTTCGAGGGTTACGAGGAGCAGGACCAACAGCAGCAGCAAGAGCAACAGCAGCAGTTGGACGAAGGCAAGTACAGCACGGACAATCCTTGCTACCTAAACACACCTTTACATTATTTACTGCATGTGCATGTGTCTAAATTGTTCCTATTAAGGATATTCCTAGCTTTGTTTATCCTATACCTTGATTACCCTGGGTTATTGCATATGGGTAGACCTTTGCTAAGCGCAGCTACTGTCACCAATGTTTAACTGTTAATCTTGACTTAATGGTTCACTTCAATGCTAATGGTAAAACTTGCTTTTTAGCAACATGGAACAGGGAGCTAGGGCGTATGCTTCATGCTTGGCCCTAGTATCTCTCCGTAAGGACTGGTTCTTAAAGCGGCAACCCAGGAACCTGTCGCCACCGCTGGAACTATAATGGCTCTGGTCTTGGACAAGTAACATGTACGTCTCTAGCTTGACAGTAGTTACCGACAGGCCGACGGCGTTATGGGAAGCATGGGTGAGAGTATGGTTTGATCCACCGAGGACGGAGTATCCGTCGGCTATGTCCCCGTGAGGCACAGTCCCGTGTTGGGAGCTTCCGTATGGCGGGGGTTCCACACGTTGCGCTATTTATTTTGTTGTTGTTATTCTTTTCCGCGCTCGGACGCCATTGACCCCCTCGTGTTGCGACACGGGCGTCAGTCAATCTCGGTGCCTTGGGTCATGCTGCCTAGGTTGTACCATAACGGCTACTGTTTTGTTAGGGTGTCATGTGAAAAGCCTCGTAGCGTCCCTATGCAGTCACACCTCGGAAGTGTTGATGTGCGTGGTTGGGTGCAAAGTTCCTTTGAACTTTTACGCGACTGGTGGGAAAAGGGCGAAACCTCTGCAGAGTGTATAATCTATCATGATAGCCTTGCTCAGGGTCAAGAGCGGCCTGGATCCTTTTTGATTAGAAGATGATATTTATTATTGTTTAATGATTACCTCTACTTCATTAATTGGGCATTGCAACTGGGATTCACTTAATTGTAGTAATCTTGGTTTATGTTAAAATGAAACAACTAAAATTGCTAATGCAGTACAGCCGTGTCAAGCCTTTCTTTTAAGCCTTCATTACCCGTGTTGTATTTGCTAAGTAAGACAATTACTTACACTTGCCATTCAACAAAATCCCGGATGGGTAACAGATGGATTAGATGGTATTGCTGCTGTTGAATTTCCTGAAGATCTACCATTCTACTAGCTGTGCTCAACCAGTCGGTGTCCCTGTGGATTATGGTTATCGGCTTCGTCTTCATCTTCGTTTAGAGAGAGTTAATAAAGAGTCTTCCGCTGTTTTATTTAGTTATTTGAGTCAAACTCTGATGTAAAACCATTTTATTCGAGCATATGTACTCTGTTTATCATATTTGTTATCTATATGTGTTCTGGGGACTTCCTGGGCACACATATAGAAGCATTCGGGTTTCTGTGTAAATCCGGGTGTGACAGATTGGTATCAGAGCCGTGCTGACTGTAGGAACGCAGCCTAGTTAGAACGGTTGAAGAATCATTAGGAGACCACCATGATTTTTGTTCAAGATCATTTAGTCACGTTTTTCAAAACCAGTGCTGTCGAGTCTTGTGTGAATCATGTCTTTGGGTGCTTGATTTTGCTGTTATTATGCTTATGTTTGATTTGGATCTTTGTAATGATTGTGATGGTCATAGACGCAAGTCTATCTCCATCTAGATATAGGACTAAGGTTTAAGGAATATTAGTGAATAAATAGTTGGGTTATCCATCTCCTTTGCACTTCCTCTGTCTTACTCTCTATACCTCCGAATCATATCTTTCCAAGTACTGCTATCTTCTTGTGCACCATCTGCAAGCATGGGTTATCTATTACCGATTGGCGGTAATACTGATGGGAGATCTCTTGATATGGTAGATGGTTAACACCAGAAGCAACCCCGGAGGTAGTGGAAGCATCCAGAACCAGAACCCACCACCTCCACCACCGCCACTCACCATGGAGCAGATGATGCAGATGCAACTTCAGCTGACACAACAGATGGCGCAAACCATAGCACTGATGCAGCAGAATCAGCAGAACCCGCCCCAACAGCACTACGTGCAACCCCGAGATAAAAGGGGCGAGTTTATGAAAGGACGCCCTCCTACCTTCAACAAGTCTAGCGACCCAATGCAAGCAGAGGACTGGCTCAAGGCAGTGGAACGACAGCTGGACATCGCACAGTGCAACGACCGGGAGAAGGTGCTATATGGAGGTGGACAGCTCCAGGGAGCAGCTTTGGATTGGTGGGATGCGTACCAGTATGCTCACCCCAATCGTGATCAGATCACTTGGCAGGAGTTCCGCGACAGCTTCCGTTCTCACCACGTGCCGGAAGCGCTGATGACCTTGAAGAAGAAGGAGTTCCTGGCTTTGAAGCAGGAAGGTATGAGTGTCACCGCTTATCGTGACAAGTTCATTGAGTTGGCTCGTTATGCTCCAGAGGACGTGAATACGGACAAGAAGCAGACCCGATTCCGAGATGGCCTGCATGATACACTCCAGTACCAACTCCTGTGCTCTAGATTCGCCACTTTTCAGGAACTGGTGGATAGCGCACTACTGCTGGAGCACAAGCGCCGTGAGATGGAGGAAAAGAAGAGGAAGCTTCAAGGCACACCGTCAGGAAGCAATGTTCGCCCTCGTTTCAATCCTCAGCAAGGAAACCAGCAGGTGGTGACTCCACAGCGTTTCCAGGGACAGTCCAGGGCAAGTTTTAAATCATCATATTGAAGTGAACCATTAAGTCAAATTAACAGTTAAATAGAGGTGACAGTAGCTGCGCATAGCAAAGATTCTACGCATATGCAATAAACCCGGGGTATTCAAAGGAACAGGATGGACAAAGCTAGGTACAACCTTAAAGGTACATCAATTTAGACACATGCATGTATGAAATAGATGATTAAAGGGTGTGTAGGTAGCAAGGATTGTCCGTGCTATAACTTGCCTCAAATCCATTATACAGCTGCTCATACTCTTCATTTCTTGATCTTGAATCTCTCGAACGACCTTCCTCTACCCGCAGCAATCATCGGCACAAACATGCAGCTAAACAAACAATATACAACTAAGAACATTACACCAATCAAAGAAGCGTGCTAAAGGATAGGGCTTGGTTCTATGGTCACGTGAGCGCAACAATCGCTGAAAACGGAGCAACGGTTGAAAAGATACCGCTATAGGAAGATTTGTATTTAATGAAAGACTATGAGCTTCATTTATTTTAATTAAATAAAACAATACAGAGGATATTTTAGAGAAACACCTTATGTTATAATTAATTCAAGTTATATTTGAATTCACAAAACCGAGGTGGAACCTAATCATATTTTATTTATAATTATTTATGTATAAATTATACCAAATTAAATATTATTTGAAATAAAATATATGAGAGCAATTAATCAACTTTATGAACCGTGTTGCTTAAATCAATATTATAATAAAAACACATTTATGTTAATATTAATCAATGTTAACATTTATTTATGAAAAGCCGGAGTTTAACTCTAAATTGTTTTTAATTAGAGAGAGCTAGTTAAGTAAACATTAATCAAATTAATATTTATTTATGAGGAACTGAAGTGAAACTTATTTGTATTTTATTCAGAAAACTGATAAATAATTATTAATCATGTGTAGCATTAATATAAAAAATCATTTGATCTTAATTAGATTTTAATTAAGAAAAGACATTTAGATAACATTTAAACAACTTAATATTAAATAAAATTCAGAAATAAGTTGCATGTTAGATAACAGTACTAATTCGTAATTTGGGTTGTTATGAAGCTAACGCAACAAGAACGGATTAAGTCGGATCTAAAACGTGGATTTTATGCACAAAACAAGGTTGCAAGGACCTATGTGCGGTTAACCGTATACCTCAGTGTGTAGCAGGGAAGATTCGCAAGACTCACCGAACAGTGGCAGCAAAACAGGCAATCTTCAGGGTTAGATCTACAAAAGCACAGGCTTTGGACTGGACCGCGTGGTCCGAATAGATCTAGGGGGCTTCCTGCAAGATGCGCAAGACACAAGAGAGCTAAGATTGGTTACATGAACCTTCAGGGGCTAAATCGCAAAGTAACTGTCTTCTACCTTGGAACAGCACGCAGTGCTCCCGGGCGTCAAGCTCGCCGGCACTTCGGCGGCAGCGCGGGGTCGGTGTTCGGCGGCGGGCGTTCGGCTCGACGTGGGGAAGACCCTGGAGTCGGCGATCTCCGGCGGCAACGACCGAGACGGCCGGAATCCGCGACAAAAGACCCGATGGCGGTAGCATGCCCGGCCTTCGCGTGGGCGGCGAGCTCCGGAGACAGGAAGAAGACCCGGCGGCGGCAGCATGCCCGGCCTTCGCGTGGGCGGCGAGCTCCGGAGACAGGACGTCGACTTGAAGCGGCGGCGAAGCTTCAGTTCGACGAGGAGATCGTCGTGATGGCGGTCGTTTGCTCCGAGGGCGACGGGGCTTGGCGAATCCACGGCAATGGCGCCGGCGGCGGCGTTTGGCTCCGAGGGGCAATGGTGGGCGGCGCTGTGTGGGGAGGAGGAGGGCGGCGGTGATGTGGATAAGGATGGGCGGCGCGGACGGCAGCTCATATTGGGTCGAGGGGGGCGCGGGGCAGTTCGGGCGCCGAGGTGGCACAAATGCCAAGGCGGCCGTGGCACGCACGCCTAGGCCTGGCGGCGGCGGCGCGCGTCGCGGTGCACGGGCGGGGAGGCGCGCGGCTGGGCCGTGACGGGCCGGCAGGGGGTTTTGGGCCGGCTCGGTGGGCTAGCGCGAGCGGTCGGGCCGCGGGGGCGCGTGGTGAGCTGGGCTGGGGGAACAACAAGTTTGGGCCGGCGCGGAGCTGGGCCGGGGCAGTGCGGGGTTGGCGGCCCAGGAGCGGAGGCGGGGTGGAGCGGGGCTGGGCCGAGAGAGAAGGACTGGGCCGACTCGGGAAAGGTGGGAAGAAGGGGGAAAGCTGGGCCGCGAGGAGTTGGAGGAGCAGAAGAAGAACGGGCCAACACTTGAGGGAGCAAAAGTGGACTTAGGCCGAAACAACTTTTCTGGAGCTCGAAACAAGGCAATTCAAACTCGAATTTAAATTAGATTTAAATTCTAATTTGAACTACACGCAAACAAAACTCAATGCAGCCGCCATGCATGCAACACACACAACATTTTATTTACATTTCACAAATGTTTTTTATTTTTCTACTATAAATTAAATAAAGCTTGAAAATTTTTAGAAATTTGAGAAAATTATTGTATTAATTATGTTGAAAAATTCACATCTCAAAAATTTTGGGGTGTGACAAACTACCCCCCTTAAACTGAATCTCGTCCCGAGATTCACAGAGGAATAGGAGCAAGGAGTAGACGAAACAACAAGATTCTGAAAACAGAGATCTTCCGGAGTTGGATCACCATGCTTCTCCACCTTCTGTGTTGATATAGTTGCGAAGCTTCTACTCCAAATCTTCTTTAGCTTCGTTTCTTCATTACGATGATCGCCTTCGGTCTTCCTTCTTGATGTTCTCCACTTGCTTCATGAGGAAAAGATAGCAAGAAAAACAAGGAGATACGGGGAAAACAGACAGAGCCCAACTACACAATCATTACAAAGAAGCGAATCAATCAGGGGCATAAGAACAAGAATTACAAGCACACTCAATCAAGGTTAAACACACAAGCATGAAAGCGGTGCTAACGTTGTCAATAAGGTCAAGGGAATCCTCCTATGCAAGATTATTATCTCTTCAGTTTTCTTCACGCTAACATCTTCAAACTTGTCTTGTGTGGTGTCCAACTTCTCGGTTGTAGCAACAGTGATTGTAACATTGTCTTGTACTCTGAAGTCGCTCAAGCTTAAACTTCTTGATGTAGACTAGTATCTTAATTCTTAATTCTTCAAGTGACTTGGGCATACATCGGGACCATATAGACAATCTAAGTGTTTTGGGATAAAGGAAGAGTCGAAAGGACACTTTGAGATCAAAAGCCAAGGAATGAATCCAAAGTGACAATACTTGAAGAACAAGGAGGAGGGAAGTGGAAATAGTATCAAGGAACGACTGAGTAAACAAGGATACTCACAACAGTAATAGAAAATTTCAAGGGGAGGGATAAGCGATCAAGGTAAAGCAACAAGGAGGAGTTAAATAGACAAGAATTGAAAATTAGCAATTTATCAATACAAGGTGGAGGTAAATAATCAGAAGTCAAGGGTGAGAAGTAAATTATCAAGGAGAGGATAAAACATCAAGGATATAATGACCAAAGAGAAATTGTCAAGGAGAGGAAAATGCTCAAGGATAGCACTTTTCATGAATCAAAATCTCAAGGATTGAGAAAGCAAGGGCTGTATGACAAAATGAAGCTTAATGGATGGCCAATACTATCTAGGCTGCGGTCCTACAGTCAGCATAGCTCTTATACCAATCTGTCACACCCGGATTTACGCAGAAACCCGAATGCTACTATACGTGTGCCCAAGAAGTCCACAGAACACATATAGTTAACAAATATGATAAATAGAGTACATATGCTCGAATAAAAAATAGTTTTACATCAGAGTTTACCTAATACACAGCTGAAGTCTAACTCTCTCGATAGGTAGAGCCTGAAGTCCACAGGGACACCGACTGGTTGACCACAGCTCAGTAGTACGGAAGATCCTCAAGAAACTTCATCTGTTACCCATCCGAGATTTTGTTGAATAATAGCAAGCGTAAGTAATTGTCTTACTTAGCAAGTATAGCACGGGTGTATGAAGGCTCAAAAAGGCTAGACACGGCTTAACTGCATTAGCACTTTTAGTTGGTTCGTTTTAACATTATCCAAGTTACTACAAGTGAATGAAACCCGGTTGCAACCCCATTAATAAGGTATAAGTGACATTAAGCATAAATAAACATCATCTTCTAATCAAAAAGGATCCAGGCCGCTCGTGACCCTGAGCAAGGCTATCATGATAGATTTACACTCTGCAGAGGTTTCACCCTTTACCCACCAGTCGCGAAGTTCAGAGGAACTTTGCACCCAACCACGCACATCAACACTACCGAGGTGTGACGACATAGGGACGCTACGAGGCTTTTCGCAAGACACCCTAACAAGACAGTAGTCGCTAGTTTAACAAGGCGGTGAGAACTTAGGCACCGAGATCGACGTACGCCTACGGAGTCCACCGTAAGGGGGTCGATGGCGTCCAGAGCGCGGGAATCCACCCAACAATGCGCAACGTGCGGAGTTCTCAATCGCTGAGACTCCCAACACGGGACTGGGTCTAACGGGACCTAACCGACGGATCGCCCGTCCTCGGTGGAATCGAAAAACACCCTTTCACCTTGCTTCCACTAACGCCGTTGGCCCCTCGGTAACCACTGTCAAGCTAGAGCCGTACAAGCTACTTGTCCAAGACCAGAGCCATTATAGTTCTGGCGGTGGCGACAGGCTCCTGGGTTGCCGCTTTAAGAACCAGTCCTTAGGGAGAGACACTAGAGCAAAGCACACAGCACATGCTCTAGCTCCCTGATCCATGTTGCTAAAAAGCAAGTTTTAAATCATCATATTGAAGTGAACCATTAAGTCAAATTAACAGTTAAATAGAGGTGACAGTAGCTGCGCATAGCAAAGATTCTACCCATATGCAATAAACCCGGGGTATTCAAAGGAACAGGATGGACAAAGCTAGGTACAACCTTAAAGGTACATCAATTTAGACACATGCATGTATGAAATAGATGATTAAAGGGTGTGTAGGTAGCAAGGATTGTCCGTGCTATAACTTGCCTCAAATCCATTATACAGCTGCTCATACTCTTCATTTCTTGATCTTGAATCTCTCGAACGACCTTCCTCTACCCGCAGCAATCATCGGCACAAACATGCAGCTAAACAAACAATATACAACTAAGAACATTACACCAATCAAAGAAGCGCGCTAAAGGATAGGGCTTGGTTCTATGGTCACGTGAGCGCAACAATCGCTGAAAACGGAGCAACGGTTGAAAAGATACCGCTATAGGAAGATTTGTATTTAATGAAAGACTATGAGCTTCATTTATTTTAATTAAATAAAACAATACAGAGGATATTTCAGAGAAACACCTTATGTTATAATTAATTCAAGTTATATTTGAATTCACAAAACCGAGGTGGAACCTAATCATATTTTATTTATAATTGTTTATGTATAAATTATACCAAATTAAATATTATTTGAAATAAAATATGTGAGAGCAATTAATCAACTTTATGAACCGTGTTGCTTAAATCAATATTATAATAAAAACACATTTATGTTAATATTAATCAATGTTAACATTTATTTATGAAAAGCCAGAGTTTAACTCTAAATTGTTTTTAATTAGAGAGAGCTAGTTAAGTAAACATTAATCAAATTAATATTTATTTATGAAGAACCGAAGTGAAACTTAATTGTATTTTATTCAGAAAACTGATAAATAATTATTAATCATGTGTAGCATTAATATGAAAAATCGTTTGATCTTAATTAGATTTTAGTTAAGAAAAGACATTTAGATATCATTTAAACAACTTAATATTAAATAAAATTCAGAAATAAGTTGCATGTTAGATAACAGTACTAATTCATAATTTGGGTTGTTATGAAGCTAACGCAACAAGAACGGATTAAGTCGGATCTAAAACGTGGATTTTATGCACAAAACAAGGTTGCAAGGACCAATGCGCGGTTAACCGTATACCTCAGGGTGTAGCAGGGAAGATTCGCAAGACTCACCGAACAGTGGCCGCAAAATAGGCAATCTTCAGGGTTAGATCTACAAAAGCACAGGCTTTGGACTGGACCGCATGGTCCGAATAGATCTAGGGGGCTTCCTGCAAGATGCGCAAGACACAAGAGAGCTAAGATTGGTTACATGAACCTTCAGGGGCTAAATCGCAAAGTAACCGTCTTCTACCTTGGAACAGCACGCAGTGCTCCCGGGCGTCGAGCTCGCCGGCGCTTCGGCCGCAGCGCGGGGTCGGGGTCCGGAGAGAGGACGTCGACTTGAAGCGGCGGCAAAGCTTCAGTTCGACGAGGAGATCGTCGTGATGGCGGCCGTTTGCTCCGAGGGCGATGGTGTTTGGCTCCGATGGGCAATGGTGGGCGGCGCTGTGTGGGGAGGAGGAGGGCGGCGGTGATGAGGATGTGGATGGGCGGCGCGGACGGCAGCTCATATTGGGTCGAGCGGGGCGCGACGCAGTTCGGGCACCGAGGCGGCACAAATGCCTAGGCGGCCGTGGCACGCACGCCTAGGCCTGGCGGCGGCGGCGCGCGTCGTGGTGCACGGGCGGTGAGGCGCGCGGCTGGGCCGTGATGGGCCAGAAGGGGGTTTTGGGCCGGCTCGGTGGGCTAGCATGAGCGGTCGGGCCGCGGGGGCGCGTGGTGAGCTGGGTTGGGGGAAGAGCAAGTTTGGGCCGGCGCGGAGCTGGGCCGGGGCAGTGCGGGGTTGGCAGCCCAGGAGCGGAGGCGGGTTGGAGCGGGGCTGGGCCGAGAGAGAAGGATTGGGCCGACTCGGGAAAGGTGGGAAGGAGGGGGAAAGCTGGGCCGCGAGGAGTTGGAGGAGCAGAAGAAGAACGGGCCAACACTTGAGGGAGCAAAAGTGGACTCAGGCCGAAACAACTTTTCTGGAGCTCGAAACAAGGCAATTCAAACTCGAATTTAAATTAGATTTAAATTCTAATTTAAACTACACGCAAACAAAACTCAATGCAGTCGGCATGCATGCAACACACACAACATTTTATTTACATTTCACAAATGTTTTTATTTTTCTACTGTAATTAAATAAAGCTTGAAAAATTTTAGAAAATTGAGAAAATTATTGTATTAATTATGTTGAAAAATTCATATCCCAAAATTTGAAAATTTTGGGGTGTGACAAATACCTTTTATTACGGGGCTTATGCGATGAACGTATAAACGTCACGCGAATGTCACAGATTACAAAACATGACGTAATTTACACTTTCCGTGACATAAATAAAACGTTATAAAATCCCATATTTGTTGTAGTGACGGCCCGAATCGGGGCATTAAATGCATACATAGCATTGTTTTTTGCACAGTAACGAAACTGACCAAAACAAACCAAAACATCACTATTGGGTCCAAAAAAGTGGATTGGGTGCGTTCGTTTCGTTTCTGGCCCGAATCGGTGCATCATTTTGTTTTTGGCCCGAATCGGGGCATTAAATGCAAACATAGCATTGTTTTTTACATAGTAACGAAACTGGACAAAACGAACCAAAACATCACTATTGGGTCGAAAAAAATGGATTGGGTGCGTTCGTTTCGTTTCTGGCCGAATCGGTGCATCGTTTCGTTTTTTGTCCAAATCGGGGCATTAAATGCATACATAGCATTGTTTTTTACACTGTAACGAAATTGAGCAAAACGAAACAAAACATCACTATTGGGTCGAAAAAAGTGGATTGGGTGCGTTCATTTCGGTTCTGGCCCGAATTGGTGCATCCTTTCGTTTTTTGGCCCGAATCGGGGCATTAAATGCAAACATAGCATTGTTTTTTACACAGTAATGAAACTAACCAAAACGAACCAAAACATCACTATTGGGTCGAAAAAAGTGGATTGGGTGCGTTCGTTTCGTTTCTGGCCCGAATCGGGGCATTAAATGCATACATAGCATTGTTTTTTGCACTGTAACGAAACTGACCAAAACAAACCAAAACATCACTATTGGGTCGAAAAAAGTGGATTAGGTGTGTTCGTTTCGTTTCTGGTCCGAATCGGTGCATCGTTTCGTTTTTTGAACCAATCGGGGCATTAAATGCATACATAGCATTGTTTTTTACACTGTAACGAAATTGACCAAAACGAACCAAAACATCACTATTGGGTCGAAAAAAGTGGATTGGGTGTGTTCGTTTCGTGTCTGGCCCGAATTGGTGCATCGTTTCGTTTTTTGGCCCGAATCGGGGCACTAAATGCAAACATAGCATTGTTTTTACACAGTAACGAAACTAATCAAAACGAACCAAAACATCACTATTGGGTCGAAAAAAGTGGATTGGGTGCGTTCGTTTCGTTTCTGGCCCGAATCGGGGCATTAAATGCATACATAGCATTGTTTTTTGCACAGTAACGAAACTGACCAAAACAAACCAAAACATCACTATTGGGTCGAAAAAAGTGGATTGGGTGCGTTCGTTTCGTTTCTGGTACGAATCGGTGCATCGTTTCGTTTTTTGTACCAATCGGGGCATTAAATGCATACATAGCATTGTTTTTTACACTGTAACGAAATTGACCAAAACGAACCAAAACATCACTATTGGGTCCAAAAAAGTGCATTCGATGCGTTCGTTTCGTTTCTGGCTCGAATCGGTGCATCGTTTTGTTTACGGCCCGAATCGGGGCATTAAATGCATACATAGCATTGTTGTTTGCACAGTAACGAAACTGACCAAAACAAACCAAAACATCACTATTGGGTCCAAAAAAGTGGATTGGGTGCGTTCGTTTCATTTTCGGCCCGTATCGGTGCATCGTTTCGTTTCCGGCACGAACGGAGCATAAATGCATACCTAGCATTGTTTTTTTGCACAGTAACAAAACTGACCAAAACATCACTATTGGGTCCAAAAAAGTGGATTGGGTGCGTTCGTTTCGTTTCTGGCCCGAATCGGTGCATCGTTTCGTTTCCGGCCCGAATCGGTGCATCGTTTCATTTCCGGTCCGAATTGGGGCATATAGGCATACATAGCATTGTGTATTGCACAATAAAAAAAACTGACCAAAACGAACCAAAACATCACTATTGGGTCCAAAAAAGTGGATTGGGTGCGTTCGTTTCGTTTCCGGCCCGAATCGGTGCATTGTTTCGTTTTTGGCCCGAATCGGGGCATTAAATGCAAACATAGCATTGTTTTTTACATAGTAACGAAACTGACCAAAACGAACCAAAATATCACTATTGTGTCGAAAAAAATGGATTGGGTGCGTTCGTTTCGTTTCTGACCCAAATCGGGGCATTAAATGCATACATAGCATTGTTTTTTGCATAGTAACAAAACTGACCAAAACAAACCAAATCATCACTATTGGGTCCAAAAGAGTGGATTGGGTGCGTTCATTTCGTTTCTGGCCCAAATCGGTGCATCGTTTCATTTTTTGCCCGAATCGGGGCATTAAATGCAAACAAAGCATTGTTTTTTACACAGTAACGAAACTGACGAAAACAAACCAAAATATCACTATTTGGTCGAAAAAAGTGGATTGGGTGCATTCGTTTCGTTTCTGGCCCGAATCGGTGCATCGTTTCATTTTTTGTCCCAATGCACTCTTCCAGAAGATGATCTTCCGTTCTTTACGGAGGAAGAGGAAACTCATCCTCCGATTGAGCTTGATACAAACGAAACTCCAAAACCATCGCCAATCGAGCTCAAACCTCTTCCACCTGGACTTAGGTATGCTTTCCTCTTTGGGGATAAGCAAACTCCAGTGATCATTAGTAATAAGCTCTCCGAAGTAGAAACCCAGCAACTCACCACTATCCTGGAGAAAAATCGATCGGTCTTGGGATACTCTCTCCAAGACCTGAAAGGGATTAGCCCAAATCTCTGCACTCATCGCATCCCGATCGATTCTGAAGCAACACCGTCTTGGGAACCTCAACGACGGTTAAACAATGCCATGAGAGAGGTCGTGAAAAAGGAAGTTCTCAAACTCCTTCACGCAGGGATCATTTACCCTGTCCCCAATAGTGAATGGGTTAGTCCCGTTCAAGTTGTTCCTAAGAAGGGAGGAATGACGGTGGTGCGCAATGATAAAAACGAGCTCATCCCTCAGCGCACCATCACTGGTTGGCGAATGTGTATCGACTATCGTCGACTCAATAAGGCCACCAAGAAAGACCATTTCCCGCTTCCGTTCATAGATGAAATGCTTGAACGGTTAGCAAAACACTCCTTCTTCTGCTTCCTTGACGGTTACTCTGGTATCACCAAATTCCCATCCATCCAGAAGACTAGAGTAGAACCACGTTCAAATGCCCCTATGGGACGTACGCCTATCGGCGAATGTCCTTCGGGTTGTGCAACGCACCTGCCTCTTTCCAACGTTGCATGATGTCCATCTTCTCCGATATGATTGAGGAGATTATGGAAGTGTTCATGGATGACTTCTCAGTTTATGGAAGGACCTTTACCGAATGTCTAAAAAATCTAGACAAGGTCCTCCAGAGGTGTGAAGAGAAACACCTTGTTTTAAACTGGGAAAAGTGTCATTTTATGGTGCGAAAGGGAATTGTCATAGGACATAGGGTGTCAGAACGTGGGATCGAGGTAGACAGAGCGAAGATAGAAGTGATCGAGCAACTTCCACCTACTACAAATGTTAAGGGGATTCGTAGCTTCCTTGGCCATGCCGGATTCTATAGGCGTTTTATCAAAAACGTCTCCCAGATATCTCGGCCCTTGACCAATCTCATAGCCAAAGACGCCTCCTTCGTTTTCGATGAGGAGTGTTATGCCGCGTTTCACACCCTCAAAAAGGCACTCATTTCCGCTCCCATCATCCAGCCTCCAGACTAGAGCATCCCATTTGAAATCATGTGCGATGCGAGCGACTATGTTGTAGGAGCAGTGTTGGGCCAAACCAAGGACAAAAGGCATTATGCTATCTCTTACGCTAGCAAAACGCTTACTGGCCCCCAGCTCAACTACGCAACCACGGAGAAGGAGCTCTTAGCAGTTGTATTTGCTATAGACAAATTCCGGTCCTACCTAGTCGGGGCCAAGGTCATAGTCTATTCTGATCACGCTGCTCTGAAGTACCTTCTGACCAAAAAGGATGCGAAACCGAGACTCATCCGCTGGATTCTTCTACTCCAAGAGTTCGATATTGAGATAAAGGATAAGAAAGGAGTAGAGAACTCGGTGGCTGATCATTTGTCTCGGATGCAAGTCCCGTCTGATCTTCCAATCGACGACTATCTGCGGGATGACACACTCCTTAAGGTCACCACTGGCGATCCATGGTATGCCAACATAGTAAACTACATGGTAACGGGGTATGTCCCCCTGGAGAGAATAGGAAAAGGCTAGCCTATGAGAGCCGACTCCACCTCTGGGACGACCCGTACCTCTTCAGGATATGTAGCGACGGACTCCTCAGAAGATGCGTACCCGCACATGAGGCTTATAAAATCTTGGAGAGGTGCCATGAAGCCCCGTATGGAGGACACTACGGTGCATTCCGGACCAATGCTAAAGTCTGTCAGTGTGGCTTTTACTGGCCCAGCATGTATGAAGATGCGGGAGCATTTGTCATGCGGTGCCCCCGCTGCTAGAAACACGGGAACATCAACACTAGAGATGCAATGCCGCTCACTAGCAATCTTCGATGTCTGGGGAGTGGACTTCATGGGTCCCTTCCCAAATTTCGAGGGTTGCCAATTCATCCTAGTGGCGGTAGACTACGTCTCTAAGTGGGTGGAAGCCTTGCCCTGTGTAGCTGCTGACTCTAAGAATGCGAGACGAATGTTCCATGAGGTCATCTTTCCTCGTTTTGGCGTTCCTAGGATAGTCATTAGTGATGGTGGCTCCCACTTCATAGATTCAGCCTTCCGCAAGTACCTCTCAAGTTTGGGGGTGCAGCACAATGTAGCTACACCCTATCACCCCCAAACCAGCGGTCAAGCAGAAACTTCCAATAAACAAATCAAAAATATTCTGCAAAGGACCGTAAATGAGATGGGCAGGCAATGGAAGGATAAACTTCCAGATGCAATATGGGCTTACCGCACGGCTTATAAGACGCCCATAGGCATGACCCCATATCAACTAGTCTATGGCAAGACCTGCCATTTACCTGTAGAAATGGAGTTTAGAGGTCATTGGGCCATTAGGAAGTGGGGTATGGACCTTCCAGCTGCCAGCCTCAAACGGAAAATCCAGCTGGCCGAACTAGATGAGATGAGAGAGAGAGCATACCATAGCTCCTGGCTATACAAAGAACGGACCAAGAGATGGCACGACAAAAGGATCAAGGTCAAAACGTTCAAGCCGGGAGACAAGGTTCTCGTCTTCAATTCCCGTGTCAAGCTTTTTGGGCATGGGAAGTTAAGGAGCAAATGGGACAGCCCGTTCACAGTAATTAACGCTGCACCTCATGGGGCCATCACATTGCATGACGAGGATGGAAATGCTTTCAAGGTTAACGGGCAGCGGTTGAAGATCTTCCTGGAACCTGAGCCTCCGCCACTCGACGACTTAGACGTTGTCGAGTTTGTAGAACTCTGAAAACCATCCACGGACCTCTGGCCCAAATCCTTCATCTCCAAACATTCCGGTCCAAAAACCTCCTAAACCTCGAAGATCCACGACCAAAGAAACAAAACACGACCTGGCCCGCACCCAGGGGGACCCAGGGCCAGTTCGGCCGAACTGGGCCATTCGGGCGAACCAGCTGGTTCGGCCGAAGGCTAGGGTTCGGCTGAACTAAGCCCCCAAGCCCCTCGCGTGGATATGCTCTCCCAATCTCATCTGCAATTGGTGCTATCCCGAAACTCGCCAGGGAAACGTCGGGAAACTCATTTTTACGATCAGAAATCCCCGATAAAACCTGAAGACCCTCTGTCGACTTTCTCATCTCATCTACAAACTCTCTAGCCCATACACAGAGCCATCATGCCTTCCTCTTCATCCAAGGCTACATCCTTGGCTAGGGGCTCAAGCCCCGCTAGCCGGAACGGCGAGTCCTCGTGGCATGAGCAAGCCTACCGCATCTCCGACGTCGACTCGGTTGACGAGGGGAGGCGCGGGAGGACGCCCACTCGCATGACTACGCCACGCTCTGACTCCCCGCGTCGTGGGGCCATAGAGGAGCTCCTTGCTCCTCTGAAGGCAATCAAGAAGCCACCACGCTCGCCATCGCCAAGGCCCAACACAGGGCAGTTGCACCTGAGATCGTTGTCTTCTTCGAGGATGCCGAACTTCGGTTCGATGGTGCCCAAGGAAGAGGATGGGAAGGCACCGGAGTACAAGCCGAATGTCCCGCTACGTTTTACCATTAAGGGTGAACGTACCGCTATAGGATATGGCAAGGTCCTCGTCCCGCAGCTGAACCGGGACGAGCTGGGGCTGGCGGATTCTTCCCAGTCCTCTACTCCACGGCGCCACCCTAGAGTCCGACGCCACAGGCAGCCCCTATCCATCAAAGGGCTGCCCGGGGACATGGAGTTCTCCGAGGAGGAGGAGGACGGCGAAGAAGAGGAGGAGAAGCCGCCCACCGTGGAGAGCCTGAAGGAGGAGCTGGCACTTGAGAAGCAGAGGATCAATCACCTAGATGAGAAGGTGGTGGAGGGTGAGCTCGCACGCATGGAGTGGGAGGACAAGATGGAAGTCCTCCGCAGGGCCCTGTGTGCAAAGCTCAAGAGGCTTTTCAAGGCCACGGGACAAGAGGATCTCTATGGATCACCTACAGAATAGTGTCACGCGGTCATTTCTTTTTAGATAGAGCATCATTAGTTTAGTTTGGTTTGCTATTTGTTTATTTAATTTATTTCTTTAGATCAATGTTTAGGGTGCACTGAATTTCCCTTTCAAATATTTTGTTTCCAATCTTAGCTTGAAGAATAAATAAAAGTTAGATTTGATTGCAAGGAAAAGAATAAAATTGATGCTCCGGCTGGTGCATTTGAGCCACCCGGAGTATGCCATGACTAACAGAGAAGACACATGAGTACAGGAACTATATTGAAGCACCAAGGACCGAAGGAGCGCACGAGGGCCAGTTCGGCCGAACCAGCCCGTTCGGCCGAACCAGCCCGGTTGCCCCCCTCCGCGCACCTGTACGCTGGTTTGCACCTTCTCCCTCTGTTCCTTTTTCTGTGTTGTCACGTTTCGAAAATTTTGAACTATGCATGCCTCACATAAATGAAACAAACTCGGTCTTTCACTCATGCCATAAATTTGCCTGTTGTTTGTTTCGAACCGAGTATCTATTGCCTGTGAAAAACATCTCATGATAGGAACCCCCTGATCTAGATTGTTGATTGTTGTGATATGTCTCGATAAAACAAACCAATTGTGCATTCTTTCATTCGGGAGAATTTACATTTTGAAAATATAAAATTTTACCCTATCCCTTCATCGTGTCCACAAATACCGATTTACACATATACTTGAGAGTTTACTCCTCAGACTTGTCTTGGCTAGTACAATGTCTTGTCGAATTTTGAGTCCTCAGAGATGGTCACATTGTCTCAAACCTGTTGCAAGCAAATTATTACCAGAGTATAGTAGAAGCCCTCATGCCTCGGTGATGCCCTGAAAAAAATAAAGGACTCGTGAAAGTCCAAATGAAAAAAAAGAAAAATCCCAAAAAGGGAAGAGAAAAGAAACAGGGGTCACGAGGCTGAGGACCGACATGAACTCTGCATCTTTAACTTGCAACCGACCAAGGGAAATGATGAACACTCTGGGAACCAATCTTCGGCTTGACAGAAATACACGCCGTGACAAGGCCACCACCTGAGAGACAAAGACAAATATAAAAGAGAGTGAGCGAGTAAAAAGGAATGACTCCAGAGAGCTGAGAGAATTGGGATGAAGGGACAAGTGTCATTTATTTGTGAAAACCAGAAAAACCCCGAATGCAGGATGAGCAAGAGGATCTTGTTGTAAGAGCCATTCCGACTATGAACCGCCCAAGATTCAGGGATTAGCCACTGCAAAACACACAGGTGTGGAGAAAAGTTTGGAATATTCAATATGCAACATTTATGTCTTGATAGAACCCTTACTTTAGTCTTGCTCATGTTTTAATTTCTTTACTCGGGACGAGCAAAGATCTATGTTTGGGGGAGCTTGTTGGTGGTCGTTACAGACCGATTTCCGACCTCCAACCGAGTATAAAACAAACACTATGGAGACACACACCATAGCTATAGGGCTTATCACTGACTATTTCCACGAGTTTTGGTGATTGTCCATTGTGCAGGTACAAAATGGAGAAACATGTGCTATAAGGGACGGAATTGACCGATTCGACCGAACGACACGATTCGGCCGGTTACCCCATTTAGCCGAGTACGACATGTGGACGACCGCCACCTCTTCCTGGGCCAATACAACATGAAAGCCAAGCACCAGAACCCAGCCCAGGAGGTCCAGAGGATAAGACGGTGCAGCAGGGGCAGGCCCGGGCCTCCGGCCCAGTTCGGCCGAACTCCTGCCTTCGGCCGAACCGACCCCGGCTGGAAACCGCCTCATAGGGGCAAATCCAGGCCGTAGGAGCCTGGGTCGGTGGATCCTCCGGTTCGGCCGAACCGGGGAGTTCGGCCAAACCGGGATCTTCGCCCGAACGGCCCGGCACCGCCTCCTGTTGCCTTGGCCGCTGCTCCACCGCTCCACTGCCTTGGTCCACTATAAATAGGAGCTCCTGGTCACTGAAAGAGACACAACACAAGAGTGAGTGAGCGCTGCGAAGTTCCGCCACTTGTATCAGTAGAAATAGGGAGAGAGGAGAGGTGAGCGTCCCGAAGAGGAGCCGGAGTGTCGGCCCCTCTTCAAGCTGTACCTCTACGGATGCGGCTCTGCTTCGAGTAACATCCGGGTCTTGTCTGGTAACTCTTGTATCTCTCTCTGATTAATTGAGCATTCAGTTCTTACTTTTATATGCTTGCTGGTTCTTCATTCAATGCTTAGTTGATTGGTATAACTGTATATTGGTTGCTTAGCTTGGGTGCTTATCTTTCTATAGGAGATAAGTATTAGTTGACTAGTGTAGGCGTGGTGCCCATACTTGAGACTAACTTAGTTTATTCCCGTCGCAACGGAGGTGGTAGCTGTAAGGTGGTGATAGCCCTTCCGGTCTTTGTAGTCCATCACGTTAGTTCCGGTCCGTAGGATTCCCCAGTTAGGATCTGGTGACACCCCTTCTCATCCCTTTCTGCGTGTCATAGGTTCCTTTGTCCCGAAGCAAGTATCTATCTGTATACTCTGAGTTGCTTGATTAATCAGTGGAATACCTCTATCAGACTCGTACCCTCTCTACCCTCCTATCACTCCTCTTCTCTCTTTGTTGTTGTCATCCACCTCATTCATACCATTCACTCCATTCCATCTACCTAGGACAACTTAGTTTAGAATCAGTCAACTTCTCGTTCTCCGTGGAAATCGATACCTTGGAATACTCCCGGGTGAAAGCTACATCGGTATCCGTCCTCTTGCGGATTTATCTGTAGGCCGTAAGGAGTGCCAACAGTAGACGTCGTTGTTTAGACTCGGGTTTTTCTTAGATTAATCTGTCGAGAACAGTTTCGCCGTTATCGGTTTGCAGAACCCCAACTTTTGATCTTAATCATACATCTGCAGTGTCACTTCATTTGAGAGCTGCTTCTTTCGAGTTCTTGCTTCTGTTCTTCGTTTCGCAGGCAGGGATTAGCCTTCTTAGCGACGTCAACCGGGTTGTGACACGGTTGATAACTAGAGGAGTTGTGGTGCTAAGATTGGGGGGTTCGAGTTTGCTGACTTGAAGCCAGATCAGTGTGTTGCGCTCCGCCCAAAACGAGTTATCCTTCACCTAACGGAAGATCGGACACCCTAGTTCCTATCATTTGGTATCAGAGCTGGGCCTTCGTTTAAGGGGGTGGGAATGATGAGGACATCCCAAGACACAATTTGGCCAGGCACACGACAGTGTAGGCAGCGTGTCGTGGTCCAGCGGGAGCATGGTTCGGCCAGGCGCACGACAGTGTAGGCGGCAGCCGTGTGCACGCGGTTTGGCCAGACGCACGACAGTGTAGGTGGCAGCTGTGCACATCCGAATTATCCCACCTTGCTTAGCGAAGGAGGAGGAAGCCACCTTAAAAGGGAGAGGCACCCTTCCCCTATCAGACTAGTCTTTTGGGGTGATTGGGCCTTTCCCTGAGTGGGTGTGCCTAAGAACTGTTGGGGTCCGGGCAACCTTAATTTGTTGGGCCTCGGCCGACCCCATGCCTGGGCCAGATGCATCACTCCAGAACCAGGAATGACATTAAAATGGTTGCCGGGATTAAACCACTAGTGAGGCCTTCATCTCACGTCCTTCACCTTGGTTCGGGAATCCCTATGCACGACATGATAGAGGCCAAATGTATCATAATGAATCATATAAGGGTACATGCATCCGCCAATAGATCGCAAGTTCAACCACACACCAAAGATTGCACAAAATCATCACCCAACCCGACACGTATTATCTAAAAATGGTCCGACTCATATGCAATCTGTCAAACAAACCAATCACCATGTTTGGCACATGCTTTACAGCAGGTTCAGACATTCAGCCTCTGCGATGCCCTCTCATGCTGCGCCCATGGCAAGAATGGCACCGCCATGAGGCCACTCACCACCCAAGGTTTCCCAACACCTTCCTTCTGCTACCAGCAACGCCATCGCCTACGCTCTGCACCCCACCATTAGAATAGAACTCACGTGATCTCGCTATGGCATCGCCGTTGTACACCACTATTGTTGTCTTGCCCACGCCGGCTTCACCCAGCCCGCCTTCACCCACCAAAGCTAGCGGCATCGGCGCGACGAGGCCTTTCCCGTACCCCAGTGTCGGACCTTAGGACCGGAAATCCACCTGGGGGTACCCGAGTGGTTGATTTGTAGGCGGGCGATTGATGAGCTAGCAGCTTGATGGTACACAGGAGGCACTGATTTAGACAGGTTCGGGCTACCCAGAGGTATAATACCCTACGTCCTGTGTCGATGGCGTCGTTTGTATTGCTGGTACCCGGCCAAGCTTCAGGAAGCTTAGGACGAGCGTATGGTTTATAGGATGTGATGCGTGATTCTCCGTTGAGGTGCCCTAGGCCGCTTTATATAGGGTAGCGGGCTAGTGTTTACAAGTTGGTTTCCATCTAAACCTACTTGGTTCCGACCAGGACTCTAGTCCGGGTCGGTTTACAACTGGAATATCCCGGGATATCCGGATGAGCCGCCCGCCGGATCTTCGTCAAGCTTGTCTTCCAAGTCGGGGTGCCTGCGTGGGCCGCCTAGGGGTCGGCCCACGAGTCTATCAGATATGGGTCCTGGTCACCGTAATCTGGTCTGACAATGGGCCCAGGGGTACCCATATCCCACAAGCCCCCGAGCAACGTGCAGGCGCGTGTCGAACTGCTTGATGAAGAGGTGAGGCCAATGTAGTCGGCTGAAGGTGCTTCAACATGTAGTCGGCACAAGGGTGGGCGGTGCTCAAAGAAGAGAGAACACCCAACACGACGCCGAGTCCTTCGAGGTAGTCGGTCGGTCCTCATGAGGGCCGAGTACAGGGCGACGATTAGGAGCACTGTACGTACAGTAGCCCCCGAGCGTTGGGTTGGTTAGTGTAAGCGAGCCAAAGCTCAAAAATTAACTAGACAATATGCTGCCCAGGAGTTGGTGAAGGCTTGCTACCACCAAGGGAACTTTCCGAGTTGTAGGGCTTGCTCAGCCAAATTGGCTGAGTTCCGAGTGGGTGAGAGTATGCTGCCACCAAGGAAGGGGCCAAATTTATTAGCACCCGTGACTCAACAGTGCGTTGATAACGATGGACCGAGCCTGCTCGGTCAAAAGCTGTTACTACTGGCTATGCGGGAATCCCGCCTCTGAGCATGCTCAGTCAATGGCATTGATGGCCACCCGCCTGGGAAAAAGCGAAACGCATGCGTATCCGCAGCCGGGCGTTAGTGGTTCACGGGCCACCAGATCTGCGACCCCCGGCCGCCTATAAATAGATGCACCTGTGTAGTTCATTGCTTATCGGGTTGTAGAAGAACATAGCCCCCATGTGGATCTTGAGAATCCATCTTCCTGAGAGGATTGAGAGTGAGTGCGGAGGAGGCCAAGGTACATGCCTTGGGGTGCGCCGTTGATGCCAGAAGAAAATCGTCGAAGGGTGGTGCAAATGCTGCGGGAAAGGAGCAGGGCATCGCGCTCCTCATCGGTGGGGGAGGTGCCTACTTCTTGCCGGATCCGGGCAAGGAGGCTGTGGTAAGTGTACTCTTCGTCAGAAAACTAGCGAATGACGTCAGGTGGCTCACTTCGCTAGGGAGCCCATCGAGGACGAGTGGCACGATCCACGCCTGGGCGCCGTTGGCGGTGACACCTAGTCCGTACCCTCTTCCAGCAATGCAGCCACGAGGTCCTTCAGTTGGTGGGATGCCACAAGAAAATCGTCGAGAAAGCTGTGGAGACTGGTTCCGGCGATTGTGTGCAAGCCACCAAACTGAAGTGGTCTAAAAGCCGCATAATATGTGGTTTATATCTTTGTATCTCTGAATGGCCTTTGGCCAGATGTACTTTTTCTTTGTAAGCTCGCGATTTGCGAAGTATTACATATGAACATGTTCATTTGTTGTGGTGGCGAACTGTGTCCGACCACCTGAAATGGCTAGTGATAATCATAGAGATCTACCAGGCCCTATCCAGCGCCTAGCCCCCGAGCATGTGAGGGACTTGGCCTGGTTCTCTTGGATCGCGCCGAGTCATAGTGCGGCGCCCAGCCCCAGTAATGCCCGCGTTTTTACTCTCTGGGAAAATCACCTAAGTAATGCTCCCGGTGAAAACTTTTCAAAATCTTTTACCGCCTGAGCTCCCATTTTCACCCAAATCCTCTTCCACCTCGTTGTCACCGCCTTTCCTTTCCCATCCCGCGTCGCCCGCTCTCGGGTCGACCGCCAGGCCCGACCGTCGCTGGCCGACCGCCGTCGACCGCCTGTCGGCTTTCCGTCGCGAATCCCTTGGTCTCCCCCTCTCTTTCTCCCCTCTCCTTTCTTTCTTTTCTTTTTTCTCCTCCTCCTCTGTTTTCTCTGCTCCCTGTCCCGACGCCGTGCTCACCGCCGACCACTGCTCTGCTCGTGTCGTGCCGCCCCGGCCGCCGTGCCCTGGCCGCCTGCACCACCCGACCCCGTCGACCAACGCCGCTTCCGTGCACCGGCCGGCGCCACCACCCGGTCCCACCTCCCCCTGACACGACTGCGCCGACCACGGCCGCCCCGCCGTGACCCGCGTCGTTGCGCCGCTGGACGTCGCGCCGCCTCACGCGCTCACCGAGTCCACCGCCACCGACTCTGCTGCCCTGCGCCGACACCGTCGTGCACTCCACGTCCACGCCATCGCCGTCGCGCTGCTCGCTGTGCCGGCCACTGCCGCCACCCACCGCTGCCGTGCCGCCCACCACGTTCTGGCCCGCGCCGCTACACCATCCGCGCCGGCCACGGCCACTGCCACATTGGCCGCCGCTGCACCGCCCAAGTACACCACCGCCTCACCCCAGTCGTGCCGTCCTCGCCGAGCCCCGCACCGACCACCGCACACACCTGCACGCCACCGCCCGGCCCCGCTGCAGTCGCGTCGCCGCGTCGCCGCCGAGGCAACAGCTACTCAAGCGCGCACGCCACGTCGTGCCAAGCATAGCGCCGCACACCACCGCACTGCTCCACCACAGCGCCGCCGTACCACCGACCACGCCGACCGCCTTAACTCCCTGCCACCGGCCCGCCGAGCGGCATCTCGTCGGCCCGCCTCCTCACGCCCCCTCCGCGCCTATAAAAGAGACCGCCGGCCTCTCCTCCACCATCTCCCGCTCACCCGCCACCCCATTTGCTTCCTCCACCGTCGCAGCGCGCCGCCCTCACGCCATTGCCACCACCGCCGCTTGCTCTCGTGGGCAGCCCTCCCCGCGGCACTTTTGTCCGAGGTAGGGACACGAGTGGACTCGTTGTACTCTCCTCTCTCTTTTCCCCCAGCCAATTTCACCAGAGCCGCCCCGAATCGCCGGCGAGGCCAGCGCTGCCGCGCCGATTCCCCCTCCCCTGTTTCTCTCTGTCGGGGGGGAGAAGAACGCAATTTTGCCCATAACCCCCTGAACTCCGCCCTATTCTAACCCGCAGTCCAAAGAACATAAACCCTCTCTCTCTAGTACTTTTGCTCATGACCCCCTGTGTTTCCTTCTATTCTAACCCGCAGTCCAAAACACTATTCCCTCTCTCTCTGTCTGTTTCGCAGAAGCCCCTGTCCTTTATAATATTTACAACTAGGTCCTTAGATTCTTAAAACAGCCCTAAACACCCACTAAACACATCATTTCGTGCGTCAAATTAATCCCGTTTGACCCCAAACTCCACCACAAAAATTACCAGTATTTTCCGCCAATCCATTTAGCCCATATCCAAAAATAATCATGTCACCACCATCACTCTCCCGTTCTCTGTTCTTTCTTTCTGAGCTCAGCAAAAACTTATTTCTTTTATTTATTGTATGCTTGTTTGTGTGTGTCGTAGACTCTGCTGTGAACGAGGAAGGACTCGAGGAGGAGCAGGGTTACGAGCAGGAGCTTGGAGACCAAGACCCCGGGCAGGAATCCCCCGAGGGTTGGGAGAACGGCAAGTGCAATCCCATCCTTTGATGCATACTTTGGTCCTAGTTTTTATAAACACAACCCATGACATGTTTTAGAAAACTTGCATGTTTTACTGCTAAACCCGGTTGGATAGCCATTCCTTGATTGCTATGACTGTTTCCTTAACAACCTAGATTAATGTTTGAATATGACAATGCTCTGTTTGAATGTTAGTCACTGCTAGAAATGCTTAGGAATGATTTACTGTTATAACTCTCCATTACAATCACTTGGTGTTTACAAAAGCAACCGTGTGCGTGCTTTAAAATAAAAGAGATGGATTTTGTGAATAAAATGAGTATCCGTGTGGGATGAGACAGACGATATTTCTTGTGTGAAATGCCGAGGTGAGCTCGAACCTATGTGGTTGAGCATGGTGGGAGTTGTCTATCCTGTCACAATTTTTGGGATGATGTTGATGTGTCATCCTAACCCATTTTATTGTACCACCACTCGACCGTTGTATGTGGCAACGGCCTAGCATAAACCCCACTAGTTAAGCTGTTGGTTATGTGGTGTGCTGGTGAGCAACAGAGGGCCATGGAGACGGGGATATGGTCTATGTGCAGTATGCCCCTGGGTAGAACCTAGTTTGTGGTTGCTGACCCCCTGGTCACTTCTGTAGTAACTTGTCAATTTAGCTATGGTGGGTAATAGCTTTGAAGGAGCTGCACTGGCACTAAGGTGTTCATGTTGTGGTAGCCTACTTGTGGTTGTGTACACCTCTGTAGAGTTAAAAACCTATCCGGATAGCCGTGTCCACGGTATTGGGCGAGTTACGGCTTGGTCACTTCACTAGTCCCCTGGTTTTGGTTTAAGAATGTGCATGGTGAATGTTGAGTTGAGAAAAGATGTTGGCATAGGCTATGATAGATGGGGAATCTGGTAGCATAAAATCTTGAGAGAAAGACAATTATGTTTATTGATGCAACTAAAAGAAATGTTTGTGAAAACCTTTTGTAAAATAAACCCTTGCATGTGTAAAATTAGCTTTGCTGCAAAATAAACCATGAAGCTGTCCTTGATTATATTCCTTTGCATACTTCTGTTATATCCCTTCCATGGATGTGGTTGTGCTTGCTGAGTACGTATGTACTCACCCTTGCTTAATTTGTTACAGAGGCAGACCCGGACTTTGTGCATGAGGACGTTGTTTAGAGGGGGTTCGTTCTGCAGCCAACCTTTGCCTGTGTGTTAGGATCACCCGCTTGAAGCCGCATGGATTTCCTCTATGATGAATACCTCTATGTTGTCAACCTTTTTATCTGGAGTCTAGCTTTAGTTCTGTTTGTAGTGGCCCTGCAGTGCCATCGTCTCCCGTAATGTTGTTTATGTACTGAACCATCTATTGTAATAATGTGAACCAGCATCCTTGGACTGGTATTTGTATCACATTAAGTTCTCTCTTTCGAGGGGACGCTTCAGCCCCCGAGCATGCGAGGGACTTGGCCTAGTTCACTTGGAACGCGCCGAGTCGTAGTGCCGCGCCCAGCCCCCGAGCATGCGAGGGACTTGGCCTGGTTCACTTGGAACGCGCCGAGTCGTAATGCGGCGCCCAGCCCCCGAGCATGCGAGGGACTTGGCCTGGTTCTCTTGGAACGCGCCGAGTCGTAGTGCGGCGCCCAGCCCCCGAGCATGCGAGGGACTTGGCCTGGTTCTCTTGGAACGCGCCGAGTCGTTAGAAATGGAAGCATATCCCATCCGTCAATTTCGGATCCGGCGGATAGCGTATCGCCAATCCCGCGGATTTCGTCCGTTAGTTTCGGAGCCGTTAGGTCAGGGCGGCGCCGCGTTATAAATACGCGACCGGGGACGCCGTCGACGTCATTCTCCCGTTGCGCCGCACCCTTCGTCTTCCCCGCCTTACTTTTCGCTCGACCCGCCATTGCGCCCGAGCGAGGTGTCCGAGGTTGCATAGAAGTCGTAGTTTGATCGCCATTGCCAAGCGCCCCCGCTCCAGCTTTCATCCATCCCTTTCTCCATCTACTCGAGTGAAGCCATGGCTGAGGAAGCTGCTGAGCGCGCCACTATGGAGGCTCTGGCGGCGGCCGGAGTGCCGCCGGAGGGCGAGCAGGAGGCGGCCTGGGGAAAGACCAAGATGACGATGGAGCGCTTGGAGGACATGGCGAACCGCGGTGTGCTCCCCCCGAAGGACACCCTGTCGTGGAGGCTGCCGGAGAAGGAGAAAAGGCCGTTCGAGAACACCGGCGAAATTGCCGTCTTCGCGCACTTTGTTGAGCGCGGATTCAACACGTCGTCCGGTGATTTCTTCCACGGGCTGCTGCATTACTACGGTCTGGAGCTTTCTCATCTTAATCCCAATGGGATTTTTGATATTTCATTCTTCATCTACCTCTGTGAGGCATTTCTTGGAATCGCTCCCCATTTCCATCTTTGGCGGTACTTGTACCGCGTCAAGCGCATTGGGTCGGGAAACAAGGGAGACGGCCCCACTCGGATTACCGGTGGGACGGACATTGCATTGCGCATGGGTAGGCAGAGAGATTACTTTGATCTGCAGCTGAACAACGGCCACAAGCATTGGCGTCGCGAGTGGTTCTACATGGTGGACCAGCCGCCTTTCCTGCCGAGTAGAACTGGTATGGCGCCAAAGGTGCGGGAGTCCTGGCGCGATCTTCCAGTCGGGGATGAATGCGAAGGCATCCCCGATCTTATGGCGATGATTGCTGATTTGAAGCAGAAGGGCTTGACCGCCATGGCGGCGACGGTGTCGTTCGTGGCCCGGACCATCCAGCCGATGAAGGATCGGGTTCATACGGCGTACGAGTTCTCGGGTCGCACCGACCCGACCCGGGAGACGTCCCGAGGGTTTGACTCGGATGAAGTAGTCAGGCGCGTGGGCACCATGATGAAGGGCGAAGTGAACAATCTTGATGCTCCGCGCCCTTTTTCGTTGAAGAATCCTCCACTTGCGGTAGGGCTTCCACTCCGAGCTCTTTTTCTCGTTTCGTTGGTGTTTTCTGCATGCTGTCTAAGTTTATGTTGCATTCTTTGTTCTAGGAGCTGACCAAACGCTTCTTCTGTCCAGCGCCGTTGCCTGAGGCAGACCCGGCATTACGGCAGAAGGTGATGAGGCCGGAGGAGGCGAGGGATGATCGGCCTCCGGTCATCAAGGACTTGGAGGACTGGGTCTCTGAAGAACTCGGTTCTCCTCCCAGATCAGGTAATGCTGCCATTGTGGAGTCTGCGGCCGCCACTACTCGTACCCGGGCTGCCACTCGAAAATTCTATGCGGCGCAAGCATAGACCGCGGCTGCCAAGTCGCGGAAGAGGTCGGCGCAGGCGCAGGCGCAGTCGTCTGGTTCGTTGCGTGCTAAGAGGCACAGGACGGATCCTGCACCGTCGGCCGATGAAGACATGGTTGCCTCCCCAGAAGTGGAAGATGAGGGTCGGTCCCCCACACCCTTTATTTCGTCGGCGGATGGTCGGCCACCACGCCCAGCAGGCTTGCTCTTCAAGCGGCCGAGCAGGAGTAATAGGTTAGAGTCTGAACTCGGTTAAGTTGGTCGTGCTTGGGTCCTCTAGTGTCTTGAATCTTGATATTTGTTGCTCTTGCTGTGATGCTTTCAGAAATGTGGCCACACTGTCAAACACATCGCGTACTCGGTCGGATGGTTGCGGTGACCTGGGGGACTCTGTGTCCCAGGACCCGCCCACGGCGGAGCTGGTTTCGACCCAGGTGGAGCCGCCAGTCTCCGGTGCCACCGGTGGGGCGGACTCGGCGGCCATGGTCACTGTGACCACCGCGCCGAATATCGGTCCCAGAGCTTGATGATGGTCCCGAATATCGTGCTGATGAGGAGGACTCGGGCATGCCAGAGCTTGATGATGGCGCTCTCCTGGAGCAGGGTGCCGAGCCAGAGGGCGAAGAGGAGGAGGTGCTGAGCCGCCGAGAGCGCTTCGAGCGTATTGCCAAGGCGAACAGGGAGGCGCTCGAACGTATCTGCAGCTCGTCAGGCTCGATGCTGGAGGACATGGAGGTGAGTCTTATGAATCCAGGGTGTGATATTCTTGACCTTTGTTATTTGAGCTTTGATTGGTGCAGGTGCTGATGTCTGGGACCATGGAGAGCACGCGGTTGATGCGTGTGGCTGAAGACGAGTACCGGGAGTTGCAGGAGCTCAGGACCCGGGTCCGCACCATTGCCAGTGAGGCTCGTGGTGTTGCCATCCAAAAGGACTCGGACGCGGAGGGCGTTGGCGGTCGTTACAACCCAAATCCGACCACCAATACTCAGGAATAAATGAGGTTTTATGCAACATTCCATGTACTTAGGTTTTATTTCTAATAAACTTCCACGAGTTTTGGTGAGTGTCACTTGTGCAGGTACAACTACGACAAATACGTGCTATTGGGGCCGAAAATGACCGAATCGGCCAAACGACTCCGTTCGGCCGGTTACCCCCCTTAGTCGTACAACGTAACCGGGAGCCGTCCACGATGATGAGGACCAAGCGAACGCATCACATGCCACGTGGCCGACCGCCAACTCATCCTGAAGGACCGACACGTCACCTTGGGCCAGAACAACACGAGTCCAAGCAACCAGAGGCAGCCCAGGAGGGGTCCAGAGGCATAGGTGGTGCTGGGGGACAGGCCTGGGCCTCCAGGCCCGTTCGGCTGAACTAGGCGGTTCGGCCGAACCACCCCCAGTGCACAACTGCCTCCCCAGGCTGCATCTCAGCCCTTGGGAGCCAAGGCGGTGGATCGGAGGGTTCGGCCGAACCCCCTGGTTCGCCCAAACCGACTCCCCCGGCCGAAACGGCTGGCAATCGCCTCTGCCTTCCCCCTTGGCCATTACTCCATCCAACTGTCATTGGGGACTATAAGTAGAGGTGTCAGTTCACTTGTAAACACACACCAAGCCAAGGAGCTCTCATTCCACTTGTTCTAGTAGAGTTAGGATAGTTTAGTTGGGAGTTAGAGTTGAGTCGAGCTTTGCCTCGGAGGTTCCGGAGTCGTCTTCAGAAGCTCTGGTAATAGCTCTTGTATCTTTTACTTTTCCTTTCGTAAGACTTTCAGTTATCAATATAGTTATCTTTATCTTATTGTCTTTGTCATTTATATCTTGCTCCTACTTTATTCTAGTTGCAAATATATCTTGTTTAGACTATAGTCAGTTATAGTTCTAGTGCTTGTAGTCTTGTTTAAGTCTTTGTCTTGGCTGGTTCTTCGATCTTGCTTAATACTGGAGGTGAATTGTCACCAAGAGTATTGACAAGGTTGCTTGCTCTTGCTAGCAGAGTAAGTAGTCATTGACTAGTGTAGGAGTGGTTCCTAGCCTAGCCAGTGGCCTTAGAGTATTCCCGTCGCAACGGAGGTGGTAGCCGTGAGGTGGTGATAGCCCTTTTGGTCTTCGTAGCCCATCACGTTAGTTCCGGTCCGTAGGATCCCCCCAGCCCGGGAAATAGTGGCACCCCTTCTCATCCCTTTCTGTGTGTTCACCGGTTCCCTTGTCCCGAAGCTAAGACAATAGAGTTATCCCAGATCTCCTAGTGCTGGCTTTGTAGCCGCTGTATCTCTAAGCTAGAGTGACATAGGTGGATAAAGTATACAGGAGTCCTCTATCTCTTCTCGTTGTCCTCCCAGCTATCTATCTCTTCTCTCCCTTACCTGAGTATCCCTTGAGCTGTGTGTCCGGTATATCCACTCCTATCCAATACCGTTATCCCCTGTCTTGTCTAGTCGTGTACCCTCCTGTGATAGTCTCGAATATCTGTTCACTAGTAATCTTGCCAAAGCTTCCCTGCGGAAATATAAATTACGATACCTCGGGATACTCCCAGGTGAAGTGCTACAGCGGTGATTCTGTGCGCTTGCAGAATATTTCTATATTTTACTAAGCCATAAGGTAAACCACTGAAACACTCCTTACACCAGTACCAGGATTCTCAATTCTGATATTGGATCATAAGAAGTGTCAACAAGCATTTCTGGCACCGTTGCCGGGGAAGCATTTGGCTAGATTACTTTTGAATTTTTATCTTGAGCTATTTTAGTTGAGTACCGCTACTCAAGCGGGTTTATCCTTGCTCTGTTCGTTGGTCCTTGTGGAGCAGAGCAGTGCATGACTGGTTTCCAACTACCGTCAAACTTCCAAGAAAATCCGGAGTCACTTGTGAGGAAAGTGCGACCCCGTGTTGTACCTCCTCAGAAGCAACTCTTTTCGACGAGCCCAGTCTTTCCCGTCGTTGACCAGGCTACATCGAGGATGGCAACCAAGACGATCCGTGAGTTCTCTGCTCCATCGAGCGAGAACGTACGTGTCGGACCAGCTCCGCCAGTCGGAGATGGCAACTTCGGGCTCAAGCCAGCCCTCATCAACATGGTGCAGGCTAGCCCATTCTGCGGCAAGCCACACGAAAATGCCAATGCTCATCTCTAGTATTTCCTGGAGATTTGCAACACCTTCACCATCCGCGGAGTAAGTATCGATGCCATTCGCCTTCGTTTATTTCCATTCTCATTACTAGGCAAGGCAAAGCGGTTTTATGCTAACAGCGAAGCTATAGACACTTGGGATAAATGCATTAGTGCTTTCTTGCTCAAGTTCTTCCCGGTTGGGAAAACCAACGCCCTCCGAAACAAAATAGCTAGTTTCCAGCAGCTAAAAGATGAAACAGTCCCGGAAGCATGGGATCGCCTCCAGGACTATATTTCTGCTTGTCCTCATCATGGTATGCAGAGTTGGTTCATAATCCAAACCTTCTATCACGGGCCGAGAAATTCTGCCCGTGAGTACCAGGATGCTGCTGCTGGAGGCTCGTTCTTCTCTCTTGAGGAGAGTCGTGCGAAGGCCCTCATAGAGAAGATGGTCGAGAACCAAGGTTGGTCCGATGACCGGACTCAAACGAAGACCTGAGAAGTTCACCAAGATGGACCTCCTGATGAAGAAACTGGAGGCCCCTGCTCAAGAAACGGTGCAAGCCATGGACGCTCGCATGACCTGTGAAGTCTGTGGCAACACTGGCCATTCGGGGAATGACTGCCCCGAAACGCAAGAAGATGCCCACTACGTCAACAACTCCAACAACAATGGGTACCGACCGAACAACTACGGCAATCAAGGCTGGAATCCGCGCCCAAACCTCCCTTTTGAGAGGCCCCAACAAGGTAACAGTTACAATTCCAGCAATTTCAATAATCAGCCGTCTCTTAGAGATCTTGTGTTTGGCCAGATAAAAATAACTGAAAATATCAATAAAAAGCTTGCTGCTAATGATAAAACTCTGGAAAGCATAGACTCTAGGATGGAATCGTTTTCTTCTGCTATGAAAAATCAACTGAGCTTCAACAAAATGATAGAAACTCAAGTCGCTCAGTTAGCTTCTGCTGTTCCTGTCACTGAATCGGGGAAGATTCCGGGGCAACCCGAACCTTCCATCGAGACAGTGAAAGCTGTTACTACAAGGCATGGTAAGATGTCTTGTAGTGTGTTCCATACTAACCATGCAGGGAAGATTGCACGCATCCAAGTGCTGACACCGAGATGGACCTACCTGCCAAGAGCTGCAAAAAGGGCAATCATCAAGATCTCTCCGGACAGGAAGGAGGATCCCGGAGTACCCATCATTCAGTGCACGATCTGGAATCGTCGCATTGATGATGCACTCTGTGATCTGGGGGCAAGCGTCAACATCATGTCTAAGATATTATTTAAGAAATTACGCTACCCTACTTTGTCACCTACTACTCCCCAGGTACAGCTTGCGGACTCAACCATCCACTACCCCGAGGGGGTGATCGAGAATGTACCGGTCCGAATCTGGGGACGATATGTCCCCGTGGACTTCGTTGTCCTCGACACGGGGAACGAGTATTCGTTTCCCCTTGTGTTGGGCCGACCATTCTTGAACACCGCCCGGACTAGGATCGATATGGATGCGAGAGAAATCTCGTTCCGTATTGACGGAAGGTTGACTTACTTCAAGTTTCAACCCCGGGAGGAAAAGAAGGCAGAGCCACTCACACCGGAGCAGAGGAGCGCCGAGTGTTTCCTTAAGGCTCTCATTAATGGAGAGCTGGAAATACTCGGTGGCGAGCATCTCAAATGGAACGAGCCAACAAAGCTGACGACTGCAGAAGAAATGGACTTCCTCGTAAAGAAATACGAGGAAGAGCAAGCCCTCTGGAATTCTCCAGAGACGCCGATCCCGCCGCCAACGACACCGAAGAAGAAGAACAAGAAAATGTGGCGGAAGAAGGTTGCATCATCCAAGTCATCCACTCCGGGACCGGACGATGACAAGAGCAACTGAAGACAGGAGAAGTCCCGCTCGCGCAGTGGCGGACAGAAATCATTTTGACGCCTAGGGCCACTTGCCAAAGCGACTAGACCATACCAAAACCCTCCCACATGACAATATAACATTAATACGGTACGCTAACGCACAAAGGCAACTAAAACCATAATTTCAAGTATATCTTAATTCAAAGTTGAAGCATACAATGAAATTCATAAAAAATTGCAGAAAAGTAATGCATTACCTAACTAGTGCCAATTTGGTTAATCCTCGTCCACGTCCTCGTCTACCATTTCTTCATCAATAGTAGGAAACGAAATTGAGCCTACACAAGTAGAAAAGACATTCCAAAGAAATTAGGCAAGCAATATAAAAAATAAATTAGTACACAAATGATAAATGGCAATGCAACATACCACTAGCACTTGCACTATTTCGAGGCTTTGGAAGCAGTTTTCCTTGACTCCTTAGTTCTTGATAATACTCTAGGATTTTTTTTCATCTTCAATGCTTGCAAAAATATCTCTTTCAATATAGCATATCATCCGATAATTTAACCAAGTATTACCCATCTTATTTCTTGAGTCTGTCTTGACAAATTTCATAGCTGAGAAGGCTCTTTCAACTGTAGCAGTTGCAACCGGCAAAATCAAGACTAACCGAATGAGGCGATAAACCAATGCAAAATTGGTGTTCATTTTAGCTTTAACCATCTTGATAGCCAGATCACCAATGTCATGACAATTTGCAAACGAGGAGTCATTTCTCACCTCATTCATAAACACTCTAAGTTGTTCTGTAAGGGTGATAACTTCATACCCATCAAAATCAGCATCATAAAGCTTAGCCAATTCTAGTACTTGTTGTAAGTCATAGTTGGCAAAAGAATTATTTGGATCCAAACAGGCCATGCATCTCAATAATTTAGTAGACCTCTCAGAAAAGCAATTGTTGAATTCCCTCTATTTCCGGTTCATCATTCACATTGGCATTGCTAGTTCCTCCTATTTCCTGTTCTACTGTGCCTAATGTTCCACCTACTCCTACTTCATGTTCCGGTTCTGGTTGTTGCACAAAAGATGGGCCTGATGAAATTACCGGAGTAGGCGCCGGAGAAAAGAAAGATGTCAGCGTCCTGCATCTCTTCTTGCTCTGAGTCTGACCCTTCATCGTCATGTTCGGCTGTTCCTGTCTTCTGTTTTTAGCTTCAGAGTTCAGCTTCAGTCTTCAGGCTTCAGGCTCGGGCGCTCGGCAGCCTCCGGCGAGCGGCGACCGCGGTCCGCGGCGCGGCGGCACAGGCCGCAGGCAGTCGCCCACTCGGCCACTCGCCCTCGCCCAGCCGCACAGGTGCGGCGGGCCGGCCGGCCGGCGACGCAGGCCGCAGGCGCGCCGCGTGCGCGTAGCGCAGCAGCCAGCAGCAGGGGCGCAGCCGCGCAGGCCGCGCACAGCGCCGCGTAGGGCAGCAGGTGCGGCGGGCGGCGGCACTAGCCGCTAGGGTTGGCGGCGGGCGGCGGCGCTAGCCGCTAGGGTTGGCAGCGGGCAGCGCTCGAGGTCGGGGAGTCGGGGCAGTCGCTTGGGGTGGAGTAGGGGCACTGGGTGCTGGGCTTTTTGGGAGAGGCCGCGAGGGGGGCGCTGGGCCGCGGGGGAGGGATGGAGTGGGCCGCCGGCTGGCTGCTGGGCCAAGTGAGGAGTAGGGCCAATTTACATAAAACTTAGTTGGGCCAAGGAAAATTAATACTACTATGAAGAATTTTTTGGGCCACTCCATCCGCCGTGGCCCTAGTGGCCCTAGGCCCATATCCGCCCCTGCGTTCGCGGACTTAAAAGCTGAGCTCTCGCCGCGAGGAAAACCGGTATGTATCCCATATTTCCCTTCCAAATTTTAAATTTCCAATTGCATTTGCATGTTTTCCTTTCCAAAATAAATGAACCACTTGAGTAATTAATTTGAGAGAGAGTAGAAAATTTTGCAAGCTTGGTTAGAAATAATTGGACACATGCTGAAATTTAATTAGAGAAGCTGTAACTTGTAACTTTCTTCATTTTCACCCCTTCTAGAACATCTCCAATTATTTACCATCACCACCAACCAGCACCAAACATGTCTACCCCACTAAAAATGGCTGCACACTCACCAATTTTCACAAACATGGCAGCATGGGGGTGACTCCACTAAACTCCACTTTGGTCATGTCAATTTTGCATCTCACCTAACACAACCCACCAAATTGTACATGACCTAGTGTTGGACCTATGAAAACTTTGTGTTGGTAGGAGGCAAGAGGTGGGTGCAGCACATGGGGCACTCAGGCACCCAGGCCTGGTTCACCCGAACCAACCAGTTCGGCCGAACTGGCCCTACTGCCCCCTCGCGCCTATAAATGCCTCCCTTGCTTGCTTGTTTCTCCCACACAACCATTCACTTGCACACTCTGAAAAATTTCTACTAGGAGCCCTCTCTCTCATTTCTTTGCTCAAGTGCTTGCTCAAGTTTTGGTTCCCTTGCATCACTAAAAAACCCCAAAAATACTTTGCTTTTGTTGTGATCTTTGTGCTAAAATTCTGGACATGTTTGTGGTGGTCACCGACACCCACAAGAACGACTAAACTTTTGTGGTGGTTTTCATCCCTGCAAGAACGACTAACTATCTCGAACGACTGACTGGATTTTTCTTGTGCTAACCATGTATATTCAGTCCTTTGGGTAGTTATTGTTGCACTAACCTTTTGCAGGAATCATGTCGAAGTTCTTCACGTCGCTCCGTCGTTCCGCCCGGCTAGGCCGATGATCGGACGATGCTGGGAGTTCCCCAGCTCCGTCCCGACGCTCGAGCCGGATGGACACAGACGAGCACGGAGCAGCCGGCTCGGGATGGGGCCATGCCACGCCCCCGGCCAGGCAGCTCCTGAGCGAGAGTGACATCAATCTCAGGACAGAGCGGGAGCAGAACACCTTCAACGAGCTTCGGCTGAAGGAGTTCGAGCACACCTGTGTTTTTGAGCAAGACTTGCTCAGGGACACGGGTATGGACGTAGAGTTCACAAAAATTTTCCAGGCCATTGGCTGGGAAAATTTCTGGCACATCAACGAAGAAGGTTCGTACCTGCTCACCCTTGAATTCCTCTTGACTTTGGTTTCTGAAACTGGGGGGATTTGTTTTCGATTTTTCAGCCAAGAGTTCTTTTGCTCTTGGAGGGATTTCAGTTCGGGTCTCGGATTTTCAAGCCATTGTTCCTTAGACCCGAACAAAGCGCTGAAAAGATTTGATCGGGTTGCACTCTGGAAAAGATTTCGGGGAATACCAACTGTCACGCGCCACGCACAAACAGTATACATAACCCCACTTTGCGTTTCATGCATCGTTGGGTGTCTATGACGGTATTCCCCCGGGCAGATTTGCGCCCTGTCAACACCATCGAGTTGCGGGTTCTTTTTGCCATGGTCAAGCAAATTCCCTATTCACCTGTGAAAGACATGGTTGGTCACTGGCTGTCTCATATTTCTCGTGCGGGTAGCATGGCAATGACTTCTCTAGTCACTCCCCTCGCTAACCACCTGGCGTCCTTCAAGGCGCCCGGCTCACGTGCATCGAGACAGCGCGTTCCGTCGTGGATGCCGAGCACTTCGTGCAAGCCCACATGATACGGCGGACGCCTGACGCAACGCTGGCAATGATTTACCGTGGATATACAACTGAAGTGCCTTTGCCTTGTGCAGCACTAAGGTTGTATACTACGCCGAAACTAACTCTTCAGTTGAGGACCGAGTCGGACGATTCTCCACCTTGGAGAGAGCCCGCTCGGCACAGCGTTGCAGGTGATGGACCCGTCACGAGGGGACGAGCCAGGCGTGATGCTGGGCTTGCCACCTCACAGGAGCCGGAAGATGCACCACAAATGCCGCACTGACACACTTCTGCTTTTGAGGCCACCTACGACATGTACACCAGTGCTGGGACGTCCGGAGCAGGAGGCTCCGGGCAACACCAGGAGCCGAACAACTTCGCCTCAGGACGCTGGGACTATGGCCAGGACACAGACTCTGAGTGGTCCGGGAGCTGGTATGGAGAGGGTACCACAGTGCCTCCCAGCCATACTACCCCGGATACTCACAGTCCGCACGCTTCGACTACGGCCAGGAGCTGTCCTACATCTCCGACCGAGTCGAGCTCATCGACGACCGTACCCGAGAGATTCAAGACACGCTAGCCCGCCATTCTCAGTACCATCAAGAGAATAGCGGGATGGTAGCGTCCATCCAGCACGACGTCCACGAGCAAGTGGAACAGCTGAGCCAGTACCTTTCAAGGCTCAACCCCTACCAGTGAAGAGTCCAAGCTTGGGGGAGGACCCCCACCAGGTATGTCCCGATTTATCCAGCACTTTTATCATTTAATTTCCCTTTCATTTCCCTTCATGTTAGTTTGCATTTAAAAAAATGAAAATACCAAAAATATTTCCCTTAAACAATATTTCCCTTGAATAAAATAACTCTCAACCATGCATGGAATGAATCATATGCCTCTCACCTTGGAAATGATGAATAGTTGCCCTGTCATTAATTTTGCAAGTACTTTGTTTCAACTAGTTGCTAGATTGTGCTTGAGTTATTTGGCATGAGTAAAAATGAACCTGAAAACCTTGTGGGAGCACATGCTTTATTCCAAGTCTAAGTTGTTGTGGGGATTGATATAGTGAGAATTTGGTTAAGTTCTATTCTGCTCTTAGTACAGGGAAAATCTCGGAAATTTATGCTTTCAAAATGAAACAAGTTCCTCATTGGTCAAAATACCTACCAGAGCCATATGATAAGCTTAGTTGAAAACTTCTACTAATATGCTGCTTGTTATCTTAGTGAGCTTTGTCAAATTGTTGTGACCTTTGAGTGAAGCTTTCATATTCTTAAAGATCGAGATCCACGTACACACACCACCTCTCACTTGCAATTCCTACACTGGGAGTTAGCAAACATTTTCCATCATCCATCCACAAAAATAAATGCTCCATGTTCTATGATTTCCCTCTCCAAATATTCTTGATAGAGACATGGGCTATGCAAAAAGAAAAGCATGCCAAAGAAGCATGACAAAAATAAGAGAAAAAGAAAAGCATGCCAAAGAGCATGGCAAAAAGAAAGAGAAAAAGAAAAGCATGCCAAGTGGCATGGCAAAAATATGAATAAAAGATAGCCCATGTTCTCGAAAATAAATCAAGGAGAGGGAAGTTCATCCAAGGAGTTCCACCATATTCCATTCCACCATATTCCACTCCATCCATATCCACACACCTGCGCCTCTCGATCTTAAGGTATGATTTGTCTCCTTAGAGATCCGGTCTTTGACATAGCAAAATATAAGATGCATGCATGCCTTCATCCTTTGTCCCTGAGCCACAAAAAAAGCCATTTTAGATGATAGGATGAAAAAGAAGGCACGAGCCTTTGGTGAGGATTCAAATACACTTGAGTGATTGAGTGTGCCAATTGAGGAACAATTTGAAGTTTTCAAAACTTGTGAAAAAACTCCAAGATGGGATCCTGAAAAGAGTAGAGTGGAATAAAACTGAATTGAAACTATTCATCCTTTCAACCGCCCAAGATAAGGAGATTGCTATAAGCCCCATAGGCAAAAAGGTGAATTCAAACTCTGCCTATGATTCAAGTATTGTTGAACACTAGTTGTTTATAAAGTTACCTGCAAAAGAAATGACATTGTAGCAACTCCTGATCCACCGAGCCTAAGTTTATGTCTTTGCTCGAGGACGAGCAAAGAGCTAAGCTTGGGGGAGCTTGTTGGCGGTCGTTACAACCCAAATCCAACCACCAATACTCGGGAATAAATGAGGTTTTATGCAACATTCCATGTACTTAGGTTTTATTTCTAATAAAGTTCCACGAGTTTTGGTGAGTGTCACTTGTGCAGGTACAACTACGGCAAATACGTGCTATTGGGGCCGAAAATGACCGAATCGGCCAAACGACTCCGTTCGGCCGGTTACCCCCCTTAGCCGTACAACGTAACCGGGAGCCGTCCACGACGATGAGGACCAAGCGAACGCATCACATGCCACGTGGACGACTGCCAACTCATCCCGAAGGACCGACACGTCACCCTGGGCTAGAGCAACACGAGTCCAAGCAACCAGAGGCAGCCCAGGAGGGGTTCAGAGGCATAGGCAGTGCTGGGGGACAGGCCTGGGCCCCCAGGCCCGTTCGGCCGAACTAGGTGGTTCGGCCGAACCGCCCCCAGTGCACAACCGCCTCCCCAGGCTGCATCTCAGCCCTTGGCTGCCAAGGCGGTGGATCGGAGGGTTCGGCCGAACCCCCTGGTTCGCCCTAACCGACTCCCCCGGCCGAAACGGCTGGCAATCGCCTCTGCCTTCCCCCTTGGCCGTTACTCCATCCAACCGTCATTGGGGACTATAAGTAGAGGTGTCAGTTCACTTGTAAACACACACCAAGCCAAGGAGCTCTCATTCCACTTGTTCTAGTAGAGTTAGGATAGTTTAGTTGGGAGTTAGAGTTGAGTCGAGCTTTGCCTCGGAGGTTCCGGAGTCGTCTTCAGAAGCTCTGGTAATAGCTCTTGTATCTTTTACTTTTCCTTTCGTAAGACTTTCAGTTATCAATATAGTTATCTTTATCTTATTGCCTTTGTCATTTATATCTTGCTCCTACTTTATTCTAGTTGCAAATATATCTTGTTTAGACTATAGTCAGTTATAGTTCTAGTGCTTGTAGTCTTGCAAATATATGAGTACTTCTGTTGATGCTGCTTTTCTATAGAGTTCCGAGCCGATGACCACGTAGTTGGCACTTCGCCGGCTAATTTGCTCGAGGGCGACCTTGTCTACCTTGAGCTGGCCCTCTATAGTCATACGATCGTTTTTCACGAATGCGATGAGTGGTTCACGCCAATCTTCTTCTGCTTCTGGAGGAGCCGCAACTACTGCGACGACCTGGTCGGCAGTGGCTGTAGGTTCGCCTTCATCTGCTAGTTTGATGGACGGCTTCCGTAGATCTTGCACGAACACGCCAGCAGGTACTTGGGATCGCTTGGATCCTAGTTTTGACAGGACATTCTCTTCACGCAGTACATGGCGGAGTACTTTCGCGATTGTTTAGATTTTGGATTTAGTGAATCGGACTTGCCGTGTTTATTTTGTTGCTTCATGAGCGATTATTGTTTAGGGCGAACACATGATTTCCATGGAGTAAATAATGCAGGTCGACGGTTGTCTCATGGACATGGAGAAAAGATTATACACATGGCGATCTGATTGAAGCAAAACTTCCTCAAATAGCCTTTAATGACGCTGGGACGCATGCAACCAGCGCCGACGAGATGCATGCATCCGCCTGAATTGCTCTTTTCTTCTCCTGGCGCTGTACGCAAGTGTCTGACCTGCCGAGAGCTTGATCTGATCGGAGTCCTACTCGGCTGCGCCTCTTCGGTTATGCATCGTATGCATGCACATGTGCATGCACGGCCTTCGCACACCTTGATCTGCCGCGCGTCTCGGAAATTGGGTGGGTCGGGCGGGTTCTCAGATCGGATCTGAGATTTCTTCACGGCGCGCCTCCACGCATGCGGGGAAGAACGCGAGATTGATCTGCCATCAAGCTAGCAGTGTTTTCGAATCAAAAAGCTCACCAATCTCCCCCTACCTGGCGCGCCAACTGTCTTCATGGCGTGATCCGCCGTCCGCGTCTGCATCTAGTGCCTCAGCCTGCCGGCGCTGGGCTCGGAGGGTGTTTGCATCTATACGGCGTTGTCGCGCGGATGCGGTCTCGTTGTCTTGAGTGGGTTGGTCCTTGGAGACGAGTACCTCGCGATCTGGCCGCGAATTGTAGCTCTTGGATGCGTCCGCCGAGTTCTCGGGGGTCCTCAGTATGGTCGTTGCGACCTGGAACTCACCGCAATCTGGAGTCTGGGTGGGTTCGGGCGGGTTTCCAGATTGGATCTGGGCCTCGCGGTGTGGGAGCCGTCCGGAATAGTCGGCAGCCACGTTCTTCAGTTCATGGGGGAACGTGTTCCCTGAGCGGTCTAGGACTCGCTCGACATGGCGATGCACTCAGCGAGCGTGTCGTTGATGCGGTTTAGCCCGTTGATGATCTCGTCGGGGTAAGTTGGCGCTTGGGAAGCAGATCCGGAATCCGCTCGTGGACGCTGAGCTGCTCGATCTGCTCGATGAGCCGATCGGGTACGTCCGGGGGAGTTCCCGGGATGGTTGAAGTCGAGTCCGCTGGCATCAAGTTGACGCCGGTGGAGCTGGAGTTGCTGGAGTCGGCGAAGAAGCCGCATCCCGGAAGGTGCTTGGGGCTGTCGCTCATGTTCGCCGGGAAGGCGACGTCGGATCGATCTGCCATCAAGCCAACGGTGTTTTCGAATCGAAAAAGCTCACCAATCTACCCCTACCTGGCGCGCCAACTGTCGGACCTTAGGACCGGCAATCCACCTGGGGGTACCCGAGTGGTTGATTTGTAGGCGGGCGATTGATGAGCTAGCAGCTTGATGGTACACAGGAGGCACTGATTTAGACAGGTTCGGGCTACCCGGAGGTATAATACCCTACGTCTTGTGTCGGTGGCATCGTTTGTATTGCTGGTACCCGGCCAAGCTTCAGGAAGCTTAGGACGAGCGTATGGTTTACATGATGTGATGCGTGATTCTCCGTTGAGGTGCCCTAGGCCGCTTTATATAGGGTAGCGGGCTAGGGTTTACAAGTCGGTTTCCATCTAAACCTACTTGGTTCCGACCAGGACTTTAGTCCGGGTCGGTTTACAACTGGAATATCCCGGGATATCCGGATGAGCCGCCCGCCGGATCTTCGTCAAGCTTGTCTTCCAAGTCGGGGTGCCTGCGTGGGCCGCCTAGTGGTCGGCCCATGAGCCTGTCAGATGTGGGTCCTGGCCGCCGTAATCTGGTCTGACAATGGGCCCAGGGGTACCCATATCCCACACCCAGCAGTTACCTTCGCGTGGCCGCGGCGAGTAGTCACCGCCGCCGCGCCCTTCTTCCCGTCCCCCAAGCTACGACCGGGCCCCTGCCCTCGGAGGAAGCGGCCGCGCAGAGGGTTCGTCTCGGCGGGGGTGCCGCGATGCCACACGGTTGGTGGCGGCGCTGGGCGTGGTGAAAGGGACGGGAAGCGATGGGCAGATGTAGGGGCTTCACGAGGGGTTTTTTTTGCAAACTTTTACCACACATGTTAAAGGGGTTGCGGGTTGATTAACAAAGTTATATGGGGTTTTTACAAAATTTCGACGTATCGCAGAATAAATCCTTGCTTTATTATACATATATATATATATATTATAGGGCGCGTCTAATTGACGCGCTGCGCGTCGAATAATATTTAGCGCATTGACGGCTGGCAAACGGTTCTCCGTCATGCCCTTCTAGCCGTAAAATTACTCCGTTTTTGTCTCCGGAAGTAAAAGTCAATTCCACCTATTCTGTGCAACCGTTTCGCTCTCCGCTAGTTTAGTGGGCATTAATTATTTGTTAATCATATGGCGTCATATCTGCCAACTTGAATACAACCGTAATGCGTCTGATTGAGGATTGAATGATTGATTGGACCACCAATTCATGCAATTGGTAGCATCGTTGTGAGTTCATCTGCTTCAAAATCAAAATGCATGATTCTGAGTAATTCATGGGTCATGTCAGGAGTAATTCTCTATTTTAGAAGAGTAAAATTTCATACTAGATGAGAGTAATTTTTTCTAATCTTAGAAGTAATTTTCTATATTGGTTAGAGGAGTATTTATTTTGCAAATAGGGAGTATTTTAAATTCACTAGAGGAGTATTTTTTTGAAATGTCAGGAGTTTATGTTTTCAAATTTCAGGGGTAATTTTAATTGACTAGAGGAGTATTTTTTACAAATAAGGAGTATCATAAATTCACTAAATAGTAGTGGTCGAGGCATGAGTGTTGGCAGACGTGTGTGCAGACCAGCGTAGAGATTATGAGTGTATTTCACAATCAAACTTAAAAGAGGAACAAAGGAATTTTACGGCCTGTATGGCTCGGCGGAGCAATTTGACCAAAGCACGGCCGCGGAGTTTATTGTTCTTTTTTTTTTAGATCGCGTTGATTGTTCGAGTTGGCCATATTGTAGCAGCTGCGGGAACGTTTGAACGTGATTCTTGGAAGAAAGACACGTGCATACAGTTTAAGGAAAAAAAGAAACAAATAGAGTTAGGAGTAAATGCAGTGATTAGATGGAAGGTTTCTCCTGCTCTCTCTCTCTCTCTCCATGTTATTATCTCCATGATTTGTGCAAGTCGCCAATGATGGACGGGCCTGGGCGTGGCCTGGTCTCCTGCGGCTTACACGCGGCAGTATTTTTCTTCCTTGCTTTCCTAAATTATGGGCGTCCTGCAGCCATAGAAACCGTAGTATGTGGGAATAAATTCCTTCATTCTGCTTTGTCGCCATGCAAAGGAATAATCAACACAACATAAAGGGAGAGAGGGATTTAGGGCATAGTCAAACGCCTTGCATGCATTCATATGTTTTTGTGAGATAATTATTACTTTTTTAAAATTGCCAGCGTGTGGACAAGCATGCAATGGAGTACGCCTCTTAATGCTGGTGGATTCTCACTGTACCGTAGCTCGCTCACATGGTTTAGTCCTAGTCATGACAGATTATTCTAGCGGTCTATAGTAGTATGTACTGGCCAGCACTATTAGTGTTGTGAACTACTCTATGTAACAAGTTTTTCCAAATATCAGGAGTAATTTTCAATTGATGACAAGAGGTGTTGAGAGTATTTTTTAAATGACAAAAGTATTTGTCAATTGACTAGAGGAGTATTGATTTTCAATGTCAGGAGTATATTTTTCAATTGAGCAGTATTTTCCGAATCGGAGAAATCACATAATCAAATATTACAAATATTAAATTTCTAATCTAAATCCCTGTACCAAGTAATGTATGAAATAATTTGTGTTTTGTTAATTCTTTTAGCACATGACCTGCAGAAAACAAGTGCGAATGATTCTTAGAGGAGCTAGGATGGAAAACAGATTAAACATGAACCAAAAAATAAAGTTCAAGACCCAGAACCAACGCGTCGAGATGGGGGCCTGGCCATTCCTTTTGAGCAGGCGCGCTTGCAAGCGGCATGTCATCGGTGCCGAACAATCGGAGCGCCGCGTGGCCGTCCCACCCCGCATGCGTGTCCATCCCACATCGACTTTCGCAGCATCGAGAGCCTGCATGAGCGCAGATGGATGCTCCAGCTCCAGCAGTCTGCTAGCTAGCTTCGTTCTTTCTCGGTGGTATAAGGCAACGAACGTAGGATGCATCTCGACCGGGCACCAGCGGCGTCACCGCACCGCCTCCACCTCCCTCAGTATCTGCGAAAGGCAGCGGTCTGTGCAACTGCGTGATCAACTCCACCACCGTGTCCATCGATCTGAACCTATGAAGAAAGTAATAAGAAAGGCAAAAAAGAATCATTTTTTGAAAATGCATGTGGCCGCGGCGATAACCATCGGCCAGCACCAGTACATGCACCTCACCATGCAGCGTCGTCGGGGCTGGTGCCATCCATCACGGCTCGAGCTCCATCGTAGCGCCGCTCATGGTGGTCGCGTGGGAAAGAAAGAGAGAGCAGACAAATGAGAAGAAGACGTGTGTATGGTATTCCTACATTATTTAAGGCCAACGAGATTGATTGCCTCTCCAGATATTTAGATAATTACTAATTAATTAATTGGATCCTAATACCGTGAGTCTGTTTGTGCATGCATGCGTGGTTCACTACACGGAGGAGTAAATACTTGACTCTATTTACGTTTGTAGAATTTATAAAAAGGATGACCGGACGGACGTCGACGCTCCGTTGAGGCGTTGAATATTATTTAACACCAGCGAGTGGAATAGCAGTTACCTAATTATATATATATATATATATATAGGTAGAGACAGAGAGGTAGAGATTAGACCTGACATGTGGGTTCTGTGTAAGGGGAACGACGAGAGGATAGGGCCTGCGGGGATGAAGTGGAACGACAGGAGGATGGAGCCGCCGGCGGAAAGGACGAAGGGGAACGACGGGTGGATTTGGACCGGTGGGGTCGACCTAGACCGACGGAGAGGAAGAAGACCGGCGGGGAGGAGGGAGAACGGCGGAGAGGAGGAGGGCAAGAGAGAACCGCCTGCGGCAGCGGCGGCGTCCTTCCCTCCGCGTCGCCCTCCCCGTCACCCTCCCGTCGTCCTCCGCGTCTCGCTCCCTTCTATTTTTTCTCGAAAGATGAAGCGGTACGAGCAGGGGAGGGGGAAGCGCCCAATGGCGCGCAAAACCGAGCGGGAGAGCTCCGAATAGTTTTGAGGCTCCCGCGGTCAGGGGCAAATGCCGCGCAATCTCGATTTCGCTCGCGAATGTCCAGCGCGCTAAACGGCTGTATTCACCACGCTTCAATTCCAATGCCAATTCTTATGCCCTAAAACATATACGTCCAAACCAAACACAGTGTTATGTGAGAAACGTTTCAAAAAATAGTATAGATTAGCAGCAATTTTTTCAACGACCGCGGCGCTCCACCTCGGCCCACCCTTAACCCATTCTCACGTGCACACGCCCGGCCCACGTTTCTCTTTCCATCCACTGGCTGCCGTCCGTCCCGATCCTTCTTCCTTCGCCTCCCGTCCCCCGCCACACCCCCACCCTACACCCACCCACCCCTCTCAGCGGCGACGTCTCGGGCGCTCGTAGGCTCGTAGCCCTGCGCCCCTCCCCTCCGTCCGGCCGACCTAGCCGGCGCAGCTGCCGCAGAAGCCCGATCGGAACCCCACAAAATCAGGTAAGATCCGCCGCTCCTCTTCGCCCCTTCTTCCACCACCAGATCTGCTTCTCACGTTCCACGGCTCCACGATCGCCTCGCCCGGTGGCGCCGCCGGTCTGGGACTTGTGCCGCCTTCGTGCGGTTTCCGTTGGTTCCCCCGACAGATCTGGGTTATTTTAGCTCTATTGCGCTGGTTTTGTAGAGATTGCGGGAGTTAAATGTTCACCCAGGTTTGTGTTCTCGTTGGCTGGGAGAGCTAGGCGTGTGGAGGTGGATTGTGTTGTCGGGTGTGGGGTAGGCGGTGTACGTTGGTTGTTTAGGTAGGTTTCTTGTTGCTTGAATCGTTGCTCGTTGTGTGTTGTAGATGAGTAGATCGCCGGGTGGGTCTGTTTCCGTCTCGTGATGTGTGCATCTGCTATCCACCTTGTATCGAAATTCACTCAGTTATTTGGAAATGCAAATACGCAATTCTTGAGTTAAATAATATGGTTACATAAATCAGATTTCAGAAACAGATAGTTAAATAGAACTTTGCAAATAGGCATCTTTGTATGACATTTGTAGTGGGTCAACAGAAGTTATTGTTTAAATGTTTAATGGTTGACTCCAAAGCATATATTTGTAATTAAGGTAGTTGGCCTCACTTTCTTAGATGGTGGTGTGAAATGTTTGGACCCTCAAAAGTAATATTGTTGTTCTGATAGGGAACATAATTGGTTACTTCCATCTGGCCCATGTCTATCACAGTAGCATTCTTATGTTCATCCAAATTGATTTCTTTAATTGTAATTTTGTAGGAGTTTGGTTCACCTAGTCTTTGACTATGTTATCAGATATCTTGTTTTTGAATTTTTTTAATTCAAATATGCCTTTCTAGTTTACTTCCGTTTGTTTATGCAACCAAATTTCCTTTTTTGCTCCTTAGAAATTTTAGAATTACCATGTTTTTAATGCAGTTTCCTCATTTACAAATTCAGATATCCTTGATAAACCTGATGGCTATGATTGATGAACCTCTGTATCCAATTGCTGTACTAATTGACGAGCTTAAGAATGAGGATATTCAATTGCGTCTAAACTCCATCAGAAGACTTTCCACAATTGCACGTGCGCTTGGGGAAGAACGAACCAGAAAGGAACTGATTCCTTTTCTTAGTGAAAACAATGATGATGAAGATGAGGTGCTTCTTGCAATGGCTGAGGAATTGGGTGTCTTCATTCCTTATGTTGGAGGTGTAGAACATGCTCATGTTTTGCTTCCACCATTGGAGACATTATGTACGGTGGAGGAAACTTGTGTCCGTGATAAGGCAGTTGAATCTCTGTGCCGTATAGGTGCACAGATGAAGGAAAGTGACATTGTTGGCTGTTTCATTCCAGTAGTAAAGGTAAGAGGTTCATAAGTAGCAGAAAGTACTTTGTTATTGGTCTAAATGCATTTCTGTAGTTGTGGGTGTATTTGTTGGCTCAAGCCATCAACGTTTTATTTCTTGCTACTATTTATCTAAATTTTTCTTTGCTTTGCCTTACTTGGCTACCATACTGCTAAGACTCTCGTGTTCCTACTTCCCATGCTTTAGTAATTTTAGTATGTCTTTGCGTTATCGCTCAAGTGCTAGATTTCTATTTGATCTCATTTATGCTGATTTTCACTCAAATATGATTCTACCCATTCATTTTGGTGAACCAATGATGTTAATTTTCTGTTTGCATGTCATGTTCTACTACTACCTCTATGTTCATCAACTTAAATTGTCCATGTTTTACTCTGTTCAGAGGCTAGCAGCAGGTGAGTGGTTTACAGCTCGGGTATCGTCCTGTGGTCTTTTTCACATAGCCTATCCAAGTGCGCCGGACCAATTGAAAATAGAATTGAGGACTATATATGGCCAGTTATGTCAGGATGACATGCCTATGGTCAGAAGGGCAGCTGCATCAAATCTTGGAAAGTTTGCGACCACAATTGAACAGAATCATTTGAAGGCAGAAATAATGTCAATTTTTGATGATTTAACTCAAGACGGTACCTTTTTTATCCATATTTTAATGGATTATTTTGTGCTGCATCATTTGATTTCTTGCCGTGGCAATGTCCTGTTCCTTCTTTACAGATAACGACATGTGTTTATACATATTTATGTTCATATAGTTGCTTATGCTTCTTGATTGTCCTTAGGCTGAAACATGCCTCATTTTTTTTACTAAAACTAAAACTTGAGCTAAAAAATCAGGCAGATATTAATGCTTGAATATATCGGTCAGAATTTATGCTGTAAGGCGCACTACACCAGACCTAAAGCATACCAATATTTTGGATTGAATCAATGAGTTAGTGGACGCACATTGGCATACGCGTTTTGGACATCATTGGAACTATGGCTGAAATTTGATGGTCTTTTTTCAGATCAAGATTCAGTGCGTTTGTTGGCGGTTGAAGGTTGTGCTGCTCTTGGTAAATTGTTGGAACCAGAAGATTGTGTAGCACATATTCTCCCGGTCATTGTCAATTTCTCCCAGGTACTCCCATCTTGCACCCATAAATCTTGCAAGATATTTGTTTACCTGGTCTGGATAGGCAGACACGTCTGCAATTGCCAGTGGATGATAATTTCTCAGAGTTGCCTCCTAAGATTGCAACTTGTTGCAGTTCAATGCATCATGCTATCACAATGGATATATGGTATATGCTTATCGTTGCTTTGTTTCCTTTGATAGGATAAATCCTGGCGTGTTCGTTATATGGTTGCCAATCAATTATATGAGCTCTGTGAGGCGGTTGGCCCCGAGCCTACTAGGTATTATGTGTCTAACTTACAAGATAATAATACATATGTACTACATTCTTATGTATTATGACATGTACTACATTCTTCTGTATTATGTAAACCCATAACCTTTTCGAGTATATTAATTTTTTTTGGTAATAGAGCTGATTTGGTGCCTGCATATGTTCGTCTCCTTCGTGACAATGAGGCTGAAGTGCGGATAGCAGCTGCTGGAAAAGTTACTAAGTTCTGTCGCATATTAAGTCCACAGCTCGCAATACAACATATTCTTCCATGTGTTAAGGTTGGGGCAAAGAAGTTACCCAACATCAATTTGTTGTTAACTTTTTCTTTTCAATGAACTAACTTTTGCCGACTGCATTTACAGGAATTATCATCAGATTCATCCCAGCACGTTCGTTCAGCTTTGGCTTCAGTCATTATGGGAATGGCTCCTGTATTGGGAAAGGTGCTCAATGATGCAAACATATGTTTTTAGAATATGTTATGGTCAACTGTTGGCAGACCATGGAAGCTAATCATCTTAATTTCTGATTTTTTTTCAGGATGCTACCATTGAACAACTTCTTCCTATCTTTCTTTCTTTGTTGAAGGATGAATTTCCTGATGTTCGACTCAACATAATCAGCAAACTTGATCAAGTTAATCAGGTCAGTGCCTATTTCTGTATTCAGGGTTGAATTGACATATATTGGGTGCTTTGCGCTCTCTTTTCAAATTTTCTGATGACTGGTGAATTTGATTTAATCTTTCAGGTTATTGGAATTGACTTGCTATCTCAATCACTGCTACCAGCTATTGTAGAGCTTGCAGAGGATAGGCACTGGAGAGTCCGGCTTGCAATAATTGAGTACATCCCATTGTTGGCAAGTCAGTTAGGTGTTGGGTTTTTTGATGACAAGCTAGGGGCACTCTGCATGCAATGGTTGGAGGATAAGGTTTGATATTATTATGATTATTCATGTGCTGGATATCAAAACAGTAATTCCATGGGAATTTGTCTCAAGCATCTCAGTCTTCTTATATCCTTGAGTGCATATAGAACATTGTGATGTATAAACTGCCCATTGGATCGGTATGATAAACTAATTAGAATTTTAATTTCAGGTCTTCTCAATCAGAGATGCCGCTGCTAACAACTTGAAGCGTCTTGCAGAGGAGTTTGGTCCAGAGTGGGCAATGCAGCATATAATTCCTCAGGTTCTTTGTCTACCATGTTTTCACCTAATGTTTAGCATTTCTTAGTTCTAATTCCACAACTGGATATAGTTCTTGGGCTCAGGTTTTCTCTGATTTGTTAATGATGCCACTTAATCAGTGTGCACATGTAACCTCTACCTTGTAATAATGAATTAAGTTTGATCATGTTGTTCTGTGTGCAATTCTTGTAGCCTTTGTAAATGTTCATTAAGTTTGATCATGCTGGACAAAGTAAATTCATTATCTGTGAAATAATTGTTCACCCTCCGAATTCCACTTTGCCGTATATTGTCCTGGCATCCAGTGATGAATAGCTTAAATTTAGGGATATGTGCTATATGCATTGTCACTTTGTTATGATTGCATGGAATTTCTGCCATTCTTAAAAACGAACTTATTTGATTTTCCAGGTGCTGGAGAAGATCAACAATCCACACTACCTGTATCGCATGACAATTCTGCAAGCTATCTCATTGTTGGCCCCTGTCATGGGTGCAGAAATCACTTGTCAAAAGTTGCTTCCGGTCATCATAAATTCCTCAAAGGACAGGCAAGTGACTAGATCTTTCTGTGTGAAATCCCATCTTTTTAAGGTCTCACTAATAGTCTAAATTTTCAGGGTTCCTAACATCAAGTTTAATGTTGCGAAAGTACTGCAGTCACTTGTACCGATCCTTGATCAATCTGTGAGTTCCTGTAGTTATTTTGCACGGTCCTACTTTTAAAGTGCTACATTTGAAGTTCCTATTGTTGGGGAGTATCATCAATGCTTACTCTGCAGGTTGTGGAGAAGACCATTAAACCATGCCTTGTCGAGCTCAGCGAGGACCCTGATGTGGATGTAAGATACTATGCCAACCAGGCGCTGCAGGCTTGTGATCAAATGATGGTGTCAAGCTAACTGGTATGTGTTGAGTGTTTAGAGCTTGATTTTTCGTAGTCCAATTTTGGAGTACCTGTAATTTGGCCGTTAGGTCGAAGAAGATTTCCTTGTAGCCTCAGTAATGGATCAATACTGCCATACTGATAAATGGACCGTCCGGGTCCCTTGTTCATTGTGTTATTAATATTGTAATTGAGCAAAGATGAAACACGTTACTATGTGTGTTCACAAGGTTGATTGGAATTTGCTTTCTGTGATGGTTTTGATGAACCAAAATGTAGCTTCCTTGAGCCTTGCACAGTTGCACTTGCTCGTTTATCTTTCTCTTGAGTCTTGCACAGTTGCACTTGCTCGATTATCTTTGTCAGGTAGCTGGGCAGCTACATTTTTTGGATTCTTCCTATTTCTTGTCCTAAAATTAATCTCAAAATATAAGCATTTCTAATTTTGTCACTATATATTAAGTTTGACCAATTTTGTATAGAAGAATATTAAATTTGACCAAGTTTATGTAGAAGAGAATATTCATCTATCATGTCAAAATATATTGTGAAAATGTAGCATATCATAATTTTGTCCTATCATAATGTTATTATTTTCTATAAGCTTGTCTAAACCAAATATAGTTTAGTTTAAGATAAAACTAGAATTTTGTTTCGGCATGGAAGTAGTGGTTTCCCTCCCCCACTGCGTGATCCGTTTTGGGCACTGTGCACTTTGAAGGTTAAATTACTGTAGCATCATTGTGTAAAATCATGCCTCGTTTCTCATTAGCCCTCGTGCTGGTTATTGCTGAGCAGATTCTATCTAAAACTTCAATTTGAATGCAGATAGTATGTTCCCAGTGTCTACTACTGTTAACTGGTGCCAAGCATCAAAATTTCCATGTGCCGTTGGAACTGTGGCTACTAAACTAGAAGCCTGAGTTTTCAAGTTACTAGCAATATGCCCTTGTGTCGCAATAGAAAAAAAAATATAGCATGCCATGTTTGCTCCTAAATATGGGCAAAACTTAATTTATGACCCACGTCATTTTTAAAAAAAAATGAGTTTAAGTTTAATTCATGCACAAACCGAGTTAGACATGTGCAAATTTAAAACACTTTCTTTGAAGAATATTAAAAGATCATACCTTATACGCATAACTTGTAGATAAACAAAGCAATGAAATTTGGCGTATTTTGAAACTCACATCACGCTGTAGAATGTTGAGATGAAATGAACGACGTCTCTGAATATTGCTTTCAATCTGAGTTAGACAAAGTTTGCACAGGGTTTTTAATGGCGATGGAATTCTTACTAAGTGTGTTGGCATCATATGACATGCATTTTCACTATTTCTCTACATATTTTTGCTCAGATGCCATGTTTGTATAGAGCAACATCTAGAGATCTATAGCCTCCCTCTGCTCGGGATTTAAATTTATGCAAATTTGCATAACATGTTCTAGCATTTGGCTTTAATAATTTTCTAAAATGTATTCTGCTCTTAGTACGGGGAAAATCTCGGAGATTTATGCTTTCAAAATAAAACAAGTTCCTCATTGGTCAAACTACCTACCAGAGCCATATGATAAACTTAGTTGAAAATTTCTACTCATATGCTGCTTGTTATCTTAGTGAGCTTTGTCAAATTGTTGTGACCTTTGAGTGAAGCTTTCATACTCTTAGAGATCGAGATCCGCGTACATACACCACTTCTCACTTGCAATTCCTACACTGGGAGTTAGCAAACATTTTCCATCATCCATCCACAAAAATAAAATGGTCCATGTTCTATGATTTTCCTCTCCAAATATTCTTGATAGAGACATGGGCTATGCAAAAAGAAAAGCATGCCAAAGAGCATGGCAAAAAGAAAGAAAGCATGCCAAGTGGCATGGCAAAAATATGAGAATAAAAGATAGGCCATGTTCTCGAAAATAAATCAAGGAGAGGGAGATTCATCCAAGGAGTTCCACCATATTCCACCATATTCCATTCCACCATACTCCACTCCACCATATCCCACTCCATATATTCCACACACATGCACTTCTCGATCTTAAGGTATGATTTGTTTCCTCAGAGATCCAGTCTTTGACTTAGCAAAATATAAGATGCATGCATGCCTTCATCCTTTGTCCTTGAGCCACACAAAAAGCCAGATTAGATGTAAGGATGAAAAAGAAGGCACAAGCCTTTGGTGAGGATTCAAATACACTTGAGTGATTGAGTGTGCCATTGAGGAACAATTTGAAGTTTTCAAAACATGTGAAAAACTCCGAGATGGGATCCTGAAAAGAGTAGAGTGGAATAAAACTAAATTCAATCTGTTCATCCTTTCAACCGCCCAAGATAAGGAGATTGCTATAAGCCCCATAGGTAAAAAGGCGAATTAAAAACTTTGCCTATGATTCAAGTATTTTTGAGCACTAGTTGTTTATAAAGTTACTTGCAAAGTAAATGACATTGTAGCAACTCCTGATCCACCGAGCCTAAGTTTATATCTTTGCTCGAGGACGAGCAAAGAGCTAAGCTTGGGGGAGCTTGTTGGCGGTCGTTACAACCCAAATCCGACCACCAATACTCGGGAATAAATGAGGTTTTATGCAACATTCCATGTACTTAGGTTTTATTTCTAATAAAGTTCCATGAGTTTTGGTGACTGTCACTTGTGCAGGTACAATTACGACAAATACGTGCTATAGGGGCCGGAAATGACCGAATCGGCCGAACGACTCCGTTCGGCCGGTTACCCCCCTTAGCCGAACACGACGAAAAGGATAACCGGAAGTCGTCCATGTCAGCGATGACTAAGCAGACGACTGTGCACGCCACTTGGACAACCAACAAAACAACTCTAGGCCGAATCAACACGAAGACCACCAAGTACAAACAGCCAAGAAGGTCCACGGAGCAAAGGCGGCGCCGGGGGGCAGGCCTGGGCCTCCAGGCCCGTTCGACCGAACTAGGCGGTTCGGCCGAACCACCCCCAAGCCGGCACCGCCTCCCAGGAGTGCATCCAGGCCATGGGAGCAAAGGGCGGTGCATCCCATGGTTTGGGCGAACCGAGCCGTTCGGCCGAACCGGAGGATTCAGCCAAACTGGCCGGGCACCGCCTCCTCACTCCCTTGGCTGCTACTCAAGCTCCACCGACCTATTTAGTTATAAATACAAGTGTCCAATGCCCGGTTTCACACACACCACTTGGGAGCAAGTCTCCATTCTCCACTTTCAAGATGTAGAGTTAGGCTAGTCCAGTTGGGAGTTAGAGTCAGGGTCGAGCTTCGCTCGGGGTTCCGGAGTCATCTTCTGGAGTTCTGGTAAAGCTCTTGTATCTTTTCCTTTTCTTTATGTATGACTCTGAGTATTCTCAATATATTTTCTCCCGCATTTACTTGAGTTATTTGTTCTGCATTTATCTCGCGAGTAAGTGTAGAATGTCTAGTCCTGGTTATAGTTGTTGTAGTCTGGCTTTAGAAGTTCTCTCTTAATTCCTTATCTTAGCTGGTTCCTCGTTTCTGCTCAATGCTTCCGGTGAATTGTCATTGGGGTATTGACAGGATTGCTTGCTCTTTCTAGGAGAGTAAGTAGTTACTGTCTAGTATAGGCGTGGTGCCCAGACTAGATGGTAACCTTGGTTTGCACTCGAGTCCACGGTTGTGTGGTAGCCGTTAGGTGGTGACAGCCCTATACGGTCTACGTAGTCCACCACGTCCGGCTCGACCCGTAGGAGCCTCCTGCGGTTGTTCACTAACACCCCTTCTCATCCCTTTCTGAGTGTCGGGTGCTCCGCTTCCCGACGCCGAGATAATAGAACTAGGAAGAGAACCATAGATGCCATTCTCCATGCTAGCCGTAACCTATGCTAGAGATGTCTCAAGGCCAGTGGTAGTATATAGGAATCCTCTCCTGTCTCGTTGTTCTCCCACTAGCTAGACCGCTCTTCTATCTCTATCCTAGACTTCTCCTTGTGTGTGTCAACTGCATATCACTCCTATCCTATCCTTTACCCCCGCCTTGTTAGCCGGTACTTTAATTAGTAGTTACATTCTTGTCAGTAGTCGATACTCTTTATCCAATGCTTCCCTGCAAAAATATAAATACGATACCTAGGAATACTCCCGGGTGAAATGCTACATCGGTATCTGTGCGCTTGCGGATTTATATCTGTATCGTAAGAATACCAATGAACACTCCTTGCACCATTACTAGGATTGGCAATCATGATAGTGAACCGTAAGAAGTGTCAATAATCTGCCATTCTACTAAGTTGTGCTCAACCAGTTGGTGTCCCCATGGGAATTGGCTCCGTTTTAGTTTGAGAGTTAATAATAAGACTTCCGCTATTTATTTATTTATTTATTTATTTATGATGAACTCTGATGTAAAACTTATTATTTTATTCGAGCATTGTACTTTGATATCATATTTGTTCGCTACATGTGTACTATGACTTCCTGGGAACACATATGGCCGCATTCGGGTTTCTATGTAAATCCGGGTGTGACAGATTGGTATCAGAGCCGTGCTGACTGTAGGATCGCAGCCTAGTTAGAATGGTCGATTAAATTTTGTTTTATCCTTGCTCTTTTTATTTTATTTATAAATGTGTTGAGTTCTTTCATAAAAGTGGTGCTGTGTTTTCCCCATCTCTCTCTATTGCAATGATTTTAAAGTTTCTTTTTCTTTCTTCTGCTTTCTCTCCTCTCAGCAGAAGATGGCTCGCACGAAGTTGACAGCACGCAAGACGACCTGTGGCTTCCTTCCGCCACGTGTTCTAGAGATGGCTTTGGGCGCCCGCTACAGGATGCCTACCGTGAGTGGCAGGAAAGGCGCGAGGAGGAGCGCCAGAGGCAGCTGCAGCATCTGGGACACCAGGAGTGGGAGGCTGAAGAGGAAGAAGACCCTGAGATGGAGGAAGAGTTGGAGCCCTCTGACGATGAGCGTGATGTAGAGGAGATCCAGCAGCGTGAGCCTGTTCAGCCAGCCAAGAGTGTAGACTCAGCCGGTGATCCTGATGATGATGATGATGCTGGTGATGATGGAGACGATGGAAGTGATGGTGGGAGTGATGATGAAGACTCAGAAGAGGAAGAAGAGCCAGCACCTGAGGAGCTTGAGCCACCAAGGTGGACTATGTACGACTACGTCAGGGATGGAGGCGACAGCTTCTACCATCGGCGCCTCAGGAGGATGCTTGAGGACCACTATGGCCACGGCAACGTGGGCATTGAGTACCACAGTGAGTGGTGGGTACACCCCCGCTTTCCCAGCTTCTGGAGGACTACAGTGCAGATCCACACGCCTGACCATTGGGCGAGAGCTGCCAGGATGAGGTCGTTCCACAGTGCTATCGGTGAGAGGAGCTCCCAAGAGGCAGCCATAGCAGATGCAGCTCGTCAGGCCTACTTATCCTACAGAGACAGGTTCTAGGTTGAGGTGCAGCATGGACCAGAGAGGTGGTACCCCCGCCGGAGGAGCGGACAGACAGCTTGCACCATAGCTCCCATAGGCGACATTGAAGACCCTCAGTTTGCTTCTACTGTGTCACTGGTGGCCACTCTCAACACAGACGTGGATGCAGCTTCAGATGAGCTCAGGAGAGTGAGAGACCAGCTGAGGAGGACGCAGGAGCGAGTGCTGCTACTTGAGCAGCAGTTGGGAGCCCCAGCACCCCGTAGTCCAGTCTACCGTGCAGAGTCACCACAGCGCAAGAGGCCACGCTACGGATCTGCCGCCGCCAGTACCACCGTCGAGCGTGATCATTAGGAACTTTACCATGAGTCTGTAATAGGGATCGATTAGTTTACGCTTTTCAGTTGAGTCAAAACTTAGTAGTGTCGAGTCTTGTGTGAGCTTTGTTATTAGGTGATTGGTTTGATTGTTATTATGTTTATGAGTGGTTTGAGTGTCACACGGGGGCTAGATTGGCAGAGTTGTATATGGAGAGAATTGTATATTTGCATGGGGTACCGAAAAGGATAGTGTCAGATCGAGGTACTCAGTTTACATCTCACTTCTGGCAGCAGTTACATGAGTCTATGGACACTAAGTTACAATTCAGTTCAGCCTACCATCCACAGACAGATGGACAAACAGAACGCACGATCAAATCCTGGAAGATATGTTGAGAGCTTGTGCCCTACAGTATGGTGCTAGTTGGGACGAAAGCTTACCATACACGGAGTTCTCGTACAACAACAGTTATCAGAAGAGTTTGCAGATGGCACCATTCGAGGCATTGTATGGCAGAAAGTGCAGGACACCACTGTTCTGGAATCAGACTGGGGAAAGTCAGGTATTTGGACCTAAAATACTAAGAGAGGCAGAACGACAAGTGCAGGCGATCAGGCAGAACTTTAAAGTGGCACAGTCTAGGCAGAAAAGTTATGCAGACGTCAGGCGGAGAGACCTCAGTTTCGAAGCCGATGATTTTGTGTACCTCAAAGTGTCACCCATGAGAGGAGTGAAAAGGTTCAATGTGAAGGGCAAGCTAGCACCTCGTTACATTGGACCGTTCAAGGTACTTGGTCGGAATGGTGAGGTAGCATGTCAGTTAGAGCTACCAGAGAAGTTAGCAGGAGTACACGATGTGTTCCATGTGTCTCAGATGAAGAAGTGTTTGCGGGTGCCGGAGGAACAAATTTCAATTGAGGAGCTGAATGTTCAGGAAGATCTTACGTACGCCGAGCATCCCGTCAAGATTTTGGAAGAGTCTGAGAGGGTCACTAGAAATAAAGTGATCCGGATGTGTAAGGTTCAATGGAGCCGTCACTCAGAGGATGAAGCCACTTGGGAAAGGGAAGAAGATCTCAAAGCAGAATATCCGCAGTTATTCCCATCCACATCCGAATCTCGAGGACGAGATTCATCTTAAGGGGGGTAGGTTTGTAACACCCTAAAAATGCCTATTTTAAAATTTAGTAATTAAATTGCTTTTATTTAAGTAATGTTAATATTTATCTAGGAAGAAATAAATTATTTATGATAAATAAAATTAAATATAAGGTTAGAAACATTTTTGTTGCATTCATGTTGTCTGCATTGTGTTTTGTTTGTGTGCGGTTCAATTGGAATTTAAATTCTGTTTAAATTCGAATTCGAATCGTTTTGTTTGGAGCCCTATAAAAGTTGTTTTGGCCAAAGTTCGATTCTCCTCCCTGAACTCTTTTTCCCGGCCGAGTTTCCCCCTTCTTCTTTCTTCTCAGCTCGGCCCAGCTCTCCCCTTCTCCCGCTTTCGGCCCAGCTGGCCCGCTCCGCCTCTCCGCACTCTCCCTGCCAGCGCGCAGCCCAGCCGGCCCAGTGCGGCCCACCAGGGCGGCCCGCAGCGCCCCCCCTCCACTCCGACTGCCAGGCGGGACCCGCCCGTCGGATCCGCCCCCGACCTCCAGCCGGAGTCCGGCTCGGCCGCGAGCCAGACTCCGACCCCGGGGCCACAAGCGCACACGCCGAGGTCCACCCGGGGCCACGCGGCCGGCCTATAAAGTGCGCCGCCCTGCCTCGCGACCCCCATCGAACCCTAGCCGCCTTCACTCGAGCTCCCCGCGCAACTGCCGCCATAGCCGCCATCGCCGAGCTCTGCATCATCGTCGATCCGTCTTGTCGTCGCCGCTCCGCCGCCGCCGACCCTTCCAGGAGCTTCGCAAGTAGGTGAGGAACCTCCCCGGCCGCCCCTTGCTCTTGTTCTCTCTCTGTCTGTCGCGTGTCGCCGCCGCCCGCCGCCGCTGCGCGTCGCCGCTAGCCGCCGTCGTCGTGAACCCCCTAGTCGAGATCGTCGTGTTGCACCGCATCAGTAGATGCAACCCGAGCAGCTAGCTGAGCCCCGCAGCGCGTTGTCACGCATCGCCGGCGAAGCGCCGCCGTCGCCAGCCAGCGCCGCCGCTCGCCGTGCCGCCGTTACCGAACCCCCTCCCCAGATCCGATCTGAGCCGCCCGTTTTAGATCCAACGGCCCAGATCTAAGTCCGCCCTGGGTCAAAGTTGACCCGTACCGGTCAACACCGGTCAGCCGAGCCACATTTGCAAAAGAGCGCCTGACCTTTTTCCAAATTAACCCGCCGTCCAGATCCATTCAGAAATAATTAGAATTAGGTCTTGGATTTCATGAAAAACCCCCTGTCTTATTTAAAAATAGCTCCCGAGGTCCTGTTTAAATTACTTAGCGCTTTGGCCCTCTATTTTAATACAAAATTACTTTTAGGTCCCTGGTTTTTCGCAAATAAGCCCCTGGAACTTTTAAAACTTCGCCAGCAAGTCCCTAAACCTTAGAAAAGCCATATCTTTCTCGTTTTAGCTCCGATTTGAGTGATTTTCACAGTCACGTGTTCGTAGCAAAGCGTAGATTAGTTTTTAAGCCTCTTTTTGTTCTGTTTCTACTGTTTGGTGTACTGTTCTAATAGAATAATATTGTTTGCATGTACTGGCTTGTGTGGATGCTTGTGTGTTGCTTCGTGAGTCCAGTCGGTGAGCCGTACGCGTTGGAGTTCGAGTACGAGGGTTACGAGGAGCAAGACCAGCAGCAACAGCAGCAGCAGCGGTTTGAGGAAGGCAAGTATAACACGGACAATCCTTGCTACCTACACACCTCTTTTACATTATTTACTGCATACGCATGTGTCTAATTTGTTCCCCATTAAGGTTGTACCTAGTTTTGTTTATCCTATACCTTGAACACCTGGGTTTATGCATTTGGGTAGACATTTGCTAGGCGCAGCTACTGTCACCTTGCTTAACTGTTAATCATGACTTAATGGTTCACTTTAATGTTAATGTTAAAACTTGCTTTTTAGCAACATGGATCCGAGAGCTAGGGTGTACGCTTCGTGCTTGGCCCTAGTGTCTCTCCGTAAGGACTGGTTCTAAAAGCGACAACCCAGGAGCCTGTCGCCACCGCTAGAACTATAATGGCTCTGGTCTTGGACAAGTAACTTGTACGACTCTAAATTAATAGTAGTTACCGAAGGGGCTGACGGCGTTATGAGAAGCATGGGTGAGAGTATGGTTTGATCCACCGAGGACGGGTGTTCCATCGGCTATGTCTCGTTAGGCACAGTCCCATGTTGGGAGCCTCAGGGGAGAGAGCTCCACGCGTTGCGCTCTTTATTTTGTTGTTGGCATGTGTTGCCGCGCTCTGGATGCTATTGACCCTCCTATGGGAGCGCCCTGGGAGTCGATCTCGGTGCCTTGGATCATGCTGCCTAGGTTGTACCATAATGGCTACTATTGGTTTAGGGTGTCTTGTGAAAAGCCTCGTAGCGTCCCTATGCAGTCACACCTCGGTAGTGTTGACGTGCGTGGTTGGGTTTAAAGTTCGTTTGAGCTTTTACGCGACTGGTGGGTAAAGGGCGAAACCTCTGCAGAGTGTACAATCTATCATGATAGCCTTGCTCAGGGTCACGAGCGGCCTGGATCCTTTTGGATTAGAAGCTGATGATATTTATTATGGTTTAATGTTACTTCTACTTTATTAATTGGGTTCACAACTGGGATTCATTTAATTGTAGTATCTTGGATAATTGTTAAAACGAATCAATTAAAATTTGCTAATGCAGTTCAACCATGTCTAGCCTTACTTTTGAGCCTTCATACACCGTGTTATACTTGCTAAGTAAGACAATTACTTACACTTGCTATTCAACAAAATCCCAGATGGGTAACAGATGGATTAGATGAAACTGCTGCTATAGAATTTCCTGAGGATCTGCCATTCTACTAAGTTGTGCTCAACCAGTTGGTGTCCCCATGGGAATTGGCTCCGTTTTAGTTTGAGAGTTAATAATAAGACTTCCGCTATTTATTTATTTATTTATTTATTTATGATGAACTCTGATGTAAAACTTATTATTTTATTCGAGCATTGTACTTTGATATCATATTTGTTCGCTATATGTGTACTATGACTTCCTAGGAACACATATGGCCGCATTCGAGTTTCTATGTAAATCCGGGTGTGACAACCAATCAAAATAAAAGCTTTAAAAGAGCGTGCTAAAGGATAGGGCTCGGTTCGCTGGTCACGTGAGCGTAAGAATAGCTGAAAACGAAGCAACGGTTTGAAAAGGTACAACTATCGGAAGATTTGTATTTAATGAAAGACTATAAGCTTCATTTATTTTACTTTTATAAAATCATGTATAAATAATGAATACAAATTATATTTTAACCTTTAGAAAAGGCGAAGTAAACTTAGTCATATTTTAATTGCAAATATTATAGTACAAATTACTTCAATTAAAATATTAATATTAAGTTAAAATAAAATATGTGAGAGCATCTAGTCGAATAATTTTATGAGCCGTGTTGAACTAGTCATATTATTATTCATATCATAACATATTAATGTTAATATTAATCAAATTGACATTTATTTATGAAAAGTCGAAGTTGCACCTTAATCATCTTTTAATTAGAAAACTAGTTTAATCGTTGATAAGACAAATTAATATTAGATTACAAATCGAGAGATTATCTAGTTACTTTTATTCAGAAAACTAATTGAATAATCTATTAATCAATTTAGCATTTATTTATTAAAATCGGAGTAGAAAACCTTATTTAGCTTTTAATTAGGAAATCATATTTAGATAACATTTAATCAATTTAATAAAATTCGGAAACATGAAACATGGTAATTGGCAGTGCTAACGTGTAATTTACGTTGATATGAATCTAAAGCAACAAGAACGGATTTACGTTAAAACGCGAATTTTATGGCTAAAACAAGGTTACAAGGACCTATTTGTAAAAACTCAAGGGCTAAAACATAATTACGTTCTAAAACCCGAGGGTTGACGCGCAAAAAGGCAGGGGCTGGACTTTAGGCGCCAAAACAGAGAAGCTCAGGGGGGGTTTTTTATACATCCAGGGACGTGTTCGTAATTATTTTTGAATTGAACTGGACGGAGGGTTGATTTCGAAATAAGTCACGGGTTCTTTTGCAAAATCATCGCGCTGACCGGTATCCGCCATGTTTGACTCATGGGCTGGAGCGTTGACAGTCGTCAGATCCGGATCGTGGGGCGCAGAACAGATCGGGGAGGGGAGGATTGACACTGATGGCGACAAGTGGCGGCACCGCTCACGCCCGCGGCGAAGCATCACCGGCGCTCACACGATTTCGGGCTACAGGGCTCGGTTGGAGGAGCAGTTTGTCCCTACGGCTTCGCACGAGGACAATGAACTCATCTAAGGGTCTCTCATCGACAGGGAGGCATCGATGACGGTGCACGACAGCGAACGGCGGTCGATAGACGACGGCGAGGCGGAACGCGAGCTACGGAGCGAGAGACGGAGGGAAAAGCGGCTCGGGTGCTTACCCAGCTTATGGCGAAGCTGCGCCGGCAGTTGACGATGAGCCCGCGGCAGCGGTGAGGGAGATCGACGGCGGCGGCGGTGAACTCCAATGGCGGCGGCGGCGCTGCGAATCGGGAAGGAGTGCTGAGGGCTAGGGGTGCTTGAGGCGATTTGGTGGATGAGGGTGGGTGCCTCGTCGGTCTTGCCTTTATAGCCCCCGGGAGGCGCAAGGAAAACTTGGGTAGCGAGGTGGCGCAAAGCACTAATGCCACTGTTTAGCAATCAGCGTGACGCTCCTTCCTTCTGGAGGCGCGACGGAGGTGGCTTCGTGGAAGGTCCAAGGCAACGCGGGGTGGGCCAGAGGGGGACCGAGGCGCGGCCTGGCGGGGAGCTTGGCTCGGGCTCGAGTTCGGCCCGTGCTCGGTGAGAGGAAGGGGGTGAAGCTGACACATGGGGCCCGCAAGGCAGTGAGAGGGAGAGGGAAGTGGGGCAGCTGCGGGGTTGGGCTGGTGGCGGGAATCGGGCCCAAGTGGAGGCAACGATGGGTTGGGCCGAGTTGAGGCGATGTTGGGCCGATACGGGGCGAGCAGGGCCATGGAGCAGGCTGGGTTAGCTCGGGAATGGAGGGAAGGAGGGGGAGAGTTTCGCCGCGAGGATTTGGAGGAGCAGAAGAAGATTGGGCCAAAACCTAAGGGAGCAAAAGCGAACTCTGCACTAAACAACTTTTCAAAGACTCAAACGAATGTAATTCAAATTCGAATTTAAATTCAATTTAAATTCCAATTCGAACCACACACAATCAAAATTCAATGGAGCCAGCATGAATGCAACATACAATATAATTTATTTATATTTCACAAATATATTATTATTATTATTTTCATAAATTCCCTGTAAATTAAACAAAGCTTGGAAAAATTTAGAAAATTGAGAAAATTGTTGTATTAATTATGTTAAAAATTCACATCCCAAAATTCGAAAATATTTGGGTGTGACATGGTTCAATAGCGAATTTAACTTAAAATTAAATTCCCTATTGAACCACACACAAATCAAAACTCAATGCAGCCAGCATGAATGTAACAAGGGTGTTTCTAAACCTTATATTTGATTTTAACTTCCAGAAATAATTTATTTACCCTATATTAATTATGAGCACTTTAATAAAAAGCATATTCTTTACTAAAATTTTAAATAGGCCTAATTTAGGGTGTTACATAGCTCCGTTTTGATCCGTTCGAGTTGCGTTAGAACTGTGTCGATGTAAGCTACATTTTAGAAGTGACGTTCACCCTATTACAAATTTATGTTTTAATTATAATATTAACTCGATAGATAATCAACTTAACTTTTTCTTAAATAAAATGGAACATAGGTTTATACTCCGCATATTCTTAAGTAAAGGATTAATATGAATAATATCAACTTGAATCTATTTTTAGTTGTAATTTGTTAGTTCAACGCGATATGGCATAAGTCGATTAGTTGGTGTCACATATGCCTTGTTTTTAAAGTTAAGTGCTTGAATTGAATAATTCATGAAATATTTATAAGTAATTTGATTACATATCATGAATTTTTCACCTATTATTTACATTGCTTGATTTAGATGTCAATTTGATGGGAACCCATGAATAGGTTGTTTACTAGATTTTCCTAATCATTACTTGTTGCCTTTAGAGGTACCTTGTTTTGGGTAGTTCTTGCTTAGCTTAGGGTTCTAATTAATTTGATTAATTGAACTATGCGAGATGTGGTCTTTGGGTAATCTTTTAGCAACATTGAACCTTAGGGGCTTAAGAAAGTGTTGGTTTTGGTGGAGGGTTGGAATGATGCTCATCTTGCTCAAGTCATTGGACAAGGACTGGTCTATGAAGCGACCACCCAGGACTTACAGTACAACCATGAGAACTAGATGGGCAACAGTCTTGGCTGAATAATTAGGGGCAACCAATGGTCAGGATTAAGTTGTATGGACTGGATGAGGTCAGTGTACCCAATAGTTCAGCAAGGAACCTCGGGTGTCGCTGGATAACCAGGGCATGCCATAATCCACACTGGTGAACCTTTGTAAAGGCCTCGTAGTGCACCATGTAGCACTCACATCTCGGAAATGTGTGTGTGTGTGTGTGGGGGGGGGGGTTTAGCGGCCCCAGCGAATAGTGTTGACACGACTCATGGTGAAAGTATACAACCTCTACAGAGTGTAAAACTGTTATAAGAGCCGTGCTCACGGTCAAGAGCGGCCTGGACCCTCACATGGTTAGTTGGTTTGGGTGAATCACAAAGGATGTTTGTGGTTTGGATTTTGGGTTGGATGATATGAAATTAACATTAAGTTCAGGACAGGTGGGTGCCTGTGCCTTGTAGTTTTGGAAAGCCTTGTACACATAATATTCTTATAGGTGCTTAATTAAAACTTGATCAACAAGACACAGAGCATAGATGCCACAAAAAGGTTAAAGGCTAGGGTTAGATCTATAAAAGGTCACGGGCAGGACTGGATCTAAAGGAATCAAAACTTCATAGGGGTTATTCGCAAAAGGCCCAGGGCTTCTTCTCCACGGCCGACAGGCGGCTTTGAGCAGCGGCAGTGCCGACGCTCCGGCGACCTGGGGTGGTGGGGATCCAACGCGAGGGATACGGGAAGGTGAGGGGATCTTGTCCAGATGCTCACCACCCGCTGAACTGGTCGGTTGTAGACGCTGGATTTTGAAGAGGACGGCGGCGGTTTGGACCTTCAAGTCGGCGTCGATGCGCTCCAATCACGATGCGGCAACGAGGGCAGGTGTTATGGGCGTGGCTCGACAAGGAGACCCTCGTCGTGATGTCGGTCCTCATCGGTGATGCCCAGGATAGCCGGGATTTGGTCTGCGGCGAGAACCAGTGGCCGGCGGTGAGGTCCTCCCGTGGGCGGTGAGATCTCTAGTGACGGGGTGGCAGCGGGAGGTAGTGAAACACGTGCGGCTCGGCGAGGGGATGCTCTGGGAGGGCTCAACATTCGTCCGGCGTCGACCGAGTCAGCAAATTGGTGGTAGCCGGGGCTATGGCGGCGCTCGGCTCCGGTGGCGGCGGGATTTTGACGATTGCGGTTTATGGGGCGCGGAGGCCGAGACCTGCGGAGTGCGAACGTCGAGGAAGGAAGGAGCGGCGGCATCGCTGACTTCAGCCGGGCGGCCTGCGTGCCGTGCATTGGGCCGGCGACGCGTGCGGCCCAAGAGGAAAACAACGGGAGAGAGAGAAATGCGGGCCGCAGCTAACGCGGGAGGTTGGGCCGGGGTGAAGGGAATCGGGACGGGGCAGGTGGGCGTGCGGAGGAAAAAAAGGAGGGGCTGCTGGGCTGGGCTGAGGCGGTGACTAGCTGGGCCGCAAGGAAGGAAGGCGAAGCTGGGCCGGCTCAGGAAGAAATTAAGGAGGGGGAAGAGCAGGCCGTCGCGGCTGTACATCGCGCGCGCAATGGAATTCCTTTTACCGTCTGCGTGCACCACGTGCTCTGTGCTCTGCGAGCGTGGGCCGTCGGGGAAAGAATCCAGCCCAACGTCGTGTTTCTTTGCTGCCGAGAAATTTTTTTCCAAAAGGAATCTTACATGCATGGAGTATTAACTAAAGTCTATTTGTAAAATCTTTTTAGGGATGAGTGCAACTTTGCGCGATGAATCTAATGAGCCTAATTAGTCCATGATTTACTACAAGTAGTGCTACAGTAATCATCGTCTAATCATGCGGTCGAAGGCCTCATTAGATAGGTCTCGTGAATTAACCACGGGTTGTGAAGATAGTTTTGAAAACTGACTTTATTTGATACCCTTAATTATTGGTTAAACGTGTCTGAAAATTTTTTGTCACTTCAAAGAAACACAGCCCAATTTAGCCACGACTGTAGGATCGTGGCATGTACATGATGGAGGAAATGGTGCGAACCCACATCCCCACTACCAGGGCTACGTGAAAAAGATAGTATTTTTTACTTATCTATTTTTTTCTTACGGAGAAAACTAGTTTTTTCTTTTTTTTATGTTTCTTTCTTCCTTTTGTTTTCTTCTCCTTTTCTATTACTTTCTTCTTCCTTCGTTTTATTTTTTCTGCCATCATTTTTACCTTTCGATTCTCTCTCTATAGATATTTAATTAATCTCCTTTTCTCTTTCTTTCATTTTTTCTCATAAGTTTTTGACTTAACATGATTCTCTTTATTTCTCGTATAATCATATAAGTTACACATATAATAAGTGATATTTACACATTTTTTGAATAAGATGAATGGTTCAACATTGTGAAAAAATCAACAGCATAAATATTTCAAAAGAGTGACAAAAAATCAACAGCATAATATATCAACAGAAAGGTAGGACCAACTTATTTTGCATATGAACATAATTTTTCTGTCTATAATTTGTCTGTAATGTGGATATGTTTGTTTGCCCTGGTAATTGTTCTGTCTATAATTATAGAACGATTTGTTCGTGCATGGAGTTATTTTGTTCACTTTATCGATCAATTTATTAGCGATGTTAAATTATTTATTTGCTTCATAAACTAAATTGTTCACCCTTAAAAATAATTTGTTTGTCATATAGAATAATTTGATCGCGCATTGAGTTACTTTGTTCGCATTATTGATCAAATTATTAGCAATATTAAATTATATGTTTGCTTACTAAATTGTTTGCCCTTAAGAATAATTTGATCGCCATATAGAATAATTTGTTCGCGCGTTGAGTTATTTTGCTCGCGTTATGGATTAATTTATTAGCAATATTAAATTATATGTTCGCTTCATACACTAAATTGTTCGCCCTTAAGAATAATTTGTTCGCCATGTAGAATAATTTATTCGCACATAGAACTATTTCGTTCGCCTTGTAGATTAATTTGTTTGCGATGTTAAGTTATCTGTTCGCGATGTAGATTGAATTGTTTGCGCTTTAGAATAATTTGTTCGTCACATGAATATGTTTGTTCCGTATGTAGAATAATTTGTTTGTTTGTAGGGGCCATTTTTTCACTTTTGTTTGTTCTGTTTTGTTCTATGAGTTCATATAATTTGTCCCATGTGTGCAAATCTTATAAAAAAATTATATATAATAAAAAATATTAATAAACATATTATTCAAATATAATTTTCTCGTGTCTTATTTGAAGATACTGTTGTTGAAATTTTAAAAGCGCAATAAAATTTAATGTTAATAGTTGATTTAAAAGTTATTATTTTTCATATTCAAATCAGGTTGCATGCCGCCTCACATGTTCATGCACATCGAATCCAAAAGTGAGAGCATGCATGCGTGTTGCGCTGCTACTAGCAGCATGCATGCGCTGATGCAAATGATGCATGTCGTTAGAACTTCTAAGCTACTGCGGCCAGGCTTGGTTGGTTAGAAGCTCAGAATTAATAATGACTCAGAAACAATGGAACGAAGCTAAAGATAGTTGGGCCGAGTAGCGAAAACAAACTGGGCCAAAAGAATCAACCCAAGCGCGCTTCTGGTGACGAGATGATTCCCGTCACTTACGTGATGTCTAGTCGCGCCCATAGCAGGCCAAGGGAGAGAGTTTAGGAGGTAAAAGCGAACTCTTTCCAAAACAACTTTTTTATGGCTCAAATAAATGCTATTCAAACTCGAGTTTAAATTAGATTTAAATGATAGTTTAAACCACACACAAACAAAATTCAATGCAACCGGTACGAATGCAACGCACACAACATTAAACCTATGTTGTTTTAATTTAATTCTAAAAACAAAATATTCTTATATTAAATCCCTTAAAAATTATAATAAATCTAGCACAAATCTTAAAAATTTGAGAAAACTACTATTATAATTGTACCACCTATTGACATCCTAAAATTCAAAAAATTTGGGGTGTGACAGAAAAGCATGGCAAAAAGAAAAGAAAAAAGAGAAAAAGAAAAGCATGCTAGAGGCATGGCAAAAAGAAGAAGAAGAAAGATAGCCCATGCTCTCAAAATAAGTCAAGGAGAGGATGAATCATCCGAAGGAGTTTACACCATATTCCAGTCCAAATATCTACACACTTGCACTTCTCGATCTAAAGGTATGATTTGATCCTCGTAATATCCAGTCTTTGACTTAGCAAAATATAAGATGCAAGCATGCCTTCATCCATCTTCCCTTAGCAAGATATAAGATGCAAGCATGCCTTCATCCATCTTCCCTACCTGAGCCACACAAAAAGCTTTAGTAGATTTTTAGGAGGAAAGAAGGCAAAGCCTTTGGTGAGGAAACAAACATCGCTTGAGCGATCAAGTGTGTCAATTGAGGAACCATGTTTAAATTTTAAAATTTGGAAAAAAAAAATCCGAGGCGGGATCCTGATAAAAGTAGGAGTGGAACTGTCCATATGGTTGCACACTCACCGATTATCACAAAACATGTTAGCATGGGGGTGACTCCACTAACTTCCACTTTGGTCATGTCAAATTTGTATCTTACCTACCAAAAACCACCAAAGTGACCATGCCCTAGTGTTGGACCTTGGCCAAAGTTTAGTGCTGGTGGGGGGCATGAGTGGGCAGCACCCACATGGGGCGTTCGGCCGAACGGGCCATTCGGCCAAATGGCCGCTGCTGCCCTCTCGCGCCTATAAATGCTGCCCACCTTGCTTGCTGCATCCTTGAACCATTCCACTCTAAAAAATTCTGCTAGGAGCTCTCTCTCTCTCTCTTTCTCAAGTTCTTGCTCAAGTTCTTCTCTAGTTCTTGCTCAAGTTGGTTCACTTGCATTGCTGAAAAATCACAAAAAAATATTTTGCTTTTGTTTGAACCTTGTGCTGAAATTTTGAACGTGTTTGTGGTGGTCTCCGACACCCACTAGAACGACTAACCTTTTGTGGTGGTTCTCATCCCCGCAAGAACAACTAACCCTCTCGGACGACTGACTTGATTTATTTGTGCTAACCCCGTATATTCAGTCCTTCGGGTAGTTGTGCTAACATTTTGCAGGTACCATGTCGAAGTTCCTCTCCGCGCTCCGTCGCTCCGCTCGGTTCAGTCGACGCTCGGACGATGTTGGGAGTTCCTCAGCTCCGTCCCGTGGTTCAAGCCGGATGGACGAGGATGAGCAGGAAGCAGCTGGCTTGGGATGGGGCTATGCCTCACACCCGGCTCGGCAGCTCCTGAGCGAGAACGACATCAACATCCGGATGGACCGGGAATGGTACATCTTCGACATACTACAGCTGAAGGAGTTCGAGCATACCCGTGTCTTTGAGCAAGAGCTGCTCGAAGGGACGTGTATGGACGTGGAGTTCCCAAAAGTTTTTTGTCACACCCGAATTTAATCAGAAACCCGAATGCGATCATATGTGTGCCCAGGAAGTCACAATACACATATAGCAAACAAATATGATAAACAGAGAAGATATGCTGAATAAATACTCGAATAAATAGAGTTTTACATCAGAGTGCAACATAAATAAACTAACCAATACAGCGGAAGACTAATAACTCTCTCTGAATGAAGCCGCACTCCACAGGGACTCTGACTGGGAGAACGCAACTCAGTAGTACGGTAGATCTTCTGGAAACTCAGCAGCAGACTCATGCACACCCCAATCTGTTACCCGTCTGGGATTTTGTTGAATAAATAGAAAGTGTAAGTAAAACAATTACTTAGCAAGTATAGCACGAGTTATGAAGGCTCAAAAAGGCTAGACACGGCTTAACTGCATTAGCACTATTAGTTAGATCATTTTAACATTACCCAAATTACTACAAGTGTATGAATCCCGATTGCAACCCAATTAATAAGGTGTAAGTTACTTTAAGCATAAATAAACATCATCTTCTAATAAAAAAAGATTCAGGCCACTCGTAAGCCTGAGCAAGGCTATCATGATAGATTGTACAATCTGTAGAGGTTTCGCCCTTTACCCACCAGTCGCGTAAAAGCTCAAACGAACTTTAAACCCAACCATGCCGAGGTGTCCAAACCTCTTAAACCACACTTCCAAGGTGTGATCGCATAGGGACACTGTTGGCACTTCTTACGGTCCAATATCAGAATTGAGAATTCCGGTACTGGTGTAAGGAGTGTTCAGTGGTTTTCCTTATGACTTAGTAAAATATAGAAATATTCTGCAAGCGCACAGAATCACCACTGTAGCACTTCACTTGGGAGTAACCCCGAGGTATCGTAATTTATATTTCCGCAGGGAAGCTTTGGTAAGATTACTAGCAAATAAATATTCGAGACTATCAGAGAAGGGCACACGACTAGACAAGACGGGTGATAATGGTACTGGATAGGAGTGGATATACCGTGACACATAGCTCAAGGGAGGCTCGGATAGGAAAAAGAAGGAATAGATAGCTGGGAGGACAATGAGAAGAGATGAAGGATTCCTCGGTACTTTATCTGTCTAAGTCACTCGAGTTTAGAGATACAGCGGCTAGAGAGCTAGCACTGGAAGGTCTGGGTTAACTCTACTGTCTTAGCTTCGACACAATATAGATGCAACTAGAATAAAGTAGATGGAACCTATGGCATGTAGAAAGGGATGAGAAGGGGTGCCACCAACTCCACACTGGGGGATCCTACAGACCGGAACTAACGTGATGGGCTACGAAGACCGAAAGGGCTGTCACCACCTCACGGCTACCACCTCCGTTGCGACGGGGGCAAACTAAGGCCAGTGGCTAGTCTAGGAACCACTCCTACACTAGTCAACAACTACTTACTCCGCTAGCAAGAGCAAGCAACCTTGCCAGTACTCTTGGTGACGATTCACCTCAACTACCAAGCAAGATCGAAGAACCAGCTAAGACAAAGACTTAAACAAGAACTAGATGCACTAGAACCAGAGCCGACTATAGTCTAAACACGATATAGATGCAACTAGAATAAAGTAGAAGCAAGCTATAAATGACAAAGGCAAGATGATAAAGATAACTATATTGATAACTCAAGTCTTACAAAAGGAAAAAGAAAAGGAAAAGATACAAGAGCTTATACCAGAGCTTCTGAAGACGACTCCGGAACCTCCAAGGCACAGCTCGACTCAACTCTAACTCCCAACTAAATTATCCTAACTCTACTAGAATGAAAGTGGAAATGAGCTCCTTGGCTTGGTGTGTGTTTACAAGTGAAGTGACCCTCTATTTATAGGTACTAATGATGGTTGAGGGTGGAGTAACCGCCAAGGGACCAGGGGGTGCTCCCTGGCGGTTCGGGTGAAGGAAGGCAGTTCGGCCAAACTGCCCGGTTCGGCCGAACCCCTTGGATCCACCGCCTCTGTCCTGGACGGCCTGGATGGCTCCCTGGGTCGGTGGCTGAGTGGGGGCGGTTCGGCCGAACCAGGCCTGGCCCGTGGCCGCCCCCCCCCCCCCCAGCACCGCCTCAGGTCTTTGGACCCCCTTGGGCTGCTCCTGATTGATGGGCTTCGTGTTGTTCATGCCCTGAGTGATGTGGCGGTGCTCTGGGATGAGTTGGTGGTCATCCACGTGGCGTGTGATGTGGTTGCTTGGTCATTGTTGAGGTGGACGGCCTCTAGTGATGCTTCACATTATTTACGACTAAGGGGGGTAACCGGCCGACCGGAGTCGTTCGGCCGATTCGGTCATTTTCGACCCTTATAGCGCGTATTTCTTGTTGTTGTACCTGCACAAGTGACACTCACCAAAACTCATGGAACTTTATTAGATATAAAACATAAGTACATGGAATGTTGCATAAAGCCTCATTTATTCCCAAGTATTGGTGGTCGAAATTGGGTTGTAACGACCGCCAACAAGCTCCCCCAAGCTTAGCCCTTTGCTCGTCCTCGAGTAAAGATAAAAACTTAAGCTCGGTGGATCAGGAGTTGCCACAATGTCATTTTTTTACAGGTAACTTTATGAACACTAGTACTCAAATTTACTTGAATCAATGACAAAGTTTTAACTCATCATTTTACCTATGGGGCTTATAGCAATCTCCTTATCTTGGGCGGTTGAAAGGATGAATAGTTTAACTTAGTTTTATTCCACTCTACTCTTTTCAGGATCCCATCTCGGAGTTTTTTTTTTCACAAGTTTTGAAAAACTTAAATTGTTCCTCAATTGGCACACTCAATCGCTCAAGTGTATTTGAATCCTCACCAAAGGCTTGTGCCTTATTTTTCATCCTAACTTCTAATATGGCTTTTTGTGTGGCTCAGTGACAAAGGATGAAGGCATGCATGCATCTTATATTTCGCTAAGTCAAAAACCGGATATTTGAGGAATCAAATCACATCTTACGATCGAGAAGTGCAAGTGTGTGGAATATGGTGGAACTCCATGGGATGAACCTTCCTCTCCTTGATTAATTTTCGAGACCATGGGCTATCTTTTATTCATTTTTTTGCCATGCCACTTGGCATGCTTTTCTTTTCTCTTTCTTTTTGCCATGCTCTTTGGCATGCTTTTCTTTTTCTTTTTATTTTTGCCATGCTTCTTTGGCATGCTTTTCTTTTGCATAGCCCATGTCTCTATCAAGAATATTTGAAGAGGGAGATCATATAACATGGAGCATTTATTTTTGTGGATGGATGATGGAAAAGTTTGCTAACTCCCAGTGTAGGAATTGCAAGTGAGAGGTGGTATGTATGTGAATCTCGATCTTTAAGAGTATGAAAGTTTCACCCAAAGGTCACAACAAATTGACAAATCTCACTAAGATAACAAGCAACATATGAGTAGAAATTTTTCAACTAAGCATATCATATGGCTCTGGTAGGTATTTTGACCAATGAGGAACTTTATTTTATTTTTGAAAGCATAAACATCCGAGATTTTCACCATACTAAGAGCAAAAATAGAACTCAACCAAAGTCTCACTATATCAATCCCCACAACAACTTAGACATGGAATAAAGCATGTGCTCCCACAAGGTTTTCAGGTTCATTTTTACTCATGCCAAATAACTCAAGCATTATCAAGCAACTAGTTGCAACAAAGTACTTGCAAAATTAATGACAGGAACTATTCATCATTTCCAAAGTGAGAGGCATATGATTCATTCCATGCATAGCTGGGAGTTATTTTATTCAAGGGAAATATTTTTGGTGTTTTCATTTTTTTGAATGCAAAATAAAACATGAAGGAAAATAAAAGGGAAATGCAATTGAATGACCAAAGTGCTGGGTAAGTCGGGACGTACCTGGTGGGGGTCCTCCCCCAAGCTTGGATTCTTCACTGGTAGGGATTAAACCTTGAAAGGTACTGAGTCAACTGGTCCGCCTGCTCGTGGACGTCGTGCTGGATAGACGCTAACATCCCGCTATTCTCTTGATGGTACTGAGAATGGCGGGCTAGCGTGTCTTGAATCTCTCGGGTACGGTCGTCGATGAGCTCGACTCGGTCGGAGATGTAGGACAACTCCCGGCCGTAGTCGAAGCGTGTGGACTGTGAGTATCCGGGGTAGTATGGCTGGGAGGCACTGTCGTACCCTCCTCCATACCGGCTCCCGGACCACTCAGAGTCCGTGTCCTGGCCGTAGTCCCAGCGTCCTGAGGTGAAGTAGTTCGGCTCCTGGTGTTGCCCGGAGCCTCCTGCTCCGGACGTCCCAGTACCGGTGTACATGTCGTAGGTGGCCTCAAAAGCGGAAGTGTGTCGGTGCGGCATTTGTGGTGCATCTTCCGGCTCCTGTGAGGTGGCGAGCCCAGCATCACGCCTGGCTCGTCCCCTCGTGACGGGTCCGTCACCTGCAACGCTGTGCCGGGCGGGCTCTCTCCAAGGTGGAGAATCGTCTGACTCGGTCCTCAACTGAAGAGTTAGTTTCGGCGTGGTATACAACCTTAGTGCTGCACAGGGCAAAGGCACTTCAGTTGTATATCCATGGTAAATCATTGCCAGCATTGCGTCAGGCTTCCGCCGTATCATGTGGGCTTGCACGAAGTGCTCGGCATCAACGACGGAACACGCTGTCTCGATGTACGTGAGCCAGGCGCCTTGGAGGACGCCCAGATGGTTAGCGAGGTGAGTACCTAGAGAAGTCATCGCCATGCTACCCGCACGAGAAATATGAGACAGCCAGTGACCAACCATGTCTTTCACAGGTGAATAGGGAATCTGCTTGACCATGGCAAAAAGAACCCGCAACTCGATGGTGTTGACAGGGAGCAAATCTGCCCGGGGGAATAACGTCATAGACACCCAACGATGCATGAAACACAAAAGTGGGGTTATGTATGCTGTTCGTGCGCGGCACATGACAGTTGGTATTCCCCGAAATCTTTTTCCAAAATGCCACCGGGTCAAATCTTTTAAGCGCTTTGTTCGGGTCTAAGGAACAACGGCTTGAAAATCCAAGACCCGAACTCCCTCCAAGAGCAGAAGAACTCTTGGTTGAAGAACCGGAAACAAATCCCCCCAGTTTCAGAAACCAAAGTCGAGAGGAATTCAAGGGTGAGCAGGTACGAACCTTCTTCGTTGATGTGCCAGAAATTCTCCCAGCCAATGGCTTGGAATATTTCTGTGAACTCTACGTCCATCCTCGTTTCCCTGAGCAAATCTTGCTCAAACACATGGGTGTGCTCGAACTCCTTCAGCCGAAGCTCGTTGAAGGTGTTCTGCTCCCGTTCTGTCCTGAGGTTGATGTCACTCTCGCTCAGGAGCTGCCTGGCCGGGGGCGTGGCATGGCCCCATCCCGAGCCGGCTGCTCCGTACTCGTCCGTGTCCATCCGGCTCGAGCCTCGGGACGGAGCTGGGGAACTCCCAGCATCGTCCGATCGTTGGCCTAGCCGGGCGGAACGACAGAGCGACGTGAAGAACTTCGACATGATTCCTGCAAAAGGTTAGTGCAACAACAACTACCCGAAGGACTGAATATATATGGTTAGCACAAGAAAATCAAGTCAGTCGTTCAAGATAGTTAGTCGTTCTTGCGGGGATGAAAACCACCACAAAAGGTTAGTCGTTCTTGTGGGTGTCGGTGACCACCACAAAATCGTCCAGAAATTCAGCACAAAGATCACAACAAAAGCAAAATATTTTTTTGGTATTTTCTAGTGATGCAAGTAAACCAAAACTTGAGCAAGAACTTGGGAAGAACTTGAGCAAGCACTAGAGCAAAGAACTTGAGAGAGAGGGAGAGAGCTCCTAGCAGAATTTTTTCTGAGTGAATGAGTGTGTGAGGAGCTCACAAGCTTGCACCGGCATTTATAGGCCGAGGGGGGGCAGGCCCCTGGTTCGGCCGAACCGGGCAGGTGTGGCCTGGCCACTCCATGTGAGTGCAGCCCCCTCCTTTGCTTTGATTCCACGCCAAAATGTGTGGCCACAAAATTTTTAAGTCATGTGAGTGGAGTTAGTGGTAGGTGAGATGCAAAATTGACATGACCAAAGTGGATTTTAGTGGAGTCACCCCCATGCTGCCATGTTTGTGATAATTGGTGAGTGTGCAGCCAATTTTAGTGGGGTAGACATGTTTGGTGCTGGTTGGTGGTGATGGTAAATAATTGGAGATGTTCTAGATGGGATGAAAATGATAAAAGTTACCAATTACATCCACCCTAGGTAAAATTTCAGCATGTGTCCAATTATTTCTAACCAAGCTTGCAAAATTTTCTACTCTCTCTCAAATTAATTACTCAAGTGGTTCATTTATTTTGGAAAGGGAAACATGCAAATGCAATTGAGAATTTAAAAATTGGAAGGGAAATATGGGATACATACCGGTTTTCCTCGCGGCGAGAGCTCAGCTTTTAAGTCCGCGAGCGGGACTTCTCCTGTCTTCAGTTGCTCTTGTCATCGTCCGGTCCCGGAGTGGATGACTCGGACGATGCAACCTTCTTCCGCCACATTTTCTTGTTCTTCTTCTTCGGTGTCGGTGGCGGTGGGATCGGCGTCTCTGGAGAATTCCAGAGGGCTTGTTCTTCCCCGTATTTCTTTACGAGGAAATCCATTTCTTCTGCACTTGTCGGTTTTGTTGGCTTGATCCACTTGAGCTGCTCACCACCGAGTATTTCCAGCTCTCCATTAATGAGAGCCTTAAGGAAACACTCGGCACTCCTCTGCTCCAGTGTGAGTGGCTCTGTCTTCTTCTCTTCCCGGGGTTGAAACTTGAAGTAAGTCAACCTTCCGTCGATACGGAATGAGATTTCTCTCGCATCCATATTGATCCTAGCCCGGGTGGTGTTCAAGAATGGTCGGCCCAACACAAGGGGAAACGAATGCTCGTTCCCCGTGTCGAGGACAACAACGTCCACAGGGACATATCGTCCCCAGATTCGGACCGGTACATTCTCGATTACCCCCTCGGGGTAGCGGATGGTCGAGTCCGCAAGCTGTACCTGGGCAGTAGTATGTGACAAAGTAGGGTAGCGTAACTTCTTAAATAATACCTTAGACATGATGTTGACGCTTGCCCCCAGATCACAAAGTGCATCATCAATGCGACGATTCCAGATCGTGCACTGAATGATGGGCACTCCGGGATCTTCCTTCCTATCCGGAGAGGTCTTGATGATCGCCCTTTTTGCAGCTCTCAGCAGGTGGGTCCATCTTGGTGTCAGCACTTGGATGCGTGCGACCTTCCCTGCGTGGTTAGTTCGGAAGACACTACGAGGCATCTTACCATGCCTTGTAGTGACGGCTTTCACTGTCTCGATGGAAGGTTCGGGCTGCCACGGAATCTTCCCCGATTCAGTGATAGGAACAACAGCAGCTAACTGAGCGACTTGAGTTTCTATAATTTTATTAAAGCTCAGTTGACTTTTCATGGCAGAAGAAAATGATTCCATCCTAAAGTCTATGCTTTCCAGTGTTTTATCATTAGCAGCAAGCTTTTTATTGATGTTTTCAGTTATTTTCATCTGGCCAAACACAAGATCTCTAAGAGACGGCTGAATATTGAAATTGCTGGAATTGAAATTGTTACCTTTTTGAGGCCCCTCAAAAGGGAGGTTTGGGCGCGGATTCCAGCCTTGGTTGCCGTAGTTGTTCGGTCGGTACCCGTTGATGTTGAAGTTGTTGACGTAGTGGGCATCTTCTCGTGTTTCGGGGCAGTCATTCCCCGAATGGCCAGTGTTGCCACAGACTTCGCAGGTCATGCGAGCGTCCATGGCTTGCACCATTTCTTGAGCAGGGGCCTCCAGTTTCTTCATCAGGAGGTCCATCTTGGCAGCGAGCATGTCCAAAGCTTCAACTTGGTGAACTCCTCGGGTCTTCGGTTGAGTCCGGTCATCGGACCAACCTTGGTTTTCAACCATTTTCTCTATGAGGGCCTTCGCACGACTCTCCTCAAGAGAGAAGAACGAGCCTCCAGCAGCAGCATCCAGGTATTCACGGGCAGAATTTCTTAGCCCGTGATAGAAAGTTTGGATTATGAACCAACTCTGCATACCATGGTGAGGACAAGCAGAAATATAGTCTTGGAGGCGATCCCATGCCTCCGGGACTGTTTCATCTTTTAGCTGCTGGAAACTAGCTATTTTGTTCCGGAGGGCGTTGGTTTTCCCAACCGGAAAGAATTTTAGCAAGAAAGCGCTAGTGCATTTATCCCAAGTATCTATTGCTTCGCGGTTAGCATAAAACCATTGTTTTGCCTTGCCTAATAATGAGAATGGAAATAAACGAAGGCGAATGGCATCGATACTTACTCCGCGGATGGTGAAGGTGTTGCAAATCTCCAGGAAATGCTGGAGATAAGCATTGGCATCTTCGTGTGGCTTGCCGCAGAATGGGCTAGCCTGTACCATGTTGATGAGGGCTGGCTTTAGCTCGAAACTACCATCTCCGACTGGCGGAGCTGGTCCGATACACACGTTCTCTCTTGATGGAGCAGAGAACTCGCGGATCGTCTTGCCGGCCATCCTCGATGAAGCTGGAGTCAAAACGGGAAGGACTGGGTTCGTCGGAAGGAGTTGCTTCTGAGGAGGTACAACACGGGGTCGTACTTTCCTCACAAGTGACTCCGGATTTTCTTGGAAGTTTGACGGTAGTTGGAAACCAGTCATGCACTGCTCTGTTCCACAAAGACCAACGAACAGAGCAAGGATAAACCCGCTTGAGTAGCGGTACTCAACTAAGATAGCTCACGATAAAAATTCAAAAGTAATCTAGCCAAAGACTTCCCCGGCAACGGCGCCAGAAATGCTTGTTGGCACTTCTTACGATCCAATATCAGAATTGAGAATCCTGGTACTAGGGTAAGGAGTGTTTCAGTGGTTTTCCTTATGGCTTAGTAAAATATAGAAATATTCTGCAAGCGCACAAAATCACCGCTGTAGCACTTCACTTGGGAGTATCCCGAGGTATCGTAATTTATATTTCCGCAGGGAAGCTTTGGCAAGATTACTAGTGAACAGATATTCGAGACTATCAGAGGAGGGTGCACGACTAGACAAGACAGGGGATAACGGTATTGGATAGGAGTGGATATACCAGACACACAGCTCAAGGGATACTCAGGTAAGGGAGAGAAGAGATAGATAGCTGGGAGGACAACGAGAAGAGATAGAGGACTCCTGGATTCTTTATCTACCTATGTCACTCTAGCTTAGAGATACAGCGGCTACAGAGCCAGCACTAGGAGATCTGGGATAACTCTAATGTCTTAGCTTCGGGACAAGGGAACCGGTGAACACACAGAAAGGGATGAGAAGGGGTGCCACTATTTCCCAACTGGGGAATCCTACAGACCGGAACTAACGTGATGGGCTACGAAGACCGAAAGGGCTGTCACGACCTCCCGGCTACCACCTCCGTTGCGACGGGAATAAACTAAGGCCACTGACTAGTCTAGGAACCACTCCTACACTAGACAACGACTACTTACTCTGCTAGCAAGAGCAAGCAACCTTGTCAATACTCTTGGTGACAGTTCACCTCCAGTATCAAGCAAGATCGAAGAACCAGCCAAGACAAAGACTTAAACAAGACTACAAGCACTAGAACTATAACTGACTATAGTCTAAACAAGATATATTTGCTACTAGAATAAAGTAGAAGCAAGATATAAATGACAAAGGCAAAGTGATAAAGATAACTATATTGATAACTGAAAGTCTTACAAAAGGAAAAGTAAAAGATACAAGAGCTAATACCAGAGCTTCTGAAGACGACTCCGGAGCCTCCGAGGCAAAGCTCGACTCAACTCTAACTCCCAACTAATCTATCCTAACTCTACTAGAATGAAAGTGGAAATGAGCTCCTTGGCTTGGTGTGTGTGAAACCAGGGCTTGGACCACTGCATTTATAGCAGTTGATGGCGGTTGTAGGCAGGGTAACCGCCAAGGCAACCAGAGGTGGCAGGGAGGCGGTTCGGCCGAATTCCTCGGTTCGGCCGAACTCCCCGGTTCGGCCGAACCGAGGGATGCACCGCCTTGGCCACCAAGGGCCAGAATTGCACCTTGGGGTCGGTTTGGCGCAGTGGGGGCGGTTCGGCCGAAGCCTGTAGTTCGGCCGAACTGGGCTGGCGGCCCAGGCCCGCTCCTCTGCACCGTCTCTAGCTCCTGGACCACCTGGGCTGGCTCCTGGTGGTGTTCTTCGTGTTGTGTGGGCCCAGAAGTGATGTGGTAGTAGTCCAAGTGTCGTGATCGGTCGTCGCTTGGTCATCGCTGACTTGGACGGCCTCCGGTTGTGCTTCTCGTTGTGTTCGGCTAAGGGGGGTAACCGGCCGAACGGAGTCATTCGGCCGATTCGGTCATTTTCGGCCCCAGAAGCACGTATTTGTTGTAGTTGTACCTGCACAAGTGTCACTCACCAAAACTCGTGGAACTTTATTAGAAATAAAACCTAAGTACATGGAATGTTGCATATAACCTCATTTATTCCCGAGTATTGGTGGTCGGATTTGGGCTATAACGACCGCCAACAGCCGGCCCCCCAGCACCGCCTCAGGTCTTTGGACCCCCTTGGGCTGCTCCTGATTGATTGGTTTCGTGTTGTTCAGGCCCTGAGTCATGTGGCGGTGCTCTGGGGTGAGTTGGCGGTTGTCCACGTGGCGTGTGATGTTGTTGCTTGGTCATTGTTGACGTGGACGGCCTCCGGTGATGCTTTGCATTATTTACGGCTAAGGGGGGCAACCGTCCGAATGGAGTCGTTCGGCCGATTCGGTCATTTCCGACCCTTATAGCGCGTATTTCTTGTTGTTGTACCTGCACAAGTGACACTCACCAAAACTTGTGGAATTTTATTAGAAATAAAACTTAAATACATGGAATGTTGCATAAAGCCTCATTTATTCCCGAGTATTGGTGGTCGAAATTGGGTTGTAACGACCGCCAACAGACGCTACGAGGCATTTCACAAGACACCCTAACAAGACAGTGGCCGCTTATGGTACAACACAGGCAGTATGGCCCAGGCACCGAGAATGACATACGCCTACGGAGTCTCACCATAGGGGGGTCAATGGCGTCCAACGCACGGGTATCGCACCCAACAATGTGTAACGTGCGGAGTTCTCAATCGCTGAGACTCCCAACACGGGACTGTGCCTAACGGGGGCATAGCCGATGGATCTCCCGTCCTCGATGGATCAAGACATACTATCACCCATGTTTCTCATAAACGTTGTTGGCCCATCGGTAACCACTATCAAGCTAGAGCCGTACATGCTACTTGTCCAAGACAAGAGCCATTATAGTTCTAGCGGTGGCGACAGGTTCCTGGGTTGCCGCTTTAAGAACTAGTCATTACGGAGAGACACTAGGGCCAAACACGAAGCACACACCCTAGCTCCCTGATCCATGTTCCTGAAAAGCAAGTTTTAACATTAAAGTTGAAGTGGACCATTAAGTCAAAATTAACAATTAAGTAAAGGTAACAGTAGCTGTGCATAGCTAAGTTCTACCCATATGCATAAACCCAAGGTAAACAAGAATAGGATAAACAAAAACTAGATAAAACCTTAAAGGGACATTAATTTAAACACATGCATGTATGAAATAATTTTATACAAGTGGGTAGTGTCGACAAATTATGTCGAACACGTCTATCTAGGGGTACCCAAAAAGTAGATTCGTGGTTCTCGTCTAGTTCTTGGAGCGACAGTACACGAACAACACAAAGATTTAGAAAGGTTCGGGCCGCGAGTAGCGTAATACCCTACGTCCTGTGTGCTTGATTGTATTGCACTTGTGGTTATGAGATGTTTTGAGGGGGTCCCTGCCCCGCCTTATATAGTCCGGAAGGCAGGGTTACAAGTCGATTTGTACAGTCCTAGTCGTATACAACATGGAGAACTACAACAGATACTTTGGGGAGCTTCCTATCTGTACACGACTAGTTATATCAATCTACTACGCCGTCTTGCACCATAGCGGACTGTTTTGAGTAGTTGGATTGAACTCTCTCTGTCGAGTAGTTTAATCCTCTGGATAAGTGGCCCTAGGGATCCTGGTCCCACAATCCCCCGAGCATCTTGCGCCTTTGCTTCAAATTTTAAATGAATAATTGGAGCTAAGCCCAAGATGCTCAAGTCTTCTCCGATGAGTAGTTTCATAGGAGTGCATCTGTTGATGCACCCAACGGGTGTAGCCCCCGAGCCTCCGAGTACTTTTAAAGTAGTCGGAGGTTCAAAAGCAATCTTCTGTCTTCATCTTGAATAATTCAATGGAGTGCACCAAGCAGGTGCACCCATTGGATGTAGCCCCCGAGCTTCGAGTAGTTTGCCTGAAAAACCAGTCGAAGGTCTTTGAGTAGTTGTAGCCTGAATTTTGGAAAATCAAATTCTGGATTATCCGCTAGCAGCCCCAAGCATTGAAGAAAAATATCCTTTGGTTTAAAGATCAGGATAAGCCTTCCATAGTCTGTTAAGATCCAGGACTTCCGAAAATTTCGCCAACGTCATTTGAGGATTGTTATCTCGAAAAAATAGGCGGGAAAGTAGAATGCCATGCGCCGCCGCACTGTAGTCCACAGTAACCCTAACTAGGTATTATATAGATCTATTAGCGTCATTTGTAAAACCGCTTCACCCTTTTCAGTCTTTGTTTGCCAAGCTCTAGCATTCCCCCTTCCTCATCATTCAGGAGCTCAAGCCCTCGAGGCTAGGATCCGCGTAGTGCTGCCCCCGAGCTACGCAGTCAGTGAATGCGAGAGAAGTCCAAAGCCACCATTCGTTCGAAGATGTCTGGACAGAGGAGAGGTGCTAGAGCTGGATCTCGGAGGGGAGGAAAGAAGAAATCACCAGTCATGGAACCGTCCTCAAGACCGGTGTTTGCAAATCCGCCTTCACCGGCCGTAGCATCGAAGAAGTGCACGGCGAACACCGATGAACTGTCCAGCTTGGTGGAACAAGGTTTGCTGCTTGACAAAGGTTCTTTAGAGTGGAAATCTTGTTGGAAACAAGAATTCCCAACTGAAAATAACCAAGAGATCCCACTGTTTTTATCTTTCTGTGAGCGCGGAGTTGGGTTGCCAATTTCTTCTTTTTTCAAGGAATTCCTTGCCTTCTATAGTCTTCAACTCCACCATCTCAATCCCAACGGCATCTTGAATATAGCTGTCTTTGTCCATGCTTGCGAGGCATTCTTAGGCATAAAACCTAGTCTGCCTTTGTTCCGTACCTTGTATCATATCAAACCGCAACCTACAAATCTGAGAACTGAAGTAGTCGGTGGTGCGGGAATCCAATTCCATCAGAACATGAGGGCAAAGTAGTTTGAGATGCCTATCATGGACTCTTGTGGTGACTGGAAGTCAAAATGGTTCATCATCGGTAAGTGTACTCGAATATCTTGATTATTCGAATAGACTAGTCATAAACTGTATATATCAGACTAACCACCTTTGTATATATTTGAATATAGCAGGAAACCACTCGTTGAGCTGTCCGGAGAAAGATGAATGGTATCCCAAAGTCCAGTCCAACTGGAATTCTCGCCCAACTGCTGAGGAAGCAAAAAATGTGCCTGCTTTGCTGAAGTGGGTGCAAATCTTGAAGGAGAAGGGCCTCACTAGAGTCGGAATCGCCTTCAGCTTCATGAAGCAGAGGATTCAACCACTCCAGGAGCGGGTTCATCTGGGGTTCCAGTACGAGGGAAGCTCAGATCCCTCACGTACTGCCCCTGAAGACATTGCTAATGAGACTGTGTTGATGCGCTTGAGCCGCATGTTTACTGGTGTTAGCGGAAAACCAGTCATTGTGGAGGAACTGTCAAAGGAAAATCCGCCAGTGTTAATTCGAGTTGTTTTTGAATCAAACTAGGGTCAGCCAAAAGAACTGCTCTCCGCAGAAGAATGGGATGACCTTGCCCAGAGTTCATCGGAAAAAACTATCAGCGAACAAGTCGTGGGCGCAACTGGTGAAGATGTTGAGACCGTGGAGGACTCGGAAACCAGTGTACCACAAGAGGTTATTACCACAAGTAAGTGTCATGATCACTTATAGGCAGTTGATATTAATCTGTTAATCAATATGGATCTTTGTTTGTGACATCACCTATGCAGCAGCCCCGGACTTGCCTGCGTCCGCCAGAAAGAAAAGATCAACTCGTAGCCAGTCGACAAAGGCAGATGATACAATGCCTAGTGGAGATCCATCCAAGCGGATTAAGCTATCACATCAGATCACGGGACCACAAGGATCATCATCATCAAGTGCGCTGGCAAGCACGGCCGCTGGAAGTACTACTACTTCAAAGCGGACTAAGCCCTTGTTGAAATTTCATTTTCAACCGTTGAAAGCTCCAGAGCCGCCCAAAGAGTAAGTGCAACTATAAAATGTTGTTCTTTGCTGAAAATTCCAATACTTGATGTACTGATGTATGCTTGTCATGTGATAGAACATCAAACCAGGCGTTTGTAAGGACGATGCAGCAAGTCGAAACAGAACAACAAGCTGTTGGACAAGAGGTTCCGCCTGCTCATCAAGATACTCCATCTACAATGCCAGGTGAGACAACTACAGAATATACAACAAAGAAGCTGGCAATCATTGAAGCTTGTAAACAAGTCGAGCCAGTTACAAATGTTGAAGGTGCTGAAGATCATGATGTCTCCATCCCGCCTGAGACTACTACTGTTGAAAGTCCGCCAAATGATCCTGTACTGGGAGAAACTACTGCTATGATCGCCTCCACAAGTGAACAGGTATGGGTCATCAATCTTGTAATATAGTAATTGGAACTATAGCCAAACATCCTTGATATGAAGTATAAATTTGATAATAATCTGCAGATTGACCCACAGCAAGAAACAGAACAACCCGATACTGATGTACGGGATGAGGAACCAGCCAATGATGAAGACAGGCTGAAAAATGTAAGTGAAATAGAAGCGCATATATATGAATACAAATGTGATACTATTTTGAGAATGATAAACCATGTGCAGGTTGAAGTAAAAGGCAAGCCTCCAATGGATGAGGCCTATGAACTGCGCGAACATCTTCAACTTGCGCTGGTAACACTACAGCGTTTGGGACATATCGCGGCAGGTTTTTATGGCAATAGGGGGTTTTGGTCGCTATAAACCGGGCTTAACGTGACAATTAACGATATTGGTCGCGATAGGGATGTGTGTTGCAGCCAATTGTGTATCGTTGCAATTTCAATGGCAATTGCAACAACGCAGGTGCGTCTGTTGCAATTGGGGCATTGGTATTGCGACGCTTATTGGTAACGGTTGCAGTAGTTGCCCATGTCACAATGACTATGACATGTCGCTATTAGTGGTGCCGTGTGTTGCAAAAGAGTATTACTTGTAGCGACGAAAATGCACTCGTTGCGATTGAAATATTCGATATTGCAACATGAATCGAAATAGTTGCAAACAAGACCGGGATATAGCGACGCCAATGCACTCGTTGCAACTAAAATATTTGATATTGCAACGTGAATTGAAATTGTTGAAAACAAGACAGGGGTATAGCGACGCCAATGCACTCGTTGCGACTGAAATATTTGATATTGCAACGTGAATCGAAATTGTTGCAAACAAGACAGGGGTATAGTGACGCTAATGCACTCGTTGTGACTAAAATATTTGATATTGCAATGTGAATCAAAATTGTTGCAAACTAGACAGGGGTATGGCGACGCTAACATGAAATCGTCGCACTAGAGAAGATGCTATTGCGACAGAAGTATCCCCGTTGCAATCGAAAGCACTACTAGTCACAATTGATGCGTTCATGCGTGTCACTTTTAGCCCAAGACCAGTTTTGTAAACCTTGCAAACTGAGGCCCATCAATGAAACCAACATTTGCCCAACTCTAAACCACTGGCAAAATTGGAGGCCTAACGGACCCACGCCGATCGAGTCCTAACCCAACTCGAGCGATCTATGTCATCGTTTCACCGATCCTAACCCAACTATATATATCGTCGACCTGTAATATACGAAGGAACGAATAGAAACCCAATCTAACACATCGCAATCCACCGAGGTGACGCTGCAAGCTCCGATCATCTGGAACCACGGGCGCACGTGCGATCTCCTACATCACGACGGGAAAAAGTCTGTTCTTCGGATCCAATCCGCCATGGTCTAATCCATTATGAGATCCATTTTCATGGAATTTTATTAGTTTGTTAATTAGTCTGTATATACATCTAATTTTAATACTATAAACTGATCGAGCACGCCCTTTGTTATCATGGTTTAGGAGATTAAAATCTGCTGTAGTTGGTTTTTTTGCAATGGCAAATGAAGATGAGCAATGTTTGTGTTGTATGTGTCCTTGCATGGCATATCATAATAGAGAGAATATCGAAGGTCACCTGGTTAAGGCAGGGTTTGATGGGAAATTCATAAAAGAGCAAAAAAACGTCATCATCTTGCTGCTGATCCTATCGTCCATGAGTATTATTACGATGATCTTGACGATCATGACGATCGGGAGGCCACCAATAAATTGTTTTCCTCGCTGATCAGTGGTGCCATACATGGTGGAATTCAAGGTAGTAATGAAGAGGAGCCAAACGAGTCAGCACACAAATTTTTTGAATTATTAGAACAGGCTAAGATAGAGTTGTACTCTGGATGCAAGGACGCTTCAAAGGTTTCTTTCATTGTCAGGCTATATTAGATCAAGTGCATGTATGGTCTTAGCAACGCTGCAATGGAGCAAATACTGTTATTATTCCGTCTTGTGCTGCTGAAGGGCATTGTCTCCCGGATTCCCTGGACAAAGTTCGAAAGGTGGTTCGAGACCTTGGCTTGGACTACCAAAAGATTCATGCTTGTGTGAGTGTGTGTTATTCCATGGAGTGTACGCAGACATGGAGAACTGCCCAACTTGCAAGGCCAGTAGGTGGAAATTTCAGATTTAGAACAGGGGACTGATGAAGCAAAAAAGAAGCGGTTATTACCTAACAAAATACTGAGTTATTTTCCACTGATTCCTCGTCTGCAAAGATTATTTATAAACGAGGAAACGACGACATATATGCGTTGGCACATGGACGAATTGATTGATGAAAAACTGAGACACCCGGCTAACTCAAGGGCACGGAGGATCGTGAATGAGAAGCACGAGGAGTTTGCAGAGGATCCACGTAATGTCAGGCTGGGGCTTGCATCAGATGGTTTCAATCCATTCGGGATGTTGAATGTGGCTTACTCTACATGGCCAATCATCCTAATTCCTTACAACCTACCTCCTTGGTTGTGCTTGAAACAATCCTATTGGATCATGTCCATGCTAATTCCTGGGCCTAAATCTCTAGGGATTAACATTGATGTGTATTTGCAGCCTCTGATCGACGAGCTCAAAACGCTTTGGAGTGTGGACGGAGTTGATACTTTGGATGCCAAGGATAAGCGCAATTTTAAAATACGTGACATGTTACTCTGGACAATAAACGACTTTCCTGCTTACGCGATGTTATCTGGCTGGAGCACCAAAGGGAGGTTTGCTTGTCCTTATTGTCACAAGGACATTGAGTGCATGTGGTTAAAATTCGGTATGAAGCATTGCTACATGGGTCATCGGCGTTTTCTGCCTAGAAACCACAAGTGGCGAAGGGTCAAGGCCAGCTTCAATAACTTGGTTGAGACGAGGGAGGCACCGGTGCTACTCAACGGTGAACAAGTTCGGCAGCAGTACGCTAGTTTTGAGCAAGTCATCTATGGAGCCACTACCTCTAAGAAGAGGAAGCAGCGCGATGAAGATACTAGATGGCACAACTGGAGGAAGAAGAGTATTTTCTTTGAACTGCCATATTGGGATTCATTGGTCGTACGCCATAATCTAGATGTGATGGTAATCAAAACTAATTCAAAATTGAACTACTTATGCATCTAAAAAGATAAATAAATTGTAAAAGAATATATTTAGGCTCATATGTTAAATTCTATACCATGCCCTACAAACAAATCAAAAATTTTATGTGTTTCCGTGAAAAAAATCCAAACTTCTATCTCTAAATAACCACATAATAATTACATCAATATCCAAAATTGGTCAAAAAATTCTAAAAATTAATATGACAATATATTTTTGGTTTATAAGATTGCCATAAAAAATTTAGATAGTTTTAGTAAAGCAAGACCCTACATTGTTCATAATGGGATACATCTATCACATAGTTTCTTATAAGTCAACTCAATCTTTAAGATTTCAATACCTCGTTAAATTTTTAAATTTGTATGCACCTTAAATTTGGACACAACCTTGTGTTGACCATAACATTATCAAATATGAAGTTACATTACCAATTCTCATACAAAAACATAATTTTCTTTTCTTGGTGCAAGAAAAGAAGTTTTATAAAAACGAAATGAAAATGGAAACAAGTATGCAAACAAATGATATGACATGAAAGATCATGATTTTAGAAAAAAAATCAGAAAAAATCACCGAATTTGGAGTCCATATGATAAAGAAATACTAATTACAAATTTTAATTATAGATTAAAAAACGATGGTGCAACGCAAGGGACGCGAGCCATGTGGCCAAACGCCCCCGCACCGCGAAGTACTTGAACCACTGGGTGCTGCCACATGGTTGTGAGATACTCATGTCTATATATAAACTGCCATCCTCTTGTTATCACTGTTGTGAAACTGGTTCAGTTGGCATTGCTCTACGCTGTCTTAGTTTGAGGTCCCTAGTTCAATTCCTGCCCTTTGCATTTTTTTTGCTTTGTTTTTTTTGAGCAGGAGCCACCAAAAAAAAGAAAAAAATATGTGCACTGTGAATGGATTAGTCTAGTAGTGTTAAGGCACGAGCTCCCCAACCTCGAGATCTTTGGGTTCGAATCCTTTGGCTGCTCTTTTTTTACATGACGTGGTGGCGAGCGAAAAAACGTTAAAAAGAAAATAAAACCAGATTTGATATCAAATAATTCTGTGGCGCAGTGTCAAGGCTTGAGCTTTCCATCCTTTGTCCACCTAGCCGTAATTTTTCTTATTCTTTTTCTTATTTTTGTACACCTCTTTTTCTCAATCTCTACTCTTCAATCAAAGGGCCAAAAAGGAAGTTTGTCTCAGCCCTTTATACTGTCTAATAAAAATAATATTTTTCTTTTTTATTTCTGTTTCTTTGGACATAATTAAGAAGTTTTCTACAAACTAAAATACAGATTGTAATAACTAAGCACAGCACTGAACTTGTTCTCCATGTTAGCCGACTCCTCTTCCAATGCTTTTCTCCAAAAATTACAAGTCCGTAGGCCCATCTACTGAACTTGCATCATAGCGCAATGGTTCAGCTGAGAGTTTTTAAGTGATGAGGCCAGAATTCGATTCCATAGCACAGCACTAATTTGTCCACTTTTTTTTAATTTTCTATTTTCAATTTTTTTGTCCAACTATTGAAAATACATACTTATATTTAGTCTCACATTACATGTGAATTCACATTGACTAATTTCGAGCTCTTATGAGGGAGAAATACCAATTACAAGTTTTAAATAAGGATTAAAAAGAGAAAAGATGAAACATTCATGTTGTGTCATAGGGGAGGAAGCAGTGCCGCCACGTGGTGTGGTTCTGCTGGCTCTCGCGGCCACACACCTTCGATCCGTTGGAGGCTCATGAACCAGTAACTCGCTGCCGAGTGGTGAGAAGTGGTCGGCTGTGCACAACATTTATAAAGTAAATTACCTATCATAGTCACAAGTGAATCAGTGGTGTAGTGGCGTGGCTAGTGCTCTCTAAGGTCGAGGTTGCAGGTTCCATCCCTAGACACCTCAACTTTTTTTCGTGATTAAATTTCAACATTATTGCCACCAAAGTTAATGTGACTTGGCTTGGGCCGGCGGCCGGTAAAACCAGCCCATGTGGGCGCGCAACAGGCTAAGAAACTGGTTTTTTGAAGGCAAACTAAATATTATATATATTTTCAAATTATTTTATATAACTTAAAGTTATATTTTTGTTTGAAATTATATGCCTCAAACTTGAATACATACTTATATTTAGTCTCACATTACATGTGAATTCACATTGACCATTTGTAGCAACCTCAAAAATCGTTGTAATAGGGAAATCATATTACATCCATTTAGATTTCTCGTTGCAATAAAAAATCACAATTGCAACACCAAATAAGGTTTTTGCAACTCTAAAAAGTTATTGCAATAGGCACAAGCTATTGCATCTATATTAGAGTTTATGTTGCAATAACCATCTATCAATCGCAACACCACTGAAATTTATGCAACATGAAAAAATCATTGTAAAAACACCGATCAAAAGCAACCATTTCAAATATAGTTGCAATAATATCATATTATTGCAATGAAAACATAGTGCTGTTGCAACTCCAAAGTGACGTAGCAATAACTCCAAATAATTGCAACCAAAGCCCAACACAGTTGCAATAACACACCTCTATTGCAACCAAAAGTCACACATAAGGCAACACTTTTAGTTCGTTGCATTATAGGACCATATTGCTACCATTTTGTACAAAAGTTGCGATATGACCCCCCTATGACAACCAAAAAAGTGGCGTTGCACATGTGTAGCGTGGCATTAGCCAAGAAACCTTGTAGTGATATTATGATGCACTTACCGGTTCATCTTGCTTGGGAGGCTGAATGGGGAGGCCCTACTTGCTATAGGTGGATGTATTCAGTTGAGAGGTACCTACGTACAGTCGAAGGATATGTGAGGAACAACGCGTACCCAGAGGGTTCAATAGCAGAGGGATATATTTCGGAGGAGTGCCTTACATTCTGTACTCGGTTCTTTGAAGGTGTGAGTACGAAGATTGATCGGCCAGAGCGACAAGAAAAGAGCGCTGTTAATGAACCACCTGCTGGTCTGAGTGTATTTGCGAGCAGGGACATGAAGAGAAAGAGAACTACTTCTAAGCATAATATGGAGGCACTAGGTCCCGAAGTCTTGTAGACGATGAGGCACTACATAATATCAAACTATGATGAGGCACTTCCATGGATAAAGTAAGTACCACATGTAAATTATTTGAATCTTGTTACATGGTCCACACTACATATCTCACTGTGATTATTTTTCTTTTAAAAAATGTTGCAATGAGCATAAGGCCGAATTGGAGAAAGGTAGATCGAAGAATGTTGATAGGAGGCACACCGATGAATTTGTATCATGGTTCGAGCGAAAGGTGAGTAATATAAATTTGTGTTAAATTTAAACTCGTCAATCTTGAATGTGGTCGTAACATATTGTCAAAACATTTGTGAGTGTAGATGAGGAACCTGCATAGGGAGGGGAAAGCAGATCCCATGATTTATTCTCTATCTCGTGGTCCTGAAACAAATATAGGTACTGTGAAGAATAGGTGCTCAATCAATGGTTTCTATTTTTGGGCATCGCATGTGGAGAAAAATCTAACGACACAGAACAATGGTGTTGTCGCCAGGAGTCAATATGGCATGGTATGGTTTGGACAGATAAAAAAAATCTACATCCTTGATTTTCATGAAAGGCAGGAAGTCACATTGTTTGAGTGTGACTGGTATGATGTTCCTAAACCAGGAACAAACAGATCAAAAGGGTACATTAAAGATAAATTTGGGATTATCGATATTGTTACCTCTCAACGTCGCTATTCAGCTGAGCCTTACGTCCTTGCGACACAAGCAGAGCAAGTGTGCTTTGTGAAAGAAAATTGGTGCAGCGTCCTCAGAATGAAACCTAGGAAGTTGTTTGCCATGCCTGAAGGAGAGGAAGACACTAACATCAATGTTGGTGATACTGATATGGACGAGGTTGTTATAGGTGTATAAAAAATTTCTGTTGCGGACCAAGACGATGTGTCAACTTGGAGGAGGCCAGATGTGGAAGGGACAAGTGTTGATGCTTCTGTTGTTGAGCTTGCTAAACCAATGCCTGAACCGGATCACGCAGACATACCTGAAGATGACAACGATGATGATGATGACACCTACATTGGCGACAGAGTGGTTGCTCCAGCCAATTCAGATGGACAAGATGACGACGGTTTTTTTACATAATTAAGGGTTTCTGTTTTCTTAATAATTAGGGGTTGATTTGTTAAGTTTTATTGAACCAATAGGTCTAAAGTTTGTGTGCAATAAATATTTTTTGGTGAAAAATTCAGTTATGTATGCAAGCTTTGCTTGAGTCTTGTTATATAGTATTTCGTGCGTTCATGTTTATGTTTATGACGACAACTACATGGGCTTAATTTGTATATCACCATTATTATCATGAAAAAACAAAGCAAAAGGAACAGTCAAATGACAAACAAAGACAATATATGTATGAAATACATAAGGTAGCATAATTCAGTAGAACCGGCATCTGTGTTCATCATAGAAGCAAAACCAACAGACAAAAGATAGACAAGAAGGTATCATATCTACTTCCTCAGTTCAGATCGCTTCATCCTCTGCTTCATTCACGATCAGATTCCTGGGTGTAGAACTCACCCCTCTGATGCTTCCGTTTTACTGCAACGCGAAGATCTTCAGCCATCTGATAAATCTATCATTTCACAAGGGTGTCACAGTAAGCATTTACAGAAGGTCATCAACTGCATTCATGCCAGTAGCAAATTATGTTTTCAGAAATTCTCCTACTGATGTTTAACTTGAAGGATAGGAACATCACCTCACGAAGAGACTTAGTAGGTCCATCGTATTCATCTTCATCGCTGTCGTAATTCAGCATCATCTTGCATTGATCTTTGGGAAACAAAACTCATACTTCTTTCCTTTTGACTAAATTACATGCAAATCTTGATTAGAACATAAGGCACACACAATAATTACGAAGAAAATTTACACCATTTCATCTAGACAAGTAGTGTTGCACCCTCACCTCATACAAGCATCCTCGCAGGCCAAAATCGTCGATGCCCATTTCCGCGTCCGATTCAGTAGTGGGCCAAGCCTGGGTGTATAAGTGGTGGCTCTTTTGCTACATTGAATTTTTTTTTCAATTTGTCATTGACGGATTGTACATATGTATGGTGACACGATAATACGCAGGATAGGGTCTGGCTCACCTTGTTCTTCTTGCGCGACGACGAGGCTTCGGCGACGATTACTATTCCTCTGTTCTTCCTGGGGGCGGTCACGGTAGATCGGAAACCCAATGGGACGAAGGGCACTTCTACATGCACGGCGTGGTCCAGGTCAACTTCGACCCGTACCTCCACGGCATGCCGACGCCTCCTCTGTGGTCGTGGGGTGGATGAGGAGTGGCGGCGGCTCGATGGAGTCGACGATGTCGATGACGGACTTCGCGAGAAGCGACCACTAGCATCGCGAGGCTGCTTGTGAGATGGGTGCATGCGTCGGGCCATCGTCATGATGCAGGTGGGTGAGACGGTGGCGGCGGAGATGGGAGGGGTGGAAGCAGTTATAGGCGGCGAGGGAGGAAGAAAGCGCGCGAGAAGTTTGGGACCTGAAATGGCCAGGCGGGATTGGGCTTCGAATATCGCAATGGGCAGGGATTGGGCCGCACTGTAGTTTTCTTTTTACAACCGGGATTTTGTACCCAAAGAAAAAAAACACATCACCGGGATTTGGATGAGACCATGGCAAGCGGCGAGCGGCGGCGCAAAGAAGAGGAGAGGCGAGCCGCGGCGTAGACGATGAGATGTCAGGCTTCAATCCCGCCCAGCCGCGCGATCCCGCCACCGGTCGGTGGTTGCGGGCAAGCGGAAGCGCCAAGAAGAAGCCCCCCTGGCCAAGGAGAGGGTTTCTTGCACGAGCAAGGCCGCGGTGGACCGAGCGGCGAGCGGCGGCGCAGGCGACTTCCAACGGCGCGAGGAGAAGCAAGGCAAGAGCAAGATAAGGGGGTGGCAGCAAGGGTGGTGCCGCCCTTACACACGCGATGCTGCGGTGAGGTGGGCGACGTCGTTGCGCCAGGGAGAGGATGGCGCTTCCTCCTCGGCGCGCCCTCGGTCTCCGCCGGCCGCCGCAGGCGCCGCCGCCGCTGCTGCAAGGGAAGCCACTGCGGATGAGAGCGACCATAGCTCCGATGTGGTCATCCTATCACCATGGTGGGGCGACTACAGCCACCAGGCTCCAGCTCCGGATCCGGCTCGGGAGGAAATCGACCTTGTTTCTTCCTCCGACCATGACTCCGACGCCGAGGTGAGCAATCTTTCCCTGGGAATGCCTCTGATTGCTATGGCAGATAGATTGAATTACTTTTTGTTATGGTAGATAGTAATGTTTGGCAATTGTGTCTTGATTGAAGTGATCTGGGAATGCCTCTGATTGTGACCTAGGAATGCCTTTGATTGTGAAATGGGAATATGCAAATTATGTGTGTGAAATGTGTGTGAAATGGTACACTAGAAATGCCTCTAATTGTGACCTTGTTTCATTCTTAGCTTGTTGACAAATGAGAATATGCAAATTCTTAGCTTCTTGTCATGGCTTTGCTGAATATTGTCTGCAGAATGGAGTTTCTGCTCGTTCAAATAGGAAAGACTTTATGATCTGTTTTAATAATGAATTCTTGGCTCTGTAAATTTTGTCTACACATCTCTACTACCATTTTGAAAATTGTGGTAGCAAAACATGATAGGGGCACTCCATGAAATTCATGCTTAGCTTGTTGAATGATACAACCCACTCGTCCTTGTCTTGACTGTCAGCTGAAGGAGGTAGCAACTAAGTACAACATGGCAATGCAAGAACTCCATGAAGCTAGGGAGGCAAACAAGTCATTGGTAATGAAGCTTTTGGCTGCAGAAAGGAAGGAAGAACATTTGGAATTTTGTCTGTTTGAAGAAAAGGAAAAAGTAAAAAATCTCGAAGCAAAAGAGGATTTTCTCCGATTCGCGCCAGAAATGAAACGAACGCACCCAATCCTCTTTTGCTTCGAGCGCACGAAAAAAAGAAGAAAGACTCAAAGAAAAACTCAAGGAAGCGGAAGTGAAAAAAGGAGTCCTTAGAAACACACTTGTAGATGCGCAGATGGAGTTAGATAAAAAGAAATTACTCCCATGTAGTGCCCTTGTGATGCATGACTGTGATGCAACTATCCTTTTGTCCTTGTGCCCCTATGTATATGTAGTACTTGTTGGTAAGTTAATTAGTGTGATGCATGTAACTCTGTTACTCAATTTTAGCCCTAATATGATCTGCCGAACAAGGCTGTTGGTGGCCAAGACATATAATAACAACAAATCATCAACAAAGTCATCAAACAATCATGCATCACACACTATCATTCACTCACTTAGTGCACAACAGATATTCATTACACATAATACCACACATTACAATAAAGTTTTCAAGTCTAACACATAGATAAGATAGATTATTACAATCCAAGTCTCTCGTCATACTTAAGATAAGGCAAAGTTCTATCTACAAAAGATACGCTAGCTGTTAGCATAAGCCATTCATCCTTCTTCTTCTTCTAGCCATCACAAAGCTTTTTATGCTTCTTCTTCACATGTCCTGGAAGAACTCTTTGGCATCAAATTGAGTTATGAAGCAAAGTTGCCTAAAAGCTTTTTTTTACCTTAAACAATGTGTGCAAGAATAGCATTTGACATTTTCTATTTTTATTGATAGCAGAAAATACCAAAACCAAACGAAGATTCTGTTATTAAAACTACCAACTAAATCAGCATATGAACTAGTTTCTATTTGACCAAAGAACAAGCATATGAGGAATTAACAATACGATGGTTCGAGGGGAGACTAGATCACCTTCTGCCTCTTCCCCTTCTCATTGTCTAACCGTGGCACCGCCACGCATCGAAAGCCTGCTTCCCAGAGTTTGCGGCAAAACGAACAACGGGATGGGTCGATCTCATCTTCATCGCAACTGCCTCCAGAGCAGGTGCACGTGCCCCCTCGCAACCAAGCGGCGGGAAACACTGGAGGTTCGATCTAACAGACATAGTGCTTGAATCAATGTACCATAACAAGAGATATAGCACAAGAAACAAGAATCTACCAAACAAGTACTCACAAATGCATAAATTGAGATTGTTTCATGCTTGAAAAAACTAAGTTATCTAGCATCTGCAATATACCTACCAAAAATGGATCTTTATCTAGTATCAGAGAACCAAGCAAAAGTGAATCTTGGTGTACCAAAAGTTAATCATCTTCTACCATCAGAGAACCTAGCAACAACAACACTGAAAAGGAAAATATCCATCATCTCTTCTTTGTCTGCTACGTGGCTACTAAAATTTGTTCTAAAAAAACCTAGCAACAACTGAATCTAGATTCTACAGCAGAACAAAAATCACTTAATGTTCTTGGATCAAAGTTCTAAATGACTACTAACAGAAATAGTGCTTGAATCATTGTATCATAACAAAAGATTTGACCCGCACTACAAAAATCCAACTAGATCTATCACAAGAAGAAAAACCCCAATTTACTATAGCACAATTACCTCATCTTCTTCTGCTGCCTTCTCTTTCCCCCTGCTTTGCCCTGGGGTGGTTGACGTGCCGCGTTTCCTTGATGGCCCCGCCGCGGACGAGGGGCGGCGGATTGAAGAAGGAAGCGACACCGTCGGACCACGTGTCGACGGAGGCACCGCGGTCACCTCCGACCGCGAGAAGCGCCCACGCGCATCCCTGAATTGCCTCCTCGAGATGTGGTTGTTTCGCTCAGCCATCGTGGTTGCTCAGCGCCTCTACTAGGCTAGCTGCGGCAAGGGCTGCGGCGATGGCGGGGGGCGGCGGTTTTGCGTGTGCAGAGTCGAGGTTTTTGGGGAGAAGAATAGGGCGGTATATAGATACTACTCAGAAGTGGAGCGAATGACATGTGGGCCCCACCTGTGAGTTACCCAACTAACCAATTGACTCAATATATAACCCAATTGAAAATCTAAAATTATCACAAGTAACTAAATTCATCAGTTTTTTACAGATTAAATCATTTTGGGTATCAAAATATCGTTTCAACTAGTTTTTTTTAAATACAAATTTTGATTAGTTACATCATTTTTCACATAGGAATAATATTTTAGATGTAATTTAGTGGTTGTAAGATAATTTTATTTTAAAATGTTACATCACGGTGGTTCCATCACTTTTGTTGATTGTGCTCCGACTTTTTAAACACAAAAAAGATACAGGTACATGATCAAATAGATGTCTCATTGACTTGCTGATTTGTGCTTAAAACAAACAAGAGCACAACCACTGAACTGCATACTGGTATAGCTCCATTTTAACTCAAATAGAATTGACAGCAATAATGATATAATTACGACACTCGAGATCACAAGCACTCACCATCGACCAATAGTTAAAAGATAAATATTGTAATGAAAGCCCCTTTCATCAAGGGTCATTATAGAAGCATTCATCAGGGTCCATATATATTTCCAGTAATGCCACTTCACAAGGGTCAATACACAAAAGGCCCATTCATCAAACCTAATTGTTCATCAGTTTGTACCTGTCGATCAGTACCTACTTGTTCATCTCGACCTCCTTTGGCTAATTCATGGAGGGAGTAGGTCAGTACACAAAAGACATGATTCCTAGGTGATAAAACAAAAGCATGAACTTGCTACTGCTTCCCGGTGGCTGCAATCCTATGGGCAGTAATAAACCCAGCACTTGATCGCCACGCGTAGCTCCTCCACCAAACGCTCGATCTGACATTTTTTTTAAATGCATTACAGAGACATGTACATCAAAATTTGCATATGGAACAAATAGAACATAGGGAATGAAGGTAATACCTCGGCATTCGGAGGGGCCCTATGGTTGATGGGCCTGCAGTGCTCATCATCGCTGTCATCAGTGCAGTCCGCGAAGATCCTGACTCGTGGAAAGTTGAGCTCGTATGTCACCGCCTTGTCCCCTTTCTCCTGAATGAAGAAATGGAGACATGAATTAATACTAAATTTTGCAATAATTGTATATGGAATTCATATTGACATTAGTTGTCAGTTGACATTTGCATGATATGCTTTTCCGAAAAAACACAGAACAACTTGCACATCCAAAGAAACAGGACAACATGCACATCCAAAAAAAACAAGACAACCTGCACATCCAAGCAAAAACAGGATGTTGATTAAAATTGGATCAAGACATGCACATGTAAAATTAGATCAAGAGGCCTACCATGGTTTGTTGAATAACAACTATAGCTGTAACTTTTACTACATCAAAGACAAGCCTTATTTAAACTACTGAAAGGATTTCAAGTGCACTAGATGAATTGATTTGTATCTAAGATTTATTATTTTAAACAAACCTAATATTAAGAAGGAACTACATATTTGTTCATTGTATTAATGTAGAAAATTGTTAATGTTACATATAAACAGACTGCAATTTCAGTGGATGCAGGCACATCCAAAAATACAGGAGAACAGGACAACAGGCTGGGTGTATTTGCTAGTAACTTTTTTAAGTTAAGATAAGATTAATCTTTTGTACTAAAACATTTCATGATGACAAGGTTCCACTGAATGCCTAAGATGGTTCATATCAGTTTTTGTCATTTCTCTTCATAACTATATTCTGCATAATTGTGTTCACATTAGCATACTAGGTACCATGAATGCCTAAAATGCTATACTATCCAAAAAACCCTAAATTTCTCACACAAAGAATTAATATTAGGATTACTCATATAATTAATTACAACTCAGGAACAACCTCTCCCACAAATAAAACAATCACTTAAATTGTCTGAATAATCAGTAGTATTAATATTACGTACTGCAATTGCAAAGGGGGCAAATTAATTTGGTAGGAGGAACAAAACATACCGAGCGTTCCCAGTCAAAATCTGGAAATCTGTGCGGGTACTCCTCCCCCTCATCCGCCTCGCTGGCCGAGTCATTGTTGGCGGTCGTTACAACCCAAATCCGACCACCAATACTCGGGAATAAATGAGGTTTTATGCAACATTCCATGTACTTAGGTTTTATTTCTAATAAAGTTCCATGAGTTTTTGTGAGTGTCACTTGTGCAGGTACAACTACGACAAATACGCGCTATTGGGGTCGAAATTGACCAAATCGGCCGAACGACTCCGTTCGGCCGGTTACCCCCCTTAGCCGTACAAGTCACCAGGAGCCGTCCACGTCAGCAGTGACCAATCAAGCCAGAACATATGACACAAGGACGACCGCCATCTCACCCCGGAGCACTGCCACATCATCTTGGGCTAGATCAACACGAAGCCAACCATCAGAGGGCAGCCCAGGGGACTCCAGCACCAAAGGCGGTGCTGGGGTGGCCGGCCATGGGCCAGGCCTGGTTTGGCCGAACCAGGGAGCTAACCTTGGCCGTGGGAAGCAAGGTCGGCACATTCTCTGGTTCGGGCGAACCAGGGAGTTCGGCCGAACCGAGATCTTCGGCCGAACCGCCTCCAGCTGCCTTGACAGTTACCTAACCTCCAAACCGCCTTAGGACAACTATAAATACAGTGGCAGGCTGCTCATTCAACACACACCAAGCCAAGGAGCTCTCTCATTCCACTTGTTCTAGTAGAGTTAGGATAGTTTAGTTGGGAGTTAGAGTTGAGTCGAGCTGTGCCTCGGAGGTTCCGGAGTCGTCTTCAGAAGCTCTGGTATGAGCTCTTATATCTTTTACTTTTCCTTTTGTAAGACTTTGAGCTATCAATATAGTTATCTTTATCACTTGCCTTTGTCATTTATATCTTGCTTCTACTTTATTCTAGTTGCATCTATATCTTGTTTAGACTATAGTTATAGTTCTAGTGCTTGTAGTCTTGTTTAAGTCTTTGTCTTGGCTGGTTCTTCGATCTTGCTTGATACTGGAGGTGAATTGTCACCAAGAGTATTGACAAGGTTGCTTTCTCTTGCTAGCAGAGTAAGTAGTTGTTGACTAGCAGTGTAGGAGTGGTTCCTAGACTAGCCGGTGGCCTTAGTTTATTCCCGTCGCAACGGAGGTGGTAGCCGTGAGGTGGTGACAGCCCTTTCGATCTTCGTAGCCCATCATGTTAGTTCCGGTCCATAGGATCCCCCAGTTGGGAATTGGTGGCACCCCTTCCCATCCCTTTCTATGTGTCACGGGTTCCCTTGTCCCGAAGCTAAGACAATAGAGTTAACCCAGATCTCCTAGTGCTGACTCTGTAGCCGCTGTATCTCTAAGCTAGAGTGACATAGGTAGATAAAGTATCCAGGAGTCCTCTATCTCTTCTCGTTGTCCTCCCAGCTATCTATCTCTTCTCTCCCTTACCTGAGTATCCCTTGAGTTGTGTGTCCAGTATATCCACTCTTATCAAATACCGTTATCCCCTGTCTTGTCTAGTCATGTACCCTTCTCTGATAGTCTCGAATATCTGTTCACTAGTATTCTTGCCAAAGCTTCCCTGCGGAAATATAAATTACGATACCTCGGGATACTCCCAGGTGAAGTGCTACAACGGTGATTCTTTGTGCTTGCAGAATATTTATATATTTTACTAAGCCATAAGGAAAACCACTGAAACACTCCTTACCCCAGTACCAGGATTCTCAATTCTGATATTGGATTGTAAGAAGTGCCAACAGTCATCCATCGTATTGGCCTTCCGCTTCAGAACCCGTCGACCGGAGTCTGCATCCTTGACTCTAGCCAGAACATCGGGGACGGGCTCCGGTCCATCCACCGAGGCAGGTGCCGACGCCGCGAGGCTCCTCGCTAACGCCAACGCCGCGGGTCCCCTCGGTACCGCCGCCGCCGCAGTCTCTGGGTGGCGCCTCGATGACCCCGCCAATGCGGGATTCGCTGCACGACGGTGTAGCGAAACCCTGGACTCCGCCATCGACGACGAGTTCATCTACGCTCGGGTGGCCTGCGCTAGCTAGATGGGATCGCGTGAGGGGCAGGCGGTGGAGTAGTGTGCAAATGCAAACTGATCGGAGTGGGATGGCGAGAACGAAGGGGCGGCGAGAGGGGCAACGGTTCCTATATATGGGTAGACTGCGAGAACGAAGGGGTGACGACTGTTCCAAAGAAGTCAATGTCGCGTGGACCCAACCACTTTTTGGCCCACAAATCAGTACAGAAACATTGGGTGATGGTTTAGTTCCCGAAAAGGGAATGCGAAGTTTAGTGTTCCATGCATGAGGAGAGAGATTTGATGTGATAGGTGAATAGTGAAGTTTGGAGAGAGAATATTTTGGTGACTCTGGGTGACCGAACATGTCATTCTTATATGCAGAAAGGTTCACATTCAAAAAATGACAAATACAACCAAGATTTTGTTACACTAAATGAGGTCAAATGGAAAAGTGATGAATACGAAAGTGTCATAACTCATCAAGATCTACGATCTTTATTTACGTCGTTTTGTCAAATTCCAAAGTGGTAATAACACGTAGTGGCAATTGACCATAAATGGGTGCAATAAGACTTAATAATTTATAACATAATTTAAAATTAGAACTGACCAAACAAAGTCATATAAAATCAATTGTGATTTGTTATTTTTTTCAGATGAAATAACTTCATTTTCATATGTTACATCACAGTGGTGCAATAAAATAAAATAATAAAGGAAATATCCAAAAATAGAGACCTAGAATTCGAACCTAGATCCTTTGGTTCAACAGTTAAGCACCTCACCAATACACTGCGAATTAGGTTGTGATTGCATACAAATTTTTTGTGTACATTATGTATAGACAGTGGATTAGTCCAATGCCAACGTGCCACGTGAGTGTATATGTAAGATCAAATAACATATGTACTACCACATTGTCAAATATTGTGGATATTGATGTCACTTAGTGCTTTACAGATAGACATTAGACACAATATCACACATTACAACAAAGTTCTCTAGCCATTCATCCTTCTTCTTCTTCGTCCTATAGCCATCACAAAGCTTGAATGCCTCTTCTTCATATGTCCTAAAAGAACTCTTTGGCATCAAATTGTTATGGCAGTAGACAAAAAATCGAGATAAATCATAAAGCAATGCTTTCCATGAGATAGCTTGACATTTCCTCAAATGTTTGAAAAATGAAGCACGAGATTTGTGATTTGCGATTTTTTCAAATGAAATCATTTTGGGTATCAAAATCTTGTTTCAACTAGTTTTTTTAATACAAAATTTGAATAATTCCAACTTTTTCACATATGAATACGATTTTAGATACAATTTAAAGTTAGTAAGATAATTTTATTTTCGTATGTTACATCACATTGGTGCAATAAAATACAATAATAAAAGAAATACCCAAAAAATAGGTTTACCTTTTTGCTGCGTGCAGAAAAAAAACCCATCAAATTTGGTCACCCATTGAGAATTCTATACATGTTTGAAATTTCAGTTCGGATCGAGAATACATATTAAGCAGGTTGATCAAAACATCATGAACACCTGATATATCTTTGGGGCCGGCAGGTGGGACCTGCGTGTCAGCCGCACATCGCCTCCTCGCGAGGAAAACGCTTCGTCCAAAGCACGTCGCGAGCGTGTCGGTGTCGGCCCAATTCGACGGCGTGTCGGGCAGATATGAAAACGCAAACGAGAAAGAGGCGAGGTGACCAGGTGAGCCCAAACCCTTGCAGCATCTCCAGATTTTTAGATTTGTAGATTAAAGTTCTTGATGCTTGCTACCTGGGGTTTTTTTTATTAAAGTTTAGGTGAGGGAGCACTGATTGGGGTTTTCTTTATAGGTCTGCAGTGAGGTATTTGTTATGTGTGATGTGTTGAATAAATGAAAGTAGCACTGATTGAATGTTGTATTTGGGGTTTTTTGGTGCTTTATTTATTAAATGCTAGATCGTAATTAGATTTCGCAGCACTGATTAGAACTCTGGCAATATAGGCAATATATGAACTACGAAATTATATATAACTGCAACTTTGCAATCAGTCAAACTTTGCAAGTTTGCCATTTGAGAAATTTGTGATGTTCTGATAGGGCAACCCACTGCACATATTTACGGAGTGTGAGGCCACTGAAGAAGACCCAAACTCCCTACATGACTTGGCAGAATGTCCAACGAGGCCTGTGGTTCATTAGGTGAGGGCAACTGCTTGTTTTGTTCAAAATAGGTTCACAACTAGTTCATGTGTTTTTGTATAAATTGTGGCCCCTGTTTTGCTTGGATTCAAGGGAAAACGACGAAAGGCTTTTCAATTATGCTACAAAAAGATCACCTGCACTACTCATGGGTCCCACATCTGCATATGAGTCTTTTACTAATGGGTCCCACAAGCTATATTTACAAATGTTTATGCAACAGCACAAATTTGTGGCAATTGACCATAAATGGGTGCAATAAGACTTAATAATTTATAACATAATTTAAAATTAGAACTGACCAAACAAAGTCATATAAAATCATTTGTGATTTGTTATTTTTTTCAGATGAAATACTTTCATTTTCATATGTTACATCACAGTGGTGCAATAAAATACAATAATAAAAGAAATACCCAAAAAAAGAGGACCTAGGATTCGAACCCAGATCCTTTGGTTCAATAGTTATGCACCTCACCAACAAACTGCGCATGAGGTTGTGGTTCCATACCAATTGTTTCTGTACATAATGTATAGACAGTGGATTAGTCCAATCCCGTCGTGCCACTTGAGTGTGTATGTAAGATTAAATAACATGTGTACTACAACATTGTCAAATATTGTGGATATTGATGTCACTTAGTGCTTTACAGATAGACATTAGACACAATATCACACATTACAACAAAGTTCTCTGGCCATTCATCCTTCTTCTTCTTCGTCCTCTAGCCATCACAAAGCTTAAATGCCTCTTCTTCATATGTCGTGTAAGAACTCTTTGGCATCAAAATGTTATGGCAGTAGACAAAAAATCGAGATAAAACATAAATCAATGCTTTCCATGAGATAGCTTGACATTTCCTCAAATGTTTGAAAAAGGAAGCACGAGATTTGTGATTTGTGTTTTTTTAGATGAAATCATTTTGGGTATCAAAATCTTGTTTCAACTAGTTTTTTTAATACAAAATTTGAATAATTTCAACAATTTAAAGTTAGTAAGATAATTTTATTTTCATATGTTACATCACAGTGCTGCAATTAGATACAATAATAAAAGAAATACCCAAAAAAATGACCTAGGATTCGAACGCAAATCCTTTGGTTCAGCAGTTTTGCACCTCACCAATACACTACGCATGAGGCTGTGATTGCATACCAATTGTTTCTGTACATAATATATAAATAGTGGATTAGTCCAGTCCCGTCGTGCCACGTGAGTGTATGTAAGATTAAATAACATGTGTGCTACCACATTGTCATATATTGTGGATATTGATGTCACTTAGTGCATTACAAATAGACATTACACACAATATCACACATTACAACAAAGTTCTCAAGCCATTCATCCTTCTTGTTCTTCTTGTTCCTCTAGACATCATTAAATGTTGTACAAAGTATGCATATTAAGAATTTGAAATTTTGAACTGACCAAACAAAGTCATATAAAATAATTTGTCACTCTTTATTTTTTCAGATGAAATTATTTTGGGTATCAAAATCTTGTTTCAACTAGTTTTTTAATACAAAATTTGAATAATTACAACATTTTCACATAGGAATAAGATTTTAGATAAAATTAAGTGGATGTAACATAATTTTATTTTAATATTTTACTTCACAGTGGTACTCTAACAACGACATGGTATCCACCTTTCCAAAGTCAATGACTTAGATGCACTAGTGAATGAAGATGAGGATAACAACAAATAATAAAAAAAGTCACGAGGAACAGAAGATGAATCGCCCAACAAACAAGTGCCGACATGTATGACCCACAGGTCAGTCACCCATCCGGAGCCGCTTGAAGCAGTTGTGGGCCCCACGTGCGCGGCGTGTACCATTGACCCGCATCCACCGCATTAATGGAAACTGAAAGGCCGCCGGTTAATGGAAACTGAAAGGCCGCCGGTTGTTGGAAACTGGAAGGCCGCCGGTTGCTACACGCGTAGTAGTTTGTAGGATGGAAATAGTAGAGTGGTAATTTATTCTATTGCATCACCGCTCTGCCTCATCCGCCGTGCCCTCTCCGCGCTCCTCGCCATCGCGCCCTCTCTGCGCTCGTCGATCTCACGCTCCGCGCCGCGTGACAACGTCCCTTCCACGCTTGCACTCATGGCATCGAGGGAGCACCCGTGGTCACTGGCGGAACTCCCGGAGGAGTTGCTGGCAATGATCGCTGGCCGAGTAGGGGCGACATCGGCCAGGCCTATGGAGGACCTTCAGAGCCTACGGGCCACCTGCAGGAACATGCTCAGGCCTTGCCGCGATACAGACGTCGGCAAGTGCCTGGCACTTCATCGGGTACCAGTCCAGCGGATGCAGGACAATGACCCCTACTGCTACGACATCTTCATTCGTAGCCTTGCCAAATGCGGCAACCCAGTGGCGTGCTTCCTCACCGGGATGGACGACATCTTCGGAAGGAACCGCAGCCCCCGGCCTCCCCTCGACCAGCTCCGCCGCGCTGCCCAGGCAGGGCACAGAGGGACGGCCTATGTGGCCGCCGTCTTCCACTACAGGGCCAACATCGGGGCCGACGCCGACGCCACTGCGATTGCGTACATGAAATAGGTTGAGGGCGAGGATCAAGGGCAGTGGCGTCCGTCTTTGATCAACAACTTGCAATCCCTACATTGGCGGAGTCGTGGTGTTAATCTGACTTGGCAAATGCGGAGTGTTGCCCTCCGCCTAGGCCTCCGCCGGCTGACACTGCCAACGGTGGTGTTGCGAGGCGACATTCAACATTGCGAAGGCCCCGGCACACTATGGTAGAGAGCCCAGCCGGAGGGGGTGTTGCATGTATTTCTGTAGTGATGAATGTCGGCTTCGTTACGAATGCCTTGTCTACTTCTATCATGTCAAGTATGGCTATGGACAATAATGTTGTTGGTAAATGAAGCATTTGGGTTTGCGAACAGTTTACTTTGTCGGCACTTACGGATTTTATTTCAATGGCACTCAGCAAATTTTATGTTATTTGTGTGATAAATGTTGTTCTGTTACGTAATTTGTGTGATAAATGTTATTGTGGTACTGTCTATTGAACGTTCTGGATGATCGAGATGGTCTATAGGCTATTGCTAGGCTTGTAGCCAAGGTTGGCCAGCTTTGGCCAAGGATGGCCAACTTTGGCCGGCAATGGCCAGGCAGTACCTGGCCGCGGCCAGGTTTCTTCTGGCTGGCCGAGGCTATGGCCGGACAGAGGGTGGCCGCAGTTGGCTGGTAGAGGCCGTAGGTGGCCAGAAGCGGCTAGGGTGAGGCTGGGGTAGGCCAAGAGGTACATGAAGTCTTATTGCACCCATTTATGATCAATTGAAACAAATTTGGGCTGTTGCATAAATATTTGTAAATACAGCTTGTGGGACCCATGAGTAAATCGTGTAAGTATCAAATAAACAAGTCATCATCTTGGCCTTGTGCCTCAAATGGTGCAACAACTCCATCATCAATGTACGCGTCATCTTCATCATCCTAATCATCAACATCAAACATCACTACACAAATCATCGACAAAGTCATGAACTAAACATGCATCACACACTAGCATTCAGTCACTTAGTGCAGTACACATAGACATTACACACAATATCACACATTACAATACAGTTCTCTAGCCATTCATCATTCTTCTTCTTCGTCCTCAAGCCATAACAAAGCTTGAATGCCTCTTCTAAAATGTTATGGCAGTAGACAAAAAATCGACAGAGAAATATTTGGAAGAACCTTTAACCAGGGCCCAGGCGCCGAGAAGTGGGGCGTAATTGCCAGCAGTGTATGTAGATTTCCTAACCCAGCAAAACTGCATTCTCCTCTTTCCTTTTTGCCTCCTCCCCCAAACGACCGATCAATCACTAGGGTTTTTGACTCTTCGGAACCCCCTCACACGGTGCCCGCGTTAACTACCCGCACCCACCGCGTTTGACTCCAGAATCCCGTAATCACCGCATGCTCTCCCCCCACGAAGCAACTGTTCCTTTCGCAAAAATCCTTCGCCGCTGCTGCCGGCCGCCAAATCCCTCGCCGCTCTCCCATTCCCTCGCGATGGTTCGGTCGCAAGCGCGGCTGGCACCCGTCCCATATGCAGCTGCGCGACGACAATGGACACTTTATGCGTACTCCGTCGTCTGCGACCCCACGGCGCTGGACCTCGTCGTCGTCGCCGGCATCTGCCGGCGTGGCCCCGCGGCACCGGATCTCGACCTCATCGCGGGCAGGTGCCACCATCGCCTGACGCCGCCCCACCTCGACCCCAACGCCGGCACATGCCACCATCCCCCGGAGCCGCCCCACCTCGACATCGACGCCGGCAGCTCGGCCCGCCATCGGGCCTCACCGCCGCACCCGGGCCTCGACCTCCAAATCCATGGCTGCCGCTGGGGATATCCAGGACAAAGAGGAGGTGTAGGGCGACGAGGAGGTCACGGAGGTGCCACCGGTATTCAAAGCTCATGTCGCCGCAAGGAAGAAAAAAACTTTAGTGAAGAATGAGGTAGATTGAATTTCTGCATGTTGTCCCATCAATGAAATGCGGTAGATTGATTTGGTTATGCAAATTGATTGAATGAAAACTAGGTAGATTGATAGGTTCTGAACATTGATTGAATGCATGATAGGTTTTGTACATTTACTAAGTTGGCATATATTGATTCATATACAATGTTCATGTGATAAGTTAATTATTGAGGTACATATTTTTGAAGGACGAGCCCGAAGCATTCTACGTTTTTGACAGGGTGACTGTTACATTCTCATACACTGAGGAGAGTGATGACGAAGACGAACAGGCTCTTAGAGCCTATGAGGTGATGGGCCTTCACTTAATTACTTTATGTTAGTGTCAGATTTGCATAGATACGTTCTTCCTTAACCCCTTTTTGTAAAATGCATGACAGATCAGGGAGCTTGCGGAGAGGCTTCGACGTGCTCTCAGGCGGTACTACAAGAGGTGGAGCAAATAAAGTAGAAGTTATGTCGGTGTGGCTTAGGAAGCCTATGTCGTCTGAAGAACTTGTGTCAATGTGTCTAAAAACTAGTGTCGGAGAATCCTTTCCTTAATTAACGTGGTGTCCTTGTGGTTCGGGAAGCCATTATGTGAACTCAGTCCTTTTATTTTGTATGCACTGGTTGCCCATCCTTAGTTGGCAACATAATTTGTGTGATACATGTTACTCTGTTACTTAATTTGTGTGATGTATGCTATTGTATTACTGTCTATTGAACTCTCTGGATGACCGGGATGTTCTAGAGGCCATTGGAAGGCTTGCGGCCAAGGTTGGATACCTGTGGCCAAGCATGGCCAGGTCTGGCCGGCTGTGGCCAGGCAGTACGTGGCCGAGGCCAGGTTCCTTGTGGCTGGGCAAGGCTACGGCCGGCCAGAGGGTGGCCGCAGTGGGCTGGTTGAGGCTGTAGGTGGCCAGAAGCGGCCAGGGCGAGGCTACTGCTGGCCAATGCGTACATAAAGGCTAAGGTACAATTTCAACATCATCATGAACTATGAAACGGATTTTGGTGACAAAAAATAGTACTGGTTCACCACATGTCAGTCTTTAACGGAAATTTGACAGCCGGATCCACATGTCATTGACTCTGGGTGACCCCACATGTCCTTCTTATATCCAGAAAGGTTTTCACATTCCAAAATTGACAAATACAACCAAGATTTTTTTACACTAAATGAGGTGAAATGGAAAAATGTTGAATACAAAGTTTCATAACTCTTCAAGGTCTAAAATATTTATTTAGATCATTTTGTCAAATTCCAAAGTGGTAATAACATGTAGTACAAATTTGACAAGTCTATGGCATAGTTTCTTATACCATGTGAATGAATAAATATTGTAGTACAAATTCCATAGTTTCAATATCCACAATTGAGCATGTGGGACCCACTGCATGCGGCGGGAGGGAAAACTCAGCACTATTTTTTGCCAACAAATTTTCCCAGCGCGCCAGATTAACACCCAAGTTAAATATCACCTCAGAACATTTTCAGCCAAAAAAAATTTCACATCCCTCCATTACCACCAGTTTAAATAAGGCGTCCTCATCCCACGTCCCCCTAAACCTCGCGCGGCGGCGACGACCATAGTTACTGAATCTGGTCTTCTCGGGAAGGCGACGATGAGGGGAACGTGGAGGCCGGAGGGGGAGGACGGTTCCTCGATCTCTGCCCTAGCGCACCTTGAGGCCATCCATGGCCAGCAATGGAGAACCCGTGGAACAACGAAATGGGCACGATGTCATCGACCTCGAAGTTGACCTTCATAATGTCAGGTGCGTATCGGCCGCTTCGCTCTACACCTTCTTGATGAGTTTCCTGGCTTTCATGATAAAATTGTTCCCTCCATGCAATCGATTAGATATAGCTCTAATCCCATCTAGGGTTCTCACTTGTCAATGAATCATTGCCGTGTCGTCCTTCTATATATTGGCGCATCTTATACAAGTCACTCAGTTAGGCACCACGGAAAATTTGATTAAGCCCGTGATGTTTTGTCACATGTTTGTCCATTAATCTCATTTGTTTTTTAGAGTTTGAGGGCAAAATGCCCCAGCGTTAATTAAAAGGCATGAAGGTTTATCATTTTACAGCGCTGAAACAGAAGGAACAAAAACTTTTTAAGATTACTCTCCTCCCATTTCAGATTGAACCCTGCAGAGCCACCTTTTACTGAGATTTGCATCCAGTTTACCCATCTGTCACTAAAACCCCTAGATGAAAGGATCTCAAACATAAACTCCCAATATGTGCTCATGCAGGTCTATATCTATCTAAAAAAATTTAACATAAAGTAATTGTTGTTGTGAAACTGAATAGGCATTGTGCTATTTGACCACTACATATTTAATTTTCACATACTTCCGACTAGTATATATATACATATATGCATACACCAAGTTTTCCATGCTGCTGTATTAATATTTATGTGCACGTGTAGAGAATCCGAATTGACAGGTGAGGTGTGGACTGTACTAGTCGAAAGGCGTGGGGGAAGGAGTACAATACTTCTCTTCTCAATTGGACAAGGGTGTTATAGACTTTAGTACCCTGGCAGATGTTGAAGAAACGCTTGGATTTGAGCAGCGGGACTACACATACTACATGAAGAGAAATGAAGATGATACCAGTACAACGAGTCCTATATAAATTAAATCTAAGAAAGATATATTGCAAATGATTCAGTATGTGGATTCAACCAATGAGAGGGAATTAAGGTTGGTCCTGTCAAAAACTGATGTTGATGCAGGGGCGGTTAGTGTTACACCCCTGAAACGACATAGGGGGCATGAGCCTAATGGTGCTGATGGTTCTTTTTCTGATGATGAAGAGTACTTTCATCTTGATGAATACAAAATTTGGCTTGAAAAACAAGACGAGGAATGTGGTACGTATGTTGATTATTCTACACTAGCAACATGTAGCCTTGACTGCACATTATTCTCATACCAGTGTTTCTAATTAATTTACAGACCTTCACGATGAGTTCAGGGAGGATACAATTACAGCGTTCAGTAAATGATTAACTAGTATCAGAGTTATCAAAGGAGTTAGTAAGTCCTTTATCCTTGTCGACTGCAGCTTATTTGTGATGAAAAATGTGAACCTACTAAGTACATGTGTTTCCCATTTTTTCAGGGGCGTTTGATAAAGCTCAAGCTAAAACTACAGAAGTAGTCGTACTCCAACAAGATGAGAGCAATGACAGCAGCCCGACGCCGCCACCAGAAACTATGCAACCACCACAACTTCCATCGCATGCTAGGAGACCAAGGAAGAGAAAAGGTTATAGAAGCTCTACACCTCCAGAAACTTCACTCTTTATTTTTCATTGGTTTCTACAACTACTATTGTTCAGCAGTGAATGTTATTTTCTCTGGTGTGAATGCAAGTAGGTGGCAAGCCAGTTAGCCATGGAACCCTGAAAGCGTTATCTTCAGTTGCCAAAAGATCAAGATCTGGCCGTGAAAAGATGAAAATCTAATTTTCATCAAAGTTGGGTGGTCCCTGTGGAGAAAACAGGCGTACCTTTGTTGATGATATTGTTGTAAATACTAGGGCGAAGGCTCCACTAATTGGAGTCCGATATTGGAGTGAAGTGCTTTCGGTAGTCAAGAATGAAATCATAGAAGCTGTAATGGTAAGTCACTGTCCACCGCATGCACCTTGTTAATGTTATATAGCAGATGTGTTCCCTCTTTTTTATTCGTATCCAGTGTTATGGTTGAATCATGCATGAATAACAAGTTTCCTTCCCACCAGGAAACATGGGATTTTGAGGGCATTCAAAATCCAGAGGAAAAGATATTGAAGATTGCACACACACGCTACAAAGGTTGGCGAGGCGACTTGAGTGCTACATACAAGGCATTCAACAGTTATGAGGATAGAATGAGGCACAAGCCTGCTGAGCTAAACATTGTGGAGTGGCACTATTTGTGCCACTACTTTGGAACAAAAAAATTTAGGGTAAGTTATATAGAAGATGAGTTCAACCGTTCATCGCTTAACATCACTGGTTTACTCCTTGCAGAATCACAGCACCCAGAGCTCAGGCAATCGCGGCCAAGTGGTTAGCAATCATACGGGGGGTTCGAAACCTTACTCTCAGTGGAGTTGGGAAAAGGTAAAGATTGGTTACAATATTATCATCTCTCACTATCTACATAAGAAAATCATATATTGATGCCGTGTATTGGTGCAATCATAGCGAGATCCCCAAACTGGTGCTGAGCCACGCCAGTTGTAGCTTTGAAAGATTACTCACTCTAGGGATGGAAAATGGAGAGATGAGGTGGCTGAGACTATTTATGTGAGTACAAATTTTATTGTAACCTTGCATGCACATAACACTCGTTTAATTTTGAATCAAACCATGGGCACGGGGTTTTCTATCTTACAATTATTTCTTGCCCACACGATTGTACAGTCAGGAAATTAGCTCGACTAGCAAATACAGAGGAGGGGGATGAAGACACAAGTTCCACTCCTCTAGATGAATAGGAAGATATCATTTTCCAGGAAACATACAAGGAAAGAACACATGTCAAATCCTCCGTGTCATGTGGCTATGGTTACATGTCCACACAAAGAAGCAACAAAGTGCATCGGGAGAGGTTGTTACAGGAGAAGCTCGATAAGGTCGAAGCACGAGAATGTCAACTGGTAGAACTACTCAAGAACCATGAAGCTGACAAGGAACGCGAGAGAGAAGAAATCAAGAAAAAGATGCAAAGGAAAATGCAGGAAGAATTTGCCAAGATGATCGCGCCATTCAAACACTTGCTGCCATGTTGAGAGGTAACCAGATGATTGTACCTGTTGTGTTTGTAACTTGGCCAATACAGCTAATAATATCATACCTTCCATCATTTCAAATAAGCAAAATACACCTCCATCCAACAACAGTACAGGTCAAGTTGAACCTAGGGTCAATGAGGTCGGCACTGCTGCAATAACGTTAGTGCAGAATCAAGGCACAACGAACATGGTAACGACTATACTTGGTTGTGATTGAGAAAATGCATATTTATGCCACTTATCTCTCGCATGCATAAAGGGTGCGTTCGGTTTTGTCCTTAAAATCGGGCGTGACAGCAGCTACTGTCACCTTTGCTTAACTGTTAACTTTGATATAATGGTCCACTTCAACTTTATTGTTAAAAATTGCTTTTTAGCAACATGGATCAGGGAGCTAGGGCGTACGCTTCGTGCCTGGCCCTAGTGTCTCTCCGTAAGGACTGGTTCTTAAAGTGGCAACCCAGGAGCCTGTCGCCACCGCCAGAACTATAATGGCTCTGGTCTTGGCCAAGTAGCATGTACGGCTCTAGCTTGATAGTAGTTACCGACGGGCCGACGGTGTTATGGGAAGCGCTCGTGAGAGTATGGTTTGATCCACCGAGGACGGGGATACCGTCGGCTATGCCTCGTTAGGCACAGTCCCGTGTTGGGAGCCACCGTTAGAGTGGGAGCTCCACATGTTGCTCCATTTATTTTGTTGTTGGCATGTGATGCCGCACTCTGGACGCCATTGACCCTCCTATGGGAGCGCCCTGGGAGTCAGTCGATCTCGGTGCCTTGGGTCATGCTGCCTGTGTTGTACCATAATGGCTACTGTCTCGTTAGGGTGTCTTGTGAAAAGCCTCGTAGCGTCCCTATGCGATCACACCTCGGAAGTGTGGTTCGTGAGGTGTGATCCACCTCCGCATGGTTGGGTGCAAAGTTCTTTTGAACTTTTACGCGACTGGTGGGTAAAGGGCGAAACCTCTGCAGAGTGTAAATCTATCATGATAGCCTTGCTCAGGGTCACGAGCGGCCTGGATCCTTTTTGATTAGAAGATGATGTTTATTTATGCTTAATGTCACTTATACTTCATTAATTTGGGTTGCAACTGGGTTCTCATTCACTTGTAGTAACTTGGACAATGTTAAAATGAACCAACTAAAAGTGCTAATGCAGTTAAACCGTGTCTAACCTTTTTGAGCCTTCATACACCTGTGCTATACTTGCTAAGTAAGACATTTACTTACGCTTGCTATTATTCAACAAAATCCCGGATGGGTAACAGATGAAGTTTCTTGAGGATCTTCCGTACTACTAAGCTGTGGTCAACCAGTCGGTGTCCCTGTGGACTTGAGGCTCCACCTGTCGAGAGAGTTAGACTTCCGCTGTGTTTTAGGTAAACTCTGATGTAATACTATTTTTATTCGAGCATATGTTCCCTGTTTTACTATATTTGTTAGTTGTATGTGTTTTGTGGACTTCCTGGGCACACATACAGTAGCATTCGGGTTTCTGTGTAAACCCGGGTGTGACAGATTTCCACGAGGAACGAGAAGTGAACTAATTCTAAACTAAGTTGTCTAGGGATAGTGGAATGGAGTGAATGGAATGGATGAAGTGGATGACTACAACAAAGAGAGAAGAGGAGAGATAGGAGGGTAGAGAGGGTACGAGTCTGAGAGAGGTATTCTACTGATTGATCGAGCAGATCAGAGGGTACAGATAAATACTTGCTTTGGGACAACAGAACCTATGACATGCAGAAAGGGATGAGAAGGGGTGTCACTAACTCCACACTAGGGGATCCTACAGGCCGGGACTAACGTGATGGACTACAAAGACCGAAAGGGCTGTCACCACCTCACCGCTACCACCTCCGTTGCAACGGGGGCAAACTAAGTTAGTCTCAAGTATAGGCACCACGCCTACACTAGTCGACTAATACTTATCTCCTATAGAAATATAAGCACCCAAGCTAAGCAACTAGTATACAATTATACCAATCAACTAAGCATTGAACGAAGAACAAGCAAGTATATAAAAGTAAGAACTGAATGCTCAATTAATCAGAGAGAGATACAAGAGTTACTAGACACGACCCGAATGTCACTCGAAGCTGAGTCGCATCCATAGAGGTACAGCGGGAAGAGGGGCCGACACTCCGGCTCCTCTCCGGGACGCTCACCTCTCCTCTCTCCCTAACTTCTAATGATACAAGTGGAAGCACTTCGCTAAGCCTAATCTTTCTTATGTTGTGTGTTGAAACAGGTGCTAGGGGCTCTAATTTATAGTGGACCATGGCGGTTGAAGGTGGAGCAGCGGCCAAGGCACTAAAAGGCGGTGCCCAGCTGATTCGGCCAAACCAATCCATTCGGCCTAACTGGCACGTGGCACCGCCTTAGTGCCTACGGCCTGGATTTGACCCCTAGAGTCGGTTCCCATGGTCAGTTGCATGGGCACTTCCATTTAATTTTGTCGGTTCGGCCGAACGGATTGGTTCGGCCGAACTGGGCTTTCAGCCCAGTGACGTTCACCTGCACCGCCTCAATTCCTGGGCTGCCCTAGTGACTTGTTCCTGGTGGACTTCAGCTGATTTGGCCCAAAGATGATGTGGCGGTGATATACGTGGCTTGCATGGTCGTAGCTTGGTCACCGCTAACGTGGACGGCCCTCCAGTTGTGATTTATGTCGTATACGGCTAAGGGGGTAACCGGCCGAACGGAGTCGTTCGGACGAATCGGTCGATTCCGACCCCTATCGCGCGTATTTCTCCATATTGCACCTGCACAATGGATACTCACCAAAACTCGTGGAAATGGTTAGAAATAGGTCCTATAGCTATGGTGTGTGATTCCATTGTGTTTATTTTATACTCGGTTGGAGGTCGGGAATCGGTCCGTAACGACCGCCAACAAAGATCGAGATTCACGTACACACCACCTCTCACTTGCAATTCCTACATTGGGAGTTAGCAAACATTTCCATCATCCATCCACAAAATAAATGCTCCATGTTCTATGATCTCCCTTTCCAAATGGGCTATGCAAAAAGATGAGAAAAAGAAAAGCATGCCAAAGAGCATGGCTAAAAGAAAAAGGAAAAAGAAAAGCATGCCAAAGAGCATGGCAAAAAGAAAAGCATGCCAAGTGGCATGGCAAAAATATGAGGAAAAAAATAAAAGATAGCCCATGATCTCAAAAATAAATCAATGAGAGGAAGAATCATTCCAAGGAGTTTCCACCATATTTCACTCCATACATTCCACACACTTGCACTTCTCGATCTAAAGGTATGATTTGGTTCCTCAAAGATCCAGTCTTTTACTTAGCAAAATATAAGATGCATGCATGCTTTCATCCATTGTCCCTGAGCTACACAAAAAGCCATATTAGATGTTAGGATGAAAAGAAGGCATAAGCCTTTGGTGAGGATTCAAATACACTGGCGATTGAGTGTGCTAATTGAGGAACAACTTACATTTTTCCAAAACCTGTTGAAAAGTTCGAGATGGGATCCTGAAAAGAGTAGAGTGGAATAAAACTAAATTAAACTATTCATTCTTTCAACCGCCCAAGATAAGGAGATTGCTATAAGCCCCATAGGTAGAATGGTGAATTAATACTTTGCTATGATTCAAGTATTTTTGAGCATTAGTTGTTTATAAAGATTACCTGCAAGATATTGATATCATAGCAACACCTGATCCACCGAGCCTAAGTTTCTATCTTTGCTCAAGGACGAGCAAATGTCTAAGCTTGGGGGAGCTTGTTGGCAGTCTTTACAACCCAATTTCGGTCACCAATACTCGGGAATAAAAGAGAATATATGCAACATTCCATGTACTTAGGTTTATTTCTAATAAAGTTTCACTAGTTTTGGTGAGTTTCACTTGTGCAGGTACAACAACGAGAAATACGTGCTATAGGGGTCAAAAACGACTGATTTGGCCGAACGACTCCGTTCAGCCGGTTACGCCCCTTAGCCGTATCCGACGCAAAGCACAACCAGAGGCCGTCCACGTCACTGACAACCAAGCAGTGACGACACGTGACACGTGGGCGACCGCCACCTCACCCTTGGGCCAATCCATATGAAGCACACCACCAGAAGTCAGCCCAAGAGGGGTCCAAGACCAGAGGCGGTACTGGGGAGGTCGGGCACGGGCCAGCCCCAATTTGGCTGAAGCTCGGCCTTCGGCCAAACCGCCCCCAGCACCAGAACCGACCCTAGGGAGCAATCCAAGCCATCCAGAGGGTTAAGACGGTGGATCCCAGGGTTCGGCCGAACCACAGGATTCGCCCGAATCCTAGGGGGTACCCCCTGGTTCCCTTGACCTCCACTCCTCTCCACCGCCTTGGATCACCTATTTAAGTAGTGGCACTTCACTTGTATCAACACACACCAAGCCAAGGAGTTCATTCTCACTTCCTTCTATTAGAGTTAGGAAAGTTTAGTTGGGAGTTAGAGTTGAGTCGAGTTGTGCCTCAGGTGTTTCAGAGTCGTCTTCAAAAGCTCTGGTATTAGCTCTTGTATCTTTTCCTTTATCTTTCTGTAAGACTTTGCTTTATCAATATAGTTATCTTTGTCCTTTATCTGAGTTATTTATATCTTGCTTCTACTTTAATCTAGTTGCAAGTATTTCGGGTTTAGACTATAGTTGTTGTGATCTTAGTTCTCCCTAGTCTAGATTCAAGTCTTTGTCTTGGCGCGTTCTTTGTTTATGCTCATTACTAGTGGTGACTTGTCATTGGGGTATGAGCAGGATTGCTTGCTTCTGCTAGCGGAGTAAGTAGTTGAAGTCTAGTGTGGGTGTGGTACCCAGACTAGTCCGTAACTTTAGAATATCTCTGAGCTGGCACGGAGGTTGTAACACCCCGCCTTCCACGAGCCGCCCCGCACAGCCCTTTTGAGGTGCGTGCACGCGTACACATAGCACCCTGCTTACACTTTTGTCCTCGCTTTGTGTAAAAGGGTTAACCCGAAGGTGCTATGGCTGGAACACAAAGGCTTATAAGTTGCCTCCACCCTTGCTAAACTAGCAAGGTGGCACTAAACACATGTGCATCCCGCACTAATGGGCCACTACCGGGCCATACAAATTGTGCTGGGTGTGACAGAGGTGGTAGTCATTAATTGGTGACAGCCCTATATGGCTTTCGTATTCCATCACGCCTGGCTCGGCCTGTAGGATCCCCAAACGTGCAGGGTTGGAGGCACCCTTTCTCATCCCTTTCTGTGTGTCTCGGGCTCTGTATCCCAAAGTCGAGGTCTCAGCTTAACTTGACCTGTTAGAGCTATATCTCAACCCCTGTATTCTAACCCGAGTAACCCAAATAGACAATACCCAGGAATCCTTTATCTATTCTCGTTGTCCTCCCAACTATCTAGTCATTCTCTTTCCTATCTGAGTCTCCCTTGAGCTGTGTGCCACGGTATATCCACTCCTATCCAATACCATTATCCCCTGTCTTGTCTAGTCGTGTTCCCTTCTCTGATAGTCTCGAATATCTGTTCACTAGTATTCTATCCAAAGCTTCCCTGCATAAATATAAATTACGATACCTCGGGATACTCCCAGGTGAAGTGCTACGGCGGTGATTCTGTGCGCTTGCAGAATATTTCTATATTTTACTAGCCATAAGGAAAACCACTAAAACACTCCTTACTCCAGTACTGAGATTCACAATTCTGATATTGGATCGTAAGAAGTGCCAACAGGTAGCAAGGTCGGTGAAGATCCACGGTTCAAACGAACTGTGGGAGTTCGGCCGAACTGGCCGGGCACCGCCTCTCGATGCCTTGGCCGGTGCTCCACCTCCACCGCCTCTTGGCCACTATAAATGGAGATGCTCGTGCTCAGCTTCAAGACACACAAATCCAAGGAGCTCCCTATTTGTTCTAGTAGAGTTAGGATAGTTAGTCTAGGAGTTAGAGCTGAGTCAAGCTTTGTCTCGGAAGTTCTGGAGTCGGCTTCAGAAGCTCTGGTATAAGCTCTTGCATCTTCTAATTTTCCTTTTATAAGACTTTAAGTTATCAATATATCATCTTTATCATTATATCCGAGTCATTTATATCTTGCCCCTACTTTTATCTAGTTGCAAGTATTTCATGTTTACACTATAATTTGTTGTACTTCTAGTTCTTCTAGTTTGTTTTAAGTCTCTATCTTAGCTAGTTCTTCGACCCTGCTCAATTCTTGTGGTGAATTGTCACTAGGGTATTGACGGGGTTGCTTGCTCCTGCTAGTGGAGTAAGTAATTATTAGCTAGTGTTGGTGTGGTGCCCATACTAGATAGTAACCTTGATTTGTGTCTCAGTCTACGGTTGTGTGGTAGCCGTTAGGTGGTGATAGCCCTGTACAGACTACGTAATCCGCCACGTCCAGCTTGGCATGTAGGACTTATTGGCAACACCCCTTCTCATCCCTTTTTGCATGTTGTTGGTTTCGTTTCCCGACAAAGTCAACAGAGTTAAGCTTGATCTTCAAGTGCTGGTTCCTATCCTCTGTAACTTCTTACTCAAGTGGCCCAAATCGATAAAGTGCCTAGGAATCCTTTCCTCGTCTCATTGCTCTCCCAGCCAGTTAGTCCTTCTCTTTCATATCAGAGTATCCTTGAGCTTTGTGTCCCAATCTTTCACTCTTATCAATATCGTTACCCCCCCCCTATCTTGACAGTAGTGTATTCCTCTATGATAGTCTCGAATATCTATTCACTAGTAGAACACTCCTTGCATCATAAGAAAAACATATAAAACACTCCTTACACCATTACCGTGAATACCAATCCTGATAGTGGACCATAACAAGTGTCAATACAGCCCCTGAGCCTAGGAGGTGGTCGAGGTCGGACGAAGCGCGTGGAGCGGTCGCCGGGCACCAGCCCCGGAGCCTATGAGCTGGTGTTGGTGGTCGTTACGGACCGATTTCCGACCTCCAACCGAGTATAAAACAAATACAATGGAGAGTCACACCATAACTATAGGGCTTATTACTAACTATTTCCACAAGTTTTGGTGATTGTCCATAGTGCAGGTACAAAATAGAGAAACACGTGGTATAGGGGTCGGAATTGACCAACTTGGCCGAACGACACGCTTCGGCCGGTTACTCCCATTAGCCGTACCTGACGCAGAGCATGATCAGAGAGCCGTCCACATCAGCAACGACATGGACATAATTGAGCATGCCATGTGGATCACCGCCAAGTCACCTCTGGGCCAAAATAGAGCGAACCACATCAAGACGAAGCAGCCCAGGAGGACCAGGAAGGAGATGCGGCACAGGGGAGTGCTACTGGGCCACAATCCCAATTCGGCAAAATTCCCAACTTCGGCCGAACCGCCCCCAGGATCTGCACCGCCTCTACACCACCTCTGCACCAAGGCAGTGCAACGTGGCAGTTCGGCCGAACTGCACGGTTCGGCCGAACCGGCAAGTTCGGCCGAATGGCCCAGCGCCGCCTTGAGCTGCCTTGGCCGGTGCTCCACTGCTCCACTGACCCTGGCCACTATAAATAGGAACCCCTATTCACCTGCAAGACACACAACATAAGAGTGAGTAGACGTTGCGAAGTTCCGCCACTTGTATCAGTAGAAATAGGGAGAGAGGAGAGGTGAGCGTCCCAGAGAGGAGGCGGAGTGTCGGCCCCTCTTCCTGTTGTACCTCTAGGGATGCTGCTCTGCTTCGAGTGACATCCAGGTCGTGTCTGGTAACTCTTGTATCTCTCTCTAATTAATTGAGCATTCAGTTCTTACTTTTATATACTTGCTGGTTCTTTGTTCAATGCTTAGTTTATTGGTATAATTGTATACTGGTTGCGTAGCTTGGGTGCTTATCTTTCTATAGGAGATAAGTATTAGTTGACTAGTGTAGGCGTGGTGCCTATACTTGAGACTAACTTAGTTTGCTGCCATTGCAACGGAGGTGGTAGCCGTGAGGTGGTGACATCCCTTTCGGTCTTCGTTGTCCATCACGTTAGTCCCGGCTTGTAGGATCCCCTAGTGCGGAGTTAGTGACACCCCTTCTCATCCCTTTCTACATGTCATAGGTTCCGCTGTCCCGAAGCAAGTATCTATCTGTATCTTCTGATCTGCTCTATCAATCAATAGAGTACCTCTATCAGACTCGTACCCTCTCTACCCTCCTATCACTCCACTTCTCTCTTTGTTGTCGTCATCCACCTCATCCATTCCATTCACTCCATCTCACTATCCTTGGACAACTTAGTTTAGAATTAGTTCACTTCTCGTTCCTCGTGGAAATCGATACCTTGGAATACTCCCGGGTGAAAGCTACATCAGTATCCGTTCGCTTGCGGATTTACCTGTAGGTCGTAAGGAGTGCAAACAGCTAGCGAGGTCGGGCGAAGCAAGCGGAGCGGTCGCTAGGCGCAAGCCCCCAAGCCTAGAAGCCGGCGAGTTCGGGCAAAGCACGCATAGCGGTCGCCGGGCGCTCGACCTCAAGCATATGAGTCGACGAGGTCGGTGTTGGCACTCCTTACGGCCTACAGATAAATCCGCAAGCGAATGGATACCGATGTAGCTTTCACCCGGGAGTATTTCAAGGTATCGATTTCCACAGGGAACGAGAAGTGAACTAATTCTAAACTAAGTTGTCCAAGGGTGGAGTGATGGAGTGGATGACAACAAAGGAAAGGAAGAAAGAGCGATAGGAGGGTAGAGAAGGTACGAGTCTGGTAACGAGGTTCTTCTGACTAACTGGGCAAGACAACTCCTACACGTACTTGCTTACTTCGGGAAACGGAGCACCTAACACTCAGAAAGGGGTGAGAAGGGGTGTTGGTGAACAACCGCAGAAGGCTCCTATGGCCGAGTCGGACGTGGTGGACTACGTAGGCCGTATAGGGCTGTCACCACCTAACAGCTACCACACAACCGTGGACTCAGGCGCAGACCAAGCTAACCTCAAGTCTAGGCACCGCGCCTACACTAGTCAGTTAGTACTTATCTCCTTAAGAAAGATAAGCACCCAAGCAGAGCAACCAGTATACAATTATACCAAGTAACTAAGCATTGAACGAGGAACAGGCAAGCAAGTAAAAGTAAGAACGGATGCTCAATTAATCAGAGAGAGATACAAGAGTTACCAGACACGACCCGGATGTCACTCGAAGCAGAGCCGCATCCGTAGAGGTACAGGTAGAAGAGGGGCCGACACTCCGGCTCCTCTCCGGCAAGCTCACCTCTCCTCTCTCCCTATATTCTAAGTGTGGAAGTGGCAGCGCTTCGCTAATGCTTCTCTTCCCTTGTGGTCTATTTTGCAGGTGAAGGAGGGCCTCAATTTATAGTGCCCAGGGTCGGCTTGAAGAGGAGTGGCAGCCACGCAACCCTGGAACGGTAGGAGGTCGGTTCGGGCGAAAATCCCTGTTCGGCCGAACTGTAGGATTCAGCCGAACCGGTGGATGCACCGACCAAGGCCCCTACGGCCTGGATTTGCCCCTGGGAGGCGGTTTCCATGGTCGGTTGCACGGGGACATGCCTTGGGCTGGTTCGGCCGAACCAATCCGTTCGGCCGAACTGGGTTTTTGGCCCAACAGCGCTCCCCTGCACCGCCTCTCCCTCCTGGACCCTCTGGGCTGCCTTATCTTGGTGTTCTTCGTGCTCTTTTGGCCCAGAGGTGACGTGGCGGTGGTCCACATGTCATGTCCGGTCACTGCTCGGTTGTCGGTGATGTGTACGGCCTCCCGATCGTGCTCCGCGTCGGGTATGGCTAAGGGGGGTAACCGACTGAATTGTGTCATTCGGCCGAATCGGTCATTTTCGACCCCTATAACACGTATTCCTCGTTGTGATACCTACACAATGGACAATCACCAAAACTTGTGGAAATAGTTAGTGATAAGCCCTATAGCTATGGTGTTTGGTTCCATTGTGTTCATTTTATACTCGGTTGGAGGTCGGAAATCGGCCCGTAACGACCGCCAACAAGCTCCCCCAAACTTATATCTTTGCTCGTCCCGAGTAAAGAAATTGAAATAAGAGCAAGACTAAGATAAGGGTTCTTTCATGAAATGAATGAATGCATATTGATTACCTTAAACCTCTCTCCATACCCGTGGATTTGAAGTGGCTACTCCCTGGATCTTGGGCGGTTGATGAACGGAACAGCTCTTACAACAAAGTCTGTCTTCATCATCCTGCATTAGGGGTTTTCTAATTTTCATAAATAAATAACCCTTGTCCTTTCATCCCTGATACTGTCACGCTCTCTGGAGTCACTCCTTCTCACTCATTCTCTTTTGTATATTTTCTATTGTCTCTCAGGTGGTGATCTTGCCAAGACATATATTTCTGTCAAGTCAAAGATTGGTTCCTAGAGATTATGTCGGTCACCCTTGATCAAATTGCAAGTTTGGAATGAAGAGCTCATTGTTGGTCCTCAGCCTCATGACCCCTTTTTTCTCTCTTTTTTTTCTGCTTCCCTTTTGGGAACTCTTTTTTTTCTTTTTTTTTGCATACTTGGACTTTCATGAGTCCTTTATTTCTCATCATTCTCCTTTTTTTCTTCAGGGAATCACCGAGGCATGAGAACTTCTAATGTGGCTCTGATGATAGATATTCTTGCAATCGATCTGGGGCAACATGACTATCTCCAGGGACTCAAAATTCGAAAAGACATTATACTGGTCATGACAAGCTTTTCATAAGTGATCTCTCAAGCAAATATGTCAAGTGGATGTAGAGGTATGTCAAAAGGATGAAAGGATAGGGTATGTTTTTATATTTTCAAAATAAATTCACCCGAATACTTGAATGAGCAAGAGGTCTGTTTTATCAAGTCATATCACATTCATCAACAACTTAGATCAGGGGGTCCTAACATGAAAGATTTCCAAGCAGGTGGATACTAAGTTTGAAATAAGCAATAGGCAATATTCATGACATGAAAGAAAAACCGAGAACGTTTCATTTAAATGATTTGTGCAAGGTTCACATATTGAAACGTGGTAACAGAGAGAAACCAAGTTGAGAGGAGTAAGGAGTGCAAACCAGCGTGTGTGTGCGTGAGGTTGTTGAGTCAGGCTGGTTTGACTGAACCAGCCAGCTCGCCCGAACCAAAAGGTTCAGCCGAACGGGTCGTCCTGCGTGTTCTCTCCCTGTTCCTCCACTGTGTCATTCCTGTACTCATGTGGCATCTGTTAAATTGAGCATTCTCTGACTGGCTCAATTGCACCAGTCAGAGCATTATTTCAGACAATTCAAACTAGGATTTTTATTTTATTTTATTCATCAAGGTAATTTTAGGAAAACAAATATTGGAAGGGAAATAAAGAGAGCACCTCCTAAACAATGATTTAAGCAAAGGGAAATTGAATTGAGAAACAAATTTAAACTAATGGTGCTCTAAAAGATACAGCCACAGGACATCTAACCTGTAAGTGGATCAAGCCAAACTTCGAGGTTTTTATTGTCAAGGTGGATTTGCCCAGAAAGATTGTTTCTCGTTGAAAATTATGGGCAAAGGTTTTGGGCTAGCTTTAGACCTCTAAAAACTCGATGACATCTAAGTCCTCAAGTGGTGGCGGTTCTGGTTCTAAGAAGATTTTCAACCGTTGCCCATTGACCTTAAAGATGTTTCCATCCTCATTTTGCAAAGTGATGGCCCCATGTGATGCGGCGTTGATAACCGTGAACGGGCCATCCCATTTGCTCCTAAGCTTCCCTTGACCAAAGAGCTTGACACGAGAGTTGAAGACGAGAACCTTGTCTCCCGGTTTGAACGTTTTGATTTTTATCCGTTTGTCGTGCCATCTCTTAGTCCGTTTCTTGTATAACCGGGAGCTGTGGTATGCTCTATCTCTCATTTCATCTCGATCGGCCAGCTGAATCCGCCTCCTAAGGCTAGCTGCTGGGAGATCCATACCCCACTTCTTAATGGCCCAATGAGCTTTAAACTCCATCTCTACTGGTAAGTGACAGGTTTTGCCATAGACCAGTTGAAATGGGGTCATCCCAATGGGTGCCTTGTAAGCTGTGCGGTATGCCCACAGTGCATCCGGGAGTTTCTCCCTCCAATGTTTACCCATCTCATTCACGGTCTTTTGCAGGATATTCTTGATTTGCTTGTTCGATGTTTCTGCTTGACCGCTAGTTTGGGGGTGATAAGGTGTAGCTACATTATGCTGCACCCCCAAACTTGAAAGGTACTTACGGAAAGTTGAGTCAATGAAGTGGGAGCCTCCATCACTAATGACTATCCTAGGAACGCTGAAACGAGGAAAGATAGTTTCATGAAACATTCGTCTAGCGCTCTTGGAGTCAGCAGCAGCACAAGGCAGGGCTTCCACCCACTTAGAGACGTAATCTACGGCCACTAGGATGAACTTATAACCCTCTGAATTGGGGAAAGGACCCATGAAGTCGATTCCCCAAACATCAAAGATTTCTACTTGAAGGTTACTTGTAAGTGGCATGGCGTCTCTAGTGCTTATATTTCCGTGTTTTTGGCAACGCCGACATCTTCTGATAAACTCCTTAGCGTCCTCATACATGTTGGGCCAGTAGAAACCGCATTGCCAAACCTTAGCATTGGTTCTAAATGCACCATAGTGACCTCCATATGGAGCTACATGGCATCTTTCCAGGATCTTGTATGCCTCATGTGCGGGTACACACCGTCTGAGGAGTCCATCACTACATATCCTGAAGAGATACGGGTCGCCCCACAGGTGGAGTCTGCTCTCATAAGCCAATCTTTTCATATTTTCTTCCAGTGGAACGTATCCTGACAGCATGTAGTTCACTATATTGGCGTACCATGGATTCGAGGTGGTGACCTTAAGGAGCATGTCGTCCCATAGATAATCGTTGATTGGAAAGTCAGACGGGACTTGCATCCACGACAAATGGTCTGCTAATGAGTTCTTTACTCCTTTCTTATCTCTTATCTCAATGTCAAATTCTTGGAGTAGGAGAACCCAGCGGATGAGTCTTGGTTTTGCATCCTTTTTGGTCAGAAGGTACTTCAGAGCAGCATGGTCTGAATAGACTATGACCTTTGCCCCAACTAGGTAGGACCGGAATTTGTCTATAGCAAACACAACTACTAAGAGTTCCTTCTCCGTGGTTGCGTAGTTGAGCTGAGGGCCAGAGAGCGTTTTACTAGCATATGAGATAGCATAATGCTTCTTGTCCTTAGTTTGGCCCAAAACAGCTCGTACGGCATAGTCGCTCGCATCACACATGATTTCAAATGGGATGCTCTAGTCGGGAGGCTGGATGATGGGAGCGGAAATGAGTGCTTTCTTAAGGGTATAAAAGGCTGCATAGCACTCTTCATCGAAAATGAAGGGGGCATCCTTGGCTAAGAGATTGGTCAACGGCCGGGATATTTGTGAGAAGTTTTTGATAAAGCGCCTATAAAACCCGGCGTGGCCAAGGAAGCTACGGATCCCCTTAACATTTGTGGGAGGTGGAAGTTGCTCGATCACTTCTATCTTCGCTCTATCTACCTCGATTCCACGTTCCGACACCCTGTGTCCTTAGACAATCCCTTCTCGCACCATGAAATGGCACTTTTCCCAGTTTAGGACGAGGTGTTTTTCTTGACATCTCTGGAGGACCTTGTCCAGGTTTTTCAGGCATTCGGTAAAGGTCTTCCCCTAAACCGAGAAATCGTCCATGAACACTTCCATAATCTCCTCAATCATATCAGAGAAGATGGACATCATGCAACGTTGGAAGGATGCGGGTGCATTACACAACCCGAAGGACATTCGCCGATAGGCGTACGTCCCATAGGGGCATGTGAAAGTGGTCTTACTTTGGTCATCTGGATGGATTGGAATTTGGTGATATCCAGAATAACCGTCAAGGAAGCAGAAGAAAGAGTGTTTGGCTAACCATTCAAGCATCTCGTCTATGAACGGAAGGGGGGAATGGTCTTTCTTAGTGGCTTTATTGAGTCGACGATAGTCGATACACATATGCCAACCAGTGACGGTGCGCTGAGGGATGAGCTCATTCTTGTCATTGCGCACAACCGTCATTCCTCCCTTCTTAGGAACTACTTGAATGGGACTAACCCATTCACTATTGGGGACAGGATAAATGATCCCTGCGTGAAGGAGTTTGAGGACTTCCTTTTTCACAACCTCTCTCATGGCATTGTTTAACCGTCGTTGAGGTTCCCGAGACGGTGTTGCTTCAGAATCGATTGGGATGCGATGGGTACAGAGATTAGGACTGATCCCTTTCAGATCTTGGAGTGAATATCCTAAGACTGATCGATTCTTCTCCAGGATAGTGAGAAGTTGTTGGGTTTCTACATCAGATAACTTATCACTAATGATCACTGGAGTTTGTTTATCCTCAAAGAGGAAGGCATACTTCAGTCCAGGGGGAAGAGGTTTAAGCTCGATTGGAGATGGTTTTGGAGTTTTGCTTGTGTCCAGCTCAATCGGAGGATGAATTTCTTCTTCCTCCGTAAAGAATTGGAGGTCTTCCTCTAGAATGGTTTGCTCTAGGTCTCTCAACGAAATTGACATGACCTCCTCTAGGGGATCAGGATCGGGGACTGCCTCTACTGGGGTGTTCAAGGAATAGGAATACAAGACAGGGACAAGTTCTTTCCCGACCCTAAGCTCTACTAGCTGGTTTGTTGGTGTGTTCTCTAGGATTTTCATTATTGGCCTACCGATAAAGATAGAATGTGTGGAATCATTGGGTAGGTCAAAGATATGGAAATCCAGGAAAAGTTCAGGGTCATTAATCTTAATGGGTGTGACCCGCAAGATGCATAAACAATCGAGGATCCTCCTGTCACGCCCGGTTTTTAGGACAAACCGAACGCGTACCGTACGCATGCCCAGGATCAAGATTTCATGCATACGGCAACATCATCAGTGATTAACATAACATATATCATTACAAAGCGTATAATAGATTACAAAATGACCAGAGGGTCTTAAACAAAAGATTACACATTTAAACTATCACAGCGAAGGACTCCATCTTCCACAGGTAGTCGACCGGGGGCACGCCAGCCTAGAACTTGTCTTTGTCCTGTAGCTCCTTTTTACTTCTATCTGAGCAGCAGTGATGTAGACACAGTAGGGGTTGAAAGGGAAAACGGTGAGTACACCTGGAGGCGTGTACTCCGCAAGTGGAGGGAATAATATGACATGCAAGGCTTGAACAAGGAGGCTATATTTAGTGGACTGCAAAGCTCATATTTTAGTTGGTCATATTTTAATTAAGCACCTAGAAATATTATTATTATTATTATAAGCTTCCCAAACCACACCCAACTTAAGGTTAAACAACTTGCATCCATCAATCTCCCAAACCACAGACTCCCCTTCTGTGATCCGCCCAACCAATCTAACCATGTGAGGGTCCAGGCCGCTCTTGACCGTGAGCATGGCTGTTATAACAGTTTTACACTCTGCAGAGGTCGTACACTTTCACCACAAGTCATGTTACCCGTCACGCCAGGGTCAATTACTCCCTCTACACACTTCCGAGGTGTGTTGGCTGGGTACACTACGAGGCCTTTACAAAGGATCCACCAGTGCGTGTTGGCACACTCCTTGCCGAGTATTTCATCAGCGCCGTCTCGCCACACCAATCACCGGTTTCCCCTAATTAATTGGCCAAGCCCAGAGCCCATTAGGTCTCATGGTTGCACTGTATTCCTGGGTGGTCGCTCCATAAATCAATCCTTAAATATCTGACTTGACAAGACAACAAATCTCGTGAAACCTTTTATCCATATCTCATATCCATAAACCAACATTTCCATCACTTGCCAGGAGTCGCCTAGGGGTTCCATGTTGCTAAAAGATTACCAAAACCCTCATGTTTCATAGTTCATTAGTAAATATTAATTAAACCAGAACCAACGTTGTTGAGCACAGCTAAGCATATACTACCCATAAAAAGGTTACCTCTAAGGGCTACAAGGATGATCAAGAAATTCTAGTAAACAACATATTAGGATTCCCATCAAATTGACATCTAAAATGCATGAAAAGCATAAATAAAAGATGATATTATGTTATAAAAATAAAGGTATAGAATAGCAAGATGTTCAAGGACACTTGCCTCTCTTTACAACCCTGCTGCTACTGCTCAATCTTCTCGAATCCATCAGCTTGTAAGATCATGTACATCACCACGTATAAACTTGACAACTACCGAAACAAGTATACACACAAATAAATAAAAACAGTACACCAAACATCATGTAAACAGATTAAAATTCATTTTAAAATACAGAGCTCATTGCTACGAACGCGTGACCGCGAGAATCGCATGAATCAGAGCTACGAGCAAAAAGATATAAGCGTTTTACTATCGAGGGGCTAAACTGAACTGCTATTTCGGGAAATATTAAATTACTGGAAAACAAGAATTGTGACATCAGCATCAATTTTTGGCATCGCGAATATGCTTTGTGGAATTTCGGTTAATATTTTAGAGTGGTGTCATGCTGACATCATTGAGGACTATTCTGAATTTTTTTGTTTGGATGGCAAGAGGTAGGTGCTGCGACATTTTTCTCAAGACACAGGAACAAGGTATATTGCTTTTAGCATTGTCCAATATTGAGACCTCAAAATTGCTGGTCAGTCTGGGCGCATAATTCCAACTGGATGGGCTAGACATAAATAATGAAGAGGTATTTTATTTTATTTTATTTTTCTAAGCTGGGCGGTTTCTCACCTATGAATGGCTCACGGCGCCTCTGCTCGTTCCTGGTAGACAGCGCCGCCCGAACTGAAACAAGCACGGGGGTGGCTCGCCGGCGCCTCGCCGGAACATAGCTGCATCGCACGGATTTGAACAACCAGTGGAAAAATCAGATGAAGAGAGAATGGGGAATCTCACCATGGTGTTGTGTCAAAAAGACAGATGGCACTGCAGGTTGGAGTCCTCGGTTTCACGTCAAGGAGCACTGGGGTTGCCTCCATGAGTTCTCACGGGAGGGAAGAGGACCCAAATCACCAGCAGATGGAAACAGTGGAAGTGATGGTGGTGGCGTGGATGAAAAAAGGCTCAGGTGTGCATGGACTCATGTATTTTGTAGAGGAACAAGAATACATCAGGGAGAGGAATTAAAAAGGTGGCTTCATGGACGTAATGGCCGGCTGAAAACTGAATGGCAATTAGTGCCATTGCTCCTGTTAATTGTAGAATGAGAAAGGCAAAAGTCAAGGGAGAGGGAAAGATCGGCAAGTGGGGCATGGGAATAATATCCAGGTGCAGGGGAAGAGGCGCTGCTGCCCTGGTCATCAGGGTGACTGCTACATTGTTGTTTCTGGCAAAGGAAAAAGAAAGGGTGGAGAAGTTGACAAGTGGGCCCCAGGTGTAAATGAGAGGAGATGGTAGCGCACTTTGGCTTGGGCATCATCTGTACTGTGTGAGGGACATGAGCATGACACTGTTGATGAATTTTTCTTTTTGTGTGCTGGCTGCAAAATAGAAAAGAATGGAGATGGGAGAAAGGAGTGGATTTGGGTTCCAGTATTTTAATATTCCTATAGATATGCCTAATCGAACTTTAGCAAATCAAATTATTTTTCAAACAAAAATACTATGCAACAGCATGAATGCAGGCAACCATGTATATTGGATTTCATTTAGAAAATAATATTTCTTTTCAAATAATTTGCAAACAAATGGTGTACACTTCATAATTGTTTCTAGCAAATTTTACAAAACTTTTTAAAGACCTACAAATTTTAAAACTAGGGTGTTACACCTCCCCTTTGTGAACCTTAGACGTTTTTGAGATGATGACCATGGTTCATTGGGGAGTCGTGCTCACACCAAGGAGCTAGAGATAATGTTGATTCCGAGGCTCGGGTCGTACCCGACTTCTCTGTCTATTCCCGTAACTTCACAGAATATCCTTCGAATTTTCTTGGGCATTTTGACGACATCCGTTGAGGCTTCCGCTTCGTCTAGCCATTCCCGACTCAGAACAGCAGAGAGACATCCTAAGTACTCCCTCTAATATTCTAAATCTTCCTTGTCGGGAGGTTGATCCTTTTGCTCTACACGTCGTTCCAATGGCAAACTTGTTGCACTCCCGATGTCATCGAATAGATCATCGTCAGAATCATAGAGAGTGGTGTAGAGTGGATCATAATGATCCTGGCTAGAATATGGTTGTGGTTCGAAATGAGCTTCGGGTTCTGATGGAATGGTAGAGCTGATAGATTTGGATTGTAGGTGTATAGGCTCTTCAGGTTCAGGTTGTTTCTCTTCTTCATCGGGGAGTTCGTCATAGATTCCAGTGTAGGGAGTGTCATCCAGGATGCGTTCCAGGACTGTCCTCGCTTCACTAGGAGTCAAATGAGAGAACGACCCTCCAGAAGCGGAGTTCAAGAAAGTGGTGGCTAAGGGACAGAGGCCAAGGCTGAAATGTTGAAGAATGATAGGTTCTGGCAAGCCTAAGTCTGGTCCGAAAGCCAAGATTTGCTTGAAACGAGCCCACGCAGCTCCTAACGATTCTCCCTCTAATTGCTTAAAGGTAAGAATTTTGATTTGGAGGCTGGCTACCTTGGAAACTGGGAAGAAATTTAGGCAGAATTTCTCTCTAAGGGTCTCCCAACTTCCTTCCATGTTACCGACAGCTAGGGAGTACCATTTCTTTGCTCCTCCCGTCAATGAGAACGGGAACAACTTCCATTTGAGCGTCTCTTGAGTCATGCCCGCAATGACGAGACACGAACAGAGTTGCTCGAACTCGTGCAAATGCGCGTATGGACTCTCAGCATTCGTTCCTGAGAATGTTTGCTCACGAACCATGGCTATGAAGCCGGGACGTAGCTCACAGCCGGGTGTGGATATGGGATGTGATGATGGTGGTGGTTCCAAACAATCGCCCTTTGGAGCCGAATGTTGACGTAAGGTAAGAGTGGAATCCATATGGTGGATGGTGGTGGGATACACAGACAACTTGGGTTCGGAATCAGAACAGCTACCGTTCCCCGGCAACGGCGCCAGAAAGCTTGTTGGCACTCCTTACGGCCTACAGATAAATCCGCAAGCGAACGGATACCGATGTAGCTTTCACCCGGGAGTATTCCAAGGTATCGATTTCCACGGGGAACGAGAAGTGAACTAATTCTAGACTAAGTTGTCCAAGGGTGGAGTGATGGAGTGGATGACAACAAAGAAAAGGAAGAAAGAGCGATAGGAGGGTAGAGAAGGTACGAGTCTGGTAACGAGGTTCTTCTGACTAACTGGGCAAGACAACTCCTACAGGTACTTGCTTACTTCGAGAAACGGAGCACCCAACACTCAGAAAGGGGTGAGAAGGGGTGTTGGTGAACAACCGCAGAAGGCTTCTACGGCCGAGCCGGATGTGGTGGACTACATAGGCCATATAGGGCTGTCACCACCTAACGGCTACCACACAACCGTGGACTCAGGCGCAGACCAAGCTAACCTCAAGTCTAGGTACCGCGCCTACACTAGTCAGTTAGTACTTATCTCCTTAAGAGAGATAAGCACCCAAGTAGAGCAACCAGTATACAATTATACCAAGTAACTAAGCATTGAACGAGGAACAGACAAGCAAGTAAAAGTAAGAACGGATGCTCAATTAATCAGAGAGAGATACAAGAGTTACCAGACACGACCCGGATGTCACTCGAAGCAGAGCCGCATCCGTAGAGGTACAGGTGGAAGAGGGGCCGACACTCGGGCTCCTCTCCGGCAAGCTCACCTCTCCTCTCTCCCTATATTCTAAGTGTGGAAGTGGCAGCGCTTCGCTAATGCTTCTCTTCTCTTGTGGTTTGTTTTGCAGGTGAAAGAGGGCCTCTATTTATAGTGCCCAGGGTCGGTTTGAAGAGGAGTGGCAGCCACGCAACCCTGGAACGGTAGGAGGTCGGTTCGGGCGAAAATCCCGGTTCGGCCGAATCCTACGATTCGGCCGAATCAGTGGATGCACCGACCAAGGCCCCTACGGCCTGGATTTTCCCTTGGGAGGCGGTTTCTAGGGTCGGTTGCATGGGGACATGCCTTGGGCTGGTTCGGCCGAACTGGGTTTTTGGCCCAGCAGCACTCCCCTGCACTGCCTCTCCCTCCTGGACCCTCTGGGCTGCCTTATCTTGGTGTTCTTCGTGCTCTTTTGGCCCAGAGGCGATGTGGCGGTGGTCCACATGTCATGTCCGGTCACTGCTCGGTTGTCGGTGATGTGTACGGCCTCCCGATCGTGCTCCGCGTCGGGTATGGCTAAGGGGGGTAACCGGCTGAATTGTGTCGTTCGGCCGAATCGGTCATTTCCGACCCCTATAGCACGTATTCCTCGTTGTCATACCTGCACAATGGACAATCACCAAAACTTGTGGAAATAGTTAGTGATAAGCCCTATAGCTATGGTGTTTGGTTCCATTATGTTCATTTTATACTCGGTTGGAGGTCGGAAATCGGCTCGTAACGACCGCCAACAGTCGGGCGAAGCGTACAGAGCGGTCGCCGGCGCCGGCCCCCGAGCCTAGTAGCCGGTTGTTGACACTTCTTATGGTCCACTATTAGGATTGCCAATCCCAGTAATGGTGCAAGGAGTGTTCATTGGTATTCTTATGATACAGATATAAATCCACAAGCGCACAGATACCGATGTAGCATTTCGCCCGAGAGTATTCAAGATATCGTATTTATTTCCTAAGTGAAACATTGGATAAAGAGTATTGACTATTAACAAGGATGCAACTACTAGTTAAAGCACTGGCTAACAAGGCGGGGGTAAAGGATATGATAGGAGTGATATGCAGTTGACACACACACGGAGAAGTCCAGGATAAATGGTAGAGGCAGAAGAGCGGTCTAGCTAGTGGGAGGACAACGAGATAGGAAAAGATTCCTATATACTTCCAATAACTTAGAGTCATCTCCAGCAAAGGTTACGGCTAGCATGAAGAATGTCGTATATGGTTCTTTTTCTAGTTCTATTATCTCAGCGTCGCGACACGGAACCAACAACACGCAGAAAGGGATGAGAAGGGGTGCTGCCAACCCTCTCTAAGGATCCTACGGTTCCGAGCCGGACGTGGTGGATTACGTAGGCCGTATAGGGCTGTCACCACCTAACGGCTACCACTTCCATGGATTCAGATGTAAACAAAGGTTACCATAGGCACCACACTTACACTAGACAATAACTACTTACTCTACTAGAAAGAGCAAGCTGTGGGATATGGGTACTCTAGGGCCCATCATCGAGGGCGGCGGCAGCCGGCCCAAAGAAGACCGAGTCCTAGTAGGCTCCTCTAGCACCCCCCCTATTGTAAATAGTCCCATATGGAAAATACTCAGATTGTAATCTTACCTCCTGGATATATAAAGGAGGGCAAGGGTCCCTAGATAGGGGCATCCAATTATGGCGAAAACCATCGGAGATCATCCGAATACAGCAATACAATACAACCACCAACACAGGACATAGGGTATTATACCTCCGGGTAGCCCGAACCTGTCTAAATCAGTGCCTCCTGTGTACCATCAAGCTGCTAGCTCATCAATCGCCCGCCTACAAATCAACCACTCGGGTACCCCCAGGTGGATTGCCGGTCCTAAGGTCCGACAGTTGGCGCGCCAGGTAGAGGTAGATTGGTGAGCTTTTTCGATTCGAAAACACCATTGGCTTGATGGCAGATCAATCTCGCGTTCTTCCCCGCATGTGTGGAGGTGCGCCCTAGGGGAATCTCAGATCTGAGAACCCGCCCGACCCACCCTATTCTTGATAGCAGACCAGTCTGATTTCATCTTGCCGACGAGTTCGATGGCGGCTTCGGTTAGGATCAATCTACTCATCGCGAACGACGACTACTTCAACTCGGCCACGAATCGAGCTAAGTATTTTATTTTATTTTATTTTATTCCTACGACAAAAACAGATCGCCATGTGCATAATTTTTTCTCCATGTCCATGAGACAACTACCAACTTGCATTATTTACTCCATTGCAACCATGTGTTCGCTCTAACCAATAATTTCTCATGAAGCAACAAAATAAACACGGCAAGTCCGACTCACTATATCCAAAATCTAAACATGCGTGAAAGTACTCGGCCGGGACCCTGCCTACGACTAAGCCTCCATGCAGAGCATCGTAGCATGTAGGAGTGCTGCCTCCATGAGAGCTCCAGCCAGTTCTTCGCCCGAGTCCCTAGCGCTTGTCATGATCACGGTGAAGTGATAGGGTGTCACACCCGGATTTACACAGAAACCCGAATGTGGCCATATGTGTGCCCAGGAAGTCTCAGTACACATATAGCAAACAAATATGGTAAACAAAGAACATATGCTGAATATATTACTCGAATAAAAAGAGTTTTACATCAGAGTGCATCATAAATAAACTAACCAATACAGCAGAAGACTAATAACTCTCAACTAAGTGTAGCCGCACTCCACAGGGACTCTGACTGGGAGAACACAACTCAGTAGTACGGTAGATCTTCTGGAAACTCAGCAGCAAACTCATGCACAACCCAATCTGTTACCCGTCCGGGATTTTGTTGAATAAATAGTAAGTGTAAGTAAAACAATTACTTAGCAAGTATAGCACGGGTTATGAAGGCTCAAAAAGGCTAGACACGGCTTAACTGCATTAGCACTTTTAGTTGGTTCATTTTAACATTCTCCAAATTACTACAAGTGTATGAATCCCAGTTGTAACCCAATTAATAATGTGTAAGTGACATTAAGCATAAATAAATATCATCTTCTAATCAAAAAGGATCCAGGCCGCTCGTGACCCTGAGCAAGGCTATCATGATAGATTTACACTCTGCAGAGGTTTCGCCCTTTACCCACCAGTCGCATAAAAGTTCAATTGAACTTTAAACCCAACCATGCCGAGGTGGCCAAACCTCTTAAACACACTTCCGAGGTGTGATTGCATAGGGACACTACGAGGCTTTTCACAAGACACCCTAACAAGACAGTGGCCGCTATGGTACACCACAGGTAGTATGGCCCAAGGCACCGAGAATGACGTACGCCTACGGAGTCACACCATAGGGGGGTCATTAGCGTCCAACGCGCGGGTATCGCACCCAATAATGCGCAACGTGCGGAGTTCTCAATCACTGAGACTCCCAACACAGGATTGTGCCTCACAGGGACATAACTGATGGATCTCCCGCCCTCGGTGGATCAAACCATACACTCACGGGTGGTTCTCATAGCGCCGTCGGCCCGTCGATAACCACTATCAAGCTAGAGCCGTACAAGCTACTTGACCAAGACCAGAGCCATTATAGTTCTGGTGGTGGCGACAGGCTCCTGTGTTGCCGCTTTAAGAACCGGACCTTAAGGAGAGACACTAGAGCGAAGCACACATCACATGCTCCAGCTCCCTAAACCAAGTTGCTAAAAAGCAAGTTTTAATCATTATGTTGAAGTGGACCATTAAGTCAATGTTAACAGTTGTACAATGCTGACAGTAGCTGCGCATAGCAAGATTCTACCCATATGCAATAAACCCGGGGAAAACAAGGATAGGATAAACAAGACTAGGTACAACCTTAAAGGTACATCAATTTAGACTCATGCATGTATGAAATATTTTAATACAGGTAAGTATGTAGCAAGGATTGTCCGTGCCATAACTTGCCTTCCTCAGAGTAGTGCTGCTGCTACTGCGAGTCCGGCTCCTAAAAGTCCTCGTACTCAAAGTCCAACGCGAACGGCTCACCGATTGGACACGAAACACCACACAAGCATCCACACAAGCCAATACATGCAAATAAAAGTATTCTATTAGAAACAATACACAAAACAGTAAAAACAGTACAAAATAAGGTTTTAAAGCTATTCTACGCTTCGCTACGAACACGTGAGCGCAAGAATCACACTAATCGGAGCTAAAACGAGAAAGATATGGCTTTTCTAAGGTTTAGGGACTTGCTGGCAAGTTTTAGAAACTTCCAGGGGTTTATTTGTGAAAAATCGAGGACCTATATGTAATTTCGTATACAATCCGAAGGGCTTACGCGCAAAAGAGACAGGGCAGGACGGCGTGCACTAATATTTGAAAACTCAGGGTGCTAAACGAATAAAATAGGACCTAACTATAAATATTTTTGAACTATGGTGGACGGCGGGTTGATTAAGGTAGATCCGAGGGGCTCTTTAGCAAGAAGGGCAGGCCTGACCGTTACATGGCTTGGTTGACTTGGGGCAAGGTGTGACAGGAGCCGTTGGATCTGGATCAGATGGCTCAGCAGAGTTGGGGACGATTGACCGCCAACGGCGGCCAGGGGTGCGGCAGCGCCGCCCGCGGAAGCGGTAGAGGCTCGCCGGGGTGGAGTCTAGAGGGCGCTAGAGGGCTGGATCGGATCGGATGGCTTCAGGGCGGCATGGCGAGCACACCTGGGTGGTTCAAGTCGAGGGGGAGGCGATGTGGGTGGTGTGCGGCGGCGGCCGGCGGGTGGCCATCTCCGGTGAGGCAGAGCGCACTCGTCGGGGCTCGGTTAGGGATGGTTTTTGGCGCTAAGGGACCTGGGAAACACGGAGAAAGCATCTAGGGGGTTCTGGATGTCGGGGAGGTTGCACAGGCGGCGCTCGACGGCTACCGGCGGCGGCTTGCGCCGGCGAGCAGGGGCGGGGAGGCTACAGGGCACGGGGAAGAGCGGGACGGGGCTCAGGAGGTTGCTCACCACGTGGCGAAGCTGCCTGGGGCGTCGAAGAGGGCGTGGCCGCGCCGGAGCGGCGAATCAACGACGGCGGCGGCGTGGAGGGTGGTCGACGCGTCGGGGCGGCTCCGGCGAGTCTGGAAAGGGGGCGGCGGTGATTAGCCTCGAATCAAGGGAACAAGGGAGACTGAGTTGCTCTGATAGCTACATTACCTCCTGGAGGAGCCCCTGGATGGCTTCTCATCGATCAGAGGGCTGCGGCCGGCGAGAATTGGTCGCGACAGCCAATGGCGGCGATGCGAGGCAGGTGGAGGCGCTGCGGGATCGGGAGCTCGAGGGGGATGGGTGACTGCTGGTGCTGTGGGGGCGGCTTTTATAGGAGCTCGGGGCCGCGGAGTGGGTGTGGCACACACGCCAAGGAGGGAGCGGCGGCGGCGATCCCCTTCCATCTGGGGAGACAGTTTCCATGCGGGGCAGCGCGTGAAGAAGGAAGGGAGCGGTGTGGAAGCTTCGGAGAAGCTTCTGCGGCATCGCGTAGCCGGGCTGGAGGTGGGCCAAGGCCGGCAGACGCGGCAACGCCGAGCTCGGGCTCGAATCCGGCGCGTTGGGCTAGAGGTTGGGGATGACGGGCGGGGCCCGCCTGTCATCGGCTGAGGGAGGAGAGAGGGGGTGCGGGATGGGCCGCGGTGCTGGGCTGGCGCTGGGTTGGAGAGGAAAGAAGGGGGAGCAGAAACAGACTGGGGAAAGAGTTCAGGGACCGAAAGCGAACTATTTCCTAAACAACTTTTCTTGGGCTCCAAACAAAGTGATTCCAATTCGAATTATATAAATTTAAACTCTCATTTGAACCACAAGCAGTACAAAACTCAATGTAGCAGCATGAATGCAACAAAAATGTTTCTACACCTTATATTTGATTTTAATTTCCAAAAAAAATTTATTTACCCTATATTAATTATGAACATGACATTAAATAACAAATTAATTACTAAAAAAATTTAAATAGGGCTATTTTAGGGTGTTACAAACCTACCCCCCTTAAGATGAATCTCGTCCTCGAGATTCGAACATGGATGTGAAGAGATGCGGGTACTCGGCCTTGAGGTCTTCTTCTCTTTCCCAAGTCGCCTCATCTTCTGAGTGTCGGTTCCACTGCACCTTGCACATCCGAATAACCTTGTTTCTTGTCACCCTCTCAGACTCCTCCAAGATCTTGACTGGATACTCTTCGTAGGTGAGGTCCTCTTGCACATTCAGCTCATCTATCGGGATCTGCTCTTCAGGCACCCGCAAACATTTCTTCAGCTGAGACACATGGAACACATTGTGCACTCCGGCCAGTTTCTCAGGTAACTCTAGCCGATATGCCACTTCACCCATCCGTTCCAATATCTTGAAGGGTCCGATGTATCGAGGCGCCAATTTGCCCTTGACATTAAACCTCTTCACTCCCCTCATCGGTGACACCTTGAGGTACACAAAGTCATCGACCTCGAAGGTGAGATTCCTCCTCCTGACATCAGCATAACTCTTCTGCCGGGATTGTACTTGCACTTGGCGTTCTGCCTGATCACTTGCACTTGGCGTTCTGCTTCTCTGAGTATCTCAGGCCCAAAAACCTGACTTTCTCCTGTCTGATTCCAGAACAATAGTGTTCTGCACTTCCTGCCATACAGAGCCTCGAATGGTGCCATCTGTAGACTTTTCTGATAGCTGTTGTTGTACAAGAATTCTGCATAGGGCAGACTCTTGTCCCAACTGACACCATACTGCAGTGCACATGCCCTCAACATGTCCTCCAAGATCTGATTGGTGCGCTCTGTCTGTCCATCCGTCTGTGGGTGATAAGCTGAACTGAAATGCAGCTTAGTGTCCATAGACTCATGTAACTTCTGCCAGAAGTGTGATGTGAACTGAGTACCTCGATCAGACACTATCCGCTTTGGCACTCCATGCAAGCACACAATCCTCACTATATACAGCTCTGCTAATCTGGCGCCTGTATAGGTGGTTTTCACTGGAAGGAAATGTGCCACTTTGGTCAAGCGATCCACAATCACCCAAATGGAGTCAAATCCTCTCTGAGTGCGAGGCAGACCGGTGATGAAGTCCGTACCAACTTCCTCCCATTTCCATTCTGGTATCTTCAAGGGCTGGAGCAACCCTGCTGGCCTCTGATGTTCAGCCTTGACTCTCTGACATGTGTCACATAGAGCCACATAGGTTGCCACATCACGCTTCAATCCATACCACCAGAATCTCTCCTTGATGTCTTGGTACATCTTGGTACTTCCCGGTGGATTGAGTAAGCGGAATCATGTGCTTCTCTCAGGATCATATCCCTGATCTGTGCTATGTCGGGTACACATATCCTCTTCCCATGCCACAAGGTTCCTTGATCATCCACTCGAAAACCAGGGGCCTTTCCTAGAGCTACGTGCTCAACAATCTCCTTGATCTTCTCATCTTTCAACTGACCCTTCCGGATCTCCTGTTCCAGAGTCGGTTCTACTGCCATCTTTGTGATGCTGGCCACAAATCCCAGACTCATCCTCTCAAACTCCAAGCTGAGCTCTGCTGGTAGACAGTGACCGGTGATCTTGTTCACATAACTCCTACTCAGAGCATCTGCCACCAAGTTAGCCTTGCCTGGGTGGTAGTGGATCTCCAGATCATAGTCCTTGATCAACTCCAACCATCGGCGTTGCCTCATATTCAGCTCTGACTGAGTGAAGACATACTTGAGGCTCTTATGATCGGTGTAGATATCACACTTGTGTCCAATCAAGTAGTGCCTCCAAATCTTCAGAGCATGTACCACAGCTGCCAACTTGAGATCATGGGTTGGATAGTTCTGCTCATGTTTCCTTAACTGCCTTGATGCGTAAGCCACAACTCTCCCTTCCTGCATGAGCACACACCCCAGTCCTAGACGGGATGCATCGCAGTAGATAGAGAAACTCTTGGCTATGTCAGGTAGAACCAGCACTGGGGCTGTTGTTAGTCTCTTCTTCAATTCCTCAAAGCTGGCTTGACACTCCTCAGTCCAGACAAACTTGGCATTTTTCTCCAATAACGTCATCAGGGGCTTAGCAATCTTGGAGAATCCTTCAATGAACCATTGATAATATCCGGCCATCCCAAGGAAACTCCTGATTTCGCTCACATCCTGAGGCGGATTCCAGCTTAACACATCGCTGACCTTCTTCGGATCAACTTCCACTCGTCCATTGGACAGCACATGGCCCAAGAATGCCACTTCCTTCAACCAGAATTCGCACTTGCTCAGCTTAGCATATAGCTGATGCTCTCGGAGTCTTTGCAGCACCAATCTCAAGTGTTCCTCATGCTCTTCCTCATTTTTGGAGAAGACCAGAATGTCATCAATGAACACCACCACAAATTTGTCTAGGTAGTCCATAAACACACTATTCATCAGGTACATGAAGTATGCAGGAGCGTTGGTCAATCCAAAAGACATGACGAAGAACTCAAACAACCCGTACCGAGTGGTGAAAGCGGTCTTGGGTATGTCTGACGGGCGGATCCTGATCTGGTGATAGCCCGATCGAAGATCTATCTTGGAGAACACACAAGCTCCCTTCAGCTGATCGAACAGATCATCAATCCTTGGCAACGGGTACTTGTTCTTGATGGTCACTTCGTTGAGGGTTCGATAGTCCACACACAACCTTTGTGTCCCATCTTTCTTATCCGTGAACAACACCGGTGCTCCCCATGGTGAAGAACTCGGACGAATGTACCCTTTGGTTAGCAATGTGTCCAACTCTTCCTTAAGCTTTGCTAGTTCCTTTACCCCCATCCTATATGGCCTCTTGGCTATAGGTGCAGTGCCAGGTTTTAGTTCAATAACGAATTCAACTTCGCGTTCTGGGGGCATACCTGGCAATTCATCAGGAAATACATCCGGGAACTCGCCCACCACTCTGATGTCTTCAAGAGCTGCACCCTCAGCTTGATTGACCTGACTCTGTTCTGAGGGTTTGACTGCCTAGTACTCCACCATATCTCTGGACTTCGCTGTCAGTTGTATCGTTCTCTTGGCACACTGGATCACTGCATCATATCTGCCTAACCAGCTCATCCCCAAGATCAAATCGAATCCAACAGAATTCAGGACTATGGGATATACTTCGAAGTCTACCCCCCTTATTGTAATGATGACCTTGGAGCAGCGTAGGCTGGCTCGTTGTTCTCCCCCAGGTGAACTAACTAACATGGGGTTGCCCATTGGTCGTAGAGTCAACATGTTCTTTTGAACAAAGAAGCAGAGATGAATGCATGCGAAGCTCCAGAATCGAATAAAACAGTTGCAGGGGACGAGTTGACAAGGAACGTACCCACAACCACGTCAGTAGCCACCTCTGCGGTCTCTGCGCCCATGTGGTTGATCTTGCCTCTAGCGGGGTTCTGTGGACCTCGGCCTGCTTGAGCTTGCTGCTGTACGACCTGCTGGTTCTGTCCAGCGGCATTCTGGGTCTTCTTGGGGCAGACATTGGCGAAGTGCCCCTGCTCTCCACAGTGGTAACACATCCTCGGACCCACTGGTGCAGTGTTGACTGGGGCGGTGCGCTGAATAGGACTTGGCTGCACCTGGTTGCGCCGAGCTGGGATATTCTGCAGCTGATTCTGAGAACGCTACTGTTGTGGTGCCTGGGGGTACTGGGGGCGCTGCTGGTACTGGCCATGACTCTACAAGCTGGACTGGCCCTGGAAGTGTTGCTGGCTCCCCATCTGCTGATTCCCCAGTGGAGGAGTGAAGCGAGGATGGCTGCTGCTCCCTGTCTGCTGGCCCTGGAACTTCCTCTTCTTCTCCTCTATCTCACGGCGCTTGTGTTCCAGCATCAAGGCGTCGTCCACCAATTCCTGAAAGTTGGGGAACTTGGTACACATCAGCTGGTACTGTAGAGCATCTTGCAGGCCATCACGAAACCTGGTCTGCTTCTTCCTGTCGGTGTCCACATCCTTTGGAGCGTAACGGGCCAGCTCGATGAACTTGTCACGGTAAGCCGTGACACTCATCCCTTCCTGCTTCAGCGCCAGGAACTCCTTCTTCTTCAGGACCATCAGGGCCTTCGGCACATGGTGGGAGCGGAAGCTGTCATGGAACTCCTGCCAGGTGATCTGATCACGATTGGGGTGGGCATACTGGTATGAATCCCACCAGTCCAATGCTGGTCCCTGAAGCTGCCCTCCTACGTACAACACCTTCTCCCGGTCGTTGCACTACGCGATGTCGAGCTGTCTCTCCACCGCCTTGAGCCAATCATCAGCCTGCAGAGGGTCGCTGGCCTTGGTGAAGGTAGGAGGGCGTCCCTTCAAAAATTCGCCCCTCTTGTCTCTGGGCGGCACGTGAGGCTGGTGAGGAGGATTCTGTTGTTGTTGTTGCATCAACGCTATGGTCTGGGCCATCTGCTACGTCAGCTGGAGCTGCATCTGCATCATCTGCTCCATGGTGGGTGGTGGTAGTGAAGGCGGTGGGTTCGGGTTCGGGTTCTGATTGCTTCCACCAGCACCAGCATTCCTCCTTGTGTTCACCATCTATCATCAGCAAGTAATTCTCATCAGAACTCCATTGATCATAGCTAAGTGTCTTCAGACGATTACTAACTCGTTAGGATGGAGGATTCGATAGATGAAGAGCAGGAAAAATAAATACCCCCTCTATGTAAACATTAATATCCTTAAGCCTTAGTCCTATATCTAGATGGGAATAGACTCGTGTCTATGCCCATCACAATCATTACAAAAATCCAAATCAAACATAAGCATAATGACAATCAAATCAAGCATCTGATACCAAATCACACAAGACTCGACAACACTGGTTTTGAAAAAGCGTAACTAAATGGTTCGTAACTCAAAATCAAGGTGGTCTCCTAATGATTTAATCAACCGTTCTAACTAGGCTGCGTTCCTACAGTCAGCACGGCTCTGATACCAATCTGTCACACCCGGACTTACACAGAAACCCGAATGTGGCCATATGTGTGCCCAGGAAGTCTCAGTACACATATAACAAACAAATATGGTAAACAAAGAACATATGCTGAATATATTACTCGAATAAAAAGAGTTTTACATCAGAGTGCATCATAAATAAACTAACCAATACAGTGGAAGACTAATAACTCTCAACTAAGTGTAGCCGCACTCCACAGGGACTTTGACTGGGAGAACACAACTCAGTAGTACGGTAGATCTTCTGGAAACTCAGCAGCAAACTCATGCACAGCCCAATCTATTACCCGTCCGGGATTTTGTTGAATAAATAGCAAGTATAGGTAAAACAATTACTTAGCAAGTATAGCACGGGTTATGAAGGCTCAAAAAGGCTAGACACGGCTTAACTGTATTAGCACTTTTAGTTGGTCCATTTTAACATTCTCCAAATTACTACAAGTGTATGAATCCCAGTTGTAACCCAATTAATAATGTGTAAGTGACATTAAGCATAAATAAATATCATCTTCTAATCAAAAAGGATCCAGGCCGCTCGTGACCCTGAGCAAGGCTATCATGATAGATTTACACTCTGCAGAGGTTTCGCCCTTTACCCACCAGTCGCGTAAAAGTTCAAGGGAACTTTAAACCCAACCATGTCGTGGTGGCCAAACCTCTTAAACCACACTTCCAAGGTGTGATCGCATAGGGACGCTACGAGGCTTTTCACCTATATGCAATAAACCCGGGGAAAACAAAGATAGGATAAACAAGACTAGGTACAACCTTAAAGGTACATCAATTTAGACTCATGCATGTATGAAATATTTTAATACAGGTGAGTAGGTAGCAAGGATTGTCTGTGCTATAACTTGCCGTCCTCAGAGTAGTGCTGCTGCTGCTGCGAGTCCGGCTCCTGAAAGTCCTCGTACTCAAAGTCCAACGCGAACGGCTCACCGACTGGACACGAAACACCACACAAGCCAATACATGCAAACAAAAGTATTCTATTAGAAACAGTACACAAAACAGTAAAAACAGTACAAAATAAGGTTTTAAAGCTATTCTACGCTTCGCTACGAACATGTGAGCGAAAGAATCACACTAATCGGAGCTAAAACGAGAAAGATATGGCTTTTCTAAGGTTTAGGGACTTGCTGGCAAGTTTTAGAAACTTCCAGGGGTTTATTTGTGAAAAACTGAGGACCTATACGTAATTTCGTATAAAATCCGAAGGGCTTACGTGCAAAAGAGACAGGGCAGGATGGCGCGCACTAATATTTGAAAACTCAGGGTGCTAAACGAATAAAATAGGACCTAACTATAAATATTTTTGAACTATGGTGGATGGCGGGTTGATTAAGGTAGATCCGAGGGGCTCTTTAGCAAGAAGGGCAGGGCTGACCGTTACATGGCTTGGTTGACTTGGGGCGAGGTGTGACAGGAGCCGTTGGATCTAGATCGGATGGCTCAGGAGAGTTGGGGACGATTGACCACCAACGGCGGCCAGGGGTGCGGCGGCGCCGCCCGCGGAAGCGGTGGAGGCTCGCCGGGGTGGAGAGGGCGCTAGAGGCCTCAGTTTGGGACTGGATCTGTCACACCCCAAAATTTTTGGATTTTGGGATGTGAATTTTTAATGTAATTAATATTATGATTTTCTCAATTTTCTAAAACTTTCCAAGCTTTGTTCAATTTACTGGGAATTTATAATAAAAAAAAGAAAATATTTGCAAAATATAAATAAATTGCTTTGAATGTTGCATGCATGCCGCTGCATTGAGTTTTGCTTGTATGTGGTTCAAATAAGAATTTAAAACTAGTTAAAATTCGAGTTTGAATCGCTTCGTTCTTAGCTCTAGAAAATTTGTTTGGCCCATAGTTCGTTTTCGCCCCTCGAACTCTTTCCCCGGCTCGTTTCCACTCCCTTCACTCTTCTCCAGCGCTCGTCCCAGCCCCGCTCCTCCACCTGGGCCAACACCAGTCGGCCCACTCCTGCCTCCGATCCGGCCGAGCCCCCCGGCCTACTGCCTCCCCCGCGTGCGCGTCCAGTCTCCCCCGGCCCATTTTTCTCCGCAGGCCCAGCTCACCAGCCTGCCGTTCCTGTCGGTCCAGCACGCCCGGCCCAGCACCGCGGCCCATCTCCTCTCCTCGCCAGACGCAATGCCGCCGCCAGGCCATCCTCGGCGTGCGCGCTGGCTTTGCGCCGCCTCGCCACCCGAGCTCTCCCTGCCCCTCCGTCGCCCTACTTGACTCACCGCCCTCGCTAACCCTCAGCACCACCACACCACCGCCGCTCTCTCCTCTGTGCCGAGCGCCGCCGCCCTCTCCTCTGTGCCGAGCGCCGCCACCGCCATTGCTAGCAATTCGCCGCGCTCGCCGCATGCCGGGGGAAGCCATCACCTCCATGAGCTTCCCCTCGACGAGGCGGAGCTTTGCCGCCACTTCAAGACGTCGTCCCATCGCCGGAGCTCCTCGCCCACGCGGAGGCCAAGCCGCCGCCGGCCGTCCCCAAGCGCCGGCGTCGCTAGCCACTCCGGCCGCTGGAGAGCACCTTCCTGAGATCCGCGTCGTCAAGCCGGAGCTTCCCCACCCGTCGTCGTCGTCGTTTGACTCCCGGAGCTCGCCGCCCGTGGGAGGAGCTCGCCGCCGGCCGACTTCGCCGCCTCCTGCCCGATTCCGGCCAGCGCTACCCCTCTCCGTCGTCGGTGAGCCCATCTCCAAGCTCCCCGTCCCCTAATCTCTCCCCTGCGCGCCTCGCCCCGAGTCCCCGTCCACCAAATCGCCGGCGAGCGTTGCGCCCAGGAGCGCCGGCGAACTCCCGGTGTGTTTAGAGGAAGGGGATGGATCTTTTGCGTTTTAGCCCCTGGAGGATCTAGTAACCTTTAGCTCCATTTATGTGACTTAGCAATTTCCCAGAAAACCCACTGGATCTATTTAACGCCTGCACATAAAGCCAACCTGTGAACTTTTATAGATCTAACCGTGACCTTTATGCTTATTGCGAGCCCTGTTCTCTGAGCCTTGCAAAATTCGTCTGCTAGTCCCTGTGATCTATGGTTATTTACGAATAGGCCCTTGTAACCTTGTTTAGCCCATAGAATCCGCGTTTTAGCTCCGATTTAATCCATTTTCATTGCGTTAGATTCATATCAAATTAAACTACACGTTAGCACTGTTATTTACCATGTGACATGTTTCTGAATTTTTATTTAATATTAAGTTGATTAAATGCTACCCAAATGTCTTTTCTTAATTAAAATCTAATTAAGGTTATACAGTTTTTTCATATTAATGTTAACATGATTAATATTTATTTAAATAGTTTTTTTTTGAATAAAATATAATTAAGTTCCACCTCGGTTCTTGTAAAGTGAAATTAATTTGATTAATATTTACTTAACTAGCTCTTTCTAATTAAAAGCAATTTAGAGTTAAACTCTGACTTTTCATAAATAAACCATAATGTTGATTAATATTAACATAAATGTGTTTTTGATTATAATATTGATTTAAGGAACACGTCGATTAGATGCTCTCACATATTTGATTTCAAATTAATATTTAATTGGTGTAATTTATACATAAATAATTATATAAATAAAATATGATTAAGTTTTACCTCGGTTTTACAAATTCAAATAGAATTATTTGAAATAATCTCTACTTTTTATTTTCTTTAGTTAAAATCAATCAAGCATATAGTTGTGTCATTTAATAATTCAAATCTTCCGATAGTTGTATCTTTTCAACCGTTGCTCCGTTTTCAGCGATTCTTGCGCTCACGTGACCATAGAACCAAGCCCTACCCTTTAGCGCGCTCTTTTAAAGTCTTTCCTTTGATTGGTGTACTGTTCTTAGTTGTATATTGTCTGTTTGCTTGTTTAGCTACATGTTGTGTGTTGACACTTCTTACGGTCCACTATTAGGATTGCCAATCCCAGTAATGGTGCAAGTAGTGTTCATTGGTATTCTTACGATACAGATATAAATCCGCAAGTGCACGGATACCGATGTAGCATTTCACCCGGGAGTATTCCTAGGTATCGTATTTATATTTCCGCAGGGAAGCATTGGATAAAGAGTATCAACTATTGACAAGGATGTAACTACTAATTAAAGTACCGGCTAACAAGGCGGGGGTAAAGGATAGGATAGGAGTGATATTCAGTTGACACACACAAGGAGAAGTTCAGGATAGAGATAGAAGAGCGGTCTAGCTAGTGGGAGAACAACGAGACAGGAAAGGATTCCTATATACTTCCACTGGCCTTGAGATACCTCTGGCAAGGGTTACGGCTAGCATGAAGAATGACTTCTATGGTTCTTTTCCTAGTTCTATTGTCTTAGCTTCGGGACAAGGGAACCGGTGAACACACAGAAAGGGATGAGAAGGGGTGCCACTATTTCCCAACTGGGGAATCCTACGGACCGGAACTAACGTGATGGGCTACGAAGACCGAAAGGGCTGTCACCACCTCATGGCTACCACCTCCGTTGCGACGGGAATAAACCAAGGTTACCATCCAGACTAGGTACCACACCTACACTAGACAATAACTACTCACTCTTCTAGAAAGAGCAAGCAATCCTGTCAATACCCCAGTGACAATTCACCGCAAGTATTGAGCAGAAACGAGGAACCAGCTAAGACAAAGGACTAAGAGAGAACTTATAGAACCAGACTACAACAGCTCATAACCAAGGCTAGACATTCCACAATTACTCGTGAAACAAATGCAGAACAAATAGCTCAAGTAAATGCAGAGGAAATATATTGATTACTCAGAGTCGAACATAAAGAAAAGGAAAAGATACAAGAGCTTTACCAGAACTCCAGAAGACGACTCCGGAACCCCGAGCGAAGCTCGACCCTGACTCTAACTCCCAACAGAACTAGCCTAACTCTACATCTTGAAAGAGTGGAATGAAGACTTGCTCCACAGTGGTGTGTGTTTACAAGTGAAAGTGACCCTCTATTTATAGGAGTCCAAGGCGGTTGAGGCAGGGTAGCGGCCAAGGAAGCTAGGGGTGTACCCCCTGGGATTTCGGGCGAGGGGAGGCGGTTCTGCCGAACAGGTCGGTTCGGCTGAACCGACCATCCCACCGCATTTGCATCCAACGGCTGTGGGCAGCTCCCTGGAGGCAGTTACGTGCTGGGGGCGGTTCGGCCGAAGGCTCCAGTTCGGCCGAACTGGGCCTGGCCCGTGGCCGGCCTCCCCAGCACCGCCTCTACTCTGTGGGCCTTCTGGGCTGCCTCCTGGTGGTTGGCTTCGCGTTGATTTGGCCCAGGATGACGTGTTGGTGCTCCGGGATGAGTTGTCGGTCGCCCACGTGTCATGTGATGTGTTCGCTTGGTCATTGTTGACGTGGACGACTCCCGGTGGTCTGCTTGGCTAAGGGGGGTAACCGGCCGAACGGAGTCGTTCAGCCGATTTGGTCATTTCCGGCCCCAATAGCACATATTTGTCGGAGTTGTACCTGCACAAGTGACACTCACCAAAACTCATGGAACTTTATTAGAAATAAAACCTAAGTGCATGGAATGTTGCATATAACCTCATTTATTCCCGAGTATTGGTTGTCGGAATTGGGCTGTAACGACCGCCAACAAGCTCCCCCAAGCTTAGATCTTTGCTCGTCCTCGAGCAAAGATATAAACTTAGGCTCGGTGGATCAGGAGTTGCTACAATGTCATTTCTTTTGCAGGTAACTTATAAACAACTAGTCTTCAAAAATACTTGAATCATAGGCAAAGTTTCAAATCACATTTTTATCTATGGGGCTTATAGCAATCTCCTTATCTTGGGCGGTTGAAAGGATGAACAGTTTAAATTCAGTTTTATTCCACTCTACTCTTTTCAGGATCCCATCTCGGAATTTTTTCACAAGTTTTGAAAACTACAAATTGTTCCTCATTGGCACACTCAATCACTCAAGTGTATTTGAATCCTCACCAAAGGCTTGTGCCTTCTTTTCTTCCTAACATCTAATATGGCTTTTTGTGTGGCTCAGGGACAAAGGATGAAGGCATGCATGCATCTTATATTTTTCTAAGTCAAAGACCGGATCTCTGAGGAGACAAATCACATCTTAAGATTGAGACGTGCAAGTGTGTGGATATGAATGGAGTGGAATATGGTGGAGTGGTGGAATGGAATATGGTGGAATGGTGGAGCGGAATATGGTGGAACTCCTTGGATTAATTTCCCTCTCCTTGATTTAGTTTCGAGAACATGGGCTATCTTTTATTCTTATATTTTTGCCATGCCACTTGGCATGCTTTTCTATTTCTCATTCTCTTTGCCATGCTCTTTGGCATGCTTTTCTTTTTCTCTTATTTTTGCCATGCTTCTTTGGCATGCTTTTCTTTTTGCATAGCCCATGCCTCTATCAAGAATATTTGTAGAGGGAAATCATAGAACATGGAGCATTTATTTTTGTGGATGGATGATGGAAAATGTTTGCTAACTCCTAGTGTAGGAATTGCAAGTGAGTGGTGGTGTGTGTACGTGGGTCTCGATCTTTAAGAATATGAAAGCTTCACTCAAATGTCACAACAGTTTGACAAAGCTCACTAAGATAACAAGCAGCATATGAGTAGAAATTTTCAACTAAGCTTATCATATGGCTCTGGTAGGTATTTTGACCAATGAGGAACTTGTTTCATTTTGAAAGCATAAATTTCCGAGATTTTCCCCGTACTAAAAGCAGAATAGAATTTAACCAAATTCTCACTATATCAATCCCCACAACAACTTAGACTTGGAATAAAGCATGTGCTCCCACAAGGTTTTCAGGATCATTTTTACTCATGCCAAATAACTCAAGCACAATCTAGCAACTAGTTGAAACAAAGTACTTGCAAAATTAATGACAGAGCAACTATTCATCATTTCCAAGGTGAGAGGCATATGATTCATTCCATGCATAGTTGGGAGTTATTTTATTCAAGGGAAATATTGTTTAAGGGAAATATTTTTGGTATTTTCATTTTTTTTAAATGCAAATTATCATGAAGGAAAATGAACGGGAAATTAAAAGATCAAAGTGCTGGATAAATCGGGACATACCTGGTGGGGGTCCTCCCCCAAGCTTGGACTTTCACTGGTAGGGGTTGAGCCTTGAAAGGTACTGGCTCAGTTGTTCTGCTTGCTCGTGGACGTCATGCTGGATGGACACCACCATCCCGCTATTCTCTTGATGGTACTGAGAATGGCGGGCTAGCGTGTCTTGAATCTCTCGGGTGCGGTCGTCGGTGAGCTCGACTCGGTCGGAGATGTAGGGCAACTCCCGGCCGTAGTCGAAGCGTGCGGACTGTGAGTATCCGGGGTAATATGACTGGGAGGCACTGTCGTACCCCCCCTCCATACCGGCTCCCGGACCACTCAGAGTCTGTGTCCTGGCCATAGTCCCAGCGTCCTGAGGTGAAGTAGTTCGGCTCCTGGTGTTGCCCGGAGCCTCCTGCTCCAGACGTCCCAGCACCGGTATACATGTCGTAGGTGGCCTCAAAAGCGGAAGTGTGTCGGTGCGGCATTTGTGATGCATCTTCCGGCTCCTGTGAGGTGGCGAGCCCAGCATCACGCCTGGCTCGTCCCCTCATGACGGGTCCGTCACCTGCAACGCTGTGCCGAGCGGGCTCTCTCCAAGGTGGAGAATCGTCCGACTCGATCCTCAACTGAAGAGTTAGTTTCGGCGTGGTATACAACCTTAGTGCTGCACAAGGCAAAGGCACTTCAGTTGTATGTCCACGGTAAATCATTGCCAGCGTTGCGTCAGGCGTCCGCCGTATCATGTGGGCCTGCACGAAGTGCTCGGTACCCACGACGGAACGCGCTGTCTCGATGTACGTGAGCCGGGCACCTTGAAGGACGCCCAGGTGGTTAGCGAGGCGAGTGACTAGAGAAGTCATCGCCATGCTACCCGCACGAGAAATATGAGACAGCCAGTGACCAACCATGTCTTTCACAGGTGAATAGGGAATCTGCTTGACCATGGCAAAAAGAACCCACAACTCGATGGTGTTGACAGGGCGCAAATCTGCCCGGGGGAATACCGTCATAGACACCCAACGATGCATGAAACACAAAGTGGGGTTATGTATGCTGTTCGTGCGTGGCGCATGACAGTTGGTATTCCCCAAAATCTTTTTCCAAAATGCCACCCGGTCAAATCTTTTAAGCGCTTTGTTCGGGTCTAAGGAACAACGGCTTGAAAATCCGAGACCCGAACTAAAATCCCTCCAAGAGCAGAAAAACTCTTGGTTGAAAAATCGGAAACGAATCCCCCCAGTTTCAGAAACCAAAGTCGAGAGGAATTCAAGGGTGAGCAGGTACGAACCTTCTTCGTTGATGTGCCAGAAATTCTCCCAGCCAACGGCTTGGAAGATTTCTGTGAACTCTACGTCCATCCCCGTGTCCCTGAGCAAGTCTTGCTCAAACACGCGGGTGTGCTCGAACTCCTTCAGCCAAAGCTCGTTGAGGGTGTCCTGCTCCCGTTCTGTCCTGAGATTGATGTCACTCTCGCTCAGGAGCTGCCTGGCCGGGGGCGTGGCATGGCCCCATCCCGAGCCGGCTGCTCCGTACTCGTTCGTGTCCATCCGGCTCGAGCCTCGGGACGGAGCTGGGGAACTTCCAGCATCGTCCGATCGTCGGCCTAGCCGGGCGGAACGACGGAGCGAAGTGAAGAACTTCGACATGATTCCTGCAAAAGGTTAGTGCAACAACAACTACCCGAAGGACTGAATATATATGGTTAGCACAAGAAAATCAAGTCAGTCGTTCAAGATAGTTAGTCATTCTTGCAGGGATGAAAACCACCACGAAAGGTTAGTCGTTCTTGTGGGTGTCGGTGACCACCACAAAATCGTCCAGAAATTCGGCACAAAGATCACAACCAAAGCAAAATATTTTTTTTAGTGATGCAAGTGAACCAAAACTTGAGCAAGAACTTTGGGAAGGACTTGAGCACAAGCTAGAGCAAGAAATGAGAGAGGGAGAGCTTCTAAAAGAAATTTTTCAGAGTGTATGAGTGTGTGAGAGCTCACAAGCTTGCACCAGCATTTATAGGCCGAGGGGAGGCAGGTCCCTGTTTCGGCCGAAGTGGGTGGTTCGGGCGAACCAGGCCCTGGTGGCCAGGCCACTCCTCCCTGAGTGGAGCACCTCCCCTTGCTTTGATTCCACGAAATTTTGTGTGGCCAACAATTCCCAAGGTCATGTGAGTGGTTTTTAGTGGCAGGTGAGATGCAAACTTGACATGACCAGAGTTGGTTTTAGTGGAGTCACCCCCATGCTGCCATGTTTGTGATAATTGGTGAGTGTGCAGCCATTTTTAGTGGGGTAGACATGTTTGGTGCTGGTTGGTAGTGATGGTGAATAATTGGAGATGTTCTAGAGGGGATGAAAATGATACAAGTTACCAATTACATCCACCCTAGGTAAAATTTCAGCATGTGTCCAATTATTTCTAACCAAGCTTGCAAAATTTTCTACTCTCTCTCAAATTAATTACTCAAGTGGTTCATTTATTTTGAAAAGGGAAACATGCAAATGCAATTGAAAAATTAAAAATTGGAAGGGAAATATGGGATACATACCGGTTTTCCTCGCGGCGAGAGCTCAGCTTTTAAGTCCGCGAGCGGGACTTCTCTTGTCTTCAATTGTTCTTGTCACCGTCCGATCTAGAGAGAATGTCTCGGACGATGCAACTTCCTGTTCCAGGTTACTTATAATTTACTGCAATATGTGCATACCTGGAATGATTGTCCACCCTGGGCTTCAACTGTATCCATAGCCTTCATATCCGGTGTGAAGTATATTTTGGGACTCCCCCTTCTCTCTTTTTTTTTGTAGGGGTTAGTCCACACATACAACCAATATCCATAGAAGTACTGCTTTAAAGGTTCATTAATCAAACTTGACACCATGTCTAGTTCGATTGAAGCAAGCTAATTAACCTAAGCACCATGCTTAATTTAAAGAGCTTATGAATGTGTTCTCGAGATTACATTCAAACTAGAGCAAACCAAAATAGATAAAGGGGGCATGGAAAAACCTTGAAATATTCACATGGAGACAAGCATATGGCCATTGGTGAACTTTGCTTTTAATTCAGGTAAGAAGCAAAAACCGTTTCACGTACCTGAGCGTGCCTACCGTTGGCATCTGATGATGAATACTTTCAGAACTGATGCAGCGGTGATGCTACAATGCCAACGTGACTACACGAAGTTGGTTGAGTCCTCCTCCGCGTTAATGTTTCCGTGTACGGATACACGGTTATGGATGTGGCAAAGGGGGTCGGCACTCAAATATACCAACTAGTGGAATGCCGCGGAACTAGCTTGTATGCGAATGTTGAAACAGTGGGTCCCAAAAACAAGCAAGTGGAGCGGCAAAGGAGTGGAGGCGTAGAGTTTGCCTCCTCTCTCGCGCGAAGCGCAAAGGACAAGCGAAAACTGGCCAGGCCAGGTTATGTTTGGCCACTAGCCTTGGATTAAGGCTTGCAGACATACAGACACCTTGGCCTAACACTAGTGGTCGCTGGATATTTATTTTATTTTTCTTTTAGTGTTTTTTTATGCAAAATAGTGATGGGGCGAATGAATGCAAATGCAAGAATGGGAAATATGCAGTGAATTGGGAAAAAAATGGGGTAATAGTATGCATGAATTCCTAAATTAAGTGATTCAATGCAATCATGCAGTGGATAATGCAACAATTTAAAGGATAAAGCTCAAAATTTAAAGTCTAAGAGCTGGACTATCTCACATACCTTGATTTTTCTCGCCATTACCAACAATTTGAGATGGAATTGCGGTGATGCAACATCATTCGTCCGTCACATTTGATTTCCTTTTTCTTCCTTGACGACGATCTTTCTTTCATTCTGCACGTGGTTATGATAAAATATGTATATGTATGAACACATACCTGTGCAAATTTTCTTCAGAAGCTTCCGTACGGTACTCATTGCAGTAGACAGGGGCATACATTGATAAATCCTGCATGATCGGGCACCCTGGGCTCTCTGCTTTCCTCCTGTTTGAAACAAACTCAAGCAAACAGGGGTGATCCACTAATGCTAGCGGTAGATTAAATTAGTAGACACCAATGTCAATCATCAATATCTTTCGCCAATTGCTTCCCCGGCAACGGCGCCAGAAATATTTGTTGACACTTCTTACGGTCCACTATTAGGATTGACAATCCCAGTAATGGTGCAAGTAGTGTTCATTGGTATTCTTATGATACAGATATAAATCCTCAAGCGCACGGATACCGTTGTAGCATTTCACCCGGGAGTATTCCTAGGTATCGTATTTATATTTCCGCAGGAAAGCATTGGATAAAGAGTATCGACTATTGACAAGGATGTAACTACTAATTAAAGTACCGGCTAACAAGGCGGGGGTAAAGGATAGGATAGGAGTGATATTCAATTGACAAACACAAGAAGAAGTTCAGGATAGAGATAGAAGAGTGGTCTAGCTAGTGGGAGAACAACGAGACAGGAAAGGATTCCTATATACTTCCACTGGCCTTGAGATACCTCTGGCAAGGGTTACGGCTAGCATGAAGAATGACTTCTATGGTTCTTTTCCTAGTTCTATTGTCTTAGCTTCGGGACAAGGGAACCAGTGAACACACAGAAAGGGATGAGAAGGGGTGCCACTATTTCCCAACTGGGGAATCCTACGGACCGGAACTAACGTGATGGGCTACGAAGACCGAAAGGGCTGTCACCACCTCACGGCTACCAATGTTACCATCCAGACTAGGTACCACACCTACACTAGACAATAACTACTCACTCTTCTAGAAAGAGCAAGCAATCCTGTCAATACCCCAGTGACAATTCACCGCAAGTATTGAGCAGAAACGAGGAACCAGCTAAGACAAAGGACTAAGAGAGAACTTATAGAACTAGACTACAACAACTCATAACCAAGGCTAGACATTCCACAATTACTCGCGAAACAAATGCAGAACAAATAGCTCAAGTAAATGCAGAGGAAATATATTGATTACTCAGAGTCGAACATAAAGAAAAGGAAAAGATACAAGAGCTTTACCAGAACTCCAGAAGACGACTCCGGAACCCCGAGCGAAGCTCGACCCTGACTCTAACTCCCAAAAGGACTAGCCTAACTCTACATCTTGAAAGAGTGGAATGAAGACTTGCTCCCAAGTGGTGTGTGTTTACAAGTGAAAGTGACCCTCTATTTATAGGAGTCCAACGCGGTTGAGGCAGGGTAGCGGCCAAGGAAGCCAGGGGGGTACCCCCTGGGATTTCGGGCGAGGGGAGGCGGTTCGGCCGAACAGGTCGGTTCGGCCGAACCGACCATCCCACCACCTTTGCATCCAACGGCTGTGGGCAGCTCCCTGGAGGCGGTTACGTGCTGGGGGCGGTTCGGCCGAAGGCTCCAGTTCGGCCGAACTGGGCCTGGCCCGTGGCCGGCCTCCCCAGCACCGCCTCTGCTCTGTGGGCCTTCTGGGCTGCCTCCTGGTGGTTGGCTTCGCTTTGATTTGGCCCAAGATGACGTGTTGGTGCTCCGGGATGAGTTGTCGGTCACCCACGTGTCATGTGATGTGTTCACTTGGTCATTGTTGACGTGGACGACTCCCGGTGGTCTGCTTGGCTAAGGGGGGTAACCGGCCGAACGGAGTCGTTCGGCCGATTTGGTCATTTCTAGCCCCAATAGCACATATTTGTCGGAGTTGTACCTGCACAAGTGACACTCACCAAAACTCGTGGAACTTTATTAGAAATAAAACCTAAGTGCATGGAACGTTGCATATAACCTTATTTATTCCCGAGTATTGGTGGTCGGAATTGGGCTGTAACGACCGCCAACATTGTGCTCGATGTTTGCTGCGACTAGAGAGAACACGCTGCGAGTGCGATCAAGGAGAAGAGTTTCAAGATCAAGAGTTGAAGACTATGAGCATAATTATACTGGATTAGAGGCAAGTTATAGCACGGACAATCCTTGCTACCTACTCACTTGTAATACATTATTTCATACATGCATGTGTCTAATATGATGTATCCTTTAAGGTTGTACCTAGTTTTTCATTATCCTATCCTTGTTTACCTTGGGTTTATTGCATTTGGGTAGAATTTTGCTAGGCGCAGCTACTATCACCTTTGTTTAATTGTTAAACTCGTATTAATGGTCCACTTAACCTTTAATGTTAAAACTTGCTTTTTAGCAACATGGTACAGGGAGCTAGGGCGTGTGCTTCATGCCTGGCCCTAGTGTCTCTCCGTAAGGACTGGTTCTTAAAGCGGCAACCCAGGAGCCTGTCGCCACGGCCAGAACTATAATGGCTCTGGTCTTGGACAAGTAGCTTGTACGGCTCTAGCTTAACAGTAGTTACCGATGGGCCGACGGCGTTATGGGAATCACTCGTGAGAGTATGGTTTGATCCACCAAGGACGGGGGTACCGTCGGCTATGCCTCGTTAGGCACAGTCCCGTGTTGGGAGCCACCGTGAGTGCGGGAGCTCCACACGTTGTGCTCTTTATTTTGTTGTTGGCATGCGTTGCCGCGCTTTGGACGCCATTGACCCTCCTATCGCTGCGCCCTGGGAGTCAGTCGTTCTTGGTGCCTTGGATCATGCTGCCTGTGTTGTACCATAACGGCTACTGTTTTGTTAGGGTGTCTTGTGAAAAGCCTCGTAGTGTACCTATGCGATCACACCTCGGAAGTGTGGTTTAAGAGGTTTGGCCACCTCGGCATGGTTGGGTTTGAAGTTCTTTTGAGCTTTTACGCGACTGGTGGGTAAAGGGTGAAACCTCTGCAGAGTGTAAATCTATCTTGATAGCCTTGCTCAGGGTCACGAGCGGCCTGGATCCTTTTTGATTAGAAGATGATGTTTATTTATGCTTAATGTCACTTACACCTTATTAATTGGGTTACAACTGGGATTCATACACTTGTAGTAATTTGGATAATGTTAAAATGAACCAACTAAAAGTGCTAATGCAGTTAAGCCGTGTCTAGCCTTTTTGAGCGTTCATAACCCATGCTATGCTTGCTAAGTAATCATGTTACTTACACTTGCTACTTTATTCAACAAAATCCCGGATGGGTAACAGATGAAGTTTCTTGAGGATCTTCCGTACTACTGAGCTGTGGTCAACCAGTCGGTGTCCCTGTGGACTTGAGGCTCTACCTGTCGAGAGAGTTAGACTTCCGTTGTGTTTTAGGTAAACTCTGATGTAAACTATTTTTGATTCGAGCATATGTACTCTGTTTTACCATATTTGTAAGCTGTATGTGTTATGTGGACTTCCTGGGCACACATATAGTAGCATTCGGATTTCTGTGTAAATCCGGGTGTGACAGATTGGTATTAGAGCTATGCTGACTGTAGGATCGCAGCTTAGTTAGAACGGTTGATCAAACTTTAGGAGACCACCATGATTGTCATACGCATCACCTAGTTACGCTTTTCAAAACCCAGTGATGTCAGTCTTGTATGAATCTTGTTCTTAGGAGCTTGAATTGGTTGTCATGGTGTCTATGCGTGATTTGGATCTTTGTAATGATTGTGTAGTTGGGATCCCTCTGTTTTCCCCGTATCTCCTTGTCTTTCTTGCTATCTTTTCTCACAAACGGATGGAGAGCATGAAGAAGGAAACCAGGAGACACTCCCAACAACAGAAGATTCAAAGTAGGAGGCTTCGCAACTACATCGACGAAGAAGCATGGTGATACGACTGATCTCTGTTTCAGAATCTTGTTGTTCCGTCTCCTCCTTGCTTCTATTCCTTGCGAATCTCGGGACGAGATTCAGTTTAAGGGGGGTAGTTTGTCACACCCCAAAATTTTTGGATTTTGGGATGTGAAATTTTAATGTAATTCATATAATGATTTTCTCAATTTTCTAAAACTTTCCAAGCTTTGTTCAATTTACAGGGAATTTATGATAAAAAAAGAAAATATTTGCAAAATAGAAATAAATTGCTTTGAATGTTGCATGCATGCCGCTGCATTGAGTTTTGCTTGTATGTGGTTCAAATAAGAATTTAAAACTAGTTTAAATTCGAGTTTGAATCGCTTTGTAATTAGCTCTAGAAAAGTTGTTTGGCCCATAGTTCGTTTTCACCCCTCGAACTCTTTCCCCGGCTCGTTTCTGCTCCCTTCACTCTTCTCCAGCGCTCGGCCCAGCCCCGCTCCTCCACCTGGGCCAACACCAGTCGGCCCACTCCTGCCTCCGATCCGGCCCAGCCCCCCGGCCCACTGCCTCCCCCGCGTGCGCGTCCAGTCTCCCCCGGCCCATTTTTCTCCGCAGGCTCAGCTCGCCAGCCTACCGTTCCTGTCGGCCCAGCACGCCCGGCCCAGCACCGCGGCCCATCTCCTCTCCTCGCCAGACGCAGCACCGCCGCCAGGCCATCCTCGGCGTGCACGCTGGCTTTGCGCCGCGTCACCACCCGAGCTCTCCCTACCCCTCCCTCGCCCTACTTGACTCACCGCCCTCGCTAACCCTCAGCACCACCACACCACCGCCGCTCTCTCCTCTGTGCCGAGCGCCGCCACCCTCTCCTCTGTGCCGAGCGCCGCCGCCGCCATTGCTGGAAATTCGCCGCGCTCGCCGCACGCCGGGGGAAGCCATCACCTCCATGAGCTTCCCCTCGATGAGGCGGAGCTTTGCCGCCACTTCAAGACGTCGTCCCATCGCCGGAGCTCCTCGCCCACGTGGAGGCCGAGCCGCCGCCGGCCGTCCCCAAGCGCCGGCGTCGCTAGCCACTCCGGCCGCTGGAGAGCACCTTCCTGAGATCTGCGTCGTCAAGCCGGAGCTTCCCCACCCGTCGTCGTCGTCGTTTGACTCCCGGAGCTCGCCACCCGTGGGAGGAGCTCGCCGCCGGCCGACTTCGCCGCCTCCTGCCCGATTCCGGCCAGCGCTACCCCTCTCCGTCGTCGGTGAGCCCATCTCCAAGCTCCCCGTCCCCTAATCTCTCCCATGCGCGCCTCGCCCCGAGTCCCCGTCCACCAAATCGCCGGCGAGCGTTGCGCCCAGGAGCGCCGGCGAACTCCCGGTGTGTTTAGAGGAAGGGGATGGATCTTTTGCGTTTTAGCTCCTGGAGGATCTAGTAACCTTTAGCTCCATTTATGTGACTTAGCAATTTCCCAGAAAACGCACTGGATCTATTTAACGCCTGCACATAAGCCCAACCCGTGAACTTTTATAGATCTAACCCTGACCTTTATGTTTATTGCGAGCCCTGTTCTCTGAGCCTTGAAAAATTCGTCTGCTAGTCCCTGTGATCTATGGTTATTTACGAATAGGCCCTTGTAACCTTGTTTAGCCCATAGAATCCGCGTTTTAGCTCCAATTTAATCCAATTCATATCAAATTAAACTACACGTTAGCACTGTTATTTACCATGTGACATGTTTCTGAATTTTTATTTAATATTAAGTTGATTAAATGCTACCCAAATGTCTTTTCTTAATTAAAATCTAATTAATGTTATACGGTTTTTTCATATTAATGTTAACATGATTAATATTTATTTAAATAGTTTTTTTTGAATAAAATATAATTAAGTTCCACCTCGGTTCTTGTAAAGTGAAATTAATTTGATTAATATTTACTTAACTAGCTCTTTCTAATTAAAAGCAATTTAGAGTTAAACTCCGACTTTTCATAAATAAACCATAATGTTGATTAATATTAACATAAATGTGTTTTTGATTATAATATTGATTTAAGGAACACGTCGATTAGATGCTCTCACATATTTGATTTCAAATTAATATTTAATTGAAGTAATTTATACATAAATAATTATATAAATAAAATATGATTAAGTTTTACCTCGGTTTTACAAATTCAAATAGAATTATTTGAAATAATCTCTACTTATGAATTTGTTTAGTTAAAATCAATCAAGCATATAGTTGTGTCATTTAATAATTCAAATCTTCCGATAGTTGTATCTTTTCAACCGTTGCTCCGTTTTCAGCGATTCTTGCGCTCACGTGACCATAGAACCAAGCCCTACCCTTTAGCGCGCTCTTTTAAAGTCTTTCCTTTGATTGGTGTACTGTTCTTAGTTGTATATTGTCTGTTTGCTTGTTTAGCTACATGTTGTGCTCGATGTTTGCTGCGACTAGAGATAACACGCTGCGAGTGCGATCAAGGAGAAGAGTTTCAAGATCAAGAGTTGAAGACTATGAGCATAATTATACTGGATTTGAGGCAAGTTATAGCACGGACAATCCTTGCTACCTACTAACTTGTAATACATTATTTCATACATGCATGTGTCTAATATGATGTATCCTTTAAGGTTGTACCTAGTTTTTCATTATCCTATCCTTGTTTACCTTGGGTTTATTGCATTTGGGTAGAATTTTGCTAGGCGCAGCTACTATCACCTTTGTTTAATTGTTAAACTCGTATTAATGGTCCACTTCAACTTTAATGTTAAAACTTGCTTTTTCGCAACATGGTACAGGGAGCTAGGGCGTGTGCTTCATGCCTGGCCCTAGTGTCTCTCCGTAAGGACCGGTTCTTATAGCGGCAACCCAGGAGCCTGTCGCCACCGCCAGAACTATAATGGCTCTGGTCTTGGACTAGTAGCTTGTACGGCTCTAGCTTAACAGTAGTTACCGATGGGCCGACGGCGTTATGGGAATCACTCGTGAGAGTATGGTTTGATCCACCAAGGATGGGGGTACCGTCGGCTATGCCTCGTTAGGCACAGTCCCATGTTGCGAGCCACCGTGAGTGCGGGAGCTCCACATGTTGTGCTCTTTATTTTGTTGTTGGCATGCGTTGCCGCGCTCTGGACGCCATTGACCCTCCTATCGCTGCGCCCTGGGAGTCAGTCGATCTTGGTGCCTTGGATCATGCTGCCTGTGTTGTACCATAACGGCTACTGTTTTGTTAGGGTGTCTTGTGAAAAGCCTCGTAGCGTCCCTATGCGATCACACCTCGGAAGTGTGGTTTAAGAGGTTTGGCCACCTCGGCATGGTTGGGTTTGAAGTTCTTTTGAGCTTTTACGCGACTGGTGGGTAAAGGGTGAAACCTCTGCAGAGTGTAAATCTATCATGATAGCCTTGCTCAGGGTCACGAGTGGCCTGGATCCTTTTTGATTAGAAGATGATGTTTATTTATGCTTAATGTCACTTACACCTTATTAATTGGGTTACAACTGGGATTCATACACTTGTAGTAATTTGGATAATGTTAAAATGAACCAACTAAAAGTGCTAATGCAGTTAAGCCGTGTCTAGCCTTTTTGAGCCTTCATAACCCGTGCTATGTTTGCTAAGTAATCATGTTACTTACACTTGCTACTTTATTCAACAAAATCCCGGATGGGTAACAGATGAAGTTTCTTGAGGATCTTCCGTACTACTGAGTTGTGGTCAACCAGTCGGTGTCCCTGTGGACTTGAGGCTCTACCTGTCGAGAGAGTTAGACTTCCGCTGTGTTTTAGGTAAACTCTGATGTAAACTATTTTTATTGGAGCATATGTACTCTGTTTTACCATATTTGTAAGTTGTATGTGTTCTGTGGACTTCCTGGGCACACATACAGTAGCATTCGGATTTCTGTGTAAATTCGGGTGTGACACGATCGGATCCTATGGCTTCAGGGCGGCATGGCGAGCACACCTGGGTGGTTCTAGACGAGGGGGAGGTGATGTGGGTGGTGTGCGGCGGTGGCCGGCGGGTGGTCGTCTCCGGTGAGGCGGAGCGCACTCGTCGGGGCTCAGTTAGGGATGGTTTTTGGCGCTAAGGGACCTGGGAAACACGGAGAAAGCATCTAGGGGGTACTGGATGTCGGGGAGGTTGCACATGCAGCGCTCGACGGCTACCGGCGGCGGCTTGCGCCGGCGAACAGGGGCCGGGAGGCTACAGGGCACGGGGAAGAGCGGGACGGGGCTCAGGAGGTTGCTCACCACGTGGCGAAGCTGCCTGGGGCGTCGAAGAGGGCGTGGCTGGGCCGGAGCGGCGAATCGACGACGGCGGTGGCGTGGAGGGTGGTCGACACGTCGGGGCAGCTCCGGCAAGTCTGGAAAGGGGGCGGCGGTGATTAGCCTAGAATCAAGGGAACAAGGGAGACTAAGTTGCTCTGATAGCTACATTACCTCCTGGAGCTCGAGGGGGATGGGTGACTGCTGGTGCTGCGGGGGCGGCTTTTATAGGAGCTCGGGGCCGCGGAGTGGGCGTGGCACGCACGCCAAGGAGGGAGCGGCGGCGGCGATCCCCTTCCATCCGGGGAGACGGTTTCCATGCGGGGCAGCGCGCGAAAAAGGAAGGGAGCGGTGCGGAAGCTTCGGAGAAGCTTCTGCGGCATCGCGTAGCCGGGCTGGAGGTGGGCCAAGGCCGGCAGACGCGGCGACGCCGAGCTCGGGCTCGAATCCGGCGCGTTGGGCTGGAGGTTGGGGATGATGGGCGGGGCCCGCCTGTCATCGGCTGAGGGAGGAGAGAGGGGGGTGCGGGATGGGCCACGGTGCTGGGCTGGCGCATCGGCGTTGGTGGGTCGAGCGGAGTGGGTGGCCCAGGAGCGAGGTGTGATGTGGGACGGGCGAGTTGGGCCGGCGCGCGCTGTGCGGCCCAAAAGCAGAGGAGGAAGCAGGCTGCGTTGCTGGGCCGAGCGAGTGAGGCAGGATGGGCTGGTGCTGGGTTGGAGAGGAAAGAAGGGGGAGCAGAAACAGACCGGGGAAAGAGTTCAGGGACCGAAAGCGAACTATTTCCTAAACAACTTTTCTAGGGCTCCAAACAAAGTGATTCAAATTCGAATTTAAATAAATTTAAACTCTCATTTGAACCACAAGCAGTACAAAACTCAATGGAGCAGCATGAATGCAACAAAAATGTTTCTACACCTTATATTTGATTTGAATTTCCAGAAAATATTTATTTACCCTATATTAATTATGAACATGACATTAAATAACAAATTAATTACTAAAAAAATTTAAATAGGGCTATTTTAGGGTGTTACATAGGGGTTGATAAAATCGATCCAAAATAACACATGCTAAAAGCATAAGCAAAGTCAAGTACTTATTACAAATGAGTTTACTATCGTTTCTCCAAAATACTACCATTTTTTCTTCCTGTCCCTCACAGGTACAAACGGTGTTTCCTCGCGTCGTGCGGCTGACCTCGCATGCTCGGGGGCTGGCGCGCGCGGCGACTCGGCGTTTCCTTCTGTCGCGCGGCCGACCTCGCATGCTCGGGGGCTGGCGCGCGTGGCGACTCGGCGTTTTCCTCCGTCGCGCGGCCGGCCTCGCATGCTCGGGGGCTGGCGCGGGCGACAACTCGGCGTTTCCTTCCATCGTGCGGCCGACCTCGCATGCTCGGAGGCTGGCACGCGCGGCGACTCGGCGTTCCTCTCGTCGCGCGGACGACCTCACATGCTCGGGGGCTGGCGCGTGCGGCGACTCGGATGAGGTGGAGTGGATGAATGAAATGGATGAGGTGGATGACGACAACAAGGAGAGAAGAGAAGAGGTAGGAGGGTAGAGAGGGTACGAGTCTGGTAGAGGTATTCTACTGATTGATCGAGCAGATCAGAGGATACAGATAGATACTTGCTTCGAGACAAGGGAACCGGTGGACACACAGAAAGGGATGAGAAGGGGTGCCACTATTTCCCAACTGGGGAATCCTACGGACCGGAACTAACGTGATGGGCTACAAAGACTGGAAGGGCTGTCACCACCTTACAACTACCACCTCCGTTGCGACGGGAATAAACTAAGTTAGTCTCAAGTATCGGCACCATGCCTACACTAGTCAACTAATACTTATCTCCTATAGAAAGATAAGCACCCAAGCTAATCAACCTGTATACAGTTATACCAATCAACTAAGCATTGCACGAAGAACCAGCAAGCATATAAAAGTAAGAACTGAATGCTCAATTAATCAGAGAGAGATACAAGAGTTACCATACACGACCCGGATGTTACTCGAAGTGAAGCCGCATCCGTAGAGGTACAGCGGGAAGAGGGTGTTGGCACTTCTTATGATCCAATATCAAAATTGAGAATCCTGGTACTGGAGTAAGGAGTGTTTCAGTGGTTTTCCTTATGGCTTAGTAAAATATAGAAATATTCTGGAAGCGCACAGAATCACCGTTGTAGCACTTCACCTGGGAGTATTCCGAGGTATCGTAATTTATATTTCCGCAGGGAAGCTTTGGCAAGATTACTAGTGAACAGATATTCGAGACTATCAGAGAAGGGTACACGACTAGACAAGACAGGGGATAACGGTATTGGATAGGAGTGGATATACCGGACACACAGCTCAAGGGATACTCGGGTAAGGGAGAGAAGAGATAGATAGCTGGGAGGACAACGAGAAGAGATAGAGGACTCTTGGATACTTTATCTACCTATGTCACTCTAGCTTAGAGATACAGTGGCTATAGAGCTAGCACTAGGAGATCTGGGATAACTCTAATGTCTTAGCATCGGGACAAGGGAACCGGTGAACACACAGAAAGGGATGAGAAGGGGTGCCACTATTTCCCAACTGGGAATCCTACGGACCGGAACTAACGTGATGGGCTACGAAGACCGAAAGGGCTGTCACCACCTCCCGGCTACCACCTCCGTTGCGACGGGAATAAACTAAGGCCACCGACTAGTCTAGGAACCACTCCTACACTAGGCAACGACTACTTACTCTGCTAGCAAGAGCAAGCAACCTTGTCAATACTCTTGGTGACAATTCACCTCCAGTATCAAGCAAGATCGAAGAACCAGCATGGATGCACTCCTAGAGGCGGTTGGTGCATTGCGGGCGGTTCGGCCGAACTGGTGGGTTCAGCCGAACTGGGCTTTCAGCCCAGAACGCCCCCCGTGCACCGCCTCTTGCTCCTAGACCCCTTGGGCTGGCCTCTGGTGCTTGGGTTTGAGTTGATTCGGCCCAGGATGATGTGTCGGTGCTCCGGGATGTGTTGGCGGTCGTCCACGTGTCGTGTGTTGTCGTTTGGTTGACGTGGACGGCTCCCGCTGGCCTGTACGGCTAAGGGGGGTAACCGGCCGAACGTGTCGTTCGGCCGAATTGGTCATTTCCGACCCCTATAGCACGTATTTTTAGATATTGTACCTGCATAAGCAACACTCACCAAAACTCGTGGAACTTTATTAGAACTAAAACCTAAGTACATGGAATGTTACATAAAGCCTCTTTTATTCCCGAGTATTGGTGGTCGAAGTTGGGTTGTAACGACCGCCAACAACCTTGCAGGCACGGGGGCTGGCGCGTGCGACGACTCGGCGTTTCCTCGATCCGACGCCGTCTTCCCGGCGAATGTGAGCGGCAGCCCCACGCACCTTCCGGGATTCAGCTTCTTTGCCGACTCCAGCGACTCCAGCTCCACCAACGTCGACTTGACGCCGGTGGACTCGACCTCGACAACTCCGGGGACTCCCCCGGACGTGCCAGATCAGCTCATGCAGCAGATCGAGCAGCTCAGTGTCCACGAACGGATTCCGAATCTACTTCCAAGGCGTTGAGTACCTTACCCCGACGAGATCATCGACGGGCTAAACCGCATCAACGACACGCTCGCTGAGTGCATCGCCATGTCCGAGCGAGTCCTAGATCGCTCAGGGAACACGTTCCCCCACGGACTGAAGAACGCGGCAGCCGACTACTCTGGCCGGCTCCCACACCGCGAGGCCCAGATCCAATCTGGAAACCCGCCCAAACCCACCCAGATTCCAGATTACGGTGAATTCCAGGTCGCAACGACCATACTGAGGACCCCCGAGAACTCGGCGGACGCATCCAAGGGCCACACCTCGCGGCCAGATCGAGAGGTACTCGTCTCCGAGGACTAATCGACTCAAGACAACGTCGCATAGATGCAAACACCCTCCGAGCCCAGCGCCGGCAGGCTGAAGCAGCTGAGGTAGACGTCGACGGCGGATTACACCATGAAGACCTGGACCCGCTGGACCCGCGTAACCTAGCACGCGAGTTCGAGCAAGCTCAGGCTGACTACCGTACCACATCCGCGGTGATGGCGGCATGTATCGCCGAGCTGGCTCACATGAAGGCCACCCCAGAGGCGGCCCGACTCCGAGCTCGGCTGACCGTCACTCAGAACCTCCACCAGATGGACAGAGAGGCTAGATCAAGATCTAGCCGATCACGCTCGAGCAGATCGAGTTCCCGCAGGACCGGGTACAACAGATCTGACCGAGGCAGGCGCCGGCGTAGATCTCCAACTCTGGATGCCATCCCAGAGGAGGTCGATTAGGAACGCACGGCTGACCACCAGCCGGACGAGTCCGAGGGCAGGCACCCTCGGAACCGCCGCAACGACGGCAACAGGCGATGTGATCACCGTCGCAATGACGGCGACCTCCGCGACCGCCTACGCAGGCATGACCGCGATGTACGAGATGAACTCGACAAGAGGCATCACGAACGCGACGCCGCAGAGATGGAACGCCGAGAGCGGTACGATCGCGACTTCGGCCGACCCGAACGCCGAGCCAACTACTCTGAGTACTCGGACGTCGACGATCACCGCGCACAACGCAAGCTCGATGAGCGCGACCGGTATGACCGCCGCTATGGCTCCCCCAGGGCCCGTGATTGCTGCCACGGTGGCGGCAGCGACAGCTTTGGCGAGGACGACTTCGAGATCGAAGGCTTTCAGGCTTTCACCAAGCAGCTACGACAGGTCCCATGGCCGGATACCTTCAAGCCAGCCATGGTCGAGAAATTCGACGGCCGCTCCGACCCCAAGCTCTGGATCCAAACCTACATCACGACGGTCAAGGCCGCACGCGGCAGTACTGACCAGGCAACAGCCTACTTCCCGGTCATGCTGGGGAAAGCGACACTCCTGTGGCTCTCAGGACTGCCGGCACAATCTATCGACAGCTGGGCGCAGCTCTGCAAGGTGTTCATAGAGAACTACCAGGCCACCTACACTCGGCCGGGCACTAGGTTCGATCTGGATCTAGTACGCCAAAGCAGGGGTGAAAGTCTCCGAGACTACACCAACCGCTTCTTCGACAACCGTAACAAGCTTATAGACGTCGAAGAGAGGGACGTCATAGACGCCTTCTGACACGGACTGTATGACAAGGATGTCTTCCGCAACCTGTTCAAGAAAGACCCCAAGACAGTTGGGGAGATGATGAAGGTGGTCGAGGAGGAGGCTAAAGCCGATGCAGCCGAGCTAGCCCAGTTCAGGACCAGAGACCGAAGAGACAAAGACCACGACCGCCTGCCGGCCGAGCAAAAGAAGGCGGAACCTACACGCAACAGACGCAGCAGGCCTGACGTCACAACTGTTGCAGAAGGCGAAGACCGCGTGGAGTCACGACTCCAACCCGAGCAACTCGCCCGCCTAAACGAGTCGTGTCCTCTCCACAAGGATGCGAAGCACTCGTTCAGGGACTACTGGACCCTGAAGAAGGAACTTGGCGTCCCCCCGGCGCCAAAGAAGCCACGCTACAACAACAACCGCGGCGACAGGAGAGACGGCGACCGCCGCAACGATCGCCGCCCCGACCGCCGCAACGACCATCGCCGTAATGATAGGGCACCGGATGGCAACATCCACCGTCCGGGCCTAGACGCCGTCGCCACAGAGGAGCAGCGCGACAACTTCCAATGCACCGACCGCCAGGTTAACGTGATCATGGGAGGACCCGACGCGTTCCGCGACAAAAGGAAGAAGAAGCTCCACAGCCGCGAGATAAATCTCGTGGGCACCAAAGGCGTCGAGTACCTCAGGTGGTCGGAAACCCCAATCACCTTTAGCAGGAAGGATCATTGGGTCCACTTGCCTGAGCCAGGCTCGTATCCGTTGATCGTCAACCCGGTCGTTGACAGAGTCCTCCTGACTCAGGTACTAATCGATGGAGGCAGCGCACTCAACATCATCTTCACAGGACCCTGAACGACATGGGGTTCGACTACAGCAGGCTCCGACCACCTGTTCTACGGCATCATCCCAGGCAAGGCGGCTTACCCAGTGGGGAGAGTCACCCTGCCGGTCACCTTTGGCACGCCCGACAATTACCGCACCGAGTTCCTGCACTTCGAGGTCGCCGACTTTGGCAGCTCCTATCACGCCATCTTTGGGCGGCCCATGCTGGCTCGCTTCATGGCAATCCCCAACCACACCTACTTGGTGATGAAGATGCCGGCCCCGAACGGGGTCATCAGCGTCAGGGGCGACGTCAAGACATCGTATGAGTGTGATGGAGAAGTTGTATGCCTCGCCGAGCTCTCGCGACAACTCGGCAACAGCGTACTCCTCGCAAGCGAGGCCAAGACCAATCCACCCTCCGACTCCAAGGTGCCGGAGCAAGACGCAATGATGACAGCGCTCGAGCCAGACGCAGAGACCAAGGCGATCTCCCTCTTTAGCGACGACCCCAGCAAGACGGCGCTGATAGGCCAAGGCCTGTCCCCCAAATAGGAAAGCGCGCTCACCTCCTTCCTGCGGGACAACTGGGACATATTCGCGTGGAAACCCTCGGATATGCCAGGAGTCCCAAGGGAGAAGGCTGAGCACTCCTTGCATTTGGTGAAGACCGTCAAGCCGGTCAAGCAGAAGCTTCAACGTTTCGCACAAGATCGCAAGGAGGCCATTAGGGTAGAGTTAAATAAGCTTTTAGCAGCCGGTTTCATTCGGGAGTGCATGCACGCCGAATGGCTTGCAAATCCTGTACTTGTCAAGAAGAAAACCGGTGAATGGAGAATGTGCATTGATTATACCGACCTCAACAAACACTGCCCTAAGGACTCCTTCCCTCTTCCCCACATCGACCAGGTTGTCGATTCCATGGCCGGGTGTCTACTACTCTCCTTCCTCGACTACTATTCCGGCTACCAACAGATAGCCCTAAACCCGGCCGACCAAGACAAAACCGCGTTCATCACGCCCCATAGCATATATTGGTACAAGACAATGACCTTCGGCCTCAAGAATGCCGGAGCAACATACCAGAAGGCAATCCAGGGCTGCCTGGACACTCAGATCGGACGTAACGCCGAGGCCTACGTCGACGACGTCGTGGTCAAGACCTACGACCCGGACACCCTGATCGCCGACCTCCAAGAAACGTTCAACAACCACCGCTGCTATAGATGGAAGCTAAACCCGACCAAGTGCGTCTTTGGGTACCCTCAGGCAAGCTCCTGGGGTTCTTGGTAAGCCAGCGGGGCATAGAGGCCAATCCGACCAAGATCGCGGCAATCCAGAATCTGCCGCCTCCCAAGAACAAGAAAGAAGTAATGAAGCTGACAGGGATGATGGCAGCCCTAAGCCGGTTCATCAGCAAGCTAGGTGAACGGGGGGCTCCCTTCTTCAAGCTCTTGAAGAAGGCCGACAAGTTCGAGTGGACGCCAGAAGCCGACCAAGCGTTGGCCGACCTGAAAGCATTCCTCGCCACCCCGCCGGTGCTCGCCGGGCCATAGAAAAATGAACCCCTCTTGCTATACATAGCAGCAACCACCAACGTGGTCAGCACAGCCCTGGTCGTGGAGCGCCAAGAAGACGGACACTCTTACCCGGTTCAGAGGCCGGTATATTATATCAGCGAAGTGCTGGCCGAGTAAAAATCCGGTACCAGCACCCGCAAAAGCTCCTCTACGCACTCTTGATCTGCTCAAGAAAGTTGCGCCACTACTTCCAGGCTCACCCTATACATGTGGTATCCAACTTCCCGCTCGGCGAAATCCTCCACAACCGCGATATCAACGGCCGAGTCGTCAAATGGGCGGTAGAACTCGGAAGCTTTGACATCACCTTCAGGTCAAGGCAGTCCATCAAATCCTAGGTGCTAGTCGACTTCCTGGCCGAGTGGACAGAACTACAGTCGCCTACACCCACCGAGCCGCCTGAGCACTGGACCTTGTACTTCGACGGTGCCCTGAACCTCGAAGGAGGCGGCGCAGGAGTACTATTTATATCACCAGAAGGCAAGCACCTCAAGTATGTGTTGCAGATCCACTACAAGGCGACAAACAACGGCGCCGAGTACGAAGCGCTGATCCACGGACTAAAGATAGCCATTTCCCTCGGTATCAAGCGCTTGCTATGCTTTGGAGACTCAAAGGTAGTAGTCGAGCAAGTCAACAAGAATTGGGAATGTTCCAAAGAAACGATGGATGCCTACTGTGCGGAAGTTCGGAGGCTAGAAGCCCACTTCTATGGGCTAGAATGCCGCCATGTGCCACGGAAGGCAAACTCAAGGCAGACAAGGTCGCCCTCGAGCAGCTCAGTCGGCGAAGTGCCAACTATGTGGTGATCGGTTCCGAACTCTACAGAAAAGCAGCATCCTCGGGAGTACTCATGAAGTGCGTCTTGCGCAGCGAAGGCCTGGCACTACTGCACGAAGCCCATTCGGGTGCATGCAGCAATCATGCGGCAGCTAAAACGCTGGTTGGCAAGATCTACAGATCTGGGTTCTTCTGGCCCACTGCGGTCTCTGACGCAAAAGAATTCGTCCAGCGTTGCGCCGGGTGCCAGTTCTTCCAGAAGCAAAAGCACCTACCGGCTCAGGCGCTACGCACAATCCCACCATCATGGCCCTTCGCAGTATGGGGGCTAGACAACGTGGGACCATTTAAGCCAGCTCAAGGCGGATTCAAGCACCTACTCGTCGCGGTGGACAAGTTCACCAAATGGATTGAGTACAAGGTCGTCACTGACACCAAGTTGGCCATGGCAGCGGCCTTTATCGAAGAAATAACGCACCGCTTTGGAGTCCCAAATCGGATCATCACCGACCTCGGCTCCCAGTTTACAGGACACGAATTCTGGGATTTCTGCCAAGACAGCCAGATCGATGTCTACTACTCGTCTTCAGCTCACCCACGGTGCAATGGATAGGTCGAACGGGCCAATGGCATGGTCCTGGACGCCCTCAAGAAAGAAATCTACGACGCACTAAACCCACACGCAGGCCGCTGGGCTAAAGAAGTACCACACGTATGGGGCCTCCGTACCCAACGAAGCCAAGCAACCAGATATTCACCATTCTTCATGGTCTACGGGTCGGAAGCCGTACTACCAGCCGACCTCGCATTCAGTGCACCGCGCGTCAAGAATTACGAGGAAGGAGAAGCCGAGTCCAGCCGACAGGTCGACGTCGACGCGTTAGAAGAACATAGGCTCTGTGCCTTAACTCGGCATGCGTGCCATGAGCAGCAGATACGCCGATATCACGACAGAAACGTCAAGGAACGCTCTCTAAACATGGGCGACCTCGCACTGCGTTGAGTCATGAGCTCGGCAGGGCAGCACAAGTTATCTGCACCATGGGAAGGTCCCTTCATCGTCAAGGAAGTGGTATCTCCAGGAACCTATCGCCTAGAATGGGCTGATGGCAACCCAGTTCCAAATGTCTAGAACATCCAGCACCTTACTAAGTTCTACCCTTAGTCCAAAACACAGCTATGTATCTTTACCCCGTTATTTTGTCATTCAGTAAAGTTTCTCCACCCAAATTTCGTGCTCTCCAACCAACATATTTGCACTAACTCTCCCACGACAGCCACGTGCTCGTCCTCCAGTTAAGTTACCCATGAAGTAACAAAACTAACACGGCAAGTCCGATTCTCTATATCCAAAATCTAAACACGCGCGAAAGTACTCGGCCGGGACCCTGCCTACGACTAAGCCTCCATGCAGAGCATCGTAGCATGTAGGAGTGCTGCCTCCATGAGAGCTCCAGCCAGTTCTTCGCCCGAGTGCCCAGCGCTTGTCATGATAGTGGTGAAGCGATAGGGGTTGATAAAATCGACTCAAAACAAAAGCTACAAGCTTAGAAAGTAATGATTATTACACCAAAGCATGCCAAATACTACATGTTTTTTCCTTCTCTACTCTCTCCAAGCAGGTCACACGCCGGTCACATCAACAATACTGCGGACTATGTCAATTGCCAAGCCGACGAAGGATGCAGCCAGATCATCAAACTGCTGCCCCGTCAAGTCCGGTGGTACCCATCACGAATGTCTTCGAGTTCGAGGTCGGGATGGTACGAGCGAACAAGGGCCAGCGTGTACCTCACCGCACACTTGGCGGTCTCCGTTGCCACCACTTTGGTGTACCCTGGCAGACGTTGCAGCCGTTCCACAAGTGGCACCGCGGGCCGATCGCTAGGGACTTGGATCTGGTCGCAGGCAGATACGGCTGCCTGCGCCAGTTCTTCGTAACGACCAACAGCCTCTGCACACGTGCATGAGTTGGATCAGGTACCTCGGTATCATGAATACTTAGAAAAGAAGAAAACTCGGAAGCAACCCTCACCAGTCATGGCGACGTTATGGGCGCCCAGAGCTCGGCTGTGCGCGCCGACGAGCTCCTGTATCTCCTGTTCTGCCTTGGAGGCCTTCTCTTCCAGAATCTTTTTCTCGCGGGCATGACCTGCGCAGCAAAACCACCCATAACCAAGTGTTATGGCCTCATGGTCAATGCAAGTGGGAAACTCAAGTCGACGCCGCACAGGCCTCCGCTCACTTTCTAGGGCACGCTTCAGCTCGGCCTCCCTCTCCCGCAGCACAACCGTCACCTCCTTGAATTTCTGGTCCACTGTCGCAAGCCAACCCTGGACGCACTCCATCTCTTTGGCATACCTGAGAACACAGAACAAGGAAGATAAAGAGCAACGCTGCCAAAGTCTGAATACTCCAGCAAAGGAATACCTACCGGTGTTGGCCGTCTCCAGCTGCGCGACGAGGTCTTGGTTGAGCCACGCCAAGCCTTCCGCGTCCGTGTCCTTTTGAATGGCAACACCGCGAGCCTCACTGGCAATGGTGCTGTAACACCCTAAAAATGCCTATTTTAAAAATTTTAGTAATTAAATTGTTTTTATTTAATTTTATGCTCATATTTATATAAGGAAAATAAAATTATTTATGAGAAATAAAATTTAATATAAGGTTAGAAACATTTTTGTTGCATTCATGCCGGCTGCATTGAGTTTTGTTTGTGTGTGGTTCAGTTGGAATTTAAATTCTGTTTAAATTCGAATTTGAATCGCTGCGTTTGGAGCCCTAGAAAAGTTTCTGCGGCCCGAGTCCACTTTTCCTCCCTAAACTCTTTTCCCTCGTCCAATTTTGGCCCTCCTACTCTTTTCTCTTCGCAGCGGTCCACCTCCCTCAGCCCCACTTTTGGCCCGCGGCCGGCCTGCTCGCCCTCCCCTTCCTCGGCCCGGTCCGGCCCAGCGGCAGCTTGCGCAGCGCCCGCCTTCCCCCACTCCGCTCGGCCCACCTAGCGGCCCAGCGCGCCGGCCTGCCCCGCGGCCCGCAGCGCCCCCTCCCCTCTCCACGCCGACTGACGAGTGGACCCCCCGTGTCAGCCCCGTCTCCCTCCTCCAGCCGAGTACGGCTCGGTCCCGACCACCGCCGGAGTCCCGCCCGGCCACGTCGTCGTCGTCGAGGGCCCGGTCTCTCCTCGGCCGGCCTATAAAACGCGCCGCCCTCGACTCCTCCGCCCCGCGACCCCCAAGCCCCGCCCTCGCTCTCGCTTCCTGCGCAGCCGCCGCCGATTCTTCCGCCGCCCGAGAACCCGCCGCCGTCGATCCGCCGTCTCACCACCGTTCCGGCTGAATTGATTGCTCCAGGAGCCTTCCCAGCAGGTACTCGTGCTCCCGAGCCCCTCCTTGCTCTTCTTCCCCCTCTGTCGCAAGCTCCCCGTCGCCACCCGAGCACCGCCGCCGCCATGGTCCGTCGCCGGCCGCCGCTGTCGCGTCCCCGCCGACGAGAGCCCCTCCAATCGACTCGCCGCTTCACCCCGGTCCTGTAGAGCCAGACCCCGTCCCGAGCCGTGCCCTGTGGCGTGAGAACGAGTTTCGCCGGCGACCCTCCGCCGCGCGCGCAGGCGGCGCCGCCGCAGCACCCCTCGCCGGCGACACCCCCCTCTCCCCGATCTAATCCCCGCCATCCAATCCGAATTCGACGGCCCGGATCGAGTCAGCGAAGCCCAGTCAAAGTTGACCGTACCGGTCAACTAAGTCAGCCCTGGACGTTTTTCAAAAGAGCCCCTGTTTTTTTCAAAATTAACCCGCAATCCAAATCTATTCAAAAATAATTACAATTAGGTCCTGATTTTTACAGAAAACCCCCTGACTTATTTAAAAATAGTGCCCGAGGTCCTGCTTTGGTCAAATTGCAAATAAACCCTCCTGTTTTTATACAAAATTATGTTTTAGCCCCTGAGTTTTTGCAAATAAGCCCCTGAAACTTTTAAAACTTTGCCAGCAAGTCCCCGAACCTTAGAAAAGCCATAACTTCTTCGTTTTAGCTCCGATTTGAGTGATTTTCGCGCTCACGTGTTCGTAGCGAAGCGTAGATTAGTTTTTCAGCCTTCTTTTGTTCTGTTTTTATTGTTTGGTGTACTGTTCTAATAGATTAATATTGTTTGCATGTACTGGCTTGTATGGATGCTTGTGTGTTGTTGTATGAGTCCAGTCGGTGAGCCGTACACGTTTGAGTTCGAGGGTTACGAGGAGCAAGACCAACAGCAGCAGCAAGAGCAACAGCAGCAGTTGGACGAAGGCAAGTACAGCACGGGCAATCCTTGCTACCTAAGCACACCTTTACATTAATTACTGCATATGCATGTGTCTAAATTGTTCCTATTAAGGTTATTCCTAGCTTTGTTTACCCTATACCTTGATTACCCTGGGTTTTTGCATTTGGGTAGACCTTTGCTAAGCGCCGCTACTGTCACCAATGTTTAACTGTTAATCTTGACTTAATGGTTCACTTCAATGTTAATATTAAAATTTGCTTTTTAGCAACATGGATCAGGGAGCTAGGGTGTATGCTTATTGCTTGGCCCTAGTGTCTCTCCGTAAGGACTGGTTCTTAAAGCGGCAACCCAGGAACCTGTCGCCACCGCCGGAACTATAATGGCTCTGGTCTTGGACAAGTAACTTGTACGGCTCTAATTCAGCAGTGGTTACCGGTGGGCCACCGGCGTTATGGGAAGCATGGGTGAGAGTATGGTTTGATCCACCGAGGACGGGTTTCCGTTGGCTTTGCCCTCGTGAGGCACAGTCCCGTGTAGGAGCTTCCGTTTGGCGGGGGTTCTGCACGTTGCGCTATTTAATTCTGTTTCTGCATTACTTTTCTGCGATTGGACGCCATTGACCCCCTCGTGCTGCGGCACGGGCGTAAGTCAGTCTCGGTGCCTCGGGTCATGCTGCCTAGGTTGTACCATAACGGCTACTGTTTTGTTAGGGTGTCTTGTGAAAAGCCTCGTAGCGTCCCTATGCAGTCACACCTCGGAAGTGTTAATGTGCGTGGTTGGGTGCAAAGTTCCTTTGAACTTTTACGCGACTGGTGGGTAAAGGGCGAAACCTCTGCAGAGTGTATAATCTATCATGATAGCCTTGCTCAGGGTCAAGAGCGGCCTGGATCCTTTTTGATTAGAAGTTGATATTTATTATTGTTTTATGTTCACCTCAACTTCATTAATTGGGAATTGCAACTGGGATTCACTTAATTGTAGAAATCTTGGTTTATGTTAAAATGAATCAACTAAAATTGCTAATGCAGTACAGCCGTGTCAAGCCTTTCTTTTAAGCCTTCATTACCTGTGTTGTATTTGCTAAGTAAGACAATTACTTACACTTGCCATTCAACAAAATCCCGGATGGGTAACAGATGGATTAGATGGTACTGCTGCTACTGAATTTCCTGAAGATCTGCCATTCTACTAGCTGTGCTCAACCAGTCAGAGTCCCTGTGGATTATGGATTTCGGCTTCGTCTTCGTCTTCGTTTAGAGAGAGAGTTTATAATTAGTCTTCCGCTGTGTTATTTAGTTATTTTAGCCAAACTCTGATGTAAAACCATTTTATTCGAGCATATGTACTCTGTTTATCATATTTGTTATCTATATGTGTTCTGTGGACTTCCTGGGCACACATATAGAAGCATTCGGGTTTCTGTGTAAATCCGGGTGTGACAGATTGGTATCAGAGCCGTGCTGACTGTAGGAACGCAGCCTAGTTAGAACGGTTGAAAAATCACTAGGAGACCACCATGATTTTCGTTCGGATCATTTAGACGCGTTTTTCAAAACCAGTGCCGTCGAGTCTTGTGTGAATCATGCCTTTGGGTGCTTGATTTTACTGTTATTATGCTTATGTTTGATTTGGATCTTTGTAATGATTGTGATGGTCATAGACGCAAGTCTATCTCCATCTAGAGATAGGACTAAGGTTTAAGGAATATTAGTGAATAAATAGTTTGGGTTATCCATCTCCTTTGCACTTCCTCAGTCTTACTCCTTATCATATCTTTCCAAGTACTGCTATCCTCTCATACACCATCTGCAAGCCTGGGTTATCTAATACCAGTTGGCGGTAATACTGATGGGAGATTTCTTGTTATGGTAGATGGTTAACACCAGAAGCAACCCCGGAGGCAGTGGAAGCAACCAGAATCAGAATCAGAATCCACCACCTCCACCACCGCCACTCACCATGGAGCAGATGATGCAGATGCAACTCCAGCTGACACAACAGATGGCGCAAACCATAGCACTGATGCAGCAGAATCAGCAGAACCCGCCCCAACAGCACTACGTGCAACCCCGAGATAAAAGGGGCGAGTTTATGAAAGGACGCCCTCCTACCTTCAACAAGTCTAGCGACCCAATGCAAGCAGAGGACTGGCTCAAGGCAGTGGAACGACAGCTGGACATCGCACAGTGCAACGACCGGGAGAAGGTGTTGTATGGAAGTGGACAGCTCCAGGGAGCAGCTTTGGATTGGTGGGATGCGTACCAGTATGCTCACCCCAATCGTGATCAGATCACTTGGCAGGAGTTCCGCGATAGCTTCCGTTCTCACCACGTGCCGGAAGCGCTGATGACTTTGAAGAAGAAGGAGTTCCTGGCATTGAAGCAGGAAGGTATGAGTGTCACCGCTTATCGTGACAAGTTCATTGAGTTGGCCCGTTATGCTCCAGAGGACGTGAATACGGATAAGAAGAAGCAGACCCGATTTCGTGATGGCCTGCATGATACACTCCAGTACCAGCTCCTGTGCTCTAAGTTCGCCACATTTCAAGAACTGGTGGATAGCGCACTACTGCTAGAGCACAAGCGCCGTGAGATGGAAGAAAAGAAGAGGAAGCTTCAAGGCATACCGTCAGGAAGCAATGTTCGCCCTCGCTTCAATCCTCAGCAAGGAAACCAGCAGATGGTGACTCCACAGCGTTTCCAGGGACAGTCTGGTCTGATGAACCGCAACCAGTATCAGCAACGTCCCCAGTACCAGCCACGTCCCCAGTACCCCTCAGCACTACCTCAGCAGCGTCCTCAGAACCAGCCACAGAATGGTCCTGTCCAACGCCCCAATCCAACCAACAATGCACCTACGGCTCCGAGGTGTTTTGGTTGTGGTGAGCTGGGACATTATGCCAGCGCTTGTCCTCGCAAGGCTCAGAACACCGTTGGTCAGAACAACAATCCGAGGATTGGACAACCGCAGCACCAGAACGGGAATCAGCAGCAGAACCCAGCGAGAGGAAAGGTCAACCACATGGGTGCGGAAACCACAGAAGGAGCAACGGATGTCGTTGTGGGTACGTTTCCTGTCAACTCGTCTCTCGCAACTGTTTTGTTTGATACTGGAGCTTCGCATGCTTTCATATCTGCTGCTTTCGTGAAAAAGAACATGATGATCTTGCAACCTATGGGAAACCCCATGGTAGTTAGTTCACCTGGGGGAGAACAGCGTGCCACTTTACGTTGCCCCTGTATCACCATCACAATAAGGGGGGTAGACTTTGTGGTGAACCCGATAGTCCTAGAAACTCTTGGGTTTGACTTGATTCTGGGTATGAGCTGGTTAGCCAGATACGATGGGGTGATTCAATGCTCCAAAAGAACAGTGCAGCTGACAGCAAAGACTGGCGAGAAAGTGGAATACCAAGCAGCTAGTCCCGTGGGACACAATCAGATCTACCAAGCAGAAGGTGTAGCACTGGAAGACATCAGAGTGGTGTGCGAATTCCCAGATGTGTTTCCAGATGAGTTACCAGGTATGCCCCCAGACCGCGAAGTTGAATTTGTTATTGATCTTAAGCCTGGTACTGCACCTATAGCTAAGAGGCCATATAGAATGGGAGTAAAAGAACTAGAGAAACTTAAGGAGGAATTAAGGGCATTGTTAGCAAAAGGGTATATTCGTCCTAGTTCATCCCCTTGGGGAGCACCAGTTTTGTTTGTGGATAAGAAAGATGGGACCCAGAGATTGTGTGTGGATTATCGAGCTTTGAATGAAGTGACCATCAAGAACAAGTACCCGTTGCCAAGGATTGATGATCTCTTCGACCAGTTGAAAGGAGCGTGTGTGTTCTCTAAGATCGATCTCCGATCCGGTTACCATCAGATGAGGATACGAGTGACTGACATCCCCAAAACAGCCTTCACAACCCGATATGGTCTATATGAGTTCACTGTCATGTCTTTTGGTTTGACAAATGCACCGGCATACTTCATGTATTTGATGAACAGTGTGTTCATGGACTATCTTGACAAGTTCGTGGTAGTGTTCATTGATGACATTCTGGTTTTCTCCAAGAACGAGGAAGAACATGAAGAACATCTGAGGTTGGTGATGCAGAGACTTCGTGAGCATCAGTTGTATGCCAAGCTGAGCAAGTGTGAGTTTTGGTTGAAGGAAGTAGCATTCTTGGGACACGTACTATCCAACGGTGGAGTGGCAGTTGATCCGAAAAAGGTTAGTGATGTGTTGAGTTGGAATCCGCCTAAGGATGTGAGTGAAATCAGAAGTTTCCTTGGAATGGCTGGATACTATCGGAGGTTTATTGAAGGATTCTCCAAGATTGCTAAGCCCTTGACGGCGTTATTGGAGAAAAATGCCAAGTTTGTCTGGACTGAAGAGTGTCAAGTTAGCTTTGAAGAATTGAAGAAGAGGCTGACAACAGCACCTGTGCTAGTGTTGCCGGATATAACCAAGAGCTTCTCTATCTACTGCGATGCATCTCATCTAGGATTGGGATGTGTACTCATGCAGGAAGGCAGAGTAGTAGCGTATGCATCAAGGCAGTTGAGGAAACATGAGCAGAACTACCCGACACATGATCTGGAGTTAGCAGCTGTAGTACATGCCTTGAAGATTTGGAGGCATTACTTGATTGGACATAAGTGTGATATTTACACTGACCACAAGAGTCTCAAGTATGTGTTCACACAGTCAGATCTGAATATGAGGCAACGTCGTTGGTTAGAGTTGATCAAGGACTACGACTTGGAGATTCATTATCATCCAGGGAAGGCCAACTTGGTGGCAGATGCGCTGAGTAGAAGGAGTTACGTGAATAGGATCACGGGACATTGCTTGCCGGAGGAACTCAGTTCAGAGTTTGAAAGGATGAGTCTGGTATTTGTGACCAGCGTCACCGAGATGGCAGTAGAACCGACCTTGGAACAAGAGATCCGAATAGGGCAGCTCACAGATGAGAAGATCAAGGAGATCGTAGAACTAGTGGCATTAGGAAAAGCCCCTGGTTTTCGAGTGGATGACCAAGGAACATTGTGGTACGAGAAGCGGATCTGTGAACCGGATATAGTACAGATCAGGGATGCAATTCTCAGGGAAGCCCATGAATCAGCATATTCAATACACCCAGGTAGTACCAAGATGTACCAAGATATCAAAGAGAGATTTTGGTGGTACGGATTGAAGAGAGATGTGGCCACATACGTAGCTCTATGTGACACCTGTCAGAGAGTCAAGGCTGAACATCAGAGGCCAGCAGGTTTGCTTCAGCCCCTGAAGGTACCTGAATGGAAGTGGGAAGAAGTCGGTATGGATTTCATCACTGGCTTACCTCGCACTCAGAGAGGATTTGACTCAATCTGGGTAATTGTGGATCGTCTGACCAAGGTGGCGCATTTCCTACCAGTAAAGATCACCTATTCGGGAGCCAGACTAGCAGAGTTGTATATGGAGAGGATTGTGTGTTTGCATGGGGTACCGAAAAGAATAGTGTCAGATCGAGGTACCCAGTTCACATCACACTTTTGGCGACAGTTGCATGAGTCTATGGACACTAAGCTACAGTTCAGTTCAGCTTACCATCCGCAGACAGATGGGCAGACAGAACGGACAAATCAGATATTGGAGGATATGTTGAGAGCTTGTGCTCTACAATATGGTGCCAGTTGGGACAAGAGTTTACCGTACGCGGAATTCTCGTACAACAACAGCTATCAGAAGAGTTTGCAGATGGCACCATTCGAGGCTCTGTATGGCAGAAAGTGTAGAACACCACTATTCTGGAATCAGACGGGAGAAAGTCAGGTATTTGGACCTGAGATACTAAGAGAAGCAGAGCGACAAGTGCGGATAATCAGACAGAATCTGAAAGTGGCACAATCCAGACAAAAGAGCTATGCGGATAACCGACGGAGGGATCTCAGCTTTGAAGTTGGAGATTTCGTGTATCTCAAGGTGTCACCCATGAGAGGCGTGAAGAGGTTCAACGTCAAGGGCAAGTTAGCACCTCGATACATTGGACCGTTCAAGGTACTTGGTCGGAAAGGTGAGGTGGCGTATCGGTTAGAGCTACCAGAGAAGTTAGCGGGAGTACATGATGTGTTCCATGTGTCTCAATTGAAAAAGTGTTTGCGAGTACCTGAGGAACAGATTCCGATTGATGAGCTAAATGTGGAGGAAGATCTTACCTATACTGAGCATCCTGTCAGAATTTTGGAAGAGTCAGAAAGAGTCACCAGAAATAAGGTGATCCGGATGTGCAAGGTTCAGTGGAGTCGTCATTCGGTGGATGAAGCGACTTGGGAAAGAGAAGAAGATCTCAGAGCAGAGTATCCACAGTTATTTCCATCCATGTCCGAATCTCGAGGGCGAGATTCATCTTAAGGGGGGTAGGTTTGTAACACCCTAAAAATGCCTATTTTAAAAATTTTAGTAATTAAATTGTTTTTATTTAATTTTATGCTCATATTTATATAAGGAAAATAAAATTATTTATGAGAAATAAAATTTAATATAAGGTTAGAAACATTTTTGTTGCATTCATGCCGGCTGCATTGAGTTTTGTTTGTGTGTGGTTCAGTTGGAATTTAAATTCTGTTTAAATTCGAATTTGAATCGCTGCGTTTGGAGCCCTAGAAAAGTTTCTGCGGCCCGAGTCCACTTTTCCTCCCTAAACTCTTTTCCCTCGTCCAATTTTGGCCCTCCTACTCTTTTCTCTTCGCAGCGGTCCACCTCCCTCAGCCCCACTTTTGGCCCGCGGCCGGCCTGCTCGCCCTCCCCTTCCTCGGCCCGGTCCGGCCCAGCGGCAGCTTGCGCAGCGCCCGCCTTCCCCCACTCCGCTCGGCCCACCTAGCGGCCCAGCGCGCCGGCCTGCCCCGCGGCCCGCAGCGCCCCCTCCCCTCTCCACGCCGACTGACGAGTGGACCCCCCGTGTCAGCCCCGTCTCCCTCCTCCAGCCGAGTACGGCTCGGTCCCGACCACCGCCGGAGTCCCGCCCGGCCACGTCGTCGTCGTCGAGGGCCCGGTCTCTCCTCGGCCGGCCTATAAAACGCGCCGCCCTCGACTCCTCCGCCCCGCGACCCCCAAGCCCCGCCCTCGCTCTCGCTTCCTGCGCAGCCGCCGCCGATTCTTCCGCCGCCCGAGAACCCGCCGCCGTCGATCCGCCGTCTCACCACCGTTCCGGCTGAATTGATTGCTCCAGGAGCCTTCCCAGCAGGTACTCGTGCTCCCGAGCCCCTCCTTGCTCTTCTTCCCCCTCTGTCGCAAGCTCCCCGTCGCCACCCGAGCACCGCCGCCGCCATGGTCCGTCGCCGGCCGCCGCTGTCGCGTCCCCGCCGACGAGAGCCCCTCCAATCGACTCGCCGCTTCACCCCGGTCCTGTAGAGCCAGACCCCGTCCCGAGCCGTGCCCTGTGGCGTGAGAACGAGTTTCGCCGGCGACCCTCCGCCGCGCGCGCAGGCGGCGCCGCCGCAGCACCCCTCGCCGGCGACACCCCCCTCTCCCCGATCTAATCCCCGCCATCCAATCCGAATTCGACGGCCCGGATCGAGTCAGCGAAGCCCAGTCAAAGTTGACCGTACCGGTCAACTAAGTCAGCCCTGGACGTTTTTCAAAAGAGCCCCTGTTTTTTTTCAAAATTAACCCGCAATCCAAATCTATTCAAAAATAATTACAATTAGGTCCTGATTTTTACAGAAAACCCCCTGACTTATTTAAAAATAGTGCCCGAGGTCCTGCTTTGGTCAAATTGCAAATAAACCCTCCTGTTTTTATACAAAATTATGTTTTAGCCCCTGAGTTTTTGCAAATAAGCCCCTGAAACTTTTAAAACTTTGCCAGCAAGTCCCCGAACCTTAGAAAAGCCATAACTTCTTCGTTTTAGCTCCGATTTGAGTGATTTTCGCGCTCACGTGTTCGTAGCGAAGCGTAGATTAGTTTTTCAGCCTTCTTTTGTTCTGTTTTTATTGTTTGGTGTACTGTTCTAATAGATTAATATTGTTTGCATGTACTGGCTTGTATGGATGCTTGTGTGTTGTTGTATGAGTCCAGTCGGTGAGCCGTACACGTTTGAGTTCGAGGGTTACGAGGAGCAAGACCAACAGCAGCAGCAAGAGCAACAGCAGCAGTTGGACGAAGGCAAGTACAGCACGGGCAATCCTTGCTACCTAAGCACACCTTTACATTAATTACTGCATATGCATGTGTCTAAATTGTTCCTATTAAGGTTATTCCTAGCTTTGTTTACCCTATACCTTGATTACCCTGGGTTTTTGCATTTGGGTAGACCTTTGCTAAGCGCCGCTACTGTCACCAATGTTTAACTGTTAATCTTGACTTAATGGTTCACTTCAATGTTAATATTAAAATTTGCTTTTTAGCAACATGGATCAGGGAGCTAGGGTGTATGCTTATTGCTTGGCCCTAGTGTCTCTCCGTAAGGACTGGTTCTTAAAGCGGCAACCCAGGAACCTGTCGCCACCGCCGGAACTATAATGGCTCTGGTCTTGGACAAGTAACTTGTACGGCTCTAATTCAGCAGTGGTTACCGGTGGGCCACCGGCGTTATGGGAAGCATGGGTGAGAGTATGGTTTGATCCACCGAGGACGGGTTTCCGTTGGCTTTGCCCTCGTGAGGCACAGTCCCGTGTAGGAGCTTCCGTTTGGCGGGGGTTCTGCACGTTGCGCTATTTAATTCTGTTTCTGCATTACTTTTCTGCGATTGGACGCCATTGACCCCCTCGTGCTGCGGCACGGGCGTAAGTCAGTCTCGGTGCCTCGGGTCATGCTGCCTAGGTTGTACCATAACGGCTACTGTTTTGTTAGGGTGTCTTGTGAAAAGCCTCGTAGCGTCCCTATGCAGTCACACCTCGGAAGTGTTGATGTGCGTGGTTGGGTGCAAAGTTCCTTTGAACTTTTACGCGACTGGTGGGTAAAGGGCGAAACCTCTGCAGAGTGTATAATCTATCATGATAGCCTTGCTCAGGGTCAAGAGCGGCCTGGATCCTTTTTGATTAGAAGTTGATATTTATTATTGTTTTATGTTCACCTCAACTTCATTAATTGGGAATTGCAACTGGGATTCACTTAATTGTAGAAATCTTGGTTTATGTTAAAATGAATCAACTAAAATTGCTAATGCAGTACAGCCGTGTCAAGCCTTTCTTTTAAGCCTTCATTACCTGTGTTGTATTTGCTAAGTAAGACAATTACTTACACTTGCCATTCAACAAAATCCCGGATGGGTAACAGATGGATTAGATGGTACTGCTGCTACTGAATTTCCTGAAGATCTGCCATTCTACTAGCTGTGCTCAACCAGTCAGAGTCCCTGTGGATTATGGATTTCGGCTTCGTCTTCGTCTTCGTTTAGAGAGAGAGTTTATAATTAGTCTTCCGCTGTGTTATTTAGTTATTTTAGCCAAACTCTGATGTAAAACCATTTTATTCGAGCATATGTACTCTGTTTATCATATTTGTTATCTATATGTGTTCTGTGGACTTCCTGGGCACACATATAGAAGCATTCGGGTTTCTGTGTAAATCCGGGTGTGACAGGTGCGGACCCGGGTTCGGAGCTCCTGTAGCTCTAGGTACTCGTCCTCGGCCACACGCATCAATCGCGTGCTCTCCACGGTCCCGGACATCAGCGCCTGCACCATTCAAAGCTCAAGTAACAAAAGTCAAAGAATACCAGTCTCAGATTCAGAAGAGTTACCTCCATATCCTTCAGCATCGAGCTCGACGAACTACGGATCCGCTCGAGCGCCGCCCTGTTCGCCTCGGCGATGCGCTTGAAGCGCTCTTGGCGACTCAGTTCCACCTCCTCTTCGCCTTCCGACTCGGCATGCTGATCCGGAGGTGCGTCATCTTCAAGCTCCGGTATGACCGAGTCCTGCTCATCAGGCTGAGCGCTGGGGCCGGCCCCCGGAGCAGTGGTCACCACGGCCACCAAGTTCGTCCCCTCGGTGGGGCCCCTTGCCGCTTCAGCAGGCGACTCCCCCAGGGTCAAAGCTGGTTCCGTGGCAGGTGGGTCCTAGGACAAGGAGTCCCCCAAGTCACCGCCACTGTCCGACCGAGTACGCAATGTGTCCGACAGTACAGCCACTCTCCTAAAAACACCACAGCAAGGGACAACAAGTATCAAGATTCAAGACATTAAAGTACCCAAGCACGATCAACTTAACCGAGTCCAGACTCTAACATGTTACTCCTGCTCGGCCGCTTGAAGAGCAAGCCTGCTGGGCGTGGTGGCCGACCATCCCCTGGCGAAAACACGGGCGTGGGGGATCGTTCCACGGTAACTCCTGCTACACCATCTGGGTCCCGACCCTCATCTTCTACCTCTGGAGAAGCAATAGCGTCTTCTTCAGTCGACGGCGCAGGGTCTGACCTGTGCCTCTTCGCGCGCAACGCACCAGATGACTGCCCCTGCGCCTGGGCCAACCTCTTCCGTGACTCGGCCGCCGCGGTCTGCGCCTGCGACGCGTAGTACTTCTGAGTGGCAGCTCGGGTGCGAGCAGCGGCGGCCGCAGACTCCACAGCGGTAGCATCACCTGAGCTCGGAGGGGAGCCGAGTTCTTCAGAAACCCAGTCCTCCAAGTCCTTCATGACCGGAAGCCGGTCATCCCTCGCTTCCTCCGGCCTCATCACCTTCTGTCTCAACGCCGGGTCCCCTTCAGGCAATGGTGCTGGGCAGAAGAAGCGTTTTGTCACCTCTTAGCACAAAAGAAATGCAACACAAAACTTAGACAACAGGCAATGAAAGTATCAAAGAAACAAGAAAAGGACTCGGAACGGAAGCCTTACCGCAAGCGGAGGATTCTTCAGCGTGAATGGACGCAACGCACCAAGATTGTTCACCTCACCCTTCATCATGGTACCCACGCGCCTGACGACCTCATCCGAGTCAAATCCCCGGGATGTCTCCCGGGTCGGGTCCAAGTGACCCGAAAACTCGTACGCTGTGTGAACCCGGTCCTTGATTGGCTGGATGGTCCGGGCCACAAACGACACTGTCACCGCCATGGCGGTCAGGCCCTTCTACTTTAAGTCGGCAATCATCGCCATAAGATCGGGGATCCCATCGCATTCACCCCCGACCGGAAGATCGCGCTAGGACTCCCGCTCCTTTGGTGCTATACCAGTTCTACCCGGCAGCAAAGGTGGCCGGTCCACCATGTAGAACCACTCACGACGCCACTCCTTGTAACAGTCGAGTAGCTGCAGATCGAAGTAATCTCTCTGCCTACCCATGCGCAATGCAATACCCGCCCCACCGGTAATCCGAGTGGGACCATCTCCCTTGTTCCCCGACCCAATGCGCTTGACGCGGTACAAGTACCGCCAAAGATGGAAATGGGGAGCGATTCCAAGAAACGCCTCACAGAAGTAGATGAAGAACGAAATGTCAAAAATCCCATTGGGATTAAGATGAGAGAGCTCCAGACCGTAGTAATGCAGCAGCCCGCGGAAGAAGTCACCGGACGGCGTGCTGAATCCGCGCTCCACGAAGTGCGCGAAGACGGCTACCTCGCCGGTGTTCTCGAACGGCCTCTTCTCTTTCCCCGGCAGCCTCCAGGACAAGGTCTCCTTCGGGGGGAGCATGCCGCGGTTCGCCATGTCCTCCAGGCGCTCCATCATCACCTTCGACTTCCCCCAGGCCGCCTCCTGCTCGCCTTCCGATGGCATTCCGGCCGCCGCCAGAGCCTCCATAGCGGCGCGCTCAGCAGCTTCATCGGCCATGGCTTCGCTCGTAAGTGAAGCAAGATGGGTGAAAGCTAGAGTGGGATCGCTCGCCAACGAAGATCAATCTACTCAACCTCGGGAACCTCGCTCGGGTACAGCGGTGGGCTGAGCAAAAAGCAAGGCGGGGAAGACGAAGGGTGCGGCGCAACGGTGGGATGACGACGACGGCGTCCTCGGTCGCGTATTTATAACGCACCGCCGCCCTGACCTAACAGCTTCAAAACTAATGGACGGAATCCGCGGGATTGGTGACGCGAGATCCACCGGATCCGAAATTGACGGATGGGATATGTTTCCATTTCAAAGAACTCGGCGCGTTCCAAGAGAACCAGGCCAAGTCCCTCGCATGCTCGGGGGCTGGGCGCCGCACTCCGACTCGGCGCGTTCCAAGAGAACCAGGCCAAGTCCCTTGCATGCTCGGGGGCTGGGCGCCGCACTCCGACTTGGCGCGTTCCAAGAGAACCAGGCCAAGTCCTTCGCATGCTCGGGGGCTGGGCGCCGCACTAGGACTCGGCGCGTTCCAAGTGAACCAGGCCAAGTCCCTCGCATGCTCGGGGGCTGGGCGCCGCACTAGGACTCGGCGCATTCCAAGAGAACTAGGCCAAGTCCCTCGCATGCTCGGGGGCTGGGGCGCTGGGTAGGTTTCGGTACGTCTATACGACTTCTACTGATACACTCCAGTGGTCGGACACAGTTCACCACCGCCAAAACGAACATGTTCATATTCTATACTTCGCAAATCGCAAAGTTTACAAAGACAAAGTACATTTGGCCAAAGGCCATTTCAAAATACAAAGGCATAAGCCATGCTCTTAGCGGCTCTTGAACCACTTAAGTTAGGTGGTCAGCACACAATCGCCGAAACCAGTCTCCACAGCTTTCTCGACGATTTTCTTGTGGCATCCCACCAACTGAAGAACCTCGTGGCTGCATTGCTGGAAGAGGGCAAGGACTAGACATCACCATGGATGATGCCTAGGCTCGGATCGCGCCACTCGTCCTCGATGGGCTCCCTAGCGAAATCAGCCACTTGACGTCATTCGCTAGCTTTCTGACGAAGAGTACACTTACCACAGCCTCCTCGTCCGGATCCACCAAGAAGTAGGCACCTCCCCCGCCTATGAGGAGCGCGATGCCCAGCTCCTTTCCCGCAACATTTGCACCACGCTTCGACGATTTTCTTCTGGCATCAATGGTGAACACCAAGGCATGTACCTTGGCCTACTCTACCCTCACTCACAATCCTCTCAGGAAGAAGGATTCTCAAGATCCACATGATGACTATCATCTCCAACACACTGCGGCAGTGAACAAAGCGCCGGTGCACCTATTTATAGGCACCTTCAGGTCATGAATCTGGTGGCCCGAGAACCACTAACGCCCGGCTGCGGATACGCATGCGTTTCGCTTTTTCCCCGGGCAGGTGGCCATCAATGCCCTTGACTGAGCACACTCAGCGGCGGGATTCCCGCATAGCCAGTAACAACAGCCTTTTGACCGGGCAGGCTCGGTCCATCGTTATCAGCGCACTGTTGAGTCACGGGTGCTAATAAATTTGGCACCTTCCTTGGTGGCAGCATGCTCTCACCCACTCGCAACTCAGCCAATTTGACTGAGCAAGCCCCTCAACTCGGAACGTATCCTTGGTGGTAGCACGCTTTCACCAACTCCTGGGCAACATGTTGTCTAGTTATTTTTTGAGCCTTGGCTCGCTTATACAAACCAACCCAACGCTCGGGGGCTACTGTACGTACAGTGCTCCTAATTGTCACCCTGTACTCAGCCCTCATGAGGACCGACCGACTACCTCGAAGAACTCGGCGTCATGTTGGGTGTTCTCTCTTTTTTGAGCAGCGCCCACCCTTGTGCCGACTACATGTTGAAGCACCTTCAGCCGACCTCATTGGCCTTGGCACTTCGTCAAGCAGTTCGGCACGCGCCTGCACGTTGCTCGGGGGCTTGTGGGATATGGGTACCCCTGGGCCCACTATCAGACCAGACCACGGTGTCCAGGGCCCACCTCTAACATGCCCATGAGCCGACCCCTAGGTGGCTCATATGGGCTCCCTGACTTGACGGACAAGTTGATGAAGACTCGACGGACGAATCATCCGGATATCCAGGGATATTCCAATTGTAACCGACCCAGACTAGAGTCCTGGTCGGAACTAAGTAGGTTTAGATAGAAACCGACTTGTAAACCCTAGCCCGCTACCCTATATAAAGCAGCCTAGGGCACCCCCATGGGGGACACGAGACAAGTCATCTTGTAAATCATACGCTCGTCCTTGCTTCCTGAAGCTTGGCCGGGTACCAGCAATACAAACGACGCCACCGACACAGGACATAGGGTATTATACCTCCGGGTAGCCCGAACCTGTCTAAATCAGTGCCTCATGTGTACCATCAAGTCACTAGTTCCATAATCGCCCCTCCTACAAATCAACCACTCGGGTACCTCCAGGTGGATTGCCGGTCCTAAGGTCCGACACAAGCAACCATGTCAATACCCCAGAGACAATTCACTGCAAGCATTGAGCCGGATCGAGGTACCAACAAAGATAAAGTACTAGGAGAGAACTTTTAGAGCCAGACTACATCTATAATCTAGGCTAGACATTCCACAATATTATCCACGAAATAAATGCAGAATAAATAACACAAGTAAATGCGGAAGATAATATATTGAATACTCAGAATCTTGCATAAAAAAAGGAAAATATACAAGAGCTTTACCAGAACTACAGAAGACGACTCTGGAACCCCGAGCGAAGCTCGACCCTGACTCTAACCCCAACTAGACTAGCCTAACTCTACATCTTGAAAGAGAGTGGTTGGAGACTTGCTCTCAAATGGTGTGTGTTGTTATTTATAGGTGGAAGTGGCTTGGGGACGTGGAGAACCTTGCATGCGCCCGTGCTTTCTCTCTACTCGTTGATCCGCGTGAAGGACCGAGCAGCCAACAGGCACTAGACACTTGTCCCTGGCTGCGCCGCCATCGTTTGCATACTCGGTAGCATGGCCAAGAGCCAACGGCCGACCGCCACGCGTCCATCGTTTGGCCGGTTCCAGCGCCAGCGCCTGTGATGCCTCTGGGCGCATGCACCGCCTTGCGATGTGCAGCAACTGACGCGTGGGCCCGCGTGTCCCTCGGCTGGTGTCGCGTGAGTGCCGCGGCTGGCTTCCGTGAGCGCTTCGCCTGCTGTGTCGTGGGGTCACCTGCCCGACCGCCTGCTCCCTGCCGGTGTCGGCTTGCATTGCTGCTCTGCCTGGCGCCAACCGCCTGGGCCCGCTCCCCTCTACTGGGCCGCCTGCCCCCTGCTGTCTGCTTGGCCACGTTCCTCCCGCGCGAGTGCGGGTGCAAAGGCGCCGCACGGCGTGGCTGGCGGGCCCGCCTGCGCTATGTGCTGGCCCCCGCGGTGACCTGCAGCAGGTGCTGACGTCAGCGCCTGCTCTCTTGGAGCCTTCTACCTTTTTATCCCAGCTCTAATCCATGTGAATAATATATCTAACGGAATCGTCTCGACGAGCTCTATACAATGGTGGACTCCAATTGGGCATTTGAGACCAAGGCTTTGGCGGTGAAAATCGGCCAAAATCAGGTCGTAACGACCGCCAACACTGGCGATGTCAAGCCAAGCGCGCGGAGGGGTCACGAGTACTGGACTGTAAAGGGACATAACAAACATTATGTAGTATGATTCAGAATAACTCGTAAATTTGTCAAATTAAGCTCTTGCATGCCTCGTTCTTGTCGGGCCATATAATCTACTCGGGTGGTTAGCATATTACATTTAAGCACCTTATCATGCTGACCACTGCTCACAGAGAGGAAGGATTACCACGACTACAATTCTCACAAGGAGACTTAGTTGTAGGCGGCACGCGAGATCGATGTCACACCTGGCCCAGTTTGTATGGCCCAGTAGTGGCCCATGAGTGCGGGATGCACGTGTTTAGTGCCACCTTGCTAGTTTAGCAAGGGTGGAGGCAACTTATAAGCCCTTGTCTTCCAGCCATAGCACCTTCGGGTTAACCCTTTTACACGAAGCGAGGACGAAAGTGTAAGTAGGGTGCTATGTGTACGCGTGCGCGCCCCTCGGAAGGGCTGTGCGGGGGGCGGCTTTGGAGGGCGGGATGTTACAAATGGTATCAGAGCCGACCCTCGCGGTTGCGCGTACGAGTCAGTGTGCGGGCATAGGGCGCATGACGCGTGTGGCCCGGGTAGGGCATTCGGCATGGACTATGGCGCCGGCACTGGACGTACGGTCGTGCGCTAAGGGGAAACGTTCCTGGACATTTGCCCGTGTGGGTGAGTTGTGCCGACGAGGACGTCGGGTTCTTTGAGGGGGGGTGTGTGTCACACCTGGCCCAGTTTGTATGGCCCAGTAGTGGCCCATGAGTGCGGGATGCACGTGTTTAGTGCCACCTTGCTAGTTTAGCAAGGGTGGAGGCAACTTATAAGCCCTTGTCTTCCAGCCATAGCACCTTCGGGTTAACCCTTTTACACGAAGCGAGGACGAAAGTGTAAGTAGGGTGCTATGTGTACGCGTGCGCGCCCCTCGGAAGGGCTGTGCGGGGGGCGGCTTTGGAGGGCGGGATGTTACAATCGAGGTTGCATGGATTAATGCGTGTGCTACCAGAGTACTTTTAAGAAACGTCTAAGGAGACGTGAAAGATATGAAGGAAATAGCACAACAACCGGAACTGTGTGAAAATAGGGCACTAGTGTGCACAAACCAGGTCGACAATTGTCACATGGATATGAAGAAAAATGCTACGCACATGTTAGAAATCTAGGCATTTTTTGGTACATTTTAATTCCAGAAATTATTAACAAATTCATGACTATTGTGAGTGATCCAGTGAGAGCAAGGCATGTGCTAGTGCTCAGGTTAAATCTCAAAAGAAACATGAACAGCAAGCATAACCAGAGAAGATTCAGTTTGTACCCAGGGACGGAACCGGAACCGGAGGCACCGGAATCGCCGTTACCAGTCATTGTGACTAGCCTGCTTGAAGTAGTCGATCAAATTCGAAGCAGTGGCGAGGCGATGTAGTGAAGTCCCTCGAACGGCCTTCGGGATGTAGTCGTTCGCGTGATGGAGAGGACGTAGTCGTACAGCTTGTGGTCACCGGGTTGGTGGAGATGGTCGCCGGGAAGTAGACGAAGTAGTCGTTCACAGCAGCGAGCAGGCGCGTACGAGTACGCTCCCCAAAAACCTTATCGCCTGCCTATCCCGAGCAGGATCTCAGGGAAGACGGGGTTCAAAGGCAACTGCTCACGCAAGCAGAGTGCGTGCAAAGCTTGCGTTGGGAATGCGAGAGAGCAGCAGCAAACAACAGGGAGAAGAGACTGGTCTCCTGAAAGGAGTACCAGAGAAGAGAGAGCTTTCGGGTATATGTGCCCATGGAGGAGGGTCCTCCTTATATAGGCGCTCAGGGTAGGAGAAAGGGGGATGCACCTGAACATTCTTTACTCAGGGTAGGAGAAAGGGGGATGCACCTGGACAGTCTTTACCAGCCTTGATTCCCCAATCAGTAACAGCTATCAGTTACTAGTCACTCATGAAGCAATCAGTAACGGCTGTCAGTTACTAGTCACTCATGAAGGCTGTAACGTTTTAGACTTGAATGGCAAAACACGCAGAGCGGCTCGGCTCGGCTCGGCTCGGCCTTGGCCTCGGCCACGGCCACGGCCACGGCGAGGCGAGCGAGCGCGCGCGCGTGTGGCACGCCCTTCTCCTTTTACCAACTTCACAAGTGGTCCACTTTTGGTCCACCATTTAAGTTAGTTAGGATTCCCGTTGACTCTCAATCCGGGATTTATACCCCTAGCAATTATTTAGTGGACCTTTAATTCTTTGATTAATTGAGACTAAATGGGCCAAAGACCCAATTAATCCAACAATCCCCACCAAGAATTTCAAGGTTCACAACAAATGCCCTCGACTAAAATGTTGTTTTGATATACCGGCTTCATGGTGGAGACTGTTAAGTTGAACTTCCACCTGAGGCAAAAGCTACACTCATTCACAACTGACCAATGGACTATGCCTTGAATTGGCAGTTTCGTGCAAACAAGCTTGACTAGACCCCCTTGCCAGTAATAGGCTGCTGTAAGCATCCCCTCGGGTTGGAGCGTATAAGTCATACTCCATGCCTTTCATGGGTATCTAGAGATCACCCTATCTCATAGATTGTGACTAGAAATCGGACCCATATAGGTGTAATCCTTTAAGATGTTCTGTAGGCCAACATCTTTGCTCCTCATTGAGCCACTCGGATCACATTAAGGTTTTCACCAACCTGCCATACAGATTTAGAAGAGAAATGCACCTCTACTGGAATGAGCCTTTTACAAAGGTTCTCTTCTCTCAGTTAAACAGTAGCTTGTTTCACCATCCTAATTCACGGGATCTCCGATCACATAGGACAGGTTACCACTACTGAGTAACACTCATGGGTCTCAAGCTCAATTCCCTGGATGCATTGTCTATCACATTACGTGAAAGACCCTTTGTGAATTGATCTGCCAGGTTCTTAGCCGTTTGGATGTAATCCAAGGCTATCACTCCAGAGTTTCTCATTTTCCTGACAGATTTCAGCCGCCTCTTCACATGCCTAGATGACTTCATGTTGTCCTTTGAACTGTTCACCTTGACAATCACCGTTTGATTATCACAGTTCATGAGGTAGCCGGTATCGGTTTTTCAACTACCGGCAGGTCCATAAGGAGTTTACGAAGCCATTCGGCCTCAACAGTGGCGGTGTCTAATGCAGTGAGTTATGCCTCCATAGTAGACCTCGTTAAGATGGTCAGCTTGCAAGACTTCCAGGAGACAGCGCCACCTCCAAGTGTAAACACATATCCACTTGTGGCTTTAATCTCATCTGCATCAGATATCCAATTTGAATCACTGTAACCCTCTAGTACCCTAGGGTACCCGGTATAGTGAATCCCGTAGTCCACAGTACCATTTAGGAAACGCATCACCCGTTCGAGAGCTTCCCAATGAGCCTCTCCTGGGTTAGACACAAAATGACTCAGTTTGCTCACAGCATACGCGATGTCGGGTCTAGTAGCGATGGCTAGGTACATCAGTGAACCAATGATCTGGGAGTATCTCAGCTAATCTCTCATTATTCTCTTGTTTTTCCGCAACACTTTACTAGCATCATAAGGTGTTGGAGCTGGCTTGCAGTCATTATAACCGAAACGACTCAAGATCTTCTCCACATAGTGGGATTGTGTAAGGACAACCCCACCATCACCTTCTCTCACTAGTTTAATGTTCAGAATCACATCAGCTTCTCCCAAATCCTTCATCTCAAAGCTTTGAGACAAGAATTCTTTGACTTCCTTAATCGCATTAAGGCTTGTCCCAAATATCAGTATGTCATCCACATACAGACAGAGGATCACTCCTTCGCCCCCACCATAGCAATAGTACACACATTTGTCAGCTTCGTTCACAACAAAGCCAACTGACGTTAAAGTTCTATCGAACTTTTCATGCCATTGCTTAGGAGCTTGCTTAAGGCCATACAAAGACTTGACTAACTTACACACCATTCCTTCTTGACCTTCTACTACAAATCCGTCTGGCTGATCCATATAGATCTCCTCCTCCAACTCTCCATTTAGGAAAGCTGTCTTAACATCCATCTGGTGAACGATAAGACCATGAGAGGCTGCCAAGGAAAGTAGTACTCGAATAGTGGTCAATCGGGCAACCGGTGAGTAGGTGTCAAAGAAGTCTTCTCCTTCTTTTTGAGTATAGCCTTTAGCCACTAGCCTTGCCTTGTACTTTTCAATCGTACCATCAGGCCTAAGCTTTTTCTTGAACACCCACTTGCATCCAACAGGTTTGCACCCATAAGGACGCTCCACAACCTCCCAAGTACCATTAGACATAATGGAATCCATCTCACTCCGAACTGCTTCCTTCCAATAGTCAGCGTCTAGAGAGGAATATGCCTCTTCAATGGTTCTAGGAGTGTCATCCACGAGGTACACAATGAAGTCATCACCAAAGGACTTTGCAATCCTCTGTCTCTTTCTCTTTCTGAGAGCTGCTTCATTGTCATCCTCCTCAGGATTCTCCACATGTGGTTGTTCATTGTGTTCTATCACAGTAGTGGGTTCTTTGGGTTCATTGTTAACAGACAATTCATGACTAGATGTGCTAACTACCTCTTTCATAGGAAAAATGTCCTAAAAAATGTAGCGTCTCTGGACTCCATAATTGTACCAACATGCATGTCAGTTACTCCAGACTTTACTATTAAAAATCTATAACCCACACTATGGAAAGCATAACCAAGTAAGACATAGTCTACAGTTTTAGGTCCTAATTTACGTTTCTTGGTTATGGGCACATTCACTTTGGCCAAACATCCCCAAGTCCGTAAATATGAAAGGGTTAGCTTTTTCTTTTCCCACTCCTAGAATGGTGTTATCTCTTTGTTCTTCATGGGAACACGATTCAGGACATGACATGCAGTCAATATAGCCTCACCCCACCATTCCTTGGAAAGTCCCGCTGTGTCTAACATGGCATTAACCAAATCAGTTAGAGTGCGGTTCTTTCTTTCGGCTACCCCGTTTGACTGAGGTGAATAGGGAGGCGTCCTCTCATGAATTATTCCATGTTCCTCACAGAACGCAGTGAAAACATTAGAAAAATACTCTCCACCACGATCAGACCTAACTCTTTTGATCTTTCTCTCAAGTTGGTTTTCTACCTCAGCTTTATAGACTTTAAAATATTGCAACGCTTCATCTTTAGACTTTAACAAATAGATATAGCAAAATCTAGTGCAATCATCTATTAGAGTCATGAAATACTTTTTGCCATGTGAGTGATCCAGTGAGAGCAAGGCATGTGCTAGTGTTCAGGTTAAATCTCAAAAAAACATGAACAACAAGCATAACCAGAGAAGATTCAGTTTGTACCCAGGGACAGAACAGGAACCGGAGGCACCGGAATCGCCGTTACCAGTCATTGTGACTAGCGTGCTTGAAGTAGTCGATCAAATTTGAAGCATTGGCGAGGCGATGCAGTGAAGTCCCTCGAACGGCCTCCAGGATGTAGTCGTTCGCGTGATGGAGAGGACGTAGTCGTACAGCTTGTGGTCGCCGGGTTGGTGGAGATGGCCGCCGGGAAGTAGACGAAGTAGTCGTTCACAGCAGCGAGCAGGCACGTACGAGTACGCTCCCCAAAAACCTTATCGCCTGCCTATCCCGAGCAGGATCTCAGGGAAGATGGGGTTCGGAGGCAACTGCTCATGCAAGCAGAGTGCGCGCAAAGCTTGCGTTGGGAATGCGAGAGAGCAGCAGCAAACAACAGGGAGAAGAGAGTGGTCTCCTGAAAGGAGTACCAGAGAAGAGAGAGCTTTCGGATATATGTGCCCATGGAGGAGGGTCCTCCTTATATAGGCGCTCAGGGTAGGAGAAAGGGGGAAGCACCTGGACAGTCTTTACTAGCCTTGATTCCCCAATCAGTAACGGCTATCAGTTACTAGTCACTCTTGAAGCAATCGGTAACGGCTGTCAGTTACTAGTCACTCATGAAGGCTGTAACATTTTAGACTTGACTGGCAAAACACGCAGAGCGGCTCGGCTCGGCCTCGGCCTCGGCCACGGCGAGCGAGCGTGCGCGCGTGTGGCACGCCCTTCTCCTTTTACCAAATTCACAAGCGGTCCACTTTTGGTCCACCATTTAAGTTAGTTAGGATTCCCGTTGAATCTCAATCCGGGATTTAAACCCCTAGCAATTATTTAGTGGACCTTTAATTCTTTGATTAATTGAGACTAAATGGGCCAAAGACCCAATTAATCCAACATATTATTGGTCGAGTTGATGTAGTCGTCGTTCGTGATCAGGTGGTTGTCGAAGCCGAGCCGACTAGTCGGATTTTATCCGTGACTAGTTGTTTCTGGTAGGTTGTTGTCCTTGACTGTCATGGCATGTATATGTATGCATGCATTAATAAACTAATAGCACACATGTACGCATGCACATGGCGCATGCGGGGTTTAAACAGTGTGGTGCCTCTGCTTAATGCAATCCAGTACCCGCATCTACTGCAGGTCTGCAGCCTTTTCTCCCCTTTTTTTTGGAACAATAGGATAGGTGGAAAAAATTTTCCTTCAAAAAGTTTCATATGTTTCACAAAATTTTTCATATGTTTCACAACAAAAGTTGAAGAGTTTACACAAAAGTTTATACATGTTTACTAAAAACAGTAGCTGGCTCTTCAAATTTTGTTGTGAAATATATGAAAATTTTTGTGAAACATACAGAAACTTTTGAAGGAATTTTTTTTCCATCCTATCTAAACACGACCGGCCATGTTTAGAACACGGAGTGCGCTTCTGCAGATGGGAGCCTTGTCCGTATTTGTCTTGATTTGCAATTAGACACGCTTCGAGGTTAACTTTTAGAGGAAAAGTGGAGACCGGTAGTGGACCAAATCAACGAGTCCCCGTCCCGCCGACGTCCACGCTGTCCTCGGCCTGAAGAAAGGGTCGCCGCAGTCCAAAAATTTAGTCGGTTCGGACAAGTTTTCAAATCGAATCTGAGATTCGTTTAGGATTGGCCTCCACGCTAGCTGTAAAGAACTCGACAATCACCCCTATCTGCGTGCCAACTGTCGGATCTAAGACCCAGCAATGCACTAGGGACTGAGTGGTATATTTGTAGGAGGGGAATCGCTAATTTGAGTATCTTGAAGGTGACACAAGAAACAAGATTTAGACAAATTTGGTCTACCCGGAGATATAATACCCTACTTCCTGTGTCGGTGGGTGTTTGCATTCCTTGTGTTCGGCAAAGCTTTAAAAAACTTGGGCGAGATTTATTATTACAATGGTTGGGTTTCGTAATCTGTTGTCCCCTGGGGTCAACCTAGGCTGCCTTATATAGGCTGACGACTTAGGGTTTATAAATTGGTTAAGATCTAAACCTACCAAAATACGTCATCAACCAACTTGTTCAACAAGTCGGCGATTCCTTGTGGACCACTTTAGAGTCAGCTCACAACCCTATCGGTGATGGACCTAGTATTACCCATATCCTACACCCCCTTTTTCGTCAAGCTTTTTTTTATGATACATGGGTTCTCTGTGAGGTGGGGGTGGGCATAACGGTAACAATTATTTTCAAATCTAATTTTTTTTATAGTATAGATGTGCTTGGGCTTGTGTGGTTAGATTGAAGCAATCTATAGAATGGAAGGTTAAATATAAAATAATATAAATCAGATTTTTTTACAGTACAAAAGCACCGATCCGGTAGGCCTACATAATTAGCGTTGCTTTCCTTTTATTGCAGATTAAACATGTGCGATGTTAGAATAGCTATAGTCCAATTGTAACACGTCAACTGAGCGGGATAGGATATGTTTCCTAGTAAAGTCAAGCTGGTCGGTTGTTATAGATAGAAGAGGTTTAGATCTAGTTCAAACCGATTTAGCTTGACGTGCAAGTTGTAATCAAGATGTTGTAAACTGTTTGGGGTCTCCCCTATATATTAACATGAAGCCGTAGGCGAGCCAAGATAGGCAACCACGTTCTACCCATTGGTGTCTACTCTTTCATGGTAATCAGAGCCCTCTTCTTCAACTCGTCAATCCATGGCGTCTTCCTCATCCCATCCACCACCAGCTTCCTTTGGCACTAAGGTGTCCGAGAAGCTGACCCGCACCAACTATCTGCTATGGAGGGCGCAGGTTCTTCCACCTATTCGAGGAGCTCAGCTGTTGGGGATCCTAGATGGATCTACCGAGATTCCACCAAAGAAAAAAGAGATCGTCAAGGACGACAATACTCAGATCGTCATCGACAATCCCGAGTATGCAACCTGGCTGGCACAGGACCAGCAGGTGCTCGGTCATCTGCTCAAATCTCTGACCACAGAGATCTTGGGGCAGGTGGCAATGCTGACCTCGGCGTCTGAAGTCTAGAAGACGCTGGAAGGGATGTTCTCGGCACAATCTCGTGCACGAGTGACAACTCTCCGGATGCAGCTCTCGACCCTCAAGAAGGGCAACTTGAGCACGACGGTGTACTTTGACAAGATGAAAGCCATAGCTGATGAGCTGTCAGCGGCAGGAAAACCCGTCGACGATGATGAGCTCGTCACGTTCGTCCTCGGAGGTTTGGATTTTGATTATAATCCCTTTGTCTCTTCTGTACTTGGTCGCGCAGACACGATTCCTCTCAGTGATCTGTACGCTCAAGTCATGGCCTACGAAGCAAGACTCCAGATGTTTCAAGATCAGCACAATGGAGGGCAGTATCAATCGTCTGCCAATGCTGCTACCCGTGGGCGAGGTGGCTTCGGTCGTGGTCGCGGCTTTGGTCGTGGTCGTGGTCGAGGAAACCAAGGAGGCCGGGGATCTGGAGGCCACGGAAACAATTCCTCAGGAGCAAACCAAGGAGGACAAGCCAACGCCAAGCCATGATGCCATATTTGTGAAAGGCCAAACCACACTGCGGTTGACTGCTGGTACTGATATGAGGAGGACTATCAGCCCAACAATAACAAGTCTGCAGGAACAGCAACAGCAGCATATGGCGTGGACACTAACTGGTATGCTGACAGTGGCGCTACTGATCACATTACCGGTGAACTAGAGAAGATGACGGTGCGTGACAAGTATAGTGGGCGTGATCAGGTGCATACGGCCAGTGGTTCAGGTATGACTATTAGTAATATTGGTCACTCTATTTTACGCACCCCAACTCGCAATTTATACCTTCGCAATGTTCTTCATGTTCCTGCTGCCAGCAAAAGTCTTGCATCTGTTCATAGATTAGCACGAGATAACAATGCTTTTCTAGAATTTCACCCTGATTCTTTCTTCATAAAGGACCAAGCAACGAAGACCATCCTTCATCGAGGAAGATGTGAAGGGGGTCTCTATCCTCTAGGGTCGAGCAGAGGTCGAGTTGGCAAGCAAGCGTTTGGAGTCAATAAAGTGTCCACAGCTAGATGGCACAGTCGTTTAGGTCATCCTTCGTTTAAGATTGTGAAGCATGTTCTAAAGAACAATGCTCTTCCTTTTGATAGTGATTCTAGTGCTGAGTCAGTTTGTGACCCTTGTCAAAGGGCAAAGAGTCATCAACTTCCTTATGAGAAGTCAAATAATATTTCTTCTGCTCCGCTTGCACTAATTCACTCCGATGTGTGGGGTCCTGCACCTACATCTGTTGGCAAATTTTCCTATTATGTGAGCTTTATCGATGATTATAGCCGCTACACATGGATCTATCTTATTAAAAATAAATCCGATGTATTTCATGTATTCCAAAATTTCCAAAACCTTGTTGAAAGGAAATTCAATAGAAAAATCCTAGCCATGCAAACTGACTGGGGAGGCGAGTATGAGAAGCTAAATGCTTTCTTTAAGGAGATAGGGATCTCTCATCGTGTATCATGTCCTCATGCTCATCAACAGAACGGGTCAGCCGAAAGGAAGCACCGTCACATAGTAGAAGTGGGACTGGCTCTTCTAGCAAATGCATCTATGCCACTAAAGTTCTGGGATGAAGCTTTTCTCACAGCTACATATCTGATAAATCTCCTCCCCACTAAAGTCCTAAACTTTCGGACGCCTATTGATCTTCTTCTTGAAGATAAACCAGACTATACATCTCTCAGGATATTTTGCTGTGCATGCTGGCCAAATTTGAGGCCTTATAACACTAGGAAACTAGCCTTCCGATCAAAACGGTGTGTGTTCCTAGGTTATAGCTCTTTACACAAAGGATTCAAGTGCCTTGAACCATCTAGTGGTCGAGTTTATATATCCAGGGATGTTGTTTTCGATGAGAATGTTTTTCCTTTTGAACATCTACATGAGAATGCTGGTGCATGCCTTAAAAAGGAAATTCTTCTCCTTCCTGATCATCTCCTGAATTTCGACAAAGGGGGCGTAGATAGTGTTGATTCCAATATTACTAATGTCTCTAACCATCCTAATGATGTTTCCAGTGGTGTACTTGAAATTCAGGAAGAAAATGAAGGAGATCCGGTGATATTTGATCACTCAGGCGGTCAAGGAGGGTATGCCTTCCCGTTATCAGAAAACGACAGGAGGGGCGCTGAACCAGTTGTTGATTCACCTAGCAAATCTGGCACGCGATCCCGAGTTGATCCTGCAGTAGTAGTGTCGTCAGCAACAGCACCTGAGGCTGATTCTTCCCCATCAAGTCGATCGCCGCCGCGTGTCTCCACAGAAGCGGTGTCTGGACCAACGCTGCAGGAGTCTGCACGACTGTTGTTTGGATCAGATGCGCCAGACAATTCTGTAGCTCATGATGTTCCTCCTGCTGCAAATCGTCCAAGGACCAGGTTGCAAGATGGTATTGTCAAGCCAAAAATCTTTACCGATGGCACTATTCGCTACACGAATTATTGTTCTACAGGTGAACCAGAGGATGTACATGAAGCTTTGGCAGATCCAAAGTGGACAAGAGCCATGCAAGAAGCATTGCACAGAAACAGTACATGGCATCTGGTTCCTAAAGGGAAGAGTAACAATCTTATTGATTGCAAATGGGTTTATAAGGTAAAGAGAAAAGCAGATGGAAGCATTGATAGGTACAAGGCAAGGCTTGTAGCCAAAGGCTTCAAACAAAGGTATGGCATTGATTATGAGGATACCTTCAGTCCTGTTGTTAAAATTGCAACTGTTCGTTTGGTATTATCCGTAGCTGTTTCAAAGGGATGGATTTTAAGACAGCTAGATGTGCAGAACGCGTTTTTACATGGTGTTCTTGAAGAAGAGGTATATATGCAACAACCACCAGGTTTTGAGGACAGTCGAAGGCCACATTATGTTTGTAAATTGGATAAAGCAATATATGGCCTCAAGCAAGCTCCTAGAGCCTGGTACTCAAGACTAAGTTCAAAGTTGCTTGATCTTGGGTTTGTGGCGTCGAAATCGGATATGTCACTGTTTATTTATCTCAAAGGAGATGTGGTTATATATATGCTCATCTATGTGGACGATATAATAATAACAGGTTCGTCACAAGGTGCTATCTCGGTTTTGCTTAAAGCTTTGAAGGCTGACTTTGCACTCAAGGATCTGGGAGATCTAAATTACTTTCTGGGAATAGAAGTCACGAAGGTTCAGGGAGGCATCTTGTTATCTCAGGAGAAATATGCAAAGGATATCTTGCATCGTGTTGGTATGTACAATTGTAAGAGTTCGCCTACTCCTCTGGTTGCAACAGAAAGGTTATCAAAGGAAGATGGCGAGCCATTATCTATGGAAGATGGGACTAGGTACAGAAGTGTTGTAGGTGCACTACAATATTTGACATTGACACGTCCAGACTTAGCCTTTGCAGTAAATAAAGTTTGCCAATTTCTACACTCGCCTACTACCAAGCACTGGTCTGTTGTGAAGAGAATATTGAGATACATACAGGGAACAATTGATGTTGGACTTAAGATTTTCAGTACTAGTTCTACATTGATTAGTGTCTTCTCTGATGCAGATTGGGCTGGTGATATTGATGATCGAATGTCGACAGGAGGTTTCTGTATTTTCCTTGGTAACAATCTGATCTCCTGGAGTGCTAGGAAGCAGGCAACTGTTTCAAGATCGAGTACAGAGGCAGAATATAAGTCTTTAGCAAACGCTACAGCAGAAGTTATATGGCTGGAGGCTTTGCTAAGAGAACTTGGTGTTCAGACAGAACAGTCTCCGATTTTATGGTGCGATAATTTAGGTGCTACATATCTGTCTGCAAATCCAGTTTTTCATGCAAGGGCTAAGCATATCGAAATAGACTTCCACTTTGTAAGAGAAAGGGTTGTTAAGAAACAGCTACAAGTTCGGTTAATCGGAACTAAAGATCAGTTGGCTGATGGGTTCACGAAAGGATTGGCAGCTCGAAGTTTTGAGGCTTTCAAAGGCAATCTCAACCTGATCAAGAAACCAGGTTAGGATTGAGGGAGGCTGTTAGAATAGCTATAGTCCAATTGTAACACGTCAACTGAGCGTGATAGGATATGTTTCCTAGTAAAGTCAAGCTGGTCGGTTGTTATAGATAGAAGAGGTTTAGATCTAGTTCAAACCGATTTAGCTTGACGTGCAAGTTGTAATCAAGATGTTGTAAACTGTTTGGGGTCTCCCCTATATATTAACACGAAGCCGTAGGCGAGCCAAGATAGGCAGCCACGTTCTACCCATTGTTGTCTACTCTTTCATGCGAAACCAACTTAAAGATCCTACCGGCATGTATGAGACATTTGTTTATTGAATGCCAAACACAGCACGAGACCTAGCCATCATGCGGCAATTCTAAGGATGTTGCCACGATAAGATCAATACCATGATTAGGGGAAGAACCCATGTATATTGGAATGGACCAGCAACTACAAGAACATAATTGACATTGTAATTATGTCCTAAACAATTGAATATAAATAATTACAATGCCGGCTAATAAGTTTTTAGTTACTGAATAATTTTCTAATAAATTATTGGGTACGAAATCTGAAATTATTGTTTGAAAATACTAGGTTTTTATTAGCTACTTTTATTAAAACACGTGCTAGTGATCTATAAGAAAACACTGGTTAGTGAGTAATTAATATGCATCAACCGTGATTTGTGATGATAGTGCGACAAACAACATGTCATCAATCGAGCGCCAATAATCACGTTTAGTAAATATTTTATCTTAGTTCAACCGCGAAACATGACTAAAATTTCATATATTTGGTCCTACGGTTTTTCCAGCTTAGATAAGAGTCCGACATGACACCCTATATTACAATGTAATATTATACATGCATTTGGTCTTTATCATAGCAACACGCGAGTATACATGCATTTGATGTTTATTATAGCAACGCACAGGCATGTCTTCTAGCAAAAATAGACTAGATATATATAAAGATAGAGATAGAACCAAGAACATCGATTACAGACATTAACCAATAAAGTACCAATTATATTCACAGTCCCATGCAGCAGGCACGACTCAACCCCCAAACATACTACAAACACATAATATCAAGAAAAAAACCGTAGCCAGTATAACTGCTTCAAGGTTCGCCCTTCAACATTGAATACTACACTCCGGGATGTCCATCCTAGTTTAGAAGAGTGCTTTCCTCCTTGAACAGCACAAAGATGCTGCTACCATCACCTCTGGAGATCCTGAGGTCTTCGTCGAGGTAGGTTGTGAGCAGCCAGGACTCAGCATTATTGGTACGAATTGGTATCTTAAGTGGAGGCTGACCAGAGATGGTCTTTGCAACCGAGGATGCTGCATTCTCGATTGAAGAAAATATTCCTTTCAGTGGGCTCAGGTCAATGTTCTGTCCAAATAATTCAAACTTCTCCGGTAGCACAATGTAGTCAGTCAACTGTGGTGTGCCAATAACACCTTCGTCAAATTTGATCTGGAAGGATGCACAGCCAAGCTAGTTAGTTGGAACCATTTAGCAAAATTCACTTAATAAGCTTACTGCAAAAGCACAACAAGGGTGTGGGTTTGGCAAGATGTACACATCCAAACACAAAAAGATTAGATATCACTTTCACTGAACATAATAACATACATCATCATGGTTTGGGTTTTCCTGTAGTACTTGTCCCATCGTGTTTCACAATATCCAGCTAACTGATAAGACTGTTCTTGGGCTAATATCAGATTAACTAATTAATTGGCCCTAGGAAGGTAGGCAATATTGAGCTAACTAATTATCCAATATTGCATATGGAAAATCTGAAAGTCATGATAAAATACTTTCATATGATGATGAAACTAACTACTCAGATGAGGACAACAAATCCACCTGCACACGCTTGGGGCTTCTAATTTCAAATTTAGCATTTGTGGAAACTGATGTTGTAGCCAATGGTCCTGAAAACTTGATGCAGTTTTGCACTGTGAAGTTATCTGAATCAATAGTCTGGGATATTTCCTCCACCTTCATAAGCTCAGGTAGCCTTCCAGGCCCCAACAGAGGGAATAGTTGAGAAAATGATGTATACCTGAAATCACTAGATTAATTAGACTCATAAATTTCTTAGGGGTGATGCACTTGTATTGAAAAGATTGACTGCACTGGACTTTCTCAAAATGCCAATTGGTCTATTTAAGAAGTCTGACAGATGTTAGTCATGATGGTGAGACCTCATGAAGTGATCAAAGCGGTGAAGCGATCACAATTGGCACATTCTCAACTAAGTGACAGCAACAGTCAACTGACCCTTATTTATCATGTGCATATCCATGTCCTCTCGGTACGTTTCAGTGGTTTCATTTATCCTTGTTCAAGAACTTAATATGATGGTCAGCAAAAAGGTACGCACGAGATTACTCAACAAGTGAAATTGCAATGGACACGGAAGCCCACCCAATGCAACAATCATAAGTAACATATAGCAATAGCACATTCAGGTTTGTGAATCCGCAGAATGAAAAGAACAGACTTGAAGGACAATTAGGCAGTCTGTTGTGTAACCTAAAAGAAGTTTACCTACTGAATTAATCTAGTTAACCACAAAAGTGAAATTTATTGCTGTGCCACAGAATTTTAATGACATCTTTGGGGTTCTTTTACGAAACCTCAAAGGAATCTGCCAATAGCTGTTTAATAACTAGATAGAAAGATGCATCCACCCCCAAAATCAAATATTGGAACGGTTTTCTCAAATAGACCATGTTGTGCTCCAATATGTTCAGATAAGGATAGAAGTTCATCAACATTTTTTATCAGCCAATATCACTCTCATAGCTAAAACCAAAAGCAGTATGAACAACTATTGTTCTTATTTAGTTTTCAGGATCCGTAAGTGGTTCACAGAATAGCGGATTTTACTTTTATCTACCACTAATGAAGGTTTAGAAGACACAAGATCAAGTGATGAACACCTCACTCCTTAAGCTCTCCTGACGTAGATATCTCATAAGTCACAAGTTAGCAGTATGGAATCAAGTAATTCCACGTATCCCTAATGTTGTGTTGAGCCAGGAGTGAGATGAGCTTTGGTGGTACCTGCACCGTTATGTGGTCAATTCTCTGTAAAATATCACTATCTAGCATTGATCCATACTGATGTCCCTAATACAAACAAGAGAGACTGGAACCTAAAAGCCCCTATGAGGATTAACATATTTATGTGATATCTTTTTGCAGGGGGTAGTGTTGATGAAGGATAACCTAGCTAAGATGGAATTGGCAACGAAACCAAAGAAATGTGGCTTTTTCCACAAAGAAGGGGCGATTAAACGTCTTGTCTTTGAGTGTCACTTTGCTCACACTATGTGATTAACAAGTCGCTTCAGGCTCTTCTCTGCCTTGTAGTGTTTCCTTTATGTTTGTGTCTTGGCCATGGGTAATTGGAAAGGAAACGAAATCGCTAGTTCTGATAGGGACGGCTGCTACTTTTTGATCATTACGGCTATGCACAAATGACTTAGTTTTTTTTTAGAATTAAGGACATAAAATTTCTTCTTGATTATTCATTGGCTCTGCAGTCTGCAAATGGCAGGCAGAAGCCATCTTTGCAATCTTCGGATTGAGTACTATACTCATGGGAGTATCTTCAAGAATTATGGAGTCGATGTAATGCTCTTAAAAATCAATAAAGCTTCAATTATCAAACAAAAAGAAAGGGAAAATTGCAAAAGTTTGTTAACGACACACTTACCAAATTATGAAGTTTACAGCCTACAGTAAAATAAATGCCTATAGTCGTATAAGTTCAGACCAAATTCACTAACGGCTAAAGAGCACTCGCTACTGAGCGGTAAGCGGGAAAGAGAAAGGGGACAGAGATCAGGATTAGATGGCGGTTTCTTACGCGAGGATCCACTTGCCGTTCAGGAGAGCGAGCGCCTCGGTAGGCGCCGGCGTGGGGTTGCGCGCCTCGAGCTGCGTGATGAGTTCGACCACCTCGGCCCGCGTCTCGCTGGAAGCGCGCAGACCCCGCTCCGTGCCGTACAGCGCCTCCTTGAGCAGCATCTTGAGCTCTGCCGCCTCGCTCGCCTCCGGCGAGGGCGCCTCGGCCACCGCTGCTCGTAAGGAAAGAAGAGATAGATAGCTGGGAGTGCTGGAGATCTCTATCTCTTCTCTCCCTTACCTGAGTATCCCTTGAGCTGTGTGTCCGGTATATCTACTCCTATCCAATACCGTTATCCCCTGTCTTGTCTAGTCATGTACCCTTCTCTAATAGTCCCGAATATCTGTTCACTAGTAATCTTGCCAAAGCTTCCCTGCGGAAATATAAATTACGATACCTTGGAATACTCCCAGGTGAAGTGCTACGGCGGTGATTCTGTGCGCTTGCAGAATATTTCTATATTTTACTAAGCCATAAGGAAAACCACTGAAACACTCCTTACCCCAGTACCAGGATTCTCAATTCTGATATTGGATCGTAAGAAGTGCCAACACCTGACAGCCTACTCCGATGCCGACTAGGCAGGGTGTCCGGATTCTCGACGCTCGACCTCCGGCTTCTGCGTGTTTCTCGGTGACAACCTGATCTCCTGGTCTTCGAAGCGACAAACCACGGTGTCCAGGTCCAGCGCCGAGGCTGAGTACTGCGCTGTTACTCATGCCGTCGCTGAGTGTTGCTGGATTCGATAGCTCCTTCAAGAGCTCCACGTTCCCCTCGCTTCCGCCACTGTTGTCTATTGTGACAACGTGAGTGCTGTCTATATGACGGCCAATCCTGTCCACCACCGACGCACGAAGCACATTGAGATCGACATTCACTTCGTCCGCGAGAAGGTGGCGCTTGGACAGGTCCGGGTTCTTCATGTTCCCTCCTCTCATCAGTTCGCTGACATTATGACTAAGGGCCTCCCTGTACAGCTCTTCACAGAGTTTCGGTCCAGTCTTTCCGTCCGTGTTCCTTCCGCTGCGACTGCGGGCGGGTATTAGGAAATCTATAGCTGATTGTAGCCTACCATGTATAGCTGATATGATAGGATTGTTTCCTTGTAACACAAGCCATATTGGCTATATATATGAAAGGTCACACCCCCCTGATTGGGTGTGGTGTTTCCCCCATTCCGCCTCTCTACAGTCACAATCTCGTCGAGAATCAACTCTTGACGACTACTTCGATTTTGACCTCGACCTCGACTTCTACCTCGACTTCAACTCCGATTCCAACTCCGGCCGGGACTCATCAAGTCGAGTCCGGGTACAACTCTCTTCCAATTATGGAAGAAGCAGGGAACTCTTAGCCGCCTACGCCATCGGATAACCACTCGGATCGATTGCCATTTGGACTCTACAACTCTGTGTCTGTATATCAACAAATGTACACCTCGGAGATCAACAAGACCACAAGTCAAGACCCCAACACAATCATGGATCGTTGCAAGGACTTCGAGCCGGCTCATAAGCCATCGGAGGAGGACGACGAAGACGACTTCACGATCTTGTTGGGAAACAACAACGACAACACTGCGTATCAGCATTGTTGCGCCCAGTTCTGTACCAAGTTCGAGCTTGAAGAACCACTCGTTCGCCTCCCGTCAGGACTAGTGGTTACCAGAACACCAAGAGGACTTGTCGTTCACTGGCCCAGTTCAATTCCACCTGATTCCTGTCAGGATAAGTCACGACTTGTCGCAGCCATCCTTGAAGAACTACCCTACCAAGACGGCAAGACAACTTCGCTCACTTGATCAACAGAGAGTTTGAGCGAAAACTTATCCTGCACCCAAATCTTGCCATTCTCCGGTGTCACCTATCCCAGTCGTCAAGTTTTCATGGCTGGGAACGCCGGAGCGGGCACTCAGTACGACACAAAGCTTGTTACTGACATCTCCGATGAAGAACCCACCATCAATGGAGAAACTGAAGATCAAAAGACTAGCAGATGCACAATAAACACAAAGCGCAAGGAGAGGAGCATGCATGCAGCTTTACGCGTAGACGCGACACGCAACCTTGCTGGAGCATTCGACATGGTGGGAGACCAACTGGTCCTGCAAGAAGCACCGCTCAATGTTACCGTAGTAGCAGAGATAATAAGAACTCTTCCAGCCACCCCTGCCACTAGGCAGGCTCCTGCAATACTCCAGATGGCTCGGAACACTCTTGATCCAGCCAACCCAACAACAAGCGCCAACCATTCAAAAGGAAGCCGGCGCGATCGCGATACATTACGATCAAGGCATGAAGAACCAAACAGACGCGAACCACCCACCCCTAGCATAGCAGGAGCGCCAGGAGCCGGTGCCGCAGATGTTGCAGCTACACCTAGCACACGAGCGCTGGGAATTGGCGCAGTAGGAGACCGAGGGCGCGATCAAGACGGCGGCAGGGGCCGTGGCGAAGGAGAATGCTCGCAAGACCTCTGCCATACTATCACGCCAAACGTGATGCTCGTTCTATAATCCAGACGAGCAAACATTGTCGCGTTGAATCAGAACTATGCCAATGCGAAGACTATGATCGTGGCTACGGTCCTCCACCTCGCCACCAAAATCCACCCCGTCACCAAGATCCTCCTCTCCATGACGATCCGCCACGCACTGTGATCATCACCACGATCCTCCTCGCCATAATGATGGGAACCGTGATCGCCATCACGACCCACCTCATTACCACATACCATCACAGGATCACAGCTACAATGACCCAAACAACCGGCACGACTACTACTACAAGGAGCCACAGCATGACAAGTATGATAGGTTCCCAGCCTTCTCCAACCGCATCAAGAACATCCAGTGGCCAAGCAAGTTCAAGCCAACTAGTATTGAGAAGTTTACTGGTAAGCAAGACCCAGAACAATGGTTGAGAATCTACTCTACTACAATCCAGATGGCGGGAGGCTCCAACGACATTAAAGTCAGCTACTTCCTGGTCATGCTGGACACCATGCCACTCACATGGCTCGAGGGCCTCTATCGATGTTTTACCGTCGCCATACTTGCCTAGGGTATCTCTGAGAGTAGTTTTCGTGGGAATCGCCGGACCTCGAACTTGGTGGTTAATGCGAAGACACAACACACAAGTATTTAGACAGGTTTAGGCCGCCAGTGTAGCATAATACCCTACGTCCTGTATGGGGGATTGTATATTGTATTCTTCTCTTCTGGTGCTCTTTCTTGGTCTATCTGTCTACCGAACAAGGGACCCCTGCCCCCCTTTATATATCCCAGGGGGCAAGGTTACATCGATAGTCTCCTAGTCAGTTACAACTTGGGAGTCTTAGTAGGAGTACACGAGTAGTTCTACTAGGAATAGGAATACATGACTAGTTCTACTAGGACTCGGTCTTCTTTCGTGAGGGTACTCAGGGATGCATATCCCACAAGCCCCCGAGCGCTTCATAGCCAAACAACAACCTCATTCAAAGTCTTCTAGTCTTTTGCTTCATCAATGTCTTCAATAAATATGCTCACCAAAGGTGAAGCATATACTTATCCCCCGCCACTTTGTAATAAATTATTTCATACGTGCATGTGTCTAAATTGATGTACCATTAAGGTTGATCCTAGTTTCGATTATCCTGTCCTTTGATTACCTTGGGTTTATTGCATATGGGTAGAACTTTGCTATGCGCGGCTACTATCACCACTGTTTAATTGTTAATTTTGACTTAATGGTTCACTTTAACATTATGATAAAACTTACTTTTTAGCAACTTGGTTTACTGAGCTAGGGCATGTGCTTCGTGCTTTGCTCTAGTGTCTCTTCGTAAGGTCCGGTTCTTAAAACGGCAACCCAGGAGCCTGTCGCCATCGCTAGAACTATTATGGCCCTAGTCTTGGACAAGTAGCATGTACGGCTCTAGCTTGACAGTAGTTACCGAGGGGCCAACGGCGTTAATGGAAACAAGGTGAAAGGGTGTTTCTTGATCCACCGAGGATGGTGTATTCGTCGGCTATGTTTCGTTAGGCACAGTCCTGTGTTGGGAGTCCTCGCGTTGAAAGTTCACACGTTGCGCATTGGTTGGCTTGCGTAGCCCGCGCTCTGGACGCCATTGACCCCCACACGTTGTGCCCTGAGCGTCAGTCAATCTAGGTGCCTTGAGTCTCACCGCCTTGTTAAACTAGCGGCTACTGTCTTGTTAGGGTGTCTTGTGAAAAGCCTCGCAACGTCCCTATGTAGTCACACCTCGGAAGTGTGATGTTTGCATGGTTCGGTGCAAAGTTCTTTTGAACTTTTACGCGACTGGTGTGTAAAGGACGAAGCCTCTTCAGAGTGTAAACTATCATGATAGCCTTGCTCAGGGTCACGAGCGGCCTGGATCCTTTTTGATTAGAAGGTGATGTTTATTTATGCTTAATGTTACTTACACTTTATTAATTGGGTTGCAACTAGGATTTCATTCACTTGTAGTAACTTGGATAATGTTAAAACGAACCAACTAAAAGTCCTAATGCAGTTCAGACATGTCTAGCCTTACTTTGAGCCTCCATACACTCCTGCTATACTTGCTAAGTAAGTGTTTTACTTACACCTTGTCATGAGTCTGATGCTGAGTTTCCAGAGGACCTGTCGTACTACTGAGTTGCGTTCTCCCAGTCAGAATCCCTGTGGATCGCGGCTTCGCTTAGTTGAGAGTTTTAGTCTTCCGCCTTATTGGTTAGTTTATTTATGTTGAACTCTGATGTAAAACTCTATATATTCAAGTATATGTTCTTTGTTTATCATATTTGTTTGCTATATGTGTACTATGACTTCCTGGGCACACATATGGCCGCATTCGGGTTCCTTTAGTCCCACATTGCTAATGAACCTGGAGGTGAAAGGTTTTCTCCCTATATATACAAACCACCTCTCATCTGAAAAAGGCACACCATCGAAGGCCCCTTTGTTTGAGATTCCCTAAGGTAGTCTTCTTTCACCATATCTTCCACTAGTGCCCATTCTTCATCTCCTCGTCGTCCGAGCCTTCCGTTTTTTGCCTCAAGATTTTTAGTAAGACCCTTAGTGAATCTTGTAATTTTCTACCATATTTGTTTAGTCTATACTCTTTTGTAGAAAAGCCCTTGCTAGTTTTAAGCGCCGGAAATCTTGCACTCTTTTAAGCTTTTCCTTTGATTGGTGTATTGTTCTTAGTTATATATTTTTGTTTGCTTGTTTAGCTACTTGTATGCTCGTATCGTTGATTGCTGCGACTAGAAGGAACACGCTTTGAGTGCTATCAAGAAAAAGAGTTTGAAGATAAAGAGATGAAGACTAAGACTGGTTATACTGGATTTGAGGCAAGTATAGCAACGACAAACCTTGCTACCTACACACCTTAATAATTTACTTCATGTGCATGTGTCTAATTTGTTGTACCCTTAAGGTTGTACCTGGTCTTGTATATCATGTCCCTTGATTACCCCGGGTTTATGCATATGGGTAGACTTTGCTAGGCGCAGCTACTATCACGATTGTATAATTGTTAATTTTGACTTAATGGTTCACTTCAACCTTGATGATAAAACTTGCTTTTTAGCAACATGGTTCAGGGAGCTAGAGCATGTGCTTCATGCTTTGCTCTAGTGTCTCTCCGTAAGGCCTGGTTTTTAAAGCGGAAACCCAGGAGCCTGTCGCCACCGCTAGAACTATTATGGCTCTAGTCTTGGACAAGTAGCATGTACGGCTCTAGCTTGGCAGTAGTTACCAATGGGACAACGGCGTTAAGGGAAGCAAGGCACGGGGTGTTTCCTGATTCCACCGAGGACGGGTGATCTGTTGGCTATGTCTCGTTAGGCACATTCCCGTGTTGGGAGTCCCTACGATGGGGAACTCCGCACGTTGCGCATTGTTGGGGTGTGATGCCCGCACTCTGGACGCTATTGACCCCCTTATGGTGTAACTCTATAAGCGTAAGTCGACCTCGGTGCCTAGGTTCTCACCGTTGTACCTTAGCAGCTATTGTCTTGTTAGGGTGTCTTGTGAAAGGCCTCGTAGCGCCCCTATGCGATCACACCCCGGAAGTGTGGTTTGTGAGGTCTGATCCACCTCATGCATGGTTGGGTTTAAAGTTCCTTTAAGCTTTTACGTGACTGGTGGGTAAAGGACGAAACCTGTGCAGAGTGTAAATCTATCATGATAGTCGTGCTCTCGGTCATGAGCAGCCTGAATCCTTTTTTATTAGAAGTTGATGTTATTTATGCTTAATGGCACTTATACATTATTAATTGGGTTGCAACAGGGATTCATTTAATTGTAGTAATTTGGATTATGATAAAATGAATCAACTAAAATTGCTAATGCAGTTTAGGCATGTCTAGCCTTACTTTTGAGCCTTCATACACCCTGTTATACTTGCTAAGTGAGAGAATTACTTACACTTGCCATTATTCAACAAAATCCCGGATGGGTAACAGATGGATCAGCGATGAGACAGCTATTGAGTTTCCTGAGGATCTTCTGTACTTCTGAGCTGTGGTCAACCAGTCGGCGTCCCTGTGGACTTGAGGCTCTACCTGTCGAGAGAGTTAATAAATAGACTTATGTTGTGTTTTATTTAGGTAAATTCTGATATAAAAATATTTTATTCGAGCATATGTACTCTGATTTCCATATTTGTAAGTTGTATGTGTTCTATGGACTTCCACTTCCTGGGCACACATATAGCAGCATTCGGGTTTCTGTGTAAACCTGGGTGTGACAGCCGTCTTGCACCATAGCCAATTAGTTTGGAGTATTTGGGTCAAACTTCCCTTTCAAGAAGTTTAATCCCGTAAATGAGTGGCCCTAGGGATCCTGGTCCCACAGCACCCCACTTCAACCTGTGGCGGTACCTGTACCGCGTTAAGGCTATTGGCAGTGGCAAGCGCTGCGACGGCCCCATCCAGGTTACCGGCGGGGCAAGGTTCAGTCTACGGGTTGGCATGGTGAAGAAGTACTTCAATCTTGAGCTGAATGACACCAACAAGCATTGGCGTTAGGATTGGTTCTACATGAGTGACCATCCACCAATGTTGTCGGATAGGACTGGCTTTGCACTAGAAGAACGTGATTCTTGGAGGGAGATGCCTAGCAAGGAGGACCAAGTGGCCATAGATGAACTTCTAGCCAAAATCGACATCCTGAAGACAGGTGGACTTATGGCCCCGGCGGTGATAATCTCCTTTGTGACCCGGGCGATCCAACCGATTAAGGAGCGTGCCCCACTACTAGAAAACCCCCCTGTAGCTACGCTTCGATAGGAACGTAGGCTAAAAGCATTTCTACGTCGGCATGTAATGAATATATCAAAAATATTTTATTAGAGGCGTCTATAAGATGTAAATCTACACAATGTTTCATTCAAAAAAATCAATTATGTTGGAGATTTACATGGCGCAAATAAAATGCCAAAAAAACAAATGATGGTGCTTAAGGAGCGTGCCCCACTACTAGAAAACCCCCCTGTAGCTATGCTTCGATAGGAACGTAGGCTAAAAGCATCTCTATGTCGGGATGTAATGAATATATCAAAAATATTTTATTAGAGGCGTGTATAAGATGTAAATCTACACAATGTTTTATTCAAAAAAATCAATTACTTTGGAGATTTACATGGCGCAAATAAAATGCCAAAAAAACAAATGATGGTGCTTAAGGAGCGCGCCCCACTACTAGAAAACCCCCCTGTAGCTACGCTTCGATAGGAACGTAGGCTAAAAGCATCTCTATGTCGGGATGTAAAGAATTGTAAGAATTTTTAATGAATATATCAAAAATATTTTATTAGAGGCGTGTATAAGATGTAAATCTACACAATGTTTCATTCAAATAAATCAATTACTTTGGAGATTTACATGGCGCAAATAAAATGCCAAAAAACAAATGATGGTGCTAAAACTAGAAGTTGAACCAGCAACCTCCCTACACAAACAAGCATGACATACCACCTGACCCACCAGTCCACCACGCCGACTTGTCAAGTTAGTTTTTAGTAAGCGTATTTATTCTTAACACGTAGAAACATAGAACATCAGATTCAGAATTTCAGATTGAGACGATGAACATAAGAATAGACCATTTTTCTCTTTTTAATCTAGAACTAAAAATTGTAAGTGGTATTTCTCCCTCATAACAACTCCAAATTTGATGGTTCTTTTTCCTGATGTTCTCTAAAATCATGCTCTTTCATTTTATGTCGTTTTATGCATGTTAATTGCTCTATATTGAATTATTTTTGCGTTATTGTCAGGATGGCAGTGCACCGGACCCTTCCCTCCAAAAAACAATACTCTGGGCACCACGTGGTGGAGTTAAAATGCAAAACATTTATGCATGTTAATTGCTCTATATTGGATTATTTTTGCGTTATTGTCGGGATGGCAGTGCACCGGGCCCTTCCCTCCAAAAAAATACTCTGGGCGGACCTATCATTATCCAAGTTAGACACAGACCACTGCACCACCACCTCGTTGCTGATATTTCGAGAAAATGAATTTATAAAAGTAATTTGGTTAGTTGATTTGCCATGAAGAATGCAAGAACAACTCATCTTTTTCTTTTTAATCTGGAATCAAAATTTGTATCTGGTATTTCTTTGTCATAGCATTCCAAATTCGATCATTTTTTCTTTCTAAATTTTTCTAAATTCACGAACTTTCATTTAATGCCATTTTTTGTATGATAAATGCTATTTTTTGGATCTTTGTCATATGACTTGTTTTCTTCCACTTAAGTAGAGAATAAAAAACATTACTTTACATAACAATTGCTAATGTAACTTTATATTTTTCCAATATTATGGTCAACATAAGGTTGTGGCCAAATTTTAGGTGCATATGAATTCGAAAATGTTACAAGGTGTTCAAATCTCAAAGTTTGAGTTGGGTTATAAGAAACTATGTGAGAGATGCATCTATTTGTGAACAATGTATAGTCTTACACTATCAAAACCTTACAATTTTTTTGTAACAAGCTTATTAATCCAAGATATGTTTTCATGCCAATTTTTAGATTAGTTTGACTAAATTGACGTTTATTACAATTATTCTAAGGTAATTTGGAGATAGAAAGTTGAATTATCCCGAGCAAATAATTAAATTCTTCATCTATATCTGGAATATGTGCTACAATGTAACATATAAGCCTAAATATATTTTTATGTAATTTTTAAATGGTATTTGACATATGTGTAGTTCATTTTAGAATTACTTTTGACAAGCACTTAAATTTTTTAAAACTACAAAAAATAGTAATCAATTTTGAATTTTTTAAACTTCTACAAGACAACTTATATGTAGTCTATTAAATATAAAAATTGAGTTGGTGTAGATAAGATAATTATTTTATGTGTTACTTTACAATGGTGCGATAAAATGAATAAAGAAAAAGAAAACGTTAAACAAAAGGAATAAACCAAGGCCTGTTTCGGCCCAAATGGCCCAATAAATTATGGTCGTTCATCGGCGATCTAACGGCTGAGATTGCGCGCCCATGGTATAAAAACACCGGAAACCCTAGTTCTCGTCTCCATTCCTGCTCTCCGGTCGCGAGGCGCCGAGCCGCCGCCGCTCCTCGGCCCCTGCCGCTCTCCTCAACGGCCCCCCATCCAATCCTTCCCTGTCTCTCCTCTCGCACATGCAAGCAGCCCCGCCTACGGTGCCTCCCTGAGTCGCTCCTCGGCGTGCATGGCGGCGTCTCCTTGTCTCACGCGGAGCTGCAACAGTGGCGGCAGCTCGCCCCAGGCGGAGGTGTGGCGTTGGCTGCTCCCCCAGGCGTAGGCGCGGCGGCGACGGCTGCTCACCCCGTGCGAAGCCAGACGGCGGCGCGGCGGCTACTGTTAGGATAGCTATACTTAATATGCTACTATTGGGCTGTTTCCTTGTTGGGCCTGCGAGCCCTTCATTCTATTTGGGCATGCGTGCCAATTCATTTGCTACATATGCCTGAGAGGAGGGCGAGGGAGACATCGATGAATTATTCTGTAACAGACAGACTCCTGTTCTTCTGCCTCCTCAACCGCCGGCCATGGCGATTCTCTCCTTCGGTCCTTCCCCATGTGCTTCCTGCCCTTGATTCCATTCTTCTCTTCTGATCCCTACTACCCTGCTGCTAACAATTGGTATCAGAGACTCGTCGATTCCTCCGGGATTTATCCTCCTTCTTCATCCACAAATCCATCTGGATCTCCTACTCCGTCCACCACCACCCCCCACCTGCCGCCGCCATGTCTCTCAACACCAAGGTCCTGCTAGACGAGAGGTACATGCTCGGCGACTGTTTTGTGTCGGATTCCCAGAGTTGCAGCTCGAAGAACCACCTCTGGTTGAGTGCCCGCAACCTGTTCGACGAAATGGCCAGAAGTAATTTGGATCAGTGGAGGTCACCAAATCGCACCCTAGAGGTCACCATTCACAGGGTTTGCTATCCTCTCGTTGAATTTGTGCTTCATCAAGTATTTGGTTCATATGGAGGAGTGGTGGAGCAGATACTTGTGATTGGGGGAGCAGACGTTGTGATGGCGAGTGTGGTGTTTGATTCTGTGGAGGTTGCAGCAGATGTTTATGGGGAATTGTATGGCCGCAACATCTATGATGGTTGTTGCCAGATGGAGATCAAGTGGGGATTGCCAACACCAGCTCCTGCACCCACTTCCCCGGTGGTGGCGGCCGCGCCTTCGGCAGCCGCTGCGGCCTCGACTGCTCCATCCACCGGTGTGCCGATCCCCATCGCGCCGGCACCTTCCTCCGCCGCCTCGGCCACGCCAGCGCCCACCCTCGCGCCTGCGGCCACACCTTCCGCAGTCGCGGTGGTCCGCCCGCTCCGTTCTCCGGCACGACGACGCTAGCGCCCTCCACCGCTGCCTCGGTCGCCACAGCGTCCGCACCCACCACCGAGCTCGACAGCCACACCGTCATCAAGCTCGACACCAACAACTCGATCCGCACTCATGTTCCTCAGATCCAGACCACGGGAATGGAGGGGGACGAGTTCATCGTCGGTGGCATCAGTGTGGCGCGTCCGCGTCGAGCTCGTCCTCGCCGGCCGCGTCGAGCTCCTCCGCGCTGGCCTCGCTCTCGACGGCTGCGGCGAGGTCGTCTGCGCGTGCCTCGGCTTCGGCATCCGTGGCAAGCTCCCACCAGGTCCACACCAGTGCATGTTGTGCTCAAGTTCCCTCCAGTTGTTGTGATGGCCACTGCCAGCAAGTGCTCCTCAACATGCATGGATGCTCAGGTGTCGTTCGGTGAAATGCATCAAAGGTACATCACCAGCCTTATCTCTGTGTTGACACTTCTTACGGTCCACTATTAGGATTGCCAATCCCAGTAATGGTGCAAGTAGTGTTCATTGGTATTCTTACGATATAGATATAAATCCGCAAGCGCACGGATACCGATGTAGCATTTCACCCGGGAGTATTCCTAGGTATCGTATTTATATTTCCGCAGGGAAGCATTGGATAAAGAGTATCGACTATTGACAAGGATGTAACTACTAATTAAAGTACCGGCTAACAAGGCGGGGGTAAAGGATAGGATAGGAGTGATATTCAGTTGACACACACAAGGAGAAGTTCAGGATAGAGATAGAAGAGCGGTCTAGCTAGTGGGAGAACAACGAGACAGGAAAGGATTCCTATATACTTCCACTGGCCTTGAGATACCTCTGGCAAGGGTTACGGCTAGCATGAAGAATGGCATCTATGGTTCTCTTCCTAGTTCTATTATCTCAACATCGGGGACGGAGCCCGTGACACACAGAAAGGGATGAGAAGGGGTGCCACAAACTCCGTGCTCTTACGGTGCGCCTGCAGACCGGAACTAACGTGATGGACTACGAAGATTGAAAGGGCTGTCACCACCTCACGGCTACCACCTCCGTTGCGACGGGGACAAACCAAGGTTACCATCTAGACTAGGTACCACACCTATGCTAGGCAGTAACTACTCACTCTTCTAGAAAGAGCAAGCAATCCTGTCAATACCCCAGTGACAATTCACCGCAAGTATTGAGCAGAAACGAGGAACCAGCTAAGACAAAGGACTAAGAGAGAACTTATAGAACCAGACTACAACAGCTTATAACCAAGGCTAGACATTCCACAATTACTCGTGAAATAAATGCAGAACAAATAGCTCAAGTAAATGCAGAGGAAATATATTGATTACTCAGAGTCAAACATAAAGAAAAGGAAAAGATACAAGAGCTTTACCAAAACTCCAGAAGACGACTCCGGAACCCCGAACGAAGCTCGACCCTGACTCTAACTCCCAACAGGACTAGCCTACTCTACATCTTGAAAGTGGAGAATGGAGACTTGCTCCCAAGTGGTGTGTGTGATACAAGGGGTATGCCGCTACATTTATAGGTGTCCCAAGGCGGTTGGAGGCTGGGTAACCGCCAAGGCAACCAGAGGCGGTTGGGGACCCGTTCGGCCGAACACCCCGGGTTCGGCCGAACAGGTCGGTTTGGCCAAAGGCCGTTGGATGCACCGCCTTCTCCTGGACGCCTTGGATGAGCTCTGGAAGGCGGTTGGCATTTGGGGGCGGTTCGGCCGAACTGGGTAGTTCGGCCGAACTGGGCCTCCAGCCCAGAACGCCTCCCATGCACCGCCTTTGCTTCCTGGACCTCCTAGGCTGCTTGTATGTGTTGGTCTTCATGTGTTTCTGGCCCAGAGGTGATGTGGCAGTGGATGAGGTGTCTTGCACGGTCGCAGCTCGGTCATTGCTGACATGGACGGCCTCCGGTGGCGTGTATGGCTAAGGGGGGTAACCGGCCGAACGGAGTCGTTCGGCCGATTCGGTCATTTTCGGCTTCAATAGCGCGTATTTGTCGTAATTGTACCTGCATGAGTGACACTCACCAAAACTCATGAAACTTTATTAGAAATAAAACCTAAGTACATGGAATGTTACATAAAACCATATTTATTCCCGAGTATTGGTGGTCGGATTTGGGTTGTAACGACCGCCAACACTCAATCACTCAAGTGTATTTGAATCCTCGCCAAAGGCTTGTGCCTTCTTTTTCATCCTAACATCTAATCTGGCTTTTTGTGTGGCTCAGGGACAAAGGATGAAGGCATGCATGCATCTTATATTTTGCTAAGTCAAAGACCGGATCTCTGAGGAGACAAATCACATCTTAAGATCGAGACGTGCAAGTGTGTGGATATGAATGGAGTGGAATATGGTGGAATGGTGGAATGGAATATGGTGGAATGGTGGAGTGGAATATGGTGGAACTCCTTGGATGAAACTCCCTCTCCTTGATTTATTTTCGAGAACATGGGCTATCTTTTATTCTCATATTTTTGTCATGCCACTTGGCATGCTTTTCTTTTTTTTCTCTTTCTTTTTGCCATGCTCTTTGGCATGCTTTTCTTTTTCTCTTATTTTTGCCATGCTTCTTTGGCATGCTTTTCTTTTTGCATAGCCCATGTCTCTATCAAGAATATTTGGAGAGGGAACTCATAGAACATGGAGCATTTATTTTTGTGGATGGATGATGGAAAATGTTTGCTAACTCCCAGTGTAGGAATTGCAAGTGAGAGGTGGTGTGTGTACGTGGGTCTCGATATTTAAGAATATGAAAGCTTCACTCAAAGGTCACAACAATTTGACAAAGCTCACTAAGATAACAAGCAGCATATGAGTAGAAATTTTCAACTAAGCTTATCATATGGCTCTGGTAGGTATTTTGACCAATGAGGAACTTGTTCCATTTTGAAAGCATAAATTTCCGAGATTTTCCCCGTACTAAAAGCAGAATAGAATTTAACCAAATTCTCACTATATCAATCCCCACAACAACTTAAACTTGGAATAAAGCATGTGCTCCCACAAGGTTTTCAGGATCATTTTTACTCATGCCAAATAACTCAAGCACAATCTAGCAACTAGTTGAAACAAAGTACTTGCAGAATTAATGACAGAGCAACTATTCATCATTTCCAAGGTGAGAGGCATATGATTCATTCCATGCATAGTTGGGAGTTATTTTATTCAAGGGAAATATTGTTTAAGGGAAATATTTTTGGTATTTTCATTTTTTTAAATGCAAATTATCATGAAGGAAAATGAACGGGAAATTAAAAGATCAAAGTGCTGGATAAATCGGGACATACCTGGTGGGGGTCCTCCCCCAAGCTTGGACTTTCACTGGTACGGGTTGAGCCTTGAAAGGTACTGGCTCAGCTGTTCTGCTTGCTCGTGGACGTCATGCTGGATGGACGCCACCATCCCGTTATTCTCTTGATGGTACTAAGAATGGCGGGCTAGCGTGTCTTGAATCTCTCGGGTACGGTCGTCGATGAGCTCGACTCGGTCGGAGATGTAGGGCAACTCCCGGCCGTACTCAAAGCGTGTGGACTGTGAGTATCCGGGGTAATATGGCTGGGAGGCACTGTCGTATCCCCCTCCATACCGGCTCCCAGACCACTCAGAGTCCGTGTCCTGGTCATAGTCCCAGCGTCCTGAGGTGAAGTAGTTCGGCTCCTGGTGTTGCCCGGAGCCTCCTGCTCCAGACGTCCCAGCACCGGTGTACATGTCGTAGGTGGTCTCAGAAGCGGAAGTGCGTCGGTGCGGCATTTGTGGTGCATCTTCAGGCTCCTGTGAGGTGGCGAGCCCAGCATCACGCCTGGCTCGTCCCCTCATGACGGGTCCGTCACCTGCAACGCTGTGCCGAGCGGGCTCTCTCCAAGGTGGAGAATCGTCCGACTCGGTCCTCAACTGAAGAGTTAGTTTCGACGTGGTATACAACCTTAGTGCTGCACAAGGCAAAGGCACTTCAATTGTATATCCACGGTAAATCATTGCCAGCGTTGCGTCAGGCGTTCGCCGTATCATGTGGGCTTGCACGAAGTGCTTGGCATCCACGACGGAACGCGCTGTCTCGATGTACGTGAACCGGGCGCCTTGGAGGACGCCCAGATGGTTAGCGAGGCGAGTGACTAGAGAAGTCATCGCCATGCTACCCGCATGAGAAATATGAGACAGCTAGTGACCAACCATGTCTTTCACTGGTGAATAGGGAATCTGCTTGACCATGGCAAAAAGAACCTGCAACTCGATGGTGTTGACAGGGCACAAATCTACCTGGGGGAATATCGTCATAGACACCCAACGATGCATGAAACGCAAAGTGGGGTTATGTATGTTGTTCGTGCGTGGCGCATGACAGTTGGTATTCCCCGAAATCTTTTTCCAAAATGCCACCCGGTCAAATCTTTTAAGCGCTTTGTTCGGGTCTAAGGAACAACGGCTTGAAAATCCGAGACCCGAACTAAAATCCCTCCAAGAGCAGAAAAACTCTTGGTTGAAAAATCGGCAACGAATCCCCCCAGTTTCAGAAACCAAAGTCGAGAGGAATTCAAGGGTGAGCATGTACGAACCTTCTTCGTTGATGTGCCAGAAATTCTCCCAGCCAACAGCTTGGAAGATTTCCGTGAACTCTACGTCCATCCCCGTGTCCCTGAGCAAGTCTTGCTCAAACACACGGGTGTGCTCGAACTCCTTCAGCCGAAGCTCGTTGAAGGTGTTCTGCTCCCGTTCTGTCCTGAGATTGATGTCACTCTCACTCAGGAGCTGCCTGGCCGGGGGCGTGGCATGGCCCCATCCCGAGCCGGCTGCTCCGTACTCGTCCGTGTCCATCCGGCTCGAGCCTCGGGACGGAGCTGGGAAACTCCCAGCATCGTCCGATCGTCGGCCTAGCCGGGCGGAACGACGGAGCGACGTGAAGAACTTCGACATGATTCCTGCAAAAGGTTAGTGCAACAACAACTACCCGAAGGACTGAATATATATGGTTAGCACAAGAAAATCAAGTCAGTCGTTTGAGATAGTTAGTCGTTCTTGCGGGGATAAAAACCACCACAAAAGGTTAGTCGTTCTTGTGGGTGTCGGTGACCACCACAAAATCGTCCAGAAATTCAGCACAAAGATCACAACCAAAGCAAAATATTTTTTTTCTAGTGATGCAAGTGAACCAAAACTTGAGCAAGAACTTTGGGAAGGACTTGAGCACAAGCTAGAGCAAGAAATGAGAGAGGGAGAGCTTCTAACAGAAATTTTTCAGAGTGTATGAGTGTGTGAGAGCTCACAAGCTTGCACCAGCATTTATAGCCTGAGGAGAGGCAGGTCCCTAATTCAGCCGAACTGGGTGGTTCGGGCGAACCAGGTGTTGGCACTTCTTACGATCCAATATCAGAATTGAGAATCCTGGTACTGGGGTAAGGAGTGTTTCAGTGGTTTTCCTTATGGCTTAGTAAAATATAGAAATATTCTGCAAGCGCACAGAATCACCGCTGTAGCACTTCACCTGGGAGTATTCCAAGGTATCGTAATTTATATTTCCGCAGGGAAGCTTTGGCAAGATTACTAGTGAACAGATATTCGAGACTATCAGAGAAGGGTACACGACTAGACAAGATAGGGGATAACGGTATTGGATAGGAGTGGATATACCGGACACACAGCTCAAGGGATACTCAGGTAAGGGAGAGAAGAGATAGATAGCTGGGAGGACAACGAGAAGAGATAGAGGACTCCTAGATTCTTTATCTACCTATGTCACTCTAGCTTAGAGATACAGCGGCTATAGAGCCAGCGCTAGGAGATCTGGGATAACTCTAATGTCTTAGCATTGGGACAAGGGAACCGGTGAACACACAGAAAGGGATGAGATTGGGTACCACTATTTCCCAACTGGGGGATCCTACGGACCGGAACTAACGTGATGGGCTACGAAGACCGAAAGGGCTGTCACCACCTCCCGGCTACCACCTCCATTGCGACGGGAATAAACTAAGGCCACCGACTAGTCTAGGAACCACTCCTACACTAGGCAACGACTACTTACTCTGCTAGCAAGAGCAAGCAACCTTGTCAATACTCTTGGTGACAATTCACCTCCAGTATCAAGCAAGATCGAAGAACTAGCCAAGACAAAGACTTAAACAAGACTACAAGCACTAGAACTAGAACTGACTATAGTCTAAACAAGATATATGCTGCAACTAGGATAAAGTAGAAGCAAGATATAAATGACAAAGGCAAAGTGATAAAGATAACTATATTGATACTCAAAGTCTTACAAAAGGGAAAGGTAAAAGATACAAGAGCTTATACCAGAGCTTCTGAAGACGACTCCGGAACCTCCGAGGCACAGCTCGACTCAACTCTAACTCCCAACTAAACTATCCTAACTCTACTAGAATGAAAGTGGAAATGAGCTCCTTGGCTTGGTGTGTGTTTACAAGTGAGGTGCGACCCTCTATTTATAGCTCCAAGGGTCGGTTGAGGCAGGGTAGCGGCCAAGGCAACCAGAGGCGGCAGAGAGGCGGTTCGGCCGAACTACCCAGTTCGCCCGAACCGAGGGATGCACCGCCTCGGCCACCAAGGGCCAGGATGCAGCCCCAGGGTCAGTTTGGCAACTGGGGCGGTTCGGCCGAACCCCCCAGTTCGCCCGAACTGGGCCGGAGGCCCAGGCCTGCCCCCATGCACCGCCTCTGCTCTGTGGACTCCCTGGGCCGGTCTCTGGTGGTGTACTTCGTGCTGTGTGGGCCCAGGTTGATATGGCGGTGCTCCGGGATGAGTTGGCGGTCGCCCACCTGTCATGTGATGTGTTCGCTTGGTCATTGTTGACGTGGACGACTCCTGGTGGTCTGCTCGGCTAAGGGGGGTAACCGGCCGAACGGAGTCGTTCGGCCGATTTGGTCATTTCTGGCCCCAATAGCACATATTTGTCGTAGTTGTACCTGCACAAGTGACACTCACCAAAACTCGTGGAACTTTATTAGAAATAAAACCTAATTACATGGAATGTTGCATATAACCTCATTTATTCCCAAGTATTGGTGGTCAGATTTGGGCTGTAACGACCGCCAACAAGCTCCCCCAAGCTTAGCTCTTTGCTCGTCCTCGAGCAAAGATATAAACTTAGGCTCGGTGGATCAGGAGTTGCTACAATGTCATTTCTTTTGCAGGTAACTTTATAAACAACTAGTCTTCAAAAATACTTGAATCATAGGCAAAGTTTCAAATCACCCTTTTACCTATGGGGCTTATAGCAATCTCCTTATCTTGGGCGGTTGAAAGGACGAACAGTTTAAACTCAGTTTTATTCCACTCTACTCTTTTCAGGATCCCATCTCGGAGTTTTTCATAAGTTTTGAAAACTACAAATTGTTCCTCATTGGCACACTCAATCACTCAAGTGTATTTGAATCCTCACCAAAGGCTTGTGCCTTCTTTTCATCCTAACATCTAATATGGCTTTTTGTGTGGCTCAGGGACAAGGATGAAGGCATGCATGCATCTTATATTTTGCTAAGTCAAAGACCGGATCTCTGAGGAGACAAATCACATCTTAAGATCGAGACGTGCAAGTGTGTGGATATGAATGGAGTGGAATATGGTGGAGTGGTGGAATGGAATATGGTGGAATGGTGGAGTGGAATATGGTGGAGTGGTGGAATGGAATATGGTGGAACTCCTTGGATGAATTTCCCTCTCCTTGATTTATTTTCGAGAACATGGGCTATCTTTTATTCTTATATTTTTGCCATGCCACTTGGCATGCTTTTCTTTTTCTCCTTCTCTTTGCCATGCTCTTTGGCATGCTTTTCTTTTTCTCTTATTTTTGCCATGCTTCTTTGGCATGTTTTTTCTTTTTGCATAGCCCATGTCTCTATCCAGAATATTTGGAGAGGGAACTCATAGAACATGGAGCATTTATTTTTGTGGATGGATGATGGAAAATGTTTGCTAACTCCCAGTGTAGGAATTGCAAGTGAGAGGTGGTGTGTGTACGTGGGTCTCGATCTTTAAGAATATAAAAGCTTCACACAAAGGTTACAACAATTTGACAAAGCTCACTAAGATAACACGCAGCATATGGGTAGAAATTTTCAACTAAGCTTATCATATGGCTCTGGTAGGTATTTTGACCAATGAGGAACTTGTTTCATTTTGAAAGCATAAATCTCCGAGATTATCCCCGTACTAAAAGCAAAATAGAACTTAACCAAGTTCTCACTATCCAATCCCCACAACAACTTAGATTTGGAATAAAGCATGTGCTCCCACAAGGTTTTCAGGATCATTTTTACTCATGCCAAATAACTCAAGCACAATCTAGCAACTAGTTGAAACAAAGTACTTGCAAAATTAATGACAGAGCAACTATTCAACATTTCCAAGGTGAGAGGCATATGATTCATTCCATGCATAGTTGGGAGTTATTTTATTCAAGGGAAATATTGTTTAAGGGAAATATTTTTGGTATTTTCATTTTTTTTAAATGCAAACTATCATGAAGGGAAATGAAAGGGAAATTAAATGATCAAAGGGCTGGATAAATCGGGACATACCTGTGGGGGTCCTCCCCCAAGCTTGGACTCTTCACTGGTAGGGGTTAAGCCTTGAAAGGTACTGGCTCAGCTGTTCCGCTTGTTCGTGGACGTCGTGCTGGATAGACGCCACCATCCCGCTATTCTCTTGATGGTACTGAGAATGGCGGGCTAGCGTGTCTTGAATCCCTCAGGTACGGTCGTCGATGAGTTCGACTCGGTCGGAGATGTAGGACATCTCCCGGCCGTAGTCGAAGCGTGCAGACTGTGAGTATCCGGGGTAGTATGGCTGGGAAGCACTGTCGTATCCCCCTCCATACCGGCTCCCGGACCATTCAGAGTCTGTGTCCTGGCCGTAGTCCCAGCGTCCTGAGGTGAAGTAGTTCGGCTCCTGATGCTGTCCGGAGCCTCCTGCTCCGGACGTCCCAGCGCCGGTGTACATGTCGTAGGTGGCCTCAAAAGCGGAAGTGTGTCGGTGCGGCATTTGTGGTACATCTTCCGGCTCCTGTGAGGTGGCGAGCCCAGCATCACGCCTGGCTCGTCCCCTCGTGACGGGTCTGTCACCTACAACGCTGTGCCGAGCAGGCTCTCTCCAAGGTGGAGAGTCATCCGACTCGGTCCTCAACTAGAGAGTTAGTTTCGACGTGGTATACAACCTTAGTGCTGCACAAGGCAAAGGCAGTTCAGTTGTATAGCCACGGTAAATCATTGCCAGCGTTGCGTCAGGCGTCCGCCGTATCATGTGGGCTTGCACGAAGTGCTCGGCATCCACGACGGAACGCGCTGTCTCGATGTACGTGAGCCGGGCGCCCTGGAGGACGCCCAGGTGGTTAGCGAGGCGAGTGACTAGAGAAGTCATTGCCATGCTACCCGCACGAGAAATATGAGACAGCCAGTGACCAACCATGTCTTTCACAGGTGAATAGGGAATCTGCTTGACCATGGCAAAAAGAACCCGCAACTCGATGGTGTTGACAGGGCGCAAATCTGCCCGGGGGAATACCGTCAAAGACACCCAACGATGCATGAAACACAAAGTGGGGTTATGTATGTTGTTCGTGCGTGGCGCATGACAGTTGGTATCCCCCGAAATCTTTTTCCAAAATGCCACCCGGTCAAATCTTTTAAGCGCTTTGTTCGGGTCTAATGAACAATGGCTTGAAAATCCGAGACCCGAACTAAAATCACTCCAAGAGCAGAAGAACTCTTGGTTGAAGAACTGAAAATGAATCCCCCCAGTTTCAGAAACCAAAGTCGAGAGGAATTCAAGGGTGAGCAGGTACGAACCTTCTTCGTTGATGTGCCAGAAATTTTCCCAGCCAATGGCCTGGAAGATTTCTGTAAACTCTACGTCCATCCCCGTGTCCCTGAGCAAATCTTGCTCAAACACACGGGTGTGCTCGAACTCCTTCAGCCGAAGCTCGTTGAAGGTGTTCCGCTCCCTTTCTGTTCTAAGGTTGATGTCACTCTCGCTCAGGGGCTGCCTGGCCGGGGGTGTGGCATGGCCCCATCCCGAGCCGGCTGCTCCGTGCTCGTCCGTGTCCATCCGGCTCGAGCCTCGAGACGGAGCTGGGGAACTCCCAGCATCGTCCGATCGTCGGCCTAGCCGGGCGGAATGACGGAGCGAAGTGAAGAACTTCGATATGATTCCTGCAAAAAGTTAGTGCAACAACAACTACTCGAAGGACTGAATATATATATGGTTAGCACAAGAAAATCAAGTCAGTCGTTCGAGATAGTTAGTCATTCTTGCGGGGATGAAAACCACCACAAAAGGTTAGTCGTTCTTGTGGGTGTCGGTGACCACCACAAAATCATCCAAAAATTCAGCACAAAGATCACAACAAAAGCAAAATATTTTTGGGATTTTCTAGTGATGCAAGTGAACCAAAACTTGAGCAAGAACTTGGGAAGAACTTGAGCAAGCACTTGAGCAAAGAGGTGAGAGAGAGAGAGAGAGCTTCCTAGCAGAGTTTTCAAAATGTATGCGTGTGTGAATGGTGCAAGGAGAAGCAAGCAGCAAGGGCAGCATTTATAGGCCGAGGGGAGGGCCTTGGCCAGTTCGCCCGAAGGCTCTGGTTCGCCCGAACCAGGCCTGGTGGCCAGGGCACTCCCATGTGAGTGCAGCACTCACATGCCTTTGTTTCCACTCCAAGTTTGTGTGGCCATCAATTCCCAAGGACATTTTTAGTGGATTTTAGTGGTAGGTGAGATGGAAATGTGACATGACCAAAGTGGAAATTAGTGGAGTCACCCCCATGCTGCCATGTTTGTGAAAATTGGTGAGTGTGCAGCCATTTTTAGTGGGGTAGACATGTTTGTTGCTGGTTGGTGGTGATGGTAAATAATTGGAGATGTTCTAGAAGGGATGATAAAAGTTACCAATTACATCCACCCTAGGTAAAATTTCAGCATGTGTCCAATTATTTCTAACCAAGCTTGCAAAATTTTCTACTCTCTCTCAAATTAATTACTCAAGTGGTTCATTTATATTGGAAAGGGAAACATGCAAATGCAATCGAGAATTTAAAAATTGGAAGGGAAATATGGGATACATACCGGTTTTCCTCGCGGAGAGAGCTCAGCTTTTAAGTCCGCGAGCGGGACTTCTCCTGTCTTCAGTTGCTCTTGTCATCATCTGGTCCTGGAGTGGATGACTCGGACGATGCAACCTTCTACCGCCACATTTTCTTGTTCTTCTTCTTCGGTGTCGGTGGTGGTGGGATCGGTGTCTCTGGAGAATTCCAGAGGGCTTGTTCTTCCTCGTATTTCTTTACGAGGAAATCCATTTCTTCTGCACCCGTCAGCTTTGTTGGCTCGTTCCATTTGAGCTGCTCACCACCGAGTATTTCCAGCTCTCCATTAATGAGAGCCTTAAGGAAACACTCGGCGCTCCTCTGCTCCGGTGTGAGTGGCTCTGTCTTCTTCTCTTCCCGGGGTTGAAACTTGAAGTAAGTCAACCTTCCATCGATACGGAACGAGATTTCTCTCGCATCCATATTGATCCTAGCCCGGGTGGTGTTCAAGAATGGTCGGCCCAACACAAGGGGAAACGAATGCTCGTTCCCCGTGTCGAGGACAACAAAGTCCACAGGGACATATAGTCCCCTGATCCGGACCGGTACATTCTCGATCACCCCCTCGGTGTAGCGGATGGTTGAGTCTGCAAGCTGTACCTGGGCAGTAGTAGGTGACAAAGTAGGGTAGCGTAATTTCTTAAATAATACCTTAGACATGATGTTGACGCTTGCCACCAGATCATAGAGTGCATCATCAATGCGACGATTCCAGATCGCGCATTGACTGATGGGCACACCGGGATCTTCCTTCCTGTCCGGAGAGGTCTTGACGATCGCCCTTTTTGCAGCTCTTGGCAGGTAGGTCCATCTTGGTGTCAGTACTTGGATGCGTGCGACCTTCCCTGCGTGGTTAGTTCGGAAGACACTTCGAGGCATCTTACCATGCCTGGTAGTGACGGCTTTCACTGTTTCGATGGAAGGTTCGGGTTACCCCGGAATCTTCCTCGATTCAGTGGCAGGAACAGCAGCAGCTAACTGAGCGACTTGAGTTTCTATCATTTTATTAAAGCTTAGTTGACTTTTCATAGCAGAAGAAAATGATTCCATCCTAGAGTCTATGCTTTCCAGAGTTTTATCATTAGCAGCAAGCTTTTTATTGATGTTTTCAGTTATTTTCATCTGGCCAAAGACAAGATCTCTAAGAGACAGCTGATTATTGAAGTTGCTGGAATTGAAATTGTTACCTTGTTGAGGCCTCTCAAAAGGGAGGTTTGGGCGCGGATTCCAGCCTTGGTTGCCGTAGTTGTTCGGTCGGTACCCGTTGTTGTTGGAGTTGTTGACGTAGTGGGCATCTTCTCGCGTTTCGGGGCAGTCATTCCCCGAATGGCCAGTGTTGCCACAGACTTCGCAGGTCATGTGAGCGTCCATGGCTTGCACCATTTCTTGAGCAGGGGCCTCCAGTTTCTTCATCAGGAGGTCCATCTTGGCAGCGAGCATGTCCAGAGCTTCAACTTGGTGAACTCCTCGGGTCTTTGGTTGAGTCCGGTCATCGGACCAACCTTGGTTCTCGACCATCTTCTCTATGAGGGCCTTCGCACGACTCTCCTCAAGAGAGAAGAACGAGCCTCCAACAGCAGCATCCAAGTACTCACGGGCAGAATTTCTCAGCCCGTGATAGAAAGTTTGGATTATGAACCAACTCTGCATACCATGGTGAGGACAAACAGAAATATAGTCCTAGAGGCGATCCCATGCCTCCAGGACTGTTTCATCTTTTAGCTGCTGGAAACTAGCTATTTTGTTCCGGAGGGCGTTGGTTTTCCCAACCGGAAAGAACTTTAGCAAGAAAGCACAAGTGCATTTATCCCAGGTATTTATTGCTTCGCGGTTAGCATAAAACCATTGTTTCGCCTTGACTAATAATGAGAATGGAAATAAACAAAGGCGAATGGCATCGATACTTACTCCGCGGATGGTGAAGGTGTTGCAAATCTGCAGGAAATGCTGGAGATGAGCATTGGCATCTTCGTGTCGCTTGCCGCAGAATGGGCTAGCCTGTACCATGTTGATGAGGGCTGGCTTCAGCTCGAAGCTACCATCTCCGACTGGCAGAGCTGGTCCGACACGTACGTTCTCGCTTGATGGAGCGGAGAACTCACGGATCGTCTTGGTTGCCATCCTCAATGTAGCCTGGTCAACGACGGGAAGGACTGGGTTCGTCGGAAGGAGTTGCTTCTGAGGAGGTACAACACGAGGTCGTACTTTCCTCACAAATGACTCCGGATTTTCTTGGAAGTTTGACGGTAGTTGGAAACCAGTCATGCACTGCTCTGCTCCACAAGGACCAACGAACAGAGCAAGGATAAACCCGCTTGAGTAGCGGTACTCAACTAAGATAGCTCAAGATAAAAATTCAAAAGTGATCTAGCCAAAGACTTCCCCGGCAACGGCGCCAGAAATGCTTGTTGGCACTTCTTACGATCCAATATCAGAATTGAGAATCCTGGTACTGGGGTAAGGAGTGTTTCAGTGGTTTTCCTTATGGCTTAGTAAAATATAGAAATATTCTGCAAGCGCACAGAATCACCGCTGTAGCACTTCACCTGGGAGTATTCCAAGGTATCGTAATTTATATTTCCGCAGGGAAGCTTTGGTAAGATTACTAGTGAACAGATATTCGAGACTATCAGAGAAGGGTACACGACTAGACAAGACAGGGGATAACGGTATTGGATAGGAGTGGATATACCGGACACACAGCTCAAGGGATACTCAGGTAAGGGAGAGAAGAGATAGATAGCTGGGAGGACAACGAGAAGAGATAGAGGACTCCTGGATTCTTTATCTACCTATGTCACTCTAGCTTAGAGATACAGCGGCTACAGAGCCAGCGCTAGGAGATCTGGGATAACTCTAATGTCTTAGCATCGGGACAAGGGAACCGGTGAACACACAGAAAAGGATGAGAAGGGGTGCCACTATTTCCCAACTGGGGGATCCTACGGACCGGAACTAACGTGATGGGCTACGAAGACCGAAAGGGCTGTCACCACCTCCCGGCTACCACCTCCGTTGCGACGGGAATAAACTAAGGCCACCGACTAGTCTAGGAACCACTCCTACACTAGGCAACGACTAATTACTCTGCTAGCAAGAGCAAGCAACCTTGTCAATACTCTTGGTGACAATTCACCTCCAGTATCAAGCAAGATCGAAGAACCAGCCAAGACAAAGACTTAAACAAGACTACAAGCACTAGAACTATAACTGACTATAGTCTAAACAAGATATATGCTGCAACTAGGATAAAGTAGAAGCAAGATATAAATGACAAAGGCAAAGTGATAAAGATAACTATATTGATACTCAAAGTCTTACAAAAGGGAAAGGTAAAAGATACAAGAGCTTATACCAGAGCTTCTAAAGACGACTCTGGAACCTCCGAGGCACAGCTCGACTCAACTCTAACTCCCAACTAAACTATCCTAACTCTACTAGAATGAAAGTGGAAATGAGCTCCTTGGCTTGGTGTGTGTTTACAAGTGAGGTGCGACCCTCTATTTATAGCTCCAAGGGTCGATTGAGGCAGGGTAGCGGCCAAGGCAACCAGAGGCGGCAGAGAGGCGGTTCGGCCGAATTCCTCGGTTCGGCCGAACTACCCAGTTCGCCTGAACCGAGGGATGCACCGCCTCGGCCACCAAGGGCCAGGATGCAGCCCCAGGGTCGGTTTGGCAACTGGGGGCGGTTCGGCCGAACCCCCCAGTTCGCCCGAACTGGGCCAGAGGCCCAGGCCTGCCCCCCTGCACCGCCTCTACTCTGTGGACTCCCTGGGCCGGTCTCTGGTGGTGTACTTCGTGCTGTGTTGGCCCAGGTTGATATGGCGGTGCTCCGGGATGAGTTGGCGGTCGCCCACCTGTCATGTGATGTGTTCGCTTGGTCATTGTTGACGTGGACGACTCCCGGTGGTCTGCTCAGCTAAGGGGGGTAACCGGCCGAACGGAGTCGTTCGGCCGATTTGGTCATTTCCGTCCCCAATAGCACATATTTGTCGTAGTTGTACCTGCACAAGTGACACTCACCAAAACTCGTGGAACTTTATTAGAAATAAAACCTAATTACATGGAATGTTGCATATAACCTCATTTATTCCCGAGTATTGGTGGTCAGATTTGGGCTGTAAAGACCGCCAACACCAGGCCCTGGTGGCCAGGCCACTCCTCCCTGAGTGGAGCACCTCCCCTTGCTTTGATTCCACGAAATTTTGTGTGGCCAACAATTCCCAAGGTCATGTGAGTGGTTTTTAGTGGTAGGTGAGATGCAAACTTGACATGACCAAAGTTGGTTTTAGTGGAGTCACCCCCATGCTGCCATGTTTGTGATAATTGGTGAGTGTGCAGCCATTTTTAGTGGGGTAGACATGTTTGGTGCTGGTTGGTGGTGATGGTGAATAATTGGAGATGTTCTAGAGGGGATGAAAATGATAAAAGTTACCAATTATATCCACCCTAGGTAAAATTTCAGTATGTGTCCAATTATTTCTAACAAAGCTTGCAAAATTTTCTACTCTCTCTCAAATTAATTACTCAAGTGGTTCATTTATTTTGAAAAGGGAAACATGCAAATGCAATTGAAAAATTAAAAATTGGAAGGGAAATATGGGATACATACCGATTTTCCTCGCGGCGAGAGCTCAGCTTTTAAGTCCGCGAGCTGGACTTCTCTTGTCTTCAATTGTTCTTGTCACCGTCCGATCTGGAGAGAATGTCTCGGATGATGCAACTTCCTGTTCCAGGTTACTTATAATTTACTGCAATATGTGCATACCTGGAATGATTGTCCATCCTGGGCTTCAACTGTATCCATAGCCTTCATATCCTGTGTGAAGTATATTTTGGGACTCCCCCTTCTCTCTTTTTTTTGATTTTTTTTTCTGTAGGGGTTAGTCCACACATACAACCAATATCCATAGAAGTACTGCTTTAAAGGTTCATTAATCAAACTTGACACCATGTCTAGTTCGATTAAAGCAAGCTAATTAACCTAAGCACCATGCTTAATTTAAAGAGCTTATGAATGTATTCTAGCTAGCAACACATTCAAACCCGAGCAAACCACAATAGATGAAGGGGGCATGGAAACACCTTGAAATATTTACATGGAGATAAGCATATGGCCATTGGTGAACTTTGCTTTTAATTCAGGTAAAACGCAAAAACCGTTTCACGTACCTGAGCGTGCCTACCATTGGCATCTGATGATGAATACTTTCAGAACTGATGCAGCGGTGATGCTACAACGCCAACGTGACTGCACGAAGTTGGCTGAGTCCTCCTCCGCGTTGATGTTTCCGTGTACGGATACACGGTTATAGATGTGGCAAAGGGGATCGGCACTCAAATATACCAACTAGTGGAATGCCGCGGAACTAGCTTGTATGCGAATGTTGAAACAATGGGTCCCAAAAACAAGCAAGTGGAGCGGCAAAGGAGTGGAGGCGTAGAGTTTGCCTCCTCTCTCGCGTGAAGCGCAAAGGACAAGCGAAAACTGGCCAGGCCAGGTTATGTTTGGCCACTAGCCTTGGATTAAGGCTTGCAGACATACAGACACCTTGGCCTAACACTAGTGGTCGCTGGATATTTATTTTATTTTTCTTTTAGTGTTTTTTTTATGCAAAACAATGATGGGGCGAATGAATGCAAATGCAAGAATGGGAAATATGCAGTGAATTGGGAAAAAAATGGGGTAATAGTATGCATGAATTCCTAAATTAAGTGATTCAATGCAATCATGCAGTGGATAATGCAAAAATTTAAAGGATAAAGCTCAAAATTTAAAGTCTAAGAGCTGGACTATCTCACATACCTTGATTTTTCTCGCCATTACCAACAATTTGAGACGGAATTGCGGTGATGCAGCGTCATTCGTCCGTCACATTTGATTTCCTTTTTCTTCCTTGACGACGATCTTTCTTCCATTCTGCACGTGGTTATGATAAAATATGTATATGTATGAACACATACCTGTGCAAATTTTCTTCAGAAGCTTCCGTACGATACTCATTGCAGTAGACAGGGGCATACATTGATAAATCCTGCATGATCGGGCACCCTGGGCTCTCTGCTTTCCTCCTGTTTGAAACAAACTCAAGCAAACAGGGGTGATCCGCTAATGCTAGCGGTAGATTAAATTAGTAGACACCAATGTCAATAATCAATATCTTTCGCCAATTGCTTCCCCGGCAACGGCGCCAGAAATGCTTGTTGACACTTCTTACGGTCCACTATTAGGATTGCCAATCCCAGTAATGGTGCAAGTAGTGTTCATTGGTATTCTTATGATACAGATATAAATCCGCAAGCGCACGGATACCGATGTAGCATTTCACCCGGGAGTATTCCTAGGTATCGTATTTATATTTCTGCAGGGAAGCATTGGATAAAGAGTATCGACTATTGACAAGGATGTAACTACTAATTAAAGTACCGGCTAACAAGGCGGGGGTAAAGGATAGGATAGGAGTGATATTCAGTTGACACACACAAGGAGAAGTTCAGGATGGAGATAGAAGAGCGGTCTAGCTAGTGGGAGAACAACGAGACAGGAAAGGATTCCTATATACTTCCACTGGCCTTGAGATACCTCTGGCAAGGGTTACGGCTAGCATGAAGAATGGCATCTATGGTTCTCTTCCTAGTTCTATTATCTCAACATCGGGGACGGAGCCCGTGACACACAGAAAGGGATGAGAAGGGGTGCCACAAACTCCGTGCTCTTACGGGGCGCCTGCAGACCGGAACTAACGTGATGGACTACGAAGACCGAAAGGGCTGTCACCACCTCACGGCTACCACCTCTGTTGTGACGGGGACAAACCAAGGTTACCATCTAGACTAGGTACTACACCTATGCTAGGCAGTAACTACTCACTCTTCTCGAAAGAGCATGCAATCCTGTCAATACCCCAGTGACAATTCACCGCAAGTATTGAGCAGAAACGAGGAACCAGCTAAGACAAAGGACTAAGAGAGAACTTATAGAACCAGACTACAACAGCTTATAACCAAGGCTAGACATTCCACAATTACTCGCGAAATAAATGCAGAACAAATAGCTCAAGTAAATGCAGAGGAAATATATTGATTACTCAGAGTCCAACATAAAGAAAAGGAAAAGATACAAGAGCTTTACCAGAACTCCAGAAGACGACTCCGGAACCCCGAACGAAGCTCGACCCTGACTCTAACTCCCAACAGGACTAGCCTACTCTACATCTTGAAAGTGGAGAATGGAGACTTGCTCCCAAGTAGTGTGTGTGATACAAGGGGTATGCCGCTGCATTTATAGGTGTCCCAAGGCGGTTGGAGGCTGGGTAACCGCCAAGGCAACCAGAGGCGGTTGGGGACCCGTTCGGCCGAACACCCCGGGTTCAGCCGAACAGGTCGGTTCGGCCGAAGGCCGTTGGATGCACCGCCTTCTCCTAGACGCCTTGGATGAGCTTTGGAAGGCAGTTGGCATTTGGGGGCGGTTCGGCCGAACCAGTTCGGCCGAACTGGGCCTCCAGCCCAGAACGCCTCCCATGCACCGCCTTTGCTTCCTGGACCTCCTAGGCTGCTTGTATGTGTTGGTCTTCATGTGTTTCTGGCCCAGAGGTGATGTGGCAGTGGATGAGGTGTCTTGCACGGTCGCCGCTCGGTCATTGCTGACGTGGACGGCCTCCGGTGGCGTGTATGGCTAAGGGGGGTAACCGGCCGAACGGAGTCGTTCGGCCGATTCGGTCATTTTCGGCTTCAATAGCGCGTATTTGTCGTAATTGTACCTGCACAAGTGACACTCACCAAAACTCGTGGAACTTTATTGGAAATAAAACCTAAGTACATGGAATGTTACATAAAACCTCATTTATTCCCGAGTATTGGTGGTCGGATTTGGGTTGTAACGACCACCAACACTCTGCCTGTTCCATGGGCATTGTTCTGTTGGATAGTGCTAGTGAGTGTCATGAGGACCATAAGCGGTTAGAGGACATGATTGGTCAAAATCCATTAATACTAGGGCCAGTTCCTGCATATTTGGTGCGTGTCTCGTTGTTGGGTAGTGCCATTGAGGTGTCAGAGGGCATGACAGGTCAGAGTACAATAGCTTCCAGTACTTGGGTTGCCATTCAGTTATTCCAGATTGTTCAGAGGGTTCAAGTCTTTCATGTCAGTGGGAGTTCAGGCTTACATTTGTTTGATGCTGCAATTCCAGTTCAGAGAGACGTGCTGTCATGTTTCAGTTCAGAGAGAAGATGCTTATTTAGTGCACACTATTCAGTTCTGCTAGTGCCATTACATGCTCAGGCTCTTGATACAGGACAGCTAGGCTTCACTGTCAGGTCATCATTCCATTTTGGGAATACTGGTCGGTTTTGCTTAAGATCATGGCAGAAAGTTAGTTGTGGTCAGTGTTATGGGCTGCAAAAATCGCCGTGGCCACCACCTATCCACTTGTTTCCTCCCGCAGTTTCAGGTCAGCAAGAAGTGTTGCAATTTTTGGTTTTCCTCATACAGCAACAGCAACTTGGTGATCAGAGAGCAATGGTCCTGCTGATTCAGTGGCAGAAATTCGGTGTTGTGCCTTTGACTAGCATCATCTTGCTTCAGCAATTGATCTTAATGGTGATCCTTCTTCAACAGTTGATCTTTTGGGATCCAATTGGTGCTCCTTATTCTCTTGATGGATGCTGTACTGAAATGACTATTTTATACGGTCCAGAAGTACGTGCTGTCGAATTCCTCAAGATTGAAGTGGTAAATGGGAAGGTGACAACTTACTGGCCAACATCAACAACTCCCAATCGGTTTGTCTGGAGCACAGCTGGTCAGCAAGTCATGGTCAACAATTATTGGATGCAGCAACTTCGGATCATGCAGTTTTACCCTGAAGCAGTAGAGGATCCATGAACACCTGCTGTCTCAAGCAACGCAATTCACATGTACTTCGCGAAGATAGGTATTACCATTTTATGTGCACTTCTGCTATCTGGTGATCAAGCAAGGAGTACTTTCAAGTGTGGCTGTTACTATCGTCATCAATACGTAGCTGTCAAAGTTAAGCAGCTTGGGGGCAAGCTGCATCTTTAAGAAGGGGAGAATGTTAGGATAGCTATACTTAATAGGCTGCTATTGGGCTGTTTCCTTGCTGGGCCTGCGAGCCCTTCATTCCATTTGGGCCTGCGTGCCAATTCATTTGCTACATATGCCTGAGAGGAGGGCGAGGGAGACATCGATGAATTATTCTGTAACAGACAGACTCCTGTTCTTCTTCCTCCTCAGCCGCCGGCCATGGCGATTCTCTCCTTCGGTCCTTCCCCATGTGCTTCCTGCCCTTGATTCCATTCTTCTCTTCCGATCCCTACTACCCTGCTGCTAACAGCTGCTCCCCCCGGACGGAGCCGCATCGGCGGCGCGGCGGTGTCTTCTCGCCCCGGGCGGAGGCGCGGCGGTGGCGGCTGCTCCCTCGGGCAAAGGCGGGTAGTGGCTACTGCTCCCCTAGGCGGAGCTGCATCGGCGGCGCGAGGGCTGCTTCTCGCCCCGGGCGGAGCCACATCGCCTGGGCAGAACTACCGCAGCCCACGAGGAAGGCTGCACAAGCCGGCAGGAGCAGGACCATAGGAGCATCTCCAATCGCACTCAATCTACTCGATTTGTCTTGATTCGAGTTGATTTGCACTTTATCCACTTGATTTGTGCTTCATCTAATCGATTTATGTCATATCCATGTTGATTTGTATTCACTTATTGCCACTGAATTTGAGATGTTCATCCTCTGCTTAGTGAATCATTAGTGTAGTTTTGTCATGTTGGACTGCATATATTTGTTAGTTGGGTAGTTTCATATATTGTTGAATAGAATATTGATATGTCTAGAATTTAAGACAAGTAATTCATTGGTTGCTGTGTTGCTTAGTGAAATTGGGCTCTACATCCTTAGTGAAAGATCAAATTATTTGATGGCAAGAGTTCTATTCTCATTGTTGTTTGTGCTAATTTACTTTGCAGACAAGAGCAAGTAACAGAAGTAATACGATTGCTGAAATTTCTGTTTAGCCCATAGACAAAATGTAAAAGTTTCTTTTATGCTTATTGGTTTTGTGGAGTTATTATATTTGGATTAAGATTACTACTATCTCTGCGAGTACTGGCACTACTTTTTACTGGAGTTTTAAATTTTTTTACTGAAACCAACACAGATCTATTTAATTTGTATGTCTCAGATATGCCACACTTTGTTTGGTAATTTTCTGTGACTATTACAAGTCTGTAGTACTTTTCTTGATGCAGCTCCTGCTTTACATGTATGGTTCATCCATTTTTATATCCTTCTTGCTTTGAGCTCTTTAAGCTAGAACTTTGGTTATTTTGTTTGACTTACATCATAGGTATATAGAAATCAAGACGATCACATTCTGCTTTTCCATATATATTGCTTTACATTATGAACCTGAAGAAATCTTTCAGTGTAGGGATCTTTCAGTGTTAGGTTGAAGTTGAACAATGTATTGATTTCATTCGTGTAAAATGGTTCTCAATAACACTTTATGGTCATTAAAAAATATCTTATGACACTGTGTGTTGCTACTCTCAATTGTTGTACTTAAGGAGTCATCATACGCATATCTGACCAGTTTGCTAGCATATGTGCAGCCATGTCATTATGGAGCATGAGACTTTTTCTTATGAATTTTGTGACTTAACTAGCAATCATGCCCGTGCGTTGCTACGGGTCGAGAAACTATAAAATATTATACTTTTGATTTGTAAATATGATCTCGTACAAATAAGACATACTATACGTTTGGTGTATCTTTTCGTGGAACTTTTTTTGGACAATTAAACGAGTAATAATTGATCTTGTTACTACGATGCCTTGGATTCCTATGTGACAGGCGAAGACAATATAAAGTCACCCTATTTTAAAATATAAATACAGATAGGTGAGCACCAGTGCAATGTAATGAAAACAAAAAATATAAAACATGCACCATTACATCTATATCTCTCATTATTAGAATACATATTTCACCCCATATTTCAGCTCCATACATTCATATGTATCTTCCTATTCTCCACTCACCTCTATTTTAACCATATATTATAACTAACAAGCTAACATTTAATATGTTCCTACTATTTATTGAATGATTATATTTGCAAAACTTATGTTTAATGACTATTTTTAACTCTGGTTGTTGAAACAAAGTGATTTCATATATAAAACTGATATTGAAAAGAAACAGAGTTGTAAAAAAAAACAATACACCGAACTCTCTCTCTACTCTCCCTTTCTGCTTTCTCGAAGTCTTTCTCTGAGGCTATTCGTACTGATCATCCTCTACTCTCTAAAAAAATATTTTGTCCAAGTCATCAAGATTCTCTACTCTTTATCACTTTTCCCTGCACTCGTTCATTCTTTATCTCCACTCTTTATACCAACTACTACTACGCGGGGCCATCATTAAATTTTTTTAACCATGCTCTTCCGGCGCTCCGGCGTGGGCCCGCGGCGCGCGGTGGGGGAGGACGGCGACGAGGCCCGCGACGCGGCGGCGGCAGCGGCTCCAGATTCGCTGCCCCAGCTCCCGCTCGGGCCTCCGCTCCAGCATCCTGCTCTCTTCCTCTGTTTCTTTCATTCACCGCAAGAAGAAGCTGCAACTGTCCTCTCTCTCTGTTCTTCCAACAGCAAGCAATAGCCTTGCTTTCCTCTCTCTGCTCGGTTCCCATGCGAGATGCAAAAGCATCAATCCACATCCTTTTTCTCTGCTCTCCAATCCAGCAAGCCGCAGCCTTGCTAATTGCCACCCTCCCTATGCTCCTTGATCCAAAATCCAAGTACGGAAGCACCAATTGCTATCCACCATGACCTGCAGCAGGGACGACACCATCACTGTGCTGCGCCCGTTTCATGGCCGCTGAGCTGGAGTTACATGGCCATCATCCGCATCGACCTCGCCGGCCACCACGCCAAGCTGGAGGAATAGTTGCTTCGCCCTGTGATGCTGTGTACCTCGACACCAAGCTGCTGCCAGGAACCCGACGACAAGCAGGACGGCTCGGACATCCGCTCCCACTCGAGCCTCCGCTCCAGCAGGCGGCGGCGGGCGCCCCTCCAGATCGACGTGCCTACGAGGACGCGGAGCAGCAGGCGGCCAGCTCGGCGGCGGGCGAGCGGCAAGCGGCGGCGGGGCGGGCGGAGCGGAAGCACCGCGACGGGCGGCCCCGCGACGGCGCGGCTCCGCTCAGCGGCGGCGGCGGCGCGCAACTCCCTACCACACCGCCGCCCCCTCTTGCTCCCGCCGCTGCTGCTCCGGCGGTGATGCCCCTGGCCGTGGGCGTGGGGCCGCGGATCTAAGGAATAGTGAGGGGGGTTTTCACAAATGTAGCACGACTTATATTCGATGCTTTTAAGGACCGCGGGTTAATTCTTATAAACATTAAGGGTTTTTTTGTGGATAGAGTGAGCAGCTTAGCTCGTTTCTTCGCTGTTTAGATAGCCATACAGCTTGGCTTGCTTCTTCTATATCTGGATAGCAGTGGAGAAGGTGAGAAGCTTAACTAGCTTCTTAGTTTGGTGGCAGCAATTTCATACTTGTTTACATAAGCAGTGAGTTTTGTTTCATTCCAATGGGCTTCTAATGACTCTCTAATCAAGCAAATTAGCTAGCTAGTGCAATGTTCCCACCTTGATTTTGATTCAGCAATGTGGTTATGTAACTATGATCAGAATTGCATCTTCAATATTGAGGATATATCTACTTTACTAACAAATAGTTATTTTCCAGTGTAAAAGCTTGCTTTAATCATAGATCTAAACTGTAACTTGATAATTATCACAAGCTAACCATTTTGTATTACCTTCAAGGCATGTTATGGTTTGTTGAACATCTAATCTGATTCTGTTTACTTGGAAACACATCGTTTGTATTTCCTGAATGCACCAGTTTAACTGATCTTATTGTTATGACATGCATTAAGCTATGTTGTCATCATCTTATTTCTTTTATTAATTTTGCAGTGGGGAAGGTGTTCTATGAAGAAAAGAAGCATCAACTGCAAGTCTTGCGAAATACAGTCTAGAAGGCTTTGAGGAGATGAAATACTTCAATATAGATAGTCTGCCTTGTTTTTCTTTTCTCCCCCTAAATAACATAGGAGAATAGGGCATCAGCCAACCAGCTTTTGTTTTTTATTTTTGTATGTGGAATCGAATGTCTTACTAATTGTTTTTGTACTCTTTGACAGACATTTTTAAAATTCTCCTTTTTCAATATTAAATGATGTGTTGATAAATAAGAAATTAATACGTGTAAATTAGAAATTGAAACGTGGAGTAATAAGACATAGACATGTGGACAAATGAATTAGTGACACCTGGCCCAAATAAGCAATATTTGGATCAATAAAAATAAAAGTCGTTGTGATAACCCTTCCGAATATAGTGACGCTTCCTAGTTCGTTGCCATTCATGCCTATGTATATAGCCTCGAATTCATAGTCCTGCAACATATGTTGTGCATATTGCGACGACACCTATTTCGTTGTGTTACCCTCATGTGTATAGCGACGGCCACAACCTTGTTGCAATACACCTCACACATATAACCTCGACTCGCTTTCGTTGTGATAGCCACTATGGCTATTGCAACACCATGGTTGTTTTTGCTACCAACAAATAGCGTGCGATATCTGGTATTACTATCACATGCTTCCATTGTAATAGAACTTACTTGCCACCAACAGCGAGTGTTGCAATAAAAACTATAGCCATGACGTCCATGGTTGCTAATGCCACTCATGCAATGCCAACGATCGTTGCACTTTCAACATATTGCCACGCCAACGATCGTTGCACTTTCAACATATTGCCACGCCTCACATCGTTGCGACAACCCCATTTCTGTGGCAAAGCTACGCAAAAGTGTCGTGATGTGCTATTGCAACTTGCGCAAATTCAATGCCTGCCAACGTCACACCTTGGTTGCGCTTGCTCACTATTGCAACGAAAATACCCTTATCGCAACGTTTTGGCGGCCTTGCGGAAGCCGTTTTCCCTTGTAGTGGCGTCATCCTAGATGGCTGGTCTCCGATGTTGAACCAGTCCACTCCAAAGGTCAAAATACTTCTTCACCATATCGACCCTAAGAGCAAACTCGCACCTCCAACTACTCTAGTCGGGCCCGGGCAGTTCCTACTCTCACCAATCGACTTGAGCCAATACAGTAGTCTCCACAGATTAAAATGGAGCAGAATCTCTAAGAAGGTTTCACACATGTGGCTAAAGAAGGAGATATCCAAGATGGAACTTACATTCAGATGGGTCAGCTCTAGCCCATAGTAATGCAGCAAACCCAGAAGAAATCCCCGATAGGAATCCCGAATCCCCGCTCGATAAAAGGGGTAAACACAACAATCTCACGAGTGTTCTCGTATGGCCAAACATCGGCACCGGATGCCCGCCATCCGAGCTGACTTTTGGATCCATCAAGTCGCGCTAGTGAAGGGCCTCCATCTTCCTCTCGGTCACCCGTGACTTGCCCTAGTGAAGTTCCTGGTCTGGCTCTTGCTTCTCCGTCGCAGATGCAGATGAGGCTGCCATCGCTCGAGCTTGTTGTCGTTGGAAGATGGGATGAATGTAAGCGGGAGTTCTAGTGTGCATCCAACAAAATGCCTTGGATGGTGAGGTGCTCAACTAGAGATGTCTTGGGCGCGGCTATGGTGGGGTGGCGACATCGCTGGAGCGCCGAGAGGCTAAAGAGAGCAGATGCACATTGGAGAAGATGATGACAATGATAGATGACGCTTCACATTTTATAAAGTCGTGACGGTTTGACCTAATGGCATCGTAACTCATGGTCGGAAATCATGGGCTCCATGATTTTCGAACCGTTGGATCGGTGGTTAGCGTACAAGATAAGCTTCCTTTCAAATCAGCCCGGCAGAAGTTAGATTAGATTTGGTTTGGTCTTTGAGTAAACGGGAGGAGGTTAGTTTTTTGTTAGGATTCTATGTTTGTTATTGTTTGATATGATACATGTGTATACAAAGATGTCCGTACCATAGCTTTTTTATAGATTTTCTCAAAGAAATAAGACTACCCCGTTATCGTGCGCGAGTTGTTCTTCGACGCTGGTGAGGAACCTGTTCTCAGCAGGCGCGGAGAGCACCTCCGCTTGCTACATCCTTCGCTCCCAGCCTCAGGCGCACCTATTCTTTTCACTCACCTCTCGTACACCGCCTAGACCCTAACGCCATATCATTGAATATGTCCATGCACATGTACCTTCCTTTCATAAAGATTTTTTGTTTATTACTCCCTCCGTTCCAAAATATAAGGCACGATCAAACTTGGCACAATCTCCTACATTAATATTTGACTCTTAATATCTCCAATGTTGTAATGTTTGTAGCAACAAAATTATAGTCTCTACCTAATACTAAAGTAAAGATTGATTCAACGGTACGCCATAATTTTACAAAACCCTACTTAATCTATACTATAAAGAGAATTAGATTTGAAAACACTTCTCACCAACAAAAAACCCACACCCACCTCACATAGGACCCACCTGTCGGGAAAATTGGTTGATGAATGGTCAAAAAAGAAGGGGGAGGGACATTTCTATGTTGATTTCCCCCTCTAAACCCAAAACTTTTTTCACCCAAAAAAGGGCCCACCTAAATATACCCATATTTTACCCATGTCTATACACAATTATCCCGTATTGCTAAAAGACAATAAATTAGAGAATTTTCTCCATATAAATAAATACCAACAATCATGAGTTTTGAGAATACCTAAAGCTCTTCATACATGAGAGAGCGAATATAAAGTATTTTTAAAAGCGCTTTGCACTAAAGTGAAGTGATATTGTTTTAGTACCTACATGTCATCAATAAACGTGCGTGCCGCACGTGCGTTCTTGCTAGTATTTATAGAAATTAACCCACCATCTTTTAGTATCTTGCTTTTTTTAAAAAAAACATGATGTATCATAAACCAACACATCAACGGTTGGGGATCTACAATCTCCCCGACTGCCCGTTGGCTATTATATTTGCTGTTGGCCTAAGTTGGGTTTCTAGTAGTGGTTGTACGCACCACTTAATCTTCTCATATCGCTCTCACGCCCGCCGTCGTCCTGCCGTCATTCTCCTACACGACGTCTATCGAGAATATCTTCTTTTGTCATGCTTCTAACGAGATGCAGAATCAGCGGCGTCCATGACTCTTGTGCGTTTTCACTTGCGAAGTCCTCTTTACCCATAACAATACATGGCATAAATTAATCTACCCATAAGGCATCATCTCCTCTCGTCGTTCCGTACCGCCATACACATCCCTTCGTCTTCTCACTTTGCTCACATCTCCGCCATCATTTTCAGCTGCAACTTATACCGAGGATTTCTCATTTGTCTTGCTCCTTATTGAATGCGTAATTGGAGGGCCATGACTCTGCTCACCTTCGCTCACAAAGTCCCCTCTATCCGTACTAACACATGAGTATTTATCTACCTGTCGTAACTCATCTCCTCTCATCGTCCTGCACCACCATACGCACTTCTTCATTTTCATTGCTTGTATCCCTGTTGTGTTGACTCGCTGTTCTTCCGGGCATAACGTCTGCCGAGGATCTCTCTTTTTCATGGTCCTCATCGATGAGGAATTTACGACATCTATGGCGCCCAACCGCCTTCAGTTATGAAGTCCCCTCACCCGTAACAACGCACTGGTATTGAACCAACCCACAATACCTCACCTCCTCACGTGGTCTCGCACTATCGTACGCACCCTTCGTCGTCTCACATCACTTGCATCCCCATCGTCGACATGCCGTCATTTCTAGACATCCTTTGTTGTACTTCACAACAGATACAGAATCAGTGTCGTCCATTGCTCCCACGCACTTTCGCTAATGAAGTCTTCTCCACCCGTAGCAATGAACACTAATTATATAAAAGTACTTTTAAATATAAATTTGTTGACACGAATCTGTGCCAACACACTTGAGAACGCTAGGACACGCGGCACGATCGTCAAAACGACCAACACCACGAACCTCTGGGCAAACCGGTCAGACCGGATTTCAGAACCGGTCAGACTGCTTTCTGACAGAGAGACATGAAGACCTAGAACCTCGAGCTCGGGAGGGACCCCGTCGGAGCTTGAGGGAGCTAGGGTTGCTCTAGGGTCGGCAGGTCACCTAGAATATCCTTGAACGCCGTCGAGACGAGCAAAGAACATCAATTAGGGTTTGGAAAAGTGTAGGGTTTGAGAGATAAAAGTAAGGGACAAATAATGATTGATTCGATTGGAATACCTCTCAATCGGCTTTAGCCTTCATATATATAGGCCGGGGAAGTCGTACCCCTGTTCAAGTCGGTTACAATATGGGACAAAACTCGGAATCCTAAACCTACTCGAATTACAGATTAAAATCGGTCTGACCGGTCAGGCAAACCGGTCAGGTCAGGCAAACCGGTCAGACCGGTTTCCCTTGGCTGGTGCCAGTTTTAGCTATCAACAAAATCTAATGGTATTATTTTTGTTAGATAAAACTTTTATTATGAAATATTAACTAAAGCTTAAAACTTTTAAAGTTTGAATCTTGAATTGTATGCACGCCTTATATTGTGGACCGAGGTGCGACACATCTACTAGTACTTACTTATATTTGTTACTAATTTTTTATGGCGTATGTGTATATGTGTACTAGGTGGTACCCCGCGCGTTGCTGCGGGAATTTATACAAAATTTAAAGATGCAATTTGAAAAGTAGAAACACTAAAATGATTACATTATAATATTTTTTGTAAACAACAATGTAGAGGAAAACATATTCATTTTATTGAGAGAGAACTAGTTAGAAATTTTTAGCATGATACTCGCAAAGACTAACACAATGCATAGCCGCAGAAAATCAATAGAAGACATAAATTCATAATTCTAGTAGATTGTGATGTGGACAGATTGCATGTTGAGAGAAGATATAGTGGATGGTGATGTGGACATATTGCATGTGGAGAGAAATAGGGGTGCGACTTTTAGTGGGTACCAATTATATAGTTGTTATAGATTGGTCTCAACGTGTCATTGTGATCGACTTGGTCCCATGGGCCAATATTCCGGCTTATCCGATCGTTTTTGTACGTGTTTATTCGAATTAGTTTGTTTTTCATATCCCGTGAGTTTATACGCATTTTCATTTTTGGCCTTTTTAATTTCAATTCTGTATTGAAATGTGAAAAAATAGAGTTAATTGGATATATGCCATTACAATTTTCATTTTTCAAACATATGCCACTACAATTCACATATTCGTAAATATGACATTTACAATTCTTACATACTTTGAGCCGTGCCACTATATACGTCTTTGATTCTCTTGGACCCACATGAAAATCTCGTAATATCGTATGGTCTAAAATACCCCTGTTATTTCTCCCCTCTCTCCCTCACTGACGTGTAGGCCCCACATATCTACTCCATCTTCTTCATCCCGCCCGCCTCCTCGGCAGGACGCGACGGCGGAGCAGCGCACCCGCGCCCGCACCGGCGGCGGGGGCAGGTCCGCCCCGGCGGAGCAGCGCGGCGACAGAGCTCATGCCCGCAGCGGCGGGGCCGCGCAGCTGCAAAGCGGCGCGGCGGCGGAGCAGCTCGGCCCCGACGGAGCAGAGCGGCGCGGCGGGGCAGTGCACCGCCGGAGCAGCGCAGCGGCGGAGCAGCGCGGCGGTGGGGCAGTGCTGCAGCAGAGGGGCGCGACGGCGGGGCAGTGCTGCGGCAGAGCGGCGTGGCGACGGCGCACGCGTGAGCAGCCGGGATTGGGGAAGAAAGGAGGAAGCCGATGGTTTGGGGGTATTTTGGTCCATTTGAAAATACTAGAGGCTGCATGTGGATCTGAGAGCATCAACTACATATAAAATGGCACATCTGCAACAAACAACGAATTGTAATGTCATATTTCCGAATACGCGAATGGTAATGGGATATCTCCGAAAAATAAAAATTTTAATGGTATATATATTCAATTAACCAAAAAAATAATATGAGGATTACCTCGGACCGCTTTCAATCCTACTCACTGGCACTGGCCTTGGCACACCGGAGGTGGAACGGAGACCGAAGCGGTGAGTTGGAAAAGCCTGCGCTGAAAAAGAAATCAAGAAATCCCTATGAGCCCCGACCTCCGGGGAGGGGGAGCAGCAGAGCAGAGAGAAGAGCTTCCTCCGGCGGGAAACGGCAAATTTTTTGCTCGAGGGCCCTAAACTTCCCTCCCCAAATTCCCCCAAACCCCGTCGCCATAATCACCATTGCTCGCGGAACCCTAGAGAGAGAAGGGGCGGAAACCCTAGCCATGGTGATCGCCGTTGAGGGCAACGGGTTCGTGCACGGCGAGGAGGACGAGGACGGCGACCGCCCCATCCGGTACCTCCCCCTCGGCCACGTCTACTCCTCCTCCGCCCCCGCCCCGCGCCCCCCGGCCCCGAAGAAGCTCCGAGTCGACGACGGCAAGTCCCCCTTGAAAGTGTACTACCGCCGCCGGCGCAAGAAGCCGCGGGTCGAGGAGCCGCCGCCGCCGCCCTCGCCAGCGACGGCCGCACCCGCGCAGCGGGAGCGGGATGAAGACGCTGGGCCCTCGCGGCGGAAGGGCTCCCTCAAGCACGAACTGCTCAGCCTGGGGTCCACTCCGCCTGCATTGGACTGGGACGGGGAGGGAGGGGAGCCCTCGAGGCGGCGAGGGCGAATGAGACGCAGCGGAGGGGCTGAGAAGACAGTTTGCTTCTCCGAGCATGAGAGACGGCGACAGGGCAGGCCCAAGGGGTTGGTCGGGAGGAAATGGGTCGAGTGAGTTGGATTTGCATAGATGACAGTTTCAGCTGAAATGTATCTACTTTTAATGGAAAATCCAGCTAGTATTGATGCTAGTTCTGTCACAGGTTGGATATTCAGAGTGCGGATCCTAACGCATTTGTCGGATTAGCATGCAAGGTGTAAGCTCTTGATAATTTTTCTTGTTCTCATGGAATTTCTGTGATGTTTGGACATGACTTCTGATTGTTAGTGCAGGTTTTTTGGCCGCTGGATGATGATTGGTACAAGGGCTCCATCACGGTGTACAATGAAGCAACCAAGAAGCATTCAGTATGTTCTCTGTCCCTGCTGGTGTAAATATTATTTGTTTCCCTTTTTTTGAATTATTCTGTTGCTTGTGAGGAATCCTCATATGTTTGCTGGATTAATAATTGAATTATTCTGCTGGTTGTGCGGAATCCTCATAGCTTGCTTATGTTTTTTCCCTTCTGTATTTTCCTCATATAAATATTCTTTTGTTTTTGAGGTATCATAATCTAGATACAGTTGACATCTAATTCGTTTCCACTCAATTTTCCATCCATATTCTGAATCAAAAAAGGATCAAAACCCAGTGGTTGATAACTATATTTACATGAACTGCAGGTACAGTATGATGATGGGGAAGCAGAGAACCTTAGCCTTGCAGATGAAAGGATAAAATTTTTCATCTCCTCTGAAGAAATGAAGTCCTTGAATCTGAATATTGGAATTTCCAATCAGGATAAGAAGGGTCATGATGAGTTACTTGCACTTGCTGTTAGCTTTCATGACTACCAGGGTCTTGACCCAGGAGACCTTGTGTGGGCAAAAATTACAGGTACTGCTGAACATCACCGATGTTGTCATCTGATAAACTTGAATTGAGTGGTGATATTTTTTTAGTTTTCTTCCGTATCATGTCATCAGAAGTTTAATTGCTAACTTGCTATTCAAATATACCGGAATACAGGTGTGTAGTGCTTCATTGCTTCATTTATCTAGTTTGGGGTGAAAGTTTGCATTAATTTCCCAACACAGTTTTGTCTTCTGAGCTTGGTCATATGTCTAGTGTAGTGGATCCTTCATATCCTTCATAGCTTTACGTTTATGTTATTTTTCTACGATTGTCTGAAATTTTTTTGTCTTGTTCACTTTCTACTAGAAATTTGAGTTTTATTCTTTGATTGCCACTTTAGCTCCTAGTTTCCCCTCTCTTCCTAAATTATAAAGTCAGGTGCATGCACATGCTTTCTTTTTGGGGTTTAGATTCAACATCTGATTGATTTTTTTTTTCTTTTGTGGTTGTTTCTTGTTTTATTTGTTTGTAGGTGGTCTGCTTCCTTTTGCAGTCACCCATAATCATTATTGCAGTCACCCATAATCATTATGGGCCTGTTTGGATGGGCTCAAGTGCTAGTGCTAAAGTTTAGCACCTATTACCACCCATCGCCCAGCTAATGTTTTTGAGTCTTGGCTAAAGTTTAGCACCACCCATTAGCACCCTTGTTTGGATGGGGTAGTGCTAAAGTTTAGTACTTTCACCCATTAGCACAGGCCCTATCTCTTCTCTAATTGTGCCTGATGTGCTTGAACAGGTCATGCAATGTGGCCAGCGGTTGTGGTGGATGAGTCAGATGTACCTGCAAATCGGGCTTTGAAGCCAGTTCGATTGGACCAATCAATACTTGTTCAATTCTTTGGTACTCATGATTTTGCAAGGTTGGTCCTGTAGAAACAATTCTGACACCACTAACTTCTTTTCCTGGAACTACAAACTGTGTTTTGTCCTTGCCCTCAGGGTTAAGTTAAAGCAAGCTGTGCCATTTCTGAATGGACTTCTTTCTTCTTTGCATCTCAAATGCAAGCAAGCAAGTTTCAGTCGGAGTTTAGAAGAAGCCACGGAGTATGTATCCCTAGCCTAGTTTACACAAATAAATCATCTTTCAATTTCTAAGAGGAGCAGAGGACATACATAGACCACCTTCTTTTATCTTGTATGGTTCTTTAGTTATGACCATTTGACTTTTTTATTCTGTAGATTTCTGCGCACACAGCAGTTTCCGGAAATTATGTTGCAGCTGCGGAAATCCGTTCAACATGATGGTTCTGATGTTAATTCCTGTGAGGACAGGGTAGACTCATGTGGTAATTTATCAGAAGATAGAGTAGTGCAAAATGGAGATGATTTTGCTGAAATGACTCAAATAGAACTAGGAAATCTTCGTGTGAGCAATTTAGGTATGTGTTCAACCATCGAATGTAGCATCTTGTCTATTTCTGTTCCTTAGTACAACGTTATTGTTATTTTAAAACATAGCGTTATGCCAATTGAAGTGCCAGATAGAGTTTATATTTATAACATTGGCAATAGTGAAGATAGAAATGGTAAAGTGCTGGGCTATATGCTTACATCAAATGAAAAATTAAGATATGAATTGAAATATCTTTTTCTCTCCTTTTACCTTCGCCTTCTTTTTGGAAGGTCACATTGTCACTTTGGACATTCACTTTCTTGTCCACTTTTATGGTCTGGTGCGACAAGTCGAAATATGAAATGTAGAACTGCAGCTCAGTTGTTTTAATGCCAAAATAGTCAGATGGGTCTCATCACTCAAAGCTTTACTTATGTCACAAAGACATGGTAGGCTAATAGCATATTTGGAGATATTATTTGTCTGCATAGACTTTCCATGTTAACATTTTTTATCCCAATGTATTTGCTCTCTCCTTTCTCTGCTGTGTGACCAACTTCTAATTTTTGAGCTCATTTCCAGGTAGGATAGTATCTGATTCAGATCATTTCCATAATAAAAAGCATATATGGCCTGAAGGATATACTGCTTTCAGAAAGTTCACGTCAATAATGGGTAATTCTCCTTCAAACTTGTCTAAAAGCTGATTGCAACATTTATTATTCCATTTCAAATTTGTTTCACTCATTAGATTATGCATTATTTATTTGGTATATGAAAATCTTCTTGCAGACCCAAATTCAGTAACATCCTACAAAATGGAAGTACTAAGGAACTCAGATACAAAAGGACGTCCATTGTTTAGGGTGGTCTCAGAAGACGGAGTGCAAGTAAGCAAATTGACAATTTCATCTTAGTGATGTTCTCGCTAATTTTGAAAGAAAGAATATACTGGTTCTAACAGTTTTCAGAAGCTAGTGTGTCGTTATATGTGGTGTTGCATAGATATGTAAAGTGCTGGCATCGCCAAGACAAGGGAGTTAATCTGTATAGCTATCTAATGTATTGTTTCACTAGCTACAGCTTCTTGGGTCTTAAGATATGCTAAAAAATAATGGTTGATAGTCTATATGTATGCATTGCCATTATTGTCTAGCGGCTCCTTAACCATGTCATTGTTGTTTTCCTGTTGTCCTAGTGGCATCATCTTCTTCGTTTGACAGAGGCCATTTAATCTGTATATTCTATTAGAAATGAACATGAACATTTTGATGAGTCGATTAGATTCCCTATGTTTGAGTGCCATATAGAACCTTTTTATAATTTTTTATTGTTAGCGGTATGTCAAATTTATGCTTAAAGTCCTAAGGATATTTTAGGCTCTGGATTGCTTAAAGTGATAGTGTGATACCTGTTAATGTTAACTGATTGGATGCACTTGAAGGCACTCCACTTGAATGTTTCTTTCTCATGATATTACTTGCCTTTATTCCTTTTAAAATGCCCTAGTTTTCTTCTTGTAATCTAAAATACTACCTCTGTTCCAAATTACTATTCGTTGTTAAATTTTTCGTTTAACGTTTGACCATTCGTCTTATTCAAAAAATTTTCACAAGTATCATTTCTTTTGTCTGTAACTTACTTTATCATCATATATACTTCAAATATAACTTATGATCTCTATATTTGGACAAAATTTTTGAATAAGACGAATGGTCAAAGATTGTGGAAAAAAGTCAACAACGAATAGTAATTTGGAACGGAGGTAGTAGAAAATAACAAGCTACTCCCTCCGTATCGAAATATTTGTCGCTGTTGACTTTTTTCTATAACTTTGACCATTTGTCTTATTCAAAATATTATGCAAGTACCATCCATTTTGTTTGTCACATGCTTTACTATTGTAGGTATTTTAAGCTTGACTTACCCTTTTACATATTTGCGATAATTTTTTAAATAAGACGAATGGTCAAAGTTGTAAGAAAAAGTCAACGGCGACAAATATTTTGATACGGAGGGAGTAAAACATAGCTTTCTTCTTGTAATGTAAAATAGAAAATAACAAGCTAAAACTTAGCTTTCTTCTTGTAATGTAAAATAGAAAATAACAAGCTAAAACTTAGCTAAGATCTAGGTTTTATGTTTTACTCCAGTCAGTGCATCCCTTTTTAGTTATTACATGCAATGGACTTGTGAAAATTCACAAATCTACTTGGTGCGGGGTTGAAAAATAGTTACGCATACAGCCTGACTCTGTTCTATAATTTTTCTAACTTCTAAAAAAATTATAACTTTAGTGGAAAGCCTTGGATTTGAGGTATTACTATTTTTGTGTTGAAAGTCTGTTTCTGCCATTACAAGTTATGGTACATATCATCTGTTACCCAAGTCAACTCAGTAGTACATTCTGGTTTCTCTCAATGTCAATTATTTCCATGTAGTAAGAAAAAAGTGCATTTTGAGGATTATCACCAAATTCTTTTTGTGTACCGTGGATATATCAGCATCAAGATAAATTTAACAGTCCCAAATCTGTACATTTCCCTAATGTCAAGCCTTTATGATGTTCAGATTGATGGCTCTACCCCTAATGCTTGTTGGAAAGAGATATACTGCAGAATAAAGGAGAAACAGTTCAGTGGTGCCACTGAATTGGAAAGAAATGTATGCCAAAGATCTGGCTCGTACATGTTTGGCTTTTCAAATCCACAGATAAGGCAGCTTATTCAGGTTGGAAACGAAATACCAGTTTGATATTTGCTTTTATTTATCTGTTTTAATTTTATCAAGTAGTGCATTGGAGCTTGGGCTAGACAATTAGTTTTTCTTTGATCCATGTATTTGTTTTGTACCCTCAGCTTGCTCCTCATAAGTCATCCCTATATCGAAACTATCTATCTTCTGCAACTGGTATTCCAGGTCAATATATATGCCAGCTATGTTACTTATATTTATTTGTGCAGACTAAAATTTTCTCTTCTTAGAGTACTTGAGTTCTTGATAGTGGATGGGCCTACACTTTCTTCTATCAAACTGTTATTTCAAATTGGTTTTAGGACCTCAACCCAGTTTATTCTTCTTAGGAAAAAGTCTACTTCACCCCCCAACCTATGAGGGGTGGGACACATCATCCCCCAACCTATGAAAATGGATTTTTTACCCCCTAAACTTTCTAAAACCGAACAAATCATCCCCTGAAGCAGTTTTGAAAAATCATAATAAATCACAGAAAAATCGTAAAATGGAAAATCAAATTGTGTTGGACTTTTAAATTAGTAGTTCTATGCAGTGAACATATAATACGGAATGCTTTAGTACATTTTTTTTCCTGTAACTATAGATCTATGCTTTTCTTCATAGCTGTAAAAAAATGTACTAAAGCATACCATATTACCATATTATATGTTCACTGCGTAGATCTACTCATTTGGAGTCCAACACAATTTGATTTTCCATTTTATGATTTTTCTGTGATTTATTATGATTTTTCAAAACTACCGCAGGGGTGATTTGTCCGGTTTTAGAAAGTTCAGGGGGTAAAAAATCCATTTTCATAGGTTGGGGGGTGATATGTTCCACCCCTCATAGGTTGGGGGGTGAAGTAGACTTTTTCCATTCTTCTTAGCATGGTGATGCTTGGTATTATTTGGAATATAGTGCCCCTGTAATAGATAAGGAGCCATAAGCCATTTTTTTGCAAATCCAGTTTTTCTTATTTGACCTGTTGGGTTGGCAAGAAAGAGCAAACAAGTTGCTGCATGCCTATGTTATCTGCACAACTGAAAACAACATTCGTCTAGGAAACAACAAAAGCAATATGTTTTTGTCCCAATCAAGTTGTGGTAGGCTAGATATGAAACCCAACAGGAGCCATCAATAAGAAGATCGAACAAAAAATTGGAAAGGAGAAAAGAATCCATTTTCTTTATGCTGACATGAGGTTGGACTTGATTAATGAAATTGAAATTGTTTATACACGTTTGACTTAGATATTACCTTATTACTTGGACATATTGCCATATGGTGTCTGTTTGGGCACGTTTGGTTCCCAACCACAATTTGCCACGCCTAAGGTTAGGTTCCAGCCACACTTGTGGCAAGCCATACTTTGTGACAAAAATAAACCGTTTTGTTGGTAAATAAGGCGTGGCAAAATCAATATGGCTGTTGTTTGGATCACTGCCACAAATATTTGGCACAAAGTTGTGACACCTGTTTGGTTGCTAGCCATATGTTGGTGAAAACACTTAGGGTGCCTTTGGTTGGGCTTCCAACCTACTTTTGCTTCCAAAAATGCCAAAAGCCCAACTAAAGGGGTTGGCTGTCATCCAAAGTCACAGCCAAAAGAGCTTTTTCCTAGTACAAGTTTGAAAGTAGGTCAGACCATGCTTTCACCTGCTTTTGGGTCATAAAATTACCCACCATGTCACTGATTATGTAAAAAATGGTTCTCTATTCTCCCGTGAAGAAACTCCCGTCTTCCCCCGCCGCCGCCCGCCTCCCGCCCGCCGCCGCCCGCCGCCCCTTGCCTCCCAGCCGTCGCGCTCCCATCGCCGCCCGCTTCCCCGGCTTCCCAACACCGCCGCCCGCCCCCCGGTCGTCGCGCCCCCGCCGCCCAACCAATGGCGCGAGCAGAGCGGGAGCTGCCGTGGAGTGGGAGCGACGGCCGCCACGACATCTCTACGGAACTCGCCGGAGTGGTGGTGGCAGATGCCGGCGCGCCCGATGGCTTGCCTGATTATTTCCTCCTCTCGGCGGGCCCGCTCACGCATAGACCGGGATAGGCTCCGCCTGCGGCGCGTCGCCGTCCGGGTTGGCTGTGGCCCCCTTGAGGAGCTCCGACACCCTCGCCGCGACGCTCAGCTTCGCGGCTGGCGAGACGCCGTGCTCCCCAATGGACTCCAGCACCGCCTCGCTGAGGGGCTTGTTCTCGATCGCAGAGGGGCTTGTTTCGATGAGTCAACGCGACCTGCCATATATCGGATCCAAATATACATCATGTTAGCGCGTGTTGTTCCCTTCTGTATTTTAGGTGGAAAAAAGAGATCGAGAGAATAATTGGTGAAGTAGAGGAACTCACGGTGAGGGCTCCGGGTCCACTAAGCCACATCACCTCTAACCAAACGGTCTTCTGGCTTTCCCATAGCTGCTTTCACACAACTGCTTTTCCACAGCCCACGGCCCACAGCAGCTTTTCCAAAAGCCACAGCCCAACCAAACACACCCTTAAAACACCTCAATGTATAGTGGTAAGGACGTAAGGTTACCATCCTTTCCCCACAAAACAATCACATTTCAGTGAGAATAAGCGATGATAGGTATATGTTTGAACAATATTATATGTACAAGTAACAATCCAGCAGTTTTAGCCCAAGGGCACAAGTTTTAAGATATTAGTTCAGTGAAACATGCTATTATCCAATCATGCTACAAAATCAACCAGCCAGACATTCTTCATTGCCACACAGGAATGATACAGTCAATCTTCTCCTTCGCATGCTCTTCCCCTTTCGCAGCTATAGATCTTCATAGGAGAGAACATCAGCGGATGGTGGTAGTGCTCACAACCTATGGAAGCAGGAGGCAGCGTCCTCAACGAGCACCTGTGGCTAGGAACCAAACGTGCCCTTTATCTTTAAGATTGTCCAAATGACTAAACTGCTGTCGTAAATATTGCTTCTCTGTTCATTATGCAGCCCTTTTTGCTCTCTTCCATGCAAGAAGTTTGCTAGTACAAACAACTACAGAATGCTGCCATTGTGCATGTTTTAAAGCCCTTTTCAAGTTGTTTATTTTCATTAAACATGTAAATATTTCAACCCATGCATTTGTAGAATTTTTTTTTCACAGCTGTTACCCTCCTCTTTTTTACTTCAGACCAGTAGAATTGATGGATAGTGGATTTCATCCTTAACTTCAAGTCCAATTGTGTATTTGTCAGGAATTGCCCAATGCAAGGTCATGTCTGAAATATTTTGAGAACAGTGGGGACACTATCCTTGGTTATAGAGCTGTGCATGTTAATTGGAAAGATCTGGACTTTTGCAATGTTTGTGATATGGATGAGGTAAACAATCCTATTCCTGTCCTCATATATGTTATTCAATAGGTAAATAATCAGCCTGAAAGTTTCCGATCTATGTTTTCCAGGAGTATGAAGACAACTTATTTTTGCAATGCGACAAGTGCCGTATGATGGTATGCAAGATTTTGTTGGTTGGTTCTCATAAGGTTGTCAAATGTGGAAGTGTTTACGATGCCTTACAACATGATCCAGGTTCATGCTAGATGTTATGGAGAACTAAAACAATTGGACGGAGGACTTTGGCTTTGCAATTTGTGTCGACCTGGTGCACCTCGTGTGTCCCCAAAATGCTGCCTATGTCCAGTCACAGGTACAGATTTGCACCCCATTTCATTGCAAATGAATTATATACTTATGGAACATAAAAATTTCTTTAGGTGGTGCAATGAAACCTACAACAGATGGCCGATGGGCTCATCTTGCATGTGCTATATGGATTCCTGGTATAATCACTTTGATGGTCCCTATATCATCGTAATTTTGTGGCATGACATGCTTTTAGTTCTCTCAATCTCGATTCTATTGCAGAAACATGCTTACAAGATGTAAAGAGAATGGAACCGATTGATGGATTGAGCAGAATCAACAAGGTTTCCCCTCTTTGCTGGTGTGAACTTCTTATTTCAATCTTTTAGTATTTCTGTAGAAATATCATCATTCATCATTGTGAGTTGTCAATCCAGGACCGTTGGAAACTTGTATGCAGCATTTGCGGAGTTTCATATGGAGTTTGTATACAGGTACATTACAGTTTGTTGAAGCTATTGTTAGGATGATCAAAACATGTTATAACTCTTTCTTATATCAACATAGTGTTCCCATCCTACCTGTCGTGTTGCATATCACCCTCTTTGCGCACGTGCTGCTGATCTTTGTGTTGAGGTACAACACTAATCCATCTTTTTATGCGGGGCATTTCCTTATCCATCTTTTGTGCCTCCTCTAGCATGTATTTCAATTATGTGCATCTGTTTTATTATTTTAGCTTGAAGATGACGACAAAATCCACCACATGTTACTTGATGAAGATGAAGATCCATGTATTCGATTACTCTCATACTGCAAAAAGCACAGACAACCATCTGCTGAACGTCCATCTCTAGAAAGTGACCCCGCTGAGCCCTCTCAGGCAGTTCAGACGGATATGGCCTCATCATCTGGTTGTGCAAGGACAGGTAAGAGAACAAGGGCTGTTAATTTGACAAGTAGTTTAATGTTCTGTGGATACTAAATTTGCTTGTGCATTAAAAAAACAACTTATATATGATATTAATTATGGATTTTTTGCGCCCCTGTAATAATATTTTACGTGGGGGTTTACCATTATGACATTTTATGCTACTTAGTTTTGTAGTTAATATCCTTGGCTCCTTGCAGTACCATCTGGAATTCTGGATTGAAGAACATATGTACTTGCTATGTATTTAATATTTTTTCATTTTACTAAACATTACACTATAAATTTGATTATCTATCTTGTTCTTTTATACAATTTCATATCTGAATGCCCTGTTTCCTTGCCAGAACCCTATAATTTTCACAGGAGAAGGGGCCAAAAGCAACCCCAAGTCATGGCTACTGCTTCCCTGAAACGTTTATATGTGGAGAATAGACCTTATATTGTCAGTGGCTACTGCCAAAATGGAGTAGGCAATCATACTTGCACTGAATCATTTCAACCGGTTGGCTTGTCAGATGCTTTGCAGCAAGAAGCTTTTTGCAATGTGTCTTCTATGGTTGAAAAATATACAAGCATGAAGGCTACATTTAGGAAGAGACTAACTTTTGGTGAGTTCTATTCATTTTTTATCATTTTGTATTTCCATAGAACAATCTTCTGGAGATGATCAGGTCTTCATACCAGTTTCCAAGAACTACATTTTGAGCCAAGTGTAAGATTATATTTCTTTGTGATCTTAGTCACATGTGTTTTTCCTCCATCTGTTACCTCTTTTAATCAAAGAAGCATGTATTTTTCTTAAACATCTTGTGTTCCTTTTTTAGGAGAGGATGCTTCATGTCCTATTTCACATATTGCTTGTTATAAACCAGTTATCAATATCTGTGCTTCATTGTCTGTGTGGTTGTGCTAACTCTGATGTGAATGATGGACGTATCATTCTCCGTAGTAATATAGTAGCAGTGGATTCTAGAAAGGAATGGAGAATATATTGATACAAATCTGCTTTCGTAGCTTAAAACTTGGTATTAAGGCCCTGTTTGGATCCACCCAGCTAATTCATTAGCTGATTAGCTACAATTAGCTGGGTTGGACCAGCTAATTAAATAGTTTCTATTTAGCTAATGAAAGGAACATTAGCTGAGAATTAGCTGGTCCTGTTTGGATCCACCACAGCTAAAATTAGCTAGCTAGCAATTAGCTGATGGATCCAAACAGGGCCTAAATTGGGATGATAGTTTCGACTGGGATTAGGATTTAATGGCTACCAACTGTGAAGATGTGATCTGTATTACCCCTGTGAAGAGATGTCATAGCTTTGTCATTCTAACTTTCTAAGTATTGTTGAAATGTTGGATTTGAATGAAATAAATTGGCAATGTTATGATAGTCACTTGTGGTTGTGTCAATTGCTGTTCATATGATGATTGCATTGTCTTTTGACAGGAAAATCAAGAATTCATGGCTTTGGTGTCTTTGCCAAGGTTGCACACAAGGCAGGAGATATGGTATGTTCTTCAGTTTCCCCTTTAAATAAAGGTTTCGATTGTTGTTAAGGAGTTGGTTACTTTGAATGGAAAAACTGGTTATACAAAGAAGCAAGTACAGATAGAAAAGGAAATAACATTGCTAGGTCACCTAGAGCGTGGGTCAATGCCATGGTTGCTGCCCTGGCTCATTGTCCCAAAATGCGGGATGCGTAAAATGTTGGTCGTCACTGGGTCGTGACCAGGACAGCCTGGGTCACAGGAGCGTGGTTTTGGGACAGCGCATGGTGCTGGGAGCTTGTTACCGTTGAGGTGGGAAATAGTGCTCAGCAGGAGAGGTGTGCTGTGCGAATGAAGTGTGACCAACATACCTGGTGGCTTCAGCGCTCTCCACTCTGCAGGGTACGGGAGATGCGGATTTTCATGATTATGTGGTTCTGTGGGCTGCCTTAGTTGGATGGACATGCTATCAGCCCACTAAACTAGAGCCTTTTCCCTTTCCTTTGTTTTCCCTTACCTTTTCTTTTCTGCCATACTGATAATAAATTATACATATTTATAACTTACGTCAATTGCTAATAATTGGGTCATTGTCCTGTGCAATCACTCTGTATTTGTTTGGTACCTGTTCTGTGTACCAAACTTGTCATCCCCTCTGGGTTCCTCAACCCCATAAACCCTGGAGCACTGCAATCCATGCCAATCACAGTGCAAACAGCAAAAGTGCGGTAAAGTTGTATTGCTGTTAGTTCTTTCCTTAGTTTCTGTATTTATTAAGATATGAAAAGCCCCTCCTGCTTTATGTAGAAATGACAAGACAACCAGTTGTGGGTAATAGTGGCTACTATCTACTGAACAGAAATGGCGTTTGGATAGCATATTGGATTGGGAAAATGATATGTCATGAGTTTGTTAGGGGATGTATGGGAAAGGGAAATCAGACATATATCCTTTCCCTTGTTTGTTTTGTTGGTTTGATTATAGGTTCATGTGGGACCCACCAGCTGAATAAAAAAAATGGCATCGTCAATCTCGTTGGTTTTGTCTCTACATATTTCCCCATGGACTCGTGGAGCCCTGGTGGCATGGAGCAGTTGCCTTCCTCAAATCCCTTGGATGATATTGCTCGCTTGTTGGGTAGTCCGGCCGCTTGCGGTGCACTGCCGTGTGAGGTGAGCAGCAGCTCCAACCAGAGATTGGGGGGCTCCATTGATGGGCAGGTAAAGAACTCCAGCAGGTCATGACCGCCAAAATCGATGAAGATGAACTCCAGCCGATCACGACCACCAAAATCGATCAAGATGCTATGTTCTTGAGCTAATCGAGATCTGCGTTGCTCAGATTGATCTCTTTTTTACCAGAATTGAGCCCCAACGCCCAGTCCCTGCACCTTGCATCAAGCTGTGCTCTCCTCCACTGACCAACTCGAACATGTCCCTTCATATAGGAGTTTTTTTTTTGAAAGAAATACCCCAATGGAGACCCCTGAACTTTAATATGCCTCACCCAAGATTTGAACCCTGGGTGGGAGCCTTCTAGCTAGTGGCCTTTGCCACTACACCATGAGCTCCTTGGCTTCATATAGGAGCTTGATGCAGGTCAGTGCATGCAGCTCCAAATATGAATCCCTTCTGTCTGCAGCCATATCCCAATCATAACCCACACAAACCCTCTATATTTCCCAGTGCCACAAACTGAACATGGGATATCGGGCTGGTGGGTTACGATCTCTCTTTCTGTAACATCTTTCCCCACAATCCAAACGCCATCAGAGTGGTTGTTGACTGCTATCTTCTGGTCTGCGGGAGCAGTAGGAAAGTGCCAGCCTTGGCCTCTTTCAGAGACAGGAGACAGAGGACCAGACTAAAGGAATGAGGGCAGTGCTATTTTGGATTTTCTTTTCTTCTTGTTGTGTCACTGGAATCAAGACAATCGTAGCGTTATTTTTCCTGACTTTTGCACGTTTGTATTGCTTCCGAGCTAAATTTCCCTATCTTGCATCTAGTTCGTATGATTGAATACATAGGGATGCTCATTATATCATCAAGACCAGCCTGTAGAACTCGGATAGACAATTACAATGCATTTTCAGATTTTCAACGGACATAGGATGGCTGTCTTTGAGGTATCTCTTAGTTTCATGGTGTCATGCAGGACATAAGGATGAGGCTTTATGGCATATGGTGGGGGGCAAAGGTCGCTGGTCATATTTCCTTTTATTCTTTGGCTGGTCCTCATGTAGTAAACCATGCCCTAATGGGCTTGCACAAGTCTTCTTAGACTCTTTTACTTCTTAACATAATGATGTAGCTGAGGGAAAAAAGGCTACATGTTTGACTGCATTTTCTGACTTTGGTATGACCATAATGTGAACTGGCGGCAGTACTTCTTAATATAATGATGCACAGCTCTGCTGCGTAGCTGAGGAAAAAAAGGCTATATGTACGACTGCATTTTCTGACTTTGGTATGACCATAATGAGAACCGGTGGCAGCATGTGGGCCAAACTCAGTTTTTTTTGTGGAGTCATATGAGTAGGATGAGCTATCATGTGTATACTTGTTCTCATTTGCATGTGTTTCTACTAGCTAATTCTCCTAATTTGGATTTACTTTTACAGATGATTGAATACATAGGAGAGATTGTTAGACCACCGATATCAGACATCAGAGAGCGGCGAATATACAACTCACTAGTGGTAAGTGTCTTTTTAGCATTTAGTTCATTTTTTCAGAGCAGATAATTTTTTATATATAAATGTGGATAATCAGATTGGAGATTTAAATAAGGTTGCTTTATTCACGCTCCTCTAGTCCTGGGAAGGCACTCTGAAAGCAATGAATATTGCGTGGAATAGTAGATTGTATTGATTGGAGACGGTGTTACATATATGTAGGGAGATTGTATGGTTTATAGAAACAGAACCGAATACGATCTCCCCCCATATCTCCAACAAACAACTAGGGCCGGCCGTGGCCAATAGGCCTACAGGCGCTGATGCTGATCGGGGTTAGAAGACATATAAACTGTGCTGATGATGTCACAATATACCAGTGCTGCACGACGCAGGGGACAATAAGCTCCACAAGTAACTGGAGAAGCCAAGTGGCTTCAGCGATGGCGTTTGCAACAGCCCTATACTCAGCCTCAGCAGTGGAACGAGAGATAGTATTCTGACGCTTGGAGGACCAGGAGACAAGATTGTCCCTGAGGAACACAGCATAGCCTGAAGTAGACTTGCACGTATCTGGACAACTGGCCCAATCAGCATCTGAGCAAACAATCAACTCCGACTGAGTAGAGCGGAGTAAACCCATGTACAGAGTCCCATGTATATACCGAAGTATGCGCTTCAAAGCAGCAAGATGAGGTTCCCTGGGATCATGCATCTGAAGGCACACTTGCTGGACAGCATATGCAATATCAGGGCGTGTGAAGGTCAAATACTCCAAGAGCCCTGGCAAGACTGCAGAAATCAGTAGGATCAGAAACAGACGGTCCAGCAGCAGGGAGCTTTGGATTGACATCAACAGGTGTTGAACAAAGCTTACAGTCAGCCATCCCAGACCGCTCTAGAATGTCAACCATATATATACTGTCGCTGTGAAAGAAGTAAACCATCACCAGTACGTTGCACAAGCATTCCAAGAAAATAATGAACTTCCCCAAGATATTTCATAGAAAATTCCCGTTGCAGAGCAGCAATTGTCCAGCGATGCAAAGCGGTGGAGCACGCCGTGAGAACAATGTCATCCACATAAAGCAGGAGATAAACTGTGTCACCGCCAACATGATGGACAAAGAGGGAAGTGTCTGTCTTTGCCTCGACAAAACCAAGCTGCACCTCTAGAATGTCAACCATATATACTGTCGCTGTGAAAGAAGTAAACCATCACCAGTACGTTGCACAAGCATTCCAAGAAAATGATGAAGTTCCCTAAGATATTTCATAGAAAATTCCCGTTGAAGAGCAGCAATTGTCCAGCGACGCAAAGCGGTGGAGCACGCCGTGAGAACAATGTCATCCACATAAAGCAGGAGATAAACTGTGTCACCGCCAACATGATAGACAAAGAGGGAAGTATCTGTCTTTGCGTTGACAAAACCAAGCTGCAGAAGATAGGAGGCGAACCGACTGTGCCAGGCACGAGGTGCTTGCTTAAGCCCATAGAGAGCGATTAAGCCGACAGACAAAACTAGAACGAGTAGAATCTTCAAAACCAGCTGGCTGAACATAGTAAACCGTCTCGGACAAATTACCATGGAGAAAGGCATTCTTGACGTCCAATTGATGAATAGGCCAATTGTGGTAAAGTGCTAAGGACAGCACGGTACGAACAATGGCAGGCTTCACAACAGGACTGAAAGTCTCAGAGTAATCAATGCCTGGCTATTGTGTAAACCCGTGGAGAACCCAATGTGCCTTGTATCTCTCAAGTGTGCCATCAGCCTTGAACTTATGTTTGAATACCCACTTGCCGGTGGCCACATTGGCCTGAGGTGGTCGAGGGATCAAATCCCAGGTTTGATTGGCAAGAAGTGCATCATATTCAGCTAATGCAGCACGGAAAGTGTGGGCACTGGAGAAAGAGATTCAACATGAAACAGGGACGGAAAACGGTACCCAGACTTGCCACTCTCTTTCTTCTTCTTGTCCTTCTATACAATCCAATCATGTAGTCTAGCTCTACTTTACAATGCTATTTGGATTGTATAGAAGGATTTGCAGCAAAAAACACGAAGATGCTCATAGGATGAGTGAGTCCCATAAAGAGCGAAATGGGGTGTCGGTTCAATGTCTTGGTCGGTTGAAGGTTCACAAGGTAGGTAGTAGTGTAAGTGCCTCGATCCAATATGATGAAGGAACACATGCTTGGAACAGAAGGTAGCGAACAACATTATTGGTGGTGCGAATCATACTTCTGCTTTTCCGTTCTGAGGTGAAGTGTAAAGGCAAGACACACGAAGATGGGTACCATGAAAAAGAAAGAACCTGCGGGTAGCAGAGTTGTCAAACCCGCGACCGTTATCGCACTGAACTCCCTTGATGGTGACACCAAATTGTGTCTTGACGTGGGCAAAAAAATGGCGAGGGGGAAGGTGTCCGATTTAAGCTGCAGGGGAAATGTCCATACAAAATGTAAGCAGTCGTCAAGTATAAGTAGATAATATTTATAACCAGAGACTGGAAACGTGAGATGTCCAAAGATCACAGTGTATTAACTGAAAATTATGAGTAGCACGTGACTACGACACATGAAATGGAAAACGGACATGACGGCCCAATTGGCATGCATGACATAAAGTAGCACAAGTACTTCTATTACAAGAATAGCAGACGACTGTGCTAATTTGGACGAAACTTCATGGCAAAGATGACCGAGACGCTGATGCCAAATGATGATGAAGTAGCGGGGTAGAAGGTGCTGGAGCGGGTAGAGAGGACCGGAGCTATTACCCCTGACGATCTCTCTCTCTGGGAGGAAAGATCCTTCACAGAACAACCAAAAGGGTCACTCCGCTGAACAATTATTGTCGGATGTGAACTGGCGAATCGAAATAAGATTCTTAATAATACTCGGTGAAACAAGAACATTACTAAGACGAAAATGAGGGAACCCGTAGAGGTTCTCGTTATCGACAACAATTGAGGAAGGTGAAGAATGTGGAGAATTGATTATGATGATGTGTGAGGGTACCATCATCGGAGGTCAAATGGTTTGTGGCGCCGGAGTCAAAATACCACCCGTGTTGCTGTGGCTGCTGGAGCTCCATGGTGTTGAAGTTGTTGGCAAGGGTCTGTTGATCCCTAGAAGGGCATGGGGACTGCTGGGGTGTAAAGTCCTAGGGGCGCCACTGCCCACTGCCCTTGGCAGCCTGCCAATAGAGCATTTGGTAGCGCTGGCTGTTGCGGAGCGCCAAGCCACTATTCCTAGCCACCAGCCAGCAGAGCATAAGGATGAGGCAGCGCCGGCGGTCTTGGGTCAGGCTACATGTGAATGGACCCTGTCGAAGGTTGAACGTTGGGCCAGCGAGCGCCCTAAGGAGGTGCTAAACTAGGTGTTGTGCCATTGCCGCTAGATGAACCAGGGACGCCCTGAGGAGGACGCCCGCCACGCCCACGTCCACCACGCTGGTGCTTCTGTGTCCCATTGCTGGAGGGAGGTGGTTGCTGCGGTACTGGTGGTGGTGTAGCAGGAGTGGGCGGCTTAGAACCACCGCGACCTACTGGGCGACGAGGGCACCCGCGGGACGTGCTCAACCCATGGTGATTTCTTCGAGGAGCAGGTCTTTGTGGACTTGAAGAAAGGTGGGGAAGGGCCGACCATGCTTGATGTGAAGGCCAGTGGACGAGAAGCGATCATCAAGGCCTCGGAGGACCTGCAGGACGAGGCGTGATGGGAGATGTGTTCAGCATGTTCACGAAGAGCATCCGCCATACCATGCTTGATGTGAAGGCTAGTGGAGGAGAAGCGATCATCAAGGCCTCGGAGGACTTGCAGGACGAAGCGCGATGGGAGACGTGTTCACCATGTTCACAAAGAGCATCCGCCATACCCTTGAAACGGCGGCAGTAGTCGGTGGCTAAGAGGTCGCCTTGAGTAAAGCTGCGGAACTTGGTGTAGAGGATGATGGCCCGATTTTCCTGATTGCAGAGAAATTGGGACTCGATGGCGAGCCAAGTAGCTCGAGCAGAGGCGTGGACAGCATCGGCGAGGGTTGCAGTAATGGTGCCGATGAGCCACTTCCTGACGACGCAGTCCATACGGACCCAATCTGGGGAACCAGGGAAAGCGTGGTCGGAGAGGGCGTGTTGTTCCATGGAGTACTTCCCCTTAGTGAGGGAGGGCCTCACGTCAACGGGCATAGAACGTTGAGAGAGACGTTGAAGAAGAGCGGGACGAGGGTGTGAGTGTTTTGCACAGCTACAACTTGAGCGTGCAAGTTGAGGATCGCTACAACCTCGTAGTGTAGAAGCGCATCGTGGACGTCGGCGCCGGTGGCTTCAGAAGCGAGATCGTTGTCTTCAGCTTTGGGCAACAGGGGTGCGACTCTGGCACACTCGCGAGTGGCGTGATCTAGGGTGGCACGGGCGTCAGCCACGTCGCGCTCAGCAGCAAGGTCGGCGACTGTGCGGGCTAGATTGGTGTCACGCTCGATCTGTGCTGCACGGGCACGCTCCTCCATGGGAGCGCGGAGATCCGCGCGCTCTGGAAAGCGGCGGCGTCAGCAGCAGGATCCATGGGAGCTTCTGGGTCGACGGTGGCGGCCTTGGTGCTAGAGGCAGAGGCGTCAAGGGCTGAGGGAGCGCTAGGAAGAACAGGCGGCAGTTCTGCATCCATGACGGGCAGCGGCGCCGCGAGGGGGATGGCGCGGGCGCTGGTGCAGAATGTGGAGAATCAAGGGGAAACCCTAGATTCGCGATACCATGAAAGCAATGAATAGTAGATTGTCTTGATGAGAGAGATCATATGAATTACTTCATAGTGCAGCATGAATATTAGATATTTTGAAACAATTTTTATAAATATGTTTGTGCCCTGAAAATTTAGATAATCTTCAAATTGATGAATTTTAGTTTAAACATTTTAACTATTCATATCTGGTCTTTATGCAAAATAGGTTCATTTTTTCTTTTGCATGACTACAAAAAATTTCATGAATTTTGGAGGTGATTTGTAGGTCATTTTAGTTTAAAAAATATATTACTAGTGTCCACGAGTTATTGTTACAAAAGATATCTAATGGAATAGACGGTAGTGTCAAAAAAGGAACGAAAGTTTAACTCAGTGTCAAATAGGGAATGAAAATTTGTAAGGGCCAAGAAAGGAACAGTCATTATATTGATGTCAAATAGGGAATTTACTCTTTAGAAACAGAACCGAATACGATTTCCCCCATATCTCCAACAAACAACTAGGGTCGGCCGTGGCCTGGCCTACAGGTTCTGGCCCATCACGCACACTACGTATACAAGCACATATACACATCTAACGCTCTGTATCATTGATAATTACTTTGCCGTGATCGGTCAGCTGAACTTTTGCATGTACAGTTTGTTTACACTTGGACCTATCTAGCTGGTCAAAGCTAAAGATAATTTATTAAATAGTTGGAAATAGTGGTTTAACGTTTGGAGCACTTTTTGAACACTATTGCAGCTATGACATCTATATAGCCATAATAGCTTTCCAATGCATACAGCTGCTAAATAACTATCTGTCTAATTAACTACCATTTATGCACGGGCAAGGGTAGGGGGAAAAGATCTCGAGCGCTGAAACTAAATGGGGCTGAAGTAGCTGATTTTCTCAATTTTTGGTTATCATGTTTGGTTTGGTTTGGTTCGGTTGTGATTTTCAAGTTATTTGGTGTTTATCATGGTGAGTTCACAAAAATTGTACGACTCCCTGGTCAACCCATTCATAGAGGAGGCAGGTGCCGTAGCCTCGGACACCACTTCGTGCTCACCTTCTACTCAGTCTCATCACAGCATTCGTCTGTTGACTTGTGAATACCTATTTGATATGTGAATACAGACTTGTGAATCACTATTTGATATGTGTATGTTTTTTACATGTGAAAATATGATTTATGTGTGGTTTGTGGATTTTTGTTTTGGGGGTAATACTTGATGGCTTTATGTTTTTGTTAGGTGGTATTTCCTTTATGATTTCTAATCTCTATCCTAGCTGGATTCGGAGCCGACGGATCAAAATTGGAGCTATCCTAGTCGTATTAAGACATGAAGGACCAAACATTGCCTGCTTTAGAAATAGTGATAAGAGATATAGGCATGGTCCAATGGGTCACTCCTGGCCCTGAGACTTCAGCTGGATTCTAATAACATTGAAAGTGACAACATGATAACTATTTCTGTAGTTCTATGCTGTTTACTCACAAGTCATAACACTCATGGATGCAGGGTGCTGGGACATATATGTTCAGGATAGATGATGAGCGTGTTATAGATGCTACACGGGCAGGAAGTATAGCTCATTTGATCAACCATTCATGCGAGGTAAGGAATTACGTGTTTGTTCTGTTAGGCTTTCCATTTTTTGTTAGAACCTAAGATCATCTCATCACTTACATGCTGATAATTGCACATTTGTCTACTTATCTGCACATATTTGTAGCTGTAATATAAAAAATCATCAGATTCATTATCAGAATTGTGCCTATTCTTATTATGTTTTACTCTTCCTTCTCATATACATAAAACATAATGTAATATGCACACTTGAGTCATGCGTGGCCCTTAGAAATTTGAAATATCTGTATAATGTAATCTTTGATGAGCTTAGTTGGCTACATGGTTCTCTTAAACTTTTGGAGGTATTGCCATCAGCACAAACATAACTGCATACTGCATTACTGTAATAGCTATCAGTAGAAACCACATTGTAATGTGTATTCTCACCTGTTGAGTATTCTTTGGCACTTTTACCATGCTTAGTGATATCATGATGTTTAGAACGTACAGTTAGGAGAATAATAACAAAGCAATCAATATGTTGTTTCACAAGCATTCTGCATGGTGTTTTTCATAACAATCCCTGTTTACCGTCGCAGCCTAATTGTTATTCACGTGCTATAACTGTCCTTGGGGATGAACACATCATCATTTTTGCAAAGCGGGACATAGATCCATGGGAAGAGTTGACATATGATTATAGGTCAGGATGGATTATCATTTTGCCTTTGACCCCTTGAACTTTATAGCTCTTTTACAAAATCATGTTGATGCTTTATTCAGGTTTTTTTCGAGTGATCAACAGCTTCCATGTTACTGTGGATTCCCCAAATGCCGTGGAGTTGTTAATGATGTCGAGGCAGAGGAACAGGCAGCTAAAATAAGGGTCAAGAGAAGTGAGTTGTTTCAAAAAAGAGACAACTAAAGGTCAGTGTACACAGTCGGCATCTCATTTTCCATTTTGGATATGGTGGTCTCTAAAGAAATGAACATGATAAATATGAACTCAAGGTGTTGACCTGGAGAAACAAGATATAGTGATAGACAAACCCATCGTTGAACTATGCTGATTGGTTTCTTCTGTTTCTGCCTGTCTCCTGAAGTGTGTGCTGAGAATTTTTTAAAAACTTTTGTTCCCTATGTATTTTCCTCACTAATGTTGTATAATATTTTTGGCAGATAGAGTATTGGTTGGGAGATGACACAGGCTTGGGTGATAAACTATGCAAAATTCTGAACAATTGCTGAGTTCATTCTAGGAATTCTGATAATTCTTGTCATTCTTTTAGAATGGAATGCCAATGTAATTGTATAGGTACCCAATATAGGTTCGGCAATCCAATTTGGGAACGGCAGTTGAATCGATTGTTTAGAGTACCACTGAAATATTTGGTGTTTGCCACCTATATTTTGGGATTGGGATAGGGGATTGGGGGTTGTCCGTTTAAATGGTTTGAGATGGCGTGCCAAGTGTAACCAAAGTTCATTGTTGGAATTTTGGCGATGCCCTTATGCTATCTTTTTACCGATGATAGTTGCGTTTCTCGAACTTTACTAGAAGAGAAATGTCCACTTGAACTGAATGCATTTATCCTTAAAAAATACAATCTTTACGGGCATCCGTATGTTGCGCATTTTACCCTTATGTAACATACTGATAAGTTATGTTGCAGTGCGACAATGGGTGGGCTCGTCATTTTTGTTAAACGTATCAATCTTACCTAGATTTTATTTTCCCGTATCAGTATTATCATAATATTGTTTTGCATTTGGCATTATCACTCAGCTAAATGGTGGGTGTGGTTTCACAGGCGTGAATTTATTCGTGTGAGTTGCGATATATGGTGGTTGTCCGCATTGATTCTTTTTTTTCCAAGGGTTTAGGGTTTCACAGGCTGATGGTCCGACGCCATCTTTTATCAGGACGACCCATCATTGCCCAACGCTGGGTTCATCCGACGGTTAATAAGGCAGCTGCTATTTTTTCCCCTCGTCTCCATTAGCTTACAACTGTCTTTACACCGCATTTTCTCCATTTGCCATTGAAGCGACCGTGCTTCCCGTTGATGCCCTACAATTGGATCCTTGACGGGCGTTGCGGGCTTCCTGCCAGCTCCCTCGTTACTGAGGCGCTAGATGCCTCGTGTAGTTGCGCTTAATGCTGCACCACTAGAACAACGAAAACAAAAACAAAAAACAAAGAGGTTCACTGTAGCCGACAAAAATGAAGCCATGCTTGCGGAACTTAGATGTTAAACAAGAGCACACACAAGATTAAGAATCATGAAAATATTCAACACTGCAACCGAAAGACACCCAAGCTCTCCCTATCTCTCTGTCCTAGAAAACTCTCCCCCTTTGGCATCTTAGCACCAAAAAGGAGAAGGTAAAAGAAACTCAAGGACTGCGCTGAGCTACGGATAATGACGATTGCACTCCGTAGGCTGAAGATAGGAGACGGTAGGAGCCTTGAGATCTAGAGACTAGAGCTACGGAATTAGGAAACGAGGACGGGTCAACTGAAGTAGGAACTCCACTACTCCAGAGACAAGCGGGAGACAAGCGGAAGGGATGGCGACTAGGATCCTCTCGGACTATCTCGGTCTCTATCTCAGCTGGTGAGCCTTCTCTATCATCTTCTGCTCTATCCGCTTGGTGACCATCCTGAGTGTGGGATCGCTGGGTGAAGGATCCCCCAAACAGGTCACTACTATAATAGTAGCAGTGAAGACTGGATCTGCATGACCCTGCTTTGGGAAGTGGTGCTATCATCTTGAAGGTAAGTGATGCTGTGGAGAATGGAGAAGTCACCAAAGACGTTCATGTTCGTTTGGATTATCAATCACCAGCCAGCAGTGTTTTTCTCTCAATAAAAACTAGCACCAGCCACCAGCCAACCAACAGTATTTTTCTCTCAGCAAAAACTAGCACCAGCCACCAGCCAACCGAACGGGACCGGGCTGAGACAGGTGCTGAGGACATCCGGCTTCAAAAGGAGTGCTGACAGTGGGAAGGACGAGACGAGAGTCATCGGAGACTAAGATGTTGTGGGAGCAACTAACGGAGGTATTGCCATTGATGGGCGGAATTGACCAACTGAAGGACCAGCAAGCTTGACAAGCTAAAGTGTCCAAGATTGAGAGGCTGCTGCAAAGTGATGCTGAGGGATGCCGATATTATGAAACAAGACACGAATGCGGGCAGCAAAGTAAGCCATCATCTGAGTCTGGAAATTCTACTGATGGAGGTTATGGAACCTCTAAGACTCCTACTACAATTGAACGTCTAAGTTCCGCAAAATGAGCCTAATGCTCCACTGTATATCTCCGCCGAGCAGTCACAGCAGCGAGAAGATTCCACAAGGACTCCAGCTCTATCACCTGAGCAGTGGATTGGGTTTAACCAAGTGAATTGGGTGCTTTTGTTACGTTTCTAGCCCAAATCGATACATTGAATGCAACATCGGCAAGGTTTTTTTGCACAGTAACGAAATTGACCAAAACAAACCAAAACATCACTATTGGGTCCAAAAAAGTGGATTAAGTGTGTTTGTTCCGTTTCTGGCCCGAATTGGCGCATTGTATCGTTTCCGGCCCGAATGGGTGCATTAAATGCAACCCAATAATTATTTTTTTTTACAGTAACAAAACTGACCAAAATAAACCAAAACATCGCTATTGGGTCTAAAAAACACGATTGGGTGTGTTCGTTTCGTTTCTGGTCGAATCGGTGCATCATATCATTTTCGACCCGAATCGGTGCATTAAATGCAACACATGAACTGTTTTTTTGCACAATAACGAAACTGACCATAACAAACCAAAACATCACCATTGGGTCCAAAAAAAGAGGATTGGGTGTGTTCGTTTCGTTTTCGGCCCGAATCGGTCCATTAAATGCAACCCTGTCATAGTTTTTTGACAATAACAAAACCAACGAAAATGAACCAAAACATCACTATTGGGGTCCAGAAAAGTGGATATGATGCGTTCGTTTCGTTTTTGGCCGGAATCGGTGCATTAAAGGCAACACAGGCATGGTTTTCTGCACAGTAACGAAACTGACCAAAACATCACTATTGGGTCCAAAAAAGTGGATTGGGTGCGTTCGTTTCGTTTTTGGCACAAATCGGTGCATCGTTTCGTTTTCGACCAAAAAAAGAGGATTGGGTGCGTTCGTTTCGTTTCGGATCCGAATCGTTCCATCGTATCATTTTTGACCCGAATGGGTGATTAAATGCAACCCAGGAACTATTTTTTGCACATTAACGAAACTGATCATAATAAACCAAAACATCACTATTGGGTCCAAAAAAGTGGATTGGTGTGTTCGTTTCGTTTCTGGCCCGAATCGGTGCATCGTTTCGTTTTCGACCCCAATCGGTGCATTAAATGCAACCCTGGCATGATTTTTTGACAATTACAAAACTAACGAAAACGAACCAAAACATCACTATTGGGTCCAAAAAGTGGATTGGGTGCGTTCATTTCATTTTCGCTCCGAATCGGTGCAGCGTTTCGTTTTTGGCCCAAATCTGTGCATTAAATGCATTACCGACCATTTCCGGCCCTGCATCATTTCGTTTCCGACCCAAATTGTACATTGAATGCATTGCCGCCATGATATTTTGCACAAAACTGACCAAAACAAACCAAAACATCGCTATTGGGTCTAAAAAAGAGGATTGGGTGCGTTCGTTTCGTTTCTGGCCGAATCGCTGCATCGTATCCTTTCCGAACCGAACCGGTGCATTAAATGCAACATATGAACTGTTTTTTGCACAGTAACGAAACTGACCATAACAAACCAAAACATAAATATTGGGTCAAAAAAAGTGGATTGGGCGTGTTCGTTTCGTTTCCGGCCTAAATCGGTGCATCGTTTCGTTTTCGACCCGAATCGATGCATTAAATGCAACCCCGACATGGTTTTTTTGACAATAACAAAACCAACGAAAATGAACCAAAACATCACTACTGGGTCCAAAAAAGTGGATTGGGTGCGTTTGTTTCGTTTCTGGCCCGGATCGGTGCATCGTTTCGTTTTTGGCCCGAATCGGTGCATTAAATGCATACATAGCATTGTTTTTTTACACAGTAACAAAACTGACAAAAACGAACCAAAATATCACTATTGGGTCCAAAAAAGTGGATTGGGTGCGTTCGTTCCGTTTCTGGCCCGAATCAGTGCAACGTTTCGTGTCCGGCACGAATCGGGGCATAAATGCATACATAGCATTGTTTTTTGCATAGTAACAAAATTGACCAAAACGAACCAAAACATCACTATTGGGTCCAAAAAAGTGGATTGGGTGCGTCCGTTTCGTTTCTGGCTCAAATCGCTGCATTGTTTCGTTTTCGTCCTGAATCGGTGCTTCGTTTCGTTTTTGGCCCAAATCTTTGCATTAAATGCATTACCGGCCATTTCCGGCCCGAATCGATGCATCATTTTATTTCCGGCCTAAATTGTGCATTGAATACATTGCCGCCATGATATTTTGCACTGTAAAGAAACTGACCAAAACGAACTAAAACAGCACCATTGGGTCCAAAAAAAGTGGATTGGGTGTGTTTGTTCTGTTTCTGGCCCGAATTTGTGCATCATATCATTTACGGTCCGAATAAATGCATTAAATTTAACCCAGGAATTGTTTTCTGCACCGTAACGAAACTGACCAAAACCAACTAAAATATCGTTATTGTGTAAAAAAAAGAGGATTGGGTGCGTTCGTTTCGTTTTGGGCCCGAATCGGTGCATCGTATCGTTTTCGACCCGAATCGGTGATTAAATGCAACCCAGGAACTATTTTTGCATAGTAACGAAACTGATCATAACAAACCAAAACATCACTATTGGGTCCAAAAAAGTGGATAGACCCAATAGTGATGTTTTGGTCGGTTTCGTTACTGTGCAAAAAACAATGCTATGTATGTATTTATGCCCCGATTCGGGCCGGAAACGAAACGATGCACCGATTCAGGCCAGAAACGAAACGAATGCACCTAATCCACTTTTTTGGACCTAATAGTGATGTTTTGGTTTGTTTTGGTCCGTTTCGTTACTGTGCAAAAAACAATGCTATGTATGCATTTGTGTCCCGATTCGCGCCGGAAATGAAACGATGCACCGATTCGGGCCAGAAACGAAACGAACGCACCCAATCCACTTTTTTGGACCCAATAGTTATGCTTTGGTTCGCTTTGGCCAATTTCGTTACTGTGCAAAAAACAATGCTATGTATGCATTTGTGCCCCGATTCGCGCCGGAAACGAAACGATGCACCGATTCAGGCCAGAAACGAAACAAACGCACCCAATCCACTTTTTTGGACCCAATAGTTATGTTTTGGTTCGCTTTGGTCAATTTCGTTACTGTGCAAAAAACAATGCTATGTATGCATTTATTCCCCGATTCGGGCCGGAAACGAAACGATGCACCGATTCCGGGCAGAAACGAAACGAACACACCCAATCACCTTTTTTGGACCAAATAGTGATATTTTGGTTCGTTTTGGTCTGTTTCGTTACTGTGCATAAAACAATGCTATGTATGCATTTGTGCCCCGATTCGGGCCGGAAACGAAACCATGCACCGATTCGGGCCAGAAACGAAACGAACGCACCCAATCCACTTTTTTTGACCTAATAGTGATGTTTTGGTTCGTCTTGGTCAGTTTCTTTACTGTGCAAAAAACAATGCTATGTATGCATTTATGCCCCGATTCGGGCCGGAAATGAAACGATGCACCAATTCAGGCCAGAAACGAAATGAATGCACCTAATCCATTTTTTGGACCCAATAGTGATGTTTTTGTTTGTTTTGGTTAGTTTCGTTACTGTGCAAAAAACAATGCTATGTATGTATTTGTGCCCCGATTCGGGCCGGAAACGAAACGATGCACCGATTCGGGCCAGAAACGAAACGAACGCATCTAATCAACGTTTTTGGACCTAATAGTGATGTTTTCGTTTGTTTTGGTCAGTTTCGTTACTGTGTAAAAAAATGCTATGTATGCATCTAATGCCTCGATTCGGGCAAAAAACGAAACGATGCACTGCTTCGGGCAAAAAACGAAACGAACGCACCCAATCCACTTTTTTGGACCCAATAGTGATGTTTTGGTTCATTTTGGTCAGTTTTGTTACTGTGTAAAAAACAATGCTATGTATGCATTTATGCCCCGATTTGGGCCGGGATGCACCGATTTGGGCCGGAAACGAAATGATGCACCGATTCGGGCCAAAAACGAAACGAACGCACCCAATCCGCTTTTTTAGACCCAATAGTGATGTTTTGGTTCGTTTTGGTCAGTTTCGTTACTGTGCAAAAAACAATGCTATGTATGCATTTATGCCCCGATTCGGGCTGGAAACGAATCGATGCACCGATTCGGGCCAGAAACGAAATGAACGCACCCAATCCACAAGTAGATCCTTATTTTCAAGTTTTACATCAATATTTTAGTTGTTTCACCATTCTAAGGGCAGTACAACAATTAGACAACAGTTGTCTGTATGAGTCCACACAAGTAAAATGAGCTGACATAACCATTATTAATGAGGAAACCGTGTGCTTCTGTCTACTATTTCATCTAGTATTTTGGCCATGCTCACATGTAAGACAATAATAACTAGAGTATGTATTAATTATCACACAGACAACCAAATAGACAACCGATTGTAAAGTTGTCTATTCAGCTACCAATTGAAAAATTATCTATTTAGCTCTCTCTATATGTCAACTAAACAACAATCGTCTAAACTATTGTACATGTCCTAAGTGAGCATATATTCTAAGCAAACATGATAAAGCAAGAATTTAAGCAACTCTCCATTTGTAACAATGTCTTTCGTTCTTCTTACTCATTGCAGCACAAGTGGTCTTGTCTCAATGATTGCGAGAAACAGACGATTATTAGAACTAAATTTCTTAACCTTGCGAGATGGATCTAAGCACGACATGCACGGCAGGGCCACACAATATCAACAATTTCTGATTTATGAGCAGAGCCCACTTCCCTTGGATACAAGGCCCAATGGGCCCCGCTACCTTTATGCCCATATGATGCATTTAAAGGAAAACTATTCCTGAGACTTCCTTAGACACCGGGGTAAAGTTCACGCCTGGTTCAGTCATTCACGGGACAGAAGTCCACGACTCTGAACTACTTTACTTTGTAAACATTGGTTTGTTTATAATAATGGATGTAGACCTCGCCATCATTTTGCGAGAAGGCAACCAACTATGGATCCTGGTAATCAACCAGAAGGTTAGCAATAACTGATAGAATTCAATCAACAACGCCATCTTAATCAACTATAGAACCAATCGATGAATCGACAGTAAAACAGCAACTACAAGAACGTTTCTACTCAATTTCGAGAAATCGAAAGCTGAAATTCGATTGCAGAACCTTGAAGACCTTTTTGCTCATGAGTCTATACCACTTGTGAACATGGAGCCATGGCATCACCAGATGCTTTATTTATTTGCAGAAACTGCCCTGGCCCCCCCAACCTTAAACGAATTTACATTCAACCTTTTAACTAGAAGGCAAATGGAAGCTAGTTATATCAGCACTCTTTGTCGCAGAGCTCTACTACTGTACCCGCCCGACCTCCTGATTGGATATTTCAAGAAAAACTTGGATTTGAAATTCACCCTGAGCATTCCCAAAAAACTCATCCGCCAATCTATGTTATGTATAGCATCTGTGACCATCTCAATTGCCTTCAAAATCTGCGAGGAACCAACAATAATTACACATGAAAACAACAGAAGAAAGAATCAGTCTTGAATGGAATACAAAATGCTTGAAAGTAATTGTTTCACCCAGAAGCTTAGAACTATCAAACGAAATCTAAAGAGAAGAAAGAACTATCAAATGACATCTAAATAGAACTATCAAATGAAATCTAAATAGAAGAGGGTAGGCAACACCAGTTGAAGGGCTACTGTCTCATGACTAGTGCCATCAAATTAGGTCATGGATTCATGACAAGAGGCTTGATCCATGGGTTTACCATTAACAAAATGAATAGGCTCAATGACTCATTTTAATATCTTAGTTTCAACCAAAAAAAAAGTTCAGTTGAGGGTTATGTTCATTATGTCATTGCAAACGAGAAGTAGCTTGTGTTATTTCGAAAGAACACCATGCAGAGGTTCTTTATTTCACTAAAAGATTTTGCTGATTACAGAACATAGCTAAAGCACTTCAAACTTGAAATTGTGAATTGCATCCAATATCAATTCAAATTTAATTATTTTGCTCCTTATCTGGATCTGAAATCATCCAACTGAACTAAAGCTCCATTGATGTAGTGTTGCATACTGGTGTAATGTTTTGGGAATAGCAATTAAGGTGCACACTTAGGATTGGCAGCCTATATATAAGGCTTAAAGAATTAACTCAGTTGACATTGCTTCCTTGATGCATTTGATATCTTGGAATACTTCGAAAGTGAGAACTAAACTTGACATTACTCATATTTTGCATGTATCTAGAGCATACAGTACCCGTCTTTTTTGGATAAGATGGATAAAGTTCCACTCCAAATGACCCCTTGGGTGTGCTAGGTTACAAAGAGACCCGTGGGCCTTGCACATGGCCACAAGGGCCTAACTAGGAGAGGCATTACCGCATTACATGGCCATTCCCCAACATATATATATATATATAAGAAAAAAAACTTGATCACAGGAGGAGATTCCACCCAGGCTTTGTTCTCATAAGAAGGTGCCGTGCTTCGAACCCGGGTCGGGACACAAGTTTCAACGACTTCCAGAGTTCAACGCTCTAACCGGTCCACCGTGAGAAGCTAGGCTTCCCCAACATATATGATAAAATGCAAAGAATCAGTCCCATACCTGTACATGGCAAAGCCAAAAACCAATGATCCAGTGCACTCTTTAGCAGTCTTGAGGAACCGATCAGCCAAAGCCAAAACCTTCGCTGGCTTCATGAATGGCAAGAAGTAGGCGCTCTTCTAATTGCTCCTTTGAGGTATATTCCGGTAAGTCCAACTGGTTAAAGCTGCACATTCGTTGTGAATTTAGCAAAATACTAAAACAAACAGATGACGGCATAAAGAAATGCAAAAGTGAAAGGCTATGAACGTATTGATATATTACCATGTATGAGCAGATGGAAGCCGATCTGGAGCTCCATAAGCCTTGTGAATCTGAAATCTCTGGGGACCGGAAATACCTTGCAGTGCTTTGAAACCTTCCAATGGTACCTGCAGAAATAAATTCCAAACGGGCTATTGATGTTTTACTCCAATATGTTGATCATGATTACATATGAGACCACATTTTCACTTTATTTCTATTATCAAATGCGTCAAAACTAAGAGTGAAGTGCCTTTTGACCTTTGATGTTCCAGTAACAAACTGCAGTAGTCTAGCCATGTCCTCCTTGCTGAATGCTTTAACAACTTCCCAGAACCACTGGATGACAGGAGATGCAGCAGAATATCCGATATATTCCACATTAGCATTCAAATCATCCACTGCAGGACAAACACAATAAGATCGAAATTAAAAGGAAACAAATAAATAGGCAATAAGATGATGAATTGCTGATGACAGATGAAATCCACTCACAGTCAATTTCAGGAAGACCACTGATCAGTAGTTCAAGTTCTTTATCATTAAATAGGGATATTAGGTCCCTTGGAACTAACTCGGTAAAGCCCTCAAGGAAAGCATTGATTTGAGGACGAATTGCTGTGGTCAGTATATGTTCAGCTACAAGATCAACATATTCTTGCTTTGTTTCCTCAGTGACCCTGATGTTTCTTCCTCCCGGTTTTAGCTCATAATCAGTAACCTGAATTAAAAAGATTTAATAACGCAACTAAGATTAGCCAAGGCAGGTAGAGAAGGTCTTGGCTAAAGCCTTGATGTCTTTTCAATACCTCAGTCTTCTCATAAAGAATGTGTTTTTCCTCGTCAGGATCCATGCTGAATGTTAAATCAGGAAGGTCACTTACATCATTCTGTTCAGAAAAGGCATGATTTAGGAACTGCACACATCCACATAAATTAAAAATATGAAAATGTGAGTAATGAAACCAAACCTCCAGCATCCACTTCAAATTTTTGTAGTAATCGGGATCAATAGCCTCTATATCATGATATGTTACTTTCGCACCCAGGATGTGTTTGTAAAATGAACGGGTGAAGTGGACATCCAACAACTGGCCATCAAATAATGCTTTAGCAACCTGTGCAAAGAAACTAGATCTAAGAATGGGGGAAAAACAAATGATATAGCATTATACTATTGAGCACAGTGTTAAGAAAATACCACTCGACCAACAAACTTGAAATAAGAAAGGTGCTCTGTTTGATAAACAGAGTTGGGATTAGGCTGGAAAGTCGCATTGTTTCCTACTGTTGTAAAGAGAAGAGCTCCTTTGTCGAAAATAACCCTTGAGAGCAGTTGGTACCACTCCCTAGTTAGTCCTCCAGCATCTATGCCCTCTTCTCCTTGAAATTGCACAGTCAAGCGACCTTTGAGGTCCTGGGCACGACGTAATCTCAACTGATTATATGAGTCCTCCAAAACATAAGCTCTGCGAACACTAATGCGTAGAGGAGCAGAAAGATGCTGATCATGTTGCTGTCTGATGCGCGACCGGAAGTAAGCACGCTTGTTATCAAAATCGATCAGCCTTGGTACTTTCAACATCATAGAAAGTGACTTCTCTAGTAAGCTTGGGTTTTGTCGAATGAAAACATTGAGTAGCCGTCGATGTTTTTCTGCGACTCTTATAAAAGTAATATTGCAGATTCCACCAGTCTTCATAGATGGTGACGATGAACTTCCAGCTAATTCTTTCACTTCAGGAGCAGTAATGCTGTAATCTGATTGAATAACTGGTTGATTTGTCTGAAGTTTCTCACACAGAACAAAAAATGATTCTATGAATGGCAACAAGCGTTGAGTGCCTGGAGGAAGTGGTGGGGGAATAGAGGATGAAGCACCAACTTCCAAAGTGTCCACCAGTGGAGCCGCAGGGGAAGCGAATGTTGAATTGTGTACAAGTTTTGCCTCTGTGGCACTAATACAGTCGCTTAATTCTTGCCACAGAGGTTCAAGACCAACATTCAGATCCCACAAAATGGACTGCTCTTCCTGTCCTATATCTTGTTCATGTCTACTATTAATCACATCTGAAGTCAATGTAGATAGTACTTGCAGTACCCGCAAGATAGCAGCTCCGGCCATAGAGCAAGTACTGAGCCCAAGCATTTGAGTGTTCTTCAGTGTTACAAGCTCCTCTACTGCAGAAGAACTTAAATTCTGAGCAACACCAGCTAACTCAATTGAAAAGAATTTCCGATGCAACGCTGCAACACTAGCCAATTTTTTCACCACCTCCGCTGCAAGTGAGTACACTTTATCTGGAAGACTGAATATTTCAAAAAAAAACACAAAGAAGTAAGTGCATTTGTTTAAATTATCTGAAAGGATGATTTTTTCAAATATTAGAACTCTGCAATCAAAATGAACTCAGCATAACACAAATCAGCTTTACTTCCAAATAATAGCTTTTTTTTAGTACTTTTGGAGTAAAAGGTATACTAATGTTAAAGCATATCAATTGGTTGCAATTTACTGCATATGGCCAAGTCTTGCTGCATATAATATCAAAACATTGGTGCCCACTGTTAAAGGTGGCAAGACAACTGAAGTCACGAGAGAGGGCAAGGAAAACAATGTGTTCTTAAAGTAACATTCTACTGAAAATGGATCCTCAAAGCTAAGAAACAAATATACAGAAGGAAAGAATTTGCTATGGTATTTGGTTACTGTATCTACAGTGACTCTATGCATCCTGATTATGCATTGGTCAGCCTTGGGTCCACCTTCATTATACTTAGTTGAATGTTTGTAAGAATATAAATCTTCTCCACAACCCACTTCCCTCACATAACCCATACTGGCCTACTCCTTGAAAATGAACAATCAAGCAAAATATAAAAAGCATATGCTGGCATTTAGCAGAAAATACACAAAAACTCAAACTCAAGAGTAAATCATCATTTGTGCATTTTACGTAAAAATAAGTAAAAAACAAAAAAAGCGTAAGGCAAACACTAACCCCTCAAGTGCCAGAATATTGCACAGATTATGTAATTCAGCATCAGGAAGCTGAGTAAGAATGGCGTGCACATTAACGTTCTGCCTATGACAAGGCGCTGGGACCTCAACATCTCTGCTTTGGTTACTATCCTGGATATGACCTTGTTCCAGAGTAGATGGTTCCACGTGTGTTTGAGACGGCGCCCCATCAACCAATTCAACATCTGAACTGTTAGTAATCTGTGCAGAGTGAGGTAGATAATCAATCTGGGCCGCAGCATTGTTGACCACCACTTCAAGCAAACACATCACCTGGAGACAAAATTAAAAGATACGATAAATATTTGAAGAAGCAAACCAAGAGCTACAAATGACTGCTGAGAAATACCTGCTCAAGGAATACTCGACTGCGCAGAAATAAGGGTTTGTTTAGGAGCTTAAGAAACAATCGAATAGGTGTATAACCCTCTGAAGATGATTGCTTCATGTCTGACGATGAACTTTCTTGAGCTATATATTTACTGTGTTGTAACGTCAGATGGTTTGAACTAGCTGAAGGGTTGAAATGAACCAAAAGATCCGCAACAGATGGATGGTTAGAAGCAAGATATGTCAGAATTTCAAGAAGTCGCCGTGTCACAAGTGGAGGTAAACCTGAAAAGAGGCAGTAAACGTACAATGTTGTGTAAGTACTAAATAACATTGTCAGGGAGAGCCAAGGATTATCCAAATAACGACAAAAGCACAAGAAAAATGAGATCAAATTACCATTTGCGCAGTAAGGTTGTACATAAACAATGTTCCACTGACATCCATGTAATCTATATGTAGCCTGCATATCTTCAGATTCAGGTTTAATCATGTCGAGTAGATGGCCAACCAAGGTAACACGTGTTACACTGTGTGCACATAGATTGAACATAAGCCTTTGAAGAAGGCCTTTGCTGAGTGGCTGCAAAAATGTGGAATAGTTGAACACACTAGTTGAAAATGTAATATGCTAATGGAAAAGAAGACAAAACCCTAATAAAGAGAAAAAAAGAGAAAATTATGTATATGGTAACTTTTTTTTACTCTTTTTGTTGATGAATATCTGCAACTCATTTTTGTGCATAATTCATGTAATTCTCTTATTGTTTTCCTATAGAAGGAATTCAAACATCAGATTTCAGATGTTGTTAGAGTACATTGTGACCATTCTTTCCTAGATGTTCATAAAGGAACAGAAAATATTTAAGGCTTCCAATAATATGCTACGACCCATAGATGGTACATAAATATAGGTATCTACTACACCTCATATCAGGTGCAAAAGCCCTTTCCATAACATATAATTGGTGCAGTTCGTTTTCATGTAAACTCATGTGAACGGACAATTTGGCTCATAAAAGATTCACAATCAAATATATTTTGGGTAAGAAAGTTCATGAATGTTTTTGCCACAGCTTCTTTTCAATTCTCAGAAATGAGTGATGGGCCTCTCTAAGTGTGCGTCAACAATTTTACAGGGATGTTCCCACTGTCTAACGCTCTTCTCATTTCATTTAATGTTTTGGGAACTTTTGCATGGCAAGCTTACTAGGAGAGGTTTGCACCATGCAACTATATATTTATACATGCAATGTTACATCATATAACTACTGAATGCACAACACCACCTTATTCAAAGTATAGAGCACATGCGGCAATGGCTAAAAAGAAAGTTGAAAAGTTCAGTTGAAGAACAAAATACAACTATTGAGATAATGTGCACAATTTGGACATTACCGGAGCCAGCTGCAGAAGGCGAATAAGTGCACGTACAGCATCTGAGTCCAGAAGTGGGGTCCCTTCCACACCTTTACCCTTTGAACTGCCAGGTGTAGCAGAAATAACCCTTCTGCCCACAGTAGCACCAACAGCCCTGTCTATAACTGTCTGATTATCAGATGGCAACCTCCTCCCTCCAAGCCTGTAGCTTCCACCAAATAGACTTCCTCTAGCACGATGGCGACTCAATTCTCTGTCCCGTAGCATTTGAGCTTCAGCAAGTAAAGCTGAAGGAAGGGCAGACAGAACTGCTTCTGATGAGGTCAAAAGCACCTGTGTGGTAAAAACATGTCAGTTAAGTATTAAACTGCTGTACATATTGAGCTGTACCTCTGCATGCAAATAAGGAGGGAGAGTTTCTATAAGTGAAGAATTACCTCTTCACGTAGATCAGGAGGGAAGGTTGCAATAATCGAAGCATTATCCATATCTACCGGCTGACCAACTGGTTGAGAGTGGGCAATCCTCTGTGCTTGCTGCTGAGCTAGAACCTCAGCTTGTATGTCTGGTGGAAGAGCAGCCAAAAACTCAGGATCTATTTCTTCTGCAGCTGGTGGAGTATAGGATGAAGCTGGGGCAGAACGGTTCTGCTGAGAAGCAAGGACCTCTGCACGAAGATCCTCAGGCAATGCTTCGAGAAATGTGGGATCAATTTCATTAGCACTAGAGGCCTCATTGTTAGCATTTGGTTGCTCTGCCTGAGGATCTTGATGAGCTTCTTGCCTCCTAGAAGACAAATCATTGCCATCAGAACCAGGAGCCGAGTTCCCAACTCCATGTTCAGCAATATCAACACTGTTCATGTCAACATCCACATTCACTGTGGCAGAATCTACATGAGCATCACTCAGCTCAGGAGCAGCACTTGCAGAACTGACAAGTGCATGGCAGCTTGACTCCAGATCAGATGGGGCTTCCCTATGATCATCACTCAACCGAACTTGTTGAGATGCTTCAATCTCGTTGTGCATGATAAGATCATTACTTTGATTACCAGACAAGGAATCTCTTTCACAACCACCACCAAGCTGTGTGCCAGCAATAGACATTGTTTCATCACTAGGCATAGGATTAGGATCATCAGCTACTGTTTGTTGTACTGCTTGCTCAACACGATTATCATGAACAGAACCAACCAACTGTTGATTTACCTGCACATTTGTAAGACAGAGACCATCATTTGCAGGAGCAGGTTCTTGGCTAACAGTATGAACTTGCTGATCACTACCAACAGGTTGAGAAGGAGAATTGGTTGCTACAGGTTCAGCATTTCCTGTATCTAGAGATGGCAAGTGTGCATTCACATCATTGCCAGTCTGTTCAGGCTGAACCCGGGGAGAATTATTTAAATTACTAGCCACAGTTAACTGAGACACAAATGGATCCTCCACTGCCTGGGCAACAGCAGCTGCATGATTGCCTGCCTGTGGTTGACCATCATCAGTCCATGGATTATCTCCAGTGCCCCGCCTGATTCGGAGCGAATCCATACCAAGTGAAAAATCTATCAAAGGTGGCGGAGCAGTACTTACAACACGATCACCAAACACTGGGGGAGCAGTTTCTGGTGGAAACCCAGAGTCTAACATGTACAAGGGGATGTCTGAATTCCCAAAAGATAGTGTGTTAAAATCTCTTGATGAGCTTCCGCCAGAGGGCCACGCTGAACCAGTTTCCTCCCTAGACTGAGCTGGCCTGACAAGTAGTGGATGAAGAAAAGCATTTCCATCAGACCTTGGTCGATCAAGAAGTGACCTACTTCCACTTTGGCGGCGGCGCTCAAGACCAAATGAACGATGCAGATTAAATGAATCATCTGTCCCCACACCATGAAATGACCCAGAAGTTATATCTATAAAACCACTTTCTGCACGGCCCCTGGAAAATCTCAGATGATGATCCATTCCAGTTAAGCTCTCCCTCCATCTCACTTCTATAACACGGTTCTCAAGAAAGTCATCATCTTCTTCATCCATCAGATCATCATTGTATTCATCACCAATGGCAGTGTTCTCCTGGTCCTCAATATCTGTATCAGCTATGGACATCAAACCAGCTCCCCCGTCTGCTATTTCCTCATCATCATCATCCTCGTCTTCTTCATCCTCCCCTTCCTCCCCAAGATCCTCATCTTCACCCATTTCATCATCAGCTTGATGTTGCACTGGGAAAGCCAAACCAACATCAGTACTTGCAGCCATTACGTTACCTTCAATTATTTCCTCTCGCCTGAACTCCACACCATTAATTGGAGGATTACCACTAGCATTATTGTCCACTAGATCAACTCCCATTTCTTGTTCAGCAGGTTGGTCTTGGTTCTCATTATTGTCCCCATCAACACGAGACAGTTCTTGGGCATGTTGACTTGTAGATTGGATGGTATCATCAGTATGGCGATTTCTGTTATCTGTGCTTCGCTCATGGATTACAGTGTCATCAGCTTCATGTGTTTGTTCAAGTGAACCTGGTAATGTGTTCTTGGTGTATCGATCCGACTTGAGGACTTGATCACAAGCGTAAGCAGTTCTGGTGAGGCTATCTAAAGCCTTCAATATAAGGTTGACAACCTTTGCAGCATCTGGGTGGTCCAGGTCAATTACTTTCAGCAAACCAGATAGAGATTGTACCATTCCACCATCTACCATAGGTTTTGCAATGTCAGGCAAGCAACCAAGAACAGGCAAGTTGCTCTGACTATTCCGCGACAATATTGAATTTACCAACTCAGAGAAAGCCAAAACTTTTCTGTCAGGTATTAAAGATCCTCTGGAGGTACTGCTTGCTGAATCAATGGAATAGTTAAATGCCTTCACGATTTCAGAAATAACCCTTCTACGACCCTCAGCAGATCTACAGCATAAAGCTACCAAGAAAAAGGAAGCTCTCTCAGACAACTTCCTTGTCCAATCATCTGAGACATCAGCAGTTTTCACCGAAGATAGTGGAAGTAGCAGATAGAATATATGATGCAATAAGCCACTGTGTCCAGCACCTTGATCGCAACTTCGTGACTGTGATATCTCTGTATCCCGTCTCAGAATTATCCCTACTGCATGCACATACATGAGGAGTATCTCACTCATCAACTTAAGAACAAATGACAACTTTGATAGCAAGGCAGATCTCTCAGAGAGGGCAACACCCTCAAGCTCTTGGCCGTCCTCAACTTTAGATTTTCCCTTGGTGTTTGGTTCATCAACATCCATTGGAGTCAGGGAGTAACCATCAAACCCCTGTTCTTTGCTTGCAGATGGATAGCTCATAATGATCTCGAGAAGCTGATCGATCACTTGAGAAAGACTAGCAGGAACCTTTTTGTGGCTCTGTGAACATCTATGTGGTGTATCAACTGACTTAAAATCAGTGCTCACTCGAACAGGCTCATTACATGGCACACCACTTTCTGTTGAAGGAGCTTTCTGTTTCTCCCTGTCTTTCTCCTTATCCTTCAACAAGACTACATTCATCCTCCCTCCTGAAGAATCTAATTGGCAGGCTGAAGTTACGGCCCTCATGAAGATCACAGGATCCCTAGATATCAGCGGTGCCATATTTGTCAGAAATGAGCGTGGAGTGCGACTGCCACGGTTACTTATTGACTGCCGTATCTCCAATTCCATGGCACTCTGCAAGGTCTCTGGATCCTCGATGAGGTGGCGCACAATGGCAGATGCTAAGGTCTCGAATCCAGGAAAGATGCAAGCGTTTGGGAGATTTAGAAGAGACGATAAGCTACCATTCTCATAGAATTGAGCAGCAAGAGCATGTGTCTTTGTCAAGCGGGCACTGAGTTGAAGAACAGCTTGCATAACTGTTGCTGGCACACATCTCTTGATGAATTCACAGCAGAAAACCAGTGCCTTTTGGCTCTCCTGGTCAGTCAAATAGCCAGTAGATTTTCCCAAAATCTTTTCGAACACATTAGCACTTACATCATCTGCTGAATCCATAATTTCAGTTTTCTTTTCATCAGGATGTGCAGGATTCGCCTTGCTGTCAGCACTGGATGCGTCAGAAGTTGACTTGGATGTACCATCTGTTGTTTCCATATTAAGCTTTGGGTTAAATTGCAGCATGTTATCCAATATAAGCAACAGAGCACTGATAAAGTTCCAAGTCTGGTCTGTCTGGTCAGTTCTTGATTTAAGATTTTCTAGCATGTTAAGAACTTGAGACATGAAACCATTTTCAGCACCAATTTCACGTATGCCACTGTCTTCACTCAGAAGCAGAGCCAACAAATGGGCAACAGAATACAAAGCAGCCATATCGGCCACGGTATCTGATGAAAAGTGTCTTAGTTGCTCAAATAGATACAGTACGACCCGCTGTCGGTATTCTCCCTTATTCCGGTTGCATAGTGTCACTAGAAGGTCAGTCAATGAGAAAGCCATGGTGGAATCACTTGAGCAGAAAAGCTTCGTCGATACAGTGAGAATGTTATCCAAAGGGAGCACAAATACACCTTTTTCTTCAGCAATAGCTGTATCATTCTTATTGTCTCCATCCTCCTTGGGTGTTTCAATGGAGCTTCCAAGCGACAAAGCTAATGCCTGTGCAAGCTGCACATCGTCTTGAACAAATTCTTCTGGATGGCTAAACAACCAATCAGTTGCCATCTCCACACTGTTAGTTCTGACACTTCTCAGAGCTTCTTCTGCCCTAGCTCTTGAAAATCCCATTTCGACAATTGTAGCAATAGCTGACTCGTCGAGCGGGGGGCTAGTAACACGCTGGTTGGCAACTGCGACATTATTGCGGCTTTGCTTCAAATCTCCAACAGCGGAGCATATATTGTTCATAACTGAGACCAGGGCGGTAACAAGAGATGGGCTGCACTCAGGAAACATTGTATGATTCCAAACAGGAAGAATTGCATCCAGAACTTGAGATTGGAGCATACGAACAAACGATTCTGGCTCTGAAGGCACAGGGAATAGATTAATTGAAAGCTCAGTGACAATAGGCTGGACAAGAAGCTGATTATGAGAAGAGGATGGTGACAACAAGAATGTAGAGTTCACATAATATTCTAGAAATTTACAGTAACTCTGCAACGTATCCAGAAGCCAGGAATTGTGAGACACCTTCTCACTAATAGAGGAACATTGATCTGTGCCCGCAGCAGGGACAGAGAAAGGAAGCGTCCATAGTAGCTGACTGGTGGCTTCAAAGGTAGTTAGAACCTCCTTGAATGTCCCATTCACATAAAAGCTATTAGCAAGTGCAGAATTGCATGAGCGACGCCTGCTGTCAAATGTAAGCACAGCCATGTCTTCAACAACCTTTCCAAGGTATCGGCATTTGACAGATAACGACATCTCAAATCCAGCAGTAGAGTGTCCAGAGTAACCAAGAGCACTAAGGAAAAGTTGTGCTAGTGCAGTCACAAGACTTCTTGAAGCTGGGCTAAGATTAGAGTCAACTCGTCGACGAGCTGGTAATCCTTTGACAAGGGTAGAGAGGAAGGAACGCATGGTGTAGCCAAGTTTCATCAGAAGTTCAGAAACAACAACTTCAGGGTTCTTTGAAGCATTGTTACTCCTAGAGCTATCTGCCAGAGAAAAAGCACCATCCAAATCATTATGTGTTGCATCCAATACTCCACTCAGGCGCCCCCGTATCCTTGATAGCGAGTGCCGACCATGGCGGTGCATGCTGGCAGCAGATCGGACTGTTGATACAAAATCTTGCTCCATGCTCCAGGGTGATAAAGAAGCCCTTGTTGAAACAGAATTCATATATCTTGCAACTGGTGCTGCACTTGTGTCATCATCACTATCCCTTTCAGATGCATTAGAAATTGAAGCATCTCCAGGTACATCACCTTGATCTGACTCTTGCTTATCCACATTGGAATCACTGAGTAAAGAGATCTGCCATATGACTTCAGTATAAACCTTCCCCAGTTCCTTCAATATCTCAGCATCTGCAAAAGCCAGTTCCGAGGCCATAATGGTAGTTCCCTTCAGTAGAAAATTGGCAAGAGACAAAAGCCCTTCAAGAGTAGAAAGTGATTTTAGGAGAGCTGATTGCTTCACAGGTTCACTATCAACCAACTTAGTTCCAGAGATCGAACTCAACAGTTCATTTGTCAATTTAAGGTGATCTCTAAAAAATGAGCACACCGACCTTGCCAGAGAAACAGAATGCTGAGGTGAGAAGTTTTTAAATGCAACAGAAATACTCTGACCAATTGAAACAGATACAGGTATTACTGGCAACTTAAACAGTTGAAGAACAGCTTCAATTCCTTTCTTCTCAATGAATAACCTGCATGTGTCACTATTTTGCAGAACAGTTTCAAGGACACGAGCAACATTGCATATGCACTCAGGAAGAAATAACTCAATGGAAGATGATACAGCATCTAGAGGAGCCTCAACCATTTTGCCTGAGCATCCCACCTCAGAAGGTACACCCTCACTTCCTCCCTCCACATCAGTATCCATGGGAACAGCTGCAGAGGAATTATCACATTCCATACAGGAATTAGAGTCTCCACCGCACCCAATTTTTGAAACAGTGTTCAAGACTTCAATAAACATGTCAACTCCTGAGGAACGTAATGAAGATGCATGGCGCATTAATTCATCGAGTCCACTTGATAGGGCCCCTGTTGTGTCACCACTAAGAGCTTTCAAATATGATCTAGAGGTAAAGATTTTCACAAAGCATCTTAAAGCATTGCGATCCTTTACTAATTGAAGACCACTATTGTTCAAACATAATGCATCCAAACACTGTGGTATACATGAGACCGCATCAGAGTTGTAAAGTAAACCATCCATTATGGCATCAAGAAATGCTTGTGGCAAACCAGCTGCATTAAGAACAGTATAACATGTCGGATCTTTATGTATGAGATCACTCGTAACATTTGCAGCAAGTGAGAAAACACCACCACCAAAGTCCTTGCCTCTCTTAAAAATTGCACATAAACATGGGGGCAATATGTTCTCTTCAGAACCATCAACACGAGCAGAGCTACCAGGCACATATGTTGCCAGAGAGATTGTACGTAGTAAAACTTTCATTAAGTTCTTCCTATTATACAAAACCAAGGATTCAGAACATGAAGGCTGCATATCTGCCACTGGTGGCCAATTTTTAACCTCTTTTCCTTTATCTATAGACTGAGACTCTTCAACTTTTTTTGAACAGATCTCAACTTGTGATACTTCTATCTGAAGGCGTGCAATAGTGTCATCTAGTCCACCTAGATCCCTGAACAATGCTGACGAGGGATTGTGATAATCCAGGAAGCTCTCAATGACATGAACTGCCATACAAACTAGGTGTAAATGCTGTGTGTTTGTATCTTTGAGAAGAGGCAAAACGGTGGGTATAAAGCCTGCTTCTTGAAGAGCCAGAGAACCTGGTGTTGATGATACCAACATAGAAACAAGAGACAGAAGAGCTTCAGCAAATATTATGGACCATTTCATAGAACCACTGATAATAGAATCAACTGCCTTCTGCATGAGACTAGGAAGAATACCACGATGACCACCAGAAGTTACAGAGGACAATACAGTAGGCTGGTGAGATCGATCTTGGCACAGTGCAACCAATGAAAGGATTCCCAATATCCTAATTTTTTCTGGTATCTCATCCTCGTAGCTAAGCAATGATAATAGTTCATCAATAAATTCTGGTTCGTTGTTCAAAAATGATGATAAACCTTCAGTATCATGGCCTGCTTGCACAAGAACAATAAAGGCGTACAGGCGGATACAGATATATTGGCGTCGACATGACAAAGAATCAAATGCTCTTGCAAATCTCAATCTTGTAAGCAGAGGGAACCTTAAAGCTTGTGGCACACTGTAATCCTTGATCAACTTGTTCAATACTTCAAGATCTGTCTCCTTGCAGGTATTGACATTCGGTAAATGAATTACTTCTAACCTGTCTTCATTATCTAGAGACCGGGATTTCTCTAATTTATCAGCACCACGATAAAACTCAAAATGGAGAGTGGAGCCAACTTCAGTGGAAACTGGATCAGATACAATGGGCAGAGAACACGCTATTAATCCAAGGCCACTTTCTTTTCCACCCCAACCTTGAGAGAAAGCAAATAACTTTGAAGTCAGAGATGAACTGCGTATTGAGCTTTTCCCGACTGACTTGTTTACAAATGCCATTAATGTCTGCAAGCTTGCTTCAACAACATCTGCACTTGTAGATGCTAGAAGAGCTGACAGATGCTGCTGTTAACAATAAGGACAAGAAAAAAATACATAAATTAGCAATATATTAATACAGATGAAGGAAACCAGGAAACTATGCTCTTGCCGTAGAAACAACTACAGAAGGAAAAATCAAAGAAGACCGGCAGATAAACAGCACCTGCAAAGAGTACTGACCTCAAAAAAACTATGGAAGTGTCTATTTGTGCAATTTTCCAAGATTATTCTCGATACTCGAAGAATTTGAAGGACTGCTTCCCTAGGAAATGGGGGATCCACATCAAGAAAATTATCTTCGAGCTGCAAATCTTTCCTTGATTTGATATAATTATCAAAGAAAGAATTAAAATGATTGAAAAGATCCACCCAATGATGAAAATCCCCCTGCACCATTTTGATAGCAAGAGATAAGAATTCCTAGCATCGTTGTGTTATAGAGAAAAAAAATCAACTCTGTGCAAACCTTGTCAAATTCCCATGCAAAATCCTTCAAAGGTAATTCTACATTCTGAAGAGGAATTGTGGTAACACTGTTGATGAAAGATTTTATATTTGGAGGCTGCACATAAAACAAAGTACATTGGTAAAAGGTATGAGATTTGAAAAGGGATCTACGAAGGCAAGCTAGCTTAACAGTCAATATAAAGCATTAAACAAAATGCAACTAACTTATACACACAAGTGTTTCTTAAAATATATCAAATTGAGTACTCAAATTGTTGTGTGCCATTGGGAAGAAGTTGGAACTTGAATTTAAAATTTTGGAATCTCAAATTAGACGCAAAGTCAAGCCAAAGCTAGCAAATTCTAGAAATTGCAATTAGAGCCAAGTCAAAGCTAGCAAATTCCAGTACTCCACATCACGATGAATCGGGATTCTCCTAATCAAGTATACATAGATGCATCCTGTACTTTGGTCATAGAAACATCATAAGTATCTTTGCCTCTAAACATTGCAAGTCTTATAATGCTAACTTAACAGATAGCAATTACAAACTGCGTGCCCTTGTTTAAGTCTGCAATGCAATCTGATCAAAGATCTAAGCAATGCAATCTGATCAAAGATCTAAGCAATGCAAAGCATCTAAATTGGTTTCAATCTTTTTAAATTATAAATTGTTGCATTCTACTATCATATTCATATGCATGAAATTCATCTCTTCACGCAACTAGAGTACAAAACTTCAGTTTGTGCTAAGTGACTATAAACTCACCTTCACCTGACCATAACAAACAAAGTGTTCTCATTGTCAGGAGTATTCGATGAAAAGGAAAAGAACTAGAACAAATCCATGATTAACTGCTGCACATACAAGTTCAGCCAACTGTAGATCTAAGTCAAGCTTTACAAGCAGAGAGCCCCACTAGGATTGCATCAAACAGTGTGATAGTCAGAAAAATACAGACTTGGTGACCATGGAACTGCAAAGCATATATCTTGAGGTCTAAAGCTACTTGTAATCTTAACCGCTGTTGCAAGGATTGCAGACACTGAACACTAAACAAGACATCATGCCAACACAGTGATTCCCCAAAATAATAAGTACCCTGGCATGCCACGTATCCTAAACCCCCAAAAACCTTCTCCCGTCGGAATAGGAATCGCCACCATGAGCAGTACCCGCACCGTCAGAAACCCCGGGACAAATACCCTAACCCGTTCGCCATAGCAGACCGCCGCGATCAGGGCGATCATAGATCGCGGCGATCGAGTGGGAATAGGTTAACAGAGTGGGGCAAGGCTACGTACCACTTCCACCGCGCGTCGACGCTTGAGCTTCATCCCGCAATTCGCATCGCCGGGAGTCAAGGCCCTCCGCCGCCTCGTCCGCCTTCGCAAGGGGCGACCAGCCTCGCTGTGCGCCTCCGGCCGGGGGCGCTACGCCGTCGCCTCCGGCAGTCGCCGCCAAGGCGCCGGCCGGTTAGGGTTCTGGGGCGCTGGCGCGATCGCGGAAGAGAGAAGGAAGGAATCGTATCGGGAGGGGGAGATGCGCGTGTCGTTCTGCAGGACAGCAGGAGCGAGAGAAAGGGGAGAGGAGAGGCAGGGCGAGGTAACGGAGACGAGTCATGCTACGCGTAGGGCGACGGGGGTTATATGACGGTGGTGCTGGTATTGCTTCTCGAGTTGGCAAAAAATTACACCAAAATTGCCATTGCCTATGCTGCTTCATTCCTAAAAACCTGACGTTTAGACAGCGTCACGATCTCCAAAATATAACTTTAACCTCTTGTTATTATAAAAATATTTATTAAAAGTATTTTTTAAGATAAATCTATTCATATAGTTTTCACATTTACAAACTCAATAATTTAAAAGTGATTGATTATTTATATTCCCAATGTTTGACCAAGCCTTGTGCTAAACGTCAAGTTTTTAAAATGGAGGGAGTATGTTCTAACGAGGGTGATCTCTGCTACTGATACAGCCATGCCTGCTACAGCAACGACATCACTAAAGTAGAAGCGCACAGGAACTAAATTATGAGCTGAAGTCGTTACTTCTGTCCAAACAAACTATTTTCTAAAACCTTACAAGAGCAGGTACATTGCTACATATCGGCGGTCTTATAAGTCATCTCATACAGTGTCACTTAAGATTTTTGCTGATGTGGAGGAGAGAGAGCGAGGAGAGAGAGCGAGGAGAGAGAATGAGGTCATTGTTTCGCGAAACAATAGGAGTATGAGACAACTCCCCTACCATTATACGAGTTTGATTGTCATGCAACCAATAATATCTCTCTATTTTTCCAAAATTAAGGGATCTTTTTATTACCATGAGTCAACCAAAACAACAACATATTGTATAGGTTGTCTGATAAGTCGTGTCAAGATTACGTGTCACTGCATGAGACCCGCTATTAGACGACACCAATGTACCTGTCGTGATGATTTTCTTGTGATTAGAAACCTTTTTTAGGGTAAGCTTAAAGCTTTCATTCATTGATCACACCATTACAATCCCGAAGGACAGCCTCCCTTAGCCACTGAGGCATATATCCTAACCATGAATGCAACGGAGAGGAGATAGAAGCAATCTTGACACAGGCATGGGCCACCTCGTTCCCCTCCCTACGAACTACAGCCACTCGAAAGTTTACAAATGAGGAAGATAACTCTCTTATATCATGTCAAACCCCAGCTATTGTGCTACGGCCGCCATCCCTTGAACAAAGAAAGGCCGCAACCGAAGTGTTGTCCATCTCCAGGCACACCTGACCACCACCATTCTCCACCGCCAGCTTCACACCATCTCTAGCTGTCAATGCTTCAGCCATGAGCACATTAGGAATTCTTGAATAGGCTTGCGCCGACACCGCCACGAATTCTCCATGATCATTCCGCATGACTGCTCCACTCGCGCCATTTCCAGTTGCTGCATCAAACGCAGCATTAGTGTTCACCTTCACCCAACCTTGCTCCAGTTTCTTCCAACACACCGGCTCTCTAGCTTGTGCAACAGCAGTAGCTGGCTGGTTATTGGCTATGCAGATCATGTCTTCCATCATGGCTGAGATATGACGCACTGCAGTGACGTGATCCCAATGGACCTTGCCATGGCGAGCATTACAGCCTTTCCACAAGGACCAAACCCCGCAGACTAAAATTTCTGCTTCTCTTCCTGAGCACCGTTCACTAGCAAGAATGTCCTTGACCCATGAAACTGGATGCAAGTCTGGCACTTTGAAACCCAGCAGCCATTCCACTGTTTGCCAGAATCGTCGTGCCAGAGGGCATACAAACGCAACATGGTGTAATGTTTCAGCTTCAACTCCACATGACGGGCAAAACGCCTCCTGCTCAACGTGCCTCCGGTTCAGCTCTACCTTTGTTGGCAAGAAATTATTCACCGCCCTCCACCAGAAGATGCGTATTTTTGGAGGTACACGCAACTTCCAGAGCGGTTTCCATATAATCCTGTCAGACGATGAACTGATTTCATTTAACTTGCCAGCCTCAATCTGACTTTGCTCCGCCATCAGTAAACGATACGCAAACCTGACGGAGTACAAGCCATTCCTCTCAAAATTCCATGCAACTGTGCCCTCCTCCATCCGGAATCCAAGCTGTATTTTCATAATCTCATCATCATCACATGCCACAAACGATACCCTGATAAGATCCTCATTCTAAGACCTTGTTCCTGGCATGAACAGTTCATTTACATGCTCAAGCACAACCCCATCCAACTGTGGTGCCCGGTCCAACTCGTTTAATAGCTCCCTTCAGAAGCACTTCCCGCCCAAACAAGATTGCTCGCCACGTCTCCGATGCCCGCTTCTTCCTAGATGCCGAGAGAAATTCACCATGGGGATAGTACATCCCCTTCAGAACCCTTGCACATAAAGAATCTGGCTTCACCAATAAACGTCAACCTTGCTTTCCTAGTAGTGCTTTATTGAACAACGGTAAGTCTCTAAACCCCATGCCTCCTTCACCCTTTGAAGTTGTCAATTTTGACCACCGCTGGCAATGGATCTTGTGGCTATCCACCGAACTCCCCCACCAGTAGTTCGAGATGTAGTTCTTCATTTTCTTACAAATCGGGGCAGGTAATTTGAAACAACTCATAGGATATGTCGGAACCGCCTGGGCATTGGCCTTTAGGAGCACTTCACGGCCAGCACAACTCATGTGGTTTATACCCCAACCCTGATCAAAACTCCTGATCCTATCTGCATAATAGTCAAAGGTTCCATCAGCAACCTTGCCCACTGCAGTCGGCAAACCCAGATACCTCTCCCCCAAAGCTTCAGTATTAATCAGGATAGAGGCTTTGACATCATCCTTCATATGCTGATCATAATTAGTGCTGAAAAATAGCCCATTTGTTTATTGATCAGTTGCCCGGAGCCTCTATGATAAATTTCCAAAATCTCGGCCAATCTATCAGCACTCCTCTGATTTGCTTGAATAAAAATCATACTATTCGTCTACAAATAAGATGTGTGATATCCAGGGTGCATGAACTCCCACCCTGATGCCTAGTGACAAAAAGACAGGCCCCCTTGCTTTCAGCAGCGAAGAGAGACCCTCTGCACAAAGAAGGAAGAGGTATAGAGACATCGGATCTCCCTATCTAATCCCCCTAGTAGGAGAAAAAACATTAGAAAAATTCCCATTAACACGAACAGTGAAAGATACACTCGTAATGCACCTCATGACCAGAGAACACCAATGCTCCAAAAAAACCAAAGCCTCCATGACAGCACCAAGGTACTCCCATTCAACCCGGTCATAAGCATTCGCCATGTCTAGCTTCACCGCACAAGCACCACTCTTGCCCTTCTTTTTCCGTAGGTAGTGAATGCACTCATAAGCAATCAACACATTATCAGTTATCAAACGCCCCGGCACAAAGGTGCTTTGCTCCTCAGAGATAACATCATCAAGAATCAACCTCAAGCGGTTTAACAAAGTTTTGGCAAATCTTGTAAAGCACATTGCACAAAGATATAGGACGGAACTGTGTCAACTCTTGAGGGTTTGCCACTTTAGGAATTAACACCAGGACCATCTGATTCATTACTTCACTCATCTCGCCGCCATTCAAGAAACCGAGCACAACAGTCATCATCGATTCTTTCACCAGAGCCCAATGTCTTTGGAAGAAGCCCGCCGTAGAACCGTCTGGCCCAGGTGCTTTATGCGGCCTTGTTGACACTTCTTACGATCCAATATCAGAATTGAGAATCCTGGTACTAGGGTAAGGAGTGTTTCAGTGGTTTTCCTTATGGCTGAAAGTGCATCTAGGCACTTATATGTTTTGGTGATTTTGGATGACAACATGATTTGTAATTTAACTTGTTTGCTTAAGCATATGAGCAGGGTTTTATTCTTATGGATATTCATGAAATATATTTATTGAAGAATGAGAGCACATTGTTGGTATTAATGATATGAAAGCAAACAAGTGATGGTGATTCCATGATAACAAAAGATGAATAATGACAAGTGAGTAAAAGTGACAAAAGAGACAACATATTAGTTGGTCTCACCTTGAAGATACTTGTCAAAGGTTTTTGGGATAAATTAATTTAGAAATTGGGACTTCTTTGGGCTTGATCCATGGCAATGGTTGAAACAAAAAAATGAGACATGATTCTATGGTTAGTATATGGTCTCAAGTACATGAAAGCCTATGGACAAGTCATTTACCGAAGACAACATAGAAGATGATATTGGATATATCTTAAATTAGTTGAAGACATGGAATTCAATGTGGTATTCATGGTGATGCAATACAAAGTGAAACTCAAAGTGGCTAGATATGGTGAGAAGGGTTAAGCTGGATGACGGTGTCTAGGTACTAAGCAAAGAGAAGGGCAAGTTGGTCTTGTGGCCGAGGAACTTTGCTAAGGTGAAGACTAGCATCATGGTTTGGTCCCTATGCACTAATCAAGCCTTATCGAGTGAAGCTATGCAATGCATCTAATCATTCTAGATTATATATTGGAATGGCTCATGAATTGGTCAATACACTTGGGAATTGTAAGCCATTAGCTCAAGTTGGATTTGCTCAGCTAAAAAGAAATGTTGTGAGCCCTCAAGTGAGAATGATCAAGTATGGCAACAATCAAGACATAGAAGCTCAAGTGGAAGATTTCATTTATTATTTTTATCTTGAGTTTAGGAATGTCGTACTATCAAGAGGGATGCAACATTAGCTGTTTGACAACACCAAAAGTGCTCATAGATCAACCCATGTGAGATAGTCTTGAAAGTGGAGTCTTTTGGGACTAAAGTGTGCAGACTCGACCCAAACCGGTCTGGGAAACCGGTCTGACCGGTTTGGGGCTCTGACAGGCATAACAGCTAGTTGGTTTGAAAACCGGTCTGACCGGTTTGGCAAACCGGTCTAACCGGTTTGCCACTGACATAACGGCTAGTTTTTGTGGAGTGGGGTATTTATACCCCTTGGCCCTCTCCTTTGAGGGCTGCTGGTTCCCTTGCCATTCTTGCACGCCTAGAGCCTTTCCAAGCACCAGCAAGCTCTCCCCAAACCTCTCTTTGTGAGAGTTGATTGATTTTGACCATATCTTTGGATTTGGGTTGAGGGATGTATGTGTGTGAGCTATAGAAAGCTTGAGAGAGCTAATTGGAGCAGCAAAGAGCATATCCTTAGCTTGAGCACTTTCGGTGAAGTCTAGCATCTCTTTGAAGCATTTGTTACTCTTGGAGGTGAAACCTCCTAGACGGCTAGGCGTCGCCGGTGAGCTACCGTGTTTGTGGTAAGACGCGGATTATTTGTATAGGCCGGCCTTGCCTCCTTCGTTGAAAATGGTCACAAGTTAGTGGAATCGAGGAAAGTGGCTTGGAGTGGATAAGCCCGCCTTTCGTAGGCCCTCAACGGAGACGTAGGGTTCATCGTGCCTCGGTGGCAGCCTTAGTGGCAGCGGTGAATCCGAACTTTGGGAAACAAATCATCGCGTCTCTCATTTGGTTGGCCTCACAAGTTCAATTCTAGCATTTATACTTGCTTCCGCTTCGATCTACTTGGTTGTGCTTTACATGTGTGCAGGTACTTAGTGAACCTGCTAGAAATCATCTATAGAAGCTGATCACCAAGTTTGGTTTGTGCTAGAACTCGTAGAGGGGGCTTTTTACATTGTTTGTGTGTCTTTGCCAGAAACCGGTCTGACCGGTTTCAATACTGATTGTGTGAAAAAGTTTTGATTATTGCAGATTCACCTATTCACCCCCCTCTAGGTGACATCAAGGTCCTTTCAATGGCTTAGTAAAATATAGAAATATTCTACAAGCGCACAGAATCACCGCTGTAGCACTTCACTTGGGAGTATCCCGAGGTATCGTAATTTATATTTTCGCAGGGAAGCTTTGGCAAGAACACTAGTGAACAGATATTCGAGACTATCAGAGAAGGGTACACGACTAGACAAGACAGGGGATAATGATATTGGATAGGAGTGGATATACCGGACTGCAGCTGGCAGCAAGAAGGGCGGTCGACGCCGCGCAAGCAAAGTCTCAAGCTCAAAAGCAACGACATCCTCCCATGATGAGGTGTCTCAGTGCTTCATGGCCAAAGATGTCAAGGAAGCCGAAAATTCAAATGATGCAACTATCTAAGCTCTCACTGAAGAGCTTGAGAAAGTCAAGTTCATCAATGCTTCCTTGGTTTGTAAGTATGAGGCCGTGGTTGAAGATTATGCTTGTGCAACTGACTCTCTTTCATGTGTAGCTTCCCTGAAGAAAGAAAACCAAGTGCTCAAGCAACATTTTGATTTGCTAGCTAGTAAGCATGAGAAACTACGAGCAAAGCATGAAGAACTCTTGTGTTCACATGAAGAGCTTGTAGAATCACATGCTATGCTAGAGATAGCTCATGAGGTTGTGGTAACATCGGTAAAATCATTTGAACCTCAATCTCACAAATGCACATGTTCTCAAATTCAATATAATCTATCATGTGCTAACCCATGTTGCTCTCAAGCAAAACGATCTTGGTATGATGAAGTGTGTGTAGAGTCTTGTGATGACCACGTTGCTAAAGAAAATGAAGAACTCAAGCAAGAGGTGGAAAGACTCACAAAGGACTTGAGAACACTCGAGTGTAAGAGCAATGCACAATCTTCTCAAGATAACCGTGAGAACATGGTGAAGAAGCTTGAGAAGGGATCAACCGTGCAAAGCTCTTGCAAAAATCAAGTCAAGTCCAATACAAGCCAAGATCAAGCCGAAAAGAACAAGAAAGCTCACATCAAGTGCTCCATCAAGAAAGAAGGCAAGCCAAAACTCCCAAAAAGGCAAAGAAACATTGAGAAAAGAAGATGCTTCGGTTGCCTTGAGAAAGGACACGAGATTGCATCATGTCCAAGCAAGATGGGGTCTCACCTAGGGAAATCCGGAAGCTCTAGCTTTCCTAAGCCGGATACTCCGATTCCCATAGTGAACTCCCACATCAAGCTCAATAAAGGATTTCTCAAGGCCCAAGCAAAATACAAGGTGATGGAACCCGCTAGGGTTTGTTCCTGATCTTTAGATGAGAGTGGGGGATAACTCGATTTGAGGAGGATCGACGTTGTGCTGCCCGACTACAGCACCACGAGGGTTGAAGCTGCGTCTTAGCGGCAGTTACATCACCTCTGATTGTGTTGTTCTTGCTGTGCCAAGAACAACCTTGAACCTGCAAGCAAATCGAAGAACAAGCAAGAACAAGTGGACAAGCAAACAGCACACAGACCTTGCCCAAAGGATGAATCTGATACACACGAGTTTGGGGTTCTGAATCGAGTAGAACAGATGGTCTAGCCGACACACGTGTCTACAAGGAAGTAGCTGAAGCTAAACTTACATCTAAACAAAACCCACCCTTCTCCTGGCGGCTGGAGCATGTATTTATACATGGGAGACAGCCAAGAGTCGTAGGAGGGTGTAAACCCTAACATAAAATGGGCCTCTAGTGGGCTGGATGAGATACAAAGGGCTCAGCCGACGTCTGGACGTCCGATCGTCATTTTGGAAACTGCTCTTAGCTCCGGTGGAATTTCGTTGCGCCGATGGATCCATCTGAAAGTAGACTTCAAGAGCTTTCCAACAAGTACTCATGGGCCTCAAACAACCATCGGAGCTAGGAGTTATGGCCTTCGTAAGTTGTCCCTGTGTGGTGGTCCGAACTGGTGGTCCGAAGTGGCTGGTCCGATCTGAATGCCCGGAGGTCCGAACTTGCTTTATTGTCTTGGTTGCTCTCCTCTCAATCTTGTTCATGTCCCAAGTTCCTAAGCATAAGAAAATCATCACACTTCTTTAGTAGTACCCCATTCTCATAAGAAGTTGTTTGGACAGCAAGAAACGACTTTACCTGATAATTGAGTTGTCGTGCTCGGGCTCGAGTCAATGGTCCTTGCTGAGCAATAGGTATGGTTGTATCAATGGTAGGGATGTCCTCATCATCCTCCCCTTCTTGCATTTGAGTCGTCCTCGACTCAAGCTCGTCCTCCTCCCCCAAATAAGGCTTCAAATCTGCAATGTTAAATGTGGGGCTAACCCCAAAATCTGCAGGCAGCTCTAGTTTGTATGCATCATCATTGATTTGTTCTAGCACTTTAAAAGGACCATCAGCTCTAGGAAGCAACTTAGACTTTCTCAAAGTAGGAAATCTATCCTTTCTCAAATGCAACCAAACTAAATCACCTGGTTCAAAAGTGACATGTTTCTTTCCTTTGCTACCACTAAGTTTGTATTTGGCATTCATGCTGTCTATATTTTCTTTAGTTGTCTCATGCAGTTTTAGGATCATTTTAGCATGTTGTTCAGCATCTAAATTCATCCTCTCCGAAGTTGGAAGGGGCAGAAGATCAATAGGAGCATGAGGAACAAAACCATACACAATCTCAAAAGGGCATTTCTTAGTAGTAGAATGTTGTGAACGATTATAAGCAAACTCAACATGAGGTAAACATTCTTCCCACATTTTTATGTTCCTTTTTAACACAACCCCAAGCATGGTTGATAGAGTTCTATTCATAACTTCTGTTTGTCCATCGGTTTGGGGATGACAAGTAGTGGAAAATAAAAGCTTAGTCCCCAACTTAGCCCACAAAGTTCTCCAAAAGTGACTAAGAAACTTTGCATCACGATCAGAAACTATGGTGTTTGGCACACCATGCAATCGAACAATCTCACGAAAGAACAAGTCAGCAACATGTGTAGCATCATCACTCTTATGACATGGTATGAAATGGGCCATTTTAGAAAATCGATCAACAACAACGAACACACTATCCCTCCCCTTGTTTGTTCGAGGCAATCCTAGAACAAAGTCCATAGAAATATCTTCCCAAGGTGCACTTGGAACAGGAAGAGGCATGTATAAACCGTGAGGATTAAGGCGTGACTTAGCTTTTTGGCATGTCGTGCAGCGAGCAACAAACCTCTCCACGTCTCTCCTCATCCTAGGCCAAAAGAAGTGGCCAGCAAGGATGTCTTCAGTCTTCTTCACTCCAAAGTGTCCCATCAGCCCTCCTCCATGTGCTTCCTGCAACAATAACAAACGCACGGAGCTAGCTGGAATGCATAGCTTGTTAGCTCTAAAAACGAACCCATCATTGAGGATGAACTTGTTCCATGTTTTGCCCTCCTCACAATTCAGCAACACATCTTTAAAATCAGGATCATGTACATATTGTTCTTTTATTGTCTCTAACCCAAAAATCTTGAAATCTAGTTGTGAGAGCATGGTATAGCGCCTGGACAAAGCATCAGCAATGACATTTTCCTTCCCTTTCTTGTGTTTGATGACATAAGGAAATGATTCAATGAATTCAACCCATTTAGCATGTCTATGGTTTAGTTTCGCTTGACTTCGAATATGTTTCAAGGACTCATGATCAGAATGTATAACAAATTCTTTGGGCCATAAATAATGCTGCCATGTTTCCAAAGTTCTAACAAGAGCAAGTAACTCTTTATCATAGGTTGAATAGTTCAGACTAGGCCCACTCAATTTCTCACTAAAATACGCTACATGTTTGCCCTCTTGCAGCAGCACACCTCCCAAACCAATTCCACTAGCATCACATTCAAGTTCAAAGGTTTTGCTGAAATCTGGAAGTTGAAGTAATGGTGCATGTGTTAACTTATCTTTCAGCATGTCAAAAGCACTTTGATGTTGTGCAGCCCAAGTGAACATCGCACTCTTCTTGGTGAGTTCATGCAGCGGGGCTGCAATGGTGCTGAAGTCCTTCACAAAGCGACGATAAAATCCAGCAAGTCCTAAGAAGCTTCACACTTGGGTGACAGTTTTGGGAACCGGCCAGCTGTGAATGGCTTCAACCTTTGCTTGATCAACTTCAATTCCCTGCGGTTTCACAACATAGCCAAGAAAAGAGACTCGATCTGTGCAAAAGGTGCACTTCTCAAGGTTACCAAACAAACGTGCATCACGTAGAGCATCAAAAACAGCACGCAAATGATCAAGGTGGTCTTCTAGTGTTTTGCTATAGATCAGAATGTCATCAAAATATACTACCACAAATCTGCCAATAAAACTACGCAAAACTTCATTCATCAATCTCATGAAAGTGCTGGGTGCATTAGTGAGCCCAAAAGGCATGACCAGCCATTCATACAAACCGAACTTAGTTTTAAACGCTGTTTTCCATTCATCTCCAAGCTTCATGCGAATCTGGTGGTAACCACTACGCAAATCAATTTTAGAGAACAAAATTGAGCCTCTCAATTCATCAAGCATATCATCTAACCTAGGAATAGGATGACGATATCTGATTGTGATGTTGTTTAAAGCTCTACAATCCACACACATGCGCCATGACCCATCTTTCTTAGGAACTAAAAGCACGGGAACAGCACAAGGACTAAGAGACTCACGCACATAACCTTTGTCGAGCAATTCTTGCACTTGGTGCTGAATCTCTTTGGTCTCTTCTGGGTTGGTCCTATATGGAGCACGGTTGGGCAAGGAGGCCCCGGGAACAAGGTCAATCTGGTGCTCAATCCCTCGAATTGGTGGCAGCCCCGGTGGCACTTCCTTTGGAAAAATGTCCGCATATTCCTGCAAAAGGTTAGTGACAATAGGAGGCAAGGAAGAAGATATGTCCTCAAGTGAAAACAAAGTTTGTTTGCAAATCAAGGCATAGCAAACAGCAGTGTTGATATCAATCTCATCCAAATCAGATTTAGTAGCAATGAAACATGACCCTTTCAGCTTGATCTCCTTTTTATTATCATGAACAAGTTTGGCATTGTTCTTTTTATGCTTCTCAAGCTCTTTTGCCACAATCTGATTTTCACTTTTATCATGTTCTTGATTCTTCAATTTACAAGCTCTAGTAAGTTCATCTTTTAGAATTGCTTCAGGAGACATTGGATGCAACACAATCCTTTTATCTTTGTACAGAAAAGAATACTGATTTGATCTACCATGATGCATAGAATCTTTATCAAATTGCCATGGCCTTCCTAGCAGAATATTACATGCTTGCATTGGCACAACATCACATTCAACAACATCTTTGTAGGAACCGATAGCAAAATTAATTCGCACAAGTTTGGTTACCTTTGCCTTGCCACTGTTATTTAGCCATTGAATGCAATACGGATGCGGGTGAGGTTCAGTGGTAAGCGCAAGCTTTTCCACCATGTCGCTGCTGGCCAAGTTGTTGCAACTTCCTCCATCGATGATCACACGGCACGAACGCTCTTTGATGACACACTTCGTTTGGAACAGCGTGTGCCACTGATTTTGTTCAGCCTTCTCCATTTGCACGCTCAGCACGCGCTGCACAATGAGGCTCTCATAGCGGTCGGCTTCAGCTGCATTAATATGCTCTTCCGGACAACCCTCACTCCCTGCATGGTCAGCCACAAGCAATGCAAATGTATCTTCTTCAAATTCACTAGCAGATGAGTACTCACCATCATTTTTTACCACCAAAACACGCTTGCTTGGGCAGTCACGCATGACATGTCCAAATCCCTTGCAGCGGTGGCATTGAACATCTCTTGTTCTGCCCGTGGATGCCACCGATGAAGTGGTTGCAGCAGGTTTTTGCACGGTCTTTGCTGCTGAATTGGCGGGGCTGTCACGAAGCTTGTCGCTAGGGGATGGGGGTGCTGTCCTAGTTGATGATGAATGCGGTGCAGCAGCACGTCCAGTTGATGGAATGCTCGAGCGGGGTTGCGTGGAAAAGTTCCTCCCTGCAGAAATGTTAGTCTTGATGCTAGCACGTCGTCCCTGCACTTCCCTTTCAGCTTTACAAGCAAGATGGAACAAACGGGTTATGTTAGTGTAATCTTTATAAGCAAGGATGTCCTGAATTTCCCGGTTTAACCCTCCCAAAAACCTAGCCATAGCAGGTTCCACATCCTCCTCTAAATTGCAGCGTAGCATACCCATTTGCAGCTCTTGATAGTATTCTTCTACACTTTTAGTTCCTTGTTTTAATTGCTGCAGCTGGTTTAATAAATCACGTGCATAGTAAGATGGAACAAATCTAGCCCTCATGATCCGCTTCAAGGCATCCCAAGTTTGAGGCATGTTATTAGAATTTTTCTTAGCATATTCTATCCACCAAACAGAAGCAAAATCAGTGAACTCACTAGTTGCTGCCCTAACACAAGCATTTTCAGGAAAATCATGACAAGTAAACTTTTGTTCAACAGCCATCTCCCAAGTAAGATAAGCATCCGGATCATATTTGCCATCAAAAGGGGGTATCTTAAATTTTATTTTACTGAAAGCATTATCATTGTTATGTACCTCACGTGGGCGACGTCCACCTATACCTCGACGGTTTTGGCGTAGACGTCGCTGATCTCTATCCTCAACTTCGGTGTCAGCACCATAATCAGCGCCTGAGTTCTCTACGCCGTCCTCATCTTCTTGGTCATGACCTTTATGCTGATTCTTCATCTTCGCGCGGAGGTCATCAAAGCGATTCAGAAGAGCAGCAAGACTCTTGTCCACGCGACCAACCGATGCCTCCAACCCTGCAAGCTTGGTGTTATTTGCAGTTTGTGTGGCCTCCATTTGTCCAATCCTCTCATTGATCACCTGCAAATCATTATCAATACCTTCTGTGTACTCCCTCACTTTCTTTTGAAAATGTTGCATGATGCCCTTGGTACGTGGTGTGAGCGGTCCTCCATCATCCTCATCTCCATCCCCTGATCCTGCCATGGAAAGGATGCAAGGGCAAACAGGAAACAAGTAAAGTAGAAAAGTCCCTGCGACTACTTGATGTAATTTGGTATTCTCTCCCTCACAACCTGTCATACCAGCTCTTACAAGTTCTTACCTTACTTGCAGGAGGTCTTGGCAGCCCACAAGAACAACACAAACAGTTACACAAGCACAACCTTGTGATGCAGTAGGAAATTTGTGGAGCTATAGGTGGCTGCAAGGAAAACAAATCAAGGTATAGCTAGAACCACATTAGTCAAAGCAAGTTGAATAAGCATTCATTGATGGTCCTAGGGCACAAACAAGTTAGAGACGTGAGCCTGAACACAAGCGTTGTCACTCACCAAACTAGTAGAAGAGTATGACGGAAACAACAACTTTACTCTCTTTCTTTTTTTCTTTCTTTCTTTCTTCTCTTTTTTTTCTTTTCTATTTCTTTTTATTTTGATGTCTAAACTTTGTTCAGTATTGCAACAACCAAAACAAAGGGGTTGCTGCACACAGCCACTTCGAACTCAAATTGATATTTCAAGATTCACACAGCAGATCGCAAATCTCCAGAGCGATTGCGGAGTGCTCAAAAGGAATTTTTGTCCAAGGTCAGATCCGTTGGAAAGAGCACGAGTTAAGCTTTCTAGATTGTACAAAAACACTTGAATCAGACACCCAATGTGAGATATATAACTGTTTCTTCTTCTGCTTAATTTGGGGATTCGTCGGGGCAAAAAGACAGCGGAAAAGTGAGAGGTTCTGGTGGATTTTGTGGTGACTAAAAATGTGACCAGAACTCAAAACTCTAAAGATGTAACCGCTAAGAACCAGCAACTAGTCCAAACAAAGTAATTGCAAACTCAACAAGCAAAGGACAAAGTGGAACAACAAAGGCTCAAAGTGGTTGATGGGATTCTCAGATTTGATTTGTTTTTATGGATTTTGGACAATAGGTAAAGTAAGAACGGTAAATACTCTCACCGATAAACCTTTCTCTGATTACCACATGATGGAACCCGCTAGGGTTTGTTCCTGATCTTTCAATGAGAGTGGGGGATAACTCGATTTGAGGAGGATCGACGTTGTGCTGCCCGACTACAGCACCACGAGGGCTGAAGCTGCGTCTTAGCGGCAGTTACACCGCCTCTGATTGTGTTGTTCTTGCTGTGCCAAGAACAACCTTGAACCTGCAAGCAAATCGAAGAACAAGCAAGAACAAGTGGACAAGCAAACAACACACAGACCTTGCCCAAAGGATGAATCTGATACACACGAGTTTGGGGTTCTGAATCGAGTAGAACAGATGGTCTAGCCGACACACGTGTCTACAAGGAAGTAACTGAAGCTAAACTTACATCTAAACAAAACCCACCCTTCTCCTAGCGGCTGGAGCATGTATTTATACATGGGAGACAGCCAAGAGTCATGGGAGGGTGTAAAGCCTAACATAAAATGGGCCCCTAGTGGGCTGGATGAGATACAAAGGGCTCAGCCGAAGTCTGGATGTCTGATCGTCATTTTGGAAACTGCTCTTAGCTCCGGTGGAATTTCGTCGCGCCGATGGATCCATCTGAAAGTAGACTTCAAGAGCTTTGCAACAAGTACTCATGGGCCTCAAACAACCATCGGAGCTAGGAGTTATGGCCTTCGTAAGTTGTCCCTGTGTGGTGGTCCAAACTGGTGGTCCGAAGTGGCTGGTCCGATCTGAGCGCCCGGAGGTCCGAACTTGCTTTATTGTCTTGGTTTCTCTCCTCCAATCTTGTTCATGTCCCAAGTTCCTAAGCATAAGAAAATCATCACACTTGTTTAGTAGTACCCCATTCTCATAAGAAGTTGTTTGGACAGCAAGAAACGACTTTACCTGATAATTGAGTTGTCGTGCTCGGGCTCGAGTCAATGGTCCTTGCTGAGCAATAGGTATGGTTGTATCAATGGTAGGGATGTCCTCATCACAAGGGAGAAATGGCTACCGAGCAACACAAGAAGAAGGCAACAAACATCAAGCACAAGACATGCTTCTCATGTTGGGAAAAGGGACACTTTGGTAAAGATTGTCCCAATGGTAAAATTCCTAAACCTGACCGTGTCCATTCGAAGAATGAGAAGCTTGAGAACCTTCCAAATGTTTCTTGTGCATCTAAGGTGATTAAGTCACCAAAGAGCACAAGAGCTATTTGGGTTCCTAAGCAACTTGTGACTAATCTTGTCGGACCCAACATGAGTTGGGCACCAAAGCATGCTTGATGATATAGTAGGAACCAAGAGATGCATTGGAGGCTTGGCTTGAGGAAAATCTTACATGATCAAGTAGCAAGCTAAGAAAAGTTGCTTTCGCTCCATACTCTATACTCAATGTCATCTCGGTAACTTTGAGCTCAACTTGTTTAAGTTTCGGTCACTAATACCTTTTGTAGGATCAAGTGTTTCTAAGCCTCAACTCTTGAAACATCTTGATGGTGACTTAGACTACTTTTTGAAAATTAATCAACATATGCCATGTGGTGTTTTCAATGGCTCTCTAGTAGGGCAATATTATGTCAAAATTGCAGGAAATCAATCACCGATGAAAGAAACTCAAATGTGAGTGTTTGGCTGTGCTCCATTGGAAATTTCCGCCCAATTACCGGATATTTCCGTCGCATTTGCAGTAAATTGGGTTCAAGATCGGAAATTTCCGACAAGAGACAAATTCTGGCAAAACCGGTCTTACCGGTTTGGCCCAGAATATTGCAGCTTGAGCTCACAAGAGCAAAATGGAAATATACTTGAGACATTTCTTTGGGGTATCATTTTTGGCATATGTATGTCAACTTATACCTATGTGGTAGTAAGTTTTCTTGGCACATTTCAATATAAGCAATTTATCTTGTGCCATTGACCAAATGTTGACTTAATCCTCCCAAGTCCTTAACAAGACAATGTGCATGTTACATGCGGTCCATGCATGATGCACATATTTATGGGGAGGTTACTTCAACATTTGTGTCCTTGAGACTAACATTTCTTTTAGTGAACTTGTAGTCTCAATGAGAGAGATCTTGTCTCTCAAATCGGAGTTGTCAATTCAATCTATGATCCAAAGCGGTAAAATTGTGTCACTATGTATCTTGGATCATGCTCTTAATTTATGTTTTGACAACTCACCATAATATAGTCTAAATTTCTTAGTTGATCTTCGTGATTCAACTCTTGTGCATGTGAGTTTCCCATACACATTTCATCACATGTGCACTAGAGAAAAGAAATTTAGTCTATATTGTGAGGTTTCATAATTCATGACCTATTTGCAATCCACCCACTAGGGTCATTGATTATGAGACTAGTTGTTGTGCAATTTGATATGTTTTCTCTCTTTTGTCCAAAAATTGGCATATATCATGAAAGAGGGCATAAGGATATAAATTGATTATATTGCACAACACGCTTGGCTAGAGGCAAATGTATGTTTTCTTGAACTAGTATTTACCTTGTGCATCTAGGCTTAATATCATGCTAGTATGTGCATTTGCATGCAAATATATTGAGTTATGTGTACCTATTAGATATTTGGTTGACATCTTCTTGATATTGACTCGGTGTCAAATGTTGTTCAAATGATGAAAGGTGTGAGCCAAATATACTAACATGGTCCGTGGTTCAATATATGTGCATGTTGCTTATGTGCCGTAGGATAGATTTTTGAAAACTCCAACTAGCATAATAGGTGGTGTGTGTCTTTGAAAATATTCGTGTTTTGGTCTTTTGACCATTATCGATCTATTTGTGACTATAGTTAACTTTGCTTGATTGATGGCTAGTCACAAATGGTGAGATTTTCTCAAGTCCATAAATCCTTATCTATCCATCCTTTCCCAATTCTTTCAGAAGAAACGAAAGAAAAGGAATCTATTGGAAATTCTATCTCTTATATGGAAAACCTTGAGAAATTGGAGATCTTGTCCATCATAGATTTTTTCTCAGGTCAAGTGAACAATCTTTGGAGATCTAATCCACAAACATTGGACATGTGCCAACTACCTGGGAGAAACCGGTCTGACCGGTTTCCCAAACCGGTCTGGCCCAGTCAGCGGGCCCACATGGGTTTACTGGCCTCCCGTGATTCTCTCCCTCATCCCTTACTCATTCACCACGCCCCTTTCTCTCTCCTCTCGTTTTTTCACCGTGAGACCTCCTCCCATGGCGATTTGAAGATTCAACCAATGAAAAGTTGATTTCTCTTTGGGATTGGAGTGCCCCAAGGCTGGTGATTGGGTTCCCATCGAGTGTTGGATTCAAAACTTCATCTTCCTCGAAGTTCTTGGCTCTCAAGGTATTCAAATCTTCCCATCGCCTGATCTACTCACTCGTTGAATATCTTGCAAAATACTTTGGTAGAACATCTTCTGGCATGTCTAGGAACCTATCCCTAAGAGATGAATCGATTTGGTGGGCTACATTTTGTGCCCTCACTGCACAAAGCGGTCTGACCGGTTTGGCAAACCGGTCTGACCGGTTTGGGCAGTTGTTGACACTTCTTACGGTCCACTATCAGGATTGCCAATCCCAATAATGGTGGAAGTAGTGTTCATTGGTATTCTTACGATACAGATATAAATCCGCAAGCGCACGGATACCGATGTAGCATTTCACCCAGGAGTATTCCTAGGTATCGTATTTATATTTCCGCAGGGAAGCATTGGACAAAGAGTATCGACTATTGACAAGGATGTAACTACTAATTAAAGTACCGGCTAACAAGGCGGGGGTAAAGGATAGGATAGGAGTGATATGCAGTTGACACACACAAGGAGAAGTCCAGGATAGAGATAGAAGAGCGGTCTAGCTAGTGGGAGGACAACGAGACAGGAAAGGATTCCTATATACTTCCACTGGCCTTGAGATATCTCTAGCAAAGGTTACGGCTAGCATGGAGAATTGCATCTATGGTTCTCTTCCTAGTTCTATTATCTCGGCGTCGGGAAGCGGAGCACCTGACACTCAGAAAGGGATGAGAAGGGGTGTCAGTGAACAACCGCAGGAGGCTCCTACGGGTCGAGCCGGACGTGGTGGACTACGTAGGCCGTATAGGGCTGTCACCACCTAACGGCTACCACACAACCGTGGACCCGAGTGCAAACCAAGGTTACCATCTAGTCTGGGCACCACGCCTATACTAGACAGTAACTACTTACTCTCCTAGAAAGAGCAAGCAATCCTGTCAATACCCCAATGACAATTCACCGGAAGCATTGAGCAGAAACGAGGAACCAGCTAAGATAAGGAATTAAGAGAGAACTTCTAAAGCCAGACTACAGCAACTATAACCAGGACTAGACATTCTACACTTACTCCAGAATAAATGCAGAACAAATAACTCAAGTAAATGCAGAAGGAAATATATTGAGAATACTCAGAGTCGTACATAAAGAAAAGGAAAAGATACAAGAGCTTTACCAGAACTCCAGAAGACGACTCCGGAACCCCGAGCGAAGCTCAACCCTGACTCTAACTCCCAACAGGACTAGCCTAACTCTACATCTTGAGAGAATGGAATAGAGACTTGCTCCCAAGTGGTGTGTGTGAAACCGGGCATTGGACACTTGGACAGGCTCCTGGGTTGCCGCTTTAAGAACCGGTCCTTAGGGGGAGACACTAGAACAAAGCACACAACACATGTACTAGCTCCATGATCCATGTTGCTAAAAAACAAGTTTTAACATTAAAGTTGAAGTGAACCATTAAGTCAAAATTAACAATTAAGTAAAGGTGACAGTAGCTGCGCATAGCAAAGTTCTACCCAAATGCATAAACCCGGGGAAAACAAGGACATGATAAACAAAACTAGCTACAACCTTAATGGGAAACAATTTAGACACATGCAAATGCAGTGAATAATGTATTAAAGGTGTGTAGGTAGCAAGGATTGTCCGTGCTATAACTTGCCTCAAATCCAGTATATTTACTCATAGTCTTCAGCTCTTGATCTTCAAAGTCTTCTTGATCGCACTCACAGCGTGTTCCTTCTAGTCGCAGCAAACATCGAGCACAACATGTAGCTAAACAAGCAAACAAATAATATACAACTAAGAACAATACACCAATCAAAGGAAAGCTTTAAAAGAGCGCACTAAAGGGTAGGGCTTGGTTCGAAGATCACGTGAGCGCACGAATCACTAAAAACGGAGCAACGATTGAAAAGATACAACTATCGGAAGATTTGCATTTAATGAAAGGCTATAAGCTTCATTTATTTTAATTTAAATAAAACCAAATGATGAATACAAATTATATTTTAACCTTCAGAAAAGACGAAGTAAACTTAGTCATATTTTAATTGCAAATGTTCAAGTACAAATTACTCCAATTAAAATATTAAGTTAAAATAAAATATGTGAGAGCATCTAATCGAATACTTTATGAACCGTGTTGAACTAATCCGTATTATGATAGGAACATATTTATGTTGATATTAATCACATTAACATTCATTTATGAAAAGCCGAAGTTTAACTCTAGGTTGCTTTTAATTAGAAAAGCTAGTTGTTTTAAACATTAATCATGATAATATTATTTATGAAAATCGAGATACAACCTAGTCAAATTTTATTTATGAAAGTGATTGAAAATTAATCAAATTAATATTTAACATAAAAACCGAGTTTAAACCTTAATCATATTTTAATTAGAAAAATACATTGAAATAACCTTTAATCAGATTAATGTTAAATAAAATTCAGAAATAAACTACATGTTAAATAACAATGCTAACTTGTAGTTTAAGTTGACATGAATCTATCACAATAAAAACGGATTAAATCGGAGTTAAAACGCATAATCTATGGATAAAACAAGATTGCAGGGACCTATTCGTAAATAACCGTAGATCTGGAGGACTAGCAGCAGACTTTAGCAAGACACTATAAATAGTGCTCGCAAAATAGGTAAACGTTGGGGTTAGATCTGCAAAAGGAGCTCGGGTGGGATTTAAGTGCATGCATCCAATAGTACTAGGGGGTTTTCCGCAAGATGACCAGGACACAAGATCTAATGTAACGATTAGTTGATTTAGCAGGGTCCTTTTCACAAAACGTCGTTCTCCTACCTTTAGTCAGCACGGGGAGAGCTTCTCTGAATCTCTGCTCATGGCTCACGGCGGGTCTGGAGCCTGGCTCGCTGGCGATTGAGCGGCCTAAGGAGGCAGTAGACTAGCGGGATGGAGAGAGGAGGGTGCGAGGGTCGCGCAGGTATGCTCACCATGCCCGGAGGTGCACAGCACGGCCGGAATTCCTGCTGGTGGCGGAGAAGATGACCAGCGGGGCGCCTTCATGCGGATAGGGGCGCTCCGGTGGCGGGGCAACGACGAGGAACAGCGGAGCAGGCGCAGTTCGGCGAGGGGAGACTCCGGGAGGGGTCGGCTTCGTCCGTTGGGCGACAAACCCGCGGAATCGCGGCGGCGGTGTGGCGAGTCACCGGAAATGGTGGGCGGCAGCACTGCATGAGGCGAGGAGGAGGGAGCGGCGGTGGTGAGGCGATGAGAGGCAACGACATCGGTGGCTTATATTGGGTCGAGGGGGGTGCGCGGCAGCTCGGACGCCGAGGTGGTATTAGCACGCACGCCAAGGCAGAGCCGGCGGCGGCGCTCACTGCCTGGCGTGGGAGGCCCGCGAGCTGGGCCGTGTGGGCCGAAAGGGAGGATGGGCCGGGCCTGGCGCAGGAGCGGTGGGCTGGGCTGGCTCGGCGGGGTTGGGATTAGGCGGAAAGAAGAAGCTGGGCTGGGGAGTTGCAGTTGGGCCAGCGGATCGGGATGGGCCCAAAGCGGAGGGTGGGAGGCGCTGGTGGCTGGGCTGGCTCAGAGTAAAATATGAGGGAGCAGGAGCGGACCGGGTGGAAAGTTTAGGGAGCGAAAATGAACTCGGCCGTAACAACTTTTCTAGGGCTCAAAACACTGCGATTTAAATTCCAATTGAAACTAAACGCAACCAAAACACAATGCAGCCATCATGAATGCAACATTCAAAGCATTTTATTTATATTTCCCAAATATTTTTTTTCATCATAAATTATCTGTAAATTAAACAAAGCTTCAAAAATTTTAGTAAATTGAGAAAAAATATTATATTAATTATGTTAAAAATTCAAATCCCAAAATTCGAAAATTTTGGGGTGTGACAAGTGTGCAGCAGTGTGGAGTGGTGGAGACCATGCTTTTGTGCTGATGGGGCAAATTTCGTGGTAGAAGATGCAGGTTAGGATCGGTTGAGGATGAGACCCTCGGCCAAACTGACCAAGTATGGGGTTTACACGAAATTTGGCTCTGGATGGATGGATGGATATGATGAGTGCTGGGTGAAAGGATGTTGCAAATGGAGTATTTGGCACGGGAAGAAAGGATTTGGACATGGATGGTGTACCTGATCGACTATACTCATCTGGCTTCCTTTAACACATTCCTACAGGTTAGTGCACATGTGGGTGCAGGGGTAGGCTCGGCCGAACTAGAGAGATCGGCTGAACTACCCACTTCCCCAACAAATTTCCTTTTTGGTTTCTCTTAATTCTAATGCAAGGTGATTCTCATTTGGAAAGTGAAACATGCAAATGCAGTGATGAAAATAAAATTTTGGAAAGGGAAACATGGGATACATACCGGTTTACCTCGCAGTGAGAGCTTGTATTTTAAGTCCGTAAGCAGGACTTCTCCTTCCTTTGATTGTTCTTGTCACCGTCCGATCTGGAGAGGATGCCTCGGACGATGCAGCTTCCTGGGAACACTATTCCAGCCCGGGGCTTCAAATGTATCCATGGTCGTGGCTCATCTCCGATGTGAAGTATATTGTGGGGCCTCCCATTCATCATTTTTTTGTTTTTTTTTGATGAATTTTCTGCAGGGGTTAATCCACACATGCAACCAATATCCATAAAAGTATTGCTCTAAAGGTTCATTAATCAAACTTGACACCATGTCTAATTTGATTAAAGCAAACTAATTAATCTAAGCACCATGCTTAATTTAAAGAGCTTATGAATGTATTGTACGATACATTGAAACCAGAGCAAACAAAGACAAATAGAGAAAGCATGAAAGCATCAAGAAGCATTCGCACGGAGATGGCAACTAGTGAACTTTGCTTTGATTCAGGTAAAAAGCAAAAACCATTTTCACGTACCTGAGTGTGCTTACCGTTGGCATCTGGTGATGAAGACTTTCGGAACTGATGCAACGGTGATGGCGCTACGCCGATGTGACTCCCCGTAGTTGGTTGAATCATCCTCCGTGTTGATGTTGCCGTGTACGAATACACGGTCGTGGGTGTGGCAACGGGGATCGGCTCTCAAACATGCCAACTGGTGGGATGCCGCGAAGCTAGCTTGGGTGTAGACAATATGTTGCAACAATGGGTTCCAAACCAGGCTAGTAGAGCGGCAAGGGAGCGGGGGCGTAGAGTACGTCTCCTCTCTTGCGCAAAGCGCAAAGAACGAGCGAAAACTGGCCAGGCCAGGTGAAGTTTGACCACTAGCCTTGAATCAAGGCTTGCAGACATACAAACACCTTGGCCTAAAACCGGTGGTCGCTGTATATTTATTTTGTTTTTGTTTTTTTTCTTATTTTTTTTATTTTGTTTTAATTTTTTTTCAATGCAAAATGGTGATGGGGTGAATGAATGCAAATGCAAGAACGAGAAATATGCAGTGGATTGGAAAAAAAATGGGGTGATAATATGCATGAATTCCTAAATTAAATGATTCAAAGCAAACATGCAGTGGATAATGCAAAAATTTAAAGGATAAAGCTCAAAATTTAAAGTCTAAGAGCTGGACTATCTCAGATACCTTGATTTTTCTCGCCATGACCGACAATTTGAGATCGAATTGCGGTGATGCAGCGTCGTTCGTCCATCACATTTGATTTTGTTTTTCTCTAGGACGACGACCTTCCCTTCAGGCTGCACATGATTATGATAGTATATATGTATAATAATAACACATACCTGTGGGATTTTTTTTTCTTTTCTTCTGAAGATTTTCGGCCGAATCGCAGTAGTCACGGGCAAACATTGATAAATCCTGCATGATCGGGCACCCTGGGCTCTCTGCATCCTCCTGTTTGAAGCAAACTCAAACATACAGGGGTGATCCCGCTAATGCTAGCGGTAGATTAAATTAGTAGACACCAATGTCAATGATCAATATCTTTCGCCAATTGCTTCCCCGGCAACAGCGCGAGAAATGCTTGTTGACACTTCTTACGGTCCACTATCAGGATTGCCAATCCCAGTAATGGTGCAAGTAGTGTTCATTGGTATTCTTACGATACAGATATAAATCCGCAAGCACACGGATACCGATGTAGCATTTCACCTGGGAGTATTCCTAGGTATCGTATTTATATTTCCGCAGGGAAGCATTGGACAAAGAGTATCGACTATTGACAAGGATGTAACTACTAATTAAAGTACTGGCTAACAAGGCGGGGTTAAAGGATAGGATAGGAGTGATATGCAATTGACACACACAAGGAGAAGTCCAGGATAGAGATAGAAGAGCGGTCTAGCTAGTGGGAGGACAACGAGACAGGAAAGGATTCCTATATACTTCCACTGGCCTTGAGATATCTCTAGCAAAGGTTACGACTAGCATGGAGAATGACATCTATGGTTCTCTTCCTAGTTCTATTATCTCGGCGTCGGGAAGCGGAGCACCCGACACTCAGAAAGGGATGAGAAGGGGTGTCAGTGAACAACCGCAGGGGGCTCCTACGGGTCGAGCCGGACGTGGTGGACTATGTAGGCCGTATAGGACTGTCACCACCTAACAGCTACCACACAACCGTGGACTCGAGTGCAAACCAAGGTTACCATCTAGTCTGGGCACCACGCCTATACTAGACAGTAACTACTTACTCTCCTAGAAAGAGCAAGCAATCCTGTCAATACCCCAATGACAATTCATCGGAAGCATTGAGCAGAAACGAGGAACTAGCTAAGATAAGGAATTAAGAGAGAACTTCTAAAGCCAGACTACAGCAACTATAACAAGGACTAGACATTCTACACTTACTCCGGAATAAATGCAGAACAAATAACTCAAGTAAATGCAGAAGGAAATATATTGAGAATACTCAGAGTCATACATAAAGAAAAGGAAAAGATACAAGAGCTTTACCAGAACTCCAGAAGACGACTCCGGAACCCCGAGCAAAGCTCGACCCTGACTCTAACTCCCAACAGGACTAGCCTAACTCTACATCTTGAGAGAATGGAATAGAGACTTGCTCCCAAGTGGTGTGTGTGAAACCGGGCATTGGACACTTGTATTTATAGCTAAACAGGTCGGTGGAGCTTGAGTAGCAGCCAAGGGAGTGAGGAGGCGGTGCCCGGCCAGTTCGGCCGAATCCTCCGGTTCGGCCGAACGGCTCGGTTCGCCCGAACCGTGGGACGCACTGCCCTTTGCTCCCACGGCCTGGATGCACTCCTGGGAGGCGGTGCCAGCTTGGGGGCGGTTCGGCCGAACCACCTAGTTCGGCCGAACGGGCCTGGAGGCCCAGGCCTGCCCCCCGGCGCCGCCTTTGCTCCGTGGACCTTCTGGGCTGTTTGTACTTGGTGGTCTTCGTGTTGATTCGGCTCAGGGTTGTTGTGTTGGTTGTCCAAATGGCGTGCACAGTCGTCTGCTTAGTCATCGCTGACATGGACGACTTCCGATTATGCTTTTCGTCGTGTTCGGCTAAGGGGGGGTAACCGGCCGAACGGAGTCGTTCGGCCGATTCGGTCATTTCCGGCCCCTATAGCACGTATTTGTCGTAATTGTACCTGCACAAGTGACACTCACCAAAACTCGTGGAACTTTATTAGAAATAAAACCTAAGTACATGGAATGTTGCATAAAACCTCATTTATTCCCGAGTATTGGTGGTCGGATTTGGGTTGTAACGACCGCCAACAGCAGTGGAGGTCCAAGTCTTTGTTCTGCAGCCTGTTGGTCTACATATGGACTAGGGATAGCTTATCTTGTAATATTCCTTCAAATTCCAGATCAAACTCTGTCCGGATTGGTCCCCAATTGGTTTTGGCTCAGCGCAGGCAAAAGCGGTCTGACCGGTTTCCAAAACCGGTCTGACCGGTTTGGCCCTGAGCTGACCCAAAACTTGTTGGATGCTCACAAGTTGATCAAATCTTTATCAATCTTTTTCCTGGGTGTTTATGCTATGTGTTTCATATCTTATGAACCCAGGAAAGGCAGTGGAAGATGCCAAGGGGACCCCATGCCGATCGGATTAAAAAGGGGCGTCATGACCCTTCTATTGGCAGCAGCTCGCAAGTGGCCGGGGGGAGAAATTTGAGGCCAAGAAGGGGCAAGAGAGCAGTAGAGCAGCATATTGAAGAAGTGGATGTAGTCGAGGACACTACTTCTAGTGGTGAAGATGAAGTTGAGGATGAAAACTATAGAGTTGAGTACCGGCATGGTCAGCGGGGAGATGATGATGAGGAGGAGATGACTGTTGGTGATGAAGAAGAAGAGGAGGCAGGTGATGATGAGTCAGTTGATGCGAATGCCCCTCTCGTTCTTGAGATAGTCTGACCCACTGGCCCAGCTAGTAGGAGAGTGACAGATTACCTTGCTAGTGGGATGACTGATGTTGTCAGGAGGTTGAGGAGGACTAGTCCACTTGATGTGGATAGGACAGCCACCGACTACAGATTTTGGACTCTTTTTTAGCAGGATTTCTCTGCCACAGCTATTATGAAGAAGACCAAGATCACATCAGCAGCCTAATATTGGACAAGGAGAACAACATGAGCCCACACAGCAGCAGGGAGAAGAGCAGACTTAGCAGCAGTAGCACAGCCAGCTGCAGCCAGGGCAAACCGGTCTGACCGGTTTCCCTAACCAGTCTGACCGGTTTGGGTCTGGCAGTAGCTCACAGTTAGGTAGGACTTCTCCTATTAAGAAATTCATCTCCATGTTCACCGGTATCTGCAAAGGTCAAAGAGATGTTGAAGTTCACATTAGACAGCAGAGAATTGAGAGCAAGAAGACTAGGGATGCGGTGAAGAAATTACATGCCAAGATGAGCCCGGATGATCCTCCATTACCCATCTCACCACCTCTCGAGCTACCTGAGATACCCCCGCTTAGAGACATCATGACAGATCACATGAATGCGGGCTATTTTATGGAATATGGTGACATCTTTGGCTATGGACACGTTGGGTCGAGCTCACAGCCTCCGCCACCCCCTCCTCATTCAGTTGGTGCTACAGGGGCTATGCCATACATGCCTACTTCAGAGGGTGACTTGTTTGGTTCCTCGTCTGGGTTTGCACCTCCCGGACCTACCTATGCAGCTGCCACACTTCCTTCTTCGTCCTATGCATATGGTGGCACTGGTTCTTCCATGGCAGGGCTTCAGTTCTCGAGTGCACCATCTCCATCTCCTGGAGACTTTGCTTCACAGGCAACGGCTTCCATCTTTGGCTCCACTACTGCTCCTAGTCATGGTATGTTTAGCACATCTCTATCTTCTTCCATAGCTAGTACATCCGGATCACTCTAAACTATCACGCATACACATTCAATTGAGTGAAGGTTTTCATTGGACTACATCTTCTTCGTCAGATGATCACAACCCGACTTTCTAGATGCGGCGAAGGATGGATGCATGATGGAAGCGTGGCTACAAGCTTCTCCAGGCCCTTTATGGATGATTGATGACAAAGGGGGAGAAGAATGGATTAAAGCATAGTTCTAGTTGCATAGTTCTAGTTGATCTTGTAGTCATGTCACTTTGGATGTAATAAATTCGCACTTTATCTATGTATGGACTTGAGAACTTGTAATGTGTGCTACTATGTGTGTCGAACTCATTTATGTATCCTAAGTGACCTTGTTAGTGTGATTTGCATATGTTGGTTGATGTGATGTTGTTTCACATGTGCTGTCTGGGCAAAACCGGTCTGACCGGTTTGGCCTGAGACAACACATGTGCTTCTTTATCTATCTTATTGTGTGGAATTCATGTCATATGCATCACATGTTGTTTTATTATGTCACACACACTTGTTGCACATGTTGCATGCTGAGATATAGGGGGAGCTCTCATTTTCGCCTTTATGTGTGCAATTGACATTTGAGGCCAAAGTTTTGATATTTCACTCAAAGCACATATTAAGGGGGAGCTCACTGTATATCTCAGTCATCTAGAGCTTAAATTTCATATCTTTTGTAAGCTTTAATCATGTTGTCATCAATCACCAAAAAGGGGGAGATTGAAAGCAAACATGATTTGGATGACAACATGATTTGCATCTAGGCACTTATATGTTTTGGTGATTTTGGATGACAACATGATTTGTAATTTAACTTGTTTGCTTAAGCATATGAGCAGTGTTTTATTCTTATGGATATTCATGAAATATATTTATTGAAGAATGAGAGCTCATTGTTGGTATAAATGATATGAAAGCAAACAAGTGATGGTGATTCCATGATAACAAAAGATGAATAATGACAAGTGAGTAAAAGTGACAAAAGAGACAACATATTAGTTGGTCTCACCTTGAAGATACTTGTCAAAGGTTTTTGGGATAAATTAATTTAGAAATTGGGACTTCTTTGGGCTTGATCCATAGCAATGGTTGAAACAAAAAAATGAGACATGATTCTATGGTTAGTATATGGTCTCAAGTACATGAAAGCCTATGGACAAGTCATTTACCGAAGACAACATAGAACATGATATTGGATATATCTTAAATTAGTTGAAGACATGGAATTCAATGTGGTATTCATGGTGATGCAATACAAAGTGAAACTCAAAGTGGCTAGATATGGCGAGAAGGGTTAAGCTGGATGACGGTGTTCATGTACTAAGCAAAGAGAAGGGCAAGTTGGTCTTGTGGCCGAGGAACTTTGCTAAGGTGAAGACTAGCATCATGGTTTGGTCCCTATGCACTAATCAAGCCTTATCGAGTGAAGCTATGCAATGCATCTAATCATTCTAGATTATATATTGGAATGGCTCATGAATTGGTCAATACACTTGGGAATTCTAAGCCATTAGCTCAAGTTGGATTTGCTCAGCTAAAAAGAAATGTTGTGAGCCCTCAAGTGAGAATGATCAAGTATGGCAACAATCAAGACATAGAAGCTCAAGTGGAAGATTTCATTTATTGTTTTTATCTTGAGTTTAGGAATGTCGTACTATCAAGAGGGATGCAACATTAGCTGTTTGACAACACCAAAAGTGCTCATAGATCAACCCATGTGAGATAGTCTTGAAAGTGGAGTCTTTTGGGACTAAAGTGTGCAGACTCGACCCAAACCGGTCTGACCGGTTTGGGGCTCTGACAGGCATAACGACTAGTTGGTTTGAAAACCGGTCTGACCGGTTTGGCAAACCGGTCTAACCGGTTTGCCACTGACATAACGGCTAGTTTTTGTGGAGTGGGGTATTTATACCCCTTGGCCCTCTCCTTTGAGGGCTGCTGGTTCCCCTGCCATTCTTGCACGCCTAGAGCCTTTCCAAGCACCAGCAAGCTCTCCCCAAACCTCTCTTTGTGAGAGTTGATTGATTTTGATCATATCTTTGGATTTGGGTTGAGGGATGTATGTGTGTGAGCTATAGAAAGCTTGAGAGAGCTAATTGGAGCAGCAAAGAACATATCCTTAGCTTGAGCACTTCCGGTGAAGTCTAGCATCTATTTGAAGCATTTGTTACTCTTGGAGGTGAAACCTCCTAGACGGCTAGGCGTCGCCGGTGAGCTACTGTGTTTGTGGTAAGCCGCGGATTGTTTGTATAGGCCGGCCTTGCCTCCTTCGTGGAAAATGGTCACAAGTTAGTGGAATCAAGGAAAGTGGCTTGGAGTGGATAAGCCCGCCTTTCGTAGGCCCTCAACGGAGACGTAGGGTTCATCGTGCCTCGGTGGCAGCCTTAGTGGCAGCGGTGAATCCAAACTTCGGGAAACAAATCATAGCGTCTCTCATTTGGTTTGCCTCACAAGTTCAATTCTAGCATTTATACTTGCTTCCGCTTCGATCTACTTGGTTGTGCTTTACATGTGTGCAGGTACTTAGTGAACCTGCTAGAAATCATCTATAGAAGATGATCACCAAGTTTGGTTTGTGCTAGAACTCATAGAGGGGGCTTTTTACATTATTTGTGTGTCTCTGCCAGAAACCGGTCTGACCGGTTTCAGTACTGATTGTGCGAAAAAGTTTTGATTATTGCAGATTCACCTATTCACCCCCCTCTAGGTGACATCAAGGTCCTTTCAATGGCTTAGTAAAATATAGAAATATTCCGCAAGCGCACAGAATCACTGCTGTATCACTTCACCTGGGAGTATCCCGAGGTATCATAATTTATATTTTCGCAGGGAAGCTTTGGCAAGAATACTAGTGAACAGATATTTGAGACTATCAGAGAAGGGTACAAGACTAGACAAGATAGGGGATAACGATATTGGATAGGAGTGGATATACCGGACACACAACTCAAGGGATACTCAGGTAAGGGAGAGAAGATATAGATAGCTGGGAGGACAACGAGACGGGATAGAGGAGTCCTGGATACTTTATCTACCTATGTCACTCTAGCTTAGAGATACAGCGGCTACAGAGCCAGCACTAGGAGATCTGGGTTAACTCTATTGTCTTAGCTTCGGGACAAGGGAACCCGTGACACACAGAAAGGGATGAGAAGGGGTGCCACCAATTCCCAACTGGGGGATCCTACGGACCGGAACTAACGTGATGGACTACGAAGACCGAAAGGGCTGTCACCACCTCACAGCTACCACCTCCGTTGCGACGGGAATAAACTAAGGCCACTGGCTAGTCTAGGAACCACTCCTACACTAGTCAACAACTACTTACTCTGCTAGCAAGAGCAAGCAACCTTGTCAATACTCTTGGTGACAATTCACCTCCAGTATCAAGCAAGATCGAAGAACCAGCCAAGACAAAGACTTAAACAAGACTACAAGCACTAGAACTATAACTGACTATAGCCAAGACAAAGACTTAGACAAGACTACAAGCACTAGAACAATTCACCTTCAGTGTCGGTTTCCAGCTAGGGGCGGTTCGGCCGAAGGCCCTGGTTCGGCCGAACCAGGCCTGGCCCATGGCCGTGTCACACCCGGGTTTACACAGAAACCCGAATGCTGCCATATGTGTGCCCAGGATGTCCACAGAACACATATAACTTACAAATATGGAAATCGGAGTACATATGCTCGAATAAAATGGTTTTACATCAGAGTTTACCTAAAACACAGCGGAAGTCTCTTAATTATCTTGACGGGTAGAGCCTCAAGTCCACAGGGACACCGACTGGTTGACCACAGCTCAGAAGTACAGAAGGTCCTCAAGAAACTGCATCTGCTACCCATCCGGGATTTTGTTGAATAATGGCAAGCGTAAGTAAATGTCTTACTTAGCAAGTATAACACGAGTATATGAAGGCTTAAAAGAAAGGCTTGACACAGCTGAACTGCATTAGCATTTTTAGTTGATTCATTTTAGCATAATCCAAATTACTACAATAATATGAATCCCAGTTGAAAACCCAATTAATAAAGTAGAAGTGAACATTAAACAGTAATAAATATCACCAGCTTCTAATCAAAAAGGATCCAGGCGGCTTGTGACCCTGAGCAAGGCTATCATGATAGATTGTACACTCTGCAGAGGTTTCGCCCTTTACCCACCAGTCGCGTAAAAGTTCAAAGGAACTTTGCACCCAACCACGCGGAGGTGGATCAGACCTCACGAACCACACTTTCGAGGTGTGATCGCATAGCGACGCTACGAGGCTTTTCACAAGACACTCTAACAAAACAGTAGCCGCTACGGTAATACAAGGTGGTGAGACTCTAGGCACCGAGATTGACTTACGCTCATGTAGCGACATGAGGGGGTCAATGGCGTCCATGCGCAGCAAAGAATAACAACAACAAAATAAATAGCGCAACGTGTGGAGCCCCCGCCATACGGTGGCTCCCAACACGGGACTGGGTCTAACGAGACCTAGCCGACGGGGCTACCGTCCTCGGTGGAATCAAGAAAACACCCCGTGCCTTGCCTCCCATAACGCCGTCAGCCTGTCGGTAACCACTGTCAAGCTAGAGCCGTACAAGCTACTTGTCCAAGACCAGAGCCATTATAGTTCCGGCGGTGGCGACAGGCCTTTGGGTTGCCGCTTTAAGAACCGGTCCTTACAGAGAGACACTAGGGCCAGGCACGAAGCTTACGCTCTAGTTCCCTGATCCATGTAGCTAAAGAGCAATTTTAGCAATAAAGTTGAAGTGAACCATTATATCAAGTTTACAGTTAAGCAAAGGTGACAGTAGCTGCGCCTAGCAAAGTTCTACCCATATGCAATAACCCAAGGTAATCAAGGACAGGATAGATAAAGCTAGGTGCAACCTTAATGGATTAACAGTTTAGACACATGCGTATGCAGTAAATAATGTAAAAGAGGTGTGTAGGTAGCAAGGATTGTCCGTGCTATACTTGCCTCAAGCCATAGTACCGCTGCTCAACGTATTCCTTCTTGTTCTTGTAACTTCTTGATGGCATTCCTCTACTCGCAGCAATCATCGAGCACAACATGCAGCTAAACAAGCAAGCAAACAATATACAACTAAGAACAGTACACCAATCAAATGAAAAGCTTTAAAAGAGCGCGCTAAAGGATAGGGCTTGGTTTTATGGTCACGTGAGCGCAAGAATCGCTGAAAACAGAGCACGATTGAAAAGATACAACTATCGCAAGGTTTGTATTAGATGAAAGACTATGAGCTTCATTTGTTTTAATTTAAGTAAAACCGTGTATCAATAATTCAATAATGAATATAAATTATATTTTAATTTTTAGAAAAGACGAAGTAAACTTATTCATATTTTAATTATAAATGTTCAAGTACAATTTATTCAACTTAAAGCATTAACTTGAAATGAAGCATGTGAGAGCATCTAATCGATTACTTTATGAACCGTGTTGCTTAAATCAATATTATAATCAAAAACATATTTATGTTAATATTAACATCTATTTATGAAAAGTCGGAGTTTAACTCTAAATTGCTTTTAGTTAGAAAGAGCTAGTTAAGTAAACATAAATCAAATTAATATTCATTTATAAAGCCGGGGTAAAACTCTAATTAAATGTTATAATGAAAACATTATTAAATAGAATTAATCAAATTAATAAGTACTATAGAAAACCGATATGTAAACCCTAATTTGCTTTTATTTGGAAAAGGTATTTAAATAGCATTTAATCGACTTAATGTTAAATAAAAATTCAGAAACATGTCACATGGTGAATAACAGTACTAAAACGTAGTTTGAGTTGATAAGAGTCTAACGCAACAAGAACGGATCGAATCGGATCTAAAAAGTGGAAGATATGCTTAAATCAAGGTTGCAGGGACCTATACGCGAATAACGTAGATGGCAGGGGTTAACTCAGAAGATTCGCAAGGCACACACAACAGTGCTCGCGAAAAGGGTAAATAGCAGGGTTAGATTTGCAAAAGGGGCTCGACTGGGTTTAAGTGCTGGGATCTAATGTTTACATGGGGTTTTCTGCAACTTATGCATGACACATGAATCGATCTAAAGGATATAGAATTTTTCCGGGGGCTTTTAGGAAAAGCTCTGTCTCCTTCCTCCAGACAGCACCGAGGCGCTCGCCGGCGCTCCTGGGTGGCTCGGCTCGCCGGCGAGTCGGTGAAGCGGGACTCGGGGCGAGGCGAAAAGGAGGAAGAGGAGGTCGAGGGGGTCACGATGAGGCGCTCACCATCGGCAGAGACGGGCGGGATCTCGCCCCCGGCGGAAGCAGGGGCCGACGGCGACGACTCCCCGCGGCGGGGCTCCTCCGGCAGACGAATTGAGGGCCGCGACTGGCGTTAGAGGTTCGCGTCGGCTCGGCGAAGCTCTTCATGACGACAGATTTGGCCGTCGTTCCTTGAAGGCGGCCAATCGGCGATAATGGCGCCGGCGGTGGTGTCCTCCCGTGGGCAGTGGTGCTCCCGTGGCGGGGTGAGGACTTGGAGCAGCGGGGTCGACGCGTCTCGGCGAGGGGAAGGTCTTTGCGGTGACGGCTGGCTCCAATTGCGCTGGGACGTGGTGAATCGGCACCAATGGCCGTCGGCGGAGCTTGGATCTCCGGCGGGCTGCAGGCGGCGGCGCTGCTCGTGGTGAGGCAAAGGAGGAGGGAGCGGCGGTGTTGAGGCGATGCTGAGAGGCGATGGCGGCCGGCGGCTTATGTAGCGCCGAAGGAGGTGCAGCTGAGCTCGGTCGCCGAGGTGGCGCTAACGCGGAGGATGGCTGGGCGGCGGCGTTGTGCGCGGTGCGCCAACGACGGCATCTGGGCCAGCTGGGCCGTGGGCGCTGGCCGGGAGAGGGTTGGGCTGGCGTAGGAAAGCTGGCAGGCGGCCCAATAGCGGAGGGAGAATGGAGCAGGCCGAGCTGAACTGGAGGTGGGCTGCGCGGGCGACTGGGCCGAGAGGGGGAGAGTGCCACGAGCTGGGCCAGCGGGAAGGATTGGGCCGAGCGGTAGCAGGGAAAAGGCTGGGCCTGATCGGGAGAAGAAAAAGGAGGGGAAAGTTGGACCGGGGGCAAAGTTAAAGGAGCAAAAGCAAACTCGGGTCAAATGAACTATTTTAAGGCTCAAACAAAAGCAGTTCAAACTCAAATTTAAATTAGATTTAAATTCTTGTTTGAACAACACACAAACAAAGCTCAATGCAACAACATGAATGCAACATTCAAAGTAAGTTATTTATAATTCGTAAATATATATTTCTTTTACTCTAAATTCCTTGTAAATTTTATAAATCTTGGAAAATTTTAGAAAATTGAGAAAATTATTGCATTAATTACATTAAAAAAATTCACATCCCAAAATTCGAAAATTTTGGGGTGTGACAGGCCGGCCCTCCCAGCACCGCCTCTGGTGTGGACTCCCCTGGGCTGCCCTCTGATGGTTTGCTTCGTGTTGATCTAGCCCAAGATGACATGGCAGTCCTCCGGGATGAGCATTTTATTTTGAGGATGAATGATGGAAAATGTTTGCTAACTCCCAGTGTAGGAATTGCAAGTGAGAGGTGGTGTGTGTACGTGGATCTCGATCTCTAAGGGTATGAAAGCTTCACTCAAAGGTCACAACAATTTGACAAAGCTCACTAAGATAACAAGCAGCATATGAGTAGAAATTTTCAACTAAGCTTATCATATGGCTCTGGTAGGTATTTTGACCAATGAGGAACTTGTTTCATTTTGAAGCATAAATCTCCGAAATTTTCCCCGTACTAAGAGCAGAAATAGAACTTAACCAAATTCTCACTATATCAATCCCCACAATAACTTAGACTTGGAATAAAGCATGTGCTCCCACAAGATTTTCAAGTTCATTTTTACTCATGCCAAATAACTCAAGCATTATCGAGCAATTAGTTGCAACAAAGTACTTGCACAATTAATGACAGAGCAACTATTCATCATTTCCAAAGTGAGAGGCATATGTTTCATTCCATGCATAGTTGGGAGTTATTTTTATTCAAGGGAAATATTTTTGGTATTTTTTTAAATGCATGAAGGGAAATGAAAAGGGAAATGCAATTGAATGACCAAAGTGCTGGGTAAATCGGGACGTACCTGGTGGGGGTCCTCCCCCAAGCTCGGACTCTTCACTGGTAGGGATTAAGCCTTGAAAGGTACTGACTCAACTGGTCCGCCTGCTCGTGGACGTCGTGCTGGATGGACGCTACCATCCCGCTATTCTCTTGGTGGTACTGAGAATGGTGGGCTAGCGTGTCTTGGATACCTCAAGTACGGTCGTTGATGAGGTCGACTCGATCGGAGATGTAGGACAGCTCCCGACCATAGTCGAAGTGCGCGGACTGTGAGTATCTGGGAGTGTATGGCTGGGACGCATTGTCATACCCTCCTGCATACCAGCTCCCAGACCACTCAGAATCCGTGCTCTGGCCGTAGTCCCAGCGTCCTGAGGCGAAGTAGTCCGGTTCCTGGGTTGTCCAAAGCCTCCTGCTCCAGGCGTCCCAGCACCGGTGTACATGTCGTAGGTGGCCTCGAATGCGGACGTGTGTCGGTGCGGCATCTGTGGTGCATCTTCTGGTTCCTGTGAGGTGGCGAGCCCGGCGTCACACCTAGCTCGTCCCCTCGTGACTGGTCCGTCACCTGCAACGCTGTGCCGAGCGGGCTCCCTCCGAGGTGGAGAGTCATCCAACTCGGTCCTCAATTGAAGAGTCAGTTTAGGGGTGGTATACAACCTCAGTGCTGCACAAGGCAGAGGCACTTCGGTTGTATAGCCACGGTAAATCATAACCAGCGTTGCATCAGGCGTCCGCCATATCATGTGGTGCTCGGCATCCACGATGGAACGCGCTGTCTCAATGTACGTGAGCCGGGCGCCCTGAAGAATGCCCAGATGGGTAGCAAGGCGAGTGACTAAAGATGTCATCGCCATGCTGCCCGCACAAGAAATATGAGAAATCCAGTGACTAACCATATCCTTCACAGGCGAATAAGGAATTTGCTTAACCATAGCATAAAGAACCCGCAACTCGATTGTGTTAACGGGGCGCACATCTGCCCGGGGGAACACCGTCATAGACACCCATCGATGCATGAAGCGCAAAGTGGGGTTATGAATACTGTTCGTGCGAGGTGCATGACAGTTGGTACTTCCCGAAATTTTTCTCCAAAACGCAGCCCGATCAAATCTTTTCAACGCTTTGTTCGGGTCTAAAGAACAACGACATGAAAACCCGAGACCCGAACTGAAATCCCTCCAAGTGCAAAAGAACTCTTGGTTGAAAAACCGAAAGCGAATCCCCCATTTTCCGGAACCAAAGTCGAAAGAAATTCGATGGTGAGTAAGTACGAACCTTCCTCGTTGATGTGCCAGAAATTTTCCCAGCCAATGGCCTGGAAAATCTATGGAAAGTCCTCATCCATCCCCGTCTTTCTGAGCAGGTCTTGCTTAAAAACACCGGTGTGTTCGAACTCCTTCAGCCGAAGCTCGTTGAAGGTGTTCCACTCCCGCTCCGTCCTGAGGTTGATTTTGTTCACGCTCAGGAGCTGCCTGGCCGGGGGCGTGGCGTGGCCCCATCCCGAGCCGGCTGCTCTTTGTTCATCTTCATCCATCCGGCTCGAGCCATGGGACGGGGCTGGGGAGCTCCCAGTATCGTCCGTGCGGCGGCTAAGCCGGGTGGAACGACGGAGTACGGAGAGGAACTTCGACATGATTCCTGCAAAAGGTTAGTGCAACAACAACTACCCAAAGGACTGAATATATGAGTGTTAGCACAAGAAAATCAAGTCAGTCGTTCGAGATAGTTAGTCGTTCTTGCGGGGATGAAAACCACCACAAAAGGTTAGTCGTTCTTGTGGGTGTCGGAGACCACCACAAACACGTCCAAAATTTCAGCACAAAGATCACAACAAAAGTAAAATATTTTTTTTTGGATTTTCTAGTGATGCAAGGGAACCAAAACTTGAGAAAGAACTTGTCAAGAACTAGAGCAAGAAATGAGAGAGAGAGAGAGAGAGAGCTCCTAGCAGCAATTTTCAGAATGTGTGAGTGTGTAAGAACAAGCAAGCATTGCCCAGCATTTATAGGCCAAGGGGAAGGGCATGCCCTGGTTCGCCCGAAGGCTCTAGTTCGCCCGAACCAGGACTGGTGGCCAGGGCACTCCCATGTGAGTGCAGCCCCCTTCTTTGCTTTGATTCCACGCCAAAATGTGTGGCCAAAAATTTTTTTCAGGTCATGTGAGTGAAATTTAGTGGTAGGTGAGATGGAAATGTGACATGACCAAAGTGGAAATTAGTGGAGTCATCCCCATGCTGCCATGTTTGTGATAATTGGTGAGTGTGCAGCCATTTTTAGTGGGGTAGACATGTTTGTTGCTGGTTGGTGGTGATGGTAAATAATTGGAGATGTTCTAGAAGGGGTGAAAATGAAGAAAGTTACAAATTACACCCTCTCTAATTAAATTTCAGCATGTGTCCAATTATTTTTGACCAAGCTTGCAAAATTTTCTACTCTCTCTCAAATTAATTACTCAAGTGGTTCATTTATTTTGGAAAGGGAAACATGCAAATGCAATTGAAAATTTAAAAATTGAAAAGGAAACATGAGATACATACCGGTTTTCCTCACGGGGAGAGCTCAGCTTTTAAGTCCGCGAGCGGGACTTCTCCTGTCTTCAATTGGTCTTGTCATCGTCCGGTCCCGGAGTGGATGACTCGGACGATGCGACCTTCTTCCGCCACATTTTCTTGTTCTTCTTCTTCTTCGGTGTCGGTGGCGGTAGGATCGACGTCTCTGAAGATTGTGGTTTGGACGCAACCACATTGACCTGCTCCAGGTTATTGGAATTTTAAATTGAATCAGTGCATACCTGAGAGCATTTCTCTACCCTGGGCTTGAATGCGAACTTTTCTTCCTTGCCATTGATGTTCAGGCTGATTTCTCCGGCTCCTACGTCGATGTTTGCATTGGCGGTGCTCAGGAACGGCCTCCCGAGGATGAGAGGTATCTTCATTTTGACCTCCATATCGAGCACCACGAAGTCCACAGGTACGAAGAATTCCCGGATTTTCACCGGAATATCTTGGGCTATTCCCGCGGGGTAGCGAATCGATTGACCCGCTAGCTGCAAATACATGGTTGTAGGGGACAAAGAAGAATAGTTTAGTTTGTCGAACACTACCTTGGGCATGACGCTGATGCTTGCTCCAAGATCGCACAGGGCATGGTTGAAGTGCTGCTCCCCGATCGAACACGCGATGGTAGGACATCCTGGGTCCTTCTTCTCTGGAAGATTGTTCAAGATAGCCGCACTACATGCTTCGTTTAGTTTAATTACCTCGGTGGTTGGCAGCGCCCTTTTGTTGTTGAGGATGTCCTTCAGATACTTGGCATATGTGGGAACCTGCATAGCTTCAAGCAATGGGATATTGACGTATAATTTTCGAATTACCTCAACAAATTTGCTGAATTGTTCGTCCACCGTCGGCTTATGGCATCTTCTGGGAATGGCAGCACATTTGGTTCGTAAAACTCGTGAGGGGCCGCCTTTGCTTCCTTCTGCGGACTTGTCTTCTGTGGTTCTGCTGCGGCCTCCTCTTCTTCGCTATCACTGTCTGTAGTGGCTGCCTTTTTACCTGCACTGTTAGGATATGACGGGTCCCGAGTGGTCTTACCCCCTCTCATGGTAACCGCTTTAACCTTTTCACGGGGGCAATTGTCAGGTTGCCCAGAAAATTTCCCCGCTACGGGTGAAGGCAAAGAAGCAGCTAACTGAGCAATTTGAGTTTCTATCATTTTATTGAAGCTCAGTTGATTTTTTATAGTAGAAGAAAATGATTCCATCCTAGAGTCTATGCTTTTTAGAGTTTTATCATTAGCAGCAAGCTTTTTATTGATATTTTCAGTTATTTTCATCTGGCCGAACACAAGATCTCTAAGAGACGACTGATTATTGAAATTGCTGGAATTGTAATTGTTACCTTGTTGAGGCCTCTCGAACGGGAGGTTTGGGCGCGAATTCCAGCCTTGATTGCCATAGTTGTTCGGTCGGTACCCGTTGTTGTTGGAGTTGTTAACGTAGTGGGCATCTTCTCGCGTTTCGGGCAGTCATTCCCCGAATGGCCAGTGTTGCCACAGACTTCGCAGGTCATGCGAGCGTCCATGTCTTGCACCGTTTCTTGAGCAGGGGCCTCCAGTTTCTTCATCAGGAGGTCCATCTTGGCAGCGAGCATGTCCAGAGCTTCAACTTGATGAACTCCTTAGGTCTTCGGTTGAGTCCGGTCCTCGGACCAACCTTGGTTCTCGACCATTTTCTCTATGAGGGCCTTCGCACGACTCTCCTCAAGAGAGAAGAACGAGCCTCCAGCAGTAGCATCCAAATACTCACGGGCAGAGCTTCTCAGCCTGTGATAAAAGGTTTGAATTATGAACCAACTTCCGCATATGGTGAAGGTGTTGCAAATCTCCAGGAAATGCTGGAGATGAGCATTGGCGTCTTCGTGTGGCTTGCCGCAGAATGGGCTAGCCTGCACCATGTTGATGAGGGCTGGCTTCAGCTCAAAGTTTCCATCTCCGACTGGCGGAGCTGGTCCGGTACGCACGTTCTCGCTTGATGGAGTGGAGAACTCGCGGATCGTCTAGCCGGCCATCCTCGATGAAGCTGGGTTCACGACGGGAATGACTGGGTTCGTCGGAGTGAGTTGCTTCTGAGGAGGTACAACACGAGGTCGCACTTTCCTCACAAGAGACTCAGGATTTTCTTGGAAGTTTGACGGTAGTTGGAAACCAGTCATGCACTCCTCTGTTCCACAAAGACCAACGAATAGAGCAAGGATAAACCCGCTTGAGTAGCGATACTCAACTAAGATAGCTCAAGGTAACAGTTCAACAGTAATCTAGCCAAATGCTTCCCGGGCAACGGCGCCAGAAATGCTTGTTGGCACTTCTTACGATCCAATATCAGAATTGAGAATCCTGTTACTTGGGTAAGGAGTGTTTCAGTGGTTTTCCTTATGGCTTAGTAAAATATAGAAATATTCTACAAGCGCACAGAATCACCGTTGTAGCACTTCACCTGGGAGTATCCTGAGGTATCGTAATTTATATTTCCGCAGGGAAGCTTTGGCAAGAATACTAGTGAACAGATATTCGAGACTATCAGAGAAGGGTACACGACTAGACAAGACAGGGGATAACGGTATTAGATAGGAGTGGATATACCGAACACACAGCTCAAGGGATACTCAGGTAAGGGAGAGAAGAAATAGATAGCTAGGAGGACAACGAGAAGGGATAGAGGAGTCCTGGATACTTTATCTACCTATGTCACTCTAGCTTAGAGATACATCGGCTACAAAGCTAGCACTAGGAGATCTGGGTTAACTCTATTGTCTTAGCTTCGGGACAAGGGAACCCGTCACACACAGAAAGGGATGAGAAGGGGTGCCACCAATTCGCAACTGGGGGATCCTACGGACCGGAACTAACGTGATGGGCTACGAAGACCGAAAGGGTTGTCACCACCTCACGGCTACCACCTCCGTTGCGACGGGAATAAACTAAGGCCACTGGCTAGTCTAGGAACCACTCCTACACTAGTCAACAACTACTTACTCTGCTAGCAAGAGCAAGCAACCTTGTCAATACTCTTGGTGACAATTCACCTCCAGTATCAAGCAAGATCGAAGAACCAGCTAAGACAAAGACTTAAACAAGCACTAACCTTGGGAGGCAGAGGATGTGGATCCTAGCTGGTTCTTTGTCTTTGTCTTAGCTGGTTCTTCGATCTTGCTTGATACTGGAGGTGAATTGTCACCAAGAGTATTGACAAGGTTGCTTGCTCTTACTATCGGAGTAAGTAGTTGTTGACTAGTGTAGGAGTGGTTCCTAGACTAGCCAGTGGCCTTAGTTTACCCCCGTCGCAACGGAGGTGGTGTAACACCCTGCCCTCCACGAGCCGCCCCGCACAGCCCTTCTGAGGGGTGTGCACGCGTACACATAGCACCCTGCTTACACTTTCGTCCTCGCTTCGTGTAAAAGGGTTAACCCGAAGGTGCTATGGCTGGAAGAAAAAGGCTTATAAGTTGCATCCACCCTTGCTCAACTAGCAAAGTGGCACTAAACACGTGCGTCCCGCACTCATGGGCCACTACTGGGCCATACAAACTGGGCCGGGTGTGACATACACCCTCCCTCAAAGAACCCGACGTCCTCGTCGGCGCAACTCACCCACACGGGCAAATGTCCAGGAACGTTCCCCCTTGGCGCACGACCGTACGTCCAGTGCCGGTGCCATAGTCCATGCCGTATGCCCTACCCGGGCCATACGCGCCATGTGCCCTATGCCCGCACACTGGCCCGTACGCGCAACCGCGAGGGTCAGCTCTTATACCATTTGTAACACCCTGCCCTCCACAAGCCGCCCCGCACAGTCCTTCCGAGGGGCGTGCACGCGTACACATAGCACCCTGCTTACACTTTCGTCCTCGCTTCGTGTAAAAGGGTTAACCCGAAGGTGCTATGGCTGGAAGAAAAAGGCTTATAAGTTGCATCCACCCTTGCTTAACTAGCAAAGTGGCACTAAACACGTGCGTCCCGCACTCATGGGCCACTACTGGGCCATACAAACTGGGCCGGGTGTGACATACACCCTCCCTCAAAGAACCCGACGTCCTCGTCGGCGCAACTCACCCACACGGGCAAATGTCCAGGAACGTTCCCCCTTGGCGCACGACCGTACGTCCAGTGCCGGTGCCATAGTCCATGCCGTATGCCCTACCCGGGCCATACGCGCCATGTGCCCTATGCCCGCACACTGGCCCGTACGCGCAACCGCGAGGGTCGGCTCTGATACCATTTGTAACACCCTGCCCTCCACGAGCCGCCCCGCACAGTCCTTCCGAGGGGCGTGCACGCGTACACCTAGCACCCTGCTTACACTTTCGTCCTCGCTTCGTGTAAAAGGGTTAACCCGAAGGTGCTATGGCCGGAAGACAAAGGCTTATAAGTTGCATCCACCCTTGCTCAACTAGCAATGTGGCACTAAACACGTGCGTCCTGCACTCATGGGCCACTACTGGGCCATACAAACTGGGCTGGGTGTGACAGGTGGTAGCCGTAAGGTGGTGACAGCCCTTCCGGTCTTTGTAACCCATCACGTTAGTTCCGGCCTGTAGGATTGTAACACCCTAAATTAGGCCTATTTAAAATTTTAGTAATGAATGTGCTTTTTATTAAAGTTCCCATGCTCAACATAGGGTAAATAAATAATTTTTGGCAAAATAAAATCAAATATAAGGTTAGAAACATTTTTGTTGCATCCATGCTGCTGCATTGTGTTTTGGTTACTTGTGAATTAGATTGGAATTTAAATCCCCTTTAAATTCGAATTTGATTCGCATTGTTTGGAGCTCTAGAAAAGTTGTTTCGGCCCTGGTCCATTTTTGCCCCTCAAACTTTCTTCTCGGCCCGCCCTTCCCTCTCTCTTCTTTTCCCCGAGCGGCCCAGCTCCCCGCTCTCCCCCGCTTGCGGCCCAGCCCGCGGCGTGCCCCGCTTCCCCGCCGGCCTGCTTCCTCTCCCGCTCCCGCGCCAGCCTGCCTCGCCCGCTCGCGGCCCAGTCCTGCCCAGCAGCCAGCCTGCCGCGCGCCCCGCCTCCAGCCGCTGACACGCGGGGCCCGCGTGCCAGGGCCATCCCCAACCTCCCGCCCAAGTCCGACGCGCCCCCGACTCCGACCCGGGGCCCACTGGCGCGGACGCCAAGGTCCACCGGGGCCACCCCGCGTCGCCTCTATGTAAGTGGCCGAACCCGCCGCCCTCAAACCCTAACCACCCGCACCGCAAACCTAACCCTAGCCGCCAGCTCGCAGCATCGCCGCCGCGTTTCGAGCTCGGAGCAGCCGCCGCTGATCCGCCGTCTCGCCGCCGCTCCATCCAATCCGACCGCCGGGAAAGCTTCGCCAGGTGGTAAGTTCGCTCCCAAGCCTGGTTTCGCTCTGTTTCGCGCGCCGTAGCTCCGTCGCCGACATCGCCCGAGCGCCGCCGCCGCCACGTCGTTTTGCTCCGATTTGAGTGATTTTCATGCTCACGTGTTCGTAGCGAAGCATAGATTAGTTTCTAAGCCTTCGTTTGTTCTGTTTTTACTATTTGGTGTAATGTTCTAATAGAATAATATTGTTTGCATGTACTGGCTTGTGTGGATGCTTGTGTGTTGCTTCGTGACTCCAGTCGGTGAGCCGTACGCGCTTGAGTTCGAGGGTTACGAGGAGCAGGACCAGCAGCAGCAGCAGCAGTTTGAGGAAGGCAAGTATAGCACGGACAATCCTTGCTACCTAAACACACCTTTACATTATTTACTGCATATGCATGTGTCTAAATTGTTCCTATTAAGGTTGTACCTAGCTCTGTTTATCCTGTACCTTGAATATCCTGGGTTTATGCATTTGGGTAGATCCTTGCTAGGCACAGCTACTGTCACTATTATGCAAATGTTAACTTTGACATAATGGTTCACTCCAACTTGATGATTAAAACTTGCTTTTTAGCAACATGGATCAGGGAACTAGGGCGTAAGCTTCGTGCCTGGCCCTAGTGTCTCTCCGTAAGGACCGGTTCTTAAAGCGGCCACCCAGCAGCCAGTCGCCACCGCTGGAACTATAATGGCTCTGGTCTTGGACAAGTAACATGTACGGCTCTATCTTAACAGTAGTTACCGACAGGCCGACGGCGTTATGGGAAGCATGAGTGAGAGTATGGTTTGATCCACCGAGGACGGGTTTTCCGTCGGTTATGTCTCGTCAGGCAAAGTCCCGTGCTCTGCAAGTTGCGCTATTTATTTTTGTTGCTGGCCTTCGTGCCACGCTCCGGACGCCATTGACCCTCCTATTCGGAGCGTCGTGGGAGTCAGTCAATCTCGGTGCCTTGGGTCATGCTGCCTAGGTTGTACCATAACGACTACTGTTATTTTAGGGTGTCTTGTGAAAAGCCTCGTAGCGTCCCTATGCGATCACACCTCGGAAGTGTGGTTTAAGAGGTTTGGCCACCTCGGCATGTCTGGGTTTAAAGTTCTATGAACTTTTACGTGACCGGTGGGTAAAGGGCGAAACCTCTGCAGAGTGTATAATCTATCATGATAGCCTTGCTCAGGGTCACGAGCGGCCTGGATCCTTTATGATTAGAAGATGCTGTTATTTATTATTGTTTAATGTTCACTTCTACTATATTAATTGGGTTACAATTGGGATTCATGTAAATGTAGTGATTATGATGATGTTAAAATGAAACAACTAAAATTGCTAATGCAGTACAGCCGTGTCAAGCCTTTCTTTTAAGCCTTCATTATCCGTGTTGTACTTGCTAAGTAAGACATTTACTTACACTTGCTATTCAACAAAATCCCGGATGGGTAACAGATGGATTAGATGGCACTGCTGCTGTTGAATTTCCTGAGGATTTGCCGTTCTACTAGCTGTGCTCAACCAGTCGGTGTCCCCGTGGGTTATCGGCTTCATTTTCGTTTAGAGAGAATTAATAATGAGACTTCCGCTGTTTTATTCATCTATTTGAGTCAAACTCTGATGTAAAACCATTTATTTTATTCAAGCACTGTATTATGTTATCATATTTGTTCGCTATATGTGTAATGACTTCCTGGGAACACATATGGCCGCATTTCGGGTTTCTGTGTAAATCCGGGTGTGACAGATTGGTATCGGAGCCGTGCTGACTGTAGGATCGTAGCCTAGTTAGAATGGTCAGTTAGATTTTGCTTTATCCTTGCTCTCTCTATTCTACTTAGATTTGTGTTGGGTTTTCTTTAAAATGGTGCTGTGTTTTCTCTCCCCTCTGTCTATTGCAAAGAATCTTAGGCATTCTTTCATCTCTGCTTCCTCCTTCTTCCCAGCAGTAGATGGCTCGCACGAAGTTGACCGCACGCAAGACAACCTGTGGCTACCTTCCGCCACGCGTCCCTAAGGAGGCAATAGGCGCTGGATACCAGGACGCCTACCATGTGTGGAGGGATAGGCGTGAGGAGGCATTCCTGTTGCAGCAGCAGGAGCTCGAGAGGCAGCAGCTGGAGGAGCCTCAAGAGGAGGCGCCTCAACAGGAGGAGCCCGCGGAGGAGGAAGAGCCCGCTGAAGAGGAAGAGCCTGAGGAGAGGGAGCTCTCCGACCCCGATGAGGAGTCTTCACCAACAGAGGGTGGAGAGGCTGCCGGAGACCCTGATGATGATGATGGTGGGGATGACGACTCTGAGCCTTCAGACGAGGGGGAGGAGTCAGACGAAGACCCAGATGAGGAGGGGGAACCTCCAGTGCCTGCAGTACGGCCAGCGCCAGATGTTTTGGAGCCACCCAGGTGGACCGTGTACGACTACGTCCGGGATGGAGGCGACAACTACTACCACCGGCGCCTCATGGGGATGCTGCATGCCTGCTATGGTTCACAAAACGTAGCCACAGAGTACCACAGTGAGATGTGGATGCACCCCCGCTTCCCGACCTTCTGGAGGATGGTGCTGCACGTCCGTAGGCCGGATCACCAAGTGAGAGCTGCTAGGATTGAGACGACGCACTTCGCTCTCAGTGACAGAGACTCCCAGCAGGCAGGGAAACTGGACGCGGCCCGTCAAGCTTACTACACCTACCGTGACAGGCTCTGGCATCAGGTGCACAATGGTCCAGACAGGTATCACCCCCGCAGGAGGAGTGGACAGACAGCTTGCACCATAGCCTCCACAGCTGGCATCGGCGACCCCCAGTTCGTTTCAGCTGTTGGAATGGTGGCTACTCTTAACACCGACCTGGACGCTTCTTCTGATGAGAACTACAGGCTGGGGCAGCAGTTGCATGAGTTGCAGGCCAGAGTGCTGCTACTAGAGGAGCAGCTGGGAGCTCCCGCACTGCGCAGTCCAGACTACCGTGCAGAGTCCCCGCCGCGCAAGAGGCCACGCTTCGGTTCCACCGCCGCCAACACCACCATCGTCGACCCTTAGGGAGCTACCATGAGTCTATAATAGGGAATCGATTAGTCCATGCTTTTTCGGTTGAGTCTAAGCTTAGTGTGTCGAGTCCAGTGTGAAACTTTGCTTTTAGGTGCTTGGTTGGTTTGTTATTATGGTTATGAGTGATTTGGATTTTTGTAATGAGTGTGATGGGCGTAGATGCAAATCTACCACCATCTAGAGATTGGAATAAGGTTTAAGGAATATTAATGAATAAATAGTTGGGTTATCTATCTCCTTTGCACTTCCTCTGTCTTACTCTCTATGTCTCTGAATCATATCCTTCCAAGTACTGCTATCTTCTTATGCACCATCTGCAAGCATGGGTTATCTATTACCGATTGACAGGAATACTGATGGGAGATATCTTCCTATGGTAGATGGTTCACACCAGAGGCAACCCCGGTGGCAGTGGAAGCAACCTGCCCCCGAACCAGAACCCGCCACCTCTCACCATGGAGCAGATGATGCAGATGCAACTCCAGCTGACACAGCAGATGGCGCAAACCATAGCACTGATGCAGCAGAATCAGCAGAACCCGCCTCAACAGCACCACGTGCAGCCCAGAGATAAAAGGGGCGAGTTTATGAAGGGACGCCCTCCTACCTTCAACAAGTCTAGTGACCCAATGCAGGCAGAGGACTGGCTCAAGGCAGTGGAAAGGCAGCTGGACATTGCACAGTGCAATGACAGGGAGAAGGTGTTATATGGAAGTGGACAGCTCCAGGGAGCAGCTTTGGATTGGTGGGATGCGTACCAGTATACTCACCCCAATCGTGATCAGATCACTTGGCAGGAGTTCCGCGACAGCTTCCGCTCTCACCACGTGCCGGAAGCGCTGATGACCTTGAAGAAGAAGGAGTTCCTGGCATTGAAGTAGGAAGGTATGAGTGTCACCACTTATCGTGACAAGTTCATTGAGTTGGCCCGTTATGCTCCAGAGGACGTGAATACTGATAGGAAGAAGCAGACCTGATAACGAGATGGCCTGCATGATGCACTCCAGTACCAGCTCCTGTGCTCCAAGTTCGCCACCTTTCAAGAACTGGTGGATAGCGCACTACTGCTGGTGCACAAGCGCCGCGAGATGGAGGAAAAGAAGAGGAAGCTTCAAGGCCCACCGTCAGGAAGCAATGTTCGCCTCCGCTTCAATCCTCAGCAAGGAAACCAGCAGATGGTGACTCCACAGCGCTTCCAGGGACAGTCCGGTTCGATGAACCGCAACCAGTATCAGCAACGTCCCCAGTACCAGCAGCGTCCCCAGTACCTCCCAGCACCACCTCAGCAGCGTCTTCAGAACCAGCCACATAATGGTCCTGTCCAACGCCCCAACCCAGCCAACAATGCAGCTACGGCTCCGAGGTGTTTTGGTTGTGGTGAGCTGGGACACTATGCCAGCGCTTGTCCTCGCAAGGCTCAGAACGCCGTTGGTCAGAACAACAATCAGAGGGTTGGGCAACCGCAGAACCAGAATGGGAATCGGCAGTAGAACCCAGCAAGAGGCAGTCAACCACATGGGTGTGGAAACCGCAGACGGAGCAACGGATGTCGTTGTGGGTACGTTCCCTGTCAACTTGACTTTCGCAACTGTTTTGTTTGATACTAGAGCTTCGCATGCTTTCATATCTGCTGCTTTCGTGAAAAAGAACATGATGATCTTGCAACCTATGCGGAGCCCCATGGTAGTTAGTTCACCCGGGGGAGAACAGCGTGCCACTTTACGTTGCCCCTGTATCACCATCACAATAAGGGGGGTAGACTTTGTGGTGAACCCAATAGTCCTAGAAACCCTTGGGTTTGACTTGATTCTGGGTATGAGCTGGTTAGCCAGATATGATGGAGTGACTCAATGTTCCAAAAGAGCAGTGCAGCTGACAGCAAAGACTGGTGAGAAAGTGGAGTATCAAGCAGCTAGTCCCTTGGAGCACAACCAGATCTACCAAGCCGAGGGTGTAGCACTGGAAGACATCAGAGTGGTGTGCGATTTCCCAGATGTGTTTCCAGATGAGTTACCAGGTATGCCCCCAGACCGCGAAGTTGAATTTGTTATTGATCTTAAGCCTGGTACTGCACCTATAGCTAAGAGGCCATATAGAATGGGAGTAAAACAACTAGAGAAACTTAAGGAGGAATTAAGGGCGTTGTTAGCAAAAGGGTATATTCGTCCTAGTTCTTCCCCTTGGGGAGCACCGGTTTTGTTTGTGGATAAGAAAGACGGGACCCAGAGAATGTGTGTGGATTATCGAGCTTTGAATGAAGTGACCATCAAGAACAAGTATCCGCTGCCGAGGATTGATGATCTCTTCGACCAGTTGAAAGAAGCATGTGTGTTCTCTAAGATCGATCTCCGATCCGGTTACCATCAGATGAGGATACGAGCGACTGACATCCCCAAAACAGCCTTCACAACCCGATATGGTCTATATGAGTTCACTGTCATGTCTTTTGGTTTGACAAATGCACCGGCATACTTCATGTATTTGATGAACAGTGTGTTCATGGACTATCTTGACAAATTCGTGGTGGTGTTCATTGACGATATTCTGGTTTTCTCCAAGAATGAGGAAGAGCATGAAGAACATCTGAGGTTGGTGATGCAGAGACTTCGTGAGCATCAGTTGTATGCCAAGCTGAGTAAGTGTGAGTTCTGGTTGAAGGAAGTAGCATTCTTGGGTCACGTGTTGTCCAATGGTGGAGTGGCAGTTGATCCGAAGAAGGTTAGTGATGTGTTGAGTTGGAATCCGCCTAAGGATGTGAGTGAAATCAGAAGCTTCCTTGGAATGGCTGGATATTATCGGAGGTTCATTGAAGGATTTTCAAAGATTGCTAAACCCATGACGGCACTATTGGAGAAAAATGCTAAGTTTGTCTGGACAGGTGAGTGTCAGGCTAGCTTTGAGGAATTGAAGAAGAGGTTGACAATGGCACCCGTGCTAGTGTTGCCGGATATAACCAAGAGTTTCTCTATCTACTGTGATGCATCTCGTCAAGGCTTGGGATGTGTGCTTATGCAGGAGGGCAGAGTAGTAGCTTATGCATCGAGGCAGTTGAGGAAACATGAGCAGAACTACCCGACACACGATCTGGAGTTAGCAGCTGTGGTGCATGCTTTGAAGATTTGGAGGCATTACTTGATTGGTCATAAGTGTGATATTTACACTGACCACAAGAGTCTCAAGTATGTGTTCACACAGTCAGATCTGAATATGAGGCAACATCATTGGTTAGAGTTGATCAAGGACTATGACCTGGAGATTCATTATCATCCAGGGAAGGCCAACCTGGTGGCAGATGCTCTGAGTAGGAGTTACGTGAATAAGATCACAGGACATTGCTTACCAGAGGAACTCAGTTTAGAGTTTGAGAGGATGAGTCTGGGATTTGTGACCAGCGTCACCGAGATGGCAGTAGAAACGACCTTGGAACAAGAGATCCGAAAAGGACAGCTCACAGATGAGAAGATCAAGGAGATCATGGAACTGGTGGCATTAGGAAAAGCCCCTGGTTTTCAAGTGGATGACCAAGGGACATTGTGGTATGAGAAGAGGATCTGTGTACCAGATATAGTGTAGATCAGGGATGCAATTCTCAGGGAAGCCCATGAATCGGCGTATTCGATACACCCGGGTAGTACCAAGATGTACCAAGATATCAAAGAGAGATTTTGGTGGTACGGATTGAAGAGAGATGTGGCCACATACGTAGCCCTGTGTGACACGTGCCAAAGAGTCAAAGCTGAGCACCAGAGACCTGCAGGTTTGCTCCAACCCCTGAAGGTACCTGAATGGAAGTGGGAAGAAGTCGGTATGGATTTCATCACTGGCTTACCTCGCACTCAGAGGGGATTTGACTCAATCTGGGTAATCATGGATTGTCTGACCAAGGTGGCGCATTTCCTTCCAGTAAAGACCACCTACACGGGAGCTAGACTAGCGGAGTTGTATATGGAGAGGATTGTGGGTTTGCATGGGGTACCGAAAAGAATAGTGTCAGATCGAGGTGCCCAGTTCACATCACACTTTTGGCGACAACTGCATGAGTCTATGGACACTAAGCTACAGTTCAGTTCAGCTTACCATTCGCAGACAGATGGGCAGACAGAACGGACAAATCAGATATTGGAGGATATGTTGAGAGCATGTGCTCTACAATATGGTGCCAGTTGGGACAGGAGTTTACCGTACGCGGAATTCTCGTACAACAACAGCTATCAGAAGAGTTTGCAGATGGCACCATTCGAGGCTCTGTATGGCAGAAAGTGTAGGACACCACTATTCTGGAATCAGACGGGAGAAAGTCAGGTATTTGGACCTGAGTTACTAAGGGAGGCAGAGCGACAAGTGCAGATGATCAGACAAAATTTGAAAGTGGCACAGTCTAGACAGAAAAGCTATGCAGATGTCAGACGAAGAGACCTTTACTTTGAGGTCGATGACTTTGTGTACCTCAAGGTGTCACCTATGAGAGGAGTAAGGAGATTCAACGTTAAAGGTAAGTTAGCGCCTCGCTACATCGGACCGTTCAAGGTACTGGAACGGAAGGGTGAGGTAGCTTATCAGCTAGAGTTACCTGAGCAGTTGGCAGGAGTGCATGATGTGTTCCATGTGTCTCAATTAAAAAAGTGCTTGCGAGTACCTGAGGAACAGATTCCGATTGATGAGCTGAATGTGGAGGAAGATCTTACCTATACTGAGCATCCTGTCAAGATTTTGGAGGAGTCAGAAAGAGTCACCAGAAATAAAGTGATCCGGATGTGCAAGGTTCAGTGGAGCCGCCATTCAGTAGAAGAAGCAACTTGGGAAAAGGAAGAAGACCTCAGGGCTGAATATCCACAGTTGTTCCCATCCACATCCGAATCTCCAGGGCGAGATTCATCTTAAGGGGGGGTAGGTTTGTAACACCTTAAATTAGGCCTATTTAAAATTTTAGTAATTAATGTGCTTTTTATTAAAGTTCCCATGCTCAACATAGGGTAAATAAATAATTTTTGGCAAAATAAAATCAAATATAAGGTTAGAAATATTTTTGTTGCATCCATGCTGCTGCATTGTGTTTTGGTTGCTTGTGAATTAGATTGGAATTTAAATCCTCTTTAAATTCAAATTTGATTCGCATTGTTTGGAGCTCTAGAAAAGTTGTTTCGGCCCTGGTCCGTTTTTGCCCCTCAAACTTTCTTCTTGGCCCGCCCTTCCCCCTCTCTTCTTTTCCCCGAGCGGCCCAGCTCCCCGCTCTCCCCCGCTTGCGGCCCAGCCCGCGGCCTGCCCCGCTTCCACGCCGGCCTGCTTCCTCTCCCGCTCCCGCGCCAGCCCGCCTCGCCCACTCGCGGCCCAGTTCGGCCCAGCAGCCAGCCTACCGCGCGCCCCGCCTCCAGCCGCTGACACGCGGGGCCCGCGTGCCAGGGCCGTCCCCAACCTCCCGCCCGAGTCCGACACGCCCCCGACTCCGACCCGGGGCCCACTAGCACGGACGCCAAGGTCCACCGGGGCCACCCCGCGTCGCCTCTATGTAAGTGGCCGACCCCGCCGCCCTCAAACCCTAACCACCCGCACCGCAAACCTAACCCTAGCCGCCAGCTCGCAGCACCGCCGCCGCGTTTCGAGCTCGGAGCCGCCGCCGCTGATCCGCCGTCTCGCCGCCGCTCCGTCCAATCCGACCGCCGGGAAAGCTTCGCCAGGTGGTAAGCTCGCTCCCAAGCCTGGTTTCGCTCTGTTTCGTGCGCCGTAGCTCCGTCGCCGACATTGCCCGAGCGCCGCCGCCGCCATAGCTCATCGCAAGCTCGCTCTGCCGCTCTTCGCTCGTCCACAACCCCGCAGATGCACTCGCCGTCGTCCCGCGCATCTGTAGCACCAGGCCGCATCCCAAACCGAGCATCCTAGCTCGTTTTCGAGCTCACGCCGGCGACCCTCCGCCGCACCCGCTGACGCCGCCACCGCAGTCACCTCGTCGCCGGCGACCCAAACCCCAGATCGAATCTGAGCCGCTCGATCCATTTTCCACGGCCAGATTGAACCCAGCCGAGTCAACTCTGACTCATACCGGTCAACCCCCAGGTCAGCCCTGCCTTTTTGCTAAAGAGCCCCTCCACTATTTCAAAATTAAACCGGGGTCCAGATCTATTCAAAAGTATTTACAGTTAGGTCCTGATTTTTACAGAAAACCCCCTGTCCTTTTTAAAAATAGCACCCGAGGTCCTATCTTGGTTATTTTGCGATTAAACCCTCCTGTTTTAATATAAAATTATGTTTTAGCCCCAAAGTTTTTTGCAAATAAGCCCCTGGAACTTAGAAACGCCATAACTTCTCCGTTTTAGCTCCGATTTGAGTGATTTTCGCGCTCACGTGTTCGTAGCGAAGCGTAGATTAGTTTATGCATTTGGTTAGATCCTTGCTAGGCACAGCTACTGTCACTATTATGCAAATGTTAACTTTGACATAATGGTTCACTCCAACTTGATGATTAAAACTTGCTTTTTAGCAACATGGATCAGGGAACTAGGGCGTAAGCTTCGTGCCTGGCCCTAGTGTCTCTCCGTAAGGACCGGTTCTTAAAGTGGCCACCCAGGAGCCAGTCACCACCGCTGGAACTATAATGGCTCTGGTCTTGGACAAGTAACATGTACGGCTCTATCTTAACAGTAGTTACCGACAGGCCGACGGCGTTATGGGAAGCATGGGTGAGAGTATGGTTTGATCCACCGAGGACGGGTTTTCCGTCGGTTATGTCTCGTCAGGCAAAGTCCCGTGCTCCGCACGTTGCGCTATTTATTTTTGTTGCTGGCCTTCGTGCCGCGCTTCAGACGCCATTGACCCTCCTATTCGGAGCGCCCTGGGAGTCAGTCAATCTCGGTGCCTTGGGTCATGCTGCCTAGGTTGTACCAAAACGGCTATTGTTATTTTAGGGTGTCTTGTGAAAAGTCTCGTAGCGTCCCTATGCGATCACACCTCGGAAGTGTGGTTTAAGAGGTTTGGCCACCTCGGCATGACTGGGTTTAAAGTTCTATGAACTTTTACATGACCGGTGGGTAAAGGGCGAAACCTCTGCAGAGTGTATAATCTATCATGATAGCCTTGCTCAGGGTCACAAGCGGCCTGGATCCTATATGATTAGAAGATGTTGTTATTTATTATCGTTTAATGTTCACTTCTACTATATTAATTGGGTTACAATTGGGATTCATGTAAATGTAGTGATTATGATGATGTTAAAATGAAACAACTAAAATTGCTAATGCAGTACAGCTGTGTCAAGCCTTTCTTTTAAGCCTTCATTATCCGTGTTGTACTTGCTAAGTAAGACATTTACTTATACTTGCTATTCAACAAAATCCCGGATGGGTAACAGATGGATTAGATGGCACTGCTGTTGAATTTCCTGAGGATCTGCCGTTCTACTAGCTGTGCTCAACTAGTCGGTGTCCCTGTGGGTTATCGGCTTCGTTTTCGTTTAGAGAGAATTAATAATGAGACTTCCGCTGTTTTATTCATCTATTTGAGTCAAACTCTGATGTAAAACCATTTATTTTATTCGAGCACTGTATTCTGTTATCATATTTGTTCGCTATATGTGTAATGACTTCCTGGGAACACATATGGCCGCATTTCGGGTTTCTGTGTAAATCCGGGTGTGACAAGGATCCCCCAGTGTGGAGTTGGTGGCACCCTTTCTCATCCCTTTCTGCGTGTCATAGGTTCCATTATCCCGACGCTAAGATAGTAGAGTTAACCCAGACCTTCTAGTGCTGGCTCTCTACCCGCTGTATCTCTGACCCGAGTGACTAAGACAGATAAAGTACCCAGGAATCCTCTATCTCTTCTCGTTGTCCTCCCAGCTATCTATTCCTTCTCTTTCCTATCCGAGCCTCCCTTGAGCTGTGTGTCACGGTAAATCCACTCCTATCCAATACCGTTATCCCCCCTGTGTTGTCTAGACGTGTACCCTTCTCTGATAGGCTCGAATATCTGTTTGCTAGTATTCTTGCCAAAGCTTCCCTGCGAAAATATAAATTACGATACCTCGGGATACTCCCAGGTGAAGTGCTACAACGGTGATTCTGTGCACTTGCAGAATATTTCTATATTTTACTAAGCCATAAGGAAAACCACTGAAACAATCCTTACCGCAGTAACAGGATTCTCAATTCTGATATTGGATCGTAAGAAGTGCCAACAAGCATTTTTGGCGCCGTTGTCGGGGAAGTATTTGGCTAGATAACTTTCAAATATTTATCTCGAACTATCTTAGTTGAGTACTGCTATTCAAGCGGGTTTATCCTTGCTCTGTTCGTTGGTCTTTTGTGGAGTGCATGACTGGTTTCCAACTACCGTCAAACTTCCAAGAAACTCCGGAGTCACTTGTGAGGAAAGTGCGACCCCGTGTTGTACCTCCTCAGAAGCAACTCCTTCCGACGAGCCCAGTCTTTCCCGTCGTTGACCAGGCTACATCAAGGATGGCAACGAAGATGATCTATGAGTTCTCCGCTCCATCGAGCGAGAATGTGCGTGTCGAACCAGCTCCGCCAGTCGGAGATGGCAACTTTGAGCTCAAGCCAGCCGCACGAAGATGCCAATGCCCATCTCCAGCATTTCCTGGAGATTTGCAACACCATCACCATTCGCGGGGTAAGTATCGATGCCACTCGCCTTCGTTTATTCCCATTGTCATTATTAGGCAAGGCGAAACAATGGTTTTATGCTAACCACGAAGTTATTGACACTTGGGAAAAATGCACTAGCGCTTTCTTGCTAAAATTCTTTCCGGTTGGGAAAACCAACGCCCTCCAGAATAAAATTGCCAGTTTCCAGCAGTTAAAAGAGGAAACAGTCCCGGAGGCATGGGATCGCCTCTAGGACTATATATCTGCTTGTCCTCACCATGGTATGCAGAGCTGGTTCATAATCCAAACATTCTATCATGGGCTGAGAAGCTCTGCCCGTGAGTATTTGGATGCTGCTGCTGGAGGCTCGTTCTTCTCTCTTGAGGAGAGTCGTGCGAACGCCCTCATAGAGAAGATGGTCGAGAACCAAGGTTGGTCCGATGACCGGACTCAACAGAAGACCCGAGGAGTTCATCAAGTTGAAGCTTTGGACATGCTCGCTACCAAGATGGACCTCCTGATGAAGAAGCTGGAGGCCCCTGCTCAAAAAACAGTGCATGTCACACCCGGGTTTACACAGAAACCCGAATGCTACTATATGTGTGCCCAGGAAGTCCACAGAACACATATAGTTACAAATATGATAAACAGAGTACATATGCTCGAATAAAAATAGTTTTGCTTCAGAGTTTACCTAAAACACAGCGGAAGACTAACACTCTCGACAGGTAGAGCCTCAAGTCCACAGGGACACCGACTGGTTGACCACAGCTCAGTAGTACGATCCTCAAGAAACTTCATCTGTTACCCATCCAGGATTTTGTTGAACAATAGCAAGCGTAAGTAAATGTCTTACTTAGCAAATATAGCACAGGTGTATGAAGGCTCAAAATGGTTAGACACGGCTTAATTGCATTAGCATTTTTAGTTGGTTCGTTTTAAGATTATCCAAGTTACTACAAGTGAATGAAATCCCAGTTGTAACCCAATTAATGAAGTGTAAGTAACATTAAGCATAAATAAACATCATCTTCTAATAAAAAAGGATCTAGGCCCCTCGTGACCCTGAGCAAGGCTATCATGATAGATTTACACTCTGCAGAGGTTTCGCCCTTTACCCACCAGTCGCGTAAAAGTTCAAACGAACTTTAAACCCAACCATGCCGAGGTGGCCAAACCTCTTAAACCACACTTCCGAGGTGTGATCGCATAGGGACGCTACGAGGCTTTTCACAAGACACCCTAACAAAACAGTAGCCGCTGGGGTACTACAAGGTGGTGAGTCCTTAGGCACCGAGATCGACGTACGCCTACGGAGTACACCGTAAGGGGGTCGATGGCGTCTAGAGCGCGGGAATCCACCCAACAATGCGCAACGTGCGGAGTTCTCAATTCCTGAGACTCCCAAGACGAGACTGGGTGTAACGGGACCTAGCCGACGGGGCTACCGTCCTCGGTGGAATCGGGAAAACACCCCGCGCCTTGCCTCCCACAACGCCGTCGGCCCGTCGGTAACCACTGCCAAGCTAGAGCCGTACAAGCTACTTGTCCAAGACCAGAGCCATTATTGTTCTGGCGGTGGCGACAGGCTCCTGGGTTGCCGCTTTAAGAAGCGGTCCTTAGAGGGAGACACTAGGGCCGAGCACGAAGCACACGCCCTAGCTCCCTGATCCATGTTGCTAAAAAGCAAGTTTTAACATTAAAGTTGAAGTGAACCATTATGTCAAAGTTAACAATTAAGTAAAGGTGACAGTAGCTGCGCATAGCAAAGATCTACCCATATGCATAAACCCGGGGAAAACAAGGACAAGATAAACAAGACTAGGTACAACCTTAAAGGTACATCAATTTAGACACATGCATGTATGAAATAATTTAATACAGGTGAGTAGGTAGCAAGGATTGTACGTGCTATAACTTGCCTCAAATCCATTATAATTACTCAGTCTTCAATTCTTGATCTTGAAGCTTTTCTCCTCGATGGCACTCGAAACGTGATCCTTCTAGTCACAACAATAAACGGCACAACAAGCAGCTAAACAAGTAGCAAACAATATCCAACTAAGAACAGTACACCACTCAAAGAAAAAGCTTTAAAAGAGCGTGCTAAAGGATATGGCTTGGTTCGATGATCACGTGAGCGCAAGAATCGCTGAAAACGGAGCAACGATTGAAAGATACAACTATCGGAAGATTTGTATTTAATGAAAGGTTATACACTTTATTTATTTTAATTTAAGTAAAACCATATATGTTGATATTAATCAATATTAATGATTATTTATGAAAACTCGAATTGTAACTCTAGTTTGCTTTTAAATTGGAAAACCTAGTTAAATAATAAATATTAATCAAATTAATATTTATTTATGAAAAACCGAAGTGAAACTTAATTGTATTTTATTCAGAAAACTAATTAAATAAATATTAATCATGTAAACATTAATTTGAAAAACCGGAGTATAAACCTTAATTAGATTTTAATTAAGAAAAGACATTTAGACAGCATGTAATCATCTTAATATTAAATAAAAATTCAGAAACATGGTTTATGGTAAATGACAGTGCTAACTCGTAGTTTAGATTGATATGAATCTAACGCAACAAGAATGGGTTAAATCGGAGCTAAAACGTGAAATCTATGGGATAAACAAGGCTACAGGGACCTGGACGCGATTAACCATAGTCTTCAGGGGCTAACGCGCAATATTGCAGAGTCAGCAACCAGCGCTTCACAAAAAGACCAGAGCTCGGGGTTATATCTACAAAACGGGCTTGGTTGGACTTATAAGCAGGCAGGGAAATCTTGAAGGGGATTTCTGCAAAAACTCCATCTCCCTCGTTTACAGGCAGGGGAGCTCGCCGACGTTCAGGGATGTTGGGCTCGCCGGCGATTCCACGAGTTAGGGCGGCGGTGGGGCAGCGAAGGCAGTGGAGGAGAGCGAGGGGAGTTCGTCGGGGTGCTCACCGGCGGGGGAGTTGGAGGAAACGGCCGGATTTGGCCCCTCGGCGGAGAAAAGTGGCCGCCGGCGGGGTCCTTCCGTGGGCGGCGCGTTCCGGTCGCGGGACGGTGACGGGCAGTGGTGGAGGAGCTGCGCCTCGGCCTGGGGATCGTCATGGTGGCGGCGGCTTGGTCCGAGAGAGGTCGATGGCGGTGAATTGAGGCGACGGCGGTTGGCGTCAATGGCCGACGGCGGCTCTGGTCGTCCTACTCGCCGGCGCTACGGTGGCTGGGGGTCCTGGGAGAGGTACGGTGCGCAATAGAGAGAGGAGGTCGAGGGGAGTGCGTAGAGCAGCTCACCACCGGAGAAGACGGCCGAGAACCCTGTCGACGGCGGAGGAGGCGGCCGGCGGCGGGAAGCTCACGCGGGGGATAGCCTCCGGCGACGGAACGTCGACAAAGCTTGGCGGCGAAGCTCCGGCTCGGCGAGGGGAAGGTCTTGGCGGCCTCGAGTTGACCTGCCAGGCAGCGAACGCGGCGGGTTGGCGTCAATGGCGGGCGGCGGCGGTGCTGTGCAGGGGAAGCAGAGGGCGGCGGTGGTGGGGTGCTGAGAGGAGGCGGCGGACAGCTGCTTAAATAGGGCCGAGGGTGGGGCGGCTGGAGCTTGAAAGGCAGGGTGGCGCAAACGCCAAGGCGCCGTGGTGCTCATGCCGAGGCCTGGCCGGGCGGCGGCGCTGTGCGCCAGCGGTAGCAGGGGAGCGCGGCGCGTTGCGGGCCGAGCTAGGCCGAAAGAGGAGATGGGCCGGGGGAAACGCGGGGCTGGCAGGCCGGAGCGAAGCAGTGGACCGCGTGGGTAAAACTAGGCCGGGTGGGTGATGGGCCAAGCGGAGCTGGGGAGCTTGGGCCGGTGAAGCGAGAGAAGAAGAAAGGGAGCGAAAACAGGCCGAGGAAAGAATTTAGGGGGCGAAACCGAAGTATAGCTCGAACAACTTTTCTAGGGCTCAGAACAAGGAGATTTAAACTAGATTTAAATTCCAGTTTGAACCACACACAATCAAAATTCAATGTAGCCAACATGAATGCAACACACACAACTTTTAAACCCATGTTGTTTTAATTTAATTTAGAAAACAAATTTCCCATACTAAATTCCCTGAAAATTTTATAAAGCTTGGAAATTTTAGAAAATTGAGAAAATTATTGTATTAATTACGTTAAAAATTCACATCCCAAAATCCGAAAATTTTGGGGTGTGACAGTGCAAGCCATGGACGCTCGCATGACCTGCAAGGTCTGTGGAAACACTGGCCATTCGGGGAATGACTGCCCCCAAACATGAGAAGATGCCCACTACATCAACTAATCCAACAACAATGGGTATCGACCGAACAACTACGGCAACCAAGGCTGGAATTCGTGCCCAACTAAGCTTATCATATGGCTCTAGTAGGTATTTGGACCAATGAGGAACTTGTTTTATTTTTGAAAGCATAAACATCCGAGATTTTCACCATGCTAAGAGCCAAAATAGAACTCAACCAAAGTCTCACTATATCAATCCCCACAACAACTTAGACTTGGAATAAAGCATGTGCTCCAACAAGGTTTTGAGGTTCATTTTTACTCATGCCAAATAACTCAAGCATTATCAAGCAACTAGTTGCAACAAAGTACTTGCAAAATTAATGACAGAGCAACTATTCATCATTTCCAAGATGAGAGACATATGTTCCATTCCATGCATAGTTGGGAGTTAATTTTATTCGAAAGAAAATATTTTTGGTATTTTTATTATCCAAACTAAAATTGAAGCAAAACAAGATCAAAGATGCAACTTGAATGATACGGTTGGGACTTACCTTGTGAGGGTTATCTCCCCCAAGCTTGGCTTAGAACATCGGTGTTAGTGATCTCTGAGTTGGCCTTCATCGGTGCAGAGACACATGATGTGGTAGGGGAGTGTCCCTAGCTTTACCAATGCTCATGTACGGAATGTGGTTGATCATCCTTAGGAACAGAGACCACGAGATGATGCCTGCAACATGTTAGAACAACAATACCCGAGGGGCTATAGGGTCAAGGTTTAGCATTTAGTTACACAGGGGTTGTCATTCTTGCAGGGACTTAACCTCCACAATCTGTTTTCAAGAAGCAGCATAATGATCAAGAAAAAAAAGAAATATTTTTGTTGTTTTTATGTTTTTATTCATGCAAGTGAATCAAACATTGCATAGGATTGAGAGAGAGAAAAGTACTCAGAGAGTGTACAAGTGCATACCTGAACGGAGGAAACTTCCTCCATGTATCCAGAGCATCATCCATAGGCGAGTTAGAAGAGGAGAAACTCGGCTGAACACCATGGTTCGACCGAACCACTGTGATATTCACCCTGTTGGCCTCCTCTCACGAGCCTCGTTCAGCACAAAGGCATGGGAACTTTGGTCGATTTTTCTGGAAAGGATAACATGACCAAAGGATCAAAAGGATCACACCACTCCCATCCTGCCATGATTGTGTTGGAATGAAGTGTGCAGCAGTGTGGAGTGGTAGAAACCATGCTTTTGTGCTGGTGGGGCAAATTTCGTGGTAGAAGGTGCAGGTTAGGATCGGTCGAGGATGAGACCCTCGGCCGAACTGACCAAGTGTGGGGTTTGCACGAAATTTGGCTTTGGATGGATGGATGTGTATGCTTTGAGTGCTGGGTGGATAGATGTTGCAAGGAGTATTTGGCACAGGATGAAAGGATGTAAATGAATGTTGTACCTGGCCAACTGTACTCGTCTGATCTTTCCTTGACATAAACCTGCAGGTTAGTGCACAATTGGGAACAAGGGGTAGGTTCGGCTGAACTAGAGAGAATGGCTGAACCGCCCGCTGCCCGAAAGATTTCCTTTTTGTTTTCTCTTAATTCTAATGCAAGGGTGATTCACATTTGGAAAGGGAAATATGCAAATGCAGTGATGAAATGAAAATTTTGGAAAGGGAAAGATGGGATACATACCGGTTTACCTCGCGGCGAGGGCTCGTGTTTTAAGTCCGTGAGCAGGACTTCTCCTTCCTTTGATTGTTCTTATCATCGTCCGATCTGGAGAGGATGCTTCGGACGACGAAACTTCCTATTCCAGGTTATTGGTAATTGTACTAAGAAGTGTGCATACTTGAGAACATTATTCCACCCTGGGCTTCAAATGTATCTATGGTCGTGTCTCATCTCTGATGTGAAGTAGATTTGGGGACTTTGCGTCAACTTTGATGATTTTTTTTCTACAGGGGTTAGTCCACACATGCAACCAATATCCATAGAAGTATTGCTCTGAAGGTTCATTAATCAAACTTGACACCATGTCTAATTTGATTAAAGCAAGCTAATTAACATAAGCACCATGCTTAATTTAAAGAGCTAATGAATGTATTGCCGACGATACATTCAAACTAAAGCAAACCGAAATAGATAAAGGGAGCATGAAGCATCAAGAAATATTCACATGGAGATAAGGACAGGTGGACCTTGCTTTAATTTAGGTAAAAAGCGAAAACCTTTTCACGTATCTGAGTGTGCCCACCGTTAGCATCTGATGATGAAGACTTTCGAAAATGATGCAACGGTGACGACACTATGCCTACGTGACTCCACGTAGTTGGCTGAGTCCTCCTCGGTGTTGATGTTGCCGTGTACGGGTACACGGTCGTGGGTGTGGCAGAGGGGATCAACACTCAGATATGCCAACTCGTGAAATGCTGTGGAACCAGCTCGTGTGCAAATGTTGAAACAATGGGTCCTAAAACAAGCTAGTGGCACGGCAAGGGATCGGAGGCGTAGAGTCCGTCTCCCTTTCTTTCGCGAAGCGCAAAGGACAAGCGAAAACTGGCCAAGCCAAGTGAAGTTTGGCCACTAGCCTTGAATCGAGGCTTGCAGACATACAAACACCTTGGCCTAAAACCAGTGGTTGCTGGATATTTATTTTGATTTTTTTAAAAGTTTTTTTTGTTTTTTTCAATGCAAAATGATGATGGGGAAATGAATGCAAATGCAAGGATGGGAAACATGCAATGGGTTGGAAAAAAAATTGGGGTGATAGAATGCATGAATTTCCTAAATTGAGTGATTCAAAGCAAATATGCTGTGGAAAATGCAGAAAATTAAAAGGATAATGCTCAAAATTTAAAGTCTGAGAGCTAGACTATCTCACATACCTTGATTTTTCTTCGCCATTACCGACAATTTGAGATGAACTTGCGGTGATGAAACATCGTTCATCCGTCACATTTGATTTCCATTTTTCTTCCTTGACGACAATCTTTCTTCCATTCTGCACATGGTTATGATACAATATATATGTATATGTATAAACACATACCTGTGAGAATTTTTTTATTTTTCTTTTCTTTCCGGAATTTGTGTACACATCGTAGCAGACAGGGGCAGATTTTGATAGGTCCTGCAACATCGGGCACCCTGGGCTCTCTGCATCCTCCTGTTTGAAACAAACTCAAACAAACAGGGGTGACCCCGCTAATGCTAGTGGTAGATTAAATTAGTAGACACTAATGTCAATCATCAATATCTTTCGCCAATTGCTTCCCCGGCAACGGCGCCAGAAATGCTTGTTGGCACTTCTTACGGTCCACTATCAGGATTGCCAATCCTAGTAATGGTGCAAGGAGTGTTTGTCACACCCGGGTTTACACAGAAACCTGAATGCTACTATATGTGTGCCCAGGAAGTCCACAGAACACATATATTTAACAAATATGATAAACAGAGTACATATGCTCGAATAAAAATAGTTTTGCATCAGAGTTTACCTAAAACACAGCGGAAGACTAACACTCTCGACAGGTAGAGCCTCAAGTCCACAGGGACACCGACTGGTTGACCACAGCTCAGTAGTATGGAAGATCCTCAAGAACATCTGTTACCCATCCGGGATTTTGTTGAATAATAGCAAGCGTAAGTAAATGTCTTACTTAGCAAGTATAGCACAGGTGTATGAAGGCTCAAAAAGGCTAGACACGACTTAACTGCATTAGCACTTTTAGTTGGTTCGTTTTATCATTATCCAAGTTACTACAAGTGAATGAGAACCCAGTTGCAACCCAATTAATAAAGTGTAAGTGACATTAAGCATAAATAAACATCATCTTCTAATAAAAAAGGATCTAGGCCACTCGTGACCCTGAGCAAGGCTATCATGATAGATTTACACTCTGCAGAGGTTTCGCCCTTTACCCACCAGTCGCGTAAAAGTTCAAAGGAACTTTGCACCCAACCACGCGGAGGTGGATCAGACCTCACAAACCACACTTCCGAGGTGTGATCGCATAGGGACGCTACGAGGCTTTCACAAGACACCCTAACAAGACAGTAGCCGCTGAGGTACTACAAGGTGGTGAGTCCTTAGGCACCGAGATTGACGTACGCCCACGGCGTCACACCATGAGGGGGTCGATGGCGTCCAGAGCGCGAGCATCGCACCCATCAATGCGCAACGTGCGGAGTTCTCAATCGCTGAGACTCCCAACACGGGACTGGGTCTAACGGGACCTAGCCTACGGGGCTACCGTCCTCGGTGGAATCGGGAAAACGACCCGTGCCTTGCCTCCCACAACGTCGTTGGCCCCTCAGTAACCACTGCCAAGCTAGAGCCATACAAGCTACTTGACCAAGACCAGAGCCATTATAGTTCTGGCGGTGACGACAGGCTCCTGGGTTGCCGCTTTAAGAACAGGTCCTTAGGGGGAGACACTAGAGCAAAGCACACAACACATGCTCTAGCTCCCTGATCCATGTTACTAAAAAGCAAGTTTTAATCATCATATTGAAGTGAACCATTAAGTCAAATTTAACAATTGAATATAGGTGACAGTAGCTGCGCATAGCAAAGTTCTACCCATATGCGTAACCCCAGGTAAATCAAGGTACAGGATAAACAAAGCTAGGTACAACCTTAAGGGGAAACGATTTAGACACATGCAAATGCAGTAAATAATGTATTAAAGGTGTGTAGGTAGCAAGGATTGTCCGTGCTATAACTTGCCTCAAATCCAGTATATAGCTGCTCAAAGTCTTCGGTTCTTCATCTTGAATCTCTCGAACTGTCACACCCGGATTTACACAGAAACCCGAATGCTTCTATATGTGTGCCCAGGAAGTCCACTGAACACATATAGATAACAAATATGATAAACAGAGTACATATGCTCGAATAAAATGGTTTTACATCTGAGTTTGACTCAAATAACTAAATAAAACAGCGGAAGTCTCTTTATTAACTCTCTCTAAACGAAGACAATGACGAAGCCGATAACCATAAACCGATAACCCACGGGGACACCGACTGGTTGAGCACAGCTAGTAGAATGGTAGATCTTCAGGAAATTCAACAGCAGCAGAACCATCTAATCCATCTGTTACCCATCCGGGATTTTGTTGAATGGCAAGTGTAAGTAAATGTCTTACTTAGCAAATACAACATGGATAATGAAGGCTTAAGAGAAAGGCTTGACACGGCTGCACTGCATTAGCAATTTTAGTTGATTCATTTTATCATAATCCAGATTTACTACAAATAAATGAATCCCAGTTGTAACCCAATTAATACAGTAGATGTGAACTTTAAACAATAATAAATATCAACTTCTAATCAAAAAGGATCCAGGCCGCTCTTGACCCTGAGCAAGGCTATCATGATAGATTATACACTCTGCAGAGGTTTCGCCCTTTACCCACCAGTCGCGTAAAAGTTCAAAGGAAGTTTGCACCCAACCACGCACATCAACACTTCCGAGGTGTGACTGCATAGGGACGCTACGAGGCTTTTCACAAGACACCCTAACGAAACAGTAGCCGTTATGGTACAACCTAGGCAGCATGACCCAAGGCACCGAGATTGACTGACGCCCATGTCGCAACACGAGGGGGTCAATGGCGTCCAAGCGCAGAAAAGAATAACAACAACAAAATAAATAGCGCAACGTGTGGAACCCCCGCCATACGGAAGCTCCCAACACGGGACTGTGCCTCACGGGGACATAGCCAACGGATACTCCGTCCTCGGTGGATCAAACCATACTCTCACCCATGCTTCCCATAACGCCGTCGGCCCGTCGGTAACTACTGTCAAGCTAGAGCCGTACATGTTACTTGTCCAAGACCAGAGCCATTATAGTTCCAGCGGTGGCGACAGGTTCCTGGGTTGCCGCTTTAAGAACCAGTCCTTACGGGGAGACACTAGGGCCAAGCATGAAGCATACGCCCTAGCTCCCTGATCCATGTTGCTAAAAAGCAAGTTTTACCATTAACATTGAAGTGAACCATTAAGTCAAGATTAACAGTTAAACATTGGTGACAGTAGCTGCGCCTAGCAAAGTTCTACCCAAATGCAAGAACCCAAGGTAATCAAGGTATAGGATAAACAAACTAGGTACCACCTTAAAAGGATAACAATTTATACACATGCATATGCAGTAAATAATGTAAGAGGTGTGTTTAGGTAGCAAGGATTGTCCGTGCTGTACTTGCCCGCGCGAAAATCACTCAAATCGGAGCTAAAACGAAGAAGTTATGGCTTTTCTAAGGTTCAGAGACTTGCTGGCAAAGTTTTAAAAGTTCCAGGGGCTTATTTGCAAAAACTCAGGGGCTAAAACATAATTTTATATAAAAACAGCAGGGTTTATTTGAAAATTAACTAAAATAGGACCTCGGGTGCTATTTTTAAATAAGGCAGGGGGTTTTCTGTAAAAATCAGGACCTAATTCTAATTATTTTTGAATTGATCTGGACCGCGGGTTAATTTTGAAAAAGGTCAGGGGCTCTTTTGCAAAAGTGGCTCGGCTGACTGGGTTTGACCGGTGCGGTCAACTTTGACCCGGGGCTGGTTTCGATCTGGGCCGTCGGATTGAACACGGGCGGCTAGGATTGGATCAAGGGGAGGGGGTCGGCAGCGGCGGCGCGACGAGCGGCGGCGCTGGGCCGGCTGCGGTGGCCTGGGAGCTGGGCCGCGAGGTGGGCCGAGGGGCTGGCGCGGGAGCGGAGCGGAGCAGGCCGGAAAAAAAACGGAGCGGGCCGCCGGACTGGGCCGTAAGCGGGAAAGGGGAAAGGGCTGGGCCGGCTGGAGAGAAAAGTTGGAGGGGCAAGTTCGGCCGGGGAAAGAGTTAAGGGAGGGAAATCAAACTCGGGCCGCTGCAACTTTTCTAGAGCTCCAAACACAACGATTCAAATTCGAATTTAAACAGAATTTAAATTCCAATTGAACCGCACACAAACAAAACACAATGCAGTCGGCATGAACGCAACAAAAATGTTTCTAACCTTATATTTAATTTTATTTCTCATAAATAATTTATTTCCCTTAGATAAATATGAGCATTAATTTAAATAAAGGCAATTTAATTACTAAATTTTAAAATAGGCATTTTTAGGGTGTTACAAACCTACCCCACTTAAGATGAATCTCGTCCTCGAGATTCGGATGCGGATGGGAACAACTGTGGATACTCTGCTCTGAGATCTTCTTCTCTTTCCCAAGTCGCTTCATCCACTGAATGGCGGCTCCACTGAACCTTGCACATCCGGATCACTTTATTTCTGGTGACTCTTTCTGACTCTTCCAAAATTCTGACAGGATGCTCAGTATAGGAAGATCTTCCTCCACATTCAGCTCATCAATCGGAATCTGTTCCTCAGGTACTCGCAAGCACTTTTTCAACTGAGACACATGGAACACATCATGTACTCCTGCTAACTTCTCCGGTAGCTCTAACTGACATGCCACCTCACCTTTCCGACCAAGTACCTTGAACGGTCCAATGTATCGAGGTGCTAACTTGCCCTTAACGTTGAACCTCTTCACGCCTCTCATTGGTGACACCTTGAGATACACAAAGTCTCAAACTTCAAAGCTGAGATCCCTCCGTCGGTTATCTGCATAGCTCTTCTGTCTGGATTGTGCCACTTTCAGATTCTGCCTGATTATCTGCACTTGTCGCTCTGCCTCTCTTAGTATTTCAGGTCCAAATACCTGACTTTCTCCTGTCTGATTCCAGAATAGTGGTGTCCTACACTTCCTGCCATACAGAGCCTCGAATGGTGCCATCTGCAAACTGTTCTGATAGCTGTTGTTGTACGAGAATTCCGCGTACGGTAAACTCTTATCCCAACTGGCACCATATTGTAGAGCACATGCTCTCAACATATCCTCCAATATCTGATTCGTCCGTTTTGTCTGCCCATCTGTCTGCGGATGGTAAGCTGAACTGAACTGTAGCTTAGTGTCCATAGACTCATGCAATTGTCGCCAAAAGTGTGTTGTGAACTGGGTACCTCGATCTGACACTATTCTTTTCGGTACTCCATGCAAGCACACAATCCTCTCCATATACAACTCCGCTAATCTGGCTCTCGAGTAGGTGGTCTTTACTGGTAGGAAATGCGCCACCTTGGTCAGACGATCCACGATCACCCAGATTGAGTCAAATCCCCTCTGAGTGCGAGGTAAGCCAGTGATGAAATCCATACCGACTTCTTCCCACTTCCATTCAGGTACCTTCAGGGGCTGGAGCAAACCTGCTGGCCTCTGATGTTCAGCCTTGACTCTCTGACACGTGTCACATAGAGCTACGTATGTGGCCACATCTCTCTTCAATCCGTACCACCAAAATCTCTCTTTGATATCTTGGTACATCTTGGTACTACCCGGGTGTATCGAATACGCTGATTCATGGGCTTCCCTGAGAATTGCATCCCTGATCTGCACTATATCTGGTACACAGATCCGCTTCTCATACCACAATGTCCCTTGGTCATCCACTCAAAAACCAGGGGCTTTTTCTAATGCCACTAGTTCTACGATCTCCTTGATCTTCTCATCTGTGAGCTGTCCTTTTCGGATCTCTTGTTCCAAGGTCGGTTCTACTGCCATCTCGGTGACGCTGGTCACAAATCCCAGACTCATCCTTTCAAACTCTGAACTAAGTTCCTCCGATAAGCAATGTCCCGTGATCTTATTCACGTAACTCCTTCTACTCAGAGCATCTGCCACCAGATTGGCCTTCCCTGGATGATAATGAATCTCCAAGTCGTAGTCCTTGATCAACTCTAACCAACGACGTTGCCTCATATTCAGTTCTGGCTATGTGAACACATACTTAAGACTCTTATGGTCAGTGTAAATATCACACTTATGACCAATCAAGTAATGCCTCCAAATCTTCAAGGCATGTACTACAGCTGCTAGCTCCAGATCGTGTGTCGGGTAATTCTGCTCATGTTTCCTCAACTGCCTTGATGCATAAGCTACTACCCTGCCTTCCTGCATGAGTACACACCCCAATCCTAGACGGGATGCATCGCAGTAGATAGAGAAACTCTTGGTTATATCCGGCAACACTAGCACAGGTGCCGTGGTCAACCTCTTCTTCAATTCCTCAAAGCTGACTTGACACTCTTCAGTCCAGACAAACTTGGCATTTTTCTCCAATAACGCCGTCAGGGGTTTAGCAATCTTGGAGAATCCTTCAATGAACCTCCGATAGTATCTAGCCATTCCAAGGAAACTTATGATTTCACGCACATCCTTAGGCGGATTCCAACTCAGCACATCACTAACCTTCTTCGGATCAACTGCCACTCCACCATTGGACAACACGTGACCCAAGAATGCTACTTCAACCAAAACTCACACTTGCTCAGCTTGGCATACAACTGATGCTCACGAAGTCTCTGCATCACCAACCTCAGATGTTCTTCATGCTCTTCCTTATTCTTGGAGAAAACTAGAATATCGTCAATGAACACCACTACGAATTTGTCAAGATAGTCCATGAACACATTGTTCATCAAATACATGAAGTATGCCGGCGCATTTGTCAATCCAAAAGACATGACAGTGAACTCATATAGACCATATCGGGTTGTGAAGGCTGTTTTGGGGATGTCAGTCACTCGTATCCTCATCTGATGGTAACCGGATCGGAGATCGATCTTAGAGAACACACATTCTCCTTTCAACTAGTCGAAGAGATCATCAATTCTTGGCAGCGGATACTTATTCTTGATGGTCACTTCATTCAAAGCTCGATAATCCACACACAATCTCTAGGTCCCATCTTTCTTATCCACAAACAAAACCGGGGCTCCCAAAGGGGATGAACTAGGACGAATATACCCTTTTGCTAACAATGCCCTTAATTCCTCCTTAAGTTTCTCTAGTTCTTTTACTCCCATTCTATATGGCCTTTTAGCTATAGGGGCAGTACCAGGCTTAAGATCAATAACAAATTCAACTTCGCGGTCTGGGGGCATACCTGGTAACTCATCTGGAAACACGTCTGGGAAATCGCACACCACTCTGATGTCTTCCAGTGCTACACCCTCGGCTTGGTAGATCTGATTGTGCCCCAAGGGACTAGCTGCTTGATACTCCACTTTCTCACCAGTCTTTGCTGTCAGCTGCACTGTTCTCTTGGAACATTGAATCACCCCATCATATCTGGCTAACCAGCTCATACCCAGAATCAAGTCAAACCCAAGGGTTTCTAGGACTATCGGGTTCACCACAAAGTCTACCCCCCTTATTGTGATGGTGATACAGGGGCAACGTAAAGTGGCACGATGTTCTCCCCCGGGTGAACTAACTACCATGGGGTTTCCCATAGGTTGCAAGATCATCATGTTCTTTTTCACGAAAGCAGCAGATATGAAAGCATGCGAAGCTCCAGTATCAAACAAAACAGTTGCGAGAGTCGAGTTGACAGGGAACGTACCCACAACGACATCCGTTGCTCCTTCTGCGGTTTCTGCACCCATGTGGTTGACTTTGCCTCTCGCTGGGTTCTGCTGCTGATTCCCATTCTGGTTCTGCGGTTGTCCAACCCTCTGATTGTTGTTCTAACCAACGGTGTTCTGAGCCTTGCGAGGACAAGCGCTGGCATAGTGTCCCAGCTCACCACAACCAAAACACCTCGGAGCCGTAGGTGCATTGTTGGTCGGATTGGTGCGTTGGACAGGACCACTCTGTGGCTGGTTTTGGAGACGCTGCTGAGGTAGTGCTGAGGGGTACTGGGGACGCGGCTGGTACTGGGGTCGTTGCTGATACTGGTTGCGGTTCATCAAACCGGACTGTCCCTGGAAACGCTGTGGAGTCACCATCTGCTGGTTTCCTTGCTGAGGATTGAAGCGAGGGCGAACATTGCTTCCTGACGGTGTGCCTTGAAGCTTCCTCTTCTTTTCCTCCATCTCACGGCGCTTGTGCTCCAGCAGTAGTGCACTATCCACCAGTTCTTGAAAAGTGGCGAACTTGGAACACAGGAGCTGGTACTGGAGTGTATCATGCAGGCCATCACGGAATCGGGTCTGCTTCTTCCTATCTGTATTCACGTCCTCTGGAGCATAACGGGCCAACTCAATGAACTTGTCACGATAAGCGGTGACACTCATACCTTCCTGCTTCAATGCCAGGAACTCCTTCTTCTTCAAGGTCATCAGCGCTTCCGGCACGTGGTGAGAGCGAAAGCTGTCGTGGAACTCCTGCCAAGTGATCTGATCACGATTGGGGTGAGCATACTGGTACGCATCCCACCAATCCAAAGCTGCTCCCTGGAGCTGTCCACTTCCATACAGCACCTTCTCCCGGTCGTTGCACTGTGCGATGTCCAGCTGTCGTTCCACTGCCTTGAGCCAGTCCTCTGCTTGCATTGGGTCGCTAGACTTGTTGAAGGTAGGAGGGCATCCCTTCATAAACTCGCCCCTTTTATCTCTGGGCTGCACGTGGTGCTGTTGAAGCGGGTTCTGCTGATTCTGCTGCATCAGTGCTATGGTTTGCGCCATCTGCTGTGTCAGCTGGAGTTGCATCTGCTCCATGGTGAGTGGCGGTGGTGGAGGTGGTGGGTTCTGGTTCTGGTTGCTTCCACTGCCTCCGGGGTTGCCTCTGGTGTTAACCATCTACCATAGCAAGAGATCTCCCATCAGTATTCCCGTCAATCGGTAATAGATAACCCATGCTTGCAGATGGTGTATGAGAAGATAGCAGTACTTGGAAAGATATGATAGACAGTAAGACAGAGGAAGTGCAAAGGAGATAGATAACCCAACTATTTATTCACTAATTTTCCTTAAACCTTAGTCCTATATCTAGATGGAGATAGACTCGCGTCTATGACCATCACAATCATTACAAAAATCCAAATCAAACATAAGCATAATAACAACAAAATCAAGCACCCAAAGACATGATTCACGCAAGACTCGACAGCAATGGTTTTGAAAAAATGCAACTAAATGATCTGAAATAAAAGAAACCATGGTGGTCTCCTATCGATTTATCAATCGTTCTAACTAGGCTGCGTTCCTACAGTCAGCACGGCTCTGATACCAATCTGTCACACCCGGATTTACACAGAAACCCGAATGCTTCTATATGTGTGCCCAGGAAGTCCACTGAACACATATAGATAACAAATATGATAAACAGAGTACATATGCTCGAATAAAATGGTTTTACATCTGAGTTTGACTCAAATAACTAAATAAAACAGCGGAAGTCTCTTTATTAACTCTCTCTAAACGAAGACGATGACGAAGCCGATAACCATAAACCGATAACCCACGGGGACACCGACTGGTTGAGCTGGGCCGGCTGGAGAGAAAAGTTGGAGGGGCAAGTTCGGCCGGGGAAAGAGTTAAGGGAGGGAAATCAAACTCGGGCCGCAGCAACTTTTCTAGAGCTCCAAACACAACGATTCAAATTCGAATTTAAACAGAATTTAAATTCCAATTGAACCGCACACAAACAAAACACAATGCAGTCGGCATGAACGCAACAAAAATGTTTCTAACCTTATATTTAATTTTATTTCTCATAAATAATTTATTTCCCTTAGATAAATATGAGCATTAAATTAAATAAAGGCAATTTAATTACTAAATTTTAAAATAGGCATTTTTAGGGTGTTACACGAACGACCTTCCACTACTCGCAGCAAACATCGAGCACAACATGCAGCTAAACAAGCAAACAAACAATATACAACTAAGAACAATACACCAATCAAAGGAAAAGTTTTAAAAGAACGCGCGAAACGCCGAAAATGGAGCAATGGTTGAAAAGATACAACTATCGGAAGATTTGAATTATTAAATGACACAACTATATGCTTGATTAATTTTAACTGAAGAAAATCATACGTAGAGATTATTTCAAATAATTCTATTTGAATTTGTAAAATCGAGATAAAACTTAATCACATTTTATTTATAATTGTTTATGTATAGATTATGCCAATTTAAATGTTAACTTGAAATAAAACATGTGAGATCAACTAATCGAATAACTTTATGAACCGTGTTGCATAAATCAATATTATAATCAAAAACACATTTATGTTAATATTAATCAATGTTAACATTTATTTATGAAAAGTCGGAGTTTAACTCTAAATTGTTTTTAATTAGGAAAAAGCTAGTTAAGTAAACATTAATCAAATTAATATTGTTTTATAAAGTCGAGGTAAAACTCTAATTAAATGTTATTCTGAAAACATGATTAAATATAATTAACCAAATTAATAAGTATTATAGAAAATCGATATGGAAATCCTAATTTGCTTTTATTTGGAAAAGACATTTAGATAGCATTTAATCAACTTAACATTAAATAAAAATTTAGAAACATGTCACATGGTAAATAGCAGCACTAGATCGTAGTTTAAGTCGATATGAAGCTAACGCGACAAGAACAGATCGAATCGGAGTTAAAACGTGTAATCTATAGATTAAACAAGGCTGCAGGGATCGGATCGCAATTAACCCTAGACTGCAGGGGCTAGCAGGGGATTTCTGCAAGACACAGCGAACAGTTACTGAGAATAGGTGGTTCCTCAGGGTTACATCTGCAAAAAGGTGCTCGGTTGGGCTTAAGTGCAGAAAGGAAAATCTTGCAGGGGGTTATTTGCAAAAGCTTCATCTTCTTCGTTTACACAGGCAGGGGAGTTCGCCGGCGTTCGAGGCTCGTCTGGCTCACCGGCGCTAGGGTGGTCCAAGGCGGCGGAGAGGTAGCGCAATCGAGAGAGTACAGAGAGGGGATTACGTGGATGCGCTCACCGACGACAGAGACGGACGGTGCTGGCGGAATTTTGGCCCGCGGCGGAGACCATGGCCGGCGGCGAGGCGCTGGCGCGGCGAATGTCCCTCCGGTGGATGAACGACGGCGTGAACGGGCGGGGAAGATGCAGCTCGTCATGGGGATGCTCGCGGTGACGACCTCTTTCGCTGACGGCGACTGTGGCGGCCGGCCTCCGCTGCCAATGCCCGGCGGTGACGGCTTCACGTGGAGGAGCTCCTCTGGCGGTCGAGCGGCGAAGGGAAGCAGCGTTGAAGGTGTAGCTCGACGTCGCGGAGCTCGTGGCGGCGTCTACTTCGTCCGGTGTCGACCGAGACGATGAGACAGCCAGCAATGGCGGGCGACGACGCTCGGATCTCCGAGGAGCAAAGGCGGCGGCGGCGCGGTGCGGGTGGCAGAGGCGGAGGAGGAGGGAGCGGCGGTGGTGGTGCTGGGCATCGGCGGGGACGGCGACTTAAGTAGGGCCGAGCAGGGCGCAGGGGGAGGTCGGGCAGCGATGCGGCACAAACGCCGAGGCCGGTAGTGGTGGCGCGCAGCGTTGACTGCGGGCGGCGGCGATGTTGCGTTGTGGGCCGCGCGAAGGAATGGGCCGAGCGGAGTTGGGCCGGAGGAGCTGGGAGTTGCTGGGCCGGGGCGGAGGCAACTGGATTGGGCCCAAGCGGAGGTGTTTAGCCACGGAGGAAAAGGGTTGGGCTGAGCGAGGGGGTGGCGAGCTGGGCCACGCGAGGAAGGAGGAAGGAGTTGCCGGGCTGGGCTGGCAAAAAGTTGAAGGGGCAAAAGGAGAACGGGCCAAAACTTGAGGGGGCAAAAGCGAACTCTTGACCGAACAACTTTTCTAAAGCTCAAAACGAGGCGGTTCAAACTCGAATTTAAACTAGATTTAAATTCCAATTCGAACCACACACAATCAAAACTCAATGCAGCAGCATGAATGCAACATACAAAGTATTTTTATTTACTTTTTGTAAATATTTTATTTTTTATTATAAAATTTCCTGTAAATTAAATAAAGCTTGGAAAATTTTAGAAAATTGAGAAAATTATTGTATTAATTGCGCTAAAAATTCACATCCCAAAATTTGAAAATTTTGGGGTGTGACAATGTTCATTGGTATTCTTACGATACATATATAAATCCGCAAGCGCACGAATACCGATGTAGCATTTCACCCGGGAGTATTCCTAGGTATCATATTTATATTTCCGCAGGGAAGCATTAGATAAAGAGTATCGACTATTGACAAGGATGTAACTACTAATTAAAGTACCGGCTAACAAGGCGGGGGTAAAGGATAGGATAGGAGTGATATGCAGTTGAAACACACAAGGACAAGTCCAGGATAGAGATAGAAGAGCAGTCAAGCTAGTGGGAGAACAACGAGACAGGAGAGGATTCCTATATACTTCCACTGGCCTTGAGAAATCTCTAGCAAAGGTTACGGCTAGCATGAAGAATGTCATCTATGGTTCTCTTCCTAGTTCTATTATCTCAACATCGGGAACGGAGCCAGCGACACACAAAAAGGGATGAGAAGGGGTGCCACCAACATCCGTCATCTTACGGGGAGCCTACAGGCCGAGCCAGGCATGATGGAATATGAAGGTCGTATAGGGCTATCACCACCTAACGGTTACCACCTCCGTGCCAGCTCAGGAGCATTCCAAGGTCACTGACTAATCTAGGAACCACTCCTACACTAGTCAACAACTACTTACTCTACTAGAAAGAGCAAGCAACCCTGTTAATACCCAGTGACAATTCACCGCAAGCATTGAGCAGAGACGAGGAACCAGCTGAGATAAAGGACAAAGGAGAGAACTTATAGAGACAGACTACAACAACATATAACCAAGACTAGACATTCTACACTTACTCGCGAAATAAATGTAGAATAAATAACTCAAGTTAATGCGGAAGATAAATATATTAAATGTTCAGAGTCTTGCATAAAGGAAAGGAAAAGATACAAGAGCTTTACCAGAACTCCAGAACACGACTCCGGAACCCCGAGCGAAGCTCGACTCTGACTCTAACTCCCTACTAGACTAGCCTAACTCTACATCTTGAAAGAGGAGAATGGAGACTTGCTCCTAAGTGGTGTGTGTGAAACCGCGGCTGGGGCTGTCCAATTTATAGCGGTTGAAGGCGGTTGGAGGTGGAGTAGCATGCAAGGGACCCTGGGAGGCGGTGTCAAGCCTTCGGACGAATCCTCTGGTTCGGCCGAACCATGGATCTGCACCGCCTTGGCTCCCACGGCCAGGATGCATCCCTGGGAGGCGGTTCCAGACTAGGGGCGGTTCGGCCGAGCCGCCTTGTTCGGCCGAACGGGCCTGGAAGCCCAGGCCCGCTCCCCTGCACCACCTCTGCTGTGTGGACCTTCTGGGCTGCTCATTTATGTTGGTCTGCATGTTGGATAGGCTCAAAAGTGATGTGGCGGTGATCCATGTGGCATGCACGATCATCGCTTGGTCATCGCTGACTTGGACGGCCTCCGGTTGTGCTTCTCGTTGTCTACGGCTAAGGGAGGTAACCGGCCGAACGGAGTCGTTCGGCCGATTCGGTCATTTTCGTCCCCTATGGCATGTATTTCACGTTGTTGTACCTGCACAAGTGTAATTCACCAAAACTCATGGAACTTTATTAGAAATAAACCTAAGTGCATGGAATGTTGCATATAGCCTCATTTATTCCCAAGTATTGGTGGTCGGATTTGTGTTGTAACGACCTCCAACAAGCTCCCCCAAGCTTAGACCTTTGCTCGTCATGAAATCCGACCACCAATACTCAAGAATAAACGAGGCTTCATGCAACATTCCATGTACTTAGGTTTTATTTCTAATAAAGTTCCATGAGTTTTGGTAAGTGTCACTTATGCAGGTACAACTACAACAAATACGTGCTATAGGGGTTGGAATTGACCGATTCGACCGAACGACACGATTCGGCCGGTTACCCCCCTTAGCCGTACGAGTCACCGGGAGCCGTCCACGTCAACGATGACCAAGCAAACACGATGTACGACACGTGGACGACCGCCAACCCATCCCGGAGCACCGCCATGCCAACCTGGGCCCACACATCATGAAGACAACCACCAAAGACCAGCCCAGGGGGATCCAGAGCTAAAGGTGGTGCAGGGGGGCAAGCCTGGGCCTCCAGCCCAGCTCGGCCGAAATGCTGGGTTCAGCCGAACCGCCCCTAGTTGCCAAACCGACCCTAGGGCTCAATCCTGGCCCTTGGGAGGCAGAGGCGGTGGATCCTCTGGTTCGGCCGAACCAGGGAGTTCGGCCGAACCGAGGTCTTCGGCCGAACCGCCTCTCTGCCCCCTTGGCTACCTTGGCGGTTACCCAAGCTCAACCGTCATTGCCAGCTATAAATAGGACAGCACACTTCACTTGTAAACACGCACCAAGCCAAGGAGCTCATTTCCACTTTCATTCTAGTAGAGTTAGGATAGTTTAGTTGGGAGTAAGAGTTGAGTCGAGCTGTGCCTCGGAGGTTCCAGAGTCGTCTTCAGAAGCTCTGGTATAAGCTCTTGTATCTTTTCCTTTTCCTTTTGTAAGACTTGAGTTATCAATATAGTTATCTTTATCACTTTGCCTTTGTCATTTATAGTTTGCTTCTACTTTATTCTAGTTGCATCTATATCGTGTTTAGACTATAGTCGGTTCTAGTTCCAGTACTTCTAGTTCTTGTTTATGTCTTTGCCTTAGCTGGTTCTTCGATCTTGCTTGATACTGGAGGTGAATTGTCACCAAGAGTATTGACAAGGTTGCTTGCTCTTGCTAGTAGAGTAAGTAGTTGTTGACTAGTGTAGGAGTGGTTCCTAGACTAGCCAGTGGCCTTAGTTTACCCTCGTCGCAACGGAGGTGGTAGCCATAAGGTGATGACAGCCCTTCCGGTCTTTGTAGCCCATCACGTTAGTTCCGGCCTATAGGATCCCCCAGTGTGGAGTTGGTGGCACCCCTTCTCATCCCTTTCTGCGTGTCATAGGTTCCATTGTCCCGACGCTAAGACAGTAGAGTTAACCCAAACCTTCTAGTGCTGGCTCTCTAGCCGCTGTATCTCTGACCCGAGTGACTTAGATAGATAAAGTACCCAGGAATCCTCTATCTCTTCTCATTGTCCTCCCAGCTATCTATTCCTTCTCTTTCCTATCCGAGCCTCCCTTGAGCTGTGTGTCACGGTATATCCACTCCTATTCAATATCATTACCCCATGTCTTGTCTAGTAGTGTACCCTTCTCTGATAGTCTCGATTATCTATTTGCTCGTAATCTTGCCAAAGCTTCCCTGCGGAAATATCAATTACGGTACCTCGGGATACTCCTAGGTGAAGTGCTACAACAGTGATTTTGTGCGCTTGCAGAATATTTCTATATTTTACTAAGCCATAAGGAAAACCACTGAAACACTCCTTACACCAGTACCGGGATTCTCAATTCTGATATTGGACCGTAAGAAGTGCCAACAATTACCCACCTTAGCTAAACTGACTAGTCACCACAGAAGCGACCAGGGGGTCAGCACCCTATCCACGAGGTTCTACCCAAGGATCTACATCACATAGTTCGCATCCCATCTCCATGGCCCTCTGTTGCTCACCAGCACGCCTGATAACTAGCAGTTTAACTAGTGGGGTTTATGCTAAAGCCGTTGCCACATACAATGGTCGAGTGGTGGTACTGTAAAATAAGTTAGGCAAGATGACACAACAACCATCCTTAAAATCTAGCACGTGCATCTCCCACCATGCTCTACCACACAGGTCGATCTCGGTGCCTAGGGTCTCACCGCCTTGTAGTACCACAACGGCTACTGTCTTGTTAGGGTGTCTTGTGGAAAGCCTCGTAGCGTCCCTATGCGATCACACCTCAGAAGTGTGGTTTAAGAGGTTTGGCCACCTCGACATGGTTGGGTTTAAAGTTCATTTGAGCTTTTACGCGACTGGTGGGTAAAGGGCGAAACCTCTGCAGAGTGTAAATCTATCATGATAGCCTTGCTCAGGGTCACGAGCGGCCTGGATCCTTTTTTATTAGAACTTGATGATTATTGATGGTTAATGACACTTACACTTTATTAATTGGGTTGCAACTGGGATTCATTAATTGTAGTAACTTGGATAATGTTAAAACGAACCAACTAAAAGTGCTAATGCAGTTGAGCCGAGTCTAGCCTACTTTTGAGCCATCATACACCCGTGCTATACTTGCTAAGTAATTGTTTTACTTACACTTGCTATTTATTCAACAAACCCCCGGGTGGGTAACAGATTGGGCTGTGCATGAGTCTGTTGCTGAGTTTCCAGAAGATCTACCGTACTACTGAGTTGCGTTCTCCCAGTCAGAGTCCCTGTGGAGTGCGGCTTCATTTAGAGAGAGTTATTAGTCTTCAGTTGTATTGGTTAGTTTATTTATGTTGAACTCTGATGTAAAACTCTATTTATTCGAGTATTTATTCAAGCATGTGTTTTATGTTTATCATATTTGTTTGCTATATGTGTATTATGACTTCCTGGGCACACATATGGCCGCATTCGGGTTTCTGTGTAAATCCGGGTGTGACATTGGGTTTGGTTTTGGGAAGCAGAACCACTATGAATTTTAGGTGCTTAATTGAAACTAGACCAACTAAAATATGAGCATTGCAGTCCATCTAAACAGTCTTCCTTGTTCATAAGCCCTACATGTCATTTATTTCCCCCACTTGCGGAGTACACGCCTCCAGGTGTACTCACCCTTCTCCTTTGAACCCCCTGCTGTGTCTCCCCCCTACTGTTGCTCAGATAGTGATGCAAAGGAGCTACTGTTGAGAAGACTCTGAGAAGGAACCATTCATGAAGACTTGGAGTACTAGGCTGGCGTGCCCCCGGTCATGTTCCTGTGGATTATGTAGCCCTTCGTCATGACTAGACTTACGAATGTGTAATTTTCTTTAAGACCCTCTGGTCATTTTGTAAATATTATATGATTGTAATTGATATTGCTCTGTTATACACTTATGATGTCACTTTATGCATGAATTTGATCCAGGGCATGCATAAAGAGTGCGTTCGGTTTTGTCCTTAAAACCGGACATGACACCAAGGTGTAAGTATCTTGGTGCCTAAACCCTGTGGCGGTCACACGCCACAGTCCTATTCCGAAGCGGTCGCTTCTGGCAACAGAGATGGCCACTCTGCAGCGAGGAGTACCATGGTACTCATACTCCCTACTATAGTACCTCGGTGGCTCAGTAACACCAAGGCGCTCCAAAGTAGGGATCAACAGGCTGCGTGGCAAACGCCCTGGGTCCATCCTTTCTCAGCCATCTGAAAACAAAGACATAGGAGACAAGTCTGTCATAAATATAGGATGAAAGACATTCTTTATTTCACTACCAGATGGGGTACATGGTTCAAGGGTACATCGATGCTAGGATGAAAGTTCTAATTTGGATACAACAACTCTACTTATGGTTATTCTCACTCAACCCAGGTGCGGCGCTTCTTCGGTGGAAGGCAGCGCTCCACGTCCTCGGTCTGGGTGCTCTTATCCCAATGGGTTTCTATAGGTTCTCCTTCTAACAACCCAGCTTCTCTTCTAAGCACCTTGAGCTGTTCTCTTTCATAGGCATATTCTTCCCATTGGGTTTGGAGGGCGGCTAGGGAACTCTCGGCTTGTGTGGCTTTCTCCCGTTGCAGCTCCATTTCTTGTTCGGCCCTTTCTGCCCTGCGGATTTGGTGCTTCAGTTGCGCCGCCTGTTCACGGTACAGCTGGTCCAAATCGGTGAGGTAAATAGCCATGTGGGAAATAGTGTCCTCTAGGTCTTCTTCTCTCCCAAGGCTACTCATCCGGGCAATCCATCCGCGTCCTCTTCCTCTGACAGGTGGGAAAAATCCCAGTGGTGCTCCATGATGTTTATAGAGCACGCGCATGCATAACTGGGCTCTCCTAGCAGCCTTCTGGTAGGCGTCTAGGATGCCAAAGCCAGTAACAGTGACAAACCAGGGCGCCACTCCAGGGTAAAGTGTGCTTTCTCCGACGAAGATCATCATCCTACACCGAGGAGTGCCTCGGCGCTCATACTCCCAGAATGAGTACTCCGGTGGATCCGTGACTCCAACGCGTTCTAGGCTGATTAGCAACAAGTTAGGAAGGCCAGGCTCTGCGGGGAAGATTCCGTGACTCCATCCATTTTCAGCCATCTGGAACAGGCAAAAGCCAACTGTGAGTGCACGTGTGGGAAAAAGGTTTAGCAAAGAAAGGCCTAGGGTAGAAAGGCTTAGGAAAGGGTCTCGATCCTAGGGGTCACGTCCTACGGCCAACCTACAGCTCTGATACTACCTGAAGCATCCCCTCAAATGAGAAGACTTAATGTGATACAAATTATCAGTCCTAGGAGGCTGATACACATTGTTACAACAGGTGGTTCAGCATTACATAACTCTACGCAGACGTGGGCACTGAAGCGCCACTAAAAACAGGATAAAAGCTAAACTCCAAATAAAAACGTTGAGCACGTAGATGCCCTCATCAGAGCAGTGCGCCATGCGGAACTTCCTACGGGTGACCTAAATCCACAGGCAAGGTTGGGTGCAGCACGTGATTCCTACTCAACGTCTTCAGGCACAAACTCAGGGTCTTCCTCTGTATAGATTAAAACAAGGGTGAGTACATAGGTACTGTTGGTGGTCGTTACAGACCGATTTCCGACCTCCAACCGAGTATAAAATAAAGACAATGGAGACACACACCATAGCCATAGGGCTTATTGCTAACCATTTCCACGAGTTTTGGTGATTACCCATTGTGTAGGTGCAATATGGAGAAATACGCGCTATAAGGGGTCGGAATCGACCGATTCGGCCGAACGACTCCATTCGGCTGGTTACCCCCCTTAGCCGTATACGACACGAAGCACAACCGGAGGACGTCCATGTCAGTGATGACCAAGCGACAACCATGCACGACACTTGGACCAGTGCCACATTGTCACACCCCAAAATTTTCAAATTTTGGGATGTGAATTTTTAACATAATTAATACAATAATTTTCTCAATTTTCTAAAATTTTCCAAGCTTTGTTTAATTTACAGGAAATTTCTAATAGAAAAATATTTGTGAAATGTAAATAAATTGCTTTGTATGTTGCATCATGCTGCTGCATTAAGTTTTATTTGTGTGTGGTTCAAACAAGAATTTAAATTCGCATTTGAACTGCGTTTGTTTGAGCCCTATAAAAGTTGTTTCAGCCCTGGTCCGCTTTTGCCCCCTAAACTGTTTTCCCCGGCCGAGCCTGCCCCTCCTTCTTTTCCTTCCGCCGCGGCCCGGCTCGTCTTTTTCCGCCTTCGGCGCGCTCGCTCACCCCGCCCCTCAGCCAGCCCAGCGCGGCCCACCGCGCGCCCCCTCCTCCGACTCGGCCAGCGCAGCCCAGCAGGCCGGCCCAGCAGCCGCTCGGCCGCTGACGTGCGGGCCCCACACGTCAGCGACCGCCTCCACCTTCCTTTCTTCCCCGCCGGTAATGTCACAACCCAAAATTTTCAAATTTTGGGATGTGAATTTTCAACGTGATTAATACAACATTTTTCTCAATTTTCTAAAATTTTCCTAGCTTTATTTAATAAACAGGAATTTAGTATAGGAAAATTTGGTTTTCTAAGTTAAATTGAAACAACATAGATTAATATTGAGTGTCTTGCATTCATGCTGGCTGCATTGAATTTTGATTGTGCGTGGTTCAAATCAGAATTTAAATCTAATTTAAATTCGTGTTTGAACTGCGTTTGTTTGAGCCTTAGAAAAGTTCTTTCTGTCCGAGTTCGTTTTCGCCCCTCCAATTCTTTCCCTGGCTCGTTTCCGCTCCCTTCCAGCGCTCGGCCCAGCCCCGCCCCTCCATCTGGGCCTACACCAGCCGGCCCACTCCCGCCTCTGCTCCGGCCCAGCATCGCGGCCCAGCCAACCAGCGCCCCGGCCAACGCAGCTCGCCCCGCCCCCATGGCCCAGCATGGCCCAGCTTACCCCTGCGGCCCACCAAGCCGAGGCTGCCTTTCGGCCCAGCCACCTCCTGCCACCAGGCACAGAGCGCCGCCGCCGCCAGGACTTGGCGTACGTGCCATAGCCGCCTTGGCGTTGGCGCCACCTCGTCGCCCGAGCCCTTCCTGCACTCCCTCCGGCCTACTTTAAGCCGCCGCCCCCGCCGCTCCTCAGCACCAACACCACCACCGCCCTCCTTCCCTGCACAGCACTGCACCGCCGCCATTGCTCGCCGTGGAACACCGAGCCACCCCCGGCCTCACCGGTTTCTAATGCCTCGGTCATACTCGGGTGAAGCCGCGACCACCATGAGATCCGCGACGCCAAGCCGCACCTCCACCGCCTGTCCTCCTCGACGTCCGGCCCATGGAGGAACATCCCCACGCAAGCACCTCGCCGCCATGGCCATTGTCGTCGACCCACCACCTCCGTTGCCGGTTCGAGCATCCGACACCACCTCGAGCTTCCCCGCGTCGAGCCGCGTCTCCACCGCCGGCTCTCGTCGCCGTTCGTCCACCGGAGGAGCTTCCCCCGCGTGAGCCACCGCCACAGGCCACTGTCTTCCGCCGCGGACCAAATTCGGTCGCCTTCGCGTGTCCTCCGCCGCCGGTGAGCACCTCCACGACTTCACGCCGACCCCTCCTTCCCATGCGCTAGTTCCCCGCCTTCCTAGACCACCGCATCACCGGCGAGCCGAGCCGCCCAAGCGCCAGCGAGCTCCTCTCCTGCCTGTGTAAACGAAGGGGATGGTAGTTTTGCGATTTAGCCCCTGAGGAATCATGCATTTAATCCCAGTTCTCTTGTGTCTTGGAACATTAGCAGAAAACCCCCTGCAAGTTTTCCCCCATGGCACTTAAACCCAGCCCGAGCCCTTTTTGCAATGCTAATCCCAACGTTTATCTGTTTTGCGAGCACTATTTCTAGTGTCTTGCGAAAGTTTGCTGCTAGTCCTCCAGATCCACGGTTAATTGCAACTAGGTCCCTAAAACCTTTAAAAACCCACAGATTCCACGTTTTAGCTCCAATTCAACCCGTTCTTGTTGCGTTAGCATCATATCGACTTAAACTACGATCTAGTACTGCTATTTATCCTGTGACCTATCTCTGAATTTTATTTAATAGTAAGTTAATTAAATGTTATCTAAATATCTTTTCTTAATTAAAATCTAATTAAGGTTATGCGGTTTTTCATATTAATGCTAACATGACTAATAATTATTCATTAGTTTTCTGAATATAAAATATAATTAAGTTTCACTTCGGATTTTCATAAAGAAATATTAATTTGACTAATGTTTATTGAACTAGCTTTTCCAATTCAAAAGTAAACTAGAGTTACAATTCGAGTTTTCATAAATAATTTTTAATAATGATTAATATCAACATAAATATGTTTCTATCATAATATTGACTAGATCAAACACGACTCATAAAATTATTCGACTAGATGTTCTCATATGATTTATTTTAAGTTAATGCTTTAACTTGAATAATTTCTACTTGAACATTTACAATTAAAATATGACTAAGTTTACTTCGTCTTCTCTAAAGGTTAAAATATAATTTGTATTAAATATTTATACATAATTTTACTTAAATTAAAATAAATGAAGCCCATAGTCTTTCATTTAATACAAATCCTCCGATAGTTGTATCTTTTCAACCGTTGCTCTGTTTCCAGCGATTCTTGCGCTTGTGTGAACATCGAACCAAGCCCTACCCTTTAGTGCGCTCTTTTAAAGCTTTCCTTTGATTGTTGTATTGTTTTTAGTCGTACTTGTTTGATTGCTTGTGTAGTTGAATGTTTGTGCTCAATGATTGTTGCGAATAGAGGAAGGTCGTTCGAGAGATTCAAGATCAAGAAATGAAGAATCTGAGCAACTGTATAATGGATTTGAGGCAAGTTATAGCACGGACAATCCTTGCTACCTACTCACTTGTATCAAATTATTTCATGCATGCATGTGTCGAATTTGATGTACCTTTAAGGTTGCACCTAGCTTTGTTTATCCTGTCCTTGATTACCTTGGGTTTATGCATTTGGGTAGAACTTTGCTATGCGCAGCTACTGTCACCTTTACTTATTTGTTAATTTTGACTTAATGGTCCACTTCAACTTTAATGTTAAAACTTGCTTTTTAGCAACATGGATCAGGGAGCTAGGTAATGGCGCGGCTTGCCGCGGCAAGCCCGCACGCATAGGAGCTCCGGGGCCCCCTTTCCGCGAGCCTACAAAGCCCCGTGTTGCCGCCGCCCTCGCTCTCCTTCCTGCTTGCGCCACCGGAGCCCGAGCTTCGCCGCCGGCGTCCGCCCGGCCGATCCGCCGCACCCCGGCGCCAATGGAGCAAGCCATCACCGTCGTGACCTTCGCCACGACGAGGCGAACGCCCACTGATGGCTGTCGTCCTCCTCCGGCCACCGGAGAGGCCCCGCCCGTGGAGACCGAGCCACCGCCGTCCCCAAGCTCGAGCCGCCGCTGTCGAGCCGCCGCGCCAACGCCTCTACGTCCCGCCTGACCCTGCCGCAAGCTTCGCATTTCGGGAAGGAGTCTCCCTAGCCTCTTCTCGTCCGTCTCCCCGTCCCGTAGCACTATCGTACACCCTCGCCGGAGTTCTACCTCCGCCATTCATCGTCGTGGAACGCCGCCGTCGCCCAGACCTCGACGTGAACCCCTCGGTCGCATTCGCCACATCACCACTATCCCATAGTACCCATCCTAGCAAGAAACCGAGCCCCGTAGCGCCTGAACGCCTTACGCCGGCGAGCTCACCGCCGTCGCAAGCGCAACGCCGCCGCGTCTTTGGTCGCCGCCGACGACCATTTTCCCCAGCGCAGCTCAGCCGTTAGATCAAGATCCGGCGGCCCAGATCTGTCCCTGCCCAAGGTCAAACCTGTGCATACCGGTCAGCGTTGGCCACTTTGCTAAAGAGCCTCTGCACTTTACGGAAATCAACCCGTCGTCCACTCCTAGTAAAAAATAATTAGAAATAGGTCCCTGCCTTTTTGAAAAACCCCCTGACGTTTGAATTTTAGGATGTGAATTTTTAACATAATTAATACAATAATTTTCTAAATTTTCTAAAATTTTCCAAGCTTTGTTTAATTTACAGGAAATTTCTAATAGAAAAATATTTGTGAAATGTAAATAAATTGCTTTGTATGTTGCATCATGCTGCTGCATTAAGTTTTATTTGTGTGTGGTTCAAACAAGAATTTAAATCTAATTTAAATTCGCATTTGAACTGCGTTTGTTTGAGCCCTACAAAAGTTGTTTCAGCCCTGGTCCGCTTTTGCCCCCTAAACTCTTTTCCCCAGCCGAGCCTGCCCCTGCTTCTTTTCCTTCCGCCGCGGCCCGGCTCGTCTTTTTCCGCCTTCGGCCCGCCTTCGGCGCGCTCGCTCACCCCGCCCCTCAGCCAGCCCAGCGCGGCCCACCGCGCGCCCCCTCCTCCGACTCGGCCAGCGCAGCCCAGCAGGCTGGCCCAGCAGCCGCTCGGCCGCTGACGCGCGGGCCCCGCACGTCAGTGACCGCCTCTACCTTTCTTTCTTCCCCGCCGGTAATGGCGCGGTTTGCTGCGGCAAGCCCGCACGCCGAGGAGCTCCGGGGCCCCCTTTCCGCGAGCCTACAAAGCCCTGTGCTGCCGCCGCCCTCGCTCTCCTCCCTGCTTGCGCCACCGGAGCCCGAGCTTCGCCGCCGGCGTCCACCCGGCCGATCCGCCGCACCCCGGCGCCAATGGAGCAAGCCATTGCCATCGTGACCTTTGCCACGTCGAGGCGAATGCCCGCTGATGGCTGCCGTCCTCCTCCGGCCGCCGGAGAGGCCCCGCCCGTGGAGACTGAGCCGCCGCCGTCCCCAAGCTCGAGCCGCCGCCGTCGATCCACCGCGCTAACGCCTCTCCGTCCTGTATGACCTCACCGCAAGCTTCGCATTTCGGTAAGGAGTCTCCCTAGCCTCTTCTCGTCCGTCTCCGCGTCCCGTAGCACTATCGTACACCCTCGCCGGAGTTCTACCTCCGCCATTCATCGTCATGGACCGCCGTCGACGCCCAGACCTCGACGTGAACCCCTGGGTCGCATTCACCGCATCACCACTATCCCGTAGGACCCATCCTAGCAAGAAACCGAGCCCCGTAGCGCCTGAACGCCTTATGCCGGTGAGCTCGCCGCCGTCGTAAGCGCAGCGCCGCCGCGTCTCTGGTCGCCGCCGACGACCATTTTCCCCAGCGTAGCTCAGCCGTTAGATCAAGATCTGGCGGCCCAGATCTGTCCCTGCCCAAGGTCAAACCTGTGCATACCGGTCACCATTGGCCACTTTGCTAAAGAGCCCCTGCACTTTACGGAAATCAACCCGGCGTCCACTCCTAGTCAGAAATAATTAGAAACAGGTCCCGGCCTTTTTGAAAAATCCCCTGACGTTTCCTGTTTTCGCAGCCCGAAGCCCAGCCCTGAACATTTTGCGCGTTAACCCTCGGGTTTTAATGCGTAATTACGTTTTAGCCCCTGAGTTTTTGCGTATAGATCAATGCAATCTTGTTTAGCCCATAAAACCCGCGTTTTAACTCCATTTTAATCTGTTTTCGTTGTGTTAGATTCATATCAGCATAAACTACACGTTAGTGCTATCAATTACCATGATTTAAGTTTCTGAAATTTTATTTAATATTAAGTTGATTAAATGCTATCTAAATGTGTTTTCTTAATTGAAATCTAATTAGGTTTTATACTCCGATTTTTCATACTAATGTTAACATGATTAATATTTATGTAATTAGTTTTCTGAATAAAATATAATTAAGTCTCATCTCGGTTCTTGTAAAGTGAAATTAATTTGATTAATGTTTACTTAACTAGCTTTTTCTAATTAAAAGCAATTTAGAGTCAAACTACGGGTTTTCATAAATAGATGTTAACATTGATTAATATTAACATAAACGTTTTCTTGATTATAATATTGATTTATGCAACATGGTTCATAAGGTTATTCGATTAGTTGCTCTCACATGTTTTATTTCAAGTTAACATTTAAATTGGCATAATCTATACGTAAAATATTATAAATAAAATGTGATTAAGATTTACCCCGGTTTTAAAAAATTGAAACAGAATTTACTTTAAATAATCTTTACTTATGATTTTCTTTAGTTAAAACCAATCAATCTTATAGTTGTATCATTTAATAATACAAAACTTTCGATAGTTGTATCTTTTCAACCGTTGCCCCCTTTTCAGCGATTCTTGTGCTCCTGTGACCATAGAATCAAGCCCTATCCTTTAGCGCGCTCTTTTAAAGCTTTTCTCTTCGATTGGTGTATTATTCTTAGTGGTATATTGCTTGTTTGCTTGTTTAGCTGCTTGTTGTGCTCGGTGATTGCCGCGAGTAGAGAAGCGTCATCAAGAGATTTCAAGAAGGAGCACAGTTCGAGTGATCTAAAGAATTGAGAGAGCAAGAGTTGAAGACTTTTTAGTAGCGGTATCTCTGTTGGATAAAGGCAAGTATAGCACGGACAATCCTTGCTACCTAAACACCCCCGTAATTATTTTATTTACTTCATATGCATGTGTCTAAATTGATGTACCTTAAGGTTGTACCTAGATCTGTTTATCCTATACCGTTGACATCCCGGGTTTGTGCATATGGGTAGATGTTCGCTAGGCGCAGCTACTGCCATCTCTATTTAATCTGTTAATCTTGACTTAATGGTCCATTTCAATGTTAACGATTAAAAAGTGCTTTTTAGCAACATGGTTCAGGGAACTAGGGCTTACGCCTCGTGCCTGGCCCTAGTGTCTCTCCGTAAGGTCCGGTTCTTAAAGCGGCAACCCAGGAGCCTGTCGCCACCGCCGGAACTATAATGGCTCTGGTCTTGGACAAGTAGCTTGTACGTCTCTAGCTTGCCAGTGGTTACTGATGGGCCGGCGGCGTTTTGAGAAACAAGGTGATAGGGCATGGTTTTGATCCACCGAGGACGGTAGCCCCATCAGCTAGGTCTCGTTAGACCCAGTCCCGTGTTGGGGATCCCTGCGTCGGAACCCCACACGTTGCTCTTTTATTTTTGCTGGCATGCGTGCCCACGCTCTGGATGCCATTGACCCTCTTTTGTTGCGCACAGAGAGTCAGTCAATCTCGGTGCCTTGGATCATGCCGCCTTGTTGACCTTAGCGGCCACTGTCTTGTTAGGGTGTCTTGTGAAAAGCCTCGTAGCATCCCTATGCAGTCACACCTCGGAAGTGTGATACGTGCTTGCGCAACACAGCATGGTTGGGTTTAAAGTTCCATGAACTTTTACGCGACTGGTGGGTAAAGGGCGAAACCTCTGCAGAGTGTACAATCTATCATGATAGCCTTGCTCAGGGTCATGAGCGGCCTGTATCCTTTTTGATTAGAAGATGATGTTTATTTATGCTTAATGTCACTTACACTTTATTAATTGGGTTGCAACCGGGATTCATACACGTGTAGTAACTTGGATAATGTTAAAATGGACCAACTAAAAGTACTAATGTAGTTAAGCCGTGTCCTGCCTTTTTAAGCCTTCATACACCCGTGCTATACTTGCTAAGTAAGACATTTACTTACGCTTGCTATTGTTCAACAAAATCCCGGATGGGTAACAGATGGAAGTTTCTTGAGGATCTTCTGTACTACTGACCTGTAGTCAACCAGTCGGTGTCCCTGTGGAGTTGAGGCTCTACCTGTCGAGAGAGTTAGATTTCCGCTGTGTTTTAGGTAAACTCTTATGCAAAACTATTTTATTCGAGCATATGTTCTCTATTTTACCATATTTGTAAGCTGTATGTGTTCTGTGGACTTCCTGGGCACACATATGGCAGTATTCGGGTTTCGGTGTAAATCCGGGTGTGACACACATCACCTCTGGGCCCACACCAACACGAAGACCATCAAGAGAAGACAGCCCAAGGTGATCTACAAGGAGAGGCGGTGCAAGGGGGGCGTACTGGGCTGGAAGCCTAGTTCGGCCGAACCCACCAGTTCAGCCGAACCGCCCCCACTCCACGAAACCGCCATTAGGGGCCAAATCTGAGCCGTGGGAGCGAAGGTGGCGCAAATCCTCGGTTCGGCCGAACTGCGCAGTTTGGCCGAACCGGGGGATTCGGCCGAAGGCCCGGCACCGCCTCCCAGCTCCCTTGGCCGTTACTCCTGCTCATAACCGCCTTCTCCAACTATAAATACAAGTGTCCCATGCCCGGTTCAATACACAACACAAGAGAGTAGGCGTTGCGAAGTTCCACCACTTGTATCAGTTGAAATAGGGAGAGAGAGAGGAGAGGTGAGCGTCCCGGAGAGGAGCCGGAGTGTCGGCCCCTCTTCCCGCTGTACCTCTACGGATGCGGCTCTACTTCGTGTGACATCCGGGTTGTGTCTGGTAACTCTTGTATCTCTCTCTGACTAATTGAGCATTCAGTTCTTACTTCTATTTACTTGCTAGTTCTTCGTTCAATGCTTAGTTGATTGGTATAATTGTATACTGGTTGCTTAGCTTGGGTGCTTATCTTTCTGCAGTAGATAAGTATACTAGTTGCTTAGCTTGGGTGCTTATCTTACTGGTTACCTTTCTGTGTGTCACGGGTTCCTTTGTCCCGAAGCAAGTATCTATCTGTACCCTCTGATCTGCTCGATCAATCAGTAGAATACCTCTATCAGACTCGTACCCTCTCTACCCTCCTATCACTCCTCTTCTCTCTTTGTTGGTGTCATCCACCTCATCCATACCATTCACTCCATTCCATCTACCTAGGACAACTTAGTTTAGAATTAGTACACTTCTCGTTCCTTGTGGAAATCGATACCTAGGAATACTCCCGGGTGAAAGCTACATCGGTATCCGTCCGCTTGCGGATTTATCTGTAGGCCGTAAGGGGTGGCAACAAGCTTTCTGGCGCCGTTGCCAGGGAACGGTAGCTGTTCTGATACTGAACCCAAGTTGTCCGTGTATCCCATCACCATCCACCACATGGATTCCACTCTCACCTTATGCCAACACTTGGCTCCAATGGGTGATTGTTTGGAGCCACCACCATCATCACATCCTATCCACTCACCCGGCTATGAGCTACGTCCCGGCTTCATAGCTATGGTTCGTGAGCAACCGTTCTTAGGAACGCGTGACGAGAGTCCATACGCGCATTTGTGCGAGTTTGAACAACTCTGCTCATGCCTGACCATTGCGGGCATGACACAAGAGACACTCAAATGGAAGCTATTCCCGTTCTCATTGACGGGAGCAGCAAAGAAATGGTACTCTCTGTCTGTCTGTACTATGGAAGGGAGCTGGGAAATTCTTAAGGAAAAATTCTGCCTAAATTTCTTCCCAGTCTCCAAGGTAGCCAGCCTCCGAGCGAAAATCATCACCTTTAAGCAATTAGAAGGAGAATCGCTAGGAGCTGTGTGGGCTCGTTTCAAGCAAATCTTGGTATCCGGACCAGACCTAGGCTTGTCAGAACCTATCATTCTTCAACACTTCAGCCATGGCCTCTGTCCCGTAGCTAACACTTTCTTGGACTCTGCTTCAAAAGGGTCCTTTTTTCATCTGACTCCTAGTGAAGCGAGGATAGTCCTGGAGCGTATCCTGGACGACACTCCCTACACTGGAGTCTATGACGAATTCCCTGATGAAGAAGAGCAGCCTAAACCTGAAGAGCCTGTACACCCACAATCTAAAACCATCAGCTCCTCCATTCCATTAGAACCCGGAGCTCATTTCGAACCACCACTATATTCTAGCCTGGCCTACCATCATCCACTCTACACCACTCCCTACAATTTTGACGATGATCTATTCGATAACGTAGGGAGTGCAACAAGTTTCCCATTGAATAATGTGTAGAGCAGAAGGATCCACCACCCGACAAGGAAGCACTAGAATACCAGAGAGAGTACTTAGGATGTCTCTCTGCTATTATAAGTCGGGAATGGCTAGACGAGGCTGAAGCCTCGACCGAGGTCGTTAAAATTCCCAAAAGGATTTGAAGAATATTCTATGAAGTTATGGGCAAGGACAAAGAAATCGGGTACGACCCGAGCCTCGGAATCAACGTCATCTCTAGCTCTTTGGTGCGAGGTCAACTCCCAAGTGAACCATGGTCATCATCTCAGAAATGTCGCATTGGGAAGGATCCTCGATTGTTTAGGGATCTTGCGGGTCACACCCGTTAAGATTAATGACCCTGAACTTTTCCTGGATTTCCATATCTTTGACCTACCCAAAAATTCCACTCATTCCATCTTTATTGGTAGGCCAATCATGAAAATCCTAGAAAATTCACCAATAAACTAGCTAGAGCTTAGGATCGGAGAAGAACTTGTCCCAGTCTTTTATTCCTATCCCTTGAATACCCTAAATGAGACAAACCCCGATCCTGATCCAACAGAGGAAGTCATGTCAACATCTTTGACAGACTTGGAGCCACCTATCCTAGAAGAAGATTCCCAATTATTTATGGAGGAAGAAGAAATTCATCCTCCAATCGAGCCTAAGCCTCTTCCCCATGGACTGAAGGATGCCTTCCTCTTTAAGGACAAACAAACTCCAGTGACCATTAGTGACAAGCCCTCTGATGTTGAAACTCAACATACTCTCGCTGTCCTGGAGAAATATCACTTTGTCCAAGATTTAGAAGGGATTGCTTGTAACTGTTGGCGGTCGTTACAACCCAAATCCGACCACCAATACTCAGGAATAAATGAGGTTTTATGCAACATTCCATGTACTTAGGTTTTATTTCTAATAAAGTTCCACGAGTTTTGGTGAGTGTCACTTGTGCAGGTACAATTACGACAAATACGTGCTATAGGGGCCGGAAATGACCGAATCGGCCGAACGACTCCGTTCGGCCGGTTACCCCCCTTAGCCGAACACGACGAAAAGCATAACCGGAAGTCGTCCATGTCAGCAATGACTAAGCAGACGACTGTGCACGCCACTTGGACAACCAACACAACAACTCTGGGCCGAATCAACACGAAGACCACCAAGTACAAATATGGATGGCAACGGGGCGGGGCGGGGCCAGGGGAGGGATCCCCGTCCCCGACCCGATCCCCGGTTACGGGTCCCCGCCCCGGCCCCGAAATTCTTATCGGGGAAAATCACTGCCCCGTCCCCGGCCCCGTCGGATCCCCGACCCCCGTCGGGGGCACCGTGGGGATCAAACAGCCAAAATATAAACGCAAAAATCAGAGGACATACAACTCAAAGAATACATAATCTTGCTTATAAACACAAAAATCACATGATATATCTTACAGATTACCGAATCTAGCATACGACATGTTCTAATTTCAGATACAACTTAAAAATAACTAGCATCTATGAAACAATTTACTAGCCTCTTACAATATTGTACAAATAAGATACTAAAGATCTAGATTAGTGATGAGGTGGTAGGGAACTCCATCCACATAGACTCGTACGATTAGCTTGCAAACGACAGCACCAGTCGTTCGCTTAAGAATCAATAAGACTAGTATTGCCTGCGCAAACAAAGGAGCATGTCCAGGTCAAGATGACAGAACGAGAAATAATAGGCCAAGAACCAACAGATCGAGAACTAGAGAAGCTAGCGATGTAGAAAAGCAGCAGCAGAACGTTACCCTTGGCCGCATCGTGCAGTCCGGCACCGCCGCACGCCCGCACCGGCAGTCTCGCTCGGCTGCTCCTCGCGTTCGCTGCTTGCCCGCTTCGGTGGTCGCATCCCTAGTGGCAGCGTCCGCCCACTGTTGGGGTCGGGGCTTTGGATTCAGAGGACGGGTGGCCTCCGCCCGCCGCCGCTTGCGGTAGTGAACGGTGGGGCAAGAAACAATGAAGATAAGGTTTCTGGAAGGTAAATTTTACGCAGATACACAGGCAGGGTCGGTTCGCTGAGGTTAAAGGGCCTGGGCTGTATTATTTGTTCATGGGCCAGCAGAAACTTGCTACACTTCGCGGGTCTCCATCGGTGCCCCGCGGGTCAAAATACATCCCCGACCCCGCCCCGATAAAATTTCGGGGCCCCGACTCGACGTCACCGTGGGGAGAAATTGAACCCCGTCCCTGCCCCGTTCGGGGCGGATCCCCGCGGGGACCCGGATCCGCGGGGAAAATTGCCATCCTTAAGTACAAACATCCCAGAAGGTCCACGGAGCAAAGGCGGCGCCGGGGGGCAGGCCTGGGCCTCCAGGCCCGTTCGGCCGAACTAGGCGGTTCGGCCGAACCGCCCCCGAGCTGGCACCGCCTCCCAGGAGTGCATCCAGGCCATGGGAGCAAAGGGCGGTGCATCCCACGGTTCGGGCGAACCGAGCCGTTCGGCCGAACCGGAGGATCCGGTCGAACTGGCCGGGCACCGCCTCCTCACTCCCTTGGCTGCTACTCAAGCTCCACCGACCTGTTTAGCTATAAATACAAGTGTCCAATGCCCGGTGTCACACACACCACTTGGGAGCAAGTCTCCATTCTCCTCTTTCAAGATGTAGAGTTAGGCTAGTCCAGTTGGGAGTTAGAGTCAGGGTCGAGCTTCGCTCGGGGTTCCGGAGTCGTCTTCTGGAGTTCTGGTAAAGCTCTTGTATCTTTTCATTTCCTTTATGCAAGACTCTGAGCTTTCAATATATTTATCTTCCACATTTACTTGAGTTATTTGTTCTATATTTATTTCGCGGATACATGTGGAATGTTTAGCATGGGTTAAGCTGCTGTAGTCTGGTTCTGGAAGTTCTAGCCTAGTTCTTTATCTTAGCTGGTTCCTCGTCCTTCGTGGGGTGGATGAGTATAATTGTATACTTGTTGCTTTGCTAGGTTGCTTGCTCTTTCTAGGAGAGTAAGTAGTTAATGTCTAGCGTAGGCATGGTGCCTAGTCCAGACAGTAACCTTGGTTTGCATTCGAGTCCACGGGTGTGTGGTAGCCGTTAGGTGGTGACAGCCCTATACGGCCTACGTAGTCCACCATGTCCGGCTCGACCCGTAGGAGCCTCCTGTGGTTGTTCTCTGACACCCCTTCTCATCCCTTTCTGAGTGTCGGGTGCTCCGCTTCCCGATGTCGAGACAATATAACTAGGAAAAGAACCACATATGTCATTCTCCATGCTAGCCGTAACCTTTGCTAGAGATATCTCAAGGTCAGTGGAAGTATATAGGAATCGTTTCCTGACTCGTTGTCCTCCCACTAGCTAGACTGCTCTTCTATCTCTATCCTGAACTTCTCCTTGTGTGTGTTGCTTGCATATCACTCCTATCCTATCCTTTACCCCCACCTTGTTAGCCGGTACTTTAGTTAGTAGTTACATCCTTGTCAATAGTCAATACTCTTTATCCAATGCTTCCCTGTGGAAATAAATACGATACCTAGGAATACTCCCGGGTGAAATGCTACATCGGTATTTGTGCGCTTGCGGATTTATATCTGTATCGTAAGAATACCAATGAACACTCCTTGCACCATTACCGGGATTCACAATCCTAATAGTGGACCGTAAGAAGTGTCAATAAGCATTTTTGGCGCCGTTGCCGGGGAAGCAATTGGCGAAAGATATTGATGATTGACATTGGTGTCTACTAATTTAATCTACCGCTAGCATTAGCGGATCACCCCTCTTTGCTTGAGTTTGTTTCAAACAGGAGGAAAGCAGAGAGCCCAGGGTGCCCGATCATGCAGGATTCATCAATTTTTGCCCCTGTCTACTGCGATGCACGTGCAAGTTTTAGAAGAAAAATCCTCACAGGTATGTGGTTAAAACACAAAAATATATACATTATCATCATGTGTAGCCTCGAGGAACGATCGTCGTCAAGGAAGAAAAGAAAATCAAATGTGACGGACGAATGACGTTGCATCACTGCAATTCTGTCTCAAATTGTTGGTAATGGCGAGAAAAATCAAGGTATGTGAGGTAGTCCAGCTCTTAGACTTTAAATTTTGAGCTTTATCCTTTAAATTTTTGCATTATCCACTGCATGTTTGCTTTGAATCACTTAATTTAGGAACTCATGCATTCCATCACCCCATTTTTTCCCAATCCACTGCATATTTCTCATTCTTGCATTCGCATTCATTCGCCCCCCATCATCACTTTGCATAAAAAAAAGAAATTAAAAAAAACATAAAAAAATTCAAGCAACCGCTGGTTTTAGACCAAGGTGTGCGTTTGTCTGCAAGCTCTCAATTCGAGGCTGGTGGCCAAACTTCACCTGGCCTGGCTAGCTTTGGCTCATCTTTGCGCTCCGCGCAAGAGAGGAGACGTACTCTACGCCTCCGCTCCTTTGCCGCTCCACTAGCTTGGTTTGGAACCCATTGTTGCAATACTGTCTACACCCAAGCTAGCTCCGCGGCATCCCACTAGTTGGCGTGTTTGAGAGCCGATCCCCTTTGCCACACCCACGACCGTGTATTCTTACATGACGACAACAACACGGAGGAAGACTCAGCCAACTACGTGCAGTCACGTCGGCGTAGTGCCATCACCGTTTGCATCAGTTCTGAAAGCCTTCATCATCAGATGCCAACGGTAGGCACGCAAAGGTACGTGAAAAGGTTTTTGCTTTTTACCTAATAAATTAAAGCAAAGTCCATCGGTTTCCATATGCTAATCTTCATGTGGATATTTCTTGATGCTTTCATGCTCTCTCTATTTATTTTGGTTTGCTCTGGTTTGAATGTGATCTCGTGAATACATTCATAAGCTATTTGAATTAAGCATGGTGCTTAGGTTAATTAGCTTTCTTTAATCAAATTAGACATGGTGTCATGTTCGATTAATGAACCTTTAGAGCAATACTTTTATGGATATTGGTTGCATGTATGGACTAACCCCTGCAGAAAAAAATCATCAAATTTGAATGGGAAGTCCCCAAATCTACTTCACATCGGAGATGAGCCACGACCGCTGATACATTTGAAGCCCAAGGTGGAATAATGTTCCCAGGTATGCATTTCTAGTACAATTACAAATAACCTGGAAAAGGAAGTTGCATCGTCCGAGGCATTCTCTCCAGATTGGACGGTGACAAGAACAATTGAAGGAAGGAGAAGTCCCGCTCATGGACTTAAACAAGAGCTCTCACCGCGAGGCAAACCGGTATGTATCCCATATTTCCCTTTCCAAAATTTTAATTCCATCGCTGCATTTGCATGTTTCCCTTTCCGAATGCGAATCACTCTTACATTAGAATTAAGAGATAGCAAAAAGGAAAATTCTTGGGCAATGGTTGGTTCAGCTAATCTCTCTAGTTCGGCCGAGCCTACCCCTGCGCCCAAATGTGCACCAACCTGTAGGGATATGTTAAGGGAAACCCAGATGAGTATAGTCAGCCAGGTACACCATTCACGTCTAAATCCTTTCTTCCTGTGCCAAATGCTCCATCTGCAACATCCTTTCACCCAGCACTCAACGCATCCATCCATCCAGAGCCAAATTTCGTGCAAACCCCATACTTGGTCAGATCGGCCGAGGGTCTCATCCTCGACCGATCCTAACCTGCACCTTCTACCATGAAATTTGCCCCAACCAGCACAAAAGCATGATCTCCACCACTCCACATGCCGGCACATTCATTCCATCACAATCATGGCAGCATGGGAGTGGTGTGATCATTTTGATCCTTTGGTCATGTTATCCTGTCCACAAAAATCCACCAAAATTCCCATGTCTTTGTGCTAGACGAGGCTCGTAAGAGGAGGCCAATAGGTTGAACATCACAGTGGTTCAGTCGAGTCATGGTGATTCAACCGAGTTCCTCCTCCTCTCACTCACCTATGGGTGACACTCTGGATGCATGGAGAAAACGTGCTCCAATCAGGTTTGCACTTGTACATTCTTTGAGCACATCTCTCGCATTTCTTTGCAAAGATTGATTCACTTGCTTGATTAAAAACAGAAAAACAACAAAAACATTTCCTTTGTTCTGATCATTATGCTGCTTCATGAAAACGGTTTATGGAGGCTAAATCCCTATAAGAGTGACAAACCCCAAATAACTAAATGTTGAACCTTGATCCTATAGTCCCTCGGGTATTGTCGTTCTAACATTTTGTAGGCATCATCTCGTGGTCTCTATTCCTAAAGACGATCAAGCACATTCGGTACACGAGCATTGGTGAGGCTAGGGACACTCCCCTACTTCGTCACATGTCTCGACACCGATGAAGGCCAACTCAGAGATCACTGACACCGATGTTCCAAGCCAAGCTTGGGGGAGGACCCTCACGAGGTAAGTCCCAATCGTATCATTATAAGCTGCATCTTTGATCTGGTTTTGCTTTCATTTTAGTTTGAATAATAATAAAAAAATACCAAAAATATTTGCTTTCAAATAAATAACTCCCAACTATGCATGGAATGAATCATATGCCTCTCACTTTGGAAATGATGAATAGTTGCTCTGTCATTAATTTTGCAGGTACTTTGTTTCAACTAGTTTCTTATTTTGTGCTTGAATTAGTTGGCATGAGTAATAATGAACCTGAAAACCTTGTGGGAGCACATGCTTTATTCCAAGTTTAAGTTGTTGTGGGGATTGATATAGTGAGAATTTGGTTAAGTTCTGTTGACACCAAAAATTAGCACCAGGAAGAGGCTGACATGTGAGCCGGATTTGGTGGAAGGATGCCATTCGGCTAAAGGGCTTTCTCTGAAGCATTCGGCAAAGATGCTCTACGGTCGGGGACGCGTCGCCATTCGGCTAAGAGGTTTCCTCTGAAACATTCGGCAGAGATACTCTGCGGTCGGGAATGCGTCATCATTCGGCAGAGGCATGATTCCGCAGGCAAAAGCGGTAGCATTCGGGAAGGCGCGATGACGTGGAAAAACATAAGGAAAAGGCCGGTTCGAACAAGGAATGCAATATGGGCACGAAGATCCGTCATTTATTTTTAGATACAAGTGTTGTAGTCGTGTCCGACTAGGAGTTGTATCAAGACCTGGGTATAAATATAAACCCATGGCAATTGTAGAGGAATCAATCAATCAATCAATCATACAACAAACCGGCCCCGTGCCAACATCGAGTCCTTTAGTCGAGTCGTCGAGTTCTTCGAGAGGAGTCATCGATCCGTCGACCTCCGTAAGTACCGGCAACCTTGTATCATGCTTAGTATCATGCGGTGGATTTAAGCTTTGATGCAAGTAGTCTTGTTACCATGCTTAGTATCATCCGGTGGATTTAAGTTGTGGTCTCAAGAAGGTTCCTCTGTTAGGTCATGAGCCATGCGGTGGGCTAAGATCTAGTATGGACCAAGTTATCGGCTCTGTTAGATTTCGGCAAGATCTAACAGATTCATTAAGTTACCCCGTGTTGCTTCGTTTTTACTATGTGCTTAATTCATGCAACACACCTTTGCCCAATCTAGATCGGCTAGAATCGGCTCTGCTTCATGATGTGACGACTTATCCCCTCATAGCCGAATCCGAAACCGATCTAGGTTGCTACGTGTCGCGGGTTCGAGCCTGTCGGCATCGTGTAGATCTTGACAGAACCGGGTATCATGCGGTAGATGCAGGTTTTTGGGTCGTCTTAGAGCTAATCATCCGGTGGATTAGAATTCGATTCGATCTGATAGATTTACCTTTACCGATTAGGCTTGTTCCTTCGCCATGGACCCCGATTCGGCTAAATAGCCGCATTCGGTAGTGCTTTCATGAGTGAACGTGTGTTCGTGGGTTTGCATTGGACAATGAATGCTTTTAGCCTCTCACGATTAGATTGTATCATGCGGTGGATTGATCTAATCTGATTGGTGGTGTGGCCTCAAACGAGTTGTATCATGCGGTGGATTAACTTGTTTGATGACATGCTTGACGGGTGCTGCTTTCGGCCTATGCATTCTTGTTTCAATGTAAATTCGTGACTGTGTTGTGGGTTCGTAACTAAACATCGAATGCTTTTAGCTTTTCACGGTTAGATTGTATCATGCGGTGGATTAATCTAATCTGATTAGTGGCGTGGTCTTAAACAAGTCGTATCATGCGGTGGATTAACTTGTTTGTTATCATGCTTGACGGGTGCTGCTTTCGGCCTATGCATTCCTTGTTTACTGCGAATTTATGATCATGTTTCACCCTTTTATTTATCTATCATGCTCTGTTTCTCGTTAATCGGCTATGAGTATGTGCTACAAGGTTCATTCGGTTGAAAGCCGATCTTTCGTCATGCTTACGTCACGCATTCGGCAGTGCGCTCCTTGCGTGCCTTGCCGATTGCCGAATGAGGTTTTAACTGCTGACAGATAGCTTGTCCGTAGCTATATGTCTCTCGAGATTGGCTTCAACGCCGCAAATATGGAACTGCCTGGTCTCAACCGGCATGTTCCAGGTTTTGATCTAAACGTTTTTGTCCCTTTGTTAGTTTTCAGGCAAACTGACTGGCACGCTTCCGGATTCAAAAGCCAGGGCCACGTGTGAAGCCAGCTAATTCGGCTTGCTGTGTGCTTGGCGTGAGGTGCGGATTTTACGTCAACAAGTTCTAATTCTGCTCTTAGTACGGGAAAAATCTCGGAGATTTATGCTTTCAAAATGAAACAAGTTCCTCATTGGTCAAACTACCTACCAGAGCCATATGATAAACTTAGTTGAAAATTTCTACTCATATGCTGCTTGTTATCTTAGTGAGCTTTGTCAAATTGTTGTGACCTTTGAGTGAAGCTTTCATACTGTTAGAGATCGAGATCCACGTACACACACCACTTCTCACTTGCAATTCCTACAATGGGAGTTAGCAAACATTTTCCATCATCCATCGACAAAAATAAAATGCTCCATGTTCTATGATTTTCCTCTCCAAATATTCTTGATAGAGACATGGGCTATACAAAAAGAAAAGCATGCCAAAGAAGCATGGCAAAAATAAGAGAAAAAGAAAAGCATGCCAAAGAGCATGGCAAAAAAAGAAAGAAAGCATGCCAAGTGGCATGGCAAAAATATGAGAATAAAAGATAGCCCATGTTCTCGAAAATAAATCAAGGAGAGGGAAATTCATCCAAGGAGTTCCACCATATTCCACCATATTCCATTCCACCATATTCCATTCCACCATACTCCACTCCATCATATCCCACTCCATATATTCCACACACATGCACTTCTCGATCTTAAGGTATGATTTGTTTCCTCAGAGATCCAGTCTTTGACTTAGCAAAATATAAGATGCATGCATGCCTTCATCCTTTGTCCCCGAACCACACAAAAAGTCAGATTAGATGTTAGGATGAAAAAGAAGGCACAAGCCTTTGGCGAGGATTCAAATACACTTGAGTGATTGAGTGTGCCATTGAGGAACAATTTGAAGTTTTCAAAACTTGTGAAAAACTCCGAGATGGGATCCTGAAAAGAGTAGAGTGGAATAAAACTGAATTCAATCTGTTCATCCTTTCAACCGCCCAAGATAAGGAGATTGCTATAAGCCCCATAGGTAAAAAGGAGAATTAAAAACTTTGCCTATGATTCAAGTATTTTTGAGCACTAGTTGTTTATAAAGTTACTTGCAAAGTAAATGACATTGTAGCAACTCCTGATCCACCGAGCCTAAGTTTATATCTTTGCTCGAGGATGAGCAAAGAGCTAAGCTTGGGGGAGCTTGTTGGCGGTCGTTACAACCCAAATCCGACCACCAATACTCGCGAATAAATGAGGTTTTATGCAACATTCCATGTACTTAGGTTTTATTTCTAATAAAGTTCCACGAGTTTTGGTGAGTGTCACTTGTGCAGGTACAATTACGACAAATACGTGCTATAGGGGCCGAAAATGACAAAATCGGCCGAACGACTCCGTTCGGCCGGTTACCCCCCTTAGCCGAACACGACGAAAAGCATAACTGGAAGTCGTCCATGTCAGTGATGACTAAGCATACGACTGTGCACGCCACTTGGACAACCAACACAACAACTCTGGGCCGAATCAACATGAAGACCACCAAGTACAAACAGCCCAAAAGGTCCACGGAGCAAAGGCGGCGCCGGGGGGCAGGCCTGGGCCTCCAGGCCCGTTCGGCCGAACTAGGCGGTTCGGCCGAACCGCCCTCGAGCTGGCACCGCCTCCCAGGAGTGCATCCAGGCCGTGGGAGCAAAGGGCGGTGCATCCCACGGTTCGGGCGAACCGAGCCGTTCGGCCGAACTGGCCGGGCACCGCCTCCTCACTCCCTTGGCTGCTACTCAAGCTCCACCGACCTGTTTAGCTATAAATACAAGTGTCCAATGCCCGGTTTCACACACACCACTTGGGAGCAAGTCTCCATTCTCCTCTTTCAAGATGTAGAGTTAGGCTAGTCCAGTTGGGAGTTAGAGTCATGGTCGAGCTTCGCTCGGGGTTCCGGAGTCGTCTTCTGGAATGTTTAGCCTGGGTTAAGCTGTTGTAGTCTTGTTTTGGAAGTTCTAGCCTAGTTCTTTATCTTAGCTGGTTCCTCGTCCTTCGTGGGGTGGATGAGTATAATTGTATACTTGTTGCTCTGCTGGGTTGCTTGCACTTTCTAGGAGAGTAAGTAGTTAATGTCTAGCGTAGGCGTGGTGCCTAGTCCAGACAGTAACCTTGGTTTGCATTCGAGTCCACGGTTGTGTGGTAGCCGTTAGGTGGTGACAGCCCTATACGGCCTACGTAGTCCACCACGTCCGACTCGACCCGTAGGAGCCTCCTGCGGTTGTTCTCTGACACCCCTTCTCATCCCTTTCTGAGTGTCGGGTGCTCCGCTTCCCGATGTTGAGATAATATAACTAGGAAAAGAACCACATATGTCATTCTCCATGCTAGCCGTAACCTTTGCTAGAGATATCTCAAGGTCAGTGGAAGTATATAGGAATCCTTTCCTGACTCGTTGTCCTCCCACTAGCTAGACTACTCTTCTATCTCTATCCTGGACTTCTCCTTGTGTGTGTCGCTTGCATATCACTCCTATCCTATCCTTTACCCCCGTCTTGTTAGCCGATACTTTAGTTAGTAGTTACATCCTTGTCAATAGTCAATACTCTTTATCCAATGCTTCCTTGTGGAAATAAATACGATACCTAGGAATACTCCTGGGTGAAATGCTACATCGGTATCCATGCGCTTGCAGATTTATATCTGTATCGTAAGAATACCAATGAACACTCCGTGCACCATTACCGGGATTCACAATCCTGATAGTGGACCGTAGGAAGTGTCAACAGTAACCATCATACACATCATATCCCTATCTCATCTTTTCCTGTGGTCGCAAGAAAGTTGTCCCGGAGGTTTGTCTTTGATCGGGGAAAGACTAGATTCAAAGTTAGAAGCCATCATCTTCCCCTATCATGCTCCTGAACATGACCCCATGTCCACACCTCCCACGAGTAAAGGGGATTCGTAGTTTTTTAGCCACACCGGGCTTTATAGGTGTCTCATCGAAAATCTCTCCAATAGCCCGGTCGTTCACCAATCTCTTACGCAAGCAAACCCCTCTCGTCGCTGATCAAGAGTGTTATGCTTCCTTTCACACTCTTGAGAAAGCACTCGCTTTCGCTCCCATCATCCAGCCTCCCGACTGAAACATCTCATTAGAAATCTTGCGTGATGCGAGCGACTTTGCCGTAGGAGTTGTTTTGGGCCAAACCAAGGACAAGAAGCACTATGCTATCTCATACGTTAGCAAAATGCTCACTGGCCCCAGCTCAACTACGCAACCACGGAAAAAAGAACTCTTAGCAACTATGTTTGTTATAGACAAATTCCAGTCCTACCAAGTTGGGGCAAAGGTCATAGTCTATTCAAACCATGCTGTTTTGAAGTATCTTTTGACCAAAAAGGATGCGAACCCAAGACTCATCCGTTGGGTCTGTCTCGGGTACAAATCCCGTTTGATATTCCCATCAATGATTTTCTTACGGGATGATACGCTCCTCAAAGGTCACAACACTAGAGCCGCGGTATGCCAACATAGTCAACATCAAGGTGTTAGGGTGCATCCCACCAGGTGGAAATAGGAAAAGATTGGTTTATGAGAGAAGATTTCACCTCTGGGACGACCCATACCTCTTCCAGATATGTAGTAACGGACTACTCAGACGATGCACACCTGCACCTGAGGCACATGAAAACTGGGAGAGATGTTATGCAACACCTTATAGTGGTCACTATGGAACATTCTGAACAAATGTCAAGGTTTGGCATTGTGGGCCTAGCATGTACAAGGATGCTAAGGAATCTATCAGGAGATGCCCACATTGCCAAAAGCACAGGAATATAAGCACTAGTGACGCAATGCTGCTCACTAGTAATTTTCAAGTAGAAATCTTCGATGTTTGGAGAATTGACTCCATGAGTCCTTTCCCTAACTCAGAGAACTACGAGTTTATTCTGGTAGCCGTAAATTACGTCTCTAGAAATGGGTAGAAGCCATGCCCTGTTGAGCCACAGACACCAGGCACGCTAAGCAAATTTTCCATGAAAACATCCTTCCTTGCTATAGCATCCCTAGGCTAGTCTCCCATTTCATTGACTCCACCTTCCGGAAAGATTTAAGTTTGGGGGAGCAGCATATTATAACCACATCTTATCACCCCCAAACTAGTGGTCAAGCAGAACATCCAATACACAGATCAAGAACATTCTGCAAAAGACCATCAACGAGATAGGAATGCACTGGAAAAGATTAGCTCCTTGATGCACTCTGGGCATACCAAACCACATTGGTTCTGGCAAACTGGGCCACTTTAGCCAAACCATTGTTCGGCCGAAGGCAACCCTTTGCCCATGTGCATCCATTTGAATCTTAGATCATGTCTCTATCCCATCTTATCTTGGAGTCGCACAGTGGGAAAACCATCACCTTACTCCATCACTTTCCTGAGCACAACCTAGTGCTTACATTTCCTAGATGCCACGACCACCCAATCCTTGTCCAAAGGCCTTTCCTCACCCAAGGGTTCTCTCTTCAAGAGTATCACAAGCAAAACCCACAAACCCAAACCAACGGAGAAAGCCATGAGCACTTCGAGGAGGAGAAGGTCGCTAAAGGCGAGCTTCGGCGGATGGACACGGATAACAAGACAATTGTCCTCCGCCGAACATTCACAGCCAAATTCAACAGGCTCGCCAAAGCCATAGGACATCTAAACCATTATGATCCACCTACAGAGTAAATGTCCTATGGTTGTATCTTTTAGAGCACCATTAGTGTCGGGGACCATAATTTGGGGTCCCTCGACTACCAGGGTAATCACCCTCAAAAAATGCAAAACAAGGCTATTACCCATAAGCCTATGAGCCCATACCAGCGAAACCGTGAAGCCCACTACCAGCCGGCAGGGCCCAAACTACGGCACACGAAGACACGTCGCCCTCACGCCTAAACTCCGCCTCGCTCGAGGGTCCCTCACTCCCCCTCGAGCTACAAACCTCCGCTCCGCCTCGCCGGGACTCGCTCTGACCCCTCAAAACGAACACCACGTCTACAGCACAGGCACTGACGGTCTCAACTCCCGCACTAGGCACCGGAGTCAAAGGGAAGATCTCCCCCGCACGTCGCACCTGACAGAATCCGATGCACTGTGCCCTCTGCGGCACGGACAGGCGAAAGCTGTGCAGGGCCTGCGCGGCACTATGCCCCCGACACCGCTGACCCCGGCCGTACCTTCGCACGGTTCCACTGGGGGCCCCCCTTCGCCTCCCGCGCTGAATCGTCCTCGAACGGGCGATGGGGGCCCCACCAATAGAAGATGGCCAAGCACAGGGGGCTCACCACGGTCAAATAAAGATTACTGGTCCGGCAAGGCAAGGAACGGATCCCTTGACCCTTGCCCACCATGTCTCTGGGCGAAAGGATGTGCACTGTGGAGTAGGCTGGCGCCTCACCTACATCACCCACGCCCGTCCTCCAATGGAGAGGGGGGCCCGCGGCGGATATGGGGAAATCTCCGAGCCACCCCGGCAGCGGCCGCCCCGTACGAATATGACCTGCTCCCTTCGCCAGGGCAAAAGCCGGTCGTACCGGCACAGTAGGGCAGGTCGAGTCCATCCTGTCACCACGCCTGACAGTCTGACGCTGAGGCGACAGCCTACGCCATGCTAGCCCCGTGCCTCTTAGCGGGCTAGCCCCCGAAGCGGTCGGAGGCCCACTCGAGGGGGTCCTCGAGTAAACGCCCAGGCCACCCCGACGACTAAGCGACCCCCCGAGACCCCATCGAAGAGGAAGCGAGGAGACACCGCGTCAGCAGACAAGACCAGGAAGCAATCTTGATGAGGCCTGCAAGGCACGGATACGCCGTACGACTCACACTGTAGCACGTATTGTACACGCGAACTGTAACCCTTCTCTCCCTTGAACTATAAAAGGGAGAGAGAGGAGTCCCGTACGGGACAAGCACAACAGAGCAATAGCACGAGGTTCATCGCCTTGGCTCTCGCTCGCACAGACACACACATCCGATATTGGCATTCGCCTCAATCATCTCCACCGACGACAGGGACTTGGAGACCGCCTCTCCTCTCCCGCATCCACTTGTAGCCCCATCTCTATGGCCCCGCGGCCAGAACCAGGATAAACCCGTGTCCTTGTGTTAGCTTCCACATCGACCATCAAGGGACGAGACACAGCGCATTTCTGCGCGGTGTAGGGAGTGCCGGCCATTTCCGACACCGACAGTGGCGCGCCAGGTAGGGGGAGTGCTGTGCGATTCGCTTTTCTCGCCAGTTCCCTTGATGGCATCTAGCGACGAGCCACCGACGACGGGGTCCCCCGACGGGACCACCGCCGGATTCCCACCTGGATTCATGATCCAGTTCGGGAGCCTGACGTTCGAGTCGGACGGGTCCAACTACCTCATGCAACTCCATCGCACCGATGAGGTAGAGACTTCGTCGTCATCATTTTCGACAGGCGGGCTCCTAAGCCGCCGCCGGCTGCGAGGCCTGCAGGTGCAGGTGGAGCAGCGCCAGCCCGTGCGGGTGACGCTCTTAGAGGTGGACGACCCGCGGGCGCCGTCCCCTGACGCAGAGTCAGGAGGGACCGCGACGCCTTCGGTGAACCCTGCGGAAGGGAACCGCCGGAGGACAGCAGCCACGTCGGCCCGGTTCCCGATGGGGCTGCGCAACACCGCCGCGACAATCTCCGCGACGGTGGGCACTCACATGCGTGCCAGCCGCGACACCACTGCGCCGTCGCAGGCCGGACTGCCACCGACCCACCAGGGGCAGGCAAGCCGCTGGCCGCGACGGGCGTAGCCAGAGCGACCCAGGGCACCCCACGCTGCCGCTCATCACAACAGTGGGGGAACCCACCAACCCGCCTTGACAAGAGGAGGATACCGGCCGACGTACCGATGCCATACAAGCGCGCCACGGGGGAGAAAGGCGGCGCGACCCGCGCGCCCGCGCAGGGCCTGAAACCGCGCCGACCATTCATCCCTGTTTGAAGGCACGACGCGCTACTGCACCGCCTCACCCAACGAGTGGTACCCACCGGGCTCCAGCAGCGAGGAGTGGGACTACGCCGGGATCCAAGACGCCGAGGCACTCCGACAGTTCCTGAACTTCGTCGATCACTGCTTCGACATCTCCAGGGAGGGGGAGAGTGACCCCGCGCTGGGATGCTTCGTCATCGACGGCGAACTCGGGACTGGAAGCGAGGACGAAAGCGACGACGACAATAATCGAAACGAGATCCCAGCGGCGGCTGGGGCCATCCGCGAGCCGCCTCCAGGTACGGGCGCCGCAACGCCCGCTGACGCCAACGCCGCAACGCCTCAGGGCGACGAGGCGTTAGCATAAGCGCAGCTTGCACAGGTGAAGGAGTTGGAAGACATGCTCCAGGAGGAGCGTCGTCAAGTACAGCAGCTGCGAGCGGCACTGGAGGCGCAGCAGCCTCAGCGTGGCAAACGCGCGAGGGCCGCGGGGCGTCTTGCTCGCATCCGCATCGAGAACGACGGCAACGCCGACTTGCCGCGCGCATGCCAAAAGCTCATCACCTTGGCAACGCTGCTACGCGCCATCCCTGAGCCCTCCACGCCATCGGCTCGGCTCTTGCACCACGAGGCGCGGAGCCTCGTCGAGCAGGCGGACGTCCTACAGGCCGAGAGCTCCGCCTCTCGCATTCGACATCAAGCCAACTCAAGAGCCGAGGCCAGCAGGCAGGACAAGGAGGAGTCCGTCCACACCCCTCGCCAGGGGAAGTGGAGGCCCAACCGTCCAACGAACGACGGTAGGGCGCTCGTGGCGTGTCGCCTTGGTGAACGAAGGCCCGCGAAGGACCGGCTTCAGGACATGCGTGGCGCCGCCAACGACGGCGATGCCCGCAACGTCCTGAACAAGAAGAAGTACGACACCGCGATGAGCTGAGGGTACCATCCATGACGAGGGGGTCACTTCGACGAAGAAGAAGACAATAGCTCGATGCCTAAGCCCGCGGGGACTCGGGTGTTCAGCCCCGCCATCCGCACGGCGGCCATTCCTCCTCGTTTCCGACAGCCAGCGACCATCACCAAGTACTCAGGTGAGACCAACCCCGAAGTTTGGCTCAATGATTATTGATTGGCTTGCCAGTTGGGTGGTGCCACAGACGACTACATGATCATCCGCAACCTGCTCCTCCACCTCGCCGACTCGGCCCGGCAGTGGCTCGAGCACTTGCCCGCGAACCAGATTCACGACTGAGGCGACCTGGTCAAACTGTTCGTGGGAAACTTCCAAGGCACCTGCGTACGCCCGGGAAACTCCTGGGACCTGTGGGGATGTCGCCAAAGGTCAAGCGAGCCCATGAGGGACTACATACGTCGCTTCTCCAAGCGCTGCACCGAGCTCCCCAACGTTGGTGACGCCGAGGTCATCAATGCCTTCCTCGAAGGTACGACGTGCCGTGAGCTGGTGCACGAGCTCGGCCGCAACCACCCCACTAGAGTGAGCAAGCTGTTCGACATCGCGTCGAGCTTTGCGTTGGGGGAGGAGGCGGTCCGCGCCATCTGCGATGGGAAGAAGGGGAAGCGCGTAGAAGAGGCGCCTGCGGAAGGCGGCCGACCCAAAGAGCAAGCAAAGAAGCCCAAGCAACACAAGCAGGGCAACCTGGGCAAACGAGGCCCAAGACCCGAATGTGGCCCGCGACGCGAGGACGACCCCGACGAAGCCTTCGCCGCGGACCAAACCCGGCGGGGACCTCGACCCCCGCCACCCCCGGGAGGCCGGTTCGACGACATGCTCAAAAAGCCATGTCCATACCACAACACTGTAGTCTCGCATACCCTCGAGCAGTGTGAGATGATCAAGAAGCACTACCGGCGACTCGTTGCGAAAGAGGGAGACGCGAAGAAAGACGCCGACGGAGGCGGCGACACCGCGGGCGGTGACTTCCCGTTCGTGGAGAACGTCTTCTTCATCACCGGGGGCTCCACGGCAAACATGTCCGCGCGGCGGCGACGGCGCGAACGCCAAGAGGTCTACACCGCGCGCCCTACCACACCCTCGTACCTCGACTGGTCGACGGAGACCATATCTTTCGGTCGCGAAGACCACCCGGACTACATCCCCAACCCGGGACACTACCCAATTGTTGTCGACCCTGTGATCGGCAACACCCGATTCTCCAAGGTGTTGATGGATGGAGGCAGCAGCCTCAACATCATGTTCTCCAGCACCCTAGAGCTGATGGGGATCGGCACGGACAAGCTGCGGCCCAGTTTGTCCGCGTTCCACGGCATTGCGCCAGGCAAGAAGGTCCAGCCCCTCGGCGGATAGACCTGCCTGTCTACTTCCGCACGCCTGGCAACTTCCGCAAGGAGGTCCTCCTCTTCGAGGTGGTGGGGTTTCGAGACCTCAAGGGGGTACAGAAGGTGCTGGGCTACCTCGCGGCGCTGAGCCGTTTCATTTCGCGACTCGGCGAGAAAGGCCTGCCCTTGTATCGGCTCCTGAAGAAACACGAACGTTTCACCTGGACCCCTGAGGCACAAAGGGCCCTCGACGGGCTGAAAGCGTCGCTAGCGCACGCACCCGTCTTGACGCCGCCGCAGGACAACGAGCCCCTCTACCTCTACGTTGCCGCAACTACTCAGGTAGTTAGCGCAGTCATCGTCGTCGAGAGGACGGAGGAGGGGCACGTCCTGCCGGTACAAAGGTTGTTGTATTACATCAGCGAAGTGCTATCCGACACCAAAATGAGGTATCTCCATATCCAGAAGCTGCTCTATGCTATAGTGCTCGCGCGACGAAAGCTGCAGCACTACTTCGAGGCGCATCCAGTGATCGCGGTGTCGTCTTTCCCTCTGGGGGAGATAGTCCGTAATCCAGATGTCACTAGCAGAATAGCTAAGTGGTCAATGGAGCTGATGGGCGAGACCCTCACCTACGCCCCTCGAAAAGCAATAAAGTCACAAATCTTGGCGGATTTCATGGCAGAGTGGACGGACACGCAGCTTCCCCCGCCATGTATCCAGGCTGAATGCTGGACCCTATACTTTGACGGGTCGGTGATGAAAGCCGGGGCAGGCGCGGGCCTTCTCTTCGTCTCACCCAAAGGGGAGCGCATTCGCTATGTTGTGCGACTACACTTTCCGGCGTCCAACAACATGGCTGAATATGAAGCCCTCCTCGCCGGCCTCCGCATCGCCGTCGAAATCGGGGTGAAGCGCCTCGACGTTCGAGGTGACTCTCAACTGGTCGTCGACCAAGTCATGAAGACCTCAAGCTGTCACGATGACAAGATGGAGGCGTATTGTAACGCGGTGCGCAAGCTCGAGGACAACTTCTATGGCCTCGAACTTAGCCATATCCCGCGCAAATACAACGAGGAAGCGGACCAACTGGCGAAGATCGCGTCTGAATGGCTAACCGTTCCGCCGAACGTCTTCGCCCGTGACCTTGATAAGCCCTCTGTCCATCTCGAGGGTGCCGAGCACCCTCCTCGGAAGGCCTCGAAAGCCTCGGGGGCTGGAGACGGTGACCCCATGAACGAGGACTCCCCGGAAGCAAATCTCGAGGTCCAAGACTTCGAGACCTCCTCGATGGATGAGGCGGAGGCGATGGAGATCGACGCCGACCCACCACCACCTCGAGACTGGCGGACCCCATACCTCGAGTGGCTGGACCAGGGACGCTTACCCTCGGACCGAACCGAGGCCCGACGCATCGCAAGAAAGGCAAAGTCTTTTGTCTTGATCGACGGAGAGCTGTACAAGCGCAGCGCCTCGGGGATCCTGCAGCGATGCGTACCCCTCCCCGAGGGTCAGCAGCTGATACGTGACATCCATGAGGGCATCTGCGGGCATCACGCGGCGCCATGAACCCTCTGTAACACCCTAAAATAGCTTATTTAAAAATTTCTAGTAATTAATTGTTTATTTAATATATTGCTCATAATTAATATAGGCTAAATATAAAATTTCTGGAAATTAAAATCAAATATAAGGCATAGAAACATTTTTGTTGCATTCATGCTGCTGCATTTAATTTTGGTTGATAGCAAATTAAATTGGAATTTAAATTCTGTTTAAATTCGGATTTAATTTGCATTTGTTTGAGTTTTAGAAAACTTAAAATAGCCATAGTTAACATCTGCTCCCTAAACTCTCCCCTTGGTCCGTTTCTGCTCCTTGTACTCTTCCCCTAGCCATCCCAACACCCCGGTGCACCTTGGCCCAGCTCGCCCCCCGTTTGCCAGCTCGCGGCCCAGCCGGCCCAGCCGCCTTCCCTCGCCGCAGCGACCGGCCCAACCGCGCCTCCTCTCTCTCTCTCCCACTGCCACGCCGGGCCCACTGGTCAGGCCGCTGACGTCACGCCGACGTCACCTACCTTTCTTCCTCCTCCCGCTAATGGCGCGCCTCTGCCGCGGCAGGGCCCGCACGCCGAGACCGCCTCCGCTGCGCCTACTTAACCCGACCCACGTCGCCGCCCCGCTCCCCTCACCCTCCACCGCCGAAACCATAGCGCTGCTGCCTGCATCTGCGTCAGCGCCGCCGCCCTCCATCGCCCGAGCGCCTGTGCCGGCGAACTCACCACTCCGGTGCACATCCGCCCCGGCCGATCCTCGGAGCTGCTTCACCACTCCACGAGGACCCCGCCGAGCCACAGCACGACCCTCTCGCGCTCGGGAGCTCCCTCGCCGACGTACACCGACGACCGCCATCCGCCGCTCGTCGTCGACCGCCGTCTCCACCACTCTTCCGCCCAATTGACCCACACAGGTAGATTCGCCATCCATCCCTGTTGCTCCCGAGCCGTTCAGCACTTCATTTCGCGCCCCGTAGATGCCTCCCCCACCGCTCACCGGCGGCATCTCCGCCGCTCGACGTCGGCAGCCGCCCACGGCCCTCAGCCCACGACTTGTTCACCCATGTTGAGCTCGCCCGTCTCCCCTGAGCACGTAGCACCAAACCGCGCTTCAAATGGAGGCCTGTAGCCCCGGTTTGGCCTCGCTTCGGCGAGCCCCCGCCGCGGGAGCCGGCGGCGCCGCCATCCCCTGCGTGTCCGGCGACCTATTTTTCCCCCAACCGATCCCTGCCGCCAGATTCAGATCCAACCACCCAGATCCACCCCCCTGAAGTCAAACCCGAGAAGAAAACGGTCAGCCCCGCCTGTTTTGCTAAAGAGCCCCTGTTCTTTTCTAAAATCAACCCGCGGTCCACCACCAGTTCAAAAGTATTTACAACCAAGTCCTTTTGTCATCATTTAACCCCCTGAACTTTTGAAAATTAGAACCCGCGGTCCAGCTCTGTGGTTTTTGCGCGTTAGCCCTCGTAGTTATACGCATAATTATGTATAGGCCCTCGGTTTTTCACAGATTAGTCCCTGGATCTTAAAAACCCCATAACTTCTCCGTTTTAACTCCGATTAGTGTGATTTTCGCGCTCATGTGTTCGTAGCGAAGCGTAGATTGTTTCTAAAACCTTATTTTGTGCTGTTTCCACTGTTTGGTGTACTGTTCTAATAGATTAAATATGATTGCATGTACTGGCTTGTATGGATGATTGTGTGGTGCTTCTCGAGTCCAGTCGGTGAGCCGGTAGCTTTGGAGTTCGAGTACGAGGACATCCAGGAGCCGTACCAGCAAGACCAGCAGCAGCAGCACCACTTTGAGGAAGGCAAGTATAGCACGGACAATCCTTGCTACCTAAACACCCTATGCAATTAAATTATTTTACCTCATATGCATGTGTCTAATTTGATGTACCCTAAGGTTGATCCTATATTTGTTTACCCTATTCCGTTGTTATCCCGGGTTCATGCACATGGGTAGATACTTGCTAGGCGCAGCTACTACCACCTTTGTTAATTGTAAATTTGAAATTAATGGTCCACTTCAATGTTAATTGTAAAACATGCTTTTTAGCAACATGGTTAAGGGAGCTGGAACCCGTGCTTCATGTTTTGTTCCAGTGTCTCACCTTAAGGTCCGGTTCTTAAAGCAGCAACCCAGGAGCCCGTCGCCACCGCCAGAACTATAATGGCTCTGGTCTTGGACAAGAAGCATGTACGGCTCTAGCTTGATAGTGGTTACCGACAGGCCGACGGCGTTATGGGAGGCAAGGCACGGGGTGTTTTCTTGATTCCACCGAGGACGGTAGCCCCGTCGGCTAGGTCTCGTTAGACCCAGTCCCGTGTTGGGAGCCACCGTATGGCAGGGGCTCCACACGTTGTGCTATTTATTTTGTTGTTGTTATTCTTTGCTGCGCATGGACGCCATTGACCCCCTCATGTCGCTACATGAGCGTAAGTCCATCTCGGTGCCTAGAGTCTCACCACCTTGTATTACCGTAGCGGCTACTGTTTTGTTAGGGTGTCTTGTGAAAAGCCTCGTAGCGTCCCTATGCGATCACACCTTGGAAGTGTGTTTTAAGAGGTTTGGCCACCTCGGCATGGTTGGGTTTAAAGTTCGTTTGAGCTTTTACGCATCCGGTGGGTAAAGGGCGAAACCTCTGCAGAGTGTACAATCTATCATGATAGCCTTGCTCAGGGTCACGAGCGGCCTGGATCCTTTTCGATTAGTGGTTCTCTAATTAAGATGATGTTTTATTTCTGCTTAATGAACTTCTACTTTATTAATTGGGTTGCAACTGGGATTCATACTCTGGTAGTAATTTAAGTAATACTAAAACGAACCAACTAAAAGTGCTAAAGCAGTATAGCCGTGTCTAGCCTTACTTTGAGCCTTCATAATTCGTGTTGTACTTGCTAAGTAAATATTGTACTTACACTTGCTGCTATTCAACAAAATCTCGGATGGGTAACAGATGGTTATGAGAATGATGTGGCTGCTGCTGAGTACCCGGAGGATCTGCCCTTTTACTAAGCTGTGGTCAACCAGTCAGAGTCCCTGTGGACTACGGCTCCGCTCTGTAGAGAGAGTTAATAAATAGACTTCCGCTGTTTTATTCACTTATTTAAGTTAAACTCTGATGTAAATGTTTTATTTCGAGCATTGTGAACTCTGTAATACCATATTTGTTTGTTGTATGTGTCTGTGGACTTCCTGGGCACACATACGGTGGCACTCGAGATTCTGTGTAAATCCGGGTGTGACAGATTGGTATCAGAGCCTTGCTGACTGTAGGACCGCAGCCTAGATAGAACGGACGTTTAGAATTAGCTCTGTCCTTCTCCCTCTTATTGTTTTTCTAAAAACTGGGTGGAGTTCTGTTTATAAAATTCGTGTTCTGTGTCCTCTCTACTTCTATTTGTTACAAAAAATTCTAAAATTTGTTCTCTTTTTGTTTCTCTTGGCAGTTCGATGGCTCGCACGAGGCAGACTCCCCGCAAGACGACCTGCGGCTACCTTCCGGCGTCCCCGAGGATTCACTGGGCGTTGAGTACCAGGACGCCTACCGCGTGTGGAGGGACAGGCGTGAGGAGGCATTCCTGCTGCAGCAGCAGGAGCTCGAGAGGCAGCAGTTGGAAGAGCCTCAGGAGGAGGAGCCCGCTCGGGATGAGGAGCCTCAGCAGGAGGAGCCCGCTGAGGATGAGGAGCCCGAGGAGATGGAGCTCTCCGACCCCGACGAGGAGCAGCCCCCAGCAGAGGGTGGAGAGGCAGCTGGAGACCCTGATGGCGGTGATGATGATGGAAACGATGATGATGATGATGCTGGGGACGACGACGACTCTGAGGATCCCTCAGACGAGGGAGAGGAGTCAGACGAGGACCCAGATGAGGAGGAGGAGCCTCCAGTGCCTGCAGTGCGGCCAGTTCCAGAGGGTCCCGCTGCTCAGAGGGCACCCAGGTGGACTGTGGACGACTACGTCCGGGATGGAGGCGACAACTACTACCACCGGCGCCTCATGCAGATGCTTCGTGCTCGCTACGGCTACAACAACGTAGCCATGGAGTACTACAATGAGAGGTGGACGCACCCCCGCTTCCCGACCTTCTGGAGGACTATGTTGCTTGTCCGCAGACCGGACCACCAGGTGAGAGCTGCGAGGAGGCAGACGACGCACTTCGCCCTCAGTGACAGAGACTCCCAGCAGGCAGGGATGGTGGATGCAGCCCGTTAGGCCTACTTCACCTACAGAGAAAGGCTCTGGTATCAGGTGTAGAATGGTCCGGATAGGTATCATCCTCGCAGGAGGAGTGGGCAGACAGCTTGCACCATAGCCTCCGCTGCTGGCATTGCTGATCCCCAGTTTGTTTCTGCTGTCGGTATGGTGGCCACCCTTAACACCGACCTGGACGCTTCATCTGATGAGAATCACAGGCTGAGGCAGCAGTTGTCAGAGTTGCAGACCAGGGTGTTGCTGCTTGAGGAGCAGCTGGGAGCTCCTGCACCGCGCAGTCCGGACTTCCATGCAGAGTCACCGCAGCGAAAGAGGCCTCGCTACGAGTCCACCGCCGCCAGCACTACCATCGTCGATCCTTAGGAGTCTACCTTGAGTCTCTAATAGGGATCGTTTAGTTGTGTTTTGGAGTCGAGTCTAAACCCAGTGTGTCGAGTCTGGTGTGAACTTTGTCTTTAGGTGTTTGCTTGAGTTATCATTATGCTTATGTTTGAGTTGGATTTTTGTAATGAGTGTGATGGGCATAGACGCAAGTCGATCACCATCTAGTTTTGGAGTAAGGTTTAAGGAGATCGATGAATAAATAGCTGGGTCATTTACCTTATTGCATCTTATCTATCGAGTTCTTAATATTGCTGGTTCATGTCATATCAATTCCATTACCCTCTCAATTCTCTGTTGCACAAGTTTGAGTTGTTTAGTTCTGAACTGATGGAGTACTTATGGAGAATTATTGCTGATAGCAGATGGTTAACACAAGGCGCAACGTTGGTGGCAGTGGAGCCAACCAGAACCCACCACCGCCACTGCCACCACTCACCATGGAACAGATGATGCAAGCGCAGCTACAATTGACTCAGCAGATGGCCCAGACCATCGCATTGTTGCAGCAGAATCAACAGAATCCACCTCAGCAGCCCCACATGCCACCCAGGGACAAGAGAGGGGAGTTCTTGAAGGGACGCCCTCCCACCTTCACTCAGGCCAGTGATCCCCTGCAGGCAGATAACTGGCTCAAGGCCGTGGAACGGGAACTCGACATCGCTCAATGCAATGACAGGGAGAAGGTGTTGTATGGAGGAGGACAGCTCCGTGGGCCAGCTCTGGACTAGTGGGACACATACCAGTATGCCCACCCTGACCGCACGCAGATCACCTGGCAAGAGTTCCGCGACAGCTTCCGCTCCCATCATGTGCCAGAGGCCTTGATGACGCTGAAGAAGAAGGACTTTTTGGCCCTCAAGCAAGAAGGGATGAGCGTCACCGCCTACCGTGACAAGTTCATCGAGCTTGCTCGCTATGCCCCGAAAGACGTGTTGACTGACGGGAAGAGGCAGACCAGATTCCGTGATGGGTTGCAGGATGCCCTGCAATATCAGCTGATGTGCATCACCTTCCCCACCTTCCAAGACCTGGTGAACAACGCCCTGATGCTAGAGCACAAGCGTCGGGAGATGGAAGATAAGAAGAGGAAGTTTATGGGCCAGCAGCCAGGGAGCAGCAGTCGCCCCCGTTTCAACCCTCAGCCAGGGAATCAGTAGGTGATGAACTCGCAGCAACCCTAGGGACAGTCCAGCTTGCTGAACCGCAACCAGTACCAGCAGCGTCCTCAGTACCCCCAAGCACCCCGGCCACAGCAACAGCGCTTCCAGAACCAGCTGCAGAATAGTCCAGCTCAGCGCAACCAGCCACAGAATGGCCCTGTCCCGCGCCCCAACCAATTCAGTAATGCACCTACGGGTCCGAGGTGTTTTGGCTGTGGAGACTTGGGACACTATGCCAATGCTTGTCCCCGTAGGGGCCAGAATGCGGTGGGCCAGAACAACAACCAGAGGACTGGGCAACCGCAGAACCAAAATGGGAATCCACAACAAGGCCAAGCAAACCGTGGACAGCAGAACCCGGCTAGGGGCAAGGTCAATCACATGGGGGTCGAAACTGCAGAGAAAGCTACTGACGTGATCGTGGGTACGTTCCCTGTCAACTCAACTCCTGCAACCGTTTTGTTTGATTCCGGAGCTTCGCATGCTTTCATATCTGCTGCATTTGTGAAAAAGAACTTAGTGGCATTACTACCCATGAAGAATACTATGCTAGTTAGCTCGCCAGGAGGGGAACAACGGGCCACTCTACGTTGCCCCCATATCACCATCACCATAGGGGGGGTAGACTTCGAGGCACGGCCCATCGTCTTGGAAACCCTCGGGTTTAACTTAATCCTGGGAATGACCTGGTTAGGCAGTTGTGACACATTGATCCAGTGTGCCAAGAGGGCCATACAGCTGATAGCAGGATCTGGAGAAAAGGTGGAGTATCAAGCAGTCCAGACCCCAGAACAGTGCCAAGTCAATCAAGCTGACGGTGCAGCTCTTGAGGAAATCAGGGTGGTGAGCGAGTTCCCGGATGTGTTTCCGGAGGAGTTGCCAGGTATGCCCCCAGAACGTGAAGTTGAATTTATTATTGAGCTTAAACCTGGCACAGCACCCATAGCTAAGAGACCATATAGAATGAGGGTAAAAGAATTGGCTAAACTTAAGGAGGAATTAGAGGCACTACTAGCCAAGGGGCATATTCGTCCTAGTTCTTCACCATGGGGAGCCCCAGTTCTATTCGTAGATAAAAAGGATGGGTCTCAGAGGATGTGTGTGGATTATAGAGCACTCAACGAGGTAACCATCAAGAACAAATACCCATTGCCAAGGATTGATGACCTGTTTGATCAGTTGAGGGGAGCTTGTGTGTTCTCCAAGATAGATCTTCAGTCAGGCTATCACCAGATGAGGATCCGGGCATCGGACATACAGAAGACACCATTTACCACTTGGTACGGGTTGTATGAGTTCTTGGTCATGTCTTTTGGATTGACCAACGCTCCTGCATACTTCATGTACCTGATGAATAGTGTCTTCATGGACTACCTTGACAAGTTCGTGGTGGTATTCATTGATGACCTTCTGGTCTTCTCCAAGAATGAGGAAGAACATGAAGAACACTTGAGATTGGTGCTGCAGAGACTCCGAGAACATCAGTTGTATGCCAAGCTGAGCAAGTGCGAGTTCTGGCTGAAGGAAGTGGCATTCTTGGGTCATGTGTTATCCAATGGAGGAGTGGCAGTCGATCCGAAGAAGGTTCAGGATGTGCTGAGTTGAAACCCACAGAAAGATGTGAGTGAGATCAGAAGTTTCCGTGGAATGGCGGGATACTACAGACGGTTCATCGAAGGGTTTTCCAAGATTGCCAAGCCTATAACAGCCCTGTTAGAGAAGAATGCTAAGTTTGTCTGGACAGAGGAGTGCTAGGCCAGCTTCGACGAGTTGAAGAAGAGGCTGACAACGGCTCCTGTGCTGGTGTTGCCCGACATAACCAAGAGCTTCTCTATCTACTGCGATGCATCATGCCAAGGGTTGGGTTGTGTGCTCATGCAAGAGGGCAGAGTTGTAGCATATGCATCAAGGCAGCTGAGGAAACACGAGCAGAACTACCCAACGCATGATCTGGAGTTGGCAGCCGTGGTACATGCTCTGAAGATTTGGAGGCATTACCTGATTGGGCATAAGTGTGACATTTACACTGACCACAAGAGTCTCAAGTATGTCTTCACCCAGTCGGACCTGAATATGAGGCAACGCCGATGGTTGGAGCTCATCAAAGATTATGATCTGGAGATTCACTACCACCCAGGGAAGGCTAACGTGGTGGCAGATGCTCTGAGCAGGAGAAGTTATGTGAACAGGGTCACTGGACATTGTCTACCAGAAGAACTTAGCTTAGAGTTTGAGAGGATGAGTCTGGGATTTGTGACCAGCATCACGGAAATGGCAGTGGAACCAACTCTGGAACAGGAAATCCGAAAGGGTCAACTTGAGGACGAGAAGATAAAGGAGATTATGGAGCAAGTTGCTCTAGGAAAGGCCCCCGGATTCCGAGTGGATGATCAGGGAACCTTGTGGCATGGAAAGAGGATATGTGTACCAGACGTAGCACAGATCAAGGACTTGATCCTAAGAGAAGCCCATGATTCAGCCTACTCGATCCACCCGGGAAGTACCAAGATGTACCAGGATATCAAAGAGAGATTTTGGTGGTTCGGATTGAAGCGCGATGTGGCGACGCATGTAGCCTTGTGTGACACGTGCCAGAGAGTCAAGGCTGAGCACCAGAGACCAGTCGGGTTGCTCCAGCCCCTCAAGATACCCGAGTGGAAATGGGAAGAAGTCGGTATGGATTTCATTACCGGACTGCCTCGCACTCAGAGAGGATTTGACTCCATATGGGTAATCGTGGATCGTCTGACCAAAGTGGCCCATTTTCTTCCAGTGAAGACCACGTACACGGGAGCCAGGCTAGCAGAGCTATATATGGAAAGGATTGTGTGTTTGCGTAGGGTACCGAAACGGATAGTGTCCGACCGGGGTACCCAATTCACATCCCATTTCTGGCAGAAACTACATGAGTCTATGGATACTAAGCTGCATTTCAGTTCAGCTTACCACCCACACACGGATGGACAGACAGAGCGGACCAACCAAATCTTGGAAGACATGTTGAGGGCATGTGCTCTGCAGTATGGTGTTAGTTGGGACAAGAGTTTGCCCTATGCCGAGTTCTCATACAACAATAGCTACCAGAAAAGTTTGCAGATGGCGCCCTTCGAAGCTCTGTATGGCAGAAAATGCAGGACGCCACTGTTCTGGAATCAGACCGGAGAAAGTCAAGTCTTTGGGCCTGAGATACTCAGAGAAGCAGAACGCCAAGTGCAAGTGATCAGGCAGAATTTGAAGGTGGCACAGTCTCGACAGAAGAGTTATGCTAATGTCAGAAGGAGGGACCTCAGCTTCAAGGTCGATGACTTTGTGTATCTCAAGGTGTCACCGATGAGGGGTGTGAAGAGGTTCAATGTCAAGGGCAAGTTGGCACCTCGCTACATCGGACCGTTCAAGGTACTGGAACGGAAGGGTGAGGTAGCTTACCAGCTAGAATTACCTGAAAGGTTGGCAGGAGTGCACGATGTGTTTCATGTGTCTCAGTTGAAAAAGTGCTTGCGGGTACCCGAGGAACAGATTCCGATCGATGAGCTGAACGTGGAGGAAGATCTCACCTATACTGAGCATCCTGTCAAGATATTGGAGGAGTCTGAAAGGGACACAAGGAATAAAGTAATCCGTATGTGTAAGGTTCAATGGAGTCGTCACTCAGAGGACGAAGCAACTTGGGAAAGAGAAGAGGATCTCAGGGCTGAATATCCACAGTTGTTCCCATCCACTTCCGAATCTCGAGGACGAGATTCATCTTAAGGGGGGTAGGTTTGTAACACCCTAAAATAGCTTATTTAAAAATTTCTAGTAATTAATTGTTTATTTAATATATTGCTCATAATTAATATAGGCTAAATATAAAATTTCTGGAAATTAAAATCAAATATAAGGCATAGAAACATTTTTGTTGCATTCATGCTGCTACATTTAATTTTGGTTGATAGCAAATTAAATTGGAATTTAAATTCTGTTTAAATTCGGATTTAATTTGCATTTGTTTGAGTTTTAGAAAAGTTAAAATAGCCATAGTTAACATCTGCTCCCTAAACTCTCCCCTTGGTCCGTTTCTGCTCCTTGTACTCTTCCTCGAGCCATCCCAGCACCCCGGCGCACCTTGGCCCAGCTCGCCCCCCGTTCGCCAGCTCGCGGCCCAGCCGGCCCAGCCGCCTTCCCCCGCCGCAGCGACCGGCCCAACCGCGCCTCCTCTCTCTCTCCCACTGCCACGCCGGGCCCACTGGTCAGGCCGCTGACGTCACGCCGACGTCACCTACCTTTCTTCCTCCTCCCGCTAATGGCGCGCCTCTGCCGCGGCAGGGCCCGCACGCCGAGACCGCCTCCGCTGCGCCTACTTAACCCGACCCACGTCGCCGCCTCGCTCCCCTCACCCTCCACCGCCGAAACCCTAGCGCTGCCGCCTGCCTCTGCGTCAGCGCCGCCGCCCTCCATCGCCCGAGCGCCTGCGCCGGCGAACTCGCCACTCCGGTGCACATCCGCCCCGGCCGATCCTCGGAGCTGCTTCACCGCTCCACGAGGACCCCGCCGAGCCACAGCACGACCCTCTCGCGCTCGGGAGCTCCCTCGCCGACGTACACCGACGAGCACCATCCGCCGCTCGTCGTCGACCGCCGTCTCCGCCACTCTTCCGCCCAATTGACCCACACAGGTAGATTCGCCATCTATCCCTGTTGCTCCCGAGCCGTTGAGCACTTCATTTTGCGCCCCGTAGATGCCTCCCCCACCGCTCACCGGCGGCATCTCCGCCGCTCGACGTCAGCAGCCGCCCACGGCCCTCAGCCCATGATTTGTTCACCCCTGTTGAGCTCGCCCGTCTCCCCTGAGCACGTAGCACCAAACCGCGCTTCAAATGGAGGCCTGTAGCCCCGGTTTGGCCTCGCTCCAGCGAGCCCCCGCCGCTGGAGCCGGCGGCGCCGCCGTCCCCTGCGTCTCCGGCGACCCATTTTTCCCCCAACCGATCCCAGCCGCCAGATTCAGATCCAACCACCCAGATCCACCCCCCTGAAGTCAAACCCGAGAAGAAAACGGTCAGCCCCGCCTGTTTTGCTAAAGAGCCCCTGTTCTTTTCTAAAATCAACCCGCGGTCCACCACCAGTTCAAAAGTATTTACGACCAAGTCCTTTTGTCATCATTTAACCCCCTGAACTTTTGAAAATTAGAACCCACGGTCCAGCTCTGTGGTTTTTGCGCGTTAGCCCTCGTAGTTATACGCATAATTATGTATAGGCCCTCGGTTTTTCACAGATTAGTCCCTGGATCTTAAAAACCCCATAACTTCTCCGTTTTAACTCCGATTAGTGTGATTTTCGCGCTCATGTGTTCGTAGCGAAGCGTAGATTGTTTCGAAAACCTTATTTTGTGCTGTTTCCACTGTTTGGTGTACTGTTCTAATAGATTAAATATGTTTGCATGTACTGGCTTGTATGGATGATTGTGTGGTGCTTCTCGAGTCCAGTCGGTGAGCCGGTAGCTTTGGAGTTCGAGTACGAGGACGTCCAGGAGCCGTACCAGCAAGACCAGCAGTAGCAGCACCACCACCACTTTGAGGAAGGCAAGTATAGCACGGACAATCCTTGCTACGTAAACACCCTATGCAATTAAATTATTTTACCTCATATGCATGTGTCTAATTTGATGTACCCTAAGGTTGATCTTAGATTTGTTTACCCTATTCCGTTGTTATCCCGGGTTCATGCACATGGGTAGATACTTGCTAGGCGCAGCTACTGCCACCTTTGTTAATTGTAAATTTGAAATTAATGGTCCACTTCAATGTTAATTGTAAAACATGCTTTTTAGCAACATGGTTAAGGGAGCTGGAACCCGTGCTTCATGTTTTGTTCCAGTGTCTCACCTTAAGGTCCGGTTCTTAAAGCGGCAACCCAGGAGCCTGTTGCCACCGCCAGAACTATAATGGCTCTGGTCTTGGACAAGTAGCATGTACGGCTCTAGCTTGACAGTGGTTACCGACAGGCCGACTGCGTTATGGGAGGCAAGGCACGGGGTGTTTTCTTGATTCCACCGAGGACGGTAGCCCCGTCGGCTAGGTCTCGTTAGACCCAGTCCTGTGTTGGGAGCCACCGTATGGCGGGGGCTCCACACGTTGCGCTATTTATTTTGTTGTTGTTATTCTTTGCTGCGCATGGACGCCATTGACCCCCTCATGTCGCTACATGAGCGTAAGTCAATCTCGGTGCCTAGAGTCTCACCACCTTGTATTACCGTAGCAGCTACTGTTTTGTTAGGGTGTCTTGTGAAAAGCCCCGTAGCGTCCCTATGCGATCACACCTCGGAAGTGTGGTTTAAGAGGTTTGGCCACCTCGACATGGTTGGGTTTAAAGTTTGTTTGATCTTTTACGCGTCTGGTGGGTAAAGGGCGAAACCTCTGTAGAGTGTACAATCTATCATGATAGCCTTGCTCAGGGTCACGAGCGGCCTGGATCCTTTTCGATTAGTGGTTCTCTAATTAAGATGATGTTTTGTTTCTGCTTAATGAACTTCTACTTTATTAATTGGGTTGCAACTGGGATTCATACTCTGGTAGTAATTTAAGTAATACTAAAACGAACCAACTAAAAGTGCTAAAGCAGTACAGCCGTGTCTAGCCTTACTTTGAGCCTTCATAATTCATGTTGTACTTGCTAAGTAAATATTGTACTTACACTTGCTACTATTCAACAAAATCCTGGATGGGTAACAGATGGTTATGAGAATGATGTGGCTGCTGCTGAGTACCCGGAGGATCTGCCCTTTTACTAAGCTGTGGTCAACCAGTCAGAGTCCCTGTGGACTGCGGCTCCGCTTGGTAGAGAGAGTTAATAAATAGACTTCCGCTGTTTTATTTACTTATTTAAGTTAAACTCTGATGTAAACGTTTTATTTCGAGCATTGTGAACTCTGTAATACCATATTTGTTTGTTGTATGTGTCTGTGGACTTCCTGGGCACACATACGGCGGCACTCGGGATTCTGTGTAAATCCGGGTGTGACACCCTCGTGGGTAACGCCTTCCGACAAGGCTTCTACTGGCCCACGGCCATAGCTGACGCCAAAGGATCTTCAACAAGCTGAACAGCTATGGCCGAAAGTGGTTAGTCGAACTACCCTCGGTGATTTGGAGCCTGAGAACCACTCCGAGCAGGGCCACGGGTTTCAACCCGTTCTTCCTCGTCTACGGCGCCGAAGCCATCCTGCCGACCGACCTCGAGTACGGATCCCCGAGACTCAAGGCATAACAGGAGGAGCAGAACCAGCAAGCACGTGAAGACTCGCTGGACCAAGTGGACGAGGCTCGAGATGTGGCCACCTTGCACTCGGCACGATACCAGCAGTCCCTGAGACGATGCCAGGAGCGCAAGGTGCACCGTCGAGACCTGAACGAGGGCGACCTGGTGCTGAGGCTATGACAAGACAACCGAGGCCGACACAAGCTCACACCACCGTGGGAAGGACCGTTCGTCGTCGCCAAGGTTCTCATGCCCGGCACCTACAAGCTGGCGAACGAGAAGGGCGAGGTCTTCCCCAACGCTTGGAACATCCAACAGCTACGTCGTTTCTACCCATAGAACCCCTTGTAGTTTCCGCAATCTCGTTTTATCGCACGATGATAATAGTAAAGTCCGTTTAAGGCATGGAAACATTGTTACTAACAACAATGAAATATGGTGACTCGCCTTTACCCTCGAAATGAACTCGAAGTAAAGCCGAGCCCCCCTCGAGGGCTACTGGGGGACTAACCCCCCAACAAGTCCTAACCTTTTTCCATGAGCTTCTTTTTTCGAAAATGCATTGCCGAGCCTCTTCTCGACCGCTCAGAAAGATGAAAGCGAGGCGCAAGTCTATCGCGGCTAAGAGTCGGTCGAGCCGCGGGACCGCCTACGCCCTCGAAAGGCTACGGCATCCTCCTCACCACTCGACGCCAACATTACTTGCGAGCGAACCTCCTCCGCCGAAATCAATCATGAGCCAAGAAAGAAGCACGATGCATACGAACTATGGACAAACACAAATTTGATCACGGAAATCAAGAGGTCGCCGCCACACGAGGTGACCTGTTCAAGAGTCTTCATCACATGGTTCACAACTTAACACAAGGAAGATAAAGTGAACTAGGGTACTCGAGGTGCTTCAAGGGGCGGCCTCAGCGTCGCCAGCAGCAGGCCTAGGGTCGGGGTTGGCTCCAGCGTCGTCAGCAGCGGGTCCGAGGTCGGAGCTGGCCCCCGCGTCGCCGACTGCAGGCTCGAGGAAGAGGTCAACGTCGAACTTGGCGGCAAGCACGGTGGCTGCATCGGCAGCCTCGGCGTCAGCCTTGTCGATCACGGCAAGCCGTGCATTACCCTCGACGCCCTCCGGAATGGTGTACCCCTCAGACACAAGGTCGAGGTCGACCTGGTAGTGAGTGGTCATCACGCCAAGGGCCTTCTGGACCCCAAGACGAAGAGCGCCGCGGAGACGCTCGATCACCACCGTCTCCACCGTAGCCAGGCGATCTAACAGGCTCACACCCGCTGGGCCACCCGTACCCTCGACCACCGCGCAAGCAGCCGCGGCGGCACCCTCGAGGGTCTGGCGCTCTCCCTCCGATTGCTCATAGGCAGTCCGAAGAGCCGTCAACTCCGACGACGAGTCTGCGTTCATCTTACGAAGATCTAAAAGAGCAAATACGAACGCTTCAATAGCGGGCTCCAAAGGAGAGAAAAATTCCGAAGGGGAGGGGATCGAGAATTCAGGACTCACCCTCGACGAGCTTCTGCTCTATCCCCAGCACCCGCTCCCGCTCCCGCAGTGCCTCCTCCTTCTGCTGGAGTTGAGCTCGTACATTTGCAAGGGCAGAACGCTCGTCCCGAAGCTGGCGCTCAGCCTCGGTGAAGGCTTCTGTCTTGGCCAAAAGGTCCTTGGCACGAGACTCGGCCAGGACGCGTTGCTCGTCACGCTCCTTGCAGGCCTCATCGCAACGGTCCTGCAGGGACGCCAACTCCTGCACCTTCAGCTCGAGAGCAGCCTTCGCCTCCTGGGCCTATTGCGCCTTCACCTGCAATGAGGTCCTGAGTGAGGGAATGCCCTACACCGCCATCATGGCTTTCTTCAGAGCCGTGTCCTGTTTCTGGAGGAGGGGGTTCACCTTCGCCAGTTCCGCCGTCAGCCCCTCAACAGCCGTTTTTTGGGCATCAAGGTCCGACCGCAACTGCAAACCTCGGCCTGGAGGGCCCCTCAGGTGTCCCAGAGCCCCTGGCGTTCGACATAAAGGTTGGCCAATGCGATTGACTTCTCATCAGAGACATGCTGAAGCTGCTAATAAACAAGGAAAAGAGATCAACACAGGACAGAACCACCAAGCACAAAACAGGCCAAGATATGGTAAGAACAGCGGCACCAACCCGATGAAGCTTGAGCCCCTCCGAGTTATGACAGTCGAGGGCGGTCCGGAGCGCGCCCAGAATGGCGGCGCCGTTCGAACGCTGACCTTCCCACAGCGACTTCTCCGCCTCCACGAAGGTGACCAGGCTACCCGGAACCCCAGGCTGACCTAGCGCGCGGTCGACATTCGAAGAAGTCCCAGCAGCCGGGACCACCGGCAGCTGTTGCGGCTCCCCGGGCCACGCGTCCCATGCACTGGAGTCCTCGAGGACTCGAGGGAGAACAGAGACGACGACGCGACTGGAGTGCGCGCCTCCGCCGACACCTGACACATGCGCCACCACCGCGTCATGGGCAACCTCCACCACATCCGCAGGCCCGTGCTCGTCGCCAACACGAGCCGCCTCCTCCTGGACCGCGACCTCACTCGCGGATGTGGGGACGGACTCCGCATCCCTCGAAGGAGGCTTCGTGGGCCCATGCTCGGCCTCCGTGGTCCCCCTTGCAACCGTGCCCGGGTCGACCCGGGTGGCGCCCGGAGAATCCTTCAGCCCCCTCTTTAGCCTCTTCAGGGGAGCAAGGCCGGGAGACGGGCGGCACGATGGCCTAACAGAAGAAGAAAAAGGGAAATTGAACCCGGAACGCAAAGCTGACAAGGTGGAGGATGAAACGGGACCAGGAAGAGAGACACTCACCGACTGCCGCCGACCTGCCCCAGCCTCTCCCTCGATGACGCCGTAGGCGTCGAGTTCGAACCCCCCGTTTGGGGAAAGGCCTTCAACGTCCAATGCTCGCCCGACGCTGAGCCCACCGCAGTCGCAGGGGTCGCGCGCATGCGCGATAGGGACGGCGAGGACTGAGATACTTCAGCCGACCCCTTGCCCTTCTCGACCGATAGGGCGGCCTCCAGTGGCATCTCCACTTGTGCCGCCTCTTGAGGCACCAACTCCTCATCGCTGCTCACCCCCTCCTCCTCTGTATCCTCGGGAGTTGGAGGAGGAGAGCGATCCTCCAGCTCACATCGGCGCACCTCTGCCTCATGCGCCTCCTTCCGGTCACGCCGCCGCTTCAGAGTCTCCTTCTCGATGACCTTCTGGGCACGGAGCTGCTCATTCCTGGCGCGATTCGCCGCCTTCGACACAGTAGTCTTGGGATTAGAGTGACGGGCGGTCGCGATCACCCCCTGAAATCCAGAACAAGAAGACGATCGGAATCGAGATCAAGATACAAACACCCGTAAAGAGAAAAAAAAGACCTACCAAGGGAAGATTGCCCTTATCCAGAAGAAGATGAAAGGACCAGACGTCCTTGGGGTCACACGGCATCTCCTTCTGATCCACCGCCATCCGCGCCCGCATGAAGGCATGCTCGTCAAGAAGCGGCTCCCCCATCATCCGGGAAGCCGCCAGATCCTCGGCCGTGGCGCCCGGCCCCATGGCGAACAGGGGAAGCTTTCGCTCCACGAGGGGGAGCACCCTTCGCTTGTGGAAGTGTCTGATGACCGTGGTCATGGACACCCCCCCGAGCCACCAGCTCCTTCAACGCGTCGATAAGAGGCCCGAGCTTCTCCCGATTAGACGAGCCACTTGCGTCGAGGGACCATTTCGGCCCCGCCTCCCGCAACACCTTCCCGGTGTAAGCCGGACGCTCAGGCGCGTGATTGCGAAGGTAAAACCACACGCTGCTCCAACCACCATTGTTGGTGGTCATCTTGCTCGGGAGGTAGAGGTCCTTCCGCTTGTCGCGCACCGACAGTGTGAAGCCGCCGGCGCGGACGGGTCGGCACTTCCCCACCGAAGAGCCCTTCGCCAGATAAACGCCGCCGACGGAGAGGTGGAACCAGAGATCCCAATGGGCCGGGATCCCCAGCAACCCCTCGCAAAACGGCAACGAACCCGGCCGCCTAGGAAATCCCGTTTGGGGCGAAATTATGGAGCTCCACGCCGTAGTAATCGCAGAGCCCGCGAAAGAACTCACACGCGGGGGCGTTAAAGCCCCGCTCGTGGAATCGAACGAAGCTAACCACGTACCCGGGCGGCGGAGCCCCTTGCTTGTGCGCCCTTGGCGGCACCATCCACGCTCGGAAGGTAGAGGTCCTTCCGCTTGTCGCGCACCGACAGTGTGAAGCCGCCGGCGCGGACGGGTCGGCACTTCCCCGCCGAAGAGCCCTTCGCCAGATAAACGCCGCCGACGGAGAGGTGGAACCAGAGATCCCAATGGGCCGGGATCCCCAGCAACCCCTCGCAAAACGGCAACGAACCCGGCCGCCTAGGAAATCCCGTTTGGGGCGAAATTATGGAGCTCCACGCCGTAGTAATCGCAGAGCCCGCGAAAGAACTCACACGCGGGGGCGTTAAAGCCCAGCTCGTGGAATCGAACGAAGCTAACCACGTACCCGGGCGGCGGAGCCGGTTGCTTGTGCGCCCTTGGCGGCACCATCCACGCCGGCGACGCCTCGTCGCCCTTCCGCGACAAGAGACCGGTGCGCACCAAATCAAGCAGATCGCTTTCGGCCACGGTTGACGGCACCCACTCGGCGGGCTCCTCGAGCTGTACCGCGGCGGCGTGAGGACGGCGAGGCATGATGAGGATCGCTGGGGGCAAGAAGGCCACTCAAGCTCGGCGAGCGACGCGAGGAACTTAAGAAGGACCGCGGTGGGGAAGGCAAGAGTGGGACGGCTAAGGTAAGTCTCCCCCGATCCCCTCCCATTTCTTTTATATATAAATTGGAAACCACTCCACCAGGAACGGCTTGGCCGCATGGACCGGGAGGCACGCGTCAAGCACAGCGGTTGGTTAAGCCTCTGACACATGGGCCCCATTAACGGAAAACCGCCCCGGCGTGGGCGGCCGCATTAACTGCGGCACGGTAAAACGAACCGACGCCACAGTAACTCTGGGTGCCCCGTCACCTCAACCACCGCCCGCACACGCCACTCCGCCTAAAAAGTTGCGCCCACTACTCCCACGTGGAGTGCCGCGCCATGTCCGCCGAGATCGTGTGGATACGAGTGGCTGATTCCGGTCGACGGGCCGATGCACCGCCACGTTAGCCACGACTCGCGCAAGATTCGGACAACCGCCCCCGGTCAAAAGAGCCAAGAAACGACGATGGCTTCCCAGGTAAGCTAAATCACCTCGAGGCGTTCCGCGGAGGCCAGGGTTCGAAGTCCGACCCTCGAATGGGTTCAAGCGGACGCCCCGGCCGAATCGGAAACGAAAGGGGACAGGGCAACTAGCCCGGCCCTCCAGCGGAAAGGCTCGCACGTCCTCTCCATGGCCTTACTGCTCAGGAGTTCGAGGCCTGGCCCTCGAATGGGTTCGACAGACGCTCCAGATCGACAGAGTCAGGGATGATTCGGGCGTGCTCATCATGACTTTACCCCGAACACGGAGGTTGGGGACGCCTCTGTTGTGTTCGAGGCCAGACAAAGGCAGCTAGTTGAGGGATCCCATCGAGGGAGTGCTTCCGCGCACTTGGCCCCGGTCGGACGGGACCAAGCCCCTGCCTAGCAGACCTTTGCGAGTGCTCATCGATGGACGCGTCTCCGGACCACGAGCCGACCCCCAACGAACGGGGCACGGGCGCCCACTCGGACTACCTGCTAAAAGCTCAAACGAGGCAGCTGCGTTCGCGAACCCGCTCGAGGGTAGCGCGGGTCTCACCCCTCAGCCCCTCGAAGGGGAAGCGAGGGTCGCCATACAAAAAGACGAGGAACTCAACCCGAGCGTCCCTCCCAGGCCAGAGGGCTCGGGGGCTCCCCGCACCGCGACACAACACCCCTCGAGCGCGAAGCTCGGACCCACGCGTAGTGTTACCTCGAAACCCAAGGCCCAACGCACGAGGGTATAGCCTTTGCACGAGTGAAACCACTCGTGCGAAGGCTCGGGGCTACACCCGTGGGTGCGCTAGCGTGCCCCCACGGAAGCCATATGCATGCCAATTAAAACCCCGACAAGGAGCACCCACGAGAAACCGCTTCGGTCTTGATCCTTTACGGGAGCAATCACTCCCATAAAAGGCTCGGGGGCTACTGTCGGGGACCATAATTAGGGGTCCCTCAACTACCAGGGTAATCACCCTCAAAAAATGCAAAACAAGGCTATTACCCATAAGCCTCTGAGCCCATACCAGCGAAACCGTGAAGCCCACTACCAGCCGATAGGGCCCAAACTACGGCCCACGAAGACACGTCGCCCTCACGCCTAAACTCCGCCTCGCTCGAGGGTCCCTCGCTCCCCCCTTGAGCTACAAACCTCCGCTCCGCCTCGTCGGGACTCGCTCCGACCCCTCGAAACGAACGCCACATCTACAGCACAAGCACTGACGGTCTCAACTCCCGCACCAGGCGCCGGAGTCAAAGGGAAGATCTCCCCCGCACGTCGCCCCTGACAGAATCTGGTGCACTGTGCCCTCTGCGGCACGGACAGGCGGAAGCTGTGCAGGGCCTGCGCGGCACTATGCCCCCGACACCGCTGACCCCGGCTGTACCTTCGCACGGTTCTACCGGGGGCCCCCCCTTCGCCTCCCGCGCTGAAACATCCTCGAACGGGCGATGGGGGGCCCACCAATAGAAGATGGCCAAGCACAGGGGGCTCACCACGGTCAAATAAAGATTACTGGTCCGGCAAGGCAAGGAATGGATCCCTTGACCCTTGCCCACCACGTCTCCGGGCGGTAGGATGTGCACTGTGGAGTAGGCTGGCGCCTCACCTACATCACCCACGCCCGTCCTCCAACGGAGGGGGGCCCCCCGCGGCGGATACGGGGAAATCTCTGAGCCACCCCGGCAGCGGCCGCCCTGTACGAATATGACCTGCTCCCTTCGCCAGGGCAAAATTCGGTTGTACCGGCACAGTAGGGCAGGTCGAGTCCATCCTGTCACCACGCCTGACAGTCTGACGCTGAGGCGACAGCCTACGCCATGCTAGCCCCGTGCCTCTTAGCGGGCTAGCCCCCGAAGCGGTCGGAGGCCCACTCGAGGGGGTCCTCGAGTAAACGCCCAGGCCACCCCGACGACTAAGCGACCCCCCGAGACCCCATCGAAGAGGAAGCGAGGAGACACCGCGTCAGCAGACAAGACCAGGAAGCAATCTTGACGAGGCCTGCAAGGCACGGATACGCCGTACGACTCACACTGTAGCACGTATTCTACACGCGAACTGTAACCCTTCTCTCCCTTGAACTATAAAAGGGAGAGAGAGGAGTCCCGTGGAGTCCCGTACGGGACAAGCACAACAGAGCAACAGCACGAGGTTCATCGCCTTGGCTCTCGCTCGCACAGACACACACATCCGATATTGGCATTCGCCTCAATCATCTTCACCAACGATAGGGACTTGGAGACCGCCTCTCCACCGAGCACGCCCCTGCTGGACGTACTGCCCCGCGGCCGGAACCAGGATAAACCCGTGTCCTTGTGTTAGCTTCCGCATCGACCATCAAGGGACGAGACACAACGCATTTCTACGAGGTGTAGGGAGTGCCGGCCATTTCCGACACCGATAATTAGTTTAAATTTATTTCCCAATTCAATTTCCCTTTGCTTAGATCAATGTTTAGGAGGTGCTCTCTTTATTTTCCCTTCCAATATTTGTTTTCCCAAATTTAGCTCGATGAATAAAATAAAATAAAATAAAAACTTAGTTTGAATTGTCCAAAATAATGCTCTGACTGGTGCAGTTGAGCCAGTCAGAGAATGCCCAATTTAACAGATGATAAACATGTACAGGGATGACATAGTGGAGGAACAGGAGAAGAACGTGCAAGACGACCCGTTCAGCTAAACCTTTTGGTTCGAGCGAGCTGGTTGGTTTAGCTGAACCAGCCCAACTCAACCACTTCACGCACACGCACGCTGGTTTGCACTCTTTACTCCTCTCAATTCGGTTTCCCTCTGTTACTACGTTTCATTATGTGAACCTTGCACAAACCACTTCAATGAAATGTTCTCGGTTATCTTTCATGCCATGAATTGTGCCTATTGTTCATTTCAAACTAAGTATCCACCTGATCTAAGTTGTTGATGAACGTGATATGACTTGATAAAACAAACCTCTTGCTCATTCAAGTGTTCGGGTGAATTTATTTTGAAAATATAAAATCATACCATATCCTTTCATCCTTTCCACATACCTCTACATCCACTTGACATATTTGCTTGAGAGATCACTTATGAAAAGCTTGTCATGACTAGTATAATGTCTTGTTGAATTTTGAGTCCCTGGAGATAGTCATGTTGCCCAGATCGATTGCAAGAATATTTATCATCAGAGCCACATTAGAAGTCCTCATGCCTTGGTGATTCCCTGAAAAAAATAATGAGAAAAATAAAGGACTCATGAAAGTCCAAGTATGCAAAACAAAAAGAAAGAAAAAAGTTCCCAAAAAGGGAAGAAGAAAAAAAAAGAAGAGAAAAAAAGGGGGTCATGAGGCTGAGGACCAACAATGAGCGCTCTTCATTCCAGACTTGCAAATTGATCAAGGGTGACCGGCATAATCTCTAGGAACCAATCTTCCACTTGATAGAAATATGTGTCTTGGCAAGATCACCACCTGAGAGACAAGAGAAAATATACAAAAGAGAGTGAGTGAAAAGAGAGTGACTCCAGAGAGCATGAGAGTATCAGGGATGAAAGGACAAGGGTCATTTATTTGTGAAAATTAGAAAACCCCGAATGCAGGATGATCAAGATGAACTTTGTTGTAAGAGTTGTTCTGTTCATCAACCGCCCAAGATCCAGGGAGTAGCCACTTCAAATCCACAGGTATAGAGAAAGGTTTGAGGTAATCAATATGCATTCATTTATTTCATTCAATATGCACGTGATTCCTACTCAACGTCTTCAGGCACAAACTCAGGGTCTTCCTCTGTATAGATTAAAACAAGGGTGAGTACATACGTACTGTTGGCGGTCGTTACAGACCAATTTCCGACCTCCAACCGAGTATAAAATAAAGACAATGGAGACACACACCATAGCTATAGGGCTTCTTGCTAACCATTTCCACGAGTTTTGGTGATTACCCATTGTGCAGGTGCAATATGGAGAAATACGCGCTATAAGGGGTCGAAATCGACCGATTCGGCCGACCGAACGATTCCGTTCGGCTGGTTACCCCCTTAGCCGTATACGACACGAAGCACAACCGGAGGACGTCCATGTCAGCGATGACCAAGTGACAACCATGCACGACACTTCGACCAGTGCCACATAACCTCTGGGCCCACACCAACACGAAGACCATCAAGAGAAGACAACCCAAGGTGATCCAGAAGGAGAGGCGGTGCAAGGGGGGCGTACTGGGGGCGAACTGGTGGGTTCGGCCTAACCGGCCCCACTCCACGAAACTGCCATCAGGGGCCAAATCTGAGCCGTGGGAGCGAAGGTGGCGCAAATCCACGGTTCGGCCGAACTGGGCAGTTCGGCCAAACCGGGGGATTCGGCCGAAGGCCCGGCACCACCTCCCAGCTCCCTTGGCCGTTACTCCTGCTCATAACCACCTTCTCCAACTATAAATACAAGTGTCCCATGCCCGGTTCAATACACAACACAAGAGAGTAGGCATTGCGAAGTTCCGCCACTTGTATCAGTAGAAATAGGGAGAGAGGAGAGGTGAGCGTCCCAAAGAGGAGCCGGAGTGTCGGCCCCTCTTCCCATTGTACCTCTATGGATGCGGCTCTACTTCGAGTGACATCCGAGTCGTGTCTGGTAACTCTTGTATCTCTTTCTGATTAATTGAGCATTCAGTTCTTACTTCTATTTACTTGCTGGTTCTTCGTTCAATGCTTAGTTGATTGGTATAATTGTATACTGGTTGCTTAGCTTGGGTGCTTATCTTTCTGCAGTAGATAAGTATAAGTCGACTAGTGTAGGCGTGGTGCCTATACTTGAGACTAACTTAGTTTACCCCCGTCGCAATGGAGGTGGTAGCCGTAAGGTGGTGACAGCCCTTCCGGTCTTTGTAGTCCATCACGTTAGTTCCGGTCTGTAGGATCCCCTAGTTAGGAATTGGTGGCACCCCATCTCATCCCTTTCTGTGTGTCACGGGTTCCTTTGTCCCGAAGCAAGTATTTATCTGTACCCTCTGATCTGCTCGATCAATCAGTACAATACCTCTATCAGACTCGTACCCACTCTACCCTCCTATCACTCTTCTTCTCTCTTTGTTGTTGTCATCCACCTCATCCATACCATTCACTCCATTCCATCTACCTAGGACAACTTAGTTTAGAATTAGTACACTTCTCATTCCTCGTGCAAATCGATACCTAGGAATAGTCCCGGGTGAAAGCTACATCGGTATCCGTCCGTTTGCGGATTTATCTGTAGGCCGTAAGGAGTGCCAACACGTACTCAGCAAGTCCAAACACACCCACGAAGGGGATATAAATAGAAGCATGCACATGATTCATGACAAGGATAAGGCTTAGGTTTATTTGCAGAAAAGCAAGTATGCAAGGGTTCATTTTAAAAGAGTTTTATAAAGCAATACTATAAATTAGCAATCATAAGTACGATTGTTATGACTCACACAGGATCCAAGTATGATGCTACCGGATTCCCCATCCGTCGTAGCCCATCACCATTAACCAACACTTTCCAAACAACTCACACCATAAAAACACCCAAAACCAAAGGACTCGTGAAGTGCCCAAGCCGTAACTCATCCAATACCGTGGACATGGCTCTCCGGATAGGTTTAACTCTGCAGAGGTGTACACAACCACAAGTAGGGTGCCGCAACACTAACACCTTAGTGCCGGTGTAGCTCCTATCAAAGCCATTACCCACCTTAGCTAAACTGACTAGTCACCACAGAAGCGACCAGGGGTCAGCAGCCTATCCACGAGGTTCTACCCAGGGATCTACATCACATAGTTCGCATCCCATCTCCATGGCCCTCTGTTGCTCGCCAGCACGCCTGATAACTAGTAGTTTAACTAGTGGGGTTTATGCTAAGCCATTGCCACATACAATGGTCGAGTGGTGGTACTGTAAAATAAGTTAGTCAAGATGACACAACAACCATCCTTAAAATCTAGCACGAGCATCTCCCACCATGCTCTACCACACCGGTACGAGCTCACCTCGGTGTTTCACATAGAACACACCGTTTGCCCAACACACATTGTTCTTAATCATTTTCCAAACCATTTTCATTTTAAAGCACGCACACAAATATCTTTATGGACACATTGTGATTGTGGTATTGAGAGCAAAATTAATCAAGTCCTAAGCGGCACTTAGCAGTGATTAATATTTAACAGAGTGCATCATATTAAATATTAATCTAGGTCATCAAGGATAGGTTATAACAAATCAAGGGGTGGCTATCCAACCAGGTTTTTGCAGCAAAACATGCAAGTTTTATAAAACAGGCTATTGGGTTGCTTTTATAAAACTAGGACAATCAACATGCATCAAAGGGTGTGAGAGAACTTGTCGTTCTCGAAGCCTTCCGGAAACTCTTGCTCGGGCTCCTGACCTTCTGGCTCCTGCTCGCAGTAGTGCTCCTGCTCGGGCTCCTCCTCGATTACACCGTGGTCTACGACACACACATATAAGCATTCACTCAATAAAAGAAAAATAAAAGTTTTATTTGCCAAACTCGAGAGGAGAAGAATAGAAAATATTTGGGAGCTAATGGAAAGGTAAATGTTTGAAGGAATATATGGTATGGTCTGGCGGAAATACTATATGGGAGTGTGTGGTGGTGTTTGGAATTAAACTGGGTTAAAACGGCGCATGAAACGATGGTTTACTGGGTCATTAGGGACTGTTTAAAAGTCTGAGGACCTATTTGCAAATATGTTAAAGGGCAGGGGACTCGGTGAGATGGACAGAGAGAGAGGGAGAGAGAGAGAGAGGCAGGGCCGCAGGTTCTAATAGGGAAAAGGTCAGGGGGTTCTTGGAAAACGGCCATCTTTCCCCAACCGAAACAGAGGAGGGGGATGGGCGGTGCTGGCGGCCAGCGGCGATGGAATCGCCGGCGATTGGGGTAATGGCGGTGGCTGAGAGTAGGGTGTGAGCGAGAGGGGAGCGAGGGGAACTCGATCCTGTGCTCACCTCGGACAGAGCTAGCTCGGTGAGAGCTGCCCACGGTGACGCGCGGGCGGCGGCGGCAATGGAGCGGCGGTGGCGCTGAGGCAGTGGAATAGGGCGTGCGGGGGTAGTTGAGCAAGCTTGGTGAGGCGGAGTGGTCACTGTGAAGGTCGGTTCGGGGAGGAGGGCGCTTGGCGCCAACTGGAGGCCGACGGGGAGGAGTAATGGAGCCGGCGGGATTCTTGGCAGCGCTGTGGCTTCGATGCGACGACACGGCAGCAAGGACGGCACAGTGACACAGGGCGCAACGCACAGGGTTGGCACGAGTGGCGAGGTGGTGATGCGACGGCACGGCGTGGGGCCGCGGCGGAACGGGGGCGCTATGGCGATAGGACGACGTGTCCGTGGACGCCGGCGAGTGGCGCGGCGAGAATGTGCACGCCTGCGTGGGTCAAAGGCGGTTCGCGAGCGGTCATCGAAGCGACAGCAGTGCGTCGGCGGCATGCTCGGCTGCGATAGTGCGCACACGGCGTTTGGGTGAGCGTTGGGCGGTGCGGCAGTGCACGGCAGCGAGCTCTGCAGCGGTAGCGTCGCGCGGAGCGGCCACTCGGAGCGCGTGCTCGTGGCGAGGCGGTGGTGCAGCAGTGTGGCCGGCGAGCGGTGCAGCGACGGTGTGCTGGCGCAGTAGCTCGGTGACGGGGCAGCGAACGCTGCAGTTCTGCGGCAGCGCGCTCAGCAGTGGCAGCGACGCAGCGATGGTGTGCAAGCAAGCAGCGGTGGAGTTAAGGCGCTTGTGAGGGTGGTTGGCCAGTGAGGAGCTGCTGCTGGCCGGGCGTGCGCGAGGAGATGGCCGGGAGCGTTCGGCCGGGAAGGAAAAGAAAGAAGGAAGGGAGGAAAGAAAGAAAGGAGGGAGAAAAAGAAAAAGAGGGAGAGAGCGGGATTCACGGCGGAAAGCCGACGGGCGATCGACGGCGGTTGGCCAGTGACCACGGTCGCGGGATGGGACAACGACGGTGAGAACGAGGAGAAGATTCGGGATGAAAACTGTGCTCGGCGGCAAAAACATTTTGAAAACATTTTTATCGGGTGAATTATTAGGTGATTTAATTAGGGCTAAAAACGCAGGCGTTACATTTGTGATCACCGAAAGCCCTATCCAAATGAACCTTTACATTCCGATCTCCTTCTTGCCTATTATCCCATGTGTAGGGCAAGCCATTAAAACCCAGGTCGATGAAACGACAATCCTCCACTGACTGCTGGAACGCCTCGATCTGCCAACGTTCCCTAGCGTTGGATCCAAAATGTTCCCCTCCAAAGTAACACAAGACCACCACTCGAACTCACGGCTTCACCATTTGCAAATCCAAGCTATCCCTTCAGTCCAAGAGCACGATCACGATCCATTATGGTCTCCATAAAGAAGACCACCACGGGTTTCACCTCATCCACCAGATGGCAGATTTCTTGAACTGTCTTGGGCCGCCCACAACCCCGAAAGTTCAGACGGGTGCATTTCACTGTGCCCGGCGGGGACTGTCACTCGCAGCCGCCACTGGTGGTGCATCAATGTTGCTGTTGCTTTTTCGCTGCTTCTTCATCAGCTCCTCCAAAGCAGGTTTCCCCTTCCCTCCCTTCTGTGCTAGCTGGTTCACCCTAGCCAGAACTGTCCCGAATGGGACCACCGCCGCTTCCTCCATTACCGGGAGATTGAGATCAGGAGTCATGGAGGAACTCGATGATGAGCTTTTGGATTTTCTTTTCCTCGAGATCACCCTTCTCTCCTCCCCCTGCGATTGGAATAATTACGTGTTCGCTGTCAGGTGCTCCCCTTCCAACCTGGTAGCTTTCGTATATTCCGCTGCCTTAAGTGGCGACGTGACTTCTTCTTCTTCCTGCATGCTTTGCCCAGCCCCTTTGTCTTCAGCATGCTTACCAGGGGTGCACTCCCTTGACTACCTATAGTTAGAAGGCGAGCCACTTTTGTACGAGGCTGCCGCCGCCTCCACCAAGTTCTGAATCCTACTTCTTCTATCATCCTTTGCACGTAGCCCAACATCACACGGGAGCTTGCCGGCCTCGTTCTTGATAACTGGTTGTGCACACTGCAGCTCAGAGTGCCCCATCACACCACAGTTCAAGTAGTGGAAAGGCAGTTTTTCATACTTCACATAGAACCATTCCAGGTCTCTAGCCTTCTTTGTTCTTAGCATCACACCTCTATGTACTGGTTTGTTTATATCGATCGCCACACGAGCCCTAAGGAACGGACCGCTGGCCTCCCCATGCTTGTCGACATCCATCTTCTTCACACCACCGATCAGGCTCATAGCTTAAGACATGAACCAGATTGATGGAGTAGAAGCCAGCACAATGCATAAGGGGAAGCCATCACAATAAATAAGGAGAAGCCATCATGAGCAATAGGAGGTTCGAACCCAAGAAAGCACCAATATTGAATTGATCATTTCTCGAGCTTCTGAAATTTGATTGTGGCAGAACCACTCATTTCAGCCCAATAAAAGTGTACTTATATCGTCTTAAATGCGATCTGGCACTTAAATTGGAATATGATAGCTGTCTGCAGGGTTTCACCCGATATAACCACGTATTTTGTGATCGAAACAAAGCATACAAATACTCCTACAAAGACGAGCCCAGAGATTAGATGAATCTAAATTATTATATCATGCAGGTTCTTGCCTTCATTACAAACGGAGTTCGAAAGTAAAAGGTTCAGAGTTCAACATAAAGCAGCAGAAATCAAACGAAGTCTATTCGATGATACAAGTGACATCACGAGGAAGCCTCCCATGACATCATTCACCACGATCCTCGCCAGCCGATTACGGGTTCCACTCAATAGTCCAACCCGGAGGGAGCTGGCACGCCCAAGTCAAGCTAGCAACCATTTCTTCTAAAGTACCTGAAAATTTAGCCATAAGAAAGGCTGACTATACTAATACTCAGCAAGACTTAACCGACGGGTGAGAACTCTAAATCACCAACTCCTAGACATGCCAGGCTTTTTGGCTGAGGGGTTTGTTTGTCAAAAGCTTCTAAAAGTGGATCCTTACCTTCAAATTTTATTTTCAAGATTCCAGTGAATATAAACCATTCTAAGTGAGCACATAAACTAAACAAGCATGGTGATACAATACATTAATCAAAGATCATCAATTGAACTTTATCCAATATTTATCTTCTGACTCAATACAGAATTTTGGTCAAGGAGACTCATTAGCTACGAGAAACAGACGATTCGAATTGGATTTCTTAACCTTGCAAGGGAAAACCCAAAACACACGAGATGCAAGATCTTGACGGATCTCCACATCTCAACAGTTCCCGTCAATCCCCGGTTTGTGAACAGAAGCCACATCATTTGGATACACGGCCCCAACGATACCCAAAACAACGTCGTGCCGTGGCTGCACTCATAGGAAACACTATTCCAAGGGTAGTGGCGATCAGCCACGCCCTGGTTCAATCAGGTACTAAGCTTCACAATTGCCATATTTCTCGGTATGTGTTTAGTACATTCAAAGACTTGACCAGCAACACTGACACCTAACAACATTAGCAACTTTTTAACTAGACGGACGGGGCATCAACATCATCCCAATGAATCAATCCAAGCCCCACCCATCAATCCTAGTGATTCCAACATAAATAAACAAGTCAACTCCTATATCTCGCGAGTGACAGGAAATCACTCGACTTCTAAAGTCCCTATTAGCATAGCCAATACTACAATCCTATACTAGTAAGAAACTTGGGATCCTAGGTAATATGCTACTATGGTTTCAAAACAACTCCTAGACCTAATGCACAATCATATGAAACAAATAAAGGAAAGGACTTGTAGTTTTAGATAAAACCGGGTTATGCTCCGGTGCTTGCCTTCTTGCTCTTGATCAGCCTTTGGCTCTTCCAAACTTTGGTTTGTGTCTTGATTAGTCTCAATCATGTTCCACTCTCCATCTCGAGCTTCGTTCTTCGGCACGAGCTCGTACGTTTCGTCAGCGAGATTACTGTCTACACGAAATGCATGTGCATAGAATTTCATTTCTTGTGTGCTGATGATTGTGTACATATATAAAAACTTAACACAGTAGCATTACATAAGGAAAAAAGAAACAACAACACATAGGGTGAGTGGCTTGCATAAGATTATATGATCATATGATTACTGTAATTAGCTATACTATTAACTGAGCATTGCTAACATCCTTCATGACCTACCATAGAAAGTTGAGCCTAAATTACTGAGCAAATAAATTCCAAAAATGTTTTTATTACAACATGGCTAGGAAATGAAATAAATACAAACCATTAGTCATTGATCATATTTTTTTGTGCTTTTTATACAGTGAGCTAGGCATACAATAAGGAACAACCTATTCAAAAATCATCCCGAAAGCTTCTTTGTAGCTCAAGTTATCCACAAATGTAATTAAACATAGAATGATTTTTATTTTATAAATTCCATAGAAAAGGTACATACATGCTTTGTGGAAGTTGTAGAAATAGTCTTACAGAATCAAACAGAATTTAGTTTGCATTTTTCGATTTTTTACGATTTATAATCGATTTATGAAGTTCGTTGTTGCTAAAACAAAAACTTAACTTAAGTTTACATTACAGTCCTTGGTTTTATTCATTTAGATCCCTTAAAGTTTTAAAATTTTACACAGAGGTCCTTCACCGGCCGGCGGCGGCGCACGTTCGATTTCGGCGATGGGAGGCCCTATGCTCGACTTGTTCTAGCTAGGAAGCATTGTGAGCGTATCACGAGTTGAACGAGGCAGGTCTCGTGAGCGGAGATGGCTCAATGGCAGCGAGGTGGATCTACGGAGCTCCGACGAGGTCGTGGCAGTACTGTGGCGGTCGGGAAGCTCGAGGGACAGGTTGGGTAGCTTCGGGGTGATGCGTTGAGTGTGCTGGTAAGCTCGGTTTGGGTTAAGAAGGCTTGGACGGAGCTGCCCGCGTGGAGGCGGCGGACGACGGTGACGGTGAGCGGCGGTGGGGCTCGGAGGTGGTAGGGAAGGGGTTTTGAGAGGTCGGTGAGCTGCGCTAGGGCATGGGTAGTGCAATTACGGGCTCGGCTGTGGCTGGGATGGCGCAGAAAGGGCTGCCCATGGTGAGGTGGATCTGGCGGCGGCAGAGCAGCGAGAATGGCGACGGCGAGCTCGGGAGTGACAATGGATGGCTCGGGTCCTTTTTATAGGCCACGAGAAGGGAGTTGAAGGCTTAGCGATGAAGCGTCGGGACCAGACGGATGACCGAGCGTGGGACAGGCGTCGGGGGCGCTCGCCGGTGTTAATGCTCGCCATTAGCAGAGCTCCGCTACCGTGTGGCATCGTGGGGCTGGGCGGAGTCGAACCGGTGTGAGTGAGGGACGACTCGTGGGCGCAGTGCTGCTCGTCCTCTGATTGGCTTGGCATGTAGCGGCCTAGGCATCGGCCACGACAAATTCAGCCTGTATCTGAAAAACACTAGCAGCCGTAAATTAAAAAGTTCAGACCTTACGATATGGCACCGGAACTTCCGACGTGTCAGAAGTTCCGAAGGCTTTTCGGAAGCTCCAATAGAGCACGAACTTTGCTTAAGATTCAAATACAAACTTGATTATTCAGATGCCTTCTGATGCCTAAGGTCACCCACATGTGATTCCTGCAACAAGAACTTCACGAGCACATAGATCGGGCTAGAGCAAGTTCTATGTTTAGTTGAAACACTATAAACTCAAGAACGAAATCAAGCACACAAGACCAAGGATTTGTTTACCGAAGTTCACTTCCCAAAAGAAGCTAATCTCCATTGAGGTATCTCCTAAGAGACGGGTTGAGCCACCAACCCTATCCTCCCCATAGGCCCCAAAAGCCAAGCTAGGGTTACTTACTATGAATCCCCGTAGGGAATGGAAATACAAACTTGACGGGGGCAGCCCACACGAGCCGTGAGCTCTCCGATGACGCCTAGTCGTCTAGGAGCAAAAACTCCAAGAGTAACAAATGCGAATCGATGAACGAAGATGCTTCAAGTGCTCAACCAATGGAAGTCAATGCTCTCACACCCACCAACAATCTCTCACTCAACCCCTTCTCAAATCAATGCAAGAGCTAGCTCAAACAGGGAGTAGAAGAGTGCATTCAAAGCTTGGGAGGGTGTTTGTCTTGTGGTTGTTGAGCAGCAAATGAAGGAGGGGGTGACGAGGTATAAATACCCACCCCTCCAGTTAAGTGATCTGTCGGAACTTCCGACCTCACATCGGAACCTCCGACCATCCATGAGTTCATCGCATAAAACTTCCCAGGTATCAGAACTTTCGAACCTAGGTCGGAACCCCCATTGAATATTTTTGAAAAGGCTGGGCACCCCTTGCGGGAACCTGTGACAAGGTTTCGACAGAAACTACAGGTGTCGAAACTTCCGATCCCGCATCGGAACTTCCGACCACCTATAAAACAGCAGGAACAAGGTGCACATGTTGTGATTATTTTGTCTCTCAATTGTGAGTTAAAGTTGGATATGAGCACCATGACATCTCCATTACATGTGACACATATCCCCCTTGATAGTACGGCATACCTATACTCAATTTCAAACTCAAAGATAAATTCAAATCTTTCCAAGAGCTCTTTAATCACTTTCCGTTAAAAATAAATATGATACCCTGTCCACTTTTTAAAACAAATGCATTAGTTCCTTAATTGTCATTGTCATTATCACCAAAACCCACTAGGGGCCTAGATTCTCTTTCAATCTCCCTCTTTTTGGTGATTGATGACAACACAATTAAGACTCACATAAAAAGATATGAAAGTTTGAATCCAACCACATATGAGGAGCTCCCCCTTAATGTGTGCTATTGGATTGAATTCAACTATTGGCCTAAAATACCAAATGCACATATTAAAAGAGGAATAAGAGAACTCCCCCTATATGCTTGCAATCGTGGGGTGCATAGTGTGAGATAAATAATACGTGATGCATATGACAGGTTATACACATAAACAAAGTGGAAATAGCAATACACCAATCATGAGCATCACACACATTAACTAAGTTCGACTAAATAAAAATCCACACTAGCATAGCAAAGGTTCTTACAAACTTAAAAAGTTGACCTGGCACACCACACATAACACCATAGAAGTACTTAAGTCTTACAAGCCCCATAACAGTACGATAGATAGATAAACTTAGGATAAATGGCCCAGCCGGAACCTCCGACCAAAGGTCGGAACATCCGACAAAGCACAGACAGCATAGAACAAGCTAGGCACAGTGAGCTCACTCCCCCTTTGGCATCAAGCCAAAAAGGAAGGCCCTGCTATGCCCAACTACTCCTCATCGTCATTGTCTTCGTCCTCCTCTTCATCGTCCCCACTCTCATTGGTGATGTCATCCTTGTCAACGGCAATAGGAATGTCTTCCGTGAAGAACCCTCACGTCCACCCACGTCCTCTTATATATCCTCCTCCTCTTCTTCAACAGCTGCACCACTAGAGATCCCAGCAATGTCTTCCCAGGGATTGTAGAAAGTAGGAGGTGGAGGATAATCAATGGGCTCACGAACCGGAGAATGAGGAATGTCGTAACGAGCCATGAGAGCCTTTTTGGCGAGTTTCTATCTTGATCACCTCCTTGTCAACATGCTTCTTATGCTCATGAATTTCCATGGAGTGATTCTTGCAAATGTTGAATATGGCATATAAACCTTTTGCAAGGAAAGAGGAACCACTCTTGGGCTTACCATGTTTGGTGACAAGTGGTGGAGGTGCACGAGAGGAAGATGGTGCTTGTGAGGATGAGGGTGCACTACGAGCGGGTTGAGCCAAAGGTGCTCCTGGAGCATCACAATGAAGAAACATCAACAAGGCTCCCTTTGGTGGACGGTATGGTTGATGAGTCTTGTTGTGCTGAGTATTAAGCTTTGTGACTCTCTTGATCATTTTGAATATATAAGGACCATAGTGACAGCTTTTCTTGTTAGAGTAGGAACAAATGATAATTTCCTCCCAAATAAAATCAAACACACTAAAGTCCTCTTTTTCGCGAGCCATCCTATCAAGCAAGTTCTTGGAAAAACTCGATATGTTGTGAGAGTCACCACCTTTAGGACACATGATGTATCTAAGGAGTTGATTCATGAAACGATAGAAAGGAGTAAGACCCTTGATTGAACCACACTCAATTGACCCATATGCTTCATCATACATATATGCAATTTCTCCATCCTCTAAGACTCTCTCATCATGAATTTTAGAACGACCATGATCACACACATCAAATCCAATAATGAGTCCAAACTGAGAATATGTGACTTGAAACTTTTGTCCCTCAACTCTAAAGTGCATCACTTTGGCTTCCCTATCAATCCACAAAGTTGAGAAGAATTGAGCAATTATTTCATCATTCCAATTTACCGGCGTGTCCATGATATCCTCAATCACTTCATCAACAATAGGAAGTTCAAGATTCTTGAGATACTCCCAATCAATATATGTCATCTCGGTAATGGGATTCTTAGTCTTGGTGAGAATGACTGAAGTGTACCAATCAACTTGAAAATGAGTGCGAAAGCGATAGTCACTAACACCAATCTCAGGAAGATCTTCATCATTTGAGTCATAGGGATTTTGGTACCTCTTGGCAGGAATGTTGTGCTTTCCCTTCCTATAATTGACAGCTTTGACTCCATCATAGTTTCCATCAATCAACCTTCGAGGTTTGTTCAATTGGACAATCTTATTCTCAAGATATGAAAGTGAACCATCTCCACTAGAGTTTGCACCTTGTTGTGCGCCACTCCCTCCAATGTTCCTAGAGGAGCCACCACCACCTCTAGAAGGAGCATTGCCTCTCCCCCAACCACGACGGGTAGGTTGCTTCCTTGCTGCCTTTCGCTTCCCCTCTACCATGGGTTTCCACAAGTGTATGATTATCATCTGAATCCGTGGGGTCAGACTCGATCTCGGGCAAGGACTGAACATGTTGTCTCTTTGTATGTCCCATCTTGACGAGATTCCCGCATGTAGATCCAAAAATCCCAAGGGGAATCGGAGGCTCTGAAGTGTCCTTGATCCAAATAGCCCCCAAGCACTCAAATCCGCCGGTTGAATCTCAAGAACTCGAGAGTAGAGAGACATTCTAGTGAGAGAGAGGCGGTGTGAATATGAGGATAGGGTTTGAAATGGTTGGGCGGTCCAGTATATACAAACCCGACGATTGTTGGATGTTCCGAAGCCAGGTCGGAAGCTCCGAAGAATTAAGTAAAATCTGTTGAGCACCCTCTGTCGGAAGTTGAGAAGTGTTTCCGAATAACTCGTCCAAGGTCGGAAGTTCCGAAGTGGAGTCCGAACTTCCGGTCAATATTTTCCAATCCGCCGATTACCTGTCACACCTGGATTTACACAGAAACCTGAAATGCGGCCATATGTGTTCCCAGGAAGTCATAGTACAAATATAGCGAACAAAAATGATATCAAAGTACAATGCTCGAATAAAATAATAAGTTTTACATCAGAGTTCATCATAAATAAATAAATAAACAGCGGAAGTCTTTTTTATTAACTCTCAAACTAAAGTGGAGCCGATTCCCACGGGGACACTGGCTGGTTGAGCACAACTTAGTAGAACGGCAAATCCTCAGGAAATTCAACAGCAGCAGTTTCATCTAATCCATCTGTTACCCATCTGGGATTTTGTTGAATAGCAAGTGTAAGTAATTGTCTTACTTAGCAAGTATAACACGGTGTATGAAGGCTCAAAAGTAAGGCTAGACACGGTTGTACTGCATTAGCAATTTTAGTTGTTTCATTTTAACATAATCCAAAGTTACTACAATAATATGAATCCCAGTTGTAACCCAATTAATAAGGTAGAAGTAATCATTAAACAGTAATAAATATCATCAACTTCTAATCAAAAGGGATCCAGGCCGCTCGTGACCCTGAGCAAGGCTATCATGATAGATTTACACTCTGTAGAGGTTTCGCCCTTTACCCACCAGTCGCGTAAATGTTCATGGAACTTTAAACCCAACCATGCGGAGGTGGATCAGACCTCACAAATCACACTTCCAAGGTGTGACCGCATAGGGACGCTACGAGGCTTTTCACAAAACACTCTAACAAAACAGTAGTCATTATGGTACAACACAGGCAGCATGATCCAAGGCACCAAGATTGACTAACGCTCAGGGCGCAACGTTGTCACCCCCGGGTTTACACAGAAACCCGAATGTACTGTATGTGTGCCCAGGAAGTCCACAGAACACATACAGTTAACAAATATGATAACTAGAGTACATATGCTCGAATAAAAATAGTTTTACATCAGAGTTTACGTAATACACAGCGGAAGTCTAACTCTCTCGACAGGTTGAGCCTCAAGTCCACAGGGACACCGACTGGTTGACCACAGCTCAGTAGTACGGAAGATCCTCACGAAACTTCATCTGTTACCCATCCAGGATTTTGTTGAATAATAGCAAGCATAAGTAAATGTCTTACTTAGCAAGTATAGCACGGGTGTATGAAGGCTCAAAAAGGCTAGACACGGCTGAACTGCATTAGCACTTTTAGTTGATTCGTTTTAGCATTTTCCAAGTTACTACAAGTGAATGAAACCAAGTTGAAACCCAATTAATAAAGTGTAAGTGACATTAAGCATAAATAAATATCATCTTCTAATCAAAAAGGATCCAGGCCGCTCGTGACCCTGAGCAAGGCTATCATGATAGATTTACACTCTGCAGAGGTTTCGCCCTTTACCCACCAGACGCGTAAAAGTTCAAAGGAACTTTGCACCCAACCACGCGGAGGTGGATCAGACCTTACAAACCACACTTCCGAGGTGTGATCGCATAGGGACGCTATGAGGCTTTTCACAAGACACCCTAACAAAACAGTAGCCATTATGGTACAACACAGGCAGCATGATCCAAGGCACCAAGATCGACTGACTCCCAGGGCGCAGTGATAGGAGCGTCAATGGCGTCCAGAGCACGGCAACGCATGCCAACACCAAAATAATGAGCGCAACGTGCGGAGCTCCCGCACTCACGGTGGCTCCCAACACGGGACTGTGCCTAACGAGGCATAGCCGACGGTACCCCCGTCCTTGGTGGATCAAACCATACTCTCACGAGTGCTTCCCATAATGCCGTCGGCCCGTCGGTAACTACTGTCAAGCTAGAGCCGTACAAGCTACTTTTCCAAGACCAGAGCCATTATAGTCCTGGCGGTGGCGACAGGCTCCTGGGTTGCCGCTTTAAGAACCAGTCCTTAGGGAGAGACACTAGCTCCCTGATCCATGTTACTAAAAAGCAAGTTTTAATCATCATATTGAAGTGAACAATTAAGTCAAACTTAACAATTAAATAGAGGTGACAGTAGCTGCGCATAGCAAAGATTCTACCCATATGCATAAATCCGGGGAGATCAAGGACAAGATAAACAAAACACTAGGTACAACCTTAAAGGTACATCAAATTAGACACATGCATGTATGAAATAAATGATTAAATGGTGTGTAGGTAGCAAGGATTGTCCGTGCTATAACTTGCCTCAAATCTAGTATATTTACTCAGTCTTCAGCTCTTGATCATCAAACTCTTCTCCTTGAACTCTTTTGATGGTGTTCCTCTACTCGCATCAATCATCGAGCACAACAAGCAGCTAAACAAGCAAACAAACAATATACAACTAAGAACAGTACACCAATCAAATAAAAGCTTTGAAAGAGCGCACTAAAGGATAGGGCTTGGTTCTATGGTCACGTGAATGCAAGAATCGCTGAAAACGGAGCAACGGTTGAAAAGATACAACTAGCGGAAGATTTGAATTATTAAATGGCACAACTATATGCTTGATTGATTTTAACTAAAGAAAATCATAAGTAGAGATTATTTCAAGTAATTTCTATTTGAATTTGTAAAACCGAGGTACTTATTAATCACATTTTATTTATAATTTTTTATGTATAGATTATGCCAAAGTAAATGTTGTCTTGAAATAAAACATGTGAGAGCAACTAATCGAATAATTTTATGAACCGTGTTGCACTAATCCACATTATGATAGAAACACATTTATGTTGATATTAATCAATATTAATGATTGTTTATGAAAACTCGAATTGTAACTCTAATTTGCTTTTAAATTTAAAAAAACTAGTTAAATAATAAACATTATTCAAATTAATATTTATTTTTGAAAAACCAAAGTGGAACTTAATTATATTTTATTCAGAAAACTAATAATTGATTATGTTAACATTAATATGAAAAACTGGGGTATAAACCTTAATTAGATTTTAATTAAGAAAACACATTTAGATAACATTTAATCATCTTAAAATTAAATAAAAATTCAGAAACAAGTTACATGTTAAATAACAATGCTAACATGTAGTTTAAATTGATATGAGTCTAATGCAATGAAAACGGATTGAATCGGATCAAAAACGTGGATTTTATGGGCTAAACAAGGTTGGAGGGACCTATTTGCAATTTACTATAACCGGCAGGGGTTAGCTTGGAAGATCTCAATGACTCAGCGAACAGTTACTGAGAATAGATGGTTCCTCAGGGTTACATCTGCAAAAAGGTGCTCGGTTGGGCTTAAGTGCAGAAAGGAAACTCTTGCAGGGGGTTATTTGCAAAAGGTTCATCTTCTTCGTTTACACAGCAGGGGAGTTTGTTGGGCGTGGAGCTCGCCGGTGCTTGGGCGGCTCGGCTCGCCGGCGATGCGGTGGTCTAGGACGGTGGTGAGGTAGCGCAAACGAGAGAGGAGAGGGAGGGGGTCACGTGGGGACGCTCACTGGTGGTGGAGACGGGCGGTGATGGCCGGTATTTTGCCCACGGCGGATGACAGAGGGTCGGCGGCGGTGCCTCACGCGGGTCGGGAGCTCCGGCGTCAATTCAGCGACGGGAGGTGGTGGAGTAGTTGCGGCGCGACGTGGGAAACCTCCTGGTGGCGCTCTTCTTCGCCGGCGGCGACTGTGGTGGCCGGCCTCCGCAGCCATTGCCCGGCGGCGGCGCTTCCACGTGGACGACGGGCCCCGGCGATGGAATGGCGACGGAGCTTGGCGAAGGAGCTCCGTCTCGGGCGAGGGGAAGGTGTTGGCGGTGACGGCTGGCTCCAATGGCGCTGGGACGCGGCGAATCGGCACCAATGGCCATCGGCGGAGCTTGGATCTCGGGCGAGCTGCAGGTGGCGGCGATGTTTGAGCTGGAAGAGGAGGCGATGGCTGCAGCATGGGTTGAAGGACGGCAGGGGCGGCGGTTTAAATAGGGCCGAGGGGAGGGACTCGGGGCTCGCTCACCGAGGCGGTGCAAACGCCGAGGATTGCTGGTGGTGGCGGCGAACAGCGCCTGGCGGCGCAGGGATGCGGCGCTGGCGTCGGGATGCTGGACCGGAGTGGGCCGAAAGAGCGAGATGGGCCGGGCGTGGATGAGCTGGGCTGGAGCGGCTGGGTTGGGCCGGGCAGCGAGAGGGAGTGGGCCGCGTGCGGACGAGTTGGCGGCTGGGAGTTGGGCTGGAAGCTGGAGTGGGCCGAGAGGGGGCGGGGAACGCGGCGGGCTGGGCTGGCAGGACGGAGGAAAGAGTAGGGGGAGGGAGAACGGACTGCAGAGAAAGTCTAGGGGGCAGAAACAAACTCAGGCTCGAATAACTTTTCTAGGGCTCAAACAAACGTAGTTCAAATACGAATTTAAATTAGATTTAAATTCTTATTCAAACTACGCACAAACAAAACTCGATGCAACAGCATGAATGCAACACACACGACATTTTATTTATATTTCACAAATATTTTTATTTTTCTATTATAAATTCCCAGTAAATTAAATAAAGCTTGGAAAATTTAAGATAATTGAGAAAAATATTGTATTAATTACGTTAAAAAAATTCACATCCCAAAATTCGAAAATTTTGGGGTGTGACAAATGTGAGGGGGTCAATGGCGTCCAAAGCGCGGCAAAGCATGCCAACAACAAAATAAATAGCGCAACGTGTGGAGCTCCCACCCTCACGGTGGCTCCCAACACGGGACTGTGCCTAACGAGGCATAGCCGACGGTACCCCCGCCCTTGGTGGATCAAACCATACTCTCACCCATGCTTCCCATAATGTCGTCGGCCCGTCGGTAACTACTGTCAAGCTAGAGCCGTACATGCTACTTGTCCACGACCAGAGCCATTATAGTTCTGGCGGTGGCGACAGGCTCCTAGGTTGCCGCTTTAAGAACCAATCCTTACGGAGAGACACTAGGGCCCCGCACGAAGCGTACGCCCTAGCTCCCTGATCCATGTTACTAAAAAGCAAGTTTTACCATTAACATTTAAGTGAACCATTATGTCAAGATTAACAGTTAAGCAAGGTGATAGTAGTTGTGCCTAGCAAATATCTACCCAAATGCATAAACCCAGGTGATCAGGGTACAGGATAAACAGAACTAGGTACAACCTTAAAGGGATAGCAATTTAGACACATGCATATGCAGTAAATAATGTAAAGGTGTGTTTAGGTAGCAAGGATTGTCCATGCTATACTTGCCTTCCTCAAACTGCTGCTGCAGCTGCTGGTCTTGCTCCTCGTAACCCTCGAACTCAAGTGCGTACGGCTCACCGACTAGACTCACGAAGCACCACACAAGCATCCACAAAGACACTACATGTAAACAATATTATTCTATTAGAAAAGTACACCAAATAGTAAAAACAGAACAAAAAGAGGCTATGAAACTAATCTACACCTCGCTACGAACACGTGAGCGCAAAAATCACTCAAATCGGAACTAGAATGAGAAAGTTATGGCTTTTCTAAGGTTTAGGGACTTGCTGGCGAAGTTTTAAAAGTTCTAGGGGCTTATTTGCGAAAAACCAGGGACCTAAATGTAATTTTGTATTAAAAAAGGAGGGCTACAATGCAAAATAAACAAAACAGGACCTCGGGTTCTATTTTTAATTAAGGCAGGGGGTTTTCTTCAAAATCCAGGACCTAATTCTAATTATTTTTGAATAGATCTAGACGGCGGGTTAATTCTCAAAAAACGCATGGGCTCTTTTGCAAAAGCGGCGCGGTTGACTCGTGTTCACTCCAGTTAGATTGGATCTGGACCGTTGAAAGCGGATCGGGCGGCTGAGATTGAATCTGGAGAGAGGCGGCGGCGCTGGACGGCAGCGGCGGAGCATCGCCGGCGAGAAGACGCAAACGCGCTACGGGCTACGGCTGGCTGTGCGAGTTGCACCTACGGCTGCGGGGCGAACCGGCGAACGCGGCCAGGGGGTTCACGACGGCGACGACGCGGCGGATACGGCGGACGACGACGAGCAGCTGACGGTGGCTCCGGCAAAACGGCGTGACGGCGGCGACGGGACTATGGTGCGCGGAATCAAACGGGGAAGAGCTTGGGAGCAAGCTTACCTCCTGGCGAAGCTACCCTGGCGGTCGTCTTGGACGGAACGGCAGCAAGGCGGCGGATCGATGGCGCGGCGGCAAGCTCGTAGGCGGCGGCGGCTATGGCGGTGCTGCGAGCTCGGCTAAGGTTGTGCGGCGCGAATTGAGATGGGGGTTAGGAGGCGGCGGGGCCTCGGGTTTTATAGGTCGGCCCCAGGGATGGTCCGGGGGTCCTTGGCGTGCGCGCCCGGCCTCGGTCGGACTCTGGCTCGGGGCCGAGCCGGACTTGGCGCGAGGTCGGGGACGGAGAGAGAGGGGGCGTGGCGCGGGGCGCTGGGCGTGCTTTGGCTGCGGGCTGGGTGTTGGCACTCCTTACGGCCTACAGATAAATCCGCAAGCGGACGGATACCGATGTAGCTTTCACCCGGGAGTATTCCAAGGTATCGATTTCCACGAGAACGAGAAGTGGACTGATTCTAAACTAAGTTGTCCTAGGTAGATGGAATGGAGTGAATGGTATGGATGAGGTGGATGACAACAACAAAGAGAAGAGGAGTGATAGGAGGGTAGAGAGGGTACGAGTCTGGTAGAGGTATTCTACTGATTGATCGAGCAGATCAGAGGATACAGATAGATACTTGCTTCGGGACAAGGGAACCGGTGGACACACAGAAAGGGATGAGAAGGAGTGCCACTATTTCCCAACTGGGGAATCCTACGGACCGGAACTAACGTGATGGGCTACAAAGACCGGAAGGGCTGTCACCACCTTGCGGCTACCACCTTCGTTGCGACGGGAATAAACTAAGTTAGTCTCAAGTATAGGCACCACTCCTACACTAGTCAACTAATACTTATCTCCTATAGAAAGATAAGCACCCAAGCTAAGCAACCAGTATACAGTTATACCAATCAACTAAGCATTGAACGAAGAACCAGCAAGCATATAAAAGTAAGAACTGAATGCTCAATTAATCAGAGAGAGATACAAGAGTTACCAGACATGACCCGGATGTTACTCGAAGTGAAGCCACATCCGTAGAGGTACAGCGGGAAGAGGGGCCGACACTTCGGCTCCTCTCCGAGACGCTCACCTCTCATCTCTCCCTATCTCTACTGATACAAGTGGAGAACTAACAATTCTTTGCCTGCACTCTACTCTTGTGTTGTGTGTCTTGTGCAGGTGAAACCAGGCCTCTATTTATAATGGCCAGTGTCGGTGGAGAAGTGGAGCAGCGGCCAAGCAACTAGAGGTCGGTGCCGAGCCGTTCGGGCGAAAATCCCGATTCGGCCGAACTCCCCGGTTCGGCCGAACCGGAGGATCCACCGCCTTCAGCTCCAAGGGCTGAGATCCACCCTGGGGAGGCGGTTCCAGGCTGGGGGCAGTTCGGCCGTAGGCCCCAGTTCGGCCGAAGGCCCAAGTTCGGCCGAACTGGGCCTGGCCTCTGGTCGGCCTCCCCAGCACCGCCTCTGCCTGGTGGACCCCTTGGGCTGGCTTTTGGTGCTCGGCTTTGTGTTGTGCTGGCCCAAGAATACATGGCAGAGGCCCAGAATGGGTTGGCGGTCGTCCACGTGTCATGTGTCGTCATCGCATGGTCATCGTTGACGTGGACGACTCCCGGTGGCATGCACGGCTAAGGGGGTAACCGGCCGAACGGAGTCGTTCGGCCGAATCGGTCGATTCCGCTCTCTATAGCGCGTATTTCGTGTCATTGTACCTGCACAAGTGGAACTCACCAAAACTCGTGGAACTTTATTAGAAATAAAACCTAAGTACATGGAATATTGCATAAAGCCTCATTTATTCCCGAGTATTGGTGGTCGGATTTGGGTTGTAACGACCGCCAACAAGCTCCCCCAAGCTTAGACCTTTGCTCGTCCTCGAGCAAAGATAAAAACTTAGGCTCGGTGGATCAGAAGTTGCTACAATGTCATTTCTCTTGCAGGTAACATTATAAACAACTAGTACTCAAATTTTTACTTGAATTACTAGCAAGGTATAATTCACCATTTTACCTATGGGGCTTATAGCAAACTCTTTATCTTGGGCGGTTAAAAGGATGAACAGTTTAACTTAGTTTTATTCCACTCTACTCTTTTCAAGATCCTATCTCAGAGTTTTCACCCTTTTGTGAAAAGATAAGTTGTTCCTCATTGGCTCACTCAATCGCTCAAGTGTATTTGAATCCTTACCAAAGGCTTTGCCTTCTTTTCATCCTAACATCTAATTTGGCTTTTTGTGTGGCTCAGGGACAAAGAATGAAGGCATACAGGCATCTTATATTTTGCTACATCAAAAACCGGACCTTAGGAGAATCAAATCACACTCTTAGATCGAGAAGTGCAAGTGTGTGGAATATGCGGAGTGGAAAATGTGGAGTGGAATTTGGTGGAACTTCATGGAATGATTCTCCTTTATTTATTTTTCAAGAGCATGGACTATCTTTTATTATTCTTCATTCATTTTTTTTGCCACGCCTTTTTGGCATGCTTTTCTTTTTCTCATATTTTTTTTGCCATGCCACTTGGCATGCTTTTCTTTTTCTTTTTCTTTTTTTTTGCATAGCCCATGCCTCTACTTCAAGGATATTTGAAGAGGGAATCAAAGAACATGGAGTTTATTTTGTGGAATGGATGATGGCATGGTTTTGCTAACTCCAAGTGTAGGAATTGCAAGTAAGAGGTGGAGTGTATGTGAATCTCGATCTTGAAAGCATGACATATTCCTCACAAAGGTCACAACAATTTGACAAAGCTCACTAAGATGACAAGTAGCATATGGTAGAAAGTTTGAAACTAATCCTATCATATGACTCTGGTAGGTATTTTGACCAATGAGGAACTTGTTTTATTTTGAAAGCATAAATATCCGAGATTTTCACCATACTACGAACAGAAATAGAGTTCAACCAAAGTCTCACTATATCAATCCCCACAACAACCTAGACTTGGAATAAAGCATCTGCTCCCACAAGGTTTTCAGGTTCATTTTACTCATGCCAAATAACTCAAGCATAATCAAGCAACTAGTTGCAATAAAGTACTAGCAAAATTAATGACAGAGCAACTATTCATCACTTCCAAAGTGAGAGGCATATGTTAATTCCATGCATAGTTGGGGAGTTAATTTTATTCAATGGAAATATTTTTGGTATTTTAGATTGAATGACCAAAGCGCTGAGTAATTCGGAACGTACCTGATGGGGGTCCTCCCCCAAGCTTGGACTCTTCACTGGTAGGGATTCAACCAGCTCGCCCGAACCAAAAGGTTCAGCCGAACGGGTCGTCTTGCGCATTCTCGTCATGTTCCTCCATTGTGTCTCTTGCCTGTACTCATGTATCTTTCTGTTAAACAGGGCAATCTCCGGTTGGATCAAATGCACCAACCGGAGCAACAATTTTATTCTTTCTGCATTCAACTCTTATTTTATTTATTCATCAAGCTAAGGTTGGAAAAAAATATTTGGAAGGGAAATAATTAGAGCACCTCCTAAATAACGATTTGAACAAAGGGAAATTGAATTGGAAAATAAATTGAAACTAATGGTGCTCTACAGGATACAACCACATGACATCTGCTCTATAGATGGATCATAAAGGTCTAGATGTTACGTGGCTTTGGCGAGCCTCTCTGATTTGGCAGTGAATGCTTGGTACAGGACATTGTTCTTGTCCATCTGCCAAGGCTCGCCTTCAGTGACCTTCTCATCCTGGTTGCTCAACTTCTGGCATGTTTGTGCCAGTTCTTTTTCAGGCTCTTCAACCATGGGTTTCTCTTCTCCCTCCTCCATGGCTTTCTTCATTGGTGGACTTGTCGTACTCATGGAGAGAGAACCACTGGGTGAGGAAAGGTCTTTGGATAAGGATTGGGTGGTCATGGCGGCTGGGAAATGTGAACACTTGGTCGTGTTCGGGAAAGTGATGGAGGATGGTTTCTGACTTGAGATCGACAAGCAGCTTTCCCAACATTTCCTAGCGACTTCGAGACAAGATGGGATAGAGATAGGATCAAGGGTCAAAAAGGACGCTCAAGGGGCAATCGAGGGGTCCTTCGGTCGAACCAACATGGTTTGGCCGAATTGTCCTAATTTGCCCAAACTAGAGTGGTCTAGTTTGCCCAAAGTGCTTCAGTGAGTCTATCTCTCTAGTGCCTACCCATCTCATTGACGGTATTTACAGAGTGTTCTTGATCTTCATGCTGGATGTTCAGCTTGACCACTAGCTTGGGGGTGTTAAGGTGTGGCTATAAAATGCGGCTCCCTCAAGCTTAGATATTTTCGGGAGTCAATGAGATGGGAGCCCCTATGACTAGCCTAGGGACGCCAAAGCGAGGAAAGATGTTTTCATGGGTCATTTACTCAGCGTGCCTAGTGGCTGCGGATCGATAGGGCTTGGCTTCTACCCAGTTAGAGACGCTATCTACGGCTAGCAGAATAAACTCGTAGTTCTTTGAGTTAGGGAAAGGACCCATGGGGTCTATTCCCCTTACATCAAAGATTTCTACTGAATATTACTGGTGAGTGGCTTCGCGTCTCTTTCCCGTGTTTCTGGCAGTGTGGGCATCTCTTGCTAAGTTTCTTAGCTTCTCCATATTGCCAGACCTTTATTCTGAACACTCCACAATGTCCTTCAGAAGGTGCTCCATGATATCTCTCCCAGGTTTTATGTGCCTCAGGTGCAGGCATGCATCGTCTGAGTCCATTTTGTATCCAGAAGAGATACGGGTTGTCCCATAGGTGATGTCTGCTCTCATAAACCAATCTTTTCCTATTTTCACCTGATGGGACGTACCCTAACACCACGAAGTCAACTATGGTGGCGTACCACGGCTCTAGTGTTGTGGCTTTGAGGAGCGTATCACCCCGTAAGAAAATCGCTGATGGAAAGATCAAACGGGACTTATACCCGAGACAGACCCAACGAATGAGTCTTGGGTTCGCATCCTTTTTGGCCAAGAAATACTTCAGAGCAGTATGGTCGGAATAGACTACGACCTTTCCCTAACTTGGTAGGACCAGAATTTGTCTATAACAAACATAGTTGCTAAGAGTTCCTTTTCCGTGGTTGCGTAGTTGAGCTGGGGCCAGTGAGCATAATGCTTCTTGTCCTTGGTTTGGCCCACAATAGCTCCAACAGCATAATTGCTCGCATCACACATGATTTCTAATGGGATGCTCTAGTCGCGAGACCGGATGATGGGAGCAGAATTGAGTGCTTTCTTAGGGTGTGAAAGGAAGCATAGCACTCTTGATTAGAGACGAGAGGGGTTTCCTTGGCCAAGAGATTGGTCAACGACCGGGCTATTTGAGAGAAATTTTCGATGAGACACCTATAAAGCCCGGTGTGGCCAAGGAACTACGAATCCCCTTTACTTGTAACACCCTGCCCTCCACGAGCCGCCCCGCACAGCCCTTCCGAGGGGCGTGCACGCGTACACATAGCACCCTGCTTACACTTTCATCCTCGCTTCGTGTAAAAGGGTTAACCCGAAGGTGCTATGGCTGGAAGACAAAGGCTTATAAGTTGCCTCCACTCTTGCTCAACTAGCAATGTGGCACTAAACATGTGCATCCCGCACTAATGGGCCACTACCGGGCCATACAAACTGGGCCGGGTGTGACATTACTCGTGGGAGGTGTACGCATAGGGTCGTATTTGGGAGTATGACAGGAGAAGATGATGACTTTAGGCTTTGAATCTAGTCTTTCCCCGATCAAAGACGAATCTTCGTGACAATTGTCTTACGACCCCAAGGTAAGATAAGATAGGGATATGATGAGTATGAAGGTTAGGAGCAATCCCTTCTAAATCTTGGACAAAGTGATCTTTCTCCAGGACAGTGAAAGTCTGATGGGTTTCAACGTTGGAGGGCTTGTCACTGAGGGTCACTGGAGTGTGTTCGTTCTTAAAGAGGGAAGCATACTTTAGTCTAGGGGGAAGAGGCTTAAGTTCGACTGGAGGATGAATCTCTTCTTCCTCCATAAAGAATTGGGCATCTTCTTCTAGGAAATGTTGCTCTAAGTCTATCAAGGATGTTGACATGACCTCCTCTATTGGATCAGGATCGGGATCTATCTCTATTGGGGTATTCAAGGAATAAGAATAAGAGACTGGGACGAGTTCTTCTCTGATCCTAAGCTCAAGCTGGATTATTGGTGAATTTTCTAGGATTTTCATGATTGGCCTACCAATAAAGATGGAGTAAGTGGAATTTTCAGGTAGGTCAAAGATATGGAAATCCAAGAAAAGTTCAGGGTCGTTAATCTTAACGGGTGTGACCCGCAAGATCCCTAAACAGTCGAGGATCCTTCCCAATGTGAACCTTAAACGTTTCTGAGATGATGTCCATGGTTCATCGGGGAGTTGCGCTCACACCAAAGAGCTAGAGATTATGTTGATTCCGAGGCTTGGGTCGTACCCGATTTCTCTGTCATTGCCCATAACTTCATAGAATATGCTTCTGATCCTTTTGGGCATTTTGACAACCTCGGTCGAGGCTTCGGCCTCGTCTAGCCAGTCCCAACTCATGATAGCAGAGAGACGTCCTAGGTACACCCGCTGGTATTCCAATTCTTCTTTGTCGGGGGCCTGATCCTTTTGCTCTACACATCGTTCTCATGGGAAACTTGTTGCACTCCCGATGTCTTCGAATAGATCATCGTCAAAATCATAAAGAGTGGTGTAGAGTGAATCATAATGGTCTGGGCTAGAATATGGTTGTGGTTCGAAATGAGCTTCAGGTTCTGATGGACTGGAAGAGCTAATGGATTTGGATTGGACTGGTATTGGCTCTTTAGGTTCAGGTTCAGGCTGCTTCTCTTCTTCATCGGGGAGTTCATCATAGATTCCAGTGTAGGGGTTGTTGTTTAGGATACGGTCCAGGACTACCCTCGCTTCACTAGGGACCAAATGAAAGAACGACCCTCCAGAAGCAGAGTCCAAGAAAGTGGTGGCTACGGGACAGAGGCCAAGGCTGAAGTGTTGTAAAACAACAGGTTCTGGTAGGCTTAGGTCCGGTCCTGAGGCCAGTATTTGCTTGAAACGAGCCCAGGCAGCTCCTAACGATTCTCCCTTTAATTGCTTAAAGTTAATGATTTCCGCTCGGAGACTGGCTACCTTGGAGACTGGGAAGAAGTTTAGGCAGAATTTTTCCTTGAGAACTTCCCAGCTCCCGTCCATAGTACTGACAGCAAGAGAGTACCATTTCTTTGCTCCTCCCGCTAGTGAAAATGAGAATAGCTTCCATTTGAGTGTCTCTTGTGTCATGCCCGCAATGGTCAGGCATGAGCAGAGTTGCTCAAACTCGCACAAATGCGCGTATGGACTCTCGGCCTTCGTTCCTGAGAACGATTGCTCACGAACCATGGCTATGAAGCCGGGACGTAGCTCATAGCCGGGTGTGGATATGGGATGTGATGATGGTGGTGGCTCCAAACAATCGCCCGTTGGAGCCGAGTGTTGGCGTAAGGTGAGGGTGGAATCCATATAATGGATGGTGGTGGGATACACGGACAACTTGGGTTTGGAATCAGAACAGCTACCGTTCCCCGGCAACGACGCCAGAAAGTATGTTGGCACTCCTTACGGCCTACAGATAAATCCACAAGCGGACGGATACCGATGTAGCTTTCACCCGGGAGTATTCCAAGGTATCGATTTCCACGGAGAACGAGAAGTGGACTGATTCTAAACTAAGTTGTCCTAGGTAGATGGAATGGAGTGAATGGTATGGATGAGGTGGATGACAACCACAAAGAGAAGAGGAGTGATAGGAGGGTAGAGAGGGTACGAGTCTGGTAGAGGTATTCTACTGATTGATCGAGCAGATCAGAGGATACAGATAGATACTTGCTTCGGGACAAGGGAACCGGTGGACACACAGAAAGGGATGAGAAGGGGTGCCACTATTTCCCAACTGGGGAATCCTACGGACCGGAACTAACGTGATGGGCTACAAAGACCGGAAGGGTTGTCACCACCTTACGGCTACCACCTCCATTGCGATGGGAATAAACTAAGTTAGTCTCAAGTATAGGCACCATGTCTACACTAGTCAACTAATAATTATCTCCTATAGAAAGATAAGCACCCAAGCTAAGCAACCAGTATACAGTTATACCAATCAACTAAGCATTGAACGGAACCAGCAAGCATATAAAAGTAAGAACTGAATGCTCAATTAATCAGAGAGAGATACAAGAGTTACCAGACACGACCCGGATGTTACTCGAAGTGAAGCCGCATCCGTAGAGGTACAGCGGGAAGAGGGGCCGACACTTCAGCTCCTCTCCGGGACGCTCACCTCTCATCTCTCCCTATCTCTACTGATACAAGTGGAGAACTAACAATGCTTCGCCTGCACTCTACTCTTGTGTTGTGTGTCTTGTGCAGGTGAAACCAGGCCTCTATTTATAATGGCCAGTGTCGGTGGAGAAGTGGAGCAGCGGCCAAGCAACTGGAGGTCGGTGCCGAGCCGTTCGGGCGAAAATCCCGGTTCGGCCGAACTCCCCGGTTCGGCCGAACCGGAGGATCCACCGCCTTCAGCTCCAAGGGCTGAGATCCACCCTGGGGAGGCGGTTCCAGGCTGGGGGCGGTTCGGCCGAAGGCCCCAGTTCGGCCAAACTGGGCCTGGCCTCTGGCCGGCCTCCCCAGCACCGCCTCTGCCTGGTGGACCCCTTGGGCTGGCTTCTGGTGCTCGGCTTTGTGTTGTGCTGGCCGAAGAATACATGGCAGAGGCCTAGAACGAGTTGGCGGTCGTCCAGGTGTCATGTGTCGTCATCGCATGGTCATCCTTGACGTGGACGACTCCCGGTGGCATGCACGGCTAAGGGGGTAACTGGCCGAATGACTCCGTTCTCTATAGCGCGTATTTCGTGTCATTGTACCTGCACAAGTGGAACTCACCAAAACTCGTGGAACTTTATTAGAAATAAAACCTAAGTACATGGAATATTGCATAAAGCCTCATTTATTCCCGAGTATTGGTGGTCGGATTTGTGTTGTAACGACCGCCAACACTGGGTCGCTGGCTGGGCCAAGGCAGGCGGAGGGAGCAGGCCGGCGCGGGGTAACGGGCGACGGGCTGAGCTGGGCCGAAAGCGGAGAGAGGGGAAGGCTGCGGTGAAAGGAAAAGAAGGAGGGGAAAGAACGCCCTGGAGAAAGAGTTCGGGGAGGAAAAACGAACTAGGGCTGCAGTAATTTTTCTAAATCTCCAAACAACGCCGTTCAAATTTGAATTTAAATTAGATTTAAATTGTAATTGAACCGCACACAACCAAAACACAATGCAGCCAGCATGAATGTAACAAAAATGTTTCTAACCTTATGTTTGATTTTATTTCTCACAAATAATTTATTTTCCCCTAGGTAAATATGAACATTAATTTAATAAGAGCAAATTAATTACTAAATTTTAAATAGGCACTTTTAGGGTGTTACAAACCTACCCCCGTAAGATGAATCTCATCCTCGAGATTCAGATGTGGATGGGAACAACTGTGGATATTCAGCCCTAAGATCCTCCTCTCTTTCCCAAGTTGCTTCATCCTCTGAGTGGCGGCCCCATTGAACCTTGCACATCCGGATCACTTTATTTCTGGTGACTCTTTCAGACTCCTCCAAAATCTTGATAGGATGCTCAGCGTAGGTGAGATCTTCTTGCACATTCAGATCATCTGTTGGGATCTGCTCCTCAGGTACCCGCAAGAACTTTTTCAACTTAGACACGTGGAACACATCGTGTACTCCTGCCAACTTCTCAGGTAGCTCTAACTGATAAGCCACCTCACCCTTCCGGTCCAACACCTTGAAAGGTCTGATATAACGGGGTGCTAATTTGCCTTTGACAGTGAACCTTTTCACTCCTCTATTTGGTGACACTTTGAGGTACACAAAGTCACCGGCTTCGAAACTGAGGTCTCTCGGTGTGACATCTGCATAACTTTTCTGTCTGGATTGTGCCACTTTCAGATTTTGTCTGATGATCTGCACTTGTCGCTCTGCCTCTCGAAATATTTCAGGTCCAAATACCTGACTTTCTCCAGTCTGATTCCAGAATAGTGGCGTCCTGCACTTTCTGCCATATAGTGCCTCGAATGGTGCCATCTGGAAACTCTTCTGGTAACTGTTGTTATATGAGAACTCCGCGTATGGTAAACTCTTGTCCCCACTAGCACCATACTGTAGTGCACAAGCTCTCAACATATCCTCCAAGATCTGATTCGTTCGCTCTGTTTGCCCATCGGTCTGTGGATGGTAAGCTGAGCTGAACTATAGCTTAGTATCCATAGACTCATGTAACTGCTGCCAGAAGTGTGATGTAAACTGAGTACCTCGATCAGACACTATCCTATTTGGTACCCCGTGCAAACATACAATCCTCTCCATATATAACTCTGCTATTCTGGCCCCCGTGTAGGTGGTCTTTACTGGAAGGAAATGAGCCACTTTCATCAAACGGTCCACGATTACCCATATGGAATCGAACCCTCTCTGAGTACGAGGCAACCCAGTGATGAAGTCCATACCAACTTCTTCCCACTTCCACTCAGGTATCTTTAGTGGTTGAAGCAAGCCTGCTGGCCTCTGGTGCTCAGATTTGACTCTCTAGCACGTGTCACACAATGCTACATAGGTAGCTACATCTCGCTTTAATCCGTACCACCAAAATCTTTCTTTGACATTCTGATACATCTTGGTACTCCCTGGGTGTATCGAGTAGGCTGACTCATGGGCTTCTCTCAGGATTGCATCCTTGATCTGTTCTATGTCAGGTACACAGATCCTCTTTTCGTAGTGCAACCTGCTCCCGGATCTCTTTGATCTTCTTATCCCCAAGCTGACCTTTTCAGATCTTCTGTTCCAGAGTCGGTTCCACTGTTATATCCGTGATGCTGGCAACAAAACCTAGACTCATCCTCTCAAACTCCAGACTGAGCTCCTCCGGTAAACACTGTCCAGTGATTTTGTTCACATAACTCCTCCTGCTCAGAGCGTCAGCTACCAAATTAGCCTTGCCTGGGTGATAGTGAATCTCCAGGTCATAATCCTTGATCAACTGTAACCACCTGTGCTGCCTCATCATGTTCAGATTGGACTGGGTGAAAACGTACTTGAGACTCTTATGATCAGTATAAATGTCACACTTGTGTCCGATGAGGTAGTGCCTCCAAATCTTCAGAGCGTGTACCACAGCTGCCAATTCCAAATCATGTGTTGGATAATTCTGCTCGTGCTTCCTCAACTGCCTCGATGCGTACGCTACAACTCTACCTTCTTGCATAAGCACACACCCCAAACCTTGGCGAGAAGCATCACAATAGATGGAAAAACTCTTGGTTATATCAGGTAGTACTAGCACAGGCTTTGTGGTTAACCTCTTCTTCAACTCCTCGAAACTGGTCTGGCACTCAGCTGTCCAGACAAACTTTGCATTTTTCTCTAGTAGAACTGTCATGGGCTTGCCTATCTTGGAAAACCCTTCGATGAACGGTCTGTAGTATCCTGCCATTCCAAGGAAACTTCTGATCTCACTCACATCTTTCGGTGGGTTCCAACTCAGCACATCCTGAACCTTCTTCAGATCGATTGCCACTCCACCATTAGACAACACATGACCCAAGAATGCTACTTCCTTCAACCAGAATTCACACTTGCTCAGCTTGGCATACAGCTGATGTTCCCTCAATCTCCGCATCACCAACCTCAGATGCTCCTCATGCTCTTCCTCGTTCTTGGAGAAGACCAAGATATCATCAATGAACACCACGACAAACTTGTCAAGGTAGTCCATGAAGACACCGTTCATCAGGTACATGAAGTATGCAGGAGCGTTGGTCAATCCAAAAGACATGACCAGGAACTCATACAACCCATACCGAGTAGTAAAGGCCATCTTCTGTATGTCTGATGCCCGGATCCTCATCTGGTGGTAGCCTGATCGAAGATCTATCTTGGAGAACACACATGCTCCCCTCAGTTGATCGAACAAGTCATCGATCCTTGGCAGTGGGTAATTATTCTTGATGGTTACCTCATTGAGTGCTCTATAATCCACACACATCCTCTGAGACTCATCCTTTTTATCTACGAACTACACTGGGGCTCCCCATGGTGAAGAACTAGGATGAATATACCCCTTGGCTAGTAGTGCCTCTATTTCCTCCTTAAGTTTTGCCAATTCTTTTACTCCCATTCTATATGGTCTCTTAGCTATGGGTGCAGTTCTAGGTTTAAGTTGAACACATCTGGGAATTCACACACCACTCTGATGTCTTCCAGGGCTGCACCTTTAGCTTGATTAACTTGACTATGCTCTGGGGAACTGGCTGCCTGATACTCCACCTTCTCACCGGTCTTGGCTGTCAGTTGCACTGCTCTCTTGGAACATTGGATCACTGCGTCATATCTGCCTAACCAGCTCATTCCCAATATCAGGTCGAACCCAAGGGTTTCTAGCACAATCGAATTCACCACGAAGTCTACCCCCCTTATTGTGATGGTGATACGGGGGCAACGTAAAGTGGCACGTTGTTCCCCCCTGGTGAGCTAACTATCATGGGGTTCCCCATAGGTTGCAAGATCATCATGTTCTTTTTCATAAAAGCAGCAGATATGAAAGCATGCGAAGCTCCGAAATCAAACAATACAGTTGCAGGAGTTGAGTTGACAGGGAACGTACCCACAACCACGTCAGTAGCTTTCTCCGCGGTTTCTGCCCCCATGTGGTCGACCTTGCCCCTAGCCAGGTTCTGCTGCTCACGGTTGGCTTGGCCTTGTGGTTGCCCAGTCCTCTGGTTGTTGTTCTGGCCAATAGCATTCTAGCCCCTATGGGGACAAGCGTTGGCATAATGTCCCAGCTCACCACAGCAAAAACATCTCGGACCAGTAGGTGCATTGCTAGCTTGGTTGGGGCGCTGGACCAGACCATTCTATGGTTGATTCTAAAGATGCTGCTGAGGTGGTGCCTGGAGCTGTAGGGGGCGTTGCTGATACTGAGGGCGTTGCAGGTATTGGTTGCGGTTCAGCAAACTGGACTGTCCTTGAAAGCGCTGCGGGTTCACAACCTGCTGGTTCCCTGGCTGCGGGTTGAAGCGGGGGCGGATGTTGCTTCCAGACGGTGGGACTTGAAGCTTCCTCTTCTTGTCCTCCATCTCATGGCGCTTGTGCTCCAACATCAGTGCACCATCCACCAGCTCTTGAAAGGTGGGAAACCTGGTGCACATCAGCTGGTACTGCAATGCATCATGCAAGCCATCTCGGAATCTGGTCTGCTTCTTCCTGTCTGTCGCCACATCCTCTGGGGCGTAGCGGGCCAGCTCGATGAACTTGTCACGATAAGCAGTGACACTCATCCCTTCCGGCTTCAGTGCAAGGAACTCCTTCTTCTTCAGTGTCATCAGGGCCTCTGGCACATGGTGAGAGCGGAAACTCTCACCGAACTCCTGTTACGTGATCTGTGCACGGTTGGCGTGGGCATACTGGTATGAGTCCCACCAGTCCAACGCTGGTCCCTGGAGCTGTGCTCCTGCATACAACACCTTCTCTCTATCATTGCACTACGCAATGTCCAGCTGCCTTTCCACCGCCTTGAGCCAGTCCTCTGCTTGCAGTGGGTCACTTGCTTTGTTGAAGGTCGGAGGGCGTCCCTTCAGAAACTCGCCCCTCTTGTCTCTAGGCTGCACGTGAGGCGGTTGAGGCGAATTCTGCTGGTTCTGCTGCAACATGGTGATGGTCTGGGCCATCTGCTGAGTCAACTGGAGCTGCATCTGCATCATCTGCTCCATGGTGACTGGTGGCGGGTTCTGGTTCGGGGGCTGGTTGCTTCCACTACCACCGGCGTTGCTCTTGGTGTTAACCATCTATCATAACAAGATACCTCCCATCAATACTACTGTCAGTCAGTAACAAAATCCAGACTTGTGCAGATGAGATTGCATAACTGACAGGATATAACTCAGAGATAGTGAGAAGATTGATAGATGGAAAGCAAGAGAGATAAATAACCCAGCTATTTATTCATTAATTCCTTAAACCTTAATCCAATACTAGATGGTGGTAGACTTGCGTCTACACCCATCACACTCATTACAAAGATCCAAATCACTCGTAAGCATAATAACAACCAAACCAATCACCTAAGAACAAAGCTCACACAAGACTCAACACACTGAGTTTTGACTCGACTGAAAAGCGTAAACTACTCGATCCCTATTACAGACTCATGGTAACTTCCTAATGATCACGCTGGACGGTGGTACTGGCGGCGGCAGATCCGTAGCGAGGCCTCTTGCGTCGTGGTGACTCTGCACGGTAGACTGGTCTGTGTGGCGCTGGTGCTCCCAACTTGTGCTCAAGCAGCAGCACTCGCTCCTGAGTCCTCCTCAACTGGTCCCTCACTATGCCGAGCTCATCTGAAGCTGCATCCACGTCTGTGTTGAGAGTAGTGACCAGTGACACAATAGCAGCAAACTGAGGATCCTCAATGTCTCCGATGGGAGCTATGTTGCAAGTTGTCTGTCCACTCCTCCGGCGGGGGTACCACATCTCTGGTCCATGCTGCACCTCAGCCCAGAACTTGTCTTTGTAGCATAAGTAGGCCTGACGAGCTGCATCTGCTATGCCTGCCTCCTGAGAGCTCCTCTCACTGATAGCACTGTGGAACGACCTCATCCTGGCCGCTCTCGCCCAATGGTCAGGCGTGCGGATCTCCACTGTAGTCCTCCAGAAGCTGGGAAAGCGGGGGTGTACCCACCACTCACTGCGGTATTCAATGCCCACGTTGTCGTGGCCATAGTGGTCCTGAAGCATCCTCCTGAGGCGCCAATTGTAGAAGTTGTCGCCTCCATCCCTGACGTAGTCGTACACAGTCCACCTTGGTGGCTCAAGCTCCTCAAGTGCTGGCTCTTCTTCCTCTTCTGGGTCTTCATCATCACTCCCATCATCACCTCCATCATCTCCATCATCACCAGCATCATCATCATCATCATCATCATCAGGATCACCGGCTGAGTCTCCACTCTTGGCTGGCTGAACAGGCTCACGCTGGTGGAGTTCCTCTACCCCACGCTCATCGTCAGAGGGCTCCATCTCCTCCATCATCTCAGGCTCTTCTTCTTCTTCTTCCTCGGACTCCCATTCCTGGCGTCCTTGCTCCAGCTGCCTCTGGCGCTCCTTCTCGCGCCTTTCCTCCCACTCCTGGTAGGCATCCTGGTAGCGGGCGCCCAAGGCCATCTCTGGAACACGTGGCGGAAGGAAGCCACAAGTCGTCTTGCGTGCTGTCAACTTCGTGCGAGCCATCTATGCTGAAGAAAGGAGAGCAGAAGAAAGAAAAAGAAAAACTTTAAAATCTTTGCAATAGCCAGGGGTGGGGAAAACACATCACCATTTTTAAGAAAAGACTCACACATTTATAAGTAAAATCAAAAGAGCAAGGATAAAACAAAATCTAATCAACCATTCTAACTAGGCTGCGATCCTATAGTCAGCACGGCTCTGATACCAATCTGTCACACCCGGATTTACACAGAAACCCGAAATGCGGCCATATGTGTTCCTAGGAAGTCATAGTACACATATAGCGAACAAAAATGATATCAAAGTACAATGCTCGAATAAAATAATAAGTTTTACATCAGTGTTCATCATAAATAAATAAATAAACAGCGGAAGTCTTTTTATTAACTCTCAAACTAAAGTGGAGCCGATTCCCACGGGGACACTGGCTGGTTGATCACAACTTAGTAGAACGGCAGATCCTCAGGAAATTCAACAGCAGCAGTTTCATCTAATCCATCTGTTACCCATCCGGGATTTTGTTGAATAGCAAGTTTAAGTAATTGTCTTACTTAGCAAGTATAACACGGTGTATGAAGGCTCAAAAGTAAGGCTAGACACGGTTGTACTGCATTAGCAATTTTAGTTGTTTCATTTTAGCAATTTTAGTTGTTTCATTCTAATCAAAAAGGATCCAGGCCGCTCGTGACCCTAAGAAAGGCTATCATGATAGATTTACACTCTGCAGAGGTTTCGCCCTTTACCCACCAGTCGCGTAAAAGTTCATGGAACTTTAAACCCAACCATGCGGAGGTGGATCAGACCTCACAAATCACACTTCCAAGGTGTGACCACATAGGGACGCTACGAGGCTTTTCACAAGACACTCTAACAAAACAGTAGCCGTTATGGTACAACACAGGCAGCATGATCCAAGGCACCAAGATTGACTTACGCTCAAGGCGCAACGTGAGGGGGTCAATGGCGTCCAAAGCGCGGCAAAGCATGCCAACAACAAAATAAATAGCGCAACGTGTGGAGCTCCCGCCCTCACAGTGGCTCCCAACACGGGACTGTGCCTAACGAGGCATAGCCGATGGTACCCCCGCCCTTGGTGGATCAAACCATACTCTCACCCATGCTTCCCATAACGCCGTCGGCCCGTCGGTAACTACTGTCAAGCTAGAGCCGTACATGCTACTTGTCCACGACCAGAGCCATTATAGTTCTGGCGGTGGCGACAGGCTCCTAGGTTGCCGCTTTAAAAACCAGTCCTTACAGAGAGACACTAGGGCCCCGCACGAAGCGTACGCCCTAGATCCCTGATCCATGTTACTAAAAAGCAAGTTTTACCATTAACATTGAAGTGAACCATTAATTCAAGATTAACAGTTAAGCAAGGTGACAGTAGCTGCGCCTAGCAAATATCTACCCAAATGCATAAACCCAGTTGATCAGGGTACAAGATAAACAGAACTAGGTACAACCTTAAAGGGATAGCAATTTAGACACATGCATATGCAGTAAATAATGTAAAGGTGTGTCTAGGTAGCAAGGATTGTCCATGCTATACTTGCCTTCCTCAAACTACTGCTGCTGCTGGTCTTGGACGGAACGGCGGCAAGGCGGCGGATCGACGGCGAGGCGGCAAGCTCGGAGGCGGCGGCGGCTATGGCGGTGCTGCGAGCTCGGCTAGGGTTGTGCGGCACGGATTGAGATGGCACTTTTAGGGTGTTACATTACCCTTTGTCAGAAGTTGTAGCTCAATTCCGAGGATGGTCGGAAGTTCCGAAGAATGCAGATAATGTTGCAGAGACAAATCGTGAGAAAGAAGCTTTGATCGAGAGAAAGATGTACTCTTATGGGACTTAAAGAGAAACTTTTGAGACACGTGGTTAGCCATCAATCAACATTACATAACAATGACCACTATGTTCAAAAAAATGATCCAAAGATCAAGAACCAAGAAATAGTGAAGATATCCAAGATATTTACATAACAAGCATGTGCAACACATCAAGCCACATTACAAGAATCCAAGATATTTAGTTCACTCCTTAAAGCACAAAATCTTGACTCATCTAGTGGCTTAGTGAAGATATCGGCAAGTTGCCTTTTGGTGCTCACATGACGTATAGCAATATCTCCCTTTGCCTCATGATCCCGTAAGAAGTGGTGACGAATATCTATGTGCTTTGTTCGGGAGTGTTGCACTGGATTGTTAGCAAGCTTAATAGCGCTCTCATTGTCACACAAGAGCGTAATCTCACTAAACTCACAACCGAAATCACTCAAAATTTGCCTCATCCAAAGTAGTTGGGCACAACAAGCGTCGACCGCCACATACTCGGCTTCGTCGGTCGATAGAGCGACCAAATTTTGCTTCTTTGAGCTCCATGACACCAAGGACCGACCAAGAAATTGGCAAGTCCCCGTTGTACTCTTTCGGTCTACTTTACAACCGGCATAATCAGAATCCCAAGGAAGAATCATCCCAAGGAGTTTCCACCATATTCAACTCCATATATTCCACACACTTGTAGTTCTCGATCTTAAGGTGTGATTTGATTCCCGAAAGATCCGGTCTTTGACTTAGCAAAATATAAGATGCAAGCATGCCTTCATTCTTAGTCCCTAAGCCACACAAAAAGCCATATTAGATGTTAGGATGAAAAGAAGGCACAAGCCTTTGGTGAGGATTCAAATACAATTGAGTGATTGAGTGTACCAATTGAGGAACAACTTGCATTTTCAAAACTTGTGGAAAAAACCAAGATGGGATCCTGAAAAGAGTAGAGTGGAATAAAACTGAATTTAAACTGTTCATCCTCTCAACCGCCCAAGGTAAGGAGATTGCTATAAGCCACATAGGTAAAATGGTGAATTAATACTTTGCGTATGATTCAAGTATTTTTGAGAACTAGTTGTTTATAAAGTTTACCTGCAAGACAATGACATTGTAGCAACTCCTGATCCACCGAGCCTAAGTTTCTATCTTTGCTCGAGGATGAGCAAAGGTCTACGCTTGGGGGAGCTTGTTGACGGTCGTTACAACCCAAATTCGACCACCAATACTCAGGAATAAAAGAGGTTATATGCAACATTCCATGTACTTTGGTTTATTTCTAATACAGTTTCACGAGTTTTGGTGAGTTTCACTTGTGCAGGTACAATGACACGAAATACGTGCTATAGGGAGCGGAATCGTCCGAATTGGCTGAACGACTCTGTTCGGCCGGTTACCCCCCCTTAGCCGTACATACCACCGGGAGTCGTCTACGTCAACGATGACCAAGCGATGACAACACATGACACGTGGGCGACTGCCACCTCATCTATGGGCCAGAAAGACACGAAGTCCACCACGAACAAGCAGCCCAAGAGGTCCAGAAGCAAGAGGCGGTGCAGGAGGGCAGTCACTCTCCAAAATTTTCGAATTTTGGGATGTGAATTTTTAACGTAATTAATACAATAATTTTCTCAATTTTCTAAAAATTTTCAAGCTTTGTTTAATTTACAGGGAATTTATGATAGAAAAAAATATATTTGTGAAATATAAATAAATTACTTTGTATGTTGCATTCATGCTGGCTGCATTGAGTTTTGTATTGCTTGTGGTTCAAATGAGGATTTAAATCTAATTTAAATTCGTGTTTGAACTGCGTTTGTTTGAGTCTTAGAATAGTTGTTCGATCTAGAGTTCACTTTTGCCCCCTGGACTCTTCCCCCGACCTGCTTTCCGTCCCTTCTCTCTTTGCCCCCCTCCCCCCTCCCCTCCTCCCCCGCGGCCCAACGTTTCCCCCCTTCTTCCTCTCTCGGCCCAGCCGCCAGCCCGCGGCCCATCTGCAACTTCCCCGCCCCTGCTCCGGCCCACGACTTAATGGTTCACTTCAATATGATGATTAAAACTTGCTTTTTAGTAACATGGATCAGGGAGCTAGAGCATGTGCTTTGTGCTTTGCTCTAGTGTCTCTCCCTTAGGACTGGCTCTTAAAGCGGCAACCCAGGAGCCTGTTGCCACCACTAGAACTATAATGGCTCTGGTCTTGGTGAAGTAGCTTGTACGGCTCTAGCTTGACAGTGGTTACCGAGGGGCCAATGGCGTTAGTGGAAACAAGGTGAAAGGGTGTTTTCCGATTCCACCGAGGACGGGCCGTCGGCTAGGTCCCGTTAGACCCAGTCCCATGTTGGGAGTCTCAGCGATTGAGAACTCCGCACGTTGCGCATTGTTGGGTGGATTCCGCGCTCTGGACGCCATCGACCCCCTTACGATGGACTCCGTAGGCGTACGTCGATCTCGGTGCCTAAGTTCTCACCGCCTTGTTAAACTAGCGGCTACTGTCTTGTTAGGGTGTCTTGCGAAAAGCCTCGAAGAGTCCCTATGCCGTCACACCTCGGTAGTGTTGATGTGCGTGGTTGGGTGCAAAGTTCCTTTGAACTTTTACGCGACTGGTGGGTAAAGGGCGAAACCTCTGCAGAGTGTAAATCTATCATGATAGCCTTGCTCAGGGTCACGAGCGGCCTGGATCCTTTTTGATTAGAAGATGATGGTATTTATGTTTAATATCACTTACACTTTATTAATGAGATTGCAACTGGGATTCATACACTTGTAGTAACTTGGTTAATGTTAAAACGAACCAAGTAAAAGTGCTAATGCAATTAAGCCTTGTCTAGCCTTTTTGAGCCTTCATACACCCGTGCTATACTTGCTAAGTAAGACATTTACTTACGCTTTCTATTGTTCAACAAAATCCCGGATGGGTAACAGATGAAGTTTCTTGAGGATCTTCCGTACTACTGAGCTGTGGTCAACTAGTCGGTGTCCCTGTGGACTTGAGGCTCTACCTGTCGAGAGAGTTAGACTTCCACTATGTATTAGGTAAACTATGCTATAAAACTATTTTTATTCAAACATATGTACTCTGTTTATCATATTTGTTAACTATATGTGATGTGGACTTCCTGGGCACACATATAGTAGCATTCGGGTTTCTGTGTAAACACGGGTGTGACATCGGCCGAACCGCCCCCAGCTAGAAACCGCCTCCCAGGGTGAATCACGGCCCTTGGAGCCAAAGACGGTGGATCCTCTGGTTCGCCCGAACCAGGGAGTTCGGCCGAATCGAGGAATTCGGCTGAACCGCCTCTTTGCCGCCTCTAATTGCCTTGGCGGTTGTTGGCGGTCGTTATGGACTGATTTCCGACCTCCAACCGTGTTTAAAATGAACATAATGGAATCACACATCATAGCTATAGGGCTTATTGCTAACCCTTTCCATGAGTTTTGGTGTCTATTTGATTCCAGGAGTCGAATTACCGAATTTGAGGCAAATCCAGCCAAAGTGGTGGGTTCGGTCGAATCCCGTGTGTCGGTGCTGAGATTGGGCGGCCAATCCTCAGCGCCACACAGAATGCGCTGTGTCCCGTCCCCTGACGGTTGATGCAAGAACTAGCACGATGACACGAGAGTTTATCCTGGTTCCGGCCGCGGGGCCGTACGTCCAGCAGACTGTGCTCGCGGCACTATACTGTCTTGCACCGAGGTGCCTACAGTGTGGGAGCTACAAGCACGGCGGGAGAGGAGAGGAAGTCTCCAAGTCCCTGAACATGGGTGTGAAAGTGATTGAGGAGAGTGCCAATATCGTGGAAGGCGGTGATCGTGTGTGCCTGTCTTCTCTCTCGCTCCCTTCCTCCTTTTATAGGCCAAGGAGAGGGGGGAGAGGCTTACAAGTACAAGTACAGTGTGTGCTATAGGGGCGCGCACTAGAGAGCATGGCGCCGGGCGTGCGGTCGTCCTTGACCCTGGCAGGGGATTTATGGCGAGCTCCGGCTTCTGCGGGTGTCACGGCCGTCCCTGTGCTTGTCCTGGAGTGGTTTCGAGGGGTGGCGCCGCCGTATCCCGCGCCCAGCCGCCCGCCGCTGGTTGGTTCAAGGGCGTGGCAGGTGGGGAAGGATGAGAGTTGGCGGTGCAGGGGTCAGCATGGCGGTTGCTGTTGACCATAGTGCGCGGCGTGCCCGGTCTACCGGGGAATGGCCGAGAGTTGGTGGATTTGACCCGGCGTTCGTCATCACCGGGCCGCGCCTGACCGGTGTCCGTGCTCGGTCGCTGCTCATTCGAGGGTTCTTCACGCCCATTCGAGGGCTGCACCGGGGGGGGGGGGGGAAGGACGGGAGCGGGTGGAATAGTGGTGCAGAATGACGCCTGCAAGTCTGCACAGGGCCTTGCGCAGCGCCGCATGCATCCGCACAGTGGCGGTGAGGGTGCATAGTGACCGGAGCAGGTAGAACAGCGAGCTCTGCGGTGTCAGCGGCGCGGCGTGGGGAGAGATCGTCTTTTAACTTCGGCGCCCGCCCGATGGGGCGGGCATTAAATGTCGTTGTCGGGCGGGGCGCCGGGGCACGCCGCGTTGAGTAGAGAGGTGGCCTCGAGCGAGGCGGAGTTGGCTCACCTGCTCGAGGGGGTGCGCGGCCCTCGAGCAAGGCGGAGTTGGCTCGCCTGCTTGAGGGGGTGCGCGGCCCTCGAGCGAGGCGGAGTTGGCTCGCCTGCTTGAGGGGGTGCGCGGCCCTCGAGCGAGGCGGAGTTGGCTCGCCTGCTTGAGGGGGTGCACGACCCTCGAGCGAGGCGGAGTTCGCGTTGCGCCTGATCCGGGGGGCCCGGGTCCCTCGAGCAAGGCGGAGACGGGGGTCGCTACTTGGGTCCCCTCGTCAGGCGAGCTCGGTCGGCTATATTTGGGCCGTGATAAGCTGTGACGGGCCGCACTGCCTTGGTGGCCCTTCCGGGCTGCCGGTGATTCGGCCTTCCGTGGTTAACGTTTTTTGAGGGTGATTACCCCGATGGTTAGGGGACCCCCTGGGTCTGTCCCCGACAGTAGCCGCCGAGTCTCTGCCGGACTAAGGGTCAGTCGGGCAGAGGCTGATGGTTCGCGGGATCGTTCCCGGGCATTCTGCGGGGATTACTCCTTCTTAATTACGCATGTTCTGCCGTGGGGGCGCGCGAGCGCACCCGCGGGTGTAGCCCCCGAGCCCTTGGAGGAGTGAGTTCACTCGTGCAAGGGCTTTGATTCCCGAGGGTTGTGTTAGTCGCTCCCCATTCGACGTGGTGGATTGCGGGGATGATACCGATTTATACGGAACCTGGGGGGCGGGTCCTGCACGGCTTCGACGTGTTTCGCGCATAGGAGGAGGAGGAGATGCTGCAAGGAGCCCCCGAGCCCCTGGCCCAAGCGGAGGCGGTCAGAGGGGCTTCTTGTCTTTGAGTTGCGACCCTCGCTTCCCCTTCGCGGGGGAGAGGGGTGAGGTCATTCGTGTAACCCTCGAATTGGGCCACGTACACGGATGCCTCGGTGAGCTGCTAGCGGGTAGTTCAAGTGGACGCCCGTGCCCCGTTCGCTAGGGGTCGGCTCGTGGTCCGGAGACTCGTCCATAAGAGTGCTTGCAAAGGTTTGCTAGGTAGGGCTCGGCCCCGTTCGATGGGGGCCGAGGGCGCGGAAGCTCTCCCTCGATGGGATCCCTCGTCTAGCTGCCCCTGTCTGGCCTTGAACACAACAGGGGCGTCCCCTAACTTCGCGTTCGGGGTAAAGTCTGTTGAGCACGCCCGAATCATCCCTGACTCTGTTGATCCGGAGCGCCTGTCGAACCCTTTCGCGGGCCAGGCTTCGTACTCCTGATCAGTGGGGCCTTGCGAAAGGTGCAGGTCGCCCTCGAGCAGCAGGCTTGAGGGTTGGTCGAGCGTGACCGGTAGCCTCCGCATCGCTTAATCTGGGGTGCCCGTCGAGCCCTTTCGAGGCCTGGGTTTCAAGCCCCTGATTAGTAGCACCCTGCGCCTCAGGGGGGAGGGGCGTTGTTGTCTTACCTTGGAAGGAACCCTTCCGTTCGGTTGTTGACGTTTCGGTTTGCGGGCCTACGCGCGACCGTTGGCGGGCGCGGTCGTGGCTGATGTGGCACGGAGTGGGCGAGGTGGGCGTAGTGGGTGCACCTTTTTAGGCGGAGTTGGCGTGCGCCGGGGAGAGGCGAGGCGACGGGCGGTCAGGCACCGCTGCCGCGTCGTTTCGTTTTACTGTGCCGCAGTAAATGCCGCCGCTCACGCGTGCCGTTCTCGGGGAAAGGGGAGGGGCCCCCCGCTTGTCATCGATGCGCCACGCGCGCCGGGCCCGTCGCCAACTGTTTTGTGTGCTGCGGCGGGGATGAACCCGCTTGCACCCTTATAAAAAGGAAAGCTGGGGGGGGAGGGGATTACTTACCTTTGCCATTCCCCGCATCAGCTCGCGCCTCCGCCTCTCTCGCTTCCGAGTCCGCTCGCTGCTTTCTGCTCATTCCGCCCGCCTTCGTCGCCTTTTGCTCCCCGCTCCGCCGTCTGCCATGGTGGTCATTGAGGGCGTCACCGATTGGACTCCGTCCACCGCCACCGACCACCTCCTGGAGGGCCTGGTGACCAGCGGGCAGCTCTCACCCCGGGGCGACCCGGCGCGGACGGCATGGATTGTCCCACCGCTGGCGGCCAGGGTGCCGAACCCGCCGGCGGGGTACGTGGTGAGCTTCGTCCGCTTCCACGAGCGAGGCTTCAACGCGCCTGCCAGTCAGTTCATGCGGGGCCTCTACCACTACTACGGCGTGGAGCTCCACAACTTCGCCCCCAACGCCATCTCTCAAGCGGCGGCCTTCGTCGGCGTCTGTGAGGGCGTGCTGGGGATCGAGGCGCACTGGGACCTGTGGGTCCACCTCTTCCGCGCCGAGCTCAGCACGTCCGGCGCGGGAAAGGGGGTGCGCCGTTCTTCGTGTGCCGGCGGTCTTACGCTTGCGCCGTCCGAGCCCCGGAAGCATCTGTATCCGGCCTGCAGGATGACCACCAACAATAGTGGCTGGGCCAAGGGGGATGATGACAACAAGGAGAGAAGAGAAGAGGTAGGAGGGTAGAGAGGGTACAGGTCTGGTAAGGGTATTCTACCGATTGACTGAGCAGAGCAGAAGATACAGATAGATACTTGCTTCGGGACTACAGAGCCTCCGACACACAGAAAGGGATGAGAAGGGGTGCCGGTTACCCTGAACCTTGGGTCCTAGGACACCGGAACTAATGTGATGGACTACGAAGACCGAAAGGGCTGTCACCACCTTACGGCTACCACCTCCGTTGCGACGGGTAGAAACTAAGGTTACTGGCAAGTCTAGGAACCACTCCTACACTAGTCAATAACTACTTATCTCCTATAGCAAGATAAGCACCCAAGCTAAGCAACCAGTATAGAGTTATCCCAATCAACTAAGCATTGAACGAAGAACGAGACAAGTATATAGATGTAAGAACTGAATGCTCAATTAATCAGAGAGAGATACAAGAGTTACCAGACATGACCCGGATGTCACTCGAAGCAGAGCCGCATCCGTAGAGGTACAGCGGGAAGAGGGGCCGACACTCCGGCTCCTCTCCGGGACGCTCACCTCTCCTCTCTCCCTATTTCTACTGATACAAGTGGCGGAACTTGGCAACGCTCACTCTACTCTTGTGTTGTGTTTGATACAAGGTGTATGCCACTGCTTATATAGGTGTCCTAAGGCGGTTTGGAGTGGAGTAACCGCCAAGGGATCCAGGGGATATTCCCTGTTGATTCGGGCGAAGAGACCGGGTTCGGCCGAACAGGTCGGTTCGGCCGAACCCCTGGATCCACCGCCTTGGCTCTGGACAGCATGGATGCACTCCTGGAGGCGGTTGGTGCATTGGGGGCGGTTCGGCCGAACTGGTGGGTTCGGCCGAACTTTGCTTTCAGCCCAGAACGCCCCCCGTGCACCGCCTCTTGCTCCTGGACCCCTTGGGCTGGCCTTTGGTGCTTGGGTTTGAGTTGATTCGGCCCAGGATGACGTGTCGGTGCTCCGGGATGTGTTGGCGGTCGTCCACGTGTCATGTGTTGTCGTTTGGTTGACGTGGACGGCTCCCGCTGGCCTGTACGGCTAAGGGGGGTAACCGGCCGAACGTGTCGTTCGGCCGAATTGGTCATTTCCGACCCCTATAGCTCGTATTTCGCAATGTTGTACCTGCACAAGCGACACTCACCAAAACTCGTGGAACTCCATTAGAAATAAAACCTAAGTACATGGAATGTTGCATAGTCTCTCATTTATTCCCGCGTATTGGTGGTCGAATTTGGGTTGTAACGACCGCCAACAAGCTCCCCCAAGCTTGGCTCTTTGCTCGTCCTCGAGCAAAGATAAAACTTAGGCTTGGTGGATCAGGAGTTGCTACAATGTCATTTTTCTTGCAGGTAACTTCATAAACAACTAGTAGTCAAGCAAATACTTGAATCACTAGCAAGGTATTAATTCACCATTTTACCTATGGGGCTTATAGCAATCTCCTTATCTTGGGCGGTTGAAAGAATGAACAGTTTAACTTAGTTTTATTCCACCCTACTCTTTTCAGGATCCTATCTCGGAGTTTTCACCCTTTTGTGAAAAGATAAATTGTTCCTCATTGGCTCACTCAATCGCTCAAGTGTATTTGAATCCTCACCAAAGGCTTTGCCTTCTTTTCATCCTAACATCTAATTTGGCTTTTGTGTGGCTCGGGGACAAAGGATGAAGGCATACAAGCATCTTATATATTGCTAAGTCAAAGACCGGATCTTAGGAGAATCAAATCACACTCTAGATCGAGAAGTGCAAGTGTGTGGAATATGTGGAGTGGAATTTGGCGGAATTTCATGGAATGATTCTTCCTCTCCTTGATTTATTTTTCGAGAGCATGGGCTATCCTTTATTCATATTTTTGCCATGCCTTTTGGCATGCTTTTCTTTTTCTCATTTTTTTGCCATGCCAATTGGCATGCTTTTCTTTTTCTTTTTGCATAGCCCATGCCTCTAATTTAAAGATATTTGGAGAGGGAATCAAAGAACATGAAATTTTATTTATGGAATGGATGATGGTATGGTTTTGCTAACTCCCAAGTAGGAATTGCAAGTGAGAGGTGGAGTGTATGTGCATCTCGATCTTAGAAGCATGAAAGATTCCTCACTAAGGTCACAACAATTTGACAAAGCTCACTAAGATGACAAGCAGCATATGGTAGAAAGTTTAGAACTAATCCTATCATATGGCTCTGGTAGGCATTATGACCAATGAGGAACTTTGTTTTAATTTTGAAAGCATAAACAACCGAGATTTTCACCACACTAAGAGCAGAAATAGAATTCAACCAAAGTCTCACTATATCAATCCCCACAACAACCTAGACTTGGAATAAGGCATATGCTCCCACAAGGTTTTTAGGTTCATTTCTACTTATGCCAAATAACTCAAGCATAGTCAAGCAACTAGTTGCAACAAAGTACTAGCAAAATTAATGACAGAGCAACTATTCATCATTTCCAAAGTGAGAGGCATATGTTTCATTCCATGCATGGTTGGGAGTTTATTTAAAGGAAGTATTTTCAATTGAATGACCAAAGTGCTGAGTAATTCGGATCGTACCTGATGGGGGTCCTCCCCCAAGCTTGGACTCTTCACTGGTAGGGATTCAACCTTGAAAGGTACTGAGTTAGCTGGTCGGCCTGCTCCTCCACTGTGTCATGCCTGTACTCATGTATCTTTATGTTAAACAGGGCAATCTCCGGTTGGCTCAAATGCACCAATCGGAGCGACAATTTTATTCTTTTTGCATTCAACTTTTATTTATTCATCAAGCTAATGTTGGAAACAAAATGTGTTGGAAGGGAAATAATTAGAGCACCTCCTAAACAATGATTTGAGCAAAGGGAAATTGAATTGGGAAATAAATTGAAACTAATGGTGCTCTAAAAGATACAACCACACGACTTCTACTCTATAGATGGATTGTAAAGGTCTAGATGTCATGTGGCTTTGGCGAGCCTCTTGAATTTGGTTGTGAATGCTTGGAAGAGGACATTGTTCTTGTCCATCTGCCAAGGCTCGCCTTCAGTGACCTTCTCATCCCGATTGCTCAACTTCTGGCTGGTTTGTGCCAGTTCTTTTTCAGGCTCTTCAACCATGGGTTTCTCTTCTCCCTCCTCCATGGCTTTCTTCGTTAGTGGACTTGTCATACTTATGGAGAGGGAGCCCTTGGGTGAGGAAAGGTCTTTGGACAAGGATGGTGGCTGGGAAATGTGAACACTTGGTCGTGTTCGGGAAAGTGATGGAGGATGGTTTCTGACTCGAGATTGACAAGCACCTTTCCCGACATTTTCCTAGCGACTCTGAGACAAGATGGGATAGAGATAGGATCTAGGGTCCAAATGGATGCTCAAGGGGCAAAACAGGGGTCCTTCGGTCGAACCAGCATGGTTCGGCCGAATTGTCCTAGTTTGCGCAACTAAAGTGGTCTAGTATGCCCAGAGTGCATTAGTGAGCCTATCTCTCTACTGCACACCCATCTCATTGACGATTTTGAAGAATGTTCTTGATGTGAGTACTGATGTTCTGCTTGACCATTAGTTTGGGGGTGAGAAGGTGTGGCTATAAAATGCGGCTCCCCCAAGCTTAGATATTTCCGGGAGATGGAGTCAATGAGATGGGAGCCTCTACGACTAGCCCAGGACGCCAAAGCAAGGAAAGATGTTTTCATGGGATATTTGCTTAGCGTGCCTGGTGGCTACGGCTCGATAGGGCTTGGCTTCTACCCAGTTAGAGATGGGATCTATGGCTACCAGAGTAAACTCGTAGTTCTCTGAGTCAGGGAAATGACCCATGGGGTCTATTCCCCATACATCAAAGGTTTCTACTTGAAGACTACTGGTAAGCGGCTATGCGTCTCTTATATTCCTGTGTTTCTGGCAGTGTGGGCATCTCTTGCTAAATTTCTTAGCATCTCCATTTTGCCAGACCTTTATTTTGAACGCTCTATAGTGACCTTCATAAGGTGTTGCATGATATCTCTCCCAGGTTTTATGTGCCTCAGGTGCAGGTATGCATCGTGTGAGTCCATCTTGCATCCAGAAGAGATACGAGTTATCCCATAGGTGATGTCTGCTCTCATAAACCAATCTTTTCCTATTTTCACCTGATGGGACGTACCCTAACACCATGAAGTCAACTATGGTGGTGTACCACGGCTCTAGTGTTGTGGCCTTGAGGAGCGTATCACCCCCTAAGAAAATCGCTGATGGGAAGATCAAACGGGACTTGTACCCAAGACAAACCCAATGGATGAGTCTTGGGTTCTCATCCTTTTTGGTCAAAAAGGTACTTCAAAGCAGCATGGTCTGAATAGACTATGACCTTTGCCCAAACTAGGTAGGACCAGAATTTGTCTATAACAAACACAACTGCTAGGAGTTCCTTTTCCGTGGTTGCGTAGTTGAGCTGGGGCCAGTGAGCATAATGCTTCTTGTCCTTGGTTTGGCCCACAACAGCTCCTACGGCAAAAATCGCTCGCATCACACATGATTTCTAGTGAAATGCTCTAGTCGGGAGGCTGGATGATGGGAGCGAAGCTGAGTGCTTTCTTAAGGGTTTGAAAGGAAGCATAGCACTCTTGATTAGAGACGAGAGGGGTTTCCTTGGCTAGGAGATTTGTCAATGACCGGGCTATTAGAGAGAAATTTTCGATGAAACACCTATAAAGCCCGGTGTGGCCAAAGGAACTACGAATCCCCTTTACTCGTGGGAGGTGTACGCATAGGGTCGTATTAGGGGGTATGACAGGGGAAGATGGTGGCTTCTGGCTTTGAATCTAGTCTTTCCCCGATCAAAGACAAATCTCCGTGACACTTTCCTATCGACCCCAAGATAAGATGAGATAGGGATATGATGTGTATGAAGGTTAGGAGTAATCCCTTTGAAATCTTGGATCGAGTGTCCTAAGAATGATCGATCCTCCTCCAGGACAGTGAAAGTCGGTTGGGTTCCAGGGGGTTTGTCATTGATGGTCACTGGAGTTTGTCCGTCCTTAAAGAGGGAAGCACACTTCAATCCAGAGGAAAGAGGTATAGGCTCGATTAGAGGATGAATTTCTTCTTCCTCCATAAGGAATTGGGCATCTTCCTCAAGGAAAGGTTGCTCTAAGTCTGCCAGAGTTGTTGACATGACCTCCTCTATTGGATCAGAATCGGGGTCTGTCTCTATTAGGGTATTCAAGGAATAGGAATAAGAGACTGGGACGAGTTCTTCTCCGATCCTAAGCTCTAGCTGGATTATTGGTGAATTTTCTAGGATTTTCATGATTGGCCTACCAATAAAGATGGAATGAGTGGAGTTTGTGGGTAGGTCAAAGATATGGAAATCCAAGAAAAGTTCAGGGTCGTTAATCTTAACGGGTGTGACCCACAAGATCCATAAACAGTCGAGGATCCTTCCCGATGTGAACCTTAAACGTTTCTGAGATGATGACCATGGTTCATCGGGGAGTTGCGCTCGCACCAAAGAGCTAGAGATTATGTTGATTCCGAGGCTTGGGTCATACCCGATTTCTCTGTCATTGCCCATAACTTCATAGAATATGCTTCTGATCCTTTTGGGCATTTTGACAACCTCGGTCGAGGCTTCGGCCTCGTCTAGCCATTCCCAACTCTTGATGGCAGAGAGATGGCCTAAGTACCCTCTCTGATATTCTAGTGCTTCCTTGTCGGGTGGTGGATCCTTTTGCTCTACACATTGTTCCAATGGGAAACTTGTTGCACTCCCTACGTTATCGAATAGATCGTCATCAAAATCGTAGGGAGTGGTGTAGAGTGGATGATAATAATCCAGGCTAGAATATGGTTGTGGTTCGAAATGAGCTTCAGGTTCTGATGGACTGGAAGAGCTAATGGATTTGGATTGGACTGGTATTGGCTCTTTAGGTTCAGGTTCAGGCTGCTTCTCTTCTTCATCGGGGAGTTCATCATAGATTCCAGTGTAGGGGGTGTTGTCTAGGATACGGTCTAGGACTACCCTCGCTTCACTAGGAACCAAATGAAAGAACGACCCTCCAGAAGCAGAGTCCAAGAAAGTGGTGGCTACGGGACAGAGGCCAAGGCTGAAGTGTTGTAAAACAACAGGTTCTGGTAGGCTTAGGTCCGGTCCTGAGGCCAGTAATTGCTTGAAACGAGCCCAGGCAGCTCCTAACGATTCTCCCTTTAATTGCTTAAAGTTAATGATTTCCGCTCGGAGACTGGCTACCTTGGAGACTGGGAAGAAGTTTAGGCAGAATTTTTCCTTGAGAACTTCCCAGCTCCTGTCCATAGTACTGACAGCCAGAGAGTACCATTTCTTTGCTCCTCCCGCTAGTGAAAACGGGAATAGCTTCCATTTGAGTGTCTCTTGTGTCATGCCCGCAATGGTCAGGCATGAGCAGAGTTGCTCAAACTCGCGCAAATGCGCGTATGGACTCTCAGCCTTCGTTCCTAAGAACGATTGCTCATGAACCATGGCTATGAAGCCGGGACGTAGCTCATAGCCGGGTGTGGATATGGGATGTGATGATGGTGGTGGCTCCAAACAATCGCCCGTTGGAGCCGAGTGTTGGCGTAAGGTGAGGGTGGAATTCATATGGTGCATGGTGGTGGGGTACACGGACAACTTGGGTTTGGAATCAGAACAGCTACCGTTCCCCAGCAACGGCGCCAGAAAGCTTGTTGGCACTCCTTACGGCCTACAGATAAATCCGCAAGCGGACGGATACCGATGTAGCTTTCACCCGGGAGTATTCCAAGGTATCGATTTCCACGGGGAACGAGAAGTGTACTAATCCTAAACTAAGTTGTCCTAGGTAGATGGAGTGGATAAATGAAATGGATGAGGTGGATGACGACAACAAGGAGAGAAGAGAAGAGGTAGGAGGGTAGAGAGGGTACAGGTCCGGTAAGGGTATTCTACCGATTGACTGAGCAGAGCAGAAGATACAGATAGATACTTGCTTCGGGACTACAGAGCCTCCGACACACAGAAAGGGATGAGAAGGGGTGCCGGTTACCCTGAACCTTGGGTCCTAGGACACCGGAACTAACGTGATGGACTACGAAGACCGAAAGGGCTGTCACCACCTTACGGCTACCACCTCCGTTGCGACGGGCAGAAACTAAGGTTACTGGCAAGTCTAGGAACCACTCCTACACTAGTCAATAACTACTTATCTCCTATAGCAAGATAAGCACCCAAGCTAAGCAACCAGTATAGAGTTATACCAATCAACTAAGCATTGAACGAAGAACAAGACAAGTATATAGATGTAAGAACTGAATGCTCAATTAATCAGAGAGAGATACAAGAGTTACCAGACATGACCCGGATGTCACTCGAAGCAGAGCCGCATCCGTAGAGGTACAGCGGGAAGAGGGGCCGACACTCCGGCTCCTCTCCGGGACGCTCACCTCTCCTCTCTCCCTATTTCTACTGATACAAGTGGCGGAACTTGGCAACGCTCACTCTACGCTTGTGTTGTGTTTGATACAAGGTGTATGCCACTACTTATATAGGTGTCCTAAGGTGGTTTGGAGTGGAGTAACCGCCAAGGGATCCAGGGGATATTCCCTGTTGATTCGGGCGAAGAGACCGGGTTCGGCCGAACAGGTCGGTTCGGCCGAACCCCTGGATCCACCGCCTTGGCTCTGGATGGCATGGATGCACTCCTGGAGGCGGTTGGTGCATTGGGGGCGCTTCCGCCGAACTGGTGGGTTCGGCCGAACTAGGCTTTCAGCCCAGAACGCCCCCCGTGCACCGCCTCTTGCTCCTGGACCCCTTGGGCTGGCCTCTGGTGCTTGGGTTTGAGTTGATTCGGCCCAGGATGATGTGTCGGTTCTCCGGGATGTGTTGGCGGTCGTCCACGTGTCGTGTGTTGTCGTTTGGTTGACGTGGACGGCTCCCGCTGGCCTGTACGGCTAAGGGGGGTAACCGGCCGAATGTGTCGTTCGGCCGAATTGGTCATTTCCGACCCCTATAGCACGTATTTCGCAATGTTGTACCTGCACAAGCGACACTCACCAAAACTTGTGGAACTCCATTAGAAATAAAACCTAAGTACATGGAATGTTGCATAGTCTCTCATTTATTCCCGCGTATTGGTGGTCGAATTTGGGTTGTAACGACCGTCAACACCGGCGCCAGTGGCTGGGGGAGCGGCCGAGTGGGATACGGCCGAGGCAGCGCTGCGTCAGGGTCAGCGCGGCCCGAGCGCATGGCCGGAGGAGACCGGTGTCTCTGCCCGAGTCTGGCGGGGCATGGCGGAGGAGAACGAGCTATGGGCTCGAGCGGAGCGGGTCGGGACGGACCTGGAGCGGGCCATCTCTTCCGCCGCCGATCTTCATTCCAGGCAGGCGCTGGAACTCTTCGAGGTAACCTCGTGCTTATCCATACTGCTTAGTAATTCGTCATCGTTTTTAGTTCGTGCCTTATCCTTGATGGTTCTTCGTGCAGCTTCTGCGGCAGGAGGCGGCAGACAAGACCGCGTGCATCGTGGACTTGTACGCCGCCGATCTTCGTCGGTACCGTCAAGCGAACCTGGACCTGGGCACGGAGGTGACCCAGCTCACCGCCCGGGTGAGGGAGACGGAGACGGCCGCCCACGCACACGAGGCTGCCAAGGCTCGCGCGGAGCAGGAACGCGACGCCGAGAGAGGCGCGGCGGAGCGGGGGGCCCGGGCATTGGCCGCGGCGTTGGAGCGGCTCGAGCTCGAGCGCAAGGCGTGCGAGGAGGCCGAGACCAAGGTGCTGGAGGCACAGGGCCAACTCCAGCGGGAGAGCGAGGCACTCGCGGCGGAGCGGACGTAGCTCGAGCAGGAGCACAAGGCGTGCGAGGCCGCGCAGTCTCAGCTCGCGGAGGCGACGGCCCGGGCAGAGCAGAAGGCCCAGGAGGCCGAACGGCTCGGCCGCTCGCTTCGGGAGAAGGAGGGTGCGCTGGCCACCGCGGAGAACCTGCTCCAGCAGGAGCGCACGGCGCTTACCGAGGCCAGGGCCTTGGTAGATGGTATGGTTCTATGTCTTCTTAGCTTCCTTGGCTGTTTTTGCGTTGGAGTTCATTTTGACGTGCTCGATCCTTGTCAGGGCTGCGGAAGGCCGAGGCCGAGAAGGCGGACGAGGTGGTGGCTGTTCAAGCTGCCTACTCTGAGGCTCAGGGGGAGCTCGAAGCTGTGAGAGCCGCCGCCGACGCCGCGTGCCGGGACATCCAGTGCGTCGACATCCCGTCGGGGTTGCAGTCGGGGTCGTCACTGCCCAGCCGCCTAAGGTCTTTGAGAGGCTACGTGGCGGAGCGCCTCGAGAACGCTCTTCACCTTGGTGTGAAGAAAGCACTGGGCGTGGTGTCGACCCACTACGACATCGACCTTGCGGCGGTGGCGCGCGGCTACTTTATCGATGCAGACATCGATGACGACGCCGCCCTTGCTGCTCTCGATGAGGCCGATGACAGCGCTGAGGACGCCGCCACAGCGCTTGCCGCCAAATTCATGCGTGAGCTTTTTCCTGGCGAGGATGAGGATGAAGATGCGCGCGCCGTCATCGGGCCCGAGGTCGTGGCTGCCCCCGAAGCCGAGGCTGAATCTGAAGCTGACGCCGTGGCATCCCTTGAGGAGGCCATCGCCTCGGTGCGCCGTGATGACGATGGTCCTAGGGCCCTCGCGTCGGTTCCTTCGACTGTCGCCGCCAAAGCCGCCGCCGCGCCCCCGCAGGAAGGTGAAGCCTGAAAGGTTCAGGCTCAGAGATTCAGATGTATCTTAGTTTTTTAGGAGACTGGCTCTGTACATAAACTAAGTTTGAATTTCGATTGTGCACTTCGAACTTGTGTGATTGTTCTATTGTGCTATTCTTGGCTTGGAGAGATTTTGGCTGGGTATTTTGAATCCGCGAGTAATTAAGGCGTGGAGTGGAGAGGGAGATGCCGTATCCCTTCGAGGGCGTAGGCGGTCTCACGGCTCAGCCGGCTCCGGCTTTAGTTAGCTCGCGCCCCGCATCTTTCTAAGCGCTCTGAGTTTTAGCACAATTTTAAAATTGGGACGATTAGGGGGGGGGTCCCCCCCCCCCCCCGCAGCCCCCGAGGGGGGCTTGGCTCTATCGAGACTAGATCGAGGATAGGACCAAGTCCCCCTTGTTCATGCTGTTAGTAACAATGTTTCCATGTTTTTCGCAAACTTTTCATCGTTGTTAGCTAAGAACATGAAGTATTTACAAGGAATGCTGAGAGTTTTAAGGATAGAAGCGACGTAGCTGTTGGATATTCCAGGCGTTGGTGAAGATCTCGCCCTTCTCGTTTGCCAGCTTGTAAGTGCCAGGGTTGAGGACTTTGGCGATGATGAATGGTCCTTCCCATGGTGGCGTGAGCTTGTGGTGCTCTCGATTGTCCTGGCGCAACCTTAGCACCAGGTCCCCTTCGTGAAGGTCTCGACGCTGCACCTTCTGAGATTGATACCGCCGGAGTGATTGCTGATAGCGTGCCGAGTGAAGCAACGCTACGTCTCGAGCCTCATCCACCTGATCCAGCGAATTCTCGCGGTTCCACTGGTTTTGTTCTTCTTGGTAGGCCTTGAGCCTCGGAGTGATATTCAGTTGACACACACAAGGAGAAGTTCAGGATAGAGATAGAAGAGCGGTCTAGCTAGTGGGAGAACAACGAGACAGGAAAGGATTCCTATATACTTCCACTGGCCTTGAGATACCTCTGGCAAGGGTTACGGCTAGCATGAAGAATGGCATCTATGGTTCTCTTCCTAGTTCTATTATCTCAACATCGGGGACGGAGCCCGTGACACACAGAAAGGGATGAGAAGGGGTGCCACAAACTCCGTGCTCTTACGGGGTGCCTGCAGACCGGAACTAACGTGATGGACTATGAAGACCGAAAGGGCTGTCACCACCTCACGGCTACCACCTCCGTTGCGACGGGGACAAACCAAGGTTACCATCTAGACTAGGTACCACACCTACGCTAGGCAGTAACTACTCACTCTTCTAGAAAGAGCAAGCAATCCTGTCGATAACCCAGTGACAATTCACCTCAAGTATTGAGCAGAAACGAGGAACCAGCTAAGACAAAGGACTAAGAGAGAACTTATAGAACCAGACTACAACAGCTTATAACCAAGGCTAGACATTCCACAATTACTCGCAAAATAAATGCAGAACAAATAGCTCAAGTAAATGTAGAGGAAATATATTGATTACTCAGAGTCGAACATAAAGAAAAGGAAAAGATACAAGAGCTTTACCAGAACTCCAGAAGACGACTCCGGAACCCCGAGCGAAGCTCGACCCTGACTCTAACTCCCAACTGGACTAGCCTAACTCTACATCTTGAAAGTGGAGAATTGGAGACTTGCTCCCAAGTGGTGTGTGTTTACAAGTGAAGTGTGACCCTCTATTTATAGCTCCAAAGGTCGGTTGTAGGCAGGCTAACCGCCAAGGCAGCTGGAGGCGGCAGGGAGGCGGTTCGGCCGAAGATCTCGGTTCGGCCGAACTCCCCGGTTCGGCCGAACCGAGGGATGCACGGACCTGGCCACCAAGGGCCAGGATTTCGCCCCTGGAGGCGGTTTGGGCAGGGGAGTCGGTTCGGCTGAACCGACCTGTTCGGCCGAACGGGCCTGGCCCGTGGCCGGCCCTCCCATGCGTCGCCTTTGCTCTGTGGGCCTTCTGGGCTGCCTCCTGGTGATTGGCTTCGTGTGTTTATGGCCCAGAGGTGATTTGGTCGTGGCCCGGGAAGAGATGGCTGCCGTCCTCATGTCATTTGTCGTGTTCGCTTGATATTCGTTGGACGACTCCTAGTGACGTGCACGGCTAAGGGGGGTAACCGGCCGAACGGAGTCGTTTGGCTGATTCGGTCATTTTTGGCCCCAATAGCGCGTATTTGTCGTAGTTGTACCTGCACAGGTGTCACTCACCAAAAATCGTGGAACTTTATTAGAAATAAAACCTAAGTACATGGAATGTTGCATATAACCTCGTTTATTCCCGAGTATTGGTGGTCGGATTTGGGCTGTAACGACTGCCAACAAGCTCCCCCAAGCTTAGCTCTTTGCTCGTCCTCGAGCAAAGATATAAACTTAGGCTCGGTGGATTAGGAGTTGCTACAATGTCATTTCTTTTGCAGGTAACTTATAAACAACTAGTCTTCAAAAATACTTGAATCATAGGCAAAGTTTCAAATTACCTTTTTACCTATGGGGCTTATAGCAATCTCCTTATCTTGGGCGGTTGAAAGGACGAACAGTTTAAACTCAGTTTTATTCCACTCTACTCTTTTCAGGATCCCATCTCGGAGTTTTTCATAAGTTTTGAAAACTACAAATTGTTCCTCATTGGCACACTCAATCACTCAAGTGTATTTGAATCCTCACCAAAGGCTTGTGCCTTCTTTTCATCCTAACATCTAATATGGCTTTTTGTGTAGCTCAGGGACAAAGGATGAAGGCATGCATGCATCTTATATTTTGCTAAGTCAAAGACCGGATCTCTGAGGAGACAAATCACATCTTAAGATCGAGACGTGCAAGTGTGTGGATATGAATGGAGTGGAATATGGTGGAATGGTGGAATGGAATATGGTGGAACTCCTTGGATGAAAACTCCCTCTCCTTGATTTATTTTCGAGAACATGGGCTATCTTTCATTCTCATATTTTTGCCATGCCACTTGGCATGCTCTTTTTTTCTCTTTCTTTTTGCCATGCTCTTTGGCATGCTTTTCTTTTTCTCTTATTTTTGTCATGCTTCTTTGGCATGCTTTTCTTTTTGCATAGCCCATGTCCCTATCAAGAATGTTTGGAGAGGGAACTCATAGAACATGGAGCATTTATTTTTGTGGATGGATGATGGAAAAATGTTTGCTAACTCCCAGTGTAGGAATTGCAAGTGAGAGGTGGTGTGTGTACGTGGGTCTCCATCTTTAAGAATATGAAAGCTTCACTCAAAGGTCACAACAATTTGACAAAGCTTACTAAGATAACAAGCAGCATATGAGTAGAAATTTTCAACTAAGCTTATCATATGGCTCTGGTAGGTATTTTGACCAATGAAGAACTTGTTTCATTTTGAAAGCATAAATTTCCGAGATTTTCCCCGTACTAAAAGCAGAATGGAACTTAACCAAATTCTCACTATATCAACCCCCACAACAACTTAGACTTGGAATAAAGCATGTGCTCCCACAAGGTTTTCAGGATCATTTTTACTCATGCCAAATAACTCAAGCACAATCTAGCAACTAGTTGAAACAAAGTACTTGCAGAATTAATGACAGAGCAACTATTCATCATTTCCAAGGTGAGAGGCATATGATTCATTCCATGCATAGTTGGGAGTTATTTTTATTCAAGGGAAATTTTCTTTAAGGGAAATATTTTTGGTATTTTCATTTTTTTAAATGCAAATTATCATGATGGAAAATGAACGGGAAATTAAAAGATCAAAGTGCTGGATAAATCGGGACATACCTGGTGGGGGTCCTCCCCCAAGCTTGGACTTTCACTGGTAGGGGTTGAGCCTTGAAAGGTACTGGCTCAGCTGTTCTGCTTGCTCGTGGACGTCATGCTGGATGGACGCCACCATCCCGCTATTCTCTTGATGGTACTGAGAATGGTGGGCTAGCGTGTCTTGAATCTCTCGGGTACGGTCGTCGATGAGCTCCACTCGGTCGGAGATGTAGGGCAACTCCCGGCCATTGTCGAAGCGTGCGGACTGTGAGTATCCGGGGTAATATGGCTGGGAGGCACTGTCGTACCCCCCTCCATACCGGCTCCCGGACCACTCAGAGTCCGTGTCCTGGCCGTAGTCCCAGCGTCCTGAGGTGAAGTAGTTCGGCTCCTGGTGTTGCCCGGAGCCTCCTGCTCCAGACGTCCCAGCACCGGTGTACATGTCGTAGGTGGCCTCAAAAGCGGAAGTGTGTCGGTGCGGCATTTGTGGTGCATCTTCCGGCTCCTGTGAGGTGGCGAGCCCAGCATCACGCCTGGCTCGTCCCCTCATGACGGGTCCGTCACCTGCAACGCTGTGCCGAGCGAGCTCTCTCCAAGGTGGAGAATCGTCCGACTCGGTCCTCAACTGAAGAGTTAGTTTCGACGTGGTATACAACCTTAGTGCTGCACAAGGCAAAGGCACTTCAGTTGTATATCCACGGTAAATCATTGCCAGCGTTGCGTCAGGCGCCCGCCGTATCATGTGGGCTTGCACGAAGTGCTTGGCATCCACGACGGAACGCGCTGTCTCGATGTACGTGAACCGGGCGCCTTGGAGGACGCCCAGATGGTTAGCGAGGCGAGTGACTAGAGAAGTCATCGCCATGCTACCCGCACGAGAAATATGAGACAGCTAGTGACCAACCATGTCTTTCACTGGTGAATAGGGATTCTGCTTGACCATAGCAAAAAGAACCCGCAACTCGATGGTGTTGACAGGGCACAAATCTGCCCAGGGGAATATTGTCATAGACACCCAACGATGCAAGAAACGCAAAGTGGGGTTATGTATGCTTTTCGTGCGCGGCGCATGACAGTTGGTATTCCCCGAAATCTTTTTCCAAAATGCCACCCGGTCAAATCTTTTAAGCGCTTTGTTCGGGTCTAAGGGACAACGGCTTGAAAATTCGAGACCCGAACTAAAATCCCTCCAAGAGCAGAAAAACTCTTGGTTGAAAAATCGGAAACGAACCCCCCCAGTTTCAGAAACCAAAGTCGAGAAGAATTCAAGGGTGAGCAGGTACGAACCTTCTTCGTTGATGTGCCAGAAATTCTCCCAGCCAACGGCTTGGAAGATTTCCGTGAACTCTACGTCCATCCCCGTGTCCCTGAGCAAGTTTTGCTCAAACACACGGGTGTGCTCGAACTCCTTCAGCCGAAGCTCATTAAAGGTGTTCTTCTCCCGTTCTGTCCTGAGATTGATGTCACTCTCGCTCAGGAGCTGCCTGGCCGGGGGCGTGGCATGGCCCCATCCCGAGCTGACTGCTCTGTACTCATCCGTGTCCATCCGGCTCGAGCCTCGGGACGGAGCTGGGGAACTCCCAGCATCGTCCGATCGTCGGCCTAGCCGGGCAGAACGACGGAGCGACGTGAAGAACTTCGACATGATTCCTGCAAAAGGTTAGTGCAACAACAACTACCCGAAGGACTGAATATATATGGTTAGCACAAGAAAATCAAGTCAGTCGTTCGAGATAGTTAGTCGTTCTTGCGGGGATAAAAACCACCACAAAAGGTTAGTCATTCTTGTGGGTGTCGGTGACCACAAAATTGTCCAGAATTTCAGCACAAAGATCGCAACAAAAGCAAAATATTTTTGGGATTTTCTAGTAAATCAAGTGAACCAAAACTTGAGCAAGAACTTTGGGAAGGACTTGAGCACAAGCTAGAGCAAGAAATGAGAGAGGGAGAGCTTCTAACAGAAATTTTTCAGAGTGTATGAGTGTGTGAGAGCAAGCAAGCAACGCACCAGCATTTATAGGCCGAGGGGAGGCAGGTCCCTGGTTCGGCCGAACTGCGTGGTTCGGGCGAACCAGGCCCTGGTAGCCAGGCCACTCCTCCCTGAGTGGAGCACCTCCCCTTATTTTGATTCCACGAAATTTTGTGTGGCCAACAATTCCCAAGGTCATGTGAGTGGTTTTTAGTGGTAGGTAAGATGCCAACTTGACATGACCGAAGTTGGTTTTAGTGGAGTCACCCCCATGCTGCCATGTTTGTGATAATTGGTGAGTATGCAGCCATTTTAGTGGGGTAGACATGTTTGGTGCTGGTTGGTGATGATGGTAAATAATTGGAGATGTTCTAGAATGTTCTAGAAGGGGTGAAATTGAAGAAAGTTACAAAGTACACCCTCTCTAATTAAATTTCAGCATGTGTCCAATTATTTCTAACCAAGCTTGCAAAATTTTCTACTCTCTCTCAAATTAATTACTCAAGTGGTTCATTTATTTTGGAAAGGAAAACATGCAAATGCAATGAAGGAAATAAAATTGGAAGGGAAATATGGGATACATACCGGTTTTCCTCGCGGCGAGAGCTCAGCTTTTAAGTCCGCGAGCGGGACTTCTCCTGTCTTCAATTGTTCTTGTCACCGTCCGATCTGGAGAGAATGTCTCGGACGATGCAACTTCCTGTTCCAGATTACTTATAATTTACTGCAATATGTGCATACCTGGAATGATTGTCCACCCTGGGCTTCAACTGTATCCATAGCCTTCATATCCGGTGTGAAGTATATTTTGGGACTCCCCCTTCTCTTTTTTTTGATTTTTTTTCTGTAGTGGTTAGTCCACACATACAACCAATATCCATAGAAGTACTGCTTTAAAGGTTCATTAATCAAACTTGACACCATGTCTAGTTTGATTAAAGCAAGCTAATTAACCTAAGCACCATGCTTAATTTAAAGAGCTTATGAATATATTCTAGCTAGCAACACATTCAAACCCGAGCAAACCGCAATAGATGAAGGGGGCATGGAAACACCTTGAAATATTCACATGGAGATAAGCATATGGCTATTGGTGAACTTTGCTTTTAATTCAGGTAAAAAGAAAAAACCGTTTCACGTACCTGAGCGTGCCTACCGTTGGCATCTGATGATGAATACTTTCAGAACTGATGTAGCGGTGATGCTACAACGCCAACGTGACTGCACGAAGTTGGCTGAGTCCTCCTCTACGTTGATGTTTCCATGTACGGATACACGGTTATGGATGTGGCAAAGGGGATCGGCACTCAAATGTACCAACTAGTGGAATGCCGCGGAACTAGCTTGTATGCGAATGTTGAAACAATGGGTCCCAAAAACAAGCAAGTGGAGCGGCAAAGGAGTGGAGGCGTAGAGTTTGCCTCCTCTCTCGCGCGAAGCGCAAAGGACAAGCGAAAACTGGCCAGGCCAGGTTATGTTTGGCCACTAGCCTTGGATTAAGGCTTGCAGACATACAGACACCTTGGCCTAACACTAGTGGTCACTGGATATTTATTTTATTTTTCTTTTAGTGTTTTTTTTATGCAAAACAGTGATGGGGCGAATGAATGCAAATGCAAGAATGGGAAATATGCAGTGAATTGGGAAAAAATGGGGTAATAGTATGCATGAATTCCTAAATTAAGTGATTCAATGCAATCATGCAGTGGATAATGCAACAATTTAATGGATAAAGCTCAAAATTTAAAGTCTAAGAGCTGGACTATCTCACATACCTTGATTTTTCTCGCCATTACCAACAATTTGAGACGGAATTGCGGTGATGCAGCGTCATTCGTCCGTCACATTTGATTTCCTTTTTCTTCCTTGACGACGATCTTTCTTCTATAATGCACGTGGTTATGATAAAATATGTATATGTATGAACACATACCTGTGCAAATTTTCTTCAGAAGCTTCCGTACGGTACTCATTGCAGTAGACAAGGGCATACATTGATAAATCCTGCATGATCGGGCACCCTGGGCTCTCTGCTTTCCTCCTGTTTGAAACAAACTCAAGCAAATAGGGGTGCTCTGCTAATGCTAGTGGTAGATTAATTTAGTAGACACCAATGTCAATCATCAATATCTTTCGCCAATTGCTTCCCCGGCAACGGCGCCAGAAATGCTTGTTGACACTTCTTACGGACCACTATTAGGATTGCCAATCCCAGTAATGGTGCAAGTAGTGTTCATTGGTATTCTTACGATATAGATATAAATCCGCAAGTGCACGGATACCGATGTAGCATTTCACCCAGGAGTATTCCTAGGTATCGTATTTATATTTCCGCAGGGAAGCATTGGATACAGAGTATCGACTATTGACAAGGATGTAACTACTAATTAAAGTACCGGCTAACAAGGCGGGGGTAAAGGATAGGATAGGAGTGATATTCAGTTGACACACACAAGGAGAAGTTCAGGATAGAGATAGAAGAGCGGTCTAGCTAGTGGGAGAACAACGAGACAGGAAAGGATTCCTATATACTTCCACTGGCCTTGAGATACCTCTGGCAAGGGTTACGGCTAGCATGAAGAATGGCATCTATGGTTCTCTTCCTAGTTCTATTATCTCAACATCGGGGACGGAGCCCGTGACACACAGAAAGGGATGAGAAGGGGTGCCACAAACTCCGTGCTCTTACGGGGTGCCTGCAGACCGGAACTAACGTGATGGACTACGAAGACCGAAAGGGCTGTCACCACCTCACGGCTACCACCTCCGATGCGACGGGGAAAAACCAAGGTTACCATCTAGACTAGGTACCACACCTACGCTAGGCAGTAACTGCTCACTCTTCTAGAAAGAGCAAGCAATCCTGTCAATACCCAAGTGACAATTCACCGCAAGTATTGAGCAGAAACGAGGAACCAGCTAAGACAAAGGACTAAGAGAGAACTTATAGAACCCGACAACAACAGCTTATAACCAAGGCTAGACATTCCACAATTACTCGCGAAATAAATGCAGAACAAATAGCTCAAGTAAATGTAGAGGAAATATATTGATTACTCAGAGTCAAACATAAAGAAAAGGAAAAGATACAAGAGCTTTACCAGAACTCCAGAAAACGACTCCGGAACCCCGAGCGAAGCTCGACCCTGACTCTAACTCCCAACTGGACTAGCCTAACTCTACATCTTGAAAGTGGAGAATTGGAGACTTGCTCCCAAGTGGTGTGTGTTTACAAGTGAAGTGTGACCCTCTATTTATAGCTCCAAAGGTCGGTTGTAGGCAGGGTAACCGCCAAGGCAGCTGGAGGCGGCAGGGAGGCGGTTCGGCCGAAGATTTCGGTTCGGCCGAACTGCCCGGTTCGGCCGAACCGAGGGATGCACCGACCTGGCCACCAAGGGCCAGGATTTCGCCCCTGGAGGCGGTTTGGGCAGGGGAGTCGGTTTGGCCGAACCGACCTGTTCGGCCGAACGGGCCTGGCCCGTGGCCGGCCCTCCCCTGCGTCACCTTTGGTCTGTGGGCCTTCTGGGCTGCCTCCTGGTGATTGGCTTCGTGTGTTTATGGCCCAGAGGTGATTTGGTCGTGGCCCGGGAAGATATGGCTGCCGTCCTCATGTCATTTGTCGTGTTCGCTTGATATTCGTTGGACGACTCCCAGTGATGTGCACGGCTAAGGGGGGTAACCGGCCGAACGGAGTCGTTCGGCCGATTCGGTCATTTTCGGCCCCAATAGCGCGTATTTGTCGTAGTTGTACCTGCACAGGTGTCACTCACCAAAACTTGTGGAACGTTATTAGAAATAAAACCTAAGTACATGGAATGTTGCATATAACCTCATTTATTCCCTAGTATTGGTGGTCGGATTTGGGCAGTAACGACCGCCAACAGTCGGTGATGATCGAGTTGGGTACCCCGAATCGGTGGATGATGTCGGTGAAAAACAACACGGCCTGCTCAGATCTGATGCTGGTGATGGCCCGGACCTCGATCCACTTCGAGAACTTGTCGATGGCCACCAACAAGTGGGTGAAGCCCCCGGGTGCTGGGCGGAAAGGCCCCACGAGATCCAACCCCCAGACCGCGAAGGGCCATGTGACAGGGATGGTCTGTAGGGCGTGCGCCGGGAGATGCGTCTTTCGTGCGTAAAATTGGCACCCTTCGCAGGTGCGCACGACTTCGTTCGCGTCGGCTATGGCGGTAGGCCAGTAAAAGCCTTGCCGGAACGCGTTACCCACGAGGGTACGCGGCGCCGCGTGGTGTCCGCACACCCCGGCGTGGATGTCGCGGATGAAGTCTCTCACCGGTTCGTCGGCCGCCAGCCGGCACCCGCGCAGGTCACAGGAGTTTTCGGGGCGCAAGTACGTGCCCTGGAAGTTACCCACGAACATCCTGACTAGGTCGTCCCAGTCGTGGATCTGGTTCGCGGGTAGGTGTTCGAGCCATGTCCGCGCCGAGTCCGCGAGATGAAGCGGAAGGTTGCGGATGATCATAGCATCGTCGGTGGCCCCGCCCAACTGGCAAGCCAGGCGGTAGTCATTGAGCCACGTCTCGGGTTTCGTCTCGCCCGACTACTTGGTAATGGTGGTCGGCTGACGAAAGCGCGGCGGGATGGCGGCCGAACGGATTTTCCGGCTGAACATAGGGGTTCCCGGGGGTTCCGGTGTCGGGCTTTTGTCGTCCTCGCTGTCGTAGCGACCCCCTCGTCGGGGGTGCCTACTGCGGGGAGGCGCCGCGTCCTGCCTCTTCTTGTTCAGGACGTTGCGCGCGTCACCGTCGTTGATGACGCCTCGTGTGTCCACGAGTCAGTCCTTCGCGGACCTCCTCGTTTCGCGGTCGCCGGTCATGAGCGCCTTCCCGTCGTTCGTTGGTCGGTGAGGCGTCCATGCGCCCCTAGGCGGGGTATGGATGGACTGTTCCTTATCCTGCTTGCTTCCTCCGGCTCTTGAACTGGCCTGGTGGCGCATGCGGGAGACGGAACTTTCTGCTTGTTGAACGGCCGCTTCTTCGACAAGGGCCTGCACCTGGCGCCGCATGTCGCGCGCCTCTGGTGTCGATGGTTCGGGCGTGGCCCGAATCAGAGTTACTGCGGCGACGAGCTTCTGGCTTGCCCGCGGCGGCATGGCAGGGCTGGCGTCGTTGCCATCATCCATGATGCGTGCTTGAGCAATGCGCCCGGCGGCTCGGGCACGTTCGCCGCGCTCGGGCTGCCGGGCTTCCAGAGCTGCGCGCAGCTCCTGTACCTGCTGGCGCTCCTGTCGGAGCCTGGCTTCCAGCTCCTGTACCTGCACGAGCTGTGCCTGCGCGAGTGCTGCTTCGCCCGATGGGTCAGCGGGTGCTGGTTCATCGTGTCCGGCCCCGTCGCGCGTTTCTTCATCCTCTCCCATGGACTCTACTTCGCCGTCGAGGACGAAGCATTCCCGCGTGGGGTCGTATTCCCCTTCGCTGGAATCGTCAGAACAGGTGAGGCAGAAGTCCGCAACGGCCTGGAAGGAGGTAAGGCCTTCGCGGTCGCGCAGCCTGGAGTAGTCCAGGCCTGGGTGCTCCTGGCCGCGCACACTTTCCCCGTCGTCCGACTCGGGCCGGGACCCGTCGGGCGAGGAAATGTTGAGGCTGCGGATCGAACCCAGCTGGTGACCCGGCGAATCCTCTCGCGCGTTCAGGTTGGCGCTGATTGCCATGGAGTAGCTTGCGGCCGCGTTGCTCATTCCGTGCGGGAGCGGCGCCGGCCCGGCCACATTTTCCCAGCGTGCTCCCTCCGCGGGAGCCGCTGGTGGGGGTGCGCCCCCCTGTAATGCGGCAGCGGGCCGGAGCAACAGGTGTGCATCCCAATCAGGGAGGATGACGCGTGGGGCAACGCGCCGTTCCACGTGAATCTGCAGCTCGTGCAGTCTTCGACATCTCCGGAGGTTGGGCGGCGTTGGCGGCGCCGGGGTAATAGTCATCATGCTGGGCGTCCTGGAGGCGAGCCGCATGAGGAGGCCCTCACTGGTCGCTTTGAACTCCAGGCTCCCAAACACGATCCGGTATCCGCACGGAAGCGGGCCGGGGGACCCCGTGGCAGATTGTGGCGACATGGCCTTGGCGTGGCTTGCCGTCAAGGGAACTGATCGGGTGAAGTGGGTTGATCACAGCGCAACCCCCTACCTGGCGCGCCACTGTCGGTGCTGAGATTGGGCGGCCAATCCTCAGCGCCACACAGAATGCGCTGTGTCCCGTCCCCTGACGGTTGATGCCAGAGCTAGCACGATGACACGAGAGTTTATCCTGGTTCCGGCCGCGGGGCCGTACGTCCAGCAGACTGTGCTCGCGGCACTATACTATCTTGCACCGAGGTGCCTGCAGTGGGGGAGCTACAAGCACGGCGGGAGAGGAGAGGAAGTCTCCAAGTCCCTGAACATGGGTGTGAAAGTGATTGAGGAGAGTGCCAATATCGTGGAAGGCGGTGATCGTGTGTGCCTGTCTTCTCTCTCGCTCCCTTCCTCCTTTTATAGGCCAAGGAGAGGGGGGGAGAGGCTTACAAGTACAAGTACAGTGTGTGCTACAGGGGCGCGCACTGGAGAGCATGGCGCCGGGCGTGCGGTCGTCCTTGACCCTGGCAGGGGATTTATGGCGAGCTCCGGCTTCTGCGGGTGTCACGGCCGTCCCTGTGCTTGTCCTGGAGTGGTTTTGAGGGGTGGCGCCGCCATATCCCGCGCCCAGCCGCCCGCCGCTGGTTGGTTCGAGGGCGTGGCAGGTGGGGAAGGATGAGAGTTGGCGGTGCAGGGGTCGGCATGGCGGTTGTTGTTGACCATAGTGCGCGGCGTGCCCGGTCTACCGGGGAATGGCCGAGAGTTGGTGGATTTGACCCGGCGTTCGTCATCACCGAGTCGCGCCTGACTAGAGTCCGTGCTCGGTCGCTGCTCATATATTCGTTCGAGGGTTCTTCACGCCCATTCGAGGGCTGCACCGGGGGGGAAAGGACGGGAGCGGGTGGAATAGTGGTGCGGAATTGTCACACCCGGATTTACACAGAAACCCGAATGCTTCTATATGTGTGCCCAGGAAGTCCACAGAACACATATAGATAACAAATATGATAAACAGAGTACATATGCTCGAATAAAATGGTTTTACATCAGAGTTTGACTAAAATAACTAAATAACACAGCGGAAGACTATATATTAACTCTCTCTAAACGAAGACGAAGACGAAGCCGAACACCATAATCCACAGGGACACCGACTGGTTGAGCACAGCTAGTAGAATGGTAGATCTTCAGGAAACTCAATAGCAGCAGTACCATCTAATCCATCTGTTACCCATCCGGGATTTTGTTGAATGGCAAGTGTAAGTAATTGTCTTACTTAGCAAATACAACACGGGTAATGAAGGCTTAAAAGAAAGGCTTGACACGGCTGTACTGCATTAGCAATTTTAGTTGACTCATTTTATCATAAACCAAGATTACTACAATTAAGTGAATCCCAGTTGCAATTCCCAATTAATGAAGTAGAGGTGAACATTTAAACAATAATAAATATCAATTTCTAATCAAAAAGGATCCAGGCCGCTCTTGACCCTGAGCAAGGCTATCATGATAGATTATACACTCTGCAGAGGTTTCGCCCTTTTCCCACCAGTCGCGTAAAAGTTCAAAGGAACTTTGCACCCAACCACGCACATCAACACTTCCGAGGTGTGACTGCATAGGGACGCTACGAGGCTTTTCACATGACACCCTAACAAAACAGTAGCCGTTATGGTACAACCTAGGCAGCATGACCCAAGGCACCGAGATTGACTGACGCCCGTGTCGCAACACGAGGGGGTCAATGGCGTCCGAGCGCGGAAAAGAATAACAACAACAAAATAAATAGCGCAACGTGTGGAACCCCCGCCATACGGAAGCTCCCAACACGGGACTGTGCCTCACGGGGACATAGCCAACGGATACTCCGTCCTCGGTGGATCAAACCATACTCTCACCCATGCTTCCCATAACGCCGTCGGCCCGTCGGTAACTACTGTCAAGCTAGAGCCGTACATGCTACTCGTCCAAGACCAGAGCCATTATAGTTCCAGTGGTGACGACAGGTTCCTGGGTTGCCGCTTTAAGAACCAGTCCTTACGGAGAGACACTAGGACCAAGCATAAAGCATACGCCCTAGCTCCCTGATCCATGTTGCTAAAAAGCAAATTTTAACATTAACGTTGAAGTGAACCATTAAGTCAAGATTAACAGTTAAGCATTGGTGACAGTAGCTGCGCTTAGCAAAGGTCTACCCAAATGCAATAACCCGGGGTAATCAAGGTATAGGATAAAACAAAGCTAGGAATAACCTTAATAGGAACAACTTAGACACATGCATATGCAGTAATTAATGTAAAGGTGTGTTTAGGTAGCAAGGATTGTCCGTGCTGTACTTGCCTTCGTCCAACTGCTGCTGTTGCTCTTGCTGCTGCTGTTGGTCCTGCTCCTCGTAACCCTCGAACTCAAACGCGTACGGCTCACCGACTGGACTCATACATCAACACACAAGCATCCACACAAGCCAGTACATGCAAACATTATTAATCTATTAGAACAGTACACCAAACAGTAAAAACAGAACAAAAGAAGGCTGAAAAACTAATCTACGCTTCGCTACGAACACGTGAGCGCGAAAATCACTCAAATCGGAGCTAAAACGAAGAAGTTATGGCTTTTCTAAGGTTCAGGGACTTGCTGGCAAAGTTTTAAAAGTTCCAGGGGCTTATTTGCAAAAACTCAGGGGCTAAAACATAATTTTATATAAAAACAGGAGGGTTTATTTGCAATTTAACCAAAGCAGGATCTCGGGTACTATTTTTAAATAAGTCAGGGGGTTTTCTGTAAAAAATCAGGACTTAACTGCAATTATTTTTGAATAGATTTGGACTGCGGGTTAATTTTGAAAAAGGATAGGGGTTCTTTTGAAAAACGGCTACAGCTGACTCAGTTGACCGGTACAGGCTGTCTGACTTGGCTTGGTTGACTTGATCTGGGCCGTCGAATTCGATTTGGACGACTCTGATTAGATCTGGGGGGGGCGTCGGCGGCGGCGGCGCTGGGGTGGCGGCGCTAGCAGGAGGCGGCGGAGCATCGCCGGCGAAGAGGCGCGAACGCGCTACGCGGCTCGAATCCAGACGTGGCTTGCATCTACAGCTTCGGGGCACGACGGCGAACGCGTCTAGGGGGTTCAAGACGACGGCGGTGCAACGGGGGCAACGAGCGACGAGCAACAGCGGCGGCGGCGGTCGGGTACCGGCGGTGACCTTGCGACAGAGGGGAAAAGAGGGCAAAGAGGGGCTCGGGAGCACGAGTACCTGCTGGGGAAGCTCCTCGAGCGGCTAATTCGACCCGAGCGGCGGCGAATCGATGGGTCCGCGGCGGCGCAAATCTCGGCGGCTAGAGCTAGGGTTTTCGGGGCAGGGGGATCGAGAGGCGACGCGGCTATTTGTAAGGAGGACGAGGGTAGTCCTGGTGGTCTCGGCGTTCGCGTCGTGGCCGGACCGGACACCGGCGCCGGGGCCGAGTCCAACTCGGACGGAGGAAGGGGACGGGGCTGACACGGGGGGGTCCGCGCGTCAGTCGGCAGAGAGGGGGGCGAGGCGTTGCGGCGGTTGCTGGGCCGTGGGGTGGGCCGCGGGCGAGGGGAGGCGGAGCAGGCCGGGGAAAGGAAAGCCGCAACAGGCCGCGTCGCTCCTTGGGCCCGAATCGGGCCTCGCGAGGCTCGGCCCGAGAGGAAGGGAGAGGGAGTGAACTGGGCCGCGGCTGGGCTGAAAGCGTGGGCAGGGGAGCTGGAGCGAGCAGGCCGGCAGCGGGCCAAAAGTGGAGCGAGAGGGAGGCGGGCCGCTGCGGGAAAAAGAGAAAGAGGGCCAAAATCGGACGAGGAAAATAGTTAAGGGAGGAAAAGTGGACTCGGCCGCAGAAACTTTTCTAGAGCTCCAATCTAAGCGATTCAAATTCGAATTTAAATAGATTTTAAATTCAAATTGAACCACACACAAACAAAACACCATGCAGTCGGCATGAATGCAACAAAAATGTTTCTAACCTTATATTTAATTTTATTTCTCATAAATAATTTTATTTTCCTTAGATAAATATGAGCATAGAATTAAATAAAAATAATTTAATTTCTAAATTTTTAAAATAAGCATTTTTAGGGTGTTACAGGAATGACGCCTGCATGCGTCCGCACAGTGGCGGTGAGGGCGCATAGTGACCGGAGCAGGTAGAACAGCGAGCTCTGCGGTGTCAGCAGCGCCGCGTGGGGAGAGATCGCCTTTTGACTTCAGCGCCGGCCCGATGGGGCGGGCATTAAATGTCGTTGTCGGGCGGGGCGTCGGGGCGCGCCGCGTTGAGTAGAGAGGTGGCCTCGAGCGACGCGGAGTTGGCTCGCCTGCTCGAGGGGGTGCGCGGCCCTCGAGCGAGGCGGAGTTGGCTCGCCTGCTTGAGGGGGTGCGCGGCCCTCGAGCGAGGCGGAGTTGGCTCGCCTGCTTGAGGGCGTGCGCGGCCCTCGAGCGAGGCGGAGTTCGCGTTGCGCCTGATCCGGGGGGCCCGGGTCCCTCGAGCAAGGCGGAGACGGGGGTCGCTACTTGGGTCCCCTCATCAGGCGAGCTTGGACGGCTGTATTTGGGCCATGATAAGCTGTGACGGGCCGCGCTGCCTTGGTGGCCCTTCCGGGCTGCCGGTGATTCGGCCTTCCGTGGTTAACGTTTTTTGAGGGTGATTACCCCGATGGTTAGGGGACCCCCTGGGTCTGTCCCCGACACCGTGGTTGGACCGAACCCCACCCTCATGCCCGGTGCATTCCACAACATGAAAATGTACAAAACACCAAGACCCCAGGCATGAGTGGACCATCAGGATCAAACCCAGCACAAAGGCGGTGGATCCAAAGGCAGAAAAGCACCAGGGCCACTTCGGCCGAACTCTCAGGTTCGCCTGAACCCCCAACCGACCTAGAACCGCCTCTGGGGTGAAATCCTGGGCGTTGGAGGCTGAGGCGGTGCAAATGGGTGGTTCGGCCGAACTGGGGAGTTCGGCCGAGCCGACCCCTTCGGCCGAACCTGCCTCGTTCGGCCGAAGTGCCCGGAACCGCCCTTCGGTTGCTTGGCCGCTGCTCCACTTCAAACCGCCCTTCCTCATCTATAAAAGGAGGCCTCCGGCACCTGTTTCAACACACCATAAGAGAAGAGAAGCATTAGCGAAGCGCTGCCACTTCCATAGTTAGAAGATAGGGAGAGAGGAGAGGTGAGCATGCCGGAGAGGAGCCGAAGTGTCGACCCCTCTTCCACCTGTACCTCTAAGGATGCGGCTCAGCTTCGAGTGACATCCAGGTCGTATCTGGTAACTCTTGTATCTCTCTCTGATTAATTAAGCATCAGTTCTTGCATTTATTTGCTTGTCTGTTCCTCATTCAATGCTTGGTTACTCGGTATAATTGTATGCTGGTTGCTTTGCTTGGGTGCTTATCTTTCTTAAGGAGATAAGTATTAACTGACTAGTGTAGGCGTGGTGCCTAGACTTGAGGTTAGCTTGGTTTGCATTCGAGTCAACGTACGTGTGGTAGCCATTAGGTGGTGACAGCCCTATACGGCCTACGTAATCCATCTGCTGGTTTCCTTGCTGAGGATTGAAGCGAGGGCGAACATTGCTTCCTGACGGTGTGCCTTGAAGCTTCCTTTTCTTTTCTTCTATCTCACGGCGCTTGTGCTCCAGCAGTAGTGCGCTATCCACCAGTTCTTGAAAAGTGGCGAACCTAGAGCACAGGAGCTGGTACTGGAGTGTATCATGTAGGCCATCTCGGAATCGGGTCTGCTTCTTCTTGTCCGTATTCACGTCCTCTGGAGCATAACGGGCCAACTCAATGAACTTGTCACGATAAGCGGTGACACTCATACCTTCTTGCTTCAATGCCAGGAACTCCTTCTTCTTCAAAGTCATCAGCGCTTCCGGCACGTGGTGAGAACGGAAGCTGTCGCGGAACTCCTGCCAAGTGATCTGATCACGATTGGGGTGAGCATACTGGTACGCATCCCACCAATCCAAAGCTGCTCCCTGGAGCTGTCCACTTCCATACAACACCTTCTCCCGTTCGTTGCACTGTGCGATGTCCAGCTGACGTTCCACTGCCTTGAGCTAGTCCTCTGCTTGCATTGGGTCGCTAGACTTGTTGAAGGTAGGAGGGCGTCCTTTCATAAACTCGCCCCTTTTATCTCTGGGTTGCACGTAGTGCTGTTGGGGCGGGTTCTGCTGATTCTGCTGCATCAGTGCTATGGTTTGCGCCATCTGTTGTGTCAGCTGAAGTTGCATCTGCATCATCTGCTCCATGGTGAGTGGCGGTGGTGGAGGTGGTGGGTTCTGGTTCTGAATGCTTCCACTGCCTCCGGGGTTGCTTCTGGTGTTAACCATCTACCATATCAAGAGATCTCCCATCAGTATTACCGCCAACTGGTATTAGATAAACTAGGCTTGCAGATGGTGTATGAGAAGATAGCAGTACTTGGAAAGATACGATAAAGAGTAAGACTGAGGAAGTGCAAAGGAGATAGATAACCCAAACTATTTATTCACTAATATTCCTTAAATCTTAGTCCTATATCTAGATGGAGATAGACTTGCGTCTATGACCATCACAATCATTACAAAAATCCAAATCAAACATAAGCATAATAACAACAAAATCAAGCACCCAAGGACATGATTCACACAAGACTCGACAACACTGGTTTTGAAAAACGTGTCTAAATGAGCTGAAACAGAAATCATGGTGGTCTCCTAATGATTTATCAACCGTTCTAACTAGGCTGCGTTCCTACAGTCAGCACGGCTCTGATACCAATCTGTCACACCCGGATTTACACAGAAACCCGAATGCTTCTATATGTGTGCCCAGGAAGTCCACAGAACACATATAGATAACAAATATGATAAACAAAGTACATATGCTCGAATAAAATGGTTTTACATCAGAGTTTGACTAAAATAACTAAATAACACAGCGGAAGACTATATATTAACTCTCTCTAAACGAAGACGAAGACGAAGCCGAACACCATAATCCACAGGGACACCGACTGGTTGAGCACAGCTAGTAGAATGGTAGATCTTCAGGAAACTCAATAGCAGCAGTACCATCTAATCCATCTGTTACCCATCCGGGATTTTGTTGAATGGCAAGTGTAAGTAATTGTCTTACTTAGCAAATACAACACGGGTAATGAAGGCTTAAAAGAAAGGCTTGACACGGCTGTACTGCATTAGCAATTTTAGTTGACTCATTTTATCATAAACCAAGATTACTACAATTAAGTGAATCCCAGTTGCAATTCCCAATTAATGAAGTAGAGGTGAACATTTAAACAATAATAAATATCAATTTCTAATCAAAAAGGATCCAGGCCGCTCTTGACCCTGAGCAAGGCTATCATGATAGATTATACACTCTGCAGAGGTTTCGCCCTTTTCCCACCAGTCGCGTAAAAGTTCAAAGGAACTTTGCACCCAACCACGCACATCAACACTTCCGAGGTGTGACTGCATAGGGACGCTACGAGGCTTTTCACATGACACCCTAACAAAACAGTAGCCGTTATGGTACAACCTATGCAGCATGACCCAAGGCACCGAGATTGACTGACGCCCGTGTCGCAACACGAGGGGGTCAATGGTGTCCGAGCGCGGAAAAGAATAACAACAACAAAATAAATAGCGCAACGTGTGGAACCCCCGCCATACGGAAGCTCCCAACACGGGACTGTGCCTCACGGGGACATAGCCAACGGATACTCCGTCCTCGGTGGATCAAACCATACTCTCACCCATGCTTCCCATAACGCCGTCGGCCCGTCGGTAACTACTGTCAAGCTAGAGCCGTACATGCTACTCGTCCAAGACCAGAGCCATTATAGTTCCAGTGGTGACGACAGGTTCCTGGGTTGCCGCTTTAAGAACCAGTCCTTACGGAGAGACACTAGGACCAAGCATAAAGCATACGCCCTAGCTCCCTGATCCATGTTGCTAAAAAGCAAATTTTAACATTAACGTTGAAGTGAACCATTAAGTCAAGATTAACAGTTAAGCATTGGTGACAGTTGCTGCGCTTAGCAAAGGTCTACCCAAATGCAATAACCCGGGGTAATCAAGGTATAGGATAAAACAAAGCTAGGAATAACCTTAATAGGAACAACTTAGACACATGCATATGCAGTAATTAATGTAAAGGTGTGTTTAGGTAGCAAGGATTGTCCGTGCTGTACTTGCCTTCGTCCAACTGCTGCTGTTGCTCTTGCTGCTGCTGTTGGTCCTGCTCCTCGTAACCCTCGAACTCAAACGCGTACGGCTCACCGACTGGACTCATACATCAACACACAAGCATCCACACAAGCCAGTACATGCAAACATTATTAATCTATTAGAACAGTACACCAAACAGTAAAAACAGAACAAAAGAAGGCTGAAAAACTAATCTACGCTTCGCTACGAACACGTGAGCGCGAAAATCACTCAAATCGGAGCTAAAACGAAGAAGTTATGGCTTTTCTAAGGTTCAGGGACTTGCTAGCAAAGTTTTAAAAGTTCCAGGGGCTTATTTGCAAAAACTCAGGGGCTAAAACATAATTTTATATAAAAACAGGAGGGTTTATTTGCAATTTAACCAAAGCAGGATCTCGGGTACTATTTTTAAATAAGTCAGGGGGTTTTCTGTAAAAAATCAGGACTTAACTGCAATTATTTTTGAATAGATTTGGACTGCGGGTTAATTTTGAAAAAGGATAGGGGTTCTTTTGAAAAACGGCTACAGCTGACTCAGTTGACCGGTACAGGCTGTCTGACTTGGCTTGGTTGACTTGATCTGGGCCGTCGAATTCGATTTGGACGACTCTGATTAGATCTGGGGGGGGCGTCGGCGGCGGCGGCGCTGGGGTGGCGGCGCTAGCAGGAGGCGGCGGAGCATCGCCGGCGAAGAGGCGCGAACGCGCTACGCGGCTCGAATCCAGACGTGGCTTGCATCTACAGCTTCGGGGCACGACGGCGAACGCGTCTAGGGGGTTCAAGACGACGGCGGTGCAACGGGGGCAACGAGCGACGAGCAACAGCGGCGGCGGCGGTCGGGTACCGGCGGTGACCTTGCGACAGAGGGGAAAAGAGGGCAAAGAGGGGCTCGGGAGCACGAGTACCTGCTGGGGAAGCTCCTCGAGCGGCTAATTCGACCCGAGCGGCGGCGAATCGATGGGTCCGCGGCGGCGCAAATCTCGGCGGCTAGAGCTAGGGTTTTCGGGGCAGGGGGATCGAGAGGCGACGCGGCTATTTGTAAGGAGGACGAGGGGAGTCCTGGTGGTCTCGGCGTTCGCGTCGTGGCCGGACCGGACACCGGCGCCGGGGCCGAGTCCAACTCGGACGGAGGAAGGGGACGGGGCTGACACGGGGGGGTCCGCGCGTCAGTCGGCAGAGAGGGGGGCGAGGCGTTGCGGCGGTTGCTGGGCCGTGGGGTGGGCCGCGGGCGAGGGGAGGCGGAGCAGGCCGGGGAAAGGAAAGCCGCAACAGGCCGCGTCGCTCCTTGGGCCCGAATCGGGCCTCGCGAGGCTCGGCCCGAGAGGAAGGGAGAGGGAGTGAACTGGGCCGCGGCTGGGCTGAAAGCGTGGGCAGGGGAGCTGGAGCGAGCAGGCCGGCAGCGGGCCAAAAGTGGAGCGAGAGGGAGGCGGGCCGCTGCGGGAAAAAGAGAAAGAGGGCCAAAATCGGACGAGGAAAATAGTTAAGGGAGGAAAAGTGGACTCGGCCGCAGAAACTTTTCTAGAGCTCCAATCTAAGCGATTCAAATTCGAATTTAAACAGATTTTAAATTCAAATTGAACCACACACAAACAAAACACCATGCAGTCGGCATGAATGCAACAAAAATGTTTCTAACCTTATATTTAATTTTATTTCTCATAAATAATTTTATTTTCCTTAGATAAATATGAGCATAGAATTAAATAAAAATAATTTAATTTCTAAATTTTTAAAATAAGCATTTTTAGGGTGTTACAGGAATGACGCCTGCATGCGTCCGCACAGTGGCGGTGAGGGCGCATAGTGACCGGAGCAGGTAGAACAGCGAGCTCTGCGGTGTCAGCAGCGCCGCGTGGGGAGAGATCGCCTTTTGACTTCAGCGCCGGCCCGATGGGGCGGGCATTAAATGTCGTTGTCGGGCGGGGCGTCGGGGCGCGCCGCGTTGAGTAGAGAGGTGGCCTCGAGCGACGCGGAGTTGGCTCGCCTGCTCGAGGGGGTGCGCGGCCCTCGAGCGAGGCGGAGTTGGCTCGCCTGCTTGAGGGGGTGCGCGGCCCTCGAGCGAGGCGGAGTTGGCTCGCCTGCTTGAGGGCGTGCGCGGCCCTCGAGCGAGGCGGAGTTCGCGTTGCGCCTGATCCGGGGGGCCCGGGTCCCTCGAGCAAGGCGGAGACGGGGGTCGCTACTTGGGTCCCCTCATCAGGCGAGCTTGGACGGCTGTATTTGGGCCATGATAAGCTGTGACGGGCCGCGCTGCCTTGGTGGCCCTTCCGGGCTGCCGGTGATTCGGCCTTCCGTGGTTAACGTTTTTTGAGGGTGATTACCCCGATGGTTAGGGGACCCCCTGGGTCTGTCCCCGACACCGTGGTTGGACCGAACCCCACCCTCATGCCCGGTGCATTCCACAACATGAAAATGTACAAAACACCAAGACCCCAGGCATGAGTGGACCATCAGGATCAAACCCAGCACAAAGGCGGTGGATCCAAAGGCAGAAAAGCACCAGGGCCACTTCGGCCGAACTCTTAGGTTCGCCTGAACCCCCAACCGACCTAGAACCGCCTCTGGGGTGAAATCCTGGGCGTTGGAGGCTGAGGCGGTGCAAATGGGTGGTTCGGCCGAACTGGGGAGTTCGGCCGAGCCGACCCCTTCGGCCGAACCTGCCTCGTTCGGCCGAAGTGCCCGGAACCGCCCTTCGGTTGCTTGGCCGCTGCTCCACTTCAAACCGCCCTTCCTCATCTATAAAAGGAGGCCTCCGGCACCTGTTTCAACACACCAAAAGAGAAGAGAAGCATTAGCGAAGCGCTGCCACTTCCATAGTTAGAAGATAGGGAGAGAGGAGAGGTGAGCATGCCGGAGAGGAGCCGAAGTGTCGACCCCTCTTCCACCTGTACCTCTAAGGATGCGGCTCAACTTCGAGTGACATCCAGGTCGTATCTGGTAACTCTTGTATCTCTCTCTGATTAATTAAGCATCAGTTCTTGCATTTATTTGCTTGTCTGTTCCTCATTCAATGCTTGGTTACTCGGTATAATTGTATGCTGGTTGCTTTGCTTGGGTGCTTATCTTTCTTAAGGAGATAAGTATTAACTGACTAGTGTAGGCGTGGTGCCTAGACTTGAGGTTAGCTTGGTTTGCATTCGAGTCAACGTACGTGTGGTAGCCATTAGGTGGTGACAGCCCTATACGGCCTACGTAATCCACCACGTTAGTCTCGTCCATTAGGAGCCTCCTACGGCTGTTAGCCGCACCCCTTCTCATCCCTTTCTGCGTGTGGCGTGCACCGTATCCCGACGTAAGCAAGTACCTGTAGGAGTTGTCTTGCCAGTTAGTCAGAAGTCCTCATTACCAGACTCGTACCTTCTCTACCCTCCTATCGCTCATTCTCCTTTTCTTTGTTGTCATCCACTCCATCACTCCACCCATCGGACAATTTAGTTTAGAATTAGTTCACTTCTCATTCCCCGTGGAAATCGATACCTTGGAATACTCCCGGGTGAAAGCTACATCGGTATCCGTCCGCTTGCGGATTTATCTGTAGGCCGTAAGGAGTGCCAACAAGCTTTCTGGCGCCATTGCCGGGGAACGGTAGATGTTCTGATTCCGAACCCAAGTTGTCCGTGTATCCCACCATCCATCACATGGATTCCACTCTCACCTTACATCAACACTCGGCTCCAAAGGGCGATTGTTTCGAGCCACCACCATCATCACATCCCATCAACACACCCGGCTATGAGTTGCGTCCCGGCTTCATAGCCATGGTTCGAGAGCAAACGTTCTCAGGAACGAATGCTGAGAGTCCATACGCGCATTTGCATGAGTTTGAGCAACTCTGCTCGTGCCTGACCATAGCGGGCATGACACAAGAGACGCTTAAATGGAAGCTATTCTCGTTCTCATTGACGGGAGGAGCAAAGAAATGGTACTCTCTGTCTATCGGAAATATGGAAGGAAGCTGGGAAATCCATAGAGAGAAAGTCTGCCTAAATTTCTTCCCAGTTTCCAAGGTAGCCAGCCTCCGAATCAAAATTCTTACATTTAAGCAATTAGAGGGAGAATCGTTAGGAGCTGCGTGGGCTCGTTTCAAGCAAATCTTGGCTTTCGGACCAGACTTAGGCTTGTCAGAACCTATCATTCTTCAACATTTCAGCCTTGGCCTCTGTCCCGTAGCCACCACTTTCTTGAACTCCGCTTCAGGAGGGTCATTCTCTCATTCGATTCCCAGTGAAGCGAGGATAATCCTGGATCGTATTCTAGATGACACTCCCTACACTGGAGTCTATGACGAATTCCCCGATGAAGAAGAGAAACAGCCTGAACCTGAAGAGCCTGTACACCTACAATACAAATCTATTAACTCTTCCATTCCATCAGAACCCGAAGCTCATTTCGAACCACAACCATATTCTAGCCAGGATCATTATGATCCACTGTACACCACTCTCTATGATTCTGACGGTGATCTATTCGATGACATCGGGAGTGCAACAAGTTTCCCATTTGAACGACGTGTAGATCAAAAGGATCAACCTCCCGACAAGGAAGATTTAGAATATCAGAGGGAGTACTTAGGATGTCTCTCTTCTGTTATGAGTCGGGAATGGCTAGATGAGGCGGAAGCCTCAACCGAGGTCGTCAAAATGCCTAGAAAAATTCGGAGGATATTTTGTAAAGTTATGGGCGGAGACAAAGAAATCGGGTATGACCCGAGCCTCGGAATCAACATCATCTCTAGCTCCTTGTTGCGAGTAAGATTCCCCGATAAACCATGGTCATCATCTCAAAAACGTCTAAAGTTTACATCAGGAAGAATCCTTGACTGTTTAGGAATCTTGCGGGTCATACCCGTTAAGATTAATGACCCTAAACTCTACCTGGATTTCCATATCTTTGACCTACCCAGTGATTCCAAAAACTCCATCTTCATAGATAGGCCGATCATGAAAAATCCTGGAAAAGTCACCAACAAACCAGCTAGTAGAAGTTAGGGTCAGCAAGGAACCTGTCCCTGTCTCTTACTCTCATTCCTTGAATACCCCAGTAGAGATAGATCCCGATCCTGATCCCATAGAGGAGGTCATGTCAACTTCCCTGACAGACCTAGAGCAGCCCATTTTAGAGGAAGACCTCCCATTCTTTTCGGAGAAAGAGGAAACCCATCCTCCGATCGAGCTCGACACAAGCAAAACTCCACAACCATCTCCGATCGAGCTTAAACCTCTTCCCCCTGGACTAAGGTATGCCTTCCTCTTTGAGGATAAGCAAAGTCCAGTGATTATTAGTGATAAGCTATCCAGTGTAGAAACCCAACAACTTCTCACTATCCTGGAGAAGAATCGATCAGTCTTAGGATATTCTCTCCAAGACTTAAAAGGGATCAGTCCTAATCTCTGTACCCATCGCATCCCGATCGATTCTGAAGCAACACCGTTTTCGGGAACCTCAAAGACGGTTGAACAATGCCATGAGAGAGGTCGTTAAAAAGGAAGTTCTCAAACTCCTTCATGCTGGGATCATCTATCCAGTTCCCAACAGTGAATGGGTTAGCCCCGTTCAAGTCATTCCTAAGAAGGGAGGAATGACGATTGTGCGCAATGATAAGAATGAGCTCATCCCTCAGCGCACCGTCACTGGTTGGAGAATGTGTATCGATTATCGAAGACTCAATAAAGCCACCAAGAAAGACCATTTCCCCCTTCCGTTCATTGACGAAATGTTTGAACGGTTAGCCAAACACTCTTTCTTATGCTTCCTTGACGGTTACTCTGGATACCACCAAATCCCAATCCATCCTGATGACCAGAGTAAAACCACGTTCACATGCCCCTACGGGACGTACGCCTATCGGCGAATGTCTTTCGGGTTGTGTAACACACCTGCTTCCTTTCAGCGTTGCATGATGTCCATTTTCTCTGATATGATTGAGGAGATTATGGAAGTGTTCATGGACAATTTCTCAGTTTATGGAAAGACCTTTACCGAGTGTCTGAAAAACCTGGACAAGGTCCTCTAGAGATGTCAAGAAAAACACCTCGTCCTAAACTGGGAAAAGTGCCATTTTATGGTGCAAGAAGGAATTGTCCTAGGACATAGGGTGTCGGAACGTGGAATTGAGGTAGATAGAGTGAAGATAGAAGTAATCGAGCAACTTCCACCTCCCACAAATGTTAAGGGGATCCGTAGTTTCCTTGGCCACGCCGGGTTTTATAGGCGCTTTATCAAAAACTTCTCCCAGATATCCTGGCCGTTAACCAATCTCTTAGCCAACAACGCCCCTTTCGTTTTTGATGAAGAGTGCTATGCAGCCTTTCACACCCTCAAGAAAGCACTCATTTCCGCTCCCATCATCCAGCCTCCCGACTGGAGCATTGTTGACACTTCTTACGGTCCACTATCAGGATTGCCAATCCTAGTAATGGTGCAAGGAGTGTTCATTGGTATTCTTACGATACAGATATAAATCCGCAAGCGCATGGATACCGATGTAGCATTTCACCCGGGAGTATTCTTAGGTATCGTATTTATTTCCACAGGAAAGCATTGGATAAAGAGTATTGACTCTTGACAAGGATGTAACTACTAACTAAAGTATCGGCTAACAAGGCGGGGATAAAGGATAGGATAGGAGTGATATGCAGTTGACACACACAAGGAGAAGTCCAGGATATAGATAGAAGAGTAGTCTAGCTAGTGGGAGAACAACGAGACAGGAGAGGATTCCTATATACTTCCACTGACCTTGAGAAATCTCTAGCAAAGGTTACGGCTAGCATGAAGAAGATCATCAATGGTTCTCTTCTTCTTCTATTATCTGAGCATCGGGAAGCGTTGCACGCGACACACAGAAAGGGGTGAGAAGGGGTGCCACTAACCTCCGTTGGACGCTCCTACTTCCGAGACTAACGTGGTGGATTACGTAGGCCGTATAGGGTTGTCACCACCTAACGGCTACCACACGTACGTTGAACTCGGTTGCAAACCAAGGTTACTATCTAGACTAGGCACCACACCTACGCTAGGCAATAACTACTCACTCTCCTAGAAAGAGCAAGCAATCCTGTCAATACCCCAATGACAATTCACCGGAAGCATTGAGCAGAAACAAGGAACCAGCTGAGACAAAAAACTAAGGAGAGAACTTATAGAGCCAGACTACAACAGCTATAACCAAGGCTAGACATTCCACAATTATCCCAGAAATAAATGCAGAATAAATAACTCAAGTAAATGTGGAAGATAATATATTAAATACTCAGAGTCTTGCATAAAGAAATGGAAAAGATACAAGAGCTTTACCAGAACTCTAGACGATGACTCCGGAACCTAGAGCGAAGCTCGACTCTGACTCTAACTCCCAACTGGACTAGCCTAACTCTACATCTTGAAAGAGAGGAATGGAGACTTGCTCCCAAGTGGTGTGTGTGATACAAGGCATTGGACACCTCTATTTATCCATGGCGGTTGGACCTTGGGTAACCGCCAAGGCAACCAGAGGCGGCAGGGAGTCGGTTCGGCCGGACTGTAGGATTCGGCCGAACCAGAGGATGCACCGACCAAAGCTCCTACGGCCTGGATTTTCACTGGGAGGCGGTTTGGCACGTGGGGCGGTTCGGCCGAACTGGGCTTCCAGCCCAGAACTGCTCCCCTGTACCACCTCTTGCTTTTGGACTTCTTGGGCTGCTTGTTCGTGGTGGACTTCGTGTCTTTCTGGCCTAGAGATGAGGTGGCGGTTGCCCACATGTCGTGTGTTATTGTCACTTGGTTTCCGCTTACGTGGACGACTCCCGATGGCATGTGCGGCTAAGGGGGGGTAACCAGCCGAACGGAATCGTTTGGGGTCAATTCCGCTCCCTATAGCACGTATTTCGTGTCATTGTACCTGCACAAGTGAAACTCACCAAAACTCATGATTAGAACTAAACCTAAGTACATGGAATGTTGCATAAAACCTCTTTTATTCCCGAGTATTTGTGGTCGAATTTGGGTTCTAACGACCGTCAACAAGCTCCCCCAAGCTTAGACCTTTGCTCGTCCTCGAGCAAAGACAGAAACTTAGGCTCGATGGATCAGGAGTTGCTACAATGTCATTTTTCTTGCAGGTAACTTTATAAATAACTAGTACTCAAAAAAATACTTGAATCATAGGCAAAGTATTAATTCACCATTTTACCTATGGGGCTTATAGCAATCTCCTTATATTGGGCGGTTGAAAGGATGAACAGTTTAACTTAGTTTTATTCCACTCTACTCTTTTCAGGATCCCATCTCGGAGTTTTCCACAAGTTTTGAAAACTGAAAGTTGTTCCTCAATTGGCACACTCAATCGCTCAAGTGTATTTGAATCCTCACCAAAGGCTAGTGCCTTCTTTTCATCCTAACATCTAATATGGCTTTTTGTGTGGCTCATGTACAAAGGATGAAGGCATACATGCATCTTATATTTTGCTAAGTCAAAGACTGGATCTTTGGGGAAACAAATTACACCTTAAGATTGAGAAGTGCAAGTGTGTGGAATGGATGAAGTGGAATATGGTGGAAACTCCTTGGGATGATTCTTCCTCTCCTTTATTTACTTTCGAGAAGATGAGCTATCTTTTATTCTTCTCATATTTTTGCCATGCCTTTTTGACATGATTTTCTTTTTCTATTATTTTTGCCATGCTCTTTGGCATGCTTTTCTTTTTGCATAGCCCATGCCTCTATTCAAGGATATTTGGAGAGGGAGATCATAGAACATGGAGCATTTATTTTGTGGATGGATGATGGAAAATGTTTGCTAACTCCTAGTGTAGGAATTGTAAGTGAGGGGTGGTGTATACGTGAATCTCGATCTTTAAGAGCATGAATGTTTCACCCAAAGGTCACAACAATTTGACAAAACTGACTAAGATGACAAGCAACATATGAGTAGAAATTTTTTTCACTAAGCTTATCATATGGCTCTTGTGGGTATTTTGACCAATGAGGAACTTATTTTATTTTGAAAGTATAAATCTCCGAGATTTTCACCGTACTAAGAGCAGAAATAGAACTTGACCAAAATCTCACTATATCAATCCCCACAACAACTTAGACATGGAATAAAGCATGTGCTCCCACAAGGTTTTCAGGTACATTTTTACTCATGCCAATTAATTCAAGTACCATCAAGCAACTAGTTGAAACAAAGTACTAGCAAGATTAATGATAGAGCAACTATTCATCATTTCCAAGATGAGAGGCATATGATTCATTCCATGCATAGTTGGGAGTTATTTATTTGAAAGCAAATATGTTTTTTGGCATTTCTATTATTCAAACTAAAATGAAAGCAAAAATAGATCAAAGATGCAGCTTGCAATGATACGGTTGAGACTTACCTCATGGTCCTCTCCCCCGAGCTTGGCTTGGAACATCGGTGTTGGTGATCTCTGACTTGGCCTTCATCGGTGCCGAGACACATGATGTGGTACGGGAGTGTCCCTAGCCTCACCAATGCTCGTGTACTGAATGTGCTTGATCGTCCTTAGGGATAGAGACCACGAGATGATGCCTGCAAAATGTTAGAACGACAATACCCGAGGGACTATAGGATCAAGGTTTAGCATTTAGTTAATCGGGGTTTGTCGTTTTTTTTGCAGGGATTTAACCTCCACAAACCGTTTTCAAGAAGCAGCATAATGATGAAGGCAAAGCAAATATTTTTGTTGTTTTTGTGTTTTTATTCATGCAAGTGAATCAAACAATGCACAGAATTGAGAGAGATGTATTCAAGGAATGTAAAAGTGGAAACCTGAATGGAGCCAGCTTCCTTCATGCATCCAGAGTGTCTCCTATGGGCAAGTGAGAGGAGGAGGAACTCTGTTGAACACCATGGTTCGAAGGAACCACCTCTGTGATGTTTAGCCTATTGGCCTCCTCTTACAAGCTTCGTCCAGCACCAAGGCATGGGAATTTTGGTGGAATTTTGTGGACAGGATGTCACGGCCAAAGGATCATGTGGATCACACCACTCTCATGCTGCCAATGAAGTGTGCGGGCATGTGGAGTGGTGGACACCGTGCTTTTGTGCTGGTTGGGGTAAATTTCGTGGTAGAAGATAAAGGTCAAGATTGGTCAAGGGTGAGACCCCCCCGGCCGAAATGATCAAGAGTGGAGTTTGCACGAAATTTGGCTCTGGATGGATGGGTGTGCATGCTTTGTGTGCTGGGTCAAAGGATGTCACAAATGGAGTATTTGGCACAGGACAAAAGGATTTGGAAGTGAATGGTGTACCTGGCTGACTATACTCTCTGGTCTTTTCTTGACATAACCCTGCAGGTTAGTGCACATTCAGGCATAGGGGTAGGTTTGGCCAAACTGGATAGATCGGCTGAACTACCCACTTCCCCGAAAATTTCCTTTTTGTTTTCTCTTAATTCTAATGCAAGGGTGATTCACATTTGGAAAGGGAAACATGCCAATGCAGTGATTAAATTAAAATTTTGGAAAGGGAAATATGGGATACATACCGGTTTACCTCGCGGCGAGAGCTCGTGTTTTAAGTCTGTAAGCAGGACTTCTCCTTCCTTTGATTGTTCTTGTCAACGTCTGATCTAAGAACATTATTCCACCCTGGGCTTCAAATGTATCAATGGTCGTGGCTCATCTCCGATGTGAAGTAGATTTGGGGGACTTCCCATTCAAATTTGATGATTTTTCTGCAGGGGTTAGTCCATACATACAACCAATATCCATAAAAGTATTGCTCTAAAGGTTCATTAATCAAACTTGACACCATGTCTAATTTGATTAAAGCAAGCTAATTAACCTAAGCACCATGCTTAATTTAAAAAACTTATGAATGTATTGTACGATACATTCAAACCAGAGTAAACCAAAATAGATAAAGGGGGCATGAAAACACCTAGAGATAATCACATGGAGATAAGCAAACGGCCACTGGTGAACTTTGCTTTGATTTAGGTAAAAAGCAAAAACCTTTTCACGTACCTGAGTGTCCATACCATTGGCATCTGATGATGAAGACTTTATGTCACACAGGGATTTACACAGAAACCCGAATGCTGTTATATGTGTGCCCAGGAAGTCCACAGAACACATACAACTAACAAATATGATAAACAGAGAACATATGCTCGAATAAAAATAGTTTTATATTAGAGTTTACCTATAACACAGCGGAAGTCTAACTCTCTCGACGGGTATAGCCTCAAGTCCATAGGGACACTGACTGGTTGACCACAGCTCAGTAGTACGGAAGATCCTCAAGAAACCTCATCTGTTACCCACCCGGGATTTTGTTGAACAATAGCAAGCGTAAGTAAATGTCTTACTTAGCAAGTATAGCACGGGTGTATGAAGGCTCCAAAAGGCTAGACACGGCTGAACTGCATTAGCACTTTTAGTTGGTTCGTTTTAACATTATCCAAGTTACTACAAGTGAATGGAATCCCAGTTGCAACCCAATTAATAAGGTATAAGTGACATTAAGCATAAATAAACATCATCTTCTAATCAAATAGGATCCAGGCCGCTCGTGACCTTGAGCAAGGCTATCATGATAGATTTACACTCTGTAGAGGTTTCGCCCTTTACCCACCAGTCGCGTAAAAGCTCAAATGAACTTTAAACCCAACCATGCCGAGGTGGCCAAACCTCTTAAACCACACTTCCGAGGTGTGATCGCATAGGGACGCTACGAGGCTTTTCACAAGACACCCTAACAAGACAGTGGCCACTTATGGTACAGCACAGGCAGTATGGCCCAGGCACCGAGATTGACTGATCCTCAGGGCGCAACGTGAGGGGGTCTAGTATGTGCATGTCTTACCGAAAGGGCAAGAGGGGGAGACTTCGATGAGGTATAGCCTGGTCCTCTTGAGTTGTGAGCTTTGCTAAGAGACAGACCTCATTAGGGAGGGTTATGCTTTGCGGATATTGAAACCTTAGCGGGCTGCACTTATTAGGGAATCTTTGTAAAGGCCTCGTAGAGTCCCTATGCAGTCACACCTCCGAAGTGTGATGCGTTCCTGATCCGCACAGCATGGTTGGGTTTAAAGTTCTTCTGGACTTTTACGCAACTTATGGTGAAAGTGTACAACCTCTGCAGAGTGTAAAACTGATATATCAGCCGTACTCACGGTCGAGAGTGGCCTGGACCCTCGCATGATTAATTTACTTAAAGTTGATATTCAATTGTCTCTGGTTATTTCTTGTGGCCTTGTTGAGTACCAACCATAAGTGGACTCATCCTTGCTAATCGCTGCTCAGAAGGAAAATATGTGTGAAGCTGATGAAGATGGTGCCGAGTTCTAGGCGTATGCAACCCCCAGTCGATTGCCTGTGAAGTTGGAGCCGTCGTTTCCAGGATACGCTGTTACTCTGATAGAATTGTAAGTCATTTATATTTATTTTACGTGATACTGCATCTTTTATTCACTACTGGCTTACTGTATGTGTGAAACTTGATCCTGGCACACATACAGTGTACACTTGGTTTGTTTTCTAAATCCGGGTGTGACAGCAATGTTGTTAGGGTTGTCACTCAGTAGGACCGTGAAGTCATCTTCGTCGTCGTCCTCTGATGTTTTATGGGCCGGCTTAGAGTCCTTGCAACGATCCACAGTCGGGCTGAGTCCTTGAGGTGTGGTCTTGTTGACCTCCGCTGCGTAGATCTGTTGATATACAGCCGAGGTGTTGATGAGTCCGAACGGGAATTGATCCGGGGGTTGTCCGATGGCATAGCCGGCTTGGAGTTCCCAGCTCCTTCCATAATTGGAAGAGAGTTGTATCTGGACTCAACTTGAAGAGTCCTGATCGGAGTCGAAGTCAGAATCGAAGTCGAGCTCGGGGTCGCGACACAAGTCGGGGTCGAGGTCGAAGCCGAAACCGAAGTAGTCATCGAGAGTTGATTCTGGACGAGATCGCGGAGCGCCTCTGGTGGAGACGTTGTCATCGTGTATGGGCCCGGGCAAATCTGCGAGGTGGCTCATGAACTTTCCATTGCCCAAGGCAACGAAGGTCCAAGCGCCGATAACGAAGGTCGTGCCCTCCTCGATGCCGCAGGTGTTGAAGCTTGATCCCATCGCGCTTGATGTTGAGCTTGCGGCGAGTTGCCCCATGGTAGGCGCCAAGTGTCAAAGATTTGTCTCGAGCTTATCTATCTAGGGGTATCCCAGAGAGTAGATTTGTGGGTCCCGCCGAGTTCTAGGAACGATGGTGCACACACAACACAAAGATTTAGACAGGTTTGGGCCGCAATTTGCATAATACCCTATGTCTGTATGCTTGATTATATTGCACGTGAGATTGAGTTGTTTTGAAGGGGTCCCTGCTCTGACTTATATATCTGGGGAGCAGAGTTACAAGTCGGTTACATGATCCTAGTCGTATACACCAAGGAGTACTACAACAGGGTACTTTGAGGAGTCTCCTAACAGTACACGACTAGGTCTCCCAATCAACTACGCCGCCTTGCACCATAGCCGACTGGTTTGGAGTAGCCGGGTCAAACTTTCCCTATCAAGTAGTTTAATCCCGTAAATGAGTGGTCCTAGGGGTCCTGGTCCCACAGAGCCCTTTGCTTGGTGTATATTGGAATGGTGAGAGAACATCCCCATTTATAGGCAGGTTGGTCATGAGGTAACTCAGCAGTTACGGCACCCCGGGTGGGAACCCAGCCACTTCGGCCGAAGTGCCCAGTTTGGCCTAACCATGTGATCTCCACTGCCTCTTCGTCAACGCTCCAGATTACCTCTTGATGACGGTTGTAGGTCGGTTCTTGCATGTGCATGAATTCGGGCGAACTAGTATGTTCGGCTAAATCCACATGTTGTCTTGGCTGCCCTCCGATCCATCACCATTGCTTCAAGGACATCTGAGATTGCTCACCCCCTGCTGGATTCGGTGTGGTTGTGTTCGTTTCCCCGAATTGATGACATCAGTGATTCATGTCAGTTCTCCCTGTCATCATTTGATCATGGTAACACGGAATCAACGCTCTGGATCTTCCCTTGTGTTTCTTTTGCATGGGATTGTGCCACGTTGGAATGGGCTAAGGGGCGCAATTCAGTCGAACAAGGTGGTTCGGCCAAATTGGCCTTTTTTGTCCCCCTTAGTACATGTTTGTTAAATTGTGTACCAGCATGTCACATATTCACCAAAACTCGTAAAACTTTATCAGTAATAAACTAAAATGCATGAATTAAATCATATGACCTCGTTTATTCGCGAGAATTGGAGGTCAAAATCGTATTGTAACGATCACCAACAATAGGGTGCAAAAAGTGTAGAATAATGTTATCAAGAATCACTATGGATAGATTTTTTATAAACACAGGTTGTGCCACTGTTCTTGGCTAGATGGTCACCACTGCCACATATTTCACAACATAACACAACAGAACATTCAGCCTTTGAGTAACCCGGCTTGTAGCAACGGAAACAGAACTTAGGCTTTGCTTTGAGCTCCATTGATACAAACTAATAGCTGATCACTACTTGAAGGGCAAGCACACAATAGTCAGATTTAGCAACTGAAACTGTATTTTCTAGTGCGGTCCCCTCAAAGTTGCTGCAAAAGATCACACAGACCATGCATTGAATATGCAAGTCAAATTCATTGAAGCTTAGTTATCGAGTAATGATTTGTACACCCCCACTATGTCGGATCTTCGGACCGGCAATCCGCCTGGAGGTACCCGAGTGGTTGATTTGTAGGCGAGGGATCGTCAAGCGAGTAGCTTGATGGTGACACAGGAGGCACGATTTAGACAGGTTCGGGCTACCCAGAGGTATAATACCCTACGTCCTGTGTCGGTATTGATGTTTGTATTACTGGTACTCGGCCGTGCTTCAGGAAGCAAGGATGAGCGTATGGATTACAAGATCAGATGCCCTCATGGGGTTGCATGGTCATCTATCAAGGGACCCCTGCCCTCTTTTATACATCCAGGAGGTAGGGTTACAATATGGGAGTATTTACAATATGAGAGTCCTAGTAGGAGTCTACTAGGACTCGGTCTTCTTTGGGCCGGCCGCCCCCCTCTTGGTGATGGGCCCTAGGGTACCCATATCTAGTGGTGGATGCCGAGCCAGCTCGACTCGTTTTGGCTCGGCTCGTTCGAGCTCGTTAACCAAACGAGCCCGCCCGGCTTGGCTCGTTAAGGAAACGAGCAAAAATCCTGGCTCGACTCGGGTCAGTAAGCTCGCGAGCTGTCTCGTTAAGCTCACGAACTATAGTTAAATTTTAAATTACCACAATAATATATATAATATAAAAAATTATAGTATTTATATGGTTTTAATACCTACAAAATCTACTCTATCATACTATAATAACAGAATATAACAATAACATCATCTATAAGTGAATCATATAGTATACATATATTATTATTAATTAATAATATGCTCATTAGTCTATTAGGCCTTCTAGCTCGTTTGGCTCGTAAGCCGGCTCGAGTCAGCTCGTTAACGAAACGAGCAAAAATAGTTGCTCGGCTCACTAGAAATATACACCGAGCCGAGCTGAGTCGAGCTGAGCCGGCAACGATCCGAGCGTGCTAACGAGCTTCGAGCATTATGTCCAACCCTACCCATATCCCACACCCTACCCCCAACAATAGAAAATAGCTAGGGGGAAATTAAAAATATTGCTGCAAGATCTGTTCGGTTTATATGGCACTTTTACTTGGACTATAGGAAGCAAAGAAAATACAGTCTTCATTGTCATCGTATATATTAGGTAGCACATGTCACAGTTCAAGGGATACCTAACTTTTGTCATTTGCACCAATAGAATCTTGGGGAGAGGTACATAATGTATTTTTTTAATACTTTGGTACATAATGTATGAATTGGAGTAGTAGCCAGAAACTTCGAGATGGATTGGTGATGATAAGGCAATGATAGAGCCGAAATCAGCATAGTAAACAATGGTCAAATTAGTTAAATTTTCAAACAAATGCATATGTACTACTATATGATACGATGTAAATTTGATAGATCATGTAAGCACGTCCATGTATATTGATAGATCATGTAACCAAAGGTGGAGGGTTTGATGGGAAAAAACTTGACAGGTTGAGTCATGTTTCAATGACCGATGGATTCATTGATTGTCAAAAGTTTTAGATGTTTATAGTATAGCATAGAAGATAAGAGTAGTAGACACAATGTGGTGGGCTTGTGTCTCTCTGCCTCTAGTTTCTCCACAAAAAACTCATGAAAAGCTAGAAAGAGAAAATCGAGAACAACAAAAAAAACAACATAAGAAACCTGTGCCATGGCTAATCCTTCGAATCCGGATTTGCCATCACAAAATGACATATATCTTATACGCCATCAAGTTACTTTTTTTATATACTTTCATTAATTATATTAAAAAGGCAACCTAATTACATAAAAGTCCTTCACAAATGACTAAATTACAACGAGGTCCTAAGGGGAACTCCTACCAACAAGATCGTCGGTGATGACCAAAAGCAAAGCGCCCAGAGGGGACCACGCATAGCCACGGTTGAAGAAGCCATGGAAGCCAACAAAAAAAACAACATAAGAAACATGTGCCATGGCTAATCCTACGAATCCGGATTTGCCATCACAAAATGACATATCTCTTATACGCCATCCAATTACATTTTTTATACTTTCATTAATTATATTCAAAAGGCAACCCAAATACATAAAAGTCCTTTACAAAGGACTGAACTACAACGAGGTCCCTAAGAGGAACTCCTACCAACAAGATCGTTGGCGATGACCGAAAGCAAAGTGCCAGAGGGGACCACGCACAACCACGGTTGAAGAAGCCATGAAAGCCATCGAGAGCCTTCGTCTCCGCTGAACCAAAGGTGTTGTAGAAAACGTCGGCAGAGTATACATGGGGTCTTCCAAGCTTGGGATGGCGTGCAACACGGGCAAAGGAGACGAGCTTGGCAGCAGGTCGTTGAAGCTGATGACGTGCTTGAGGTTGTTGCAAGAACCAGCGGGGGTGGAGACGGGATAGGGGTGTGTTGTGATGGGGAGCTCCATATCCAGAGAAAACCGAAAGGAAAGAAACAGCTCGATCCGTAGTGGAAAGCCGCAGATCGAGATGTGCAGAAGCCGATCTACCCACGGGAACACCAGATCGAGAGAAGAACATAGCAGATCTGAACGACGACGAGTAAGAGAGATGAAGGAGATGGGATCTGCTCTGGTGATGGAGGAAGGAGGGGGCTTTATTTGGATACAACTCACCCTCTTACACATCTGCTTCTGACGAGAATAGCGGCGACAACGACGTGTTGAGTCTCGAGCTTCGCGGCTCGCCGGAGGCCCATCCAGACAAGCTAAGAGACTTAAACCCTAATAGTATCTAAAAAGGGTGGGGGCGGGCCCACCTCCCGTCGCCGCTGGTGGAGGAAAGGGAGGGGGCCAGGATCTAGGGAGGTCATGGGAGGCCCGAGAGAGAGGAGGCGTGGGAGAGTTGGCTTCCCTCGGCTCGTTGCAAACTATTACTTGTTCTGGTTAAGAACTGTCCGGAGAAATTTACATTCATATCAGACAGTGCACCCACACAAAAAGAAGAAAAAACACTAATAAGTCAGACAAAGGCACCACAAGAGAACCACCCCTACATCAAGGTCATCTCACCTACGGTTGCAAGCAAAATGCCACGCTAATGGTCTCCTGGGCTGTGATCATTTCGTGTCTTCAGCTTCGATCCACTTAACCGTGATGAACAGCTCGCCAGACTCGACGTCACGCAGCCGCAGCGTGGCGTCTAGTGTGACCTCTCTGTTGGCGTACGTCACGAAGCTGTCAGAGAGCAGGCAGTTGTCCGCATCGGGGGCAACCTTCCTGAGTTTGGTCTCTCCTGCCGTGAGCCGCAGTGCTCGCCGCAGCTTCGTCGCCGCTACCACAGGCTGCAGGTCCAGGAAGGCGTGCCCCATCTTGTCGTCGTACTTGAACCGGTCCCAGTCGAACACCTCCTGCCAATGATAATGGAATTGTAAGATCAGCACAATGAGTAGCTCCAAAAAATGTTGCTAAGTACTAGATACACTAATTATTTAGCTCACCAATTTTTACTTCTAGCTTCAAAAATTTCCATATCAACATCGTCTTCCAATCATTGTTCGAATTTTTCTTATCACAATAGGCTGCGATAGCCGATAGATTGTGTCCTTTATTAGAGTCCAAGGAAGTGAGTTCAGTAGTTGGAGTTCTTTTAGGTGTGGCATTTGATTGTCAGGTCGCTGTTCTTATTAATATAAAGATGAGAGTGTAAGCCGCACTACAGTATTATCGATTTTTTTTAAAAAGAAAGTCTTTGGCTTTTGCAGTCATGCACAACTAAGTTTTTGTAGCATTCTCAGCCCACAAACTTATCACAAATAATACAGAAAAAGAGTATGCAGACGATAGGAGGAAATTAAAAGCAAAGTCTATTATTGCTTCTCGATCCATTCTTGATAGAAATCTCTAAGGCATTATCATATTATCGAATACTGGCAAAAACAAGGTTCCGCAGACAAATGCTCAGTCTGATAAAGCAGTTGCAGATGCTGATAGAACTATGGTTATCCAATTTTACTAGAGGCAGATTTGGGGAAAAAAGATGGAGTAAAGCCAGAGAAGAAAAGGGATAAGAAATTTTTTTGAAAAGGGATAAGCAATCAGTGCTGCAGATTTGCACATGTCGATGTCTCTCTAGAATCTAGATGGATGGAGAATGACTTTAAAATGACTAGCATCTAGATCGAGGTAGCACAACATGTGCTTAGTACTACTATGTAGCTCATAAAAATGGCATTTGTTCAATGGCCAGATGTCATAAACAACTATATCTGCTAATAAAACTAGTACTACTGTGTACAACGCGGACAAGTGATATGACCGTATTTCTAGGTCAAAACTCAAAACACTAACCAAAGAAAATGGCTTCTTCAGACATGAAACAGGTCGTTTCATAAAAAAGGAAAAAAAAAGACATGACACAAGTCTCAAGGAATCTATAGGTCAAAATGGAAAAAATGCACATCGAATATTGTATTTTGGTGTGAGTAGAAATTTATCGTGTAAAATAGAATAGAAACTTACAAATTTGATGATTCCTGCTGGTTCTTTCATGGAGAATGTCATCTCTTCATTCCAAACTGGATTCAGGCAACTGTTGATGACTTTTGTCTTTGCAGTCTGCAGGATCCAGTGGAAGAAGGAAAGGAAGAAAGGGTTGTTAGATCAACAAAAGAGAAATAGCAACCCAAGCACTCTTGATTTAACAAGTTTCATAAGTATCATACTAACTTGACTACTAGGTCAAGGTGATCATTTAGTATAACAAAACACTACCTACTGGACGAGAATTCTAGCTTCCATTATCAGCACAGATATGTATATCATTGCCTAACCTGATGCAACTGGCCCTTTTAGTTCATTATATATTTTTCCGGACTAGACATATACTAAAATATCGTGGACCAGTTGCTGTAACAGTATTTGGCTTGACCATTTCATGGAGCAGTGTAGATAGAAGAAAACCATCTTTCTGTTGGACTAGCCAAGCTTGGGTTTGCCTTCTTTTTTTTCTCGAACACGTAGGAGAGCTGCGTATAATTGTATTGATAGAAGAAGAAGAGTCATAAATAGACCCAAAACCCCCACACACGCACGCGCCAAACAAGTCTATAGCAATTTAATCGCCCATTTCTAACAAAGACGACCTGACCACTAGAGAAAGCGGATTAACCTATCCTGCTGGCAGTGAGCAAGGTGAGACCCTTTGCTCCTGCCATACTCCATAGTCCACAGTCCACACCATGGAGATAGGCTTATGCCAAATAATTCATGATCAATAAGAAAGTTTTCCACTAAAGAAGAGCAGAATAAATAAACAATCCAAAAGTGCTCCAGCCGACAGAGACAAAAACTCAAAAAGCATGAGTGCCACTGTTATTCCTACTCATAAAAAATATCATGATATGATTAACTAATGAAGGGTTTGAGTGTGGGGTTTTGGGCCCTCCATGGTTCTTTTTGAATGTCTGGAAATGGATGGGCTAATAAAAAGGAGAGGGGAAATTAGGTCAAATGCAGCAGACAAGTTAACGTTGAGAACTTGTGGCAAATTTCAACAAAATAATCAACAGAATCAGTAATCATGATCTTAAAAGCACTTGCGCCTTCATAGAAAGTTGAAAGCAAGAAATGGAAGGAATTAGCTGAAAGCTTTTTAACTAGCTCAAAATTGGTTAACTTATCAGGCATCACAGGCTTTGTCCAATGAGGATAGAAGTAGCCACTTGGCGAATGAAGACCAAAACAACGATCAATCCCACACGTGGTTGGACTTTGAAAAATGTGCTGTAGTAAGGTTCTCATTTGGGAAGGAACTAGCTGAATCTATTTTTATAGATCCAATAGCCAGTAGAACCGAAGTCAGCACTAGCTGCTAAAACCAGCAAAGCTGATTCAACATAGTGATGCTATCCAAATGTACTGCTTGGGTCCAAAGCGCACACTAACAGCATAATATGAAAGTGTCGGTTTGACAGGAAACAATTCCATCTGTTAGGATAAACACGCTAGGCAGGCATTAACACATTTTAGTTTCAGTACGATCGTCGATCCTACGTTTGTGTTGATGAAAGAAGAGGGACCTTGCTGGGAAAAAGGAAACGAACTCACCGCGTCGGCGACGCGCACGATGACGTACGGGTCGCTGGAGGTGAAGTCCCTGATGGCGAGGTTGCGGCCGTGCGCCACAACCACCTTGAGCAAGCCGCAGCCCCTCCCCCTTCCCGCTTCCTCCATGGAGGCCGCGACCCCCCTTCCTCTGCGCACAGAGCAAACCGAAATCAAAGAACCAAGCTAGTAGGAAGAATTCGAGGCAGCAGAGTAGAATCCTGAAGAACAAAGGGTAATCGAATAACGAACGGATCGATACCCTGCTCTGTACTCACCGGGTCGACAGCGGGAAGAAGGGAACGGATCAGTCGAGCTCGCCTCCGCGGCAGATACCGGGCCCTCGGCTCGCTGGTAGCCCTGCAGCGGCTGCGGCTTCCACTGTTTCCGCGAGAGCACGGAGTGGTCTGCTGGTGACTCGGTCAGTTTGCCTGCGATGTCCGCCGCGGTGTGGAAGAAAAGGGGAGGAGGCCGAGCCGGAGTGAACGTGTGGGCCCGGAGACTGGCGCGAGCTGGTAGTGGGCCCCGCGGCTCGCTAAGACGCGGTCCGGGTTCGGGACGGGCCCGACTCGGTTGCCTCGTCATTCCTCGTCCTTTTTTACTCGCCTATACTAGTATACGAGTAGCAACGCGCACGCGGGTCAGGACTCAGGATTGTGTGGGTTTGGTAGGGTCGGTCGGTCAGACCCGTGGGTGGGTCAGTTGTGGTGGCGCGGGTAAGCCAGCAGAAGATGATCTTCTGCTTCGGACCAGGTCAAACGCTTCCGTCTTCCATCCGCCCATCCCTGGCAGGGAGGGATGCACGGTCAGCTCAACGCGACTTTTGGTTTAGCGAGCGACACGTCCAGCTTCACTTGATCCCGCATGGCCTCTTTACTTGTATGCATGACTTAAGTACTTAGAACAGCTCCAATAGACTCGGTAAATAACCTCGACTCGATTAAAAAAAAACATCGATGTTTCTGGTTCCAACAGCGTCGTCATCTTCCCCCGCTCGCTAACTGGATCGCCATCTGGTCGCGCTCGCTGGCCAAATTTGCCGAGGCCATCGTCCTCGCCCTTCCCCTCCTCCCGCGCTTCCTGCGCCCTCCCCTTCTCTTTCCCGCACTTTGCCGTGCTTCGTGTCCGCACGTTCTCTTTTCCTCGCATCCTCGCCCCGCCCGTTCCTCTTCTCCATCGCGTCCTCGCGCTGGTGCCGCTCCTCTGCTCTATCCCAGCTGCATCGCTCCTCTGCTCCCTCTAGCTTCGAGTACTCGCGCCCGTGTTGCTCTTCTCCTCCCTCGCGCTCCCGTGCGCTGCCGCGTCCCCGGTCAACGGCGGCTCGGCAAACGGATGTGTGGGACTCGTCGCCGGGACTCTTCCCTTTCCTCAGTTTGCGCCAGGACGGTAGATCTGGGGCACATCGGGTGGAGGGAGAGAAGGAGCAATCCGGCCACTGTCGGATTGATCCGTCGTGGGGTGGTTCCTCCCACGGAGTTCCATGGCCGGATGGTAGAAGATGTGCTTAATGCTGAGCAATTCGACGAGGAGGACGCCTGAACTGGTGAGATGGTACTGCTTGTTGTACTTTTGCCAACCAAAAATAGAAATCATTTGATTGGAACAAGTGTTAGCTGCAGTAGTGTTAATTTCTGAATCCAATGTCCACATGTACCATTGGTCCACATGTACCATTGGATAATTCGGATAGATTAGATTCATGGTGACTTGTGCATTGATGGACAGCTTCTGAATCACAATATTGAGTATTTGAAAAATGTTAATGACTTAATGAGGGCTACTCTTGTGGATGCCGTATGAATTTATCCCCACTCAACTCACATCTATCTACCTACTTCACATGAGAGTTTACATGATTTCACACGAAGATGAGTTAGTTGAACTCGGTAGTAGGTCTATCTGTGAATTATGCATTGATATGTGGCATAATCTATGATCTGCATTTTACTATAGACTGTACATTCGTATCTTTGTCTCCAGCATTGATACCAGATTATATAATCTCCAATCTTTCCGAAATTGCAAATGCTTCTCTGGTAATTAGCACTCAGCAAAACCTCTTGAGATGTATGATAATTGTCATTACATTCATCTTAGTTTTCACATGTGCTCTAAATTCTTGCAGGTCGCGTCGGCGGTGGCAAAAATACTGCAGATTGACGCTACGGGAGAAAAAAAATAATCGGCCAAAGGCCTCCAACACAATACGTCGGATGGATGACCAAAGGACCACAGGCCTCTAGGCAACTCGGCCCAAAGGTTTTGGAGAAAAAAAGACACTAGGCCCAAATAATTTAAATATGGATAGTTTAGATTTGGAGAGGACGTTGGTTCGCCCCACCATTTAGCTAGCTGTCTATTTTTAGAATCCTCAAAAGCTCTAAATTTAACTAGGATAAATAGCTAGGCTCTTGGAGTTGCTCTTATGTGGCCTTTTCAGGCACCGTCAACGAGTACAAATACCAAAATATCGCTCCTCCTTTATAAATAGTACGACAAGGGAGTCCTATTGGTACGGTTAAGGGGCAAAGGATCACTTCATTCCTTTGGGAGCCCTAACCCCAATCCAAGCTGATATGGGCATGCTTGTGTCAACATATGGGAGCCAAGAAGCCGGGGTGAGAATGACCTTTGGTATTAGGGAACCCTAGGGTAGTGGTCCCAGCCACTTCTTTCTTTTGGCATTGCCCGGGATATGGGTACCCCTGGGCTCATCATCAGTAGAGAGACAGCCGGTCTGGGTTCACATCTGACCAGGTTGTGGGCCGACTTTGGGGTGGCTCACAAAGAATCGCCGACTTGATGGACAAGCTTGGTGAAGGCGTGGCGAGTAAAGCATCATGATCGGCTTGGCGGGTCAGGTCCAGATATTTTGGAGCTTTAGTAAAAATCTAGTTAGATATGTTTTCTTACTGTAACCTAGTAGCTTTGGATCGAAACCGACTTATAAAACGTAGGTTGACGTCCTATATAAGGCGGCCTCGGTCATTCCTCAAAGGGCGAACCAACCATTGTAACCACAAAGCCCACCATAGCTTCCTGAACCTTTGTCGAGCATCAGCAATACAAACACCACCAAAGACAGAACATAGGGTATTATACTGCCGTAATCAGGACATAACACCCGTTCATATATTCATGAGTGGTGCATGGGGTGGAGAAGATAGAGACCAACAAAGATTCCCAGGTCAAGAAGAAGACCAGAGGCTAATTCGATTCGAGTACCCAAGGTGGAGGCCCAAACAAGCTCAAGTTTGACTTCACCTCAGAGTCTAGGAGCAGCCCGCAGTAAATTGGATGCCCAGGTCGCATACGGGCTCGGATTTGGACGTTCTTTATATGCATGTAAAGCTAAGACGATAACCTTTCCAATGGCATTGGTCTCATGTCAAAATTCATCCGAACTCACCGGGAATCGATAAAACAAGTTGACATCAAGAATCTGTCTCGGTGCTGCATCGCCGTATTTTGGCCTTTGGGCCGTGTATCATGTGGAAGCACATAGGGGGCGCCCCCTCCAACCCTAGCTCACCCCTAGGTTAATAAATTCATAGCCGCCGTGATTTAGACTTGGGTTTTGTTTATATTAATCTGTCGAGAACAGTTTCGCCGCCATCGGTTTGTAGAACCCTAACTTTTGTGCTTAATCATACATCTGCAGTGTCACTTTATATTGAGAGCTGCGTTCTTTCGACTTCTTGCTTGTGTTCTTCGTTTCGCAGACAGGGTGTAACACCCTAAAAATGCCTATTTTAAAAATTTAGTAATTAAATTGTATTTATTTAATTTTATGCTCATATTTATCTAAGGAAAATAAATTATTTGTGATAAATAAAATTAAATATAAGGTTAGAAACATTTTTGTTGCATTCATGCTGGCTGCATTGAGTTTTGTTTGTGAGTGGTTCAATTGGAATTTAAATTCTGTTTAAATTCGAATTTGAATCGCTGAGTTTGGAGCTCTAGAAAAGTTTCTGCGGCCCGAGTTCACTTTTTCCCCCTAAACTCTTTTCCCCGTCCAATCTTGGCCCTCCTACTCTTTTCTCTTCGCAGCGGCCCACCTCCCTCAGCTCCGCTTCTGGCCCAGCCTGGCGGCCTGCTACGCCCCCGGCCCGTTCCCTTCCCGCCCGCGCCGGCCTGCTCGCGTTCCTGCTCGCCCCAGCCCGCGCAGCCGCTTCCGGCCCAGCTCCGCGTCGGCCTGCACGGCCCATCCCGCGGCCAAGCGGCCCAGCAACCGGCCCGCAGTGCCCCTCCCCTCCACGCCGACTGACCCGAGGGTCCCACTCGTCAGGGTCATCCCTGACCTCTGTCCGAGTTGGACTCGGCTCCGACGACGGAGTCCGGTCCGGCCACGGCGCGAACGCCGAGAAAACCCCGGACTCTCCCCTCGGCCGCCTTCAAATACCCGCCGCCCCGTCTCGCGAGGCCCTCCAACTCTAGCCGTCCTCGCCCTCGTTCCCCCGCACGGCCGTCGCTCGAATCGCCGCCGCCCGAGATCTGCGCCGCCGCGGACCCGCCGACTCGCCGCCGCTCGAGTCGAATTAGCTGGCCAAGGAGCTTCCCTAGCAGGTAAGCATGCCCCCAAGCCCGGTCTAGCCCCGTATCGCGCGCTGTGCCATCCCCGTCGTCACTGCCCGAGCGCCGCCGCCGCCATGGTCCGTCGCCGGCCGCCGCTGTCGCGTTCCCGCTGACGAGAGCCCCTCCACTCGACTCGCCGTGTCGCCCCGGTCCTGTAGAGTCAGCCCGCGCCCCGCCCCGTGCCCCGTAGCTCGAGATCCCCTTTTCGCCGGCGATGCTCCGCCGCCTCCTGCTAGCGCCGCCACCCCAGCGCCGCCGCCGCCGACGCCCCCTCCAGATCTAATCAGAGTCGCTCAAATTGAATTCGACGGCCCAGATCAAGTCAACCAAGCCAAGTCAGACAGCCTGTACCGGTCAACCTTGCCGTTTTGCAAAAGAACCCCTATCCTTTTTCAAAATTAACCCACAGTCCTGTTTTATTCAAAAATAATTACAATTAAGTCCTGATTTTTACAGAAAACCCCCTGCCTTATTTAAAAATAGTACCCGAGGTCCTGTTTTGGTCAAATTGCAAATAAACCCTCCTGTTTTTATATAAAATTATGTTTTAGCCCCTGAGTTTTTGCAAATAAGCCCCTGGAACTTTTAAAACTTTGCCAGCAAGTCCCTGAACCTTAGAAAAGCCATAACTTCTTCGTTTTAGCTCCGATTTGAGTGATTTTCGCGCTCACGTGTTCGTAGCGAAGCGTAGATTAGTTTTTCAGCCTTCTTTTGTTCTGTTGCTATTGTTTGGTGTATTGTTCTAATAGATTAATATTGTTTGCATGTACTGTCTTGTATGGATGCTTGTGTGTTGATGTTTGAGTCCAGTCGGTGAGCCGTACGCGTTTGAGTTCGAGGGTTACGAGGAGCAGGACCAACAGCAGCAGCAAGAGCAACAGCAGCAGTTGGACGAAGGCAAGTACAGCACGGACAATCCTTGCTACCTAAACACACCTTTACACTACTTACTGCATATGCATGTGTCTAAATTGTTCCTATTAAGGTTATTCCTAGCTTTGTTTATCCTATACCTTGATTACCCTGGGTTATTGCATATGGGTAGACCTTTGCTAAGCGCAGCTACTGTCACCAATGTTTAACTGTTAATCTTGACTTAATGGTTCACTTCAATGCTAATGGTAAAACTTGCTTTTTAGCAACATGGAACAGGGAGCTAGGGCGTATGCTTCATGCTTGGCCCTAGTATCTCTCCGTAAGGACTGGTTCTTAAAGCGGCAACCCAGGAACCTGTCGCCACCGCTGGAACTATAATGGCTCTGGTCTTGGACAAGTAACATGTACGTCTCTAGCTTGACAGTAGTTACCGACAGGCCGACGACGTTATGGGAAGCATGGGTGAGAGTATGGTTTGATCCACCGAGGACGGAGTATCCGTCGGCTATGTCCCCGTGAGGCACAGTCCCGTGTTGGGAGCTTCCGTATGGCGGGGGTTCCACACGTTGCGCTATTTATTTTGTTGTTGTTATTCTTTTCCGCGCTCGGACGCCATTGACCCCCTCGTGTTGCGACACGGGCGTCAGTCAATCTCGGTGCCTTGGGTCATGCTGCCTAGGTTGTACCATAACGGCTACTGTTTTGTTAGGGTGTCATGTGAAAAGCCTCGTAGCGTCCCTATGCAGTCACACCTCGGAAGTGTTGATGTGCGTGGTTGGGTGCAAAGTTCCTTTGAACTTTTACGCGACTGGTGGGAAAAGGGCGAAACCTCTGCAGAGTGTATAATCTATCATGATAGCCTTGCTCAGGGTTAAGAGCGGCCTGGATCCTTTTTGATTAGAAGATGATATTTATTATTGTTTATTGATTACCTCTACTTCATTAATTGGGCATTGCAACTGGGATTCACTTAATTGTAGTAATCTTGGTTTATGTTAAAATGAAACAACTAAAATTGCTAATGCAGTACAGCCGTGTCAAGCCTTTCTTTTAAGCCTTCATTACCCGTGTTGTATTTGCTAAGTAAGACAATTACTTACACTTGCCATTCAACAAAATCCCGGATGGGTAACAGATGGATTAGATGGTATTGCTGCTGTTGAATTTCCTGAAGATCTACCATTCTACTAGCTGTGCTCAACCAGTCGGTGTCCCTGTGGATTATGGTTATCGGCTTCGTCTTCATCTTCGTTTAGAGAGAGTTAATAAAGAGTCTTCCGCTGTTTTATTTAGTTATTTGAGTCAAACTCTGATGTAAAACCATTTTATTCGAGCATATGTACTCTGTTTATCATATTTGTTATCTATATGTGTTCTGTGGACTTCCTGGGCACACATATAGAAGCATTCGGGTTTCTGTGTAAATCCGGGTGTGACAGATATAGAATCTGTCTCGGTGCTGCATCGCCGTATTTTGGCCTTTGGGCCGTGTATCATGTGGAAGCACATAGGGGGCGCCCCCTCCAACCCTAGCTCACCCCTAGGTTAATAAATTCATAGCCGCCGTGATTTAGACTTGGGTTTTGTTTATATTAATTTGTCGAGAACAGTTTCGCCGCCATCGGTTTGTAGAACCCTAACTTTTGTGCTTAATCATACATCTGCAGTGTCACTTTATATTGAGAGCTGCGTTCTTTCGACTTCTTGCTTGTGTTCTTCGTTTCGCAGACAGGGATTAGCCTTCTTGGCGAGGTCAACCGGGTTGTGACACGGTTGATAACCAGGAGTTGTTGTGCTAAGATTGCGGGGTTCGAGTTTGCTGACCTGAAGCCGGATCGGTGTGTTGCGCTCTACCCAAAACGAGTTATCCATCACCTGACGGAAGATCGGCACCATAGTTCCCATCAAGTGGTAATCAGTGACTCAGGTATTACCGTCAGGCTTACCCTAGTTTAGTTTTGTGCTTTCATCTTATAGTCCAGAAAACTGTCCTATAAAAAATTTTCCGCTGTCCTAGTACCCTGTTTAGCCTTGCAGTTTCGTTGTCAGATTGCTTTGTTGAGTTCGTGTCCGTGGTCGAGTCTTGTTGCTGGTTTAGGTCGTGTTCATGTCGTAGTTCAATCACTCGTTGTCGTGATTTATTTGTTTCCGCCGCCATTCCACCCACCACCATTACTAGATTACAAGTCGTGCCACCCCATTACTCGACTTACCCTCGCTAGCCGTCTTGCGTGAACTCCTGTCGTGCATGCCCTAGATAAGTTGCAAGCCGCCTTATGTTTATCGCCTTGCATCGCAGCCCTTCTAGTTTCATCTTGCACATCCTAGCCGCCGCCGCCGCCGCACATTCTACCGTTTTCTGCCTCGCGAAAACTATAACTTGAGATACTCTCCAGAAAACAGGCAGAACTTTTGGCTCGGTGCTCCGTTTGAACCCAATTTTTTACAGAAGATTCATGACTCCATTCCGAGGTGACCCAAACTATCCATAGTCTTGTTTGGTTGAGTCAAAAACTTCAAAAAAAATCAGGAAGATAAAGAAAAAATGATCAAATTGTTTTAGGGTTTTCAGAGATTGTTCCTGAAATTCCCTAGGCAGCATCTCACCTCAAAAAAGGGTGCAAATTTTTGTGGTTGGAGCTCTTGCTATCCCTGTTCAGAGAAAAATATAAAAAATAGTTGAAAAAAGGTCAAAAATCTTAATTCATATTAGTTCTGAAGGGAAATTGCTGAAAAGGTTAAAAACAATTGCATAGAGTGTTGTTTTGTTGTTCTGTGAGCTTTATCCATCGTTTCTTGTTCCATCTTGTTGTGCTACGCCTAGGACACGTCTGAGCCAACAATTGTGACTTGTGTTTTGAATACTTATTAAACTTTGCAATTCTTCATTCAATATTTGCTACTCCTTGCTACATATTTGGCCTTTCGAGCTCCACAAACTATACTTCAGGTCAGTGCAGAGAAGGATCCTTGCAATCTTGGTACTACTTCCTCACAGGTATCACGAACCAGCCACTAGTTGTACTATCCATTATTTTGCTTTAGTAAGAACACTTGTAAGAATTTGGTAAAGCATGCGAGAGCGTGTTTCTACTGACACACATATAGTAGTTGATAGGGATAACCTTTTGTGTTTTCTCTTGTCTACATACTAACAATGGCAGGGAACGATGAGATTGTTCGAGAAGTACTAAGTTCTCAAATAGAGAAAGCGGAGCAAAATCAATTCAACAATTTATTCCAGATTTTCTTTCTTGTGATGGATAGACGTTGCCGAGTCATCATTGATGGTGAAAGTTGCAACAACCTTGCAAGCTTAGAGCTGGTTGAGAAGCTTAACTTGACCACAAAGCCACATCCATACTACATGCAATGGGTAAATTCTTATAACAAGATAAAGGTAACTAAAATTGCACATATTTAATTTAGGATTGGATCTTATAAGAATAGTGTTGATTTTGACATAGTACCTATGCAAGCATGTCATTTGTTGCTAGGCACACCTTGGACTAATATAAATAATGCGGTACATAAAAGGGTTGGTAATAAATATTCCTTCAAGTACAACGGTAGAAAAATTACACTTGTACATTTGACTACTGCTGAAATTTTAGAATCTGATCTCCAAAGGGCGGAGAGAAGAAAAAGTAAACCTTCTAAAAAAGAATTGGGTGTTTTCAATGACACAACAAATTCATCTAAATCTGAATTTTTACAAAATGATGATATTGTTTTGCCTATTGTTGGAACTAATACTTTGCAGCATGTACATAATGAAGATGATCGTACAAAAGAACAGGAACATGTAAATTTTTGAGGTAAAAGCTCTTAATGTGCTGGAGCCCTCCAATGATGCAAATAATGCGATAATAGAACCTTCTATTGTATTACCTTTGTCACAAATAGAGAAGGAGCATGATACTTTTGTTTTGAAGCAATACACATGTGTTGAAAATAATATTATTATGCCGATTACTTGTGCACATGACGAACTAAAATTATTATCTTCTTTAAACACTTTGGGTTATGTTGAATTTGATACTTTATGTGCTCTTAGTAGTTTGGAAGAGAAATTTAGATGTGCTGAGTTGCCATAGTTGTCTACTTATACATATTATTTTATTGGCAAATATAATTGTAAAGGAGAGTATATGGTGCATCGAGTCTATATTTGTGCAAATCTGAATCCTTTTTATGTACAAGATTGTGATCAACTAGATTGTCCCTCTAGTTTTACTATAACGAATCGGGTTCACTCTCAAGAAGGGAAGTATTGTTGGCTACTACCTATGTGTGATAGTGCTGATTTTTCTTGCATTGAACAGATAATAGTGGTTATGCAACCATCTATGCCTGCATTGCGTTTTGTTAGTGTTAATCTTTTGCAGGATAGTGTTGAAAAAGATCGTGTGCATTTCGATCAAGGAGCCTACGTATTTGCTGACAACTCTATAGGAGAAGATACTTTGGGAGATTAGAAATATGGTTATGTCACTCCCTGCAATATTCTCTATTCCCATATTTTTTGCAACCTCGTGTTTTCTTCGTGTTGTGCAGGGCCATTTTTTTAGCACAAACCATCCAAGGACGGCTTTTCGTCAAGAAGAGGAGGATGATGAGGACATAACAACCATGCATATATTCATGAGTGGTGCATGGGGTGGAGAAGAAGGAGACCAACAAGGTTTTCCAAGTCAAGAAGAAGGCCAGAGGCTAATCCGATTCGAGTCCCCAAGGTGGAGGCCCAAAGAAACTCAAGTTCGAGTCCACCTCGGAGTCCAAGAGCAGCCCGTAGTAAATTGGACGCCTAGGTCGCATACGGGCTCGGATTTGGACGTTCTTTATATGCATGGAAAGCTAAGATGGTAAACTTTCCAATGGAGCTAGTCTTATGTTAAAATTTGACTGGAGTCATCGGGAATAGATGAAACAATTTAACGTCCAGAATCTGTCTCGGTGCTGTGTCGCCGTATTTTGGCCTTTGGGCCGTGTCTCGTGTGGAAGCCCATAGGGGGCACCCCCTCCAACCCTAGCTTGCTCCTGGGTTAATAAATTCAGTAGCTGCTGTTGTTTAGACTTGGGTTTTGCTTAGATTAATCTGTCGAGAACAGTTTCGCTATCATCGGTTTGTAGAACCCCAATGTTTTATCTTAATCATACATCTGAAGTGTCACTTCATATTGAGAGCTGCTTCTTTTGAGTTTTACTTGTGTTCTTTGTTTCGCATGCAGGAATTAGCTTTCTTGGCGAGGTCAACCGGATTGTGACACGATTGATAACTAGAGGAGTCGTGGTGCTAAGATTGCGGGGTTCGAGTTGCTGACTTGAAGCCGGATCAGTGTGTTGCGCTCTGCCGAAAACGAGTTACCCTTCACGTGACGGAAGATCGGGCCATCCTAGTTCCCATCAGAGAGCCCTGGAGGCACGCCCCTCCATCAATTAAGACCCGAAGGCAGACATCAACCAAGAAATTCGCATCGTCGCTGGAGAAGCTGCATCGCCGGCGTCGGCTTGACTACCAACACCGGCCTGTGCTGGAGGAAGCAGCATCATATCATTGTCGCCAGAGGAGCTGCACCACGGCAGTGCCGTCTTGACGAGTGGAGGGATCAGCATGCTGATCTAATGTTGCCTCGACGCTGGCCATGGGAGCTTGACGACAGCAGCTCCCTGTGTTGGCATATATCTACGTGCGGCAGCCTGTCCACGGCATCCGGACCGAGTGATGCCCCACGTTTTCATCGACATCAGTCCAAAGAGCATAGAGGTGACAGACGTCTGCCCGGAGTTCATGAGATGAGGATGGCATGCATATCCACCACGGTGAGCATGAATCCTAATTAAGTGATCTCATCTTTCTTAATTCCTTCCTCAGCGACGAGCATGCATGGTGTGACGCCCGGAAGGATCGGAGGCCGGCTTCCATGGATGAAGGACGGGGGCTTCGCCAGATGAGGCGGCAGCCATGATGCAGGTCGCCCTGCTGCCGCCGCTCAGGACATGGCCTACACCGATCGCTCCATCAACATCCATCTTATCACAGGCGGCGGCGACACTCATTGAGCTAGCTGTATTATACCTCCGGGTAGCCCGAACCTGCCTAAATCGTATGGTATTTTACCTCCAGGTAGCCCGAACCTATCTAAATCGTGTCCCCTATGTCACCATCAAGCTACGAGCCCGACGATCCCTCTCCTACAAATCAACCACTCGGGTACCCCGAGGTGGATTGCCGGTCCTAAGGTCCGACAGGGGTCAATCTAAGGCTGAGTCTAGTCTTCGTACCGCACCTATACTATCCGACAACTACTTACTCTGCTAGCAAAGAGCAAGCAACATTGTCAGTACTCTTAGTGACAATTCACCTCAAGTACTAAGCAGGATCGAAGAACCGGCCAAGACAAGGACTTAAACAAGAATTAGAAGAACTATAACTACAACTCACTATAGTCTAAACATGAAATACTTGCAACTAGAATAAAGTAGAGGCAAGGTATAAATAACTCAGACAATATGACAAAGATAACTATATTGATAACTGAAACTCTTACAGAAAGTAAAGGAAAAGTATAAGAGCTAATACCAGAGCTTCTGAAGACGACTTTAGAACCTTCGAGGCACAGCTCGACTCAACTCTAACTCCCAACTAAACTATCCTAACTCTACTAGAACAAGTGTAAATAGAGCTCCTTGGCTTGAGTCTGTGTTAAACCAGGGGAAGGACCTCAACATTTATAGGTGAAGCAAGGCGGTGGAGCTGGAGTAGCATGCAAGGGACCTTGGGTTGGTTCCGGCCAGTTTGGCCGAACTCCTCGGGTTCGGGCGAATTGGGTGAGTTCGGCCGAACCATGTCGGTTCGGCCGAACCCCAGGATCCACCTCCCTTGGTCTTGAATGCTTGAGATTGATCCTGGGAGGCGGTTGGCAGTTGGGGGCGGTTCAGCCGAACTGGGCCTGCGGCCCAGGCCTGCCTGGCAGCACAGCCTCTTGGCCCTGGACCCCTTGGGCTGCCTTGTCTTGGTGTACTTCGTGTTGGTTTGGCCCAGTGGTGATGTGGCAGTTGTCCATGTGGCTTGCACGATCGCTACTCGGTCACCGCTGACGTGGATGGCCTCCTGGTTTGTGCTTCGTGTCATGTACGACTAGGGGGGTAACCGGCTCCGAATCGTGTCGTGCGGCCGACTCGGTCAATTCTGATCCCTATAGCACGCATTTCTCGTGGTTGTACCTGCACAAGTGAAACACACAAAAAATCATGGAACTTTATTAGAAATAAACCTAGGTGCATGGAATGTCACATATAATCTTTTTTATTCCCGAGTATTGGTGGTCGAAAACAGGTTGTAACGACCGCCAACACCAACGCTAGCACGGTTGAAGTTGCAGAGAACCAGCTCAACTCATTGAAGATAATGCTGCGGCTACCAATGTCAAGACGGCATATCGATGAGCCGGCGCAACGTCGCCACTGCATCGCATGACATCAAAAGGAGCAGCTCCGCACCTCCTCGGTCATACTCATCGGCGACAACATCCTGACGTTCTCCTCTACATTGTCACACCCCAAAATTTCTGGATTTTGGGATGTGAATTATTAGTATAATTAATACAATGATTTCCTCAATTTTCTAAAATTTTCCAAGCTTTATATAATTTATAGGAAATTTAGTATAGGAAAGTTATATTTCTCAATTAAACTAAAACAACATAAGTTTAATGTTGTGTGTGTTGCATTCATGCCAGTTGCATTTAGTGCTTTATGTGTGTAAAGTTTTCAAAAATGCGTTTAGAAGCCTGATGGGAATTTTCCAGATTTTTCTGGGATTTATTCCTGTGGCTAATTCCAATTATTAGAAGGTGATGTAATCTTTTTCATGAGCTCTAAATACTTTATTTGGGTTCCTCATGTCCATCTTTGTCTCTGGGATTTTTCCCAAGATTTGTGGAATTTTTGGAGTATTTTTCCGGGCTCAAGTGAGTTATCTATGATTTTCTAGATATTTCTTTGCACTGGAAAATATATTCTGAAAATAAAAAGAATATCTAAAACCTAATTTCTTTCGGGCCGAATCTACCTAGCCCAACCCGCCCAGCACCTAAAACCAGCCCAGTCCGGCCTGCTCCCCAAACTCCCCTCCTTCCTGTTGTTGGGCTCCCTCCCTTCCTCCCGGGCCGAGCCTACGAGGCCCGGCGTGGGCCCAACGTAGCCCAAGACAGCCCATCCGCACGCCGCCGCTCCGCAACAGAGCGTCGCCGCCGCCGCCGGTTTTCTCGGCGTGCGTGCCACGCTAGGCACAAGTCCGTGCCCTATAAAGCCGATGCCGCCCGAGCCCTTGCCCTGCCGCCTCCCTCCCTCGCGCAGCGCCGCCCCGCCGTCTGCGCAGTGCCACCGCCGCCAGAAGCGCCGCCGTGGGCCATTGACGCCGGTCGTCGTCGCCTCAATTCGCCGCCGTCGACCCCTCTCCGCCCAAGCCGACGCCACCACGAGCATCTCCTCGCCAAGCTGAAGCCCCGAGGCCGGTCCTCGTCGTCGTCCCACCGCCGGAGGAGCTCCGCCCCGGGAAATCGCCGCCGCCGGAGATTGGCCGCGGAGTCCGGCCGATTCGGTCGTCGCCGGAGGAAACGAACACCACCACGAGTTTCCTCTTGTCGAGCCGCATCTCCAGTGCCCGCTCTCGTCTCTGCCCCGCCGTCAGAGGCGCTCCTCCGCTTGAGCCGCTCGCCGCCGGCCACTGCCTCGGCCGCGGGCAAGAATCCGGCCACCTCCTTGTGTCTCCGCCGATGGTGAGCACCTCCCTGCACTCGCCACTCCCTCCTCTCCCTTTTGCGCGCCTCCCCTAGGCCCCCAAACGCCCAATCGCCGACGAGCCGGAGCACCAGTGCCGCCCGACGGCCATGGCCAAGAGCTCATGGAGCTTTAGCAGAAAACCCCCTGAGGAATCCTGTAACCATTAGATCCATTCAGGTGTGTTGCGCATCTCTCAGAAAAACTCCTGTAGCTAATAGATTCCTGAACATAAACCCAGCCCGAGCAGCTTTTGCATATCTAACCCCAGCCTTTGTCGTTTTTACGACAATGTTTGCTGAGCCTTGCAGATCTCCCCTGCTAGCCCCTGAAGTCTACATTTAATTACGACTAGGTCCCTAGAACCTTTAGAAACCGATTTCACGTTTTAGATCCGAATAAATCCGTTTTCGTTGCGTTAGGTTCCTGTCAACATAAACTACGCATTAGTACTGATGTTTATCATAAAAAGTATATTTATAATTTAGTTTGGAATTAATTTGATTAATATCTATTTAAATGTCTTTTCCTAGTAAAAGCAAATTAGGGTTCACATATCGGTTTTCTATAATACTTATTAACTTGGTTAATTCTATTTAATCATATTTTTAGAATAATATTTAATTAGAGTTATACCTCGGCTTTATAAAATAATATTAAGTTGATTAATGCTTACTTTAACTAGCCTTTCTAATTAAAAGCAATTTAGGCTCATACCTCGGTGCTTACAAATAAAATTAATATGACTAATATTATTATAATTTATTTCTAATAATAATAACATGACTAGCTGAACACGAATAATAAAGTTGCTCGATTAGATGATTCACATGCCATTCTTTTGTAAAGTTATTTCTTTAATTGGTATAATTTATACATAAACAATTATAACTAAAATTTAATTAAGTTTACTTTAGCTTTCTAAATACAAATATAATTTAAACTAATTATAATACATGGTATTTCTCTGAAATACTCTTTACATATATTTTATTTAATTAAAATAAATTCAGCATATAGTTGTTTTCTTTTATAATCCAAATCCTTCGATAGCGCTATCTTTCCAACCATAGCTTCGTTTTCAGTGATTCTTGTGCTCGCGTGACCTTAAAACCAAACTCTATCCTTTAGTGCGTTCTTTTAAAGCTTTCATTTGATTGGTGTATTGTTCTTAGTGGTATATTGTTTGTTTGCTTGTTTAGCCGCTTGTTGTGCTCGGTGATTGCTGCGAGTAGAGAAACGTCATCAAGAGATTTCAAGAAGAAGGAACACAGTTTGAGTGATCTGAAGATAAAAAGAGCAAGAATTGAAGACTCTAAGTAGCGATATCTTTGTTGAATAAAGGCAAGTATAGCACGGACAATTCTAGCTACCTAAACACACCTTTTACATTATTTACTACATATGCATGTGTCTAATTTGTTACCCGTTTAAGGTTGTTACTAGCTTTGATTACCCTGTCCTTGATTACCTTGGGTTACTACATATGGGTAGATATTTGTTAGGCGCAGCTACTGTCACATTTGCTTAACTGTTAATCTTGACTTAATGGTACACTTCAATGTTAATGGTAAAACCTGCTTTCTAGCAATATGGATCAGGGAGCTAGGGCGTACGCTTCGTGCTTGGCCCTAGTATCTCTCCGTAAGGACTGATTCTTAAAGCGGCAACCCAGGAACCTGTCGCCACCACTGGAACTATAATGGCTCTGGTCTTGGAATAGTAACTTGTACTTCTCTAGCTTGTCAGTGGTTACCGATGGGGCCGACGGCGCTATGGGAACAAGGCGCTAGGCATGGTTTTTGATCCACCGAGGACGGTAGACCCATTGGCTGTCTCGTTAGACACAGTCCCGTGTTGGGAGCCCCAGGCGGGAGCTCCACACGTTGCGCCTTGCTTGGCATGCGTGCCCGTGCTCCGGACGCCATTGACCCCCTTATGTCGCGACATGAGCGTCAGTCAATCTCGGTGCCTGGGAACTAATGCACCCTTGACTTGTTAGGGTGTCTTGTGAAAAGCCTCGTAGCGTCCCTATGCAGTCACACCTCGGAAGTGTTGATGTGCGTGGTTGGATGCAAAGCTCCATGAGTTTTTACGCGACCGGTGGGTAAAGGGTGAAACCTCTGCAGAGTGTAAATCTATCATGATAGCCTTGCTCAGGGTTACGAGCGGCCTGGATCCTTTTTTATTAGAAGTTTATGTTATTTATGATTAATGTTCACTTCTGCTTTATTAATTGGGTTACAACTGGGATTCATATAATTGTAGTAATTTGGATTATGATAAAATGAATCAACTAAAATTGCCAATGCAGTTCAGCCATGTCAAGCCTTTCTTTTAAGCCTACATATACCCGTGTTATACTTGCTAAGTAAGACATTTACTTACGCTTGCCATTATTCAACAAAATCCCGGACGGGTAACAGATGGAATGAATGAGACTGCTGCTATTGAATTCCCTGAAGATCTGCCTTACTACTAAGCTGTGGTCAACCAGTCGGTGTCCATGTGGACTGCGGCTCCGCTAGTTGAGAGATAATAATTAGTATTCCGCTGTGTTTTATTTAGGTAAACTCTGATGTAAAACTATTTTATTCGAGCATATGTACTCTGATTTCCATATTTGTAAGCTGTATGTGTTCTGTGGACTTCCTGGGCACACATATGGTAGCATTCGGGTTTCTGTGTAAATCCGGGTGTGACATACATCAACAACACTAGGAGCAGCTTTACACCTCCTCAATCATCCTCGTCAGCGACAACATCCTGATTGTCGGTGTTCGGATTAGTCCCAACACTAACTAGTGATTTGCATTGTGTCCTATCTCTTGATGGTCGGTGCAGAAGCTAACACAGTGACACGGGGTTTATCCTGGTTCCGGTCACGGGGCCGTATGTCCAGCAGAGTGCGCTCATGTGCTGTATTATCTTGCACTGGGGGTGCTTGCAGAGGGGGGCCACAAGCAAGGCAAGAGAGTGTCGGGGACAAAACAAAGGGGTCCCCTAACCACCAAGGTAATCACCCTAAAAAAATGCAAAACCCCTAGGCCCAAGAATCATCCGGGCGCCACGACCCATTATAGCCCGGCGCGGCCCAACGAACGGCCAGACTTGCCCCCCGAAGAGGGCTTCCCAAACCCCGCCTCGCTTGAGGGTAGTTCGCCCACTCGAACGAGCACTGTGTACAACCTCCGCCTCGCTCGAGGGTCATTCTCCCCCTCGAACGGGCACTGTGCGACTTCCGCCGCGCTCGAGACCCCGCCTCAACCACTCCGCCCGACCGCAGCATTGAATGCCTGCTTCATCAACCAGGCACCAAAGTCAAAAGACAATCTTCTCCCACTCCGCGCCGCTGACACCACAAGGCCCACTATTCCACCTGCTCCGGTCACTGTGCGGACGTGCGCAGCACTGTGCGAGGCCATGTGCGGACTGGCAAGCGTCATTCCAGAACACTGCCCCACCTGCTCCCGTCCTCTCCCCGCAGCGCAGCCCTCGAATTGGCATGGGCACCCTCGAATGGGTGTACGGACGATGACCAGGCGCAGGCTCCGGTCAGGCGCGACCGTGTGGGTGACGCAAGCCGGGTCAAATCCACCAACTCTCGACCATTCCCCGGCAAAGTGGGCAGGACGTGCACTATGCTAAACAGCGAGCACCACGCCGACTCCTGTGCTGCCAACTCCCATCCTCCCTCCACGACCAGACCCTCGAGTAACGCGGCTGTACCCTCGAACCAGCCGGTGGGCGACGACCAAGCGCGAACCACGGCCAACGCCACCCCTCGAGGCCACTCCAGGTCAAGTAAAGAGGCGGCCGCGACGCCCGCAGAAGCCAGAGCGCGCCATAAATCCCTGCCAGGAACAAGGACGACGGCATGCCCGGCGTCATGCTCTCCAGTGCACCTCCTTGTAGATAACACTGTACACGTACTTGTAAGCCCATTCTCTTTGGCCTATAAAAGGAGAAGGCCGGCGCCCGATCAAGGCAAAAAAAAACACGACACACACAATCGCCGCCACGACATTGGCACTCCACCGCAATCGATCCATTCTCAGGGACTTGGAAATCTCTCCTCTCCTGCCATGCTTGTAGCCCCCTACTGCAAGCACCCCGGTGCAAGATAGTATAGTGCCACGAGCACACTTGCTGGACGTATGGCCCCACGGCCGGAACCAAGTTAAACCCCGTGTCACCGTGCTAGCTCTTGCATAAACCGTCAAGGGACATGACACAACGCATTCTATGTGGTGTGAGGTTGGGCGTCCAATCTCAACACCGACAGTGGCGTGCCAGTGTCACACCCGGCCCAGTTTGTATGGCCCGGTAGTGGCCCATTAGTGCGGGATGCACATGTTTAGTGCCACATTGCTAGTTGAGTAAGGGTGGAGCCAACTTATAAGCCTTTGTCTTCCGGCCATAGCACCTTCGGGTTAACCCTTTTACACGAAGCGAGGACGAAAGTGTAAGTAGGGTGCTATGTGTACGCGTGCACGCCCCTCGGAAGGGCAGTGCGGGGCGGCTCGTGGAAGGCTGGGTGTTACAAATGGTATCAGAGCCGACCCCCGCGGTTGCGCGTATGGGTCAGTGTGCGGGCATAGGGCGCATGGCACGTATGGCCCGGGTAGGTCATACGGCATGGACTATGGCGCCGGCACTGGACGTACGGTCGTGCGCTAAGGGGGAACGTTCCTGGACATTTGCCCGGGTGGGTGAGTTGTGCCGACGAGGACGTCGGGTTCTTTGAGTGGCGTGTATGTCACACCCGGCCTAGTTTGTATGGCCCGGTAGTGGCCCATTAGTGCGGGATGCACATGTTTAGTGCCACACTGCTAGTTGAGCAAGGGTAGAGCCAACTTATAAGCCTTTGTCTTCAAGCCATAGCACCTTCGGGTTAACCCTTTTACACGAAGCGAGGACGAAAGTGTAAGTAGAGTGCTATATGTACGCTTCCAAGCCCCTCGGAACGGCAGTGCGGGGCGGCTCATGGAAGGCGGAGTGTTACAGCCAGGTAGGGGGAGCGCTGTGATCGACTCTCTTCATCCACCAGTTCCCTTAAGGCAAGACGCACTGAGTTCATGCCGCCACGTTTCCACATGGGATCCTCCGACCTGCTTCCGCGCATGCACCGGATCACGTTCGGGAGCCTGGAGTTTGAAGCGACCGGTGAGGGCTTCCTCATGCGGCTCATCTCCAGGGGTCCCGACGTGGAGGCAGAACCACCAGCACCGCCAATGCCATCCCAGCTCAGGAGGCGCCGTATGCTACACGAGCTACGGATATGCGTGGAGCGGCGCAGGGCCGTTCAAGTCGTGCTCCCAGACTTGGACGTGCCCCCGATGCCGCAGCCTGCCGCTGCGACAGACTTCGCCCGGCGAGATCTACCCCAACTCCGATGGCGAGGAGTACGTCCACACCCCGGAGAACCCGGAGTGGGACTACACCGGACTCCGCGATCACGACGCCTTCACGGCTTTCTAGGCCGCAGCAGACTACTGCCTCACTTGCTCCGACGACTCCAGTGACGGGGACTACGACCCCACGCGGGAGTGCTTCGTCCTCGACGACAAAGTCGGGTCTGCGTGGCTTGCCGCGCGCGTGGGAGCCGGCCGCGACAAACGACCGGAGAACGCGCAGGCGGCGGCGCCACCTCATGACGCCGCACTTGCACAAGCTCAGCTGGCGCAAGTCCAAGAGTTGGAGGCGAAGCTCCAGCAAGAGCGCCAACAGGTGCGAGACCTATGGGCCGCGCTCGAGGCCACGCAGCCCCAGTGCGGAGAACGCGCCAGTGCCGCGGGGCGTGTTGCTCAAACTCGCATCATCAACAATGACAACATTGACGGGCCACCGGTATTGCAGAGAACGAGCCAAAAGCTCGTCGCCGCGACAACCTTGATTCGGGCCATGCCCGAACCATCGACGCCTGAAGCCCGCAACATACAGCGCCAAGTACAGATCCTCGTTGAGGAAGCGGCCGTGCAACAGGCCGAAAGCTCCGCGTCCCGCATGCGCCACCAAGCTAGTTCGACGGTTGGAGGAAGCGTGCGGGACAGGGAGGGATCCGTCCATACCCCCACCCCGGGGCAAATGGACGCCGAACCATCCAACGAACGATGGTAAGGCGCTCGTGGCTGGCAACCACGATGCAAGGAGGTCCGCGAAGGACCGGCTTGTGGACACGCGTGGCGTCGTCAACGACGGCGATGCTCGTAACATCCTCAACAAAAGGCGGCAAGACGCCGCCCCCAGCCATGGCTACCACCCTGACGCGGGGGGAGCTATGACAGCCGTGAGGACAAGAGCCCGACGCCGGAACCTCCGGGGACCCCTGTGTTCAGCAGAGAGATCCGCACGATGGCCATCCCCACGCGCTTTCGTCAGCCCGCCACCATCACCAAGTACTCGAGTGAGACAAACCCCGAGGTGTGGCTCAACGACTAACGGCTGGCTTGCCAGCTGGGTGGCACGACCGACGATGCCATGATCATCCGCAACCTACCCCTACACCTAGCATACTCCGTGCGGACATGGCTCGAGCACTTGCCGGCGAACAAGATCCACAACTGGGGCTACCTGGTTAAGACGTTCGTCGGCAACTTCCAGGGCACGTACGTGCGCCCTGGAAACTCTTGGGACCTGCGGGGGTGTCGCCAGACACCTTGCGAGCCCCTTTGGGACTTCATCCGGCGTTTCTCCAAGCGCTGCACCGAGCTCCCAAGCGTGGGTGATTCTGAAATCATCCACGCCTTCCTTGAGGGGATGACCTGTCGGGAGTTAGTGCGCGAGCTGGGGCGAAACTAGCCCTCCAGCGTCAATGAGCTGTTCGACATCGGCACCAGCTACGCCTCCGGTGAGGAGGCAGTTGGGGCCATTTTTGACGGCAAGAAGGGGAAGCGCACGGAGGAAGCGCCCACGGAGGGCAGCAAGCCCAAGGGGAAAGCAAAGAAGCAGAAGCGAGGCGCCAAGGGCAAAAAGCCCCAGCGAGCCCCGCGCCAGCAAGATCAGGGCGAGGACTCCGACGTGGCCCTCATGCCGAGCGAGGCCGCAAGGGTCCTCGAGGCCCACCTCAGGGCGGCGTGTTTGACGACATTGTCACACCCCAAAATTTTTGAATTTTGGGATGTGAATGTCTAACATAATTAGTACAACAATTTTTCTCAATTTTCTAAAATTTTCCAAGCTTTGTTTAAATTTACAGGGAATTTACAATAGAAAAAAATGTATTTACGAATTATAAATAAATTGCTTTGAATGTTGCATCGAGTTTTGTTTGTGCGTAGTTCGAACAAGAATTTAAATCTAATTTAAATTCGCATTTGAACTGTGTTTGTTTGGAGCCCTATAAAAGTTGTTTTGGCCAAAGTTCGATTCTCCTCCCTGAACTCTTTCTCCCGGCCGAGTTTCCCCCTTCTTCTTTCTTCTCAGCTCGGCCCAGCTCTCCCCTTCTCCCGCTTCCGGCCCAGCTGGCCCGCTCCGCCTCTCCCCACTCTCCCCGCGCGCACAGCCAGCAACTCGGCCCACCGGGCCGCAACCAGCCCCGCCGCTCCGCGCTCTCGCACCGCTCGGCCCAACACGGCCCAAACTTCAGCCCCCTCCCTCCTGTCACTGCCACGCCGGGCCCGCTGGTCAGTCTGCTGACGCCAGGTCTGACGTCACCTTCCCTTCTTCCCCCTCCCGCTAATGGCGCGGCTGGCCGCGCCTCTGCCGCGGCAGGGCCCGCACGCCGAGGCCCGGCGCCCCC